>OV816030.1:48665454-58665454 GCA_929113105.1 Agrypnus murinus
GGAACAGGATATGATTTTTAATTAGTATGAGTTAGATCAATTTATAGTAAACGCATTTGCTACATTTTATGCATACGGCCGATAGCTCGGGTCTCGCACGGTCGCACTGACTTTAGTCAAATACTTTAATATTATTAATACCGGAAACTTATTTTCAAAAGTGGGAGACAAAATTTAATAGCGCCTCTTGCATCTGCGGTGTGCATCTAAACGTGACATTTCAAAAATATTTGAAGTGTAATTAAAAAATAATTATTATGATAAAAGATTGAGTAGTTTAGATAGATTGTAATAGTTTATATATACTAACAGAATAGTAATAAACAACTATTTAACAGAAATAGTGTTAATTTTTAATTAGACGTAGGTTACTATAAAAAAATAATTGAAAAATCAGCGTTTAGTTGCACACCCATCTGCGAAGATAGCGCCACAAAAATGTCGCCTGTTTTCATCTGGTAAAGTATATGGAGTTTCCAGTATTAATAATATTAAAGTATTTGCTTTAGTCTTCAGTACTGGCTAGGCCGCTGGACAGGGTTGTTGTTGTCCTAGGCCGCTCAGTTCAGACGGCTTTACTTGTAAACAATAAAAAATAATAATAAAAAAATATATAAAAACACAGTAGCTTGTTCTCGAAGTTCAGGTGGTGTAAGCTGAACTCATCGCTTTCAATAATGTCGTTATTGTTGTCTATCGTATAATTTATTGAAATTACAATTTTCTTTTTATTACTTAATTAATTGTCACAACCTCCATTTATACATAAAATGACACTGTGAAAAGAAAAAAACAAACGGCAAATTTATCGACGAAAACATGAAAATCAAAGTTATGATCTAAGAAGCCTAGAAAAATTTGACGTATGTTTTTAATATTTTTAAAGGTTAAGTAAAAATATGTTTGAAATTACATTTTCCGTCATATTCCGTTGCTAAAAATTTTACGAATGAGTTATATTTTTAATGTTAAAAACTAATGATTTCATTTTTTGATTAAAATCTTTTTAGGATAATGCACAGGAGTGGTCAAAGTATGACAATTTAAAAAACAATTACAATTTTTACAGTATTTCCAACTTAACATACATAAATCGTGCTTTCATCTAGTAGTAGTATAGAGGTTATGTATTTGACATAAGAGGGCAGTAAAAAGTTTGACATAAGAGGCCTGCAAAGAAGTCTTAACTCACTTAACTGCCCTCAAAACAGGACATTTAGAAAGCACTTTCTGATCAGGTAGGCGAAAAATGAATATTTATAGCATTTCTGTACTTTACGACACAAGCAATAGTATTACACTTCTGATTAACTTTGGACTTTGACGAACGTGCAATTATTGGGGAGAACATTGGGAAATATTAGTGGTGTATCAAAAGGATGAAAGCACCCGTACGGTCAACCGGGGTAAAAATGAAACGAAAAATAAAACTTTTAATTTTAAACTACTTTAAAATTAAAAAGTCTTGATTTTTATACATCGATAGATTCCCTTTAGCCTTACCTATAAGACCATATAAAAGCAATTTATATAAAATTATGTTTGTGGTCATGAAGAGGTAAACACTGCGATTCATTTTTAACCTGGATATGGGGTAAATATGAAACACAACCGGGAAAAAGTGAAACATCACCTTAAGTCTTTATTTAATGAGGTTTCAAGTACGTCAAGGACATACCGGGTGTCCACTCTCAAAAATCAATACATATTATAGTAATGAACATTTTAAATAGTCGTTATTCAATTGTGAGGTTTGAAACCGTCATTATTAACTTCCTAATAACCTAGGTAAATAAGCGTGTATGCGCTAAAATAAAATAATTTGAAAATCATGGTTTGTTATACTTAACAACAGCCAACTTTTAAATTAGTATTTTAAAATAAAAATCGCACTCTTAATATTATTAGTATCATTTCATGCACAATAATTTTCTCTTTCTATTGATACCATTATCTTTCTTGTAGTTGAGTTTGGCTCGCAGGAATCACCAAAAACGTTCAATACAATGGCCCCATTCAGCAGACTTACCGGTGATAAACCGGTGCTGCTCACCAGTAGATTTTACCTGCATTATGAAAAATTAGTTACCGGTTAATATATATTTAAATTTACTTGTCAAATATAGAATGGCATAACCTAATTCGATATTTGTACTAATAATAATGGAGCAGCTAATAGTAGATGAGGATAATAAAACTAAATTGTAAATATCAACAGTTTTTCGGTAAAGTAACCTCACTTCAATTGTACCGGTACGGTATGTAAACAAGCCGTATTTAAAATGTGGTGAGTAAAACAAATGTGTGGCCGATAGGTCTGCTGAATGAGCCCAATGAGTAGGTTTCGCGATTTTCTTGACGCTTCAACTTTTTCACTTGAATACTTAGTACCCTTCTTTTAGTAACACAAAATATTAAAAAGAAATGAAAAGTAAATCCAATAACATTGTCATAATGAAATTCCACTCAACACTGAACCTCAATTATTGTTACACGTATGGTCTCTACCTCTAACTCATGTTGAATCTTGCAAGTGGTGTTGCATTTCTTCCCAGGCCTTGTTTCTCTTTTTCCCAATTTTGGGTTGGATTTCTTCCCTGAACGAATAAAAGCAATTTATTATATTTGCTGTGTTAAGTAATCTATTCCTTGTTTTAAAAATAGAAAATTAATAGAGTAGCTGGCATAGAATCTTAATTATCGGAAAAGTTTTATATATGCTTTTCAAATTTGTTTTGATGGTTTTTAGCAGATTTTATATTGAATAAGATAAATTATGTATAAAGGGCAGTTCAGCACGTTATAATTATACATCATGTAACATAAACCTCAAGTAATTATATTAACTTTTTAGAATTTTCTAAAAATTAAAGATAGAGTGGTTATCAACATGTTTCACATTTACCCCAAATCTTTGGTGTTTCATATTTACCCCGGTTGACCCTACGTCCTTAAAGACGTCTACTGGGGCAGACGAGCGGCCACCAGCCGCCGCGTAAAACGGGACAAACAAAGTAACTTGACCTACAACACATTCTTCTTAGCTAATTCGAATGATGAACTTGATAAATGTTGTTTTTTGAAAATCGAAGATGATTAAAGTTCACCATCCCCAGATTTCATACATAGTGAAGCCTAAATCGTTTATTTAATTAATGTATTTGAACTTACGGAATGATATTGATAACAATTAAATCATTTCTGATTGTTTGTTGTTACACTACATAAAATTATAATTTGCGGAAATATTTTTTAAAAGTAGTCAAAACAATTTAACTTTAACCAGATAAAGAAGAAAAATTAAATTACTATTATTAATCAACTTATTAAAAAACATTATGGAATTTGATCAGTGACCGTGTGAAAATAATAACCATAAGGTTACATAGGCAACCTCCCTTTTTAAATAGCAAACACATCGTTATCTCAGATATCTCAGCTTCTTTTTTATTTTTTTTATTAAGCATCATCTAGGGTTATTAACCACTTTGTGTATTAAGTTTACGTTTAATATTAAGCGTAGAAATGGACTTCCGGGGCTATCACGTTGGCGCTCGAAAAGCTGATTAGTGGGATTTAAAAATGTTTTTCTTCATATAAAGATGATGTCATTTTTTATATACTACGTATTTACTTTATAAATTACTTTCGAAATTTACTAATAACAAAATGTATTTTTGTTGCAGATGCTGTATCTATTGCTAGCCATTTTCGTTCTAACTTGGCTGTATCGCACATGGACCAAGAGGAATTTACCTAATGGACCATGGGGATTCCCTGTTTTGGGTTATTTGCCATTTTTAAGTCCAAAAGCTCCACACGAAACTTTAACACAGTTGAGTAGAAGATATGGAAATGTATTTGGATTATACCTTGGAAGCGTGTATACTGTGGTCTTATCTGATGCTGCTATGATATTTGCTGCTTTTTCAAAAGACAAGGTTACTGGAAGGGCACCGTTGTATATTACACATGGAATTATGGGTGGTTATGGTAAGTTTTATACTGGTAGTACTATGTTAGTAAACTATATTGTAACAATGCAGGCAGGTATTGCCCTATGTTTATTCATGATCTATGAGCTCATTCGAAAAGTACAAACGGTCCTTACGACTTTACTTCCAGAGATAACAGTTGCTAAATTAGAAGAGTGATAAACTAATTGTTGTCAAAGTCGTCAAGTTAGTAGCAACTTGAAAATTCTGAAAGTTTTTCTGAGATTGGTAAATCATCCAGTAATTTCGCCATTATAGTTATTTATGTATTAAGGGCATAAAGAAGCTTTTATGGCCAGAAGCGTTATTTCTAGCCCGAGGCGTCAGCCGAGGGCTAGGAAAAGGCTGTAGGGCCATAAAAGCAAGTTATGCCCGAAATGCATACACTATTTTATGCACAGATTGTTTTTATCTCAAATCTATTATTGTGTAAAAAATATAATTAAATGAGTACGTAGGTTACATATATACGAAGTACGTTACTATAGTTACTATCTAAAATACTTAATTTCAGCTTATTTTCATTGGTGATAAGTTTACAAATTATATTAAGAACCAATCAAGTTCTACAAATACAGCTCTGACATTTAATTGACGTTTCATTATTGCCCGTCGGATCATAAAGAGGCCCTTGGGGCATAAAGAGACAGTTATGTTTAGATAGATTTATCAATAATAGTCTAATTATAATGCATCTGTGCATAAAATCTTTTTTTTAACCTAAGTATTAAGTCATGCACATTCCCTGATAGATGTAAATATGCTAAAGTAGTTTCCATTTTCAAAAAAGAAACCAAGGAGGTATCAAGCAGTACCTCAGGAGAGCGTACTATGTCCTATTTTACTTGTGATATTCGTCAACGACATTGGTAAGTAGTGTATCGAAACATTATCGAGACATTAAGATGTATGTCACAATAACCTCTACAGGGTTACCCATTTTGGGAATGGTCAAATACTGATAAATCGTTTTTAATATAAATAAATGTCAATGTATTACTATCGGTAATAAGCGCAATCCCATTATCTATAATACATATTACACAATGAATTCGGCTGATGTTTGTAGCGATCATGTTTGCACCCTTATTTGATGTACATGTAGAGTTTAAATAATTGGACTTATAAGCAGCATGGATTTATTTTGCGTAATGCACGACACCTTACCAACATAAATAAGTGGTATAACTTAAATATTCTACCTAAAAGTCTACCCGAAGCCTTCTCGTTTCGTGCGGACTATACTTCAACCGTAAATACAAGAAATGAGTCATTTTAGTAATCGCTCCTGAATACCACCCGGGGTTAGATAAGAGTGCAAATGTTACGTTGCTAAGAATTCAGTGACGTACGGTAGAACCAACAGATTTTCATTGCTGATTTTACATTTATTTTTAATTAAAAAGGGGTTTGTTCCGCTAATGAATCTTTCCAGCTCATTTATTGTTTATTTTATCATTTACATTACAGCGTGGCCTTCGCGTAATTCTCAATGCTTTTTACATTTTCGCCCACGTGTTTGTGATGACTCATTTCTTGTAGTTTTGGTTGAACTATAGAAATGATGGTGTTTATGACTTCTTATTTGGTGCGCTGTTTACATGCACACATATGATTATCAAGCATTATATGACACTTTAAATTCTTGTTATAAATCGCACTTTATGTATGAAGTTTGAGTATTTTTGTAAAAACAGCAACAGTCCTGAGGAAATTTGGACTTAGGTTAGGTTATTAACACTTTTTAGTAATACTATAGATTTATTGCATTTGATGTGAAAAAGATATAATGTGTGTTCCATAAAGTTTGATCCATACGAGAAAAAAAAATTTAATATTCTGATTAGGAAAAAACTTTGTGGGGCAATCACCTCTGCTTCCAAAAATACTTAAAATACACCATGTCAAAGTGACCACACATTACCTACCTGACCTTATTTGTTAAAATATGGAAAAAATCTTTTTAAGAAAAAATGATTCTAATGAGGTTTTACGTTCATATACCGAGTTCGAACGAGAGATTCCGAATAAGGAAAATTGTTTGATACACACCAGTAACTGACTGTTTCTGAAGTTAGTTTCGTGTTAAGTTGCTTTAATTATGTTCACAACAATTATTGTATTGTGAACGCAATTATTGTATTCTTCAAGCGTGATTTAATAAAAAAATATCAATAAAATTATGCGTTATTTTCTTGAAAATGAGAAAATCGTCCAGAAAGTTCACCTTATTTTTTGATAATTTTTAATATTCGTCTGAAATACCTACATCTACACCATAGGTTCCCTACCTTTTATGGACTACCGCCCCCTTTACAAGAAAAAAAAATTCCAACGCCCCCTTTACATAATAGTTAATTATACCAAATTTATATGTCTGTCTATTATCTATTAATAATCACAAATTAAAAATTAATTCTCTCTCTCTCTGTAATCGTGCTACTCGTGGTCGTGGCTGAGGGTCGTGATTATTAATTATTTAAAAATACAAAAACATGTTATAATAAAAACATTTAATTCAGTCAAAGACCATACAAAGTGTTATTAATAAAATTATAACTTAACCAACAAATGCAAGACAATACACAAAGCTGGAGCACCCCGCACTGACGCACTGCACAAAGGCAAAGACAAGACGATTAATCAAAAATTAGTAAAAAATTAATAAAAAAACAAAATTCAATAAGAAAACATAAATATCAATGAGACGGTTGAGGCTGGTGGATTTTTAACAATTTGTTAATGTCGGGTTTCAATTTAGTTAACATCAGTCGCAAATCACCACGCTCAGTGATCTGCAGTCTATTCCTTTTCTTAGTCAGTAAATTAGCTATTGCACTAAACGCTCAGCCAAATATGATGAAGGAAACGCAATTAAAAATTTCTGTACTATTTCCCACAATCCAGGGTGGAGAGCTGATATTGATTTTTGGAGCCGGAACTCTTGGTATCCATTTCTGAATTTTACTTTTAATTCTTCATTAGTTGTGAGTTCTACGAGTTCTTCTTTTAAATTTGATGATTCTGCTGTATCTACATTTGCGAAAGGGTCTAAAACCCAGCTTGGTATATTCATATTTAAAAAAATATCCTGGAATAGCTCTGTAAAATCAGCATGAAGAGCGTCCAGGTGTTGGCAGTAAGTAAGTAAATCTTCCTGTTTTACCGATAATGCTGATAATGCCAGAAAGTGGCTGTATTCACCTCTTCCTAGATTTCGTTTGAATAGAAGTTTTCCCACAAAAGCAGCTATGACGTTTTTTGTTTTTATTAATTCAACCCATCACCTTGCAATTGTAAATTAACGTCATTAAATATTTTAAAAAGGTCTGTCAAATAAGCAATGTCATTTTTGGACGCAATCAAGTTGCCGCGCAGTTCTTCGTCTCTGTTTTCAAGGAAGTCCCGTAGTGAGTCAAATAGATTGAAAAAGCCATTCAGACAAACCCCTTTCGAAAGCCATCGTACTTCTGTGTGCAGCAGCACGCGATTATAGTCTTCATCATTTTCACTACAAAGTTGCCCAAATAATGTCATTTTATTAATTGCTTCTTATCTTGTTGACTGCTCTAATAACGTAATGGAGCGACGTATGCAGGCGTTCATTAAGATTTTTTGCAACCAAGTGCTGACGATGAATAACACAATGTACAGCAAGTACATTTGGTACTGCTTGTTTTAAATGCGCAATGAAACCCTTATAACGCCCCGTCATTGCTGGAGCACCATCTGTAGCAACTAACAATATTTCAAATAGGAATTTCTTTCTCTTGAAATAAAACGTGCATGGTATTAAATATGGATTCTCCCTTTGTATCGGTTTCCAAATTGTTTGCAAATAATAACTTTTGACAAATTTTTTCTTCTTTTATGAATCGGACGTAAGCCAAGAAGTAGTGCTTCGTTATTTGGTAAAGTTAATTCATCGAGTTGAATGGAAAATTTGGAAGTCTTTAAGTAGTCACGTAATGATAGTTCAACGTCTTTAGCCATTTCATCGATTCTTCTTTGCACTGTATTATTACTCAAAGGAATTTTCTTGATGATATCTGATGGCGTCTTATGATGAAGAACAGTTTCGATTACCTCTTTGACTGCCGGCATAATTAATTCCTCACCAATTGTGTGTGGTTTTCCCGCTTTTGCGATTAATAATGAAATATTATATGAAGCTCGTAGTCCATCATCTTCTTGTTTAGAACACGATGCAAAAAGGTTTGATATAGTTGGCTGTTTTAAATATTTCTTTTCAAGTCCTTGAAAATAGGACAAATCTTTGTCCTTTTTATCAGCATGTATTTTATTCGAATGCTCTTGGAGCCTAGAAGGCTTAATGGCTTCATTTGAAAATACTGTTTGGCAAATTAAACACATAGGTAATAATTGGTTTGTTGGAGATTGCGTAAATCCATATTTCAAATACTCCATGTTGTACTACCGACATTTCTTCTTAGTTTCAGACATTTTGGAATTCACAATTTCAATACATTAACTTTTCAACCGATTTATAGAAAGTTATATAACTAATGGCTATAATGACTTCTTTACTTTATCAGTTACGCGCGAGTATGGATCACTGGCGAGGCACACAAAAACAATAAGACATTAGAAGAGCTATCCCTGCCTTTTAAAGATTTGATTTCGAGCACGAAACAACTTGTATGCCTTTGTTTGTTTGCGGCGGTGCACTTGCCCTGCAAACAGGTTGTTACAAGTTCCCGTATTTCTGTCGAAACATGCTTGATTGCGTAAATCACGTCGTTGCTTACCAACTTGCATAGACTTGTTACCGACAGTCCTAAACCGAATCAATTAGTTAGTTTATCTTTATACTTAATGCTTATTTAAATGTTTTAATGTTTATTTACGCCATAATAATAAGATAAACATCTTAGACGGCTAGATAGAATGTTTTTTTATGAAAATAGATGTATTTTCAAAGGATTTTATTATATTAAATTTCTAATTAGGTAGGTACGCCGCGACCGCTCCCTTGACTGTCATAACGCCCCCCATTTACCTTTGGACCCGCTACCGCCCCCACGCAAAGCTCCAGCGCCCACTAGGGGGCGGTACCGCCCCCGTTGGTAACCTATGATCTACACCTACATAGAATATTATTAGCAAAATGTACCGAGCAATTGTTGCTTTTCCACCCCTTTAAAGCGTTTTTAATGATTTCAAAATAGTCAGTTACGAGGTGTATCAAAAAATGTTAAAAAACAAAATTTTCTTATGTCGAGATATGTTGTTCAAACTCGGTATGTGAACGTAAAAAGTCATAACTAATTTTTGTAAACACGGAAGTGTTATTTTCTTTACTTTTTCGGGTTACGGCCAAATGTAATTCGTAACCAAAGATTCGTAACCAGAACATAGAGAACTTTATGCCATTTAATCTTAAAATATAGTAACTTTTTTGTAAGGTTTGGTGCTAGGTAAAAAAAAATTAAAAACAATTGACGGCTTGCTATTTTGACATAACTGAAAATTTAATATATTTACTGAAGAATAATACATAAACTCTTATGCTAAATTAATTTAAATAATTGTTTATTTTATTAAATAGTTTATAGTTAATTTTATTTTTTAAATAGTAGTTCATTTTGTTTAAAGAATAATAGTATACTGTGTTACAAGTGCAGAAAAGTGCCAATTTCTCACTAGTGTGAGATTGGCGTTTTTGCACGTGTTTTACACTATACTTTATCTACGACCACACAAAAGTCATAAAACCCTAAAAGCTAAGAAAAATAGTTAACCTAGAATTTATACTCGCATTCATATTTTTTACGTGAAATCTCTGACAATAAATTAAGAGATGTGATTTTCCAGCAGCTTATAGTAAATATTAAATTTTTAAAGATAATAATTTAATTTCAGTCAATCTAGTAAAGCTAAAAAAGTACGCAAAACTTTCAAAAGTAATTTTTATAAACAAACATGTTATTTTTCAAGCAAACCTTTAAAGTTATGGTTTTAAAACGTAAAACAAAATAGGGCTATAACCAATATAATAGTTAAATAAGACGTACCATCTTTTTCTGTCACCTACATCTTCATAGCGCTATCTTTTATCTAACCTCTTTTCCGCAAAACGTAAACATATTCTAGCGTGCTTGCAGGTGGAATAACAAGGAAATGGATTTTTAAGTGTAGCCATCGCGCAAAGTTCTCATTGTAATTTAGCAATAATGATTATTATTAATAGATATTATTGATATTAACAATTATATAATGTTAATAATTAATGAATTTTATGTTAATTCTACAAGAATTTTATAGTAACTTTATAATTATAGTAAAATAACTAAATTATTTTAACGCGGCTAGGTGGTGAACAGTATGAGGTCAGACTTAGCACGCAGGTGGTCCAGGGTTCGATTCCCCGCCGTACCGATAGTTTTTCCAGATGGATTCGCATTTAAAATATAATTTAATGTAAAACATTAATTAAACGAAATAAATTAACCTTTATCTAAAATTTATAACATTTTATATTTCAAATAAATAATAATATAATATTGCAAGTACCGACATCTATGGCGGTTTAATAGTCATTACCGTTCAGTTTGGAGATTGTGTGCAATTGGTCGTTTTCACAATTACTAGAAGGTGCGGAATGTGTAACTTTCTATGGTGGTCGTAGATAAAGTATTTTTAATACCGCAACGGAACTGTCAGTTGTTTATCTTCAGTTACTAAGCGTACAAATATTAGCCGCGTTCGGTATTTCAGAACTGTTTACTCGAAGAGCGTGGTTTCTATGGTATTAATTGTTGTAAATAATTGTAATTATAGTAATAGAGCTTTCAGAGCAAAAAGATTTGAAATACCGAACTCAGCAATTGTTGACTTTAAAAGGTTTCAAATACAGTTTAGGTTATTTATTTTAACGTCAATTATATTTAAAAATTCTTAGTTATAGCACCAAGCCAGAAAATCAATTACTATATTTAAAGACTTGGCAAATATTCCATAATATCTACAGTCTGCTTTTTGTAAACGATAATATAGGAAATCCAATGGGATTTTATCATTCTCCTCCTAAATTTGTACCCTTGCAAATGTAAGTAGAAATTGTGAATCAATCGAAAGAAGAATTAATTTTACGTCAAACACATATTAAACTTCATGAGGAAAACCAAAAATTATGTAGAAAAGTACTTGAAAAGCTTATTGATTTATTGCTTTTGGTAATGTGCTATAAATAAAGCTGGAAGCTGAACGCCGATTGGTGTAGCGGTTAACGCTTCAGATACCTAATCAAAAATCGCGAGTTCAAACCCCATCCTCGTATACTTTTTTTTAATTGTATTGCTTACTAATTATTATTTTTAGAACATTATAACAATTATTATTAATTTTTTTTATTATCAGACATTTTTGCTACGGGGGTTTACCGTTACTTTTTGTACAATTTTAACTACCTATCATAAAGGCAAATGAAAAAAGGGCATAAAACTAATAATCGTTGTAATAAAGTTCTAAAAATAATAATTAGTAAGCAATACAATTTAAAAAAAAAGTATACGAAGATGAGGTTTGAACCCGCGATTTCTGATAGGAATCTGAAGCGTTAACCGCTACACCAATCAGCGTACAGCTTCCAGATTTTTTTAATAGCTTATTACCAAGAGCAGTAAGCTTTTTAAGTATTTTTCTAAATAGATTTTGGTTTTCTTCATAAAGTTTAATATTTTCTTGACGTAAAATGAATTCTTCTTTCGATTGATACCAAAATTTCTACTTACATTTGCAAGGGTACAAACTTAGGAGGAAAATAATAAAATTCCACTGAATTTCCTATATTATCGTTTACAAAAAACACACTGTATCTTTCTTAAGATGAATTGTTTTTCTTATTTTTCCTTTGCTCACACATGAAAACCCGATCCCTACACGAAGTTTTTCCAATACTGTATATGTTTTGTACCATTTCTGACCGAAAATAAAGTTGCTACAAAGCGGGGGCATCTTAAATCAAACAGACTGTATATTCTCATTTTGTGCGGTTCTTTTCCAAAGGTATTATAAAGATATGCTTATATTCTCTTGTTTAATGGAAAAATATGTTAATGCCAATGTGCTGTGCTTACAATAACAAAGATATTGAATCCAAAACTAAACGTTGTTTCAGTGTGCTATTTTCAAGTCGCTTTACCCTGTATCAGTTTGTACTTATTTTATAAATGATCAGTTATACTCGACCATGAAGATTTTTTTGTTTCCGGTACAGCTACAGACCACCGTAACAACATACAAAAGATCTCGTCATCTCAATATCTCACATAATAATAAACAAATCATAATGCAAGGTCACACCGCGAACACACAATATATACAGGAGAACATGGTCTTCTGCACTTTCATTTAAACGTTTTTCGAGCTAGTTACACGCGACAACGAACTGTCAGCACCCCTAGGCTATAGCCCAGATGGCCGAGTGGGTAATCTGTCGCTGTTTTTTATTTGAAAATAAACAAATACAGGTATAGTGAAACCAAAAAATGAAGAAACTAAACCAGAGTGAATCTAGCAGCCGCAGACTAGCAGTCGGAGTTGATTGTGAACGAGCCTTGTTCCCAAATTGTCAAATTTAGACAGTTTGAAATAAAAAAATAGACCTTGCAATCTGTCTCAAAGTTTTAAAAAGTTTTACACAACTCCAATTGTTAATTATTAAACTACTATGTATTAATAAATATTAATTGTAGTTGTGAAAAATCTTTTAAGCAGCAACTAATGTCGTGCATACTTTTGCTATCAGATGGTTATTTATTAATACTAGTTTAATAATTAACAATTGGAGTTGTTAAAAACCTTTTAAAACTTTGACAGATTGCAATGTCAATTTTTAATTTTGAACTGTCTAAATTTGACAGTTTGAGAGCAAGGCTCGTTCACAATCAACTATGACTGCTAGTCTGCGGCTGCTAGATCCACTCCAGTTTCGTTTCTTAATTTTTTGGTTTAGGTATAGCTATTGTTATTTTGTTTAATTTCTTTAAAGAAAATAAGCATTTGCGTTTTTGTTCAAATAGATGGCAATAGTTCATGGAATTTATTAATTAGGTATTAAAGGTAAATTTACTGATTTTTACCTATTAGTAGCAATGCTAATAGTAATGTTACTACGAGAGCTGTGTTATTTTTGAAAACAATTTCCAAGTCAACATCCTCTTTTATTGATTGTTAGTTTCTTAGTATTGAGACACCCTGTATAATATTCTGGTTAAAGATTGTTTATACAATTCTTAATTTTAATAAAATCTAAACCGATTATTCCTAATATTTTTTATATTTAGTTTGAATAACTCAAGAATACGAGAAGAAATTTTTGAGTTTTGCAAATGTATTTTATTCTTTTGAAATGCCTCCTTCATCAACTTATCTGCCTTGAGCTAGATATTTATAAAAGTTGCGTTAACCTGGCGTTGGTGTAATAGTTAGTATAATTAGTGTTTCAATTAAATAATAAATGGTAAGATTTACTTTTTTCTTGCGCTGATGTTCTGCACTGTTAAAATAAACAGGTGTGTATTAGTGAGAATCTTGGTTCACTTACAGGGGTGCCAAGTACCATTAGAAAAACGTTTTATACCATGCGTAGGAGAGATTTTACAATAAAAACAATGGTACATTATATATGTACTTATTTAATGCAAATACGGATTTTTCCGAAAAAAAAAAGAAGATTTAATCTAATGAGGGTATTAAAACTGTCTATATTGCACTACTTCCTAAATCGGACCACTGCATTTATTTAAAATTAAAAATTAAAAAATTACTTTCTGTCAAGTGGATCTAAAACATCCAGGCGATTGTCAAAGCTAAGAAGAAGATACAAAAATATTTCTTGTTTTTGATACTTACTCTGATGTAACTGGGAAATACCACGAGATCATTTGAATTTATAATTAAAGTTGGCTGTGATTTTTAAATTAGATTGGCAACACTAACTGTTCACTTCACAGTTTGATTTGAATTGTCAAAGTGACGCTCCAAAATGTTTAATCTAGAACATAAAATTGCATAACCTCTAATTTTCACAGCGAGTCAGTTGGCAGGATCGCCAAACGTATAAAAAAATTCCCGCCTACTTTAATTTTAAATTTAAATGATCTCACGGTACATAGTGCTTCATGTACAGAACAAGGAGAAATACAGCATATGTATTTCTGTTGCATCTTAAAACTTAAGAAATAAAATATGGAAAAGTCATTGCACAAAATTTCTTTATATTAGGTTACTTCTCGCACTGGTCCAAGATAAGAATAAGACTTACTATCGAATGCAAAAGTTCTGAGCCCTGAATGCGCATATCAAAAAAAAACTAACCGCTCAAATTAATTCAAACAAAAACAGTTAGATAGACAATACATTTTTGTGTAAAATAGTAAATTTGTAAAATTATCTGATTTTAAGTTTTTGAATTTTTTCGAATTATGTTACAACAAGTACGGTTTTTTGGGAGTTTTGACAATAATTAATATTTTAATAACTACTGGACAGAATTGAATGTAATTTTAAATGCAAGTAGCTAATAGTGTTTTATGTATGTGGAAATTTTTGTACTTTGATATCTGTATTATATCTGAAAGTCATTCTATGAAATAGGGGGTAATGCATTCTGATTTTCTGGTGCCTTAATCAAGATTTTTTTTGCAAAAGACAGTATTCTTTAACAAAAGAACAAATATGTTAAGAAATTTTGAAAATATTTACGAATTAATTAATAAGTACTTCTTTAAGAATTATTTATTAATTAATTCATGAATATTTTCAAAATAATTTTTAAAGAATTATTTATTAATTAACTCGTGAATAATTTCAAGATTTATTGTCGTATTTGTTGTTTCATTAACAAAATACTATCTTTTGTACAAAAAAGTTCTTGATTAAGGCACCAGAAGGCCAGAATGCATTACCCTCTATTTCATAGAATAACCTGAGAAATAATACAGATAACAAATTACAAGAAAACTTCACATACATAAAACCCTATTAGTTACGTGTATATAAAATTACATTCAATTCTGCCGAGTAGTTATTGAAATATTAATAATTGTTAAAGGCACGTTTTATGTCAAAACTACTAGAAAACCGTACTTTTTGTAACATAATTCGTAAAAATTCAAAAACCTAAAATCAGATAATTTTACCAATTTACTATTTTATACAAAAATAAATCGTCTAACTGTTTTTGTTTGAATTAATTTGAGCAGTTAGTTTTTTTGCTATGCGCATTCAAACTCAGGGCTCAGAACTTTTGCATTCGATAGTAGTGTAAATATAACTGACATCTCTTCATTTCGATGCACCAGTGGGCACTTCTGGAACGCATTCTAGGTGCAGTGTTCATTGTCAGCAGTGTGATCACTGATTTTTTTATACTTACTAATCATTTAAGCAAACTTTTCAAAACAGCTTGATACTACCTTAAAGTTGTTTATCTTCAGATTATAATAATCTGAATGAATCTGAATGAATGTGTTAGCACTGGGCAGTGCTAACACAATAAGTGCGAATGCACTGATGTGTGTATTAAAGTCAAGTGGCAGATGTGTACTTCAAGCTCTCATCTCTGTCTCAAAAGAAGTTTTTTGATGTTAAAGTTGTGATCAAATGCATGAGATGTACTATTATACTTGTAACCAATAATTTGAAACCAATTTAAAGGTTTTTTATTCGTATTATATAAAATTAAAATATTTACTTTATAAAATGTCGTTCGACACAGTAGTTTTTGAGAGCATTTTTAAAAAGTTTTGAAGACTGAGTTACTGTGGCGTTTTTATATTTTTATTAAACTTTCTTTTAGAAAATAAATCATTTATCATATTTTCATCTAATATTGCTAATGCTCAGTAAAAAAATTAGTGTAAACACTAGCCCACTCTAAAAAATCTGTGTTTAGGACTTTAGGTCCAATACATTTAGAGTAAAATATCTAATTTGTACCTTCGTATAGACCATAGAGTTAACTTCAATATAATGTTAGTGTTAATTTATTATATTCTAAAACAATTGTATGTTTAATCATGTATGGTAACTTTTTTACACTAAAACAGTCAAATTTCTAATCGTTTCGGAGTAAGATTTTACTCTGACTTTTGAATCTTGTACTCTCTACATGGGAAAAATATTACCTATTTAAAGTGGATTATTATAAAACTTTTGTATAATTTGTTTTCTATTTAGATTAAAATTTCGAGCGAAAATAGTGTAGTTTTCCAAGGACAAGGCCAATAATAAAATATATGATATTTATTTACTGCAATGCAAAGATACATAAAAAGCATATATATATAAATACTTCTATTTTGGTTAAAAGGCACCTTCTTACTTCGAAATTGTTTTTTTTTGTGCATGGTATAGTTGTTAAGTGTTGCTAGAGTTAACTACTCTCCATGTTCCATGCCAACTCCCATGAAATCTCTATTAGAAGATTTCCTAGCAGCACTCCGTGGACTCCGCCAAAGTTGAATATGACTACAATTATGAGGTATTTAATTACTCTTTTATTCTGCGAATTAGATATAATTATAATTATTGCTTTTACTTACCTAATTTCTAAATAACTTTGTTTATTGTTTGGAAGTAAAACACTGAATATGAGTTATTGAAAACAGTACAACTCCGTTGGGTATCAATGTTAAATAGTTTACTGTTGAACATGTCTTATAAGTTTCCAAGTGCTCCCGTCTTACTCATCATAAGTAACACTAATTACTAAAATTATAAAACATAGAATGTTTAAAATGTAAAATTGTTTTAAGTTACCTTATATCTGCGAAGTTTCACATTCACGCGCAGTAAAAAGACGTGAACATATTTGCACTAACAGGTCTCTAGTTATAACTGTTAAGACTATGCAGTTTGAAAAGTTACTAAAATTAGCGGGAATTTCAAAATCTTTTACAAATCTAAACTTAATGCAGGTACTATTATTTATGTACAGATACCTGTTTTTGGTCTAATCAATATAATTCTGATCTCTAAATTTTGCTTAGTTGTTCATTACGTTTTAAATTGTACAGCTACATTAAAGTATTTAAAGATTTGTAAAATCTTTAATTTCCCACAAATTTTGGTAACTTTTGAAATTGCAAAGTTTGAACAGTTATAACTAGTCGGAGTCAAATACAGCAGACACCTGATTCTCGCCATTTTTTGTTAGTGTCGTTATTGCACACGCGCTTCTCTTGTCAAATACACCGCTAAGTGTATATTGGTGTCAATCCGTTTTATTTACTCTAACTAGAATAACATGAACACTTTTTAACGGCTTATCTTCTCTTTAAAAAATAAAAAATAAAAAGGGTTTTATTAAACTTTTAAAGTTGAATTATTAGATTGAATATTCAATCTGTATAGAGTTACATAATTAATGATATAGAGAGAAAATAGGAGAATTATTTTTGTTATAAAAATAGAGTGAAACAAAAAGTTTTTCTACTGTAAATTCTAACTCTAAAATCTTTACCCAGTACTCTTGAAAATTGTTCACGGGGCTGTTTTCTTTACTCTTTACTGTGTCTTACTTTACTGTTTATACTTGTGATTCTCAATTGGAAAGTGATGATTCATTTTAGGGAAGGCACATCTTAAATTGGATCACTTCTTGGTTTTTAAAGAGTATCTTTTAAGTGTTGTGACAGTATTTTAGGAACAACCGTAAATATGACAGTAAGCTGTTTGTGTATAATGCTTACGAATTAATGAAGTATAGGCAGCAAAAAACAGTATAGACTGTAAGTATTTTCTTTTGATTACACCATGTGATGTAAAAGGAACCACCGTCAAGAACGACACTTACAATTCCCGATTCAATTTTCAATCTCAGAACTGTATTATGCAATCACAATAAACTGGATTTCTCCCTCCTTATAAAAATTCTAAATAAAGACAGAGGTTCAGTATCGGTAGAGTATATGGTGCACATTGTTCGTTGGAAGATCGTCGATGCGTGGAGTCGACTTGAACGATATCGTTAGCGACTTTGACCTTTCCGGCTGCAAACCCATAGTCCTAACGAAGTTAACGGGGTTCAACTTTCCAAACGTGCTTTATCAAGATTTGCTTAGATTCTCTTCGTCAACTGAGTTTGCTTCGAAGCAACTGATGTGCTCCTCGGTACCGTAGGCGGTAAACAGCGGTTTAAGATTGTCTGTATCTTGTCTTGGTCTGTGTAAGGTTGTCTAATCATTTTAGACCCATCGTACATGTCTTCGGCAGCTTATCCGTCTCTCTGTATTCTTTTATCTCTTATTTCCGCATGTTGATAGGTAATATTTGATGTGATATTATAATATTTTTCCAGAAGTTCGTATACATATAGGGGTACAACGACAATCCAGAAATCCATTTATTCAACCAAAACATCCGCTATGAGCTAGACCATCTAGGCCTTTCATACCACTAATGAACATTTACTCAATTGTCACATCTGATCAAAAGTTGAACCAATATTTATCCGGCGAAAAAAACTGAAAAAATTCTGCGTTGTTAATTGCCGAAACTCCTCATTATGCATTATCTGTCTAAAAAAGGGAACCCATATCCTGGATCTACAGTTGGTCTGACTATTTTGCGTAACAACTACATATCTCGATCTCAATGTAACCTTCTCGTTTGATCGTTTATTGATCGAAAGCCATTGCACCTATCAGTAAAGGGCATCCGATCTTCTTGTAGTAATTTTTATAAGGAATATTTTCATAAGTATGAAATTTTCTGCCGGTCCAACTGTTTCGCAAAAAAAGCCAAAATCCACAACCTGTATGAATGGAGTGGCATTTGGAGGTGAAACAGGAGGTCTCCCCATGATTATCTACTTATGATCTACTTCACCTGTCGTTATTAATATCAATTACTAATATAAAATAATTCAGTATTATTTTATGTTTACTTTTCCTCCTTTGTTTTTCAGTCATGAAAATGTTAGGTTAAGGAAGCAAATCCCTTTTAGCGCTCATACATATACGGGGTGTGTTCAAATAAAAATAAAGTGACAACGATTCCGTTGTTCGGATATTTAGGTACTTTTAAATGAGTCAAAAGCAATTTCAAATTATTTTTATTTCGACATTTATTCATGCATCATCTCATATAAGACCTTTATATTTTGCGTGAAAGACTAAAATGATGTAATCTTTGGAAAAACTTACATTATCCTATTGACTTCTTGGCATTTGTAACATTTTCCAAATTGATTTGAACGCTTTCATGTGAACGTTTCTTTGTACATACTTAAAAACAACACATCTCGTAATAGTCTATATCGACCTTTACCGATCAGGAATTAAAAGACTTTTACCAAACATTAAATTCCAAGGCGTCAGTCATCTTTTTACTTCCTGGGCCGGAATTCAGCAAGCGCCTGATGACGCTACAAAATCTCACGCATTTTATGCCTAGAGAGGGGAGCGGCACTACAGATAATTATCGTCATTAAGGTTACTGTAACTCATTTTAATTGTATTTCAGTACTTTAAAATGGCTATCCTGATTATTTCGGCTACATTTACCTAACAACATCACGATTTTCTTTTTTCTTTTTTTCTTAATATTACCATTTGAAAGATGGCAATTACGCACCACTTGCGTGCAGGAACAATACAAGGTGACGTAAGATCCTGACATACTAACCCACTCAGGCAAAAAATGAGAGGCTGCGAGATGAATTTACCTGGTTAATGACCACCAAATTTTGGACCCAATCGTGGCGCTTGTAATAGTAGAAATCAAGCATGCAATTGAAGAAAGAAAAAAAAGTGTTGATTTCTAGAGCCTACTTATTAAGTAAAAAAGTTAGAAAGCTTCTTATCCTAAATACAGGGTTGATAATTAAAAATATCTTTACAAAGAATAGGAACAGTTTTTGTTTGTATACAAATTCTTTCATACATACTCGCAAAATTAACTTAAAGTAGTTAATTAACTCACGATTTACCAGTTAGTTTACAAATTTAAATTCTTACTATTCAAGATAATCATTTGTGTTATTAGAGGATAAACAATACCAGTTATACAAACATTATTGATAGTACGACTTACTTCTCTTTATATCTTATTTTTTACTTTCACTGCGAGTAGTGAAGTTAATACACAGTCTTTTATTCCCTAGAAGTCGCATTTTAAGAAAGTTTAATTAATACTTTACCGATTTCATGATAAAAACTATTATGATTATTTAAGCAATTCAATAGTTGACTGACCTTCAAATATTTACGAAAATGATTGATTAAGACAAGTTAAGTATCGGTAAATCGAGATCAAATTCACATGTTCTTTTACTCTGTTGTAAAAATTAGACCTTTCAAACTAAGGATTGTGAAAAATGTTTATATATCAATATACAGTCTGTTTGATTACAATTACATGATAGGTATTTTTTTACTGAAATCGCTAGAGTATTGTGTTATCTTGTCAACCATAATAAATATTCAAACTCTTACATAAGAAAATTTCCAAGAAAAACGTCTAGCACGCTTAGGTAAATAACGAAACTTTAGTTATTCCAGTGGAGTATTTACAAATTTTTCTGGGGGGGGGGGGGTACCTACTGTTATTTAATCAATAAATACAAGTTCCCTACAGAACTCGTTACGTGACGATAATATTTCTCTTCCTAACCTGCCCCTTACTATTATTTCCCCTGTTCGAATCTATCGATATGAATATAACGATGTCGCTAGTATGTTGTAACTTGTAATAGCAAACTTGTAAAAGGCCGTTTGGTCGAATAGCGAATGTTTCACTTAAATATGCCTATAATCTTTAAATATCGACTAACATTCAAATGTATCCTCAAAATCTCTAAGTATATAGAACCTAAATATTTCAGAAAAAATCCATAAGTTATTTATTTAACACGACATAATGAAGAAAAAATTATTGAAATAATATTAACAAAGGAAATTGAATGTATTGACTAGAAAATGCACGATGTCGTATTTTTCTGTTGTTTAGGATTATTTTTAGAAGCGATTATTTGCCCATACGAATCCAAGTGTTTTATGTTATTGCACAAGAGCGATATTTAATTAATATGAAATTATATGTGACAAGTAACAAAGCAACAATCTTTAAAATCAAAATGAATAACACTTATGTCGCTTCCGGCATGGATAATGCCATTGTGTAGGGTAATTTTTATAATGAAAGAGTGTAAATTGTTGCGATACGATACTGCCGATACTGATACTGCGATTTACTGCGATGGCTAGGGACTGTGCCACTGGGTAACAAAGTAGTTTTAAACGCAATTAAATTCAAACTTTAGTTGCAAACACTGAAATTGATTGTTAAATTCAAACCCTCTGGAACCCAGATTTGAGAGCTGTCAAAATATGTTCATTATGATCCGTTATCATTATATTATTTATTATTGACTTGTTAACAAACTTTACTTTATTAGCAAAATGAGAGCTGATATATGCTATAGAGATAGCTATAGATTATTTAAATAATTCCTTTAATCATGAGCAGCAGAGGTTGTTACAAGAGACATATAAGCAGAAGTCCATGTTAAAAACAAGTAGTAAGCCGGATTAGTAAAACAAATAATCAAATATAACAAGAATTTGAAGAAGAATAGAATCAATAGGAAATGATGTACGAAAATAAAGTTGAACAAATATTTGTTAAATTACAAAACGTATATTGTAATAAGTAGGTATAGGATTTCTATGCATTTGCATGTTTTTTCTGCTTATAGCAAACATATGCAGAGTTATATTTCTACATGTTTAAGCCACATATGAATCACATATGTCAATTTGAAAGTGCATATAAATGCATATTTAGGTGTTTTTATAAATGCATGCATATTTTAGCATTTTTGAACGAGTGTGCATATTTTACCACTTTTTGAGCGTTTTACATGCTTTAATTATGAAATTTCTAATATTTTTTAAATAATATTAGCATTTTAGACAACCAACCAAGGGCGGCTTAGTTGAGTCTAGGGGAAACCCATAATTTAAGCTTATTGTTAAATACTAGGCTTTAAAATATTTTACTGCCTTAACCATCTGTGTACTTGTTAATATTTTCTAAGAAAGAAAAAGTTTCAACTAAAATTTAAATACTTACATCCTGCGGTATTGTGATAAATAGGTATTAGGAAATTCCAAAGACCCTTTGACAACTTCCTGTTCATAGAAAAATTTGCCTGTACTTTTGTTTACTAATCTTGTAATCTTTCAATTAAGACAGTTCAGAAATTGCAAACTGCATTTCAGTTTGAAATTTTAGAGTGTAAAGATGGGTAAAGAAAAACGGTCTGTGTCTGTTACATTTCGAAGTTATGTTAAGGAATTCAGTGTTCTTACAACTGACGATAAGGTGTTGTATTGTACAGTGTGCGACGATAAAGTGACTGCAACGAAACGCTTTCAAGTTACACAACATCTGAACACGGTTCGACATCAAAAGTGTGTTACCCTGAAATCAAAAAACAAACATTGTTACCGGGGTACCTTAATAATTCGCGCGGTGAGTCCAGCAAATCGATCGAATTTAATAAAAAACTATGTAGTGCATTAGTGGCTGCAGATATCCCGTTAAGTAAAATTAATTACTCAGCATTTCGTAATTTTCTGGAAGAAATTTCAAGAATGCCAATACCCGACGAGTCTACACTCAGGAAAAATTATTGACCTCGTTTATACGAAGAGACCATAAAATCAATTAGAAAACATGTAGCGAATAACTACATATGGGTTTCCATTGACGAATCTACTGACACTACTGGAAGGTGCGTAGAAACTTCATTTCCTTCGTTTTGTTAGTAAAATTTAACTAATTAAAGGCAGCAGAGCAATTTACGGATGTTTTATTTTCTATTTTGTTAGTTACATATTTAATCACAACAATATTTTTGCTTGATTAAAATATATATTTTTTTAAATAACTGTTTTGCGCTAATTGTTTGTAACCGACTAATTATGTAGTTCGATAAAATAAAAATCAAATTTTTGTTTTCAGATACGTGGCTAACGTTATAATTGGCGTTTTAAATTCGGAGAACAATCCCAAATCCTATCTATTAGCAATGGACGTTTTCAAGAGCACCAATCATTGTTCTGTAGCAAAATTCTTTAATGATTCGATGGCTATTTTCTGGCCGGACGGCATACAGTACAACAAAGTACTCCTGTTCGTCACCGACGCGGCACCGTACATGATCAAGGCTGGAGCAGGCTTACAAGTTCTGTACGAAAAAATGATCCACTTAACTTGTCTTGCCCATGCAATGCATAGAGTTGCGGAAAAAGTGCGGGAAATATAACCTAACGTAAACTCTATAATTTCAGATGTAAAAAAAATTGTTTGTAAAGCTCCATATCTCATACAAATATTTAGGGAAACTGCTCAAGAAGTGCCTCTCCCACCTGAGCCTGTAATAACAAGGTTGGCTTTCTGCAGCAGAATATTGTGCAACTTATTTTGATAATTAAAGCATTTGTAAATAAACTTAATAAACACGATGCACTATGCATACAAAGCGCACAGGATGCTTTTAATACTAAGGAGGTGAGGGCAGAATTATTGTTTGTTTTGACAAATTTTGTGCGTTTAGCTAAAGTAATTCAGAAATTAGAAAGTCAGGGAGATTCATTAGATGAATCTCTTGAGCATGTAAAATTGTTAGGTGTTTCTTTGAATAAAGTAAAAGGGCCAAAGGGTTTGACTATAAAACAAAAATTTAAATCCGTTATAGACAAAAATCCTGGTTTTCACTTAATTAAAAGCATAAACGATGCATTATCTGTGCAAGACATTTTAGACGAGCTAAAACATTATTCGCTTGTAGAATTAAACAATTTTAAGTATGCCCCAATAACATCTTGCGATGTAGAACGGAGTTTCTCAAAATTTAAAACAATATTTAGGGATAATAGGCATATGTTTACTTTTGAAAATTTAAAAATGTACGTCATTGTAAACTGTAACGCTCTATGTTTAGAAAATATAATTAATTAAATTATTGCATAGGATGTCTAATTAAAATAATTTCTGTAAATAAAATGTAAATAACGCTAAACGTGTTTTTTTAATAACGAAAGTGCATATATTTATTAAAAATTTCTAATAAACCCATATTTCATGATTTTTAAGTGCATATTTCACGTTTTTATAGTGCACAAGTGCATGCATATTTAAGCATTTTTAAGTGCATACAAATCCTATACCTAGTAATAAGTCTAGATATGCAATTTTATTCCATTAAATATAACGCAATAGCAATGCATTTGCGTTTTACTAATGTTTCTTGTACGCCGTGTATATACTGCTGGACATTCGTGTAACTTACCAACATTAAATCTTCTTTGTAATGGGACATCATAAAGGTTAATCAATTTCACCCATGGTTCCGTTTTACTTTCATTTTTTCGGAAAGCCTTCAGTATCATTCAATTGATAAGAATGAAGGAATAATATATTTAAGGATACTGATAAGGTAGCAGTCTATAGTGTATTCAAGATAACGAAAAACTAAACAAACTGAATATTTTTGATGTTTTTATAGTTATATAAGGACGTTATTACACCAAAAAATATAAATATTTTATTCTATAATTCACACCCTGCTTTATCCACGCCGATAAAGCAAGTTGGTCCTCTTCATACGACAGAAATTTATTCTTGATTAACATGTAACAATGAAACAATAAACAAAACGAAAATTGATACCATCAATAAATGATAAAAAGACAGAAACAAAATTTTCTATTAAATAGCAAAGGAAAAAATATGAATACAAGATTCTCTCTTTTTTATTCGAAAATTAATTTTCATTAAGCCCAAAATAATTACTATTATATATTTGGAGATAAACTAAATTTCTTTCAAAACAAATAACTGTTTTTATTTAACTATAAAAAAATTACTTCTTGAAATAACGAGAATAATTCGTTTACAATTCTTTATGCCCTTTTTGGTATCATTAAAAACTCTTATTACTAATTCAATTAATTACTACAGAAGAACTCACAGTTTTTAATTACTAGAATTGTAATTCCTTCCTTTTGATTTTTAAAATTAGCGCCGTTTAAATAGCAACTTTTAAGTATCAGCTGTCTGCTATCATTAAACTCTACAAAGAATTGAAGAAATATGTCAATAATGCAATTTTATTCAAAATATTTTCAACTCAAAAATATATCCAACTCAAAAAGCTTAACAAAACGAAATTCCAATTCCATACAATTCCCATTCATCAATGGTGAGTAAAATAAAACTCATAACATATGCTTGTTCGCAAAATTCCATTCGTTGAAATTAATTAATCATTTTATCTTAATTGAGGCGGTTCTTAAATGACATTTTTATTTTCAAACTTTTAATTAAATCACTTTGATGTTAAATAAATAAACTTTATAATATAACTATAAAAATAAACTATATAACTTAAAATAAAAAAATTAACTTCAAAACTTTGACATTTTGAAATTAGGTCAACATAACCTTAATTTTTATTAATCTGAACAAGACATGTGCACTTTCTGCAAGATGTAAATTGAAAGAGAGTTTGTTACAAAAATGGCTGTCCTTTTATTTCTTTTTGCTGAACTTTTAACACTTAAACTAATTAGATAAACTTATAGATAAAGAAATCACCGTTCTAATGATATACAACACTCTTATGAACAATCAAAATTAATTTTATAAAATGAATGTCGATGAACACACATCTTCAAACATCTATTTAGATCTAATTACTTAAAAATACCTTTACACCCTCCTATTTTCACAAATTTAAATATTATTTTATAATTTTAGGTATCAAGAATATGAAAATTCAAACCAATTGACAATATTACTAATACGAATAATAAAAAACAGCCCTTGCATTTAAGATTGTATCAATTATATGTTGAAGCAGCTGCTTCACAAATTTGCATCACAATACTTTAGCTGAAAACTTAAAAATTCTGAAATACAAGAAACTTATACAACCGTGGAATCTCATGATCATGAAAACACATTTTTACCTATTAATTGATAAGGTTATATAGTAAATACTTGTATACATCCCCATTACAATACACCGTGTCTGTTTTAGGTTAAATCTTATATTATACTTGGTATAAAATGTATTAAATTGAAAAATTAGATTAACGTCGCCCAAATCGTAGATAGCAAAAGAAGATTAACTAAATTTTATGAATAATCCAATTTTCCAGATACCTTTTTTTTATGCCTAACTTATTCAACTGTGCATGTTAATTATAATTATCTATATTTTAATTCATCAAAAGAAAAATTACTCAAAATAATGGTTTTGAAATTGAGGTTATGCAACCCATAAATCGGCTAAATGTGTCGAATTGTTTTTTTGTCATGTAAAATAACATGACAATATATTTAATAGATGTTGGATAATGGGGGTAGGGGTGTGGCTGTCTTAAAGTAGTGTTTCTAAACTTCTTAGCTCATGGAGGTGGAGATTGTAACGGCATACCTCATGTGGGAACTTCGAGATTTGTCAAGAGCCCTTTGGGGTAAGGATAATGGGGGGTTAGGAAGAGTGGTTGTCTTGGGAAGTGTTTTTGAAGTCCTTAGATCATGAAGTGTCTAGTGATATATACTTAGGGCCTTGGGGGTAAGGCAAGTGAGGGGTTTGTTTTCTTGGTGAACTCATTAAGTGGTGGGTAATCTAATGATATAATACATGGCTAAAAGCTTTAAAAATCTACTTTCTCTGATGCAAGTAACAATTTTATACGGTTTCCGGAAAAATCCCGATGGGACACCTCGGGTACCATTGTTAGAGAATTTTAAGCAGTTTTATAAAAATCTATTTTTGGCTCCTAAAATTGATGGGCCCTATTATACATTTGTCTTTTCTATCTGAACTTATAATCCGTCCCTGTCGTGATGCACTAGGCAAACAAATTAATTCAATGCAAATCATTATAAAAAGGTGCATTTGCTTATTATTAAAAATAGTATTTACCCTTGCGATACTTTCTAATAAAGCAATGACCGGAGTGTGTATGGTATTGATAAGGTTGCCAAGTAGTGATCTGGTAACGGCCAGGGCCACAAAGCCAACGTTCGAGAAACCTTCCTGCTGTTTACCACACGACCTCCACATTCCCGCAAAGTGTTGCCCCTAAGAGGCCCCTTATGACAGATTATTATGCAATACGCATTATCCTTATTAATGCAAGAATTTTACTTCAATAATGAAAACCGAGAATTCCCCAACGCTTTATCGCCTTATCGGTGACGATAAAATTGAAGCGTGCAAAACGTTTGAGGTTTATGCGTTTACGCTTTATTAAGAAATTGATTTGAGAATGATTCAATGAACAGTCAATTAGCACGCGCACCGATTACCTTAAATGGAGTCGATCATGTATTCCTTGTAGTTAAGATCACGCCGATCATGATGGGAATATAAAAAACCGGTCGTTATTCAGAAAAAAGGTTATAAAAGAAGTCGTTACAAAGTACTATATACTTTTTTTATGGGTAGGCTAGATGAGTAGTACCTTACTATGAAATATAGTACTCGCGATAGTAAGATGGTGTTGGGTGGTAAATGAAGCGTAAAAATGGGATGGTGGTTCAATGATTGATACTGACTGAATCATCAGACATAACAGAAAATTTTAAATTTAGACATTCTAAATTTAGATACACATTCCTTCTTTGTCAGGGTCCATCGTTAATCATTATTTCCGTTTTCGATACAGAGTGTACCTTTAAAGAATAATACGCTAATGAAGGTAAAGAAGGGGGATTTTACGTTTCGGAAGTAGAGGGTGTTGAAGTTTACTAAAAAGAAGTTGAAGACACCCTGTAGCTACTTTTGATCAAGGATGTAATTATCGATTCTTGTAACGATTAAATCACACCTTTTGGGTCAACATTCTTCCTTAAACTTTAAATATCTATAAGGTCCTTTCAAGAAAGTCCTATTTCATCTTCGATAATACAATTTTCCCGGATATAATAAACAATAAATCTAACACTTTTACGATCCAAAAAAAGTGTTTAAATTTTAGGAGTGGAACCAAAATCTTCAAATTAAACCATAATGAATTCCATTAATCAAAAAGAAGCGACAAGCTTACGAGGTTTACTGAAAGAATTCTATGTAATCCTAGCTCAGACTAAGTACAAGAATTCCACGTATGTCCGGCGCCACCATCGATTTTCCCAGATCCGCGATGACTCACTCTCACTCTCGCTATCGTAAACTTTATAGGAATTCCTCCCATCGACTTTTTAGTGGAGGTGCAATGTCCGAAGTACCTTTTCGTAAATGGTATACCTAACTGAGAGTTGTTATAAATAGTTTACACTACAAATTGTGAAAAATAATTGATTTATAATAATAATTGTTTCTGTTTATTAGAAGTTTAGTTCTATAGGAATGGTTATGTTTATATTGTGATCTTTGGGAGAATTATCTTTTTAAAATGACTTTGTCAAAATCTTGTAAATAACAAGAAAATGTTTTGCTTTATATTAATGAACACTGTCAATTTATTTGCTTATTTAGATAATCGTTTATCGGCAGTTTATAATAATTAAAAATGTTTTGTTGCTATTCAAATAACAGTGCGGGCGTACATGTTCAAAAGCACATGAGCATCTTATTAAAAAAATTGTACATAGAATTTAACTAACGAAATTGTAATAATATAAAGGTAGAGTAAAAGCCCATAAGCCATTTTTTACCAGTTTTATGTACATCGCAACCTTACTGAATGTTGGACTGTTCAATTCCAAAACGCCTACGATTAGCTAAGTGGTTCTAAAACGGTCTTTATATGCTATTCGGGAATTGAGCGGAGTAAGAAAATTACGTGCACAGAGCTTGGCCGCTGGTGAGTCTCTTCCTATTGGTTGTAGCAAGCTCAGATACACACACAGCTGAAAAATAATTTATTTGACATTATGATTATGATAACACGTCCTATTATGTTTTATTTTATAGTAGGAGTATCTAAAAGTACCGTATTCAAGGTGAAAGAAGAATATAACGAGACAGAAGAATTATAACCTCCTAAGAAATTTACTGCAAAAAGATCTCTTGTTAATAACGTCGACGAATACGTCATGAACTTAATTCGCCAAACAATGTTTTTTTTTTCGTGAAAATAAAATACCATCTTTAGGTGATATTCACAGAGCATCAATTCAAGAAAACGAAGATATAACAAGTTTTAAGAGGACGATTATTTCATATACCTAATTAAAAATTTAAATTTTTGGTGATATTTCATTTTTATATTGTTTTAATAATAATAATAATAATGATAATAATAATAATGATAATAATAATAATAATAATAATTCTTAGGAGATAATATATTCACATAAAAACAATAGACTTACCTTCACTTTCGTTGGAAAAACGCGTGAAAAGTAAATATAACCGTGTATAAAACACGAGTAAAATACAACAACAACAATAATAATAATAATAAGAATAGAGAAGAAAATACAACAACGCCGCAGTATACTGACAAAAATAAGAGATTGGGAAAGAGGAAATACAAGTCAAAAATTAAAGAAGGAAGTTAAAAGGTATCTAGAGACAAACAATGTCAGAACACAGGATCCGGAATTCGAAAGAAAAAAAGCTGTTCTTAAAGATAAATTGCAGCAAGAAATAGCAATGATGGGAAAAAGATTAAGGCGATACAATTTAAGCTATAAGAGAAAAGTAGACAACATCAAATTCAACCACAATGAAGGGAATTTCTATAAGCACCTTCAAGAAAGAAACAAGCAACACATTAAAGAAACACCAAATGAACAAGAATTAACTGATTTTTGGGAACATATATGGAGCCAAAAAAGTAAACACAACAGGAATAATTTATGGCAAAAAGCAGAAGAAAGAGAAAGCAAACGAGTGCCAGACATGATAACTGCAAGAATTACAAGAGAAGATCTTAATAATGTTATTAGAAGATTAAAGAACTGGAAAGCAGCCGGAATTGATCACCTACATAATTTCTGGTGGAAGAAACTAACAGCAGTACATAACAATTTGGTACATCAAATTAATGAAGTGATCTCATGCAGGGATACGCTACCAGAATTCTTAACTAGAGGGGTTACACATATGATACCCAAGTCCGACGAAACCAAAGATCCAAAAAATTACAGGCCTATTACATGTTTGCCAACACTGAATAAAATAATTACGGCACTGGTAGCGAACAAAATCAAAGCTCACCTCAATGAACATAACATAATAAGAAGAACAGAAAGGAAGTAGGGAAAATACACAAGGATGCAAGGAACAGCTAATAATTGATACAATCATTACAGAGAACGCCAGACAAAAGCAAAGAAATATAGCAGTGTCTTGGATTGATTATCAAAAGGCGTTTGATACAGTCCCGCATTCTTGGCTCCTAGAAGTATTTAAAATCTATAAGGTTGATAAAAATATCATACAATTCCTACAAAACTGTATGGAACAATGGCAAACCAAACTGAGGTTACAAAGTGGAAGTGGAATTATTACAACAAAACCTATTCCGATTAAGAGTGGAATCTTCCAAGGAGATAGTCTGAGCTCACTGTGGTTTATTTTAAGTATGAATCCGCTGTCCAATATGTTAAGAAGAACTAAAGTTGGATATCTCTTAAAAGGAAACAACAGTAGCTACACAGTAAGTCACCTATTTTATGTAGATGATTTGAAACTATATGCTGCTTCAGAAAAAGACCTAAATGTACTGATTGCCACTACAAAAAGATTTAGTACAGATATAGGTATGAAATTTGGGTTAGATAAATGCGCCAAGTTGATAGCACACAAAGGTAAAGCGCAAAATTATGACAACATCCAAGAAAGTCATGACATAAGGTATTTAAACAAAGATGACTACAAATACCTAGGATATAAACAGGGATTAATAAAAAACGCGAAACAAATTAAGACAACACTTGAAGAGGAATTAAAAAACAGAGTTCAATGTATTCTGAGAACCGAGTTGAATGGGAAGAATACTATGAAAGCAATCAATACCTGGGCAATCCCGCTGATCAGCTACTCCTTTGGCGTCATAAAGTGGCCCACAACTGATTTACAAAAGTTAAATAGAACTATAAGGGTCATGCTAACCAAAAATAGAGCACACCATCCTAAAGCATCTACAGATAGGCTATATATTCCTAGAAAGGAAGGGGGAAGAGGATTACTGGATATGCAGACGTTACACGCCACAATAGTTAATAAGTTGAGGTTATATTTTAATGCCAAGAAAAACACCTCGGCATTACATCAAGTGGTTTGCGAAATCGATAACAACTATTCAGCTCTACAATTAATGTCTGATATTGAAATACAACGGCAAACTATAGCCGAAAGAAAAGACGCATGGCTATCAAAACCTCTGCATGGGAAATACCCAAATATGCTTGCATCCGCCGAAGTAGAAAATTCAACATTGTGGCTAACAAAAGGCAACCTCTTTGTAGAAACTGAGGGATTCGTTATCGCAATACAGGACAAAGTAATAAACACCAGAAACTACAAAAAATACATAGAAAAATTAAATATTGAAGACGATACTTGTAGAATGTGTAAAGGATCATCTGAGACTATTGAACACATTATTTCTGGATGTCCACTACTTGCCCCGACTGAATATCTTAAAAGACATAATCTTACCGCTAACATCATACACCAGGAGTTAGCAATAGTATGTGGATTTAAAGAAAATAAAGACCCACACTACAAATATGTTCCCCAACCTGTATACGAATTACCGTCTTTATTGGGACACCACCATTATCACAGACAGAAATATTGCCAATAATCGACCAGATATAACATTGGTTAATAAAACTACAAAAAATGCATTTTTTATAGATATAGCGCACCCAAATGATCACAACCTTCAAAAAACTGAGAGGGACAAAATAAATAAGTACTATGAGCTAAGCGAAGAATATAAAGCTATTCATAGATTAAAAAAGGTTTATATCTTACCTATAGTAATATCCGCGACTGGCCTAATAACAGCAAACCTCAATAAATATCTGGAGCATGTGAACCTGAAACCAAACGTATTAGTTAGTCAAATGCAAAAATCTGTTATACTAGAGACGTGTAGAATTGTAAGGAAAATATTAAACTTACCATAAGAAAACCAAAAATAGAAAGCGCTGTTTCACCGTACTAGAAGCTACAAGTCTGATGATTGGTATACTTACCCCATCAAGACTGGATACCAAGTAAACATGAACTGGAGCGAAAATAATAAAAAAAATAATAATAATAAAAAAATAATAATAATAATAATAATAATAATAATAATAATAATAATAATAATAATAATAATATGCATATATTTCGAAGAATGTATACACAGAATAGAAATCGTCAAAAGTACATATATATGTAACTATAGTATTTAGAAAATACACAGTTATATATAAATAATTAATTGAAATTAACAGTTAACGATAACACTTAAAATATACATGCTAGAAATTCCTGACTAGAATAAAAACAATGAACTAGAAGTAAATCCTTTACTTTCTTTTTGAATACGTTAATTGATTGTATATTTTGGAGATCTTCAGGTAAGTGATTAAAAAATTTAAATGATTATATTAAGGGACCTTTACGAATTGTTTCTAACCTTGCAAAAGGAATATAAATGTCACCGGTATATCGAGTAGAGTAATTATTGACTAGGTGCCAACAGCTTACCCTAACGGGTAAGCTTTAGTAACTAACGCACTCTTAAAACACTGCTGTTCTTACGTATTTCTTGTAAATTGTTGAAAGAAACTCCTTACTGTGAGTTTCTTTCCTCCAAAGGTCAAAGTGGAATAAGCAAAGCGTGGTGATTGCACGCCACTTGTTGTTTTTGTTGAAATACGAAAAAAGAATTCAAGCTCGGATCCTCACCTCTCTCTCTTACATCGCGTAGTTCAATAGGGTTTGGGTCATCCAGCGCTAGGTAGCGCTGGCTGTCTCTACAGAAAAAATGTACCTAGGCACAAGAATGAATGAATGTACTTCCAGAGTAAGAAATGATATCACCACATTTTAGAAAATCGTCTAAATTGTTTTTAACATAGCAAACGCATTTAAAAATATAAAGACTCGGCAGTGGAAGTATTGCATATTGTTTGAAAAATGGACGACAGGATTCTGTGACGGGTAAATTAAACAATGTTCGCAATATTCTCTTTTGCATAAGGAATACTTGAAAATTATGCGATCCGTTTCCCCAACACATCAGTCCATAATTTAATAATGATTGTACGCAGGCAAAATAGTAGATAATTAGCACTTCTCTGCTTATAATACTTCTTAACTTATGAATAGCAAAATTCCTGGCTACTAATTTTTTAGTTAGATATTCTGCATGCATGTTCCATGTTAAATTCTGGTCCAAAAACATACCTAGAAATTTAGTATGCAGACCTTGTTCTAATGTTTGCTCATTTGCCGATACAGGAATCCACTTTTGAAAATTTATTTGGTGAAAAAACCAGCAGTTCTGTTTTTTGGAAATTGAAGGTTAACTCATTTTTACGACACCAGGTTCCCATTTTAGCAATACATTGATTTACATCAGTACAAAGAGTCTGATAATCATTTGCCCAGACAATAGCAGTTGTATCATCTGCATATAACGTGAGACTACCTCGCGAAATATTTAGAGGGGCATCGTTAATAAATAATATAAAAAGTATCGGCGCAAGGATTCCTCCCTGAGGTACACCGAAAGCAACTGGAATACTGTCAGAAATAACTGTGGAATGATTTCTTGAAATCTTAGTCATCTGTGATCTGTTTGTTAAATATGACTTAATCCATTCTATAGCAGGTCAACGAATTCCATAATTAAATAATTTATTAATCAATAGTTCGTGTTTGACAGTGTCGAAAGCACGGGACAGGTCAAAAAATATCCCAGCACATTTTTGTTTATTGTTAAAATTATGTAGAATGTGATTATAAAATGACATCACGGCTTTCTCAGTAGTGTAGTTATGACGAAAACCAAACTGTTGGCGCGATATAATCGCGTGTTTATTAATAAAGACAATCAATCTATTGTAAAAAGCTTTCTCAAATATTTTTGAGAAGACTGACAACAAAGAAATAGGTCTATAATTACAAAAAAGGGAAGAATCCCCTTTTTTGAAAAGAGGAACAATTTGAGCTGATTTTAAACAGTTCGGGAAAATTCCAAATTCTAAAGAAATATTAATTAAATATGTTAGTGGGATGTATATCTCAACGCAAATTTCCTTTATCAGAAAACATGGAACTTCGTCTGTTCCAGTTGATCGTTTTTTGCATACGCTACTGATTATCTGTGAAATCTCCTCATAATCAACAGGAGTTAAAAAATGGAATTTTTAATAACGTACAAATATTTAGGGAAACTGCTCAAAAAGTGCCTCTCCCACCTGAGCCTGTAATAACAAGGTGGGGTACTTGGCTTTCTGCAGCAGAGTATTGTGCAACTTATTTTGATATTATTAAAGCATTTGTAAATAAACTTAATAAACACGATGCACTATGCATACACAGCGCACAGGATGCTTTTAATACTAAGGAGGTGAGGGCAGAATTATTGTTTGTTTTGACAAATTTTGTGCGTTTAGCTAAAGTAATTCAGAAATTAGAAAGTCAGGGAAATTCATTAGATGAATCTCTTGAGCATGTAAAATTGTTAGGTGTTTCTTTGAATAAAGTAAAAGGGCCAAAGGGTTTGACTATAAAATAAAAATTTAAATCCGTTATAGACAAAAATCCTGGTTTTCACTTAATTAAAAGTATAAACCGATGCATTATCTGGCCAAGACATTTTAGACCAGCTAAAACATTATTCGCTTGTAGAATTAAACAATTTTAATTTTACTTTTCAAATCTTTTGGCAACAATTCAATGCAAAATCCAATTTGTTAACAAAAAGGTGGCTCAAGTCTCCCCAAATTCACTTTGCATTGATGTTAATTTCCCACTCATTTTGCTAATTAATAAAATCGGTAGTGGCTATATTCTGCTTGAATGCAACGCTACATTAAGGGATGCTGTTTGATTAAGTGTTATTTTGAAACTGCCTTGTTTCGAATTAAAATTTTAAACTGCGTTTTTGGTGTTAAACACTATTAAGATTTACGACATAGAATGTGCTGAAGTACTTCTTTCAAAACTAAGGGAAATAAACGTCTCAAAATGAACGAGCAATAACTAAGAGGTCAACATGGCGGAACGCCCGGGAGATTTGAACTAAATCCGTTTCGTATTACGTGTCAATATTATGGATTAAAAAACAGCAATTAATATGTATTAAGTAATTAATAAAAAGTGCAATGCTGAGGTTACTGAAAATAGAGTTAAGAGTATGACTGGCAACTACGTTAGTGAAGAATAATTTCAGGAAATTATGTTATTCATTTTTTCCTATACTTTAATAATTTCTTTAATATTCTAATGCAAAAGGGAATATGCATATAGTGCATGACTATGTATAGGATTTGTATGCACTTAAAAATGCTGAAATATGCATGCACTTATGCACCATAAAAACGTGAAATATGCACTTAAATATGCACTTAAAAATCATGAAATATGCGTTTATTAGAAATTTTTAATAAATATATGCACTTTCATTAATAAAAAAACACCTGTTTAGCGTTATTTACATTTTATTTACAGAAATTATTTTAATTAGACATCCTATGCAATAATTTAATTAATTATATTTTCTAAACATAGAGTGTTACAGTTCACAATGACGTACATTTTTAAATTTTCAAAAGTAAACATATGCCTATTATCCCTAAATATTGTTTTATATTTTGAGAAACTCCGTTCCACATCGCAAGACGAAATTGGGACATACTTAAAATTGTTTAATTCTACAAGCGAATAATGTTTTAGCTCGTCTAAAATGTCTTGGCCAGATAATGCATCGTTTATTATTCTTTTAATTAAGTGAAAATCAGGATTTTTGTCTATAACGGATTTAGATTTTTGTTTTATAGTCAAACCCTTTGGCCCTTTTACTTTATTCAAAGAAACACCTAACAATTTTACATGCTCAAGAGATTCATCTAATGAATTTCCCTGGCTTTCTAATTTCTGAATTACTTTAGCTAAACGCACAACATTTGTCAAAACAAACAATAATTCTGCCCTCACCTCCTTAGTATTAAAAGCATCCTGTGCGCTTTATATGCATAGTGCATCGTGTTTATTAAGTTTATTTACAAATGCTTTAATAATATCCAAATAAGTTGCACAATACTCTGCTGCAGAAAGCCAAGTACCCCACCTTGTTATTACAGGCTCAGGTGGGAGAGGCACTTCTTGAGCAGTTTCCCTACATATTTGTATGCGATATGGAGCTTTACAAACAATTTTTTTACATCTGAAATTATAGAGTTTACGTTAGGTTATATTTCCCACACTTTTTCCGCAACTCTATGCATTGCATGGGTAAGACAAGTTAAGTGGATCATTTTTTCGTACAGAACTTGTAAGCCTGCTCCAGCCTTGATCATGTACGGTGCCGCGTCGGTGACGAAGAGGAGTACTTTGTTGTAATGTATGCCGTCCGGCCAGAAAATAGCCATCGAATCATTAAAGAATTTTGCCACAGAACAATGATTGGTGCTCTTGAAAACGTCCATTGCTAATAGATAGGATTTGGGATTGTTCTCCGAATTTAAAACGCCAATTATAGCGTTAGCCACGTATCTGAAAACAAATTTGATTTTTATTTTATCGAACTACATAATTAGTCGGTTACAAACAATTAGCGCAAAACAGTTATTTAAAAAAAATTATATTTTAATCAAGCAAAAATATTGTGATTAAATATGTAACTAACAAAATAGAAAATAAAACATCCGTAAATTGCTCTGCTGCCTTTAATTAGTTAAATTTTACTAACAAAACGAAGGAAATGAAGTTTCTACGCACCTTCCAGTAGTTTCAGTAGATTCGTCAATGGAAACCCATATGTAGTTATTCGCTACATGTTTTCTAATTGATTTTATGGTCTCTTCGTATAAACGAGGTCAATAATTTTTCCTGAGTGTAGACTCGTCGGGTATTGGCATTTTTGAAATTTCTTCCAGAAAATTACGAAATGCTGAGTGATTCATTTTATTTAACGGGATATCTGCAGCCACTAATGCACTACATAGTTTTTTATTAAATTCGATCGATTTGCTGGACTCACCGCGCGAATTATTAAGGTACCCCGGTAACAATGTTTGTTTTTTTGATTTCAGGGCAACACACTTTTGATGTCGAACCGTGTTCAGATGTTGTGTAACTTGAAAGCGTTTCGTTGCAGTCACTTTTTTGTCGCACACTGTACAATACAACACCTTATCGTCAGTTGTAAGAACACTGAATTCCTTAACATAACTTCGAAGTGTAACAGACACAGACCGTTTTTCTTTACCCATCTTTACACTCTAAAATTCCAAACTGAAATGCAGTTTGCAATTTCTGAACTGTCTTAATTGAAAGATTACAAGATTAGTAAACAAAAGTACAGGCAAATTTTTCTATGAACAGGAAGTTGTCAAAGGGTCTTTGGAATTTCCTAATACCTATTTATCACAATACCGCAGGATGTAAGTATTTAAATATTAGTTGAAACTTTTTCTTTCTTAGAAAATATTAACAAGTACACAGATGGTTAAGGCAGTAGAATATTTGAAAGCCTAGTATTTAACAATAAGCTTAAATTATGGGTTTCCCCTAGACTCAACTAAGCCGCCCTTGGTTGGTTGTCTAAATATTAACAAGTACACAGATGGTTAAGGCAGTAGAATATGTGAAAGCCTAGTATTTAACAATAAGCTTTAATTATGGGTTTCCCCTAGACTCAACTAAGCCGCCCTTGGTTGGTTGTCTAAAATGCTAAAATTATTTAAAAAATATTAGAAATTTCATAATTAAAGCATGTAAAACGCCCAAAAAGTGGTAAAATATGCACACTCGTTCAAAAATGCTAAAATATGCATGCATTTATAAAAAACACCTAAATATGCATTTATATGCACTTTCAAATTGACATATGTGATTCATATGTGGCTTAAACATGTAGAAATATAACTCTGCATATGTTTGCTATAAGCAGAAAAAACATGCAAATGCATAGAAATCCTATACCTATGCATGACACAGTTGACTTTTCTTTGAATCCTATTTCTAGCCCTTCACAGTCGTCTTTATAGTTTATCACAGTCCTCACTTTTTTTTGTAGCCCTAACTCTCAGTCGTTTTGAAATTTAGGTTTACCTGTAAATAATAATACGGTAATACAAAAATTTAAGTTATCTTTCTAAGAGCTTACATCTTTTTTTTACAATCTCAAATTCAGTACAAGTATTTTGGGAATAGCATTACGTTTTAATTTTCTTTTGCCATTCGAACGACTATTTCCAAGTTGATCGAGATGTTTGTTTTTGAAAATTCGTATATACAACGTAGTAAAAAAGGTGTCTAAATGGAACGCCCTTTATATTTTTCAATAACTGAAGTCCTAACTATTTTCTAATTTCAAATATATTTGAGCGATCAGTTTTTGAGTTATCGTTAAAAAAATGATAAAATGTGCATTTTTAGTAAAAAATGCCTTGTTTTTATTTTCTTGAAAACCGAGGTTTTTACCTCTATATGAACTTTATTTTTAGTTAAAATGCCTTGTTTTTAAAAAACTCCCCATTGTAACCGTATACTATATAATCATAGTATACAGGGTGTCTCATAGTCCCTGCACCAGACTTTACCAGCGCATTTCTGATGGCTTTTGGAACAAAAAATCTTTTGATTAGATTAGAATAAATTTTTTTGATTAGAGAAAGTGCAAATTTTTAATAATTTTGATCAACGTTTTTATAAAAGTACGTATAAAATTATAACGCGCTCATCATCGTCGTTATCATTAATAAAAAATAAAGTTTACTATATATGTAAGAATAGTAGCCTACCCTGCTATACCCCAATGGGCCTTCATGGCCTGTGAAAGGGGACTATTATTACTATTATTATCATATATGTAATATGTATTATTGTATAAATGTTATTATATATGCAAGGTTTGAACTGTGTATTTTTCTATCCCAAACCCACCATTTTCAAGCGCCCAATTGTGTTACATTGTACGATTGCAAATTAAATCGCTTCACTTCGTTGACATAATGGTTTTTGCTTTACTAAAACGCACGTCTCAAATGATGACTAATTGTAATACAAAACATAAATATACAAAATTGTGTATGAAGTTTTAATTTTTACAAGACATCTGTTTATAACCGGATTTTAATTTTATTTAACCGTGACCTTGTATATCTTTTTACTGTAAAAGTGGTTAAATCTAGTCTCAACTTTCAATAGTAAAAAATTGGGTAAGAGTTTTCCACATCGAATTCCAATCGCGTATGGAATTTACTAATTAGTGTTAATTAATGATGCTAACATAAACAAGAAAATGAAGAATCTGGGTCAGAAAAATTACCAGGGTAAAAGGTCAAAATTTAAAAATGTAATTTAATTACAGTAACATTAATTTAGTTAATTTTAAGAAGAGAAGTAAAATGAAAATGAACATCTATTGCCCCTATCCGTATTTAGTCATATCGTAGGCCGCTGACATTTTTAACAGCTTTGATAATATCAGTGTTACTTGAAATCTGATCTTATATTATCTGTTTACACAAGTGTTGATCACACGTTGACCCAGATTCTCCATTTACTTGTTTATTAGGTTATAATATCCGTGTTTCATTGGGGGGATTCCCCGAACGAAGGAGAACTCCAGATTTAATGTCCAGCGAACTTTTTCGAATCGTCATCGTTTACAATGACTTGACCTACACCAATATCCTTTTCTTAATTTTTTGCGTTCGTGGAATTATCATTTAAGTGACTGGCCTCATAAAATTTTATTGTAAAAATGATATCAGCAATGTAAACATAACAAACCATGAAACATCTTGTTTGAAGAACATAATAAACACTACTGTGCTAAAAACATTATACCCGTCTTTATTTGCATTTTTTTCCGAAAACTACGCTTCTGAGAAAAAAATGTTATAGGGATTTTTTGTTTGTCTTATCGTTGTCTATATACCTGTCGTGTTTGATGCCACCCTGTATAGTTTATGATCTGCAACATCACTGAAAGAAATATTTCTCATAATATTAATGAAAGCTGATCATCGGCTTTTTGCCATTTCCTCGAGGGACTCCATTAGCGTAACGAAGCCTGTTCATTGAATCAACGAACGATATTGCTTGTTCCAAAGAATCCTTATGAACTTGTTCATTGTACCAATAAACTTGATCTTGGATTTTGCTCGATTTAGGACATTATTGACATTATTTATTAGTATAATGAAATTTTGTTCATATATTAACTAAATAACTTCTCATTGGTTGAAAATTAACGATAGTACACAAGTTTACTCAACCTAATGCTGGCTGTCTTAAATAAAGAATATCGATGGGTATTATGTACTTCCTTTTCTACTACTTCTTCAAATAGTTGAGCAGGATGAGTTATGACTTATTGATTAAGATTGTACACAGTTTCTCATCCGTTATTATTTACCTTATTTTACTAAAAAGTAATAAACTACAAAATTATAATTTGAAAGAGCCTTGAAGATGACACAATTTAATTTTTTTGAAAGAATAATTCTTAACTACAAAAAAGAGTGAAATAACAGATTGTTTCTGTTATAAAAATTAACTGCTTACATTCTTTTGTAATCTGATGAAACTGTTGATCCGCGAAACTGCACTGTAAAAAGTCAATTACTTTTCGATGTTCTCTTATAAATTAAAGTGGATTCATTTCGCGAAACAATCGATCTTGCGATGATAAAAATAAAAAGAATTTAAAAAATTTAATAGTTGTGTAGTACTTTTACGTTTAGGAAACAATTTTGTGCCTTCACAAAATAGAATCAGTGACAGCATTTTTGCTGGCCTTTTACAATCACTTTTTGCGCTTTTATAACGGCATATTCTTTTTTATCGTCTTGCAATTTTATGACCTATTAAAGACCACATAATTATACGGTTCTTGGTTAGATCAATAAATTACTAGTTTACAATATGACATTATCGATTTTATATCCGCATCCATATAATAGTGACATTGATTCTTGTTTAGGTGTTACTTGTATAACTAAACCAAACAAACATCAATTTAGCAACCAGAGAAAAAAAGGAAAGAAAAATGGCAAACAGCTACCGAAAACGTGATTTGCATTGGAAAATTATTTATGCATGTAATTTATTTTGAATTAATGTTTAAGTTATTATTCTACCTGTGAATAAATATTGAATAAATACATTTTAATTGTGTTAATAAATAATACATTAAATTGTCATTTTAATAACATTTCTTTAAGTTGAATTATTTATAAATAAACATTATTTTATTTCTTTTATATTGGCAAAATTGATTAAAACTGATTGCGGGATGAGGGACTGACCATGTAATAAAGCAGTTTGGATTCAATGGAAAAGTTCTTCTTTTTTGCAAATACTTCTTTACCATCTGCACGTAGTGGCATTCAATATCAAGCACGTGGTCGACCTCATGGTTATTAGGTGAATACCAGTATATTACTCGAGTTCCGCTACATAACTGTCTTTTTGCAGCTATTGTAAATCAAGGATGCCCCAAGGTGGGTGTCGTCACCCCTTTCGTTAATCTGCGAATAGCCTAGTTTTGGCAAAGCAAAACAATTTCGGATGCAGCTCTATTGTTAATAAAACACGAAAGTCTTGATGAAACTGTATAAATACATAATATGGTATGTTTGGCACAATGGACCATTCTGGCTTGAGAGAAAACATTATGAGCACAGTCTGTAAAACGGTTGTCTAGGATTCAAAACCAGAAGAGCCATATATCCACACTTCCGCGATCTACTATATTGGATGGTGTCCCTAGGAAAATATTCTTTGATGCACCGCTCACAATCTCCTTCTACGTTTTAGATAATTTAGCCTCTACTGAAACTTTTTCTAATAAAGCAGAAATGTTAATCCAAAATTAAAGCTATAGTTTCTGTAAGAATATAAAGCCCCAGCGCCGCCCTTTGGATTTTGAGGCCCCAGGCACAGATATGGAGTGGGATCCCCAGTAAATAAAACATACAACTATATATATAAAATAATAATAAATATAATTAATATTTAAATATATTTTAGATAAAAGTTAATTTTTTATTTTGTGAATTAATGTTTTATATTAAGTTATATTTAGAATGCAAATTCACAGAGAAAAATGTATCACCCCAGCTGGGAATCGAACCCGGGCTTTCCCCTATCTAGGCGATGTCTCAACCTCTGGGCTACCTGAGGCGACTATCAGTAGAGTGAAATTTTTTTTCTATGAATTTGCATTCTAAATATAACTTAATGTAGGTAAAAGTAAAACATTAATTCATAAAATAAAAAATTAACCTTTATCTAAGATTTATATAATTAATTAATTATAGGATAATTCAAAATAATGTAGATGGTTTGAATATCGATGTTGTCGTCGGCGAAATGTTGATCTTCATTAATAAAATTAAAAAATAATCTACTTACTTGGTATGTTTGCTAAATATCTAATTTATATAGAAAATATGTATAGTACTATGATAGCCACCGCAAGTAGCTGAGAGGTAGAGATGCTGCCTAGATAGCGGAAGGTCTCAGCCGGTATGATACATTTTCTTTATGAATTTGCGTTTTAAATATAACTTAATGTAAATAATATAAATATAAAAAAATATATAAAGTACAGTGAGATCCAAATTGAGTGAAGACGGTTTGAATTTGGCGCCTTAGGTTTTAGTGTATTTCACGTTGTATGTAGTACTATTGAAATGTGTTTCTTCAAATCACAGAGTCAACGCGTCAGTTTCACGTTTACATCGTTGTACTTTGCTACGTTGTTCGGATTTTCATTGAATTTTTGCTTTATTTCGCAGTTATATAGTTTTTTCAGAACTACGGTTTGCTACACGATTTTATTATCAAGCAAGCTATTATTTAAAATTAACGAAGTTTAAGGGTCCGTTATCGCATAGGTAAAGTACCGCTTAAACAGCTCTGAAGAATTTCATTACAATTTTTAAAAATTGCACTTAGTTTACATTTATTGTGCATGAGATCTTTTCTTAAGAGTGGTGTCTAGTTTTTATTATGCTTTATAGCAAATACAAAATTACAAAAGCTATTTCCTTAACGAATAAAAAAGTGTAAATTTATAAAAACAAAACTATAGCTAGCGAGCTTTTAAAAATGGTAAGGTGTACTTCCTAAATTATCGTTCAAGTGTTATTTGAGATAAAAATGCCCGAATATACAACAGTATAAAAGAACTTTATGAACTAAAAAAAGGTCATATCCCGCGTTTATTCATACATTTTGGTAAATGACAACTATCATTCTTAGTTCAGGCTTTTGCTCACGTAACGCGCTGTAGGCGGATCAAAAAAGCGGGTTAAAAAAGTTAAAAAAGCGGGAAGTTTCAACGAGTTTGATTTGACTGTTAATCAGTTAACGCATTTTCGTTATTGTTACATATATTTTTGTGATTGTCGATGTAAAGTAACAGATTATTGTTTATATCCCTTCCCATACTTTAACTTTCCTAATCTTTTGACTATTATTTAATAAATTCCCGAAGTAAATGTTGTTTTTCTTTACTTACGAGCATGTGACGGTTAATTTTTGAATAAACTATTTCACTCTTAATTAGTCCTGATTAATTTCTTAAAACGAATATATATTTTCAATATTTTAATATAGTAATACTTTTCTTTTTCTTAAAACCAGCAAGAACAACTGATATTTTTAAAGATATTTAGCAGTTTTATATTCCCCTTTTTAATTTCAACTAAATTAAATTGTTCCTTGGCATTTAAAAATTAAAAGTTTCAGTTAAACTTAAAATATTTTGAAAGTTCACGCATGTCTGGCAACACTGTGAGCAGAGAACTGCGATGCGATCAAATAATGTTTCTATTTACATTTTCAAATGTTAGTTTTAAAGAAATTAATTCCCTTTTGGAGACCATAGCGCCATCTTTAGGTGTTTATAGTTAATGAAGTTTCCTATTATTAACACTGGCGGCAATAACGGGCCCTTAAAAGCTATACTATTTTTGAGACGCCGCACACTGGGGTCAAGTGCACCTTTTGGTCGTCAAAAATATTTTCTTTGCTTATTTTGCTTTTTAAGATTTTTGTTATCATGTGTGGCCACATATACCATAATAGAAGCAAAAAATAGAAAAAGTATATAAATTTTACATTGCCACAGAAAAGGTAATATTACTGCTAGCGATTCATTTTTAAATTCTGCAACGATTAACTATTCCTGTGTAAAAAAGCAACAAATAATTTTCTTGCAATATTAGTATGTATATGAATAATTCTAAATACGATAAGTTTTTAAATAAAAAGGCTTAAACATACTACTTAATGTACCGTAGACACTTTATATTGGAAATCTAATTAACATTAACTGAAATGGTAATTACAAAAAGAAGCACAAAAATGCTCAGTAGTTTTTTACTTGTAAAGTAGTAAAAAGCTATATAGAATAATTCTAAGCAAGATTTATATTTTGGACTACTATGGACGATAACTATAGCTCAACGATACTAAAAAGCTTTCATAGTTTTACAGAAATTCGAAGTATTTCCTTTTAAATTTTAAAGAGAACCTTAGTTTTTAAGACAATAATAAGTAATTTGATTTCTACTTACGTCTTGGAATAGAATCCATACTAAAAAACACCCCTAAATGAACTTTAAAACACTATTTGACAATACCTAAATAATAAGTGATAGGCAATGACTACACAACCGCATTTGGTAACGTTGAGATTCGAAATAAGAAAAAAGACGCATCTGTTGTTTTATGAGCTTTTCTTATGTAGGTTTAGTTAGCCTGATGATCCCTTTTAAAAAGTGCATGCCGAAAATAAAATATACAACTTTTAGTAGAGTCAATTTTTGCAAAAAACATGCCTGAGTTCTTATTTTTTACTATCTAAAGATAGAGACTTGAAATCTTTTGTAATGCCTTCAGTACTGGACCAATATAAAATGTTATATGTTTAAAGTGGGGGCACGCCCCCTCGGGGGGTTGAAACCCCCCTTTTGTACCCCTAATTTAATAACGCAACCAAATTGAGCGAAATTTATGTTGGGAGGGTTCTTGGAGTCGCTGATTATGAATTCAATGAGAAAATTAAGAAATACAAAATGGACCCAAAATGGCGGTCTTTGAGATTAGAAATCCGATTTACGCCGTTTCTATTGATTTTAGAGAAAAATGCAAAGACCCAGGAAGTGTTTAGAATATTATTCTGCATAGGAATACCTAATTCCGGTTACCTTATTATGCAACCTCTTCACTGAGAAGCCAACTAGGGGAGAGTGAAGGGGGTTACATAATAAGGTAACCAAAATAATGTATTCCTATGCAAGATCACAATCTAAACACTTTTTGACTCTCTGAATTTTTCTCTAAAATCAATAAAAACGGCGTAAATCGCATTTCCAATCTCAAAGACAGCCATTTTGGGTCCGCCATTTCGTATTTCTTAATTTTCTCATTGAGTTCATAATCAGGAACCCCAAAAATCTCCCAACATGAATTTGCCTCAAGTTGATGGAAAACTTCCCGAGTTATTAAATTGGGAGTGTAAAATGCGGGTTTCAACCCCCCGAGGGGGCGTGCCCCCATTTTAAACATATTACATTTTATATTGGTCCAGTACTGAAGGCATTACAAAAGATTTCAAGTCTCTATATTTAGATAGTAAAAAATAAGACCTTAATGCAAAAATTGACTCTACTACTAGGGCAGAGCGAACGGGTTCATAATAAGGTAATCAAAATAGTGTATTCCTTTGCAAAATCACATTTTAAGCACTTTTTGACTGTTTGAGTTTTTCTCTAAAATCAATAGAAACTGCGTAAATCGCATTCTCAATCTCAAATGCCGTTATTTTAGGACCGCCATTTTGGGTCCGCCATTTTGAATTTTTCAATTTTATCATTAGATTCATAATCAGCGACTCCAAGAACCCTTCTAATATAAATTTCGCTCAATTTGGCTGCGTTATTAAATTAGGGGTACAAAATGGGGGTTTCAACCCCCCGAGGGGGCGTGCCCCCATTTTAAACATATTGTAACGTTCTTTTTAAAATAATAACAAAAGTGCTGTTTAAATCGTCTATTAATAATTAATATTTATTTACAAACACTAATGAATACACTATAAATTAACGCTATGATTATAAACCATTACAACTATTATTTACAGACTATGAATTTCTAATACAACATTTATCTTCACATTTACTATTTATTTCGTGATACACAGTTAATGATTCGCTGTTGACTAATCCTCTTTCATCCGCGAAGTCGTTTTTATACCCTCATATAATCGTACCAGAAGCCGCTGGAACCTACTATGTATTTCTGGAAGGCGCTAGATAAACCGCGTCTGGTTTACATGCTTGGTGCGATGCGTCATTCTCTCGAATGCTGTAGAATATTCCATTTGTTGTGTGAAGAAGAGGTTCTTTCTTTTTCTCTCTTGTTACACTGCCCCCCTCTTCAAGTCTGTTCTGTCCCAGAACAGGTTTTATGCTCTGGTTCCTGTAGAACGGGTCATCACCTCGACTACACGTTCCATTGCGGTAGAAGTAACAGTCTACACTCTTCGTAATAAATACATAAATGTGGCAGCAAATAAACTATACAATGACAGCACCTAAATAATTAGGGTTTTTTTGTTATTATTAAACTATTTCATTTCTGTGTTAGGTTGCAAATCGTTATTCTTATTAATGATAATGAGTTTGAATTGTATTTAATATTGGACTCGTTAGAAATAATAAGTAAATTGGTAGCTTAATAAAATCAATTAACAGTTAAAATTGCTGTAAAACGAAATATTAAAAACATGACATGTCCTTATCCCGCAATTATCATTTGCATAGCTGCAATTAAACTACTAAGAACGTACAAGATCGTTCATTTTAAAAATAACAATGGTATGGTAATGGTATAATACGATCATTTCTATCGATTAAAACAGCGTAATAATTAATAACGTGACGTAATAATTAATTCATTCAGAAGATACTTAGTTAGATGTAAAAAAACTCCAGGTTTCACTAAATACATAAATCTTTATTTTATTTTCTTAATAATAAATAGTAAGTGACAAACCCAAATTGGTTGCAATATGATTTTTCTGAAAGTCTACCGCATTGAAAAGAACTTTAGTTATATTTTAAATATTAAACAAAATACGTATTAAGAATTCGCAGAAGGGAAAGTACCGCATCCCTTTCAAATGTACCGTGATTGTTTATTGAATGACCAGTTTTCAGAAATTATTGTCATGTGGATTTGTATAAAAGTTCCTTAAATGTGTTCTTACATTTCTAATCTACCTTCAAATCGTTGGAAATATGACACCACTCATGTAAGAATTAATTACACCCAATTTCGATAAAAGACAAATTGGAAAACCAACATCACAATATGTAATTACTAATTACCGTTAGGTGTAAAAAATAAATACCATGTTTCTTCGCAACATCTGTTTTAATATAAGCATAAATGCCTAGTTAAGGTTTTTAGATCGGGTCATATTTCTAAAAAGTATTTATTTACTCAGTAATAATTTCCGACCACATTATTTACGTTAAATCATGCAGACAGCATAAATTAACTGGTCAAAACTGCAGACGAAGATCTTGACGTCCGTACCTCTAAAGACAACTTCCAGCATGTTTCTAACGATTCTCCAATCCAGCTGGTCCCGCCCACAGCCGAGTTTGGGAACTGCCAATTTGTTAATTCCTCTGGTAAGCAACTCGATCCTCAAATTCCATAATGCCCTCCACAAAACGGCGTAACTCGGTTTCTGGTAGTAAAACTGCTTGGTTACCAAGTAGTAAATGGATCGGTCATGATCAGGCAAGCGTAAGGATTTACCAACAGAGGGATTTTGTTCTCGAAGTTCATTCAGCCGTCCAAATTTATTTCTAAACACTACTGCGATCCCCCTGGACATACGGAGATCCTCGGAGACACAGTGGGTAATGGAATAATCACCAGGGACCCGGAAGAGATCTTGTTGCATCTCAGTCGTGACTCCGAATCGCGCTTTTCTAGTTCCAGAAAACGCAGCCATAAATTCTCTGAAGGTTGGCTGATCATCTCCAGGCCTTACGGTCTTGATAGCCACCTCAGCCTCATCTTCCCGATCCGGGACTGCGTCATTATTTCCCTCATAGTGCGCCAGACGATTGGAGTGTACCACCTTTGGTTTCCCCCTTGGCAATTTCTGGATGCGATAAATCAAGTCATTTATTCGTTTCTTCACCTGGTATGGGCCCTCCCAATTCCGCTGTAACTTTGGAGAATAGCCACGACGTCTTTGCGGTTTGTATAACCAGACAAGCTCTCTAGGTTGAAACCCTCCTTGGGCTCTCACATCGTACGTAGCCTTCATCCGGTCACTCGTGATTCGACTATTGTTTCGGGTTCGGTCGTGAATATCCTCCAACTTCTTCTTTAAGTTGATGACATAATCATTCCCGGCTACCTCCTGCTCTATAGGTGGAGACCCAAATTCCAGATCACACGGTAACCGTAACTCGCGTCCAAACATCACAGACGCTGGTGACTGACCGGTTGTTTCGTGGACCGATGCACGATAAGCCATCAGGAACAGATGCAGGTATTGGTCCCAGTCTCGTTGATGATCGGAGACGACCTTGGCCAAATATTTGCCCATTGTCCGATTCATGCGTTCTATCATTCCATCGGACTGCGGATGTAACGGTGTGGTCCGAGTCTTGCGAATGCCCAACAATCGACAGACTTCTCCAAATAGTACAGACTCAAAGTTGCGGCCTTGATCCGAATGCAGCTCCATGGGCACTCCGAAGCGACTGAAAAACTCTTTGACTAGTACGTCACCAACAGTCGCAGCTTCCTGGTTTGGTAGGGCATATGCTTCTGGCCATTTGGTAAAGTAGTCCATTGCCACTAATATGTATTTATTCCCATCGTCGGTTTTGGGAAATGGTCCGGCAATATCTATAGCTATTCTTTCCAGAGGACTACCCACATTGTACTGCCTCATAGGTGCTCTTCGTTTCCCCAAGGGTCCGTTACCAGTGGCACATAGTTCACATTTCCGGCACCACTCCTTCACGTCTTCTTTACAGTTGACCCAATAAAAACGCTCCCTAACTTTCTCCAAAGTCTTTTTCACACCGAAGTGTCCTCCTGAGGCACCGTCATGGAGATGTCGCAACACTGTAGCCACTCGGCTTCTTGGAACCACGAACTGAGACCTAATGGTGGTGCCATCTTCACTCTCCAGTACTCGCTTCAGGAGATCGTCTTCCACCTTCAAGGACTCCCATTGGGCCCAATATGCTTTGAGCGTTCTGTTGAAAGGGCTGACGGCCTCCCAGGCAGGCCTTTCTCCCACGCGCTTCCATTCCAGTACCATTTTTAGTACGGGATCAGCCTTCTGCTGTCGTTGCAATTCTTCCGGCAACCAATTGTCGTTGACGATGGTAGTTCTTAATACTTGGCAAACCCTCTCTTCCAAGCGAGAGCAATGACGGCAATCCGTTGGACAGGGTCTTCTTGAAAGAGCATCGTCATTTCGATGACTAGTGCCCGCTCGATGTTCTGTGTCAAAGTCGTATCCTTGTAATCGCTCGATCCACCTTGCGACCTGGCCTTCAGGATTACGGAATTGTAGAAGCCATTTCAACGCTGCATGGTCCGTCCTCAATAAAAACTTCCGTCCGTACAAGTATTTGTAGAAGTGCTCAAAGGACTTCACGACGGCCAATAGTTCTTTTCTGGTCACACAATAATTCCTTTCGGCTTTCGACAAAACCTTACTAAAATAGCCGATGACCTTTTCTTGTCCATCCTGTATCTGAGAAAGTACACCCCCAATGGCCAGATTACTTGCATCTGTGTCAAGTATGAATTTCCCTTCTGTCCGTGGATAGCTCAATATTGGTGCTGTTGTCAGGGCACGCTTCAACTGTTGGAAAGCTGTTTTACACTCTCCGCTCCAAACATACTCGCGCCCATCTTCAGTTAACCTTGTCAGAGGTTTCGCTATATTGGCAAACCCAGGAACGAAACGCCTGTAGTAGGTACATAACCCAAGAAAACTACGAACTTGGTGTTTATCTTTCAGTGTTGGCCACTCTTGAACTGCACGAATCTTATCGGGGTCGGCTGCCACTCCATTTTGTGATACGACGTGCCCGAGATATTTCACTTCCTTTCTGAATATGTGGCACTTTTTCGGACTCAGTTTCAGATTGGCTCCACGTAGTCTTCGGAACACTTCCTCTAGATTTTTCAAATGTTCGTTGAATGATTTTCCGACTACAATCACATCATCTAGGTATACCAGGCAGGTCTTCCACGACAGCCCTCTCAGGATGGTCTCCATTAGACGCTCAAAGGTGGCCGGAGCGTTACATAGACCGAAAGGCATAACTGTAAACTGCCATAGTCCGGAACCAATAGTGAACGCGGTCTTCTCCCGGTCTTCAGGTTCCATTTCAACTTGCCAATAACCGCTCTTCAAGTCCAAAGTCGAAAACCATCGTGAACCAGACAGGGTATCTAACGTGTCCTCGATGCGTGGTAAGGGATAGCTGTCTTTCTTGGTCACGTTATTGAGCTGCCGATAGTCCACACAAAATCTCGTTGACCCGTCCTTCTTACTGACCAGGACCACCGGTGATGCCCATGGACTGTTGGATGGCTCGATGACCCCTTGTTCTTCCATATCGGTAATAATCTTTTCGGCTTCTGCTCGCCTTGCTAGAGGTAGACGCCTCGGCTGCTGACGGACAGGCATAGAGTTGCCTGTATTGATTTTATGTTTTACTATATTTGTTCGTCCCTTCTGGCTATCGTCAAGAGCGAAAAGGTCAAGCGCGTTGGGCGCTGGGTTTGGAACATCAGCCATACACCTGGCTACTCTGAATACTGGCACACACTATCCCACAAGGGTACTCTTCTTCAATGTCACCGGATCCACATTAACGTTCATAAGCCTCACAGGTACTGTCTTTCCAACCTTGATCAGCGCTTTTCCCACCAGTATGCCACTATGGATCTTCTTATCACAAACAGGCTCCATCATTCGCACACATTCTACCCGAAGATCTCCATCCAAACCTGCCTCGACAACCATCTCGCTTTGACCCGGCAATATCACATCTTCTGTCAGTAAAACCCTTACGACAGGATCTTCTCGTGGGTGCAACGGAAATTCTTCGTTACCAACCTTCAAAACACCCTCCTTCAAGTCCAATGTAAAACCAAATTTTCTCAGGAGGTCCATTCCCAAGATGAATTCGTCAATGATGTCGGCTACCAGCACCTCATGATCACGTTCTTCACTTCCAATGCCAATCTTCATCTTCACCACTCTGCGTGTTGGTACTACTTCTCCCGTCGCTGTACGGAGTTGAGTAGTTGTCTGTAACAGCTTCATACTTGTTCGTAGAACGTCAGGGCGTATAATTGATTTTGTCGCCCCCGTATCAATGAGTAGGGTGACAGTTCGATTAACAATCTTCCCATCTACGAACAAACTGCTGGTACTGTTCTTTGATGTTACGGCATGGATGGTGATCTCCGGGGCATCTTCACTAAAGGTCAACGTTCGCCCCCTCTCGTCGACCCTCTTTAGTTTTCCGACTGCTGAACTTGTTTTGGTTTAGGGCAACGACGTCGTATGTGCCCTTGTTCACCGCAATTCCAACAACGGGGCCCTCGAACTTCTTGATGATTCTTCCTTCGGCTTTCTTCCTTCCGAAGAACTCTCAATACTAACTCCTCTAGGTGATCGTTAGAACCTTCTTCTTCTTCCACAACAGCCCGAACACGCCCGTGACCTCGGGACGCTTGTTTTGAAGCTTCAAATTCTAAGGCATGAGCAAGCGCATCATCAGTTGTTCTTGGTCGTGCCAATCTCAATGATTGTTGTGTTTCCCCGTCTCTTAACCCATCAATGAAGGTCTGCACAGCGAGTTGTCCCAGAAATGAATCGGGTGCCGTAGGGTACGCCAATCGGACAAGCCGCGAAACATCGGCTTCAAACTCCTGAAGGCTTTCTCCATTCTTCTGGACACGATTCTTTACTTGCGCGTGATAAACCTGTTGTAGATGCGCGTCTCCATATCTCATCTCCAATCTAGAAACTAACAACTGGTAATCATTTTCCTGTCCTGCTGGGATTGTTTGCAGGACGTTCAACGCGTCTCCACGCAAAGCCACAGTTAAAGAAACGGCCTTTTCCTTGCGTGTCCATCCGTTGGCCCCAGCGGCCGCCTCAAATTGTTTGTAGTAGGTGGACCAAGGTATCTTTCCATCGAACGTGGGTGGTTTTACTTTTATCCCTACGGTAGGAACCTTCTCTTCTTTAAATTGTTTCTTTCCTTCATTAAACGGCCACTCAGACGTTGAGGGAAACCGTAGTTGCCTCATTCTATCTTCCAGCATTTCGATCATATCGTCTTTCTTAGTTGTTGGTGGTAATTGCATTTGGGCTATTTTCTCTTCTACCATCTTTATTACCCTATCTTGTTCCGCCAATCTACCTTCCAACAGTCCTAACGCGCTGGCATTTTCCAACAATTCTTCAAAAACTTTTTCTTTTAACGCTTTGACGTTTTCCAGCAATTCTCCTTTAAGCCTTCTAGAACTTTCTTCAGATTTCCTGGAATTCTCCAGTATTTCTTCCTTTAGCATTCTTTTCATATTTTCTTCGGCCTTTTCTAGTAATTCTTCTTTAAGCATTCTAGAATTTTCAAAAACTTTTTCTTCTAGCACTTTAGTATTTTCCATTAACTTTCTGGAATTCTCTTCGGACTTTTCCAGTAGTTCTTCTTTTAACATTCTAGAATTCTCTTCGGACTTTCTAGAATTTTCCAGTAATTCTTCTTTCAATATTCTAGAATTCTCTTCCATTTTACTTAACAACACGTTAGTATCAATTGCGGGTCCAGGTATTTCGAATAGGAAACCTTCAGGATCTTCCTTCTGTTCCAAAAGACATTCTCTTAACCGATTTATTAACACGCTTTTAATGCCCGTTGTTTCCAAGCCCCGTTCTTCCAGTTCGCGTTTTAAGTCTATTACCTTCAGATCTTTTAACAATTTCATTGCCATTTTAATTATTTAGTTGTTATTGTTTTTAATACTAACAGTTTATTCTTACAGCACTTTGTTTATTACGCGATTTTATTTATTTTAAAACTCCACACCTGACAACACTGTAACGTTCTTTTTAAAATAATAACAAAAGTGCTGTTTAAATCGTCTATTAATAATTAATATTTATTTACAAACACTAATGAATACACTATAAATTAACGCTATGATTATAAACCATTAAAACTATTATTTACAGACTATGAATTTCTAATACAACATTTATCTTCACATTTACTATTTATTTCGTGATACACAGTTAATGACTCGCTGTTGACTGATCCTCTTTCATCCGCGAAGTCGATTTTATACCCTCATATAATCGTACCAGAAGCCGCTGGAACCTACTATGTATTTCTGGAAGGCGCTAGATAAACCGCGTCTGGTTTACATGCTTGGTGCGATGCGTCATTCTCTCGAATGCTGTAGAATATTCCATTTGTTGTGTGAAGAAGAGGTTCTTTCTTTTTCTCTCTTGTTACAATATAACATTTTATATTGGTCCAGTACTGAAGGCATTACAAAAGATTTCAAGTCTCTATCTTTAGATAGTAAAAAATAAGAACTTAATGCAAAAATTGACTCTACTATTTTTAAAATCACTTTTGACCAGCAAAATAGGTAAAAAACCCCAGTGTGCGCCACTGTAAAATAAAAGAAGCACAAAAGTATTCATGTTGCCAATGTGACAATAATTTAACGTGGTGGTAAATTCAAACCGTCCTCATTCAATTTGGATCACCCTGTATATAGTTAGTAAACTGTGTTATACAAAATGTTCTCAGACGACTGGCGATGGGGGTCCAACGCGTCCCCTTTGTTGAACGCGGTGCCGATGCAACAGTGTTGTTTGATTGGCCGGGCGAGCGGGATTTTCCCACTACCCCCATCATTAACTAGTTTTAGTCCAGGCAGCGGCGCGGGACTATGCGGTTACAAACGTCTAACCCTTTTCCCCGTTTATAAAAACGTTCAAACGCTGAAACGTTTGGAAATTTGGTGCGCTTTATTTTAAAAGTAAGTTTTACCTTTTTGTATAAGAACTTGCATCAAATGTTGGTCTCTCAGTCTATTTTATTAATGCGTAAGATATAGATACTCATATAGTGGTGTTCATTAAAATAAGGTAGCTCGGTGCAGGGCCCCAGGCATACGCCCGGCCGACCGATCTTAAGGCGCTTCTGTAAAAGCCCCCCCCCCCCGCCTTATTAGACAGTAAACTAAAAAACTTTTTTAAGACTTACCCAAAATAGCCCTCTAGATCGTAATTATTTTGGAATAAAGGAATTGGGCTGTATAATAGAGCGGAATTTACATATAAAATTTTATAATAGTCTTTTTTTGGTGTCTTGTCATTTTAAATGTTGCCAAATAGAAAGAAACATACTTAAAAAGTAAGTAGTGAAATGGAAGTCGCAATACGCAGTATAAATTATGTACCCAAATACGCTCTAAATTGACAGTAACGGGAGCCCCACCAGGAGATCCACTCGAAAAGAGTATAAAAAAACATACTTTTGAGCAGAATGAATTGTAGAGGACATTTTGCTCTACTAAGTATGTGTTAATTATTTAAAACGATCACTTCCTCCAATATTGACAAAGAGCTTAGCAACACGATTCGTTCTCTTCTGCTATAATAGTTCGTAGTAAGTAGTGAGTTCGTATTAAATATAAAAGTTAAGAATTATTATTCAAATTGACGACTATTTTATACTCACTTTATAATGATATATGTATAATTCACAGACGGCACTCTAGGACAGCTGTTTCTAGCTTTTGGTTCTCCTCGGCTAGGGGCAGCACGTCTGCGAATTATACGCACATACCCGAGCTTATATACCAGCTTGGAAAGATAGTTCTCAGACGTGTTGCCTTTAGCTGATGAGAGCCAAAAGCTTGAAACAGCTGTCCTAGAGTGCTGTTTGTGGATTATACACATATAATTATAATGTGAGTATAATAGCCGTCAATTTAAACAATTTTTAACTTTTATATTTAATATGAACTCACTTTTTTAAAACACGTTTGCCTTCTTTATGTATTTTGTATTGATTATATACAGTTTGACGTATTGACCGGATTTTATTTTATTTTGTTGATTCGTGTAGTGGATATTCAAATTATGCCTCTTAGTGTGGTTTGATATCTACAGGAGGCACCATAGTTATTTAATGGTATTAATGTTATTTCCGAGCTTGTATATAAGCTCGGGTGATGTGTGTACAATTTGCAGCGTGCTGCCCTAACTGAGGAGAGCCAAAAGCTCGAAACAGCTGTCCTAGGGTGCCGTCTGTGGTTTATACACATTTCATTATAGAGTGAGTATAATAGTCGTCAATTTGAACAATCTTTAACTTTTATATTTGATAACATAAATATTTTTGGCTGCTTTAATAATTAAACCGGACCTAAGGAATTCAAGATATAACTATTTTTTTTGTATTTTATGCATCTATTTTTTATTTGTTAGCAATAATATTTTGTAACCTATTAATATTAGTAGTATTAAAAAAGAGCAAAATGCAGCACTTTAACTAATGCTAAACTGTAGAAAACGCAACAACATACCTACTCTTATCTACTGGAATCTACTCTAGATAGAGTAGATTCCCAAAATATACTAATAGAGTCTACAAATCACATAGAGTGAAATATTGAGAAGATTTTACTCTTATAGTTCCACTCTATTTCTTTACTCTTGATTAAAGACAGTTTACTGGCATATTATTTTTTTACTGTATAGGCTCCTTGTGAAACATTTTGTTAAATAGTTTTAAGAAATGTCTTTTGGGCAGTATCTTGTTATTCTGTGTAAATCTTAAAGTTGCTGCATTATTAGCAGGTATACTGTTGCCAGACGCGACTGCTACTCACTAAGTAGATTCCGCTGCCTTTCATTTCACAGGCCCTCTCTGTGTTTGTGAGACCGCACCCGGGATTGAAAAGTAGGGATAAGGACGGACAGCCGCTGGCAGATACCTCTCCCGAGCTCACAGACCCAGAAACTTGGCAGGAGCTACTTCTTCAACCGCTAACGATTGCCAAGAACGAAGGAGAGCGGTTGTCGAAATCTCTACCCCGACCCGACAAAGCAAAATACAGAACTCTAAAGTACGGGACCAAAGGATGTGGTGGAAAGGGGGCTGCTTCTTGGAACTAGGCTTTACCTTTATTTTAAGCAGCACCTCTACACGGAGTCTGCGCTTCCTTTCGAGGCACTACTCACACGTGTGACTCATCAAACACCTAACCTAACCTAACCTCACCTAACAATTAAATAAATAAATAAAAAGGGAAAAGTTTTAATTAAAATAATTTGCTAACCTTACCTAACCTAGCCTAACAATCAAATAAATAAAAAAAACAATTTTTAATAAAATAATTGTCGGTTTGTTATTTAAACAAAATCCAAAATTTTACCAGCCTTTTGTATAAACACCTAAGCTAACCTAACCTAACAATCAAATAAATAAAAAGAAGAAAATCTTTAATAAAATAATTTTCAGCTTGTTATCTAAACAAATAGTCCAGTCAATAGGTAGTTTTGTCTTGCAAATGGTCGGGGAAAGTTTAAATTTGGCAATTTTGTTAATTCCGGCGCCCTAACGAAACCCTAAAATTTGTAAACATGAGAAGTCACCACCGGCGCCACCATCTTGGAGAATGGTGTCCAAAATCGGGGTTTTTGAGAATATCTCCTTTCCGCTGCATTTGAGAGTAAAAGTAATTATTTACAAAGTTGTAGAGAATAGAGTTTCCTACAACTTTTGTATAAAACAAATTTTTCTCACGTCAATTGTTTACAAGTTATTTTGGAGGAAATGTTTTCCAAGATGGCGGCACCGGCGGCGACTTCTCGTGTTTACAAATTTCAGGATTTCGTTAGTGGTCCAGCATTAACAAAATTGCATAGTGTAAACTTTCCCCGAACTTTTTGAAAATAAGGCCTGGAAACATTTTTTAATTAAATAATTTTCGGTGTCAAGTAAAGCGTCAAGTCGGGGGATTGGGCAGAGTACAAAACCACTAACCTGAAATACGGATATGCGGTCCGGAAGGCAAAAGAGGCTTCATGGAGGAAGTACTGTGGGGAAATTGAATGTACACCCACTTGTGCAAAACTGCAAAAAGCCCTATTGAAAGTAAACCAGGGGAAATTGGGCTCATTGCAGAAGCCTAATGGAGAGTACACGGAAACTGGGGAGGAAACTCTTAAGCTCTTGCTAGAGACTCACTTCCCAGGCAGTGTTACTGACAATGGAACAAATCCTGACGATGATATGTCAGGAATACCAATCACTCGGGCAAGAAGAGAAGATTGGGGATTGGCCGAAAGGCTAATCAATATAACAAGACTTACATGGGCAATCAATTCGTTTAGACCATTTAAGTCTCCAGGAATAGATGGCATCTTTCCTGCATTACTACAGCATGGTCTGGAGGAAATTGCTTCACCACTATGTGCCCTATATAGGGCAAGTCTGGCTCTGGGTACATACCAAGTGGCTGGAAACAGGTCAGGGTCTGTTTCATACCTAAACCAGGGCGTAATTCTTATCACCAGGCAAAGGCCTTCAGACCCATCAACCTGATGTCATTTCTACTCAAAACCTTGGAGAAACTGATTGATAGACATATCAGGGACGAAATTCTGAGGGAATCACCTCTACATCGAAACCAATTTGCTTATCAATCGGGTAAATCCTGTGAACTAGCTTTACATGAATTAACTACAAGAATACAACGGGCAATTGAAAACCAGGAGATTGTCCTAGGAGTATTCTTGGATGTAGAGGGTGCCTTTGATAATACCTCCTTTGACTCAATTACCAGAGCAATGGTTGAGCGTGGCGTAGACCAATCTATAATAGGCTGGGTTACTGCGGCACTAAAAGACAGTTACATCGTTACAAAAGGGTGTCCTCAAGGAGGAGTTCTCTCTCCTCTTCTTTGGAGCCTGGAAATTGATGACCTTCTCGCTGAAGTAAATGCGAAAGGAATATATGCGCAAAGATATGCAGATGATATAACCATACTCATAAACGGGAAATTCGGGGGAGTAATATCAAATTTGATGCAGCAGGCCCTGAAAACCGTGGAGAGATGGTGTTTGAAAGAAGGACTCTCGGTTAATCCGGTTAAGACTTCGGTCATACCTTTCACACGTAAAAGAAACCTTCAAGATTTGAAGGAGGTACGAATAGGGGACCAACAGTTACCTATGGGGAAAGAGGCAAAATATCTGGGCGTCATTTTAGACACCAAATTGTCCACCAAATCCCCATCTGGAGAAGATAATTAACAAAGCCACAAGGGCCTTATGGGCTTGCAAAAGAACAATAGACAAAACTTGGAGCTTGAAACCAAGCATGATCTTGTGGGTATACACAAGAGTGGTTGTACCAACAATCACTTATGCCTCTATTATCTGGTGGCACAAAACCAGAAACAGAGTGGTAATAAATAAATTAAACAAACTACAAAGACTTGCCTGTGTAGATATTACTGGGGCAATGTCATACGACCACAGCTTTAATGGAAACAATGCTAAGTCTACCTCCACTTCACCTAGTAGTGGAATCAGAAGCATTGGCAGCTGTATATAGGCTGAAAATAAGCGATCATGGGATAGGGAGACGAAGCTTCGGACCCAGTTCTGAGATCTTTAATATACTGGAAAAAACCAGTATCCTCAATATGCAATCTGATAAAATCAACACCGTTTGGGACTTCAGAAAACCTTTTAGGGTTGAAATACCTGAAAGGGGCGATGAAGAACGAAAACGAGAGTTGATTCAAAGACAAGGATCTGTATGGTATACAGATGGTTCCAAAACAGAAAACAGCTCTGGAGCAGGAGTGTTTGAGCAAAGTACAGGGAATGAAATATGTGTTAACCTGGGGAAGCTCACTTCCGTGTTCCAAGCTGAAATAACAGCCATAATGTTATGTACACAAAGTATGATAGAGAGGGGCTTTGAAAATAGGCAAATCTCCATCTTAACGGATAGCCAAGCGGCACTAAAAGCCTTAGGAGGTACTGAAATTCACTCAAGGGTCGTGCTTAATTGCACAGAAGCACTGGTGATATTGGCCACACGCAACAATGTTTGCGTAGAGTGGTTCCAGGACATCAGGGTTATGAAGGAAATGAAAAAGCTGATCAACTTGCAAAACAAGCTTCCGAACAGAGATTAATAGGTCCTGAACCTACATGCGGGGTCCCTTATTTAACCGCAAGAGGGATTATCAAAGACTTACTGAAAGATAAACATAAAACCTGCTGGGAGAAATTACAGGGGCACAGGCAGTCTAAAATACTAATAATATCCCCTTCCAGTAAGAGAACAAAGGAACTGCTGAGACTGAGCAGGAAACAACTAAGGCATTTAACAGGACTATTAACAGGACACTGTAGCCTTAATAAACATCTCAACAGAATGAATATTGTCGATGATGCAACCTGTAGGCTATCTGAAGAGGAAGAAGAGACAGCCCTACACGTTCTATGTGAATGTTCAGCCCTCGGGGCTAAAAGATTTAAACATTTCGGGGCTCAGTATGTTGAACCGAGCGAAATTGCATCAGTACCAATCAACTGTATCCTCAACTTCTTTGGCGATACAGGTCTGATGGAGTAAATTAAAGTTAGCAGCGTCAAGTTGTCCTGTTCCGATTAAAGTTACTGCAAAAAATACATATTTGAAGACTTGATTGAAAACAATCAGACGGGTTTAAGATTCCTGTATTGACATCAAAACCAATAGTGGTAACGTAAGACTCATATATCTTTGAATGGGGCTTCAACATGCTATATATAGTTAAGGAGGATACAGCGAAATGTAAAAATGTAGAGAATGACGTGAAATCTAAACCTCGAGTTCTTTGACACTTAATCTTCTTGTGTACCATTACCGAGAAAAATGGAAAATAAAATCCAGAATTTAACATGGGCTCTTATGGAGACCATCTAACCTTTAGCAGTTTTAACGAAAAATTATGATGAAGAAATGTAGGGAATCTGATAAAAAACTAAAATGACATACTCTCATATTCGAAGAACAATGGTGCCCAATATTTTTGAAATCTTGTGTCTAGTTAATGCACAATAATAATTTAAAGTAAACAAAACAAGAATTTTTCACGACATATGTGGAAAGACAGCAGAGATGTGACAACACCTCATAGCGCGCGAATTCAAATAACAGAACAGAAAGATGACATATAATGACTGTTATAATAATCTATATTTTATTGTATTAACTAATAATCATATATTTTACTAATCAAATTATGTTGAACAATTCAGTCTTCTGCGTTAATAATATCAGAATACAAATGTTAATTCGACGGAAATATTCCAAAATGTAAAATTACCTTTTGCAATGTGATGAATACAATTTATCATCACAATCAGAATATCCACGAAATCAGTAATACAAACACACTAATTTTAAAAATATATGTATTAAACCTCAACATTTTTTTATATATTTATTGTATCTGCTTAGCAGATTGTAATCTTTAGACTATACAAAAGTTAAAAATAGAATATTTCCGTCTGTAATTGCATACAAAATTACAAAACATTCAACATGTTTCCACTTATATTTTGGGATTGACATTTGGAGGTTAGGATGTCAACTCAATCGAAAGCTGAAACCTAACGCTGCTACCAACAAAATCGATTGATTTCTTTGAGGTCTTGCCACGATTCTTAACCTATTTACATTTATATTTACACTTTCAACAATTAAACAAATGCACTCCAATCGACTTAAATTATTTTAATAGAAACAAATAATTAATAAATGCATTATAGGCATTCATAATAAAATGATTTTGTTCAGTTTTAAGAATGTTAATTTATTTTTTTTCTATTGGTATTTCTTGTTAGAGCCTATGTAAAAGCATAGGAGATATCCCCTTGCCCTTCACCCCGCAAAGATCCGCTGTAACCTCCTTAAATGCTAAATAGTGTAACGAATGGGGAAACCCCGCCGAAACACGGACGGCAGAACATTCCAGGGCGACAGCGTCATAAACCCGCGAGAACGTTCTAGTATGTTCTCTACACTTCTGTATCCATATATATGGGCCGCCGCGCGAGGAAGGGAATTCAATTAGTGTTCGACCGGTGTATTGAAATGTGCTGTGTGTAATTAGTAATCAAATATAAATATTAGTGAATAAATAAATGTTTAATAGTTGTTGTGATAATAAATAAATAGTCCTTTTATAACCTACTTTAAGTTTCTAAAAATCTAGCATTTAAGTTCGTTAAACAGTTTTTTATAATTATAGTGTTAAATAATTAGTTAAGATTAAATTGGTGTATGTAAATAATATTTCTCTTATCAATAGACGATTAAACAGCATTTTTGTTATTATTAAAAAGAACGTTACATTAGTTTGAAATGTTTTGTTGACAAGGAAATTCCAATGGTACTCATTTAATGAAGTTGTCGATTTACTATCAATCGCTGTTTTTTGTTGTCTCTGTTGAAGCATCATCTCAATCTGTAAAGGCTGATTAATTAGGAGGTTTATGGTTAACTTGAAATTATTTAGTTTATTTAAATCAATAATTCCTTGTTGTGTGAGAAATCGTCTTCCGCATACATCAAGTTCTTCAGAACAGTTTTTACTGTCATTGTAGTTTTCTGAAAACTTATACTCGTCTATAATAGCTAAATTTAGAAAATATTTAAATGTTAATAGGCATATAAAAAAATACCAAACTAATTTAGGAAAAACGATTAGCAAAAATTGCAAAACAACGTCCTTCCCGTTATCACTTTTTCGTGTAATTAACAACACTGCAAATAATTTCGAGATTGTAGTAAATTCTAACGAAAGACTTCCAAAAGAGGTTCAAGTTCGACCATGACATTTTCTTGACTAAACGTCAAGTTTTACCATCTAAAATGTATGTACAAATCGATAATAAGCGTCAAGAAACCAAAAAAAAGCTTTTTCCATATTTATTTATTTATTATATTTGTTTTTTCGCCAGTATCTAGTATAGTAGTAAAGTAATTAAGAATTTTCAAGGCTTTCCTTCTTTTAATTATTAATATATGGATTGAACGTAGGTGTAGAATAACGAATGTGTTTTAAAATTAAAAAATTATTATGTATACATAAACAAATTTGAGCAGCATTAGGTCTTTGTCCTTTTTAAATAAATATCAAGGTCTCATTTTCTACATTTTTGTGTAATAAATCTTAGACACAAGTACGACTGCTGTACATTCACTGATTTGGAAAAATGCTAATCTTTTCTTTATTAAATATGCAGAAAAACAGATAAACAATTCTTCTTAAGAATTGCTGATCTTTCTTAGAAAACAATATTGTGGTCGAGATCAGTCATTGGATTTTGTTTCCTGGAAGAGAATCGGTTACTTCCATGGGAAATAGCTTTGTATCTTGCAAAATTAGAGATCTTTACTATCAAATATTTGCCAGTGGATCATTCCACGCCAATTTGACAAAAATTTAATAAAAGTGGTTGCACTCATTTGACAGATATTGGTGCCAATTATTATCTTTGAAGAACTGAGTGTGGACAAGAAAATCACAAAGGGATTTCGTAAAATTTTGAAAATTACATAAGTTATGAATTTTTAAAGATGGCGACCGAGCCTATTTTTAGCTAAAATAGACCATTCTTCTAAGATTTATTGTGGATAACCTATAATACTTATCACACATCTAAAAACTTTAAAAAAGTAGAAAAGCTCTAGTTTCAGCTGGTTATATACTTAATTAAATTGTTTTTTATTTTCATGACGAAAAAAATTCTGAAAGTCTGTCAATATTTTTGCAATTTTTCAAGGTTTTCAAGGGTTGTATTTTGATTGTATCAGCTTGAAGCAGAAAGACGTTATAAGGCTCTTTAAAGTTAAATTTGGAATTCCCTGCTAGGTAATAGAACTGAGAAATTTAGTACTGAAAATCGCGAAATTTCGGGGAATGTCCATCTTTGAAGCGATCTACTTCCTTTCTAGAAGGGATATGCATGATGAGTTTGATATCATTAGAAAGCATTTTTCAAGTACATTTTAAAAATCCCAACGTCTTTTTGCTTCAAGCTGATATAATCAAAATACAACCCTTGAAAACTTTGAAAAATTGCAAAAATATTGACAGACTTTCAGAATTTTTTTCGTCATGAAAATAAAAAACATTTTAATTAAGTATATAACCCGCTGAAACTAGAGCTTTTCTACTTTTTTAAACAGATTTTAGATTTGTGATAAGTATTATAGGTTATCCACAATAAATCTTAGAAGAATGGTCTATTTTAGCTAAAAATAGGCTCGGTCGCCATTTTTAAAAATTCATAACTTATGTAATTTTCAAAATTATACGAAATCCCTTTGGGATTTTCTTTTCCATGCTCAGTTCTTTCAAGAAAAAAATTGGCAGCAAAATCTGAGTGCAACCAATTTTGTCGAATTGGTGTGGAATGACCCCAGTGTGGAGAATTACCTCACATAGCACCCCCAAGCAGCATCTAAGTAGCACTAACTGAGATCGGAACTTTGATAGTTGTTACGTAACTACAACTATTTATTTACTTCAATTCGGAATATTTTAGTCATTGTGTATTACTATTTACATATCTTCGGATTAACTTTTAAAGTATGTGGAACGGTATTGCCACTTAGTATAATTACTTTAAAGTCGTTGCAACTTCAAAGTGGTATTATGATTGTAGTAGTAACTTACCCGAAGCTACTTTAAAGTTTTTAAAACTTTAAAGTAGTACTGAAAGTTCCTGCCACCTGCCTGAAACCATTACCTAATCCTTTAATGTAACGAAACCTTACAGTAGTATTGAAAGTAAAATTTACGGTTTTGCTACCCAGGAGAATCACTTTAAAGTAATTTTTTGTAAACTACCCCATCTCATATTACTTGTAAAATGTTGGATTAATTAATAATCATTACCAATTTGCAATTTGTTATGATTGTTAATAGATTTTTATTGTATAACCTTCAATAAAAAAAATAAATTGGTGCCAAATTGTGCCTTAGGAGTTCTTATTGAAAGTTGCAACATTTATTTGTAGTGATGTAACTAACCAATCCTGGCCCGTCCGTCAGCACGACTTGAGTCAGTTTGGAGGGCACACGTCTTGTACAGTATATGCATTGTGTATGTAATGCTTCCTACTCACTTAATATTAATAAAGTTAATGACAATAATTGAGTATCTTTTATCTAAACACATAAAAGAACATAACAGGTATAATATAAAAATGGTTTCTATCATGTGTATCAACTTATAAGTATTTTTGTCATATTTTATTAAAGATATTTTTTATTAAAAAATGTATTTAAAGAAGACGCGTTGTAATTTTTCGACCTATCACTATCACATTTAACAGAAAAGTTGCAATGGTTTATAATTTAGGTATACTGGAATGACAAAACAATCAAACATTTCATCGCTCTTTGTATTATTAAGTACGTATTACAAATAAAAGAGTAATCCATTTTGTGACACGATCGCAGCATTAGTATAGAAAATGATATATGAATATTTGTTAAGTTGCAAGACTAAGAGAGAGCAACTACACGACACGATGTGTCAAAGAGAAAATAAGTTCCTCGAAAGTAGCAATTACTACGCTGCCACCCAAAAATTGTTCCCCATTTTGATTCCAGGCATATAATGAAACCGTAGCAATTACGTGCTTGTGACTAGTGACAAAAACTTAATAGTTCCACTGGTAGTTGCTGGTACGTAGCGATGACTAAAAATGCTACTTGGGCCAGCGATGGGCGAGCCTAAAGGATAATTCGGTTATTTTCTAAAAGAAGTGAAATGTTACGTTTATATAGGAATTTGAAAATAGGGAGGGTGTTGCATAGGGTGTACACTATGTAGAGTAGGGTGATTCACTTTGTATTGATGTTTCAGAAGATTCAAACTTAATATTTGTTATTCTTGAATCCTGACCTATGAAACATGGTAAAGATAAAGTTCTGAAATTATTTAATTTCTACATTTTGAAAATCTGAAACCAAATTTGATTTTCCAAAGTTCGAAATTATAAAAATTTCAAGCTTCCCGTACTAGTAACTTTACATATGTTTGAAAGACTGGAACTGGCAAATTTTGGTGCTGACGAACCTTTCAATGCTGAAACCAGGCCTTCAGATCATACAAACTCCAATTACTAATGTTGAATGAACCTAAAAACTTAAATATGACGTAGCAGTTAAATTAAAAAGTTTCAAAGACGTAAGATTTCAAAGATTCAAAAACCCAGAATATGAGATTTTCAGTCTCTCAATTAAATTCAAGATTTACAGGTTTTAATTTAGTTGTGATAAACTTTGTAAATTTCAATGACACTTTATATTACAGGCGATTAGAAGTTTAAATAAGTTAAAAAATGTAGTTTTCATGTTTCTTAGGTGTCTTAAAGATTCAATGGAATTCATAAAGTTTTAGAATTCAGGGCTGGCGCTAGAATACGTGTTAGGCAAAAAATATAATAGTATGGTTTATTGGTTTCTTATAGAAAGGGTACTATACAAAGTTTTACACAATTTTCAGATTTATACATTCACTATGTTACTATCCCCTCTCTCCCAGCATAGTTCTTAAAATACTTGAAATAGGAAAACCAAACTTTAGCATATAAAATCGGATTATATGGCAGTTACTTTTAGAGCAGACAAAAAAATTAATTTATGCAGCGGTTGCGCCGCGACGCCCAGTCGGATAATAATTCTAAATGCCACCATGGTTGAAGTGACGGCTCATTTGGAAGACCTTTTTGTTCGGCGTATGATAAGCTTCCTTCTTTTAAATTTCGTCGATTCAGATAAAAGTAACAACATATTAAATGCTGTTTATTTCAAAAACAACTTTTTGTATTAAAAAATAGCATCATGTTAGCCTTGCTGTCTTAGATCATTATAAAATCAATAAGTTAGTTTTAATTTATTTTTAGCTTTAATTGTTGGCGTCGCCAAGGACGATATTTATATTTATTTTGAACGAAATGACGGCACCGATTGCAAAGTTCTTCCTCAGTGGGCGTTATAAATCATAATGCCCATTTATAATTCCCTGGTTGTTCTGTACTTGTTAATGTAGTTTGTATCATAGGTATAAACGACAAGGGTTAATTTTAAGGATTTATTTATATTTAAGTAGAGTGCCAACCATACGAAAATGTTTACAGTCTGGTAATAATCATGTTTATAACCCACTACGTGTGAATCATTCAACATTAATGGAACAGCCTGAAGCAGCGCGCATTGATTTTAATCAATCGTTTTTAAAATTATTAAAAATAATTAAAAAAATTTAAAATAAATAATGAAAACCCAGCTTTGGTAGATTAGTGTTTAAGTAGTCTCCTTTAACCAGAAATTAAGCGAAAATTTAAGCGAAAACACCGCCATAGGTTCCAAACAAATGATAAGATCGAAATTAATGTATATCAACGAACATTGCGACCCTAATGTCAGTGCTAAAAAAAGTCTTGGAAATGTTACAATTCTAAGTCTCGAGCTGGAGGGGAGTTTTCTAGTGCGTTTTTTTATTCAATATATCCATATCGTTTGGTCTTGTGGTGCTCGGACAACGATGAAATTTATACATGCATATACCCGTACATGCTGGCAACTAAACAAGTACTCAGAAAGGATCTCCTAAACGATAAGAACTATATAAACTTGGTTAAATTAGGGAAAAGTTGCCTATTCTCAGGGTACCTTAATGGCGTTTTTGTTTTTTTAATGCATACCTTAGTAGATATCGGCCAATAATAAACATGGCAAAATTTCTTTGGTTAAATATCTCCCAAACCAAAATGAATAGAAAAAATAACCCATACAAAAGTTGTGGGCACGCCTGCTTGCAGTTCGTATCATATCCATTACATGCAAGTAGAATACTTTACCTTTTCTATGACTATTCAATAGGAAGTGGTGTCTTAGAAATTATGATTTTGTATGCCGTTTAGTACTTTTTTTTTAATTTTTATGGTAATAAGTTTATGGAGTTCAGTTTTCTGTTGACTGTTATGTCCCCAAACGTCAAGGAATAACAGACATAACGTATTTTAATTTTCTATTTCTTTCTATTATTGAAGACCACATAAAAATATGTTCGTAGTTTTTGCACTAACTCGGGACAAACAAGAGGCAGACAGAATTAGACTTGAAAAACCCTAATACTTTTCCTCTCCGCAAAACTGTAAATCTATTTTTAATTACGTTTTGAATCTCAATATAACGAGCCTTGAAAAGTCGTTAGCTTTCAGTAGCATGTTGAAAATATTTTCGAATGTTCAACAGAAAGGAATAAGAATTACGATATTCCCGTGATTTCTCGAGAGTTGATCGGAAAAGCAACTTTTTATTTGTGAGGCAATAACTTGAAAACTGTTAGAGATGCTGAGAACTTTGTTACATTGTTGTAAAAAAAATAATTTTCCAACGAGCTATATAAAGTTTAATTCATGCGCGTTTTGATGCATTAAAGTAGCCGCCATATTTGATGACGTCATAACTGCCATCTGTATCGATTTCCGCGCTGATACCATCAAAATTATTAATCTAGCCTATTACGAATCAAGCGAACTATTTGTGGAATTTGTGGTTTTGTTATGGGCCATAGTGCACAAATTCCATACAGAAACTGCCACCGGAGGGGTTTTTCTCACATTAGCACCTAGACAATTTATAAAACGTTTAAAACACTCTGCCTCTGTAAGCTTCAAACTCCTAAGTCTCCAATATTTAATACTGCTATTTTGAAATACCAGAGTCTTGAAGTTGTAAGACCTTTAAAAACACAGAAGTTTCTTATCTCGCTTCTCCTAAAAACTCTGTTTCATTACCACGGAGGTGTCAAAGCCCACTTATTGGATGTTTATGGAAATAAAGGTTTCACAAAAAGTTCGCTACGCGCTTGGTTTCTTGAAGTCCATGGGTCCATCCACTGGGATCTTTCCTAGGGAAAAATTAAAAAATCAGGGTTTATCGGTTTCCAGTAGAAAATGAAGCGCAGTTTCGCAAAAGAATAATCGAATCATATTGGTCTGTTACACCAGTTCAAGTTCTCACTTGAAGAATTTATAAATATTTAACAAGATAAAAGAAGAAAATAAATACCTTTAACAGTATACCTTTTTTATATCCATCATATGATATAACTATAAACGATGCATTAACATCAAAATCGAAGATCATGTAAATGTTTCATCGTTTAAAGCAGGTGACAAAAAAGTTTTCAGTTTATTTAAATGTTTCCAATCCTAATAGTCTTGGATCTACAAGAATTGTAGAGATTCTCCTTGGTAGGAAACCATCGTGAGATAGATATCATAGATCTACAGAAAGGAGGTATTTGGTATCAATAGAAAGTAAGTACATTTTATTGTGTAAAGAAGTTTTCTTATAAATAAAATGTATACTGTTCTTGTTTAAGTGTTCTTGAGACTTACCAGAGGTCTATACGGAAAAATTTGTTTTATTATTAATGAAGTTTATAGCTGAAGTAAAAGCATAGGCGTAACTAGTGGGGGGGCCAGGTGGGCCCGGGCCCCCCTAGAATGGCCATGACCCCCCTAGGAAAAAGCCAATTGCAAAAAGCCTGGATGTTTAAGTTTAAAACTCGCCGCGCTCCACACTGGACCGTTCAATACAAGCTAGACGTAAATAATTCTAATATCACTTTAAACGATTTTTGTCGTCATATTTTGTGTAGATATAGCTCAGTATAAGTAGTTAAAGTATAATTAACTATTTTAGAAAAAATAGTTAAGTGTACATAGTAAGCTCATCTGTGCAGACAAAAAAAACAAAGTTTCTTTCTTAAGATTTAGTTTATTACACTAGTTAGATTATAATAATTATTAACAAAAAGATTTAAATAATGTTGTAAAGAAATAGTATATTACATTTCGAGGGTTGTTAGTACCAAATTACACTTTGAAATTTCATACAACTAGAGCGATATCTTTTCTCCGACCACACATTAAATTGATTGACAAAGTGTGACATTTTTTAAGTAACAGTTTGGATTTTTGTACTTGTCAAATATTTTGACAAAATAACTAGCAATGCCGCCAACACAAATATATGATAAACAAAAATGTTCCCACTAACTGTAGCATAATATACATATTACGTAACCGTTTTCCTTTTTATTACATAATAGTGTCCACAATGACACCTTACTTGTCAAGTAAATCGTTGTACTTGACAACTTACGTATATAGAAGTAGAAAAAGTAATTCATGATTTGTAGTAATGAAACCAATAAGACCAGCAGTGCCAGGGTTCTTGTGCACCTGGAGAACCTGGAATTGTCAGGGAAAATTCTTTGTCTGGAAAACTCAGGGAATTTACAAATTTTAAAAGCGCAGGGGTGCAGTCATCAGTCATTAATAATTGAATATATAATATAGGTATATAAACAGATTTAAATTTCTACCGAAGTCAACTTGATTTGCTTTTTTCGAGGTTTTTGCAGAAAACCAAAGAACAAATTGTGCCCTTTTTCTCAGAGGCGCTCACATTTGGTACTGCTTTCAGTACGAACGCAATAAATACGTTCCTGTAATATACTTTTTTTGTTACAATAGGTACTATATTCTTTACGGAAAGCAGCTGACTTCCCTTTCTGGTAATTTTTTTTATGGATTGATTTAATCCTTCGTACAAAGTCACCACTAGCTTCTGGTAGGTTTATTTTATTGGAAATGTGTACAAATAAATTGTCATATCCTTCACATTTTGAAGTAGAGTACCAAACTTCAAAATACTCCATGCGGGAAATGCAAAACCTACTCTATGAAAATTAAAAAAAAGTGTCATGCAAATCCGTGCGAAATCAACCGACTACAGTATTGGAAAGTAGACACTTCAAACTTTCAGTTAAGCTATATATGATCGTGACATATCGCAGCATACATACTTAGATTTTCCAAAATATTTCATCAACATGCATTTTATAAACACTGAGATATAGCTTGAGTTTGGATTTTTCCCGCGCAAATCCCACATTTGTGTCACAGCTAAGGAAAACTGCAGAAAACCTTAACCAGATCTGCCGGCGCCGGGAGTCGATCGTGGGCCGCTTGGGTGAAAGCCCGGTACGCCAGACATTACACTACCAAGGCTACAAACACTACACACTACACTACTACAATTCAATTAAATCCTGAAATATTCATTTTAAAATAAACATAATTTTGAACAACAAATAACTATGGTATGGCAGTTTCATGTTATTCATCGCATGAACATTGACTTCTCGTACATTGTTATTAATAAATATCTATATCGCCCGCGAAATGGGGCTGATTATTTATTTGGCCTTTAACAGTGCAGTATATTCAACTACTACGATCCTTAATTTTTAAAAAATATAATTATTATCTACCCAAAGTATCTACCAAAGTATATCGACCAAGTGTATTTTGAAGATAGCGTCTTTGGATTAAAGTCCGATAGCTTCGAAGAACGAGAGAGTCAAAGTGCGATTTTCGAGGTTTTCTGACACTTTTACTTCCCTTACATCTCGATAACCGTAGCTTGAATTTTGTTTTTGGGTGGATCGCCAGGTGCTTTTATATCCTTAAGTTTCTGAAACTCTCTACCCCTTCTCTGACAAACGGCTTCGAACGTAGGGACAACGTGTGGAGATTTTGCCAGATAACGAAATGACTGTTGTTGCGTGATTCTTAAATTCAGACATGGTTACAGATACACCAAAACATCTTTTTCGGTTTACAGTGGCGTAGTTACAGATGGGGGCAATTCGAACTTAAAGATTGCTCTTGTTCAGAAATTATAAGGTTTATAGAGACCGGCTTTTCATTGTACGGTATATTGCTTAAAAGGCACTCTGCATCTTCGATAAAATACAAAAGAAGATAGTTCAAATAGGTTTGCTATATTAAAGAATATACCAAAATTGTTGCGAGCATCAGCAGCAGCTGCATCGTTGCGGCATAATAACGCATGTTCATTTAAATTCGTAATCTAGCAACCTTTGGAATTTTAATGAAAGAAGACAGAGCGACAGATATAATACGTCGCAGATAGAGACAGGCAATAATCCAAAGGTTGCTAGATTACGAATTTAAATGAACACCCGTTATAACTTTGGTCTTTCTATAGATCGGTTCAGGTTTTGTCGGATTTGCTTTCGTTTTACTTCCCCAAACTTACGTTTTTGGCAATCTCGCGAACGAAACGTCAGCGTCGGCGTCGTATCGGCATTGAACTTTTAACGGCGTGTAGGCCTTAGGACATGCTATAATATATTGTGAAACCACCAATCGTCAATTATTTTTCGTCACTGTTATTGCAAAAAAGCCCACTAAGCGAAAATATTGAGAGTTTCTAGCATCGTTATTTGTAGACCTATTTATATTGGTAAAAGTTATATCATACAAGAGCTTGTGCATGCTCTCGATGCATAATCGCCGATAGAAGTCATCGAGATTGTAACCAATTAACTATACCTGCTGTGACACGGTCAAGTCTGTAAAAAACCCCGACTTTCCAAAGCATCTGTTCGGGAGATAAGGAACACTAAATGAAGTGATTCGTACAGGACATAGACTACATAATACGGTGAATTTCATATATATCTAGAGGATGTTTCGAGAAATTTCTAGGTTAGAAAAAGTGGTGGGAAAGGTGAGTGACAGGTAGACGGGTTTTAAAAAATAAAACGATAGATAACATCAAAAAGAGTTTAAATATGTTTTTGGTTCCGTTCTAGCACCATCGGTTTATACAGAAAAATTATTTGCTTATTCAATTTTAAGTCCGTTTTGCACGCTCTGGATCGAGAACCCATCGGACCACTATCTTATGTTAAATATATAATTTTTTGCGATATGAACGATATTTTGTTTTATAACCGATAAAGATAAGCACAGATGCTACGAAGTTATTCATACATTAAAATCTTTATCTGCATAACTTAAACTCACCTAACCTAACCTAGATCCTTTGGTCCAATAAGGTGGTAGCCTGAGCCTAGCCGAAAAACGAGTAAATAAAACGCTAGATGTAAATTTTTTGAACTGTGACTTAAATATATTTTACTTCTGGACTGAAAGTTCCCTGAAAACTCAGTCACCTCATCTACTTACACTACTGTTCGGAAATCATCAGTAGTTATTCCATAAACGAATATCTTAAACTTACCTCGTTTTCGTTACGCCAATAAACTAACCGCTAGAGGAGCATGTCTCCGTTTGGGTTTTTTTTTTAAGTTTATTTAATGAATATCTCGACGGAAACAGCGAAAATGGACATCCTGTATATCAAGTTACTGACTTCTATCTAAATATAGTATGAGTATAGCCCCTTAAATTTCAAATAGTAGCGACAATGATTGATCTCGTCGCTGGAGCAAAAGCACCAGAACGATGTTGGCAGCATTGAATGTTTCCAGATTTGACATTCTGTCTTACAATAATCTTAGGTTTAATAATAAGCTTGCACAAAAATATTTATCATCTTAGTATGACATATACCTCCGTAATTCTAATTTTTGTGAAACTTTTTAATAAATTTTTGGAACACCATGCATGTAGTAGTTTTTTGTTTATTAAGGTTTGTATCAGATTTGCTCCACGATATCGCTACTATTTAAAATAGAGGGGCTATAAGTATGAGTAAAAAGTAACTCCATCTCGCGTACCTTTGGAATGCTGAACTCATGAACAGCAGAAAGCTATATATAAAATAATCAGAGTCCTTTGACAGTGACAGTTGTTATTTATTTGATATAATTCTCTGGTGTTATAATACACATGAGTTCAAAATTCTAAAGCCACCTTTGATGGAGTTACTTCTTGTTCATGCTTTATATAAAATCCATATCGTATCTGCCTGTCTGTTTGTCTATGTTCTAAAAGGTTTTGTTTCTTACTTCCTGGTGGCTTAAAAGGTTGAAATTTGGCATGGAGTGTCATGGGTCTCTGATAACTAAACATGCAAAATCAAAAGTGATTGAACCTATGGCCTTAAATGGGCCAAAAAATAAAGTTTGTTCAATTGCGGGTAAAATCGATATTCGAAGGATTTTTCATTCTGTTAAGGAATCCTTTATCGTCTGAACTTAACTTAAAGTACCTGCATGATACCAATTTAAAGGTTCGAAAATTATTATCTTCCAGTCAATTTCTACGAAATGGTGACGAAACTGGTGACACCATAAGTGTGTCCAGGAAATTAAATTAGCTCGGAATTCACCTGAAAAAGACAGGCTTAAATATTAGTACCTTGTAAAGTTGGTAACTAGTAAATCAAACAAAGCCTTCAAGTAATTAGATTTTACTTTCTCTGCCTTTTGATGGCTAAACATTTGGGAGTCCGAGATTATATAAAACTTGTGGTCCCCTGAGGCCGTACGTCCTTTATAAATCTTTGTTTATCTTTGTTTCTGTCACTACGTTTTTTAACCAATATAAGGAGAGGCCTTTTAATTTCTAGCTGTGGGGCCCTGACCCGGATCTGCAGCACCCGAGCCCCCTCTTTATCCAGGTCTATTAAATACATGATCCACAAATACTTTTGCCTAGGAGTTAACAAAGGTTTATTTCGACTCTGTAGTACAAGAGTATCAGTACCGACGCGACGCTTGATTTAGCGCTACACTAATTCTGTATACACGTGTTCCGTATCGTTGTGTTCAAACTTTGGGAGTTTGCTCGATTTTGAGAATAAAAACACAAATGTGGTAGGTCGAAATTTTTGTAAAATGTCTAAAAAGAGCAACAAATAAAATGAATGAATGAGTGAATAACTTAGAAATAATTAATTTTTAAGATCCCCCCCTCTCCTGTCTGACTACAAGCTTGTGCTCGTTTGCTGGCAGATGCAGTGACGTTTGTCCGGTCCACTACGACCAATCGACCTTTGGTAATTGATATATTTACGAAATTTCGGACGGCAATTCCGAAATGTGGCGGCGCACCATCCATTTGAAGCTACATGTGCCTAAGGTATTGTTAACATCTTCCAAATAGGTGCAAAATGAGTTTGCTTGTTTAATTGGGCGAAGGTATGTTTTGCGGTTCCAGGCAGGTTTTTCTTGAATCATAGATACCCTTCAAAAATAAATAGCCCCGTATCTCCGAAACAAATAAAAATAGACCTACCACTTTTGTGTTTTTTACACTCAGAATTGAATCTAGTTTACACTCTCGAACTTTGAACATAACGATGCGGAACACCTTGTATAACAGCATCAGTTAATTCACTGCGTCAGCTGTTTATATAAAGAGTGAAAATTTTTCTTAAAATAATTACACTTAATTGCGAAAGTAAAACTTAATTATAACAGATGCATCTAAACAATTTACCAAAAATGTCGGTTTGGACAACTATTTGGTACAGGTTATAAAAAGTTATCCTTGTTTATAAACACATTAATTTGTTCATCACCTGTTCCGCTAGTTTTTTATGTTGAACAAAATAAAAATGAAAAGTGCATTATGCAGTTGACCAATGCTAGTTTGCTTACCGGAACTTTGCGGAACAAAAGAGAAATTACTTGATAAACTGCATTATTTCGGCTACATGTCCTAGACAAGGTGAATACAAACTAGCTATCAAATGCATAACAACCGCGACTAGTTCGTATGTATTCGGTTTGTAAAAACTGCATTTTACACTATGTTTTTCTGCTTAGACCATAACCTACCATAATCAGATTTACTTTTAAACCCGCAGTCGAAATTAATCGAACTGCATTCTTTCTTGTTGTTGTATCCACACGGATCCGGGTTCATTATCTAACCAAAATTGCCAAGGATAATTAGACGGCTACCGTATTTAACTTGGGTAGTGATTCCGTTTCTGAATAGTGACAATTCAAGGTGCATCAGTTTTTCAGCGTCTCGATCCCTTGCAGTCAATGGAATTATGTCCATATCTTTTTTTCTCTTAACTCATTTATACTTTTAACCAAATTATACACGTTTGTATATTTTTTATTATTTTCTATTTTTTAGGACTAATTTGTGCAGAAGGAGACATGTGGCGAGTGCATCGGAAATTCACAGCAAAATGTATACGCTTATTTGGTGGTACAAGGTCGATTGGATCAAAAACAAAGAGATTAGAAGAACTAATCATGAAGGAAGTAACTGATTGTACAAAAGTAATAAACTGATGTAAAGGCTATTAGTGTTGATGATTATGCACTTATTTGATTTTTCTAGAGTATCCAAACTTCCAGTAAAATGGAATCAGTGGGTATAGACCCATTAAGTCATCTCCAACACAATTTGGGATCGATTATGTGCGAAATCGTTTTTGGCAAATCTTGGCCAAAAGATGACGAGACTTGGTTATGGCTTCAGCATTTACAGGAAGTTGGGACTAAAGCTATTGGTGTTGCAGGACCTCTTAATTTCTTACCATTTCTTAGGTAATTTCTTATCAGAATAATACTGAAATTAGTATAAATAACTCAAACTGGATGTAACAGTAATTTGTCTTGTGTAAACACATTAAATCAGTCAGTTTTCTTTACTAATTAGCATTATTTCTGTTTATTCTGTCCGTTATGCTAACAACTTTCGTTTTTAACGAGACTAGTCAAATTTAAGTTCATTTACCTTACGGAGATAAACATCTAAAAAATCTTTTTGCAGACACATTCCGAAATACAACAAAGTCATGACCTTCTTGCTGGATGGAAAACATAAGACACATAAAGTTTATCAGAAATTAATTGAAGAACAACTAAGTAATATCGATTTAACTAAACCTGATTTTGTACCTGAAAATATAATTCAGGCGTTTTTGCACGAAATGAGGTCAACTTCAGATATAGAATTCTTTAGTAATGAACAATTTTACCATCTTCTAGCTGATGTTTTTGGTGCTGGTTTGGATACCACCTTAACTACTTTACGGTATGTATACGTGTATTTTATATATTTTTTAATCATAAACTGGAAACTTTAGATGGTACATCTTGTATATGGCGGCTTATCCTGACTCTCAAAAAGAAATCCAAAAAGAACTAGATGGAATTCTTCATGATAGATTACCCACTATAGAAGATTTACCTTCACTGCCATTAACTCGCGCTTCTTTAGCTGAAGTTCAAAGGATACGATCAGTAGTACCTGTAGGAATTCCACATGCAACCACTGATGATATTGAACTATTTGGATTTAACCTACCTAAGGGTACTATGATATTACCATTACAATGGGCCATCCATATGGATCAGAAAATATGGAAACAACCAAATGAGTATAATCCCTATAGATTCATAGACGAAGAAGGAAAATATTTTAAACCCAAAGAATTTATTCCATTTCAATCTGGTAAGAAATCATCCGTTAGTTCCTTTTATTAACTTAACTTGTCTTTCTTTATTTTTATCAAACAGGTAAGCGGATGTGTATTGGTGATGAATTAGCAAATATTTTGCTGTTCCTCTTTGGTGCCACACTTTTACAGAAGTTTACAATATCGCCGCATCAAGAATACGAAGTTGATTTGGAAGGGGAAATTGGTATTACACTTACGCCAAAACCCGTTAGGTTAGTGTTTACTACTAGAAGTGAATGTTGATAAACTTTTAATTGAATTGACTTTAATAAAGAGTTGCAGTTGTTGAAAAAGTCTTTTAGTTCGTTCAACTTACCTAGCAACCTACAGATCTATTTAAGATTAATTCAAAGATTAGTTTCTAGATTAAAATCTTTCCTGTTAATTTTTCGCTAAAAGGATGCACGATAATAAGTTAAGGCATATTTCGTCTTCAGGGACTGTACTGTAGCGTACGACTTTTACGACAAATTATATCGTACATCCATGGATCTGAGATAAGATTTGTATTATCTGTGGTGCCCTGAAAGTAGATTGTCATTAAACGGGCCTCTTTTGATAGATTTTTGATAAATACCTACCTAAACGGAAAATGTGAAAAACACAAAATAGGCGAAACGAGACTAACTTTGAACAACGTGGATGGTTTTCTAACAAATATATTCGAGATTTTCTAAATTTGATACCGATTAGAAAAAAATCTTGCTGCAAATAATTTCTAACAAAATGAAATTAGTGAGTCTAGTTATACTCGATATTATTTAAATTTTCATAGGAAAACTATTTTAATAGAAAACCAAACTGAAAGCTGTGTGTATACAGCGTGTCAGGGGTTAGTACGCATTAATTTTAAGGGGTGATAGAAGACATCAAAAGGAACAAAAAAAGTCTTGTCCTACTTTGTTCTAGAACGTACCACTTTTTCAGAAAAAAAATAATAAAGTTAGAATCTTTAACATCATTTTGCCGCGTTAATAATAGTACTTTAATTATGGTGCTTTGTCGGCAGATGCATCTCATCTATCACAACAGAAAACCTTAATGACATTTTATCGTATCGTATGTCGTTTCCGCGTCAAATTGAATTCTTTTTACAATTAAAAATTCATTTTACTCAAATAAGAAACGTGACAACCCTGTAAAGTTTGTAATAAAATTTTGCTCCACATCCGCACAAAATGCTGGTGTGGAATTGTTGACATTAAAATAAAGCACGTTTTGTTCACAATCTTGCAATTTAATGAAGAATATTTGGGTCAATGCATAATTACAGTTGTGTAAATTATACCATTTTAGAGTGTGATGTTCGTAGTTTGTTGAACTTTGAAGTAATAATTTGTTAACAACGCATCTAATAACAGTTTTTAATGATTTTATAAGAGAATATCATTTAAATAGAAGATTTATCTAATTTAAATTAGGTAATTAGGTTAAGGGATTTTGTTGACACCTTATTTTGGCTACATTAAAAAATCTTTAATTTTATGGTAATTACGTGCCTTAATCAAATTTTTTTACATAAGATAGTATTTTTTAATAAAAAAAATAAATACGTCAAGAAATTTTGAAAATATCCCGGAAATTATTTTTACAGTTGCTTTGTTATGAATCAGCGTGTTTTTAACGTACAACGTACAAATTTTGTTTACGGAAGAACAGTGCCGATAACAATTTTCGTAGAATTAGTCATCCGACTAATCTGCTTGGGATGTTTATTATCTTTAATCAACAGCTGTCATCATCAGTTTGTTTGATTATCTAAAACAAGGTCAAGACCCAGCTGCGCACTTAAGCAAGGTTGCCAGATATGGTAATGGTTTTTTCTAAATTACTCGAAAGCTAATTAACATAGAAAAAAATTTATTTCGACTTTTTTGTTCCTTTTGATGTCTTCTATCACCCCTTAAAATTAATGCGTTCTAACTCCTGACACCCTATATAAATACTTAAAGAACTATGAACATTCAAATACTTCAATAGTTGAATTACTTTAAAATATTAAACGAGACTGAATACTTAAATAAGAAAACATCTCAATTTGTTAATTGCTATTGAAGGAATCCAAATCCAATCAAATCAGATGATTTTCCACGACGTATGGTTCGTTAAGTTTTCTTTTAAGAAGAATTTTTTAACTTCTTTGGTTACTAAAATCTACTTCGGATGCTGGTAGGTTATTAAGATTAGTTTAGTATGCAGTTGAAACTATCCGCACACAACATTTGTCATTCTCTAATGATATACGTAAAATGGACATCTTAGTCTAGTAAAAATACTTTCATCCTCTCTGATAACGTTTAATTTACAAATTAGGCAGACTACGTTTTAGATCCATTCTTTCATGGGTTAATTCAATTTTAGTTAAGAGGCAACATAGTGTTGTAATTAACGATTCCAAATCTGATTGGTGCTCAGTTAGGATTGGAGTCCCGCAAGGGTATCATTTGGGACCAATCTTTTTTTTTTACTTTTTATTATTTTTTTATTTTCAAAATCTTTATATCGTTATGGACATTAACTTAAATTATGAGCAGCACATTACTGTACATTTCAAGTAATGATGTTCCAAATTTTCTATAGTAGTCTTAACACTTTTATTCACATCGCAAATACGTTCCATTCCAGAATACTGCAGGTTTATCAGGACTTCTTCGTCTACAATGTTTATTGAGAGACTTGAGGCAGTGCAAAAAAAATTATAAAATTCTTATGTTTTAAATACTTTGACTTATGTCTTTTATTTAAAATGTTCAATAATTTAATAAATTGCCATAAAATATTCTACTTTTTTTACTAAATGTTAATAGTGCTAATGTAAGAAGGTACTGCACCTTTTCGCATACCTTTCCACCGGAGATGTATATGCTAAATTCTCCGCATCCTAGGATGTATCAGCGTGACAGTATCTATTAGTACATCGTTTAATACATTTAAATGCAGTTGAAGAAAAAAAATTACTGTTAATTGCAATTGCTAATTAGAAATGTATGTTAATACTTATTTACTGTATTTAATTGTATTTTTCAAATCTTTATGCTTTTATTATATGTATGTCTTTTACTATTGGTTTATGCGGAGCCGGACATTTGAGCGCGGCCGTTTCGGCGCGGGACACTTCTGCGCAAGGACACTTTGGCGCAGGGACACTTCGACGCGAGAGATTGTCTAGTATTATTGTAATGAACAAAATATGTAGGTATATACAGGTAATAAATACAGTATTCGATAAATACAGTATGATGAGAAAAAGAACTCAATATTTGCCAACCACAAAAGCTCGTATGTACTGCCAAATTTAAGAAAAATTAATTTTTCTAAACTACTAAAATATTAAAATCAAAATTCTGCAAATCTCTGCATAAGGGAATAATTTGTACTAAGAATTTAATTTGTTTATTATAAATCCCTTATTGTTTATAAGAATATCATGTTTGATAATCATGATAATAACTTTGAAAAAATCTAAAATTTTATAAAATCAATTAAATGATATAGGGAAATTGATATTAACATTGAATATCGTACCACTGATAAATACGTGTCCCACTGCACGAATTTTGTCTCAGTAGGTAACACTTATTACATTATTAATGGATACTGCTTAGTACTTATAGTCCAGTACTTAAAGACAAAAAGCACTGGAATAACACAATTTAACCAATCCAAGCGAAACTCTAGAATTAAAACGGTGTATGTGTGTACATAAAAATAAAAAAGGTTACTCTGATAATAGGGTAACTTGGCCAAAAAAATTAGACGAATGGTAAAAAAAACGTTTTGTTTAAAGATTTCCGAAGGTTTTACCCTAATATGTCGCAGAAAAATTTTGTGTCTACACCTGAGTGTCCTCGCGCAGAACTGTCCGGCGCCAAACTGTCCTCGCGCCGAAACAGCCGCGCCGTGATAGCCGCGCCCAAATGTTCTAGACCGTGGTTTATGTACTATGTTTGTAATGGATGGCTATCAACATATATTATTATTATTATTATAATCATAATAATAAAACGACCCAACCTCTTATTTTGTTGTTCGACAAAACCAGTATTGTATTTCAATATGAAATCATATAGGGCCCTATTCACTTCCCACTATTAAGCTAATAGCATGTTTAATTACTATGACAACCAGTTCTAACCTTTTCCCACCTATTAGAATTAGGTAAAGCTATCTCTTTTCTTGTTGATCTTAATCATAACTTTGGTTAAATACACCTTTAATAGTGGCATGAGAATACGGCCCACTTATTTCACTATTTAAATCACAGCAAAGTCACAGTTCCATCGCAAGGAAAAACTGTACTAGATGTTCAACTACGGCTCGATTTCATCTCAATCAACGCTATCTGAATTGGTATGCTTCAGAAAATCTGTAAAAAGGAGAGAGCTTGAGCTGAAATCGGCGTTCAGCCATACCATCACACGGTAATAGTAGGAGAACTGTACAAAACAACTACTGATGAGAGAGAAAGAAGATTCCATGAAGTTCGGCTGGAAAAAAGATGCATATATAACAATATACGGCTCGCAAAGTAAACAATAGTATTCTGTTACTAGGATTAAAAGTGGCAGTTTGTTGGACGAACAATTATATTTGCATTTGCGAGGCGAAGCTATGCTGAAATATTAACAGAATTAAAAATATTTTTAAGACTGGGATTAAAAATACTAGTTGCCTTAGCAATGGACTTTTCCTTTCCTTGTTCCAAAAATATCAACTTTATCTTTTAAAAATGTCATTCAAAGTGCCATGTTTTAATTCGACTGGAGAAAATAGTAGTTTGTGCAACAAGGGTGGATATGATGCCTATATCGCACGATCGATTTGAGGCACGACGCCGAAGGCGAAGTGCCTCAATCGTTCGAGGGCTATATAGGCATTCCACCCAAGTTGTACAGTATCTTTTTTCTTCGACTAAGTAAAACAATTACAAAATAAATTGCATGTCTCCTTGAGAAACCGAATATATGGATTAACCTATGCTTTTATCCATGCTAAAATATGGTTTGTAAAATCCCTCTGTCATTGTAGAATTTTTAAGAGAATGTTAAAACTTTGCAGAAATTAACATTTTCGAAGAAAAATTATTATTTTAAACTTTGTTTTATAAAAAAAACTAAAAAAGAATTATTCTCCCAGCTGGAATTGAACCTACGTTGGTCAGCTTCAGTTTATTTATACCTATCTTCTACAGACTGAGCTACCAAACTCCGTCAAAACTCCATCTACTATACTTATTATAAAAGTAGGTTGTACTTATTTAAATGATTTAATATTTATGTCTTTTTAATTATAAAAGTATTATTGCTAAAGCTATAATTTCACAAGCCACGTTATTTTCAAATGCTTTAAGTGTTATTGAAGGAAGGAAACATTGATTTAACTTACTTTTACTTCTATATTTATGACAGGAGTGGTCAATAAATTAATTATAAAGAAAGAAGTGTCAAATTGGACTGCTTTGATTGGCTGTTTTCATATCCGTACACTGTACGGATATGAAATTATATCCGTACACCTTACTGGAATTGCATACATTTCCATTGCGCGAAGCGTGAAGAAAACTGGTGATTTACAGGTAGGAGTAGAAAATAGTAGATTACATACCGAGGCGGGAAGTGTTTCATTCCTGTCGAGAGCTAAGATAGCTCACCGAGGGCCCAGGCCCGAGGTGAGCTAATGCTCGAGACAGGAGGAAACGTCCCGCCGAGGTTTGTATACTATTTTATTCGGAATCATCATATTTTTTAACAAATAATAATTATTTACAACTGACAACTGAAGTGACAAACTTGACCTAATAATGCACCCGCCCTCTACCGAGCAAACTACGAACTTACAACAGGTCGGGAATGATCACATTCCTGACCAAGAGAGGGATAACAGGTAGGGAATGATTACATTCCTGACCAAGAGAGGGAATTAAAAGTAAGTTAGGAATGGTTAATTTCCCACCCTCTGAGGCGGTTAGGAATGCACATATTACCATATGATTCCGAATAAAATATATTTATGTCCGATTGCATTATAAAGTACTGTTTATTGTATTGTTTTGCGGCAGTGAACTGGCTTATTATTGTACTCGTAAAATAAAGTGGTGGTAGTAAAATAAAGTATATAGTAGTAAAATAAAGTATGACAACTGTATATTACATGTCAAATTTTCTTCTGTCAAGAATAAATGTCAAATTTATAAACTGATTTTTTTTGATAATTACCCAATTTTAGGAATCGAACAAAAAGCTTTGTATGCAACTCTTACATAATCGGACCTTATAGACTCGCCCTTTTTATAGGCCTTGCTCGCTTCGCTCGCTCGGCTATAAACTGGGCTTGTCTATAAAGTCCTACATTATGTACTTGTTACATAAATAGCTATTTTCCTTCACCTCCTTACGTAAGTCAAGTTTACTATTTTGACAAGACAACTGCAACCGAAAGTGAAACATGCAAGGTTCTCGTTGTTAGGTACAAGGTAGTACTCACGTGACCAAAACAAAAAAGTACTATTTAAAAGAATTATTATTTGGTGAATGATTTCTAATTTTTCTGAGAATCTTGATGAGAAATCTGTTGTTTGACTTGTCACTAATTACCAAGGTTCTCACACCAGTCATTTGATAATTTTCAGCTGCGACTTCAGTTTTATTTAATTTTTTTCATTATTATCAATGAAATATTAGAAAGAGAAAGAAAAGTTTAATATAATGAACGATGCGAAACTCTTCTCTTTGCCTCGGAGACCTTTATGGACCTCGGATGTTTAATGTGTGCCCTTGATAGAAAAGTTTACTTACGCATCTCCCAATGTATTACTATTACAATTATCCCATACTTCTTCTTCTTCCTCAGCTCTATAACCCTATGTGGGTTTTGGCTTGTTCCACTATATCCTTCCAGGCTTCTCTATTTTGCACTTCTGTTCTCCAATTCTTGACATTCATTATTCGTATGTCCTCCTTGGCGTCTTCTATCTATTTCTTAGCTTGTCTTCCTCTTCTCCTTGTTGTGCTAGGAGTCCATTCTGTTATTATTTTCATATATCTTGTAGTTCCTATTCTCATGATATGCCCTAACCATTGGAGTCTTCTTGTTTTAATACTCCTTACTATGTCGCGTCTTTTTAGAATATTGTCTATTTCTGTGTTTCTTAGTACTCTTAGCGATTCACCTTCTTTTACTAATCCATAGCTTTTTCTGACTATCATCCTTTCCCATCTTCTTAATAAATTTTGGCTTTCTTGTGTCAGAATCCATTTCTTGTAATGCTGTTATTTTACATTTGCCTTTTTTATCTCTTCCGTTATTTCTATCATTTGTCCTGTTTGTAACATTGTATGTACGTATTTTCCATGTTCCTATTTTAGTTATGCTTTTCTTTTTTTGTTTTTGGATTTTCTTAATTTGTTTTTTGTAACTTTGTTTTTTGCGTTAATGGAACTTTCCTGGCAGTGAGTTTGATGTTTACAGGTAAGACTGCCATGTTTACATTAGGGTGTGTGTACTTTGATTGCTATATTTGTTGCCTTGAACTTCTGATAACTTATATTTTCATTCAGTTTTGGTGTTAGTAAAGTTTGAATTACCTTCGGTTTATCTTTATGTCTTTCTGATTTGCTGTCTTCGTTACTATTTCTAGGCTTTTCTTCCTCAATCTCTGAGCCTGTCTCTCATATGCTGCTTCAGTCTTCTAAGTTTGGCTTTTTTCCTAAACTATTTATGTTTCCTTCTGGTGATCGATCGATCTGTAGTAGTTCTATTCATTTGTTTTGACGTGTTCGAGAGCTTTTTTCTTCCTCTTTTCTTTTGTTTAGCATTTCTACTGTGAATACTTCATCGTTTACTACTAATCTGTTTCTTCTCATTGTTGTTTTTAGTCCTTTTTGTTTTGCAGTTTTTAAGTGTTCAACTAGAGTCTTTCTGTCTGGTAACTCTTGTTTGGTGTATTCTTCATCCACTCGATACTGTGTATTCTTTAGTCGATAGCCATTTTTTAGTATTTCAATTTTTTTGTTTTTAGTCAGCAATGCTACTAATATTGGTCTGTCTCTGTTCGAATATTTCCCTAATCTGGTTGAGTAATCTAATTCGGTTTGTGTATTTAGGTTTATTTGCATGATATTGCAGAGTTCTTTGATCTTCTCTTATCGTACTACTTGATTTTCATTTTCTCTCTTATTCCATATATTATTATATTCTTTCTGATTTTATCAATTTTTAGTGTTTCTATTTGTTGTTTAAGCTCCTTAATAGTTTTTTTTCCAGATCCTTATTATTTTTTTCCATTTTGAATTGCATATTATCCATTTCTTATCGACGTTCTCCATTTTCTCTATTATTATTTTGAACATTCGTCTAATTTCTGCCATCTCGTCTTGCTTTTCTTCTTCCTTTTCTTGGTTGTCACTCATTTTTGTTGATTCGATGTAGTATTCCCAATTCGATATAACTCTGCGAGTACTTTTCGCCGTACGATTAGGTTTAAATTTAGAGATTATGTTCCTAATCTAATTTACTTTTTTGAAATCACAATTAACACAATGATCACCAAATTTGTACGAGCACATTGTAATTGACCATGAATTGACACACTCGCATCACACACCCCACCAAATTCCTCTTTATAAATCCCTATCTACTAATCTAAATCTACTATCTATTTTTTTCTAGAGTCCTCTGACTTTGAAAGCGTATTGCTCGTAAACTACTTAACCAAATTAAATATTTTATCTACGAACATACAAAAAGTGACTAGTTTTACACAGATTTTCATGTAAAAAGTTAACTTTTAGCGAGTTAGTGTTATAAAAATTTTATTGCACGCTAATGTCAACCAGATATGTATGATAAACGATATTTTACAAAGTGGTTGGTACAAACAAATTTTAAAAAATATTAAGTAAAATGAAAATTTGTGTAAAGTAAAACGTTATGATCGTAGATAAAACGTAAGATACACATGTAAAAAAGTCTCTTCATTGCACTCAACGTTTTCTAAAACACTCGCTCGTACATCGCACGTGTCTTAAACAGTTTGCGCAATAAAGAATGACTATTTATACTTGCATCTTAAATATCTATTAGAAACGAGCAAATAGTAAATTTATTTCTACATGTACAGGGTGTTTCACTTAAGATTCGTATCATTTGGACAGGTGATAATACACATAAAATACAACAAAAAAAGCTTGAGATCATTAGTGCCTATCTTTCATAATAACCGAAAAGAAAAATTGTTTTTGAAAAGTGGGTTGGTGGTCGGCTGGTTTAAGAATACCAGTTGGAGCTAGTACCTAACTGCTTTTAAACGTGATATCTGATACATTGTTGCAGCTGATGCTAGGTGATGTCACAGTTTGTTTTGACTATTATTTCCAGCAGTTCCTAAAAGTTGGTCTTTTTAGCAAATGTTTTTCGATGTGGGTAAAATCAAAAATGGCATTAAGGATTTTTTGTTTCAATTGACTAGTAGGTACTATCACCGCTCCAGAGAATACGAATCTTAAGTGAAACACCCTGTATAACAATAAAGTATTATATTTCTAAGTGTTATATTTTTGTTTTTATCGGACGATAGCTAATAAAAGGTACCCATTTTTAGAGACAATTTTATTAAAAGTAAATAATCTTTTTCTGAGAAAGTATATGCCATATGTATATGAGATTCTTGTAAGGGTTACAAAGAAACCTTGCGTTCTTATGCTATTAATTTTCAGACAAAAAAGCGTTTTATTTAGAATTAATATGAAAAACTAGCGAACTATGTTTTCTTATTTATTAATAGGGATAGTGTCAATATTTGCAAATATGATGAGCGGCGTTATAGACTAGAACGTCCGCTTATAATGCTCTGGTTGTAATGGTATTGTTTACATAGTTCGTATCACAGGCACAAACAACAAATAATATGCAAGTGAAACATCATAGTTATTTACATTGCAAGACCGTTACTTAAAACTTTATGTGCGTGTACGGTACCTAGCAAGCGAGCGATTAGCGAGATATATATGAATGTTTTAAATAAGTAGGTATGTTGCTATGGTATTGATGATAACGAGCCCGTAATAATTTTTACAGGCTAACATAACGGGGTAACCCGTAAAAAGAATCTTTACCCATAGAGACAAAGCACAATAAACAGATGTTTACGAGTTAGTATACCATAAAGTATTTTACGTGTTGCTGGTGGTCAGAGCCAAGTTATATCAAAACCAAAAGATTCCCGGTATTAATAATATCAAATACTTGAATATGTGTGAATGTTGAATATGAAGTGTCGTTTAAAATTATATACACGAAAGAACCTGAGCGTAAGCTCCTAAAGGAGGAACAGTTTCTTATGCTTTTTTTTAAGTGTGCTACTGCATTTAACTACTTCCAAGTTTTTAATAAGCCATTATCCATATTTCAACCTCCAATAAATAATTAACCTAATGAACAAAATTTGACATATTGCTGGCATCTTTTATAGTTTATTATTTCCCAGTGTATATAAACGTAATGAACAATACCACTATATAACTCAACAAATTTGTACAAACCTTATAGAAATATGTTAATACATACTAGAGTAACGGTTACTATAAGTTTTATAAAATGGTGATGAATAATTATATCAGGTATAATGGCTAGTATACCTAGAGCTTACTAATCTTAAAAAACTCTAATAAACCTGTAAACCCTCTTATATACTTTCAACACGTTTATATAACCAGGTGTTATCAAAAATAATAAAAACTGTTTATTAGGAGGAGTGGGCTTTCAGGTCAATAATATAGAAATATTTTATTGAAAAATCTTTATTGCAAATTTCGTAGCCGATTGACAACTATGTATTTCAAGCATAACTGTTTCTCACATATTAATTGTAAAAGAATTGTTAAAAATGATTAAAATACGAGTTCTTGAATTTTTTAAAGTGTAGGAGTTAAATACCCTTTTTTTTGTTTTTGACGCCTGTGATGCAGTGGAGTATTTAGGATTTTTTCGGGCGGGGGACTACTGCTAAATTCTCGTGTTTTTACACCTATGTGTCTAGTCTAGTCTATTAAGAAATTTCCGGAGGAGGCTACAGCCCGATCGCCCGCCCCCCCCCCCCCTAAATACGCCACTGCTGCAATATACAAACATTTTTAAAAATTCCCATTTTAAATTGACCATACTGTCTAATAGTACTTCTCCTGACAATCATCGTAAGGCTAGCAGATCTTAACTCTTCTTCTAAACCACCCTGCAACTAATTCTGCTAGTTCACATGCATAAAATTTTTTACTTCTTTTAATTGTAAGTGGTAACCTGACTTAATCCCTAATCCATTCTAACTCATTATGCATCTAAGCTAGTTAACATACCGTCTAGCCATACACCAGTGAAAAATACCGCTGTAGTTGTAGTAGTCAAGGAGAATGATACGTGAGTGGTTCTCAAGCTTCTTGGCCTACAGACCACATTTTAATCATAACCATCACTGACCACCTCCTAAAAGCTTTACTACAGTAGATGCCATAGTTGATATGACCCCCCCCCCTCACCAACAGTGTTAATGAATTACCGTATTTACTCGAAAATAAGACCCCCTATATTTTGGAGCGAATTTAAAAAAAAAGCTTTTGTATGCGAATATTGGACCCCTAAAAATATAAGTAATATAAGATATTGAACATTTTTCAGTTTTATTTTGTTAACAAATTCCGTTAGTTATGTTCATGGAAGAAATTCTACCCTTTATCTCTTCGCGAAAACAAAGCCTTTGTGGAAGCAGTTTACCTGAATTCCAGGAAAACTTCTAAAATTGTAGGAAGTTCATTCAAAAAGTGGTCAGATGTCACTCCAATAGATAATAAGATTTTGCACACTTACTGCAAAGATTAAGGTGCTATTATTGTTAATAGTTAGGTAGGTACTTAAGAGATTATAATTCTTCGGACGGTACTATGAAAGGCTTAATTGAATTTCTTAGAAATGTTTTCACCATCACTGGGTTTTTTCACTAATATCGCCTCTGTCAGTTGTCAAGCTTAATTTGTAAAACCATTGTTATAAAAAAATATATTATAAAGGTTAATAACGATCTTACAGAGGGTGATGACGACAACGGCCATTCTGACTAGGTGCTAAGCTAACAATAATTGTATATGATTTCATAATTTTCGTAATTACTGTAGTTGTGGCAGTCAATAAACTTTGCTTATCGCGGGTTTCACAATGGCGTCATAGGTTTACATGCATCAATATCGGCTAAAATGCAGACAACCTGGCGAGATGTTATATTATTAAACAACAGAACGCTATTTTAGATGTTATTCTATTGTAATACAATTTTTATTATAAATACTAGTAAACATTACTCAGTTACTCTCATTGTTTTCACATTTTATTGAATATATCTTTTTATACTCGATTATAAGACCCGACTCGAATATAAGACCCTCCCACACTTTAGAGCAAAAATCTAGGAAAAAAGGGGGTCTTATTTTCGAGTAAATACGGTACTTATGTTTGAGTTTATTTAAGATAGATATTAAGGTAAGTTGTCACAGAACAAAAATATGAAATAAGTATAGGTAATTCTTATATTGAAGTTCATAGGCGCAATTAGGGGGGATTCGGGGATGCTGAACACACCTACACTCAAAATTAACACACCCAAATTAGAATAATTTTCAAATTATATTTGGCAATTAGTAACAAATAAACTGGAAATATAACCATCAAAAACACATTCTATTGTAAAAACTAAAAAAGTAATCGAATTATCATAGTCGGACAGACGCTCAGCGGGTGTGGAAGTTTCGATGACTCGACACTGGGTATCGTCTCGGGTCTTTTGTAATTTAGGTATATTTAATTATTTTTTAAATACAAAGATTAGTTAAAGTTTCACAAGTTGTCTTTATATTTTTATACTAATCTTTGTATTTATATTATATTTCATGATTATGGGGTTCTACAATGTAAGGCTGGAGACAGTAAACGCTTTAATTATTTATTTTAAGTTGTTAAATCTAGGCATCTACTATAGGTAGATACTATAATATGCGATGCTTACACTATGCAAAAAGAAAATAGTTGAATCTGATGCCCCGAAAACCTACACATAGCTGCTAGCTAGACACTTAGCTGAAATGACGTAAACAGGAAAAGGTCTCTTGTAAAATGCTCTAAGCAAAATAAAAATAAAACACCCTTGGTATAATTTTGAACTTTAGCCCACCTCGCCAAAAATTAGAAGCTATCTTAAATTGAACTGAGGCATTTTTCGGTAATTATATTAAGTATTTTAATAACTATCTATAAATAGGTCTTGTGGAACTCCAAGGATAGAATGTGTCAATTACTTTTTCCGCTTCAATATTGCTTCTAGACCGCATCCAAGCATGAACTCAAACAACTCAAGAAAGGATTAGATATTTGTGTCTTAGTACCCTACACCCCGACGACAACATGCCAACATCCAGGAGCAGGATTCCTAGATTACAACATCTCGCCGGACTTCCGAGACAGGGATGTTCTTCTGGCTGAAGAAACAGAGTCAGATATTAACGTTGTGGGTCAGATCAGATCAGAAACCCATTTTCGTAACTATTTGCTCTGATAATTTTGTGTATTGATGCAAGTATAAAAAGTACTTTCCTAATTGATATAAGTTAGGGCCCAAGGCACTTCTATTGGCTTACTATTACTGTTCGTTATCACCGTTATTTATTTACAACATTGCAAAGGTCAGATTTAGCAAGCCAAATTTAGATTTGGAATTGCTTTGATCATTAATGAGAGATAATTAATAACCTTCAGAAAAATGATTAATTTTTGGACATCACTTCCATGCGGAACCATAAGACTGTTTCTGACTGAGCAACACTGCTTTCCGCATTCTAAAAATTGCTTCCTTATTATCTTGAACTGTAGATCTACTGATTGGTCGTTTGGTCCAGAGACAAGCGTATCGGTTGACGTAAGTTTTAATACAGGAATAATTAAGAGCGATACTTTGCATTCGATCTTCACAATGATTGAAGGAAATAATTTCTGTGCAAAATATTGATCTCACCAAATATAAATATTAATTTATTGCATGTATTGTCGAAGCAAAGGTTGAAGGTTTGGAAAGGTACTGGTTGCATGCAAGTAACAAGACAAATTTTATGAAAACATTAAAAATATTTTATTGTCCGACTACAAAACTAATACTACAAGATTTGTGCAGTCAGAGCACATACTGAATTGCTACAATAAATTCGACTAGCATTGCATCTAGTCGATTTAGCTGCCCTGATCATTAACTATCTACAATAATATTATTAATAATAATATAACTTAATTCTGGTTACTTATTAGGTAACGAATTATGATTTGTACAAATGCGCGGCCAATTCTTCTATTCTTTATTTATTTTTCGACAATATGTCGAAAGGTACTCATATTGAGTTGGTAAGTGTTTGTACAACAAAGTCTAAAATTGGTTGAAAACTTGGCCTTACATGGATTGATGACTAGCTTAACTAAAATAATAATTATATTTAAAAATAATGAAATGAACACTATTGATGCACAGCCGAACTCGTCGGAGATCTCATAATAATATCATTATTATAAAAACAAATTCTGTCTATAATAAAAACTAATTTTACAGTTTTTAAGTACAACTCGCGAAATTAATAATAGGAATCATCTTCAGTCACCGTGCTCCGTAATCAGTAAAATAAAACAAATAAAATAATAAATAATAACCGATTTTTACTGATTACAATGCCTAAACGTTTCTTGTTTTCAGTGACTTCCCGCTGATCGTATTGTCGACGATGTGTATTCACCTTCTAACGGTCTTGGTTTAACACACACTTTAAAAGCGTTTGGACTAATGGTAACACCCGCGTTACCCTTTAGGCTTGGAAGTTTTTCACCTTCTGGCACACTAAAATCGAAGGAGTGCAGCAGCGAAGAGAAGAACAGGAAGATTTCCATTCGGGCAAGGACTTCTCCCAGGCACATTCGTCGACCCACTCCGAAAGGAATGAAATATTCGGGCTTGCTCACTTTACCCTCACTGTCGATGAACCTCGATGGGTTGAACTTGTCGGGTTCATCCCAAAGAGTTGGGTCCATGTGGACGGCGTGAAGGAGAGGTACGACTTGGGCATTGTGTGGTACATTGAAACCATTGAGGTGGATATCGCTGAAAAGAAAAAAAGATCACATAAATATGACAGCTTTGTAGTGTTGTTAGTTTATTTTAAAGGTTATCGCTTTAAGGAATGATAGCAACGTACATGTTTCATCCAACTCGCAAGTTGAGAATGGTAATGTTTTGTTGTTAAATGTTACCGATCAGGGCCGTAACTAAAGGTGGGCCCAGGTGGGAATCTCACCACAGTGAATATTGCTTTGCCCATCATCACCAAAATATAATCTTTAAGTTAAGACTTTTCTTTCAACAAAATAAAAAAAAATTGAAAAATTCTGACATTTGGGAGATTCTAAAAAAGTTTTGCGTTCTTTATTATGTTCAGATATTTAACACCCAACTCGTGACACCGATTATAATTTTCGGCGTTTGGATTTTAAAAAATAATTAAATTGACTTTAGGTATACATCCTTTTTTTTTTTGTTAAGAAACGCAACATCATAAGATGTGCCAACAATCGTGCGTACGGTTATGAAACCATATATTGGGAAATCGGGTATTGGTAGACTTAAAATGAACGCAAGTTCATCGACCCTAGCGGACAGACCGGCTGTCCGCGCACTAAACAACCGTTTTTACAGGTGTTTTTAGGCATACAGACTTTCACTTTTTCGCAGGTGCAAATTTGACTAGTGACCCAATCTTGGATGTTTCAAGGATTACGCGCGCCCGCGCGCGCGCACTTTTAAAGGATTATTCGTATGCTTTAATTGCGATTAAATCTGATGTTATTTAATAAATTATACTTACTGTGTAGGAGCATGCGTGGTGCCCATTGGTACAATACTGGATATTCTCATAATTTCGCAAATTGTAGATTCGGTAATAGGAAGATAAGACAAGTCTTCTAATTTAGGCAACCTTTTGCGGCCGACAACCTGATCTAGCTCTTCTTGCACTGATTTCATAACTGTAGGATAGTGAAGCATGAAGAGCACCGACCAAAGAAGAGTTGTTTTAATGGTTTCCATACCCGCGGAGAAGAGATCTCCCATGATTTGTTGCATTTGCCGATCTATATAAGATTAAACAAAAATTAATAACAAATCTAAACATTTTTTTCTAAATAATATCTTACCGTGATCGCGCCCATTGAAGAGATGATGACCAGTACCTTCTTCGTTAGCTTTTTGAATTTCAAAAAGGTAAGTATCAAGAAGATCGCGAAGATGGCTCGGATCAAAGTTTTTGCGATGCTCGTCAATGGTCTCTTGTAGGAAATATCCCATTTCTTGGCGATTCTATAAGAATAAAAAAAAGAAAATTAATAAAAAATAATTTTTAAGAGAAATGCAACTGTTTACCTTAGCTATCTTTTCACGTGTTTTCTGCAGGCCAGGGAGATATCTTAAAATGGGAATAAACACTACGGCTTCAAGAGATCCAAAAAGTCTGAAACCTTCATCGATAAGCTCCATAAATCTACGGAAACGTCCGTCGTTATGGGAAAACCTGACGGACATAATGATATCGCAAATCACGTTAGATATGGATACCGCAAGGATTGGGTTGAAGTCGATGGGGTTATTTTTCTTTGCTCTTAAAATGCAAAGAAATTCTTCGACTTCTCGCATGATGCGATTTTCCATTTGGCTTTTCCTGGCACCGATGTAAGTCATCCCAAAACGTCGCAAGCGATCGTGAAGGAATCGTCGCTGATCTTTCCATAGTTTGCCTGCAGTATTTATGATACCTACAAGAAAAAAGAAAATTTATAAATTTTGTACAAAAATCGCCAACTTTGTTTTGTCAATAAACTCGATCGAGCCGTTTTTTTAACTATTTTTATTACTTTTGAATAACTGCATTGACGCAACTGATTATCACATAAAACTTCACTGAAGTGGGTTAAGTGATAAGTTATCAACTAAACGGTATCTTAGAGAGTTCTTCAACGAGATCACTCTTACTGTGTTTGACCTGTCAAGGCTGCGAGAAGGTTGAGCGTTCTAAAGTATGTCAATCGGATTCCACAGCGCTATATTAAACATAATTGAGTTGTGTGTTTGCAACGCGCTCGTTACATTATTCATCAGGCAATTCGTAACGCGTGCCGGCTCATCAAGTTAACAAATTCGCTATTAATAAAAAGGACTTACCGTAGCCTCCTAATATGTTGGTAAATTCCGTGGAGGGTCTTCCTGTGAGCTCCTCTTTCCGAAAGGCGTCCCTGATGATTTTATAGTCACTCAACACCACTATCAACTGCGAACCCAAACGTGTAGATAACATCGAACCGTACGTGTGGGCTAAATCCCTAAAATGCAGATGGAGATCGCCTTTCAAGAACGGTAGAGAACCAACGATGGGCAGTCCCCAAGGTCCTGGTGGTAACGATTTTTCATGTTGAATTATTTGTATAATCCTAACCGCGAGTAGCACAAGAAAAAATACGCTTAACACACTGAATGACAGTTCGTTGGTCACTACACCCCACAATAACCAAAAACAATACACAAACATTTTGACTTATTTTATTTCACGAAAAAAACTAACTAAACGAAAACTCAATAATAACTTTATAAAACCGTTTGAAAAAAAAACTTTGCACCCTGCACTTGCGAACATTCAGTGCATAAGTGCCAATGCTAATATCACTGTATGGACAATCCTTATATACTTACTCAAGCTCTTGACTTAAGTCTTTTAAGAGGGGAGAAGTATGAAACAAGTCTAGGAGGAGTTTGCCTACGCTAATCCAATGGGATTTTATCTCCCCTCTTTCTGATTGGTTGAGTCAAGTGCATCGGAGATATCTCAAAATTGCATCTCATTCATGAATTTATTCTGGTCCAGATGCTGGACCTGTTCGGAAGTAGGGATGTACTTCTTCGTTCTTTGCAAGTTGTCCTATTATTCATTTGTTTGTAAATACGTACACGAACTTGGTGTTGGGTTTATTAAAATTGGATACAAAAAATTGTTTTTTTACATTTTCTATCATTTTTTGGTCGTTGGGTCGTTTTGAAAGGTGTAGAACAAAATCTGCATATTTAATTAAAAATTTGGAATGTGAATTTTGAGTACGTGGAATATATATATTTTTGATTTCCTAAAAATATAAAAGTTATATAAACTAATTTTTTATTGAATTGTTTTTTAGCAAAGCTTTTAGCAATTGTGATTTTTTGCAAATGCAAATTAAATAATAAGAATTACACTTTAAGTGGAAGGTCAGATAGACAAAATTAAAATATGTTTCCGGTGTAATCAATCCATAGATTTATTTAATAAATCTTGAAGGAATTTTGCTTAAATCGGCAAACTTTTTATAAAAGAAGAGTAAATTAATTAGGTACAGTCTTATTACTTTTGTTAGTAAATTAAACAGTTACTACCTAATTAATTACACGGTTTCTTTCAAACTTATTGAAGATGAAGCTTACTGTGTCAAACCTCACTTCGTGAAACTCCATAATAATGAAATAAAATAAAATAAAAGTTATAAATATTACGAAACACATTTTTTAAATTTTATTTCGTAACTGATGATGATCCTTTATTACACATAACAGCCAAATCTAGGAAAATTCTTAGGAGAAGGGGGATCTTTTTATCTGGTGTCCCTGTCAGAAAAAAAAATAATTTACAGTTTTGTCAATTTTCGGACATCACAGGATCCTACAAGTAATTCGATTTTCATTTGTTTCTATTTATTTGTGTTAATTTTCAAAGCCTACCAGATTCTCCAGCAATTTAAAACAATCAAAATATCTCAGAACCGGTTATTTTTACAGGCACAGCAGGCAATTGCCTTATAAATACATATCAATAACAAAAATTGGGGTGTTTCATTTAAAATAAATAAGTTGACCTCCATTTCCGGTGTAATCGGAAGTAGTACAAATCTGAAATTAGTTTTAAACAAAAGCACACAACCCGGAAACTATTACCTGCAAAATATCAGATCGCAACTCCTATTGGTTTCTTGTATTCCTCTAACCAAAATTCATCGTGACGTACCCTGTATAAGTAAGACCACTGCGGTGATGAGTCATTTTATGATTTCTTTGAGTTTTATGAAGACAACAAAAAGAACACAACAAAAACATTTCTCACACATGAAAGTAAAGTTGCTTCTTTATATAATACTACACGAAAAACAGAGTTTTCTACAGGGCTGCCCCCTCCTCTTCTTGACTTAGAATTTTCATGACGATACTATCTAACTGTATAAAAAAATTTCTGAGACTATGCCTAAACCATAAATACAAGGAATGAGTTACCACAAATCACCTAGGCGACAGAGGGTTGCTTTCAACGCATTATTGTATTCTATCTCTCTTTAATTTGTAACGAATACATGAAAAGAAAAAAGAAAACAATAGAGCGAGAGAGAGATGGAATAAACTAAAGTGTTGGGAGTCTCCCGCTGTCGCCCAGGTGATTTGTGATGACTCATTCTTGTATTTATGGTTTAGGTATAGCTTGTAGGCAGACCACACGGCGTTCACCCTTAGAACTGACTGATGTCTACCCAATTTCAGGTTTGTCTGGACAACGTGTGGACACACATATAGAGTGGTAGAGTTACACGCTAGTGTTTCTCGATGATGACTCTAAAACGTTGCGGAGGAAGGTCTGCTAACCCTGCTAACATAAAGGGTCTGATGTGGGTAGATTTAATTCTTACCTGACGTCAGGGTGTCGCCTGTCATGAGATTTAATCTCCACGTTCCTTCCTCTTGGAAGTAATTGAGATACGTTCAATCAGCGCGCATTTGCAAAGTCAATGTTTCCAGTAACTCACTGGTTGGAGCGAGGTTGCCTATCCACCCTCTACTAGCTCTCCAGGCTAGTAGAGTTCCTAGTTCCTCGTCCAGCATTAGGACTATTCCCCCAACCCAGGTTAGGGACATCAGAACCCTTCATCTCTCTTCCATGCCTTCTAAGTTCCTTCCCCCAGCCTAAGTTGAGGTCACTGCCCCATCGAATCCAACCTAAAATGTGACAGGACTTGGTTTTTAAATGGATTTGCCACCCCGATCTCCCAGTTATAGGCCTGGTGTGCTCCTAACAGAGCTTCGTTTCGAGGCTACTTTATAGGGCCCACCGAAGAAGCATTCCGGTACGTATCCGTTAGAGTGAAGTTGTCTTGAACGTGAGAGACTATGTATGTGCATCAACGCCCCTTAAGCGTAGGTCTCTAGACGATTTCTGGAAATCCGATGACTGAAACTGCACAGCCAAAGCCGGGCCCCCATACTGTTATCTCCGAAACACTACCTGATGCCATGCAGTTTCCCATAGGTCAGCAAGCGCGCTTCCCGACCGGGATAAACCTCACTTTAATTCTCCTCCATTCGTCTAGCTCAGACAGCGGGAAACTAGCACCATGAATGTTATCTGGTCTACGGTATTAGATTTATAATTAGGGGAAACTGGGGTAAAATCGGTATTATATACTATCGTTGCCACAAAGATATCAGGAAATTTTTTTTTCGATGCCCATGTGTTTGTGTTGTATTGCAAAAACTACTCTATCAGAAAATGAGATACTTTTTTAAAGAATTCTGTCTAGGAAAAGTTTTTTTTAAGTGAAAAAATATCCAGTTTTACTTCATTGATGGAGTAAGATCCTCATTTGAAACCATTCATGTATAATGAAGTAAAAACTGCGGCATAGATATTGTTTTTAACACATAAATGTTTTTAGTATGAATATGTTTGTAGGAACGAAATTCACAGACAAACGTGTGGCTGTACTCTTCAACCATGACCAACCATGGCAAATCAGACACTGGATCCAACCCTCGTTAGTCTTTAACTCAACGCAGAGCTCATTACAGAAGTTGTACTGATGGAGATGATTCTTTTTTTCAATCATCTGTTTCTTAGCTTTCTTCAGAGAAAACATAACAACCAGTTTAGAAAATCAGGTACTACCCTTTGCAGATCAACGTATCATCTCCGAGTGCAATAATTATTTTAGGATTTAACCTCTAAAAAATCCTAGCGAAATGGACTTTGGAGCACTTCTGACATTTTGATATTATAAACAATACGTAAAAAATCCATTTCGAAATTGTGTACGTTAAGTGAATTATTCGAGGTCAAAGATCACGAAAATTGTTTCTTCGGGAAATAGGTTATTTATGTAGCAAGTCAGTAAAGTGATTCTTTATCGAACAAGTCTGAGATTATGAGTCGAGCAAGCGAAGCGAATAACAGGCGAGTTCGATAAGGACACTTTACTGACGTGGTGCATACAAAATTTTATCGCCAACCATATTTGCGGCAGGTAAAATGTTTGATTTGTACAGTAACCATATTTGAGGCAGGTAAAATGTTTGATTTTTCCAGTAAAATAAAGTGTTTGTTTACTTCCACAAATCGCTATGGTAATGCATGGCGATAAATCTCGTTATCTATGGGTTTTACGCTAATTTTGGTTAGTATAATAGTATATTACGTTATAAGTCCGGTAAACCCAAGTTTACAGTAGCGAGTTGAAAACGTTTCGGGACGAGGCGACGAAGGAGCCGAGTCTCGAATGTTGAAACGAGCTACTGTAATGGTTTACCGGAAGTATGACGTAAGGCGTTTTATTTCATACTGCCTCACATTGTTCATTTTAAAAAAAAATGCATTTAAAATTTTCAATCCGGTAAAATTTTTTACCGGACTCAAATTAGATTTTCAGTCCGGTAAAAATTTTTACCGGACTCAAATTGGATTTTCAGTCCGGTAAAATTTTTTACCGGCCTTGTAACGTAATAATTCATTTACCGGACTCAAATGAGTCCGGTAAATACCCTTTTTTCTGAAATCGTCAAGAAAGCTTGTCATGACAGAACTCAGGTTGGTCATGAAAGTGTCACTTTAAAGACTAGTCACTTTCATGATTTTTACAAGACTCCTGTCACTTTACAAGACTCATCTGTCATTTTTAGACTGCAATTGAATTAGAAATCGTCACTTATCTTATGAAACGTTTATTTAATATAATTAAAAACACTAACAATCAAATACAACAAAATATTTTTGATTTGTTGTTGATTCATTGTCATGGATATTAACTTTTCATACGACTCTGATGTTGATATATTTTTTCAGTTTAAATCTATTTTTAGTTTTGAAAAACGATTTCAGAAAAAATATAATACATCACTGGTCATGAAAGTGTCTCTGCTGGACTCGGAGGCTTTAAAGAGATACTCGGATGCTACGCATCCTCGTACTCTTCAATAAGCCTCCTCTTCTGCAAAGTTTCACTTTCATGACTTGTAATGTAATACACTATTACCGGACAGTATGAAATAAAAAATGTTTATTATAAAATTACCGATAGTTGTCAAGGAAAGTTTCTGCTTTTGGAACTCCGTTCACTGCCGAACTTTAGAGCTCGTTATCTCGAAAACTATTGGCCGTAAGTAAACTTTACATATAACCTTTTTTGTGCAGAATTCTATAGTAAATATTTTTCATAATAACCAAAATTAGCTTAAAACAGATAACTAGATTTCTAAAACCTCGAATAATTCACTTAGCGTATACAATTTCGCAATGGACTTTTTACATACTGTTTATAATGCTAAAATAAAGAAGTGTACCAAAGTACACTTTGCTGGGATTTTTAAGAAGTTTGGCCGTTTTTCGCCTAAAGTGACTGGACCCGTACTTTTGAACTAATTCCAAAAGTTTCGCATACGAATTGACATAATTCTCTATTTACCAGTTGCATCTTATGACGTCTTATGACGTAGAAATTACATCATTTCGAAAAGCGAAACGAGTTCGAGAATCGCGCTGCGCCCCCAACTTTCTTACTTTGAATTTAGCTGAAAACGTACTGGATATCCTAGCACATCTGCAGAAATTTAAACCTCAGCTCTTTTCACCTGATTGCAATTGCATTCAAGTGAATTTGGATCAATAATGACTACATTATCACAAACTCCGAAACCGAGAAATAAAGCACCTCCGTGCTTTAACATAAATACTATTTCTAACCTAGAAGTAGCTCAGAGAGATATTTTGAGATGAATGGCTAATCAGTACCAGTTAGCACGATAGAAATAGTTAAATATCAATATTTCTGCGCAATCGTTTAATTGAAGCTTTGAATTGTCGCCGTCAGAAGAATTCAATAGAAACAGATTAGTGCTACCGCTTCTGATCCTTCGGAACCTAACGAAAAATATGCCACTGATCTTGAATTGACTGCTTGACCTTCAATAGTGAGATAATGGCAGTTCTTGATGGTGATGCTGCATGTTGAGCTATTTTGATGGATTTTACTAAACGATTAAAGTGAAAGTTCATTTTTCACGGACTTTTTATAAGTGCTTCTTCCGATAAACACCGACAGTTTGACAGCAACTACAAACTCTTTGTCTTTGTCTTTCAAAATCTCTACCTTTCTTCCTGTTGTGGCGAACAGTTTATAATAGGATGCATCATCAACAGACTCCTTGGAGAGATCTTCCTTGACCATTTTCTTCTTTTCTATCATCTTCTCTACCTCAAGGCCCAAGAAACACTGCACCAAGTCCATGTTAAGGTTATTTCCAAAATTTCCACGATTTTATCATCGTTTTAGATTCTTTATTTATACTTATGAATTATGATGAAATGCCTATCTTGAATCTCGTGCAGATGAATTAAGACAACTGAGAGCCAACCATGAGGTAATTTTATTTTAACCCGACGATCTAGAAGGACTTTTTATAAAGCGGAGGAGGGAGTCTCTAATTGATTATAGTACACCTTGATGATCTTGACTATAGATTAGCGCTAGCTGTAGCTTATTAGTTATAATACATCAAATTTTAACAAAGTGACATTTATTGCAACCAAAAGAATGAATTAAATATTACTATAGAGTCAAAATCTTATTATTACAATAATGATCATTATTAATTTATCTTTTCATGATTCGATATTATTTAATTTATATTGGTATAATCTGAAAAGATAATTGTCATTTATAAAATAATTTATTGGAGTAGTGGGAATTGGTGTTTTAGAGAATAACACTTACATCAATATTTCAAGTTAAGGAGGCCACAGCAAACTCTGATATTATTAAATCTTTCCTACTTTAATTTCTGCATGTTCGGGGTGGCTTTAGACACATGTATAATAACGTGAACACCTGTGGCAGTTAGGCCTATTGTCACGATCCCCATTGGCGAGGAATTAAGATAGGTCAATTAGCGCGTCCAAACCATGTCAGAGCACCCGATTCAAACGTGTCGTGGCGAGGTGCTATTTATCAACTACTAGCCCTCCAGGTTTGTGCCGAAGCAAATAACATAGTTCACCTGTCGAGATCCGGCTCCCTATGGACTCTCCGTGCCCTTAGTTCAGTATGCGGACTTTCATCGAGCTTGAATCTTTGCTCACCTGATGTTTCAGTTTAAGACATTGATATTAACTTTAGGCACAACCCATTTAGCTATACCTAAGTATACCAAAGTAACGGTACATGAGCAAGTAGTTCAGCGAAATGGTCTTTTAACAACCCAATGTAGTGTATGAAATCATGGTAAAATAAGAAGAATAATATAAACAAGAAGGTCTGTAACAAACAAAATCAAATTACCAGAATGCACCAAGCAAACATGTAATAAGTACCTTAGATAGAGGGCGATCTAGTGAAATAGTTATACCGCCACCAAATGCGGTTAACGTCGATAAAATATCGAATCCTGTCAAAAGAAATACAGTATAAGAGATAAGAGATGAACTTGATGAAACTATGAACCTCGAACGTGCTCCTAACCTCCAAAACAACTAGCAGTAGATCCCTTACGGTACCAATAAAATTGGAAATCACTACAAAGAATTAATTATAAATCTGCACAAATGCAATTCCCATTTTACAACATAAAGAGCAAATCAATTTAACGGCGATGCCATTAAAACATTCTTTTAAAGAAGTTGCTTCTCGATCGAACCAGATCGAACGATCGAACGAAGTCGACTTTATCAACAGGAAGTTAGTTCCAAAACAAAAAAGGCAACTAAACGGAGAGAGAATACGAAAATCCCTAACGCTATACAGTATAACGCAAAAGCATAGCTATACAGGGTGCTACTAAATTAGCACGTAAAAATATACTTTAAGATAGTGATCTATCGGACATTTACTTAGCAATACGATCTCCCGTAGGTCCAATAGAGTAGGAGGCATTGAAGGGGAAAGATCTGTTTAGATTTTCAGCACTGGACCGCAGTGGACGGACAGCATATAGAAGATTGATCGCGAAAAGAGAAAAGAGAGACATATGTAGTTATTTTCAGTTTCTGTACCAGTTACCAGAAGTTTTTGTAATTTACAAAACTATTGGAGAGCAAATTAACAGAATGCTGTGACTTGCTGTGCCGTTAGGTTATAGTATGTAAAAAAAGCTTGATGTAACTATAAGCAGAGCAAATCTGGGTAATGGAAAGAAGATTAGACTAGGAAAGTTTTGCAGAATCTCATGATGATTTTAAATGTCATTTGCAATTTAATACAGTTCTTTCGTTTTTGTGATAATTGAGAAAAACCAAGATTTACCTATTTCTTTTTTCTTGAATAGTCCAGAAACTGTTGATTTGATACACTTTAGATTTTTACATTAGGGCACTATTTTAAGAGAAATCATTTGATACTAATAACAACTTCCAATCATCTTTCGTTTTTGTGTTATCTACAGCAACTTTTATTTTTGTTATGGCGTGCATCTTGTACTGAGAAATATTCAGCGATATGCCACTTGGCAAGAAGATTTTGTATTTCAGTGAGATTTAGTAAGGTAAAATTTCATTTCATTTCAATATCATATCAGTAAAATTTTCTTGACAAGTAGGATTATCATTGGATTGAAAAGCTCATTGTAAGGGGTATTGCATTAACCAAACAATTCAAGATGGCTGTCATAAGAACAATAAAGTCGGCGTGTTTGCCAAGTCAACGGTTTCCGGATTCTACAAGAAAAAAGAAATCGGTAAATTTTTGTTTTTCTCAAATATCACTAAAACTAATAAAAGAGCTAGGTACAATAAAATGCAAATGGCATTTAAAACCATCCTGGAATTCTGCAAAACTTTCCTAATTTAACATTCTTTCCATCTCGTATAATAATGGAAGTACCAATGTTGATGCTATCACTTTAGGACACACTGTATAAAATCAATATGTCGTAAATCTTACATATAAATAATTGACTTACGACTTACGCGATTTGGTAGCATCGATATAATATAAATTTTCTTCTTATCTTGTAAATGTATGGCTTATAGAGTGTTGAAAATAGTTTTAACAAAAAATTTCAACAAAACACTGATAATATTCCTACAACAATACGAAGTACCAACTGCTAGTTCTACTAATCAAAAAGTTCTATATTTCTAATACAAAATAACCAGCATTTCCATGAACATCCGATTATATTAGAGTGAAAGTAGTTGAATGTAGACTAACTTTCAGAGCATCCTATATTAATATTATCCACAAACAATTCATTAGAATCCCATTCTCCTTGACCGCGGAGCTGCGTAAAAAGTGCAAGCGTTTTTTTGGACAGATGACCATGACCGCGCGGTTGTTTTTTCGTTGTTGATTTGCTCTAAAACGCCTTTAGGGCAATAATAGCATACCATTTTAGCTTTTAATGTGCTAAAGATCTACCTTCCTCGTCCGTGTTTATGATCAGGACGTTTTTAAGAATTCGTTTTGTTTATGTTAGTTCTTTCTTTTTTTGCACTAAAATATTTAGAACTAGAACGAACAGCTGTAGTAAAAGAATTTTAAATGGATATCTTTTAATCAGATGTTAATTATTTGTAGATGTGAAGACTAAAAGAATGCTATCGATAAATTAGAAGATTTTGCACTAGTTTGCATATTATTATTATCATTACCAAAAATGCAACAGTGTGCCATCTTGGCCTTTGCCCATTTTTGGGCGTTTTGGACTTAGTAACATGAGCAGCTTTTGAGGCTATAATCTTTCTTCACTCAGAAACATATTCTTATTAGTAAAGTCAAAATATAGAATAACTCTCTATTCCTTGAGATATTCTATTGATAGACTTTTTTAGGTCCACCACGAAAGTGTCATAAGTATTAAGCCTGATGCCACTAGTATAAAGAATTTCTGAGCGATGCAATGTTTCTGTGTGATATTTGGCACATTTCGATAGCAAAGTCGATCTGTTAGTTCAACAGAGTTGATAATAAGAGCTTAAGATGGAAACGGAGCAGTTGGTACATAGAAGAGGAACTTTTGAGGATATAGCTTTTACATAGAATTTGTTTAGATTTCTACCTTTTGTGTTTGATATTCTTCCTTCGACCGTTATATTATGGGGACAATAATATGAGATTTTTAAGAACAGATACCATAAGAACAAAACAGATTAGTCCTATAATAACAAACTTCGAGAATGGTGATTAATGGAATTTGATGTTTTCCTGTATTGTGATTTGAGAAGTGCCAACTTAGAAATGCCAACAGATATAATACATTTCTAGTAAAGACAACAAGGTAGTAGATGCTGTTTCTCGAACACTAGTAGTACTCAGTGTTCCTATGAATATAATTTACTAGTAAAAGATAAATCGATAGACCCTGAACTGAACAATATTACGAAAAGACTGAATTCTACTTCTTTAATTCTTGTTCTTCTAGAATCGTATCATCATGTCTGGTGTAATAGTAATAAGAGACTTTAGGACATACTTAACGCCACAACTTAGCAAGCAAGCCTTTGATTGTAACAGACAGTTTTGCTGTATATTCTTTTATTTTAAGAACATCTTGTATATCGATAAAAATATTATTGGGTTATTATTTCGAGACACCCTGTATATTTTATAAATTCAATTGTCAATGTTTATTTGCAACACCATCTGGGTTTGATGTTGACTGCAAAAGTATCGATCTTTTCGAGGTAATAACTTAATTCTTATTGTATTTTTCTCTTCTGTTAAAAAAATTAATATTTTATTTACGAATTATCGATTTTTCAATTCACTTTGGTTGTCCGTTTTCGTATAATCAATAATAAATCTCTTGTTGTGAGACATGATTCAACCAATTAAAAGGCAGCTTGTTGGTCACGAGACCCACGGTTGTTGTTCGTTGTTAAAAAAAGCTTTGGCTTCTTTCGCAGTCTTGAAAAATTCACTTGACAATGCAAGACGTTAGTTTGGTGGTTGATTAACCTTTTGGCTTTAATAGTGAAATTCCCTTTTGATGGGCCAATTATGGGCATAATTAGTGCATAAAATGGTTTTGTGATGTATTAAAAGTACTAAATCGGTGTTTGAAAGTTGGCGAAAGTCGATACTTTAGTTCAAGAAAATCGGGATCCACATTTTAGTCCAAGAAAAGTCAATATAGACTTTAGTTCAAGAAAATATTGATCCAGACTTGCAATCAACTTGGCCTTTCAAGTCTCGTGTTCATTTTGGATAACAACGTATTTTGCTGTTTGATCTCCATAGTCGAAACTGCGAGATTCAGCTTCGTTAATTTGATGTTAATGTCGAATATGGTTTTGCAGTCCTTAGTATTTTTAATCCCTACACGTGAAGACTGGAAGTCTTCTCCAAAAGGTCCTGAGTAACCTGGTGACCATCTTCAACGAGTCATTTGAAGTAACGTTTGTAAACCAAATTATTTATAGAAATAACCAGGCGGGTTCTTTATATCTTAATTTTTTGTGGAAGCGTTAATTAGTTCACTTTATCAAAATTTTTTAGTTGATTGTTATAGGTAATTATGTGATAGAAATATTAATGTTGCAATTTGAAAATGTTTGATATGAGAATAAGCAAATTTTTAAGCGATTTTGAATTTAATTTATTTTAAGTAAAATTGATCAACTTCAAACCTAACACCGATCATAGTACGAATTTCTTAAAGTATTTTTAATTTAGTTGTAATATCATTATAATCCATATTAAGATATTATTTAATTAACAACCAAAGACCTTCCAGTTTTTTTGTTTAGTATCTAATGATTTTTTTATGAGAAATAAATAAATAAATGGTATTATTTGTGTTATTTCTTGATTACTTTTTATTATGTGCTATTTCTGTGTAATAACAGAGTGCCGGAATTCGGTCCTTGCTTAATTGAGACGGAATTATTTCAAGATCTAAAGCTACGTATTGTGGAACGTTAAAATTACTCTTTTATTAATTTAAATCAATTATGCTGGCGCCCCTATATCCTATATCTATGAATTTGATGATGCTCCAATCCACCTAGGACCTGCCTTCATCTCAAAAGAGGGAGAGAGTTCTCATTTATCATAACTATTGATAATAATAATGCAAGTATTGCTTTATATTGACAAAATAATGTCGGCATTCGACATGCAACGCATATCGCCGGCAATAAATATTAACGCAACCGGCAACGTTTTTGTAGAAACGATAACAAGTTGCTTCAATGTGAGATTTCTGATTAAATTCAATGTAAACAACCCGATGGCGATAATATTGCGTGTTTCCAATTGCTAGTTACTGATTCATTATTGCTTCAGTGTGAGAGCCGCCTAAGGCTTCAGAAGCAATTTATAGGCAATAGCAAATATTTGTTGCTATAGATCCTTGCTTCATAAATCTATGTTGCTTAATAAATATTAATTAAATTATTGATCTGGAAATAAATGTTACTATAAAATACAAATTCGAAAGCTTTGGTAACTGTAAACACAATACAAATAAGACAGTAGTTTTTAACGATTTGCGATTGATTTTCAGATTTATATATCGGCCTGTATTTTGGACGTTAGCCATTGAATAGGCTATGTACCGAACTGAATCGAAGTATTACTCAGATATTCTGTGCAACCTTTAAGAAGTATTCGGGAACTGTATACGGCCCAACACTTATCCTGAACACGAATGTGTTTAGCAGTGGCTCAACCAATTTGACTCGGGGGGGGGGGGAGTTTATGATCCATAAACTTTGTTAAGTTAAAAATACATACAAAAAAGTGTTTATTTTATCAATAATAAAAACTAATGTAAACTTAAACGAGATGAAATAAATGAAATTGCAAATGCGGCGATATTTATAAAAATCACCTTTGCCATGAGTGCAACTAACGATAGAAATACCACTCATGCAGCATGTTATTGCTTTTTTTGCTATTAGACTTTTTATTGCACCTGCCTCACTTGTCTAGCTTTTAACCTAAGAACAGAGCAGCAAATATGAAAATTGAAAGAATAAAGTATATTTCTGAAGACTTACAAAAAATTGTTGTTAATCTCCTAACCTAATCTAATCTAGATTTAATTACTCTGAAACTACTGAACCGATTTGAAAAAATCTTTTACTGGTGGGCAGCTTAGATCTTCTTGAGTAACATAGGATATATCTCATCATAAGAAAAGTTCAAAGAGAGACAAATGTTCAGAATTAAAAGTTAAGCACAGTTATAAATTTGTAGCATTAGTAGTTTATTTAATTACACGCGTTCTTCGACCAAATATTGCCCCGTTTGCGATACTCTGCCCCGCCAGCAAAGCTTTACTGACTATATGCAGCACTCTATTTAAAAATAATTTAAGAAGTTTGAGCAAATAGAGATGTAATGATATGACAAAAAGGACGGAAGGACATTCATTTGAAATAAAGATTGTCTTCAAATAAGCACTGGCGGCAGCTCTAACGCGGAATGAAGAAAGGTAGCAAGTGATTTGTATCCATGTACTAAAATGTAAAATTACAACAAAACAAAAGTGAAGGCGTTAATAAGCAATGCACCAAAGTTGAGATTTTAAGAAGACATTTTTTATAACCGAGTTGTATCATTTCCCGAGATGCGTCGTGTCGAGGAGAATAAGAGTGTAAGGCTGAATAGTCATCCCAACCGTGGTTTATATTTTATTTTTGTCACTACTACCACATTTATTCCTATTACTTAACCATTTTTAAAGCTTCTTCTTTACATATTTATGTAAAACGCAACGTCTATCTGTCTGTATGTTCGCTTATAACTTGAGTACTGATTAAACTTTCATGCGATTTTCTTCTATGTATAGCAACATTATTTGACCAGGATTTAGGTTGTGTTAAAATCGATTTAGTAGTTCCAAAGATAAGATAGTTTATAATGATATTTGTGTCCGCGAGTAATACGATATATTTTCCGTTTATATTTAACGTCCCCGGCCGAAGCTGGAAGGGACAGGTTGTGGAATGTTTTGTTACATTGTAACTTTAAGCTTACTACATGAAAATTACAGTAAGCCGTGATTTGCTTCGTTGATGTTGATTTATTATTATTTGATGGAACTTCCGGATGTTCCCTTCCCGTCCGGAGACACGAATTCAGATACGTTTAATTAGTGCGCAATTGCTGCAGCAATGCTACCAGTCACACACTGGTGGGAGCGAGGTTACTATCCATCCTCTACTAGCTATCCAGGTGCTACCGAAGCTATAAACGTGCTCATCCGTCGGCGCCTTCTCCAAGGAGATGGCCCCTCGACCAGCTTCGGACTATTTTCTAACATAGTTGGGGGCCACTGCTTGATCGAATCCAACCTCAATGTGGCAGGACTTGGTTTTATGATTTTGCCAACCCGATCTCCAAGATTATGGGCTAGGTGTGCCCTTGATAGTGCTTCGTCCATAAATCTTCGCACGTTCTAGACTCCCGGTATATACCTGTTAAGGGCGTTAAGGTGAAGTTGTCTTGAGCTTTCTCGTCACAGGACTTGTACTGCAGTCAATAAGTCATCGTGTGATCTGAATTGTCTCCGGAACACACTACCTGGTGTATTGCAGTTTCTCATTGGTTAGATTCGTTTTTCCCTCTAACCGGGATAAACTTCAATTCTCCTCCATCAGACTTAGTTAGTCAGTGGGTACGTTGCACCATAAAAGACCTTGTCTTAGAGCAGAATTGAATACACCCACGACGGTCATCATTTATGAGTATTCATCGAGAGACACTTGCGTGTAACTCTACCTCACATTTTTTTCTGGCGTGAATCACCTTTGCCCAGATACCTGGGTTTGGATGTGCCGATTCCAGTTATATGGATGGTCGTCGTGTGGTATGCTCCGTCCACCTCGAAGTTTCCAATGTGGTTCCTAAAGTAAGCAAAGTAAAAAATTCTATATAAATTGTTGGTTTTTAAATATCTGGATGAAACGGGAGCCTTTAAAACTTTATTTTTGAAAACAAATAATTCGAATTGACATTTTTGTAAGAAAATTATTATTCTCTGCATTGTGCATTGCATATACTGATTAGTGATTAAATATAAATTGTTTTAGTAGGCGAGAAAAAATTATTACTGGAAATAAAACTGGACGTGCGAGAAGTTAGCCGCAGATTGTTTGAAACTAAGGCTCATAATACACCAATATTTAGTGCTCAAATAGCGCCATTGAAATTAGATTTTGCTCAGCCCTCTGAAACATAGAAATTACAATGTGGCTAGGTTCACGTGAACTTGCCCCACACAATTTTATTTAAAATTTTTTTTTTAATTTTACCATCCATTCGTCTGAATTTGCGCCCACCGATGTCGTTAAAGTTTATAAGAATTGTTGTCTTTTTAGAGAAAAAGTTTTTTTTCTTTTATTACCGTGAAGCTGGCCGCACTTTTCTTCCGAAACATTCTGTTCCTAAGATCAATATTTCGCGGTCAATTTGCGCCTACAACTAGAGATACACTACAACTAACATGAAGTTAGCCGCGCATATTTTATAGAAAGCAGTAGTTTATCAATAAAATTTATAAAAAAAGTTGAAAAATAAAATTGTGTGGGCCAAGTTCATGTGAACTTGACCGCACTGTAATTTCTGTGTTTCAGAAGGCGGCACAAATTTTAATTTCAACGGCGCTAATTGAGCGCTAAATATAGAAGTAATATGAGCCTAGTATTGAATAATGTGGGGTTAACTTCCCGCACCTTAAAAATGGTACTTTCCAAAGCTAGTAGCGAAAATATACTTTTTAGGGGGTTTAACTAATTTGTTATATGTTGATATATTCTTTGGGTCTGTTCGGGGATGGCTGGTATTTGGCGCCTACAACTAGAGATTTGTCCTTATTAAGGTTAAAATGTTAAATCCTTTAAAATAATATGTACCGTTGCGGCCGAAAAATTTTCAACGGTAATTTATCAAGTTAGTAGATTTTTCTGATATTTACATCGAATGAATCTGGCTTGGATGCCATTTATGACATTTCAGATGAATAAAAGTGACGTCTCTTATGAGAATTGAAAAGCCAAAATTACGCAGCCGCAATAGACAGTTGAGAATTTTTCGGCCGTAACTGTACATATACAACTGTAGGTTAATTAAAAAATTCACTAACTTGAAGTTAGTCGCGCATTTTTTAATTTCAAATTTTCAACCAAATTTCTAAAAAGAATTGAAAAATAAAATTGTGTGGGCCAAGTTCACGTGAACTTGGCCGCGGAGTAATTTTGTGTTTCACAGGGCAGTGCAAATTCTAATTTCAACGGTGCTAATTGAGCGCTAAATATTGATGTATTATGAGCCCTAGTATCAAACAATGTGCGACAAACTTCCTGCACCTTAAAAATGGTACTTTCCAAAGCTAGTAACGAAAAAGTAAAAGTACTTTTTAGGGGGTATTTAATAATTTGTTATATGTTAACATAATATTTGGGTCTGTTCGGGAGTGGCAGGTGTTTAACTTGCACTGGTGTTTAATATAGCTATATAGCATAAGTTAAATGATCAACCCAATTCTTTTCTGGATTCCTTCTGAAATATGATAAATGTTAAGACAATTAATAAGAAATTGAACTACCTCTACATATACGTATTTCACTCAAAAAACGACATTGCATGGGATGGGCATTGCCCACCTGCCCATCCTAAAGAGCTACCAAGGTGATTTTAATACCCCTAAATTTTAAACGCCTAATCTGCTTAGTGGGTCAAGCAAACTGATCTGTTTCTTCTGATTGGGAGTTTTTATATAGGACATCTTTATATAGGACATATTAACACTCAGAACTGTATACTGTTGATAGTATCACTTACATAAAGCCAGTTTAGCAAATACTTCGTGCTAACGCGATTTGTCCTTTTTCGGATGGTGTTCCAAATACAATCACTGTTTCACTATATTAAATAGTATCTCTAAAAGCAAACTAGAATTTTTTGTTCAAACTACAAAAAGAAAGTCAATACTAAAATGATTAACCATTCTGGATTACTCATTACGTACCACAAGAATGTGTACGAAGTGTGCGCAAATTATGCAGTTAGTGTAGTTGCATCCGCAAATTATTGTAAAGAATACTTGGTATGAATAACAATTAAAAAGCAACCGTATTTGAAATAACCAGAGTTCTCGAGTGTATTGACCCATGAGATCTGATTGCATCGAAAGTACTTAAAAAATATATGTTATATGTGTATATACACACATAAGGTAGTTGTAAAAGTTCAACGTCCCACGAATTACCCTGATTTTGCACAATTTCTACTGTTTGTCATTCACCTTTTCAGTGGACTTTACTTGCTACATTCAGATCAGATATCAAAACGTCAACTTTCCATTCAAGGGGGAGATTAAAAATAATCTTTTCCCATCACATTCGCTTTACTCTATCTGATACAAATAAGTTATCAGGTGCACATTATTTAATTAGAAAAATGGAAATCTTTTTGTTGGAGTTCATTAACTATGTATAATATGCCTATTGTTATTTAAAGACAATACCAATTTAATTGTGGTTAACTAAAAGAATTTAGTCATTTCTATAATAGGCATTTACTGCTATTTATTATCCATAGAGTGTATGATTAGAAATTCATAACAACAAGATTTTAAAATAGATAAGCAAAACCAAAGGGGAAAAATTTGTTAATAGCGTCAATAATGTTAATCACTCACCACAAGGTTCACTGAACTTAAACATTAATCATCAAAGTGTGAATTTGCAAAAATATTTTTTATAAAAATTAAGAACTTTTAGATAATTTTATTACGGTAAAGTCAAATGCAAATCCAATAACAAATATGAAAATTTAAACAGCTTAAAATGGTTTAAAACTTGAAATTTTAGATTTTTTTTAATTAGACGCCGAGAAATAGGTAACATCGTTAATGAAATGCGATGGGTGGTATTAATAAAAATAAATAATGCTAATACTGCCAACTTTATAAGAACTATATTGTGAGATAAATAATTGGGACGGCAGATTTTTCCTGTTTAAACAGGAGTTTCTCCATAGGAGTCTCTTCCGTAATAAAAATATAAAATTTTGAACTATCAAAATCGATGTACCTAATATCCCAAAAGTTTTAAAAATCCGCCTACTTTATAACCCAACCAGCATCTAAGGAACAGTAACTGAGATAGGTTTAATTACTTCAGTTCGGAATATTTTAGTAATTATGTAGTTGTTTATACTATTTATTGGAACTATGCAGTTCCATTACTTCTAAGTAACTTTTAAAGTATGTGGAACGGTATTGCCACTTAGTATAATTACTTTAAAGTCGTTGCAACTTCAAAGTGCTATTATGATTGTAGCAGTAACTTACCCGAAGCTACTTTAAAGTTTTTAAAACTTTAAAGTAGTACTGAAAGTTCCTGCCACCTGTCTAAAACCATTGCTTAATCTTTTAAAGTAACAGAACCTTACAGTAGTATTGAAAGTACAACTTACGTTTGTGCTACCCAGGAGAATCACTTTAAAGTGAATTTTCGTAAACTATTCTATTTCCATATTTACTTGTAAAATATTGAATGCCATTAATCAATTTGCAATTTGTTATTATTGTTAATAGATGTTTTACAATACAGCCTTCAATAAAAATAACAAGTTGGTGCCAAATTGTGCCTTAGGAATAAAATAAAAATGGTTTCTATCAACTTATAAGTGTTTTTGTGATATTTTATTGGAAAGAAACCACTCACAAGTATTAATTGTGTTGTAATAATGCTCTACGAGTTTTGTAAATGTCTTAACTTCCTTATTGATGAAAAGCCTCCAGTAATTTATTATCGTTCCTATGTTCTATTTGTATTAAATTATGATAATGGCTATTGCTTGTTTTATATTCCTCCAATTTTTAGAACATGGAATACGATAAACCACGAGACTTGTATTTTGTACCTCTGCTGAAATATTTATCACCTCTGTGAATTAAGACGAGTTTGTATTCTCTTTTTACTACTTTTTACAAATATATCTGTCCATACCTTTCCCAATAAACTAAATTTTATTAAGCTTTTACATAATTTTTACTACGTATGTACTTTTTTAAAAGTTTGTTAATTAGTTACCATTTTTCTAACTCTCCCTATTTACTCATTGTATCATAAATCATCTAGTTACAAGATTTAATTACATTATATTATCTATATTAACAATTGTGATTATTGATCAATACATCTTAATGCATGTACCCTTTCTTATCATTTCTATACACTTTTTCGTTATTTAGAGCTTTGCAAAATTTTCCTTTTAGACATAAAAAAGAAAAGATTAACTCAAATGGTTTTAATCTATCAACTAAGATAACGTAACAAAAACAGATAATAATACCTTGCTTTTTGGTGAAAACTCCTTTTCTATTTTTGTTAGCTATTAAAAAAATTAATAAATTACTTTGTAGGTGTTAACGAAACTCTGACCAACAACAACAATAAGTGAACCCAAGCAGCATCTAAGTTGCACTAACTGAGATCGGAACTTTGATTGAGTAGTTGCTACGTAACAACCACTAAATTTATGTCTTTCTAGGTTTAATTACTTCAGTTCAGATTATTTTAGTAATTATGTAGTTGTTTCTACTATTTATTGGAACTATGTAGTTCCATTACTTCCAAGTAACATTTACTTGAACTCAGTGGCGTGCGGTCCATGGAAGCAAGGGAAGCAATGCTTCCCTTAAGAATTTATTAAAATTAAAAAACAACGCTAACAAAAATAGTTTTATAAAGTTATGGTTATCGTTTATTTAAATTTGTAAAGTTTAATCAACTTAAAACTCAATATCAATTCCGTACAGCAACAAGTATAATTATTTAGAGTACTATTTTAAATAAGGTTCATTAAACTTGCGCGGAAAGGTAATACCGATTCAAATGTGTTAGTTACACTGCATATAAGCACGGATTTCGTTGCTTCCTGCACGTCTTGCTTTCGGTAGCGGGCGAGTCGCGGGTGAGTTGTGGGCTACAGTTAACATCGTATAAGGTCGAGTTATTTTTATTAGCGTACTCCGTGATCAGATGTTTATTATAATTTCGTTATTTGTTCGATTTTTCGTGTTTGTTAAATGTTACTTAAGCAATGTAAATCTGCAAATGAGACTGTATTTTGGAACATTTTATTATTTCAATTTATATAAGTTCGGATTTTTTTAATGACAAATCATTCTATTTAGTTTGTTCTGTATGCAGCATTTAAACTTGCTTTATCGTCATGACGTCATGACTGCAAATTCAGCTGCTTCGGTGGAAGGTTCGAGTACCGTTCAATTTGTAAAGTATTATTATTATTTGATAAAAAATTTCCTTGATACAGATTCGGAGGAAATCATTGAGAAAGGCAGACCAAAACCAGAACTTTTAAATTTAACGACAAAGATTAAAACCTGCACCAGGTATTTTGCTAAAAAAGACCGGAAAATCGAGCTGCATTCTTTGCACATTGTGATTAAATCTAAACAATCATAAAAATTTTAAAATGCTTTGTCACAAAAGAACGTTGGCAATAGTTACAAGTTTCGTTACAGCACCTTTTATGCTTCAATCATGTCAATCACAGAATTTCTACGATTCAAAGGGGCAAGGGGATTACCAACCATGCTAAAAATATCTTACTAGGTGGGAGTTAATCAGTATTCAAAAGAACGAGATGTGCTAAAAAATTACCAATCCGATTAATCATTATAGAGGAAAAGAATACTACTGAAGTGTAAAAATTCTTCCTTAAAAGACTTTTAAGCTTAATAATTATAACACTGTTTTTTATTGTACCTAGGTGTATTAAAATTTAAATCGTGGTTGCTTCCCTAGCCTAAATTCTCACCGCACGCCACTGCTTGAACTTTTGATGCATTTTTACTAAAAAACTAATTAAAAAAAAGTAAGGCCGAACAAAGTAGGCCGACCGTGTATAAACCTATTACCTTAACCACGCGTGCACCCTGTCTGTTGCGAGTAACGTTTTTATTCCAAGTAAATACGTTGCATCTTGTTTGTGTTTATTTGTTATTTTTTTTTAAACGGTATGCGATTAAATACAGAAACACGTATTTCCTTATTTTTTACTTTTGATTAACTATTGATTTACTTTTACTTAAAAAAAGAATAGTTGAAATGACCGAACGTCAGCTGTAAGCTTCTGAAAGTTCCTGCCACCAGTCTGAAACCATTACTTAGCCTTTTAAAGTCACGGAACCTTACAATCGTATTGAAAGCAAAATTTACGTTTTTGCTACCCAGAAGAATCACTTTAAAGTGATTTTTCGTAAACTACTCCATCTCCATATTTACTTGTAAAATGTAGGAGGCCATTAATCAATTTACAATTTGATATGATTGTTAATAGATGTTTTCCTATATAACCTTCGATAAAAATAACAAATTGGTGCCAAATTGTGCCTTAGGAATAATATAAAAATGGTTTCTATCATGTGTATCAACTTATGAATATTTTTGTCATATTTTATTAAAGACATTTTTTTATTAAAAAATATATTTAAAGTTGTTGTTATTTTTCGATCTATTATCATCACGTTTAACAGAAAAGTTGCAGTGGTTTATAATTTACGTATACTGGAATGACAAAATAATTAAACGTTTTATCGCTCTTTGTATTATTAAATACGTATTACAAATAAAATAGTAATCCATTTTGTGACACGATCGCAGCATTAGTAAAAGAAGTTCCACGAAAGTAGCAATTACTACGCCGCCACGTTCCCGCTACGTAGCTGGACAAGTTCCAGAGAGGTTACTGCAACCTATCTGCTACCTAAAAATTGTTCCCCATTTTGGTTCCAGGCACGTAACAAAACCGTAACAATTACGTGCTTGTGATTAGTGGCAAAAATTTAATAGTTGCAATGGTAGTTGCTGGTGCTGTAGTTGCGGGAGCTGTTGAGTTAGCTTTTGAGGGCAATCTACTTATTTTATTAAGATCAAATAAAACATAAACTTATTTTTGATTTAAGGATATTTATTCGACTTGTTTTATTATTCTCGTTGCCTAGTATCATTCCGTATCTACGTAATGAATGCAAGTTGTGAGCCATTCACAACATTTACCCCGCCCGGTCTGAAACGAGGGTAATACATGAAAAGGAAAAAATACTGAATGGTATTTTGGAGAAAAAATTGAGTATTTTAAAGGAACTTGAATAAAATTGTAAAATGCTCCAGCTACAAAAACTCCACTAGGTAGTATAGGTAGGTAACTTAAAGTAAAATAACAGGTTAAGGTAGGAACAATGAAAAACTTAAGCTAACTAACAATATGGAACTTAAAAAAGTAAACAATAAAATTAGGCTTGAGTATGTTCGAGTCACGCGACGGCACCTTTTGGAATCTGTAAACAGAAAAAAAAAACAGAAAAGTGTTCAAATTTTCAGTCAACAGATAAAAGGTTTTTTAAAAAATGGCTTCGCGTAGTATTTGAAAGCAGTTCATTGTTGACTTAACATTATACAGTAACTAATCTAAAAAATATGCAGGCTTTAGCCTATCTAAAGAGATAGGGCCAGTGTGATTTTCTAAAGTGGCGTATTTAACTGTCCGTTCTAACACTTTATAGGGGGACGAAGAACTGACTTCTTCTTCAAAGAAATCTCCAGGTAGTCGTAAGGTGGTAGCATACAGTATTTCTGCAGGAGAAACATTAACTTGCGATTTCAGGGTTGCACGTAAGCTCAAGAGAATCCAAGGGATATTCGTTAACCAGGAGGAAGTTCCTGTGGTTTATAATAATAATAATAACTACTACAACCCATAACCTAAATCAAGGCCCCAGAAGCTATAAGCTTGTGCGGGAGGGAGGGGGCGATTATTATTATTATGTAGGCCCAATGTGCGGCTGCAACCGACTTACAGATGGAACAGCGCAAATCCCACATTTGTGTCACAGCTAAGGAAAACTGCAGAAAACCTTAACCAGATCTGCCGGCGCCGGGAGTCGATCGCGGGCCGCTTGGGTGAAAGTCCGGTACGCCAGACATTACACTACCAAGTTTGAATGGATTGTTTGAGTGTCCGATTAAAACGTTTGATAACGCCTTGACTAATCGGATGGAAGGTCGTGCATTTGACGTGTTTAATTCCTAACATGGCCATGAAGTTGATCCATGCATGAGAAAGAAATATTCTTGCATTGTCCGTGGTGAGATACTTGGGAATACCAAAGCGGGACACCCACGTGTCGACAAATGCAGTGATTACTGACTCCACGGAAGAATCCTCCAGAGGAATTGCTTCCGGCCACCGACTGTAGCGGTCAATAATGGTAAGGAGGAATTTATAACCTCCCGAATAAGGAAGGTGTACTATGTCGAGATGGACCTTAGTAAAACGTTCATCTGGTTCTACAATAGATTGTAGAGGGGTTTTCGTATGACGTCGAATCTTATGTTTCTGACATTCAGTACAAGATATGACCCACTTCTGAATATCGTGGTGCATAGATGGCCACAGATATCGCTGAGTAATCAATTTTTTAGTAGCACGGGTGCCAGGATGGGCGATATTGTGTAGTTGTTGGAATAAGGGGTACCTAAACTTGAGCGGGATATAGGGTCGTGGTTGGCCTATACTAACATCCACCCAGAGGCTTGATTTGTTGGCAGTTTGAAGGGAAATGAATTGAAAGTTACTACGAGATCGGAGCTGGTTTAGCTCGGGATCTTGTTCTTGAAATACAGCGACTTCGTCGTAATTAAGATCCGATCCAGGGACGTTAATAAGATTAACTCTTGTCAGAGCGTCTGCCGGAATATTTTCTTGACCTTTGATATTTTGGAGGTCAGTCGTGAATTGAGAAATAAACTCGAGTTGTCGAAACTCACGTGGTAAATATTGATCACCATTATTTTTGATCGCTGTACACAAAGGTTTGTGATCCGTAAAGATTTGAAAGTCTCTGCACTCAACGTAGTAACGAAACTTCTTTAAAGCAAAGTATATTGCAAGAAGTTCCCGAGAAAAAATACTGTATTTTTGCTCTGTGGGGGTTAACTTCCGGGAACAGAAAGCTAGTGGTTTCCACATGCTATCTTCAAACTGTTGTAATACCTACACCAGCTTAGAGGAAGACGAACTGTCTGCAGCTATACTAAGAGGGTTATTAATTCGCGGATGTACCAATAAAGTAGCGGTAATCAAAGCATTCTTCGCGTGCCTAAAGGCTTCTATTTGCTCATGATTTAACTGGACAGGCTTTAGCGAAGCTTTACCAGGAATAACTATAGAGGTTAACGGTTCCAAAATGTTCGCACAGTTTGGTACAAATTTATGGTAATACGAAATTAAGCCAATAAAATTGCGGAGTGCTTTCTGACTTGAAGGCAATGGGTAATCAATTATAGCCTGGACTTTGGAAGCCATTGGTTTGATACCGCGTGTATTAACGTGATGTCCTAAAAAATCGAGCTCATTGACACCAAAGAGACACTTTGGTAGGTTTATAATTAGGCCATTGTCTTTAATCGGGAAAACACTTGGTGTAAATACTCAACATGTTGCTGCGAATCAGCACTAAAGACTAGGATATCGTCTAGGTATGAAAAACAAAATCGGAGCCCTGATAATACAGTGTCCATGAAACGACTCCAGGTGCTGGCTGCATTCCGTAGTCCGAAACATCCGTTTGAACTCAAAGAGCCCCAGAGGTGTGATAATAGCAGTCTTGTGAATGTCCTCTGTTGCGATCGGTATTGCGAAGTAGACCTTTTGGAGGTCTAGCTTCGAGAAAATGGCTGCGCCAGCAAGTTTTCTTGTAAAGTCCGTTAAAAAATGGATCGGGTAACGATCTGGTACCGTCACTGAATTGAATTTCCTATAATCGCCAACCAAGCGATAACTGTCTGTTGGGGCGATGGGGGTGATGTCCTGGTAGTCACCAGGAGGTAGCGTTCTGCTGTGCCCACTGCGCGCTTCCCGACGATGTGAATTGGCGTAGCGTAGCCAGATGATGACCGCTGCACTACGTCAGCGTCCAAGAGCTCATTAAGATGATCTTCTAGAAAAGAAAGATGATTAGGGTTTAGTTTGCGACAGCGTGCTTTAACCGGAGGGCCGGTCGTGTTAATGTGATGGACTACAGTATGTTTTACGGTTTGATGGTAGTCGAACTTACGCAAAAGCTCCGGGAAGTGTGTGTTTAGCATTTTGCTATAAACATCAAGGTCGCTGGACATGTTGTTAACAGTACCTGAAGAGGGTACGTCAATGGGTGCAGGTAAGGGAAGAAAGGGGAAAGAAGTCGCAGGAGTAACGATTGACTCGGAATGAGGAGTCAAAACATTAGCCTGTGCAGAAAATAGTTTGCGTTTAGTGCCAGTCTTAACTGGGGGGGGGGTTGTGGAACCTCGACTGCGAGTTCGGGCGGGCTGTACATCTGCTGTGCAAATGACCCGCTGAGAAGAGCAGTCAGTGAGAGGATTCGCTGTTGGAGCTGGAAATTGACAACCTTGGCTGTGGGTTCGGACAAGCTCGACATTCGTCTTGCAAAGGACTTGTCGAGAAAAGCAGTCAATGGTTAGGTTGTGCTGCTGTAAAAAATCCAGGCCTAGAATGGCTGTAGATATGTCAGCGACATAAAATTTCCAGGGGCATGGCTGTAGGCCAGGAATCGGGAAATGTAACCTCAAAGTTACAATACCTGTCACAGGAATTGACGTGTTGTTCACTGCCATAAATGAAAGGTTGGCAGGCGTGATGGTTTGGTTACAGGAAACTGCATCGTGGGTGGGTAAAATGGAGTAATCAGCACCAGTATCAACCACAAAATTAATTTTGTAGGTTAGGTCCTGTAAAAAATGGAAGAATAAGTGATTGGTAAAGAAGAAGTTGGAGGGAATGAATTAACCCTGCATGGCCCTCCCTGGAGGCCAGGAGAGTGTGAAGTTAGTTTTTTGTTTGGTACGAACAATTTCCCGTACAATTACGTGCATTATTTTGAAAGAGTCTGTGATAATAGCACGGTTGCAATTGGGAATTGGAATTGCTCGAAGGCATGGAACGGCGTTGTTTGAAGTTCTGAGGATTTTGGGTGTACGGAGACATGTTGGGAGTTATAGGGGATTGTTGCTTGTGCATGGTAGAAAGCTCATTGGAAATGGTAGTAAGTTTAGTTGTCAAATTGTCTAGTTTAGCTTCTAATGCAGGAGTAGCTAAAGGTGGTGGTGCCTGTTGCATAGAATAAATTAAATCTAATTTTTCTACAAAGGATAATAACGGTAAGTCATTGAAATTTAAGGATTGAAGCTTAAGTTCTGATGGTAGTTTAGCTATTAAAAAGTCTTTGGTTAATTCCTCAGTCAAATCCAGATCAGTTGCTAATTTTTGGATGTTAAAAAAGAGTTCTGTCACACTACCAGAGAATTGAAGAGTCTCCAAAAGGTTATTAATTCGAGATTCTCGTGGTCCTAGGATAGATTTTATCACTGCCCGTTTCAAGGTAGTGTATGGTCGTTGTCTAGGGGGGTTAACGGTCAAGTCGCGATGAGCTCCTAAAACGTCGAAAGGCAAGTTTAGTGTTAACAAGTTATATTTGGCGAGCTCATCGTTGATCAGCATACGAGTAAAGTATCTTTCCACCAAAATAAAATACAGGTCGATGTCGTTACTCGTAAAAACTGGAAATGGAACTTTGACAGTCGCCATTTAAAATATTAAATAAGTAAGTAAAAATAATTTGAAACTTATCGGATGAGAAGGAGCACTAGTTCCGGTTCCAACGGTCACCTCTAACCAGCCACGACAAGTCACGCAAGCGAAGCAGTAGCAGGATCTCACGATCGAGTAGTAGTTGATGACAGACGATGAAGGGTGAACTAGTAGTGGTTCACCTGGAGAATTCAAGGCAGCAGGCAAAGACCAGTGCTGCTAAATTCTTCTTCAGAATCGAGGGGTCACCAAATGTAGTTGCGGGAGCTGTTGAGTTAGCTTTTGAGGGCAATCTACTTATTTTATTAAGATCAAATAAAACATAAACTTATTTTTGATTTAAAGATATTTATTCGACTTGTTTTATTATTCTCGTTGCATAGTATCATTCCATACCTACGCAATGAATGCAAGTTGTGAGCCATTCACAACAGTACGTAGCGATTTTTACTACGTATTTAGTAGTTTTTATTAATACAACTATAATGTAATCATTTCTATTTGTGAACGATAATTATCCGAATCTGAATCAAAACTTTGAAACTCCAGAAAAAACCTGCATGGGTCAACAGACGGACAAACGGACTTAATGAATTTCCATAACGACGTTTTAAGTTCTTTGAAAATTAATATTAATTAAAATAATTTAATTAACGTTATAATTAAGTGAAAGAAACCAAAATTTAATTTTTGTCCAACTAGATTTTATTTCTGGATAACAGTCTTAGTTCGACACTGATTCCCAGTAGTATAATTGTATGAATCCTTATTATTAGTAGAATATTTTCTTACAAGTATTAGTAATCTTTATTTTATTGTGAAAAGCACATTTTGATTTCGTTTAATTCAGAGTAGTATTTTAAATGAATACCTTCCTTGAATGGACTGGATAAAATGAATTACTACTTCCAATGAAAACTATCTGTACATATCTTTTTTAAAGCGTGTTGTTTTAATGAGCAGTGTGAGTAGCCATACAAGGTCAACTTATCCGTCATTGAAAGAATCTCAGAATTTCTTTCATATGAATACAAATCAATGCATATTTCAATACAAATACGTCGCAATACGTCTTGCCTGTTCCAAAAAAATGTTTGCATTATAATTTTTTTTACATATTTTTTAAGTATGCATTATTTAAACAAAGTAACTATAGCTATTGGGCTACCTTGCCGAATAAGCTATTTTAATTTTAAAGCACAAATTCTAGAGACAGTACAAAAGTCAAAAGTTTGCAAATAAAAATTCAAAATGTAAACAATATTTTTTTCATGTGTTCGGCCTATAATTAGAATGCACGTAGGTATGTACAATATGTGTACACATACACATTTCACACACACAACTCCGTTTACGCTTACTACCGCCGTGCGCCACGATTATGCAATCAGTTTTCGTAACATTTTATAAGTCAAATTCTGGATCAGGTCAGTAACCTGACAGTGAGTTTGAAATTCCCCAGTCATCTATGATTGTAGGTGTTATTGTTGTTCAGAATGTAGCTAAAATTTGGTAAAAAGAATTGTTTTTAAGTATATTTTGGTTGGTATGATCAAAGTGTTTTAACAACTGACGTCATTAACTGTGTTGTTTTTCATTACCATGCGCGCTTAGTGCATATTAAAGTTGTACTTGAGACGATCACGTGTTTCACTTCCTAATAAGAAAAATACTTTCAGGAAGGAAAATAGATATGTTGACATGGTACCTGCATTTTAACAGAAAATGCAATGATGGGAAGCTTATTTTCTTCATGCAAATTAGCATACTTAGGGCATTACTTCAATAGTGAATAATAATAGAATTTAATTAGATATACAAACATATGGGACAGTTGAGTTATGCGGACGATCTTTTTCGTATAGTTGTTGGAGGAGCACTATTTAAACTGCAGATGCGTAATGCTAATATTTATTTTGTATGTGATAACTATATTATTTGTAGTATGACAATTAGGTGCTAGTACTTATTATTTGGCGACGTGAGATATTGCTTTTATTGCTGTTACTGTTGACTAATACGGCTATTATTTTAATTTCGATTTAATGAGCTCTGTAAAGAAATCAACCGCACAATGCACTGTTTGCTTGGAGACAGAAAGTCCGGTGTGGCTTATTAATCGACCGCGCTATGGATGACATAGATAAAAATGGCCCCGGTCGATATTACCAGGGTTATTCTCGGAGTACGTAAATACAATATGACGGAGTTTACACCTTGGTCTTCAACATTCCATTGAAGTGGCATCAGTTTCAATTCACTGTGGTCGTAATAGTGCATTGTAGATCTTCACTCCCGAAGCCTCTAAAATGTAATTGCTTTATCCTGTTTCCTTAAATCCGGCCTTGTGATATTCTACATTATTAACTGACTGTCCACGTCCACAAAAAAGCAAGCAGTCATGCGACCCTAAAGGACTTGTCAAATATAACATTTTTAGCTAGGATTATTTTTGATTTGTAAAAAAATCTTAGAATATGCAGGCTCTGAGAGTCTTCGAATACATTCATTTCAAGGGGTGGTAGCGGAGATAAAAAAGGAACAAATAAACCTTACACCGGTAAACCTAGTACTTTTTCAGAAAAAAATAAAGTTAGAAATTCTAACATCGTTTTACCGTGTCAATAATAACAATTTAATTATTACATGACTTTGTCGGAAACCTCATCCCATTTACATAACAAAACAACCTCAATAACGTTTTTTGTATAATCAATCCTTTACGCCTAAAATCAGATACCTTTTATCTTTAAAAAATTCATTTTACTTAAGCAAGAAACGTGAAACCCTGCAGTGCGTGTAATACAATACGCTCCCAAAAACAGTAAATCCTCAGCCTTGACCATGCTTGTGCAAACTTTGCATTGTATAATTCAAAACACAAAATACAATTCGTAGTAATTCTTATTAGAAAAAATAAAACGAGACTGTGCATCGACCTTTTATTAATGTGCTTAATTTCGCTTAAAAGCAAAACAATGACGTCATCATTCACAACAATTGCTAAAAAATAAACAAAACTGCTCAGTTTATGTAAACTGATAAGCAAACGATTTCAATTCAAGCTGGGTATTAGCTGGAAGATCAGTTGTATAACAGTGTTGCCAGATAGCTAGAGACAAATGTTTTTTTTTCTAATTTACTCTATTTTTGTCAGATATCATTCCCATTGGAAAACAAATTCTAATTCGTTCGTAAATGAACGAAAACTAACCAATGCCAGGGTAATTTTAGGGGGTTGGAATATTAAAAATATAGCGGCAAACTTAAACGCGCGCATGCCTTTTGTGAATATTAAAACACTCCTGCTTTAAAAGTAGTTTAAAATAACATTTGCTTTTACTTTTTTTTTCACATGACCCAATATTCGTTCATGGGCAAAATCGAGCTATCGATGAGGCATTTCTAGAGAGTTGAAGGTAATTATATATGGGAAAGCGTTAGGGCAGTTAAATTGGTAGCGGTTTGTACTACTGCTATTCAAATTGTTAAAAAAATTATTCAGATTCGTACAAATTTTCTATGACCTATTCTATTGCGAATTTGTGTGCAGCTTTTTCTGAAGCAGTCAAAAAACAAATCATGGATGAACTCTCCGAACTGGGAAAATCTCCCAATCTTCTAAAATTAAGCTTATACTCAGTGAATCCCTAATAACACATACCATATAACTATAAGGCGAGTAGAATTGGGGTTTAACGCGGATAGACCTGAATTTTTGGTCATAGGTCAACACAAGTGCCCTCTTCTATAGTAAAGAGTCCCTAGCGATCCATGATTTTTTTACGACCGTTTATAGTCGTAAGTTTATGTCGCAAGTTTAAATGGCGTAACTGACGATTTTTTAATAAGTCTTAATCTTGTCAGTTAGAACGCTAAGTATTGGCCCTAGGAAGTTTTCGGACCCTAGGAATGCATTGAAGAAAGTACCGATGACATCATGTGACCGGGATTCCGGGTTTTCCGTTAATCACGTTATCGGTTAGCTGGTGATGATTATAATAAAACTAGCATGTACTATTGATTTCATACTGATCTAGGACAACAAGGTTAATTATTCATTTTTTTTCAATATAAATGCATAGGACAAAATAATAAAAAATAGCATCGCATTATCCTTGCTGAACTAGATCATTATGAAACCAACAGTACAATAAATGGCAAGAAAAAATGGAAACACCCATGTTTAATAGTTATTTATATACCAAGGGCGTTATGATGATAGGGTATGAAGAGCCCGAGGGATGGAAGTTGCCGGGCATTATCATCTAGTAACGCTCGTGGTGCATACAAGATTTTATTTTTCACGAGAATATGTACAAGTAGAAAATTTTAAGTTTAATTTATAATTGTTAGCTTTGGCACGGACGTTGTTTATTCTTATACGGCCGGTGAATACGGCCCGTAGTTTCTAGCCTAATGATCCAAATTACTATCCAACGTAACGCTAAAGTAACGTAAGTCCAATTGCAAAGTAAACTCTGAACGGGAATTGTAAAGGATAATGCCCGCTTATACTGCCCTGGTTGTTATGGACTTGTTTATAAAGTTTGTATCACAAATAATATGCAAGTAAAATATATGTAAAGTTTATTCACATATTCACCTGTGTTTAGTGCACTTTATTATAGCTATAACATTTAAATAAAGGCCCTCCGTGGTCTAGAAAAACGCCAAAAGATCGTTACCTAACTATTGCGTTATAAGTGTATTGCCTACAATAAATAAAGTGTTTGGAAGAGTAGTAGAACGTAGAACATAAAATAAAGGAGCATATAAAAGATTTTAGTGAAGAAGGGATCGATCATGCCTAAACAACTCTAATGTTTGGGACAAATCATAAAGAAAAATGAAGCGGCAAACTTAAACACGCGCATGCCTTTTGTGGACTTGAAAAAAAGCAATTCAGAGAAATGAGATTAAAAAGAAATTGATTAAAGTGGTGAAGTCTCTATTTCAAAATAAGGCTAAAGATAGGAGGAAAGGTAACCAGAAACATGTACCAAAGGCGTAAAAAAGAGAGTACCTACATCTTATTCTTTCCGTTATTAAATATACACGGTGTAACCATCCAGAACATACAGACACAACATAATATAAAAATAATGACCAACAGCAGGCTATTTGAGAGAAAAATAAAAACAGTGAAAAATTGAATAATTACAAAAAATGAATGTTATATTTCCAAGGGTGCATAATAAAAGAGAATTTAAATTGAAAGAACCAGAAACAAAATTTTATAATCTCTGTAAAAGATTATTTAATGGCAAGAAAATAAACGTTTAACAATTTTAAGAAGTGCATAACCAGTCTACTTTTATTTTAAATAGTTTGAAGCAGAAAAGTCACGAAGAAAAATTATATAATTCAAAATAAAAACTTACCCGTATACTAAAGTGCATGGTAGGTAGGGCACCAGGGCAGGGGTAAATTAGAAATACTTGCAAATTACCCCGGCGTTTTAGTACCAGCCGTTCATTTGATCCCGAGAAAACTTCTAGAGCACCATCTTATATGCAGTCTTCCCTGACAGCAAGCTGTGAAAAATAAGAAAGGAGCATAGGAAGAAATCAAGTCTTCAGGTTTGTGTTTAATCAAAAAGTGCAAAACAAATAAATAAAAGGCAAAGCTAGTGTTTTGTGCTTAAGAAACATAAAGTGAGGTTAAAATTCTTCAAGATCAGTTTTATAGTAAAAGCTAATTATTTAATAAATAAACCAAGATCAAAACTTACTTGAACCGCTTTAGGTAGCTACCGAATTTGTAGGTTAGGAAAGCCAAGTGTCAAGTTTGACATTTAGACAAAGAACTCCCACTTAACCAAATTATCATTAAAGCAAACGTAGAAACTTATATCATTGCCTCAAATTTTGTTGGCTGAACAATCACTTTTCAATCAAGAATCCGGGTTAAAAATTCATTGAACACTTTACGCTCTAAAAAATTACCGGTAAATTTACCCTAAAAAATGGAGGCAGCTATGTTACCTCCAATTTTTGGGGTAAATTTACTTCAAAGTGTAATTTTCATAGGAAGTGGGAAATTTCAATATTAGGTAAAATTTGCATTGTAATGTTTCCTTTTTAAATAAATTTACAGATTAAAATTACAATCTCAATGTAATTTTACATTTTAACATTAAAACACCTGTGTAAAGTTACATGACAAAGTTAATATTTCATGGCAATGGTACTTTTCAGGGTTAAAATTCAAATGTGAAAATACTTCTTGAATGTATTGATGACTTGCGAAAGTACTTGCAAATTCAATCTTACCTCTGATTATTACTTACGTTGATAAATGGATTGTATGAAACATAAAATAAAATCAAAGTAATTTTTATTGAACGTATGTACTTATATAAAATATAAGACATTAACAGAGCTTCTTTTAAGGGACTTTCAGCAATGTCTCTCGAAGACAACAGATAATGTTTCGATTTTACATAGAAAATTTAAAATTTATAAATTATATAAACAATTTTACACGAGTACCTTTCTCAATTACAGTTATGCTAGTTTATTTCGAATTCTTTAATTTTTGATTCATCCTATAAAAACATTAAACAAAATATTTTTATTTTATTGATTTATTTGTAATTTTAACATATACCTACCGATTATTATTTTTTTAACTTCTACTATAAAATAAAATTCTTCCCACCTTGGGTGATACGTGTAAATATTTGCCTATTGTAAATATTAATGAGCAATGAACACTTCGTTCGATATCGATGGGGTACGCCTCGCCGATTGCGTAACCTGTAACAAGAAATCATAAAAGAATTGGTACACACCATTGGCAAAATTACACTCTACTTGTTAAAGTTCATCTTATCTTTAATATTACACTAAAAATGAATCAAGTTATTGAGTAATAATACATTTCCATGAAAAATCTTCTGAGTTATGTAAATTTACATTATGGATAGTGATTTTAACCAGTTAAATGTAGTAGAATTATTTATATTTGTGTAATTCTAAACAATTAAACAACATTTTACCACAAATAGTAAAACAACTACAGAGTAAAACTACCGCAAATAAGAGAGGATAGTTAACTATTTTTTCAAGGTAAATTTCACCTCATTTTCTACAGTGTAGTCTTATAAAAAGGTCTAAAATAAAAGTTATAAAAGTCTTAAAAAACGAAATCAAAAAGTAATCTACCATTAATAGAACGTCCTAAAACATATTTATATGCGTAATAAATACACAAATAGAACAAAGTAAATAAGAATTGCATTAGATCCTTCTATAATTAATCATTACAATATGTACAGAATATACTGAAGAGTATATGAGAGTATATTTATTGGGGGACGAATAAAATAATTATTGGGCCGGCGGTAGACGAGTGGTGTCAGTGCATCACTCGTATTCCAAGGGTCGTGGTTTCGAATCCCACTGGGGCGACGGGATTTTTCCAATTGGAAAATTCCACCACCTCAACTATGGGTGTGTGTATTCGTGTTGCATGTTAGATGGGGGGACAGATGACCTTAGCATTTGGTTTCCCCGTAGTTTAGACGTGAAATAAAAAAAATAAATAATTATTAAAAATAGATAATGAAAGTTAAACATAGAACACATGCATAGAATGTAAGTACATCTAGAATCAATAATAATAGTTGCCAATACAGGAAAGATTGAAACAGATATACTTCGAAGATAAAATTAATAAAGGAAAAAGAAAAATATGAGGGTTACAGTAGCAAAAACTATAATAATAATGTACGGAAGAGAAATGTGGCCAATTACTAATCAAGGACACTAATAACTATATGACAAAATAATTATAGAAATAGATTAATACGAGAAGCTTTTAGAAACCGCACAAAATTCTTTTGTAAAAAGTTGTAGTAAAGGTGGAGATGCATACAGGGTGATCCAAAATGACTGAGGACTGTTTGAATTTACCGCCACGTTAAATTATTGTCACGTTGGCAACATGAATATATCTTATAAACTTCATTAATTTTTAAATAATTAGCTTACTTGATAATAAAATCGTCTAACAAACCGTAGGTCTGAACAGAATTGTTTTTTAAAATAAGAAAACCCAGAATTTCAAACCTAGAAAACCCCATTTCAATAGTGCTACACTAACAACGTGAAATACACTAAAACCTAAGGCGCGAAATTCAAACCATCCTCACTCAATTTGTACTCACTGTACTTTAAAACGTAATAATTATAGTCGGGCCTGCAGAAATTGGTTTTTATAGCTCTCAGATTCAAGTACCAGCAGTAATACCTTTTGTTAAAATATCTTTAGACTCAAGTAACTACAGTAACAATTATTCATAGGCGCCGATTATGTGGTGGCTCAAAGGCTGTAGCCCTCAATAAAATAATGTAGTGAGGGCTGAGCCCCCATTAGCGTGATTAATATATTTTTTCCACTACTAGCTATGAAGTTGACAATTATTGCGTCTCCTAGCCAACTGAGAAGTTGAATTTCTCTAGTAGTGGTTAATAATTTTTTCTATTATTAACCTAGGTTAATAATGGATAAATTCAAATGTTTTGAGAATCCAGGGATAGTTATTTAACAAAAACTTGTGCAACATAATTTTGTATACCCAGGAGATTGTCTTTAACGTATTTGCTGCTTGAAATTACCTAACACGATAATTACAAACGTTGTTTGAAAATAAGTTTTATTAGTGGAAATGTCAATCTGCATCAGACTACTTGATTTTTGTTTTATTAGTGGAAAGGCGAATTTGTATTCCTGTGCTACTTGATTTTTACAAGAAAAATTTTAATTTTTAATTTTTGCCTTAAATTTGGCTAGTAGTGGAAAAAATAGTATATACACCACGGTGGTGAAGACATTAATAGGCCTCGCACCTTATTCCGCTCGGGGCAAAGCCCCTCGCGAAATAATCTTGGTGCTCAATAATAACAGTCTTCACCACCTTGGTGTATAATATACTATTAGGTAATAGAAATTCTAAATTAATAATAATTTTTGCTACTACCCATTACCTGGAGAACCAGGCCCCAGAAGCTATGAATCTTGTGCGGGAGGGAGCGATTATTACTATTACTCAGGTCTAACGTGCCGACTTAACAGGTGGTATAGCACAAATCTCCTATTTGTGTTACAGCTAAGTAAAACTGCAGAAAACCTTAACCATATCTGTCGGTATCGGGAGTCGACCCCGGGCCACTTGGGTGAGAGACGCGCACGCTAGTGTCTACACTACTAAGGCGAAATTGTATATAAATTAAAAATCTAAAGAGGGAATCCTATGTGCTTATCCAACTGGGGTATTTTTTGTTTTTTTCCAAAAAGGCAAAACATATGTATTTAGAATTCAATAAATCTTTGATGACTGTACCTATATACCAGCATGTAGAGCTGAAAGATTCTTTCTGCATTACGCAGACTAAAAAGTTGCATACACACATTGCCTAAGAATTAGTTACCTTATATCCCATTTGAAAATTGAATATAAGGATTGACCTGCGTTCTTAAAAAATCGATTGTAAAACCTTCCCAAGTAAATGAAGTTATTTCTGTTATTTTCTTTCTTAAAAATAACGAAAAAAATTACATTTAGCCTCTTGTTTAAAGAAAAGTTATTAAAATTAGTGCAACAGTAGTATAGTTAGTCGGAGCGGAGTGATAATAACCCTAAGTTACTGTCGCCCCAAGTTCGATTCCAGCTGACAGATTTTTAAAATTTGTTATTTTTACAAAACACAATTTAAAATACAATCTTCCTCTTCGATAATGTTTTTCCTGTATAATTTTAATAGATTGCATAGTTTTGGTTTTTGTTTATTTCTTATGTGACTGATAGTTTTGCTAATTATAAATGTTTTGTTTTACCGCTTATTATAACTTTTGCGTTTTCTGATCCATTTTACTGACCTGCTTAATTAATCAGAAGTGCGATTCACGCCATTTTGCTGGAAAGAAGATATCACAGATTTAATCATTTTTGTTAATTAAGTACCTATTTAGGTTGTCAGTGCAAGAAAGACCATTATTTCTTCTTAACCTGTTTTTATTTTATTGTGTACGATTGTGGCTTTTGACCGCACCACAATCATTTTAAGTTTAGCACTAATTTAAATGATTTTATTTAAAATGGGACTAAATGTTTTTTCTATTTTCGGGATATGAGTACCGTTTAAACTAATAAACAAAATGATAAACATAAATAACAATTTTATTTACTTGGGGAGATCTTGCGAACGATTGTTTAAAAGCACAGCTTAATCTCTAAATTCGGTTTGAGTATTTTGAATTTTTAAGTTGTATTGCTGTTTGTAGAAAGTTAATTAATAAATCCTTTGATAATATTTTTTTACAGTGCGATTCTAAAGTATGGAATAAATTCGATAAAAGGGAAAGTATGGATTTTTTAAAAAATTCCAAAAACACGTCAATTTTGTTTTTAAAGTCCGCATTTTAGACAGAAGATTCAAATATACAGGGTGATGCGTTTAAGTGTGGTGACGTCATCGGCATTTTTTAAATAGCAACTTTTATTTTTTATTCCATATTCTGACACTTTATCCAATTACTGACATGGTAATGTAATAAGTTTGTTACCTTATATAAAAAGATTTTTGAAAATAAAATTATAAAGACGGGAAAGTGCTATAGTCACCACACTTAAACGCATCACCCTGCATATCCGATATGTCAAAAAGTGCGGACTTTAAAAACAAAATTGACATTTTTTCGGAATTTTTCCAAAAATCAATGCTTTGCGTCTCGCTTTGCATTTAAGATTTTCACATTCTCTCTCCGTCTAGTCGCCATTTTGTTTGGAACTAACTTCCTTGTTGATAAGAAGACTTGTTGAGACTTCACTTCGTTTTCGTTCGATTGTGGAGCTACTTCTTTAAAAAGAATATTTTTGTAGCATCGCCGTTGAATTAATTTTCCCTTTATGTTGTGAAGTGGGAATTGCATTTGTGCAGATCGATAATTAATTTTTGGTAATGATTTCCAATTTTATTGGTAACCGTAGGGGATTTTCCACTAATTATTTTTGAAGGTTAGGAGCACGTTTTCGTAAGTCGTATTGTGTTTAACTTTTCTTTACATTCAGTCTCTTATACTATAATTCTTTGACAGGATTCGATATTTAATCGGCGTTTGCCGCATTTGGGGGCGGTATAACTATTTCAGAAGGTCACATTCCACCGAAGGTAATTATTCCAATGTTTGCTTGGTGCATTCTGGTAATCTATTTTATTTGTTACAAGCCTTTTTCCTTCTATTTTATATAATTCGTTTATTTTACCTCAACTTCATACACTTTGTCGTATATTTGGGTTGTTAAAATACCACTACGCTGAGATTGCTGACGTACAGTTACTTGGTTGCTGTTGTCTCGTCGGATCACGCTACGTTCGACCTGGTCGGTGACGTTCCTCTTCAGTTCGAAGAACACGCACCTGTATCGTGAGTCAGTTTGTATTTGTCATGTTTGGTATTTGGGGTTTATATTTTCAGCTACCGAGGAGCCAATATTGGGAAAAGTCGACCACATTGGTAGTAATCGCAAATGTGTTGTTCTTTTCAGATTTTGTCGGCAAATACTACAGCTATTTTAGACGATTCTTGGCGCCCATTACAGAAGACCTCTTTTGAGACCCACGACCTCATACTAGTTAGCTGGCAGCCGACAGATTTAACTGCGGTTAAAGATTGTTACCGTTTCCCAATTAGTGATCCCCATTTTGTAGGTAACAACTTTAACGTTGGCGCCTAACGTGGGGACAACTGGTATTTTGGCACACAACGTGAAGGGCCAACTGAAATCTTGGCACTCAATTTGCAGGTAACTTATATCTTAGCCATTGGATCTTTTGTTGACTTTCTTCTAGAGATTTATTATTGGTTTAGTATTTGATTGATTTATTATTGATTGGTTATAGTTTCAGTGGATTATTTTATTATCCATTTCTTATAAGTTTGATGATTACCTGTTGGTCAAGGTTATCGGTTAATATTATGTAGGTGTAGTTTGGGTTGCCTAATCCTGAGTCTGTATTATTAGTTTATAAGATTTTGGGTAATTCAATTACTTACCTGTGCATTTATTGGTTCCCTTTTTATTTTGGTTAAGGCTATTTACTATTTGCCTTCGATTATTCTTGTTGTAAATATTTACTTCTTATTATAATTATTAATTATTGTATGTCGTGGATCAGGTTTGGGTTGGCTACAGCCTTTGAAGGTATGTTGCTACTGGTTGTGTTTTGGGCCATAACGTGCGACGTGTGCTCCTCCATCTGCTGCGACCGTGGCCAGTATTGAATGTACTCTTTAATTGCTGTTACCTACGCAACACTCTCCTGACAATCTTGACACATTTATTAAGTGTCGTTTCAGATAGTAAATTAGTTGTTGTGGGTTGGTTTGGTTTTCGGTTTCTTAGTTTAAGGTTGTGTTGTTCTTTTGTGAGGGTTATCTTTTGGGGCGGGGTACTTGCTATGAATTTTGGTGATCAGGGTTTATGTGATTACAGTCTTAGGAGATACTTGCTACTAATTGTGCTTTGGACCATTGGTGGTCATAACGGACGGCGCAGCCCTTCCATTTCGGCAGGCGACCGTGGTTGATATTCAATGTAGCCTCCTATTACTGCTACCACTTGAACTGTGCACTGTGAACTCTCCTATTGGTCTTTGGAAAATTTATTAGCTGTCTTTTCAACTAGTAAATTGTGTACATATTTTTGGGTTGGTTTGTGGTTTTTACCTTTTTGCCCTTTTAGCTTTTCGTCGTATCTTGGCCTCTAGTTCTTATCGAATTGCTGCCTGGGTGCAAACATTTTTCAACTTTTTGTCGCAGTTTAAATAACCGTGTTGGAGAATTCGTGCCTTTTATCAAATCACTGATCTACCACAAGAGCAGCACTTCCATTCAAACAAACTAAACGGGCAGTTACAGAAATATTCTTATGATCCAAAAATTACTGAAAAAGAAACTAGAATGTATTTCTTATCAGTTATTGCTGATCCACGTGAAAACTGACAACTTATTCCAGTTTTCATAAAGGTGAGTGAGAATTACCTGCTTTGATTTTTTTGATTTAATTTTGTTTAATTTGTATAACTGCAAGAATTGAAAAAGTAATAAGTACTTAGAAAGAAGAAAAATGAAAAACAATTCGAGAAAACCTATTGCATTGTGTAGCACAATACTTGAGAGCTGGTTATAATGTACAATGGTTAATGGAATCCGCATATAGAAATAATCTTTGTGGATAAATTGAGAATTCCAATAAGTAAGTTCGCGTATTTTAAAGACAACTCAGCGTCTTCAAAACCAATACGCACTCTTTAACACAAATATGGCTGGCTTAATATTTTATATCTGTAATGATGAATTACAATTATTAATTATAACATTACCTTATGACCCATATGTACTAGTATTAGTAGTGTAGGGACTAGAGTGCTCTTCTCTCACCCAAGCGGCCCGGTTCAACTTCCGGTAATCTGGTTACGGTTTTCTGCAGTTTTCCTTAGCTGTAACACAAATATATTGGATTTATGCTACACAATCTGTTAAGTCGGCTGCAGCAACACGTTGGTCCACAGCAATAGTAATAATCGCCTCTTCCTCCAGCACAAGCTTCTTAGCTTCTAGGGCTTCGTTCGCCAGGTAGCAACACTTATTATTATTAATAATAATAATTTCCAGTAAGAAGTATTAGAAAAGCATTAGAAGTATACTAGTAGTCAGAAGTATTAAAGAAAAGCATCACAAAAGAGTAACATAAACTTTTTCAATATGTAAGTGCACGACCCGTAAACTACTGCATCTGATTTTCCTTTCATAACTCAAAAACAGATTATTTCTCGAAAAGGACCAAATGTAAGGACTTATGTAAGGACCAAATTTATAGTAGCTTAAATTTCCCACAAAAAAGGAAGAATAGGTTTTTTTCGTAGCTGCAACCGTTTCACTGAAAATACGCACTATGTGAAAAACAGCCTAATATAGCTGAACTTTGACCTTAATGCGGCCGCCGGGTTAGCAAGATCTGATCAACTTGAAATTTTTGGGGCAACTTCCTTTCATGTAATGTAAAAATGTTGGAGGGTACGTATTTTGAAATTGTAATTTTTTTTCTTACCCATACAAATAAGGACCACCCTAGTATACAGCATATCGGAGTTGCTAAGTGTTTTTTCATTTTTCTCAAAAATTGTCTTAATGGACAAGTTGCGTTTTGCAAAAAAAAGCACACGCGAAGATACTAAGAACAGAGGTAATACGGTAAAAAATGTAAGTAACAACAGCAATCATTAAAAGTTTGGAAAACAAAACAGATGGCATTAGATGATATGGACAGGTCAAGAAAATGGAAGAAGGGAAATGACCAAAATAAATTATAAACAAACGTGCATGAAAAACGCATTAATGGAAAGAAAGCGACTGGGATGATCGAGAATTTTGGAACCTGATAACTGCAAACCTGTAATGGGAAAAAGCCATAGATATAGAAAGAGAAAAAAAAATGATCGAATCTTTTACAATGGAAACATCCTTCTTGGAAACATCCTATTTAATTAATGACAATTAAATTTATTTATCTTATAAAAACATGTTTGTTTACATGGCATTCTTATTTGTACTGCAATCGAAATTAATGTTCTTTTTGGGTAAAACACTGATACTTAGTGTTTTGAATGAAAGTGCATTATGATATAGACTAATAAGTTTCACTTGATTGATGATTCAATTTCTTGAAGTTTTCTAAATGTTTTTCCACCAAAATATTGTAAAGCTTTTCTGAAGTTCTGAGTTTCTAATGTGCTTTTAACTGTATCAAAAACCACAAAAGTGATAACACATCTAAAACTGAAAATAATACAAATGCAAGTGCAGTATTTATTTTTACGCAATAAACATAACTAATTAACATAAAATACTTTAGGTTAGGTCCATATAACCTTTCTAATCGAATCAACCCGAAATGAAGATTTCTTTTGTTAAAAATAGATTCTTTTAATTCTGATTTATCAGCGCCAAAAGTTCAAGGGTGTCGGAACATATTTAGACTTTTATAATGGGAAAATTGGGAAAGAAAGACAAAACGCACGAAATAACAATAAGAGAGTGATATTGATTAACGTAATCGAAGTGTCCTTTGACATTTCTTCGAATATTACAATTAGTTTAACAATGTAATCCAGATAATGATTTTTGGACAGTGCTAATAACTAACCATGGCAACAAAAATCGAAATTAGCAATTTATTATTAAAATAGATAGCATGCCTTATTTTTTTACATAACAACTGAAACATTGCATTTTTCTCACCTACATTTTTATCCGTTTAGCCTACTTAGAAATTTATTTTGTTACACTTTTTTTTTCTTGTTGTCATTTGTCATCAGTTTTACACGGCAGTTAACGTATGGTCAACATTTCTTATGACTGTTATTATGTTAAAGAAAATTAATTAAAAGAATAAAGTACTATGCAAAACTAAATTATTTTTATTAATAATGTTGCGTATTATTTCTAAGAATAAAAGAAAATATGTATTATGGCAAGCATTTAGGAAGTGTAATATAACCGGAGGTTTCCCTTTTCCCACACATAAGTAAAACATGAAAAGTAACGTCAGATACACAACTTTGTAGTCCTTTTGTTGAAAATCAACAAAATATCTTGAAAGTTGTTATTGCGAGCTTGCAGAATTTCTTATTAGTAGAAAATTTTTACCATACCAGCGTGATGTCATTTGACATTGGAAACTTCTGCTTGTTTTAGTTGTTTTGTGTATTTTTATAAATAATGCATTAATAGGTACTATTTGATCAGTAATAATAAGTTACATGAGTTCGAAAAACTCAAATTAACATTAATGTTATTTAAAAGCGTAGAAAATGCTTTGTTTCTATTCTTTTTGTCAGATACCTAACCGAAAAAGCGATATATAACTAAAAATTTAGAATAATTTAATGCTTTTTTATTTCATACTGTGTCGCATTTGTCAGTTTTTCGTCAACCTTTTTAGTCCAGAACATGCGATTTTACGGTTTAGTATGACTGTAATAGTATATTACGTTATAAGTCCGGTAAACCCAAGTTTACAGTAGCGAGTTGAAAACGTTTCGGGACGAGGCGACGAAGGAGCCGAGTCTCGAATGTTGAAACGAGCTACTGTAATGGTTTACCGGAAGTATGACGTAAGGCGTTTTATTTCATACTGCCTCACATTGTTCATTTTTTAAAAAAATGCATTTAAAATTTTCAGTCCGGTAAAATTTTTTACCGGACTCAAATTAGATTTTCAGTCCGGTAAAATTTTTTACCGGACTCAAATTGGATTTTCAGTCCGGTAAAATTTTTTACCGGCCTTGTAACGTAATAATTCATTTACCGGACTCAAATGAGTCCGGTAAATACCCTTTTACCGGACAGTATGAAATAAAACATTTTACAGTCACTTATGACTGTAAAAAACTTTACCGGACGCAAATACAATCAATCACCTGGACAATGTTTTAGTACGTAATCAGTTACCATGGAAACTCGTTCTTCGTAGCCCAAGCAGCATTATTAGTCACCGCTACGTACCAGCAACCACCGGTGGAACTATAAAGTTTTTTCCGTTAGCAGGGACGAACCCATGGGGGGGTGGGAGGGGACGCTCCCCCCTCAAAGTTGATAATTTTGAGCGAGAGTTGGAAATTTCACAATTTGAGAAAAATGAGAAGATAAGAAAATGTGTCCAAAACAATTTATTTTTTAAATTTAATCTAATTGCCATGCATACACGTTGGAGAGTTTTAAATAAAAATAAGATTTGTGTAAAATACTAATTTTGCTTCATATAATGTTAGGTACAAATACAAATATTTTCTTACTAATAGTTGGTATTTTCATCGTAATAAGTTGGCAATTTTAAGGTTACCCCCCTCCAAAAAAACTCTTTAGGTTCGTCCCTGTCCGTTAGTCACAAGAACGTAATTGCTACGGTATTGTTACGTGCCTGGAACCAAAATGAGGAACAATTCTCGGGTAGCAGATACGTTGCAGTAACCTCTCCGGAACTTGTCCAGCTACCTTTAGGCTACGTAGTGGGAACGTGGCGGCGTAGTAATTGCTACTTTCGTGGAACTTTTTTTCTCTTTGACACATCGTGTCGCGTAGTTGCTCTCTCTTACTCTTGCAACTTAACAAATATTCTTTCACTTTCTCTACTAATGCTTCGGTCGTGTCACAAAATGGATTACTATTTTATTTGTAATACGTACATAGTACATAAAGAGATGAAATATTTCGTTATTTTGCCAATCTAGCATACCAAAATTATAAACCATCGCAACGTTTCTGTAAAATGCGATGATGATAGATCGAAAAATACCAACTTTAAATATATTTTTTAATAAAAAATGTCTTGAATAAAATATGACAAAAATACTTATAAATTGATAAACATGATAGAAACCATTTTATTTTATTCCTAAGGCACAATTTGGCATCGATTTGTTATCTTTATTTAGAGTTATAGTAAAACACTTTTAAACAATTGCAACAAATTGCAAATTGATTAATAGCCTTCAACATTTTACAAGTAAATATGGAGTAGTTTTGAAAAAGTCACCTTAAAGTAGTATTAACTGTAAAATGTGTATCTTAAGTTTGTGTCACTTTATAAACAGTAACGGGAACTAAAAAATTCTACTTCTAGGTTATTGTTACCAAGAAGTATAAAATAAGTTAAAAAATTCTGGAACTTTCAAGTGACTCTTACTATAAAACGACGTCAACGTTTCCGTAGCCACTTTCTAGCTCCTAATGTCACTGCAAGATTCCCATTGGAACTTAACCTCAAATCTAAACGTCAATCGTAAACAAACAACCAATATTTTTATACTGATTGCTACTTAATAACAATTATTATTTAATTATGGCTTATTTTACTACATGCTGGTTTACCAGTGATCTCATCCCTATTTTTTTTCTATTTTGTATTGTAAACAGTTGATTTTGTTTCCATTGATTTCACCTTTGCTGTTTTAATTTTCTATAAAAGGTGGACGTATATCTAAAATTCTTTTTTTATTGCATTTGCCTTTGACATTTTTATTAAAAACTTGCAAAACTACTACCACTGCAAACACAATTAACCTCCAAATTCCAAACTAACCTACAGGAGATATGCCTCTTTAGAAGTTACTGTCACTTCATTGTAATTTCTTAATAGTAACTGGAACTTTCTTGTAATTGTGATGCTAAATAAGTAGTGAAAATTACTTTCAAGTGATTCTCCTGGGTAGCATCAACGTAAGTTTTACTTTCAATGCTACTGTATAGTTAAATTACTTTAAAGGTTAAGCAATGGTTTCAGACCGGGTGGCAGGAACTTTCGGTGCTACTTTAAAGTTTTAAAAACTTTAAAGTAGCTTCGGACAAGTTACTGCTACAATCATAATATCACTTGAAGTTGCAACAACATTAAAGTAATTATACTAAGTAGCAATACCGTTCCACATACTTTAAAAAGCTACTTAGAAGTAATGGAACTACATAGTTCTAATAAATAGTAGAAGTAACTATATAATTACTAAAATATTTCAAATTGAAGTAATTAAACCTATAAAGTCATAAATTTAGTTGTAGTTACGTAACAGCTACTCAATCAAAGTTCCGATCTCAGTTACCGCTACTTAGATGCTGCTTGGGAGATGTCCATATTTTGCATGCGGGAATTTAATTTATATAATTTTTTTTAAATTAAACCAATAATCCAATAATTGCACTATGAAATAAAACGCATTACGTTATACGTCCTGGAAATGGTCTTACAGTCTCGTTTCGATGTTCCGGACTCGGCTCCTTCGTCGCCTTGTCCGTCACATCTTACTCGACTGTAAAATTCCATTTCCAGGACTTAATAACGTAAATTACTATTTTACAATTTTGTGCAAACAAAACTCCGCTAACGTGTCATGCTTTAAATTGAATGAAAATGTAAAGGAGGTGGCACTGCCTGTGGCCCTATTTTAATATATGTGAACAGTGGGTCTATACACCCAAAAAGTAGAGTAGGTCGAAAAACACCACCTTGCGGGACCCCGCACGGTACAATACTGGTAGTTGATTTGTGTCTTGTAAAGCCGTTGCTAATCAACAACAAAAACATTTGAATTTAAAATGTGAAATCTGTTTGACTTATTGCTTATTTATTATTACTATTGCAAATTTAGTAATAGTGACTTACGTTACAAGTCCTGGAAATGGAATCTTACAGTCGAGTAAGATGTTACGGACAAGGCGACGAAGGAGCCGAGTCCGGAACATCGAAACGAGACTGTAAGAACATTTCCAGGACGTATGACGTAATGTGTTTTATTTCACAATTTTAATTGAAAAAAATAATAAATAAAAACCTTATACAAAATCTCGTAGAGTTTATTTAGCCGCGTTCGGTATTTCAAATATGTTTTCTCAAAGAGCTCGGTTTCTATTGTATCTATTGTTGTAAATAATTGTAGCTATAGCAATAGAGCTTTCAGAGCAAAAACAGTTGAAATACCGAACCCAGCATTTGTAACAGAAAATTCACTTAGCAACCGTTTGTTTTGATGTTTGTTTACAATTTTACATTTAATAGTTATTTATGCGTGCCATACAAAATTTTATCCAACCCTCTTTATTTAAGTTTAAACATCGAATTTGCAATGTATAGTTAGTCTGTACTTTTGACGGTAATACTCTAGCACGATGTCTGGATTTTAATAATATTAAGTAACGCAAGCTGGTGATTGGTTGTTATCTTTGAAGGAGTGAGTTTTTTAAAAATAACCCACGTTGCTAGGGGCAGCGTAGGTTATAATGTAACATAAGAGTAAACAATCACTTTCCTTATTTAAAATGACCATAGTAAACATGGTATTTATATAGAGGTGTTGGATAAAATATCCTAAAATGTGTGAAGAAAATTTCAATTATCCAGAGAATATTTTGCGTAAATCAAAAGAAGCCACAGAGACACTTCTTCCTACAAAATCCGGAGACGGTTACAAAAAATAATTTTGTATTTTTAATGAATGGAAATCATTGAATAACGTAAATAAAATTGACGAGGAAGTTATGTTGGCTTATTTGCTAGATTAAAAATACTCTAGCGCATCATTATGGTCTAAATATTCTATGGTAAAATCTATGTTGCTGGTGTACGAAAACATAGATATATCCAGCTTTAGAAAAGTAAACGCTTTCGTTCGGATAAAGAAACAATCAGTTGGTTACGAACCGATGCAAGCCAAAACTCTGTCCAGAGAAGAACTGAATCGATTCCTAAAGGAGGCTAGACAGAGAATATCTTTTCACAAAAAGAAAGTTTCTGGTAATGATTAATTTTTTATAAAATCTAAATTCTTATTATTAATGTTTGTATTAGTTACGTTGATTGGAATGGCTGGAGGCTGCCGAAGAGAGGAATTGCATGCAATGTCTCTCACGGATATTGAAGAAGCTGGTTCCCCATTAGTAATTGTCTTGCCTAAAACGAAAACAAATCAAGAAATAGTGTTTAGTGTGTTGAATGAAAGCGATGGAATTAACTGTTTGGAGTTAATTCGAAAGTATGTAGATTTACGTCAGAAATATGTGAAGCACAATCAATTGTTCCTGGGGCACAGAAGTGGTCGATGCATTAACCAAAAAGTTGGAATACATAGCTTTGGGGGAATGCCAAAAAAATTGTAAAAATGTTTCTTAGTTTAGACCATCCTAAGGCTTATTACACGAGTCATACCTTCTGTCGAACAGGTGCCACACTCTTAGCAAATGCAGGAGCGAATATATCAGTAATGAAAAGATTTGGAGGATGGAAGAGTAACAACGTTGCAGAAAGATATGTAGAGCAATCTGTTGCGGAGAAGAAAAAAGATAGCCAGAATGATACAAGGTGGTGAAAGCTTTATAGATGTTTTAAAACAACAAAAAATAAATGAAACGTGTACTATAAATAATGCAATTACGAATACTTCCACTGAAAATTATATTACTGCGTAAACTAATAATTCAAAATGTTTCTTAGATCAAATTCGCTCTGTTAATGTTAATGAAAATACAAACTGTACAATTAATATTAATACATACATAACGTAATCTTTAACCCATTATACCTTTCGGTGTTGAGGTGCCGGCCATACCGAGCCGCCGAGTGCATAAAGTTAATATTAATATTAATGCAAAATAGCAATATAGGTTTTGTATATATTTTTACTTGAAGTTAATACCTGTATTTGTTAAGTTTCTTTTTCCCTGTTCTGTTATTATATTGTAGTTTTAATAAATATTTTAAACATTAGTAACACTGGGTATAATTTGCGTCCGGTAAAATTTTTTATTTCATACTGTCCGGTAAAAGGGTATTTACCGGACTCATTTGAGTCCGGTAAATGAATTATTACGTTACAAGGCCGGTAAAAAATTTTACCGGACTGAAAATCCAATTTGAGTCCGGTAAAAAATTTTACCGGACTGAAAATCTAATTTGAGTCCGGTAAAAAATTTTACCGGACTGAAAATTTTAAATGCATTTTTTTAAAAAATGAACAATGTGAGGCAGTATGAAATAAAACGCCTTACGTCATACTTCCGGTAAACCATTACAGTAGCTCGTTTCAACATTCGAGACTCGGCTCCTTCGTCGCCTCGTCCCGAAACGTTTTCAACTCGCTACTGTAAACTTGGGTTTACCGGACTTATAACGTAATATACTATTATTCACAATCGATACATAATGTGTTCATTATTGACGTTTAAAAAGTTAGAAAGTAGTTTATTATACACCATAGTCAATAATAAGTTCTCTTGGTTAGTAATGAGTTCTCTTGGTTAGTAATATCCATTACTTACCTTTTGCTCGTTCTAAATATTCTCAACAGATGGCAGAAGTTTTCGTATCTATCTTTACTTTTAGCAACAGCCTTGGTAGTGTAATGTCTGGCGTGCCGGACTTTCACCCAAGCGGCCCGGGTTCGACTCCCGGCGCTGGCAGATCTGGTTAAGGTTTTCTGCAGTTTCCCTTAGCTGTAACACAAATGTGGGATTTGCGCTGTTCCATCTATAAGTCGGCTGCAGCCGCACTTTGGGCCTACATAATAATAATAATCGCCCCCTCCCTCCCGCACAAGCTTATAGCTTCTGGGGCCTTGGTTAAGGTTATGGGTTGTAGTAATTATTATTATTATTATTATTAGCAGGTAACAAACAGCCAGTCACTGTTTTAGCAACTTCTCGCAATTCCGGTGGTGTGCAACTTACATCAGTTTCACTATCAGACATTTTAAATCGTGTAAATTGCAATTAGGAGCAATGTAATTAAATTTGGTTTAGTAGTGACACGAATTTACTTTGACAATTGTTGCACCAATTGTCATTTTATCGCCACCTGAATAAAGACACTGGTGTTGTGTCCTACATATATCAAATATAAGGTATCAATTAAAGAACATAATTATGTACGATTGTGAATAAAATAGTATACATACCTCGGCGGGAAGATATTACGCGTCGAGCAATTGCAGCACTTGGCGCTTCGCGCCTCGGGCAACAACATTGCTCTCCGCGTAATGTTCTACTTCCCGCCTCGGTAAGTAATCTACTATTACAGTCATACTAGACTGTAAAATTGTTTTTGAACTCACTATCTAGAAAGCAGTGTTCGACGCACTGTCTAGTCAACCGGGAACACTTGTTTCCCGGTTAAGTAAACCGGGAAACACTCAGTGGTGCCAACTGCCAACCCTTGCAAAATTTAAATACCTTTTTTACTGCAAAATTTCTGCCGAAAAACAATCTGTCACATTTGTCAATTGCAGTCATGACTTGCTTTGGTTTATTTTTTTAAATAAAAGTTGTGAAATCAGATAAAAATTTTATTTGACATTTATAACAATGACTACGTTCGTTTCAAAAAGTATTGTACAATTCTCTTGCGTGAACAATGTTCCCGCGTTCACGCATATGAAGGCCCTCGCTCCCTTCGGTCGCTCGTGCTTCAAAACTGCGTTCACGCGGGAACATTGTGTTCCCGCACTCGTATCGTAAATAACTATTACAGTCATACGAGACTGTGAAATCGCATTTTCCGAACTGAAAAGTTTGACGTAAAACTGACAAATGTGACACAATATGAAATAAAAGTTGTTACCATCCAAAAAAATAAAAATTCTTAGTTTTTCCAGTACTAGGCCAGCAAACGCTTATTACTGTAAGTGTTGGTCTGTCAGTTACATAATAACAATAATAATAATTAAATTTGTCTAATATTATTTAAAAATTTTTATAAACAGACCTTATTAAAGTACATAATATTAGTATGAAACTGTTCGTCTCTCCGGCTAGGTGCATGTTGTTTGCATTATACAAAGTGTCAATTTTAAAAGTTGCAATAAGTCATAACTTGCAAAATAGCTTTTCCAAATACCTATTGATTTTTGATTTTTTAAAATAGTTCATTTTATAACTGAACGCGCAGACGTGATTTTCATTCAAAAATATGAGTTATGCAATTGTTCAAAAAATATAAGTTTAAGAATTCTGGATCAGTTTGTAATAAAAAAAATGATGCACTTATAGAGTACTTGATGAACAAACCCACATTGAAGTTCCTGGACAGTATGCTATCAAACCTACTACGTCATTACGTCAAGGATCTAGGGCGGCAGGACATTTACATGAATCTCATGAGAAAAGCTTTAACATGGCATAACCACTTTGGTGGACAAGTTGAAAGTCTTTTGACGAGGCGTAGCTGAATCAAAATTCATTCGACACCACTAAAGTCATTTCGAGCACGAATTGCACACAATGTTTTTTCTACAGCTTTATTGAAATAACCGAAAAAGTAGAAAAATAAATCATAAATAATAAGACAAGGAAATTTTTATTTTAGCGCAAAGTGGACAGTTCGTTGTTGCTACGGAAACGACATTATTCAAATATCCATAAATCGCATAAATGCACGAAATTTCGTGTACGTTGTCAAGTAAACCAAACCAATGTGGTATTTTGCATACTGATATTAATAAAAAAATGTCATCATGTTTTGACAGTTGTAGAAAAAAGTTATATAAATTACTATACCTATACTATAACAATGGACGATGCTGTAAATTTACAACGTGCAATAATTTTCTTTTTGTGGAAAGAAGGTGTTAAAACATCAGAAATAGTTATGCGGCTGCAAGCTGTACTTAGTGAGTCTGCAGAATCCAAAAGTACAATGTATCGCTGGATTGATTAATAATGGAAGAACATCTAAAAATTCTAAAATAAAACTCGAAGCCTCTTCCATTAATTCATTATAGTTAATATCAAATTATTAGAATGGTCATATCAAGAATCACAAATGTTTCGGCTAATCTAAACAATTTAAAAACTTGATAGCTATCTTCAGATTAACACAATAAAGATTAAAACATAGAACTGAAATTTAAATCAATAATGATCACATTGACCTCAAGTAATAAACAAATTTTTGTTCTTACCATAAATTATAAATCCTAAAGCCCATAAATAAATATCGAGTATATGTAAGTGTTACATACTTATTATCTCTGTATTTTTCATTTTGCATTTAAAAGCACCAAACATATTGCAGATGTTAATAATACCAACTTGAAAAATGTGTCGGAAGAACACCATATTTGAAGTTAAACTTAAATATAACCAAACAAATCAATCCAGTTACAAATTCAAAGAAAAAAGAACATGTCAAAGACGATGAACGCAGTAAACGGTCAAACGCTGCAGTAAACGGCATAGACACTGCTGCAGTGGAAGACATGGTAATGGAAGACAGGCGAGTGACAATTCTGGAAATTGCTGAGACCCTAGACATTAGTTCACGAAAGGCTTATGAAATTTTACATGACCGTTTAGGACTAAGTAAGGTTTCTGCTCGTTGAGTACCTCGCTTGTTGGGACCAGAATAGAAACTTGATCGAGTTGAAACTTGTCGTGAACATTTAGACTCCAGGAAAGATACGGAGAAGATTTCTGGCGGCGAATAATTACCACTGACAAAATGTGGATAGTTTATTTTAATCCTGAAACTAAACCCCAATCCATGGAATGGAGACGAACTGAGGATGGACCTTCCATTAAGGCACGTATTGTTGCTTCGGTTGGCAAGATAATGCTTGTTTGGGATTGCAAAGGTATAATTCTCATAGACTATTTTCCAAAAGGTATAATCTACTTGAAGTTACTTTGGAGCTAAAACTCCCATTCCCGACCATTACTACAGCAGAACAACGAACGTCTACATACGGTTCGCAAAGCTAAGCATACTTTGGCTCGTCTGCGATGGCAAGTGCTTCAATACCCTCCATATTCTCAAGATTTAGCCACCAGTGATTTTTATTTGGTTGGAGAAATGTTAATAGTTTATTAATTCAATTAAAAGTTAATAACTTAATGCATTCGCATATTATTGTAATGATGTACTCGTTGTGAGAATAATTAATAGTAATAATTCTAAAATAATAAGCGAGCCAATAAAATAATGCTCATATACAAACTTTCTTGTGTCTTCTTTTTTCATTCATTATTTATTTACGTTAACGTTACCCTTTAGAGATTAGGTGAACTACAGACAACCATCTGTGTGTGTGTGTGTGTGCTTTCTTCAAATAATACCACTGGAAAAGATTGATGCCCTAAAAATAATACATTCTGTAATTATGACATTAAACGTGTGTAAACTTGAAGGGTAAATTTCTTGATCATAAATATCGAATCAATGGATTGGCAGGAGAGGTCCGCCCCCAAGATCTTTTACAAAATTTAACCGCTCTCGTTAGAAGATCTTTGTCGAAGAAGAACTCGCGAATATAGGAATATTTCCAGACAAACTTGATAAATGTCCGTAGAAAGTTCGAGCATAGACTGTATTTTTGTTTAAATAATAACGGAAGCCTTTTGAGCACTTTTAATAATTTGAATTTGTGATAAGTAAATTACTTGCTTTTAACCTTGTTTCATAATTAAGGCTTTAAAATTCAACAAAAAAAAGTTTGTACAGTTGATTTCATTTTTTAAAAGCTTTTCCAAGGGGTACTTACCACAAGAGCGGGATGCCATTTAAGATTTTTAAGTAGGGGTACTTGGAAAATATTAATATTGGAAAATATACGTAAGTCCTTCTAACGGCTTCGAGCATTTTAAAACTTTTATTTTTTTAATGGAATACCTGTTGTTAGTGTTGTAAATGAAAGAACGTTCTGAAAATGCTGATGAGAACGTTCGCGCATGATAAAACCGTATCAAAAGCATTCGGGAGCATAATCAAGCCCGTTCGCGAATGTTTTCATAACAATTCTCAAGAATTTTCAGAATAATAAAGCACAAGCGATCATAAACAAAAACATTAAAAATCAAAAATGAATCCGACACTAAATGAGCTGAAACCGCATACACGCAAAAGTGTACACGTGTTATTCACAGCTGAACTCGGCGTCGGGTGTTCAAAAGACGCTAAAAGGACTAAACACAACCTTGCCTGCGCTCGCCTTTCGGTAATTGCGGCGCATTTTAGAAAAATGCAGTGTTTTTCTTTTATAGGTAGAGTTTACACAATTTATGCATTCGAACCTGACATAACCCGACCGCGGACACTACGCCGATCGTTGACACTACGCTTACCCTTAAAATAAATTTTGATACTGGACACTTTGTTGACCGTGGATACTATGTCGACCGTGACACCACGGCGACCCTGACGAGCCGTACATAGTTGCAATTCATATGGGGATGTTAATGTTTTAATATGTTAAATGTTTAAATGTTAAAGTTTTGAAGCTAAAACTAACTAACCTGTTGATCGATTTCGATATGATTTTCAGAAATTAATATGATCTGCGTGATGTTTTCTACAATATGGCCTTAAGTTAGGTTAGGTTAGTATTCAAGGCCGGCAAAGTGACCACCTGTTGCAGTCGGCGTAGTGTCCACGGTCGGCGAAGTGTCCACCGCTTGCGGTCGTGTTAGTATCTACGGTTAGCAAAGTATCCAAAACCGCCAGTGAGCATAGCTTCCGCGGTTGGCGTAGTGTCCTATACCCGTGCATTCTAGAGTTTGTAATCTAAATGGGTTATTATAAATGATGGACCCATTTTTAATGATGAATATTTATTAAAGTACAAATCCAAAATGAACAATCTTTTTACCAATGGAAAGTGGAAGTTTCAAAGTTTTTTTGCAATACATTATAAATGTTCAATGTGTCCACCGTCTGCTGCACGGCAAACATCTATAAGGTAGCCGACCTCGTCCCACACACGAGCAAGTGTTACTGAGTGCACGGCAGCTGTGATACGGTTCCGCAGATCATCCAGAGTTATTGGTAGAGGTGGGACGTAAACAGCTTCCTTAACATAACCCCATAAGAAGTAGTCACATGGGGTGAGATCAGGAGATCTCGGTGGCCAGAAGTGTAGAGCCAGGTCTGTGTTTCCCCTGCGACCTATCCAGCGCTGAGGAAGGCATGCATTCAAAAAGCCTCGTACATGAAGGTGCCAATGGGGCGGAGCTCCGTCCTGTTGGAAAATGAAGTCCTGTGAATCTTCCATAACCTGAGGGAACAGGCCATTGTTCCAACATGTCCAGGTACGTTCTTCCAGTTACAGTTCTTTCCGCAAAGAAAAATGGTCCATAAACCTTTGTACGGGATACGGCACAGAACACGTTTACCTTCGGCGAGTCTCTTTCGTGTTGCAATGTTAAATGTGGATTTTGCAAACCCCATATGCGAACATTATGTCTGTTGACTTTTCCACTAAGGTGGAAAGTCGTTTCATCGCTAAAAATGATACGCTGCAGAAACGCGTCATCCTCCATCATTCCTAGCACATAACCACAAAACTCGAGACGCATCTCTTTGTCATTAGGGTTGAGAGCCTGCACAATTTGTAATCGGTAGGGCTTGTACAGCAAACGCCGTCTCAGAACTTTCCAGACAGTTGATTGGGGTATCCCAAGTTCTCTACTAGCTCTATTGGTAGACTTACTTGGACTGCGAACAAAACTTTCTTCAATACTTCTGACATCATCATCTGACACACGCGGTCGACCTGTGCTTTTCCCTTTACACACACTTCCAGTCTGTTGAAATTGCGTAAACCAACGCTTAATGCTTTTTCTCGTTGGTGGTTCAATATCGAATTTCGCACGAAATGTCCGCTGCACTACAATTTGTGACTCACTTCTTTTGAACTCAAGAACGCAGAAAACCTTGTGCTCCACGGTAGCCATCTCACTCACAACTGAGAGGGAAACGAATGGCGGCCTATTGCCGCGCGAACTCTACCGGCCGCTTCTGGAACCATCATTGCCCGCCGAAACTTTCAAATTTCCTCTTTCCATTGGTATAAAGATTGTTCATTTTGGATTTGTACTTTAATTAATATTCATCTTTAAAAATGGGTCCATCATTTATAATAACCCAGAGAGATAGTGAAGTAGATTGTGATTAGATTTTTCAGAATTCTTGCAAAAGTCACCACTCATGCTAAATAATTCTAAATCGCAATATTACATGGAAAGATTATATTAAGTTCAATATACTATATAATAGATAACCTGCCCAATATAAAAATTTTCGCCCTTCATTTTTGTCATTACTCCCTTATCTTTGACCGCTCAAGTTCGTTAATTTTTTCGTTAGTATAGGTCGGTAACCGATACGAATACATATTAAAACGTTCTTATCTGCAAATTTAAGCAAATCATGAGGGCTCTTTAAATTCAACAATGCTTTTAGATAATGGAATCTAAAAAATTCGAACATTATCATAGTCGCACATCAAAACAAGCAACGTAAGAACAGAGTTTTGTATTCTGATCGAACATTAAAGTCATTACGGCCGATTTTGATTATGACGTAGATACATGTGGGAGGTATATACGCAATCTTAAGCCGATTTCCATATGCAGAGGATGCATTGGCCACATCTGTTACAAGTCAAGAAGAGTCAGGGGCAAAATTGTAAACAAAACTACGTGACATTCTCACGTGTTCATGTAACACGAGGATGAAGCCAACGATCGTATCACCTTGTGCAGAGTCTACCGGCTTTCCCAAGGTTATAGACCTTGCTATTGGAAAAATTGGAAAGAAAATTAGTTTCCCTTTATTTGCCTAAATGTATCTAAGATTTATTGTTTGTAGGTCAGTTTCTTGAACTTATAAATTAAATATCTTGAAATGGTTTCAAACACGTTTTACAAACTATTATGAAGGATGTTTACAGAAAGAGATCGTTTGTCTTTAATTACAAAACATTGATTGGGATAGGTCAAGTAGGAGCCATGATATTAAATGTCGACCAGTTTGGAAATTTTTGATAACAATAATTGTATGTCGGTCGTTGTTCGAACTTTCTCCTTAATAATAATCATCCTTACGTTGGTTATAAAAAGGGAGATTGTGCATTAAATTGAGTTCGATTGAACAAAAAGAAGAAATAATCCCAAAGGATTTAATAGTCGTCAGTTCAATAACCGATATGCGGATTTCAAATAGTGAAATACATAATTAAAAAAAAAATTCGTGCAAGATTGCACATCTATTTTTATTCGTTCCATTTCATATCTCCGATAAATGTTGTATGTAAACTGCATGATGCACTTTATCGCCGAAAAAAACTGCCATATCACACACAGGTCAAATTCGTTAATTACTTTTTCTTTTATTAGATTACTTCATCATCGACTTATCATGTTTTGGAAAATATAACGCACTAATCGCAATGCCGCTGTATCAAAATGCATATAACCTCTATTTACGTAAGTGGGCATAAATCTCCAACTCTATCAGAGAATAAGGAGCTACTTGGGAAATTTTTAAAAAAATTGTAATTTACTGCAAATACAAACATTGAAATTTCCTTCTAGAAATAAATTAATTTTTCCTACGACCCCATACGAAAGTGAACAATAGCAAACGCTACCGATATTAAGAAAGTGAGTCATATAACACGCGTATGTTAGGAACATAACACACGTGTGTGTTATGAAAATACGTCACGCTAAGCAATATCTAGAAATCCATGAATTTTGTATACATTAAAATGATGACATTAATGTTTAATCCAATTTTGAGAAGCATTTTAACCATTATGTATCTATTCTTTTCTTATAAATATAACTTTAATTAATGTTTAATTAGTTATTTTAGCTATCAAAAAGAAATATCTAATAGATTACACCTAACGTAACCTCACTATAATACATGAAAATTATTGAAGCAAGTTTGCCAAGATTAAAATCAGCGATGCCAAATGGGAGAAAGATAAGAGTAATGTCAAATAATTTAGTTAGCCAACCTCTCTTCACACCTGGCATTGTGTTATTAGTTGAACTTATATTTGTTAATTTTGGAAATATTATTAAATATAAATAAAAAATAAATTATGTGCCTCTGAAATTATTATATTATAAATTGCAATAGTAATTCATTTAATTAATTTTGCTGCTAAACCCAAGGTTTAATTTTATACTATGTTTAAATAAGTTATGAATATATGAGTTTTTAAAATTGAAATTTATATTTAGTAAAAGAATCTATTAAATAAAATGTTAACAAACACCCATTCACTTTAACAATTGTCATAATTCAGCTCCAGAAAAATAAAATTAAGTTGTCAAGATAACTTAATTTTATTTTTCTGGAAATGTTTTGATGGAAATTTCGTTATAATTATTCATATTGTGAAACTAAATTGTTTAAAAAATTAAACTTTATATCCTAAAAATAAATGGCTTAAGAAAATTAGATTTAAGTGTGATTTTCTCTGTTAAACCTAACCATAAAAATTTTGCTTTAAAATCTTCAAAAATTATATTCTTGAAAATTTAAAAAAATCAAGATTTTTTAAACATTTGAAATTTGGGGGGTCGTAGGAAAAATATTGTACATTACACGTTGGAAAGTAACTTTTCTGCACTCGTGTGATTTCCGCACTCGGCTTACGCCTCGTGCGTCAATTCACACTCGTGCGTACGAAAAGTTTCACTTTCCACACTAGTAATGTAATATACTATGATTTCGTAGGTCTAACGTAGGTAAAATGAAGCTTCCAGTGCGTAAAAGTTGAAAGAACTTTCTTTATTTGTGGTCATGATTCCAACATACGATTGAACAGAAAATTCTTTAACGAATTCTAATAGAACACACCCCACGCTAGCATCAGGATTAAATCTAACCTAGTTTTTATTTTAATCAACTGAAATATTTTGGCATTCCAAAGTTTAAAGATGTCAACAACATAAGCGTATAATAAGGGGTAGACGCACTCCTAATAAAGTATTCAGAACGGAAGCGGAATAAGCGAATAATATACAGGATGTCCATATTGTCCATTGAGTAGTTGTATCGGTTACCAACCTATACTATAGAATATACCTATACCTATACAAAGATAATGGAATATTGGCAAAAATGAAGGGCAAAAATTTCAATATTGGGCAGGTTATCTATTATATAGTATATTGAACTTGATATAATCTTTCCATGTAATATTGCGATTTAGAATTATTTAGTATAAGTGGTGACTTTTGCAATAATTCGAAAAAAGTGTAATCACAATCTACTTCACTATCTCTCGTTCTAGAGAACATAACGGTCACTTTTATTAACTTTTGGACGGGTAACTGGTGCTGTTAATAAGACAACAGATAGTGTTGTAAAATGCTTGAGCATTTATGTTTAGAGAATATTCCCGGAGCACAATAAATAAACTCTCAAAAGTGACCAAGACTGGAGAATATACCTTTAACTTGCAAAGATATACCCAAAATAACGATAATTCCAAACGTTCTTAAAATATTCTCAAAATGCTGAAAATGCTCGGAAAGTAATGTAATAATAGAAAATTGTAAAACATTAAACTCATTATATTTAGATTAGAATGTACGGGTATAGGATACTAAACCGCCGCGAACACTTCGCCGACCGCGGAAGCTACGCCCACTGGCCGTTTTGGACACTTTGCTAACCGTCGACACTATGCCGACTGCAACAGGTGGTCACTTTGACGGCCTTGAACACTAACCTAACCTAACGTCATATTGTAGAAAACATCACACAGATCATATTAATTTGTGAAAACCATGTCTAAATCAACAGGTTTGTTAGTTTTAGCTTCAACACTTTACATTAACATGTAAATCAGCGAATGTAGCTATTATCGTATCATTTTGTTGTGGCACATTATTTGTGAATATGAGGTACAGTAATGGTCCGAGAACACTACCTTGCGGCACTCCCGATTTTATTTGTTTGTAATTGGATAATTCACTTTCCATTTTTACTTGAAAATAAAATCCTTTAGATAGGACTTAAGGATTAGGTAGAGTTGAGCAGGAAATTGCTGCTTAAGTTTGTAGGGCAGACCCGTGTGCCAAACCCTGTCAAATGCTTGTTGAATGTCAAGAAATACTGAGGTATATGTTTCTTTTTTGTCCAGACGCTTTAATTTTGTTGGCGATTCTGTGGAATTGTTGGATCGTCGAATGGTTTTGTCGGAAGCCGAACTGATATGTAGGGATTAGATCGTTAAAGTAGTTGTCTTCTTTAATTATGTTAAGAAGGAGTCTTTCAAAGATCTTGGAGCAGGTAGAAGGCTTATTGGTCTGTAAGAATTAGTTTCTGTCGGAGGTTTGCCATAAAGATTTGAGCATATTTCCATTGAACAGGGAAGTAGCATAGACGTAATATGCCGTTAAAGATTATTGTAATTAAAACTAATTCGTAACATATGAGCAACTTTTTCTGATATTGTTTCAAAATTTGGTATAGATATGATGTGGTATATGGTATGTAATTTGTGACTTTTGTTTGATTGTCAATGGGATATATTCTTTTGATAGCTAACCTATAATCTATTAATCCAGGACATACTGGATTTAGGCTTTCTCACGTCCTTCCAAGATTCCTAGGTGAACGCTTAAATCAACTGGATTTTAAGATTTTCTCTAATTTCCTCTAAACGTCTAACATCCTTTATCTGGATTTTTCAGCACTTCTGTCCTGGCAATCATTAATTTTAAGTTAGCAACCATACGCGTTGCGGACGTTCACGGTCATTATCCTTAGTATCGAAAGCTTTTCCTGATCTTATCGATTTCCTAACTCTTTGTAATATAAGAAACAACTGTATTTCTGGTAAAGCAAGATTTTCAATAATTCAATTTAGAAATTTCTAAAACTCAACATGAGAGAATAAGTTCTGAAGAATCAAAACCAATATTAAAGTTAAGGGTAAGTCAAAGTACATGTGTGTACTTAGTGGTAAGGTTATATCTTAAATTAATCTTTCAAATTATTGTATATACATTATTATTTTTAACAATTAGTCTGATAAGGCTCAAATTGTTAAACATTCATGTCATTCGCAGTTGAAGTGAACTACCGATAATTACGATATTTTATTTATAGATTTCATTTATTACTATGCGAAAAAAAAATACTTATTTAATTAGTTATGTTCATTAATATCTGTTGGTTCTGACTGAGGGTACATTGACTACACATTTTTAATCAGGATAAGCGTGTAGTAACACTTTATCATTAATACGATTCAAATGGCCTTTTATTGAATTTCACACATTTTATCACATTTAGTACAATTTAAAAATAGTATCAGTAACTAATCCCTATAGCATAGATCGCTTCTCAATTAGATGTTTCATAAATCAGATTCTATAACTATTATTAGGTTGAGTCAAAAGTTTCCACCATTTTGGACTAATTTTGTTTTGAAGGGTATAACATAGAAGCCATATTTTATTTTGCATTGTTTACATAATTATGTCACTTTAAAGCTAATTTATACAGATTTAAATTCTATATTTGCGTTCAACATCAAAACGCTTCGAGGGTTAATAAACCATTATTGGGAAGGACGTTTATAGCCTACGTATCCAGCTAAGGGAAGTTGTGAAGTTGCAAGAGACGGTGCACAGTGGACCGTTTAAAACTTAGAATATCAAACTGGAAGAAGGAACGTAACTACCTGATGCAATAATCTTTAAATGCGACGGATATGACGTCACATTGGCCGCCATTAGACACCACCTGAATCTGCTTTTCTCTCAAACTCCGACAAATACGAAGAAGGGAATTACATTTCATAAGTAAGTAAGTATTCGTTTGTTTTAAATATTAAATATAAAATTTATATTCTAAGCTTAATTTCAAAACACTGTGTTTTTAAATTGAGGTTAAGTAGTGTGCGTGCGAATTTCGAGACAGTGAAAACCGCTAATGGAAATATCTCAGTACAAAACCGGAAAAACCTACTCCGCCATATTGAGACCCCATCCTGGTCGTATGTGATTTCTTCCTACAGTTTTATATTCTAAGGTTAAATTTTTAATACATGCTAGACGTATATAATTCTAATATCGCTTTAAACGATCGCAGTCGTCATATGTTGTGTAGATATAGCTCAGTATAAATGATTGGTTTTAATTAGTTAAGTGTACCGACAAAAAAAATAGTATATTATACACCAAGGTAGTGAAGACTATCGTTATAGCCCGACCGCCAGTTTAGAGCCCGAGATGCAAAGCATCGAGGGCTATAAGGCGTGAGGGCTATAATGGTCTTCACTATACCGTGGTTTATATACTATTTTTTCCACTACTAGTAATTTTTTAATTAGAATGAGTCATGAGATTTTTTAATTTGAATTACTTTGTAATTTTATTTACTTTGTTCATAAGAAAATCAAGTAGCATAAAAATTGACATTTGTAATAAATAAATGACAACTGGTTTAAAAGAAATCTTTTATTGTGTCTGGAAAAATGGACAGTTCAGACATAAACTGTACTCCTCCAGAAATTAAAGACTTGGTAGAAGAATTTTCAGAGGGATTACTGCCTGAAAAATCGAAAGGTGTGTACATGAAAACATACGAAATATTTAAAAATTGGTGCCAGCTGAAAAACGCAAGTGTTAGTTCTGAAAATGTAGTGTTGGCTTATTTTCAAGAGTACTTCAAGGGCAAAAAGGCACCCACTCTGTGGGCCCATTATTCAATGTTGAAAGCAACACTTTTGCCAAAGGATAATGTAGATATATCTAAATTTTTTAAGCTTGTCACTCTTGTCAGGTACCTGAAAAGACAAAATACAAATTACACACCTAAAAAATCTTTTTTCTACTCCTACCTGTAAATCACCCGTTTTCTTCACGCTTCGCGCAATGGAAATGTATACAATTCCAGTAAGGTGTACGGATATAATTTCATATCCGTACAGTGTACGGATATGAAAACAGCCAATCAAAGCAGTCCAATTTGACACTTCTTTATTTATAATTAATTTATTGACAACTCCTGTCATAAATATAGAAGTAAAAGTAAGTTAAATCAATGTTTCCTTCCTTCAATAACACTTAAAGCATTTGAAAATAACGTGGTTTGTGAAATTATAGCTTTAACAATAATACTTTTATAATTAAAAAGACATAAATATTAAATCATTTAAATAAGTACAACCTACTTTTATAATAAGTATAGTAGACGGAGTTTTGACGGAGTTTGGTAGCTCAGTCTGTAGAAGATAGGTATAAATAAACTGAAGCTGACCAACGTAGGTTCAATTCCAGCTGGGAGAATAATTCTTTTTTAATTCTTTTTTATAAAACAAAATTTAAAATAATGATTTTTCTTCGAAAATATTAATTTCTGCAAAGTTTTAACAATTCTCTTAAAAATTCTACAATGACAGAGGGATTTTACAAACCATATTTTAGCATGGATAAAAGCATAGGTTAATCCATATATTCGATTTCTCAAGGAGACATGCAATTTATTTTGTAATTGTTTTACTTAGTCGAAGAAAGAAGATACTGTACAACTTGGGTGGAATGCCTATATCGCCCTCGAACGATTGAGGCACTTCGCCTTCAGCGTCGTGCCTCAAACTTCGTTCTCGTGCGATATAGGCATCATATCCACCCTTGTTGCACAAACTACTATAGTTTTTACACAAGATGATATAATAAAATTTCTGAGTTACGCACCTGATGATTCTTACATTGCTGTTAAGGTAACTAGTCTGTGCATTGCATATGTATGCTATGTATGTAAATGTTTCACAATTTTAGGCAGTTCTTGCAATAGGAGTTGCTGGGGCTTGCCGAGGCAATGAACTTTGTAATTTGCTTATGACTGATTTAACGGTGAAAGAAGATATGATTATCATTAATATTCGTCACAGCAAAAATGGGTCATCTAGAAAATTTGTTGTTATGGATGCTCTGTGGATAGAAACGATAAAAAAATATCTAAAAATTAGGTCACTTTTGGACTTACTCCGATTATTTATTGCTGTTAAGAGTGGAAAAGAAGTCAGGCAAAATATACGGCATAACACAATCGCACAAATACCTAAAAAATTGCCATATATTTAAAATTGGCAAATCCTGAGCCCTATACTGGGCACACTTTCCGAAGAACCTCTGCCACTCTTCTACCCTGTAATGGTGGAAACACCCTGCAATTAAAGCAACATGGAGGGTGGAAGTCTGCAACAGTAGCAGAGGGTTACATAGAAGATTCACTGACAGTGAAAAAAACCATTGCACAAATGGTCCAAGCGCCTTCAACTTCATGCGTTGAGCTCCTACCTTCAACCTCGTCAAATTTATTAGATGAAATACAACCTTCCACCTCCTCGATTCAAGAAACTTCCACTGTGCATAGCAATGCAATTATAAATTTACCAACAAACGTAACCAATAACAGTTTACTCAGCACATTCGGATCAGGGATCACAATGACTTGCTACAATTGTACAATCAACTTTAATAAATAATTAAGAAATAAACATTGTTTATAATTACAGTTTATTCAATATTTACAATAAAAATTTTGTGTTTGGAGGTTTGTTTGCACAAAGGTTCCTAACCTAAAAATGGGTGATAAAAGGCGCCCGTCGCGTTCAAATAGCTAACAAACCACATTTTCGGCATTATTAGTTTCATCAGTTTCAATCTAAAACACAAGTTAAAGTTAGTTACAAAACTTTTACCTTTCTTCGTTTAGATTTACTATCCTTTATAGATCTTGAAGTCGTCTCGCATTTAACTGTCATTTAAACAGGTACAGCCTTTACTTCAATGAATCAAACATGTTAAATATAATCTCTTGGATATACATAACTTTGCTATTCAAATTCTTTCTCTAAAACTATCTCCGAGTTCTCAGAAAATGTAAATTTGTTCATTATTAACTTAGGTTAATAATGAAAAATTATTGACTGCTTCTAGCGCTAAGGTCAAGAAATCAAATTTCACAGTTGACTATGTCATACTTAAAATGTATCCTATACTACTAGTAGTGGAAAAAAGATGTTTACTACACTAGTTATATTATAAATATTAACAAAAAGGCTTAAATAATGTTGTAAAGTAATAGTATATTACATATCGAGAGTTGTAAGTAGCAAATTAGGTACAATTAGAAAAGTTACCCACGAGCCACCAGGCGAGTGCGTAACACGACCACACATTAAATTAATTGCCAAATTGTCACAATTTTTTAATAACAGTTTGTATTTTTGTGCTTGTCAAATATTTTGACAAAATAACAAAATGCCGCCAACACAAATGTGTGATAAACAAAAACGTTTGCAAACTATAACATGATATACTGTATTACGTAACAGTGTTTTTTTCTTTACATAATAGTGTTTACAATGGCACTTTACATGTCACGTAAATTGTTTGTAATTGACAACTTGCTTATATAGGAGTAGAAAAAAGTAATCAATGATTTGTAGTAATGAGACCAATAGCAGTGCGATCATCAGTCATTAATTGAATAATATTCAATATCATGTACAGTATAATAATAGTATATTATTATAAGAGTTGTATAAGACGGTCTATTGTAGCAGAGCTGTTTGGGACACGAAGAGAGAAGCGAGGAGAAGCGAATTATAAAACAAGTATAATATAGGTACTAGTTTTTATACTTTGCGTCATTAATTTTATAGAAATTGTAAATTCAATCTATTAACATTAACATTGCACAATCTTCAAATGCATCAATCTACAATCTAGTGATTTTTGCGTTTAACATGTGGTAACACTATAAAATGACTTTTCACGTTTTGTAAGGTTAGAATGTGTCAGAATTAAATGTGTTTATATGTAAACACCTCCAAAAGCGATATTATAAATACTAAATAGTCTGTATTATGAAATCGTTTTCGGTGTCACAATAAGCCCATTGTGAACACAAAGTACAAGAAAGTGTGTCCGGCATTTCGACACCGAAAGGTATAAGAAGTTAAAGATTATGTATGTATGTATCAAGATATATAAAACACTGGTAGGTCAACTCCCCTATGCTTGCCATAATAAATTTTTCACCCAAAATTGAAACGAGATCATTAGTTCGAAAGTCGCCGCGAGATGCCGCAACAGTGAAACGTGAGTGTCAAACCAAACCACATGTGTTAACCTTCAAAATTTATTAAGCTTTTTTAATAAACATAAAATTTATATTTTTATTATTGTCATTCGAGAATTTAATTGTTGTTTCTTATGCAGCTTTGTTTCTGTTTATTATAATTGACAGGCCAGAATTAATAAAAGATAGCGCGTTCTCAAATATACAGGTAAGTATAAATGAACACTTATTTCTAAACTAATTTTTCTGGTTTGTTTTCGATAGCAAAACGCCATTTGTATCATGTGATAAATTTTACCAGTAAATAGTTTGATGTTTAATTGTTCTATTAAAATTGCTCTTTTTAGGGATTCCACCTTTCTGTATGTGGCTAATGGTAATGGAGTGAGGGCCGTTATGTATTTCTCAATCACAATATAAGGTATTTAGAAAATCAGTTGTCAAAATGTAATTTTTAAATTTATCATAAAATGAAATCGTTTTAATCTAAACCTCTTATATTTTCAGGGACATTGCATGGAAGGTCTTGTATGGATTCTCATGGAAGTGACTGAGGTTCTTAAAATAACTTCAAAATTTGGTTACCAGAAAGAATTTTGTTTCCAAAATATGAATATGTCTGTACTACAGGGTCAAACCAATCTTTACGTACATTACATTTATGTTTAGATTTTATTGTAATAGTGATCGATGTCGACTTCACTTTCCTTGCCAGACCACAATTGGTCTGGTATATCATTGATTTCGTTGTTGTCATCATCGATGGCCTTGTTATTTGTTATTTTATAAATGTTTGTAATTAAATTTTTAAAATATAAATATTTCATGGATAGTTTTGCTGTAATTGATCTTGTTTGTTATAGAGTTAGATGCATAATAATATAATTGTTATCAAGTCAAAAAACTATTGCTTTTAAGTACAAAAGTCTGTGTTCTGCTGTTGTATTTAATATTTTTGTCCCTTTCACATGTGGACCATGTTTATATTGCTATTTAGCTTCTTGTTGCTATGTGTGCTTGTGTGCTTTATTGCTATTAATTACCAGTAACAGTTTTACTTAACCTGCTTAATGCATATAATTAAAAACATGTTTAAGCATTAAGTATATATAATTCGACTTATACCTACTCTTTTTTAATACTTGAAATCTTTAGAGCGTCTAATAGGTTTGAATTTCGCATATAGATTTTTTTATAGTGGCACACAAGGTCTTTACTTGTTAATAAAACTCCTGTTGCATCAATCCATGCTTGCAGTTTATCTGCTTTCCGTAAAATATTACAAAATAATTGATGAATTTAATTACAATTCTCAAAAGAAATGTTTGCATAGGTCAATTTGTATTCTTATTATTTAAGTTAAATGAAAATAAAAAAAGATGTTACCTTAGTTTGCTGTAAAAAATAAAATTTCAATTTAGTTTTATTACCAAAGATGTTTTAAATAAAGAAGAGTCACAATTTAGCATTTGAATAGTGCCAAAGAATCTTGTACCTCTATCATCATGAAAAAGTTTATTTAATTTGTATTACGAAAAATATGCCAAAAGTAAATATTCATTATTACAAGTTATGTTGCTGTAGAATGACAATCATGCTTCGCACGTCGCGCCATCTATCAGAAATTTAACTCGCGTTAAAATTGGTTGACGAAATGACGGCGAGTTGACATACCATAAGTTTTATATATATATATCTTGGTATGTATGTATTTATTTTTGGGCGAGAAATCAGGATGGCGGAGCATCCTTCGTATGTCATGGCACCGATTGCTATGATCATTTGACCGACCCTACTAGAATTTAGCCGAATCTGGGGGAATTCCCACCCTAGTAAGGATTTCTATCGTACCAAACATCGCATTGACACGGGACCCACAGTTTTACTTCCTATCCGAGAAAAAGGCATGTTTTTAATTTTTCTTCGCTATGAAAAGTTACCAGCTCGGTCGGGGATTGAACCTGCGACCCTTGGATTATGAAGCAAACATGCAAACCACTAATCCACCGAGGCTGGCTGATTTTTGATATATTTAAGAAAAGTATGCACCCTTATTTACAAACATGTTTGATAGGTTGCATAATCTCAAAAGGAAAAATAATAAGTTTTTTTTACATAAAGCCAAAGATAAGGTTTTAATAAATAAATATGCACTTTGGAACACTAGGCAGTAAAAGGATAAAGTTTAAAATATATTTCATTGAGTTGTTGTCAAGCAGTTCCTTGGGCACAATTTTGATATAAATGTAGGGATTGTTTTTTTATAGAAGATATCTTTAAAATAAGATACACATTTCTGCCGTTTTGCCATAGCAATCTAAAATAATGTAATTTAGTTGTGTTTCATGGTTGGATGTCTTTAAAATATCTAATAATGTTAATTAAGTTGTAAGGATGGATTTTGTCAAGAAGTTGTAACAAGGCAAATGAAAGTAATTAAGTTAAATTTAGTTATTTAATAATTGCATTTGAAAGATGATTTGCTTGACAAGTTCTAGGCAACTTATTATTTTATGATAGTACAACAATTATTATTATTATATTTCACGCCTACACTACGGGGTAACCAACATCTAAGGTCATCTGTCCCCCATCTAACATGCAACACGAATACACACATCCATAGTTGAGGTGGGGGAATTTTCCATTTAGAAAAATCCCGCCGAAAGAACCCAAGACCCTTGGAACACGAGTGATGCACTGACACCACCCGTCCACCGCCGGCCCAGTACAAGAATTATATATCATTAAAAAGAGATTTTGCTTCTCTATTTATTTATTGAAATTGTTTAAACAATAGTTAACAGTTATAAACAAATATGTGGTTATGTAGTATTTAGTTCCGAATTGGCATTTGTTCATAACCAGAAAAATCACCATAGCAGTATTATGTTTTCAAAAGTATATAAAAACAGCAGTCGTTTTGATGACAAACTCTGTTAATTTCAACATTTCAAGCAGTGCACTGGTGTTTAGAGCAAAATTTTAAAATTTGAACGTTGTGTTGTGATTTGAAAAATGTAAATAATTCCAAATGTCAAAATGTTAGTTTATACTTTGGTGAAATGTCAAAGTGATCAATGATTGTTTTTAAGTTCTTTGAATTTGATTATGTGTTTTAATAATAATTACTTTTAATTAAATCAATATTCAGTGCTGTGAATTCGCCAAGAATTTTTGTTAGTTTATGAGAATGTCAACTTTCAACATTTTAATTATAAACCATATGGAAGAAAGAGGATTTCTGTTTTATTACTACATCAGTTTGTAATTTAAAAGGGCGCCAAAATTTTGATATTTAAATATTTTAAGGTATTTATTTAGTTATAATCTAGTGATTAAGATAATGAGCATGACAGAGATATTACTCCTGAATGTAAAAGGCATTAGACTATCTTAGGATTGATTTTTCTTTTATTCAGGATTTCAAAATTTTATTTTTTTATATTGTATTTTAATTATTAGTTGGTTTATTTTCCGTGTTCTTTTTAAATAAATGTTGTCATTTCAATTTTAAAGAAGTTTTGTCATTTCAATTTTTTGTGTACTTTAATTATGTTCCTTAGAGCCATCAGTTGTGGTAAGATTCAAGCTTCACAAGTTATTTTCTTTTATGGTAAAGGTAGGTATATTTCATCAATGTGCTTTTACTGAAGTCTGTTATGTTTTGTTTGTAGTCTAAATTTAAATCAATTTAACATTTTTCAATATCAATCATCAACTTCGGGTGGTTGTACCCCTTAAACCCGTGATATATCATAGCATTATATAGACTTAAATTTCAAATAAACCCAACTTTATCTGCTTTTTCGAGCTTTTTACGGAAAACAATAGAAAAACTTTTTTTCATTTTTCCAAAGTTGCAGAAATGAACATTGTCCAAAATGAAAATACCCATTGGCCCAAAACGTCTTCTTAATAGTCACATTTTAGTTGATTTTGACCCGCAGCCAAAAAAGGTTGCCGGCGCCTGATTTAAATGGTTCTATTTGAAATAACCATTTAAAATATATTTGAAATGCTTTTCGAATAAACATTTCAATTTTATATAGATGTATGTATAGTATACATTTAGTCATTTAAAACATGGCCAAATATTTTTAAGCGCTCACAAATCTTCTTTATTGACAAATACGCGGCGAAACAAATGAACGCTCCCCATCATTCGTGATTGTCGCATCCCAAGCATTAAGTCGTACCAGTGTTGACAACCGTACTATATTATATGTAGTATTCATACTACGATCGAATGGCCAATGATCGAATTTAGTGACGGCAAAACCAAATTTCGAACGAAGTTTTTCTTTAGTTGATAAATTAATGACAGAATTATCAATGCGGTGGGAAGCGTTTAGAGTCAAACGGGGACTTTTGGATTCCTTATAAAACTGAAAACATTAAATCGTGCAGAACTGTAACGAAGCTGCTCTAACTTGGTCAGAAGATATAAAAAAGACCTTGTGGAAGATCAATTGGAAGACGATATCGTTCAACTGAAATATCCTTTTGAACACTGGAATATTCCCAAATGTGGAGATTAAAAAGCCATGATAAAGTGTTCCAGTGAGCGATCATTTTCAACTCTGAAGAGAGTTAAAAATTATTTAAGGTCGAAATTATCCAAATCTAAATTAAGCGGTTTAGCCATAATGACCATAGACTGAGAATTAATGAAAAATCTTGATTTTACATACATTATTGAAACTTTTGCTGCCAATTAATCTGAAAAAAAGGCCTTTAGCTAAAATATATTTTGGTTTGGTGCCTTTTGATTGACTATTATTACGTTCCTATAAGTATTCACTTTCTTCAATGCAAAAAGTTATTAATATATGTATATTGTATATGTTTAATAATGTATCAAACATGTTTATTAATAATATATTTGTGAAATGGGTGGTCACGCGGTAAAGCGTCCAATTTTACGGTGGAGTCGGGCGGGTTTGATCCCCAAAACCGCCGAGAGGATCTTTCTCGTCGATAAAGCCTCAGTACACTTCGCCGTGTTGTCAGATGGACACGTTAAGCAGTAGGTCTCGAGAATCACATAAACATCTTTTTAAAAATAACCGCTGTACACCACGCACAAGTATGTATTTACTTCGGTGGTTTGGCAATATTAAGTACAATTAACATTTATACAATACAATATATTTGTGTTCCAATAAAATGTGGGTCTACTTGTAATTATAAATACTATGTGTAGTGTGTACATAAGAACGAAAAATTCATAATTGAAGGAGGCGCAAAATGCGGGCTTCGGGCGCCAATCTTTCTTAATACGTCTCTGGATAGGACGTTTCGACGCGAAATACCTAATCTTAAATTTGAAGTTGCATTAACATAAACGCTCGGAAGAGACTATAACATTTAGATTTTATAGATTTATTCTGTCCGGACGAAAGTGGAATTTTTGATTTATGCAGGAATGCATTACCAACAACCCTGCAATCCGGTTTATGATATGTGAACATACGGAATTAAAAGTTTTTAAGGCAATAATTATTGTTTCAATATTTTTCTGCAAATTACAATTTTGTTTTCATCAACTCTAATCTCTTTAATACATTACAAAGACTAAAACAAAAATTTATGAAGATTTTACTAAAGATTTTATTTCTTGGTCGTAATTTGACTGATAGACAATTTGATATCACAAACAGACGTATTTGGCAATTTGAACAATGTTCCGTATTTTTGTGCTTGATACGATACGACTAAAAGAACTTCAATTTATGTGGAAGTTAAATTATCCGAATAGTCGACAGAGTACATGTATTAGAAAGAGTACAGAAAAACCTAAACAGTATGTATACTCGCGCAGAAACGGTCTTGCGCCGAATCAGCTCGCGACGAAACGTCTTCGCGCCGAATCGGTTGCATCGGATCGGTTACGCCTAAATGTCCTAGACCGGTTTGAAGATATGTTGTCTAACATAATAACTGTTTTTCTTAAATATCCTATGTAACCATAGTTTTTTTTTTAATAAGCAGCAATAAAATCCGTATTGTGGTAATTAAGTAAGTTATACGATATTTAGTGTAAGTTTACGTTCACGTCATTACTAAATTATGACGTCAGACTATGCGTTGTTGTCATATGGAATTGGATATTCATTGTTTGGTTCAACACCTCTGTTGCATATTTTTAGTGTACGTTTTTAAAAGAATTATTCTCTTATGAACCTGAAGTGATACATGTTCTCCTGTAACCAAATGTGGTATATCAATTGGAGAGTACAGCCACACACATAACGTGAGGTACTTAGGTACTGTTCTTATATATTTCATAAATTTCATTGCGAATATTTGCCTCTACAGAGGAACAATGTCTGTAGTTTGTTTTCGATTTCGTTTCCTCTTTGGGCTGAAAACTTCTTTCGCAGATGAAATATTCTCAGTGCTTGATAAACTCTCTAGAATTGTATACAGTTAAATCTTTCTTACAGAAAAATAAAAACATAGACTAACTTCTCTAACTGCAATTCAATGAATAAGTGGACCGTTTAAATTAATTTATTAATGTCTTAACTAATAGTGTTGATCTTTTGCACAATACTTTAGACATCTTGAAGTAAACAAATAATAAAAACAGGGAAAATCATCCAACACAAAATAACAAACTATCGTAAACCAAACTCAGAAAGCACATCTGAAATAAATTTGACAATACAGCGTGTCGCATACACAAGTGTACCAACCTGTTTTTCTGTTGAAATAAATGAGTATTTTCTCATTAAATTAACAAATTACGTTTTGGTTTAAAAACCTATTTGTATTTATTCTATAGATAAATATATTACTAAATATATGAAAATTAGATTTTATTATTTTCGATAAAGCAAATAAAATTCTTCATAAAATCATATTTTGAACGTTATTATTTGCACAGTTGGTTGTACTCTTACGTCACTACTTTTATATTTATCACGTGAATATAACCTTAGACTAGACGGTGTATAGCAAATAAATAGCAAAAAATTATAGAGTGGTTTTTATTCGGTTGTTCCAGCTATTTCTGACTTTGAGAGCGATTGCGATTCCGGGACTACCGATCAAGGGACTGGGGTTCGAACCCTGGCCAATACATCACCGAATTTTTTAAAATCACTTCTCTCTAGGAAGGCAATGGTTAACCACCGAAATATACTTTGCCCAGGAAATTTTCCTAAAAGTAATAAAGAAAATCCAAGCACTATGTATTTAGGGTGGATCAGAATCCACCTTAAGCTGCAGGTCCCTTATACTTGTGATCACTGGACACACACAAGTATAGAAGGGAAACACTAACGCTCTACAATAGAGCACATCACTTCACAGAAGAAGAAGTTATTTTCTATTCCGTGACCACGAAGTCCTATCTGTGACAGAAGATTATACTTACCAATACAACAAATATCATAAATTCTTCGTTACTCCTATTTCAGTACCTTGTTATAACGTTTTGTTGTTAAGATACAAAAAACTATTCGGTAAGTTTTCAGTAGCAAAATAAAGAGTAGATTATTGATAATCCAAATACTCTTGTTAAATAATAATTTAAATCGTCGCCAGATATGTGTTTCTTGTTGCAAGATTTACGAAAAGATCGAAAATAGAACCTGTAATTATATCATAACGATTGTTGTAATTAAAATGAAAAATCGTAACATTTCAACTTCTATCACGGAATGGACAAAATTGAATGCAATTTCTTTTAAATAACTGTTGGTTCTGAAAGTAGCCTGCCAAGCATCAATTTTTGATACTTCAGAATACCCGTTACAACCTTACAATATAAAACTGTAAGAAGGAGCGTAACTACCCGGCGTAATGAGCTTTAAAAGAGACCGACATGACGTCACACTGTTCGCCATTACACACCACCTAAATCTGCTTTTCTCTCAAACTCCGACAAATACGAAGAAGGGAATTACATTTTATAAGTATTCGTTTGTTTAAAATATTAAATATAAAGTTTATATTCTAAGATTAATTTCAAAATACTATGTATGTTTTAAAATTGAGGTTATGTAGTTTATGTGCGCATTTCGAGACAGCGAGAACCGCCAATGGAAAATATCTCATTACAAAACCGGAAACACCTACTCCGCCATATTACCTACGACCCCATCCCGGTCGTATGTGGTAGATGATTATGTTCCTTCCTACAGTTTTATATTCTAAGCCAGGGGTTCCCGAAGTTTTGCCTAGGTGGGCCAAACAGTGAATTCCAAAATATTTGACGAGCCAAAAAAACTTTTATGGAAAAAGTTAGACACACGGAAAAGATTTATACTAATTTTATAACATAACCGTTTTTATTAACCTTTTATTACAAATTGTTTATTACACATTTCAAAAAATTAAATAATTTCAAATAAAGAAAGAAAAAATAATTTCAAATAAAAAATTAATATATCAATCTGAAGCGTGCGACTTGTGCAGTTGTTGTTTTTTAATATCATTGAGCCTTGGTTCTAAGTCGGTCGAATATACAGGGTGTTTTGAAAAAGATGCCTTTCCCGTTAAAGGGCTATAGAGAAACATGTGTAGAGTAACATCTTACTAACAATTTCCTGAAATGCCCCTTTGAAATGACAACCCCCCTTATAAAAATAATAGGCACGCCACTGCAACATAGTAGATAAAATGTATGAAAAGAGAATTGTGTCTACTAGTACATACTTTTAAAGGTCGTGGACAAAAGAACGATAAACTAACCCAAGCAGGTAGCGGGATAAATATATAAATTCTCCGAAAAGTAATCAACACCAAATAGCAGTACGTGCTTTTAAAACGTTTTTAACTAAATATAATAACACTCATTTTGAACATCTGTAATAACTGTAATACTGACTCAGATCTTTGAGATTTGTAACTGCAGTATGCAGTTTTTCGTCAACTTTCTTTGTGTTAGGTGGTGGTAAACTCGAGTTTCGATTAATACACGTTTTAGAATTAATAACTGGCATTAGGTAGTGTTAAGTGTTTGTTTTAGTGATATGTATGATAATTAGCCAGGTAAATCAAAAGCCGATAATCCAATCTTTAATGTTTAATATAAAAATGTATCAATACATGGACCGAATTCGACCAGTGTTAACTAATAACTAAAACTTTCCTTTCTTTTAATAATCGTCTTGCCGTTGCATGGCAGTCGTTCAGCATCATTAAGCATTTACGACTTTTAAAAGTTATGTATAAAATCAGAACGTTTCACATGTTTTACAGAAAAATATCATATTACAATATAGGTTCATAATAACGAACCGGCAAGACCAAACATTAGTAAGCGTGAATTAAAAATAACCAATGGTAGAAATATAAAGGGCTTATTCATTCTCGTATCCCTACAGATAAGTAGTTTATTTAAGTGTATTTAGTTACTGTTTAAATTATGGCAGAACCAAACACGCCTGCTGAATGAACGTACCGCGAGTGCAATTTTGCCAATGGCTATTGGAACGCAAACAGGAAAATCCCCAGTTTGCACAAAATGTTTTACTCGTAAACGGTAAGTTTTACTCATTTTGTTAAAATGACATTCGTAAAATGAAAAACAGGCAATGTTTCCATCACAATTAGGTCAACGAACGTATGTTACATTTTATTTACCAACCTTAATAAATGATCAAGTCATCAAGGTAGTGAGTCACTCGGCAACCGCTGATGAAATTCAATTCTGTTGTTTCTGTAAATTGATACGTACGTAGCGGAGGTCAGTTATTAATTTAGTAGTTGCAGATGTGAGATCATTGTTTGCTTTATCAGTAATTCAGGGTCGAAATCTTACAAACAATCCATAGTCGACTCGTGACTTGTAAAAAATAAGGAAAAATCCGAAATTTTTTTAATTTTTTATTTTTATTTTATGAGTTTTGGGGTCTCTATATGGTCACCTTTCACCCCCTTAAAGCATTGCATATTTTACCGGAACACCCTGTATTCTTAACACCGCTTGTAAATGTTCATCAGTTACTTTTGATTTCAATTTGGACTTATTACTACTCATGAATGAGAAAGTTTTATGCAATCTGTGTAATAACAAGACATATTACATGTAAAATTTAGTATTTTTTAACTGAACATTTTTAAATTGTAATAGTAAGATAAAATGTATTTATGTTTTTTGTAAAAATGTAAGTTATCTCTATGAATTCAAGATCGCGGATATCTGACATCGCGGGCCGCATTTGGCCCGCGGGCCACCCTTTGGAAACCCCTGTTCTAAGGCTACAACCTAATAACTATAAAAATCAGTATCCGATTAATCCAAAAATTCTCATATTGTTTTGGTGTTTTGGCCAGTTATGAGAAATCAACCCAGCTATATGTTAGCTACAGGTCTTTTTTCGAGATTTATTGACAGAAAAAGTTTTAATAATTTCTGTAAAATCGATATTGCTCAACAATTCTGATTAAATGGTCATTATTGCTAAACTACTTAATTTAGATTTGAATCATTTTTAACTCTCTTAAAATAAATAAAGCATGTTTCCATTTGCTTCTACGTATTTTACTTTTATACGTTTTCTTTTTACGTATTAAGTTTTTTGATTCATGCCACCCCTGAAGAATTTCGCCCGAAGCCCGGGCTTCATACCAGAAATATCAGAAAAAGTTGCCCATATACTAAGAAAAACCAGCAATTATAAAATAGCCTTTAAAACGAACGGTAGCACTTTTTTATTCAATGCTATAAAGACACTACATCCGATATCATGAAATCGGGCATTACCGTTTAAATTGTTTTTTTTGTTGTTCGGTATATATTGGCAAAACACTTAAGAACACACACACACATAAAGAACACGTGTGTTGTTACACAAATAAACATACTGAAAAATCTGATTATGTCAAACATCTTTTAGAACAAAATCACACAATGATTCTTTAAAATAATCTTAAATTCCTACATTCTTGTAATAACAAACGCAAATTAGACATTTTAGAAGCTTTTGAGATATACAAACAAAAACTCAGGGTACTTTTAATGAATGAACAGATTGAGCTCAGTAATTCTCCGTTACTGGTAGTGTTAGATATTTAATTCTGATTATTTTTATCTAGTTTTTGTAGTTACCTTAACGACGTGTTTGTTTATATTTATATTATAACCTTTGATAATGACAGCTTAGCTGTCGAAACAATATTGTCAGGTTATATATTTCAATAAATATTGTGAAAGTTTTTATTAATCTTTATTTATTTCTTATTCATATAGCTATGAGTGTAGGGAATTTTACAAACATAACAAACAGTAAATTGAAGATGAAATAAAAAGAGAATAAGGCCGAAAAAGCCGATTCCTTTCACTGAATTTATTTTGGTTTTGCTTATTACATCTACGTCTAAGCGTTGAGTGAGAGAATTATCTCACTCAACGGTCTAGGTTATAGCGTTGTGACGTCATAGTTGGTTTGGCGAATTAATAATTCTTCATTATTTCATTTGGCTTATAACTTTCTGACGTCACTCTAGCGAGTTTAATGGATAATAACAGCAATAGAAACAACACATTATTAGGCATTCTTCTTTTTAATAATAATAATAATAACAATGAGCAGCTCAAGGTCAAGAATAACCAAAAATTACTTTGTTAGCATCATTGCCACTGTTTGACCTTAACTTTTTCAGGAAATATTTAACAGAAAATTATCTGCTGAAACGTTATGTAAAGCTTTCAAAAAAAGTTCAATAAGGCTTTTAAAATCACACGTAGACTGTCCAAAATAAATTTGCCAGGGTAAACGTACTCGAGTAACTTTTACGATTAGAAATTTTCTCTAAAAGTTTAATAAACCCAATATTTCGACCCTTGTAAAAATTTCTTGTAAAAGTGACCGTCGGCCCCAACACGATAATTTTAATAGTAGGTATATGCGACAGTAAATCATTTACAGGTCAGATATATTTTGAAATATTGCAAATAAAAGTTCAATGAACCAGGATAGATGAGTTTACAACTGCAACATTATACATTTACATAACCGAAAGTAAGTAATTAAGTTAATGTTTACACATGTCATGTACATTTTAATAAATTTTAAAGACAGGTGGCCGTATGAATTGTGCATTAGGGAGCCATTTTACGGCACTTAAGTTTAATCTACTATTTAATTGCATCACGAGCAATCGGATTGAGTTATTACAACACATCTACACGGTGATTCAGTACTCAATGATCGGACTTTGAGGATAAGCTTCTCTGGTTATTAGAAACATAAAACCTTAGTAACTTTTTTTGATTAAATGAACTTGAAAATTTCGAAAATTTTGACCGACGTTTTCAGAAAAGTACGTATAATTGATGCAGGTCAGTGTTGTTAAGTCGAATAGAAATAAATGCAAGATCTTTAGAAATTGACACCATCAGCAAAAACGTGACATCTGTTTAAACAAGCACAACAACAATGCAAACGACGCACATTCCATTTTAGATGTTAAAACAAAACGATCTATTAATCCGGGAGATTCCCCTCTATTCTAATAGTAAACGCAGACAGAAATGACATCATTTTAATACAGACCCATTCAATGATATCATTAAATTCGATGTGTTATACGTTAATAAACAGATATTAGTTTTAATTAAGTAAAGACATGTTTCGCTAATTTGATCTATCCATCAATAGGTATTGTTTTTTTATTGGAATTCTAGAATGTTTCATTATTAAAACCTTATTATTCTTTTTGATGTTTTAATTCAACGACCCTGAATGCTTGATGGATTTGTTTACATAGTCAAGTACAAGTACTGTTACGTTTTATTACTAAAAGCTGCAGTGTAAGGGGTTTGCAATTTGTTATCATTTGAGAAACCAAATATGTGTCACTATTACAGTACTATAACTTTTTATTCACAAACCTGCAGTATTGTATTACACATAGGGGTTAATGTGCCTATTAAAAGAATTTGAAATTGTCTTAGTAATCAGAAACAACACAAAACAAAAATACCATTTTTGAAACAATATCCATCGAGATGTCGTTCTCAACATGCTTTGTTTAATTAATTCTGTTTATCTGTTGTTATTCTACGAAACACTTGGCCAAAATAAAGACGTTTTTATTACTTTATTACGCTATCCTTGCACATTCTAGTAGTATTGAATATCTGCTTGAACTTTTAAAATATGTGTCATGTGCATTCATACTATTAAATTTGAAAACATTTGGCTGAACTTCGATGCCGTTTTTCTCCAAAAGTATAGAAATACGAGAAAAATGGTATATAGGAATTCTCTTTCTTTAATGGTTATCTAACCACTGGCAAAGTCCGATTACTCCGTAATGACTCACCGTGTATATAATTGTCTTTCTGAATTGTTTATGAAAATATGAAAAGGTCTAATTTTTAAATTATCATATCTGCACTATTTCGTAGGTGTTTCTGCAATAATAGTATAATGATAATAGTTAACCATGGAAAGACAGATCTGCCAATTATTCTATATAATTAATATTAATTGATTTATAATTAAGTAAATTTATTCACAATCGGTTAGTAATACTGTATTTCAAAGTTGAGAAATAAGTTATTATTAACCCAATGATTGCAATTAAATGATTTATGTATTTGCTAATTGTTTAAAATTAAATGATTGTGAATAAAATAGTATACATACCTCGGTGGAAGACTTCAGTAAACCCTGGCGTATAGTATAGTATATGTATAATACCTCAATGGAAGACTTCAGTAAACCCTGGCGCTATAGCAAAACTCGGCTATATTGAACCATTTTTCACTTAGGTATGTAACGGTGGCGGCTCGTGCCTACATAGGAAGGTGAGACTCGAAAAAACCCTCCTGCTGCAAAACCCAATTTAATGTGTAAATAATGCTAAAGGTGCACCAGATCCAATTTCAGGTAGTTTAACTCTCCAGCTATAACGCTAGAGCATTACGCATCATCGTAACTATTTTTTCTTTAAAATTAAATGGTTATAAAACGTTAGCTATTAGATTAAATAATGCATTTGCAGTTCTATCAGCACTTACATAAAAAAACTCTAAAAATCGTTCTTTTAAATTTCCATTATTTACAAATCGGACAGTAATGGGGCAGTGTGATTTTTCACTAATATATGTTGTATCATCAGCAATTATTGCAAAATAATTTGCATTATTAATTTCACTGTCGAATTATTATCGCAACAAGAAATTAATTGATTTTGTATAGTTTTTGACTGACCAGTAAAAATGTTTTTAACTTCTTCAGCATGTTCGCTAATTTCTACATTGAGCTTGAGCCGATTTTTTTACATTCTCCTTGTATAAAATTGTATTTAAATATGCGTGTCCTTGCAAAGCTTCTATAACTGTTATTATGGAAACATTACGTTCAATACGCTTAAGACCTAGAAAATTTTTAATACGTTCTTTTGAATCGTTATATTTTTTACACCTATTTTGTAATTTGTCAGCAGACATAACAGCGATGTTTGGCGTCGGACGTTGCTCTAAAATGTGTTGCTGCTCTATTTTGTTACGCATTAAAAATGATGTTTCTGTAAACGCATCACGCTATCATATTGTGCATCATTTCCTTGCATCTAAAACAAAAAAAAGTTACTAGCTGCTTAATTAAAATCCCCGACTTTTTTCACTAATATACTTAATGTTCCAGTGAATCTTATAAAAGCACCTTATATAGCACACAAGTTAATCACGTTAAAATACGATTTTGAAAAGTAAAACAAAACATGAAAGAAATCGTCTTCGGTAGTATTCGGACGGAGGTCGCGACGGTAAAATAACATATGATGCGAATCTCGATCTTTCGTTGATTCACGAAGCTGTGAAATCTCAGCCTCAGTTCTGCCTATAGGAAGAGTATACGACCAGAAGTTAAAAACATTTTTACTGGTCAGTCAAAAACTATATAAAAATCAATCCGGTGCGCTGTAACGAGCCAGCAAATGCATAGAGAGGCATGAACTGAAGCTTGAGATTTATATCCTCATTCATTTCGCTGCGTTGGGTATGCGCATATAAATACATTTTATTATAAAATAAGCTTATTTATATTAAATTCAATATTTTTAATCTAGAAAGTATTGATAGAATAAATTTATTAACATAGTAATAAAAAAATGATTGAAGGGTAAAATATTTAGATTTTATTTAGTAATTATTTGGTTTCGTTTAGGTGAGGCTCAGACTTACCCGGCAAGCTGCGCTTGGTATGTAATACATATATGTACTATTTTGCAGGTCCATTTTTAGGGTAGTTGGCGCCCTGGTGCATAAAAAGTAAGGCACCTTATGATAGATGTTAAAGAATGTATAAGCATAATATTAGTTAATAATATTAAACAGATACGGGCTGTATCGGACTGGCAGCATTAGTAAATGGCCCTGGGGGCCGTATGTTTCTTCGATAACTTAACGCAAATTTTATTTTTATTTGTTTTGATTGGACACTAGAAATAACATAATTAAAAACTCTTTTTAAATTACCTTTTAATAAATTTAACGTATAGATATAAATACGCATAACAGCAGCCGCACACTGGTGCAAAACTACAAAAACAGTGCATAAGGGGAAAAATTAAGTTCTTGGAATTCTTAGTTGCCTTGCCTATTACGTTACTACCTAAGTGTGATTAAGAATAAATGCATAAATCTTTTATGCATCACCTTGGAACTGATAAGTAGCCACGTACTGAAATAACACCCTCCTACTTGGGCATTTCATCGTAGCGAGTTTATTAAATGTACCCCAGTGAAACAGAAGCGGGTTAATTTACCAATTAAAAATATGCATTTAGATTTTCAAGGTAAGTAATTTTAGCATATGTTACAGTTATTACGCTTGTAATTATTACGATGTATTAAATTATAGGTACGAAGATTATGATTTGTTTTTGAAATTTTACCAATAATCTGTCATAAGTTTCGATTGCCGCGTTCTAACTTATACATCACAGGGAAGCATCTTTGGTGAAGATTTCCTAAAAGTTTCAGACGCACCTCGATTCCTCTGCCTTAGTAGTTTTTAAAGTTACTACTGCAATTTATAGTTTATTTAAAATTTAACATAAAAAGTGCATCAAAACATTCTTTAGATAATTGTCGTGTTTCTCAAAGTTGCCTTTAAATCTTAAGATGTGTTTCTTACAGAAAGAAAAATTACTGTTGTTTTTGCCAACCTCGGTAGATTAGTGGTTTGCATGTTTACTTCATAATCCAAGGGTCGCAGGTTCGATCCCCGGCCGAGCTGGTAATTCTTCATAGCGGAGAAAAATTAAAAACATGCCTTCTTCTTGGGTAGGAAGTAAAACTGTAGGTCCCGTGTCAATGCGATGTTTGGCACGTTAAAAATCCCTACTGGGGGTGGAATTCTTCCAGATTCGGCTAAATTCTAGTAGAGTCGGTCAAATAATCGTAGCAATCGGTGCCATGAGGTACGAAGAATGCTCCGCCTTCCTGATTCCTCGCCCAAAAATAAATAAATACTGAAGTTTTTAAATTATATTTATTATATTAATGCAAAAATAATGATGTTACTAGTTTTAGATCTCGACTTGTACTGACTACTTATGGAAATATAATTATAAAGGAAGCTATTATTGGTATATGATACATCATATTAAATACAAGCAATTGAACTTAAATATTTGTTGATGAATCAAAAAAACAATGTTAATTTGTAAACTATAGAAAATGACTGTGAACAAATGAATAATACGATCTAATAATGATAACACTGGGGAACAATTTTTTTGTCATTCACTATTGCAAGAGATTTTTTAACTGATTTTAGTAATATTTTCATCGCTGATTTCAAATCTGAAATTGGTTTTTCGCTACATGCTCTGGTTTCTATGCAATTTGATGTTAAATATAGAGCGTTTCATATTAAGTTAATACTCGTATATTAACCCTATGATGCACCACCTATCCTATAACTTTTGACATTTTTTTGTGCCAGGTATTGTGCCCTTAGGAATACTTCGTTTATTTATAAATAATGATTAGCATACTTTTTGTAATAACAGCCTTAAATGTGAAATAGTTTCATTAAAAAAAATTCTTCACCACAGTGCACCGTTTTAACTCAGCACAAGCAATAATACGAGTATAAATAAAACACAGCATACAAAAGAAACAGAAAAAGATTTGTTAAAAAGAAAAAAATAATATACAGTAAAAGATTAATATCAAAAATCAAATAATGGAGATAAAAAAAGAAATTATAAGAGACTAATTTGACAATATGAACAATTTGTATACAGTTCTTAAAATTGAACATAATCAAAGAATCAAATTAATTAAATAGTTTATCAGAAATATAGCCTATTTACAATCTCTGCAGAAAAGGTACTTTAGATTACAACTGGCAACTGCGCCACAAATATAATAAAAGCAAAAATAGTAAAGCTGATCTTTATTACGTAACCTAAAAAAAGGAAAGAAGAGAAGGAATGTTTATACAGTTAAAGATGGGTGAAAATTTTGTGTGTTAGAAGAATGTTGTGTATTTTGTAATTTTTGCTATATGTAACTTGAATTTGATAATACACTTGGCTTTTTAGTTGCGGGTCTAAAGGTGGTGGATAATAATACCCAACGTTCCGAAAGGCAACTTTCTAATAAGGTGCTAAGAGTTGTAGGCAACGTGAAGACGTAGCGTAAAACTCAAGTTTAGAAAAAGCCTAGGAAAGAATTCTGTATTAATTTAACAGTTTAACAACTATGGCCTACCAGAATTAGATGATTTCTTCGGCTTAAAAAAAGAGACCCCGAGAGATAACAACTTGTTTAAGTGGAAGGTATTTCTACAAAACAAGGAATTGTTAGAGATAACCATAATGAATAAATTAGTTTAGAAGTATACCTTGGTTAAATAACGTTTAGAGACCAACAAGTAGTGTACCTGTGACTGTGAACTATCACCTCCGTGAAACTAACTAAATCACCAGGAACTTCTTTAATTTCATTTTACAGAAAAACTCTAAAAGAAAATAGTTCACAAACTTCTCACATGAGTGAAATCATACTACAAGCAAGATAATTTATGCTCAACTAAACAACAAAAGGTGGAAATGTAGTTATCTTATCAAAAGTTTCTGGAAAACAGTGATAAAGCCGAATTTACCAAGGAGGAAGCCTTAACAGGAACATAACCAAATAAGGTATAACCAATAAAAAGGTGTGCCCCAAACATGACCATATTTGAATTGACAAAACTGATCTTAACACAATAGGGAAAAACCTTTTAAGACTTTCCGCGATCACAAAGGGTTCTATTTACCTTTAATCAATAATTATAATCCGATATTCGAAAATCTAACAATACGGCTAATAGATTGTAAGGTCTGTGGTATATCAGAACACTATATTTTTTGAGGACGATTTTAGCCGTGTAAAAGGTAACCAGACAATTTTAGCCATGAAAAAGATAAGCTCGTTACCAAAATACGTATTGACATAGTCTGATGGATGACCTTCTTGAGGACCAGAAAGCTGCTTTTTTGCCGTGATACACACATCTTTTGTTTTACACACACAGTAGAGCATTCTTTACTTTATTCAATTTTATTGAAAGTACAAGAACAGGTTATGCTGTCAACAAAATACAAAAATATAATAAATATTGATTCTAACGTAACAGCATTCAGCTAGCTTTGGAATTTTCTTTATTTTTGCGTTTATTTTATCGCCTATTATCGCTATTTTTATGCAATTACGTCAGATTCTTCAACAAATGCCTTATAGACACAGCAAAATCGCATTCTTTGTATAGGACAAAACAGTTATTTTTGAAACAAATACTTTACAGTAACAGGTACTTAGTAGTAACGAGTTGATATGTGAGTTCTGTAAAAAGATGTTCCTGTATTCCTATATTGTTTTAATAAAAACAAAAATGAAAACATTTTGAAAAGTCAATAAAATAGAATTTGAAGCAAATATCATGTTAATATAGACTGGTGCTTCAAGGTGATCATTTTCAATTGAGGCAGGGAAGTTTCTATCGCACTAGTATTGTCTTGTCTTCTAAGAGCAATGAAAGTGGTTACTTTCATGGCAGTAGCAGAAAATAATTTTTTCTTCTAAAACATTTTTAAAGTTTGCTTTGTTTAATGGGTCATTCTCCGTACAAAAGCACAATTTAAGAAACAAAAGAAACAAAAAAAAAGTAAAAAAAGTGTAATTTTTTTTGCAAGTTTTTGCTTTTAGGTTTTTTGAAATGTTTTGAAAACAGCAGAACACCTGTCTAAAACTTTTGTAGTATTTTCTTAAAGATTTCAATTTTTGAACATGCGTACGATAGTAATGATGCTAATTAAATACGGAGTTGATGAAAAGGATTGATTCTTAAAATAGTACATATGTTATTTATAAAACTAACAATTTTTATGAGCATCTAGTCACTATTAATGTCAATTAACTCAAAAAGTCGGAAAACCGTTAAAACCAGTGTAATTTTTATAAAAGTAAAAGAGACCTTCGGAAATGATTTTTTCTCTAAGGAGTTGAGGGCTGCGAGGTACACATTTAAATCTTTATTAATTTATTAGGTATAAAAATGTTATTCTTATATTACCGAAGCTGGAAAAGGCTTCGGGGATGACGACTTCGGAAATGACAATTTTACAGTTTTTAAATAATTTCCTCTAAACGGTGCATGCTAACCTAACCTAACTTTCTTAAACACAAACACAGCTAATAACAAAGCCGAATCAATTATATAAATTGTAAAAATAATATCAATTATACAGTGAAGACTCGTTGATCCGGATCTACGTTAATCCGAATACCACGAGAATCCGGACCGGCAATTTATTTACATTGATTTTATTGTAATCCGGATTTAAAGGTTTTGATAATCCGAACTTATTGTTTTAATTCTTCAAGTTTTGTTTATATTAACAAATGCAATGGGTATTCAGATGCGTAATTTGATACAAAACCACCGTTGGAGATAAGATAAATAAGATATAATTTTATTTATGTTTACGTTAGGCCCTGTACACATGCAGCGGTTTCAAACGCGCGTTTGCGACTATATAGGATTGCAATTGCAATTGCAGGATTGCATATCCCATAAAAGCGCGTGTTAGCATGTGTACGCGTCTATTGCAATCCTATGTAGTCGCTAACGCGCGATAGCAAACGCGCGTTAGAAAACGCTCCATGTGTACAGGGTCTTATATTTATGTTTGACCAATTCTTATTATAAAAAGTCACGTATTTTTTAGAAGTGGTTACATTGCAACTTCACAATTCGTATTAGTTACAAAGGTTTAAGTTAAAAAAGAATTGATACTTCTTTTACAAATTACGACTTTGTGTATCTGCGGCAGACATAAAAAGATTTTGTGCTAAATTTAAAAAGTGTTAAATTTAAAAAGACCGCATTGTAACTTTAAATATTATACATTACCAGATTTGTTACAAAATCTAAAGGATCGTATATCAAAGTTAAAAAGAAACCTTAAAACCTGCGAAATATCCAGGAAAATTGTTTACATGATTTTAGATATGTCACCGATATCTTCCAAAATTTTGACCGAAAAGGCAAAACATCTTTATCCAGCAGCGTACGGTACATAGGAAACAGTGGAGTCATGCGACATATGCGTTATCACGCTCGTACGCAATGTGTACGAGTGTGCTTGCCTGATAGCGCATACGTTATATCGCGACTACTACACTGTTTCGTATGCACCGCACGCTGCTGTGACTAAGATGTTTTCAAAAAGGATATCTTCAGGGCAAGTAAAGATTGGATACTAATTTTAAAAAGACACAATTTGCGTGTCAAAAATCTCTGGAGGAAAGCTGTTCAATGATTCTCATGCTGTAAAGACACTTTGAGACACCCTTTAACAGTTGCTAAGCGGTCAGCGTGGCTTTGCAATGGGCGGTAGAAAAATTGAAACATTGCGATGTTGGAAAATTTATAAGAAAAATCGTATCTAAGGTATTAAGTTTAAAAAAACAAAACAAACAAAAATCACCGCCTTCTTGGTTAACGGCATATTAATGGGGAACATTATTTTTACGTTTTTAAAACTATTTTGCGCTAAATATTTTTGTAAATTTGTTTATTTTTAAATAAATGTTTTTGCAGAATGTTTTAATTGCATTTATTTACAAATAAAACATTGTAATTCTACAGACGCGGTAGTTCGGAAATCGCAATGATTCGGATTGTCCACGTTTTAATTAATCCGAATTACCGAGACTTCACTGTATATGTTTGAGCTATCTACGGGTATGACGGTTAATAAATGTACGTACGTGTTTTTCAATTAACAAGACACTTCTTATTCTAAGAGTCAAAACACTTTCGCTAACTTTAACTGCTGCCAGCTAAAAGAAAGATGTCTGAATGCACACCCGGTATGTGCAGACAAAATACAACACCACGTTGCCAAATTTTTACGTTTTTGTTTTGTGCTTCGAAAATGACGCCAAAACTAGTTACACCTATAATAGGGCTATAATTCAAAGATCTTCAAAGAATATATAATAAATAAATCATTTTATAAAAACTGTAGATACAAGCTTAAGTATCACTGCTTCAATTTAAAAGTTATTCGAAACAGATACAAATATTGTAACATTATACACTCGTAAAAGCAGCTGTTACAGCCTCGAAGTATGACAAAAGTAAAGTTTGATGAACAAAACTAACAACAAAACTTATTTTTTCTTCAAGTTTTAGGTGAGATCTTTTTTTAAAGTAACCATACAAAATAGTCTTGCAAAGTTTCTGTTGATATGTACAGTGCTAAATACGCCATTTACCAGTAACATGTTTTTTTTACCTTTTCTGGAGAATGACCCTAATATGGCCTTATCAAGAAATGTCGAAAAGTCAATTACATTAATATAATTTCAGAGTTAAGCCAAACAACGTAATACGCATGCTCCTTGAGAGTATTACTAGCTACTATAAGGTTGGGTAGTACCTGGATTAGTAATCATTAATCCGTGATTAGAATTAGGGATTAGATCAATCCCTAATCACCGATTCCAAGCAAATACTTTTAAAAATCTAATCCCAATTCTTAAACGTAAAAAATATTATGAACTGTTTAATCCCCAATTCCTAATTCTAAAACATATCTTTGTGAATTTAATTCTTAATCCCAAAAACTTAATCTTGTATATCTTTAACACCAAAAATATTTTTAAAAATTCATTCTCTAATCCCAAAATATATTTTGAAAAATGTAATCCTCAATCCTAAAAACTATTTTTGTGAATTGAATTCCTTATTCCAAGAAATGTTTCGATAATCTTAATACTGTATCTCTAATCTTAAAAAATATTTTTTTAAATTCAATCCTCCCTCTTAAAAAATATTTTGAAGAATAACAAATCATTTACTTAAAAAACCAAAAAATTTAAAAAAATTTAATCCTCATCTCTAATCTCTAAGAAAAACTTTTAAGAATTCAATCTTTAAAATCTCAAAATTATTTTAAAAGCATCTAATCTCCAATCCCTAATCACATTTTTTAAATTCAATCCCCAAACCGTAATCCCAAAAATATTTTGAAAAAGCTTAAACCCTAATCCCTAATTCTTGTTAGTTTAATTGGGGGATTACCCTACGTTAGTTACAAATAAAGTATAAAGCATAGTAACGACCGAAAAAAATCGTGTCCGGTTATAGAATCGGCGACGATTGTCGACCAATTAAAAGATCGACGAAATGTACGATGTTGCCGATTAATCTTCTAATTCTGCGCGAAAAAGGCATTCAAACAGTAATAATCGTTGTTTTTTAGTACTATTTCCACTTCAAAATAAACAAAATTACAATAAATTTATAATGACATATCAAAACAACACTTTGTTTAGATTTAATTTGATTTAATTAATGAACACTTAGATTTAATTATAATTAATAAATTTTTACAATAAATTACATAAATTTTTGACTTGTCTATAGTCTTCAATCGGCAGATTTAGGTTTCAGATGAATTAATGAATCAACACAACTTATTTAACATCATATTAAGGGAACAAATAAAAGTAAACTTACATGAAGAAAATTCTGTTACAAGCTAAGACAAAAAATGGCTACCTACTTCTTATTTACATTTCATAATAATCTTTCCAAAACAAAATAGCAGCGTCCCTAACTACACAAAATCACATTACCAACTTTAATGAAACTGTAATAAACATTCCTAAACATTTTATAAAATATTCAAACCAAATAGTTGTTATTCTAAAAATCATTTATGGCTGTTGTCTGTACCTGTATGTAACAACACCCCACTAAATAAATTGTTTAACTATGACGTCATTTTCTTTGTGACTAAATGACTTGCTACAACTACTCTGATGTATTTTTGGTTGACAGCAGGTCTGACCATTACAATCTGTCATTCTGAAAATCTACAGAATTGGTTATTTCTGATTCAATGCATAAAATTGATAGGACATTTAATTTCTCTTGACCAAAAGAGGGTCTGAGATACATTTTTACCCTTTTGAGGGTTGGAAATGACCGCTCTCCATGGTAGTTTGTTGTAGTTATTACGAGTACTTCCGACGGTCCAGTCCTAATAAGCGTTTCTAAGAATTTGCAATTCTGCGTACAATGTCTGGCGCTGGCGCCCCAAAGGCCATTGAAGCCTACGTTTTGTAGGCTTGAGAGTTCATCCGGGTCTGCGCTTAGCTTTTAAGCAAATTACAATGGACATAGGAAGGTATGCCTTGCAATTTATCTGTCTTTATAGTATACAAGAGCATCTAGGTAGAGATATTTGTCTAAGAACGATCACACCAATCCAAAATGTTTTTCTTAAAAATCTACCAAAACCGGTTATTACTTACTACATCTAAAGATTAAAAATATTTAAGGTATGTAAAATAGCGATTGAGATCTAATTTGACAACAGATGGCATAGTCCTTATTTATTTATTTTTGGGCAATAAGTTGGGTCCGCGGAGCATATGGAAATTGATTCAAAACAATCCTAAATGAAATCTAGCTGGAAGGGATGCGACATTACTCATTTTGAGAACCTTATAGATCTGATATGTAATGTTACTTTATTCTTAAGCAGCAATAACAGTTTGTTACCGCAGATCCATGATAAGATATTTTTACATGGAAATTCTAATTGCCTTCGCCAATTGCCAATCGATTTGTTAATAAAAGGTATCCTAAATACTGTTTACTTGACAATTTGATAAACGCAATCTTTTTGTAAACATATTCGCCAAAACCTTTTTATCTTTAATGTAGTACCCTGAGGATTTCCAAATATTTTGAGAAGAAACCCTATTGATGAAAGGATGCTAAATTGTTTGTTATTATTAAGCACCTTCTTCTTCTTCTGCAACAGTAAAAATAATTTAAGTAAGCTAAAGAAATTTATTTCGGCATCCAAAATAAACACCACGAGTAAGTTTTGGGGCATTTTTCTTCTTTGGTGGGCGTGTTGAAAGAAGAAGACACTTTCAAATGTGAATTTACCAAGGAGAATTTATTAAAACACCGTCGAGAGATCTCTTTTCTCAGAAAACTGTCTCAATGAATACAGTCGATACTTTCTTAGATAAATAATTCTCATTTAAGATATAGTATGTAGCACTGGCTATAGCAACTACTATAATAATAATAACGGGCATTGACTTTCCAGAAGGTTGGCTTTTAGAGTTGTTATTCCCTTATTTTTATTTGCTTCACGATAATCCCCCGTCTGGAGAGGTTAGTGAACTTCTTCGCAGTAGTACGGTTCTTCAAGAAACTACCATAAAACAGCCCCTGAATAAAAGTGAATACCCTTAAAAGGGCGCCGACGATAAAACGAACAATAACTGTTTGTCGTCCTTTAACCACGAAGGTATTGTTGGACATTTCTTCTGACTCTAAAAGGCCTATTTTAAATGGCCTTTCAGTTATTGTTAATAGCGACGTGAGATCTTTTTTTTTGTTTTATTCTTTCTGTGACTATAGTAGAATACAAGGCTTGCTGCAAGGATGAAGCACGAAAGAAGATTTTGTTCTTCTTTGGCTTAAAAGTAATTTTGTAATTTTGTTTTGGTGTGAAGTAATTAAAAAACTAAAAATTCCAGTACTAAACAATTTCGAAAGTTTCTAAAGTCAGTGACCGATATATTCCTATCGTACTTAAAATCAATATTGAGAAGGTCGAATGATTATGTTCTTTTTAAATAACTTGACCTATTAGCCTAGAGATATATAGCACACTTTATAAAGTTCGTTGACTTGTAAATAAGAGGTATCGTTTTCTCTTGTGGCGTTCGATTAATCATTTTTAATTGCTGTAGAAGTAGCTTAGGGATTTTCCCTTAAAATTCCAACAAAAACAATTAAAATTTCACTAAATACATAAATAATGCACCCACTGTGCGTCGGTACAATTTGCTACATCATTCAATCTTCACTAATTTATCAACGTTTTTTCGTCAGATTTTTTATTTATCAACTTCCAACTTTTTTCTATCGAAAGCTTTCTAAACAATTTTCTTTTCGAAGATTTTTTTGGTGTTTGTTACATACACATATCGTTGTAATTTTTTATCAATAATATTTCGCAAATCTAATTTAATTATTATGTTTAATCTGTCTACTTTGAGAAATTATATATAATTTTATAATAATAAGACGCCTTCTTATAGTATTAAAGCTTATAAATAATGATTATACCAGAGCCCTTCCAATTCCATTCTCAAAGCCCTTTTTTATACCAACAGCTTGCATCCTGGATTTTTTAAAATGGGCTACTCTATAGGCTAACGACCTCATCTTTTAGATCCTTCAAAAAATAAAAAACCGTTCTTTATTATCCCATAACAAATATCTTTTACTTCTCATTTATAATAGCAAATCCATAGACCTACAAATACAGATACATCCAATACGATCTACATTTCACTTTTCTAGAAAACTCATCTTTCAAACTTACTTTTATAATTTCTCCGAAAACCTCTTTCATTTTTTACTTGTTAAATAGCAACAATACAAACAGAACTTTCTCTTTAATAGCTATGCATCGAAAGCGCAATCTACACGAGATTAAAAATCTATAGAGTTTGCCAAAATCTGATTTTCTTTTTGGGGTGCATCTTGTACCGTTACCTGCTTGCCATCTGCTACAAGATGGGGTTAGGGACCTTTTTAGAGGGGTGCATTTTGAGCTTGTAACAAATTAACTAAAGCAGGTAGAAAATTCAATGCTTCAATGCCAAAAAAGGAATCTAAACAAAGACACTTAGAATTTTGCCAATAAGTGATATTTCTAAAATTTTGCTTGGTTGCCAAAAGAAAGGGTTCGAACGTATTATTATTTGATTATGTATTTATCTTTGACAGACACAGTATCTTTAAAAAATACATTCGGTCCTAATAATGGTATTGATTTTTCTAAACTCCTCAGTACAAATACCCTTTTGTTAAAATGCTTTTGTATAAGGATTTCCGTTTCTTGTCAGTTACATTGAGGATTACTGCTTAAGCTTGGTTAATTGCTTGCCAAGAATTTTTATTATTCTACTTAATCAACTATATTAAATGGTTCATTAGAAATATACCCCCAAGAAGAAAGCAAATGAGGTTCCTTGAAAGCTTTAAATTGGAACTCGTTTTGTGCTCGAATCGTTTTACACAAACAGAATGATGTTCTTTGGAAAGGTCTTGACGTTTGAAGTAATTTAGTTTTTGTAGGTTGTAGTTCTCTTCTGTGAAATGGCATTGTGAATAACAAAAAGTAATTTTACACTTCTTTAAACATTATCATTTAGCTGATGCCGTTTAATTTTGCTCTCCTCCAAGTTTTGACACTTGATTGTGTTAATGGTTGTTAGAAATTAGTATTTCAATAGCCTTTATGTTAAAAGTTCGAGATTAGTTATCTATTCATTGAATAGTGCAATTGGCTTTCAAGCTAAAGCGTGTAAAACAGCGGGTTCTGAATACTGAAGTTCACCACAATAGATATTTACCACAAACGGAAGTAGAAAATTAGAATAAACCATGCATTGCCTTTTCAGACACCACTAATGGTTGATTCTTCCTCAACTCATTCAATCAATCTCACAACCATGATTGATGTTCAGTGTCCAAATGCTTTTCCTGAAACTAAGTATATGTCCATTCGTCCAAAAATCATCCAGCGCTTTTTAAATTTTCATTTTAACGCGTGTACCTTAGAAAATATTGCTGGTGCGCCTATAGTCCCTCTGCCTAAGCCACAGCCACCAAGCATCTGTCCATACGCCTTCCGGATTCAGTTCCAGAAAATTATGCTCGCCTGTCAGATCTTTTTACTACAGAGTCTTAAGTTGAGGACTTTCAGTGCGAGCACTATTAAAAGAGAGCTTTCAACTTTCAGAAACATTCAAAAGCTCTACGTGTATGGTATTACACGCGATAACTGTTTGATCCTCGTATGTCTTCGAGAGCTTGATGACATTGTAGCTTTCCATCTAATGCATAATATGAACACTGCGGGTTAGTGGCTCTATGGCGAGTATTTCGCTGAGTTATGGAGTTCTAACAAATAACAACGACTGCCCATACCTTACACCCAGCCTTAACACAAGGCAGGAAGCCCCGCATTAAGTTTTACCTTTGCTTCAAAAAAGAATATTATTAAAAATATATACCGGGTGGGGCAAGAAAAACGCATCCTGTTTAAAGGTCTCTCATTTTATGTAGAATTAAATGATGGAATTGTAATTTTGCAGGTGGATAAGAGATAGATAAAATATCCTGTCTGCCAAAATTTATGCATTTATTCATAAAAACAAAATCACATCACAAACTCGAACAAGTCAAGTTATTTGAACAGTATCATTTACCAAAGTGTTAAAAATTTTGACCGACAGTCATTTTCTATAAGGATTCTGCAAGGTGCAAAAATTGTCAATTTCAAACGGCTGTAATTCGAAAACTATAGTTTTTTTGGACCTTGTGCTCCATGACACTTCGATCTACACATCAGGGACTATCATTTACCAAAGTTTAAAAAATCTTGACCAAAAGCCATTTCTCATGAGGATTCTGCGGGGTCCTCTGTACCATTTAAAAAATAATATTAATTTCGAACGTGAATGGTACTTCGAATGGTAATTCGATGCCAATGGCTCTATAATTTTGACTACTATAATTTGGTAAGGTCGCCTGTTTTTAAATTTTAGGAACGTCGTCGTTGGCCGTCGCAATAACAGCAGTATCATGCATTCACACTGCAGCAAAGTCTTTCCCTTCTATTGGTAATGTTACTCTCCAGGAAATCCGGAATTTACTACCACTGAGAACTCTCACGTCTTGCTGAAAATCATATTAAACGATGCTTTGTTTCTCATCAAAGTCACTTTTGGAAGACAGACTTTTAACTTGTTTCTTCAGTCTATTAGTTGATGGTGTAGTTTCCGGATCGACGCTCTATCGGTGGTAGTTTTTGAGTGATGATGACGACGACATATAATCGGCTAATCCTGGTTGATATTGATAATTAATACGAGTAGTTTGAAATTGGTACACATAAGTGGTTCGGCGTAGCATCAGACACACATTGTGGTTCAATTGTCGGTCTATTTCACTGTCCGCAGTGATCTAGAGATCGGTTGGTAGACCTGGGATGGGATTATTGGAACTGCCGTAGAAAGTCATTCGTGGATAACGACGGCGCAGTAATAGATCTCAAACAGTAGACTCATTGTTCGTGGAACCTCGATAGATCTTCTACGTACTGGGTCCATTGATGAAAATCGAACAGATTTATAGGATGTGGTGTCGACTTAAAAATCTAACCTAATCTAATCTAACCTAACCTAGCCTAACCTAACCTAACCTAATCAAATCAAACCAAACCTAACCTAACCATAACATATCCATTTCATTAAAAGTCAAAAATAATTTTACATTTCATGAAGCGTCTAGAATTATTAGACATATAGACATATACATTATTATTCTAGGGGCCGGTCTACACAGATAGTAATAAAAACGCCCACAAAAGAGCGGGCGATTTAAAAGCTACTTTGCTATTGAGCGAATGGAAACAGCGCGCGAATCTGTGGAGTCCGTTTCACACGGCAAAGTGACAGATAGCGTCACTTTGATGCAGATCAGCATCATCAAATAATTATTTGATTAGTTTTTGAACATTTCATGTACTATTAAATATTTTAAAATTGATAATACATAATTTAATTGAAATGATATCAAAAATATTCATTAGAAGTAGTTTATTATTAACATCTTATGTCTTTTGAGGTTATGTTCATGTAGAATACAAAAATGCTTCAGTGTTAGTTGGGTTTTGAGCAGTAGCCAATCTTATGAAGTGGCTACGCCCCCCTTACTTTTATTACTATCTCTGTTGAGCGGCCAGAGTATAGTGTAATATTTTAAAATGTCAATAGATGACAGCTATGTGTACATTGTAGACATCTAATTCGTTTTCTACTGTATACAGTAGGTGGTCATATTAGTTGCAACATTTGTATTTTTAATCATATAATCGTAAATTTAGGTTTCCATCTTTACGATTGATGAACCCTAAATTTGGCCACTCTCACTATTTATATATACTCCTCCTTCCCTTGTCTCTACTCAGAAGGTTTTCATTTGTTGAGTTACTGTACCTGTACCTTCTACTTCCATCTCTCTTAATTTTTTATTTTACTTAATGCTGTATCTCATTTGTTTTGCTCTTCGAGTTGCTTCTATACAGATTTGTTTTTAAGCGCTTTATCTAATTTTTCCCGAAGAAGTTTATACTTTTTTGAATTTCGGTCGAAACGTTGACTTTCTCTGTTGTAATCAATATGCCATCACATGATATGTTCTATATCCAGTGACCCGAGATTCTTCGCGTCTATTTTTTATATTGCTTAGTGTAGTGTAGTTTGATAATGTAGCAAGTAATATGGTTACCTACTGTAGCTTTTATCACTTTTTAGGAATCCGCGTATATGTATCAACGTTCGATGTTATTTTCCAGGCTCCTACTAAGCCCCCCACCCCCATCCTCCGGAAATCTGAGTGGAGATGAGTTTTACTTCCGAAAGATTTAGCACTGAATAAAGCCATATGATTTTCTGGGTATACAGCGTGGAAGGGGATACGACGCACACTGGACCGTTTAGTACCAGCTAGATGTAAAAAAATTAAAGTCTAATTTCACTATCAGCCCTATTTCAAATCGATCACAGATAACCACTGACCTCAAAAATGCATTTACTAATCACCTATCTCGAATTGAAATTTACTAATTATACTCCGAAGTTGGTTTACAAGAAAAGTGCAACAGGCGACGTTATGCACCTGCAGTTGACGCGCTCTCAAAGATTATGTGTTTTAGAAATTTACAGGCGTCTTAAGTGTTAAAAGAAATATGTCCTATACAGGTGAAGGTGGAAAATGAAAATGAAAGATAACTACAAAGAAAATTAAAAGCTACTTTATGGAACGATTAAGCACTTAAGAAAAAAAAGAATATAATATAGTGAGTATATAAAGGATAAAGAAGGAAAATAACTACTGATGAGACCAAAATAATGGACAGATGAAGACATCACTTCAAATAGTTAACGAAAAGAAACGACTTCAATGTTTCTCTTCTTTGTATCTTATGTCGAAATTTCTAAGTGTTTGTCCAATATAAACATTCGACATAAGACACAAAGAACAAGGTACGCTCTTATAGACTTAAACATCCAGAAAAATCGAACTATGCCAAACACATTTTGGAACAGAATCACCCAATGACACCTCAAAACAACATTAAATTCTTACATTTTTGCAACAACAAACACAAATTAGACATTTTAGAAGCTTTTGAAATATACAAACATAAACACACAGTACCTTTAATGAATGAACAAACTGAGCTTAGTAATTCTCCTTTATTATAAATGTTAGATATTTAGTTTCTGTATGTATTTATCCTTAGCAACGCGTTTGTTTATCAATCTTATCTACCTTTGATAATGACATTTAATGTTGAAACAATATTGTCAGGTTAAGATACTAATAAAACTTGTGAAACTTTGAATTAACCTTTCAATTTGATTATATTTCAAAAAAACAAAGAAATACATGCATGCTTCAGCGATCTGTGGAAAGCAATTAATAAAGTAAAAAAAACAGGACGTGGGAAATATTAAAGAAAAAAGGAATAAACAAAGGCTTAATAGAAGCGATAAAAGTGATGTATAAAAATAACAGAAATATAGTGTAAGAACAAAAATGAAGAATCAAGGAATTTTACAACAGAAAAAGGAGGGATGTGTCCTCAGCCTCCTAGTATTCACGTTAGTGATGGATGAGTTAATTACAGAGATAAGAAACAAGATTAAATAATTAACAATAGGATACTGGAAGATGGAGGAAGTGAAATTGTCAAAATTAATGCTCGCAGATGGTCAATTGAATTGAACAAGTCGAAAGCTAGGATCAGTAATAAAAGAAAATAGTAAGATGGACAAAGAAATAAGTGAAAAACTGGAAAAAGCAGAGAAAGTATACAACATAATGAAAACAACAATTTTGGGTAAAAGACAAGTACCAAAACATATCACGACAGAAGTTATCAAGAAAATAGCAATACTGTATATCAAGGAAACATGGACAATAACAAACAGAAATAAATCAAGAATAAATGCAATGGACGTGAGATTTTTAAAGAAAATAGAAAACAAAATAAGAAGAGGCAGCATTAGGAACAAAACCATCAGAGAACAACTTAAAATCAAACCAATATATGATATATGAAACACTAGTAGAAGGAAAACTGAGATGGTTTGATCATGTATGTCGTGACGATCAGAAGTAGTGATGGGATCTCGATACTACCCGGGTGTCGCGACACTCGAGAATCGCAACAATCTGCCGTGTGAAGTGTCGACTCTTCGTGATACTTTAACGACACTTCGCATTTACATCATGCATGCTCTAGTGTAAATGTAATTCAATTGAAACGAGAAACAGTCAAGATCCATAGCTACATAAATCATAAACAAACTATGGATTAAAAATCAATTGTATGAGTAGCCATCCTCCGTGGATTACTGGTTTGCATGTTTGCTTCATAATCCAAGGGTCGCAGGTTCGATCCCCGGCCGAGCTGGTAATTTTTCATAGCAGAGAAAAATTAAAAACCATACCATCTTCTCGGATAGGAGTAAAACTGTAGGTCTACTAAGAATGCTCCTCCATTCTGATTCCTCGCCCAAAAATAAATAAATAAATTATATGAGTAAATTCTGTTATGGTTTATATATTATTATACATTAAGTACATTGAAAGACATTAAATTATTTATGAAAGCAAATATTATGGAGAAGAAATTTAGAAGAAAAGAAACAAATTCTATAAATAACTTGTAATTCTATGCATTGGTTAAAACTATTTAAAAATGTAATTTCGCTGACGACGTTGCTCTTTAGCCGAGAATGTTTTTTGTTAAGATTGAAGATGATACTTTTATTTTGGGTCAAAATAAATTGAATTAATTAAAATTAACAATCATTGTATTTACACTTGTTTCGGTAGTCTTTCTCAAAATAGTGTATTTTGATAAGGTTTAAATATAAAAAGCTGAAATAGTAATTAGAGGTACATGAGGAACTTATTCTAAAAACTGAAAACCCAAGATAAAAGTATCACCCTCAATATTATACTAATACAAACGAATCTTAGCAAATGAAAGAATCCACAACATAATATTTTTATATGTACGTGTCTTATTCAATGATTCTTGGCCAGTTCAACTAATCTACCTTTAATTTCTTTGTAAGAATGATCAAGCAACTTAGAATTACAGTCTACTAAGAGCGATACTATTCGCGCACTGTGTCGCAAGTGTCACGACCACGAATAGTATCGCGATACCCGACACCCAAGTTCCCATCATTAATGAGAAGACACTAACATAATAATAGAAGAATACATAGAGAAGAATATATGAAGTAAAAATGGATGGTAAAAACAGAATGGCAAGACCGAGGAAGACCTGGAATGAGGGAATCGAAGAAGAGGCAGAGAGAAAAGAAATTTAATGGAAAGAAGTTAGACAAATGACACAAGATAGAAAAGTATGGAGAGAAAAGTGCAAGAAAGAACAGTCAAGTACATATGGCCTTACACTTAACGGTCGAAAGAAGAACCAATGGTTTAATTCTTTGTAATTTGTATATGCTAGATCTTGGTAAAGAATACAAATCGTTATCGAAACGTATTGATGAATTTGTAAAAAATAAATATGAGAATTGAATCCTACGAAGTTTTATTCAATTTCTAAAACTATTAAATTATTCAACTTATAAAAAAACAGGTAGTTGTATTTTCGTATACACGCTGTCTGGCTTTTCTTCATGAGATAATAACATTTAAACTTTCCAAATTGCTCTTTGGGTCTTGAGGGCCCACTTTTCGGCCTCCAGGGGGGGGAGGCACCGGGCATTTGCCCGGTTGCCCAGTCCGACACTGTCTAGATCTATTGCTTTTCTTAGTTGAATAATAATAATAATAATAATTACTACAACCCATAACCTTAACCAAGGCCCCAGAAGCTATAAGCTTGTGCGGGAGGGAGGGGGCGATTATTATTATTATGTAGGCCCAATGTGCGGCTGCAGCCGACTTATAGATGGAACAGCGCAAATCCCACATTTGTGTTACAGCTAAGGGAAACTGCAGAAAACCTTAACCAGATCTGCCAGCGCCGGGAGTCGAACCCGGGCCGCTTGGGTGAAAGTCCGGCACTCCAGACATTACACTACCAAGGCTGTTGAAATTGAAATACACATGAAATTTTAAATTCTAAATGAAGTTTTGCTAATACTGTACATCTGTACTATATTAAAATTAAATATATGTGAATATGTGATACATAGCTACTAGTTAAAAATATCTCTATAGTCACCATTTTGCTGACAATAACCATGCAAATGCAATAACATTAAATTTAAATTGTTTTTCTTATAAAAATTTACATATTTAAAGGTTAATCAAAGATATTTTTTGATTTTTTTTTCTTTTCAAGGTTTTTTGTATATAAAATAAAACATAAAGATCATAACAGAACTTAGAAAAGCACCAAATGTTAATACGTATGGTTTCATTGCTGTATTCAAAGTCCGTAGCAGGAAAAATCTTCACATCTTCACATCACCACCGCTGGCGAAAATGCGAAAGAGAAAAAACTAATAAATAACTGGTAAAGGTGTGTTCCGATCACTGAACTATTCAATGCCACTTTTTTCACGGAACGGGAGTCGTCCAGGCGCCAGGAGCAACCTGCGTTATTAGGTTGGCGGGTATGACGTCACCGCGATTCCATCGAAGAATCAAAAGCATTATATGATGACATTCAATATCATGAATTCTGTTTTCCAAATTAGGCTTGTTTAGCTACAATTCCAATGAAAAAAAGAAAATGAAGTAATTAACATGTTTAAATGTATGATAATAAGCTATTATTATTACTTTTGGTAGGATACTTTAATAAATATTTAATATTTATATTAAGATACAACCATTTGATAGTATGTAAATATTTTATATAAGATGTAGATGATTGCCAATGACATTCAGAAAAAAAGCATAACATCCTTGACCTAAGCTTCTAAAAAAGTAGTACGCTTATGAACTTGACGTAAAATAGGTCAGCATAATAAGTCGTTTAAGAAATTCTAACTATAAATATTTTTCACTTATTGCAAATTTGTTTAGAGTTTAAGACCAAAAGCGGTAAGTATATTAGTAAATTTCGTAATTAAAAATATATAACATGAGATAGTATACAGATAAAAATATCCTCCAATGACTACTAGAATTTTCTGTTAAAAAAATAACGCAGCGGAAAGCAGCACTGCATATAAATTGTCAGCCAAAATATTGGTATGAATATTTAGGTTTTAGGTTTTAGCACGATGGTGCTACTATTCTTGTGCGAACAATTGCAATTACACCATTATATGGCAAAATTTATGAATTGAACGGAAAATATGAATGAAAGTATTAATCTTAAATTAGAAATTCATTGCGAAACATTAGTTTATTACAAAAGCTCGTTAAACTGTTTTTTTCTTCTTAATTTATGAAATCTGTATTATCTTTAAATTTAATTAAAATAAAATGTTTAATATTACATATATTTACTTATATTTCGTAATGTTTTGAAATCCAGTTTGAGGCTAATTTGGCAACTGTATTGGGTTACTACCTTGGGATTTTAAACATCAAGGAAATTAGAAGTTTTGGGGATTTTTGAGAAAATTATCAAGGTGTTCTTTGATGTAATTTCTCCGAAAAACTTTCCCGGCCTAGAATTTCCCACGTTACTTGCTTTTACCTTCCTTCACATTTAAACTATGGAAAATACTATTTATATACTTACGTTAGGTTTATGTATCACGTTTGGATTACCTGTTGCTTTAATTTGATGATATTACCTTCGTTATTTTTTGCAGAAAATCACACAAATATGTAATCTTGCAGAGTTAGGCATTTAGTAATTAATATTCACATTCTCATGTATGATATTGAAGTAATAGACAAAGCACATCATTTCTATGTTTAAGAAAATGTAAGAATAATCTAGTTAATTAAATAATTAGCAAAAGAAATTTGTATAATATTAATGTTTACTTGAACATTCAGTGAACAATTTATTATGAACAAATTATTACACAATGAAATGTTACTGCACTAAGAACAAACATCAACGATAGTAATAATAACTATTAATAATAATTAGAAATAAATTATAATTATTAATAATTAAAAAATAAAGTAAACAATAGCAATTTTCAGCAAAATCGTGCTTATTACCCAATAATGGAAGTATTTAAGGCCCACAAAGACAATATTATTAATTCTGATAGAAATCCAAAATCGATTAATTTGTACAATCTCCAGTAGTCAGTATCATACTATATTTAATAAATATTTTTAAATATATTTTAAATATTAAATGTTTTTTTAATATAAAAAATAACTTGTATGCGACCCTTTTCAGGATGGGTTTGCTATCTTTTAAAATTGTTATAAACGTAATAAACAAAAAATAATAGGCAACAAATAATACGATACACAAATAAAAAGTACACAAAATAAAGAACACAATGCTTTATTTATTTATTCTTAAATTGACAAAAATAAAATAAAATAAATGATATGTGATACCTATTAATTTATTTTATTAGACTTAGATTAGATTAGATTTTATTAGAAAAACTGTTTGTAATGATTATCAAAAATTATTGAAATGAATTAATAATCAATCTTTCAGTTGCCTTTACTTTCTTCATACAAAGAATTATAATTTTAAATCAAGAAGAATAATCCTAATTAACCTAAATAAAAATAAAAATAAAAAATATATATAACTTGATAATCTTTTTATTTTTTAATTTAAGATTTTTCAGCTTTTTCTATGTTAAATGTGTTGACCACAAGTCAATATGATTTAATTAAATAAATAACTTTTTAAAAACTCATTTTTTAAGTTTTTATAAATTGGTGATGAAAATAACTTCCATCTCTACATTCGAGTTTCCTGAGAAGCTCATTATAATAATTTTCCCATCTCTAATGCAAATCATCTAGTCGAATTATTTGATAGCTTTTTTTAACATCGACCCAATAAAGTTTATCGATCCACTAAATTATTAATTCCATACAACAAGGAACCAGTTTGTTATTGTTTATAATTATAAGATCTTCTTTACAATAAACAGGTAGGTCTTATATTTAATAAATCATTATTAACTTCTTCAAATAACTTTTATCATTAACGATGTTAGATAAATTTCTTCATTTGAAATTTTTACTTTTAATTTATAATTTAAATATTTATAATTTTAAGTAACTTGGGTTGTAAACTTTTATTTTTTTATTAACACGTTACACTTTTTTCGTTGGCATTTATTGTAACCTCACTTTATCTTATTTTTGACGTTTAATTATAACCTCACTTAATTTGCATTTTAATCTTACCATTTTTTATTTTTGAAGCAGCCAGGAACTCTTTGGAATTGTTCCTCTAATAGAATAATGGTACTTAATTGTTTTCTGGGAGCAGTCCCCTATATTTTAACTTATGTTTTAACAAAAACAAAAGCATCTCCTATTAAAAACAAAATACTTTTGATTTAAAATCAGCATAACCAAATTCTAAATATTTATTTTAATACTTATTTTAAATTTTACATTATAATTGTCAAAGAGATATCTCAAATCAGATAACACTAATTCAGTGAACTTACTTCACTTGCTCATTGTCATATATCATTAAACAGCTTCATTACGTGTTTAACTAAATCATTTGAATACTTTGAAGTAGTTTCATCTCAACTTTATTTGCAACCCAAATTACATCAATCTTAATGGCAAACAGCAAGTCTTTAAATATGTTTTTCAGTAATTTTAAGAGAGAAACTTAACCTTTCCACTGAAATCTCTCCAAATCATGTAGTCTACATTCTATCATAAAGTTATAAAATTGAAAATAAATCAACAAATTCATCTTACACTGAAACGTTATAATGAAATTCAACAGCTAACAACAATTCCTTCAGGTAAGTCTGGATATTTATGCATACACCTTAATAATAACCTGCTTTATCTATTCTAGTTAACATTCTCCTAGAATACAAGACAACACATTTCTACATTGAGAGATACATGTACGAAATACTTACTAACCGTGATATTAATGAATAAGAATTATCTTTTTCAAAGAAAGTTTGTATATTACAGTATCCTTTGTTTGTATTCAATGTATTTTTGTGCATGTTACTTTTATTTGTTGAATTAATTCTACTTAAGAAAGCTTTTTCGAAATTTAGTTTATAAATTGAGGTTATGTAATCTTTTAGATCAGAGATCTGTAATTATGCATGATTAAACGCATCATATCTCCTAAGGAACATTTAAATATTATTGCATATTGTATTAAATGTTTCTATGATATTAGAAAATTAATATTTAAAAGCATATATCAGACATATTTAATATACATTTCGTAACTTAATAAAACTTAACATAAGATTTAGTATGATTAGAAATATTTACTAAATGTTTCGTTTTGAGCAAACAATTTACATTTAAATCTTCACATTTTATAAATACTTAACGTACATTTTTAAAAATATTTTTAATTTAGGATATATTATAGATTATATAAATATAACATAGCTCATTAATGTTTAACTTTACAATTAAAATATGTAAAACATGCGTTGAAACGTTAAAACCTCTGAAAACTTTCTTTTCATTTTATAAAACGTTTGTAAAATAAAACGATTTATTGTAAAATTATATTTTTAAACCCCTGTGTAAATGGTTACGACAGTCAACGTCAGTCCGTTGAAATTACATCACACGCAATAAAGTATTTTTGTTACTAATAAACGTTTGGGTGGTGCAAAATTAAATAAACTAGTGTATTTAATGAATTGGTAGTGGTTTCTATTGTACTATATTAATTTTTATTGAATGTTTTATGGAACTGATGGATATAACTTTGCGTTCTTACTAATAATAAGTTTTTAATAATATTTCATACTATTACATCGTATTTATTATGTTGAACAAAGTTAAGTTTTATATTTTTATGTTTTTGTAGGTTTTCTTCCGACTATAAACAAAATGATTTTTTTGTTTTATTTATTTCATCCACAGTTAAGTCAGACAAAGATTCACCCAATATTTATGGGATATATTCATATTATATCAAATACATCATAAAGTATATACAATAAACTATATCTAAACAATATTTTAAGCTCAATATTTATATAATATTAAAAATCAAATGTCTTTTAAGTAAAAGAAATTTATTGTTTTCTATGTTTGACAGATATTGAGAATTAAATATTTTATTTTATAACTATGAGGTTACCTGGGATACCTTAGATTACTAAAAACTAATAAAAAATATACTATATACTGAGATGATATAGAATCATCAGGTTGAAAATTTAGTTAATGGATTGCAATTTAAGAATAATATATTACGATAGGTTTCGGAAACAGTCATATAGTCAAATCATGTTTTTACAAAAGATTCATGCAATAAAGAATAAATAGACATGCTACGATATTAATCTTATTCAATAATTGATAAGGTACATGCGAGGATGAAAATAAATAGCATAGAACAGAGATATAGGAGTACGTTAGGTATCGACAGTATTTAACCTCACTTTTAGAGAAATGTGTTCAAATTATAAAAATGATATAAATTATTTAGGTTGTTTTACAGTAACACGTGTTTTATGCAACCCAGGTCACATGTTAGGATGGTTTTTCCATTTTTCTGGAAGGTTTTATCTTCTTGTTAGATTTGAGTTTAACGTAAAGTAACGCAAAACAAGTCTTTCTGCTTCTCATGAAACTAAATCAGTTTCGGGTACATATTCCACTGGAAATAATTAAACATTAGATCAGCATTTTGATATTTATGATGTTACAATTTGATTACGTAGTCTTGCATTTAGAAGATTTGAGTTCTTAAGAATGAAGGTATCATTTTTTTGATACCTATCGATTTTTCCAAATGTTGGTTTTATTTTGATGATTTTCATTATTGTAAGGATGCAGGCACTTGGAGTACTGTATTCTGGACGAGATTAATTTATGTTTGAATTTATTTATTTATATTCTTATTTGTAAAATGCTTGCAGAAGCATCGGTTGATGTCTAAAACGGTTACAAGTTTTTCTTTGGTAATTTGTTATAAATTGTGTAAACTTTACATGTTTGAGTTACCTTGTATGATTCAGTAAATATTTCATGTACAAAAATAGTTGAGAATTATTTTGTTAGAAAGAAAATTAGTTTTAATAAGATTTGTGACCGTTGGTCGTTTTCGTTGATTTTCTGTGTTATTATGTAATTTAGACCATAAGTGTGTTATATTGTTTTAATCGTTGTTTTGCCAGCTATCTTTCTATCTTTTTAGATTTGAATTTAGTGATAATTGTGATCATATGGTGGTGCTTGTGACGTCATGACAGATTGTGTTATTCAAGTGTTTGTAAAATTTCGCTGTTTCTTCAACTGTTTTGGAGGAAGCATATAAAAAGGCTTCGAAAAATTAACAAAGTCAGACGATAAAACGCGATGGGAGAATTCATGCTCGACTCTTAATCGAACTCTGAAAAGTAAAGTAGGGTTAAGTTATAACCACGTGTTTCTTATGGTAAACAAACGTCATAATAATATGGAATTAGATTGTTACCTGTTCTTGTAAACAAAGAATTGTTTTTTTTATTTTCAATAATCACTGGCAAATGTGATGTTTTAAATAAATTAAAGAAGATTATATTGATTTCCATTACAATTTGAATGGATTTGGTTTTCAACATTACTGGATCACATCTGATGTGGATAAATAATTGCTGTATCACCGATTGTAAAAATTAAATATTACTGAAGTGGATTTGACGTATCGCTATATACCAGGTGGGTCAAAATTATTGATTTGTTTCATATTAGGAACAATAAAATAGGAATACATTTATTAAACTAAATTTAAATTTGTTTTGAAAAATGAAAGAGGTTCTTTGAACAAAGTCTAAGATTTTTTTGATAATTTTCAATTTGTTTATCGATGTTAACATTTTCATTTTGTTGGAAGTTTATTTTATAACAGTTTGTTCAAATGAAGCCAGCTGTAACCCCAAATTGTCAAGTTCACAGCTATCAACAGTTCATTTGAGCAAGTGTAAGGAGAATTTTCCTTCACAGTGCAACATTTTTGAAGTCATCGAGTGCAAACTCCTTCTCGTGTGGAATTTCTCGAAGTACTTATCGAAACTAACAAAACCCCATTTGGGTTTTGCTAGTTTTAGCTGCTGTTCGGATTTTATGGCCTCATGTATATTTTGGCTAAACCTTGATATTTCTGAAGAACATGCAATTATTCTCACGGCTACATCTCGGAAACCAATTGAAACTTTGTTTACCTGTCTTCGGCACAATTGTAGCTATAGACTAGGAGAAAAAAAGGGTAAAACAAACTAACCCGAAAAAACTGCATATAGTGCCTCAAAATTGTTAAAATGTCGAAAAATTTTCATTTTTTCTATCTTTTTTCACCATTTTAGGCCCATAGCATTTATTGTATATTTTCACCGAATTAAACAAAAAAGGTCTATAGTATATTGAGCTTTTGAGCGCAAAATTTTGACCCATCGAACATACGGATAATTTATGGAAAATGTGAACAGTAAAGGTAACACAAAACCTCTTATAGGCCTATAAGCAAATCCTGGCACGACTGCAGTTAATGACCATAGGCGCCCGCAGAAATTTGTCCAGGGGGGCAAGCCTTGAATGAACGGCATGCTAGGGGGGGCAAGCCTAGAATAAACGACATGCTAGGGGGGGGGGCAAGCTTAGAAAAAAACAGCGTATTATACAAAATTTTCAATAAAATTCAAATTGTTCAAAGCTTCCATGGGGGCAAGTGCCCCTCCTTGCCCCCCCTTCCGGGCGCCTATGTTAATGACCTAATTAAGATTAACCCATCAGTTTTTCGCGTCCGTTTCATAACATCAGGTGAAATTTACAGGATTTGTAGAGAAATACCCGTACTTCAAGAATACCTTTGTCAGCCTTACCCCATCCTGACAGACGTGCTCAGCTGACCATCCCGAAGAGGTGGTTTTGCAGCGTCTCCCTTCCGCGATGGAATATCCACTTGCTTTGTTTTTTAAGTTGAAGGTTAAGTTGCTTAAACAACAAAAAGTTTTGTCAGCCTGAGCAAAACTTGATATGAATGCGCGGTAGACCGGTTTTTTAAGGTCCTGCAGAGCTACTACTCCTTAAGAGACACATTTCTATCAAGTTTTGCTCAGGCTGACAAAACTTTTTTTTGCGTTACCGATACTGTCTACTGCCACATTTTCCATGAATTATCCGTATGGTCGACGATGGACAAAATCTTGCGGGCGCCGCTTGGAATAATAGAGGAAGATTTATTTAATAGTAAATTGAATGTGCTTTGGTAAACGAAATATCAGTATATTATTAATAATAGTGAATCTGACAGTATTTCAGATCGAAATTGAGTTACAGCAAGATTAGTCTTTAGCTATCTATACAAGCTCGCATATTTACTAATATCATTGTATTGAAAGGAAAAATGCATAAATGATGGTAGACCCAAGCAGCATTTTTAATCATCGCTAGGACGCAATTTTTAAGTAGCAGATACTTGATGGCGTAGTAATTGCCACTTTCGTGGAATTTCTTTTCTCTTTCACACACCCTATCGCGTGGTTACTCTCTCTTACTCTTGCAAATTAACAAATATTCTATCATTTTCTATACTAATGCTGCGATCGTGTCACAAAATGGATTACTATTTTATTTGTAATACGTACTTAATAATACAAAGAGCGGTGAATTGTTTGATTATTTTGGCATTCCAGTAAACCAAAATTATAAACCATTGCGACTTTTCTGTTGAATGTGATGATGATAGGTCGAGAAATAACAACACGCCTTTAAATATATTTAAAAAAAATGTCTTTAATAAAATATGACAAAAATACTGTAACAAGAGAGAAAAGGAACGAACCTCTTTTCGAGCGACAGGTGGTGTGTTCTGCCGCCTTCGAGAAAATGACGCATCGCACAAGCATGTAAATCAGACGTGGTTTATTCTGGTGTATTCTAGAAATACATGGTATGTTCGGGCGATTTCTGGAACGTTTATAGGATGGTATAAAGTCGACGTCGCGGAGAAAAGGAGGAGTCAACAGCAAGTCATTAACTGTGTATTACAAAATAAATAGTGAATATAAATGTTGAAATTCATAGTCTGTAAATAATAGTTTTTAATGTTTTATAATCATAGCGTTAATTTATAGTGTATTCATTAGTGTATAGAAATAAATATTTGTTTGTGAATAGACGATTTAAACAGCACTTGTATTATTATTTTTAGAAAGAACGTTACAATACTTATACGTTGATACACATGATAGAAACCATTTTTATATTATTCCTGTTATGTTCTTTTATGTGTTTAAATAAAAGATACTCAATTATTGTCATTAATTAACTTTGAATGAGCAGGAAACATTACATACACAATGCATACACTGTACAAGATGTGTGTCCTCCAAGCCGATTCAAGTGGTACTGACGGACGGGTCAGGATTGGATAGTTACATCGCTACAAATAAATGTTGCCACCTTCAAGTTACATACATAACAATTCCTAAGGCACAGTCTGGCATCAATTTGTTATTTTTATTGAAGGTTATTTAGTAAAACATCTAATAACAATCATAACAAATTGCAAATTAATGGCCTCCAACATTTTACAAGTAAATATGGAGATATGGATTAGTTTACGAAAAATCACTTTAAAGTGATTCTCCTGGGTAGCAAAAACGTAAGTTTTACTTTCACTACTACTGTAATGTTTCGTTACTTTAAAGGGTTAAGCAAGGCAGGCAGGTGGCAGGAACTCTCAGTACTACTTTAAAGTTTTAAAAACTTTAAAGTATCTTCGGGCAAGTTACTGCTACAATCATAATACCACTTTGAAGTTGCAATGACTTTAAAGTAACTATACTAAGTGATAATACCGTTCCACTTACTTTAAAAGTTACTTAGAAGTTATGGAACTACATATTTCCAACAAATAGTATAAACAACTACACAATTACTAAAATACTCCGAATTGAACAAAGTAGCAACTACTCAGTTCCGATCTCAGTTACCGCTACTTTTAGATGGTGCTTGGGGAAGTATTATTAATGTAGCATAACAGCAAAACTATCTTAATATTAAATGTAAGATTAATTGATTTAATCATTCATTTGTAATTAGAAAGTTTAATCTAAATTTACATACATTTATTGTGATTAACTAACATAATTATTTATAGTAAAGATAGTCGCAAATACAAATTATATAAATGTTGAAAATGTGCGAATATTGAAAGTCTTTTATTGTCCCTACACTCCTGAAGGCGCCACTTTTTCTTCGTTTATCACTCACTCATGGTCAAACAAATACAATTAGAGCAAATTTATCTAATCAAAATCTTCAATAATTGTCCTTGAACTATTTTAGAGTTATTTGATGTAAGTACTATTTAGTAAAATTCCAAAAACGATTCATTCCTATAAACAGGTCACTACTTAATTTATTCTGCACAATTAGTAAGACAAGGAAATGATTCATCCTATTATAAAAAAATAACAGAGAGTTAATGACAATAGTATATTATTTACATTATTCACCTAGAGAAATAATAACAATCTTGAATAATAAATGGCTTTAAAACTAATTTGTGATCTGTATAATACAGCATAGTAATTTCAAGGGGATTACAGAACTTGTCTTTACACAATCCATTAACTAACTCTTGGACAGCTTATCTGTTTTTGTTGGTATATCTAACTAGTTAGAATTTGGAATTTTTGCAAATACTTCTAATGTAAAAATCTATTAAATTACACCAGAATATTGCTAGTTCTTTGCGTTATTCAAGATAACTTACAAAATTTATATTTTTACTCCTTGTTAACCTTATATAATAAAATTTAGACAAACACTTCAAATGGTGATAAAATATGCGTAGTATTACTTGATAAAGTGATAAAGTAGAAGTCATAGTAAACACGCTATAGACATAGTAAATCTCAATTTGATAAAAGGTTTCTCAAATTTTTAACCAAGTACCTATAATTTCCATTGTCTTTTATTTAATATAAGTTTAGGTGGATTAGTAATAATACACAATAATATTATTAAAAATTTGGCTAGAAATAGTAGTATGTACGTAGTTCGTAACATAAAATAGTCTGTACACTCATAGGTCAATCCGTTATCATTAATTTAACTATTGCTAAACGATTTTAGTTTTGACGCAGTTGTCTATAATTAAAAAAAATTCCCTTTAAAAAATCACACTCACCAGATCTGAGATCATTTATGATTATTTTTTAAGAAATATATAAACAAAGAGTTATCTATGTTGCGTGTAGCTTTTTCTCTGTAGAATTTATTCTAATACTTTGTTCTTTAAATACGCATTTAAAGTCATAACATTATATTCATAATAGAAATCCCATATAATGCCACTGTCAGGAAAATACCTACCATTTTCTATGAAATACTTATCTTTGCCTTAGAAGTAAAATCCTCATACCCAAGGTTACTTTGACCTTGTTTTTTAGACCCCATATGCTTGGTTTCTCAAGATCAAATTTTGTTTCTATGATTAAAGGCATCCCTACATTGTTACAACATTACAATCATTACAGATACATATAGTTTAGGAGATGCCTCCAACTGTAGCCAATCTGCTTTTTAGATTTACGTGACACATCTGGTTTCCTAAATATTACGAACCTAGGACCGTGAATTGACATACGCTTAATTAGCGCGTCACTTATGTATATAGGTGCTAGCAGTTTTTACTGGTGTGTGGAGGTTGCTATCACCCTCACTAGCTCTCCAGGCTAATGACGTAGCTATTTACATTCGTATTCAGCTCCCCTGAATCCTGCGTTCCTGCATCCCTTGTTTAGCAATGCCCCCTAGGGAGTCCTGAATCCTGAATGCTTCGCTTTCGCAGTCTTATCTTCTACCAAACCCTAATAGAGTCATCAACCGTCCATTTTAAGGTATCAATTGATATAGACTTACTTGATATACCAGTACTGGATTTTTCCGGTGAACGCCAGGTCACAACCAAGCCTGAGCGTAAGAGGATAACTCTACATTCGAGGCCATCTTGAAGGACAGGCTTGTATGGGTGAACCACTCGCGGTTACGTGACTCCCTTACACAGTAAGGTTAAAAATGTCTACGACTTCATAATTACTGTTGGCCTGTTGCGACAAAATTATTTTAAAATGTTAAGCTGAGGAGCCTTGGGTTAGCCTCTGCGAAGAACAAGTATTTAATCTGCATATATCTTGCAACTTCCAATGTTGTTAAAAAATTAAGGTCAATATAGTGTAGTCAATCCTATGCATCAGATATTCTTTCAAAACATTAATCTTGCAGGACTCAATCTTTAAGATGGACAGCTGAAAATCTAAACGATAGACGATCATGATCAAGAAGTGGTTATAGAATGCAACAACAAAAATCGATAAGTTAAGTTTGGGGGTTAACGTTTTGACCAGTGGGTTGTGTAAAAACAACCAGTGGTCATAAAAATTAAAGTATGGTCAATGCTGTACAAAAATGGTCAGCCGCATGCCGAATTAAATTTTTTTAAATTTGGATTTTCGAGGTTTATTAGAGATCTATTACTTCAGCGTCGTATGTTCCAAAGTATCCATGTCGTGTTGGTTAACAGTTAGGACATCGATAACATAACTGTCTAAATAATACTGTTATGTAAGCCAGGATCCAGATTTCTGCAATTGAGGATGATACTTTTAGACGCTAATCTAAGCCAGTATCTGTGATTTACACTGATATTCTCATTTAGAAATACAGGTTCATAATCTGAAGAATATTATGTTCATTGTGGAAAAGTATTTGATTTTGATATTGGACAATCCAGAGAGTGCACAGATTTATTCAATACTCTCCGAGTCTCTAGCCGATCATGTACTTCTGGTGAAACTACTAAAAGCGGTTACATACCCCCACAGTGTTACAAAACAGTGATTTCTCCTGATTCTTCCTTGCTGATCATATCAGCATTGATGTAAAAAGATATGATTAATTAACTAATTGGGCACCATGAATCATGTCATGGCAAGAGTAGCCATGGGGTGATAGAACGTTTTAACTTTTCTTCGTAGTTTTCACTTAGTTTACACAGTCTAAATCTCGAACTACCTATGGTCTAGGACATTTTGGCTCGGCCGTTTCGGCGCAAGGACAGTTTGGTGTGGGACAGTTAGGCGCAAGGACATTTTGGCGCAAGCACACTTAGGTGCCGGGACACTTCGGCGCAATCGCATTTCGACAAAAAGGCTACACTACGACTTCCGCTACAAATTAGATATTGAAAAAACGTCTATTTTTTGACAAACTACCCCGTTATCAGTGTAACTTTTTTATTTTTATGTACGCACATACACCTTGTTAATTCCAGAATTTCGCTTGGATTGGTTAAATTGCCTTATTCCAGTGCACTTTGACTTTCGTAAGCGCTATAACCACTGAGCAATATCCAGTAGTACGACATTCAATATTAATATAAATTTTCCTATGTCATTTAATGGTAGTAACCTGAACCTTGATTTATTGATTTTGTAAAATTTTTGATTTTTTAAAAATTATTAACAATAACATTTTTGTGCAACCATTTAAGAAAAACTTATTTTTCTAAACTACTAAAACATTAAAATCAGTTCAAAGTTCTTCGGAAAATCTCTGCTTAAGGGAATAAAGATTAAGAAGAAGTAAATATTTTTGATCAAACATGATATTCTTTATAAACAATAAGGGATTTTCAATAAACAAGTTAAATTATTCTCTTATGCAGAATCTTTCCAGAGAATTTTGATTTTAATGTTTTAGTAGCTTAGAAAAATAGATTTTTTTCTTAAATCGTCGCGCAAATATGTTATTGTTAATAACTTTCAAAAATCAAAAATTTTGTTAAATCAATAAATTGAAAATCAAGTTACTACCATTAAATGACATAGGAAAATTCCGATATTCATATTAACATTGAATATCGTACCACTGATAAATAAATACGTGCTCCAATTCACGAATTTCGACTCTACTGTAAGAATATATTGGATCAGGCATTTGATATAGTCACTAATTTAAATTTCTGGATCCACACTAATTACTACTTAATTACAGGACAAAAACAGCCTTAATTTAAAAATAAGGCGTAGAGTAGATGCAAAACTCACTCTTTTCAAAATTACAGAAATTTACATAATATTCAACAATCATTCCGGATTTAGAACAGAAGTCATTCTGTGATACCACAATTAGTTAATAATATTAAAGATACAGACTTAATGCCTATTCAAAACACATTTATGCAAAAAAAACTCAATACAAGAAAAATAGCAATGGGTTAGTTTTGTAAGTTTACGACTCAAATATGAAATTTCATAAAATTCCCACTCTTAATAATAATTCTATGTTTAATCCGTCAGTTTTAAATAATAATTATTTCGATAAATCATTAATATTGCAAAATAAATTCGTTTTAAACAGTATGCTTAAAAAGTAGTTTCTAAAGAGTTAGTATGAAATTTTAAGTTGTGAATTCGTGGAAATTTAAAAAGAGCGAAATAATTCTTGGAACTATTGTATAACAGCATTCTTTGAAAGAATTTAACCCACATTTTTACATACTAACCTGCATTCATTGTCCTCGAATATTAAAATGAATTCGTGGAAATTTAAAAAGGTGGAAATAATTCTTGGAACACTTTCTTTTTATATTAAAAAGTTTAACAACTGCCCCCATAGAAGAAAAATACAAGGGAATAAAGCCCTCTTCAAATAGCATAGCAATATTATATAGCAAATGCGTATTCACTTAGCCCTCTTTTCTCGAAACTAATATTAGTTGCCCCCCTCTAGTTCGGATCCTGAGTACGACCTTGGTTTCAGCCCTACGAGTTTTGTGCTAATCTAACCTGTTGCAATTTTTAATTCTTAAACTTAACATATCCGTCGTTTTTAAAGCTCGTTGCGCCTGGTAGTTATGCTCCTTCCTACAGTTTTATATTCCATAATAATCATAACACTAACGTCTTTTTACTAAGGGCGTAAATATGAGTGGACCTGTAGACGACAAATGACATAATCCGGCCCTGGCCGTAACAGATGCAAAACGACATTTTATCACTAAAGGATATGTAGTGATAATAAACATGTTTCTGCTACTATTATTTATGAAGTCTGAGGTTATATACCATTACTAAACAAAGGTGTTCGAAACCGTTATGATCTGTTTGTTCCGTTTAACCTCGTTAAGGGTATTTATAAATAAAAATGTTTATTGAGATGACGCATGTTGCACTTCAACAAAGGGTACAGTTGCCCCTCTCCCAATTAATAAATAATTACTTGTCAGATACAACAACGATCAATAATACAAACATAAGAAAGTGTTTATACTTTTTATTTTCGATTTTATGCGTTTTATTTTTACATGCATTATACATACACTTTACATTATTTATACATAGTACTTATAAAAGTTGAGCTGGAATAACATTTGTACTTAAAAGAATCAAGGTTAGTCATGACTCATGAATCAGTTTCCTGGCACTATTTTGTTATTATTTGAGTTATTATTATTAGAATTATTTATAATCAATAAGAAGAAGTGGCCAAGAAAATACTAATTTCCAAGAAATGTTATTATTTTTTATATTATATTTGAAGACTCGTAGTATGTAGCTGAGAGTTCGTATTAGGTGATAACTTTTAATTATAAACACATTTTCTAAATTGAGTTTCTTCGTATCTTACAAAATAAAGATACATACTTTATTCTTTAACGAATGTTAAATTCTTGTCAGTCCTGTACATGGAAAAAATTTATAAGTTATACCTATGTATTTTAGTTTTAGAACATTTTTTTTAGAAACATTAGTGGTTCTAATTTTTATGTTTTTAAAACATAATTGTTATAAAAAATTATTGATAAAAAAGGAGTTTTCGAGAGCTCCTTTTTGCTAACTGCACTTCTTTCAACCATTAGAACCTGTTGTATGTAAACTGAATAACAAATGAAATGAGACTCGTACAGGTACATAGAAAATCAGCTGCGCGCACAGGTGATTGTTGGGTTGTCTAAATATATCAGGACCGAACTTAAACTTAAACTGAAATATTTCTGATGCAATTTATTTTCAAATTTCATCAAATTCGCCGGTTTTATTTGAATTAGAAACAAGAATTAGTCATACAAATATTCAAATTATGAAAAAATCACTATAATGACGCTAACTATTATAGAAATAATCTCTACCTAATGTTATACCTTTAGATTATTTCTTTTCAAATTAAATCTGCAAAATAGCGGAAAGTTTAATTTTTCTTGTTAAATTTCAGCATTATAGGTGATTCTATAACAAAACATGTTTTTAATTAAATAAGATCCTAATTTTATTTATTAATATGAAAACCCGAAAAACACAAGATGTAATTATAAGAAGAGATAGGTAAGACGATCATAAAGCAAAGCGGGTGTAGCTCAATGGCAAAATACCGTCTCTCTGTGCAACAGATCATCGGTTCAAATCCCGATATTGTTTTGCAGCTTATTTTCTTAAATTAATTTACGCACAAAAAAGAAATTGAAAATTTTAAAAATTCAATTCTAATAATGAAACAAAATAATGTATATTTATTGAACAGGGATTTAAGAGCATTAATGAAAGGGACCACACGTCTAAAACCAACTGCTACCTATGAAGTTTTTCTAAGAAACTCGAGTATTGTACTGTTAGGGCCGTTATCTGAATTTTCAAAGCAAGTATACTTTATGATGTTATTTTATTTTTAGAGTATTTTTTTAATACAACTTTTCAATAACATTTAAAATTCTGTTGAATGTATACTGTTATTTGTTGTTTGTTGAAGAAAATTCAACCTTTTGTTAGTTAGAAAAGTTAAGAAAACCTTAATAATGTATAAGATTTATTGAAAAAAATGAATGTTGTAATATATGAAAACAGAACCACTGTCCAATTTATAAATTATATTCACATGAATTATTACAAATAATATAATACAAAAACAAACAGCAATAGCAATAATAAAAAAACACATATAAAGTACTTAAAATAAAATCTTTTTTACTACTTGTTTATACACTGATCCATAATATTTAAGTTAATGCATAAAAATAACTGTATAATAGCATACATACAACAGAATTTTAAATGTTATTGAAAAATTGCATTAAAAAATACTCTAAAACTAAAATAACATCATAAAGTATACTTGCTTTAATTGAATTTTTAACATTTTCAATTTCTTTTTTGTGCGTAAATTAATTTAAAAAAAATTAGCTGCAAAACAATATCGGGATTTGAACCGATGATCTGTTGCACAGAAAGAGACGGTATTTTGCCATTGAGCTACACCCGCTTTGCCTTTATGATCGTCTTACCTATCTTTTCTTATAATTACATCTTGTGTTTTTCGGTTTTTCATATTAATAAATAACATTAGGATCTTATTTAATTAAAAACATGTTTTGTTATAGAATCACCTATAAAGCTGCAAACTTAACAAGAAAAATTAAACTTTCTGCTATTTTACGGATTTAATTTAAAAAGAAATAATCGAAAGGTATAACATTAGGTAGAGATTATTTCTATAATAGTTAGCGTCATTATAGTGATTCTTTTATAATTTTGTTTAATGTTTCCAGCCTTATTTTGATTATGGAATTCTTTTATAATTTGAATATTTGTATGACTAATTCTTGTTCCTAATTCAAATAAAACCGGCGAATTTGATGAAATTTGAAAATAAATTGCATCAGAAATATTTCAGTTTAAGTTTAAGTTCGGTCCTAATTAATTTTCTAAATACCTATACGAGTCTCATTTAATTGTCTTTCAGTTTACCTACATAGATGACGAAATAAAGTAACGATTCTAATTTTGCCATTCGTTATTAAACTGTGTAAAGATAATGTTATTGTCTGTACAATAATTTGTAGACTATTTTGTTTGTTTTCTCCAGCCTTATTTCGTGACACTCCGTAATAAAAAGAAAATTAAGTAGGATTATAAAAGCAACCTTACAATTGTTTCGTCAGCTAAACTGTCATTATTGTAGGAATCTGATGTTATTTTGGGGTGTCATTGCCAAATACCTTTTAGAACAGAATCGCACAAAGACATACCAAAGTAACATCAAATTCCTACATTTTTGTAATAACAAACGAAAATTAGACATACTAGAAGCTTTTGTGATATAAAACAGAAACTCGGGATATCTTTAATAAACGAACAGATTGAGCTTATTGTAAGTAAGTGTTAAATATTTAATTTTTTATTATTTGTATCTGATTATTGTATTTACCTTAGTGACGTGTTTGTTTATATTTATATTTGATAATGACATCTTAGCTGTCGAAACAATTATTGTCAGGTAGAATAAAATAAATTTGTGAAACCTTTTATAATCCTGTTTATGCATATTTTCATTGTTTTGTTCTATGAAAGTACGACATGACCAGGGCAAACACAAAATGTTATAAAAATAGATTTCATTTGTTATAAATATTAATATTTTCAAACACATGCACTGTTCTTGCAAAAGGACTTCTATGAACGTCCTGTATTACATGATTTTAATATAAGGACGCAAATATTGTTTATCAATTAATTAGACATGCGATTAGAAGTTCAACGTACTTATAGTAATACCTAATTAACAGTCTAGAGTCCATAATACTCAAGGATAAATCAAAATACATATGTATACATGTATTTTTAGCGAAGATACTTTTTTTCTCTATTAGTTACTACTGATATGATTACGCTCCTCAAATTATGTAGTATCATGTAATATAATAAATGAATAACTTTTCAACTTTATATAATATTTGCAAATAATAGAGGCCACTGTATTATTTTATAACATGAAACAATAAAATGTTGATAGTGCTCGCTGTATCATCATCAGTCACAATTCACAAAAGAAGGAGAAATCGAATACATTAGTATTTTTGTGACGCCATTTAAATCGAAAGGCTGAACTTAACCTTGACATTGGGGTCTTTCGATTACCAGGGTGCAGCCTGATTCTTTCACAAGACCAAGGTTATCTCCATTATTATTAAAATGACAATAAATTTAGCGTAAGCGTATTGATAATGCTATGAATTATTACATTATATGCTTTGTTCTCTACGTAGAGAGATGAGTCTTCGTGGTTTTTTATTTTGCCACATGCCGGTTCGTAGAAACAAACGAATTGTCTACTCTTATTATTATTATTATTATTATGAAGTTTTAATTTACATATGATAATAATTATATAATAATAATTAAAAAGCCGTGACGCACAACAGGTCAATTTGAATTAGTTAAAAATGCTTGAAGAAAACGTCACTATCTTTTCTTCTTCACATGCAGAATTGATTTCGGCGTTCGCACGAAGCCTCATCAAGCGATGAGTGCTAATAACAATTTCATTCAACCCAAAACTGACGTCATCTATTATATTATGCCTTAAAAAAGCTGACGACAATAAAAAAGAATTAATAACAACGATCATATGTTTACGTTCATCCTTCCTGCAACCCGTGTAGGAAGTAAGGATAACGTAATGGGAAAAACTACGTCAATGGGACTTGCTTTATTGCAATAAAACAACTAATAAAACTTTTGTTTGCAATATTTGTTTCTATAATTAAGCACTTGATGAAAGCTGCTTTGGAATAATTCAATGCACTAAATAGATATACCTACACACATACATACCCTTAATAGGTATACTATTGGTACATAGTATATTATTAACAATATATTCAGATAATGGCAAGCTCTTTTGTTTTTATAGATTCACGTTCAGGTTTAACATTTAAGATTAGTATAAAAAGAATTAATTGGCGGCGCGGCGTTTAAAAACGCAATCGCAATGGAAAGTTTTTCAAATTAATTTACTTTATCTAAACGCCATTTATCAAAATTTTAATTTACAGTTTGTTTACATGTTAAAATGGTAATGTTTATTGTTTCTAGAAAACGCAGTATTTGATATTATTTTGCATTTTTCTTTTGTAATAATACACAAATCGTAAAACTGGTGATAATAATTAACAAAATAATAATAAAATATTGATTAATTGTTATTTACTTCAAAACGGGAATTTTTCAGTTTTACTGTCCAGACACTTTAGAAGATTAACTTTGTTTACGGAAGGATTGAATTTACTTCTTGTAAACACAAATTCGAAACAGAAAATTATTTCTGATTGATCTTTTAAATGTGTTATACAGGCCCTGATTTAAGGGAGGGTTGGTGGTCGGCAACCCAGGGGGCCCCACCAATCGACGACCCTCATCAAATAAAAAAGATTTAAATTTTTCTAATTTTAAGAATTTGTTTTTGTTTTATTTCTTTATATTTTAAAAAATATTGTCGGGAAAAAAACCGAATTTATACACAGTAGGATGGTTCTTATTTGGGTCATATTGGAATTTCGGTTTTATCGGGTTCCCATTTGATTTAAAAAAAACTGAAAATTTTAAGGACAATACGAACTTACTATCTCTATTCTAATCATTCGCTGTAACGAGGAGAATGTTTCCCATTTAAAATACACGCTTCTTTTCAATTCTTATACATACGAGGTCTGGCTATTAAATAACGAATTATTATGAAAAAGAGTTTTATTTTAAAAATTATTCTACAATCGAATGCTCCCCTTCAATGTACTCCCCTCCTCTCTCCATACACCGTTCAATTCCTTTTTTCCATTGGTCAAAGCAACGCTGGAAGTCTTCTTTTGTAAGAGCATTTAGGAGCTCCGCCGATTTTCGCTTCACCACTTCGATCGACTCGAACCGGGTTCCATTTAAGGCAGACTTGATTTTCGGAAACAGGGAAAAATCACAGGGTGCTAAATCAGGCGAGTACGGCGCGTGTTCGAGCACTGGAGTGCCTCTAGCGGCTAAATAACGCTTCACAGACAGCGCTTTATGGGCAGGTGAGTTGTCCTGGTGCAAGATCCACGGCTTGTTTTTCCACAACTCCGGCCGTTTCTTACGAACTCGCTCTCGCAGTGTTGCCAAAACTTTCAAATAGTAAGTTTGGTTTACAGTTTGACCCTGTGGCACCCATTCAGTCATCACGATGCCGTTGATGTCGAAAAAAACGATTAGCATGGCTTTAAATTTTGATTTCGACATCCTTGCTTTTTTCATTCTTAGCGATGCAGGAGTTTTTCAGTGGATGGATTGCCGCTTAGTTTCAACATCGTATTGGAATATCCATGTTTCATCGCAAGTGATGACGTTTTCCATCAATTCAGGTTCTTCATCTAACCTCTCAACTCTCAGACCTCGTATATTGGACTACTGGGAAATTGTTGAGAAAAAAATTAAAAATTGATTTTTTTAATACAGTGTTTGATGCTACTTTTAGGTAAAAAGAAATTATATAAGGCAGTCGATTTTTTTCCAACGATTTACAAATAAATTCAAAATAATGCACCGTTTAATTAGTGTTGAAGTAATGTAGAATGTCCTATATAATTTTTTTTACTTAAAGTAGCATCGATTCCATAAAATCAATTTTTTTTTTCAACAACTTGTCCTAGTGGTCAAATATATTCATAAGAATTGAAAAAAAGCATGCATTTTAAATGGGAAACTTTCTCCTCGTTACAGCGAATGATTAGAATACAAATAAGAAGTTGTATTGGTCTTAAAATTTTTAGTTTTTTTTTGGAATCAAATGGGCACCCGACAAAATCGAAATTCCAACATGACCCGAATAAGAACCACCCTAATATACAGTCAATAAATAAATTGAACATTAAATATTTTATCAATTTCAGGCAATTATTATAATTTAACTTTTATTGATTTAAAACAATTATGTAGTTTAAAAAATAGATTAAATTTTTAAATTTGGTTTCACGCTTGGAATATTAAGTTTAACCTTTATTTCGCTCATTGTAGTCTAAAGTTTTTAGACAAATAAAATATACATATATATATATATATATAGTTCAAATCAATGCATTGGGCAATTAAGTAAAACAAATTACAAAGTATTTTATACGTTAAGAAAATCTTAATTTTTAACAAGAATAAAAATAAAATATTATAATACATATTTATATACACGGTGTCTCATTACGGAATAGTCAGACGTTCCAGATAGTCATTAAAAAAAGAAAAAGTCTATGTACCATTTTTCTCGTCTATCTATACTTTTGTAGTTCAGCCGAAAGTTTTCAAATTGAATAGTAAGAATGCACATGATACAAATTTTGAAGTTCAAGCAGATAAAGAATACTGCTTGGTTTCCAAAATGTGCAAGGTAGGCAAATAAAGTAATAAATCCGTTTTTATTTTGGCCAAGTGTTTCGTAGAATAAGAGTAGATAAACAGAACTAAATAAACAAAACATGTTCTCTCATTTGATATTATGTTTCAAAAACGGTATTTTTGCTTTGTGATTTCTGATTTGTAAGACAATTTCAAGTTCTTTTAATAGACACATTAACCCCTATGTGTAATACAAGTCTGCTGGTTTGTGAATAAAAAAATTATAGTACATCTAATAGTGTTGTGTGTAAATGTTTTAAAGTTCAAGGAGATAAACAATACTATTTGGTATCTCAAATAGGCATAGTAGCCGGTAATAAAAGATAAATCAGCGATAAATTCTCTACGTACCGTTTTGTTATTCTTATTTCATGAACCAAACACAGCTGCGCATCTTTTTAGTGGTATTATATTTCTTTCAATCTTTTACTCTTTTAGTTCCATTTCTTGGAATTTTAAATTTAGTCTTTACTATTTTATTATCTACAATCCATACGAATTTGTTAAACCAAAAAAAGGAAAGAAACCTTTTTTTAACTAATCTTCTCACTTTCGTAGTTATTAGAATTATTATAATTATAATAATTCTAAGAATATTAAACATTCATAAGAATTGTGACTAATAATAGCAGAAATAACAAATTGCAAACTCTTTACACTGCAGTTTTTAGTAATAAAACAGTAACAGTACTTAATTTTTACGCATTATTTTTATAATATGTAGTAGTTATTTTCTATGTAAACAAATTACCGTCCATCACAGTCGTTCTGTCAAAACATAAAAAAATAAAGGTTTTACTAAAGGAACGTTTTAGAATTCCAATAAAAAATAACAATACCTATTGATGGATAGATTAAATTATCTAAACATGTCTTTACTTAATTAACTAATATCTGTTAATTAACGAATAACAAATCAAACTTAATGATATCATTAAATGGGTCAGTATTAGAATAATGTCATTCCTGACTGCGTTTCCTACTAGAACATAGGGGAACCACCCCCGGATTTGTTTTGACTATTGCACTACTTCTAATAAAACGTTTTAAGTTGTTTCAACAACATTCAACATGGCATAGGCGCCGTCTGCATCCTTGTTGTGCTCATTCAACAGATGTCACGTTTAGTACTAGTGGTGTCCATTTCTAAAAATTCATAGGTTGCATTTAATCCTATTAGACTTAACACTGACCTGCATCTATTATACTACTTACTTTCTAAAAACGTCGGGCGAAATTTTTTAAATTCTTAATTAATCAAAAAAAGCTTCTAATGTTTTATATTTCTAACGATCAGACAAGCTTATCCTCAAAGTCCGATCATTGGGTGGTGAATCACCGTGTCCGCAGGGTCTAACAAAATAACGAACAATACTTGAATACGAGATAGTTGATGATGTGTAGAGAGAATTTTGATAACTTTTTTTCTGACATGTTTATTTTCCAAGTTATTTAAAGTTCAAGTAGTCGTCAGTCCGGTCGTGCACTCTGCTAGACATTCTCCTTTTGTCTCATAATGACTAGGATTGTAGTTTGCTGAATTTGAAATAATTTGTCAATAAAGCAGGATTTTGTCTATGCCGTAAAATACAAAGAATGACTTGGCGAAGATGACTGTTGATCTTGAAATACATTCATAAATAAAACAACACATGTCATTTTTACTTATGTTGCAGTTTTTTTATCTTAAAATAAATTCAAAGTCTAATAGTCTAATTGATGTTTCAAATAAAACATCTGATTTTTAAAGAGAACATCTGGTTTCCTAATATGGTAAGTTAATTAAATTAAAATGCAATTTTTATTAGTGACGGCGGCTTTCAATTTAATTTAAAAACATTCGGTTTTATAAGCAAATTACATTACGAGTTCTAATCTGCGATATTAATAGATTGTTTACAACCTGAATAATTACTTGATTCCAGTAATCCTTTTAGTAAAACTGAAACCAGTATGGAATAAATTAACTTCAAACGCTAGTTACTGTTTATGAGCTGATAACGGCGATTTGTAATGTTGAAATATTTTCTGTTAACTGTTATTATTAGTTATGTTATTGTTATTACATTACATTACATTACATTACATTACATTACATTACATTACATTACATTACATTACATTACATTACATTACATTACATTACATTACATTACATTACATTACATTACATTACATTACTTTACTTTACTTTACTTTACATTACATTACATTACATTACATTACATTACATTACATTACATTACATTACATTACATTACATTACATTACATTACATTACATTACATTACATTACATTACATTACATTACATTACATTACATTACATTACATTATATTATTATTATTGTTATTATTATTAGTTACAACTAAAGCATGCATCTCATTGGTTGCATGCATGATCAACTACCGCATATTGACGTTATTTTGTCTAATTTTGTTGCTATACAACGCCGTCTATATTTATTGACGCGCTTTAATACCTACATATTCATAATTTTGTGGTAAAAATATATTTTCTGTTTTTAATACCGTATGTCTCATTTGGACATTGAATCCATATAAAGATTGTTCTCTACTTTTAAAAATAGATCTTCCCAAGTAAATCAAGGTATTATTTCCGTTTATCAATTTGTTTATTAGTTATTTAAATTAGTACGACCTACTTTTAAAATAAGTGTGGCGTGCTCGACCGCCGACATGATAATTACCACAGCTTAGTTAGCTGGAGTGGGGTGATAATCACCCTAAATTACTGTCGCCCCAGGTTCATTCCAGTTGGCAGATTTTTAAAACTTATTATTTACAAAATCTGCGTAATTTTATTGACTGATAGTTTTGCTAAATGTTTTGTTTTACTGCTTATTACAATTTTTCGCATTTGTTGGTGCATTATAACTGACCGGCTTAACTTGATAAGATAAATGCTCAAGTTATGTAGTAATTCAATCAGAAGTGCGATCCACCATTTTTCTTTAAACAAAATATCACAAATTTAATAATTTTCGTGAATTAAGTAACTATTTAGGTTGTCAATGCAAAGAAAATCGCCATTTCTACATGGTTGATGGATGGATACTGTGGATACAATCTTGAAATGCAATTTATTAAAATTATGTGCAAACTGAATATTAGCGAAGAGAAGAATTATGTAAAAATATGTAAAAAGGAGAAGTTATCTGCCAACTGGAATCGAACCTGGGGCGACAGCGACTTATTATCACCACGGTTATTATCACCCCGCTCTGGCTAACCGAACTACGGAATCATGTCGGCTCTTGATTACACCACACTTATTTTAAGTTGCGCTAATTTAAATGATTTTTCAAAAGGGACTAAATGTATTTTTTGTCATTTGCCGGATATGAGTACTGTTTACACTACTAACAATTATTTTACTTGGAGAGATCTTACAAAGGATTGTTTAAAAGCACAGGTTAATCTCTAAATTCGACTTGAGTATTTAAATTGTTTATGTTGCATTGTAATTACAGTTGATAAGACTGCAGATTGTCCCGCCCTCATTAAAATTTTGAAAAGTCGGCGCCTATGCTTACGAATTATGATTGTTATACGAAACCAATAACTGAAATCCGGCCCTGGTGTTATAGTAAATCTATACATTTTTGTAACCTATTTTAGAGCTATATTTTACGAATTTTGTATAAAAGTTGTATTACACACTATGAATTGGGGTAACCTTTTTCTATTTATTAATCCAAAATTCCTGAGGTCAAAAAAGTTGTGTCTAGTTAAAAAATAAATTTTCACATTAAATCTTTGTTTGAAAAAATATTTTCTACCGTCACAAGGGTATTATTAATTTCTTCCTATTGTAACAGTACAAAAAATGTATTGATAATTTTTTTTCTATAAGTCTAATAAATAATTAAATCTTGTTTATTGTTTCTAACCTTGTTTGGTGAAACTTCATAATCATGAAATAAGTAAAACTGATTAGTAAATAGTTTCACAAATTTATTTTAATCTACCTGACAATTGTTTCGACAGCTAAGCTGCCATTATGAAGGGTAATATAAATCTAAACAAACATGTCGTTAAAGAAAATGCAAAAATAGATAACTAGATAAAAATAAATAATAAAAGTAAAATAAATAAAAATAATAAAATTATATAATTAGTAATAATATAATTATATAATCTAATAATTTATATTATAATTTAAAATAATTTAAAATTTTTCCGGTACTTAATTTGTTTTAATTCTTCACTGCCACAATGCCAATTCAAATTATCTCCTTTATGTTTGTTAATACATTGCTCTATTAATATGTTTATAATATTTTTATCATTTATATGTTTATTTTATACTTCTCTAAATGGAAATCTCCGAATGTTTAAAAGTTAGTTATTTAATAAATAACAATGCAATTTCATGTTAAAACAAAATTAAATCACCACATTTTTCCATAACCACAAGAAGATTATAGCAAAAAACGTAAATAAAGTAATGGAAAGGTTTATTATGCTTGTAATAAGTTGCAAAATGGGCGTTTCCATTCATTCATTTATTTCAAATGTAATATCTTAAAGTTCAGTATAATAATAGCTATTATTTTTATCAAATTTAACAACAATTAAGAATTGCAAATAGAAAGTTTTGTATATTCATTCATTGCATAATAATTTCAAGGTAACTTAATTGTCTTTTAGTCACTGCCATGACTGTGTAGTAACGTATCAGGGCAGCACATCTTATTTTACACTTACAGCAGATGCTGAAAATTACTCCCATGGGTCCGGGTATTAAATTAAACCAGCGAACAAGGCCGGTTCTTTGAACCTTGACTAAGCAAATTCACCAATTAAAGAACAATTCATTCACTTAACGTAACTAATATAATAATAACGTGGATACAAACCTTGAAATTAAGTACGCCGTTTTCATAGCAGAACTATAATAAGCGCTAGAACTTAAACTTTCCACCAGTTAGTGGCGCCAGCTATAAGGGACACTTGGAGGATACATACCCCGAATAAGTTCGTTATAGTATATACGTATGGATAGATGGATTGCCAAGAACGAAACGTCTGCGTTTCTCTGCCAGTGAAAAATAGGTAGGGATGCGGCTTCATCAAAGTCAAAAGTTCAGCTTTTACATAAATAATCGAATGCGGTGTCGTTTGAAAGCTATTAACCTACTGATGCTGAAACTATGCAAGAGGCATCCAAAAATCGTTTCAGTGACTTTAGGTCCAGCTTCAATGTAAACGTGCGAATTTGGTATCATTCGAAAGCTTTTGGTCTACTCATAGGAACGATGCAACAAACATCATCTAGAAACCATTTGTGTGGCTTCCAAGGGCCGTTCAAAAAAATATCTTGAAAAATAAGGGGGTAATTAGTACGGTACACCACAAGAGAGGATTAGCACCTTAAACACAAATTACATAATAAGTATTTTAAGCTGTGTGACAAAATGAAATCTTTTTTACTATATGAAACTGGTGAAATAATTTCTTGTCGAGACAGAACACAATACTAAATTACCTTAGCATATTGAATTATTGAAAACCCATTGTATAAAATCTGCAGCACCGTTTAACCAATGACCAGTTTGATCGTACCTTACACCTTGAAATTTCTGTAGAAGCCCAAACACACTTGCCTTTATTTTTGCTTATAAGGGCTTGTCCAATAACTATCGAAAACTCTTTTGGGGCGCAATTTTTTTTGTTTCTTGCGGTACAATACTGTCGTATTTAGTACAAAATCATAAATTATGCCAGATACACCGACACGTACAAATATCTTGTGTGGCTAGTTTTGAAACTTATTGTAGATACTGGCGAATTTCTTTTTCTTGTGTCTTTGTAGGGTACCATTATTTTATGTTTGGACAAATCTTCATGATCTAGCTCTTTGTATAGGCAATTTTTTCTCAATTTCTAATATATTTTCAGGCTCGTTACACTGCTATAACACTGTAACGAACTTTCCGTGTGTATGAATTGTTATTTTTTAATAGTATTGATTGAACTTCCATTTGTCTGTACGATACTAAATAAACAGAAAGTCTGATTCGTCATCTACGAAATCTTTTGAAAAAACTCTACCTTGGGTCGCCATCTTGATCAGAAATAATTCATGATGATGAGTTACAATTTTTAAATGTGTATTCAAGTAATATAGTTTTACCCGTGTTACGTTGTACATAGGGGATACTGGCAACTCATCTTCAGAGTCAAGGTATTCTAAATCTGTTTTTGGTACAAATCTGTCGTCATAATTCTGAATCTATTATGACTCAGTAGGAACAAGTCTATTTCCTCTGACAACTTCATCTTCAAAGTCCTTTTGGGAGGAGATCAATCATAATCACAATCCGATTCATCAGCATCAGTCACCATTGACGTTTGCTTGCTCCTGGCGAAACCTTTTAAGACTTTATAATCTGACTTAAATTTTGAAGCACCAGAATTCAAAACTGTATACTGTAGATGCACATTAGAACATGCTAGTTGCTTGTGAGCCATTAAACAAAATCAATGTTAACAAAGGATGTCGTGTGCAATTTGTTCATGGGCTCCTGTAGAAGATGTATGTTACCTAAGAGCAACCTTGCCAAATACAGGGTTATTTTAAAATTCCCTAATGCTCACTACGACATTTCAGTTTTCTGACGTGTAAAAACACTTCGTTTAACGTTTTATTATATGGCCCCAATAATAGTCTAGGCAAATTAAAGAAAATAGCGGAAAATTGAGGTAAGTTCTTGAATTTTTGCATAGATCTTCCTTGAAGGCTGTTAAATAGTTCTAAAATTATTTATATTATATTACTATAAAAACCCCTAAAAGTCACCGACTGTATGTGGTGAACTCGAAGAGAAAATGAGAGTAAACAACGCCCTCTAACCGGTTTTGTCGTTTTTCTGGGAAACTATTAGGTTATCGAGATGAAGGAAGTTAGGTAAAATAGACTTTATTTTAATTCATTACCAAAAATTGTCCCAATATTTTTCGTACCTCGCCTTGTTTTTGTGTTATCGAAGAAAGAAAATATGTTATACATGGATTAGCAATTTGCACCAGTAAATCTTCTTAATGAACTTTCGTAACTTTTTGTGGTCTCATATTCGTCATGAGGTAGCTAATAAAAATTCGTTGAGAGTCGGACGCGATCGTGGTCAAATCAACTTTTACCTTAGCATCTCTTCGGCAAAATCCATCAAGCGATACTATTGTTATTCTTGGTGCCAGTCGGATGAAAATTTTATATTAGCAAGTTGATTCTTAGGACTGTACACTGTACTAGTCAATCTTTTTATCCACCCCAATACGTACAGGGTATTTCGCCTTTTTTTAAATTATCCTTTATTTATAAGATCTGAAAATCAACGATTTAATTCCTTACTTGCTTTAGATTGTAGAGAGCGCCACAAAGCAACAGTTTCGTTTTAAGCCTTATTAGTTTGAGCGCTGTGTTATAATATAATATAATAATAATAATATAATATAATATTATTATATTATACTATATGTCGAGTTGGTGAAGAACATCTTTACAAGGCCAGCGATTTTATTTGACCGAGACGGTAGGTCGAGGTAAAGCAATTTCGCGAGGCTTGGAAACTTTACCAAACGAAACATGTATACAAAGACTTAAATAATCAAAATAAAAAATAATTATACATTTTAAAATAAATGTGCTGTAAACTGTCTAATTAATAATAAATACCAATCAGCGCCATCTATCGCCAAAGGAAATTTTACTAGGTTTTGTTGTTCGCCGCTAGATGGCATTGTATGCTCTCACTATCATGGTCAAATGCATTAATTCAGTATTTTAAAATTGAAAATTAACTAATGCCATCGTATTTATTAAATAAAAAATACGTGGAAATAAAACTAATATTAAATAAAAAAAGATATTATTAGCGTTAAATACATTTATAAAAACGTAAAAAATCGGATAAAACATGTTGTTTTAAATAAAACAAAAGTTGACCAAGACTTTACTGGTCCGTTTTACAGACATGCAAAGGCACTTGTTAATAACCACTTTGCTGTTGCTATAGCAATAGCTTACTTTCCAAGCATTTTGCAATGACAGAAATACATATATTGCAATATGATTCTGAATAATAGTATATTAGGTATTAAGGGCTTAATTGAGTGTGTTAGTGCCCGCAGAGTCAGTTAGCTAAGACGATAAATGGCTCTAAAACACTAATTAAGCCCAAACTGCATACGTTAGTTTATGTCCGGCCTAAGTTTAAATTAATATTTAGTTTTAAAATAAAAATAATTTGAAAAGTACAAATATTCAAGTAGGTAGGTACAGTGATAAAACTTCAAGGAGGTAGTTGCAATGGTATACAATTACTGTTATTACTATGGAGACGACGTAAAAAGGGTAGCTATTTTCCTAGCGGGCTCTAAAAATTTTTAGAGTCCTAGAACTCTAATTTAGCAACTTACGCTCTAAAAACAGGTTCAGAAACCGGCCAAAATCGTCCGACCGGACATAAAATAACTTTACACAGATTTGTATAAAATCTTTAATTAATAATTTTATTAAAATAAGTAAAAACTTAAACATAGTGTGCTCTTCATATTGTCGACATTTGGCATTTGGCAATGCATGGCCACGGCCTAGTAGATTAATATAAGCGAAGCTTATATGAATTTAGTAGGCCGTGTGCATGGCATTTGCAGTTTTCAAACGTACAATAGATGGCTGTGTAGCGATTTAAATTTTAAATTTTTCTATTAAATCGAGAACTATTTTTAAAGATATTTTAGGTAACAAGTATTTTGTTACATAAACTTAATTATAGCAAAGATATTTTTTTCTTAAGAATTAAGAGCGAATACAACCTTTAGCCTCTTACACTAATACAACCCCACCTCTTAATTGGTATTGTCCGGGTCTCTACTTTCAGGTAGAGTTGGACGGTGCTCTGTCGAAGGCTCACCAATCCTAATTATGGTAGGACGGGGTGACTAAATTTTGGAATATCCTAGGCATACCCAGTTTCCAAGTCACAACCACAATTAAGGTTGAACTCGTCCGGGCAATGAATAGTTCGCATGCTGAACTAGGGGTGATGGAACTTTGGAGACGGACCCCGACGGGTGAACACATAAATAGCTCCGGTACTAGCCTGAAGCGCTAGTAGAGGATGGATAGGCAACCTCGCTCCCACCAGTGTGTAATGGTAGCGCTTATAAAAGAGAGTGACGCGGTAATTGAGCGTAACTCGCGTAAAGAATTTTCATTTAATCGCCATGTTTTCCAAGATGATGGCTCAAGCACACTTTGGTTAATCTCCGAACTCATCGGTTTCTTAAATAAGATGTTTTCCTAAAGATCAATGTCTTTTACCTTCCTACTAGTTTTTCGCTTAATTTCGATCTACTTAATTTTGCTGTATATAGACTAGTAGTACTGATGTAGCTGCCTGACGAACTGACATAACTGATTGTTCAAGAACTTATTCTGTTTGGTTAGTACATTTAACAATCTTAATTGGTTTCTTTATTTTTCGGGAACAGATCCGGTTCTTCAGATTTAGCAAGTAATTTCTTAACGTACGGTTGGCTTAGATTATCTTGTCCATGATGTTTCTCAACGAAGGTTGTTTTGCAGCGTCATCAATAAATATCTTTTCAACACGTTCTGCTGTACTATTACTGTTAGAAACCGTCAAAACTAAAGGTTATAAATTTGAAATTGCAATCTTTAATCACAATAAAACACAAAGTCTTTACTTTTGTGAATATAAGACATAACTGACAAAGTATGGTCTAGAGGGACAAAATAAACTAAAGAACTACACACTTTCTTATCGTTTTTATTGGTGTATTAAGGTTTTTTATGCACAGATGCATTATAATTAGACTATTATTGCTAGATTTATCTAAACATAACTGTCTCTTTATGCCCCAAGGGCCTCTTTATGATCCGACGGGCAATAATGAAACGTCAATTAAATGTCAGAGCTGTATTTGTAGAACTTGATTGGTTCTTAATATAATTTGTAAACTTATCACCAATGAAAATAAGCTGAAATTAAGTATTTTAGATAGTAACTATAGTAACGTACTTCGTATATATGCACATAAGTATACGTACAGCGGCTTGATGTAACCTGCGTACTCATTTAATTATATTTTTTACACAATAATAGATTTGAGATAAAAACAATCTGTGCATAAAATAGTGTATGCATTTCGGGCATAACTTGCTTTTATGGCCCTACAGCCTTTTCCTAGCCCTCGGCTGACGCCTCGGGCTAGAAATAACGCTTCTGGCCATAAAAGCTTCTTTATGACCTTAATACATAAATAACTATTAGTAACACGGCTGAAAACAAGCTTTATTACCGTGTGTCATTTAATTTGACTAATTTCAACCACTTTATTTTTTTTCACAACTTTTCGAAAACTACTGAAATAAATGTAGTTTTGTCATTTTGTGTAGTGCTTATTTCTTGAAAGAATGGTTTAAGAGTTTTTTAACGCTGATTACAAATAGAAAGTAGCCATTTGTAGTTTGATGGGGGAGAGCCCAGGGGGCTGCTTCACTTATTACGTCATTTTAGTTCTGCCTTCATATTAGCGTTTCAAACAGTTTCGGTGAATTTCTGATGTCTTTATGACTTTCAAAGTTGACAGCCTGTATGTAGAATCTGTGTCGAATAAAAACTACAAAAATGAGAATCGAATTTGCCGAACACGTCCTATTTAACATTTTTACTTCCGCATTAACTGTCAACCCTTTCAAAATATTTTTTCCTTCTTTTCTCGTTTACAAAAAAGGTGTTTGAACGATAATTTATTATCCTGGAAGTGAAACCGTGAAAAAGGCACTAAAATTCTTTTGTTAACCACTACCAAAAGCACATTACTTTTGACCTAAATTTTATGGTTTAGCGATTTAAAAATATACAGCCCTCTCGTACATCTTTTTTCAGTAACCCATTTCAATACTACATGTAAAGTAATAAAACTTAACTAGGTCAGTCTGTACAATGCACGTTTTTACACACTAATGGCGTGCTGTAAATCAATCTGAAAGCCACTAAAAATTTTAGTTTAAATTGTGTCAGGAAACGAGGGTTTGCTACTGAGAAACCGAAAATTCTCCAATCGTAAACCTGCCGACAATAGAATAATGCTCGATAAAACTACCCCTCAACATTTTTCTTCCATGCAAGTGATAGGTGCTATCGTCGTAAATTTTTTGGTGAACAAGTGGTCACTTTTTGGAAACTAATATTTCTTGGAGTTTTATGGTACTATTTTTGAATTATGACTTTTTGGTAGTCAATAACCTGCATACAACCACTTTCTAAACTTTCCCTTCCTGGTGGGTTTACGGAATTTAATAAAGGAATTCTCTTGTAAAGATTTTTGAGGGGTAATAAAAATGGTTACTTTTATTGCCTTTTAAAAAGTATTGTTTTACAGCTACCGTTTGTTGCTTTATTTATTATAGCATAGAAGATTGCACTAAACAGGTAATATCAAGTATTCAAATACTACTATTAAATCAGTCGTTAAAGGATTTTATTTGTCTGCAATGCCAGCTAATAACATTAATTAAAAGTAACCAATAACCACGTTTTATGCAATAAAAAATAGTCAGTACATGACTCCACAAATAAATATATTATTTATTTACTTGACACCTGTATTATTATATTAATAGTGTGAATATGGAGTTTCACGAAGTAAGACGGTTTGAACAAAAAAATCGAATATTTCTGGCATAGTTGAATCTCCCCCTAGAAGTCAGCTTAATCTGAATCTTTACAACTTCATATAAAACAGAGGATGGCTATTAGAAATTTTTGAACCGCAAGAGTAATAGATGGTAAAAGATACACAAATAGGGAATAATGAGAATATATAGCATTGAAAATTTGAAGGAGCAATAGTATTAGGAAAGATCCTGAATTTAACCACTTCAAAAACTTTAATCAAAATACTATATTTAGCGATGTCTCCTAACCACACATTGTATTGTCTATATTTTCCGGCTCTTTGTTTCTTGCTTTTTTTAATAAAAATACTTTCATATGCATCAAGTTCTCTGGCTGAATGGACATTTTTGAGTAATCTTAATTTTTCTACTTTAATCGCGTGTGCTGTGTCATGTATATGTTTAGCTACACTTGACTTTTCTATGTGATTGTATTTAAAATCCGCTATGTGTTCTTTGAACCTAGTTACAATTGATCTTTTTGTCTTTCCAACGTAACTCATATTACATTGCATTCAATTTGGTATATTACCGATTTCAATTTTTTATGTTTTATCTTTTGGATTGACTAACAGGTTTTTTAAAGAATTATTTGACGTATAAGACATGCCCTCGTTTTTAAATACACTATTCAAACCTTTGGTATTTGGGTTAAAAGGTAGTTTAATAAACTTCTTTGGCTCAATTTCTATTGGTAATAATATTTGTATTTGATTTTCTGTAATAATTTGTCAATGTTTTTAGAAGAGTAGCCATTATATAAGGCTAATTCTTTGTTAAACCGATTTTTGAATAATGGGAATTTCACTAATCTGTTCAAAAGGAAATTAAATGCCGCCAACTTATGCGGCTCACAATGATTTGATTCCGCTATAATGCACTTTTTAGTGCTGGTTACTTTTCTATAAACATGGATTTCTAGTTCATTGTTATTGTTTCTAACTACTGAGCTGTCAAGGAAAGGCAGTTGCTTATTCGTTGCTTCTTTTTTTACCGTGAATTTAATGGTGTTAAATTTCGAATTTAATTTGTTCATAAACTCATCTATGTCGCACATTCTTGTATTCAACACCGCAAAATATCGTGCACGTACCTTAACCACACTCTCCGAAAATATTTAACTTCCTCTTTTATCAACGTTTCAAAATTACTCATGAATAAATTTGTCATAAAAGTGACAGCGGGTTGTCCATTGCTGTTCCTTCACGTTGTTCAATAGGGTCATAGAGGATCATTATAGTTATTTACGAAGTACGCGAAGTCTTTAGTCGTGCATTCTTTTAAGCACGAGCAACAAAGGAGCTAGTGATTCATTTGCGCGAATGCGTCAGAGACGACTTCACGTATCGGAGTTTTACTAGTTATTGTTACGTTAGGTTAGGTTGGGCTTAGACTAGGTTAGTTTAAGTTAGGTTAGGTTTAGGTTGAGTTAGGTTGGGTTTAAGTTAGGTTAGGTTAGGTTGAGAAAAATTCGAATTTGTTTTTGCATAACGTTTTGGTTAGGTAGTGGCGTTTTTATGGAGGTTAGGCCGGTAGCAACTAATTTTGGAGGCTTAGGAGCGTTTGCCGAAAATGCTGATTCTGAATATGTAAATCATTTTTGGGGCGAATGCCCTAACGGTCCCAAGTTGAAGGCTCAAAAGTAAAAAAAATGCTTAATCTATATGGAAATGAATAATAATTATAAGTGTCTATGATTCTGATTACCAAATTGTGTAATTTACAATTACACAATTTAGTTAAGTTAGAATAATTTAGGTTAGGTTAGGTTAGTTTAGATTAGGTTAGGTTTAGGCTAGATTAAGTTAGGTTAGGTTGAAAAAATCAAATTTTCTTTTGCATAATGTTTTGGTTAGGTAGTGGCGTTTTTGTGGAGGTTAGGTTGCTGGCAACCAATTTTGGAGGCTTAGGGGCTTTTTATCCCCAAAAATAATTTAATATTCGGAATCAGCATAAAATTCCTGTTAAAGTGACACCAACTTAGTCAAAAAATGTTTGGTAGAGGAATTCTTTAATTATTCCAAATTTTATTATTATCAAGTCAAATTATTTTTAGAGAGCCTCAAAAGGGCTAGTGGTTTTTGCATCTTTGTGAAGCTCGAGTGCGCGAACACTACGTTTGCGTTTAGCTGTTAATTCATTTTGAGAGTGGTGAAAAGTGCCAGTCGTTAAGTGACACGGAAACATTGGTGTGATTACAGCAGCAGAGAAAGCGCGCGTATTTGTAAGTTGTAACATGCCCATATAAAGCGCGGGACCGGGTTCCGGGGAACGCGCTGAACCCGCCTCGTGCCGGCCCTGGATAAGGCGATTAGAACCGATTGAATGGCTATCACGAATTAGTTGACAAGTTTCACTACAGATGGAAATTAGTCCACTCTAACGTAAAACGCATACAAGAAGTGCGTCTTCCGCACATACCGAACCAAGAATGGACGCACATGTTCGTTCTCTGCAGCGGCAGTGTTAACTAGATTTTATTTTATTGTCATTAACTAACAAATTTATTGAGTATGTGCGTGAGTCTATCACCACTTCGTTTATTCTCAAAGTTTTGTGACCTTTAAGCCTCAAGATATGCTTGAATTAAACTCCGAGTTACGAAGTTTCAAGTTTCTTAGTTTGGAATGTTATGGGTTGATTCTAACGATTACAGAAGTGCACTCTTACATGAAATTTTCAAAAGTTTGATATTGATAGCAAGTATAAAGTATAACGCATAACTTTCTAAACTTTTAAAATGTGAAACATTGAAACTTCTACATTCTATTAATTCTACAAGTGTCGAGTTGTATTTAGTATTTAGCTCAACATCTCTAAACCTTTCTAAACTTGAAAGCAGAAAATCTTGAAATTCGCCAGAAGTTTCAAAATTCTTAACTTATTAATTTCTAATTCTTGGTTGACAAGTAGCTAATATAAATTAAGGGTTTGCTTTGAAATCCCGAAATTTAAAACCCCGATAATCATAATCCCGACAATCATAATCCCGACAAGTCAAAATCCCGACAAATTAAAATCCCGACAAATTAAAATCCCGACAAATTAAAATCCCGACAAATTAAAATCCCGACAAATTAAAATCCCGACAAATCAAAATCCCGACAAATAAGAATCCCAACAAATTATAATACCAACAAATTAGAATCCCCCCGACAAATTAAACTAATTTTTATATTATTCATATATTCTGAGATAAATGATAGTATTGATAATATATGTATATTAATAAGGTAAAATAATAAAGGTCTAATATTAACAATCAGGTTTATTATTAATTAACAAATAATTTAATTTAACTTTCCTTTACCATCAGGAATCCACGCACACATATTTTCTGGTTTCGTTTTTGAGATGGAACAAATTCGCACACTTCACTTTCAGACATTTTCAAAAATGACATAAGAAAAATACTCACCTAGCCTACCATTAATATTTAAATTTACATTGCCGTAATTTTAAATTGTCGGGGGGATTCTAATTTGTTGGTATTATAATTTCTTGGGATTCTTATTTGTCGGGATTTTGATTTATCGGGATTTTAATTTGTCGGGATTTTAATTTGTCGGGATTTTAATTTGTCGGGATTTTGACTTGTCGGGATTTTGACTTGTCGGGATTATGATTGTCGGGATTATGATTGTTGGGATTATGATTGTCGGTATTTTGATCGTATACCATAAATTAACTCTATTTAAGTCCGGGTATGTAAAGTTTCAGAATTAACGAAAGCTTGAAACCCGAAAATCGAAATTTCCCTATATCTTAGTGATTTGCCATTGCCTTCCGAGCGAATTTTAAAAATTCGGCGATATATTGGTTGGGGTTCGAACCCGGGTCCCTTGGTCACTGCTTTCGCAACCAACTAACCGAACCACCATGGACGTCGCCATTGCAGGGCAAGAGGGGCGTGCTTCCCCTCGGCTCATCAGAAAATAAAATTTTTATATGCATTTAATACTTGATTATAGGAGAACCTATACCTATGATTTATGTTTATTAATAAATGTTTTGTCTATCTGCCCCTTTATTTTTTTCCTGGTGACACCCATGCGGACCACAATCGCAGTTTAAATTTTAAATTTTTATAATTGTAAAAATTGAAAATAGAAAGAATTACAATTTAGCTTTTATTTAAATAAATAAAGATTATTACAACTGAAATTCGTTTTAGTTAATTTAAACCTCTCCTGTTAATTCTTTTTGTGGAATTTAAATTGATCTTTTCTAATAGATTTTTAAATTTCGTAAATTCTGATCCTGAAACTTTGTGAACCTTTAACTTATGAAATATCAAAACTACTTATGAGAAAGAAAAGACATGAAATCATCGAATTTTGAAGCTTGAATCTTGAAGTTAAGCAAAGAAGATCTCAAGTTTTGTATCTCTGTAATGTTGAGAGCACATATTTCTGAACTTAGAATCTAAAGTGAACCTTAAATGTGTTAGAATACAAAATTATGATTCTCATCTATCTTTGATGGATTAATACTTTGGTTGATATGTAAACTGTAAATAAACCCTTAGTTAAATAACAATCATAATTAAGTAATGTCTTTTTAGTTCTAGTATTTTATAAAAATGTTTTAATCAACCTCTCTATCTTATTACCTGAATTACTGTATTATATCACAATAATTATATTAGAAAAAAAATAAATTGCGAAAATTAATTATCAAATAAAATCGGACCTAAGACATGTCCTTAAGTTTGCTGAAAGAGATTCGTACAGATCGATTTATATTTTTCAAATATAAAGTTTACTACTTTATAATTCTAAACTGGAAAAGTTTTATCAAAGTCAGTAAAATTTCTTGCTGAACGTGAATTAAAACTGGTAATAACTCGATTTTTAAAAACACATAAGTCAGTGTTTTTTACTAACAACAAAAAATAAGGATTAACATTATACTGCAAATTAATAAAAACTAATCAATCATTTTATTTACCTTATCTTAACTTTAGAAATGAATTTCTTTCCGTTAATCTATCTGAATAATTAATGACATTGATTAGCTGGATCAAATTTCAAGGTCGGTTAATATATTTCATTCTAGTTATTCCCATAAATATAGGATTTCTGTAAAATGTGGAAATTTACATACAATGTACGCGATCTACAACCAGCAATTATAATCATTATTATGATAAACAGTAAAGGGTATCTAATTTTCGACCTTTACGAATTACAATCGTGCGTATCACGTCAAATAGTTAATAATCAAATCATCAATACAAATATTTATTGTTCATTTTAAAAAACTGTTTCTAATAAAAAATGCTACAGAAGCAAAAAATTGATATTATTTAGGAGAAGGGGTTAGAAATAGAATAGTTAAGGTCAGGATGAGGTAATGTTATAAATAATTTAAATAAATGTTTAAATAATAATGTAATTCTAAATACCACTGGCAACCTCAATGTCATAATTACATTTTTTTTTCTATTTAGACATCTTTTATTGATGTTGTTATTATTACATGAATAAAAAACAAAATAAAGCTTGTTTCAGCTATTTCAGTAATAATATTGTTTTCATTATTGCGCTCTAAAAATGAATAAACAAGTATAAAAAATGAATGTTTGTAAATACAGAATATTTCTAAATAAATTGAAATTCAATTAGATCAGCCATATAGAAAATTGTTTCATTATTAAAAATTAAATTAAAAATTATAATAAGCATTAGTTGTATTATATTAACTATTAATTAAACACGATTATGTAATGTTGTTTTAATTATTAAAAACAAATTTGTACATTTCTAATTATAGATTTTACTATAGTATGAGATGTACTTTTTAAATGCCAATATAGATAAAAAGAAATAATTAATTCAAAAAATATATATATCTATAGTATACTACTATCTATCAATTTTTTAATCTTATCTACAACTTTTACTTATTTTTAAATATACTTGTTATTGCATGGCTCATTCTATTTAAAATAGCATATTCAACTTTGTTATTACATCAGCAATATAAGATTTTCTGCAAATTTCATGTTCTTTCAATTTAAAATATTTTTAAAATTTCATAACAATGTTACGTCCAGCTACTTAATCAAGGTCAGCTGTAGGGATGTAACCAATTAAAATTCTATAGCACGATTCATTAGTATATGATCTGTTATGTGTTGTTGGTATTTATATAGATCATGAACTGTATTAATCTGGTTATAACAGAAATCACGCAAAACTAACATGTAAAAAATGAAATAATAATAAAGAAAATTACTGCAACAAGATAAAGAAAATTGTTAGTTTATCAGTCTAGTCAAGTAAGCATTTTAAATATATCGAATTTGTAGATGGTTTGTTTTCGAGGTTCTCATTTGAAAGCAACTACTACACAACTATTTGTCAATTAAGTAGTTTAGAATAAAAGAGGTACAGTAAGTTCAGTTTTTCCATGTCTGACAAACCTCGGTGAATCTCGCCCATTTTAATGAAACTTTGTATATATGTATTGTCATGATATTTGACATGCAATAAAAAGTATGCACCGCCATTCAAAAAGGTGTTAGAAGGTTGCATAACCTCAAGGAGAAAACACTTAATTAAAAAATATTTTAATGAAGCCAAAGAGAAGGTTTTAATTTAATAAATGTACACTCTAGAACACACTAGGCAGAAAAAGGATAATGTTAAAAGATTAATGATAAAAAGATAAAGACCTAAAACAGACAAGGTGCATGGAAGTGATGATGCATGCAAATATTTACTACCTTACCTGCATTATTAATGTAAAGAAATTATGTTCCAAGTTAACGAGATAGTTACAATGTTAGATTTTCTTCATTAGTTAGATTAAATAGCTTGTGGCTAAAATGTTTCATTGCTGTATTGTCGAGCAGTTCTTTGGGCACAATTTTGAAACAACTGTGAATGTTGGGGTTGTTTTTTTGTAGGAGATATCTTTGAAATAAAATGCAAATTTCTGCGTTTTCCCATAGCAAGCTGAAATAATGTAGTCTATTACTTTCATGGTTTTCTTATATAAAAATATCTAAATAATGTTAATTAGGATGTAAGGTGAATTTTGTCAAAATAGGAAGTTGTGACTAAGCAAATTTATGTAATTAAGTTAATTTTAGTTATTTGATAGTTGTATAGTTGTATAGGAAAGGTGAGTTGGTCGACTTTCTATAGTGGCCTTATTTTCTTATCTTAATACAAGTGTATCATTGAAAAGGGATTTTTCTAGCTATCTCTTTATTGAATTTGTTTAAATAATAATTAATAGTTATAAACAATTGTGTGTTTATGTAGTATTTAGCTCTTAATGGTCTTCTGTTTTCCACCAAAAATATCACTAAAGCATTCTTTCGTTTAGAAAAGAATAAAAATACCGACTAAGTTAGTGACAAACTCTCTGTTATTTTGGATCGTTCAAGCAGTGAACGTATGTTCAGAGCAAAATTTTAAAATTTTATGGTTATGTAGTGAGTTGATAATTTTGTAAACAAAACAAACGTCAAAATGTTAGGTTATGTTTTGTTGAAATGTCAAAGTGTTTAATAATCATCGAAGATCTTTGATTCTGTGCTATGAATTTATTAGAGAAACATTGTTCATTTACAAGAAGAAAATTTATATGGATAATGGAAATAATAACTTTCGTTATAATTTGAATGTTGGAAGGGAATCTATAAATTTAATCATTAAATGGACACCATATCTAAAGCAAGCAGCTGGATTTTAATAAGTTTATTAAAACCATTTTTATTTGGACATTATTTGAAAGACAGGTGAATGTCTTTAAATCACTTTAGTTCTAAACCATATGGAAAAAAGAAGATTACTGTATTAGTTGGTAAACGTTTGACGCCAAATTTTGATTTAATTAAAAAAAATTAAGATATTTATTTAATTATAATTTAGTAATTAAGATTATGAGGATGCCAAAAATATTACTTCTCGGATAAAAAGCATTATCTTTCTTAGGATGGATTTTTCATTTACTCGAGGTATCCAAAATTTATTATTTTTAATATTATAATTATTTTGTTGTTTGTTTTCTGTGTTCATTTTTAAATAAATTTTTTTCGTTTCAATTTAAAGAAAATTCTAATTTATATTTTTTTGTGTACTTTAGTTACGTTTTCTAGTGCTATATTTATTTAGTGGCCTATTAAAGCGACCCCAATGTGAGTTTTGTGAAGAGATTAGAGCTTCACAACAGTTAATTAGCCGGAGCATTTTTTATGGTAAAGCTAGGTAGTTTATACGTATTTTGCATATATCGTCACTGTGCTTTTACCGAAGTCTGTTGCTATATGTTTTATTTGTTTTCTCAATCTAAATCAATTTAATATTTATCAAAATCAATCATCATCATAACCAGGTGGATATGCACCCCTAAATCCTGAATTAATATAGTATTATGCAGTTCGTATGTAGTAGTGTATGTAGGTTAGTAGGGACCAGGGTGCAGACTTACTATAAGTATCTTATTATATAAGATATCGAAAATTCTCTTACATATGAATTTTGAAAGAGTACTCAGTATTATTTATTGTTTCGAGCCTTATTTGCTAAAATTCTATAATCATGAAACCAATAAAACTGATTAGTGAAAAGTTTTACTTTATTATAATCTACCTGACTATTATTTCGACAACTAAGCTGTCATCCAAGCTAATATAAATATAATAAGTAAATATAATTATATTTATAATTATTAATTATTATATAATTAAAGGGTGTACACGAAAAAATCTGGCCACAGAAACATCAACAAAGTAGCATCTTCTGAAATTATTTATTACCTCAAACTATTATTAACTTTTAACAAATATGTTGCTTTTGAAACGTATTTACATATATTGTACATTATTACTGTCTATAACTAAAATATTTAACTTTTCGTTTCACATCAGACATCAAATTTTGTACAACCGTAGTAGTAACCTTTTTGTAAGGTTATTCCACTTTTTCTGAAAGTCAACAATTTCTTTAGCAGTTTCTTTTGTTTATATGAGTGTTTGCTTTACAATAGCCCAGTATTGTTCGATCAGCTGCAGTTTGGGGCAATTCGGTGGATTGCTATCTTTAGGTACAAAAGTGATCCCATTCTTTGCTTGCCAATCAGTCACTTGTTTGGCATAGTGACATGTGGCCAGATCTGGCCAAAACAGAATAGAAACATTATGACTTCTTATAAATGGTAGCAGGCACTTTTTTTAAACCTTCTAATAGATTTCAGTATTGATGGTGCCTTTCCTTACAAAACTTGAACTTCTTTTTCGCCCGTATATGCAAGAGTGCAAGTCGCTTGCCAGTCCAAATATTTTCTAGAAGATTCCGAAATTTTCTTTTGTTTGTATTTGTCCTCAACTCCGAAAAGTTGTTTGCAAGTAAGAAATTATTGATATGGAAGCTGTTGAAAGTCATTTTTGACGTATGGTTCGTCGTCCATTGTTACACAATCTGCTTTCGTTAAAAAATTGGTGTACAGTTTTTTTGCGAGGGCCTTCGCCATGGAATTTTGTTTTGCTCCCCGATCCGGAGTTTTCTGCACCTTGAATGTTTTCAGTCCATCCCTGTTTTTTAGTTTTTGAACATGTAATGAAGATTTTCCAATCTTTTAAGCCACATCCCCCACTGACAAGTTCAGATTCTGCGTGAATGCTTGCATCACCTTCCTTTCCGTTTTTTTACATATTGCACCCGATTTCCTACCAGAACCTGACTCCCGATCTATTGCTAAACGTTCAGAGAAATCGTTCAAAACTTTTGCTATGGCCGATTCTGATATATTTTGACATTTTCCGATCGCGCAATCTCACAATGCAGAATTTTCACAATGTTTTTGCAATATTTTTTGACGAAGCTTGTATTCTTTTGAATTTATTTGAAAACTACAGAACGAAAACACTTTGAATATGTTATTTACAGTAAGCTATCAATTCAAAGAAGCTATTGCTGCAATGCCACTTTAGTACCTGCAGTGTAGGGGTGTCTGATGTCATAATTAGGTGGCCAGATTTTTTCGTGCACACCCTTTATATTACCTTTGATAATGATAGCTTAACTGCATAACGGGAACTTCCTAACCGGCTATCCCGCAGTGTTAATAAGAAGTCCAGCTATATTGAAATTGAAATGAGTAAATTGTAAATTTCATTGATTTCATTCACATAATACTCTAAAAGAGAAGAATTTACAAAATTTCTTGCAATAAAAGAAACCTTGTACTACTCACAAAGTATCTTAAGTTCAACTGAATTACAAACGGGAGAAAAGAATTGTTATCTTTATCAATAGTCTCTGGGAAACAGTGACAATAGAAACATCACTAAATAAGGAATAACCAATTAAAAGGTGGGTCCACAAAGACAACCATATTAGGCCTTTTAAGAAGAAAAATTTATTTAGGTTCAATTGAACTGGGGAAAAGTATAACTTGTTTAAAATAAGCGTTTTCAATGGTTAATTATAAGTGCTATCCTAGAACTGGAATCGCAGCACAAAGTAAACCGGTAACATCTTTACAAGGTTAGGTAGAGCGCCTACCGCGCTCGGTACATGACTCAGGTGACGCGCTGCTTCACAAACGTTTTCTTGTAAAATCTCCATTTTTACTAGTTACTACTGTTTTAGACTATTAGAATCCATATTTTCTTTTTGCTACATTTGTATTTTTATAAAAATACAAATAACTCAATATATTTCCTTTTGATGTTTCGTATATGGACGTTAGTAGAAGTAGTCGCGCCGCAGTACGCGCCTTGTAATGATCTTTTAATGTGGGATAAGCGTGTCCTGTCGCCTTAAATAAATTTAGTAATTGATGTACTTTGTACGAACAATGGTTTCCGGAGAAGAGCAAACAGACTCCCATCTCCCACTACTTGTTCATGGCCTGTGCTACATTGATTATCCGAATGTTTTACGTGGAGTCCCCGTGTGAACATACCTCCACGTCCCTTCCAATGAGGAAGTAATTGAGATACGCTCAATCAGCGCGCAATCGCATAGCAATTGCTCCCAGTCAGCTCACTGGTCGGAGCGAGGTTGCCTATCCACCCTCTACTAGCTATCCAGGTTAGTACCGGAGCGATCGACTTAACAAGTGCTCACCCGCCGGTACCCTCCCGTCCTCTTTCATACGGCGTGAAGTACCTCGTCCAGCAATAGGACTATTACCCCAACTTAACTCAGTTGAATAGAGAGAGCCACCCCGATCTACCAATATATAGGCTTGGTGGGCCCTCGACAGAGCTTCGTTTAAGTCTACACGTTATAGACTCCCAGTGTGTACCCGTTAAGGTGAAGTTGTCTTGATTGTGAGAGGCTATGTATTCGCTTCAACTCTCCTTAAGTGTAGTGGCTTTCAGAGCTTCTCCCAATCACTGTACCCGGCTGCAGTCCGGATCATAGGGTGGTCGGGATAGCTCCTAAGCACATTTACCTGGCGGCATGCAGTTTCCCACATGCCAAAAGGTGGGATAAACCTCACTTAAGATTCAGTCAAACAGCGGGTTCCTTTGGTGACCATAAATGACCTCGGTCAAACAGCGGGTTCCGTCGGTGACCATAAATGACCTTATCCAAGGCGAGATTCGATCCGCCCACACCGGTCTCATATACCAGGGCTCCCCCTGATCGGTATGAGTAACCGTCGAGAATTCTCACGAATTTCTCTACCACACACTTGACCTGACAGCTTCATCCATTGACCAGTTTCCAAGGAAACAAGGATAGGGTAGAAGACAGCCAGTTTTATGGGTGAACGTCGTGTGGTCTCCCGAACACCCAAAGCCTGTGTTACAGTGGGCATTGTATAAGGGCGAACACATACCTACCTGCTAGTTCCTAAGTAAAGTACAAATCAATTATATTCCAAGAGGGATTACCGACATTTAGAATTTCCCACCATTTTTATACGTAAAACTGTAAAAACGAATTAGAAGAATTCTGATACGATGTAATTTTTCTTAATAATTATTATTCAGTTCATTAATAATAAAACTTTTAAAATACTAATACGAATTCTTGGAGAGTGCTAAAAATGCTACTACATAATTCATACAATATGATTTCTGCTTCACCTGTTCAAACTCTCGAGCCGCCACTGGTGCCTTGCTAGAACCGTAGCCTACGGCGATCTTAAAAAAGTTGCTGCCTTACTATACAATGTAATAAATCTTGTATATGTATGGGTAAAAACGCAGTTTTTCTTTATCATTGTTTGGGAAGTTTCATATACTTAATAAATCAATCTCAAATGACAACTGTCTAAGGGATTTTGTTGGGATTAGTTTCTCTTGTCAAATAATAATTCTGTGAACGTCTTTGATTATTATTGCTATGTAGCCTCCCTTGCAGATACCCCTTGATACATTTCCCAAAACATTTTCTTCTAGAAAATTAACAAATAAACGGAATATTAATAAGAAAATTAAGAAATGAAAGAGAAATAACAGAAAGAAAACGTAACCAATGTGGAAAACAGTTGCGATATGAAAGAGTTAAATTTTCAAAATGTTTTGATTTTTTCAGTTATTATGTTATTTGATTATTCAGTACAATTACGATAAGAAATTGCCTTTTCATGGAATAAGAAACAATTTTACAGTTAAATATTTATTACCTGACGGTTGTTGGCGATATCTAATCAATAATAAAGAACAATTAACAACGATAAAGAAAGATAAACAAACACGTTGCTAACAAAACTAAATATCTAACGCTTCTCTAAACTCAACTGCTAAGTTCTCAGCTGAGAAGTACTAAGCTCAATTTGTTCGTCCCTTAAAAGGTACCGTGTGTTTTTCTATTTTATTAACCGTTTGAATAAATTGTCCTTTTTGTAACTCGGTATATATTGGAAACCATTTTAAATTTCGACATAAGATTCAAAGCTGTTACAGAAATAAACACCCAGAAAGTTCTAATAATCACACCTTTTGGAACAGAACGACACAACTACTCTGTAAATCAACATGAAATTTCTACATTTCTCGAACAAGCACACATTAGACATTTAGAAGCTTTCGAGATGTACGAACTTAATTAGTCCTCTATTAGCTAACATATTTATGAATAATTTAGAAGATCGAATATTTGAATTAGATTGTTCTAAACACATTATTTTTTGGTTTCGTTACATTGATGACATTTTAGCTTGTTTTGGCAGTTCTTTTGAGGTTATCAATGAATTTTTAATTCTTATTAACAGTCTTCACACAAACATCACGTTTACACTAGAAACAGAACAAAATAGAGCTATTAATTTTTTGGATTTAACTATTACAATTAATACAGACAATGAATTTGATTTTTCCATATACAGAAAACCCACAAGCACAGACGTCACTATTCCTAACGATTCATGCAGAGGCGGATTTAAAACTTAAGGGGCTTGAAGCGTTAGGAATTTTTGGGGCCCCATAGTATAAATTAATTACTACAATTTATATACCTTTTATTTTTTTATCAAAAATTAAGTACATATAATTATTAATATCAGGTGCGAATTCACGTTGGGCGGGGGGGTGATTGCCTCCACAAGATTTTTTAAATAATCCGACTTCGTCTTATGCCGCAGTCACACGAGTGTGAAATTGGCGTGTTTGTAAGTGTTACACACTATACTTTATCTACGACAACAAAAACGTAATAAAACGCCAACAGCTAGGAAAATATTTAACCTAGAATATGATTTGAGATTGAGATGCTGGATTGTCAAAAGTAGACAACGCCCACAGTTTGTGAAAAAAAGGTGTTAGTTGTAAAAATTAAGAAATGCGTATAACTCAATGTAATACTCGTAACGTCATATGCTGGTAGTCGGCATAGTAGCTCAGAGGTAGAGATGTCGCTCAGAAAGTGGAAGGCCCAAGGTTCGATTTCCAGCGGGGGTAATTCTTTTTCTATATGGATTTGCATTCAAAATACAATTTAAAGTAAAACATTAATTAAACAGAATAAATTAACATAACTAAAATAGAAAATAAACACAAACGTGTTTTAATAAACTGAGTTTTGTTGATGAAAGACTATTATACTCACAATTTTATAGTGATATGTGTATAAATCACAGACGAGCTGCCCCTAAATGAGGACTGAGGAGAACCAAAAGGTCGAAACAGCTGTCTTAAGGGGTCTGTGATTTATACACATATCACTATAAAATTGTGAGTATAATGGTCGTCCATTAACAATTTCTAACTTTTAAATTTATTAAAAATTCACTTTATTAAAACACGTTTGTGTTCATTTTGTATTTTATTTATTAATTAATTATACGGTCGGACGCTCAACCGGATTTTATTTTGTATATTCCTGTATTGGATAATCAAATTATGCTGCTTAGTAGCGCGATTTAATACCTACAGGAGGTACCACAGTTTTTTGATGGTGTTAATGTTATTTCAGAGCTAGTATAAACGCTCGGATGTGTGTAGAATTCACAGACTAGCTGCCCCTGAGGACTGAGGAGAGCCAAAAGCTCAAAACAGCTGTCTTAGGATGCCGTCTGTGATTTATACACATATCACTATAAAATTGTGAGTATAATAGTCTCCATTAACAATTGTAACTTTTAAAAATAAATTAATATTTTTCTATAAGTTGTAACTATTTATATTTCAAATAATAAGAAATATTGCATGTGCTGACAGCTATGGCATTTTAATAGAACCACTGATAATGCGAAATTATTTCCCACGGTCATTTCCATGCAGTTTAAAGATTATGAACAATGAGTCATTTTCATCATTACTAGACTATGTGAAATGTGTAATTTTCTATAGTGGTCGTAGATAAATTAGTTATTTGTATACCAAATAAAGTTGTACTTTTTTATCACGAATATGAAAATTGTTGAACAGCCATAACGAGTGATAAAAAATCAGCTTTAGTGCTGAGATGTACATTACGTTTTTTCTGAAATCGTGAAATTAAGAATTTAAAATACAAAATGTGCATTTAATAACAGTAGAGTAGGCAACTAAGTCAACGTGGCTCCGTGCGACTTATGTCAAATACATGTGCAACAATGCAAATAAAAATGACAGATGAATCCGTAAAAGTTCTATTTTATGTACTATTTCAGAAAAACATTTTTTCTATTTTGCGTCTATAATAAAGCTGTTAAAGCACCCAAAACAGTGCGTTAATAGCTCATTTCAGTGCTTTAATAGCCCAACTTTTTCAAAGTTAGTAGAAATGAAAAAAAAAATTGAAAAAACAGCAAATTGACAAAAACTTCGCTCTAAAAATCTGAATTTTCAAATGTCACATCATTGATGTCAACTACCACAAAATCCCCTAAATTTTAAAATTGCGATTTATTTTATTTAAAAAGGGAATAAAGGCACAAAATAGAAAAAATAGCATAAAAAAATCGTTTCATAAGTCATTATTGCACTCGTGCAATAAGTCTTGCCTTATGAAACTCGTTCTTTAATATAATATTATTCTATAATCAGTTCATTTATAATGAAACTTTTCTGCTTTTAGAAGCATCAAATTTATCAATAATATTTTCAAAACACTCAAAACATAAATTTTGCTAATGTCATTTTAAATAAACATTACTGATAAATTTTTTAAATGACTTTGTCCAAGATAATTTCTTAAATATTTTTTTATACGTTTAAGAACAAAGATCGATCGTTTTCCAGTTGCGTTACATATCGGTAATGTTAAATTTTTTTTAAAATTGTTTCAACATTGGGAAATGTTGACTATTGACAAATGACATTAAATGAAATGTATGACATTTCACCCATTCGAAAGCATGGTACAATTCTCCTTCCCCGAATGTAAGTTGGACGACCGCGCAGAGTTTGCTAGAAGGCATTGAAGGCAAGCCATTCGAAGCGAAAGAGATGATACATTCCTTGCGGTCTGGTGCGAAACTGTATATCCCATTATAAAATTTTACCTATCACTCTGAATGCCTGCCTTTTCGCACAAAACTCTATATTGCGTCTACTGTACACCTTTTTTACCCACCTCGACGTACACGATATGATCTGTTTCTTGTTTCATTTTTTTCGAGAAAGTGAATTCCCAAGCCAATAATTTTTATTTGTCGCGTGTCCAGTGCGGTTCTTGGCAGGAGGCCTCTGCGGGGCCCCCTGACTTGTGGGGCCTGAAGCGACCGCTTCCAACGCTTGTGCCTAAATCCGCCACTGGATTCATGTCATCATAAAATGCATAAACTAGCTGCTTATAGATCTTTAGTACACCGAGCTTTAACTACTCCAATGAAACGATCACATTTTGATAAAGAAATTTCAATCATAAAACAATTAGCACATGCAAACCATTATAACCATAACATGATTGACACTTTAATTCAACAAAAAGATTATAGATTAGATATGAAAAGAATATTATTGACACTCAAATACAAGACACAAAGTACATATCAATACTATACTTTGGCAAGATATCAGAACAAATTGCAACTATAATAAGAAAAACCACCAGTTACAAAATACCCTATAAAACTAACACCAACACCTTTTCATTTTTATTCAATGCTAAAGATATCATGAAATCCGGCATTTACCGTTTGAATTGTTCTTTTTGTAACTCGGTTTATATTGGACAAACACTTAGAAATTTCGACATAAGATACAAAGAACACGTACGCTCTTATAGACTTAAACATCCAGAAAAATCGAATTATGCCAAACACATTTTGGAACAGAACCACCCAATGACACCTCAAAACAACATTAAATACTTGCATTTTTGTAAAAAACACAAATTAGACATTTTAGAAGCTTTTGAAATATACAGACATAAACGCACAGTACCTTTAATGAATGAACAAACTGAGCTTAGTTATTCTCCTTTATTAGAAGTGTTAGATATTTAGTTTTTGTATGTATTGTATCTAGTTACCTATTTTCTGTATGTAATTATCTTTAGCAACGTGTTTGTTTATCAATCTTATCTACCTTTGATAATGACATAAAGTGTCGAAACAATATTGTAGGTTAAGATATTAATAAGACTTGTGAAACTTTAACTAATCTTTGTATTTATATTATATTTCATTAATTTATCCTGTTTTCTATATATTGTCATGATATTTAATGAGTGATTAGAAATTATAGGCATTACTATGCACAACAATGTTAGTTGGATTGCATAACTTCCAAGGAAATTGATTTTTTAAGACACATTTTAATTAATATAATTTAAATAGATTTCATTTTCTTAAAGAAACACTTTATAACACACTAAATAGAACAATGATAAATTCTAAACTTGAATTTTTCTCTTAATTTTGGTAAATTTTCTTGGTCAGCTGATGATTATTATCTATCGTTACATGATTTTTGTAGATAAATAAGTATTGAAACAATTTCAAGGTTTGTTTTGGCCTGAATCAAACATGTTAGTGAAGATGTATGCAAAATTTATTTCCTTATCTGCAAGTTTAATTTGTAAAATAATACAAAAATTTCTTGAGACCTAACGATATAGGTAGTTTCATAATAATTTTGTTATTTTTCAATATTAAAAAGTCTGTGGGCTTATATATTTCATTATGATGTTGTCAAGTAGTTCCTTGGACACAACTGAGACATATAGGTAAATGTGGGGATGATTTTTAATAGAAAATTTGTGGGTTTAAAAACACCTATTTTTGCGTTTTATTTTGATGATCTGAAAATATGTATTTAATATTTTGGATGTTTAGAAATTTGTAATTATTGTTCAATATGATATAAGGATAGAATTTGCAACAAGAAAAGGAGCTAACAAAGTGTTTTTAAGTAATTAGTTCAAATTTTAATAAAATTTCAATGCATTGTAAAATTGATTTGGTTGACTTTCTCTCCTGAGTTTATTTTTAAGGTTAACGGAAGTTTTGCATATCATTAAATAAAGGAATCTTTTTCTATCTATTTATATACATACATACATAATCCATTCCCCTTTTACCGCATTTCGCAGTGTCGGGGTTCTATCTATTTATAATATTTGTTTATACAATTAAGTTAATTATAAATAACAATATGGTTATGTATATTTAGTTACAATTTTATTCAATTGTTTTACACTAAAATTTATTAGAAATTACCAGAAAAGTAACTAAGTTTGCTTTTGTTTCTTGAAAACATATAAATTGAGCTGGAAATCTGGTGACTTTCTCTCTGAGAAATTTAGTTGTCCAAACCACGCGTTTATGTGCAGAGGAAAATATAGAAAATTTGAAGGTTATGTTATGAGTAGAAATGTCAAAGTTAACCAAACGTCAAGAATTTGAGGTTATATTTTGACGTTACGTCAAAATGTTTTTGTATTAGTATAGTTTTTAAATTTAAGTAGTGCAAATAATAATAAACAATTTCAATTAAATAAATAAACAGTGCCGTGAAGTTAATTAAATTTTATTTGCGGAAAGAGAATTTTTTTATGGTAAAATTGATAATGGTCCTTGGAATTGGGATGGAATATGGAAATTAATCATTTTATAAATTTAAATGGATTTATCTTATGTCGGAAATACAGCTGGTTTATATAATTTCAACTTTATTTAACTTTATACAAACAAGACTTTCTCGTGAAGAGAGGTGGATTTTTGTGGCATTTCAACCATTTTGATGTTGAATCATATGGAAGCAGGAAATTTTACAGATTACTACTAATTTCAGTCGGTAATTTTAAAAGGCGCCAATAATTTGATTTTTGTAAATAATGTAAAATATTTATTCAAATTTGGTAATAGGTACAAATAATAGAAATATTAATTTTAAAGATAAAAAGAACTATGTTATCTTAGAATTGATTGTTCTTTTAGTGTAGATATCCAAACATACCTTTGGTAAAGGTAGGTGGTTTATATTTTGCATATATCTTCATTGTGCTCTTACCAAAGTTTGTTTCATATATGTGTGTACTCCAAATAAAAAAAATCAATTTAAATCAATTTAATTTTTTTATCAACATCATTTAACCTTCAACTAGAGAACGACGATATAGATATTATATTATTACACCCCCCCCCCCCCGTCGAATAACATATTAATATGTATTGTGTATTACCATAACGACATAGTTATTTATTTCTTTTACCTTTGATAATGATATATATTCTACAGACTGGAGACGCATGGGCTTGATATCGGTTATAAAAGTGGTAGTGGGATATTGAAAATTAGCTGGTACGAGGAAAAGTTTTATCGTACTATACTACTTCCCCCGCCATCAAAATCGATACTAGACGTTTATTGAGTTGAAATGCCAGCGAACTTAAGTACCAATCAGTATACAACATCCAATTGCAATTTTTTATTGCTTCTATCCCACTACCACTTTTATGAATGCTTTTATATCTCTATATCAAGCCTATGCGTTTCCAGACTGTATATCGAAACAATCGTCAGATACTAAATATTTAACTGAAAAACCATTTAATAATTGTTTTATCTTATTTCATGATAATGGATTTTTACGTAGAAAGGCTGGGCAATAAATTAGGTATCTAATCTAGCCGATGTGTAGTGGGTGTACTTACTACTCATTTGATAGTGAGTGTTCTATAGTTGATACAAATCTTGTTCTTACTTTTCTATTAATAGTTCTTATTACATATACTACGTTGCTTTCTCAATAGTAACTTATGCACTTCACAACATAAATACATACATTGATTACAAAAGAAATTACGCAGTTTAGATTCTAGTACTTATCATGAAAATTTTTATTTAGTTAACTTCTATTACAGATCATCGAGCATTTGAGGACAAATGAAATTTATGTATTTCAAAATATTGTAAGTGATAACAAAATTGACGTTATTTCCGGGTTTATTCATTATATAATAAATTTAGTAAGTGTTGTGTAAGACTTTTTTTGTACAATTTTTTCAAAAATAACTTTTTATTTGCCTATTTTATTATCAGAGTTCGTTAAACTTAGCTGTTTTTTTCAATGGCATTGAATGATTATTATTATGTTATTACTGCATTTCCACTTCCTTTCCTTCTTTAATAATCGTTGCAAAACAAAAATTGGTCCTTCGCAGAGTTATGTAGAACGTAGTCTACGTGCGATTTGGATTTATTTTTATAGAACATAATAATTTGTGCATTTAGTTGCCTTCTGGGTTGTATTCTAGTGGAAATTTGGAAAGTGGAAACTACAAGGATTAAAAAATGCTAAGCTGATTTTCTAAGTGGTTTTCATGGAGGTGTAATAACTGCAAATATTATTGAGAAGTGGTGACTTTTTAAGACCAATTATAGTTCGGTACCAATCAATGTTTTTATAGTCCGCGTTGTAAACGTCAAATTCTAAATTCTTGTAGATATACCTATCGGAATGATTATGATGCCTACATATTGAATTTTGTTTGTGTCTATCTTATTTTGTCTGTGGTCCCTTCGATGTATGGTAAGTGTAATTGGATATTGCTTTATGTCTCCTTGTGTTAACGCTTTCCTGATGTTTTCTGAACGTCACCTTCTCTTTTGTGTCCTTGTGAATTATATCTTTTGATGTATGATGTTTACGTGTTGCCAACATGTATGTTGCGAATATAAGTGAGTTACGAACGCTCAATTAGCGCGTCACTCTCTTATGCGAATAACGCCACTTCTCACTGTTGGGAGCGAGGTTGCTACGATATGCCTAGGATTTTCCCACCTTAATTAAAGGCTTGAAGGCTCTAGGATAGCCCAGTCACATTGGATTTTTGAGATCTGGGTGGTCCACCCTATTTAAGGGCTGGAGAAACCCTGCTAGCTCCGCGACTCCTCGAATCTTTTTAAAACAATAATAATTGCCACAACCCATAACCTGGAAACCAGACCCCAGAAGCTATAAGCTTGTGCGAGAGGGAGGTGGTGATTATTATTATTACGTAGGCCCTATGTGCGGCTGCAGCCGAATTACAGATAGAACAGCGCAAATCCCACATTTGTGTCACAACTAAAGAAAACTGCAGAAAATAACCAGATCTGCCGGTAACAGGAATCGAACCTGGCCCGCTTGGTTGAAAGTCTAGCACGCTAGACATTACACTACCAAGGCTGTTATTAGTTATTCTGTTATTCTTGAAGGGCCAGAGTCAACCAAGAACGTCCACAATTGCTGATCCACAGTTTTGACCACACCAGGAAACTACCTGGCGACGCGGTTTGCCATAGGTCAGTGGTCAGGGGGCCACTGATGAGATAGGCCTAACTAATCTCTCCGTAATAGAGTCCAGCCTTGATCTGCAACTACCGTCCCCAAAACCAGGGAAAGTGGCCCGAGATCGCTCCAGCCATGAAAGAGAGTCATGTTTATGTGCTGTAAAACTATCTGCAGGTTCGCATCGACGTGGGTCCACACGAGAAATGTATCGTCAACGTATTTCAAACACAGTTTAGTCTTGTCGCTTGCTGCTTCTATTGCTGGGCTTTCTAATTCTTTCATGGATAGATTCGTTATTACTGATGATAAAGACGATCCCATGAATGCTCCTTGTGTTGTTTAAACAGTGTTTCGTTAACTCGGCATTTTTGTTGTATAATATCTACTGATACCCTGGAGTAACTGTTATGTGTCTTTTATACGACCGATGAAGTGTTTTGGAAGTTTTGGTAGTCCAAACCGCTTAGAGCATGGTGATAACTCTCTTGGTATCAGCTGTAACTGTTATTCTTGATTGAAGCTGCTGCTGTTTTGATTTTGGTATTGGCGATGTCCTTGCTAAATGGGTAGTTATGTACACTATCCCAGTCGTGTGTATAAAATTATGACAAGTGATGGCCGCTCTTCGAAATTTTATACGTGCGACCGCACAAAACTGAACATCAACTATACATTCAGCAAGGTCACGCCTCCATCTGCCGATCTTCAAGTATGTCATGGTATCCGTTGACGTTGCTTGATATCCTGGAATCATTTAGTGGTGTTTCTATTTTCCTTTCATGTTCTTCCGTAGTCATAACTGCAGTTGCTTTATCTTTGTCTTTTGGTAACACGTAGTATTTTTTCGTAGCCTGCGAATTGATTGGAGCTCTTCGCGGGATAAGTTATTTGGTGGTGTTCTCAGTACTTCGGCTCTCGCCTCAGGCGCTAAGTGACTCTGCGGGTTCTAACACACTCAATTAAGTCCTTAATACATAGTATACTATACCCATCAAACAACTAGCACACGTAAATCATTATAATCTCAACATGATTGATACTTTAATTTAACAAAAAGATTCTAGGTTAGTATCAAAAGAATATATCCCATTGACACTTAAACAAAAACACAAATTACATAGCTATACCGTTTTTTGGCAAGATATTAGAAAAATCTGCAAATATACTAAGAAAAGCCAACAATTATAAAATAACATTTAAAACCAACACTAACACTTTTTCATTTTTATTTAATGCTAAAGTCAGAAACACGGTATCATGAAATCGGACATTTACCGTTTGAATTGTTCTTTTTGTAGTTCGGTATATATATATAGATCAAACACTTCGACATAAGATCTAAAGAACACGTGCACTCTTACAGAAAGAAACATTCGAAAAATCTAATTATGCCAAACACCTTTTGGAACAGAATCACACAGTGATACCCCAAAATAAGATCAAGTTCCTACACTTTTGTAATAACAAACGCAAATTAGACATTTTAAAAGCTACTTGCAACGTTACCAATTTATAAATTATTTATTATAGTCATGAAAAATAAATTAACATTTCAACGATACTTATCCTTTATTTTAGTTTTGACATTTGGCTTACAAAGTATTTGCAAATAATATCTTACTTTTCTTGTTACTAAAATAACTATTCCTTAGAAGAATTGATAAATATAATGTATCCTTTAGGAGAAAGTGAAAGAAAATCTCTCTTGTGGCAATGTTGGCTAAGAAGACACCCTCGGAAAATATGATTAAAAAACTGAAAAAAGATTTGACAGCACAGATAGTACCTATCATGAATTTTTGGTATATCAAAATTGCTTACTGCTGCTACGAGACAGTAGGAAAGAAAGAATGAGAGAAGTTTTTCGAAGTACCCATTACATTTTAAAAGCGACATTAATAAACACCAAGACAAAATTGTATTATGCACCTTGAGAGTTGCGTAAATTAAGACAGAAAAATCTGAAAGAACTTCTTTTAAATAAGTTATTTTATTTCTTTTTTTTTGTAAAATTACCTAGAATTATTGGAATAGAGCTATTTTCCAATCTAATAATTAAATTTAAAAACTGATTTGGCAACACCACACCTGATGAACAAGCTATTTTATTAGGACTGGATAAATTATTAATCGAAGTCTTGATCTTTGGTGTATACAGGATATACATTTTGATAATAAAATGAAAAGTTATGAACAATTATTTATACTAAAAGAAAATAATTAAATTTATTTTCAAACTTCATATAACAAAGCACGTATATGACTCAGTTGGCAAGGTATAAGTCGCATTTTTATGTCATCACTTTTGAGCGGCGTATAATACTTTTTTCTACTCCTGCTTGTAAATCAACTGTTTTCTTCGCGTTTCACACAATCATGAAGACTGTATAGAGGAGACTAAACTCCAGTGGAGGGGGTAACATTTTATATGAGCCAAAAGCGTGCACAGCTTAACGGCCCCCTATGATTTTCAGCGCCTTCTCGTGGTACTTTAAGGTACCTTTCTCGACCATCTTCGGAGCATGTCGACCAACGTCGTCGTTTCAAATAAATCAATACAGCAATCAATTAGAGAACACTATTGTTAAAATTATAATTGCCGAATAAAATTAAAATTGACATTAAAATTAAATATAGACAATGAATAATGCATTAGATTTCATATTAAATTTCATGTTAACTCGTAGATATTCGTCTCTTTAGATTTATTATTCAAATTTACTGTTTGTTATAACAAACTTTATATTACATATTTCAGAGAACAATAATTTTGTAGATTATATTTTAATTGTATCATAATTTTTAAATAATATATTTAAAAATATCTTGCATTTCATACCGAATTAATACCGCGTTCTTACAGTCTATTTTAATATAGTTTTGATTTATTATCAACGTTAAATGAATTTTAATTTAACATTAAACGGAACGATAAAATAACGTTACTCGTGCTATCAGAAATAAAAATATACAATAGTATATTAAAGTATTAGTTTCATAAGACGCGTTTTTAGCGCACGCGTCCGAGTTTCTAACGGACAAGTGCGCTAAAACGCCTTATGAAACGAATACTTTATACTATTTTTTTATACTTGCGTCGTTATTTCGTTAATTATTAAAAAATAAATTAGTTTTAAATAAGATTTGTTAGTGAAATTTTGTCAAGTACTTTTGACAGTTGGCTACACTGAAAATTCAACTTCAGCATTTGTTATTTAAATTGTTTTGTTTTTATAAAATTAATTTAGTTTCTTTGACAAGAAGGTAAAATGTTCAGATATTCTCTCCCTCCATCTTATTAAAAAGAATTAACTTATCTTAATTAATCTTAATCTTATTAAAATATTGGAATTTAACCATATTGATAGATTTATAAGAACTGCAGAAAATAACCAACATTTAGCTATGAAAGTAAGTAAAATTTTGTGCTAAATACTTTCAATTTTTAATATATTTCAATTATTTAAGGTTGCGTTAATAATGGGATTCTGTGGTTACTGCCGAAGAGATGAATTGACCAACATGTTATTAGACGATATTGTGGTCAAAGATGATGTGTTCACTGTGACTGTAACAAAAACAAAAAATAAAGTTCGAAGAGAATTATTAATTACAGAGAAACTGTGGATTGATTTAATTAAGCAATATTTGAGCCTAAGGCCTAAGAAAATAAACCTCAGGCGGTTTTCTATAACCTACCGCAATGGAAAATGTATTTCTACTCCTATCGGTATAAACACCATGGGAAAAGTTCCTTTTATTATTGCCACTTATTTGCATTTAGCTAACCAGAAGCTTTTTACAGGTCATTGCTTTCGACGTTCAAGTGCTTCCCAATTGGCAAACAAAGGTGACGATTTAATAACTATAAAACGGCATGGAGGTTGGAAGTCTTCAGCTGTGGCTGAGGGCTGTATTGATGCTTCAGTTAAAAAAAAATGGAGGTAGCTGAATTGCTATCTAATAAGCCATGTACTTCCACTTCAACGGCTCAAGTGGTAATTGACCAGTCTTCCACTGCTTCATTTTTACATGAAGAATCGCACACTTTTAGCAGCAACCCAATAACGAGTCAACAAAACATTGTTGAGGGGCAAAATTTACTTTCATTTAAGATTAATGCCCAGGACACTTCTGCTGTTACAATCAAAGTGGATAATAACTGTACTTTTAATACAAAAGATGTATAAAGAATAATTTGTGAATTTATTAAATAATTTTTAATTTAATTAATTTATTTTGTGTATGTTTATTTTATATTTTAAAAGTTTGGCATTTTATCACATAATAACATAACCGCACTTTTAAATATAATAAGTTTAACATTTAAGAACAGCTGTTAGGTGCTACCAACTTTAAAAAACAAAATTTTACTGTTTCCAGTACTCTAATAAATCTCATTAGGACACGCATTTGCGTGTCCTAATGGAGTTCATTAGGACACGCAAGTATAAAAATCATCTTTATTACATGTAACCAAGGAAAATTTACATAACTTTGCATCTATTAATGATATTATTTTCCAAATAAAATAAAATAATCTTTCGCAGGATCCTACAATGAGTCTATCAAAGGGGTTCAACTTCTTCATTTATAATTAATTTATTGACTACTTCTGTCATAAATATAAAAGTAAAAGTATATGTGATTTGTGAAATTGTAGCTTTAACAATTATACTTTTATAATTAAAAATACATGAATATTAAATCAGTTAAACAAGTACAGCCTACTTTTATAATAAGTATAGTAGTTTGGTAGCTCAGTCGTAGAAGCGAGATATAACAAAACTGAAGCTGTTGCCGACGCAGGTTCGATTCCACCTGGAAGAATAATTTTTTTTTATTTTTGTATAAAACAAAATTTAAAATTGCTTATTGTTTCCAGCCTTACTTTGTGGAACTCCATAATCATGAAATAAATAAAGATTCCGTGCGATATAGGCATCATATCCACTCTTGTTGCACAAACTACTATAATACTTCGGTAGAGTATAAAACATTGTTACCGTCAAAGATGTCGTCCATAGTAACCACCATAATCGACGTACTAGGCAACTTACCCGTATTTCCGTTTTTTTCTTTTTTTTAATACTCTGATTTTAATATACCACGTTATAGAGTGAATCATTTGAAAATAAAATATTGTATTTTATTTGGAGTATAAGTGACTTTATGTGACTAATCGATTGAGTGATTATTATTATTATGCGCAGCCCTAGTTCAGCCCTGAAGGCATTACTCGCGAATATACGCTTACAACACTGGTTAATGCAAAACGACTAAGATATAAACTGATGAACTGTTCTATTTGATCTATAGAATCATAACGATAATAAGTAATAGTATATTACGATAAGAGACCGGTAATAGTTATTTACATGCCAAGTTTTGTAGATTAATCTTTACGGGTGCGCTGGAAAGTTTGTGGGGCGAGCGACGAAAGAGCGAGTCTCCATAATCCAGTGAGCCCAGTAAGGATTAATTGCAAAGCGTGTCGCGTACAAAGTTTTATTTCTACCTTCACCAGCGTTTTTTATAAATAATTGTATATTTTTCATAAAAAGACATTTTGTAATCAAAGGCGGCATTTTCTACGCTAATGACACTATTTAAAACAAATAAAAATGTATTTATAATGATTTTTTTTAATTTGACGTCGACGTAGGCTGCGAATCATTTATTGTGGACTTACCTTAAAATATACTAACGTTTTGTAATTTTGTAATGTCAAGTTTTAAGCGTTAGCTGCAAAATTAATAATAATATTTATTTATTCTGAACAATAAACATTATACATAATAAATTCATTTATTATTTGTTAGTTTTTTAGGACTGGCATCCTTTAATAAAACATTTATAAAATTAATTTAACGTTTCGCCCCTCAATGAAGGCTTTTTCAAAAAGTTTTTTTGAAAAAGAAAAGAAAAGGAAAAAAAACAAAAAAAATTAACTAATTTCATCAAAAATCTGCATCATCATGGGGTTAATTACTGATCAAAAGAAAAAAATTTCAAAATTAAATCTGTGTATTAAACAAAAAGAAATCTATTCTAAAAAAAAAGAAATGAAGTAATAAATTCAAATTAAATAAATCCAATAGAAAATTAAAAATGGTTAACTATTTACACAAAAAAATGTTCATATTTTTATACATATAACAAAATAACAATAAAAAAAAAACTTTTTGAAAAAGCCTCCATTGAGGGGCGAAACGTTAAATTAATTTTATAAATGTTTTATTAAAGGCTGCCAGTCCTCAAAAACTAAAACTAACAAATAATAAATTTATTAATAAAATAACAGCCTACAAAAAAATAAAATTGTATAAAAATTTATTTCAAAAATATAATTAATATACATAATAATATATTTATAATTATTTATACTTAATTTAATTATTAGAATCGCATGGAGATGATTCAGCATAAACTGCTCTTCCACCATCTCCTTGGAGTTAACGAACGAATAACTGCAGGGTTATTACACAAAAAACAAAAATTTCAGTATACATTTATAACAAATCAATTACATAAACTGTTTACGAGCAGTTGGTAGTAACTTTTTAGACAAAAGCTTTTTTAAATTTTTTAGTAGAAAGCGTTTTGACGGAAAAGGGTATCTCAATATAAACTTTTGCGGCATTATAGGTAAAAGAACGTTGATAAAAAGTAGTATTATGTCTAGCAGGGGCGGATCCAGAGAATTATTGGGGGGGGGGAGAGTTTTTGAAAAAATAATTATTTTAATAAATAATAATTAAACAAACATTATTTGTTTATATCCTATGTATATTTATTTATAAATGTTACTTGTAAATTACTTTTTTCTATTTTGTGTCGCAATAATAATTTCTAAAGCTATTAAATCACCCAAAATAGTGCGTTTATAGCTCATTTGAGTGCATTAATAGCTCGATTTTTTCAAAGTTGGTAGCATTGATAAAAATTGAAAAAGTAGAAAATTCACAAAAACTGCACTCTATTGAATTTTCAAATGTCACATCAGTCTTGCCAACCATCACAAAATGTCCTAAATTTTGAAATTGCGATTTTCTTTATTTAAGGGCGCGTTATCGCCGCCAGTGTTAATAAAAGGAAGCTTCAGAAACTATAAACACCTAAAGATGGCGCTACGGTCCGCAAAACGGAATTAATTTCTTTAAAACTAAAATTTGAAAATTAAAATAGAAACATTATTTGATCGCATCGCAGTTCTCTGCTCACAGTGTTGCCAGCCATGCGGAACTTTCAAAATATTTTAAGTTTAACGACTCAAAATTGTGAGTTATTGTGGGGTTTTTGAAATAAAAATGTTATTTTATTAGTTTAAGGTAGTGTTGGGGATTCTTTTTATGTGTCTAAATCTAAAATTTAAAGAAAATAATATTTTATTTAAAAATAATTTGAAATGTCAAATTTTGGTCCATGGAATACTTGATTATGTTATTTTATTGTTGTTTCTATATGTTTTAATGCAATTTGTATTGTGAAAAACAATTAGTAATCTCTAGAACGTATTAGAAGGAGGACGTGTTGTTCTCATATTTAATAACCTATAAAAAACAAGCATTTTAATAAAGTAGAAAGATAAAGTGAGGTTACAAATTTTGAATAAATGAAATTCATGCATATACATGGATATAGCTTACCTGTTTGTCATTATATCAAGAAAATAATAAATCATAGAATTGATTTGGATAATTTCAACACTTATGGAACTTTTTAGTTTGAAATATATTTTGAAGAAGAATTTAATTTTCTGCAGACTTGCATTTTAAAAATCTCACCAACAGTCAAGAGTTTGGTTGTGGTTACCATAGCAGTATTTTCAAATTTAAAGAAGTGCCTAGTGTGCGACCGAAAATTGTAAGTGAATTTAAATTTATACTGGCCAGTAACACCAAATACGGTAAAATAAAATAAAAAGATCATTTCGGACAATTTTTATTTAAATTATAAAAAAAAAATATAACAAGACTTAACGATTGAGACAATTTAAACTATTTTTTTTTAAAAGAATTGAGAAAATTCGGCTACATTAATTTTTAATTAAATTATTATTATAAGTAGTTTAGTTATAAGGTACAAAAATTGAAGTAGAAATCCCAAACATTAACATAACCTATAAAAAAAAATATTAAAAGGCTGATTAGTAGTTTTTGTCAATTGTTTATTTATTATTTGTGTTTAAAGAAATAAAAATTTGTGTTTCTTTCTATATATTTAATTTTTATTTATTGTTCATTTTTCTTCCTTGTGTGGAAATAATTTGTGATTTGCAGCTTGTTACAATTTTCCCAGCTCAGGTGTTACGATTAAAGGTGGACCCATTGATGTTAGAAATTGGTAAGGTAAGGTTATTGTACTATAAATTTCAGAGATATTTGTCGAGTGCTTTATTGAAACTAAAGTTGGAGCTAGTGACGGGGCAAAAATCTGTTGTTTAAAAATATATTGTAGTGGTAAACTGTTGTATTATGGTTTTATTTTATTAAAGTACTATACCACGATAATATGTATTAAGAAATTAATCAGGACTAATTAAGAGTGAAATAGTTTATTCAAAAATTAACCTTCACATGCTCTTAAGTAAAGAAAAACAACATTTACTGTGGGAATTTATTAAATAATAGTTAAAAGATTAGGAAATTTAAAATACTTTTAAATGTTCCGCGAATATTACCACCCAACGCTTCCTGGTGCAGAAAGCGTTCAACTAAAAATGACTGATTTTCGTGCTGCCATATTTAAATTTCCGCGTCGTGTACATCTATTTTATTTCAATCAATACTAAATAAGTAAGCAAAAACATTTATCCGTTGTCATAGATTTTGCTATTAAACAGTGTTATAATGACTGTATTATGTTTAGTTTGGTTATTTTTAGAAAACGTTAATTCTACAAAATTGGCGATGTTCTACTACGATTATAAAATTTATTTCAGATATCTACTCCTTACAAACTATGATCCACATTACCTTAATAGTTTAGCAATCAACATCAAACGTTATCTTGCTAAAATAACGATTTTTAAAAGAAAACTGAATGAAAAACTTGAGCTATTTTTTGACGCTAATATTTTGCGCCAATAACGCCCGCTTAAAAAAGGAATAAAAAGTTTAAAATAGAAAAATAAATACTTGTTTCATAAGTCATTATTGCACTCGTCCTTTAAAAAACGCGCTTACTTCTAAATTCGTAGTATTTTCTGTAATTTCACCAATTTTATAGCACTTGATTTTCTTAATAATAGAGCACACGATTTCGGATTTAACATTAATGCATGTTGTAATGAAAATTTAGATACAGCTTTAAGGTCATTATTTATAATTTTAGTTGCTTCTTTGATATCACTCGACTTAAAGGAAAAGTAAATTTGAGTATCATCTGCATGCATGTGAACATTACAGGCCCCACACAATCACAAAGACACCTTTGAACATGGTGAATAGCAGAGGCCCCAATATGGATACCTGCGGCAACCCTCTTTTTTGCATCTTCATTCAGACCTAAGTAATGTAATATTTTGATAAGTAAATCATGATTTATTGTATCAAATGCTTTACTATAATCTAATAAAACTAAAAAAGTAGATTTTCATACTTCATCGTACGCTTTAAAGACTTCATCAGTAATGTAAGATATAAAGCAGTTGAACAGCTGTAACTAAACAATAATTTTTGGTAGGCAATAATTTATTATTTTCTAAGTATAAACGAAATTGTATGTTGATAACCTTTTCAAATATTTTTGAGAGTGTTGCAAGGATGCTGGTTTGGTCTATAATTCCTATGTGTATTTCCCTATCGGTGTTATCAGAGCTGACCTCCAACAATCAGGAAATGTATTCTTTAAAATACAGGAGTTAAATATGTGTACTAAAAATTGTATAATAAAAGAGCAACATAACTTAATCATTTTGATATTTAATCCATCTAATCCCATAGAATTACTTTTTAAAGAACTAATTATTTTGAAAACAATCTCGGAATCTAAAAGCTTAAAATTAAATACAATATCATTACCTAACGTATTACAAAACAAAACTAACAATTATAAATAAGTTTAGGTATGTCTTGCGGTATGTTCAGATTGAATGCTATTTTAATCATTTTATACTCATTTATTTTCATAACCGCACCTAGACACGTTATGAACTATAACAGTTCTGTTATTTCCTCGTTGTCATAGCAACCGGAAACGATTCCGTAACATCAAATTACTGTGGCAAATAAGAAATCGGGAAACACATAAAAACAGGTGTGTAGCACCAAAAGGTGTACTATAATAAAATAAGATTAAAGGTATGAGAATTGGGTAGATTTGGTATACTTGAATGAACCGAGAAAAACCCCTATACACTGCCGGTGAACATTGGCGGCGGAATGTATGACGCATCGACAGCTAAAAAAAGCACAATACACGAGAATATTCCAGCGTATTCCCGCACTTTTGTATAGTGAATATAAGCGCCATCGCGAGGTAAGTAGGGATCAGTCAACCAGTCAACAACGAATTAATTAAATACGCGTATCGTGTGGTAGTAGAAAATAAAATAGTGTAATATAAATCCTGCAGTAATAAATAATATGTAGGTCTGTTAATAGTTTATAATAGTGTTTGTAATTAGTGTTAGTTTAAATCTTTTCTCTTTATAATAGACGATTAAAACAGCATCTTTAGTATTATTTAAAAAGAATGTTACAGTAATATTAGAAAGTCCTATATACGTAACATATAAACTACACTGTTACCTAATTGGTAAATCTCATATACATAAATAAGTATTATAAAAATAAAGGAAAATTAATCATTGTTTTACATTTTTTAACACATCAACTGAACGTTTTACAGCTTATTAGTATATTATAATGGGTCTGAAATAATAGCAACCTTTTTTTTATATATTTCCATACGTATAAGCATACTTCTGTGGGCGGTAAAAGGAAATAGTTAAAATACATTCCAGGTGAATAGATCATGCACGTGAACAATCGAACGCACGCATTTCTTAGTAATACCTGAAATGCCCATTCTACTTTTACAAACAACATTAACCCTCTGAAAAAGGTACTCATGAATCATTAGCCCAGGTATGTATCCTTCCTTTCATATAAATATATGGTGAGTTGAATGGCCACTACGTGTGGAAAGGTTGCGGTTTTTGGGCACCAATTGTCTATCCTGTATATTAAATAATATCGCTGAAACAATTTAAGACTGATTGATTTAAATTAATTTATGATACGAATAAATTTCAGGATACGAATAATATTAATGTTTCTGTATGTGAGTTATTAGTTGTCCTGCCAACTTCAATGGGCGAAACAAATTTATAAAATTATATAAGAAACACAACGAGTAATCAAGGAAGTCGGTTAATAAAAGGTGTGGTCGAGTTTTTATTGTTCATGTGGGTGTAGAACACCTCTTAGACGTTTTTGAAATGTTTTTGGGTTGCAGCCAGAAAAGACAATATGATCGTTTATCATTGGTATTGCTTGCCATGTTTGTAGTTTATATAAATAGTAAAACCGTTTTCAAATAAGATAGAATCAGTTATCCCTAGAGCAAGAAAGTTTCAAAAGGTTATAGTAACAGAGAAGAATAACGGAATTAAGGGTTGTTTTTCGACAGATGTAAGATGAGGGTCTATAAGTAGGTCATGCAGGTGCTAAAATGCCAGGTGGAATAACCTTTTAATGGTAAACGTATCATTTTTCAACTAACAGTCTGGGTTTCTAAGAATTGGAAACCGAGGCGAATCAGGGATGCTGGAAAGAGAAAGCCAAGGTAGTGGTACAGTAAATTTTCTTTTGAGTAGTAGGTATTTATAAGGCAGTAATAAGAAAGAGAATTGCGTGTTTAATTACATATATTTAAGTTCTGATTTTGACTTTTATGATTACTGATAATACAGTGTGTGTCATAAAGTTGAATCCATATGGGAAAGTGTTTCAAGGAAGTTGTGGCTCTAGAAAAGAAAATTATAAAAATGTAAAAAATAGTGCAGTTTAGGATTGTAACATTATGCAGTGAAAGTTTGAAATTTGTTAGGAAGATATTATAGTTTTGCCAAAAAAAAATAAATAATACGAACAATTTGTGAATTGAACGCTTGATATATAATAGCTCGCAAAGTAACAGCAAACGCAGCGGCAAATTTAAATGTTCCATATAGCTACATACAGCGCCACTGGCAGCTTGCAATTTACATCTCGAAAGTAAAATCAGTTAAATAAAAAGATACATTATTCGGATTTTTTACTGCTACGTTTTAAATGAATCTGAATAAATAGTCTCATCCATCGGTTTATATAAATATATTTGTAATATTTATAATAAGGTAACCTTAAAACTTGAGTCAAAGTCATTGACTGGATTAATTTGTTTTTATCAAAACAAATAACGAAATATTGGTACCAACTTAAGGCAACGTTGTCATTGTTGTACTACTCTAGAAGCGTACGTATAATTGATTTATACTATTCTAAAGAGATTTCTTTATTTTCTAGGTTTACATAGTAATATTATTTTATTTTTACTAATAAAAAGTAAACTTAAATTAGTTTTTTGAATAGAAAAATCGATTTTTTTGTAATTTTTCCACGTTCTTAAGTTTGGACTAGACATTCAAAAATTTAAGCCTTTAAAAAGACTAATAATTAATTAAAAACATATATAAATATTAACTAAACTGCTTTCACGTGCATTCTGATCAAAGTAGTATTGCTAGAGTCATTATATGAAGCAAAATATGTAATTATTTCTATTTGTCAAAATAGCCAAGCTCTTACAACTTAATACTTTTGGTTAACTTTTGGCTCAGACTATCCCACTACAACTTTCTTAATGTTCCGATTACTGAAAAAACATTGTGGAGCAATCATCTCTAATTCAAAAAATACTTAAAATACGCCATATCAAAGTTGACAGGTGAGATTTGGTATGTCCCAAATTCACTATTTGAAAAGAAATCGGCGAAAAATGAACTTATTTGTTAAATTGGTAAAATTTTATTAAAAAATAGTTATACACAAATAACTATTTGCGAAATGCTACTTTGGTGATCAAGAATGAAAGTCTTCTCTCAAAATCTCATTCGAGACCACCAAAGTCATTTCGAGCTCGAATTGCACACAACGTTGTTTCTATAGCGTTATTGAAATAACCGAAAAGATCATAAAAAATAACACAAGAAAATGTTTATTTTAGCGCAAAGTGGACAGTTTCGTTGTTGCCACGGAAATGACATTTTAGTCAAATATGCATAAATCGTATAAATGCACTAAAGCGAAAAATATTTCGTGCACGTTGTCAAGTAAACAAAACCAATGTGGCATTTTGTAGACGTATATTAATGAAAATTGTCATCATATTTTGACAGCTGTAAAAAATAGTTATTTGTGTATTTAGTGCGCGAAATGCTACTTTGGTGGTCAAGAACCAAAATCTCATTCTTTTATTGAAATAACCGAAAAAGTAGACGAAAATCATAATAAATCACACAAGGAAATTTTTATTTTAACGGAAAGTGGACAATTTAGTTGTTGCCACGGAAATGACATTTTAGTCAAATATGCATAAATCGTATAAATGCACTAAAGCGAAAAATATTTCGTGCACGTTGTCAAGTAAACAAAACCAATGTGGCATTTTGTATACGGATATTAATGAAAAAATTGTCATCTTTTTTTGACAGCTGTAGAAAATAGTTATTTGTGTATTTGGTGGTGAAGAACGAAAATCTCATTCTGTTATTGAAATAACCGAAAAAGTTGAAAAAAAATCATAAAAAATAACACAAGGAAATTTTTATTTTAGCGGAAAGTGGACAGTTTCGTTTATATTAATAAAAATATAGCTATATAAATATTTTATCTTCGAAATTGAAAAATCATCCAGAAAATTCCATTTTGTTTTTTGATAATTTTAATATTCGTCAAAAATACCTACCTAAAAAAAGTGAGAAGAAATGAGTCATCACAAACACGTGGGCGAAATTGTAGAATGCATCTACAATTACCCGAAGGTCACGCGGTAATCTAAATGATAAAATAAACAATAATAATATAATAATAATAATAACAATAATAAAAAAACAGCCTTGGTAGTGTAATGTCTAGCATGCCGGACTTTCACCCAGGCGGCCCGGGGTCGACTCCCGGTGCCGGCAGATCTGGTTAAGGTATTCAGTCAGTTTTCCTTAGCTGTGACACAAATGTAGGATTTGCGCTGTTCCATCTGTAAGTCGGCTGCAGCCGCACATAGGGCCTACGTAATAATAATAATCGCCCCCTCCCTCCCGCACAAGCTTATAGCTTCTGGGGCCTGGTTTCCAGGTTATGGGTTGTAGCAATTATTATTATTATTATTATTATTATTATAAATGAGCTAGAAAGATTCAGTAGCGGAACAAACCCTTTTTTAATTAAAAGTAAATCTGAACGAAGTAATGCAAATCTGTTGGGGTCTAGCGTACGTCACTGAATTCTTAGCAACGTGAAATTTGCACTCTTATCTTATCTCACCTCGGGTCGTATTTCTTTATTCCGGTGTGATTACGAAAATGACTCATTTCATACATTTCTGGCAGGAGTATAGCAAAATATTCTATGCAATTGTCGCCTTTCCACTCCTTTAATGGGGCGTTATTGGCGCAAAATATTAGTTTCGCTCAGTTTTCTTTTAATAATCGTTTTTCTAGGAAGATAACGTTTGATGTCGATTGCTAGACTGTTAAGGTAGTATGGATCATAGTTTGTAAGGAGTAGATATCTAAAATAAATTTTATAATCGTAGTCGAACATGGCCAATTTTATAGAATTAACGTTTTCTAAAAAATAACCAAACTAAACATAATATAGTCATTATAAGACTGTTTAAAAGCAAAATCTATGACAATGGATAAATGTATTTGCTTACTTATTTAGTATTGATTGAAATAAAATAGATGTACACGACGCGGAAATTTAAATATGGCATCACGAAAATCAGTCATTTTTAGTTGAACGCTTTCTGCATCAGGAAGCGTTGGGTGGTTAATTTTTGAATAAACTATTTCACTCTTAATTAGTCCTGATTAATTTCTTAAAACGAATATATATTTTCAATATTTTAATATGGTAATACTTTTCTTTTTCTTAAAACCAGCAAGAACAACTAATATTTTTAAAGATATTTAGCAGTTTTATATTCCCCTTTTTGATTTCAATTACCTTAAATTATTCCTTGGCATTTAAAAATTAAAAATTTCAGTTAAACTTAAAATATTTTGAAAGTTCACGCATGTCTGGCAACACTGTGAGCAGCGAACTGCGATGCGATCAAATAATGTTTCTATTTACATGTTCAGATTTTAGTTTTACAGAAATTAATTCCCTTTTGCAGACTGTAGCGGCATCTTTAGGTGTTTATAGTTTCTAAAGCTTCCTGTTATTAACACTGATGAACGCGCCCTTAAAGCGTTTTTAATGATTTCAAAATGGCCGATTACAGGGGTGCATCAAAAATAAAATTTTCCTTATGTGGAGATATCTCGTTTAAACTCGGTATGTGAACGTAAAATGTCATTCGAAATATTTTTTTAATGAAATTTTAACAAATACAAAATAACAACATAATATCTAGCCGACATTCTCACGCCTAATCAAACGCCTAATGAATATCTTAAGTTAGTTAACAACGATAACCAAAAATCAGAATCATCACTCCTGTTACTCCAAAAGAAGTAGCTGAGGAGATTAGAACAAATTTGAATCCGAAAAAAGCACCAGGATTTGACCTCATTTCCGGCAAAATTCTGAAACAGCTGCCTAGAAAAAGCAGTTATGCTCACATACCTTTCGGCTTTAGACAAAAGCATTCAACGATAGGCCAAGTACATCGGATAACGGATATAATTGAACGTGCTCTTGAAGAAAAACAAATATGCTCAGCAATTTTCTTATATGTTACTCAAGCCTTCTATAAACTGTAGCATGAAGGCTTGACATACAAATTGAATAAGATGCTCTTGAAGCAGTATATAGAGATATTGACTTCTTACATCTCGAACATACTTTTTAGAATCAAGTAGGAAATCAAATATTCAGACTTGAAAGAAGTAAGAGCAGCTCTACCTCAAGGAAGTATCCTTGGCCCCATACTTTATTTACTATACACCAGCGATTTGTCAGCTTTAGAAGATACGATTGTAGCCATATTTTTGGGTGGACGGGAGACCACACGACGTTCACCCCTAGAACTGGCTGTCTTCTACCCCAACCCGCTGACGGGCAACGGATGAAGCTGTCAGAATAAAATGTGTGGTAGAGAAATTCGTGAGAATTCTCGACGGTAACTCTGACCGATCAGGGGGAGCCCTGATAGATGAGACCGGTGTGGGCGGATTCGAATCTCGCCTAGGGTGGAGGTCATTTATGGTCACCAATGGAACCCGCTGTTTGGCCGAGGTCATTTATGGTCACCAAGGAACCCGCTGCATGACCTAGGTCATGTAAGGTCACCAAAGGAACCCGCTGTTTTGACCGAGGTCATTTAAGGTCACCAAAGGAACCCGCTGTTTGACTGAATCTCTAGTGCGGTGACTAGAAGTGAGGTTTATCCCAGCCTTTGGGCAGATGGGAAACTGCAAGCCGCCAGGTAAATGCGCTTAGGAGCTATCCCGGCCACCCTTTGATCCGGACTGCAGCCGGGTACAGTGATTGGGAGAAGCTCTGAAAGCCATTACACTTAAGGATAGTTGAAGCGAATACATAGCCTCTCACTATTAAGACAACTTCTCCAATTTCGGGTACGCACCGGGAGTCTATAACGTGTAGACTTAAAAGAAGCTCTGTCGAGGGCCCACCAAGCCTAAAATTGGTAGATCGGGGTGGCAAAACCGCTTATAAACCAAGTCCTGCCACAATTGAGGTTGGATTCGATCGGGCAGTGGTCCCACATGATAACAGCGTCATGTTGGGGAATAGTCCTATTGCTGGACGAGGTACTTCGCCCCGCCCTTCCGCAACCGGGGGAGGTACCGGCGGGTGAGCAGCGTGTCTTTTCAACTGCTCGGTCACTATGCGCGTCTTAGCTAGTAGAGGGTGGATAGGCAACCTCGCTCCTACCAGTGAGCAATCTGGTAGCAATTGCACGACTGCCGGTTGTGCAACTTGCGCGCTGATTGGGCGTATCCCAATCACTTCCTTATGGAAGGAACGTGGGGGTATGCATGTGCGGGTACCCCACGTAAAATAAAAATAGTATTCTATGTAGCCATATTTGCAGATGACACTGCTCTCATGCATGTCATGAAATCAAACTCAATGAACTTAAATCCATCCATGTGAATTTTACTAACGAAAACCAACCATTTCCTCTAGAGATTAATGGTACAATAGTACCTTATGAGACGAATGCTAAATACCTCGACGTGACGCTTGACGTCAAACTTTGATAGAAAGCGCATGTCAAAAAGTAAATAACTGAGCTTGGTCTAAAATAAAAACACTATTATTGGATCCTGGGAAGGAAGTCAAAGTTGTCAATGCATAATAGAATACTGATTTGCAAATCAGATTCTGAAACCGGTGTGGCTCTACGGCATCCAGCTCTGGGGCTGTGCTAGTGACACTAACATCAAATCTATCCAGACATTTCAGAACAAGGTGTTGCGTAACATCGTCAATGCTCCATGGTATGTTCTCAACATTGATCTTCAAAGAGATCTTGGTATCACAACTGGTCTACCTCCAGAGATCAAGAGATCTACCTTCATGTCAATGCAGAAGCTCTACAGCTGCTGAACAATCAATACCAATGTCCGAAGATTGAAGAGGACCTAACTGTTGCATCTCGTGTAGTGCGTCTGTGTTGTAAAAGCAGAGCTTAGTGCGCAGGCGAAGTGTATACAGTAATATCCCGACTTACGCGAACTTGGCGTTACGCGGTTTCTTATTTTTGTCTCCCGCTTCGCCCCCCCCCCCCGCCCGCTCATGCCAGCCCGCTTGCGTTTCACGCAACACGGCAACGCAATGACATGTACGGACGTGTTTCACGCGAACTATTCGATTTCTACGGACGATGAAACTTACGATCGGTTTGTGTAAGGTTTATTACAAAAGTATCATTTGAAAAATAACTATGTCAAGAACAATAATTTATATAACACTTTCATTTTGTGCATATTACAAATCTTCAATGCAGTCTTGAGACTGCAGTACTTCCCAATGCTATGGAAATTCGGCCAAATAATACTAATATTGAAACCGGGAAAACCTGAAGATGAGGTTACCTCGTACAGGCCGATAACGTTATTACCAATACTGTCAAAACTATTAGAGAGACTAATATTAAAGAGAATGGCAACCATAATCGAAGAAGAAGAAGAAATTATCCAACAACATCAATTTGGATCTCGCCAGAAACATTCTACATTAGAACAGTTACACAGAGTCGTAGATGTAATAGAAAAGGTCTTTGAAGAACAAAGATATTGTGTTGCGGTATTGCTTGACGTCGGCCAGGCGTTCGACCGTGACTGGCATCCTGGACTACTCTTCAGAATTAAACGGTCTTTTCCACACCAGTACTCCCTTCTATTCAAATCATATTTAAGCGAGAGGTATTATCAAGTAAAGCACGGAGAAAGTCAGTCTGAATTATACCCAATAAAGGCAGGCGTTCCCCAGGGCAGCGTTCTGGGACCAACTCTATACTAGATATTTACAGCTGACCTACCATGCAATGACACTACAATGATGGCCACTTTCAATGATAATACAGCGTTGTTAGTTTCTCACCCAGACCCAATACAAGCATCGACAATTCTACCAAGAAGCCTCCACATAATACAAAAATGGTTGCGCAAGTGGCGAATACAAATTAATAAAAATAAATAAATTAATAAGCTATTACGTTTACGACGAAACACAACTCTGCTCCTCCGGTTACACTAAATGGAATACAAATCCCTATCAAACAAGTTGAAGTAAAATATCTTGGTATGAATCTCGACAGGCCATTAACATGGAAAACTCATATTACAAAAAAGAGAAAACAACTGGATGCTATGTTAAAAAAGATGTATTGGCTCCTAGGGAAAAAATCCTAGTTATCGCTAGAAAATAAAGTATTAGTGTACAAGACAGTTCTGGTTCCAGTTTGGGCGTACGGTATACATCTATGGGGCAGTGCTAAAACATCCAGTGTTAATATTTTACAAAGATTCCAGAGCAAAACGCTTCGTGTAATGACCAATGCCGAATGGTTCCTTAGCAACAAAACACTTCATGAAGACCTAAAAATTCCGTGGATCAGAGATGAGGTTAAAAGACGTGCTACCACCTATGTCAACCGAATACATAATTACCCCAATGTGTTAGTGCTCAATTTACTAGACAATGCTAATACCACTCGTAGATTGAAGACTGAAAACGTTAGACATTACTAATTAAATTAATAATTGTTAAATTAGTATATTCAGGGAATCGCCAATGGGCGTCTCTCCCTCCACATGTCAATTTAATTTAATTTAGTATTACATCAAATTTGCTCGTTAGCCTCAGGGCTAGTTGTAAATTAAGCATATTATTATTTACAAAAAACACTTTTATTTTAATACATACAATATGTACGAAAAGCTCCAATTTTAATTAGAATTTCTTAAAAAAGTTGTGTTTTTTAGACCTTCAGCCCCAATTAACTAAAATGTATATGGACTTGTATGCAAAATTGTACCCCGAGTTACGCGATTTTGTCGGTCCTGCCTATCGCGTAACTTCAGGGTATATTTATTACTGTTTTTAAAAACTAGATTCCAATAAAAAGTCTGATTAAATAATGCAATCAACAGATTAATATCAACATACAAAAATATAATTTAAAAAAATATATCTCATGGGTACCGGGGCTTGATGCAAAGCTCAAGTCGCCCGTCTACCCTAAGCGAGCATTCTCACCACCAGACCACAAAGATACTAGAAATACAAATGGAAGTATTTTCCTAATAGCAATCCTTAAAATTATTCTTTTTTTAAATTTGGTTTTTATTCTTGTTTAGCAGATTTTACATTCCTTGTTTATGTTATTGGTTTTATTAATTTTATACATAATTTCCACATTATTTAGGCATTACAAATTAATTATTTTTAATAATAGAAAGTTATGTTCTTAGAAAGTTATTTGAATGTATAAGGTGTGTTGCTTGCTGAATAGGCGCACATAGGAGGCGATACATTACTTATCTCTGTAGCTGTACTTACTTTTACTTACTTTTAAAACCAAACTTTTAAAAACCATATGTCAGAGGGATCCCGCATGTCTATCACCGCGGTTATTAGTTTTCCTAAATCTGCAAAAGAGTCTAAATGCTTACCCGTATTTAAAAAGAGAGCAAAATCGTATTTATTTAATACAGATAGAAAAATGATTCATATTCTGATAAATCCTTAAGAATAATTAACCGCAAAAATGTAAACAAAAAAATTAAATAAAAAAAAGTACCTGTTATTAGTTAATTATTATTATATTATACTTATCTTTATACATATTGTTATACTTACTTTTATTTATACTTTATATTTACTTTTACACTTTTATTTATATTTACCTTTATACAAATTGAATTTATATATTTTTTTTTCATTTTAAGATCATGCACAAATACTAGAGCTAAGTTCCTATATATTGTAACGTTGTTTTTAAAATAATAACAAAAATGCTGTTTAATCGTCTATTAACAAGAGAAATATTATTTACATACACTAATTCAATCTTAACTAATTATTTAACACTACAATTACAAACTGTAAACGAACTTAAATGCTAGATATTCACAAACTTAAAGTAGATTATATAAGGACTATTTATTTATTATTACAACATTTATTTAAACATTTATTTATTCACTAATTTTACTAGTTACACAAAGTACATTTCAATTCACCGGTTAAACACTAATTGATTCTCTTCTATGCGCGACGATCAATTTATATCCCCCATAAGAACGTTCTAGAAAACGTTGGAACATACTCGTGCTTTACGTCGTCGATGTGTCATATATCTCGTACATCGCAGATGGGCCGGGAATCTTCTAGTATTGCAGGTCGTCAATCCGCCAGCCAATGTGTCATATATATCTCAAATCTTCTAGTATGTTCTTCGCGGCGTATAAGGAATTTCTCCGTTCGTTCAATATATAACTCACGGTCAGGTTTTCCTTAGTGAGTATATTTATATGAAGTATTTATCTATGCTTGCTGTACAAAGATTTAATAAATTATTATATTACTTCGTTATGAATAACCGTAACACACTAATCGAATTCATATGTGCATGCTTGCTAAGAAGTGACGTAACACGCGGAAGTTCTCGAATTTAAGTATTTTGTAGATCATAAATAAGTTAAAATATTTTTTTAAATTTGTTATTTAATAATTAGTACTTATTAACTTATTGTTATTTAATCAATAAGTGCAGTATACGCTGACTAAGCAAAACCATTAGGATGGACATAATATCCATCCTGGATTTGGGAAAGATTTCTCGGATCAGGGATCGATCTCATTGGGCCTTATGGTGCGAAAGATGTTTGTGTCCGTAATGAAATTTAAACGGAAACAAAAAATAATTTCGTTATTCTTGTAATATTGCCCTTTGTGCTCCTGTTCCTGTCCCTTTACTGGTGCCTCAAATGTTGAATGAGTTGAAAGAGAAAAACTTAAACGCGTCCGTTTTAGCGGTGGACTATCGATTCGATATATCCAATAAAACGAATATAGTATACATCGATATACAATGCTATTGATTTACCATGCAATATATGTAAATATTACAAAAGAGCGTGCTGTATAATTGGTTGCCTATGTGTGCATAATGGTTTGACTTGAAAAATTTCAAATGCAATATAGGGGAGTTCTGCATATTACAATTTAATTAAATAGCGCTGTATACATAATTTCTTTCGATATATCCTTGCAATATCTTGTTATGCTTATATTAAACATCTTCCCATGTACAGTTTTGACTTGAAGCACGTTTTTTAAGTTGGATATTCCAGTTTATTTTTTTTAAATCTAATTGTCTTTTCCTAGCCATTACTACAATATTTTCTTCAGAATTATTTGGGTATCCGTTCGTAGTATGTGTTGCTTCCATTCATTTCTGTATGATTCTATTTTTTTCTTCTAAACATCTGCATTTCTGCCTTCTTCGAGTGATATAAAAAGGAGATGTATCCTGTATTCACTTTACTTCTACTTTTACATTTACATCAAGTTCTGAGTCTCAGTAATAAGAATGTCATTTGATAAATATGGCTATTCCTGCATTTGCTCCTCGAATATGTGTTGCTCTACTCCACTGTATAACATTAAATATTTGCATAGGTCTATTCCTTCTAGTTTTTTTGGTATTTCTGTTGAAGGCTATTTTTATTAGCTTTTTATCTACTATTTCGATTAGTTCTTGTTATTTTTGGTACTTATGTAGTTCAGCTTTTTCTCCGTTTGTAGTTTGCCGTCTTAGTGTCAGCCTGGCTAGTACTTAGATCATTGAAAATCTTTAGAATGTTTGCGATTAGGTGGCTAGTCTAACGCAAGTTAGTCTAGTAATGGGGTTACTGGTTACTTTATCCACGAACCGGTAGGTGTATGTAGAATTAGATGTAGAATCTCCCTGCAGCTGGTGCTAGTTCGCCAATATTCGGTCGTCACAGCCTCATTTGTTCGAACACCCACCCCCAACGCGCTTCAAAAATAAAATAATAAATATCAAAAACAATCTCAAATGCGACTTTTAAACATCCGACTAAACAAGAAATATTCGTACTCATATCTCAACTAAACAGAATTCACAAAGACCTAATTGTACGTAATTCTCTTCTTAAGTACCGCTTGACACAAGAATCTTCTGCGACTAATCTACTTCATTTTTAATTTTCCACTATAATTATTTGGCTTTTAACAAGGCATTTAGAAGCACATATGGGAATTGTTAGCTTTTGGCGCAAAGGGTTGTTTTGTAAAACCAGTCAAGTCCTTGTTGTTTTGGTATAACAGCACGGAGATAAATCAGGCTTTGACCTGAAAGTCATTGAGATGATGCATATTCATATAAATTGGTATAATTCTGTTAAGCATCTTCAGTGCCCCTTATGTGACATTTAGGGTAAGTTCGGCATTGTAACTCTTTTTGCTCCAAAAGCTTTATTGTCATAGTTCCAATTATTTGCAATAATGGATACTATGGAAACCGAGCTCTTCGAGTTAAATAGATCTGAATGCCGAACTTACCCATATTATTCCAAATTCCCTGTTTCTGAAATAAGCACACTGACTAAAACTACAATCAGCCTGATATAATGAAAAAAAGATATATGTATGTAGTTATAAAAAACAAAAATTTGGAGGTAAAAATTATAAAATAGGGGAACTATAGAATGAAGAAGTGACAAGAAATTATATGGAAGAAAAGCTATTAACATCAAAGCGGGAGAATTAAAATGGAAACAAACAGATTCCGTAGAAGAGACATGGAAAACCTTCGAACGGATTATAAAAGAAGTAACGACGGAAAACATCCCTACAGTTAAGCTAAGGAAAAAGAAAATATTTGATGGACAAGAAATGCAGAGAGGAAATAGAAAAGAGGAGAGAACTAAGGATAAAAACGTTGCAGACAAAGAAAGGGGACAAAGCGAATGTGCAAGAATGCTACAGGCGACGCCCACCTAGGGTGAAATACCCAACAATTGTCCCTCTCCCAATCGTTGGCACCTTAGTGTAATATTTTATGTTTTTTTAAACTCGCCGCCAAGCAATGGGACGGTGGGGTAGTTCACTATTTTCTGGCATCCCTATCCCAGTTCATTATTTCTTGTCAATGTGCTACAGTGAAGAAGTAGTGTGTATAAATTTACGTTGCATATCAGAATCATCCAATAATATAGAAAAAAGGTAAGAGATCCAAGTTAAGATCCAGCTTATGTTACTTCCTCATTCTGATTTCTGTTCTAAATTAACTGTGTTTTTAAACTTTGCTATGTAAAAAGGGGTTAATTCTTTATCGTAAAAACAATACTTAGTTCATCTAACCTTACAGTTATGGAAAGTATTGGGGGTGGCAATAACTGGTATATGAAATCTCGTCACTTGTTATAGTTGGCACTCATGCCAACGAATGGAATCGGTTCTAAAAATTATGTACCCTATTATTGGCACCCCTTTATTTTAGGCCTTTATCTTATCTGTTTATACCGGGTGTAAGAGTTATAGGCCGGGGTCTATGTAACTTCTTTCTATTAACAACTCTGTCGTGAAATTTTGTATTATACTACAGAATTTTTGTATTGATTGTCTGTAATTTTCATCTTTGAAATTAGTCTTTAGATATAGAGGTGCAAAATGTTGGAATCTAAAAAATAGAAAAAGATACACGGACGAACATGATATCGTTTGCACCTAGTGAACCAATCTATACTTGTTCCAGATGCCTGAGATCAAATCGAAACCAAAGGTTCGAAATAAATTTTATAACGAAGGTACTCTGCAGAGAGCCCTCACCGATATAAAAAATGGAGAATCAAAAAAGTCGGTGTCAAAGCGTTATGGCATTCCAAGATCTACATTGCAATTCAGGTTGGGTCCAAGATTCATCAAATGTAGACATGGACCAAATACTATTCTCCCAATAGAAGAGGAGCAAATGCTAGTAAATTGGATATTGGAAAACCAACGTAAGGGATTTCCGAGGCGAGAATTGATGTACAACTGTCGGTCAAACGATTTCTTGGTACTGACAAAACAAACAATCCTTTCAAAGATAACATGCCTGGTAAAACTTTTGCAGCATTTATAATTTAAGTAAAGCTCTATTGTCTATATCTGTTGCAGGAGACCATTGGTATCAGTCATTCTTAAGTCGGCATCCTATTTTAACCCAGCGTACACTAGAAGCTGTGTAACCACAGCATCTTCAAACGTATTGGAAAATGACATCAAAAAATGGTTTATTCAAATTGAAACCTACCTCGAATCAAAAGGATATATTTCTATTCTGGAAGATCCCACTAGGGCATATAATGGGGATGAGACATGTTTCTTATTCTGTCTCAAACTCGGCAAAGTAGTGGACAAAGGGCCTGCTAAACATAATTTAACAGTTATGTTTAGTTTTTCAGCTTCTGGTATCATAGTACCCCCAATGACTATATTTCCCAATAAAAGGCTAAACAAATTGCCATGAGTGATAACGGGTGGATGAAAGCTGTAATATTCATAGATTATGTTAAAGAGATATTCCAAAAGAAACTTATGGAGCAGAACGTGACTTTTCCCGTCATTCTTTTTCTTGATGGACATAGAACACATTTAACGTATGATCTGAGTAAATTGTGTACCGAATTGCAAATTATTCTAATAGCTCTCTATCCAAACTCAACCCGAATACTCCAACCAGCTGATGTATTATGCTTCAAGCCTCTTAAAACGTTCTGGAAAAACTCTGTAATTGAATGGAAGAGAGAAAACCGATATTATCAGTTTGGAAAACAACACTTTGCGCCTATATTGAAGAAAGTAATCAGTCACCTTAAAGTTGATACTATAATTAGGGGCTTCAAAGCTTGCGGGTTATGTCCATAGAATAAAGAAAATATAGATTTTTTTAAATGTCTTGAAAAAAATTTATGCCAACCAACTACTATTAATGAGGAATATTTTACAGCAAATGAACTCTTGAATTACCAACTATTTTGTGACATGATAGATGAAGAGACCATCAAAGACCTTGAAAGAGGACTACCAAACAAAATTCATAAGGAAAGGTGTAAATATTTCAGTATTTTAGAAAGAATTTATTTTCATATTAAGCCCCAGACCACTGTCCATGACAGTACTCTTGAAATAGATATAGGAGACATAATTGAAAACATGAGCTTTACACAAGAGGAAATTCTAAATATGCTCATAATATTCAACACTTCTGTAGATGGTGTGCAAAGTAGAACGAAAGGAAAGTTGTACTGAACAAAAAATAGAAAACTTAATTCAAGACGAAAGATTGGAAGAAGAAAGTAAAAATGAAATAAATGAAGAAGAAATCTTCCTCAGGTAGAAAAAAATAGTTATACTAGATAACAGAATTATACAAAAGCAAATTAACACAAAGCAAGAGAAGCAGGAAAAGGAACATGTTGATGTGAATTTTCAAAAAGAAGCTAGTTTTCTAGATTATTTTACTGCACTAAGAACGCGTCAACGTACAGGGACCAGAAAAACAGAAACAACTTCATATGTTATAGTTTCGTCAGATTATAAAAGAGAGCTTGAAGAAAAAGAAAATATCAAAAATGAAAAAGGCAAAAAGAAAGAAGAGAATAAAATGAAGAGGTTGAAAAAGCAAACAGAAAATATGACAAAGAAATTCAAAACTAAGAAGTTATCACAAATACAATTGTTCAGAAAGAGAAAGCAGAAACAAAAATAAAAGAAGATAACAGTCAAAATTTAAATAGTTTTGTTGCAAACGAGAATATAAAGACTAACCTAATTTCTGATAGAAGCGATATTTTCGGAAAGGAGGTATGTTCTAAGGCAAGCGACAGCCACTTTAGAAGAATATTTGTAGAAGATAAAGCTAATGAACATGTGAAGATTGAATGTCCACGTTCTGACGGGAGGGTTATTTTGCATATAGAGGAATTTCCAAAGCCAAAAGACAGTCACATTCGAAGACTATTTGTAGAAGATGAAGCTAACATAATAGTACAAAAAGGATTGTGTTTTATTTATACAAAAAATACTAGCCTAAGTAACATTGGAATCAACTGCATCTTATGTCGCAGACAATATCATTCAACCTTAAAGTGTCAATAATTAGCCATTTCACCCTATTATAAAGACAGAAAAGGTAGATTCGTAAAAGAGGAATAAAAACTAGCTAAAAGCTAAAAATATTGAAGAATATTTCGAAAAACCTAAACTCAACACAAGAGGAAGAAAAAATGAGAAAGATATTAATTTATTATAATAGCACAAACGGCAGAAACTAACGAAGAAGAGAAATCCACCACTATAGAAGAACTGGAGAAAAGTAGTAAATAAAAAAAACAACAGAGAATATAAAATATAGAGATAAAATCGTACTACAAGCATTATATGAATTAGTAAAGAAAGTGTGGCAAGAAGAACGGATGCCAAGGGCAAGTAGCAAAGCAATAATACATTCTATCCACGAAAAAGGCGACAAGACAGTGTGCAATAACTACAGGGCCATCTCTTTATTGAACACGTGCTACAAAATAACAGCGGTGCTGTTAAAGCAGATTGGAACGATATGGCGAGAGCATGATCGGCGAGTATCAAGGAGGTTTCAGAAAAAAATAGAGGTAGGTTCGTATAGAGGTAGCAATTTAAACCTGAGTGGATGGCAGTCATGCTGTATTCTACCACTTTCGTGCGCCTGTGCAGTTCGCCTCGAGCGGTTAATAATCCCACCCGTCGACCAGATTTTGAATCGCTAGAGAAGTACACCTACTAATACATTCTATGTAATTATTATCGAATCATTGTTTAATTGCGTATAGAATGCATATATTCAACAAATTCGGTATTATATGCCATGGGTAAACTTTCAACTGCTGCCTTCCACTATACCAAAGAACGTGATAAAAAAAGTAAGTATATCAAAATTCTCGTCTTTACCTTGTGTACAAGAAAGCTAAGAACAATCTTTTCCATGCGAGAAAAACTTAAATACTTATTTCACCCCATACGTTCAATACAAATGACCCCACCCCCTATATTTTAGCGGTTTATTTTTAATAACTTTGTAACTACTTACATGACACAAAAAGTGTAGTATGAAAGTTGAAAGTTTTTTATTCAGACGTAAGGTTAAGGAGATAAATAACTTACCAGTAGGAAGAACCTTATACGCGCTTACCTGCCTCGTTTTCGATTTACCTCCATTCGACCGCTGCCTTCCACTATACCAAAGAACGGAACCAAAAAAGTGAGTACACTAAATTGTTCGTTTTTAAATTGTCTACAAGAAAGGTCAGAACAATCTTGCTCGTACGACCATAAAAGAACTAGTTATTTCACCCCAAAAACTTGCAACCCCTAAATTTTTACGGTTATTTGTTTATAACATTTTTATTACAAACATTTCACAAAGAAGTGTAGTGAGGAAGCAGTAGAAAATTGAATTTCCGACAAAAACGTTAGGGATTACTTCTTTTCTCAGACCTACGGTTAACGAGATAAATTGAAAAAACGCTTTAATCCCTTTTTCCAAGATAGCGGGCATTTTGCACCCTCCGATCAATACGAAAACTTGAATGTAGACTCTCCACACACCCCCCTACATACTAAAAAAATTGATGTTATCAAGTGTTGTGACTTTTCCCATATACCAATTTCCCTGTCGCCTGAACTACTATCCATTTTTTTTCTCCCCTCTGTCCTCTGAGTCCTTTGACTTTGAAAGCGTATTGCTCGAAAACTACTGAACCAATCTAAATATTTTTTTCGCCTACCTGATCAGAAAGTGCTTTCTAAATGTCCTGTTTTGAGGGCAGTTAAGGCTTCTTTGCGGGCCTCTTATGTCAAACTTTTTACTGCCCTCTTATGTCAAATACATAACCTCTATACTACTACTAGATGAAAGCACGATTTATTTATGTTAAGTTGGAGATACTGTAAAAATTGAAATTGTTTTTTAAATTATCATACTTTGACCACTCCTGTGCATTATCCTAAAAAGATTTTAATCAAAAAATGAAATCATTAGTTTTTAACATTAAAAATATAACTTTTAGCAACGGAATATGACAAAAATGTAATCTCAAACATATTTTTACTTAACCTTTAAAAATATAAAAAACATACGTCAAATTTTTCTAGGCTTCTTAGATCATAACTTTGATTTTCATGTCTTCGTCGATAAATTTGTCGTTTGTTTTTTTCTTTTCACAGTGTCATTGTATGTATAAATGGAGGTTGTGACAATTAATTAATAAAAAGAAAATTGTAATTTCCATAAATTATACAATGATAGATTAATTACTCATCCTAATTAAAAGTCATATCCTGTTCCTTTTATTTACCAATAATAATAAAAACATTTACTATACGGCCGTGTTGTATGTAGTGTAATGATTATTAGGTTAATTTAGTTAATAAATTACTTAAAAACGTCTGGCGTTATTTTCATTTTCATTCATTCCCTCTAACATATGCCTATTTAATTTACTAATAAGTTACGTTACTGTTTAACTATTGGAATTCTTTTTTAAACTTTCAAACAGGTAGGCGAAAAACTTTTGTATGTCACTCGGACCGAAAAGCATTTGTAGCCCTAAGTTGTCCGCTGCCCTGGCTACGCTACGCTTCGCTCGGGCATCAAACAACTGCGGGCTACAAATGCTAATTTTCTGCCCTTGAGACACAAAATACTATAAAAACAAGCAAATAGTAAGTTTATTTCTACATACAACAGTAAAATATTATATTTCTAACTGGTATACTTTTGTTTTTATCGGACGATACGTAATAAAAGGTACCCATTTTTAGGGATAATTTCATTGAAAGTAAGTTAACTAATTTTTTTCTCAGAAAGTAAATGTCATATATCTGTGAGATTTTTATAGGGGTTAGAAAGAAACCTGGCGGTTCTTATGCTATTAATTTTCAGACAAAAAAAGCGTTTTATTTAAGATTTATATGAAAAAACAGCGAACTATGCGTTCTTGTTTATTAATAGAGATAGCGTCAAAATTCTTCCGCTAAATCAACACTTTTCATATGTACACATTATCTTCTTCAAAAAACTGTTCCTAATTTTAACAATAAAAATGCAGAAACAAAAAAACGATTTTTAGTGACGAGCAGTTTGGACAAAAAATGGTTTCTTTGTTATTGCAATTTTATTGTTAAAATTAGGTACATTCTTTTTTGAAGAAAATAATGTCTACTTGAAAAGTGTTGATTTAGCGAAGAATTTTTGACGCTATCTCTATTAATAAACAAGAACGCATAGTTCGCTGTTTTTTTATATAAATCTTAAATAAACCGCGTTTTTGTCTGAAAATTAATAGCATAAGAACCGCAAGGTTTCTTTAATAAATTAGCTATTTGCTCGTTTTTAAAATATTTAGATTGGTTCAGTAGTTTTCGAGCAATACGCTTTCAAAGTCAGAGGACTCTAGAAAAAAATGGATAGTAGAATGAGAACAGAAGGAACAGCAGAGAAGTACGGTCTGAGGGCAAATCAAGAGAAATCAAAATTTATGGAAGTAACAACAGGACGAAAAGTAAATGTACAAGCAGATTGCATAGTGTCGCTACGGAATGGTACCTACATAGCTAAAATTCAGTAGTGTTAATGAATTTGTGTTCTTAGGAGTATTTATGATAAATAAATGTGACAAAAAAAGAAGTGGAAAGAAGGATTACCAGTACTAATAAACATAAGAACAAAAAACGACAGTAAAGCCAATCATACTGTACGCATGCGAAACGTGGGTATTAAACAAAAACGAACTACAAAATACCGAGATTTGGGAAAGGAAAGTATTCGGTGAAAGAAAAACAGAACAAGAATGGGAACGAAGATTCAATACAGAGATATATGAAATGTACAGGTGGTCCACGCAGCATCTTAGAAACTGTAACAATTACGGAAAAAAGTTAAATATCAAAATTGGTTGGTGTAAAACAAATTTTACAGTTTTGTACATACAGGGTGAATCATATTGTTGTGGTTACTATCACCTTTTTTATTTTCAATTGAACACTCTGTATATTTTTTCTGTTTTCGATTCTACACTTTATTTTAAATATGTTTGCCTAATGCATATATTGAGATTATGCACAGCTTCTGAGAAAATTAAGTTTTTCTGTTAATTTTTAGAAAATCCAAATTAAAAAAAAATAAATTTACATAGTGCAGTTTGCAAGATAAGGTACAGGGTCATCTTGCGTGGGCCACCCTGTACAAAGATAGCAAATAATAAATACAATAAAAATACACAGGTTACAATGGTTAGGTCATTTGGGGAGAATGCCAAATTTAAGAAAGAGTGGTGAAAGATGTTGCGTTGATAAACGTGGTAGGAACCAGGAATATAGGAAAACCGAAGGGAAGCAGTGCAAGATCTACGTGATAAGGGAGTAATGGTTAGAATGAAAAAAAAATCTAAGAAGAGAAAGGAATGGAAGAAACTGATAACGCAAGGGGCCTAAAAAGGCCCGTGAGCGCGTGATTTATATAGTATACAACCTCCTCATATTTTCTTTCAACAAACTCACATCAAACTGGTAGATCTAACTACCATAGCTTTTCTGCATTCAAGTCGATTCGTAACTTTTTATTTTTATCCTACATTTTTCTTTACCACCTTTTTCTGTTCAGGTGCTAAGGTTTTCGTTATTTTAGTTTGAATATCTTCTGGATAGAAATTAAAAAGTTTAATTTAGTAGCTTGCATTGGAATGTAGTATCTATCTACGAAGACATCAAATATCAGATTTTACCATTAGGTCCTTTATAAATTTTCAATGTTCAGCTGTTTTGTTTACTTATATGTTTTATGTAGTTAGAAGATGTATTAAAGTTTATATAACACATGGATTGTCAGGCGATTAATTCTTCTACTCCTACGATCACATAAGCAGTTGTTGGTACAGAAACTTCTATGCCCAATACTTTCAATGAAACAGTTTCCGCAAAAGAAATAGAAAGAGATCATGTCCGTGTACAAACACAAAACTTTCTCGGTAATATTTTAAAAGATTGCTCATGTTTAAAAATAAATATTTTAAAAAGAAACACATTTGTAAACGAATGATAGTCACCGAAGAAGGTGACATTTCATTTATATTTTGTCAGAGAAGAGAGTGGTGGAGTATCGGAATTCCAAAACAAGCGTCTGTGTGTGGTAGGTTATGCATTGTTTACAGCACTGGTTTATGCACTCACTTGAAGATTTTTAGGTTAGTAGGTTTACCCAAAATAACTGACGGTCGTTAAAGAAAAGTTACCTTTTTGCAGGCGATAATTATCACACGCTTAATTCTTGTACAAGAATTGATGACACACTAGAAAGTGTTGTTTTTAGACCTCATATATATTAATGTTAATGTCATTTTGATTTTCTAGTTCTTTAGACTTAAAAAGTTCAATAAAACGGTGGATTTTGTTTATCTTCTTAACAAGCCCTTTGAATGGTCTCGAGAAGCACTTCAATCTTTTTGTCTTCTTGGTCTTCCATTGAGGGTGCATTCACCTGTCGATAAAAAATGCAGACGCGTCGTGGTTTGTTATATAAATTAAGGTGGGAACGTAAAGGGTAAAGGGATAAAAAACGTTTTTTTGTTGAGGTTACTGAACTGTGCTGAGCATGTACCTAGTATACTAGAATTCAAAGAACAGACGGGCGTTCACCCCTTTTTTTCTATCCAGGTATTAGACCCAGACTAATTTTTCTTTTAGACAGACGGACCCTTCTTTAAAATCTATCGTAGATACTTATTTGATATGCCCATTTTTTAACCCTCGTATATTAAACTGGAATCTTAATGATATCTTTCTACTTTCTTTGTGAGTTAGGATTCCTTTCCGATGGATCTTCAAAGTCACTTCGCCCTTCTGAATTCTAATCTATATTACAAGATCTCTCTGCTTTATGTTATAAAAAATAGAAAACTGTTTTGTTTACAAACAGAATATTTTTATGTATTTATTCATCTATTAATAAGAGAATTCTATCTGACCTACATGCACGTTCGAAGGTAAATCGATTAATAATTTGCACACATAAGTAGTTAACCTCGGTGTATAAGATAGTAGTATGTGTGTGGGATTTTATTTTTGGCAAAACCTTGACTTATTGTTTATTGAGATATGCCTAATGAATATTTCAATAAAGTGGAAATGTTTACATCTAATATAAGTATACATACGAATCATTTAATACAGTTTAAAAGGTCCCATAGCAAATGTATTGCAAAAACTGGAAATTGGAAGTAAATTGTAACACTTTTGAAATTTGTGCCTTAAGGGAAGCTTGGTTTAAATCGAAAACTATGAAATGAAATAGGTTAAGATACCAAAAATCAGATCAATATAGTATGATGGGCAATATCGAAAAGTTCAAACAATAAAACATTCAGGGAGGTTGTATTTATTCACCATAGAGGGATCCACCAAAACAATACGCCACGGCCTACTAGATTCATATAAGCAGCGAAGCTTATATTAATCTAGTAGGCCGTGAATACGTGAAACCTAGCGAAACCACTTTAGCAAAGACACCTTTCGGCTTTATATAATATTTCGGTCCTCTCGTAACTCTTCATTGTAGTAGATTTTGAAAAAACCTTTGATCTCTTGTATGAAACACTAAAAGCTTTCTAGTACAAGTTATCAATTTTGTGTAAGATTTTTTGTTTTTAACAAAAAGACTTTTTCATCAGTATGAAAAGCTATATGGAAATTTAAAGAAAATATCGTCTTGCAGTAGGTTACAACAGTCAGGTTCATCATTTATGATGCGTTTGGTAATTATCTACAATTAGCTTATCTGTACATTTGTGTAAACTTTTTTTTAAAGAAGAAAAAGGATCATATTTGAGTTACCTTAGAAATGAACCATTTTCAATTTACCCAGTTTGAAGATTAGAAAAAATATAAAGTTTATTGTTGATATTCAACAATAACTACCAAAATGGAGATGTAATAGCATCATTTCTTTCTTTTAAACATGCAAGTATCTTTTTGTCTGCGCGCTGCGCCCGAATGTTTTCGTATAGGCAACACATCTAACCGTAATATAAAAATAAGGTAAGATGAGAATGAGGTAAAATAGAAATAAGGTAAAAAAACGCATGTCATAAAACTTAACTCAGGTTAACAGCTTATTATAACCTAACAAAGTGGTATCGATAGAAAGCCACAGATACAGTACTACCAATATAAGGTAAATAAATATCGGTTCCATATTTTGTATCATAATTAAGGAGGATACAGCGAAATGTAAAAATGTAGAGAATGACGTGAAATTTAAACCTCGAGTTCTTTGACACTTATTCTATTCGGTAACTTTTTTTTATAATCTTCTTGTGTACCATTACCGAGAAAAATGGAAAATAAAATCCAGAATTTAACATGGGCTCTTATGGAGACCATCTAACCTTTAGCAGTTTTAACGAAAAATTATGATGAAGAAATGTAGGGAATCTGATAAAAAAACTAAAATGACATACTCTCATATTCGAAGAACAATGCTGCCCAATATTTTTGAAATCTTGTGTCTAGTTAATGCACAATAATAATTTAAAGTAAACAAAACAAGAATTTTTCACGACATATGTGGCAAGACAGCAGAGATGTGACAACAACTCATAGCGCGCGAATTCAAATAACAGAACAGAAAGATGACATATAAATGACTGTTATAATAATCTATATTTTATTGTATTAACTAATAATCATATATTTTATTAATCAAATTATGTTGAACAATTCAGTCTTCTGCGTTAATAATATCAGAATACAAATGTTAATTCGACGGAAATATTGCAAAATGTAAAATTACCTTTTGCAATGTGATGAATACAATTTATCATCGCAATCAGAATATCCACGAAATCAGTAATACAAACACACTAATTTTAAAAATATATGTATTAAACCTCAACAATTTTTTATATATTTCTTGTATCTGCTTAGCAGATTGTAATCTTTAGACTATACAAAAGTTAAAAAATAGAATATTCCCATCTGTAATTGCATACAAAATTACAAAACATTCAACATGTTTCCACTTATATTTTGGGATTGACATTTGGAGGTTAGGATGTCAACTCAATCGAAAGCTGAAACCTAACACTGCTACCAACAAAATCGATTGATTTCTTTGAGGTGTTGCCACGATTCTTAACCTATTTACATTTATATTTACACTTTCAACAATTAAACAAATGCACTCCAATCGACTTAAATTATTTTTTTCACTACTAGCTTTAAAACATACTATTATCTAGTCTGTTGTCACCTTGTGAAGTTAGCCTTCTTGCCTAGTGGTAAATAATTTTTTATTATTGACTACTAGTCAATAATCCAGATTTTAGTGTAACACGGGGCAAAAATTCATCCCATTATACACTGGCATCCGGGAAAAAATCCGTGATCGCGATAGTACGTTTTTTATGTGAGAAGAATAAAAGGAATAAAAGTACTAGTAGTGAAAAAAATAATATATACACCACGGTTGTGAAGTGTTTTCTAGAGCCTCTCATCTTATATCCCTCGATGCTGCGCATCTCGGGATCTAATAATGCTCGGCTCTAGAAAAAACTCTTCACAACCTTGGTATATAATATACTATTAATATATACAAATAATTAATAAATGCATTATAGGCATTCATAATAAAATGATTTTGTTCAGTTTTAAGAATGTTAATTTATTTTTTTATCGAATGGTATTTCTTGTTAGAGCCTATGTAAAAGCATAGGAGATATCCCCTTGCCCTTCACCCCGCAAAGATCCGCTGTAACCTCCTTAAAGGTCGAAAGGTCGGTTTTTCAATGTGTGCTATACTTCTGGTTAGGGCTTAGTGCAAATTAGTAGCTGCGGGTACAATTATCTCGATAAAGTATCTTATGGCGATTAACTTCCAGTTAATGTTAACCAAAGATTGAAAAACCCGTTCTAGATAAAATAGGAATTTAATCCAACGCGTTCTGTACTATAGCAAACCAGATTATATATAGCTAAATCAACCTAACTAATGAAATTATATGAATTCCTATTAAGCAGAAAATCGGACACTGAGGTTACAAGCAATCTATAATTGTATATGTTTGTATATCTATTAAACTAAGGAGTCAGAACATTATTTAATTTCACAGGAAATACTATGACCAAAGATTTAATAATTCTTAACACAAAAATTGTGACTCAAAGAAGCTCGAACTAACGGTTCAATGTGAAGAAAAACATCTTTTGGATTTAGGAATGGGGGATAGATTAAATTAAAGTAGGTGTTCTTGGGATTTATGGCAGCAACATGGTAGTTTTCCGCTGCCTATTTATTACAGTTTTTAAGTTGAAGCAGTTTTGGCTACTCCCGGCAGGATTGGAACGCTACTGAGAATTACGCTAGAATAACCAACCAACGCCGATTAATGGTTTAAACCAGTGGTCTTCTATGCTTCTTATGTATTTAAATACTTAAGTTAAACTAGTTTATATTTTTAATTCGAACTGTCAACAAATGCGTACTCACTTGTTTCTCTAAAGACAGTAAATCTACATTTACTCTTTCTAAAAAACAAAAATTTGTTTTTTAGAAAAAGTTTTGAATACAATAAGTGCAATGCATACACATATTCTACATGACGTGATATAACGTTGAAATTCACAACCCATTATTTGTTTGATGGTCACTGTTTAAAACCAAGCTTCTCCGTTGTTTGGTTGTCACTGGTTTTCCCTTTCCTTCGGTTTATCGTGAAGTCGCTCCTGCGCGTTTGAGCTTCCTTCTCAATAGGAGAGTGGAAGTAACAAAATGGCTGGTTTTGGTACCCGAAGTTGAATGTACGAGATATTAAGAAATTAGTTTTAAATATTAATTCGCTCTAGCGGAATAAATCTCGCATTCAACGGAATGATCGCTTGGTTATTTGTGTGCGATCGGTCGTCAAATTGGACGGATTAAGTTCTGGTGCTAACCATTTTAGGTAATATTTCCCTAGTAGTCACCTTGAGGGATTGTTTTGTAAAAGACCTTTCAGTTTATAGAAAGGTCTTTTTTTCTTTCTTTTGGGTTTTGGGTTTTGTTGTTCGTTGTCGTATTTGTGTTCCCGCTCTCTGATCGTGGGTTCCATTTAGGAGGTCCGTACCTACATCTATACAGGTATCGGGACGGAATTAAACAACCAACATCGTAGGGTGAAGTGATAACCCTAAGCAGGGTTTTAAACATACATCCGTGGATCTTCGAATGGTGGGACGTTTGTGAAAATTTGTATGTATTATATGTCTGTGTTTTAGTTATATATATATCTATATTTATTTAATGTATTTACAATTTCGTCATGCATGTTAATTTTAAGAAACAACAATTTATTCATGCATGTTAATGTTAAGAAACGAGATCTCGACTAGTAGCATTGTAGGGTAGATTTAAGTACAACCAACTGTGATACAGATCACCATTCACCTTTTTTTTTCTCTCTATTAAGCATTAAAATTGCATTTAAAGTTAACTTTTAAAATCTGCCAATAGTTTAAATAAAGCCCTACTTAGAAAGTTTACATTTCACTACGTGTGTTTTATTTATTTATTATTCATTTGTTTGTGTGATTTTAATATTGCTTTTCAGTTCATCATTTGTAAGTATATATGTACGGTACGGCCAAAATTGTGGAAGTTGCCCATATTTTAGTAGAAGATCTATTTCTTCGTTTGCCTGATAAGCTTGAAGCTTTAGTAATAAGCATTGTTTTTAAACGAAGTGGCGCTTGTTTTTTTATCTTTTATATCTTGTATTACCCCGCCCCTCTCCGACTTATTGGGGGCTAGCTGGCAAAACTAAAGCAGTGTTATTTGGATCAAGCTGATACTTCCAGCACAGCTACATTTTGGTAGGTTAAGTATTTCTTTATATAAAAATAGCCTTTGTGTTTCTGTAGGTTATAGTGAGTAGTATATGTCCTTCAGATTACCAACTACGTGTTAGTGTATACTGTAATTACTGTACACTGTTCCTGGCTCAATAGAAGTCGCTATTATTAGAAGAAGAAAATCTGAGACTGAAAAGAATGATTTGGAAGCTTGCAGATCAGAATGACGTTCTGGAATTCCCCAATCTCACAGAAGAAGAATTAAAGCTTTTGGCGGTTGGTTCTTATCAGATCAAAATGAATCAACTGTATCATTAAAAATAAAATAACATAGGTAGTCATAATAGTTATTTATGTATTATTAAGGGCACAAAGAAGCTTTTATGGCCAGAAGCGTTAGGCTAGGAAAAGGCTGTAGGGCCATAAAAGCAAGTTATGCCCGCTATACATACACTATTTTATACACAGATTAAGTTTTTATTTCAAATCTATTATTCTGTAAAAAATATAATTAAATGAGTACGTAGGTACATCAAGCCGCTGTACGTATACTTTTGTGCTTATACGAAGTATGTTACTAAAGAGGCCCTTGGGTTATGTTTAGATGAGTGTAGCAATAATAGTCTAATTATAATGTATCTGTGCATAAACATAAATTATTGACCACAATACATATTTTGTACATTAAAACAGCAGTTTTGGTATATACGAGGTTCGTTTTTTCCCAACCTCCGATAGGCTATAAATAAAAGACAAATGTATATAAAAAAATCATTTTATTACTAAAAGTTCTGTATACGTATGGTTACTTTTCGACATAGTCACCATAAAGATTGAGGCATTTGTCGTATCTGTGGACAAGCTTTCCAATACCGTCTTCATAAAGTGTTACCGCCAACGCATGTAAATGAGTCTTGACGTTGTCTTGAAGATCCTCGGTAGTTTATTGTGAAACTTGACGACGAAACTTTGCGGAGAGACGTTCAAAATAAGAGAAGAAAAATCCCGACTTCTGGAATTTGTTATGATCCATAACAAGCCCGTCGGGACTGTATGTCGGGTGATCGAAAATGTCCCACTGAAATTGCTCAAGGAGCCGTTGTGCTGCAACAGCACTGTGTGGACGGGCTTGTTATGGATCAGAACAAATTCCAGAAGTCAGGAATCCTCTTCTCTTGTTTTGAACGTCTCTCTGCAAAGTTTCGTCGTAAAGTTTCACAATAAACTACCGAGGATCTTCAAGACAACGTCAAGACTCATTTAAATGCGTTGGCGGCAACATTTTATGAAGTCGGTATTGGAACGCTTGTCCACAGATACGACAAATGCCACAATCTTTATGGTGACTGTCAAAAAGTAACCATAAGTAAACAGAACTTTTAGTAATAAAATGATTTTTTTTATATACATTTGTCTTTTATTTATAGCCTATCGGAGGTTGACAAAAAACGACCCTCGTATTTGTATAAATTGTTGCATTGCTGTGTTGAGTGTTCTCAATATTTATTCAGAATCGTTGTCTCTCATTGAGGTGCTAAATTCTTCGTGCTGATTCTGTGGTATTTGCTAGTATGGTTGAACAGAATTCGAATGCGCGTGTCCGGCTATTTTCAGCAATTGTTGTTGAAACATTAGCGTTTGCAAGGTGTGTTACTGCAGTGGGTCTGTTATTATGATTTGTGAATTACTTTGCGGTTTTTTTCCAATTCAATTGTTTCAGTATTTTCCTTTGTCCATGATGCATGATGATAGTTTATTTATATGCCAATGGAGCTATTCATGAACTAGCTTGAATTATGTAGATGTAGACACCAACTTAGATTCGTAGTTAGGGAAGACCATCGGTTATTAAAATTCTGGCATAACTTTCCATATTTTTTTATAGAGACGAACTGGACAAATATCTTGATCTGAATTTTGAATCATCTATTTACTACTGGTACAAAACTTAGTACTTCTTTGGTTTATCTTGAAGAATATTGGATTATATTCTATGCAGTCTGTGGGTATTCCACAAGTGGATGTTTCAATTTGAAAGTGATACACTATTTGCATAGGCAGCTTCGTCACCGCTTCTTTATAATCAGTTAAATGCACCGTCTTTCAAAATTAAAGCTAGTTCAGGAGTTGTATTTCCGTCAATTGTATAATTTCTTTATTTAAAGAAGTTAAGAGTAAGAAACTTAATATTAGTGCTAAATATCATAATTTGCATCCATTCCGAGTCTGAAAACGGGACCGAGAAGTTTTAATGCAAATACTATTGATTTCGGAGCCGAGATTTCGACGAAAGCCGATAATATCCTTTCCAAAACCAAAAAAGGACTGTACGGATCGGTCGTACAATTATTTTGTAAACACTAAAAAATCTAAATTTTTAGTACTAACTGTAATAAGTTTTTATCAAAAAAATACTAAAAATAATAAATAATCAAAACTAATAATACAAACGTGGCATATTTAAACATTAAGGGTCGGTTTATTCACCTTCAGGTAAAATTTCCAGTAGTTACCGGTCAAATAAATTAACAGGTAGCAAGTACACAGTTTGGCTATATTCATAGGATTATATCTTGAAAGTAGTTACTGGAATATTTAGGAGAAAGGGTCTAACTTTTGAACACAGGTAATACATGCAAGAGAGAGATGGGTAATTGACAGAATAATGTGTTAGAGAGAAAAATTAAACACATTGACTAATCCACTTAAAAAGAGGCGGGATTTAAAAAAAATCTGTAATCTTTCACAAATATTTTCTAAAGATTTCAGGTAAACATACATACAGGGTCTTCATTAAGTTTGGAACCGGCTTAGTATCTTCAAAACTATCAACTGGATTAAATTGAAATTTGGGGTGTGCATTTTATAAATTAATATCTATTGTACCTAATTTTTTCACCTGCTTTGCATCGTTACTTTACGAGATACACAGCCAACTTGATTTTTTGTAAATAGCAATGGGGGTCAAATTTGACATCATTTGGAAGCTTATTTTTTTCTGAGTACCATTATGTAATACACGTGTTGTATCATTTTGACAAAAATCGCCAAAAAAATTAAAATCAACGGCTCTACTACTGCCAGGAAGTTAATGGAGGGCACTTCGAACATCTTGTTTAGCAAACAAAAACACCAAATGTTGCTAAATTTGTTTCAAGTTTATTTATGTTTTGTTACTTTTTTTTCTTTTTGCATTAAACCTTTTTAAGTAATAAATTTAATTTTGTGGATAAAACATGTTTCGTTGATTTTAATTTTTTTTTGCGATTTTTGTCAAAATGATACAACACGTGTATTACATAATGGTACTCAGAAAAAAATAAGCTTTCAAATGATGTCAAATTTGACCCCCATTGCTATTTAAAAAAAATCAAGTTGGCTGTGTATCTCGTAAAGTAACGATGCAAAGCAGGTGAAAGAATTAGGTACAATAGATATTAATTTATAAAATGCACACCCCAAATTTCAATTTAATCCAGTTAATAGTTTTGAAGATATTAAGCCGGTTCCAAACTTAATGAAGACCCTGTATATTAACGTTATATGCTTTCCAAGGGTGTTTCTTAATTTTTGTTTTGTGACCGTTTTGTTTTTAGTAGTGACTATATCTATGTTTCTGATTTTTTTCTTAGTTTGTAGTATTTTTTTAATAAACGGCTGAATATTTAATAACTTTTTAAAATTTTATCGTATTTACATAAATAAATGTCTATATTATTACTTTATTTTTATTTATTTATATTTATAGCTTACATTAATTTCTGCGATTATTTAATTATCTAAAATACTCCTAAACCCCTTTTTTTTTTATTATTGTTTTCATTATTATTTTCGTTAAGTTATTTTTTATTAAAGGTAAAGAATGAAACATAAACGCACTATATAACTTTGTTTAACTAGTATGCGTGTGTCAAAGAAATTTTGAATAGAATGAGTAACAATAGTTTTACAAGTACATATCTTTTCAAAACAAACTTGAAAGATTTTAAATATCTTGTCCAAGTAGTTGTTCATCTCTGTTTAATTCGGTCTCTTTCGTACACAGTATAAAGGGTATTTCTATTCTTAGAGCAGCAGCGCCTTTACTCGGGACAAGACATTTGCTAAAGACTGTACTAACCAAAATACTACATAAGCAGACCCGGTTTAATCTCCTGGGCGCCCCTAAGCTTTTTCCGACTGGCGCCTTCTAATGATACATCACTAGATAAATAAAAGTTGGTATCAAAACCAACAACTATTTTGTGTTTTATTTATTATTAGGTATGTTTGTTATGAATTTTCTTATAAATTTGACAATAGTAACAAAAAAATGCACTAGTACCATAAATTTATATACGTACAAATTAATTTAAGCATTTTTACGTTTACTTTTGATTTTAATTTGGCATAATATATTTGGTATACATATATTGTAGTGCCGCAGTGTCCTATCCAATAGACGATCACGGCCCAAGTTACACTTCCCGCGTAATTTTAAATATTTTACAAAAAACCAAGTTGGCATAGCGCTACCAACTTTACAAATGACAAATTTTATGATGGTAAATATAACAAAAAAAGAACAAACGGGATCCTACGTTATGATTATTTTTTATAACATGTGACCATAAACTGATAACTACTGATTTACTTCGTAAGGACGAAAAAAGAAAGATTAACACAAATAAAAGAACAGTTAAATATGATTGTAGTATTTTATTAATTTATTATTAACCTTGAAAGAGGAGGTACGGATTTCCATGACAGACAACAAACAGTTTGTAAGAACAGTGTAAGTCAGTTTTGTAAGAACCTCCTTGAAAATATGCTAGCCCAGATTAAATACGTCATCGCTTCAAGATCAATGATCAAATTATGATTTAGTTAGATTACAATGAGTTTTTGATTAAACTGATCAATACATATTAATAAATCAATGTATAAAGTTCATGCAGTTGTGTGTTTATACAAGGTATTTAGAAACAGACAAAGCCATAAATCTCTCAGTAACATAAACCATCAAAAGTAAGTGAAATTGAACCAAGCATATAGATTTACGTATAAGCTAAAGAAGCAATTATCTATTATTTGACATAGCAACAGATACTTTGTGACTAGATATATAATAAAAGACACATATCAAATAATAAGCATTAACTTAATATGAAATAAATAATGATTAATAAAAAGATTTGTTAATCAACATAATAAATAAACATTTCACATCAGCTACAGTGACACATACCTAGATGCCTGGACAAGCAATAATGGAAAATAAGCACAGAACAATAAATATAGCACATACAAAACACAATCAATTAAACAAGTATCTAAAAACATGATTCAAATATGATCCAATGGATGATTTTTTTCTCTCAACAAATAGATTAACACTAAGGGGACATCTACACGATTCAAATATGATCCGATGGATGGCCTCTCTCTCAAGTTTAGTAATTATGTATGTACCTGCGGAAAGCTATCACTGTTCCGGACCAGCGGGACTTTTGACCAGGGTCATAAAGTATATCATTTACAGTAAGTTTTAAAATCAACTAACAATCATTATGTACTGACTGTGAAATTCATGAAAACAATAGTTGCATTTAAGGCACGTATAACAGTCCAGTTAGCAATAAACGGTAACCATAATTATACTACAAACATTAATAGTCGTTTTCTAGTAATATTTCCACTTCAAAACAGAGTTACAGTAAATTTACAATGACATACCAAAGCAACACTTTGTAGATTTAATTATAATTAGATTTTGACTTGTCTATAGTTTTCAATCGATAGATTTAGGTTTCAGATGAATTAATGAATCAACACAACTTATTTAACATCAAAAGGGAACAAATAAAACTAAACCTACATGAAGAAAATTCTGTTACAAGCTAAGACAGAAATGGTTATTACCTACTTCTTATTTACATTTCTTATTACAACAGTGTCCCTAATTACACAAAATCACATTACCAACTTTAAATAAACTGTAATAAACATCCCTAAGTATTTTATAAAATATTCAAACCAAATACTTGTTATACTAAAAATCATTTCTGTCTTTTGCCTATACCTGTATGTAACAATACAACTAAATAAATTGATTAACTTTGATGCCATTTGTTTTGTAACTAAATGACTTGCTACAGCTAATTTGATGTATTTTTGTTTGATTGCAGGTCTGGGCACTTCAATATACAATTTTCAAAATCTACAGAATAGGTAATTTCTTATTCAATACATAAAATTGATAGGCATTTAATTTCTGTTGACCAAAAGAGGTTCTAAGCTAAATTTTTACGCTTTTGAGGGCTGGAAATGACCGCTCTTCAGGACAGTTTGTTGTAGCTATTACGAGTACTTCCGGCGGTCCAGTCCCAAACGTTTCTAAGAATCTTGTGATTCTGCGAACCATGTCTGGCACTGGCGCCCCTAAAGACCAACGTTTCTTAGACTTCAGTGTTAATCCCGGCCTGTACATAAGTAAATTATCGTTTAACTTAGTTGTCGTTTGCATTACGATCAGGTGACGTCATAGAAACTAGCCTTACAGATATGTTTTTTATTACGCTTCAACCTAATTACTTAAATTGATGTAAAGATATATCTTTAATTAAAATGACTTTCTGCTAATAGTTTTTATCCAAAAAATCTGTTTCTTTAATGTTGATATTGATAAGACATTCTCATTATCCTATTTCATTGTCTATTTTGTTCCACTTCCTGGGTTACGGGAGCTTAAATTAACAATTTATTTGTTTGAAGATTCTGTTAAAATTCTTCATAATTGTTCAAACTCAGTGTTAATCTTAAGACTTCTTAAGACTTCTTGCAAGTTGGAGAGGCTAAGTTACAAGTCACATTTAAAGAAGAAATGCAGATTCATTTTTTAAGTAATGAAATAATAATTAAACAAAGAAATAATAATTAAACTGGTTGCACCCTGTTGTAATTCAGTCTCGGTTATACAGTGTGTTATCGACAACGTTGCTTAAATGAAAACATAAATAGCCAACAACTTAGACTGACGGGAAAAAGTCTATTTTGATTGTAAGATTCCTTCTTATTTAGAAAACAATTTAGTTAGAAAAATTTTTAAAAACCTATTGATAGCCGCTGGGTTCATAATTTCGTTAATCTTGCAGAATTTATTCTGCTTATCGTCGTCTCAGTCTACCAATTGATTCGTTACTTTATTACCTATTGATTACAGGGCAGTAATTATCGTTAATTTAATACAAAATATTAGTGATTAAGTTGAAAAAACTCAAAATTCTACGAACTTTTAATAGAAACACTTCTTTTTTTCATTGCATCATCATCATTGCATTGTATTCTAGGCTAATAGTTGTGATCTCAAATATAACAGAATCTTAAACATTTGCGTACGCATCGTTACCATGATTGATTGGATTGATTAAGTTGATGCTGCAACATCTCAAGTTATGACTAATACAAACACAATATACTATATATTGGAATTTAGTTAGTTCTTTTAATTGAAGTCGCAGCAAAGAAATGAGCTCATTTGAGAGTGATGAGATCACTTTTTGAGGGTAAAGTGATGTAGTTGCGCAAAGACAGTCGATGAGATTGTCTATTATACCGTAGATTACAGGTCATTACCCAGTGGCGTGCGGTGAGAATTTAGGCTAGGGAAGCAACCACGATTTTAATTATAATACAACTAGCTACAGGCATGGATTAACGGGGAGGGAATAACTCCCCCCTCCCAATTTAGAAATAAGTATACATAGAATAGAAACAAATAATGTTTGTTTAATTATTATTTATTAAAACAATTATTTTTCCAAAAATTTTCCCCTCAAAATACTTCTCTGGATCCGCCCCTGCTAAGTACAATAAAAAACAGTGTTATAATTATTAAGCTTAAAAGTTTTTCAAAGAAGAACTTTTACACTTTATACTTATAGAATTTGTTGACTATTATTCTTTATTTTAGAAAAACTACTACTATGTATTTATACTGCAACTCGATTTTCCGGCCTTAGCAAAATACCAGTGCAGGTTTTAATATTTGTTGTTAAATTTGGAAGTTCTGGTTTTGATCTGCCTTTCATAATAATTTGTAATTTCTGCCCAAAACTGTATGCGGAAAATTCTTTATTAATAATTTACAAACTGAACAAAAAAAATCGACCCGATTCGGATGTATCGAATGTACTCGAACCTTTCACCGAAGCAGCTGAATTTGCAGTCGTGACGATAATGCAATTTTAAATTTGCATACAAGCAAACTAAATAGAATTATTTGTCTTTAAAAAAGTCCAACTTATATAAATTGAAATAATAAAATGCGACAAAATACAGTCTCATTCGCAGATTTACATTACGTATTAAATTTAACAAACACTAAATCGAACAAAGAACCAAATTATAATAAATAAACATTTGGGCATGAAGCACACTAACAATATCGTCCAAACAATGCTAACAGCATCGTCTACTATATGACCACGCCCGCTAATTCACGCCAAGGCTAAGAGAAGAGCAATTATAAGCAGTGCTTATATGCAGTGTATGTAACACATTTGAATCGGTATTACCTTTCCGTGCAAGTTTAATGAGCCTAATTTAAAATAGTACTCTAAATAATTATACTTTTTGCTGTACGGAATTGATATTAATATTAATTGATATTAAATATTACAAATTTAAATAAACGATAACCATAATTTTATAAAAATATTTTTGTTAGCATTGGTTTTTATTTTTAATAAATTCTCAAGGGAAGCATTGCTTCCATTGCTTCCATGGACCGCACGCCACTGTCATTACCTATATCATAAAAACCTTAAATTTGTACAAATACTGTCAAAACTCTTTTAAAATGCCCACTGCCATATACTTTATGCAAATTAAATATATACGTACTGCGTTTTTCAAAATACAAATAATATCCATTCCAAGCATGCATAGTATAAATAGAAAATCGCAATTTAAATATTTATTTTATGCAAAATAATTATATAGTTAACCTTCCTTTGAATAGATCACTAGCCTATGTTAGTACTAGATCTGCAAAGTTTCATAAATTCACTCACTCACGATGACCCCACGCTAAAAATAATATGTATATATAAATTCCTTCTCATCTGCATTGATATTCGTTGCTATTAATTTAGGTCAGCGGTTGAATTACTCAATAAATTCATTTTAAATTCGCGAATGATACAAACACAAATGTACGAGTATGCACGTGTCTCTTTTAAGTTGTATGCACTGTAATTATAAATATTACATGTAAATACTGACGTTTTACGTGTTCGGAATTACTAGTTTCACGTGGCGCATAATTATTTGCTATTAAAATATAGCAGATGTATGTATGCGTTTCTTTTGTATGCGTATGCGTCTAGGGGTCTAAAAAAGTTGTTTCTACTACAAGGGAAGAAAGTGAAACTTGTGCTCCCGTGTGTGCAGTTGCTCCCTTGGGTTGAGCTCAAGAAATGAAAAACACTAGGAAAGAAGACGCTCCTGAGTTTACATATAATTTTTTCTATTACCAAGAATATAAATTACATAAAACATTTGACTTATTATATCAGCAAAGCAGAAAATTAATTTCGTCCTTTAGGAGAAAAACACAACTTTCTTTCATGAAATGAGAGAATAAAAACTCATTACTTTCTAATATAGTAATAAAAAAACAATAAGGGAACAACAACATTATAGCATTTCCGAACAGTATGAACCTTTTTTTATTTTAAATCATACCCATCTCCTATTACGACCTGTTCTATTTATTTATTTTCTCAAAATTAGGGTAAAGCCTTTTAGGTAAACCTAAGGATGCTTGAAGTAGTTAGAGAGTACCAAAATTTCTAGAATTTTAACCCTAAAACAGAAATATCGGATTACTGCATATCTATAGCCAAAGGCGCCAAAATCGGTTGTTAATTATTAATGTAAAATAAGTTAGGTTAGAAACTGATTCAGAACAATTTTTGTGTACAAGAAACAAATTAATTTAAATGAATGAGGATTTTTCTAATTAAGCTGCATTAAATTATCTCATATATCTAATTACCTACTTAACAGACAGTTCCGTATAGTTAAAAATTTATTAGGGAAGTGTGAAAATGTTTCACTTCTTTGTAACAAAAAGTTCAAACAACAGCTATCATTGAAATTAGCATGTCAGATAAAGCGGTACATTCACTGTTCGAACTTCGAACCAAATGCATGTATGATAGCTCAAAAAATTTAGAAGAAAACAATTTCTTTAGTATGTTTGGTAGTAAATTTAGCGTTTAACGGAATATGCATAGTTGTGATATTCTGATCTGACGATGCCTTCTCCTTTTCATCCTAAGGTCATCTCATGACCGCAAGAACTGTTTATTGTAGCAAGTTTCACACATGGATATTGATTTCAAGGATGGAACTTAGGATACTTCAACCCCCCCCCCCCCCCCAATTGTCTATTCTATCTATCTATTTATGATTCTAGTGTCACATCTCGTGGCGATGGACAAGTCAGTTAGAAGTAGATGTATCCGTAAAACTACAGTTTCCTAGGGTAGCGGTGCCGGCATATAGCGGCCGTAATATTACGGTGAATGACGTCACGAAAAAAATTTTCTTAGGTTTAAATGTTTGCGGTTATCTGGTGAGCGGCCACATGCGCCGTCACGTAAAATAGCGTGAACGCTATTTTTATTACGGTCATTAATACGGCGAGAAATACTTGTTGCAACGTCTTAGTACGGTACGGTGACAATTGCAGTGAAATATTTCTATGGAATGTTGCAAAATAAAATGCTAAATTTTCTGGAATAGCGAACAGGACGAAATATTAATTGATTTTATCTACGATCATACAAAAAGTGACTACTTTTCACACTGATTTTCATGTAAAAAGTTCACGTTTAGTGAGCTAGTGTTACAAAATGTTTATTGCACGCTTATGGCACAAGTATTATAAATGATTTATATATTTTACAAACTGGTTGCTAAACAACTTAGCACGTAAAAATCAAAGCATGCTGATATACATGACATAAGTCACAAATTTAAAAAAATATTAAGTAAAATTAATGCTCTTTTAACTTTTAAGTAAAACGTTATGATCGTAGATAAAACGTTGTAAGATACACATGTAAAAGTCTCTTCATTGCACTCACGTCTTTTAAAACACTCGCTCGTTCCTCGCTCATGTCTTAAACCGTTCGCGCAATAAAGAATGACTTTTTATACTTGTATCTTAAATATCTATTATGAGAAACCGAGATTATTTACAATGTAAAAAGTAAAAATATAGCCGTGGCACATCAGAACAAGTTGTGGTAGCTATGGTGATCCATTGTTGTGAGATTGCACGGCTATATTTTTACTTTTTACATTGTAAATAATCTCGGTTTCTCACAAAATCAATTAATAAAGGGTGATTAAATTTGGATTTCCACATTAAAGGTATTAAAAAGAACACTGAGAAATTGAAAAATATAAAAATATTTATTTGCCCTTTGAGGTTAGTTCATTACAATTATGTATGAAAGATGATATCATGTAAATGACCGCCGCGGCTCATGTGGTATGACGTAATCCGTTTGGAAAAACTACTCTGTGGCACAAATCTGGTTCTATGTCGGTTATTTCGCGTCTGATCTCCTGTTTCAGCTCTGCAATGGTTTTCGGGTTATTCTTGTAGACTATGCTCTTCAGATGCCCCCAAAGAAAAAAAATCTAAGGGAGTTAAGTCACAGGATCGCGGCGGCCAATTGATGTCGCCGTTACGTGAAATAATCCGACCTGGAAACTGGACTCAGTAATTGTATCGATTCTCCTGCGTTGTGGCAGGTGACACCGTCCTGTTAAAACCAGAGACCTTCAATGTCCATATCTTCCAACTGCCCCCAGAAAAAATCTGTTATCATGTTCCGATAGCCAACGCCATTAACCGTAACAGCGTTCTCCGCATGATCGTCAAAAAATTTACCCCCTGTTCTCCCATTCGGCAAACACATGGCGCTGTTGATGTTCTCTAGGCTTCAATTCCTTTGTTATTTGGAGTGTGTATGGGTGTAACTGCAAATATTTTATTAAAAAAAAATGAGCTGTGCAAAATTTCAACTCATTTGGTCAATATTAACCCGTGCCACCGAGAGGTTAAAGTTTTAAATGAGATTTAACATGGGTTTGGTGCACTGCTAGAAACTTTGTGGCATAACTTTTTTATCTTTCAATGTTTTAACGTGAAACTTTGTATACTTATGTTGTTGAAGTTGCTTAACACAAATCTAAAGCCAAAAAGACTTTGGTAGTTCCGCGAAAATAATAATTTTAGTGAAGTTGACCGTTCTTTTGACAGCTGTAAACTGTCAAAGAAATTTCTGACAGTTTGAATTTTGTCATATCCGTGTTCAGCAGTTTCAACAATATAAGTATATATATTTTCAAGTTAAAACATAGAAAGATAAAAAGTTACGTCACAAAGTCTGTAGAAATGCACCAAATCCATGTTAAATCCCATTTAAAACTTTAACCTCTCGGTGGCACGGGTTACTATTAACCAAATCGGCTGAAATTTTGCACAGTTCGTTTTTTTGTCATTTTAAAGAGATCTAGGAGGGGGGAGCTAAGAAATTTTAACTTTTGCAAAATAATGGCCACCCTACTGTGTAGTGGAATACGTAAGGCCTACTTGCTGCGATCGATGACTGATTGGTGTTCTTGGATTTTCGGCCACACCTTCGCGAACAATGGCAATATTTAGAGTCACTGCATCTAGTTACCTAGGCCAGTTGGTCGATCAGAGTAACGCAAAACGCCGCCATATTGGGGCAAAAGAAGCTCGGAACTGTTCATTATTTCTATCTGTATTGAATTTAATCAAATCTACGACTAGTTTAAAAGGTTCTTCTTATTCTGAAAGTTCAAGCCTCTATGCTGTCAAATACGTAAAATGTGGTTTTAATTTGTTCATCATTAAAGATCACCGTTCTTTGTCCCAATATGGCGGCGTTTTGCGTTACTCTGATCGACCAGCTCGGCCTAGGTAACTAGATGCAGTGACTCTAGCAATATTGTGTTCCAAACGACCTCTACGAGCATGCCGAGGGGTTTTGATGTTAGCTACGGATCCAGTTTGCTCGAATTCTTGGAGCAAATTCCAAATTGTCCTCTCAGAAGGTCGATTTTGTGTGCCAAGAACTTCACGTAAAGCACGAAATGCACGTTTCCTCGATCGGCCGTTTTCATAATAAGCTTGGATAATTTTAACACGTTGTTCCATCGTATATTTCTTCATGACCGTTATTGTTTATGTTTTGAGGTTAGAAATCTTACGTTGTCATTGACAAATCCAGTGGCGTTTCAAAAATATTTCAAATTGTAATGTGGAAACTCAATTTGAATCACCATTCGTGCGCTATTTCGTCCTGTGCGCTATTCCAGGAAATGCGATGTGTTCTCTCCTGTGTCATAATCTTAAATATGTCAAATTCCTTTAAAAGTTTTGTCTCTTCTTCTGATGACTCTTCACATTCCAAAAATATTAATAACGCTACACCAAAATTGTTCACTGCCTGGCAATGAACGATGAGATACGTACCAAATTTAGTATTTCTACTACTAACTCTAAATTTGGTTCGTTCCTAGGAAACAATTTGATATTCCTGACTCTCATCGGTCAACAGCACATTTCCTTATAAAAACTCGTTCTATTATGAACTTTATAATGAAACAGCTACTGCATAATAATTATTAAATGAGAGTATGGGAGTAGATAGAATATCTTACATCATCCATGACCACACGTCATTGCCTGTAAAGTGGTGCTTTCTAAATGCACATTAGCATATCGGTCTTTTTCGCAACTGATCTGCAGTGTAGTTAGTTTGGATACTTCTTGTCTGTCTGTCTTGTCTGTTCGTATGCGGCACGGTCTATTGTGGACCCCTAGATCTCGAAAACTAACCGTTGGAGCTGAAATTTAATTTAAGGGGGTTATATGTAGGGTCGTGTACAGTTTCAACAGTAGGGAACATTTATAGGGTAATTCAAAGACACATCTTGACATGACCAATTGGGACCGTATGACCTGAGAATAGGCCACAAAGGGGAGCGGGTCTTATTACGACATGGATCATGTTGGATATATGTAGATATCCTGGGCCAACTAGAAGCTCAATAAAAGCACAGCCAACGCTTTTTTTCCCGAAGACTTTTGTTATAATATGCGTTAGTACTGTAAGAATACATTTTGAGAGACAAAAGTAAATAAAAATAATTAATTAACTAACCGTCTTGTTGCGTAAGCAAACACTTCCTTGTACGATTATTTGTCTCTTCGGTCGCGTTGTTATATAACCACTGTAAAACAAAACACAATCCTGAGTACGTTGCCGCACCCCAAAAGGAGCTCCTCCAAGAAGGAGAAGATTGATATAATGTCGACTTAGACGACTTTTATATTGTATATTCAAACAAGTATACCCCAAATAATACTTTTATTGTCATACAACCTTCTATCAAGCAAGTTAACAAAAGACTAACTCTCTAAATAAAACAGTCACATAACCAATATGGATGACTTAACATTAGATATTAAGTAACCGTATAATATTGTGTAATATTGGCACCATGTGGTGGTTCTACGTCTGCACGGTCATCCTGCAATGTCGTTCGTCCTCGGACCGACTACGCTGCTGATTCTTCACTTTCAAACTAAAACAAGACGAAGGGGAATATTAGATGGAATGTGGAGAACATGGCAATTGCCATTGAAGGCTTTCTTGTGCCATCAAGGGCTATGGTGTGACATCTAGACCGATCTTATGCCATATAGGGCTATCTTGTGCCATTGAGGGCGATATTTTGCCAACTAGAGCTATCTTTTGCCATCGCGGGCTATATTTTGCCATCGAGGGCTATCTTTTGCCATCGAGGGCTATCTTTTGCCATCGAGGGCTATCTTTTGCCATCGAGGGCTATCTTTTGCCATCGAGGGCTATCTTTTGCCATCGAGGGCTATCTATTGCCATCGAGGGCTATCTTTTGCCATCGAGGGCTATCTTAATTATTCTTAACACGCTAAAAAGCTTACCTTAACTGTGTTGAACCGTAAAGGGTTTCATATGTTCTATGCCAACAACACCTTCATATGGGCGGTTAGCTCTTTGGGTATGGCGATCTTCTCTAACTCTATAGCGATCGTTGGGTAGAACTTCAACTACCTTGAAGGGGCCTCGAAATTTTGAGAGTAGTTTTTTGCTCTCCCTGGTAGCGGGAAATGTGGTAATTTTGGTTAATACTACATCTCCAACTTGGTAGATCTTAGGTGGACTACGTTTCCGGTTGAAATTTAGATCTTGCTTGAGTCTGTTTTCTTCCAGCTTTCTAGCTGTATCTTAGCGAATTTTTGTTACATTAATTAAATCTTCTTCCTCTTCTGCTACATCATGGATATCGCTATCAGTTTTAAGACGGAAGCCAAACAAGAGTTCCGCAGGCGTGTATTGTGTGATTCGGTGTTTTGTGCTATTCAAGCCTTGCTGGATTTGTGTAAGATTGGTGTCCCAGTTATCTTGAGTAGTATCAGCTCCCATAGTAGCTAATGCGTCTAGTACAGTTTTGTTCGTTCTTTCTACTTGCCCGTTCCCTCTAGCCAGTCCTACTGCTGTTACAAACAGTTTGATCCCCTTTCCTTCTATGTAGTTTTTAAAATATGTCGAGGTAAATGCAGTTCCGGCATCTGTTATTAATCGCTTTGGATTACCGAGAACTGAGAAAATTTCTTCTAATCTCTGAATGACGTGTTTTGTAGATGTGTCTGGTACCGCCTTAATATACGTGAACTTAGAAAATCCATCGGTAATTACCAGTAAATACTTATTGTCATTGTGAGTTTTTATAAATGGGCCTAGGTGGTCCAAATGAAGCGTGTGATGATGTCTAGCATACTTGGGGACAGAATGTAAATAACCGGGTTTTTTGCCACCATGCTCTTTGTGATAGAGACAGTACAAACAAGCGTTAATGTACTTTCTCACAAATCTATTCATTTTAGGAAACCAATATGTTTAATTCTTTCTATAGTTTTATCAAAAGCAAAATGGCCAGTATCGTCATGATTTCCTTTGACAATTTGCCATCTACATTTTTTTGGTACTACCCACTTTCGACCTCTTGGAGTTAATCTAAAAACCTTATTGCCACGTAAGTCATAATTATTAAATATGTCTTTGTGGTTCTGTATATCACCACTCAACAAAATCTCTTTAATTGTTTTAATTTTCTCATCTTGGTCTTGTGCTTCACGTAAATAATCGCTTTCATGAATTAATAGGATTCGTTCTGACTCAGCACCTTCAGTTTGTTGAAAATTGCGACTCAATGCATCTACATGTTGCATATGCGAACCTGCTTTGTGCTCAATCTTAAATGAATAATCTTGCAAAAACAGTACCCATCGTGCTATGCGTGGTATAATTGTTTGTTTATTCCAAGCATTTTTTTATTGCATTACAATCTGTAACTATTGTAAATTCGTTGCCTACTAAGTAATATTTAAATTTGGCTAAGGTTTTGACTATTGCTAGTAACTCCAGTTCAAAAGAGTGATAATTTTTTTCAGGTTCTGTAGTCTGTTTACTAAAGAATGCAATTGGTTTTTCCTTGTTATCGTGTTTTTGAACTAGAATTCCTGCATAACCATCGCGACTGGCATCCGTATACACTATGACAGGTAGTTTAGGATCAAATATGGATAAGATTGGTTTTTCACAAATATTTTGCTTTAAGGTATTTATAATTTCTACATGTTCATTAGTCCACGTCCAAGCAGCATCTTTTTTTAATAGTTTTGTGAGAGGGGACATTTTTCGAGCAAAATCTTTAATAAATTTCCGAAAGTATCCAACTAAACCTAAAAATTGCCTTAATTGGTGTTGATTTTTAGGAGATGGAAAGTTAAGTACAGCTTCTATTTTAGAATTTGAAGGAGTTATTTTGTTGAATGAAATTTCGTATCCCAAATAAATGATTTTCTCGACCAAGAATAGCGATTTGGAGATGTTTAAAGTAAGACCGTATTCTTTTAGAGCGTTGAGAATTTGTTCTAATAAATCTAAACTTTCCGAAACTGTTCGGGAAGGAATTAAAATATCATCTAAATAGGGTATAACGTGAAATGATCTAAATTTTTGTAAAACCTCGTTCATAAATTGTTGAAATACCGAAGGGGCATTACAGAGTCCAAATGGAACCCTAGTATATTCATAATGACCTTCCGGTGTTATAAAGGCTGTGTAGGGAATTGATTTTGGATCCATGGGAATTTAATGGTATCCAGATGCCAAGTCAAGACTACTAAAATACCTATTGCCATTAAGATTGTCAATTATTTCTTCAATTATTGGCATAGGATAACTATTTTTCATAGTTATTTTATTTAATGCTCGGTAATCTACTACCAACCGTTTGGTGCCGTCTTTTTTATTTACAAGTAAGGCAGGACTCGAGTAAGGAGATTTACTTTCTTGAATTACGTTTGCATCTAACAATTCTTTGATGATTTCTCTAAAAATTATTTTATCTCTTTCACTACAACGGTATGCACGGTGAGTTACCGGTTTATCAGTTGTTAATTTTATAGAGAGGGTTACCGAATGTGTTTTACCAAGGGTATTTAAATTTTCAGATACACAACCTCTGTAATCTTTTAAAATTTTGTAAAAATTGTATTTCTCTTCTTCCGACAAACATCCGTGCTTAACGTCAAGTAGCCATTGAGGAGTATTTACCTTACTTTTAAATGACAGAGTGTCATCAATGCCATAATATATAATGTTTTTGTTTTCCGTAAAGTTTCTGCCTATTAAAATGTCCATATCAAAATTGTCAATTATGTAATATACTACATTTAATTCAACCTCATCAATTTTTGTTAAAGCTTCAGCATATTGGGTAACGGTTGTGCCGATTACTAAAAATCCTGATAAATTGATGCAGTTTTTTAAAGGTTTTATTTGTAATTTGTGCTCACGTGCAACTGTGTCTTTCATTAGTGAACAATCACTACCAAAGTCTATGAATGCAGAAGTTTTCTTGTCATTGATACGAATTTGTTTGTGAAATTTGGATGAATGATTGTTATTTGTAATGAGATTTACATTTTCATTGTTATGCATGTATTTACTGCTACCGCTTTTATTAGTGTAAACGTTTTTATTTTGCTTACGTAAACAACTTCGTTCAATGTGTCCCTTTTTTTTACAGAAATTGCATGTTTGTTTACGATGTAGACATTTGAGGCGGTCATGACCTTTATAACTGCAAGCTGAACAAATTGAATCTTTGTTTTTATTAATAGTATGCTGTTTAAGATAAATACTGCTCGGCTGGCTAGGCAAGTTTTTACTTGTAGTTTGAGTAGCAAATTCTATTTTTGTATATGCTTTGTTTTTTAAATAAACACCTAAAACATTGGGATCGTTGATATTTGATGCTTCAACTGCCGCACTTATATTGCGATCATTGATAGCACCCACAATTAGAGAGACTTTATCAGCACCAGAAAAATTTAATTTCAATTTATTAATTTTTGCTAAATGCTCAAAATGAAAGTCATACAATGAACAGCCTTCGGTCGGTCTGTGGTTAGCAATATCCATCAATAATTGATAGGCATTACGCGTACTTTTAAATGTAGTCTGAAGGACTTGCTTCCAATGTTCCCAAGTAAACTTGGACCAACCAATTTCAGTTTGTATATAACTGTCGTACCAGATTTTAGCGGTTCATTTTAGCTTATTTAAGGCTTGGTACACAATAAAATTGTCTGACCAGTTATAGAATTGAGCATTGTACTGAATTATGTCAATCCAGTCTGCAACTTCCATCAATTTAGGGTCAAATGCAGGGATTATGTTGGGCATAGTAACATTGGCATTATCATTGTAGGACTGATATGAATGGTCATTACTTACAGATTTATTTCGTCGTTTTGATTTTCTGTGTTTCCGCTTTTTGTTATGACGATAGTCACCACTACTGCTGCTGCTACTTTCTGTAGAAGATGATTCTTCCGAACTACTAGATGAGGATGACGTTGATTGCAGTCTTCTCGTCTTTTTCGTTTTGGGCATTTTAGACACCGCACTAATTACACAGTTCAACCACTTCTGATGTCGACTTAGACGACTTTTATATTGTATATTCAAACAAGTATACCCCAAATAATACTTTTATTGTCATACAACCTTCTATCAAGCAAGTTAACAAAAGACTAACTCTCTAAATAAAACAGTCACATAACCAATATGGATGACTTAACATTAGATATTAAGTAACCGTATAATATTGTGTAATATTGGCACCATGTGGTGGTTCATCGTCTGCAATAAGATCACTCACTCATTCACTACTCAATGAATGCTCTATGTTTTATTCTATAGTAACTAAAACGTAATAACTATGGGGATTGCCTAATATCGCTCATAAAATAAGAAAATCACAGAAAATAATACGATTAGCAAAAGACTTGTCTTATATCAGCTTAAATTAAGTAAATACATAAAACATCACATTTTTGGTTGAGTCGGATAAGCACTGAACGCTACCTTTTCGAACAGATAAGCACCGACTCCTGACAAACAAGCCCAGGAATGCACTGAACGTTGCCTTTTCGAACAGATAAGGTCTGGGCCACGCATGCTCTCCAGCAAAGCACTGAACGCTGCCTTTTCGATCAGATAAATATGCTGGGACAATACAAACACCAGGAAATATTAGTTAGACCCAGAACAGCACTGAACGCTGCCTTTCGATCAGATAAAATCTGGGTCTCTATAAAGTCAAAAGGAAAGATATCAACTAGAGTAATTTAAAAGCATTCCAGAATAATTGCAAGAAAAGCAAGAAGGTTTATAATACTGTCTAACCCTATGGGTGTGGCTACTCAATAAAATCGACAATATAACTCACGTTCTCCTTAAATCAACTCACTCCACAGTCACCCCTTAAAAGATGAACAAAATACTCGTGAGCGAACTCACCAATTAAGTAGTGGTTGTCTCATTAACACTAATTGCCAATTAAGTCACTTTAACACTTTGGATAACACAATGAACTTTACTCGTCCAGGTAAAATTAATGACTGAATGGTTTACACTAAAAATTACAGGAGACTAGGTGATAAGAGTAACAAAACAGGTTGTTATAAATTATTTATTACCCAACACCCAAAACAAAAAGAATAACTTAAATGTGTTGATGTTTTAAATAAGAAAAAAAAATTATAATACTTATTATCTAACAGTACATTCAATCGATCAAGTGATAGTTCAATTTATCTTCTACAACTATAGAGAAAGATTGCACAAAAGTATTACAGATCAATTTTTATCTGCATAACATGTTTTTACAAAATTAATTTGCTGCGATTATTATTTTTATTTGCACGTCCTAAATTAAGGTTGACAAGATTCAAAACTATTTGTTGTATTTGCTGAATTATTTATAAACACTGACTACATATTCAGGTTTTTCTATTTTTATTAAATAATCACATTCACGTTTTATGCAGTGTTTTAGGCGTTGATGCCTATTATTACCGGGTTGCTACCCCGTAATACTTCTCATTTTTAAGTAAAGTAAATTAAAGCAAGTGCACGGAGTACGTATATAAGGTACAGGGTGGCTCACGAAGATCACCCTGCATATTTATCTTAGGAAAATGTAAGTGTTACGAAAAAAGCTGGTATAAAACAAATTTAAGCCATGTCATGTTTTATGCCATGTCTGCTATCAATTTTTCAAAATTTTAAATAGAAGCTGTATAGAAGCATACATACATACGTATACAGGGTGTTTTGGTAAATGTGTCCGTCCCGTTAAAGGGTAATAGGTAAATATGTGTTGAGTAACATTTCACTAACAATTTACAGAAATGTTTCTGTGTAATGAACCCCCCCTTAGAAAAATTAATAGCACGCCACTGCAAAGTAGGTACAAGTACATAAAAACTATGCTTTGTACTCCTTTCTTTTAAGACGTTTCAACTTCAAGATCATCGATACTTAAACAATAATAAACACCCCAAACAGGTAGTCACGTGACTAATTCCTCGAAAATTGTAATCAGCACGGTTTCTTCAGTAAACAAAACAGTACGTGCTTTCTAAACGATTTGAGTTAAATTATAAACATCTTTAAAATAAGATACAACAATTGACCATACATTTGCATCGCCGACAGTGCACATCTTTTAACGAATTTATGAATTAATTTGCTAATATTTTAAAAAATTCTTGCCTTGCCTCAAAAATTGTTGTTTTATTAATACTAGGTATCTTTTGCAAAAAAAGAATTTGATGAAGACACCAGAACACCAGAATTACCCTCTATATCATAGAATAACTTGAGAAATAATCCATATCTTAAATTGCCACATAGATACAACACTGTTAGTTACTTGCATGTAAAATTACATTGAATTCTGTCGAATAGTTATTGAAATATTAATTATTAAAATCACGCTGTACGTCAAAACTCGCAGAAAACCGGACTTTTAAATAATTTACTTTTAAACTTTTAAAACATAATTCGCAAAAATTCAAAAACCTAAAATCAGATAATTTTACAAACTCACTATTTTATAAAAACTAAATTGTATATGTTTTTGTTTGAATTAATTTGAGCAGTTAAGCAAACTTAGCGGTCAATTCTTTGCAGACGACAGTAGTTACTTATGTTGTAAATTTGACCACGTGTTATAAAAATTGTTTGCAACTAACGGTAAGTTTAGTAAATAATAATAAAGTCGACAAGGTAGTAAATTCATCCCTGGAAACAGCTGCTCAAATCCAATGCTGTAATCGCTGGAGATTGATACGTGCGTAGTGTAGGTCAGTTATTAATTTATTAGTGCAGATGTGAGATCATTGTTTGCTTTATCAGTAATTCATGGTTAAAATCTTAAAAACAATCCATAGTCGACTCGAAAAACTTCTGTTTATTTTTTCATTTTATGAATCTTAGGGTCTCTGTATGGTCATATTTCACCCCCTGAAAGCATTGCATATTGGTCTGGAACACCCTGTATATAATTCCGTACATTTTTTTGAATAAATTCACTTCTTTTATTTTTCTTTAAAGCAACTTTTTAGAAAATTAAATTTACATAATGCATTTACATTTAACTAACTAATTATAATAATACATGGCGCTTATAAATACAGTGTGTAAATAAAGTAAGGAATAAAATTCATATTTTTTGTATTATCACTGTTTGGAAAAAAAAGCTCGGACACGTCAATTTTATTGTTTTCCTGCGGATTTTATGGATGTCAATTTTAATTTTTTTAGTTTACTACTGTGGGGCCTATGACGTCATCGACTTTTTTTTAAATGGAACTCCTTATTTTTTGCTAGAAATGAAAAGTATATTTCTTTCTAAGTTCAGCAATATGTGGTATTTAAATTTAGTATTTTTTGAAATATGGAGGACCAAATGTGATAACTTTCACAAAAATAATAATTACTTTTTCAAGTCTAATGATAATGAAACAGTGATAATACAAAAAAATATGAATTTTATTCCTTACTTTATTTTACACACTAAGTTAACGTTTTTTCATAAATTTATTGTTTATAATATTATAATTATAAATAGTATACAGAGTATTCAATCCACTAGACCAAAGATACAAGTTTTTGAACAGGAAAAACGCACTTTTTCAAATGGGGCATCCTGTATATTTAAACTTTATATGATTCTACTATTTTCTATTTTTTGATGTTTTTAAGGTGGAAGGTATGGATGAAATTGAACTATGTTGTATTGGTAAAGATTCAAAAGTTGAATTATATAAAACTTAAATAAGTAGTGCGTCCTTAAAGAAATTTAGAAAACAAGATTTTCATATTTAAAAATTTGTATATTTAGCCTAGTGGATTGAACACTTTGTATAATATATTCAACCGTAAATTTATGAAAAAATTAATTATCATTATGTAAATTAATTTTTAAGTAAGTTGTATTTTCTCAAAAAAAATCAAAAAACTGAATTTACTCAAAGACTGTGCGGATTTGTGACATACGTGTTCAACTAGATAAAAATACAAAGTATAAGTATAGACTCGAAAATCGCAATAATCCATAGAGTGTTTTATTTAAAATAAAAAAGTTGATGGTAGCTGCAACTAAGTGACTCGCCCTATATACACGATGCAGTGTGGGGCGAAAGATAGGGAAGAGCGCGCAAGCCCTATAATGAAGTAAAATAAATACTTAATTGTTACCAATTTTGGTTGTTCATATGTACTTTTTAAGTTATAGGAATTGATATAACGATGTTAGGGCATTATTCATTAAGTGCAATTAATAGTTTATGGCGTTATACTTCATATTAGTTAGGGGAATTTTGTCTATTTCTTCATTACACCTGTAGCTTATTAGAAATACCTATACCTTGCTTATACCTTATTCCAGCAAAGGTATTCTATAATATCTCTATAGTAATTTTTTTAGAAGTATATGAGAAGACGTTCTAAAATTAATAAGGGCGACATGAGCTTTTCAAGGTACGTAATTCAATTTTCAATCACTTCGTCATTAATTTTATACTATAATCAGAGATTTGAATATTTAAGAAAGAACTTTTAGAAAATATTTTTAAGTCGGTATTTATAAAGGAATTACTATCGCTCAAGAAATAACAGTACTTGTAACTTTTTACAATAATTGCCAATATTTCATTCATAAATAGTTTCCGTTTTACTAAAAGGTTTCAATCATGATGCTGTTTGTTATGATGTTTTCAGCTTTGTGAAATTTTTATTGCAGTTATTAGAAAACCCTATTCTGCGTAGGTAGGGATCATGGTAAAACTTTAAAAAAGCCAACTTCTTAAGGGGTGGTATTAAGTTGTTTCTAACAGTTGAGATATAAGGTACAAAAACACAATGTTGCATCATCAACAACTATGCATGGAGTAATACAAGTAATACCAGTAAAAATTTCTTGCAGTGCCTACGATAACGGCTTTTAACTTTTTAACTTGGATCGAGTTGGATTTGGTTTTTGTATGAAAATAACCAGGAAGCTTTGGATCTTTCTTCGACATAAATTTTAAAGCGGGCATATGCGGGCGTTTTTTATAACTCCAGCAAAATTTGAATTTTAGTAAAATAAAAGCTCTTACAATTTAGGATTTTTTAAAATAAAAACTACAACACATTTTCATGTTTTTTAAGTTGTGCAGCTACAAATACTATGTCTCTTTTTCATTTTTAATTTTTGTTTCAATAAGTTCCATACAACAAAAGTAATTTAATTTTAAATCTCAGCTTGGAAATGTCGAGAAATTGTTAGTTCAAAGTAGTGACAACTTTAAGCATCATAATTTTTATCAATAACAGAGATTTTTAAATTTTGCCACCGGTTCTAGATGCCCTGAACATTTTATAATCAAACGCCAATATGTTTTTTATTCTTTACACAAGTTGGATTTTTACACCATTGCGCGGTTTTTGTTAAGGCTCGCCCCACAGTGCGATGGCAGAAGATGCGATGTGTTAATTTTTTTTTATTTATCAACCAAAATTTACAATTTGCCAATTACATAGTAGTATTCAGTAAATATTTTGAATACATGACACGTGAGACATTATACTCAATGGTAATTTCTCTTTATACGTTATCCTATGATAGACTTGTTATGATAAAATAGAGCTTAACCTAAAATCTTAACTATCTTAACTATGCCTTAACTAGTTAGCACGTTACAGAAAGGTATTAAGTGAATCTATTTTGTAGGTCCGAGGGTTTAAACCTCTTAAGTCTCCGAACTTCACCATTATCGACCACTGATAAATCACTAGCTAAAGTGTTCGGGTGTACACTAAGTTTGTCGCTATATGAAACACTTTGTTTTGCAGTAACTTCATTTTCAGAACTTATTCCAAGGTCGTTTCTAATGACTCCGTTTGGTATCCTCTGATTATATCAATAGTGGTGTTGGCTGCTGAACCCCATAGCTGCACACCATATGTCCAGATTGGCCTCATCATTGGTCTGGTATAACTTTGCTCTAGAACCTACTACTTTTTTAGAAACAAATAATAAAATTGGAAACTTGAACATCATTTTGCCGCGTTAATAATAGTACTTTAATTACGGGGCTTTGTCGGCAGATGCATCTCATCTATCAACAAACCTTAATAATATATTATCCTATCGTATGTGGTTTCCGCGTAAAATTAAATTCTTTTTACAATTAAAAATTCAGTTTACTCGATTAAGAAACGTAACAACCCTGTAAAGTTTGTAATAAAATCTGCCCGACAAAAGTGCTGATGTAGGATGTAGTTTGTTGAACTTGGAATAAAGCACGTTTTGTTTACAACCTTACAATTTAATGAAGAATATTTGGGCCAATGCCTGATCACAGCTGTGTAAATAATACCCTTTTAGAGTGAGATAATGCTGAGTTTGTAGTTTGTTGAACTTAAAATAATTTGTCAATAAAGCACGAGTTTGTTTAGCTAATAGCAGTTTTTAATGATTTTATAAGAGAATATCTTTTAAAGAGAAGATTTATCTAATTTAAATTAGGTAATTAGGTTAAGGCATTCTGATGACGCCTTGTTTTGGCTGCATTAATAAAATCTTTAATTTTATGGTAATTAGGTACCTTAATAAAATTTTTTTACAAAAGACTTAATAAAAGAATACATCAATAAATTTTGAAAATATTCCGGAAATTAATAAATATAAAATGTAGGTCAATTATTGTCTTATTTTTACAGTTGGTTTGTTATGAATCAGCGTGTTTTTAAGCATGTACAAATTTTGTTTACACAATTTTTGTAGAATTAGTCACCCGACAACTAATCTGCTTCGGATGTTAAGTATTGTTAAACAACGGCTATCATCATTAGGTTATTTGTTTGATTTTCTAAAACAAGATCAAGACCCAGCTGTAGAATACGATTATAGTTAAGCAAGGTTCCCAGATATGGTAATGGTTTTTTCTAAATTACTCGAAAGCTAATTAACATAGAAAAAAATTTATTCAGACCTTTTCGTTGCTTTTGATGTCTTCTATCACCCCTTAAAATTAACGCGTCGTAACTGCTTCCACCCTGTATACAAAAATTATGTAAAATTTTAATTTGTTTTATACCAGCCAACTTTGGTATTAACATTTCATAATAACTCTTATTACAGTTTCCAAGATAAGGTACAAGGTCATCTTATTACGGCAGCCAAGTTACCCGTTATGCCTGCCCACGTCCCCAAAAGGAGTATAAGCAATCTCACAACCCCTTTGCCCGTAAGACCTATTAAATGTGATATTTATAGTTATTAGGATTAACTTTGATTTGTGAAAATTTGTAATCTTTAGAACATGCCGAAAAGAATTTTACGCCCTTTCAAGGTCTTTTACGCCCTATACTGCACCTATTCAAAAAATAGCGTTATTGCTTTTTCCTTATTTATTTCCCAGTTGTAATATAATTGAGAAGACGGGCGGAAACTTACTATCAATCTTAAATAATAATTTTCCACTTCGTTTAATTAATGAATTTAATATCAAAGGGGACATCTCTTTTTCATTCTGCCTTAAGAAATAATTCAACAACAAAAACATAAAACTATTATTAGCAAATGCGTTCTATAAAAATGTAGATCATTTAATGTTTACAACATTAATACGCTTTTTAAATTCTTCCACAGTAGCGAATCCAAACGAATAAAAATTTATTATTATTAATAGTTAATACTAAACACTAATAAAAGAATAAATAAATAAATAAATAGTAGAGGCTAGACATAATCATACTATAACCAAACGCGTGTACGCACTTAAGCGAATCTAATTTGGAAATAACTTGTTTTGCAAATTTGGGTCAAACTGTTCCTTCCTCCGACCTTGACATACACTCAAACGTACGTAAAAGCCATGCTTGATTTGCAGACGCTAGACATACTTATTTTCTCAAGGTCATTATAAGTTGTGTCGACGACAAGATCGCGAAAACCGCGGGACTGTCTGTGATTACTTCATAATCGGAACTGCCATCACAATATTAACCGGATTCGTTAATTATTGTGAATTCTAACAACTTTTCTTCTGTCTCGTGCAGAAACGAAAAAAGGAAAAGTGTTACTGTTTTTCAATTGGTTCAGCTTATATTTCTACTGATAATTTGGCTCTGTTCTGCATAGTGTATCTTAAATTCTTAACCTCCTTTTCGGAATGAAATACGAGTGCCCATGCGGATGGGAAAAGGGAGGCGTTCGCCCCCCCCGTCACGCTGCCTTTAGATTTTAATATTGGATTTGTGTAACTTCGATCCCTTACAACTTAAAAACTGACTATAAAACATAAACTTATAAAATTATGATCTTTTGAAATTTAGAAGAATTACTTAAATCATTTGATTCTTCTTTAAATTGAAATTCGAAAACTCTAAACCATAAAGTCCTGAAATTATGAAAACTTCTACTAGAATCTTTTTCTGAATCATGATTTTGCAAATAAATTTAGAATTGTCTGAAAGTTAAATGGAAGAGCTGGAATTGCAGAATTGATCAGTTCGATATTTTGAAATGGTGGCAAGCAATCTGGAAATATTAGAAGAAATTCTATATTTCGACATCATCTAAATTTAAAGTCCTGCATCTTACTTAACATGAACTTCTCTTACATAATTATAGGGCATCGGATTCAATTTACAAAATTTTTAATTTCTTATCCAATTCTTTTATGCCTGCCTGCATCGTTTTCCCTTTTGCTCTACATATCACCTCTACTTGTTGCAACCACGTTTTTCTTGGACTCTCTTTCATTCATATTATATGGATCGTGTTTTTGCCTCAGCCATCTTCTTGGGCACAGACCACTTAAGCGCAGGGACACTTTGACACTGGGCGCATCCACGCGACGAGATTCTGCAGCAAATATAAGTAGTACTACCCCTTTATTTGGAGAAATTGTCTAGTATTATTGTAACGAACAAAATCTGTCTGTTGTACTTATAGGTAATAAATACAATATGATCGATGAAATGCACTATCCGATAAATACGGTATCCTGCGGAAAAACCTCAATATTTGCTAATCACCAAAAGCTCGTATGTACTGCCAGAGAGCTTATCAATTTATTATTGCGTGAATATTTTGTATTGGAACTGATTAGAATCTGGAACTGATGCTACTGTAATTAAATATGCTGTAACGATTTAAGAAAAATCATTTTTCTGAGCTACTAAAACTTTAAAATCAAAATTCTTCGGCAGATCTCTGCATAAATGAATAGTTTGTAACAAGAATTTAATTTATTATAAATCCCTTATTGTTTATAAGAATATCATGTCTGATAAAAAATATTTACTTTTTCTTAATCTTTATTCCCTTGTGTAGAGTTAACGCAAAAATGTTATTGTTAATAACTTAAAATCAAAAATTTTATAAAATCAATTAATTAAGGATCAGGTTACTACCATTAAATGAAAATTCATATTAACATTAGATATCGTACCTTTGATAAACACGTGTTCCACTTCAAGAATTTTGTCTCAGTAGGTAACACTTATAAATGGATACTGCTTAGTGCTTATAGTCCAGTGCTTAAAAACAAAAAGCACAATGTGCCTGCGCCCAAGTGTCCCGTCGCCAAAGTGTCCCGCGCCAAACTGCCCTCGCGCCAAAACGTTCCCGACGAGATGTCCGCGCCCAAATGTCCTAGACCGGTTATTGTATTGTATACCTGAAGCTTTTTAATTTTTTTCTACTTCTTTCTTTAAGAAAATCGTTTTCTGTGGTGCATAATATAGTCCAGTCGGCGGGGAACCAAAGTACTTATGTGTTTTTGGTTCTTTTATGTTAACAGTTATTTTATTGTGGAAACCTACTCAAGATCGTGTATAGAATAATATTATGTAGTTGCGTACTAAATCGTAGAACAGTAAAAAATTATTTAACAATTTAAGATGCGTACAACCGTTCTTTAAAAATACACGCGATTTTGACAGTTTTTCCAATTTTGCAACTTAATTATTGCAGTTATAACAATCGGACGGGTACCAGTTTATAGCTATTTTTATTACAAACAAATCATATACTGAACATTTTTTCGTAGGAGATCATTCTGATGAGCTACGGAAGAAAAACTGCATCGAAAACGGTTGTACGCACCTTAAATTGTTAATAGCTTTTCTGCTGTAACTACGATTTTGTATGCAACTACATATATTATTCTACACACTATTCTGAGTAGGTTTGCGCGCATAAAATAGGCGTTAACACGAAAATGTACTGCTGACATCTCTATTGACTGGACTAATATATTTTGTTGTCTTTTTAACACGTATGTCTGCAGATCCATTCTTCCGCCAATTGTAACCTTGACTTTCAGGTGGTATTCATATGCTGTTATCAGTTCAATTGATTCTCCTTTGCAGATGAGATTAATTCCATCAGACTAGAAATCTCCTACAACCATATATCTATGAATTCTTGCATTTTTCGATGGGAGTTTGCAACCAACACGTTCGTTCATCCTTACAGGTGCTCGATATCAATACTCTAAGATCGCTTTCCCACCTGATTTTCCTGTTTTAGCTCTTATTAGTCCATCTTCTAGTTCATCCAGGGTTATTCCCTCTATCTGTTCTTCTCTTCCTCATCAATTCCTTCTACTAGTGTACCGTGTTTTTTTTATTCACCTCCGAATTTGTCCGTGTAGTCATATTTGTAGTATTTTATGTGTTGTTGTTTTTAATATCCTGTTTAGGTCTTGTTCAATTCTGCTCCACACTCCTCTCAGCTACCCCTTTTTGCTTCCCTTGTTTGCATTTTTCTTGTAATCTGTTCTATCTTGGTCCGACTTAATCTGCATAAAATCCTTCCAAACATCTTACTTCTTTTTTCTGATTTTCCCTTTCCTAATTTCATCGTTCCACCAACTTTGACAGTTTATTACTTTTCTCCTTTCTATTTCTTCTGCCTTTTAAATTACTGCTCCTTTAAGATAAATAGATTAAAGGCATCATTCGATTAGTAAGTTTTCTTTTAATAACACTCTGGAATATCTTTACTGTAAAATAATTATTAAGGTTTGGATAAATGCACTTTAAAACTGTACTGTACGTGGCTATTCTACACCCTGTATACCTTTTGGCTTTGTAATCAGATAAAATATAAATAAATTCACCAAATGACGTAATACGTGGCACGTCATTTAATGTTATTTACTGGACGTCATTATGTCGTTGATTTTTGGTGAATTGACGAGTTATCATCAGATCTGGAAGTAATTGTAACGGGTACATTTTCCACCGGCATTTAGTATATAGAATTTTGTATTAATTCTTGTTAAAAATCCTAAGTTCGGTCCTGTGGATCTCGCTTTATTTAAATATGCAGTTCATCAGGCAAACATTTCCTACAGAAAGCATTTATAGGAAGGGAATGTTTAATATTTGCTGTAATTAAAGAATGTAACGTCATAATGATGTCGTTTTTTCCGTATTTTGCTACCTGGCATTTTATTATAATATCAATTGCTTCAGAAAGAAAGCCTTGAAAAGAACCCATGAGAAGCGCTAGTCATCTCATTTATAGAAATATTTCGGTAAACATTTTGAGTGTATACGATTCGTAAATACACTTTACTTTGTCTGTTATTTGCGTTTTAAATTTTAAGTCAATGCGGCGTAGAAATTTCGTCTCGATAGCAGTAGCATTCCACACGTGTGTTTTGGCGCGCAGAATTTTGGTGTTGCTTTTTACACGTAAGGTCTAAAATCCTATAGTAGGCCACGTAACAAACGCCCTTGCCGCATAAACACAGATGTTTTGTCGCGTAGCGAATGGTTGAAAGTTAATAAAAAGGCTTCGCTCAGTTTTTGACGGGGAGTTTTGACGATAGCACCCTGCTAGCGAACGGTCGATATCACGATTCGACCTGGGTGCGCAGTTATATTATCGATCAATAATGATTGATTGCTTTTGAATCAATGTTAACGGATTACAGTTTATTAATCCTTTAGAATTGAAAGAGATTCTATTTACCGTTCTGTATAGTTTTAATGCTCTTTTGTGAATTGTGAAAGTTTTAAAATTAAATGCGTTTTACGTCGTAGGAAGAATTAGTTGAGCAAAACATTTATTTCGTTTCGTGTGGTTTTAAGACCAGAGAGTGTTTACAAAGAAGAATTACTTAACGCAATCCTAAATGTAGTGACCGATTCCTGTGCTTTTGTAAAATTAAAATTCCTCTTAAAGGATTTGAGCGCAATTAATGCAATAAGTGAATTAAAATAACTGGAAGCTCCAGAACAGTTCCATTAGTTTTTCTGGGTGAAAATTAAAGACGTTATTAAGTAAGCACAAATTAAAATCTTGGTTATTTTTTTTCGTGCTTGACTTTATTGGTTTATGAAACCATATGGGCTGATATTATCAATTAAGATTGGATCACGTTTTGGTATGCAGAATCTATACTTCGATGCAACGGCGAGATTTATCACAATTTCCTCAAATGAAAGGCCGAATTTCCAATTTCTACTGGACTTTATGTATGGTGTTCCATAAGTTTGATGGAAAATATGCAAGGTACTGTAGTCTTAAGGATTTGTTTGTAATTCAGTCAATTAAGAATTTTCTTTTGAGAGAGCTCTCATAGTTATTTAAAAATCTTTAAACTTTAACTTAATTACAATTCATTTATATTGATACTGTGAACTGATTTAATTTGTCTAATCTCCTTTAGAGATTTGTTTATAAATTTTGTCCAGGAAAAGCTCAGTCAATACAAAGGTTAATATTTAAATTAATGTGTTTTGAACAATTTTGTGGTTGATCTAATCGATTCTTTTGAAATATTTTGCGATCATGATCAGTCAATGTAAATTTCTAATATTGGTAGTATGGCTTTTGAATAATTTTGTGGTCAATCCAATAAGTTTTCCTGTTTGTTTTCTTTAATAAATGAAAAGTTCTTGGTGAGTTTTTTTTATTGATTAACTTTTGGACATAATTATAATCCAATAAATCTAGATTGGATTAGTAATAAATATACGAGGTGTGTTTTATTTGTTTATCTTTGTTATGTGTGTTTCAACCATTCTTTTGTTAATAAATGTTATTAATGCAAAACTGATGGATCTACAAAACGGAACCATATTAGTTATGAAGGCTTAGTTTCATTTCTTCAACAATTGTAAGTAAACAAAAATTTTTGTTTCAACTAAATATTTTATTCATTTTCTGGTTAATGAATTTAACAATTTTAATGCTTATTTAATTAACATCTTGATAAGTCAATTAATATCTATGAATAGTTATTAATATAACTTAAAGCATCATAACCAGATGGCGCCCTTTTCAGTTTTTATTGGTGTTTAAACCCCTATCTATTCCTTTTCACAATTTATACAGCTGTGGAACCAATACCTACGACTTGACTAATTAATTTGTAAGAAAGAGTTTAAATCTCAAGCTGAGGCAGACATATGAGTTTTTAGTTACAGTAAGTATGAGTGTATTTTTATAGCTTTTATAGTTATTTTTTCGGGAGAAAAAACTATTGTTTCATTGGCTTCAACGCGGGGCCTAGTTTTGTTTGAGAGTAATTTAGTTAGTTTATTGTCATTTAGTCTGACAGAAAAACTATTGTTTCATAATTTAATTGTACTTTTACTACCTGAGCATTTATCACTATTTACTATTACCATTGAATGTTTTAACCTCAGATTAAAACAGTTAAAAACTAAGAAATTAAGAACACAATTAATACTTTACCATCTCTTCAGTATAAAGTATTGAACATAAAATGTAAAAATATCGAAATGAATAAATATTAACAATGCACTAAAACAATAAAATATTTGTACAAAAATAATATATGTAAGTAAATGTTCGTTTTTGCCCCAATAATACGCTGTAAACACAATGAACCTTTGCAATGCCCTTATTCGAACATATACTTTTATGAAGATTTTAAGAAAAACTGAAAAAACTATCTCTGAAATAATATCGTCAATGTCACTTACGACAATACAATGCTCTTTCGTAACTTTTAAACTTTTTGACTTGGGAAGCCCGGTAAAATAAAAAAATTAAATCGCCGATTAAAGACGACAATATGACGTTATATGAATGGCACGTCATTTTAAAGTCATTAACTGGACGTCATTATGTCGCCAACTTTTGGTCCACTGGCGTCTTATGACGAGTTATCACTAGATTTTTACGTAATTTCTGTTAGAGTTACCCTTACAACGTTTATACTCAGGCATGATAGAATCGAGATTAAATTTGTATACTCTAGTTTCCTAAAGGAGTGTGCCTAGGTTATTCGTTATTCAATTAGTGTTGGCTTTGGTAGTTTAATACGTATCTCTTTCTTTTGATGTTGTAAATAACGCTAAGAGTAACTATTTTTTAAAACTCTTATTAACGGATTTTTGTAATTTTTATATAATGTTTTCACTATTAACCTTGAATATTCACTGAATTTTTATTTAATATTTTTATATGTGGGAATACCACGAACACGCTTATCATTTTGTACATATACTAGCACAAGCCAGCAAATGGCATTATAAAACTTTTGGAAAGTCAGATATTTTTGAAAATAATTTACGCATACACTCTCGCATAATTTAAAAGTAATTGTTTTCTTCTTATTATTAATGTTCGAGAAGTCAGGTTTAGTTCAAAAAAGAAATATTTACCTATAAAGCATTCTACTGACTTTATAAGGATAAAATCTGTAAAGCATGAAGTGGTTTATGTCCTTACAAGGTTAGCGTAATCATACACGAAACGTGACTCATTCATATAGCTAACGCACAAATTATCGAATTACATGTGTATGTACCTTAACGTGTAATTGATACTTTACTCGTTTACTCTCTTCGTTTTGTTTTCTTTTGTTTGTTTAGGAAATGATTGCTATCAAAAAACACTTTAACAATAATACATAGATAAGTCTCTACTCACATCTAAATACAAACAAACATACAAATTTCTCTGTTCTACTAAGATATTTATTTCCATTTAAAAGGGAACACAGTGGAATCAGAAATTAGACCATGAATGGATGGTTATAAAAGGGATCGAGCCTTGGGGGGATCGCCACTTGTACAGTAGTATTAGTGGTATTAGAGATGACTAAAAAAAACCTCTAGTCATCAGCGGTCCAAAAATCCCAGATCGTGGTAGTGGTCAGACCAGATCTTGGACAGGAGGTGCCAAGAATTCCTGGGAAAGATCAGGCTGCCAACTACAGATGGCGTCGAACGAACAATAGGAAATAAATAACGTCAAATAAGCCAAATAATACATATAACATTCCAGTAAGCAGAGTGCCGTCTTATTTACGTGATTTTTTAGACATGTTTGGTCGCTGATGACGATTGCCCAATTCTAACGTTATACTGACGTCAGACCAGTATGACCAGTCTTTAAAAATGTATATAACACTCGTTATATACGAGAATTGTGAAAATTTTTACCAGAATTTTGCTGCAAATTTTCTACATTTTTACAATAAATATTCAAATAATAGGTATCTTCATCGAACTTGAATAATAAAAATAAACCTATATATCTTGCACATTTAGCGCTGAAATATTATGTGATAAACAAAATAAACAGATGTGGTGCATACGTTTCAAGAATTCAAACTCCGAGTGTTCTAGCATCACGTCACCGGTATTGATAAAGATCGTGAAAAACAACGCAACGAAGAAGGAGCCGAATACGTGCAAAAAGTTGGTTGATGTTGATTTCCTTCTCCTGCTCGATGTGTACATATATCATTAAAAATATATGTTTGTGGTATTTTATTTCTGGGCATTTCTTGCAATTTTTGTGTAATACAAAAATATATGTATTGTATTGGTAATACAATTCACCGAAAAGGACGGAGGAAATATATCATTCGTTAACACCTGTTGTCTGACGCCTTGAAAACAGGTATTATGGCCGCCATATAAGTATAATAATATAATAATAGTGTAGTAATGTAATAGTATAATAATAGTGATTATGTTTATGTTTCAGAATTTTAAATAATAAATCTACTTTTTTCAAATTAAGGTGTTTTATTTGCAAAAGTAGAAATAAGTAGGTCGTTAAGACGTCAATAAAATGTCATTTAAATATGCAGTTTTATCATTATAGGACGTTTTCTTTACGTCATAAAACAACGTCTTTTTCACGTCGTAAAATGACGTCTTTGGGTTGTAACATTTACCTGTTTTATTAACATCATTATAACGCCACCTCAAAGATGAAAATGACGTAATGACTGACCAATAGTCGACGTTAAAATGACGTCATTCTACTTACTGGGATGGTATATATTGAGTATTGTTGAAACAAGAAGAAAACTACATAAAGTTGCAGTCAGGTCATATCTACTTGTACTTCTATAAACGAAATAAAAACAATACTATTGGACTGTTAGCATCCTAATATATATTAAGAATAAAGTATTCTTTATTAAAAATATGAGAACATATACTTAGATAAAGATTAAAGGTTTCAGCAATTCTTGATAGGATATTTTATACCAAGCTCCGGATAAATGATAGTGGTGTTATAAAAATAAGACAGGTTTATTATACTCCAACCAGAACACACGAAGATGAAGCAGTAGATATGTTCTATGACGATGACGGCCTATCTCAGGCTCTACAAGAATATAACTTTCGATACAAGATACTTATGGGAGGTTTTAAAACAAAAGTTAGCAAAAACAGTTACAACCGAGAAAAGTTTTTAGGAAAATTCGGCTAGGACATAGAAGCCCTAGAAAAGACATGGTCAATTTTACAGTAAGCCCGAAATTATACATCTTAGCAAAACATAAACATATAGTCCGTGTGCCTTAAAGAGAGAAATCACAAAACTGGAGGATAAAAAGGGTAAAATAATCTACAACTATATGATCTAATCTATCTATCTAATCTAATCTACAACAAATATGAGGAGAAAAAGAAAAATGTTAACTCCGAGGAGATGCCTGGAATTGATAAGGATGAAATCATGAAAGCTTTAAGTTAAAAAAAACGTAACATTAAGCAGTGGCGTAACTACCGCCCCCGCAGACCCTGCGACGCGGGGGGGCGCAACCCTCCAAAGGGCGCTGCATTCGTGAAATTCTATTTCGTTAACAATAGAAATTTCGAAACAAGCTTCAAAGGTAAAAAAACATTCTGTGAAGTATTCTATGGCTACGGTAATGAATTATTATTAACTATTGCATCGTGTATTTTATTTTAACAAAAGTTACCACATATAATTGTGTACAGCGTCACAGAGTGTTAAAAAAGAGTATCAAATAATGGCTGTAACTTTTTAACTTGAGGAGTTACAACAAAAAATATTAAATACAAAAGGTTTTTCGTTTATCCTGATGCATACGTTTTTGGTTTGTTCGTATCTTCTTTTGTTTTGTTGCTATAGCAACCAACTTTATTTTTTCAAATGACATCCGTATGTTTTCTTTCCATTTTTAAAAAGCCACTCCATAGGTCCCCTTTTACCGATCCATCTGTTAGAAAAAACATTATTCAAATACGCCATAACATGTTACTACAGGCTACAAAATGCGGAAATAATTCAAAACCCCTATTTTTACCGAAATATTGCAGTGATTGTGGGTATGACATGATTTTGGTTCTATGGTACTATGGTATGAACTTTCTGCGGATATTGTGTGTGTCCTTCTTCCGCTCAGTGTCGATTTGCGTATACCGAAAATTACGTCGATTTATCGTATCGTTCAGCATAAATGTCGCTTCAACGCAGAACAGAATTTGTATTACTTTCCATCAGCTGCTAATCAAAATCGTCTTCATTTAGGTTGAGGATTAACTGGAGTTTGTAGCGACGAAATTCTGTATTCTTTAAAATTCTATAATGAACAGATCTATGGCTAATTTATAATTTTTCTGCTACTGCTTTTGCAGAAACCTTTGTCGCTCCTTCGATTGCAAATAAAACAACTAACGTTTTATTATATCTGTACGTTCGCGGATTTGGGCCTGCCAATTTTTTTGATATCTTTAACACCATCAGTCTCACGAGATTTTTTAATTACTTGAGATATCGCGCCTTGAGAAACAAGAGTATCGGGGTAGATTTGACTAAATAACTTACACACTTTACTTTGTGTCCTGCTATCCTCATACCCTTACATCATTAAAATATCAATGCGTTGCTTCTCAATTAAATGAGCCATATCGTCACAATAGCTTCAAGTAACTGTTTGTAACAATAACTTGTAATTAATTTTAATAATTCGTTATAATTTGTAATAATTTATAGGTAATACTTTGTAATTAATAGAAAAATAAGGATGTACTACTCTTTTGTTTATTTGCGTTTGTTTGCTTGTTACAGTTTTAGTTGTTAAATCTCCATAGCATACTTGATCAAAACTAATAATCAAGTCTTACTAGATTAATGTTACTACAAGCCTGTTCTCACTATTAACTGATTAATTTACGCGTTTTTTTCTAAAAATATATTTTTAATTTAAACTTTTTTTTGTTATGATAAATTAGTATTACTAAATAGAGAAAAATAAACTCTTTTCAGAAAAACAAAAAAAAGATACTGATGTCATTTAAAAACACAAAGCTAGTTGCTATAGCAACACAACAAAAGAAGATACGAACAAAAAAAAGATCACAATAACTATCGGGATAAACTAAAAAACTTTTGTATTTAACATTTGTTTGTAACTGTTTAAAATAAAAAGTTACAGACATTACTTTATACGTTTGTTACACCCTGTATATAAGGGGCGTAAACGTAAGTCTCGCAGGGGCGCGCAATCTTACGTAGTTACGCCACTGACATTAAGTTAAGTTAAGTTAAGTAAAAAAGTAATATGGAAAAATGATATACGTATTTGTAGAAATGCTGCAACTATTAGGTGGCGTTGTTGTTTTAAATGAACTAAAAAACCTCTACAACAGACGTTTAAAGAAAAGTGATACTCCTAACGGATGGGAATACCCTATGATAGTGCTCATCTACAAAATAGGGATCCAGAATAAGCTTGCTATGACAGATCTTAAAACTTTTTGCTAGAATTATAACAAATTGATTAAACCAGAGATTCCAACACCCACAACAGCAGGCATGGTTCCGAACAGGGTTCAGCACGATCAAACATCTCCATACACTAAGCATTCTTATTAAAAATGCTAATGAATATTATATTTCACTCTATATGGCTTTGTGGATTTCACAGCTTCAAGATTACATCAGGTTTCCAGCAAAATCCCAGTAAAGAGAAGAGTAAGACGGGGGGGGGGGTTCTCTCACCAAAATTATTTCTGTTAGTTCTAGAAGATATATTTAAACACTTAGGGTGGAAAAACAAAGGAATAAATATATCAGCAGAAAAGCGCAACGATCAGAAATTTACTGTTGATAAAGTCTTAGTAACAGACAACGAGGAAGAACTAACGGAAATTATCATAGAACTTCATATTGAAGCAAGAAAAGTAGGCCTAGAAATAATCTAGTAAAAACTAAATTCACTATTAATCAAGACACTCAGAACCTCAATATGGCAATGAAGATCCACTTCTACAACCAGTGCATTCTCCTGCTCACTACATATGGAGCAGAATCCTTCTCATTGCTAAACTGATTCTAATGAATGATTTGAATTTGAATGATTGATAAGCGAATTTTCATATATTATAAATCATCATTATCTCATATTATCACCTACATTCAAAATTTTGCCATAATTCATATTAGAAGCAGGTGATCTGGTTTTATAAAGGGGTTTTATTTACATAATATTAACGACAAACTTACGATCACTATCTGTAATGATCATAAGTTTGTGGTTATTATTGTATTATAACGTATGGGGTGTTTGTTTAATAATAATTAATACATTATTTTGAAATTTCTTGTAAGAACAGCTCAAGCTCAATAAAAGACGTGTATTCTATTGAATCTTTATTTTTTACTATTTATTTATTATGTTGCTGTGGTAATCTATATGCATCAATAAACACAATATCACTACATCAACACTATTCGTAAAAAAATCTGAAACATATTTTAAATGGTAATTCAGAATAACTTAGAAGGGCATTCAACGCATCCCCAAGAAAAAGATAGAATTTATTATAGTCCTTGCATATGGATATATAATAGATTCTAGCTACAAGAAACTTCAGGATGGATTGAAGTATGTTTTCAATGAGTTTGTACAAGAGCATTGAAATTACCTTTAACACTATAATTAATTACTAATGATTAAACATAACTTTAAGATAATACAATTCAATTTACCTTAATAAAAATTATAGTAGCTAGCACAGTAGCTCTTAAAGATTTTTCTTACTAGAACCAAGAGAACCTACGAATGAAAAAATTAATTTATTTAAAATAAGCAGGCTTACGTCTGTCTATTGATATGGGTTGATTTAATCCTTCTAGCATAAAATATTCAGCAGTTCTTATCAATACTTTATAGGAGCCGATATAGGTATCTTTTATGTTCAAATATCAATGTTATAAAGACGTGTGTGCAAGTATGTAATTTCTTGGGAACGAAAGAATTCGATTTATAAGTCCTTGTAAAGAAAAACTTCTAATTATGCATACGATGTTTCAATTGGCGAAGAAATTGAGGTATGCGGAAGTCCTCATTGTGGTTTTTTCCTCAAACAAATCTCCGTCGGGGTTACCATTATTAGTCTATTAGTCTTTACCACTATTAGTCTTCCCTTGGTAATAATAGCTCTTTTAGCATCTGCAAGAGAACCAATATGCTTTCTGGTTAATGATAACGCAGATGTAACACAGCCATTATTGAGCTAATAAGGTGTTCTACTGCTTTATCCAAAGCTTCTTCAGTTTTTAGACGTATATCTAGTGCTAGTTCTTCATCAAGCAGTTCTCGGAACTACTCCCACTCCGTTATTTTATTAGTAATGCTCGTTGTTATCTGTTTATTCTCAATTTGCGAACTTAGGTTCAAGATTATTGGGGAGTGGTTAGAGGACACGTCTAAATATGATTTTATTGCAAGGCAGTTGTTGGAGATTCCTTTTACCACAAATAAATCAATGACATCAGAGAGCTTTCTCCTATCTGTTGGCCAGTAGGTTGGCTCGCAAGGTTGGGCTTGAAGAACTCTCTACCTTTCTTTCAGAAATACTTTACTGTTTGACTCAGGTGACTTGATGTTCCCTCTACTTGGGTGTACGCATGAGTGAAATTTACTTTTCTGGATCTCTTTAAACGATGCATTCCTTATAATTTGTGAACAAAGATCCCTTGCAAAGAACGTATATATGCAGCTGAATTTTCTTTTTTTACTGCACTGGGCAGTCATATGGGTTTGTACACATTTTTTACACACCGTGGTTGTCGTTAATAATATTTTTTGCGCCCGTAACACTAACATTTTATGCACTTCGAGATATCCCTTTTAGAAATTAAGCGGTTCAAATGAAACTTTCTGGTGGTACAGATAACTTTTTTATTACTGTCGGCGGGCTGCAGGTCAACAGGTTTTTTGTCTTCCTTGATGTTAGCGGCTCTTGTTACTTTATTACTTAATTCTTCGATCTTTTACTCGATCAGATTTATATCACACGATGAGTACAACTCGAAAGCTGCGATCTTGTTTTAATTGCAATGTATCGTAGGGTATTTTATTATCCTGTAAATAATTTTAGATTTTTTTTGCAGAATTCAATATTGTTTGGCTGCACTTTTTTCTCCTATTGACTTTAAGCTATAGCTATTTTTGGCAACTGACTCAAGGTCTTTAATAAGATCTATATTATCTACGCGCCGAATAATAATTGAGGCGAGCTCTGGTTCTTTTAATTTTTTCCCAAATATATGATTCGAGTACTTGATCATTCACTGTGTAGCGGTTCTGCACTCCAGTTTTCTGTACGGAGTTTGTTAGTTAGTAGGTAGTTTTTTCGTACAATTATTTTGGGTTGTTCAGGATTATCTTTTCGCCCTCGTTTGGAGTAAGAAACACTTTGCCAGTTACTTCCAGAGGTAGAACGAGAGTGTGGCAGAAAATTGGCACCGATTGTTGATAATGTGGGGTAGGCTGGAAAGACTTGCCTGGAAAAGTACCTTGCTGTGTATCTTAATAATTAGGCGTGGCTATCTGCTGTTAAAAGCTACAGTCAAAGTAATATAGAACGGACAAATCAGAATGTCCCAGCCATTTTAGTTCCTTGGATGACCGCTTATAAGAGTACTTCTTCGGCAGGCTGACTTTGATTTGTCCAGTTAGAAGAACAAGTGTTTTCACAGTATTAACAAAAGCCCATTTGAGCTCATGTTTGGGGTGCTTGTATGCAATGTCTTATCTTATGAAAGGATTCTGCCTTACCTTGGCAAAGCGCGTCAAAACTAGACCAGAGAAGAAGAAATAAAAAAAATTCATCTGCAAATATATCTAGGACGGAAGTAGACATAGAAGAAATGTAGAGTTTTAGAAAAGAAAAAAAGGGTGATCTCTGCAAGCTAAGAACATCCTCATAAGTACTAAAAAAATTATATTATTATATAATAACTGGTATTATTTTCCTTTACAGCTACCATAGTCTTCGTTGCAGGTGTACCGAAAGGCTATTCAACACAAATCTCCCTAGGTTTCCAAAACAAAGTTCTAACTTACGTGATTTGTATGCGGTCAAAGTCGGGCTTTCTGTCCAACATATACAACCGGTGCAAAATTAGTGTTTTCTTCATACCTCGTATTTCTTCGGCAAACCTCGTTGCACACCTTTTACGCCTAATAGAAAAACACTTACTTTTTGCAACTCAATCTTAAAATATGGACATTATAACTAATTTACATATTTCAAAAATCAAAATTTTTGGCAGAAAGCATTAGCATTTCCTTCACATGGGTCTCGGACACTATTGAAGATTCTGTCCAAAAAAAAATTCATTACCATTTTATATTCATTAATCATTACTTTTTTTCCAAAAGAAAATAATTTTGCACACTACAAAAAAGGTACAATTAGTTAATCATCAGAAGGTCAACATACAATCTTGCACCCATAAAATTTAGTAGACAAACCATTTTAAACTGTTCGATTGCATAACTCCTCAGATGAGTGGGCTGAAGAAATAAGAGCATTAGGTCAGGGGTAGTCTATTGAGTCTCATGGTCATTGATGAAAAACCATTCATTTTAAATTAAATAATTAACGTGATACTATGAATAAGAATAACTGTAATACCACCCAAGGTAGGTACATATTAGATAAATTAAATGAATGCTAATAAGGTAAAGACTTTTATTTTTGTTCACAGTCTGCAATTATTAAGTTTTGGTTTTGTTGTTGCATTTAAATTTCCTCTGGTTGTGGTTTAGACGTTTAATAGTAGTAACAAAACTATTAATTATTTTAAACCTTGAATTTTTAATTATTCTCAACTTCCTGATTGAAGAATACAAGACATTTTAGTTTCACTACAGAACAAAAAAGAGACAAAATTTGGCGATTCGCCGAAAGTAGTAATCTTAAGTTAATTTTGTTTTTATAGTAAGTACTAATTTGCGAAAAAACGACTGAAAATTATAGGTGAACGATGTAAAAAAAGTTATGAAATTGGTGTCATTGTCAAGTGTTTAAAAATGATATGTCTGAATCCGGTTTGTCTTATACATTAAAATGATGATTTTTACCCAAGATGATACGAATCTTCGCAGAGAAAAAGAAGCAGCGATTGATCTTTGGACTGATTAACAAGAGGGATAACCTTGGTTTATAATTGTATGTATAGCCAAATCTAAAATGACTAAAATGAATGTTGACACAAATTGTATTAATTGCTCAATACCAACAACGTTAACCTACATAGACGCACACGCACAAAATTTTTGCACATAACTTGCAATTATTCAATTTATATCCTCAACCTACCGACTTTGCCTGCTTTTTTCCTTTAGAAGTTTTTGACACCGCAGTTTTAAGCTCTACAGAGTGCTAACATTTTTATAAATAATTGTTCTCTTCATATTACGGCCCTGCCTTGCATTTTGATTAGCACATTATTTAGTTTTAATTCTGTCTATAGCCCTCTAGAGCTATGGTATCACAAGGCTGTAGTAAACATTATAGCCCTATGCACCAGATACTTTCTGACTAATAATTTCAAGAAAAACAATTACAAAGAAGTAAGAACCCTACGGAGGTTACCTTTATTATCTCTTAATTAGCAATAATTAAAAGTTAAGAAATTATTAATTATTGCTAATTTACATTCTGCCGAGAGATAGACAATTTTTACAAATTATTTTCAGATGTACAAATTAGGAAATTTGTGTAGAAATTAGAATCGTACCTTCCAAAAGACTTAAATGACTAAGTTGAGCGCCACTGTGTTTAGTGATCTATCTAACTAATCCTTGGTAAATACAAATTATTAAGACGATTAAATTAGACTTAATATCTGATAAATCGTTACCATGTCTGGCAACACTGTGAGCAGAGAACTGCGATGCGATCAAATAATGTTTCTATTTACATTTTCAAATTTTAGTTTTAAAGAAATTAATTCCCTTTTGCCGACCGTAGCTCCATCTTTAGGTGTTTATAGTTTTTGAAGCTTCCTATTATTAACACTGGCGGCGATAACAGACCCTTAAAAAAAAGTAAAAAAATTAAAAACTAAACACTAACTAAACAAAATGGTTGGCTTTAAATCAGCGGCGTAACTAAGTAATATTGCGCACCCCTGCAAAATTTACCTTTGCGCCCCTCATATACAGGGTGACTGATTTTTCTGATCTATAGCACAACTTCTTTTTTTCAGAACCATCTTATTTTCCGGAAAAATGTTCAACTTTCATTTTTTAAATGGAACGTCCGGTACATTTTTCCGGAATAAAGTTTTAAATCAATTTCTCTTTACAATGATATATCATAAGTGGCTTTTTGCCTTTAAATTACATCTTACAGTTCAGAAAATAAAATTATCAGATTGGCTATGATATTTTTTATTTACTCTTCGATTACAAAATTAGAGCAGCCTTTATTTAATTACTATTTAAAAAATAGAATAATACGCAATGCATTCTTCTATAATAGCTGCTCAAATTGTTCACCATGAAAATCCAAACTTATTTGGGCCCGTTTCATTAGGTTTCGTCCGGCTTTTCGCAGCGTTGTAGGTATAATTAACAAGCTGACTGCAGTGATTTTATTTTGAAGTTCCTGCACATTTTGAAGAGTGACATATACTTGGTTTTTTAGAAACAAACAACTTCCTAGGTCACCTTGACCTAGGGCGTTACAAAACGGGTCCTCTGTTACCGATCCATTTTGACCAAATTCATTGTTTAAACCTTAAAACAATTTCTTAATACAGCTCCATTGGGAGGTGAGGCTTCGTCGTGTTGAAACCACAAGTTTCGTCATGTAATATTGATGTTTTGCAAAAACAATAAATTCTGTTCTAGGTCACAGCTCTACGAATTTTAACAATTTTGCAAGTGTTCTCATCATCCCAATAATGGTAATTAAGCTTGTTAAAAATTCCAGTCCTGTGAAAATTGGATCCGTTGTTGTTTCTCCTTACATTTTGGACAGTATGGCGTTTTGGAAATGTAGTGCAGGATAGTAGTGCATGAAAAATCAGTGGACAGTGTAATTTCAAAGCAAAAAGCCACTTGTTATATATCATTGCAAAGAGAAATTTATTTAGATCTTAATTCTGCAAAAATATACAGTGTTCCATTAAAAAGATTAAATCAGGATATCTTTCCGGAAAAGAAGTTGGCCATAAAAAAGATTTATAGATCAGGTTATGCTAAATAAGTCTCTCATTTAACTTTTTCCTCTACCTTTAGTATTTAGCAGATATAACCTGAGCAATGAAAAAGCAGCCACCCTGTATACAATTATACGTAAGTAACTTTTGTTAAAATAGAATATTTAATAATTAATAATAATTCATTACCGTAGAATTAATAGCCTACAATATGTTTTTTACCTCCAATGCTTGTTTTAAAATTTGAAATAAAATTTCACGAAAGCAGTGCCTTTGGAAGAGTCGCACCCCCCGCGTTGCAGCTGCGGTAGTTACGCCACTGCTTTAAATTGAGTATCTTAAGTCAGTTCAAACTAATCGTAATATTTAAATAAAACCTGCCTAATAGCCATGAATAGAAGAGTTTTAGATGCTTATACTACAATATAGTATTTATAAGCATCTAAAACTTTTCTGCATCTGCAAGTGTTTTCAAGGTCAAACTGTAGAACAGGCCTGAATTAAGGTAGCTCAAGGGGGCAGTCTCCGAACCATTCATATATTAGGGCCTCATAACTAGAGAGCTAGGTGTCTCTGAATGGATCTCTTATAGTATGCTAGTTAAAAAATTCCGTGACAAAAGCAAGAATAATGGCGAAAAGAAATATTTCATGATATTTCTAATGAACATATTGCGGTGAATATTAAAGATGAAAAATAAAAATATTAATTTTAATATTTCTTATGTGCGGCTAGCTGTAATATGAAATGAATCTTTTTTTAATTTTAATCAAATTAGCTGAGCATACATATGCTATACATGACTTTGTTCTATGAATACTTAGAACTAGTACTAACAGAGTGAGGTCATCATTGAGTCCCTTTTAATGTAACTCAATTTAAATATATGAGATTGCTAATTGTATTGGCAATTTAGTTAGAATTACTTATTGACACTTATCATAACAAGTCTTGTGGGAGGTTTCTTTTTGGTCTTTGATGTTGGTTTTTCTGATCGAGGTTGTAAAACACTGCGCTAGGGCACGCATGCTTTTTTATCAAAAAAACTTAGTACACAGTTTATTTATAGTCTGTCACGTTTAGTAAGTTGAGTTCTCTATGAATTTGCTCATTTCCTATAAATAAAGGTGCGTTCACTGCAATTCTGGTAATTTTATAGTACTTGAAGTTTTCTTAGGTGGGTCTTGGATGTATTACTACAAACCGCCCATGCATGTATGACATGCAACTATTAATTTGTAGATTAATTTAGTGCATCCAATACTCAACTGAGACTTCCTGCTTATCAACGGGTACAGACATGAGAGTCTCGCATAACATTCGCCTAGTTGTTTTATTAAGGCGATAGGACACGCTTATCCTACATTAAATGATCATTACAAGACGCGTACTGCGCCGCGACTACTTCTACTAACGTCCATATACGAGTTATTGTATTTTTATAAAATTGCAAATGTAGCAAAAAGAAAATGTTTATTAAAAAAAAAACTAAATCAATTGGATAGTTAAAGAGTTATAGAATGGAGGAAACACGTTAAACTGAACAAATTTGTAACAGTTGTGTAAATAAATGGCATTAAAAACAAAACTAGGTTACTATATGTATTACAACATTTAATTTCTAGACTAACTACATTTAATTGAACCGCATCAAGTACTTCCCTCTAATCTATAAACATATAGGTAACTACCCATAATTCTATTTTATGTAGATCTTGTTTAATTAAATAACAATATTAAGATTAAAGTAAAAAGCTGCATTGCTCGTCTCATTTCCCCCCAGTTATTAGGCTAATGCACTATCTTTGTCGTATATTGTCGAATGTTAAACGTGCATTTGACGTGTATTAAGGAATTACAATCGCCCATATAAGATGCACATACAGACGTCGCTCATTTCTCGTAATGACATAGTTGGGCAACTGATTTATGTTGTACGTATCTATTCGTGGCCGATGTACGGACGTCGGATGCTATCGGCTGCCGGTAGCAGTCGAGTGGTCTTCTCTGTTCGATTAGGTAACGCACGGTAGGATAAACAAAGAGAAATTCATTCTTTATGAAAGAAGTTTTTTGAGAAATAGAATAAAAATTACGTTAAGATCAATTCCTTTGAAGGGTGGTCGCGTCCTATGCTCTTACTATGGAATCCCCATCCAAGTCTGGTGTCCAGATATACCCCGAGGTACAGCCCGTACGGTATTTCTTAAGCCAAAATTCCTAAAAGACCATTACGTCACTTTTTCAGAATTAACCCCATTCGACACCCGAGTTTGAAAGACATTGGCGGGCATCGCCGGCTTTCACCGTTACGCAAATAAATTTTTCATTGTTTATTCATTTTTTTGTATGGTATTGTATAATAACATGTACCTAGACGTATTATTGTAATACCCTAATGATTATTGTAATAAAAACACATGACTTACAAGATTGCAAGTATTTTTTACAAACAATCTATGTTTCAAGGCATGCCTTGCAAATATCAAGTCGTGGCAGACCGTTGCGTTCCGAAATTAAAACGTTATCGGCTTTCTCCTTTCAGGGAATTATGGCTCAACAAATATCGTACGGGCTATATTTGACTTATGCATTCTTTGCGTCCCATTCAATTACATTTTAATTTATTGGTAGGTTTGGAAGGATTTAAATTTGCTTCACGATGAATACTTCAACCTGACTTTTGTTGCGTTTATTTTAACTTTCCAATTGCCGTACCATATACATATCGTATTTAGTGAATTTTATAGGAAGTTAACTACTGTCAAGAGATTTTCATTTTGGGTAATTACTGCAGTATCATCTGCAAACATTGCCAAGGTAGAATTATTTGTGGTTTGTAGATCATATACATAAAGATTAAACTGAGTTGATCCAAGTATACTTCCCTGCGGTACTCCCGCTTTTATTACTCTCTTGGTGAACAGAGTTGCGTACACCCGAACAGCAAATGTTCTACCTGTAATAAATGAATTTATGACGTTAATTAGGTAGTCTGGGAGTCCTAGTTTGATCATTTTATCCACCATGAAGTCCATCATGCCATACCGGCATACCCTATCAATAGCATTTTGAAAGTCTATGAATCAAACAATTGTATATACCTTGTTCTCGAAATCTCTTTCAATTGTTTCCGTAATTCTTAACAGCTGGTGCGTAGTCGATGTTTGTTTTTAGAACCAAATCGATAACATTGTATAATGTTTTGAATCTCCAGTATTGTTTGAAGTCGTGTCTATCCGAACTATCTATTGTGAACTATCCGGTCTATGTTTATATTTATATGTTTATATTTGCATCTAGGAATGTGCACTGCGAATTTTTTCGACGTCGTTATTATAGAGAGGGATGGGGTGGGGGTAGGAGGTTCTTGTTATGTTGTGAAGCATACTCGTGCAAGGGCGCTTCAGCGCCCGGCCGGCCGTTTAAGCTAGTACCTATATAAAAAGCTTACTTCAAAACACAAGGAGTTCTAAATCTAGACGAGAATAATCTTAATAACCTTTGTGATATAAAATAGCTAGATCAATTAATTGTATGACATAAAATAGATAGACAAATACTTATCAATTCCCAACACAGGTTTTATTTATTCAACATACAAACAAAAATAAAATGAAAATTGAAAAACATAAAATCAAAATAAACAAAAATCTCATGGGATTTAATTATGCTTGCTGAAATGAATTTTAATTTGCTTACAGCATGATAATGCTGGTGCTATATCAATCTTCATTTCAGCAAACCTCTATAAGCAAATTCAATTTATTATAAATACCGCTAATGAGCTCTTTTCATAATTGTCCCCTATTAAATCTTTGTTCGATTTCTGATCAGAAAATTAATTAAAATGTTTGCACTTACTTTCAATTATAAACCCGATACGAAAATACTTTCGTTACATCCCCACTGGTAAATCTAGCGGCAACGTAGATTACACGACCTTGATGAAATCAGCTGTCACTTCACTTGATCAAAATTGGCAATAAATGCATCAAAATGCATCAAAATGCATAAAGTTTTTTTGTTTACAATAACATGAGGGTACTTAACCCAACTTTTATTTAATAAATTTTGAAGTTAGCCGACGTGGATTCACTTCAGTGGTTTATGCTAACTGAATTTGTTTTCTGTTCTAGGTCCTTATATACGTTTTGTTAAAAAAATTGTGAAACAAAACATTTTAACAAATTTAAATGTCAATGACGTCACATAAATCTAATATGTGATTGCAATTATCGAATTACATGATTAAGTATTTGTAATAAATAGAAATGTAGTTCGTAAAAAAACAAACAAATCGATATAATACACTTGTGGTCTAAACCGCTTCCTAAGCTGAGAAATTAACAAAAATGCCAACTGTCAAATAGATGATGAAAAACTTAATTATTTCATAATTGCACAAATTCCTGCTGTGATACTATATGGAATTGCTGCTCTACAACACATAGCAACTTTCTTACAAAGATTTACACTAATTTATATTATATTTAAAACACAAGGCTTACTTTTGTTCCAGTTCGTTTGAGAGATCCACCAGGCCGATTTACGAGTTTCTTTTGTTAAATTAAATTTTTACTATCTACATTAGCTTTCGCTAGTGTAGTCAACACTACTTAACTTTTATATATTTCTTAATGTTTATATTTTTAATTTGAAAAACTCTAAAATGTTTAATTTGAGACGGGCGAATCGGAAGTTTACTAGGGGCGCCCTCTCACCTTCCACTGTGGCGAGTTTCGTAAGTACTCTTCGCTTATAAATATAAAGGGTGATGCAGCCGTCCACTTCCATCATTAATAAGCGTAGCTAAAATCCGCACAGTTGAAAATTATGAACAGACGAATTATACAAATAATAGCTGATGACAATTACTTATTCAGAGTAGTTTCATATTGTTTGTATAAAAGGCAGGAAATTTGCCGACACTATGTTTATGTCACGTTTTTGAAATATGTACTAATAGACGTTTTCAAGAATGTTTTAAACAAGATCGATTTGATTCTTATCATTTTGTAAGGTAGAATTTTCGTATGTATGTATTTATGTAGAATAAACCGTCGGGGAGGGGTAAGCTAAAGAGGAATATATGTATGTCGGAAGAGAGGAGGGTAAGCTGGGAGAGAGGAGTGCTAGGCTTAGAATTTCCAACTGGTTATGTTTGGTGGCGTTCATTTAAATAATCACTCACGAAAATCCAAAGGATTGTAATCACACATCGAATGTTGTATATAGGGAAATCCTTCAATGCTCTTGACCATGTCTTGACGAAGTTTCCCTAGTTACTGATGAATACTTAAAGAAAAGTTAAACTTAAGCTATGAAGATATTAATCCATTCTTGTTCTCTGTGCCCAACTCCAGGTAATTGATTTGAAACATGGACAAAAATAAAATAATGCAAACATTTTCAAAATGTCCTTGGATCGATACCTTCAAAAGAGAAAAATTCAATATTAAATAGATACAAAAACGAGTAAGTTAAATCTGGCATAATAGAGTTTAATAACTTTATTTCATGGATAAAAGACATTCTTTAACTGCAGCAAGTCACATATGTAAAATGAAAATAAAAACCCTAAGAATAGGTGAAGTGATATCCTAAACCTGCTCAATTAGCTATTTAGTACATATTTTATAGTATACAAACTAAATCAACTCATATTATTTTTCTATAATTCAATATTTTTATAAAAGTGTGGCTATGGACATGTGCGCTTAAATGTCTTATGAAACGTGTATTTTCTATTATTTTTTTTTATATTTTGGGTCTTACAAGCCAAGAAAATTATAAAATTTGTTTTATTTTATTTTTTAATTTAAAATCATAGTCGCTTAGAAAAAGTGTGTTTTGGTTATGTGGCTGTTGGTAACATTGATTGACATTTAAAACAATCTCAAACTAATGCCAACTAAAATTTGCGAGTTTTATTAGACTAAATTAAAAATTTAATTATGGAACAAGAAATAGTTATTTAAGCATTAAGGGAGGTAAGTAATATTTACCAGTCGAGGACAAGTTTGCGCCCGAGCGATAGCGAGGGCTGGCAAGTCCGAGACTGGTCAAATATACTTACCTCCCAAATTGCTTATAACAGTTTTTCCACTCCCGAAGTTGTTGAAAAAAAATGAAAAAAAAAGATTCGAGCCCGGGATTTGAACCCGGCACCTTTTTGTGGTATCAGCCTTGTTTGGACAACTGCGCCACCAAGCTTGCTTGTACAGCTCTGTGAAATACGGGTTATGTTAATTTATCTTTACAATAATTTAAATAAAATATCAGTACGCCTTTGGTTGCTAAGGCTTTCATCTGTCTGTTTTTCAAACAAAGTGTGAGTATTAAAAGTTGCATCCGTTTGTAAAATGAATTTCAACGAAAAGGAAAACGAAATCGGGATTGAAGACGCTGCAAACGCTGCCTGTTCCTTCCTCTTGCCGGAAAAGTCGAAGGGACGTTATCAAAATGCATATAAGTGTTTCAAAGAGTGGTGCCAGAGAAAGAACGCTACTGAAATATCGGAAGCAACAATGCTGGCGTATTTTATGGAGAAAACCAAGGTACTGAAGTCACCAGCAAGTTTGTGGTGTGAATACTCAATGTTAAAATCAACGTTGTTTATTGAAGACAACAGAGACATTTCTAAATTCCCAAAACTCAAAGCTTTTTTAAAAAGAAGAAATGATGGGTATAGGCCGAGAAAATCTAATGTTTTCACGCGACAAGAAATAAATAGATTTTTAGTGGAGGCTGACGACAATAATTTCCTCTTGATGAAAGTAGTTATGATAATGGGGATAGCAGGGGCTTGTCGATCGCAAGAACTGTGTGATATGATGATGGAGAATGTTCAAGACATGGAAAGTATAGCGATTGTCAATATATCAGATTCGAAAAATGGTATGTCCCGTAAATTTACGGTTACCGCAGGTGAGAGAGATGCTGTTTGTCACTTGAAAATTTTTAAAAAATACCTGAAAATAAGATCTATGGTTAAAAGTGCCCATCGGCGTTTCTTTATGCGCTTCCAAAATGGTAAATGCTTAGGTCAACCTGTTGGAAAAAACACGTTTTCGTCAATTCCGAGCAAAATAGCAAAATTTCTTGGATTGAAAAACGCTGATACTTACACTGGCCATTCATTTAGGAGGACTTCAGCTACTTTATTAGCCAACACTGGAGTCGACATTCTTGCACTAAAGAGACATGGGGGCTGGAAATCGGATACCATTGCTGAAGGGTACGTTGCAGATAGCCTGTCCAATAAAAATGAGTTGGCTAACAGAGTTTTATACGGCAATAACAGTCATGCTTCGAATATTATATTAGAAACATCCAGCACATCAACCGAAATTTCGTGTGTGAATGGAAGTGCAATTCTAGATCGGAATGATTGCAACAAAATCGAAGTGAAAAAGGACCTTCAGGGACTCGCACCAAATTTTGTTAATTGTAATTTTGAAAATTGTACTATAAATATAAATAAAAAATAAATGTGGGTCTCACATCCCGTTAATGGTCGAAATCAATTTCTGATGAGATACCTGATTTGAAGGGAGGTGAGTTGTTACTTACCTCCCGTTGTTATAGTAACGGGAGGTAAGTTGCTACTTACCTCCCGTTGTTAATAGTAACCATAGTTTGCTCAGTAAATTGCACTTGCTTCCATCAAATCAATGTCATAACAGTGTGCTTACTATGTAGGGAGTGGAAAAATCGGATTTTTTCACTCCCCTGAAGGTCCTTTTTCACTTCGATTTTGTTGCAATCATTCCGATCTAGAATTGCACTTCCATTCACACACGAAATTTCGGTTGATGTGCTGGATGTTTCTAATATAATATTCGAAGCATGACTGTTATTGCCGTATAAAACTCTGTTAGCCAACTCATTTTTATTGGACAGGCTATCTGCAACGTACCCTTCAGCAATGGTATCCGATTTCCAGCCCCCATGTCTCTTTAGTGCAAGAATGTCGACTCCAGTGTTGGCTAATAAAGTAGCTGAAGTCCTCCTAAATGAATGGCCAGTGTAAGTCTCAGCGTTTTTCAATCCAAGAAATTTTGCTATTTTGCTCGGAATTGACGAAAACGTGTTTTTTCCAACAGGTTGACCTAAGCATTTACCATTTTGGAAGCGCATAAAGAAACGCCGATGGGCACTTTTAACCATAGATCTTATTTTCAGGTATTTTTTAAAAATTTTCAAGTGACAAACAGCATCTCTCTCACCTGCGGTAACCGTAAATTTACGGGACATACCATTTTTCGAATCTGATATATTGACAATCGCTATACTTTCCATGTCTTGAACATTCTCCATCATCATATCACACAGTTCTTGCGATCGACAAGCCCCTGCTATCCCCATTATCATAACTACTTTCATCAAGAGGAAATTATTGTCGTCAGCCTCCACTAAAAATCTATTTATTTCTTGTCGCGTGAAAACATTAGATTTTCTCGGCCTATACCCATCATTTCTTCTTTTTAAAAAAGCTTTGAGTTTTGGGAATTTAGAAATGTCTCTGTTGTCTTCAATAAACAACGTTGATTTTAACATTGAGTATTCACACCACAAACTTGCTGGTGACTTCAGTACCTTGGTTTTCTCCATAAAATACGCCAGCATTGTTGCTTCCGATATTTCAGTAGCGTTCTTTCTCTGGCACCACTCTTTGAAACACTTATATGCATTTTGATAACGTCCCTTCGACTTTTCCGGCAAGAGGAAGGAACAGGCAGCGTTTGCAGCGTCTTCAATCCCGATTTCGTTTTCCTTTTCGTTGAAATTCATTTTACAAACGGATGCAACTTTTAATACTCACACTTTGTTTGAAAAACAGACAGATGAAAGCCTTAGCAACCAAAGGCGTACTGATATTTTATTTAAATTATTGTAAAGATAAATTAACATAACCCGTATTTCACAGAGCTGTACAAGCAAGCTTGGTGGCGCAGTTGTCCAAACAAGGCTGATACCACAAAAAGGTGCCGGGTTCAAATCCCGGGCTCGAATCTTTTTTTTTCATTTTTTTTCAACAACTTCGGGAGTGGAAAAACTGTTATAAGCAATTTGGGAGGTAAGTATATTTGACCAGTCTCGGACTTGCCAGCCCTCGTTATCGCTCGGGCGCAAACTTGTCCTCGACTGGTAAATATTACTTACCTCCCTTAATGCTTAAATAACTATTAATGGATTAAATAATTTTTATTATTTTTCTATCAATAAATAAAAGTTTAAAAACTTTCCTTTATTTCTTCTATGATTTTTAACTGTTATACAGTCTAAAATTTGAAAGTTATGTTTAAAATTTGAGAACGAAAAAATGTAGGTACTATTCCGGTAGAAAAATTTTGCATTATTTTTTCCTTTATAAGCGGTCTTACATCCAGTAGCATGTGTACTTATGCCAAATTATTTTTCTTTTAATAATACATATATGTCATAAAATACAATTTAATAAAATACGTGGTTTTTAAATCAATAAGATGTATCTTGGTATAAATTATTTTTTATATTAATAATAAAATCAACTAATATTATTTTATTTTTATTGCAATACTATCCGTCCAGCTAAAGATGAGCTCTGGTCATCGATGCTCTCTGTGTGGTATAAATTAAAAAAATTCCTAGTCAAATCAGCATCCATAGTTTGACAATTATTGATGTTTACGGAAATGTCATAACTAGGTATCGGATTTTTATGCATTTGCATGTTTTTTCTGCTTATAGCAAACATGTGCAGAGTTATATTTCTACATGCTTAAGCCACATATGAATCACATATGTCAATTTGAAAGTGTATATAAATGCATATTTGTATTTATGCACATAAGTGTGCATATTTTACAACTTTTTGGGCGTTTTACATGCTTTAATTATGAAATTTCTAATATTTTTTAAATAATTTTAGCATTTTAGACAACCAACCAAGGGCGGCTTAGTTGAGTCTAGGGGAAACCCATAATTTAAGCTTATTGTTAAATACTAGGCTTTAAAATATTTTACTACCTTAACCATCTGTGTACTTGTTAATATTTTCTAAGAAAGAAAAAGTTTTAACTAAAATTTAAATACTTACATCCTGCGGTATTGTGATAAATAGGTATTAGGAAATTCCAAATACCCTTTGATAACTTCCTGTTCATAGAAAAATTTGCGTGTACTTTTGTTTACTAATCTTGTAATCTTTCAATTAAGACAGTTCAGAAATTGCAAGCTGCATTTCAGTTTGAAATTTTAGAGTGTAAAGATGGGTAAAGTGTCTGTGTCTGTTACACTTCGAAGTTATGTTAAGGAATTCAGTGTTCTTACAACTGACGATAAGGTGTTGTATTGTATAGTGTGCAACGAAACGCTTTCAAGTTACACAACATCTGAACACGGTTCGACATCAAAAGTGTGTTGCCCTGAAATCAAAAAAACAAACATTGTTACCGGGGTACCTTAATAATTCGCGCGGTGAGTCCAGCAAATCGATCGAATTTGATAAAAAACTATGTAGTGCATTAGTGGCTGCAGATATCCCGTTAAGTAAAATTAATCACTCAGCATTTCGTAATTTTCTGGAAGAAATTTAAAAAATGCCAATACCCGACGAGACTACACTCAGGATAAATTATTTACCTCGTTTATACGAAGAGACCATAAAATCAATTAGAAAACATGTAGCGAATAACTACATATGGGTTTCCATTGACGAATCTACTGACACTACTGGAAGGTGCGTAGAAACTTCATTTCCTTCGTTTTGTTAGTAAAATGTAACTAATTAAAGACAGCAGAACAATTTACGGATGTTTTATTTTCTATTTTGTTAGTTACATATTTAATCACAACAATATTTTTACTTGATTAAAATATAATTTTTTTTAAATAACTGTTTTGCGCTAATTGTTTGTAGCCGACTAATTATGTAGTTCGATAAAATAAAAATCAAATTTTTGTTTTCATATACGTGGCTAACGTTATAATTGGCGTTTTAAATTCGGACAGCAATCCCAAATCCTATCTATTAGCAATGGACGTTTTCAAGAGCACCAATCATTGTTCTGTGGCAAAATTGTTTAATTATTCGATGGCTATTTTGTGGCCGGACGGCATACAGCACAACAAAGTACTCCCGTTCGTCACCGACGCGGCACCGTACATGATCAAGGCTGGAGCAGGCTTACAAGTTCTGTACGAAAAAATTATCCACTTAACTTGTCTTGCCCATGCAATGCATAGAGTTGCGGAAAAAGTGCGGGAAATATATCCTAACGTAAACTCTATAATTTCAGATGTAAAAAAAATTGTTTGTAAAGCTCCATATCGCATACAAATAGTTAGGGAAACTGCTCAAGAAGTGCCTCTCCCATCTGAGCCTGTAATAACAAGGTGGGGTACTTGGCTTTCTGCAGCAGAATATTATGCAACTTATTTCGATAATATTAAAGCAATAGTTAGGGATAATAGGCATATGTTTACTTTTGAAAATTTAAAAATGTACGTCATTGTGAACTGTAACGCTCTATGTTTAGAAAATATAATTAATTAAATTATTGCATAGGATGTCTAATTAAAATAATTTCTGTAAATAACACGTAAATAACGCTAAACAGGTGTGTTTTAATAATGAAAGTGCATATATTTATTAAAAATTTCTAATAAACGCATATTTCATGATTTTTAAGTGCATATTTAAGTACATATTTTACGTTTTTATAGTGCATAAGTGCATGCATATTTCAGCATTTTTAAGTGCATACAAATCCTATACCTAGATTATGTTAGGTTAAAGGTGAGTGAGGCGTCCTGTCCGCCCCTCCACTGCGACCTCCTGGGTCTATTGTGGCTCACACCCAGGTTAGAGTTCACCCTCCAGTCCCATTCTTTTAAGGAAGGTGAGTAGTCTGGTGGGTGATAGGTTGGTCAGATCCTCCAGCTTCAGTTGCACTGAACCAAACAGTGAGAATCTGGTGCGGTCCCCTGCGGGACAGGTACATATGACGTGCTCTGCTGTTTCCTCTGCCTCTAAGCATAGACGGCAGACAGTCTTGTCTGCTAAGCCTAGCTTATGCATATGGTATCTAAGACGGCAGTGCCCAGTGAGAAGGGCAGTTACGCTGTGCAGTCCTAGTCTGTTCAACTCTAACAGTGAGGTATGTCTGCGTTTGGATGGGCCCTTTATTGCTGCCTTGGAATAAGCCATCCCTGGGAGGCTATGCCACAGCTCCTGTGTACAGTGCCTCATCCAGCTTGTTACAGCACTTTTGGCCTCGGCCCTTGAAATGCCAAGGACCGGCTCTGGGCCAATAAACTTCGAGCTGGCACCTCTCCTAGCGAGGTGGTCAGCTAACTCATTCCCTTCAATGCCAGAGTGACCGGGAACCCAAATTAGGGTGACTTTGTTGGCTTTCCCCAATTTGGAGAGTGCCTCCTGACAGCTCCATACTGTTGCTGATGTACAGCCACAGTTTGTCAGGGCTTGGAGAGCAGCCTGACTGTCAGAGAAGATCTTTATCGATTTGAGTGCGTGACGCAGGTCGATTAACGTCCTTGCACACATCTCGATGACATAAACCTCTGCCTGAAAAATAGTTGTATGCGTTCCAAGACTGTAGTACAATTCAGTTCTTGGATTGTTGCAGTACACTCCAGCTCCTACCCCATCCGAGGTTTTGGAGCCATCAGTGTAACAGCCGATGTCAGCTTTCTGCAGGGCATTCTTTGATTGCTCCCATTCGTCTCTATTAGGAAATAGGACTTTATACGGTTTGCTGAAGTTATATCTGGTAGACATTGTGTCGGTCATCATACCTAGGAGGTTATCCGATTCTATTACAGGTAATGCTTAAAAAAAAAAAATAGTCGGTTTGGTATGAAGATCACTGTCTCCGGCTTCTGTCTTGCCGCTTGATAGAATCGATATGTGGCCAGTCTGGCTTCTCCCTCTAACACAATGTGTAGGGGTGGTAGATCCAGTAGCATTTCCATAGCTGCCGACGGTGTAGTGCTTAAAGCTCCTGTCACCGCCAGGTTGGCTGTTCTCTGTAAGCTAGAGAGTTTATCTTTGGCTGTCCTTTGTGAGGACTTAGGCCACCAAACAACACATCCATATGTGACTATAGGTCGGATGACCGTCACATATAGCCAGTGCATTTGTTTGGGTTTTAATCCCCAGGATTTTCCGCAGATTCTACGACAGGTCCAAAGAGCCTGCCTGGCCCTGCGGATGGTGTTATCCAAATGGGAGTTCCAGTTAAGCTTCTTATCTAGTGTAATCCCCAGATATTTGGCTTCTTCCACAAATGGGATTGTTTCACCTAGGATACTTGGTGATCTGAGGTTATCAGTCTTTCGTTTCCTGGTGAACGGTAGGATAATCGTCTTTTGGGGGTTAACACTGAGTAGCTCCCCCTGACACCAACCTATCGTTGCATCCAAAGATTCCTGCAGAATTGCAGAGATGACCTCTTCATCTCTGCCTCTGACCAGAATGACTATATCGTCAGCGTAGGCCTGAACCTCGGCTTCATGTACCTCGATGATCGCCAGTAGGTCATCAACCAGGAGTGTCCAAAGCAAGGGGGATAAAACCCCTCCCTGCGGACATCCCCTGGTTGCCCTAAACCTGACAGTCTCTCCGCACAGTGATGTCGTTATCGTTCTGCCCTTGAGCATTGCTCGTATCCATCCCACCATGGTGGGTGCCACTCCCCGAGCTGCAACCGCTTTACAAAGGGAGTCGGTTAGTGCATTATTGAAAGCTCCTTGAATGTCTAGGAAAGCTGCCACCGCAATCTCTTTTCGATCCAGAGTTTGGGTGATTTTTCCCACAAGGTTATTTAAAGCCAGTTCTGTTGATTTGCCCCCTTGGTAGGCATATTGGTGAGCACTGAGGGGGTTGGTCGGACTTCCAAGGGACTGGAAGGACTTCCCGCCTGATGTACCCATCCAACAACTTCTCAAGGGTTTTCAGCAGAAAAGACGCCAGGCTAATTGGCCTGAAAGAATTGGGTTGGGTGTCTTTGCGACCCACCTTAGGTATATACACCACCTTTGCCGTGGACCAGCTAGATGGTATGTGATTCCACGCTAAACTGGCCCTGAACAGTCTAATAAGGTGGGGTAGGAGGGTGTCCAATCCCTGTTGCAATAGCACGGGAAGGATACCATCCCCTCCTGGTGATTTATAAGGCTGGAAGGATTGAACTGCCCAGCTTATGGTTTCAAAGGTGACGACCTTGTTAACCGCCAACCAATCTTCCCTCTTAGGCCGTCTGTACTCGCCTATGAGGGCCGTGATGGCAGGTTCCTCGTCAGCGTCATTGAGTATCTGACAATCGGGGAAGTGGTATTGAGCTAGGATCTCTAGAGTGGCCTTGCCGGAGGTCGTGTAGGTGCCATCGGGTCGCTTGATCGACCCAAGTACCTGAGTCGACTCTCTGGCCAGGACCTTGTGAATCCTGGCGCTGCTAGGTGTATCGTTCACACTCTCACAGAACCTTCTCCAAGAGTCCCTTTTGGCTCTCCGGATTTCCTTGTTATAGTTAGTTAGGCCACTTCTGTAATTATCCCAATTGCCTGATACTTTAGCTCGATTGAATAATCGTCTAACTTCTTTCCTCATTTTATCTAAATTGTGATTCCACCAAGGGGTTCCTCTGTTATCTTTCTTCCTCTTGAGTGGGCAGTTATCATGGTATGATGAGACAATTGCATGGCGGACCTGTTCCGCGGCTATCTCAATCTCATCATGATTCCTGATGGTGGTAATGGCATTCCCTAGCAGTTCTTCTAGATCGTGCTTGTAGTTTTCCCAATTTGTGCACCTAGGGTCTCGATATTCAGCTATGGGCCTAGGGCCCATTTCGATTTTAAACTGAATATGTCTGTGGTCTGAGCACGACGGCTCAGTGGATACCCTCCATTCGGTTATCCTATTGCTCATAAAGTAGGAGCTGATTGTAATATCTAATACCTCCCTACGATTTCTCGTTATGAAGGTTGGTTCCGAACCAGTATTGTTAACAACCAGTTCTTCCTCTATTATAAAATTAAAAAGTGACTCACCTCTCTGATTGGTGTTTGTGCTGCCCCAGGCCGTATGGTGGGAATTAGCATCACATCCAATCACCAGATGGAGGTTGTTCCTCCTGCTGTAGGCGACTAGTTCTCTCACTGCAGCGGGGGGAGGTGGTTCCTGGCTGTCTCCCGGGAAGTATGCCGAGCAGACGATCACATCGAGCCTGCCCTTCTCCACCGGGAGTGTTGCTTGGATGGCGACCACGTCCTGTGTACAAAAACCTGACAAAGTAAAGTATTCAATGTCTTTCCTGACAATGATACATGCCCTGTGTCTGTTCCCCGAGGGGTCAATGACAGTCTTACCTGATGAGACGCCCAGGCCGCTCACTCGGCCCGTTCGGTCCAACCAGGGTTCCTGGATGAAGGCGAAATCCACGCACTCCTCCAAGAATTTCTTGCCCAGGACATAGGAAGCTGCCCTGGCATGTTGCAGGTTAACCTGCAAGCATTTAATATAGTTTGCCATTATGGCGCACTACCGGCTTCCTCCCCACTTTCCCTCTTCAAGGGCGATTTACCGCCCTTCCTGGGAGGATGCTTACCAGTAGCAGGTAGTTTCCCCTTGGGAGCAGCTCCCTTGGGTTTTCCCCCTCTGCTCGGTGGAACTGGGCCTTTGGGTTCCGTGAGGGAAGGTGCCTTGCCCTTGATGGAGGGTGTAACCCCATCCTTCGTGGGCTTCGACAGTTCCTCACTCACCACTGTCCCAGAAGTGGATGGCTTTGGCTGGTTGCTGCCACTGCCTCGAGCTCGCAGTCTGAAGGTGACCTGCCCGAAGCCGAAGTATGGCCTCATCGACAAGTCCTCCAGAGCTTTCATGGACGCCTCGTCGACCGCAAACGTGCAGGTTTGTCCGGGGCCTGCCTCCTCACGGTGTAGTACTACTTCCTCAGCTTGGTGAGCACAACCTCTGGAGATAGTCTACCCGACTTATCGTCCGGAATGTAGGCCACACAGACGTGAGGTTTGGGCAACTCAGCCCCTTGAACGGCCTTGAGCGTCGCTCCTTCCCATGGTTTGAGGTGGGCCCATCACGCTCTTCAGCCAGGAGGAGCTCTGCTCATCTTTACAGGTTACTAGGAGCCAGCCAGGCCTAATAGTGCAGCTCTGGAAGCGAACCTGTACCCCCTCATCTGGGATTTTGTCCACAGAGTCTATGATAGCGCTCTGTAGGTCTAAAAGTTGTTGGTTAGACAGTACCTGGCTGGGGTATTCAGTGTGGATAATGCCCACTCTGATTCCCTCAGCTACTGTCTTGTACGACCTCGGTCGTATCTTTTCCTCAGCAGGACCTTCATTGCGAGGCTTCTTGACCATCTGATCAGGCGTACTACCGTCTGATCTCTGGCGCTTGCTGATGCCAGCGCATTCTGAGGCGGACGTCCCGCTCTCTTTCTGCTGGCTTATCTCTTTCCGCTGCTCTAGAACGGACTTCAAGGCGGTTTCATAATCAACTCCGCTCTTGAGCATTTTGCTAAGGCGTTTCCTAGCGGCCCCGCCTAGCCTCTTCTTTTTCAGCGTGAGGTCGCCGATTTGTGCGGCCACCTCAGCATCATTTTGACTTATTTCCTCTTTTTCCCCTTCAGTCGCTAAGGGCTGTATCAGTTCTTGCTCCTGAGGGATAGGGGAGGTGATAGGAGCGGGATCGACCCCAATCTCCATTGCTTCCTCAGCAGGCTGAGGATCGAGGATTGAACCCTCCTCGTCGGGGTTTGTTTTAAAAGTGTTGCTCATAGTTATTCCCACGAGTAGCTAGGGACTGGGTTGGTCCGCCGACGGCAGAGCCCTGCGTTCACCGCGGTAAGGCATAAATTCAACGGGGTGCTGCCCGGTGCCCCGAGGTTGGAGTCAGAAGACTGGTCCTCTATCCAGCCACGCATCCTTCGCCCTGGCTCCAAACCGGCTTGGATTTAGGTTTTTAATGAGGTATACTCCTCTTGGCCCAGGCGGTTAAGCCAAGACCCCCACTTCGTCTGTCCGCGAGACATGACCACAGTCAACAGACGAAGCATGGTTTTTCGGTCTCACATAAGAGAGAAACCGGCGCCGTTTTATACCCCAGTGCAGGCCCTTAGCCACGACACGACAGCTGGGTCTTTGGGGAGGTTGGTCCGCGAGAGCCGGCTTCGTCCCCATGTTGCGGGTTTTAGGCCACTCAGGTGGACTGCAACCGGCTCAACCCACTCACAATAAATGAGTGGGCTCCCTATCCGCCACCTGGGACGCGCCCGATGGGTACCCAACCACACGGGATCCTATACCTAGTCATAACACTTAGTCATAACAGGTGATTTTTTGAGGTTAGGGATAAGTAATGTTGACCGTTTGAAACTACCTTTTAGATTTTAACATTGATACTTATTATTTTTGAAATTTTTAAAACATTTTCAGTAGGAAACTAAGAATTAGATTTTCGCGAATGCCTAATACTGTACGTTCTCTAGTTCTATAGAACTATTACCAAGTACTGTAAAACAAGAAATCACTTTTACTTATAATTAATAAATTAACTCATTTCTAACCGTTGTAATAGTAGTACCTTCAATATAGAAAAGTATTACTTATGTATATTCTTACTATTCAAATACATTTTTAGATTCAAAATAATAAAACTATTTAGTATTTGAATCAACTTAAATAGAGCTTAATTAAAATAAAATTAATGTTAATGGTGCTTATCTATCTGTTCTCTTGTTTATTTATTATATACACATATATTACTAGTATATTTCCTACATAACTTTCAGATTTCTTAACACTTCGTATGTTTGGGTCTTGCCATGATTTACCTGGATTTCCTTTGGAATCCAAGTTTCATCCATATAAACTACTTGCATTGGAGACGATTGAGTTTAGGTTTGCCATATAACGTTTTAAAAACTTAATACGCATACTGGCAATATTTGACTTTTCGACTAATGCTCTACGATTGTTGTCTTTGATCAATTTAAACCCAATGCCATGTAGAACAGTTTTTAAACTACTTCTGGCTATTAGAATATGGTACTCTTGAAGTTCATTATTTATTCGTCTTCCTTTGTACTGACATAATATTAATATTATGTAGATAAAATCGCAATTTTTTACAAGTTCTAGGAAAGAACTGTTGCTTATTATTATTGAACTACTAAGTCACTCTCGAAAAGCATTTAAATAAGAAATAACTTTAGCAAATGTTTCCTGCGTCAATCAAATCTACAGGTATCAGGATACCTGTGACATGTTTTGCAATAAAATCAGATGTTCATAAACGCATACAGCATTACCTATAATTTTTGTATTTTCTTTTAGAAATGTATGAAATACCTTACAGAATCCTTAAAATTGATCTACTTTATCTGAGTGACGACATTAAATTCTTCCACAATAATCTTGCCAATATATGTAGTTATTTTTACTATTTCGTGGCAATCTGGCAATATCTTAATTTGATCTAGAATTTTATTTGTATAATGTTGGCCACACCGTATTCTACAGAACTAGTCAAATCAACTTCCAACCACCCAGAGAAGTGCTAATATAATGCTATCCTCGTCATACTCGTAAATAACAAGAGTAAAGCCATATGAAAAAGCTTTCTGTGATAACTTCGTGTAAAGATGACGCAAATCTCATCTTTCCCTGGACGGATAATAGTTACTAGGTGCCAACTGCTTACCCTATTGGGTAAGCTTAACTAACTAACGCACTCTTAAAACACTGCTGTTTTTACTGATTGTTGCTTTTGTTGAAATACGAAAAAAGAATTCAAGCTCGGATCCTCACCTCTCTTTTGGTAATCCAGCGCTAGGTAGCGCTGGCTGTTGGAATACGAAAAAAGAATTCAAGCTCGGATCCTCACCTCTCTTTTGATCATCCTGCGCTAGGTAGCGCTGGCTGTAAAAAATATACCGAGACACATGAATGAATGAATGAATGAAAACACAATGCTTGTACTTAAATATTTTTAGATTTTTGATGCGCCTGTGATATTGTGTCAAAGTTGTGTTATGTCATCAAAAATCAGCCTACTTATAAAAATCGTGGGAAGTTTTCCTGCCGGAATAGTACATATATAAGGTTAAGATATTAATAAAACTTGTGAAACTTTAACTAATCTTTGTATTTATATTATATTTCATGATTATGGAGTTCCACAAAGTAAGGCTGGAGACAGTAAACATATATTGTTATCAACATAACAAAATAAAATTTCGGTGTTTTTAAAGAGATTGGTTTACTTTATGATATGTACTCAGATGAGTTAAGTAGTTCATCAACAAGCCATTAAAGAACCAAAATAGAAAAAAATGTATCTCATTATTTTATATTATACATAATAGATGTAACGTCTTTTAAAAATATTTAATAAAAATATCAGTCCATATAAATAACTGGGATGTAATTAAAACTATCTGTCATAATATAATTAATAAATTTAAAGTGCAAATTTTATGTATATATTTAATATTCAAAATGAAGGTCAATAGAGATAACTATTAATTTTTGCACTTTTATAAATTCAATAAACCTTATGTAACAAGCTAATAATAAATAAAAACCCAAACAATATTTAAAAGAGTGGCTCATTATAGTTCAATGGCTTTAATATACTCATTATTAAGTAGATATCCTTGATAAGACGATTTTTAGTTAATATTTTATAGCACACGCTAATTTATGATTAGATTAATCAAATTACTATTCTAATATACCATAACAAATGATATTTTTGCATTTTAAATGTTTAAATTATAATTTTAATACAGGATTTAATTTAGTTATTGATTAATATAATAGTAGAATTTTGTATACTATGAGTAATGTTAAGGGAGGGCTAGAAAAATACACAACCGTATTTATACCTAAAATAAAGTTTACAACCAGTATTTTAACACAACCGTATTTTTCCACAACTGTATATTTCCACAACTGGAAATATCACGTTCCGGAAAAATCCACAAAAATATTATTTAGATTCTTTTAACCCTATAAAGGGCAAAAATAATTAACCCAAAAATAAATGTTACAAGGAATAATTTTACACAACCGGAAATTTATACAACCGTACTTTTTCACAACCTTCGATTTTATATTCAGTAAAAATCCACAAAAATAATTTCCTACAACCGGATTTTAACACAACCGGAAATTTATACAACCGTACTTTTTCACAACCATCGATTTCATATTCTGTAAAAAGTCACAAAAATAATTTCCTACAACTGGATTTTTACACAACCGGAAATTTATACAACCGTACTTTTTCACAACTATCGATTTCATATTCAGTAAAAATCCACAAAAATAATTTCCTAAAACTGGATTTTAACACAACCGGAAATTTCTACAACCGTACTTTTTCACAACCATCGATTTCATATTCTGTAAAAAGTCACAAAAATAATTTCCTACAACTGGATTTTTACACAACCGGAAATTTATACAACCGTACTTTCTCACAACCATCGATTTCATATTCATTAAATATCGACAAAAATAAAATGGTATAATCTAGATTTTTACACATCCGGGTATTTCCACAATTTTACATTACTAGTATTACTCCAACTGAAAACTTATTAAATCTCACTTCAAAATCAATCGGTTAAAATGTGTTTCTTTTTACAACTAGTTACAAAATAATAATACTTTGTATAACTTGGCTAACCTTCACAACTAGTGACAAAAAGAATCAGAAATCATTTTAACTCTTCGATCATATAATTATCATAATTAGTGGTATCGGGCATGGTATCGGAGTGTTACCTGTGTTAATAAGGGTTCCGGAAATAAAGATGTTTGAATAGAGACCGGGGTCATAAATGCCGTAGTGTCGTGGTTAAAGAATTATATAAAATATAATTCTATATAAATATTCTGATAAATATAAATGTAATTTTGCACCATTTGGAATCACCACATGATTATCAAATTATTTACGAATAAGTGTACGTGTTGCAATACAAAAATAAGCTACGAATTTCAGTAAACTCGTTAATTATTTCTATAAGTAATTTAAATCAGTTAAAATATACTGGACGCCTTTGATTTATAGAAGTTTTTGACAATATTAATCCTTATCATTTCATCTTTCTTGGCTCCCTGGCTGTATATTATACACTGCAGTATTATACAGTGGCTTGGCGCTGTATATGTAGGCTTTATAACATGCATTCCACAATGGGCAGGCCCGGATTAACACTGAATCCTACGAAGTTCAGGTTTCAGGCGCCATGTTTTGGGGGCATCAGCGCCAGACACGGTTCGCAGAATTGCAAATTCTTAGAAAGGTCTGGGACTGGAACGACGTAAATTGAAAACCTGAAATTCCTGTTTTTATGATTTTCTATTATAAAATAAAACTTGTTTGAAATGTTTCTATTTAGTTTATTTCTGTTGCTAGCATGCTCAAGTCTGGTCGCAAGATCTAACCGGCGACAGTAAACAAATTAAATGCAGCACTATTAATGGGCGTGCTTAATGACTGATAACATTTACTTAAGCCTTAGAAATAAAACTGTAGGAAGGAACACATTCATCTACCACATACGACCGTGATGGAGTAAACTAGAAAGCAAAACTATCCTAGTATAATCTCTATAGCTGTGTAGTTGACGCCTTTACAAGAAATTCTTTGTGTCAACTTAGAAGCAGCAATACATATTTATTGTTCATATTTTACTCTTCACTACCTTTTGACTCCCGTCAACATATATTTAATTCATCATAATAAAATGTAATTAATAATTACACAAATAAATATGCTGCTTATGGAATTATTACTTCTCTAAGGAGTATGCCAGAAAGTTTTACACGTGGTTTCTTCCTTGCATTATCATGATAGCAGTAGCTACAGAAATAGAAAACGTCATTAATCCCAGAAAAGCCTCGGGATTCGATCTGATCACTGACGTTGTTTTAAAACAACTACCGAAAAAAGCTATATATTCGGGCCGGCGGTGGACGAGTGGTGTCAGTGCATCACTCGTGTTCCAAGGGGTTCGAATCCCACTTGGGGCGACGGGATTCTTCTAATTAAAAAATTCCGCCACCTCAACTATGGGTGTGTGTATTCGTGTTGCATGTTAGATGGGGGACAGATGACCTTAGGTGTTGGTTCCCCCGTAGTGTAGGCGTAAAATAAAATAAAAAAATGCTTTAATAATATCAAAATAAGTTGCATAATATTCTGCTGCAGAAAGCCAAGTACCCCACCTTATTATTACAGGCTCAGGTGGGAGAGGCACTTCTTGAGCAGTTTCCCTAAATATTTGTATGCGATATGGAGCTTTACAAACAATTTTTTTACATAGTGTAGGCGTGCCCCGTAGTGTAGGCGTGAAAAAAAGCTATTAAAGATAACACATCTGATGAATACTGTTTTACGGTTGAGGTATGTATCAAGACTATGGGAAGCAGCAGATGTGATAATGATTACAAAAGCTGACAAATCCCCAAGTGAAGTTACTTTCTATCGGCCAATTTCCTTACTCTGGATATTGTTCAAGCATTTTGAGAAGCTAGTACTCAAACACTTTTAAATCAATAATTGAAGAAAAATATTTAATGCCAACTCATCAATTAAGCTTCACAATAATCACGTAATCATAGATTAGATGCAAAAAATCACCTGTGTAATAAAGAAAAATTCGAAGAAAGAAAATCTGCTTTACAAAATTTTAGGATGTAGCACAAGCATTCGATAAATTATAACATATTTAATGCATTTTTTATAGCAGTTGTTATAGACAAGCTGTTTTACATACATATATGATGCTGATATATCATTTCGCAAAATATGTAAAACTATACGGAGTGATATCATACAACTTGTTACAATCTTTGAAGCTTGCCTTTGGAGATCGAAGAATGATATATAAAATATTGTTGGTATACACATTTTCCATATTAACATCTTGCTAAAACAATAGAAAATGTCCAAAATAACGAAACGATACGGTTAGTTATATTGGTTATACTGAATGTACGGAATATAACGAGTAAACACGGCAACACATGTACGGCTACTTTTGTGTACAGTGTCAATATATTATTTATAAATTCCTAAATTTCTAGAAAGAGGGTATAATATCCGACTGTTCGGAATGCAAATATTACATTTGAAAACTTATCGACAAGAATAAAATACCTAAAAGGTACATAAGCTTTACAGCTATACAATAAAATATCCACATGTTTGCAAAATCGGCAAATCCTAAAATATTTCTTTGTTAGAAAATACTGCAAAACGGTAAACAAACTAAATTATCTACTTTCGGAAAAAATGTATTTAAGTGCTTCCTGTAAAGCTTACTTAAGTTATATGGACATATACAATCCCTACTATAGTAATCAATGAGAAGAGAATTCACGATTCCTCCTATTCTGAAAATATACCCCTTCACATTTTAAATTAATAATAATAACAACAAAAGATATTTTACATTTACATGCTAATATTTTCAGGTTTCTATTAGAAGTAGTCGCTATTAGCCAAGTACTTAAACAAACTTACTTATATACACAGAAGGTAAAAGTATATACCATTTTTATTTTGATTCCTCTATCACAATTTGGATTTAGAAAACAAGTGAACATCAAAATGGACCTGTATCCATGTCCACAATTATATTTCTAACTAATACATAATAGACAGTCATTATATTTGGTGATATCGATGTCATTTGGACTTTCTTAGGCATTTAACCGGCAGTCAACCGGAAGTCAAAATTTTTTAAAAATTACGAGTTACGTTTAGAGTTTTTTTTAAGGAAGATGAATAATAATTATTATCAAAAAATATGTAATTTACAGAAGAAACATCATACTAACGAACAAAGAAAAAATCGATTTAAAAAACATTTCGTGAAAATAATTTAGTTAATCTAAGTGAACCCACATTTTTGCTTCATAAAATCCGTTCTCAAATAGTCAACTTCGATTGTTAGAAAGAGGGTGATAACGTAAATGTGAAGCAAACAAATTTGCATTTTTATAATCTATATACAGTCTTTTAAACGTCTACATTAAAATCTCATTGATTTTAAACATTTGATCGTTTCGTCAAATGTCCATGTTTTTCCCATTTCGATCCAGTGTGCGACTAGAAGGGAAACTAAGACGTTATTAAAAAGTTTACGACAATAGAGGTGTAGAAAGGGGATGGACATTAATTTTCTTTGATTTGCTTGTTTACCGACGGAGAAATAATTGATATTTGGCAGGTTGCAGATATTTTCCTATTTGCATGTATATAGATCTAATATACAGGGTGTAATGTTGATAGGTAAAATTCCTCAGAGTGCGGTATACTATAACGAAAACAAAGTTAAAAACACCCATACCATTTTGTTCTCCGATGGCTCTGAGGTACAAGCCTCAGTTAAAGTGTTGACCAACATTTTGTTAAAATTTTTAAATTTATCGACTTTTAGTAACGGATATTTGGATTTAACTTACATTATTAAACCGTACTACTGGACATAAACCTTTTAAGCAGTCTTTGAAGTTTTAACTGCTTTAAATCACAAGAATTCAATGCGTAAGAATTCAAGTGATCATACTTTTTAAAATTATGGCAACAATATAATAATAATAATAATAGCATTTATTGCCAACAGGTTTGCCCAATTAACTACAGGCAATAGGAGTAAGCAGTTTAATTATATTATTAAAAGCTAGAATCTGTACCTTGATTATTTTCTTTTATGTTTTATCATGGATGGTCAGTTGCAAATTAGTATCTATTCAAATATTGCATTGCAAATGATGGAAGCGCTCGAGATGAAAGGTGTCCTTTTTGTTAATAAGAAATAATTTCTTAAAATTTAATCCTTGGAAATCTTAAAAGTTGGTTTACGTAAATAATACGTAAGTTATTTGGTTAACTAAGCAATAATACGTAAGTTATTTGGTTAACTAAGCAAAAAGTACTACATGTGTAGAAATATTTGTAATTTTTCCATTAAGGCTGTTATGGCGAGAAGAATAATAAAAATCTCCAATGTATTTAAATGGAAAAAACTTGATTCCGTGGATCACATACAACCCGGTCATTTCTGTACCAATTGAGATGATGCGATAGCTTTGGTGCTATAACGATTTAACACTGTGGTTGGTGTGTTAAGGCTATATTTATTAATTCTTGTAGAAGGAAATAAAACGCAGATTTACTTCTATGAATTATTTATTTGACTCTTATAGTTTATTGATACGCGTTGCCTAGTACCATTTCGTATCTATGCAAAAATATATGAGTTGTGAGTCGTTCACAACATTACCCCGCCCGATCTGAAACGTGGGTATTACACACATGAAAAAGAAAAAATACGAAATGGTATTTTGGAGAAAAAATGGAGTATTTTAAGGGAACTTGAACAAAGTTGTAAAATTCTCCAGCTACAAAAACTCTACTAGGCAGTATAGGTAGTTACAATAAAAAAACTTAAGCTAAATAACACTACGGAACTTGCGACGGCAACTCTTGGAACCTGTAAACAGAAAGAAAAAAAACAGAAAAGTGTTCAAATTTTTAAAGTTAACAGGTAAAAGGTTTTCAAAAGATGCCTTCGCGTAGCATTTGAAATCAGCTTATTGTTGGCTTAACATTAAATGGTAACTAATCTAAAAAATATGCAGGCTTTAGCCTATCTACAGAGATAGGGCCAGTGTGATTCTCTAAGGTGGCGTATTTAACTGTCCGTTCTAACACTTTATAGGGGCCTAAATAACTGTCTTTCATGCCCAAGGTGTGCGTGTCATTACGAACGTATACGTGTGTGCAGTTGGTCAAGTCTCTGGGGACGAAGGACTGACTGGAATACGTTTTTGTAAAAAAATGCTTCTGCTTCATACGACGTTTGAGATTGGCTATGAAATTAGGGAGGTTCATGTCGTTAGCCAGTTGTTCTTCTTCGAAGAAATCACCAGGTAGTCGTAAAGGTGTAGCATACAGGATTTCTGCAGGAGAAACATTAACTTGTGATTTCAGGGTTGCACGTAAGCTCAATAGAATCCAAGGGAGATTCGTTAACCAGGAGGAAGTTCCTGTGGTTTGAATGGATTGCTTGAGTGTCCGATTAAAACGTTCGATAACGCCTTGACTAATCGGATGGAAGGCCGTGCATTTGACGTGTTTAATTCCTAACATGGCCATGAAGTTGATCCATGCATGCGAAAGGAATATTCTTGCATTGTCCGTGGTGAGGTACTTGGGAATTCCAAAGCGGGACACCCACGTGTCGACAAATGCAGTGATTACTGACTCCACGGAAGAATCCTTCAGAGGAATGGCTTCCGGCCACCGACTGTAGCGGTCAATAATGGTAAGGAGGAATTTATAACCTTCCGAAGAAGGAAGGTGTACTAGGTCGAGATGGACCTTAGTAAAATGTTCATCTGGTTCTACAATAGATTGTAATACTCCAGCTATAGTGGAAGACGAACTGTCTGCAGCTATACTGATAGGGTTATTAATTCGCGGATGTACCAATAAAGTAGCGGTAATCAAAGCATTCTTCGCGTGCTTTGGCGAAGCTTTACCAGGAATAACTATAGAGGTTAACGGTGCCAGAATTTTCGCACAGTTTGGTACAAATTTATGGTAATACGAAATTAAACCAATGAAATTGCGGAGTGCTTTCTGACTTGAAGGCAATGGGTAATCAATTATAGCTTGGACTTTGGAAGCCATTGGTCTGATACCGCGTGTATTAACGTGATGTCCTAAAAAATCGAGCTCATTGACTCCAAAGAGACACTTTGGTAGGTTTATAATTAGGCCATTGTCTTTTAATCGGGAAAACACTTGGTGTAAATGTTCAATATGTTGCTGCGAATCAGCACTAAAGACTAATATATCATCTAGATAAGAAAAACAAAATGGGAGCCCTGATAACACAGTGTCCATGAAACGACTCCAAGTGCTGGCTGCATTCCGTAGTCCGAAACACATCCGTTTGAACTCAAAGAGTCCCAGAGGTGTGATAATAGCAGTCTTGTGAATGTCCTCTGCCGCTATTGGTATTGCGAAATAGGCCTTTTTGAGATCTAGCTTTGAGAATATGGTTGCACCAGCAAGTTTTCTTGTAAAGTCCGTTAAAAAAGGAATCGGATAACAGTCTGGTACTGTCACTGAATTAAGTTTTCTATAATCGCCAACGAAGCGATAACTGTCTGTTGGGGCGATGCGGGCTGAGATGTCTTGGTCGTCACCAGGAGGTAGTGCCTCTGCCGCGCCTACTGCTCGCTTCCCGACGATGTGAATTGGCGTGGCGTAGCTAGACGATGACCGCTGTACTACGTCAGCGTCCAAGAGCTCATTAAGATGACCTTCTAGAAAAGAAAGATGATTAGGGTTCAGTTTGCGACAGCGTGCTTTAACTGGGGGTCCGGTCGTGTCAATGTGATGGACTACAGTATGTTTTACTGGTTGATGGTAGTCAAACTTACGTAAAAGTTCTGGGAAGTGTGTATTTAGCATCTTGCTATAAACATCAAGATCGCTAGACATGTTGTTAACAGTACCTGAAGAGTGTACGTTAATGTTTGAAGGTAAGGGAAGATGAGGGGAAGAAATCGCAGGAGTAACGATTGACTCGGAAGGAGGAGTCAAAACATTAGCCTGTGCGGAAAATATTTTTCGTTTAGTGCCAGTCTTAACTTGGTGGGTTGTGGAACCTCGACTGCGAGTTCGGGCGGGCTGAACATCTGCTGTGCAAATGACCCACTGAGAAGAGCAGTCAGTCTTAACTGGGGGGATTGTGGAACCTCGACTGCGAGTTCGGGCGGGCTGGACATCTGCTGTGCAAATGACCCGCTGAGAAGAGCAGTCAGTGAGAGGATTCACTGTTGTAGCTGGAAATTGACAACCTTGGCTGCGGTTTCGTGCGAGCTTGACATCTGCTGTGCAAATGACTCGTCGAGAAAAGCAGTCAATAGTTAGGTTGTGCCCCTGCAAAAAATCCAGGCCTAGAATGGCTGTAGATATGTCAGCGACATAAAATTTCCAGGGGCATGGCGGTAGGCCAGGAATTGGGAAATGTAACCTTAAAGTTACAATACCTGTCACAGGAATTGACGTATTGTTCACTGTCATAAATGAAAGGTTGGCAGGTGTGATGTTTTGGTTACAGGAAACTGCAATGTGGGTGGGTAAAATAGAGTAACCCGCACCACTGTCAACCACAAAATTAATTTTGTAGGTTAGGTCCTGTAAAAAGATTGAAGGATAAGTGCTTGGTAAAGAAGAAGTTGGAAGGATTGAATTAACCCTGGGAAATGGGGAATTGGCATTTCCCGAAGGCATGGAACGGCGTTTATTGAAATGCTGAGGATTTTGGGGGTTCGGAGAGATGGTGGGAGCTACAGGGAATTGTCGCTTGTTCATAGTAGAAAGCTCATTGGAAATGGTAGTAAGATTGGTCGTCAAACTGTCCAGCTTAGCTTCTAATGCAGGAGTAGTTGAAGGTTGTGGTGCTTGTTGCATAGAATAAATTAAATCTAATCTCTCTACAAAAGATATTAACGGTAAGTCATCGAAATTTAAAGATTGAATTTTAAGTTCTGTTGGTAGTTTAGCTATTAAAAAGTCTTTGGTTAATTCCTCAGTTAAGCCCAGATCCAATTTTTGGATGTCAAAGAGTAGTTCTTTGACACTATCAGAGAATTGAAGAGTCTCCAAAAGATTATTAATGCGAGATTCTCGTGGACCTAGAATAAATTTTATTACTGCCCGTTTCAATGTAGTATATGGTTGTTGCCTTGGGGGGTTAATGATTAAGTCGCGATGAGCTCCTAAAAAAAAAAAGGTAAGTTTAGGGTTAATAAGTTATATTTGGCTAGTTCATTGTTGATCAGCATACGAGTAAAGTATCGTTCTACCAAAATAAAATACAGGTCGATATCGTTACTCGTAAAAACTGGAAATGGAACCTTGACAGTTGCCATTTTAAATATTAAATATTAAAGTAAATAAAATTTGAAACTTATCGAATATTAGAAGGAGCACTAGTTTTGGTTCCAACGGTCACCTCTAACCAGCCACGACAAGTCACGCAAGCGAAGCAGGTAGGTAGCAGGATCTTACGATGACAGGAGTCGAGTAGCAGCCGATGACGGATGACGCAGGGATAACTAGATGTGGTTCACCTGGAGAATTCAATGCAGCAGGCAAAGACCGATACTGCCAAATTCTTCTTCAGGAACGTGGGGATCACCATATATAGCGATTTAACACTGTGGTTGGTGTGTTAAGGCTATATTTATTAATTCTTGTAGAAGGAAATAAAACGCAGATTTACTTCTATGAATTATTTATTTGACTCTTATAGTTTATTGATACGCGTTGCCTAGTACCATTTCGTATCTATGCAAAAATATATGAGTTGTGAGTCGTTCACAACAGTGCTTAACAGAATAGTCCACCAGGTACTTATGTTTGGAGATATTATGATCCAGCAATTCCAAGTAGTCCCAAAACTCACTTAAAGTTTTTGCTCTTGCGGCCTCATGACGCAGGTAGCTTCAATGATCAGGTATAAGAACCTAATACGCTATTCTAGTATGCATGATAATTAATTGCAAAATAGGCACAGAATGGACCGAATTAGACGGGTTCCAATGAAAAATACTACAGCATCACCACGTGTGATAGTTATATCATCAAAATGAAACTAGTACTCGTATTTCATTAGCTGCTGGGAATAGTGAGGAAATTTACATCATGATAAGGCTAATCCTGTTTCCTCTTATTTCTCTTTCTTTTGTTCTCCCATGCGTTGCAAATGTCGTTTGAAAGATATCTCAACTAATGATAGTAGTAAGGATCTCAGCTCTCGATGGAAGTACAAACATTGCAGTCAACAGTTATTGTTGTGGCATTGGTTGATAGTCATCCAGTTTATGCCCAGACTGTCATCCAGAGTCAGTACACGAGCATAAATGACATCACTTTGTCTCTCTCCTAATATTACTCTACAGTTGTTACTCCAACTTTATGAAGTAGCAAACTGTTCCAAGCATTTCGGTATTCTTCTTACTAATTTAGAGAAAATTATTGTACCTTATTAACTCACTACTATATTCTTCTTACTATTGTCGGGTAGATATGTTTACAATCTGAATTGTCTAGTTAATTTATTAGTTCCGTAAAATGTATTTCATCTTTTAGCAGCACTCTTACTAGCACCCGTGATCAACGCCGGCAGATGATCAAAGAAACTTCGCATTATCGTCATCTTCTTTGTAGCAGTTATCATTATTGTTGCTATTAACTTTAGCTTCTCCTGAACTTCCATTATATCTCGTTCATCAAGCTGTCTACTGCATTGTATACAAAAATCCTACACTAATAGTCGGAAGATAATGTAAAGTAATTCAGAGAAAGTAGAAGTTTTTACATTAAGGTAAGAGAAAAGAGAAAATTTCCCATAACTGTAATTGTAAATAATAATCTTTTTGCACGTCCTATATATAAGGCTCTACTTTAGTCCCCCAAAAGAGGGAGTAAAGTAGCACTTTTACTCCCTGAGGGAGTAAAGTGTTCCCATGACGACAACAACAAGTAAACAACAAAAAATAGTAATCGCGGTTCATGTTAGGATTTATTATCCTGAAACTATGTCATTGTGGCGTTTGCAGAGTTCAATTGTCAGAATGACATTAACGAAATATTCGGAAAAAATTTTCAAAATTTTGAATTTTTGCGATTAAGTCCTTTAGGACGTGCAAAAAATAGCGTATATACCACTGGACTAAAGTGCCTTTTAATTCCAAATGTGAAACTCACATTCGGGATTAAAAGATGCACTTTAGTCCCTGGGTAATATATAATATACTATTGTTTCCAACTTGTCAATAAAGTCAGTTGTGTCAGTGTCAGCAAAATAGTAGCGACAACGTTTGATCTCGTCGCTGGAGCAAAAGTACAGGGTGATCCAAATTGAGTGAAGATGGTTTGAATTTGGCGCCTTGGGTTTTAGTGTATTTCACGTTGTTAGTGTAGCACTATTGAAATATGTAGCGTCAGATTACAACGGCAACTCGTCACTTTCCCGTTTACAGCGTTGTGCTTTGCCACGTTGTTCTAGATTTTCATTGAATTTTTGCTTTATTTCGCTTGTTTTCTTATTTTACAAAACAGTTGTTTTCAGAACTACGGCTTGTTAGACGATTCTATTATCAAGTAAGCTTATTATTTAAAATCAATTAAGTTTATAAGCTATATTATTTTTCAGGCGCCACTGTAAAATAAAAGAAGGATAAAAATATCCGAAAAGTATTCATGTTACCAACGTGACAATAATTTACCGCAGCGGGAAATTCAAACAGTCCTCAGTCAATTTGGATCACCCTGTATGTTGGTGACGTTGAATTTACCAGATTTGACATTTCGTTTTACACTAAATCTTAGGTTTAATAATCATCATGCACAAAAATATTCACAATTTAACATGAATTTGATAACGGACATTCATGTTATGTAAAAACGATGATATTAATGTAATATACAACTACGAAATTGTAATTTTTAAACAAGTTTTATTAAAATGACGAAACACTATGCATCTGGTGATTTTTTCTTTATTAAAGTTTGTGCCTGGTTTGCTCCACGATGTCGCTACTATTTGAAATAGAGGGGCTATACGTTTAGTTAATCATTATGCGGTCAACACCTAGTCGATCGAGAGCAACTAGCTTTAAAGAACCAACATTGTTGCCGGTTTTAAATATCTAAAAGTGATTATATCTCCTAAAAGAGCCATCGGAAAAAAATTAATGAGAGTTTTAACTCAGTTTTCGTCGTAGAATACCGTACTGGGGAGTTTTACCTATCGAATCATTACACCCTGTATTTGGCAAGTCCAAACATTCGGTACCTTATTTGAAATTTGCAAATACCTCATGTGTAACGCCCGCTTAACGAATCGGCGATCAGATCACTTGCAAGAACTATCCAAATTTATCATGTGTTAAGAAGGCCTCTAGTTAAAATATGAGTAGCTGTTTATAAATAAGATATAAAATTCCGGGTGAAAACCCTTTTGGATATAATTGAATAGAAAGTGGAAGTACAATATAAAGTACAAGTGACGTATCTAACGGTAGTTTCTAACTGAAACTAATCTCCCATTACTTTTATTGATTATTTACAGGTTTCACATTTTTTGTATGTATTTCAAATGGCTGCTTACTAGATTCTTTAAAAAACTGTAAAAGAACTGTCTTTTTGATTAATAATTTGTTCAAGAAATTTAAACAAACATAATCTTAATTGTACAAAAGCGCTGGTTTCGGATTTTTTACCTTAAAAGATATAGTTATGTATTACGTCTATATTGCATATATTTCACAAACCCTGTAAGATATAAAACTAAAGCAAAGAAAGCGAGTTAAACATTAGATAGTTGTGAAAAAGTACGGTTGTATAAATTTCCGGTTGTGTAAAAATCCAGTTGTAGCAAATTCTTTTTGTGAATCTTTACAGAATATGAAATCAATAGTTGTGAAAAAGTACGGTTGTATAAATTTCCGGTTGTGTTAAAATCCGGTTGTAGGAAATTATTTTTGTGGATTTTTACTGAATATAAAATCGATGCTTGTGAAAAAGTACGGTTGTATAAATTTCCGGTTGTGTTAAAATCCGGTTGTAGGAAATTATTTTTGTGGATTTTTACTGAATATAAAATCGATGCTTGTGAAAAAGTACGGTTGTATAAATTTCCGGTTGTGTTAAAATCCGGTGGCAGGAAATTATTTTTTTGTGGATTTTTACTGAATATAAAGTCGATGGTTGTGAAAAAGTACGGTTGTATAAATTTCCGGTTGTGTAAAATTATTCCTTGTAACATTTATTTTTGGGTTAATTATTTTTGCCCTTTATAGGGTTAAAATAATCTAAATAATATTTTTGTGGATTTCTCCGGAACCTGATAATTCGAGTTGTGGAAATATACGGTTGTGGAAAAATACGGTTGTGTTAAAATACTGGTTGTAAACTTTATTTTAGGTATAAATACGGTTGTGTATTTTTCCTGTTGTGGAAATGTACGCGCCCCCATGTTAAGTACTATAATTTACGAGTATGTTCTTTAGGTAAGTAGAGCTATTTTTTGTTTAAGTGGAACAGCAATTTGAATATGAATATTTTAAGATTTACGCTTGTAATTTAATTTGTATTATTTAAAGTACTACATCTATTGTGTATTTCGCCTTGTACAAAGTGTTAAATTATTGTAATAGTATTATTAGCATAGTTGGCCCTGAACAAAAAGTTAACTTTTAACAATGCCATAACTGAATATTGTTCATAACTTATTATTAGTACATTCCATACGTCTAAATAGGTTTAAGAGCTCTTAAATGTTCTATGTCGAATTAACTATAATAGGAATAATAATAATAATAGAACCGCATCATCTTGAAATGGCAAAACACTAGATCGCTGGTATGTTTTGGGGTCGTAATTCTATATACGATACCTGCTTTGGAGCTCTCCCGTCAAATAAAAAAAAATCTAAATTTATAAAACGTATACTACCCAGCTTGTATTCATTTTTCCATAATTTAAATTGCAATTATTCATGGTTTTAAATAGTTGGTTATAGACAGCAGGCACTCGGAATGCAATAGGTATTTAATAAATTGGCAGCTGTTTAACAAATACAGTGAAACCTTTATAAGAAGACTACCTTCGAGGGTAATTGGTCCTCGTAGGGAGGCTTTAATTTCTGATACTATTTTTGATAATTAACTAGCATAGATTAAAACTCATTCATCAAATAAATTCTGATTGAGTTTATTTTTTTTGACATCGATCTACGTATCGATATTCTATAAACAAGAAGTCAGCTGTTTGGCTTCATCGCAGTGTTACCAATAAAAAGGATTAACTTTTAAAAAGGGGAAAATATATCGTAATATACATGGTTGGTTATAATAAATGATTCTTGTTAATTAAATGAATAATAATTAACTTGTAAAGTTCATCCTCAAATATAAAACTATTTGGTTTAGTTCATTAAGTTCTTTTGAGAATTTATTTGTTTTGAAGTAAATAAAACAACTACATTTCTTTTATATAAAATTTATTTTCATTTGATGAATATTTTTATTTATAAACAAATTTCATTTGTGTTGGTTTGTTCAAACAAATGACCGTACTAATCCTATGTCAGGTCACTACAATTATTTTTAATGTTTGAGCAAACCTGAGAAGTGTTTCTCAATTATCAACTGTATTATTTTGAATAACATTTTTTTTACTTTGACTTTCCATTTGAATTTTTATTTTGTTCGTTAAATAAAGTGTATGTGTTTTCAATTTTACATATGTGTTTAATTGATGTTAATACAAGCATCCAGAGTTCTTTTCTTTTAAATTCAGAGTTTAGTAGCAGTTGTCCAGTTTGCAGGAGCTTTAGTGCTTACGACATAAGTTTTTCTTCCTTTCCAAGCATAAAAGTAAATAAGAGTCTAGTAATTCAAATAATTTATGCTTTACTGAGCAAACCTAAACTAGCTGAGAGGGATAAAGAAAAATATCTGTGGTGTATTCTCATTTCAATCCACCGTATATAATTTATGTTTATATTTGGAACGGTGGACATATTGTATTTTATTTTATCTTCAAAGATCACCGCAATATTATAACAATAGTTTATGTATTTACTATAATTTGTTGAAATAGTCTGTTATGGCATATTAAAATTTCATTTTTTAAATTTTGTTTACTGCAAAATCTAAATTTTTATAACTAAAAAAGTTCTAGTAAGTGTGATGGCAGTTTTTGCACGTCCAGCAGGGTTTTAGAATCTCGTGAGGCTGACAAAAGGAATTTGATTTAAAGACCACTCCTGCTTACAGGTGTTGTCTTTAGTCGAGGTTTTACTGTATCTTATTTTTTTTTTAATTTTACGCCTACGCTATGGGAGAACCAACATCTAAGGTCGGTGTGTCTTCCATCTAATAACATGCAACACAATCACACGCACCCATAATTGAGGTGGCTGGATCTTCCACTTCAGAAAAACCCTGCCGCCCCGTGTGGGATTTGAACCCACGCTCTTTGGAATACGAGTCGTGCTCTCACACCACTCGTCTACCGCAGGTCCTGAATATCTTATAGTTTCATTTATTTCATTTATTCATTTAATCTCAAGTTCAGTAAGCTTACCTCTCTTAATTAGTAATTGGGTTCAATTATTGCTGTATAAAAAACCGATAAATTTACTTCGTATTTTGTTAAGATTGCTATAATCTTTTAAACATTCCTTCGACTTTATTTAAATTGGTATTTGGGAATTCCTTAATAAATACTAAGCGTAACTGTTTAGATATTATATAATTAGTTACATTACAGTACTAAAACACAACTTCCAAAACCACTGACTTAGTGGAGTTTGATTTACTAATTTATCCTAGATTTCAGGAGGCAAATAAATTTAATAGACCCTAATCGAAATACATACGTATGTGTATTATGTGTAGGTATAGTACTTACTATACCTACCAAAAAAATGTAACAGTTAAGTACAGACATTACGTAAGTACGAGACATATGTACGTAAAAGGTTGTGAAGACTTACCAAAGGAGATTAATTGAAACTTAACAATTTATAATTGGAAACATTTTTGGCAACCGAAATTAATAATAAACCATTTCATTCAATTAAAATCTAATTACAGCAAATAGATGTTTGTTTTTATTACGCATGGGCCGGACATGAACTTGAATTTAAGTATATAATGACGTCAGTTCTTAGTTCGTCCAAAGAGAAATTCCTATTAATGCCAACAGACACGCGAAAGTCAAGGTCAATTATGAAATCATTACTATTACATCAAAATACCCTCTAACTATGTTGTAGAGGTCTTCCGGTCTTCAACCCTATGCACATTTTGATAATAAAATTATCCGAGGCCAAACAACAATTTTGTTTACAGCCTTTGCGCGCATAATCCGCACTTTGTTTATTTGTTATTGTTGTTACAGTTTTTGGGTCAAATCAAATCAAATCAAATCAAATCAAACTAGTTAAGAATAATCACGATCAATATTTTAAGCATTTTCTCGAAGGGTATTATATAATATTGTGTTGTATTCTGAGACCTTGAAACTTTATAAATTAAAACTCTGAAAATTGAAACTTCGAAATTGCTTTGAGGCTCGAATTCTAAACATTGAAATAAGATTAAAACCTACACACTTTCATATTTATTGAAATATTCGAATTTTGGAGCTACGAAGCTATTATTAAAGCCTTGTCTGAACATTGAAAATTTTTATAACCTAAGCTTTAAAATGTTAACACCTAGAATTGTTGGAAATTCAGACTTGAAGGTCTTAACCTCTGGTAATATGAAAATTTTGAACTATCACTGAACCTTTAATTCGAGCTTGAAGATTGAAGAACTTTTCTAAGTTTGAAACTTTTAAACTATTATTATAATAATATTTAAGTATTATTATAGAACATTAACACTTGAGAGAACGGTTTAAAACTAAATTTGCTATTCAAGTATTTTTAAACGTAACGTAATACAAATTTGATATTGAGCTGCAGTTTCTTTCAGTGGATTATGCCAAATTTTGAACGGAACACCCCGTATATTTGCACATTAAACGATTTTTTTGTAGATGCTGAATATAACAATAGGCACATTCAGGAAAAACAGCTGCTTTTTTAATCAAAATTCACTAAATATTCCGCCATATTGTGTTTAAGAAAACCGACCGGACAATTTGCCGACCGTGGTCACTACGCCGACCCCATTTAGTAATAAGCAGTTTGAACAAAAAAAAATCGTTTTTCCCCAACCACACGAATATGACACTATAATATCAAATTATTTTGTATAAAAAGTAGACCATTTAGGAACTGCTACTCGTTAAGCGGTAATGGAAACATCTTGAACTAGGCCCCCACCACACATTATTTTTAAGAGGGATAGATTCAGAGAAACTGAGATTTTCGGGCAGTGCTACCAGAAATAACATGCGTAAATGAATTACTGTTAGTACTAATAAAAAACAAACAAACAAAAAAGGATGATAAATGACATTCATTAAAGAAGCAAAAGACACGAACAGACAGTATGGACGACTGGAAGGCGCGCTGGACTTAGGATTACAAACCTGAGTTTTATATTCAGTTCTGGTAATTTCTTTTTAATAAAATTTCATAAACAATTTTTTTATGATTATAATTTTATTGGGGCGCGCCAATAAACATAGATGGAGTTTTACAACATCAAAATGTCTTCGATATGCGGTACTTCAGAACGTAGCTTTTAGCGGTTGTTTTTGTTTGTAATTTTCACAGATTAAATTTAATATTTGTGTTCATATTTATCATAATTTTAAGTAGAACATTTAGATTTTATAATTTCTGTAATATCAGTAAAATGTAATTGTTATAGAGAACGTTGTATAGAGAACGCAAATATTTTGAACTTTTAAATTATTTTTTGGAAATTTATGTTTAAATAGTTTATTAACTTTAAGAATCAATGCTTAGTCGAATTAGTGTTTATAGATTAATGAACTAATTAATTATTTGAGGTTTATTACTATATTTATGAATTGTTATTTGTAGAATTAACTATTAGATATTATCATATTTTTTTCTTTGCCTTTTGGGGTCATTAATTCAATTTTATATATATTTTCAACTGTTTTGATTTAGAATTATCATGTTTATTCATTTTATGCAATTGTTAGGAGTACAGCAAGAATACTCTTTGTATTAAATCACTGAATGGGTTTATTGTAACAAAAGAGGCCTAAATCTAGATTTTTCTCCCTCTGAAATAATTTTTTGTTTTTCATTTAATCGTCGAAGTTACTTGCCGACTCCGAAATATTTAACCTTTTATTTTATTAGGGTCATATTATTTGGGGATTAATTATATCCTGTTGGTTTTTATGTTTTGCATATTACTGTATGTAATTATATCTTTATCTTTTCTCTTTTGCAATATAAACAGTGTTAAGCGTGAATTGAGTTAGTTTTACCCACCCCATGCTCTATGTTGTTTAATTTTTCTTTATTTCAGCTTTAGCTATGCATAATTAGTTATATAAATAAATAGTACGGGGAATCGCCGGAATCTCCCCTTACAGATTGGTATATGTAATCATTTAGTTTTCTTTTATAGTTTAAGCGACTATAATACGAAGGGATAATTTTATGTAATTACTCTTTTTTATAAATAATATAATATAAACTTATTAAAAAATTTATTAAAAAGGAATATTCCGAATCTGGAATAGATCCGGGGTTTTGTAGTCTGTTCATGTTTTGTCTTTTTTAATTAATGTCATTTATCATCCTTTTTCGTTTGCTTCTTTAATGAATTGTTTATTTTATAAATAAACATTTTGTTATAAATATTATATTTATAAAAATATAATGATATAAAGTTATCCCTTAATTTTGTACAGTTCGCGCGACATTAATTGGCGAGAGCTTTGGTTGCGCACTGGCATGAACCGATTGAGATTTAAGCAGTAGCGGAGCAGACTGCGTTCATTTTCTTAAAAATATGAGTTAGAAAATAGTCCCACAAGAATGACCGGATCTCGACAATAAACAAATAAATATACAGTAATGTATAATTTGCGTAAGCGAGTCAAATACTGTTCGAGGAATTTTAATAGGTAGTATATAATAAGGCGCCCTACGCGTCTACGCCACTGTTAGAACAGTGCAACATTCGCAAATACTACACGAGGGGAAGCCGATCGTACTTTCGGCATGCGCCGGCTCTCGCCAATTTATGATGCGTTTGCTGTAGTCATTGTTTAAACTATGTATATTTATGTTAAATAAAAATAAAACTAAATGATTATGCATACTATACATTAGTATTTAATTATAAGTTATTTCTTTAACATTATAAGAAAATTGATTATTTATGAAATATATGGAATAGAATGGGGGTTTTGAAATCGTAAATCTAGCGCGCCTTCAGGCTGGTCATACTGTCTGTTCATGTTCTTTGTTTCTTTAATGAATGTCATTTATCATCCGTTTTTGGTTTCTTTTTTATTATTAATTACTTTTTGATGATCTTTTTATAATTACTAATGACAATACGTTCATTTATTTATTAATTGCTTACAGTATATTTACAATGACGCCACAAAGTAAGTTGCCTGGAAAATCTGCTAATTCAGATTATCGAAAACTTGTAATTCTGAGCATCAGCTTTTAAATTATTTTGATAATATTATTTACAATAACCAACAAAACTCGATATAGCGCGATTCTATAAATAACAATAATTCGGAAAGAGTTTGGTTTCTATAATAACTATCCCTTGAATTTATACTACACCTAAACCAAAAAATGAAGAAACTAAACCGGAGTGAATCTAGCAGCCGCAGACTAGCAGTCGGAGTTGATTGTGAATGAGCCTTGCTCTCAAATTGTCAAATTTAGACAGTTTGAAATAAAAAAATAGACATTGCAATCTGTCAAAGTTTTAATAGTATATTAAAGAACGGGTTTCAAAAGGCAAAGTTTATTGTTCTAAAGGACGACTTATTTTTTCTATCGAGTGTTTTTTTAAATTTGACGTCGAAGGCGGCTATGGGTAGTTGATTGTGAACGGATCTTGATCGTATTAATAAATGTCATTGTCAAAACGTTCAAGTCCAACCTCTGTTTTCTTTTTTCTGGTTTATTCATAATCGACTATTCACAGCCTACGTTGACGTCAAATTTAAAAAAACACTAGATATTTTGCGTCATTTATACCCTTTTTATATAAAAAAATCGAAATTTTAAAATTTAGGGATTTTTGTGGTAGTTGTCAACACTGATGTGACATTTGAAAATTCCACGACCTTCTAGATTTCACGAGACGACGTCTCTTATCCGGCCTGGGCACTTTTACGATTTCCCATATAAACTTTGTTTCTGAGAAAACGCAAAATTTCGCCGTTTTGGCGCTAGCTGACACGCTGATGTTTATTTGCCACTTGATGATGTATAGGTTAGGTAACCCTTACAAATGTCAAGCGTTGCATGTTTACGTAAATATTTTGGGAATTAATTAAATAAATTTATATAATTAAATTATGTTATTAAAATTAATTTACAAGTTGGTAAGTGGTTTAATAACATTATTGAAATTACAATTTTATAACTTTCCGTGATCTGCGTTTAGGATACAGAGAAAGTGAGCAGTAAGTACATTATCTGTTCACGTTTTTGCGATGTTTCTGTTTGCCAAACAAGGTTTTAGCAATTTTTAAAGAATTATATTACTAAGTTCCTCCTTGTGGTCGTGGCAAACAAAGAACTGTGAAGAAGCAATTGGAGTTAGAAGTTCCTAGTGATGTTAGAATATTAGACGGATTACATTCTCCAGGTAAATGTTCTACAATCTGTATTACAAGTTCGATTATTTGGTTGAATAAAAGTGTAAATCTTCTAGTGGAGTATTTTAATGCACCTCTGTCTAGAAGATTTACAAATCCTATCAGTGAATTTGAACAGGAGGCAGCTAACAGAGAATCTAACAGGCTATTGACATTCAATCCTTTCTTCAGTGTTTTTGCAATGAATTGTTTAACAACAAAGATTAAAACCTGTACCGGTATTTTGCTAAGAAAGACCGGAAAATTGATACGTAGTAGTAGTTTTTTTTTAAATAAAGAATGATAGTCAACAAATTCCATAAGTATAAAGTGTAAAAGTGCTTCTTTGAAAAACTTTTAAGCTTAATAATTATAACACTGTTTTTTATTGTACCTAGCAGGGGCGGATCCAGAGAAGTATTTTGAGGGGGAAATCTTTGGAAAAATAATTGTTTTTAATAAATAATAATTAAACAAACATTATTTGTTTCTATTATATGTAAACTTACTTCTAAATTGGGATTATTCCCTCCCCGTTAATCCGCGCCTGTACCTAGGTGTATTATAATTAAAATCGTGGTTGCTTCCCTAGCCTAAATTCTCACCGCACGGCACTAAATACTTGGCTTTTCCATGAGTGCTCGACGGTTATTGTCCTTCATAAACGAGAATCCGATACGTGGAAGAACACGATGCAGTGATGCTCTGCTGTTGATAGTGCCTTCGCGTTCAAACCCTGCAGTGTATTTAGTGTAACATGTTGACCTGGAAGCAATTGTACAAATGAATATGTTTATTAAACTTGAGAGAATAGTTATGTACTTACGATGTTCGTACATATAGTATATCGTATTCCGAATATGTATCCGTACACTGTACGGATATGAAATTATATCCGTACACCTTACTGGAATTGCATACATTTCCATTGCACGAAACGTGAAGAAAACGGGTGATTTGTTTGTTTGTTTTTTGTTTTTTGGGCGAGGAATCAGGATGGCGGAGCATCCTTCGTACCTCATGGCACCGATTGCTATGATCATTTGGCCGACCCTACTAGAATTTAGCCGAATCTGGGGGAATTCCACTCCCAGTAGGGATTTTCAACGTGCCAAACATCGCATTGACACGGGACCTACAGTTTTACTTCCTATTCGACAAGAAGGCATGTTTTAAATTTTTTTCCGCTATGAAAAATTACCAGCTCGGCCGGGGATCGAACCTGCGATCTTTGGATTATGAAGCAAACATGCAAACCACTAATCCACCGAGGCTGGCAAAAACGGGTGATTTACAGGTAGAAGTAGAAAAATTACTTTGAAGTGACATAAGGCTACTAGGTTATGTTCAGAAAAGATCAATTTTTAAACAGAAGAAAAAGTTGTACAAAATATATCAGAAACATTAAGTGGTGCGTTAATTTTGAACATGAGTTTAAATAAATAAACTAAATAAACTCAAAAATCGATGAAACACACAAACACAATATAATAACTTGAAGAAACCTCAAAAACAGCACAAAACGAATGACAACGTTCAAACAAATGTCAATGTTCGGAAAATATGTGAGCCACTGAACTAAATTTATAGCACAAACTGGGAAATACTTTCAATAGTTTTCTCTTTCTAACGCCTTATGCTAAGAGGTGGGTTGTAGACTCGGATGACTGCTTTTATAACTTCTGTCTTTGTCTTTCATACTGAAACATGGGTTGGCACTTCTAAATTATTGTCTTTGATTACTTCTGGATTTATGACGTAACTGCTTTAGTGTTTGAGGTAAATTATACGTTTAAGGAATGAAAAGAAAAAAATATTATGAGTATTGTTTTATTGAGTATACCAATCAGTTTCATGAATATAGTGTGTGGAAAAAGTACAGGGTGATCCAAATTGAATGAGGATGGTTTGAAATTACCGCCACGTTAAATTATTGTCACATTGGCAACATGCATACTTTTCTGCTTTTTCTATTTTACAGCGGCGTCTCAAAAATAATATAGCTTTTAAACTTCGTTAATTTTAAATAATAAGCTTACTTGATAATAAAATCGTGTAGCGAACCGTAGTTCTGAAAAAATTGTTTTGTAAAATAAGAAAACAAGCGAAATAAAGCAAAAATTCAATGAAAACCCGAACAACGTAGCAAAGTATAACGATGTAAACGAGAAAGTGACGAGTTGACTCAACACATTTCAATAGTGCTACACTAACAACGTGAGATACACTAAAACCTAAGGCGCGAAATTCAAACCGTATTTACTCAATTTGAATCTCACAGTACTTGGTGGACCATACTTTTCAGACGATTATAAATTTTTCAACAGTTCGGTTTGCTCTTTTACCTATCTGTGAAATTCCGTGCATGTCATATTATAGATAAAATGGCTTCCAAGTTCCACAGTCTCTGAGAGTAACCAGATCTTTCAAAGGTCCACTGAGCAGACATGAATGAAAATAACCTCTTTACGTTGACGTTATGGGCGGAAATTGCAAATAAATATTCACGCAATTTCAAACATTTCTGTTCAATGTGTTCAGGGTTCTTCAAAAACTAAAACCATCTTTCTTTAACAGAACTTTTAGATTTCCAGTCTTCCGAAGAAATCGACTAGCTGCGAAGTAATCAAAATAACTAACTCGTAACTCGCGAATAGGTGAATGAAGCCTACGAGGGTGGGCACGCCGGCACGCGGGGTGTTAGGTGTTACTAATAAACTAGCATCACTACGAGCTGACGAAACCATTACTGCAGACCACTGAAGATGTAAACAACATTTTGCTATTTTCACATTTAAATTGTTTTTCTTAAGCTTTTAACAAAAAAGTCAATAACAGAGTCTCACAAAGCCAGATTTTAGTAAAGAGATTTCAACCATTAAACAACTAGCACATGTAAATCATTACAATCTGAACATGATTGACACTTTAGTCAAACAAAAAGATTATATCCAAACAAAAGACACAAATTACATATCTACACCATGGCAAACACGTTTTCCCTAAGTTCCTTTAAGCGTAGCTTGACAGTATTTGTCATTTAACACTGTAGAAGCGTCTGTAGGCTGGTGACAAATCTCTCAGTTATTGTAAGTCGGGACCTCTGCACTCTGAATCTGAATTTGTTGCTTTGTTTCTTGAGCAATTTTTTGATTATATAATATAAGGTTTCTACAACAGTCGACTGCTACAACAGTTGACGAAGTGGAAGGCATGCTAATTTGTAGAAAATAATATATTTTTTGCCGTGTTGAACCATCACACATTTCTAAATTCCAGTCAATTCACATCGGTAGATCTAATTTTAAAATAGCACGAGATATACGTATATGACTAATATAGATAGCACCACAGTCACTTGTCGCTATCAATGTTAATTCCACGAACGAATTATCGTGGATTGGCACCAGGTGCACACATTCAAATATGACCTCCCCCGACGACGAAACTGACTGAAACTGATGAGTCTAAGTGAAGACGAAGCAATATTATCTAGGGGTAAATGTATTAGAAATCCTGCATCTCTAGTAATATATTTTTGGATACTTATACCCAAGAATTTTACATCTGTAACGCCTTTATAAATCCCACTACTGCGTAGTTGCACCTTCTGTTAATCAATTTCCAAAGTAGGACAAATACCCCGAACAAGCTCGTTACATTATAATATGGATGTTCTGAAACAAGGTATAGATTCGACACCGCTAATACCCATCCACCCCACCACATAGTTGATGCCGCTAACTGAAGAAAAGATACTATTTATTGTACTAGTGTGTAATAATGCACATTAATCAACAAGAAAAGTGTAGCCACGAGACCGTCAGATCGAGTGGCTAATTTTCTTAAGTGACTAATGCGCAATTACACATGTGTGCAATACAAAATTTTATTCAACACCTCTTTTTAATCAGGTTATATTCGAATAATAATCATTACAATTAGGCAATTTATTTGACAAAGACGAGTGCAATAATGACTTATAAAACAAGTTTTTTTATGTAATTTTTTCTATTTTGAGCCTTTTATTCCCCTTTTGAATAAAAAAATCGCAAGTTCAAAATTTAGGAAATCTTGTGGTTGTTGGCAACACTGATGTGACATTTGCAAATTTAAGACATTTAGTTTTTGTTGATTTTCTTGTTTTTCAATTTTTCTCAATGCTATCAACTTTAAAAAAGTTGGGCTATTAAAGCACTCAAATGAGCTATAAGCGCACTGTTTTGAGTGCTTTAATAGCTTTTTTCGTTGACCGTTTGTTAATGTCAATATTAATGAATGATTTTTTCTAAAAAAGGATGTATTAATGGACGTCATTAATACACTCTTTTTTATTAAGTAACTGTTTTGTGAAAAAAGGATGCATTAATGGACCTCATTAATACACTCTTTTTCATTAATAAACCCGTTTGTGATTTTGACGTTTTGATGATGTTTTACTTTGGGCAACCAGATATACGCACAAGTTTGGATTCGGTATTATTTGAAATTTTCTATCTTAAAATCGAAGAATTTTACGGTCAACGAAAAACTGTTGTAATCAATTCGTTTGTTAATGAGCAACTAATGATCTCAATTATTAAAGGCACTCACTCCCTATCGCTCGTTCGTGCTTTAAACAGTTTCGATCATTAATCGCTTTCATTAACAAACTAATTTATTAAATAACTATATTATAGAAGCAAAATAGAAAAAAATAGTTATTTCTATATTAAGGCACTAAAGTTTGACTTTTTCTGACGAATCTGAATATAATTTAAAATAATAATCAGATTACCATAAGACAAGATTAGGCTTTTTCTCAAAATGTGAAGTTATAGAAATTCTAAAACAACATTATTTAATGTTTAGGTTAGGTTAATTTGGGTTATGAACTAGAACCTGCGAATTAAAACCGAATCGCCAAATTGTAGAAAAAGAATAAATGCGCAAAGGGTGAAAAGCCCTTTGTAGTATTTAGTGGAAATTTCGATATAATTTCAGTTGATTGGATTTCGAAGTAGTATTAAATTAGCTTAAAATGATCAAGATTTTTGATTAGTGTCCAATTAAAAAGTTTCCAATTTTCTGGATTGAAGGATCCTAAATGCACCAAAAAATTAAAATAATACAGAAACTGCTAATTTTTAAAATGAAGTATTTGCACATACCAAAAATATATCAAAGTAATGTATTGTACAATAGAATGTACAAAAGAGTCTTAAGTTAAAACTATTGCTTAGCCTGAATGCATATCTGCTAATTTTTTTACTTTTTCTGCAGATATTCGATTTTTGCACTTTAAAAGAGGTAGCTGACATTAAGTTTTAACCGCTTTCTTTCTTTGTCATATGAAGATCAGTGTGCTCCTCTATTTTTAATACTAGTAATTAGAGTCACTACATCTAGTTACCTAGGCCGCGCTGGCCGATCAGAGTACCGTAAAACGCCGCCATATTGGAGCAAAACAAAATTGTTCATTATTTGTATCTGATTGCATTTAATCAAATCCACGTTTACTTTAAAAGGTTTTTTATTCTGAAAGATCAAACCTCTAATATGTCAAATACGTAAAACATGGTTTTATTTGTCCATTATTAAAAATCACCCTTCTCTGTACCAATATAGCGGAGTTTTACCGTACTCTGGTCTACCAGCGCGGCCTAGGTGACTAGATGTAGTGACTCTACTAATAATATAAACAGAATGACACGTAGTTTTGCCCTTACAAACTCCACAGGAGTATAGCGGCAACGATTGATCTTGCCACTGGAGCAAAAGCACCAGAACGATGTTGGCGACATTGAATGTTACCATATTTGACAGTTCGTCTTACGATAAATCTTAGGTTTAATCATCATCATGCACAGAAATATTAACAATTTAGCATTAATGATATATACCTCGGTAATTGTAATTTTTTAACAACTTTTTATTAAATTTCCCCGACTCCATGCATGTAGTAATTTTTTCTTTATTAAAGTTTGTGTCAGGTTTGCTCCACGATGTCGCTACTATTTGAAATAGAGGGGCTATTGTTATTGCTTATATTACACTCATATTACTAACGTGACACTTAGACCTTTTTGTATAACATTGGCGATGGCAGGTAGACTGTAAAATCTGCAAAAGCCAATATATTTGACAAATGTGACACTTAGACGCTTTTAAATTTCCACTCGTCAATTATGAATGTGATTTTGGCTCTCTTCTGGATTGAAGAGGTTTTTAGCATTATTCACATTTATAAAATTAGACGTAAAATAAGATACCTATAACAAATGACATTATTATGATTTTACTATTAGTTACTAATTCAATTTAACAGATTATGTAGTTCCTAATTAATTATAACAGATTATTTACTTATATAGTTCCTAATTACATTAACAAAAGAAAATATTATTTTTACAAATTAATTATATATGCAAACTGGTAGTGATTTGATGAACGTAATAGTTTGGATTGACAATAAGTCAATGCTTTGATTTTTTTGATTATTTTCGGAGAAAAGCGTCAACTTTGTGATACCATATGCATTATGCTACTAATAGGTGAATTATAACTTGTAGTAATGTAATTGTAGTTGAATATAAATTGCTTGAAGTCAGTGGCGCCCAAAATCATAACCCATTTATTCTGATTGTGAGCTACATCACAACATATTTTTATACTTTAAATATCTAAATTCGCACGAAACCTTAATAATGTTAATAATACATTATAAAACCAAAAATGTGTATGAGATTATGATTAATAAGGAAATTTCGAAGACTAGAAGAAGAAGTGCAATTATTGTGTTTTATAAAAATGTCGATTACTTTCGATTTCTTGACGTCAGAACAAAAATATAAAAGTTTTGTCTTTTATATTGTAACAAGAGAGAAAAAGAAAGAACCTCTTCTCGAACAACAAATGGAATATTCTACAGCAATCGAGAGCATTACTCATCGCACGAAGCCTGTGAAAGAGACGCGGTTATTCTAGCAATATACCGGTATGTTCGAGCGACTTCTAGAAGATTTGTAGGAGGGTATAAAATCGACTTCGGGGATAAAAAGGGGCAGTCAACAGCGAGTCATTAACTGTGTATCACGAAATAAATAGTAAAGATAAATGTTGTATTAGAAATTCATAGTCTATAAATAATAGTTTTAATGGTTTATAATCATAGCGTTAATTTATAGTGTATTCATTAGTGTTTGTAAATAAATATTTCTTGGTGAATAGACAATTTAAACAGCACTTTTGTTATTATTTTAAAAAGAACGTTACAGTGTTGTCAGGTGTGGAGTTTTAAAATAAATAAAATCGCGTAATAAACAAAGTGGTGTGAGACTAAACTGTTAGTATTAAAAACAATAACAACTAAATAATTAAAATGGCAATGAAATTGTTAAAAGATCTGAAGGTAATAGACTTAAAACGCGAACTGGAAGAACGGGACTTGGAAACAACGGGCATTAAAAGCGTGTTAATAAATCGGTTAAGAGAATGTCTTTTGGAACAGAACAGTTTCCTATTCGAAATACCTGGACCCGCAATTGATACTAACGTGTTGTTAAGTAAAATGGAAGAGAATTCTAGAATATTAAAAGAAGAATTACTGGAAAATTCTAGAAAGTCCGAAGAGAATTCTAGAATGTTAAAAGAAGAACTACTGGAAAAGTCCGAAGAGAATTCCAGAAAGTTAATGGAAAATACTAAAGTGCTAGAAGAAAAAGTTTTTGAAAATTCTAGAATGCTTAAAGAAGAATTACTAGAAAAGGCCGAAGAAAATGTTAGAATGCTAAAGGAATAAATACTGGAGAATTCCAGGAAATCCGAAGAAAGTTCTAGAAGGCTTAAAGGAGAATTGCTGGAAAATGTCAAAGCGTTAGAAGATAAAGTTTTCGAAGAATTGTTGGAAAACTCCAGTGCGTTACGACTATTAGAAATGAAATTGGAAAAACAGGATAGGGTAATAAAGATGGTAGAAGAGAAAATAGCCCAAATGCAATTACCATCAACAGCTAAGAAAGACGACATAACCGATATGTTGGAAGATAGAATGAGGCAACTACGGTTTCCCTCAACTTTTGAGTTTAATGAAGTAAAGAAGCAAATTAAAGAAGAAAAGGGTCCCGCCGTAGGGATAAAAGTAAAACCACCCACGTTCGATGGAAAGATACCTTGGTCCACCTACTACAAACAATTTGAGGCGGCCGCTGGGCCAACGGATGGACAGGCAAGGAAAAGGCCGTTTCTTTAACTGTGGCTTTGCGTGGAGACGCGTTGAACGTCCTGCAAACAATCCCAGCAGGACAGGAAAATGATTATCAATTGTTAGTGTCTAGATTGGAGATGAGATATGGAGACGCGCATCTTCAACAAGTGTATCACGCGCAAGTGAAGAATCGTATCCAGAAGAATGGAGAAAGCCTGCAGGAATTTGAAGCCGATGTTGCGCGGCTTGTCCGATTGGCGTACCCTACGGCACCCGATTCAGTTCTGGAACAACTGGCTGTGCAGACCTTCATTGATGGGTTAAGAGACGGGGAAACACAACAATCATTGAGGCTGGCACGACCAAGAACAACTGATGATGCGCTTGCTCACGCCTTAGAAATTGAAGCTGCAAAACAAGTGTCCCGAGGTCACGGGCGTGTTCGGGCCGTTGTGGAGGAAGAAGAAGGTTCTAAAGATCACCTACAGGAGTTAGTACTGAGAGTTCTTCGGAAGGAAGAAAGCCGTAAGAAGAATCATCAAGAAGTTCGAGGACCTCGTTGTTGGAATTGCGGCGAACAAGGTCACACACGACGTCGTTGCCCTAAAACGGGTTCAGCAGTCGGAAAACTAAAGAAGGTCGACGAGAGGGGGCGAACGTTGACCTTGAGTAGAGATGCCCCGAAGATCACCATTCATGCCGTAACATCAAAGAATAGTACCAGTAGTTTGTTCGTAGATGGAAAAATTGCTAATCGAACTGTTCCACTACTTATTGATACGGGGGCGACAAAATCCATCATACGCCCTAATGTTCTACGAACAAGTATGAAGCTGTTACAGACAACTACTCAACTCCGTACAGCAACAGGTGAAGTGATACCAACACGCGGAGTGGTGAAGATGAAGATTGGCATTGGAAGTGAAGAACGTGATCATGAGGTGCTGGTAGCCGACATCATTGACGAATTCATCTTGGGAATGGACCTCCTGAGAAAATTTGGTTTTACATTGGACTTGAAGGAGGGTGTTTTGAAGGTTGGTAACGAAGAACTTCCGTTGCACCCACGAAAAGATCCTGTCGTAAGGGTTTTGCTGACAGAAGATGTGATATTGCCGGGTCAAAGCGAGATGGTTGTCGAGGCAGGTTTGGATGGAGATCGTCGGGTAGGATGTGTGCGAATGATGGAACCTGTTTGTGATAAGAAGACCCATAGTGGCATACTGGTGGGAAAAGCGCTGATCAAGGTTGGAAAGACAGTACCGGTGAGGCTTATGAACGTTAATGTGGATCCGGTGACATTGAAGAAGAGTACCCTTGTGGGACAGTGTGTGCCAGTATTCCGAGTAGCCAGGTGTATGGCTGATGTTCCAAAACCAGCGCCCAAAGACCATGGTGGAAAATTAGTGGGTATGGTTACCAGTTCGTGCGAAGACCTTAACAGAACGGAGGTGGAAGAGGTACAGGGTTTGGTTCACCGATACCAAGATATTTTCGCTCTTGATGATAGCCAGAAGGGACGAACAAATATAGTAAAACATAAAATCAATACAGGCAACTCTATGCCTGTCCGTCGGCAGCCGAGGCGTCTACCTCTAGCAAGGCGAGCAGAAGCCGAAAAGATTATTACCGATATGGAAGAACAAGGGGTCATCGAGCCATCCAACAGTCCATGGGCATCACCGGTGGTCCTGGTCAGTAAGAAGGACGGGTCAACGAGATTTTGTGTGGACTATCGGCAGCTCAATAACGTGAGCAAGAAAGACAGCTATCCCTTACCACGCATCGACGACACGTTAGATACCCTGTCTGGTTCACGATGGTTTTCGACTTTGGACTTGAAGAGTGGTTATTGACAAGTTGAAATGGAACCTGAAGACCGGGAGAAGACCGCGTTCACTATTGGTTCCGGACTATGGCAGTTTACAGTTATGCCTTTCGGTCTATGTAACGCTCCGGCCACCTTTGAGCGTCTAATGGAGACCATCCTGAGATGGCTGTCGTGGAAGACCTGCCTGGTATACCTAGATGATGTGATTGTAATCGGAAAATCATTCAACGAACATTTGAAAAATCTAGAGGAAGTGTTCCGAAGACTACGTGGAGCCAATCTGAAACTGAGTCCGAAAAAGTGCCACATATTCAGAAAGGAAGTGAAATATCTCGGGCACGTCGTATCACAAAATGGAGTGGCAGCCGACCCCGATAAGATTCGTGCAGTTCAAGAGTGGCCAACACCGAAAGATAAACACCAAGTTCGTAGTTTTCTTGGGTTATGTACCTACTACAGGCGTTTCGTTCCTGGGTTTGCCAATATAGCGAAACCTCTGACAAGGTTAACTGAAGATGGGCGCGAGTATGTTTGGAGCGGAGAGTGTGAAACAGCTTTCCAACAGTTGAAGCGTGCCCTGACAACAGCACCAATATTGAGCTATCCACGGACAGAAGGGAAATTCATACTTGACACAGATGCAAGTAATCTGGCCATTGGGGGTGTACTTTCTCAGATACAAGATGGACAAGAAAAGGTCATCGGCTATTTTAATAAGGTTTTGTCGAAAGCCGAAAGGAATTATTGTGTGACCAGAAAAGAACTATCGGCCGTCGTGAAGTCCGTTGAGCATTTGGGAGGGTTTGCCAAGTATTAAGAACTACCATCGTCAACGACAATTGGTTGCCGGAAGAATTGCAACGACAGCAGAAGGCTGATCCCGAACTAAAAATGGTACTGGAATGGAAGCGCGCGGGAGAAAGGCCTGCCTGGGAGGCCGTCAGCCCGTTCAACAGAACGCTCAAAGCATATTGGGCTCAATGGGAGTCCTTGAAGGTGGAAGACGATCTCCTGAAGCGAGTACTGGAGAGTGAAGATGGCACCACCATTAGGTCTCAGTTCGTGGTTCCAAGAAGCCGAGTGGCTACAGTGTTGCGACATCTCCATGACGGTGCCTCAGGAGGACACTTCGGTGTGAAAAAGACTTTGGAGAAAGTTAGGGAGCGTTTTTATTGGGTCAACTGTAAAGAAGACGTGAAGGAGTGGTGCCGGAAATGTGAACTATGTGCCACTGGTAACGGACCCTTGGGGAAACGAAGAGCACCTATGAGGCAGTACAATGTGGGTAGTCCTCTGGAAAGAATAGCTATAGATATTGCCGGACCATTTCCCGAAACCGACGATGGGAATAAATACATATTAGTGGCAATGGACTACTTTACCAAATGGCCAGAAGCATATGCCCTACCAAACCAGGAAGCTGCGACTGTTGCTGACGTACTGTTCAAAGAGCTTTTCAGTTGCTTCGGAGTGTCCATGGAGCTGCATTCGGATCAAGGCCGCAATTTTGAGTCTGTACTATTTGGAGAAGTCTGTCGATTGTTGGGCATTCGCAAGACTCGGACCACACCGTTACATCCGCAGTCCGATGGAATGGTAGAACGCATGAATCGGACAATGGGCAAATATTTGGCCAAGGTCGTCTCCGATCATCAACGAGACTGGGACCAATACCTGCATCTGTTCCTGATGGCTTATCGTGCATCGGTCCACGAAACAACCGGTCAGTCACCAGCGTCTGTGATGTTTGGACGCGAGTTACGGTTACCGTGTGATCTGGAATTTGGGTCTCCACCTATAGAGCAGGAGGTAGCCGGGAATGATTATGTCATCAACTTAAAGAAGAAGTTGGAGGATATTCACGACCGAACCCGAAACAATAGTCGAACCGCGACTGACCGGATGAAGGCTACGTACGATGTGAGAGCCCAAGAAGGAGGGTTTCAACCTGGAGAGCTTGTCTGGTTATACAACTCGAAAAGACGTCGTGGCTATTCTCCAAAGTTACAGCGGAATTGGGAGGGCCCATACCAGGTGAAGAAACGAATAAATGACTTGATTTATCGCATCCAAGAAATTGCCAAGAGGGAAACCAAAGGTGGTACACTCCAATCGTTTGGCGCACTATGAGGGAAATAATGACGCAGTCCCGGATCGGGAAGATGAGGCTGAGGTGGCTATCAATACCGTAAGGCCTGGAGATGATCAGCCAACCTTCAGAGAATTTATGGCTGCGTTTTCTGGAACTAGAAAAGCGCTATTCGGAGTCACGACTTAGATGCCACAAGATCTCTTCCGGGTCCCTGGTGATTATTCCATTGCCCACTGTGTCTCCGAGGATCTCCGTATGTCCAGGGGGATCGCAGTAGTGTTTAGAAATAAATTTGGACGGCTGAGTGAACTTCGAGAACAAAATCCCTCTGTTGGTAAATCCTTACGCTTGACTGATCATGACCGATCCATTTACTACTTGGTAACCAAGCAGTTTTACTACCAGAAACCGAGTTACGCCGACTTGTGGAGGGCATTATGGAATTTGAGGATCGAGTTGCTTACCAGGGGAATTAACAAATTGGCAGTTCCCAAACTCGGCTGTGGGCGGGACCAGCTGGATTGGAGAATCATTAGAAACATGCTGGAAGTTATCTTTAGAGGTACGGACGTCCAGATCTTCGTCTGCAGTTTTGACCCACAGCCCGCATTAAGGCCAACGAAGAGTGTAGACTGTTACTTCTACCGTAATGGAACGTGTAGTCGAGGTGAAGACTGTCGATATCGTCATGACCCGTTCTACAGGAACCAGAGCATAAAACCTGTTCTGGGATAGAACAGACTTGAAGAGGGGAGCAGTGTAACAAGAGAGAAAAAGAAAGAACCTCTTCTCGAACAACAAATGGAATATTCTACAGCAATCGAGAGCAGTACTCATCGCACGAAGCCTGTGAAAGAGACGCGGTTATTCTAGCAATATACCGGTATGTTCGAGCGACTTCTAGAAGATTTGTAGGAGGGTATAAAATCGACTTCGCGGATAAAAAGGGGCAGTTAACAGCGAGTCATTAACTGTGTATCACGAAATAAATAGTAAAGATAAATGTTGTATTAGAAATTCATAGTCTATAAATAATAGTTTTAATGGTTTATAATCATAGCGTTAATTTATAGTGTATTCATTAGTGTTTGTAAATAAATATTTCTTGGTGAATAGACAATTTAAACAGCACTTTTGTTATTATTTTAAAGAGAACGTTACAATATATTAGTTTTTAATGTTTATTATATAATAATAAACGATTGTATGTATATTATAAAAGTTTGATTTATATGTTATTGCAATTTATTGGAAACGTTAAAACTCAATATTATATCAGCGATTTTAATTATCGAGATAACCCGGAGAGGTTAAAATTAAAATTAATTTGTTTGTGAATTAGACATATTAATCTAAATCAATGATCGCGCCGTTATAATTTGTAGAAAAATAGAAAAAAATGAGATAATTATAATAGTACGTAGTTTTTTAATTAATTACATATTTTATAATTTATTTGATAACTTTATGCAATATTTCGATTTTTAAAGATTTTTTTTAAATGTAATGGTTTCGAAATAATAAGAGATATTAGTTTAGAAGATGTGCAAAATGCAAGATAATTATAAATAAAGCGATTAAAATGCTTTGTGTGACATTGTTGCATTTAACCTTGGCATTGTTTACCCACTTCAGTTACCTTTTAAAGATAAACGAAAAACATAATTCTTGCATAATACTGTCTTCCAATACAAAAAAAACTCCGTAGGTGGTAGACGTTTTAACTAACTTGCAATTTACTGTCTCCGTGCTAATTTACAAATTTTCCTATTTTTAAGAAACTTTAACATGGTTTAATTTAATAGAATGAAAAAAAGCTAAACTAGAATTCTGGAAAATATTCCCATAAGTTGAGCGAACTTTTGTTCAAAAATTTCCATTGCCTCAATATATTACAGGCTACAGTTTAACTTAAAAATTAAATTTTATTTACAATAAAAGTTGTTTCTGTTAATGCCGAGTACATGAGCAGAAATAATTATTTAGAATCTTGAATGAGAATCCATTCCTATTCATGGATATGGTGGCTATGGCGTCATTTCTTACATAAAGGTGCATTATTAGATAGGGTTAGAACATGTGTGAGCACGTTGGGGATCTATATACAGCTTGGGTGGAGATAAGAATATGGTGAATGGCATAAAACTCTACCTTTTTATTTGTAGGCCTGAACAAAGTTTTGAAATAAATAAAGATCAGTAAACGTTTCACAGTTTTATTAAAATATAACCCGACAATATTGTTTCGACAGCTATGCTGTCATTATCAAAGGTAATATAATTATAAACAAACACGTCGCTAAGGTAGATACAAAAATAGGTAACTAGATAAAATAATAATAATCAGAATTAAATATCTAATACTTCCAGTAACGGAGAATTACTGAGCTCAAGTTGTTCATTCATTAAAGGTACCCTGAGTTTGTGTTTGTATATCTCAAAGGCTTCTAAAATGTCTAATTTGCGTTTCTTATTACAAAAATGTAGGAATTTAATATTATTTTGAGGAGTCATTGTGTGATTTTGTTCTAAAAGGTGTTTGGCATAATTAGATTTTTCAGAATGTTTATTTTTGTAATGACGTACGTGTTCTTTATATCCTATGTCAAAATTTCGAAGTGTTTGTCCAATATATACCGAACTACAAAAAGAACAATTTAAACGGTAAATGCCCGATTTCATGATATCATGTGTTCTGTCTTTAGCATTAAATAAAAATGAAAAAGTGTTAGTGTTGGTTTTAAATGTTATTTTATAATTGTTGGTTTTTCTTAGTATATGTGCAATTTTTTCTGATATTTTGCCAAAATATGGTATAGATATGTAATTTGTGTCTTCTGTTTGATTGTCAATGGGATATATTCTTTTGATAGGAAACCTATAATCTTTTTGTTTAATTAAAGTGTCAATCATGTTCGGATTATAATGATTTGCATGTGCTAGTTGTTTAATGGTTGATATCTCTTTGCTAAAATCTGATTTTGTTAGTGGAATAGTTAAAGCTCTGTGTACTAATGATCTGTAGGCTGCTATTTTATGTGTATTATGGTGACAAGATTCATTTGGTATTGTTATGTCTGTTTGTGTTGGTTTTCTGTATATGGAAAATTCAAATAGATTGTCTGCGTTAATCTTGATATTTAAGTCTAGAAAGTTTATAGCCCTGTTTTGTTCTGTTTCTAGTGTAAAATTTATGCTAGGATGGATACTATTAATAATAATTAAAAATTCATTGATAACCTCAAAAGAACTGTCAAAACAAGCTAAAATGTCATCAACATAACGAAACAAGAAGATAATGTGTTTAGAGAGATTTAATTCAAATATTTGATCTTCGAACTTGTCCATAAATATGTTAGCTAATAGAGGACAGAGAACTACCCATAGGTAAACCATCTTTTTGTAAATAAATTATGTTATTAAAAGTGATATAATTTTGACGTATACAAAGGTCAAATAATTGAATTAACTCTAACCTTTTAACTAATTCTATATTACTATTGATTAAGAAACTATCTAATAAAGGAATACATTCTTGTGGGGGTATTTTGGAGAACATGTTACAAATATCAAAACTAACAAGTTTTGAATGTGGTGGAAGATGTATGTTTTGCAGCGTATCTACTAATTCTAATGAATTTCTAACAGAGTATTTCGATTTGTAACCTATCGTGTTTATAATCTGGTTGTTTTTTTTTGATAAAATGTGATTAGGTGCATTGATGTATGATACAACTGGTCTTATTGGCATATTCTGTTTATGTGTTTTGACTAATTCATATAGTTTAGGTGGTTGTGGGTAAATTTTCTTTATTAATAAATTCATTAACTTTTTGTATGTAGATATCTTTTGAAAGAATTACCAAAGTGTTACCCTTATCTGCTTTAACAGAAATTAGATTGTTCTCTGTGATTTTGTGTTTTATAGATTGAAGAAGTGATATGTTAGATGTGTTGTACATTTTGTTTTGTCTCAAAGACATCTCTTTTATCAAATTCGAAATTTGGAAGTTATTATGATCTTTCTTAAGTATAGTTTCGCATACAACGGCCAAAATTTTTTTAATTTTGTTTGTAAATTTTGGAAAAGGACAAAATTTGAAACCTTTGTTAAGAAATTGTGTTTCTCTGTCACTGAATGTTATATTCGACAAGTTTATGAAACGAGGATAAAAGTTTGCAGTGTTCTGACAATTAAAGTTATTTTGTAGTGTACGTTTTTGTTGTACAAGTCGATGAAGTTTATTTTTCTGTGTGTTGTATTTTTTGAATTTAATGTGACTGGCGGTTTTTCTAATGTCAAAATCTAAGATGTCAAATTGGATATTGTGTAATTTATGAGTAAGTTCTGTATGGAGTACCTTTATATAAACATGCATATTGTCTCTTATACTAAACCATTTCTTCGATTCTTCTTTGAGCCATCTTATTTTGGCATTCCTAACCACTTTTTCGGTAATCGAATTCTTGTATCTGGTAGTGATGTTTACGTAGTTAGGAATAACCTGAGGTTTCAGAAACAAGAATTCGATTACCTTCGATTATTTAAAATTATGTCTCAACTAAGAAATGTAGTCTGACATGTAAGCAGTACAATGGTTTTTACCACAGGTCTTTAGGTCCAACCGTTCTTGAGATATCAAGATTTACGTGTACATCAGAAAACGCAAAAAACGTCGTGCACCACGAAACAAATATGGCTGCCATATTTTAATCAAAAGGTATAAAAATAAAATAACAATGGTTTGGAACTGCCAATACTTAGGAGTGACAACACACAAAAAATTATCGTTTTCTGAAATGGTCGAGCGACCAGTGCTGGACCACTTCATATGGATTGACTCCTTACAATTTTAAAATATTTTTTTAATGTTTTGTACAATAAAATTCAAAAGTAGTGTGTTGGACAATGGTGTTTTTTGTCGCTAGAATTTCAAAAGGGGTCTATTGAAATAAAAAAATTCTTGAAAAAGGTCGATGTAAAAAAGGTTTGAAACTTCTGATCTAGACATACCGGATTTCCATTGGCTGATTGGATGTCTTTTGCAATCCACCTATTAACACTTAGAATTAGTCTAAGCTGTACTCACAGTAGATGTTTATGGTAGGAGCACATTGACGACATGTCAATTGAGCTCACGGTGCTGTCATATAAGTGTGAATTCATATAATCATGTATTAATAAAGGGCAGGAGTCACAATTGTTACACAGTAGTTCGTCAGAATGTGAAGAATGTTTGAAAAATGTAGCTAGCTGTAAAAGAAATGATTTTGCTGGGTACACGACATTAACAAGAAAAGACAAAACATAAGTGAATTTCACCGGGTTTTTTTTTTCATTTCAGTTCATATACTCAGTGCGGAATGATCAGACTTTGTCAGTGGTTTATATATAATCATTAAAAAAACAAAATTCCTCGCAGTCTAATAGTTTTTAAGAAAATTGAAAAGGAAGTACAGTACAGCAGTAGTGTTTTCAAATTAAATTAGAAACAGATATTTTGAAGTTCAATAAAGTTAAACAATATTGTTTGGCATCTGAAATGTGCTAATGTACGTAGCAGTTGATGATAAAAGATAAATCAGCAATTGTGACCAGAAATGCTCTACAGCTTTATTTTTACTAGGTGCCAACTGCTTACCCTAATGGGTAAGCTTTAGTAACTTGTTGCTTTTGTTGAAATACGAAAAAAGAATTCAAGCTCGGATCCTCACCTCTCTTACATCGCGTAGTTCAATAGGGTTTGGGTCATCCAGCGATAGGTAGCGCTGGCTGTCTCGCCGAATAGAGACACATGAATGAAAACACAATGCTTATACTTAATAATTTAAGGATTATTATTCATCAGCCATCAATGAACTCAAACCAGCTGCAAGTTAAAAACTTTTTTATGGTATATTTCAAAACTTTAAGTTTCTTAAGAGTTTTTTGGAATTACAACACTTTTACGCATACCGTTCTGTATTGTTTTTGTACTATGTACTAGTTAATTTCTATGTAAACAAACTACTATCCACCAGGGTCGTTCTATCAAACCATAAAAAAAGAATTAAGGTTTTTAAAGGTTTTAAAGGTTTAAAAAAACACTAAAGCGACTTTGCACTGTTGTATTTTGCATTCCCATAAAAAATGGCATTAATGGCAATATTTATCCCTCGAAAGATTTGTTTTAACAACATCCAAAGTGGAATGTGCGCGGTCTGCATTAGAAATTCTTGTTGAGCCCAAACCGCTGACTAAATAATTCAACAGATATCACGTTTTGTATAGATGTTGTCAATTTCCGAAGAGTTTGCATTTAATCGTACGGACTTAACATTGACCTGTATCTACCATACGTACTTTTTTTAAAAAACGTTGTGCTAAATTTTCCGAATTTTCAAGTTTATTTAATCAAAAAATGTTACTAAAATTTTATGTTTCTAATGCAATTTACAGGAGCTTATTAAATTCTTTTTAATATTTTATAACAGTTGTTAGATTATAGAAAAAATATATGAAAGATTTAAGTTTCTAACGTTCTGTGGATCGTCTCCCTCCGCTGCGCGTCGGGTTCAACCACACCTTGTGCTAAAATCTGTAATGTAAAACCCTTTATATAATAAATAATTATTATTTCAGGGTGTTGTACTATTGCTATTAGTAATCAAATAACATATCTTATTCTAATGTCGCTTTAAGCAGTTTAATTAAAGAAATTTTACCGTCGAATATAAAAATCTTCCTCAGCTCGATAAGAGGAAGGAAATATTAGTACAATTTTGATATTATAGTACTACCTACGTAGGCAAATTTCAATCAAGGCTTTACAAGTATTTACAGTATAATACTAAATAGTATCTACACTTCTACAACTTATTAAGTTTGTAAATACTAGTAACTTGTTATTAATGAATAAATAAATGGCATAAATTTAAATCTTATAGTCACGTGTTTTGACCGTGTGCCTTTTCAGATCTAAGTAGATAATAAACATGCTACATACAAAGATAATATTCATAGTGAATGAAATTACATGGCTGTTTACTGGCTGAATATGATGTAAAAGTAATTCTATATAGAATACTTATTAATGTAGGCTTTTATTGTTAATTTATATATGTATATGTATCTCAAAATTTAATAATATAAAAAAAGATAAAAATAATTATAACTTATGTATATATTTTGGCGGCAACGGTTTATCAATGTGGATAATCAAGCAAGCAAATTTAAAAATAGAACCAGTAGATAACAATTTTTTACAGTTCCAGAAGAACTGAACAAAATCAATTCCAATCATTTATCATCAGATATATTTGTAAACTGTAATGCTGGCGACCTCTACAAGGACTTCCCTGAAAATAAATAGAATCTTTTCTAGCAATCTTCAATTTGATTTAACTAACTAAACCTAACGCCATCTAAAACAAAACAGTGTTTAGCAGTTGTGCTGCTCTAGTTCTGTTTTAGTTTTACATTTCTAAAATGTTTTCGAGATGAATAAAAATTCGTATAAAATTTCATGTTACGCAAGTTTTAGTGGCAACTTACAGTTTAGGAATTAACATTACGTTAAGGTAAGTACGGCTTTAAAAAGATAAAAGTTATTGAACTATATTTTATGGGTTGTTGAATAGGAACCTTCTTTATTGTTACTAAAAGACGCTACTAGATGTCTCTGTAAACAATAATTGACTTTATAATTTAAGATTTTACAATTAAAAAAAATTAACACTGGTGTCTATTATTACTATTAATTACTGTTATTTACTTCATAAAATAAATTAAAGACAATCTTTTTTTATGATTGTGCGTTATTCAATAAATTTAATTGTAGATAAAAATTATTCATTATACAGGATGTCTACATGTGAAGAATTTTTTAGCAGATAAGACTGATTTGGTGATATGCCCGATAGGCATGCAATGCAATCGATGGTTTTAGTTAGTAGCGATTTATAAATTAACACAGAGAAGAAATAGTTGGTTGACTAGCAAAATATCAACTACTCAGAACTGCTGATAGGTGCTACTTCAATCTGAATAATACTAAACTTACTAAATATTTAAATAATGCATATACCCTGTCCCAAAACTAGGAGGAGTAGCTGAGACAGACAAGTTTACATAATAGCTTAATAGAAAACATCTTAGCGGCAATTTGATCATATGTTACATCAAATACTTTAATATTATTAATACCGGAAACTTATTTTCAAAAGTGAGAGACAAAATTTAATAGCGCCTCTTGCGTTGTGTGGTGTGCATCTAAACGTGACATTTCAAAAATATTTGAAGTGTAATTAAAAAATAATTATTATGATAAAAGATTGAGTAGTTTAGATAGATTGTAATAGTTTATATATACTAACAGAATAGTAATAAACAACTATTTAACAGAAATAGTGTTAATTTTTAATTAGATGTAGGTTACTATAAAAAAATAATCGAAAAATCAGCGTTTATTTGCACACCCATCTGCGAAGATAGCGCCACAAAAATGTCGCCTGTTTTCATCTGGTAAAGTATATGGACTTTCCAGTATTAATAATATTAAAGTATTTGGTTACATATAGTAGTACAGTAAAACGAAGGTTAAACCCAAACATCCAAAAAAAAGTTCTACCCTGCGCCAAATTGTTCTGTTCTATACCCTCCTCGTAGTAAGTGATAAAAAGTTGCATGACCCAGAGCGTCGGGTTTGGGGGAGGATAGGATGAAAATGGGCTAAAATGGTATGTTTCAACAGTTTTTCGCAAATATCTCGAAGACTATGACGTCTAGCGCAAACTTCACTATGTACAAAATTAATCTGCATTAAATTCCGAACAAACATGGTTTTACGCATCTTTGTGCTGAAGTCTATGGTTACGGAGATATGGAGGGTGTAAAAATATCATTATTTTTCAGTTTGCTTTATTTTATATTATTTATAATGATTTTTGAGATTTTCAAGTGATTTCGAGAAATTCCAAGCAAACTGAAAAATAATGATATTTTTTGTAGAACCATTTTTGTTCGAAATTTAATGTAGATTAATTTGGTACACACGAAAGTTTGTGCTAAACCTCATAGTTTTCCAGATATTTGCGAAAAACTGTTGAAACATACCATTTTACCCTCTTTTCACCAACTCCCCCACCCCCAAACCCGACGCTCTGGGTCGTGCAACTTTTTATCACTTACCACGAGGAGCGAATATAGAACAATTTGGCAGGGTGTAGAACTTTTTTTTATGTTTAGGTTTGGTAAATTTTTGAGCTACTTTTACTGTACTACAGTACAAACTACATCCAGTGAGGTCAGTTAAAAATTGTTGGCAGTCCTTCAAAAAACATGACCAATAAAAATTCATTGACGTCACCAAGGATAAATTCTGGGATACAAAAACATGATACTTAATCCCCAAATGATTGAATTACAATAATTGCTCAAAATGTAATCCCTTGTTTTCAAACCAAACATTAAATATTGATTAATTATTTGAAAAACACAAAATTAAGAAGTATAACCCGCAAAAAAGTTAAAATAAGCGACGTGTTGCATTGGCTTTTCAGTGTAGCTATTCTAGCCAATATAAAATTATTTGAATTATCTAATAATATACAAACATACATACATTACATAATCCATTCCCCTTTTACCACATTTTGCAGTGTCGGGGTTCCACACAAACTCTTAGGAGTTTAAAAAACATATACTGCCCATGTACGCGTTTCTAGACACCATTTCTAATCTTTCATGTAAAAAAATTAGTAAATTTACTGGGTTTCAACTTGGTTTTGTGACAACTAATCACATCAGCGCTTTTTTGCAGGAATAATAATCACTCCTAATTTTGAGACAAACTATTTATAGCTCTGTCGATCTAACTTAGCTAAGAAAAGTGGGCAGTGCAATTAAACTGACTATTTCACTCAATGTTATACGAACCAATAAAAATGTATCCTGTGAACGAAATTCTCTCTATTCCGGCGACTATTTTTTGTTTATAAAATTTTCCGAACTTGTTCTACCAATGAAAACGTTCAAATAAGCAACCTACCCTTTATTTCACCGACAATTTTTTTGCTATAGTAACGATCCTACAAAAATAGTATACACAAACTGTACGTTTCATTGAAATAAATGTTAAATATTTTTATTCTTTGTGTTGTTTATTCGCGAAATAGTCATAACGAATAACATACGTGGTAAAATTTTGTCTTGGCAAAATTTTCTTTTTGATTTACTCGTGTTTGTTGCCAATTCATCTCGTGACATTGATCAAAAACCACTCGACTGACGTCTCGTGGTTTTTAGTGACAATGTCACTCGAGAAATTGCTATGCAACAAACGCTCGTAACAATAAGAAAATTTTGCCGACAAAATTTTACCACTTATGGTATTATATATGATCAAAAAATGGCTGATATGGCGGGAAATCTAAATGTCATAAACGTAAATATAATTAGCTCTTTTCACACGTCATTTTTTTCTCCTTTAGGGCTTCGTCTGCCAATTGGTATCGGTGGCACTGTAGCCTAGAAGGCTTATTGTATTCACCTTATAACAAGTTGGTCACAACCAGTCGTAATGGTCATACCCTATATCAGTAGATACATGTTTCTCGCTGGATGTGTGATGAGTCTTTCCGTTCCAAGCAGGGTTCTCCGAAAATGTTCTCTTTTCCTACCCCAGGCATTGCAGTTTCAGAGAATATGCATAGGCTGTTTCTGGTTAATTGTTGTAAAGTTTGTCAATGAACGTTTTGCTGTGGTTATGTACTGGTCGATTAGTTCAGTATGATGTGCTGAGTACGGGATCAGTCGTTGACGTCATACGTCATTATTACTTTTATAAAAAACTTGGTTACATTGGTGAATCTTGTAGGACCTTGAATGGACCTATGGAATTCATCTGGAAATGAATATGGCTGGAATTTCGTATTAGACTATCAATTTCTCATATATTTTAAGAAAACTATATTTTTATATAAGGAAGTTCTCTATGAATATAGATTGCTAATACGCAATGGTTAATGGTTGCATCTTTATCTTATTATTATTAAGACTTGAAAAATCTTTTTAAGCCTAATGCACACGCACACCTTCGGTTAGTAGTAGAACAGGAAGATGCTATCACTGCAAGAAGTAGCAGAAATAGTAGACGAACTTATACCGAGACGAGACACTAAAAATGTTCAAAAAATACGTCTCATCTATCGGGAGCAGGCGGTAACAAGCTGGAGCCGTTAACAACAGAAGCGAACAGAAGGTAAAAAACAGTTATAACTACAGATCATGAAACAAATAAAGATTAATATAAAGTTTCGCAAGATTAAGGCTCGAAACAGTAAACGGCACAAGTACAAAATTACTTGTATACAACATATAACAATAAACTAACAACGATCGATTTACTTCGACTTATCTTCAACTCGATTTACAAAGTCGGAAGAAGAGGGATACACTAAAATAAAAGAACAGTTAAATATTTTTGTAGTATTTTATAAATTTATCCTTAACCTTTGCAGAAAAAAAAATGATTAGTTATGTAAAAACCTCCCTGAAAATGACTAACCAGAGTAAATATATGTCGACATTCCAAGTTTAATAATCAGTGATTCAATTATTATTAAGATCTATTACAATTATATTGATTAAACAATTGGATTAAACTAAACAATACATCAGTAATAAATCAATTTATAAAGTATAGTTGTGTATTTATACAATGTAATTCATACCCAGTTACACATAAATTTCTCATTAATGATTATTAAGAGCAAGTGACATTGAGACAACATTAGGAATTTACGTGTAATACTAGAAAAGGTAAACATGCCAGTTTAAAATGAATACAAAGGAACTACTGCGCTGTATAATCGCAGTGCAAACTGCAGTGGTTTATAACATTGGTTGATATAGTACCAGATATGTTGTGATCAAACATGTATATATAAAGGAAATATATAAAATCAGAAACATAAGTAAACATTTCTTTAGAGGATGTTAGTCTTCAAGTCTGCTACAGGACCACATACCTATATAAGTGCCTAGATAAACAGCAAAAGAAAATAAGATGCATATGATGTAACGAGCCCTTTTTCTAGTGTCAGTTGCAACTCGGAAGAGCTTAAGGGCGTGGTTCTTATTTTGCAAACTTTAGTTCTTATACACGAATTTTCTGAACAATCGCAAGTGACGAGATGAAGGTTGTGGCGCCATTGAGCCCTACCAAAAATGACAAAGCCCAAATTGAGTATATGTGTTGACAAACACAAGGTAAACACATACGATTGAAATAAAAGCAAACGCAATTTAAACAAGTGCATATAATAAAAAAATATATAAGTAAATATAGTATAATTAAAGTGATAATATGTGTATAATAAATAAGAGACAAACAATGTCACACAATAGACAATCAAACAAGATACGCAAAATAATTTGCTACAACAATATCATGCAAGTGTGACAAATGTATTAATATACAGTTATTTAACAAATTGCATAATAAAGCAACACAATCTATCAAACAGTTTCAAGTACCTAGAAATTGCCGATACCAAATACAAAAAAAAATACCACTAAATTAAAATACAATGCATGTGCACCCAGACAAAAGGTAAACAAAAAATATGCAACCAGCAAAAATGTTTCCCCTATAAATTCACCCCAGTATAAATAAAACTTTCCAAATTTATAAACAAAATATGGGAAGCAGATATCCCAGTGACATAACAATGATACCAAAAATTGGCTGGTCAACAAGTGCAGTAATAATTATAAGATACTTGAGGATAACCAAAAGCTAAAGCTATTATTCTCATGAAGTTATGAGCAAACCCATCTACATACTATCAGAATTCAATTAAATAAATAGGCTATTAAAGGAATATTTTTACAATAACAACAAATAATAGTTGAAAAGGATTTAGAGATTAGCAAATACCTTTGATTTACCAAATATTAACATTACTGACACCGTACAGGTATGTTCCTAAAAAAATACATGTGACATACCCTAAAGAATTTGGTACCAAATTATTCCTATCAGTTACAAAAAATCAAGTGAGCAAATAAATTAGCTAAAAAAACATACCTGTAACCCAATGCTTGCAAAACTGCAGGTAAAAGATAATCGAAGTCCAGATAGATGTAAATGATCAGAAAGCAGCCAACTTGTAGAAAAGCATCGATCTGAAGTTATCTGGTAGGTGGATAATTTAAACCGTAGAAAGTTTTACTTAATTCCCAACCCAAAAGACCAGTAGTGAATTTAATACACCAATTATGCCCATAAATTTCTTGTTTCGCCAAATATAGAAATTGGAAAATCACCATTCCATTCAAGCGGCCATTTCACCGGTGAAAACAAAACTGTGTGGCGAGTTTTCTTCTGTAATTAACTTCCTGAATAATGGTCCAGATTTAACAAGAGAAATATTGTTCTATTAAATTGCAAGATTTTCTTTAAAAGATTTTAGAAAGGGTCTCAAAAGCCTTTTCCATCAAAAATATCTTTCCAAAATGGATCTCTTCTTTAAAAATTGATCTCCAACATTCATTGATAAATTCAGGTAAATCTCATTAAAAATCCGAAAACAAAGGCCTCCAAAAAAACACAGCTAAAAAACCAAACATATAATTAGTAACCTCAAAGGTTTTTTTAATAGAACAAGAAGAATAAACTTACAATATTAGAATCCTGTGTTCACTACAATTGATTACAAGGAAATAAATGAACACCAGAAATCAATTTTTACTTATCACACTCAGAAAAAAAAGTTTAAACAAATTCCAACATTGCATCTGACATCCTAGAGACATCTAAACAAAGAGAAGGTCGATATGACCTTTAAGAAGAAAGTCAAATGATGCACTCTGCCAAACGCATACACTCTAATCCCTCTATCCTGCACTGGGTGGCGCCAGGATCAAGTCTCTTTCTAAATAACTGCTCTATTTACACATATAGCGATTTATTTATGAATATAAAGTAATGAATCATTTATTTCAAATTTTGCACTACTTGTTTTTTGAAATAAAACAGTTCTAAAAACAAATCTACTTTACCAATAAAGCCCAGTTGTTTGAAAATATCACTGTATTGGAAAGTAGGTACGCAGTTTATAAAGCATATGTTTCAAGTTTGAAAGCGCCACGTTGTTCAGTATTTGTTTGGCAGCCATCAATAGTGAACGTTGTCAGTGAATTTGTGAAAATGGAGAAAATTTGTCATCGTTATGTGATACAATACTTTTATTTGAAAGGCCTCAGCCCAACCAATATAAAAGCTGAACTGGATTCTACTCTGGGTGAGTCTGCTCCTTCGTTTACAACAGTTAAATTTTGGGTAGCTAAGTTTAAACGAGGCCGTACGAGCTGCCAAGACGAGCATCGCAGTGGTCGACCAAATGAGGTGACGACTCCAGAAATGGTGAAGAAAATCCACAAAGCGGTGCTTGATGATGGTCGACTGAAAGTGCGCGAGCTAGCAGACATTACGGGCATTTCAAAAAGTGCGGTACATCGCATATTATCTGAAAATTTGGACATGAGAAAGCTGTGTGCAAGATGGGTGCCGCGTTTGCTCACACTCGAGCAAAAACAGTGTCGTGAAAATGTTTCAATTGAGTGTTTAGCGAAGTTTCACAGCAACAAAGCAGAATTTTTGCGCCGTTTCGTAACAATGGATGAAACATGGGTCCATCATTTCACACCCGAGACAAAAGAACAATCGAAACAATGGACTCAAAAGGGAGAACCGGCTCTAAAGAAGGCGAAGACCGTTTCATCTGCAGGCAAGGTTATGGCGTCGGTTTTTTGGGATGCGCGTGGAATAATTTTTATTGACTATCTCGAACAAGGAAAAACTATCAACGGCCAGTATTATGCAAACTTATTGCAACGTTTAAGCGAAGAAATCAAGCAAAAACGGCCGCATTTGGCTAAAAAGAAAGTGTTGTTTCATCACGACAACGCGCCAGCTCACAAATCCGTTATTGCAATGGCCAAAATTAATCAATTAAAGTTTGAATTGCTACCTCATGCACCATATTCGCCAGATTTAGCCCCCTCAGATTATTTTCTGTTCCCAAACTTGAAAAAGTGGCTCAGTGGTCAAAAAATTTTCCAACGATGAAGAAGTGATGTCAGCAGTTAATGGCTATTTTGAGGAGCAAGACAGTTCTTATTATAAAAAGGGTATCGAACTTTTTGAACACCGCTGGGAAAAGTGTATAAAGCTGAAAGAAGATTACGTTGAAAAATAAATAAATCTTTTTCCAAAATTTTTGTGTTTTCTTTGTTGGGTCGGGTACTTCTGGGACTACCCTCGTATAACACACTCGGTGAAACACACATAAAAAAGTATTTGCTTTTGAAATATGTACAAGATATGTATAACGCATGTCCAGCTAACATTCAAACTGTAGATATAATTCTGCTACATAACATTATCAATCATTATTTTCTGGTAATATCTTCAATTCAAATTTAGTAAAATTCCAATATACAATGACATGATTTCAATCAATACCATTTACAAGGATGTTAAAAAAACATTTTGTTTATTTAATTATCGTTGGATTATCTAAAGTTTTCAATTGAGAGATTTAGGTTTCAGATTAATTTTAATAAATAAATAATAATAAATAAATGTTTATTCTACACACGTACATTTTATAAATATACTTTATTTTTAGTATACAACAGCAGTAAGGGACAGCATTTATCTGCGGATGGTCTTCCATGCTGCCCGATGCTGCCCCACTGAGCAGGCAGTTTGAAACTTATGAGCCGGTCACGAGAAAGTAGCAGTGTACTGTACAACCTGTCTGGTCGCCAATTAATGAATAGGATTTAAAACACACTACTTGCTCAACATAAAAGGGAACAAACAAACATAAAACTTACGTAAAAGAAAGTACTGCTACAGGTAAAGACAAAAATGGCTACCCTCTTATTATTTTTATTTCATAATCGTTCAAAAACAAAATGGCAGCGACTTGAATGACACAAGATCAGATTACCAACTGTAACTGTAATAAACATCCCTAAACATGTTACATTCAAACATACATACATTGCAATAACGTAGTTAAATAAATTGATTATTATGTAATTTGCTTGATGCATCTGACCACTACAAGCTTTATCATAAGAACTATTTGTTATATTTATATGAAATGTTAGAAGTAATCATTCTACTAAGCTAGATAGCATTTACTATAACCTAATTTGACAATTTCCTTAATTTCATTTTTGCATTTCTGCAACTTCATGACTTTATTGAGGCATAGTGGACTAGTCTGATAATGACTTACTTAGTTACTTCCCGCCTCAACAGAGTCACGAAAGTGATCGATCACATTGGAACCATAATATTGTTGTAGTACTAACATATATGATATTTGCTTCAAATTTAATTTTGACTTTTCAAAAATTAATTTGTGTTGTAGAAAAAGTATTTTATGCAACACATCAGGAAAGTGTCTTTTAAGACTCACAGATGTAGGAACATGCCATCTCATCTTGTTAAGTACCACTTTCTTTGCCTTGTTATGCAAATAACTATTACCTATATATATAAAACAGAATCTCAGGCCTGAAGGCCTATAGCTTGAACACGTGTTTTCCATAGTTTCCTATGTTTTGACATATTTTTCCATTCTTGGAGGTTGTACAGTTTGATATCTATCTTCTTTTATGTTGTCCCACCATGACTTCGTCTTCTGTTTCTCCCTGGGTAAACATGTTTTATGGTCTAGCCATCTGAGAATCTATTTGAGTTATAACTGTAGTTATTTCAGTATCCTTAACTAATTCTTTAATTTTTTCATTTATTCTACTTCTCCAGTTTCCGTTTTTTTTCCACCATATATTCTTCTTAGGATTCTTCTTTTGGAAATTTCCAGTCTTTTTTTGCTCTTTGTTAGTACATCATCTTCTGTAATAGTACAGGTTTCACTTGCATAGGTCACTGAGGATCTTATTATTGTCTAGTAAATGTGGATTTTTGATTTTTTAGTTATATTTTTGTCAAGGTACGCTACACTATTTACTAAATTAAATTGGCACTCTTCGTTGCTATCACTTTTTATTTTTAAGTTCACTCTTTCCGGTTGGTTTTTATTTCTTGTAGAAGGATCTAGGACGTTATCTGTGAAAGCTAGTATAGTTGGTACGAGTTCTTTAAGATGATGTTGTTGGTCTTGATTTCACTTTTTTCAAATAACATCTAGAGTTATGTTAAATAATGTTGATGATAACGGATCGTCCTGTTTTACCCTGGTATAGCTTCCAAAACCTTTGGAAAATTGTTCTCAATATGTTATCTTACTTGTTGTTTCTTGTAGTGTCATTTTGGTTAGCTGTATGAGTTTTGTTGGTATTTCTAGGTTTTGCATCGACACGTTTAGGAGTACAATAGGGCGATAATTCTCGGGGTTTTGTGTATTCCCTTTCTTGTGTATGGGGTAGATTAGCAATAGGTTCCATTCTGTAGGCATATTTTGTTCATGCCAAATTTGTTTGATGAGATCGTGTAATCCCTTTAATAGTTCTTCATTGCCGTTTTTTATTTGTTCCATTATGATACTATCAGAGCCTGGACTTTTATTTTTTTTTGTTTTCCTTATCACTTCTATTAATTCCTATTTTGCTCATTCATCTTCTTGCTGATTTTTCTTTCACGTATTTATTGCACGTTTTGGTTTCTGTTATTGTCTTGCGTTAAGATCGTCTTGAAGTATTGCTGCCAGATATCTAGTATTTTTTTGATTCCTATACAGATTTCTCCTTGTTGATTTTTTAGCGTGGTAGTGGGTGGTTGGAAGGCTTTTTTTCATTCTTTAGACTTTAATAATTAATAAATTAATAATTTGGTGTTTTTGTTCTTGTAGTATTCCTCAATTGCTTTTAGTTTTTTGTTTACAGATTCTCTTTTCTTATTTCTAGTAAGATTTTGCGTATCATTCCTTACTCTTTTATATAGTTCTATGTTTTCTTGAGTGTTATTTTGCAGCATTTTCATTCTTGCTTCGTATTTTTTTTGTATTGCTCTTGTATTCATCATCAAACCATTCTTTTTTTCCTTTGTATGTTGAAGGCTCTAAGGATAGTTTGTGCTTAATGTTATTACATTTTTAATATTATACCATTCTTCATTCACATCTTTTGAGTTTAGTATTTTGTTTATGTTTTCTTTATATTTTGTGTTATTATATTTTTTGTTCCGGTTAAGTTGATTCTTGTTTTTATTATGCGATAGAATGGGCCTTTTTTCTTTGAGTTTTGCTACTACTAGCATATGGTCTGAATTGATATCGACCCCTCTATAAATAACTATTTTGTTAGAATAAATTTTTAATTGAAAAAACAAATTCCAAAAACACACCTAGATGTGTGTTTTCGCTTTAAGAAATTCTCATAATTTTTAATGGTAATATCTAATGATTTAATAGCATTCATGTGTTCTTATTGTTCTCAAACATGGGTACCCAATAGAGCATAATATTTTATGAAATTTGATACATCGGCTTTATTTTTTAGCTTTAATGATTTTTGTTTTTTTTTACAGTTTGCTTCCTAGACAATGCTTCAAGAAGATGTAAATAATCACCACATAATTATAGATAATTTAAGAGACAAAGAAATTCTATCCTACCCCTTAGTAATATGCAAAGGACACATAGAACATAAATCAAATTTAACATGCGATACTTCCCTTGTCAGACTTCTATTTAAAATTAACAATGACCAGACATCGAGTGAAGTCATCAATACTGAGAAAACCTGTACATTTAAATTCCTTCTTGATTTAAACATCGGTTGGAGTACTATAGAATTATTTTATTGTTGCACTTCCAGAAAGTTTACTCTTCAATATAGAAAACCTCACAGAGATCTATGTGTGGTTCCATTGTATATAATTTGTGATGGTCATGATGGAAGATTTCAAGCCCCTAAACATGAAACAAATACACCTGAAAGTGCCTGTAAGCGAATTACGACAGGGTGTAAATTAATACAGAGCCTTTTTGCTGAAAAATTGTACGAATCTGGCTGTGAAAGAAAAACCTTCCATTTGAAACCTCCAGAATGCATTGTATTTTATAGTAAATTACATTATGAGAAAGCACATCAAATGAGAGAGTTGGAATTATGGTATTATTTTGCCCGAGAAATTATGACTTCGAATATAGGAAGTAATGATGTGAAATATTTAGCTTTTTTATCTTGTACAAAGTACAATGGAAATAAGTATGCAAAAAGTACTCAAAAACATAGTGATATTATAAAATTAACCCAAGGATATGTTGCGTTTGGTGGTGATGGCTTAGCTTTACTTGGTACTGGTTGTTTGTATACATGGCCAGAAAGTGTGTCAGAAATAAAAAAGAGATTTGAAGATGATACTATAGTTGATAAGATGAGATTTATGGATGATAGTTGTTTTAGGTAAGTTGGGAACTTTTAGATTTTTGAGAAACTATTAATGATTGTTTATGTTTAGAGGTACTTTGGGTGGATGTTTTGCAACAACTTTAGGTGCTACGTTACATGAATTATGTCACACTTTCGACTTAGGACATACAGAGAAAGGAATAATGGGACGTGGCTTTGATAATATCCAATATGCATTCTTACCAGACCAAAATAATTGTGATATTAGTATTAAGAAAAATTTACAATTATCTTACGTTAGAAATACTTATAAAGATAGTGATAATATTTACTGGACTGAAAACTGTTTGATGTTCCTATATTACCATAAGTAAGTCTTCAGAGTATTAACAAATGTATTTACAGTTGAGCAATTATTTTATATAGATTAGATAATCAAAGGTCCAAATAAAAACCCTTTTCAATAGGCTATAGAATTAAAATGTTATGTTTTTACTAGCTTATTCTTTTCATTACACTGTACTTTTACTTTTATCTCCCATGTGCTGCATATAACCCAGACAGCTGAACTAATTTTTCTCAAATACATTGTCTTTTGCCATTTCATAGTATAAATAACATCTGCTTTACTAGCAGTTATTCAGCCTTTTCTCAGCAAATATAATAATACGAACAGTTGAACTAATTACCATAAATTTATCGCAATCACATTTCATCTCTGTTCAGGGGAGCCTAGAAAATATTAATGTGTTCTTTAATACTCTGGTTTAGCAAATCATCATCTATATCAAGCGTACCTGGATAGTTCAGAAATTCCTTCTGTAATCACCATCAACGGCAATAGCAGTGGCACAAACCATTTCGCAAAGTAGTTCTACATTCCTTCAGGAGTGGCAGTTTGTGGTCAGAGACAAGTTTGATAGTCGATTAGTGCTTGTGCCTTTTATACCCTCTTTGATTCCTGCAAAAATGATTCCTTCTATGAAGAAATGTACCCCGAACTCAAAAATTTCACAAATGTTGACTCATTTAGAGTGTGAATGAATAATTTTTACTGCAGCAAAGGTGACATAAGAGCTTAACAAGGACAGGTTTGGAATTGACTACCCCCCAAAACAACGACGAAAAGTACATCAAGAGATAGTAATAGTAACTCATAGTCTGTACATAAAAAACTAGCTGCAGAACACAACAGCGACAAGTTCTATGGTCATTTTAGCCATAATAGGACAAACATTAGAAAATGGTCTGAGAAAGTTGAAATTTGGTATACACGTAGATCTTATTATTCTAAACTAAGTATGTTTAAATTGGGGGAAAAATATCTAAACCCACTTGTTTCAGAACCCACAGACCAACACAGTTCATATAAACAGGGCCGGCTCGAGGGGTGTTTGATCTGTTCCTTCGCACAGGGCACCAACCATTTGGGAGCGTCAGTTAATCGAGATAAAAAGATTAAGTAAATTTTCAGCTGTTATTAGTGGAAAAGAGCTGCATTTCTCCCAGTTGTGTAAAAAACAGCCACTTTTTCCATTGCTGAATACTTTTCCTACAGCTGGGGAAAATTTTGGGTTCTCTCAGTAAAATGAGTTGAAAAGTGAGGTATTTTTACTGCACATGTTAGAAAAATTAATTTACTATTTACGAGGGCACATGGAAAATCTGGCACAGAGTGCCAATTGACTTAGAGCCGGCCCTGCATATAAATAAATCTTTATAATAAAAATAATAAATTTATGGATGTTGAAAGATTTATTTATATGAACTTTGCTGGCCTGTAGGTATTTTTTCCTAATTTAGATATAGTATAGAATAATAAGAATTATGCTTATACCAACTTTCAACTCTCTTAGATTATTTGCTTTGCAGTTGAAGTTGCAGTTGAAAAATTCTGTCACTTGTATCCTATTTTTTCACTTACGCTTCGCCTCGGCCAATCAAAAACACCTTACACCTAAAAGTAAACTTTTACAGCTTGCAATGTAAATAACTATTACTAAATACTTTATTAGATTTGGCTCTTAGAACTTTCAGCTCGTAGACTGTACTTTTAGCTAGAAATACGACCTCTTTAAGATCACTCGCGTCTATATCCCAACACTAATGATTTCTTTTGCGCATGTGTTATTTTTTACCACGTGTTCTCGAATCCAAAATTCCTAAATAGAATATATTTAATGGTTATATCCTTATCGAGTGTGTATAAAGTGTGTATGAATTTATATAGTTGAGTTTCTACAATGGATGGTAACAGCAATGAGCTGCAAGTCACTACAAAAAATTCTTCATCTGGTGTGGAATCTATCACGTAACTAAAGATCTTATTTTTATTAATTGTCATATGACGAAAGTGCACAATAATTATATTAACTTGAAAAAGCCTACTTTAAAGTGTCCTTTATGTTCTGATGAGTGTTTTATAACGTATGTGTTTTGTAACGTACGTACTTAGATAACCACTTTATAGTTTTTCACAATCTCGCAATAAAACAATAAACAAAAGAGTTTGCAACGTTGGATGACTTCTTGAAATGGAAAGGTAATATTGAAGCAGAAATTCAGTCGTCTTCTGTTTTTTACAATTCAAGAAACTGTGCTAAAAAAAGTAACAAAATATGTGTGTCATAGGTCTGGAACTTATACTCCTAATGTAAACACCACCAGACAACGAGAATCAAAAGTTAAAGGTTCAAATAAAATGGACAGTACTTGCCCAGCACGTATTATAGCAACAAAAAATACGCAAGATCGTGTAGTCAGGAGGTAGGAAGACCGAGCATGTCAAGAAATGAACGTGAAGAGATAGTTGGTAAACTATTACAAGGTATTCCACATTCCAGAATTTTGGAGGATATAAGTAAAAAATTTGATCCAACAAAAAGAATTAATTATACCACAAATCACGATATTCATAAAATGGGAAAAGCATTCAATGTGCAATCAGATGAGGTATTTCACAATGACGATGCTAAAAGTGTAGATATTTATATTGAAAAACTTAAAAGTCAAATGACAACCCGATTTTGTATTATAAACCATATGGTTTTGAAAATCTAGAAATAGGTGATAGTAATTTCTTCCTAATTTTTATGAACAATGCACAACAGAAAATGCTCGACAGATATGGAAATGATATTTTAATGATTGACTCAACCCATGGAACTAATCCTTAGAAAATACAATTAACAACTCTAATGGTGGTTGATGATAACTATGAAGGCTTTCCCGTAGCTTTTTCTTGGAGTATATTGCAGACAGAAAAGATTTTTGAAAAGATCTTTTCTTATATAAAAATCAAAGTGCCATTAAACCAAAAATCTTTATGTCTGATGTAGTGATCGACCGATATTACTTTTTTTTTGACGATACGATATATCGGCCGATAGCGATATTTACGTGCCGATATACCGATATATCGTATCGGCAAAATACACTTTTTAATTTTTAATCTCTATAGTTTTTAGCTTTAAAACTATAAAAATGCGTTCCTGGTTTTTACTACATTATGAATCACAAACATGTTCTTAACTAAGAATAATTTTGGGAAATTTCCAGTATGTAAAGACATTTTAAAAAATATCATTGTATTGAACCGCTTAAGTAATGAATAAAATTCTTTTAGCCCCGTTTCACATAGACGCTGACCGTCAGCGCGCTGATGATCAGCGCCATGCAAGGACTGCAGTTTTAAATTGATCTCTTCACATACACGCTGACGGTCAGCACGCGTATTTGGTCAGCGTGGCCCGTGGGCCTCGCGTACCGTCAGCGCGCTGACGAGCCATTGGAGAAATGCACCTTTTCACACTATGCCGAATCAGCGTGCTGACCGAAATTATTTAAAAAAACAATGTTGTCAGTTTGCAGCTATACACCATTCGGTGTATAGAAAGGAATAATGACACCCCTTTAAAACCAATGACGTCTGTATTAGGGGTTGTACTCGAAGCAACATTCATAAAGTACTTATAGAAAACACTTGAAATATTTATTTAATAGTATATTAAAGAACGAGTTTCATAAGCCAAGATGTATTGCACGAGTCCAAATTTAGAAAACGATCCGCTTGCGGCGAGTTTTCTAAAGGACGAATCCAATAATGACTTATGAAACGAGTTTTTTATGCTATGTTTTCTATTTTGCGTCTTTTATTCCCTTTTTAAATGAAAAAAATCGCAATTTCAAAATTTAGGGATTTTTGTGGTAGTTGACAACACTGATGTGACATTTGAAAATTCATTGATTGACACCTATTGACACAGAAAATTGAGTGAAGTTTTTGTCAATTTTCTGTTTTTTTCAATTATTTTTCAATGCTACCAACTTTGAAAAAGTTGGGCTATTAAAGCACTCTTGCAATTTTGTATACGTAGTTTTGTATACATAAATCAATGGTAGGATTTGGGTTTTCTGGAATTATGATTAGTACCTGCTTTTTCAAACGGACAAATATCAGAAAAGAAGGAAAAGGGTAATCAAATTTACAAACTGCTATACTATGTAAGTAGCAGATATGACAACAGTGGTTGATGCATCAGCTTTGATATCAATTTTAATCCTGACCATGTGAAAACAAAACGCTAGGCGTACCATCAACGCGCTGATGGTCAGCACACTGACGGTCAGAGACCATGTGAAACGGAACCTAATATTTTTGTTACGGCGAAATGTGCTGTTCCACTCGACAGCTGCAGCGGTGTCAAATTTAATAAACTTGCTTGCATAAACAATTTACAATCAATGTATAGAGGATGTAGAAAATAAACGTTAAATGTGAATGCTAATTAACTATAAAAATAAAATACTGTTTTGGGCAAATCTCAGCTGTTGATATGCATTCTGTGCGTATTTTGTGTGAATCTCCGTTCGAGAGCCGTCATACGTTACGCCACTTTTAAAAAACGATTGCAGATTATATTTCTTTTAGACGGAGAGCCAGCAACGTATTTCGAGTTGTCATTTCAACAGTCGTGAAAATTTGGGCACTAAATCTTATATATACCTGCTGAACACTAAAAGTCGCTTCTGGCAGCCCCCTGCGGCCGGGTTATACTACCCCAAAATTACTAAGAGGGTGAGAAATAAGATTCAATTTATTTAAAGTAACAGCCATGAAATTTCAGGAGGTTACTTTCGATAGTATTCTTTATTTATAAAAAATATTGCCAGAACATTTCCTCCCCTTCTAAATGTTGCCAGAACGCTGTAAATGTTGATTTAAAAAAGTGACATTTTTGTTATTTTAAAGGTCTTGAAATTTTGACACAATAAATAAAGTAGGTATATGTAGGTTTACATGTTAGTTCGAGCGAGACAGTTATATAGCGGCCTGCGGGTTAGAGAGAGAATCTTATTTCTTTTGGGGTAGTATAACCCGGCCTCAGGGGGCTGCCAGAATCGACTTATGGGGTTCAGCAGGTATATATAAGATTTAGTGCCCAAATTTTCAATACTGTTGAAATGACAACTCGAAATACGTTGCTGACTCTTGGACTATTTGGTTGTATTTTGATACATTATGTATGTGCAATGAAAATCCCGAAAGTCATTGTTACTTGCCGATATATCGGCAAGTCACCCGCCGATACGATACGATACCGATAATCGGCGGCAGCTGCCGATATGCCGATTTACCGATATCAATATCGGTATCGGTCGATCACTAGTCTGATGACACAAATTCATTTTATAATGCGCATGTGAACGAATCATTCCCCCAAAAAATTTTTATGTGACTGGCACGTAAAATGGAATCTGAGAATTTATCAATAATCAATAATGCAGAAAAACGGGAAGAGGTTAAAAAAGCATTAAATTACACGTTAATGTACTCGACGTTGTCACATTCCAAAAAATGTTACAGACTGTGATTGATAACCTCATTAAGGATGCAGATACCAAAAAATATGGAGAGTATTTTGCTACGTACTATGCAAAACGACCAACCCAATGGGCACACTGTTACAGAAAAGGTATGCATCGCAACACCAATATGTGTCTGGAAAAATGGCACCATGAATTAAAACAATAGTTCAGTAGCGGGTAAATGCCAGCTAAGACGACGTCGGCATAAATGTTATAAAATGAAATTCATGAAAAGGTTAGCGTCTATATCACGCAACAAAATACCATTATTCAGAATTAAAACTAATAATTTATTCGAGTATTATGAAGTTATTTGTGATGAAAATGGGGCCTCATGCAACTGTGTTTTTCTTTGTAAAGAATGCAAAATAAATATAAATACGGGTTAAACGTTAATAATGACTAATGATTAGCTAATGACGCAAAACTGTAACGTGGTCCCTTTTAAAACCTCGGGTCAAGAAATTGGTTGGGTAAGATTTCTTTTTACTTAAATGCCTTTTAAGAATATGATGGAATCCCATATCTAGGGAATGGTCAAGTTTTATTACAGGTTTCTGGTCCTACTCTACTTTTAGTATTAGAGTAGTCTGCTCCTAGACCGCGGTGGCAGCAAACAGCAGCTGTCGGTCATTCAAGTTAAACTTTACATGGTGATATTTTTTGTCATTTATTGGTAAATTTATTGACCAAATTTTTCAGCAAGAAAAAAAAGTGTTTTTGCTATAAATACAAAAAACGGTAGATCGGCATGCTAAAACGGGAGAACGGTAGATGGCAAGTGAAAGCGGTAGAAATACCGCTAAAGCGGTAGGTCTGGCAACACTGATGCTATGAAGTCGTGTACCGCTTGAAACCTCTCAATCCATTGAGTAGCACAGTTTCGTTTTAGTGTTTTTATATGTCACTCTATGAGATCTTCCACCGCTTGATTCAAAACAGCTTTTTCAATTATACCCATACAATTGCGAATTAGTTGAATCTCACATGAACTGGGAACAACCAAATTCAAAGAATGGGCTGAACAGTGTACATAGTGTGCTAAGGGATGATGATTTCTAATGCATGCTTGAACTCGATTCGATTCCTTCCTGATATTGCAGATTGCAACAGAGGAATATGAAGGAGATAAATCACCATAAACGCCGTCTAAACATTGTTTAATTTGATTTGGCGTGTGCCGTACTTTTGTTAAGATTTTAATGACCGCGCGGTACTCAATTTTCGTTAGCTGCGACATTATCATGCACTCGTCACGATGCTTGAGTGGCTACTAAAATCGATTACGCTTCCAACCGTAATATATATATATATATATAGTATAGGCCTCTTACATGTTCAACTATGACGCAACCGAGTTTGAACATGTTGGCACCTGTAGAAGCCTGCCGGGCCGAGAATTTATGGCGCTTACCTCGTACCACTTCCTGTAAAATTAAATTATTAATGTTATAATTTTCTTCGACGTTATTTGTTTTCAACATTTTGGTATGTGTTTGAAAGAAAGTTGTAGCAGAAGCCTTATTTCTTTTTTCCACAGTCCGTCATACTTTTAAAACCTAAAAAATAGCACAGCTAAAAGTACACTTTATACGCATCAACAATCACCTGGCAATAACTAAAACCTACTAAAAACTGACTAGAAAAACTGCACATAAGAGGACACTTGTTAACTGGGTTTATAATACCACCATGTGTAGTAGTAAGGTAGTGGTAAGCAATAAAACCACTCGAAAGTTGGCAGATGCCAGTGCCTTTAAAACCTCTAAGTAGTATTAACAACTTTATATTGAAAATAAAAATATACAAAACCGTTTTTGAGCTATCGGCTTTAAAAAAATGTTCCTTACATTACAAGTTTTAAAAGTTATATCTTCTCACACTTATTGCATTTATACATAAATACTACTTATTTAAAAAATATATATTTAAAGTTTTGTTGTAAAAAATGTTCCCATCATTTATGAAATTGAGATGTAAAATTTAGAATATACACTTCAAGTTATGCTGCTCTTGGGGATGGTCTGGACCTGCCCCCGTAGAACCACCACTGCACTTTTGATACAATATTATTGTTAATTTCAAGTTTCTATTGATTATTGGAGAATTAAGCATTTTCTTTTTAAACAAGAAAGCATGCAATGAATTCCACCTACAAAAATGTAAAACAATTTTGTTCACAAATGGTTCTTTAAAATCTCTTAAATTATCAATCTTTCACAACTTCATTTCCTTTGAAACTTAATATTTCACAAAGACTTCAAAACTTTGATAATTAGGAAATTCAAAGTTCCTTTTGCTCCTTCAAATCCTTTTGAAACTTTGAATATTCAAAGCTCAATTTTTACTTGCTGAGACATGCAAATCTTTGAACCATAGATAGTTTCTGCATTGACTTTTTTTTTGTTCTTCAAACCAATCCTTCATACCGTATCAATGGCTTACTATTACTATTAGTATAGTATGCCTTGCTTTAATTCTCGTTTCATTTCAAGTATTATAAAAGTTTTTGCAGCTTTCTTGGTTACTTTTGGTACTAGTTGGTGTCAGGCGAGTTTAATATAATACAACCATCAAGTACTACATCTTACCTCAAAGTAAGCAAGGATGGAATCCTTTCTGATGCACAGTATTGAATATCACGAGAAAACTTTTAGAAAATCTAAGATAATTGTTAAATAACCTCAAGTTAGCTTCCAAGCTTCTAAATTTATGTTGAAATATAAAAATGCTTAAATTACATAGTTAATGTTATAAGTGATAACTTTGATTGGTTAAATAGGGCATTAAGGAAATTAGTTGCAGCTTTAATCATTCAGAGCCATGATTTATTAAATGTTTAAATGAAGTGTCTGTATGTTTCTGTACCATAGAAAAATAAGGTTTACAAAAAAATTGTTTCAGGTGGTTTAATCACACATCTCCGAAGAACTATACTCTTTCCTATGATGCAGCTAATAAAGTCTTGAAATCAACTCTCGGACTAAGAGTTGTAGAAATTAGAAGAAAAGAAGATGAGATGGTTCTTCAGTATTGGATATTCAAGAACAAAGTATTAAAATATTCATTTCAACTAAACAGTGATGGTAATCTAAACGATACCATATTAGTAGTTGAAGATAACAATGGAAATATAATAAAGCAAGATTTATAAAACGGAAAGAGAAAAATTCATTCTTAAAGATTTATTTAACTCTATATTTATCCAAAGTTACATCATTCTTCAGTCTCATAATTTTAAAATAGATTGCTTGTTTGGTGGCTGTGTATTTTAAAGCTCTGTAACCAAATATTAATTGAGCACATAAAAGTAAAAACATTACAGCTTGTACTACTATTTCTGTCAGATGAAGATTGAAATATGGATTAAACAGCAGAAGGCCTTGAAGTGGAAACTGAAGAAGCAGTGATAACATCCAAAACCCAGCAAGTTCTGGAATCTGTAACAAAATATTGTTTAGAGATTTATAATAAAATATTGTTTTTGTTTAAATATCTTTACCTTATCTCTAAGATTTCCCTCATATCCCAAGTAGAGTCTGAGAATTTCGACAATTAAGATTGCTATCATGATTGTGATTGTTATGAATTTGTACAGTTCATTGTAGCAACTATACTAAAACAAATCTTTAATTATGAAGAAATCTTTTATAACAAAAATCAACTGTGTCAATATGAAATTCCATTTTTATCTAAATAAAAAAAATTATATTGTAAAGTAAATTTTCGACAATACACTTAAGAATAAATTAATATTAAGACTACAATCAGTGGAAGGAAAGACTTCTGAATAGCTTTCGTTGAATTTGGCTCCATATCTTATGTTATTAATCATCATTGTCAACAACAATTGTTGTGTGTAACTGATGTCTACCATTTTAAGCATTTTACGAAATTTTTAAACATATTAAAATATTATTATTAAATTGTGATTTGAATATAGAAGAATTCATGAATTGTAACATTCAAACTACAAAAGAATGATGCAGTTTTTTTTATTTGCGTACGAGCTAAATTGATCATGTAATAAAGGTTTTACCTATCAAGATTCGTGTATGATTAACATTGTATTACTGCTTCAGAGAAAACATAAACTCTTTGAATAACATGCATTTATCAATCGAAATTCGAAATAATGTCACTAATAGCTGCATGACACAAAATAATTTCAGGGATAATTTACAATAGAAGTCTTGAACTTTTCGAGAAGGCTTACTACAGCTTTTAGAACTTAGGAAGAGAACAGAATTCTCTTAACAGGCATCAAAAGAAAATATTGAAGCATCTTGCCAGTGGCGGATTTAGGCACAAGCGTTTGAAGCGGCCGCTTCAGGCCCCACAAATCAGGGGGCCCCGCAGAGGCCTCCTGCAAAGGACTGCACTGGACACGCGACAAATAAAAACTATCGGCGTGGGAATTCACTTTCTCGAAAAAAAATGAAACAAGAAACAGATCATATCGTGTACAAAAAGTGTACGGTTGACGCATTAGAGTTTCATACGAAAAGGCAAGCACTCAGAGCGATTGGTAAAATATTGTAACGGAGTATACTGTTTCACAGCAAACCTGTTAGGAATGTATCATCTCTGTCGGTCTGAATGCTGGTCTTCTCGCACAATCAGCTCGTTTATCCGACTACTATAATGACTAATTTCTTGAATTAATGGTTTCTGATAGACATTCGGTGAACAGTTGCGGATTAACGCACAAGCCCGCAGAGAACCCTTGCCTAGGAACTCACTTTGTCGAGAATAGTGAAACATGTGAGAACAACAGATCATATCGTGTACAGGAGGATAAAAAAGGTGTACGGCCGACGCAATATAAAGTTTTGTGCGAAAAGGCAAGCGTTCAGAGTGATAACTAAAATTTTGTAACGGAATATACAGTCTCGCAGCAGACCTGCAAGGAATCATCTCTGTCGCTCCGAATGGCTTGCCTTCTAGCAAACTCTGCACGGTCGTCCGACTTACATTCGGGGAAAGGGAATTGTACCATGCTTTCGAATGGGTGAAATTCCTTAATGTCATTCGTCAATTGTCAGCATTTTCCGATGTTGAAACAATTTTAAAAAATCTTAACATTAGCGATATGTAATGCAACTGGAGAACGATCTATCTTCATTCTTAAACGTGTAAAAAATTATTTAAGAAATCATCTTGGACAAAGTCATTTCAAAAATTTATTAGTAATGTTTATTGAAAATGACATTATGCAAAATTTATGTTTTGACATTGAGTATAGAGATGGCATCCTAGGACAACTGTTTCAAGCTTTTGGCTCTCCTCAGTTAGGGGCAGCTTGTCTGTGAATTCTATACACATCACCCGAGCATGTATATACTAGCTCGGAAATAACATTAACACCATTAAATAGCTGTGGTGCCTCCTGTAGGTATCAAGCCGCACTAAGCAGCATAATATGATTATCCAATACAGGAATATACAAAATAAAATACGGTCGAGCATTCGACCGTATAATTAATATAAATAAGACAGCTGTTTCGAGCTTTTGGTTCTCCTCAGTTAGGACAGCTCGTCTGTGATTTATACACATATCATTATAAAATTGTGAGTATAATAGTCGTTCATTAGCAAAACTCACTTTATTAAAACACGTTTGTGTTCATTTTATATTTTATTTATGTTAATTTTATTTTGTTTAATTAATGTTTTACTTTAAAATATATTTTGAATGCAAATCCATATAGAAAAAATTATCGCCCTGCTGGAAATCAAACCTAAGGCCTTCCACTTTCTGAGCGACATCTCTACCTCTGAGCTACTGTGTCGACTACCAGCATATAAAGTTATTATTACCATATAAAGATATTACAAATTAACGTAAAATTGATTTAACGATATATCCTTCTGATGGCTTTAACCCATACATTTAGAATAATCGGTCTATTACATGGAAATCTAAAAATGTTTTGGGAATTTATTATTTCATATTACATTCAAATGAAGCATTAGGTATTCAATGTATTTGTAAAATTGAGGTTATGATATACTTACATTCACAAAAAATCAGCGGCGGAACAACATAACGTCCAAAATACATTTAAAAATGTGTCTATGACATTTAAAAAGTTGAAGACACCAGCAAAACTACTATTATTAATTTAAATAATTGTTCAAATTTCAGTATTAATTTTAAATAATAAACGATTATTATATTGAGTTATACGCATTTCTTAATTTTTACAATTAACACCTGTTTTCCACAAACTGTGGGCATTGTCTACTTTTGACAATTCAGCATCTTAATCTCAAATAATATTCTATGTTAAATATTTTTCATAGTTTTTGGTGTTTTATTAAGTTTTTTGGTCGTAGATAAAGTATAGTGTGTAACACGTACAAAAACGCCAATTTCACACTCGTGTGACTGCGGCATGAGACGAAGTCGGATTATTTAAACAATCTTGAGGCAATTTCCTCCGTCCCTCCTCACCGTGAATTCGCACCTGATATTAATAATAATATGTATGTATTTAATTTTTGATAAAAAAAATAAAATAAATTGTAGTAATTGATTTATACTATGGGGCCCCAAAAATTTGTAACGCTTCAGGCCCCTTAAGTGTTAAATCCGCCATTGCATCTTGCAATTGTCCTTAAAATAATGTGAAATGAAATATCTATTTAGTTCTTGATATTAAGTATATTTTTGAAAAGATCTACTAAATTGCCCTAAGTGATAAACAATATTTCTTCTTGAAGTGAACCGACTATCACGATTTTTCATCCTTCTTTAGCAAATGATTGCGACTATAACATTGTGATAATTTTTAGCTTTATCGAGTCATGTATTGCTAAGATACTGCTATAGTACTATTCTGTATAGGGCAACCTGAAAAAAAAGGATTATTTTGTTTTATTATACGGCTGATCCTGGCGGTACAGCAATAACCAAGATCAACCACCTCAGGTTATTGAACGACCAAACTCAGTTTGGTCGATCTCTCTAGAAAAGCTTTTTCGGGCTTATAATTTGTAAATACATAACATGAATACTAAAATTCGCAACTGTTAAAATTTATATAGAAACGAGGAATTTACATTAATAGCGAGAAAAGTGTGTGCTCCCATCTATGATGTTTTAACCACGATGTCACTGCAAACAGCATGGCTGACTACGATTAATAGAACCCTAAAGAGAGTTCTATATGGATCGCCCATTAACTTCCGAACTAATTTTTCACGTTACGTGGCGGTATCTGACGACTATTTTATTATAGTACACTTGAAGTATTTCGGGTATAGTTGATTACTGTAAACTAAACGTTAATATTAATTTGAAAAATTCAAATTGATTTATGTATTTTTTGTCAAATATTTTACTAAATTTAGCTTCAACGAGTAAAAGAAATGTGTTGCAGACTGCTTCAATATAATCAAGGCAACATCAACACATGCAATTACCTTTTAACCAAATAATATGGAGTAATAAAGCAACATGAATTGTACGTTATCCTTAAATTTCATAATTATTGACGCAATCTCATGACTTCTACCTAACTTGACAACTACTTAAATATTTAACCAAAACCTTAGTAACACTGGAACTTCATATGAATTACGTGCCTCTAATTATTTTTCATGCCACAACTAATATTCCTCCAAAATGATTCTCAATGGCATGTAATAATTCCGTGCCCCGTGGTATATCTTTGACAGTTTAACACGATAAAATTAATAGCACGTGGAAAATAAATCCTTTTTATATTTTCGTTATTATTATAAAGTTCACGTGCTTTTGATGAGTATGCGAATTGAACAACACATTTAATTTATAAAATCCCTACACATAGGGTGCGTCCAACACACCCCTGGAAATACAGCAGCTTTCACATCTGTCTTAAATCTAAAAACCACTGCCACATCGTTATTAAACTGCTTGGAATACATCGCCTACTATACTAACTAGCAAATATAATTCAAATTCGTCATTTGACTCATATTTGACCAATATGACGTACCTAAACGTCATCTTATCCAAAAATGGAAAATTGATAGTAGTTTTAGGCGAAAACCAAGCACTGTTTAATAGAAATAACATAGTATTACAACACTGAATAAGCGTATGGTTCTGCTTTGATGTAAACAAATTAAATGGCATTGCAATAATAATAAACTCTTACTATATGGTGTTATTAAACAATTTTAGTTTTTGTTTCTTCTTTTTCTAGAACCATGGCTTAGATCTCAGACAATTGAAGGGTCGGTCGTAACAACGTTGCATGTAACAAAAGAATTTGAAGAGCAACACGAACTTTCAACAGACTACAATATTGTTACACGGCATACTGCAAATTCGCGCTTTCAAAACTAGCATTCCGGGAATCTGTTTAAGAATATTTTATATCTCTATGACACCAACACCTTTCAATAAGAATATACTAACGTTATTTCTACGGATAAGTGTGATTGTAATATTGTATTGACGCTTCTAAGGTATTCTGTTTGTAAGGGTGTTACAAACTAGTTTGGACAGATGTTAAATGTGAATGGAGCTTAAACGTCAATTGTTTTTTGAGGTTAGTTTTTTGTTTTGATATCTTCAGTCGTTTACAAATAAAATCATGGAAAAGTTGAGCGTTGAACAACGTGTTAAAGTTATTGAAGCCTATTACGAAAATGGACGCTCAAACAGAAGTACATTTCACGCTCTTCGTGATTTTTTCGGCCCGTATAATCGACCAACCGAGAGTGCTATTGGCAAAATTGTGAACAAATTCCAAGAAACAGGGTCTGTGACAGATGTTCGGAAGCCAGTACGTGCACGTGCAGGACGCTCGGCCGAAAACATTGCTGCTGTGAAGGAGAATGTAGCCGAGAGCCCAAACACCTCTATTCGACATCGAGCACAGGAATTGCATTTGTCCACGGCCACTTTGCATCGCATATTGTCGAAAGATCTGTCGTTGCACGCGTACAAAATTTAATTAACGCAAGAACTTAAGCCGACGGACCATTTCAAGCGCCTAACATTTTCCAATTGGATACACGAATAAAGACAAACGAATAATGAATTTCTCACCAAAATATTCTTCAGCGACGAAGCCCATTTCCATCTCACTGGCTACGACAACAAGCAGAATCCAAAGGTAATTGTCGAAACACCAATGCATCCACAAAAAGTCACTGTGTGGTGTGCATTTTGTGCCGGAGGAATCATTGGACCGTTTTCCTTTGAAAACCATGCTGGGAATTCGGTCACAGTGAATGGCGAGCGCTACCGCGCAATGTTGAACAATTTTGTGTGGCCAATATTGGATGATTATGACATCGATGACATGTGGTTTCAACAAGATGGCGCCACATGCCACACATCCCACGCCACAATGGTTCTACTGCATGAGAAGTTTCCCGGGCGCATAATCTCCCGAAACAGCGAAGTCAATTGGCCACCGAGATCTTGCGATTTGACACCGTTAGACTTCTTTCTTTGGGGCCATCTGAAGAGTAAAGTCTATGTCAACAAGCCAACCACCTTCCAGCAACTCAAAGACGAGATTTCACATCACATTGATGAGATTGAGGAGCAATTACGCCGAGATGTTATAAAAAATTTCGATCAGCGGATCGACGTGTGCCGCCGGAGCCGTCGCGAACATTTGGCGGACATTATCTTTCACACTTAATAGTCCAGTCAAACTAAACATTTAACTTGGAAAATGGAAGTACATGGGATTTTTTCTTCCAGCATGTAGGAGGGGTCTAGAAAAGCTTAACTTGAAGTTTTCGACCTCAAATTCATATGAGCTTTTTCATTGAGCTTTTTTTTTTGAAAAGAAGAGATGAAGTGTTGTTTTCAAATTATCTCTGTAACAGTAGGTCCGACAAAAAATTTGTATAAAGCATTTTTGTCGGCAATACGATTGTCTACAACTTTTATTTGAAACTTTTTTGCGTAATATAAAAAATCAAAAAGTTGTGAGGGAAAACAAAAATAAAAATTGTGGTGGCCGATTTACCTTTCGCCGGTTTCCTGGAGAACACATTACAATTATGGTCTTTGAAAAGATTTTTTCTTCCAGCATGCAGGGGGGGTCTAGAAAAGCTTAACTTGAAGTTTTCGACCTCAAATTCATATGAGCTTTTTCCGGCATTTTGAAAAGAAGGGTGAAGTGTTATTTTGAAATTATCTCTGTAACAGTAGGTCCGACAAAAAATTTGTATAAAGCATTTTTGTCGGCAATACGATTGTCTACAACTTTTATTTGAAACTTTTTTGCGTAATGTAAAAAATCAAAAAGTTGTGAGGGAAAACAAAAATAAAAATTGTGGTGGCCGATTTACCTTTCGCCGGTTTCCTGGAGAACACATTACAATTATGGTCTTTGAAAAGATTTTTTCTTCCAGCATGCAGGGGGGGTCTAGAAAAGCTTAACTTGAAGTTTTCGACCTCAAATTCATATGAGCTTTTTCCGGCATTTTGAAAAGAAGGGTGAAGTGTTATTTTGAAATTATCTCTGTAACAGTAGGTCCGACAAAAAATTTGTATAAAGCATTTTTGTCGGCAATACGATTGTCTACAACTTTTATTTGAAACTTTTTCGCGTAATATAAAAAATGAAAAAGTTCAAACTTTCATCAACTTTCAAGTTCACTTCTTTTCAAAATGGCGGTAAAAGCTCATATTAATTTGAGGTCGAAAACTTCAACCCTACGTGCTGGAAGAAAAAAATCCCATGTACTTCCATTTTCCAAGTTAAGCCCGTTTTTCGTACAGTTTGACTGGACTATAATTGTAATGGATCAAATAACATGTTTCATTAAAGAAATATTCAATTTTGTACACCACTGATTTGTAATTAACGTTTAACATCGATCTGTCTTATTGTAACGCCCTTTATTTATTTACGCTCTGTCCTAGGTAAATACAATATGTGCGGTGCGGGAATCGAATGTACCGCAAAACGGATGCGGCGATTGTAATTGTGGCAAATGTGAATACGACAATAAAAAATAGCACATCGTGCGTATGCGGTAAAACATACTGCATATCAATAAATTATTATTTTATATATGCATTTCTCAATCAAGGCTCTGTCAGAAACCACACGTACTGGGTTATTGCTGAATAATTAATATTTTGCTAAAATTAAAAATTTTAAAGAAAATTTAAACAAAGAGAAAAACCACACATAGAATTTACAAAAGCAGATTAAATTTTGGAGAATTCCATCATCTGTATGAACAGTTGCGATCAGATGAAAATACATTTCGTCAGTATACAAGAATAACCCCAGCTATTTTTGATTACGTAGTAGAAGCAATCCGCGATTTTTGATACCATGTTACTCACAAAATGGGGACTGCTTATTGGGAAACGGTAACAACCTTTAACCGCAGCTAAATATGTCGGCTGCCAGCTAACTAGTGGGAGGTCGTGGGTCTCTCTAAATGTCTTCTGTAATGGGCGCCAAGAATCGTCTAAAATAGCTACAGTACTGGCCGACAAAATCTGAAAAGAACAACACATTTGCGACTACTACCAATGTGGTCGACTTTTCCCAAAAATGGCTCCTCGATAGCTTAAAGTATAAACCCCAAATACCAAACATACAAATAACAAGTCTTCAAGTAAGAGATTTACAGTGCTTTATTATTAATTAAACAAATTATCCATCAAAACAAATTAATCAACGTGAACTAGCCTTGGCAAAAATTAAATGTAGGCTATTGATTTCTATTACAAATTTAATCAGGGGGAGGATTGGTGCGAGCGATTTATTCACACTAAATCTGACTTGACTACAAGTCTCAACAACGCAATAAGCAAAGGGCACGGTCAAATTTAACGCGACTACAGGTACCAATCAGATTGTGCAATCATCAACTCCTGTAGTGAGCTATTCAACTATTACGGAGCAAAGCTATACGTATTCACGCGCAGATATTCCTAAGAATGTAATAAAATAAGTAACATGTGATAAAATTATATATATGAAACAAATACCTAGGTATAAGTGCTACACGCACACTGGGGAAAAACCATTTAACACATAAAATTGGAATATACAAATATACAGAAATGCTTTATATACAATAATGGTTTTCGGACGTTATTGTTGTTGTAACCAGTTGCTATACTATAGCTGACTCACGATACGGTGTCTTCGAACTGAAGAGGAACGTCACCAACCAGGTCGAACGTAGCGTGATCGAACGAGACAACACCGACCAAATCTGCGTAATGGTCTTGTAACAACCCAAATATACAACGTATACTTGTTATACAACAAGTTATAAAATGAGTAAAGGACAAACCCAAAATAAAAAGGTCTGTAACAAATAGAATCAAATTACCAGAACGCACTACACAAAAACTTCCCAAGCAGCATTTACTCGTAAGTAGCAGTAACTGAGATCGGAACTTTGATTGAGTAGTTGTTACGTAACTACAACTAAATTTATGACTTTATAGGTTTAATTTCTTCGATTCGGAATATTTTAGTAATTGTGTAGTTGTTTCTACTATTTATTGGAACTATGTAGTTTCATTACTTCTGAGTAACTATTAAAGTATGTGGAACGGTATTGCGACTTAGTATACTTACTTTAAAGTCGTTGCAACTTCAAAGTGGTATTATGATTGTAGCAGTAACTTGCCCGAAGCTACTTTAAAGTTTTTAAAACCTTACAGTAGTATTGAATGTAAAAGTTACGTTTTTGCTACCCAGGAGAATCACATTAAAGTAATTTTTCGTAAACTACTCCATCTCCATATTTACTTGTAAAATGTTGGATTAATCAATAATCATTAATCAATTTGCAATTTGTTATGATTGTTAATAGATGTTTTACTATATAACCTTCAATAAAAATAACAAATTGGTGCCAAATTGTGCCTTAGGGATTGTAGGTTGAAGTTGGCAACATTTATTTGAAGTGATGTAACTAACCAATTCTGGCCCATCCTCTGGGCGAGCGTCAGTAACACTTGAGTCGGCTTGGAGGATACACGTCTTCTACACTCTATGCATTTTGTATGTAATTTGCCCTGCTCACTCAATATTAATAAAGTTAATTAATGACAATAATTGAGTATCTTGTATTTAAACACATAAAAGAACATAACAGGAATAATATAAAAATGGTTTCTATCATGTGTATCAACTTATAAGTATTTCGTGTATATTTAACATATTTTATTAAAGACATTTTTTTACTAAAAAATATATTTAAAGAAGGCGCGTTGTTATTTTTCGATCTATCATCATCATATTTAACAGAAAAGTTGCAATGGTTTATAATTTTGGTGTACTGGGATGACAAAATAATCAAACATTTCATCGCTCTTTGTATTAAGTACGTATTACAAATAAACTGGTAATTCATTTTGTGACACGATTCAGCATTATATAGTATAGAAAATGATAGAATATTTGTTAAGTTGCAAGAGCAAGAGAGAGCAATCACGCGACACGATGTGTCGAAGAGAAAAGAAGTTCCACGAAAGTAGCAATTACTACGCCGCTACGTACCTGCTACCCAAAAATTGTTCTCCATTTTGGTTCCAGGCACGTAACAAAACCGTAGCAATTACGTGCTTGTGACTACTGGCAAAAACTTAATAGTTCCACCGGTAGTTGCTGGTACGTAGCGATGACTAAAAATGCTGCTTGGGTTTATAAATACCTTCGGTGTAGTGTGACCTTAAGAGATAATTATATCGCTTCCAAATAACGACGATTATATATCGAAACCTATCAAAAGAATTAAGTATAAGAGACTGAATGATAGAAAAGTTAACCTAGAAACACTTACGAGCACGTGAGCTTTTATAACCTGTAAAAATAACAAGTGGAAATATCGCAAAAGGTTCCAATCAACTTGGAAAAACAGCGCCACAATTAATCACAAATCTGCACCAATGCAATTCCCATAACTCAACGTAAAGAAAACGATTAATTAAACAGCGATGTCCACGAAATATTCTTGATAAAGGACTAGCTTGTCAAGCGTACGAGATCGTAGTGAGTGTTCTGCTATCAACCGGAAGTTAGTTCCAAAACAAAATGGCAACTACAAGAAGAGAAAATGCGAAAATCCCTAAACGATATACAACTTAACACAAAAGCATAGCTATACAGTGTGCTACGAAATTAGCACGTAACAACCATTGTTCAACTAATGGCTGTTCTTTAGTTTACGTCCGCCACCCGCAGCCGCACATGCTATGTACTATTTGATGCGTCTCTTCCAGTTGAAAAATAGCGTCCATAAGTGAAATTGGGGGGGGGAGGGCAGTAGTTTCCGAGATAATCGCCAAAAACTTTTTGGAAGGGAGCCATAGACTTCCATCTTAATTCCATCACCCTATCTGAAAATGCATGTTTTCGTGAGCATGCGACCTAACCTAACCTAACCTAACCTTGCCTGACCTCACCAAAATTAAATTAAAATACGTATGATTGAAACAAGGCAAACCTAAATTAAACCTAAGTAAGGTTATGATAGGTCAGTTTAGGTTATGGGTTAGGTTGTAGGTTAGGTTACAGGATAGGCTAAAGGTTAGGTTCTAGATTAGATTATAAGTTAGATTAGGTCCCCCAAAACAGTTTTTGGTGATTATCTCGAAAACTACTGCTCCTTCCCAAGTTTCAGTATGGACACTTTTTCAGCTCGATGAGACACATCAAATGGTATATAGCATGTGCGGCTATGGGTGACCGACCTAATCTAAAGTGTCACCCAAATAATCTTTAAGTACCTATTACAGTAAAGTAAAGGCTTTTTCTAACCTTAAGATAAGTAAAAAGATAAATTGTGTATTATTATTAATATTGTCTGTAATATGGGCGTTTGATTACCCTGGATGTATTTTGATGAGAACTTCCATCGTGCGGGCTCAGGGATAATTGCGTTGGAAAACAAAATATTTCGATTTTTAAAACATAACGCGCGATGCGACAACGCAAAATCGTGCGAATCGCAGAAACGCCGTGTTTACTTCGGACACCATAATTACTTTCTTCAGGTTTTGTCGTTTGCGATAAGCGCATCGCGCGTAGCGTAGCCAAGCAACTGCAAAAATTACAAGTGAAACAAAGTCACTGTTAATACGTATATCACATGCTTTTTTCCTACTAAAAACTTTAATTTTAGGATTAAATACAATGCTTAAATATTAACAGAATTAAAAATATTTTTTTGTACTCCGTAGACTAAAAGTGCCATTTTAATCTTCCGTTTGAAAGACTAAGGGCGGATTGTATAAACACAGATTAACTTTAAACTAGGATCAATATCCTAGGCAATGATTGATTTGACAATCGTTACTGTGGCAACTGAGCCAAGTTTAAAGTTAAACCACATTTATACAACTCGCCCTAAAGTGTCACTTTTACTGTCACTCAGCGTAATACCACGGAACTAAAGTGTCTTTTAATCCCTCAGGTGATTGTTGCCCTCGACTACGTCTCGGATAACAAACTGCACCCTCGGGATTAAAAGAGGCACTTTAGTCTCTTGGTATATAATATACTATTAAGTCTAGAAATAAAAATACTAGTTGCTTAGCAACGGATTTTTCTTTCCCTTGTTACAAAAAAGTCAACTTTATTTTTTACAAAGAATATTTTAAGCAAAGTGACATTATAACAGCATCACTAATTAAATTTCATATTGACACAGTTGGTTGAGTACATACAGTGGTATTTATTTGCTATGCAGTATATGTAATTCGTATAAAAGAGCGTGCTGTATAATTGGTTGCCTATGTGTATAATGCTTTGACTCCATTCATTTCAAATGCAACATACGGTAAATTGCACATATTGCAATTTAATTTAATAGTGCTGTATATAATTTATTTATAATAAAAATAACTTACCCTATCCCCTAGAAATATTAAAATAATGCAAATCCAGAATGGTGTAAAAACTACGTTCAAGTATAATGCTATCTGTAGAGGTAGATCTGACATAACTTCATTTTCTAGAACAAAAAAGTATCTAAATTCTTTTGGCATAGCAAATCACTCATCATTCTCATAGAAAATCACAAGCATTTCCAGTGACCTTGAATCATTTAAATCTTATGAATGATAAAGGAGTGAGAGGATCAAATCAAAGGTAACAACTTATTTTCTACATCTCAGTTATATACAGGCAGATTTTCTTCATAACTCATAGGCAAGTGAGCAAGTACCAACTGTACCGTCTAATTATCCCTGCACTGAAAGTTCGCAATTTAAAAAAATTGATTTGTCAGAATAGTGAAAACTAATATTATTGTAACGTTCTTATTAAAATAATAACCAAAATTCTGTTTAAATTCGTCTATTAATAAAGAGAAGATTATTTACAATGCACTTAATTAAAAACACTATAACTATAAACTATTTAACAAACTAAAGCATTTAAATAAATGCTAGGTAGTTACAAATTTATATGAGGACTATTTATATAAAACTATTTATGCATTACAATAATTATTAACTAATTATTCAGAGTATATTTCAACACGACGCCGGTTAAACATTAACTAACTCCCTTCTACTCGCGACTCAATTTATATCTTTCATACGATGACTCATACATCTAGAATGTTCGATGACGTGTTGATGAGTCATACACGCAGCTGCCGATAAGTCACGTCGATGAGGCGTGTTGATGAGTCATACATGCACGTGTTATTTATTGATGAGTCATACAGTTGATGACTCATACATCTAGAATGTTTGATGACGTCATATGTGGGTTTACTATTCGTTACACTATGAAGCTCTCTTTGTAGAGTGGAAGAGAATTGATTGTTTTTTAGGCATCAAAATTTGCATTTTTCTTTCAATCGTCTAAGTTTCGATTTCAAACTTTTGTTAAGATGTTTGAAGTGATATATAGCCCATCTGATGGCTCCCATAAAGCAGTTCCGTTAGCGAGTTGTGAGAAAAGGACCTATCTCTTCTTGTCTATAGTGTATTCAAATTCAAGATAGATATTTAATTTTATTTATCCAGTTACTAAAGAAATCTGCTTTTGGGTTGCATATTTTACTCTAGCTTGAAATTGAATACACTATAACACCTTTATTATTTGTGGAGCAATCAGAATATCTTTAACCATCTTTCACCAATTTCTTCAGTGACTAAGTTGGAGATTATAGATCCTGCCATGTTGATCGTGTATCTGAGTATTTATGGGCCGATTGGGTAATTTCAGGTTTTATTTAATTTATTATATTGTTTGTTTTTGGAAGAGGAATACGAGTAGTGGAAAATTACTCTATCTCATAGTACTGATTACTATGATTATATTGTTGACTCTACTAGGATTTTGAACATGTCAACTATGGCATTGACACGAAGCTTATGATTTTACTTCCTTCTTCGAGAAAACACATTTTGCATTTTCTCTGCTATGAAGACGATCATTTATGGCATAAATAAGAAGTTTAGAATATTGTACCCTTTTGGTAATTAGAAATGCCAACTAAAACTATATCAATCTATTACCTCGAAGCAGAAGAGTTCTGAACCAAGCTCTCGGTTCTAATGAAGATTTATTTAAATCTAATTAATCGTTGAAGTTGTCTTAGGGCTTAAGGTCTTAAGTACTTACAGGTAAGAAAAAAGTTAATTTCATCTGCCTATATCCTTTACGACTATTTATTCTAAAAATTAAGCTGCAATAGTAAACATTTTTAAAACGATTAATGTGACACTATAATACGACTTAGAATTTCGTCTCGGCCTTTAGCACTTAAAAAGTCTTAAGTTTACACTTTTATAGTTTCAAAGCTGTAAGATTTCAAAGTTCTATTTTTTCACCGTTTCAAACATCTAGTGTTCGTAGCTTTAGAGATTTAGTGCAATAAATAAAGATTAGTAAAAGTTTCACAATTTTATTAAAATATAACCTGACAATATTGTTTCGACAGCTATGCTATCATTATCAAAGGTAATATAATTATAAACAAACACGTCGCTAAGGTAGATACAAAAATAGGTAACTAGATAAAATAATAATAATAATCAGAATTAAATATCTAATACTTCCAGTAACGGAGAATTACTGAGCTCAAGTTGTTCATTCATTAAAGGTACCCTGAGTTTGTGTTTGTATATCTCAAAGGCTTCTAAAATGTCTAATTTGCTTTTGTTATTACAAAAATGTAGGAATTTAATATTATTTTGAGTAGTCATTGTGTGATTTTGTTCTAAAAGGTGTTTGGCATAATTAGATTTTTCAGGATGTTTATTTTTGTAATGACGTACGTGTTCTTTATATCTTATGTCAAAATTTTGAAGTGTTTGCCCAATATATACTGAACTACAAAAAGAACAATTTAAACGGTAAATTCCCGATTTCATGATATCATGTGTTCTGTCTTTAGCATTAAATAAAAATGAAAAAGTGTTAGTGTTGGTTTTAAATGTTATTTTATAATTGTTGGCTTTTCTTAGTATATGTGCAATTTTTTCTGATATTTTTCCAAAATATGGCATAGATATGTAATTTGTGTCTTCTGTTTGATTGTCAATGGGATATATTCTTTTGATAGCTAACCTATAATCTTTTTGTTTAATTAAAGTGTCAATCATGTTCGGATTGTAATGATTTGTATGTGCTAGTTGTCTAATGGTTGATATCTCTTTGCTAAAATCTGGTTTTGTTAGTGGAATAGTTAAAGCTCTGTGTACTAATTATCTGTAGGCTGCTATTTTGTGTGTTTTATGGTGACAAGATTCATTTGGTTTTGTTATGTCTGTTTGTGTTGGTGTTCTGTATATGGAAAATTCCAATAGATAGTGTGCGTTAATCTTGATATTTAAGTCTAGAAAGTTTATAGCCCTGTTTTGTTCTGTTTCTAGTGTAAATTTTATGTTGGGGTGGATACTGTTAATAAGAATTAAAAATTCATTGATAACCTCAAAATAACTGCCAAAACAAGCTAAAATGTCATCAACATAACGAAACCAGAAGATAATGTGTTTAGAGAGGTTTAATTCAAATTCGATCTTATTATATTATATTATATTATATTTATGGACAAGTTCGAAGATCGAATATTTGAATTAAACCTCTCTAAACACATTATCTTCTGGTTTCGTTATGTTGATGACATTTTAGCTTGTTTTGACAGTTCTTTTGAGGTTATCAATGAATTTTTAATTCTTATTAATAGTATCCACCCTAACATAAAATTTACACTAGAAACAGAACAAAACAGGGCTATAAACTTTCTAGACTTAAATATCAAGATTAACACAATCTATTTGAATTTTCTATATACATAAAACCAACACAAACAGACATAACAATACCAAATAAATCTTGTCACCATAAAACACACAAAATAGCAGCCTACTGATCATTAGTACACAGAGCTTTGACTATTCCACTAACAAAATCAGATTTTAGCAAAGAGATATCAACCATTAAACAACTAGCACATACAAATCATTACAATCCGAGCATGATTGACACTTTAATTAAACAAAAAGATTATAGGTTAGCTATCAAAAGAATATATCCCATTGACAATCAAACAGACGACACAAATTACATATTGCTGTGATATTTGCAGGTAGAAATGTTAAATAGGTAATTTGGGTTGCCTATCTTTCAGGCGTTCGTAATTGAATCTTTGTTAAAAGGTTTATTTAATAGTATCAGAAGTATGTTTGAAGCTAGCTATATACAGGAATTAAGTTAAATACATTCTTTTTGCGATAATTTCTTGTTAAAGTTACATTTCATGCAAGATTATTTAACGATCCGATCTATTCATTACATAATCTCCATTTTTTGAAAATAATTTTCAAAATGGGTTTCTTTAGAAGAATAATTTATTCACATTATGTTAACATGCATAAAAAGTTTTATATTTCAACAAAAGGATACTATTTAAGTGTGTATATAATTTAATAATTGTAAATTTTAATACAACGGTTGGTACGTGAATTGTTTTTCTTAATCTACCGTCAATAGCTCAAACTTGGTAAACGGCACCTAGAATAAAATAAAACGGGCTATTATGAGTTAATTAGCATATATAAAAGTAACTTACTTTGCTTAATTTTCAATAGGGTGGTTTTTTTCTTCTGCGATACATGGTATTGGTTTGTCGAGCCACCGTTCTAATTAAATTAATTTAGGTTCATGATGTTATTGTGGAATTTAGTTGGATAACATCTTGGCTGTGTAAGTTGTATAAAGTTTTTGTAGTTCTATAGTTGTTTTATCAGCCAATTCAATTTAAATATGTCCATATACCTGTGCCGAGAATAAAGTTAATTTTGTATTGTAAGTGTTTGTTATTGATGTCAAACGATTGGGAAAAGTTAGATAATCAGATTATGTAAATATTAATGGGTTAAATTGGTGGTTGGACAGATTTAAATGGAATTTATTACAATTTTTGTCAAGCGTGAATATTTGTTTGTTCGACTTAAAGTTGTGAGTTATTGTGGGGTTTTTGAAATAAAAATGTTATTTTATTAGTTTAAGGTAGTGTTGGGGATTCTTTCTATGTGTCTAAATCTAAAATTTAAAGAAAATAATATTTTATTTAAAAATAATTTGAAATGTCAAATTTTGGTCCATGGAATACTTGATTATGTTATTTTATTGTTGTTTCTATATGTTTTAATGCAATTTGTATTGTGAAAAACAATTAGTAATCTCTAGAACGTATTAGAAGGAGGACGTGTTGTTCTCATATTTAATAACCTATAAAAAACAAGCATTTTAATAAAGTAGAAAGATAAAATGAGGTTACAAATTTTGAATAAATGAAATTCATGCATATAAATGGATATAGCTTACCTGTTTGCCATTATTTCAAGAAAATAATAAATCATAGAATTGATTTGGATAATTTCAACACTTTTGGAACTTTTTAGTTTGAAATATATTTGAAGAAGAATTTAATTTTCTGCAGATTTGTATTTTAAAAATCTCACCAACAGTCAAGAGTTTGGTTGTGGTTACCATAGCAGTATTTTCAAATTTAAAGAAGTGCCTAGTGTGCGACCGAAAATTGTAAGTGAATTTAAATTTATACTGGCCAGTAACATAAAATAAGGTAAAATAAAATAAAAAGATCATTTCGGACAATTTTTATTTAAATTATAAAAAAAAAATATAACAAGACTTAACGATTGAGACAATTTAAACTATTTTTTTTTAAAGAATTGAGAAAATTCGGCTACATTAATTTTTAATTAAATTATTATTATAAGTAGTTTAGTTATAAGGTACAAAAATTGAAGTAGAAATCCCAAACATTAACATAACCTATAAAAAAAATATTAAAAGGCTGATTAGTAGTTTTTGTCAATTGTTTATTTATTATTTGTGTTTAAAGAAATAAAAATTTGTTTCTTTCTATATATTTAATTTTTTATTTATTGTTCATTTTTCTTCCTTGTGTGGAAATAATTTGTGATTTGCAGCTTGTTACAATTTTCCTAGCTCAGGTGTTACGATTAAAGGTGGACCCACTGATGTTAGAAATTGGTAAGGTAAGGTTATTGTACTATAAATTTCAGAGATATTTGTCGATTGCTTTACTGAAACTAAAGTTGGAGCTAGTGACGGGGCAAAAATCTGTTGTTTAAAAATATATTGTAGTGGTAAACTGTTGTATTATGGTTTTATTTTATTAAAGTACAATACCACTGCAATATCTATACCATATTTTGGCAAAATATCAGAAAAAATTGCACATATACTAAGAAAAACCAACAATTATAAAAATAACATTTAAAACCAACACTAACACTTTTTCATTTTTATTTAATGCTAAAGACGGAACACATGATATCATGAAATCGGGCATTTACCGTTTAAATTGTTCATTTTGTAGTTCGGTATATATTGGGCAAACACTTCGAAATTTTGACATAAGATATAAAGAACACGTACGTCATTACAAAAATAAACATCCTGAAAAATCTAATTATGCCAAACACCTTTTAGAACAAAATCACACAATGACTCCTCAAAATAATATTAAATTCCTACATTTTTGTAATAACAAACGCATTTTAGAAGCCTTTGAAATATACAAACACAAACTCAGGGTACCTTTAATGAATGAACAACTTGAGCTCAGTAATTCTCTGTTACTGGAAGTATTAGATATTTAATTCTAATTATTATTATTATTATTTTATCTAGTTACCTATTTTTGTATCTACCTTAGCGACGTGTTTGTTTATAATTATATTACCTTTGATGACAGCATAGCTGTCGAAACAATATTGTCAGGTTATATTTTAATAAAACTGTGAAACTTTTACTAATCTTTATTTATTTCATGATTATGGAGTTCCACAAAGTAAGGCTAGAAACAATAAATTAGAGATTTAGATTCACTTGAAACTTTGGAAGATTTGAAACAGAAAAAGTTTAATATATACAACCTTTAATGAGTGAACAGATTGAGCTCAGTAATTCTCCGTTACTGGAAGTGTTAGATATTTAATTTTTATCTGTTTATTTAGTTATTTATTTTTTGTATTTACCTTAAGGACGTGTTTGTTTATATTTGATTTACTTGTATAATGACAGCTCAGCTGTCGAAACAATTGTCAGGTAAATTATAGTAAACTTATGAAACTTTTACTAATCTGTTCATTTATTTCAAGAGTTTGTAAGTATTTTTAAAAATTTAGATATAATTAATATCAAGGTTTAGAAGGTTACATGTCTCAATATCTTACTCTTTTTGAGTCTTCGAATTCTTATTTCAGAAATTCAGTCTTTTATAATTTCATAATTTTAGATATATTACATTTGGATTTTGAAACTTTTAAGTGTTAATTTCAGAGTTTACGAATTACAAAATTCTACTTTTTTAAAACTACATAGCTTCAAAAATTTTGAATTGTAATAATAAGTTTCAGGCAGTCGTAGTTCCAGGTTCGTAGAACTTGTTCAGAAAAACTTTGCAAAATCTACTTTTAAATCTTTGCAGCTAAAAATGATTTGGGTGGTATTCACAATCGCCGATTAACTGACTGGCTGTTAATTACCAACAATACGTTTGTTAAAACAATATTGTATCCATGGTATTTAACATCCAGTAAAATTTAATCAGCGATTGTAAATCCCGCTGTTATTGTATTCGGGCAGTTGTGGTGGGATAGTTTGAGTCTATTTTGACGTTATAATAGAAATAATTACATAGTCTTGTTTCAAATAATGTGAAAAGTTTAGTTAACATTTATATATGTTTTTAATTAATTATTAGTTTTTTAAAGGCAGAGATTAATTTTTGAATGTGTAGTCCAAACTTAAGAAGTGTAAAAATGACGAAAAAAACAATTCTTCTAATTAAAAATTGCTTTCTATAAAAAAAATAAAGAAATCGTTATAGAATATAAATAAATTATAGGCTTCTAGAATAGTGACAAAGTGGCAACGTTACCTTAAATTACAAAAAAGTTGGTACCAGTATTTCGTTTGTTGTCCTGATAAAACAAATTAATGCAGTCAATGACTTTGATTTAAGTTTTGAGGTTATCAGTGCAAATATTACAAATATATGTATATAAAACTATGGATGAAACATATTATTTATTGAGATTCATTTAAAACGTAGCAGTAAAAATTTTTCGAATCATGTATCTTTTTATTTAGCACAACTGATTTTGTTTTAGAGATATAAATTACGAGCGGCCAGTAGGGTTGCATGTAGCTATATAAAACATTTAAATCTCCCGCTCGTTTCCCTTCATGCGACGTTGTTACTTTGCGAGCTATATCAATCGTTCTATCGACAAATTCTTGGTAATATCTTTTTTTGCAAGACTGTCTTCAAATTGAAGATTTAACGGCACAATCTTACAACATTTTTACACGAACTGTTTTAATGTCAAATTATTTTCATAATTTTTTTATGAAGTTATTATAATAAATGTGACAACAACTTATCATTTTGCATAAGCTCGCGTGTTATTTCTAAATGCAATTTTTGCATTTTAAACAAACTTTCTAAACATTAAAAATTTTTCAGGAAAGAATTTTGTGCATTAAAATCTATCAATTTCACAATTTTTTACATTTTCATCATTTTTACTAGAGCCACAACTTCCTTAATTTAAATTCATAGATGGTGGTATTTACGCAACCTTGATTTCTGCTGTTTCTTGAAATTTTTATTGACCTCGATTTGGCGTTTAAATCGAGGAGGTCGTGATTAAAGATTTATAAACGACACATCACGGATACCGACGCAATATCAGCGGTAGGATGTAGTTGGCATCAAATGGTTGGCATAAAAATGTCAACAAGAATGTTTTTCGAATTATAATAACAGTTTTTGACATTTGGGAAAAGTAAATTTCAGCTTCGAAATTCAAGTCTTATCAACCTATTGACTTTAAGCTATGGAAAATAAATATTTTATTAGTTACACTACCACTAATAATGCTCCCATGGAGGAACGACAGTAAAACGAACGCTGAGATGGTTAGAAAGATTCGAGACGATGGAATTATTCAAAGTGATACTGTAGAAAATGCAATGTTGGCGGTAGATCGTCGCGATTTCTGTAAAGATCCTGTAATTAGTCCTTATTATGACGCACCTGATGATATTGGTTATGGTGCTACGATTAGTGCACCTCACATGCACGCATATGCTCTAGAATTATTGAAAGATAAATTAGTGGATGGTGAAAAGGCATTAGATGTTGGATCAGGAAGTGGTTATTTAACGGCTTGCATGGCTATCATGGTAGGAGAAACTGGAACTGCTGTGGGAATAGATCACATTTCTGAGCTGGTAAAATTATCTCGGCGTAACATTGAAAAGCACCATTCAGATCTACTGATGTCAGGAAGGATACATTTGAGGGTTGGCGATGGAAGATTAGGAGTTCCAGAATTGGGACCTTATAATGCTATTCACGTAGGAGCGGCTGCTGATAGAGCTCCAAAGGCATTAATTGAACAATTAAAAGCAGGTGGACGACTTATAGTACCTGTGGGTTCTATAGACGACGAACAAAAACTGGAACAAATTGATAAGCTGGAAAATGGGTCAATAAAACGTACATCACTGTTGAATGTTCTTTTTGTTCCCCTCACGGATGCAAATTCACAGCGGCGGTCATCATCACAAAGACAGTCGCGTATTTTTTAGCATAGCAGTTTATAAAGTTTTTTCTAAGAATTAAATTAGAACTGTATACCAGAATTAACAATCTACAATAAATGTTAAAATTTCTAAAGATTTTCTCAGTAGCGAAGTTACTGGAAGCTAAATACAGTCGTATAGCAGCATAGGATGCGTTTAGCAGTACTCATTGACTGATTTGATAAGTTTGTTGTTCCCCGAAATAAACTGCTGAATAATTGATGGCTAATACTGGGTGGAAATAAATGATTTTCATCAAGTTACCATTGCATTCCCCATGTAAAAGCACGACGTGCCGCTCTACGAAAATAGAGAAGGCAGTACCATAACCTCAAAATATACAATTCTATGAATTGTTTGACAGATTGATTTCATTTATTGACAGAACTAATTTAGTACTAAATCAAAAAGAGTAGAGCGGTACAGAAAAATTTACATGTGAAAAGATTCCAAAGGGAACTTGATGAAAATCATTTATTTCCATGCTGTATAAGGTTAACCTTAAAGTGCACTTAACTTTGCAATTAGTCATTCCAACGACCTGTCAAATGTTGTTATTGTGGCGCCGAGGGGAATGTTTTCCTACAGCGACCATTTTGGTTTGAATTGATTAGACCAATCAGGTAATCCAATAGTCTGTTAAATGGTGATTTTATGGTGCCGACGGGAATGTAATCGTGTGTTTGCCCTCAGCGACCATATTGGTTTGGATTGCCAAATTGCACTTTGAGGTATAATTTTAAAACGTACAAAAACACCGTCAACACATTGAGGTTCTGTTCGCCCTCTTAAGCTGCTGCTTCGTCGATCTTTTGGCTCTTTTTTCTCTAAACGCGCTAAAGTCGTTCGACTATGGGCATTAGAGCAGATAGTACTAACTCGCGATAGCGTTCGGATATTAATGCATATAGACGGAGAGCCAGCAACGTGTTTCGAGTTGTCATTTCAACAGTCGTGAAAATTTGGGTACTAAATTTTATGTACCTGCTGGACACTAAAAGTCGATTCTGGCAGCCCCCTGCGGCCGGGATACTACCCCAAAATTACTAAGAAGGTGAGAAATAAGATTTAATTTATTTAAAGTAATAGTCATGAAATTTCAGGAGGTTACTTTCGATAATATTCTTTATTTATAAAAAATATTGCCAGAACATTTCCTCCCCTTCTAAATGTTGCCAAACGCTGTAAATGTTGATTTAAAAAAGTGACATTTGTGTTATTTTAAAAGTCTTGAATTTTGACACAATAAATAAAGTAGGTATATGTAGGTTTACACGTTAGTGCGAGCGAGACAGTTATATAGCGGCCTGCGGGTTAGAGAGAGAATCTTATTTTTCACCCTCTTAGTAATGTTGGGGTGATATAACCCGGCCGCAGGGGGCTGCCAGAATTGACTTTTAGTGTTCAGCAGGTATATAAGATTTAGTACCCAAATTTTCACGACTGTTGAAATGACAACTCGAAATACGTTACTGGCTCTTGGTCTAATATCGTACACAGAGTTAACTCCATTTGCACAACTTCTGAAGTGAGTACATAAAGAGCGTGCATGTGTGTTGTTTACGAGCATGGAGCATCTCAATTTGTAATTTCAAGTTTGGTCTAGTTTCTTTAGTGTTATTGCTCCAAAAATCCTCTATTTTGTTTCACTCGCTTTATTTTGTCGTTTTAAACAATATGCTAAAAATCGAGAGTAAGATCTTGCCGGCGTTCAGAGAGGTCAAAATTTCGGTTGCGAATATCTCACTTCCTATGGGTTGGAGGTCAATTAATGTTCGTATAAAAAGGAAAGATAATTAAATTTCCGACAAAAAACTTATTATATTCATTTTTTACGTACAACGAATCGTTTACGAAATATACAGCCAGGAATGTATACACATTCATCACATGTGTACGTTGTATCCGTTTTCGCGCCACCTTCGACGTAGAATACAAGGCCCGTTTTATTTATACACATTCTTTGCTGTTTATTTCGTAAACGGTTCGCTATACGTAACAATTAAATATAACCTTTATTGTCGGAAACTTAATTATATATCTTTTATTTTTATCATAACCCTAATCGACCTTATTTTTTTACGTATATCGAACCGTTTGTGAGATATACAGCAAAGAATGTGTATAATGTACGATGTATCCGTTTCTGCGCTACCTTCGACGTAGAATACAAGGCCCATTTTTTACGTAAAAATGAAATGTAACCTTTATTGTAGGAAATTTAATTATCTTTCATTTTTTATCCGAACCTTAATTGACCTCCGAGCCATACAAAGTGAGATATTCGCAAGGAAACGAATTTTCCCACCTTTGACTTTTAATATTTTTTAACGCCGGAGCAAAATAATTATGGATTTTTAATATACTGTTTGAAACGACAAAATAAATCGATTAAATAAAAAAAGTTAGGATTTTTTGAAACAGAAGCCATATTTATGTCTAAAGTAACTGGACTAGTTTGTTTTGTTATGGTAAGATTAGGGTATCTACAATATTTATTCGTGTTCAGTGAGTTTTTCATAAATTTCTGACGATACGCCACATTTTCTATTTATTAAATCTTCAAAATTAAAATGGCCGATTATATTTATACATGCACATCATAACCTATAGCGCCTATAACTTCTATTTTGGCATAAGCGCATACTCCGTTTGTCGTAGTTCGTTTCGTTCGTTTACTTCGTATTAATTGTTCTTACTCGTTGACCACGTGATCTCGCTCTACACTCTACTCCACTCCAACACCGAATGATCAACCGTTAATATGTATGACGTCACCGTATAAACGCACAAATATGAAGATTGTAACCGTTTTGTTAACGATTGCAAAAAAAAGCTTTAAATGCGATTAATATAATAATAGTAAAAACTGATCACACAGAAGTAATTGTTCTAGAATATCAAATGTAACCAATAAAATTAAAAAATGACTTCAACTTCTTTTTGTGAACATTCTATATAACAATGCTGCTTGAAATCGTAATCGTAAATTACCTTTTAAACAAAAAGAATGCAACCAAGTTATTTCTACGCTCTCTAGTCTCTACTGCTACTGAAATCCGTTGATTGATACGATGCGAGATGCAACAGTTGACGACAAAGGCTTGGCTTAGATTCGCGATCACACGAATTGAAGAAAGGTGGCAGGTTGTCATTCGCATTCGTGTGTAGTATAAAATTAGAACAACACAAGATATTTTTAAGCTGGCACTTAATAATCTGTTGTATTGTGATAAAATTCTTGAGTATATCTTCGGAGGAGGGGGGCTGTAGTCCCTCATTCACCGTACAACGACACTGTTTCAGGTGGTTGTGGTCAATTGGTAATAGTTTATGACGAGAAGAAATCTCATGACATCACATAATTGCGCAGTAAGCAGAGTGCCGTCTTATTTACGTGATCTTTTAGGCATGTTTGGTCGCTGATGACGAATGCCCAATTATAACGTTATAATGACGTCATACCAGTATTGCGAATGCAGCGTTATGACGTCTCAATGACAAATTTCTTGAATAAATAAAATAAACTTAAAAATATTTAACGCTGAAATATTACTTGATATTTAGCTTTATTATTGTTGCAGGCCCGTTTTAATAAGATTTTAGGCAATAACCATTTTTATAAACAAAATAAACAGATGTGGTGCATAATTTCCAAAAATTCACGCTCCGAGTGTTTTATCATCACGTGACCGGTATCGGTAAAGATCGTGAAAAACAATGCAAAGAAGGAGCAGGCGGCGGCGACGACGTGCAAGAAGTTGGTTGATGTTGATCTCCTTTCTCCCACTTAATTTGTAGATATATCATAAGAAAATATATGTTTGTGATATTTTATTTCAATTTTTGTGTCAGTGTTGGTAAAACAAATTAGTATAGCATTTACTGCTATACAATTAAACCGAAAAGAACGGAGGAAGTATACAACTCGAAGTTTAGCTGACGCCTCAAAAACAACAGGCTTTATTGCCGTCATATAAGTATAATAATATAATAATAGCCATTAATTTATGTTCCAGAATTTTAGGTAATAAATCTACTATTATCTACTTTTTCAAATTAAGGTGTTTTATTTGCAGAAGTAGAAATAAGTAGGTCATTAAGACGTCAATAAAACGTCATTTAAATATGCAGTTTTATCAGTATATGACGTTTTCTTTACGTCATAAAACAATGTCTTTTTTACGTCGTAAAATGACGTCTTCGGTCTGTGACATTTACCCGTCTTATTAACATTATAACGTCACTTCAAAGATGATAATGACGTAATTACTGACATATAATCGACGTTAAAATGACGTCACTTACGTCTGCTTACTGGGTGGTCTAACGATTTCCGGGTTGTGACCACTTGATTACTAACTTTCATATAAATACATTTATATTACACATTAAATACATACAAATGGTTTCCATTGTTATACAGTGTGTCCCCGGATTGAGTTCACAATAGGTGAGATGGACCAAAGATTTTCGAATTGGAATTTCATATTTTGAGATTCCGTCCTGCTTGGTCTGAAACTTATTTTTAGTTTACTTTCGATTTGTTAAAATCAAATAGGCCTTTATAGTTGAGCAAAAATCCGTTATTTGTCAATTTCGTTTCAGGTAAAGTATCTTTTCCGTTTATAGTACGCCAAAGTGTCACTAAGAAAAGTTGTTCAGAATGAAAAGTTATAGAGTTATGCAAATTTTCAGAATGATCGGCCTACTTTGATAAAATCCGCTTTTGTTTTGTATTGTATAACGAACAATCGTGTCGTAGTAAAGGTAAGTACTCACAGCAGCGGATCCGCAGGCGGATGTCATACGATTGGTTGGTTTGAGTCGATTTGACTCAAACCCACCAATCGTATGACATCCGCCTACGGATCCGTTGCTGTGAGTACTTAGCTTAAAGCAAACAATTTACTGTTATTATCTTAGATACACGTCAAAACCTTGAGGTATTTGTTCTAAATTGATTACTTATCTCAGTAAGTTGCAAATTACTTGTTCCTTAGTTTTTACTTGTTTTGTATTAAAAATATTGACTCTCGAACAGCGCATTCACCTAATACAATGTTACGGACTTGGGAAAGCATCTTATGCTTATGTTATTAATAAGTCTCACGAGCGATTTCCAACGGTGGCAATTTCTGTCAATGGATTAAAACTTGTGAAAAAGTTTACAGAAACTGGAAGTGTGCAAAATTTAAAGAAAAAAAAGCTAGTTCATGATTATGAAGATGCTGCTACATTCATGGTGCTAGAATCCGTGAACACTGATAATCAATTATCATTGAGAAAACGGTCTACTGAATTATCAATAAGTAAATCGCACATGCAAAGAATTCTCAAAGAAAATAAAATTATACCATTTAAACCCACGTTTACGAGACGCTGGCCAACGATTGCTGTTTTGTTTATGGGCTGGAGAAAAGATTTTGAACTACAGATATTTTTATAAAAATTTTTTTTACAGATGAGTCAACTTTTACAACTAATGGCATCGTGTCTTCACAAAATTGTAGGTATTGGTCTGATGAGAATCCACATTTTCGTATAGTAACTAACAGTCAACGGTACAAGAAAGTAAATGTATGGTGTGCAATAAGGTACGATAAAATTATTGGCCCATATTTTCTTGACACTAATTTAAACCAACATTCCTATTTGGATGTGCTCGAAAACTTTTTTTACCTGCCATGGAAGACGTGAATATAGAAGATTTTCATTTTCAACAAGACGGATGTCCAGCTCATTCAACTAGTTTGATTACAAATTTTTTGAATCAGCACTTTCCTGAAAGGTGGATTGGAGGATATGGTCCAATACATTGGCCAGCAAGATCGCCGGATTTGACCCCTATGGATTTTTACTTATGGGGTTATTTGAAACAAAAAGTTTATTTATATGATCTTCATGATAACATCGACTTATTAAAACAAACAATTAGGGATAAGGTAGCTGAAATTAACCAAATGACCATAGCGAAAGTATACAACGATTTTAGAGTTAGGTTAGAAAAATGTGCAGTTCTTACAGGAAGGCAAATAGAGTAATTGGAGTTTAATTTATTTTTTTGATAAACTGTAAAAATTTGAATTTGAATTTGAAAATTTCTAATCACCCTGTTTTCTCATCTTAGATTTATCATGTAATCGTTAATAATAAAAAATATTTTTCTCCTATTATCTACTTCTATTATCAAAGTAGGCCGATCATTCTGAAAATTTGTATAACGCCATAACTTTTCATTTTGAACAACTTCTTTTAGTGACACTTCGGCGTACTATGAACGGAAAGGGTACTTTACCTGAAACGAAATTGACAAATAACGGATTTTTGCTCAATTGTAAAGGCCTACTTGATTTTAACAAATCGAAAGTAAACTAAAAATCAGTTTCAGATCAAGCAGGGCGGAATCCCAAAATATGAAATTCCAATTCGAAAATTTTTGGTCCATCTCACCTATTATGAACTCAGTCCGAGGACACACTGTATAGTGTATTGCACAAAAGCATTGTTGTGTAATACTTTCTGTGCCTTGAGATTACGCCGTGAAGACCAACCTACCAAAACCTAACCTGACCTATCCTGAAATGTTCAGTGCGCACATACAGCGAGCGACTTGTTGTAGCCGATCCCAGCCGGCTTGGTTATCAACGGGTCACCTTGCTCTCTTCGACCGTAATATGTACAGTCTGGGACTTTAAAAATGATTCTGATTGAATTTAGCTATATGCAACACATCTTACAAAATTAGGAGTAACACACAATTTTGTACCATGGGCGACATAAAAAATGCGGACAAGTCTCGGTAGCGATTTTAACATTATTGTATTAGTTTAAACGAAGCTTCATGTGTTCATTGTATAATTTGTTTTCTATTTAGAATAAAATTTAAAAGTGTTAAAATTACGAGTGAAAGTAGTGTAGTTGTTTTATTCTGGCGGTGGGGGTCAATAATAAAATATGTGATTTATTTATTGTAATGCAAACATAAATAAAAACTATTCATAAAAGATTATGGAGTTCCACAAAGTAAAGCTCGAGGCAGTAAAAACATAAGAATGTATTTTACAAAAATATATACGGGTCGGGGCTTATAATAGTTCGAACACTTTTATTTTTGTTAAAAAGCACCCTGGAACCTTTATATTGAAATTTCTTAGCCAGCGCAATGGCTGTTCCTAGTTGTTAGAATATGCCAACTTTCATGAAATTCTAGTAGCTATCCATCCATCCCTATTGTGATGTAGAATTTTAATGTTTAATCTTAATTTGATTTTATTTTATCTGCAATCGCACAATAAAAGAATTTTAAAATGTTTATCTCAGGGTCGATTTTATTATACTCTATTTTAATTCTGAAACCAATACTGAACTCCTTTATGGGTTCCTTTTAAGAATTTAATAAATGGGAAACCTTTTATCCCCATGCACTGTCGACTTTGACATTTTCTTGAAAGAAAAAATATTTAATCTCATTTATGAAAACTCAAGTGACGACTCTGATTAGGTAAGTTTTAATTTATATTTATTACTTTAGTACTTATCTTTAAAATATGTATTCTTTTAGGTTATGGGATGATCACTCACGGCTTTTACAAATTAACTTTTCAATTTGCTGGTAAGTATATGCAACTTTTAATTTTGATTTTCTTTCACTTTCCTCTATATAGCTTTAATACTGAGGAACACTATATATACCTTGATACTTTCGTTTTCACTGCCACAAACCTTATCTTGTAATGCACATCAATTTCCTTTCCAGTGGTAAGGTGCCTGGTTCTACGCCCTTCAAGAACTTTCTTTCGGCTGCTATGGTCCCAATGCGTTACAAACTGGATACCTGTCGAAACTGAAATGGGTGAGGTCAACTTCCTTTTCTCTTGCTACTGGTTTCTTTGATGAAATTGTATGTTGAATTCCAATAAATAATTTTCTTTCTTCTTCTGTAACTCTTTTCTTTTTTTATTATTATTACAATTAATGAGACACTGTTAACTCAGGATAACTTCTTGAATATTTTATTTATTGTTTTCTTTATAAAACTTTACATTTATTTTTGGATACATTAATTTTACAACCATTTTTTATGTTATTTATTTTTCATCACCCTCTTTACCTAACTACCACATGGAAACCTTATATATTGTTTTTATGCAATTATTTTACATGTATCTTGATAGTGTTTATTTAAAATAGCTTGACCTTACTTATTATTTCTGTAGCTCGGTGTTGCAAAATCTTTATGTGATACTGCTAACGTATCAGCAAACGAACATTGATGCAAAATGTGAACATGCCATTAAGACCTTTTTCCAGGGCAACAAAAAGTCATAACAAAAAACAATACATTTATATAGTAAAACTGAAGGAAATGTAAATTTCAATTTAATTTTTATTGTTATTGGTGATATATTAGTCAATTTGAACCATTAAAGATTGATTTATCAATACTAGGTGCAATTAATGTATTTTGGAGAAAATCGTAAGGTTTCATTAGCTTATTTAGTTGGTTTATGCATACTAATAAATTGTATCCTTTATAATTAGGTATTTGAAGCTTCTTGAACCCTTTGAATAATTGTAGAAGCAACTCATTTAAATAAATATATTTAGACAAATAAAGGTTGTCATTGATTGGAGTTGTTTTTGGTTTGAGACGCTGTTCAAACATTTTTCTATACTCGGTAATTTTATTATTGTCTATTTATCAATTGTATTACCGACTAACTGTTTATGGTCGTCAAGACTATTTCTGTATTGTTGTTGATAATATTTGTAATGTCTTGTAAACCTTTATCACTGATAAATTTTCTTTTTCAGATTTAACTGGAAGTGATAATCCTGTAAACCCTAAAGTTGTATTCCTGATAAAAGTTTGTTACTATATACATGTATTCAATAAATAAAATTAACTCAAACCTGAATCGTTTTAACAATTAATCATTTTAAAAATTCAATTTATGATTAGCAATGAGAATCAACACTGAACGTTTTTACATGGGTAACCAAATTAGAAACTGTTGAAATGATTTTCAAATAATGAGGAAAATCCTCACAGGTTTAATTTTCAAATAATAAGGAAAATCATCACAATATACAGGCTGATTCAGAAATAACTGATATCCTTTAAATGGTAGGTAGAGGGGAGGCAGTAGAGCTAATTTACCTTGACAAGTACAGGTCAAAAACGAAGTTTTCCAGAAAATTAATTTTAAGGTTTTATTCAATTTTGTATCCGGTCCTGACCTAGGATCATTTTGGATCCAAAATTCATTAAACTTTAAAATTCACTATTCGTTTTTGACCTATACTTGTCAAGGTAAATTAGCTCTAATGCCTCCCCTCTACCTACCATTTAAAGGATATCAGTTATTTCTGAATCACCCTGTATACTATAACGAGCTTGTTCGGGGTATATATCATATACTCCGAGTGGTCCTTACAGCTGGCGCCACTACACGGTGGAAATTTTAAGTTCTAGCGAAGAAAAAAGCTTGACATAAAAGCAGCTTTCTTTTACTATGAAAACAGAATACTTAATTTCAAAGTTCGTACGCACATTATTATTATATTAGTTATGTGGATTCATTGTTCCTGAATTGGTGAATCTGCGTGGTCTAGGTTCGAAAAACCGGCCTTATTCGCTAGTTTATTATACCGAGGATGAGGGATGAACACTTAAGGGAGGAAAATACACTTTCCTCTTGAGTTGCACATAGGATTATTTTCTACCTTTAGATAATTTAAAAAAAACTAACTAAAATTTTTAATAATTTTATAAGAATGTAAAAAGACCTTAGTAACTTCTTCATCTCGGCTTTTTTTACCGTACCGGGAAAGCAGCAACAAATTGCATGTTCAATATTCAATTAAAAATCCCCTCCCTAGGGAGACAATATGGATACTTTTCCACTCTGGGTAGACAAAGTGAAATACCATTTTGCTCCTGATCTTGAAGAGAAAAACGGAACTTTCTGTTAAGAGTGTTACGGTAGTAGAAAAATGAAGATTTGATGAAGTATGTTATTATACTTACTGAATGAATGCAGTGGCTCGTTTGACACTACCGAACATACGTGATTTTGTCTGATACGAGGGCCACGCTGTATTTGTGAGATGCCACAAAATTAGAGAAGTTAGAGCTGCCAACACGGCATTGTTACATACCACCATCCTTCATTAGTAAGCTCTGACAACAGTTGAGTCGCTGCTGTCACAGAGTAAACGCGGTAGATACGATTTGTCGCGTCGAAACATGGATTTGTCAAGAGAACATGTGAGCGCTATGATTTACTACGATTTCAAGGTTGAACAACAAAGTGAACAACAAAGTCTTGAACGGTTGCAACGCGCATTTGGCGATGAAAGTCCTTCACGCGCAACTGTGTTTCGCTGGTATAGCGAATTTAAAAGAGGACGGATATCGCTTGGTGATGAAGCACGTGCTGGTAGGCCCTGTTCGTCAGTTACTGTTGGAAACATTGAGAGAGTGAGACGTATGAACGAAAAAGATCCAAGATGCACCTATCAAGCGATTGAGGCAACTCTTGGTGTTGGATCCGCAACAGTAAATTCCATTTTACATGATCATCTTCATATGAAAAAAAATTGTTACTCGTTGGGGGGCGCCACATACACTTAACGATTCCCAAAAGACAGAGCGGGTAAGAATCACGCGGGAAACGTTAGAAATGTTAAATAAAGGTGGGCATCGTATTCTTTCTAAAATAGTAACAGGTGATGAAACATACATACCATTTTGATATTCCTACCCACCAGGAGAGCAGTGTGTGGATTCACGAAGATGCACCAACATCAACAATGGCGAAAAAGCAAAGATCTGCCAAGAAAGTTATGTACGCAGTTTTCTTTCGTAGTACAGGATTAGTGAAAGCAGTTAAGCTTGAAGATCAACGTACAGTTACAGCAAACTGGTAAACCACAAAATGTTTACCTGCAGTGAAGTGCAGTGCAGTCACGGCTGACAGTTGAATTTTTACGTGGCCACGACCTTCTAGATTTCACGAGACGTAGTCTCTTATCCGGCCTGCGCACTCCATTAGTTCAAGTGTTTCTCCGCTGGCGCCACCAAACACGAAAATGCGGAAACGGATATATAACACGTAAACGCCAATTTCAAACTACGCTAACTTCGCGCGCTTTTATACTTTTTGTCGGTTTTGCGCGTATCGTCAATAAATTAGATTTTCCTAATCTTTTAAGGCAGTTTTCTTTATTTTTTAATATAATTACGTTATTTCCTTATTTGTTTAAATTTTCGTAGTTTTGTTGCTGTTTTTTTGTTCACTTTAGTAATGGCAAACACTAGCAGAAAAAAGTATAACTGCCGCAATGCAATGTGTAACAGTACTGATCCTACAATATCATTTCATGAATTTCCTTCAAATTATACCTACCTTACGAGAAAAATGGTTTCAAATCTTACGTTGGGGTTATGGACACCAACACTCAACAGCAAAATAATATATACTTCTTTATTTCGACAGATCAACAATTACAGATACCTGAAAGAGTCAATTTCTACATCGAACTTCCTAAAAATATAACAGAATTAATAAAAGAACTCCAAACCTTATCTATGCATCTCGATTGCGAATTCTTTCAGCATCTGTAGCCCTTCTGGCAGGATACATTGTAAAAAAACTGAAGAAAGGATTGAATGTCAATAGCCTATTAGGTTTTCTGTTAGCTGCCTCGTGTTCAAATTCACTGATAGGATTTGTAAATCTTCAAAACAGAGGTGCCTTAAAATACTCCACTAGAAGACTTACACTTTTAATCAACCAAATAATCGAACTTGTAATACATATTGTAGAACATTTACCTGGAGAATGTAATCCGTCTAATATTCTAACATCACTAGGTATTTCTAGCTCCAATTGCTTTTTCACAGTTTTTGGTTTGCCACGACCACAAGCAGGAACTTAGTAATATAATTCTTTAAAAATTGCTAAAACCTTGTTTGGCAAACAGAAACATTGCAAAAACGTGAATAGATAATGTACTTACTGCTCACTATCTCTATATCCTAAATCCAGCTCACGGGAAGTTATAAAATTGTAATTTCAATAATGTTATTGAACTTGTAAATTAATTTTAATAACATAATTAATTTAATTATATAAATTTATTTCATTAATTCGCAAAATATTTACGTAAACATGCAATTTATTTATTTATTTATTTATTTATATTTTATTTCCCAATTACATATACAAATTTTTACATTTACAAAATATGCATTATTACTATTTAAATTATAATAAATTGTACATGAATGAAGCCTATATGGCGTCGGGAAAGTTCAGACAACCGTAAGTTAATAAAGAAAGCTGGATTACCTTTTGTATGAACAAGACTACGTAACTAACTTAAACTGGAAATATTTTTCAAAAATAAAATTGACGGAAACCAAAAAAAAGGAATTAAGACATGCTAATTTATAAGAAAAACGTGTACTGTAACTTAAAAGAAATAAGTTGAAACCATCAAGAGGAAAGACAAAAAGTTATGTCAGATCAACTGAATAATATTCATTTAAATTATAAAATACTTTATCTGTTAAGATCTGCTTAAGTTTAGTTTTAAATTTAGACTCATTAAGAGTTCTGATATTATATGGAAGTTTATTAAATATCCTTAACCCTTCACTTAAAAAACTTTTCCTATTAATATTTAATCTATAGTAAGGCAGACGTAGATTATTTGCATGTCTTGTCTGGTACTCATGAATGTCTGAGTTTGTTGTTAATTCTGCTGAATTTTTGTGAATATACATACAAATCTTATAAACAAGTTTGACACAGTCATAATTTTAAGTAAATAAAACCAGTCTCTACAACTCTCAGTGCGTCTCAATTTACAAATTGCTCTCACAGCCCTCTTCTGAAGTCGAAAAACTTCCCGCACACCTCCCAAATTTGAGTTACCCCAGAACTGAATCCCAGAGCTCAAAATGCTATGGAAGTGCGAGAAGTAAAGCATCCTTAGTGTTTCAAGGTTCATGATTTTGGAAGATTGCCTTAGTAAGTAAATGGCCGAACTTAATTTACCCTTTATGTAATCAATGTGCGATTTCCAATTCAAGTTCTGGTCAATTATAACACCAAGAAATTTTACCTTATCCGCGAGTCGTATTGAGCCATCAATTGTGTGAATTGTTGGTGGAATAACGCTGTTTTGGTGAGTATGAAATTGTAATACATTGGTCTTATTACAGTTCATTTTCAACTTGTTTGCTTTACACCAGGTGAGTATATTATTTGTATAATTCGTTGAATTTATTATTAATGTCTCTTGATTTTTTGATTTCAGCAGGATACTGGTGTCATCCGCGAAGAGGATAGTTTTTGCATCATATTCGTTAGGTAGACAAAATACAACGTCATTGATATAGATTAAAAATAATAAGGGACCTAGAACAGACCCTTGCGGGACACCACATCTGGTTGGCAGTAGATTAGATAAATGCTGACTGATACGTCCATTGGGGTATGTGTGGGATATTTCTACTTGTTGCTGTCGTTTATTCAGGTATGTACGAACCCAGTCCAAGCCCACACCAATGCTTGACATTTGTAAGGGTTATCTAACCTATATATCTTCAAGTGACAAATAAACATCAGCGTGTCAGCTAGCGCCAAAACGGCGAAATTTTGCGTTTTCTCAGAAACAAAGTTTATATGGGAAATCGTAAAAGTGCCCAGGCCGGATAAGAGACTTCGTCTCGTGAAATCTAGAAGGTCGTGTACGTGACTATCCAACTCGAAAATTTTTAACCAATCAAATTACAGAATTTTTCAAATTGAGGCCAATGAAATTAGATTTATAGTGACAATCCAACTCGAAAATTTTTAACCAATCAAATTACAGAATTTTTCAAATTGGGACCAATGAAACTAGTTTTATAGTGAAAAAACCACTAGTGGTTTTTTCTTAGTGAAAATATTTATGTCAAAATGAAATGTCAAATATAATTAAATTAATATTAACTACACACGCTAAATAAAAATTTGCTCGATGGATTGTCAAGCCGAATACAACTCGTGGTCTAATTTTTTCTTGCAAAATTTATCATTTAAGACATTCGCAACTTTTGCTTTTGGAAAATTACACTCGTCTCCTGCGTCGTCTCGTGTAGTTTTCGTTGCGAAAGCTACTCATATCTGAAATGACAAATTTTGTCGGAAAATATTAGACCACTTGTTATATTATATATGAAAAAACCACTAGAGGTTTTTTCTTAGTGAAAAAATTTATGTCAAAATGAAATGTCAAATTTAATTAAATTAATATTAACTACACACGCTAAATAAAAATTTGCTCGATGAATTGTCAAGCCGAATACAACTCGTGGTATAATTTTTTCTTGCAAAATTTATCATTTAAGACATTCGTAGCTTTTGCTTTTGGAAAATTACACTCGTCTCCTGCGTCGACTCCTGCAGTTTTCGTTGCGAAAGCTACTCATATCTGAAATGACAAATTTTGTCGGAAAAAATTGGACCACTTGTGATATTATATATGAAAATAATGTAACAGTTATTGAATATTCGCCCTATTCGCCTGATTTGGCCATTGTGATTTCTGGTTGTTCTTTAACCTATAAAGAAACATTTACGTGATCGACGTTTCACGACGGAGGGTGAGATAGATGAAGCAATACATCAATTTTTTGAGTGCATTCCAAAAGATGACTGGCTTCAAGCGTTTAAGTTGTGGAAGCTTTGGTAACAAAAGTGTATTGATGTAGGTGGTGATTACTTTGAACATAAATAAAATCATTTCCTAAAAAGACTTGTAGTTCTTGTATCTCAAAATATATAGCGTGACCCTCGTATAGAGCACTTTAATACAAGATAAGAAACAAGAATCATAGTATATTATTTTATGCGGAGGAGAAGTATGACTTTTCATGGCGCGCCTGAGTTTACCCGCCGAACGTAGTGAGGCGGGTAATAGAAGGCAAGCCATGAAAAGTCACTTCTCCTCCAAATTAAATATGCTATTTTTTCTTCAAACGCTTTAAAATATGTATTATAAAGCTGCCATGTTTTTGTGTTTTTCATACTCAGCTCTGGGTTTGATTTATGCATACAATACTAGAAATGTAGTAGGCGATTAATAAATGCGAGTAGTTTCGATTGTTATACGAAAAAACGTTTTGACAGATATAAATTCAACACTTTTCCCTCAATGGAGGGAAAAGGAAAAGTAAAACTGTCGCCGGCGGAGAAGTTGCATTTTTCCGCAGCCACCTCAGTCAAAATATGACCTAATTATTTTACGTTTGAAGAAAATAGTATATTATTTTATGCGGAGGAGAAGTATGACTTTTCATGGCGCGCCTGAGTTTACCCGCCGAACGTAGTGAGGCGGGTAATAGAAGGCAAGCCATGAAAAGTCACTTCTCCTCCAAATTAAATATGCTATTTTTTCTTCAAACGCTTTAAAATATGTATTATAAAGCTGCCATGTTTTTGTGTTTTTGATACTCAGCTCTTGGTTTGATTTATGCATACAATACTAGAAATGTAGTAGGCGATTAATAAATGCGAGTAGTTTCGATTGTTATACAAAAAAACGTTTTGACAGATATAAATTCAACACTTTTCCCTCAATGGAGGGAAAAGGAAAAGTAAAACTGTCGCCGGCGGAGAAGTTGCATTTTTCCGCAGCTACCTCAGTCAAAATATGACCTAATTATTTTACGTTTGAAGAAAATAGTATATTATTTTATGCGGAGGAGAAGTATGACTTTTCATGGCGCGCCTGAGTTTACCCGCCGAACGTAGTGAGGCGGGTAATAGAAGGCAAGCCATGAAAAGTCACTTCTCCTCCAAATTAAATATGCTATTTTTTCTTCAAACGCTTTAAAATATGTATTATAAAGCTGCCATGTTTTTGTGTTTTTGATACTCAGCTCTTGGTTTGATTTATGCATACAATACTAGAAATGTAGTAGGCGATTAATAAATGCGAGTAGTTTCGATTGTTATACGAAAAAACGTTTTGACAGATATAAATTCAACACTTTTCCCTCAACGGAGGGAAAAGGAAAAGTAAAACTGTCGCCGGCGGAGAAGTTGCATTTTTCCGCAGCCACCTCAGTCAAAATATGACCTAATTATTTTACGTTTGAAGAAAATAGTATATTATTTTATGCGGAGGAGAAGTATGACTTTTCATGGCGCGCCTGAGTTTACCCGCCGAACGTAGTGAGGCGGGTAATAGAAGGCAAGCCATGAAAAGTCACTTCTCCTCCAAATTAAATATGCTATTTTTTCTTCAAACGCTTTAAAATATGTATTATAAAGCTGCCATGTTTTTGTGTTTTTGATACTCAGCTCTGGGTTTGATTTATGCATACAATACTAGAAATGTAGTAGGCGATTAATAAATGCGAGTAGTTTCGATTGTTATACAAAAAAACGTTTTGACAGATATAAATTCAACACTTTTCCCTCAATGGAGGGAAAAGAAAAAGTAAAACTGTCGCCGGCGGAGAAGTTGCATTTTTCCGCAGCCACCTTAGTCAAAATACGACCTAATTATTTTACGTTTGAAGAAAATAGTATATTATTTTATGCGGAGGAGAAGTATGACTTTTCATGGCGCGCCTGAGTTTACCCGCCGAACGTAGTGAGGCGGGTAATAGAAGGCAAGCCATTAAAAGTCACTTCTCCTCCAAATTAAATATGCTATTTTTTCTTCAAACGCTTTAAAATATGTATTATAAAGCTGCCATGTTTTTGTGTTTTTGATACTCAGCTCTGGGTTTGATTTATGCATACAATACTAGAAATGTAGTAGGCGATTAATAAATGCGAGTAGTTTCGATTGTTATACAAAAAAACGTTTTGACAGATATAAATTCAACACTTTTCCCTCAATGGAGGGAAAAGGAAAAGTAAAACTGTCGCCGACGGAGAAGTTGCATTTTTCCGCAGCCACCTCAGTCAAGATATGACCTAATTATTTTACGTTTGAAGAAAAAATATAGGAAACTCATATTAAATATAGACGATCTGGCAACTCAATTTATTAGTGAAATATCCGAGGGGCGGTTCACTACTGGAATAGGTGTAGGTACAAATTTTCAAGGATATATTGGGAATACACGGGAATATACAGAGAATAATCGGGAATACTGGGCAATACCTGGGAAATACTCACGAATACTCGGGAATATACGGCAATACTTGAGAAATACTCAAGAATATTACGGAAATACATATACATGAAAAATTGGGAGTGGGGTACAACGAACTCTAATGCTATTTCATTAAGTTTTGGTTAGGAAATACGGGAATAGATTCGGAAATACCGGGAATTAATTCAGCAATACGGAAATAACTGCAGATATTTGCGTATGATTGCCGGAATAGGTGTACAAAATTTGTTTAGTGAGATGCCCCTCGGAAATATCGAAAAGTGTCAAGATGTATTAAATTGGAGTTGTTTGTAAACTGAGTACAATGTAATTAAGATATATACAAAATATACAAATAGTAGAACTCCTATTTTTTCTGTTTTGAATCTACCACTTTAAACTTATTATTATGCAATTCTTACCAATTTTAATTTTTTCTTCTGCTTTGTGAGACAATCCAGGAAAAACCTTTTCCGAAACCGCAGTTACTGTTCCTTTCCAATCCATACTTCCAAAATGCTTTCTACTGTTATATATTCAACAAATCTTAGTAACTTTAAAAAACAAACCATTACCAAACCAAACGTCTAATAACAAAGTACTTTTATAAACAGATGTTTTATGTTTGTTTGTAGTGCCCTTAACCATAGCAACGTATACAGAGAATCGATGTTTGCAGTTTAATGCAAGAGTTTAATTTATAGCAAAGAAGAAAAATAAGTTATAACTGGAAGACAAAAACTGAATATATTTTAAATAAAACCGCCAATGAATTGTACGTTTTATCTGTACGTATTATAGCTGATTAGATAAGAAAATTATTGATAGATTGCTATTATAGTAAAAAACATTGTGCAATTGACAATGGATGAAGCTATTCAAAATACTGTAATTTCTAATTTAAAACAGTAAGTTTTTGTGGTATCTATTTGATCCTTTTTTTTATTATTTTATATAATTACATACCTACTACCACTTATTAACTTTCAGAGCAGAAGATTTCTTAATAGAATACCATAACAATTTGGTATTGAATTTGGAAATTTATCTTGACAATTTATTAATAAAAAAGGAGACTTGGACTGATTTTTCATATTTAGAAAACGATATTAAAGATGAACTTCATGAAATATATAACAATCATTTTCAGAATGAAAACATGAATTTGTTGACGATTTCAAAGATCTCATTTGAATGTGCATTTTTCAATAGATTGCACGATTTCTTAATGCCTCTACTCTATCTGTCATTAAAAGAGGATGACGACTTTTTTTTCAATAAAAGCACAGAGCTTTGCAACGAAAACATTACAGCTGAACAATTGGGAGCACCTGAAAATTATGCAGTTCCACTTTTAGCAGCTGTAATTATTAATTTTGTAATTATTTATGTTTGTTACATTTGTAAATTCATTTAAAGGTAGTTGAGTTATCAAATCTAAACCAGCACAAGAGTCCTTTGGAGAAGATAATTTGTTTATGTGCAACCTACGACTTGATTTTTGCAGAGCTGAAAACAGTTTTAATAGACATAATTTCAAAATTTTCAGGTAAACATGTTTAATGCTGTTAACGGTTATTTTCATTGGTTTTCTTTTTAGCTAGTGAAAATGAGATACCTGTGATAAATAATTCAGATATTATACCCATACTTGCTACAGTTATAATTAAATCAAAATTGATGCATCTATCCAGTAATTTTTATTATATAGAAACATTCGTTGGTTGTTTAGAAGAAAAAGATAACATTAGGTAAGAGTTCTGTAGGTTGTTTCTTGTCTTTCCTTCAATTTTCTTAAATAAACTTAAATGTCTCAGCAATAGATTAACTAATTATACTAATCTTGGAGCAGCAGCCACATTGTCGGTGATATCTTTAAAAAGACGTACGAGTGCTGTTGGCTACGCTAATTTGGATCTTTACGATGAACTCAAAATTTTAAAACCATCATTCAGGGTTACGGAAAATGATAACAGTAAGCATCGAGGAACCAACAACACCCGTACGTCCTTAAAGACATCGGGGGTGGCCAGTAGCCTCCGCTGTTAACTTATTCTCGAAACCTGCACATCAATATAGTAAACTTCAAGTTACAAATAAAATAAAAACTTCTATGACATTGAACTGTTAAATTAAGGCCCAATAATTAATAATTATGCCGCAGGTTAGTTCTTTGTTCAACTTTGTGTACTACTATGCAGATTATAAGACAAAATAGCTTGGCATAGAGTGTCGGGCATCGGATCATAGCGTCTTTCAACTTCAACTTTCAAAATCTTACCTTCAGTTTTAAAAATTTTCTTTTATCGTTAAAAAGTTTCCCACATAAGCGCTGTCCGAAGCGAGTGCTTGATTTGTGAGAATGTTTTATCTTATCGTAAGAGGTGCAATTTCTTTTTAACAGCCATACAGTCATTATTACTAGAGTAATGGTTAAGTTGCTTTAATGCTTAACTTTATACTTTAATCTTAACAATAATGACATTTATTTGTGCAGGGAAATCATACATTAAGCAAATCTCTAAATTCTATCTTTTAGATCATCATCCTATGATTTTATCATAAGATGATTTCCCGATAACAATAACTTTCCCGATCTTGGGACGTTCCAAATTTTAGAATCATTTTATAATCAAGTGATTTTCCGATGATGCTAACTTTCCCGATCAACTCCACCGGGAAATTGACGTTTCAAATTTTAGAATCATCATGGTTTAAATTTGATGATTATATCATAAGATGTCAACCTTCCCGATCGACTCCACCTACAATTAACATTTATACAACAACAACAAATTGACGATTAGACATTTAGAACCATCTTATGATTTTATCTTAAGGTGATTTGGATGACGATAACTACCGGGAAATTGTGGTTTCGAATTTCTCTTGAATTATCTCGAATCTTATGAATTAATCATATGATACTTTAAATCTTATGAATTAATCATATGAAAATTTAAATCTTATGATTTAATCGTATGATTGAAATCTTACGATTTAATCATATGATTGAAATCTTATGATTTTATAATAAGGTGATTTCCCGATGATAATAGCTTTCCCGATTAACTCCACCGAGAGAATGGCGTTTCGAAGTTTAGAATCATCTTATGATTTTACCATAAGGCAATTTTCCAGATAATGATAACTTTTCCGATCGACTCTACCGGGAAATTGACGTTTCAAATTTTAAAATCATAAGATGATTCAAATGTTATGATTATATCATAAGGTGCCAACTTTACCGATCGACTTCACCGGAAAATTGACGTTACGAATGTTAGAATCATCTAGATTTTATCATAAATTGATTTTATTATGATGATTAAGATGATTTCCAGATGATGATAACTTTTTCGATCGACTCCACCCGGAAGCTGATGATTTGAATTTTAAAATCATCTTATGATTTTATTATATGATAACTTTCCCAATGAACTCCATCGTTTTATAATACAATGGTAGAAGTCTGCAAAATAAGGCAGAATAAAACAAAATTCCATAGTACAGGCATTAGAAAAATCATTTTAGTCCATTGCTTTTCCAATCCTGGTTTGGTCTTTTCACAAATACAAAATGCTCCGCTGTTTTTAGATACAAAGAGTTAATGGACTAAATCCCTTAGGAACTTCATGGAATATTTTCACACAGCACGATTCCTTGTTTTTCTCATTGCAGTTTCTATTTGTATTCTTTGATGATATAGCTTTTTGGACTGCCAAAGTAGCTCTAGATATTTCTTCGTGGTTTGACGTCTGCAATAATGAGATTCCATTTTTGAAAGAAAAGTTCCAACACATTATTTTCTTCTCTGACGATTTCTTTATACAAGTCTTTTGTGTAAATATATACCCACTTAGATGACCAATTTCTAACTTGTCAATGTTCAAACTATTTAGAAATACTTGAATGTCTTTTTTCAGTAATAAATATATGGTGTATTTCTTATAAAACAACCGCAAGCCTGTTTAATCGTTTTTCTTTCTGTTTCATTGTTTATCTAAACTTACTAAGAATTAATTTTTTTTCGGCAATCTTGGAAAACTGAACTGCCCGTTTTTGTGCAATTGCAGCTCATTTTTCAAGCTGCAACTTTTATTGTCTTCTTTTACCATACCTTTATAAGCTTCACTTTCATTCATTTCTGCTTCTGAACAATGCGTTACCAAATGGCAGCTCCTCTTTTGTTTCATTGGAACGAGAATTGCATCTTCATCGTCAGTTTCTTTTCCAGTAGAACCAAAAAATGTATGATCACCATATAGAAGATACTCATTTGTTTTAAGCAAAACTCTTTGTATCAGTTATCAGAACCTGAAAATGATGATTCTGGAACTGCTGCTATTGGGTTTTCATTGCCACTCTTATTACGGATACTTTCAGATCTTTCCAAAACTTTACCAATTACTAACCCTACGTTCTATTTTCTACGCCAATATTACACCCATTTGATATACAAAAACCAATACGCTTATTTTAAGTGACAGTTAATAGTATCTATAATTAAATGCAATATTTTCTTTATTTTGCAGGCACGTATTAAATAGTTTTAAAGAAGCAATAGAAAAAATAAGAATTATTACAAAAGAATCTTTAAGGCCGGGTAGTGGAAAAGTCTGTCGAGATCTGGATTTAATAAAATTAATACAAATTACAAGTGAAATCAACACTAAACCAAAAAAACTGGATGAAATTGTAACGCCGCTGGATACACAACTATTAAGAATAACGGATCTTATTGTTACTTCAACTAATGAAAATAATCCTGTATTGTAATTTTGTTTAATAAAGTTATTGATGATGCTTAATATTTCTTTGAGTTGCATAATTACTTCATTTGTGTTACTTATAGTGTACTAACATAGATATCGAGACGGCTGCTGTGGTTGACTAATGTCGATTTTGCAGTTTCATTATAAAGACTTGATAATTCATTAAAATACTATAAAACTGTGAATGGTTATATCGATATTTAAGTTGTTAAGAAAATTAAAAACTTCTACTTCTAAAGTCGGTTTTTTCTGTTTAAGACTGTTTAAGGTTTAACAAAATTACATTTAGCACGTACTATCTTCAAATCTAGTATATCTTTTGAAAAAATGACTGGAATAATCGTGGTGAGTTGATTCTGTGTGAACACTATGGTGCTTTTATTTTTGTCATAGTTAAATACAATCGAAGACGTTTTTGCTGTTGGTAAAGGGAGAGAGAGTTTTGCACGCTAATATGCATACATGAAGCTACTTATCATCCACAGTAAACAAAATATACTTTCTTAACACGTTCTACACATTGCATACTATACACCTCTTAATAGAAGTTATCACAAAAATCACATGAAAAATGAGTTCATAAAAAGGTTCGCTAATTTTTCATGTGATTTTTTTGATAATCTGTAAGAGACCCGGTGCCAGAATTTTTATGAAAAAATGTCTGAGAAAAATACATGTACAATTCCACTACAAATAGTAGGGTATGATATGTTAAAATTTTCATATCTAACGAGATTATTGCGCCAAAATTGATTTTTCAATACCAAGACTTCCCTGTTGATATGTAGAATACTATTATTCTAGGTTCCATTTTTTATATTAGTAGTGGTCAAAGGTTAGGTTAAAGGTCAATTATAAGTAATTTTCAAATTTATTCTTAAACAAAAGGTAAAATTATTTCCAAATTCAATTTTTGGTTCCAAAATGTTATTTTTGATTAGTAGAATAGCAGTATGCTAGGTGCCATCTATAAAAGTTAGTATTGAGGTCATCAGAGTAGGTCAAAGGTCAATTATTGGTATTTTTAATTGATTCGGTAAGAAATGCAAAAAGCAACTATTATTGCGCTGACGTTAATGAAGGTCAATAATATTTTCTCCAGATACATATATAATAATAATTTACATTCAAAAGAATACAAACTACATATTCACAGTTTGAAAATCAAAAACAAACTGATGTCACTGGAAAATATGAAACTTTAATATTATTATATCTCGAATTCTTTCGTATCGGTGCTTTCTTCAGCCTGAGTATAATCTTCATAATCGTAGTCTTTGATGTCCTCGCAGTCGTTGCATCTGCATAATGCAGTTTTTTCGGCAGTAACGACGTCAAATTGTCGTAAAACTGACATCATTATGTCAAAGGCCAAAGACGTCAATATAAGACGTCATTAAAACGTCCTATACTAGGACTAAGTCGGGAATTATAAATAAATAGTTGAATATTGGAAATAACATTTATTATACAGGGTGTCCTGTTTAACAGTCTACACTCAATCATTCGGACTGGCCACTGGCTACAGCAATGAAATAAAAAGAACTTTGCATAATTTGACCTCTAGTTTACGAAATCAGTGATAGAACCCATCTTGGTACTTTTACTGGTACCGGATATGACGTCATCGGGATTTTTTTAAATGGTACCATTAGGTTTTAAATTTGAAGATCAATAGTAAATGTGATTCTGAATACAAGAGTATTAAGGTAATACAGGTCTAAAATGCATAATAACGGAGCTAGAACCACTTAACGGGTTATGTCCTGTTTAACAGTCTACACTCAATCATTCGGACTGGCTTCTGGCTACAGCAATGGAATTAAAAGAACTTTGCATAATTCGACCTCTAGTTTACGAAATCAGTGTTAGAACCCATCTTGGAACGTTTGCTGGTACCGGATATGACGTCATCGAGATTTTTTTACATGGTACCATTAGGTTTTAAATATAAAAATCGATAGCAAATGTGATTCTGAATACAAAAGTATGAAGGTAAAAAAAGTCTAAAATGCATAATAACGGAGCTAGAGCCCCTTAACGGGATGTCCTGTTTAACAGTGTACACTCAATCAGTTGAATTGGCTTCTAGCTATAGCAATGGAGTTGACAGGAGTAGTGTAGTTACATCTAGAGCTTAGGAAAACTGTTAGAAAACTTTTTAGTGCTTATGGGGTCCATGTATGACATATTTTCTTTCTGCGATAACACAAAAAGAAGGCGAGGCACGAAAAAGCATTTGAGAATTTTTGGTAGGGATTTAAATAAATTTAATTTTACCTAAATTCCTTCTGATAGTTTCGAAAAAAACGACAAAAACCGTTAGGGAGCGTGGTTTATTATCTCTTCGAGCCCTACATTTTGTTGGCTTTCAGGGGGTTATTTGACAACCCACAAGGAAGGACTTACCCTCAACTTTCCGCTATTTGTTGACAGGATTTGACTGTACTATTAGCAAATAATGTAACATTGTTACCAAACCGCTATAACGACTTTTAATGAATTGAACTTTCTCATGTACGATTCCACCTTATGTCACCAGATAATATCTGCCACTACCACTTAACTCAATCGCTGATGTTATAGCATTCATCAAACAAATGCGCTTTTAACTTTAGAATCAAAATGATAATAACCAAACTAATCTTTTTAATATCCTAATGTTGAGATTTAGATTTCCAGTAGAGGAGATGTTCGACTTACCTGTATTAGATACAAAAATGGTACTTATTCAATAGGTAACAGCAGACCCAATACCAAAAAACCTTTATTTCCTTATCTAATTTTTTAACACCATAGCGTGTACAGCAACAAGAACGGTTATTACCATCTAGACCGCAACGTATAAAAATATAGAGTTGCTGATATTTAATCATTGACCACAGAATACTTGTGATATCTCATAAGCACTAAAAAGTTTTCTAACACTGTTTTCCTGTTTGTTTGTATGTTTTAAAACATACTGATTCCATTTAAAAAAAATCCCGATGACGTCATATCCGGTACCAGCAAAAGTAGCAAGATGGGTTCTAACACTGATTTCGTAAACTAGAGGTCGAATTATGCAAAGTTCCTTTAATTTCATTGCTTTATCCAGAAGCCAGTCCGAATGATTGAGTGTAGACTGTTAAACAGGACAGAACCCGTTAAGTGGTTCTAGCTCCGTTATTATGCATTTTAGACCTGTATTACCTTAATGCTTTTGTATTCAGAATCACATTTTCTATCGATTTTCATATTTAAAACCTAATGGTACCATTTAAAAAAATCCCGATGACGTCATATCCGGTACCAGCAAAAGTAGCAAGATGGGTTCTAATACTGATTTCGTAAACTAGAGGTCGAATTATGCAAAGTTCCTTTAATTTCATTGCTTTATCCAGAAGACAGTCCGAATGATTGAGTGTAGACTGTTAAACAGGACAGAACCCGTTAAGTGGTTCTAGCTCCGTTATTCTGCATTTTAGGCCTGTATTACCTCAATATTTTTATATTTAGAATCACATTTGCTATCGATTTTCATATTTAAAACCTAATAGTACCGTTAAAAAAATCCCGATGACGTCATATCCCGTACCAGCAAAAGTACCAAGATGGGTTCTAGCACTGATTTCGTAAACTAGAGGTCGAATTATGCAAAGTTCTTTTAATTTCATTGCTTTAGCCAGAAGCCAGTCCGAATGATTGAGTGTAGACTGTTAAACAGGACAGAACCCGTTAAGTGGTTCTAGCTCCGTTATTATGCATTTTAGACCTGTATTACCTTAATGCTTTTGTATTCAGAATCACATTTTCTATCGATTTTCATATTTAAAACCTAATGGTACCATTTAAAAAAATCCCGATGACGTCATATCCGGTACCAGCAAAAGTAGCAAGATGGGTTCTAACACTGATTTCGTAAACTAGAGGTCGAATTATGCAAAGTTCCTTTAATTTCATTGCTTTATCCAGAAGCCAGTCCGAATGATTGAGTGTAGACTGTTAAACAGGACAGAACCCGTTAAGTGGTTCTAGCTCCGTTATTCTGCATTTTAGGCCTGTATTACCTCAATATTTTTATATTTAGAATCACATTTGCTATCGATTTTCATATTTAAAACCTAATGGTACCATTTAAAAAAATCCAGATGACGTCATATCTGGTACCAGCAAAAGTACCAAGATGGGTTCTAACACTGATTTCGTAAACTAGAGGTCGAATTATGCAAAGTTCTTTTAATTTCATTTCTTTAGCCAGAAGCCAGTCCGAATGATTGAGTGTAGACTGTTAAACAGGACACCCTGTATACTACAGTCAAAACATCTCTATAATTGTGACCACCTGCTTAATATGACCAGTATTCCTTGGCCCTGTTAAAATAATATCTTTTTAATGAAACTTGTACGTATTGTATTGTACGTCCAAAAGACGTGTACGTCATTTTGAAGACGTGTACGTACGTCCCATTATATGACGTCTTATGGACATCTTTTATTAGTCATATGATGTCGTCGACCAATATTGACTTAAAAATAACGTCATTATAACCTCAGTGTGCTGGCTGGGAGGTAATCCATTTTTCAAGCAAGACCAGCTAGGTTTTAAGTTTTAGACCTTTACATCTGTATTTTGCGAGTAATATCAACAACTTTGGAGCGGGCAGTTCTGTGCATCGCAGAGGTAGGAATTTTCCATCATCAGTAACATCCCATCAATTTCCAGCAACTGGAGGAATCGAAGGTATTTGCTGCCTGTAGCCTCTAGAAATTATCGTTATTAAACCTTTTCTTAGCACATGTGGTTTGAGAGATGCAAGAGTAGTGGAAGCCTTTTCCCTTCCAAATTCTTCCTTTTGAATAACTCCCATCGTAGTTTCGATACTATATTATGTGTTTTGCCTATATCACTGTAAACAACGCATGCAAAGTTTTTAAAATGTTTCATATTCTTTGTATCATCTAACTTATATTACCCATACTGTTTGAAAGTATTAACAATAGAATTTTGTGGATCAAGTCTCAAATATGAAGTAATCCATCTCTTCTTAGATATTCCGGCAAGCTTTCCTCCCCAATCAGCACCCGATAAAATATATATTCCAATTTAATTTAGAAATTTAGCAAATAAAGGGTACTACTATTATAGTACAGTCATAGTCAGTTTAAACTTTGGTAGTCATGAACTAACTGTCGTGTTTCTCAAAGTTGCCTTTAAATCTTAAGATGCGTTTCTTGCAGAAAGAAAAATCACTGTCGTTTTTAAATTATATTTATTATACTAATGCAAGAATAATGATGTTACTAGTTACAGATCTCAACTTGTACTGACTACATTATGGAAATGTAATTTTAGGTATAGGATTTCGATGTTTTCTTCTATGGACTTCTAGCATTTGCATGTTTTTTCTGCTTATAGCAAACATATGCAGAGTTATATTTCTACATGTTTAAGCCACATATGTCAATTTGAAAGTGCATATAAATGCATATTTAGGTGTTTTTTATAAATGCATGCATATTTTAGCATTTTTGAACGAGTGTGCATATTTTACCACTTTTTGAGCGTTTTACATGCTTTAATTATGAAATTTCTAAAATTTGTTAAATAATTTTAGCATTTTAGATAACCAACCAAAGGCGGCTTAGTTAAGTCTAGGGGAAACCCATAATTTAAGCTTATTGTTAAATACTAGGCTTTAAAATATTTACTGCCTTAACCATCTGTGTACTTGTTTAATATTTTCTAAAAAAGAAAAAAGTTTCAACTAAAATTTAAATACTTACATCCTGCGGTATTGTGATAAATAGGTATTAGGAAATTCCAAAGACCCTTTGACAACTTCCTGTTCATAGAAAGATTTGACTGTACTTTTGTTTACTAATCTTGTAATCTTTCCATTAAGACAGTTCAGAAATTGCAAACTGCATTTCAGTTTGCAATTTTAGAGTGTAAAGATGGCTAAAGAAAAACGGTCTGTGTCTGTTACACTTCGAAGTTATGTTAAGGAATTCAGTGTTCTTACAACTGACGATAAGGTGTTGTATTGTATAGTGTGCGACGATAAAGTGACTGCAACGAAACGCTTTCAAGTTACACAACATCTGAACACGCTTCGACATCAAAAGTGTGTTGCCCTGAAATCAAAAAAACAAACATTGTTGCCGGGGTACCTTAATAATTCGCGCGTTGAGTCCAGCAAATCGATCGAATTTAATAAAAACTATGTAGTGCATTAGTGGCTGCAGATATCCCGTTAAGTAAAATTAATCACTCAGCATTTCGTAATTTTCTGGAAGAAATTTCAAAAATGCCAATACCCGACGAGTCTACACTCAGGAAAAATTATTTACCTCGTTTATACGAAGAGATCATAAAATCAATTAGAAAACATGTAGCGAATAACTACATATGGGTTTCCATTGATGAATCTACTGACACTACTGGAAGGTGCGTAGAAACTTCATTTCCTTCGTTTTGTTAGTAAAATTTAACTAATTAAAGACAGCAGAGCAATTTACGGATGTTTTATTTTCTATTTTGTTAGTTACATATTTAATCACAACAATAGTTTTGCTTGATTAAAATATAATTTTTTTAAATAACTGTTTTGCGCTAATTGTTTGTAACCGACTAATTATGTAGTTCGATAAAATAAAAATCAAATTTTTATTTTCAGATACGTGGCTAACGTTATAAATGGCGTTTTAAATTCGGAGAACAATCCCAAATCCTATCTATTAGCAATGGACGTTTTCAAGAGCACCAATCATTGTTCTGTGGCAAAGTTGTTTAATGATTCGATGGCTGGACGGCATAGAGTACAACAAACTACTCCTGTTCGTCACCGACGCGGCACCGTACATGATGAAGGCTGGAGCAGGCTTACAAGTTCTGTACGAAAAAATGATCTACTTAACTTGTCTTGCCCATGCAATGCATAGAGTTGCGGAAAAAGTGCGGGAAATATATCCTAACGTAAACTCTATAATTTCAGATGTAAAAAAATTGTTTGTAAACCTCCATATCGCATACAAATATTTAGGGAAACTGCTCAAGAAGTGCCTCTCTCACCTGAGCCTGTAATAACAAGGTAGGGTACTTGGCTTTCTGCAGCAGAATATTATGCAACTTATTTTGATATTATTAAAGCACTTGTAAATAAACTTAATAAACACGATGCACTATGCATACAAAGCGCACAGGATGCTTTTAATACTATGGAGGTGAGGGCAGAATTATTGTTTGTTTTGACAAATTTTGTGCGTTTAGCTAAAGTAATTCAGAAATTAGAAAGTCAGCGAAATTCATTAGATGAATCTCTTGAGCATGTAAAATTGTTAGGTGTTTCTTTGAATAAAGTAAAAGAGCCAAAGGGTTTGACTATAAAACAAAAATTTAAATCCGTTATAGACAAAAATCCTGGTTTTCACTTAATTAAAAGCATCAACGATGCATTATCTGGCCAAGACATTTTAGACGAGCTAAGACATTATTCGCTTGTAGAATTAAACAATTTTAAGTATGCCCCAATTACGTCTTGCGATGTGGAACGGAGTTTCTCAAAATATAAAACAATATTTAGGGATAATAGGCATATGTTTACTTTGGAAAATTTAAAAATGTACGTTATTGTGAACTTTAACGCTCTATGTTTAGAAAATATAATTAATTAAATTATTGCATAGGATGTCTAATTAAAATAATTTCTGTAAATAAAATGTAAATAACGCTAAACAGGTGTTTTTTTAATAATGAAAGTGCATATATTTATTAAAAATTTCTAATAAACGCATATTTAATGATTTTTAAGTGCATATTTAAGTGAATATTTCACGTTTTTATAGTGCATAAGTGCATGCATATTTCAGCATTTGGGGGAAAAGTCTGAAGCTAGACTAGGTGAAATCTCCTTGGTTGTGTGATACGTCCCTCACAGCCTCCTCGGAGATGGAGCCGACGGGTGAGCACGTTTATCGCTCCGGTACTAGCCTGGAGAGCTAGTAGAGTATGGATAGTATCTCGCCCCAACCAGTGAGTTAATACTGGTAGCATGTTTAGTGTAGTGACAATGCGCGCTAATTGAGCGTAACTCAATTATTCGAGCTTCGGCTCGTGTTAAAGGCGGGAAGGAACACCCTTAAAGTTCGTCAAATTAGTCATGTATCAAATACCTAACAGACAATTACTACGGCCTATAGTATATTTTAAAGGTAATAGGCTAATAGATTACTGTAGAAAAGGATTCAGTTCTTTTTCGCGGACAGTAAGCCTTACATTTCTCGAGACTACGGTGAACGGAGCAGACCACACGGCGTTTATCCATAAAACTGGCTGTTATCTAACCTATCCCTGGAACCTGGATCGGGGCATGGAAACATGACAGGGCAACGGATGATGCAGTCAGGTCAAATGTGTGGTAGAGAAAGTACGGTTAACGAATTCTCGACGGTTACTCATCACCGAGCAGAGGGAGCTCTGGTAATATGAGGACCGGTGTGGGTGGATTTGATTCTCGCCTGGGACATGGTCTCTTATTGGTGCTAAGCTCACCCGCTGTTTGACTGAGGAGGAAAATTGAAGTGAGGTTTAGCCTGGTTGGAATGAATTCTTGCCTATGGGAAACTGCATGCCACTAGGTAACTGTGCTTAGGATGCTACTCGGACCACCCTATGATTCAGATTGCAGACTGAGTAGTGTGATCTGAAGAAGCTCTAAAGCCGTTACTCTTAAGGAGTGTTGAAGCGAATACATAGCCTCTCACACTCAAGACAACTTCACCTCATGTAGGTACATACCGGGAGTCTAGGACGTGTCGACTTAAGAACGAAGCTCTGTCGAGGGCTCACCAAGCCTATAATTTGGTAGATCGGGGTGGCAAAACCATTTAAAAACCAAGGCTTGCCACAATTGAGGTTGGATTCGATCGGGCGCTAGCTCCTAACAGCAAGGGACAGCATGTTAGGGGAATAGTCCGAAGCTGGACTAGGTGAAGTCTCCTTGGTCGTATGATACTTCCCTCATGCCTTCCTGGAGATGGAGCCGACGGGTGAGCACGTTTATCGCTCCGGTACTAGCCTGGAGAGCTAGTAGAGTATGGATAGTATCTCGCTCCGACACAGTAAAAATGGAGTGTTAAATCTTACACTCAAATAACACCCAGAGTGGTTCCTATTTTCTCACTGATGAGTGTAAATAACATTGGTCTTAAAAGTGGTAAAATATATAACAACTTTAACCTTCAATGCAGGTTAAATTCATGGACACTAACGAGTGTAAAAATGACAACCATATTGTTGAGAAAACATTTGTTGAGTGTAAAGTATGCACGAACTGAGTGTTAATTTCCCATTCTTTTAGTGTAAAAATTATTGCTTATAATGGTAAGGAACATTTTTTTAATGAAAAAGGAACCAACTATAGTGGTTACAATCAGTTATTGGAGTGTAAATAACTATATTGTTCTTGTAATTATATACTTCTATTTTTTGGTTCAGATATATTTTTTTAATTTAGGATAAAACAGAAAAAGGTAAAAAAATAGTGCACACAAATATTAGTTTTATTTTAAAACAAAATGCAAAATATAAATACATTCTAAATCTAAATAATCCAATGTAAATACATATTGTGATGATTTTCCTTCATTATTTGAAAATTATGAATTCTTAATTTTGTTACCCAATGTAAAAAAGTTCAAAGTTGACTGTTCGTGTTTATCATTTGTAATTATGAATTGAATTTTTAAAAGGATTTATTGTTAAAACTATTCAAGTTTGAGTTAATTTATTTACTGGATACATGTATATAGTAACAAAATTTGATCAGGAAAGCAATTTTCGGTCTACAGGATCTTCACTTCCAGTTAAATCTGAAAAAAAATGTATTAGTTACAAAGGTTTATAAAACATTACAAACATTATTAACACCAATATAAAAATAGTCTTGACGACCATATACAGTTAGTAGGTACATAATACAATTGCTTTATAGACAATAATCAAATTACTGAAATAATGATCAAGGTCAAGCTATTTTTTGAATAAAATTATAAACTATCAAAATATATGGAAAATAATTGCAAGAAAAACAATATTAAGTTACCAAGGGCTAGTGATGTAAATAAAAGGGGGAGATGAAATTAATAAAATGATAAAAATGGTTGTAAATAAATTTGTCCAGTAAATAAATGTATAATTTATAAAGAAAATAATAAATAAAAGTTTAAGAAGTTATCCTGGGTTAATAGTGTATAGTTTATTGGTCAAAATAATTAGAAAAGAACTACACGAGAAGAACGTAAAAGATTAATTAGTATCCTACATACGGTTGTTTTCAAGAGACCAGCAACAATTGAAGAAGAAGTTAGCAATAATGTTTCTTGAATAGCAATCAAGAAATGCTATTTAAGAAAGGTAAATAAATAAAAAGAAAATTGACCTCACCATTTCAGTATCGCAGTATTTCAGCTATCCAGCCCACAGAACGGTTTTGGGAGTACCACAGCAGCAGAATCTGGATGGGCATAACACCAAACAGCATGCAGTTACAAAAGAAAATAAAGTGAATCACAGAATAAAGTTTTGTGGAAATAGAAACAAGTGTATATAAAGCATATCTAATGTTTCTCATAGAAAGAAAAGTAAATCCAATTAAAAGAAAATTTCATACAGACTCACCTGTCACAACACTGATTTGTAAAACTCCAAGTGATCAACCTATGGCCTAAAAAAGATAAATGGTTAAATTATAAATACAAAATTAATAAATAAAAATATGTACAATATAATAGGTACAATATTTAAATATTATAGGATACCTTATAGACAAAATGTTATAATTTGTATATTATAGTATATAAAACATTTACAGCTGTACTTATAGAGAAATTACACGCGTGTAACACAATGTTTATTAATGTTACACGCGTGTAAACTTTCTATAAGTACGGCTGATAATATTAAAATAATAAAAAAAGTGAGTCTTTACTACTAGGAAATCAACATTAGTTTTGAATAATTACCTATGAGCTCCTTTGTATGATTAGGGTAAATGACCCAGCCACCACCATCATGACCACCAGAGTTTCTGTAATTAAAGTTTTATTAAATTTATTATTGACACATTCTAATTTACATTACAAACCTTACCTGTAATTATAGAAAAGACATTTAATGTAACTAATCACAATGTTAGTTCTTAATAATCAAACGTGAATTTTATAAACACATGTGCGCCATCTTTTTAAGCTGAGTTCTGCCATCAAAGTACCAACCTACTATACCGATGCATAGAGAGCGGCAATAATTAAATTATGGAAGTATAATTTCATTACATACATACTTAGGTACTACATAGCAGGAACCAGAAACCGGTTTACATTTAAATGGTTCTTTGTAAACCAAAAATCTGAAAATAATTTTATCTATTATTAATACCACAATTCACGTAAACATTATTATTTATATTTATGCATAATGAGGTTTTAAATTACAATGGATCAACATGGCAGCTAAAACTTTTACATAAGAAAACGCTGAATAGACACAACCAGGACTGGAAATTATAGTTTTAAAATCTTACTTACCTAATTGCACAAGATCGTAGAAAGATGCATCCTCTTCTATTTTAGCATATTTACTTTTATTGGCTAGTTGAATCTTAAAAATCATTGTTGTCACTTTCAAAGAGAACTAACTACATTCAAACACAAACAGTAAATCAAAGAGCTCACGTCCAATCGTGATTATTCGCGTTGGAAGTAGATGTTCGGTGGATGGCACTCGCGTGTTGTTGGATCTTATTAACACTCTTTAATGCTGTTAACATGCTAGAATAGTGAAATACGTTTTGTGAATACTTACCGTTAGAGATGTCTCATAGTGGTGAACATGCTTGATTATTACTTATTTTGATTATATTATAAATTATTTAAACCATAGACAATTTAACCCTTTGAATGTTAATTTTCTTCCAGGATTAACTAAATATATACCCATGACGTCATACCATGTGAAAGATGTTTTATACTTAATGAAGAATTACTTTTTTAAAGAACAAATTAGTGCAGCCGTAGGACTTAAAAAACATCCAGAAGCCGTTGGCGAATTAGACAGATTGGTCTTTGACCTTATGGAAGATGGAACTTCAGTAGTAGCAATTGAAGAAGATGGAGGAAAGGTTGTGGGATCAATGCTAAATAGAGTGATGATAAGTACAATATGCAATTTTCCAAAGCAACCTTACTATATAATAGTTTTTCATTCTAGGAAAGGACACACAATCCGGAAGGCTATTTTAACGAATTCAATTTCAAACATCCAGTTGCAAGAAAGTTTGATGAAATTAATATAGCTTTAGATAAATCAGTAGACTGTTTCGAATTATTCAAAAGTGATTGTTACCTCGAAGTTATGTTTGTGACTATACTTCCAACGTTTCGATACAAGAGTATTCCATTAAATTTATTTAGATTAACTATTGATATTGCTCAGTCTCTTAAAGATGGAAACGATGTAAGGGTTCCAATAAACAGTCAAGTACTGAGAGAGCTTCCCATAAGACCTACAGCAGTATTAGGAATTGGTACATCAATTGCTATGAAGAAAGTAATGGATAAACTGCAATTTGATACCGCGAAAGTAGTTAATTTCGGTAATGCTTATACTTCTGTGCCTTTGCTGCCTATTTATTTTATGTATAAATTTCTAAGATAGATCAAATACTTTAATATTATTAATACCGGAAACTCCATATACTTTACCATATGAAAACAGGCGACATTTTTGTGGCGCCATCTTCGCAGATGGGTGTGCAACTAACAACTGGTTTTTCGGTGAGAATCCTGCATCTAATAAAAAATAGCACTATTTATGTTAGACGATGGTTTAATACTGTTTTGCTAAAATATATAAAATTTTACAATTTATCTAAACTATTCAATCTTTCATTACAATGACGATTTTTTAATTACTTTCCCAATATTTGAGAAATTACTGGTTTACTTGCACACCACACCGCAAGTGGCGCTATTAAATTTTGTCTCCCATTTTTCGAAATAAGTTTCCGGTATTAATAATATTAAAGTATTTGGATAGATGTAACTTTATCATATGTGTATAGGGTAATTCATTATATTTTGATCGTTTTGTTATTAAACATTGGAAATAAAAAGGTTTTCTATAAAAGTTATATTGTAGCACATAATGTTATAGTTTGTAATGTATCTTTTTAAATGCCACCAAAAAGACAAATGTGTGTATAGATCACGTGATTTAAAATACATATATTTTTTTTTAAACGGGACACCCTATATTTTATTGCATCTTCAAATAGACCACTGAATAAACCGTTTTTCCTGATTCTAAATATACAGTGCGAGTTTCTGAAAAAAAGGCTGAAATTATCGAAATAATGTTTTTATTAAATGTTTCTGAAAAAATCCTCGAACGCGTCAATTTTTATCTTAAATTACGAGATATATTTTAGTGTAATTATTATTTTGTCTTTTGCAAGTCTTTTGTCTACGAATTATGGCATAGGAGACTTTAGTATACCAGAGAGGAACTGTAAAAAGGCAACGTTGTAATTTTACCCATATTTTCAAGGAGCATTAGATTATATTTGTAACTTTAAAAATGTAAAACCAAAATTAGTCATCTAATTTTTAGTTAGAATAGTGTCAACCTTCTGTTACTATTAATTTTTCTTATGGCGTTGTACAGCAACAAAATTAAACAAAATGAGGTCGATATGCAGTAGATTCTAGTTTGACAATTATCCTACAGCATAATTGGATTTAATAAAATTCCGCTAGAATGCAGATCAATCTTTGGCGCGTCCCAATAGCTACGCAAATTTCACTAGGGCAGTGTTCTACTGAATATACATTTTTTTGATTTAAGAAAGTTGTGGTGAGATAATCTGAGTCAAAAGTTATGAAGCTACGCTATTTTGACAAATAGAAATAATTACGTAGTTTTTCTTTAAATAATGGCTCTAACGATACTAGTTTGATCAGAATGCATGTGAAAACAGTTTAGATAACATTTATACAGCGCTATTAAATTAAATTGCAATATGTACAATTTCTCGATGTTGGATTTGAAAATAATCGAGTCCAAGCATTATGCACACATACGCAACCAATTATACTGCACTCTCTTTCATACGATTTACATATTGTCATGATATTTGACATACAATAGAAAGTATGCACCCACATATAAAAATTTTCTAACAAGCTGTTAGTTGGGTTGCATAACTTCTAGGAGAAATTGAGGCCAGATTAAGGCAAGTTTTTACCTAAAACAGACAAGGTGTATGGTAGTGATGATAAATGCAAGTATTTGCTACCTTACCTAAATTATTTGTATGAGAAAATAATGCTTCAAATTAACGAGATTTTAATATCGTTAAATTTTTCTTCATTAGCTAGATTATACAGCTCGTGGCTAAAATGTTTTAATGCTGTTTTTTAAGCAGTTTCTTAAGCACAATCTTGAAACAATCTCGAATGTAGGCATTGCTTTTTGTAGACGATATCATTGAAATAAAATGCAAGTTTGTGCGATTTTTCATTGCAAATCTGAAATAATGTAATTTAGCTACTATTTTCTTGTTATTGATATCCAAAAGTATGTAAATAATGTATATTAGGATTGTAAGGTTGGATTTTGCAAGATAGAAGATGTAAATAAGTAATTTTAAGTAATTAAGTTAATGTTAGTTATTTAGTTAACTATAGTTGTGTAGGAAATGTATTTTGTTTGACATTATCTAGTGGTCTTATTTTTTTATGTCAATATAAATGTCATATATCAATGGAAAGGGAATTTTTAGCTATCTATTTATTGCACTTATTTCAAGAATAATTAATAGTTATGTTATTTAGTTATTTATAGTTATAAACAATTATGTGGTTATGTTGTATTTAGTAAAAAAGATATTTTGTTTGTAACCAAAAAAATCACTATAGCCTTCTTTTGTTTAAAAAAGAGTATAAAAAGAAGCGACCATTTTAGAAACAATAGCTCTGTTTTTTAGAACTTTTAAACAGTGCACACATGTTGAGAGCAAACATTTAAAATTTTAGGGTTATGTTGTGAGTTTTGAAAAATGTAAACAAACCAAACGTCAAAGATGTTAGGTTATATTTTGTTGAAATGTCAAAGTGTTAAATAATCATCGAATATCTTTGAATATGACTGTTTTTAATAATAATAACATTTAATTAACATAATAATCAGTGTTTTGAATTTATTTGTAAAATAATTTTTTATAAATACGATACAAAAATCTTATTCGGATAATGGAACTTTTAACCTTCGTTATAAGTTGGATGTTGGAAGAGAATTTAAAAATATAATCATTACATGGACTTACCTCGTTTTATACACGAAGCTGAATTTTAATTTCGATTTATTAAAACCATTTATTTGGACACAATTTGAAAGAGAGGTAGGTACTTGTTCTTCTACTATTTTATTATTTAAACTATATGGACAACAGAGGATTGTTGTTTTGTAACAATTATAGTTGGCAAACTGTTGGGGCCAAATATTGTATTGATTTAAAAATTTAAGGCATTTAGTAATTAAGATTCTGATGATGCCAGAAATATTACTCCTCAGATAAAAGGCATTACACTCTCTTGGAATTGATTTTTCAATTGTTCATGGTATCCAAAGTTCCTTTTCTTTTATATTTTAATTTTTTTGTTGTTTGTGTTCATTTGTAAATAATTTTTTTTCATTTCAAATTTAAAGAAAATTTGGTTTATATTTCGTTTGTGTACATTAAGTGTGTCCCTAGATCTATATTTATTTAGTGTCCTATTCAAGCTACCCGCCTGAAAGTCTCAGTGTGGTGGAGTTATTGAAGTTTCAACACGATTTTAACTAGCCGGAGCAAGTATTTTAAGTAAGTATTTTAAAGTAAAGGTAGGTGGTATGTATGATCACTATTGCCACCGCCGTAGTCTGTTCATTATTTGGAGATCCCTGTAATCATAGCAATATATTGCATGATAAATAAATAACACTGTATGTTTTTAATTAGTTATTATTAGTCTTTTTAAAGACAGATACTAACGTTTAAATGTCTAGTTCCAACTTAAGATCGTAAAAAATGGCGAAAGAACAATTCTTCTAATAAAAATTTCATGCAAGTTTCCTTTTTTATTATTAGAAATAAACTAACATCACTATATAAACATTAAAAAATAAAGAAATCTTTCTAGAATATAAATAAATTATAAGCTTCTAGAATAGTGAAAAAGTGACAACGCTGTCTTAAATTACAAATTAAAGTTGGTACCAGCATTTTATTTGTTGTCCTGATGAAAACAAATTAATGCAAACAGTCAATGATTTTGACTTAAGCTTTGTTATCTGTGCAAATATGACAAATAGATGTATATAAAACGATGGATGGGTCATATTATTTATTCAGATTCATTTGAAACGTAGCAGTGATAAAATTCGATTCATGTATCTTTTTATTTAACACAACACAATTTTGTTTTTGGTATGTAAAGTAATGCGGCCAGTGGCGCTGCATGTAGCTATATAAAGCATTTAAATTTCCCACTCGTTTTCTTAATGCGACAGTGGCCTCATTCAACAGATTTACCGGTGATAAACCAGTGTTAAAACAGGTGCTGCTCACCGGTAGATTTTAACTGAATGGGCGCATTCAGCAGACATACCGGTCACACCGGTCTGGATCACCGGTAGTTGTTTTACTCGCCACATCTTAAATACGGTTTGTTTACATACCGTACGGGTACAATTAAAGTGAGGTTACCAAAGCGCCTCTTGACGTTTATTTTGTTGTGGTTAATAAATATTTTTACGATATCTTTCAAAAAAATGTTGATATTTACAATGTTGATTTAAATTATTCTCATCTAATATTAGCTGCTCCATTATTATTATTATTATTACAAATATCCAATTAGGTTATGTCACTCTATATTTGACAAGTAAATTTAAATATATCAACTTGTAACTAAGGTTTGCAGTACTTTGTATAAACAGCATGGCTTGGTTGATTAAATGTAGTGGCTCTATAGCAAAGTGCGATAACGCGCCCTCTTATTGGGATGTGTGGAAATTGTAGAAACCGTGGAAACACAAATTTGTTAAGCAAATTCTTGACGAATTCTTGGATGTATGTATGCAAATATATTATGTTCGGAGCCCCAGATTAGACAGTTTATAGGTTTACACACCCATTGATATGAAAAGTTGCCTCGTCCGAAAAGAGAGAACTACCTTTAAATTTCGGATTATCCTCAAACCTTTGGGGCATGTTAATGTCGAATTTAACTCTTTGCGGCTTGATAGCTGACTTAATAGCATTTAACAGTTGAATCTTATAGGTACGAAACTTTAACTTCATTCTTACAGCGTCGTCGTGCACAGTTGACTTTAAAATAACCTGTTAGATGTAGTGGATTTTTTCGGACTTCGGATACATGATTGTCACATTATTTCCAATGTTTTCCTTTTAAAACACTGCTGGGTTCTCTAAACTGTTTGAATTATCTACAATTATCTTGTTTGGCAGGTGGTCCTTTCTGATACACAAAGACGCAAGCAGCTTTTTTTCTACATTCATGACAATATTCTAACCAGGAGAAGTAGCTTTTCTACGGTTACTTTAGAATAGTAACCTTCTCGTTTACATTCGATTATATTTTGTAACACTGTTGGAGAATATTCTCACTCTTATATAGACAGCTTCGGGAATTATTAATAAAATCATACTTGATTTTAAAAAAAGCGGCACAAAAGTGATCACTAATATTATTTAATCGTAGACATGTTTATAAATGCTTTACTTTCACCATATACTTGTAAACACACTTCAATGCAAATTTGGCTAGTGTACCTGGTATAAATAATAGATAAGAGTAAAGAAAACGCGGGGATACATTTTGATTGGTGGATCACGTTTACCAAGGCTTGCTTGTTTCACATTTTTAAATAAATACTTAATAATTGATACGCCAATGAAAGTCAGAATGTTTTTGTTTTTTTTATATCAGACAGTACAATTCCTTTCAGCTTTATATAGATAGTTAATACAACAAATCGATAAAGAAGTAGGTGAAAAATGATTTAAAAAGAATTCACCTACCGAAAGGTAGGAACATAATACACTCCCTTTCATATTTTACTCATTGCTATAACGTCCACATGCCTTTGAGGAGTATGTGAATTAAACACCTCATTTAATCTATAAAATCCCTACACATAGTGTCACCGACATGCAAAGAGAAAAATTTATACTTCTCGGCATTTAATTCAAAAAATGAGACAGATTCTTGCAATTAGCATCTGTTTCCACATTTTTTTCACCTTTTACCATCCATATAATGCATACCGAGTGGAGACAACAGTGTTGAATTTTAGTACGTGTTGATAAAACAAAACCGCATGTTGATAAGGAAAATATGTTCTAGATCATTACAGCAATCCCCTATTACAAGGTTTCTAGTTATCTTAGTTTTAAGATATTTAAAGATTTAAATTGCGATTTCCTCCAAAACTAGCAGAAAGCGGCCACATGTTGATAAGAAAAATATTTTCTAAATCATTGCAGCTACCCCTCATTACGAGGTTTCTAGTTATATTGGTTACACCATGTATAATTGTTTATTCACTTTTTTATTTACTGGGGGCTCCACTCCGTATTTGTGCCCAGGGCCTCAAAATCTAAAGGACGGCGCTGAAGCTTACAGACCAAGGACTAACGATGCACCGCGATGACTAGAATTTGTAGATGGCTCCTTTAAAAATTAATACGACTCGAATTTTTTTGGAAATACTACTGACCTGCGACAAACCTTCCTTTAGGAAAGATGTGCATAATATGCACAATAGTCATGAGTGTGGAGCGACGAGAATCCTCATCTAATAAGGGAAGATCGTCATCAACATCGATCGGAAGTTTTAGCTTCGAAATTTTACGTTAAAATTTCTATAGGAATTGTAACTATGGACAGCTTTTAAGGGCCGGCGTAGTGTCCACGTCGTAGGTGTCCAAGTGTCCCAAACGGCCAGTCGACAAAGTGTCCACCGGTTGCGGTCGGCGTAATGTCCACGGTCCGCAAAGTGTTCAGAACGGCTAGTCGGCGTAGTGTCCACGGTCGGTGTAGGCTACCTAAGGCAGATCTTGTTTCTTTATACCGATTAGGAGATTTATAAGATTTCAAGATCAGACTGAATAACTTGTATATGCACAATAGTTGAAGAAATACGGGATGATCATTTTTAATAGGAAATAAGAGGATTATCAACGCCTACAGTGTTTTTATTTCTTATAACTTTCTTATAATTAATGAATAGTTGAGGATCATATTATACATAAGTAAATACTGATAATAATTAAAAATTACTACTATATTTAACTTATTGCTTTCATAGTGTAACAAAAGAGAAAAAGAAAGAACTTCTTCTCGAACAACAAATGGAAAATTCTACAGCGATCGAGAGCATTACTCATCGCACGAAGCCTGTGAAATAGACGCGGTTATTCTAGCAATATACCGGTATGTTCGAGCGATTTCTAGAAGATTTGTATGGTGGTATAAAAGCGACTTTGCGGATAAAAAGGAGCAGTCAACAGCAAGTCATTAACTGTGTATCACAAAATAAATAGTGAATGTAAAGATAAATGTTGTATTAGAAATTCATAGTCTGTAAATAATAGTTTTTAATGGTTTATAATCATAGCGTTAATTTATAGTGTATTCATTAGTGTTTGTAAATAAATATTTCTTATTAATAGACGATTTAACCAGCACTTTTGTTATTATTTTAAAAAGAACGTTACAGTGGTGTCAGGTGTGGAGTTTTAAAATAAATAAAATCGCGTAATAATTAATTAAAGTGCTGTGAGAATAAAATTTTTGGTGTTAAAACATAATTTCAACAAACAATTAAAATGGTGATGAAACTGTTAAAAGATCTCAAAGTAATAGACTTGAAACATGAACTTGAAGAACGAGATTTAGACACAACGGGCCTTAAAAGTGTGTTAATAAATCGGCTAAGAGAATGGCTTTTGGAGCAGCAAGAAGACCCTGAAAGTTTCCTCTTCGAAATACCTGAACCCGCAATTGATACTAATTTGTTATTAAGTAAAATAGAAGAGAATTCTAGAATGTTAAAAGAGGAATTACTGGAAAAGTCGGAAGAGAATTCTAGAATGCTTAAAGAAGAATTATTGGAAAAGTCCGAAGAGAATTCTAGAAAGTCTGAAGAGAATTCTAGAATGTTAAAAGAGGAATTACTGGAAAAGTCGGAAGAGAATTCCAGAATGTTAAAAGAGGAACTATTGGAAAAGTCTGAAGAAAATTCTAAAATGCTTAAACAAGAATTACTTGAAAATACTAAAGCGCTGGAAGAAAAAGTACTGGAAAAACACGAAGAGAATTCTAGAAGGTTTGCAGAATTACTAGAAAAGGCCGAAGAAAATGTTAGAATGCTAAAGGAAGAAATACTGGAGAATTCCAGGAAATCCGAAGACAGTTCTAGAAGGCTTAAAGGAGAATTGCTGGAAAATGTCAAAGCGTTGGAAGATAAAGTTTTCGAAGAATTTTTGGAGAATGCCAGCGCGTTAGGACTATTGGAAGGTAGATTGGCGGAACAAGATAGGGTAATAAAGATGGTAGAAGAGAAAATAGCCCAAATGCAATTACCATCAACAGCTAAGAAAGACGACATAACCGATATGTTGGAAGATAGAATGAGGCAACTACGGTTTCCCTCAACTTCTGAGTTTAATGAAGTAAAGAAGCAAATTAAAGAAGAAAAGGGTCCTGCCGTAGGGATAAAAGTAAAACCACCCACGTTCGATGGAAAGATACCTTGGTCCACCTACTACAAACAATTTGAGGCGGCCGCTGGGGCCAACGGATGGACAGGCAAGGAAAAGGCCGTTTCTTTAACTGTGGCTTTGCGTGGAGACGCGTTGAACGTCCTGCAAACAATTCCAGCAGGACAGGAAAATGATTATCAATTGTTAGTGTCTAGATTGGAGATGAGATATGGAGACGCGCATCTTCAGCAAGTTTATCACGCGCAAGTGAAGAATCGTATCCAGAAGAATGGAGAAAGCCTGCAGGAGTTTGAAGCCGATGTTGCGCGGCTTGTCCGATTGGTGTATCCTACTGCACCCGATTCATTTCTGGGACAGCTCGCTGTGCAGACCTTCATTGATAGGTTAAGAGACGGGGAAACACAACAATCATTGAGGCTGGCACGACCAAGAACAACTGATGATGCGCTTGCTCACGCTTTAGAGTTTGAAGCCGCAAAACAAGCGTCCCGAGGCCACGGGCGAGTTCGAACCGTTGCGGAAGAAGAGGAAGGTTCCAGTTCCAAAGATCGCCTAGAAGAATTATTAATGAGAGTTCTTCAGAAGGAAGATAGTCGTAAAAGGAATCCTCAAGAAGTTCGAGGACCCCGTTGCTGGAACTGCGGTGAACAAGGGCACATACGACGCCGCTGCCCTAAACCCAAACAAGTTCAGCCGTCGGAAAACTAAAGGGGGTCGACGAAAGGCGGCGAACGTCGACTTTGAGTGAAGATGCCCCGAACATCACCATCCATGCCGTAACATCAAACAATAGTACCAGCAGTTTGTTCGTAGATGGGAAAATTGCTAATCGTACTGTTCCACTACTCATTGATACGGGGGCGACAAAGTCCATCATACGCCCTAACGTTCTACGAACAAGTATGAAGCTGTTACCAACAACTACTCAACTCCGTACAGCAACAGGTGAAGTGATACCAACACGCGGAGTGGTGAAGATGGAGATTGGCATTGGAAGTGAAGAACGTGATCATGAGGTGCTGGTAGCCGATATCACTGATGACTTCATCTTGGGAATGGACCTCCTGAGAAAATTTGGTTTTACGTTGGATTTGAAAGAGGGTGTTTTGAAGGTCGGTAACGAAGAACTTCCGTTGCACCCACGAGAAGATCCGGTTGTAAGGGTTTTGCTGACTGAAGATGTGATATTGCCGGGTCAAAGCGAGATGGTTGTCGAGGCAGGTTTAGATGGAGATCTTCGGGTAGGATGTGTGCGAATGATGGAGCCTGTTTGTGATAAGAAGATCCATAGTGGCATACTGGTGGGAAAAGCGCTGATCAAGGTTGGAAAGACAGTACCGGTGAGGCTTATGAACGTTAATGTGGATCCGGTGACATTGAAGAAGAGTACCCTTGTGGGACAGTGTGTGCCAGTATTCCGAGTAGCCAGGTGTATGGCTGATGTTCCAAAACCAGCGCCCAAAGACCATGGTGGAAAATTAGTGGGTATAGTTACTAGTTCGTGCGAAGACCTTAACAGAACAGAAGTGAAAGAGGTACAGGGTTTGGTTCACCGATACCAAGATATCTTCGCTCTTGACGATAGCCAGAAGGGACGAACAAATATAGTAAAACATAAAATCAATACAGGCAACTCTATGCCTGTCCGTCAGCAGCCGAGGCGTCTACCTCTAGCAAGGCGAGCAGAAGCCGAAAAGATTATTACTGATATGGAAGAACAAGGGGTCATCGAGCCATCCAGCAGTCCATGGGCATCACCGGTGGTCCTGGTCAATAAGAAGGACGGGTCAACGAGATTTTGTGTGGACTATCGGCAGCTCAATGACGTGACCAAGAAAGACAGCTATCCCTTACCACGCATCGACGACACGTTAGATACTCTGTCTGGTTCGCGATGGTTTTCGACTTTGGACTTGAAGAGCGGTTATTGGCAAGTTGAAATGGAACCTGAAGACCGGGAGAAGACCGCGTTCACTATTGGTTCCGGACTATGGCAGTTTACAGTTATGCCTTTCGGTCTATGTAACGCTCCGGCCACCTTTGAGCGTCTAATGGAGACCATCCTGAGAGGGCTGTCGTGGAAGACCTGCCTGGTATACCTAGATGATGTGATTGTAGTCGGAAAATCATTCAACGAACATTTGAAAAATCTAGAGGAAGTGTTCCGAAGACTACGTGGAGCCAATCTGAAACTGAGTCCGAAAAAGTGCCACATATTCAGAAAGGAAGTGAAATATCTCGGGCACGTCGTATCACAAAATGGAGTGGCAGCCGACCCCGATAAGATTCATGCAGTCCAAGAGTGGCCAACACCGAGAGATAAACACCAAGTTCGTAGTTTTCTTGGGTTATGTACCTACTGCAGGCGTTTCGTTCCTGGGTTTGCCAATATAGCGAAGCCCCTGACAAGGTTAACTGAAGATGGGCGCGAGTATGTTTGGAGCGGAGAGTGCGAAACAGCTTTCCAACAGTTGAAGCGTGCCCTGACAACCGCACCAATATTGAGCTATCCACGGACGGAAGGGAAATTCATACTTTACACAGATGCAAGTAATCTGGCCATTGGGGGTGTACTTTCTCAGATACAAGATGGACAAGAAAAGGTCATCGGCTATTTTAGTAAGGTTTTGTCGAAAGCCGAAAGGAATTATTGTGTGACCAGAAAAGAATTATTGGCCGTCGTGAAGTCCGTTGAGCACTTCTACAAATACTTGTACGGACGGAAGTTTTTATTGAGGACGGACCATGCCGCGTTGAAATGGCTTCTACAATTCCGTAATCCTGAAGGCCAGGTCGCAAGGTGGATCGAGCTATTACAAGGATACGACTTTGACACAGAACATCGAGCGGGTACTAGTCATCGAAATGCCGATGCTCTTTCAAGAAGACCCTGTCCAACGGATTGCCGTCATTGCTCTCGCTTGGAAGAGAGGGTTTGCCAAGTATTAAGAACCACCATCGTCAACGACAATTGGTTGCCGGAAGAATTGCAACGACAATAGAAGGCTGATCCCGAACTAAAAATGGTACTGGAATGGAAGCGCGTGGGAGAAAGGCCTGCCTGGGAGGCCGTCAGCCCTTTCAACAGAACGCTCAAAGCATATTGGGCCCAATGGGAGTCCTTGAAGGTGGAAGACGATCTCCTGAAGCGAGTACTGGAGAGTGAAGATGGCACCACCATTAGGTCTCAGTTCGTGGTTCCAAGAAGCCGAGTGGCTACAGTATTGCGACATCTTCATGACGGTGCCTCAGGGGGACACTTCGGTGTGAAAAAGACTTTGGAGAAAGTTAGGGAGCGTTTTTATTGGGTCAACTGTAAAGAAGACGTGAAGGAGTGGTGCCGGAAATGTGAACTATGTGCCACTGGTAACGGACCCTTGGGGAAACGAAGAGCACCTATGAGGCAGTACAATGTGGGTAGTCCTCTGGAAAGAATAGCTATAGATATTGCCGGACCATTTCCCGAAACCGACGATGGGAATAAATACATATTAGTGGCAATGGACTATTTTACCAAATGACCAGAAGCATATGCCCTACCAAACCAGGAAGCTGCGACTGTTGCTGACGTACTAGTCAAAGAGTTTTTCAGTCGCTTCGGAGTGCCCATGGAGCTGCATTCGGATCAAGGCCGCAAGTTTGAGTTTGTACTATTTGGAGAAGTCTGTCGATTGTTGGGCATCTGTAAGACTCGGACCACACCGTTACATCCGCAGTCCGATGGAATGGTAGAACGCATGAATCGGACAATGGGAAAATATTTGGCCAAGGTCGTCTCCGATCATCAACGAGACTGGGACCAATACCTGCATCTGTTCCTGATGGCTTATCGTGCATCGGTCCACGAAACAACCGGTCAGTCACCAGCGTCTGTGATGTTTGGACGCGAGTTACGGTTACCGTGTGATCTGGAATTTGGGTCTCCACCTATAGAGCAGGAGGTAGCCGGGAATGATTATGTCATCAACTTAAAGAAGAAGTTGGAGGATATTCACGACCGAACCCGAAATAATAGTCGAATCGCGAGTGACCGGATGAAGGCTACGTACGATGTGAGAGCCCAAGAAGGAGGGTTTCAACCTGGAGAGCTTGTCTGGTTATACAACTCGCAAAGACGTCGTGGCTATTCTCCAAAGTTACAGCGGAATTGGGAGGGCCCATACCAGGTGAAGAAACGAATAAATGACTTGATTTATCGCATCCAGAAATTGCCAAGAGGGAAACCAAAGGTGGTACACTCCAATCGTCTGGCGCACTATGAGGGAAATAATGACGCAGTCCCGGATCGGGAAGATGAGGCTGAGGTGGCTATCAATACCGTAAGGCTTGAAGATGATCAGCCAGCTTTTAGAGAATTTATGGCTGCGTTCTCTGGAACTAGAAAAGCGCGATTCGGAGTCACGACTGAGATGCAACAAGATCTCTTCCGGGTCCCTGGTGATTATTCCATTGCCCACTGTGTCTCCGAGGATCTCCGTATGTCCAGGGGGATCGCAGTAGTGTTTAGAAATAAATTTGGACGGCTGAATGAACTTCGAGAACAAAATCCCTCTGTTGGTAAATCCTTACACTTGCCTGATCATGACCGATCCATTTACTACTTGGTAACCAAGCAGTTTTACTGCCAGAAACCGAGTTACGCCGACTTGTGGAGGACATTATGGAATTTGAGGATCGAGTTGCTTACCAGGGGTATTAACAAATTGGCAGTTCCCAAACTCGGCTGTGGGCGGGACCAGCTGGATTGGAGAATCGTTAGAAACATGCTGGAAGTCGTCTTTAGAGGTACGGACGTCATGATCTTCGTCTGCAGTTTTGACCCACAGCCCGCATTAAGGCCAACGAAGAGTGTAGACTGTTACTTCTACCGTAATGGAACGTGTAGTCGAGGTGAAGACTGTCGATATCGTCATGACCCGTTCTACAGGAACCAGAGCATAAAACCTGTTCTGGGACAGAACAGACTTGAAGAGGGGGGCAGTGTAACAAAAGAGAAAAAGAAAGAACTTCTTCTCGAAGAACAAATGGAAAATTCTACAGCGATCGAGAGCATTACTCATCGCACGAAGCCTGTGAAATAGACGCGGTTATTCTAGCAATATACCGGTATGTTCGAGCGATTCCTAGAAGATTTGTATGGTGGTATAAAAGCGACTTTGCGGATAAAAAGGAGCAGTCAACAGCAAGTCATTAACTGTGTATCACAAAATAAATAGTGAATGTAAAGATAAATGTTGTATTAGAAATTCATAGTCTGTAAATAATAGTTTTTAATGGTTTATAATCATAGCGATAATTTATAGTGTATTCATTAGTGTTTGTAAATAAATATTTCTTATTAATAGACGATTTAACCAGCACTTTTGTTATTATTTTAAAAAGAACGTTACAATAGTGTATGTAGTACTATGACCTATTTGGTGATACTTTTATCGTTTTTAATTTCTTTGATAAGAACTATTGTGACTGTTTCTCAATATTTTACTTACAAATACAAATTGATAAAAACCGTTTAAAATTCTGTATAAAAGATTCAGTTAAGTCTAGGCTATTATAGTACCTATAATTTGAGGTGTAGATTTAAATTTAATTATTTATTTGTAACAGTTTTGTGAATACTTACCGTTAGAGATGTCCCATAGTGGTGAACATGCTTGAGTATTATTATTTAAACCATAGACAATTTAATAATATATACACCCTTTCAATATTAATTTTCTTCCAGCATTAATTAAATATATACCCTTGACGTCATACCATGTGAAAGATGTTTTATACTTGATGAAGAATTACTTTTTTAAAGAAGAACAAATTAGTGCAGCTGTAGGACTTAAAAAACACCCAGAAGCCGTTGGCGAATTAGACACATTGATTTTCGACCTTATGGAAGATGGAACTTCGGTGGTAGCAATTGAAGAAAATACGGGAAAGGTTGTGGGAACAATGCTAAATAGAGTGATTGTAAGTACAATATGAAATTCTCCAAAGCAATCTGACTAGTTAATAATTTTTCATTCTAGGAAAGGACATACAATCCGGAAGGCTATTTTAACGAATTCAATTTCAAACATCCAGTTGCAAGGAAATTTGATGAAATTAATATAGCTATAGATAAATCAGTAAACTGTTTCGAATTATTCAAAAGTGATTGTTACCTCGAATCTATGTTTGTGACTATACTTCCAACATTCCGATACAAGAGTATTTCATTAAATTTATTTAGATTAACTATTGATATTGCTCAGTCTCTTAAAGATGGAAACGATGTAAGGGTTCCAATAGATAGTCAAGTATTGAGAGAGCTTCCCATAAGACCTACAGCAGTATTAGGAATTGGTACATCAATTGCTATGAAGAAAGTAATGGATAAACTGCAATTTGATACCGCGAAAGTAGTTAATTTCGGTAATGCTTATACTACTGTGCCTTTGTTGCCTATTTATATTATGTATACATTTCTAAGATAGATGCAATTTTATCATATGTGTATACTGTATAAGGTAATTGATCATATTTTGATCGTTTTGTTATTAAATATTGGAGATAAAAAGTTTCCTATAAAAGTTATATTGTATTACATAATGTTGTAGTTTGTAATGTATCTTTTTAAATGCCATCAAAAAGACAAATGCTTGTATAGATCACGTGATATGAAATACAGATATATTTTATTAAATGGGACACCGTATATTTTATTGCTTCTTCGAATAGACCACTGAATAAACCTTTTTTCCTGATTCTAAATATATAGTGCAAGTTAAGTAACTTTTTTATTAAATGTTTTTGAAAAAATATTAGAACGCGAATAATATTATTTGTTGTTTCTATTCTTGGCTACTTTAGGTGACAAATTATAATTAACACAATAAAACACTGTTTTATTTAATACATATATTAGTATCGAAGCTCTATATAAGTGTACTAAATGCTGGCTGGGATTTCATTAGAGCGCTAATAGGTGGCGCCATAAAAAGATACACTTTGGCGCGTTAATTAGAACCAAATAATTTAGTGTAAAGCTAATACACACTCCATTATTAAATTTTTATTTACATAAGGTAGAAACAAGATTTAGAAGGAAAGTGGTTAAGTGATTAAATGACTGCGTGGTAAAGGTTGATTACAAAATTTCATTGTTTGCAGTTACAAATTACAAAAATTAAATGTGATTTTAAGAAAGTTCACCGTTTCTGCATTCCAACAATTCAATTCAATTGTTCAGCAATTCAACATAAAAGAACAATCAATGTTTCTTGAATGAACCTTATATTTATATACTAGTACATGTTCTAATAATAATAATAGTAATAACAATAATATGTATAATAATAATATGTCTGGCCAGGTCACTAGACCTGCTATCGTAAGATTCACTGGTAGACATGGTAGACGGTACAGCCAGCGACCTTAGTCGGTATTATTCTCAATAACCTAGGTGAGAATCTATCCTGTACTCTCCCGGGAAATAAAAATAATAGGGAGGAAGAATTAAGGGCGTGGAGACCCCACACCCTATTTATTTAACCATTGACGGGCTAACAATTCCTAATGTGTTGTATTATTATTGTTGGCAGTGCTTATAGAAGGTATGAAATCAGAAGGGCCGCGGGGAAACCACAGGGGTTGGTCCTTTTGGTGCTGGTTCGCAGCCTCTAGCTGAGAGTAACGAGGCAAGGGGCGCCTCTCAGCGAAACGGAACCCCAAGATCAATTGCCTCAGATGCTACGGGAACTTGGGCTCTCCAACAAGAAGCCCCGCTCAAACCCAACAGCAGGCACAACGTATGCGCTGGACAAGAGAGCTAGATATACAAGTCATTAGCGCATACTATGAAGTTACCATTGGAGAAACGGATATATCAGGATGTCGAGCGAAATTAGAGGAACTATGGAGAGAGAGAGAGAGAGACACCCTGAATTAGAACTCTCAGGACAAAGACTTTCTGATCAGGTTAGGTCGATTATCAGTAGGAAGGTACTCTTTGAAGCTGAACTACATACTATTAGAAGACGGTTCACAAGACACTTTCCTAGAAGATCATTATCTCCAGTAGCTGAAGTAGGGGAAAATAATATGCAAACAGACTTAGTAGCCCCAGAAGAAAGCAGCAATAAAGTCAGAGATGAAGAAGAACGGTAACTCTTGGAACTACTACAAGAGGAAGATTTTAAATATAAGGGTATACCACTAGAGAAAAGACCCAGAATTCCAAGGCTACTGCTTAATAGAGCCATTAAAGCCGCAGTGGCAAAAATGAACAAATGTTTGGAACAAATAATTGCCGACAGCGAAGACCTTACGAACACAGCTCATATAGTATACTGCGCAGCTAGGGTAATTACCATAAAATACTCTCGAAAAAAACGAGGTACTAGCCGTAACGAACTAAAAGCTGAAAATCAGAAACCACCATGGGAGGTCAGACTAGAAAACAAAATCAAATATATTAGAAAAGGCATAGGAATAATACATACTTACCTTTATAACCAAAATCCTAGCCTGAAAGTCAGCAGAAACGCCAAAACGCTGGCCAGAAAGGCAAAAATCAAGGCCAATGATCCAGAGTTTCGTCAAAAACTACTGGTCCAGTTAGACAATTTAAAGCAAAAAATTGCAGCGTTAGGTAAAAGAATCAGAAGATATCATAAAAGAACTAAAAGGTACCAACAAAACAAACAGTTCAATCAAACGCCAAAAATATTCTATAGACACCTAGAAGACCAAAACCAACTAATACAAGAAACACCTACTAAAGAAGATCTGACACGGTTTTGGTCAAACATATGGCCCAACCCAACGGAACATAATAAAATTGCCTACTGCATAGAGGAAGAAACAACACAACAACAACGTCTACAACCCATGGAGGAAGTACGCATCGCAGAAGAAGATATCACCAGAGCCACGACCAAGTTAAAAAACTGGGCAGCGCCTGGAGTGGACGGTATTTATAACTACTAGTAGAAATCGTTTACAGTCACCCATCGAGTATTAGTAAACCAGCTACAAGAAGTATTTAACAACCCAGCGACACTACCAAGTTATTTTACACTGGGTATTCCTCACATGATAATGAAAGAAGGAGACTCAGGTCAGCCGAAAAATTACAGGCCCATAAACTGCCTGTCAGTAATATATAATACTAACATCCATTATTTGTCATAAAATAACAAACCACCTGCTAAAACACCTGCCGGCCAGGCTAAAACAAAAAAGAGGAGGCTTTCGATAGCCTGGATAGACTACCGGAAAACATACGACACGGTACCTCATTCGTGGCTAATACAGACCCTTCGCATCTATAAGATACACCCTACTATAGTAACCTTACTAAAAGAACTAATGGCTAATTGGAGAACTATGCTCAAATTAAAAAACTTTAACACAGATGAAATTCCCATTAGAAGAGGTATATTTCAAGCGGAAGGTTAAACCCCATATGGTTTTGCATGGCACTTAATTCCTTAAGCGGAATGCTGAACCGTAGCGAAAATGCGTATGCTATAAACAACCAGGCTAAGATATCTCACCTTTTTTATATGGATGACCTAAAGGTTTATGCAAAGAATCCGGAACAACTTCGAAGCTCTTTAGAACTAATAAAAGCATTTGCAACTGATATTAGAATGCATAAGTGTGCTGTCTTACATACGGAAAGAGGAAAAATAATTAAGTCAGAAACGTTACACTTATGGATACAGCAGAAGTTACTACGTTGATACCATACCAGTCTTACAAATATTTAGGCTTTACGCAGGGCCTCAAGATTAACGCTAGACAGAGCAAAGATGGAAGTATTAACGAATACCTTAGAAGAACAGAAGGTGTGCTAAATACATACCTTAATTCCAAAAATTTCATCACTGCTCTAAATACGTGGGCTGCTCCAGTTATCACATACACATTCGGTGTATTGCCTTGGTCAAAAACGGGGATCCGGGATCTTGATAGAAAACTGAGAACCTCTCTGACTAAACACCGCATGCTACACCCTAACTCTGCTATCGAGAGGTTATACCTAGCCAAAGCTGAAGGACGACGCGGAGTTACTAATCTAGAAGCAAGTTATCAGAGGGAGATAGAATTTTTAAGAAAATACTTTAATGAAAGTAACTTACCATTACACCAACATCTTGTAAATGCAGACAACCACTTTTCAGCATTAAACTTATAGGCGGCAGAACCTGAAAGAGAAAGTTATGTCGTGAGGTGGAAGAACCAATGGCAAACTAAGCCCATGCATGGGCGATTTTGCAACAGCATATATCCACCAATACTTACCTTACCTCAGGATATTTGTTTCCCGAAACAGAAGGAACTCTGATTGCCATCCAAGATCAGCTGGTCCCGACGAGGTAGTATCAGAAACATATCACTAAGATGCAAGTAGAAAATACTAAATGTAGGCTCTGCAACAAAGAAGAAGAGTCGGTACAACACTTGATCAGCTTGTACTTACCTAGCTGGTACGGCTTACCTAACTAGACACAATGATATGGGCAAGGTCATCCACCAGCTACTAGCACAAGAAACTGGTATAATAAATGAGTACCTCCCACCCTATAAATACCAATCAAAACCCATTCTAGAAAATGTCTCGACAAAAATCTACTGGGACATGCCCATTGTTACAGACAGGCAGGTACAACATAATAGACCGGGCCTGATAATAATCGATAAAGATAGTAAATCGTACGTGATTATAGACTTCTCAGTACCGCTTGACGAAAACATTGGACGCGCGTATCGAGAAAATCAGGAGAAGTATCAACAACTATCAGAAGAGATACGCGAAATCTGGAGACTGCAGAAAATCGAAATAAATCCGTTAATAATATCAGCTAACGGAATAGTCCATAGGCGAACTCTGATTTCAACTGGATGCAAAAAGCAGTTATCCTAGCAACTATATCGATAATACGTAGAACTCTTATGATGGTTATAAAAAGTCAAGGTGACAAGTTCGAAGACAAATTAAATGACAGAACATACAATAGGGAAAATGTCAAAGGAAATTTAGAAACAGGACAGGAGTTTGTAAGGCATCACATAATTGGAGATGGAAACTGCTTATTTCGGGAAACTAGTTTGTTTCTATACAGAACTCAATGGAAGCATGACGAAATCCGAAATAAAGTTGATTTTATAGAAAATCATTGGGAAGAATTTATGCATTACACTTTTGTTTTTGAGAATTCTACTGGAAATTCTAAAGAAAAATGTTGTATGCAAACGAGGAAAAATGGAAATTTTGGAACTACTTTAGAAATTTATGCATTATCTGAGATTTATAAATTATGTTTTAAGGTTTACCTTACACCAAATTAGAAACTGCCACAGACTATAAAGCCATCAAATAATCCTTTAATAATTTCGAGTTGATTACATCAATAACATTAACTACCAAACCTGAATCTAAAAATCCAATAAATCTTATACGATCAAAACAACAACTTGCAAAAACTAATATTGAGGTAGGTGTAAAAATATTGATAAACATGAAACACGTATTGAAACGCCAAGGACAATACTTAGTACTAATGCTCCTGTCCAACGTGCTTTAGTAGGCAGTCAACCTACTACCTTTGAAATGAACAGTACGTAATGCGTTGTTACTTCAAAGCTACAAATCTTGAAAGCGATATTTCCATGTACCGTCTAAGAATGTACGAACTGTTTAAAGCTGAAAACCCTGAACTGCAAATTACGGAACAAACGAATAGCTGACCAACGTAGAGCGATAGTAACCAAGAATATGCTTGCAGTCGCAGTAATAGAGGAAATTAAAAACCAAGTACAAGTTGAAATCGAAGGAAGAGAAAAAACAAATTTAGATCAAGAATTTAACGAAAATCAAACAGAACGAAACATACAACAGACAATTACAATGAAATACAAGATAACACATGCATTGTTAGAGAAAACGAACTTAATGTAACGACCAAAGAAGTGATCACCAATACGGATAACTCGCTGAAAGACAAACTGGACGATGGACTAGCAACGTATTTGAGAAGTGATCCTACACAACGACCAAGGATTCCCAAACAAGCAAATACTGCGACGCTCATGGAGTTAGCTCACAAAATGAACAATATATTGAAAGAATAAAAACATCTCTATGGAGAGGTTGAAAACTTCCAGACTTTGATATATTGTGCAGGACTAATATGTGGAGAAGAAATGGCGCTAATATACTTCAAAGGGAGAATGTAGGCATTAAATTAAAAAGGGAAACCAGTAAAATACCGAAATGGCAACAAAGACTAGAAAACAAAGTAAAACACTCAGAGAAAAATAATACTTGCAATAAGAAAATCGTACATTAAATTAAGAATTTTGATGCTGTTTTAGAACCTAAGAAGTTTCTAGTTTCAATTTAAGAAATTAATAAGAATAATATTCTTGTTTGCAATTCAAGGATACGAGAGCTTGAATGTAGAATAATCTATTTAAATTATGTTCTTATTTTTACATGAATTTGTTTTAATTTTAACATGAAAATTCTTAATTTAAAACATTCAACTTCTTTACTTTAACTTTAATTGTTTCTTACTTTAAGAAATGACTTAATGATGTTTTAAGCATTTTCTTTCTTATTTGAAGAAATTAGTAAATGTTGTTTTAAGCATTATTATCTTGAATTTAGTGATTGGTTTTTAGGAATTAGTATTCAAAATAAAAGAAAACAATGGCACATGAAAGATTTATTTTAGATGCAACTACTTAGAAAAATACATACACATATTTCTTTACAAAATAGAAAACTTGCCAGTCTCGAATCACATCTTAAACATACCACAAAAGAGGATTCTTCAGTAAATAAAAACATTTTTTTTGTATGGTCAGTACAAAGATGTACCTTGACAACGTTTATTTCCATATAAGTCCAGGCTGCCAGCTTAAGCAAAGTACGTTTGTACTTGCTATACAGTGTATAGCATATTTCTAGCGTATTTTTTACATCTTGATTTAAAAACCTCCCAGTTGTTGAGAAAAGGCAGCAGAAGCATTTTTTTCTGCATAGTTTATGCCGAATGAAGTCGAAATTAATCTAAAACGGTAATTATTAATACTTTAATTGATTAATTATGACTAAAGTTATAGAAAGATTACCGTTAGCACACTTAACGTGACATATTTGTAAAGGAACCATTCTCTCAAAATTTCTTCGAATAATTTCCTGTGGCAATCTCTTTGTCCCAAATTTTCTATTTGTCGCCATTCTGATATCGAAATATATAATATTGGATATAATTTATCAGTTCACCCATTGCCTTTGACAAGTTATCACTGAAGGTTAATACTTCACCACACAGGAAATGTAGCGCACACGTGCTTCTATTATAACGTAAAAGAACCAACTACAAAAAGTGCAACTAAGCAATATTGAACTAGTGTAAACAGCGACGCAGCTAGAAGCAACACTTAACGTTCTTGATTTAACTGCACTGCACTCTCATTTCCAGAAGAATTATTGTAATATGAAGAATTTAACGTTTTAATTTCAGAAATGTAAATGTTAACTAACTTAATTCAGCATAACATATCTTATTTCAAATTACATTGATTCTTATCTCAAGTACTGTAGTGCTTGAATCAATGCACAGTTTTCAAGAACATATTTGTTCTCACATTAAGTACAAAATTTCTTGAAACCAAAAGTTAAAAATTTTGTTTTTGCACACACCTGTATAAATTGCAGAAAATAATGTTTATTTTTAAAATGCAAAGATTCTTATTTGAAGTGGTTTAGTGCTTAAAACAATACCTAGATTTCAAGAACTTATTTGTTCTCACATTAAGCATACTTTTTTTGATACAAGAAGTTAAAAGTCTTCTTTTAAACTTGCTTCTCTGAATAGCAGAAAACAATGCTTAAATTGATAATCCAATATCTCTCTTCAATCATTTTATGTCTAGAATTAAAAATTATCTGGATCATTTTGATTTAGACACCACGTTTCTTGACTTTAGATTACCTATATTTCTTTGAGTGAAGAATTAAGAAGGTATGTTAACCAACTAACAATGCTTGAAAATGGATAAGTTCAAGAAAGTTGAAAAAAGCAGTAGAAGCTATTTTCAAACAGTATAAAGTACATTCGAAATACGAAGAAGATAATGAAACAATCGAAGAATTTTTTAATACACTGAAACAAAGACTATCAGCCACAGCTAAAAGATTAAAAAGATATAAAGAGTGTGCTCAAAGAAAACGAGAAAACAAAATGTTTAAAGACAGAGAAGGACAATTTTACAGAAACTTATACAAAAATGATGATAAGGTAAAAGATATACCATCTAAACATAACATTAAAAGGTTTTGGAGGGAAATGTAGGCTTACAAAAACAATCATTACATCAACGAATCGTGGTTAAAATTTACACAAGATAAGGCACAAAACGTCGATGAAATGAACTTTACAACACTTACTGAAGAGCTGGTTAGCAAAGTAATTAACAGAACAATTGGAAGCCAGCTGGGATTAACAATTTACACATTTTTGGTATAAAAAGTTTACTTCAATCCACAAAACATTAACAAACTTTATCAAAAAATTCACACTAGAACCACAATTAATTCCAAATTATTTTACACACGGAGTCACTTGTTATAAATGAGCTGTTATATGAACACTGCCAAACAAGTAGCAGATTGGCAATACAACAGAATGGATGTCGTCGAAACGCCAAAGGTTGCAAAGAACTATTAGTAATTGACCAAGTTGCGATCAATCAAGCACATAAGCGAAGAGATATCTATACTGCTTATATAGATTTTCGACAGGCGTACGATTCAATACCGCATAGCTATCTAATAGAGGTATTAAACATATATAAAGTACACCCAACGATCATTACCTTCCTGAAAACAAATATGCAAACATGGCGTACAATCCGTACATATTCTATGCAGATGCGATGCGCTGTGTAGAAAAGGGCAAAACATATTCGGGAACCCAATCTTGAAACCGAAAGATTTTCTAACACACCCTGTAAAGGACTTCTATTTATTGATTCAAGGGACGTCAATTACAGATTGGTTGTGATTATGCAATTAGAGTAACCACAATTAGCCTTAAGGCTGCAGTGTCAATGAATCCGGAAAGGAAGACATCCCTAAACGAAGAAAAAAAGATAAATGCAAAAAAACGAACATTTCATCGGGTATGGCATACAAAAATAACATTATTTTCACCTACCTTTCTTTTCTTGAAATCCTGAGGATGTAGTCATTTACGGCATGTAGAATTTACCCGATTTTCATGAAATATCAGAAGAAACAAAATTAAGCAAAGGGACATAAAAGACAATCAGGGGCAATAACTGAATGATAGAGGAAAAGTAAAAGAAATATGAAGTAAACCCTTCCAAGACCTCTTATACAAGAGATGAGACCAGGAAGACGAGATGCAAGATGAGGATTTGAAAGAAACAATAAAAGAGACGAAATATGAGGAAGTGAAACAAAGCATCAGAATGAAAAACGGCAAAACTCCAGGCATATAGATGGAATAAATGGAGAACTGGTGAAATATAGGGGAAGAAAAGAACTATAAAAAAATATATGAAATAAGTAAAAAATATGAAGAAATGTCAGATGAGTGAAGGTATGAAACAATCATCCCAATTCTCAAAAAAGGGAACACAAATTACACACCTACTCCACTTCTTAGTAATAAACTTTAATACATTATTCGTTCTTTAATACCTTAATATAATAAAAAAAGTATATGAAAGGTAAAATAAGTAAATTATTCGGTAATAATGGTACATTCGCTCTTTTGGTAAAACACCATCGATTTAATAGCAGTAGAGGCGACTTACGTATGTAATTGCTTTGAACCTGGAGATGGAAATCAATTCATACCATCCGTTCTCAGGCATGTACAATATAAATGTAAGGTTAATATGGTAATCAAGAACATTTTTATTTTTTAACAGAATAATTGCCTACTCCATAAATCATCTATTATGATTTTTCTTTGTTCTTTAGCGAATGATCGTAACTGCACGTTGTGATAAAGCTCATCTCACTTCCTAGATGTCAGCAAAGTAATAAGAAGCTGCCGACATACCAATTTAATTTTATAGCTTTACTTATCATCATGTACTATATATCATATGATTAAAATTCTGCTATAGTAGTTATTCTAATGGGGCAATCTGGAAAGAAAAAAAGGACTTATTTTGTTTCATTCTACGGCTGATCTTGGAGGTACTGCAATAACCAAGATCAACCACCTCAGCTCATTGAACAACCAAACTCTGCCGTTTGGTCGATCTCTCTAGAAAAACTGTTTGTACATACTATAAATGAAGCCTGAGAAATTGTTTACTGTCGGCATTTATATATAAACGACGAATTTACATTAATAGCGAGAAAAGTGTGTGCTGCCATCTATGATGTTTTAACCACGATGTCACTGTAAACAACATGGCTGACTACGATTAATAAAATCAAAAAGAGAGTTCTATACGGCTGGCCCATTAACTTTTCTTGCTGAACTAGTTTTTCACGGTACGTGCTGGCATCTGACAATTATTTTATTATAGTATTCTTGAAGTGAATTGGGTATAGTAGATTACCGTAAACTTGAAAAATTCTAATTAATTTATGTATTTCTTGTCACATATTTTAACTATAATTAGCTTGAACAAGTAACAGAAACTGTGTTACAATATAAGCAAGGCAACATCACAAAATACCTTTTAACCAAATAATATAGAATGGTAAAGTAACTACATGTATTACATAAAATTGTACGTTATCACTAAGATCTTACTTGAATATTCAACCAGAACTAGAATAGGAATTCATATGAAAATTACGTGCTTTTAATTCTTTTTGCATGTCACAATTAATATTCCACAGTGATGCTCACTGGCAGATAATAGATACATATCCCGCGGTATGTCTTTAGCACGTTAAAATTAATATCAAGTACGCGAAAAATACATCCTTTTCATATTTTAGTCGCCTTTCATCTTTTACCATCCACAGAATGCATACCAAGTGGAGACAGCAGTGTTGAATTTTAGTACGTGTTTGATAATAATCCTAGTAATAAGCGATTTACATACAAATACATGTACAGGTAATTGCAAATAAACCTAGAATGAGTCTTGAAAGTAACTTTGCTTTTTTACAACGTGTGAACCAGGCTTTAACTACATAACTAACTAGTATATAAAATTTATTAAACATCAAGGAAAAGAAAATGCAACATTTATACTATGGAATACTGACTGTCCTAGTACTAGATTTATTTGAAATCAGCTGTAGGTACTTTATAAAAGAACGGAAGACTCGAAATTTGACTAATTCAGTAGCCTCACTGGGATATGCTCAAACTAGCTTCACAACCTTACGATATATTAATATGTATATTTAAGTGAGTTTATAAGGTAAAACAGTTTTTTCTTTCTTGGAACTGCCAGGAAAATAACAAGTTCATAACTTTTAAGACTCATGAAAGTTTGCTTTATATGACTATCCAGAAAAATGTTTTTTTGACTACTCAGGAAAAACAATTGGTTTGTGTGAAGGTTATGGCTACTGTTTTCTGAGATGCTAATGGAACAATCTGTATTGACTATCTTGAAAAAAAAACGATAACTGGAGGATATTACGCAGAGTTATTGAACCGGCTAGACAATGATATTTAGGGAAAAACGTCCGCATATAAGAAAAAAGTGCCGTTTCACCACGACAATGCACCTGCACATTCATCGGCTCTTGCAACAACTAACCTAGTCGAGTTACGTTACGAATTGCTACCCCATCCACCATATTATCCGGGCCCTCATTTTAAACCCTTGGGGTTTAAAATGATAGGTAGCATGGCATACTTTAATATGAAAAACAAATCATATTGGGCCCCTGAAGTCTTTGACCTTGAATTCTTCAAAAAAAACGTATGATTCAAAATTCTGAAAAAGTTCGACATAGAGTTGCATATCTTCTAAATATGTGTGCCAAATTTCAACTTGGGATCTCAATGGCATCATTACTAAATTATTTTAACAAAATAACAATGTTCAACATTTTAACATAAATACTTTTTTCAATATTGGGAACATTAGAGTTTTGTTTTATAAATGATTATTTTCTGTTCTGGGTAATTACTTACAAAGAATCTGGGTTAGATGAAACATTAGTTAACAAATTTCTACGAGTTTTAAAAATTCTTAAAATTATTTGTAAAACGTTACCTAAATATAACATTCTGGGCACACTTGACAAGAAACTTTTTTAGTATATTATCAGAACACGTACAAATTGTTATCAACAATAATAAATTAAAATCACTATGACACACATAAAGAAAATCTTTATTTGATGCACAAGTATTGATGTAAAATACTAGATCGGTTATAATACACACAAGTGCAAAATTCCAAAGGCACATTTGATGGAGTTTCTTTTTGTTCATACTATAGTTATTTGTGTACCATGTCCGTGAAATGTTTTTTAACATACCGAGAGAATAATTGTCGCCGACGCCGCTTGCGACCGAAGCAGGCAATCTCCAGGACGCTAAAGAATTTCGCGGATAAGGTAAACATAATATTTTTTGTGCAAGCGTACAAATATATGTAATTACAAATTCCATTGCTTTTAATACTCAACAGTCTAATTCATTATAAATAGAAAGGCGGTTTTCATGTATCAGTGTTTCTATGAAAATGACATAAATAAAACAATTAGTTTTGTAAAAAATAGTAAAAATGGATAGAGATACTGGCACTAACTTCGCACTTACTTACTTCGGGACCGTTACTCTTCACGAAATTAAATTGCAGTACGGTACGGCCTGTACGGTTACACAAAGTAATAATTTGGATCACTAGGACAGAAACTATACGTTTGCATAACAGTGCATTGCAGGCAGAGGCAGTTAGTCGAGACCTGCAACTAAAGAGTATTTGCAACGAGTTTCTGGGCGCGTAATCCACGTATTTTTTGTGTCGACTTTTGCAGAAATTTCTTAGATGAAATTGACTTATTCTTTAGATGATTTTTAGAGGATTTTTTTATTTTGTGTAACAACTAACAATAAAAACATTTAAAATTTCATATCTGTTTGACTTCTACAAATTTGCAAATGCTGTCTTAGATCATTATGAAATTAATATCACAGAGGAATTTTCTAGTGTAGTGTTCTATTATCGCTGCTAGTGGTGTATTTTGACCATGCTCCATCAACTTGATTCATGTAATGCCTTGTTTGTCAAGAGAGCCTTTGCTCTTGCTTCAGCAGCATTCTTCATTTCTTCAGTAGCCACCTCTTCAAATTGATTAGCAACAGTATCGTGACGATTTTGGTAAGTTGACTGGGCCTTACAAGGAACATTCATACAACACAAACAATCTTCAAAATTGTAATAACCTCCCCTAATCCACATTTTTGCACGAGCAGCTAACGAATTTAAATCAGTTTTATATCAGCAAATGCAATGCAAGTAGAAGTGTTCGTTGCACATACAGCATTTCACATGAAATTTTAAAATCAGTTCAGTTTTAGTTTCCTTCAGAATTGTGAATTTGCTAAAGTTGCAACCGAACCGATGTCCATGATTGCATAGATCCTTTATCGTTTGAAAAAATATAATACCTATAGGTATATGTCAACAAATCACCAAAGTTTCCTTGGATAAAATAGAATAAAAACAGAAATTAAAATTCAAAAGTAGCAGCGAACAACAACCGAAGAAACAATACCGAGTAATTCAAAATTGAAATTCAGTTCTAAAAACTTAATTCATTACAGTCAATTAAAATCATTTTTATTCTTATGGAAAAAAAACCAACAATATAATGATTGTATTTGATTGTTGTAATAACACACGTAAACTAATAAAAAAATCTGCTAGACGAACTAATGATTGTATTGACATTTAAAAGTGTAATTTGCAATTTTTGCTAAGGTCATATTGTAGAAAGAGAGATCATATCTGTGAAAACCGTATCAAAATTGATCGAAAGTTTTGCTTCGAAATTTTACGTTAAAATCCCTATAAGAATTGTAACTATGGACAGTAAAGGCCCCGAGAACTAGTGGGGCCCCGCACCGAGCTACCTTATTTTAATCAACAACACAATATATACCTTATGCGTTAATAAAATAGACTGAGAGACCGGCATTTGATGCAAGTTCTTATACACAAAGCTAAAGCCTACTTTTAAAATAAAGCGCACGAAATTTCCAAAATAAAAGGATTCTAACATTTCTCGAGACTACGGTGAACGGAGCAGACCACACGGCGTTCACCCATAAAACTGGCTGTCATCTACCCTATCCCTGGAACCTGGATCGGGGCATGGAAACATGACAGGGCAACGGATGATGCAGTCAGGTCAAATGTGTGGTAGAGAAAGTACGGTTAACGAATTCTCGACGGTTACCCATCACCGACCAGAGGGAGCTCTGGTAATATGAGGACCGGTGTGGGTGGATTTGATTCTCGCCTGGGACATGGTCTCTTATTGGTGCTACGCTCACCCGCTGTTTGACTGAGGAGGAAAATTGAAGTGAGGTTTAGCCCGGTTGGGTAGGAATTCTTGCCTATGGGAAACTGCATGCCACTAGGTAACTGTGCTTAGGATGCTACTCGGACCACCCTATCATTCAGACTGCAGACTGAGTAGTGTGATCTGAAGAAGCTCTAAAGCCGTTACTCTTAAGGAGTGTTGAAGCGCATACATAGCCTCTCACACTCAAGACAACTTCACCTCATGTAGGTACATACCGGGAGTCTAGGACGTGTCGACTTAAGAACGAAGCTCTGTCGAGGGCTCACCAAGCCTATAATTTGGTAGATCTGGATGGCAAAACCATTTAAAAACCAAGGCTTGCCACAATTGAGGTTGGGTTCGATCGGGCACTAGCTCCTAACAGCAAGGGACAGCATGTTAGGGGAATAGTCCGAAGCTGGACTAGGTGAAGTCTCCTTGGTCGTATGATACGTCCCTTATGCCTTCCTGGAGATGGAGCCGACGGGTGAGCACGTTTATCGCTCCGGTACTAGCCTGGAGAGCTAGTAGAGTATGGATAGTATCTCGCTCCCACACAGTAAAAAATGGAGTGTTAAATCTTACACTCAAATAACACCCAGAGTGGTTCCTATTTTCACACTGATGAGTGTAAATAACATTGGTCTTAAAAGTGGTAAAATATATAACAACTTTAACCTTCAATGCAGGTTAAATTCATGGACACTAACGAGTGTAAAAATGACAACCATATTGTTGAGAAAACATTTGTTGAGTGTAAAGTATGCACGAACTGAGTGTTAATTTCCCATTCTTTTAGTGTAAAAATTATTGCTTATAATGGTAAGAACATTTTTTTAATGGAAAAAGAACCAACTATAGTGGTTACAATCATTTATTGGAGTGTAAATAACTATTTTGTTCGTGTAATTATATACTTCTATTTTTTGGTTCAGATATATTTTTTTAATTTAGGATAAAACAGAAAAAGGTAAAAAAATAGTGCACACAAATATTAGTTTTATTTTAAAACAAAATGCAAAATATAAATACATTCTAAATCTAAATAATCCAATGTAAATACATGTTGTGATGATTTTCCTTCATTATTTGAAAATTATGAATTCTTAATTTTGTTACCCAATGTAAAAAACTTCAAAGTTGACTATTTGTGTTTATCATTTGTAATTATGAATTGAATTTTTAAAAGGATTTATTGTTAAAACTATTCAAGTTTGAGTTAATTTATTTACTGGATACATGTATATAGTAACAAAATTTGATCAGGAAAGCAATTTTCGGTCTACAGGATCTTCACTTCCAGTTAAATCTGAAAAAAAATGTATTAGTTACAAAGGTTTATAAAACATTACAAACATTATTAACACCAATATAAAAATAGTCTTGACGACCATATACAGTTAGTAGGTACATAATACAATTGCTTTATAGACAATAATCAAATTACTGAAATAATGATCAAGGTCAAGCTATTTTTTTAATAAAATTATAAACTATCAAAATATATGGAAAATAATTGCAAGAAAAACAATATTAAGTTACCAAGGGGTCGTGATGTAAATAAAAGGGGGAGATGAATTTAATAAAATGATAAAAATGGTAGTAAATAAATTTGTCCAGTAAATAAATGTATAATTTATAAAGAAAATAATAAATAAAAGTTTAAGAAGTTATCCTGATTTAATAGTGTATAGTTTATTGGTCAAAATAATTAGAAAAGAACTACACGAGAAGAACGTAAAATATTAATTAGTATCCTACATACGGTTGTTTTCAAGAAACCAGCAACAAGTGAAGAAGGAGTTAGCAATAATGTTTCTTGAATAGTAATCAAGAAATGCTATTTAAGAAAGGTAAATAAATAAAAAGAAAATTTACCTCACCATTTCAATATCGCAGTATTCCAGCTATCCAGTAGGGTGGTCGTTATTTTGGCGAAGTCGGAAAACTGCTGGTCTCCACCCGGAATATGATGCAAAATAAATTTAAAAAAATTATCGTTAACGTTGCAAAGCCATAAAACCATTTTAACACGTGCCGCACGACGGTTGAAAATTTGCATGTATTTTAAATGGGGAAACTGCACTCTTTCACATTTTCTACTATAACTTTTTGTCCAATTCCTCTAAAAATATTTTAAAGTATACGCCAAAAAGCTTATAAAATTCTCTTTTTGGGACACTTAAAATCATATTATTCTGATAAAAATTAACCAATTAGCAGCGCGGTTTATACATTGTATAAACCGCGCTGCTAATAATTTTTTTAAATTTATTTTGCATCATATTCCGGGTGGAGACCAGCAGTTTTCCGACTTCGCCAAAATAACGACCACCCTACTATCCAGCCCAGAGAACGGTTTTGGGAGTACCACAGCAGCAGAATCTTGAAGGGCATAACACCAAACAGCATGCAGCTACAAAAGAAAATAAAGTGAATCACAGAATAAGGTTTTGTGGAAATAGAAACAAGTGTATATAAAGCATATCTAATGTTTCTCATAGAAAGAAAAGTAAATCCAATTAAAAGAAAATTTCATACAGACTCACCTGTCACAACACTGATTTGTAAAACTCCAAGTGATCAACCTATGGCCTAAAAAAGATAAATGGTTAAATTATAAATACAGAATTAATAAATAAAAATATGTACAATATAATAGGTACAATATTTAAATATTATAGAATACCTTATAGACAAAATGTTATAATTTGTATATTATAGTATATAAAACATTTACAGCTGTACTTGTAGAGAAATTACACGCGTGTAACACAATGTTTATTAATGTTACACGCGTGTAAACTTTCTATAAGTACGGCTGATAATATTAAAATAATAAAAAAAGTGATAACAGTGAAAGATAACACTCATAAGAAAATTGGTGCTGCGTGTTAATTTTGGTTGTTAATTTAATTCACATGAGTGTAGAAATTTACACTCAGATATTTCACCACACCAAATATGTTTTTCACCACCACTGCATTTTTTACTGTGCACCAGTGAGTTACTGGTAGCATTGTGAAGTGTAGGCAATGCGCGCTAATTGAGCGTAATCTCAATTCATGCCTCGGCATGTCTAAAAGGCGGGAAGGAACTCCCTAAAGTTCATAAATTAGTCACGTACGTTTACCTAGAAATACAATACTACGGCCTATTGTATAGTTAAAAGGTAATAGGCTATACGTTGCTGTAGAGAAGGACTAAACGTTCCTTTTTGCAGACAGAAGCCTTAATTCTTGTGTCTTCAAGATAAACAGTAGAGAGGCGTCATAGCATTTTGTTAACGGAAGTACCTACTAACAATAAAGTTGGTGCATTGTTCTAAATTTTCTATTACAGCTACCCCTCATTACGAGGTTTCTAGTTATATTAGTTACACCCTGTATATTTATTTATTTATTCACTTTCTTATTTACTGGGGGCCCACTCCATATTTGTGCCCGGCGCCTCAAAATCCAAAGGACGGAGCTGTGGCAAAGTATCAGTTACAAACAATGTACACACTGTTAAAGTTGACAAGAAAAACTTCGGCGATATTGCAATGACTAATTTAACTGCTTCGTACATATTCTATTATTATTAAAATTGCTCGATGAGTTTAAGGATAATGTTATACATAAGTAAATACTGATAATAATTAAAAATTATTATTATATTTAACTTATTAATTCTTCAGTGTATGTATTTTGACCTATTTGGTGATACCTTTATCGTTTTTAATTTTTATGATAAGAACTATTGTGCATGTTTTTCAATATTTTATTTACAAATACAAATCGATAAAAACCATTTAAAATTCTGTTTAAAAGATTCAGTTAAGTCTAGGCAATTATAGTAGCTATAATTTGAGGTGTAGATCTGAATTTAATTATTTATTTGTAACAGTTTTGTGAATACTTACCGTTAGAGATGTCTCATAGTGGTGAACATGCTTGATTATTACTTATTTTGATTATATTATAAATTATTTAAACCATAGACAATTTAACCCTTTGAATGTTAATTTTCTTCCAGGATTAATTAGATATATACCCATGACGTCATACCATGTGAAAGATGTTTTATACTTGATGAAGAATTACTTTTTTAAAGAAGAACAAATTAGTGCAGCCGTAGGACTTAAAAAACACCCAGAAGCCGTTGGCGAATTAGACCGATTGGTCTTTGACCTTATGGAAGATGGAACTTCAGTGGTAGCAATTGAAGAAAATACAGGAAAGGTTGTGGGATCAATGCTAAATAGAGTGATGGTAAGTACAATATGCAATTTTCTAAAGCAATCTTACTATATAATAATTTTTCATTCTAGGAAAGGACACACAATCCGGAAGGCTATTTTAACGAGTTCAATTTCAAACATCCCGTTGCAAGAAAGTTTGATGAAATTAATATAGCTTTAGATAAATCAGTAGACTGTTTCGAATTATTCAAAAGTGATTGTTACCTCGAAGTTATGTTTGTGACTATACTTCCAACGTTTCGATACAAGAGTATTCCATTAAATTTATTTAGATTAACTATTGATATTGCTCAGTCTCTTAAAGATGGAAACGATGTAAGGGTTCCAATAAACAGTCAAGTATTGAGAGAGCTTCCCATAAGACCTACAGCAGTATTAGGAATTGGTACATCAATTGCTATGAAGAAAGTAATGGATAAACTGCAATTTGATACCGCGAAAGTAGTTAATTTCGGTAATGCTTATACTACTGTGCCTTTGCTGCCTATTTATTTTATGTATACATTTCTAAGATAGATGTAACTTTATCATATGTGTATAGGGTAATTCATTATATTTCGATCGTTTTGTTATTATATATTAGAAATAAAAAGGTTTCCTATAAAAGTTATATTGTAGCACATAATGTTGTAGTTTGTAATGTATCTTTTTAAATGACATCAGAAAGACAAATGCGTGTATAGATCGTGATTTGAAATACAGATATATTTTTTTTAAGTGGGACACCTATATTTTATTGCATCTTCAAATAGACCACTAATAGGACCTTTCGTTACAGAAATATTAGTGGCGCATGCGCCGCGCGAAAGTGAATTTTATGAATGTTTGCAGAAATGTGGCTACATTGGCGATTGCGATTAACTGACAACTGTCAAACGTATTAGGTTAAATGGTGAAAAAGGTGAAAATAATAAAAATAATATTGCACTTGCTCTTGCACATGCATTAGTAATTCGCGATTCTCGGCAGTTACATAAGAAAAATGTGCATTAGTAATGTTTAATAAGAAGCAACAATTTTATACTAACCTCACAATCAGTTCGTTTTTATTTCCCCTTGTACAAACATTTCTACACTTTAAAAACCGTTGAAGCTGCAATTTTGTCAGTTCTGATGGTCTCTTATTTCCCAATGAAGCACCAGGCACGTCATTTTCATTTAAAGTAACACTATAAAAAGGCAAGGAAGTAGCCATCTTTTTGTTGTTGTGTTTGTTTCAAATGACAGTTGACGATGTCCTGCTGGACAATGTTGCCAGATCATTTTTTTGACTCAAACGCGCTCTATGAACCGTTTAGGTAACTATGCAGTTTCAACAACTGAGCATGCGCACTCGTTGCTACGAAAGGCCCTATTAAACCTTTTTTCCTGATTCTAAGTATACAGTGGAAAGTCTGCAATTATTAAAAAAATGTTTTTAATAAATGTTTCTGACAAAATTCTCGAACGCGTCAATTTTTATCTTAAATTATGAGACATATTTTAGTGTAAATATTATTTGTAATATGTCTTTTGTCTATGAGTTATGGCATCGGAGACTTGAGTATACCAGGTAGGAACTATAAAAAGGCAACGCTGTAATTTTACTCATATTTTCAGAATATTAGACTATATTTGTAATTTTAAAAATGTAAATCAAAATTTGTTATCCAATTATTAGTTAGAGTAATGTCAACATCTGTCGGTATTATTTTGTTCAACGAGTATTCTATCACAGATTGGGACGCACCAATAAATATAGATGGTGTAGTACCAGCAACAAAGTTAAACAAAATGAGGTCGATATGCGGTAGGTGATCGTGTATGCAACCAATGAGATGAATGCTTTAGTTGTAACATAACCTTTAAACCTTCTAGTTTGACAATTAGCCTACCGCTTATTTGGATTTAATAAAATTCCGCTAGAATGCAGATCAATCTTTGGCGCGTCCCAATACCTGCGCAAATTTCACTAGGCCAGTGTTCTACTGAATATACACTTTTTTAGTTAAAGGAAGTTGTGGTGAGATAGTCTGAACCAAGAGTTATGTAGCTGCGCTATTTTGACCAATAGAGATAATTACGTAGTTTTGTTCCAAATAATGGCTCTAGCAATAATACTAGTTTGATCAGAATGCACGTGAAAACAGTTTAGATAACATTTATACAGCGCTATTAAATTAAATTGCAATATGTACAATTTCTCGATGTTGCATTTGAAAATAATCGAGTCAAAGCATTATGCACACATAGGCAACCAATTATACTGCACTCTCTTTCATAGGATTTACATATTGTCATGACATTTGACATACAATAGAAAGTATGCACCCACATATATAATTTTTCTAACGAGATGTTAGTTGGGTTGCATATTCTCTAGGAGAAATTGAGGCCAGATTAAGGCAAGTTTTTACCTAAAACAGACAAGGTGTATTGTAGTGATGATGAATGGAAGTAATTGCTACCTTACCTGAATTATTTGTATGAGAAAATAATGCTTCAAGTTAACGAGATTTTAATATCGTTTAATTTTTCTTCATTAGCTAGATTATACAGCTCGTGGCTAAAATGTTTTAATGCTGTTTTGTTAAGCAGTTTCTTAAGCACAATCTTGAAACAATCTCGAATGTAGGCATTGCTTTTTGTAGACGATATCATTGAAATAAAATGCAAGTTTATGCGATTTTTCATTGCAAATCTGAAATAATGTAATTTAGCTACTATTTTCATCATCTAAAAGTATGTAAATAATGTATATTAGGATTTTAGGGTTGGATTTTGCAAGATAGAAGATGTAAATAAGTAATTTTAAGTAATTAAGTTAATGTTAGTTATTTAGTTAATTATAGTTGTGTAGGAAATGTATTTTGGTTGACATTATCTAGTGGTCTTGTTTTTTCATGTCAATATAAATGTCATATATCAATGGAAAGGGAATTTTTAGCTAAGGTGAAGTGGGGTAAATGCGATGTAGTTTTGAAATAGTCTAACTTTGACGCTCTACCTCTTTTCAATAAATGAGCTGGGAACTGCAGATATTTGCATAGAGTCTTTAGGATTCTTGACGAGTATGACCGCAATGACAAAAAATCTGTTTACATAAGCGTTTGGGCACTATAATTTTTTTTTAAAACGATGTCACTATGTCACATTTACCCCGTAAAATGGGGCAAATGTGACAGCCGCTTAGTATTTCTCTAAGGTTTTAGATGGGTACGAGGTATGGGGCTAATGTGAAAGTATAAAAGAAAAGCTACATTTTCATATATAATTATTAACTGTTGTATAACCACTTGTAAGTTTTAAATTCAGACAAAATAAAAAAATATAAAATTCTTATGTGAGTTTATATTCATTGAAATAAAAATCAAATTTGTGAATACCGCGCCTAATGTCTTTTGGGTCCGGCAAAATTTTAACGACGTCTTGGTCTGACACAGTGTCTAAATCCTCAAATTTGGGCCAAATAAACTTCTTGTTTTCGTACTTCAAGAATTTGATTACCCAGTCATCACCACATTTCTCTTGAACTTGTCCTACAAAATGCTTCAGCTGTTTTTTGGTACAATATTGCACAATAACCCATTTGCCTTTCGCGATAAAGGGGGGTGCGACAGGAATATCATCTTCTTCCTGCTGTTCATCACAAAAGTCTTCATCATCTGACTCCATGTACGGGACTTGATCTATGTCCTCTTCCGAACTAGATGAACTTAACAGGTGCTTTTGTGTTTGTTTCACCTTTTTAACAATCTTTTTCTTTTTTTCTTTGTCAATAGTAATGTCATTCTTCTCTTTTATTCGAGCTAATGCTTCTTCTGTCGTTAAAATTTCTGCTCCTGGGCCCACTTTTGACCTTTTCTCTTTCTCTGGTTGTGGTTTTTGTCGTATTTGCGTCAATAATATTTCTTCGAAAGATAAATTGGCTTCTTTAGATGTTTCTTGTGTCTGCGGAGATACTGAATGTGATGTTGATGGCCCTCCACGATTTTCTTCTGATTCTCCACATTGACGGTCAGGGTGATTTTTTGAACATTCTGCTTCCCATCTTTTCATGGCATCTGGTGGAAATGTTTCTTTGGGAATCACGTTTTTGTTTAGGGGATAAATTCCACTTTTGCGGAAGCCGTTTCTTATAACTTCTGGTGAGATAGACTGCCAAGTTTCACAAAGAAATTGAGAAAATATTTTCTTAGGTATTTTTCTTCCAAAATTTTGACGTTGCCAGGAAATAACTTTTTGGTCCCACTTACTTTTAAACGATCTGAAAACTGCTAGGTCTAAAGGCTGAAGGAGATGGCTGGTATGAGCGGGTAATTTAATGATTATAACGTTGTTCTGAATAGCTGCTTCGATTATTTCCACGGATACATGGGTGCTATGTCCATCGTACACAATAACAACAGGTCGCTCATTACCAATAGTAGGGATGATGGTTTTCAAAAAATAGTTTTTGAAAATATTGCTCTCCATCCATCCTTTCTTGCTAGCGGCGTAAACAGTGCCTGCAAATTCTGTCCCTTTCGGGGCAAACCATTGATCCCACACATATGCACCTTTGAAAATAATCAAAGGTGGTGCTTTACCACCTGCAGCATTACACATGGCAAGAACAGTGGTATTTTCTCTGCCTGGGGAGCTAACTGTTCGCGACGAAGGTTTATTTACTTCTCCGACGACTTTACTCTTTCGTGGATCTATTGAAAGACTTGTTTCGTCAAGATTCCATATGCGTTCAGGTTTATCGATTAAATTGTTTTCTGTTAAGACCTTCTCTAAGAGGTTGAAATAGGCATAAATTAGAAATGGATCAGTTGCTTTTTTTCTTGCGTACTCAATATTTTGAGGTATCTTGAGACTGAGGTTATGTCGTTTTTTAAAGGATAAGAACCAGTCTTCTCCTGGGACACCCTCCTTGAAGTTGGTTTGTTTTTCATTAGCAGCAATGTAAGTTCCAACTGCTTCCAATACCTCCTTGCGTGACATGCCAAAACCCCATTTTTCCATGATCTTTAAGCTTTCAGCCAATTTAACCTCTTCATTGTGATCAATGTAGGTGGGACGCCCTTTGTGGTTTTTAACTTTACCACGCAGCCCTTTCACGCGACTATATAGTGTGACGTAAGGTATTTTGTACTGCTTATGTGCCCCATAAACTGTGGCTCTGCCCGCCTTAACTTCTTCTATGGCCTTTTGAAGATCGGCTTGGCTATAGTTTGGGTTGTCAGTGGTTTTTCGCACATAATTGCGCACCATGTCTGAAAGGGGTAAATGTGATATAGTTTATGTTACATTTTCCCCACAGGTTTTTCGCGGAGGGGTAAATGAGACAGTTTGATAAAAAAAAATGAAGATAATGTTCAATTGAAATGATATTATGTGTGGTAGAAAGACATATTATTAAAGTAAGTGGGTGACAAATTTCAAAGTTACCTTATTTAAACTGACTTATTTAAACGACTTTATAACGAGTTGCATGCGGCGTCGAAATTCCACTTTAAATGACGACTTACTACGTACAGCTGGTTAGGAAGTTTCCGACTCAAAAGAAGTGACCTTTTTTGGGTTGAATCTTATGTTAACACCATATAGACTATTCTATGTTAGGTGGCGTTGACAACAGTTTTTGTTTCAAATTAATTTAAGTCGCTGTCACATTAACCCCGTTATCACATTTACCCCACTTCACCTTATCTACATATTTATTGCACTTATTTCAAGAATAATTAATAGTTATGTTATTTAGTTATTTATAGTTATAAACAATTATGTGGTTATGTTGTATTTATTAAACAAGATATTTTGTTTGTAACCAAAAAAATCGCTATAGCCTTCTTTTGTTTAAAAAAGAGTATAAAGAAGCGACCATTTTAGAAACAATAGCTCTGTTTTTTAGAACTTTTAAACAGTGCACACATGTTGAGAGCAAACATTTAAAATTTTAGGGTTATGTTGTGAGTTTTGAAAAATGTAAACAAACCAAACGTCAAAGATGTTAGGTTATATTTTGTTGAAATGTCAAAGTGTTAAATAATCATCGAATATCTTTGAATATGACTGTTTTTAATAATAACATTTAATTAACATAATAATCAGTGTTTTGAATTTATTTGTAAAATAATTTTTTATAAATACGATACGAAAATTTTATTCGGATAATGGAACTTTTAACCTTCGTTATAAGTTGGATGTTGGATAAGAGAATTTAAAAATATAAACATTACTTGGACTTACCTCGTTTTATACACGAAGCTGAATTTTAATTTCGATTTATTAAAACCATTTGTTTGGACACAATTTGAAAGAGAGGTAGGTACTTGTTCTTCTACTATTTTATTATTTAAACTATATGGACAACAGAGGATTGTTGTTTTGTAACAATTATAGTTGGCAAACTGTTGGGGCCAAATATTGTATTGATTTAAAAATTTAAGGTATTTAGTAATTAAGATTCTGATGATGACAGAAATATTACTCCTCAGATAAAAGGCATTGCACTATCTTGGAATTGATTTTTCAATTGTTCATGGTATCCAAAGTTCCTTTTCTTTTATATTTTAGTTTTTTTTTGTTTGTGTTCATTTGTAAATAATTTTTTTTCATTTCAAATTTAAAGAAAATTTGGTTTATATTTCGTTTGTGTACATTAAGTGTGTCCCTAGATCTATATTTATTTAGTGTCCTATTCAAGATACCCGCCTGAAAGTCTCAGTGTGATGGAGTTATTGAAGTTTCAACACGATTTTAACTAGCCGGAGCAAGTATTTTAAGTAAGTATTTTAAAGTAAAGGTAGGTGGTTTGTATTTTGTATGTATGATCACTATTGCCACCGCCGTAGTTTGTTCATTATTTGGAGATCCCTGTAATCATAGCAATATATTGCATGGTAAATAAATAACACTGTATGTTTTTAATTAGTTATTATTAGTCTTTTTAAAGGCAGATACTAACGTTTAAATGTCTAGTTCAAACTTAAGAACGTAAAAAATGACGAAAAAACAATTCTTCTAATAAAACTTTCATACAAGTTTCCTTTTTTATTATTAAAAATAAACTAACATCACTATATAAACATTAAAAAATAAAGAAATCTTTCTAGAATATAAATAAATTATAAGCTTCTAGAATAGTGAAAAAGTGACAACGCTGTCTTAAATTACAAATTAAAGTTGGTACCAGCATTTTATTTGTTGTCCTGATGAAAACAAATTAATGCAAACAGTCAATGATTTTGACTTAAGCTTTGTTATCTGTGCAAATATGACAAATAGATGTATATAAAACGATGGATGGGTCATATTATTTATTCAGATTCATTTGAAACGTAGCAGTGATAAAATTCGATTCATGTATCTTTTTATTTAACACAACACAATTTTGTTTTTGGTATGTAAAGTAATGCGGCCAGTGGCGCTGCATGTAGCTATATAAAGCATTTAAATTTCCCACTCGTTTTCTTAATGCGACAGTGGCCTCATTCAACAGATTTACCGGTGATAAACCAGTGTTAAAACAGGTGCTGCTCACCGGTAGATTTTAACTGAATGGGCGCATTCAGCAGACATACCGGTCACACCGGTCTGGATCACCGGTAGTTGTTTTACTCACCACATCTTAAATACGGTTTGTTTACATACCGTACGGGTACAATTAAAGTGAGGTTACCAAAGCGCCTCTTGACGTTTATTTTGTTGTGGTTAATAAATATTTTTACGATATCTTTCAAAAAAATGTTGATATTTACAATGTTGATTTAAATTATTCTCATCTAATATTAGCTGCTCCATTATTATTATTATTACAAATATCCAATTAGGTTATGTCACTCTATATTTGACAAGTAAATTTAAATATATCAACTTGTAACCAAGGTTTGCAGTACTTTGTATAAACAGCATGGCTTGGTTGATTAAATGTAGTGGCTCTATAGCAAAGTGCGATACCGCGCCCTCTTATTGGGATGTGTGGAAATTGTAGAAACCGTGGAAACACAAATTTGTTAAGCAAATTCTTGACGAATTCTTGGATGTATGTATGCAAATATATTATGTTCGGAGCCCCAGATTAGACAGTTTACAGGTTTACACACCCATTGATATGAAAAGTTGCCTCGTCCGAAAAGAGAGAACTACCTTTAAATTTCGGATTATCCTCAAACCTTTGGGGCATGTTAATGTCGAATTTAACTCTTTGCGGCTTGACAGAGGACTTAATAGCATTTAACAGTTGAATCTTATAGGTACGAAACTTTAACTTCATTCTTACAGCGTCGTCGTGCACAGTTGACTTTAAAATAACCTGTTAGATGTAGTGGATTTTTTCGGACCTCGGATACATGATTGTCACATTATTTCCAATGTTTTCCTTTTAAAACACTGCTGGGCTCTCTAAACTGTTTGAATCATCTACAATTATCTTGTTTGGCAGGTGGTCCTTTCTGATACACAAAGACGCAAGCAGCTTTTTTCTACATTCATGACAATATTCTAACCAGGAGAAGTAGCTTTTCTACGGTTACTTTAGAATAGTAACCTTCTCGTTTACATTCGATTATATTTTGTAACACTGTTGGAGAATATTCTCACTCTTATATAGACAGCTTCGGGAATTATTAATAAAATCATACTTGATTTTAAAAAAAGCGGCACAAAAGTGATCACTAATATTATTTAATCGTAGACATGTTTAAAAATGATTTACTTTCACCACATACTTGTAAACACATATACTTCAATGCAAATTTGGCTAACTAATGGCGATCTCTACAAAAACCGACCTTATAATTTGTACGCTACATGTCATTACAGTGGCGTACTCACGGGGGGGGGGGGGGTATGGGTGATATATCTCCCCCCAAGGGTCAAAAACTTAAAAAAGTAGATGAAATATTTGACAAACTGACCCAAAAAAAACATGGCACCTAGATTTTGTTTTGTTTTTTGTTGAATAAAGACTAGTATTCTAAAAATGGTTTTGTTTTTTTATTCAGTATTCGTTAATATCTGCACTTTTGTTCCATACAATCTATAAAAAAACCTAAATAAACAGTTATTATAGGTATACGTTAAGAACCAAGCCCGCCGATTTTCTTTTATTATTGTATATCCCCCCTCCCAAGGGCCAACTCTGACTACGCCACTGTGTCATTAGCATTTTTAGATAGAGGTTTCCTAGAGAATGATCATACGCAACGACATCTCATAACTGTTAATAAAACTTTACAGTTTAAGACCATAGCAGACAATGATTAATAAAACTTTAAAGAGGATTCTATAAGGTTGGCCATTTACTTTTTCTGGCGAACTAATTTCCACGTTGTCTTCTATAATATGTCGATATAGTAGAACACTATAAGCTAAATGTAACTGTCAATTTCAAAAACTAAACATGATTTTGTGTTTTAATTACAAAAATGAGTAAAAGAAAGTGTTTTTACGGCTGCACAAATAAATATTGTGTATACCTAGCCTACGAAATTCTTTAGCGTCTTCCAGATTGTCCTGCATCGGCTGCAAACTGCCCCGGCGACAATTATTCTCTCGGTACGCTAAACAGAGATTTCACAGCCTTGTTGTACAAAAATTATTAGGTACATTCTAGATCTAGAAGATAAAGTCCAGGGACGTTTGAATTTATTATTTATTGAATAAAATGTACCATTCTAATATCTGATGAGAATTATTTTTTAAATTATCTATAAACTGTCAAATAAATAAATGTTGACAGTTAACTACCTTATAACTAATTATAATTTGATTAATAAATTAAATATTTTTAAATGTTATTAGTTAAATACTGAATTATTTTTTGTCAATTGTTTATTAAATAGAATAATAATTATTAGGTTAATTGTAATTACATACAGTGTGTTTTACTTTACAGCTTGACACCCCTGTATTTTTGTTATTTATAATCAAACAAAGTTCAAATTTTTATCAGGTATAGAACCCGTTAAAATTAATTTAATAAAGTGAGCAATTAAAAACCCCGTTTATTATAAACCCCCAGTCTACTACGATCGAAGATAAATGCGAAAAATAAAAAACATAGTAGACCTTGGAAAATCGGAAAAGTAGAAAATTTGTTCTGAACCATTTCAAAACTCTAAAACCAAATCTTGACTAACAATTTATTGTAAATAATTTATTAAAATTGTATTAAATTATTAAAATTGTATTAAATTATTTCAGTTCGACGCTTACATTTTTTTAAAATTTAGAATCCAAAACAATTCCAAATTCTTGGCAGGTATACAGTGGCGCAGGAAGTGTAAAATGACTAATATTGCAGAACCATAAGTGTAAAAAAGAGAAAAAAAGGTTATAATGTGATATCGCGCAATAGATATGAAAGAAAAAGTGAGTAGCAGCCGTCTCTACACGTGCTTCGAACTTATTAGTGCTCATCAGAACCGCATAGAATGAAATACAAGCAACGAGTTCAAGATGTACAATACACAGTTTCACAGATAGCAGTCAATCACACATTTGCGAAGACACATTTTCAGTGCGACAACAAACGTAGTGACTTTTTTGTGGTTGGCTGCTATCTTTAAAACCTTGTGTTGTACATCTTCTTGAATTCGTTGCTTTTATTTCATTCTATATATGTTTCATTTTTGGTCATACTCATATAGAAGTTTCTATATAATTTAAAAGATACAGCCATAGTCATAATGACGTCAACATCTGGTGATATCTCGTCATAAGTTGTCAGTACACCAAATGTCGACGACGTCATGACGTTCGCTACAAGACATTAAAATGACTTGATACATATCACGTCATGTTGTCGTCCTTCTTAGGTAGCAAACTTTAAAAAACTTTAAAAAATTTAAAGTATGTCCTATCCCTATCACATAAATATTTAGCAAATCCATTGGTTTGGCTTATAAGGAAAGCTTTGTCGCGATGCTTATCATTCATAGTATCGTTGAAGTCTCGAAGGAAAGTTTCACTTTAGATGTCATTCATTAGAAATAATGAGACAGTGGTCAATGAAACTAGACTGTGAACTATGTTATATTAATTTCAATGAGCAAATTTTTGTTCATAATTTTTAATATGGGTCATTCTTTCTGAACTCAACCACCGACTAGACCCAAAAATTGGTGCAACCTAGAAAGGCCAGCGGAGGCTTATTTTAAAACTTGAAACCTCTACTTTCAAATGTCACATGTCTCCTATATGAAAAAATTTATATTTGACCTCTAAAACAGGGTAAACACGTATACAGTTCCAAAAAAGATTAAGTTAAAAAAATTAGAAAAATAAATATTTTTTAAACTTTTTTTAACGGCACCGCATTCTCCGTGAAAGAATACATAAATTTTGTCCACTGCGTTTTTTTCCTAGAGTTTTTCAATTTTGAGAAAAATTGAGAACAACAATTTGCCATTTTTGAAAGTTTCTCATTTTTTTCATCGAAAATGACGTCAAATAGAAAAAAAATGATAAGAGTAAAAAATGCTTATTTTTTCTCGACAAATACGAAAAAAAAATTACAGACCGATTTAAAGCGATTTTGAAAATTTTCATCATTTTAGGTTTTAAATATGTTATTCATGTCCATAGATAGGCAACACCTATAACCGTAATTTCCAAAATCGCTTTAAATTGAACTCTAATTCATTCATGTAATTCTTTCGTATTCATTGAGTAAAAATAACCATTTTTCTACTCCATCATTTTTTTCTATCTGACAGATGATAAACTTTCAAAATTAACAACATGTTGTTCTCAAAGGACTAGGCACCACTTAAATGGAAATCTAAGGACCAGTCGATTTTGTTGATTTTTATACCATTGGAAAGATAATGAAAAAACGAAAAATTCATATCATTGGCCCAACACGGAGAAATTCCTAGCAAAGCCGCAATTCGGGATTTTAGAGTAATATAATTCCCATTTAAAATGCATTGCTGTCAATCAATTCGTCTCAACAATAGAATCTGATACTAACCCTGTCAGTGGCTCTAAAACTTCTTAAAATTTTGAATGTAACAATATAAGGTTTTAGTAAGTTTTGTTTTCTCAAGTTGCACATACTTAAAGATTTCAAAATTTGATTGACATTGGTTTGACAATTTATTCTAACCTTCTTGGAATAAATATTCGAAAATAAATAGGTTTTCTTGAAATAAATACACATGAAAAATATCGAATAATAATTTTATTGGGGTAGGAACAAGAAGCAATTTTAAATATTACATCAAAAAATAAAAAGAAACTTCTAATTTTACTAAACCTGCAAGCATAATTTCAGTAAGTACTGATTTCATGTAATATAGCTGTACATGCATTTATTCTATGGGATATGTACGCTTCTTAAATGAAGAGTTATCAAGGAAAAACTGCAATTTTCATAAAAAGAAACCACACTTTACTTATTCAAATGATTTATTTCCTTATGCTAAACAAGATTTAGATTATCAAATGGGAAGAACTACGTTGTATCGTTCTATAAAATACCCAAATGTAAGCAGATTGTATTAACAGTTGTTCTTTTTAGAACAACTACATATTAAAACATAAAAATAAAATTTTAAAAACTATTTAGGTACAGTATTTATTAAGTATTGAAACAATAATTTTTTACACATTTAGATGAAAGTGGGATACATTAAAATGGTAGCCAACATTGAACGTGGCTACATACCACAGATTTAGAAGCAAAATCCTTCTAAAATTAAAAATGAGGGTAAAAGATTTACAGCTTTGCACAAGTTGATTTTAAACTAAGTATTTGTGTATGCTATTTATTTCATTGTAGCTTTTGTATTAACGATTATTATATCATCATTATGTAACCAACTAGTTACATAGCCGTTCTGTATCTTCACATCGTCTTCTATTCTCATGTGGTGTGTTCTTAATAAAGCTGCATCGTTATTTTTATAATCAGAAAAATACAGTCTGTGAACGTCTAAAATATATCCATAAGGTGCGACGACTAATACAGGTTTCAGCATATGGTAGCCCTTATGAAAACAATAAGATGTGCTGAATTGATCGACGATATTTTGGGGAACATGTCTTTTCATGCAGAACCCATTTCTGGAAATAAAGAAGGTCCTCCTTGTAAGAGTAAACTTCCAATCTTACTTCAAAGAGCGCTTCCCGAGTAATTTTTGCCTATTGTATATAAAATATTTATTTCGTCTTTGAACTATGCAGTTGAATTTGAGATTGTCTTCATCACCTACATCCACATCAATGGTTTGCACTATACTTAAGTGTGTGGCAATTTGCATGAATAATAAAACGTCATCATTTCTGTCCATATCTCTGGGTTGTAATCCATTGTTTAACCGATGTTTGGTTGCAAGTTGTTGATATTCTAGATAAATATCTAAATTACTGAAACGTTGAAATTCTTTTGGACGTCCTTCTCATTCACAAACGTAATACTGCATCTTACAAAACTTGTATTAAATAGAATGAGTAAAAATGGATATTGTCGATTTTCAACAGCACTACTAGCATACAATTCAATAATTTTGACAATAATGCCATTAGCAGAAAAATGATTTATTTAAATCATTGGTTTCTAAAATAGTTGTAATATTATTATACGCAAATACCTTTCCGTATGCAATATTTTTATATCTTCAATTGATTTAAATTCAGTTACATTCTGCTTAATACAAAAACTAAAAAGAAAAAGAAAATACACAAATTGTAGTTTAAAATCTCCTTTTTACAATAGACAATTACAAAAACTGCATGTTTGTATAAGTAAATACCTACCTGATTTCTATTTAGGCTTTATTCGATTTCTTTCATGAGAATTTACTTCAAGAAAGGCTATTTATTTTTGAATATTTATTCAAAAAAGGTTAGAATAAATTGTCAAACCAATGTCAATCAAATTTTGAAATATTTAAGTATGTGCAACTTGAGAAAACGAAACTTACTAAAACCTTATATTGTTACATTCAAAATGTTAAAAAGTTTTAGAGCCACTGACAGGGTTAGTATCAGATTCTATTGTTGAGACGAATTGATTGACAGCAATGCATTTTAAATGGGAATTATGTTGCTCTAAAATCCCGAATTGCGGCTTTCTTATGAATTTCTCCGTGTTGGGCCAATGATATGAATTTTTCGTTTTTTCATTATCTATCCAATGGTATAAAAATCAACAAAATCGACTGGTCCTTAGATTTCCATTTAAGTGGTGCCTAGTCCTTTGCTCGAAATTGAAGCACTCTAGGAAAAAAACGCAGTGGACAAAATTTATGTATTTCTCGACGAAGAATGCGATTCCGTTAAAAGAATTAAAAAATATATATCTTTTTCTAATTTTTCAACTTTTAAAGTTTTTTTTTGGAACTGGATATATATTTATATATATTTTTTAATATGTAACCTTTCAATATGCGATATTTTTTCAATATATAACCTTAGAAAGTACTAGTAACTTCATATGCATTCCTAAAAATCTGGGGGATGGGGGTACCAAATATAACTTGAAAAACACGTTAAACTAACGTGTTTGTAAGACGTAGAATTAACATCTTTTGTTTGAGACATTAGGAAGTCGTTACCACGTCATATTTACATCACACAACGACGACATTTACGTCACTTAGTAACCAGTTTCTCACGTCATTTTCACGTGCCTTTGCTGTCTGGGAACTTACCTTTATAGGAAAGTATCGACACAGGAGTTGCTAAAATAAGATTTCTTAAGAAAGGAATTACACATCTATGAAAACTTCGCATGTTATAATCGTTAATTTTTGGATAGAAAAATTACGGCTTTAGTACGGTTGTAGAACTACATACTTTTGCATTACAAAATATGTACATTTTATAGTTTCAAAAAACGCATCAAACGCGTATACTTGGAGCGATGTCCCATGTTTAGATATATTACCATATGCGAAGTGTCCTTTCAAGTTTATAATAAATAAATTGAATTAAATACAAGACTAATCTTTTAATAATCTGCATTCTGTCATTAATAAATACACACTTGGATTATTAGCAAAATTTAAAATCTTACATCCTATGACTATTTATTTCAATTGGACTTTTATTCAGAAAACGTTTCACGTTTACAGATGCAGCCTTGGAAAGAATGTAATAACTTTCTTGTAAAACGATTTTCAATTTCTTAAAAAATATAACATATAATACAGAAATAAATATATTTAGAATTGAGTAAAATGGTATTGCTGAGCAATACCAAAAATACGATTGGTATTGTTTTGGCAACATGAGCACATAGGTTCCTGCACCACTGCAGGTATAGAACCCCTAAAGATATTTGTATGTAATTAAAAATCTCATTTATTAGAAACCACCAACACAGTTACTACATTCAAAATCTAAAATTGATTCGATTGTAAATAACAAAAATATACGAGAAAGTAATAAAATACTGTAGATGCTAGATAGCATGAAATATTTTTGAATAGGTATCCACTCTTCAATTAACATACTTCTATGTAGTTAAGTAGAACTCCGATTGCATCATCCTTGATTTGTTTACTTCTTGGTTATTTACCCAATGAAGTTAGCTGCATTAAATTACTTCTTATTTGAATGAAAATCGGATTTAACTTGCAGTTTCTGTTGCAATTCTGTTTTTAAACAAATATCTAATTGCTTTAATAAATTTTAAAAAGTATCTTGTAAAATTTATCTAAACAAATACCTCAATTTTAATTTATTTCCTCGAAATCTTGTGCTAATTTTTGGAGAACTATTTACAACCAACGCTAGGTGGCGCGAGTAAACGTTGCATTGGTCACTTCTTCTTTGTTGTCTAACGTCCGACTGCTGATTTTTGCGCTTTTTGTGACTGCGATTGATAGTGTGAAACTGTGTGTGTTTTTTTAAATAATTTCGCCGTAATTTTAAAGTAAGTAGATTTCACGGTTATATTAAATACAATTGTAAGCAGTTCTAAGTCAGTATAGTATAAATAAAAAATGTATTCTTGTTTGCCTGTCAATTATACACCAAGTATTTTGGGGTTAAAATTTATAAACCGTCCAGGGTGTGTGTGACGACGTTCCTTTTAGCGTGTTATTAACCGAAATTGTTTGTATGAAAATACATTCTAAACAGTTTTAGTGTTTTATATAATAAGATAGGTTTGTTTGTATTTTGAACTTTGTAAGTTGAGTTGTAAAAAACGTAAACAAAAAGTATCAAATTCAGTAGTAGCAGTAGTAGTCAGGAAGGTTAGGTGTTTTGTGTTAAATTATGACGTCGTTTAGCAATGCATATCAAAAATTATTCTTTTGGTTCTTTAAAATTTAGTAGTAGAGCAATTATGGATAAATCTGAGGTGTATTGGGGAGAAGCTTGAGTAAAATGTGTAGTTTATAGACCTTTCACTGTTAGATGAACTAGAAAAGGCTTATGCTTAGTTTGTTATTCCGATGATTTCACTGTTGATATATTAATGAGATTAATGTATAATAAGATATCCAAATGATTTTTGATTGAAAAGGTTTTTAGTGTTTTAGGTTATATCTTCCGTCATGTCCATTTCTTGTTTGGCTTTAGGCAGAATTTATTATTAATAGTAATGTTTATTTGTATATAATAATGATTATGTTACGCTTTTATAAACGTTTAACAAGTATGAGTTGTCAACGTGACAATTACAAATTGAATTTGAAATTATACACAGTGCCATCGCCTTGACATGGCTTGCTTGGATATCTTATAATTGTGGACACGATTATAATTTTTATTATCCTTATTAGAAAGTAATGGTGGTTGAATACTAATAATATTTTATTTATGAATTGTTATCAATAACATCTAGTGTAATAATCATAATAATAATGAATTTAATCATTACTATTGTTTTAGCTGGCGAATTGAATGGAGTGATTGGGTTTTTCTGGCCGTGTATTTATAACAAAATTTGCGAAAAATGGCAACTTTAGCTCATCAAGCAGCAGCCCTATTGGACTTTAATCGTAAGTTGGATATAGGGCTCCTGGACAATGTCGTTTTAAGTATGTATGCAGGCAATGGTGAAACGCAACGAGTGGCACAGGAAGTTCTCACAACACTTAAAGAGCATCCAGACGCTTGGACAAGAGTTGACACTATACTGGAATATTCCACCAACCAACAAACAAAATATTATGCCTTACAAATTCTAGAACAAGTAATTAAAACACGATGGAAAGTTTTACCTCGAAACCAATGCGAGGGGATTAAAAAATACATTGTAGCACTGATTATAAAAACAAGTTCAGATTCTGAAACCTTAGAAGCTAACAAAACTTATTTAAACAAATTAAATATGATACTAGTGCAGGTTCTGAAGCGTGAATGGCCTAAAAATTGGGAAAGCTTTATACCCGATATCGTTGGTGCGAGTAAAACAAACGAATCGTTATGTCAGAATAATATGATCATACTGAAATTATTAAGTGAAGAATTATTTGATTTCTCGTCAGGTCAACTAACACAAACTAAAGCTAAACATCTGAAAGACACTATGTGTTCAGAATTTGCACAGATTTTCCAACTTTGCCAGTTTGTGTTGGAAAATTCGCAAAATCCGCCACTTGTTAATGCTACTTTAGAGACCTTACTGCGATTCCTTAATTGGATTCCGTTGGGATATATTTTTGAAACAAAATTAATCAACACGTTGATCTTTAAATTTCTTCCTGTCCCATTGTTTCGAAATGTAACTCTTAAATGCTTAACGGAGATTGCTGGCGTTACCGTAAGCAATTACGATGATATGTTCATGACATTATTTAGTCAAACCATGGGACAACTTGAAGTCATGTTATCTCTTCAAACAGACATTCGCATTGCCTATGCAGCAGGACAAGATCAAGAACAAAATTTCATCCAAAATCTAGCCATGTTTTTGTGTACTTTTTTGAAGGAGCACGGAAACTTGGCTGAGAATGCAGTTGCTCTACTTCGAAACGCGTTACACTACCTTGTATTGATTTCTGAAGTTGAGGAAGTCGAAATATTTAAAATCTGTTTGGAATATTGGAATGCACTAGCATCGGAGTTATATCGAGAGGTGCCATATAGTGGTGCTCAACCAATCTTCTTCGGAAACAGCCGTCGTAGCCTTTATCAAGAAGTGTTGAATAAAGTTCGATACATCATGATTTCACGTATGGCAAAGCCAGAGGAAGTTTTAGTTGTGGAGAATGATAATGGTGAGGTTGTTCGAGAATTCATGAAAGACACGGATTCGATTAATTTGTATAAAAATATGCGCGAAACGCTTGTGTATTTAACTCATTTGGACTATGCTGATACTGAACGTATTATGACTGAGAAGTTACAGAATCAGGTTAATGGGAGTGAATGGTCTTGGAAGAATTTGAATACTTTATGCTGGGCAATTGGAAGTATTTCGGGAGCTATGCATGAGGAAGATGAGAAACGGTTTCTTGTTACAGTCATTAAGGATTTATTAGGTAAGAAGAATTTCATTGTTATTTATATTTATTTATTTACTTTATTTTATAAGTGATTTGAGATTCTTCCGAGTAATGTGGAAAATATTAAAAAAAAACTAAATTCAGAATTTAATCGGAAGCTCTGAACAGAAGAGCCAGATTGCCATTCTAGATTCTCGCATTACTCAGTTACATCAAACAATAAATGAATGCAAAAGATATTATACTCAAATTACACTACTGTATTTAAGGTTATGTTTGCTCATAAGCAATAAGAACGAACAAGTAAATATGAGTTTAGGGATCGTTTTTGATAAAAATGATGACCGAGTCGTTGCTATCATAATCATCTTTATTGGTTGTGTAGTTAATTCCACAATGCAGTGTAGTTGTACGTATAAAATAACGAAGAGTGATTCATTACTCGTCGTAATTTTTGCCCGGGATCACACACACTCAATTACAGTACAACTTCGCTAATCCGGAGAGATAGAATTTTTCCCCTGTTCGGATTTGTGAATTTTACGAATTATGGAAATATTTAAGAAAATACACAAATAAAGCAAGAAATATTGTTTTAATGTTGAATATTCTAACTATTTTTATAAACAAATAACAAAACTATATTCATACAGAATCATTTTTCTTAAAATAAAAACTAATTTTTTGCTGCTTTCCATTTTCAAAATAATGAATACTAGCCTTTTCTTTCAATCTTCTTAAAACATAATATTTTGCATTGGAATGTTATTTTCTTCTGCCCATTGAAGATTGAAGGCATTGAGAAAATGACCAAACGGCATTGTTATGCAGGATTTTATTATTTGATTCTTCTACAAACTCACATTCAGAATCGGTAATAGTCAACTCATTATCGTCAGCCTTTGAAGCCTCTGCAATTAAATCTTGATCTGTAAGATTTGCCATACCCTCATTTTGTCCAGTTGCCTGATTAAAGACTCCCTCAGAACTAGTGATGTAAAAAAACGGTTTTTTCTCAGATTGAATAAAAAACATGTTTTTTTTTTTTTAAAAACCACTTTCTGGGTTTTTTTCAGCAGACGGGTGCTTAATAATAAAAACTTCTTGTAATGATTAGAGAAACAAGAGACCAACCGATTACTTTTTAAATATACATATATCAATGATCTATAACCTTCAATTTAAGACTCGAACTGATGATGATGGGGAGGATTATTATAGTTAGTAAATCAATAGATAAAAAAAAAGATGAAAATCTTATAGCAAGATCAGGACATAAGTCAATATATTTACTGCCATTTAGTTTTACTGCAAAAGTTACATATTTAGTAGCTATTTTTTTTAAAACGTTGAATTATATTACAGTGACAATTCAACACATTATCAACCAATCAAATGTCATAAATTTAGTCAAACCAATTAACAGCACGCTGATTACAACAATAATCACCATTGATGGTAATTACAGAGATAATTTGTTTAATTTTCACACGAATTTCACTTTTGGTCCCAATTTTTTTGGTAATCTTGGGCATCATATTAGATTATACATGTAAGGATTCAGACGATAAGTGCGAGTTATGCTTTGCACTCATCACAGTTTCCATTTCGATCAACTACTTGTTTTATGACATTCAAAATTATTGGCAAAATTGGGACCACTAGTAGTATTATTATATATGACACATGATGTTAAATCAGCCATTGAAACTTATTAATTTTCTTAATTAGAAAGGTATCACAGCAATAGTAAAAAACAAGTGATCGTATTACCTTATTTTGTTCTGTTTCTAAGATCATAATTTGATTCTAATTTTCTCTCATCGAATATAATTTGTAGTACGATTAATAATCGATGATTCTAATTGTGAAACTGGAGCAGCACATTCAACTCGCCCTACAGGCTCCTTGAACTGCAGTTTGGTTTCACACATACATATCATTGATAATAATCTTACCACTTGTTATATTACTGCTGACAATCTCCTCAGACAAAAAAATGAACAATAATGAACATAATATATAGACATATAGATTGATATAGACATAATATCCGAAATTATGTCTATATCAGAAAAAAAAAGATTCAGAAAAAAAACAGACACTTATGGTTTTTTTTTGAAAAAAAAACTTTTTTCTGAAAAAAACCTTTTGGTTTTTTTTCATTTACATCACTACTCAGAACTAACTTGTGGATCAATAGAATTCTAGTTCTATAGAATATGTCGTTCAAACTTGATATGTAAACGTAAAATGTCATTAGAAATATTTTTTCATATTCTAACAAATAAGATCATTTTTTGCTCATTTTAAAAAAGAATGGCGAATTTGACAGATACCTAATGTCATCTGTCAACTTTGACATGGCGTATTTCAAATATTTTTGAAAGCAGAGGTGATTTATTTGCCCTGCAAAGTTTTTTTCAATCAGAATATTAAAAAAAAATACCCATATGGATCCAACTTTATGGCAGACACGGTATAACCTTTGAAAGTACTATACTCCGGACACTGAACAGATATAGTTAAAAAAAAATCGAGGCAGCACAGATTGTTCTGATTGGTTTTATGTGAAAGTTAAATTTACAATAGAACATTTTTGCATATGAATTGTTCATTCATATAAATTATAAATTCATTATGCATTATAAATAATGTCACTTCGCGAAATTTATGCTAGTATAAATAATAACCATACATTTTAAAAAATTGCATTTTATTCATTTAATAAAAAAGCCATGAAAAGTTCACGGGTGATATGTGTTTACACATATTATAATACATATATAATAAATATTTTTTACAATAAAACAAAGAAATTACATACAAACATACTATATATACGTCTGTAACAAAAAATGTTTTATACAAAATAGAAAATGCAGATTCCAAAATACATAAAAATATACGATATGCAAAATATAGAACTGTAACTGAAACTATACTAAACAAATACAGGATACACAGGAAAACTATAAAATATGTACACACGAGAACAATTCGGCAAACTGGATATAATTTTTGGTTGAATTAAAAAATAGATATTAATCAGAATCTGAGCTTGTTTTTATTATTATTATTATTATATGTGATACCGCTTTCTTCCAGTTTTCGGAGGAAACATAGCAACTCCAGTAAATATTTAGTAAGTTCTGTACAACTTGGATTTTAAAGGTGGTATTATTTCTTGCTACTTCTCGTTTTACTTAGACCCAAATTAATTCTATATAGGATTAACTTCGCATTGATATGGTGGCAATCGTTAACTTTTACGACCAACTGCTGTAGCTAATTCGTCAATAGCATATTTCTTTTTCGCCGGTGCGTGTTTTTGTACCAGAGTTAATAATTCAGCTCTAACCATATCGCCTTCATATGGAATAGAGTTCTTCCGTAACCAAGCGTGAATTTCTGCCTATTTTGTTGAAAAAGGATTTTTTCTATACTTTTGTGCTGTGATATGGGGAATTATTCATAATTATCATTGCTCCTTCCTCCAAAGCCGGCAATACTGCTTGGAACCACTTTTCAAAGACTTCGGCTTTCATTTCTTCATGACACCCGTTCCGGAGGTAATGTCTTTAAGTCACAAGTTCATTTTTTTTCCATTAACATTAGCCATTAACACTTCTTTTTCTTTTGCTATACCTTCAACAATAAAAAATTTAGATATAATGACATTACTTACAGCATATATATATTTACTGAAATCCAATTTCCTTCAGCAATGTTATCAAAGTAGTGCTTTTGAACTCGCCAGTTCTTCGTTATCAATAATAGTAAGCATTATTCTTGCTATTGTTGGTGGTTCATTTCGTAGGTAAAATTGGTGAATGATTCGTCTGACTCCGCTTTTTATATGTTCATCAATATTTGTCCAAAATGGGTTTACTTCAATGATAAGACTTTGGTGGCTTGAATTTATGGTCAGTCTTATATTGACATTAAAGTAATAACACAATGCGTACAAAACAACAGTAAATAACAAATACAAATAACAAACGAATGACAAAATGCAAAAAAGATGCAGGAAAAATGGAATATTTCAAACAGAAAAACGGGGAAACTAAACATACAAACAAATGAAGAATATCTGGAAAATCTATAAATTTTGTAGAAAATATTTACAATTACCAGCAAATCTTATTCACTTTCAGAAGAAAAATCAGATGACGATGTATCGTCGCCTAAATGAATTATGAAGGGTTCGACTACTATGTCCATTGCAATATCCACTTGCCACATCTGTTCTTCAACATCTTTCACATGCCTACAGGCATTGCTCTAGTTGTCGGGAGTGACATTTGTAATAGCTTCAAGGAAGAGATTTTTGACATCCTGTAATTTAAATGTGGTGTTTTTTCGAGCTACTTCACTTTTAATTTGCGCCCATATTAACTCAATTGGGTTCAACTCGCAGTGGTAAGGTGGCAACCTCAAAACGGTTCTGTTGCTTTCCTGTGTTAATTCGTCGATTACGTTAGCACTGTGTTTAGGTGCATGCTGTTTTACTAAAGATAACAATTCAGCTCTCACCATATTGTCTTCGTAGGGGATAGTTTTTTTCTGCAGCCAGTTTTGTATGTCAGCTTTCCTTGTGTTGCTAGACGGAATTTTTTCAATTTTTCTTGTGTGATAACTTGCGTTATCCAAGACGATAACGCAACCTTCTTCAAGACTTGGCAAAATATTTTTAAACCATTGTTCAAATGTATCTGCGTTCATTTCTTCATGGTAGTCATTTGTTTTCTTGGATTCCAATAACAGTAATCCATTATCTACAAAACCGTCATCAGATCCTATATGAAGGGTGATGTGCCGCTTTCCTTTCCCCGATGGATTTCTCAAGCCAGTCGATAACCCTCTTAAAAATGCATCTCGTGGATTTGTTATGGACATGTCAGCCCACACTTCTTTTACAGTGTGACCCGCATTAACCCACGTTTCATCTAAATAATAGATTTTCTTCCTATCTTCTCGGAATTTCTTGATTTCGCGAAGATATCGTCTTCTCCATGAAAAGATATCATCCTTCTCTTTCAAAATGCTGTTTCTAGATCTTGCTGTGAAACTACAACAAGCTTTTTTATATACCGTAAAAATTAGTTGTTTTAATTACCTAAAGTTAATTTCTTTTAAAAGTTTTCTTAAAGTAGACCGTTTAAAATTGGGAAGATCTTCATTTTCATTTAATTTCATTAAAACTTTATCGAGAGTGGGAGGTTCATTTAAAAGAAAAAAACTATGAACAAGCCTTCTGATGCCATTTTTGACTTCTTCGGAAACATTGTCCAAAATAGCTCTTGGTCTATGATACGCCTTAGGAGCATCAAAATAATCAGGATGTTGCTTGTGCTCACGAAGTATGTTGTAAACACTGGCCACACCAATTCCTAAAATTATAGTATATAAGCAGGTGGATTGGAAGGCAAATTAAAACATTACCTATCAATCTAGCAACATTTTCCACTTTGTCGTGTTTTTTCCACTGAGGATTCTGCTCTTCACACACTTTAAACGCGTTCATAATTATTTGTTTCACCTCTACAGAAAAGTGCTTTTTTTGGTGGTGACAACTGAATATTGTTGACGTTTTCATCATCCATTTGAATTAACAATTTTGCAGTAAGAAAAATTCTACAAATTAACCAACTCATTATTATTATTAACTTTTCGTATAATTATAACTTACTTATTGACAATCGTTCGTGTATTGAATAGTGTGAGTCTTAATAAAGACTTGTAATGTACCTAATATGTAGCACAGTTGGAAAAACTTTGGAAATTTTCAAAATAACTGACGTAAACGCATGCGTAATAAGCTGGCGTTTGCCGTTTGTGTTTGTATGTGTAAATGAGACTTTTATGGAGTACCGCCCCATTTATTTCAACCAATGGATATTCAAGTTTCAAGTTGCATCTGAATGTCTCTGGTTTTTCATTACTATATCTGTTGGGTAAACGGAGATTAGTAACTTCATATGTATTCCTAAAAGTCTGGGGGAAGGGGGTACCAAATATAACTTGAAAAACATGTTAAATTAACGTGTTTGTAAGACCTAAAATTGACGTCTATCATATGACATTTTTCATTTGAGACATTAGGAAGTCGCTATCACGTCATACTTACGTCACTTGGTTACCAGTTTTTCACGTCATTTTCACGTGCCTTTGCTGTCTGGGAACTTACCTTTATATAGGAATGTATGGAAGCAGGAGTTGCCAAAATAAGATTATTACTGAATCGGTAATAGTCAACTCATTATCGTCAGCCTTTGAAGCCTCTGCAATTAAATCTTGATCCGTAAGATTTGCCATACCCTCATTTTGTCCAGTTGCCCAATTAAAGACTTCCTCAGAACTAACTTGTGGATCAATAGAATTCAACATTTGTGTAATGGCTTTTAAATTTGTATTTACCGATTCAGATTCCCACTGTTGTTTCAACTGACTCAAAGAAATTTCATCGTCTTCATCCCATTGTTCTTTTGGCCAGAGCAGCGTCCAACTTTTTCTGATGTTTTTTTCAGTTATAGTTTTCCATGATTGATGCAAGTTCATGGCAGCCTCCTTCAAATTGTAGCTCTTCAAAGTGTTTGTTAAATCATTGTCTTGAGATATTAAGTGAGTCAATAATTTTTTTCTATAAGCCACATTAATATTTGTGATCAAATTTTGATCCATTGGCTGTATTATCGCTGTGCAGTTGGGGGGTAAAAACATAACTCTGAAGTTTGGATCAAAATTTAATGAACAAAATTTGTTATCTATTAGAAGAAGCGCTTTTTGTAGTAAATTTTTCTTACCCAAAAATTTTTTTACATGTTTAATAATAGTATATTGTACAACTGGTGTTACAATGACAATGTTTGTAATACGAGTATAAGTTTGCTTAACGAGCCGCGAGGCGGCGAGTTAAGCAATACGAGTATTACAAAAAGGAATTGTAACACGTGCTTTACATACTACTTTGTCTATTTCGCCCTAATTTACAATTTACTTTAAAGAAATGGGAAGATGTACACGCGGGTATTTTTGATGTGGTAATGTTGGTAATAACTGATAACGCATACAATGACATCCACTGTCATTTTGAAAAAATCACGTAGGCAGGAAAAAATTCAAGTTTAAAAAAAGATGACAGCTTAGTTGTTTCTTCTGATATAAGATAAAAAATGTTTATTGTAATAGAAACAGTAAAACCTTGATTGAGTACATGATTGTCTCATCAAAATAATTATTTATAATAAAAATAAGTATGTTTCATTATTCTCGGTGTTATTTCTGAGCATCATAACATTCAAATTTTTAAAACGGCGCCAGTTAATGAATACTTATTAGTACCTATCACAGACAGACTGACAGAGTAGGCTGGCAGCAAAATTTACTTACTGCCAGCCTTACAAATAAAAAAATCACTACTTCCAGTTGCACAAAGTAGCACTTTGTGTAACTGTTTTTTGCAAAAACAGTGTCACAAAGTAACCTTTGTATACGCGAAATAGACAAAACATTTTTTGAACCAGTCCATGAAAATTGTTTAGGTCATCCACCCTTTCTTGCTGACTATACTCGACGGGAAGATCGGTGTTAAAACATCTGAGGTTGAGGGATTTCTCGAGAACAAGTAGTGGTAGCTTGTGGATGCCTGCCACATTGGAACAAGGCATGAATCTGATCCTATCTTTGGAAATTTTTCTGCCAGGAGCCGACTTCTCTTTTTCGTGAACCTAAATGGTAGTTGATAAAGTTTTCCAATATGCCGCACTTTCATCAGCGTTATACACCTGGTTTTCTGATAAATTCATTTTGTTGACCATCTTTAGGAACTTCTCTTGGAATGGTGCCACCACACGTGTCAGTGTACACTTTTTCCCCACAAATTTTCAAAAATCGAATTACATGCCTCTTTTAAAATTTATTCAGCCAACCAGAGCTTATCTTTTCCAGATATTTCGCAATAAAAAAATCTGGCTTTTTCACGTAAAATTTCTGATGAAATTGGTACATGAAGGCTTCTTTCTCTGTTGTAAGAACCATGTATACAAAGCCTTCTCCACCTTAGGATGTTCACCTTGACGAAGAACTTTTTTGGAACCTACATGCAAGTCGTTTTTTATTTTTTTAATTTATAACTCGTAAAATCATGCATACCTGGTCCTTGAAATGTAGTTGAAACAAACTGTCTAATTTTATTTTTCTTTTGTTTAATGTCATATATCGTTGATTTCGGCACATGGAATCTATCGGATACAAAGCGAATACTTTTTCCACTGTCAAGAAAATCTAAAATATTGCACTTCTCTTTAAGAGTAAGAGTTTTGTGGCTTCGCTTCATTTTAACCAAAAATTTCACATGTATGTAGTTTCACCAGCGTCAACAAACTGAAAAGGGGCACGAAGAAAGTGTAAACGTAAGGCATTTGGTGTTTTAGTAAACAATTAAGGGATTCCCGTTAAAATTAGGGGATTTCCTTAAGTGTGTTGATGCCGTTGATGGGTGGGGTACGTGATTTACATGATTTCAAATGTGTCCGGATTATAGTGGATTATAGAGGCACAAAACTGTCCGAATTACTGGAGTGGCCGAGTTAATGCATGTCCGGATTAGTGAAGCTGTACTGTACACACTAGTGTCAGCAAGGTTACACTAAAAATTTGGCTGGTTTTATGTTAATTAACACTAAACTTCTCACACCTTGCTAAATTTTGTTTTTTATCTAAATCAGAGGTTCCCAAACTTTTAAACCCAACAATCCCTTTAGGTATTTTGCGAACTCCTTCACATAAATGCAAATGGCAGATGTAATAGTTCCGTCTTCATCAACAGATTTATGTCCCAACAAACTCATTAGTTTGAGTTGCTAAAATGCTCTGAAAGTGATTTTTAAATATGGATGTAGCTTAATTAATCAATCTGCCCCTTCAAATTCAAATAAACCTGGACAAGCTGAAGTTAGGAAAAATAAAAACATAGAAAATTGACATTCAAAAAAGAATAAGGCAGGGGTGTATTCTTTTACCTCTTTTATTCGGCCTGCATATACTCCGATCTACTTTTCAAAATGGTACTGGAAGAAACTAACTTAGGTGTAACGATGTACTGTAATTTGTAAATACTAATAATAATAATAATATACTTTATTTATAGCATATAACTAGATAAATTCCATATAATACATTATATTTTCTTGAATATTAATGTAATTTATTATATTTTTTACACTTTCTTAAATAATTTTAAAGATGTACAGTTTTTTACATTAGCTGGAAGTGAATTATAGTCAACTAAACCTTTATGAAACAGATTATTTTGTCCTACATTTGTTGTTACTGTATGAACATAAAAATTATTTCTACTTCTAGTATTATGATCATGAACATCTTGTACGAATAGTAATTCATTTAAAATGTGCTCTGAATATAGTCGGTTTTTTATTTTAAATATTATTATCATCGTATTATAAAATATATTTTGCTTAACACTTAACAAAGATGTAATTTGCAACTTTCTTCTTATGCTAGTATACCTACTACATTTTAATATTATTCTTAACACACAATTTTGCTTTTTCTGAAGATTGCTAATTTCAGTGTTATTTAGGAGGTAAAGTATACTAGCACAATAGTTAAAATGGGGAAGTATTATTGTTTTATATAGTAATAATTTAGACCACCCGCTTAGATTTTGGCTTATTCTACCCATGAAATTTACTTTTTTTTGCAACTTTACTCATAACATAGTTTGAATGACTAGAAAATGTTAAGTGACAATCAATTATTACACCTAAGTACTTCCACTCATAAACTTGTTCTATTTTTTGACTATTAAGTTGTATTCCCACATGACTAGATGTATCAATTACGTTAAACTTATTTTTTATTATCATGAATTTTGTTTTATTTACATTTAAAAAAAGGCTATTTTTACCTAACCAGTTATATACATTTACTAATTCATCATTGATGATATTTACCACCTTTTCAACATCATCTCCTATAAAATATATTAAGGTGTCATCTGTAAATAATTGAATGTTACATTTTTTTAATTACATTAACAATATCACATATGTATAGTACAAATAAATCAGGTTCTAATACAGTTCCTTGTGGAACACCAAAGGTAGTTTTTTTAGCTGAAGATGTACTATTAAAGTATCTAGTTTTTTGAAGTCTGTTTTTGAGATATTCACTAAACCATTTTACAACCATTGGGCCAAACCCATATTTTTTTAATTTTAATACTAGATCTCTATTAATAGTCTCAAAAGCACGTCTAAAGTCTAGAAAAACTACACCTATCACCTTTTTCTTGTAGATAGCATTCTTCCATTTCAAAAGAACTGATTGTATTGCACTGTCACATGAATTATTTTTCCGAAACCCTGATTGAAAAGGTGTTAACAGTTTGTTCACTTCAATGTAGTCACAAAACTGGATACTTACGACGGTCTCTAATAATTTTTCATAAGTTGGCACTATGTTGCCAACTTATGATGTACTATGTTGCCAATGGCACCGATCTGTCTGTATTCTTCACATTTGTTAGTGTTGGTGATCTTCTCAATGGGGGATAATATGGGATGTCTTCCAGGTTACTGGGAAGGATCTACTTTCTAGACTCATTTGAATCAGATGTAAGAATCTCGGTCCTATTACATTGAAAGCTAATTTGAGAATCTTTATTTAATACCATCGACACTACTATTCTTATTAGGTAAATTGTTTATAATTTTTTTTAACTCCAAAAACTCTATTGATAAAAATTTTTTGAACTTGCATTGATGTACATTAATGTGGCTTAAATCAGTTTCAATTTGGGTTAAATTTGCTAATGTAATAATTTTTTGTATGCTGTTAATAAAGTAAATATTGAATTTTTCTGCAATTTGCATTTCCTTTTTCTCTAACTCGTTAAAAATAATACCTTCTTTTTTTTGTCTGTTATGGCCTCCTTTAATTAATTCTTTAACTTTTTTCCACATTTCTGTTGAGTTATCTTTCATATCATCTATTGTTTCTTGATAATAATTTCTCTTGTGGTCATTCATGGTTGTAGGCATGAAGTTGGCATTGAAGTTGCTCATGTCTCTGTGTTGTATTGTGTATTCTTCATATTTTTCTTTAAATTTCGCATTTATAGTTATTATTGAGTTATAGTTATACTATTATTATATAGATAGACTATTATATAGGTTACAGGTATACTATTAAATATGCAGATTATATTTAAGGCATTTTCGAAAATTAACTCGGGTTGTAGACATCAAACCCATCAGGTTTATCAACTTTCAAAGAATATTTCTGCCATCATAAGCACAAAGGGCTTATGTGACAAATGAGTAATTTTACAGGACGAACGTTTTTACATAGCTGGATTTGCCAGTCTTCTAATTACTATTAATTAAAAGAACGTAATGTTTCCAGTTATTCTTGATCTCATCTTTCTAATACTGCACTCAGAATTCTTAATTTGGATTGTATTCTAAGTTATTAAGCCGATATGTCTTTTTTTATAATCAAACTGCCAATGAAACACAAAGCCTAAAAGGCACATGTGTATAATAGGTATCTTATTTGCTAAAGTAGTCGAGAGGTACTGGATTTCGAACCGCCATGAGCTTTAAAAAAAATTTTTTTTTCTGAGATCATAGAGTTGGCCCTCCTCTACAGACTAGGGATAGTGCCGAACAATTTTTTTTTTTTTTGGGGGGTCAAATTCGCATGCAAAGAAAAAAAATTGGTTTTTTGCCCATAACTCATTGAGTTCAGTTCGGATCGAAACCGCACAAGAATAAAAAAATGACGGGCTCGCGATGGCGCGTAGAACGCACTTTGATTTTTCAAAATCGGTTAAGCGGTTCCCAAGATATCAAGCTTTGACTGTTCCAACCCTTTTCGTCCGGGTTTTGCCGCGGCCGGAGGCACCCCAGCCGTGTTGATTTTTTTTTGCAAGGAAGAAATCGACCCAGCGACTTGAAAATTTTTTCATCACTAGACAGTGAGGACCAGAATACTGTGTCAAAATTTCAAGTCGCTAGGTCGATTAGGGGGGGAGTGGGAGGGGGGATCGTAATCGAAATTAAAACCGCTGTAGCTTGCGCAATTTCCAGGGGTTTTCGCGCAGCCAACGGGGGATTACTGAGGACGATGCCTACTTTACTGGGTCATTTTTTTTTTTCGATTTCGCCAATATCAGCCAGTTGCGGGGCGAAAAACCGATTTCCCCTCCCCCTTTTTTTGATTAAAATTGATTTTTTGATATGAAAAAAGGGTTGGGGGAAAATTTTTTTTTGCCCACAAAACGGGGAATTTTTTTATCTTTAATTTGAGCCCGGCCAGATTGCAATCGGACCATTAGGGTGGGAGGGGGAGGGCCACAACCCTTTAGCCCTGTAGCGGGGCAACGGAAAGGGTTAGGGACTTCGGGCCGGGCCCATTTTCAAGGCAAAAGAATTTCCTTTCATGCATTTTTTATCCCGAATCGCTATCTCTATCGGGGCCTCCACGCGCGCGTGATATGTTTATTGTCGCGAACGGCAAAACTGTGCCGCTGAGCAGCGAGAATAGGAAACGTTCCGGTAATTCGGAAACGTTTCCGGTTTGTAGGGTTCTCACATAATGAGAAAATACTCACAATTCGTTAGTGCTGGTTGAAGATCTCTCGCTTTGCTGAGAAATGCACCCAAAGAACGAGTACACCCACGTGCAGGCTATTTTTCTCCGTGGTCTTCGATGCCTATACTCAAAGAACAAATACCTTCTCAGAACTTCCTGGTTATGTGGTTTGGAGTCCTGATGATATAACATAAAAGATTATACTATCAACAATGGTTACTTGGTTGCGCCAGTAAAAATGAAATTGACTCAGAGCAGTACTGCAGATGAAGCGGTTAAGAAAAATCGGTTACTCGAACGTTATAAAAAATGGAGCACGCGGCATCGAATAAATTTAACGGTAACAGATACTTTCCAATTAACATCAATAAAAATACACTAAGATATAGCCAAATTCCCGTTAGCTAGTAAAATTCTGACATTGAAATTATGTTGTTTTTTCACTTACCTTAGTTTAATCGATATCAAAATACCCAAAGGAACGCAAGCTTCAAAATTGTTAATGTTTGTTACGCCGACACGAGACTGGTGCTCTCGAAAGACAACGTACAACCGTCTCGATGGGAATCCAAATTGGAAATACTGGAGAAGTTCATTCTCTAACATAAGTCTTTATTTTTGAAAACTGTAACCGAGAACCCCCCCTCCCTTGCAACATTCATTGGAATGTTAGTTTCTCAGAAATTTTCCTTAACATGTTACTGCAGGCATGCATCAGATGAGCCTTCGTAGGTAGAACACTATACCCTTCTTTGAACGTCAGTGGCGCAGCCATAGTCGTAGACAAAAGGAGGCGGCCGACGGACGTGAGCCAAACAATAGGTGCACTCACCTCGTTCTATTACTTTCCTTAGTAAAATCTGGCTGCACAAATGCAGTCAGATCTATAAGCATTCAGGTATATCACTGTACTCTTCTTTAAACGGCAGTGGCGCTGCCACATTGGTAGACAAAAGGAGGCGGCCGACGAACGTGAGCCAAACAATAGGTGACGGTCACCTCGTTCTATTACAAACAATAGAACGAGGTGACCGTCGATCTGAAGATAGTATATCTTCATAACATATTTAATAAAATATTGGTCGCGTGTGTCCCGAGAGCTTGTTTCTATCTCCTTTTATATATAGATCGTCCCATGCCTTACCATTGAAATGAGTTAACAACAAGGGCGCGCGGAGGAGAAATCGGACTCAGAGTGAAAAAAATGTAAACAAACTGCAAGCCGGTGAGGAGACGAAGAAAGAGAAAAAAAAAAAAATCAAATCGGTCAAGAATCGAGCGAGATCCGATAAGTTTATTCAAAGATACATTTTGAATAATAATAGTTCCCGCGCGCCGGCACACACAGACGAGGGGAACGCGCGTGTGTTTGTGAGAGAAGAGAAAGTGGAGAGGGAGCGTCAGGCTCCGCCCACTATTCTCGCTGCTCAGCGGCACAGTTTTGCCGTTCGCGACAATAAACATATCACGCGCGCGTGGAGGCCCCGATAGAGATAGCGATTCGGGATAAAAAATGCATGAAAGGAAATTCTTTTGCCTTGAAAATGGGCCCGGCCCGAAGTCCCTAACCCTTTCCGTTGCCCCGCTACAGGGCAAAAGGGTTGTGGCCCTCCCCCTCCCACCCTAATGGTCCGATTGCAATCTGGCCGGGCTCAAATTAAAGATAAAAAAATTCCCCGTTTTGTGGGCAAAAAAAAATTTTCCCCCAACCCTTTTTTCATATCAAAAAATCAATTTTAATCAAAAAAAGGGGGAGGGGAAATCGGTTTTTCGCCCCGCAACTGGCTGATATTGGCGAAATCGAAAAAAAAAAATGACCCAGTAAAGTAGGCATCGTCCTCAGTAATCCCCCGTTGGCTGCGCGAAAACCCCTGGAAATTGCGCAAGCTACAGCGGTTTTAATTTCGATTACGATCCCCCCTCCCACTCCCCCCCTAATCGACCTAGCGACTTGAAATTTTGACACAGTATTCTGGTCCTCACTGTCTAGTGATGAAAAAATTTTCAAGTCGCTGGGTCGATTTCTTCCTTGCAAAAAAAAATCAACACGGCTGGGGTGCCTCCGGCCGCGGCAAAACCCGGACGAAAAGGGTTGGAACAGTCAAAGCTTGATATCTTGGGAACCGCTTAACCGATTTTGAAAAATCAAAGTGCGTTCTACGCGCCATCGCGAGCCCGTCATTTTTTTATTCTTGTGCGGTTTCGATCCGAACTGAACTCAATGAGTTATGGGCAAAAAACCAATTTTTTTTTCTTTGCATGCGAATTTGACCCCCCAAAAAAAAAAAAAATTGTTCGGCACTATCCCTAGTCTGTAGAGGAGGGCCAACTCTATGATCTCAGAAAAAAAAATTTTTTTTAAAGCTCATGGCGGGTCGAGGCCTTTTTCTTGCCAGTACCTCTCGACTAAAGGTCAGCTGTTTGTTACTAAAGTCATAAAGCAAGGTATTTACATTTGATACAGTAATTTAAGAGTATTAAAAAAAAGTACAGTTCTAGGATAAAAAATGTCAATTCTTACTAAATTTAGAAGGCAAAAAGCATAAACTAAGCAAATACGAAAATAACTAAAACCCGGAAACCTCAGAAAACTAGAAATATAAAATATCGTGAATTATTCGTCTTTTACGGGGAGATCTTCCCAAAACATCAATCGATTTTTTAGAATAATTTTTGAAATAGAAGCAATGATCTTGTCCTTTTTTTTAGCAATGCCACTAAATCTCTTATGGATATCAGGGAACAGAAACCCCTTTTTAAGGACTTTTGCATTTAAAAAGTTGATAGAAAATAGTGGCAAATCAAATCCAGTTTTGTACTCTAAATTTGTGTTACCCCTGAAAACCACTATTTGCACCATATCATGCATATAAGGTCTGGGGTTAATTTTGTTGATTTTATAAGTAGATGAATAGTCCTGCCAATCAAAAAGTTTTCAAGTTGCATAGAATTAACCAAAACTCAGGAAGAGTTAGCATTTTTCACTGCATTTTTAGTCAGCAAAATCATAAACTTTGCCATGTCTTTTCAAACTCATTTCCACTTGGTGGTGAAATAAATCTGCCAACATATATGTATGTCCCGGTTCGAAATAATTAATTTCAACAACTTCTGTACTAACAAGATTAGAGTTAACGATAAAGACCAAAAAAGAAAACAATGCCCAATTCTTATTCTGTACGATGCAGTTATCTACCCATAGAATAATCTTCTTATCTGGTGATGTAAAAAGAAGGAATAAAATGTACTAATGATTTCTTTTTTATTTCTTCCAGCAATCACATCATGCCAAATAACTGCCATTGGTTTGAGGTATTGCCTCTGTTTGACACCCACGGAAACGAAACTTTTGTTGTAAGCAATTATACAATGTGTAAATATCACGGACTTGAACATCTCACATCTGGGCAGCATTATAGCTTTTTCTAAGTCAACTGAGAACACAATTTCTCCTACAACTGGCTCCCTTTCCGCATATTATCTGTATGCTTGTCTTGAGTTATCAGCTTTTTTAATATGGCTTTCCCAATGTTGACACACATCACATGCAGAGTCTAAATTATCTTTTGTATGGTGTACATTATGCAACATAAAATGTTCACATGTTTCACATTCCTCATTGTCAAACTTCACAAAAGAAATTTTTTGCTCTTTTACTACTTTGCGGTAAAGGATAAGAACCTGGAAAATTTGGGAATTTTTGTTTGAAATCTGTAAACATATTTCTTACTGACAAGTCGCTAGGGAGGTATCTGCGGTTTGATGAATGTTTCCACCGATAATGTGAAATTTGGGGTTCAAAAGACTCAATATGTTCTATCATTGAAATGTGATCTAATTTATTTGCTGGAGGTCTATTCTTTCTTCCATCTGGTTTAGGTGTTAAGCGGCTGGAGTCGTCTAAAAGAATGTTTCTTAACATTTTATCTTGATTCGGTCTGAAGCCCAAAGTTGTCAAAAAGAATATCTTACATACTGCTTTCAACTCCTTTAATGTGTATTTTACAGTTATATTATAGGCTATATAAATAGCCAGTTCCCTTAATAGTTCTTCTCATTACGTCACATTTTGAAGTGTTTTGTAGGATAAAGTTTTTTCTGGTAGTTCTTTCTTTCCATGTCCCAAAATTAATTGTTGATATCTTGTCTTCTGTCCAAGGAAATTTTTTCTGAGCACATTTTTCTTACAGGTTTGAGTACAACCAGGTTTTATTTTAAGATTTTCTTTATCTTTTTTGGCCTTCTTTTCCTTACGTTTTGCTACGAAGTCTTCATATTTCCTTCGCTTTCTAGGTTCTCCTTTTTTATTTAGTCCTATAAAAACTGAAGCATTTTTATCTTCCGTATTTTCTTTTCCACTCGCTCTTTGATTTTCGTCTACATTCTCACTTTCTTCACTTGAGCCAGACATTTCATTTTCATAATCACCATCACTATCATTTTCATCAACAATATTAGGATCTACCATATCGTCTATTTTATCAAAAAGGGTTGTAGTAATTATTGTTGTAACTTTTATTGGAGATTTTTCTATAAATCTATGTATTTTTCTTGAAATCTATCTTCTTTTCTGAATATACATTCAGTGACACTATCCATAAGGTAACTATTATCCAATAACTATTTTCCAGGTTACATAAAAATGTGCTTACTGTTACATGATCTTTATTGCGTGCTAGTACATCCAGTCTTTCTAGGTCTATTTTCTCAGTGGAATTTGGTTCGTTGAGGAATTCAGAAGTAATTGACGGCTCTAAGGAACAGGTGGAAAGATCCACATTATTTTCAAATCCATCTGTATTGAATTCTGGGAAATCAAAGCTCATACAGTCTTTTTGGTTTTCTGTTGTTCCGCTTTCGATTTGTTCGAGTCTATTTTCTTGGAATGCAGGGGTCTTCTGACTGCTTTCACTCAAGGCGTTTTTTACTACCAGTTTTACTAGTTTTCCCCTTGCACAAATTGCCATTTTACAAAATTCTGTAATTAATATAACAAGTCATCAGATTTATATACAGAAATAAAAACCGAGAATTTACATTTTATCAATTTTAGGCAGTTGTAATTGAAAATAATTCAAGTTGACGAGAAAATTAATAAACAGTTTTGGCAAACATAATACTGTATGAAAATATTTTATTCAATTTTGAAATTAAAAGTTTTCACAATAATTTCGCACCCTAGAAGACACTACGTACGGGTACACCTGTTATTTAGAATCGAGATTCGTCTTTGATGCAAATCTACCATACCGTATTTAAGTAACAATTTTTAAAATAATTTAACCCCATATGAAGTACTATGTTTAAACTACGGATTAGATTTAACCCTTAACTACCCGGGTGCTGTAAGAGTAACACAAATGCCTGGGACGGGTCACGGTGACCGCTGATGTCTAATTTTAAAAAATGCAAAATAAGTCATTTTAATTTGTTGTTATAGTTCTTGAATAGTGTGAATTCTCATTTAAAGAATTTTTTTTTAAATTTTTATAATCAGAAATTAATATAACTAAAAAAAATGATTTAACGGTGGAAATTTCGAAAAAACAGCCTAGTTGATTCTAACATCAAAAAATTTATTACAGACAGAAAATAAAACAATTTTCTTACAAAACAGGATAAACTAAGTTACAAAAGATATATCTAGCAATGAGTTTTCAAAATTCTTATCACCAAAGCGAACCTTCAGTGAAGAGCTAGCCATAACTTAGATACCCGGGTCCGGTCACTATGACCGCACGAAATATTTAAATTTAAAGAATAACGCAACGCGTGAACACAGATCGATGTGCAGCGGGCTACGAACTGAAAATGATGCTATTTAGGAATACCTAAAGGCACAAATCTTAATTCTTCCTAGAAATAGGAAAAACCAAAAGTCACACAGAGACCGCACCTGGTAATTAAGGGTTAAACTAGAGGCATCATTTACAACCATAACATAATATGTATATGGGTTGATAGCGACCAACTAAACTATGTTTATTACGTAATCTAAAAGTTGGGAGGGTGCCGGCCGGTGAGCACGTGTTAAGTCAATCGCTCCGGTACTAACCTGGTTAGCTAGTAGAGGGTGGATAGGCAACCTCGCTCCCACCAGTGAGTAACTGGGAGCAATTGTGTGCTGATTGAGCGTATCTCAATTACTTCCTCCCCAGGGAAGGAACGTGGGGGGTATGTTAAGACGGTAACCCCACGTAAAACGTGCATTTAATCAATGTATTTTTGCCTAATTATAAAGGGCACATTTAGGGATGCTCAGAGACTACTGCAAAATTAGTGGTTCTCTTGAATAAATAAACTGCTGACCAACTTTGTCAGCTTAAGATAGTTTCACTACTTTGCCAATGCTTTCAAAACCAAGATTATTTTGACTTGAACCATCATCGGTTATTGTAAATTTGGCATTCTGCAGAATAGGGTACTTGCACAAAAATTAAATATTGCTAAATCGCATAAAATATGAAATTTATACAGCTAAAATAAGTGTCGGAATTTTTTGGGCGACATAAAAGTGTACAGATGTGGATTAAAACTAAATTAAAAGTTAATCAAATTCTGAAATTCGAAAGTGCTTGCAAAACGCCTACGAGTCTGCGCCAATCGCGTGACGTCACTTCGCGTTTACAATTCTGTATCAGCTATGCCTGCAACATGGTTTACTTGTTTTGTCGGTGTGTTTAAAATTGTTTCGTTTTGTCTTGATACGTGTTCGTTTGTTAGTTACTTTTGAATTTATTTATTTAGCCTTTTTCAAGGCTACATGCAGTAGGAAACCCGAGAAAAAACGTAAAGTATCAACGCAATTATCGCATTTATTTTTATTAGTAATTAATTTCTGTTTATTCATTTAAAAGGTTGCTGTATTCAAAAGTAAGGCCGTTGTCGTCAAAAGAAGGTTTGATTGTTAGCGTGACAGTTCTAATCGACTAAGAAAGTTCAATTTTTCGAAACCTTTACAAGAAAGGTTGATTTATTACATACGTTAATTAACAACTGCCGTGCTTTCATTGTTATGTAATAAATGGTTAAAAATAAACTGAATGCATATGTATTTTGTAGTTTTAAAATATTGGATACATTTGTCGTTATACTTACGTTAAAATGATTAAAATGAAAACAACTTCGTTCGTTTCTCGTCAGTGGGAACGCGAAAGAAAAGTTTATTATTAATTATAATATGAGGAGGAAAATATTTTGTAAAATGAAATAAGAAGTATAGTTATTAATGTAAATAACTTTTAAGAAGTTGGGACTTTTATTATTAGTAGGTATTGTAATTCAGTTTTTATTGGTAATCGTCTGAGGATGGCAATATAATTACTTTGAACGTTTTTATATTTTTAATGGTGAATAGACTTGAGTATTATTATTTTATTTTATGAGTAATAGGCATACATTTATCAGTAATTTAAAAGTTCTCTTGCTTTTGTAGTCTTGAAAAAGGCTTTTTTTTAATACAAAGAGCTAAACAAAACACATGATAACTTAGAATACAAATAAACTTGAAATTACAACAGCTAAATACACGGAGTAAGTGCATTTGCAAGACGGGAACGCGTAGTGGCGTCACGCTGCCCGCGCCAGCGCAAATGCGTTTCAAGGGCCTGAATAATAATTTAAACTTATTTCGGTAATAACTATAATAATAACAGTTATTTAGCAAAAATATTTTTAATAAACAGTAAAATATACAATTCTGAACTCGTTGGGAATGAATTTGAAAATCATGCAAGGACCTTATTCTTTTATGCCTTTAAATGCTCGACTAACGCCTCGCATTTAAATATTTCAACCTCGCCCTTAAAGACCTGCTTAGAGGACTTATGACAAATAACTATAATGTAATTCAAAATTACTAACTTTTAAACAAATTAATAATAACTTACTAGAAAAAATACCATTTTGACAAAACACACTCTAGTATTTCCTGTTTAACAAAAAGTGTTTTCTTCTTAATATAGGTCATTCCATGCGAAATCGATCACTAAAATGGGTTGATCTCACGGATTTCGATGAAAATCAATTATGAGGTAGTAATCAACTAAAGAACATAACTTTCATTCGTCAATTTGCTAGATTACGCAGAACTTCGGAAATATTTAAACTGAAAAAATATCAAAACTGCTTGCACGTCTTTAAAGAAATATAAATATCTCGAAAAGTATTTATCCTAGAACAAATATTTTTTTTATATATTGCTCACAAGAATATGGGCTTTTTGGACGACCTGATAATTTTTTGTTACCAAACGTATTTTTATTTTTTTCTAAACGAAATCTTATAAAAATGCAGAAAAATCGGTGTGGTCACATTTTTAAAACTCTGAAAAAAATTGTACAGATTCTTTGAACATTTCTGTATTTAAATGCAAATGGCAAGCTGGACGTTTTAATAGTTTTGGCAGGACAAATTTTCAAAGACTGCGTTGCGGACAGCAAGAACAGCATTGTTAACGGCCAGGGCGCAACCCGCATTCGCTACCTTCTAGTTAGTAACAATATGGTCCATAATCCCAGCGGACTTAACTAGTGTACTACATAAGATAAATGTATATCTGTGTGAATATGATTATACCTAGTGATTAGTATTAGTAAGTTAATTACTTATGTATTTAAATCGATTTCTTCAGGTGTGATACATATAAAGTATTTTTCTTGCGGCTGTCAAAGGCCCTAAAATATAATGCAACAGCTTTTTTAATTTAAGTTTTAAGGTCTGTTGGGGTAATTGGGTCATAGCTTTACAATTAGCTTGCTTTAAACTGTCATTACACACTCTTATTTAACGTTTTTATCATGAAATATAAGTTTAGGACTTTTTTTATAATAACTTTAATATATTTATGAAATATAATATAAATACAAAGATTAGTTAAAGTTTCACCATACATGTGTGCCAACCACTGTCATTCGGAATTAGATTTGACAGGTCGTTGGAGTGCCTAATACAACGTAATCTGATGATTGGTTGCTAGTTGTTACCTTCAATAGCACCCAATCTACCCAGTAAACCTCTATTTTTTTAAATTTAGGATCAAGAAGAACGCATTTTGTGTAAACAAAAATGGTATTTAAGCTCTTGCATTATAATATTTTAGCGACTTTGACGGCCGCAGGGACGAACCTAAATAATGTTTTTGGAGGGGGGTAACCTTAAAATTGCCAACTTATTACGATGAAAATACCAACTACTAGTAAGAATATATTTTTATTTGTACCTAACATTACATGAAGCAAAATTGGTATTTTACACAAATCTTATTTTTATTCAAAACTCTCCAACCGTGTATGCATGGCAATTAGATTAAATTAAAAAAATAAATTGTTTTGGATACTTCTCATTTTTCTCAAATTGTGAAATTGCCAACTCTCGCTCAAAATTATCAACTTTGAGGGGAGAGCTTCCCCCCCCAATGGGTTCGCCCCTGGACGGCCGCAAGAAAACTGCTTTATGTAACACACCCGAAGAAATCGATTTAAATATATAAGTAATTAACTAATCAGTAGGTATAATCATATCCACACAGATATACATTTATCTTATGTACATTAGTTAAAGGGGGTGTAGCGCAAAAAATTATTTTTTAATATATTCTAGAATAAAAAATTCTAAGAATGAAAATGAAAACCGCACTTTTCTAGTGATAGTAGTTTCGTAGATATCGGCTTCTAAAGTATAGGAAGTTTTGTGTGTGACGTCACACCGACACGACTGCCTCGACTACTATCCATTTTTTTTCTCGAGTCCTCTGACTTTGATACCTTATTGCTCGAGAACCACTGAACCAAATTAAATATTTTAAAAACGACCAAATAGTAAATTTATTTCTACATGCAACAGTAAAATATCATATTTCTAACTGATATACTTTTATTTTTATCGGACGATAGATAATAAAAGGTACCCATTTTTAGGGATAATTTCATTGAAAGTAAAATTTTTTTTTCTGAGAAAGTATATCTCATATATCTATGAGATTTTTGTAGGGGTTAGAAAGAAGCTTTGCGGTTGTTATCCTATTAATTTTCGGACAAAAAAGTGTTTTATTTAAGATTTATATGAAAAAATAGTGAACTATGCGTTCTTATTTATTAATGGAGATAGCGTCAATTTTTTTTCGTTAAATTAACACTTTTCGTATGTAGACATTATTTTCTTTAAAAAAAAGTTCCGAATTTTAACAATAAAAGTGCAATAACAAAAAAACCGTTTTTTGTCGAAATCGCTTGTCATCAAAAATAGTTTTTTTTGTTTCCGCATTTTTATTATTAAAATTAGGAACATTTTCAGTGATAAATGACGTTTGGCATTTCAAACACAGATATAAAAATAAATCGTACAACTGAAATCCAACTAAACCAATTAACCAAAAGAAAAGCGTTTGTTAAGGTTTGGTTGCAACATACAAAATTGCGACAAGCTAAATGCCGCAACAATTATAATATCGTCTTTCTTCTTCCGTTTTACACTTTAAAAGTAAGCTGTGCCTTATCATATTTAAACTATCTCTAAGTGTAAAACTACATTTACAAATGATTCATGAAGAATAATGCACGTTTACTTCACTTACTCCATTTTCAAGAGCATTTTACTACCTCATAATTAATTTTCATTGAAATCCGTGAGATCGACCCATTTTAGTGATCGATTTCGCATGGAATGACCTATACTTATTTTAACTATGTGAACCAAATTTTCATAAAATATAAAAGTCGCCTATTATATATTTATTTATATAAGAAGCCGTGTACAAGTCTCAAAAACTCTCAGTTTTTGGAAATTACACTTTACTGTTTTGAATACAAAAATAATTCTATAATAACATAATATCAATTATTCCTAAAATTCCAGTGCCGAATTTATTGTTTTCATACTTTAAAAACGAAATATTTGTCACAGACATATTCTGGTTGAAATTAATGGATTAATTTAACCCAAAAATATTATTTTTACGGATGCAAGAATCTTTCATTACAAGTTTCACATAACCTTTCCATCATACATTAATGGAATTAGAAAAGTCTTCGTGAAGCGTGTGAGACGTGCACACTAAGTACCCTTAAAAATTAAATGTTTGGGCTGGTAATAGTGGATGACACATTTTAGAACTATTTTCTATTAATAATTTCCCAACATATTTAGATCTTTTCTGACATCTAGTTTCAGCAGGATGGTTGCTCTAAACACAATACTTGAACAGTAAGAAAATATTTAATTGGTATATTTCTCTGACATTTACTAAGTATGCACGGAACAATATCTTGGGCTGCTTAATCATGAAATTTGGCATCAAACAACTTCTTACGGAGTTGTAAAAAATACAAAATTTACAATTTTTAAGACAAAAGGGCTAACAATTAGTTTTTATAACTGATTAGCCTAACGAAGGCGGTCTATTTCAACATTTGCTATAAGTTTAAGAACTCATTTTTTGTGCAGAATGATTATTCTTATTTCTTTTGCGGAATTAGTAGTTTATTTTGTTTAAATATTAGTTTTAATTTTCATGAAATAAGTTCATTTTTTTTAATGGCTGTAGAAAATAGTATATTGTGTTTTGAGAAGTGGCATGTGCCAATTTCTTATGATAAATGAAAAGTGTATGGCGAGTGCGGATAGGCTACACGAGGGTAAACTTTTTCTGTGTTTAAAGTGTTGCTTTATTTATTAGAAAATAAGCAATTTTTGATGTAGGTACTTATGTGTTTAACCACATAAGGTATGTTTATTTCTTCAGGCTCAATGAAGATAAAGAAACTACTCCATAGTCCATACCTTATGCATGACCTGGAAGATAAGCAGCCCACAATATACAAGTGTACTATTGAATTGATACTATTATTATTATTATGTCTAAAGTAGGCAGTCGAAACCGATAAAACTATTTGCTTAGTTTATATTTATCTGAATTAAATGTTTTCTTCGAAAAGAGTTTTTTAGAACTTAATTGATTGACTTATTAGTTGTTGCAGCTTAACTTGTCACAATCGATAATCAAGTTTAGAGTCATTATCTTTTCTCTATCAAGTTTGTTGAATTCAAACTCTTCTTCATTTCTTCATTTGAAGAGTGGCCTAAACACACTAATGCCAAATTTTATGCTGACTAAGTTATGTATAATTCAGTACTTTGTACTAACCCTGTATAATATTTTTCAAGGTAGAGTTTTTCATTTCATATTATTATTAAGAAATAATAAGCTTGTATAGCTTCCGGTCTTTACAATGCATATAATACTTTGATTGTAGACTTATCAGTATGCATAAACATCTCATATTATTCCTTTTTACAACGAATCATATGTTGAAATTCCTCTTTCTTTGATAAGCTAAAGCTCTACAGTAGTTTGTTTAAATGTTTATACATTATTTATGATTTATGTCTTGCTTTGTTTGAGCCAAATTCCAAGGTTAATAAATAGATTTAAATTACCTACCTGATTATCAGTAATAGTGAGATTCACTAATCTTTTAGCAAAATCGTTTATAAAAGAAATTGTTTCTTATATTGTTATTTAAGGGCGCGTTATCGCCGCCAGTGTTAATAATAGGAAGCTTCAGAAACTATAACACTAATACCGAAAGATGGCACTACGGTCCGCAAATCGGAATTTATTTCTTTAAAACTAAAATTTGAAAATGTAAATAGAAATATTATTTGATCGCATCGCAGTTCTCGGTTCACAGTGTTGCCAGACATGCGTGAACTTTCAAAATATTTTAAGTTTAACTGAAATTTCTAATTTTTAAATGCCAAGGAATACTTTTAAGGTAGTTGAAATCAAAAAGGGCAATATAAAACTGCTAAATATCTTTAAAAATATCAGTTGTTCTTGCTGGTTTTAAGAAAAAGAAAAGTATTACTATAGTAAAATATTGAAAATATATATTCGTTTTAAGAAATTAATCAGGACTAATTAAGAGTGAAATAGTTTATTTAAAAATTAACCGTCACATGCTCTTAAGTAAAGAAAAACAACATTTACTTCGGGAATGTATTAAATAATAGTTAAAAGGTTAGGAAAGTTAAATTACTTTTAAATGTCTCGCGAATATTACCACCCAACACTTCTTTTTGGTGCAGAAAGCGTTCAACTAAAAATGACTGATTAAAAATGCTGCCATATTTAAATTTCCGCGCCATGTACATCTATTTTATTTCAATCAATACTAAATAAGTAAGCAAAAACATTTATCCATTGTCATAGATTTTGCTATTAAACAGTGTTATAATGACTGCATTATGTTTAGTTTGGTTATTTTTTAGAAAACGTTAATTCTACAAAATTGGCGATGTTCGACTACAATTATAAAATTTATTTTAGATATCTACTCCTTACAAACTATGATCCACACTATCTTAACAGTTTAGGAATCGACATCAAACGTTATCTTGCTAAAAACCGATTATTAAAAGAAAACTGAATGAAAAACGTGAGCTATATTTTGACGCTAATATTTTGCGCCAAAAACGCCCCCTTAAAATAAGAATTGCAATAATCTACTTCTGAAAATAAAAATTTCTGTTATCAGATAAAAGTTAGATAATAAATTTTTTGTATTTGTTTTTGTCAGATATATAAACTGTAGAAGTACTGTATAACTAAATATATAAACTTTTTTGCTTATATGTATAACTATTTTGACATCTGTCAAAGTTAACCTTAAAATTTACAATAAATTAATGTGGAGATTCTAGGTGTATTCTTTTTACCACAGGTCGTTTTAGTACTAAGATGTACTAACCTAAGCTAAGTGAGATTAAGTAAGCCCATTAAAAAGTAAAAAGAACATACAATTCAACATGTTTATGTAAACAAGCAGCAAACCATAACATAACCACAAATTTGTAATCGTTTGTGTTTTTCATGAGGATAATGAAAAATAATAAAATAAATAGTAATGTAATCATTATTTTCCTGCAATAACTGCTGTAGCTTATTCATTTTCAATAAATTACGTATTTACATGTATTTTCTATGATCAAACATTTGTTTACATTTGACATAATAACCTCAAAAAACTCACGTCCTGAAAGTTAGCACAGCAACATGCTTAAAATTAAAAACAAAATATTTTTTAATTTATCGTAAATTAGCCGTAAATATGTCGTGAAAAGTAAAAATTTGTCGCGATTAATTTTTTAAAATAATCGATAGTGATGCTAACTTCCAATGGAAGTTAGCACAGCCACCGGTCTAGATCGCAAAATAATAAATATAATTAAAAAAACTATAGCGTATAATTTATCGTAAATTAGTCGTAAATATGTAGTGAAGAGTAGAAATTTGTCGGGCTTGATTTTTTAAAAATAATCGGTAGTAATGCTAACTTCCATGGAAGTTAGCACAGCAACCGGCCTAGATTGCAAAATAATGAATGTAATTAAAAAAACTACAGGGCACAATTTATCGTAAATTAGTCGTAAATATGTCGTGAAGAGTAAAAATTTGTTGGGCTTAGTTTTTTAAAAATAATCGATAGTAATGCTAACTCACATGGAGTTAGCATGATAAGATCGCATGATCTAGATCGCAAGATAATAAATATAATTAAAAACACTATAGCGTATAATTTGTCGTAAATTAGTTGTAAATATGTCGTGAAAACTAAAAATTTTTTGGACTTTGTTTATTTTAAATAATCGATAGCTGTGCTAACTTCCAATTGAGATTGGTACAGCGACCAGTCTAAATCACTTGAAAATGAATAGAACTGGAAAAAGCATAGTACATAATTTATCATAAATTAGTCGTAAACGAACAGAGTAGAAAGGATTTTGTTATATAAAATCATACAGTAGTTATTAACAATATACTGCATCAAGTATTGTACGTAACAACAATAGAGGCGTAACAGAAAATTGTTGAACAACATAAGATCTACTGATTAATTTAAAAATAAGTTCAAACTAATTTATTGCATAAATCCATTGTGCGCCTCATACAAGCACAAAACTATTGTTTGGGAGGGATTTGTGCCTGGCCTCTCCACACGCACGGCAGACGTTCATTTTTGGATTCCTACCCGGTAGGTCTGGTAATCTCAGGGACATGGCAAATTACGAACATGGTTCATATTAATGATTCATCCTACCACAAATGTTATACTTTTAATATATCGTTGCCATTAATTTACGCAGTTTCAGTGCAAGATATACGCCTAATATTTGGTAACATCTCTGCACCATTGTCAAAAAACAAGACAAGCATTGTGACGTGGTCACAAGCTTTTTTTATTATTATAAGCAGGCGGCATGCATCCTTTAAATTAAAAAATCACAATTCCTTAAATTTTTTAAACTTCATTTCAACATCTTCATAATTTGGCAGCGAAATTGTTTTCAATATTTGATTGCCTATCAGGTTACCGGTCAAACCTTTTAACAACTAAACGCAGCACACATAGTCCGCGACCACGTCGCCGACGACGTCGGGGACGTGGTCCGGATAATGTCCCAATGTTTAGATTTGTTGTAATTTATTGCATAAACAAGTTGGGCTTGGAGTTGGTTTGTATAATAAAATTATAAGTATAGTATTTCGGGTCGACGTCATCGCCGACGTGGTGTGTGGTGCCCAAATTTACGAATAAATAAATTTACACTAGAAATTCTAAAATTTAGGTTAGTGAATACTAGAATACTACTAACTAATACAGAGGAAAAGGTCTAATTCGTTCAATATTTTAATGAACACATTAAATGTGTAGTTATATTACTGTAGTTGTTTCTATTATGTACAAGTACATGCACTAACGATATCAAAATAAGGAAATAAATAAATAAATAATAATAATTTAAATTTTGAGAGGTAGTGTCATTGTGGAGACTGTGGAGGAGATCTATTTGTTTCAAATAAAATAAAAGTCTGTTACTTCGGACCCATTCGAACCCCAGTTGGATGTAAATCTGTAAATTATTCAATTTCTGTTGGTGTTTCCCTTTCATACATTTTCAGGCAGATCAACTTATAGACTCCTAATTTTTTACCATTTGATATCGTACCTTTATTATTTTTAATATTTCTGGATAAGGTCTTGTTATATACCTATGTACTTAGTTTTAAATCCTCTTGAAAAACTACTAAAACAGATCGCAGGGGCTGTGGTCTGTTCCAATATTATATTTTAAATGGTGTCTCCAAATCACACTTAACAAATTTCGTTACAGCAAACTTTTCTCCTGTGGGTGACTCTTATTAGAGGGCCTATCATAAATATCCAAATAATACCTACAAACAGTTTAAAAACATTTCTAATAACAGAAAAGGGACCAGAAAAGTCGACCTTGACTAAAGTTTATGGCATCCATGTGTTATCTTTACACTGCGAGACTTTTTGATCCAAAGGCAATTTAAAAATGGTTCGTTATAGTTTTAGAATTTCCTCTCTTTTTCCGTTACCTAAGATTTGGTTATTTGTAAAATTAATTAGATACAGTGTTTACAATAATTCTTTTTATCCAACACCTCTATATAAATACCATGTTTACTATGGTTATTTTAAATAAGGAAAGTGATTGTTTACTTTTATGTTACATTATAACCTATGTTGCCCCTAGCAACGTGGGTAATTTTTAAAAAACTCACTCCTTCAAAAATAACAACCAATCACCAGCTTACGTTACTTAATATTATTAAAATCCAGTCATCGTGCTAGAGTATTAAATTTATTACTGTCAAAACTATAGACTAACTATACATTTCAAATTCGATGTTTAAACTTAAATAAACAGGTGTTGGATAAAACTTTGTATGGCACGCGTATTATTACCGCGTATGATTACCTCACTAATGAAGTAATAAAATAAAAATCCACTCTTTAAAATAATTAGTTTTAATTTCAATCTCAATCTTAATTACATGCTATTATTGTTCAAACTCAGTCTTAATTACATGCTATTATTGTTATAAATATTAATAACACAATTTTCACACCTATTTATAGTAGGACAAGCCATTTCTGATACATTTTTTTTAATACACCTGTCGATGCAGTAGTTCTGTTATAGTATTTTTGTCACCCAGGATTTTTGAAGCAATTTGTTTTTTGAGCTCCGCCACTGTATTTGAGCGCCAGCCCCCATGACGCTTTACAGTTAAAAGATCAGCTCCCGAATTAGCAAGCAACGAAGTAGATGAGCGCCTATAACAATGTCCTGTAAATCCTGCTGGATTAGGTAACTGAAGAAAAGTAGCAATATTCTTGGGGATAGCAGCAAATGTGTTGATACCAACAGGTAACTTTATACACTTCTGGTTTCTTTATCCTAAAAAAACCGTCCACTACTGGCGTTATTGGGACGTAGTGCAGCATATTTTCGAATTAATTCTAACATGTTGACTCCATCAATTCCGCCTGACGTAATAAAAAATTCTCTGGATATTTTTGTTTTAGTGTTTGGTATTAGAACATGTAAGAATTGTCCCTGATCTTTGACATCTTCCAAAAGCATGTTGGTAAGTTCTTGGATCCTACAAGCTCCACCAACTCCAATAATTAAAGCAACCTTGAAATTAACATTACTTAGTAAGAATAATTTATGCATAAAAAGGGTACAGTACCTTCATTAACAAAAATTTATCATCATTTGCATCTTGTAAAAATTTGCGATTTTTTAGCACGATATCCTTCAGATTTTCTTTTCAAAAAGGCGATTAAATGCACGTATTTACTGATGTCAACATTCTTCTTCATTTTCATTATTGTTCTAATCATAAAATAAAAAGCCCAGAGACTGGATGATTTATACTGTTTTGATAAATGATCAAAATATGCAAGTAGAACCTTCTCATGCGTAATATTTTTAACATTTTTCTCGTCGCACCATGAACTGAACCGTTGAAAAGCTATCTCGTACTTTTCTTTGGACTTCACTGGCACCAAGCAAGAAGCAGCATTTGTCGCCGCTTCTTCGATATCAGAAGGTAAACTTTCTGAGTCACTCATGTTTACAATTTTCTTATTTTTACCACAAAGCACAATTTTTACTGATTATCTCACAATGGCGAGCTTTGTTTGAAAAATTGTAAGCGGTTGCCATAGTGCTTACTGAACATATCCATAGGTCACCTTACTTTTAATGTAAAACAATAGGAGTTATCGGCGGCATTAAATTTTCGATTTTCTTAATTTTTGCAGTCATAGATAAAGTTTTGTATATCATACGTGGGCTAGAGCACATTACAGTAATTCGTGTGTTACAGATACTCGGGCTAACGCCCTCGTTATCTGTAATCTGCTTGTAATCTGCTGTGTAATGATGCTTCTATCCCACTAATAATATAAATAACTATTATTCACAATCGATACATAATGTGTTCATTACTGACGTTTAAAAAGTTAGAAAGTAGTTTATTATACACCATAGTCAATAATAAGTTCTCTTGGTTAGTAATATCCATTACTTACCTTTTGCTCGTTCTAAATATTCTCAACAGATGGCAGAAGTTTTCGTATCTATCTTTACTTTTAGCAGGTAACAAACAGTCAGTCACTGTTTTAGCAACTTCTCCCAATTTCGGTGGTGTGCAACTTACATCAGTTTCACTATCAGACATTTTAAATCGTGTAAATTGCAATTAGGAGTAATGTAATTAAATTTGATTTAGTAGTGACACGAATTTACTTTGACAATTGTTGCAGCAATTGTCATTTTATCGCCACCTGAATAAAAACGCTGGTGTTGTGTCCTATATATATCAAGTATAAGGTATCAATGTAAGAACATAATTATGTACGATTGTGAATAAAATAGTATACATACCTCGGCGGGAAGACATTACGCGTCGAGCAATTGCAGCCCTTGGCGCTTCGCGCCTCGGGCAGCAACATTGCTCTCCGCGTAATGTTCTACTTCCCGCCTCGGTAAGTAATCTACTATTACCGGACGCAAATACAATCAATCAACTGGACAATGTTTTAGTACGTAATCAGTTACTATGGAAACTCGTTCATCATAGATGTCCATATTTTGCATTCGGAAATTTATTTTATATAATTTTTTTTTTAATTAATCCAATATTCCAATAATTGCGGTATGAAATAAAACGCATTACGTCATATGTCTTGGAAATGGTCTTACAGTCGCGTTTCGATGTTCCGGACTCTGCTCCTTCGTCGCCTTGTCCGTAACATCTTACTCGACAGTAAAATTCCATTTTCAGGACTTATAACGTAAATTACTATTACAATTTTGCGTAAACAACATATAAAAATTATTGTTCCATATACGTTGGCTTCTTGACTTTTTTAAATCACTTCGCTAACAAATCATGCTTTAAATTTTACCCTTGAGCATAAAAATCGACGTGACTGCAAACGACTTGTAACGAAAATAACTATTTTATTATTAGAAAAGATCAATGACATTTTTTCGGTACCTTCCGTCTAAAAGTCAATTGTTTAATGTTCGATTTGGCTCATAGTTATTTTCATAATGCATCTCATCACAAAAAATCAGTGTTGTGCTGACTTTTGTGATTAGACTACTTCACTGAGCAATGGCATCACGGCATGATATGGTTTCTTTGGTTGTACTTCTGCGGATGTGTCTTTGCCAAGAGTGCAACCTCAAGGTCACTAATCTTTGTATTTACCACCAAATTACATGAGGTAACATTTTTTACAGGCTATTGTTTTAAGATATTATACAGTTAATACCAGCAGCATGCAGTATATACCAAACAGTGGAAGCAGTCACGTTACTATAGTCATACACATCTATCCTCTTGAGCAAAGAAACACAAAGTTTGTTGTAAAGAGATGCTACAACATGATCTCACATATGTCACATCCATTAGACCAATTAAAAATTTTTTTAACATTCTCTGCTGCTAAGGTACTGATTAATCAGTTATTAAAGTCAAATATGAAGAGTCGTAGGTAACTGTGTCAATTTTTATCATGTGGTTTTAGGTTACGTTCTACATAAACTATTTAATCCTACAAATAAGCAAAGATTTGCTTACACAGTTTGTAATCTAAATCTCTTCAACAATCAGGTTGCTTTTGCATCAAGTATAAGAGTTATCGTACAAGTTCAATTGTACTCGATGGGCTAAATTAAACTTCTCCCCTAGCCAAATCTTGCTCATCTCTTAGACAATTTAATAATTTTTGGATATGCTATACACTAAGCATTCCTTGTTTTATTTACATTCAGAATTGAGCAAGTTTGTAAATTGATCAATTGAGAGTTCAAACCATATTTGTCCATTGTTATCTTTGTTAAAGAATTTGTACTGCCAATTTTCTTTATTTTATGAAGTAGCTATTTTTTGTTGCTAGAAGTACTGCCTCTGTACCTATTTGTCCTGAGTTTTATGAAATACTACCAGGCGGATCCTTCACGCCAAATGGACAAGAGTGCCCAAAAATTGAAAAGGTGGTCTGACTGATTCCCCTTATGGAATTTTATGAAACTTGGCATATTTCCCTATAGACCAAAAATTCTTCAAAAGGCAAAGAACTAATATTATTTTGCGCTTCTACATAACATCTAATTCATTGATCTGAAAGGCTGATGACTCTGATAGGTTGAGGAGATTTTAAGGTTATGTTTATGTTTAATTCGTACATATATGGCTTTGTTTGAATTAGTTTGGAAACACTAGAACACAAATAGAATAGAAAAAATGTATAATCGAATATCAAAGCAAATATTAACAAAGTGATAGTTTTTATGCGCTAGCTTGTGAATTTACCGCAAACATAAATACTTTGAAAACATCTCGTTACACCAAACATTACTGCAATTAATTGCTGAATTTTTCAAAAATATGAGAATTCCCAAAAATATTAAAGGGATCCCTCACGTCATCCCTTCAATTTTTTGGTAATTCTCGTCTCTCCACAGGCATCCGCAAATGGATAACAGTACCCAATAATTGAAACAGTGGTCTGACAGAACCCCCTTATAGAATTTTATGAAACTTGGCATGGAGTAGGCGCAGAGGCAATATTTCACTATAGATCAAAAAAATTCAGAGTAAAATTTCTTTAAAAAAAGGTAAAGGCAAAGTACTAATATTATTTTGTGCTTCTACATAACATCTAATTCATTGATCTGAAAGGCTGATGCCTCTGATAGGTTGAGGAGATTTTAAGGTTATGTTTACGTTTAATTCATACATATATGGCTTTGTTTGAATTAGTTTGAAAACACTAGCGAATAGAATAGAAAAGATGTTGAATCAAATATCAAAGGAAATAACAAAATTAACAAAATGGTAGTTTTTATACAGTAGCTTGTGAATTTACCGCAAACATAAATACTTTGAAAACATCTCGTTACACCAAACATTACTGCAATTAATTTCTGAATTTCCTGTTTACATTACGAACTTGTTCATTTTGCCACAAATTAAATCCGGTGGTCATTTTCGTAAAGTTATTTATGTCGAGTCATTGCGAAATGTATCCATTTGTTACCAGAATAGAATGTACTACACTTGAGTGATATGATTTAACACTTAAAGTGTTGTAAAATTAACAATATGTTTTCTGCACCAAATTACTTTTTCACCAGGATTCTATCATTAAACTATGGTTTTGTCTGAAAATAAATTTATGTAGTGATTAAAATTAATGGTTAGCAGCCGTGGCTGCTTTTGCATGATTCGTTAACTGCACATGTACATGATCAGGTTCAAATATAGGGAAGTAGAATAAAATTGAAAATACATAATAGTCACCAAATGAGAAGATCACCTTGCACCAATTGATGATAAAACCTATTGCATTTATTTGTGTAAAAAATAATTTTTAAATAATCAAATAAGTACAACACAGAACTTAATATGGAATTCTAGCTGGATATTGTTTTCGGTCTGCGATTGCCAAATGGGTCAGGATTTGTTAAATAACTATTAATATATATATATTTATTTAAAAATAATAAAAACATAATTGCAATAAATCTATAAAGTTTCTATACTAGTTTCCCTCATTTAATAGTTATTATTCCCTATTCAGTCTATCTTCGATTCAACTCTTTTTTGTTAGCAATTACATGCTAGGAATACTAAAAAAAGTCACATTCAAATTACACTAATTTGTTAAATCTAGTTTGGGATACTAACAGCAATAACATAAGTATTTGCTATTTTCTAATCTAAAGAATTTATTTGTCATACTTATTATTTAGATTTTTTTTATATTGCATAATGTAGAAGACAGTGAAGTAATAGAAAAACAAAGCTGTTTGGAAGATAAACAAAATTAAGTACTTCTACTTATTTCAAATGCAATGTTAGTCATTATGTTTATTTCGTTTATCTATGCATATATGGCTCATTCAATATTCAGTAATAATACAATAATGTTTGTTATTCTTTACTTACAATTGGTGCTTTACATAACATATACCATAATATATAAATATTTTGTTTAACTCGGAGCTCTATAATCAATTGATACCTATAATGAATTTGAGAAATCCAGCAATATAATTTTGTTCTAGGAAGATTTCATCATACAGTGAACTACTGTAAGAACTTTTTGAATTGTCAGAATAAACCACAAGGAACTTGGTCAAGAAGCTAAAGTGCACTGTATACAGAGCACTACTGAGAGAATTTAACTGTAGTTGAAATAATATCTCAAGTTGGCACAATTAAAATGTTTTCTTTTCTTATCATTTGCATGTGTATTTTTATCTCGTGCATGGATATTTTACACTATAGTACTTAGAGTGACTTTACATAAATAATCAATAATTCTTTGTAGATTGAAGTGTGTAGAATTCAAATTTATTCTACAAAATTCGACGTAGGTCATCCAAAAATTAAGGTCAAAGGTAATATCTTTTTGCTTCAAAAACCATGTCAATATTGGTATAAAAGCAAATCGTGTGTTCTCTGGAGTAAGAGTATACCCCACACTTGAGATAAAGTGGCCTACCATAATTTAATATCTTAGGTAGATTTTTTGGGCTTAGGTCTCCTGCAGATCACAGGCTCCAAGTGTGGAGTATATTCATGATTAGTTAACAGGACTGATATATGAGTTATGTATCAAAAAGTGATTTTTGACCTGGTTTTGTGGGTAACCTTGTCAAATTTTGTAAAACAAACTTTTATGTCACAAGACATAGAACACTGATGTCTCATTAAAATAAGAAAATAAAAATTTTGATAGTGTGCTATGAAGGCAATGTGATTTTAATCTCTATTGATGTTAGGTTAAAAATGATTTTTATTTTAAACGTTATACATACGAGGTAAGCCCCATAAATTCTCGGCCCGGCAGGCTTCCTACAGGTGCCAACATGTTCAAACTCGGTTGCGCCATAGTTCAAGATGTAAGAGGCCTACCCTACACTATGCAGGGTGTCCCACAATGCTGTTTACACGCAATATCTCCCTTATTTGAAAAGATCAAGAAATCAACCAAAAACTATTGTGAATGATTCAAAATGGACCTTCAGAGAACATCCTTAAACGCCGGTTGCATAGCAACGTTTAAGAGATCATGCCAACTTGATTAATTTTTCAAATTGCACCCTCTGATTTTTTCACGGAAATTTATTCTTCACTTAATTCTGCATATGGTAGTATGCCTTAGTTAATTATGGGCAGAAATGAAAGCCCCCTACAACAAATTTACAATCATGAGTACTAAATTTTGGTTAGTAATAAATATGTTATTTACTTTTCAACAAAAAACATTTACTTTTCAAAGCATAATATTTCTACCCTTCAACAGATGTCGATATTATTTTTTTAAAGGATGGTCATTTTAAATTTAGAAATTGTCTTTTCTGGGCTTTTCTTTTTTTTAACTAATCTCTCTGTTTTTCTGCACAAATTGAATAAATATTTTATTTTGTAATTATATTATTGTTATTAAAATTATTAATAATTAAAGTGTTTTAAAAATAATAATTAATAATTTTATCCGTTTATTATTTATAAAATTTTTCCGTTTATTGGAATCCTATCTCCGCCGTAGTTACATCATTAAACAAAAAAATTAATAACATACAAAACTTCTTTTGGATTTACTAACAGTTTTTTTACTACCTACCCTGCCATTTTTAGGGTTGGGATTTCCCATTTGCCTACAATACTTCTTGAACGTGCCACTTTGAATGAATATAGGATTATAACGGTTCTTGTTCCCTTTTATTTATTTCCGGAAGAATCTTGTTTTGAAGAATCTGCTTAAATTTGGAAAATTTGAGTTCGAGCTAAAATACATACTACCTAACCTACTATTATGATTCATAAATTCCTTTTAATCACATAAACATACATTTTATACAAAGGCCGCTTAATATATTGTCCAGCAGCGTGCCGTGCATACGAGACAGTGGAAGCAGTCCCGATATCCCATATAGGAAATAACAAAGGGCCTGAGATTGGCCCGTGGCTGGTCTAAACTCGGGATGATAACTTCATGCCAAGCTTGTTAATCAGTCATGGCCCTAGATTGGTTATACATCTTGGCCCAGTAGTGAAAACCAATATAGTGCCGACGCTAAAACTGAGTCTTGGCGCAAGGTATATAACCAATATTGGGCCACTCTTAATATTAATGTGGTATCAAGGCTGACAATTATTGATAGTGTGGGTTCGAAATCCAACGGTTGCTCCGGGTTATTACTGACCTTTGCGTATGAGGTACTGTGCTCGCTTGTCTGGGTTACACCGCCACCGCTGATGCGTACTGCCGGATGGAGCAGTAGCGGCGCCAGGGCAGCGACCAACCTAATATTTAATACTGTACTATAGCTTATTAAGACTTGTATGAAATAACTTTGATGAAGAAAACAAATTAACAGGAAAATTCTAAATTATTACCAATTATTTTAATTCGTTAAATTATTAGTAACATAACAACGTAACTTAAAAAATTTGTGACACAAAAACAAGTCTGAGACTAATTTTATACGAAATTAATAATACTTTAGATGTTAAGTAAATTAATTAAAAAAAGTGGTTTAAAAAATTATTTTCAAGCATACAAGTTTAATTTTTACTACAAAAAATTGTATTTATTCTTATTAGCGTAGCTTTGTTTTAAATAAACACTTTTTATTTCATAGACATTATTTTACTAATAATATTACAAAATGGTTAAACGTAACATCACTCATGGTAAGCGGATGAACACTGACTAATTTAAGTCGGTAAAGGCTTCCCCTTGCAGCTGCCGCGTTACTGACTTTTCATGTCTGTGCTTGTTTCGAAGAACGCAAGCGCGCAAAAATTTGAAAGCTGAATTTATATTTAGTAATAATAATTATAATCTATGTATGTAGATATTTTAACTTAACTTTTCTCGCATTTTTCTCTTAATTAATTACTAGCTGATATGATAAAGACAGAAATCTTCACAAGCTTGATTTGGTAGAATATGTGAAGATTGGGCCAAACTTGGTTCAAGAGTAAGAAACCAAGTCTAAAAACACTAGAATTGGTTGAGGCTTGGGCAAACAGTAAGAAACCGAGACTAGGGCGCTGAAGGTTGGCTCTGACTTGGGCAGAGATTAGAGAGCCCAGAATTGGTGCCTAGACGTTGGTTGACCCTTGGGCCACGACATAGCAGCCGAGGCGTGGGATCTGAAGGTTGGCCTAGGCTTGGACCAATGTTGAAATAACGACATTTGGCTATCCAATATTCAGCCAAGCTGGGGCCCATTGTCAAGACTGGCAGTTCCTTTATGGGATGACGTATGCGCCTTCCAGGGGCGGATTGGCCAGTCGGAAAATCGGGAAAATCCCGAGTGGCCGTTGCATCAACGAAATCCGAGGCCGATGGTTTCTCAATTGATATAGATATTATCAAAAACTTTATTTTTCAAAAATAAAATGTAGTAAAAAATATTTCTTAGTGTTTATGAGTCGGCAGGTAGTAAACTTTATTGCTTCATCCCATTGCGGTACAATATACGTGTCAGCTAAACTTGGGAATCCGGGGTATAATCTTTTCTTATTAAGTTATAAGTTAGGGAAATGATCGTTTTTAACTTTAATTTAAGAATGTGTAGTAATAATCCAAAAATCCAGGTTGTTTTCACATGTGTTTCGCATTTCAGTGGCCGTCTGGCCGGCTTTTTACATAAAAATAAAACATTTACCAAACCTAAAAAAGCGATCGTGGCCTCGAAATCTGGAACTAAAACTACCTATAATTTATTAAATGAACTCCTTTTGTTGGCCCTTTTGGTCTTCCGAATTCTGACAAAGAAACACAACACGTGCACTGCACAACAAAAGGTTCGAGCAATAAAAGTTTGCGATTTGTCTATTTTAAATATTGGGCACTTGTTTGTCTTGTTGGGAATGTGTGCAACTTTCTCAATTATACCAGTTTTTAATACTATATTTTTACAAATCTCTTACCATTGAATGGCTTGTTTTCTTTCGTGAGATGTTTCCAACTTTATTTAGATTTCTTGAAGTTATTTCCCAACATTATAAATGAATTGAGAGTCATCGATTGAAAGCTTACAGTGAATCTTTTTATTGTAATTTAATATTAGCTTTACTACTTTAATATTATCCTGTGTTAACTAAATTTAATTTACCTTCTTTAAGTTACGCCAAACTTTAGTTGAAGTTGTAAACTTGTTCTTACATTGTCTCATTCGTAGGTGTCGTACAAACGAACATTTTCCAAACTAATGAGTAAAAATTATAGTAAATCGGCAAAAACATCTGACAATAGCAGCTGAAGATGAATTAGAACCTAACGAAACCTAACCTAACAATCCTCATTGGTCACTTTGGCAAGTATCGCCAAACTTGAGTTTCAAAAACTCGTTTTCTAGTAACCTAACCAAACTTAACTTAACCCTAACCTAACCTAACTTAACCCAACCTAACCCAACTTTACTTAACATAACTTAACCTAATCTAATTTAAACTAACCTAACCTAAGCTAACAATCCTAACTGGTTACTTTGGTGAGTATCACCAAACTATACAGGGAGTTTTAAAAACTCGTTTTCTAGTAACCTAACCTAACCTAATCTAATCTAATTTAACCGAGTCTAACCTAATCTAACTTAACTTAACCAAATCTAAGCTAACAATCCTCATTGGTTACTTTAGTAGTATCGCCAAACGGTGTGGTGAGTTTCAAAATCTTGTTTTTTATTAACCTAACCTAACCAAACCTACCCGAACAATCCTCATTGGTCACTTTGGTAAGTATCGCCAAACCTGTGCGTTTCAAAAAAACGTTTTCTACTAATCTAACCTAACATAATTTAATTTAAACTAACCAAACCTAATAACAATCCTTGTTGGTTACTTTGGAGCGTATTGACAAACGGTGCAGTGAGTTTCAAAACCTCTTTTTCTACTAACCTAACCCAACCTAAATTAACCTAACAGTGTCATGGAACTCACCAAAAATATCACTGATTTAAATGTAATTGATTTCCAATGAAAAAAGGTTTATCCCATAGACTTAACATAGGGAGCTGCAAGTGGCGTATTTTTTGAACGGGGTATTTCCACATATTGGGGCTAGTTTCATTTGACTCAGCTCGTCAAGCTGCACCGAAAGGGTAGGGTGCGTTAAGGTTCCTTTCTGCCCCCGCTAAAGTAAATCTCAGCCTAATATTTTATTTTGTGTTTTATCATTTTTATATTTTATAACTGATTTTAAATATGGTTTATGTTTATTAATAAATACTTTTCTAGTGTATTTGCACCCACTTCAATTTTTTTCCTGGCGACGCCCATGATCTTAGTTTAAGTAGTATAGTTTTATAAAATCGATATTTTAATTATTTCTTATTTTGCTTATTATTTTTAAACAAAATTTAATAAGTTTTTTTTTTTCGTTTTTTATTGCTTTCATGGTAAATTGTATAAGTAAACATTCTACCTACGACTTGTGCAATCAAACGTGAGGCCTATGTAGCTCGATTTCCCGGGCCGGTAGAACGTTCCCAATCCGCCCCTGGCGCCTTCACGCTCGTGCATATTGCGTACGAGCATAATAGCGCATACGTCGTATCGCGACTGCTTCCACTGTCTCGTATGCACTGCACGCTGCTGATATTGTCGCTTAATTGACTCAAAAAATGCCGTTAGTCGGTTTCCTAGAGAGAAATTCCTCGGAATTCGCCTTTTGGGCACCGATTTTGATGATGTTTTTTTAAATTGTAGGTAATCGACTATATTTCAAAGTCTCATGCCCGGTTGCACAAACACTTGTCAAAGTTAATCATCCGTTAACGATCCGTTAACAAGCCGTTAGAACTATAACGAACCGTTAACGGTTCGTTGACGGCCCGTCAAGTTTTTGACGACTGTCAAGGATAACAAACCGTTAACGGACCGTCAACACATATTTGGGTTGCACAAACCTTAGTTGACAGTTAATGGCTTGTTAACGGTCCGTTAACGAATGATTATTTTAATCATAGACAAATGGCCAATTAAAGTCCGATTAACCTCCAAATTTGCTTTATTTTTTAAATTTTTAAATAATCAGTTAATACAAAAAATTATTATATAGTGTTAAAAATATTTGGAATTGATTATCAAATAAATTATTAATATTCAAAATACATACATTTTGTTAAATATGAATATTTTTGTAAAATATTAACAAAACTTTCTTAGCATTGTTTTAATTAAATCTTGATAAGTACCTAATAATAATAATACAGATTAATTTCAGTCATTACAAAATTTTAGTTAAACAGAAAAAGAAAAATTGATTCAGATTTATTACATCCCTCCGATTTGGAAGGTGAAGTGATGGTATGAACTGCATCTTCGAGACGAAACAATCCGTTTTAAAGTTTAGATGCAGTTGAATTCAAGGAGCGATTTTGATTGATTAAAAATACAGTACTGGATTTATTGCAAATTATAGGTCCTACATTACAGCCAGTTACTTAAAGAAATAAATCGATATCACCTTTAAACCAAATTCTAGTTTGCTTGCGGTTTTATGCCAGAGGCACTTTTCAATAACTTATTGGTGATCACATACACATGCACAAATCAACACTGTAAAATAATTAAACGGGTCACTGAACAAATTGCACCACTTTCGATAGAACACATCAAAATGCCACCTACTGAAAATGAACTGTATGGAGTGAAGGTTGCTTTCTTTAACATTATTGGTATTCCACATGCTGTTGGTGCTGTCTTGTAGCAGAGCTTTTTCAAAACCGCAAAGTTTATTTTAGTTTAAACGTGCAATCCCTTTGCGATACAAATCTCCAACTGCTTCATTTGATTGTATCGGTAGATGATAGTACCATCTTTAATGTTTCACCCGTTCCGGCTTAATGCACGTTGAGGATTTACAGGAACGGCTTCTTGCTTGACGGTGGTGGATAGATATCCTGGCAAGGCCTATTTATAAACACCTTTTGTATATTCTATAGGTAAAGCTGAGGAAGACACACATTCTCAGTCGTAACACAATTGAACAATTTTTTGGGTGTTTAAAAGGTTTCCTTAGGCCTACGATTAAAATTGGAATCAATTTCAGCAGTTATTGTTGACTGTGGTGTACTGCATAATATCTGTAATAAAAACAATGGGATTATACAATGATAGAAATTAAATTGATATGAATGAATACATTGACTTAATGCGCATTCAGAGACGCACATCACAATTATGGAAAATATTCAACTTATAAGCCTGAACTAAAATAATTTTTAAAAAATGTTTTTTATGTAGTTAAGGAGTAATTAAAACTTTTAAAAGGCTCCTTTTTACCTTACTTTTATAAGGAGATGATTTTATTGGTATGTAATCGTACTTCTGAAAATTGATTAACTTGGCCATAATTGATGTAGCAGGTTTTTTTCCACCTTGGAATAATTCCTTTTGTCCATTTTGAAGCTAAAATATTAAAATTATTTAGAAGTTTTATCATATTAATCAATACAAATACACTTACCTGCTTAAACTGAGCACACACAAATGTTAGGTTATGCAAATTTGACAAATAAAACACCACTTTTTGCAATGTTGCCACGTATACAATTAGTTAACAGTCAATTACATGATGAGAGTTTAACAAGAGATTAAATAGCTTTTTGTACTTTGCGTTCACAATGGGCTCATTGTGACACCGAAAACGATTTCATAATAGAGGCTATTATAACATCGTTTTTGGAGACTATTTGTTTTGTAAGATTGGTAACATTTGTTTTATATTGCATATAAACACATTTAATCTTGACAAATTCTAACCTCACAAAACGCGAAAAGTCATTTTATAGTGTTACCACATGTTAAACGCAAAAATCACTAGATTGTAATGCAATGCTTTTAATAGCTTGAATTTACAATTTCTATAAAATTAATGGCGCAAAGTACAAAAAATAGTATATTATACTTGTTTTATAAGACGTATTCTAGCACTCGTTCCTTTGGAACACTCCTCGCTTCTCTCGTCGTGTCCCAAACAACTCGTGCTACAATAGACCGTCTTATACAACTCGTATAATAATATACTATTGTGCAACCCAATTTTTATCTGACGGTCCATCAATTTTAACAAACCGTTAACTAATAAGAGATTTGACGAGCGTTTCTGCAACCCGGCATAAATGTTGTATTTGTCCGCTAATGTCCTGTTTAATTGTAATTAACAAATTATTATTTTTTCCGTTAGAGGCTAATTAATAAATAAATAATTTCATCAAATTTTTATTATAATTGAATAAAATTAGGTACTTATAGATTTCTGAGGTCGCAGATTACGAATTCGGGGCCCAAATCGGCCAAAAGTGCAAAATAGCGGCTACAAAATGGACGCCGAAGTCAGACATTTATTATTTGAAATGACAAATGAAAAATAGTATTAGGGGATTTTTAGAGTCGCAAATTGCGATGTTATAGTTATTTACGTATTAAGATCTGTTAAGATAGCTATAACGGCCAAGGAAGCTGTTTAAAGCTTTAATGCTTCCGCGGTCGGAAAAGCGGGTCGTTAAAAAAGGCCATCTGTTGAAACCTCTTTTAACGGCCCTGAGTGTTAACAGGGTGTTATTGACAGCTTAACGGTCGTCAAGTGTTTGATTTTTCCTTATACAACAACATAGTATGGCGAAAAGCTAAAAAATGGCCTAGATGCAAAGTGCAGGTCACAAAATGGCCGGTAGAATTAAGAAATGATATAATGATTATCTCGAAACAAGGAAAGCTATAGTTTACTATACAGAGAAAGTTTTACACTAACATTTTAACCACCCATATACAACACGAAACTTTTGCATAGAATATTTTCTTAACACTTTAATACTAAATATTTATATACAACATTCAGAAACTATTACACCCCACAGAATTTTGACCAAAGAAATTGGACACGATTTTTTTACACTACATTATTGACACTGCGTTATTTAAAAACGTTTGAAACCATTGTATCAAAATTGTAGTGTAAAAATTCGTGTTTGATTTCTGTGGTCAAAAGTTTGTGTTTAAAGCTGCTAAAGTTAGTGTATGTTTGTTTTAAGTGTTCAGTTTTTATTGTGTTAAAAAGGAATCTCGGCAAATCTTTTATGTTGTATAAATATTCAATGTGATCAAAACATGAGTGTAAAGCTTTTTAGGTGTAGTAACTATATTTACCAGAACAAGTTGCCGCATGCAATTTAAAAGGTTTCCAAACAATGTATTTTCATGGCAAAACGTGTTTCTCCCTGACTCGCCCCGACTCGCACCCTGCGTGCCAGCAATACCGATTGGTGATATCGTGTTGTACGTTTACCACAGTCACGGCGAAAAATAATTTTGTAGTAGACTTGTGTCCAGCACACGATTCTGCGCAGCAACATTTATAGAGGGTATATCTGCAAGTTCAACTATGGCTCGAAAATAGTATGACACTAACACTAGGGTTGACCAATTATGAATATAATCTTTTACCCCATAAGGATGACAGAACCTGCAGCTTTAGCAAATGTATTACAGATTATATTTGGCGGATGCAATACTGAACGTGGAACAGCATGTGTGTGTAAGAAATAGGACTTGTACTTCATACTGTACTTCAGCTTGCAGAGAATTCAACGGGGATGGCTACTTAAATGTACAACCGATTTTGTCGTTGCCAGAAGTATAGATGATGAAACTAACAGTATTTTAAAAGAAACACAAGTAAATAATAATTAATACAATAATCTTTATTTAAATCTGACGATGAATAAGGTTTTATCAATATTAAACTGAATATTAATTTATTTTAACACTATTCAAACTAAATTCCTTTCCACCAATTTGAATTTTAAATAAACAATACTTTAACTAATAATTGGAACAATCTTAAAATTTTATTAACTAATATATGTATACTCGTATATGGGTGAATATCTACAAAGTGACTCTTTCAGAAGTAATGTTTTGACAAAAGTTTTTGTTTTATTCCGAAAATTAAAATTATGGTATTTGATACCTTTTGAGGTCTTTTTCAACATAACACCAAAAAAACTTAAAAAAAACGAACTGGAATACTGAATTGTTTACCATTTTTCAAAACAAAGGCACGCAGGAATGAACTATGAAGTACGGTAATGAAAAAGAGACAGCTTATCAAATTTACTTATTGAAAAATATAAAATATAAAAATAAAAAATCTCCTAATAAACTGTTAAAATAAAACTAAAAAAATATTCTTTGGCAAAAAATACATATTATCACTATTTTTCAAATCTTTTTTCGTCTCTCTTTTTCCTTTCTTTTTTTTCTGAAGTTGTTCCTCTCCTGATGCTTTAAACCTTTTCTGAAAAAATAATAATATTTAATTGGCTGTAGGTTACATACGATCATTCCCCTGTATCATCGTTCATTCCCGTAGAACATAAATGACACGGGAATGAAAAATTATATATAATTTCACAAAAACATGCAGCTTATAATCAAATGCAGTATTTTTTCAACATCGAATAAGAGAACAATTTATTTGAAGTGGTAATTAATTAAAATTTTTAATGAAAAATATGTTTTTCTTGGAAAAAACCTACCACGGGAATGAAAGTCGGTTCCATTACACACGTGTTTGATGCAAGTTGATAGCTGTTCTAAGTTTTCCTTTCAAATTCACAAGCACAATTAATAGTCTAACTGATTTAAAAACATATTAACAACATTTTCGACACATACACAGCAAAAATGATAAAACACCTGCGACGTTAATAGGCTTTCATACAATGCGCACGGGAATGAAGCAACCTACCAAAGACAATTTTTGAACTTAAATCTTAATCACTGGAAAATATATAAACCGAATTTACTTTACACTATGGAAAAACCCGACATTTGTGAATATAACTGATACACAAAATGAATTTAAAATGCACAACTTTAAAAAATATAAACTGTACTTTATGATTAACTAGGCAAAAGACATGACACGGGAATGAAAAAATATACATTCAAATGGCATAAAATCCTAATACAAAAATATTGAGATTAATGAATTTTAACGACCTATTAGTACAGTAGATTATCTTCCTCGAAATCATGTTTATAAACGCAAAAACTTATTTGATCTTTGAATAGTGAGCTGAGACAAACCGGGGGTCACTTTCCAGACAATATAAAGCTTTTTTTCGCGAGTTCCCGGTGATGTAACGGGAACAGAATATTGGTAACCGCAACGTTTTCGCGACGTAACCGTTGAAGGGGAGTACAACGAGACGTCAGCAGTGACGTCACGCAATTTGTAAAACGGGAACTGGAATTATGCCCGCTGCTAGAAGCAGAGTTACAAGCGGTTATGAAGCGATTGAAGGTTATGTTGTTCAGTTGGTGCATTGAAGGTTCATTTTGAAGTGTCGGTAAAAGATATAATAATCATGTCATCGGCTGTAGTGTTACTATTACAAGATTTTTTGTTCGATTTTGATTCGGTAGTGTTGGTCTATGACTTTTTACGTGTTCCCAATGCGCAGAGAAACAAAATAATCAAACTTAGGGAAAGCCATTTTCATCCTCTGATAAATTACCACGATGAGCACAAATACAAGTAAGGAGGTTAATTCTCGTTTGTTCCTCTCAACCGTAAACTCAGGGTTGCCAGATTTTGATGCCGTGCTTATCGTACATGCGCTGTAAAATTATCGTTTTTCTCCTAAAATTATCGTACCCTCCAAATTTGGACAAATTTTTTAACAACGAATAAAAAAAAGTCAAAATAAGAATATTTTTTTTATTCAGATTCTGATTCTACATCAATATTGTTATACATGCTACTATTCATTTTGGAAATGAGTTCTTTTGGAGGGTTTATTTTATCACTACCCCCCTGCTCTTTAGCAAACTGCGAAGCAAGAATCGTCCCGTTTATAGTTCTTGTGATGAGCCTATTTCTCACTTTCGTTTTAATCATGTTTAGTTTGCTGAACACCCGCTCGCATTCTGCATTGGAATGGGGCAAACTAAGAATGTTTAAAACATAAATTGATAAGTTCTTAAATAAAAAAACTACCTTCCACATTTATATTCAATATTCTACTCCAAAACAAATCTGGTTCCATATCTGTTGATGGTAAATCGATTTTGGGAAGTAAAGGTAATTTTCTCCATTCATCGTCGATGTTTTGCCAATTAGTGACAACAGTTAGTCGTGGACTTAACTGTAAAAGAGGTATTAGACTAACTAATCTGTTATCATCTAAGGAAGTAGCTTTTTGTGGCAATAAATGATGTAATTGTGAAAGAAAGGGATCTGAAAAATCATACCTGTCACGTATTTGACAACAGGCTGTTGAGAAAAAATTTAAACAACTCTCATAAAAATAATTTAAAGCATCTGTATTAGCCTGAATTTCAGGTTTCTGTAAATCATTCATAATGTTTACCCCAAAATATATCTCTTCCTTATTTTTAAACTGCGATCTATTCTGTGGGTCAACCGACATAATTTCATTTTGCATTACATATTTAGTTTTCATGTAACACAATAGCAGTTCTAAATAACCACTTTTCATTTTAGAATGTAAACTTAAAATAACAGAATTACCCTTTTGAAAATATAAATTCAAGGCTGTAAATTTCGGTAGAACCCAGTCTAAAAATTTAAAATACATGCGAACAAATGGATCGTTTAAAGCGATGTGAATGTGTTCAGCAGAAAGCAGCCTTTCACTAAGAAATTTATCATTAAAAAACAAAATCAGAGCTTCCCATTGTTCTAGGATTCTTGATACAACTGCATGTAAAGACAACCATCTGGTTTGCGATGGATGAAGTAATTTGTGAATATCAGCCTGGGCAAATGTTTGGAACTCCTTGAATTCTGCAAGACGTTTTGAGCTCGCCTGTTTAAAAAATAAATAATGTATGTGAAATTGGTTTTACCTAAAATATTACTGTTACCTTAAAAAAATTATATACATTTCTTGCTAAATCTTCCGGTGTGCGTGGTAATTTCTTGCATGCTTCACTGGCACACAAGTGCAGTGAGTGGCAAATACATTTGATGATAAGAATGCCTTCAAAATTTGATCGAAATCTACTAGCTACTGAGTTCTTACTCCCCATCATTAGATTGCAACCGTCAGATGCAAAACCAATTATATTATCTCGTGGGATTGATTGTTCAATAAAAGGATTTATTATTAAATTATATAATGTTTCTGCATCGCAGGTTGTATTGCCGTCGATAAAAATATTTGCCAAATCATAAAATTTGGTAACAATTCTTTGTGTGCGGGCACAAAAAAATCTTACAACTATTGCATTAGTTTTAGTGACACTAATATCAGTGCTTTCATCGCAAAGAATACTGAATTTTGTTTCCTTAAGGGTTTTAACCAATTGCTCTTTTTCATATGCTCCAATTACATTTGTTGCGACTGCGGTAGCCTTTGTTCGTTTTAATGTAGCTTTTTGTAAAATTTTAGAGTCAGGTGCAGCATTTTTAAAAACATCCAACATTCGATCCGCCAATGCTTAGGACAGATTATTTTCCGCTATAAATGCAGACAAAATTATTTCACATCGTTTGACATTTTGATCCTCGTCAGTTGGATTTTTAACAACAAAATTGCTCAATGTAGAAGTGGATGTTGATGGTCTTGAATTTTCATATCCAATATGTTTCAATGATTTCTTGTGATTCTTTATTACAACTAATTCAGACTTAAAACGAACATTGCAATATCTACAAGCTGCCATATCATTCTTGCCTGGTGAAGATGAAAATACGATAGTCATAATAATTGTTATAGCAGTCGAACTTTTCTTACCGTCAACAGGCATTAACCAATGTTTAAAGTCGCTATTCAACAGCCATTCTTTTCGGAAATGTTGGATTCGTCTGCGTTTAACGTTAATTTTCACTGATTCACTCATACTTTTGCAAATACTCTTAGTATTTTTCACAAAACTACTTTAAAAACCGTTTGTTTCGTTTCGCTGGTGTTGTTGTAACTCTATTCGCATTTCGTGCATTCACGGATGCCATCGGCTTCAGATCATGTGGCCAGCACAATGCAGAATGGCGAAGAGGAGGTAGGAGGGGATTCCCAGAAATATCATACCAAGATCGACTGCAAGAGGTAGTATCAAATACTCAAATAGGAAAAAGCATTTCGAAAATTCAAGAAATATTTATATTTATCCTCAATTTATTTTTTGTCTCAATTTAAAAATTATCGTACAAATTGCGTACGATAATAGATCATTATCGTTTATCGTATTTAACATGAAATTATCGTGTGTGTACGATAAATATCGTACGTCTGGCAACCCTGCGTAAACTGTAACCGCTTTATTTTGGCGAGGATACCAGCGGGAAGTATAATGACGCATCACCACTTGAGTGGGGGTATAACCGCTCAAATATAACACGGGAAGACACGGTTATGCGCGAAAAAAAGCTTTTAGTTTCATCATCATTTCATCACTTAATTATATTTAGTTTCGGTGGCCTTTTGCGACCGGCACTTTGCATCTAGGTCATTTTTTAGCTTAACATCGAAATTTGTGACTAAAAATTCCTTTTTATTATTTTTTATTTGAAATTTCAAATATTAAATTTTTGACCCCGGCGGCCATTTTGTAGCCGCCATTTTAGAGTTTGGGCCGGTTTGGGCTGTTAAAAGAGGTTTCAACAGACGGTCTTTTTTAACGACCCCCTTTTTTCAAAATTTTTATGGCTAAGGTGACAACGGAGTCTACGATTTTTTGACCGCGGAAGCATTAAAGAGCTTCAAACAGCTCCCTTGGCTGTTATAGCTATCTTAACAGATTTTAATACATAAATAATTATAACCTCGCAATTTCCGACTGCCCGACAATCCCCTAGTAAATACTATTTTTCATTTGCCATTTCAAATAATAAATTTCTGAACTCGGTGGCCATCTTGTAGCCGCCATTTTGCACTTTTGACCGATTTGGACTCCGAATTCGTAATCTGCGACCCCAAAAAGCTATAAGTACCTAATTTTATACAATTATAATAAAATTGATGAAATTATTTAATTATTAATTAGCCCCTTATGCAAAAAAATATTAATTTGTTAATAACAATTAAACAGGGCATTAGCGAACAAATCCAACATTTAGACTTTGAAATATAGTCGATTACCTACAATTTAAAAAAAAATCATCAAAATCGGTGCCCAAAAGGCGAATTCCGAGGAATCACTCTTTTTTTTTGTCTCCAGGAAACCGACTATGTGTACGAACGTGATTTTAAGAAGCGGCGCATACTGTATGACAATCTTTTTAGCAACATAACAAAATGAACATAAATCACAAGTTATATAGCAAATGGTTTGGCTCTGGTTTGGCGCATGTCTGTAATAAATACAAATATTTCTACTTCTTTCAGTTGTGTGGATACTTGGGCAGTTACATAGTATACTATTTGAATTCGGGGTTGTTTCCAGTACCAAAGCCCGTTATTCATTAAGTAATTAGTCATTAGTTATTGTCCGGGTGTAGTTTGTGTTTGTGTTATGAAAAACAAACGAATAAAGAAACCGATTAATAAAATAGTCATATATTTAATTTTACTCTTATTATTTTCATTTATTCCTTCAACTATTTAATCTATATTATTGATTATTACATATCCTTATAGCCATCGTAGCCCTACAGATATAATATGTGACCGCGGACAAAAAAAGGGATTATTATATTAGGGGTCATATATTAGAAAGTCCGCTTTTTTCAATGAGACTATCCCCATGCCTCTAGCATAGTTACTGGTGTCATAATTTGCAGTTTAGTTATAGTACCCTAAAAAGTTACCACCTTCCAAACCGACTATAGTGCTCTTTTCTTTGCATGGACAACTGTTATCCCTCTCAGAATCTTAGGTCATTAGCAGATTTCTTCCAGTTTTGAATAGGATGTAGCAACATGTGTTTCTTTAAGGATCTGGTAATTCACTTTCAGGTACAATTCCGGATAGTTAGGGGCCAAATAAATTAACAGGTAGCAAATACCTGATTGCGGTATTATTCAGAGAATTATAAGATCTTGAAAGTAGTTACTGGAATATTTAATTTCTAAAGGGAAAGGACCTAACATTTGTGTACAAGCAGTATTTGTAAGAGATAGATGGGTAATAAACAGTGTTTGTGTATTGTTTTACATTACAGTATTACAGCAAGTACGCAATCGAAGATTATCTTAGAGATTTTTAGTAATTATTAATTACTAACAGTTGATTCTTAATAATTATTAATTACTAGTAGTTGGTTTTCTTATTAATTTACAACTTTTTATTATGAGAAGACAACTAATTCTCTATTACCAAAAACTCGAACGAACGCATATATTTTTTCCCGCCTCCCTTGAGTAGCTTATTAGTGATAGCACCCCCTCTTACACAACGGCTAAACTAAAGCAATGGCAATGCTTTGGTAACCCAGCTAAAAATCTTATATTTTTGTTTCAAGCATAAAATATAAAATATACAATTATTTTATAAAAATCGCATTACATCCTGTTTAGAATGATGATCTTTACCATACTAAACAAAATATGCAAAAAATGTTTTTTTTAATGTATTTGATCAAAATTGAGCCATTTATAAATCATTCGGTTGTATAATATTTATTCTTTAAATTAACTATGTTAAATTGCTTTAGAAACATCCAGGAAAAATATGCTGGAAATACGCATTTACAGTGAACTAGGCAACCAATATTACTTCAGTTCTAGTCTTATCTAATGTGCATTTAGGGGTAGAAACAAATATTGTTTATAAATTGTATACTTCATATTCACTAACTAAATTATTTATTCAAAAAATATGGTTAGAGCCGTGTCTACAAGGGAAATACGGAGGCACTTTAAAGCCCGTGTAGAGTCCACAGGAGAGCATTTTGAGTATTTTCAATTTATGAAAAATATTTTTTTCAACCCCTAAATGCACATTAGATAATTAATTAAGGCGTACTACTGTATGGAGAATAAAGTTAAGGATACATTTCCATGAAAAAAAACAGAGGGTGCAATTTGAAAAATTAATTAAGTTGGCATGATCTCCTAAACGTTGATATGCAACCAGCGTTTAAGGATGTTTTCTGAAGGTCCATTTTGAGTCATTCACAATAGTTTTTGGTTGATTTCTTTATCTTTTCAAATAAGGGAGATATTGCGTGTAAACAGCTTTGTGGGACACCCTGTATATATTACGGCTAGAAGTGTAATATATTTTAGTAGCCACTCAAGCATCGTGACGAGTGCGTGAAAATGTTAACGAAAATTGAGTACCGCGCGGTCATTAAATTTTTAACAAAAGAAGGGCACACGCCTAATCAAATCAAACAACGTTTAGACGGCGTTTATGGTGATTTATCTCCTTCATATTCCACTGTAAAAAAGTGGGCAAAATGTTTTCGTTTCGGGCAAGAATCTCTTGAAGATGATAAGCGCACCGGTCGGCCAGTTGAAGCGGTAACGCATCAAAAAGTTACAATAATTGAAGAAATGGTTTTAGAAGATCGCCGTTTGAAAGTTAAAGAGTTAGCAGTGATGTCTGACATTTCGGAAACAAGTGTTCGCCGAATTCTTTATGACCATTTGGGTATGAATAAGATTAATGCAAGATGGGAATCGCATCTTCTTTCTGCTCTTCAACATCAACGTCGCGTCGAATGTGCGCGCTCGTTTTTAAACTTGTGTGGAGACGACCCAAAGCCGATTTTGAAGTCCATTGTTACTGAAGTTGAAACAATGGTTCTGTATTATGATCCTCTATCCAAAAGGGAATCGATGGAATGGCAGCGACCCGATGAACCTCGTCTCAAAAAGGCGAAAGTCGTTTAATAGACAAAGAAAGTTATGGTAACAATATTCTGGGATTGTGACGACAATTTACTGATTGATTTTAAAGAACGCAATACAACCGTTAACAGTACATATTATGCGTTTTTATTGCATAAATTGAGAAACAATATTCGTGAAAAATGTTGAGGAAAATTGACAATAGGTGTTCGATTATTACACGACAATGCACCCGCTAATGCGGCTTTGAAGCAGTGGATCATCTACCGTACAGTCCGGATATGGCTCCTACTGACTATTATTTATTTTCCAATTTAAAGAAAGACCTTAGGGGACTTAGTTTTAAAGACGAGAACGAGTTGCAAGCAGCTGTAATTGAACATTTTGAAGGAAAAACTTCAGATTATTTTTACAAGGGCATTGAATTATTAATTCCACGTTGTAATAAGTGTATTGCCATTAGAGGAGATTACATTGAGAATCGCACGACGATGCCGAGAACCAATAGAAAAATTCAAATTTGAATTGTATCCATGACAATCATACAATTTTCCCGAAAATTTATATATATATGCTACCAAGGAGTAATTTTTTGGAAATTATACTTGTAACATATATAGCTACATAAAACCAATTAATCATAATGCATTTTTTCTGTGCGTCGTGCGATTCTCTTACCGAATATAGCCTCGTGCATTGATTCTGCCTGGAAATTTTGATTTCGTGCATTTCTGCAACGTAATTGCACTCCACTTCGTGTCGTGCAATTATGACATTGCAGAAATGTCACTCAAAAAATTTCCGGCAATAATCAATGCACTTGGTATATTACAAGTGATTATTTCATTCTACTTCGTTTTTGACCAATCGCAAGGCTTTATTTTTTGGATTACAGCGATAATTCGATAATTTTTTATTGTCCTTTTCGACTGTTTTTATCTTCGTGACAACGCTGAAAACTAGTGTCACATGTGTCCCATTTTTTACTTTCATGTCAAATACTAATCTTTATGTTAATAAGTAGATGCTTAAATAAACAACTGTATCATGAAATAATCTTACCGAATTACATGCTCGTGCTTCTGAAATTATCTGTTGTAATACTCAAGTTGATTAAAACGCAACACTCGTGTCATTTTTTGACAAATTCCCCTCCGTTGCACGTCGGGAAATTAAAACGTCAAAAAATGACACTCGTGGTTGCTAATCAACGTTCGTATTACAAATCGATAATTTCGAAGCACTCGTGTAATTACAAGTGACAATCCAACTCGAAAATTTTTAACCAATCAAATTACAGAATTTTGTAAATTGGGACCAATGAAATTAGTTTATAGTGACAATCCAACTCGAAAATTTTTAACCAATCAAATTACAGAATTTTTCAAATTGGGACCAATGAAATTAGTTTTATAGTGAAAAAACCACTAGTGGTTTTTTCACTAAGAATGGGAATTTCTACGTCGCGCGGATTACCTAAACTTAAACAAGGTTATGTAAAAAACAAAATTGCATAATTTCTAGTGTTGCCAACTGCTATGCTACTTACCAAAATATCCCTAAAAAATTTTGTTTAAAACTAAGTAATTTTTTTAATTATTTAATAACGAACTAACGCAAATAGAAAAAATAGTATAAAGTATTCGTTTCATAACACGTTTTAGCGCACTTGTCCTCATTAGAAAACTCCCCGCTACGCGGGTCGTTTTCTAAACTCGGACGCGTGCGCTAAAAACGTGTCTTATGAAACTAATACTTTAATATACTATTATAGACTAGGGAATTTAAATTTTCAAATAAATCTTCAATCGGCAGAGACATTGTAGCAAGTTTATTGGGTTTCTTTCTTTTGGTATATACAAGAGGTTTTTTCTGAAAAAGAAACTCCTGTGACTTCTTGGAATAATGCGATGAAGCTTGATTGGGCCAGAAAACAAATTCTACGGAAAAGTAACCAAAAGGGGAAAGTTATGTTTTGTCAAGTCATCTAGTGATGAAACATTTTTGTAATGATTTATGTTTATTAAGGATAATTCTGTTATGTTCAATAAATAATTTATAAAGTTTTAGCGAGTATGTAAATAAGACAAGAAACAAATGAATACGACCTAGGACTTGCCGCAATTATCTGCGAATAATGTTAACAATAGGGTCGTTTCATAATTTTGAACCTTAACGTTTGTACATTCTATATAATTAGTAATAACTCTACGTATTTTTTTCAAAATTTTTAGCGCAGCCGTTAGCGAGATATTCAATTTACAATTTTGAATTTTTTTTATCCTTTTCTAGTACAACAACAACGTCATCGTCCTCGCATGCGCTGTATTAAAACCAAATAAATATGTAAGTTGGCAATACGAAATCCTTTGACAGCTATGTTGTGTTTATATTTACGTGCATGTGTTGATAACTTGATACGTTTGAATCAGGTGTTGTTTTATTTTACGTGTTCAGTAAAACAAGTAATGCGATGGCCGTATTTATTAATTAGCGGAAAAGAGAATGAGAATTTTATTAATATGTAATATGGATTTCAAGAAGTGTTTCGTGCTGTCATATACTAACGCGTCTTTGAACAGTACTAAAGTTTTATTTTATTTTAATTCTTTTTAATTTTTAACGGGATCGGAAACTATAAAAAACGTTGGTAGTTGGCCGTTGGAAGAACTAACATTTTATTATGCAATTCTGGTACAGTACAGTATATTATCTGAACGCTTATATAATTTATTTCGTGCATGTTTTTGCTTGCAGTTTGACTAAAGACGGTCTTCATTATCCATTTTTCTTTTAAGAGAAAACACGCACGCTTTGTTTAAAGTACAGCAGCTGATTTGATCGGGTCCCGTCGTGTATCACGTTCGGTTTATATGTTCGTCGCTAGCAAAGATCTTCAGTATTGCCAATGTTACGAATGCAAATCGCGTTCCATCTTGAATAGTACGATGACGTCAGCGGTGTAGAAAAGGACGGAAAATATTTAAACTTTAATTCGTATTATTAAGTTATCGTAATACATTTATCGATTTTATGTGGACCTGTTCATTAGATAACTGTTATACTAATAAAATATACAAGTTATGTCAAAATTTACATTCCATACAACGACTCTATTGGAAATTTCGAGTAAAATGTATACTTGAAGAAAGACAATTGCACAAAACGCTTGAACAAGTTGTGCAGCAAATAAAAGAAGAATTTTTAAGGCAAGACACTAAAAGTACTCGTACAATGTGTAACTGACAAACATTTAGATCTAATAAACGATTCAAAGACAACTAAAGAAATGATCAGTGTATTATGACAAGTGTTCGAAAGAAAAAGTACTTTTACTAGGTTATATTTAAAGAGAAAGTAGCAATCTTTAAAATTTAAATTTACTAATAAAATGGAAGATTATTTCATGAAATACGATTATAAGAGAAAAAATCGAATGATTCCACTAAAATGGGTGAATCAGACAAAATTTGTCATCTTCTTTTAACATTGCCTAATAATTATAATTCAGCGATTACTGCAATTGAAACAATGAGTGAAAAAAACAACCTTAGTATTTGCGAAGGCAAGACTACTCGATGAAGAATTAAAAATGAAAAGTAGGAATGAAGAAAAAAAATCAAATGAAGAAGTATCTGTTAAAGCAAATTAAATGGTATGCTACAAATGTGGAAAGGCAGGTCATAAAACAGTTTAGAGTGTAAAACAAGAACGGAAAGTCACGAGAAAAAAATAAATATAGTAATGGCAGAGGAGGAACTATAAAGCAGCAATCAAACAAACGAAACAGAAATTTCATTCATCGCATTAAATTGCTTCAACGAAGAACAAAATAATAGCTATTTTGTTTTAGATTCAGGAGCTGCAGCACATTTAGTAAAAGAAGAAATGAAGCAGCACATGACGAATGTTGAGACATTGGCACAAAGAATAACGATACAAACAGCAAGCAATGAAAAGATGATAGCTACAAAAAAGGGATCACTTAAAGCAATTTGTCAAGGGAAAATATTAAATATTGAAGCAATGATGGTCACAGGTATGAACTTTAATTTATTGTCTGTGGGAAATCGAGTTAAAAAGGGGCATAAGGTTTTATTTGACAACTCTTAACGTAAAGATTATGGGAAAACATTTTGTATTTTAAGCAGAAGAAACAAACAATTAATATTTATTGAAACTTGGAATAATAGAAAGCAATTTTTCAATACAAGTAAAACAGAGATTGATAATGGAAAAAATTATGAACTATGGCATGGACGTTTGAGTCATCTGAACTGAAAAGATTTAAAATTGTTGGGATTCAAAATAAACAATCAGAAATGTAGTATCAATTCGAGGGGTCAACCACTCGCCGCAATACATGTACATTTTGGCGGCAATCGCACGCAATCTTTAGCAATCACAAGGAAATCATCAGAAATCTCGCAGTCTTTATTGGCAATCAGCGAAATCTTTCGCAATCCCGCAATCATCATCGCAGTTGTCGAAATCGAATATAGTAAAAGTAATGCGATCATTAATTTGCAGGAAATTCGATAGTTATTCATACTTATTATCAGTATATTTTGCCAAAAGCGGCATTTTGAGAATCTGTAAGTGAATACGTCAATAAAGCTAACACTCCCACTTCAAGCAAAACGAAAAAACCCACCTACAATTTAGTGCTAATTAAAGACAAAGTACCAAAAAAAAACTAATTTTTTTGTTGCTAAAACCATTTAGACACAATTCGTATTTCAAAATTGGGGGTGCTAGCTTGAGCTCAAAACTTCGAACAAAAAAAATAATAAAGCCATAATTAACTACTAATTAAGGACAAATTTGTACCACAAAAACTTTTTTCGCAACTACAACTCTATAATCGCTATTCACATATCAAGACTAGCAGCGCAAACTGGCAATCAACTTTCCTAAGCTGTCATTTAGTACTAATTAAAGACTAATTTGTAACCCCAAAATCTTTATTTTTGTACTGAGCGTTCACAATGGGCTCATTGTGACACCGAAAAACGATTCATAATAGAGGCTATTATAACATCGTTTCTGGGGTCTATTTGTTTTGAAAGATTGGTAACATTTGTTTTATATTACATATAAACAGAATAACACATTTAATTTTGACACATTCTAACCTCACAAAACGTGAAGTCATGTTATAGATTTACCACATGTTAAACGTAAAAATCACTAGATTGTAATGCAATGTTTTTAATAGCTTGAATTTACAATTTCTATCAAACTAATGACGCAAGTTTAAAAAATAGTATATTATACTTGTTTTTAGACGTATTGTAGCACCCATTCCTTTGGAACACTCCTCGCTTCTCTCGTCGTGTCCCAAACAACTCGTGCTACAATAGAACGTCTTATACAACTCGTATAATAATATACTATTGTACCATGATTAAAATGTTTAAATAAACGATTGTTTAAAACGTGTGCCATCTGTTTCGAAATTACTAAAAATTGATTAAATATATAAATTTCACCTGTTAACTTTTGAAAATTCAAAAATCCTATTGCAAATATTTTTGGAAGCAGAGGTGATTATCTCACAATGTCTTTTTCCAATCAGAATATTAAAAACTTTTAAAATATTTTTAAAATATCAACTCGACGAGTATTGATATTTGACCAAAAGAGGAGGATGTGCAGATTGTAAAAATATATTTTTCTTTTATGGGCCTATCGAATTACAGTAGGACTCGATTATCCGTCAAGCATTGAAGGATAATCGAAGAGACGGTTAACAGAACAATAGGGAATTTTTAATGAAAAAAATGTTTTTTTTTTCCTCAAAATTATTTTATTTTTGGAGAAATTATATGTATGTAGTAATAGGCAATTAATAGGCATTTTGTTTAAAAAGCCATGGCAAAATGGATATTGAAAAAGAGTATAAAAATCTTAGAAGAAGTCACAACTATTTTAAACAGAACTCTAAAAATCTTTTTATTTCATGTAACGTTAAAATTAATAATCGTATATATGTAGTACCTAAATGAAGCGTTTTATTTGTAAAGTGTGAAGTAATGTCTTTCGTAATATCTTTATAAATGAATTTGCCTAACAAACACATTTTGATTAATAGTACTGTTTTTGTAAAAAACAAGGAGTACAAATACTATCGATTTTGTTCTAATCTTTAGCAATCACATAGAAAATCAGTTTTCAAATATTAGCACGTCAATGAAGAAGCAATTGCATTCTAGAAATCATCCTGCAATCCTCGGAAATCATAGGCATTGCGAAAGCAATCCTTGGAAATCGTAGAGATTGTAAACGCAATCCTTCGAAATCAGAGATTGCGAGGAAATCTTGGATTTCGGCAATACATGTACATTTTTTGGAAGAGTGGTTGACCCCTCGTATCAATTATAAAATCAAATATATATCAATTATATGTAAAAGAATACTAATCTCCAAAGCTATTCACGAAAACTTAGAAACAGAGTTTTTAAATGGCTAATTAGAATCTGAGAGTACCAGACGGAATGTCAAAACAAAGATAAAAAGGTTTTAAAATTAAATAAGGCTCTACAGGAGAAGCTGAACTTCAACGTTCAGAATAAATATGTTTACTGCCTATATTTTAAATGATTGTTGGATGATTCTTTATGTACATGATTTGATCATCATCAGAAATTTTAGACAACTGGGCAATTCCCTGAAAAATAAATTTAATGCAAGAAATCCTTTCTGGCGATGGAAATTACAGAACACGAAGGTGGACTTTTGTTTACACAAACAAAAAAATTAATTGGTAAACGGTTAGAAAAATTTAATATTACATTTCGGTGAAAAAAAGCAGAGGGTGCAATTTGAAAAATTAATCAAGTTGGCATGCTCTCTTAAACGTTGCTATGCAACCAGCGTTTAAGGATGTTTTCTGAAGGTCCATTTTTAGTCATTCACAATAGTTTTTGGTTGATTTCTTTATCTTTTCAAATAAGGGAGATATTGCTTGTAAACACCATTGTGGGACACCCTGTATGGCAATAACAACAAGACCCGACCTAATGTTTTCAGTATCATACTTAAGCTGAATGCTAAACCTACAAGAAAGACATGGATTGCTGTTAAAAGGGTTATTCGACATCTGAAGCAGACACAAACAATGGATTTGTGGTACAAAGAAAATCAAGATGGCGACTTAATGGCTTATGCAGATGCTGATTAGGCTGGATATAAGATTAATAGAAAAAGTGTGAGTGGGTCAGTAATTTACTGGTGTGGGGAATCTTGTAAGTTGGTTTTTCAAAGAAGCAAAATTTTGTACCCTTGTCTACGGCTGAAGCCGACTATATTGCAGCTGCTCAAGATTTACTGAATCTTAAAGGAATCTGTGAAAATCTAAAACAAAAGAGTGAGACTATTAACAGATAATAAAAGTGTAGTGTGTATGGTTAAGGCTTATGAAAACACCAAAAGTTCAAAACATAAGATATAAAGGAACATTTTATTAAAGATTCAATTAGTAAAAATATTCAAATGCATCATACTAAGTCACGTTCGCCGAGACCTGTCGCAAGACGTAAATACACTTGAAGTTATCACTAAACAAACTATAAGCGATGCTATTGGTCGGCATGCACTTGGTCTCATTAGCACTTAAACTACTTTACATAAATGCGGAAACACGTATAATGCAATCACTTTCCATTCGATATTACCCTGCAACCGTAAAAGCGAGTTAAGTGCATACAGTACGCAAACGCGGATCATCGTAAATGAAGCTTTAAGGGTCAGCTAACTTCTAGTGTGTTTACGTATTACGACAGGTCTCTGCGAACGGAATTTAGTTCAAAAAATAATATTGCAGATGTAATGACCAAACCATTATGTAGGGAGGAATTTGAAAGATTTCGTAGAAATGTTTATTGTTTAAGCAATGTTCTAATATTGTTATAATGTAATGTAAACCGTAATTTGTAATTTGTTCAATAAAAAAATATATTTAATTTGTAGGATGTGTGATTTCAACTTAATTTAATATTAAAATTAAAATCACGGGGGAGTGCTGCATTTTGTTAATTTAAACAAATCTATTTTATTTCACATCTCTATTTGATGTTGTTTATTTTTTTTATTTAAATGTTGTAGTTTTGAGAGACGGAAAAGTAACCAAAAGGGGAAAGTTATGTTTTGCCAAGTCATCAAGCGGTTGAAATATTTTTGCAATGATTTACATTTATCAATAATAAAAATTGTGTTGTGTTCAATAAACAATTTCTAAAGTCTTAGCGTGTATATTCATAAGAGCATCCAATCCCGGGATCCCAAGCATTTTTCAGGCCCGTTAATGTTGGGATCATACATATTAAATCGCGGCATTATGAAAATTTAATTTTGATGCCCATTTACACATGGCAACTGTGCAAACTCAGCGAAGTGATTTATACGTGACGAACAATATTTGAAAACACCCGCAAAGAAAGTCTCGAAGAAAAGTTACATAAAACCCTAAATGAGAGTATGGTACAAACTCCTTAAACAAACAAAATTTAAATGACACTCTTCTTCGGGAAATAGGCTGATTCGAAAACATATAAATGATATATGATTTTCTAATCGCCACATCACCTACCAGTGTAGAAGACGAGAGGGGCTTGTCCACAGCTAAAGTCCGTTTGCCGAGACCTGTCGCAAGACGTAAACACACTTGAAGTTAGCTGACCCTTGAAGCTTCATTTACGATGATGCGCGTTTGCGTACCGTGTGCGCTTAAATCGCTGTTACGGTTGCAGCGTAATATGGAATGGAAAGTGATACTGATGAAAATTAAATTCACCACAATTAAATTAGACTCGTCACTCGCTATTTAAACATAACAAAGCCTAGTTTAAAAGAGGTGTTTGCCCTCAAAAGAGCAATTTTTAAACAGCGTCCGCGGCAAATAATCTTTTTTTTTTGTGAACCGAAAAAATTACACTTTGGTCTATAATAGAAGTTCTAATTTTAGTTTTTTGGGGAGATGAAAGGTTTTCGTTTTCTTTTGACTCTTTCAAAACTCTCTCTACAGAATGTACAGAAAGCCCAACAATTTCTCCAACTAAACCTTTAATAGCTGTTAGAGTCATTTCTGGATGCTGTTCGCAACCTCATATTGTTATTAACTATGATCTCCTTTCCGCGTCTGGAAATTGCAACTGCAAAGGTGTGTTTTCTTGATTTTCCGCCATTCTTGAACACTTACACAAACACAACACTTACGAAACAAATGCAACAAACAAACTGCACAGTACAAACGTTAACGAGAACTGATTGCATTATACGTGTTTCCGCATTTATGTAAAGTAGTTTAAGCGTTAATGAGACCACGTGCGCGCCGACCAATAGCATCGCTTATAGTTTGTTTAGTGCTAATTTCAAGGGTGTTTACGTCTTGTGACAGGTCTCGGCAAACGGACTTTAGTTAAAAACATTTCACGAAAATCTGTTCTAGTTTAACAGAAATCTTGGACAAACTGGACATACCTTATGGTATTCATGACCGACTAGTATTTGTTTTTTTTTTTATACTATGTTTCTATTTTGTTTTTACATTTTTTGACTGCTGCTGATTTTTTTCATATTTTCTTATAATCAAATATGTATGTAACGTATCTAACGTAGAAAAAGTATCTTCAATACTTTTTCTACTTATTTGCGTGTCAAAAGAGATTTGTTTTACGCTGTAAATTTGAAAAACAAATGCAAAATTAGAACTTCCAGTATCACCAACTGTCAAACTTATAAATTAGTTTCATAGGACACGTTTTTTGCGTACGAGACGCGGGGAGTTTTCTAAAGGACAAGCACAAATAAATTGCGCTATTTTGTAATTATTTAAATAATAATAATTTAGTTATTAAATAAAATTTATCGCTACGCGGGTCTTTCCTAAACTTAGACGCGTGCGCTAAAAACGTCTTATGAAACAAATACTTTAATATTTTATTTTGAGTTTTATTTTAAGTATTTTGTATTTACAATCCCGGGATCCGGATTGAAAATACATTTCGGGATTGGATGCACTAATATTCATTAAGCCATAACAATTTCTTTCCAATTTTATATTTAACTTTTGAACTGATGTTCTAACCATCCAACGATATTGCGATTTAACCTTAGTTATTTGCTGTTGTGTATATTCTGGAGCCCTCCGCTTCTTTCTTACTTTAATACCAATTTTCTTTAGTGTTTTGCAAACATGCGGCAGTGAACATTTTAACTTTCTAGCAGCATCATGCTGATTCATTGAATCCTGATTGTTACAGTTTCTCTTCAACCAAGCCATTTTTCTTTTAGTTCGAATTTCCAGCTTTCTTCCACTTTTTCTTGAAACCTCTTTCTGACTAAGGATATTATAAATTGTACTTTTCGATATACCTTCTTCCAACAAATGTTTTGCTGTGAATAATTCTCCTTGGTCCAGATTTTGTTTATGAAACTGTACAACAAGAAAACGTAGCAATTCTTACTTTGAATGCATTTTTGACACTGACAAACTAAATTGACAGCTGCAATTGATATTACTACGTAAGCAGTGCATTTTGTTTTCCAGTCGTTTTTGTTTTTCCATTTAGCTTGTTCTAAGCGCACTACAAATTAAGTCCCCATTTTTTAGTTTATCATTCGCTACTATACTTGAATTTATAGAATATCAAAGAATTCATGATTTTTAACCTTAAGTCACTATAAATAAAGAAGTGTGCAGTATCGTTGCTACAGTTACTCTCATATTGATGTATCTTGACTACGTTGTTTTTCTCCAAAACATTTATCATTTTTGAAAGTGAGTTGTTTATAACACTTAAAACAATAAACTGTAGTAGTTTTCTTCAATTAAATTTGTGCTTTTCTTGGAGTCCACTTTTTCAAGAATTCTTCAATGTCTAAATTTGTCTAACCATCTAGTGCTGACATCAAATTTCTAATTACTGAAAGACCACTCAGAATTCAGAATTTGTTTAATGATTGGCCAAGGTAATTGCATTTGTTTTATCTGTAACTAAAACTGTTTGTGAATATTTTATATTTCTTCATATCTTCTTTTTTAGACTACTACCAGTTTAATAATACTTACTTTTTTTTAATGCCTAAGAATGATAATTTGTAATATCGGGAGTACAGCAATTCAATATTATGGCTTCATGTGGACATTTGGAAAAAGATCATCATGAAGACCATTTCCATTGATCGATAGATCAAAACAACCTATTATTATATTATCTATGTGATAAATAAAGTATTATTATTAAAAACCATTTCTTGTCTAATGGAAATCCAAATTGATACATGAACGACTTTATCTATATATGTAGAGTGACTTTGTATTGCAGTATTTGGATTGGAGGAGTCACTGGCCTCTTATTTCTTCAAAGATGCTGTTCTAGTTACTAATGAGCAGTATTGTTACATAATTTGTTATGTGAATTAAAAGAATTGGTTTTAAAACTCAGTTGATTTCAACAAAACGGTGCTACATCACACACAGCTCATCCTAAAATGGAAATTCTGAGACATTTCTTCTAACAAAATTATGCTTACATCTGATAGCATTGATTGACAATACCTCAACAACAAAATCCATGCTAATAACCTAGAAAGACATAGGCAGCTGAGAGAGAATATTTGGCATAAAATTGGTAAGATAACACAGGAAATCTTATCGAAAGAGCATGACTTTTATGTATCTTCATCTATCTATGTTCTATGTGTAATTCCCAAGTCTTAATAAAATAAATATATGTGACCCGCATGGAAGAAAAGGACCTTATGACTAACTTTTTGATTTTCGGGTTATGATGGTTTCAGTATCTCCAAACCTTTTGCTTTCATCTCCAATTTACCGCACTTTGCAAAATATCAAATCCGTAGTAATGAAATAACCTTATTCTTATTGCGTACACAAACGTACAATCATGGAAGAATGTTGCTAAACTTTTAATTGGTTTTTCTCGAGAAGTTCATTTTACTCATAGGGTCCCTTTCTTCAACCCCGCGGGGCACATATATGAAAACATGCTGTGTTTTATGTATTTAGGAAATTATCTACAAAAAATTGTCTATCACAAAAACGTCGTGCTAAAATATAAGAATTTTAAAAATGATAAAGAAATTAAAACCGCGTGTCCGCGTCTCTTGTATTGAGTCACCTCCTGGCTTATCGGGATACCATGTGTATTACAAAATCTACCTGCATACAAGATCCCAAATTCTTCAGCAATTTACTATTAAAAAATATTATTAAAAACACCTGATTTATTTACACAAAATTTACAAAAAATAAAAACAATGAAAAATATAACCTAAGAAACACTTGCATAGACAGACAAATCAATTACACCGTAAAGTATACAACAAGCCAATGCCACAACGCTGGTCGCATCTGGCAATTGCGCATTTTCAGCCAATCGCGTACAAGCTAGCACTTATGACGTATACAAAGCGGGAAAATTACTCATTTAAATTTAAAGCAATTTTTAGGAATTTTTTTATGCCTAAAACATAGCCAGAGGAAAATTATTTGCTGATATTCTGCTTTACTAGTAGGTGTTGACTGCAATAAAATTTAAAAAAAAAAGTAATTCCTGTAGCCTATTGAAACATCGAGGGGTTGCAATTAACTACTTACGCCACCAGGAATAATCACCAGGTCAGCATTCTTTTGAGCGAGATTAGGCTTTATCTTTTCAGTTAAATGCCCGCGGAAAGCATCAAGAACTAAAATATACTAGGTGGGTTACATAGAGCTCTTGGGCGTCTATTCCAAACGACTTTTAGCCAATCTTCCATCAGCCCAGTCGTCATCTGCCCAGTTTCAACCAACCAAATTATTAGGGGTAGTCCATACTTTTTTTCCACACTGTATATTTGAAATCAGAAAATAATATGGACTTCAATTATTGAAAAATGTACAGGGCATTCATTCTATTTAAAGAAGACACTTTTTTATCACCCTGTAAAATATGCAAATGTTCAAAAACGTTGAGTTGAGTATGTTTAAAAACTGCATATAATATTGTTTAAAATTATTTTTGAGCGAATCCATTATCTTAAAAATAAAAAACTAATAAGCAATTAACATATACTTGAATCGGCCTGTGCATTAACATTGAATTACATGCACTTAGATTGTATATTTTCCAGTTTTAAGATCCTACTTTTATTTCTCAAATAAATATTCTTTCCTCTTGCAGATATGGTGCAATTATGTGACACTACTTTGGGGTATGGTGGCGAGTCTAATACTAACTTAATATCTCGGACTGGTAAATTTGACACAGTTTCTTGATTTCTCTTTCTTGAAATTAGGCAGTTTGTAATACTACATTATACAATATTCTCAATATGTTAATTCATTTATTAGTATTATCCATTGTGCGCCTAAAAAATTCTGCGATTCTTCTTTGCTTGTTGCTTTATAATGTGTTAATATTGGTTTATGGGTTATTATGAAGACTTGGTCTTTTAAGACACGTCTTTTATAATATGAATTGTATATAATAAACATGTCATTGCCACATTGCTAGGAAGAATATTTTCTCTTATCAAAGACTATAACGTTTCGAGTGCTTCTTATATTCTGTTATATGTAACCAACCATCAAAGAGAGTATTGTTAATAGTTAGCAGTTACATTGGCTTATAATTGTACATATTTCCTTGTTAAAAATCACTCCAGCTGTTTCATGATGACTATACAACTTTTCAAGTATTGATGGTGGTCTTGTTTCATATAAGCTTCTCAGCAAATAATAAGTTAGTGAAGTTAGCAAACTAGAATGGAGATTTCCAAGTAAATTTATTGAACTTTATTATCTAAAAATAAGTCAAACTTGCATCCAAAAGAAACTTTAGATTTCTTAGCATTTTCGAGATGCTAACTTCACTTGCTTTTGAACATGTTAAATAATCAGAATAATTAAGACGTACATGTCGTACATACTAATTGCATTTGTTTGTTTCTGTTATTTAAATAATTTATATATAATTTCTTGTAAAGCAATTTTTTTTTAAATTTCAGGTTTATGTGAACAAAAACGTGGCAAAGATAACAAAGCCATCATAGCTTCCAATATCATGTATGTTGTTGGACAGTATCCTAGGTTTTTAAGGGCGCACTGGAAATTTCTAAAAACTGTTGTAAATAAATTATTTGAGTTTATGCACGAAACACACGATGGTGTCCAAGATATGGCTTGTGATACTTTCATTAAAATAGCATTAAAATGTAGAAGACATTTTGTTACAACCCAGATAGGCGAATCTGGTCCTTTCATTGAAGACATTTTGGCATCTATTTCAACAATCATTTGTGATCTTCAAACGCAGCAAGTACATACATTTTATGAAGCCGTCGGATATATGATATCTGCCCAAGTCGATACAGCCACACAGGAAGCTTTAATTGAAAAGTATATGCTCTTGCCAAATCAGGTTAGTTCTAATACAGCAATTGTTTTTAATACTTAATCATTTTTTATATATATTTAGGTCTGGGATGATATAATATGTCAAGCCAGTAAAAACGTAGATGTTTTGAAAGAAATAGACGTGGTTAAGCAACTAGGAAGTATTCTAAAAACAAATGTTCGAGCTTGTAAAGCTCTTAACCACGCATATGTTGTACAGTTAGGAAGAATTTATTTAGACATGCTTAATGTATATAAGGTAAATTTGTATAGGAAAAGTTTTTATTATTCTCGAATTTACATTTTTGATATTTAAGGTTATGTCTGAGAATATCACAGCTGCAATTGCAATAAATGGTGAACAAGTCACGAAGCAGCCTCTTATAAAAAGTATGCGTGTTGTAAAAAAGGAAACATTGAAATTGATCTCGGATTGGATTTCACGTTCTAATGATCATGTAATGGTCCTTGAGAACTTTATACCTCCACTCTTGGATGCTGTACTATTAGATTATCAACGAACAGCTGTGCCATCTGCTAGAGAACCTGAGGTTTTGAGTGCAATGGCAACTATTGTTAATAAACTTGAAAGCCATATTACGTCTGAGGTAAGAATGTTTTTAAATCAGTACTTCCCAACCTTTTTTGTTTTGTGACCGTACATAATAATTCTACCTTATTTAAACTTGTTGGGAAATACTGCTTTAGATCGTTGATATGATTGATAGTGATCTTAATAAGATTATATTTTTCAGGTACCAAAGATATTCGACGCAGTCTTTGAATGTACCTTAGCAATGATAAACAAAGACTTTGAAGAATATCCAGATTACAGAACAAACTTTTTCCTTTTGTTGCAAGCAGTAAATAATCATTGCTTCCCTGCATTTTTAAGTATACCACCTGCACAGTTCAAGCTGGTTTTGGACAGCATAATATGGGCTTTCAAACATACAATGAGAAATGTGGCCGATACTGGTTTACAAATCTTATTAAAATTATTACAAAATATTGAACAACATGAACAGGCAGCACCGAGCTTCTATCAAACGTACCTCACAGACATTTTGCAACACATTTTCTCCGTTGTCACAGATACATCTCATACAGCCGGACTCTCGATGCACGCTACGATATTGGCTTATATATTTTCATTGGTAGAAGCTGGAAGATTGAACTGTCAATTGGGGCCTCCTGCTGATAATGTACTGTACATTCAAGACTTTACTGCCGCGCTGCTTAGATCTGCCTTCCCACACCTGACTGATAATCAAATAAAAATTTCGGTGCAAGGCATGTTTAACTTAGATCAAGATATTCCAGCATTCAAGGAACACTTAAGAGACTTCTTGGTTCAGATACGAGTAAATATTTTTTTAATTTCTTTTAGATGTAGTTGCGACTTTGACAAGACAAGATATTTATTATCACTTTTGTTTTTCTGCAATTGACAATATCAAATTCAGCCGCTTGGGGTATGAATGAACTAATTTACTTAAATACATGTAGGAAAATCACTGAAACAAAACTATGATGCATACTCATTTGCATATGGAAACAGTGGCGTAACTAAGGCTCCCGCAGACCCTGCGATGGGTTTGAGCGCAACTACCGGAAGGGCGCTGCTTGCGTGAAATTTTATTTTGTTGGGAATAGAAATTTTAAATCAAGCCTTGGGGTAAAAAAACATTATATGAAAACAATAAAAGGTAATTATGGATATACATTGCTCAGAGGATATTGTGGTACAATAATATTAGGTGTTCAAATAAGAATGACTAGATTATTAAGTAGTGATTATTTATCTGCTTTGATGACGGCGCCAACAATAACTAAAACAATTTCATTGTGCGTGCTAAATTTGGGGGGGCATTAGTTTTCGAAATAATCGCCAAAGACTGTTTTGGAAGGGAAGTTATAATAGCCTTTCATGTAAATTCCCCTGCACTACCTGAAAATGCATGTTTTAAGGCAAATGCAACGTAACCTCACCTAACCTAACCTCACATAACTTAACCTCACCTAACCGAACCTCACATAACCTAACCTAATCTAACATAACCTAATCTAACCTAACCTAATCTAGCCTAACGTAATCTAACCTAACCTAATCTAACCTAACCTAATCTAATCTAACCAAACCAAACCAAAAACTAAATTAAAACACATATGAATTGATGAATAACGCAAACCTAGGTTAAGTTCGGTTGGGTTGGGTTGGGTTAAATTCGGTTAGGTTAGGTTGGGATACTATTGTTGAGCTCAATGAGACGCATCGAATATAGAATGTGCAGATGGCGAACCAGAATGTAAAGTTTTACCAAATGTATTAAGAGAGTTTATAGAGGAAACAGTAAAAGCAATTGATTTTGACAATTTAATTGCCCAATTCGCCTGCGTTAAAGTTCAGAAAAAACTTTAATTGGTGTTAAATATTATTAATCATATAAAACAAATTTGTTAAAGGGATACAAACAAATGAAAAGGTAATAAATTATTATTAGTTATTGCATATTTTATTTTTACAAAAGTTACATACATATAATTGTATGTATAATGGTATATATGAAGGGCGCAAACGTAAGTTTCACAGGGGCGCGAGATCTTTTAGTTTTTGTATATGGGGTGGATCTGAGTAAGCAGCTACCGTTAGTTTCTAGTAACCTAAAGCAAGCAAACATTACACCAAATTTGTTATAGCCCAGTATCCTTGTACATTTTACCTTGCATGAAATGGGGTAGTAGGTTTCTTTTTTTTATATTGTATGCGATAGTACCGAGAAGCCAAATCCAATTTTTTGACCTCCGCGACCATTCGAATCACCGCCAAAAAGTGGTAAAACCGCCGAAATTTTGCACTTTTTTTAGGTTTGGCCAATTTTGACTATGAAGGAGCACTTTTTCAAAGAAGACAATTCAATTCATTTTAAAAGTACATTAAATTTACTACAATACGAGGATAAATTGAAAAGTCTCCGGCCTAGGCAATAAAACAAAAGAATATCAGGTTAACAAAAATTTTATTTTTCTACGTAGTCCCCATCGAGTTCAATGCACTTGGTCCACCTTTGTTCAAGTGCTCTTATACCGTCCCTATAAGCCTTTTCTTCTAACTCGTCAAAATAGGCGTTTGTGGCAGCAATCACTTCTTCATCGGACTCGTATTTCTTTCCAGCGTGAAATTTTTTTAGGTTTGGAAATAAATAAAAATCCGATGGGGCTAAGTCTGGTGAATAAGGGGCATGGGGTAACAATTCAAATTGCAATTCATTGATTTTTGCCATGGCAATTGCCGACTTGTGACAAGGTGCATTGTCCTGGTGAAACAGAATTTTTTTCTTTGCTAATCCAGGTCGTTTTTCTTCAATATTTTTTTTTAATTCATCCAGTAAGGTAGCATAGTATACTCCGTTGATTGTTTTACCTTTTTGAAGATAATCAACGAAAAGTACTCCCTTGGCGTCCCAAAAGACTGAAGCCAAAACTTTTCCGGCTGACGGAACTGTTTTGGCTTTCTTCGGAGCAGGTTCTCCTTTGGCAGTCCACTGTTTTGATTGCTGCTTTGTTTCGGGTGTGTAGTGATGAATCCACGTCTCATCCATTGTTACAAACCGTCGCAGAAAGTCCACTGAATTTCGATTAAACAAGTCTAAACACTCACTTGAAACTGTTTTGCGAGTCAGCTTTTGTTCCACTGTGAGCAGCCGCGGCACCCAACGTGCCGATAACTTTCTCATTCCCAAAATTTCGGTTAGGATATGATATGTTGGTGCCGTTGAAATGCCCAGGGTATCTGCTATTTCAGCCAACTTCAATCGCCGATCATTCAACACAACTCTATGGACTTTTTCGACAATTTCCGTTGTGGTGGCAGTTTTCGGTCTTCCTGAACGCGGTGCGTCATCTGTGCTTTTGCGACCCCGTTTAAAGTCCGCAACCCAGGTTTTAACTGTGCTATAGGAAGGAGAAGATTCGCCTAATGTCCCGTCTAGCTCAGCTTTGATTTCTTTTGGGGATAAACCCTTATTGTGAAAATATTTAATAACCGCACGAATTTCAGCTTTTTCCATTTTAACACCACACAAAACTTTATCGACTTTGACAACTTGCCAAACAATTATTGTTTGACAGAAATTTTTGTTATTTCACAGCCATACTGATAAATTATGAAAAAATAAAATGCCGTAAAAACATTGCAAAAATTTGTATCCCATATGGGTTAGGCCGGAGATTTATCAATTCATCCTCGTATAAGACAAAAATGGTTACTAAAGATCTAATAGTTTCCGAGATATCGCTCCTCCAAGTTGGTCAAAATTTACATCCATGCTATTTTTCAAGTATTAACCTGGAGAATTGAGTTCAAAGGTTCAAAATAAGAATAGAATAGAATAGACTATACTATAATAGAATAGAACATTTTTAGTTTTATTCAAACAAAATCATTTTTTACAATGGAATCTTAAAAATAATCCCTCGTAAATGGTTCATGTTATCAAGTAGGTATTACCAGAAATATGAAAAGGCGACACGGAAAACACGTTTCAATTTTATTTAAACCTCTTGGAATGTCCAGGTTAAAGATACTCTTCAGCCTCTGTGTCTTGTACTGTGTTCTCCTGTACTTCTTCAGCCTGGTCATTTTCCTTATCTGGAGAGCTGTCAGGATATACAAGCAGTCCATCTAGCTCATCGTCATCTAGTAGGTCATCAAGCTCGGCAGTAGCCATGTCAACGATGATATCAGGCCGATTTTCGCAGGACTGTTCACTACATTAGCCACATACAATAGAGCACTTCAAGCCTGCTTTTCTGCAGCTGCATGCATTGCCACATCATTTCTAGCAGTTGCAGGAGATCATTTGCATGAGGTGTGAAGGGGCCGCATTCCTCGACATCATCCTTGGGGAAAGGCCGTGAGCTGTAAGAACCCACCCCCATTCGAGCGGATCGGTATCTATACCCAGCCACCTTTGCACCTGGTCGTAGCTATGCCCTCACCTACAATAACCACTACCTCAAAATCAGAGGCCTGTGCGATAGCCGTAGTGACGATCAGCCTGTCAGCATCTTCTTCAGCCTGAACAATCTGAATGTTTTTGGTTTCCATCTTTTCCTTCGGTATCTGGATAAATCCCACTTTGTTTTTATAATTAGATAAAAACTGTTCTTGGGAAATCTGAGGTATGGTTGTCTCCTCAAATATAACCGCAGGAGAAGAATGTGCCTGAGCTCGGCGAATACGTTCTGCGCTTTTTGTACTCCTTTTTTCAGTCTCTGTTGGATACCTGTCAAACACTACTGCTATGAGTGGACCATATCTTGTAACAAGATATTGAATATATCTAGCAGCTATCAACTCAAATAAGGAGCATTTGGGCCACACCACTTTGTAGAGTAGATGACCAACATCTACAACCACAAATTTAGACTAATTTCCTTCTGTTTCACCAATGTCAACTGGTTCAAATACGGCATAGAAAAAGGATTTTGTACCCTTCCTCATTCCTGAATAGGGACAGAGAATATGGTGAAAGCTCGTGTGAGAAGGAGTTCTTCAGTTCTTCATCCGACTGTTTCATAACGCATAGCCTGTGAAACAGTGTTAAGGGGTCAACAGTCACCTGTCTCTTGCCAACAGTCACAGTATTAACAGAAGAAAGAGATACCATAAACAATTAAATTCAAGTTAAAATGCGTTTGCATGTTAATGTAACCCGAACCGAATGTTTCATTTACTAATTTTATACATTATTGAACTATTTGAGAGGTATTATTAAAGGTTTGATGCCAATTCTATAGGTTAATACTTGAAAAATATCATAGGTGTAAATTTTGACCAACTTTGAGGAGCGATATCTCTATAACTATTAGACCTTTAGTAACCATTTTGGTCTTAAATTGTAGCAAATTTAATGTGCTTTCAAAATGAATAGAACTGTCGTTTTCGGAAAAGTACTCCTTCATGGTCAAAATTGGCCAAACCTAGAAAAAGTGCAAAATTTCGGCGGTTTTCCGCTTTTTGGCGGTGATCCGGAAGGTCGCGGAGGTCGAAAAATTGGATTTGGCATTTCGGTACTATCACATACAATATAAAAAAAAGAAACCTACTACCCCATTTCATGCAAGGTAGACCCCCCTTTTGACGACAAGGTTACTTGACTATTATACCTAAACCATAAATACAAGGAATGAGTCATCACATATCAGCTGGGCAACAGCAGAGGAGTCCCAACACTTTACTGCATTCCATCTCTCTATCTCTCTCTCTCTGTGTCTCTCTCTGTCTCTCTCTCTCTCTCCCTCTGTCTCTCTCTCTCTCTCTATCTCTCTCTCTCTGTCTCTGTCTCTCTCTCTCTCTCTCTCTCTCTCTCACTCTCGCTCTCCCTCTCACACACACCCACACACACACACACACCCACCCACCCACCCACCCACCCACACTAACACATAGGGTTCGGAAATAATACGTATTTTAGTTTGGAGTGCATATTTTTGGATACTTATTTGTACATATTTTGAAACTAAGATATCGTATCAAATTAACGGGAACTTGCTAGTACATGGGCTAATCAGGATTAAAGCAAGAAATAACTTAATAAATCAATGTTACATAAATCAGACTAATCACAGTTATATTACGGCTGCCGAATGGAGATTCCCACAGAATACGCACATCAACAGCTGAGAAAATGTGCCCAAAACAATATTTTATTTTTATAGTTAATATAGCATTCACATTTAACATTTAATTTTCTACATCCTTTATAAATTGATTGTAAATTGTTTATGCATGCAAGTTTATGAAATCTGAAACCGCTTCAGCTGTCAAGGTGGAACAGCACTTTTTGCCTTAACAAAAATATTAAAAGAATTTTATATGACTGCTACTAAAAGAAAGATTAATGACGTCATTTTCATTGACGTTACTTTAACACTTCTTGTGTATTTCGATAAGATAAAATTTAGTATTGATATTTGATTTAAATTTATTAAAATCGTAGCCACATACCACTGAATATTTATTTCTTTCAATGCAGGCAGTCCCAGAAAAACATGGCATCGTTACAAACCATTAAAAAAAATCGAATTACATTTAATTTATACCGCAAATGTAATCGAGACTTCACATTTTAAATCGGTTTCAATTCAAAGTTGATGTGAAATGTGATTTGGGGCTTTACTATTTTGCTCTTCTCTACTAATTATATTAGGTTTTTTAGTAATGTTTTTATTTTGATATTTATTATTATTTTAGTATTTTTTATAGAATTGATGTTTTTGTTTCTATATTTTTTTTATTATTAAAGTTGTTTATTAATTAATTGAAGAAATTATTTTTGGGGAATTTCTTCTTATGGAGTCATGTGGGTAGGTACATATTTACTATGAAAATTGACCTATGAAAACAAAATTACCTAAGTGTCTTTGATTAAACTAATTTTTTGTTTTCACCGGACACTTGACGAGTTTTCTAGAAAGGAGTGACATTTTCTCACAGATTCAACAAGTCTGAGTGATTTGTTAGCCAATAAACAGATATGGAGAAACATTTTATTTTTATTTACGCCATGTCTACTTCCACAGTAAAATGAACTGAATCCACATTTTAAACTTTTATGCGACTGCCTAATATTCTATTCACTTGGATGTTACCAATCTTTCGACATATCCCTTAATGCATATCAGACAAAAATTTTCAGGTATGCTTGTCGGGTTTGGTGTATGCTCTTAATCCAGGTTGTAATGTAAAATGTGATCTAAATCCACATCTTGGGCTAAGACATTTACAAATGGCTTTATTTGAAACAATATTTGTAAAGATTAATAGAAAAAAGCGACTGTGTATTAAATTCATCCAGGAACTGGAACAGGAACTCAAAAGAACCGGAACCGATTACTTTTATGGAACCGAATCGGAGCCCTTATTAAAATCAGTGTTAACGTTAAGATGGGAACCCGAACTATAAATTTCCGAAGGAATCAGTATTTCTCGATTCTACTGCTAAACTAAATAAAATAATAACCAGGGGGAGAACTAAAATACATCCAATTCACGATTATTTTGCTTATGATAAATCGAGAGAGGTAGCAATTTTCACATTATGCATATAAATGTATTTGCAATAAGAATTTTTAATACATTGTCATATAGAAAAAAATACAGTTTGCCATAAAAAGAGCATTTTGCTTCTGGAACCCTTATGGAACCTAAAAATATCCTGGAATCCAAGCTGGAATCTTAATTTTTAGAAAATTAAAATTGGAACCGAAGCCATATTTTGGATTTCCAAGAACTGGAACTAGAACCTATATTAGTCGTGGGTTCCAGTCCCTGATTCCAACTTACAGAAATGCGAACTCCTTACCACATCATTTGTCCCAGTCGGTTTAAAAAATACGTGTGCACTTGTTTGTACTACTGCAAGTTCCTATAACAGCAAATTCTTATTTCCCTATCTATGCTGTTAACTCATAAAAGTTCATGAACCATTGCTACCGAAACAAAATAATTAACTTTGGCTTAAAATAATAAACTCTTCCTTTTCAGTATTAATAGAATCTACAATAAAATTACAAACCAATACAAATCATTTGTTACACCGTAGCCCAGTGCATGCTGGATTTGCATGCATAAAACCTAGGTTCAAATCCCATTTTAAGTAATTTTTTTAATATATGAGGATAGATCGAAAAATTTCTAGAACAGGACGGGAAAAAACAACTTTTTTGGGAAAATTGTATTTATTTTTAACATAGTCCCCTTTCAGCTCTACACATTTAATCCAATGCTTTTCAAAACCCTTCTAACTGTACTGAAACAATGTTACATTTTGTATTTTTGTATCATTTTTATATGAATACTAAATAATGGAACGAATCATATGAGTTTCCATTATTTCTTATGGGGAAATTCGCTTTGATATACGAGTGCTTTGGATTACAAGTACATTCTCGGAACGAATTATGCTCGCAAATCAAGGTACTACTGTGTATAACTATACAGCAAGTATGTCAATCATTTTAGTTTTTAGCTAGTAAAAAAAATTACCTACATAGTAATGTCAACTTTTCCAACGAAATTACATTTATATACTTTTTTGATTGTTTTTTTTCATTATTAATTAAATTTTAATTTTGTTTTACAATATTACTAATTATAGCACATTTACTTATCAATTGATTAATATTAAGTAATCAACAATTAATATTAATCCATCAAATAATGTAAAATATCCTTTCATCTTTCGGTGGAATTCTATAACAAAGAGGGGAAATGAGTAGAAAAGAGATGCATGATTCCAACTACTCAATATGGGCATGTAATTTTAGCAAAATGAATCCACCCTCATTACAGTAGATTATTGTGAGGTTATGTCTAATAGACAAAAGCTCCTGCATGGTACAGGCCCTTAAAACGGCGGTACTGTGCCAAAATGGCACGTTCAGCCCTAAAGCAAATACTAACAATTTTTTTATGTTATAAATTAAAAGACATTTATTAAGCTTTAAAAAAGGTCAAACTAATAAATAATATTGTTTATTGTTTCCAGCCTTATTTTGTGGAACTCCATAATCATGAAATAAATAAAGACTATTAAAAGTTTCACAGTTTTATTAAAATACAACCTGACAATATTGTTTCGACAGCTATGCTGTCATTATCAAAGGTAATATAATTATAAACAAACACGTCGCTAAGGTAGATACAAAATAGGTAACTAGATAAAATAATAATAATAATCAGAATTAAATATCTAATACTTCCAGTAATGGAGAATTACTGAGCTCAAGTTGTTCATTCATTAAAGGTACCCTGAGTTTGTGTTTGTATATCTCAAAGGCTTCTAAAATGTCTAATTTGCGTTTGTTATTACAAAAATGTAGGAATTTAATATTATTTTGAGGAGTCATTGTGTGATTTTGTTCTAAAAGCGTAATTTGATTTTTCAGGATGTTTATTTTTGTAATGACGTACGTGTTCTTTATATCTTATGTCAAAATTTCGAAGTGTTTGCCCAATATATACCGAACTACAAAAAGAACAATTTAAACGGTAAATGCCCGATTTCATGATATCATGTGTTCTGTCTTTAGCATTAAATAAAAATGAAAAAGTGTTAGTGTTGGTTTTAAATGTTATTTTATAATTGTTGGTTTTTCTTAGTATATGTGCAATTTTTTCTGATATTTTGCCAAAATACCAGAATGTAATTTGTGTCTTCTGTTGGATTGTCAATGGGATATATTCTTTTGATAGCTAACCTATAATCTTTTTGTTTAATTAAAGTGTCAATCATGTTCGGATTATAATGATTTGCATGTGCTAGTTGTTTAATGGTTGATATCTCTTTGCTAAAATCTGATTTTGTTAGTGGAATAGTTAAAGCTCTGTGTACTAATGAGTCTGGCACAGAGTGCCGATTGACTTGACCGAACCGGCCCTGGGGTAGACTCCCTGTATATTATTAAGCAATAAGTTTATATAAAAATGTTGACTTACGTATCCATTAGCATCGTGTATTATTATAATCAGTTAAATGTAACTTGCACTATGTAAATTTATTTTTTTTAAGTTGCATTTTTAAAAATTGATAAACTGAATTTAGACGAAAACTGTGCGGAATTTCGATATATCGGGTTATCATAAAGTAAGGTATATATTTCAACTTATTATATATTTTTAACAAATCAAATTAATAACAAAAAGTAAATGGAATCTAGTTGCTTACATAATGGAATTTTAGTGTATCTATGGAAAACAAAAGAATTGTCGTGACAACTATTGATACAAAAGTGTCAAAACGAAAGTATCGTAATTTAGATAATTGTTCTCAAAATAAAACTTGCGTAAATGTAAATTGTAACAATTTGAACATGGATCTGCAAACAAGAATTGGTTTAGTACAATGTTATTATGAATGCGGTAAAAATTACACTGCTGGATTACGAAGATTTTTATGCAGGATGGAGCACTTCCACACATTTACTGACCAGTTAAAGAATTGTTAACTGCGGTTTTTCAAGATCGTGTTATAAGCAGACATTTTGCAAATTCATGGCCACCAAGATCGCCTGATCTTAACCCAGCGGATTACTGGTTGTGGGGTTATTTAAAAGATTTGGTGTTTAGAACACGTCCAACAACGCTGGAGGAATTAAAGGACAGTATCAGGGAGCAAATTCGTGCAATTCAACCAGAAATGTGGAATAGTGCTGTATACAATTTGGAGGAACGGTTGGTAATTTTACAACAACAAAATGGAGGTCATATGGAGCAATTGCGGTAACCAGTGTTTGATATCAGAAATCCCATTATGTAAGCAACTAGATTCCATTTACTTTTTGTTATTAATTTGATTTGTTAAAAATATATAATAAGTTGAAATATATCCCTTACTTTATGATAACCTCGTATATGTAAACCTAAAATACTTGAGATAATGTATAGAATCAAATATCGTATAATTATATAGGGTGTTTCCATTTAAAAAGTCATTTATCAACTAAAAAATATCTTCTATGCCGAGTAACGATATCAGCCAACTCTTTGAGCTGGAGAAAATAAATCTTTTTTTGAGTTTTATATTGAGAAGTTTATTAGACACCACTATCTGTTCAAGCTTCAATGAATCATATTGTGTGGGTAATTGAGCTTTATGGGGCCATCGATAGTGAAGATCTTGGAGTAGATTGCCGACCATTAGGCAAGAAAAAGAGACACAGCATGAATGGTAATGTTGATCAAACAGCAAATTCAAATGATATTCTTCCCACAAAAAGTCAATCGGCCAGGGTTGCACTAGACAAATTGTTGAGTCACACTTGGTATCTGACAGAACAAAATATTGCACTTGTGTTCTTGACGAAATGATTTCCACTGATGGGCTTAACGTAATGAAAGTCAAATTTGCAAATCCGATGAGACAATGTATTCTTGGGTAAATGATACATTCGTTTTGGATTACCACCAGATACAAAATCTTCGCCCATCTCATTTTGTTTCTAAGAAAACTAAGAGTTTTTTTTTACTGTTTGAATATTGACCAAATATTCCTTCAAGAAGATGCAATCAAGTGTAACACGGACACTTCATACAGCAAAGCAAAGGAATTTGTAACAACTGTTTAAGTTGTAAATGATGCAGCTGAACGATTGCTAAAGTCGTACAAGATTACAACGGTTCCGAGTGGTGTGATGAAGAAGACTCCCAAAATTTGCTCTGGTCAGGTTTTCGCTGTAAAAAAATTTTTCAACCAGAAAAAATAGCTTCGCATAGTTCTTGTTTAGACTGTCTCGTTAGTAATAAGTGTCTTTTTTAGCAGAAAATAGACATTTTTCTAATTTTTATATTTTTTATACATTAGTTTATTCTGAACCGCTTAAAGCCAAATTCTTGCAATCTAACCTTACTTAATTCAATTGATTTAATTAATTTTAGTTTAATTTGATCTTTGTTAAAGTTTAATACATTTTTTTTAGTTTAAAACATAAAAAAATTGTTAGTATTTGGTTTAGCACTGAACGTGCCACTTTGCGACACGCAATACTCCGTTATCTTAAAACAAAAAATCTTAAAAAACCGTTCGACAGCAATGTTCAGAATTCATTAAAGAATCTATGAAGATCATTTATTCTTAAATGGTATGGTTAATTTTAAGATGGCTGCTTAATTTATGACAATAGGATTTTTTATGAGTATTTCTATGTTAAAGTGAGTTGAGCTTAAATGAGTTTGTTTACGTACTTTACATAAGAGACTATATGGAGGGGTCACATTTAATTTTTATACACTTGCAGCAAAACTCCTATAACTAATAGATAGGGATACTTGACAACGAAATTTTAGGAGCTCATTTTCACAATGGAACTGGGACAGGACAGAATTTATTTATAATAAATACTATTATTTTTGCAAAGCGGATTTGAAGATTACCTAAACAATCTTCCATTAGCTACATGACGAAACTTGTGGTTTCAACATGACATAGCCCCACCTCATAATTCAGTTGCAGTAACAAATGTTTTAAACATTGAATTAGGTCAAAAATGAATTGGTAACAGAGAACCTGTTTTGTGACCTCCTAGGTCATCTAACTTGTTTATTCTTAGTTTGTTGATATGGACTTTAAAAAACCAAGTGTACGAGACTCCTCAAAATAATATTATATTAATAACAGTAACTAGTGCCCATAACCTGGAAACCAGGCACAGAAGCTTGTACGGTAGGGCAGGGCGATTATATGATTATTATGTGGGCCCATCGTGTGGCTGCAGCCGACTTATAAATGTTATAGCACAAATCCCACATTTGTGTTGCAGTTGAGGAAAAACTGCAGAAAACCAGATTTTCTGGCAGCAGGAGTCGATCTCTGGCCACTGGCGTGAGATCCACCAAAACGCTTAACAGATCTACAAAAATGATTATATGGGTTGGCTTCAAGTGGGAACACTTCTTGATAATCCGCAAACGCATCTCTCGGAGAATAAACCCAAGCTCCATTACTTTTTCTACCATTTCTTAGATAAATTTCTACCATATCTCTCTTTTGTACTTCATTAAATATGAATGCCATTATTAAAAACTGATTTTTTTCAAAAGCAGTTAATCTGGCTCTCTTCAAAAAGTGGCAGTTTAAATAAACTAATTCATACGATTCAAAATTTCATATGACCGATATGTCTATCTCCAGAGATTAGGGGAGAGATTGCTCACTGGCGAGTACCTTGAATTAAGATTCATGCGGAATTAACGCCATCTAAACATCAAACATACCGAACTAGGGGCACGCGATGAACGATTGTAAAATAAGATAAGACAGCGTTGTGTCGTATAATCAATTCCTGTAATATATGAATCGAATGTTCCGTTTAAAGTTTTATTTTTCACTTATAGGTATTATGTGTTGTTTGTATCTGTGATACCGTGATACGAAATATATAAGCATAAACAAGTACATTAACTTACAACCGTTACGTTCAAAATAAATACATATAAACTTCAACTAATTTTCTACTGCTACATATTCTTGTAAAAAACAAAATCTTATATGAGTAGTAAAACAAAGCCACCACGGCACCATTTTTATATTTATATGATAATGCCCATCTGGCGACTTCCATTCCTTATGGAACATCGCCCCTCACAACTCCATTAGTACATACATAAATAACTATTAAAACGTCAAACAATAATTATTACCTACTTATGTTATTAGAATTATCATATCATACATTTTATTTTAGTAACTATTTATTGAACATTTAACATATTACTCATTTATTAAGTTTAATATTAATAATTTTTTTAATAAAAAAACATAATCTGTGGTTAATGATAAAATGATAATTAAACATAAACTGAATATAAACAGAATGTAATTTATTTCAAACACGAATTTTTACAATTACGTGCCGTTTAAAGACGGCGCGCGGTGTATTGTAAAAAAAGAAAGACCGCTAAAAAGCAATAGGTAACATAAACAATAAATAATAATCTTTATTCAGTCGATTAAGTGACAATTAATCGATTAACATATATACCGCATGAAATTTCTTTTTTTTGATAACGATTTTTGCGGACAAAACAGTTAAATACAATGTGGTTGACCAGATGACTTCAATATGTACGTATAAATGTTTATAGGTACAATCCAAGATTTCTACAAAGAAATAATGCATATTTTATAGTTTCATAATTAATAATTCAGTAAATAAATGATGATATTTTTTATATCCTCCTTTTATTCCGTTAAGAGGTATATATATATTAGTTTTTGGCAATCTTCACATTGCGTTTTGTCCACACATTGACGAGCTACATATTCAGCAAAAAATGCGATAGCATTTCTTTCATAGAGGGATGTCATTCATGTCATTAACTAAGTTTGCGCCAAATTCCAAACCTTCTTCTTTGTCTTCGTCTTGTAATGTTATTTCACCTGAAGATAATTCATCTGCTTGGTGAAATTGTTGAGAAACCATAGATTGCGATTGTAATAAAGATACTGCATTCTCACATTGAACATTTGCCTTATCACTAGCTTGTACATATTACATATCCCGTTGATAAAATATGTCTTAGAGATAATCGTACCATTCTTGCAGTAGGGTTTGGATTATGTCCTCCGCGTTGACGTAATTTGGAAAACAGGTGTTCAACAGAATCTTGATTACATAACCCACAAGCTAATTCAAAATTTGGAATTATCTTCTTCATTTCTTCATACGTTTTCAACAGAACTTGTAGTGTCAATGGTAATCTTTGAAAGAAATCTTACTTTGGTTTGCGGCCCCAAAAAGGGCCGAAACCAATCAAAGAAGGCATAAGGGAAATTGTTTCTGAACATATGAATAGACTAATAGTATATTACAGTACAAGTGGAGAAACTAAAAGTTTTACTCACGCGTGTGTCGAAATTACACACAAGTGAGTGACTCAGTTTCCCACGAATGCTGTATAGCGTTTTGTTCAATCCTGCTATTAGAAATTAAAAAAATAAATAAACTTAAATTTTTAGAATAATTGCAGAAAAATTAGGAAGCGGTTTTCGTTGTTACGGTTCTCATCATTCGTCATAAAACAAACAATCAATTTGTCATTATTTGTCAACAAAGATCAATTCCCTGGTATTAATCAACCGATTTTTAACAATTGTAATGTTGACTTTCATATTTATAAGTAATTTTGTTGATATGTGTTATGAATAAAATTGGTTAAATGTTCAGCTTATAACTTTGCTTATCGGGAGTGAGTGAAAAATTTTTCACCCACTGCTTTCGTTCACCCGTTGCTATGTAAGTAGGTTGAATGGACAAAACAAACGCTTTCAGCTTTGGTATCTACGTAAGAAACAGTAATTTTCAACGACAGGATTGAACAAAAAATATTTCAGTAGATCTTGTGCCAGGTCAGTGATTCCTGCATGTATTTTTAAATTATTTGATATTGAACCAAAATCATGTGAAATAGTAAAGGAAAATTTTGGTGATACATATTATACAGCAAATTTAGTATGCCATTCATTAAATTTACCTCCAGTTACAACAATTACAAAGTTGAATAAAATTCAAACACATTGCGCATTATTAAAAAAACCGGTGAAATGACTGAATCTTTAATAACGAAATTAAAAATTTCCTTTAATGAGTATATTCACAACCTTGGCTGTTATCTACTTGTAGTGAAAATAAATATGACAATTTTCTTACACATTTAAAATTATTTTAAAGCAACTCTTGTGTACAAGTTCGCAAGTAAGAATGGTCGTATTTTCGCGTTACTTTGCGGTGGCACAGCTTTAAAGCTACGTTAGTCTGCAAGTTTAGATTTTTACGGCAGACTTATCCCTAAGACTAGATTGTTGCGTAAAAATATTAGAATTTTAAGAACTGTCCCTTTTGAGATATTAGAATTAAAAAGCTGACAATTTTAAAGTTTGGGCTATGTTTGAAGCCCCTTGGAAAAGAAGACGAGAATCTCAGGTTTCAAAATTGGCGAATTAATAGTCGAAATAGATACACGTAGGCATAAAGAAATTCTAAGTCTGAGACTGTTACCATTCATAAGAAAAATTATGCTGTTTCATGCATTTGCACAAGGGATGGCTAAAGCTTTAATTATCAGAGACGTAGAGCAATTCATGTAGAAAAGAATGGTATTTATTTGAACACGATAGCTCTAAAAGTAAAGAAGCTATTAAATTAAATAGTAAATGACGATTTTGGTCAAAAATGCTATGCGCAACCGAAGAAAAATGACCGCCACAAGAATACCAATACTTGCAAAAAAAAACTTCTTTGCTATTTTTGATAGGCAATATATTACGAATATTTTATGCAAAATATAAAAAATTTTTAAAAATGTCAAGCAACAATTTATTTCTGAATTGGGCGCTTTCATATGGATTGACTCAATGTTGTTGACCAGATGAATACAATATATGTACTACATAAATGTTTATGCAATCCAAGATTTCTACAAACAAATTCTAGCTATTGTAGATAGCAACCAATCACCAGTATAAGTTGCATAATGTTATTACTTTATTAGAATTCAGTGATGGGGTTAGAACATCAAATTTATTACTGGCAAAAACTACAGACTAAACTATACATTGCAAATTCAATATTTGAACTTAAATAAAGATGCGCTGGATAAAACATTGTATGGCACACGCGAGTTAATGATAATATTTTACTTAACTCACTTATACCATAAATAACTATTATCTACTTCTATTGGGTTATATATTCATTATTCAAGTGCCTTCGTGCAAGTAATGTGCAGGGAACTACATAGCGTGAGTTATAAACCATAACTCATTGTTTCTCTATCGGATTGTTATAGTAACTACCGAAGCAAGATTATCCAGTTAGCCGATATTCTATGACTAATGTCAAACAATTATTGTTAATATCACAACGCAATTCTTGAACAACCAGAATAGTTATTTATGTACCAAGGGCGTTAAGATAACGCTAAGAAGGCGACGAAATCGGCCGATGGGAATTATCATCTAGTAACGCTCGTAATAGTCGTAATCCATACAAGATTTTATTTTTCACGAGAATATGTACAAGTAGAAAATTAGTTTTAATTCAGAATTGTTGCCGTTGCCAAGGACGTTTATATTTATCAAACTAGGAATTTTTATGTTTGTAGGATGGTAACAACTTTTACTAAATTTGCAAAAATCAAATAGATATGAAATTTTAAATTCAAATCTTTTGCTGTTGGTTTTTATGTTTTTATGTTTTCTTTTGAGGTTATCAATGAATTTTTAATTCTTATAAACAGTATCCACCCTAATATAAAATTCACACTAGAAACAGAACAAAACAGGGCTATAAACTTTCTAGACTTAAATATCAAGATTAACGCAGACAATCTATTTGAATTTTCCATATACAGAAAACCAACACAAACAGACATAACAATACCAAATGAATCTTGTCACCATAATACACATAAAATAGCAGCCTACAGATCATTAGCACACAGAGCTTTTAACTATTCCACTAACAAAATCAGATTTTAGCAAAGAGATATCAACCATTAAACAACTAGCACATGCAAATCATTATAATCCGAACATGATTGACACTTTAATTAAACAAAAAGATTATAGGTTAGCTATCAAAAGAATATATCCCATTGACAATCAAACAGAAGACACAAATTACATATCTATACCATATTTTGGCAAAATATCAGAAAAAATTGCACATATACTAAGAAAAACCAACAATTATAAAATAACATTTAAAACCAACACTAACACTTTTTCATTTTTATTTAATGCTAAAGACAGAACACATGATATCATGAAATCGGGCATTTACCGTTTAAATTGTTCTTTTTGTAGTTCGGTATATATTGGGCAAACACTTCGAAATTTTGACATAAGATATAAAGAACACGTACGTCATTACAAAAATAAACATCCTGAAAAATCGAATTACGCCAAACACCTTTTAGAACAAAATCACACAATGACTCCTCAAAATAATATTAAATTCCTACATTTTTGTAATAACAAACGCAAATTAGACATTTTAGAAGCCTTTGAGATATACAAACACAAACTCAGGGTACCTTTAATGAATGAACAACTTGAGCTCAGTAATTCTCCGTTACTGGAAGTATTAGATATTTAATTCTGATTATTATTATTATTTTATCTAGTTACCTATTTTGTATCTACCTTAGCGACGTGTTTGTTTATAATTATATTACCTTTGATTATACAACTCATAATAAAATTAGCCAATAGTAGTTGCGAATTATCCTAGTTACCACATATAGATAAGTGAATATACGCTTCACGACGTTGTATAATCGTTTCGGTATTTCCAAGCCTGCAACACTATTGGTTCAAGCAATCGTTGTCAGAGTAACAATTATTTTGAAGTCATCGACATACCTGTGCATGCAATAAATTAAATTAATCTGTCAAAAAAGCATCGCTTTTGAAAGCAAAAATAATAGTTGATTCTAAATTTTATTTGTTATATAATCGTATCGAATACCACTAGAGCAACCGAAAATAATCTTATACCTACCTCGCGACACGACGTATTCCTTAAAACACCACTCCAGCTACGCTGTCGTGGTGTTTCGCAGAATACGTCTCGTCGCTCGGTAGGTATAATCGATTATTTTCGTTTGCTCTCGTGGTATTAAAACTGATAATGACAGCATAGCTGTCGAAACAATATTGTCAGGTTGTATTTTAATAAAACTGGGAAACTTTTAATAATCTTTATTTATTTCATGGTTTTTATGTTGTTTCCTCAAACAACATAAATAATGAAAATCTACTTCCCGATCAATTAACCGCCGGGCAATAAAACTTGTGCAACACTGCAATTGTTTCCTCTCTGGATAGGGAAAATAAATTCTTCTCTCCATTTTGCAATTTTCCTCTCTAGATAAGGAAAATGAGTTTTCCTCACTATTTTGCAAAAGGAAAATCGAAGTTTTTGAGAATGGAGTAAAAAACAAAATAAAAACTTTGTTTGAATTAGCCCCCTCCCCCTTAATTAAAGTCTTGTTGCGCCACCCATTTAAAAATTAAGGTAGAGATTTAAATATTCTTAATGTGAAGAAAAATGCTGATTACTGACTTAGATACCAACAATTAAAAAAGATTTTAATTTTAACACTTTTATTAATGGTGAAAATATTTAATTATTTGTAATTATTTGTTATTTTTGACTAACATTTAACGTTCTAAATTTCTTGAATAAACAATTTGTCCCATGAGTTTTTTCTAAATATTGTTTTGCATAAGGAATGCATGTTTCTTCTTTTAAAAAAATTCATTCTTTCTCATTTTCTTATTAATGACATTATTATAAAATCTAAAATATGATAAAATGCAAATCTTGAATAAATCCATGTTAATTTAAAACCTTTATTCCAAATTATTAATTTAGAAAACAATTCTACATCATTCTTCGCTAAAAAGTACTGTTATTGCCACTAACATATTTTGTGCTGCATAACTGGAGTATCAGAAACCTGCAACGAAATGCAGTGTGTATCTCTGTCTCATGCTTGCACGCCAAACAACATTTATTAGACAGAGCTATCAGGAGCTATCACATAACGACATGTGTTAATGTCTCACCTGATCTCGAGTTTCTCCACATTTTCTGGAAAGACGTCCATCGTCCAACCCGTTTTTACTAAACAAATCTTAACTATATAATCTACAGTAACAAATGAACATAGTAAAATGTATTTGGTCTAAATTTATAATTTAATTAACTATAAATATTCATTTACATGTAAATGTATGTATTTGTTATTAAACATAAATAGCAATAACGAAACAATTACGTTTAGTCTTATTTGCCTAAAAAGCAATTATTTATTTATTTATATGATTCATTTATATTAAAGACAATTAATTAATAAAGAAATTAATGTAGAATTTCTGTTTAAATCAAATTATATTTTCATATATTTGTGGCAAAACATAGAAATCCCAACATTACCGACCTAGAAATAAAATAAATTAAGATCTTCTTTACCGTCTTTAATAGCAATTCATTTTATGCCCCTATTTCAAACAAATGCCACTGCACGGCGCATCTTTACAGGGGTGATCATGTGCTTCTGTGAGCAATCTCTCCCCTAATCTCTGCTATCTCTTTCAAGGCCAACTCTGAATCAAAATTTCGTTGCTCACACATTATATGTGTGTGTATAAAAACTATGTGTAGAATTACTGGGGAACTCAAAAAATAGAAATGTCCTATTTTAAAACAAAACCTAGTAAAGCTTCCGAAAAAGATAAAATCTTGGCAACACTGTTGACATCAGTTTTGAATCCAGCATATTATCTAAATCAAGTGTCCAAAACTCACCTTGATCATGTAAGCTGTTCAAGGATACTTAAACGTTTCCATACGTTTGTGCCACATTGTATAATATAAATGTTAACGAGTTTCAAAATAAAATCCCTGCAGCTTGCTTGTTAATTACAATACTGCGAAAAGCCAAACAGAGGAAACCTAATCCAACGGGCTCAAATATGTTTAGATTATTATCATGGTGTACAATTCGAACAGTCATTATAAGAAAATTCTTGCATGTTATTCAATTTGTTAAATAGTAATTAACTAAAAGCTGCTATAACTTTGTAATCGAAGAGTAAATAAAAAAATTATAGCCACTTTGATAATTTTATTTTTTGAACTCGAAGGTGTAATTTAAAGGCAAAAAGCCACTTGTGATATATTGCTGTGAAGAGAAAACTTAGAACTTTATTCCGTAACAATATACATTAACCAGCCTTGGTAGTGTAATGTCTAGAGTGCTGGACTTTCACCCAAGTGGCCCGAGATTGATTCCCGGTGCCGGCAGATCCGGTTAAGGTTTTCTGCAGTTTTCCTTAGCTGTGACACAAATGTGGGATTTGCGCTGTTCCATCTGTAAGTCGGCTGCAGCCGCACTTAGGATCTACGTAATAATAATAATCGCCTCCTCCCTCCCGCACAAGCTTATAGCTTCTGGGACCTGGTTTCCAGGCTATGGGTTGTAGCAATTATTATTATATTATTATTACGTTTCATTAAAAAATTGGATATTGGATATTTTACCAGAAAATAAGTTGGCTATGGAAGGATTCTTTTGCCCTACTTTATCGATTAGGTTATGCTAAACAAGTCTCTTATTTACCTTTTTTCTCTACCTTTAATATTTCAGCAGATATAACACGGATAGTGAAAAATTAAATAAATAAATGGCATTTTGTGCAAAACCGTGTTATACAGGACTAAGAATTTGTACAAAATGTTAAATAATGCACATGTTTTGAAATATATTAAAGAGTTTTACTAAATATTACAAAAACCTTATAGAGATGTGTGTTAATGTTAATGTGTGTTGTGAATCTGTGTTAAGCGGGAGTTTCCTGTAATTACTCTATACATAACAAAAACTAAATATATTCTTGTCAAAAGTTTCTTTATTATACTTTACTGCCATGTTTTATGTGATACTATCATTATGTATTATTTATTTTAGGAATACACTGGTGAAGATGACTCTGATTTGTTCTTGGAAGAACGTGAAAAGGCATTGCAGCTAGCGCAAACAGAGAAAAGAAGAGTTCAAATGTCTGTACCTGGCATACTTAATCCACACGAAGTCCCAGAAGAAATGCAAGACTAGCCCAGTTGGTAACATCAGTTCGTTATTTAGGTATAAATTAATGAGAAATTCTTGTTTAAATGATATTTTTGTAATTGTAATGAGTTTTAATCAGAATATCGTTCATCTTGTGCAATAGGGTTTTTAGTGTTTTGCACTATATTTCTCTCTTAAAAATTTCAATTGGTTACTCTTTCTCTCAGTTTATTTCGTATGTTATGTTACTACAAAACACTGACTATATTGCACTATTGACTAAATAGGGTCTTTCTGAAGAAAAAAAAATTGAAAATTATTAAGAAATTTAACCAACGTTATTTCAAAAGGGGGCCCTGTTTTAAATTTATTTTCAAACTAACTTATGTACGATACTGAAACAAAAAACACATTTTGTAAAGTGATTTCAAAATTCCTAACGAATTGTTTTGAATATTTGTGTGAATACATATATTTTTGTTTGCGAGAATGAGTGGAATATACTGGGTGTTGTGAAAATGTTGATTACAATTTAATGTACTAGTTATGTAATGAATAGATGCTTAGCTAAGTAAGATTGTTTATGATAAGTTTATTTTTTTCCTTTATGTTGTTAAGAATTGACCAAAACTTTTTTTTGAAGTCTGCATTTGAGCTTCAAGAACAATAAATTTAATTTGCTTTTTACTTCGATTTAATTAATCGTTTGTTATATTTTTCCATATTTTCTTACATCAATTGTTAAACATAAAACAATTAGTTTATTGCTAATTATTCAACTCTTGAAGTTTCTGTTTTTATAATCACAATTACTACTGTTATTAATAGACATTCTGCTAGGTGATGCGGATATAATAAAATAAAATCTTTTTAAATTACCTTTAAGTAACAATAAAATGGCTGTTTTTTGATGTATGAGAAGTTTTAGTTTATAATGTATTACTTGTTTTATTTTTCCTCATCAAAATCATCGTATCTAGCATTTTGTGTCTCATCATCGCATTTCACACTCGCATTTGTTTTACATCATAATTTTTAAGGAAAACGCTACCAACCAATTCGATAATGCTGTAAATATGTTGCCTGATAGTTGATGGGTTGCGGTTTCATGTTGTGTTTGTTTCCTTTTTTCTTTTCTAATAATGTCCAATAGGTAGGTGGTCTTCAACAATCAATCATTCATTCATCCAGAAAGGTAGATTTCTATACAGTTTTGATAAGATTACATCATTACATTGGAAAATGTGTACATTTTCAAAAAGGTAGTAGCTCTAGTTTAACATCTTTTGTACAAATAGCATTCTAATAGTTTGCTTTTATGATGAAATATTTCAGATATTTTAGAAATATAATATTGTATACAAAAAAATTGGTGTTTTCTGTAGGACACCCTGTATACTCCAGTTTTGATCTGTGTTGTAAACTATTATAATTTTTTTGTGATCATTTCAATAATAAAATGAAGAAAAATCCAGCAATATTGTTTTATGATTGTTAATAAACGTAAATATTCATAATAAAAATATTTGCAATGAAATTCCTTTTATATTAAAGTATATATTTATGAAAATATTAACATTCTTTTTTCACATTTTTAAATTTCATAAAACAATCTTATTAGAATCTTATAGAAAATCCTCTGTATTCAGGCCTGGCTAACGTTTGCCAATTTGTTAATTCGCAGCGCTCAATTTGGCATCCTGGTGAACCCTTATTTGACAACCACGTGATTCTAGAACAAAAGAAGTACAGTAGCATTAGTAATAATAATAAAATCTTTGTTTTAATTTAAATAAGAACAAACTTGAAAATACATTATTATTTATAATACTTTTAATTAAGCTGTTTTTTTTATTAATATTATTTATTACATTGTCACATGTAACTTTTATTGATTTTCTTACAATAAATTTTGATATTTATCAGTTAATGCACCACTAAAATATTAGAAATTGGTACCTTACATAATAATCTTAAGCAGATTAAGGCCCTATCCTCACGACGGTACACGACATCAACACGATATTCAAGTGACATGTCGATGTTGCCACTAGGGCTGTGCGATTATCAAACACAATAATCGAAAATTGATTGATTGATTAAATCGATTGATAGATTGATCGAATAATAGATTCTTTAAAAAATATAATCGAAGGTCTGCTTAATCGCTTGTGATAATTCGTGTCTTCTATATTATTGTGAAATATAAAGCCTTTTCTGAATTAACATGTATAGTAACGTCTACTGAAATTAGTATATTTTTATATAAATTATATTTTTAAAAATCCACTTCAATTTGTGTGCAGTTTTGCAGTGTATGTTCTGTTTGATCCCGGTGTAATGCTCTGGTCATACCTTGTACTTATACATAGTACGAATACGAGTAATATGACATCATACATCACCAATGTTGTGCTTTAGTTGAGAAACAATTTGTGCAATTCGTGGTCGTTGTTAATTGTAATTCAACCAAAGTTTAAGAAGCAACTATGGTTGTGCGATTATGAATATCAATAATAAAAATAGATTAAAAAAAAGGGAAATTGGAAAAAACTGCAAGTACACAATTAAAAAATTATTTATTTAAAAATTCAAGGTTTTTCAAATAAAACAAAAGAAAAAACAACTATTACAAATGCTGCATATGTTGCCCATTTGCATGGACACACATTTCGATGCACCTTTGGAACAATCTTTGTACGTTTCTTAACATTGCCGGCGTGATACTTTTAAAAGCATGTATTATTCTATCCTTCATATTTTGGATTGTGGTTGGTGTCTCTGTATAAACAATTTCTTTCACATATCCCCATAAAAAGAAATCCATTTTTGTAAGATCAGGAGATCTCGCAGGTCATTTAGTGGGTCCATTCTTTCCAATCCATTGATGTGGGTAGATATTATTTAGGTGGTCTCTTACTGCATGTAAATAATGCAGTGGAGTATCGTCTTGCTGAAGCCACATCCCATTCGGATCCTTTGTGAAATGTTCGCCAATAATTGTGGCAGATAGTTCTCCAAAAAATGAAGATAAATAGCTCCAGTTAATGTACAGTCTTTAGCAAATGTCTTGTCCCGAGTAGGGCGTTGCTGCTTTAAGAATTGAAATACCCCTTATACTGTGTACGAAAGAGACCGAATTAAACAGAGATGGACAACTACCTGGCAAAGATATTTAAATTCTTTAAAACTTGTTTTGAAAACACGCTTCTAAAAACTCTTGTTACTCATTCTATTCAAAATTTCTTTGACACACTTTATAAAATAGTCCTTTTAAATGGAAGCATCTAGTAGTTAAACAAAGTTATATAGCATGTTTATGTTTCATTCTTTACCTTTAATAAAAAATAACTAAACGAAGATAATAATGAAAACGATCATCAAAGGAGGTTTAGGAGTATAAGCGATAAATAAAAATAAAGTAATAATATAGACATTTATTTATGTAAAGACGTTAAAATTTTAAAAAGTTATTACATATTCAGTTTTAATAAAAATACTACAAACTAAGAAAAAACTAGAAACATAGATATAGTAACTACTAAAAACAAAACAAAAATTAAGAAACGACCTTGGCAAAGCATACAACCTTAGATCATTTATATCACTAATATCTGTTTACCTACAATTTTTAGAAAATATTTGTGAAAGATTACAGATTTTTTAAATCCCGCCTCCTTTTAAGTCAGTGGGTTTAATTTTTCTCTTTTAACACATTATTCTGTCAACTACCCATCTGTGTCTTGCATGTATTACCTGAGCGCAAACGTTGGACCCTTTCTCATAAACATTCCAGTAATTACTTTCAAGATATAATCCTGTGAATATACCCAAACTGTATTTATTATTAAACTTAATTTATTTGACCGGCAACTACTGGGAATTTTACCTGAAGGTGAATAAACCGGCCCTTAATGTTTAAATATGCCTCGCTTGTATGCCCAGTCTGATTCTACTTTGGAAACTCGGGGAATGATTATAATCATTCCCCTAACTAATAATTATTAGTTTTGATTATTTATTATTTTTACAATAAAAGCTGATTACAGTTAGTACTAAAAATTTAGTTTTCTTCGTGTTTACAAAATAATTGAACTTGGTAAATAAACAAATCAAACTCGTAAATAAATTAATAGAGTTTATAATAAAGTAGAAAGCTGAAGAAGTTTGTTAAATTTCTTATAATAACTATTTTTTGCAGACTTGCAAAAAATCCCATAAATGGAAGAAACATGGAAAAATCGTTAAAAAATATTTATTACTATTTTTTAATAGAAAAGATTTTGATAAATAAATTATTGGATGTCATTCTCTGAACATTTCTGAAGAGAAACAGAGTAGTCCCGTTGAAAAATATTGATTTTCTAGAATTTATACCAAATCTATGAAAAAGTGTTTTTTTCCCGTATAAAATACATGGGAAACTTTAGAGGCTTTGAGGCACCACTAAACATCGTCCGACTTCAAAATAAAAAAATAGGGGTACCTTTTTTTCGATATACAATAATCCTAGGGGCAAGAGCATAAGATTTCCGACTTTGTTTTTTTGTTGGACCATCCTATTGCACATACTCCCCTCTACCTCTTTACTCCAACCATTGCATCATGAGTTACATAGATGATAAATTAATATGTAAAGTACCTTATTAATTTAAACATATAAAAGGCTTTATTCCAAAGATATGGTATATATTTGTATTTTCCCCTTTTGAAATATTCTAATTGTAACCATTATAAGGCATACTATACACTAAGAAACCATCGATCGCAGCGCCACCGCCTATGAAAAGTAAATACTTTTGTGCCAAAAACATAATATTTATGCATTTTGGAGCATGACAAATCTTTGCTTATACCACAATGAAGATTGACTTTGATTAATAGAATTCAAGGCAATATTAATAGCTTCTTCTTCGGTAACTTTCACTTTTCATATCTCTCAGGATAATTCGTACAGTATGCAGTTTTTACCAGTTTAATTTTGTGTACAAAGTTTGAAGTTAATTTACAATCATAACAACTGTATAACTTATAGTCATCCTTGTTTTGCAAAAAAAAATTTAATAATCGTTTATAATTTATAAACGATCTTGTTTCTGCAACACGGTTTCTCTTCGCAGTACATTTTCGACAACTTCCATTGCATGCTTTTCTTCAGCTCGAATCATGTTAACATCACTGAATTTGTATGGTTTCTTTATTTTGCCAATTTTGATCAGAATAAACTTTCAATCGTGCACTCGTTATGATACTTCTGCATTTGTACCTCTGAAGATTTGTTCTAGACTCGGGCTGACTATCAGACTAATGGCTGATCTGTCTTAATTAACAAATAAACAAATTGCTACCGCATGCAAGCAATAACATTTTCCGGCTTTGCACCTGCAACTTGCATCTTCTATTTTGCGGGTTTTATTCACCTAATATAAAAATTATTTTTACTTACAGATTATAAATTGTTAAATAAAATATTATTTTAATATTAAATAACTATTAAATAATCTAAAAATAAACATTTACAATACATTACAATTGTTGTAATAAACATTTACAATTTATTAATGTTTAAATTAATTTATACAAATAATTTAAACATGATTATCCCTATTTTGTTTGTGAAATTCAATTTATTGACTTGTGTTTTGCAAAAATAAATACCTTTATTTTTGGGAAATAAAGATGTTTTTGTACTGGTTGCTCCAGGTATTCTTTTGTCTTCGATTACTTCTTCTGTCACATTAACATGACAACTTTGCAACAATTTGTTGCCTTTACTTAATGATTTCTTTCTAAAACAACTAATAACCACAGCTTGAAAGCCACTTTTAATAAGTACGTTCATCTTTTTGAAGAAACATACATGCAAATGTGAAAAAATACAAACTGTTTTGTGCATAAACTTCATTTAAAAATCATTAATTTTAAAATCTTCGGCTCACAGTTTACTCCCGTCACCGCTAGAGGCGCACGTATAGGTTTTTAAAAGTGGTTGCTTAAGCTAAGGTTTCCTAGGATAGCGGTGCCGTCATATAGCGGCCGTACAATAGCGGTACTGACGTCACGTAGCGTTGAAAGAAAAAGACGGCCGTTATCACATGAAGACTGATGTAAAGCTAGGAATAGAAATGTGACGGTGCGTGAAACAAGTAGAACATATTTTATGCTAATTATTATAATGGATAATCTTGATTTAGCATTATTAATATTTTTGGAAGGTGAAGAGACATCAGAAGAAGAGACAGATCGTTTAAAGGAATCTGACATATTTAAAAACCGTTCTACAGAAGGTGCATATGAGGTTTTAGTACGTCGCACTTGCACAGCAATGAAAATAAATTCAGGGAGTATTTTCGCTTAACTCCAGTTTTGTTTGATTATGTACTAAATTACATAAAATATGATATTACTTTGAAGCCATACAATAGAAACAAGAAACCAATATCGCCTGAGCAAAAACTTTGTTTATTTTTAAGGTAAGTAATACTTATATAATAATAATTAAACAAACGGAAACATATTTTATATTGTAAATAATTTCGTGATTTCTTACGAAATCTATCAATGTTTCGTCCTGTTCGCTGCTCCACCTATTATTTTGCGACATTGTCTAGAAATAATTCACCGCACTTTATCACCGTACCGGACTAAAACGGTGCAATAAGTGTTTCTCACCGTATTAAAGACCGTAATAAGAATGACGTTGCCGCTTTTTTACATGACGGCGCAGGACACCGCTCTCGAGATAACCATAACGATTTAAATCTAAGAAAACGTTTTTCGTGACGTCATTCACCGTAATATGACGGCACCGCTACCTTAGGAAACCTTAGCTTAAGTCTATAATATTCCTCTCCTGTACTATTTAATATTTGCACATTACAAGCTCCTGAATCTTCGGTTATTTCACAGTAAGGTAGTAAAAGTATATTTTTAGTGGAACTTTGGACTTATTTTGCATGTAAAAGCTTCAAATCCTCCTCAGAACAATCGGATCTCGAGTCCAGGCAAGGAAAGTCTCCTGATATCCCAGAACATATAAAACAAAGATAAGTAGCGTTTGAACAGCTTTGAAGCATCGGATGCCAACAGTGAAAGTGCAGTGAAGCATCATGAAAATTGTAGAATTAATTTGTCTATTTCTGTTTTTAGAAAATTTGTATTTTTCTTTTCTTTATACTTTATTATAAATTCTGGTTTCCAAATTTTTTGGACAAAACATAATTCGCACTCCAGGCCTCACTTACTGAATAAAAATAAAGCTGCTTGTCGCTCATGTCCTGCTGACTTATTTTTTTGCAAATGAATCAAATTTTATTAAAAATTATTCAGTTTAAACTAGAATCTTTAAAGTAGGACATTTCTAATTTTCTTTCGCAGGAGGTAGGACGAAGAACACAATGATAAATTGTAGAAATACCTTCCCAAAGTAGCCCATTTGCTAACTTTGATCCTCTTATTTCACATTTTTTATTTGCAACATATTCTTCAAAAAAACTTTGCAAATTTAACTGAAAATGTTCTGAATTTATGCAATGGTCCACATAGGCAACTAGCTACAGAAGTCGACAAATCTGCTCACCATGAAGAAAGTGGGAACAATGTCAATTAGTCCAGTCAAATTAGAAAAAATAGTAGAAATTTAAGGTAAGTCTTTGGATTTTTGCATTCTTTGTTGGTTGTTAAATAACCCCCTAAAAATCACAACCTGTAGGTGGTAAGCTCGAAGAGATAATGAGCGTAAACCACGCCCCAATGGATTTTGTCATTTTTCTCGGAAACTAGTAGATTTATTGAGATGAAGGTGGTTAGGTAAAATGAAGTTTATTTAATTCCCTACCAAAACCGTCTGAATGTTTTTTCGTACCTCGCCTTCTTTTTGTGTTATCGAAAAAAGAAGATATATGTCATACATGGATCAGCAATTTGCACCAGTAAAGCTGCTCAAGGAACTTTCGGTCGTAACTTTTTGTGGTGTCATATTCGTCATAAGGTAGCTAAGTAAAATTCGTTGAGAGCAGGACGCGATCGTGGTACAGTCATCTTTTACCTTAGCATGTTTTTAGCAATAGTCATCAGGCGATATCGTTATTCTTTGTGCCAATCGGATGAAGATTTCGTATTGTCAAGTTAAAGGTTGATTCAGACCGGCGGTATTGAAGCGGTTTCGGTTCCTCTCCTAAAACGCTTTTCTTAGTTTTAAATGGAATGATTCGGAGTAAAAAGTCAAGAAAGCCAGAGCCAGACAAGGTTGCAGACGATCTGAAAGCATTTTTAGCAAGAAACGCGCGGTTATAGAAGGGTAGAATTCTGGTTTGGACTGAAACAGCTCAATTCAGTGCAGTGCATTGAGATTGTAGGTGTTACTTTATTATTATTTGAAATTATATTATTAAAAAACATTTTTTTTAAGTGTGTACTTTATTAAATTTATTTTACTATTTTAAAAACCATATGAATGTTTGCACTTTAAAACAGTCGCTGTCTAACTGCCGCTCCGCCACCGCCAGCCGGTTTGAATCAACCTTGACCATTGAGAGTGTACACTATGCTAGAGTTACTAAATATGAACTAAGTTCTGTGTTATTTAGAGTTAAATCGTGCTTGTCAAGTTTTCCCGGTGACATTTCATATTTTGAAACTGTTAGAAGGTTGGTAATCATGAAGATTGATTTAATAAATATCAATCTTACATTGGGTACAGTTAATACTTTATTAAAAGCTGACCTCAATTATTAGATATAACATTGACATAAATAAGACTATAAAAGGAATGAATAAACATGTCTGTAAATAAAAAAAAGTTCTTTCATAGATAAAGAACAGGATAAAGATTCCAGAATGCATGCAGCAGTCCTTTTTATATAGCAAGGCTTATTTCTGGATAACACAAAATTTCAAAACACTAAAGTCACGGTGTTTCTGCGGCAAAAGCAAGAAATAATTAATTTTGTGCTTGAAAATTACGACATTTAGTTTTCTTTTAGAAACTCAAGGTCCGTAAATGTTTAAGCCAGCTTTGAAATATAGGTCATCGCAATGCCGCCATTTTCGGGTTCGGTAATAGTTGCAATACGGCTGCTATCGAAGCCGACACGATCGTAATATGAGGTGCGTGAAGGTGTAAAGCATTGAATTAATGCTTAGGACCAAGAAGTATATAACTGCAAACAAATCAAGTTGTCGATTATTACTGTTTCCTGTTAATCAACATCTTCCGCCATTTTTGCGCTAGCTGCGCAGTGGAAGTGTATGAGATGACCTATCTTTCGAAGCTTGCTTAGACATTTACGGACCTTGTTAGAAACTAGTTCTACAGCGGCACCTGGTACTTGAGAAGTTAAACTAACGTAGGAACAGGAAGGAACACTTCAGCACATATTGTATCCCAAACAAGACATGAGCTTCTTAACTAGGGGGAAAATAATCATCCGATCAGGTCTAAAGGAATGTTTCAAATTAATTCAAGAGTGTTCTTAATTGAATCGTGCATTTCTTTAAGTATAGTTTGTCTGTCACCAATGGGCGAGCTCCTTTGGGGATTCTTCTAAAGATTCTAATTTTCGATATCAACTCTGCGTGTTGATGAAATCAGTGTTTTACGAAATCCCCATCTGCATTATTCAACTTCGCTGAATCTGGAATTTAAAGTCTGGACGAGCCTTTGAAAAGTGTATTCTAAGACTCTTTTTACCTCTGAAAAGGTTTTTTTAGAGAGCATTCAGAGCAAATTTATACATTCGACTCCTAATTTTTAAACTTCATTTAATTTTTAAGAAATCTGGAACTTTTTGCGTAGATCTTTATCGAGAGAACAATGCAGGTTGAGCCGGCTGGTCGTGGACTTTGGTGCGCCCACTACCTGCAACGCCCTTTTTAAAAATTTCTGCCAAAATTATTAAAACGTCCCACTTGCCGTTTTGCATTTAAATACAGAAATGTTCAAAAGGATCTGTACAATTTTTTAAAAATGTAGCCACACGGACTTTTCAGCACTTAAAATATTTCGTTTAGAAAAAAATAAAAATACGTTTGGTAGCAAAAAATTATGAGGCCGTCCAAAACGCCCGTCTTGTGAGCAAGGTATAAAAAAAGTGTTTGTTCTAGGATAAATACATTTCGAAATATTTATATTTCTTTAAAGATGTGCAAGTAGTTGTGATAATTTTTTCAGTTTACCTCATAATTGATTTTCATTGGAATCCTTGAGATCGGTTCATTTTAGCGATCGATTTCGTATGGGATGACCCGTAGTCTTGCAAACTTTTCAGATAAATGGGAGCTTTCAAGTATTACGTAAGTATCATTTTGTCGATTTTAAACCCCCATCCCCTTTGTAAGGAAAAGTAAGAAAATCGCAAAGCCCCCTCCCCCAAAGGATAAGACGTAAGAATTTTTTTGTGTTTTTTATTGGATATCAAAATTAAAACAAAAATAGAAATCAAATTTCTAATATTAATATATACATTTATTTTTTTTTAATTGAATAAATAAACTTATAAAACGATCTTTTATTTAAGCTAAAAGAACAAAGCAATCACAAGAAAATCTTGTAACAAATGATATTTGACTCATATTCGTTTGTTTCTATTTGTTTTGCGTTGATATATCGGGGATTCCCCGAATATCGTTCTGTTAAAGTCGACTACTTTGTACTAGAGTTCCTAAATGAAAGCTTTAACTGTGCTATTTTAGAGTTAGGACACGGAAGTCAAAGTCTTTCTAGGCCAAAACTAAGCTGTCTGAAACAGAGATACTTTTTTCTCTTTTTATTTTAGTGGCAACATTCAGCAGCTGTCAGTTATAAATTTTAGGTTATGCTGTCAAGTTTATTGTTATGCATGCAAAACTTTTTAATGTGCACATTATCATTTATTTACTGTGCACATTATCATTTATTTACTGTTCGTAGAGAATTTTTAAAACTACTATAGTACATAATTATATCAATTTTACAACAGCTTTTAATAAAGTATTAATAGTACCGAATTGCAGATTTATATAATTGTCATACTGACAGTTTAATTTATTAAACCAATTGCGTGACTTAACTCTAAATAACACAGTGCTCAGTTCATATTTAGGTACTCTACTTTGTACTATAGTGAGCGGCACGGAGAATTCCCGGAACCCGAGTTTAGCTTATAAAGAATTATAAACAAACTTGGTATTAAAAGTAGAAAAAATAATTTTATTGATTTCAAGTATTTAAATATTATTTTAAAAATTTAATGATTTTGTAATTTCTATCTTATGTAAGATTCTTTGTCTTTCCCCCCACTCCTTTTTCAGCAAAAATAAGGAAAAATCTAACTCCTCCACCCCCTAAGCCTGCTTACGTAATATTTGAACGCTCCCAATAATAGCAATCATTGTGAAAAATAGGAATATGGTGTAATTTATTTAATATCTCTTGGAATCAGTGTTGGACTGGCACCAATGGAGTCTACCGGGAAAACAGCGGGTGGAGGGGGGGCTTACTACTTAATATTTTTACCCATTAAAAATTAAATGCAGGGTCAATCCATGTCAAGTGGCCCAGCACTAGTTGCTTGATAGATTTAAAAAAACTGATTTTTAGGCAATAATTTTACCACAGTGGAATAGTTCAAAATGACCATTATTTTAATTTTATCACTTTTAGATTCTGTTTGTCATCCATTTTGTGTTTTTTTTTCGTTTTTAACGTTCTTTAAGAGACTTAAATAGTAGGTAATAGTAATAAAAACTCACAGTCTTGATATACCTAGTTAGTATTGATATCAATGTTACTCCATTTTGAGATGGATCTTGATTTTAAAAATAAAACTTAAATATGTCCAAATCTAAACGGTTGACCTGTATTTTCATCCTTCAGGCTTAAGATTGGGTTTTGTAGTCTTTAATTGTTTTAGAAAACTGCTTTTTACTTCATTGGGATAGAATAAATACTAGAAGATATCTGGGTTTTCGTAAACTTTTGTAAACACAAAAAACGTTTGTGAAGCAAAAATCAAATGCGATAAAATTATAATAATGGTCATTTTGAACTACTGCGATTAGTAAGGTTATTGCTTCAAAATATGTATTTTTTTAATAGTTGAGCAACCATTCAGCTGTTTATTGGATCAGCTTATATTCCAGCCAGCACACTGACGTCATAATGTCGCCGTTTTTCGTCAGTAACGACAAATTACTGACATCATTATGTCACAGCCCAAAGACGTCATTAAAACGTCCTATACTAGGACTCAGACAGAAATTATAAATAAATAGTTGAATATTGGAAATAACATTTATTATATACTACAGTCAAAACATCACACTATTGTGACCACCTGCTTAATATGACCAGTATTCCTTGGCCCATGCTAAAATAATATCTTTTTAATGAAACTTGTACGTATTGTATTGTACGTCCAAAAGACGTCGTTTTGAAAACGTCTACGTACGTCCCATTATATGACGTCTTATGGACATCATTTATTAGTACTATGAGTTCGATTTTTAATTTAATTTTTGTTCTCTATTGGCTAAACATAAAAAATAGATTACAACAGCCAACAAATATCCAGCGCGCAAAACTGGCGTTCTTGTTTGAGTAAATGACGTGACAACCCACTTGCGATGCGTCGTTACTCTCTTATCGAGACATGTTTCCAAATCGTTTTCGGTAAATCCCCGATCTCGTCAATCAATCCCTTTCTCTGCCATTGCAGACAGGGCTGCAACGTCTCTTGAATTTATTGATACGTACACTTCTACAATCTACATGCGTCAGCAAAATTACAAAAAGAATATCAAAATTTAACAAAACATGTTTTTCTTTGCAGTTGCAGTTTATTTTGCAAATTGCTCTTGAAGTCCTATATATGCTTGGAATTAACACTGCAATGAATAAGAAATAGGCTTTTGAAAGGTTGTTGTTGAACTTTTCAATGATGTGTATAGGTATCCGCTATATCTTTGGCAGAATAATTTCGAAGATAAAAATGAATACATTCCGCATTTGGGGTTGATGCTAGTGACGGATATTTAAAGAAAATTTTGATTTCTGACTTTTGAGGCCAACAAAATTAAACAAGGTGTTCTAACTTCATACACACATTTTCCTAGGGCTTCTTAGACTGAAATTTGAAAAATGTTATAAAGTACTTACAACTTACACACAAAACTCTGCGCTAATAATAATGATTTTAATAATAGATTCATTTTTATTTAGATAAAAACTAGTAAATTGTAGTTAAGGATGTTATGAACATTCCTCACTTGATGGAGCAATACATTTGAGTTAGCAATAAATAGGTACCAAATAAAAAATCTTAAATTGTTATAATTGAATTTAAATTGTTTGGAATTTCTATTTTCCAGATTTTATCTTTACAATACTCTCTAAACTCTTTTGATTTTATAAACAGAAATCTATCATATGGAAACTATTAAAAAGCTTGACCAACAGCAATTTATTTCCAGTTACATCCACATGTGTGTTCAAAAATGATCTGTTATAAATAACATTCTGACATCAACCTGGCCAAAATCTCATTTAATCTTTTTTATTTGTTATTTATACCCATTTCATTCATAAAAAAATATTCAAGCGGTTTCTGAATACACAGATCTAGGTACTTACATTGTTTCCACATTAGGTTTGTATCCTTGCACTATTCCAACAATTGTACCCTTTTTAGAATTTTTCACCCAACCTATTACACCTAATTGATCGGCATATTCACGGCAATGTTTTGTAAAATAAACACCTGTGAATTAACAGATTAATGTTTAAAGTATAATTAGTAGGTATACATTCATTGCAGATAGGTACCCAAAAAAACGACTTACCTTGAACTTTACCAAAAACTTCAAACTCCACTGAAACTATAGGTACGACAACACCTCCCATAGTTTTTTATTTTTATAATATCTAAATATCTTAGATTCTTTATATTAAGAGAGACTCTCTTATAATGTTGAAGGCGTCGCGACGCGTCCGTATCTATTTAAAACCTATTCTAAGCTTCCTACTACATTTAATTACATTGTTATGTAATGATGTTTATTTTTTCGATAAATAAAATAATAGACTTGGCAAATGTTAATGCATCTATTCTTATTACTTAAAAGTTTAGAGTGCATTGTTAGGGTTAATCAACGGTTAATGTCTTTACTACATTTTCCTTTTAGTTAAGATTTTTTTGAAACTTTATTCTGCATTTAATAATTAGGAGACAATAGGCAATAATTTAAAGATGATGATATTGTTTTAAAGATTTTAGGTAAAAGGTAAATAAATCGCTAATTTTATTTTTCTCTATACAAGGCGAAGGCAGACAGTACAGGATATGCAGTTTCGGTAAGGGTATGCATCACAACATGCATTATATTACGCAATATTTATAAATTACGCCGGTTTATGCAGTTTGGTTGAAAAGTTTATAAATAAGAAATTACTCCAGATTTTATAGTGGTAGTGGTTGTGAAAAGCATATTTTTAGTCGAAATCTAAGAAATAGGCCAATATTAAAGGAGGTTCCTGTCATTTTGTAGAAAATTTCTAATTTTAAAGTTTAAGGTAAGTTTATCACTTAAACATAACCTAAACAATTTGAGTTGTTTACATTTTTAAATCTTAAAAACGTAAATGATATTGATGCAATAAATAACAGTTATTGTTATTATTTTAACATGTTATGTGTTCAAGTATCTAAATAGTTATTTTAAAGAATACAAATATTTGCGTTTCCGGCTTTTTATTATTATAGTTTTCAATTAGAAGCAGTGGCGGTACTTAACATAACACAAAAGGGTTGCTCAAAATGTATTCAGTTTTAATACCACGAGAGCAAACGAAAATAATCGATTATACCTACCGAGCGACGAGACGTATTCTGCGAAACACCACGACAGAGTAGCTGGAGTGGTGTTTTAAGGAATACGTCGTGTCGCGAGGTAGGTATAAGATTATTTTCGGTTGCTCTAGTGGTATTCGATACGATTATATAACAAATAAAATTTAGAATCAACTATTATTTTTATTGGTATTAATATGCTTTTTTGATGCTTTTTTGACAGATTAATTTAATTTATTGCATGCACAGGTATGTCGATGACTTCAAAATAATTGTTACTCTGACAACGATTGCTTGAACCAATAGTGTTGCAGGCTTACGAAACGATTATACAACGTCGTGAAGCGTATATTCGCTTATCTATATGTGGTAACTAGGATAATTCGCAACTACTATTGGCTAATTTTATTATGAGTTGTATAATCAATAAAATAAATCGCCTCAGGTGATCAAATAACGCCGTCGCTCTAGTTTGCCATGTAAACTTTGGGGTTATGTTTTATGTTTATAGGTATACTATTCCTTGTATGTATTAAATTTTTAGAAACATCAACTAAACTGTCACAAATAAGCCTACTCGGTTGACGAAACTATTTTTTCATATGATAGATAAAAATCTTAATAATAAATCCAGCTATGAATTGTTCATTCTACGTCAAATCGGACACCGACTATAGTGACGTCACATACAAAAGGTAAAAACAAACGACAAACAAAAGAAATAAACTATAATAGTATTGTCAAATGTGTTGGCTGGTGCATTGTAATTTTATATGTGTAGCATATTATTAGGTTGTATAATTAACATAATGTAGTACTTATAAAGTAAACAAGTGTTGTGTTATTGTGTACCCGGTGCAACGGTAATTACAATGAAAAACACAAAATACACGTGTTTAAGTTTCCGAAAGACGCCAAATCACAAGAAAGTGAATTCATAAAATTCACTGAGAAAATTGTATGCCATCGAATTATTCTGTAGCGAGTTATTAGCTTTTATTGGGTTTGCTTTTTAGCTGTTTCGTAAGATGCTAACAAGTTTTATTGAAGAGTATAATCATTGTTTGATATAACTATTGCTGCTCTGGCGTCTTAACAGTAGAAATTATATCAAAGGAGGCTTAGTAAATTTAAAACCCAAGATCCTCGCGACCAATGGATTTTCTTTAGAAGAGCTTCGCAAAACACACAAGAATTATAAAATCTTTCTGTCAAGCAGGGCCGGCATAAGCTTTTGCCGGGCCGGGTTAAAAAATTCACTTAGCTTAAAACAACTTCTAAATAAATTATTTATTAAACACATTATCTCATATTACAATAAGATCATAGAGTATCATTATTATTATAGTTATTTACGAAGTACACGAAGCCGTGCATTTTTTGTAGCACGATTGACGAAGGAGCGAGTGATATATTTGCACGAATGCGTCGAAGTGATCTCGCGAATCGAGTTTTGCACAAAAAAACTTAATTAGCCAAAACCTGTATTACTGTTTTGATTGCAAAGTAAACATAAAAGTAGGCAATAGCATTTTAGTTTTGCCCATAGATATGGCGCTCGCACATTTGACAGTGGAATTATTATCGATTATTAATCTTTCTTTTGTGATTTCTAATACCCAAATGGGAAAAACGGCGTTTTCTAAATTAATTTAGAAATAATTAAAGAATTCCCCCACCAAACATTTTTTGACTAAACTGGTTCCCAGAAATCATTTTTGGGGCGAACGCCCAAAGGAGATCAAAAGTAAAAAGATGCTTAATCTCCATGGAAACGAATCACAATTATATTAAGTTTTTATGATTGCCATTCACAATTACACAATTTAGTAAGGTTAGGTTAGGTAAGGTTGGGAAAAATTCGAATTAGCAACCAATTTTGGAGGCTTAGGGCAGTTTGGCCCTAAAAATGTTGATTCTGAATATGTAAATTATTATTGGGGAGAATGCCCCAAATTTGGGGATCAAAAGTAATAATACTTAATCTCCATGGATATAAATAACAGTTATATTAAGTTTCTATGCTTGTCAAATTGTGTAATCTACAGTTACACAATTTAGTTGGATTAGGTTAAGTTTTGTCTTAGGTTAGGTTAGGTTAAGTTAAGTTAGGTGAAGTTAGGTTAGGTCGAAGAAATTCGAATTTGCTTTTGCATAGCGTTTTGGTTAGATAGTCGTGTTTTTGTGGAGCTTAGGTTGGTGGCAACCAATTTTGGAGTTGCAAAGTTATTAATTACGTCATCAAGATTTACGTAGGTTAAACGGTTGGAGTTTGCTTTGCCAGTCGTTAAATGACACGGAAACATTGGTGTGACTACAGCAGCAGAGAAAGCGCACGTATTTGTATTTTGTAAGTTAACGCGAGGCCGCCTAAAGTGCGGGGCCGGGTTCCGGGGAACGCGCTGAACCCGCCTCGCCCCGGCTCTAGTGTCAAGTATAACTGTAATCTAACATCAAAATAGCAACTTTGGCGTTGATTTTCTGATTATATTTACGCGTTATCACCGCCATTTGATATAAGATTCCTATCCTCTCTTAATATCCTATTACCATCGATTTAGCCTAACTAGTACAACAATTTTATTTTTAAAGATATTTAATTGCAAATATATAATAAACACAAGTTAATATTTTATATTTACGGTAGAATTTTCATACGAAAATGGGTTCCTGTCAAATAAAAACAAATTCTTAATTAATATTATGGGAGATCTTTTATTTTTGGTGGAATAAGACAGTCTATTAGTTAAAATTTGAATGCAAAATGAGGCGTAAAAGCTTCGGGGATTGCCTGTTTGTCGTGACGTCACTATGTGATTGGTAGGCCTTGCCATGTAGGTGGTGTTGTATAAGACTGACGTCAGTAGGACGTCCCACCGACGTCAATATGTCACAGACCAAAGACGTCCTCTTCCGACGTACCAATGACGTCGTGATGTTATTCGATCAAAAGGACGTCACACTGATGGTATAAAGATGTGAATATGATGTAATAATTATTGAAAGCCGGTAAAATGATGTAATAATTTCGTCATAAAGGAAAGGTATAATAAGACAAAAATAATTAATTAAACATTTAATAAAAAACAAAATAATAATTAAACATTTAATAAAAAAACAAAGTAATAATTAAACTTTTAATAAAAACAGAATAAAAATATTTTTAATAAACAGTAAAAAATAACGACTTACAATGAATGTAACATTGGAAAAGAAACAAAGGTATCGTTTTCAACATTAAAAGGAATCATGAAACATTTTGTAACAATAATTACTGATAGTGGCCAATACATTAAAATAGACACTTTTTACACAACATAAATGAAGGGTCGGTCGTAACAACGTTGTTGCCCCATAGCTCACAGCGGAGAGCGCGGGGTATTCAAATAATATCCAGATAAAAAATAAATCTTACCCTTGTCTTAATTGTATACCTATAAATATAGAAAATGTGTCTTATGCTTTTATTAATATCGATAGTTGTACCTACCAAGTTCGCAAGTAATGTATTGTTAAAGTGCCCATTTTTATCATACTATAAATAAATTAATTTATAATAAATAATAGTTAATCAAAACAAGAACGATCCTATAGATAATAAATGCTAAAAAATGTAATTAAACACACGTAAGTAATTTCTGAACATGTTACTCATTAATTATTATGTCAATGTTGTAAAACTATATAAAATTTACGAGACGTGTAATAGACGTCAGAATCACGTCAGTTCTCTTGTGATTATACAATGTCGTGTTAAAAGTATGCACCATATGGGAATCTTTTATTTTCAATTTCTGGAAGAAATGTATTCTTGATCAAAGATTCTTCTTCTTCTAAGGTGGAAAATGTTAAAAACCTGATGACACTATTTTGGTATACAAGGTAAGTTCAAAAAATTGAAATTGCTCCAAACGTAAACTACCCTTAAATTTAAAAATACCAAAAAATGTTATTAAAAAAAAACTTGCCCATAATGATAATTTATTCTCAAATACCAATCATTATCTAGATCCGACATTGAAAAGTAATGTTTTTGCATTTTCAATATTTTTGAATTTACCTGCTGTATAAAATCAATTACATAATCTGAAGGAATAAAATTAAAAGAAATTGTAGCACTATCTTACCTGGAAAAATAAGTTAAATTGATCTATTTAAACCTAAAAAGAAAATTTGCAAATCAAAAAATAATCATTATAATGCAGTTTAAAAATTACAAACCGTCTGCACCAAAATCTAGAAAAACCTATTAAGAAAAATAATGCAGTGCCAGTCCTCATATAATTCAGCAAGGTTCTTTACTGGCTCTATACTTATATTCTAAATTTCTCTAGATGAATTGATTTTATTTTACCAATATTAGCAAAAATGGTTTGAAGAATTTTCTTAGGCTACTGATAACTTTAGTTAAGGAAATTCAGAACTACATCATAATAAAATTTCTGTTATTTATTTTTCATACGATTCTAGGCAAATAAAAAATATAAAGGGAGGGGAGATAGACTTTTGTAATGAAAACCAAGATTTGGGAATCTTTCATGATTCTGGTAGCTTTGCAAGATTATTCCATGACAGCACTTTTGAGTTTAGTGGTGTATGATTCTTAATTAGCATCCAATTATTGTTTTTTTAATCACATAAAGTGAGATAAAGTACATAATATTTCTTGCTTTATAATGTGGTGTGTATTAAATATTGCATTGAACACTAGACTGGTAGCTTAAGGTCTTTACAAAGGAGTTGGTAGCTGCAGCCAGAGTGATAAACAGGTTTAGAAAATTAGTCATTTAAGTTTTTACTTGATTTATATTTTAAATCACTTTAAAACACATACAAGCAGTCGTAAGCATTGAGTAAAATCTCTGTAAAAATTATATTAGCAACACAATGTAATAGAGACTCTTAAAAGATGTAAAATAAATATTTCTAAATTAGTATGGCTTCTAAAACATTACAGTAATCGCTATTTGTTTTGTCAGATAATCACTTTTTCTTAACTTTATATTATATCTTAAACTAACATAAGACATTGCTCAATATTCTGGTCTACAAATGCTTGTGCTTCTTCTGCTTCCTGGAGGGCAGTTGGTAGGAAAATTGATAAGATTGAGTGGTGATGTATCACTTAGGCATTCGAGTGCTAAAGTTGTTTTATTGACAGAAAAAATTCCGCCACCTTCACTGGCAGGTTTACATGGTCCACCACTTTTGTTTAATTCGTAACATTTTCCATTATATCTGTAAAAAGTATAACAAGTCTTTTAATAAAAATTGCACTCACTAGATTTTAAAAATTGGAAAGAACATAGCGATATCTTAGTATATATTTTATAATATATCAAATGAATAAGTTGGAATGCCAAATTGATTTCACTGAAATAGGTGCACAGTGTATTTTTTATAAGATTCTGATTTTCAATTGTTCTAGGTAACGGGCAGTAAACAGGTAAAAGTTGTGTATTTACATATTTATTTCCTTATATTTGTTTTGAATAATATACAAAATCCCAGAAAGTTAGATAATTAAAGAGACAGCCCTTTTTTATCAAGCTCTACATATGCTGCACATCTCAAATGCTGCATATCACATCCTTTGTTCCAACTGTGAAAAATCATATAGGACAAACAGACAATTTTATTAGGAAAAAGAATACAAAAACTTAATCATTTGTCGAACATCTAAAAGAAAGAATTAGAGGCTTAGCAGATCATTCATTTAAAACAAGTCATAAATTAGGTTATAAATTGTAAATTCTAAAGCAACAAAAATATTAGATCAAGAAAAAAAATAAAAATGCAAGACTTTTTCGAAATGACTTGTACATAAAAAAGACAAAGAATAACGTAAATTTAAATTCAGACACAAACAAGTTATCAAAAAAATTCATACTATTGAAGAAGAAAAAAGAAAAAAAAAAGAAGAAGAAAAAAGAAAAAGATTAATTTACATCTGTTGTATGCATGCAAAAGATAATAATAAAATTTTTTCTTCTTATCAAAAAAAACTTTGACATCCTTTTTGGCATGTATTTCCAATTAAAAAAGTTTACTCTATTATTTTAAATAATAATTAAGTAATAAAAATAACAAAAAAGTTTTTACTCAACTTGTGATGATTGCGATGTGTTTCGACACAATTAAAACAAAAATGTACACTGAGATTTTATTATAAACATTGCATTTAAGTGCCTTTATATAATATTTTTTCACTGTTTTTTATATTTCAATTATTCTTTTAGAAAAATAAATTCTGAAAAAAGGGACAACTCTGGATCCCAAAAAAGCAAAAAAAACATTTTTGTACGACCATGCTATTTCGGATTGTTTACCATACTTGGTTTTAGAACAGTAGGTTATATTTACTGGTTGCTAAGCAAAAACGCGTCGGTAAGTAATTACTTACATTTCAGTTCTGTCAAAAACAGAACGGTAAGTAAATTATATGTAAATTATAAAATAAATGCATGATCCTTAAATGTCTCTTTCCTGAAAAATCATTTATTTTCTAAATAATTGCACTATTTAAAAAAATGTATGTTTTTGATTTAAATTTACTGTGACAAAATACCCAATAAATGATAGTAATTACAAACGTATCCATGGTAACAACAAAACCTACTTTGGTGGATATACATTATACAGGGCAAAAAGAAATTATCTTAAATCTATTTTTTTACCATTTTCGAGATATTTCCTTAGTTACTACCTTTGTATTCATAATGGTCGTACAAAAAATAGTATAAGCATTTCGAACAGTAAGGAGTTTACCGATCTCCTCCAATATTGGCGACTGAGCGAAGCTTCGCTCAGTCGCCAAACATTGTCGTCGTTCTGTAAACTGTCCTTACTGTTCTTGATACTTAATGTACTATTCAGCCAAAAAACTATTTTAAACAATTTTAAGTCATTCCCAAATTCTTAAAATTATGAATTTTATCATCAAAATTGACAAACATATAATCTGTAGATGATGAAGCCTAAGTGCTTCGTTATCTACTTGAGTGGACTGTATTTCCTTGTAGACTTGTTTCTTGTACTTGTATTTATTGAACTTGCATAGATAACATATTTCATTGAGAAAATATATAACATTTAATGTCGAATTTATTGACAACTCTTTCAATCAAAAATTACAATTTTGATATTAACTATTTATATTAAAACCAAGGTAACGGCCGTTTGGAAGTTAGGTTTGGCGTTAACAGTAGAGATTTCTAATTCAACCATACCCGTCTCAAAATGAACAGCGTAGATGTGTGCAAGCAAATGTCATACACCATAATTTTACTAATGTAGGTTTTTCTTTCGTAGTTTTTTCTAACTTTTTTTTTAATTTTTTGGAAATCAAAACATCTATGTGAATGACTAAGTATTCATCAACTTCAGGAAACTTTATACAATGAATTAGCTACTATCATTTGATTGGGGCATTTGATTTCCGATTGTGTAGTTAAGCCCACAATTTGATGTAGTCATACAGAAGAATAACAAAGAGCGGTTCACCACTTGTAATTTTATATACAGACTGCACGGGATTGTGCACTATAAACTATAGTATATTAGCAAGGTCATGCCTCATTGCCTCTGCTTATTATTAATTATTTGTTATAAATCAGTTTTTGTGCAAAAATAAGTATAAGCAATCTTCTTGTAAGAAAAAGAAGTACTGCAATTGAAAAACAAGCAAAAGTGTCGATTCTATAAGATCGTTCAAAAGCTAAAACTGAATGTGAAAGTGAAGCAGAAGAAAAAGGTATACAAATCTAAAACATTATTTGCAGATGCACATATTCAATTAATTGTTTCAAATCAGCATAGACTAACGAACAGGTAAATTTGAATTTTTTGTCCTTTTCAAAAACTGGAATGCTTAGGCTGCAAAAAATGCCTTAATGTTCAACATTCAAGAGATTAATTTGAGACCACTTGGTGTGTTTATCCTCTCCTGGATACAGCCAGCTAACTAGAAAACTGCAAAAGCTCATTCAAGTGAATAGCTAGCTTTCAGTCCATTTGAGCAGTACACGATGCACCACCATTATATGTTGCTAGTATTAGAATATCCGAATACTAGCAATAACATAGTGCTACTATGAAGAGCGCGCATTGATACTAAGTTTTTCCTGATAAAAGAAAGCTGAATATTGACCTTATCAAGACCATGTACAACTGCTATAAAAATTAAATTGCTTTACAAGAATACAAGATACCTTCATGATAGATATTCACGTAACATATTATTTAAAAAAAGGCCCATTCAATTTTTTATATATTATAAAATAACTCTTACTTAACAAATCCATCGTCTTCACATGGATTATCAACACATTCTGGAACAACTTTGTTTTTAGGCAAAACTAATATTTTCTTAATGTCGCAAGGTCCTTGTCGGTATGCTGCATGGCATCCATCAACTGGTGGGTAATATATGAAGCCTAAAAGTTTATTACTAACATAAATTATTCATTATTTACCATATGCTGGGGACTTACCAGGTCCACAATCACAAACCCAGTCTTGTTTTTGATCACCAGGGTACAATAATTGGTTGGGAGGACACTTTCCAGGAACGTGTATAGGAATTCTATTGTCCTGAGAAGAAGAAAGCACTTTTAAAAAACATTATATTTCTTCTAGAATTAAGAATTTTTATCAGAACAAGAATTTTCTATAAACGCTAAAAATATACTAAGCCCTCCTATGCTAATTTAAATAGATATGTTTAGTCACTGTAAAATATTAAGGCCTAAGTGAACAATTTATTGCCATAATGATGAAATTTAAAAAACTAGTACTAACTAAACAGAACACAAAATTGGACTTACCGATAACCTTGGTGGTATTTTCCCTGGGGCTTCATGTTCCTCTCCTTGTCCTGGAAATGCAACGTCTTGAGTGTGGACTAACATTAGTAATGTTGTCATAAATATTAAAATAATCTCCATTTTATTTGTTTTTTAATTTTATTTAATTCAGCCTGAAAATAAAAAATAATTTTAATTATTATTATTATAAAATCGATAATTACTTCAACATGATTTTGGTATTAGTAAGAGTTTTGCATTTCTGTATAAATTAGCATTAACAAGCTACTGTACCAGGAACCTGTGAAAAGGTGCAATTATTTTGTGGTGATGAATGTTTTAAGAACTACATGGTCAGTTTTGCAGGTCATTTGGAATGTACTATTTTTACATCTCCAATAATTTATTACATAATTTTCCATATATGTATATCCTATACTACTAAAGTTGATTTGTATGTGTGTGAGTGTGTCCGAGCCCCATTCTCGCGTTCTATAAGGGCTGGAGAGATGGGCTTGGGCTCATCCGACGCGTAATTTGTCGAGTTTAATACACGACCGAAAATTTTTTAAATTAGGTCATGTTTTAAAAAATCGATAAATGCTGATTCTATCGTACTATTTAGTGCTATTGAGTGCTATTTGGTACTAATATGTGCTCTATCGATAGGGAATCGATTGGAGATTTATGTAGGTCATGTAAATGATCTACTTTTAAAAAAATCGATAAATGCTATTTCTATCATACTTAAGTGCTTAGGCCCGTAGGGCCGATTATCCTAGTTCTTTATACTACTATATACCCACTAAAGTGCACTTATGCTTACATGCATATGTAAGCATGTAAATGATTATAATTTAATAAAAATTTACAATCCTTATCATCTCTCACTCTTAATGTACAGTGCTGCTCATTTGAAAGTACACGACTCTTTATATGTAATATTCCAAAATGACATCGTGTAAGTCAGGATTTCATGGGCTATGTGTTTATAACAGCTGCAGCAGAATGAAATGTTTTTTCTTATTTTCAAGTACTTGTTTAAAATAATTTATTTATCAGCTTAGAGTAGTTGTAGAAAATATAACCCCAGTAAATTGGGTCTACCGTGTACTTTCAAATGAGCGGCAGTGTACACACACTGTACATAATAGCACATCTATTGTAGTCAAGACTACTCTCTCTAATTTGTCTTTAAGATATTTTTACTAATTGACTCTGTCTCCTTTGATACAATATTAATGTCTATCAAAAAGCTTATAGTATACCGACTTTTTGTTATGGATGATATTCACATGGTTAGCTGAGATGGTTTGATCAGCAATTACCATGATATTCCTCATGCTGATCAAATCATCAAATTTCATTTATATTGAGCCTTTCCCATGTGACTGCTAATACTGCAATGTATGTAACTGTGTGTATACCCCTAGGGAGTTAGTTTTGTACATCTGTTATACTATGGCTTATGCACAGTTTCACACCTACTTATACAACCGTTTTCATTTTGCAACTTCAAAATGAGTTTCTAACTTCCATGGGCTGATATTTCCTCTTCAGTCTGAGATTTCACCAAAGGATAACTGGCAGTGTTTGTCCTTTCAGTATCTAAATTTTATGTGGTCTCTCAAATCATCTGCGCACATTGACCATGTAGTGCAATGGAATATTTGTGATAAGTAGATTATAAATATTCAACAATTATTATCACTTTCTAATTTGAATCCATCAAATAAATACTCTATTAGACCATATAAAAATTATTGTACTCGTATATCCAGGATACAATAATCTTTACTTTCCAGAGCTTTCCAGTAATATATTGGTCCAATGTGTGTGGATGATTTCAGAGGCTTCTAAAAGTTTGAATCCGGTAAGTGTATGCATTGTCAGTTGTGATTTTACATGAAGATCCCTTAGGGATAAAATGATCCCTACTAAAAATGGGCATGGTATAACCACTCCCACTTGATAGTTAAATAAATTGTTTACTCTTGAATAATTTGAGTTACTTCGAAATAGGAGTTTAAAAGCGTTTATTTTTTTATACAGGATGTTTCACTTAAGATTTGTATCCTCCGGACAGGTGATAGTACATTTCAATAGGAACAAAAAATCCTTATGTTATTTTTAATTTTACGCACATCGAAAAACATTTGCTAAAAAGGTCAGCTTTTGGAAACTGCTGGAAACAACAGTCAAAACAAACTGTTACATGACCTAGCATCAGCAGCATTAATGTATCAGATATCACATTGAAAATGCAGTTAGGTACATCCAGCTCCAACTGCTATTCTTAAACCAGCGCCCACCAGCCCATTTTTCAAAAACAATTTTTTTTCTCAGTTATTATGAAAGGTTGTCGCTAATGCTATCAAGCTTTTTTTGTTGCATTTTATGTGTACCATCACCTGTCCGAGGATATAAATCTTAGTGAAACACACTGTATACAGTATATCTCCACCTACTGGCCCCATAGCAACCGATGCCGCCAGATAGAAAATTTGAAAGATTGCGACATAAATTTTTACGTTCTTGGCCATTGCAAGAACTCTTATTCGAAAATTACTTGATCTCCTACCTATACGAAAGAGAAATAGGTACATACATGGTAGAATAGGTCATAATTTGGTTTGCAATACTTGTTTTTAATCAAAAGCAAGTCAAATTTGCAAGCAAGATTTATATTTTATTAGTTATCTTATTACAATAAAGAAACATGTTTTAAAAGCATGTCTATTTTTGAAAGAATGGACTAAAAGGTCATGGTTCAAGTATCATATTAGAGGTGTCAATGATTAGTCGCATTTGCTACTCACTCTTACTCTAATGTCTAATGATCATGCTGCTGTTCAATTTTCCTATTCATTATGTATACCGCATATAACTTAACAAACTGTGAATTGTGTTTTGACTTCACCATAACCACTCATTCTTAACATCATAGATCTCAATAAACAAAAGCAATGTGCTGGAGTAACTTTTTACAATTCTACAATTTTTATATCTACAAAATTTTAATTTTATATCCAATACTTTATAAAAAATTATTTTAATTTTTTAACAAGATAATTCATTAACTCAAAGTTTAGAAAAAGTTGTAACTCATGGCAATTGGAAAATTGCTTGTGTTTGAAAAATGTCTCGTACTACTTTCTTTGGTAATTGACTTGCGAGAAATCTAATGGCACCAAAATTATAAGTGTGTGACTTTGGAAATGGAAATCAAGATCACACAGACGTACATTGAAAAATGAACAAGATTTATTTGAAATGATATTGTTTAAAATGTGATCGATTCTACATGTTATTTCTGGTTATAATTATGAATGTAGTAACAGAATGCATATTTCATTACTTCTAGAACTTGAAGGGGGTGGGTAAGTAATTCATGTTTCAATAGATCCTCTCAAAAATTCCTGTTCTTTTTGGATGTTATGCATCACAATTAAAATTAAAAAGCAGGTGGGAGCAAATGAGTTTCGAGGCCATGCAACTATAAGCTATCTCGGCCAATCCGACCTCTTCCAGTTGTGTTAAGATGGGTTCGGAGATAGACTGAGAAATATGCTGGTGTTCCATCATTTTGAAATCAATTGAAGCTATTTGGAAAATACTTGGAAAAGAAGTCTTAATGTTTATTGGATATTATTTTTTACAACATCCTTAATGTGGGTTTAGTTTGCAAACATGTACCTACACCTTCTATCATAAAAAAGTCGGATTACCAGATCAGACCAAACGATGTTCAATATTTATGTGGAATTTGTTTTGATATACTTAAAGGTTTTTACAATTACTTAAATTTAAAAAGAAGCTCCAGTCTATTTTTGAAATTTATTTCTTTGTTGATAAATTTTGACAAATAATTGGACAACTGCCAGCTGTCGGTAACCGAGCAAAAATAATGTAGACGAGATCTTCCTTGCTAATTTGTGTAATTAATTATAAAACATAAATAGGTTAATATATTTATAAACAGGATTTTGCTGATTAAAGTACCTACTGTATATTTATTTATTTTTGGGCGAGGAATCATATATAGCACTATTATTATTGCTGCAGATAAAAAGAAAAAAATATATACATATAATTTATACAAATTTATACATAGGTAACTCTTCCGAGTATTAAGATGAAAATTTACGATTACCACGTGGCAAAGTTCATTGCCAATATCATCATGTGTCATTGACTTTATCTATATAGATTAAATGCATATGCTGTATACGATGACTTATACTATAAAGATTGTACTTAGTTTTTATAAAAATATAGTTGATAAAATTTGGAAAGAATTTCTATTAGTGTACGGTGGATTGCAAATTTAAAGGACAGGACTGTAGAGTAATATATTTAATGGTAAATATATTATTATATGATAAAAATATATTTAAGGTAATGTATAAACCTTGCAAAATCGGTCCCTTAAATTTTGCAACTAACTGTACATGGCAATGTAATATTGGTTTAAATGATTTCAATAAACGAACGGTGCTGCTGAAAATGTTAAGCATATGTTGCGAAATTTATATATTTAAGAATTACGTTATTATACATATTTACGAATTATTTATCAACGATAAAACATAAATGAAACAGTTAGGTACAAATAAATTTTTATATAAAGTTGCAGTTTATTTAATGCTGTTACTCGTGCCAGTCCGTAAAAGTGACCCCGGGGCTTACTCTCTTACTAGCAAATTTTGTTGGAAACAACTGCACATAAAACTAAATACTTCGTTAAAGTCAGGTCGCGATAGCTATTCGGAAAGCGTAAACAATCCAAATTCAACGCTATTGGTGGGTGCATTTAATGACTTATGACGTTTACTTAAGCACGGAAATGCGGATAAACGCGCACGTTTTCGATTATTTTCGATTCGCGAGATGGAACGTATACTCTGCTAGTATTAACGCGTCATTATCTTAATGCAGCTTTGAGTGCTCAGTGTTTGTTTACGCTCTGTGAATAGCTATCGCGGCCAGATTTGAAGTAGTACATATCAATTTTGCAGATTAAACAGAAGCTTTTTGATGCCTTCAGAATGTATATTTATGTAAGAAAGGTATATTAAAGCTTTACGTACCCCTAACAACAAACAGTCTAAAAAATCATCTGATATTCCTTTCTCAAAATAAACCAAGAAAGTGTTGAATTTAACTGTAGTATACTCGATAAACATATTTATTGTTAGACTTAGGCAAACATATTTATTGTTAGGCAGCAGAATAATGGCTGATTTGAAAGAAATAAATTATTGGATTTACAGTGTGTTTTCGGCTAAATTTTGCAGTGAATGATAAGGTGTGATATTTTAGAGTGAACTTAAATTTAAGAATTTGCCGTTGATAATTGTTGTGAAGAACAAACATACGTATTAAGGTCCATAAGTTTCTGGCATGACCCAATTTGGGTGAGTGAAAGGCAGTGTTCATAGCCTTAATTGTCAAGACTTTTATATCGAAATCTAACTTTCTGGAGAGAAAGTTTTAAGACCGCTGAAGAAAACTATTTGTAAAGGTATGGTGATGTGTTAGCAGTTTTATTGTTTTTACCGTTCTTCTACCACCGTAAACTCATGATAGCCTGGCGAGGGTAATCTATAAAGGTTATTAAAGTTGAGGTTAATAAAGCACTAACGAACAAGTGCTTCGAACCTTGATCAAGCAAATTCACCAATTTAGGAACAATTAATTCACTTAACTAAGGGCCGGTACTATAAAACTTTTTACTTCCTAGATAAAATTTACTTTGAGAGTAAATTAATTTATTCTGTCAATTTGCATATGAAATTGGCAGAACAAATGAATTTACTCTCAAAGTAAATTTTATCTAGGAAGTAAAAAGCTTTATAATACCGGCCCTAATATAATAATAATGTTGGTATGAACCTTGAAATTAATTAATTAGTTACGCTATTTCATAGCAAAAGAAAGCTGCTTTTAGGTTTTTTTCTTCGCTAGAACTTAAGATTTCCACCGTGCCAGCTATAAGGACCACTCGGAGTATAGGATATATACCCCGAACAACCTCATTATAGTATATATGGTTGGATGATTTCCATCCATAAAAAACTTTTCCTATTTCCATATCTGCATTTATTTATAATACATTCAGAATGGAAATATGGAATTGTCCGGATATATCTTTGGTATCAAAAATTGTTGTTGAGCAAGAGGTAGTAAGTAAAACAATCTTTTTTCTATTTTTCTTAAATATTATGTTCATTATATATGCATTCGAACGCGAGAAAAACGTACGAAAAAATGTTCCAACAAACCCTCAATATTTCACCTGTGCCAAAATTAGACCGTCTCCGGCTCCCCTGAATGTGAGTCGGGAGGCAACTTTGGAATCTAAAATGGGAACCCCCATTTTTCTATTCCAGATTCAGATTCCGCGGCAAAAATAAAATAACTTTTGTCGGAAATATTTGTTTCGATACCTAATAGATGTCACTGAAATCGCGAAAAGTAGCTTAAGACTGATTTTCCAATTGGGAACCGCCACGTTTCATTCCCGAATGAATCTGATGATCTGAATGATAAAAAATATCACGATTGGTTTCGGTAAGTTTTCTCACCATCGGGGTGCTTGTTTTCGGCGAGTCCCCTCGCCTCATATTCAGGTGACGATGCACCTGACTGAGAAGGTGGATTTAAGTTCAAAACAGTTGTTTTGCTTGTTCAAGACAATAAGTGTCTTGAATGTTCCCCGCCTGCCTTTACGTAATGTAGGCGCAACGGTCCTATTGCGAGAAACATTATTTTAAATGATTACAGCGCCATCTATCACGAATCGAAAAAATGCTTCGGACAAAAGTTACTTTGTTTTTGCTGCAGAATCTGAATCTACAATGAGAAATGGAGTCCCATTTAAGATTCCAAATTTTGACCAGGAGGGGGGGGGGGGGCGAGGGTAGTCTAATTTTAGCACAGGTGAATATTGAAAATATTGAGGGTTTATTTGGAATTTTTTATGCGTATTTTTCGAGATATTTCGATGTCTCAAGTTAAGAAAACTCACTCGTTATACAAATTCAAATAGCGACATGGCTTTCTTAAGTTGCGTTTTCATTATTAGGCTTTATTTTTTTATTTGAACAATAAGATATCTTTAAAAATAATTAGTTATATTATCATTATATAAATAATTCGGCTTTCGCTTCAGGCACTAAGATGATACGGGGCTCTAAAACACTAATTAAGCCCGAAATGCATACGTTAATTTATGGCCGGTCTAAGTTTTAATTAATATTGAATTTTAAAATAAAGATAATTTAAGTGTACTTATAACATATTTAATAATATAAATGTGCAAAACTTCAAGTAGCTTGGTGCAGTGATATATAATTACTGTTATTACTATGGAGACGGCGTAAACAAGGGTAGGTATTTTTCTATCGGGCTCTAAACACTCTTTAGCGGGCTCTAATAGTTATTTATGTATTAAGGGCATAATGAAGCTTTTATGGCCAGAAGCGTTATTTCTAGCACGAGGCGTTAGCCGAGGGCTAGGAAAAGGCTGTAGGGCCCTAAAAGCAAGCAATGCCCACTATACATACACTATTTTATGCACAGATTCAGTTTTTAATGTCAAATCTATTATTGTGTAAAAACATAATTAAATGAGTACGTAGGTACATCAAGCAGCTATGCGTATACTTATGTGCTTATACGAAGTACGTTACTATAGTTACTATTCCAAAATATTTAATTTCAGTTTATTTTCATTGGTGATAATTTTACAAATTATATTAAGGACCAATCAAGTTCTACAAAAAAACTTCTGACATTTAATTGACGTTTCGTTATTGCCCGTCTGACTATAAAGAGGCCTAAGGGCGATAAAAAGACTTTTATGTTTAGATGAGTCTTACAATAATAGTCTAATTATAATGCATCTGTGCATAAAATGTTTTACAGCAGAGTTTTAATTTAGCAATAGGCTTTAAAAACAGGCCGATAGATCGGTCAAGATCGCCCGACCGGAATTAAATATTTTATTGGAACGCGCCAAAGATTGACCTGCATTCTAGCGGAATTTTGTTAAATGTAATTATGCGGTAGGGTAATTCTGCCCTGTTAAGGATAAAGGCCGTATCTGCATAACTGTAAGTTTTGAGAAATCAATAAAAAAAACTAATTGTTATTGTGCCTTCCAAAGCGTTTTTTGTTTTGTATTAAAGTTATTATTTTACATAACAACTTTATATAAAATAACAACTTTAATATAAAACAAAAAGCACTTTTGGTGCCTCAATAACAATTTGTTTTTTTATTGATTTCTCAAAATTTACAGTTATACAGATACGACCTTTATTCTTAACAGGGCAGAATTGTCAAATTGGAAGATTTGAACGTTATATTACAGATAAAGCTCGCGTTTCATTGGTTGCGTACATGAACACTTACCGCATATCGACATCATTTTGTTAAATTTTGTTAGGGTCACTGCATCTAGTCACCTAGGCCAGCTGGTCGATCAGAGTACCGCAAACGGCCGCCATATTGAGGCAGAGAAGGGTGATTTTTAATAATGGAGAAATTAAAACCACGTTTTACGTATTTGACATATTAGAGGTTTGATCTTTCAGATTAAGCAAAACCTTTTAAAGTAAACGTGAATTTAATTAAATTCAATACAGAACAAATAATGAACAATTTCGTGCCTCGTTTGCCCCAATATGGCGGCGGTTTGCGGTACTCTGGTCGACCAACTGGCCTAGATAACTAGATGTAGTGACTCTAAATTTTGTTACTGTACGACCCCATCTGTATTATCGAATCCCAATTAGTGTACTGCCGTGCAAGCGAAAACAACCTATCTGCAAAACTGCAATGTAGAAATGTACTATATAGAATGTAAATGTGAGCTAAGAAAATATATGGTATATTTCTGAGTTGATGTTTTGCAGATAGGTTGTTTTCGCTTAGCACGGCAGTGTACCAGGTACACTAGTCCCAACTAGAGACCCTTTAATCAGAATCTGGCTAATGCAGCCATTTTATATCATAACACGTGGCGCCAAATTTGAAAAGTACAGAAATAATTACACGACCAAATATTGGCACGCATGTAGACAGTATTGGACTCAATTAAACATCACGAAACAGTGGGTTGTGTATATAAAACATATTTAGCAGTAAAATTACATTAAAATTAGGATGTCAAAATCAAAAATATTATATCAAAAATATTGTGATAAAAAATGGCGGGCACCGTGGCAACGATTGGCCAGACTCTAATTGAAGGGTCTCTAGTCCCAACTAGAGTTCCTATATAATAATAAAAGGAAGAGTTGGGACATGCACGATGCCGGACTCTAATTGGCTTATTTGGCTATTTTTTAATTTGTATAACAAAATTTACATTACATTACATCCTAATACACATTTTTCTCTGTTGAGGTGAAACTTTTTTAATAATAATATGTATTTTTTATTAGTAAATAAATGTTTATAATAATGTCGAATCAAAGGATTTATTGACATCTATGTACATATTTTGTCAAGAAGCAAATTTGAAATCAAACAACTAAAAGTTGATAGGTGAAAATACTTTATGAAAAATCAAGTCGTTCTTGACATATTGGATTCTCATGTCCTAACTCTTATCTTATATAACCTATTATTAATATATAGGAACTCTAGTCCCAATTTTTGTTTGAAGAGACTTTCTTTAACCTCCTAACAATGTCAACATCATTTTAAAATGAAATGTTCCTTTTAAATAATTGAGGCTTTTGGGTATTCTGAACCATAGTGTGCCAGCTTTGATTATTAGGTTAGTCTTTGGATGCTGTAGACATTATTTAATTCATCCAAGAAGAGAAAGGTGACAGTGGCGCCCCAGCAGACCCTGTGACACTCTGAAGGGCGCTGTTTTCATGAAATTCTATTTGTTGGGAAAATAAATTTTAAAACAAGTACATAAATAGTGATAGTAATTATTTATCTGCTTTGACGACTATGTTAACAATATCTTCTGTCCTGTGCGCGCTTCGTGCTGTACTTGTAAATTGTAATTAATATTTGAAAAAAAACTTGTTTAAAAGCTTCAAACTGAATCTTGCCTGACTTGTTCGATCAGCTTCAACAGATTGATAATGCTCGGAGAAATGTATTAAGAGGTTTATAGAGGAAATAGCAAAAACAATGGATTTTGACTTGATGGAATTGACCAGTTCGCCTATGTTAAAGCCGGAAAAAACTAATTGGTGTTAAATCTCATTAATTATATAAAAACGTTTGTTCGAGAGATACAAGAAAATTAAAAGATAATGAATTATTGAATAATGAATTTTTATATAAATAAATTGATAGAATTTAAATTATTATTTAAAATTACATTTTTATCTAGCCTTAGGCTGATTTCAAATTATTTATAATTTTTTATTATTATTATTATCAATTGTAAAATATCATCAAACGTTTATTTAAATTTTATAAGCCTTTAGCTCTTGGTATCTTTGATTTCCTGGTACACACATGTCGCAACAGAGACACTATTATTTTTCTTTTTGTGTTATCGCACATTCCATCGCCTAAAGCCAAACCATAATCGTTCTGTTCTTTATTATGCCTCTCACAATGAAGTATTTAATGGACCAGTTAATTGTTATGTTAAAACATCAAATTTTTCTTCTTTTTTGATCTTAATTTTTCATTATAGGTTCATTTATTTTTATTATATTATATTTATATATACAAACAAATAAAAGGTTTACATCCAATTAACAACATTTCTAATTTTTTTATTTTTGCATTTCTGTACAAATTCTTCCTTGTACGAATTTTTATTGATTTTCATCTCCATTTTCCTTATTGGCCCTTTTTTTATTTTCGCCCCTAACAACCTCCCCTTCTTTTATTTTTTAATAAATACTTGATCATTATAAATTGTACAACATTTAAACAGACTATAAGGTAACTATCAACAATATGAATGCATCCTTGGCAACCAAAAATGTTTATATGCTTTAAACAAACACAAAGAGTTGAATCTTTTGAAATCATGAATAAATTATTGATATTAAAATAAAATAAACCAAACATTGACACACCCAGAGAGTCATAAATAATAATAAAATAAGAGAACTGAACCAAATCACGACTCTATAAAGCCACTACAGTATAATTGTATATATGAGGGGCGCAAATGTAAGTCTAGCAGGGGCGCGCAATCTTACGTAAAGTTGCGCCACTGAAAGGTAATTTCTGGTTTTGGACGAGCTGCGCATTGGGAATTAGCATATGTATAATATGTATTTTAAGAAACTGTTTCATGCAACGGGACTATATGGTAAGCAATATACACTGACTCTCTAGATCCCCCCCCTACCTGTGTTTGATATTTGTGCTTGTTCTGTAGTTATCAACTGTGACGAACGAGACATGAAATACATGGTTAATACGAAGTTTTTGGATTTTATTTTTGTTTTGGAGAAATGTTAGAGGTTGGAAAGTTTCTATTAATTGAGTTTCTTCGGTGGTATTGATTGAACTGAATAAATTAGATAGTATTTAGTAACTATTGGATGTGTGTCAACTAAAGATAGAGCGTAATTATGTATAATTTAATGTAAACCTATTGAATGAAAATAAGCACTAGTTAGAAGTCGATTTTGAGGTTGAAAAATCTTTGTCATCAACTAGCAAATCAAATATATCTCCACATATGCTTCAATGTCATCTAGTCAATAAGCAAAGATAAGCCATTTATTTATTATATCTATTGATTTACTATTATTGGAAAATGTGGTAATTAAGTTCTGCTGATTTTTCAATAGAATATTTTTTAAATAATAAATTACAATTTTATCATACATCACAATAGTACTTGACCTTTGACATATGATTTAAAGTTTGCTTGACCTTACCAGAAATCTTTTGATAAATATATGCATACGGCTATAATAAAATATTCATTTCTTAGAAGTATTTGTTGTAATAGTTATTATCATTTCCAGCAATCGTTTTTTGTTGTAATACATGTTTTCCAAAAATATATGGGAATATAAAATTAATAATACTAATGTAGTTGTTAGTATGCGACGAAAACTCTCAAGCAGTAAAAGTATCATTTAAAAAATGACTAATAATTATTATTAAAATTAGTATTGAAAGTAAACATTTACAAAAATTCCTCGTTGTTTAATTCCTTGAAATAACAATTCTGCCATTTTTCCTATTTCATTTATTAAATTTGTTTCTGCAAAACTAGTGAAAACTATGAAAAGTTATCAAACATGCATACTTAAAGTAACCAACCTGAGGAAGATTTTAATAGAGTAGGTAATCATTTTGTACTTACCGGAACTAATTGGTTTATTGTTGTCGTAAGTTTTACGTATTCTCAATTCCCGTTTTGGCACTAATTATAAATAAATACCAAATAAACCTTGAGTATGTACAGACTAATTTATATTTACATGCACTGGTTCCCTAACGCACTACCAAATATGTTCTCGAGTAAACCATCCAATACTGAATATTTTTAAGTATAGTAGTCGGTGGTTGTGGTTGTTAGGTCAACTTGGACTACTTGGAGGAGCAGTAGCACTGATCTAAGATATGAAAACATGTTTTACCTTGCGGTACTGGATGTCATGTTATCGCGAAATTAACGGCTACGGAATTTCCGTTAGTTTTCTTTCAGTAAATCCCAGTAGTCTTGTTATGCAAAATACTTACGAAGCAGAGATTTGTCTTAAAATTTTTTTTTTGCAAAATAAAAAATAAGACGTCTTGGAAAATACATATATATTTAATTTAATAAATTATAGTATAAAAAATAATCATAATAATAATAATTTTCTTTACCACTTTTTTTTGTTAGCAATTATGCTTTAGGGTCACATCAAGTGATCCAATTTTTTTGGAAGTTTTGACCATCACCCTCTTTGATTTATTTCAAATTTAGCACAACTGTTATACTAAAAATAAGTAAAAATCTAAAATATTATATTTTTAACTCAAGTGGCTCTTGAGTTGTGCCTTTCTAAAGGGTACCAAAATGAGTATTTTGAGCATCTTGGCGTTTACGTTTTCCTTTATAATCTTTGATACAACTAAGATACAAAAATGAAACACAAAACTGGTTTAAAGTCCATCATTTGGGCTTTAAAATGACTGGTTGCATGGCATACTTTAATATGAAAAAAATGTACATATATTGGGCCCCTGAAACCTCTGGATTTTTCAGAAAACATATGATTAAGATTCTACAAAAATTGGAAAAATGTTTTTTAAATATTTTTTAAATTTCAACTTGGGATCTCTATGGGATCATTATTACTAATTTTTTTTAAACACACTACTGTTTAGTAAGTACCTAGTCACAGTATACGAGGGAGTATTGATAAATAGTTGGTCTTGAATAGTTCTAGCTGGCGAAAATAAATCGCGTTGCTATGAAAACAAGTTGAAACTTTGACAAGTGCACGTGCAAAGTGTCAGCCCAAAAGGTGATGTTATTTTGAAATTGTGATTAAGAAAAGTAAACCATGTCAGATGAAGATTGGAACTGCAGCAAAATCGAGTATCGTTCGGTTATCAAGTACCTGTTTTTGAAGGGATTGTCTGGTAAAGAAATTTATGATGACATGTTAACAACGTTACGAGATCAATGTCCATCCTATTCAACCATTAAAAACTGGGTTGCTGATTTTAAACGTGGAAGAAAAGATGTCACCGATGAGAAGAGGTCTGGGAGACCGATTTCTGTGTCAACGCAAGAAAACATTGATGCTGTCCATGATATGATTTTGGATAATAGACGAATCGACCTAAAACGCATATCAGAGACTTTGAATATCTCATACGAACGCGTTTTTCATATCGTTCATAATGAATTGGGAATGAAAAAGCTATCCGCAAAATGGATACCCAAATGTCTCAATGCTGATCAAAAGCGATTGAGGGTGACAACATCTCAGTGGATATGCAATCAATTTAACGATAGAAAATCAAACTTTTTGGATCGCCTTGTTACAATGGATGAAACTTGGATTCATTATTATGATCCAGAAACTAAAGAAATGTCTAAGGAGTGGAAACATTCTGGCTCTCCTCGGCCCAAAAAGTTTATTGTGCAGAAGTCTGCTGGAAAAGTTCTTGCCTCCATTTTCTGGGACAAAGATGGTATAATTTTCGTGGATTTACTTGGAACATGGAAAGTCAATCACGGGAGAATATTACGCATCTCTATTAACCAAACTTCGAGCGAAAATTGTGGAATCACGGCGAGGAAAACTTACCAAAGGCGTCTTGTTTTTTCAGGATAATGCGCCCGCCCACAAATCACTTATTGCCCTACAAAAAAATCAATGAAATCGGCTTTGAAATTGTCGACCATCCGCCATATTCTCCCGATTTGGCCCCATCGGATTATTATCTCTTTCCGAAACTCAAAAAATCATTGAAAGGACGAAAATTTATATCAAACGAGATGGTAATTGATGCTGTGGAGTCGTGGTTTGCAGAACAGGATAAAACTTTTTTTTCTAAAGGATTAGAATTACTCTTTGATCGATGCATTAAATGTATAGAGTTGAAAGGTGATTATGTTGAATAAAATACTATTACTTCGAAAACATGTAGTTTTTTTTCTAGGCTAGGCCAACTATTTATCAATACCTCCTCGTATAGATACATTCCACACCGATTCGACCAATGTTAGCGCGGTACCCTCATATAATTTTTTTTATTTTGTTCACGTAATACCCTTTCCAAGCCTTATACAGTGTGAAAAAAAGTATGGACTACCCCTAATAATTTGGAAGTCTTCAGGTTTTATGGAAAACGCTGGAACACGTCAATTTAATTTTTCAGTTTCCCACATTTCGGATAGAATTGACATCTGTCAAAAATATGCCGTCATCGACATTTTTCTTAAATGACAATATATGGCATGTGATACATCATTTGAAAGCTCTTGTTTCACTCAGTATGTTCCTAGATGTTTGTGCGATTCTGTCGTTCCGTTTCATGGCGACCGTTGAATTGTGAAAATTATCACTTGTAATTACACGAGTGCTTCGAAATTATCGATTTGTAATACGAACGTTGATTAGCAACCACGAGTGTCATTTTTTGACGTTTTAGTTTCCCGACGTGCAACGGAGGGAAATTTGTCAAAAAATGACACGAGTGTTGCGTTTTAATCAACTTGAGTATTACAACAGATAATTTCAGAAGCACGAGCATATAATTCGGTAAGATTATTTCATGATACAGTTGTTTATTTAAGCATCTACTTATTAACATAAAGATTAGTATTTGACATGAAAGTAAAAAATGGGACACATGTGACACTAGTTTTCAGCGTTGTCACGAAGATAAAAACAGTCGAAAAGGACAATAAAAAATTATCGAATTATCGCTGTAATTCAAAAAATAAAGCCTTGCGATTGGTCAAAAACGAAGTAGAATGAAATAATCACTTGTAATTACACGAGTGCTTCGAAATTATCGATTTGTAATACGAACGTTGATTAGCAACCACGAGTGTCATTTTTTGACGTTTTAATTTCCCGACGTGCAACGGAGGGAAATTTGTCAAAAAATGACACGAGTGTTGCGTTTTAATCAACTTGAGTATTACAACAGATAATTTCAGAAGCACGAGCATGTAATTCGGTAAGATTATTTCATGATACAGTTGTTTATTTAAGCATCTACTTATTAACATAAAGATTAGTATTTGACATGAAAGTAAAAAATGGGACACATGTGACACTAGTTTTCAGCGTTGTCACGAAGATAAAAACAGTCGAAAAGGACAATAAAAAATTATCGAATTATCGCTGTAATCCAAAAAATAAAGCCTTGCGATTGGTCAAAAACGAAGTAGAATGAAATAATCTTAAATTAATTTCCAGTAAAAGTATAACGCTTTCTTGTTTTATCAGAAAAAAGTAAACTATCAATCACACTAAGACAGTCCTAAGGCTTTATCATTCAATGCCTGCCCTTGCATTAAGTTTCTTGACCTGAGCTTGCTTTTAAATCCATGGTGGAAAAAGAAATTCGATATTTCAATGTCGTTGCAATAGTAGTTTTGGTCATAGTAAGCTTAGACAAACCAAAAACAAAACAAAGATTAACGTCAGTATTGACAAGTAGTAAGGTTGAACATTAGTAAGATTTAACTGTCATTGCGTTGTATTCAAAAATTCCTTTTTTAATAAACCAAAAATGTCGCTCAGTAAAAAAGACCGTATTGAAATTCTTATGATGGTTGGTTACGGAGATCGTCGCAGATCTACTAATGAGGTATGTGAACTTTTCAATCAAATTCATCCAGACCGAACGCCGATTTCGCAATTCACAGTTTGCAGGATTTTAAGAAACTATGAAGAACATGGCCATGTTAAGAATTTACCTAAAAATGGAAGGCAGATGAAAATATTCAACTTGACGTCCTATTGGCTTTTGAAGAAAATCCCCATAGTGCCAGTCGGCAACTAGCACTTGATATGGGAATAAGTCACACGTCTGCAAACAATTTCGCACAAAGAAAAATAACACCCGTACAAAGTCTGCCTGGTACAAGAATTAAATGAGGATGATTTCGACCGAAGACTGCAATTCTGCGAAATCATACAACCAATTTATAATCAAGATGAAAACTTTGCAACTTTTTTACCTCAACGGTACTGTAAACAGGCAAAATTGTCGATATTGGTCCAAAGAAAATCCACATTGGATTCAAGAAGCTCATTGTCAGTCACCTCAAAAACTTAATGTATGGGCCGGCATATTGAAAGATAGTGTTAGGACCAATTTTCTTTGAAGAAAATCTTACTGCACTATGCAAGAGAAGTTCGGGAATATCTCGATTTGATGTTACCAGGAAAATGGATTGACCGATGGGGTCCCATTGAATGGCCAGCCAGGTCACCTGATATGACCCCTTTGGACTTCTTTTTGTGGGGTTATTTGAAATCCACAGTTTTTTAAAAATAGACCAAGAGATATTGATGATCTAAATACGAAATACGAAGAATTTTACCAGAAATGATACGAAATGTTCAAGAAGAATTTGTGTCTAGACTTGGGCACTGTCAAGTTGTCAACGGTCGTCACTTTCAGCATTTACTGAAATAAATTTATTCTATTATTTGGTTTATCCTCAACACATCATTCTTATTTTATTATTATTTTTATGATAATTTGATTGTTCTTTTTTGTGTTCTTGTTTTGTTTTATTTAATTATTACGCGTTGTTCTAGTTTGATTGATAATAAAACCATGTTCAATAGTTTGCTTTTTTTCTGATAAAACAAGAAAGAGTTGTTCTTTTATTGGGGATTAATTTAAGATCATTTTCACAATTCAACGGTCGCCATTTTGAAAAGGCACGACAGAATCGCACAAAAATCTAGGAACACATTGAGTGAAACAAGAGCTTTCAAATGATGTATCACGTGCCATATAGTGGCATTTAAGAAAAATGTCGATGACGTCATATTTTTGACAGATGTCAATAAAAAAACAAATGAATTCTATAAGAATGCGGTAAACTGAAAAACTAAATTGACGTGTTCCAGCGTTTTCCATAAAACCTGAAGAGTACCAAATTATTAGGGGTAGTCCATACTGTTTTCTACACTGTATAAAGCTCAAATACTATTGCCATCAAAGACACCGTTCGCGAGATATAGAGGTTTATTTTTTTTAGATTTAAATGTACTTGCCTATATTCAAATGCTATTTACTCGGCTTTCGTATTAGTTATGATAGGTCGGGTTTTTTTTGCATTTGAAAGAGAATGAAATGGACTATCTACGGTAATTTTTGTTCATTTTTTCCAATATTTGTAACATAGTATATTGTCTTGAGTTTTTAACAAATTTTTATTTTTCTAAAAATCGGTTCCATTAATTTATTTCAAAAAATTTAAAAACTGTTGAGTGCCATGTTTTTATAGTGGCGTTGAAATTGCAACTTGATATTGTAATGAGCCGGGGTCCCTACCCACTAGACGATCACGGCCCATCTTACTCTACCCGCGTAAAATTCAAATATTTAACAAACCGGAAATTGACACAGTATTACCAACCTTACAAATGACAAACTTTATAAAGGTAAATATAACAAAAAGAACAAACTTGATATTTAACAAACTGGATCCTACGTTGTGATTATTTTTTATACCATGTGACCAAGGTTGATAACGATTGATCTACTTCATACGGACGGAGAAAGAGAAATCACAAGTAAAAGAACACAAATAAAAGAACAATTAAATATGATTGTATTATTTTATTAATTTATTCTTAATCTTGAGCGAGGAGGGACGTATTTAAACTTATACAAATAAATGGCTAGTTCTCTAAAAACCTCCTTGAAATTATATGCTAGCCCAGCTTAAATACGTACACGCTGCAAGTTTTATAGGTGATCAAATGATTATTTAGTTTGGTTACATTAAACAATACAGGTCAATAAATCAATTTATCAAGTTGATACAGTTGTGTGATTATACCAGGCATTTATAAATAGACAAACGCAAATCTCTCAATGACATAAAACATCAAAAATGAGTGAAACAGAGTCAATCGAAAAGATTTACAGATAAACTAGGCAAGGTAAACGTGCCAAATTAAAATGAATACACATGGACTGCTGAACAAAAATTATATTATATTTGACATAGCAACATATACGTTGTGACCAAACCATATATGGTTATATCAGAACACGTCTTTTGCAAGACATAGTTTTACTGTCAACAACAGGGAAAGCTCGTATCTAGATAAGCGAGAGTGTGTTATAAGCACTGAAAAATAATAACATAGCACATATAAATAATATAAATATGCAAAACAAAACAGTTTGACGGTTCTACGACACGGCCTATCAAATGGACTTAAGCCACCGGGGAGCCTTCGTACCCAACAGTCTTTGGACGGTTCTACAACCCGGCTGATCAATGGACTTAAGCCACCGTGGAGCCTTCGTCTCTTAAATACTAAATCAGATTTTCTCTTACACGGCCTATCATGGGTTTTATTACCACCGTGCAGATTAATACACTTTTAAATAATAATAATTCTAACCTTAGGGTAACATAATCTCTTGTTCCGGACCAAAAGATTATCCCTTCATTTTTTTAGTCACAAAGTAAAATGTTTTGTTAGGTTATAAATATTAACCTAAAAACTCAATAACAACTGACAGTAAAACACATAACAGCAGTAGTCGTATTTACCCACTAATAAAATATCAAATTGGCAATAATTAGCTGTAATGCTACGACTCACGTTATAAGACATTATTTTCTAGTAATATTTACACATCAAAAGGATAAATTTATGAATTATTAAAAAGTATCAAACGAATCTAGTTACTGCCTAGAGCTGGATTTTTATATATATATATTCAAACGAGAGATTTGGGTTTCAGATTAATTAAACAATACAAAAATTACACCACACAACTAGAATCAACATAAATTCAATTAACAAAATACACTTACATGAATTTATATTCAGTTTTACAAACCAAGCCAATATGGCTACTTACTACCTGTTTTTTCCCAACCCCTCATCCCTGTTTTTAAAAACAAAAACCCAACGTCCCTTAACTACCCCTTAGCAACCCAAACTACCAACATTAAAGAACCTGTAATAACCATCCCTAAACATAAAATCAAGTTACCAACCCCAAAGAAACTGTAATAAACAACCCCCAACATTTTATATTGAAGCAAACAGTTGTTATTTTTAAAATAAATTACATATTTTGCCTGAACTTGTATGTAATAACAGAACTAGGTAAATTGATTATTATGAAAATTGTTTTGTGACAAATTGACTTGCTACAGCTACTTTGATAATTTTGGTTGACTGTAGGTCTGACCACTACAATATCTCTATGGAATCAGAAGTTATTAATTTTCTTTTATAGTCGTGCGAATAAAATGTTCTGAAACGACATTCTATTTGCCATGTCTTTGCGTCGCTGCTTGTTAGTAAAATTGACCCATCTGCTGAAATATCATTTTCATTATAAAATACTCGACTTTAATGAAAGTGATTATTTGTAATGGTAATAATACCATTTGCATGGTAATGATACATTTGCTTGTAAGAGACTCTACTGATTCGCAAATAGGCAAGTTTAACTTCGTCTTGGTGTTATCACTGCTGTGCTGAAAAATTCTACTTTGCAACTATCAACTCATTTGGTGATATCTTGTTTTGTACGTCACGTTTTGTTTGCTGACAGAAGTTTACCTGAAACCTTCACGTATCGTGTGGAATAAAAATGATGGCGCGAAGGAGTTATTATTAGATTTGGTGCGTTGTTTACCTGCACATCTTTACCTGCTCATATGTGAATATCAAGCACGATAGTAATGTTCTAAACTTCAACCAACACCGAGCTAGCTAGAAGTCATGGGACAATTTTGAACTTAGGTTAGGTTAGGCCAGTAAATATTAGGTTAGGTAGTCTAGCTTAGGTTACGTCAAGCAGTCGAACTGTATTAAAAAATCACAAATATTAAGAGAAAATTTATTTTTCTTAGTAATACTATTTCCACAAATAATAAAATTTTTGTTTTGTTTTTAAATCGATAGTTTTTTTTATTTTGCTTTTCATATTAATATTTTTTTTAATCTTTTAGTATTAACATTTTGTTTTGTACTTTTGTTAAAGTACTCTGTTAATTCTTTCAATGCTGTGTCTTTTGCTGTTTTAATAGCCGGTATCATTCTTTTATCCAGTATCTTATTTCTTATTTCCAGTAAAATCTTCTAACATAAGTACAAAAGCTAATTGTAGGTCTTGTCTAATTTCTTCATCTGAAGACATGTTAGACATTTGATTATACTTATAATAATACCGATAGATATAAATAACTGATTTATCAAATTAACAACTTTTCATGAAATATAATATAAATACAAAGGTTAATTAAAGTTTCACAAGTTTTATTAATATCTTAACCTGACAATATTGTTTCGACACTTTAACAACTATCTTTACACTTGTCTCAATTGGAAAGCGGTAGTCGTGGGAGTGAATACTGTAATTTCGAAGAATGTACTACATATAAGAAGTTAATGCTTCATATAATGTAGTGTCTACTTCGCCCTGAAGAATTTTCTACAGTAAGTGAAGTAGGTGCTACCGGAAATTAGCGTATACTTCAGTGTTGGAGTAACTACTACGGAGAAAATGCTAATACTTGCAGTATTAGCAAGTACTTCATTTTTATTCATACCACCCATTGGATCACTTGACATGCAATTACCCTTTATGCAGTTTAACTGTTTAACCCTTCTACTGGCAAGGTGTATCAGTCCGATACACAGTCCGATCACCTTAAATGGTCAATTCATAATAGACAAGCACGTGTGAGCTATTACTTATTGTTATTATTGATCTTAACAATGACTTTCTAACTTATTTTAATAATTCTTTTTTTGAAATAATAATTATAATTTTTTTAATTTGTTTGATAGGGCCGTAAAAAGTTATTCAAAAAAGATAATTTGTCTAAACCAATATACTATATCAGTGCGAGTGGTTAGAATCATTGTGCAAAGGTTTTTTTTTACTAACCCACATTGGCCATGTGACTATAAGAGGGTGCAGTAATATTATGAATGAATTGCAATGAAAACTAAGTCGAGCAGAAAGAATACATTCTAATAGAATGCAGATAATGAAGAGTGATTTAGTGATGAACAGTAAACTTATAAGTATACATTCATAACTACACTATAGGTTAGAGATATCAAACGAGAGGCTTGTTTTTCTTTTTGCCCTACAAAAGCTGAATGCAGAGTTATATATTTTTTACATACAAAAGAAGCATTTATTTGTATAAGCCGAGAAAAATGTTAAAAAAATCCCAAGTGTCAAAATGGCCCCAATAAAAATGGGGCCAATAATAAATAATCTAAAATAGCAACAAGATTTATTCAGTTCCTATATGTGCATTGAAATATAATGGCAGTTGCGCCGAAGACGAATTTGATACATTCGATTCATTAGAAAGAAAGGCAAATAGTGACATATGTTCACTGTTCAGGTTTGGTTTAGGCTTAAAAACATTTTAGCCACAGTGTTGCAGATGCAAAAGAGGTTGCCTAACTATTCAAAACTAAATTGTCTGATAATAATTAATTTACTGTAGAATTTTTATATCAATTCCTATTTTTTTATTACAGCAGATTAAAATAATTGTTATTATCACTTACTAAAAAATTGTTATATTTATCTAACAATAAAAATATATACTATCTATACTGGCATGCGCTATTTTTTAAGCGCTATTTTAGTTGTTTACGTTTTATTGTCTCAAGCCTTACTTTGTGGAACTCCATAATATAAATTGAAATAGTCCGAAATTTATTAGAATTAGTAGATAAGCTACAAAACATACATCTTCCATCACATTCAAAACTCGTTAGCTTTGATGTTTCTAACATGTTCTCCAGAATAACCCCGCAAGATAGTTAGATAGTTTCTTGATTAACAGTAATATAGAATTAATTATAAGGTTAGAGTTAATTTAATTATTTGATCCTAATTTGCATAAGTCAAAATTACTTTACCTTCAATAATTTAACATAAATGTATCTACAAAAAGATGGTTTGTCTATGGGAAATTCATCCTCCAGTGTTAGTTATCATGTTTATGGATAATTTAGAAGATCAAATATTTAAATTAAACCTTTCTAAAATTATCTTTTGGTTTCGTTATGTTGCTGACATTTTAACTTGTTTTGGTAGTTCTTTTGAGGTTATCAATTAATTTTTAATTCTTATTAATAGTCTCCACCAAACCATAAATTTTATATTAGAAACAGAACAAAACAGGGATGTTAACTGTTTAAACTTAACTATCAAGCTTAACGCACACAATCTATATGAATTTTCCATATACAGAAAACCAATACGTATAGACATTAACCATACCAAATGCATCCTGTCACCACAAATCAAATAAACTATACTTAAATACAAGAAATGAACCACATTCGTAATCACACCGGAATAAACAAATACGCCCGGGGTGAGATAAGGTTGCAAATCTTACGTTGCTAAAAATTAAAACCAATTACTAATCATTACTAATTTTAGTAATTTTACATTTATTTCTAGTTCAAATCAGTTTGTTCCGCTACTGAATTTTTCTAGCACAATTATTGTTGATTTTATCATTTTGATTACAGCGTGGCCTTCGCGTAATTCTAGAAGCATTTTATATTGTCGCCCACGTGATTTATGATGACTCATTTCTTGTATTTAAGGTTGAACTCTAGCAGTTTACAGATCATTGGTACACAGAGCTTTAAGTATTTCACTTACACAGCCAGATTTTAACAGATTTCAACCATTAAACATCTAACACATGTAAATCATTATAATCCAAACATGATTGACACTTTAGTTAAACAAAAAGATTATAGGTTAACTATCAATAGTACCTATATTGTGTTACAACTGCAGAAATGTGCCAATTTCTCACGTGAGGCTTGAGACAAAGTCGAATGCCGCAATCACACGAGTGTGAAATTGACGTTTTTGCACGCGTTACATACTATACTTTATCTACGACCACAGAAAAGGTAATAAAACATCAAAAGCTAAGAAAAATATTTAACCTAGAATTTATACTCTCATTCATATTTTTTACGTGAATTCTCTGGTAATAAATTAAGAGATGTAATGTGAGCAGTTTCTACGATGTTTGGAGCTGTACAAGTTTACACTCCATTTTCTCATCATCGCATTCACTCATGATAAATCTAGAATTTTGAAAACGACAAAAGTAAAGATTAAATTTTTAAAGACAATAGTAATAATACGTTTACATCTGTATAATTTCAGACAATCTACTATTTAGTACTTAGTACAGCTAAACAATCACAGTTCAATTGTCAAGGTTATTAACCCTTTTGTTGCGAAATGTAAACATATTCTGACACTGCAGGTATTGTGGGTGACAAGGAAAGAGAGCTTTTAGGATATTTGTAAGTGTGTATTTGTACCCATCGCGCTTGCACTTGTGAATTGTGTAGCAAATTATAAAAGCTGTCATTGTTTTTATTGTAATCAGTGGCGTAGCCAGAGTTGTCTCTTGGGGGTAGATATACAATAATAAAAGAAGATTCGCGGGCTTGGCTCTCAACGTATACCTATAATAACTGTTTATTTAGGTTTTTTTATAGATTGTACGGAACAAAAGTGCAAATATTAAAGAATACTGAATAAAAAACAAAAACATTTTATAGTGGGGAGGCGCATTTAGTAAAATATGTAAAATTACAAAGTTGGCTCGCCCTGAAACCTAACTAGCAACCACCATGCTAAATTTTATATTACAGTAGTAGGGGAGAGTGTTCGACAGTGAAACACTTTTTTTCTTTTGATTTTTAGAAAATTCAGGTTACTTTGAAAACTCAGTTTAGCTTCGGATATAAGATGATCGTACTGTACACTTCATTACCCAGTGGACAAAATAGAGGTAAATATAAGGTTTTACGAAAAAAAAATTTATTTCAATATGTACCTATTTTGTTTCACTGTGGAACACTAGTGGGGTACATTGAAACAACTTCAAAAAGTTAAGAAATTTATCATTTTATTCTAGAAAGAGTAGTGAATGTTTAATGTAGTAGTGATAACAAATCATTATCAACTCCAATAAACTAAAAATACAAAAATATCAATGTAAAACTGGTAATATCAATGTGTGAACAGTAATTCAATAATTTTCAGTTTCAACGCACGTCAATATTGTGAAAGCCAATGGCAAAAGACAGGGGGTAAGATCATTTTTACGTCGTTTTCTGAAACCATCGAAACGTCGGGAACAAGAGGCAAAATAAATTTTTCTATCATCTTTGTATGTTTTCTATAAAAATTTACTTGTATGTCACCATTCTCATTTTTATTCTTCAAGACCTGTCCTATGAAATAAACATTTTTTTCGAGTTTCTCCTTGATTTTGAATTGCACCAGCACAAAATCTCCTATTACAGGAGAGCGTTCAAGGTTTTCAAAACAATTTGAGTCAATTTCGGGACACCAGTCCTCCGTTTCTGAATAGAGGGAAATATTATCCTGTTCATCTTTATCTGATGATTCTAAAACTTTTCTTTTAATCTTCACTACTGCTTTACTGGACACCCTCTTTTTATTTTGCTCTCTTTCCTCTATAATTGTTTTTTCGGGGGTGTCGGTGACTATCATAGTCCTTCTCTTTCTTCTCTTAGTTGTACCCTTCCTTTGCCCTGCTTTGGGAAATCCTCTAAATTGTTCAGGCGAAACAAAAACCCTTTGGGCTTCCTGTAGGGGCTCCTCGTGTTCCTGCACGGGCTTCTCTACTAGTTCCTGCACGGGCTCCTCCAAGTGTTTCTGCTCGAGTTCGTTATTTTCTTCTTCATTTTCTTCATTTGCTGGCGCATTCGAGCTCCCAGGAATTTCGTCAAGCTGTTGTTTGTCTTCAGGTCGGTCAGTGATAGCAGAACTCATAAAATCACTTTCGTCAAAGACGTCTCTGTCGAATGGGAAGATACCACTTCGCTTGAACCCAGATTTTATGTTGCTTGGTGTCATCGAGCGGTCATGAGCAATTCCTACGCATTCGGCAACTTGATAGATAGTCATTGGTTCTCCTGGGTGGTGTAGCATCCAATTGTCCACTGCCGTATTATAGTGTGCTTTAAAAGAAGAGTAAACACTTACATCTAACGGTTGAAGTCTATGACTACAATGGGGAGGCAGCGTTAATATGGTCACACCGTTTTCTTTAGCTTTTTCAATCGTCGCAAGTGAAATGTGACTTTCGTGATTGTCCATTACCATGAGGGGCACCATTGATCATGTGAATTTTGAAATGTTTCCTAGGAAAAACCATCACGGGTGGTAAAGCTGCACCAAAAGCATTTATTATACAACACGTGGTAACGTTTTGTCCTCTTTCTCCGCTCGTACACTTATTCACTTGCTTTACCCCTCTTACTGCAATGATTTTCTTCGGATTTTGGACCGTTTTAGTTGATGTTTCGTCCAAATTATACACTCTTGAACCATCTGACATGTCGAACCTTGAATAAACATTTTCCAAGTTATCAAAAAACACCGAGGTATTGTGCCTATTAAATGCAGTCATTCTTGATAGACTGCATCCCTCTGGACTGCGAATACTTAGTTTAGGATGGCGTTTTCTGAAGCCTCTAAACCATTCTAATCCGGCTTCCTTGTTTTTTGACCAGCTCGCAGAAACTACTATATTATTCTTCACAGCCATTTCATAGGCCAGTTTTCTGCATTCAACTGTGTTCATACCGTAACACATCTTAGCCAGTATCAGAAGATATTTCGCCAATTCTTTTTCTTCGTCTGCATTGTAAATCTGCCTAGCATTGTACTTGGGGGTCAACCTTACTTTCCCAAGGGGATTTTCTTTTTGTTTCTTTGCATAGTGGAAAATTGTAGCAAAGGGAACGCCGGTTCTTTCAGCAACTTTTCTTAAAGACAAACTGCTTTGAAGTAGGTTTAAAGCATTTTTCATCGTTTCTGCTGAAGTCAGAGCAATTGTTGTTTTTCTCTTTCGATTTCTGGCCATCTTCAAAAATAAAGAGTCAAATGAAATAATTAACCGCGAGTCTTAGCCAAGGTATGTACAATAAAAGATAGTTGGGGCTCAGTGAAACATATGTGGGGCTCAATGAAACAATCGTGTTTTGCTGTGCCCCAACTATAACCTTTCATGAAAAAAATCGGTGAAACTAAAAACTAACAGTTTATAAATTTCTCAAATATCACTGACCTTCTACAGTCTTTATACTTGCTTTTGCACAAAAAATCAGCTTTCTATTTCAAAAACTGTACCTCTGACGCCACTTTTAAATACTGCCGAAAGTAACAGACGGCACGATTTAACAACGCAAACTCTCTTCTGATAAAGTAGGGAGCGACAGAGTGTTGATTTCTTTTTCCAAAGATGAGTTAGTAACTAAAACACTTGTTGTGAGATGGAGCAAGGTGTAACGTTATTTTTTTATATGTTTTCTGAAATGTTTCACTGTGGAACACTCTCCCCTACATATGATATTTTGGCCGGTGGCCACTGTGTATGAGTGGGACTCTCTTTTCTGGACGCCATTTAAGAAAATGGCGAATGCAAATATTTTATTGTTCGTACTTTGGAATCCACCAATACTAAAAACTTCATCATGGTGTCAAATTATATGTTTTTGGGGCCAAGGAATTCAAAGAAGTCCTTAACTTATTCATATATACAACCCATCTCCCATTTTTATTATCTCCCATTTATTAAGATTTTCGTTTACATAGAAAACTGCAAGAAACGTCGTGCACCACGAAGCAAATATGGCTGCCGTATTTAAACCAAAAGGAATAAAAATAAATTAATAGTAGCTTCGAACTACCAATACATAGATGTGATAACACACAAAAAATTATCCTGTTCTGAGATGGTCGAGGCAACCGGTGCGGGACCACTTGGAAAATTTTTAGGTTATTCGAGTTTCACCACATTTCCCGTTCTGAGCGTCAATTTCTAATTTGTAAAGGTTTTAGTATTTTATATTTACAAGACTTTAAAAAAAGAATTATTCAAATCGAAGTAGTTTGGACCGGTTCCGAGATAAAAACGTAAGGTTACTCCACTATTTTGGTGATCTAGCGGACTCATTTGTGAAGTTAGTATTGCAGAATTTCTCTGATTAGACTTCGAGAATTGATGTTGTCTTTGATAGCTACAAAATAATTTTATTAAATCAGCAATTAGGGCCAAACGCAAAAGCAAGAGCACCCCCCCCTTGTAAGACGTGACATACAAGATTCCCTTGCCACAGAATTTACTCGCGCTCTCTACATAATGCAGAAACTTTAAAATCAATCAATGAACTTCGGGAATTACAGTTTGGGAGAAAATCACTAGAAATGCTTCCTCCTACGTATGCTTCATTGAAGCTACACATCCAACGTGCACATTACCAAGCATTTGTGTGAAGAAAAGCACTGGAGGCTAAGCCGTTGTTGCCTGATTTACTTGATGACGGATGGTACGATGATAAAGGTGAATTAATACCAGATTATGCTCGATATAATTGTGTGTGTACAGTAAACAAGCTACCATGTCTCAAAGTGTGTGGGTGTTCTCTTGAACAGTGTAAGAACATATATCTGTATACCAGAGTCAAACTGTCTTAAGTCACACTTTTCAAATTTTACAGGAGAGCAAATGAAAGTTTAAAAACGTGTTAACTTTGAAACAACTAGAGATATTTGCGTAAGTTTTTCAATGCACACAAAAAATGTATCATTTCAGTTTTTGAAAGTGAAATTGTTTAGTGAATATTGTTGCTTTTAGAAATAAAAAATAAATTGGACTTGATACTGTCTAGCTCTGACGCTGGACTTAATATTTAAGTGACTTAATATCAAAATTTGCTAAAATGTCTTGACTAAATACTGTTTGGCTCCAATGATGTATTTCTTTTTGTTGACTTAATATTATAAAACTGGACTTAGAATGATATGGCTCTGAAGTATTTTTAAAATAGGTATCTAGTCCAAAATTAAAACTTACAATTGTTTGGCCCTAAAGTGTTTTTGAACTGGGTATCAAGTCTAAAATTGTATCGAAATTTCTAGTGTATTTCTTGATAATACGATAACAATAGTTCATAGATAATGTAATTTTATTTATAAAAATACTACCAAAATAAACTAAGTATAATAATAATTATTAATTGTAAAAATCCATAGTAATATTATTGTAATAAGAAAACATAAAATAAGATTTTGAGAACATTCTGATTGTTTAATTGTCATCCTCAGCAACATAATCTTCGTAGGGAAGTTCTTTGTAAAACCCTTTAAAACCTTTTTGGCACCCATTTCAAAAGCTTCTGTAAGTCGTTGTACTTTTTCTTAGTGGGCGTAAAGTGGATCTGAGAGGTTCCAAATTAGAGAAAGTATTATTATTCTTTTTTAATAATTTTCTAGTAAAGTCCACCTCCTCGAAGTCTTTATCAAAATCCTCTTTTAAGTACAATATTCCAGGGGAGTCTTTCCTGAATTGCGTACCAACAATTTTGCAAATCGGAAGGCATAAATTGAAAAATCATCAATCTGAGGCAAAAGTAGTAGATTCCCGTCTTGATTTACAGTATTAGCATCTAGCACCACAATTTCGAATTGCAAACATTCTTTTCGTATGGCATTTGGCGGGCTCATTTTTTAGATTTTCGCCAACATCTGAATGTAGTTCATGCCCTCGAGCTAATGCTACCATCTTTTGCGTTCTAGACAACCGGCTCATTTTATTAAAAAATTTAGTACAGAATCCGTCAGCAATTCAACGAACAGCAATGTCACGCACTATCTTTCGAGCTACTGAATGGACTTAAGACTAGTCTTGACACGCAGAAATGGTGAACATTTCTTAATGTCACATGACTTAATATCATATACAGTTCACCATCACAGAGCCAAACAGTATTATGGCACTTAATACCACAAAAAGCACTAGAGATATAAAATTTGCTAGATCCAGAAGATACCAATAGCCCATTAAACTGTTTGCCTCAAAACAAGGTGTGGACTTAATATCATTTATACACTGCTGTATCGAAAACTAGACGACCTAGGACTTAATACTCTTTACCATTGGAAAGAGCGAAAAATTCTAGGCGGGAAACATATCAAATGTCATTTTTGAAAAAAAAGTGGTCTTAATACTGGGGTACAGATATTCAAACCAGGATGATGAGGATGAAACAGTGTAATTCTTGAATTTATATTCTATTACACAGGGAAGTTAGGCCCCATAAAGGACATTTTTAATTGTGGTTTTCATGTTTGAGTCAGAAGAAATATCATTATTAGGTATAGGATTTGTATGCACTTAAAAATGCTGAAATATGCATGCACCTATGCACTATAAAAACGTGAAATATGCACTTAAATATGCACTTAAAAATCGTGAAATATGCGTTTATTAGAAATTTTTAATAAATATATGCACTTTCATTATTAAAAAAACACCTGTTTAGCGTTATTTACATTTTATTTACAGAAATTATTTTAATTAGACATCCTATGCAATAATTTAATTAATTATATTTTCTAAACATAGAGCGTTACAGTTCACAATGACGTACATTTTTAAATTTTCAAAAGTAAACATATGCCTATTATCCCTAAATATTGTTTTATATTTTGAGAAACTCCGTTCTACATCGCAAGACGTAATTGGGGCATACTTAAAATTGTTTAATTCTACAAGCGAATAATGTTTTAGCTCGTCTAAGATGTCTTGGCCAGATAATGCATCGTTTATGCTTTTAATTAAGTGAAAACCAGGATTTTTGTCTATAACGGATTTAAATTTTTGTTTTATAGTCAAACCCTTTGGCTCTTTTACTTTATTCAAAGAAACACCTAACAATTTTATATGCTCAAGAGAGCATGCATCTAATAAATTTCCCTGACTTTCTAATTTCTGAATTACTTTAGCTAAACGCACAAAATTTGTCGAAACAAACAATAATTCTGCCCTCACCTCCTTAGTATTAAAAGCATCCTGTGCGTTTCGTTGCAGTCACTTTATCGTCGCACACTGTACAATACAACACCTTATCGTCAGTTGTAAGAACACTGAATTCCTTAACATAACTTCGAAGTGTAACAGACACAGACCGTTTTTCTTTACCCATCTTTACACTCTAAAATTTCAAACTGAAATGCAGTTTGCAATTTCTGAACTGTCTTAATTGAAAGATTACAAGATTAGTAAACAAAAATACAGGCAAATCTTTCTATGTACAGGAAGTTGTCAAAGGGTCTTTGGAATTTCCTAATACCTATTTATCACAATACCGCAGGATGTAAGTATTTAAATATTAGTTGAAACTTTTTCTTAGAAAATATTAACAAGTACACAGATGGTTAAGGCAGTAAAATATTTTAAAGCCTAGTATTTAACAATAAGCTTAAATTATGGGTTTCTCTTAGACTCAACTAAGCCGCCCTTGGTTGGTTGTCTAAAATGCTAAAATTATTTAAAAAATATTAGAAATTTCATGATTAAAGCATGTAAAACGCTTTCAAATGGTAAAATATGCACACTCGTTCAAAAATGCTAAAATATGCATGCATTTATAAAAAACACCTAAATATGCATTTATATGCACTTTCAAATTGACATATGTGATTCATATGTGGCTTAAACATGTAGAAATATAACTCTGCATATGTTTGCTATAAGCAGAAAAAACATGCAAATGCATAGAAATCCTATACCTAATCATTATCTTTATTTAATAAAGAAAGATTGTAACAGTTAAATAATCAAATAAAAGTTCATTTAATGCCATATATTGGTCCCCATTTTGAAAAATGGGAGATGGGTTGTATATATGAATAATCTAAAGACTTTTTTGAATTCCTTGACCCCAAAAACGTATAATTTGACACCAAGATCAAGTTTCTAGGTTGAGTGGTTCCCAAACTACGAACAATCAAATATTTGCATCCGCCATTTTCCTAAATGCCGTCCAGAAAAGAGGATCCCACTCATACACAGTGACCACCGGTCAAAATATCATCTGTGCTACTGTAATATAAAATCTACCATGGTGGTTGCTAGTTAGGTTTCAGGGTGAGCCAAATTTGTCATTTTGGCCATCTGCCTCCCTACTATTAAGGATACCAGTCTTTATTCAACAAAAAACATTACAAAACAAAATCTAGGTGCCATGGTCTTTGGTCAGTTTTGTTAAATATTTCATCTACTTTTTTCAGTTTTTGACCATTGGGGGGGATATATCCCCCATATCCCCCCTCCCGTGGCTACGCCACTGATTGTAATTATTATACTAACAATATGTATTTACTATAAAAACTCATTAAATTGATTCCTATTACATAAATTAATTTCATCTTCTGTCATTACAACAAAAACTTTGATTCAGCAAAGGAAAATTTGTTACCAAAGATAATTAATTTCTTAGTGTATAGTGTATACTATTCACATTTTTTTTGCTAATAATCAATTATTTACTAATTCGGACCAGACTTTGTCGTCGTCGTCGTCGCATATTATTACTACACTAAGCCGCGCCTACTGGTGCTACTTTACATACTGGGAAATAGTTGTTATGTCATCTCTTAAACCCTACCACCTCACTTGATGATTGCGCACATTGTTGTTTTTCTTTGTCAACATTTATGTCAAATTTTCATAGGTGACTAATTAAAAACTTAAAACTGTGTTTGTTATAATATTTAATTACAAATAACAACATAATATTGTTTTCTGTCAGCATTATGTCAAATTTTTATAGATGACTACTATCGAATGCAAAAGTTCTGACCCCTGAGTTTGAATGCGCATAGCAAAAACACTAAACGCAAAAACAAAAACAGTTAGATCTAGTTTGATAGACAATTTATTTTTGTATAAAATAGTTGCAAAATTATCTGATTTTAGGTTTTTAAATCTTCGCTAATTATGTTACAGAAAGTCCGTTTTTTTGGAAGTTTTGATGTAAAGCGTGTCTTTAATAATTAATATTTCAATAACCACTCGACAGAATAATACAGAGATCAAATTACAAAAATTTCGACATACATACAACACTATTAGCTACTTTGCAAATTACATTCAGTTCTGTCAAGTAGTTATTGAGATATTAATTATTAAAAACATGCTTTACGTCAAAACTTTTGTAACATAATTCGCGAAAATTCAAAAACCTAAAATCAGATAATTTTACATTATTTTATACAAGAATCAATTGTCTATCTAACTGTCTTTGTTTGAATTAATTCGGGCGGTTGTTTTTTTTGTTATGCGCATTCAAAGTCAGGGGTCAGAACTTCGAGGCATTCGACAGTACCTAGTGGAAAACGTATTTTAAATGGAAATTACTAATTGGACCTGAAGGTGTGCCAGCGGAGTCTGGCAACCTTATGAGTCCCAAAAACGCATTTTTTGTACGAATTAAACATACTATTTTTCCTCCAACTGTTTATTTTTAACTAGCAAACCCCGTGAGAGGACTATTTAGAATAAACAATATGACGTTAAACTACTTTTTATTTGCTGCATTTCTAATATGTGTAAAAAGTGGCAATTTGACAAGTTGGCAATTATCCAGTCAAATTAGAAAAAATAGCGGAAAGTTGAGGTAAGTCCATGGATTTCTGCATAGGGCTTCCTTGTTGGGGTTGTTAAATAACCCCCTAAAAGTCAACACCTGTAGGTGGTGAGCTCGAAGAGATAATGAGGGTAAACCACGCCCTCTAACGGTTTTTGTCGTTTTTCTCGGAAACTATTAGGCTTATCGAGATGAAGAAAGTTAGGTAAAATAAAGCTTATTGAAATCCCTACCAAAAATGTTCAAATGCTTTTTCGTACCTCGCCTGTTTTTTGTGTTATTAAAGTAAGAAGATATGTCCTACATGGATCAGCAATTTGCACCAGTAAATTTGCTAAAGGAACTTACGAGCGTAACTTTTTGTGGTCTCATATTCGTCATAAACTAAGAAAAATTTGTTGAGAGTCGGACGCGATCGTGCTCCAGTCATCTTTTACCTTAGCATCTCTTCGGCAAAACCCATCCGGCATATTATATCGATATTGTTGCTGCAAGTCGGCTGACAAATTCGTACTGGCAAGTTAATTCTTAGGAGAGTACACTCTACTAGTCAATTTTTGTATTCAACCCCAATACGTACAGTGGGTGTTTCGCCTTTGTTGCAATTCTGATTTTCTTTATTTATAGAGCTTGGTATCGAGTGAATTTTTTCTTGAATGATTTTTGATGTAAGATTGAAATACACAATTGAATTCCTGACTTGCTTTAAATTGTACGGGTGTCACAAGGCAACAGTTTTGTTGTTTTAAATCGTGTATTTCAATTTTTCAGCAAAAATCATTCAAGAAAAAAATTTACTCGGTGCCAAGGTCTTATAAAGAAAATTAGGATTTAAAAAAAAGCGAAACACCTGTACCAAATGGGTTAAATAAAAGAAATTGACTAGTTGAGTGTACTCCCCTAAGAATTAACTTGCCAATACCAATTTTTCAGCCAACTAACACCAAGTGATGCTAAGGTAATATATAACTGGACCACGATCGCGTTCGAGTCTCATTTCATGGCGAATATGAGAGCACAAAAAGTTACGCCCGAAAGCTCCTTGAGCAAATTTACTGGTGCAAATTGCTGATTCTTTGATAACACAAAACAAAGACGAGGTACGAAAAAGTATTTGGGCATTTTTGGTAGGGATTTAAAAAAGCTATATTTTACCTAACCTCCTTCATCTCGATGAACCTAATAGTTCCCGAGAAAAACGACAAAAACCATTAAGTGGCGTGGTTTACTCCCATTATCTCTTCGAGCTCACCACCTACAGGTGTTGACTTTTAGGAGGTTACTTAACAACCCACAAGGAAGCCCTATACAAAAATCCACGCACTTACCTCAACTTTGCGCTATTCATGACAATTTGTTCTAGATTGACTGGACTAGGTATTAATAATTATTTTATTTTTACCTCATGATCAAGTTTCACGAAGTAAGGCTATACGCAACAAAAATGTATTATGTAAAGGTAATGCAGTTTGGTATAATGCACACATATAATGTAAAAGTAAATTACATAAAATTGATAGAACAAATTAGCCTTGTCCTCTAACTCTTTTTAACTAAGTTAGCAAATTGTAAGGGCTCGATTTGAAGGCAATTAGTAAATTGACAAGTGCACATCCGCATTTAACTAATTTTATTTGCAACACTACATCAGGATGTTATTATTTTCTTAATTGAATCATACTGAGATAATTTGTTTGCAGGGAACTCACCATTCCTATGTGTCTTTATTACTGTATAATACCTTACTATGATCATTGCCAAAACCCTTATTTTTTAACAATTCAACCAAACAAAAGGATACAGAATAGTGTCACAAAGTACAAAGTTTAGCGTAATATTTTGTTATCACTAATGACTAATAACCACATTTTTGTTTAATGACGGTTTTCGTTTTTTATTATTATATTATTATTAAATCTGACAAGTTTTTTCTTAATATTGTTTACAGATAATTATTTTTATAATAATAATAATATTTTGTATTAATCACAAATCACTTTGGCTTCAGCAGCTTATAGTATCTAATAATAATAAGAATAATAATACATAATAAAATTTTAAATAAATTATTACAGTCTAGACTATTGTATTAGGATTACTTCTATATACATGATTAATTACTTATGTATAATATTCGTTTAAATACTCAAAAATTCAATCGTCTAATGTTCAAAATGCATTTTTTAAATTTTAGATTTAATTAACATAAACTAAAAAGCAATTAAACATTACGTATACTTTTAGGTATTTCATATGCAGCCAGGTGATGGTGATAATTGTAACTGCACAAATCAATTGTGACCTAATACATTTTCAGCTGCATACCTATATACGCTATTAAAATGACAGAAAAACTTTAGTAATCACACTTCTGACTGTATATGAAACGCCTTATCAGGTAACAGTTCGACGTATTTATAAAATACTCAATAAAAACCCATAGTGCAAATTTAATACATTATGTAAAACTGTTTTGTGCTTAAAACCACCACATCTAGAAAAACAAAATACAATCACTAAAATGCTATACGTCTTGCTGATGATTTTGGTCAACATTTTGAATAACTTCTTTATTTATACTGACGACATGATTTTTTATTTCTGCACCACAAGTGCACGCCGATTTAATACTTTCTAGTTCAAGTTTCCGCCTAGCCATAGCTTCAAGTTGGAATTTCTTTGTGATCTTCTTGGCACGTTCGTGTTGGAAAATCAGACGAAGATAGTAGATTGGAAAGACAACGCATTTTCCTGCAGGTTCTTCAGCGTCTATGTAAACTCCTCTTACTAAGAGCGTATTAGAGCATTTTAGAAGTATGAGGAGAATCAGACACGCCCAATGGGTTATCCATGCACTTAATTCTAAATTACCTAGAAAAACAGAAAAAAAGTTAAATTAGAATATGAGTTTAATCTTGCATCTAATTCAGGTAAAATTAAAACAGATTTGAAAGACTTGACATATGATTTGAAGGATCGTAAAACTAACTTACGATTACCGTTACTACATATATACGACTCTAAAATCACATTAGTAGGCTCACTTTTATTTTTGTTAAAGGACGGCTAGCAATCTTTTGTTTTGAGATGCCTCTTTTTTTTGTTATAGTAAATTAGGTACTGATTCTGCACTTACTCCATGATTAGTTTCATGGAATTCTATTGCCAAAAACCTTTCAAACGGCGGTGTGAGGGAACTAATAGAATTTCATGAAACTTGGTATGGAATGGATCCAGAGGCAGTACTTTACGATAGCAACCAGAAATAGCCATATCATAGTCCAAAAAAATCAGTAAAAATGCTGCTCGTTCTTTAAGGCTCAACTGATTCAGAACTCGTAATGTAACGATATGGTGTAAACATTACTCTTAAACCTAATCACTCGAAACGTCGATATTGTACCATTGTTGTTACATGAATAAACAAGTTGCTATGATTTAATTTATGAATGGCGCTGTAACTATAATTTCTTCTTGGAATGATGATTAGTTGTCAAATTGACGAGAGAATTTATTGATGTTTGCGTAGGCGTGTATTGTAAAGTTTATTTGGGTAGAAGAAATATAATAATAACTGCTACTACACATTACCGAGGCCCAAGAGGCTTGTGCAGCCGACTTGCAGATGGTATAGCACAAATCCCACATTTGTATTACAGCTAAGGAAAACTGCAGAAAACCTTAACCAGTGCTGTCCGTACGGGAGTCGATCCCAGATTACTTAGGTGAGAGACGATCGTGCTAGTCGCTACATTACCAAGGCTATTTAAGCTAAATAAACGGATCAAATAAAGAGCGCAGTAACTGGCCCAAGTAAAGAAAGAATAAGTGTATGAAGTGAGCAATTGGTTGGATTATGCTTTGGTGATTGTTTATGGCAGTGCAAGAGATCAACAAGCAAAATCAAAAGTTTGCTAAACTAATGAAAATGCTTCAGCAACAAGAAAATAATTAAGATGATTTAGTAAAACTTTTACAACAATGACTACAAGAACAAAAAAATAATTACAAACTTATTACAAATAACTTCAACGAAGTATTGAAGAAAACGTTATCAAAATAAGAACAGCCGTGAAAATCGTTGGTGAAAAAATGAAAAATTTGAAATATTTGAAGAAGGTGTAAACAAATACGAAAGATGACTTGAAGATATTGAATTATATGGAAGAGGACTTGAAGTTGAGATATAAACAAGAATGAAAAAGTTTCATGTTACGAGACTGGGCGTTAACTATTCTTCAAAGTCTGCCAACTTGAAGGTCACCAACCAAGAAGGCCATCTGATTTACAAGAGTTTGGTTACTGGTTTGAATTTGCAGTTCAATGAGAACCATTCACCCGACTTGAGGTTCTTACAATTGGAGAGTAGATCCTATCAGCCAAAGGAAAATTTGACAACTTTCGCAATGTAGATTAAAGATATGGAACGATAAACAAAATATCCTGAACAAAGAATTCCAAGATTGAAGGTGAAGAAGGTGAGAACTATTACGGACCAGTATGAAGGCATTCAGTTAGCCCGAGTAGTTGGGGGGGGGGGGCGAGAAGGAAAAACGTAAGCAGAAAAATTACGTGTTGACACTGTGGAAAAGAGGGACACTTTCAAACAAGATGTCGGTTAGCGCTCCTCCAGACAATATGGTTACTTGAGAAACCAGCCCTTTCCGTAATGTCGTGCAGGAACACTTGACTAGTCAGCTAGTAGGGCGGAACCTGGCTAAGATAGAAGTAAACTCAGCAATGATGGACACTAAAACAGAAATCTCACAATTTTGTAACTCCGACGTCACAATCACACCCATGGTGTTTATATGCTACAACAAAAATTAAATGAAGATATCGGTTGTAAGTAAAAGGTAATCTTAAAAACAACTAATGATGGAGAATTTCCAGTGCTTATTAGAGGAGAAATTTATGTAGCTGTTTACAAAGAGTGTAACCTGGTTTTAGAAATTCTTAAAGAATGTGGGGGGTATAATTGACTTTAAAAATGACTCGTTGAAGATTGGTAATGCAAAATTGGATTTTTGTAATAAGAAACAATGTCAGTCTAGAACAATCAGACTCCATCAAAACATAATGATTCCATCATCATCGGAAATTATCTTTCCAATACAAGAAGAAAATAGCGAAGCCACCTACATACATCATTTCTGAGAAACTTGTTCAATTGCTCGGAACGAAAATATAAAAGGTGCCACAGTGATTAGTAAAGGATCTATTATAGTGGCAGAAAGAATAATGAATTTAGGGAAATGGCCAGTTAAACTGAAGAAAGGCACTCCTTTGGGTAGATATTCAAACTTGTGATAGGTATTATTATCCTGTCTAGATCAAGAACTGGCCACCACTACTAGTAAGTCCGAATTGCAGGATGTAGGAAAAGCACATCAATTTCAACACTCGATCTCCAGAACGGATATTGACAAGTAGGATGACATGTGAAGACGTGTTTGTGGCGCAGTTCAATGTCATGTCTTTTGGATTATGGAATGGAACAATATTCGAAGGTTGGTAGAAAAAGTCTTACTTGGGTTGAGTTGAGAGATTTCTGATTGAGTTGATAGCCGGATTTGATGATTAGAGCGTGTTTTCGAACGTTTACAAAATGCTAATCAATATACTTGGATGTGATAATTGATGATAATCTTACGAAGTTGCCTGAAGTAATTTCTCTGCACAGCAGCAGAAGGTATTGTGAAATAGGTTATCACAAAATTTGCCCGAAGTTGCAAATTTGAGTAGGAAATCTTTCAAGCACTAATGAAGTGCCTTGGAATTAACAAGACCAGGGCCAGGAGGGATGGTTCATAGTGATTTACTAACACTCTACCATGGCTGACCGAGATGTTGAATCGTTAAGAGGGGTAATGTTGCGTACGCATAAATTCTAAACTGAATGTATATGTTTGCTATGGTTTTAATTACTTTAATTACACAATCATAATTTCTTGGATAACGTTGGATAACAATTATTGTGTAAATTGTGATGAATCAAACGAAACATCTGCCGAAACATGCAAATATACCGGTTGTTGCATTGTCATTCGTAACATTGGACATCGCATGTTATTTTATATAAGGTTGTATAGAGGGAGGTTGGGACATCCTAGCCCCACCCATGATGCATTGCAGCAATTGTCATAAGGTGACAACTGTCAGGCAAAATTTCAAATATTTGAAATTGAAGATGCCGACTTGTTGCGTCAAGAATTGCTGTAATTCTGCTGCAAAGGGCTTCCGATTGTTTCGATTTCCCATACGTGAGCGTGAAAGACGAAATTTATGGCTTCGGAACAGTGGACTCGAGCATATTATTTCAAAATTTGAAAACACCGAGCAATTGAAATGGGAAGATTTTAATTTAAAAATATGCGAAGTAAATCCTTTTCTCAGAAATCTAAGACAACAAGAAAGTTGTAACCTTTTAAATCTTTTTATTATAGGGTCATTTTACTTCCGATCAGTATGAAATGGCCTACAAAAATGGGTACCACCAATTGAAAAAAAATGCTGTTCCTACTATTTTTTCACAAAATCCGTCAAGAATCCTAGATCCCGATTTAAAACGTCCTTTATCCTCAAGTGAGTCTCCTTTAAGCTTATTAGATATATTTAATAAATAAGAGACTACTACTAAGAAATTTATAACACTGCATTCAATGACTGTATTTATTTAAACAGATTTCTCCAACATTCAGCAAAACTTAAACGCGGAAAAATCTCAAGAAAATGAATTAAATTTATTGGTGATACCCAAAGTAGTAAGTTTTCTTCAAATTTTGCGTTGTTCATAAATAAATTCGTTTGTCTAGACCCAGGTACCTGTTAACACTAAAAATTGCAACCAAAATGAATTGGAAAAATTACGCCAGCAAGTTAAAGATCTTTTGAAGGAAAATAAAAAACTCAGAGATGAGGTTTGTTTAGTCTATATGGTCTATATACAATAAAACAAAAAATATTTACTTCATCCTGTGAATAGTTAGTTTAAGAAACAAAATATTTATATTATTAAATTATCTTTACAGATTGCTGATTTAAAAAAGAAGTCATTAAAAGCAAACGAGAATTTAAAGAAAATATTTTCAGACAATCAGGTAGACCTAATAGAACGAAATCCTAAGACAAACTCAAAACAATGGGATGCTAATGATATTAGAAAGGGTTTGATTTGGCGATGTAAGATGAATGTAAGACCATATGAATATATTCGGACAAACGAGCAGTATGGCCTAATACCATTGCCCAGCAATCGTACCCTAAATCGGCATATAGAACATTTAACTTTTGTCCCCGGTGTTTGCACAGAAATTATTCAATGGCTAGGCTCTAAAATTCATGCTGATGAAGACTCTAGTGCTGCATTTTGTGTGTTAAGTTTGGACGAAATGTCCTTGCGGCCTCGTGTAGAATTTGATAAAGCATTAGGCATGTACCTCGGTTTAGTTAGCCCTGAAATAAGTCGTAATGAAGCTGAGAGTGAACTGCAAGCAGATCATGTTCTAGCTGTGATTGCTCGAGGCCTTACCTCTCATTGGAAACAAACTGTTAGTTATGTGTTTACCGGAAAATCAACAGAACGGCATAAATTGTGGGAATATATTTTGAGTGTTATAAGAGCTTTACACTCTGTTAAATTACACGTTGTTGCCATTACTTCAGATATGGGTCCTTCAAATGTGGCTCTGTGGGCTATGAATGGCATCCATGCAGTTAAGGCTCAAGTCACGGCCAGTTGTCCGCATCCTATAGATGAAAATAATGTTTTATATTGGACTCCAGATGTACCACATATTTTAAAAAATATCTGGTGTCAATTGCTTCGAACTGATTTTATTCTACCTTCGTTTATTGTTTTGGAACACAATCTTCCCAGTGCAGTTGTTTCCATCAAACATGTACAACAACTTTTAGAGGCACAAGAACAAGCTGGAGGTGCAAAAATTGTTCCTAAACTTCAGCCAGTACATATTGATCCCTCACAGTTTGAAAAAATGAGAGTCGGTTTGGCAACAGATTTTTTTTCTGAACAGTTAGGTCGAGGTCTACAATTTGCAGCACAATCCGTTTCAGAAATAGACAAAGAGGCTGCAACAACAGGATGGTTTATTCTGCAAGTTAGTGAGTGGTACAAAATAATGATGGCAAGGCATAAAAGTGAGGCTTTGAGCAATAGTGATAAGCATAAATCAAAAATTGAATTTTTAAAAAAGTATATTGTTTGGTTTAAAGAACTGCAATTTGCCCATCGGAATAGTTGGAAACCTATACAAACAGGAACTCTTTTGGCTACAACCACGGTTTTACGATTATGTGATACTTTTTTGGATCAAAACAATATTGAGTATATTTTAACCAGTCGCCTGAGTACAAGTTGTGTAGAGAATTTGTTTTCACAAGTTCGAGGAGGTGGTAACATTTATCCTGGTCCTGTTCGATTACGACAGATGCTTCGAATTTTATCTGTAGCTCAGTTCATGGCGGTGCCAACGTCAGCTTCATATCCTGATGATGAAGAAGGTTACTACATAGACTTCCTTAATGAAAAACGAGCAAAACCTTTTAAAAATGATGAAGTCGATGAATTTCTGCTAATACCTGATCATGAATTGTCTGTAATTCAAGCAAATGGGCTGTATTTCATGGCAGGATGGGCTGTTTCTAAAATTCAAACTGCTTGTGAGCAGTGTACAAATAGTTTGAAATCACCTAGGCCTGTGGAAGAACTACCTTGTAGATTTACCATGACAATAGACCGTGGAAAGTTAACACATCCTACTACTTCAGCATATGAAGTTGCTGAAATAGTGGAGGGAGTTTTCTTAAGACAGAAAACAGACATTATCAAAATGGGAAACGTGAAAAATGTACTACTGCAAGGAGTTTTGCGTTTATTACCTTTAGAAATTAGGAAAAAATTTCCTGAGTGTCACACCATTTTGCAAGATTTCGTATGTAAATTATTATCTCTTCGTCTCCACATTTTGTCCAGTGACATTTCCAAAGAAAACCAAACCACTACTGTGCTGGATTCTAAAAGTTCATTTATGCAAACAGTATCAGAAGTGGCAAAGAAAAGAAAAAAACCTTAACAATTAGCTACATTTTTCTGTTTACTTTATATGTACCTACCTATTAAAACGGAGTTATTTTTGCCAAAACGATTCTGATTTGCTTTAAGTATGTAACTTATGAATAATAATTACAATTATCTATCCTTTTTATTGGAAGCACGGAAGAATTAGGTCAAACATACCTTCATAACGTACCTAAACATTAAATAGTTTTCAGTTGCCTATTACAGAAAATTATGGGAATGTGAGTCGTTTTTGGTATATAACATAAATAATATACATTCACTTATTTAATTTTATAAATTGAACAACATTCAACTGACATGACTAACAAACTGACATTAATGTCATTTTTGACATCGGCGGCCATATTTGGGGCTATGACCTTGAACATGATGTCCCAACCTCCCTATATACAACCTTAATTTTATACACATTCAAATCTTTCACTTCTTTCTCTTGCCCTGTTTAAACATTCTTAAAAATGTATTCACTGATTTTTAAAGATTTTAGCATAAAAATTACCTGCATCATCTGTAAACAATAAATAGAAACGGTCTTCTCTTCGAATATAACTCAAAAAGCCTTAGTTAACATTTTTCGTTAAAATATTTAGCCAATATCTGAATGTGCCTTAAATAACAGAACATCTCCAATGTTGCGCGCGGCAATGCAGCACCCTGTATATTTGCATGTTTCATTCGATTCGTCACAATTTGTTACATAATAATTGTTATTCCCAAGATTATACAAATAGGGCAAGATCCAGGTGGATGTTATCTATGGGAAATCCTTTTATGCTTTTAATAATAATTACAAAACATATTTTTCTTGACGGCGACAGTATCATCTTCAATAAGCATGACAAGAAAACAACTTAAAAGTTTGTTTATAAATACTATAACAATTGATTATGAAATGGAAAGGTAAAGTTTAAAGTACACAACTTGAAACAATTCGTTACTCTTATTATCTATCTTGGCTATTTTTAAATCCTTTATTGAAATTTATCTAATCGATGATGGATTTCCGATATATTTATACTACATAGATGCGGTAATTAAATATACTTAATTTAAATATAATGTATTACAAATCTTTTCCAAGTGGTTTTATCAACAGGGGGTACTATCAGTTTGAGATATCATCTTTAATAATTGAATAAAACTAATTCCAGTAAGGGAAATGGATTTATAGCATGGGACGAAGATTGAATTTTGAAACTAACTCGTAGAATGACTTTTTGCCATATAATTACTCAAAGAAGTTTTTTCTCTTGCGATACGCATCTGAGGATACTGTATAACCAAACTTAATGTAGAAAAACTAAATATTTAAAAGAAAACTCTAGGTTCTGATTATTTCAATTTAAGTGACCAACGAGTGATATTTCCAATAATACGTTATCGAAAATAGCTCCTACAACAGATTTCATAAACTACATTAATCAATAATTGTTATAATATTAAATTAAGGTAAAGGTTGTTTACTTATTGATCTGTTTGATTATTGTTATCGATAAATGGATTTTAATTGAAATATCGCTTATGGTGTATTGAACATTTGATTTCATTTAAACAAAACCCTATCTATTTCTTTTGTTTTTTATTGTTCTTCATTTTCCCCGTTTCTCTAAAGTAAAGTTGTACGGCGGCTGTTAATTGTAGCCGAACCCTTACAAATTCAGCCAATTGCCTTGTTTAAATATAAATATAGTGGGATTCTTTAACATCGAGAGCTAGGTACCCGCGGAGCCTGACATTTGGGCGCGATCGTTTAGGCGCGGCCATTTCGGCGCGGGACACTTCGGCGCGAGGACACTTAGGCGCAGGGACACTTCGACGCGAGAAATTGTCTAGTATTATTGTAATGAACAAAATCTGTAGGTACTTACAGGTAATAAATACAGTATGATCGATGAAATATAGTATTCAATAAATACGGTATGATGAAAAAACAATTCAATATTTGCCAATCACAAAAGCTCGTATGTACTGTCAGATTTAAGAAAAATTCATTTTTCTAAGCTGCTAAAGAATTAAAATCAAAATTCTTGTGCGAATCTCTGCAAAAGGGAATAATTTGTAATAAAAATTTCATTTGTTTATTATAAATCCCTTATTGTTTATAAGATCGTGTTTGATGATCATGTTAATATAAATTTCAAAAAATCAAAAATTTTATAAAATCAATTAAATGAAATAGGAAAACTGATATTAACATTGAACATCGTACCACTGATAAATACGTGTCCCACGAATTTTGTCTCGGTAGGTAACACTTATAAATAGATACTGCGTAGTGCTTATAGGCCAGTGTTTAAAGACAAAAAGCACTGAAATAACGCAATTTAACCAATCCAAGCGAAATCTAAAATTAAGAAGGAGTATGTGTGTACACAAACATAAAAAAGGTTACTCTGGTAATAGAGTAGCTTGTGCCAAAAAATTAGACTAATGGTCCAAAAAAACGTTTTATTTAAAGATCTCCGAAAGTTTTACCCTAGTTTGCCGCGGAAAAATGTACATGTCCCGAACTGCTTTTCGTTGAAGTGTGCCTGCGCCTAAGTGCCCCGGCACCGAAGTGTGCCTGCGCCGAAGTGTCCTTGCGTCAAACTGTCCGGCGCCAAACTGTCCTCGCACCGAAACGGCCGCGCCTAAATGGCCGCGCCTAAACGGCCGTACCCAAATGTCCTAGACCGAGGTACCCGTTACACAATATTTAGCTTATTTAAGAATTTCTTACATAACGCATCAACCAGGTGCATATAAATTAGTTGAATATCTACGTGCAAACTCTTTTACGCAAACTGTAAACGTTACTGAATAATCTTTCTTTTTACTCTGTCAAAGGTGAAGCATGTCAGGACTGAATGCTTAGTTACTGGTAGTTGTGCTGGAATAAGTCTCCTGGTTGAAGGGCTAGATTTAAATGCGTTAAACATGTACATGAGCTATTTGAAATTGATGAATTATTAGTTATCTCAGTCGAAATACATAGTTTCCAGGAATTATTGATACCAAGAAACTTACAAGTGGTCGTTGACAACTCCAGTTATTACTACGGCATTTCTTTACTTGTCATCACATTTAAATCGTTAAATTTTGGTAAGAAGAACTACAACATGGTGTAAATACAACCCAGTCTATTTTTGTAGATTATTCAGCATTTTGCGCGACTGACTGAATTTAATGATTTCTAATTAACTTTTTATGCAATTAATCATACGACACCATTGCCCAAGACTGCGGTTTGCCTGAAACTGGTACGCCGTTAAATAAAAACTATAAAAGTAATGCTGAAATAGATTTCACGGTTGAAATCCGTGGCTGCCTGTACCTTTGTCAAGGGCGAGCTAAGGTATATTTGGTCACGGGCGGTTATAACAGACGTCGCCACGGATCATGGGCCTTGGGCACGGCTAGGATCGCATCTTTGCTTCCGGATATCTCCGTGAAAACATTCAACGAGGCACGCGCCAATCGGTCAGTTCAGAATCTGATGCCCGCATACGTCTAGTGTGAAGAGAAATATACAAAAGGACCAAGTTATAGAAGAACGTCTTATATTTTACTGGTCGACTGTAATTTATCATTATATGGAATTATTTCTTATACTGGAGCAGGTGCTTTCAAATACGAAAGGTAGTAGGTTAATAATAAAGCTGCTGTATGCTTTCCATCACTTTTGATGATGGCTCGTTGAAAACCACACAAAGCGCGTACTGCCATGGATTAATTTCCATCTGCTCGCAAAACCAATCGATAGATTTGCATTTGGTTTGCTGATTTATAACCAAACACTTCAGGGAAGTTTTATAACGTGGTATCCCCAATAGGCCTAATCCACAATATGTTGTATTGAAACAATTAATCTTGTTCAGATTCCATTTCTAAGTTTATATTTTCTTCTTCTTTTTCTCATGGTTGCTGTATATTCGCATAGTGCCTCAAGAAACAGGATGAATCTATTACATCTTCATTGATGTCGCACTCAAGAAGCCCTTGCATTCGCAAAAGGTCACTGTATGGTGTGGTTTCATGCTGGAATCATCGGACTATATTTTATTCAAAACGAGACAAGGCATGGTGTTACAGTAAATGGTTACAGATCTTTTGTTGCAACAACTAGATAAAATTGATTTGGATTACATGTGGTTCCAACAATACGGTGCGACAGCTAATCTCACTATCGACTTACTGCAAAAAATGTGGTGAAATGATAATTTCCAGAAATGCAACTGTTGGTTGGTCACCAAGAAGTTACGATTTAACTCCTTTGGATTACTTTTTATAAGGTTATTGGAAATCAATGGTCTATGTTTAGACAAACAAACCACGAACATCAAATGTATTCAAATTGAACATCGAATGCTGCATTAATGAAATTAAACCTGATTTTTTTAAAACGTCATTGAAAATTGTGTACAACGAATTTGCTCCTGTGCACGCAGTCCAGAGGTGCTTTTTAATTGACTAATCTACTGATCTAGTGTTACCTGGGATCATCTGATTTACTTATTTATTGTTCCATTGACCCTGAAGCTTGATGATCCAAGCTGATTTGTATTACCTCCCCTTTGCCCTTCAAGCACCTAGTTTTTGAAGTGTGTTTAATGATCTGGGGGAAAATAATATCAGCAGGATGTGGATGCTAGAAAAATTATATCTTATTGTAAGAAACCTTTAATGTATTTTCTCGCCTCGTTTATTTACGTTAAGATTATTCATCATTGCATCAACATTTTACTTTCAGTAATGAAAAAGTTGTTTGTTTTGTTGCACTTATAGGTTAGGTTTTATGATTTGGCAGAATTGTGATCCAAAGTTGTTCCATTGGAAATTATTTTCTGTTATGAACTTGTAGTGGTCAGACCTACAGTCAACCAAAATTATCAAAGTAGCTGTAGCAATTCATTTTGACACAAAACAATTTTCATAATAATCAATTTACCTAGTTCTGTTATTACGTACAAGTTCAGGCAAAATATGTAATTTATTTTAAAAATAACAACTGTTTGCTTCAATATTAAATGTTGGGGGTGTTTATTACAGTTTCTTTGGGGTTGGTAGTTTTGATTTTATGTTTAGGGATATTTCTTGCAGATTCTAATGTTGGTAGTTTTGATTTTTTTGGTAGTTAGGTAACGATTCGTTTTTGTTTTTGTTTTGGAAAGAGAAAAAAAAAAGGTAAAGAGGTAGGAGGTAGCCATATGGACTTGGTTTTTAAAAAGGAATATAAAATTCATGTAAGTGTATTTCTGTTAATTGAATTTATGTTGATTCTAGTTGTGTGGTGTAATTTTTATATTATTTAATTAATCTGAAACCCAAATCTCTCGCTTGAATCTATAGCTATGTCAAAATCTATATGGCAACTAAATTTAAGATTCCTTGGATACTTTTTAATAATTGATAAATTTGACCGTTGGAAGTATAACTATTACTAGAAAATAATGTTTTATAACGTTTGTCGTAGCATTACAGCTAATTATTGCCAATTTGATATTTTATTAGTGTTTAAATACGACTGCTGCGGTTATGTGTTTTACTGTCAGTTTTTATGGAATTTTAGGTTAATATTTATAACCTAACAAAACATTTTACTTTGTGACTAAAAAAATGAAGGGATAATCTTTTGGTCCGGAACAAAAGGTTAGACTTATTATTATTTAAGAGTGTATTACTCCGAACGGTGGTAATAAAACCCATGATAGGCCGTGTAAGAGAAAATCTGATTTAGTATTTAAGGGGGGACGAAGGCTCCACGGTGGCATAAGTCCATTGATCAGCCGGGCCGTAGAACCGTCAAAAGATTGCATGCGACGAAGGCTCCCCGGTGGCTTATGACCCTATGATAGGCCGTGTCGTAGAACCGTCAAACTGTTTTGTTTTGCATATTTATGTTATTTATATGTGCTATGTTATTATTTTTCAGTGCTTATAACACACTCTCGCTTATCTAGATACGAGGTTTCCCTGTTGTTGACAGTAACACTATGTCTTGCAAAAGGACGTGTTCTGATATAAAACCATATATGGTTTGGTCACAACGTATATGTTGCTATGTCAAATATTATATAATTTTTGTTCAGCAGTCCTTGCGTATTCATTTTAATCTGGCACGTTTACCTTGCCTAGTTTATCTGTAAATCTTTTTGATTCATTCTGTTTCACTCATTTTTGATGTTTTATGTCATTGAGAGATTTGCGTTTGTCTATTTATAAATGCCTGATATAATCACACAACTGTATCAACTCAATAAATTGATTTATTGACCTGTATTGTTTAATGTATCCCAACTAAATAATCATTTGATCACATATGAAACTTGCAGCGTGTACGTATTTAAGCTGGGTTAGCATATAATTTCAAGGAGGTTTTTAGAGAACTAGCCATTAATTTGTATCAGTTTAAATACGTCCCTCCTCGCTCAAGATTAAGAATAAATTAATAAAATAATACAATCATATTTAATTGTTCTTTTATTTGTGTTCTTTTACTTGTGATTTCTCTTTCTCCGTCCGTATGAAGTAGATCAATCGTTATAAACCTTGGTCACATGGTATAAAAAATAATCACAACGTAGGATCCAGTTTGTTAAATATCAAGTTTGTTCTTTTTGTTATATTTATCTTTATAAAGTTTGTCATTTGTAAGGTTGGTAATACTGTGTCAATTTCCGGTTTGTTAAATATTTGAATTTTACGCGGGTAGAGTAAGATGGGCCGTGATCGTCTAGTGGGTAGGGACCCCGGCTCATTACAAACTGATCTTAAGCTGATCTTATTTGTAAAGCTGGATCAGTAGATCAGTCTATTGGAAAGCTCAGGTGGCCACTTAAATGACGTGTTATTCAGAACATAATGTAATCAAATATATTAAAGAAAATTTGGTTGTATCTCAAACAGTTTTTGTTTTATTTCCTTTTAAAATCATATCGTTCTTATTGGAAAATCATTTACCTATACTCTATACTCCGTACGAGGGTCATTCAAATTTAAACGAGAATGATTTCTTCAGCTTTATTGAAGAAGACAAAAAGAACTCACTTTTCTACATAGTCTCCCCCTTTGTTTATACATTTTCCCAACGAATTGGCAGTTTCTGTATCCATTACTGTAAAAAGAAACAGGGCGTGTGTGGAGCCAATTGTGCACAAACACTTGCGGCATTACCGTTGAAGCGCTGCTCTTCTAAAGCCTCTTTGAGTGGTCCGAACATATAGAAATCACACGACGACAGGTCGGGACTGTATGGTGGGTGTGCAAGGGTCTCCCAGAACATTTTCTCCAAGTTCGAACGTGTTTGGTTTGCCGTATGCAGTCGGGCATTGTCATGTAGCAAAATGACATCCCTGATGGGTTGTCCTCGCCTTTTGCTCCGATAAGCGGCTTTCATTGATCCAAGAGAGTGCAGTAATAAGCTGCATTAACTGTTCTATGGTCATGCAGAAAGTCCAGCAACAGAACACCTTGTGAATCCCAAAAATCCCGTCGCGAGAACCTTTCCAGCTGACAACCGCGTTTTGACTTTCACTGGAGCAACCGCTCCTCGTTTTCGCCATTCTTTGCTCGCCTGTTTACTCTCAGGTGTGTAATTATGCACCCAAGTCTCATAACAGGTCACAATGCGTCTAAGAAAAGGGTCTCCTGCAGTTCGATATCGAATGAGATCGCCTTTGGGAAATGTCGAGGCGAACGGTTTTCTGTTCTTCTGTAAGAAGACGCGGTACCCAACGAACCGAAATCTTGCTCATCGTGGATGATGGAATGGATACTCCCAACGTTGATGTTTACCGCAGAAGCAATTTCAGTAACGGTGAGGCGGCGGTCATTTTCAATAAGGTCACGAACTGCTTGAATGTGTTCTGTCGTTAAACTGGGTCGGCGATCGTCAGGTTCATTTTCGACTTTCTCTCGTCCTTCAGAAAATGTTTTGTGCCAATAAAACACTCGTGCTTGCGAAAGGGTGTTTTCTACAAACTGTTGACGCAATCGTTGCAAAATTTCAGCCGGTCGGACTCTCTCCCTGGCCAAAAACTTAATAATGATGCGTTGTACAACGGATGGGTGTACTTCGCGCTCGCTCATCTTCGTTACTGCCACAGCAACGATTTCAGAACCGCGTAGGTGACAATTCTCCCCTCCCATAGCGGCGTTCTACAGTTCCCACCAGTACCTAACCGAATTATACCGCTTCCAAAACCGCGGGCTTACAATTCTCGTTTAAATTTAAATAGCCCTCGTAGTATATGCTTATGCATACCCATGCCTTTTCGCATGCTCAATTTCTGCTATTTTTTAACGAAGCGGCGTTGCCAATGTTAATATTGTAGTGTTTAGTAAATTTTAGTAATAGTCTACTAGAAACTATTCTACTAAAAAAGTTACCTCTAGAACCTTGCTTTTGAATATCCCTTGGTGACATGCAATTGGCCACTTCAATCAAGTCAGCCATTAAATCGTGGATCAAGAATTGGTAGTGCCAGCGAGGCCCGGTGTGCACAGGAACCTGATTAATGTCATGAAGATAGTGGTAATAATGAACGGTGGTTCTCTAAAAATAATAACACACACACCGCACTGGGCAACGATCCATTGCAACTAAATTTCCAGAGAGTGGTCTCCAGCAACTACCTGTGTTGGTGCGCCTATCCCTACACTTTCCAAGCCATTCAATAAACAAGTAAGGAAAGTAATCAAAGACACCTTTTTGGAAATGAAGTTGCTATTGCTACATCAAAAAGGTGCAGATTGGCTACCATCTACAATTGTCATCTCTGTAATTTATTTTCACGCATTTGACTTAGTAGAGGTTTGAACTTCTGATTGAAGGTCTGATCTATCACTATCAGCATGGCCTGGTTGATTAGATGAAGATGAAGTAGAAAAATCCGATATGGTGTCCATAAGAAAAAAAAGTTGACTATCACTGCCCAAAAAATGGTGGGTTTAAAATTTTCCTAGGGCGACCTTAGCGACCTGACTTATGGTTTTCGAAATCCCCATAGTGTACAACGAAATGTTAACCACCCTGTATAAACAATTTCCAATAAAAATGTAATAAAAATATTATTTATTTATTTAATTATTTAGTACAAAAAATGCATGTTATGGGACGAATAAGAAAGTTGCCGGACGATGCGTTAGCGGAGTCTGGCAATCTTATGAGTCCCAAAGCGCATTTCTCTTTGTATGAATTAAACATACCATTTTTTCTCCAACCGCTTTTAAGTAGCAAACTCCATGACAGGACTGTTTAGAACACACTACATGATGCTAAACTACCTTTTATTTACTGAAACTTTAATACGAGTAAAAAGAGACAATTTTAATAATAATATCATTAAGAAATACTCATAATCTTTATTACCGTTTCATCAAAAATTTCAAGAACTTATGAGGAATGGTAAATGGATAACACTGAGCATTTACCACTAATTAAAAAGAGGTTAGAATTGGTTTTTGTTTTTGTGTGTGTTGTCCGAGTAGCACTAAGTTTTTAATAGAAACGTCGAATTTATTTTTTTATGTCTTATGAAATTAATTTAATATTTTAATAATAATAATAATTATGATAATTGCTACAACCCATTACCTGGCTAACCAGTAACCAGACCTTATAAACTAAAGCTTGTGCAGGAGGGAGGGTGCGATTAATATTATTACGCAGGCCCATCGTGTGGCTGCAGCCGACTTACAGATGGTACAGCCCAAATCGCAGATTTGTGTTACAGATAAAGAAAAACTGCAGAAAAACCTTAACCAGATTTGCCGGTCTCGGGATTAATATTATCAAAGAAAAGATAAAAATTATTTAATTGAAAATTTCTACTTATTTCGCATGATTGGTATAAAAGAAAATGTTTTAGAGCACTGCGAGTTATAAAAAAGATTTGGAGACCAGAATTTAATAAAGTATTTATTGGTAAATACTCGTTGCTCGGTGGTCTAGTTCGTTTCTGCTTGCTTGATGGATTAGCTATGGCAAGGATGCAGCTCGAGGCTGTATTTATAGGTTGTGCTTCTACGGCGTGGCTAGATGAGAGTTTGTTTATTTGGTGTTGCCCTGCGTTTGACTTCCAAACTGTTCTAGGAAGAACCGTGGGTGCAAATGAGCCATTAGCACGATAAATAGTTCTGAGAAGAAATGCATAGCGAACGTAGCCTGATAAAGTTGCTATATTTAGCTTGCGCTCGGTTTCAAGGGGACCTTGGCACTCTAGAACTGACTTAGTTTAAATAACATTTACATTAAGTGGAATATGATTACAATAAATTATAATATACTATGGAATATAAACAAAATAAATTACTAGTATATTAAAGAACGAGTTTCATAAGGCAAGATTTATTGCCAGATTTATTGAGTCCAAATTTTGAAAACGAGCCCTTGCGGCGAGTTTTCTAAAGGACGAGCTTTTTATGCTAATTTTTCTATTTTGCGTCTTTTATTCCCTTTTTAAATTAAAAAATCGCAATTTCAAAATTTAGGGATTTTTGTGGTAGTTGACAACACTGATGAGACATTTGAAAATTCATTGATAGATACCGTATCCAGATAGAAAACACAAAAATAACACCTAAATGACAAGGAGGATGGGGTAGATCGCTATTATTACCCCCAAATACAGTACAAGGTATGTCGCCTACCTGAATAGAAAGTACTTTTCTAAATGTGTTTTGGCGCCATCTTATGCCATAGTTTTTTTGTACGCTTTGGTATGTCAAATACATAACCTCTACACTGATACTAGATATAGATGCAATTATTTATTACAATAATAAAAGTTTATTATTATTAGCGATTAGTTTTTTTGTTACTCTTTGTATCGTGTAATATTTTATTAATAAATAAGTGATATAGAATTATTTTATTATTATTATTGTTTACAATTACTTCAACAGCAACACACACATATGGCATACGAACCGAGCACCCCTCCCTCTTTTAAATAACTTGAACTCGATCACACGCGTCTTGGATTACTGCACATAATCACGTGATGTCTCTAGAAGTTTAGACAGCTCCACTCAAACAGCGATGGACTTCTTTATGATCTGACGATGATTATGTTAAAGTCTGGCGTTATTTTCGTTTTTATTCACTCTGTTACATCCCTCTTAACATAAGTTTACTGTTACAGTTTAAAAGGAATTCCATTAGTATAATATCAGGTACGTGAAAAACTTTTGTACAAAAAAATGTTTGCAGCCCTTAGTTATCTGCTGCCCTCGCTCGGGCTTCAAAACAACTGCGGGCAGCAAATGCTAACTTTCTGCTCGTGAGACATAAAATACTATTAAATACTTATTGTTTCAAACTCTACAAAAATAATTTTTGCTTAAGTAAAAGATCACGTGTAATATTCTCTTTATGATACTTGTGAAAATCAATGTGTTTTCTTACATAATCTCAATTAGATTCTTGATTTTTACTGTTTCAAAGGCTTGGTTAGACTTGACAGATATTTGCTGTTATTCAGTACTGGTAATTGGCAGAGTAATTTACTTTGAATTACTTTAAGAAGTTTAGATTAATATAATAATTACTGTAGAAAATGTTAGTTATATAAAGTGGATAATATGTTGTTTATCAAATAACAGCTACTAAATCAGCAATAGTATAATTATAGTAGTTTTCTAATATTTTAGAATAGAATAGTATCTAACTAAAAACAATTTTGGATAATGACTGCTGTAGCTGTTACCGTTCTTGAATAAAATAAGCTACAAAGTATGAGTGTTATGCAACAGTTAATTAACCGTGCAATTTTCCATGGATAAATGGTACAATTACGTTCATTAACAAGCTTCTGATATAACAAAAAATAATACATACCTGGTATAAAATATAAATTCAAAAGATTCCATATTCCTCTCCATACATTCACAGTACCCACGAACGAGAAAAGTAAAAATATGTCTGCTACTACTAATCTGAAGGCTCCTCCAATACGATCACAAATCCATCGCAGTGCTGGTTGCATTAGAAAGGCTAAAGCGACGGCTGCGTAGCCTAATACCTAAATGGAAATAAAGAAAGAATTACTAACTGCATTCTCTTTGGACATTTCAAATGTGCAAAATGTACATGAAATGGCGATAAAATCTGCCATAGTGTGAGATAGATAGGTGTCTGATGAGATGTTAAAATTTCAAAGATCTAGTCTGACACTCGGTATAATTGAAGATATTTTTGCGCTTACCAAAATCTATACTATCTTATATCTCTTAACACTAGAATTCAGTGGTACTGCAACGAAATTAATAATCTGCAAACTAACAAGGAAGGAAATTGAGTAACAAAGAAGGAAACTTTGCGGACTTTGAATTGTACTGTCCCAAATTAGAAATTGGTAGTCTAAACCAGCGTTCCGCAACCCTTTTTATCTAGCGACCCAGAAATATCAATCAAATTATAAGGCAACCCATACGAGAGGCAGCGAGGGGGTACTTACAATTACAGGACCTTATAGCATATAGTTTTAACATGAACCTAAATGATGTAATCAAAAAAAATATTTTTGCGACCCAAGAGTGGGTCGCGGACCCTATGGTTGCGGTCCGCTGGTCTAAATTATCTTGGCAACAGAAATCTTTTGCTGACCTTTTGTGTATTAATTTGTTTTAAGTGTAAGTAACTTGTAAGTCAAGTATCAATTACTTCTTATTAATTATACTGTGTAATACTCATTAAGCAGTTCAAGTACCTTTACTACTTTCTTTTGCCACTTCTTGCTATTGTATTATAATTATCACGACTATTACAAGTTTCCTCTATTTTTCTTTACTTAACAAGAATAGTTATTGATACTCGATAATCTCAAGTTGCGGACATATTGTAATATTATACTGATAACATCATTCTTTTGTATGATACTGTTTGTAGCATTTAATGCAATATTAATAATTAAAAATAATTATTAATCATTATACTATTATGATTGCAGTCTGTCTGTCTTATGACCCATTTACTACTTCAGCATGTTTTAGAAATAGTAGGTATGCACGGAGTTTTTCCAAACTTCAAATTAACAACAGGATGTCTAGAGCCAAACAGTTAAATGTCTTGATAAGAGCTGTGCTGATGTCAGCATATTTCCATAGCATTAGATTTCCGAAAACTTTTTTCTCCATTTCATCCGGTCTGAAGCTTTAGGTTCAAATAAAATCCCGTTAGGACATTGAAAAAATGAAAATCTCGTTAATAATCTATCAATTAAATCATTCGCTTTTTGAGTATTGAATATTCTTCAAATAAGATTCTCAGTAGGGTTTATTCTGTATCTTTGCTACAAAAAAATACATTTTAGTCTTTACTATCCATTTTCTCCAATAGCCATGATTTAGATACAGGAAGGAAGCATAGTGGAAGGTTCCTACTTTGGAAGGATTAAGATGATTAATAAGTCAACCTTCATATCACGGAATCTAGTTTAGGAAAGAAATAGAAACGACAAAAATACTTTAAGAATGTCTTCCTGATATTTAAATTAAAAATCATAAACAAAAAATAATTGCTGCTTCACCCATATTAAGTACCGTTTGTTTAATGCATAGGTACTTTTATGATACACTCTAGATTATTGAAGAATCTTGTAAAATCTGGAAATATCCTAATGAAATTCGTTGCATTAAACTAGTTTCAATTACTGGTTATATTCAAGTGTACTTTTTAGTAACTGGTTATGTCGGTTGGCTACAAATGAACATTCTAATTAGTCTATTTTTGTACCACTTATCCTTATCAGCTTTTACCAAAGGGCGGCAATGCAAATCCATTCAAATTTTGTTGTCAAATACTAGGCGGCATAAAATGTATGACCTGATTTGAAATGTCTATATATAGTACAGTCGTGTGCAATAAGGTGTTGTACAGAATTTGTTGTGTATGAACTTACCCGTTACTTCATCAAGTTCAAAAAAATGTTGTACAAGGAATGTTGCCTAGCAAATCGTAATTTAATTACAGAAAAACAGAAACATTTATTTCGAAATTAAATAACATAGCTAATAAATAAACTGTTTACGAACTAACATAACTTAAAACAATCTTTTCGTTAATATCTTGTCATAGCCCCATTTCTGTCCAAAATTTCTTGCAATCTATCAGGTATTGACGCATATAGATTTGTTGTTAAATTAACATCGTCGGTAAGTTCCTCCCACATTTGATTGATTTCATTTAACAATTCGTTTCTATTTTGTGGTCGGAAATTTCGCTGACTCAATTTCTTGGCCATTAATGCCCACAAATTTTCAATTATATTTATATCTGGACTTCTGGAGGGCCAGACCAATACTTCAATATTATTATCAACAAACCATTCATTAATTAGGCCTGCGGTATGAATGGGACAGTTGTCCTGCTGAAATATGAAATTATCTTCGGGAAAGTGTTGCCTTACTGACGGTAACATAACATTTTCTAAGATATTTCTATATGTCATAGCATTAAATCTCTCTTCAATACTCCAACACACCCCAGGTTCATGGATACTTATCCATGCCCAACAATTAACAGAAAATCTTCCTGCTCTATCTCCGTTGGTAACATACTGCTCATCATATCTTGTTCTAGATGGTCTATATACTTTTACATGACCATTAAATGATGACTGAAAAGTCTTTTCGTTGGTAAAAACTACTTGATGCCAAGTTTCACGGAGCCTATTGTTTAAAGCAAATATTATTCTTGCTTGCTTTTGGTGTTCAGTTAGTCGTATTTTTCTTGCTGCAACGTTATTCTTCAAATGTGACTTTTTAATCCGTCGGCATGCGGTGCTTCTAGAACCTGGGAAGCCAGTTTCTTGTATGGCATGTCTCATAATATCAAACGGATTTTGTTCGAGATGGTGTAAAAGAGCGTTATCTTCTTCTTCAGTAGAAACTTTTGGCTTACCCGTAGACTTCTTCTTTTCCAGAGTTCCGTCGATTTCCCATCGTTTCTTCACTTTTGCAATGGTGTTTTTACTGGTGTGCATAATGTTTGCAACTTCTCTGATGGATAATCCATCATCTAAATATGCAATAATATGTGCTCTATCAATTATATTCATTGCCGGCATTTCAAAATTACTTGATGAGAAAAGCTGTGTCAGTGTGACATTTTTTAAAACCATGGTTACGTTTTAATTTTTTTAAAATCCGATGCACACACATCTGAACTAGCTGTACAACACCTTATTGCACACGACTGTACATAAATACCTTAACTTTATTCTATTATATTTTTATTTAGGCTTACAAAGTTCGTTCAATCAAGTGCGGAAAATGATGTCAGCCAAATGTGCCTCCTCCAATATTTCTTCTCCCAACTTCTGGCGTTATCTAGTCACTTTCTTGCCGAATGTTATTCTTCCAATCCTCCAAGGTCCACGTTTTGTTTACATAAACTAACGACTACAGAGAAATAAGTCTGAAACGGACATATTTATCGGGCGACTGTGTGGCTACAGCAAATTGTCAAAACGAGAACTGAGACGGCCATAGAAAGCGTTCCTCGATAAATTGATAGTCTCATGTGCTGTGTCAACTCCAACTCGTCTAATCGGGATATCAGAAAATCACGTAGAATGGCTTTGTAACACTCACCAGTGACAGTGACCGCGTTCCCTGCAGCGTCTTAAAAGTAGGGTCCAATCAGCTTTTCAGTATAAGCACCGTACCATATTTTTGTTGTTCCTCTCTCTTCGAGCCGGTACGGTAGGCGGTAAAATGATCGCGCAATCCGTAGCTGACGGTTGGGAAACCTTCTATTTTCGTAATACACTAAATTGTTGGTTATAGAGGCTTTGCAAATATTTTTTACGACTTTAGTAGTTTATCCAGTGGTTCTTAAGCTCCTCTTCCGCGGAACACTGGTGTTTTTTAAATTCAGAAGGTTCTAACAAGTCCACCACACGAATTTCAGGAACTTGTGAAAATATAGAAACATGAAAGGTCTCTTTAACTGATTTGATGAAAAATGTTAAACATTTACAACCCTCGAGAAAAAAATGAGATTGCATCTGGAATTTGTCAAAAAATAGTAGCGAGGACCGAGAACTTTTTAATTAAAATGGAAATAGGTATGTAATACTGAATAGTGTTTAATCCACTGCGATTAAGAAGTGCTTTCATGTTGAAAAGTGTAATAGATACCGAAGAATAATAATTGAAGAGGTGACGTATCAAAGGCCCAACTGTCAAATTATGCTTTTGGGATATTTGGAAAAACAAACAGGAAAAATGCCACAGGCAGTACAAAAGGACGGGCGAAGACCAAAGAATGCAATTGCGATACTGCTGGTGTAATTTCTTTAGAAAAGTTCGTGAACTACGTGGCTATGGTTGCTAAGATATCGCCACTTGAGCTACTTGATAATAGTAATTAATAGTTTACTAAAAATTATAAGCATACTCAGCAAATTTTAACAGTTGCCTAACCAAGAAGGCAATAACTAGGAATTGGTTGTAATAGCTTCTCAAAATTTAGATACATATATGGTTTCATCATGATGGAGCGCTTTCCTACCGCGCTATTTGTATTTGCTGTATCTCGAAGTATCATATACTAAAATGAATAAACTATAGCTATTTTTTTTATTGGTGTTGTTTTCGATTATAAATTTTGTATATGATATTAATAATCGATTTTTATGTTGATTATATTTTATGCATGTCAATTTGCGACATTATTTTACTATGTCTCAACAACATCCGTTAGTATTTGATTGCATAGTGATTCCTGATATTTTAGATTTTCCAAAGTATAAACGTGATAGATAACAGTCCAACGAAAAACAAGATAATTATCAATTATACAGATAAAGAAGTTAAAATTTTCCTCTACAAAATACAAGAGCTTTTGTTTATTTAGATGAATCTTTAAATTAAATTTTACAATAATCAGTACAAATAAGTAGTTTTATTTCCCTATTCATACCCATCCCTTCATAATTCATTAGTATAGAGCAGATAGTACAATGTTTTCTTAACAGTATAAAGAATTATGATAATCGGTGCTAAGAGCTAGGAGGAATGTTAAGGGCCGTGTAAACGGTCTTCACAGTCTTCCTTATAAGCTGGAGGCGTAGCATAAATCTAGCAAAAAGTAGGCAAGATTTGCTCGAAAGAAGATTTAACTGTTCATGATGGGTTCGATTTTTTTTTGTGTCAAATGGATATGACAGCCACATGGGCTTTCGTTTTTTAATATCAACATTGAGAAAATTTAAAAATATTTTTTACACAAATAGTACAATTTTTTACAATCACTTTTATAGTAAATGTTTTGTATTTTTGTACCTATAATAATCTTTTAGGTGAAATCTATTTTAAGAACATGAGAACTTAAAACGTTATCAGCCTGTTATTTATTTCAATTACTGAAATTTTAAAATACAGCCCTGGAAAAAATGTCTTAATGTTTACAACTTGAAATATTTTCATACTTGATATTAAAAGTTGCTTATATTTTATAAATTGTTAATTAAATTAAAAATATATATATATATATATATATATATATATATATATATATATATATATATATATATATATATATCTCCAGGTTAGATTCGAGCCCGGGCACGCAAAATTAAGAGAGAGAGAGCGAAATGGCACGGCGACTGTTCGCTAACGGTCGAATAAAACTTCATCACTAAATATTCAAGAAAAAGTGTTTTCGAAAACGAAGGCTCATGCACTTAAACGGCTTTCGTATCCATTTATGACACAAAAAATAAATCGAACATTCCTTTCAAACAAACCTTGCCTACTCCTTGTAAGAAGCAGTGGAACTATAGCATCTACACTACTCAGGCCATCGAGAAGAAAATATTCTTCAATAGAATGAATATTCTAGAAGTATAAAGTATATCGTAGATCGTTTTAGAAAAAATAAATAGAATAATGGTTTCCGTCCAAGTCTATGACGTTCATCAAGCTTAGAATTGTAGTAAGAACCTCGCTCGATAAACAAAAATAAAATGAGGATTTTGGTCATGGCCAACTAAAATCAATGTACTCAAGACTGCATATGGCCTCCACATTAATATTTTTGTATACGTTAATCTGCGGCATCTGTCTTTGAGATTATGAACCTTTGAAAATCAACAAATCAAAACGCGAAATCCTTTTTAAAAGTTCTTTAACCATGTTTTTAAACATATTAAGGGTTAAAAACGGGAGTTGTGATCTTAATTTTCAAATTTCAAAATTAAATCAAAATTTCAGATCAGTTAAGAGATCACGATAATTACCGTATAGTAATTATAAAGAAAGAAAATGTTATTGTGACGGCCATACGTAGTGTAGAGTCTAGACCAGGGGTGGCCAACCCAAATCATCTTGCGGGCCACTTTGGAAATGCATCATTACTCCGCGGGCCACATATAAAATTATATATCCCCATATTAGATTTAGATACACTATAGACATTTTTTTGGAGTGAAAAATTGAAACACAATGAGTTATTATTACTGTGTTTACTATTATTCTTACATGTAAACATAGATAATAATAACTACTACAACCCATTACCTAAACGAAGGCCCCAGAAGCTATAAGCTTGTGCGGGAGGGAGGGGGCGATTATTATTATTATGTAGGCCCAATGTGCGGCTGCAGCCGACTTACAGATGGAACAGCGCAAATCCCACATTTGTGTCACAGCTAAAGAAAACCGCAGAAAACCTTAACCAGATCTGCCGGCGCCGGGAGTCGATCGCGGGCCGCTTGGGTGAAAGGCCGGCATGCCAGGCATTACACTACCAAGGCTGTATAATATAATAATAATGATACTAAACGTGCACACGTGCTAAATGGATGCACAAATAATGTATTTTTTAATACATTGGTTTTCGCTACTTTGACCATTATAAAATAAATATATTTTGTAAAAGTGTGAAGAATCTCGCGGGCCGGAAAAATGTTTAAGGCGGGCCACATGCGGGCCGCGGGTTCGCCAACCCTGGTCTAGACGATATGATCTTAGTTGGCCATGACTATGGTAATGGATGTATTAGTCGTCATCTAACGGCCTTTCTATTCTATGGCCATATGTAATTTAATTCTTGATACTGAATGTTGTGTGCGTCTCCTAACTAACTAACTAACTTTAAAACAACTAACTAAAAAAACAAGATAATAACAGGAGAATCTTTAACATTTTAAGAAGAGACTTTGCCAAGCAAGGAGATAACCTTGATAATCCTTCCGCGTATTCAGCTAAACTGACTTTTAAGAGCAATTGTGTTCAAAGTTACAGATTGATGTTGCGAATTTGCGTTTCTTGTAAGAATTCCAGAAACGGGACCAACAAGAAACAATGGAGCCTTGAGAAGAAGGTATCAATTATCTAAAGACAGGTAACATCTAAAACCAAATATGTTACTAAAATAAAATGAAGCACAAATTGAAACCAACGCCACATGCATGAGGGCTAAAGTCTATAGATCTGTAGCAAGTGTTCTAGATACAATTAATTTCTCTCTAGACAGCTAGATGACTTTTAAAAGTAAATAAACAGCAAAAAGATGAGATTTAAGTTGTTTTCAAATGTTTTCCTTGAGGCAGGGAGTGAGAAAAGTTTTCTATGGTAGTCATAGTCGCGATAACAGTATGAGTGCTATTTTATTATTCCAACACTAACCTTTCTGTTTACATCATAAAAAAACGGGACAACCCGCAAGACAGACCCCTTTTCCATTGAACCTAAGAACTCTGTCACCAGGTAGAAGGTTGCGTAATTATCTATACATCTCCTACGATGTGCAGTGAGTCATGGTGCACGGTCAGTACGTAAATAGCTCCGGTACTAGCCTGAAGAGCTAGTAGAGAATGAATAGCAAACTCGTTCCTACTTCTTGATCTGAAATCTGGTTTTCTAATGCAGATCGTTTTCCTCTTTTTTCATTTATTTATTCTATTCGTTACTATTCTCCTTTCCTACTTTCCTTACATGGTACATGCTTATTTATTTTTTGTTATTTTTTGATTCATTCTTAAATGATAATGCAATTTTCTTTGTTAGTATTGTTAAGGATGTTATGACCTAACTTTCTACGTGCAGTTGTTAGTTCTTACATACTATCTTAACCTACAAATCTTCTTCTATTTACTTCTGAAATACATAAAATTCATACACTGATGCATACATGTATTTTATCGTTTCCGGTCTGGCTGGATAGCTAGAATGTATCTTCTCCAATTTTCTAGTTATCTTTCTCTAAGTGTCCTATCCTATGTATAGTGGGCCAGACTTGTCTCGTTTTTGTTATTTCTTTGTAATTTTTTGTTTGCGTTTCTTCTACTTTCTGTTTGTGCTTATTGGTTAGTATGAAGTCTTGGAATTGATCTTGATTTGCTGGTCTACCCCTGGGAGTTTCTTCAGCAACAACCGCTGCTGTTATTTCCCAGGATAATCCATCAGATCTAAAAACTTGGTCTTTCCTTTTATAGTTGATGTTGACTTTTTAGGTAGGTCTGTGCGTCTTTTCTAGATGTTTTATCCTAAAGAACTTTCTTCAGGCACCCCTTCGGTCCCGATTACGGCCAATCCATTTGAAGGGGCCCAGAAAAAATAAATTGGTTGCTCAACGATTTCCAAAATAGGATAATTTATTATTGGTGTGTTATCACCCCTATGTATTGGTAGTTCGAAACACTATTAAATTTATTTTTATTCTTTTTTATTTTAAATATGGCGGTCATATTTGTTTCGTGGTCCACTTTTCTATGTAAACGAAAATCTCGAAATCTCAGCACGGTTGGTCGTAGAAATCTGCGATAAAAGCCGACTGTTCACATTTCGAACTATATTTGTTGACCTAAACATAATTTTGGTGACATGCGCTCTTTTCGGGGCAATTTAAATCCGAAGTTTAACACCTTTTTTTTGCAAAATTCGGGATTTTTTAGGGTACCGTATTTCCACGAAAAGGTGAAATCCTAGGCTCATTTCTTTAGAAGGGACACAATTAGGGATAGTTTATGTTTAAGATATTTCAGATATGAAACTTCACTATTTTGTTATTTATGGGCTTTTGAGGTTCTCGTTTTTTCCATTTTTGGGAAACTTTATTAGGTATTGAAAGATATTGACCATGAATAAATCTGTTAAACTGTGGTAAACAGCATCTCTGCAGAGATCCTTTCATCAAGGTAAAGTCCGTTTTTTCAGTTGATATTGTTAGCAATATATTTGTTGCACCCGTCACTAAGAAACCTTATAGCCCAGGTTGCCATCTCTTCTAGAGCGGTTCTGCAATTTCCTTCTACCACCACAGCAGAAGTAGGTCATCCGTTTATGCGGCGACAGATGATACTCTGCTACTGCATCTAGAAATCCAAGCAGCTATTCTACGACATTCCAGAATATGGGGCCGCAGAAGGACATCTGAGGGTACTCTTTTATCAGGTGTTTAGTTATTATTTCCCCAGGACATCGGATACTCGCGTAACGGACCTGAAAATAGTTTTTTGTACTGTAATACAGTATTCTTGAAATCTTGAGTTGCCCAAATCTTTGAGTAGTGCAGGCCACCACAAGTTGTCGAATGCTCCGGAGATGTTCACCAATATTGCTGTTGCATGGTTGGAGTCTGTCTCTTGCATCTTACGCATGGCGTAGTTGATCGCGTTTTCAATCGATCGACCTGATCTGTAACCGAATTGATTGTGGTGCATTCCAATAGCTAATCTGTATGACTGTAACCTTCCACATAATAATCTTTCTTGAAGTTTCCCCAATATATGTATTCAGCAAAGAGGTAGGCTTTGACTTTTTAGTGTCCTTGGCTTTGTGTGAATTAAATCTAGTAGTAGTCTAAGAAAGTAGTAGGGAGTACTTTCTTCAAGCTCCAAGTTATTTTCTGGTAGATTTAGTAGATCTGTGTTAGTCGAAATATTTTTTATTTTTCTTACACTATTTTTCAGTGGTTATCAGTCTTTTTGAAGCGAGTCTATGGATTCAGAGCTTCTCCAAAGAGAGAATATGCATGGTCTTCTCTTAAACACCAAGCTGGAGATGGTGAAATGGAAGCCACGAGAACCATATTATGTCCTACTTCCTTATATTAGTATATCGGTAATCAGCATCACTTTAAATGTTTTGACTCTTTGACTCAGTTCACTTGTGTTGTGCGGCAATAATTAGTTGAAATCACTTTGCGATCCGTACGAAACACCGGCGGGTCATACAAAACCACTCGGCGGGTCGATCAAAACCACTCGGCGGGTAGTTCAAAACCACTCGGCGGGTCATTCAAAAATACTCGACGGGCCGCAGTATCTTAACCATTTTTTTAATCCGTAAAAGCATCATGTCTCATTTTCCTTTCAGCTGCTTATTTATTAATTTTAAAATAATTACTTTCGAAACTGTTTTTATTTTTATCTAATTGAATTGTTGAAAGCAAGCTAATTACTAATCGCAATTATTATCAGAAAAATGATAATACTAATAATGCTATTTTATTGAAATTTCTTTTATAAATGAATTTGTTTTGATAATAGTGACATAAAACTTACCAATAAATGATAAAGATAAAACTATTAATATAGGAATATTTATTATGAATGAAATTCAGAGAACCAATACTGCAGAAAAGTCCAATGGATGTTTATTATTATTTTTAAAATCGGGGCAGTGACCACAACTAGAACGAAATTATCTTATACATAAATTGTTATTTATGATCCAGGTCTCATTACTGTGATGATAGTTGAAAAATTAAATTTGCAAATTCAAATGGTGATGGGTGATAAAAAAGATATAGAGGTGTAATACTTACTAAGCTTGCCCATGCGGACCAAACTTCATTTTCGGGAAATAGATAAATATCTATGAGAACCCATGCCCCTCTCCAAACGAAAACTACTAATGTTCCTATAATAAATACTGAAAATAGGCAGTCCAAGATGTATAAAGATGTCTTCTCCTCCATCTGAAAATTATTTAAATTAATGTTAGTGTGAGTGGAGCACTCAAGGACGGTACATATTGTGTAATGTGATTGCAGATTTCGTAAAATATTATTGAGGATGATGTAGCTAAATGTTATTGTAATCATGTTCTTATACTTTTTTAATAAAATACAAAATTGTATTTTATAGTTTTTAATAAGTTTTAATAACCGTATTTTAGTTAATTTGTGATTTTATCTGGTTGTACAGATGCTAAAGGCCTAAAAGGTCCCTTAGACAAAAGGGAGGTTAGCTAAAAATAGAAAAATAAAGTCACATTGTTGTTAGATTATATAATATGTGGTAGCACCATTCCAATTCGGTAAAATAAATGAAATAAGACAGGGAAGGAAACACGAGTTTTAAACGTTAAACCCTAAGTACCACCATACTAAAGATATACTTAGATAATAATAGGTGTATGACGCCAGAGTTAATCTATTGTATTTACGGATGTAATCCTACGTCAATATGGAAGAGTAAATAAAATAATAGGAAACACATTATAAAGTTCAGTGCTGCCGTTTTGCAAAGGTCGCCTCTGCAATGATCTACACCAGGGCTTTTCAAACTGAGGTACGCACCTGTTAGATAGAGCACGCATACTCCGATCAGATTTACGCAATGGCGGAAATACAGCATCACACCGAAACTTGAGTATGTACTTAAGTACGCACTTTTTGTATAAATTTCATATACAGGGTGTAAGAAGATACTACACGTGACTTTTAAGGGGCGATAGAAGACATGAAAACTGCGGAATATATTTTTTATTCGAGTAACTTGTAAAAAAAACCATTGCCATCTCTGGCAAACTTGCTTAAAAAGCATCGCATCTCACAGCTGAAGCCCCTTTGAATTCAAATCGTTTAGTCTAAATAAACCGATCAGCTTTGTTTATTTTCTAGCACACTTGGTGAATGATGCAGCTCTTGTTTTGCTGTACAAGCGAAATTAAGCACGTTTTATTGCTTTTAACTAATCAACAATAATGATAATAACAACCGTAACAATAAATAACAAAACAAAACACACAAGAAAAACGCACCGACGCTGAAGGAACTTACTGACCAAAGTACAGATAAGAAGTAATAAAAAAAGTGTTTTAAACCGTTCTTTAAGAGTTGTTAACACAGATATAAACTGTTTTAGGGCGCCTTATTGTATTAAAGACTTTGCAGGGTTGCCACGTTTCTTAATCGAGTAAAATGAATTTTAAAATGTGAAAAGAATCTGATTTTATGCGTAACCGATTGATCATACGAAAAAATGTTATTGAGTTTTTTTGTTGTGTGTAATGAGATACATCTTTTGGCAAAGCTCCATAATTAAATTACTATTATTAACGCGGCAAAATAATGTTAAAAGTAACTTTCTTATTTTTTTCTGAAAAATAGGTGTACGTCCTAGAACAAAGTTGTACGACACTGTTTTGTTCCTTTTAATGTCTTCTATCAACCCTTAAAATTAACGCAGAGTAACTCCTTACACTCTGTATGAATATCTTGTTTTTTTGATTACTATTCATTACTTACGATTCAATCCTTTGATTACTATTCTCGTTTTATTACTGAAAGGTAAAGAAAAAGTACAAATATGTAATTTACTTAGTTGCATAATAACGCCGTACCTACTAACAAGAAGTATTTTGAGGTATTTGGGGGGTTTGTGTTATTAATTAAATATGAATACTTGGGGGAAAAGCTTGAGATCAATCTACACTATTAGAAATGGCTTATGGAAGCCTCAATCGACACTGAATTTATGAGGGTACCTCCTGAGGGGATAAATAAGTTTAGCAAATAAATTTAAAAATGTCTACACTAAGTACTTATTTATTTATTATATCTGTTTACTATCTACTTGCTAGAGTCACTACATCTAGTATCTAGATCTAGGTCGCACTAGATGTACTGACTCTACTACCTGCACTCTAGGAGGGCCTCTATGTGCGTTTAATTATAACTTTTATTTAACAGTTCTCGCATGAACTATCCAGGAAAGGATCTTAGTTTTGTAAGAAATCAGCTTTTCATAATTTTTATTCAATGCAATTATTAACTTGCAATTTCAAAGCACTTCTACAATACACAATGTCAACTGTGTGCACTCCACAATCTGCTCTCCACCTTGAAATGGCGTACTCGTATTTCTAAATAATATTTTTTGTATAAAATTAATTAGAAAAATGATCACCCCGGCTGGGAATAATATCAGAACCCAGGATATCTCCGGTTTCCGGGCATATACGCTACCATCAGCGCCACCTATGGTGATTACCAACGGAATGACAATTTTTCTATGCGAACAAGATATTAATGTTAACACACACTAGTACAAATGGCGCAGATGGTAGCGTATATGCCCGGAAAGCAGGAGGTTCTGGGTTCGATTCCCAGCCGGGGTGATAATTTTTCTATATGGATTTTATACAACAAATAATATGATTTATGTTAAGGCTTAATTGAATAACTTATATTTATCTTGAATTGCATTTCTAAGTTTCGTTCCTATAATGAAACAAATGCCATTTGCTTGATTACCAATTTTCTGCCCACGTAATGTTAACATCTACTGTGGCCAATTTTTGGTATGCATTCTTCCAAGTTGTTAAAGTTATGACGATGATTTGTCAGTGCGCATTGCGCAAGTACTTACATTAATTAGTATGCAAAAATTCTAGTAAGAACCTAGATAGGGCAAAGATTGTGAGACAAAACACCTCCAAATAAGAATTTTTCTTATTGGAATTTAAAATCAGAAAATGATTTTTTCTTATATCGTATAAGGTTTGAATTAAGATTCTCGTATAAAAACCTCCAAATATCGTATTTATAACGAAATATATCCATCGTTCATAAACACGAAGACTTCCATAGTCTGAGTCAATGAATAAACAACGTCTTCCTAGTTTGGACCATAAGTCTGATCAATTATAACAAGTCACTGGGTCGCGTTCTAGTTAGACGTCGGGTAGGTGGTTTTGGCCAGTTGTTGCACTAGTTCATTATTGTGTCCAGGAAGCTTGCGGTGGTAATTCTGAGCGACTTTAACTGCTCAATTTTAAGTCACCATTTGGTAAACCTATCACTGATACGGTTGATATAATGTTGGGATCAGCAAAGGTTAAAACAACGGTGTTCTCGGTTTCTGGTACGTCAGTTGTGTATATGATATAACGAAGTGGGCCCAGGACTCTACCGTAAGGAACACCTTGTTTAACAGTGAAATATCGATCTGTTAGATAGGATTTAAGGAACATATAGTAATTAGTTTGGTAGCATCAGTTTTAATTAATTTATAGAGGAAAGCTGTTATACCATACCTTATAAAATGCCTGGGAGACTCTAAGAATACAGCTGCACAGAAGTTCTTGTCTTTCAGACATTTTATTATTTTATTGGCACTTTTGTATGGTGGAATCGCCTTCACGAAATCCAGAAAGACAAAAGACTGATCCGTCAATACGACGTGGCATTTTTTGGCTTTTTTCCAGGCTTTGCAACATCCTTAAACTGTGAGCATAGTTATTTCCAGAGAACTGGATAATAAAGAGACTGAGCATGCAATTATAAGTAGTTGTTAACAGCACGATGGCCTTTCTCTTATCTATTCGCACCCGGGAAGAGTAACTAAAACAACCACATTTAGTGACTTTTCTAGTATAACAGTACTCGGAACTCGTGTTACAATTGCAAACTTGTAGTGTCAATCATGCTCCTACTTTGCAACTAGGTTATGAAAAATAGTTTCTAGGTTAAGTTGATTATGTTGATGATCTGTCAAACTTTATACTGTCTAATGTTAAAATGGTGAAAGTCTATTGAAATTCATTCAAATCTTTTATGTTCTGCAGGTCAATATCAACAAATATCAAGTTTAGGATGATTTATTCTTAATGATTTATTTCGTTTTTAATGTGTATAAAATTTTAATAAATGCTTGACGTTTGATTACCATTTCTAATTTTCAAACAACACCATGCTAAGCCAACTTCAAGAAAATTACGAAAAGTTTCAAATGGCTAGTATTAAATACTTAAAAACATTACAAATTAAAAGACCCTAACAGTTACTATACCCTATACCCCTGAAGTAGCCTCTTCAGAACCTTTCCCGTTACCAGATTGTATCTAGCCGCTTTGTGTTGATTCATTTCAAACTATAACTCAGCCGGTGGAAAAGGCTTTATAGGTAATGACATCTGACATGGAACATCTAAAAATTCCTCAATTTCAGCATCGAACACAGTTGGAGCGGCTTCAAGAGGATGGAAGACCAGGGATAGATGTTCTGCAAAGATTTCCGCTTTTTCCTGATTAGTTGCCCACTGACCATTTGTGGTCCTTGTAGATCGTTTGGCAGGTTGACGGCGTTTTATGGCCGGTTTCACAAAGCTTGATTAAGTTCTGATTAGTTGATAGTTCACAGAATGATTGCCATCGTATAAACCATACTTGGCTGGTGCACTTTTTTGTTTTTTTACCGATTTCTGAGTTATGCTCGCTTCCACATTAACACATGGTTTAGTATATTTCAGAGTACCCTTAGTTTTGGTATCTTGTGCATTGAATTATATTCTTTTTTTTGTGTGTGGAACTTCAACATTTATTTTGCAGTTGTAGCGAAATTTCATAGACCTTTTCATTGTTTGTGTTAGGTTTCAGATCTACGAAGAACGTGTAAACGGATTCTTTCTAACATTATGTCTGATATTTGGGCTGGTAGATATGATGGTTGATTTTTTCCTCTCTTAGGTGCATGATTATATTGAAGTGTCGAGGGTATATGCATTTTAACAGTATTGTTTACTGCAGTTTTGGGTTGGGATGTTTGGCTGATACAAAAGTGTGTTATCAGCTCATCTGGCCTTGTTCCTTTTATTGATGATTAGCTTCGATTTCTTCTTCCATGGTTCCATGGGCATGAAGTTGATGGTTAGTTGGCGATAGGTTTTTTGGGCAGATGTGCTAACGTAATGATTATGGGTTAAATGAATTTAGTGAGGGTTTCTGACTACAGTGTGGTGCAAGCTGTTGTTATTGGCATAGCTTTTGTGGCTAGTTGTAAGCCAAATTAATTACATACTCATAAGTGGCGTCTAAATGGCCGGTATGGATAGGAAACGCAATGTTCGATTAATGTTAAAGTTGTTTTTAGAATTTTAAACTAATACTTAGTTCGATAATGCAAATAAATAAGGTATCAGTGCACTTGGCCTGAGGTCAACACACGCACGCGATAATGATATCTCTCAAGCACTAGCGGTCTACTACACTGTTTACACGTTTGGTTATTTTTGAGCAAATTTAATAATACGGAAAGGGAATACTAAGATATAAAAGGAAATGTATCCAGAAAGCACCCTGTGCAGTACATCCTAGATTAGATTTACTTTCACAACATTCTGGTCTCAACATTGGACACGCATGATCTTTAGTATAAATATAATTATTACGCCAAAACGAAAAACTTTTTTTTAGATATTTGTGATACTCTAAGTACGGGTGATAAGTTACCTTATGAATAAAATTAAATTAAGGTATGGAAATATTGCCATCTTGAGGGTGCGCAAAGGTAAAACTGGTCCCGTAAGCATATTACCAATGAAATAATTCAATAAGATTCTGAAACTAGCTACCCTGGTACGTATATGTGCGCTCCTAGCTCACATCTAGACATATGTCTATCGTAACGTATAAAATGACTCTCTGTCGTGTCTACATCATCACCTTTGATCAAGAAATGCTAGAAGTGGTGGAAAATTAGTTAATCCGGAATTTTTATTTATAACTGGAAAATACAAAATTAACCTCGTTCGTCTGGGGCACGCATAACTCTGGAACGCATCAATGTTTTGAAATTCAGTTGTTGGAAAACGACTCAGATTTATTTAAACGATCTCATAGCTTGAATTCTTCGGAATTGAAGCTCCCAGATCACGATTTTGTATAGCTCAGGAGGTCACAACAAGTGCTTGGGGATGCAACGCGCATAACTCATGAGTGAATGAACCGATTCGAATGAAATAGTACATTTATACTGAATAGTCAAAATGGCTGATGAAACACGGCTGATGAGAGTAAAGAAACGTGAAACAGTCTGTCCTGGAGTATCGTTTGTGAATTACACACATTTCATCGTTTTTGTTGGTTAACGTCAAAATTTAAATTGTAAATTAAAGCCCACTATATATGTGAGTAAATATTTTTAGATTTATTTTGTAAGATCAGTTTCCAAAATTGAAAAAACTCAAAATTCCAAAACTGCAAAATTGCAACATTACAACATTGCAACGTTACAACATTGCAACATTGCAAAATCCAATGAACATTTTGTAATCTTTAGGTATCGATAAATTTCTGTAAAACAGTTATAATGTCTTCAAGATCTATTAAGCCTTCAAAAGACTCCTAATTATTAATAGCACCTTAAGTTATATAAATAAGTTGTATAGAGTGCTACATCACTTCTTAATACATACGATACTATACATAGTCCTTATTACTTAACTCCTACAGGCTACAACAATTGTATAAACGTTAGTGTCCACTTTATAACGCTTTATCATTTAATGTGTATAAATATCTTAATAATAACCATTACATCTCTTCAATATATTTTTAGTGACAACAATCACCTTTATAGACTATTATTTGCTGGCAATGCTTTTATAACACTTGTAATTTATAATTCTGATCTATATGCCTTTATACGACTAAAGATGTAAAACATAATAGATGTATGCATTTTCTGACTATACTCAAGTCCTATAAGAGTTCCATAAGAACACTCTAGATGCTCAACCAAATATATTATTTCAGCAAACTATAATTGTGAACTCCGTTTTGGGACAACAACTTATGACAATAAGGTTTTTAAACTTTTATTTTAAAAAAATATCATTTTTAACGTTTACTTGATACTACAGGTTTAATTAATCAAGATTTCTCTTCAAACAAAGTAAGAAACACTTCTTTTCTTTTTGATAAATTTTGCAACATTTTTGCAAAAATCTTTTTATTTTAATTATTTTCTAGGCGCTTTAATTTTTTCAGCCAAAACATCTATTTCACTATGAAAATATTATCTGCATTAGAAATTTGGATGAGCACTGTATTAAAATTATATTTTTATTTGACTATTGGTAAAGAATTAACGAAGCTCTAAGTTCAGACATTGTGACGTGGGTGACTGCGCGCTAAAGAGTGCAATTCTTACTCAGGTTCGATACCCGGAACCGACGAGAGGATTTCTCTCGTCGATGTAAAGCATGCGTACACTTCTCCATGTAGCCAGATGGGCACGTTAAGCGGTCGATTTCGGCTCCCTCATAAACATCCATCTGCGGCTGACGTTAACAATAACACCGCCCTATTCCACACGGGTGTATTTACTTCAGTGGTTTGTCAATGTTAATTACAATTAACATTATACTATACTACTACTGCACTATAAAGCATAACACAATCATGTTTAAAAAGCCCGAGAGAGAGATCAATATATTGCAGGAGGGCGATTGTGAAAGTATCATACAACGACCAAAAACTTAATATTAGGTAATATAAACGTTTCTGTTCCTTTTAAAAATCGGTGTTATAGAAGTAACCGCATCGTCTACAAAGCATTGAGTAAAAGCGTTGTATAACATTGTTGTAAAAGTGTTAGAGAGGTAACCAAGACGTTCTGGTAACATCAATATTATAACTTTTGGCGATATTAATGTTCTATAGATGTTTTCCACACTAAAGTGTAGGTCTTCAAGTTTTATACATTAGTGATCTAAACTGTTACATAAAATACAGCATCAATAAAACAAAAATTGTTCATTAGGGATTGCAAAATTGCGCATCCTGGGCGCGTGGGTTAGTAGATATATCTGTATGAAACCTGAGGGAATCTGGAATGGCACTAATTGCTTTGAGTGGGATCAAGCTTGCTACTTCTGGCACTCGGAGCAACAGGGCCATTTGATCGATTTGTATTTCGGATTCTTATTCCACAAGACAGGTTCTACAAATGTGCTGTAGTTTAATATCTTTTACTTCTAATGAACAATTTTTGTTTTATTGATGATGTATAACAGTTTACATTATTAATTTGTAGAACTTCAAGTCCTATTGTTTAGGGTGACAAATAGCTATAAAACATTAATATCACCATTTTTTTAATAATTTAAGCAAAAGATTTATTTAAGATTAATTTAAATAAGAGAGTACTATAAGAGTTTCTAATCCCTGTATTTTAGTAATCTTACAGAACCAAAGGTTCTAATATTGAAGTTACCAGAACGGCTTGGTTACCTCTATAAAACTTTTACAACAATGTTATAACGCTTTGCATGACTCTTTCACACTCTGTCTTCTACAATATATGTATCTCTCTCGCGCGTTTTAAACATAATGGTGCTTGTTCTCTTTTTTAAATAGATTTACTTAGAGCTTCGTTAACAATTCTTTACCTAAGGTCAAATAAACTAATGATTTTAATGCAGTGGTCACCCGTATGAAAACACTATTTTCATTGTGAAGCTAGATGTTTTAGGCTGAAAGAATTAAAGCGCTTTGAAAATAATTAAAATGAGAATAGTCCTTGCAAAAATTTATCAAAACGAAAAGAAATGGTTTTTTGTTTTGTTTGAAGGATCTTGATTAATTAAACCGATAAGTGTCAAGTAATATATGTATTATGTAATTAGGAGATCAAGGGCTACTTGAAATCCGAGAAGATGTATTAGCCGAGGTGTTATAATATCTTCGAGGATTTAAAGAAGCTTGATCTCCGTATTGCATAAGTTGTTTCATTTTATTTCGTATTTCAATCCTAATTTTTTGGGTGTCGAAAAAAAGATCGATAATTATTTTATCGACAACGAAAATATCGAAAGCAAAATATCAATAATCAAATTGATCGATACATCATTTTACCGAAAAAACAAATTATGGAAAAATGAACTAATCGAAAAACAAATGATCAATTAACATTGTTACCGATATAAAATAATTCGAAAACGCTTTAGAAATAAGTGAATTTTATTCTAATACAGTAACAGATATCCCAAAAACAAATCAAATAATATGTAGGTAACCATGTTTATAAATTCTTCTAAGTCGCTTTCAAAATCAGAATGCGATATAATGTTTTTGATCCGTTTCTTTACATCTTTATACCTTTTTTGTCCATCTCCAGATAGTTCCTTGACAATTTCTAAATCTGTTGACGATTGTTCTCGCTTTAAAGCATCTAGAAAGCGCCAAATTGTTGGCTTCTGCTCATCGATTTGCGTTTTGAAAGATTTGTGCCAACTTTCTGTAAAATTATTGGTGATAGGCATAGCGACACCAGAGTCCTCTTCGCTAGATACTTCACCATAAACATTTCACGTAGAATGAGGAAATATGGGTTGTCGTCCTCTTCTTCCTATCCATGTTTCTTCGAAATATTCGAAATACTGTAGAGCTTCTTCTGGCATTATTTTTGTTTCGCATATTAAATTAAATGTTCTATTTATTAGATTTTCTGGAACAAATGCCAGAGCATTAAGCTTTTTTTAGGGCGGTAGAAAATTCGGAATCGGTATCGTATTTTGACTTTAGTCCTTTCTGTAAAGAGATCTTTCTGTAAAGACATTGCGAGAAATGAAAGAAACAGCCCTAATGCAAAACTGCCGGAAAACAACTTTTAATGGCACTTATCAATGCCACTTCAAAGTCGGACATAATCCTATTTACGTTAAGAGTCACCAAAAGAGATGTGATTTTTTCAAAAAGATAAATTGCCGGTTGTTACGGAAATTATAGCTTGAGGTGGTTTTGCCGACGTCACAGCTAGTTTCTTTATCTCGTTCAGCGCTCTTCTTGCCTCCAGTCTCTCAGGTCCCCTGGGTGGTTGAGATCCTCTTTCTTGATGAATACGTTATCTTTATCTATTACCCTTCCCTTACATTTATTTTTGTATTCTTCGCATTTCCTATATATGCATTTCTCAATAATCTTGTCCCTAATATAAAAGTAACCATCCAAGAATTTTTTTCCTACCTGATTGGCTTTCTACAAAGGACATTTTTTGAATAGATATTAATGACAATAAAAAATAATTATGACATTTATTTATTGATCAATGTTTCTAAGATATTACCGTATTATATATTAGTTTGGACGCTTCTTACCTTCCATCTTTTGGTTTTCAATTTCATGTTCTTAGATAACATTATTTTGGATAAAATCTGTCTTCGATTCTTTGCTTTTTCTATACTTTAATTATTCGATCAACTCTCTTTTAGATACGACTTATATTCGATTAACTGCTGTTCGATAATGTGTTTTCGATACACTATTTTCGATCTTTTTTCCGACACCCTAATTTTTTTCCCCCTTTTAAAATTCATCCGAATTTATTGTATAAAGAAGCAAGTTGCCTTGTCTGTGTCATCATACGCGTAACCAAGGAGATAAAAAGCATCATGTCACGTGTGGCTGTTATGCAACATCAAATGATTTTTATGTTGCCAACAACAACGGAGATCAAGAACGTCTTGAACTCCGGTGTCATTGACAACGGATATAAAAATATACCTTATTTTACTAATTGTACATAAACAACTGTTTGAAATACGAAATGAAATAAATATAAAAATTATATTTTTTTTAATAAAAGTTTGTAAAAAAACATATTGTAACAAGTTGTTCCAAAATGGAGTTCACAGTTATAGTTTACTAAAATGACAGATTTGGTTGAGCACCTAGAGCGTTCTTCTGCAACTCTTATAGGATTTGAGTATCGTTAAAAAGCGTAATCGTGGCTGTTATATATCTTATAGTCGTATAAAATATATATATATATATATAAAAGATTTCAATTATAAATCACAAGTGTTACAAAAGCATTACCAGTAAGTAATAGTGTATAAAGGTGTTTGTTGTCACGAAAATATACTGAAGAAATATACTGGCTACTATTAAGATATTTATACCGGTTGGAAACGCATGGGTTTGGTTTAGGGACATAAAAACATTAATAAAAATGTATTGTATTATATAATATAATTTTTATTTTGATCGCATGGTTTCACTATTTTTCTGAAAGCTTCTCTATTCCTAAATCAAGCCCATGCGTTTCCAACGGGAATATCTTTAAATAATATAAAGTGACTATAATACAAGTGCTATATAAACTGACAAGTATTGGAGCTACGAAGTTAGTTAAATTAGTAAATTAACAGTATCTTTTCTGTTGATTAAGATGAAGACAAAAAAAACAAGTGAACGTCGCATTTCCGAGTTATTTGAAATGGAGCGCCCCGTAATTTTTGTAGAAATGGATGGAGAGCGACATTATAAATACAAAAGCTTGTGTTGATTACCTTTTTAAAATGAAAAATAAAGAAGTTACAGGACAATTTTTCATATTTTTCATTTATTGAATAACTCGAAAACGCGACCTTCAATTGTTTTTTATCTTCGTCACGTTAATCAACACACAAAATATTGCTAATTTGCTATTTTAACCGACTTCGTAGCTTCAATAATAATGGAGATAGCAATAGTACGCCGACAATTTCGAACAGCCTGTAGAACACTTTTACAGAATCTAACACAAGAGAGTAATAGCACGACGATAAACAATGCTAATTCATAAGATTTTATCATAGTCTTCTTTGACAGTTTTGTCGTTTCCAATCGAATCGATAACTCGAGTCTATATTAATGCTCTATTCCATATTCCCATCCCATATTCTATTAATATGTTAATCTAAGAATTTAAAGTAGACTTTACAAAAACAACTAATAGTCACAGGTAAATATTTGAGCACTTTAACTATTATGCCTTTTTACGAATTGATGTACAAAGTGTCCAATCAGAATTATTCACACATCGCATGATCATTACTCCTAAAATACTGTTGCTCATTATCGTTCATCAACATCGATTAAGAGACGGGCCCTAAATAAATTATATCTTCTACATTAATACTATCTATTCTGTATGAATCTAGTTTGCATTGCAATAAACAAATAAATCACTTAATTTATTATTGACCTTGGCCTTGCAAAACTACACTAATTTCACTCTAAATTTTAATCTAAGTAGAAAACAAATTATACAAAAGTTTTATAAAAATCCGCTCTAAACAGGTAACATTTTTCTCATGTAGAGTAACAGATTCAAAAGTCAAGAGTAAATTCTTACTCCAAAATGATTACAAATTTGACTGTTTTAGTGTAAAAAAAAGTTACCATAAATTATTACAGATATAACTGTTTTAGAGTGTAATAAATTAACTCTAAGTCAGTTAACTCTACAGTCTACTTGTCTCTTTGATTTAATCTGTATGTAATTCTTAAATAGATCAATAAAGACCTAACCTTATTTCCGAGAGATTTCCAATCTAAGCTCAATATTTTCATTTTGATTCATTCCCATCCAATCTTAAAATCGCACATTCCTTTCTACATAAGAATTAAATGAGAGGCGTTTTGATTAATGTTAATTGGAGGTTTATTTTTTTGAAGGGCACGTGTTTGATGTGTAAAGCAAGCACATGGGTAGTACAATTCCCGTAGCCAAGCGCGGGAGTTGTCATTTCCGCTCGCGTAACAATGCCAGTTCAAAGTAACCGTTTAATTATGTCTAGTTTTAACCGTAAAGACACTTGGAAAAAGATTTACCAAGATTACTACGACAATTTATTTCTTTAGATAAATTCTGTATTACGTAAGCCTCTAATGTAAGTAATATTTAAGAAGATTTCTAATAAGGATTTATGCGTGAGTTTAAAGAAGCAAATTAAAAAAGTTATAAAACTCTTTGGTTCAGAACAGCATGGGCTCTTATTTTTTTTTTCTACTATTGTCAAGTTAATCATTTCCTGTAGTTCTCAATCATAGTTTGAGTTGGTCATTCTACGTGCTTGGTTGACCGTGAAGTTATCAATTTAGTTGAAACATGCCAGGGGAAAATATGTTTTTAAATGCAAATTGACATTGCACATGCAAAAATAGATTTTTTTATGATACTGCTTTGGATATGGCTTGGATTTTTGTAAAATGACGGGTTCTGGTAATAAAGTAAGAAAATAATCTACGTCCTGTTTACTAGTTAGAATGTTATTGGAATAATTACCATCAAACGTTTTAATAGAAGAAATGTCTACAATTGTAAAAATTTACTTCGAAATTGTAATAAAAAATAATTATTAAGACACATAATGATGATAAAAATGCTAATGTCATGAAACGACTTAATGAGAATTCAAGGTGGACACAATGATACAGGTCTGTTGATTTGGAGTTTATGTAACAAAATTGTAATTCACTGACCAAAACAATGCTTGTCAACAATAAGCTATGGGATTTACTTTTGTAATTGTACTTGATAGCTATCATTTAAATATTTTTTATGCTGGTTTGGAAAATCTCTGTTAAGATTCATTACATAAATTGTATGACCAACATCTTCTCAGTCTTATAATACTTATAATAGCGTTTTCAGCTGCTTCTTGCGTAATTCTATCGAATTTCGTTGTTTTGTTTTACTCTCATTGGGTGAGGTATTGCGTGACAAAACATTTCTGATATTTTTTGGTACGTTTTTGAGATCGGAACTTTGAGTAAGTAGTTGTTACGTAACTACAACTAAAATTATGACCTTATAGGTTTAATTACTTCAGTTCAGGTTATTTTAGTAATTATGTAGTCGTTTCTACTATTTATTGGAACTATGTAGTTCCATTAGTTCTGATTACCCTTTAAAGTATGTGGAACGGTATTGCCACTAACAAGGGGACCTTACAGTTGACGTGTCGCCGATTTCAAAATGTAAATTCGCAGGTTTATAGTTTTTTTATTTATTTTTTAGAAATAATTTAAAAAGCAATAAATACTAAACGTTATGTCAATTATTCTAATATATATAAATAATTCATTTTATTAAATTTATGGTAACTCTTAACTATCTATTATTGGTAGGTTCTTGTTCCAATTTTCTGCATAATAGAGAGAGTTACAATTACGATCTACGCATTACACGACTTATAATCGTAATAATTTTTTTTGAATTACATATTTAAAAGTCTAAGAAAAGCCCAACTGTAAACAGGAGTGCAGTTTTACTAAAAAACTAATTAAAAAAAGTAACTTAGCTAGTAGGAATAGAACCTTAGGCCGACCGTGTATAAAGCCACTATGTTAGCCACGGGAGCACCCTGTCTATTGCGAGTCACATTTTTATTACAGGTAAATACGTTGTGCCATGTTTGCGATAATTTATTTTTTTTAAATAAGCCGTATGAGATTAAATGCAGAAACACGTATTTCCTTATTTTTTACTTTTGATTTACTTATGATTTACTTTTGTTTAAAAAAAGAATTTTTGAAATGAGCGACACGTCGGTTGTAAGCTTCCATTGTTAGTACAATTACTTTAAAGTCGTACTGAAAGTTCCTGCCACCAGTCTGAAACCATTGCTTAGCCTTTTAGTCTCGGAACCTTACAGTAGTATTGAAAGTAAAACTTACGTTTTTGCTACCTAGGAGAATCACTTTAAAGTGATTTTTCGTAAACTACTCCATCTCTATATTTACTTGCAAAATGTATGAGGTCATTAATCAATTTGCAATTTGTTATGATTGTTAATAGATGTTTTACTATATAACCTTCATTAAAAATAACAAATTGGCCCCAAATTGTGCCTTAGGAATAATATAAAAATGGTTTCTATCATGTGTATCAACTTATAATTTTTTTGTCATATTTTATTAAAAACATTTTTTATTAAAAGATATATTTAAAGAAGACGCGTTGTTATCTTTCGATCTATCATCATTACGTTTAACAGAAAAGTTGCGATGGTTTATAATTTTGGTATACTGGTATGACAAAATACAGATTGAAAACTGTCAACTCTTTATCACAGAAAAAACAATAGAACGAGTATCGAGATACAACTACCTAGGAACAATAATTAATGAGCAATGGGACCATTCTCAGGAAATCAAGAGTAGAATAGAGAAATCAAGACAAGCCTTTATCAAAATGTCCAAATTATTTAAAAATCATAATCTTGATCTAGGCATTAAGATCAGACTCCTAAGATGTTATGTGTTCTCGGTACTCTTCTACGGTGTGGAATCATGGACTCTAACCGAAGCAACCCAAAAAAGATTTGAAGCCTATGAGATGTGGCTATATAGACAAATTTTAATAATATCATGGATGGGTAGAGTGACAAATGAATTAGTGCTAGAAAGAATGAAAAAAGAAAAGGAAATAATAAAAACCGTGAAGAAGGGAAAACTAGAATATTTGGGTGACATAATGAGAAATGAAACAAAATATCACCTTCTCAAATTAATCCTACAAGGGAAAGTATACGGCAGAAGAGGACCTGGTAGGAGAAGAATATCGTGGCTCAAAAACTTAAGAGGATGGTTCTCCAAAACAACTACGGAGTTATTTACAGCAGCCGTGAACAAGATCACCATAGCCAGAATGATCGCTGATATTCGAAACGAATAAGCACCTATAGAAGAAGGTATGACAAAATAATTAAACACTTTATCGCTCTTTGTATTATTAAGTACGTATTACGAATAAAATAGTAATCCATTTTGTGACACGATCGTAGCATAAGTATAGAAAATGATAGAATATTAAGTGTTAAATGTGTAAGTTACACTTGCTAGTTCCACGAAAGTAGCAATTACTACGCCGCCACGTTCACGTTACGTAGCTGGACAAGTTCCAGAGAGGTTACTGCAATGTATCTGCTACCTAAGAGGGCGCCCATGAACTGGACGCTAAGAATTTAGTTAATCCTTATTGTGCTAAGTATACCTGTGAAGAGTGCCATGAATTGGACGCTAGAAATCCTTACCACGAATTCGACGCTACCCACGTAAATGAGTTCGTATTCCTAAAGAAGGATTGGTACAATCGTACAATTTGTGTGCAGTGAATGCAATAATCTTAATTTTACATGGGATGTACTGGTATATTATCTTACTGTAAGATTAAATTGTGCTATAATCTTTTAATTATTAAATTTATTGGGAAAAAATCGAAACGGCGCACTTGTTGAAGTTTCAGGATTACAATAAAATCGAATTTAGATCAAATATTTAGAAATTAAGGATGTTACTATAATGTTTCTCACTGCATTTTTTCCCTATTGGCTTGTACAGAGGGGTGGGCAGGGGAGTTTTTGAGGCGCTCTTCTTAAATGGGTTGATCTTCACCCAGAACAGAAACTATCTTTCTATATTTTAGATGTTTTTTTTTTTATATCTTATAGAATAAAAATTAGAATTAAATCTACAGAGGAAAGATTCGCATTTGTGATTTTTTCTATGCTATCGCTGCACTCTGATCATAATTCCTTGGCCTCTCCCAAATCTAAAAACAACTTGGAATATCAATAACCGGCAATAAATAGATGTTAATCCCTTCGTCAGCGTCCAATTCATGGATAGGTTTAAAAGGAACCAGGTATTTAGCGTCCAATTCATGGCCGCCGACCTAAGAATTGTTTGCCATTTTGGTTCCAGGCACGTAACAAAACCTTAGCAATTACGTGCTTGTGACTAGTGGCAAAAACTTAATAGTTCCACCGATAGTTGCTGGTACGTAGCGATGACTAAAAGTGCTGCTTGGGAGGCGACCTGGCTTCTGTTACAATTAAACAAAATCTGACGGAACTCCCGATAGGGACTTTATGCATTACAAAGATACGAGACTTACAATAAATTTTACTTTATTACCTAATAAACGGCGGTTCTAAATATGCAGTAGGCATACTATCAAAAATGCATAAGATGGGAGTATCCTCTACCCAGCGGTTCTCAAAGTGTGGTTCTGGCCCACTGGTGGGTCGCGTGAAAATTTTAAAAATATTTTGCATAAAAAACGGACAATGATATATTGCAGTTGGCATCGGTGGTTGCAAATTCAGAGCAAGATGATGGTGGTAAAATTTCTAAATAAAATTGTGTGGGCTAAGTTCACGTAAACTTGCCCACATTGCAATTGCCGTGTTTCTGTCGGCGGCGCTATATAACGCTAATTGAGTGGTAAATATTGGTGAATTATGAGCAGTGCTGGACAAAATTCAATCTGTCTGATGATTACAAACGAATGACTAAAAGTTTAATCATGACTAATGATTAATTAGTTTCAATCATGTCCGATGACTAACGATTGATTATTTTTAGTCTTAATCAATTAATCAAAACTAAAAGTTTTTGATTGAAATTGATGCTGCAGTCAACATTCCGTACTACTACCCTGCAGCTGTTTACGTCCTACACTTAGCTACCCACTAATTAACTCCAATTTATAGGTAAACAAATTTACACACGAATAATATTTCAGTATTTTTAATATAATAAATTCAACAAAAATATTCTGTTGTCATTTAATCTCATTCATAAAAAAATTATTATCAAAGCATAGTCGCGGTTTTCAATTTTTGACGTCAATAAAGTTAGCACCAGCACATTTTTGAATTTCAAGAATTTTAGTTTGGATTTTGAGTAATGATTTTGGACTAGTAATGAACTTATTTTGGGCTTATTCAAAAAAAAATTTGAATCAACCTCTATTAATTAGAAATGAAAATTCTAATGTGGGGGTGCTGACTTGAACTCAAGCTAGCAACCTCACCGTGTAAATAATCAATCAATTTAGAGTAGGCCATAATTTTGACTAAGTAATAGTACATTACATACCGAGGCCTAAAGTACTCCATTCCTGTCGAGAGAACAATATAGTTTACCGAGAGGCGATAGCCTCGAGGTGAACTAGTTCTCGAGACACAGGAATGGTACTTTTGCCGAGGTTTGTATACTATTTTATTCGCAATCGTCCTTTAAATACCGAATTATCTAAAATTCTTGACAGATGTAAAATGTCATCGGTTGGGATTGGCATAACGTATGTCGCCACTTACATCATCAAATTCGATCGCATAATATTTCGAGGATTTTATTGAATAGGAGTATTTATAAATTAATAATAATACCTGGGTACTCGTTCTTTAGCAGCCAAGGTCCGCAACATTACCAAACATGATTTATACAGCCATTTATACACCGCATTTGGCGATGTAATTTTCTGCGCGCCACCTAGTAGCTGAATGTAGAGACACGTAGAGGTGCGAAAATAGGTCGTTTCGGAGCATGAGAATGTCAAAGTTACAAACAATGATGCATTTTCGGACCTCTAAATGGTCAGGAATGGACTCATTACCAATACGATTGTGAATAAAGACTATTTACTAGTATATAATCAACCCCTAAATGGTATACTACCCTACATAAAATTATGCCACAAAATCAAAAATGATAAAATTCAGAAAAACCTTAATCATAATTTTGCACTTAATTAAGAAGTATTTATTGTCGCATAACCCATTTTTGGAATCATCCCCTTAATTGGTAAATCACCACGTGTAAATAAATTCACGATAATAAATAATAAAAAGCTGATAGAACCGTGCGGTACCGTTGCATTAATTCAAGACTATTGATTGTCAAATAACTCATTTTTGAAATTATCCCCTTACCTGATAAATACCCGCCACCCTTATGAATAATGTCACGAAATTGAATACGTAAGAGTCCGAAGAAACTGTGCTGTAATCTTGAACTAATGAAAGAGTATTCATTTTTCCAAACGCCATTTTTGAAATCATCCCCTAAACTGTCGCTCCCCATAAATAGTGTCACGAAGTCAAGTAAAACCATTAATAACCAAACTATCACTATGGACTAGTTAAAGGCCATTCACTGATATATAATCACTTTTGGAAATCAACTCCAAAATAGATAACTACCCCACATGAACAATGACAAAAATTCAATACTCAAAGTTCAGAAACACCTCATGTCCTAATTTTTGGGTAATTACAGATCATTCACTGACATACAATCTATTTCCAAAACCAATCTCTAAATAGAAAACTACCCCGAATAAATAAAGAAATAGATTAATGACCGGTTTCACAAAGCTTGATTAAGTTCTGATTAGCCTAATCGTGATTAAATTTCAAATCCAGAAATTTCATTGGCTGAGATTTAAATGACCTGAGATTTTATCCAATTATATATCTGGATTTCAAATTTAATCAGGATTAAGTTAATTAGAACTTAATCAAGCTTTGTGAAACCGGCCATTAATAGGATAACATTCAGGAAACCCCCATGTTATAATTTTGAACTAATCAAAGACTATTCATTGGCAAATAATCCATTTTCCAAATCAACTCCTAATATAGAACTACCCCACATGAATACTATTTATACTAGTAGTACTATTTATAGGGAGTGACAGTTTAGGTGATCATTTCACAAATGAGGCGTTTGACACAATGAATACACTCTCATTAGTTCAAGTTAGATTCTTCAGACTCTTATGTAGTCAGTTTCGTGACGTTATTCATAAGGGTAGCGGGAATTTACCAGGTTAGGGGATCGTTTATGATCAAATGATAAATTATTGGTCTTTGGTCTTGGTCTTAAATGCACGACATTAGGGCAGGGAGTAACCAATTTAAGGGCTGATTTTAAAAATTAGTTATCTGCCTGTAAATAGTCACGGGATATGCTAATGAGAACGGCAAAAGATAGTGGAGAGAGAAAGAAATCCCGTTATCACTTAAATTGTTCAAACCTTACTAAAATTCTACGTATGTACATATTGTCATGATTTTGATGAAAAGATTTAAAATGTAGGCATTTTTTTGTACAAACATGTTTGATGGCGAAAAAATTTTAAAGTTGACTTTCCTCTTAAATTTGGTAAATTTTCTTGGCCAGCGTAGGATTTACTACCGTTACTTGATTTTTGTAAATAATTAGGTATTAAAGTCATTTCAAGGCTTGTTTTCAACTAAAACAAACAAAGGGCATGCTAGTAAAGATGTGTAATGTTATTAAAGATGCGTAGATTTATTGCCTTACCGGTAGGTTTAGTTTATAAATAGTATTTTATGCAACAAGTTTATAAAGCATGTCTTTATTTTACGAGTGGGAAATTTACACACACGAGCGAAGCGAGTGTTGTAGACCCACGAGTAAAAAAAAGACGCTTTATAAACGAGTTTCATACATAATTTTTTGCAACACCTCTTTGTTAATTAATAAAATTCACCACTTTGTATATATTTTAAATTTCGCGCCGGTTTTGACTTTCAATAGTTGGTAATGCTGTGCATGGTTGTCATGAGAACCTTGTAAAAAACAAAAACAAACAAAAATGTGTTGAAAAATCTTTGGCTATAAATTTGCAAAAATGAATGCAATTCCGTGTATTAGCAGTGATGATGAAGAAATCATGGATATTCCATTAGAGATTAAGGAGAAAGTTGAAGCTGCAAGTTTGGGATTATTACCGGCTAAATCACAAAAAATGTATGAAGCCGAATATGAACTTTTCATGGGATGGTGTAGGAAAAACCAAGTAAGGACCATTAATGAAACGGGGCTCTTAGCCTATTTGGACGAATTATCAAAGAAATATAAAAATTCAAGTTTGTGGCCAAAATTTTCAATGATAAAATCTGTCCTCTCTGTGAAAGAAAATATAGATGTAAACAAGTTTTTAAAATTGAAATCGTTTCTTTAGAAACACAGCACTGGATACAGGCCTAAGAAATCAAATCAGGTTTTTGAAAGACCACAAATCTAAAATTTCATACAAGGAGCACCAAATGATAACTTCTTAATGATGAAAGTTGCATTAATATTGGGGTTAGCAGGCGCTTGTCGCCGGGAAGAACTTTATCACTTGAAAATGAAAGACATCGAGAGAAGAGAGTCCATGTTGATCATCAAAATCCCTGATTCTAAGACACACGCTGAAAGAATTTTCACAGTTATGGATGTCCCAATCAAAGGAATCAATCCTTTGGAAATTTATGACAAATATGCTGCTCTTCGTCCAGCTCATACGAACCATGATAGTTTTTTTTGTTCAATACCGTAAAGGAAAGTGCACTGTGCAGCGAGTGGGCATTAATCAATTTTCATTAATACCAAGTGTCATCGCTACATATCTTCAGCTTCCTAATCCGAAAAGTTATACAGGACACGAATTTAGAAGATCTTCTGCTTCTCTCCTTCCCAGTACTAGAGCTGATATCTTGAGTATCAAGCGTCACGGCGGATGGAAATCATCCGCCGTAGCAGAAAGTTATATTGAAGTGAATATCGATATGAAAGCAGGAACTTCTAAAAAAATCTTCAGTGGGACAAACATGAATGTAGAGATTCCGAAGTCATCAATCTCATCGGTCCTCTCTCACAATTCTACAGAACGTGAAGGGCAGGTTATTATTGAAAATATATCAAGAACAGAGCGTGTACTTCCAACCATAATTAATATTAATAACATTCATAATAGTAACATCCAATTACATTTTCCTTGATTTGTTGATGCTTTGAATTGAATATTAATAAAATATGTTTTTCTAGTGATTGTTTTATTTCATAGTTATTTTTTAATTTTATAGTTATATTTTTATTTCACACTTTTTCATAATGACATATTTTAGACATTAAAAAGTGTCAAATAACAATTATCAATGAGGTGTAACAAAAATTTGTTTATAAAAGTTTTTCTTGAGAATCAACGATTTCAGTATTTTTATAATAATTTTGTTCTGTGCCAGAATTAAAAAGTCTGTGGGCTTAAATATTTTATTATGATGTTGTCAAGCAAGTTCTTGGGTACAACTGAGACATAAATGCCAATATAGGAATTAATTCTTATAGAAGATCTGTAGATTTATAACCCACATATTTCTGCGTTCAAATGATGTAATATAGTTCTAAAGAATGCATGAATCGAATGCATTTGAAAATTGATTCACTCATCTAATAGCCATCTTATTATTGTTATCAACTTAGGGCCGGTATTATAATATATATTATGTAATTAGGAGATCAAGCGATACTTTAAATCCGAGAAGATGTATTATAACGCCGAGGCGCTAGCCGAGGCGTTATAACATCTTCGAGGACTTAAAGAAGCTTGATCTCCGTATTGCATAAGTTGTTTTATTTTATTTCGTATTTCAATCCTAATTTCTCCCTTTTAAAATTTATCCGAATTTATTGTATAAAGAAGCAAGTTGCCTTGTCTGCGTCGTTATACGTGCAACCAAGGAGATTTGTAAAGCAGCATGTCACGTGTGGTTGTTATGCATGATTTACGTTGCCAACAACAACGGAGATCAAGAACGTCTTGAACTCCGGTGTCATTGACAACGTTGATAAAGATATACTTTATTTTACTAATTGTGGTATATAAACAATTGTTTGAACTACGAAATGAAATAAAACTTTTTACTTCCTAGATAAAATTTACTTTGAGAGTAAATTAATTTATGTCCGATTGCATTATAAAGTACTGTTTATTGTATTGTTTTGCGGCAGTGAACTGGTTTATTATTGTACTCGTAAAATAAAGTGGTAGTAGTAAAATAAAGTATATAGTAGTAAAATAAAGTATGACAACTGTATCTTACATGTCAAATTTTCTTCTGTCAAGAATAGATGTCAAATTTATAAACTGATTTTTTTTATAATTAGCCAATTTTAGGAATCGAACATAAAGCTTTGTATGCAACTCTTACATAATCGGACCTTATAGACTCTCCCTTTTTATCGGCCTTGCTCGCTTAGCTCGCTCGGTCATAAACTGGGCTTGTCTATAATCTCCTACATTATGTACTTGTTACATAAATAGCTATTATTATGTCAATTTGTATATGAAATTGACAGCACAAATGAATTTACTCTCAAAGTAAATTTTATCTAGGAAGTAAAAAGTTTTATAATACCGGCCCTTAGAAGTTTTGCATACCATTAGACAGAGAAATTTTTTCTCCACCTATTTATAGAATTTGTTTAAACAATTAAGTTAATTATAAACAATAATATGGTTATGTAGATTTAGTTACATTTTATACAATTGTTTTACACTAGAAATTACTAAAAAAGGTCACTAAATTAAGTTTTCCCCCTAGAAAAGTATCCAATTTGCTCTTTTGTTTTTTGAAAATGTATAAATATAGCAGGAAATCTGGTGACTCTCTCTCTCTCTCTCTCTCTCTCTCTGTAAATTCAGTTGTACAAACCACGCGTTTATATGCAGAGTATATTTGATAAACAATTTAAGGTTATGTAGTGAGGAGAAATGTCAAAGTTAACCAAACGTCAAAAATTTGAGGTTATATTTTGGTGTTACGTCAAAATGTTTAGTATCATTAAAGTTTTTGAATTTAATTAGTGCATATAATAATAAACAATTTAATTTAATTAAATGTACAGTGCTGTGAAGTTAATTAGTGAATTAATTTTTTTTTGAGAGAGATTTTATTTTTATGGTAAAGATTGATAATGGTCATTGGAAATGGGATGGAAATTTACCATTCTATAAATTTAAATGGATATACCTTACCTCGTATGTCTGAAATACAACTGGTCTTTATAACTTTATATTTTAATACAAAACTTTTTCATGAAGAGAGGTGTAGTTTTGCGGCATTTCAACCATTTTGATATTGAATGATATGGAATCAGGAAAAATTTACAGATTACTACTAATTCCAGTAGGTAATTTTAAAAGGCGCCAAAAGATTATTTTTGTTAATAATGGTATCTATTTTAAGTTAGTAATACAAATAATAGAAATATTAATTTTAAAGACAAACAGAATTATACGTCTTATAGTCTTATAATTAATTCTTCTTTTATTGAAGATATCCAATTTTTTTTTAATTTTAATTATGTGTAGCATTTCAATTTTAATTGTTTATTTTGTATGTTTTTTGTGTTCGATAAGTTTTGTCAGTTAAATATTTTAAAAAGTAACCTCTGGTTTAATTATTTTATTTGTGCGTGGTCAGTTAACAATGTTTTATAGATCCATATTATTTAGTACTATATTGAAGCGACCCGCATGGAGAGTCTCATTTGTGAAAAGAGCTTACTTTCACAACAATTTACCATAGCCGGCGCATTTATTTTTTTATGGTAAAGGTAGGTGGTTTATATTTTGTATACAGTGTGGGATTAAAGTATGGAATATTAAAAAAAAAGCGAACTCAACCGGTTTTTTTAAAAACGCTGAAACACGTTGATTCTCTTTTTTTAAAATACACATTAATATGTGCGATTCACCTTCCGACTTTCATTTGTTTCTAAGTGATGACGTCATCACAAAGAATTTTAAATGACAATAAGATTTTTCAATAATTAATTTTTCTGCGTGGATAATATCCTTAACTCACGCGTGCCATACAAAATCTTATCCAACACCTGTTTATTTAAGTTTAAACATCGAATTTGAAATGTATAGTTAGTTAGTCTATAGTTTTGACAGTAATAAATTTAATACTCTAGCACGATGACTGGATTGTAATAATATTAAGTAACGTAAGCTGGTGATTGGTTGTTATCTTTGAAGGAGTGAGTTTTTTAAAAATAACCCACGTTGCTAGAGGCAACGTAGGTTTTAATGTAACATAAAAGTAAACAATCACTTTCCTTATTTAAAATAACCATAGTAAACATGGTATTTATATAGAGGTGTTGGGTAAATTAATATTAATTTATAATTGTTGGCGTTGTCAAGGACGCTGTTTATATTTACAAAACTAGGAATTTTTATATTTATCGTATGGTAACAACTTTTACTAACGGATATGGCACTATTTAAGTGTAATTTGGCCCTCTGTAGATTTTTATGCAATTTTTATATGTTGTAGCTGATACCAAAAGAAGCCTTTTTCATCCTTGCATCAAAGTTCTATGCCTACCGGGCCTACTTGAAAAGTGATGTCAAAGCCTCAAAAACGGACATTATTGTACAATCATTTTTTCGAACTATTCTACGTAAGCCGATGTTACACTGGGGCAAAAATATTTCACTGAACTTTAAACCATTAATGAATCTTGTTTGGAACCTTGAATCTAGGAACAAAAATATTCCATTTTTAAACTTTTATTTAAAACAAATATTATACTTAAAAAAGCAGTGCCGTTAAATCTGTGCAATTTTTGAAAAAGTTGTGATTATCTAGAAAGGTACCGTCCGATTAATGCTGCGTTGCACAGTCTCCGTGGAAAGTAATCTTTAAACCTTACAGATTGCACCTGTATCACGCAGATTGTGGTTATTGAACACCATATTATTCAGATATTAGCTCAAGAATTAACTGATTCGGTCTAATTGTAATATCGACTTACATATGTAGAATAGTTCGGAAAAATCATTATTCAATAATGTCCGTTTTTGAAATTTTTACCTCATGAGAAGACCCAGTAGACATAGAACTTTGACGCAAGAATAAAAATGTCTTGTTTTGGTATCAGCTACAGCATATCAAAATTGCAGAGAAATGTACAGAGGGCCAAACTACACTTAAATAATGCTATGTCATTTGCAAAAATCAAACAGATATATGAAATTTTAAATTCAAATAAGTTTGTTGTTGGTTGTTACTAATATGAAAACAAGAAAGTCCTAATAGCACATGTCATCTAAAGAATAAATTATTAATTAATTTTGTATATTGTTTCCAGCCTTACTTTGTGGAGCTCCATAATCATGAAATAAATAAAGATTATTAAAAGTTTCACAGTTTTATTAAAATACAACCTGACAATATTGTTTCGACAGCTATGCTGTCATTATCAAAGGTGATATAATTATAAACAAACACGTCTTTAAGGTAGATACAAAAACAGGTAACTAGATAAAGTAATAATAATAATAATCAGAATTAAATATCTAATACTTCCAGTAACGGAGAATTACTGAGCTCAAGTTGTTCATTCATTAAAGGTACCCTGAGTTTGTGTTTGTATATCTCAAAGGCTTCTAAAATGTCTAATTTGCGTTTGTTATTACAAAAATGTAGGAATTTAATATTATTTTGAGGAGTCATTGTGTGATTTTGTTCTAAAAGGTGTTTGGCGTAATTTGATTTTTCAGGATGTTTATTTTTGTAATGACGTACGTGTTCTTTATATCTTATGTCAAAATTTCGAAGTGTTTGTCCAATATATACCGAACTACAAAAAGAACAATTTAAACGGTAAATGCCCGATTTCATGATATCATGTGTTCTGTCTTTAGCATTAAATAAAAATGAAAAAGTGTTAGTGTTGGTCTTAAATGTTATTTTATAATTGTTGGTTTTTCTTAGTATATGTGCAATTTTTTCTGATATTTTTCCAAAATATGGTATAGATATGTAATTTGTGTCTTCTGTTTTATTGTCAGTGGGATATATTCTTTTGATAGCTAACCTATAATCTTTTTGTTTAATTAAAGTGTCAATCATGTTCGGATTGTAATGATTTGCATGTGCTAGTTGTTTAATGGTTGATATCTCTTTGCTAAAACCTGATATTGTTAGTGGAATAGTTAAAGCTCTGTGTACTAATGATCTGTAGGCTGCTATTTTATGTGTATTATGGTGACAAGATTCATTTGGTATTGTTATGTCTGTTTGTGTTGGTTTTCTGTATATGGAAAATTCAAATAGATTGTCTGCGTTAATCTTGATATTTAAGTCTAGAAAGTTTATAGCACTGTTTTGTTCTGTTTCTAGTGTAAATTTTATGTTAGGGTGGATACTGTTAATAAGAATTAGAAATTCATTGATAACCTCAAAAGAACTGTCAAAACAAGCTAAAATGTCATCAACATAACGAAACCAGAAGATAACGTGTTTAGAGAGGTTTATTCTTGTTTATTGTTTCCAGCCTTATTTTGTGGAACTCTATAATCATGAAATAAATAAAGATTATTAAAGGTTTCACAGTTTTATTAAAATACAACCTGACAATATTGTTTCGACAGCTATGCTGTCATTATCAAAGGTAATATAATTATAAACAAACACGTCGCTAAGGTAGATAGCAAAATAGGTAACTAGATAAAATAATAATAATAGTCATAATTAAATATCTAATACTTCCAGTAACGGAAAATTACTGAGCTCAAGTTGTTCATTCATTAAATATTTAAATATTTAAATATTTTGTATCTACCTTAGCGACGTGTTTGTTTATAATTATATTACCTTTGATAATGACAGCATAGCTGTCGAAACAATATTGTCAAGTTCTATTTTAATAAAACTGTGAAACTTTTATAATCTTTATTTATTTCATAGAGAGGTTTAATTCAAATATTCGATCTTCAAATACAGAAAACCAATCCATATACAGAAAACCAACACAAACAGACATAACAATACCAAATGAATCTTGTCACCATAATACACATAAAATAGCAGCCTACAGATCATTTGTACACAGAGCTTTAACTATTCCACTAACAATATCAGATTTTAGCAAAGAGATATCAACCATTAAACAACTAGCATATGCAAATCATTACAATCCGAACATGATTGACACTTTAATTAAACAAAAAGATTATAGGTTAGCTATCAAAAGAATATATCCCATTGACAATCAAACAGAAGACACAAATTACATATCTATACCATATTTTGGAAAAATATCAGAAAATTGCACATATACTAAGAAAAACCAACAATTATAAAATAACATTTAAGACCAACACTAACACTTTTTCATTTTTATTTAATGCTAAAGACAGAACACATGATATCATGAAATCGGGCATTTACCGTTTAAATTATTCTTTTTGTAGTTCGGTATATATTGGACAAACACTTCGAAATTTTGACATAAGATATAAAGAACACGTACTTCATTACAAAAATAAACATCCTGAAAAATCGAATTACGCCAAACACCTTTTAGAACAAAATCACACAATGACTCCTCAAAATAATATTAAATTCATACATTGTTGTAATAACAAACGCAGATTAGACATTTTAGAAGCCTTTGAGATATACAAACACAAACTCAGGGTACCTTTAATGAATGAACAACTTGAGCTCAGTAATTCTCCGTTACTGGAAGTATTAGATATTTAATTCTGATTATTATTATTATTTTATCTAGTTACCTATTTTTGTATCTACCTTAAAGACGTGTTTGTTTATAATTATATCACCTTTGATAATGACAGCATAGCTGTCGAAACAATATTGTCAGGTTGTAACATATTTTAATAAAACTGTGAAACTTTTAATAATCTTTATTTATTTCATATTAATTAACTGTATCTAAGAAATTTCTGCAGAAGTCTGCACAAAAGAATTAGTGGATCACGCGCTCAAAAACTATGTTGCAAATACACTTTATCTGTTGTGTTGCAACACACGTACACAAGCATAGTACAGTATAATTTTTGGCCTAATGATCCAAATTACTCTTGAATGACAACGCTGGCTCCGATTGCAAAGTAAACGATGAGCAGACGTTATAGACTATAACGCCCGCTTATAATGGTTGTTATGGAGTTGTTTATACCGTGTGTCAATTTGAAAACTTCCCACCCCTAGTATCGCTAAACTGGCAAATTATTTCAAAAATCGCTGAGACACGTCAAATTTGTTTTCAAGGGGGAAGAGTTTTGACGTATAAATTATATCGCCCCCTTCACCCCCCTGCCTCCCAAAGCCACCCCCAAAGATCTTCAATGGGAAAGGCGGTCGAGTGAGACATCATTTTGAAGGGCTTTTTATTCTCTACATTTTGGTGTGCCACTTTTTAAATTTGAGTGCTGCGTTGCCAAGTTAGGCGTCTTTGAATATTGCAAAATTGAATTTTTGTAATTATTTGTGTGATACATTAAACTCATAAATTCTCATTGAAACAGGTTTTGACGGTGGTACGTTGTTTTAATAAATCAATTTTTACAGATAAAGTACCATTATACCTACTAGATTAACGTAAACCACTGTACGTAACGTTTCTGTACTTTTCAATTGTTTTGTTAATCATTTGCAAAATAAATGTACAAGAATAAAAACGCATTCTAATTTGTTTGTGGTTTACGTTAATCTAGTAGGTATAATGGTACTTTATCTGAAAAATTAATTTATTAAAACAACGTACCACCGTCAAAACCTGTTTCAATGAGAATTTATGAGTTTAATGTATCGCACAAATAATTACAAAAATTCAATTTTGCAATATTCAAAGACGCCTAACTTGGCAACGCAGCACTCAAATCTAAAAAATGGCACACCAAAATGTAGAGAATAAAAAGCCCTTCAAAATGATGTCTCACTCGACCGCCTTTCCCATTTAAGATCTTTGTGGTGGTGGCTCTGTGGGGCAGGGGGGTGAAGGGGGCGATATAATTTATACGTCAAAATTCTTCCCCCTTGAAAAAAAAAATTGACGTGTCTCAGCGATTTTTGAAATAATTTGCCAGTTTAGCGATACTAGGGGTGGTAAGTTTTCAAATTGACACACTGTATAGTACGTATCACAGGTATAATCAACAAATAATGTACAAGTGAAACATAATAGTATATTATGTATTAAAGGCTTAATTGAGTGTGTTAGAGCCCACAGAGTCAGTTAGCGCTAAGACGATAAAGGGATCTAAAACACCAATTAAGCCCGAAATGCATATGTTAGTTTATATCCGGTCTAAGCTTAAATTAATATTTAGTTTTAAAATAAAAATAATTTGTAAAGTGCAAAACTTCAAGTAGGTAGGTGCAGCGATAAAACTTCAAGTAGGTAGATGCAATGGTATATAATTACTTTTATTACTATGGAGACTTTATTACTAGAGAGAATTAGGGTAGCTATTTTTCTAGCGGGCTCTAAAGATTTTTAGAGCCCTAGAGCTTTAATTTAGCAACTTGCGCTCTAAGAACAGGCCGCTAAGTAGGTCATAATCGCCCGACCGGACATAAATGTATTTTACGCAAGTGTTTTTGAACTGAACATCCCAACACTCAGTGCAGTAATTTTCGTAAGTTGTGATATACATCATACATACGGGTATTTTACTTAAATATCCCGCTTTTATTTTTTACAACTTACGGATTTCCTTGGTTAAATATTTTACAGCACATTTTTTGCAGCAAGTATTACTACTACATCGAATTCATCCAATGGCAACTATATAAAAAAGCTATCTCTTAGAATAGTTATTTACGAACCGAGTAAACTGGAATACAGACCTCGCATATGCATCGAAGATAACTTCGCACATCGAGTTTTGTACAAAATTTTTTGAAACGAACATTAACAATAAAAAACATAATTAGTAACCAAAATCTTTAATATTGTTGCAAATTGCAAAGTAAACATAAAACTAATAGGCAATTGCATTCTCTTGTTGCCAATAGATGGCGCTCGCACATTTGTCAGTATAGTCACTACATATAGTCACCTGCCGCGCTGCGCGGCCTAGGTGGCTAGATGTAGTGACTCTATGTCAGTGTAGAGACCCTTCAATTAGAGTTTGGCCATAGTGTCATTGCCATAGTGCCCGCCATTTTGACATAGATTTTGACATTTTACTGCTAAATCATGTTTTACATACGTAACCCACTATTTCGTGTTTTTTCGGTGTGTTAACAAAAAATGGTAAAATGGTGTGTAACTATTTTTGCACTTTTCAAATTTGGCGCCACGTATTGTGATATAAAGTGGGTAAAAATTGGTAAAATGGCATTTGTTAAACTAGATTTTGTTATTAGCAAGTCAAATAATTTTTAAAGAGCCTAAAAGGACCAGTGCTTTTGGGATGTTTTTGAAACACGAGAGCGCGATTACTATGTTCGCGTGCCTGTTCGATTATGATCTATGATTGATTGTCAAATGTGATTATGAAAGCGGCGAGTTCAAAGAATATGCTAATACGTCACTTGAACATCCTATACATACAAGCTGCCCGTTCTAGTTCTAAATTATTTTCATTATTCACACATTTTTACCTCAGATACTTCTTTAGCTTTTACCTATTTTTTCTTTTTTGTACCGATCCAATCATTTTGTTTCTTAATAAATCTATAAGGCAATTTTGCTCTTCTGTTAACAACCTGTTATCAAGGTTTTACAAATGTTTTGCCCCAATTAAATAAATGTTTTGATAGACGAGGGATATCATTCATAACAAAACACATTTGGAGTGATAGAATTTGATGTAAACAAACTTTGCGTTATAAAGTTGTCTTGTATTTAGCCTTTGAAGTTTAACACTTGATAAGCTCCTTTTTAACAACACTCATTAAAATTTTTAATGTATCATGTACTATAAATGATTCATTATCTATAATATTTACATTACCTTATTACCGTTTTATCGGAAATACTTCAAATATGAATGGTTTTGGCTTTTGGAATTTTTTAATTTATGATTTTGAATATGTTGCATTTTTTTATAATTAATATCTACTGAAATTCTTAATAAGAGAATTACAAATAAAAATACCAATAAAAATTATACAAACGAGTCGAAAGGGCAAAATAATAAAAAAGCATGGCCGTTTGTAAAAATACGTAACTGAGTAATTAAAATGCATAAGACCTACTATTTCTTGAAAAAAAAGGAAAAAAGCTATTCTCGCTTTGAAATTATGATTTTGCAATCTCTATGTCTATGCTTTGATGGTTCAAAATACAAGGATCATTAGATGTTATAATCTAATTGTAACTATTGATTTTCTTCCAATAAACTGTTCCCATTTGTTGTAACTTTTATCCACCAATGCAATTGCAAGGATCACATTTACTTACAGATTAATAACTCGAATTACTTGCTAAATGAATGGAGATGATAGATGATAGAATCTAACTCACCGAAACCCTAAACATGGTTACGACTTCAAAATATCCCTTAACTTGATCAGTGACTATAGAAAACGGTGTTGCCGAAATATTTCTCAACCCTCTCATAACTGCCAACGCTACAATCCCCACGACGGTGGTAGATATTATTGTAATTAGATCTCTTTCTGTATACAAATCCAATAATGTCCATGGTCCTCTCCAACCGTTAACACAAACAAACGCAAAACACACTGTATAGAAACGTGAAACCACATAAAACAAAATTCGATTATTGTCCGGATGAAAATTCCGTTCAAACGTATGTTGACATAACATAAATAGTAAATGTCCGACAATTCCGATTATAGTTGATATAACTGCACTTATTGTAGCATCTTCAGGATAAACATAAACTTCCATTAATTCCCATATACTCCTCCAATAGCCCACCACCGTTGGCGTCAATACAACCATGGAAAAAAGGGTGTCCAGTAGCACCAACAGGGCATAATGTGTGGCGTTTTCTCCTTTCAAGGAAAATTCCGGCAATCCGGCTATACTGCCCCGCATTTTCAATTGTTATGTAAAAATAAGGTTTTTCTTAGTTACTTTTGCAGATAAAGCCATAATTTATTTTATAACGAGTTCAATTTAAATGGTTTTGTACGGAAGTCGATTCGTTAGTTTTGCATAGCGTTCTTTATCAATAATTGAACATTATCTTTAGAAACGTCTTAGTTACACTTGGATTTTTAAATTCCATTGTTTCTCTGCAGCTGTTTTTATCATTTTAATCAAGTTGGCTTCTTCATTCTTATTTTTTATTATTGTTAATGTTGATGCTTTGATCAGTGTTTGTTGATCATACACTACACTAGGTCACTGCTACAGTAACAGAATTATCTGGACACCCTCTCCTTAGCGACCTGGAGGGGACACCACGTGATAATCTCAATGATTTGATGTCTTTTATTATCAGAATAAACGCATTACTTCTTAGTACTGTTCGATTATTAACAATGTTATACGCTGGAGGAGGTTGGATTCATTGTTTAAAAATTGGTGAAAATTTTCAGTTAATGCGTGCGCGCTCGGAGGATTTAGTCAGTATTTGTTTCTAACTTAACTATGAGTTTTAATTATAAAAAATAAATATAATACAAAATATTTTTTCTAACACGAAAGTATTTACATTTGTTTGTTACTAAAGGTTTTATAGCTTATAAAAACCATAAGTACCCAGATACATATACATTGTAGTTATAACCTTCGTTATTTCCGCACTAATCTATTGAAACATAATAGAAGGTGACGAAAATTATAACTCATGAAAAACAAGTAATAATGTAGCTGACAGAAAATAGTATTTTAGATAAAGTACCTAATAATATTGTAATTAGAATGACCTAATGTTAACCTTACATGTTTATAATTCGTATGCATATCATCTTTCAGGGCAATTAAGTTTTCTTTGATAATTAAAAATTCTTAGTTGGCCATGATTCTGCAAAATTCACGAAATTGTCTGTTTTTCTATGAAAATTGGATTGGTTTAAAGGGAGATGGATCGTTGTTCAAACATGTAATGAATACGTACGTGGCGTCCGATTTTCCCAGAACTAACCGCTTTTATCCCTACGCTTGATTTCACACTCGATTGAGGTGTTAGCTTGAATTGCGCGCTCCCTTTTTGAAGGAGGTGTTCAATTGTTTGTTAGGAAATTGTTTTAATTTCAAATGAGTTCTTCTAACCTTAAAGTAGCGGGAATAAAAGCTAGGAGTTAACAAATTTTATTTAGTTATCACTGGGGCATACAAAAAAATGCTTTTACATTAATTTGTAAATTTAAAAGTTCAATTTAAAATAATAATAATAATAATAATTGCTACACCTCATAACCTGAAAACCAGGCCCCATAAGCTATTAAGCTTGTGCGGGAGGGAGGGGGCGATTATTCTTATTATTACGTAGGCCCAACATGTAGCTGCAGCCGACTTACAGATGGATCAGCGCAAATCCCACATTTGTGTCAAAGCTAAGGAAAAACTGCAGAAAACCTTAACAAGATCTACCGGTACCAGGAGTCGAGCCTGGCCCGCTTGGGTCATAGTCCAACACGCGATACTTTAACCAAACAAGCAAGAAATGAGTCATCACAAACATGTGCGCGAAAATGTAAAATGTATCTAGAATTACACGAAGGTCACGCTGTAATCTAAATGATAAAATAAACAATAAATGAGCTAGAAAGATTCATAAGCGGAACAAACCCCTTTTTAATTAAAAATAAATGTGAATGAAGCAATGCAAATCTGTTGGGGTCTAGCGTACGGTACTAAATTCTTAGCAACGTGAAATTTACACTCTTATCTTATCTCACCTCGGGTCGCATTTCTTTATTCCGGTGTGATTACGAAGATGACTCATTTCTTGCTTGTTTGGTAGAGGTGTAGACGATACACTACCAAGGCTGTATTTACTTTATGTGATTTCATTACCGAAATTGCAATATTTCAGCCAAGATTTCGAAATAATGCTTAACTACGAGGGCGGGTTGAAAACTTCTCGGCCTGACCCAGAGAGGGCGCTCTGAGTGCATAAATTCTTTGACAGCTGTAAAGTTCTAACCTTCATAAAGTCGAATCTGCAATGTCAAAACGATTGCTTCATAACTTCATGTGTATCTGCCTGCTAAAGTTTTTGTTGCAAGTTATTTGTGAAGAATGGAAAACATCGTGTTGTTATAAAATATTTTGTTTTGAAAGGCTTAACTGCCACAGAAATTAAAATAGAGCTGGATTCTACTCTGAGAGAATCTGCTCCTTCATTTTCCACTGTAAAAAGGTGGACTGCTGAATTTAAACGAGGTGGGAAAAGCTGTAATGATGCACCGCGTTCGGGAAGACCCAAATCTGCTAGCACTGAAGAAATGGTTGAAAAAGTGCACGCTATTGTTTTAAACGATCGTCGATTAAAATTGCAGGAAATAGCTGATACTGTTGGCATATCTAAAGAACGCGTGCATTCAATTTTACACGAGAATTTTGAGATGAAAAAAATTTGTGCAAGGTGGGTGCCGCGACTGCTCACAATTGATCGAAAACAACAACGAGTCAGTGTTTCAAAGAGCAGCGTTTTCGGCGTGATCCAAAAGACTTTATGCGACAATTTATTACCGATGATGAGACATGGGTCCATCACTATACCCCTGAAACGAAGCAACAATCCAAACAGTGGAAGCATGGTGATTCTCCACCACCAAGAAAGGCTAAGACTGTTCCATCGGCCGACAAGGTCATGGCCACGGTATCTTGGGATTCCCGGGGCGTACTTTTTATTGATTACCTGGAAAAGGGAAGAAGTATCGCAGGTGAATACTACGCTAACATACTAGATCGTGTAAAAGAAGAAATCGCTAAAAAAACGTCCACACATGTTGAGGAAATGGTGCTATTTCATCAAGACAATGCTCCCCCTCACCGGTCGGCAATTGCAATGGCGAAAATCCATCCATCCATCAATCCAACTTGGTTTCGAATTGTTAAATCACGCACCGTACTCGCCTGATCTAGCTCCCAGCGATTTCTTCTTGTTTCCAAATTTGAAAAATGGCTTGGAGGGTGTAAATTTTCGTCTAATTTTGAAATCATTGATGCTGTAAACGCATATTTTAAAGACCTTAACGTTTCCTTTTACGCGGATGCTTTGAATCGCTTAGAGTATCGCTGGACCAAGTGCATCGAGCTCAAAGGAGATTTTATTGAGAAATAAAATCAAAATCAACCCCTAAAAATACTGTTTTCCACCTCAGGCCGAGAAGTTTTTTACCCATCCTCGTACATAACACTAACCAGCTTTAATGATCACAACCCGCTACTTGGTTTTAATTATCTCTAATCCAATTCACATAGGAGGTATTTGCAATCAATGAGCATAGGCGCCTAAGTATTCCCAGAGGGCCACAGGTTAGATTAGGTGAAGCGAAATGAAGAGTAGCCTACTTTCTTTGTTTTGTTTCACTGCATGCCCGAAGCATCTAGTACCTTCTCTTAGATAGTACTCTTCGTACCTCTTGGTACTAATTACTATAATAAACATACTATAATATAATTGTATCTGAAATAATCCCACCCCTACTTAGTGATGGGTAAATTCCTGGAATTTATTTTTTGGGGAATATTCCTGGAAATATATCTGGGAATATTCCCGAACTTCCCACTTTATCGGGAATTTATATTTTGGTTTAAAAAACGTCCAACATAGAGAAATTGTTCGAAAACAAGTTTAATTCACCACACGGCAATGCACATAAAATAAATATAAATGTACACTAAACACGTTAAATTAACGCTAGAACTGGCCACGTGTTGGTAACAGGTCTTATAATAATAGTCCCCTTTTACAGGCCATGAAGGCCCATGCTTCAAAATGCATTGCAGTGACCGACATTTGATTCCTAACTGCAAAGAACGTCTCCTCCGAACGAAGTTTCTGGTGCTTCACGAAAATTTCACTTGCACGTTGGATATTTTCAACGGATCTTGTTGTTTGCGGTCTTTCTACCCTACTAGCGTCTCTTCTCTCTTATACCTGGATGAAAATACTGCTTCTTCCGTTTTCCAAATACATTGTGACGATCTTCATTCTTTCTGCAAGCGTGTATCGTTTTATTTTAAAACTTCAAAGTTCTTACTTCAAGCTGAAACAAACAGAATCAAACAAAATTAATTTGAAAACGAATTATTCTAATTCAGAATCGTGAAGGTACTTTTGCGCCTCCCAGTATAACCTATGAACTATAGTCTCATTTTCCTTACTAACTCTTTTAGATGCTCAAGTGTCTGGTTGAGGAAGACCTCCAAGGATATATGTCTAGCATGCTGGACTTTCACCCAAGCGGGCCAGGTCCAACTCCTGTTGCCAGCATATCTGGTTAAGGTTTTCTGCAGTTTTCCTTAGCTGTGACACAAATGTGGGATTTGCGCTGCTCCATCTGTAAGTCAGCTGCAGCCGCACGTTGGGCCTACGTAATAATAATAATCGCCCCCTCCTTCCCGCACAAGCTTATAGCTTCTGGGGCCTGGTTTCGGGTTATGGGTTGTAGCAAATATTATTTATAAATATAGCATGTTTGGGCTAAGCAGTCTGGTTGTGGGGCATCCAGAGTGATATGTTCCCTATGACGTTCATCATAGACTTCGTAAGAACATTTGAACACTTGGTCCGTGGATATTCGTAAGCTTCCTCTTAGCTGGTTGGCGATCGGAGATTATGTTCTCATTCAGATAGGATTTGCGTCTCTTTCGTGACGTTTCATTTAAAAAAGTGGATATTTTACCAGAAAATAAGTTGGCTATGGAGAAATAAATAAATGGCATGCATAACTATGAGGTGTAATTCAAAGGCAAAAACAGATCAGGTTGTGCTAAACAAGTCTCTCATTTAACTTTTTCCTCTATCTTTAATATTTCAGCAGGTATAACCTGGACAATGAAAGATTAGCCAGCCTGTATTAGAATATCAGAAATGAAGAAGTAGAAACCAAGAAACTTGCAAACGTAAAGACTTAAGAATCTTCTACTACCGCTTAGGGATTGGCGCACGTGTAAACTTATAGAGATGGATAGTTACATAAACAAGAACTTGGAAATGTCCAGTTAGGCGATCTTATATTACTTTTAGGGTAATTATATTCACTTCATGATCTGGAATTATTATGAAGTCCTTAGTGCTAAGCTTTGAAGGAATAGCATTGAATCATTTTCCTTTTAAAATCAGCATTTTCATCAACTTCTGGACTCAATGTACTGGCTACTTCCCGGAATATACTAAATTTAGTCGAAAGAGATCTACTACAGTAGGTTAGAATCTCAGAATGAGAATGAGTTTGCTATTGAGCTACTTCGGACGAAACCTGCCTACACACCATGCTATTATTATGTACATTTCATAAGCATCTAGCTCAAAGTAGTACACCCTTCCAGCCAAATATAGAGAGGATAAGAATGAAAGGCTAACGACCTCAAAAATAGTAACGCCATCTAGCGTGTTGGATGTTAACTGATGGGAAAATGATTATATTTTGACGTAAGTTTGCATGCTGTTGACAGGTTTTGAATCAAATAGGTTAAGAAAAGTACGAGGTCTGGCTATTAAATAACGAGACTGCTTATGAAAAAGAGTTTTATTTTAAAAATGATTCTACAATCGAAAGCTCCCCTTCAATGTACTAACCTCCCCTCGCCACACACCGTTCCATTGGTTTTTTCCATTGGTCAAAGCAATGCTGGAGGTCTTCTTTTGTAAGAGCATTTAGGAGCTCCGCCGATTTTCGCTTCACCACTTCGATCGACTCGAACCGGGTTCTTTTTAAGGCAGACTTGATTTTCGGAAACAGGAAAGAATCACAGGGTGCTAAATCAGGCGAGTACGGAGCGTGTTCGAGCACTGGAGTGCCTCTAGCGGCTAAATAACGCTTCACAGACAGCGCGTTATGGGCAGGTGCGTTGTCCTGGTGCAAGATCCACGACTTGTTTTTCCACAACTCCGGCCGTTTCTTACGAACTCGCTCTCACAGTGTTGCCAAAACTTTCAAATAGTAAGTTTGGTTTACAGTTTGACCATGTGGCACCCATTCAGTCATCACAATGCCGTTGATGTCGAAAAAAACGATTACCATGGCTTTAAATTTTGATTTCGACATCCTTGCTTTTTTCATTCTTGGCGATGCAGGAGTTTTCCAGTGAATGGATTGCCGCTTAGTTTCAACATTGTATTGGAATATCCATGTTTCAACGTAAGTGATGATGTTTTCCATCAATTCAGGCTCTTCATCTAACCTCTGAAGAAAATCTGAGCAGATCTGTTGACGAACGAGCTTTTGTTCAGGGGTCAAATTTTTTAGGACCAACTTCGCACAAACTTTCATGTTCAACTCGTCATGTAAAATTTTTCTGTCAGTTTCTTTATCGGCGTTTACAGTCTCACCAATCATCCGAATGCTCATACGACGATCTCCGCGCACAATTTCATTGATTTTGGTCACTGTTTGCGGAGTTGAAACAAAGACAGGTCGACCTGGACGTTTGTCATCTTCGGTGCTCTCTCGGCTTTCAGAAAACCGTTTATACCATTCGAAAACACGCGCACGATATAGAGAATTTTCACCATAGGCCTCTTTCAACAACTTACAGCACTCAGTCGGAGTTTTTTTTAATTTAACGAGAAATTTCACATTGATCCGTTGCTCGTGTTTTTCGTCACACATTTTTATCGGCAGGAGAAAAAAACACGTTCGTTTCTAACCTCTATAGAAAAAATACTACTACAGCGACAAAAACGTGTTTTCGTACTGGCATAGTAGGCACTTCCAGCTATCCAACGCTGCATTCGTTTTCCCCCCTACCCTCTAGGACGTCTTCTGTGCGCGCAGTCTCGTTATTTAATAGCCAGACCTCGTAAACGTTTCGCGGTTAATAACACTTGTTAGATAGATCTTTTTATGGAAAGTATTAAATATTGGTTTTTTGATGTATTAAAATTTTAAAAATGTCTAGCGATTATTACGCCATCTTTACGTGTCAGGTGTCAACTATTTCTGTAAAATCAGGTCAGATTTTTACATATAGTTATTATGGAGCTTTCCATTCTTATCCTTTCTATTCTTTGCTTCCAGCTTTCTGCAATATCAGAATAGTATCGTGGTGTAACAGATTATTAATAGTTGTAATGAGTATGAGTAGAGTATAGTTGCTAAATTTGACTCCCTCGTTGTAGTGGGCACGTAAGAATAACACAGGAATTGATAACGTACCTGTCACCTTCGCTAAGGTAACGTACCATAAATGGTAAAGCTTCTCCTGACTGCCAAATGTTGCTGTCTCACACTAAAGGATCGATTTTGAAGAGCAAGTTTTTCTTAGTCAGAAATTCTTTTTCGAAAAAGTTTTTCCGTCAATGATGCATCAAGTGTTATGATAAAACTAAAATTGATCAAGAATGGTCACTCTTCTAGAACCTAGTAGGGTAACGTTTTTAGGAACTATCTAATCTGCCAATCTCTCCACGAGGAACACGATGCTCAACAAGACCACTTCGTCCACCTTTTCGCTGGAGATACAACCCCCAACTTTCGTATAGACCCACAACGCTCGAAATAGGACCACAACGCCATAAATCTATTCGTTAGAAATCGGTTAATGCACACATATGTAAAGTGTTGAATAATTTGTAGCGAAGTTGTGCGATCACAATTTAACCAAAAAAGATATTTTAGGCACACTCACACACTATAAAAGTTAAAACGAAAAAGTTAATATTTTTTATTGATATGCAAAATTCTCTAGCATTTATTTTTGGGGAATATTCCCAGAGCACAAACCAGAATAAACCCTCAAAAGTGAGCAGGACTGGAGAATATAACTTTAACTTGACTTTCCTCTTCTCTTTTATAATGCTAGTTATAGTTAATTTGACTGTTGGAAGGTAATGTATTGAAAAGTAATGTAATAATAGAATATTGAAAACTATTGAACTCATTATATTTAGATTAGAAGCTCAGGTGTGCACCTTTACGTCGACTGGACGCAACGCCGACCGTGGATACTACGCCAACCCTTAAAATAAATTTTGCTATTGAATATTTTGCCGGTCATGGACAATACGCCAATCACAACCGGTGGACAGTTTGCCCACTGTTGACACTGACCTAACCTAACATAAAGAAAGTCATATTGTAGAAACCATCACAGACATCATATTTGTAAAAACCATATCAGAATCTATCAAGAGGTTAATTAGTTTTAGCTTCGGAATTTTACATTAGCATCCCCATAAGAATTATTGTAACTATGGACGGCTCGTAAGGGTCGGCGTAGTGTATACGTTCGGTAAAGTGTCCACGGTCGGTGTAGTGTCCACGGTCGGTAAGTGTCCAGTAGCAACATTTATTTGAAGGGTCGGCGTAGTGACCACAGTAGGTAAAGTGTCCAAAACCGCCAGCCGGTGTAGTATCCGCGGTCGGCGTTGTATCCGTCGGCGAGTGTCCAGCCACCGCATGCACAAGTAATACATTTTTTACAAACATTTGTCACTCTTTGTATAAACAAAATATAAAAAATTTAAATAAAATGTTCTTATATAACTAGAACAAAAAAACAAAAGAGGTGCTACCGGGCAGTAATCCAAATGTCTTGTCGATGCTTTCAAACACATAAATTGTGCAAAGTATGCTTATAAAAGTGTCGAGTAACACTGTACATTTTGCGTTTTAAGCATGCGGTTGTTTAAGATCGTTTAGTTCCAGTTTTATTTTAGATTTTTAATGTTCTTGTTTATGCTCGTTTGTGCTGTATTATACTGAATTTTCTCGAGGATTATTATGAGAGCGTTTGCGAACGTGCTCGGTTATGCTCCCACAGGGAACATTCTTTTGAAACGGTTTTATCATGCGCGAATGTTCTCATCGGCAATTTCAGAGCGTTCTTTCATTTACAACACTGTACTCGTAAATATCATCCATCCATATAATAATATAACGAGCTTTTTCAGGGTATGTGTCCTATTTTGGAAATTGACAAACAAAAGGCACAACTACACCGTATAATTTTAAGTGGTTTTCTAACGGCGTTACAGCAGACACCACTGCGTGGTGCAAAGTTTAAGTTAAAAACTTCATTCTAGCGTATTCTAGCACATTATAAATAATTAATATTTTAGTTTAAAGGTGTTTTTTATCTTAAAGAAAAACTATTGAATTTAAAAGTTTGAAGATGTTTTTTAAGCGAAGTTTGCTAGGTTTTTCTCCGGTCATTAACGTGGTGTTTCAATAGTTAAAAGTAATTCAGTGCATTTCTAGCTAGGAAAATTTGAAAACAGATTATTTAATGAGCAGAAGCAGATCAATAAATGTGAGTCAGTGTGAACGAACTGAGTTTGCTTTATTTGATTTGTTTCAGTGATAGGTACACGGACTCAGACTTTTTTTACCTTTTTGCTTTAGTCCATTATCTTACTTAGTGGCCCACTTTAGTTTTAAACAGTGGTTATGTGAACTTCTAGTAAGTTCAGAATAGACTAGCGAATAAGACCGGTTCTTCGAACCTTGACCAAGCAAATTCACCAATTCAGGAACAAGACTAGGCAAATTCACAAAGCCAGAAACAAAAACCAGAAATTGTTAGTCAAGCAAATGACATTTGTTTCATTACAGCACAAGGAAATTCACAAAGTAACGAACAAGAACCCTCAGCCCAGCCCACCCATTGATCTAATAACACCGGTACCTGTTAAGAAGAAGAAGACTGATCCCACAATTGCACTGTTGATTAAACGGAAAATGCTAGATGCGGCTGCAGTTTTTTTAATGTGGAGTGCAGGTTTGCAGCCGCATCTAACATTTTCCGTTTAATCAAACAGTGCAATTGTGGGATCAGTCTTCTATTTAACTGGTACTGGTGTTGTGAGTTTAGTGGGTGGGCTGGGCTAAGGGTTCTTGTTCCTCACTTGGTGAATTTCCTTGTGCTACTAGTTCTTGTGCCTGGCTTTGTGAATTTGCCTGGTCTTGTTCCTGAATTGGTGAATTTGCTTGGAAAAGGTTCGAAGAACCGGCCTTATTCGCTAGTATACAGATATCAGACGTTTGTTTAATTCCCCAGTTGTTCATAACAATCATTTAATGTGCGTAATATCTTTTTGGTTTAGTTATTTTTGTGGTTCATCGCAAAAATCTTCGCAAAACGATTTTCTCGTGCTCTTCATATGAAACTTTAATTATCCCAAAAAAATTACCTGTTATGTATTTACACCCGATAATTATTATATATGTGCAGGTTATGCGCAAATAGTTACTTGTATACCAAGGCCACGAAATGTCTTTTTAACGTACCGAGAGAATAATTGTCGCCGAGGCAGGACAATCTCGAGGACGCTAAAGAGTTTCTCGGACGATATTTTTTTGCTTTCATGTTTCTATGGAAATGGCATAAATAAAACAATAGCTTAGTAAATAATCGTAAAAATAGGTGGAGAACTGGCGTTAAGTTACTTCGCGGGCGTTACTTTTTGTAACAGATGCGAAATTGAATTTCGCGGCCTGTATTGCGTACGCGAAGTATCCTCTTTGCGTACGGTTGCATAAAGACTAATTTTTAATTGGTTTAAATTGACATAATTTATGTAATCTATATATTATGATGTGCACATCAATAAAAAATATTAACCTTTTTTCGTTTTAACTTGTGTGCCTAAAATCTCTGATTTGGTTAAATTGTGGTCCCACAACTTCGCTACTACGAGTCAACACTTTACATATTGTTGTGATATAGGCATCCCGCATAACATGTATGCTCGATGTGTTGCCTATCTTCCAGGTGAAAGGATTTCACAATTTTTTTATTTTAAAAACAATAAAATTTTTCATTAAATATGTTCAAGACATACATAACACTATGAGGTGATAGGGGACAGATTCTTTACGTGAATTTCACAAACTCAATTTTAAGTTGAACGATTTTCTGTCGTTGGTTGATTTTTTCACACTTAGAGATTTTGAAGCCATTTTATGATATGTTTTCTCCTGAAAATTGTTGAAGGCATATGTGAGAAGGTATACACAAGTATTTATTACTTTACTTACAGTTTTTATTATTGAATTTCAAGAAAGTGTTCTACTTTTTTGACGATTTATAATTTTCCATAGTAAATGGTTATTTTTCAATGTTATTTGAATTTCTAAGTAAAATATTTTACTGCAATATTGTTAACCAAGTTCTAGGGTGCATTTGACACTAGAATGTTAAGGTGGGGTACATTTTATAGAGAAGGTTTAGACCTTTGAAATCCCAAAATTGTAACGTTGCAGCAGGGTCTGTTAGAATGTCAAAATTTAGTTTATATTCATAATTTTGGTGTCAGAATGTATGTAATTTTTGTTTGATATGATCTTAGGCTTAATCTTATGATAAGAAAAGGATGTAGCAAGGTGTTAAAATGTTTTTATTTGAATTTTTGTGAAGTAATGTTTGTCAGAAAATCCAAGATGGTTGCCAATGAATCCTAACTCTAAATTTGCGTTTTAATAGCCGTATTGGGTACCAAAACGAAGGAAAAATTATCCTCTTTCATTTTATAAGATTTATTTAAACAATTAATTTAATTTTTTACCAACAATTTGGTCAGAAAAGTTTTTGGTGAAAAAGATGTTTCTAGTTTCCAACTAGGAAAATCACTAACGATTCGCAATTGTTTTCCAATTATTATAAAAGCAGCGCGAAAATTTTGTAACGCTCTCTCTTTAATTTTCATATAGAGAAGAAGTCTTGTCAGTTTGTACGTTATTTTGATAAAATCCGAGATTATGTTGGTGAATTTTATGTCACTTAAATGTCAACAAAGTAAGATTATGACAAATGTCATCTTGTTGTTTTTAAAATTTTTCTAATAAGTTCTTAATAATTTAATTAATAATAATTAAAATGAACAATCAAAGTGAAATTAAAGTGATATAAACGAAAGTGCAGTGTTTAAAATTTGGTGATCAGACTGTTATTATTATTTGGAGAAATGTTTGGAAAGCTTATTTTGTATGGAACGAATTAAAGGAAAGTAATGGAATCTCATTACAATTAACCGAATTATTTTATGTACCCACGTCATGAAAGATACGTGTTGCTCCATTAATAATTATAATTATCTTCAACAATCACAAATAAAATTCATTTAAAGGATGACATGGGATGTAAACATCTTATCAACAAATAAGCAGGTAATTTTACCAACTATAACAGGAATCTACTAACTTTCGAGTTAGGGTGATTAACTTTTTGTGTGGCGCCAAATAATTTTAAAATTTAAAATAATTTTCAAATTTTAATGTTTTTTTATTAATAGTAATTTAAGATTGTTGGATTGATCAAATAAGAATTAAAAAGGAAAAGAGAATTAGAATGCCTCTTAATTTTTATTTTGTTAAATCTATTTGACACTGAAATTTAATTTGATTTTCTTTAATTTTAATTTTGAATTTTAATAGTTGTTTTCTTTTCTCTTCATGGAATCTTAAATTTTTATTTCTTTTCTAATAAATGTGTTAATAAATACAGCTATAATTTAAATATCTTCCTAATTAATTAGCGACCCGGCTAATTTCGTCTGATGCATTTATGGAACTTGTTTTCCAATTTCGAAATTATAGCCGGAGAATTTTTTTATAAAGGTAAGTGATATTTAGTTGTGTATATTTTCAGACTGTTTAAATTGTGTTTGAGAATTTCTACAATAACAAATTTATTTTGCAATTTATAACCTTTCATCTTTCATCAAGTGTTGGAGGGTTTATTATTATTCACTACAATTTTTTTTATTGACCACCCATATCACAATAATATGTGTGCATTAACCGATTTCTAACAAATGGGTTTTTGGCGTTGTGGTACTATTTTGGGCGTTGCGAGTCTTAAAAGTTGGGTTAAGTGGTCGAGGTGGGCGTTGTGTCCTTAGCGAGAAGGTGGGCTAAGTGGTTCTGTTGGGTATTGTGTCCCTTGTTGAAAGTTGGGCGATGTGATACCTTTTAGAAATTGGACGACGTAGACTTTCCGTTCTGCAATATGGTACTAAAAGATGGATGGGCAAAATGGACCGGTGGGCGAAGTGGTATGGACACCGCTGAAGTTGTTATAGCAACACTTGATTGACAGAGAATTGATACTTTTTATTCACCTAAACAGACGTTTGCGGTGACATAACAACATTGTCACGCTAAACAACAGCTTTATTAAACAACATCTGCATAATTTCAATAATTAAATTCTTATAACACGCTATGAACTATTTATTTTTAATTCCTTGCAATTTTAGAAAGCTTCTAAAAAAATAATGCATGTATCTTGGCTGCAAAATGACTTATTAGAAAAAGAGTATTATTTTGCGGCCTTGATACAAAAGTAGCTATTATGTGTGCCCATACTATGTTTAAGTTATTTTGTTTACCACTACTCTGGACAATGCTCTCATAATAATGTAAACATCCAAGCAGATATATCCACTTTTCAGTTGTCTAATAATCTGATTTATTACACAACTGGAATTTTACTCTAAAAATGACATGCAAACAGGCACATCGTTTGTTTTGTTGATTTCTATGCACTTTTATTCAATTTATTTGTTACCAAAATCAGAATTCTGCGTTTGATTGTGTAGCAGTTTTGTAGGCAACTTGATATGTTGCAATTATTCTATTAGTATTATTAAACAATTCTTTGCTGTCACAATATTAATTGCAGAATACCTAACGAATACTCATTTTGTTGTGTTGAATATATAAACAATATATTCATTTTATTTGTTTTATGAGATCTGCTTACATTAATGTCTTTTTTATTATTGATTTGTTTATTTAGCATCCACTTTCTGTATACCGCGTTGTCGGCATTAACAATTCAACTTTATAGAGATGTTATTACGACAATCTATTAAACCATTTTAAAGATACAGTGGCGCACAACATTTTTTTTAGTTTAATTTTTGTGATTCTACACCATAGTTTTGCCATAATATAAAAATATACAGCATATTCACTTAGTTAATAATAATAATATTTATTCTATAATATTTTTACATAGTATAGAACCTCAAGGAGGGAATTCAACAAGGTTGTTCTTTCATTCCCCCCTTGCATACTTTGAACAAAACAATACATTAGTCGGACCTATTACAAAAAAAACATAATATAAGTAACTATAAATAATATGACTATCATAAGAAACTAATCATATATTCAATAGAGACTGTTTACGATCTGGTGTATCAATGTCAATCTGACGTCAATTGCTTAACCAAAGCTTTTTTAAATTGCTTAACTGATAACTTTTTTAATGATGGCAGTATACCATTGTAAACTTTCGCGACACTATAACTAAATGATCGTTCAAAAAGTGCGGTATTATGCTTGGGTATACTCAACAGGCCCCTATGTCGCACATTTATATTGTGTACATCTGTTCTATACCTTATTTTATTGCATAGATAGGGCGGCTGCCGGTTAATTATTATGTTATGGTAGAACGTTGTTATTTGTGTGTAACGTCGTTGTTTCATATCAAGCCAGCCCGTTGGAGCTAATTTTGAAGATATATGGGCAAATTTAGGAACAACACGAATCAAACGTAAACAAGAATTTTGCACACGTTGTATACGTTGAGATGTTTCAAAATCGAGACAAGGACCGTATACGGGCATGCAATAATTAAATTGCGATAAAACAAGTGATTCACATAGTAAAATCTTTGCTTCTTTACTTAAGTAATCTTTATGCGGATATATAAGTTTTAAATTATAATAAGCATTTTGTATATATTTGTTAATTTGTTTTTTGAATCTAAACGTTTTATCAAGAATTAGTCCTAAATTTTTAGCGCTTTCCACTATAGGAATATTAATTTCTCCAATTTTAATGGGAGATAGTTGATAATTACTAATCGATTTGCCTAAAAGTAAAGCACAAGACTTAGATGGATTTAAAATTAAAGCGTGTTCTATGGAAAATTCAGATACAGCTTGTAAATCGTTGTTTAATATATTAGTAGCGTTTTCAATATCATTAGGATTGAATGAATAGTAGATCTGCGTATCATCTGCATACATATGAACATTACAGGTCCCTACACAATCACAAAGACCTATGGTATACATGGTGAACAGCAGAGGTCTTAATATAGATCCCTGCGGAACCCCTCTGGTAACATCAACAGGTGTTGAGACAGCAGCAGATACCCTGACCCTTTGTGTTCTATTATTCAGGTAATTCTGGAACAGACCAACTGCATCACTACCAATACCAAAGAAGTGTAATATACAAAGCAATAACTCATGATTTATTGTGTCAAACGCCTTGCTAAAATCTAAAAGAGTCAATAATGTACATTTTCCTTCATTGCAAGCTTTCAAAATATCATCTGTTATCTTTAACAAGGCGGTTGTACAACTGTGAGCAGGTCGAAATCCTGATTGGCATGATGGAAACAACTGATTGCATTCTAAATATTTCCTAAGTTGTAAATTAATTACTTTTTCAATTATCTTGGAGAGTGTTGGTAGTATACTAATTGGCCTGTAATCCTTATACCCTGTAGCGTGTTCGCATTTTGCTATTGGTGTTACCAGAGCCGACTTCCAGCTGTCGGGGAATGTTATTTCTAATATACACGAGTTAATAATGTGTACTAAGTACTGCAATATAAAAGGACAACATAATTTTATCATAGTAATATTTAATCCGTCCGATCCCGTCGAATTGCTTTTTAGTGAATCGACAATTTTTGCAACAGCATTATCATCTATTAGGTTAAAATTAAACTCCCCAGCTTTATCTAATTTATTATTTTTATAAAAATCTAGTACGTGTTGAGGAATGGATATATGTGGAATACTGTTTACAAAATAGCTATTAATTTCATCAATATTACGTTTAAAGATGCTGTTTTCATTTAGTTTAGATGGTAGTACATTTAATGCTCTGAATTCTTTCCATAATGCCTTAGAATTATTAGTGCGAGCAAGTTTAAATTGTAGGTAAGCTCTTTTCTCGTTCTTTATTGCGGTATTTGTGTAATTGCGCAACGTCCTGTAATATTCCCATGCAGCAGTGGTTTTTATACATTTGAATTTATTTTTCGCCTTATCTCTCAAACGTATTAGTAATCTAACATTATCGGTTAACCAAGGCGAGTGTTTTTTTGTTATTGTAATAGTTTTCCATGGAGCGTGTTTATTAAAAAGTTTCAGTATGCGATTGCTTAAAATTTCTACTTTTTGATTAATATTATTTTCGTAAAATATATCATCTATAGAGAGCGTCTGCAATTCAGCATAGAAATAATCATGGTTAAAATTTTTGAAATCCCTGTATTTACGAACAGTGGGAGAATACGTAACTTTTTGACACGCGATTTCGCAAACTGCTAAGTCATGATCTGAAAAATGACAATCTATAACACTCGATTTCAGAATAAGTGAAGGTTGTGAAGTTATAATTATGTCTAATAAAGTTTTTTTCTAGTAGGTTCTGTAATTATTTGGCTAAAATTTAAAGATTCCAACATATTATTAAAATATTCCGTAGAAGGATTGGCTGCCATAAGGAAGTTTACGTTTCCATCCCCTAAACATACAAAATGGTCTGAATATGGTTACACAACATAATAGAGTTTTCAATTTCATCTATAAGGTTCTTATAATTAAAAGTTGGAGGTCTATAAAATACTCCCAGCACTTGTCGGCACTTTGTAGTTGTTAATGTAGCTTCGAATATCGCACACACCAGTGACGTTACGATTAGTTCGCTGAGGCTTGCCGATCGTGTCGTCATTGGGTGCTGGTTGTTATTATATTGTGCTAATGCTATCGTGCCATAAGAATAATAAACTTTTGTAAATTTTAACTTTATAATTTGACATTTATTGTTGATCAATCGGGCCCGAGGTTTTGAACACTTTTGAATTCCTCATGAAATGATTTAATCTTCTGGGTAATTCCTTAAGACAAAAATTGTTAAAAGGTATTCCTCGCACCTCGAGAGTTCACGATCCTTTTCATTACCATTCTAGTTCGATTGCTAGGGGACTTAATTATTTATGTTTGGGGCATCACACGAAGAAATTATGCATATGAAAATTTTACTTTTTATTGCTGAGTTTATTGTTAATAACTTTAAATAATGATACAATACTAATTAGACTTACTAAATTACACACAGTAGATATGTACATACAATTTACAATATCTTTATGACTTCCTATCAAATCATTATATAAAAAATGAACACAAACTTGTTTAAAAATACTTTATTCCAGTAATTTTCCATTAAATTAAAAATAAAACATTTTTATATTAAACAACAAGAACATTAAACTTCTAATTATTTATTTTAGTCATTTAACTCAGATTATTTCTTTCTAGTCTTTTAGTGAGTTTCCAAAGTGATTAGATAAGATTACAATAAATATTTCAAAATACAATAAGTAATAATAATCAAATCTCTGTACTGTTGCTTACTTATTACTTATTAGAGGGTATCCAATAAATTCTTTTTTCTGTTGAAATCTACGTTGAATAGTTTCTTCATTTTCATTATAACTTTGATTATTGTTATTATTATTAGCACCCGGGTACACATTCAAATGCAGAACCATCTTTCTTAGTTTCAATCTTCCTTGCATAGGTATCCCTACGTATGGATATGGATACCTATAACGTGGAGTTATTCCTGGTCCTTGAAACTGTACTCGATTCTCACTACCAAATTCATCATCATATGGAGAAGAATAAATATTCAAAGTTAAACTTAATGGCTTTTTAAATGCATCATTAGGATTTGTATTGGTGTTTTTTGACAAATGTGCAGCTTCCTGTAGCAGTTTATTCCTATTTTTATAAAAATTCGATGTTAAAATCGAAGGGGCAAATCGGAAACTGCTTGGAGCTAACAAATTGATATCGCTGGGATCTTGAGGTTTATATGCAAAAAATGGATCTTGAGGAAAGTGCTGCGTAGAAAGATGATAGTCATGCTGCTGTGGATGCTGTGGATTCTGTCTTGGTGTTTGGACGGTACCATAAAGTTTGAATCTATCGTTTTCTCTATTATTCGTATTTATAAGTTTTTGCTCTTCTCTAATTAACTCCTTCTGTCTGTGAGCGTTTTCAGAGATGTATTGAATGATGTCTTGGATGTTATGAGGATGTTGTTGTGGCTGAGGTCTGTGATTAGGATGAACCAGATGAACATAATGCGGTGTAGTTGGTGGACCATAAGATGGTGAGAATCCTGATGGGGGAGCCCCTCGTAAATCGTTTAAAAAGGGACGCGGTGAAATATGTTCAACTGTCTGCTTTTCTATGCTTATTTGAGGAGCTATTAATTTCTCTGCGACTGGACTTGAACTTGACATGTTTCTGGTAATGTTGGTATTCTCGATCGGCGTGTTTTTATTACTACTTATTGCATATAAAGTTGTATACAGTATCTAAAAATAAATAAAAAGCTACGTTACTGTTATTGAACTGACGAGTGAGGTATCAAAAACATAAAAACAAATCCTTGTAAAAATCTTTTACATATCACTGACCTATATTATGTTTAATTTTGATAAAATTCAAGATACTTTTATAACAGGAATGATACTAGCTATTTTAAATCAAGAAAAGGTTAAGTTTGCATTTGTAATAGTTTTCCTTCACCTTGTATATAATGTACGAATGTTTAACGGAGGACTTTTAATAAATTAAGGATGAACGTGTTCATAATATAATTAATTAAAAAATCATTTATTTTTTTACATAAAAAGTGAGGTAGATATCCTTAATTTTATGTTGTTCTTGAAAAACTACTTTTATTAGTGGGACGGACTCTTATAATCACATGGTAAAATTGTACAGGGTATTCATAGAAATTTAGTTCTTGAATGATGTATATACCAAGAGGCTTAATTTATGATTCCTTATTGCCGAATTTCAACTATATTCAGCGGCGGTTGCTACGTACCCTTTTGAGTATTAAATGTTAGAGAGCGGCAAACGTATCCGTATAAGTGGCCCCGAAGTAAACGAAGTAAAGTTAATATGCTTGCCGCCTGTTAACAGAACATCTAAAAGGGTTCGTAGTAACCGCCGCTAGATCTATCCTACAAGGATATATAGTATCGATACAATGATTTATAATTTTCTTTAAAAATACTCTATATTTGCTTTTATGGGAGATTGCATTTTAACAAAGACCAATTAGCACCACTTTTTAAAACGAGGCTTGGTTAAAACGGCTAATCGCTATTTTGGTTGTTACTATTACGGCCAACAGTGCGCTCTTAGCCATAACGGTCAATTTGACCAAATCGACCAACTCGGCACCAACCATAACGGACACCATGACCACAATGGCCACCTCGAAACTCCTTCCCATCCGTCATTTAGACCAGCGCTTCCCAACCGCCGGTCCGTCAGGGGTTTTTGCCGGTCCGCAGAGAAATAACAGTATTTTTCAAGATTTTACTAAAATATTTCTAATACGAAAGATCTCTCATTTTAGAATTTTATACTGGAACCGAAGGAATTTTCGTCTTGCGTCCCCGATTAACACATCCGCGAACAATCAAAATCCAGGAGGCGAGGACGATTCGCAATTTCGCCGATGTGGCAGCAAACGTGCTCCGATCCGGACCGTTTATCGTCTGTCGATGTGTTTCCGTCTCAGATTTTTGACCGTCTCCGGCAAACCGTCCCCCGATCGCGTCAGTCCGAAAGTGTTTTTGCCTACACTCTTCTGGGGGCAGGAGTCATTGGGATTTTCGGGGGCGATCAAACAAGGTTTGGCGACATTCGATGTCACACGCCATGATATAAGTGGTGTGCCTATTGGTTTTTCCGTATCTCTATTTTCAATCTAGGGGGCCGCGAGTGTCGAAAAGTTGACCTTTTTTCGGGAGGTGGTATCTATATCTATAGGTGGTCTAAGCTATAGGAGCCAAAACGACTGTCTTGGCGACAAACGACGGTTAATCTCAAAATGTTTAAAAAGCTTTCTCTTCAAATGCCACGCAAAACCATAAGAAAAAAGTTACAGCCGAAAAACTTTTGATTCGTTTTTCACCCGAGAATCGTGCTAAAGTAATATCGCCGCCACCTGCCTAGTGGGACTGAACTGCAAACCACTTCTTACGTCGTTTGAGCCCATTCTCGACTTCGGCGCCGCTCCCGTTTTTGGCCGCCGCTACTGAAAACCACTCGCTAGCGTTTTCAGTTATATCTCCTCTCCCTGTCCAGATATCTCGTTATGGTTCTGAATTATGGGACCGCCGTATGTGTCTGGGACCTGGTTATGATTTTCGGCGCCGCTCTCTCCGCCGTTCTCGCACCTTGAAAAAAAAACTCCGGTCTTAACCGCCGAATTCGCGCCAATCCTCGTTTTGGTCGTTCGTGGTTTGGTATACGGGAAGCGGATGATGTATGAGAACCAACCTTTGTTATTGTAAAGAATGGATATTTATTTATTTCAGATTGTTCTTGTACAATGTAAAAGTTTATTTATTATTATATGATTTATTTTGCGGAATCTTTTCTTTAATTTTTTTACCTTACCGGTCCGCAAAGAATTGCTACGTCGTTTGGCGGTCCGTGAACGAAAAAGGTTGGGAACCGCTGATTTAGACTATAACGGCCACCGACGCTTATGTATTGGCGACGCTGACCATAATGACCAACATGATCACAACGGCCATAATGACCACAACAGCCAACAGTTGGCCGTAAGATTAAGTTACAGTTGGTTATTGTGGTCATTTGGGCGTCGTGACCAAGACGCCAATACATAAGTCAGTACCCGTTGTGGTCAAAATGGCGAATGGGGCGGAGTTTCGAGGTGGCCATTGTGGATATGGTAAAGTCGAGTTGGGCGATATAGTCAAATTAACAAGGCAGTATCAAAAAATATAGGCTGTTACGGTCACGGTGGCCGTTGTGATCATAGTCACCACAGCCAAAATAGCGATTGGCCATTATGGTCATTGGCAGTTGTGGCCTAGAGGTGCTGTTACAATAAACTTTAGTTTCCAACCTACTTGAAGCAAAATGACCTATATGTACCGTTGGAAAGCTATTGTGTAGTAGAACAATGTAATATAAAAATGTTCCTACCTTAGATTAGGTGTGTATTTTCTGATTGAACTGTAAGTATATAGGGCTAAAAACTTTTTACTACTAAAACTTCCTTTAGCTCTAGAAACTTATTATAGCCGCAAAAAGTGTTTCTAAACATTGCTTAGGATGATGAGTTCTACCTGTATGCAAAATTATAGTTTAATAGAACGAAGAAAGAAATTCTGAGGTATTTGAATTTGAACATGGGTATACAGTCTTTGATTTAAAGCGACCCCGGGAGGCTAACGAGATCAAACCACCCCCGATAGTCCAGGTAGTAGCATAATAGTCCAGGTCATTTATGTCAAAATCTATGTTATGTGAAAATCTAAGTATTTTGATTCGGAATTTTTATAGAGTACCCTCCCCCCTCCGAGAAAAATTTGTAAATACGCCACTGGAACAACTAAAGTTTCGTTATTTGCCTAAGCTTGCTAGATAATTCTGTTTTATTAATTGGAGGACCAAAAATCAAAGCCTTCTAGCCGTAAACAATTTTTCACGTTTTTCTTGAAAATTTTCTTAAATAAGAGTATGCATATTTATTATAGTTGAAAAGAGAACAGAATACTCTATCGATTTCTGTGAAAAGATCATGTAATTTAAAAAAGTTCGATGACGTCATCATGCTCACGCCGATTTTTTAAATACAGAATTTGCTGAACCAGAACATAGAGAATTTTTAATAATATACAGGGTGGGATTAAAATATGGAATATTAAAAAAAGCGAACTCAACCGGCTTTTTTTAAAAACGCTGAAACACGTCGATTTTGTTTTTTAAAAATACACATTAATATGTGCGATTCACCTTCCGACTGTCATTTGTTTCTAAGTTATGACGTCATCACAAAAAATTTTAAATGACAATATAGATTTTTAGTAGTGGAATCCGATAGTGATTTCTCTTCCCTTTATGATCATGCAAATAAATCGATATTATGGTATCAATATATCAGATCGATTTTTCTCAGAATTTTTGTTATGCAACCTTATAATTTATTTGCATGATCATAAAGGGAAGAGAAATCACTATCGGATTCCACTACTAAAAATCTATATTCTCATTTAAATTTTTTGTGATGACGTCATAACTAACAAACATTTGAAAAGTTCAGCTCGATTTTTCTCAGAATTTTTTTATGCAACCTTATGACTTATTTGCATGATCATAAAGGGAAGAAAAATCACTATCGGATTCCACTATTAAAAATCTATATTGTCATTTAATTTTTTTGTGATGACGTCATAACTTAGAAACAAATGACAGTTGGAAGGTGAATCGCACATATTAATGTGTAAGTATTTTTAAAAAACAAAATCGACGTGTTTCAGCGTTTTAAAAAAAACCGGTGGAGTTCGCTTTTTTTTAATATTCCATACTTTAATCCCACACAGTATATGGTTTATACCACTTCTGACTGAAAATAAAGTTGCTACAAAGCGGGGCGCTTTAAATCAGACTGTATATCGGGGTGGTTCTTATTTACTCTTGATGAAATTTTTTTCAACCTTTTTTGGCCTGACCTCCCAAATGGATTCCAATATATAAAAAACAATCTGTAAAAAATTTCAACTAAATCGGACAAAAGGAAAGGGTGCCCCAGTAGTAAGTAAATGGGGGTTCAAGACTAAATCTCCCCATGTTATTCTTATGGGAGTTTCGTTTTTAAGACAGGACAATTTTGTGAGGTTATGTGTGTCAAACTTGGCGTCCTTCCCGCTAGATGTCAGCATGGGTGTGGGGTTGAGTGTTTTGGCGGGAAAATGTAAATGTGATGCTTGCTCGTGATTGGTCGGATTGAATTACCGGTAAAATAGGTTGCAGCATGTGTCGCTAGATGTCGCTGTGGGCGTGGTTTTGGCGGGAAAAATGAAATCTCAGGCCTGTTCGTGATTGGTCCGAAGTTTTGGCGCTAAAGGAGGTTGCAGGACGTGTCGCTTTGGAGCTGAATGTAAACAAACGGGGTTGCCAAATCTCATATTTGGTAAAAATGAAAAGTCACTAGATAATTCCCCAGGACTTGAAAGTGTGTGTTTAGACCGCGCGCAAAGGGGGCCTTCGCCCTGGGCCCCCATTCTGGGGCATCCTAGGGAGATCGTTAGGGTGCTTCGCTCTGGGCCCCCACTCTGGCGTTCCCGGGGAGATCGTTAGGGGTGCTTCGCCCTCCTCGGGGCCCCACTCTGGAGGGTCCCCCTGGGATCGACAGCGGTGCAGGGCCCCCTTGTGTGAAAGATGTCGGCGTGCGCGTGAACGCGGCCGGGCGGGGGGGGTTAAATGGAAAAATTTGTCGCGGCGTTGCGTGGGCGGGTGCCCCGGTGGGCCAGTGGGCCGTTGAAAGGGGTTAATTTGAAAAATTTGGCGGTTGCCTCGCTGCTGATTAATAATAAGGCGGTGGGGTAAACATTTTATTAAAGGGGGCTGAAAAAAAAATAATATACAATCATCGTTTAACTAGATGTAAATACAATATTAACAACATAAGCGTACTGTAGATTTTTCTTTAATACAAATAATGAATAGTGACCTATAAAATACAATAATAATAATAATAATTAAAGGAGAATGCATCCTTTTCTTCTCTCTCGTGAATAGTACTGCTGGATGATCTCATCACTTAATTGTTGCATAGATTTGATGTTGGACTAAAAATAAAAACATTACATTTTATACATTAAATTAAAAAATATCAACTTACCTGCATTTGTTTTTTCCTTTATGAACAAAACAGAAGCCAGTAAAATACAACAATGATATTATTTTAAAGGAGAATGCATCTTTCTGCTGGATGATGTAATTATTCAAAACATATGTGCATACATTCCTTTTCTAGAATGATCTCATCATCATCACTTAATTGTTGCATAGTTTGATGTTGGACTAAAAATAAAAACATTACATTTTATACATTAAATTAAAAAATATCAACTTACCTGCATTTGTTTTTTCCTTTATGAACAAAACAGAAGCCAGTAAAATACAATAATGATATTATTTTAAAGGAGAATGCATCTTTCTGCTGGATGATGTAATTATTCAAAACATATGTGCATACATTCCTTTTCTAGAATGATCTCATCATCACTTAATTGCTGCATAGTTTTGAGAGCTAAAAAAACATTACATTTTATACATTAAAAATAAAATAACAATATCAACTTACCCGCATTTGTTTTTTCCTTTAATACGATAATAATATTAAAAGAAAAATGCATCTTTTCCTTCTAACAAAATATTATATATTCCGCCGGATGATGTCATCAGTGAATTATTGCACTAGCAAGAAAAAACATTCCTTTCATGAATTGATGTTCGACTTAGAAAAACAATACATTCGGTGTAAAATAACAATCTCAATTTAGCTGCACTTGTTTTTTTCTATTTTACACGTTATAATGAAATTTTTAAGATCGCAAACAATATTAAGCGGTTGTATTGTTTTTAGTGCTATTTTTATTGATTAAAAGACGCGAGTTCAAACCGCATTACATATGTGCACAGTTTACCGCTTGTTTTAAAACTGAAGCGCTATTAAAATGTGTACTGTAAAATATTTTCTTAATGTCATGTCATAATTAATTAATGCTTTTTAAGTGCAAACATTAACATAGGCGATAAATTTAAAATGTGCGTCATTGCCACATCTGGGATTCGTTTCTTGATATTCCCCGTTTGATTTACAAAACAACAGGGATGTACAAAATCTCGCATAAAAAGATTATTTACATGTCTTTGATTCCATTTATAATTGAATCGTTGTTTTGGACATCCTTTAGAATATTTATTTCTTTAGTGGGATATTTTAGTTTGTAAAAATTGTGTTATATGGAGTATTTTGTTCGAAGTGTTGGCCTTGTTAGGGGTGGAAAGCGCGCCATTTTATGAGTTATTGCTTGAAGTTATTTTATGAGGGTGTTTTGCGTTTTCGATTTGTGTCAACAATTAAAATTAATTGCACCTTGCACTCGTATAAAAAGCTCGCTCTAAAGTGCCTCTGTTTTTAGTTGAAACAAGTGTTTGGTGCGGATAACATACTCATTTAGAAAAAACCGTTCGATTCAGTTTGTGAAATTAACGTGTTATTATTTTTTAATTGAAAGGCTGAATTGTATTTAATCCGTCTTAACAATAATGGATATTACCAATTTGCAAAATCAGGTTACATTGGTGGAAGATGATTTAGCACGTGCAACAACACCTGCTGATTTTCGAAGGTTATCAACCCTGATTGATGAAACTACGGAATTAACAATCCAACAGATAAGGAATTACTCAAATGCGGGGGGAATAGCTGATAAACGGAAACTAGAAACGATTTTGAACAGATGTAAATACTTGGATGCGAGGATAAAACAATCCCTTATTAAAACAGGCGAAGGAGTTAGTGGAGAGGGTGGGGAAAGCAGCGTAACGTATTATGACGTAAGTTTTTCATGTTTTTTATTGAATATTCTCATTTTGATTGATTATAATTTGCATGTTTTAGCTGGAATCAGCGTTCAAAGGGCGTATTAAGACGGGTATAGTGATCAATAACAATATAATAGATCCAAAGGAGTTTCTCGAGGAAGCACAGCCCATTTTTGTGGATAAAATTGAAGCATCCCTCCAAAAGCGAATACCTAACATGAAAGCCAATGTCGTTCTTTGTGCCGATTATAAAATGAAGCTAGATGATACAGTACAGGTCAAGTACTTTAACACGTCCAACTTCATTATATCAAGATCCAGCGACCTTATTTCTATATTCGGGGACATGGAGATTTCTTTATTGTCACAGGTGCGTATATGAAGTTTTTTAAAAACTCACTTTTAATTAGTTTTTTTCCTTTTTTACAGATGGGATCCTTTGAAGAAGTGGGGTCAGGGGGTAGTTTTAGTCGTATTAATTCGTTAGCTATAAATATTAACAAATATTCGCCTTTAAGAGCTTAGGCCAAAGGCGTAGGATAGCAGGCTCTAAAAAATAGATTAAGTTTCGAACATTATTTCAAAAGTTTATTTGATTCGGAAATTACATATGCCGTTAATAGAAGCATTCGTTCTGATAAACATAATCTTTATACATATTCTATTAGGAAAAAAGCTCTAGATTCATGTGATGATAAACGTTTTATACTAAAAAATAAAATTGATACCCTTCCATGGGGTCATTTTAAAATAAATGAAGAGGAGGAAGATATTTTATAATTTTTTATTGCAAATAAAATCTTAGTTTATACATTTAGATAAGTAGACTATTATTTGTACATATATTTTCTAATTATTATTATTATATTGTAAATATTTATTGTAAATAAAATCTTAGTATATATAGATAAGTAGACTATTATTTATGCACATATTTTCTAATTATTATTATTATTATTATTATAATGTATATAAAGTATATACAAAAACAGACTATTTTTTATAATAAATCACTTTTCTTGATCCAGCTGTTGTGTGTGTTATCAAAACCCAACCATTTCACATATAATTGATCATTTTTTGTTCGTAATACACGTTCAATTAAAAAGCTTTTTGGGTGTTTAGTTTTCATCAATTCCGGTTCATAGAAGCAACCTTTGATTGGGGCACCTCTCACATCTTCTAACAGATAGGTTGTCGGTCTAGTTGATTGCACCCTGCTTATGCGAAATAATTCAGTGCTGAACTGGGGGTGATAACCTTTCGAAAAAACCCCTCTGTACTTAGAAATACGAACCATATCGTTTACTTTAAATTTAGGTTTTGGGGGGGCCCCGTCATCATCATTCGAACGATTTAAAGGCGTGCGAAATGTCACATTGATGGGGGCTAGACCAATTGACCTATGCACGGTGCTGTTGTACTTATCGACAACATCTTGCAGTATATCCAACCATTTATAATTCCCGTTGAAACTGAACTCCTTGTAGAGATTAGATTTAAGTGTCCTAATCACCCTTTCCGCAAAAAATGCTTTCTTAGTGGAAAACGTTGAATAGTGGTTGATGGAATGTTCCGACATTAATTTCTTGAAATGAGTGTTAAAATATTCACCTCCGCGGTCAGTGGCCAAGTTATTCGGTTTTCGCAAGTTTTCATCCAATATGCTCCGCATAGCACCGGCAACTTCATTCCCGCTTTTAGATTTTAGAGGCCTTACCCACACATATTTAGAAAAAGCGTCTATTACCACCAGAACGTATTTATATCCCTTGTTGTAATGAGCATAAGAGTTAAAGACTGCTATATCGCTTTCCCAGAGGTCATCGAACCCTAGAACGATTGCTGAACGTCTGGGGAAATTTATTCTAGCCTGCCTGTGGATCTCGTTAACGATTGCTTTCTTTACATCGCTCATATTAGTACTAGTATTTTAAATATTTTACGTTTTTTGTTTTTTATGGTAACTTTCTAACGCATCCACACGTTCAGTCAATTTCGCAATGGTTTTGTTGAAATTTTCGGCAAGGGGGTTCACAAGTGAAACATAAAACGTCTCGAAACGCTGCCTTTCTGTTTTCATTAAATCGATCGATTCCTGCTGAGTGAGTAATTGCCCCTGTTTTTTAGCTTCGATAATTGGTTGTAATTGATTTATCCCGTTATTGATTTGCACTAACAACGGGTCTATTTTGTCGGTGTAGAATTTTTCTCTACGCTCCCAGGTTTTTACTTCTTCAGTTAATCGTTTTAACGGCACTGCATCGTTTTCTTCCAAAGGATGGCCTATATTCGAAAGTCGTCGTTGTTCGATGTCAAACCCGCCGGTGCTTGTTAATGGAAACAAAGGACGTTGCTGTTGTTTACCTCCCGAAGAAGAAGAACTTCGATGAACCATCCGTCCAAATTTATCCACGGGCATCATGAAAATGAATTAATTTTTACTCATCTTCAAGCTATATAGCCATCTTCTCGCAATTCCTCAACAATACTAGCAATTTCATTTTGAACATTGGAATTTCCGGCATTCTGAGAAGCAATGAGCAATCTTAAACGTTGAACGAGCTCTGAGGGCGTATCCCAATACACATATTCGATGGGGTTATCATTGACACGCTTCATACTGGAAAGTACACCTTTGCCCGTTGTTTCTCTCATTTCTTTTTCTTCTAATGATTCAATGATCGGTTTAATGATCTCCGTATATTTATAGCCAACATAGCGTTTCGATAGCGGTATTTTATCAACATTGGTGGCGCGAAGTATACTTATGTAATTTCTAACGTCTTGCCTTGTATAGTTAGCGGGTCGTTTTAGAACTAAAAGTTCATACAACCCATGCGTTCCATCATACCTAACCCCTTTGACTTTAAAATATTTCTCTCTATTTCCAACGTCGAGGAAGGAATCTCCAAAATTCCATTTATCCAAATTAACGTCATACTTAACACCGTACGGGGAGTTATCTATACTTCGATCGTTTCGCAGCATAAGAGAAAGATATTTCCTAGGTAGCGGGTGATATTGTTCTAAAAAGTCTCGCGTTGACACATTTTCCCATGCCGGATATATATCCTCGTTACCAGACTCCACCCTTTTGTCCACCCCTCCTGCTTCGTCGCCTTCTTCTTCCACTTTTTCTTCCTCTTCGTCTTCACCCTTCATCTTGAACGATGTGTGTATTTTTTTAAGCAGTTTTGATCTAGGGGAAACCGATGTATGCATTTTTGTAAGCAATTTTGATGTAGGAGAGGAAGTACTTGGAGTAGTCGCTACTGTGCTAAAAACGGGTGTGGACCAGGCCAACGGCATTTTCATCGGAGCGCTTATTTTTCCTTTTTCGTTAATGGTTTTCAGGGAGCGAGCGATGTCTTCTATAGGATCCAGAAGGGGTTTGTGCGTTTTAGCAAAAGCGATTTCTTTAAGTTGCGCGCCCGATTGTAAGGCTTTAAATTTCCTTCGTATATCATTAGCAACTCGAATTAATGCTCTTTTACGAAGTTTATCGGCTGCGATGTTGTCCCCCATAATAATAAGGTTACAATATCGATCGCTACTTTAGTTCGACTAGATGAGCTAGCTAAATTACTTCGAATTTATAGCGGTTAGGGTCTAATAAAACCGTCGAAATTTATTCTGTAACGTCCGTTGTTGACGTCACAATCCTTGTTGATCATTAGAAATCCGTAGCGACTGTCTTTCCAGCACCGAGTGCACATGTCCCGAAATTTATTAAAAGGCATATCGATGCTCACATGATCTTCGTAAACGTGACGCATGTTTAAGTCGTCCTGTTTAAAAATCAATAACATGTTCGCGTTATCGCGCAGCAGATGTTTAGCAATTTTCGTGTAAGACTGACAGAGATAGAAACTGTCTATACCGTGATGCCGCCCCATGCTGAAGAAATGACGCATCGGATTCTGATTGTCCATGCTGACGTCGTCAAACACGAAAATCGAGTTAGGGCGCGCTTCATCGGGCATCATGACGGACTCGTTTTCGCTAAAAGTAAAATACCCCATGCCTTTTACACGCTTCAGCGCTTCTTTCAAAAACGTATACTTCGGTTGATGAAGAGACCGGGAATAAATATAAATATTGGCGAACTTCAACCCTTTGGGCTCCACCAACATGGAGAGCATCGCATTTGATTTGCCGGAACCGGAGGGTCCCACTATCAAGCACCTGATGGAGGATGGGAACAAACTGCTATGCTTAGCACCATCAACTTTTGCCCCAGAGTCCATGAGCAGCTCCTTTTCCAAATCGCGTACGGTTAACCTTTCACGTTGTTGCACGATTTTCATTCTTTTTCCGCTATATCCGGCAAGTAATAAAAAATGAAGATTATGCTATAAATAAGCTTGTACGCATGATACGAAGTTATTCGTTCAAATGATCGTGCACGAAGGCGGAGGTGTCTTAAACAAGCTTATAGATAAACTACCCGTCGAACTACACCTTCCGGGGTATCAATTCTGCGGTCCCGGTACACGATTGGGGCAAAGGTTAGCACGCGGAGATCCCGGCGTAAATCCCTTGGACGCCGCTTGTAAGGAACACGATATCGCTTATTCGAGTCATCAGGACGTGAAATCGAGACATCTTGCGGACGCAGTTCTCGAACAAGAAGCCTGGAAGCGGGTTAAAGCAAAGGATTCCAGTGTTTCGGAGAAAGCAAACGCTTGGCTCGTGACCAACGTCATGAAAGCTAAAAGAAAACTTGGAATGGGGTTTGGAAGAGGAGGTGGCGGCGGCGGTAATAAACAATCTAAAGTCGCTTTCGGTAGGATCGTGAAAACCGGACTTAACGCCGTAAAAGGTGCTCAAGCGGAAACTATCGCGAAAGCTGCGAAAATAGCTGTGGGTGCGGCGAGAAGAGCCGTTAAAGAAGCAGGAGGTAGAAGATGTGTGAGACAACCTCGAGTAATTCCTATTCCAGGTGGGGCGGTAAAACAAGGTGGTCTACTTCCCTTATTGCCGGCCATTTTTGGTGGACTCGCTGCGCTTGGCTCGCTGGCCGGGGGCGTAACTCAGGTGGTTAAAGCCGTGAAAGACGTAAAATCCGCTAAAGATCAATTGGCGGAAATGAAGGACCATAATAGGAGGATGGAGGGTATAGCGATCGGAAAAGGCGGAAGTATGATTATAAAACACCGGTCGTCGAGTAAATCGGGCCTCGGTTTGTACTTGAGCAAGAAACCTAAAAGCGGCGGCAGAGGGCTCTATTTACGAAAAAAGCCGACAAAAAACTAATAAATTTGCCTCGACGTCCTCTCACCAACATTGACATCTACAAATATGCCGCAGGTATACCCCATTTTCGAGGCGTATTTATGCGCGATGGATTACCTTCGCGACCTTGGAAGAACGAAAGTGGAATAGTCAATTTGGATTCGACAATGGGGAAAGGAACGCATTGGGTGGCATACAGGAAACGCAACAACTTGATTGAATATTTCGACGGATTTGGAAATTTAAAGCCGCCGCGAGAACTTGTGAACTATTTCGGCAAAAATGCCGGAAACATGACCTATAACACGGAACGATATCAAAATTACAATTCCTACAACTGCGGACATCTGTGTTTGCAATTTCTGAGGAGATAAAAAGAGGGTATGTGACGCGTCCTCGTTTAATCATGTCCGAGACGTTCACTTTAACGGGTACAGGCAGTTACCTGAGTACTAACTATTATCCGCCGGTTGCCTTAAATGCCGACTACGAGTACACGTTAGGACTAATAGGTTACTGGACCTACAACGCTCTCCGAAACATCTATCCAGGCAATAATAAGATCTATTGGCGCAAACCGGGCGATAAAAAAAAACAGACAGCTACTCATAGCGGAGGGGGCATATGAAATAAATTCGTTGAATGAGTACATATCGAAAAAATTGGCGCTAACCAATAATGAAACTCTCAAGCAGGAAGAAATATTTTCTCTGCAACCGAATACGAACACTTTAAAGTGTGAAATCAAAAGTAAATATGCCATTGATTTTCGCCCCGACGACTCTATCGGACGCATGCTCGGCTTCTCCCCCAAAGTTTTAGAAGCGGACGTATTACACGAATCGGATTTACCCGTTAAAATATCACCGGCCAGTAGTATACGAATAAATTGTAATATAACTGGAGGCGCACATTATAACGACACCCCGGTACATACAATATACGAATTCGCGCTGGACGTGGAGCCGGGGGAACAAGTGAACGAAAAACCTACAAACGTAATATATCTTCCAGTAGTAGTTGCGGATCAAATAGATAATATCACGTTATCACTCACGAATCAAAACGGAGAACGATTAAATTTCGGACACGAAGACGCTACTATACGATTGGAGCTTAAAAAGAAAGAACGAGAGAAAAAATGGGGTTAGACTTCACTACTAGTACTACTGGTAATAATAATAATAATATGATAATGAGAAAAACGGAGACGAATGAAGACATAATATCCCATTATAAAAGAGCGGCTCGCGCTCTACACGTCACTAATCGTTCGAACGTTAAACGATTAAAACCTCAAGACGTTCACTTTTTGAAATCTCTCGGATTTACAGTTCTGAAAGAAAGTGATGAGCAGTGAAAAATTAAACATATTCGACGACATCCGACTCGATGAGGATATTATCGAACAGAAATGGATCGCCCATACGCCCCCGACTCGAGCGGAAAACTTCAAATCTAGCGATGAAGTCACCATAACGGTGGAACAACGAGATTCGCTCGTCAGCATTTATGAGAGTTTCCTGTATGTGGAAGGACAACTTGAAGTTGCGGACCCCACAAAACAATGTAATCTAGTCAACAACGCTATTTCCCATCTGTTCGAAGAGGTCAAATTAAGCCTGAACGATACCATGATCGAGTCTATACGAAGACCGGGGATTACCTCCACCATGAGGGGTCTTGCAGCTTACAACAAGGACACCATTAAATCGCTCGAGATCGCCGGATGGGGTGCCGATCCCTTTACTCTTCCCATTTCCATCGAGAGTACGGATAAGAAGTTCTCATGCCTTATACCCTTATCATTGTGGTTTGGAATAGCCGAGGACTACAATAAGTTAATCGTATGGTCCAAAATGCAGTTAAGTTTGGTTCGTGCTCGTACAGACTCAAATTGTATTCAAAGCGCAGAAAGCGATGGGAACATTAGCCTCAGCAAAATAGAATGGCGAGTGCCACACTTCAGGTTGAGCGACGCCGCCAAGTTACGGCTCCTAAACAAAATCGACAAGGGCAAATTCATCACGATCCCTTTCCGAAAAAGAACCCTTAACATCATACCCGGGTTACGCAGCGGACGCGAGGATGTTATAGAATTGGGGTCCGTGAAAGCCTTCGAGAGACCTCATCATGTAATCGTGGGATTTCAAGTGAACAAGGAAAATATTGCTAAAGAAAACGCGAGCACCTTCAATCACGCCAACATAAAAAATATCACGGTCTATATCGATTCGGTGGCTCACCCCAATAGACGCATGAACTTGGACTTTAATAAAAACTTATTTACGGAGGCGTACAGAAATTACTGCGACTTTCAGTCATCCTACTACGGAAACAACCCTCATTTTCCCCACCCTCTCATGAGATACAGCGAATTTCTTAAATCCCCGCTCTACGTCATCGATCTATCGAAACAGGACGAGAGTGTAAAGGCGGGGACGGTTAGTATTAAAATTGAGATCGAAGCGAGCACAGCGTTCGCTAACAACACGTACGCGTACGTTCTATTACTTCACGACACCATAGTATCGTACGAACCAGTTACGAGCACCGTTACCACCCTGTAAACGATGATAATAATAGATTTGCAGGGCTTCGAAGCACCCCATTTTGTTCCGAAAGAAATGGCCATTACTGACGGAGAACGAACAGCTCATTATGTCTTTAAACCGCCGTGTCCATTTCATGAATTGACACTTTCGCAACAGACCACCGTCAACTGGCTCACCAGGTATCATCACGGATTGCGATGGTCCTTCGGTAATACGGATTTGCGAGAAATCGAAAAAATCTTAAGTGTCGTCACGTCGCGAGACAGCACCATATATTGCAAGGGTAAAATTAAATCCGATTACCTGCGAAATCACACGACGTTGCCGGTGATAGACTTGGATGATCGAATGTCCGAAGAAGAGTTCCTTGAAAAGATGGCTCCTCTACGTCACTGGAAACCACCATGTTTTTCACATATTCTCAATTATTGTCGGTGTGCTATTAATAATGTAAATCAAATATATTACGCACTGTCTCAAAATGACAAATTAATCAAACAAACAGAATAATTTCTTTTTATTATTATTACTAGCTATAATTATTGTATTATTTATGTGTACTTAACTAAGAATGAAATAAAAGATGATGATGTAATAAAATAATGTTTTATTTTTACATACAATTATCTACAAGGTAAAGTAAGTAAACAATCTAAAAATTATTAATACAACCATCAGTAGTATGACAAGGGCAAATACATTATTTGAAATTAACAAAACTTTAATAGTTCCATCCACCACACCTCCTCCTCCTCCTCCTCCTACCGGTGACGAGGAATTTGTTCTATTCCACAACAGGGGTGTCCATTCTGATTCTTGCCAGCTTTCATTTTGATACAGATAACGTAATTTGATCCAAATAAAACGTTCTCGATGACGCTGATGAAAGGCCCCCAGTGCATAGGAAAATGCGAAGGTACTATTTACATATTCTGTTTGCATTCTATTCCACGCCTCCGGTATTGGAGATGATGATGATGGTGATGAGGTGTCGTCATTTTCGCTAAAATAGAACCCAACGTAGGCCTCTTTTGCTCCGACCGGATGAGCTACGTAAAGCACTTTACGGTCGGCAACAATCGACGACAACACCAAGGCCACCGTCGACAATAACATGATGCACGTGTTTTTCACTTGAGACGTACTCGATTACTACTGCTTTGTTGTCTCGGGAAACATCGGTATAAATTCCACTAGAGCGAACGAATTAGGAGCGAATTTTTGCTTCTTTATCCCCTCACCGGCCTCTTCCCCATCACCGCCATCGGTGACGTCATCTTGTGCAAGTTTCTGTCCTCGATAAGCCAAATAACACGTGCACATGTTTAACATCGCTATTTTTTCATTAGTTAAATAATCACTTATTCTTTTCGGCAAAAATAACACAAAATCTTCCAGTTCTACCAGCAACGAGCGACTATGCGTTTTCGTGTTAATGGCTCGGACGTCTAACATCAGATATTCCCGATCTACAGGTAGATCTTTCAATTTCTTTACCGGTTTCTGAACTGCCGATCCAATATTATTCAGACAGGAAAAAAATCTTGCTACGCCATCCATCACTGCCGATGCCGCCTCCACTGATGATGATGCAATCTCTGTCAAACTCGGTTCACTCATCGTCATTATCTTTGCCCTACTACAAAAACGTCTTCACTCAACGAATTCACTAAGGCTAATAATATATAATTGAAAAGAAACTTCACTTCACACGCCCCCCTCCGCATCGTCGGCGTCAACATCCCCCGCCTCCTTCCCCGCATCCCCCATCTCATCATCATCATCGATGGACGGTATTTTAAAAAACTTTCTCATCTCATCGGACAGATGATGCGTCAAATCTAATTTTTTTAATTCCTCATATAAAACTTCCAACGAGATTTCCATTCGCAAACACGCTTCACACAACTCCATCCCCTTCAAATACGTTCCGTGAAGCTTCATACAATATTCGTAACCGCCATACATCTGTTGCCAGTCGTAAACCGCTTCGTGCATAGCGTCTTTAGCACCATCCTCGAACTGCCTCAATAAACATTCCACCCCGCTAACGGCGTCTCGCACCACGGGATAATCCTGAGCACTATACATCATCCACATGTCGATCTCACAAGCAATACTGCACTAGTTTCCCTTAGGAGGCTAGAGCACTAGTCCACCCCCCCTACCCCCTCGATCGAGGTCGCGCGCAAACCCGTTTCAAATTAACCCCTTTCAACGGCCCACTGGCCCACCGGGGCACCCGCCCACGCAACGCCGCGACAAATTTTTCCATTTAACCCCCCCCGCCCGGCCGCGTTCACGCGCACGCCGACATCTTTCACACAAGGGGGCCCTGCACCGCTGTCGATCCCAGGGGGACCCTCCAGAGTGGGGCCCCGAGGAGGGCGAAGCACCCCTAACGATCTCCCCGGGAACGCCAGAGTGGGGGCCCAGAGCGAAGCACCCTAACGATCTCCCTAGGATGCCCCAGAATGGGGGCCCAGGGCGAAGGCCCCCTTTGCGCGCGGTCTAAACACACACTTTCAAGTCCTGGGGAATTATCTAGTGACTTTTCATTTTTACCAAATATGAGATTTGGCAACCCCGTTTGTTTACATTCAGCTCCAAAGCGACACGTCCTGCAACCTCCTTTAGCGCCAAAACTTCGGACCAATCACGAACAGGCCTGAGATTTCATTTTTCCCGCCAAAACCACGCCCACAGCGACATCTAGCGACACATGCTGCAACCTATTTTACCGGTAATTCAATCCGACCAATCACGAGCAAGCATCACATTTACATTTTCCCGCCAAAACACTCAACCCCACACCCATGCTGACATCTAGCGGGAAGGACGCCAAGTTTGACACACATAACCTCACAAAATTGTCCTGTCTTAAAAACGAAACTCCCATAAGAATAACATGGGGAGATTTAGTCTTGAACCCCCATTTACTTACTACTTGCCCCTGGTCCCTAAAATATTTAAACATGCATTTAAGTGCAAAAATTATCTTTGATTATCTTACAAAATATTGATAATATCAAAAAATCATCATCATCTATTACTTTTTTCCCTAAGACTAACGGTTTTCGAAAAAAAAAAACAATACAAAAAAGGAGGGAAGATAACTTTTATATTTCGAAAATATCTTTTTCAAATTGTAAACTACTATCGTCGACAGTTTCCTGCTTATAAGAAAGAGACGTTGTTTCGGCGTCAAGACATGCAACTAGGTCGGTTTGGGCAGATTGAGCAAGTAAATCCTAGGCCAAACCTACAGCACACTTGGGATGAACTGCACTATGTAATGGTTAGTCCGCATACTGGGCTAGAGAGTGAGCACGTTAATAGGCGTTATAGTTCAACGGTCAATACAAGAAATGGGTCGTTTTGGTAACCATATCTGATTAAACAAATACTCACTTTGTTAACAATGTTCGCGGCGTTCTCTAGGACCAGCAGATTTTTATTACTGCTTTTACTTATCTTCTTAATTAAAATCAGTTTGTGCCGCTAATGGATATTTATAGTTCATTGATTGTTTATCTTATTATTTAGGTTACAGCGTGGCATTCACGTGATTTCGAATGCATTTTACATTCTTTCTCTTTATATCTTTATTCTTAGTTGCATGTTTGTGTTAAAAAATGTTTGATGATTGTGATTGGCTCTTTAAATTCAGCAGCAGAAATATAGGGTTATTAACAACTTTTAGAACTAGACGGTTTCATGCCGAGAAAAGGTAACATCGTTACGGAAATACGTATTGGCAATTAGTCAAATAGTGTGGTTAGGAGACATCGTTAAATTATAGTGTTCATATTCTTAGGTCTGAAATCGTAAAAGAAACTTGCAATAAACTGTAACTATATTACATTCAATTAGAACAGGATTTTCATTAACAAAAAATTTTTTTCTGCGGTCAGTACATGAGCTAACGTAAAACTGCACGCTGGCCTACGTTGTATGCATAGCATTCATTGCTGGGAGTATGAAGATTTCACAGCTATCATTAAGGAGTCCGTGGTAACTAGATTAATAAACGTATTCGTTCACACAATAAATCGTGTTTATTAGCTTAGATTCTCATTTCCATTATATTTAAAATTTTGTTCCTTATTTTAAAAATCGTAACAATAAACCTTTCACTGTTAAAATATATTAATAATTATTTCTTTGGCATAATATTCAATAAAAAATTGCATGGAAAGAACAAACATTGTATTTATCCAGTATATAAAACGATTTATTTGTTGAATGAATTTCCTGTCTTTAATCAATGTGTAATCCACCTTTTCTCACAATGAATGTAAAGTTATTGTACCATTAAATAGAGTCATTGCATAATAATTACCCATAGCTAGTTTTTTTATCATTGTCACAATTTTTATCAATATTACTGACTACATTTTATTGAATGTAGCAAACAAATGTGTCGTTTGCAACTCATTTGTCACTGTTTCACTATCAGAATATGTAGTGGTGTTATTTTTGAAAGTCTCATTATATTTTTGGAGTATTTCTTAAGAATAATTAAAGGATTTACTTTTTGCTGTTTGCACCATACATGACTAAAGAGCATAGCTTTAAGCTATTATTGATTTATGTTTCATAAGTCTTCATAACTTATAAGGCTTTTCATAACTGCTCCCCTAATTATTTCGGTTCTTTTGACCAAACATCTAATCTGTTTTCGGGTTACCGCATGGAATAAACTATTATTAACATCATAACGTTTACTGTCTCCAGCCTTACTTTGTGGAACTCCATAATCATGAAATATAATATAAATACAAAGATTAGTTAAAGTTTCACAAGTTTTATTAATATCTTAACCTGACAATATTGTTTCGACACTTTGTGTCATTATCAAAGGTATAATTATTAACATGATTATTTGTTATTACTTATTAGTATTAATATATTGTAAGAGCTATGACTTATCACAACACGATACCATTGCATCTCCAAATCAATGTATTTTATATTGATGTATGCCAATACATATTTCGGTTCTTTCAATGCAATTTCTCGCCCTGAACAAAGTAACATTGTTACCTAAATGCGTATTGGCGTGTGTCAATATGGTATATTGATTTGGAGGCACCGTTCAAATCAGAGGTAAATTGCCCGTTACCTCAGTGATATCTACATTATCCTTTTATTATCAATTTGACAAAAATTCTGAGTCGACCATATTTGACAAAAAAAAGTACCTATATAATCAGACACTTACTGTAAATATCAGTAGAACAATCGCAGTTCCCAATACAGCCAATTTAAACAGAAACGATTTTCTATTTGCATGCACTTGTTTATATAATCCAAAATCAGCTGGCCACTTAGGCCGCTTCATTTTGCTTAAATTCATATTACACTCAACCTTATCAATTCATATATCACTCTTCAACGTTTCTTAAACATTTGAACAAAGTTAAGTTGTTAACGGATGAAAGTGTTAGAATAAAGTATGTCGACCATGATTTAAAAGTTATACAAAGTGTTCGCTCTTAAGTATCCCGTATGCAAAAACCTAAAATTTCCAAAGTAGTTTTATCTATAACTCGCTCATATCATATATAAAAGTCAAATAGATTGACTTTTGTTTAAAGAAAATTTTAACTTTTGTATTCATTAACAATTTTTTAAATTTTAGATGCTTTTACGAAACACTCTATATCGATGCACTTCTTGATTTTCTTATTTGACGCAGGTTAATTAGGTGGATATTTTTGTCACAGTTGTTTAAATGGCATAAAATTACTTTTATGTATGGTGTATTCTTTACACCAGTCTTTAAAACTGTGAAAGCATACGATTATAATTAATTTTTAGTACGTAAAGTGCGTGATTATTACTTTTAGTCGTGTGCAAGTTGAGCTTTGAAAGCTATTGTTTAAAAAATGAAGATGCTTTAGATTCAATGAGTTGGTTAATTGACATAGCGATTAATTCATTATTTTAACTGTTTTTAAGTTTTATTGTATAAAATAATCCGCTTTTATTATTGTTATTTGATATTTTATTGTCACTCTATAGACAAGAGATAACATTTATAACATTATTCGCCACGCCGATTAAAAGCTATTTATTTTGTTGTCACCTTGTCGCTAGGCGAAATCCTTAATTTTAAATTAAGAACAACAATAATTAGAGTGTTACGCAAACAAACAAACGATTAATACAATAAATTTTGAACTTAAAGTTAGTAACATTAACTAAAGCTCACTCTTTCACTAAAACATTTAAGTTTGGGCATTCCGGGAGTTCATAAAAAATATCTTGATATAGACATATACATTCTCACTTGTCACAAAATTGTATTTACTTTATTAAACAAAGATAACAAAGACTTTAAGACCCATAGATTAAAGATAGGTAGTTATCTGCATTGCTTTATAACTGCAACCAGAGGTTTTTTATGGGCACCAAGACATCAAAAGGAACAAAAAAGTCTTATACAACTTTGTGCTAGAATAATAAAGCTGAAACTTTACATCATTTTGCCGCGTTAATAATAAGTAGTACTTTAATTATGGCGCTTTGTCCGCAGATGCATCTCATCTATCACAACAAACCTCACATTTTATAGTATCGTATATCGTTTACGCGTAAAATTTAATTCTTTTTACAATTACAAATTCATTTTACTCAATTAAGAAACGTGACAACCCTGTAAAGTTTGTATTAAAATTTGCTCCACATTTGCACAAAATGCTGATGCAGGAAGTTTGTTGGCATTGAAATAAAGCACGTTTTGCTTACAACCTTGCAATTTAAGAATATTTTGGCGAATGCCTGATCACAGCTTTGTAAATAGTACCCTTTTTTAGAGTGAGATCATACTGAGTTTGTTGAACTTTGAAATAATAATTTGTCAATAAGGCACGAGTTGCTGTTTATTTAATAACAGTTTTTAATGATTTTATAAGAGAATATCTTTTAAATAGAAGATTTATCTAATTTAAATTAGGTAATTAGGTTAAGGGATTTTGTTGACACCTTATTTTGGCTACATTAAAAAATCTATAATTTTATGGTAATCAGGTGTCTTAATAAAATTCTTTTTACATAAGATAGTATTTTTTTAATAAAAAAACAAATACGTCAAGAAATTTTGAAAATATTCCGGAAATTAATAAATATAAAATGTAGGACAATGATTGTTTTATTTTTACAGTTGTTTTGTTATGAATCAGCGTGTTTTTAACGTACAACTGGTACAACGTACAAATTCTGTTTACGGAAAAACAGTGCGGATTACAATTTTCGTAGAATTAATCACCCGACTAATCTGCGTCGGATGTTTATTATTTTTAAACAACGGCTGTCATCATCAATTTGTTTGTTTGATTTTCTAAAACAAGGTCAAGACCCAGCTGCGATTGTATTTAAGCAAGGTTGCCAGATATGGCAATGGTTTTTTCTAAATTACTCGAAAGCCTATTAACATAGAAAAAAATTTATTCACACTTTTTTGTCCTTTTGATGTCTTCTATCGCCCTTTAAAATTAATGCGTTCTAATTCATGACACTCTGAATTGCTCGATAGGAGAACGACTTGGCAACAGCCTAGGCCACGGAAGATATTAACAAAATTTTGTTAAATTTGAATTTCTTATTTTTTAATACCTATTTTCATTCGAAATGGCCCACCTATAGAAACACGAAATTTAGATCTTCACAAGATTTATTGCTAATTCTGAATGAAAAGGAATTTTAAGGATGCAGCAATATGGAACCGCCCCTTGCCCGCACAAAGGTGTTACGATTTAGTCATATTCATAATAATATTATCAATATGTAACGTTGACAGTTACAGAAATTTTGCAGAAACCCGTTAACTACGTCGCCCACAGGGCTGAAACCTGATTCTAGCCGGTCAAAACTCCAAAAACCATCGTTAAAATCAAAGGTATTCTAAGAATTAGTATTTTAGTAGAAAGCTTAGTGAACTCGTAACTACCTGCCGTTTACCGTTACGGCAAATAATAACCATAAAAAAGATCCGACAATTCCGGTAAAGTCCAGGTAGTGTTAAAACACTTCCGAAGGCGCCAATCTGTGTAGATGTATTTTTAGTTTGTTCGTTAACGTGAAAGTGTTTTTTTGTGGAACTATTTTTTTTATTGATTTCAATTATTTACAAAAACAGAATTGAAGTGCTAAAAAGACTTATAAAAAGGTAAGTTGATACCCTTCTAATGTAGAAAACGGTGAGTTTTACTTTCCGAATAATAAATGTTTTATTTTGTGGTTTATAACTTGGAAATCTCGCAAGCTATTTAATATGTTTTTGCTATAGTATAAAGAATAGGATAATGGGCCCTACGGGCCTAAGCACTTAAGTATGATAGAAATAGCATTTATCGATTTTTTTAAAGTAGGTCAGTATTTACATGACCTACATAAATCTCCAATCGATTCCCTATTGATAGAGCACATATTAGTACCAAATAGCACTAAATAGTACGATAGAATCAGCATTTATCGATTTTTTAAAACATAACCTAATTTAAAAAATTTTTTAAAACATAACCTAATTTAAGAAATCCTCGGCAAATTACGCGTCGAATGAGCCCAAGCCCATCTCTCTAGCCCTTATAGAACGCGAGAATTGGGCTCGGACACACATACAAATCTTTAACTTTAGTAGTATTGGAAATAACAAGAACAACAAAATAACAGAACTGTTATAATTCATAACGTGTCTGGGTGCTGTTATGAAAATAATTGGGTATAAAATGATTAAAATAGCATTCATTGTGAACATACCGCAAGACATACCTAACCTTACTTTTGTAATTTGGTAACAGCTAACGCTTAGAATTTGGCATTACAAAATTACAAAAGTAAGGTTAGTATATTTTGCGGTATGTCCGCTGTTGACGTTTCGCAGCCATCGTCGACATCAAATTAAAACAAGTCATTATAAATATATTTTTGCCCGATCGGGCGTTTTCGTTCATTTGCAAGTTCTGCTCTCAGGGCGGTAAGTTTAACTTATCGCCCAAGGCTTTGTAATAAAGTACCTCGTCATTTAAGTCGAAAAACACTCAGTAGCATTCTAAAATTCGTCCGGATTGAGACAAAAATTGTTTTTGTTTATTCAACTCCATAACAACCAGGCACATTAACCGACTGAAAATTCACATTTTCAGTGTGATATGTTTAATGTTTATTCTATATATTTCAAATTCACTCGTAGATCCGATCGGGCAAAAAATAGTGTAAGCATTAAAGGCGTTAGGTACGCTTTACCAGTCGAGGCTAATAGTGTGGAGACCGACGCGTAACGGAGGTCTCCATATTAGCCGAGATAATACTTAAATAACTATTTTGTCCGATCGGGGGTTTTCGTTCATTTGCAAGCTCTGCTTTCAGGGCGGTAAGATCAATTTACCGCTCATGGCAAGTTAAGTACCTCTTAGCACTCCAAATTCGCTAAAAACCTTTTGGCCTTAGGTTATGCGTAAAAACTTTCATAATTACGCCAATCAGGAAACAATTTGTACATCAATAAAGTTCAGTAGTGAAGTATTTCATTAATTATGATTTTAATTAGAATTAAGTTTTGCAACATAATTAATCCGCATACTATTACTATCAGCACTTGCTTTTCACTTGCCGTCAGTAATTGCGGATCCCTTCTTTTGCTATCGGTTGCTAGTTATTTTAATTAGTTAATTTAATTATATGAAATAATTAAGTAGGTTATCAATATCTTAGTTTAAATTAAAATTTAGTTTAAGCACTGATGTACAAAACTCATTGAAAAGACAAACGACTCTTCAAGATTTTTGCAGCTGGAATTTATTAAAAAAAATCTTAATGATGACGACGCTAATAAATTCTATCTTTTTCTTTACGAAATGTGTTGCATGTGCCTTTTTGCGCTATTAACCTTCGTATGTAATTTTTTTTTTACCGGGGGTGTAGTGTGGTGATCCCACTACACATCAGGAAACACAAGAATCATAGTGTTTTTATAGTGTTATAGTGATACTATAGTATCACTTTCTAATATTAGACATTTACAAAAATTGAACCGAGTACATCAGATCACTATTTTTGTATTTTTCTTTTTAATATCAATGAAGTTTTGATATCCTTGGTGACAGAGTAAACTGGCATAAACCTACTAAAACATCTTAAGAGTAAAACCAAAGCGCTAATGGTACTGCAACGTTACTGTTTAAGTGAACACAGAGATAATACTTCCCAAGTTACAAAATCGCCATTTTTATTAGTAGCTCATTTCAAATGAACGATAGTGTAAATGAATACTATGAAAATCAGTGGCGTTATTAAGAATTTTTTTAGGGGTGGGACTACTACTAAATTTTCTGGTTTTTACGAGAATCCACGTTTTCGGTACATAAATGACTCCTATTGAAAAAACTTGGGAGGGACTCCGGTTCGATAGCCCCCCCCCCTAAATACGCCACTGATGAAACTATTATATTAGACCATACTATTTAACGGTAGGGGGCATCATCGCACCATCTCGTCCTGTGCCTAAAGCACCATAAGGTCGTAATCTGGTCTTGGCTCTATAAAGAGATTAAGAGTCAAAAACATGCATGCTTCGAATTCTTTTTTTAGGCGATCTTGGATGGAACTTGCCGCTAGTAATCCGCATTTTATATAGAATACAGAATATGATAAGGTTAATAAGGTTCGAAACAATAAACTTTTACTAAAGTTCAACAAATAAATGAAGAATCTAGGTCAACGCGTGATCAACAGCTGTGAAACACATAAAGCTAATAGAAGAGAGTAAGCAACATCTTGTGTTACCCTCGACTGTTAAAGAAAGTTAGCAGCATACATTAGAATTGTACTTTTTAACATGTCGTTTGTCATCGTTGAATACATACATCCTAATAACGAGTTATAATTAAAAATTTCGTTACGTTTTAAGTGTAATAGAGTAATGAAGACATTTAAAGAAAAGTAATTGCAAAAATTTTATCTTGTACGTATATTTGATTATAATGGAATATACATTAAGCATCACGTTAGCTCTTTTTAAATAAAATTTCAGTAGCGGTTTCTGACGCTACTGAATCATTCCAGCCCACCTGCTGTTTCGCTTGTCAGTTAAATTACTCGAGTCGAGCACTGTGATCGCCGCGTGATTCGCGATGCATTTTGCATTTTCACCCTCGTAATTTCTATTCTTCAGATTCTTCAGACCCAGATTCTTCATTTGTTGGACTTTTTCTAAAAGCCGATTGTCAGAACCTCCTTAGGTCGGTGAAGAGGGGTAGATAGTACGTATGGGGTAGGTATGATGAATAGATAACCTCGGCGGATCCCCTTGTGCTTGGGTGTTTAGTGGTAGTTACCCAGGCGGGGAGCTCGGACGACGAGAGTCAAGCTTAAAACATACCAATCTACCCGTCTTCTACCCTATCCTTGGATCCTGGATCCAGGGCAATGGATGAAGCTGTCAGGTCAAGTGTGTGGTAGAGAAATTCGTGAGAATTCTCGACGGTTACTCATAATGATCAGGGGGAGCCCTGGTATATGATACCGGTGTGGGCGGATCCGAATCTCGCCTTGGATTAGGTCATTAATTGTCACCAAAGGAACCCGCTGTTTGACGGAATCTTAAGTGAGGAGAATCGAGGTGAGGTTTATCCCGCTTTTTGGCATATGGGAAACTGCAAGCCGCCAGGTAAATGTGCTTAGGAGCTATTCCGACCACCCTATGATCCGGACTGCAGCCGGGTACGGTGGTTGGGAGAAGCTCTTACTAAAGCCATTACACTTAAGGAGAGTTGAAGCGAATGCATAGCCTCTCACAATCAAGACCACTTTAGAGTTATAACGTGTAGACTTAAACGAAGCTCTGTCGAGGGCCCACCAAGCCTATATATTGGTAGATCGGGGTGGCAAAACCATTAAAAAACCAAGTCCCGCCACAATTGAGGTTGGATTCGATCGGGCAGTGGCCCCAACCCCTGTTTCGGGGAGGAGCTTGTGGAGGTATGAAATAGGACTGGAGGGCTCTCTCTATTCAACTGAGTTAAGTTGGGGGAATAGTCCTATTGCTGGACGAGGTACCTCACCCCGTATGAAAGAGGACGGGAGGGTACCGGCGGGTGAGCACGTGTTAAGTCGATCGCTCCGGTACTAGCCTGGATAGCTAGTAGAGGGTGGATAGGCAACCTCGCTCCGACCAGTGAGCTGACTGGGAGCAATTGCTATGCAATTGCGCGCTGATTGAGCGTATCTAAATTACTTCCGCATTGGAAGGAACGTGGAGGTATGTTAACACGGGGACTCCACGTAAAACATTCAGATAATCTCTGCCATGCTTCGCAGGGCAAAAGCTAACATTGATGGTATCTCTTGCAGATCCCTTTTAGTGTGGTGCACCGCATACTAATTCATATATTTTATTTGTCTAATTCCTGCAGCTGAAACTAGTTATGAATATTAAAGCTATCAATTTCTTGACATTATGGGATAAAAGATACTTTCATTCTTATTCTATGAGCAGCTGAAATCCCAAACTAATATACAGCCTATCTGAAGCTACCCAGGGTAAGTTCGGCATTTAGATCTATTTAACTCGAAGAGCTATGTTTCTATAGTATCCATTATTGTAAATAATTGTAACTATGGCAATAGAGCTTTTGGAGCAAAAAGAGTTACAATGCCGAACTTACCCCCAGAACATACAGAAATTAAAATGGGAAAAAAACTAATAAGATCAGAGCTTGCTGTGGCCTCCTTAACTTGAAATATTGATATAAATGTTATTATCAAAAACACCAATTCTCACTGCTCCAATAAATTATTTTATAACTGGCAATTATCTTTTCAGATTGTACCAGTATAAATTAAATAATATCGAAGCATGAAAAGATAAACTAATATGTGTCACCATATTCAACTTTTTTTTTATTTTAAAATAATTGTTAAAACGTTCAAACAACGATAACAACACTTGCGTTGAGTTTTTCATGGGAAGATGTTGACGTACTGGACCAAGACCAGATCACTTCTTAACGTATTGATGCCAAACTAATTTTGTTGGGACATAATCAATGCAAGAAAGCTCCAACCAGTTATTACTTTCCCGCTGTCTCAGATTAGAGGCAGAAATATTATAAATTTGTATCTTTGGAAACATTCAATCTCAGTCTACAAGGAAAGGTAAAGTAATAAGATTTTGGAGAACTGCCTATGAAATTCAAATGTGGAACGATGAATGTCTGTACTGTAATTTAGTTATATGCAAATCTGCAACTCTTTTGGGCTCTAGCATTCACTAAAATACATCGATTTATGTTTGCACGTTTGTGCAAAGTCTGCGATGGAACATGACAGGATCGGTGCTTGAACTTGACGCCTTGATGAGCGAAATCTTTGTCATCTAACATGTCCAGTCTAAACTAACAGCCTTACAGAACATCTGTACAAGTTAATAAGTTAAAGTGCGCATAGCGTGCTCGCAATGTTTCAGTTGTCTAAGGGTTTTCGAGTGGGGATAAGTCGTCAAGTAGAGAAATTTAATAATAATTGCTTATCCCATAATCACAAGAATTATATGTATTTAGGATCCTGAAAGCACTTGTGCAGACTATGCAGCACAAAAGGATGTATGACAATGATATGTCTTGGTTTTCTATTGACAAAATCTTCAAGTCAGAAAGTTTCAAAGCAAAAAAGTACAAACAATACATGAAGCGTGGAGTGGCTCAAAATTTAAAAGATGTTCTTGCTTTGTACGAAGGTAAAAACGTGGTGGCTTGGTGCTAAGAAGTGCTATTCTTTTATTACTTTCCTTCGTCAACCAAACCGAATCATCAAATGTTATCTATTGTTTTCAATAAAGCCTTTCTTTAAGAGCTTTATACAGTGAACGGTTTATTTGACTATATGTCTATCTACAGGGTGTACCAACTGATATAACTAGAAACCTCGTAATGGGGAATTTTTTTAATTTAAAAATTTTTTAAAAAGTTAAAAAATATATTTTTTTGCTTGTGCTAAGCAAAGATTCTATAGGTCTACACGCCTCTTATTGCTTGGGCTATTCTTACAACAATCTATTCTTAAAAATAGCGTATCAGTAGTTAAACCGTACAATGGGTGTACCTTAAATGTAAAATGCGATTTTCTGGAAAACTACAGAAAGCGACCACATGTTGATAAGGAAAATATTTTCTAAATCATTACAGATGCCACTACGAGTTTTTCTAGTTATATTAGTCACACCCTGTATACATTATAGACAATACATAGATCTGGAGTAAAGATATACAAGCGGAAGCACTTTTAAGATTAAGGTTAATATTAAACAGAAAATGTAGTCACCATTGATTTTGTTATTATCGAGAGCACCAGTTATTGAGAGCATACTTTATTGCAGGCTATAACATTTAAGAAAAATGATTGAAAAATTTTTTTTAGAAAGGTTAAAAATGAAAATTTAAAAAGGTTTTTTGTTTGGAAGTTGGAAGAAATACATCATATGTAATACATTTAATGGATCTTTATTCCGGATGAGATTCTAAAATTCGGAGATGAGCTCGAGATTCAGATTCTATAAATTAATATTGAATAATTTTTACTATTCACTAGTATCTATTCTAGGGCGATCTTGTTTGTTGTCTTAATGGTTTCGTATTTGCAATTGTCAATTTTCTTTTGAATTAAAAACTAACTGCATTTAACTAAAACACGATTAGATGAGGGTGTTTCATTAATTAAGAATTGGATTACAATAACATTTGCTGTGATGTATAAACTAACATTTAAAGTGTTATTGAACTTGCTCCTGAAAGTTATATACAGCATACCCTGCAAAGTTTGCTAACTTAATTAACACTTTAATTTTGGTCGCGTCATCATAGATAAAACTAAATCTTAGCCATTCATAATTAAGCTTGGTTGCAAATGAATTCAAGTAGCTTAAGCCTTTTATAATGTTATTACATAAAAAAAGGTAATTAAACGATAAAAAAATGACTTACCGAAATCCGGTATCTCGTTGGAAAATCGAAAGCGGTGCTTTTCGTGTCCAAACCAATAACAAACGGCGCTGCTAAAATGTTCCTAAACGACCTTAACACTGCTAATAACACAAGAGATGTGAGTGTCACGCCTATAACTATGGGTAAATTTTCTCCTTTTTTCGCCCGTCCATCCGGTAAAGATTCTGTTCCCAACCACTCATCAGCAATAATCCATCCACCTCTCCAGTTCATTATGCATGCAGCAGCGAAGAAGTAAGTATACAATCTCCTTAGGGTGTATGCTAATACAGTTCTTGGTAGAGTTTCAGTTTTAAACTTAATCAGATCTTGTAAACCGTTTCTCATGATTGCGAAACTTAGATGGAGGGCACCTCCAAACAGAAAACTTTCCCAAGCTGGAAAAGCCGATTCGTAAGTATCCATTAGATCCCATGTGCCTCTCCACTGCCCTACTATTAAAGGGGATACGATAAATAAGGTAAGAAGTGTGTCCATTAAGGACATCACTTGCTTTTTAGGTTCGACTGCAACTGGCATTAACAATTGCTGTTCATTCGTTTGTCTATTCTCTTCGATCTTTATTTTTTCCATCTTTTTAGGAAATTTGAATATTTGAGCTATGACAGAAGGTTTTGGATTGAGAGAATCTTGAAGTTCGTTTTCCATTTTTATTCAAATTTTTGTATACTTTAAAAATCAAATAAAATCGAAAGGTGGCGCTTTTTTATCACTTTTTTAACACAATGGGTTTTTCTGGGATTCTTTTAATTGCCGTTTAGTAAGAAACACAAAAATTGATGCAGTCCAAATGTGATTACTTCTCGAATTGAAATTTTCTAAACAACTACTACAGTTTTCCGCTTAACTAATGAAATTATCGAGTATTAGTTGTAGTAGAATTTTCTTATTAACGCACAAAATTAACATGCCTCTAAATGAATAAATTACACATTGTGAAATCTACCGGTAATTTTTTGTTTAATGTTTTCTTTCATAGGTTTATAGAATTATCCTTGAGCCAAACTTATCTTTTATATGGTTGCTATTGTACTTTAATTTAGTTCAAATTTTGCCACACTTATACTCGATAATAATTTGATATACGACACTTGCGCGACGATTTGCTACAACAAACTGATCTTCCTATGTACTTTTTGACTTTAATAGGAGCTTGGTGTTGTATTGTATTAGGATTTCTTATCTCTTCACAAGAGAATCATAGAATTTTCGTTATCTTATCAAACCTGAAGTGGTAGTCGAGTTCTATAGTCTCATCAATGTTATGGTCATAATTAATGACGTATAGATTCATCGTTAGGTATTAACGTAGAATACCTTTGCTTGTTGATTTGTTTGCTTTTGCGTTTTAAGAAGAGTTTCGAAAAAACTGAAAAACAAACTTTCTGAAGGATGTGTATGTTATCTGAAGTACAAATCAAGGAAAATAAACTGCTGGATACAGATTCAACATTAAAAGTCTTAGTAAAAAAAACTTTATATGTATTTGTTTTTTATATCACAAGGGTCTTGTTCATGGTAAGGTTATTGTAGAAAGTTTCTGTAAACAACTAGCGATTGATGGAAAATTACAAGAAACATGTGTACATTAATTTATCAATAAACATATTTGGGATTATTGTTTGAATTATTATTAAAAGGTCTGTTATAATCTAATTCTGAAAATTATAACTTCCTACTTCTTAAATGGATGATTTTGAAAAAAGCAACGAAAATTTTTGCGAATTTTGTAATGTTTTATGAGTCGCACTCAACCTTATTGTTCAATAGGTACTGTCAAATATGGGTTTTTATCTTTTATAAAATCAACTCTCTCATTATTGTTTTAAATGAAAATAATCATAGAAGACTACACTATATGTTCGTTATAGAAACGCTAAAGTCCAGAGATGAAACATTGCACTGCACATCTGCACGATAGTGCGCCAAAAAATTAACTAGAAGTATAATCCAGCACTATCTCGAAATTAACTATAATCGTTGTAATTTAATTGTTCTGGAAAATAATTATGCAGAGTGTTTATTCGAAAATATCCTACCACAAATATCTCTTCAACTATACAAAATATTAATTTCGACAAAAACACATTGATTGATTTTTCGGAAGGAACATTTAAAATTTAAATGTAGTATTGTCAAGATTGTGCACCCACCCTCTCACCTTCAGCAACTCCAACATTAAAACGTCAAATAACAATTCCATCTTTGTGACATTTTATTTTAAGGAGCATCAAATACAAAAATTTCAATATAAAAAAAATCGAAATCGGGTCATGAGTTGCTAATTCTTAACAGTTCTTTAACAACTCTTCTTTAATATTTCTTAAACTATTTGAGATACGAGGTTAAGCGCCATAAATTCTCGGCCCGGCAGGCTTCTACAGTTGCCAACATGTTCAAACTCGGTTGCGCCATAGTTGAACATGTAAGAGAGCTACACTATACAGGGTGTTTTTTATATAAAGGATTTTGGATTAATGGGTAACATATCTATAAAGGAAGAAGGCAAAAATGTATAAAATTCCGCACTATCTCAAAAACAAATTTTCACTAAAAATTGTTGGGCACCGGGAAAATTAAGTAAACTGAAGACGGCCCTGGTATCTGGAGGAGCTCGCTTTGTTTAATATTTTAAATACTAAACAAAATACGTATTAAGAATTCGCAGAAGGGAAAGTACTGCATCCCGTTCAAATGTACCGTAATCTGTTGATCGAATTACCAGTTTTCAGAAATTATTGTTATCTGGATTTGTATAAAAGTTCCTTAAATGTGTTCTTAATTTCTAATCTACCTTCAAATTGTTGGAAATATGACACCACTCGTGTAAGAATTAATTACACGCAATTGCGGTAAAAGACGAATTGGAAAGTCAACATAACAATATGTAACTACTAATTACCGTTAGGTGTAAAAAATAAATGCCATGTTTCTTTCCAACATCTGTTTTAATATAAACACAGATGCATAGTTAAGGTTTTTTAGATCGGGTCATATTTCTAAAAAGTACCTATTTATTTACTCAGTAATAACTTCCGACCACATTATTTACGTTAAAGCTTGCAGACGGCTATAAATTAGCTTTTTTTTATGTGACATACAACATTTTAACAACACCTAAAAGGGTATCACATTTTTAAATTAAATTTTTACAAATTAAGGTAGGTTAGTGTTACAGGGTCGGACACGAAATTTAATAAAACTTTAAAATTCATTTTCTCGAAAACTATTCGTTTGAAGAACAAACTTTATAAGGAAAATTTGCTCTACTGTATTCCACCTATTAAGTCAAAAAACCTTCAATTAAAATACACCCTATACATATTACGACTATAAGAGTAATAGATTTTATTAGCCACTCAAGCATCGTGACGAGTGCATGAAGCAATTTCACAAGCTGCCATTCGCTTTGAAGCTTTGGATAATCCACCGTACAGTCCGAATACGGCTCCTAGTAACTATTATTTATTTTCCAATTTAAAGAAAGACCTTAGGGGACGCTGTTTTCAGGACGAGAACGAGTTCCAAGCAAAAAAGGAAAAACTTCAGATTATTTTTACAAGGGCATTGAATTATTAATTCCACGTTGTAAGAAGTCTATTAACATTAGGGGAGATTATATTGAAAAATAAAAATGATTATATTTTACCAAGTTTATTTTTTTGTATATTAGGCCGAGAATTTATGGCGCTTACCTCGTATTAACATCAGACTGTTATCAATAATTTCTAACACATCCCTTTATCAACAGTCACCTTTATGTTAAAATATTATAAAAGGGATGTTAAAATATTATAAAAGGGATGTTAAACAGCTTTTCCCTTGATCTCATAAACCCATGACCCGATTTCCATTTTTTGCACTAGAAATTTTCTTTTTTATATACCCTTTAAAATAAGCTACCACAAAAAATGGTGTTATCATTTGGTATTCTTAGATTGTGGTTGCTGAGAGACTGATTGTGTAGCATTTCATCAATCTGGGTTAACTTATGTTGGGCTACTCGTAATTCATCTAGTTTGACATTAGTGAACTGCACTGGTTGCAAATCAATTGCTTTAATGGAAAGATTCTCCTTCTTGGTGTTACAGCAGACATCTTCAACTATATCTAACTTGGGTAGTTGGTGATAATAATTTGCTGTTACTTCGCTAGTTGCTTCTAAAACATTGGTTGGTGTGAATCCCTTGCATCCATTTTTTAGTTTTAATATGCCGGTATTCTCAATCGTAATATCCACGATTTCAGATGCAGGACAGGTGACTGTTAATTTTATTGCTTCTGATAGGATAAAAATCCAACTGTTGTCTTCCAAAGGTTGCCATATTTCCATCCTTGCGTGGATTGTTCGGGTAGTACAGGAACGCGGTATTTCCTTAAGCACTGAAGTAAGTAGCAGTGTTTCGCAAGTAGGGTCCTTGTTTGATCGAGTAGTACTTATTTGATAACATATGTAATATTCGGGCAACGTCTTTGTGCATTTATTGAGATCCTGCAGTTGTGAATAGTGCATCTTCGTTGTACTCATTAATAAATAAGGAGGGGAAGGATCAATGTAAGAATATATTTGGGTGAAGTTGTGAGACATGGGGAGTGGTAAAATTCTATAGATATTATACTGTACATCATCTACGATAGGTATCTTAATTGCAAAAATTACTATTTGATTAATGTATATAACATCTAAGTTACTTATTTCAAAGTATTTATGAATTGTCGAATACGTTAGAGGGATAGGCAATTGTTGTCCTTCTTTCAGGATAATGCGTGATAATTCTTTTAGTAAAGTTAAAGGTGAAATTATTTGAGGGTGCAAAATATTATGCTTGGCTAATGTAATTGAATTTATTAATAAGTCGTAGTAATGTTCAAGATTTGAGGTCATTTGTGTTAAAAGAGTAACTTGTTCTAAAATGATCTGTTGTATCTAATTTCATTTATATTATTTGTGGTTTGGTCGGAAAATTTATTAAACAATTCTATTTTGGTGTTAAGCTTATCTTCGTTTACTTTTAGAGCATACATAGATGTATTAAAGTTAGAAATAGTATTTGAGATAATACTGATTTGCTGTTTCATTAAAACCTGTACTTCTCGATTGTCGTGCATCAAGGATTTGATGGATTCTTCGTAGAATCTAGCATCGTCAGCATCGGGTATGCCGAAGAGCCAATTGATTCCGTATGAGATTCCGTCAAAGATTTTTCGTTTGAACCGGTTAGTATTTTCTAGATTGTGTCCGGTTAGATGATTAACCGTTTCTGCTTTATTCTTAAGTTCATTAATGCGTGATTCCAGCATACTTATTGAGTTGTGGCAGTAAAATGTAACATGATTATAAGAGCTTGAAGTACCACGATGAGTACATAGATTTTGCGATTTTATGAGACATTTTGATAATTGTTCATATTTTTCGTGAATGACTGACAAATTAAAATGAGATAGTAGTGTATATTTTGATCTTGATATAGTGGCGTTTCCTATATGGCTATAGTACAGACCAGAATTTTTATTCAAATATTCAATCTGGTAATTTTGTGTATTACCAATTACTATCATAAAGTTAAGGATTGAAATAAGGAAATGGAATAGAAGGAATGTTGATGACATTTTTTCTCTTCCTGGGAGGTTAACCTGAAACAGAAGGTTTCAATAGATTAATGTGATACGTTACTAATTTACTGCCTTTTTGTATTTGGACGGTTCGGTTAGGAAATATTTTGGTTATCTTATATGGACCTAGAAAATTTGGACTTAATTTTTTGTTCAGACCGGGGGTAGTTGCTTTATTTACTACATAAACTAAGTCATTGACTTTGTATTCGTGCAGTTTAATTTTATGGTCGTAATATTTTTTTGACTGTTGCTTGGATTTAAGTAAATTTTCTTTTGCTATTTTATGACAGGTATTTATTTTTTGTTTTAGATTTACCACATAGTCATGGTAGTTATAATTGATGGATGTCTCTTGACTGATAGTATTTGGTAGAAATGGCTTACTACCGAATAGAACTTCATGTGGGGAAAACCCAGTTGATTTATGAATATGGGTGTTGCGAAACGTTTCGCAAACATCGCGAAGGGTATAAATTCATCCCAGTTCGACTGTTTATGGTTAATATAGTGCTTTAAATAATCTTTTAGTGTTAGGTGTGATCTTTCTAAAGCTCCATTGCTCTGGGGGTGATAGGGGGAAGATAAAATATGTTTAGTTTGGAATAATTTTATTAAATTTTTAATTAGTTAGATGTAAAGTCACTACCTTGATCAGACAGGATTGTTTTCGGTATCCCAAATAGAGTAATGAATTTAGCTAATTCGTGGGCAATAGTTTGTGATTCATGATTTGGTATGGGAATAGCATAAGAAAATTTTGTCAAATCGTCCTGCATTGTTAAAAGAAATCTGTTATTATTTTCAGTTTGGGGTAATGGACCTACAATATCGATTGCTAATTTTTCGAACGGTTGGTTAGCTGTTGAAGTTATCTCCATGGGTGCTTTAGAAGGTTTAAAATTGGTTTTGTTGATTTGACATGATGGACATTTTTTATATAGTTTTTGATGTCCTTTTTCATGGAATCCCACTTATAGAATTCCTTTAGCCTTTTATACGTTCTAATGAATCCAGAATGACCTGCTAATTTGGAATCGTGATTATCTTGAAGAATTTTTAGAATTTCTTCTTTAGTGTTCGGTTTTATACGTTCTTTAGTCAAAATGATGGGTTTGATCCCTGTATCCTTGAATATATAATGTATTAATTCAGAAAACATCTTCTTTTTTATATTTTTGTGAGCGATAGTTACATCATGAATAAAAATCGATTTGATATTTGAATTACGAGTTAATTCAGTTCTAAGGTTCCTTAAACTATAAAAAAATATCTCTATATTCTAGTTTATCGAAGTGGAATTGTTTGCAGATACAAATATAAGTGGTTTTGTTAGTATTAGTAAGTTTCATAATTGAGTATAGATCATCGGGTTCTGGAACGTTTGAAAAATCATAAGTGTCCTTTAGAGATTTCGATAATAAATTTGAACTATCTAGATCCTTAGAATATAATAGAACATTAGGGAAGTGACTGAAACTATCGGAGGGCAAGGATTCTATTCGAGGAATTTCTAATATTTCGTAATGGTATCTTATGAAATTATCAAACACGTCATCCTTTCGAATTATATTAATATTTATTAACGGTTCAGGATTATTACTCTTAACAATTAATAAGTTATTACTATCACGAACACACAATTTGATTTGTATATTACATTTCCTAAAAACGAAATGAATCATGTTTTTTATTTCCGGCCAATTTAATTCATCTACACCGCAAGATATTTTAGGCATAGCTAATTTCGAAATTCCATTGGTTATGCAGAATTCTCTTGGATTGACTAATGTTGTGAAAACATTACTATAGGTTGGCTTATCAAAATAATTAATTTTAGTGACCATATAAATTATTTCACGCTGAGCAATTTTGAAACTTAGTATTTTAAAAAGTTCTGGGTTTTGTGATTTTAAAATATCGATATTATTAAACCTAATTTTAAATTCCTTGGCTATTCCTTTGTCGCATTTAAGATCTTTACTGACGCAATGAACAAGACTATAATTTTCTGAGATTTCAAACAAATCTTCATTAACCTCACTGACGTCAGGGTTTATTATTTGTTGATTCCCATGTTTTTTGAATATGAAATAAGAGTCGTCCAAAATTGAATTTTCTAAATGTGTGGGTTGTATTCTACTCAATGCATCAGCATTTGAATTTTGCTTGCCTGGTTTGTAAACGATTTCGTAATCGTATTCCGATAATTTGAGACGCCAACGAACCAATCTGCTACCGGGGTCCTTACCTAAATTGGTTTCCTGGCGGGAATTGGTTTCCTACACGATGCGTTGCAACGCAATCACTTGCGTTCTGTCAATGGATACTCACGTGTTCATCGCTTGTGTATTTACTTGAACTAGAATATACTGCGGTGTATTAAACTGGAATAAATAATATGCTAAACGTTCAAGGTAAACATAAATTATATACGGCGAATTAAAATAAAACAAAATAAAATATAAAACGATCAAGAAAGATGGCGGCCGGTGTTGACCTGTCTGCACTTACTGCCGTATTAAAACGTCTTAGCAAAGACGATCTGATAAGTATTATACTAAAAAAGGATGCAGAAATGGACTGTGTACAGGGTATGAGCCAGCCAACATTTGAAAGGATGAAAACAATGATTACAACACATTTATGTATAAATGAAGTAAGCTCCATTAACAATGATGTTATTATCAAAGAAAATGAATGTCTCAAACGTGAATTACTAATTGTAAAAAAGTCTGCAACAGATCTTGACTATACAATCCAGCTTCAGAAGGATAAGATTACAGAACTGTCAGCAAAAACTGTGAGTAACCTGTCAGATAACTTAAGGTCAAACACTTTATACAGCAGTGTCCTAAAAAATCCACAGAAAAATTATAAACAAGATTCTATCTTAGTAATTAAATCCAATGATATTAATATAAATAGTGAAGACGCAATTAAACAAATTAAAAACTATAAATCCAAATGATCTTAAAATTAAAATAAACAATATTAAAGAAATAAAACATGGTCTTATTGTAAGTGCTCAGATCAAGACACACTAAATATTTTAAAATCCAATTTAATAAATCAAGTGGGTGATAAATTTACCATAAATGAAGGCACTAAATTTAATCCGCGGTTGAAAATCCACCACGTTAGTAAAAGTGAAGCAAATGATCCTAATTTTACTAAAAATCTCATAGTAAACAACAACATAACCTGTACTACATCCAAAATAAAAGTCATTTTAAAACAAGACCGCAAAGCGCATGTCAATGTTATCATGGAAGTAACTCCTATTGTGCGCAAAGCCCTGCTTGACGCTGGACGGGTTTATGTTGGCTGGGGCTGGGAGTCCTGCTCTGTATCAGATAATTATGCTATCACTCGCTGTTTTAAATGCTCACGTTACGGTCACATAAAAAAAGATTGTAAACAAAATATGACCTGTCCAACTTGTGCGGAAGACCATGAGGATTGTCAATCTGAGAATAAAAAAAACTGCATCAACTGTATAGAACACAATAAACGTTTTAAGTCTAATGTACCAATTCATCACACAATAAAAGACCCAAATTGTTATGTGTATAAACAAAAAGTTAGTTATTTTCTGTCAAGATTAAATTATGACGAATAATTTAAAATTTGAAAATTTAAAAATCGCGCATCTAAATGTAAGGTCTTTGTTTACTGGTTTCGACGAAATTATTAACTTGGTACGTTCATATCATGTTTTTGCAGTTACCGAAACGTGGCTATCGGAGGCTATACCTACTGGAATTATTAATATACCAGGTTTCAACTTTATTCGTAAAGATCGAGGTAGAGACATACGGGGTGGTGGTGTAGGATTCTACGTTAGTTGTTCCCTTAAGTACGAAGAGCTAAATATACGTACAATCGAAAACAATAGCGGTCTAGAATTCACATTTATTAACATTAAATTAAAGAAAAGTAACTTAGCTTTGGGTGTTTTTTATCGACCACCACAAACTAAGACTTTAGTAAATATTGAGACTATTGATAATATATTATCAGATATAGCTCCCAGATATGACCACCTAGTCGTTTTGGGAGATCTAAACATAAATCTTTTTAATCTCGATAACCCCTTAACTAACTGTTTTGATTCTTTTGGCTTTACGCAGATCATAAATGAAGCAACACGTATTACAAAAAAACCTCCAAGTTACTCGATCCTATTTTTATAAGCTGCCCTGAAAAAGTAACAAATAGTGGAGTTTTGAACGCTGAGCTTATATCCAATCATAAACTGGTTTTTTGTGAGTTAAATGTGCAAGTTGAAAATTTCAATCAAAAATTTGTAACTTATAGAAATTTTAAGCATTTTGACGACAATCAATTCAAAAATGACCTCGAAAGCATTCCTTGGGATAACATTTATTACACTAACAATCTAGATGAAAAAGTTGACTTATTAACCGATTTTATAAACTTGTTATTTGATACTCATGCTCCCATAGAAACTAAAAGGGTAAATAAGCCACGAGCGCCTTGGTTAACTTCTAACCTAAAAGCTATTTTACATGAGCGTGACAAAGCCTATACAAAATTTAAAAATAACAAAACGGTAGAAAATTGGGAAAATTATAAGAAACTACGTAATTTTGCAAGTACTTCTGTCAACCGTGAAAAAGCTGCATACTTACAATCTTTAAAAACCCAATCACAAAAAGCTATGTGGAAAGGCCTTAGCGATCTAAATATTAATCACAAAAATAAAACGCAAGATATACTACCTTCAGCCATAAAAGATCCAAATAAAATAAATGACTATTTTACTTCAGTTTTTAGAAGGTCAAATGATTGTGCTGACAATATTAGATTTTATCATTCTAATTTATACAGAGCTGATCTAAATTTTAATTTAAAACTAGCTAAAATAGAAGACGTACATAATGCAATTTTTTCTCTAAAATCAAATGCCAGTGGCTTAGATGGTATATCTTTAAATATGATTAAACTATGCTCTCCAAAAATTATAAATCACATTACACATATAATAAATTGTTGTATAGAGCAGGGTTATTTTCCAGCAAAATGGAAAGGATCATTAATATGTCCAATACCAAAAAATAGCAAGCCTGAGTCTATTTCTGATCTTAGACCTATAAGCTTACTAAGCGCTTTGTCTAAAATATTCGAAAAAGTTATGGCTATACAAGTAACGGAATATATTAATAAATACAATATTTTTCCAAAACATCAATCTGGCTTTCGTAAAGGATACAGTACATCTACAGCGCTCTTGAATCTAGTTGACAAAATTAAATGCAACCTCGATAAAAAATAGGCATCTGTTCTAATATCCCTTGACTTTTCGAAGGCGTTCGATACGATCGATCCAGATCTGCTTTGCGCCAAATTACATTACTTTGGCTTTGATGATATTTCAATAAACCTGTTTAAATCATACCTTACTAATAGATATCAAATTGTAATTGTAGGTAATCAAAAGTCACGTCCCTCAAATATAATGTCTGACGTGCCCCAAGGGTCGATTTTCGGTCCATTGCTGTTTTTAATATACATCGCTGATATATTTACGTGCGTTGATGCACATCTGCAGGGATACGCAGATGATTCATTGTACGTTAACACCTTCAATCCAAAAACGCTAAACAGTACATGTGAAAACATTAATAAAGACCTAGGAGCCATTTTTGAATACTCAAAAACGCATAATCTTAAATTAAACGCTGATAAAACCGTTGCAATATTATTTTGTCCTACAAAAGAACGTCCTAATCTTAACAATGTCCTTAGACTGCACATAAACAATGTGCCACTTAGTTTTTCGGAAAAAATCAAAATATTAGGAGTCACAATAGACCAGAGACTTAAAGTTACTGACCATATAAATAAATTATTACAAAGTTCATACATTAGACTAAAAGTTTTGTATGCAAATAAAAATATGCTACACTATCACATTAAAAAACAACTTTGTGAATCGTTAGTACTTTCAGTTTTTAGCTATTGTAACATCGTTTACTACCCCTTCCTCGATCAACTTACCAAAAATCGAATTCAGAAAGTACAAAACACTTGTTGCAGACTTATATGCAATATAAAAAAGTTTAATCACATATCTGCTAGCTTTAAAGGTCTTAAATGGTTAAATATGGAAAATACGTATACTTTTAATTATGTTACGTTCATTTACAAGTTGATGCAAACTTCAGCACCTTCATATTTAAGGGAGAAACTAACTTTTAGAAACGATATCCATTGACAGGATTTACGCTTACAAGATAAGCTTACTATTCCTCAACACACTACTGCTTTTTTCAAGCGGTCGTTCAGTTACATTGCAGCTAACTTATATAATTCCTTGAAACCTAGTTTGAAAAATCTTAAACTAAGCTCATTTCGTGTAAATCTAAAAAACATGTTATATGATAAACAAGCCTAATTACTGTTTACTAAAAGATTTTCGTCACAATTTCTTCTGCCTTACATTTTGTGCAGTAAAAATTATTATTCTTTTTTTGTAATTTTTAGATACCTAATCTTTTGTGTGTGAAATTATATGATATTTAATTTTTAATATATTTTTATAAATTAGTATAGCATGGTTAAGTGGAAGAATGATTTTTATCAAACTTCGCCATTTTGATGTATATTACTGTTATATGTCAAATAAAGTCGTTTATTATTATTATTATTATTATTATTATTATTAAAAATACACCCCCAAATATTTTTCTTTTTCCCAATCGGCCAACTCAGGGTTTATTCGATAGAGCATGAATTGTTTGAATTATTAAACTCTTATTGACTCTTACACCTGAAAGAAGAGAAAAACTTATACTGCAGACACTTGGGCTTCTGCAAACTGGACAACCACTGCTAAACTCTAAATGCAAAAAGAAAGAGAAATAGATGCTTATATGTGCATCAATTAAACACATGAATAATTTGAAAAACACAAACTTTATTTAATAAAAAAAAATAAATAGAAAGTCAAATTGAAAAGGAAATGAAAAGAAAATTTATACAAATTGGTACAATAAAACAATTAGGAAGTTAATTCCCAAGCTTGCTCAAGTGTAATTAATAGTCGTAATAGCCTGACATAGAGCTATTACGGTCATTCACTTGAACAAACTAACACAAATCAAAAATATTCACAAATGTTCAAATGTTTAGCTTTATGAAAAAATAAATTTAAATAAAAAAGAAATTGAAATGTTTTACTTAAGAAAAATAAATTCTTTTAAGAACCTTAAAGGTTAACCAATATTATTCTGAAATTATTTAGATGAACTTTATAAATTTTATTATTAGCAAATCGAATTTAAAAAGCCTTTTATTTCGACCAACCTGGTATATAATGTCAATAGAATTTCCTTCAAATCTATACGCAATTGGTATCACTGCATTAATATCTGTCAGGTGATTTCTTATTATAAAACGTCAATTCGTAAAATCAATAATGGAAAATAAATTCTCCCAGAATTTATTTAAAACATCTCGTTCACACTTCCAAATAGTTGTTGAGCAATAATAAAATCTTCCTTAACTTTTCAAATGTTCAGGTAAATTCTTCTAACTTAATTTCAAACTTGTTTATATTTGAAGTTGACATAAATCATATGATCAACACTTCTAACCTCACTTAAATTTACAGATTTTCAATCCGGAGTCAAGCATAGATTCGCCAAAAGCTTTTTATCGACTGACTTTGTTAAATTTGGCTCCAGCTTATATAGGTTTTGTAAAAACAAATGCCTACGCTGACACATTTCAAAAATAATCGCAACGCGAAAAATATTTATGACGTCACAATTTTCACTCGGCTGTTTAATTTTCTCACGAATCTTAATTCTATAAACACAGGATTATAGCTGATTAAACAAGGATTAAAACAATATCACACACTTATGTCCTAAAATGCATCGTAACGAAGATATGAGGCAAAAACGATTAACAATGAACAAATCTCATTATGACTTAATTACATACAAAATTCAATAAATCCAGGTTTATCCTTTACAAAATAGATACATGATTACACAATATAGCTAATACATATTAAATTTCCACAGGAACATCTTTACAATTTAAGAAAAACATAAATTACAATCCGTTACAACAATCGGGTACATCAAATGATGCATTATACAAGTTCCACCTTTGACATTAATTCAAATGAAGTCAATTTATAATCAAATTGTCCAGCATACCAAGTGTTTACATTAAAACAATGGTGAACAAACTAGTATAAGAGTCAATAATAATCAAAACTGAAGCATAGCAACAAAATCGAAACCTTCAATAATAAAAATGCTCAGGATTATTATATAAGAGTCTAAAAGCTAATTGTGCTATATAAGTCATTACAAGATTGACCTAATTTATCTGTTTTTATTTGACTGGCAGCGCAAAACTAAGTTGGTCTCTTGGAAAATAGAAAGATTCATCCTACGTTAAAGATCGTAGACTCTAGATTTATATAAGAAGATTACATCTTCTCTAGAAATGAAAAAACCATCCCAATATGCAACTTGGGTTGTATAAACATGTATTATCATAAAACAATCTAAATGATTGATATCCTTTTTTAAAAATAAAACCTTTTATTATGCATATACAAAATTTAAGGTTATGTTTGCATGAAATTCTATTCTTGATTTATATTTTAAATATTGATGAGCCTAACTGTGACCCAATATGTAGCCTTTAGATTAATTATGCCTAACACCTAGCATATCCATCTTTTATTTTAAATTTGATATGTGAAATATTTGTCTTCACATTTACGATCTTATCGTTAAATAAAATTTTCAATGAGATGGACTTATTACATCTCAATACAGTTCTCAATACGACGGAGAAAACCGCGTGCGGCACGCAGCGTGTTGTACGCTCGTCTATTACTGGCCTAAAAATATTTACTGTTATAAAATTTTGTTTTAAATATCGCGATCGAAGATGATTAATCAAATTACATTCATCGACACAAAGTGCACAATGTAAACGAAACATACACAACGGTATTTTGATAAATCACAATAGAATTGGCTGTATATTATTTGACTTGAGTATTTATTGTCTTTTAATATTTACAAAATGCGAAATCACTTCCTCGTTGTGCAATGAAGAAGTTATTGATCAGTTGAGAAGTTGATCAGTGTTGGATTGATGTGACATAAGAATACAGTCGACCTTATCGAAACATCATTACAGGTCCCTTACACGATCAATCCGATTGACAGTCCAACCAAGGATTTACAATCTGATTGATCGTGTAAGGTCAAAATTGATGGATTTCTGGATATTTTGAAATCCGTGCTTCAATCACGGGTGGTAGGGGGAGACTGGCATTCTGCTATTCATTCATACAGCTATGCGAAACATTAACACAACTGTGGAATAGTGTAGCTCACTGTATTCTAACAAGAGAAAATCCGAGGGGTGTAAAAAACTGCTTGTAGTTTATAAAGAAATAAAACCCAACGTCATAGGATCTAGAATTAAGTTATTGAGATCTAATACAGAGGGGAGCTACACAAAATTAAGACGTGAAAGCGATCAGTAAGTGGAACAGGCCGGTTTCACAAAGCTTGATTAAACTCTGATTAACTTAATTGTGATTAAGTTTGAAATCTAGAAATATAATTGGATAAAATTCAAGGTCTGTTGAAGCTCAGCCAATGAAATTTCTGAATTTCGAATTTAATAACAATTAAGTTAATCAGAATAAGTGAAGCTTTGTAAAACCGGCCAAGTGTCTACAAACAAACTTCCATGTTCCTATTCCTGTCATTTATGCATGGCACGGAATGTCCAGCTGTTTCACCTCATGATTAGGAGCAATGATAGCAGAAAATTTCAAATCTTCGATATTTTACTCAGTCGCTAAAGACCGTAGAATTAGCGCCGATCTTTCCTCTACCGATATAGAATCATTCATGACTATATCTGTCCTAGATAGATGCGGCTCTATCTTTATCGAAGAGAATTTATTGAAGAGACATTCGTTAATGCGGTAGTATAGGTCGACACGATTTAAGAAATACACAGCGTCAAATAACATACATTTTAAACACTTGATGGGAGTTTCAAGAATTATGTTGAAATTTACGTAAAAGTCAATCAAATTTACTATTATTATCGTTTCTTCCTTAAAAGAAAGGAATCACATTAAGCCACTAATATTAAATATACTCGCAAAGGTCATATGACGTTTACGTAGCCCCTTAAATCATTCTGACCCTAATTCTTATAATCATCTTCAGCACTGGTCTCTAACATTTTACGCAGCAGGTTCAAATGAGTACACTTAACACGTTTTTTTGTACCATTTGTACAGCCTTGGTAGTGTAATGTCTGGCGTGCCGGACTTTCACCCAAGCGGCCCGGGTTCGACTCCCGGCGCTGGCAGATCTGGTTAAGGTTTTCTGCAGTTTCCCTTAGCTGTAACACAAATGTGGGATTTGCGCTGTTCCATCTATAAGTCGGCTGCAGCCGCACATTGGGCCTACATAATAATAATAATCGCCCCCTCCCTCCCGCACAAGCTTATAGCTTCTGGGGCCTTGGTTTAGGTTATGGGTTGTAGTAATTATTATTATTATTATTATTATTATTATTCTTTCACCCAGCATCCTTATTTAACCTTTTTTTTGTTGCCAATACCAAGACAATGCCAAACAAACTTTTTCATTTATTTGATATCCGCACATGATGGTAATTCATTGTCGACAAAGCTGAAATTACCTCATTCTGACTAGCAGTCTGACTGATAGCGTAAGGTTCCTCGTGATTGAACTTAGGAATGTCAGTATAATTGATTCACTCAGAATGTCAATTCGATTGATCGTGTAAGGACCCTTTTACAGTTTTTACTTCATCAATCTATTAAAAATAACAAAACATAGTCAGAATCAAAGGTGGTCATATTATTTTTCAATTCCTTATTATGAGACTAATTCTATGCCAAATCACATAATTTAAAAACATGACTGTGCTTCGATATCTCAGATTTCGTTCAATTTTCTACCTTACATAGGTACATATGAAATAACATCAAATTCATTTTTTCAGATTTTTTGGATGAAAAATGACCGAAGTAGAAATTTTGAAAAATTTCTAGTTTTGATGCAAATGCTGCTACCCGACACTCTGCATCATCTAACTAAAATTGCCATAACTCCCTTATTTCTTGAGTTATCTGGCTCGTCCAGATAGCAGATTAAAGCTAGTTTTTGAATCTTTTGGATCAAGAAACGTGCAAAAGACATTGCACAATAGAAAAGTAGCAGCCTGCGAAGACAAATTTTACTGTTTTTACATATTCTGACATTGTTCCTGTGCTACAATTATCATATCTTTGAAACCTATAGACACATCTTAGCATATACTTGGTATGGTTAAAAAATAAAAAGGGTGTTTTTTCTAAGTTTGAAAAAATATATATTTTTGAAGAAATCTGCCTTCAGAGCTTGCTACTTTTTTATTGTACAATGTCTTTGCTCGTTTCTTGATGTACTCTGAAAGATACAAAAATTAGCTTTAATCTGACAACTGAATGAGTCAGATAAATCAAACAATAAGGGAGTTATGCCAATTTCAGTTAAATGTTGCAGAGTGTAATAATGTAACTACTACTATCCAACACTCTGCATCATCTAATTAAAATTATCATTATTACACCCCTTTATTTTTTTTAGTTATCTAGCTTATTCAGGTGTTAGATTGAAGCTGGTTTTTGAATATTTTAGCGTATAGTATCAAGAAATATGCAAATACATTACACAGTAGAAAGGCAGCCGGCTCCGAAAGCAAGTTTTTCAAAAATATTTTTTTTCCAAAACTACAAAAAACACCCTTTTAGTCTTATTAATATGCCAAGCATATACTAAGATGATTCTATAAAAAAAGTTTCGAAAGGGTAACACAGGAACAATGTCTTCAACCTTCGGCTGATCAGGAGCCTTCGCAGCCTGCTACTTTTCTACTGTGCAATGTTTCCTGATATATTTTGAAAGATCCAAGAACTAGCTTAATCTGACACCTAGATAAGCCAGATTATACAGAGCGCGTCTAAAGTCCGTTCCCCCCCTACTAATTTTTGAACCACTTGGTATATCGCAACGAAATCTGGAGGGCTTAAACAGGAGATAAGAACCTAATCTTTTATGGAAAAATGACAGCTAAAAGTTTCAAAATGGCTGCTGAGCGCCCTCTTGAATTACTTTTTTAAATAGAACACCCTGTATATTATTCCGTTTTCGAAATCTGCTCATAATTCTTAACATTTTTCTCTAATACACTTTACTTCTAAATTTAATTGATTTTCAAATATTAACGTTTGAAAAGTGACATTTTAATTAATTTCAAATCCAACAAAGACACGAATTCTGCTATCAATCAAGTTTGCATTGAAAACAAAAATCGTTGTTGGGGTATCTTGTTTACTGTCAAACTTAACTGTTAGCTGTCAAATAAAATTTAGTTAGAAAAATGTTTTACCGGAAATGACCAAAATCCCTCGCAAAATCCATACTTCATTTTAAACCGGAATGTCACTCTTCAAACGTTAATATTTCGAAATCAATTAAATTTAAGAGTAAAGTGTATTAGAGAAAAATGTTAAGAATTATGAGCAGATTTCGAAAACGGATTAATATACAGGGTGTTCTATTTAAAAAAGTAATTCAAGAGGGCGCTCAGCCGCCATTTTGAAACTTTTAGCTGTCATTTTTCCATAGAAAATTAGGTTCTTATCTCCTGTTTAAGCCCTCCAAATTTCGTTGCGATATACCAGGTGGTTCAAAAATTAGTAGGGGGGGAACGGACTTTAGACGCGCACTGTATACAAAGACTAACCATTATATTTTGGCAACTGAAGATTATTTTATTAAAATAATTAAGTATAAGAAATGATTATAATATAATACACCAAAAAATAGGAACTGTGGCCATACATTTAACGTGGTAGACACGTTGACGCCGCAGGTCTATGATACAAAGACCATAAATACACCTATCGCAAAATGTTAGGCAAGTTGTAGTTTTTGTACTAGTAATAAAATTAGCATATTGGGGCGCTAATACAAAAAACATCTTTAATTACAATACACTAGATTTGTAGTATTATGTTGTAAGTTCCGATCCTTGCATGTATTGTTAGCTGGAAAGTGATGTTAACAATCAAATTCGCAACAATGCAGCTTGTCAAGTATGTTTTCGTGGTGAGGTATAGTCTATTTATTTTTTCACGATTAAAAGTAATCTTAGTATTATTAGTTTACTTGTCACATTTTAATTTGTTTCCTTACTAATATTTGTTTTAGATCTTTTCAAATCATTCTTACCTTGAGTTGCATTCCAAACATTTTGAACAATAGAATTGAAATGTAAAAACAATAATATTTACTTGTGTTCTAATTATAGTTTAAAAAACTTGGAAAACGTTGAATTCAAAGCACAATAATCCTTAAAAATTATTTTTCCTTAATTATTTTTTGTGACATAAGTATATAGTTCAAGTTTCGTATTCGGGACGAATTTAAAATTCTAGAAACTATGTTCAGTATTATTTCCTTATCAGTTATTTTATCCCTGTGAACACCCTATACATAAAGCGCTAAGTACTTAAATTAAATAAACAAATAGGACTATTTAAGGACAAATAACACTAAAAATTGGAATATTAGCTAATTGTTTATTGTTTCCAGCCTTACTTTGTGGAACTCCATAATCATGAAATAAATAAAGATTAGTAAAAGTTTCACAGTTTTATTAAAATACAACTTGACAATATTGTTTCGACAGCTATGCTGTCATTATCAAAGGTAATATAATTATAAACAAACACGTCGCTAAGGTAGATACAAAAATAGGTAACTAGATAAAATAATAATAATAATCGGAATTAAATATCTAATACTTCCAGTAACGGAGAATTACTGAGCTCAAGTTGTTCATTCATTAAAGGTACCCTGAGTTTGTGTTTGTATATCTCAAAGGCTTCTAAAATGTCTAATTTGCGTTTGTTATTACAAAAATGTAGGAATTTAATATGATTTTGAGGAGTCATTGTGTGATTTTGTTCTAAAAGGTGTTTGGCGTAATTCGATTTTTCAGGATGTTTATTTTTGTAATGACGTACATGTTCTTTATATCTTATGTCAAAATTTCGAAGTGTTTGTCCAATATATAGAACTACTGAAATGCCCGATTTCATGATATCATGTGTTCTGTCTTTAGCATTAAATAAAAATCAAAAAGTGTTAGTGATGGTTTTAAATGTTATTTTATAATTGTTGGTTTTTCTTAGTATATGTGTGCAATTTTTTCTGATATTTTGCCAAAATATGGTATAGATATGTAATTTGTGTCTTCTGTTTGATTGTCAATGGGATATATTCTTTTGATAGCTAACCTATAATCTTTTTGTTTAATTAAAGTGTCAATCATGTTCGGATTGTAATGATTTGCATGTGCTAGTTGTTTAATGGTTGATATCTCTTTGCTAAAATCTGATTTTGTTAGTGGAATAGTTAAAGCTCTGTGTACTAATGATTTGTAGGCTGCTATTTTATGTGTATTATGGTGACAAGATTCATTTGGTATTGTCATGTCTGTTTGTGTTGGTTTTCTGTATATGGAAAATTTAAATAGATTGTCTGCGTTAATCTCGATATTTAAGTCTAGAAAGTTTATAGCCCTGTTTTGTTCTGTTTCTAGTGTAAATTTTATGTTAGGGTGGATACTGTTAATAAGAATTAAAAATTCATTGATAACCTCAAAAGAACTGTCAAAACAAGCTAAAATGTCATCAACATAACGAAACCAGAAGATAATGTGTAAGTTTTGAATGTGGTGGAAGATGTATGTTTTGCAGCTTATCTACTAATTCTAATGAATTTCTAACAGAGTATTTCGATTTGTAACCTATCGTGTTAATAATCTGGTTCAGTTTTTTGCATAAAATGTGATTAGGTGCATTGATGTATGATACAACTGGTCTTATTGGCATATTCTGTTTATGTGTTTTGACTAGTCCATATAGTTTAGGTGGTTGTGGGTTTTTATTAATGATTTGTTGCTTTTCTAATTCTGAAAAGCAGATATTGCAGTTTTCTAAACCTTGTTTTATTTTTTTTTAAATTTTGTGGTTGGGTTTTTGTTTAAAGTTTCTAAATTTTCTTTATTAATAAATTCATTAACTTTTTGTATGTAAATATCTTTTGAAAGAATTACCAAAGTGTTGCCCTTATCTGCTTTAACAGAAATTAGATTGTTCTCTGTGATTTTCTGTTTTATAGATTGAAGAAGTGATATGTTAGATGTTTTGTACATTTTGTCCTGTTTCAAAGACATCTCTTTTAACAAATTCGAAATTTGGAATTTTGCATAATTATGATCTTTCTTAAGTATAGTTTCGCATTCAACGGCCAAAATTTCTTTAATTTTGTTGGTAAATTTTGGAAAAGGACAAAACTTGAAACTTTTGTTAAGAAATTGTGTTTCTCTGTCATTGAATGTTATATTCGACAAGTTTATGAGACGAGGATAAAAGTTTGCAGTGTTCTGACAATTATGGTTATTTTGTAGTGTACGTTTTTGTTGTACAAGTCGATGAAGTTTATTTTTCTGTGTGGTGTATTTTTTGAATTTAATGTGACTGACGGTTTCTCTAATGTCAACATCTAAGATGTCAAATTGGTTATTGTGTAATTTATGAGTAAGTTCTGTTTGGAGTACCATTCTGTTTTGGAGTTCTGTTCATCTTTTACGTTTCTTATTAACTGTAACTATATTAGAAACGTTAAATAACGTAGGAATTGTGTTTCATTTCAATATTTACCATTCATCTTTTCTTCTTGTTTCAAATTGCGTTTCTTCAAAATGGAACTAGGGGAAATGTAAAACGGTAATAAAAGAGTGTGTAATCTAAAGACTATCCTTTCTCTATGCTTAAATAATTTATATTATTTCTACATGTAATTTTATTAAGACTCAAACTTGCTTACTTTACATAACCTTGATTATTCAGTAATTCCCAATTCTGACTTCTACGCATATCTATAACAAATTTGCCTTATTTTCCTATCTTTTGGAAAAAGAAACAAACTTGCACCATTCCGGGAATTGCTAGAATAGTTTGGTGCACTACAACCAGTCATTTTTTGGGGAATGGACTTCCGCGTTTCACTTATGTCAGAAACTGACAGATCGAACTTGGGCTCAAATATGGCCGTCTCAACTTTGATGAGATGACCTATGTATGTGTACTAGGTATACATACACATGAATGGACCTTGGACCAGACGAGTGACATGACTAGAAGGGGACCGTTGATTTTTCAACGGGTATTATGCTATATAATAATAGCCAGTTCCGATGTCCGATGTCCACGGAAAAATATCTCGAAAACTAAAAGACTTGAAGCTGAAATTGTTGAATTTATCATTTTCAGTTCCTATGTTGCAACACTGTGTGTTGAGTAGGTTACTTTTTGTTTATGTTAATTGTTTTTTGATAACTGTCAGTAAGAGACAAGATTATTTTTGCTCGCCTTTATTTTAACTTATAAATTGGAATATTTAATTACTGAATAGTAAAAAGTTATGAAAGCTAATTGTTTTTTCATTTAACTCAAAAGGTTATGAGTCCAGAACTTTAAAAACTGCGCTTGTGTCGTATTGTGTTCTTGCTTACCTAACCTACATAATCACGTGTGTGCAAAATGGATTCTCTAAAACTGCAAATTGGTTTACTTGAAGGTAAAAGTAATTGGACTACATGGAAATATAAAGCTGTAATCCTATTACGCAGCATAGAGGGAGCATTAGATGTTGTGGAAGGTAAGGTGACAGCCCCTCAGCCGCCTGGGATAGGTGCAACGACATCTGAGAAATCAGACTATGATAAGAAATTTGAAGACTTTCTTAAAATTGACAGCAGTGCTCTGTTAGTACTGACAACAAACATGACTGAGGACATACTAAAACTTGTAATGAGATTCATGAGTTCTGCTGATGTTTGGAATGAACTGAATCGGCTCTTTGATGGGTCGGTTGAGGATCGAGCCTTTGATTTATGTTTACAATTTTCTAGTTATAAGAGGGATAAAATAGATGACATTGCAAGTCATACCTCTAAATTGAAAAACATCTGGAGTGATTTAAATGTTGAACTTACAAAGGATGGAAGTTCAAAACTGCCAGATTTTATATTAAATATTAGATTCATTGCCTGAAAGATACTTTTCATTTAGATCAAGTGGGATGCTTGTGTCTAAAAGAGAAAGGACCTTAGATAATCTCAGTACACAACTTTGTATGTACGAGAGAGCTTTAAATGGGAAAGACAACAGTAGTCATGAAGCTCTTCTCACTCAAAAACCCTCTGGTAGTGGCAAGACTGGGAAATATAAAGCATTTAAATCTAACAAAAATCAATATATTTGTAATTATTGTAAAGGTCCACATAAAATTACTGTCTGTACTAAATGGAAGGAAGATGGGAAGCCTAAACCTGAGAAAAGTAACAAAACAAATGATAAGGTTGGTAGGGTAAATGAGCCAAATAAACTTGTACTTTTTGCGTCCTCAAATCTTGTACTTAATACTGAAAAAACTGATAATTTTTTCTATGTGGACAGCGGAGCGACGAGTCACATAGTAAATAAAAGTGATGCGTTCTGTGAGTACACTCCATTTGACGAAAATATTCCTCGTACTGTGGTCACTGCAAATGGTGATTGCGTTAAAGCTGTGGGCAAAGGAACTGTTGAGGTTCAAGCATCGGTTAACGGCCGATGGAACAGCCTAACTTTAACAGATGTGTGGTACGTCCCTGGTATTAAGAAAAATCTGTTTTCTACTCTAGCTGCTCATGATAAACAAATTAATAGTGAATTTATATCCAATGTTGCTGTTTGCCAACTAAAAATAAATGAACAGATTGTGTTATTTGGAAGTAGAAATCGCTCTGGTGGTCTATATAAACTATCAATGAGAATTGTTTTTCCTCAAGTTTCTGTAATAAACACTGTATATAATGATAATGTTTTGCAGCTGTACCATGAAAGGATGGGACATCAAAATAAACGGCATGTGAAGGCCACAATCAAAAGAGAACTTGGGATTGAGGTAAAACTGGACACTGAACTATGCGAAGGCTGTGTATACGGTAAGACTCATAGAAAACAATTTGGAACCAGGGATAAACCTGACAAGCCAGGTATGCTAGTATCTAGTGACGTATGTGGTCCTTTTGAAACATCTAAATCTGCATTCAAATATTATGCTATTTTTAAGGATGAATTCTCTAGATTTAGGTTTGTATATTTTATGAGAGAAAAATCTGAAGTACCCGAAAAATTAAAATTGATGCTTGCTGCATGAGAAAATGCTGGTCATCGTGTTAGGGTCATTTTAAGTGACAATGGAGGGGAGTACGACAGTAATGCGGTTAGAAAAATATTGCAAGAGAAGAGAATTACCCAAAGATTAACTATGCCATATACACCACAGCAAAACCCTTGTGAGAGGGAGAACCGCACTGTTGTAGAGACTGCCCGCGCCATGATGCATTCCAGAAATGATCTACCACAGTCCTTATGGGCAGAACTTGTAAATGCTGCCACGTATGTATTAAATAGGACTGGACCTTCTAGTATTTCAGAGAAATCTCCATACGAGTTATGGCATGGGGAAAGGCCTCATACTAAACACCTAAGAATTATAGGCTCTAATTGCTATGCCCATGTTCCTAAGCAAAAGAGAAAGAAAATGGACAAGAAGGCCGTGAAGGGGATACTTGTTGGTTATGATACTGATGGTTATAGAATTTGGTGTAAAAATGGTACTTTAATACGAAGTCGTGATGTTGTGTTTTATGAAAGACCTCTTTCTTCAGGTGCAGGTGATGTCACTGTAATACCTAATCAGTTATCAGAAGATGAAGATGCTGAACCTCCTCAGAAGGAAATCTGTGAAGATCCTCCTGATGCTGATGAGGATTCGTTTTCTGAAACTTCACAAGAAGAAATGTCAGGTGAGGAGGAATTGGAGAGTCTTGGAAGACCTGCCACCCCTAGGCTTCGTGACAGAAGTACTCTACAACGACCCCAAAGATTCACTGATTTTGTAATGTCCTGCGATACCATTATGAATGATTATACTGAACCAACTACTTATGAAGAGGTTATGCAGAGCCAGTACTGTTCTGAATGGAAACTTGCTATGGATCAGGAAATTAAGTCCTTATTAGGCAACCGTACCTGGGTATTAGAAAAATTGCCGGTTGATAAAAAACCAATACCGTGTAAATGGGTATTCAAAGTCAAAACAAACCCAGATGGATCCATAGAGCGTTTCAAAGCCCGATTGGTTATAAAAGGGTATCTACAGAAGAAGGATGTTGATTATAATCAAACCTTCAGCCCTGTGGCTAGATTGAGTACTGTTAGAGCTCTGATAAGCGTTGCTGCAAATGAAAAATTACAATTGACACAATTTGATGTATCTACTGCATTTCTGTATGGAAATATTGATAATCAAGGTAGTCACATTTATATGAAGCAACCTGATGGCTACACAGATGGTAGTGCACTAGTTTGTAGACTGCAGAAGAGTCTGTATGGATTAAAGCAAGCACCTCGGTGCTGGAATCAGCGCTTTAGTGAATTTTTGTTTAAATTTGGGTTTAAGCGGAGTGATGCTGATCCATGTTTATTTATAGTACAAAATGGTACTGAAAAGCTTATGTTGACCGTATTTGTTGATGACGGACTTATGGCTTCAAATAGTCAAAACATGTTGAATCAGTTTCTAATTAATATTAAAAATGAATTTAGTATAACTTATAAACATGCAGGATTTTATTTGGGATTAGAAATTGAACATTGTGAAAATGGAATAAAATTGAGTCAAGCTTCATATGCTAGAAAGATTTTAAAAAATCTTAAAATAGACGAATGTAAACCAGTATCAACCCCACTAGAAACATCAACTACTACTGAAGCAGGGAAAGAAATGAATGAAATAACTATTGCTGGTTATTCATATAGGCAGGTTGTAGGTGCCTTAATGTACCTCATGATTGGGTCAAGACCTGATTTAGCTTACGCAGTGGGAGTAGTGTCCAGGTCACTCGAGAATCCAACCTCCCAAGACTGGTTAAAGGTTAAAAGGATTTTACGATACTTAAAAGGAACATTGGATCGTGGTATTATTTATAAAAGCAATTGTAATAAAGTACTGTCATGTTATAGTGATGCTGACCATGCAGGGGACATTACAACTGGTAGGTCCACTTCTGGAGTGCTCAGCATGTATGCGGGTGGCTGTATTTCCTGGATCAGTTAGCGGCAGTCTTCGGTGGCAATTTCGACTACAGAAGCTGAGATTGTAGCAGCCAGTGAGGCAGCTAAGGAGGCTGTGTGGATAAAAGGCTAATGGCAGACATGGTGGTGTTAGAAAGCGTTCCTAACCTGTACATTGACAATGAAGCAGCTTTGAAACTTTCACAAAACCCAGAGTTCCATAAAAGAACTAAGCATATACGTACAAGACATTTCTTTGTTCGGGAGCTTGTAATTGAAGGTGAAATCAGCGTGGAGAAAATCTCATCTAAAAATCAATTAGCTGACCTTTTGACGAAGCCCCTACCTAGACCTCGCCACATAGTGTTGTGTAATGAACTTGGACTTAGTGCTATAAATGAAATGCCTAACTGTAAAATGAAGGGAAAGTGTTGAATTTATCATTTTCAGTTCCTATGTTGCAACACTGTGTGTTGAGTAGGTTACTTTTTGTTTATGTTAATTGTTTTTTGATAACTGTCAGTAAGAGACAAGATTATTTTTGCTCGCCTTTATTTTAACTTATAAATTGGAATATTTAATTACTGAATAGTAAAAAGTTATGAAAGCTAATTGTTTTTTCATTTAACTCAAAAGAAATCTGGTGGGCCTTGCCCCAAAGGGGTGCATAAGTATATTTTTAATCCTAAAAAACCTTAGGGGGTCGCAGGGAGGGGCATTTCTTAAAATATCATTATGGCTATATATGTCTTGAATAGCGTAAGCTACAAACTTCAAATTTTCACAGATTATACTTGAAGCAATTCTGAAGATAAAAAATTACCCGCATTTCATCCAGGGGCGGAGTAAGGGAACATTCCAAGGGGAGAAGGGTTTTCCGCAAAAATAACTATTATAAAAATCTTGATTGTGAGTAATCTGTAAACGTATATGTCATCTCGGATATTTTGTAGATCTTTTTGAGAGCTACAATTCGTTCTCTTATAGTTTGCCTTTATCTGTTACCATTTTACCAAACGTATTACACTACCATTACCAAATCTATTCAGTGGTTCTCAAGATTCACCGGTTTTGACAGAAACTGGACTTATAGTCGGAGAGCTAGCGAACCGAACGCCGTTGATTTTCCAACGAATATTATGCTATATAAAGTACATAATATATTAATAATAAACTACATAGGTATACAATTAATATAACTATATTACGTATTCTCTTTGAACACGCGTACATTCGTTTAAAGTTCTTTTGATAAAAGGCCAACTTATGTATTTTTATAGCATTTACTTGAGCAAAAAAAGTGTGGGAATTATTAGTAATTATGAAGAAGGCATTGCTATGTTAATTATGAATCAAACGTGATTATATTAAATTATAGTTACATTTTATGATCCGATTGACATTATTATTAATGAAAATAGAAACTCTACCGCAGTAGCACATCCAAATTAACTTTTATAAGTAGATCTGTTTTCTTGCTTCGTGAATAGCTGACATAATCACAAGGGGACCGTTGATTTTTCAACGGGTATTATGCTAGTTTGTTAATTAATTTTTAAAAAGAACATTTTGTTTCCTAATAAGATAAGTTAATTAGATTAAAGAGCAATTTTATTAGTATGGGCGGCTTTGAATTTAATTTAAAAAACATAAAAACTATTCGGCTTTATAAGCGAATTACATTACGAATTCTAATCTACGATGTTAGTAGATTGTTGACAACCTGAACTATACTTGATTCCAGTAATCCTAAAACTGAAACCATCATGAAATAAACGTACTCGAATAAATTCGTACTCTATGCTTGTAAATAAAATATTTCGTTATGGGTTATGATTGTTATGAAGAATAGCTAATTCGCATTAGGGTAAATAGTTTATAGCGTTTATGAGAATATTTATTACAATAAAATCAGACTGCCCAAGGCAGCAAGGCAGTTGTGTATACACAACATGTTTACGTTTTTTTAATGGCATTCGAAAATAAACAGAAATGCGGGCGATTTTTACTGTTAATAAATTTTATTTTCAACAGAAAATACCATCGAATAAACTTTTGATAATAATCAGTCTATGTTGGCAAGAATGCTTACGTCGATGTCATCGTTTACAAAGACTTGGCGTTGATTAATATTTTTCCTCGAAATTTCCTGTTAAGGCCAAGATTCGCTATAGCCTAATATATTTTGCAACGAAGATAAAATAGTTAGAAGTGAGACACACATAGCTGACTAATAAATGCTGCATGTATTTGCAGATCTAACTTGCAAGCAAAATTTAATTGCTTCTAACGTGAATGAATCAGAATTATGTTGTGACTGAAATATGATATACACTGTTACAATGGAATGTTCATTTTAGTTTTAATTCTGTGTATAGATGGTAATAATACGATAATGCACCTAATATTTAATTAAAATAAAAATAAAATATAATGTTATCAATTATCAGGAATATCTCTTATTTTTTTATTTTATTTTATTCACTTAATCCTATTGCCAGATTAGAGCACTAAATCTCGTAGGTCGACAGCTACCTAATACGTAGAATCTCGTTAATTCGAAGTCAAAGGGAGTGAAAAAAATTAATGAATATTCGAATTAAGGAATTTTTTGAAAATGAACCGATGCGCTCTCGCCACATTTTTTTTAAAAGACAAATCACGTCTCTCCTTAAATCGATTTAACCAACCACTGCTGCACTTAAAATTGTTAATCTTTAAAATTCTTGAAAATTCTTCCGTCTTGTTAAGTAACACAAGTCCATTTACCGCGATGTTATTGCGAACTTGTTTAAACCACCTTAAAGCACATTCTTCTAATTCACCAAAATGCGGTTCTCGTAGACGTTTCGTGGAAACACAAATTTCGTTAGAATTTCAAGATTTTCTCTTTGTTCTTTAAAATTGTGGAAGGCGTCTTCGGTTGAATTCTAAATTCTTTGGCTAGATCATTTTCTTTTCACTTCTCTCATCGAATGTCAAAATAGATTTAAAATGTCAAAAAGTACACGGACAAGATCAAAGAAACAAACCGAATGCCATAATCTTCTTTAACAACAAATCAATTAAAATCTAAAAGGTTTACCTACTTAGTTTGGGATTTTCTAAAAATTTGTTTAATATTTGGTTTTATAACCGGATGGGTAATGAAAAGGAGCCGCAATGAATCATCCTTTAATCCTTTCTTTGAAACCTGTTTACTGTCACCGGCTACTTACTGACACATTTATTGTTTATTTAGGCACCTTAAATACATAATAACGTATTGCACCCCTATTATATTTCAGGGCTGTACCGTTTTAGTGTGTTTTGGTGTGAATACATCATTTTAAGAGTATTATTTCTGAGTTGTTGTTGAATTTCCCTAGCAAACCAAGTTAGTAAACCAACGGTGAACGTAAGCACAGCGCGACGGTAACAACAGTACTGGTATAGTTTTCGTGATAGTACTATATGTTTTATAAGTAAGTGTAGCAAGTATTAATATAGAGCATAGTGTTATTATCGTGTAGTGTATTTTAGTGTAACGTAGTGAAGTGTAACCAATACTTATATATCATATTGTACGTGCAATTTATTTATGTAGTTAAGATTATGCCGCGATTAACGCTATCAGCTCGAAAAAAGAGCATACGTAGAAGAATGCAAAACCTTTCTGGTTTTAAAAAGTCTGCCCAAAAAGTTCAATCAGCAGAATTTGTTCCTGTTGATCAACCTTCAATTTCATTAGATCACACTTCAACTTCATTAGATCAACCTTCAACTTCAACAAGTCAACCTTCAACTTCATTTGATCAACTCTCAGCTCCATCACATCAACCTTGTACTTCCACTAGTAGTAGCCACAGCCCAGAGGAAATTCCACCTACTTATACTACTGACGTTGAAAATGAGGTGCTTAATGTTCAAAAAGAGCACGAAGATGTGAGTGGAAGGAGAATTGTGGAAATTAGTAATTTCTTTAATGCAATTATACGTTTTCCTCATGTTGGATTGTTTTCGTGTAGAAATGAACATCTGAAAATGGTTTCCGAGCAAAGAATTGGTCTGCAGAGTAAAATTGTTGTTCAATGTGAGATGTGCGGAGTTAATACTGTTATATCAACTGACTGTAATGATCAGGCAATGGATATAAACAAGGCTGCAGTTCTAGGAAGTATCACAACAGGAATAGGATATTCACAATTGAAGGAAATGTTGGCTACTTGCGATATTCCTTGGATGGGCCCAAATCTTTATGCAAAGACAGAACAACTTCTTGCTACTTATATTGAAGAAACGGCATGGGAATATATGGAAAAAGCTGTTTTAGAAGAATCCCGTTTAGCAATTGAAGAAGGCCGAATTGATTCGGACGGCATTCCATTCATTACTGTGATTGCAGATGGAGCGTGGAGTAAAAGATCCTACAGAACCAACTATAATGCAGCTGCAGGAGTTGGCGTTATTGTTGGTGAAAAAACAAAAAAAGTGTTATTCTTAGGGATTAGAAATAAATACTGTTGTATGTGTAGCCGTGCTAAATTAAAACATTCTGAAGCTCCCTTGCATAAATGCTTTAAGAATTGGGACAAACCATCTACAGGAATGGAAGCTAATATTATCATAGAGGGCTTCAAAAGAAGTATAGAAATGTATAATTTGAAATACTTGTATTTGGTTGGAGATGGCGACAGCAGTGTAACAAAACGTCTTGCAGAAGTTCGTCCGTATGGGCAGAAAGTAATTAAAAAAATCGAATGTCGTAACCATCTGCGTAATTTTTGTAGTAAATTAAGAGAACTGACCCAAAAAAGAATAAGTAGCAAAATGATAATTGTTCCTCTACAACATCGCAATACGCTGAACAACTCTATCAAACGAATGCGGTCGGTTATACAAGGTGCCGTTCTTTTTTATATTACAAATGCAACTTTAACTCATAGTGAGAAAATACAACAGCTGAGAAATGACATCTTGAATTGTCCTCATCATGTTTTTGGGGATCACAATAATTGTGCCACTTATTTTTGCAACGGACCCAAACATGAAAATGAAAACAATTGGATTGTTAACTTCAAAGACTCGGGCTTATATCAAGATATAATGGTTGTTACTGACAGAATAGCGCAAAATTCTGAAAGTCTTTTGCAAAATATGGACAATAACGCTGCCGAATGTTATAACTCTATAGTTGCAAAATATATAGGAGGTAAACGAATTAACTTTACGGGAAAAAGTTCCTATAAAACACGATGCGAAGCAGCTGCTTTGACTTTCAATCTTGCACAAGGCCATATTTCGAAGTTAATCCATAAAAAGGTAGTTGGCAAAAGTCCTGGGCAATTTACAAAAAAATACGTGAAAGCTGTGGAAACCAAATCAAAGTGGGTTAAATGCCGAAAGAGACTGTTTAGTGAAATATCACAAAGATGGAAGATTTACCAGTCAGCACCAGCCGATAGCGAATATGGAAAAATAAAGGAAGAAAACATGCAGTTATCAGCAGAAGAATATTCTTTAAAGGAAAACGAAATTTTACAAGTAATGAAAAAAACTGAAGGCGAATTACATCTGATACAGTTAGAAACAATTGGTCAGCATAATAATCTACTTTGGCGTCAAGAAAGATCGTCGCGAATAACGCTTCTAATTTTGGCCAGATTTGTAAAATGAAAAGCTTAACACATTGTAAAAATATAGTAAAAAATTTGTTGTATAGCACGTTTAAAAGAAATCTCGCTACACGATGGGGACAAGATCATGAAATAGTAGCACTTCGGGAATTTCAAGAGCAATCTAATATTCAAATTCAACAATGCGGACTTTTTATTGATAAAGATGATTTCTTTTTGGCAGCGTCGCCAGACGGACTATTAAGTGAAGACGGATTAATTGAAATCAAATGACCTGCATCAGCTGCAAAAATGAAAGTTATGAGTGCTGTTAACGAAAGGAAAATTAAATTTTTGGAAAACCTGGTGAAATCTGTTTAAAAAGGACTCATAATTATTACTTTCAAATACAAGGACAGTTACATATTACGAACCGCGATTATTGCATATTCGTTGTATGGACACCGCAAGAAATGATAAGTGAGAAAATTTGTCGTGACGATCTGTTTTGGCAAACAAAAATGAAAAACGAGTTAACGACTTTCTTTTATAAGTGCTTGTTACCTGAATTGATTGATCCTCAGTATCCTCAGGGACGCCCAATAAAAGACCTTCGAAAATAATTAGGTAGGTATGTACCTACTTATTGTTGCTTATGATCTTACTTGCAATTATATTTCTTGTAAAAGTTGAAATTTCAATTTAATTTTATTTTAAAAAGTAAAAGAAAACAAAATCTCATACATATATAATATATGTACCTTCAAAACCTTCTGCTAGTATGTAATGAAAAGTTTTTTACACTGCTGGTTGATACACCTTTTAGTATGACATGTAATTTCCAACAGAAATTTTATTTTTCTTAAAATTGCAACTTAGTATACCCTTTTTGCAATCAAGGTTTCAATTACATTAAGAAATAAGATTCAATTAAATTAAATTAAGGAATAAAATAAAATTCCATAAATAATAATAGACCGTGCATAATGTGAACTTATTTTAACAGTGTAGCGTGCATGAGTAATTTACCATCGAAAACTATTACCATTGCGCCTGATACTTAGGCAATTGTATTAAGAAAAATCCGTATCTTATCATCGTAAATGTAAGATATTTTAAAAAGTAGAAGGCACTATACGATGCGGTTTTTACTAAATGAAAGAAAAAACGTCAGTTGAAGTACCTACGACGAGATTTAGTTAATTTTATGGTTATTAGACATGCTTTGGTTGGTCGAAAATATACTAACTTAAGCAATTTTTTTCTAAAACAGATTACGTTTTGTAAAGATATTCGAGTTGTAGGTACCTACAGAAAACCTATCTTAACAAATTGGTTTTTGTTCCGTGTCATTATTTACATAAATAAAAAAGTTATTTTACAGATACGAACACATTATTTTTCTACTAGCGAATCTTCCCCTTAACTCGGCCGGTTTAAATACATATTGTATTGGTATCGCTTTACATTGTTTCGGTTATCTCAATGCTCGACCACTTTTACTTACTTAAATTGAAGCAAAATATAACAAGACCATATTAGCAACAAGTATTCCAAGCAATTTCTAACTTTAAAAAAATGTTTCAAGCTAGAGTTTTTTTACTTCAGTTTTAGATTTGATCTCTCTCTGTAACCCTCTGTGTTATTGCTAGTTTATTTTGGGACACCCTGACACCCGGTGTAGTATGTATTAGATAATAGACCCTGGGGCCTCTAATAATTGAATTCCGGTCCTGGTCTACAGGACACGAAATATGTGTAATACTAAAACAATAATAGAAGCTAACGTTCATTACCCTCATTAATAAAGATTGTGACAACTTTAGATTGACTGAAGCGTCTTATTTTTGTGTTCTTTTTTCTGGCTTCGACTAATCTAGCGTTCTCAGGCAGGATGGTTCATGAGGGGAATATACATTAGACTCAATTATTGTTACAGTTCATTCTTGGTTAAGGTCAATCAGAATACTCCATGGAGTTTTTGTATTGGGAGGAGTAATCTCTTAGTTGAATTGGACTGTCCCCGAAGAGTCTTTCCTAGCTGTTCGGTTACCTTTCTTCTAGCATCTGAAATGCCGTCCTGTGGGGCAGTGGAAAAAAATCAAAAATCTGCTCATAATAATATCTTTAAACCTTAAGTGTACACCATACTTTATCTCAACAATCTGAAATCTGACAGGCTGACGAAATGACGACTGCTTCTACTTCGGCAGAAATTGGGTATGTTCTCATATTTATATATTTCTATCCACTCCATGAAAATCATTATTTTTCATTATTCTTCGATGCTTTAATTTAATTAATAAATTTAACTCGTCTAATAGTAATCATAAATACATCGGCGCTGTTAGGCGTTTGTCATTTTGGACATTTGTCGCATAAATTTTCTTTCCACACATTGTATTTGTCTAATGCCAATATGAATTTCGGTAACAATGTTGCTTTTTTCTCGGCTTAAAACCGTCTGTCTAATTCAAGGGTCTAAAATTGTTATAATAACCATTTCTTCTGATTTTTGAGTCATAACCATGCAGATATTAACACAAACATGCAGCTTAAAATATATTTATTTTTTAAACGTAAAGGAAAGAAAAGATCGTACTTGACTAATTTTATTGATATTATTATGTGTTCTTAACCAAAACCTTGTCTCTCCTTTGTCATTTCTTTCCATTCGTACAATTTTATAATTTCAACTGAAAATTAACGTTATTATTTGAAAAAGATTTTTGGATACACTGTTTAGAATAATTCTCTTCCTCACAGATGAAAATGTACAGGGTGGTTCAGACCACCCGTACACCCCTTTTAAAATGCGCGGTATTAAAAATTCTTAACAAGAGGATAGGTGATCTTACTCGATGTGCTCTTTGGAATGACGCCAAAATGGAATCTCCCTGATTCCCCCTTGTAGGGGGTAAGAGGGGCAACTTTGAAAATTCAAATGGGAACCCCTAAATTTTATTGCATATTTAGATTCTACTCAACAAAATATGAATAATTTATTTAAAGCATTTTTTTATTTTTGCAACAGGTGGCGCTGTAATCGCAAAAAAACGATTTTTTGCATTTTTCGCTGTCTGGCATATTTACAGGTGCAAATAACAGTTTTTCATATTTTTTTACTAACTAGTGATGAAAAAGCTTTGCTAATGTGTACTTTCATGAGAAAGAATTGTTACGTTACAATGAAAAACGCAAATTCTCTACCTAAGGTGTTTTCGACAAACGGATTTTTTTTCTAGCGTTGTACGTGATAATATTTTTTTGCCTTAAATGTTGTTAGAATTTGTGTTCCATTCTAACAACATTTTCCAAGATTCTACTGGGGCAGATGGTTTTACTTAAAAACATGTCAAGCATTACAAAAATCTGCCGACGAGAATTTCACTTTGTAATTCACTATTAAATTTCAGTGGTTGTCTTTCTTTTGGCGTATAACAATTAATGATGAAATATGGATATCTCATCCACCCAGGCCATAAAGTAAGAATAATCTAAACGAATCAAATTTTAAATTGTGAAATAAAAATTATTTATTTGAACAGTTTATTTTCAACAATTACCTACTATTTAAATAGACTTCCGAAGTAAAGAAGTGCAGCAAGGTATTTTCTGCTAAAATTAAATATTAAATTAGTACGATTTAAATAAAAAAATTTTGCCATATGCAGAGCAGATTACAATTTAGAATGTTTTATCGATCATTTTTATTATTTAAAAAAAGTAAACATTAATTACATATGCTTAAAATAAATATTCAGATAAAGATTAAAAAATTAAGCAATATCTAAATAAGTAGACGTTAAGGTTCAAAAACGATCTAAAAATTTCAGAAAAAAAATTGTTGTCACGTACAACGCAAGAAAAAAAATCTGTTTGTCGAAAACACCTTAGGGAGAGAATTTCCGTTTTTCATCGTAACGTAAAATTTTTTTCTCAGCACACAAGTTGGCATGATCTCTTAAACGTTGCTATGCAACCAGCGTTTAAGGATGTTTTCTGAAGGTCCATTTTGAGTCATTCACAATCGTTTTTGGTTGATTTCTTTATCTTTTCAAATAAGGGAGATATTGCATGCAAGCAGCATTTTGGGACACCCTCTATATGTACTTTTCTTTATTCCTTGTTCAGTCAAATACTCAGTGCAGAGGCGCCACTGTGCATGGTGTCACCTGGTGCAGTAATTCATGATATCATCACATTGATATCAATCTTTTGCCGCCGATCTTTATTTTTTGCTCTTCGCTTGCAAAAGTAAAAGTTGTAAAATAAAAAGGAAACCTAAACCTTTTTAGAGGATTTTAAAAATGAGAACCAAAAAAGGGTCAACTGTCAAGTTTTTCTGTTAACAAATTATTGGTACCCTTTTTACCCCCCCCCCCCTCCAAGCGAAGCCACTGACTTAGTGACCCACGGGCTGGTATTAAAACAAATAATGAACAGAATTTGACCCACTTCTCAAAAAGGTTCGCCATCACTGGTGTAGGGCATTACAACTTTTACACAGATGATGTTTTAGATTGGGTAGATATCTCGAAAGATGCGTATTTAAAAATAAAAATCGACTGGGCTGAGGATTTTACACAAAAACTGTCTGTTTACGAACTTATTCATTTATTCCATACTTTATCACCTATATCAACTGTCAGACAAATTAAATAGACTCGTATAGGTAGTTAGAAAATCAGTTGTGCTCACAGGTGATTGTTGGGTTGCCTAAATATATCAGGGCCGAACTTAAAAATATAATAAATTTTTTCAAATTCGGAGGTTTTGTTTGAATTAGAAACCAAATAAATTAGTCATATAAATATTGAAATTATAACCAAATATTAACTATAATGACGCGAAGTAATAGAAATAATTATATTATTATACCTGTAGATGATTTTTTTAAGTTAAATGCACAAAAGAGCGGCGGAGAATTTTTATTTTTCTTTATTAGTTTTGCGTCCTTATAGGAAATTTTATAACAAATGTTTTTAATTAAATCAAATCCTAACTTTATTTATTAATATTAAAAACCAAAAAGCACAAGCTACAATCACAAGTAGGTACAAATGGTATATACGGTCAGCCCCTTCTGAATTTACTGTAACTTGTACCAGTATTAATTACTGTATCTCTCTTAAATATAGATATAAGAAAATTTATTCGGATGGAAATCCGACTGGAAAAATAAGACAAATCCATAGCTTAATAAATTAATTACATGATGCAATGATGCAAACATTACAACAGTTTCCTAGCAACACATTGGGTGCGCCCAATACACCGCTAGAAATGCAGCAGCTTTCACAGCCTCCTTAGATTTGAAAACCATCGTTTAAAATTTTTGGTTTTTATTATATCATTTATCTACTGGCAAAATTGATGTTCTGACATTTAGTTGTCTAGTATTACTTGTCAGAGCTTCAAGCTTTTTAATAGATAAAGCGATGATGTATTTCAAACGATTTTATTGCTTCAGTGGCATTTTTAATCTAAGAAGCCTGTGAAAGCTGCTCCAGCAGTGTGTTGGACATACCCATTGAAAAGGTGTGTATGTTAGCTAAGTCTGTGGACAGGAAGTGTATACTTTCAAGAGATACAGTAGATATACCTGCCTATAAGGATGCCTAAATACAGGATCTGAATTTAGTATTTTTCCTAAATAAAATTAGAAAATAAATTCGTTGCTTGCATATTTTATTAATCATTAATACAATAGAATCAAATATAGTACTTAACAGTTTTATATATATTTATGTATATGTAGTAAATATGCTATAATATAAGTACATTACAATATACCTTTTTTATATCAAATTATCATCATATTAATTCATAAATAATACTACTAAGCCATCTGAGCAAAACGCAAGGCAAAATAGCCAGATTTTCATTCAAAAATACTTCTAAATATACATATCAATACTGTATTACCACAGAACAAAAGTGTAATATGAAAGACCTTATATTATCGTTATGGTTTACTAAATAGGTCGAATGAGATCTTTTGTAGTTTGATTTAGCCCATTTGATGTGAAATGCATGTGTACACCTTTGATGGCAGTAAGTTTCTTTTTAAATCTTTTTTTTTGGCATCAAGAATTTCTCAACCTACTTTAATAGTAAAACCATGACTTGAAAATAGGACTAGATCTAATAAATACCTGTATATATGTTATTTAAGAATCTTTTGATTGAGGAATTGAACTCTATAAGGGTACATATATGTATAATCTAATGTGGATTCTTTCTATTTAATAAAGTGCACTTAAATTTCTTTATCTATTTTTTATACTAATGAGATGTTTAAAAGAATCCACTAATTGTTATTGTATAATTAGGTAGGAACCCAATTGTAATCAATAAAACTAATGCTATATTTAATTTTTCTTTGCAGAAACTATTAATCTCTAAAATACATTGTCAGTCGTAGTCTGAAGAATCTCTTGATAATGAATTGGTTGAGGTCTTGTGCACTTCCACACACTGAAAAAAAAACAAAGTTATAATAAAAGATATCTACTACATACTATAGCAGTAGCTTGGTATAATTAAATCAAAATAACATTGTTGGTTTACTATAGTATTGCGGTCAAGGACAGTCTTTCCTCTTTATCATTAATGGTTCAGGTAGGGTTGCCACCTTTTTATGGAACCATAAAAGGAGAGGCAAAAGTTTTTGATTTTCCAAAGTCAAATGGCTTAAAATGAGGCTCCGGAATCGCAGTTGCAATTATAGCATCTGAAAAATAGTTTCAATTCAACTCTCACCCACAAGAAAATCCATTCAGAAGATGCTGAGCTCTGTGGTATACTCAATAAATAAGACATTAATAATTGGGAAGAAATCTAATATTCACTGTCAAAAGGACATTTTGGATCAAAAATGCCAAAAGGATATTTTGTTTAAAAAAACAGGTAGCAACTCTGCGATCAGGGGTATATTGTTGCACCTTCAATATTGTTTCTTTGTTTCAACATATCAACAAAATCTTTTCCTAAATGTAAATAAGTCTATACAAACCTAATATCTACTTACATCTGTGAGACTTATGCGAGGAGAAAGCATCATTTGTTCCGGATATGTCCATGGTTTGAAATCAGGATTGTTCTGTCTTGATTTCCATGCCATATACCCATCTACAGCCTTTTTTAATTGTTTAACCATTTTTGGTGCGAAAATTTGTGTAACCTTATTCACTAGCCATGGAGGTAATTTCCCACGTGGATCCGTTTGGGAAATGTATCCCAAAAATGTCCCTCTTGGGCAGGACCGAATAACAAAGCCTGTTAAATGAGAATTCGCCCTAAAAATAGTTTTTTTATTATAAATCGCGTTACTTAAATAGAATATTTGTAAATTTTTCACTACCTCACAAATCCTTTTTTTGGTGGGTAACATTTATGATGAATTGAATGGTTTAAGATCAATTTTTCTTCACCCATATCCAACCAGGAACGTTGTAGAACAAAGTCCCTATTTTTTAATGGAGCTGGGCAAGAAACTAGAAGAAAAGAAATATAAATAAAAAATATCTCTAAATATGCCAGTTCTTATTATAATTGATATATGAAACTTACTCGCATAATAGCCTACATCATTATTGGGGTTCAAGTAACCAATTTCAGTAGATTCCAACATGTGCAAGTCCCATTCTTTTCTGTATGCGGGGTCGTGCAAAACGTCAAAGACTGTCTCTGGTGATGTATTGTCAAATATTGCATGGATTTTAACCATTTTGAATTCACACCCATGAACATGTTGAGTCCATACCTAGCAAAAAACAATTGAATCATTATATGGTTTTAAATAACTATTATAAATTGTTTATATAGAAGAAGTTTTCCAAAATCCATACTCTGTGTAAGCACAGGATGTATAAAGTACCAAGAATAGGGTAGGTCGAAGTTTCATATAAGAAGAAAATGATCAAAATAGTCCGGAGCACACATGAATAGGATACCTACATAGATATTGTCATGCTTTACATTCCCATCACTTCAATCACAATAATGTAATTATTGTCGATGATAAAAAGATATTTTACTTTAACTAATATAGTCCAGTCAATTTAGAACAAATTTTCATGAATAGCGGAAAGTTGAGGGAAGTCCGTGAATTTTTGCATAGGCCTTCCTGGAGGGCTGTTAAATAACCCCCTTAAAGTCACCGTCTGTAGGTGGCGAGCTCGAGGAGATAATGAGGTAAACCCCCTAACGGTTTTTGTCGTTTTTCTCGGAAACTATTAGGTTTATCGAGATGAAGGAGGTTAGGTTTATTAAAGTTTACTTAAATCCTTACCAGAAATGTTCGAATGTTTTTTCGTATCTCGCCTTCTTTTTGTTATTGAAGAAAGAAGATATCTCATACATAAATGAGTAATTTGCTCAAGGAACTTTCGGACTTAACTTTTTGTGGTTTCATATTCGTCATGAAATAGGTAAGAAACGTTCGTTGAGAGCCGGACGCGATCGTGGTCCAGTCGTATTTTACCTAAGCATCTCTTCGGCAAAATCGATCAGGCGATACTATCGTTATCCATGGTGCCAGTCGGATGAAAGTTTCGTATTGGCAAATTAATTCTTAGGAGAGTACATTGTGCTAGTCAATTTTTGTATCCAATCCAATACGTACAGGGTGTTTCGCTATTTTAGAAATCCTTAGAAATATTTATGTAAGTGCAATTTTGTTGTAAACTAGCAACCAAAATACTAACGCACAATGTTTTGTATCTTAAAACGTCTGTTAACAGATAATTATAAAGATTTTGCTCTATATTTAACATGCATGCAACGTACTGTATCAACATTAAATTGTAAATGTGGACAATACCAAGATCTTAGAAATAAAGGAAATTAGAAGCATTTCTAAAAAAGCGACATAAAACATTCGGACATTTCGGGTAGGGATTTAAATAAACTTAATCTACCTAACCTCCTTCATCTCGATAAACCTAATAGTTTCTGAGAAAAACGACAAAAACCGTTAGGGGGCGTGGTTTACCCTCATTATCTCCTCGAACTCGCCACTTACAGACAGTGACTTTTAGGGGGTTATTTAACAGCCCTTCAGGAAAGCCTATGCAAAAATTCACGGACATTCCTCAACTTTTCGCTATTTTTTCTAATTTGACTGGACTAATATTGAAAAAGGCAATGTAGGTTTTTGCTCAGATAAATTAGAAAGTTGCCAATATAACATCTTTAAAGAAGACAGTAAATTCACAAAATTTTAATTAGGTGTGATATATAGTATTAAAAGCAAGAATTATGCAAACTTATGCAGGTCATTTTCTACGAGACCAAATGCCAGATGGTAATCACATTTTTACTTTGCTGAAATTAATCTAGTTTATTAATATGCATCATTACAATGATGAAAAGCATTTGATCTCATATCATTTCAACTTGAGAACAAGGAATTGACTGACTGTGCATAACATAACCTTTGCAGCAAATATCCAAAACTCATTGAAGATTTTTTAACAAATGTAAATTGAAAAGTAACATAGAAAGAATGGATAGGAAGCTGCAAATAAGGAACAGATAAGATGCAGAATATTTCCGAAAATAAACCTGATCAGAAGGTCATCACCTAGGCTTAGATTGGTTCTAGTTGATCTAGTTGAGTGTAGGAGTAACCTCTACTTTAGATGTTTTTAAAGACCAAATATTTTGACAAAATTGGCAACCAATTTGGAATAGAATGAATAGGCTAAATTGAAGTAAAAGGAGTGGGAACAAAAAACAGTAGAAAAATCGAATTATTCTGGAATAGTGAAGAATATAGCAGATGAAGAGCTTTAACACTTAACATTAGCAGATTGCCCACAAGATTCTATAGTTCAATCAGTGCAGCCTTATGTATTGTAAACTGGATAAATCTATTATCATGGAATATAATAATAATATAGAGTGACTAACAAGCAATCTGATTAACAATTGCCGATCTGGAACTATTAGAGAAAATAATTTACAGTTTTATTAATTTATGTAGATAATCTTCATATGTGAAGAAATCCATCAATTTTAAAGAATGGTTAAAAACAAACATATATCTGTTTCACATTCAAATAAAAGATAAGAGCAACTTTTTCCTTATATCAAAGAAAGTGTTACTACATGCTACATGCTATCCATTAATTACATATAGTAAGCAAAAGACTAGCAAATGTTCAATACTAGCAAAGTGTATCAAGACTAGCAGTCACATAACATATACTTATATTAGAAATGTTACCTACAGAGTAAACTGCACATTCTACAACATCGGTAACACATTCTGCAATATTCACATTTGGTAACGACACGGACAATTGGTTTGATAGAATGCATATGTTAGGTTGGAAATCTGGTATATAGCTTCAGGAACATACGAGAAAAATTAAATTACTAGAACACTTCCATTTCTGACTTCACAATATATTATTAATGTTGGGATGGTAAACACAAACTTAACACTGTAAAGAGTTAGGAATGTTCCAACGAAATAAACATCAAGTACCTTGAATAAATGAAAATATTGAACTCACTAACTTGTAGTTGTTGGATCCATTGAAGAAGATTGAGTCACCGTTGCACCAGGAGATTAGCGAGCATCTACATTCAGCTCTATGGCAACATATTAATTATTTAGTTTTTGATAATTATGTGTCTTAGTACGTGGAAAGTGCTTGGAATAATAATATCTAATATAATATCTATAAAAATGTAATATATCGAACCCATATATTCGTAATTGCGTAAAGTTTCTTAAGGTTGTATTTACTTCGAAAGGTTATTGGGGACACGAATACTTAATATAGGAAATTCTTGCTTAATTATCACAGGTAGGGAAATCCTACTTACTTCAGCACTTACCAGTTAATTTTCCAAAATAATTACAACGGTGAAAACAAAAGTTTGTTATCGTCTTTTGCTTTTGGGCTGTTTTCGTAAATTTTACTATTACTAAAATAGTCCAGTCAATAGAGATGTGAAGAGTGTATTTTCGTGTTAACAGCTATTTTATTGCACAAACCTATTCAAAATAGTGTGTAGAATAATATATGTAGTTGCGTACTAAAGCGTAGTGACAGCAGAAAAGTTATTAACAATCTAAGACGCCATCAACCGTTTTTGATGAGTTTTTCTTCCTATGAAAACATGTTCAGCACATGATTTGTTTATAATAAAAATAGCTTCGAAATGGCACCGGTGCGATTGTTATAACTGCAATAATTAAGTTACAAAATAGATAAAACTACTAAAATTGCGTGTTTTTTAAGTTGCCATAAAAATTTAAATAATCATTCAATATTGATTAAACTTACGTTAAGTATAGTTTAAATTATATACAATAAGCACTCAAAACCCGCATTCCAGGTATGCTAAAGTTTTTATCCAACACCTCTAAATAAAGAGGGCTAAATCTTGATGTTTGTAAGCAATTAAAGTTGAAGTTTATTCATTTGTGGTTAGAAAAACATTGTTACCTACTTTGGAATGGTGATTGGCTGCTATTATAGGTAGCAACCAATCACCAGCTTACATTGCATAATATTATTAAAATCCAGTCACAGCGCTAGAGTTTTGAATTTATTACCGTCAAAACTACAAACTAACTATGCATTGTAAATTCGATGTTTAAACTTGAATAAAGAGGTGTTGGATAAAATTTTGTATGGCACAGGTGAGTTAAGGATGATATCTACTTAGAAAGATTAACCCACTCGAGGGAAAATTTTTTGTTCGTGGATAATTGTACCATTGTACACTTGTACCATAAATAACTATTGTTTAACAAGGTTTTATATGTCTACTGCGCTTAAAACTTTGGAAGTTTGTAAAAGCTATTCGAAGCTTTGAATACTATTGCAACTGTGTATATACAGGGTGCCCTTTATGTATGGAATATAACATATATCTCGGTAAATATCGACTTTATAAAAAAATTTGTTATATAAAAGTTGTTTAACATTTTAAGACATAATAATTAACATAATAAGATAGCATTCAATTGTTTTTATTTCAGAAAACAAATGAGTAATGAATAACACTTTAATTTTTTTAAATAGCAATGTACCCTTTCATTAGGCTCATTTGATAGAGATTTTTTTCTCTTTTCGATGACCTAAAATCTTAGTACCCTTATATCAGAAAGTTTTTGAAAAAAACGTAAAAAATGTTTATTAAGTTAATTTCACCAATAACATGAATCTAGATATCCGAGATCTCTTTCATTTGTCTTAACAATTGATTGTAGGCTTTTATTGTGACAGAAGTTTGTTTATTTAATTAAGTTGTTGGTACATACATGGAAAAATAAAAATGGTTCATTTAACAGAAACTGAACGTATAGAGATTTTAATTATGGTCGGTTATGGGGATCGCAAACGAACACAATTAGAAGTATGTGAAATTTTTAATGCATCGAGAACCAATCACCCAGTTAGTAGTAAAACCTTGAAACGGTTTAGGGAAACTGGCAATGTTAAAGATCTGGGGAAGACTGGTCCGCAGAGGTCTGCGACAGATGAAGATAAAAAGCTCGATGTTTTAATAGAAATCGAAGAAAATCCAAACATTTCAACTTGTCAGTTAAGTTTAAACCATGCCGTGAGTAAAGGTTCAATACAGAAAATATTACTACGAATTATCCGAAGATGACTACGATCGACGTGTTGAATTTTGTGAATTTATGATGGAGCGAATCAACAACAATCCAAATTTTCTTAATAATATTGTTTTTTCTGATGAGGCTACGTTTTGTTTAAATGGAAATGTAAATAGGCATAATTATTGTCGATATTGGGCCGCTGAAAATTCCCATTGGATGATCCAAAATCATACCCAAACACCACAAAAATTAAACGTATCGGTGGGAATTTTTGCAGATCACATAATTGGACCTTTCTTCGTGGTACTCTAACTGGTGACCGTTATTTGCAATTATTGCAACAGCAAATTATTCCAGCTTGCCAAGCAAATCTTGATGATGGTTTCAACAAGATGGAGCACCGCCCCACTATCATTTAGATGTACGCCGATATTTAAATGTGGTATTTCCGCCCCGTTGGATAGGCAGAAGAGGGTCTGTGGAGTGGCCTCCCCGATCTCCGGATCTTACAGCTTGCGATTTCTTCTTCTGGGGATATATCAAAAGTGTATACAAACCGACACCAGAATCTGGCCGAATTAGAGCAACGAATACAAAATGAAGCTGCAGCAATTTCTCCCAGATCGCTCAGAAATTCTTTTCAAACCTTTTCGTGATAGGTTGGGCCACTGCCTTGCAGTTAATGGTGAACATTTTGAACACTTATTGCCATGAAAACCATTTTATTGCTAATTTCGTTTTGTCTTCAAGCTTTATAAGAGACGTACATAATTTTCTGTTCATTTGTTTTATTTTGTTTTTTGTTCATTTGTTTTGTTTTGTACATTATGTAGATGCACATCTGTTTATTTTAGGGTAATAATTCGAGATACTTTACGATCTCGGATATCTAGATTCATGTTATTGGTGAAATTAACTTAATAAACATTTTTTACCTCTTTTTCAAAAATTTTCTGATATAAGGGCACTAAGATTTTAGGTCATCGAAAAGAGAAAAAAAATCTCTATCAAATGAGCCTAATGAAAGGGTACATTGCTATTTAAAAAAATTAAAGTGTTATTCATTACTCATGAATGAATGAATGAATGAATTTGTTTTCTGAAATAAAAACAATTGAATGCTATCTTATTATGGAAAATAAAATGTTAAACAACTTTTATATAACGAATTTTTTTCTAAAGTCGATATTTACCGAGATATATACTATATTCCATACATAATGGGCACCCTGTATAATCAGGGCCATAGCTATAACTTTCACAAGGAGCAAATTTTAGATGGCGCAAAGTAAACACATTGAGGCACTCTGGAGTTGCTAGGTTGCACGCAGTTACACGTATTCGCCTATAGACAAATTCGTTCGCGCGCCGCACTGGCGGCAGCCAATCGCGGTGCTAGGTCTGATGGTGTAGAGTGTACACATTCTTCCATATATACATATACGTACTGCCAACGCGGCACCTGTCGGATTCGCCTAGTGTACGCGAGATCTAACACACAGAAAATGTTGACGTTGGTGTTTGTTGGCCAGTGTTAGCTAGTAAACGCAGCTTTTCTATTACAATTAACATGTATACGAGAAAGTTACTATTATAATGAGCGTTACTGTATCTATATATGTATGTACTTATTATGTGTTGTTAGAATATTCTTCTTAATTTTGTAAACTAATTAATTATTTTTTGTTTGAAATGCAATTTACTTTTAAACAATTTAAACAATAATTTTATTTTACCGATACAAATAATATAATTTACATTTTAAATAAACTTATTCGAAAATTGATGGGTGGGAGGCGCAAAAAATGTCCTTTGCCCAGGGCGCAAAATTTCCTAGCTCTGTATATAATAATGTAAGTCATTAGAAATCGAATGCAATTTCTAAAATTCGATTGGGTTCATTTTTGCAATTTTGGTGGCGTTTTACACCTGCTCATAGTTTTTTACGTTTATAAATAATTAGTTTTTCGGTACGTAGACGTGGTCATTTATTAAATATTCCATCGGGTTCGAATGGACGTCAAAAAACACGCAATTTAAGAAAAGTTTATGCTTCGATGCTTTTTTCCCGCCCATCCCTTAGAACTTAGAACGTTAGAAAATAATGAAAAATATATTTTCATTCTCCCCTTTACGAAAGTGTAACTTTCTATCTTGATAAGGCTTACGAGCGATTATAAGCAAAAGTAAAACATGCGAGGTGGTTCCTAGGTATGAAAAACTTTCGGTCCCTGGACAATGAAGTAAAACTGTCAATTTTTTTAAAATACAATATAAGGTGCCTGTTGTCAACATTACCTTGGTAACAATACTGTTGTTTACACAAACATTATTTTATTATAATCACTGAATCATCATTTTCTTTATTTATCCAACACCTCTATATAAATACCATGTTTACTATGGTCATTTTAAATAAGGAAAGTGATTGTTTACTCTTATGTTACATTATAACCTTCGTTGCCCCTAGCAACGTGGGTTATTTTTAAAAAACTCACTCCTTCATAGATAACAACCAATCACCAGCTTACGTTACTTAATATTATTAAAATCCAGTCATCGTGCTAGACTATTACCGTCAAAACTACAGACTAACTATACATTGCAAATTCGATGTTTAAACTTAAATAAAGAGGTGTTGGATAAAATTTTGTATGGCACGCGTGAGTTAAGGATATTATTCACTCAGAAAAATTAACCTCAGTAAATTTCTCGTTCGTGGATAATCTTACTTAACTCACTTGTACCATAAATAACTATTATTTACGGTGGTTAATAAATCTCAAGGGGAGAATGAAAAGTTTAATACATTACACGCTGCGAAAGCCCTTTCAGGTGCTCGGTGTTTTTAACTAACTTCGGCTACGCTTACGCTTCGCCTCGGCCAATCAAAAACACCTTGCACCTAAAAGTAAACTTTCACAGCTTGTAATGTAAATAACTATTTTTTGCATATTGATTGTGAAAGTTGACTTTTTTTAACGAAAAATTGTTATGAAAGTAGCACTTTTTTTAATAATTTTGTCTTCCATATTATTTATGAACTTTGACTTTTTTTAACGAGAAATCGTAATGACAGTATTTTTAATTATGTTTGTAAAAAACAGACTTTAATCTCTGACTCTCAAGTTATAATATGCAAAAAAATGTCGTGTACAACACGTTAAGAAAGTCTCCTTTTTTCACTCATTTGCTTGATAAACTCGGGCTTCGCCCTCGTTAATCAAGACTGCAAATTCGTGAAAAAAGTTTGACTTTCATAGCTAGTTGTACAATATACTATTTTTAAATTAAACTATGCTATGCGTGCCTAAAAGCGTTGGTGATTGAAGTTTAAGTTTTTAAAAATGGGTATTTTTATTTAATTTTCTTGCTTGGTGACTTTCTAGAGTATTTCTCGCATAACTTTTTTGTTTTTCAATGTTTTTGCTTAAAAAATGCCTACCTTTATCTTTTTGCGGTCGCTAAATACGAATCTGAATTATTTTATTATAGGGATTTTTCAGGTCTGAGTTAAAATCTGACGTTTTAATAAACGTAAACATTTACATTTTGAATAAACATAAACATTTTTGGAATGTAGCACACCGAAAGATGTTTTAACGGGCCGCCACTGCTGGTTACCTAGCAACAAATGTACGTTTTGTACGTTTTCTGCACCTAAGAACTATTCACCGATTCACTTTAGATAGAACGATGTAGAAGCATTTAGCCTGTTCTCGCTACAAAATTGTAAACAGCCGGCTGATCAAAGATTCGGCAACGTATCAATCTATCAATATATGCATTTTTCAAACAAAAGCATTGAAAAACAAAAGTTATTATGAAAAAACTCTAGAAAGACACCAAACAATAAAATTAAATAAAAATGTTCATTTTTAAAAACTTCAATCAGTTTTAGGCACGGTTTAAATTTAAAAAAGATATGTTTCCACTTATGTATGTCTTTATCATTTTCTAACGTTTTAATGGATGCGCAAAAAAAGTTTCTTTAATGGTCACGCTAGTGTACATATATGAATCGGTGGAGAATCAAAAGCTGAATTATATTTTAATATACAGGGCGTCCCATTTGAAAGAAAATGAGATTGGTTTATTCAAAAGCTTTTACCTTTGGTCTAGCATCTAGCTCTAGTGGGTAGACCAGGGCCGGCTCGTGGGGTGTTTGGACTGTTCCCTTGCACAGGGCGCCAACCATTTGGGGGAGGCACTTAATAGAGACCGATAAAAAGTTAAAAGCGCAAAACACTAGAGAGTTATGATTATTTACACATAGACCGATCTGCATTACACATTTTATTTAATTACACATGCTATTTTTACTGTATGTCTGGAAAAGTTAATTTACCATTTATGAGGGCGTATCGAAAATCTGGCACAGAGTGCCGATTGACTTGACCGAGCCGGCCCTGGGGTAGACCCCCTGTATGTTATTAAGCAATAAGTTTATATAAAAATGTTGACTTACGTATCCATTAGCATCGTGTATTATTATAATCAGTTAAATGTAACTTGCACTATGTAAATTTATTTTTTTTTAAGTTGCATTTTTAAAAATTGATAAACTGAATTTAGACGAAAACTGTGCGGAATTTCGATATATCGGGTTATCATAAAGTAAGGTATATATTTCAACTTATTATATATTTTTAACAAATCAAATTAATAACAAAAAATAAATGGAATCTAGTTGCTTACATAATGGAATTTTAGTGTATCTATGGAAAACAAAAGAATTGTCGTGACAGCTATTGATACAAAAGTGTCAAACGAAAGTATCGTAATTTAGATAATTGTTCTCAAAATAAAACTCGCGTAAATGTAAATTGTAACAATTTGAACATGGATCTGCAAACAAGAATTGGTTTAGTGCAATGTTATTATGAATGCGGTAAAAATTACACTGCTGGATTACGAAGATTTCGTACGAAAATGGGTTTGAGAGCAGGGCCGTACTAAATGAAGATGTACCGTAATTTGATTATCAAATTTGAAAGAACAGGGTCTGTAACTGACCTTCCGAGAGCAGGAAGACCAAGGACTAGTGATGTCCAAGTTGCAGAAGTTCTTCAGGAAAATCAAAACGTAGCCAATACGAATCCGCTAGCAATCAGTAGTGTGAATTAAAGGATGCAGATTTTGCTCTCAGGTATGATTTTTCATTACAAATATTGGCTCAGACAGAAATTGAACCCGAATAGTTATCCCGTATTTTATGGACAGATAAGGCCCATTTCTCTCTTAATGGTGGAGTTAATACTCAAAACTGTCGAATATGGTCAACAGAAAATCCACATGAAATCGTTCAGCAAGGTCTTCATGACAAAAAAGTCACCGTTTGGTGCGGTTTCACAGCTAATTTCATCATTGGTCTATACTTTTTCGAGGAAATACAGAATGCGGAGGCCCTACCTGTAACTGTTACTGGTGAACGATACCTGCAAGTGTTAAGCGATTATGCAATTCCACAGTTGCAAAACGAGCACGAAGGAATTGAAAGCATGATTTTTATGCAGGATGGAGCACTTCCACACATTTACCGACCAGTTAAAGAATTGTTAACTGCGGTTTTTCAAGATCGTGTTATAAGCAGACATTTTGCAAATTCATGGCCACCAAGATCGCCTGATCTTAACCCAGCGGATTACTGGTTGTGGGGTTATTTAAAAGATTTGGTGTTTAGAACACGTCCAACAACGCTGGAGGAATTAAAGGACAGTATCAGGGAGCAAATTCGTGCAATTCAACCAGAAATGTGGAATAGTGCTGTACACAATTTGGAGGAACGGTTGGTAATTTTACAACAACAAAATGGAGGTCATATCGAGCAATTGCGGTAACCAGTGTTTGATATCAGAAATCCCATTATGTAAGAAACTAGATTCCATTTACTTTTTGTTATTGATTTGATTTGTTAAAAATATATAATAAGTTGAAATATATCCCTTACTTTATGATAACCTCGTATATGTAAACCTAAAATACTTGAGATAATGTATATAATCAAACATCGTATAATTATATAGGGTGTTTCCATTTAAAACAAAAAAGTTGATAGGAGTCGTAGGAAAACGACTCACCCTGTATATCCAAAAAAATTATAAAATAAAAATTTCTTTTATACCAACCATCTTTGGTATTTAATTATTACAGTTTCCAAGATAGGGTTCAGGCTCATTTTAAGTCAACCACCCTGTACGTGTCTCGACAATTTTCGATACTACGAACAGTGGCGTAACTATGTAATATTGCGCGCCCCTACGAAACTTACGTTTGCGCCCCTCATATACAAGGTGGGTGATTTTTCATTGTCCAGGTTATATCTGCTAAAATATTAAAGGTAGAGAAAAAAAGTTAAATAAGAAACTTGTTTAGCTTAACCTGATATATAAAACAGCGCAAAAAACCTTTTTATTCTCCGGGAAAATATCCAAGTTTATTTTTTTAAATGGAACGTCTTTTATATTTTTACGGAATAAATTTCTCTTTAAAATGATATATCACAAGCCATATATCATTGCCATATTGGCTATGATGTTTTTATTACTTTTGATTACAAAATTATAGCAGCTTTTATTTAATTACTGTGTAACAACTTGAATAATACGCAATGAATTTTCTTATAATGACTGCACGAATTGTTCACCATGAAAATCTATACCTAAAAATTATGGTATACGTTATACAGGGTGTCCCATAGCCCCTGCACCAGACTTTACCAGCGCATTTCTGATGCATTTGGAACAAAAAATCTTTTTTGTAAACAACCCCTCGGGGGGTTGAAACCCCCATTTTAATAACTCGGGAAGTTTTCAATCAACTTGAGCGAAATTCATGTTGGGGTAGTTTTCGGGGTTTCTGATTATGAATTCAATGAGAAAATTAAGAAATACAAAATGGCGGACCCAAAAAGGCGGTCTTTGAGATTGGAAATGCGATTTACGCCGTTTCTATTGATTTTAGAGAAACATTCAAAGAGCCAGAAAGTGTTGAGAATGTGATTTTGCATAGGAATACGTAATTCCATTTACCTTATTATGCAACCTCTTCACTGCGAAGCCAACTAGGGGAGGTAACCAAATTAGTGTATTCCTATGCAAGATCACATTCTAAACACTTTTTTGACTCTCTGAATTTTTCTCTAAAATAGAAACGGCGTAAATCGCATTTCCAATCTCAAAGACCGCCATTTTGGGTCCGCCATTTTGTATTTCTTAATTTTCTCATTGAATTCATAGCCAGGAACCCCAAAAACCCCCCAACATGACTTTTGCTCAAGTTGATGGAAAACTTCCCGAGTTATTAAATTGGGAGGATAAAATGGGGGTTTCAACCCCCCCCCCATTTTAAACATATAACATTTTATATTAGTTCAGTACTGAAGGCATTACAAAAGATTTCAAGTCTCTATCTTTAGATAGTAAAAAATAAGAACTTAATGAAAAAATTGACTCTACTATAAAGACGATAATTTAATCTATCCATCAATACGTATTGTTATTTTTTATTTATTATTTATTTTATTGGAAGACTAAAATCTAAATACAGTAGTACACAGTTCTTTTAGTGAAACTTTTATTTTTTATGTTTTTATAGAATAACCTTGATGGATGGTAATTTGTTTACATAGTATAAAAACAATGCCTAAAAATTAGTAAATACTGTTATATTATTTTACTAAAAACTGCAGTGTAAGGGATTTGCAAATTCCTGAATTTTCCAAAATATCTTATTTAATTTACCGTAAACAAAATTAATACAAAAATATTTTTTTATTCATAGGCCTGTTTGTATTACACATAATGGGGGTTAACGTACCTATTAAAAGAATATGAAATTGTCTTACAAAGCAGTAATCACAAATATGACAAATTTTGAAACATAATATCAAACACGAGTATGTTTCTTATTTATTTATCTGTTCTTATTATTCCAGGAAATACCTACTTGGCCAAAATAAAGACGGGTTTTATTTTATTATGATAGCTTACACATTCTCGAAAACAAGTAAGTAGTATTTTTTATCACCTTAAACTTTAAAATATGTATCATGTGCATTCATACTATTAAATTTGAAAACATTAGGCTGAACTTCGATGCCGTTTTTCTCCAAAAGTATAGAAGTACGAGAAAAATGGTATATAGGAATTTTCTTTCTTTAATAGTTATCTAATCATTGACAAAGTCTGACTACGTCTTAACAGGACACCCTGTATACTCTAATATGGAGCACTTAAATCTGAAATTAGATTTTGTCTAGCACTCTTGGTTAAAAAAATATGATGATAGAGAGCATTTTAATTCAATTTTATGCAAAATAAATTAACAATATTCACAAAAACTTACAGAGATTTAATTTATTTTTTTTACATTGTCTTATATAGTTACCGGAGATCTCAGTAATCAGTGTCTAACAATTGCCTACAATAGTCTGATCTAGATCTAGAACTTAACATAGATGTAGATTTTTAATGCTGTTTGCATAGTTTATATTTTTGCGAACGACAAATTTGGGGTAGAGGAACATAAAAGACTTATAAATCGCTACGAGCAAATAGAAACAGGAGAGAACATTGCATTATATTCCACGCGACGGAACTGCTAGAAAAAGTGGTTTATAAGAGTGAGTGAGAGAGGGTACGAGTGAGTGAGAGAGGGTACCGGCACCCGATGAATATCGATCGATTGTATACGTCAACAACCCCGACCTGACACGGACAATATCGAACGTCGTACGTCAACAACCCCGACCTGCTCAACGTGGTTTATATAATGGCCGACTTCCGTCGCGTCGGTTCCTTACCCCCGACCATTGAAATGTTCTCTCCTGTTTCTATTTGCTCGTAGATAAATCGTCATATCAGTGGCGTATTTGGGGGCAGCTAACGGGCTGGAGCCCTCAAAATTTTCTTAGTAGTCCAGCTCATTTATGTCAAAATCTAAGTATTTTGATTCGAGATTTTTATAGAGTAGCCCCACCGAGGTATTACTCTTTATTTGTCTCCAGGAAACCGACTAAGTATGACGTTTTGTAAATGCATCAGTGGATGGTGTAGTTTAAAAGCAAAAAGTAACTTGTGATATAGGATTGTACAGAGAAATTTATTTAGGTTTTAATTCCGCATAAAATATACAAGACCCCATTTAGATTCCATTAAAAAAATTAACGAAAAATAAGTTGTCCATGAAAAAAAAGCATTTGTGCTATTTTATAGATCAGATTAAGCTAAATACGAGGTAAGCGTAATAAATTCTCGACCCGGTAGGCTTCTACAGGTGCCTACATGTTCAAACTCGGTTGCGTGATAATTGAGCATGTAAGGAGGCCTACACTATACAGTCTGTTTGATTTAAAGCGCCCCGCTTTGTAGCAACTTTTCAGTCAGAAGTGATATAAACCATATACAGGGTGTATTATCGATTTTGTAACATAGGGGAATAGCATGTAAAGACATAATTTCTCAAATATTGGCTCCCCTAATTATTTTAGAGAAAAAGTCACTATAGCAAAGTTGTAGGCCTTATTGAATACTTCAAAACACATTCACTTTAGCATCTGTGTTAATTAGTTTCCAAGATATAAGTGATTTTCTGGTATAGGAAATTAACATTGTAAATCGGAAATTCACTAATAGTAGTAACCGCGTTAGATTTAGACATTAGGTGTAAATGCAAGAATTATTTAGCACAGCTTCATGGGGCAAAATCATTCATCAGAATGTTACAAATTGCTACCAGTGTGGAAGAAATACATAAGATTTCTCAAAGGAATTTATTTTTATAAAATCTAATTAGCCATGACAATAGTTGTCAAATTAATCTCAAGAATCACTGATAGGTTATGTCATGCTTTTGTATTATAAATTTAAAACATATTATAAGAATGACACTAATATAAGAAAAAACATTTTAATCTTATTATGGGGTTAGATCATTTATATTATTTAACGATTATAGTTATTTAACAAAATTAAACAACAAACAATAAAAAAATCAAAAACGAGAATCAATTTATAAAATATGTTCATAATACAAAAGCATAACATAACCTCTATGTAATTTTTGAGATTAATCTGACAGTTATTGTCATGGCTAATAAGATTTTATAAAAATAGATTTCTTGTAGAATTCTCATGTATTTCTTCCACACCGGTAGCAATTGTAACATTCTGATGAGTGATTTTGCTTCATGAGACTCTGCTTAATAATTCTTGCATTTACACTTAAGGTCTAAATATAACGTGGCAATTGCTATTAGCGAATTTCCCATTTACAATGTTAATTTCCTATACCAGAAAATCACTTATATCTTGGAAACTATTTAACACGGATGCTAAAGTGAAGGTGTTTTGAACAGTATTCAATAAGGTCTACAACTTTGCTACAGTAACTTTTTCTCCAAAATAATAAGGGGAGCCCATATTTGAGAAACTGTGTTTTTACATGCTGTTTCCCTATGTTACAAAACCGATAATACACCCTGTATATTATTAAATGGCATAAAATTCTCTATGTTCTGTTTCAGAAAGTTTTGTATTTACTAATAAATCGGCGTGAGCATGATGACGTCATCGGCCTTTTTTTAAATTACATGATAGGTATTTTTTTACTGAAATGGAGTATTCTGTTCTGTTTTTAACCATCATAAATATTCATACTCTTACATAAGAAAAATTTCAAGAAAAACGTGAAACATAATTTACGACTAGTAGGCTTTGATCTATGGTTCTCCAATTAATAAAACAGAATTATCTAGCAAGCTTAGGTAAATAACGAAACTTTAGTTGTTCTAGTAGCGTATTTGCAAATTTTTCTCTGGGGGGGGGGATTATAAAAATCCCGATTCAAAATACTTACATTTTCACATAACATAGATTTTGACATAAATGACCGCGACTATTAAAAAAAAAATCGGAGGTGGCTCCATTCCGTTACCCCCCCCCCCCCCAAAAAAACTGCTGAGTTATTCTGATGGTCTTTAATTTTCAATTAGTGAAAATGTAAAACAAAACTACAAAAATAAATAATCAATAAAATAAATTGAAAAACTTATTTTAGAATCTCACTAATAGATAGAGAGTCGCAGTAGGAAATTATTGATCTATTTTTTACCATACCAGAACGTATTAATCATATCATATCGAACACGAAGAACAAGAATATGGCCATAAGAAATTTGCATCTCATGTCAGTCGCCCTGCAGACGGCGCTCGTTTAAAATCTTTCAGGCGGTCTAACACCACGCGCAATTGTGGTTTGGTATTCTTTGCTATCCTTCATAGCAGATATTTTTTATTCATGTATATTAAATAATACACTTCAAAAATATAGCAGCACTTATACAGTAGCTTTCGTGGCCAAAGCATATCTGATATCCTTCATGATACATGAGATGATAAAATTTTATTTCACTGGTTTATCTTATCATATCGAAAACGAGGAACAAGAATATGACCATAAGAAATTTGTATTTCAGTCGCCCTGTAGAGGACGCTCGTTTAAAGTCTTTCGGGCGGTCTAGACCCACGCCAGACTTTCCAATGTTTCTGGTAATCATGGTTTGGTATCTCTTATGATACAAGTTATTAGAAAAAAGAATCGAGTAAATAGTAAAAAGTACATCACGTGACCATCAATAGTTTCCTATTACTATTTATTACTCTTATTTATTTTTGTACTGTTTTGTTGAAGATTAAAGACCATCAGAAAACTTCAGTGGCATATTTGGGAGCCCGGGGCTAAGAGGATGAAGCCACCTCCGATTTTTTTAATAGTCCAGGTCATTTAATATGTCAAAATCTAAGTATTTTGATTCGGAATTTTTATAAAATACATCCAAACCCCCCCCCCCCACCCCCCGAGAACAATTTGTAATACGCAACTGGAACAACTAAAATTTTGTTATTTATCTAAGCTTGCTAAGTATGTCTGTTTTATTAATTGGAGACCCAGAAACCGAAGCCTACTAGTCGTAAATCATTTTTCACGTTTTCTTGAAAAATTTGTTATGTAACAGTATGAATATTTATTATGGTTGAAAAGAGAACATAATACTCTATCGATTTCAGTAAAAAAATACCTATCATTAATTTTAAAAAAAAGATCGATGACGTCATCACGCTCACGCCGATTTAGTAAATACAAAACTTTCTGAACCAGAATATAGAGAATTTTATGTTATTTAATAATATATATATGGTTTATATCAAAAGTTTAGGTCAAGCGTCTTTAAAAAAAATAAAATTGACCTGTTTCGGAGTTTTCCCAAAAAACAATAAATATATCAAATCTATTAATTTCGGAACTTCAATATCACCTATATAACATTTAAAATCGATATTTAGTCATAAGATAGTTTCGTACGAACAGTATGCGTCGCACAAGGGTCCTGTAAATAATATTACTACAATAATAGATTTATTAAATGCAGAACGCCTTATGAATAATTTATTTAGCCGTATTCTCTTGATCACAACAAATTAAATCATTATTAACAAGGTTTAAAATAATTATTATTTAACAGTAATACGAACACATATTAGTTTTCAATGGTTATGGTGTGACCGTTTTAAAGGTCTTTCAAGTGGATGTAGGGGATTGGCAGGGTTTAACTTCATTTAATTAGAGAGCTCTTGCAACCGTAGTGTGTCGTCACGTTACACTATATAACAGTCTTCCGGAACTGTTTGACCTATGTACGTGCATCGCTTCAGGAAGTTAAACAGAATTATTATTTCTGTTTCATATTTATTATCTTATGGTATGTTGGATAGAAGTAATATTAAAATTTAGTGGAGTGCAACAATAATAGAAAGTACTTTTAAGCAATTTTGAAATAATTAAATTCTAGTATTAAGAAAAAAATGTAGAAATCTGTACTTCACGCGTTTTGCTTCTAATAGAGAGCGTAATAAGGCAAGCTGCAAACCCACAATATTATTATTATGCAATAAGCCGGGTTGGATGTTTCATTTATTTTTCGGCATCGCGCATGAGTTGTACGAATTTTATCAGCAAGCAATATTGAACCTGCGTGGGAGATTTTAAAAATAATCGCGTAATCAGTTCCGTTTTTGCGCGTGCGTACACACATTTATATTGGTAAATTTGCGTCTATAATAGCCCCTTGTAAATAATAAATACCTTTGTATCATCGTTTTTGCTATATTCCAGTTTCCAATTGGCATTGTCATCTACAAGCGTTTTTAGCTTTCTAAAGTCGCTATCTTCAGCGATTTTCACTAGTCCTACCTCCATGACCTGAAACACACAATCTGGAGAATCCTCACACACAATTGTTCTCTAAAAACCATGACAAGGTTTTTAAATACGTAAGTTTATTATAGTGTTTTGTTATTATAATGGGTGTGACAGCAATTCTTTGGTATGTGTGACTCGTTTTAAAATGTGCTACTATTATTGATTGTATAGTTAAAGCAAATACATGCAGCAATCAATATGTTGCATTTATTTTTTTTTCTCTTCTTTTTTTGCAATCTTCAAAATCTGTCACACATCCATATGCACACACTCATAAAACCGCCACAATAGAATAATTTTGAAATTCAGAAACGATTTTTATTTTTTATAGAAGAAAACACTTACCGCATGTTTTCTGGTAACTGTTATACCTATATGCACGGACAACGCACGTTGACACAAATTTAACTAAAGCTATGTAATATGACAGCCCGTATATTTGCTGTTATCAAATAATGATAAGATCGCGGCTTACTTAATAACCATACTCGCCGCCGTGAATAGCAGCAGTCGCGACTCATATTCACTGTCCGTCCATTCTCAACGGATTTCTAAACCAATCTAATTATCCAGTAGCATTATTTAAACACCTCTTACTTTAATATTTTACTGAATGTAACTTGAAGATTTTAGAAAGTGTTAAAAATACTGAAATTTTTTCTTTTGACAGGAGTTAGTTAAACGTCACTACTAAAAATTTTTGGCACCATTTTTTTAAAAACGAAATTCGACCATGGCCGCAAAAACGACTTCTGGCAACGTGGAACTGGACAAGAAAATTGATGAATGGTTATCTTGGGATAAAAATGAATCGACTTTGCAGGAAATTAGAAGTTACGTCGATAGTGGAAATTTCAATGAGTTGTCGAAATTGTTATTGGACCGAATTTCCTTCGGAACTGCTGGACTGCGGGGGAAAATGGCAGCTGGGTATACCTGTATGAATGATCTCGTTATCGTACAAACAGCACAGGGTTTGTTGAAGCACTTGGAGGAACATGATGAAGCTTTTTTGAAATCGAATGGAATCATCATTGGATACGATGGACGTCACAACAGCAAAAGGTATGAATTATTAATGCCTATTATTTCTATTATTTTTGACTCAGGCTAAAAATAATAATCAATTAATTGCGATATTATTATCGCTGGTACCTATCTATAAACTGATATCATAGTTTGTTTATTTTGTCGAATTATTATTTATCATTTTTATCTTTTCCAACTATTATTAGCGTTTAGTCTATACATACATATCATAATGTCGTACAGAATTATTCTAAATAACATCTTACTGATGTAATCGATTGTAGCTTCATATCTTAATCATTTCGTAATTCAATTTTATTGACTTGACCTATGGCATGGTCTTTTGATTCACAGTTAATTCAATTATTAGCTAATCGGTTAATAATTGATATATTCATTATCTTGACGGACTATCATTTTATTAATCGATTACGAATACAGTTGTTTATAATTTGGTAGAATTATTATGGGTATACAATTGAATCGCTGATTGCAGAAAGGATACATGTCAGTTGACTATAGTTTTGAGAAAAACCAAAAAAACTATTTTATAAAACTCGTGCACCAAATTTGAGAAAACTGATAATACAGGTTAAAAATATAGAAAAAGGTGATCCATTTCCAATTTCATTTCAAAAAATTATAGTTAAAATTATAGCAACCATGTACAAATGACCTTCAAAGGTAACTGACATATACCCTTTCTGCAGTCAATTTCCCGAATCAACAAATGAAAGATAGTAATGTATGAAACATTACTTATTTTTTTAGACTAAAAATTTACTTTAACTGTAAAACTCAAACATAAGAAAAATATACGATGGACGTCTGAAACTCATAAAAACTTCCAAATGTAATACTTACGTTACGGTAATGCTCAAAATTGCCACAGCTTGAGATCTTATTTTTACAAACTTAAATTTCAGTTCGTAGGTATTGTTTCCAATAGCTTCAAATTATAAAAGAATAGATAAAGGTTTTTAAGTCGCAATAAAATGCATATAATTGGGCGCCATCTGATTATGAAAGTTTGATAATGATGGTAGTTAGAATAATGACCTGGCACCATTAACCAGAAACTGGAGTCAGATCTAATAAATTTAATTCAACTTGTTAGTCATATTCGGTGATGTCAAAGCTAGGTTGGATAAAATATAAATCAAGACTTTCATAATTATATGGGTCAATATTATTCACTCTAATTAAGTTTAAAAATTATGTTTATTCATAAACCAAAAAATTAGAAAAGTTAACTAGTCAAAAAAAATCTTTAAATAAAGTCAGAATTCCCTGCATACGAATTGTTATCAAATGGGAACGTTTTCATACAACAAAATAACAAAAATAATCGGTACATCAGCAACATACAACTTACACAATGTTCAGAAGATTCAAAAAGTCGATAGCTCACAATACCTTTTTTCAAATTGTTTAATTCACAAAACTAAATCAGATCAAACTTACACCGTATTGCCTTTTACCAACACAAGTATAAACAGTTATCACTGAACTATAGAAACTGGAAACTTCATAGAATTCTGCAATCACTAATAACCCAAAACTGCGAGAATTAAAATTCACAATACTGTAGTACAAAGAGGTATTCATTAGTAAAATTCACTCTTTCAAGTAACCGATACAACCAGACAATTTAGATGAAATTGACTTATTTAAATTATCTTGTAGAAGGAAGAAACTGCCTTTATTAACAGTCACATCCGCTAAAACGTACGATTTACATTTCATTTAAGTTTAACATTATTCGATTTTAAATTATATCCGGACTACATTTTATAAAAACTTAATTCAATGAGAACTCAACTAGGCGACGATATTGCAAAACTAAATTGCGACCACCAAAACACTAATTACAATCTATTATTTTTATCGGGAAACTATACGGTATTAAACTTTAGATTTCGGTAAGAATTGATTCTCCACAATCACTGTATTTACTGTACGTCAACATTAACTAAAACGCCGCAAAAACATTCTGAAAATGCCCTCGGCAATTAACTTTAAAAATACTAATTCATGGCACGGGTACCGAAACCCCGGCCTGGTACGTGAAGGCGTTTCGCCCTGTGTGTATTCTCTGCTTGCTTTATTAAACCCTGACTGTAAACTGACTATAAAAACTAAAGATATTTTGACGGTAGACGGAATTTTAAGAGGGGTACACTTTCAAATAGACCAATAAGGGAATGACGTGACTTTTTTTAAGCCAACCAAAATTAGTATTTTTACAGAAAGAAAATTCAGAGCTCGGGGTTTCACAACAAGATTTGCAGACATGATATCTTTCGAAGCGCAGATGTGTTTATTTGAAATTTGCCAATAAGCACGTACAAGGAAATCATAAATTAAGGCAGGAGAAGTTTTAATGATATTTTTTCATAGAATTTCAACTTTTTGCCACGAACAATATGAAATGGTAGATACTAACACGTGTGGAAACAGTACCTTTATTTGGAATGAGATCCGTAAATTCTTATAAAAACAATTTTATTAGTCTGGAGTGCTTCTTTGAGATGACCTTTAATATTTTATGAGGTTTATTTTACGCAGTATACCCACGGTGATTTTACATTGAAAGAAAATAGATTAATACGCAGGACCGCATTTGGGGTTTTTTGTTAAATATACATACTAAATTGCATTATTTGAAAACCGACAGAAACGTAACGTTACATGTATTAAAAATAATTTATTGAAACAAAATATAAGGAAACACTCAATGAATATAAAGAAAAAATATAAAAATTAGTTATGTTTTATTAATTTACAATAGGCCATTCAAAAATTTCATCCCAAAATACTTTAGTTTCTGCAAAGTCTTCCACGAACTTAGATGACTTTTTTATGTGATCCATTTTTTCGATTTTATGGAAACCTTTCCTGTTGGATTAGATAGTTATTGGAGTTCATCTGTATTACTGCACAATCCTAGACGAAATGTGTGACGTAAAAACCATTGATGAAACCCTTTGCAACCACTACACGTTTTCCATTATCCTTGCAGTAAGAGAACTGGTGGAATTTGCTAATATTAAACTATTTTTTTCTGTCTCTTGCTACGCCTCTTTGTGAGGTTTCGGCCGAAATGGCAGTTTTTTAAACATTACGCCACCAGCCTTTAAAGTTCACTATACCTTTACCATCTACCACATTTTCATACAAATCATACATTTTTGTTTAGTGCTAGCATACGCTATTACTTCTATTTGGTCGTATGCATAAAATGTAGCAAATGGTTCTACTATAAGTCCATCTCACTCTTGCTTATTAATAATCACATCTTTTCCCTTTTACTAATAGAAGTAAAAGCATTTACTCCACTTTATGCATACGGTCCATTATTATATTGATGTAGAATGTATATGTACGCGATCGACTTATTTTTAGTTTCCGTTTGAGAAGGCCAAAATCTCTGTCACACGGCAGAAATGAGTGCCCTCTAATGGGAAAGTATTTCTGAATTTCATCAAATCTGCCGGAATCTTTCAGGTAGAGACACATTCTTATGGTGGTTTTGTTTTTATTTTGACCAGGACAATTGTCACTGAATAGGTGCAATTTCTTCACACTATCTGGTATATATTCCTTAATATACTGATAAAGATATGAACATACCTCATTTGGCCTTTGTTCACAAAGGGTTTGACCTACCGGCTCGTTTTAATAACGCTCTTTTTATATTCATCACAATTAACAACACAATTTTTTACGCTTTCTATTATTAGTATTGTTTGACACATCCATGGCTTGAGAACAACTTGCAACAATTAACCACAACTGCTCAAACAAGGTAATGCAATGCACAACGATATTTGTTATGTAGAAGAACGATTGACTGCAGAAAGGATATAAGTCACTTGACTTACACCCTTTATCAATTCTTGCACTCAAATAACTATAGGAGTTATTTTTTTCACTTTATGAGTCATAACATGTATCCTTTCTGTACCCAACGATCAAGCTTAGTTTGAAGTGGCAAATTCCGTACAAATGTCAATATGCCTAAAAACATGACTTGTACCCTTTCTGCACTCAGCGATTCAATTAATATTAAACAATATACATTAGGGTGGCCGTTATTTTGCAAAAGTTAAAATTTAGGTCCCCCTCCCTTAGATCTCTTTAAAATGTCAAAAAATGAGCTGTGCAAAATTTCAGCCCATTTGGTGAATATTAACCCGTGCCACCGAGAGGTTAAAGTTTAAATGGGGTTTAACATGAATTTGGTGCATTTCTAGAGACTTTCTAGCATAACCTTTTATCTTTCTATGTTATAACTTGGAAATTTATGTACTTATGTTGTTGAAATTTCTGAACACGAATTTAAATATAATCTGCAATCTGTACACGAATAAATTTAATCTGTCAGAAACACATTTGACAGTTGGCAACTGCAATGACGGGGCAAGTCATGGACGATGTGGGCCACCGCCCACGGCCTCGCGCCCCAAGGGGGCCCTCGCACCGCGCTGTAACAAATAGTATTTATTCTGAAACCCGGACACTTCACCCACCCGTCTTTTAGTACCATATTGCCCAACGGGCAATTCACTTCGCTCAATTTTTGAAATGTATCACATTACCCAACACGACCACTTTGCCCCACTTTCTACGAGAGACACAATGTAGTGATCTATAGAGACATATTAGTTATTTGTATATCAACCTGCGAAATGTATTTTTAACGTATCAAGAGATTCATTGTCGCCGATGCCGCTTGCGGCCGAGGCAGGACAATCTCGAGGACCCTAAAGAGTTTCGCGGGAAAGGTATACACAATAGTTTTTGTGAAAGCGTGAAAAATATACATTCGTTTCAGTAAAATACCAAAAAATGGTTTTTGAGAAAAAAGTTTTTGAAAATTTCTATGTAGAAACAATAAAAATTTTCAAATTTAAAGTATAAATTTCATGTTACGTGTTTATATAAACCCACTACATAAATAATTTTTTGGCTACGAATGACCGCATAAACCCTAAATATTATTTATTGATTAAAATCTGTGTGAGATGTTACTGCATATCTCGAACTCATCATTTGTTTATCTTATCTTTTATGGTGTTTATGGGACCCTCGTTGTATTTTACAATCTTGTCCAGTGTTTGGTGGTGACGCAATTCTTGTAATTGCGGTTACATTATATATAAATAAACATAGAATTGTTTCATCTACTTAAAAGGGTTCGTTATTCATTTTATCGTTTTACATGTTGTTTTCAATCAATTATCATCCAGATTTTGTTACTCTTGGTGCTTATTTCTGCCCTGCTAAGCTAAAAGGTCGTATCTACAAAACATCGACTCAGAAATATACCATATCTGTTCTTAGCACACAATAACATTCTACATAGTACATTTCTACATTGCAGTTTTGCAGATACGATCTTTTGGCTTAGCAGGGCAAAGTAATTGTTGGGAATAGTCGATAAAATGGATAATAAGCCACGTTTTTCAATGAACAATTCGAAATGTAATAAGTCACCTAATCTATTGTTTTCTTTGTACTATGTTCATTGCTACTAAATCTAAAAGTTAGCCGTTAACTGAAGCAAATCGTACGTTGTATTCAGATTGCTATCGAACAAATGTTGCTGATAAATGCTATTCATTTAAGGTGTTTTGTGCTTCGTACATTACAAATATGAAAGATCATATGAAATCAAATAAAACCAAATCGTTAAAGTATTCCTCACCTGCAATTTGGAATCAAACAAAGTTTTCATTTAGTAATCATGAAGATGCATGTTTTGTATGTTTAGCAGAAAAAGTTGAAGATCGTCGTTTTCAAGTTTCTTATCAATGGCCCAAAAATTGACAACATAATGTTACTCAACCTATTCGGAAGTTCTTTTCAACTATTGGATCAAGTTCTGCTCCAAAACAAGCTCGTTATGAAAATCTATTATCACCGTCGTCATCATCATTTGAATTTAATTCTGAAACCGAACAAAAATTATTTTACTCATCCCCCCAAGTAATCCAAGAGAATTTATTCCTTGTGATCAAGCAGCACTTAATCAACTTGTGAAACAATTTGGTTTAACTAAGGATCAATCAATGTTACTAACTGACTAACTAACCAATGAGACTGTTTTTTTCCGAAAGTCCCGGGAATCCCGAATAGTAATTTTACATACGCACCTAGCACAAAATTCAAATATTGTTTTTAAAATTCTTTAATTAATCCTCTAATCACTTTCTCCCCGAAGTTCCCATTGGAAGATAACTGCAATTATTTAATGAAAAGCACAACAGTACATAAATAAATTTTCTGATTATAAAATTATTTTTCTCGCTTTTATGCCAAAACCTCTCCTGTTTAGTGTTGCATTGTTTGACGGTAAGTTTGAAGTTACTCATAGCTTGTATAAAACATTTTTCCTGAATATGAACTGATAAATATTATTAGCAATAGTTCAAATTGATATTCCATCTCCTGCAACCTATTAAGATACATACAATTTCACTCAAATTCCTTGTTTTGCAAAATTTTAAAATCGATTATTAATTTTTAATTTATTTGAGCTACAAGGTGCGATATTTTCTTCTATATTATTTTAAATGCGATCCGTGCATGCATTTTAAATGACGCATGAGCCCGCTAGAATTCGAAATTTATTTGGGGAAATAATTACATTACTACCGTTACTTCGTTTCTTTTTCGTTTCTTTTTCGTTTCTTCATTCGTTTTCATCTTGAAGCTAAACAAAAAACACTTTATTTATAAATTTAATAGGTAAATAAAAGCCAGATGAAACAAATTCAGAAATCTAGTAAATACACACTACTATAAGCAATATTATACTATTGTCATTACAAAAACTATCAAAATCTTCTTGGAATCCTTTAGCTATTGAAAACGACCGGTTGTTAAAGAGATTAAGACCATACTTCAATATGAATTTCTAAGTAAAAACATTCTGTTTAGGTCTTTAAGAACCTTACCTGTTTATAAATAAGAGAGGAAATTCCGAATGAAGACCCTTTTTGAATATAATTGAATAGAAACTGTAAGTTTAGTTATAAAGAATGCGGAGGCGACCATACCTAACGGTACTTTCTTACTGAAACTAATCCCTTTACCTGTATTAATTGTTTATAGTGTAACGTTCTTTTTAAAATAATAACCAAAATACTGTTTAAAATCGTCTATTAATAAAGAAAAGATTATTTACAATGCACTTAATTAAAAACACTATAACTATAAACTATTTAACAAACTAGGTATTTACAAATTTATATGACGACTATTTATATAAAAACTATTTATGTATTACAATAATTATTAACTAATTATTCAGAGTACATTTCAACACGACGCCGGTTAAACATTAACTAACTCCCTTCTACTCGCGATCTCAATTTATATCTTTCATACGATGACTCATACATCTAGAATGTTCGATAACGTGTTGATGAGTCATACACGCAGCTGCCGATAAATCATGTCGATGAGGCGTGTCGATGAGTCATACTTGCACGTGTTATTGATGAGTCATACAGTTGATGACTCATACTTGCACGTGTTATTGATGAGTCATACAGTTGATGACTCATACATCTAGAATGTTTGATGACGTCATATGTGGGTTTACTATTCGTTCCACTGCCCCCCTCTTCAAGTCTATTCTGTCCCAGAACAGGTTTTATTCTCTGGTTTCTATAGAAAGGGTCGTGACGGTATCGACAGTCTTCACCTCGACTACATATTCCATTACGGTAGAAATAACAGTCTACACTTTTTGTTGGCCTTGATGCGGGCTGGGGATCGAAGCTACAGACTAAGATCTTCACATCCGTATCTCTAAAAATAACTTCCAGCAGGTTTCGAACTATTCTCCAATCCAACTGGTCCCGCCAACAGCCGAGTTTGGGAACTGCCAATTTGTTAATACCCCTGGTAAGCAACTCGGTCCTCAAATCCCATAATGCCCTCCACAGGTCGGCGTAACTCAGTTTCTGGTAGTAAAACTGCTTGGTTACCAAGTAGTAAATGGAGCGGTTATGATCCGGCAAGTGTAAGGCTTTGCCAACAGAGGGATTCTGATCTCGAAGTTCATCCAGCCGTCCAAATTTATTCCTAAACACTACTGCGAGTGGGCAATGGAATAATCACCAGGGACCCGGAAGAGGTCTTGTTGCATCTCGGTCGTGACTCCGGATCGGGCTTTTCTAGTTCCGGAAAACGCAGCTATAAATTCTCCAAAGGTTGGCTGATCATCGTCAGGCCTTACGGTATTGACAGCCACCTCAGCATCATCTTCTCGATCTGGGACTACGTTATTGTTTCCCTCATAGTGCGCCAGACGATTGGACGATTCTGGATGCGATAAATCAAGTCATTTATTCGTTTCTTCACCTGGTATGGGCCCTCCCAATTTCGCTGTAACTTTGGAGAATAGCCACGACGTCTTTGCGGGTTGTATAACCAGACAAGCTCTCCAGGTTGAAACCCTCCTTGGGCTCTCACGTCGTACGTAGTCTTCATCCGGTCACTCGCGATTCGGCTAGTGTTTCAGATTCGGTCGTGAATACCCTCCAACTTCTTCTTTAAGTTGACAACATAATCATTTCCGGCTACCTTCTGTTCTGCGGGTGGACATCCAAATTCCAGATCACCCGGTAACCGTAGCTCACGTCCAAACATCACATACGCTGGCGATTGACCGGTTGTTTCGTGAACCGATGCACGATAAGCCATCAGGAACAGATGTAAGTATTGATCCCAGTCTCGTTGATGATCGGAGACGACCTTCGCCAAATATTTGCCCATTGTCCGATTCATGCGTTCTACCATTCCATCGGACTGCGGATGTAACGGTGTTGTCCGAGTCTTGCGAATGCCCAACAATCGACAGACTTCTCCAAAGAGTGCAGACTCAAAATTGCGGCCTTGGTGCGAATGCAGCTCCATAGGCACTCCGAAACGACTGAAAAACTCCTTGACTAGTACGTCAGCAACAGTCGCGGCTTCCTGGTTTGGTAGGGCATATGCTTCTGGCCATTTGGTAAAATAGTCCATTGCCACTATGATGTATTTATTCCCATCGTCGGTTACGGGAAATGGTCCGGCAATGTCTATAGCTATTCTTTCCAGAGGACTACCCACATTGTATTGCCTCATAGGTGCTCTTCGTTTCCCCAAGGGTCCGTTACCAGTGGCACAAAGTTCGCATTTTCGACACCACTCTTTCACGTCTTCTTTACAATTGACCCATTAAAAACGCTCTCTAACTTTCTCCAAAGTCTTTTTGACACCGAAGTGTCCTCCTGAGGCACCGTCATGGAGATGTCGCAATACTGTAGCCACTCGGCTCCTTGGAACCACAAACTGAGACCTAATGGTGGTGCCATCTTCACTCTCCAGTACTCGCTTCAGGAGATCGTCTTCCACCTTCAAGGACTCCCATTGGGCCCAATATGCTTTGAGGGTTCTGTTGAAAGGGCTGACAGCTTCCCAGACAGTCCTTTCGCCCACACGCTTCCATTCCAGTACCATTTTTAATTCGGGATCAGCCTCCTGCTGTCGTTGCAATTCTTCCGGCAACCAGTTGTCGTTAACGATAGTAGTTCTTAATACTTGGCAAACCTTCTCTTCCAGACGAGAGCAATGACGGCAGTCCGTTGGACAGGGTCTTCTTGAGAGAGCATCGGCATTTCGATGACTAGTGCCCGCTCGATGTTCCGTGTCAAAGTCGTATCCTTGTAATCGTTCGATCCACCTTGCGACCTGGCCTTCAGGATTACGGAATTGTAGAAGCCATTTCAACGCTGCATGGTCCGTCCTCAATAAAAACTTCCGTCCGTACAAGTATTTGTAGAAGTGCTCAACGGACTTCACGACAGCCAATAATTCTTTTCTGGTCACACAATAATTCCTTTCGGCTTTCGACAAAACCTTACTAAAAAAGCCGATGATCTTTTCTTCCTGTATCTGAGAAAGTACACCCCCAATGGCCAGATTACTTGCATCTGTGTCAAGTATCAATCTCCCTTCTGTCCTTGGATAGCTCAATATTGGTGCTGTTGTCAAGGCACGCTTCAATTGTTGGAAAGCTGTTTCGCACTCTCCGCTCTAAACATACTCGCGCCCGTCTTCAGTTAACCTTGTCAGGGGCTTCGCTATGTTGGCAAACCCAGGAACGAAACGCCTGTAGTAGGTACATAACCCAAGAAAACTACGAACTTGGTGTTTATCTTTCGGTGTTGGCCACTCTAGGACTGCACGGATTTTATCGGGGTCGGATGCCACTCCATTTCGTGATACGACATGCCCGAGATATTTCACCTCCCTTCGGAATATGTGGCATTTTTTGGACTTAATTTCAGGTTGACCGTACGCAGTCTCCGGAACCTTCCTCCAGATTTTTCAGATGGCCCCTGAATGATCTTCCAACTACGATCACGTCATCCAGATAGACCAGGCAAGTCTTCCACGACAGCTCTCTCAGGATGGTCTCCATTCGACGCTCAAAGGTGGCCGGAGCGTTACATAGACCGAAAGGCATAACTGTAAACTGCCATAGTCCGGAACCAATAGTGAACGCGGTCTTCTCCCGGTCTTCAGGTTCCATTTCAAATTGCCAATAACCACTCTTCAAGTCCAAAGTCGAAAACCATCGTGAACCAGCCAGGGTATCTAACGTGTCGTCGATGCGTGGTAAGGGATAGCTGTCTTTCTTGGTCACGTTATTGAGCTGCTGATAGTCCACACAAAATCTCGTTGACCCGTCCTTCTTACTGACCAGGACCACCGGTGATGCCCATGGACTGCTGGATGGCTCGATGACCCCTTGTTCTTCCATATCGGTAATAATCTTCTCGGCTTCTGCTCGCCTTGCTAGAGATAGACGCCTCGGCTGCTGACGGACAGGCATAGAGTTAACGTATTGATTTTATGTTTTACTATATCCGTTCGTTCCTTCTGACTATCGTCAAGAGCGAAGATATCTTGGTATCGGTGAACCAAACCCTGTACCTCTTTCACTTCCGTTCCATTAAGGTCTAATTTTTCACCATGTTCTTTGGGCACTGGTTTTGGAACATCAGCCATACACCTGGCTACTCGGAATACTGGCACACACTGTCCCACAAGGGTACCCTTCTTCAATGTCACCGGATCCACATTAACGTTCATAATTCTCAGCGGTACTATCTTTCCAACCTTGATCAGCGCTTTTCCCACCAGTATGCCACTATGGATCTTCTTATCACAGACAGGCTCCATCATTCGCACACATCCTACCCGAAGATCTCCATTCAAACCTGCCTCGACAACCATCTCGCTTTGACCCGGCAATATCACATCTTCTATGCAGCAAAACCCTTACAACAGGATCTTCTCGTGGGTGCAACGGAAGTTCTTCGTTAGCGACCTTCAAAACACCCTCCTTCAAATCGAACGTAAAACCAAGTTTTCTCTGGAGGTCCATTCCCAAGATGAAGTCATCAGTGATATCGGCTACCAGCACCTCATGATCACGTTCTTCACTTCCAATGCCAATCTTCATCTTCACCACTCCGCGTGTTGGTATCACTTTATCTGTTGCTGTACGGAGTTGAGTAGTTGTCGGTAACAACTTAATACTTGATCGTAGAACATCAGGGCGTACGATGGATTTTGTCGCCCCCGTATCAATAAGTAGTGGAACAGTTCGGTTAGCAATCTTCTCATCTACAAACAAACTGCCGTTACTATTCTTTGATGTTACGGCATGGATGGTGATCTCCGGGGCATCTCCACTCAAGGTCAACGTTCGCCCCCTCTCGTCGACCCCCTTTAGTTTTCCAACTGCCGAACTTGTTTTGGTTTAGGGCAACGACGTCGTATGTGCCCTTGTTCGCCGCAATTCCAACAACGAGGCCCTCGAACTTCTTGATGATTCTTCTTACGGCTTTCTTCCTTCCGCAGAACTCTCAGTACCAACTCCTCTAGATGATCTTTAGAACCTTCTTCTTCTTCCACAACGGCCCGAACACGCCCGTGACCTCGGCTCTTAACCCATCAATGAAGGTCTGTACAGCGAGTTGTCCCAGAAATGAATCGGGTGCCGTAGGGTACGCCAATCGGACAAGCCGCGCAACATCGGCTTCAAACTCCTGAAGGCTTTCTCCATTCTTCTGGACACGATTCTTTACTTGTGCGTGATATACTTGTTGAAGATGCGCGTCTCCATATCTCATCTCCAATCTAGACACTAACAACTGGTAATCATTTTCCTGTCCTGCTGGGATTGTTTGCAGGACGTTCAACGCGTCTCCACGCAAAGCCACAGTTAAAGAAACGGCCTTTTCCTTGCCTATCCATTCGTTAGCCCCAGCGGCCGCCTCAAATTGTTTGTAGTAGGTGGACCAAGGTATCTTTCCGTCGAACGTGGGTGGTTTTACTTTTATCCCTACGGCAGGAACCTTCTCTTCTTTAAATTGTTTCTTTCCTTCATTAAACGGCCACTCAGGCGTTGAGGGAAACCGTAGTTGATTCATTCTATCTCCCAACATTTCGTCGTCTTTGTTAGCTGTTGGTGGTAATTGCATTTGGGCTATTTTCTCTTCTACCATCTTTATTACCCTATCTTGTTCCGCCAATCTACCTTCCAACAGTCCTAACGCACTGGCATTCTCAAAACATTCTTCGAAAACTTTATCTTTTAACGCTTTGACATTGTCCTGCAATTCTTCTTTAAGTCTTCTGGAATTTTCTTCAGATTTCCTGGAATTCTCCAGTATTTCTTCCTTTAGCATTCTAACATTTTCTTCGGACTTTCTAGAATTTTCCAAAACTTTTTCTTCCAATGCTTTAGTGTTTTCCATTAGCTTTCTAGAATTCTCTTCGGACTTTCTAGAACTTCCCAGTAATTCCTCTTTTAACATTCTAGAATTCTCTTCCGACTTTTCCAGTAATTCCTCTTTTAACATTCTAGAATTCTCTTCCATTTTACTTAACAACAAACTAGTATCAATTGCGGGTCCAGGTATTTCGAAGAGGAAACTTTCGGGGTCCTCGTTATGTTCTAGAAGCCATTTTTTTAGCCGATTCATTAGAACCTCTTTCTTTCCAATAATATCTAAGTCTCTCTCGTCCAATTCCCGTTTTAAATCTATCACTAAGAGATCTTTTAACAATTTCATCGCCATTTTAATTATTCGTTGGAATTATTTTTAACACTAAAAGTTTATTCTCACAGCACTTTATTTATTACGCGATTTTATTTATTTTAAAACCTCACACCTGTAACACCACTGTAACGTTCTTTTTACAATAATAACCAAAATACTGTTTAAAATCGTCTATTAATAAAGAAAAGATTATTTACAATGCACTTAATTAAAAACACTATAACTATAACCTATTTAACAAACTAGGTATTTACAAATTTATATGAGGACTATTTATATAAAAACTATTTATGTATTACAATAATTATTAACTAATTATTCAGAGTACATTTCAACACGACGCCGGTTAAACATTAACTAACTCCCTTCTACTCGCGATCGCAATTTATATCTTTCATACCATGACTCATACATCTAAAATGTTCGATGACGTGTTGATGAGTCATACATGCAGCTGCCGATAAATCACGTCGATAAGGCGTGTCGATGAGTCATACTTGCACGTGTTATTGATGAGTCATACAGTTGATGACTCATACATCTAGAATGTTTGATGACGTTATATGTGGGTTTACTATTCGTTACAATAGACAGGTTGTAAACAATTTTTATGTGTTTGCAAAGACTGTTTAATACTTAAAAAAAACTTGTTAAGAACACCATCTGTGCAAAGAATCACAAATAAAACCTTATTTCTAAAGTAAGAATTTTATTTAAATACTTTGTATACAAAAGTCCCGCGTCTCGAGTTATTTTTCCCAGAATCCCTAGTTGAAACACAAAGCAGCTACAACTGATTGTCGAGTTGGTTATTTTTCAAAAAGAAATCATGAAATACTTAATTTAGTTGATGTTTGACTTACTTTCATCTATCCCTCTTCTCTATTCACCATCATTAAAAGACACATGCACTAATGTTCAATACGCACTTAACTTAATCAACTACAATTCGTGTGAATTGTAACTTCCAACGGTGTTGCTGGAATTTATAGTTACTACTTAACTATAACTTAACTTACTATAGTTAAAAGGGCCGGTATTATAAAACTTTTTACTTCCTAAATAAAATTTACTTTGAGAGTAAATTAATTTATTGTGTCAATTTGCATATGAAATTGACAGAACAAATGAATTTACTCTCAAAGTAAATTTTATCTAGGAAGTAAAAAGTTTTATGATACTGGCCCTCTATACTTAAATTTAATATAACCGGATTTAACCGGAAACGCGCCGTCAGATTTTTTTCAGATTGTCATCTACTCACCAAAAACGCGTCGATTGATATATAATTCGTCAGGAAAGTTTTTACACGTTCTATTTTGCAACCTTGTGTAGTTACAATCTAAATGTAGTACCTGTATTACAAAGCTACTTGAAATCTGGTAATTAGTACTTTTGATTACTTTACTCAATAGATTTAGATTTTTATGTGTCGTATTTTAGTTGTCAATTGCAGGTGTTTTTTATACCACATGTATAAGGGGCTATAGTTACTGCAGAGCTATTTTACTCGGTATAGAAAGTACTTAAAATCTCGTAATCAGTACGTTAGAGAACTTTAAGTACTTTTGAAATTCCTTTTTAATACTCTATTAAGTACTTGTAACAAGTACTAGTTATTTAAGAAAAGTAATTGTACTTAAAAGAAGTACTCGTGCTTAAAAGAATTACCGTAACACTATAGAAAACTTTAAGTATGTTCTAAAAGTATTTTACTTGTGAATACAGCAACAAAATAAAGAAACAGAATAAAACAGGGCTATTAACTTTTTGGACTTAACTATTAAGATTAACGCACACAATCTACTTGAATTTTCCATATACCATAAAGTTGGATCGATATGGGAATTTTTTTTAATATTCTGCTTGGAAAAAAACTTGAAATACACCATGTCATAGTTGACAGGTGACATTAGGTATCTGTCAAATTCGCCATTGTTTTCTAAAATCGGCGAAAAATGACCTTAGTTATTAAAATATGAAAAAAACTTATTAAGAAAAAATGTTTCTAATGACATTTTACGTTCATATACCAAGTTTGAACGAGATATTCCGTATAGTATTTTTGTTATAATTATAACACCTGAAATAGAATTCTGTATAAGGAAAATTTTGTTTTTTGATATTTTTATATAGCTGTATAGCTTATTCATTCATTTAACACGATTCCATCGATTTTATTTTCATTATTTTATTTCATTATATTATTTCTTATAAGATTCGCAGTTTTGTTCTAATAATTTAAACGAAGCTATGCCTGTTTGAGTTGCGTGCGTTTAGTTTTCAATGGAATCCTATTTTTAAAACGTTTATATAATATGTAACTATCTGCAATATTTTCAATTCTCCGTCTGTTTGTTCTCAATCTTCCCCATAAAAGTGTTAACACTTATTAACATAATTGATCATAACTTTTTTAATATAAAATGAATAGATATACTATAGGATATACTCGTAGGAGTACAAGATGTACCTATATCAGAAACGTAAGCTTTATGAACTCTTTTATATAACAGTTGTTTATATTAAAATAGTAATTTATAATGTTTTAGTAATACCATATTTCTTGTTTGGTTATAAAAAGTGATGAAATAAACTTACTTTTTTCTAAATAGGACACCGTTTTCATCATCCTGGATTACATTTTGGAATAGTATTCGTGAAGACAAGTTTAATTCTAACAGGAACATGGGTATGTGACCCACTGTTTCGGACTTATTGTCTATTATCTTCAGTAAACGGTCAATATTCAAACTGAACTAGCAATGTTACTAATCATTTTTCTAAGCTTTTATTTGCGCAAGATTTTTTTTATCTACTTTGTGATTTAGGTGTCCAGAATCAAATATAAATATTGCTATAAAATTTTAAAAAGCATGAATTTATATATATTTTTCAAATGGAACATCCTATATATTATCTAATCCGTCAAAAGTTCTAGAATCTGCAGTGTAGAACAGTGGTTCCCAAACTTATATTGTCACTTAACTCTTATGCGATTTCCCAAGGATCATGAAATCCTTGTCACGCCTATTATAACGACATTAAAACATAGCCGTTCATTTGTTAAAAATGGTATAACACAACGCAACTGACATGGAATAACAAACCACAACTGACAGCTAAACGTAATGTTGTCTATGGTTAAGTATGGTTGAAAATTTTATAATTTGAAATTTTGGAGTTGACTGGTTGATGTGTTTGTTTCGAGTTTCAATTAGCTTATTGTGCCGATATTATCATTAACAATACCATGCCGCGACCAAGACGATCAAATCTTTCTCGACAAAGCCATAATGCAACTAGGATTCGAAACATTGCGAATGAAAGGACTGAAGAAGAACAAGAAATTGCACGTGAAGAGCGCCGCGTTAGTATGGCTCGACTTCGTGCTTCTCAATTATATGTGGCATGTTCACGGGTCGGAAGACCATCTGCGTTAATTGTTCTTGCGCCTGATAATAAAACGAAAAATGTCGTCTATCACAAGGTGCTTCACTGAAGAGTGCAACCCATGCACTAAAATACATGGCCAATAAAGAATCATTAATACTTGATTTTTTTATTTATATTTATTATCCTAATAAAAAATTGAACTTAATAAAATCTAAAATATGCTCATTTATTGCCTCTAAGGCGGAACAAAGTTCGCCGGGTCAGCTAGTTTTTTTATAAAATATTATTATTAGATTTGTAGTATCTTAAGTTTAATCTTATCCCTCAGACACCCTACCTCGCGGAATATATAAATTTGTTCGCGGAACCCCGGGGTTTCACGGAACACACTTGAAGAATCACTGTTCTAGAGAAAACTTTCGCGACTACATTTACATGGTTGTCGTTATAATATTGAGAACATATGAACTGCATACAAAAAGAACCATCATTAAAGGTGTTCTGTGACTTAAATGATTGTTGCAGAATGTACAATGAGACTTTAAACAATTGTTGGTTAACAATACTACACAAGATGAGAGCAAGGCACAGCCTACTAGATTCATATAAGCTTTAGTCAAGCTAAAGAATTTACTGTTTTCCATTAATCTTCTTTCATTTATCATTTCTTACTCTTGAAGTACATGCATTGTGTTTTCATGCATTCATTCATGTGTCTCGGTACATTTTTTCTTTGGAGCCAGCCAGCGCTACCTAGAGCTGGATGATCCAAACCCTATTGAACTACGCGATGTAAGAGAGAGAGGTGAGGATCCGAGCTTGAATTCTTTTTTCGTATTTCAACAAAAGCAACAAGTGGCGTGCAATCACCACGCTTTGCTTATTCCACTTTGACCTTTGGAGGAAAGAAACTCACAGTAAGGAGTTTCTTTCAACAATGTACAAGAAATACGTAAGAACAGCAGTGTTTTAAGAGTGCGTTAGTTACTAAAGCTTACCCATTAGGGTAAGCAGTTGGCACCTAGTTTAATATTATTTATAATAAATTAGTCTTACTTTACTGAGATTTTGTGAAAGTTTCGACAAAGCAGGTTTTGCTTTCAACTTTTATTATGAGTTAGTTTATTGGCGATTAATATCGACTGATAAATACAGATTATTAAGAAAGATCTATTGTAAAACTTAATTTGATAAGAAACAATTCAAAGATATTAATTATTAATTTAGAGGCAAGTGTTCTGCAATATTCTGTAAAAAATTATGAATGTTATATTATCTTCGTCCCAAGGGAAAAAAGCAATCCTCTAACGCCAGTGGTTTCCAAACTTTTTTCTGCGGAACCCTTATAGAATATTTTACATATCGCGGAACACTTGCCATCTCTACAAACATCCTAATCTTAACTGGACATTATAGTTATTTATGTGTTAAGGGCATAATGAAGCTTTTATGGCCAGAAGCGTTATTTCTAGCCCGAGGCGTTAGGCGAGGGCTAGGAAAATGCTGTAGGGCCCTAAAAGCAAGTTATGCCCGCTATATATACACTATTTTATGCACAGATTAAGTTTTTAATGTCAAATCTATTATTGTGTAAAAATATAATTAAATGAGTACGTAGGTACATCAAGCAGCTGTGCGTATACTTATGTGATTATACGAAGTTTGTAACTATAGTTACTATTCCAAAATATTTAATTTCAGTTTATTTTCCTTGGTCATAAGTTTACAAATTTTATTAAGAACCAATCAAGTTCTACAAAAAAACTTCTGACATTTAATTGACTTTTCGTTATTGCCCGTCTGATCATAAAGAGGCCCTTGGGCCATAAAAAGACGTTTATGTTTAGAAGAGTCTTGCAATAATAGTCTAATTATAATGCATCTGTGCATAAAAGGAATTAATATTACCTACAAATAATTTATTCAAACCTGCACATATTAAATACACAAGACATGTAGTAGATAATTTTGAAGAAATCCCCGCCAAGGCATGATGGTTAAAAAGTTAATTTATCGAAGGATTTCCTTATATACAACGTTTGTTGTCTAATTACTATTTTTCGGATTTTTATGAATGATTATTTAAATAAACGCAACCAAACATAACCGGTTGAAAATGCCAAGGCTAGCATTACCCAGTACTCCCCTCTCACAGCTTATCCCCCTTTCTCCTGACATATCACCTTCGACCCCCTCCCCCACCCGACTTACCCTCCTCATTCTCACCATGAAATTCTACATTGAATTTTGTATATCATATATTCTTAATATACCAACTTTTTAAACTTTATCCGTTATTTTCTCTATAATCCTTAAGAGATAGGGCATTAGTTCTTTAGATATTCCTTTTCTACTTTTTCATTAAATATCCGAATCTGAAATATCATATTACCATAGTCTTGTTTGTTAACTGTGAAACTTTTAATAATCTTTATTTATTTCATCAATATTACCATAGCTTGGTGTTTCCAAAGTGTTTTACTTTCAAAGGTGTTTTCTTTGGTGTTTACTTTGTTGTGTCGGGGAAGTAAATCATTATCGAACTAGTCAGGTAAAGTCTTTATCGGACTAGCGCAATTAAGTACGCTATGTTTTGTTTTCGATTCTTTTACGTGAACTAACGTAAAATTGAAATACACGTTTTAATTCCTTACTTGCTTTAGTTTCCGAGAAAAACGACAACAACCGTTAGGGAGCGTGGTTTACTATCTCTTCGAGCTCACCACCTACAGGCTGTAACTTTTAGGGGGTTATTTAACAAATCACAAGGAAGGCCTATGCAAAAATCCAAGGACTTGCCTCAACTTTCCGTTATTTTTGCTAATTTGACTGGAGTATAATTGATAAAAACAGTTTTTGTAAAGTAATGGTATTTTCACTCCACCCTACTGCGCAGTGTTTGTATCGGAGTAGCTGGGGATTGCAGAAGATAAGATTTGTGTCGTGTTTGTCATTGTTGTCGTGATTATAAAATATCGAAGATCATCACATCATTCACTACAGTAAAAATATCTAACACCAAGAGTAATATTTAGACTAATATAGTCGAGTTTCGCCATTAATTTATTATGAAATAGAAGAAAAATCCACTACTGAAAATTGTTCTCAACCATGGATTTTAATTAATGTTTTATATTAAATTATATTCTAAATGTAAATCCATACACAAAGATGATCACCCTGACTGGGAATCGAACCCAGGCATCCTGCTCTTTACGCGGGCACTCTACCAAGTGAGCTACCAGGCGATCTACAGTAGAATGACAATTTTTCTGCACGAACTAGATAATTGCAAATGTAGCAAGGAGGCCATATCCTTAAAGTAATTTTCACATTTTTCGGGTTTTCTTTCTATTTCATTTTCTCTTTCTTATTTCATTTCAAAATTATTTTCTATGATTTATTTGTCATTCATGATTTGTTTCTCGCTTGTTTATAACATTGTATGATAAATAAACCGAATGTTTTACACAAGTGCAAATGTCTTGATCTGTTTCCTTTTTGAACCATCCAAAGCAGCTTGCATATAAAAAGTGTTGAGAAGGGCACGAAAAGACGAAATACTTGGTTGTGTACCTTTATATAAGTATTTACATATCTGAAAACATGTTTTCATGGTTCCATCTTTGCTTTTTTTTCGCAAAACTCTTCTGACGGATTAATCCACCATTATTGATATTGTATTATATTTTAAAGCAGAATTATTAATCATAATGTTTATTTCTGCATCAGACGTGATAACAGAACATGGAAAAGTATTTTGTACAACTGCCTTAAGTGCCTTTTTCTTTAGTAGTAGATTTTTCTTTTTCCCGTTAATTCTTCCTCTATTCCTTTTAGTTCTTTTCGCAGAAGCTTTCTTTTTAGCTTTCTGCGTTTTTTTTGTGGATGGTTTAGAGGCATCTTTGTTTTTGTTATTTAACTTGACGATGAGTCTTTTCTGTGACGAATATAATTATTGTGAAATGGTCACAGGATGGACGAACTTTTAAATGAGCTATCAGATAAGAAAATATCAGACAATTAATTAATTCAGTTTTTGATACAGAATGTCACTGTAGCATTCTTTAACTATCTGGTAGTTACACCCTGATATCATCTCTCGTTAGGAGATTTGCTATTTTAAGAAACAGGGCTATTAATCCGTCTATTAGCTTAACTTACGTACACTTAACCCATCATAAAGACGCTTTGGAAACCGTAAGATACATAATAAGTATGATAAAGCTCTCAAGCAATTAGTATGATTATTGATTTTCCAAAATTATATAAATAACATATACTATCATGCCTGATATATGATACCAAAGCAAATTAATTTACTGCATGATATTTAATAAATTGCGTTCAGATTACGACCTTAAATAATAATGAATAAACACTGAACATTAACTGAACATTAACCACTGAATTTATAAAAAATCCTTTACGTCTGGTTAAGTGGTTTGTGATACTATTTTAAGGGCCTATAGACCCTATAGTATGCAGAAGTATTCATCGGTTTGGACATAACCTCGAAATAATCTTCTGTAATGTCGATGTATTCGTTTTCTAAAATTACACGTCCATATATTGAGTAGTGGGAATCATGCATCTCTCTCCTACTGATTTCCCCTCTTTGTTATACAATTCTAACACCAAAACGAACGAAATAAACCGATTAGCTAAGTTTTTGAAAGTTAGTAAAATTGTTAAAAAGAATTAAAAAGTAATTAATAATAAAAAAGAAACAAACAAAGTAGTATGATACATAGACATTCATTGAAGAATAAATGTATGACAACAGGCATCATAGCCTAGATTTCGAATTCCAAAAGCTAAGTTTTAATCCCAGTTTGGGTAAATTCTTTTTTTATAACTATTTAATAATTTTTATAAATATAATATTTATAACAGGAAATAATTACATAAAATTATCCCTTAATTATATAGTCATTGTTTAAAATATGTATATTTATGTTAATTGAAAATAAAACTAAACAATTAAACATAATATTAATATTTAATTGAAAATCATAAATAAAATCTAACATTAGCTCTAATGGCATTCAATGCGCATTAGCACATCCAACTATCCTGCCTCCATGTGTAAGGTGCTTCCTACGTAACGTGACGGTCGTAGGATCAATCCCTGTTCTGATAGCTTTTTTTATAATAATAATGATAATGAAAAACAAATAATGTTTAAAAATACAATTCAATTATTTTTTTTGAAATTTAACAAGTTCAAAAAAAAATTACCGGAGCAGGGATCGATCTTACAACACACGCGTTACGAAGCAAGCATCTTCCACATTAAGGCACACGAGATAGTTGCTTGATGCGCTAACGCATCATTATTATAAATATTATATTTATAAAAAAAAGTTATTATTTATAAAACATATTAAATATTTATTAAAAAAAAACGAAATTGGGCTTAGAACTTGAGTTTTGTAATTACAAATCTAGCGTTCTCTGCATTCGGCTATGATGGTGATACATTATGATTTGTATTTATTTGTAATTGTAGATTATATTTTGTGAAGTCATTTTTATACAAATCCCCCCCACAAAAAAATGTTTTAAAATTAAATTGTTGAATTGCAAATAGTATATTGTACAATTAGCTATGAAAGTCGCACTTTTTTTCACGAATTTGCACCAGTATTGATAAACGACGGCGAAGCCCGAGTTTATCAAGCAAATGAATGAAAAAAGAGACTTTCATAGCGTGTTGTACACGACATTTTTTTGCATATTGTTAAGTTGAGAAATTTGTTCTAAAATGTATGCATTTATGTAAAATTTTACAAAAGTCAGAAAAACATAGTTAAAAAGAGTTAAAGAGTTTAAGAGTTAAAAAGAGTCATCTTTCATAATCAATATGCAAAAAATTGTTTATTTCTAAAATATATTAAATATTTCATAATTTTATTTAAAAGAATTTATCCGAACCGCGTTACATCAAGTGCGAAACAATATCGCGCGCATGCCTCTAGAGTAGGCGGATGCAAGTTTAGTATTTAGCAATAGTAGTGGTAATTGAATTTTTAAATACCGACTATTTGCTGGTATAATATTTTTATTACTTCCTGCTACGTGCTGAATTATGTACCTATTTAAGTTAATCGAAAACCAATTGTTAAAAGGCATCAATCAATTTTATTTTTACATACAATTCTATTTCCTATATGTGCGAAGTACGTATCTGCTCGTTATTACGATGATGGAAGCATGTCAGCACAATTCGGCGAACTGCTCGTAATCGTGTACCATATTCCAGACTGGCTGGAAAATATGAAAGGGCTGCCAGCCAGGTGAATCTGCTGGTTATTTCTATACTGTGGTATTTACATTGCCTTTGGCTGCACAGCGTGTCAGAAAACTCTCTTATTACTTGGACACTAAACAACGCAAAAGTGAAGTTATACGGCTCTGTCGCAATTGATGTGTTTAGTGTTCACTGCGGATGCTATACGCAACTGCTGCTCCGTACTCTGGCAGTAGTCTGGGAATAAATAAAGGTGACACTCAGCGGGTGAAAATATTAGCGTGAGTGCAGCTGCTGGTTATTTTTATGCTGTGCTAATACTAAAATTTATGGTGACAAGGTTACCTTATTCTTTGCAACCGCAAAACTGTTGCGTCTTTTATCATTTATATCCTACCTAATGAAGATATGCTTTTCATTAATCGTTTGATAATGCTAATGGATATAGTTTAAGTAGTTTTATTTATTGTAATCAACATAACATTACCAATATGAAATGTATATGTTGAATCATAGCTAAATGTACTACATGTATATTATCTTAGATCGAAAGCAATCAATCCATGTTACAGCACCTACACTTACAAAAATATCAAAATGTTTTGGATAAAAGTGATACAGTACTACTTTCTCTATGAATTGAAAGCATTTGTATCCTAGTGTTCTATGAGAAAAAAATAAATAATAAGTGGGAACAATTTCCTAAATGGTACTTCATATTCTACTACAGTTCTAGACGGAAATGAGTCTGTCTCTATGTATGTTTTCAATCGCAAAAACTAAGTATTTTGGCGATGCTTTGCTTCGTAAATTTTTGTGCGTCCAACCGGCTGCAATTTGAATAGGTATCTAAATCTAGATCGATTCCAAATCACGAAAACTTCTTTTCTCGCCTAGTTCCATAATGACTATCGACTAGAATTCTCTGTATATTATTTAAGAGTTTTGGTTTTCTGCAGTTAGGTACTTCACTTTTGACATTATTTGATAAGATCAAAAAGTGAAACGATTATCACGCAAAAGAAGTCGCTATCTTCCTGATAAGGATTTTACCGGAGCATCAATACATAACATAACACAGCCCCAAAAATGGTATTCCGAGGTATTTTTTGACGCTGAAACCAAATCCGACCTCAGAAAAGCGAATATACCCTCAAAATCTTGCGCTAGAGCCAATAACAACCCCCGCATAGAGTAAAACACTCTTACATATGGTGACAATAAATACATGCAAAAAATGGTTGAAAACCGCAAATGTTTTGTATTTGGAAATATCCCTCTAGTATATGGCCAAGAACCCTCCTGTCTGAAGGGGTTAAACCACCCCAAAATGGGGCAAAACTATCCTTTAGAACAAAATACAATAAATACATGCAAAAATGATTGAAAACCGCAAATGTTTTGTTTTTGGAATGGATGGGGTATAACTACAGCTTACATCAGAATTACAATAAATAAACGTACGCAAAATAAAATACATGCTAAAAGATAAATTCAATAAATCCCCGTTAATCCTCTAGTCTTTCGATTTATGATATATTTTCCTTTTATTTTTAAACGATCTGCATACTGGCTGCCTCTTATTTCTTCATTAGTTTTTCGTTTTCCTTTTCATAGACCATCAGTAATCCGCCATCATATGCGCAATCCATGTTCCTTGATAATGTCATTCCATTTCTTTCATATCTTGGTGGAATCGTACCCTTTGTTCTTTGCTGTAATCCCCTAAGTTATCTGGAAAGTAGTTAAGGTGAGAATGGAGGAAATGTAACTTCGCATTCATCTTACAATCTAATTCTTTATAATTCTCCAACCAACCTGTAATAATTTCTTTGTAGTAAATGTAAATTGTAGTATTGTTTGAAAATAAAAGGAAGAGATAGCGTAAATCGAGAGACTAGACACTAGAGGATTAACGGAGTTTTATTGAATTTATTTTTTTGCATGTGTTTGCATGCATTTTCTTTGCCTCTATTTATTTGCATCTATTTTATTTGGCGTGCGTCTATTTATTGTAACCTTGATGTAAGGGGTGGTTATACCCCATTTTGGGATAGTTTTCCAATCCATCCCCTCCATCCCAGGTCAGATTTTTTTTTGTAGGGCTGTGTAATTGACAACTTCTGGTATTACCAGTCGCTACTCTTTTTATGGTGGTGTTATTCTTTCTTTGCGTAACTTTAAATTATTAGGTAGTGTTAAGCTCCAAAAGACAAAGTCCAGCCTATAATTATTTTTTATAAATTCGTTTCTTCTAAACACATTCAAAAACTTCGCTGATAGTACTAAAATTGCTATTTAAAGAATATCGATGATGTCATCGTTTGAAAATGAGAGCCAAAAACTATTCACCCTATTAAAGAATGTTCAATGTTAAGACAAAAGCAAGCATGAAGGAGCGTTTTTGCGAGAAAATGTGTACTTCCAATGTGCACTTCGTACTTAATAATTGTTACACTTACTGTATTAATATACAGTGTCTACATCAATATGTAGACTATAAAATATTCAACCTTCCTTAAATCTAAAAATAACATTTATTGTATACAATAGCTTTCATCAAATTAAAAGTGGTTTCTTTATTACAACATTTTATAATTATTTAATTTATAAAAATTTATTGTGTTATTTTAACAATTTATCCAAAGATTAAATTTAACGCATGAGTAATCTTACAAAAATTCAATTTTTAAGCAAATAAATGGTTGAACCAACCTTGAACCTACATAAAAACTAATTTAAAAACAACATTTATGTAAGTATTAGTTGTATCGGCAAACTTGTAAAGTTATTTCTGAATAATTGAAATTGACTATTTCGATCACTAAATAATCATAAACCATAGTCATTTTCCCATAAGAAACGTCATCATCAGTTCAAGTTTAATTTTAAGAGATGCAACATAGATAAACTAATGTATTTTATTAACTTTTAGTGTTCTCAACGGAATAGGTACTATTACTACTACTACTGTACCCCTTTTTACATAAATATCGCGTTTTTACATTTATTTGAACGTCTCACGAGAGCTGTTAGCCTATAATTTATCGTAACCCCGAGGAATTTCGATGAATTGTTCTATATATTATGTACACGCAAAGCTAGGTCTATTAAAGGCTAAGCAACAAACAAAGAAACAGTTTTAGGCAACCAAACATATCGATTTATTTTTTGCAAAACATCGTAGGTGGCAATTTTTTTGAAACATGTTTTTGATAATAAAACCATTATCTGCTTGAATAAATTCCCAAAGTATGTAAACACAGAAACGAAATAAAATCGAAAAACCGTACATTTTATCGTATCGGTAAAGCAAAAAAATTAAAAATTGTACATATGTACAGTGGCGAGCCAGATGCAAGATTGTAGCATAAACTGATTTAACTATTTGGTATTGATTTACCTTATTGTTTTTTATGTACGTATGTAATGTAATCTCAACAATTAAATAAAAATAATCCCACACTTGTGCGTCAATGGTGGCTGACTAAAATTCCACAAAACCAAACAAATACATAAATTGCTTATTATTCTCACGGTACATATCTCCCGGAGACGTCTTATTAACTCAAATTGCTTTCAGGTGTTGTAGGTGTTAATTACAAAGGCTTATTAATTATTATTATAGGTAGGAAACAGAAGTAATTAAAAAAATAGAGGGCGCCACCCAAATAGTTTGATGGAATATCAACAATTGTGTCGTGGCAAATTATAGCATTAAGTATTAAATTTGAATTTTGTATATTGAATTAAATTTAAGAAAATCGTTTACACGATCATACTCGTAGTTACTAATATTTAAAAACCTACACGCATTATTAACTTCTACATTATAACTTAATTTGGGATCCCATTCTAAATACATTGTTGTATTAAATTCCTTAATTAACACAGATAAAAATATTTATTTTGTTGACAAATAATGAAACTTTAATTAATCTTGTTCAAATAGCTTGCAGGCAAGATGCTGTGTATCAATGGTTTCTTTGGTTTTAGTATCCTAGTAATGAAGCAAATGCAGAATTTGTATTTCTTATTAAGTGCAGAAGTTTTCGACAGAACAGTGTAACTTTTATAAATGATAACTCAATCAAGACAAATTCTTGAGTCGTTTCACTAGAGAATTCATCCCCTTTCTTTTAATTGAAATAACATTGTTAAACACACGGTAATTTATTATCATATTTATTTTTCCAAATAAACGAATTAAAGCATGAAACTCGACAAACGGTAAATTCGCACAAGCTTGCGATACTAGTAGTAGTAGTAGTATTGTGGGGAGACCGAAGTCTAGCAAGTAGGCCTTCATAGGCCCTTTTTGCCAACCCCTTGTAATCCCCCTAACCACCTCCACTATCACCTGCTTCAATTGCCTCTTCTCCCTGTGCAAACCTACCCGATTTCCCAATGAAGGTTAGGATGTTGGTCCACGATAATGAGCGTAGCTCTTCTCTTCGAAGCGTAGCTACACCAAAGGTTTTGAATCTCAACCGCTGGTAAGCCGCGCATTCTCCGAGGTAGTGGTAGGATGTTTCCTCATCACCCCCACATCTCGGGCATATGGGATCTTCCTCTACACCTATCAAGGATAGGTGTCTTTGCGGTACTAAAAACGTCCCTATTTAAATTCAACGGGAGGATTTCTTTGAACTACACAACGCCTGTATAAACTCACTCTACGAGATTTTGCCTCGCAACTGGCGTGGACTAACCACTATGCTTGGCTAGACCAGACTAAAAATTCCCCGAGAAAGGAAAATCTTTTTTTATTTTTTTTCAAACAACTTTTTTGATAAATGTTTGGTTTGGTGGGATGTTCTGTAAAAAGGTTAAAGCCAAAAAGCAATTGTTCGTTAACTGTGACATCATGCACTACCAATAATAAATTTAGTTAGATTCTCTCTTTTATATTTTATCAGTTCTGTGTACCAAACTTAATAAATATAAAATTCAGAGCAATAAAGCTATCTGGCCAAGCAAAGATAATGGCCTGAAAACCCTCTGTTCTTTTGAAATTCAAAGAAACCTGATGCAGTATATTACGAGATCATAAAATACATTAGGTTTCGTTTGTACTCCATTTTATTGCATGCAAGCCAACATCTTGTTCATTTTGTAAATAATATTAAGCGAGGTTTTAACGAATACGTGATTAAAGCACGATATCAGCCTGTGGGGAAATAGATTTTATTCATACAGATGATGACTTGGTTTCAACTCAAACATTTTATGTTTTATACATCAAATTAAATTCTAAACAAAGTGGAATAAATATCAGCCATATTTAGCATAGGTAGATATACCAAATAAAGAGAAGGAATTTCTTTCTTTTCGGTGGCACAGGAACCTATGTGCTTATGTTGCCAAAGCAATACCAATCATATTTTTGCTATTGCTCAGCAATATCATTTCACTCAAGTCTAACTATATTTATTTCTGTATTTTATGTTGTATTATATTGTATTCTGTATTTTATCGTGTATTTCACGAAATTGACACAGACTGCATCTGTGAACGTTTTCTGAATAAAAGTCCTATTGAAATAAGTAGTCATAGGACATAGCTCCAAGTAAAATGTATTTTGTAACGTAAAGTATGTAGTTCTGTAGCCTCACTAAAGTCGTAGTGAAGTGAAATGATTTATTTTCCAAACAAAAAAGTTGCAGATGTCTACATGTGTGTCGCACTTATTAGTGCTCATCAAGACAGCATAGCAAATAGAATGAAATAAAAGCAACGAATTCAAGAAGATATACCACACAAGGCTTTACAGATAGCAGCCAACAGACAGCTGCAAATCACTTTTTCTTTTATAGCTATTGCACAATATCCCATGATTGTAACATTTTACACTTCCTGCGCCACTGTTTCTTTCTCTTATTAGAAGCAGGTGCACTCATTGATTTACTTGAAGTATATACTAAGTTTTGGTTGTGGTTCACTGTTGTTTTCACTATTATCTATTCAGTCTCAGAATTGCCATAGACACCAGAGATAGACACATTGTCAGATGCTTTGAATTTGCCAGATACATTTTTCATTTCAAGACTGTCTGTCACATGTTAAAGAATACAGCATTAATATTTATTTTTCTTTTACAGATGGGCGGAAATTACAACATCAATATTTGTCAATAAAGGCTATCCAGTTTATTTGTTCTCTACTGTTGTTCCAACTCCATTTGTACCATTTTCGGTTAAAAAATACAAATGTATAGCGGGCATTATGGTTACAGCTTCACACAATCCTAAACAAGATAATGGATACAAAGTAAATAATTGAATTATATTTAAATAAATTTTAAAACAATTTTTTCTACATAGGTTTATGGATCCAATGGTTCACAGATTATATCGCCCACAGACAAAAGTATTCAAGCACATATTTTACAAAACTTAGAACCTTGGCCTTCATCATGGGACACAGATATCATTAAAAAAAGTGATAAAGTTCATGATCCGTTAGATGAAACTTTTAAGAATTATGTAGAAGTAGTAAGTGGAAATATTTTAGATGAACATAAAGCTATTAATTCGAAGACAGATTTGAAATTTACATATACAGCAATGCACGGAGTGGGTTATAATTATATTGTTAAATTATTTGCGGCAGTTAATTTACAAGTGATACCTGTAGAAGAACAAAAAGATCCACATCCAGATTTTCCTACCGTAAAGTAAGCAAATAATTTTTGCAATCTTAACTCATTAATTAAATTGAAATTACTTAAATGTAATAATAAATCTAAATCTATTTTTAATATTTCAAAAAAGAATAACTAGTATCCATAAATATCTATCAAAGTTTTTATTAAATAATTTAATTTTATAATAATTATCTCCATGTTTACTATTGCAAAGTATGTTTATCTAGTGAACCAATTTTCATAAGAAATAGTACTTCAAGGAAATGGATTAAAAGAAAGCTGATAATAAACTATAAAATTGATAATAATAATAATAATAATGATATAATAGTGAAACAATAGGAATAAATTTAATTAGGAATATTTTTTTAGGTTTCCCAACCCAGAAGAAGGGAAGACTAGTTTAGATTTGTCATTTAAGACTGCTGATCAGCATAAAAGTACTGTAATTTTAGCAAATGATCCTGATGCTGATAGATTAGCTGTTGCAGAAAAGGATGAAAAGTAAGTATAGTATGCTCTGCAAAATTGCTGTGTGTAAATTTCTGTTCATATAAATTTCTTATCTAATCAACATACACTGTTTATTGCTATATTGTCGTTTTTATTATCTTTTCTAATTATAAAACATATTTATGATCTTTACTCCTACCTATTTACTCTGCAAAAATTATCTATATTACATAACTAAAAAAATATAATATGAGATTGATGCAGATATGCAATAGTATATATGCTATTTTTTGTACGTCCTAAAGGACTTGTTTATTGTTTCCAGCCTTATTTTGTGGAACTCCATAATCATGAAATAAATAAAGATTATTAAAAGTTTCACAGTTTTATTAAAATATACCTGACAATATTGTTTCGACAGCTATGCTGTCATTATCAAAGGTAATATAATACTATATAATATTATATTACCTTTGTAATATAATATTATATTACCTTTGATAATGACAGCATAGCTGTCGAAACAATATTGTCAGGTATATTTTAATAAAACTGTGAAACTTTTAATAATCTTTATTTATTTCACTAAAGGACTTAATTGCAAAAGTTCAAAATTTCGAAAATTTTTCCGAAAACTTCGTTACATGTCATTCGAACAATTGAACTCTGCAAACGCCAAAATCACATAGTTTCAGGATAAGAAATCCTAACATGTACCGCGATTACTTTTTTTGTTGTTTGCTTGTTGCCATGGAAACACTTTACTCCCTCAGGGAGTAATAGTGCTAAAGTAGAGCCTTATATATAGGACGTGCAAAAAAAGATTTATGCAATTATGGTTTGATATTGTTTGCTATCCTTGGTATCCTAAATCCATGTGAATTAAATAATACACTTCAAAAATAAATAGCAACACTTACACAGTAACTCTCATGGTCAAAGCAAAGCTTAAATCTTATTTTATCATATCGAAAGGGAGGAACAAGAATACGACCATAAGAAATTTGCATTTCAGTCGCCTTGCAAAGGACGCTCGTTTAAAGTCTCTAATGTTTCTGCCAACATGGTTTGGCATCCTTTACAATACAAAAAAAAGATTATTAGAAAAAAAATCTAATAATAAAAAGTATGTCACGTGATCCTTTCACTAATGCAATGCATCAATACATATCAATAATTTTCTATTGCGGATTTCTATCTATCAGCAGAATTCTAAAATCAGTTTTTCAATTTATTCTACTTATTTTTGTACTGTTTTGTTCCACATTTTCCCTAATTGAAGATTAAAGAGCATCAGAGTAACTCAGTGGCATTGGCACCCCCAATTTTTCTTTAATAGTCCAGGTCATTTATGTCAAAATCTAAATATTTTAATTCAGAATTTTTATAGAGTACTCTCCTCTCCCCTCATGAAAATTTTATAAATACGTCACTGAACAACTAAAGTTTTGTTATTTACCTAAACTTGCTAGATAATTCTGTTTTATTAATTGAAGAACCAGAAATCAAAGCCTACTAGTCGTAAATCATTTTTCACGTTTTTATTGAGAATTTTCTTATGTAAGAGTATGAATATTTAGTATGGTTAAAAAGAGAACACAATATTCTATTGATTTCGGTAAAAAAATACCTATCATGTAATTTAAAAAAAAAGATTGATGACGTCATCACGCTCACGCCGATTTAGTAAATACAAAACTTTCTTAACCAGAACATAGAGAATTTTATTATGAGAATTTATTATAATATATATGGTTTATACCATTTCTGACAGAAAATAAAGTTGACTGTTTATATTAATACACCTTTAACTTACTAAAATATGTCCAAAATAAAGAGATCAAGCGATCTTCAATTTTGCTCAAAAACTTCTTTTTTATAATTTGCTATTTGCAGTTATAGTATATTAAATATTAAACCATTATATTAAAAACTCAGATAAATAATACTATATTAAATTGATTTTACCACATACATTTGTTGTTTTTAAGTAAGTTAGTGAATGGAAAGATCATACAAGAACATTTGACCAAGAACACATAAAAGTAGGTTTTCATTTATGGACTGAGTAACAAAATATAAAAAATTTAACTATGCAGTGCTTTTGATGCTTTTAGTGTAGAATTAGCAATACCATAAGTTGATGTGAGCAAAAACCAGATTTGTATTTAAAAATTTTATTTAATTTCTAAATATACCTTTTTTAGTTCCGATTAAGTGTAACTCGAAAACTCTCGTATACATTGGTTTCATGCTCATATTAGAATCCAATTTAATTTGTCTTAGTCAATAAAAATGTTTATCGCTACGTTTTTACATGTAACAGTAACTGTATTAATTTGTTTGCGAATAGATAAAAATGATAAGGTATTAATTTGTTTCCTTCTGAATAGTAGATATCTAGATTATATTGAATCTAAAATTCATTTTTTAATATGGTGTACTTTTCAGTTAGGAAAATTAGACCTGCAAAGGAATACAGCCAATTGTGATGAAATTTCTCCATCATGCACTGCTTGTTAATAACAGTCTACATAAGAAATTTCGCAGCCTAGGTGAAATCTTACTAGAAATTAGTAGCAAGGATGACAACCTATGGAGTAAAAAACAGCAGTTCATATAATCAATCAATTTTAACCAAAGTAGGCTTAAATTATAGCTAAAACAAATATTTAGAATGAGACTTTTTTATATTTGAAAATGTCATAACTAAACATATATAAACTTCTATGTTATATATTTACAAAGTTTTCAATTATAGTTTTTTTCCATACAATTCTTTTATGTGCGGTCGGGCGATTATGACCTATTTAGTGGCCTGTTTTTAAACCGTAAGTTGCTAAATTAGAGCTCTAGGGCTATAAAATTTTTTAAAGCCCGCTAGAAAAATAGTTACCTTTGTTTACACCGTTTCTATAGTAACGATTGTAATTATATAGCATTGCACCTACCTACTTGAAGTTTTGCACTTTTTAAATTATTTTTATTTTAAAATTAAATATTAATTTAAACTTAGGCCGGACATAAACTAACGTATGCATTTCGGGCTTAATTAGTGTTTTAGAGCCCTTTATCGTCTTAGCGCCTGAGGCGAAAGCCGAACTGAATCTGCAGGCTCTAACACACTGAATTAAGCCCTTAATACATAATATACTATTGTGTCCGGTCGGGCGATTATGACCTATTTACCAACCTGCTTTTAGAGCATAAATTGCTAAATTAAAGCACCCCCTTGTACTAGCCTTCTTTACGCTGTCTCTATAGTAATAAAAGTAATTATAGACCACTACACCTATCTATTTGAAGTTTTGCACTTTTCAAATTATTTTTATTTTAAAATTAAACATTAATTTAAACTTAGATCCGACATAAACTAACGTATGCATTTTGGGCTTAATTAGTGCTTTAGAGCCCTTTATCGCCTTAGTGCCTGAGGCAAAAGCCAAACTGACTGACTGACTCTATGGGCTCTAAGACCCTCAATTAAGCCCTTAATATATAATATACTATTATTTTCACTTTGTTGAAAATGAATATTCTATATCCTTTAATTTTAAATCTGTATAAAGTCTTCTGTCTGCTACTTTTCCAATTCAGAGAACAGCCTTCTTCATATACCTCCCAATTTTTAATTTTTAAGATCTGACAACTCTACCTAGAACTGAAGAAATTTTTTATAGCTTCTTAGCAATAAGTAGTTCTTGTGCAAAAATTTCATCATGATTGGCCATATTTAGCTGCGTGTAAGATCCATGAACTATTTCTGTTTTGGAAGAAGTAATCCAATATTAGTCATGCTGTGCTTTTCAAAAAACAAAAGCTTATCAAATAATATATTGTAACGTTCTTTTTAAAATAATAACAAAAATGCTGTTTAATCGTCTATTAACAAGAGAAATATTATTTACATTCACTAATTCAATCTTAACTAATTATTTAACACTATAATTATAAACTGTTTAACAAACTTAAATGCTAGATTAAGCAGATTAAATGCTAGATGCTAGATTAGGACCATTTATTGATTATTACAACAATTATTAAACATTTATTTATTCACTAATATATTTGATTACTAATTACACAAAGCACATTTCAATTCACCAGTCGAACACTAATTGATCTCCTGGTCTACGCGGCCGGTCGATTTATATCTCTCATATAAACATTCCAGAAAATGCTGGAACGTACTCGTGTATTACCTCGTCGATGCATCATATATCTCGAACATCGGGCATCCTCCAGTATTGTAGCCTGTCTAGCCGCCAGCCGATGTCTAATATATTTCTCAAACGTTCTAGTATGTCCTTTGCGGCATATAGGAAATTTCCACATTCATTACATTGCCCCCCTCTTCAAGTCTGTTCTGTCTCAGAACAGTTTTTAATTTCTGGTTCCTGTAGAAAGGGTCGTGACGATATCGACAGTCTTCACCTCGACTACACGTTCCATTCCGGTAGAAGTAACAGTCTACACTCTTTGTTGGCCTTGACGTGGGCTGTATGAACAATATCATGCAGTTTTTCACATAGGGAGAGATACATTACCCAGAATTGCAAAAGAATTGTTACAATTTCAAAAGTGCTTTTTTACTATTGTACCGTTTCGCTTAGAGATACTGATTGGCAAGAACTTGTGACTTGTAGTGACATAAATCAAGCTGCAAATAAGTCTTATTTGTTATTTTACGGGGCACTAGACCAATCTGTTCCAAAGTTATCCTATAAACTGTATTATCGTTATCCTTTATGGTATACTAAAGAAATCAATAATAATTGTATTAAGTTCAAGAAAAAATACCATAACAACAGAAGTTTATCAGATATATATTATTAGTGCAAGAGTATCGTCAGTTGTGTGAGAAAGTAAAAAGTGATATAAAGACAGTGTACAATGAATACATAACATCTGTAAAAAAAACATTATACACGAATCAAACAGGTTTGGAATTACATAAATGTAAAATGTAATAGCAACATTGAATTAGGCAACTATCAATTTGAAGAAAAGATGACGAATAATAAAGCTGAAATTTCAGAATTATTCGTGGAATATTTCAAATCAGTATACGTTAGCGACTCAACGTACAATGTTAATCAAATATTATCAGAGTCCAATCCAAATCCTACTATTACTAGTATTTCTGATAGAGTAAAACTTCAGAAAGTAGATGTACAAGAAGTTGAGGTGATAATGTGAAAACTTAAACCCAAAAAATCTGTTATTCCCGATTTAATACCTTTAATAATATTTAAAGCTTGCCGTTAATTTCTTAGCTATCCTTTATTGGTATTATATAATCTCGCTTTCAGAACAAATGCCTTTCTGGATAAATGTAAATTAACAAAAGTATTATCAATTTATAAATCAGTTTTTAAATCTTATTTACATAATAGATTTCATATTGTACAGGTATACGGAATCCAATCGTCTAAGTTCTTAGTATCTTTGGAGTACCACAGGGCAGTAGTTTGGGACCACTGCTTTTTCTACTATTTATCAATGATCTGACTGTCTAATACTTGCAGATGATGTTAAGATGTATAGAGCAATTACTAATATACATGACCATCAAATATTACAAAACAGTGTTGATTCATTGTTGCATTGGAGTAACACTAATAAATCAAGTCTTAACATCAACAAATGTAAGTGTATGACATTCGCATTAAGGAAACATCCAAATCAATATCAATATGTTATGAATGGAAATTACTTAGAACGAATATCTAGCATTTGGGATTTAGGAGTTCACCTTAAGGCTGATTTAAAATGGGAAGATCACATAAATCAAATAGTAAACGCACCTACAAAAAATCTCGGTTTTCTCATAAGGGCTACTAATAATTTTAAGAATACAAGGACTATACAACGCTTTAGTAAGATCTAAACTAGAACTTGCATCGGTAGTATGAAATCCAGGCATAATTATAATAATAAATATCAAAACAAGATCGAAACTGTTCAAAATAAGTTTTTGAAATATTTGTATTTTAAAGCTTATGATAAATATCCTAACTATAATGAATATCAGGACATTAGGAATGGAATTAAAGTTGTTAAGTTACACATAAGTTATATAGCGGGAACTCTTCCACTGTAATTGGGCTTAAATTAGTGATGGGAACTTGGGTGTCAAGTGTCGTGACACTTGAAGTGTCAAGACACTTAGTGTCGAATAGTATCGCTCTTATTAGAGTGTAATTCTAAGTTGCTTGATCATTCTTACAAAGAAATTAAACGCAGATTTGTTGAACTTGCCAAGAATCATTGAATGAGACCTACATATAAAAATATTATGTTGTGGATTTTTTCTTTTGTATTAGTATAATATTGACGGTGATAATCTTATCTTGGGTTTTCAGCAAAATAATTAAAATCAATAATTGAAGTTGAATAAGTTCCTCAAGTACCTAATTACTATTTCAGCTGTTTTTATTTGTACCTTATAATGTATTTTGAAAGAAAGACTACTGTCGAAACACATGTAAATAAATACAATGATCATTGATTTTAATTAATTCGATTTATTTTGCTGAAAACCCAAAATAAAAGTATCATTTTCAATCTTAACAAAACACGTCCTTGACTAAAGACCAACGACGTCAGCGAAATTACATTTTTAAATAGTTTTTATAATAAATCCAATGAATAGAATTACAAGTTATTTATAGAATTTGTTTCTTTTCTTTTAAATTTCTGTTTCATAATATGTATTTGCTTTCATTAATAATTTATTATCTTTAATGCATGATAATATATAACCATAACAGAATTTACTCATATAATTTTTTTTAATCCTTAGTTTGTTTATGACTTATGTAGCTAGGAATCTTGACTGCTTCTCGTTTCAATTGTATTACATTTACACTAGCGCATGCTTGATGTAAATGCGAAGTGTCGTTAAAGTATCATGAAGAGTCGACACTTCTCACGGATAATTGTTTCGACTCCCAAGTGTTGCGACACTCGGGTAGTATCGAGACCCCATCACCAGCTTAAATAAATAAACAACAATATACCTCTTCTTTATCGCATCGTTTCACTATTTTTATGAACGCTTCTATACAGTCTGTTTGATTTAAAGCGCCCCGCTTTGTTGCAACTTTATTTTCAGTCAGAAATGGTATAAACCATATATGTATATTATTAAATGGCATAAAATTCTCTATGCGCTGGTTCAGGAAGTTTTGTATTTACTAAATCGGTGTGAGAGTGATGACGTTATCGATCTTTTTTTTAAATTACATGATAGGTATTTTTTTACTGAAATCGATAGATTATTGTGTTCTCTTTTCAACCATAATAAATATTCATACTCTTACTTAAGAAAATTTTCAAGAAAAACGTGAAAAATGATTTACGACTCACCGAAAGGTATAAGAAATTAAAGATTATGTATGTATAATAATAATAATAATAATAATAATATTTATTGAACACAATGTAAAACATTATACATAAATGTACAGTTATTTTAAGCTTATATGTATATGTGTATGTTTACAAGTATAATGAAAAAACACCAATCTACATGCAAATTGTAGTATAACCTAATAATTGTGTTCAAAAGGAAAGAGATCGGTATAACCGTTTTTCACTCTCCCCTGAACTATATAGATTCTACTAACTATATAGTGATTGAACTATATAGTGATGGGAACTTGGGTGTCGAGTGTCGTGATACTGTTGGTGGTGTGGACTTCGTGTCGGACAGTATCACTCTTATTAGAGTATAATTCGAAGTTGCTTGATCATTCTTACAAAGAAATTAAAGGCAGATTTGTTGAACTGGCCAACAATCATTGAATAAGACGTACATATAAAACTATTTTGTTGTAGATTTTTTTAGTTAAAATTATAAATTCATGAATTATTTGCAAAACATTAATTTAAAAGCCGAAACCTGAAAAGTTGACGTGAAGCCTCTGTGGTTCAATGCCAACGGTGGCTTGCTAAACTGCACGGGCTGGTGGAATACAAGATCGAACCCCGTTACAAGCATTAACTTTTTTTTAATTTTATTTGTCATTAATCTTTAATTTAATAACAATTTAAATAATTTGTTATTATTCTTTTATTCGAAAAACGTACAAGAAATAATAAATTAGAAATGAAAACTGACGATGCTTTTTCATACTGCATACTACAAAAACCAATTTTTACAATATTAGTTAATTAACACTCAAAATCCTGAAGATTTAAATACATTTAAAGTTTCAGTATTGACAAGTACTTATTTTACATTTTATTTATTTTAATTTGAAATAAATACGTAATGAGAATTCTTGAATTGATGTCTTATTATTTGGGTACCATTATTTTTTATTTGTAATGTATTATTTCTTGTACGTTTTTCGAATAAAAGAATAATAACAAATTATTTAAATTGTTATTAAATTAAAGATTAATGACAAATAAAATTTAAAAAAAAGTTATGCTTGTAACGGGGTTCGATCTTGCATTCCACCAGTCCGTGCAGTTTAGCAAGCCACCGTTGGCATTGAACCACGGAGGCTTCACGTAAACTTTTCAGGTTTCGGCTTTTAAATTAATGTTTTGCAAATAATTCATGAATTTATAATTTTTGAAGAATTGGAATTGTTATTAAGGGTAATATTTTTGGACAGTACGTTAGAATATCTTATCTATCGATTGCAACTATTAATTTTACCGACTTTTATTCGAGAACGAACTATTTGGCATATTTCAGATTTCCCATACTAATTTCCTATAGCAAATGTTAGAACGAACACGGTGTATAAATAATTTAATGTCTTTTAATGTACTTAATGCATAAATATATAACCATAACAGAATTTACTCATATAATTGTTTTTTAATCCATAGTTTGCTTATGATTTATGTAGCTATGAATCTTGACTGCTTCTCGTTTCAATTGGATTACATTTACACTAGCGCGTGCATGATGTAAAGTCGAAGTGTCGTTAAAGTATCATGAAGAGTCGACACTTCTGACGTCATAATGGTTTCGACTCTCAAGTGTCGTGATACGCGGGTGGTGTCGAGAACCCATCACTAATGCACTGCATTACTGGATGGGTCACATGGTATACTTTTTACCACTTCATTCTTTTTTCTAATACCTTCTTGCATCATTAGGGATACCAAACCATGATTGCCAGAAAGATTGGAAAGTCGCGCGTGGTCGCTATACCGCCCGAAAGACTTTAAATGAGCGTCCTCTATAGGGCGACTGAAATGCAAATTTCTTATGGTCATATTCTTGGTCCTCATTTTCGATATGATAAGATAAACCAGTGAAATAAAACTTTATCATCTCATGTATCATGAAGGATATCAAGAATTTAAGCTTTGCTTTGGTCACGAGAGCTACTGTGTAAGTGCTGCTATTGATTTTTGAAGTGTAGTATTTAATATACATGAATAAAAAATACCAAAGATAGCAAAGAATACCAAATCATAATTGTGCGTGGGTGCCAGGCCATCTGAAAGATTTTAAATGAGCGCCGTCTGCAGGGTGACTGAGATGCAAATTTCTTATGGCCATATTCTTGTTCGTGTTTGATATGATAGGAGCAATACTTTCTGACATGGTAAAAAATACATCAATAATTTCCTATTGCGGCTCTCTATCTATTAGTGAGATTCTAAAATAAGTTTTTTGATTTATTTTATTGATTATTTATTTTTTTACTGTTTTGTTCCACATTTTCCCTAATTAAAAATTAAAGACCATCAGAATAACTCAACAGCTTATTTGGGGGGGGGGGGCTAACGGAATGGAGCCAACTCCGATTCTTTTTAATAGTCCGGGTCATTTATGTCAAAATCTATGTTATGTGAAAATCTAAGTATTTTGAATAGGGATTTTTATAGAGGTACCCTCCTCCCGCTAGAAAAATACGCTACTGGAACAACTAAAGTTTTGTGAGTTACCTAAGCTAGCTAGATAATTCTGTTTTATTAATTGGAGAACCAGAAATCAATGCCTACTAGTCATAAATCATTTTTCACGTTTTTCTTGAAATTTTTCTTATGTAAGAGTATGAATATTTATGATGGTTAGAAAGAGAACAAAATACTCTGTCCATTTTAGTAAAAAAAATACCTATTATGTAATTTAAAAAAAGTTCGATGACGTCATCACGCTCACGCCAATTTAGTACATGCAAAATTTTGAAGTTTTACTCTGGCTCTATGTTCTGAGCCAGAACATAGAGAATCTTATGCCATTTAATAATATATATGGTTTATACCACTTCTGATTGAAAATAAAGTTGCTACAAAGCGGGGCGCTTTAAATCAACAGACTGTATATCCCTATTCCAAACACATGCATTTCCAACCTGTATATAATTAACCATTAATTATAATGGGTAGTTTAAAGACCTGCCAAAAACATGGTCGATTTTTATAAATGGGCCACCCAAGTATTTAATATCTTATAAAATAAATAAAATGAAATAATTTGCAGAACAGGACAATGGAAAGTATTCACTGGTAATGAATTAGGAGCTCTATTAGGTTGGTGGTGTTTACATTGTTACCAGTCGAAAAATGGAAATGACCAACTTAATGACTGTTACATGTTGTCAAGTACAGTTAGCTCAAAAATCTTAAAAACTATTGCTAATGCCGAAGGTGCGAATTTCATTGAGACTCTTACTGGTTTTAAATGGTTGGGTAAGCCACATTACTTTATATACTACAATTTGATATTAATGTCTTGAATATGAAAGAATATTAATTTTGGTTATATTTACTTTGTTTAGGTAACAAATCATATGAACTGTTACAACAAAACAAGAGAGTCATTTTTGCATTTGAAGAAGCAATAGGTTTTATGTGTGGCAGTCAAGTATTAGATAAAGATGGCATAAGTGGGGCAGTTATAATGGCAACTATGACAGCATACTTACATCACCAAAAGATTACATTAAGAGAACAACTAGCAGAAATATATAATGAATATGGTTATCACATATCGAATAATTCATATTTTATATGTCATGATCAAGAGGTGATCAAAAGAATTTTTGAGAAATTAAGAAATGTTGATGGACCAAATACGGTAATGATTTTTTATTCATATTTTTTCTTTTAAAGTAATACTTTTATTTTTGTTGCAGTATCCAAAAGGGATTCTTAATAATAAATATAAAATTTGTAATGTTAGAGATCTTACCACTGGTTACGATGATAACCAGTCTGATAAGAAAGCAATACTACCAGTGTCTAAAAGTACCCAGATGATTACTTTTAATTTTACTAATGGCTTAGTTGCCACATTGAGGACTAGTGGAACTGAACCAAAAATTAAGTATTATACGGAAATGTGTGCATCTCCCTCTCAAAAGTAAGTAACTTCTAATTTTCAGCAATCTATGCCATAAAACATAAACAATACCAATTTAATTTTTATTTTAGAGATGAAAAAGCAATAAGGAACACATTAGCGGAAATGGTAGATGGAATTGTTTTAGAATTTTTGCAACCAAATCAAAATGGCCTTATACCAAAGTCAGATTAAAAAAGGCACGCACATAATGATTTTCTTCACTGCCGTTGTTTAATATAAACAAAATATTTTGTTCATAGCTGTGGTTTATTTTATATTTATATAGAATATTGTATGTTGAAAATTTTATAAACCTATACCTGTATTATCTTGAAAACTAATAGAAATATTGTTGGAGCACTTTCTTGATTTTAAGCTTCTAGACATATGTTTTAGCTTTTTTAATTTATTATGGTATAGCAAAATTTAAAATGTTATTAAAATGTGTATCTTTAGCATTCGTGCTTATAAGTATTGTTTACATACACAATCTTATACTTGATGTAGATATACATTTACGTTTATGATTATAAAGAATTTATATGTTTTAAACATTTTTCGATAATGCATGTATTAAACTCATTTAAGAACGTATTTCCAGTTATGTAAGAATTATTTACATTGACATGGCGATATTTAAAACAGACATTTTTGTAACTATACAACTGAGTCAATTCGATATAAGGCGTTTACAAAAACTGAACCAGGTTGATTAGGTAACTTAGTATTTTTGTCATTGCTACTGACATTAAAAATAATAAGACAGAAATAGTGATCTATGTAATCAATCTGGTACGATTTTCATAAACCTCTATATTGTTATGTCAGTGTAAGTGTGTGTTTGATAGTGCTATTAAAATAATGTATGAGAATTATTTATTGATTCGAATAAACAGTGAAGTAATTTATTTTTAAATTATGAATTTGTTTACCTGTCACTGTACGAAAGTTGAGAAATGGAAAATCACAGTGCTCTGTTACATGTCAAAATTCTATGTCATTATACTATACACTGTCCAGCCAACAGAAATAGTTAAGCCACGCCCTACAAAAGTGTGGCATATTTGATGCGAGCTTTTTTATTGGTCGGTTTTATAAAACCCGTATCACAAGAATGCGAAAAAAAGTTGCCTAATTACATTTACTAATTATTACTTTATTTTATAACTTGGCAATCAATTTTTACTTTTTATAGCAACATATTTAAATTATTTTAATAATCATTTATTAAAAGAAGATCACCACCATTTATTTAAAAAGAAAAAATATATAGGGAATTTTTCTCTGAGGTTGCAACATGATTTTATTTTGGTGGTTATGTTGGTATTAGTTATTTATTTAGTCGTTGTTTCGCTCTTAATGTCACTTAAGTTATTTTAAATTTGCTTGAAGATTTCTATGATTTAGTGCACATTTGTGAATATTAAGGTACATAATGAAAACGATTTATATTGACTAAGTCTTAAAATCACATTTTGCCATAAAGTGAAAAATTTATCAACAATGGATCAACCTGTTCTGTCTCCACCGAAGAAACGGATAGCCAGACATTTCTCGGTCGAAGAAAAAGAACGTGTTGTTGGTATCTATAAGGCTTACGCTGGAGAAAACCCAGACAACCCTAAAACGAAAAATGTCGAGTTTACTGCAACAGCAGCAGGTAAGGTTTCACTTCATACATATTATTATGTACTTATATAAATTATACATATTCATTTAGGCATGAGCGTCTCTAGTGTGTCCAAGATTATCTGTGAATACAAGGAAACACACGAGCTGAATCCACCGAAAGTGTACTACAGACAAAGAGTAATTTTAGACAACATTGATGTGGGAACTAAAAGTGCTCTTAGACGTTTAGTTCATTCCTTTTTTGAAAGAAATGAACCACCTACTCTAAACAAAATATTAACGGCTGTTCACGACAACGATGGTTTACCGCAACTGAAACGGAGTACTTTATGGAAATTGTTAAAAGAAATTGGCTTTCGGTGAGAAAATAAACCTTTTATTTCTAGTTTATTGTTTCCAGCCTTACTTTGTGGAACTCCATAATCATGAAATAAATAAAGATTATTAAAAGTTTGACAGTTTTATTAAAATACAACCTGACAATATTGTTTCGACAGCTATGCTGTCATTATCAAAGGTAATATAATTATAAACAAACACGTCGCTAAGGTAGATACAAAATAGGTAACTAGATAAAATAATAATAATAATCAGAATTAAATATCTAATACTTCCAGTAACGGAGAATTACTGAGCTCAAGTTGTTCATTCATTAAAGGTACCCTGAGTTTGTGTTTGTATATCTCAAAGGCTTCTAAAATGTCTAATTTGCGTTTGTTATTACAAAAATGTAGGAATTTAATATTATTTTAAGGAGTCATTGTGTGATTTTGTTCTAAAAGGTGTTTGGCGTAATTTGATTTTTCAGGATGTTTATTTTTGTAATGACGTACGTGTTCTTTATATCTTATGTCAAAATTTCGAAGTGTTTGCCAATATATACCGAACTAGAAAAAGAACAATTTAAACGGTAAATGCCCGATTTCATGATATCATGTGTTCTGTCTTTAGCATTAAATAAAAATGAAAAAGTGTTAGTTTTAAATGTTATTTTATAATTGTTGGTTTTTCTTAGTATATGTGCAATTTCTTCTGATATTTTGCCAAAATATGGTATAGATATGTAATTTGTGTCTTCTGTTTGATTGTCAATGGGATATATTCTTTTGATAGCTAACCTATAATCTTTTTGTTTAATTAAAGTGTCAATCATGTTCGGATTGTAATGATTTGCATGTGCTAGTTGTTTAATGGTTGATATCTCTTTGCTAAAATCTGATTTTGTTAGTGAAATAGTTAAAGCTCTGTGTACTAGTGATCTGTAGGCCGCTATTTTATGTGTATTATGGTGACAAGAATCATTTGGAATTGTTATGTCTGTTTGTGTTGGTTTTCTGTATATGGAAAATTCAAATAGATTGTCTGCGTTAATCTTGATATTTAAGTCTAGAAAGTTTATAGCCCTGTTTTGTTCTGTTTCTAGTGTAAAATTTATGTTGGGGTGGATACTGTTAATAAGAATTAAAAATTCATTGATAATGAATATATTATATCATTATCATATATCATTATCAGGTCGCGCAATAGTGTCCTACGGGAAAAAGTTGAAATTATCGCCTGGAGACGACGTTTTCTGTGACAGATCAGAAAGTACCGGGAAGAAGGCAAGAAATTGTACTTTCTTAGATGAGACGTGGGTGAATGCTGGTCATACTGTACATAAAGTATGGAAGGACTCGACAATCCTGACTCCGCGGAAAGCTTTCTTACAAGGACTAACGACTGGCTTAAAAGATTCATCTGGCAAGGGAAGTCGTCTTATAGTCCTCCATATAGGATCCGAGGACGGTTTTGTTGAAGATGGTTTATTATGCTTCGAATCTAAGAAAACCGGAGATTATTACGAAGAAATGACAGGTGAAGTTTTCGAAAACTGGTTTACAAAAGTTCTGGGGATGCTTGGAAGAGCATTCTGTAGTTGTTATGGACAACGCTTCCTATCACAGCCGAAAAACGGAGAAATTGCCAAATACTAGCACAAAAAAAACCGACATACAATCCTGGTTGACAAGTAAGTCAATTACCTATGAACCAGACATGGTAAAAGCCGAACTCCTGGATCTTGTATGACAGGCTGCCGTTACGCCAAATTATGTGGTCGATGAGATGGCAAATGAACAGAATGTTATTGTTTTGCGATTGCCCCCATATCATTGCGAATTCAATCCTATTGAATTGATATGGGGTCAAATAAAAGGAGAAGTAGCGCGAAACAATACTACTTTCAAAATGAAAGACCTTCGCCCGCTATTTGACCAAGCAGTCAAAAATGTTTCTGCCGAAAATTGGAAGAATGCTATTAGTCATGCTCAAGGCGAAGAAGAAAAACTGTGGCAGCTTGACATTGCTATGGACTTAATAGTGGAACCATTGGTCATTAGTGTGGGGGACGACTCTTCTTTATCTGAATCTGATTTACAGTCTGATTAATTATTCATATTATAATTTTTAATTTAACAATTTGTATATTCACTATAATAGTTGATTGTTGTTATTTTATGTTATTTTGTTGTTATTTATTGTTTATTATTATTGTTATTTTGTTGTTTAATTTTTAATTTTTTTAACAGATGAAAATAATTGTTAAAATCATTTATTAAAAGCAGATTGTTATCATCTACTTAAAAGAAAAAATACACTGAAGGGAAACTTTCCTTCTAATTGGCATTGCAGCCCTCATATTCCAATCATTTGTATGGGGAATGACTATTCTTTCGTCCGAATTACACTCTACCGCACGGTAGAGGCCAACTCTTAATCAGACGGATCCCCAGAACAGGTGAGAAGATTTTTCTCATTGATAAAGTCTCAGTACACTTTGCAGTGCTGTCAGAAGAGCACGTTAAGCAGTTGGTATAGACAACCACGTAACCATCTTTTGGTGGCTGTCGTTAAAAATAAAACTGCCCTATGCGACACACAAGTATGTATTTACCTCAGTGGTTTCATAATAATAATTTCTACAACCCATTACCTCTCAACCAGGCCCCAGAAGCTATGAAGTTTGTGCGGGAGGGAGGGGGCGATTATTATCATTACGCAGGCCCAAAGTGTGACTGCATCGGACTGATGGAACAGCGCAAATCCCACATTTGTGTCACAGCTAAGGAAAACTGCAGAAAACCTTAACCAGAGCTGCCAGTACCAGGAGTCGAACCTGGGCCGCTTGGGTGAAATGCCAGCACGCTAGACAATTTGCTACCAAGGCTGTTTGGCGATGTTAATTTCAATTAACATTTATACAATACAATTAATTAGTATTATACATATTATAATTTTTAATGTGACAATTTGTATATTATTCTTTAAAATAATGTTTTGTTATTAATAAAACTATGCGTATACATTTTATGATTAATGCTGAGTATGATTCAACGAGAATTATGCAGTTTATACTTATACGTTAGTATTATTATTCTTATTATACACCACATATTCATATTAGCAGGGAGGCACCTTAAATCTATTAGAAACTATTAAAGCTGCTTTGTTTGACCAAATTAAGTACTGTTGCAAGCGAGTATTTTCCAGGTTTACTAATTCGGTGTCTAATTAATTATTTCAAGACTAAACTTATCTGACAGTTAGTTTATTTTATAATTTTCCTCAACAATTTTTACTTTTTATAAAAACAGAGAATATTGTTATTTAAAACGAGAAAAGTATAGTAAATGAAAACTTGGTGCGCTTTTATTAATTTGTACCGTGTGAAACTGGCTTTACTCCCATTGGTCTACGCAAACATACATTTGTGGGGGAGTGGCTTAACTATTTTTGTTGGCTGAACAGTGTATAGTAGTGAAATAGCAATTTGGATCACTAGGCATCTATATGTTTGCATACGAGTGTTAGCTGAGGCCTGCAACTAACGAATATTTGCAACGTAGTTTCTGGGCACGTGATCTACGTTTTTTAGTACCGAATTTTGCAGAAATTGCTTAGAAAAAATTAACTTTATATGACATGTGCTATTAGAATCTTTTTCTTGTTTTCATGTTGGTAACAACAACAAACGCATTTGAATTTAACTGTATATTCCGTAACTTAACCAAAAGTAACCGCGTTTTTGGTTCTGGTTAATCTTTGGTAACAAATGATTACTGAAAAACTTATATAGTTTTGAAACAGCTTAACCTTGTGGTGTGTCAAAATTGAATGATGCACTTAAAAGGGTTTGAATGAAATATTAATAAGAGCATAAAATTAATGGCTTTAAAGAATTTTCATACTGTACTTAATTATTAATTACCTTCAAAAATTTTTTAATTCAACCTTCAAAAATAAATTAATAATGCATCCCTTAAGAAATCAGGTGCTTTTTATTTGTAACTACAGCTGCGACATTACGTTTTCAGGCAACAAACAATATATTTTGCTATTTCTTATTAAAAGCATTTTACGATTTGTATTGTTATAGAGATTGTGCAGATAACACATTTTTAATAGTTACAGTTTTTAATTAGTGGGCACCTAATATTACAATATACATGCATATCAAACTATTTCAATTGCTCTTTTTATTTATTAGGGTTTGTTTAGGTCTGGGACAAGGTTGAAATGCGATCTGCTGTTAGTACAATACTAGAATGACCTTCATAGTTATTTTTTTATTTACATTAAAACTTTCATAAATAGTATTTAATTGTAAAAATTTTAGTTGTGATTTTTAATTGCAATTGACGTATTAGTTGAAACTAAGTTTAATTGCAATTAAATTTAGTTGCAGTCTGCAATTAAGAGGTTAATTGCAGTTAAATATAATTGCAATTGAAATGTCACAATTAAATCTTCAATCAATTGATTAATTGATTAAGAATTTAACTGATTGATGCCCAACACTGCTGGCAGGGCATCCCCTCTGATTTATGGACGAAGAGATCAAATAGTGTGGTAAAAAATGTTACATTTAAAACACATATGTAATGGTTTTTTAGATCTTGATATGAACCAAAATACTGAAAAATAGACGATAGGAAACTTGTCAGACAAGTATTCCTCTGATTATTAGTGCCAGATCAACACATTAATTATTAAAAGATTTCAAGTATCAGAGCATTGTGCACATATAAGGCAACCAGTTATACATAAAATAGCTTAAGTTTATTAATTTTTTAGGGATGAAATCAGTGGACTCTTGATCTGTCATTTTGGAATCACATTATACTTAGTAAAAGAGACAGGCATTACACTTATACTTGAAATCTTTGAATATTCAATTAATTAGTGTTGATCTGGCAATAATTAATCAGAGGAATATTTGTCTGACAAGTTTGCTATCGTTTTTTCAGTATTTTAATTCATATAAGAATTAAAAGACCATTACATAGGTGTTTTAAATGTAACAATTTTTATCACACTGTTTGATCTCTTTGTCAATAAATCAGAAGGGATGCCCTGCCAGACAAGGGTTTTCCTACTCATATACTATGAATACAGATAAAAAAAGGCATTTTATCCATTAGAATTAGGGAATTGTGAAGCGGTCGTGTTCGCTGGCTGTTAGACTATAAGCATTAAGTAATAAGTTTAATATTTTTGTATATACTGATATCTATTTTTATTTAAAATAACAGCAAATGGTTTATTTATTTGCAACAAACTCTGAGGTTAACGATACCATACTACTGTTGAATTCAAAGTAGTGGTAAACTAACCGCAAGTCACCGCAAACAAGCAGGCTTTCTCTATATTAACACTATGTTTGTGGTTATCGTTGTGGTGGTTACTTGTGGTTACCGGAATGAAACCATTTTTCATAATTTAACTTTTTTCAGGAAGTGGGGTATATTTTGAAACACAAAACCGAGCTTACAGTTATTGCGGTTAAGTTACGGAATATACTATAAAAATACTTTCATCTTCCTTCATTTTCAAAAATATGTAATGATGAAATTGTGTCAATTCTCCGGCAAGATTCAAATCTAGATCCTCAGGATACGATACGACAGGCGTTTCAACGTTAGATGATAACTCATTGTTAGACAAATTCATGTTTAACAAAAAAGAAAACTTGTCTGACAGATTTTTATAAACCTGGCCTCTACTTTTCATCTGAGCTTCCAGAATGTCAATGATCACATAAAAAGTTGAAACCCGAAATTTGTCTCTTGCACTTAAAACTACGTCTTCCGCTTGACCATCATTAACCTGTCTTCTCCGAGTACGTCTTCGAGTAGAGTTTTCTTTATAATCAACATCAAGCAGAACTACTTTCGACGCGTTTTCGAATTTGTCAAAATCTCGCGGAGATCTTGTAAGTAATTTTTCAACGATTCATAGAGATCACTGCAAACTTTCAAATTAATTTCTGCACTTTGAAGAGCTTGAGATGTGCTATGAAAGTGATACAAGATGTCATTCCACATTCTTAGCATAAAAACGAACGCAAATTCTTGCATGTTTATAGCAATATTTGTTGCCTCTCGCTTAGTATCTCCTTTTGATCGTCATCATCGGAGATCTAACGCGTTAAGAATTTGAGAATATGAATCAAGTACTGCTTCCGTGGCAACAACGTGCGCTTCCCATCGCGTATCCGAAAGTTTCTTTAAAAGATTTTCATTGCCAACATGTACTTTAAGTACACTCCATCTGTGCGTTGAAGCAGAAAAAATGTGTACAGTGTTTGCACTAATGAAAAAAATTGATGGCTTTCAAACAACAATAGACTGCGCTACGACCAACAAGATTCAATGGATGTGCTGCACATGGGATATACAGGGTGGGATTAAAGTATGGAATATTAAAAAAAACAGCGAACTCAACGGGTTTTTTTAAAAACGCTGAAACACGTCGATTTTGTTTTTTAAAAATACACTTTAATATGACAAATTCACCTTCCGACTGTCATTTCTTTCTAAGTTATGACGTCATCACAAAAAAAATTAAATGATAATATAAATTTTTTATAGTGGAATCCGATAGTGATTTTCCTTCTCTTTATGATCATGCAAATAAATCATAAGGTGGCATAACAAAAATTCTGAGAAAAATCGAGTTGAACTTTGTAAATGTTTGTTACTTGTGACGTCATCACAAAAAATTTAAATGAGAATATAGATTTTTAAGAGTGTAATCCGATAGTGATTTTTCTTCTCTTTATGATCATGCAAATAAATCATAAGGTTGCATAACGAAAATTCTGAGAAAAATCGATCTGAAATATTGATACCATAATATCAATAACATTAAATGTTCTGATCGATTTTTCTCAGAATTTTTGTAATGCAACCTTATGATTTATTTACATGATCATAAAGAGAAGAGAAATCACTATCGGATTCCACTACTAAAAATCTATATTGTCATTTAAATTTTTTGTGATGACGTCAGAACTAACAAACATTTACAAATATTGTCATTTAAATTTTTTTGTGATGACGTCATAACTTAGAAACAAATGACAATCAGAAGGTGAATCACACATATTAATGTGTAGTTTTAAAAAACAAAATCGACGTGTTTCAGCGTTTTTAAAAAAACCGGTTGAGTTCGCTGTTTTTTTAATATTCCATACTTTAATCCCACCCTGTATATTGCATATGGGTTTTTTATAAAATAACAGTTTGCATTCCTTTATAACCACCGGACATATTTGCCGCATTATCGTACGATTGTCCTCTGCACTTGGAAAAATCAATGTTACAATCTTCACATAAATAATTCAAAACCTGAGTAGCAATTTGTTTTCCAACATGAATTTCCAGTTCCAAAAATGTTAAAAAACATTCTACAGGCAATCCATCTGACGGCGATACATATCTTATTATGACGCAAAGTTGATCAACGTGGGATAGATCAGGTGTTGAATCGACGGATAAACTAAAATATCCAGAAACTCTTATTTCATCCAAAATCGCAGAGTGGACCTGCTTACTTATTAGTTCAATAAACTCTTGGCTTATAGTTTTCAACAAGTATGACACACTTACTGTAAAACATTGGTGAAAAATTGTTAAATCCTGTAAAAAAATTGTTACTTTAGGAAATTTTTGAGTTCAGAGATATGATTACGTTTTCCACGATTTCCATAATTTGAAATGTGTGAGGCCAAAAACGGGTCAAATTTAGCGGATCAGTTACAGCACTCCTAAATAATTTCCATTATTGACGGATCCAAATTTTTCATTTGACCCTTGGAAAGGTAATCCCTGCTAACTTTTCTGTTAACGTTTGAATGACGGCTACAACTCGTTGCAAGACATGATGCCAGTATTTGAGTTCTTCCTCGATTTGGTCATCTAAATGAGACTTTAGTCCAATTCCTTTTCGTCGAGTCAAATATGCAAGCATTGCCTCTCTGTGATTCTGTGAATTCTCATGTTGATCAATGACACCCTTATTACGCCAGTCACTAAATCCGGTTACAAATCAGGACGTTTGATGGAAAAAGTTTACATGCAAAACAATACACCGAACCATTTGATGGAGAATACAGCAGCCACTCTCGAGTGTACTTTTCACCATTTGCTTTTGTATTATGAAATAGATTTTGAGAACAAAATCTTGTTTGTTTCCCATCTTGAAATGTCCTGCGTGAGTTTTCAAATGGTCCTGAATGATGTTGACAATTTTGCAGTCCTTGATTTATCCAGTAGTTGGTGTCATCCGCATTAAACGCAGTCCACCTGCCAGGGTCGTTGATTCTATTATCTTAATTAGCGAGATTTTGAATTACTGGATTATTATCGTTATCGACAATAAGCGCTGATCCTGGATTTCTTGCACTGTTTGCTCTTCTGCCACATCCTCCACACTATCAGGAACATTTTGTGAGGTTGAAGGTGATACAGATCGTTGAAAAAACGAAGTTAATTTGGGCAATTTCTTGACAATTTCCTCATCTTTCTGTCTCTTTTCCTCGGTTAGTTTTCGATTTTGAGATCCACTTGTGTAATTTCTCTTCATTTTAAATTTTTATTAGACCCATTAAATCACCTACATTAAAATTATTTATGTTATAGATGGACATTTGCAATGGGTGCTAAATTTGATAAAAATGATTGAAGTTGTTAAAAATGATTTTCATTCAAAGAATCATATTGGCCAAAAGAAAAAATGCAACAGTTTATACGTTATTTTTATGACAAGTGTATCATTTTTTATTTGGACTAGTATATTTCAATAATAAACAAACGTTTTTTATTCTTAATCAATGAAAGAATATACGATATATAATTAGATATATGAAAACTTACTTTAACAGATACAGTTATATGATAAACACAGACACAGCGATTTAAAACACTACAACACCTTCAATTTTGTTTTTTTATATGTTATTGTTTCGTCATCGTTATCGTTTCAAGTTTAAACATGAAATTCGGAGAATACCGACAGCAGCGCCGTAAGCCAATAATGAACTTGAACTTAAACAAAAGGCGGTTGGTTTGAATAATCGTACTCTTGGATAGAAAAATTTAATCCCCCAAAGTTTGAAAGATTGAAAAATTGACATTTTTGAACTCATATAGTATATTAAGTATCAAGAACAGTAAGGACAGTTTACCGACCGACGACAATGTTTGGCGACTGAGCGAAGCGAAGTCGCCAATATTGGAGGAGATCGGTAAACTCCTTACTGTTTGAGATGCTTATACTATTTTTTGTACGACCATTATGAATACAAAGGTATTAACTAAGGAAATATCCCCGAAAAAAATAGATTTAAGATAATTTATTTTTGCCCTGTATATCCACCAAACATTAAGTAGGTTTTGTCGTTACCATGGATACGTTTGTAATTACTATTATTTTTGAATGTCACGATATTTGTCAAACTCGTGAGAATGAGTGAATCTGAAAACGAATATAATTGGGATATTGAAGAGGCCTGAGCAAATTTAAATAAACAACATACATTTTTTTAAATAGTCCAATCATTTAGAAAATAAATGATTTCTCGCGAAAGAAACATCTAAAGATCATGCATTTATTTTATAAATTACATATAATTTACTTACCGTTCTGTTTTTGACAGGACTGAACGGTAAGTAATTACTTACCGACGCGTTTTTGCTTAGCAACCAGTAAATATAACCTACTGTTCTAAAACCAAGTATGGTAAACAATCCGAAATAGCATGGTCGTACAAAAAATATTAATAATGTCATTAAGTATATATAAGCAACCTTATATATATATATACTTAGAAATATTTTCAAATTTAATTAGTTAGATAATATTGATATTTTGCTTTAAATATTACATACATAACCTTTAACCCCTTATACCTTTCGGTGTCGAGGTGCCGGACGCATCGAGCCACAGAGTGGATATGTGGGCGTGAGACGAGGTAGCGGAGCCATGTAGGCAAGTACATTGCGCTCGTGGTTAACCCATCCATGTATTATTTCTCAAGCTTGTGCTGCTTGTGATACATCATTGCATTTGTAATTTTTTGTACTTTGCGTTTATATCAAGGCTCATTCAGAACCGAAAGTAGTGCTGAACTAGCTCATTTGAGTTTCGAATTAGAATTAGTGTAATTTAGTTTTTCGAGGTTGTCAGTCATGAACCATGACAAATGAAATGTCCTTGAAATCATTGTTAAATTAAAATTTGAATTTTCAAATGTAAAAATTTGACATTTATCGATTGTTGGTACCAACCACGATAAAATTACCCAAATTTTAAAAGTGCGAATTTTTATTTTAAAACGGATAAAATTAGTAAAAAAGAGGTGCAAAGTACAAAAAATAGTATAAAGAACTCGTTTTATAAGACATTTATTACACTCATGCTTTAAAAAACTCCCGCTACGCGGTCGTTTTTTAAACTAGCATTCGTGCAATAAACCATGTCGTATAAAACTTGTTCTTTAATATACTATTTTTTACTATCTGATAAAATAAAAATTCACTATGGTGTTCCATCAGAAAAAAAACTCGTCGACTATCGTTTTTTCAAAGTGGTCGTGTCAACTCGAATGTCAAGTTATAGCTACATATGTGCAAAATTCCAGGCTCTTGCAATAAATATTAGTCTACGAAATATTAAAAAAAGAAGATAATGAATGACACGTTTTCGTTTTTTGCTTGTATCTAGTGACCTATGATTTTTTCTTAAATATTGGTAGTGGTTCTGAGATGTCCTTGCAAGTGTGCAACTATTGTCTAATTTAACCGCGTAAATAAGTTACTGTACTGTATTTAAGAAACACAAATTTAATAACAACGAAGAAATTAGCGAAACTTCGAATTTATTAAAAGATTATTTAAAAACAATATAAGTTGTAACAACCATCCGAACTTATTAATTGCTAGATGAAGAATAATCCAATTGCGTCAGCCTTGCACGCAAAAATTTCTAACAACTTCCAATAACAATAATAAATCTTTTTCTTTTTATGCTAAATATATGCAGTATGCACATTTCTTATTTAGACCGTCTTTAATTACATCAGCCACTGACCTCATAACCTTGACTTATATTTCGGCCACAATCCTAATCCTAATACACTAATAGCATAAATAATAGTTTGTTATACACATATGTCTTTATGTTTCTAACAAATGCTGAATCGTCATGTCTGTTGTATAAAAATCCCACTCTCTATTTATAATAATAATGCAAGTATTGCACTATATTGACACGATAAAATCGGCTTTCCACATGCAGCGCATATCGCCGGCAATAAATATTAACACAACCGGCAACGTTTTTGAAGAAGCGATAATAAGTTGCTCCAATGTGAGACTTCTGATTAAATTCAATGTAAACAACCCGATGGCGATAATATTGCGTGTTTCCAATTGCTAGTTGTTGATTGCTTATTGCTTCAGTGTGAGAGCCGCCTAAGTTGTTCAAGCGATACTTAAAGTTGTGAAATAAATAAAAGATCAGATCTCATGTTTTGCTCAGAAGCACCTTTTCTTATGTACATACATTAAAATATATACATTACATAATACATTATATAGCAATTTATTTATCTGAAAATTTTATTGGTTACATTAGTCGGTATTGCTTCTGCAGTTCGTATTTTTTTATTTTTCCAGAAGTTGTCTTAGGAAATTCTTTCACAATTCTCAGTTGACTTGGTATTTTTGAAAAAGAAATCTTTCCTTTAGAGAATTCAAACAAAGATTCGCACGTCAAACTTGCTTCATCTCGTAATCTTACACATGCACAAACTTCTTCACCTAACCTTTCATGTGGCAAACCAATCACCTAAAACGGTAAATAAATTTCATAAGTTACTAACATAAGAAATATGTTCAGCATACTTGTGATTCCAAGATATCAGGATGTGTATCAAGTAGATCTTCAATTTCTTTAGGGTATATATTTTCCCCTCCTCTTATGATCATATCCTTTGATCTTCCTACTATTCTTCCATAACCATCTTCTTGAAGAATAAATGTATCACTATAATGAAAACTAATTATTTGAATGAAAATGAGAGAGAACAAAAGGACTAAAAAAGTACCCTGTTCTTAACCACCCATCAGCACCAATTATCTCTTTAGTCTTCGCTTCATCTTTCCAATAACCTAACATTATACAGTAGCCTCTGATACAAAGCTCTCCAGGAGTATTTATGAGTACTATATTGTTATCTGCATCAACTATTTTGGCTTCCACATGATCAGCTAAGTATCCAACTGTCGAGTCCATTTTAAAATTTTCGGAATCAGATGGTAAAGATTGAAAAGCAACTGCCGTGATTTCCGTTAATCCATACACAGACTAAACATAAAATTTATTTATACATTAAAAATAACATTAATTTCACTATTGTTATTTAGTACCTTAACCTTTTTAGCATTTAATACTTGCCGCATTTGTTTAAAAGTTTCAGGAGAACATGGAGCTCCACCCGTCAGAGCAAATTCTATGCTTAGATCAAAATTTAGTTTCCTCTGCGCATTCATTAAATCCACAAACATAGTAGGAGTACCATAAACGGAAGTGCAACTGTAAATGGTTTTTAGTTAATTATTATTATTCATTTGCACTTTTATTATATAGCGATATGTACTTTTCAGTTTTTATAGCCTTAAGGTTTTCATTCGCATTATAAATTGGTGAACCGACCACGATTGTTGCACCAAAATTAAGAGCAGCACCTAGTGAAATGGTCGTACCAAAGACATGGAAGAAAGGAACTTGAACACAGATCTTATGGTGTTTTTTATTCAGCTCATTCCTTTTACCCATCTCATATGATCCATTTACTATGTGGAAGTGGCTGGCGATTGTTGCTTTTGGATAGCCGGTTGTACCCTTTATTTTGAGCAAGTACATATTAAAAAAATAGAGCCAGTCAGTGATACATAAGTTTCGGAAAGATTAAGGTTTATTATCGGTAAAAATGGTTTGAAAAATCCAAAATAGTTACAGATTACAGTTACAAGTTACAGGTATTACATAAAGAAAAATACTTACAGAAGAAAACTGTATCAAACAAGCATCATCTGATTGAATTAAATGTTGGCTGTTTTTAATTTGGCTTACTTGGTTCTCATTGCTATATTTGAAAATATCTTTATATTGATAGGTCCCACTGAAAAAAAAATTAATAGGTATCAGCAAAATTATCATTGAGCCAATAGAAGTCTTTGAAAGAATAATTGCAGTGTATGAGGAAAATGTTTCATCACATTTTAAGATAGAACATATATAAATATGGTCATAACATGAGTCTTAAACAGAGCGAGAATTGATGATGACCAAGATGTAAAAAGTCTTTAAACGCCACCATTCCTGACAGCTTGATGTTTCCAGACAACTTGAAGCCATGGTTGTCGAAGGTTGCTTTAGAAAGAAAGTATTGAATGTATTCGAGACAAGAATTTTAACAATTCTGTGCAATGAACTAGACACAAGTAAGATTTTGGGAGATGGGTTTTACGATTGTTGAGCGAGAACTGCGTAAGTAACAAATTTCTCAAAACCATGTAGTAGTCTTCCAGTATGTCTACTATCATGGTGCCAAAACTCATTAAGTCATTTGATAAAATTCATTAAGCAGTCTTAGTCGGTATATATCAACTAGATTGTTCCATCCTGAGGTAAGAATTAAGAAAAACATCCATATCTGCTACGAATACATATTACTTTAATAGTAAAGAAACTATTTGTTTTATTTATTGTAGCGAACTATTTGTTTTCCCTGTTTTTTTTTATGGTCAGCGGTTGAATTCTGGAACACGCTAGTAAAAATCAGCAACCCTGCGCAACATAGACGACGTTCAAGACAGTGACGTGAAAGAGAACGTCTTTGATCGGACACGTGTAAGCATTGTCAACAGAAGGATTCTCTCTTCGGAGTACGTCCAGACGTCAAAATTTCTTTCTAAACGCTAGGTTCGTTTTCCCTTTTTGCAATTTCTGGGTGCGGTAGATCAAGTCATTAATTTGCTTCTTCACCCGAAATGGACTCTTCTAATTCCGCTGTAGGTTTGCAGATTGTATAACCAAACCAGATCCTCAAGTTTGAAATCCACTTTTCTTCCGGTCACTCGCCATCTTCTTTAACCAGACGAAGTAATCATCTCTGGCTACGTCCTGCCCCGCAGGTGGGTACCTGCGTTCCAGGTCTCGCGGTAATCTCTCGTTGATGGTCGGAGACGACCTTAAATAAATATTTGCCTATTGTCCGATTCATGTGTTCTACCGTTCCGTCAGACTGCGGATGTAAAGGCGTCGCTCGAATCTTGTGAATGTGCAGCAATCGGCAGACGTCTCCAAAAGCTACTAATTTACTTAGACAGGGACGAACCTAAAGAGTTTTTTTGGAGGGGGGTAACCTTAAAATTGCCAACTTATTACGATGAAAATACCAACTACTAGTAAGAAAATATTTTTATTTGTACCTAACATTATATGAAGCAAAATTAGTATTTTACACAAATCTTATTTTTATTTAAAACTCTCCAACGTGTATGCATGGCAATTAGATTAAATTTAAAAATATAAATTGTTTTGGACACATTTTCTTATCTTCTCATTTTTCTCAAATTGTGAAATTGCCAAATCTCGCTCAAAATTATCAACTTTGAGGGGGGAGCTTCCCCTCCCATCCCCCCATGGGTTCGTCCCTGCTTAGAGATTATGGGTTCCGAGGTATTAATTAATTCTTGATTGTCACGAATTCCGGAAAAAATAACTTGACATACAAAAAAATGTTGATCTATATTATTAAAATTTTTGTAATTAATTATCCGGACTGTAGGGCAGGGGGTTTAAAACATCGAAGCTTACCTTATGCAGGGCAGCCAGTGCAACTTTACTCCTGTGCACGGGCACGCTGTCGTGCAGGAGCAGCATACGTTTGGCGATTTTTTTCTAGGCTCTTGTTTTTTCTTTGATGGACTCCCTCAAGCGCTCTAAAATTGTAGTGTAGTATTTTTCTATTATGGAAATCATTTTCCTTTAAGCAGAATCTTCAATGTATCCCAAAAAAACGGTCCGACTGAGACCTTGAACTTCTTTGGCGGTGGTGCAGCCGTTTTATGCCACTGCATGGAGTATTGGTTTAGACTCGGGTTCATAACGATGTTCTATCCATGCTGTCGCTGCAGAGGTCCAGAAACGCACCCGTACATTCTCGATTTTCTCCATATTCGACACTTTCTCCCGGATTGACTTGCTTGATCGACGATATGTCACAGACTAATGATTCGATTAGGATAGATTCAAGGTCACCATTTGCTGACCTTGAGAATGCGGTGTTGCCACGTTTAGGTGACAGAGATAGATTCAAGGTCACCATTTGCTGACCTTGAGAATGCGGTGTTGCCACGTTTAGGTGACAGAGATAGATTCAAGGTCACCATGTGTTAGAGAGAGATAGGTTCAAGGTCAAGGTCAGGAGTGGGGGGTGGTCATAGAACTCTCATTTTCTACCTACTGACTCGGTACTTATACTAAGCGTGAGTGACGCAAGAGAACAAGGTGCGTCAGATTAACCACCCTACTTAAAAACTTTTTAATAACTTAAATTGAATTTATCGAAATTCTGGAATTAAAAGTTTCTTTTCTCAGCGGAAATGTTATAGAATGTGGCCGACAGTTGTATCGACTCCAGGTGTATAGGGAATATGGACGTAGAAAAGTTTAAGCTGATAAATACGTCTAGGAATATTTATGACTACTCAATAAAACAGAAATAATAAAACTTGTGGGTGCAATACCAAGCACTTTTTCTATTATGCAGCAAAGTGGTTACAAGAATGACTGTATTTAAAATTTTGTTTATTTTGAAACTTCCAAGAATGATTGAAATAATACCTGCTCGAGTGAATCATCATATTAAGAAGAAATATCTTTTGTAAAAGCTATGAATGAGTTAAAACTTGCCGATAAACGTTCTTTGGATAAAAAGGAAAAAATAAAAGCAATTAGAGGAATAAAGTGATTTTAAAAAACAGGTTTTTGTAGGTTCCTTTGTAACTTTATGATAACAAGAACATCCTGGAATAGTAGAAAACAATATAAATTGAGACAACATTTAATGATTAAGGTCGCTTCTGTTTAAAACTAAAATATATACTTGTTTATTGTTTCCAGCCTTATTTTGTGGAACTCCATAATCATGAAATAAATAAAGATTATTAAAAGTTTCACAGTTTTATTAAAATATACCTGACAATATTGTTTCGACAGCTATGCTGTCATTATCAAAATTATGATAATGACAGCATAGCTGTCGAAACAATATTGTCAGGTATATTTTAATAAAACTGTGAAACTTTTAATAATCTTTATTTATTTCATAAAATATATACATCTAAATAAATACGAAAATTTTTACTGCCTGCGTCAATCAACAAACAACAGTTCCGAGTTTGAACAGTGTCATATTGAGATAAAGATTGAAGAACTCCACGTTTCGATTGCAATTGTATGGGGCTTCTTCGGGAGTAATTACAAAGTTGCAAAATAACGCAGCAACTACACATGTAAACTGAGTAAAGTCAACATGTGAACTCCAGTATATACTGCATCTCTACAACAATAATGACTTCTTTAGAAGAAATTATAGACAAAGTTGTAAAAAAAACACAGTGAAGTAAAGTCAATGACTTTGTGTTTTTTTGTAACTGTGGGTGACATGTAAACTGGGGTGCACTCCGAATTAAAATGACATGGTCCAAACCCGGAAGTTGTTGTGTGTTCATTAAAAAAATCTCTTTATATTACATTAATTTCAGGTTCATTCAAATTTTATATTTTATTATTAATGAGGCGCGTAGTACAACAGTTGCCTATCTGACAAAACTGATGTTTCATGTTTTATACATTATTGCATTCTAAATATTTGAAATAATGTGTAACAAAGGCACAACTGCACACTTGCCAAAAGATGATATAGTATTGCTGTCTTTGAACTAAGATTTTGGTCACATTTTTAGGGCCACAGTGGCAAAAACATGGATAAAAATTTTGTCACTTAGGTCTTACGTCTGTTGTACTATGCGCCTCAATTTTGGAATAAAGGTAAGCAAGTATCTACTCTCAAGTGATGAAAAATGCAATTATAAGACATATATGTTCTCACCTTCTATCTACCTATTATCTTACCTTAGTCGTTTTTCCGAGATAATCACAATAGTCTCTAAAGTTGAAACTTTATAATTAGTCACTTTCCTGGTTCTGACCAATTTTATTTCTGGCATTATTTCACTTAGAACGTCATAATAATTCTGGTATTTTCCCTTATAAGGACATACTAGTATTTTTATACCAACTTTATTAATGTAATATTCAATTTCTGGTGCTTGGCTTCCTGGATTTATAGCAACCTAAAAGAAAAATAGAATAGTTTTATTTAAAACAATTTTCTACTAATATTTACAAACTATACCTTAACTTAATTGCAAACCAAAAGTATAAAACAATTTGCTTTTAAACTCACCATTAATATCCCAGCTCTTGCGCACGCCATATAAATAATATACCATTCTATCAAATTAGGTGCCCATAAACCTAATCTATCGCCTTTTTTAATCCCAAGAACTTTTAGACCCGCAGCAAATTTGTCGGCCATTTCTATCAATTCTTGGTATGTTAAACGATCATTTTGTTGAATTGATATTATTGCTTCTCGATTTGGATATTTATTAGCCGTAATCTCTAGAAGGTTGCCTAAAGTGAGAGCCCTCAAGGGATCTTTTCCAACATTATGAAAGTAACTTAATTTTAGAGAATTCGACATTTTACACAAAAACAATTTTTTATGGGTTTTTACTAGAAACCTGTGCTTTTTTGAAAACAACCCTTCTTACACTATCCGACTGTATAATTAATTAATTAGAATATTTTGTTAATATATCAAGAAAATCGTCGTTATTGCATTATTTAATCTGTTGTCCTATTCATACTTGAGAATGTCGCATTAATTATTAGAAAATTAAGATATTTTGTGATCTTTCATCTTTAACGTTTAACCTATAATAAATAAACGTATTTTTTAATTATTATTGAAACAAAGCAATACTATTAACAAACGTTCTTCATTTAAATAAAAAAAATACATATTTTGCCTTAACGTCATACGCGAATGATAAAGTCTATATCTGAAGTAGATGCCGGGTTGTCGTCATTATAATAATTAGATATAGGATTTGTATGCACTTAAAAATGCTGAAATATGCATACACTTATGCACTATAAAAACGTGAAATATGCACTTAAAAATCATGAAATATGCGTTGATTAGAAATTTTTAATAAATATATGCACTTTCATTATTAAAAAAACACCTGTTTAGCGTTATTTACATTTTATTTACAGAAATTATTTTAATTAGACATCCTATGCAATAATTTTATTAATTATATTTTCTAAACATAGAGCGTTACAGTTCACAATGACGTACATTTTTAAATTTTCAAAAGTAAACATATGCCTATTATCCCTAAATATTGTTTTTTATTTTGAGAAACTCCGTTCCACATCGCAAGACGTAATTGGGGCATACTTAAAATTGTTTAATTCTACAAGCGAATAATGTTTTAGCTCGTCTAAAATGTCTTGGCCAGATAATGCATCGTTTATGCTTTTAATTCAGTGAAAACCAGGATTTTTGTCTATAACGGATTTAAATTTTTGTTTTATAGTCAAACCCTTTGGCCCTTTTACTTTATTCAAAGAAACACCTAACAATTTTACATGCTCAAGAGATTCATCTAATGAATTTCCCTGACTTTCTAATTTCTGAATTACTTTAGCTAAACGCACAAAATTTGTCAAAACACACAATAATTCTGCCCTCACCCTCTTAGTATTAAAAGCATCCTGTGCGCTTTGTATGCATAGTGCATCGTGTTTATTAGGTTTATTTACAAATGCTTTAATAATATCAAAATAAATTGCATAATATTCTGCTGCAGAAAGCCAAGTACCCCACCTTGTTATTACAGGCTCAGGTGGGAGAGGCACTTCTTGAGCAGTTTCCCTAAATATTTGTATGCGATATGGAGCTTTACAAACAATTTTTTTTACATTTGAAATTATAGAGTTTACGTTATGATATATTTCCCGCACTTTTTCCGCAACTCTATGCATTGCATGGGCAAGACAAGTTAAGTGGATCATTTTTTCGTACAGAACTTGTAAGCCTGCTCCAGCCCCTTGATCTTGTACGATGCCGCGTCGGTGACGAACAGGAGTACTTTGTTGTACTGTATGCCGTCCGGCCACAAAATAGCCATCAAATCATTAAACAATTTTGCCACAGAACAATGATTGGTGCTCTTGAAAACGGCCATTGCTAATAGATAGGATTTGGGATTGTTCTCCGAATTTAAAACGTCAATTATAACGTTAGCCACGTACCTGAAAACAAAAATTTGATTTTTATTTTATCGAACTACATAATTAGTCGGTTACAAACAATTAGGGAAACACAGTTATTTAAAAAAAAAATATTTTAATCAAGCAAAAACATTGCTGTGATTAAATATGTAACTAACAAAATAGAAAATAAAACATCCGTAAATTGCTCTGCTGTCTTTAATTAGTTAAATTTTACTAACAAAACGAAGGAAATGAAGTTTCAACGCACCTTCCAGTAGTGTCAGTAGATTCGTCAATGGAAACCCATATGTAGTTATTCGCTACATGTTTTCTAATTGATTTTATGGTCTCTTCGTATAAACGAGGTAAATAATTTTTCCTGAGTGTAGACTCGTCGAGTATTGGCATTTTTCAAATTTCTTCCAGAAAATTACGAAATGCTGAGTGATTAATTTTACTTAACGGAATATCTGCAGCCACTAATGCACTACATAGTTTTTTATTAAATTCGATCGATTTGCTGGACTTATTAAGGCGCGCGAATTATGAAGGTACCCCGGTAACAATGTTTGTTTCTTTGATTTCAGGGCAACACACTTTTGATGTCGAACCGTGTTCAGATGTTGTGTAACTTGAAAGCCTTTCGTTGCAGTCACTTTATCGTCGCACACTATACAATACAACACCTTATCGTCAGTTGTAAGAACACTGAATTCCTTAACATAACTTCGAAGTGTAACAGACACAGACCGTTTTTCTTTACCCATATTTACACTCTAAAATCTCAAACTGAAATGCAGTTTGCAATTTCTGAACTGTCTTAATTGAAAGATTACAAGATTAGTAAACAAAAGTACAGGCAAATTTTTCTATGAACAGGAAGTTGTCAAAGGGTCTTTGGAATTTCCTAATACCTATTTATCACAATACCGCAGGATGTAAGTATTTAAATTTTAGTTGAAACTTTTTCTTTCTTAGAAAATATTAACAAGTACACAGATGGTTAAGGCAGTAAAATATTTTAAAGCCTAGTATTTAACAATAAGCTTAAATTATGGGTTTCCCCTCGACTCAACTAAGCCGCCCTTTGTTGATTGTCTAAAATGCTAAAATTATTTAAAAAATATTAGAAATTTCATAATTAAAGCATGTAAAACGCTCAAAAAGTGGTAAAATATGCACACTCGTTCAAAAATGATAAAATATGCATGCATTTATAAAAAACACCTAAATATGCATTTATATGCATTTTCAAATTGACATATGTAATTCATATGTGGCTCAAACACTCTCTGCATATGTTTGCTATAAGCAGAAAAAACATGCAAATGCATGGAAATCCTATACCTAATAATAATTAACCTAATGGTTAATTATTATTGTAGATTACTATTGCGACAGCGTAATTTCGACTTTTCAATTCTCACAAACGGCATCGCTTTTATTCATTTGAAATGTCATAAATGGCATACAAGCCAGATTCATTCGATATGAATATCAGAAAAATGTGCTAACTTGATAAATTTAACGTTGAAGATTTTTCGGCCGCAACTGTACGTGGTTTTTTTTTGTTGCGTAAGCTTAAGCAGTAAGCTTACGTTAACAATGTGACCATCCTTGGTTTAAAATAAGTATGTTGAAGTAGTGTAATGTAAGTAAGAAATGTTTGAAATCTGGAACACAAGAAACAGCATTTTAAAGCAGGAACCAAAAAGTTTTGACATTTCTGTGTTTTCATTTCCAATGTAAAGTTATATGTAGTATTAACAGCTTTACATTGTAAATAAAACTTAAATTTAGAATTTACATTGGAAAAGGGCTTTTAGACGCACTGGAATCTGGCAACCCTTGGATCGTTTTATTGCTTACCGGCTCCTACTTCAGACATCGACTATAGATAAGTTTTTTTTTTGTTATTTAAGGCATCAACAGCTTAGGTTATTAGCCGTGTTTGTACTTTAAGGTGATCCTATCGCCTATTCGCAAGGTATATGTAATTGTGTGGAGTTACACAATTCACCTACAGTACACATAGATAATACATTTCATATCACCCGTAGTACATTTTAAAACGTTGAAACGAGAAAGAAGAAAAAACGATACAAACAAGATATTTGGAATAAAATTTCTATAAAACGAACCCAAACCTACTACCCAGATAGCAGAACAACTTGGATACAGGCTTGAGACAAGCTTGTCGTAACAAACGTTCAACCTTGCAATAAGATTGTTCTGACAATTATTTATACTTATGGCAAGCTTGGGTCAAGCATCCTAGTTACCAAAAGTATAACTTGCAGTCAACTTGTTTTGCAAGCTTAGTAGGTATAAGCGTATTGTGGCATGGCAGCTTATTCAATTGTGATTCAAGCTTGATGCAAGTGTGTATCATACTTGATATAATTTTTAATTAGACTTTCTAATTTTAGCTAGTATACCTTAGATGAATATTTTTCTAATAGTATACAATATCAAATAAAAGACTAGTATGCAGTAAATAAACACTATATGTATTTAATGTATTTTATGTATAAAAAATACATAAAGAAAATAAACTCGTAAAACTAATAATTATATATAATTTATTATTCATTTTGTTTCTGGCTGCGTTGATATCTGCAACAAAACGAAATAATTAATATTTTCAATATTATTATTGTTATTATAATATTGCTGTATTTATATTACAATACAGTTACATGCAGCGTACTAGAATTCATATGCATTTGCCCTCACAAATGTACAAAATAGAATATAAAAACACTATTTGTAGTTTTGTACAGCAAAAGTTAACATATACATTCATTCATGAATTCATGATTAATTGACTAGTACCTCCCACTTCTAATTGAAATATGAAAAATTACTGTATCTGTTGTAACATATTGGATATTGCAAAATAATTTGTAAAATATTGGTATTTTTTAGAAAAATGTTTTAAAGTTACACCTGTATGTGCTTATCATCTGTTTTGTACTGTTTTAGCCTGTTGTAACCAACTGCATACTGCTGCATACAACTCTTCTAATTTTATCATCAGTTGCATCTTCTTTAAATAATTTTTGAACACCAACTATAAGAACAAATAAATTACAACTCAAGTTTAAGGACAAACAGTATGAAAATGTAATTCATTGAAAATGTTGACCAGTTCATTCAGTATTATTAGTAGGGATGCGACGTTTCAGGGCAGCATATTGTAGAAAAGGAAAGACCGCTAAAAGGAAGAGGAAGACCGCTAAAGAAGAAATAATAATGTTTATTCAAAGTTATTGAGTGACACGATTAATATATATAATTTTTTGGGACAAAGCAGTTAAACAAAATGTTGTTGATCAGATGAATTCAATATAAATATTTATACAATTTACAGGTAATGCATAATTTTATCACTAATAATTCATTAAATAAATGATGAATTGATGATATTTCCTTTTTATATTTTCCTATACTCCCATTTCATTTTGTATTAGTATTTTTTGGGATAAATGGGAATTAAACCATCAAAAATTAACATTTACATGTTTAAACGTTGCATCCCTAATTATTAGATACACATTAAATTAAATAGATCAATTAAAACTAGTACCCAGCCAGCACACTGAGGTTATAATGACGATATTTTTAAGTCATTATTGGTCGACGACGTCAGATGACTAATAAATGATGTCCATAAGACGTCATATAATGGGACGTACGTAGACGTCTTTTGGACGTACAAGTTTTATTAAAAAGATATTATTTTAACAGAGGCCAAGGAATACTGGCCATATTAAGCAGGTGGACACAATATAGAGATGTTTTGACTGTAGTATATAATAAATGTTATTTCCAATATTCAACTATTTATTTATAATTCCTGTCTTAGTCCTCGTATGGGACGTTTTAATGACGTCTTTGGGCTGTGACATAATGATGTCAGTTTTACGACAATTTGACGTTGTTACTGCCGAAAAAACGGCGACATTATGACGTCAGTGTGCTGGCTGGGTATTTATGAGTGTATCTATCAAAATCAGCCATTAACATGCATACTAAAATCGTAATTTAAGATGAACAAGTTAGGAATACAAAAACATCTTACCATGAACAGCTTGACAAATCTTTTTGTTGTTGAAGGCAATTTTCTTCATGTACAATGAAGAAAAGTGAATTCACAATCTTGCCCGAAAATGAAATTGCTCTGCCAAGGAGTACATCAGTGTCCGGCGCATCATATTTGACACAGTTCCTTGCATCTTTACTACCAATGGTGGCTAAAATCTTCACCTACAACAATATAAACAATTAATAAAGAAAAACCTAAGGTATGAATAACGAAAAAATAAATTACATCTTAATATATCTTAAAATTATCATCTTCTTTTGTTTCGATTTCATTTATACCATGCAAATGCTCGCTCGTTTAATCACATTCTCATTGAATAATTAAGTAAGTTTCTAGTATAAGTGGTTTACCTGGGTTTAGTGGGGTCACGATATCATACAATTAATGCAATTTGTTACGAAAATTATAATAAAATAACCCTTGTGTGACTTCCACGCCGTATTTGATTTCAGATTTTGAGATGGTTGGATAGCCTAATTAATTACTTATGAGGTACTAAAACATAGTAAAACAGAAAATTAATCTTAAAGAGACTTACCTTGTCATGCACTTGTTATTTCTAATAAAATTACATAAACTAACGATAACAGACACAAATTACTACAACTTAAAAACCTCTTTTTGTCTTGATTTCAATTCTTCTTTCTGTTATAAAATGCAAACGCTGCGTTGACAGCACGACTTAACATCAGTTGGGACATGCGCATGGCAAACAATTCCGAACACATCTGACGAAGTGACGATTGCCGTTATTATGATTTGACATTAAAGTTGCTGAAAACTTGTAGTATGCTTATTGATTAAACTGTACATGACTAGGGAATAGCAAGTCAAAAGCAAACTTGCCGTAAACTTACGTGCTATCTGGGTAGCAATTGTATAAATAAAATATGTGTATAAATATAACTATATAAATGTGTGTATAAATAAATATAAAATATAATAGGAAAATAAATAGAGTGTCATCAAATAAATAAATGTAAAATATATCAATCAAATACGATATATATAAAAATAGTACGGAAAATAATCTTATATCTTGCAGAATAACCCAGTTTGTTTTAAATAACTCAATAATTTGGATGTGACTTGTGGGTTAATCGCCAGTGCATCTGCGATATGAGGAACCAATCCTATTTGATTCCGTATCTGGTTGTACAAAGGACATTCCAGTATTACATGTAGTGTTTCACGAGAGTCTTGCATTTTTCTTGTTTTTGTCTTGTTCTTTCACAATTGCAAGACAAGAACAAGACAAGAATCGCAATCCGTTCCGCAAGACAAGACAAAAATCTTTTCTGCAAGAGTAGCAAGATTTCTTGCAGTCTTGCTAAAATACAGATTTTGAAAAGATATTGGTATGTTTGAATTATTATTGGCAGTGTTAGTCTAGGTATACATATTATGAATTTATAATATATTTTATTTATTTATTTAAAAGCTGTTTTAATAAAACAAAACATTTAAAAACAATATATAAAATATTTTTCTATTACACTATTACACATATTTTTTAGTGTGGTAACTAATAAGATATCAACATTCAGGCAATTAGAAATTACGTAATAACCTAAAAGCTAAAACAATAAAAGAAAATATAGAAACGTAACTAAACGGCTATTATGTTTGATTATTTATTATAGTTATTAGTCATTGAAAACGTCGAACCAGGAATTAACGTATAAAGGCTTCGCCATCTTCAAATAAATCAAAATAGACTTTTGTATGATTGCACTACACTATCAGTATCTTGCCAGTTTATAAGCAAAATATTTATTTTGTTCGCTACGCCATTTATCTGTCCGTAAATGTATTTTTCCCTGTGTTAAATATTTTACCGATATTGACTACTCTTTATTGGTGTATACGTACGCTACGCGAAATCCGATTGATTACTGACAATGAGGTTATGATTCACTACACAGCTAATTAACAGCTAAATCCCCGAGTCGCAACAGTGTAAGAATTTCAAGAAACGGGGAAGTCCCGTGTAAATTCCGACCTAAAACATGCAAGACAAGAAAATGCAAGAGTCTTGCAAGCAAGACAAGATTTTTGTTTGCAAGAATGAAGCAAGACAAGCGTTTATCAGAATTCTTGTCTTGTTTTGCAAGACAAGACAAGAAGTAGTCGTACAAGACAAGAAATCTTGTCTTGTGAAACACTTATTACATGTGGGATCGTGAGTTCGACCCCACATTGGCATCTCGGTCTGTGACGTTCTGTAGTTCTTAATAAGTGTCCTGTTGTTAACCTTGTATGCCCTATTCGAAGTCTCGTTAGGACTGTCTGATCTTTTCTATCGCAATTTGCGGGATGTATAATTTTTTGGACCGACGGCTTTATTAGCTTTAACTTTGACTCTCCCTCTGTCCAAACTTGCTACCATTTACGCTCGACTTTTTCTTTAATTATGGATCATAGGTCATCTGACCGAATTCGTGATTGGTCTATGTTCAAATTATTTGCAGCTTCGCGTGCTATTTTATCAGCACGTTCGTTCCCTATAATATCAACGTGACCAGGTACCCATATCAGAACTATATGGTAACTCTTAGCAGTCAGGTCAGCTGATAAAGAGTGAATTTCCCTCACAAGGTCATCTTTATTATAATTATTTGATATAGCTTCAACTGAGCTATTAGAGTCTGCGCAAATAAGGAATTTCTTACTGGTCGGACTATAGCAGTATAGTATGGCGTATTTAATTGCTGTGAGTTCCTCCGCATAAATACTCACGTATTCAGGAAGAGACAGAGGATTCGCACTTTGGTTAACGACAAAGGAGCTTTCTACCCCCGTTGGGATTTTAGGTCCATCGGTATATATAAACTGATATTGTTCATATTTATGTTTTAATTCCCTAAAGCATGTAAGGTATTCTGCCTTTAAGATTTCTTTTTTATTTGTATCTGGTAATAAAAGGCTTAATGGTTTAGGAAATTGTGAAAGAACCCACGGAGGGATTTCGCTTATGCGCATGCCAAATAAATGATGGGGCGGCAGAGAATATAATGACCTAGCTTCTCTTGCTGCCGGTCTATCGATATAGATCCGTTATAGTCTGATCAAAAAGTAATTCATTCACCTGATGATACAACACCGGTTGGGTACTGATTCGAGCGACAGAATCTAGCAACACCTTATCGTAGATAAACTTTAATGGTAGAAAACCAGCTTTGCAGCAAACTGAAAGGTAAGGACTTGTGCGAAAGCCTCCTATTGCAAGTTTTAAGCCTGTATAGTGGATTCTTTCTAAGGGTGCCAACCAAGATTTACGAGCCGCTCAAAATACTATTGATCCATATTGAAGCTTAGATAGGACTAATGATTGATAAATAGTAAGTAAGACTTCACTTATATTTGCTAACGCCCGAATGATATTTAGAGATTTCTTGTATCTCGTACCTAGGTATGAAATATGATCTTTTCAGTTAAGCTTAGCATCAAATAGCACTCCCAGATCCAATATCCCTTTCTCCAAATGGAGTTCTAGAGCTGTACCAGATATTCTTTAGCGTGCATTGGTAGTTGACATAACATCTCGTATGTAATTTTATCTTGACCTGGAGCAGAGGTACCACAGGATTTTAGAGCATGCTCGAATAAGTCTAGAGAGAAACTTTCATTGTAGACCATGTAATCGCTCGTATGAAAGCTCAACGGTGTTTTCAGAGTATTCTTAATTTCTCTAAACACATCTGAATAGTTGTCATCGCTGCTAACTGTTCTGAAATGATCTAAGAATGTTTCAACTATTTCATTTCAGATGGAATGTTGGTGTAGTTGCCATTTCGCACCATTTGTTTCGGAGGAGTTATTGAAATGTTGCCTGAAATATTTTTAATTCTGCGCCATACTTCTCCAATAGGGGTTTCATTATTCATCGTCGACACATAATTTTCCCAAGATTCACGCTTGTTGGCAACAATTAGCTTCCTTACCTGTGCACGACTTCTTTTAAATTGGATACAATTCTCCATTGTAGGATGGCGTTTAAACGTATTGTATGCCTTTTTTTCTTTTTATACTTTCGGCGATCTCCTCATTCCACCACGGCACCATTCGTCTTCTATAATTTCCAGATACTAAAGGAATGCTGGCTGGTATTTGCTGCGTTATTTATGTTTACAGTGATATATCATCTACACATTTATCTATATCATCTTGAATTGTCATAGGTCTTATAGTTGAGAAGAATTTTACCCAATCTGCTCGTTTTATATTCCAGCGTGGATAATATCCAAAATTGCTAGGTATAGCAGTGTTCATTTGAAGACGAATGGGTATATGATCAGTAAAAACTTCGTCCTTTAGTGTGGACCAATTAATTCTTGTACTGATGACAGGCGAGCAAAGAGTTAGATCTATTGCCGAGAACGAGTTTGATCTAGAGTTTATATATGTAGGTTCGCCTGTATTTAATAATATTAAATTTTCTTCCTCTATTTACTGTTCTATCAATCGTTTTCAGATCCCCACATGAGATTATGGGAGTTAAAATCGCCTATTAATATTAAAGGTGGAGGTAATTGGTGAACTAGCTCTTGGAAATCTTCAAGACGCCATTGAAAATCCGCTAAGTATAAATTACATATAGTTACTTTAAAGGGGAAAGTAGAAACATTACAAGTACTGCTTGCAGATTTGTTTGATTGGCGCGTCGTCTTTAATATAGATGGCTACTCCACCTTTAGCTCTCCCATTTGGTGGATCATCTTTTCGGCACATCTTATAGTGTCTTAAATTGAATATTTATTCGGGTTTTAGATGTATCACTTGAAGACAAAGTATAAGCGGAAAGTGCTTAGTTAGTAATACCTTAATTTCTGGATAATGATGTTTAAGTCCGTTACAGTTATATTGTATTATATTGGTGTTATAATCCATTAGTAGGTTTTTATGGTTTATAACTGACTAACTAACACTTTTTTTAAAGTATTAGATAAGAAACTTATAGTATCAGCGTCGGGTAGCTAAATAGTAACGTCAGGCTGATATTTTTCGAGGTTTGCCCTTCTTCCAGCTTCTTTTATGGTAGTAGTTGGTAATGGTGTTACTGTGGTATCTGTTACTATGGATTCAAAACTGGTATCCATATCTACCAAAGAGACTTTGCTGGAAGGTCCGGGGGAAGGATTCCGTATTTCCTTGTCATTAGTAGGGCAAATGCTGTTTGTAGCTTCATTAGAGGTAACATTACTTATAACATCTATGTTTATTGGTGGTTCTGGTGCTGGAAGAAATGAAGGAGAAAATGGAAGGAGGAGTTTATAGGGACAGAAGTTTCAGTACGGGTTTAGCAGCGATACGAGCATAGGAAACTGTTTGGCCAGTAACTATTGCGGGAGTATTCAACATTACTTCACGTCTGGCATCGATAGCTAATACGTTTGGTCACTTTCATTTTTTTTAATTGCTGCTTCTTGCTTATACATCAAACAGTTTCTAGAACTTGCCGGGTGGTTTTCTACACAGTTAACACAAACTACCGAAGTCTCGCAAGGAACGCCTTGATGTATTGCCTTTCCGGATACGCAAATTTGCTCTTTACGACAATTCATCGCTGCATGGCCAAATCTCTGGCACCTTAAGCAGCGCAGAGGAGCTGGTATGTAGGGGCTGTCTGGAAGCGAGTAAAACGCTATCTTAACCCGCTCTGGAAGAATGGTCCCAGTGAATGTTAAAATATATGAAGAGGTATTTACTACCTCGCCCTGTCTCTTATAGGTCAGCCGTCATATGACTACAACATGTCTCTACTTTAATGTTTGAAGTTGAGAGTTTTATGCGGAACTACTTTAATTTTCAAATTTTCGAGAGATGTCAAATCTAACAATCTTTTAGTTTGTTCTTTACTAGAACTTTCAACCAATAAACCCTCATTTATCTTCTTCGCATTCTTGACGTCACCTACTTGTCTTTTCAGACTGCGGCAAATTAAAAACGGTCTAACTTTCTGAACAAACCTTCTTCTGTTGTAATTAACAAAAAATTGATCTTTGAATAACTTATAGGAAATTTCTTTACACTACTAATTTCCGTCTCATAGTCTGTCTCACCTAACGATTCACTTGGATTTTTTCTCTTGCCTTGCGATTGGTACCAGGAGTGATTTCTTCATTGGAATTAACTGGTAAATGAGGAGGGAGGAAGGATAATTTCTCGTCCTCTAGGAAATGCCGGGAAGAGCAGGAAAAGGTATAGGAGTGGAGTCGGGAAGCTCCGTTTGTGCAAGGGGCACTTTTGCAACATTATTTTCTGTATTGTATGTATTCATAGTCGATTTTTAATAATTTTTTTAATAAGTGTGTATGTAGAGTATGTGTTTTCCATTCCTTTCGTGTTTGACAGTTTGAGGAATCAGCAACAGCCAAAGGATTCCAAAGAACCCAACTCTGGTGGCCTCGACGGAGCCTCCGCATTATACCGCAAGGTTCCCGGTCCAGGAGCCACCTGGCATTACGGCATAAGCGAGATTTTCGCAAGTTGATAGGGCAGCCAGGTCATGTTGGCTAGACGACCCGGGCCCCTGTACTACCTTGCAGCCTGGGAATGCATACCCCGGAACCCAGTTTTATCCGTTGTACCCTCCAGCAAGCGAGCCCAAGGATCTCAGACTGCTACTAGTTCTCCACGCTGTCAAACAAGGAATGAGTGTGCGTGTTAATGACCTACCCGTATGCAGTATACGTGTGTGTAGTGTATGTGTGTTTGGGTTAAAATAGAAAAACTGTGTGTTTATATGGTTATGTTCACGGGCAGGTATGTGTGTTGAAACGAGGTGTACTGAGCTGGTTCCCGTGGGGGCGCTACTCCCCAATGGCTGCCCCTTTCAGCCACCCTGCGGGTAGATAAGTTTTTATTTCGAATTGAATAATTAGTGTGGTCATTTTACTACAAGATCTCGCAATCAATTTAAAAGATTCATTCAAGCGAGGATCTTGGTATCTGTGGGTGAGTGCATCATTGTTTTAGTGGGAATCTCAGAATCTATAAATACAGTAAAACCTTATCTTAAAGACACCTTAGTATTGGAGACACCTCTGTATTAGAGACACTTTTTGGACCGGTCGCAAGTCTTTAGTTTGCCACAATCCTTTGTAGTCAAAAGTTACGATGCCATCACATCGAAATCAATTTACGGAGCGCGAGAAAGTGAATGTAATAAAGTGTAAACAAAGAAATCAGACTTGGAGTGTAAGGAAAATCGCTGAGAATGTTATCTGCCAAACAATTTGAAATTAAGAGGAAGCACTTAAAACTATTCGAAATAGATCGTTCACTTGGCATGGTATTATAGACACCTTGATATAAGGGACACCTTAGGCCGGTCCCAAAAGTGTCTCTAATAGTGAGGTTTTACTGTATATATATTTCTTAGGCGATCTAATACTATATTACAGTTTAACTTTTGCAAAACTTTAGGTGATGTAGGCTTTAATGCATGTATTAAACATGTTGAGTGAAATTAATAAACGTTCCAGAGCAACACGTGATAATTGGAATGATTTGAATTAAAAACATACCATTCCCTTTTTCTATTTATCACATTTATACGGATATAAAGAATTTTTTGTTTGGTTTGTATTTAGGACAGATCCTGATGAAGCTTATACCATAGCCTGGAATTTCTATTAACTAGTATGCATCATCAGACTATATCCCACATTTTATGGAAAATCACAAGTGCTCATATTTATCTCAATGTAGGGGACACCCTGTACAAAAATCATTTACAATAACATTTCAAAACAATTATACTAATAACGTATAATAATAATTTAGACAGATTGGGTCCATCACTTTTTCGAATATTCAGAATATTTGTATAATTTGGTTCTTGGACTGCCTATATCAGTGACAAGACATCTATGTATTAGCCTTTTAGATTTGTTCAAAAAATGCCCATAAATGCTTCACATTTGATGGAAAACAAACAGTGGTCACATTTAATTAATCTAATAAAAGACCCTAAATAATTAAGCCTAGATTAAATTACATAATTCTTGCGTAACGTACTGCATACAAACCAAATCTTTTATTTGGCCGTTATTCGACAGTCAGAGAATTACTGAGGTACCATAAGAAATACATCGGTTTTTCGATTTTCTCCATTTCTCGCCATAGCTACATATCCGGACGAGAGATACACTAGGAATCAGTGGAAGTCTGGAGCACAGTAATAGTAAAAGCAGTAGTGGTGTTATAACGGACGAATTTAAATTGTTTGGGATTGATTAAATAAACCTCGAATTATAATATCTAGAATTTATTTCTTATTATTTACAGTAAACTCACTACAAAACCGTTCGAATTTATTCCTTGCCTGTTACAATAAATATAAAGTTAAGCTATTTTTTAGATTTATTTATGACTCCATTTGACAAATAGAGAATTATTTCGTCTTAGTTACACTTGTAATAAAGATTTCATAGCTTTAGAAATCTTTTATGTGAAGAATAAACATGTTTTATTCTAAGAATTCTTTTAAGTCGGGATAAAAATACTAAACGCTAGAATTCCTATTTAAACTAAACGGAATCCAGGTGATCTCAACAAGTCCTCACGTAAAATTTTATGTTATTTACAGATCTCTTTTGTTAATAATTTTACGTACTTAATACTACATTATTTGTTTCTAATAGTAACTTATTAATTTGATTTTATCAGTAGCAGTGTTATAATAAAATGTGCTTTAAATGAACATTTGCTTTTGGTACACACATTAATTATTTATTTCAAAGTTTAAAATAATTCCAGAAATTTCTACGATCTGTCTGATTTAAAGTTTTATTACCTATCATGTGTCTCTGCGGTAGGTAAATAAATGGAAGAAATTGTTAAACGGAAACGTGGAAAATCCTTGTAACTTTCAGAGATGCAAGTCCTAATAAATATTATACCATAGAATTAAAAGCAAACTGCTGGTGTGACATAAATAAAGGCATTTCTTAATTTCTATTTTATTTTAATCTAACTCATGTATATTGTAGCAAATATTTTTTTTTTATTTGACGCCTACACTACGGGGGAACCAACATCTAAGGTCATCTGTCCCCCATCTAACATGCAACACGAATACACACATGCATAGTTGAGGTGACGGAATTTTCCAATTAGAAAAATCCCGCTGCCCCAAGTGAGATTCGAATCCACGACCCTTGGAACACGAGTGATGCACTAACACCACTCGTCCACCGCCGGCCCTTGTAGCAAATATTATTTATGTTTGAAAAACCGATATTTGACTGTAAAATATATTTGACAAAGATATTTTATAAATTTCTTAGTAAATTCATTTTTCATCTCTTCCTTTTTTCATTTAATTTTTCCATAGGCGCCGCCATGTCTTGTATATCTTCTCTTTCATTTTCCTTTACTTCCACTGACTTTTGTTGTTTCTATGGACTTCTACTCGTTCTTGCACTTTTCCTAAAAGCTACTTGCGGAATTTTGGGAACTGATTACTATTTTCATTCCACTGACCTTAACTCCTAAATACCAAACACCATCAAATTAAATACAAAAACAGCGCCTTTAACAAAACTTATAATAAAACAAAATGACTGAAAGTGCACCCGGCTGCATTGCTCGGATCGGCGTCGGCAAACTGGCTGTGTGGCTCCTATGAACGCTTTAAATAAAGCTCAATTTTACCACACGCAACATTAACGCCGACACTACCATCTAGCGGTAAATACTGAGTTTAGAGCATTTACATCACGTTGTAACATGTCTGAAACTTAACAGGAATGTTTCAGTGGTATATTCTGTTCCAGTTCGGATATTCCTTAACGTTACCGATACGTCTCAGAAACTATTATGTTGAAACGATTACAATTGTTACCTCTCCGACAGGTTTCTGTCAAGACACTAGTGAAATTGAAACCTAAATGAGAGTTTGTAACATTCCCGGCACAACTCCATATTTGGTGCTGTGTGGGTGTGCAGAATACTCACTTTGATATGAACTATAGCTAGAGACTTTGAATCTCTTATTGATTTATAAAACTTTTAAAATTTAAAAGTATAAAAACAATTTAATGCTTAAGTTTCCAAATCACTTAGGGTCATTCCTGCAAAATCGATCACTAAAATGCGTCAATCTCACGGATTTCAATGGAAATCAATTATGAGGTAGCAATCAACTAAAGAACATAACTTTTATTCATCAATTTGCTGGATTACGCAGAACTTCGGAAATATTCAAACTGCAAAAATTATCAAAACTGCTTGCATGTCTTTAAAGGAATATAAATATCTCGAAAAGTATTTATCCTAGAACACATATTTTTTTACATATTGCTAGCGAGAAGACAGTGTCACGTGGGGTTTTCGTGACTGGAGGACGTAGTCGGAGGTAGAGAGGAAAATAAACACAAGTCGTAAAAACAACTATATACTAACAATAGAATAAATAATACAAATGGTTACACACATAGGTTATAAAGTGTGAAGACGTACATGTCCTCCTAAATCTAACATAATCATGAGGGTGGTCGGAACCACCCTGCTCTGGCCCAAAATCTACAAACTAGGTGTAGGAGTTGAAATCCTGGTGATCTACAAGAGAAGGAGCCTGGTCACAACTCTCCCATAACTAAGCGAGAGAGAGTTTTAGCGCAACCCCTCATAACTAAGCAGAACTAAGCAGTACAGGGTCAGGTATTCAGCATCCCAGGATGCCAGAATCTAGACCCTCTACTATTAATTAATGAAAAGCACTTATCCGCTTGTTTCTTGATGAGGCTTCTTCCGAGTCTTGGCACAGACTGCCTTTTAAGCCAAACAAGCGGGTTTATATACTGTTGAACGCGGAAGATATTAGCGTCGTAGTGGGAATCAGTAGGTTGGTGTTCCAAGTATGAAACTAAGGAAGCTCACGCTTCCTGGTTGCAGGCTTGTCGGTAGTTTCCATTCGAGCCGACCGTACCAGGCACTAAACTGTGGGTTGAGCGGAAGTGTGCTGGTTTCTTCTGAAGGAATGTGCAGCTGGTTATGAATTACGTAGGTTGCCAGCATAGACGAGAGTAGCGTTGGCTAGTTGGAATGCAACTTGCAGTTGAGATAAATGGCCAGTCGTGGGTTGCGTGGAAGCGTTTCTTCGAAGGACTGCGCAGCTGGCTATGTGGCCTTGCACGATATATTGTACGAACGGAAAAGAAGTTGAGTTTAGTATGTAATATTGAATTGTACATATTTTTGTTTGTGACAACAGGCTTTTTGGACGACCTAATAATTTTTTGTTACCAAACGTATTTTTATTTTTTTCTAAACGAAATATTTTAAAAATGCAGAAAAATCGATGTGGTCATATTTTTAAAAATCTGAAAAAAAATTGTACAGATTCTTTGAACATTTCTGTATTTACATGCAAAATGGCAAGCTGGACGTTTTAATAGTTTTGGCAGGACAAATTTTTAAAGACCGCATTGCAGGCAGCCGGCGCAACATAGTTCACGCCCAGCCACCGCAACCCGCATTCGTTACCTTCTAGTAAGTAATAATAAGGTCCATGTCACCAGCGCACGGTGGGTCTGAAGCAGCTTCAAATGACGAGAATTTGCACCAAGAACTTTCTTGCATATTTCGAATCGGTGTATTGAAACAAGCTAAAATCCAAGATTTCAGCTTTTTTCCCCGAGCCGTTTTTGAGAAAATTCTATTTTAAGGTCGAAAATTACTAAAAATCAATGGCGAAATTTCAGATGTAGTTTTTACTCATTTTAATGGGCTTTTCTGTACGAAATTACTGGTATTGTATGAATATGTCTATTTTTCAAGAATTCAACACCAATTTAAGTATAATCGTATGTATATATGTATGTATTTTTATGGAAATATGCATTTTTTACGAAAAATTAAATGAAATATAACTTTAGAGTGATGTGTAAATGAAAATAAAACGCCCAAACTAATTTTTAATTTTACAAAATTATGGTACACTGGAAAAATTAAGGATTACGTAAAATGTAGAAAACTCTCTATTCATTACATATGTCTAGCATTATATTCCTGTACTGCCCGAAGTAGTCTATTTGCATATTCTGGATGCTCCTTTAGGACTTTGTAATTGTTCCAGATTTTCTTGAAATCAGAATGTACAGATTCTATAGCTTGTTTACTATAGAACCCAAGACTTTGTTGTTTTTTTTACAAAAATCGGGGACATGAGAGAATCTGTATGGACCTTAAGAGTGATAGAAATCCCTAAGTCTATATAGCTTTCTCTGAATTTCTTTAAGTGATCTTCGTAACTTGGTTTCAGCTCAGCAGAAAAACATGAATTATCACAGTATCAATCACAGTATTGAAGTCTGAAAAACATCGAACATACTTTTAGCATCCCATGGAACATGACCTGCGTAAATGATCCACTTTTCCTAAAAGTGATTTACACGCATTTCCTGCGGATGCAGGACCTCCATGAACGAATTGTTGCATTACGTTGCATTCTTCAGCTCAATCAAGAGCATCTCTTTCAAACTCCTTGAGCATATAGTTATAGAGCGGATTGACAACACCCAACATTAAATGCAATTCGGGTGGTGGAATTAAATCTAGGTACTATTTCTGTGTCATTCCTAGTTGTAATGATTGGTAAATGCATACAGTTTTCAAAATTCTTAGCACGTGCTTTCCAACTACCGCTTTGTCGCCAGGAATTATAATTTATTGAACAACTCTCAATGGTTCTGTATTCTCCGCAAATATCTAAGTGATCTTTGTGTGTAGAACACCATGTACAAGGGAAACAATTGGAATGAGACATAATACCAGTAAGAACATTGGCTAATTTGAAGTCCGTTGTTATCGTCGCCTCATATATATTTATTTGGAATAGTGACCATAACATCGCTACATTTCATAATTTTCTTGGGTATGAGCGACAATTCCGAACAAAAATAGCTTTTTGGCGCCAGCGTCTTTAAATTTAGCCGTCTTGCTAGTACCCTTGTATAAGATTCTTCGTTTTTCTCCACTAGTTGTTTCGTCATCAGTCGCTTGAACCGAGAGACAAATTTTTAAAAATCCACCACCAATGGCGAATTTTAAATGCATTTCACTAACACTTCTTTTTTCATAAATTACTTTTAAGAGACCGTTAATATCACTGCAATAAATTAGCGTTTCTGTACTAACAGCTCTTATTATTCTTTTCTGTATTAATTACATTCAATCCTTAACAGTAAAATAATTGTCTAGTGAATGTCTCATGACACGCAATTTTCCCTTCAAGTTTGGTTCAAACATTTGTCTATTTCTAGTGGAAATACGAAGAGCTCAAGCAACACCGACAACAGCATTATTGGAAAGCCCGAATTCCGTTCCGATAATCAAAACATCTTCCGCAACGATAGGCTCGTGTATATTCTTAGCATTAAAATTAAAAGCTACTTTCACTGGTTTCCCGCACTAATTTCAGCACACGGTTCTTGAAAAATAATCATATTTATACAGAACCTGCAATTTCTGTACAGAAAAGCCCATTAAAAGGAATACAAACTACACCTGAAATTTCGCCATTGATTTTTCGTAATTTTCGACCTTAAAATTAAATTTTCTCAAAAACGGCTCGGGGAAAAAAAGCTGAAATTTTGGATTTCAGCTTGTTTCAATACTCCAATTCGAAATCTACAAGAAGATTTTTGGTGCAAATCTTCGTCATTTGAAGCTGCTTCAGACCCACCGTGAGCGGTGTCTTAACCAGTGTACATAAAATAAATGGGTAATTATTGGATATACGGACCCCTATCGTACATGCATACATACGGAAATACCAAGCGCTACGAGTTTTCGTTCGAAAAACATCATAAAAACAGGCAACAATTATGAAATATTCTTATCAGATGACACAAACACCATTTTTAAGCCATTTTCACGTAAATACAGCCAACTTTCTTACTAACTGTAACCTAACATCATAACATTCTAACCTCAAAATAACCATTTTAACATTGTTTTTCTTATTAATTACCGGCGACCGGCTTGATGTTTTTTCGGATTATTGTTCTCTAAGTTATCCTCTACAACTCAATATAATTGGTTTACCTGGGTTCAGAAGGGTCCGTATATCGAATAATTAATAATAAATGTATATTTGTGTGAATATGATTATACCTACTGATTAGTTAATTACTTACGTATTTAAATCGATTTCTTCGGGTGTGTATTACAAGTATTTTCTGCGGCTGTCAAAAACCCTAAAATATAATGCAACAGCTTTTTTAATTTAAGTTTTAAGGTCAGTTAAGATACAATTCTCTTGCTTTAAACTCTTTTTTCACTTTTTTATCATGAAGTATAAATTTAGGACATTTTTTATAGTAACTTTAATTCGTATTTTCCAAAAGAAAATGTAAAAATAAAGCAGCTCTAATGCCAACTACAGTATTAAAAAATATTTTTTAAAAACATGTCAGGTGGTACCAGTCGCCCAATAGATTGGGGTAAATGGAACCATCGTCTATATTTTATATCCACCAGTGGCGTGCGGTGAGGATTTAGGCTAGGGAAGCAATTACGATTTTAATTTTAATATACCTACCAGGTACAATAAAAAAAAGAGTGCTATAATTATTAAGCTTAAAAGTGTTTTAAAGAAGAAATTTTACACTTTATACTTATGGAATTTGTTGACTGTTATTCTTTATTTTTAAAAAAGTACTACTATTTATTTATAATGAAACTCGATTTTCCGGTCTTTTTAGCAAAATACCTGGTGCAGGTTTTAATCTTTGTTGTTAAATTTGAAAGTTCTGGTTTTGATGTGCCTTTCTCAACGATTTGTAATTTCTCTCGCGATTCGGATGTACTCGAACCTTGCACCGAAGCAGTTGAATTTGCAGTCATGACGATAATGCAGTTTTAAATTTGCTTACAGAACAAACTGAATAAAAAAGAATTATTTGACTTAAAAAAATTCTAACTTATATAATTGAAATAATAAAATGTTTAAAAATACAGTCTCATTCGCAGATTTACATAACAAAAACCAAATCGAACAAATAACCAAATTATAATAAATAAACATTTGGACACGGAGCACACTAAAAATAACGACCTTGTCAACCGCAACACATCGTACGTATACCACAACACACCTGCCCGCCAAGGCCAGAAGTGCAGTAAGCAACGAAATCAGTGCTTAAATGCAGTGTATGTAACACATTTGAATCGGTATTACCTTTCCGCGCAAGTTTAATAAGCCTGATTTAAAATAATACTCTAAATAATTATACTTTTTTAAATAAACGATTACTATAATTTTATAAAAATATTTTTGTTAGCATTGGTTTTCATTTTTAATAAATCTTAAGGGAAGCATTGCTTCCATGGACCGCACGCCACTGATATCCACATTACTTTATAATAACTATGTTCTGGGTAACTAGGACTCCCTACGGATATTAATTAAAATATCCCGCAAAAAATAGGGCTGCAGCAGGAGTGTATAGGGTCAAGTCGATAAAACTAAAAATTCACGTAATTCTCATAGACGTCTAACGATGGTTTTACCTTTTGTTAAGCAAAGCTCCAGTTACCCCATCGCTCCAATTACCGCAACTGATATTATTCAACATCAGAACCTACAATAAGGTCGGTAATAGTTATTTATGGTACAAGTGAGTTATCGTAAGTAAGATATAATGATAATTTTTGGAGTGGATGATATCATTAACTCACGTGTACCACAAGTTAAAATATTGAATTTGCAATGAACCTATAGTTTAGTCTGTAGTGCTTGACGGTACTAAATTTGACACTAGCCCGATGACTGGATTTTAATAATATAATACAACGTAAGCTGGTGATTGCTTGCTATCTACAATAGCACCTAATCTAACCCAGGAAACATATATGTTTTAAATTTCGGATCAAAAACAACTCATTTTCTCTAAGCAAAAATGGCATTTAAGCTATTGCATTATAATATTTTAGGGTCTTTGACGGCCGCAAGAAAAATACTTTATCTAACACACCCGAAGAAATCGAAAGTAATTAACTAATCAGTAGGGTAATCATATCCACACAGATATACATTTATCTTATGTACAACATTAGTTAAGACAAACCGCTGGTAATACGGGCCATATTATTACTTACTAGAAGGTAGCGAATGCGGGTTGCGACGGCTGGCCGTGAACTATCCTGCGCCGGCTGCCTGCAAGGCGGTTTTTAAAAATTGGTCCTGCCAAAACTATTAAAACGCCCAGCTTGCCATTTTGGCATTTAAATACAGAATTGTTCAAAGAATCTGTAAATTTTTTTCTGCATTTTAAAAATATTTCGTTTAGAAAAAAATAAAAATACGTTTGGTAACAAAAAATTACTAGGCCGTCCATAAAGCCCGTCTTCTCGTGAGCAATATATAAAAAAATATTTCTTCTAGGATAAATACTTTTCGAGGTATTTATATTTCTTTAAAGACGTGCAAGCAGTTTTGATTATTTTTGCAGTTTTGCAGGAATAGCATGTGTGTATGCAAGTAATGTATATAGTATACGTATGTGCCGCAAATGTTGCTTTCCTTTATAATTTTATAAATAAGTTCTATTCTATGTAAAACCTTGAATGCGCGGTTTAAATCGGAGACTTTAGAATTATAATTTAAAAATAACTACTGTGTTATCCACTTGTATTGCTCCTCTATAGTTCTTTAAACTAAAATAAACTCGTTATGTTACCTAACCTTATTAACCGATCATTAATAGCATAGTACACCAGTTTAGGTGAAGTGCTTCAATACTTCACTAATTAATTAGAAATGTAAATCTTTTATATCCTTGAGTACTATGTTGATATTGAGTAATTGCTCGTTATCTAATCAAGTGAGAATTAATGCGTAAGCTAATATTTAAGAACAAATAGAAGTCATTTATGAAATAATAATTATTCCATTAGGTTAAGTAACTTAAACAACAAAAATGTTTTGCTCAAGACTTCTTAGTGATGTAGCATTTAATATTAAATTAATAAAAAGGTATGTAATATATGCAATATATGATGCAATAATAATAATATTTATCTACGATCATACAAAAAGTAGCCACTTTTTACACTGACTTTCGTGTAAAAAGTAAACGTTTATTTAGCTAGTGTTATAAAATTTTTATTACACGTAATGTCAACTAGAGATATATCATAAATTAATGATTTATTAATATTTTACAAATTGCTAAATTTGTAATTGCTAAGTTTGCTAAACCACTTAGCACATAAAAATCTAAGCACGTTGATATATGTGCACATGACATAAGATACACATTTTAAAAAAATATCAAATACAATGAATACTTTAGTAAAGCGTTATGATCGTAGATAAAACGTTGTAAAATACACGTGTAAAAAGTCTCTCCATTGCACTCACATCCTTTAAGACACTCGCTCGTGTGTTAAACCGTTCGCGCAACCAAGAGTGGCTTTTACACTTATATCTTAAATATCTATTGATCATAATGAATAAAGAAAATATAATTCTATTTTAGTTTAAAACGATATTCAAAGTTAAGTTATATTCACCACATTGGAAAAGATCCGCTAAGATCATTAACACTTGGAAAACTCTTTGAAGAAACTGCAAACAGATATCCGGAAAGAGAAGCTGTCATATCTTTAGAACAGAATCGCCGTTTAAATTATCGTGAATTTTTAAATGAAGCAGACAAATTGGCTGCTGGTTTATTGAAGATTGGTTTAGATAATGGAGATAGAGTAGGCCTATGGGCTCCTAATCTAATAGAATGGCAAGTTATAAATGTTGCTTGTGCACGTGTTGGATTAATTGTGGTAAGAACCTTTTAAGCCCTTTAAAACCGTTTTTATTTTTGCAAAATAGTGTTTAAAAGCAGTTTTAATTTAGTTTTTGGATTGTTCGACTTGAAGCACGAAAAAGATATACTTCTTATTCTTATCAGAAGCTGATGATAGTCTTTACAATATGCATTATAGAAATACGTTATATAGAAACAATATAACACACAAAGTTGCGTAACTAGGAATTTTAGTCCCTTAAGCAAAATATCTAAACACCCCCCCCCCCCGCCAAGAAAAGGCAAATTAGAATTTTTTAAAATCTATGTTATAAGCTAATTTGATTTCAATACAAGAACATCCAGAAGTAATTAACAAAAATTCAGAGCTGATCTTTTCACATAACTTTATCTGATGGATAATTATTATAGATACAACCGAGGAGACTATTTTCAAAACCGTCCAATAAGTCCACATTTATAAGTTTTCAAAGTAGTTGTACACGTCAAGCGAAAGTTCATCTTGCTTTCCACATGTGACTAGTTTCAAAACTATTCAAACCTATATTTTACACGTATTATCGTAGGTGTAATCATAAGCGCCCACAGAAATTTGTTTAGAAGGAGGGGGCTGGGAATCAAACCCAGGACCCTCCACTGTCAGGTAGTATCTCTATCAACTGAGCTACCGGGAAACAACATTAACTTATTTAGAGATCCCATTCTAAATACATTTTTATTATTTTCTAGATCGAGAACCAATTTGCTTTATTAATTTCGTAGATGAATTTTAAAAATAATTATTTACAAAGTAACTTACCAAAGGTATATTTTGTCAATAATCCATTTATTCTTGTAGGTTTGTTTTACCTTTAATCCACAGTTGAACTCACAAATTATGAAAAGACTAATAATCACAATAACCCAAAAACAAACACTGTCACATATTAAATATGCGGAACCTGGACAGCTGTTATTGAACTCTAAACCCCATAAAAACTGAATCGCCGAACGATGCAATTATTTCCACTTAATTAATTAATTTTTTTAATGTTTATTTTTTGTAAATATCTAGTTACTACAAAAATGATAATCAGAACTGACATCAAAATCAATTTAAATCCACATTTATTATTTATTTATCTAAGAAAACTAAGGAAGTTAACTCGTTTTTATTAGAACACAAGACTTTCAAAATTTAGTATTATTTATTAGTTTCGGTAATTCACATAAAGGACACTTCACTTACTTATTACTTCACATTATTATTAACTGGAACGCACAACGAATGCCGGCAACTCAATTCACAGACAATGGTTTAAACTGTAACCCTAACGGTACGATACGGAAACGAAAAAACTTTTTTAACACTAAAGCAAAATAATAGAAGAATACCACTTCAGTTCTACACGCGAACACGGCATAGCCGCCCAGACGGGCGTTTCCGCACATCCCTGCAGACTGTTCCCTTTAAGCGAGAAATCTGCATATCCTTCTAAAATTTAAGAAGGCGACCATATTTTAAGATTACCACTCAATCACTTGTAAAACATCACATCCTTGCTACCAATGATAAATTTAGAATTTCCTTTGTATTTTATTAAAATAAAATTCTAAGACTCAACCTTAGCTTATCAAAGTGTAACTCTACTTAGCTATAATAATGTTGATGTCTCGTAAAATGAATGAATTATAGTTCTAAAAGCGTTTTGTTCCTTTATGTTTATTTTAATATTGAAGAAATCTGACTCGAAATAGTACTCTTTTAGCCTAGAAATGGGTCATAAAAATGCTTTATATTTTTGTTAAAAAGAATTTATTACTTTACTCTAAAAGAATTAACTTTTATTTCTTTCATCTTTTACAATACAATAAGCAGAAATGTTGTAAATACCTGTTATTGAAAATTAATCGTTCCCAGTAATGGTAAATATAAAGAACTGATTAATATTTTTCTTTTTTTCTTGTATGTTTAAAAAATATACTCGTCCCATAATAGCCGTTTTCTTTTGCTGTGTATGATTAAATCAGATTTGTAATGTTTTAGCACAACTCGTTCGCTTAAATAGTGATTAATCCCCACCCAGTCAGATTTTCTTAGCATGATTGGTAATCCCCTTGCCCATTTAAATAAAAAAAATCTTCTAATTGATATGATTAATTATAAAATTCTAACCATAAATTTAATATAAAACATAAACAATTTTTTTATTCCAGCTTATTTTCCAATGTTTACCACTTGATAATAATAATGAATAGGTAATAAGAATACATGAAAAATAATACTAGTAGTGCTAAACAACCTTTACATTAGTTATAGTTACATTATTTACTTCACTAATCTCAGAAAGCGGCCTACGGGTAAAATTTTATAGGTTATGTAGTAGTTAGTTTTATAGGTATGTGTTGACCAAACAAATATTAATTAAATTAAAATTGCCAATGTTCTTTTGCCACTTTGTGGCAAAATTTTTGAAATCATGATAAAATTTTTATGTTGTTATTTAATCACAATGTACAAAAGAAAATGACTATTTATACTGGGTCATAGAAACACTGCGACAGATCTGGTATAATCTCGACCCTCCAGAGTTGTGAGACGACCCAAACATCGTAATTTATCATTAATTCAACATATGGACTGAATTAACGATGAATAACTTGATTCGCATTGATGTTACAATAAATATAAAATTGTTTTACTGTTTAATAAGATTTTTGAGGTATATATTGTGATTTAAGAAGCCAAGCTTTTGCTTAGGTCGCGCAAATATCGAAGCTATGGCCTTGGACCAATTAAACTAGGTACGCCATTGAGCACATAACGATGCCAGTAGGCGTCTGAGGAACCGAGAGATGTTTTCTTTTAGAATAACTTTCCTGAGAAGCAACCAACTAAAAACGCAAAACCAAAGAAATTGTCGTGTTGACACGATAATTGATTGCAAGAATACGTTCAGGATAGCAAGAATATGTCACATCGTATTACAACTATTTAGAATAATTATACACACTGACCATTGTACAGTGTTGCACAACGATCAACATTAAGTATTTTATTAATGAAAATGCAAAAGTATTTTAACAATATAATAATAATAATTATTATTTTCTACACCCTAATAGGCATGATTTTACAAACTCAACCCAAAATTCATGAAATAAACATCCTGAACGTAGACAATAGCTATTTATGTAACAAGTACATAATGTAGGACATTATAGACAAGCCCAGTTTATGGCCGAGCGAGCGAAGCGAGCAAGGCCTATAAAAAGGGCGAGTCTATAAGGTCCGATTATGTAAGAGTTGCATACAAAGCTTTATGTTCGATTCCTAAAATTGGCTAATTATCAAAAAAAATCAGTTAATAAATTTGACACCTATTCTTGACAGAAGAAAATTTGACATGTAATATACAGTTGTCATACTTTATTTTACTACTATATACTTTATTTTACTACTACCACTTTATTTTACGAGTACAATAATAAGCCAGTTCACTGCCGCAAAACAATACAATAAACAGTACTTTATAATGCAATCGGACATAAAAACAATTTACAATCTATTTTTGTCAAAATACCAATGTAATTTTTTTTTTTTCTTTTGTATACATTATAATGTATACAAAAGAAAAAAAATAATTATTATTATTACATAAACGTATTGATGTCATAATGCAGATTCTTACGAATGAGGTTATTAAATTTTTGTTTAATAAGTTAGTGATTATCAGCTATCTTTTATCAGCTATCAAAATAGGTAAGATTGGTTGCATGACTGTCAGGTATGTTGCTGCATTTTACGTGTTATTTTAATAATTGAACATCTGCACGTTTAGAAATTTAAAATTCGCACTGTAGTTAAATAAGGCTCGAATATTTAAAAATCTTGCAGATAAGTTTTACTTCGAATATTAATATATTAATCTATATTTTATACTAAATTGCACGTCATTTGTACGTTTCGCATAACAGTTTGGATGATAAAGCTTTCCCAATCGCGAATTCTATAAAATATTCTGTGCCTATTAAGCGGAAGAACCAGTTATGGTTCTTATTTTCAACTTCCAGTCATAATAAGTTAGAATGGAAACCAATAAGAAAAATATACTTGCTTACCAAAATCCAAATAATCGAACATGAATGAACGCAAGTTACATATATCTTTAATTTCTGTACATTAATTAACTTTTTACTTAAACTACATATATATTTTATGCAGTTTAATATATTGTAATTTATTCTACTTATATTCCATAGTATATTATAATTTATTCTAATCATATTACACTTGGTCCCCTTGAAACCCAGCACAAGCTAACTATAGCAACTTTATCAGGCCACGTTTGCTATGCATTTCTTTGCATAGCATGGCTCATTTGCGCCCACGGTTCTTTCTAGAACACTTTGGACGTCAAACGAACAGCAACATCAAACAAACAAACTCTCATCTAGCCACACCCTGGTGGCACAACCTATAAATGCAGCCTCGAGCTGTAACCTTGCCAGAGCTAACCCATCAAACAAGCAGTAACGTACTAGACCACCGAGCCACGAAAGTGGTGTTTGTAACTTAAGAGTCAAAATATCGACTTAGACATATTTGTGTATTTACCAATAAATACTTTATTAAATTCTGGTCTCCAAATCTTTTTTATAACTCGCGGAAACAGCAAAAGACAAATTGAACAAACTTTTTGATTAATTTCTACACACTATTCCTTTTCAGATACTCTTATTGCTGAATAAATGATCGCAACTGATGTATTTGATCTCTAGATTCGCCATTTTCACGTTTTAACTTTTAATTCTTTCTAACTTTTGGTACTGAAGAACGAGTTAGTTTTCTTTTTAAATTATTATCAGACGAGACTTAACTGACACGATTTTGAGTGAAGACTTTTTTATTAATGTTAAATTGTCATTAAAATTTCGAAAACTTTTGAAACAACATTAGTTTTTAAATTAAAATTTACTTAATCTAATCTTCAATATGGGGCAGGATTTAGATTCTGACCTAGGCGTGAGATTTATATATTATATTATTTGGCATTATGTTTTGGGATCTCTATCTCATATAATTTCTTTTTTTTAGGTAGCTCTGAATCCAGCATACCAAGCTTCAGAATTGGAATACTGTATGAACAAAGTTGGTGTAAAAGCAATTGTATGTCCTGATAAAATAAAGAAAATTAATTTTTATGATATATTAAATCAAATTACGGACAAAGTACAAAAATGTGATCCTGGAAAATTAAAATGTGATGAAGTACCATCTTTAAACAGCATCATTACAATAGCTGATGAAACAATCAGGTAGGTACAGGTACTATAAAAGCTTGTCTTCGAAACGAACCGAGCTCGTGGTTGTGTCACTCTGTTCTTGTCACTTCTTATGCTTTGACCGACTCTGTTTTATTCCTCTCTGGTGATAAATTAAATAAATTAACTTAAAGATGGTCACTTAGAAAGTAATGTCTTTTGTCATTGATACATGTACTACAAAGCCTGTTCTTATTCACTTTACTTTCCACTTCAAATCACTTAAACATAATCCCTTCAATTATGTTTACTTTATACTAACTTCTTTTTATCTATTCAAGTAATAAATTATTTTGAGCTGGAAACTTTTTAATTGTGTTACTTCAGTTGCGAGAAATACGATTATAAATTGGCTTGAAGATTATTGCAATAGAGACGTTACCCATGCAGCTATCTTACGTCCAATACTGCAATCACTCTTGTCGCACAAGTTACAAATGTACATATGCTAAAGCCTAGGATCAATCTGCAGTTCATCATTCTGTATTATTGATAAACTCGACCTAGCAGTTGAGTATTGCTTAACAACAGTATTGCTTATCTCCATGCAAATCTAATTTCAGCGGGGTTTTTGTTTGATTCACAAAAGGCCTGAACAACTTTTTTAGAATCTCCACTATTGAGAAGCTTTTTGAATGCTGAACGAATACGATACGTATATGTACGTACAGTTGTACGTATATAAAAAGCAGAGTCATAGCCAGTATAAGCATGTACAAGAAGTAAATGCCTACTCAATTCTTCTCCGAGTTATTTATTCCATACAAAAAAAGGTATTGTTGTATGTTTCTTTAACTCTTCTTTTTGGGCAATGTCACTTCGAAAATGCAATGAATATCCGTTGTCGATAGGGTGATACAATAAAATCAAATTTTTTAGATATAACATTTGAACAAAAATCAGCGCAGAGACATGTGTGACATGACTGACATGTAGGTCTTTATGCATTTCAAATTTCTTCTCATTTGAGTCGGTGGAAATATTGAAATACCTGAAATAAATCGGATTTTGAGTATATGTTAGAAAGTGGTTAATTTGAAGATAAATGCCCTTGGAACCATTTCTGTTGCCTTTTGATATCTTTAGGACACTATTGTCTATTTATGAGTTTGATGACCATACAAGACTCCAGATACGTACTTTTGCATAGTATTTTGCTCGCAATATTTTTGTTGGTGACAATTTTTGTGTATGACTAACGCGTTACCAGAGTTTTATTTCACTTACGAAAGTTCGACTGGATATGAGTCGATAAAATGTACCATTTCCAAGAAACACCCATCGAGGAGATAAACAATGATTTAAGATATTCGCCAGGAAGTTTTTGGAGTGCAAATGTATTTTCCTATGCTCGCTATGCACATCTTGTCCAATTCTGGTCATACATATTTTTTCATATAGCTGGATGTGTCATCAAAAGTAGGGGGCGTCCGGTCTGGTTTAATTGGTTTTTGGCATTGGTCCCGTAACGTTAAGTCTATGGCAATATTAAACACGATTTTAGTATACGAAACTTCAACTAACAACTAACCTAACCTAATCTGCTACTTGGTTAACATTACGGGACCATTAAATTAGTCCGGTCCAAAAAATAGAATGGGTATGTCTGAAGAAGTCATTCACATTTTTAACTGTTTTGATATATCGGACACATGTATTTTTGCAATTCTTTATACAAGGTATTATTTCGTTCGTTGATGGAAATGCTGCAATCCCAGCAGCATTCTCAACTCTTATTGAGTCTTTTGACTTTAGTTAGTGATTCAAACGCTGTCTATACATGTTTATAAATATCTTAGGACTTAAGCAATTGGAAGATGTTTAACTTCTAACTTCATAGTCATTTTTTCTTCTTGTCTGTATACACTCACCAATGCTCAATATCTCATTAAAATCATTATTTTTTTCTTATTTAATGACAAAATTAGTGATCGGGTTTTTTCTAGAGGTACCTACAACTACAATGAAATATTAGATCTAGGAAATGAAAACTCAATACGGAAAATAAGAGAAAATCAGGATGAAATACAAGCTGATAGTGCTTTAAACATTCAGTTCACTTCAGTAAGTTGTCAATTGCTGTTCTACTTTTTTTACCTTTTGCTTATTTCTATGTATAAATAAAGAATATGAAATTATTGCAAAACTTTTTCTATTCTCTCCAGTTAAATCTACTGTTCTAAAAATACAGAAAAGATCAAAAACCAAGGTTAACAAACTGTGCAGATTCAATTCTGTTCTATGCTTTCAATGATTGAGTAAATAATTTTTAGGGAACTACTGGAAAACCAAAAGCAGCAATCTTAAGCCATTTCAATGTAGTCAATAATTCTTTTGCAATAGGAAAACGAAACGAGCTAGACAAGAAACATCACAAAATCTGCGTTCAGGTTCCTTTCTTCCATGCTTTTGGATACACTATAACATCGGGTGCAGCTGTTAATTTTGGCGCATCTTTAGTCATTCCTTCTTCATTTTATAATCCAAGCGAAAATTTAAGAGCTGCAAAAGAAGAAAAGTAATAAGATGTATATATGTACATGTATAATTAGTATTCTAATCTTTTATATCTTTTTCTTTAGATGTACAGTAATTCATGGCACTCCAACTATGTATGTAGATTTGGTGAACATGCAAAAACAAAAACAAGAAGATATCAATCCAGAAATAGCCGTTTCGGGCGGATCTCCCTGTTCACCTCAGCTGTTTAAACAAATGAAGAGTATCTTAAAAGTGAAAAAAGTTAAGGTATCAATCACGAATATTGACAAATTTTGATAAATGTAACAATGAAGTTATTTCAGTCGGTTTACGGTCTGACAGAAACAACATCAGTGTGCTTTCATTCTTTACCCGTTGATGAAGACGAGCACAAAGCAACAGAAACTGTTGGGCATGTAAGCGATCATTTGGAAGCTAAAGTAGTCGATGAAAATGGACATATCGTACCATTTGGTACACCTGGTGAATTGTATGTACGTGGTTATACCACTATGTTAGGCTACTGGGATGACGAAAAGAAAACAAAAGATACGATTACTGATGATCATTGGTTGAAAACAGGGTAAGCTTTTACTGTCTTTTAAGTCTAATAATAGCTTTGGTATTACCAATTGTCCATTACCAAGCTCGTAAAAGTAACTTTAACTTTGGCCATTCATTGATCTAACCAAAAGATTTTTATAGTATTTTAGGTACTATAAGCAAATGGGCATTGTTTTGATACCTATTTACCTATATATTTTAGAGATCAATTTGTTCTTCAGGAAGATGGCTATGGCAGAATAGTTGGAAGATTAAAAGATATGATAATAAGGGGCGGTGAAAATATATATCCAAAAGAAATAGAAGATTTCCTAAACACTCATCCAGATATTTTAGACACTCAGGTGATTTTCTACATTATATCCCATAATCGTTCTCATTTCATCTTCTGTTTTTAGGTTATTGGCTTATCGCATGAAAGATTAGGGGAAGAAGTATGTGCATGTATTAGAGTAAGAGAAAATGCAAAACTCACAAAAGAATCGTTAGCTGAATTTTGTAAAGGGAAGATTGCTCATTTTAAAATACCTAGTCAATTACGAATTGTTGATGGCTTCCCTAAAACACAATCGGGGAAAGTGCAAAAGCATTTATTAAGAAAACAATTTGAAAAACAAAACTAATCATAAGTAATTCTTAAAAATGTGATATTACTTTTGTACTTAAATACTGTTAAATAAAATAAAAATATTTTTGCAATTTTTATTCGATCAAGTTGCATATTGTGATGTTCACGTTTATGTGAGGTGGAAAAATTAATATGAGCATATAAGTACATAAAATAAAGAAAAACTTAGAGAATCATTATTGCACAGATGTGGTTATTAAGGATCAATAAATAAATAAATAAAAACATAGAAACTTACATACAAAGTCATAATGATATCCCAAGAATACAAAAATTTAGTATATAATTATAAAATAATGAAACAGAATGTAATAGCATATATTTATTATATTATTTTGAAACAATATTAAAATTAACAAGGATAATAAAAGGAAAGGATATCCTAGCCATAAGTCAACCTGAAAATTAAAAATCATGTAAATAATTTAAAGGTATATTGATTTTCTATAGCATATTTAAAATTCTCTCTGTACTTCACTAATAAGGTATAAATCACTTCTATGGTTATTGACATTGTTAGTAAGAAAACTGAAAGAATTACCAAAGATAGGGAGTATTTTAATAAAAAGAAAAAACAAAAAATAGTTGAAAAATTATCTCGGGGAGATGAGAATAATAAAAAATTATTATTTTGAGTTAGGTGAGAAAATATAAGGAAAATTTTACTATAAGAAGAAATTTGTCTATACAATAGAAAATAAAATAAATGTGTATATAGAATATGTAAATTGATAAAGTTCAAGAAGCAAAATTGTTAAATTAAAATATATAAAAAGAAAGTCCAGCGTTTTATTGAATAAAGGAGGAGTCAGTGCATTAATTACAGAAAGCAAAATTAAAGGGTATTATGATACAGTAAGTGTAATGGAGGAAAGAAAATAAAATTTAAAAAACTGTCTTTGAGCTGGGTTTGTTACTCATCAAGGTATGGAAGATTTGAAGTCTTCATTATATTCCTGTAAAAGAAAATAATTATTAAGGTAACTTAATCATAAGAAATACATTTGAAGATACTGAGGTGTTGGGGAGCTGGCAGTCATCATTCGAGCCCTAGATAAGAAGAAAACCATGAAAGCAGTTTTTGAGGCAGTCCAGTAGTCCGGTGATGTGAGGTCTGTAGAATCGAAGGCTGTGATCACGGTTCTTGGTGGAAAGTGTATATTGTGAAAATTGTAGGTTGTGAAAGTGGAGGTAATTGTTAGAAAAGGAGTAAAAGATACATATGTCAAAATTTTAAGAAACTATTGGATAGACATACAAGGAAGACTTACCTGAAGAAAAATTTTACATGTAAGTTGACAAGGGTAAGATTTCTTTCCATTTTAAAATCCTAAAATAAAGATTTATAAAATAAAGAACTAATAAACAATATATGCTATACTTACTTATTCCTTCTTGAGAAATATTTTAATTAATAACTGTCAGGTTTGACATTCCAGATATATGTGTCAGTGGTTATAGGTAATAACCAAACTTTATTTATTGAAAAAATACTAACCACTGCATGAGTGTGAAAAATTTAAATATTTTATTTATAAAGTTTAGTCTTTCAATAAATGAATCCAGTATTGAAAGATTATAATAAGAGTCTCATATTAAGGTATATAATAAAGAAATTTTATAGGTAACCTTTACGATTGAACATCGAGTAATTCGACCCTGAGATAGATAAGATTTATTGACAATTTACAAGATACAAAATTACTTCACAATATATATAGGCGCATAATTCCATTTCAGTTAATTTCAATAGCTAACGCCAGTTAAAGCATTTTAATTGGCTCCCTCCTATCCTAAGATTACTAAATGCAATCTGCATCTCGCAGATCGGAGGTCAATACAGACGTGTACATAAAGAAAGCATTTATTCAAGATCTGAAAATGCTAAGTATCAGTCAACGACTTCTACAAAACCAAGTAATAATCCCTCTCTCTCACAGCTTATGGTCAACACAAGGCACTAAACCAACCAAGAGCCTCCTCTCAGTCTAATAGTTGTTTCTTATAGACCTAAGATGTCCAACAATAACAACTCTGACAGCCGTCAGTTAAGAACGCTTCTACGAGTATAAGACCACTCTCGAACCTGATCTCAAGCAAGGGGTGGAATTAAACTGACAACTTTTTGCAAATGTAGGCGAATTAACCCAAGCAGCAGTAACTTAGATCGAACTTTGATTGAGTAGTTACGTAACTACAACTAAATTTATGACTTTATAGGTTTAATTACTTCAGTTCGGAATATTTTAGTAATTGAGTAGCTGTTTATACTATTTATTGGAAGTATGTAGTTCCATTACTTCTAAGTAAGTTACTAAGTCGTTGCAACTTCAAAGTGGTAGTGTGATTATAGCAGTAACTTTATAGAACCAGTACTTTATAGAAGCTACTTTAAAGTAGTAGTATTTTTAAAACTTTAAAGTAGTAGTGAAAGTTCTTAACCACCTGCCTGGAACCATTGTTTAACCCTTTAAAGTAATGGAACCATATAGTAGTATTGAATGTAAAACTTACGTTTTTGCTACCCTGGAGAATCACTTTAAAGTAATTTTTCGTAAACTACTCCACCTCCATATTTACTTGTAACATGTTCGAGGCCATTAATCAATTTGCAATTTGTTATGATTATTAGATGTTTTACTACATAACCTTCAATAAAAATAACAAATTAGTGCCAAGTTGTGCCTTAGAAATTGTTATGTATGTAACTTAAAGTTGGCAACATTTATTTGTAGGATGTAACTAGCCAATCCTGGCCCGTCCGTCAGTACCACTTGAGTCGACTTGGAGGACACGCATCTTGTACAGTGTATGCATTGTGTATGTAATGCTCCTTGCTCATCCAATATTAATAAAGTTAATTAATGACAATAATTGAGTATATTTTATTTAAACACATACAAGAACATAACAGGAATAATATAAAAATGATTTCTATCATGTGTATCAACTCATAAGTATTTTTTTCATAGTTTATTAAAGACATTTTTTATTAAAAAATATATTTAAAGAAGGTGTGTTGTTATTTTTCGACCTATCATCATCACATTCAACAGAAAAGTTGCAATGGTTTATAATCTTGATTTACTGGAATGACAAAATAAATAAAAAAATTCATTGCTCTTTGTATAATTTAGTGCATATTACAAATAAAATAGTAATCCATTTTGTGACACGATCGCAGCATTAGTATAGGAAATGATACAATATTTGTTAAGTTGCAAGAGTAAGAGAGAGAGTAACCACGCGACACGATGTGTCAAAGAGAAGAGAAAAGAAATTCCACGAAAGTAGTAATTACTACGCCGCCACGTATCTGCTACCCAAAAATTGTTCCCCATTTTGGTTCTAGGCACGTAATGAAACCGTAGCAATTATGTGCTTGTGACTATTGACAAAAACTTAATAGTTCCACTGGTAGTTGCTGGAATGATGTTGCGTTATAAAAACATAGAGAGTCCTGGGACATCTATTAATAAACACTTACTTAGTCCTGAAATAAAAGTTCCTATGACCTTCTGTCTTCTTTAATCTGTTGTTACTAAGCGCTGTAATGCTACCATGTAACGAGTTCGTTACTACAAGTGTTTAATTCGTGTTATCGCATAAGAAAAAAATACTTTAACATCGGTATGTGCAGCAAAGTTTAAATTCTTTTTAAGTCTTGGGTTATTTGTGACCCTTAACCAGCTAAATAAAATGTTTGATTTCAAGGTTTATTACGTATAAAACAAACTTTCTACATGTTACTTTCTTACTTACATATTGCAATCACAAATTTATATTTGTTTATGACATTAATTTATCAACTGTTCACAAAAGAATATATTGCCTTCGAAACTATATTTTATATTTTACAAGGCGTAATTACGTTAAGGTATTTTTTGGTATTTACTGCATGGGTGTTTTTTTTAGTTTTTCCTGTTAACACCCTTATAAATAAATAAATAAATAACGATTGTTTTTCATTTCCTTAAATTAAGCTTTTCCCACAGTATTCTGCACTTAGAGATAGTTTAGCTCATTTTTTGTTATTGGTCATAATAATGCAAGGTTTAAATTGTGATTGGCTGGAACCTTCTGGAATAATCATCCCTCTTTTTCTATTGCAATACGAACATCTCCGGCTTTGTTCAGGAATAGTTTTGAGAGTAACGATCATCATTACAGTGGAGTCAAACTTGAGTCTTGGACGGACGAACACATTGCCCAGCAAGCGTAATTTCAGAAGTATTCTAAGTATTGTATATGAACGCTAACCTTTATCATCCCTCTTTATTCGAAAGGAAGATTATACCACTTCGTGTTCCACACATAGCGCAGATTTTAATTTAACTGACCTGTTTAATCTTTATGCCGCACTAGTATGATGTGAAGGTCTTTTTGTGATGTTCAAAAAAAGGCAATAAAGTGTACAAATGTTTGGTGTTACCTCGGATTAAGTTGAATAACTAACGGTACCGTAAGTTACTCTGCCAAATAATTATCATCAAACTTTTGAAAAACACTGAAGTCTTTGAAATCTATGTTTCCTAGTAAATTATTATTAAAAATTTTGATATTTTAGAAAGAGATCCCTAATTAACTTTGATTTGTAATCCTATTTTGAATTTTTATCTCTAAACAAAAACTGGCATGTTTGTCGCATCTTATATCTAACTTTATGCAACGTTCATGTAACTTTATTTTCAAATATTTGATGATTAATTAATTTGAGTGACTAAATGAAAAATTAATAATAATAAATCAGCTGCTCTATGTTTGTAGTCAATTGCTGAAAAGTATGGATAAGACGTATTTCTTTTTCCAAGTTGTGGATTTCCGCCACAATTCTTTTTAAACTATAATAACAAACAATTTGGGTGGCATCCTCTATGATGTTGTTCTACGAAATTCTTTCTTACTAACTCAAAATCTTCGGTTTATGAGATTACTCTGAAGACTTTTACGAATTAAAATGAAAAGTTAAACAAGCAGTAATTGCATCCGTGGATGCAGAAATTCGTTTTATCGCTGGATCAGATAGTGTCAACCAACCAGCGGCCTTTTTCTCCAGAACCACTTTCAGTTAAGGAGAAGACTCTCTTTCCTCAGAAAAGAAGCCCGAGCTATGGCTAAAAATGCATTTCCAACTAATTACTGAACGACCTCTTTTATGTTATGTACAAACAAAACCTAATGGCACTTCGAACTATTCTACTGGAGTTGTTACATTTTTACCGATCTGGAAGAGAAAAGGAAACCGTAAATGAATTATTAAGGATATATGCTTAATTGTCCATAATTGAAATCAATTGAAGTCAATATATTACAAAACGTTTGGCATTCGATAGTCATTAAAAGGGTTAAGGCAAGGATTTTAAATCTTCTGTGCTCAGTCAATGATTTAAAAAAAAAGTTATATCAAATACAAAAAGTGTGCCGAGATAAATCCTCAATTTCTAAAGCAGAAAGAAAGTTGATTAAAGCAAAGTTGATTGATCGACCAGTACAGCAGATTCATGTTTGCATTTCCTTACAAGGACATGGCGGTATGTACAGTATTCTCTAGATACTCCTAGTTCTTTTTCTTCGACCAAGAAATGTTTTATGTTTCGCAAGTTCAGAACATTTCTTGCAGAATTAAACATTGCCAGCCGTCACACGGTTCTATACTGTCCACGTGGAAATGAACAGGTTAAACGCTAGTTTAGCGCTTAACTTAAGCATGGCATGGAAGACAATATAACCTGTAGTGCGCAATACACAACAGAACATCTCTCAGTAATGAAAAATGTTAAAAAATTTCATTAGCTCCCTCCAATACACTGCTACTAATACCACCCCTCTTGGGTAAATAAATCTTTTAGTGAAGAATCTAATCTCAGCTGGCTCAAGATATTAGAACCAATGTTTGTAAAGAAACAAGTTCTCGTCCCCTTTAGTGGAAGATGTGACATTCTATCATGCCAATCATTTTTTGGGCTAGTACAATATTCCGATTGTTCCTGTTTCACTGTACAAAATCTACTTGTTACACAATTCATCAACTAATCAACGTTATATTCAGCTGTTGAAACTTGCTTACCAGCTTCGGATGAATTAATAAAAAACCTGCTTTCTACTCACCTTCGTCACCATTTATATTTACTGACAACGATTTCATCACCATTCACAGATACATAGCTATCTTAAGGCCAATCTTACGCCCCTTGGAGTAAGACCAGCTAACCACCTTCCTATCTTGCAAATTACTTCTTATTATTAATACTTTCTTAATACTTATTATTAATACTTTCTTTAATTGCCAACACCAATCATTGGCGTGACTAGGTGGGGGGGCAGGCCTGGCCACCCCAGAATGGCTATGCCCTCCCCTCAGGAAAAAGTCAATTGAGCGCCTGGATGTTTAAAACTCGCCGCGCTTTATGGGGCCGTCCATAAAGCACGTAACGCTTTTGAGGGGGAGAGTGCCACTGCCACCAAAAACCACTGTGCAGAAAGTACCACGTACCACTTTTCAGTTCTTCTTAGAGTAAATATTGGAAATGTTCTTCACAACTCTGAGGGTATTATGAAGAAGTGTGCCTTTAGGTCTGTTGAAGATAATTTCAACACCTGCTGCAAAAAAACCTGGAACGTGGTATACAGGGCTATTAAATTAAGATGCAATATGCTCCATATTATTGAAGCAACGTAACTTAATGAAATAAAAGGTTTCACTTCTGTGTAAACTTAAATATTCAGTCTCATCTCCTCTGTTAATACAGTTCTTGCTCGCTTACGATTTGAGTGACCAAATACACCCTTCATTTTTTAATTTATTAAATGTCCGCAAAACTGTAGAAGGATGTGAGATAGGGCGAGTTGGAAATTCAGCAGCAAATAAATCACAAGCCATTTGTAAGCTATTGGGGTTTTGGTACCACAGACACATTTGCACCTTTTCTTCTTTATTAGTGTACCTTTTAATACCTACTAAATAATTGATTTAACAGTTTACTAAGTAATTTTTTTGTTTCATGTTACTAGCATATTAGATTGAAAGAAATGATAAAAATACCATGCTGTATTCGCTATGTGCATGGCGACTCGTGGCGACCTCTGGTCGTAGACTGAGAAATAAGGACGGAAACCACAACATTGGCGTTTATGGACGGATATCGAAAGTGTGAAATAAATCAAATATAAAGACTATTTTTTGTTTACTTTTTACATGAACGTGTACAGTATTTATTTTTATGCGATTGAGAAGAATAAGCATGTAAGTAAATTGTATTTAATATACATATTTTCATGTTATTATTCGACTTTTTGGGGTTATGTCCATATATGCGCATATGAAAATTCAATAAATGGTAAAAAATGATACAAACTTGCACTTGCTATTTGAACCATTATTTTTGCAATTCACTACGCAACAAGTATTCCCACCCATTACATTAGCAAAGTTTACTGAAAGCGTCCGTCATGATTGCTCTTTTGCTCCACCTAGCGCGCTTCGGGCGATTATCCCATCCCCTCCAAGCCGACGCACATAGCGAACATTTGGTTGCCTGTGTGCACATAATGCTTTGACTCGATTAATTTAAAATGCAACATAGGGAAATGCACATATTGCAAGTTAATTTAATAGCCCTGTATAGTACTTTACTGCTAACTAACTTTAGATACACTCTGCATTTCATTCTATGAAATGAACAAGCCTATAAGTTTTGACCACCTCGTATACAGGCTGTTCACAGTTATCGGCGCACTATTGTTATCTTAGTTATTATTGGAGCTACGAAGTCGGTTAACTTAGCAAGTATTTCTTCCGCTGATTAACATGACAAAGGCAAAAAACAATTGAACTTTGCGTTTTCGAAAATTTTCAAAAGTAACATTTCTTAAATGGGACACTCTGTATATTTTGTAGAAATGAATGGACAGCGGCATCATAAATACAAAAGTTTATGCTCATTACCGCTTTAAAATGAAAAATAATGAAGTTATAGGATACTTTTCATATTTTTGATTCATTTAAAACACAATTTTCAATTGTGTTTTTGTCTTCACCATGTTAATCAGCAGACAGCCTTCGTAGTGTAATGTCTAGACTTTTACCCAAGCGGCCCGAGATCGACTCCCGGTACCGGCAAATCTGGTTAAGGTTTTCTGACACAAATATGGGATTTGCGCTGTTCCCTCTGTAAGTCGGCTGCAGCCACACGTAGGGCCTACGTATTAATAATAATCGCCCCCTCTCTCCCCCACAAGCTTATAGTTTCTGGGGCCTGGTTTCCAGGTTATGGGTTGTAGCAATTATTATTATTATTATTATAGAAAAAATACTGCTAATTTAATCGACTTTATGACTGCAACAATAACGGAGATTTAAGTTATAACCTTATTTCGCAAAAATTATTGTCCTATCACTATACAAGGTGTTCGCAGTTATCGGTGCACTACTGCTATCTCCGTTATTGTTAGAGTTACAAAGTCGGTTAAATTAGCAGTATTTTTTCTGCTGATTACCTTGCTGGTGATTTACCTGGTTTTGGTAGCATAATGATTTGTGCTGTTTTTCATTGGCTTGGAAAATGCCGAGTTGTGAGAATTGCATTGTACAGGTGTATAAGAGCTTGTATAATTTTTCTTGGTAATTACTTGACGATTGTCCCAGTAATTAGATCATATCCTGGAACTTTTTTTTATGTTGATCTTATTTATTTCTTCTTATACCTCTTTGATGGTTAAAGTTTTGAGGGGTAGACTCTTTTGGAACGGTGAGTCCAGGAATGCAAGGCTTTTTGTTTCTTTCTCTGGAAGTTGACAAAGGAAAGGGTGTGAAATAGTGCAGTAATAATATCTGTATTCTTATAATTTTTTCTTTAATATTTTTTCACAAAGTTACTCATAATTTAAAACAAAAAAAACAAATATTCAACACGTTATTTTTATTAAACAATTATTCTAAAAACATTACGAATTAAATTTCTCAATGAAACAAAATAAGAAAAGGTGTTACACTTGTGACAAAGATAGTACAATCAATAATCATGCAAACATATCCTGCTTCAGATTAATAAGTCTGGAAACAAAATTTCCAAAGGGTGAATAACAAATAGTGGTTAGTATTAAAGCTTAATTGCATATAACAGATGCGATGTAAAAAAACTATTTTGAAAGTTATCAACAACTGAAGCAAGGACACTGACGCCATTTACCGAGAGTACCATTATCGGTTTTATTTGTGACCAAAATTTCCCATTCACTATAATCAACAAAACGTTGAGAAATCCACTAACGTTTTCTTATTTATTTTTCAAGTTGTTGTTTCAGTAAATACTTTTGCATTTTTCCTGATAGTGTCTTTGGTAAGGCATCCATTATTTCTAATCTTGATGGAATCTTAAAGCTAGCGATGTTTCCTTTACAAAATTCCACTAATGATTGATGATTTAATGTCTCTTCTTCCCTTAATCTAACACAAGCACAAACTTCTTCCCCTAATCTTTCATGTTTCAAGCCAATCACCTAAAAATGACACCATTTAGTATTGGTTTAGATCGTACAAAACAGTTGCCTACATGAGCTTCTAATATACTTGGATGTGTATTTAAGAAATCTTCTATTTCTTTTGGATAGATATTTTCACCACCCCTTATTATCATATCTTTCAATCTTCCAACAATTCTACCATAACCATCTTCTTGGATAACAAATTGATCGCTAGAAATTCCAAAAGTATATTTTTGAATAAAGACTAATATATCAAATTAATGTTACCCTGTTTTCATCCATTTGTCAGATCCTAAGACTTCTTTAGTTTTTGCTTCATCCTCCCAATAACCCAACATTACAGAGTATCCTCTAACACAAAGTTCTCCAGGTATTCCAAATGGAACAATCTGGTTGTTACTATCGATTATTTTAACTTCTAAGTGATCCACAATGTATCCAACAGTTGATGTTGATTTTTGTTCATCTTCATCTATTGGTAAAGAATGGAATATTGCAGCAGTTGCTTCAGTTAATCCATATACTGACTAAACAAGAACAAGAAGAAAACAAGAAGCATTTCTAATCTACTTTAACTTCAAATTTTTCACCTTAACTTTCTTTACTTTCAGCACTTCCAACATTTGTTTAAATAGATATGGCGAACAAACAGCTCCACCACTGTATGCTACTTCAGCATGTAACTTCAAGTTCTGTTTCTTTTGAAGATTTACTAAATCTACGTACATTGTTGGAGTGCCATAAATAGCTGTGCATCTTAAACATTAAAATTAAATTTGATAGTAGTAGCGTCAAAAATGATAAAGGTACTTTTCTTCTAGAAGAGCATTGAGATTCTCTTGTGAGTTATAAACTGCAGATGGTAAGACCAAAGTTGAACCAAAATTAAAAGCCGAACCGACTGTAATTGTTAGACCAAACGCGTGAAAGAATGGAGACTGTGCGCATATAGTATGATGCTTGGTGGATAACTCGTTGCGTTTGCCAATTTCGTACGAATTGTTGACCACCTGAAAATGACTGGTGACTGCTGCTTTTGATCTTCCTGTAGTGCCCTAGAACTTTGTTAATTAGTAAAGACTTACATAATAGTATGGGTAAGTTTTTCTTAACTATAAGTTGAACGGTAAGATCTTATTTTGTCTTATTTCAATGATACACACCGATATCGACGACATTATACTCAATACCCACAGACCCATTAAATTAAAAAGTTATAAATTATTCGAAAATTCCATTGTTAAACTGATTGCGACCTAACCTAACATAACAACGCTAACCTGAAATTAGCCTTGAAACTTCAATTAACACTAACTAACTTAATCTAACCACAATGTCGCTTCTTGGCGGTTCACTGAAATAAGACGAATCTGAATAACTCTTCAATTAAGTTAAACAGAAATTCTATCACTTCTTACTGAAGTAAACTGAATATTGAATGGATCATCAGGTGAAATCAAATACTGATTGTCTCTAATAGCCTTTACTGAGTTTGCAGTAGCCTTTTCTGAGACTTCCTCAAAATTATATGTTCCCCTAAAAGCATACAAAGCATTAAATTAATATTTTTAATGTTTCACTTTGAACATACTTTAACGTATCTTTTGCAATTGCAATTACAGTAGATAATGAAGGAATCTTCTCGCATTTTAATTTTCCTGGATCACTATGTTCTAACTCTGGCGAAACTTGTTGCAATATCTCGTACAAATTAGCATTTTTGGCTTTGTGTGAGCATATTAAAGCTTTTACTCCTACTTTATTGATACAATACTCTATTTCCTTAGATTGATAACTGAAGTTCAATGGTACCTGAAACAATAATTATAAGAGTTATGGGACAGTACTTATCTTTTAAGTTGGAAACAATAACTGGGTTACTACTGCTTTAGGAGTATCGACTCCGTCTATTCTCATTACTCGAAAAATTAATTGACATATTCTTCTATTATGTAGAAATTCTGAAGAAAAAGGTTTGTATTTCTCAGATCGGCATGGGATAAGAACTTTTTTTAAATTAGATTTACTTCTAGAAATCGTCAAAGTTAGCTCAGTAGTTAGTAGACTTGGAATGGAGCTAGTCCATGTCATTGTTACCAAGGGGTAAATTAAAAATTTTGCCCTTCAGAGGTCATCAACGTTAATTCTCATATAAGAACACCTATTTTCTTCCAATCGTCGCCAAAATTAGCATGAAACTAGTTTATCATTCTAACCAAGGGTTGAATTGGAAATCTTGTTCTATAAATTACAATTTGTCCTATGAAGATCAGATGGTTGTATTCATAAGCAGCGATAAGGTCCTGGACTTGCTGATGAATTAAGTAGAGACAGTGGAAGAGGTACATCTCGTCAGGTGCGGTGGGGTGCGGAGGGAGTACCTTACTTACTCTGCGCGCGCTATAAACTCATCAATTTTTAAACTTTAAAAATTTAGATTACTCAAATTCTTTTCTTTGGCACTTTGGAATTTCATAGAAATTTCCTGATAAACATTTAAATTACCCTCAAAGAGTTAGATCTTTCGGTCTCAAGAGGTCATAAAAGGTCGGATAATTAACATTGTAATATTGGTTTACGTTTAAATTGACTCAAACCTTACATAGGGTAAGTTCGGCATTGTAACTCTTTTTGCTCCAAAAGCTCTATTGTCATAGTTATAATTATTTGCAATAATGGATACTATGAAAACCGAGCACTTCGAGTTAAATAGATCTGAATGCCGAACTTACCCTTAATAATAGATTTTGATGTACTAAACAATAAACCAAATGAAAAGTAAATATAGGTTTTTCCAATTCCAATTTTGTGCTAATTTAAGAATTGTTCATGACATAAAGTTCTATAAATAATTATGTAATGATTTCAATGGAACCAGATTTTTATATGTATGGCCTTTGATGACCGCCAGAGGTCAAACAGTTGATTTGGTTGTTTTTAAGCTCATTTAATAATGACCAGGAAGCAATTGTTTATAAAGATGCAAAGCTTGCAGCAATTTTATGAAATTCCATGTCCTTATCATCTGATCTTCGTTGACCTCTTTTGGCCAAACCAATTATGAAATCGTTTTTGAGTCAAGTTCAATACGGTTTTAAAGTTTTATGGGATTCTCTATTTTTATGTACATGAGGTTTAATGACCTCTGGAGGTAACGACATCATCACAAACGGATCATCGAATCGCTTTAATTGTGATTGAGAAATCGTTCGACAGGTCAAGTGCTATAAGTTTTCAAAGTTGGAAAAAATTCTATGGAATTTTATATTTTTATGTACATCATCTTTGGTGACCTCTGAAGGTCAAACAGACCATCGCATCGTTTTTCGTTCAAGGTATTTAGAAACAGTTCAGGAGGTCAAGTTCTATAAATTAACAAAATTTTAAAAATCTTATAGAATTTGATATTTATATGAACACGACATATGATGATCTGTGAAGGTCAAACGGATCTTTTGTCAAACTAACCAATATGTATCCTCCACGAGCAGCAGCCATTGTACTAATTATATATTCTGTTAAATTAGTAGCCCAAACACCGAGTCTATCTCCTTTTTTCAGACCTAATGATTGAAGACCTGCAGCAAACCTGTCCGATTTTTCTAAAACATCTTGGTAAGTAAGTCTTTCATTTTGATGTCGTGATACAATTGCTGTCTTTTCTGAGAATTTCTCCGCACTGTTCTGAAGAAGGTTTCCTATTGTTAAAGGTTTTAGAGGTTCTTTTCCAATACCGTGTAGGTAACTTAGCTTTGAATAATAGGATTGACATCTGCAATAGAAGAAATTTCGATAAACATCTTGATTCTATGAAATGATAACTGCTATTGCAACTAACTAACTCCATATTATTTACTTAATTATTCCATAGTAGGTATTTAGAAATAGTTACTTAGGTATTAAAATACACTGAGGATAATGACATTGGAATTAGTATTGGAAAATGCTCAAGCATTTATTTTTGGAGAATATTCCTGGAGCGCAAACGAGAATAAATCCTCAAAAGTGAACAGGACTATATCTTGCAAAGATATACCCAAAATAAGGATAATTTCAAAAGTTCTTGAAATATTCTCCACATGCTGAAAATGCTCGAACGATTTCCAATTTTCCTCTTCTCATTTATAATTCTATGTATTATAATCTAATGTGTTATAAGGTATTATAAAGTATTATAATGTACTATAATGTATTATAATGTATTATAATGTATTATAATGTATTATAATGTATTATAATGTATTATAATGTATTATAATGTATTATAATGTATTATAATGTATTATACGTGTATCTCTTTTACACCTAATAGAATGCAATGCCTCACTTGGTTTATGGTAAAAAAACGTTACAGTGTATTATTAGTGACCTAAATGTTAGGTTTACTTTTCTGAGTATTATACTTAGTTGTCTACCTGTTGTTCCAATCCTACTAAGTTAATTATGCGTATTGTAGAAAAGCTAACTATGCGCACTTCGGTTATTGTGTACTATTAGGTTTTTTGACCTCTGGGCATTTCTGGTACAGTCTAACACGGTGTAGAATTACCCACTATGTAGATGACTTGTAATCTGATCGCCAATTTTGCAAGGTATACTAAACACACATTAGAAAAAGGCTGCGCTAGATTTGTTATGTCAAGTGATAAACGGCAAAGAGCCCACCCATTCCTGCATCGATTCATTGCATGGGGATCCAAAAGAGCCCCAGATCTGTCAAATAAACCCCGGTGTACTTGAATGCAATGAAGAACAGGCATCAGGTCTGAGCCTTTAGTGGTTTCAGTGTTGTTTATCATATTTTTTCCAACAGGATTAAAGGAGCTATGTTTTAATACTATTATTGGCCATTAAAGTAGACGTTTCTGTTACTATTTAATACAAAAATGTACCGTTGCTATGCTACACCTTTTTCGCATGTGTTATACGGCTTAAAAGTGAGTACTTTTAATCCTGGAAGAAAAAATAGCATGTTTTACTCGCAATTTTTGCGGCTGCTTGGCTACGCTGCGCCTAGCAAATGCAAACATACGCTCGTTAAACAAAGTGTCATTTTTAACCCTAATAGTACAATATAAAATTTATATTTGGTGTGATCTGATGTGGGACCGTTTCTGTGCCTATTAGAACAATCTTTTTCTTTGGCGCAACCTGAGATTCGTGTCATGTGCTACATTCATGTGTATTGTGCATATTATTCGAGTGCACACAAATCCGATATATCTGTGCATTTAATAGTAATTACATATTTTTTACGGTTGCACATAAAATGTTGTGTATACTTTGTCCGCGAAATTCGTTAGCGTCCTCGAGATTGTCCTGCATCGGCCGTAAACGGGCTCCGCGACAATTATTCTCTCGGTATGTTAACAATTTCGCGGCCTTGGTATACAAATAACTATTAACGACCGCATTTTATTTATCAACAATACAATAGTTTATTTTTTTACAATTACACATATCGCATGCTAGTTCCTTTTTTAAATGTTAAATATAAATGATACCCCAAAAAATAGTGTATGCTATGCGTCCTCTAACAGCGTTTAAGGGCTAAATATTCTGACCTCGCCCTTAAAGACCTGTTAAGAGGACTTATTTTTTTCCTCATTCACACTTATGGTGTCTGTCTATTAAAACTGGTCTATAAGACCAACCATTAATTTTTTTCTGATACTTCTTAAAACTAAACTAATTAAATACCTAAACTAAAGTTCATCCGACGATGTCCTTTAGTTTTTTTAGCCACTATTAAACTCGCACTATGCTCTGCTTTTCACTGCACTACACAAGCTCGAATGGTTTGGTCCTCTTTAGTCTTCGAACAATATGTTGGTTGTCCAATAGCTGAAGAGCTTCTGCGTTTTCGTGTAGGTGAAGCCTGGCTTCGTGTTTGCCAGCAAACCTTTTGATCTCTTCCTTGACTATTGAGATGTTGAGGTCTCGGTGCAAATCAGAGTTACGTATGTACCATGAAGCGTAACACCTTGTTCTGGAATGTTTGTATGGTTTTTATGTTACTATCTTTGGTACAGCCCCAGAGTTGGAACCATATAACCATACCGGTTTTAGGATCTGATTGTAGAGTAAGATCTTATTATGTACTGACAGTTTGGAGTTTCTTCCAAGAAGCCAATAAAGCTGTTTGTATTTGAGTCCCAGTTCTTTTCTTTTCTTTTTTACATGCTCTTTCCACCGGAGTTTGGTGTCTAGAGTCATGCCTAGGTATTTGGGGTTGTTCTCATAGGGCACAATAGTACCATTAATCTCTAAGGGCAGAGGATTTACCAACCGTTTGATTGTGAAGCTAACATGGATAGATTTGACTTCATTTCGCTTAATCTTCCATTGTTTGGTCCAATCGAGTATTGTGTTGCTAGCTGCTTGTAATTTCTCAATGGATATATCTTGCTCCTTCTCTACTGCAAGGATTGCAGTACCGTCTGCGAATGTTGCTACGGTGATTCCATCCAATTTTGGTTTATCACTCCTGTATAACAGAAATAGGATAGGACCGAGGACACTACCCTGTGGCACACCCGCTTTTATTTCTTTCATGCCAGAATAATCATCTTCCTGTTTAATTCTGAAAAGTCGGTTTGAAATATAAGATGTTATTATCTCTACATATTGCTTTGGTAGCATTTTGTTTAGTTTGTATATCAGGCCTTCTTGCCATACTTTGTCGAAGGCCTGAGCTACATCTAGAAAAACAGCTGAGCAGATTTGCTTTTCTTCAAGAGCGCGCTCTATTACGTCAGTAATGCGATGCACCTGATCTATAGTTGAGTGTTTTTGTCTGAAGCCAAATTGAAAATCCGGAATTAGTTTATTATTTTCAATTAGTGGTTTCATCCTTTTGAGTAGTAGTTTTTCAAATAATTTTGAGATAATTGGCAGCAAGGATATGGGCCTGTATGACTTGGCCTCATTAGGCGGCTTACCTGGTTTTGGCAGCATTATTACTTCCGCAACTTTCCAGCTGTCTGGAACATATTTCAGTCTAAAGGCTGCATTGAAGAGGTACGCGAGCATGACTATACCTTTTCTAGGCAATTGTTTTAAGATTTCCCCAGTGATCAGATCAAAACCAGGTGCTTTTTTCGGGTTTAGGTTTGTTTTAATTTCCTTCGCTACTTCATTTGGGGTAAGTAAGGTAATGTTTTCTGATGGTTAGGCGTAAAAATCTCAGCCAGATGTTCCGCAAACAGATCAGCCTTTTGCTTGTTTTCTCGGGCCCATGGGCCATTATCTCTTCTGATTGGAGGAATCGCAGCTATAGGTCTCCTGATCTTTTTAGTTCTTTTCCAAAGAGAGTAATTTGTCTCTTCGGTTGCGGTTAAATTTTCCAAGTAGGAATTAATTGATTCTTCTTTAATCCTCTGTATTTCTCTTTTGAGCAGTTGTGTTTTGTTATTTAGAATGGGTTTGTCTGAAGGATCTCTCGACTGTTGCCATCTTCTCCTAGCTCTTCTTTTCTTTTTGACTAGTTCTCTGATTTCTATTGGATAATTTACTCCTTTTGTTATATAGTTGATTTCTATTGTGTTATTGTGCGCCGCTGCCTGAATAAGTTTGGTAAAGTTTTCAGTTTCTAGTTCAAATTCTACAGTTGTTTTCAAACTAACATTTAGGTTAATGTTTCTTTGTAGATCAAGTCTAAAACTGTCCCAATCAGTGGTTTTGTTAACCAGTGTGGGTCGGGCATTCTTTTTAATTATCGTTTCACTCAACGTCATGATGATTGCTGAGTGATCAAAATTCAGGTCAAAGTTTTCTTCAAGCTCAGTAAAATTGGGGGATACTTTTCTTGAGATGAAGAAATCTAGCAGGTCAGGGATTTTGTTAATATCAGTGGGCCAGTAGGTAGGCTTACCTGTGGAATGATAGTTGCATCCTGTTTCTTGGACAGCTTTTCTTAATTCTCTGCCTTTAGTCCTAGTTAGTCTTACTCCCCAGTCAGTATTTTTGGAGTTAAAATCTCCTCCCACAATGAATCTTTCACCAGAATGTTGTAGGAGATTTTTATAGTCATCTTTCTTAAGATTGTGTCTGGGTGGACAGTATACTGCTCCTAACATCAGCTTTTGTTTAGTGGACTTGATGCCCACCATGGTAAGTTGCAAGTCTATGCATTGTAAGTGGCATTCTTCGTAGTGGCTTATGGATTCCTTTATGATGATCACACTGCCTCCATGTGCTTGATTGTCAGGATGGATAGTGTGATAGCTTTTGTAGCCTCTTATCTTAAGATAAGAATGGGTTGTCATATGGGTCTCTGATATGAGACAAATGTCTATATTCTGAGAGTTAAGAAAGACCTTTAACTCATTTTTCTTGTTCAGGATGCCATTGGCATTCCATGCTGCAATCCGTAGGTCGTGTCGATCCATATAATTATTTATTCTTTGAGGCAGTACCAACGTTTTTGGCTTTTAGTTTATCAAGTCTGTTATTGACTCGATCAAGTGTCTTTATCATGTTATGCAGCATCTGCATCGTAGTTGGTTCATTCTTGGATGTAGAAGGGTTGACTTCTATCGTGTTATTTTGTGTCATCTGTGCGTATGTAGTGCCAGTTTTAACTTTGTTAGAAGTAAACGTTTTTGGCTGAGAGCCTGCTTTCTTTGTTTTTGTTGCTGTTGCATCATTCTTTCTCTTCTGTAATTCTTTGGCTACTATGCATCCCCTGTAGATAGCGGGATGTGCCTCAGAGCAGTTACTACATTTTGCAGGGGCGTCTCTTTTTTTAGTGCATTCTGCTGTCATATGGTTGCCAGCACACTTTACGCAGGTAGGAGTGCGCTTGCAGAATTTCTGGGCATGGCCATATCTTTGGCATTTTTTGCATTGTGGCACGAGTTTGTTACTTCTTACCGCTTCTATTTTAACCTTCATGTGATTTAAATACTTTATGTTATATATTTTGTTGATATTATCAGAGTTATGGAAGGTCAACATATGTAGTGGTAGCCCAATAAGTTTTTTTTCGTTCTTTTCTATCACGTTCTTGAATTTCTGGACTACTTGTTCTATCTTGAATCCCTTTTGTTCAAGTTCCTTGCCAATATCTGTAGGTATACATGTAGGATGTAAATTTCTTAACATCACTCGTATGGGCCTATTGTTTTTATTCTCATATGTATGCCATTCTAGGTCAGTGTTCAGTGTTGTTTATTAGAGAGCTCAATTCCCTGTACTCGGTATCAGAGTTAGCGTTAACTTTTATCTGTTTATTATTCATCAGGCTGGTATTGCAATTGAACTTGTCTATTTGTAATTTAGCTTTAATTTCATTGTAATTTTCTACGTTGCTAATTATAATTGGTGGTGGTTTTGTAGCTTTTGTGGTTTTAGTTATCTTACCTTTATTATCTGTTTTAGCTTCGGGGCTATTATTAGGTTTCTCAGGCGATTCCGCTGCCTTTCTTTTCTTGTGTTTATTTTTATTTTCTTTTATGAGCCAGTCAGTTTCTCTAGAGACAAGTGCTTCCTCGTCATCTGAGTTGACCGGACTATATCTTATTTTTCGCGTCTGAACTTGCATCAGCTGTTCTCTAATTACTTTGTTTTCATTCAAAGCCTGTTGTAGTTGACTCTGCAAAGTTGCAATAGTCTCGCTTTCCGGTATGTATTGTTGACATTGTCACAAACGGAAATATTTACACTTAAATATTTTATTTAAAACTAAACTTCTCTTCCGTTTGTGTAATATAAAGCATGCAAGACCACATTCAGTTGCCTACGCTAGTTCAGCAGCTGCCGTCTCGCAACCGACATGTGCGAGGTTTTCTGCGAAGCGCACTCGCTTCGCCCACCGTTGCATCCGTTGGCATGCAATATCTACGCCTACTTCCTCCGTCGAGGCGAGGCTTCTCACACGATGTGCCTGCAGATGTGCATTCCTTCCAGTGAACTCACCAACACTTCCGTCCACCTGCAGCGTCGTACCAGGCACAGACATCGCGCATGCAATCAACCCACAAACTTACCGAGAACTTCTGCCTACGGATCCCAACTACGATACGAATTACTTCCTCATTCGGCAGTATATAACCAGCTTGCTTGAGCTATTCAAACCAGTCAGTTTCCATGACTCCGACACTACATCTACAAGCAAGCTGGTGAGTACTCTTTTTATTATATAAATGCTTAGTGCCTAACTTGAGTGGGCTGCGCTAAATCGCCCACTCTATGTAGAATTTTGGGGAAGTTGTGTCCAGGCTTCCCCGGCTTAGTTACCAGGAGGTTATCTCCTACATGCTTAGTTTGTAGACCTAGTGCTGAACAGGGTTGGTTCCCACCTTCCCTGTATTGTAGTAGTTTAGGAGGACATATACGTCCTCACCATATGTCAACATGTAATCCCTTTGTAACCGTTGTAAACCTTTTGCACTCTGTTTATTGTCAACATGTAAACCTTTTGTACTTTGTTTATTGTCTTAGTATATAGTTGTTGTTACGACTTGTGTTTGATTCCTTTCTACCTCTGACTACGTTCCCCAGTCACGCAAACCCCACGTGACAACATTCTATTCCATGTTAGAATTGCTCTAATTGTTTTTGCAGAGTGTCTGTTTTTGTTGCAGCTGTTGTACTATTTGTTCTAATTTGGATTTTTCCTTTTTTTCTGCTTGGAGGGCATTATACAGAGTTTGTTCTGTTATTGTTTTAATTTTTATATTAGGCGTTGACGTGTTGGCCATTTTTAGTTATAAATTATAATTTAATTGGTTTTTTTTACACTTGACCCGCTTATCGACGTCGCGCCCAGCGGAGTCAGCGAAAGCATATTTAGTACACAATAATAATTATTTGTTGCGTTATCGAATTCCACACACTCGGAACACTTCAAACACACACGTCTATATTGCACGATAGTCCGATGACTACAAGAGGACTTCTTATGATATAAAGTTATAGCCATTTCTATGGGTATTTATTTTTGAACAACCTGTAGGCCGGGGCGTAATTCAATAATGATTTAAATTTGTTCAACATGCTTTTCAGTACATTTATTTTAAAGAATTCTAATTCTCACAAATCAAAGTTAATCCCAGTTCAGAATGTTATATTCGACAGGTCCTTTCGGGTCGTGTGACTGCTTAATCCGGAGTGGGCGGGAACGGTCGGTTACGCTTTACTAGCAGTAATTCATATGCGTTCCATTTTGAGACCAAAACGTAAAATACCGCAGAGCCGGATTAAGGCACACATGAAAAGATAATTACAACACATTAGTCGCTTACCCTTTAAATGGAAATTAGCAGTACTTACGGGGGGGGATTGGGGATCCCCCGTGCCGTCTCACGTTGGTTCTGGATGATTGGCGTCTTCGGAAGTGAAGTCCTTCAGTGCACTATCACGATCATGATGACCTGAAACAGAGATGCTTGCCGCATCAGGCGCCCTTTAGCCGAATTGCTAACAGGACCAGGTACACACTTGGGCACCGTCATGTATTCACCTCTCCCGAGACCGCCCCTCGTCGGGATTGACATACAGGAAACTAGAGGGGAATAAGCACCCCAAGGCTGCCCAGTGATCAGCTGGGGCCACTGGGTGACACACTTGGGCCACCCAGACCGAGGTTAAACTTTGAGACACGCCCATCTCTCCGTCACCAAGAAAACAGTATACTGTGCGGTTAATTTTACAGAGCTCAATTCACATATCATCAACAACAGCAATTCTACCAATTGCTAACAAAGCAACACAACAACAAAACAACAACAGGCAATTCCTCAATTGCCAACACATCAATTCATCAATATAATACAGCAATTCCAACCAATTGCTAACATCAACATAAAGCCAATATCACACATTGACCAACAATCACAATTCAAGCAACAACTCACGTTGCCCTATGATAACAACAAAACAGGCACCAGCACTTCTAAGTGCCGTACCACAAACACAGTAAATATTAGCATTACGCATCTTTACGTTTGTAGTCTCAATATAGAATACACGCACTACCCTTGAAACCACTAAAGGCCTCTTGTACGTTTGAAACTGACCGCCCGTTTACAGCACCATAATGCAACTGTCCCTTCTCGCATAATATCACCGATTCCTTCCCTAACAACCCTAATTCTTGTAAACTTTTAAATATGTGTTTTCTCTAGCTTTAGGAGGGTGTGACAAACCATTAAGACCAGATATAGGGTCAGAAGGGTCACTACTTTATGAATACACATTCCTTCTTATGTCGTAAATACATTTTGGTTCCTACAAAGAATTTAAAACTGAACTTATTTAAGACATTTCCTATTATCATTTACTATTAATAAAACTAAACTAACTAAAGATGCTAAATTCGCATACAGAAAATAAATATCCCACAAACCTTATAAATAAAATATGCACTTTCTTAGTTTACATAACGGATTTTTATATTCTATAATTTCATCAGAGGTTAATTTTAATAACAATAAATTATAATCGACAGATTAACGATTATTTAATAATTAATTATAGATTTGCTTAGAAGCATACACTTAACTACTAATCAAATAAATAATAATAACTACTATGAATTTTCCATTAAGCACATAAAGTAACTATGGAAAGTAAATTTACAAGAAATAAAAAATAAAACTATCAAAATAGTTATAATTTCATACAAAATTACCTTACTAATTGTTTAAAGCACGTTGTGGATATGTTTATTCTCACTGGTCGAATCATTGGGTTTTCTTACTTTTTAACACCAGCTAACTAACAAAGTACAATAAGAATAACTAATTAAGAGCAACAACTACAAAGATAAGAATTTATTCCAAAGTCGAAAAATTGTAATTTATTCTTGATAACGTTTAGATTTCATTATTTCATTAATAAATAACGTTTTTGATAAGCTAGGTTTTATACTTGTCATTAAACGATGACAGAAATGCTTACCATCGAGACATTGAAAAAATGAAATAAAAAAAATTTTTAATTGATTATGAAAATGGCCTGTACAAAATTAAAATGAGTTTTCAAAGTTTTAGAATTTAAAGTTTCACAGTTCATGTTACCTAGCTTCACTAGTTTCAACCTAAACTTTTTAGAGTTTTTAAAAGCCAAAGTCTTCTAAAGAGTGTTAAAGTATCTGAGTCGAGTAAGTCTTAAAATTTTTACTCTTAGAAATTATAAAGTCCTACAGGTACTAAGATTTTGGACTTGTGGAGATTTTAGAATTTCTATAGTGATAAGAGCTTTGATAATAATCGAAGTTGTTAATATCTTAAATGTTTTTAGACTCTTCTAGACTGTACATGGTATTCACAATTTAATTTTCAAAGTTCTATAGCAGACGTGGGAAAATTTCTCTAATTTTCTAAAGCTGTTGCAGTCCATTAACTATATTTAGTTATCTCTTCAGAATAAGAGTATAGTTCAGTGGCGTGCGGTGAGAATTTAGGCTAGGGAAGCAACCACGATTTTAATTATAATACACCTAGGTACAGGCGCGGATTAATGGGAAGGGAATAATCCCCCTCCCCAATTTAGAAATAAGTTTACATAGAATAGAAACAAATAATGTTTTTTTAATTATTATTTATTAAAATAATTATTTTTCCAAAGATTTCCCCCTCAAAATACTTCTCTAGATCCGCCCCTGCTAGGTAAAAATAAAAAACAGTGTTATAATTATTAAGCTTAAAAGTTTTTCAAAGAAGCACTTTTACACTTTATACTTATGGAATTTGTTGACTATCATTCTTTATTAAAAAAAAAAACTACTACTACGTATCAATTTTCCGGTCTTAGCAAAATACCGGTACAGGTTTTAATCTTTATTGATAAATTTGAAAGTTTTGGTTTTGATCTGCCTTAATAATTTGTAATTTCTCTCCAAAACTGTATGCGAAAAATTCCTTATTAATAATTTACAAACTGAACACAAAATCGTCCCGATTCGGCTATATCGAAGGTACTCGAACCTTTCACCGAAGCAGTTGAATTTGCAGTCGTGACGATAATGCAATTTTAAATTTGGATACAGGCAAACTAAATAGAATTCTTTGTCTTTAAAAAATCCAACTTATAAATTAAAATAATAAAATGCGACAAAATACAGTCTCATTCGCAGATTTACATTACTTAAGTAATACTAAATCGAACAAATAACCAAATTATAATAAATAAACATTTGGGAACTAAGCACAATAAAAATAACGACCAAACAATGTTAACCAGCCAAACAGCGTCCGTCTACTATATCCCCCACACGCTCGCTGATTCACGCCATGGCTAAAAGAAGAGCATTTGTAAGCAGTGCTTATATGCAGTGTATGTAACATTTGAATCGGTATTACCTTTCCGTGCAAGTTTAATGAGCCTAATTTAAAATAGTACTCTAAATAATTATACTTTTTGCTGTACAGAGTTGATATTGAGCTTTAATTTGATAAATATTTCAATTTAAATAAACGATAACCATAATTTTACAAAAGTATTTTTGTTAGCATTGTTTTTATTTTTAATAAATTCTCAAGGCAAGCATTGCTTCCATGGACTGCACGCCACTGGTATAGTTTATAAAAATTATTGTACCGCCAAAAATTGTTTCTCGGTCAACTAATAATAGACCGCGATCGACCTTTTGTCGAAGTCTGTTAGTATAGATTCTTAGAGTTTGAGTCTTCGAGTCTTTAGAGTGCCAAGATTTTAAAAGAGTTGTTTCCGAGAAACTGAACAAATTTGGATACAGCATTCCAAAATGTATTTACGTGGAGCTGCTACTAGTAACTCACTAGTTGGAGCGAGGTTGTCTATCCGCCCTCCAGGCTAGTACCGGAGCTATAAAAGTGCTCACCTCTGTCGGGATCTATCCCAAAGGACGAACCCCTCATCCAGCATTAGGACTACTCCCACTACGTGGGACTTCACTGCCCGATCGAACACAACCTCAGATGTGCCGGGACTTGGTTTTGAATGGTTTTGCCACACCAATTTGGATACAGAAAAAAAGATGTGTTCAATTTACTTCAAACTTTTAGGGGCAAACATTATTTAGCCCATAAAGGCCGTACTGACCGAAGAAGGCATCACTTATATTGAGAAGTTGGGCCTATCAGGGTGGTAAAGGTCAAAATGCTAACGTTGTGTCTTACTTTGTCATTTGGTGCATCCGAAAACTCCTACTGTGCGCAAAGTTATGTCAAGAAAATTACTAAAAAATGAAACCTTCTGGTGGTTTTAAGCATTTTTTATGGATTCAGAATACTTCACGCCATAAGCTGCATATAACATATGATAAATCTTACTTGCTTACATTTATGCATTGGGCCCAGGCCGCCTAGGAGATCTAGTTCAAAATGTACAGTACAAAACTACAAAAAAAATCTTCTTTCTTGTCTACTTGTCATTCAAAGCGCTCCAACGAAAGCTACTCCATGGTATATGATTTTTAGCCTTTAACATAATATGACAACTAGTGGTGAGAGATGTGTTTTTTTGGTAACTGGTAAATTGAAAAACTTTAATTCTAAAGGTAAGCATAACATGCTATACATTTTCAGAATCCACTCGCTTAGGAGAATAACTTTCTCTTATGTATCACCTTAATCTAAGTACTCACTGAGAAGTTACGTTTTCTTCCTTTACAGTAGAAACTTTAAAATAAAATTGGATTTCGGTTAGATTTGTTAGAAGATCATAAAGTATCCGTTAAAGATTATAGAATTGTGGCAATATTCAGCATCTGCCGGTATCTAATCCCCCCCCCCCCCCCCCGAGGATAATTTAGACAACCAGGTAGTTTCAAACCAATTTAAAAGAAAATAAGTCTATTACATCTATTTATGTACTAGGTACAAATCACAAAGAGACTAATAGGTGTTGCTACGAACAGTTAATGCTCTTCGGAGATCAGTTTTTTGCCGCTTCTCAATTTCTTCACAACATTCTTACGAATTTAATCCGGATTTTGGCTGGAAAAACTATTCGTTCTGGTTGTCATGGACGTATGATGGATGTGTTTGGGGGGGGGCAGGCACTTATCTGTCTCTGTTTATAGTGTAAGGTGCTAAAATGTCAAAGTCCATTTTAATACTAAAAATAATCTTAGTATGGCCCTGTATATATAAATATAGTTTTGTCAGTTCAAGATTGCAGAATGTATTCCGATTATAATAATGTTTTTCGTTAACTTAGAAGCAGCTTAAAAAGGCTTTCAAGGCATTCTCACGCAGATAAATTTCTTTTTAGCAACGAAAATATCGAGATAAAGTCGTTTTATAGACAAAATGGCACATACAAAATGCATTTAAGCCAAATTTCCGCTGCGTGCTTATTTCATGTCTGTTAAAAAAGGTTCTTCAAAATTTACAGACAAAAAACCAGCTGCACTATTTTTTGATGTCAGACCTCCCGTAAGAAAATATTTTTAATAAAATCAATATAATAAAATTAGGAATATTCTAGATGTATTTTTCTATTGGTGCAATGTATGTCACTTTGGCACTTGATAGGGTTGAAATATAATATAAATACAAAGATTAGTTAAAGTTTCACAAGTTTTATTAATACCTTAACCTGAAAATTTTTTTTACCCTTTTCGACACTTTATGTCATTATCAAAGGTAGATAAGATTGATAATGGCATAAAGTATCGAAACAATATTATCAGGTTAAGATATTAATAAAACTTGTGAAACTATAACTAATCTTTGTATTTATATTATATTTCATGATTATGGAGTTCCACAAAGTAAGGCTGGAGACAGTAAACACTTGATAGGGTGATTATATATTTTCCTCTCTTAGTTTAAAAAAATGGAGATAGTTTTGCATCCCCAAAACTTACCCAGTCTTACAGCGACTCTCATAGCCCAAGTTAGGGGCTTTCGCCCCAACGCTTGTAGCGTCGCTTACGGTCGAAATGACATTTTTAAAACAAAATGCTGATACGGTCCGTCAAGTGCATATAAGTTATTTCCGATATCAAAGCTTAAGTGCTTTATATTACAGTTTAGCACTTCGTGTTAATAAAATTAACACTTTAATCCAGTGTACCGTTAGTTGAAGATTAGTGAAGAAAATTAAATTTAAATTTAAAGTATAGCACTTCGTGTTAACGAATATATTTATTCCAGTGTGTCGTTAATTGACGATTTGTAAAGGGAATTCAACAATAATTTGAACCTTAAAGCTAATAATCTTCATTTTTGTTTTCCATTGCAATCCTTATATTGTGGGAGTGGGATTGCCAAATCTTGTGTCAGGTCACAATATTACTGAGTTAAAATAATACAACCTTCTGGTAATTAAAATTGTATTAACATGAAAACTTTTAAATAACGGACGTGAAAGGCATATTGAAAGACAAAATTCCAGCAAATATTAGTTCTTAAATCCAGTTACTATCTTCATCATCTCTACCAAGATGCACAGTTCTTCTTCCAGCTACATGTGTAAGGCACTTGGAGCCTGTAGTTAAAAGTGAACAAAAAGGCAATATAGTGTTGTGAAATTTGTGTTTAAATAAATTATATAATCTATCAAGGATTAGCTGATGAACAATATTTTCTAAGTAAGTTGTCTTAGTTATTAAGATTTTATATGTACCTCTTAGCATATTAATAAAAATATGGTTCCATTGTTTTTACAAAAAGAATATTTCTTTGAGCTACGAATAATAAGAATTAAAACAGACTTATTACAATTAGTCTATTCAATTCAATCAATCTAATCGTAATCTATTCTCGCTTGCGTATTCCGATAATGTATGACTTCAAGTGAGTGGCGCCCATATATCTTTTTTGCAATTTATGAACTTGAGAAACCAGTACCTACCCTAAGATGTACTTCGTCAAAAAGAGATCTTAGTCGGAGCATAAGTACCGTAAGTATCGTTTGGAGTTGAGCAAAGTTATGGGATCAATGCAAGTAAAGTAAGTACGGACCTGTCCTTTGTTTTCAGTAAATATTAGAGTTAGAGTAAAAAGCGTATGTTAAAATAAGCACGTAAGACTCTTAGAATTTATAGAGTCTTAGGGTTTAGAATGTAGTATAGATTTTTAAAATCAAGCACGAGATAAGATATCGCTCTTTACTCAGGTTCACGAGGGTCACCCGTGACCTATGCATCACAGTCTATATCCAGTTCTACATATTTTAATTACTTCTTAACCACTATACAAACCTACAGATTTACAACAGAGAATGATCACGTAGGGTTGCCAACTGACCTTTTTTCGGAAGGACAGTCCTTCTTTCTAAGGGTGTGTCCTTCGTCCTTTCTTGTTATAGAAAAGGACGGGTTTTGTCCTTATTTAAAACAATTAACGAAAAAATCTTGTTTATTGTTTCCAGCCTTATTTTGTGGAACTCCATAATCATGAAATAAATAAAGATTATTAAAAGTTTCACAGTTTTATTAAAATATACCTGACAATATTGTTTCGACAGCTATGCTGTCATTATCAAAGGTAATATAATTATAAACAAACACGTCGCTAAGGTAGATACAAAATAGGTAACTAGATAAAATAATAATAATAAAATTAATAATAAAAATCATAATTAAACATCTAATACTTCCAGTAACGGAGAATTACTGAGCTCAAGTTGTTCATTCATTAAAGGTACCCTGAGTTTGTGTTTGTATATCTCAAAGGCTTCTAAAATGTCTAATTTGCGTTTGTTATTACAAAAATGTAGGAATTTAATATTATTTTGAGGAGTCATTGTGTGATTTTGTTCTAAAAGGTGTTTGGCGTAATTCGATTTTTCAGGATGTTTATTTTTGTAATGACGTACGTGTTCTTTATATCTTATGTCAAAATTTCGAAGAGTTTGTCCAATATATACCGAACTACAAAAAGAACAATTTAAACGGTAAATGCCCGATTTCATGATATCATGTGTTCTGTCTTTAGCATTAAATAAAAATGAAAAAGTGTTAGTGTTGGTTTTAAATGTTATTTTATAATTGTTGGTTTTTCTTAGTATATGTGCAATTTTTTCTGATATTTTGCCAAAATATGGTATAGATATGTAATTTGTGTCTTCTGTTTGATTGAAAAGAATATATCCCATTGACAATCAAACAGAAGACACAAATTACATATCTATACCATATTTTGGCAAAATATCAGAAAAAATTGCACATATACTAAGAAAAACCAACAATTATAAAATAACATTTAAAACCAACACTAACACTTTTTCATTTTTATTTAATGCTAAAGACAGAACACATGATATCATGAAATCGGGCATTTACCGTTTAAATTGTTCTTTTTGTAGTTCGGTATATATTGGACAAACGCTTCGAAATTTTGACATAAGATATAAAGAACACGTACGTCATTACAAAAATAAACATCCTGAAAAATCGAATTACGCCAAACACCTTTTAGAACAAAATCACACAATGACTCCTCAAAATAATATTAAATTCCTACATTTTTGTAATAACAAACGCAAATTAGACATTTTAGAAGCCTTTGAGATATACAAACACAAACTCAGGGTACCTTTAATGAATGAACAACTTGAGCTCAGTAATTCTCCGTTACTGGAAGTATTAGATGTTTAATTATGATTTTTATTATTAATTTTATTATTATTATTTTATCTAGTTACCTATTTTGTATCTACCTTAGCGACGTGTTTGTTTATAATTATATTACCTTTGATAATGACAGCATAGCTGTCGAAACAATATTGTCAGGTATATTTTAATAAAACTGTGAAACTTTTAATAATCTTTATTTATTTCATAATTAACGAAAAAGATTCAATATTTTTAATACAATTTTAAATTTTATTTTAATCACTGATATTAAATTTTGAGAATCAGAAATTGTAAATCAACTGCCAACATAGTTCGTGCAAAATGAATCAAATTTGCTATGGGCTGTATTAAGTTAGGCAATTTAGTGCATTATTGTTGTTAAAAGCTATTAACATGAGTGAAGCTACAAATTAGAATTTGCCGGACGATGAGGAAAATGTGGTTAAAAGCTCAAGAATAAAAGAAAACGTATGTGTGTATAGTATAATGTAGTAAACCATTCAATATCGTTAATGACCAGCCAATCTCGAAAATTACATAGAAGTATATTTTACTAAATATCTAATAAACTTCTACTAACAACTAATCTACGGCTTATTAATGATTAATTGAACGTTAATTAATTATTAATAAGCCGCAGTTGAAGTTTTACATTACGAGACTGGTTTACCATTAAGCCTGCTGTGGGGCAGCGGTAAGTGGGTAATGGGAACCTCTCGAACTAGGCCCCTACCACACATTATTTTTGGAGAGGGATAGATTCTGAGAAACTGAGATTTTTCAGACAGTGATACCAAAAATACCATGCGTAAATGAATTAACATTAATTGTTGATTAATTAGTATTAATCAATAAAAAAATCATCAAAAGTATTAATAATAAAAGCAAACAAACAAAAAAGAATGATAAATGACATTCGTTAAAGAAGCAAAAGGCGTGAACAGATAGCATGGCCGACTGGAAGATGCTTTGGACTATTACAAAAACCGAGTTCTATTCCCAGTCCAGGTAATTTTTTTTAATAAAATTTTATAAACAATTTTTTATGATTAAAATAATATTTAGAAGAAGGAATAACATTTAAATACTAATGTCGTATGCATAATCATTTAGTCTTATGTTTATAGTTTAAACGACTATAAAATTAAGCGATAATTTTATGAAATTATTCAATTATCTTTTTTATAAATATTATAATTATTATAAAAAAACTTGATTTATAAAATATATTAAATATTTTGTTAAGAAAAAATTACCCGAACCGGGAATAGACCGGTTTTGTAATCGTAAATCCAACTTGTATTCCAGTCGGCCATGCTGTTTGTTGATGTCTTTTTCTTCCTTAATGAATGTCATTTTTCAATCTTTTGCGTTTGTTTCTTTATCGAATTAATATTTATAAAAAAGAATATTTATATAAAAGTATATCTTAACTTTATAGTCATTGTTTAAACTATGTATATTTATATACTATATATATCTCCTGGTGCCGGCAGATCTGGTTAAGGTTTTTTGCAGTTTTCCTTAGCTGTGACACAAATGTGGGATTTGCGCTGTTCCATCTGTAAGTCGGCTGCAGACGCACGTAGGGCCTACTTAATAATAATAATCGCTCCCTCCCTTCCGTACAAGCTTATAGCTTCTGGGGTCTGGCTTCCAGGTTATGGGTTGTAGCAATTATTATTATTATTATTATTATATTAAATAAAAATAAAACTAAATGATTATCCATACCATATTAGTATTTAATTGTAAGTTATTTCCTTTTTTAAACATTAAAATTATAAAAAATTGTTTTTATATTAAATATTCTATTAGAAAAAATTACCTGAACCGGGAATAGAAAGGGGGGTTTTTAAATCGTAAATTCAGCGCGCCTTCCAGTCGGTCAAGCTGTCTGTTCATGTCTTTTGCTTCTTTAATGAATGTTATTTATCATCCTTTTTTTCTTTTTTATTATTAATTACTGTTTGATGATTTTTTTACAATTATTAATGGCAGTGCGTTCACTTATTAATTGATAACTATGCCTTATAAGTATATTGACAATGCCGCCACAAAGTTGCCTGGAAAATCAGTTAATTCAGATTTTCGAAAATCTGTAATGCTGAGTAGGGGCTTATAAATTATTTTGATAATATTATTTACAATAACTAATAAAACTCCATGTAGCGAGATTCTATAAATAACAATAATTTGGAAAGACTTTGGTTTCTATAACTATCCCTTGAATTTATACTAGAGGTAAATTCGTGCATATGTGGAGAGAACAGCTTGGCGAGCATTCAAGAGAGCCCTTAACGACATTGGCCGGTTTACTACATTGACCTTTCGTTTTCATTTAAATACGAGTGGAAAATCTTTATTATTGTAAATGAATATAATAAAAAACGTTTCTGGAAATTCTTGACTGTCCTTACTTCCTACTTTCAAAAGTTGGCAACCCTAGTCCAATACCAATAAAGCAATTTAAGCGCTGCAGATGGCAAAAAGACAGTAAAAGGCTGACATTTTATTGTTGTCGCCGTCATTTTTCTGTAGCGCTTCCAATAACCCTTACAGTAACGGTGGACTTAAATAATCTTTCAATAAACAGAAGGAAGAGTGGTGGCAATGACAGTGACAGTTCAAATTTTAAAAATACACAAATGCTACTAACGCAAACGTGGAATTCGCGTTTTTCATTAATTTCAAAAAAGGATGAACAGAAACTATTTATTGACAGGGGCATAGTTACTATTTTCAGAAGCAATTTACCAGGAAAAATTCTCTGCACATGGAAATTCCTCAGAAGCTATAGAACCGCCAATTTAATAAAAGTAATAGGAAATAAAGGACGGTGCAACAACTTATAAGAAATATGTGCTCGAATTTATTTTGATACTAAACCTGAGTTTTTTAATTAAGAACGACACTCCTGTGAACAATATCATATGCCTTAAGGTATAGTAGAGAACATGGTACCTCTATTTTTCCCAAAATCAACTTTTAGGCCTTCTCATGGCCTATTTCGAGATTTGTCAATAATTCCCCTTTATCTTAATTTGTCAATACCATATCATGCTTTTCCATTTTTATACAAAAACACAAAATTTTACACATATTTTATATATTTTGTACAGTTATTTGCTTTTTAGTTTCATTATTTTACAAATAGTAACAAATTTCAAATAGACCAAAAAGATTGATGCAGTAATTTCCTTCAAAATAATCTTCCGCTGCTGATCTTTTGCGTACACTCCCAGCTATACACTTTACGCAGTATAACGATTTCCACAAATTACAAAACTTATTGACACGACAATAAAACTGACATTTTTAAAGTACCCATAGTACTTGTACGATTCTTGTACTAATATTTTATCCACAACATCCACCCATCTAAGACAAAGAAAATAAGTCAAAGATTACAAACAGATTTAAATGTAAACTGTGTATTGTACTTACAGGAGTTGGGCATGGACAAGGACATGGGCAAGGAGGACAACACGGACTTGTTACTGGAATAAACACTGTCGGAGCTGGACACACGGGTGTAACAAGAGGAGCACACGGGACTGGAGGTGGTGGGGCAACTGGACACACGGGAACTGACACGCTGCAACAAGGGGAACAGCAGGGCCCACAGCACGGTGAACAGCAGGGCCCACAGCAAGGTGAGCAGCAGGGTGAGCAGCAAGGTGAACAGCCAGGTGAACAGCAAGGAGAACACATTTTGAAGGTGTAGACGTTGACTAAGAACTTAGAATTTTGATATAAATGTCGAAAATTATGGCAAAGAAATTCTGAAACGTCTATCTGTGATGACGGTTACTGCAACAATGATTTGTTTGGTTTCTACTGGTTTCTGAGACGAATATGTTCTATTTTGTTTTTGAATATCTTGACATTCTTTGATTTTGATTAGACATTGGAAGGTATAGAAATACGATAACGGCCTAACATTAAATCAATAGTTGATGCTTCGGGGGGTTTTCGCAGCTTGCTTCAGGATACAATGTTTGCCCTCTCAAAGAGGTACGTATGAATAATGCGACACCGCACCCCGCGACTAGCCTCGTATTCTCACCAAGAAACTACTCCGCTCTTCAGATATTCCTAAAACATCCACCACCACACCGCCCGGATGGCTCAGGACAGATGTGCGACCCTTATTTGCTTTGTAGAGAAATTAAGAACAATAATTTTCTTTAAAACTTTCAATTTCGCAGTGTGTATGAGATTATAAGCAGCATTTGTCATGGCAAGATTCCAACGGGAATCGAGAAGATAAAGATTACTGCCACTGTTGCTATTGATGCCAGTCTCTCTCATTTACTCTCCGCGATTTTACCAATTTGCGTTACCACCGTCGCTCGACGAGTATTCCAGCGGTAATAACTATAACCGCTTTTATTACTTTTATCACGTCTTTGCAATTAGGTACATCAAAGGTCAGAAATTTACTGTTTCTAAGACTGTTTCTAACTGTTTTTAAGACTATTTCTAACGTCTTGATCTAAAAGTATTGAAAAATGTAAAATAAATGCTTCGTTATTTACAGATAGGAGAATGCCAAGAACTACAAATAAAAGCTACGAATTTCCGCTTAAATGAACCGCCAAAGCATTTCAGGAAAATGAATGGGTCAGTGCAAATTTTACTTATAAGAGTCTTAGTTTTAATTAATGACAACTATAAACCCGTTGGAAATACGTAAAAGCCTATCCCATCAGCTTTAAATAGGCAATTACGCCTTTACGTATTTTCATTGACGAGATGCCAGTCGCTCTATTCGCTATACATTTACTATAGACTCAATAGAGTAATTGACGTTGACTGAGCCAATCCACCCAGACCGACATGACGGCTCATGACATTGACCCTGGGGATTTGGGAAAAGTCTTTTAGTTTCAGGATCTATTCCATGGGGCTGTGTGACCTTAGATGCTGGTACCCGTAATAAAATTAAAAAAATCAAAAAAGTAGTTGTATAGCATAGCCATTGGAATGTGTTTGATCTTAAAAACATACATCCGAGGATACAGATACGGCTACAAATGATTTACAAGAATATCCGGAAACACCGATACGGATATTCAAAACCGTAACGAAAAACGCGCGCAATGTGTATCGCTCAACCGTGAAGTTAATTGTAAATATCGCCTGACTTTGGAATATTATAAGTTATATCTTGCGCGTTCAACAAACTACCTGACTATTCCTATATCGGAACGCAACTTGCAAGGTATTGCCACAGCATAAAGATAACCAGAAGATGCACTCTGGCTAATATCTTCAGCCGCCGAGTGTGACCTTGATATATTCTCAGACTGCTGGATTCGTTTACGATAGAGCCGTATAACTTTAGTTTTGCGTTGTTTAGTGGCCCTGTAATAAATGAGTTTTGTGAGACGCTGTGCAGCCAAAATCTGTGTAAATACTTCGGGAAATACTTCCTTTAGTTTTTTCAGATTTCCTTCGGATAATCACCCGTAAATGTTATTTTTTTCCTATATACATTTATATATATCTGGGCTACGCTATGCTTCAGCTATGCGTCGCAAGACTGCCGCGCGCGGGTTTTTACACTTTAAGGAGGATACAGCGAAATATAAAAATGTAGAGAATGACGTGAAATTTAAACCTCGAGTTTTTTGACACTTATTCTATTCGGTAACTTTTTTTTATAATCTTGTGTACTATTACCGAGAAAAATGGAAAATAAAATCCAGAATTTAACATGGGCTCTTATGGAGACCATCTAACATTTAGCAGTTTTAACGAAAAATTATGATGAAGAAATGTAGGGAATCTGATAAAAAACTAAAATGACATACTCTCATATTCGAAGAACAATGCTGCCCAATATTTTTGAAATCTTGTGTCTAGTTAATGCACAATAATAATTTAAAGTAAACAAAACAAGAATTTTTCACGACATATGTGGAAAGACAGCAGAGATGTGACAACACCTCATAGCGCGCGAATTCAAATAACAGAACAGAAAGATGACATATAATGACTGTTATAATAATCTATATTTTATTGTATTAACTAATAATCATATATTTTATTAATTAATTATGTTGAACAATTCAGTCTTCTGCGTTAATAATATCAAAATACAAATGTTAATTCGACGGAAATATTGCAAAATGTAAAATTACCTTTTGCAATGTGATGAATACAATTTATCATCACAATCAGAATATCCACGAAATCAGTAATACAAACACACTAATTTTAAAAATATATGTATTAAACCTCAACAACTTTTCATATATTTCTTGTATCTGCTTAGCAGATTGTAATCTTTAGACTATACAAAAGTTAAAAAATAGAATATTCCCATCTGTAATTATGCATACAAAATTACAAAACATTCAACATATTTCCACTTATATTTTGGGTTTGACATTTGGAGGTTAGGATGTCAACTCAATCGAAAGCTGAAACCTAACACTGCTACCAACGAAATCGATTGATTTCTTTGAGGTATTGCCACGATTCTTAACCTATTTACATTTATATTTACACTTTCAACAATTAAACAAATGCACTCCAATCGACTTAAATTATTTTAATATATACAAATAATTAATAAATGCATTATAGGCATTCATAATAAAATGATTTTGTTCAGTTTTAAGAATGTTAATTTATTTTTTTATCGATTGGTATTTCTTGTTAGAGCCTATGTAAAAGCATAGGAGATATCCCCTTGCCCTTCACCCCGCAAAGATCCGCTGTAACCTCCTTAAAATATGTAAATAGAAATGTTAAGATAACCATAGGAAATAAAAATATTATTATATGGAAACATATTTAACAATAACGGCTTAGTTTTGTAACTTTTTTGTAAATAAATGCTGAATTACGTAGTATCGTCCTCTATATTTACAATAATAAAAAAACTAATTGTTAAAAAGCACCACTCAATTTTATTTCTACAAACAATTCTATTTCCTCTTTTCAACTATCTGCCTAACAATTTTTCAGTTTTTAGTAAACAAACTTTACTGGCCGCATAATATAATAGTATGTAGTAGTATGTATTTGCTCGTTATTACGATGACGAAACACATCGGCACACTTCGGCGAACTGTTCGTGCATGTGTACCACATTCGAGACTGACTGAAAAAGATCAAAGTGCTGGCAGCCAAGTAAATCTGCTAGTTACTCTTATGCTGCGATGTTACAAAGTGCATGTTTGTTATAGTTTGCTATAACTAATAATAGTCCCTTTTGACAGGCCATGGTGTCCCATGGGTATAGCAAGGTAGGCTACTATTACTCGAATCGTTCGGTACCTAATGGTGCTAAAGTATCTAGATTTCCGCGCCTACCGTCTATTACTAATATCCGTATAAAATCTGCAACAAAAAAAACCCGAATACGGATGAAATTAGAGGAAGAATAAATCAAGTAGAGTAAATAGATTAAAAAAACTGTACCCATTTAATTACACAGAGTATGTAACATATGTTTAAAATATACATCTTTTAATTTGAATAACATTTTTTTTGTAAATTCCCTATCAAAATCAATTTGTACAACAATAAATGAATTGTCAAAGGAACAAAAAACCACAAAGTCACATCTCTGGATGTTCAAAACAGCCATATTTAGCTGGACTTGCGCGTAGTATGCATGTCTCTTCTTTAATACTAATTGTCCCTTTTCACGTTTTAAGAAGTGGCATTCATCTTCAATGACGTTAGCTGGCATTGTCTTTCCTAAAATTGAAAGTTATTTTTTTTTTGGAATAAATTTTTGCCCAAATTACCTTTAAAAGGACACTTTATTTCCAGCAATTTATAAGTGTTGTCATTTCCCAAAATGATGCCATCTGGAGATACTGCCAGCCAGGGATTGTTCTGACAGACCACCAATCCCACTTCGAATATCCTACAGTTTCTTACACTGAAATTTTTCTTGATACAGTTTCATATAACTAAAGATTTTAGAAATTCTACTTACGATGAATATGTTTTCCTAGCTGTAGATTCATAATTAATCCCATGTTCTACAAACTTGTTCGAAAACTTTTTAGGGAAAAAATATTTTTTGCTTTTTTCCAACCAGTCATCGCCTCCATAGGTATATAGTGCATACGCTCTTGACGCTGTGATCCTGTACTTCCTTTCTGTCATCCAACTGTCTTTATCAGAAAGACTTTTTGTACAAATTTCAACAGCATCACATGGTATTTTAGAATTGTATGTTGTAATACAGCAGCCAGATGAGAAAGCCATGTCATGGTAATACAATTCTTCCAATAATTCAGATGTCATTTGATTTGAAACAACATTTGTAATTGTCCAATTTGGAAAACTTGCTTTCACTTCAATCGATGACAAAATTCTAAACAAAACAAACATTGACATGAGGGGCAGAATTACAAATCTAGTAACACATATCTAGTACATTTCTCATTTATAGCAACATCCTATGATATTATATCAGTGAAGTGAACCAAAAATAAATAAGTAAATAAAACCAAAAATTACTTGATTTTTGCGGGGGGAACTTGCTGCATCATGTATTGGATCATCGATGGAGTTCCAAATGTCACAGTTTCTTTTGAAACTTGACGTGGCGCATGTATTTTTTTCTCTCTGATGTTCCAAAAATGTCCATCCACCTGCGGCCACGTTGATATTTTTCTTTTGCCGTCTTCAGCGGATTCTTCCACTCACATGGCATGCTTGTTCGGGAAGACAAATCTTCATTAACAGCACACACTGTAGCAGAGATATGCTTGCAATGTCCAGAAACACCAGCAACACAAGTACACTGTGCATTTTGTACATGTCTGTTTGCATCAATCTACAAATAATTAAATGATTTAATTTTATGCTATATTGCTTTAAACTCCGTGTCATACCTTAATCACTACACTATAAGGGGGTAAATTTATCGAAGTCTCTCTTAAAACAGAAGACAGAATTTCATTTCCTCTTTCAAATAATTTAAAAACATGCTTTGCTTTTTTTAATTTTGCTCCTTTTGTGAGATTTCCTTGGGTTTTATGATGGTAAACAATTGGTAAAAAAGAGCAATGCTTCACAAGCTCCATGTTCCTAATTTACACAAATCGCAGATCTAAAACCCTGAGACCTTAAAATGTTTAAAGGATGATAATAACTATATAATGACCTTACCTGATAAACAAAAACGTTGTGAAGACAAATTTTTAATAGCACTTTTAAACTATGTATCTAATAACACTTTAAACCACACAACTTTTCAGAAAAAGAACTGTTTCACTAAGATTGAACGCTTGTTACACTTGTGGCACGTGTTGAACGTTATAACGCCTCGGCTGGCGCCTCGGAGTTATACATCTTCTTGGATTTAAAGTATCGCTTGATCTCCGTATTGCATAAGTTGTTTTATTTTATTTCGTATTTCAATCCTAATTTCTCCCTTTTAAAATCCATCCAAATTTATTGTATAAAGAAGCAAGTTGCCTTGTCTGTGTCATCATACGCGTAACTAAGGAGATAAAAAGCAGCATGCATGCATGCATGTGGCTATAATGCAACATCAAATTATTTACGTTGCCAACAACAACGGAGATCAAGAACGTCTTGAACTCCGGTATCATTGACAACGGAGATCAAGATATACTTATATTACCAATTGTGGTATATAAAGAATTGTTTGAAATACGAAATGAAATAAAAATTCAAATGTTTTTGTTGTTGGTTGTTACAAAGTGAAACATAAAAACATTAACTACCTTAAAACAAACCAGTTGAGAAAACAACTGTATACTTAATAATAGTATATTAAAGTATTAGTTTCATAAGATGCGTTTTTAGCGCACGCGTCCGAATTTAGAAAACGACCCGCTAAGCGGGGAGTTTTCTAACGGACAAGTGCGCTAAAACGCCTTATGAAACGAATACTTTATACTATTTTTTATCCTTGCGTCGTTATTCGTTAATTATTAAAAAATAAATTAGTTTTAAATAAGATTTGTTAGTGAAATTTTGTTAAGTACTTTTGACAGTTGGCTACACTGAAAATTCAACTTCAGCATTTGTTATTTAAATTGTTTTGTTTTTATAAAATTAATTTAGTTTCTGTGACAAGAAGTTAAAATGGTCAGATATTCTCTCCCTCCATCTTATTAAAAAGAATTAACTTATCTTAATTAATCTTAATCTTATTAAAATATTGGAATTTAACCATATTGATAGATTTATAACAACTGCAGAAAATAACCAACATTTAGCTATGAAAGTAAGTAAAATTTTGTGCTAAATACTTTCAATTTTTAATATATTTCAATTATTTAAGGTTGCGTTAATAATGGGATTCTGTGGTGCCTGCCGAAGAGATGAATTGACCAACATGTTATTAGACGATATTGTGGTCAAAGATCATGTGTTCACTGTGACTGTAACAAAAACAAAAAATAAAGTTCTAAGAGAATTCTTAATTACAGAGAAACTGTGGATTGATTTAATTAAGCAATATTTGAGCCTAAGGCCTAAGAAAATAAACCACAAACGGTTTTTTATAACCTACCGCAATGGAAAATGCATTTCTACTCCTATCGGTATAAACACCATGGGAAAAGTTCCTTTTTTTATTGCCACTTATTTGCATTTAGCCAACCCGAAGTTTTTTACAGGTAATTGCTTTCGACGTTCAAGTGCTTCCCAATTGGCAAACAAAGGTGGCGATTTAATAACTATAAAACGGCATGGACGTTGGAAGTCTTCAGCTGTGGCTGAGGGCTGTATTGATGCTTCAGTTAAAAAAAATGGAGGTAGCTGAATTGCTATCTAATAAGCCATGTACTTCCACTTCAACGGCTCAAGTGGTAATTGACCAGTCTTCCACTGCTTCATTTTTACATGAAGAATCACACACTTTTAGCAGCAACCCAATAACGAGTCAACAAAACATTGTTGAGGGGCAAAATTTACCTTCATTTAAGATTAATGCCCAGGACACTTCTGCTGTTACAATCAAAGTGTATAATAACTGTACTTTTAATACAAAAGATGTATAAAGAATAATTTGTGAATTTATTAAATAATTTTTAATTTAATTAATTTATTTTGTGTATGTTTATTTTATATTTTAAAAGTTTGGCATTTTATCACATAACAACATAACCGCACTTTCAATACAAAATTCACATAAGCTAATTGAGGAATATTGACATACTTTATGTTCTAGTCCCATTACCATGTTATTCTTAATGAGTTTTTGTATTAATGGAAAACTCAAATGACCTAAACGGCTGTGCCATATCAACAAGTCATTGTTAAAATTCGTATGGTAACTACACACATTTAAAATTAGCTTTAAAAATTACTTCATATAGTTTACCATTTCTATTACCTTCAAATAAAACGTTAGTGTATTTATAAAATTTAACCTTGCAGTTGTCAAACACTACTCTAATACCAGAGTTAACTATTTTTATAACTGACAATAAATTGTAGGTTAACTCAGGGACATACATGACATTTTTAATTTCAACTTTAACACATTTGTCTTTAAATTTGCAAATAACCTTTATATTACCAATACCTCTTGCATAGATATGTTCTTCTTTTTTAGCCACCGCAATTTTAATCGGTTCTTTAAAATTTTTAAATGATACAAAATGTCTTTTTGTATTAACAAGATGATCACTCACTCCTCAATCAATAACAAAACTTAATTCATCCATAGAATTTTCAACATAACACTTATTATAACACAAAAAACTTACACATTCTTGTTCAAAACAATTATTATCTTCAATTTGACCTTCAGGTTCTTCATTTCTACTAAATTCAGCTCGTGCATTTCCTTGTCTTTGTCTCCATACATTTTGTGAATTACTATATCTGTTCGCTAATGAATAGTAATTATTATTTGTCCTGTCACCATTTCTATTATAATAATGCTGGTTTTGACTGAAATACTGATAATGTAGTCGAGTAGAACCATTTTCCTTATTGCAGAATTTTTGCTTATGTGGTCCACCACAGCTGTAACATTTCATGTAATTACGTTTACCTGAAAAAGCAGTGCTGTCAGGAACTGTTGTATGGTCAGTGCCTTTTATTTTTCTGTTCAAATCTTCATCCAATAATCTGCGTTTGACCATATCTAGAGTAAGATTTTCAACTGTCTCCAAAGCAACTCGTAATCGTCAATAGCAGACTGCATATTATGTCACTTTCTTCCAGTTTTGATCCCGAATTCTTTAAATCTCTTACCAGTTTTTCAAAGTTCACTAAGTATTTCTGCATGTCGCCTCTATCATCGTAACTCATAGATAATAAATGTTTTCGTAAATGTATTTGTCTAGTTACGCCTCTTTCTTGAAAAATATTTGTTAATTTTTCCCACATTTCTTTAGCAGTTGTACACTCTTATCTTAACAGGATCAGTTGATACATAATAATAAGTCTTTCTCTTCTAATAAAAGTTTCATTCTAAACTGCCAGTCATCGAAATTACTTCCATCAAATAAATGAAATCGAGTTCTATCCAATCCAGCCATTTCTTCCAATGATACACTCTTCAGACTAATATGTTTTTGACGTAAAATGAATTCTTCTTACGATTGATATCAGAATTTCTACTTACATTTGCAAGGGTGCAAATTTAGGATAAAAATGATAAAACTCCATTGGATTTCCTATATTATCGTTTACTATACCATTTACTCATCGGCGTAGCTAGCGCCTATGCAGCCTGTGCGCGTCACAGGGGTGCCGCAGTTAGTTGGCGCCAGCCCCCTGACAGTAAAATATAATATAAATTAAATACGATATGTGCAAAGTTGGGACGAAATTTACTAATAAAATGTAGCTTATATTTTTAATCGATCTTTTTAATATGAAGGGCGACCTTGCGTTGCCTTGCACATGGGCATCACAAACTCTAGCTACGCATCTGCATTTACTTGTATAGATTGCAAACAATGCGAGATGACAAAAAAGAAAAGTGTCCCGCGAAGTGCTAAATCAAATCTGGCAACCCTGTTCCAGACAGAGAGTTTTTAGCATATACTTTTGAACTAAGTCCAGCGTAATGGGTAGTGTTGCATTTTTCATAAAAAGTTCGCATTTTTGAAAAGTTCGCTCAACTTTTCACGAAAAGTTGCAACACTAGTAATGGGTCATTGACGCCTCATTGCATTCATCTTTCATTAGCCCAAGAACTTTTTTTTTTACATACGATATGTCATAGATGTTATTGTCAGGGTAGTCACTAGTAATGAAATACTGTAGACAGTCGCGCTTCATAGCTTCATAAGGACCCTGATTGTGAATCTCGTATATGGGATAATCAGTATCTGAATATAACACAGAATACTTATCGCCGAATGTTCTCTTCATATATCCATAATGGAAGTCGTAGAAACTGCTGCAACCTTTTTGAATAATTTCCGCGAGTCTAGTAGATAGTTCAAAACCGTTCAATACATTTTCCTTGCAAAATCTGCTCTCGCATACCATATCTGATACATCTGGTGACCGATGATGATGATGAATGGTTCTCTGTAAACGGTCTTAATATAGCAGTATTGGCCTAAAGGTTGATGTTTTCCATACATTTTGCAGTATACCTAGTCACATGTACATTATAAAGTATAAACCATAGCTCTAGGTAGACATAGGTTATCTTGATTGTTATTGGTGACTACTATTCCCCTTTCTCTGTTTACTTATTTTCTTCTTCGAAGTTATTGTAGTTGCGTTGTTATCTATCTTGTCCGGTAGGTGGTGTTACGATTGTAGCTATAAGTCTAAGGGTGTCTGAACTCAAGACCTCTCTGATCATAAATTAAAAAGGTTGTTGGTTTTTCCAGATTATAATTTGGTAGGAATTTGTTGTTGGCTTCAACGTATCGTTTTGAGCATTGGCTGAGACCGCCTCGAATACTGCGCTCGATAAACAAAACTTTGTCAATATCTGTAAGCAGTTCCAGATTAATTTTGGTTAACTTGAACATGCAATCCCAAGTGTATCAGAGTATAGTAATGCACAGGATCTAAGCCGTGTGTGTGTGTTTTCAAACCGAATGATCGAAGCTGCTCGAAAACGTAGGCTGGAAGCAATATATCTGTTTTCAAATATAAATCACTGCGCTCGCCTAAAATTTTGACAACCGAAAGAGTCCCGTACATTCTCGGTATGTGTATAGCATTCATCCGTTATAGCTGTATCTGTTAAATTATAACGTTGAAATTCACAACCCATTATTTGTTTGATGGTCACTGTTTAAAACTAAGCTTCTCCGTTGTTTGGTTGTCACTGGTTTTTCCTTTCTTTCGGTTTATCGTGAAGTCGCTCCTGCGCGTTTGAGCTCCCTGCTCAATAGTAGAGTGAAGTAACAAAATGGCTGGTTTTTGGTACTAGAAGTTGAATGGGCGAGATATAAATTAGAAATTGGTTTTAAATATTAATTCGCTTTAGCGGAATAAATCTCACATTCAACAGAACGATCGCTTGGTTATTTGTGTGCGATCGGTCGTCAAATTGGACGGATTACGTTCTGGTGCTAGCCATTTAGGTAACTTCTGTTAGTTAAAACCTCGTTGCGCTAAATCTCACAAATGTCTTTTTATTTTAGGTAATATTATTTCCCTAGCCGTCACCTTGAGGGAATTGTATTGTAAAAGACCTTTCAGTTTATAGAAAGGTAAAAATCTTCAAATATTTAAAAATAATACAATATACAGGGTGATTTCTTTGTAGGTCTTTTTTTGTTTTGGGTTTTGTTGTTCGTTGGTGTATTCTTGTTCCTGCCCGTCTGACCGTGTATTTTAATTGGAAGGTTCTTCCCCTTTGTGTCCGTACCTACATCTATACATATACCGGGTCGGAGCAAAACAACCAAATATCGAAGGGTGAAACGAAAACCCCCTAAGCAAGGCTTTAAACATACAGCCGTGGATCAGCGAATGGTGGGATGTTGGTCTAAATTTGTATGTATTATGTGTCATTTTATTTATGTATATGTATATATTTACTCAATGTGTTTACAATTTATGCATGCATGTTAATTTTAAGGATAAAACGAGATCTCGAATAGTGGAATTGTTGTAGGGTAGTTTTAAGTACAACCAACTGTGATACAAATCACCATTCACCTTTTTTTTTCATTGAAACATTACATTTTTTTTATCTGCACAATAGAAAATAGTTGCAAGTAAAATAAAGCCCTACTTAGAACGTTTACATTTCACTACGTGCGTTTTATTTATTTATTATTTATTTATTTGTATGATTTTAATATTACTTTCCAGTTCGTCAGTTGTAAGTATATATGTACGGTAAGACCAAAATATTGGAAGTTGCCCATATTTTAGTAGAAGATCTATTTCTTCGTTTTCCTGATAAGCTTGAAGCTTTAGTAATAAGCATTGTTTTTAAACGAAGTGGCGCTTGTTTTTTTATCTTTTATATTTTGTATTACCCCGCCCCTCTCCGACTTATTGGGGGCTAGCTGGCAAAAACTAAAGCAGTGTTATTTGGATCAAGCTGATACTTCCAGCACAGCTACATTTTGGTAGGTTAAGTATTTCTTTATATAAAAATAGCCTTTGTGTTTCTGTAGGTTATAGGAAATTGGCGCCCAACGTGGGGCCTTTTGTGGAAATTCCACTTTGTTAAAACCATTTGTTGTTCTTGCATGTTAGGATATTTTGGGGAATATATTTTGTCTGATAGATTAAGTATTTAGTAATTTAGGATAAAGAACCAACTCCAGGATTCTATTTTGTAATTTGTTGTATTCTTGTTACAAGTTATTTGATTAGTATGGATTATTAATCTTATTATAAATTGGTTATTTGTTTTGTTAGCCTTGATTATTAATTAGTTCATTATGGAACGGAAGATCCATATAGATAGGTTAAGTAAATCAGAACTATCTTATGAGTTAGCTATTAGAGGTCTTCCTGACTCTAATGTTGATAGTATGCGAAAGTCTCTTCGACAGTTAATGAAAATGGAACAAGATCAGTCCGTACTTGAGTTACCAGCTCATCCGTTTACTTTTGAAGAAGATTCAGATGCTATTTCTACAGCTCTTATTGAACTTAATACGGCTTTGGAGTCATTTGATGATAGTGTGGATTCTAATCCGTATAAAAAATTGCAAAGTAGGTTAAGTCACCTATTAGGTAGGGCTGCGGCCATGAAAGCCAAAGATAAGGCTTCTGCATCAAAGCGGGCCGAGTTCATTCAATCCATTCTTGGATTAATGAGCGATATTCACGATAAAGCTTCAGTACCACAGGTAACTGATGAAGTAGCTATTCAGTTAGGGTTAGGTTTAAGCGTTGGGGAAGCTATTGTTAATTCTCCTGCGGGCAACCCAGCAGCTTCTTCTACACTTGCTGCTCCTGATCCTCAATGTGGTCAGCCGAAGTCTGTACCGGTCTTTAAATGGGGACTTGATAAATTTGCAGGACATGAATCTAAGATTTCTTTAAATGCTTTTTTGCAACAAGTGGATGAGTTGTCTATTGCTCGGAATGTATCAAAGACCCAGTTATTTGCATCTGCTTTGGATCTTTTTAAAGACCAAGCACTTTTGTTTTATAGATCTAGAAGAAATGAAGTATCTGATTGGGACTCTTTGGTTAAACTTTTGAAAGAGGAATATCTCCCTTTAGATTATGATGATAAGCTTTTAGAAGAAATTCGTAGGAGGACTCAAGGTCCTAATGAACCGCTAGGGACTTATTTAGTAGCTATGGATAATTTATTTTCCCGATTATCAACAAAGTTTTCTGAAGGGATTAAATTAAGATTACTGTTAAAGAACTTAGCTCCATTTTACCAATTTCATTTGTCGTTTAAAGAAATTAATTCTATCTCTGATTTACTACAATTTGGTAGGCAGCTTGAAGCTTCAAGGTTGAGGGCTGACAGTTATGTTCCTCCAACTAGAAGGAAAACCGACTTAGAGCCAGATTTAGCTTTTGTTGAGACTGCTAGTAATTCCAGTAGTGCTGCCTCAGATGTTTCGTCACGGTTGTGTTTTAATTGTAGGAAAACAGGACACGTGCGTTCTGCATGTTCTTCTCCCTTGATTAAACGTTGTTTTGGTTGTGGTGAGATGGGGGTCACTAAGACTTCTTGTAAGAAATGTTCTCCTAGGGATAATAATTCGGGAAACGGTTTTAATTCGGCATTAATGGGTGGTGTTAGTACCGAGTCTTCTTTTCAAGCAACCACTGTATTATTAAATTTTATCCTTGCTCATGCCGAAGGAGATGAACGCCCGTATTTGTCTATAAAAGTTTTGGGTCATGATTTGTTAGGTCTTTTAGATTCCGGTGCTTCTCGGACTATAGTTGGTAAACCAGGTTGGTCGTTTTTATGTAGTTTAGGTTTTGGTGCTGGTTTATCTAAGTTTGGAGCGACTGATTGTCGTGTAGCAAATGGTCGAACTGTGAAGAGCATTGGTCAAGTTGATGTACCGATCCAACTTCAGGATCGAATGCATATTATTTCTATTTTGGTAGTTCCGGATCTTCCACAGACTTTGATCTTGGGTATTGACTTTTGGAACCTTATGGGTATTGTTCCCAATTTGAGACAAGGCAGTTGGCGATTTGTAAAAGATTCTGACAATTCGTCTGTTGAACTGGAATCTATTGAGGTTATGCCTCTTAGTAATTCTACACTTACTTTTGAACAGAAATTGGAGCTAGAGAAAATTTTGAATGAGTCTAAAGCACTTCCAAGTGAGATGTTAGGTTGTACGTCTAGGGTTGAGCATGTTATTCGTACAAATTCTGAACCGATTAAGCAGAGATATTATCCGGTTAGTCCGTTTATGCAACGTCTTATCGATGAAGAACTCGATCGTATGTTGAGCTTAGGTGTCATTGAACCGTCTTCTAGTGGCTGGTCCAACCCAGTCCTAATGGTCAAAAAGAAAGATGGGACCTACAGATTTTGCATAGATTTTCGTCGTCTTAATCGTGTGACTGAGAAGGATGCTTATCCTATTCCCTATGTTAGTGCTACTTTGGATAAACTTCGAAATGCCAAATTTTTGTCATCGTTGGATGTTAAGTCTGCCTATTGGCAAATTCCTTTATCTGAGGATTCCCGTAAATATACGGCTTTTACAATCCCCAATCGTGGCCTTTTCCAGTTTACTCGTATGCCTTTTGGGTTACATAATGCCCCTGCAACTTGGCAAAGGTTCATTGATAATGTTCTTGGTCCATCTTTGGAACCATATGTTTTGGTGTATCTGGACGATATAGTCATCGTTACAGATAGTTTTGAAAAGCATATTGAAATATTAAGAGAGGTTTTTAATCGATTGTCTTTGGCTGGTATCACCTTAAGTTCGGATAAGTGCAAATTTTGTGTTCCTGAGCTACGATACTTAGGTTATGTAGTTAGTCAGAAGGGAATTCATGTGGATCCTGAGAAAGTTCAGGCCATTATGAATATTCAGCCTCCTCGGAATGTGACTGAAGTTAGAAGTCTGATAGGTTTGACTTCATGGTACCGTCGTTTTGTACCACAGTTTTCTGATATCATTCAGCCGTTGACAACCCTTCTTAAGAAAGGTGTCAAATTTTATTGGTCATCTGAGTGTGAATGTAGTTTGCGGACTTTGAAAGAAGCTTTGGTTAGGGCACCTATTTTACGTTGTCCAGATTTTGAGTTGCCATTTACTGTTCAAACCGATAGTAGTGGTTTTGGTTTAGGTGCTGTCTTGACGCAACAGATTGATGGCGAGGAAAGTGTAATATGTTACCTTAGTCGTTCTCTCACTCGTCAAGAGCGAAATTATTCTACGACTGAGAGGGAATGTTTAGGAGTTTTATGGGCCGTAGAAAAACTTAGACCATATTTAGAAGGCCGTCGTTTCACGGTGATCACCGATCACTATTCTTTGGTGTGGTTACATAATTTAAAAAACCCGACAGGTCGTTTAGCTAGGTGGTCTTTGAGACTCCAAGAATATGACTTTCAGGTGGTCCATCGTAAAGGTAAAGACCATTTGGTACCTGATGCGTTATCACGTTCCGTACCGATTCTTGACAGTATTGAGTCAGGTGAGGAGCCTGTTATAGTATCAACCGATAAGTGGTATAATAGTATGGTTGATAGGGTTCGGGCTAAACCTGCTAAGTTTTCTCAATGGCGTATTACTAATGAAGGTTTATATAAATCTATGAAAACCGAAAATGATTCTGATACCGTTTGGAAACTTGTTGTACCTAAAGAAAATAGACTTGCTATTCTTCGTCAAGCACATGATCATCCTACTTCCGGTCATGGTGGAGTATATAAAACCTATCATAGATTAACTCCCAAATATTATTGGCCAAAAATGCTAGCCGATGTAGCTCGATATATTAAAACTTGTCAAATTTGTCAAAAATGTCAAAAATAAAAAATATTTGTCAAAGCAAATATTTTTCACACAAACTTGCTCCTCGTTATATTGGTCCTTTTACCATTCACAAAAAGGTGTCTCCTTGGACTTATATTTTAGCTGATGAACTTGGTAGGGAAGCCGGTAAATTTCATGCCAAAGATTTGAAAGAGTATGTTCCGAATCATGTCGGAGATTAGGGTCATTTGGTTGTTTTTTTTGGGGGAACCATTTGGTGGTTTGGGTTCCACAGAGTTCAGCGATGGTTGGGGCTGTCCTCATTTGGAGCGTTTAGTGATACGCTCAGTTCGACCTAATATCTGTCGACTTGTTAGGGCTTATTAGTTTTTATTTAGATCTTTGTTTTGCGAATATCTATTTTTGGCTTTTATACCAAGATTCTTGATATAGCAATTTTGACTTTCGTTTTGGCTTAGCCAAACTATTTTTTTTGTATACCGGATTTGAGAATTTCTCTTATCGTATGTTGAGCTTAGGTGTCATTGAACCGTCTTCTAGTGGCTGGTCCAACCCAGTCCTAATGGTCAAAAAGAAAGATGGGACCTACAGATTTTGCATAGATTTTCGTCGTCTTAATCGTGTGACTGAGAAGGATGCTTATCCTATTCCCTATGTTAGTGCTACTTTGGATAAACTTCGAAATGCCAAATTTTTGTCATCGTTGGATGTTAAGTCTGCCTATTGGCAAATTCCTTTATCTGAGGATTCCCGTAAATATACGGCTTTTACAATCCCCAATCGTGGCCTTTTCCAGTTTACTCGTATGCCTTTTGGGTTACATAATGCCCCTGCAACTTGGCAAAGGTTCATTGATAATGTTCTTGGTCCATCTTTGGAACCATATGTTTTGGTGTATCTGGACGATATAGTCATCGTTACAGATAGTTTTGAAAAGCATATTGAAATATTAAGAGAGGTTTTTAATCGATTGTCTTTGGCTGGTATCACCTTAAGTTCGGATAAGTGCAAATTTTGTGTTCCTGAGCTACGATACTTAGGTTATGTAGTTAGTCAGAAGGGAATTCATGTGGATCCTGAGAAAGTTCAGGCCATTATGAATATTCAGCCTCCTCGGAATGTGACTGAAGTTAGAAGTCTGATAGGTTTGACTTCATGGTACCGTCGTTTTGTACCACAGTTTTCTGATATCATTCAGCCGTTGACAACCCTTCTTAAGAAAGGTGTCAAATTTTATTGGTCATCTGAGTGTGAATGTAGTTTGCGGACTTTGAAAGAAGCTTTGGTTAGGGCACCTATTTTACGTTGTCCAGATTTTGAGTTGCCATTTACTGTTCAAACCGATAGTAGTGGTTTTGGTTTAGGTGCTGTCTTGACGCAACAGATTGATGGCGAGGAAAGTGTAATATGTTACCTTAGTCGTTCTCTCACTCGTCAAGAGCGAAATTATTCTACGACTGAGAGGGAATGTTTAGGAGTTTTATGGGCCGTAGAAAAACTTAGACCATATTTAGAAGGCCGTCGTTTCACGGTGATCACCGATCACTATTCTTTGGTGTGGTTACATAATTTAAAAAACCCGACAGGTCGTTTAGCTAGGTGGTCTTTGAGACTCCAAGAATATGACTTTCAGGTGGTCCATCGTAAAGGTAAAGACCATTTGGTACCTGATGCGTTATCACGTTCCGTACCGATTCTTGACAGTATTGAGTCAGGTGAGGAGCCTGTTATAGTATCAACCGATAAGTGGTATAATAGTATGGTTGATAGGGTTCGGGCTAAACCTGCTAAGTTTTCTCAATGGCGTATTACTAATGAAGGTTTATATAAATCTATGAAAACCGAAAATGATTCTGATACCGTTTGGAAACTTGTTGTACCTAAAGAAAATAGACTTGCTATTCTTCGTCAAGCACATGATCATCCTACTTCCGGTCATGGTGGAGTATATAAAACCTATCATAGATTAACTCCCAAATATTATTGGCCAAAAATGCTAGCCGATGTAGCTCGATATATTAAAACTTGTCAAATTTGTCAAAAATGTAAACCAGATTTAAGACCTCCTGCTGGACTGTTAGTTCCGCAACCAATTGTTGATCGCCCTTGGCAGATGGTCAGTATAGATTTGATTGGTCCTCTCCCGAGGAGTACAAAAGGTTATTCATATGTCTTAGTCATAGTGGACTATTTTAGTAAATTTTGTTTGCTATTTCCTCTTCGGAATAGTTCAGCGAAGATGGTTTGTTCGAGAATTGAAGATGAAGTCTTCTTAGTTTTTGGAGTACCTAGATTGGTGTTGGTAGACAATGGAGCCCAGTTTACTGGTCGTGAGTTTCGCACTCTTTGTAGCAACTATTCAGTAAAAATTCGTTTTAATGCGCATTATCACCCGCAATCAAATCCCACAGAAAGAGCGAACAGAAATGTTAAAACTATGATTCGTTCCTATGTTAAAGAGAATCAGCGTTCTTGGGCAGATGAATTAACAAAGATTGGTTGTGCCCTTAGAACTGGTCGTCACGAGACTACTGGTTATACTCCCTATTTCTTAACTTTTGGTAGGGAACATATTTTAAAAGGCACTGATCATAAAATATCTGATAAAGTTCAAGATCTGCAATATGATCGTTCGTCTGCTACTGGTATTCCTGATAAATTGCAGGGAGTTTTTGAGGTAGTGCGTAATAAAATAAAAACTTCTTTTGATCGCAATAAACGTTACTATGATCTCCGTAAGCGAGATACTCAATTTGTTATTGGTGATAAAGTTTTAAGGAAAAATTTTGCTCTTTCTGATGCGAGTAAATATTTTTCACACAAACTTGCTCCTCGTTATATTGGTCCTTTTACCATTCACAAAAAGGTGTCTCCTTGGACTTATATTTTAGCTGATGAACTTGGTAGGGAAGCCGGTAAATTTCATGCCAAAGATTTGAAAGAGTATGTTCCGAATCATGTCGGAGATTAGGGTCATTTGGTTGTTTTTTTTGGGGGAACCATTTGGTGGTTTGGGTTCCACAGAGTTCAGCGATGGTTGGGGCTGTCCTCATTTGGAGCGTTTAGTGATACGCTCAGTTCGACCTAATATCTGTCGACTTGTTAGGGCTTATTAGTTTTTATTTAGATCTTTGTTTTGCGAATATCTATTTTTGGCTTTTATACCAAGATTCTTGATATAGCAATTTTGACTTTCGTTTTGGCTTAGCCAAACTATTTTTTTGTATACATAACGATAAGAATTTGGATTTGTCTGGTAATTGAGTCTCGTCAAGTTTCGTCCAGTCAATGATATAGTCATAGGGGAAAGACACTTTTCCTAGTGAGAATTTTGAATTTTGCTTCGTCTAAGTCTTTAGCTAGAGTTGAATGATAAAATGGCTATGATACTCGCTTAAGTTATGGAAAACTGCGGGTATGGTATGTCTGTCCTTGTAGTTGATGTTGCATTTTTGTATGGGTGGATCCATGATCCCTCACTCTGTTGTTATCAGCAGAAAATGGTTCCAGACAGAGAGTTTTTAGCATATACTTTTTGATCTGGGTCCAGCGTAATGGGTCATTGGCGCCTCATTGCATACATCCTTCATTAGCCCAAGAACTTTTTATTAACATATGGAATGCCTTATACATTATTCGCAGGGTAATCGTTCGTATCAAAGTACTGTAGACAGTCACGCTTCATAGCTTCATAAGGATCCTGATTACGAATCTCATATATGAGAGAATCAGTATCTGAATATAACACAGAACACCTATCGTCAAATGTTCTCTTCATATATCCATAATGGAAGTCGTAGGTGGTAGTTTTAGAGAGATCCAGAATGCTCATACCGACATAAATAGGTTTGTTCAGATAGATTTCGGATTTTCTTAACTCAATTGCCAATCGAGATTTATACTTCGTGTTCTGTAATCGAAATTAATTATTTATCAAAAGATGAGGGATTAACCCTAATAATTGTTATGTAGGTAGTTAGATGATGTTGTTATAAATTATTCAATTGTTGAGAAGGACGTCATAGAATAAAAAGATTAATGTTCTATATGTATTTTTCTATGTACCTCTTTATATCAAATTGTTACCCTATATACTTAAGTAACGAGTATACATGTATGAGAAGTAAGCTACAGTTACCTATTTAGCGAGATCCAGAATGCTCATACCGACGTAAATAGGTTTGTTCAGGTAGATTTCGGTTTTTCTTAACTCAATTGCTAGTCTAGGTTTATACTTCGTGTACTGTAATCGAAATTAATTATTTATCAAAAGATGAGGTTGGCCAGGGAAGATTAATATAGTTACGTAGGTATTTAGTTGATGTTATAATTTGTTGAATTGTTGAGAAGGATGTCATAGAATAAAAAGATTAATGTTCTATACGTATTTTTCTATGTACCTCTTTATATCAAATTGTTACCCTGTATACTTAAGTAACGAGTATACATGTATGAGAAGTAAGATACAGTTACCTATACGAAAACCTTTAAGTAAAATAATTGTATACCTAGTACCATATTTTAACTCTTAAGTAGTAGTAGTAATGTAGCTTAAATAAGTACAACACCAGCTGAAGGATAATGTTTTAAAGATAATTACCATTATTAATGTATATAATTGTTCAATTACTTATGTAGGAGTAATAGCTAGTTGTTAAATTGTTGAATAATTTTTGAGAAATATTGTCTTAGAATAAAAAAAAAGATTAATGTTCTATACGTGTATCATTATTATCCTATGTACCCTGGCATCAAGTGATAGTCATAACTAGTATGAGAAAAGCAATAATGATGCAATTACCTATACACCAGACAGTGATGACGTGTCAGCGACAAGATGAGACATGTTTACCAAATTTTAGAAGGTTGGTAATTATGAAATTCGGTTTTAATAAATTAAACTGTCGGTATGACAATTATATAGATCTGAAATTCGGTACAATTATTACTTTATTAAAAGCTGTCCAAAATTGATATATGTATTGTAGTAGTTTTAAAATTCTGTACAAATAATAAATAAATGATAATGTGCACATTAAAAATTTTACATGCCCATGAAGAATGCAATATTAACTACAAAGATGCAAGGGTTATTACTGTTGTCTTTAATAATCTAAGCGGTTATGATGCTCATTTTATAATTGCCGATATAGCGTCTAGGATGCAGGGTGCTGTTGATTTACTGACTGTTGACTACTTGCAGTGTTGTTTCTAAGGAACGTATATAGCTTAAGGCCAATATTATGAAGATATTTCAATACGATATGACCTTTATAAGGAGAAAACTCGACTGCAGTCGGCAACCATTTTGTACAAGGGCTAATGGTAAACAAAGTAGGAAATAATATGACTTGGATCTTTTTAATTTATACATTTATTACTACACTTTTATGTTTCTAGATTTCTTAACAAACCCCGTTACATAAGCCTTAATTATCGAATATATTTTCGTATTTTGTATATATATAGTAAATGCTTATAATTTTAAATTTTTTATTATTATTTATGCGTGATTTTCAGAGGGTACCAGTAAAATCTTATTGATACATAATGTGTTAGTAGTAGTAGTAGTAACAATGAGAGGTTAACGTTTATTTAACTAATTAATTACATGAGACATACCGTGATGAACGATATGTAAACTGGATATATATGTTAAATAATCGATTTAAACAGTATCAGTCTTTGGTTAATATCCATTCTCTCTCTCTCGCGATTCGTAAACGTGCTAAATAATTTTAGATTTTGATAGTGCCTTCTTCTTCTTCTTCTCAATAAAGCCCCGGTAAACTTTAATTATCTGACAAGTGAGCAGTCGTCTTTAATGAGGCGATCAAATGGCGAATTCCCAAACAACCTTTAATCGTAAATAAACCCATTTTGTGTAATTGACGATTCTTGAATTTCAAAATTTAAATTCAACGACAGCGGCAATAATAATAACCGATAATTTAACTTTAAAGTAAAATGTTTCTGTTTATTAATAAATATCATGGAACAATTTTTACATTTTATCTAATTTCCTTTCTTTTTTTTGGGTTAAAGGAAGGTCTATATTTTTGTTGTCATTATTAGTGTTAAACTTTTAAAGAAAATATCACAACCTACATACATACCTGCTAAGGGTTTCAATAATTTTTAATTTTAATGAACTCCTCGGGTGAAAACGTACTTGCGCTCTAGTTTCAATAATTTTAATGAACTGAGGCTACTATCAGCTTATAAGCTTTATCGTTTTAAAATATCAACTTTACCCTTGTATGTTTCTTACACACACTATGTATACAGGTAGAAGATTGCTTGTTATCGAGCGATCTTCAGCTTTAACGAAAATGAACCCTTTCATTATGCTTTCTCTCTGGATAATAAATCTAGATATTATCTTTAAAAGGTATGGTTTTTCTAGGTACCTAGAAAGAGTTTATCAGTTCTGTTAATTAACAGAAGAGATATTGTTACGCTACACTACGCATTATTTCTCGTAAATCTCTGATATCATCTATCAAGCAATTTCTAAGAACAGCAGCTGTGAATGTTTGCCTCTAGTGACAGTTTGTCTCTTTGACAGGCTAAAACACCGGTGATTTAACGAAGATGAACCCTTTCATTATGCTCTTTCTCCCAGTGCAATAAATCTAGATATTATCTTTTAGCAGGTGTTAAGAACAACTGCATTTGGGTCTCCGGGCATACAAGTTTATTCCTGCAGATTGAGCTGACTATAAAAACCGAGTTTCACCCTACACTAACTTTAGTTTTATTCTTGTTGACTCAGCGGATTGGTCATAATTATTTCTAACGCTCCAGTTATATTATTATTATTACTTAATTAGTTTTTACTCAGTAGTGCTTGCTTCAACATTAAAAAACAGGTATGTTAAAACTAATTATTACTATTATTAACGTGTACGTGTTTACGCATAAAATTTTAAATAAAATGCTACTATTTAAATTCTAACATGTGTGTGTGTCTTTGTTTTTACGTAGAAAAAATGGACTTGTTACAACAATTGAACAAACCTTCAAGCAACAGCGGCGGTCTGAAACCTATAAAGAAATTATGCGACTACGGGGTCAAAGAGGTCGTCGAAATACTAGAGTTCAAAAGAGTTGTTTGCCGTGATAAACGTCAAAGTGTGATTATTGTTGGTGAAGACTACGTTACATTTCTACCTAAGCGAATCAGCGATAAGGTGACGTACGAGAGGGTTAAGGATCTTAACGAAAAGATTGAGGCTAAAACTATTTCTCTGGGCCTGCTGTACTTGGGGAAAACAAGTGGGCGTTTGCCTTATGACGACTGCATGTTTGTGGAAACAAATAAGGTACATTTACACGCATCATTATCATTGAGTTCTCTTTTAATGCTCTATTTTATGTTTCTAGCCCTAGGAACCGCAAATAGAAAACCGAGGCCAACAGTAAATACAAGATGTACGACGGCGATCCCTCTGCAATGTTGCGTCATCTGATGATAGTGTAAAATTAATTGTAATAATAATAATTCCTAGCTAAATAAATATTCTATTTAAACATTGTGATGTTGTTGTTTCATTTACTAGCCTTAGGATGAAGGGAGAGAGCAAGAAGGAGAGAGTGAGGAGAGAGCGAGAAGGAGAGAGTGAGAGAGCGAAAGAGGAGGCTCTTTAATGTGACCTCTAATAGCATCAGTACATAGGTAATACAGATTTCTTCTTCATGACTCCGTCTAGTAGTAGTACATAGGTCGTCGATAATACAGATTTCTTCATGACGCCCTCTGTTGACAGTATGACAGATTCAGTACAGTTTCAGATTTAGCGCCACATGTTGTGATATAAAATGGCTGCAGACTCTAATTGAAGGGTCTCTAATACAGTTCTCTTTTTACGCGACCTCTACATACCGGTAATACAGATTTCTTCATGACGCCCTCTAGTAATAGTACACAGTCTGTCGGTAATACAGATCCCTTCATGACGCCCTCTATTAACAACTAGCAGAACGACCGTAATCGGTTAGAGCGTGAAGGAAATAATTAAACACTAGCGCCCTCTGGTTTTTCCTAGCAACACTAACACCATTTAGCCGAGCGCCGAACCAAATGCCGGTAATACAGATTCTGTACTTCGAGACAGATTAGATTAGAGAGAGGTCGACATAAAAAGTCCCCAGATTAGAGACAGATCGACACCCCAAGATTCGACGTAAAACGACACTGGCGCCATCTGTTTTCCGCTAGCAACAACTCTACCATTTAGCCAAGTGACGAAGCAAATGCCGATAATACAGAATGTCGGTAATACAGATTCCGTACTTAACTACCTAGAGAAAGACAGACAAAAAGTCACCAGATTAGAGAGAGAGAGAGACAGAAAATCTAGGGTCCCTAGAACTGTCTGGCTCAAGTACCCCAATACCTACTATTGAATCCACATTAATCCTCAGAAAGTCGAACATTTCATACAGAATGTCACTTTAGAATTTTAGATTTTGCATTATTCTGTCCAACGTGCTAATTGAAGGAAAGGGTAAATGTAGCTGGAGTAAAGTGTTATAACCATTTGCTCCACAAGTAAATCTAAGTTGTGATGCAGCAGAAACTATTTTATTTGACCAGGGTACAAAGCGATTACTATCACGTTACATTCCATCAATTTGACCTGCACTAAAAATCGTAGGTTAAATTGACTAATTAGCGACAACTGTCAAAATTGCAGTTTAAACAAAAAATTCCGTTTGTTTTCGAGTTAAATCAGAAAGTCCATGGATTCTGTTTCCAACCAATCAGAACGGGCGTCCAACATGTCTCATATCTTTTCTTAATTATTTATCAAGGATCTCTACCTGTATATAGTTACTGCATCTAGTCACCTAGGCCAGCTGGTCGATCAGAGTAACGCAAACCGCCGCCATATTGGGGCAGAGAAGGGTGATTTTTAATAATGGACAAATTAAAACCACGTTTTACGTGTTTGACATATTAGAGGTTTGATCTTTCAGAATAAGAAAAATCTTTTAAAGTGAACGTGGATTTGATTAAATTCAATATAGAACAAATAATGAACAATTTCGTGCTTCGTTTGCCCCAATATGGCGGCAGTTTGCGGTACTCTGATCGACCAGCTGGCCTAGGTAACTAGATGCAGTGACTCTACCTGTATATGTACTTATATGGAGTTTCATTGCGTTTTTGTGATACGTAGATAAAGTATACTGTATAACACGTGCAAAAACGCCAACTTGAGTTTTTGTTGTAAAACATTCTGAATAAAAGGACTTTTCATCATAAGATTACCCTATGGTTACCCATATACTGTATAATATTATTGTGATGTGATATAAGAATTGGCAGTCCATTTTCCATAAATCATCTAATAGTAGTACACATGTTCTGCGTTCGGTATTTCAGATCTATTTAGTCAAAGAGCGCGGTTTCCATAGTAACCATTGTTGTAAATAACTATAACAGTGGAGCTTTAGAGCAAAAAGAGTTGAAAAACCGAACGCAGCTATGGTTACAACAGTTACCGTCAATTTGACATAATGGAGTTCTCAAATAAACTCTTGATGTCATTAAGACAAGATATTAAAGTATTAAATAACATCATTAAGGATATTTCAAAAAAAGTAACTTCTGACAAGCTCTGTTCCTGGTTATATCCAACAAAGAGCTTTAGTGATATTCCCAAAATAGATTTTATAGAAGATAAGCCGAAAGAAAATACATATTTAAATTATCTCGAATTTATAATAGATAGGTGCAATATATTCATTATGAATTCCCTGATAATATCATTAATACTTTATTGAATTTTCTAGGTTGTTTCTGATAATAAATCTCTTTATAGTTTATATAGAACAATTTCCAAATACACTGAAGTCGCAAAACTCCACCCGAAATGTAACGAGACCAAACAATTTATCGCTGAGTGCTGTAACAAATTTGTTTTGGACAAATCTAACACATTTAAATGAGACAATTGTAAAATATCTTTTTAATTTTGTTCTAAACATGATATATGATGTTACTTATGGTTAATTGCAGAGAAATTATGAAATGTTCCAAAACCGTACCAGCACTTATTTAGGAAATAGAATAGTAGCAATTCACAAGAATATTCAAACCGACTCATACACACCTACTCACTGCAATAGTTGTAGCATAGCAGAAACTTGCATTAAGGAAATAGTAAATGAATTAGAAAAAAATTCAGATGCGAATTTTATACGCAAAACTAGGTTAGTTAGAATTTGTTCAGATTTGGATTTTCTTACCATAATAATATCATTATGGTAAGAAAATCTGATTAAATCTGATTAAAGTCTTAGAAGTACGCATACAGTTACTCAGACAAGTTACTCTAATACGTATTGTAATATTACAATATGTAGGGTAACTTGTCTGAGTAACTGTATGAGTATTTCTAAGACTTTAATCAGATTAACAAATTAGGTGTTTAATTTGTTTTGCTTTTTCTTTCTTTTAACCAGGACCCAGCCAGCACACTGAGGTTATAATAACGTTATTTTTAAGTCATTATTGGTCGACGACGTCATATGACTAATAAATGATGTCCATAAGACGTCATATAATGGGACGTACGTAAAAGTCTTCAAAACGACGTCTTTTGGACGTACAATACAATACATACAAGTTTCATTAAAACGATATTATTTTAGCAGGGACCAAGGAATACTGGTCATATTAAGCAGGTGGTCACAATATAGAGATGTTTTGACTGTAGTATACAATAAATGTTATTTCCAATATACAACTATTTATTTATAATTCCTGTCTTAGTCCTAGTATAGAACGTTTTAATGACGTCTTATATTGACGTCTTTGGGCTGTGACATAATGATGTCAGTTTTACGACAATTTGCCGTCGTTAATGCCGAGAAAACGGCGACATCATGACGTCAGTGTGCTTGCTGGGGCCAAGAGGCCAGGGGGAGATTTATATGGCCCACCCATCATATATTACATAATAATTACTCCTCTTATCTCTTTAACACAATCCAGTTACTTATTCTGTCTAATCCAAAATGCGTTTTTTAGAAAAGATCTTCAAGAGGATATCTTTAGCATTACACAATGCGGATGCATGAATAGATTAACAACAGCCATAACACAAGACATAACTTGTTTCATTAAACAAATCAAAGATACAAAAAAAGAAAATCAAAATAATAATTTGAAAATAGAAGAATTAACAGCGAAATATTCAGACTCTTTAAATATTATAAAAGATACTCAAATACATATAAAGAAAATGCGCAAACGTTCAGCAAGCGGTAAAGATTTTTCATTTTTATTAATTTATTTTTCCTTTAGATTCCATCATTTTTAGCAAAACAAAAAAGTAAAAATCTAGCCAAAGACATTAGCTTCTTAATGCGGATAAACAAAGAGAGTGAAAGCCAGCTAATGCAAGAAAGGAAAAAAGTGATAATTCTAGAGAAATCTATCCAAGAAAATGTAACGACTGTGGCATTATTAAGTACAAATAACGAAAAGCTCGGTCGAGATATTAAAGAATGTCTACAAGAAAATGTTAACCTTTCGGATGAAATGAGTTTATGGAAAGATAGATTTAGTGAAATATATTTGGAAAATAGAAATTTACAATCACAAATTGAAGAATTGAAGACTGATGTAGAATCGCTAAAGAACATTGCTAAAAGTTGTCAAAATTTGACTAAGAAATTGGATCATTACAACGTGAGAATTCTAGAGAGATCAAAGAATTTTTTGAATAAATTTAAAAACTTAACGGTTAGTAAACATTACAATAGGAGATACTATATATAGTCTTATGAAATAGCGTAGAAAGCAAGGATTTTGAGAAACTTTGGCACAAAGGTTTCTTTTGTAGTGCCTCATGAAGGAGTGTTAACTATATAATTAAGATGGTTATGATTACTTTCTGCCTGGTTTATAAATCAGTAATTACTTTTACTGTACTACTGATGTTAATATAATTTTGACTGTTAGACTGTTTCTTCATATTGTGAAACCTTCACTGTTATACATCCCAGTAAGCAGAGTGATGTCATTTAAACGTCGATTATAGGTCAGTCATTACATTATCATTTTCACCTTTGAAGTGACATTATAATGATGTTAATAAGACAGGTAAATGTCACAACCGAAAGACGTCATTTTAAGACGTGAAAACGACGCTTTATGACATAAAGAAAACGTCATATAATGATAAAACTGCATATTTAAATGACGTTTTATTGACGTCTTATTAATGACCTACTTATTTCTACTTCTGTTCTGTTGTTCTCTTCTGTTGCTTTCGGGGCGTCAGTCAACATGTGTTAACGAGTGTTATATGATACAAAAATTGCAAGAAATTCCCAGAAATAAAATACTACAAACATATATATTTTTTATGATATATGTACACATCAAGCAGGAGAAAAGAGATCAACATCTACCAACCCATCCAGCACACTGACGTTATAATGACGTTATCTTTAAGTGATTATTATTGGTCGGCGACGTCATATAACTAATAAATGACGTCCATAAGATGACATGTTATGGGACGTACTAAAAGTCTTCAAAACGACGTCTTTTAGACGTACAATAAGGTTGTTTTTAGACTTATAATATTATTAAGTATGATCTATCTAGGTAAGCAAAAAATGATATATTCCATAAAATATTTTTTATTTTTACATTTGCAGAATGTAAATAGAATACAATATTTTACTGTTTTCAATATTCAATTACTCTATTTTTGTATTGTCAGGTCCACTGATGTACATGAGACAAATCTAGCAACACTGTTTTACTTTATTTTTTACTGAACTGCACGTGACTACATGCAGCCAAACAAACAGCAACAAGATCTTTCGTGTATTTGTTTTGCTCTTTAATTAGTAACGCTTCCACTTATTATTAAAGTTGTTGACGTACCTACATTTATATAGTGTATGTGTAGGTGCAACTACTACATAATAATTGTGTGTTTTGTCACAAAGGGTGAGTATTAATAATTACTTGTTCCGAATCAATACTACATAACCTACATAATTTTACCCGTTTGACGATTTTGTGAGATTACTTTTGTTAATAAATTAATACTAATGCAATGGTTTCTTAGTACTTACTAATATTATTTTAGTATCATCAATTATTCTGTATATTATTTTAGCAGCTTTTCAGTTAGTAAATGTTTACTCTTGTTTAATAATTATGAGATATTGAGTTAATAGAAGAGATGTATTTTCTGTTATTGAATATTTACTTTTGTTTAATAATTATGTATGAAATAGTATATAATAAATATTGTTTCCAATATTCAACTATTTATTTATAATTCCTGTCCTAGTCCTAGTATACGTTTTAATGACGTCGTTGAACTACGTTTTAATGACGTCATATATTGACGTCCTTGGGCTGTGACATAATGCTGTCAGTTTTACGACAATTTGACGTCATTTGACGTCGCTACTGCCGACGTCAGTGTGCTGGCTGGGATCTTGAACGTATTCGTCTCCTCCTTCTTTGCGTTGTTTTTCACGATCTTTACCGATACCCGTCACATGATGCTGTAACACTCGTGGCCGGTTTCAGAAAGCTTGATTAAGTTCTGATTAACTTAATTGTCATTAAATTCAAAATTCAGAAATTTCATGGACTGAGATTTAACAGACCTTGAAGTTTTTATATTTCTAGATTTCAACCTTAAGTTAATCATTAATTAATCACAATTAAGTTAATCAGAGTTTAATAAAGCTTTATGAAACCGGCCATCAGAGTTTGAATTTTTCAACAATTTTCGTATGTGTAAATCTGTCTTATTCACATTTTTAAAGAAAGTCGACGTCATACCTCTACATTCGTCCTACTGGTATGACGTCATTATAACGTTATAATTGGGCATTCGTAATCAGCGACCAAACACATCTAAAACATACTCTGCTTACTGGGATATTATCAACTCATTAATTACATACCTATTCTGATTTATATTGGAATAAAACATGTATAGGAAAATTAACAAAAACACTTTTCTGCCTTCCCTAAGAAATTATTCAATGTTTTTTCTGTTATTGTCTTATTAGTTATTACTTAATATTACGTTAAAATTACAAAATATTTGTATAAAAATAACCTTATAATTTTTTCAGAATACCATAGATGTGATGCCCAAAATGCAAGGTTATAAAACAATGAAAAACAAAGAAGATGCCACTTTTATAAGTAAAAACAAAATAACTGATTAGACAACGATTATACTCTAATATAGTTACAGGAGATCCTGTAGCAGATATGAAAAACCAAATGGAAATAAACAGACTTAATATTGAACAGCTCGAAAAACATAATCTGGATTTGTTGAACATAATTCAGCGAATAGAAAAAAAAGTTCATTAACAAGTTTTCAGTCATTTCTTTTATCTTTTAATTACTTTTTTATACTAAATAATTGTTTAATATTATGGTTAGTTAGTTATTATACGAGGCTATGTTTATATATTTTTTAGTTGGTTATTCTTGTACTGGTGCAATTTGAAGAATGGCAAATTGTTTAGTAAATTGCTTTACTGCCATTTATTGGAACACATCCTAACTGTTAGGGATATATTCCAATGGATCCTTCTTACTCTTAATACCATAATTGCCTTGAAAATATCAAATAAAATGAAATGTTACAGTTTTGTTGTTTTTACTCCTGTTATTCTCTGTTCACTCTTAATATTGCCAGTAAGACCAATGTGTTGGACCTCTTCTTGTTACTTCTCCATACTAATATAAACCGATCAGAAAATTGGCTTCTATAGCTGACACTATTGTAAAATTCTAATTAGAAATTTTTGTATTTGCACAATAGTTTGCGTATGGCATATAATACAACATCATTTTCTGATAATCTTTGTACATCACTTTAATATGTAAAAAGAATACAAAAAAGACGTACATTCATCTGTATGGCACACGAAAATTACATCTTTTTTTACGTACCTTCTTTTTTCTTGAAATTCTGATGTAATTTCTCGCATGCGAAATTTAAGTAATTTTCAATTTCATGTAATATCCCTACTTAGGTCCTATCTCAAATCAATCTTCAAGATGCCTACTAAATAAGTAAAATTCAAGGTTATAAATACGTACCTATAAGCATCTTATAAAGTAGTAGGTTATCAAGATCAAAATCACAGTTTTGGGAACTCAAAGATTTTTCAACTTCAACATTATAGCTTTATAAGTGATAAAAAACTAGATAATCGGACAAATTTGAAATTAGTCTTTCTGAACATTCTATGCAGATATAATTTTTAATTTTAATTTATTTCTCTACTTTTTTTTATATTTATAACAACTTGATTTGAGGGAACTACCATCTCATTTGTTTTCGTGGGTTCACTTGTCAAAACTCACCCCAGATAGCACATAATGTCCTAGAGACGTCCTTTTTTGGTCCATTTTATATCCAAATGTCCGTGGACATAAAACGGATCAAAAAAGTACGTCCATAAGATGTCCGGCATGAACGTTAAATGTACGTCCGTTATTGGACCAAAAAAGGATGTCCATAGGATATTCTACCTAGACATTAAATGTACGTTCGTTATTGAACCACAAAAGGGCGTCCATAGGATACGCTAAGATGGACTTTCAATGTACGTCTGTTAATGAACGTTGTAGGTTGTTTTTACTCGACAATTTTAATATTTATATAAACAAATGATTGTAAGTTGTTAAAATAATTAAGATTGTGTTAATTTGGTAGCTGATATAATTAACTAAATTAACAGTTTTTTGTCTAAATTAAAAAAGATTAAATAAAAAATTACATTAATTCAACTAAATCTGTTTTATTTGATCCCTGCGTTAAATCGTTTCTATAAGTTTCAGTTTCACCGTAAATCAGGTCAACTCGTGTATTTTGTTAATAAGATTCTTTTTGGATTCGAAGAGAAAATTTCAGAACGGTTTAGAGTTAAAATTAAGAAATCAATTACATATAATTATATGATTAAGCTTTAAGTAACCGAACTTCTGCATCTGTTATGCAAACACATCTCTTTTGTTTTTGAGTATGTTCTTGTGACTGCAATTTAAATAAGAATTCAAATCACCCTATAGAATAGATAACGGTTTAGTAAACCTGTCACAAGCTTTCTCCGATAAGTTCTTTGAATGCAGTTTTTGGGAATTTCCAAATAACTAAGTTAAGCCTATTCGCTATCTCACGTTGAAACCTGCTCAGTTTGAAATAGAACAGAAGAAGGTAGGTACGAAGGGTCGACCTTCACAAGGCTTGATGAATGTTTTTTATTTTGTGAGTGAACGTTGGCAAGCTATATGTACCTACTGTTTTCAATTTGGTAAGTAATAAAGAATTTATTAATTTTTTATTTTGCCTTAATGTTTTCAGCTTCAGCATCTTTTGATATTGTCACAAACGGAAATTACTTCGAATTAAATAATTCATAACATAATATATATTATTCCGTTAGTGCAAATGTTACGCCAAGGTTACGTTCCCGTCTGCAGCAACGACCCACGTTGTTCGACCATCTGCGCGGCCAGCTGTGATCGCGCAACCCACGACTTGGGAGCAGCTGTGCATTCTTTCATAGAAGCGCTCCCGCTTCGCCCACAACGGATCTCAACTGTATTAGTTGGCATGCAACATATCTGCCTACGTTACACCGTATATGCGGGGCAACCCACGCGATTTACAAACAGGTGCACATTTCTTAAGAAGAATCTAGCACACTTCCGCTCAACCTACAGATTGGTGCCAGGCACCAGCAGCTCGAATGCAAACTGCCCACAAGCCTGCAACCAGGAAGCGTGAGCCTCCTTAGTTTCATATTTGGAACTCCAACCCACTGATTCCCACTACGATGCTAATATCTTCCGCGTTCTGCAGTATATAACCAGCTTGCTTGAGCTATTCAATTCAGTCAGTGAGATGGCTCGAACACTACATCTACAAGCAAGCTGGTGAGTACCTTTTAGATTATCTAATGCTTAGTTATGAGTGGGTTGCGCTAGACGCCCACTCTCTACTTAATTATGGGAAGTTGTGACCAAGCTACCCACGCTTAGTTGTAGATCACCAGGAGTTTAACTCCTACGCTTAGTTTGTAGATCTAGTGCTAGAGCAGGGTTGGTTCCGACCACCCTCATGATTGTATTAGCCTTAGGAGGACGTGTATGTCCTCACGATGTATAATCATTATGTATGTGGACCTTTGTACTCTCTTTATTGTTGTTAGTATATAGTTGTTTTTTACGACTTGTGTTTATTTTCCTTCTACCTCTGACTACGTCCTCCAGTCACGTAAACCCCCACGTGACAATATGTCAGTCAAATTAATTAAAGAGGTAACTGGGAAATGGTTCAACAGAGCCTAGAACAACGGCTGCAAAAACTAAGTATATAAAATATAAAATAATATAAATATAAATAAAAACTTATTACAGTTAAAAACTTAGTTTTTTTAGTGTTTACAAAATAATTTAACCATGTAAATAAACAAATCAAACTCGTAAATAAATTAATAGAGTTTATAATAAAGTAGAAAACAAGCATACGATATTTATTTCTTAAAATAGTAGAAACGATAGTAGAAGTGAAACGGCTGTTTTGTATTTCAGTAAAATGAGAAACTCACTTGAAAATAGCAGTTTTTATTACTCTATTGTTGTTATACAAAGCCACTCTAGGTAGGGTAGCAACCTTTAAAACTGGTTGTATTTGGTGTGTTATTTGTAAACAAAAGAAACTATGCTCCGAAACGTACGTCGTTTCTTTTACCAGAATTGTTAAATGTGTTGCCTGCTCGGGACAAGACATTTGCTAATGACTGTACATGTATTTATATATTGTAAACTGTAACATACTTTAAAACAATAAAAATATTACAAAATAAAATCTTTAACGAGATTTATTTTTCTGATCAAGTTTGTTACTAATGATAAAGTACATTAATTTGCTATCAAAACTTAATTTACAAGTAAATAAATTATTACGTTATTTAATTAAATATAAAATTAATTACAGAATTTAATTAATTGTAGAATTTAATTAGTTCCGTAATTTAATTAATTGTATGCATTAATTAAAAATAGCGTATGTTCGACGAACGTCCATTGAATGTTTTTTTGTGGACGTCCTATGGACATATGAATCTGTGAAAGAAGGACATAAAATGGACATAAATCGAACGTACGTATGACGTTCTATAGACGTACTATGTACATTGCAAGGTCTGAAGTGAAAGTTTTATGGACATGCTATGGACGTTCGCGTGCTATCTGGTCATGAATTAAAAATATCAACACACCAAAATTAAACTTTTTATAGTTAGTCTTCTTAAATACTTTTGTAATAAGTGTTTTGAGACGGTGACAGGTTGTTCTATTGAGAATGCAATATTTCGTTCCTGCCACTTGATTACAGAAAACCTTGTATAATCCAAAATACTTTTAAAACATTCACAAGATTTAAAAAAACGAGCATTTTGTAGTAGCTGTTGACGCAAAAACTTATTCGAGACTTTTAGTTCAGATATATAGTGCTATTAAGTTAAAATGCAATATACTCTATATTGCACTTGAAAATAACCACCTCAAACCATTGTATGTTTATGCAACTAACAATATATAATAGCTCATAATGCGCTAGCCATTTAACCTCTTTCATTTCACTTGGGGATAATTTAACACTAATTGAGTTTATTAAAAATACTAACATAAGTGAAAATAACATTTATTGTACAAATAAAAGATAATAATAAAAAGTATATTGCATTTTAATTTGTATAATATAGAACAGAATATAAGAAAATTTTGAATGAAGTTAATGTTATCAGACACCAACAGCGGATCGTACATACCCTTTTGAATGATTGTTATCGAGCGGTAAGCATAATAACCGGTTGTTTCGCGGCCACTTACACGGATACAGTGTTTGCCACTCACTAACAGAACATTCAAAAGGGTACGCATAACTGCCGCTATCAAGCAACAATTAATTAGTGTAACCTAAAATTACATCTAAGTTACTAACATAAGAAATGTTTGCGGTTAGTACGAGGTAAGCGCCATCAATTCTCGGCCCGGCAGGATTCTACAGGTGCCAACATGTTCAAACTCGGTTGCGTCATAGTTGAACATGTAAAAGGCCTACACTATATATTGTGACGTTACTTTTGTATCGTGCAAAATTGTTATTTATTCTTATATATCTCAGGGTCGAATTATTTGATGTTCAATCGTAAAAATTGCCTATAAAATTACTTTAATCTATACCTTAATATGAGACTCCTATTATAACCTTTCGATATGGGATACTGTTATTGAAAGGTTAAATATTATCAACAATTATTTAAATTTTTTTACACTCATGCAGTGGTTAATAATTTTCAATAGATAAAGTTTGGTTATGAATAATAACCATTGACACATATAACTGAAATGTCAAGCCTGACAGTTATCAATAAAAATATTTCTCAAGAAGGAATAAGTACGTATAGCATATATTGTTTATTAGCTCTTTATTGTTATAAACCTTTATTTTAGGATTTAAAAATGGAAAGAAATCTTACCCTTGTCAACTTACATGTAAAATTTTCTTTAGGTAAGTCTTCCTTGTATGGCCATCTAATAGTTTCTTAAAATTTTGACATATGTATTTTCTTTCTCCTCTTCCAACAATCACCTCCACTTTCACAACCTATAATTTCCACAATCTACACTTTCTGTCAAGAACCGTGATCACCGCCGTAGATTCAGCAGACCTCACACACCTCGGACTACTGGACTGCCTCATAAACTGCTTTCATGGTTTTCTTCTTATCTAGGACCCGAATGATGACTGCCAGCTCCCCAACACCTCAGTAAGTATCTTCTATAGTGGCGGATTTAACACTTAAGGGGCCTGAAGCGTTAGAAATTTTTGAGGCCCCATAGTATAAATCAATTACTACAATTTTTATACCTTTTATTTCTTTATCAAAAATTAAATACATATAATTATTAATATCAGGTGTGTATTCACGTTGGGGGGGATGGAGGAAATTGCCTCCTCAAGATTTTTTAATAATCCGACTTCGTCTCATGCCGCAGTCACACGAGTGTGAAATTAGCGTTTTTGTACATGTTACACACTACTATATACTTTATCTACGACCACAAAAACGTAATAAAACACCAAAAACTAGGAAAAATATTTAACATAGAAAATGATTTGAGATGAGATGTTGGATTGTCAAAAGCAGACACTGCCCACAACGGTAATGGTAAACAGGTGTTAGTTGTAAAAATTAAGAAATGCGTATAACTCAATATAATAATCGTTTATCATTTAAAATTAATACTGAAATTTGAACAATTATTTAAATTAATAATGGTAGTTTTGCTGGTGTCTTCAGTTTTTTAATGTATTTTGGACGTCATGTTGTTCCGCCGCTGCTTTTTTGTTAATGTAAGTAAATCATAACCTCAATTTTACAAATACATTGAATACCTAATGCTTCATTTGAATCTAATTTGAAATAATAAATTCCCAAAACATTTTTAGATTTCCATGTAATAGACCGATTATTCTAAACTACGGGGGACTCAACTGAGGAGACGAATCGGCAATGGGCGTTCCAAACATTTGCGTACCCAATGGCCTGTATTTTAAAAAATTTTCGTTAGAGGGCGCTTCGGTCCTTGACAACGCTCAGACCACGCTGGCCATTGTTGACAGTTCGCTGGAGTGCCATATGGGTCGCAATGTTTCATAAAAATTAGCCAGATTTGCGATAAAATTTGCGATAAATCGCATAATCTGTCAACACTGTCAGCATTGTCCAGAATCGTAGCGCCATCTAGAAGTAACGTTCAAACTTGAATTAACGTTCAAGGTCGGGGACGCTTTATTTGACTCGTTTCGTCTCCTCAGTTGAGTCCCCCGTATTCTAAACGAATGGATTAAAGCCATGAGAAGGATATATCGTTAAATCAATTTTAGGTTAATTTGTAATAACTTTATATGGTAACAATAACTTTATATGCTGGTAGTCGACACAGTAGCTCAGAGGTAGAGATGTCGCTCAGAAATTGGCCTTAGGTTCGATTTCCAGCAGGGCGATAATTTTTTCTATATGGATTTGCATTCAAAATATAACTTAAAGTAAAACATTAATTAAACAAAATAAATTAACATAAATAAAATATAAAATTAACACAAACGTGTTTTAATAAAGTGAGTTTTGTTGATGAACGACTATTATACTCAATTTTATAGTGGTATGTGTATAAATCACAGACGAGCTGCTCCTAACTGAGGAGAACCAAAAGCTCGAAACAGCTGTCTTAAGGTACCGTCTGTGATTTATACACATATCACTATGAAATTGTGAGTATAATAAATAGTCGTCCATTAACAATTTTTAACTTTTAGATTTATTAAAAACTCACTTTATTAAAACACGTTTGTGTTCATTGTATATTTTATTTATATTAATTATACGGTCGGACGCTCGACCGGATTTTATTTTGTATATTCCTGTATTGGATAATCATATTATGCTGCTTAGTGCGGCTTGATACCTACAGGAGGCACCACAGCTATTTGATGGTGTTAATGTTATTTCCGAGATAGTATATACGCTCGGGTGATGTGTATAGAATTCACAGACTAGCTGCCCCTAACTGAGGAGAGCCAAAATCTCAAAACAGCTGTCTTAGGATGCCATCTCTATAATCTCTACCCTCAATGTCAAAACATAAATTTTGCATAACGTCATTTTCAATAAACATTACTAATAAATTTTTTGAAATGACTTTGTCCAAGATTATTTCTTAAATAATTTTTTACACGTTTAAGAACGAAGATAGATCGCTCCCCAGTTGCATTACATATCGGTAATGTTAAAATTTTTTAAAATTGTTTCAACATTGGAAAATGCTGAAAATTGACGAATGACATTAAGGAATTTCACCCATTCGAAAGCATGGAACAATCCCCTACTCCGAATGTAAGTCCGTACACACCTTTTTTATCCGCCTGTACACTATATGAACTGTTGTTCTCACATGTTTCACTATACTCGACAAAGTGAATTACTGCTAGTTATTACTCTGCGGGCTTGTGGTTTGTGGCTTGTGCGCAAATCCGCCACTGTTCATCGAATGTCTATCAGAAGCCATTAATTCAAGAAATTAGTCATTATAGTAGTCGGACGAACGTGCTGATTGTGCGAGAAGACCAGCATTCAGACCGACAGAGATGATACATTCCTAACAGGTCTTCTGTGAAACAGTATACTCCGTTACAATATTTTACCTATCGCTCTGAGTGCTTGCATTTTCGTACGAAACTCTAATGCGTCCACCGTACACTTTTTTACAAGCCTGTACACGATATGATCTGTTTCTTGTTTCATTTTTTTCGAGAAAGTGAATTCCCATGCCAATAATTTTTATTTGTCGCGTGTCCTGTGCAGTCCTTGACAGGAGGCCTCTGCGGGGCCCCCTGACTTGTGGGGCCTGAAGCGGCCGCTTCAAACGCTTGTGCCTAAATCCGCCACTGATCTTCTAATTTCTTTCTTATGATTAAGTTACCTTAATAATTATTTTCTTTTTCAGAAATATGATGACGACTTCAAATCTTCCACACCTTGATGATTAACAAACCCCTTTAATTTTGTTTTCAGTATTTAATGCTCTTACTCTTCCTTTATTCAATAAAACACCGGACTTTCCTTTTAGTATATGTTTTAATTTAATAAATTTTCTTCTTGGACTTTATCAGTTTACATTTACTAGATACACATTTATTTTATTTTTCTATTATATAATCAAATTTCTTCTTTTAGAAAATTTTATTTATTTTTCATACCTAATTTAAAAAAAACCATTTTATTATTTTTATTATCTCCCTGAGATCCCTCTTTTTTCAACTATTTTATCTGTTTTTCTTCTTTTATTAAAATACTCCCTATCTTTGGTAGTTCTTTCAGTTTTCTTATAAACAATGTCTATAACCATAGAAGTGAATGAGACCTTATTATTGAAGTACAGGGAGAATTTTAAATGTGCAATAGAAAATCAATATACCTTTAAACTATTACATAATTTTTAATTTTCAGGTTGACTTATGGCTAGGATATCCTTTCCTTTTATTATCCTTGTTAATTTTAATATTGTATCAAAATACCATAATAAATATATGCTATTACATTCTATTTCATTATTTTCAATTATATACTAAATTTTTGTATTCTTGGGATATCATTATGACTTTGTATGTAGGTTTATCTGTTTTTATTTATTTATTTATTGATCCTTAATAACCACATCTGTGCAATACTGATTTTCAAAAATTATCTATTCTTATGTATATGCTCATATTAAATTTTCTAACACACATAAACGTGAACATCACAATATATATATATTACGGCTAGAAGCATAATAGATTTTAGTAGCCACTCAAGCATCGTGACGAGTGCATGAAAATGTAGCAGCTAACGAAAATTGAGTACCGCGCGGTCAAATTTTTAACAAAAGAAGGTCACACGCGTAATCAAATCAAAGTTTAGACGGCGTTTATGGTGATTTATCTCCTTCATATTCCACTGTAAAAAAAGTGGTCAAAATGTATCCGTTTGGGGCAAGAATCTCTTGAAGATGATGAGCGCACGGTCGGGCAATTGAAGCGGTAACGCCTCAAAAAGTTGCAATCATTCAAGAAATGGTATTAGAAGATCGCCGTTTGAAAGTTAAGGAGTTAGAGTTAGCAGTGATGTCTGATATTTCGAAAACAAGTGTTCGCCGAATTCTTCATGACCATTTGGGTATGAATACAATTAGTTCAAGATGGGTACCGCATCTTCTTTCTGCTATTCAACGTCAACGTCGCGTCGAATGTGCGCGCTCGTTTTTAAACTTGTGTGGAGACGACCCCCCAAAGCCGACTTTGGAGTCAATTGTCACTGGAGATGAAACAATGGTTCTGTATTATGATCGTCTATCCAAAATGGAATGGCGGCGACCCGATGAACCTCGTCCCAAAAAGGCGAAAGTAGTTCAATAGACAAAGAAAGTTATGGCAACAATATTCTGGAATTGTGACACCATCTTACTGATTGATTTTAAAGAACGCAATACAACTGTTAACAGTACATATTATGCATCTTTATTGCATAAATTGAGAAAAAATATTCGTAAAAAACGTCGAGGAAAAGTGGCAAGAAGTGTTCAATTACACTATACAACACGAAAAGAATTTCCAGGTTTTCATATGGTTTTTCTACAGCTTTTTGGTATGAAGATCACGAATCTGCTATTGGTTTTTTTGGGTCAGGTCAAATACTGTTAATTCGATGTCATTCCATGCCAAATCATCAAGAAAAATGAACTTTTCAACTCGACTATCTCAGATTTTCGTGAAATTTAGTAGGATGGTAGAGGACATCAAGTAACTTACGTATGTAAAATTATAGCCCTGAGTGACACACGGTATTCATCCAGCAGGGTTGCAAATATGATAAAAAAAATGTAAAATTTACGCTTACAAGGTGAACAAAAACAATTCATAACTTTGCTTCTAATCATAGTAGATCTTTTATCTTAGGCTTGTTTTAAAGCTAAAAGAGCAGAGTTTTATAAAAAATATTGAATTCTTCATTCCAAGGTCACATGATGTGACCTTTGACCTTGAATATCTAAGAAAGTGTACCTTCAATTTCTTTAGAAATACAGTATGTTATACAGCTAGGTGTAGACTCTTTTTGGTGTAAGTTTCATTTTGGAAAGACTTTGGGAACAGCTTTTAACACAAAACATGAGTCTTAAAGTTCAGACAAGAGTATTGTATCAGGTATTTAGTATATATTTGTACATAAACCTTCAAACCTTATCTACTAAGACAAGTATGATGTTGGACCTGTACCTGCAGATACAGGTAGCTATACAGGGTGTTGTCAAAAGTAAAAGTTTGCCTACACAACATTTTGAAGGAAAAACTTCAGATTATTTCTACAAGGGCATTGAATTATTAATTCCACGTTGTAAGAAGTGTATTGACATTAGGGGAGATTATATTGGAAAATAAAAATTATTATATTTTATCAAGTTTATTTTTTCTATATCAGGCCGAGAATTTATGGCCCTTACCTCGTACACCATTTTAATCTTTGTATCGACAAAAATAACACTTATATACAACATATTGTACGTAAAAATAGCAATTCCAAGCTACTGAATTTGTCATTACTTTTAAATGACTCTTTGGATTCAATATATAATCAGATGTAAACGATCTAATTAAAGCTAGTTGAACAATTACAGTCAACAACAATATTGCAATGTTGTCTTGAATTTGTTTGGATGATACTATAGAATTATTTTACTTACCCATTTAACTTTTCCAATATCTTATCATCCCTTAAAAGGCATATATTATTTCAAACTCAAACTGCATGTATGACGGTGGAGCTGCTTCTAAATGTAAGGTAAAATGAAAAAACAAACATAAAATTGGAAACTTATTATAACGACCATACAGCCGCAACCTTTATTTACACAAATTTTTGTGTGTACAAAATGATGTGAAATAAATAGATACATTATATCTGTACAACAGTATGGCGGTTCATTATTGTAATTATACCGCATTCATATATAGTTCAGTCGAGACCAGCTCGAACTACATCATAAATAATATTGCTTTAAGTAATAAAGATAAAATGAGAACAGAAAATAATGATAAATACATATGGAACCACTAGACACACACACGATGTGGTAAGTGATATAGAATGATCTACATTATACTAAATAAACCGATAAGACTTTTTTTATATGACAACAATCAGAACGTAAATGAAGAGGCTATATCCTCCTCTGGGTTAGTTGGATATTTACCATGGGAGCTCGTTCAGAGCTGACCTCGTCTTTATAATGTAAGATACAAACATTATTTGTATATTTACATTCGATTTATCAAGTTCATCTTATTTTAATCACAGGTCTTTTAAAAAGGGGAAGACAAATAGGTGACAAAACAACACATCTAGCAGCTAATGAATGGAACAGCAAAAATAAGCATCGATCTTAATTTCATTTTTTAAATTAAACAGATTTTTAAAACGATATGTAACAAGTATAATAAAAACCGCATATATTTACTTTAATAAATTACACATAAATGGAAATTTATTACTTACATAAAAAAAAATATTTCTGTAACAAAATAAATAAAAGGCTAAAAAGAAATAAATAACTGCGAAGCGTAAAGATTGTGTTGAAAAACACTCTACGATATCATCAATATTATTATTAATGTTATTAGTCTGTTGCATACAGAAATACAGATAAATAGAAAATGTTTACTTGCTTCTGAAGAAAACTAATTAATAGGTCTTGAAAAGTGTTAGAGCATCTACCACCTATCCATAACCACATCTCCAACTGCAACAGATAAAATTGTTTTTGCATAAGCTCATATCACTAAATGCTGTAAAGCATCTACAATATTAATATTCAAAAGAAAAGAAAGTAATAAATAGTAATAAGAAGTTAGTAAGAGATATTTAAAAAAGAAAAAGTGGTTTAGTAAGAGCTGTTATGTCTAAAAAGTGGAAAAACAAAAGAAAATTGTGCAACTTTTAATATTATTATTGTGCATCTTCGGTTTGAAAATAACTCGAACTGGTTGTACTTCAGGATTGATTTATGCCGTGTCTTATAGCGGCTTTATTCCCTATAGATGGGTTTGTGTACTGTGAAAAAAAACAAAAACAGACAAAATTTTAGTCACATATACATAAAAACAATAAAAACCAAATTAAATATATATCAGAAGGGTGGATTCCCAAATTAAAAACAAAGATTGTATGTGTGTGAGTGTGTGTATGTGTCTACAGACTTCCCCCCTTTTAATAACTTAAGATATACTTACCTATAAAAACTTCTGATGTAACCATTTACTTATCCAGATAATTAAACGATCTTCGAATTCCAACGTAATTAGCGTTACACATTAATGCACATCAATACATTTAGTTATGGTTAATTATCAAATACTGGAGGACGTATATTATTAGTGTTAGAAATAAACACTTCATGCATTTAACAACAACTTCCCGATTTTATACTGAAATGGGTTTAACACTAAGTATGTGCAATGAGTATACATGGTGGAAGCAGTTACAACGCATTAATTTCAAGGGGTGATAGAAGACATCACAAGGAACAAAAAAGTCTTAATAAGTTTTTTCAATGTTAATTAGCTTTTGAATAATTTAGAAAAAATAATTGCCATATCTGGCAACCTTGCTTAAGTATAATCGCAGCTGGGTCTTGAGCTTGTTTTAGAAAATCAAACAAACAAACTGATGATGACAGCTGTTGTTTAAAATAATAAACATCCGAAGCAGATTAGTCGGGTGACTAATTCTACGAAAATTGTAATCGGCACTGTTCTTCCATAAACAAGATTTGTACGTTAAGAACACGCTGAATCATAACAAACCAATCATCAGCATTTTGTGCGAATGTGGAGCAAATTTTATTACAAACTTTACAGGGTTGTCACGTTTCTTAATTGACTAAAATGAATTTTTTAATTATAAAAAGAATTCAATTTTACGCAGAAACGACATACGATACGGTAAAAAGTTATTAAGGTTTGCTGTTGTGATAGATGAGATGCACCTGCCAACAAAGCCCCATAAGTAAAGTACTATTATTAACACAGCAAAATGATGTTAAAGTTTCCAACTTTATTATTTTCTTCTAAAAAAGTAGTATGTTCTAGAACAAAGTTATATAAGACTTTTTTGTTCCCCTTAAAATGAATGCGTCCTAACCCTTTTCCACGCTGTATGTATCACTACTCAACAACAATCAAATCTAAACATCAAGAAGATAGTTGATAAAATGATTGTGATCATAAATAAACCTAAATAAAAGTCTATTAAGAATGGTATTGTTGAGATATGTATTGGTAGTCAAGTTAGCTTTGAAATATTTATCTCCATCTTATATGGAAAACCAATCATCAAATCTGTGCGAGCAGCAGTGGAATTCTACTTCTTATGCGAAAGATCTGCGATTTTGTCGGAATTAAAATGACGTTACATATAAATTTCAACTTTTTCCACATTCTAAATTCAAAATGTGTCTAAATTCAATGGTGTAAAATCGAATCGTAAATATTTCAATCATAGATGTAACGTCGGAATTAAATTGTTTAATGGGTTGAACTATTGAATTTAAACATCTACATATCTTTAGTATTTGACACTTAAAAGTGTTTAATTAGCGTCTCTCACAAAGATTGTGTTGTTCTATGGGTAAAAAAGCAATAAAATATATATTCGTCACTCTTTGATAAATAAAAGAAAAAAATGGTATCTTAAATTGATTTTCCGAAGTTTCACGATGTTTATTTCAATTTATATAAGAATGGCAAAGTGATGATCGAATTGTATTCCGAATGATTCAGAGGCTAAAATGCCGATCATGTTTAGAATCCCTGGCCAGACTTCAAATCTATTATGTTGTTTAATATGGAGATGACCAAGCAGTGGTATAGCCAGAAGGAGGCACAAATTAAGTTGCTAATTAAAGAACACTCCTATCAGAAATTCGGATAATTGACCAAAATAATGTTCACCAACCTCGACTTCAACATTTTATGTTTGCCTGCTATGCCACTGCGATCAACTGGAATAATCGCAACAATTAAACTCATATTTCTATACTATAACCTACAAAATTGTAAATGGAATATGCAGAAATCCACAGCCATGTACGTATGGCCATGTCATCCTTGTTCGGAATCATCAACATGATATACTCGATTTTGAGAAATGTGCACTTCATTTTTCTGATTTGTAATTACAATATTTTGAAGTTAAAACATTAACTGTGAGAGTCAACTTGTATTTGTGCTAGTAGATCTATAAAATAGTTACCTATGACATTCCTCAGAATTTGAGTAAATGATTGGAATGTTGGCAGTATCTGGAAAATTAACTGATACATTAAAACTTGCATCATTGAATATTTATTAAATTTTTATTTTAACTTTTTAATTTTATAGAGCACACAGTTTCTGCTATAATTGTGTGGAATGCTTGTGGCAAGTTCATGGAACACTGACTAGGAACTAGATATAAAACCCTTTTTTTTTGCGTTTTAAAAGGTACTATTGTCAGATTTTTGGAAACTCTATCTTAGAATCAAAATAACAATAAGTTATTATAAGAGTTAATTCTGCTATTGACAAATAAGATGAGTCGAGGCATGTATGTCAGCAGGACAAGTGTGTCTGTTGCAACCTGCTGATCTTATTTAAAATTTAAAAATGTTGGTACAGACAAATACATTTCCTTCTTGAATGAAATATATGGGCACCACCACTGCAGATGGACATATGTGAAACAGAAAGCATTGTTTATTGTGGTGTCAAAGTGCACAAGTAAATCTATTATTTATTTTTATCTGTGGTCATTAATTTAAAATTTCTTTTTCAATTTTTCGACTTATAACAGATTCTAAAATTTATCTCAGCACCCGTTCTTACTAATTATCATCTGAATTTAAGATATAAATGCAATAATTGTGAGATAATGATTATACGAGAAAACTACAAAAAAAACAAAAATACTTATAAACAGGAAAATCCCAAAACAAAAAATAAGAAAAATCCAAAACAAAAAATAAAAATATAATCAAAATAAGATCTTGGAAAATACCACAACATAAAATTAGAAAAAATAAACTAAAAGCACAAAAAACAACTTCGAAAAATAAAGGTAACAATATGGAATATAAAAACCCTATTACAAAACAGGAAAAATAATGGAAGTAGCTAATGATATAATGGTTAGGACATATTTAACGAAGAGATCCAGATAGCCAGATAAGAATAATGAAATAGAAATTGAGTACAAGATTCAAAGAAAGACCATGATCCAGAAGCATAGAAAATGTAAAAAAGATATCCAAAAAATAGAAATAACTAATCAGGAATAGAAATGTAAAGATTGAAAGTCATGGGAAAAATCGTAAAGCAAGCAAAGACCCACCAAGGATTATGAAGCTAAAGAAGAAGATGCAAGTGTAGACTAAGAAAACAGCAACAGGCTAAACAAAGTCAGATGCAAAGTGCTTTTAATGGTTGAGACTGAAGATAGATTTGACTATCTTCAAGTCATTGAGAGCTTAGAAAATAACAAAAAAGCAATCCTAATAAGAAAATTCCAAAATAGTATCTTAAAAAACAAGTTTCATCGCACGAGTTCAAGTAGTTCATGTCGAAGACAAGTGCAATTAAAAAAGTCTTAAGAATGGATTTTTATATACTATTTTTCAACAATATTAAAAAAATAATAAAATTTTTTGTATGTAATGTGTGGTCACACTGACATGCGTGTTAGAAATTTGAAGCTTTTATGACATTTAAAACAAACAAAAAAGATTTTGAACACATTTACACAGTAACCTGGTAAAAAGAGTACGTTGAATATGATTTAGATTTCTTACAATCTTTAGAGTTAACGATCGTGATAAATTCATTACTATTAAAGGCAATGAAAACACTTGTGAGTGACATAAAAATCTTTAAAAAGAGTATGTTAATGCGCTGTTGCTACACAGCAAAATAGTAATAAGACAGCAAAATAGTAAAGACCATTTTTCCACTGTGTTACTAGGTTACATGAAGCTAATGATGTGTTTCTGTTTTCGGCAAGAAGTTTTATTTGAAATCTTACTTTAGCGAGCAATTAAAGATGAAAACAATGCAAGAAAGTAGACAAAACGAAGCTATGAAGCTGAATTCATCAAAGCAGAAGTAGCAATAGCTAAAGAGGCCAAGAAAGAAAGGAAGGAAGAAAAGCGATTGTTTCAGTCAGCCTATCGATGAAATTCACGACTTTCAAATATTCAGCCAACAGCAAACGATGAATCAATGCACATAATAAAATGGTTCTATAATGTGCAGCAGTACTTCAAATTTGCACTTTGTGAATCTGAGGATGCACTTGCCAGACACACCTTACATTTGCTAGCTGCTAATCCACAAATACAACGCACTTTCTAATGAATAATGTTATGCAAGTTTATTATGCTTTAATAATAAAATTGTTCTCGAGGTCAATAGGGAGAAGAAGTGCATACGTCATACCGTGCCTGACGTCATAATTCTTTCCTCGCAACGCGCATGTTCGCATCGCTCTACTTCGCTGTAAACCGTTTGTTTGACAGTTTTGACACTGTTGACAGTTGGAAGAGAAAACGTGACGCTACTTTGTGAGGTTAAAATAATAGATAGGTACTATCACAAATAAAATATTGAAACAACAATGGGTGAAAGCCATTGGGTAAGTGTTTTTATAGCTTGTAAACATCCTTTTTAACACTATCAATAATCAGAAATGAAAATATAATGTGCCTTATTGAAGTACATGCGCGTTGCGAGGAAAGAATTATGACGTCAGGCACGGTATGACGTATGCACTTCTTCTCCCTATTTCTAATATGACCAAAAAAAGTTATATTTTAAATGTTGGTTATTAAAACGGACTAGCATCTAGCCCCCGAGTATCACTCAAACATCCTGGGCTTAATGCATCCGGTTTGTGTCAGTCCGATAGAATATGTGCAAATGAATATTAAATACATTACTAATTACAGTTCTGTTTAGAAGTAGGTACATACTTAGCTTTTTTTTTACATAATGATTGTATAGATTGTATGAGGTAAAAAAGCAAACGACCACATTCAAATGAATCCGTTTTTGTTTCAATAAAAAAATAACTTTTTATTTTGTGTGTCCTAATGAAATTTTTGAAAATAGTGTAAACAGTAACATTTTATTTTTTAAAGTTGTAAGTTTTGTAAAGTTCACTGTTAGACAGCTGTTCTTAGAATGTCAAACTTATCTTGGGTAAGTTCGGCATTCAGATCTGTTTAATTCGAAGAGTTCGGTTTCCATAGTATCCATTATTGCAAATAATTGTAACTACAACAATAGAGCTTTTGGAGCAAAAAGTGGTACAATGCCGAACTTACCCCTTATTTACGCAGTGAACTCTTATAACTGGAATGCAACGCTTGCAAAACTAGTCTTGCAGGCCACATAAATGCGCCGAATAAAAAGCCCTGTTAAGGGCGTAACGGTTTTTACTTTATTATTAACGAAATTGTAAATTTTGATACTGTCATCATATGGGATGCATTGTATTGTGTATGTGTAAAAGCTCACGATAAACTTAAAGTAATAAAATTCAGTTTTATAAAATTTTATATCTTTACCTTGTAAGTTACAATATCCAAAAGATCCATTGAATAATTATTTTTGTTAACAAAAATCATACTTTGCTGAAAATACTATTGAATTTATACTTCATTAATTTCTTTAACAAATAAGGTATTTATTCTATGCAATGAAATATAATCATTCTTATTTCATCCAAGTTTTTAATTTATTAAGTAGCAATTATTTATGTCACAAATATATTGATATACATTCTACTTTGAATTTATAATAATTTTCAACAGTACATATAATACACCTGGCAAATTTGAACGAGGTCCTTCTGCTTAGTAGCGGCCCGCTACTAGCGTGCTTTGTGTGTATGAGATAAGAATGAGAATTTCTACGTCGCGCGGATTAAGCGAGGTTATGTAATAAATAATAATTTTAATTTCTAGTGTTGCCAACTGTTATGCTACTTACCAAAATATCCCTAACAAAGTTTATTTAAAACTAAGTAATTTTTTTAGTTATTTAATAATGAACTAACGCAAATAGAAAAAATAGTATAAAGTATTTGTTTCACAAGACGTTTTAGCGCACTTGTCCTCTTAAACTCGGACGCATGCGCTAAAAACGTGTCTTATGAAACTAATACTTTAGTATACTATAGTGTACTTCTAATATTTATTAGAATGAAATAATGAATAAAAAAATAATTTTTATATTTGCACATTTTTACAGTGAGAAAATCGCCTTCATCTATACATGTTTTATTGTAGGATTTGGATCTAAGTCCTAAAGCCACATTACGTAGATATCAAAAACAAAGCCCTGCAATTAGCACTTAATAAAAATGATACCTAGCGAAGGTGATTTTTTCCACTGTAAAAATGTGCAAATATAAAAAATTTTTTTATTCGTTATTTCCTTCTAATAAATATTTTAAGTTAGTTAAAAATAAGTTTTTTTTTATTAAAACCAAAAGGTAATGACTGACTTTCTTTGAAAAAACGTTAATTTGGCTTTGGTAGTTTGTTTTGTTTTTAACTCATACAATCTATATACAATCATTAATTTAAAAAAGGTAAGTATGTATTTAAACAGAACTATCATTAATAATATATATTTAATATTCATTTGCACATATTCTATAGGATTGAAGAGTTAATACTACTGCACAAAACGCATGCGTTAAGTCCAGGATGTTTGAGTGATACTCGGGGGCTAGACGCTAGTTTAAAACAGTGAAGATTTCTAGTTTTCTAATTAAATTGCACAACACGATAATAATTCAGAGGATGCAGCAAACTTCAACAGTTTAAATTCATTGCTATTAATGCATCAGTATTTGAAGCTGCAAACACCAAATGTCAATCAAGGCCCTCTACAGTCAAGTAGTAAGGTTTTGAGAGATGGGTTCAAATCTTGGTTTGACTGGATTTTTAAACATTCAGCTCTTAAGGTCACATATCCACTTCTCAACAGTAAAGTGTCTGTTCTGTTTTTGCATTCTAGCTTACAAAATTTGGGTGTATGATAGACCCTTCGAGGTAATAATGTATCTAGAATCATATACTGATGTTGCACTATTTCAATTAATTATTTTTCGTATCCTAAAGGGACATTAAAAATGTCAAATTACAAATATTGGTATTTTAGCTGAGAATTGTTCAAGTGACTTGCTTTTGTGATGTTTAACGTCAGACTCGAAAATGATGTTATATTTTCATTAGCAAGCGCGTCAAAATAATAAGAATATATTTGGGCAACCTTCCTAGTCTTTTTTGAACCCTTTATTTTCTAAAATGTACATCCAATAACATGTTGTAAATAGATTCATAATCTTTATGTCAAACGATAGCACATATGTCACGATACAAAAATGGCAAACTACAAAAACCATAAAATATCGGCCACGCAATTAGTGGCATTAGAATTTAATAATTTTGCTGAAAATTTACCTTGCAGTAAAACTACATGACAAAAACAGAAAAATGAATCGTCAGCTTAAAACGTGTTTGGATGATTTTCATGAAAAAAGTCCAACTTTGGCTTAAAGTGCAATTACCCACGCACTTGAATTCTTTTTTTTTTCAGGGGTTTATTGACCACAATTTGCAGCTGCACCGAATATCAATCATTTTGTTAGCTGTTTGTTGCTTTTTTCTCGTTCACAAATAAACGGACAAATGCTGGCTTATCCGTGCAATCGCTGAATCAGCCAAAGTTAGTTTCAGGCAGTGTGTTCATCTGAACTAAGAGTGCATTGAGAAACACTACAAATATTGGAACAAACGCTTTCTAAGTGCGGGAAGCTATGAACATAAGGCCACTGATGAGTACAAATGAGAACAAATCATGTGTCTAGTGAATAGTAACATAATCATGAAATATCAATTATTACTATTTCTTTAACATTGATACTATGATGCAATGATGTAACTTCTATGCCATCAATCTAGGATATTAGTGATATAATTCATGCAGGCATTATAATCGGCAAAACTTAATAATCAAATGTTTTATTCATACAGAATATTTGTATACTATAAATATTATTTAGCTTTTCTATGTATGCATGTTGCTGATTAGAACGCATGATCAATAAGATATTTGTGAAATAGGTGCAACAGTCATGTACATATAACACTACACATCAATGTTATGAGACGTATAATAAATGTTTTATTTTTATCCACTTTTTCACTAAAAATGCTGTAAGCATGGTTATGCTATTAAACAAGAAATTATAAAAATATTCTTGTGTTAAGATAGTAGCTGTAAACAAACATCGTTTGGGTTAAAAATAAAACTGTATTTCAACATTAACAAACTATTTCTTTTAAATTAGATCTTATTACACAATACATACATCATACCCTTGTAATATAGTGGATGGCATTTGATTCTACACATAAATCTATCGTTAGTTCATTTAAAAAAAAAACCACACAAAAACACCATTATGATACATAAGGAAGGATAATCCAGACATAAATTATACTTTAATCCAATCCTTAAAGGTAAAGTATCAGCAAGGCAAAAAAAAACAAGAAAAAAAAACACATCAAACAGGAATAAAAAGGTCCATAACTTTCTTTTTATTATTAGTTTCAACACTTGCCCATTACAAATATATACAAAACTAGATGTTATGAAAAAAAATTGAGACAAACAGTTTCACATCTAAATCTGTTAATAAAAAAATTGACAAAAATATACAAATAATTGATAAATTAAAAAATGTTATTATGGTATGTAGATGTACTATTTAAAATGTTCTCTAATAGAATGTATTAGCAACACTTTGTCTTCTTTATGGACATAATTATTTCAATTACTTTTTAAAATACATTTTAATGCAGCGTATATTGCTTACTATTGGCTAAAATCAACAATTTTTAATAAATAAATAATTCCGAAACCATTTGTCGAAAATATCATTGAGGCTTTCAAAGAAATTAATAGTTTACAATCGAATAAACATAATAAATTTCAGACATTTATTTTACAAATCCTCCACCACTATTGTCTTGGTTTTACTATAATACTGAGTTGTTTCTATAAATTTGTGATTAATAATAACAAGTGAATTGCAAATGTATAATTAATCAACAACAAGTTATGCAAAGGTGAAGTAATAATAGTTCTGTTACAAACGAAATTTATTTTGTTTATCCAGACTAAAACTAAATAAAAATCAAAAATAAAATGTATATTATGTATAAGTTAACTAACACCTACCTTATTACAAAAAACAAAAAGGGTAAGTTAACTTAAACATAGTAATTTAGTTAGTTTATAATTAACACAACATACAGGTGAGATACTCGGTTAAGTTCTTCACACTGTTACCGAATTTTACAGCTGTATTCAATCAGTTTTACTACAGTAAGTACAAAAACCACTTGTATATTTCTATTATTATTATTATCATGTTTCTTTCCTTTTCTAATACAAAAAAATCAATATTATTAAAAATTATATAAAATTATAAATGAGTAAAACTGGCTGAATACTCTTGTTTAATTAAATTCGCTACCTACTTTTTTTTTGTAATTACCTACACAAACGGAACATTTTGCAACATAGGCTAAATATATATCTTATAGGATTTTCGTTGCAATCTTGCCGTCAGTCTTTGTTTATCATCAGAAATTCATCATGCACTTTTTCTTTAAAAAAAAAAAGTTTATAGAAGAGTAAAATCACAACACTTTTAAGGGTCTCCATGCGCCACACAGTAAAAACTTGCCTGTTTTGTAAATTAGCATCCGGCTCGATGATAGCGTTTTATGTGTGTGTGTATATGTAGTGTGTATGTCAGCCCCATTTAAAACTTGACAATACGTATGTACAATTAATTACAACCATCTGTAATTGTGCTGTACATTTTAAATAATGATAATTTAATATTAATAATTTTTAGACGTTCTTTTAAAACAAAATTCATTATCAATTCTGCTAGCATAGCTTACCAAACAGCAATTATATGATAAAAGATGTTTTTAGGGAACGGGTAAGGAATGTTTTATTTTTTTGTTTTGGCTTCAATAATTGTAAAAAAACTAAAAATTAACTTCATATTTCTTTGTAAATTAAAAGAAAATAATTAAATAATTTAATTAACCTTAACTGCTAAAAGAAAATGTGAAACGTCTAAACTAATCACCACGGAATGGTGAGATTACTTTTCAATAGAATTTATTTAAATACTTTTAATTTTTAATGTTATATTTTGAAAGCCAGTTCTATTAGTAATATACAGTCTGCTACCAATGGAAAGTTTCCAATGTGAATACTCAGAAAATAGACCACCTAAGTGAAGTGTCTCAAAAATTTAAAAAAAAAACACTAGATGGTGTTATTACAACTGAAGTTTGAAGAACTCCTTAGTGCCTTACTTTAAAATGGCAAATAAATGTATCATTTGTGTTAATTAGTTGTAAAGTATCTCAAACAAAGTGTAACAAATAGTTCTTTTTCGAAAAAAAAATAACCTGAGAAATTTCCATTAGAACAAACTGTGGGTATAAAACCGCAGCTCCTTGAGATTCAAATAGTGTTTAATTATAACCTCATTAAAACAACCCCTTTTAAGAATCAATTCTAATTTCAATTTTTTTTAATTTCTAGGAGCTGTTAAAATCTAAACAAATTAGATTTGCAAACAAGCAGTTATTAATTTTTTCTAAAAATCAATCACAAACCTATTAACATATCTTGCAACTCAAAAACTTGCTCTCGGTAATAGAAACAAGCATTGTTATAATTGGCCTTCAAAATATACAAACAATACTATCGCCATCAATTGATATAACCTAACCTCACTCCGGTACTCCAAATTATTTACTACTAAATTCATCCATTTTCTTTAAATAATAATAATAATAAGCTAAATTATTATACAAACTATAAAACATATATACACTAAATACAAATTAATAATTAATAACGCCACAAGAAAAGCCTTTTAAAAAAATGTACGACAAAAAAATGAAATAAACAACAGTTAAAAGAGGAAAGGAAAAAGGTTGCTGTTTGTAAACCAGCTAGCAATGTTTATTGTTATTTGATATTTAGCACCCGCTTTTATTTTTACGCAAATTATTATTTAACGTGTGTCCTTGGCCTCGTCAAGTTGAGGCTGTTTTAACATTTAAATTGGGGTAATGTAAAGGTAACCAAACCAAATCGCCCACATTAACACAATCCCGTGCACAGTCTTAAGTGCATTCTCACCATCTGTGATCTTTCTCGCCATGAACTTGAGCGTTTCATCTAGTAATATCACTGGTATAGAGAACTTCATTACTGTCATCCATTCATCGACCATGAGCGGGCATACTTGGAATACGGCCTAGAAAATAATCGCAAACATTTCAAAATAAAAATCGAACCAACATTTGATAAAAATACATACGGAAAGTACATCCACATAAAGGATAACAAAGTGAAGAGTGAAAGATAATACCATGGAGCCTAACAACCAGTAATTGCACCATGGAGGCATAACCAATAATGATTGATTTTCAGATAAACTAAAAATTAAAACACATTTAAACATATTAACCTTTATAAAAATATAATTCTCCTACCTGTTCATTGCGTTTAACATTTCAATTGTTACAAGTACAGAGAGAGCCATTGTCATGGGATGAGGATCATCGAATACTTTACAGTCAATACCTTTGAACTCTTCAGGATTTGTTATGCAAGACAAGTGATGTGTCTAAATTAAAAAAAAATAATCATTTTCCAAATGCCTTTATTTTTAAAAACAATATTCTTACCAATTGATAATAAGTCATGTTTGGTCCAGTTTCGCTGAACATGTACCACCAACCAGCTGCGCCAACAGTTGCAGCACCTACATATCCACCAATAGCCATATACCTAAAGAACAACCAACCAGAGATCAGAGATTCGTCAGCTTTACGTGGTGGTTTGTTCATGATATCCAAATCGGGTGGATTGAAACCTAAAGCAGTAGCTGGCAAACCGTCAGTTACCAAGTTGACCCACAATAGTTGTACTGGAATCAAAGCTTCGGGAAGACCAAGAGCAGCTGTCAAGAAGATGGAAACGACTTCACCAATGTTTGATGAGATCAAATAGCGAATGAATTGTTTCATGTTGTTGTAAATGGCACGTCCTTCTTCAACAGCGGAGACAATTGAAGAGAAGTTATCATCAGCCAACACCATCTCAGATGCAGATTTAGCAACAGCCGTGCCGGAACCCATAGCGATACCAATTTCAGCCTTCTTTAATGCAGGAGCATCATTTACACCATCACCAGTCTATAAGACATTTTAATATTAAATTTATTTTATTCACTTTAGGAATTTAAAAAGTAAAACTTACCATAGCTGAAATTTCATTCATGCTCTGTAAATATTCAACAATCTTGGACTTGTGAGCAGGTTCTACTCTTGAGAACAAACGTGCTCGTGCACAAGCACTCTTTTGTTCAGATGCTGGAAGATCATCAAATTCACGTCCAGAATATGATTTGCCAGTAGTATCTTCGTCTTCAGTAAATACACCAATACGTCTACAAATAGCTTCAGCAGTAGCCTTGTTATCACCAGTGATGACAATTACACGAATACCAGCAGCACGACAACGAACAATTGAATCAAATACTTCTTTACGTGGTGGATCTAACATACCAACAACACCAACAAAGGTGAGGTTAACTTCATATGTATAAAATTTGGTAGAATCGCCAAGATCCATTTCTTCTGGTTTCAAAGGATTATCAGCAGTGGCCAAAGCAAGGCAACGTAATGTATCACGTCCACAGCCATATTGTCTGGTAACATCAAGGATACGATTCTTTAAGACAGAGGTAAGAGGTACTTTTTGAGATCCAACGCGAGCATGAGTACACCTGTCGAGAACACCTTCTGGAGCACCCTTTACAAACAATTTTGGTCCATTGCCCAATTTGGATGGTTTAAGTGGAACACAATACGAAGACATGGATTTACGATCGCGTGAGAATTCCAAGGTGAACTCTTTCTTCCATTTGGTTTCCATATCTTGACGAACGCAGATAGCAGCTGCACGACGGTCGCCGCTCTTGGAGACTGAGAAGGGATTGGTCTTTTCTGCCAATACAATAAGAGCAGTTTCGGTAGCTTCGCCAACCTTTTCAAAGGCTTGTTTAAATTCGTTAAAATCAATAGCGGAATCATTGCACATAATACAAATAGTTGAGAGTTCCTGAAGAGTTTCGAAATCACTACCCTTGATTTTCTGACCTTTTAAGAATACTTCACCAATGGGTTCGTATGTTGAACCGGTAATTTCAAATTCGTGGAAACTGCTATCACTTCCTTCAACTTTATCGAAAACGAACATACGAGATACGGACATTTGATTGGTGGTCAAAGTGCCAGTCTTATCGGAGCAAATGACAGAAGTACAACCCAAAGTTTCTACGGAAGGTAACGACCTGACAATAGCGTTCTTCTTAGCCATACGACGAGTACCCAAAGCTAGACAGGTTGTGATTACAGCGGGTAAACCTTCAGGAATGGCGGCTACAGCCAAAGCGACGGCAATTTTGAAATAGTAAATCGCACCTTTGAGCCATGATCCACCGTGAGCAGGGTCGTTGAAGTGTCCAATATTAATGGCCCAGACGGCAACGCAAATAACGGAAATAACTTTAGATAATTGTTCGCCGAATTCGTCGAGTTTTTGTTGCAGTGGGGTTTTGATTTCTTCAGTTTCAGACATTTCCGTTCTGATTTTACCAATGGCAGTGCTTAAACCTGTACCGATAACGACACCACGTGCTTTGCCTGCAGCTACATTTGTACCAGAGAACAGGATATTCTTCTTATCTTGATTGACGGCGCGTGGATCAGGTATTGCGTCTGTATGCTTGATAACTGAGACGGATTCACCTGTCAAGATTGACTGATCAATTCGGAGGGTTGTGGAAAAAATTTTAGTAATTCTAATATCGGCGGGGATTTTATCACCAACAGATATTTCTACAAGATCTCCTGGTACTATCTCTTTCGCACGAATTTTTTGTACACCCGATTTGTCCGTCCGCATGACTTTACCCATTTCTGGTTCATATTCTTTGAGCGCTTCAATGGCAGATTCGGCATTTCTTTCCTAAACAATAACATTATGATTATTATATTTTTCAGGAACTTTATGCATTGTTTTTTTGTGCGAAGTTGGGCATGTTTAGTCATTGTGTTTATTTTGATAGCATGCTTTCAGGAATACGAAAGCGAATGTTATTCTAAAAAGTTATAAAGAGAAGAAAATTTGCAAATAAATGTTACGTTCTATTAAATAAAGCACAACGAATTGTAAAATAACGACGCATTAACAAAACAAAGTTTTAGCAAAATAATACATGAAAATCTATAAATTACAGAAAGCCATTATATGACCATGTGTTTATTTGATGTGGCAAGTCAGCTAGCAAGCATATCCTGAACGAACAGGAAGTTTTTACTGCTCCATCTAATTATTTGCGGTTGCTGATTTTATAATCACGAAACATATGAAATAGCTCAAGTTATACAAACGACAAAATGTTCATTTGGTTGACCTACCTGCCATACACCGACCACTGCGTTTGCAATAAGAATAAGAAGAATTACAAAAGGTTCTACGAAAGCGCTGAAGGCTCCATCATGCTCTTCGAATAACGCAAGAACCTAGAAAAAAATAAAATTAATAGTTTTTTAAGAGCCTTTCCTTTCTAGAGCTTAATTCTTCAAGCTTTAAGCATGATGATAACAAAAAATAAACAAAGACCCAGCCGTATATCTACCAAACCAGAGAGATATGTGAAATATCCTGTGGCTTGGGAGCGACGGCGGCAATTCGTAAAGGTCGTCAAAAAGGATTATTCCAAACTCCTTTTTATTACAGATTGGAACTCCCAGTTAAAAAAATATATATAAAATCAATAACGACCTGTATGTGAGAAAAATATTACGATTTGTTCGTTCATAATTAAGATGTAAGTTAAAGTTATATATGATTTACTTACGAATGAAATTATAGCGGCTAATAATAAAATCTTGACTAGAAGATCGTCGAATTGTTCTAAAACTAATTGCCATATCGACTTTCCTGTAACACAAAACAATGCAAGATTAATTAATTAGACATGTCTTATTAAGAAGATTTATTAAAATAAGTAAACGGAAAAACCCATTTAATTATAAGGATAAGAAGAATGAATTATTAGGTTAGGAGGATGGATATTTAAGGAAACGACAAAAATAATAAACTCGTTATTTTAGGAGATTCTTTTATGATTTAGGCTGAGGCTGTACTTGGTACCGTTTCGAAAGTATGTGTATATACAGGGTTAGTTTTATTAATGTAACCCCCTCCTTTATTATTTTAATTTTTGATCGATTCAAGAAATCTAAAAACTTTTCTTATGCGATTTTTGATGTAGATTCCACGTAATGCTAACAGTTCTGCAGTACCATTTTATATACTATACAGGGTGCCCAAAAAGCACGCAAATTTCAATTCCTTGAGTCATTCTGATAACAAATATACAGTGTGGGATTAAAGTATGGGATATTTAAAAAACGCCGAAACACGTCGATTTTGTTTTTTAAAAATACACATTAATATGTGCGATTCAACTTCCGACTTTCATTTGTTTCTAAGTATGACGTCATCACAAAAAATTTAAATAGTGGAATACGATAGTGATTTTTCTTCCCTTTATGATCATGCAAATAAAACATAAGGTTCCATAACAAAAATTCTGAGAAAAACCGAGGTGAACATTTAATGTTATCCTACTATATTAAAACGCCAATTGATCTCGGGAACGAAAGATCAAATTTACGCGGCGACCTAGATATAAGCTAGGGGCAACGAGAGAAGCAAAATAACACCAAAATTATGGTTCCTACTTTTATGGTTTCTGAGATACAGAATTATTTTAATATTAGAGGCTTTTGTATGGTTTTTGTCTGATTGGGATGATCGTCAAAAAAACTATTTTTCCCCTCCCGCCCAGCCCTTTTTCAGAGTTGGGAATTTTTTTAAATTAACTGCGTTAATCTGGCATCTCAAACATGGTGAATCGAAAATGATTTTTTAATCATATTTTAATCAATATTTTATAATTAAATTATCGCGCGTCGTAGGCGCTCGGACCCCCGATTTTTGATATTATGGTATCAATATATCAATATATCAGATCGATTTTTTTCAGAATTTTTGTTATGCAACCTTATGATTTTTTGCATGATCATAAAGAGAAGAGAAATCACTATCGGATTCCACTACTAAAAATCTATATTGTCATTTAAATTTTTTGTGATGACGTCATAACTAACAAACATTTATAAAGTGCAGCTCGATTTTTCTCAGAATTTTTGTTATGCAACCTTATGATTTATCTGAATGATCATAAAGTGAAGAAAAATCACTATCAGATTCCACTATTAAAAATCTATATTGTCATTTAAATTTTTTGTGATGACATCATAACTTAGAAACAAATGAAAGTCGGAAGGTGAATCGCACATATGAATATGTATTTTTAAAAAAACAATATCGACTTGTTTCAGCGTTTTAAAAAAACGGTTGAGTTCGTTTTTTTTTTAATATTCCATACTTTAATCCCACCCTGTATATGCATATTGTATAATAATCGCTTTACTGGTCTTTGTGCTATTCATCAATTATTATTGAAGAGTTGATTGTGAATATACATATTTGAGCAAGCGTTATTTTACAACTCGTATTTTGTGATAACCTTATCATAATTATCAATTAATGAAGTAATCAACAAACAAATAATATATTAATTAAAATAAATTACATGACATTTTCAACATAACTACCGTTAACCTCAAAGCATTTTAAATAACGTTTTATAAAGTTAGAAGGTTAGAACAATTTTTTTTAAGTGCTACATCCAAATTTATCTACGTTTTCTTCATTTTATTCAATATTTTCCACGAGTTCACTGTAAACTTTTTCTTTGAGCATTCCCCATAAAAAGAAATGGATTCAAGTCTGGACTCCGTGCAGGCCAACGAATGGGACCACTTTTTCCTATACGAGGCGATATTTACCATTTAAAAGTGTGTTACTTCTTGAATATTATGGGATGGGGCACCATCTTGCTGCCAAGAAGCCCTTATCATATCCAATATTGGTAACTCATCTAAATAATCTTCAACATTGGTTTGTAGAATGTTCAGTTAAGCCTGGCCTTTTACCAATAAAAAAAAGGACCAATAATCTTAGCTTTATGAATTCCCCACCAACAGTTTTTCATTCGTTTGTCAGTTCGAAAATCATCTTCATTCAAATGTTGCACAGGGAGCACGTGGTATGGGTTGTAATTATTTCTTTTCATAACCTGATCGTTATACTTGATTGAGAAAAGTCTTTGGCTACAGACACCGTGGATTGCTATGTCAATTTTAATAAAACTTCAAAATCGAAAAAAATATTTTTCATTTTAAAATCGTACGATATTTAGGGGTGCCTCAAAGCCCGTAAAGTCTCCCATGTATTTTATACGAGACAAAACTCTTTTTCTATACCAAATCTACGAAAAGGTGTTTTTTCCTATATAAAATACATCCGAAACTGGACGGGCTTTGAGGCACCCCGATTTAAAAATAAAAATATAGGTGTACTTTTCTTTCTATGTAGAAAAATCCTAGGAGGTGAGAGCATAAGATTTTTTTTGACCACCCTAAAGTACAAACATGTCTGTGGTATCCTAACAGACAATCAGCGATACACCGTGATCGTCGAAGATTTTAAAGCACATTGGCAGAAAAAATACCTGTGTGTTCAGCGTCGATAGTCGAATCGATCACTTCTATTGCCTGATTTAGATAACCCATAATGGCCGCTGGCCTGTTTTGCCGGGCAAATGTTATTCTTGATCGGCAAGCGGAGGTTATCCAATGTGCGAAGATAACAGAATTAGAGATGGATAGGCAATTTTAAACATAAAACTTTGTATAACGAGGCCGCATTCTCGGTTGAGTTATCGGTTTACAAAAAGTCTTTGTAGCCTGCTCGTCAAGTTTTAGAAGATGCAGTAGCCGATTAGAAAATGAAAAGCAACTGGAGTAATAATAGAAAACACAACTTTACGCCGTTACTCCTCAACTACTCTTATTAGATGGAGGGAAAGAATTGTCCTCGGAAGTGAATACGCCCTTGTGCATTACACCGTTTTCGTCGCATCAAACGGCAGATCAGAAAAATTATAAGTAATATGTTCCACTTGGGATATTATAATATATTTGAGGTAAGAACTATTACAAAAATTGGAGTAGTTTCGAAAAATCTTGTTATATCTGAATGCATTTGAAACATCTCAAATCTCAATCCAAGTTATTTTCTGTATGTTACCTAATGCACTAACTAGACTTAATTAAATATTTTATTGAAAAATTTGAAATTTTAAATATAATTTAAAAAAAACTGTCTAAAAATAGCTCATAAATAGGAAGTGAAGGAATTTATTCTTTTAATCGTATACGGCACACATGGTCAGGAATTTAAATATTAATGCCGCTTTCCTTGAAAACAACCATGCAAAAAGCGATTCTCGTTTGTTTTTAATTAACATTTTACTGAATAAGTGCGTATGGTTAGTGTGTACTATTACAATATGATTATATGAGGTTCCATAACCTTAATTACTGGCTCTAATCTTATCATAAAGTTAACCACAGTAGAATATATATATTCAGGATATTGAATAAAGGGGGGTGAGGGCGATTGTCGTGAGTAATTAATTATCAAACCAAATGTTGGGATACGATAACACAATTCCTATAGAGTTACTAGAGCAAGCTGGTGTAATAAATTACTATAGTACAGACATTGTTACTGATGAAGGGTGTTCTGGGTGTGTATTACTCTTCTAAAGAATTTCAGTCAAGTTTAACCAATTTATTGTAAATTCAGTTAGTATAATTTTGTAATATTCTCTTTAAGTTTTGCCATGTCAGTACTCATGATACATTACAATCAGTAAACGTTTTGAATCATATTAGCTATCTTAGTCCTCTTATCTGCATTGTTGGCTGCTGCGAACTCTGAAACCCTATTATTCTCCATGTGCGCACTTCCCTCAACGTAGCTACAAAATATAAATTCCTGGCAAGAATAATTGAATAAACCATTTAATTCAATCTTTCCTCAAAAAAAAAATTATACTGTTATGTACCTGTAATGTAATATTGTTTGTACATATGCTATTATTTTTCTAACATATAATCTATAAGAAGATGTTATTTTTAAATATTAATTACTTTGTTTTTCTTAAATTAATGCCTCTATTGCCACAGAAATGTGTGATCATGTTAATTGCTTCCTGCCAATTTCTCCGAAAATATTGTTTATAAAAATTGATTAATCTATAGTTCTAAGAAACACCAACAGCTCAAAGTCTTATCTGTAAATTTGGATTCATCTGTAGCAATTTCAATACTTTTGTCTTTTTCTACTTTATGTTAATTTCATTCATGTAACTTGTGTCGATGATTACTAATTTCTTTCATAATCATAGATAAGCTTCAACTAAAGTATTAAGCAGGAGTTCAGTTCTGTACAATACAGTGGCGTGCGGTCCATGGAAGCAATGCTTCCCTTGAGAATTTATTAAAAATAAAAACCAATGCTAACAAAAGTATTTTTATAAAATTATGGTTATCGTTTATTTAAATTTGTAATATTTAATCAACTTGAAGCTCAAAATCAATTCCGTACAGCAAAAAGTATAACTACTTGAAGTACTATTTTAAATTAGGCTCATTAAGCTTGCGCGGAAAGGTAATACCGATTCAAATGTGTTACTTACACTGTATATAAGCACTGATTTCGTTGCTTATAACTGCACTTCTCGTAGCCTTGGCGTGGATCAGCGAGCGTGGTGATGCAGACGATGCTGTTAGCATTGTTTGGCCGTTATTTTTAGTGTGCTTCATGCCCAAATGTTTATTTATTATAATTTGGTTAATTGTTCGATTTAGTGTTTGTTAAATTTAATGTTACTTAAGTAATGTAAATCTGCGAATGAGACTGTATTTTGACACATTTTATTATTTCAATTTATATAAGTTAGATTTTTTTAAAGACAAATAATTCTATTTAGTTTCATATGTATGCAAATTTAAAGTTGCATTATCGTCACGACTGCAAATTCAGCTGCTTCTGTGGAAGGTTCGATACATCCGAATCGGGACTTTTTTCAGTTTGTAAATTATTAATAAAGAATTTTCTGCATACGGTTTTGGAGAGAAATTACAAATTATTAAGAAAGGCAGATCAGAACTTTCTTTAACAACAAAGATTAAAACCTGCATCGGTATTTTGCTAAAAGACTGGAAAATCGAGTTGCATTATAAATACATAGTAGTAGTTTTTTAAAATAAAGAATAATAATCAACAAATTCCATAAGCATAAAGTGAATAGTTCTTCTTTGAGAAACTTTTACGTTTAATAATTATAAACGCTGTTTTTTTATTGTACCTAGCAGGGGCGGATCCAGAGAATTATTTTTAGGGCGGAGTTTTTGGAAAAATAATTGTTTTAATAAATAATAATTAAACAAACATTATTTGTTTCTATTCTATGTATACTTATTTCAAAATGGGGGGGGGGGATTTTTCTCCCCGTGAATCCGCGCCTGTACCTAGGTATATTAAAATTAAAATTGCGGTTGCTTCCCTAGCCTAAATTCTCACCGCACGCCACTGGTACAATAGCATATCTACTATATTCATACAAGAATATTCTACTAATTCATTAATTAAATAAAACCTACAACTTAATTTATTCTTGTTTTATTTTGTTATATATACGCCCGTAAAATACAGTCATAACATCAAATTCGACCGACCACATCATCGAAATCGTGTCTCATTCAAGTGGAAATTTCAACAAAAACATAAAAAAGGCACAGCTAAACAAAAACAAAAGAAACACGTCGTCACACTTTTCATGTAAACGATCTAGATTTTAGAACACCAGGGAAAATAGAAAATCACCGAAGAAGTCTCCTGGCGTCAGCGTAAAAAACAAACAAAATTGCTAACGCTCAAGCGAGGCTTTCAAAAACAGTCGGAAGTCGGAAAGAGATGAATTCGAAATACATGCTAATTCAAAACAATCTCCAATCTACCGGTTTATTCTTCTACCCAAAAAAGAGCTTTGCTAACATAATGTTCTATAATTCTCTATATTTTATAAAACGTAACATAAAATGAATACGATAACGGTTTCACGATTAATTTGAATTTCTAATTCTGATTTGCTTAACAGATTTTTGTTCCATTTTAACAAAAGTAATAGAATTATCTCTTCTTATAGTTTTCTATGGAAGATGTCATACTCCCCTCTTCATCATAAATATGTCGAGTTTCCTCCTACACTTGGCCTAATTTCCCTGCACTAAAGGATCATACGTGTGCAAACACGGGTATTGGTCAAGTGCAGGCGCCAGGAGAATATAAATACATACACTAAGGTTAAAGGAAACAAGAGTATCTACTCATATCCGAAACTCAAATTTACATAGTCACATTAATGATGATGGTACGGATTGTGCTTACTTTAGCAGTATGTACCTACCTTGCATTTATGAGAAACTTTTTATAATTACATGCAATAAGGCTGAGCTTTTATCATTTCTTTAGAGGAAACTTTCCATCTTTGTAGGTAGACCAGAAATCGATAATACCTTAACCAATTAGTGCACTGAACTGGAATTCATCATAAATCGTCGATTTGATATCCAGTCAAGAATAAAACCTTTTTTCTTGCTTTATAATTTATAAGACTAACCGACATTCACGAAACGATACAAAAGCTATACTGTAGAACTTATTCAATTTCCGGAAAGATATTTCAGAAGAGTCGTTCTCTTTCTGGATCGGAAACTTCAGAACAATTCGAAAATAACTCTTTTTTAAAGATATAATAAACTAGTTATGGCACTAGTAAAGTAAAATTTAATTCTTCACTGTTTTTACGTTTGTTTGTTAAATTCTTTTTTTAAAGAGGTAGATTTACCACTTGAAATATTATCGTGGGAAGAATCACGACTCCTCATAACTTAGTCGCATGAAATCCCATAAATTGACATTTCCTTCGTTTAAAGTTTGACGGCGTAAAACGTACACCAAAGGCTCTTTGCGGAATTTGTTGTATCCTTCAATAATAATCAGATCAAATCTCTTTTATTGAAAAAAAGAACAAATACTTCAGCAAACCTCGCAAACGCTATTTTTTGATTTATATTTGAATTATCATGATTGATGCTTTTTAGGCTAAACAAAGGTTTCAGCTTTTATTATGATTTATAGTAGTTTGACTATATGAAAATGAATTTAGGTGCTACCTCTACGTGTACCACAGAGTCATTTACATATTTTTCTCTTTATGATTTATATTGAATTTGTAGAGATCATTTTAATAATTTTTTTAAGCCACTTTACTACTTTTTTAATTTTTTTAAAAAATGGATGTTTTGCTTGCTTAAGTTTAAGCTATCGAAGTATTATTTATAAACGCATGTACACGTGAGCTAAATTATTTCTGCATACATAGTAATTAAATGCTTTTTGAGTGCTATTTAACTACCCAACCAAAAGTCTAAGTGCTCGTTAATTAAAAAAAAAAACGGATGTTTTGCTAGCTTAAGTTTATGTTAGCAAAGCAATATTTATAAACGCATGTACACGTGAGTTAAATCATTTCTGCATACATAATAATTAAGTGCTAATTGAGTGCTCTCAGAAAATATCACTAAATACCATCTAAAGGATTTTAGTTACTCTTATACAGAATATCATTGGACCACATTTCCTCATAAGTGATATTTCCTTAATATTGGAATTTAGGTACGGGTATTATTATTATTATTAACACTATGTATCTTTGCGAATATTTTGCGCAGAAACGTAACGCTGGAAGCATGTTATCGACGAGATAAAATAAATTTGCATAAAATCAGACTGAACCCTTTACAAACTAATATAAAAGTGACTGCTATACTCCAGACCCTGTAAGTTCCAATGCACGTCACATCCTACGTCATAACCTCAAATGATATCGTTTACATTCTTTGAATGAGTGGAGTAGGTATTTATGTATATATGCGTTTTGGAACGCGCCAATAAATATAGATGGCGCTGTACAGCAACAAAATAACGTCAATATGCGGTAGGTGATTATGCAGGCAACCATGAGATACATGCCTTGGTTGTAACATAACCTTCAAACCTTCCAATATGACAATTATCGTACCGCATAATTAGATTTAATAACATTCCTCTAGAATGCAGGTCAATCTGGCAAATGAAAGAAACCGATTTTAGATTGATATGTAAACGAGAAAGAGCAGGACTGCCAAGAATCGAAAAACAAATATGAAGGTCATACGCAGTTAATTCTTTTACAGTTTGCATTTCGACTACTTATATAAACTCAAATTATAATAGATGGGAATAAGATGATGTTTATACTGGATTACAGTAAAAACTACATGTAAAAATTACGTGTGAAAATTAACTCAAAAATACTTTTAAAACAAGCACCCTTATATTTAGCAAAACATTCGTGTTTTTTTTTAAATTAACGAGCACGTAGATTTTTGGTTAGGTAGTTAAATAGCACTCAAAAAGCACTTAATTATTATGTATGCAGAAATGATTTAGTTCTCGTGTACATGCGTTTATAAATAATACTTTGCTAGCTTAAACCTAAACTAGCAAAACATCCGATTTTTAAAAAATTAAAGAACACTCAAATTTTTTGTTGGGTAGTTAAATAGCGTTCAAAAAGCACTTAATTATTATGTACGCAGAAATGATTTAGCTCACGTGTGCATGCATTTATAAATAATACTTTGTTAGTTTAAACTTAAGCTAGCAAAACATCCGAAATTTGAAAAAATTAACGAGCACTCAAATTTTTTGTCAAAAAAGCACTTAATTCTCCAATGGGTCCCATGGGATTCTGCTCACTTTGCACTGCCAGCTTAATCGGTCTCTATAAATTTCACTTTGCGTAAATCTGATTGCGTAAAACCTCTTCGGTTCAATTATAGTTTTTAGAGCCGCACTCTCGAATAAATTCAATTAATTAAATGGATGTTACGGACTAATTTAGTCGATTAACTAGTTGAAGCCCTCAATCGATTCCGTTGAAACCCTTCATGGAATATATTTCATTTAGTTTAATTTCATCTAATGAGCAAACCATCTCTTTTCTTACAGATTCTTTGTCTAATGTCCACTTAATCTTAGAACTTTTTTTTTTCACCAGATTTATTCACCAAGCTGCAACAACCATTTTTGAATATAAATTTATATTTTTAGTGTAAATGTTTTTAGAGTTCATGCCTTTTCCTTTGTACGGTTATGTACTTTCTGTAATTATTTGAAAATGAATTTAGGGACTCTGTGTATCACGGAATCTTTTATCCAGTATTTTTTTATTTTTATGATTTACATACAGTCTAATTGTTTTTACCTTTTTTATATTTCTCGTCAGTTCTTTTTGAAGAATTTGTTAGAATTCACATCCTTCTAATGACGTGTTATATCAGATAATAAGTTGATCCATGAGCTGTAAATTCTTTAATATATCCAGTTACGCATAGTATGCATTACAAGTACATTCTGTACTTCAAAAGGTACCTATTTATTTCCATGATGCAGATTTTATTGACTATACAACTATGGTTCGTTTCGTTTTCTGAATAATGCCCTTTGTAGTTGAAATTTTGATTCAAACATTAACTCCTAGACCAAAGCAATTGTTTTAAATAGCATTTGCTAGATATGTCAAATTCAACCCCTGATCAGTGATAATCTTTTTTCTTTCATTCAATATTTTATTTCCGTTTAGTTCTAAAAAGTGCCTTTTACGCTAAAAAAATTTTCATTTGGAGTTTACTTCTCTGTTTATTTTTAAATTAAATTGAAATTTAATCTATGTCTTTATAGATATATTAAAAAGGAAAATTAAAGTAGAATTTGTCTGAAATTACTAATCGAATAAGCTTATGCAATTTCAGAAAAAATCTCAAGTCAGGATTCAACGATCCCTGTTCTTTAAATACATCTCATCATCACAAGCATCGCCAGAGCAGGAAGCTTTTACATACAACGAAAAACAATCCGGCTAGCATCTGTTTTTAATGGATGGAGCAGCAGCGGTAATAAAATCATTCCGACGTTCTTTTGATGATTATAAAAATTGCGAAATGATATTCTTCTTAAAGACAATCGCTGAACAATTTCGCACATTAATCTCCAGCAATTTCTCATCGAAATTGGTTAAATTTAGACATCTTATACAATGGGATTAATTCGAATAAATGCCAGAAATCCAAGCAAAACCACTTTGCGTGCTCCCATTTCGCCATCCACTCGAGTTTACGTGATACTATACCATACCTTCGCCTGAAAGTTTAACTTCTAGTACATACTTAGGTCAAACTTTTAAGAGGGTTACGTTTTTGAACGTCTGAATAATTTCTGAGGCGTTTCATTTTTAAAATACCTTTCCTTATAGCTTTTAGCACGAAACATCTTAATATATAAAGCCGGGGAAAATAATAGTTTCAACAAAACATTGTATTGTATGGAATGAAAACAAAAACCAGACTAGAAGATGAACGGGGGGAGACTTTTAGAGAAAAAGATTGAAAAGCACATAAATAAAGTAAAATTAATTGGAGAATTCTGCTTGGATACTTTTTCTTCTGTTGCGAGATTTGTTCGAGTCATGGACATCATGGGGAAATTTGTTTGTTATTATTCCACGTACGTAAATCCAATTTTGAAGGGTAATTTACATGGAAATTTCTGTTATGTTTCGCGTTTTTCTAATTACATCTGTCCTGGCAAGTGATGGGGATGTAGGAAATCCCTGCATAAATGTATAAGCTTTCATTTGGACACGGAGTAACTGAAATGTTTCTAATGAAAAATGTAAAGAATTCTGGAAATGTGTAGAATCTAATGATGAAGCTGTATGTAATGTAATGAAAATTTAAAAAAGAATGAACAGGTGAAAAATTTGCAATAAGTTTATCTTTTTTTCCATAATGTAACTAAATTCTCCGTGACTTTTTTGAGGACAATAACATATAAGATTCACAATGTCACCAACAGTAATTGTCCTTATACAGTGTCTGCCATAAAGTTGGATCCATATGGGAAAATTTTCTTAATATTCCGATTAGAAAAAAACTTTGTGGGCAATCGCCTCAGCTTCCAAAAATACTTGAAATACGCCATGTATAGTTTGAAAGATGACACTAGGTAATTTTTCCATATTTTATCAAATAAGGTCATTTAAAATTTTTCCCATATGCATACAACGTTATAGCAAACACTGTATATTCTGTCAACCAATATTCTAAATACCTGCCAATCATTTTTCTCTTTTAAATTTACTAGCTTCTAATTACAGCCTTGTAGACGGTAAAAGACATTTCATTTTAGAACAGCGATAGAAATGAAAATATTCAAGTTATCAAAATGCAGAAATACATTAAAATCTTGAAAATAGTGCAGAAAACTAAATCTGAAAGTTTAATAACAACCCTTGTTTTTCTTGTTTCTTTTGACCTTTTTTCCACTCCCTCTCGTAAGTGTAACTCGAAGGACCATTTTATCCTGTCGGACAGAAATGTTTTTATCAACTTCAACAAGATTTTATGCTTCTGAGCCATAGAGCAGTCAAGGAAGAGAGATTAGGTTAACTTATGGCTTTTTTCTTCTTTACTTTTCCAGTTTTTCTAAGTACTTGGTTTTTCAGATCTAACAAAATCAATGTATATCGGCCGTTCCAAAAGTCTTGGTATAGACGAATTTGTCAAGGCTCATCTTTGGCCAGTGACGTCATTGATGCTTTTCTCAACTGCAAACGATGCTCATTCTTGATTGCATAGTTTAACAGACTATGGCTTTTCACAAATAAACAGTACTTTTGAAGTTTATGTCATTGGAAAAAATCCAGTCAGAGAAGCTCAAGAGGTGATCTAATTAACAAAAGATTACTCCTATGTATCGTACGTGTATTTACCTTCTCTATGCTTCATTTAAACATTTTTGGAAACTGAAAGAGCTAGTTCAGATGAGAAAGTGCTCTCAGTCAATTAAAATCGTGTTGACTAACTCTAAGCAGGTTGAAATGAAGTCAGCAGTAGTTTTAAGACACTTTCAAACTCCTTTGGAAAAATCTACTACCTACTTCACATCCGATTAAATTTTAATTGGAATGACTCTGAAGAGTAGTCTTGACTGTGAGTTCTATTAATCCATTCTTTTACTGATACGTATTCAAGTGCAACATATCTATGCAGAATCTTCTTTAGTGTGTTGTACTATACCTAAGTATGAAATTCAACACACACAGTGTTCTAAGAAGGTTCTAAGAATTTTTTTGTAAATTATATAAATTACCATTACTCTAGGGTTAAACCTCTGACTTATTTTTCAAGTTTATAGAGTAGTCTATGAATATGTTTGCAAACTCCTTACCTTTAGTTCATATAAACTGTAAAAAAGTTTTTCCCAAAAAGTTGGAATTTATCAAAATGTTATTCAAAATCAATTGTATTATATAATTAAAGATTGATTGGGTTTAGGATAAATCATAGATTATTAAATCTACTTGAATTGTTACACTAGAATTAATTAAATGGGTTTTTACAGTATTATATACTTTACTAATATTAATATATATATTCACTGAATCCAATCAACAAATAGAAACACAAACTAAAACTAACTTAGCATCTGATTAACACGAGGCATTATACTTCATAGCGAATTGAACACATCTTTTCTGCAAATATAAAAGTTTCAGAAGATATGTTTCCATTTGTTGACACAAATCAAAGGATAGGCTTCGTATTCAAAAATTGTCACTTAAACAATTTCCCATGACTATAGATGTGGAGCAGTGCATCAAAAGATATCACGATTAAACATTATTTAAAAAATTTCAACAAATGTCATTTATAGCAGTCCTTTCCGCTATTAACTTGTATTATTATTAGCAGTTTAGTAGTGCTATAGAAAAACAAATCTACATATAGATGAAGTGAATTATACACCGTGTCTGCAATGACCCTGGACATACAAATTAACATGGCAAAAAACGAATAAGATCAGAGCTTGCTGTGGCTTATTATAATAATATAAAATTTTAACAAAGTGATATTTACTGCAAGCAAAAGAATAAATTAAATATTATAGAGTCAAAGTTTTATTATTACAATAATTGTTGTTGTTTACAGTGGCAAAGTAATTTAACAATTATTTTAAAATTTAAAAAAAAGTTGATTATGGTGATACATATTAGTTTATCTTTTTGACTAGATATAATTTAATTTATATTGGCACAATCTGAAAAGATAAATTAAATTTATTGGAGCAGTGAAAATTGGCGTTTTTGAGAATAACATTTGCATCAATATTTCAAGCTAAGGAGGCCACAGCAAACTCTTATCTTATTAAATTTTCCTTTTTTTAATTTCTGTAAGTTCTGGATGGCTTCAGACACCCTGTACAGGCAAGTCGTTCATTTGGACAGACTCTTAAAATTGTTTAAGTGACTCTTGTAGTACTTAGCCTTTTGTTTATTTTCATATACATTAACTGGATCCAACTCACCCTCTTCCGCGGGAAGTTCTGAAACAGAAAGGAAGAATAAAATAAGTAAATATACACAATAGCCAATCAAATTAATAATAATTTGGTATTGCAAAAATTGGCAAAATTTCGTTAGAATTTTGAACAATCTGGGCCCATAACCTATTTGCTATCAGTGGTAAGACTATTTATTAGTATATACGAAGAATTTACAGTACTAAATCTAGATATCACACTTACAGCTATCAATAGGTAACAAACAATGTTACAATGAATTACATAATTTTGGAAAAAAAATCGTGAAGTAAAAGAAACAAATAAAACAATCAATGAACGCGCATTAAGATTTCTTAATTGGTACTTGAATCATCATCAATTATATATACATCAGGTACTCCATGGACTTAAACCGTTATTAAAGCAAATAAAAATGGAGCCGCTATCAAAAAGTTATTAGCGTGCGCACACTTGAAAGGTTGAAAATGCTCTTTTTATGATGATAATGTCATAATAAAAAAGTATTTGAATATTGATAACTATTAAAAGAAACTACAGAGGCCTCAAGGTCTTTAGTAGGAAAAAAAAGCACACCAGCAGAACATTATTATATTTCAGACGTCATCTCATTTCTGACGCATTACGAAATTATTTCGCGGCACACGTCATGTTTTTTAAATGAAATTGTCCAATATTGTGCTAAAATATTATCACAATAGAAACCGTTTTGGGCAATTAAATTTTGATATTAAAAAGAGCAAAAATTTTTTACTGTTGTAGAACTATTTCAATAATGTTCTCTCCCATGGAGGTCTATGGTTGACGTCACAAAAGCGTAGGTATACAGTGAAAAAATTCCTCATACGAAATTACTGCGTTTATAATTGGCAATCACTGGTAATTAACGTAATTAACGGTTATCAGTAAATGACGATGTAGATTGCTTTATTGGTTCAAATAATTTGAAGATTAGAAGTATTAAAAACTATGGTCAAATTAGAAACATTTATAGTAATAATTTTAACGAAAGTGGAACATGAAGCAATAATAGTGTCCGTTGCTATCATAAAGCAAATAGAGTAAGCATAATTGCGATAATTTGTACTAAAATAGTACATCCGTTTTTGTAAAAACCATCTTAAAAGTGACGATCACTTTTAAAATCTAGTAGGTAGTAGCTTTCTATCACTTTTTAAAAAGACATTTCAAGCTTTCAATTGTTAAGCAAACAACACGCAATCAAGAGACTTTCAACTTTTTATTAAACTCAGACAAGCATAACATTATTAAAATAAATAAATCCATCGGTTTCCATTTTCCTTTTTTGTATATAACGAACAGGAATTTCATTTTCGTTCATTTTAAGCTCCCTAAAGTGCTCTCTTATTGTTATTACATAACCTTAATAACCTTTTGTCGTATTCAACAGCGGAATTGCATATTTCTACCGTTTGATGGTTGTTTTCTTCTATATACCTAATAAAAAAATAATAGTATGTTTCTCAGCGGTTCGCCTTTTAGTGCATATCTATGCGTAGCCTAGAATCGTGACGTATATTTTACCAGCATTCATTTCAGAAATGTTCACGTTTTAATACATTTTTAATTGAATTAGTAATTTCAGTCGGATTTATAATTGGAAATTCATATTTCTTATGTTTTTATAAACTATTTTGGGTTGGTGCAATAGGGTTTTTGCAATTTCGGAAGCTCAGTTACTTGCGTTTATAAACATCCTCTACAGTAGAAATTCAACCACCCAAGGAAAGTGATTGTATTTAATTTGTTTATTGTTTCCAGCCTTACTTTGTGGAACTCCATAATCATGAAACAAATAAAGATTATTAAAAAGTTTCACAGTATTTATTAAAATATAACCTGACAATATTGCTTCGACAGCTAAGCTGTCATTATCAAAGGTAATATAAATATAAACAAACACGTCGCTAAGGTAGATACAAAAATAGGTAACTAGATAAAAAGATAAAATTAATAATAATCAGAATTAAATATCGAACACTTCCAGTAACGGAGAATTACTGAGCTCAAGTTGTTCATTCATTAAAGGTGCCCTGAGTTTGTGTTTGTATATCTCAAAGGCTTCTAAAATGTCTAATTTGCGTTTATTATTACAAAAATGTAGGAATTTAATATTATTTTGTGGAGTCATTGTGTGATTTTGTTCTAAAAGGTGTTTTGCATAATTAAATTTTTCAGGATGTTTATTTTTGTAATGACGTACGTGTTCTTTATATCTTATGTCAAAATTTCGAAGTGTTTGTCCAATATATACCGAACTACAAAAAGAACAATTTAAACGGTAAATGCCCGATTTCATTATATCGTGTGTTCTGTCTTTAGCATTAAATAAAAATGAAAAAGTGTTAGTGTTGGTTTTAAATGTTATTTTATAATTGTTGGTTTTTCTTAGTATATGTGCAATTTTTTCTGATATTTTGCCAAAATATGGCATAGATATGTAATTTGTGTATTCTGTTTGATTGTCAAGTGGATATATTCTTTTGATAGCTAACCTATAATCTTTTTGTTTAATTAAAGTGTCAATGATGTTCGGATTGTAATGATTTGCATGTGCTAGTTGTTTAATGGTTGATATCTCTTTGCTAAAATCTGGCTTTAGTGGAATAGTTAAAGCTCTGTGTACTAATGATCTGTAGGCTGCTATTTTATGTGCTTTATGGTGACTAGATTCATTTGGTATAGTTATGTCCGTTTGTGTTGGTTTTCATTATATGGAAAATTCAAATTGATTGTGTGCGTTAATCTTGATAGTTAAGTCTAGGAAGTTTAAAGCCCTGTTTTGTTCTGTTTCTAGTGTAAAATTTATGTTGTGGTGGATACTATTAATAAGAATTAAAAATTCATTGATAACCTCAAAAGAACTGTCAAAACAAGCTAAAATGTCATCAACATAACAAAACCAGAATATAATGTGTTTAGAGAGGTTTAATTCAAATATTTGATCTTCTAACTTGTCCATAAATATGTTAGCTAATAGAGGACTTAGAGAATTACCCATAGGTAAACCATCTTTTTGTAAATAAATTATGTTATTAAAAACGAAATAATTTTGACTTATACAAAGGTCAAATAATTGAATTAAGTCTAACCTTTTAACTAATTCTATATTACTATTAATCAAGAAACTATCTAATAAAGGAATACATTGTTGTGGGAGTATTCTGGAGAACATGTTACAAATATCAAAACTAACAAGTTTTGTATGTGGTGGAAGATGTATGTTTTGTAGCTTATTTACTAATTCTAATGAATTTCTAACAGAATATTTCGATTTGTAACCTATAGTGTTAATAATCTGATTGTCTTTTTGATAAAATGTGATTAGGTGCATAATACCCCCACAAGAATGTATTCCTTTATTAAATAGTTTCTTGATTAATAGTAATATAGAATTAGTTAAAAGGTTAGAGTTAATTCAATTATTTGACCTTTGTATAAATCAAACTTATTTCACTTTTATTAACATAATTTATTTACAAAAAGATGGTTTACCTATGGGTAATTCTCTAAGTTCTCTATTAGTTAACATATTTATAAACAAGTTAGAAGATCAAATATTTGAATTAAACCTCTCCTAAACACATTATATTCTGGTTTCGTTATGTTGATGACATTTTAGCTTGTTTTGACAGTTCTTTTGAGGTTATCAATGAATTTTTAATTCTTATTAATAGTATCCACCACAACATAAATTTTACACTAGAAACAGAACAAAACAGGGCTATAAACTTCCTAGACTTAACTATCAAGATTAACGCACACAATCAATTTGAATTTTCCATATACAGAAAACCAACACAAACGAACATAACAATACCAAATGAATCTTGTCACCATAAAGCACATAAAATAGCAGTCTACAAATCATTAGTACACAGAGCTTTAACTATTCCACTAACAAAGCCAGATTTTAGCAACGAGATATCAACCATTAAACAACTAGCACATGCAAATCATTACAATCCGAACATGATTGACACTTTAATTAAATAAAAAGATTATAGGTTAGCTATCAAAAGAATATATCCAATTGACAATCAAACAGAAGACACAAATTACATATCTATACCATATTTTGGCAAAATATCAGAAAAAATTGCACATATACTAAGAAAAACCAACAATTATAAAATAACATTTAAAACCAACACTAACACTTTTTCATTTTCATTTAATGCTAAAGACAGAACACGTGATATAATGAAATCGGGCATTTACCGTTTAAATTGTTCTTATTGTAGTTCGGTATATATTGGGTAAACACTTAGAAATTTTGACATAAGATATAAAGAACACGTACGTCATTACAAAAATAAACATCGTGAAAAATGTAATTATGCAAAACACCTTTTAGAACAAAATCACACAATGACTCCTCAAAATAATATTAAATTCCTACATTTTTGTAATAACAAACGCAAATTAGACATTTTAGAAGCCTTTGAGATATACAAACACAAACTCAGGGTACCTTTAATGAATGAACAACTTGAGCTCAGTAATTCTCCGTTACTGGAAGTGTTAGATATTTAATTCTAGTTATTTTTATCTTTTTATATAGTTACCTATTTTTGTATCTACCTTGGCGACGTGTTTGTTTATATTTATATTACCTTTGATAATGACAGCTTAGCTGTTCAAACAATATTGTCAGGTTATATTTTAATAAATACTGTGAAACTTTTTACTAATCTTTATTTATTTCATACGTATTTAATTTGAATTTATTGAAGTCATTTCCCAACTCACTGTTACATATATTAGTCCCAAAGACATTTTAAAACAAACAAAAGATTCCAGTAAATCAACACAAATCAAATGTCCACGCTGGCGAAGTTGCTGACAATAGTTGCCCCTATAGTTACGAAATAATAACCTTCCGCATCACTCAAAATACTAACTAGAAATTACTTTTATTGATTATTTCATTTTCGATGATAATAATAACGATCAGGGAAAAGTCACTGCACTTAACGATACAACTTGTTTTTTAATGGCGTCTTTAATAAAGAATGATTGATGAATTTTCTTTTTTTTTCCTTTTACTTCTCTTTTATTATTTATTATCATTTAATTAAAATATCTTGATACAAACTCCTTGCGCATAATAATACAGAAACTGTCCCGGTTTCAATTGTTAATATATTCTACTACAAACAAAAATTAAAAATTAAAAAAGTAGACACGATTGGTAAAGTTGATAAATCGCTTCTAATACTTTACTCGATTTTAATTAATGAGGTCTCCCACGCTCTAATCATGTAAGCCTTGGAATGTGATAGAATCAGTAATCCGATTTCAATTTGTGCTACTACTAACAATATAACCTCAAACAATGTCTAATGATATTGATTTAGTTTTTTTCTGGCCACATACACGAGTATTTTATTTTTGTGTCAAAATGGGGTGATTTAATTCTAGAATTCACCTGGACATTCACGTACAACAGCTGAATCAGTTCTTGAAAAACACACTGCTAGTCGGAATTTAAACTAACGACCCTTAATCAATTCAGGTCACTCACCGTCGTGAGCTCAATATTTTCATTAATTTTGTATTTTGAAGATAAAAAGTTGCAAGTTTTTCTACTATGTAAAACTATAAGAAGGTGTGGGTGGAAATTCTACACTACTGGAAATTCCAGTGTTTTTCGACATTTGAGTGGGAGTGGGTATAGTCAGGAGTTGATAAGTATTAAGAGGAGTCTCAACATATGTATATAGAAAATGGCCAAAGGCCTGATCGACAAACAAACGGTTTTACAGAAATAGAACCCAATCTTAATAAAAAAAAACAGAGTGATCACTACTCAACCTAAACCAATGCTAACCTAACCTATTTTTAATACCAGTATATAAGACTAGTAAAATTGCGAATTAAATTAGAAATCAAAGCACCCCACATAAATAAATTGCCGAAACTGAGACTCCACCCACTACTGACTCGCTGATCGCTCCACAGGTAGTACATTAGAAAAAAAAAGCGAATGAAAAATCTGCATTCCCCGAAATTACTGCTGCTGCTGTATACATTTCCGAGCCTAAAAATCCATCCACTCCTGACCCCGCCCACCAAGTTTCGGCCCAATCGACCAGAAATGTCTTTGGGAAATACAGCAAAATATTATATTAGGTTTAAACTAAGGATTAGTTTTCGGCGACCAATAATATTTGACTACATACATTGAAAACTCTCATCACAACATTTTTTTCTGCATTCTGCACCACATGACAATCAGAGACGTTAAGATGGTTCGCCTCAAATCATATGTTTTATCGTAAAGTTGTGTCTGATTTCTTCCACACATAACGCAGAAATGGAGCATAGAGCTTCAATAAGCCGCTTTCTAACGAATTCTACTTCCGGTCATCTTTTTTGCCTCTTGCAATGTTGTTATAAGTCTTCAGGTCATCTAGAACTGATCGCCTCCAGGTCAAGCGTGGTCTGCCAGGTTTTCGTTATCCTTGCGGATTCTATTCTAAAGCTTTTTCGCTATGTTGTTAATAGGTTTTCGCAGTGTACGTTCAACCCCCGCCTCACTTACGATGTAGAATCTCTCTTTTCTAATTTGGCTGTTTGCAACAGTTCATTACTTCTTATCTGCTCTAGCCAATAGATGTTGCAAGCATTTCTTAGCGAATACTTGAAAGTTTCAATGTTATATCCTTGGTCACCTTCCACATTTCAAAGCCGTGTAGCAGCACAGACTTTACATTAGAGCTATACATTCTTAATTTTGTTGTTGATAGTTGTCTTAAGGTCTAAATTAACTAAAAGGTTAATATTTGTGGCGTTTATTCTCGTGGGTTTTGTTTTGGTCGCATTTATTAGGATCTTTTCGAAAACTGTATCTAGTAAGACATTGAAAAGAAGCGGCGACAATGCACAACCTTGCCTTACTCCCGTTTTGCTGTTTATGGAATTAAGTCATAACTTTGAATGTTACTTGGCATATTGTGAGGTTGCTCTGTAGAGTTCTTAGATTAATTTGATGTTTTTTGTAACACCTCCTTTGTTCTGATTGGCCTATGTCTAACGCTGTCAAATAATCTACGAAAGATATGTACTGGGCGGAAAGGGTCACTATGTGTTAATTCTAAGGGCTGATAGAAAACATCAAAAGGAAGAAAAAAATCATACACAACACAGAAAAAAATAATACATTAACATCGTTCTGCCGCGTTACCAATAGTAGTTTAATTATGGGGCATTGTCAGAAGATGCATCTCATCTAGCACAATAAAAAACTTTTATAACATTTTTTCGTATGATCAATCGTTTACGCATAAAATCAAATTCTTTTTACATTTAAAAATTCATTTTTTTCAAACATTTCAAAAATATCGGTAAATAAATTTTAATTTTCCGGTAAATACCGAACCCAATTTGAATTTTATTGATGAAATTCAATATATTATTGTTGAATTCCGTGACTTTTTCAGAAAAAAGTTTTCCTTGCAATTCCATGTTTTCCTTATAACACTAATTAATAGTGAGCTTTTCCATCTTCTAGATATTAAAATATGGTCTATTGGGTTTTCAGTTCTCCCATCTGGGGAAACCCATGTAATCTTATGGATGCGTATGTGTTAGAATATTGTACCGTCGATCACTATGTGAGTTTGTCATAACCCGTGTTTTCCCATTATGCTTTCTAGGTTTGTATTACATTCGCATTTAAGTCTCTCATGCCTAAAGATTTATCTCTGGAAATATGTTGGAAAGTATGTGCTAGTAGTTGGTCATAGGTCTACTTGTCTTCGTCAGAGGAAGGTTCAGTTGGACCATAACACTGGATGTAACTGAACTTTCTGTGACAAGTATAGAATCTGGCTGTTATAATTCTGTCTGATATAGGTCTCTATAACATTAGACTCCTTCTCTTTCTGTTAAGCAGTATACCTACTCCATTTTCATGAGACTCATCCGGTTGCTTCCCACTTAAAATGAAGTTTTCCAATTGGAGCATTATGTTCTCCTTGACCACTCCACCTTGTTTCTGCAAGTCCTAATATGTCAAGATTATAAGCATTATGTTCTTTAATGTCTTGTGATAATCTAGTTTAATTCAAAAAGTACCAAGACATAGCCTTTGCTTCGAAGTGGCTAGGTTCATATTTCATCCGGATTTCTTTCGTTGAAGTTTCAGTAATCATTTAAATTCAGCCATATGAGTGATTGGATCCGTAGACCTAGACTGATATTGGGGGTGCCAACCTAAGTATCCAGTCCTGCCTCAGGAAACCCTTGGAGCGAAGGAAATGTCCTTAGTTCTTAAAATATTACCTAACCAGTTAAATATTCGTCGTTATAGAATTGACTCTTTGTTATGAGTGTCCAGATCTTATCTAATATAATTTATTTATTCCCCTCCCACCATCCCGAAAATGAAAAAAGGGCACTTGTAGCATTTAGTAATCCCAAAATGTCTTATTATAAAAGTCGATAGTCCAATTCCTCCATCCTCCAAAACCTACAGTTTGATGATGGTATTTTTCGAAGGCTCTATAATTGTTAAGTAATATTCGCGTTTTATACAGGGCATTGCAAAATATGTGCTAGTTCTGATTCCGTTTACATGCCATTCGAATGTTCTACTATGCCACTGGTCGATAATCGTTTTACTTTTTAAATCATGGTTATGGTGTTTCGCAAAGTAAGGCTAAACACAATAAATAAAACTATTGCTGTTTAAAAACAGGCATGGTAAAGTAGCTTTTGACGTGCACGACACAGTAATCTTGCTAGATTAAGGCTTTCTTTTCTATCACCAAGACGCCTTTACATCACTTCGAAAGAAATTTGATCACAAGTTTTTAGCACCCACATCCGTTTGTTTAGCACGAATATACCCTATATAGAATTATGATTTCGATTTTGAAACTCCCATACTTGTCGTTAAGCTTATCTTCCGAGAATTTAAAAGCTTTACAAACATCGACAAGGATGAACGCTAAAAGAAAAGATCCAAATGTTATATTTTCCATTTTAGGAAACGGGGCTTTTTACATCGTCACAACAGATAATAGGTTTTTGTGCCGATATACCGCAACATTCCATTTCGGAAAGCGATTCTCGCCTTTGCTTACTACATCAGTGGAAACATTTTTATTTTCGAAAGTTTATTTCATCGTTAGCACCCATTATGCAAGAAGCATAACGTAAATGATATTTTTTAGTTTTTCCCAATAGCACTAGAGAAAATGTAGTCCAAACGTCAATAAAAGATATTTATTGCAGTGTAAACATAAAAACGGCGGCAATTTATGTTATTTATACAAAGAAAACTTTTATATTCTGGGACTCCCTAAAAAAGGTAAATTCAGATAAATGAAAGACTGTCCGAGGGACTCAATTTACTGATATTTCAAAAATGCGAAAAAGGGTTTTATCGCACGCCGAGCGCCGTTTTCTAAAAATAAAGCAAATGGCAAACCAGACCTTACATATTTATATAAATATACTATTTTATAAATGTGCGTGTGGATAAAATCGCAGCAGTTCGATCGAATTAAAAATTTATAGTACCACCTACAAACCTTTTTAACAGCTAAAGCTTTCAGTCTTTCCATGTTTGTGTTTCTAGCAAACCACAAAACTAAATACTCTATACAACACGGAATGTTTGGATAATATATCGCGAAATCGTTGGCATATTTTCTGCTGCTAAAAACATCTGGTTTGCTTAAAGGCTTTAAACACGCACTTTAACTGCATAAAATAACATCCCAGCCTAGCGAAATAATTGCAAAAAAGTGTGATTAAGCAAAATAAATAAAGAGATTCCAATATAACCACCCTAAATGACTGATTAGAAGAGGATGGAAACTCACAAGGACATAAAGAGTGGAAAACAAAATACTATTAGAATTTGTGGGGGTTGAAAAGTGCAAAGTTCAACTTTCGAAAGAGGGCACAACCACAAAATTCGATGATGGTATTGTGAGAGGTCGTGGTTGCTTTTGTGACATAAATCAATCTCCTCCCTTGCTGACTAGAAGCCTGATTAAACGTAATGAATTCGTTGCTAGAGTTACGGTTCTATTATATACTTGGTTGCTAACAAAAAAAGGTTGAGATTTTCTTCAGGGAGAAAAATAAAAACTCCTTTTGAAATTTGAAACACACCTTTAAATGTTTTTATGAATGAAAATAAAATTGAAAGGTGTTCAAAATATGTTTAATAGTTATTTGTTTAATTAGTACAAAAATATGGGAGGATAAGTTACCGTACGACGAGCCGAGGAATCCGACAGTCTTTAGTCGCAAAACGCATTTTTTTCCAGCTGCTTTCAACTAGTACACTCCTAGTCCTAGTAGTAGTAGAGGACTGTTTAGAACAAAAGATGACGTTAAACTACTTTTATGTTTCACTTGCATATTATTTATTGTTTGTACCTGTGATGCGAACTATATAAACAACTCCATAACAACCAGGGCATTATAAGCGGGCGTTATAATTTATAACGCCCGCTCATCGTTTACTTTTGCAATCGGAGTCGGTGCTACGTTCGAGTAATTTGAATCATTAGGCCAGAAACTATATGTTTGCGTACGAATGTGTTGCAACACAACAAATAACGAGTATTTGCAATGTAGTTTTCTGGGCGCGTGATCTATGAATTATTTAGTGCCGACTTCTGCAGAAATTCCTTAGATAAAATTAACTTATTCTTTAGATGACATTACTGCTATTAGGACTTCTTTTGTTTTCATGTTGGTAACAACAAAAACATTTGAATTCAAATTGTCATATCTGTGTTTGACTTTTGTAAATTTAGTAAAAGTTGTTACCATCCGACAAACATAAGAATTTCTAGCTTTATAAATACAGGGTGTCCCACAATGCTGTTTACACGCAATATCTCCCTTATTTGAAAAGATAAAATAAATCAACCAAAAACTATTGTGAATGACTCAAAATGGTCCTTCAGAAAACATCCTTAAACGCTGGTTGCATAGCAACGTTTACGAGATCATGCCAACTTGATTAATTTTTCAAATTGCACCCTCTGTTTTTTTTCATTCTGCTTACGGTAGTATGCCTTACTTAATTATCTAATGTGCATTTAGGGGTTGAAAAAAATATTTTTTAAATGTTGAATTTATCTTAAACTTAAAGCAAATGCTCAAAATGCCCTCCTGTCGACTCTACACGGACTTTAAAGTGCCTCAGTAGTTCCCTTGTAGATGCGGCTCTAATCATATTTTTTAAATATATAATTTAGTTACTGAATATGAAGGATACAATTTATAAAAAAAAATTTTTAACCCCTAAATGCACATTAGATAATTAAGTAAGGCATACTACCGTATGCAGAATGAAGTTAAGAATACATTTCCGTGAAAAAAAAACAGGGTGCAATTTAAAAAATTAATGAAGTTGGCATGATCTCTTAACCGTTGCTATGCAACCAGCGTTTAAGGATGTTTCCTGAAGGTCCATTTTGAGTCATTCACAATAGTTTCTGGTTGATTTCTTTATCTTTTCAAGTAAGGGAGATATTGCATGTAAACAGCATTGTGGGACACCCTGTATATAAACAACGTCCTTGGCAATGCCAAAAATTACAAATTAAAAATTACTTTCTACTTGTACAATACATTCTCGTGAAAAATAAAATCTTGTATGCACCACGAGCGTTACTAGATGACAATCCCTTTCATCTCTCGGGCCCTTCAGGCCCTCGGGCTGGAACAACGTCGCCCTCCTGGCATTATCATCATCCTAACGCCCTTGGTACATAAATAACTATTTAATGGCAGCAATTTTTTTATCGAATTCTTGTTTCCGGCTAAAAAAGGACAATTTTAGAATCTAATTGAAAATACTTACAAACGTGTAATTTTCACCCCCACTTGTTTGAAGATCTTAAGAACTTTCAAGACACGTTTACACAAAATAAGAAGTTGGGATTGGATTTTGTTTTACGTCGGCGGCAACTAAGATTTTACCAGAAGCGTCAAATTTGGTTTATAGGTCTTCAGAAATTAATTATATTTTATAATATTATCAAAGAAAATGTAAGGATTTATTATTTAATTAAAAATTTCTATCTATTTCGCAGTATTAAATTAAAAAAAATTGTTTTAGAGGTACTTACAGCGAAAAAATAATGTGAAGCGTAAAATTAATTTTCTTACTCGTTGTCAAGCAGCCATGCTTGCTGTACAGTTGCTATGGTGACCAGCAACGTTCCTAAACGGTCAAATTATTATATAAAATAATTTGATATTATAGTGTTATATTCGTGAGGTTGCAGAAAAGCTAGAAGTATAACCAGCTTTCCACAAAACATACATTTTTTTCTATATTATTCTAATTATTTGACAAAAAAAATCACATTCAGGGAGACTGTGGGGAAGTGATGTTTTTAGTGGTCCTATTCTTAGTAAACATCCTCTATACAGTAGAAATAAGTTGATATCAAACAATTGATGGTGTCAGGTAATACTTCCTAACGCAGAAACGCCTTAATCTAATTTATAAACAGAGTTATTCGCTCTAAACATGTTTTCGCTCCAAACACCCTGTATAGTAGCAATTCACCATTTTACCATTTAGAAGAGACTGATAACATTAATATCAGCTTATACATTAACATTCGTTTACAGTTTATTCCAATGGCATAGAGCACCATCTTGCAGAAACTACAACATTTTATAAACAGGTGGTTAAGTCTAAGATTTTTTTCCGAGGCATATCACTTCTTAAATATGCAATAAACACGTTTGAAAATAAATCAGGTGATAAAGTGCTGCAACGTATGCCATTATTTATTGGCAACAAATCTTTTACTATCCCATAAATTCCGAGCAATTATCATTAATAGAGAGTATCGGACATTTGGCAATTGTTCGACATTCTATTTGGTCGCATAAAAGATAAAAAAAATAAATATATTTGCCTGCCTTCCTATGCAATTATCTCTTGTCAAAAACACGAAGCTTGGTAATTAAATAACGAGGTTTTTTTCGCAACGTTACATGTGGCAACACTGAGGCGTCTACTACCTTATGAGGCGGTCGGTGCCTGCACAATTCTAATGCAATATATAATTTTGAGTAGTGAGGCTTTTCTTATGTGCGCCGAAAAAATGAGTGATGGAAAGCGTCGGCAAAAACAATCATTAAATTTTTGATGAAATGGGGTCTAATCATAGGTTTTCCAAGATAATCTGTTTTTTTTTATATGCGAAACTTGGTATCCAACGAGTTCGTTCTACTAACCATACAGTTAGCACAGTCTCCACCCATAATACCTTATTTCGCCCGGTACCCGATCCCACTCCAGCAGACTTTTTGCTCTTCCCGCGCATATCCCTTCTCAAGGAATATCATTTGGAGGACCTAAAAGACATCCGGAAGAACACTACGCGTATTTTAAAGAACCTAACTTCGGTAGGTATTTTGGTATTTTCGTTTATTTAATTTCCAAAATAATATGTACACGATATAAAACAACTCAAAATTAAACCTACCAGGAAAAATACATTTGTCAAAAAGCATAAATCAACCTTCCTGATTCCTAAGCAATCTAATCTATCTATCGACTGCAGCTTAATTGCACCAAGAAGTACAGGTGTTTTGGCATAATATGAAAGTACTTTTTTAAAAAATAAGTTTCATTAATCATTTGGCATTCAAAAGGTAGGTACTGGAACTGCTATTCTTAAACTAGACGCCAAGAAAGATGTGAAATATTGGCGATAACTTCCTAATATCAATTTAATTATAAACTTTATTGAGGTTATATTTTAACCTCGACATCGCTATTTTTACTAGAGAAATCGTTTGGTTTCAACAAGTTGGTGCACCTGCACATTCAAGAAAAGAGTACCACAAGATACAAAAATGGTTTTCTCAGAGCTGAACAGCAATAAAAGAAAGTAAAACTTACAAGCTGTCTAAGAAATGTAGGTTTTTGGTCTATAATTCGTAATTTGAGATGACCTTTATGTTGGGCTTAGTGTGAGATTTGTCTCAAAAGAAGCATAACAACATGGATCATTAATTTAAAGACTGAAATTGCTCGATTTCTGACATTTACAAGTGTAACGATAATTAAGTGTGTATGCGTATGCCTCCAAAAAAGTTAACCTTAGAATTGTTGGCGAAATTGGAACAACGTTTGTGGAATAATTGTCAGAGTCTGTGTTGCAGACCTCTAGATAGAAAAGTTATAAGGAAACAGGAAGGAATTTATTCACTGACATCTAGAAAGATAAACGCAACACAAGGCTTGAACAACTAAAAAACACAAGATTAGGCCAAAAAGAGAAGGTTTTGTGTATCTCACTTATTTATTTATTCACTGACATCTAGAAAGATAAACGCAACACAAGGCTTGAACAACTAAAAAACACAAGATTAGGCCAAAAAGAGAAGGTTTTGTGTATCTCACTTAACCGAAGAATCACAATACCATCAAATATCTTCCCAAAATCACCAATTAAGAAGTTTTTAACGATAGACTCTTGAGGGAAATAAGTATCAATTCGAGGTGCTTAAATGTATGGAGGGTTCTATTTAGAATATAAACCCGCTTTTGAGCACATCTAATATAATGGAAAATATTGGCCAAAATGAAAATATTTGGTCATTAAATCCATGCTTCTCTAATATCAAATAAACCAAGAATAAATAAGCGTTAAATCGCATTCGTCATGCGTGCCTTTTAAAAAAATTAAAAACATATTTTTTCGCTTTTTTAAAAAAAACTCAACATCTGAGAAGAAAAGGCATCAAGAACAAACATCGGCAATTCGATAGGGAGTAAAAATTGGGTGAAATAGTTTTTAGCTGGCACACTTGCGGTATGTAATTTGGCAAGGAAATCAGCAAAATAACCCTGAATTTTGACAGATAACGTGTGTAAACCACTAAGTGTGACGCATTTTATGTTACTATTTTTGAAAATCGTGCTCATTTCTTTTCAATTTTATTCCGCGTTAAAATTTAATACGGGATGAAGAATGAAAATACAAAGTGCGCGAATGATACTGCCGTCATTGTAAGAAAAATCCAAAGGTTATAAATAGTCAAATCCAAATCAAAATGAAAAAGTTAGGGACAGTTGGAGGAATCGTAAAGATAGACAAAATGTAAAAAGTTTATCTTACTGTGTGATTCTGGGCGCGTGTGGTAATTGCAATCATTACGTCAAAAAGCTTCACTGTGATTGACTGATCTTAATGGAAAGCTATTTTAAACTAAAACGGTTTCTTGGTGGTGCAAACTAACTTTTGCATTGTTTTACTTATATAATAATTATTCTGGAGAAAATCTATTTCGGGAAAACCTAAACATATTATTTGGAAAATTATTAATGCATTAAAGTCAGAGTAAGAAAAGAAAAACTAATAAAGCGTTTCACGCCAAATTAATTGACATAAAGATGGCTTTGGAAACCAAACAGATTTTCAATAGCAGAATTTTTAACTTTGATCATTGTTTGGTTGAGGTTAATTTTAAGTTTCTCAAGGTTGGATTATAGTAAATAAAACATTTAAAATACCTCTAAATTCCCGAATTTATGAGTAGAGCTTTTTTTATTTTAATCTGACAATGACCAATATATATATATATTTCAATTATTTTTATGAATGCATCATAAAATGTATAGAATTTATTTTAAATAATTTTAAATTTGGAATATTAACCCAAAAAACAATTTTCAGGTACGGTTTTGCATTTTTAAAAGATTCTTCGTTCCTAATGAGCGATAGTTAATGAAACTTTTAAATAGTTAAATGCGTGGAATACTTCTTGAAATTGAATTGCCAAAGTTTCTAACAAACATTAATAAAGAGTTTATATTTTGGGTGTACTCGCAACTCATAATTAATACGGGAAATTGAAAATTACGTTTATTCGATATATTTTCCCATAGATTCCTTTTAATAGATGAATATCTCGAAAACAACAGAAATTTATCGCAATATACGCCAATCTCATCACCCAATCGCTCTCTATCATAAAAAAATTGATCATTTTTTATTCCACTGAAATAAACAACCTTAAAATTTATAAATAATTCTCTATTATTAATACAAAAAGAAAAATAAAACAAATGAATCAAAAATAGATTTGAAAGTTGCATAAAAATTCTTAAATAAATGATTGTGGGAATTACGATAAAAGAGATGTTACACTTTTCGTTAGGACACCTCGTGCATAATAATTTCTAATTTCTGAAATTTGTTTTTCGATGCGCTCAAGACAAAAAAGAAAGAGAGAAAAACTTGGCTACATTTTACGCTGGATTTATGCCAATCTATAAAGTATTTTTAAAAGTTCCTTAAAAAATCGGTCAAGTTTATCTTGTGCTGACGATGGTTAACTGTCAATCAGCGTTTTTATTTTTATTTAAAGCTTACTACTTGTTTTTTTTATGTAACCAATTCTAAATGTGGAAATTACAAATTTTCTTGCATGTTTCTATCATTGCTCCTTTTTTTTAAGAAAAAGTACTACAATCTGTTAACACTCAAGGTATAATTTGGAACAATTTGCACATTTTATGAGTAAACTTAAAAACTTTATGAGGTGAATTTAAAGACTTCATCAGTTATTATGAAAGTTGAATTGTGTGGAAAAATCAGTATATGTAAAATGCCTTTGAAGACTAAAATGACACTCTAACTTGAACTATAATCTCAAATTATATGTATATAAGCTCATCCTCGATATATGCTTACAAGGGGACCTTACAGCTGACGCATCGCCGATTTCAAAAATTTCTTTTTTTAAATAAAAGTAAATCCAAAATAGTTTATTTATTCTGCTTATTTTATTCTGCATTTAATCTAATGTGGCTTATTTTAAAAAATAACAAATTAACACAAACAAGTCGCGTGTTAAAGTAGCGGCATTATAAACGGTTGCCCTACGTTCGATTCCCACTAACTGCGTTACTTTATATATCTTTTTTTTTAATTAATTTTCGTTTGTTTCTAGTAAAACACTTTTCTTTTGTAAATTTAATTCAATAAAATTAGTGTTTATTTATTTCTGTTACTAGTTTTTAAATTTAGAATAGACATCCAGTTATATATATCTATAATCAATTATTTTTTAATTTTATTTTTCTGTCGCCTGTCTGGCATAAGTTAAATGAGGTACTAGTATGAAAATACCTGCACCAACAGCTAAACATCTTATACTGCAGTCTATTTAAAATGTAATATACGTAAATTCACAGGTTTTTAGTTTTTGATTTATGGTAACTCTAACCATACTATATACGTAGGTTTTTATTCCAATTTTCTGCATAATAATTAGAGTTATAATTACGATCGAGGCAATACACGATTTATAATCGTAATAATTTTTATTGAATTATTTAATAGTATAAGAAAATCCCAACTGTTAAACAGGGATGCATTTTTACAAAAAACTAATTTAAAAAAAAGTAATGCAGTTAGTGGGAATCGAACGTAGGGCAACCGTTTATCTAAAGCCGCTACTTTAGCACGCGGCCACGCTATGTGTTGCGAGTAACCTTTTTATTCCAAATTTATCCGTTGCATCTTGTTTGTGTTAATATGTTATTTTTTATAATAAGCCGCATTAGATTAAATGCAGAAACTCGTATTTCCTTATTTTGGATTTAGTTTTATTTAAATATTTTTGAAAACGGTGACACGTCAGCTGTAAGGTCCGCTGTAATCATTAATGTATTGTCCAATAAAAGTTTTTGAGCTCTAAGAATTACGTCTATCTAACCAAAGGTAACATACCATAACTTCAAACTAATAAAAAGATTAATTTTTATTCCATAGTCTACTAGATTCTTTCAAAGGAATATGCTTTTATTTGCGTCGACAGCTATACAGTATTGATTTTTTTTTTAGTTATCGACACCGGATCTTTTTTTATCGAGTCTTTGCTGTAGGGTAGTTACATGTAAAGTGGTTCAACTTTTCTGAGGTTTTAAACATCACCCTCGTGGATTTTTCAATTTTACACAACTGTTATATTCCTAATAAGTACAAATCTAAATTATTATATTTTTTCTATAGCTGATTTTTTCATTATGCAAAATGCCACATTGGTTTTGTTTACTTGACAACGTGCACGAAATATTTTTCGCTTTAGAGCGAAGAATATTTCGTGAATGTATGCGATTTACGCCAATTTGAGCAATGTCGTTTCCGTAGCAACAACGAACTGTCCACTTTGCGCCAAAATAAAAAGTTCCTAGTTTTATTTTTTATATTTTTTTCTACTTTTTTATTTCAATAACGCTGTAGAAAAAACGTTGTGTGCAATTCGTGCTCGAAATGACTTTGGTTGTCTAGAATGATATTTTGCCTCGGCTACGCCTCGTCAAAAGACTTTCATTCTTGACCACCAAAATAGTATTTCGCGCACTAACAACACAAATAATTATTTTATTTTGTATTAAACATGATATCGTTTATTTTTGTCATAGATACAAACTATGAAAAGCAACTCATATCCCCTTGGGGATCTTTCAAATTTTTGCTTCCTCAATTTTCTCTGCTTCTTTTTTCTAATATTAAATTTGTTCAATTGTTTAAAACAAACTCATAGTAACCAAGCAACTATAGCAACCATACATTCAGGAAATTCTTGATGTTATTGTTATTTCTTTATAAAATGTTTTATAAATTTAATTTTTAATTTAATTTAATTTTAAGTTAATTTTTTGGGTTTCCTCTATATCTATTTTCACATTTTGGATACTACCCCGTGTGAGACTGCAATAATCGGTTTTCTCGGCTTTTTCACCTACACATTTTTCTATTTGCCTGATCTTCTAAAGATCTTTAGCATAAAGGTCAAGATGGACAAAAAAGTTTAGTGACCTTTTTGAGCTAGGGTAAATGGTTTAATGAGTAAAAACGGTTTTTAGATCGGGAGAAGAAGAGGTAACTCGGATGGGGAGCTAATTTCATGCCAAATCATCTAATTTTAAAACATGACCGTGCTTCGATATCTCAGATTTTGTTCAATTTTTTTCCGTGCATAAAACCATATGAGATGACATTAAATTAATTTTTTCAGATTTCTTGGATGAAAATTGACCGAAATAGAAATTTTTGAAAATTTCGATTTCTTGCAAATTTTGCTGTCGGACACTCTGCATCATCCGACTAAAATTGTCATAACTCCCTTCTCACTTTCGAGTTATCTGGCTCATATAGGTGTCAGATTAAACCTAGTTTTTTGGATCTTTCACAGTATATCAAGAAACGTGCAAAAACAATGCACAGTAGAAAAATAGCAAGCAGGCTATGACTACAATCTTTTTTTAAAAACAAATTTAAATTGAAATTTAAAACTTTAAAAAACATCTTTTTATTTTTTACTACTATATCAAGCATATCTTTAGATGACTATAAAAAAAGTTTCAAAAATGTGATATTTGTAACACAGAAGCAATATCAAAATTAAAAAAAAACTAGAGTTATGACAAGTCGGCTAGCAAAATTTTCAAAAACATCTATTTCGGTAATTTTTTACCCAAAAAATCTGGAAAAAATAATTTAATGTCATTTCATAAGTACAGTGAAGTGTCGTTGATCCGAATACCACTATAATCCGGACCAGAAATTTATTTACATTGGGTTTATTGTAATCCGGCTTTAAAGGTTTTGATAATCCGAACTTTCAAATTAATTGTTTTTAGTCCTCAAGTTTTGTTTATAGTAACGAATGCAATGGATATTCAGATGTGTAATTTGATACAAAACTACCGTTGAAGATAAAATAAATGACTTTATTTTATTTATGTTTACGTTATATAAATTTGTCTGGCAAATTCTTATCATAAAAAGTCACGTTTTTTTCAGAAGTGGTTACATTGCAACTTCACAATTCGTATTAGTTACAAAGGTTATAAGTTAAAAAAGAATTGATACTTCTTTTACGAATTACGACTTTATGTATCTCCGCCATACATAAAAAGATTTTCTGGTAAATTTAAAAATTGTTAAATGTTTAAAGACCGCATTGTAACTTAAAATATTAAAACATTTCCAGATTTGTTACAAAATCTGAAGGATCATTTAACAACGTTAAAAAACTTTAAAACCTGCGGAATATTCGGAGATGAAAGAAAAGTTGTTTGAATGGTTTTTGATATGTCACCGATATCCTCCGGAATTTTGGACGAAAAGGCAAAGCATCATTATCCAGCAGCGTCCGGTGCATACGAAACAGTCGCGATGCAACGTATGCGCGATCACACTCGTACGCTATGGTTCCACTGATTCGTATACTCCGCACGCTACTGTGACTTTATTAAAGATGGTTTCAAAAAATGACGTCAGGGCGAGTAAAGATTCGATACTTAATTTTAAAAAGACAATTTGCGTGTGTTAAAAATTGCGGAAGAAAATCTGTTCAATGATTCACACGCAGTGAAGCCCTTTAAGAAATAGTTGCAAAGCGGTGGCTTTGCAATGGGTAGTAGAAAATTTGAAACAACTGTGATGCTGGAAGGTTTAAAAGAAAAATCTATCTAACGTATTAAGTTCCAAAAACAGGAAACAAGTAAAAACCGTCGCCTTTTTTGGTTAACGATATACGAGGGTGGTCCCAGAAGTACCCGACCTGACCAAGAGGTGGCGGTAGTTGTTTGAAAATATCACTGTATTGGAAAGTACGCAGTCTACAAAGCATATGTTTCAAGTTTGAAAGCGCCACGTTGTTCAGTATTTGTTTGACAGCCATCAATAGTGAACGTTGTCAGTGAATTTGTGAAAATGGAGAAAATTGGTCATCGTTATGTGATACAATACTTTTATTTGAAAGGCCTCAGCCCAACCAATATAAAAGCTGAACTGGATTCTACTCTGGGTGAGTCTGCTCCTTCGTTTACAACAGTTAAATTTTGGGTAGCTGAGTTTAAACGAGGCCGTACGAGCTGCCAAGATGAGCATCGCAGTGGTCGACCAAATGAGGTGACCACTCCAGAAATAGTGAAGAAAATCCACAAAGCGGTACTTGATGATCGTCGACTGAAAGTGCGCGAGCTAGCAGACATTACGGGCATTTCAAAAAGTGCGGTACATCGCATATTATCTGAAAATTTGAACATGAGAAAGCTGTGTGCAAGATGGGTGCCGTGTTTGCTCACACTCGAGCAAAAACAAGTGTCGTGAAAATGTTTCAATTGAGTGTTTAGCGAAGTTTCACAGCAACAAAGCAGAATTTTTGCGCCGTTTCGTAACAATGGATAAAACATGGGTCCATCATTTCACACCCGAGACAAAAGAACAATCGAAACAATGGACTCAAAAGGGAGAACCGGCTCCAAAGAAGGCGAAGACCGTTTCATCTGCAGGCAAGGTTATGGCGTCGGTTTTTTGGGATGCGCGTGGAATAATTTTTATTGACTATCTCGAAAAAGGAAAAACTATCAACGGCCAGTATTATGCAAGCTTATTGCAACGTTTGAGCGAAGAAATCATGCAAAAACGGCCGCATTTGGCTAAAAAGAAAGTGTTGTTTCATCACGACAACGCGCCAGCTCACAAATCCGTTATTGCAATGGCCAAAATTAATCAATTCAAGTTTGAATTGCTACCTCATGCACCATATTCGCCAGATTTAGCCCCCTCGGATTATTTTCTGTTCCCAAACTTGAAAAAATGGCTCAGTGGTCAAAGATTTTCCAACGATGAAGAAGTGATGTCAGCAGTTAATGGCTATTTTGAGGAGCAAGACAGTTCTTATTATAAAAAGGGTATCGAACTTTTTGAACACCGCTGGGAAAATGGTATAGAGCTGAAAGGAGATTACGTTGAAAAATAAATAAATCTTTTTCCAAAATTTTTGTGTTTTCTTTTTTGGGTCGGGTACTTCTGGGACCACCCTCGTATTAATGCAGAATATTATTTCTTGTGTTTTTAAAACCGTTTTTGCGTAAATATTTTTGTAGTTCTTTTTGAATAAATGTTTTGCAGAATGTTTTAAATGCATTTATTTACAAATAAAACATTGTAACCCTATAAACGCGGTATTCCGAAAACCGCGATGATTCGGATTACCCCTGTTTTAATTAGTCCGAATTAGCGAGACTTCACTGTATCTAGCAAGGAAAAAACTTAAACAAAATCTGAGACTTGAAGCAAATAGCTCTAGGTAATTTGGCATTAAATTAGCCAGGAACAAGTGGTTGGATAGGCAAGTCAGAGCAATACGGAGAGTTGGTAAGTCAGGTGAGAGGTGAGTGTGTGGAAAAGTTATGGTGGGTAAATTCGGAGTTGGGAGGGTGAAGTCAGAGGGGGTGATTCATAAAACAAAACTCTAATTTTTGCAATATTAAAAAGAATATTTATATTAAAATGTTGAACGTAATTACTTCGTTAAAATAATTATGATCCCAAGTTGAAATTTGGCACACATATCTAAATGATGTGAAATTCGATGTTTATTTTTTTTAATTCTTAATCATGTTTTTTAAATTTAATGTCAAAACCTCAGAAGCCGAAACAGTGGCGTAGCTAGAGTTGGCGTCACCCAGGGCAATATTGATGAAGTCCCCCCCCCCTATTCCAATCGAATGTAAAAAGTTATATTATAGAAGAGTCTACAAATGTTTTTATTAAAAATGAAAATTGAAAATAAAAAATTTAAAAATTTCTTTTTTGCTTATTTAGTATTTGTAATATTCTAAATCATTAAAGCGACCCCCATTACGAGGTTTCTAGTTATATTAGTTACACCCTGTATATAGAGAAACATGCCTTATTTTTTTGGTCAAATAAATATCATTATGATGTAAATAATTGTTTCTCGTTATTACATTACTAACAACCATATAAAAGTAATAAAAGTTATTTCAATTAAGGAAGTTGCACCCTTTACTGTAACAATAACACAACGGAATAATTCTTAATTAAATTAATTTATAAAATTATAGTTAAAATTCACATAGTATATGTAATTGTTAAATAAAACTTTGAAGTTATATAATTTTAAATTCAAATTTTCAATTGGTGTTACTCCTAGAATGGTGTCACCCGGGGGGAATAATAGATTAAGATACATGATACTAGATACGCCAATGAGCCGAAATAAAGAACTTTTTCATCTTAAAGTATGCCATGTTACCCATCAATTTAAAGTTCAAAAACGCAGTTAAAAACAGTTTTTTGCATCTTATTCTTATGAAAGGTTATAGAGGAAAATATAAATGCCAACATGGTCAAAATCCCTCATTTTTGTACACTTTAGAAGGGTGTAATCAAAAAAATATATAAAAGTAAAAAATATATTTTGGATTTTTACTGAACCTTACGAGTAGAACAGTTGTGCAAAATTTGAAAAGAAAATCAAAAAAAGTTTTGCTGCAACTCTTTGGATCTCTCGACATAGAATTACCCTGTACTAGACGTCGTAATATGTCAAAACTTTGTATTTTCAATTGTTTTGGCCTTAGTCAAACGCGTTAGCATTCCCTTTGCAGCAGCAAGTTCAACATAATTGTGCCAAATGATTCACGGGTACCTGGTCTATTGGTCGGATAGAAACACATATGGCTTATAGCATCAATTTGATTAACGATCATAGTGTTGGTGAAATTGATAATAATGACAGGTTTCAACACTGGATTTCACTCTAATTCTTAAAAATATTTGGCAGGTATCTGGCTGACCAAAATGGATAACCTCCATTTCGGAGGCTACATCCCGAAATCAACTGTAGAATTTGAGAAGATAGGTAGGCGAAAATCTTGGAAGTCAAGAAGATAAAAGTATAATCGACTGATACTCTTACAGATATGTCAAGACGTCGATGTTTAAAAATCAATTTGCTAATTGCTGCCTAGTGGCCGTATTCAAGCACAATTTTCGATTTGACAGCACCCAATTATTTTTATGAAAAATCCAATAGCGATTAAAAGAAATAAACCGCAATCAATTCGGCTCATACGACCAAATGAAGGAATATATTCCTATAGGTTTCTTTGTATTGTATATCTCCAGGAATCATAGATAGGAATCGGAAGGTTTCTTTTGTTTTACTCGACTCGGGCCACTCGTGGAAAGCGTCGAAATACGCACGAGAAGACACCTGAGAAAGCGTTAAATCTATGCTACCCTGGCATGGTAAGGAATTCCAGTAGCATATTATATTTTGGGGTATAAATTAATCAGTAGTAACAAATAACAGCAACGGTGAAAATTAAATAACAGCACAAGATAGTTTTCCTGACACAACTAACAAAAGGAAATTGTGAAAAAGATATTTATTATGTTGACACGTGTGCTAGAGTTTTTGTTTGCTATGCATGGTTTCTCAACATGCTTTTGACATTTTTGTATACACAGTGTTAAAATATTGAATTAATTTGAAAATGCTTGCTTTGCATTTACTTACTACCTACGTATCTTTTCAAGAATTTGCAAAGAGGTATTAATATAGTTATAGAATGCGAGATCATAATCCATATTTACGGCTTGTAATAATAAAACATGCCAATGCATAATAAAATTTTTCTATGCTTCATTATAATTATGATAAACAGTCTATAATGAATATTTAAATCGTTTAAAATGTCATTCAGAAGCGTAAAATTACATTTTCTAACCAGAGAAATTTTAATTTGAAACATACCTTTTCGATTATGACGTCAGTTCTAACACCCCCAACAATGATGCTTATAAAATTATAAAAGCAATAGTTTCACATGTATTACGTCAGTAATTTAATTGCAAAAATCGTTGAACTTGGGTCTTCACCTTGAGTGTTTTTTATACTCATTCATTTTAGTAATTCATGAAGCATAAATGATTTATGTACATACCTATTTCGAAAATACGATCAACAGGGTGTTTCAGAATTAAAGCTTTCACTTTCAGGATACTTCTACTAGTTATAACGTCATTGCTCATTAATGTTGTTTCTTAATCTATTGCTTTGAATAATTTATTGCATTTTGCTGCTTTCACTATTACTTTAGGTATTTGAATATTTTGGGGAGGACTTGCCTCTTGAGTTTTCTATTTTGACTAATTTTCAAATACTATCTCACATGGAGTCTGAATTGTTAATTACGTCCTAATCATTTACATCAGCTACGGTACAGCTTGGTATTTTATACATATATTTATTATACAATGTAAAACCGGCATAAATACATAACCTCTATTCATTCATCACGCCAATTTAATAATTTAAATCCATTGCTCTTATTTTTCACATACATATATTTTTTGTAGAAGCAGAAACCCATCATTTATATAACTCCCTCCTCTATATAAACAGGCCGAAAACTTCTCTTGATTTATCGCAATCAAGAAGGCCGCGCCATAAATCCTTACCCTGTCCGCAAATTTAGCCTCATTCCGAATATTTCAAGTTGTACGCCTTTCAGCTTTGCCTCGCTAGATACATTTATTGAACCATATCTTGGGGAATTGAGTCGATTCGTAAGCCTATAAAAACAGCATTTCTTGAATTTTCCGTTTGTTGATGTTTTATACTTGGTTCTATATTTTTTCTGTCGAGTTTTTGTCAAAATTAGTACAGACAATTTTGTTTATTAAAAGTTTTATAAAACATAGGTGTCAACAGCAAAAATAAAATTAGATACAGGGGAATCCCAGAAAATCGCGTTTTAGTTATTTTCTGACTTAATAGGGTTAATAAGGAAAATTTGCCCCACATGTACAATTACTTTCGAGCTGAAATTAGAAAAACGCCTTGTAAACCTTGTAAGCCACGAGTTCAAGTCCCAGTGGTCATTTTTTATATTTTTTATTAATTAATTTTTTTTTAATTTTAATTTAATGATTTAAAAATAATTTTAAATTGTAATAGTGAAATAAAAAATTTATTTCATTTTTCAATTAACAATTTTAATTTTTAATCATTTAAATTTATTAAAAAAAATTGGAAAGATTTTTTTGTATTAAAATAAACTAAAAATATTTTTCTTTTAAAAAATCTAATAAATTCAATCATTTTATTGATTAAAGGTTGGCTTTTGTTCTGATTTTTTAATGATTAATCAAATTAAAAATGTCAATTTATTTAAAAATATAATAAAAATTTAAATTTTTGTGCTATTATAAATTAAAATTACATATATGTAATTTTAATTTATAATAGAAAACGGATTTAATGATTTAAAAATATATTTTTAAATCATTAAATCCGTTTTCTCAAACAAAAAAACATATTTAAAAAAATAATTACCTTCAGACTTGAACCTGCAAGGACTTTGATAAATTGTATCCTTTTACATATTTTTTAAATTTTTTCTTGCCATGCTTTTTCCGATTTATAAAGCCACCTTTTCAACAAACGGCTTAAGGTCCAAGTGTACCCAAAAAACGTGTGTTGCTTTTTTTTATAAATAATATAATAATGTGATAACTTTGATTTTAAATTAATATTCTAGGAATGTTAAATACTTGCTTACCTAACTTTTTTTTTGGAAAACGATCTTTATTAATTAAATTATTCCACACGTTTTACGTAAAAAAAAAATTTTGGAGAAACTGCACATTCAAAGTTAACCAAAAAAATATCACTTAAGTTTCATAGTATTGGAACTATTTTCGCAAAATTTTAAGAAAATTGTATCTTAGTCTAGGGACTAAATTATTGCCAAAAAAAGCTAGGTAAGCAAGTATTTAACTTTCCTAGTGTATTAATTTAAAACAAAATTATCATGTTATTATTTTATTTACGAAAAAAGCAAAACACGTTTTTTGGGTACACTTTTGGACCTTAATTTACGGCAGAATTATAGCCCCTTAATTTTCAAATAGTAGCGACAACGATTGATCTCGCCGCTGGAGCAAAAGAACGATGTTGGCGACATCGTGAATGTTATCAGATTTTACTTCCGTCTTACAATAAATCTTAGGTTAATATGATATATACCACCGTAATTGTAACTTTTGAACAACTTTTCATTGAATTTACGCAACATCATGGGTGTAGTAATTTTTTGTTTATTAGAGTTTGTGCCTAGTTTGCTCCACGATGTCGCTACTATTTGAAATAGAGGGGCCAATGGTAGAATGACTTTACAGAGACACCATATCACATTCTTTTAGTTTCAGACCAAAATTCTTTAGACTTCTCTCAGACTTTATTTTGTTTAAACACATCTTCAGATATTATAGTTCCTATTGTGTTTAGAAATGTAATATTTCAACAGATCCGGTCAGTTACTCTATATAATCAATATTTGATAAGACACCTTATAATAGAAGCGTTGAAAAAAATCGATTTTAATTTCATAAAACCAATCGTAAAAATAACTCTTTAAAGCATCCATTAACTGTAATTGCAAACAAACACAACGTGATACTTCCATTATCATTACCAGATGTACTACCTTTGCTACAGTATAGTCCGTCAATACACAAAAACTTTTTTATTGATATTTATTTATACGCATACTGCCTCGTCATACACAAATATCCCTGAATAAATTATTATAATCATATCGTGTGTACTATCAGGACATTACCTATTTACGTAAGAAAACCTTGTTTGAACAGAATAAATTCAATTCGAATGCTTCCATTTAATATTCAAAAGGAGACAGCAAATGAGTGGAACTGAATATTATACAGAATGAATATGGCTACTGTGTAAAATTTTATTGGTCAGAGACCGTTTTGTCAGTGTATCAAATAACATCAACGTCACCGGATCATTTTTGCAATGATTAATGATTTTCGTCAAGAATCTAATCAACATCTTTTGTGACTATAGGAGGAACATACGAAATGACGTAATCTTTACGTCATAACTCGCAGTGTAACCAACCACATTTTAGAAAGTAATCGAAAATGATGTCCTTTCGCTTGCCAGATTTACTCGAAAGAGTTTTGCATACGACACCTGATGTTTATACTTAAAGAATTATGATTTTTTAACGTTAAGAATAGTATAGCCCCCTCGAAATACTGCCATGTACAATCTGAAATCTGTTTATCATTGTGATCGGTGATGCCATTGTGTTTCTTTACAATGGGTTTAGCTGATTCAGCTTTAACCGAATTTTGTCCTGGTGGGCTTTTAATTTCTCAATTACATAGATCTGGAGAACGAACCGATCAAAACTAATAATTTTGAATTCTTGTATGATTTTCAGGGTAGAATCACAAAAGGACGTTTTGTTGGTTTAAGGATGACATTCGATAGAGAGACTCAAAATTTTAAAAAAATTTTACTAGCAAAAAGGTTATTTCAAAACTTCATTATGTCAAAACTGGTAAAATGAATGTGATCTTAGTGATTAAAATCAGAAATGAAACAAAATAAATAATTGGACGCATTTGAAATGGTTAACCTTGTTGATCAGCAGAGTATGTCAGAACTTTAAAAACTTAAACAGAGGTATTCATAATCCTGATTGAAAATAATTTTACGCAGCTTTATTTAAAACTTTGATGAGTAAATCATTTGATTTTGTTATCAAAACTTTATGAAATTTCTGTGACATTCTAGAGGGTTTTTTTTTCTATAATATTTATATGGGACTACAGCACTCTAAACCATCAATTTTGTTAATTGACGAAGATTGACACCCTTAGAGTTTTACATTAAGAAGAGATAGGAAGAACAGATTACATTGACGTGATGTATATTTGAGTATTTTTTTTCTTGTGCAAATTACATTCCAAACTATGAATATCATTTGCAGTACAATACAGCAATTAAGTTACAAATTCAAATTGTACGGGGTGGCTCACGTAAGATGACCACGTGCATTATCCTTGGAAGCTGATATAAGAGTATAAAAAAAGTTAACTACCAAAGTTCCTTGGTATACAAACAAATTTAAATTTTTAATATTTCTGTTTATACAGGGTGAGTCATTTGCTACGGCTTTTTTCAACTTTTTTTATTGTAAATAGGACACCACCCTGTATATCTTTACTGTTTTCGATTCTATACTTTATTTTAAATATTTTTGGTTAATGCGTTTATCCCAAGCTTCCGCACAGTTTTCCAATTTTTTTTTTTTGAAAATAAAAGTTACATTTAATTATTATAATACATGACGCTTATAAATATCTAAATCGGCATCTTTTCATAAATTTATTGTTGAATAATGTACAGTGTGTACAATATCTAAACTAAACATACAAATCTTTGAACATAAAAAATTTCTTCAAATGGGAAACTCTATATGTGACCGTCCACAGGAAAAGGGACCTTAACTGTTCCGAGGTCGAAATTGAGTTCGTTACATTTCCTAAAAGTAGATAAAATTCTGAACCAAATGCCGCCTTTTTCGTAAAAAGAATCCAAAAATTGACCGAATTATGAATTTTGAAGTTTTATAATGCAAAAATCTTGTTGTGAGATATCGCGATTTAAAGTTTGGCAATCTTCAACAACCATTTTACAATGGAAAATTTTTTTCAACCGCACACTTATGGCGCTAGATTTCAAATATGTATTCAAATTTGCCCTTGGTTGTGTAATAAGAATTAATTCAAAACATAGGTATGATAAATGTGAATGCAGCTTTTCATACCTTATATTACTTTCATTTTTAAGCCTTTACTGAAAAATCTTAAAAGACAACAATTAAATTAATATTAAGATATTTAGTCATTATTATTATTAAATAATTAATATTCATTAATTTTTTTTAACACTTTCATTTTCTACTAATTGATTGGTAATCTGATTTACCCATCCCAACCAAGATAAGTAAAATGAAATATTAACTAACAAAATTAATTAATATTAAGTAATAACTAATTAATATAAATTAATAATTAATTAATATTAATTAAAATTAATTAATTTTTATTGTAACTAATATATAACAGAAATACAAAATTCTCCTTTGATTTGATGATTTTTTAAATTAATTGTTAATAGTCCTACCATTCATAATAATTATTAATTAATTAACGAATTATGATATAATTATTATATCATAATTCGTTAAAAATACAAATTAATACAAATTACTAAATTTAATTAATAATGTTGCGTACATTCGTTGCTTGGATTGAAAAACAAAAGGGACCCTAACTGTGCATGGCATTTTACATGTGCACAGTTAAGGTCCCTTTCATGGTCAGGGTAGAGGTTGGGAACAATCCCTTTTTTTTTATACTTTTATACTTCCGCGTGAATTATCGTCCTCAAACCAATTTTACAAGGTGTAGAACATGCCTGAGCAGTGTTACCAATCGAAAGCTCAAAATCGACAAAATTTACCCAAACACCTAGTTTAGCCTCTCCTGATAAATTAGCCATGCACTGTTAAAGTCCCTTTTCCTGTGGATAGTGACATATGTATATTTATATTGTATATAATTCAGTTATGGAGTCTCTGTCAATTCATATACATATATTTTCTATGTCAAAAAAGAACAGCTTTAATGTTATCAGCGTTATCATATTTGAATATTATTTATACTTTAATTTTTAATACACATTAATATTTTTTGTTATGATCAAATTGATAACTAAAAAAGCTGATAGCTTAGAAACTGTTCACTTTTGAAATATAAAATGTCTATATTAAGTGATTGAGACTTAAAACTAAATTATATAAAAATACACATAAATATACAGGGTGTCCCATTCGATGAAAAATGCTCGAAAATGTGTATATTTGGTCTGGTAGGTTGAACGCCCTGTATATTATTTAACAATAAATTTATGAGGAAGTGTTGACTCAGTTATTTATAAGTTATATAAGTCTATTAATTTCATTTTTTAGGAAATTCTCAAAAAAAAATAAAGAAATTGAATTTAGTCTTATATTTAAAAATTGTACGGAATTTTGGAATATACATTATGTAAAAAAAGTTTAAACACACTTTATATAAAAATAAATAAACATCAAACAAAAAAATGTTTTGTGCTACCATACGCGAACTTTTCTGCCAAGGAGACACACACAAGATCTCCGAGGCAAAGAAAAGACCTTACGCATCGTGCATTTTATTCAATTTGTCCTCCTCTCCCCCCAATCTTTAATTGATAATACAGAAAAACATTAATTGTAACTAAAATCGCGAGCGGCTTAGAATTATAAGGTGGCTGGCTATGAGAACCTTGGTAACCACCAAGCGACCCGTCAAAATTTTCAAACAACCGATTTCTCTGCATAGAAATTAGATATAATTCACTTTTTTGTCCTGGCGACGTAAGTACTGCTTTTCGTACCTTGCATCTTTCACTTTCGGTTGCAGTTGTCCAAAACAGTAAACTTGACTTATATAAGGGGGAGAAGGAAAACCCAATTTATTATATAATCCGCCAGCCTACTACGACCAAAAAATAAATGCAAATAATTGAAAAACATAGTAGGCCTTGTTTAATTGTAAAATTGTGTTTCGGAAATTTGTTCTGAACCACTTGGAAACCCCAAAACTAAATTTTGATAAGAAAATCTTGAATAATAATTGTTTTAAATGTATTATTATTAGAATTAAGCCAAAGTAGGTTGTGTTGGTATTTTATTTATATTTGATTGGAAAAAACAATTCCAAACGAACTGTTTCTTCCTTTTCAACGACCAATAAGAATTTCAGCCATTATGTTAAATAAAATACCAACACAACTTACTTATGACACATACATGAATATGCGCTTTTATTAGTAAACATTTTAGAGTAAACAAAATTTTGTTATCAATTTCCATGACACACTTTTCAAATTTCTGTAATGACTTTTCCAATTAAACAAGACCTGCTACATATGTCTTGTTCAATTATTTGCACGTATCTTTGATTGTAGTAGGCTGGTGGTTTTTAATAGATGGGATTTCTATTTACACACAAATCTCTTTTAAGGGTTAAGTTCTATACCTGATAAAAATTTGGAATTGATTGATTCAATTTGAGGGATGTCAAGCCGTAAAGTGAAACATAGTGTATTTACAGATTTTTGCTACAATGGTAAATTCTAGTCATGCCCAAGTAAATAAAGTAATACCAAAACAAAAATTCTTAATAACAAGAAGAAATAAAAGTCTCTTGAATTTCTCTATTGGGCTTATTTGGGTATATTTTCAGGTTTTTCTTATTTTAGTTTAAAAAAAAATCTTTACTTACTCTCAGATTTTTTAATGTAAAACTGACTCTAGGTCTAAGTAAATAACACATCTACATGTGCTTCACTTCACACCATGACACCCCTGTATTTTTGTTATTTATAATTGAATCAATTTCAGATTTTTATCAGGTATAGAACCCCTTAAAATAAATTTATGGGCAATTAAAAACCCCATTTATTATAAACCACCAGCTTACTACGATCAAAGATACATGAAAAAAATTGAAAAAACATATTAGGCCTTATTTAATCGGAAAAGTCGTTACAGAGATTCGTTCTGAGCCACTTGGAAACCCCAAAACCAAATTTTGGTTAAAAAATCTTCAATAACAATTATTTTAATACATTATTATTAGAATTACATTAAAATTTTTATTTCAAAATACCCCTGTATCTTTGTTATTTATAATCAAAACAATTCGAAATTTTTATCAGTTATCAAGAACCCCTTCAAAGAGATTTTTGTGTAATTAACAATCCTATTTATTAGAAACCACCATCATACTACGATCAAAAGTAAATGCAAAAATTCGAAAAAACATAGTAGGCCTAGATTAATCGCGAAAGTCTTTATGCGAATTTGTTGTGGACCACCTGAAAATCATAAATCCAAATTTTGGTTAAAAAAATCTTGAAAAATAATTATTTTAAATAAATTCGAGAACAACTTATTAAAACTGAATTAGGTAAAATTATTTTATTTTTTAGAATTTTAACCAAAATTTGGTTTTGGGGTTTTCCGGTGGCCCAGAACAAATTTCCGTAACGACTTTTCCGATTAAACAAGGCCTAATATGTTTTTCAATTTTTTGCATTTATCTTCGATTGTAGTAGGCTGGTCGTTGATGATAAATGGGGTTTTTAATTACCCAAAAATTGATTTTACCTGATAAAAATTTAATTGATTGGATTAAAAAATAACAAAAATACACGGGTGTCAAGCTGTGAAGTGAAACACACTGTAGATATATGTCATAATTTCGTTTGTGTCTTGAGATTAGAACGAATAACGAACTGCATACTATTTAATTAAAACAAATGAATAAATAGTCTTACCACAATCTAATGAAACAAAAAAAACTTCATTTCAACAATTATATTTTCTAATCAAATTAAGCAGTTAAATTCTGACAAAAGAAATAAAAAAATTAACATACCATTAGGTCCATATTTTTCTTGATTTTTTTTAACTTGATCTATAGATAATCCCCGTTCTGGATCTACACCGAAGTATTTGACTACTTCGTCCACCGTTTTCATGTGGGCATCCTCCATTGTGTTGGGTTTTCGTTCTAAACAAAATTAATCTTCTTAGATGATTAATTACATTGTGTGCACATAATAAACGCAAACTATTTAGCAAAACATTGAAGCAAATCTACGTATGATTGATGGTTGATCGTAAAAACAATTGAGGGTTGAGCATTATCATTTTTTAAAGTTTGGCAAAATAGAGTTTCCAGCAATAACAAAAAATTTACAGTTTGTAGAGATTTCTAAGTAAAGGTTTTTATGTGTTTTAAGCTTGCACCACTTTTATATTAACTCCTTTAAAAAAGGTACCACCTCATCATTAAGTGCTGATGATGTGTCTGTCACCTTCTCTAAGGTAACGAACTCTACTAACAATAGGTCTATATTAAAATTTAAGTGACACATGAATGAGTATTTTCACTTAAGATATGTAAGACACACTTAATAGTAGCTTGAGTAAAAGTGGTGCAATTGAGGCTTAGAAAACTATTTTTGTTTTAAGGCATCTAGCTAGCCATGAATGTTTGTTTTGTTACGGTGATTGTAATAAAACAAGCATGAATCAATTTTCAATTTCCTATTTGAATAGCGTGCAAAATCTGAACAATTTTCTAATTACTCATTTATTTCCACAAGATTTTTGGAATTGATTACACCAAGCTCAAAGCGCTTACAGTTATTACTTTCGATTACAGTTAGTTATAAGATTGAAACGAACCCCCAAGTTTTGTAATGGTGCAGTTTATTTGTGCAAACCTTCATAAATTTTTTTCCCATGAACTCTTTATCTAAAATGTATTTTCATTTATAAAAAAATTTAGCGAGAGACAGACTGAAAAAGTGAGGTTATGTCCAAAACAATTAAATTACATAACCTTAATATTCAACATTGTTTCGATTTTACTAAATTCTCTAAATGAAAATTTACTCTAATTAAAAATTAATTTAACCGCCTGACCGACGATTAACAATTTTCATTTTTTTTTTGCATTGCAACCTCAATAATAATGACGTAGTGCTTTCGTAAAGAAATGGTGTATTGTAACCTAGCGTGGTTTACGACTTATTTGAATCACTCACCGTGTTATAAAAAACCAGCATATAATAAATCCTTCAACTACTAGGAATAAATAAATTAAATATTGTCAAGTAAAAATTATTGTTCACGTGCGCTGAGTTATAATAAAACTTATAGCACCAAATTGACACAGACTTTTCACTATATTATTTTTTTCGACATTTAAAACCCGTACAAGGCATTATTCTAAACGTAATAAAAAATACTTTTGTTGTATCACTACTTGGCACAAAACACACTAACTTGAGCTAATCGTAATTCATAAGTGAACGTGGCGTCTTCTGATTGTGACAGAAGTTGTACTATTATAACCTAACTTTTGTTATTCTATCAAATAAAAAGGCCCAATAATATAACGCGAATCAAATGAAGAGCTGAATAAAACCCCACGCAACAGGAAAACTGATAGTACTACTGAGAAGTTGACGTTTCTGGTTTGGTTTCTGTAACAATTGAAACGTTGTAGCATGTGGATGTTACCGATTGGCTAGAGGGTCTGGCACGTGATCGATACAGTTACGGCGCCAAATTATAAACAAATATACATGATTTAAAAATCACTAAAATTTTATGATCCACTCTTTTAATAAGCAAATAATGAATTTAAGAGGGGCATTATTTGCAAAATTTATTAGTTTACATAACTTACAACTTTATTTTGAGAATGTACAAACGTCAAGCGCCGGCCGTATGACCAACTGGCGCAGCCTCCCGGACTGCGGGCGCATTGCCAGCGCGCCAGCGGACGGTTTTAGCACATCCCGACGCGACTTTCCTAATTATTTTGGCAAGGGCTCGTTGGATGGACCAATCGGCAGGTCCCCGTTGAAATTCCGCACAAAGATAGCGCGTTAAGGCTCGTATGACAACTCGCGAAAACCGACGCTCCGGACGCAAATAGACGACGACAGCCTTATGTAATCACTTACTCGTAAAAACAATTTTTAAATCTTTTTCCCTCGTCTCCGACGTTCGTTTGTTTTTCTACTTTGTTTAGTTTAATTCGAATATTACAGAAGGTTAATGACAATACATAAACAATAAAATCCCCTAAAGAAAACATACTTTTTCAGTCCGCTCAAATACCGTTTTCAAAATTGGTTAATAAAAATCATCCACTGTCAATAGTAGGAGTAATCCAAAAAAAGGTAAATCTTCCTTGGCGGCAACTTGGAAAAGTTCTCAGGTGTTTATCACTGCACTTCACTAAACTTACCCCTACACAAAATATGGTCCCAGTAGTGTCACTAGATGATCACTTTGTAACAGTAAAGCGTAAACGACGAAAGGGGCGGTTAGCACCCCATGAGAAGCTCCACGGTGAGCTGTTGAACAGACGGCTAGCCAGATGCAAATGCTGGGGTTTTTATAATCTCGGTGCTACTACCTGTCGCAGATGGGATACTTGGTTTGGCATTTTGCCCGAACCCGGGATTTCCCTCCACTCTTTACTTTTTGCTACATCTTCAGCGATTTTTTAAATTTTTTCAGTGGTTTCCTTCGAGTGGTTGGTCATCATCGGAGAATCATTGCTTTTAAAAAGAGTACCAACACAAATGTTTGAACAACCCCACAATGCTTGTTCACTCTTTTGACTTTTCCACTAGAAAAGTTTGTAAAATTAATATGTGTTTGTAACCAAAAGACTGTTTGTTTATTAAATATAATAACGTACAGCATCTAAGAATTAATAAATTAAATAAGTATTTCATGCAATAGATTATTTTACATCTTAACACTTTTATTTGCTTCAATTGCTATATTTGTTAAATAAGTCTTCAATTTTATAAACTCCATAAATTTTCATCATTACAATTTAAATGATCTGTGTACAAATTAATACATATATAAATAAGTAAAAAGCGTAGCAAAATTATTAGACTCGCAGCTCTTACTACAATAATCAGCTGAGAGTCTAAATATAAGCCAAATGAACGCGTAGGCAACGCGTATATGCAATTTTGCAGGTCCTCCGTACTTAAAATAACATAATAATCTTCAAAGAAAACTTACAGTTCTTCTTATCCCAAGACTCCGAGGCAATTTATTAGATTGCGCGGACTTTTAACATTCGTTCCTATTGAAAAGAAACGTTTTGTTTAACGTTATACATATTTACCTCTGTAGGAGGAAACGCGAACGCCGTGTTATTTATTTTTGTTTTTATTATGATTATTATTATTATCAGGAAATTTCGAACTGATGAAAAACTTTAAATAACAATAACTTTGTCAAGTTTCACTCGACGAGAATTGATCACTTCCAATGTTTATAGGGACATTGCTTTGGTTAGATCAGTTTTAAACTTTTAAGCAATTTTAAAATCTTTTAGACAATAATTATCCCTCAATACAAAAAACCAGTTTCCCTTATTCTCCTTGGTATGACGCGAATGCAATTCTCAATGACGTCGTCCAACTCATCATCGCTTTCGCACACGAAGTCGATTGTTGTGATATAAATAAGCTCTAGTTTATTTCTGGGACTCTTTTTGTACATTTTCTTATTTAAAGATGCACAATTAATATTAATAAACGTTTCCGAGTTATATCAGACTGGTTTGCTGACTAACACATTAATTGTATGTTCTTTTTCTATGGAAGTTTGTAGCTCTTAGGCCATAAGAGTGTTATGAATTATGATTCGTTAATTCGACATAATATACTGGGGCTTCCCCTATTCAGCATGTCTTATCAGCAGCGCTTAGTTATTAACACTAAAAACCAAATACAAGTATTTGTTGTTCCCCAAAACAAAAATTGGTGGTCCTAGGTAATTACCATCCACTAAATCTGAATTTGGAATGAGAAATTCTTTATATAACTTCCCAATTTTTTAGTAGTATAACTTTTTGCAAAGTGATATAGATTCTTTTCTTTTTATAACTCGTTATTATTTATATGCAGTGTATATTAGAAAAATTATAGTATCAAAAGAGTTTTGGTAGCTTAATATCGATGCGGCTGTCTTCAGCACTCGGATCAACTGTTGGAAAGCTGTTTCGTAATCTCCACTCCAAACATACACCGTGTCCGTCTTCCGTTAACCGTGTCACCGGTTTCACTACATTGCATACTACAGGTACATAATCCAAGATCTTCCCAGGAAGATACGGACTTGTGTTTGTGTCTCGGTGTCGGCCAGTCTTGAACTGCTCGGATTTTGAGGAATCGGCTGCCTTCAATACGAGATTCCTGAGATAGGTATACTTTACTTCCCCTTTCGAAACAAGAGGCACTTTTCCACTCAAACATCATCCCGAACTTCATCATAGATGTATAGGCATCTGGCGACTCCGAACTCGGAATACTGGTACGCACTGCCTCACAAGTGTGCTCTTTTTTAAAGTCACCGTCTCCCACATTAACGTTTATAACCTTCACGGGTACTGTCTCCCCAATCTTGATTAATGTTTTTCTCACCAGTTTACTACTATGGATCTTCTCAGTGGCGTATTTATGAATTTTTTTCGGGGTGAGCTACTACTAAATTTTCGGGTTTTTACGGGAAACGGTATCGGTTAACTACTGTAATTATACATAAATGGCCCTCTTAAAAACGCCATCCCGATAACCCCTCCCCCCAAATAAGCCACAGGATCTTCTTATCACAAACAGGCACGATAATTCGCACACATCCTACCCGAAGGTGCCTGCCTTGACAATGTTTTCACTGCGGCCCGGCAGTGTCATGTCTTCTATCAGCAGGACTTTTATGACAGGATCTTCTCGTAGATGCAAAAGAAGTTCTTCGTTACCAATCCTCAAAACACCCTCCTTTAAATCCAACGCAAAATCGAATTTTCTCAAAAGGTCCATTCCCAAGATGAAGTCGTCATTGATGTCTACTACCAGCATCTCATGATCAAGCTCTTTGCCATTCTACTCGTTGGTATAGCCTTATAGGTCGCTGTTCGGTGTTGGATTCGAGTTATGGATTTTGTCGCCCCCATATCAATAAGTAATGGAACAGTTCGACTAGCAATGTTCCCGTCTACAAACAAACTGGCGTGAATGGTAATCTCTGGGACAGCTCCACTAACGGTCAACCAACGTTCGTTCCTTTTGGTCGACTCCCTTTAGTTTTACGGCTGTACTTTTATTGGTTTGGTACAACGGCGTCGAATGTGTCCTTGTTCACCACAGTTTCAGCAGCAGGACTCCTCGAACGCCTTGATGATTCTTCTGGCACACTCTTCTTCTTTCTGGAGAACCCCCAAAACATGCCCGTGCTCGCGGAACGCTTGCTTCGCTACTGTTTTCTCGATCGATCGCAACTTCAATGACTGCTGTTCCCCCGTCCCTTAATCCATAAATATAAATTTGCACAGCGAGTTGTCTCAGCAAGGAAAGGGGTGTCGTAGGATACGCTAATTTATCAACCGCGCAGTATCCGCTTCAAAGTCCTGAAGACTTTATTCAGTTTTCTGGACACAGTTCTTCACCTGCGCGTGACTTGTACACTTGTTGAAGATGTGCGTCTCCCTATCTATTCTTCAGCTGAAAAACTAACAGCTGGTAATCAAGCGATTAATATGATGATAATAATCAAGCTGCAAGTATAAAAGTAAAACTACCTGGTTTTACTTTTATACTTGCAGCAGGATCCCTCTTTTGAATTTTTAAAGCTTTTAATTGGTTGCCATGCAGCTCACTTTTTATGCTATTTGCCTATTATTTTCATGTTTGCCTTTTCATTTTTTTACTTTTCTTTCGTATAGCAGGGTAGTTTCTTGTATTCTGGTATATTTTCTAAAGTTATGTCGTTTAAATATTTCAAATAAGTCTCTTTTTTGTTGCAGTTCCTGTGATGACTTTATCTTTACCGATCTAAATCTACAATATTTGTTTCTTGTGTTGTTGCGTATACTTAGATGCTCTGGCCTTTTTTAGTAAACAAATACTTTTTCTTTTCTTCGTCTGTGGAGTTTTCTGTCACTCATTTTTCTGGAATTGCCATTAGTAGTCTGATTCTATACAGCACTGGTCATGTTTACTATTGTTCTTAGATATGTTTAGCTGCTTTCATATTTGCTATTATAGGTACTACCTCAAGACTCAATTTCAGATAGTTTGGAATTTCAAATCTCCGAAACCTGAGAATCTTGAAATTAATAAGTCTTAATTAATAATTAAATTGATGCCCAAGTCTATTGTGAATATTTGATGACTCAGAAATTTACAAATTTTCAAACCATAAATATACAGCGTCTCCTTATTTGCAGTTGACAAAGGCAATTTTCCTATTTAAAATCTATGTTTTTGCCCGATCGGGCGTTTTCGTTCGCTTACAAGCTCTGCTTTCAGGGCGGTAAGTTCAACTTACCGCCCAAGGCTCGTTAACAACTTACCGCCCAAGGCTCAACACAAATTGTTGTTATTTACTCAACACCACCACAACCAGGCGCATTAACCGACTTGATAATATTCACGAAATAAATAAAGATTATTAAAGATTATTTTTTTAATAATCTTTTTTTTAATAATCTTTATTTATTTCATGATTATGGAGTTCCACAAAATAAGGCTGGAAACAATAAACAATGATAATATTCACAATATTTTTAATGTGATTTTGTTAATCTTTACTATATAAATTTAAAATTCACTCATAGATCTGATCGGGCAAAAAATAGTGTAAGCATTACGGGCGTTAGGTACGCTTTACCAGTCTCGGCTAATATGGAGACCTCCGCTTCGCGTCGGTCTCCACACTATTAGCCTCTATTGGTAAAGTGTACCTGCCGCCCTTAATACTTAAATAACTATTATTAAATGTAAATATTAAATTCACATGCATCTGTCAAAATTACAATGACCATTAAAACACAACACAATAAGACTAACCGCTGCAAACTACGTCATCATCAGCTATTGCATGTCGAACAGATTTCTAAAGTTAACATTTCTGCAACATTTAGCTTTCCAATTTTCTACTTAATGCTTGCACTGAAGGATATGATATAAACCACTTGCTTCACAAGTAGGTTTAAGTCCTAAATCAATCATGAAAGTTTTATTGAACGGTGGGAATGAAGCAGTTAATTTAACTGAATAGGTATAATCTCATCAGGATTAAAAACATTTTCAAAATTTCTAATATTTGCTCTTTCTTTGCGTTTTTACTCAAAATTTTGTTATTATATATAAAATAAGTACTAATCTTCTGAACCTCGCGACTAGAATGTCATACTTTTTAAGAAAAATTTTGATGCTCATGATGGGTATTATCTTTAGAATATAAAACTGTAGGAAAGAACATAATTATCTACCACATCGACCAAGATGGGGTCTCAATATGGCGGAGTAGGTGTTTCCGGTTTTGTAATTAGATATTTTTATTGGCGGTTCTCACTGTCTCAAAATACGCACATAAACTACATAACCTCAATTTTAAAACATATTATTTTGAAATTAATCTTAGAATATAAATTTTATATTTAATATTTTAAACAAACGAACACTTACTTATGAAATGTTAATCCCTTCTTCGTATTTGTCAGAGTTTAAGAGAAAAGCAGATTTAGGTGGTGTATAATGGCGGCCAGTGTGACGTCATATGCGTCGCTTTTAAAGCTCATTGTGCCGGGCAGTTAGGCTCCTTCCTATAGTTTTATATTCTAACGTATTATCACTAAAATCTTGAATTGCATTGTTTGAAAAACGTCTGACATTTTTCTAAAATTCTAAAGAATTATCGCCAAATGTTGCGGTATTGCGTCTTGTTTCAGAGTTTTGTGACTCAACTGCGAAATGATTACATAAATTAAATCCATCGCTGTAGTGAAGTTGTTGTTGTTAACCAACTTTCTTTCAATTCCGAGTTTTCCGCAACCAACATACAAAATATGAAAAAAAAACCCATATAGAATTTTCCAAAGGGGCCAATATTGGCTCGTCATTCGCACCGTTATTGCCAATATTGGCAACCAATATTGAGACAGTGCAGAAATAATAACACCGGTAAGTACTTGGGCCATTTTACATAGCCGATATTGGCAGCCAATATTGGGCCAGTGTCGAAATGATAACACTGGCAAGTACTTGGACTATTTTACCTAACCAAGATTGGCCCAATATTGTTGATATGTTGGTATAACTCTGGTTTCATACTGGCACAACATTGGCTGTATATCGGTAGCATACCGGTGTATAATAATGATCATTATTATATTTTTTAATTATATTATATTGTACACTGAGAAACGTAGTTCGAAAAATCTTTTGGTTTAAAAATTGTAGATCAAGAACGCTAATATGACGACGGGGACATAACTTTTACGAACCATTTTTCTCAGTGTATAATATAATATAATTAAAAATATAATAACGATGATTATTATGCACCGGTGTGCAACCATATCCAACGATATCCATCCATACTGTGCCAGTATGAGACCCGTTATACCAACATATTAACATTATTGAGTTAATATTGGCTAATTGCACACAGAAAAGTATACCTTGATTCAAAATTTTATTGTGTTTAATAAACAAAGTTCTTGTAACAATTAATAATATAATACATTATAATGTTGGCAGTTATATAGATACAAATTAACAAATACATTATAATAGGTACTGTAGTGATAATTTATTCAGAATTGAGATTGTATGAATAAATATAAGTCATTAATTAAAATGTAAAAAGGATATATCAATTTGATTTAAAAACAGCCATTAATGTCATACCATCTAATTAAAGTATTATCAAATTATGTAAATATTCAATTAAAAATAATGTAAAGTTTCGTTGTTCGTAAGAAAAGGTTCCTTTATGAATATTCTTGTACCACATTCTTGTCTAAAGGCTTGTAGGAATCTAAAACAAATAAAATTTACAAACAAGTAAAATAAATATTTACGATTTATAAAAATGAATGACAAAATGTAAAAGATAACAAAATAAGATTACGAATATTGTTAGTTATTGAACGTTTTGTTGACAAAAAAATGTAATTAACTCCCAAGACAACATAATACACTCAGGAAATAATTACATAAGAATCATCTCCTACACGGAAAAAACAAAATAAAGATTAATAAACAAGATTTGTGATGTATAACGAAGGAGGCATAATAAATTTCGTAACAAAAAATTTCCTTCCAGGAAACTATATGGATGCTGATTTGACTAGGAATTTTTTAATCTTATACCACACAGAGAGCATCGATGACCAGCGTTCATCTTTAGTTGGACGGATAATAAGTATAGTATGAGCAAAAACCTTTGGAATTTTGAACTCATGTGTATTATTACACCAAGAAATTATAACAACTGTCACTGTCAAAAGACTCTGATTATTTTTATTATTTTTCTGGTTATATAATACACATGAGTTCAAGATTCCAAAGGCACCTTTGATGAAGTTACTTTTTGCTCATAGGGGAGAGCGGGGTACATTCGGACTGTGGGTACATTCGGACAGCTCAAATTTACCGCGTAAAATCCAATCAGGAAGTGCGTAGTTCCGGAGAACCCATCCCCTCATTCCGCTATTGGTACGCTGTTAGTTTGGGGAATGACCGACTTCACTCAGAAAATTTAGTGATAAAAATCTACATTGTGTCATTCAGGTAAAGTTTTTACAAGTACATACTTAAGCTTTTATACAAGTAACATAAATATTTCTAATTTTTTCATCAGTTGACATCTAATATTGACGTAATAACCTACTAATTACACCAAACAGATCAGATGTTATCTTAACCTCAAAGATTTTTAACGTAGTTTATTTAAAATAATACACGCTGGGGCAGATTCGGACAAGCTCTGTGGGGCAGTTTCGGACTGTCCGGAACTGCCCCGCATTATTTAGTCGTATGAATGTACCCCATCATCTTTCAAACAAAAGATTTGAAGCAAAATTCTTTTTCAGAATGGTTAGACATTATATCAAGAAGACCGAACGTGCTAATATTTCTGAAGAAACCGTAAAACTTGCAGTAGAAGCAGTAATAAAACATAACACTTCTATTCGTGAAGCCGCAACTCGATATAATCTTAAAAAATCAACGTTACATGATCGTGTTAATGTGTTTCGTAAAATATCTCTTGACCTTGATGACTCCGGAAACGAAGATAATGTGGCAGATGGTGAAGTAAATGAAGACAAAAAGTCAAAGTATGCTTCCAGGCAGGTATTTTCAAGCTCGGAAGAAAAAGAACTTGTAAAATATTTGCTGCACTCATGTAAAATTCATTTTGGTCTAACATATGACCATACGCGCAAATTGGCATATGAGTATGCAAGCTATTTAAAGAAGATTCCCCAGAAATGGAAGGCTACAAGGATGGCTGGAAGAGAGTGGATGACTTCGTTTATGGCTAGGCATACTAATTTGTCATACAGGAAACCCGAAAATACGAGCCAAGCTCGAGCAACTTCTTTTAACAAATTTAATATAGACTTATTTTTTAAAAACTATTTAGAAGTCCAAGAAAAATATCACTTTCCCCCTGAAAGGATTTTTAATACTGATGAAACTGGAATATCCACAGTGGTGCAAGCACCAAAAGTTAGCTTCTAGTGGGCAAAAGCAAGTAGGTCACACAGTTTCAGGAGAACGGGGCGAAAACGTGACAATGTGCGGTATAATTTCGGCAGCTGGGACATGTTTGCCTCCAATTTATATTTATCCTCGACAGCGGATCAAGGATGAATATTTGTATGGTTCCTACCCAAGTGCTATAGCTTTGGGCTCAAAAAGTGGTTATATGACGTCTGAGTTATTTCTAAAGTTACTTCAACATATGCAAAAACACACAAGTTGTAGTTCAGATAACCCAATATTGATTATTTTAGATAATCACGGAACACATACAACTTTAGAAGCTATTAATTACTGTCGAGACAATGGGATCGTTCTACTTTCATTCCCACCGCACTGTTCCCATCGGATGCAACCATTGGATATTTGTGTCTATGCTCCCTTCAAGGCACGTTGTAAAACATCCTTCAACGACTACCTAGTTACAAATCCAGGAAAACCAATTAAAATCCAAATTATTGCTAAATTAACGTATGAACCTTTCCTCCAATCGTTCACCCCAGCAAACATCATTAAAGGATTTTCTACTGCCGGCATTTGGCCCGTTAACACCTTAGTTTTCAACGAAGAAGACTTTCTGGCTTCAACTACCACGGACAGACCCAATCTAGATATTACTCTTCCGATATGTGAACAATCGGAACCTGGTGTTCCTACCACGGAAGAAGAGGCTAGTGCCAAAAATACCTCCAGTAATGACACTGTTTTGTTTATAGAGGAAATTATAACAAACATCATAAACAAGGTAGAAAACCATGTGTTAGGGAAAAGGAGTTTAAGTAACATCTTGACGAACTTGATACCTTATCCTAAATGTCCACCCCGAAAGAAACTACGAAAAACAAGAAGTGGCGCCTCGAAAATATACACAAGTACACCTGAAAAAAATAAGTTAGAGATTTTAGCGCAAGAGAAAAAGGACAAAGAAAAAGAAAAACTGAGGAAACAAGCTGAAAGGTGCAAAAAAAAGTATTTCAAGAAACAAAAACTTTAAAAGAACTAAAAAAGCCCTGACATCATCTTCATCGGACTCAGAACTTGACATGCCAACTAACGCCAAAAAAACCAAATACGTGTCCTCTGATGACTCTGATATCGGATCCTTTAATAGTGAAACTAATGAGATTTTAACCTTATTGGACGACGAAGAACTGAACGTGGGAGATTACGTTTTAGTTCAGTTTCCCACAACGAAAACAATAAAATATTATGTGGGCACAATATTAAATAAACTCTCTCTTGATGAATATGAAGTTAAATTTTTTAGAAAAAATAAGTCTTATGGGTTTTCGTTAAATGTTGACGACATCTCACTAGTAATAAGAAATGATATCATATCTAAGCTACCAAAACCGACAACGGTGAAGGGGACAACAAGATTGGAGGCATACATTACTTTTAATGTAAATTTCAACAATTATAATATTTGTTAGAAGCATAAAGTATTAGTATATATTAATTTTTTATTTTTGTACGTACAAAATTATATTGTTTGGTTTGTTTCAATATTATACACTTTTTATACCGCAGTAAAATTGTTTTCTTTGTTACTATTTCTCTTAAAATGACAAATCTGTGTGCTGTCCGAATGTACCCCTACACCGCCCGGAAATGCCCCGTAACGGGGCACAATCGGACAAAGCGACAAAAAACTTCCAGATTTGTTTTCTGATAAACTACCAACAACCGTAAAAAATGTAATAGCCAGTGAGAAAGCAAAAAGGTGTGAGATTACATAGACAACAAACTTGCATAAATATTCTAGTTAGTGAACAAATTATGACCAGTTGTAGTTAAGTGTCCGAATGTACCCCGCTCTCCCCTACTATATTTTTGTGATATTGTATTAAAGAATTTTTTTATTGAAAAATATATTTAAAGAAGGTGCGTTATTATTTTTCGATCTGTCATTATCACATTTAACAGAAAAATTGCAATGGTTTATAATTTTGGTATACTGGAATGGCAAAATAATTAAACATTTAAGAGAAAAGAAGTTCCACGAAAGTAGCAATTACTACGCCGTCACGTTCAGCTACGTAGCTGAACAAATTTCAAAAGAGACGTAGCTGCTACCTAAAAATTGTTCCCCATTTTGGTTCCAGGTACGTAACAAAACCGTAGCAATTACGTGCTTGTGGCTAGTGGCAACAACTTAATAGTTGCACCGGTAGTTGCTGGTACGTAGCGATGACTAAAAATGCTACTTGGGGAGTAGCTACTTAACGGTAAAAAGAATAAACTGAAGTAGTGGTATTAAACTAAAGTAAATAGTAAGTATTAATATAGAGTATAGATATTGTACTGTTCTATTTATAGATATAGACACTGACTGTGAGTATTATTTTATATTAATAGAAAAACATGAAGCTAAAACGCATTTAAAATTTAACCTGTCAGTCTAAATATTTATTACCATTGTAGTTCAAAAATTTGGCCTCACATTATAAGCATTGTTAAATCGTGTTGTTAATTTTTGGCAACGTTTAGGAGATGTATAGATTAGTTTATAAAAAGCGCGGAGTTTTTCTGCCAAATTGTTATATAAACTTGATAATTATATTTGAAAACTAACGAAAATGACTTTTTATGTGGTCTTTTACGCATATGAACTTTAGCTTAAGTTAATAAATAAATAACGTCTACTTTTGAAATATTTTCTGTCAGGGGATGTAGCTCAGTGGTAGAGCGTTCGCTTTGCATGTGAAAGGCCCCGGGTTCGATCCCCGGCATCTCCAGTTTTTTTCAGTTTTACATTTTTTAACTTTTTAATTAGTTGTTATATTATTATTGTTATTATAAGGAAATTCTGATAAGGAATTTATTAAAAATAAATTAATTTGAATTAGCATTTAGTTAGAAATATTTCTTAACCATGCGTCGCGTTATCATTAGTTCGGAAACATGTAATTAATAATTAAATAGTTTTTAAACAGCAGTTACACACCTAATGATGCTACTTAATATTTTTAGATAGAAAATTAGGTGCCAACTTCTTTCACTATTATTTAGTATAATTTTAGGATTTATCTTATCTTACTTTAATTAGATACATTTTCAGATTAAATCTATTTTATAAATGAATATTACATATAATTTTAGCTTTTTCGCCATTAAATGCCTGTGAATAATGATATGGTAATGAGATGATAATGGCAATACCATCATCTTAAAAATAGTCAGTTGTGTAAGGAGGAAAATTACTATTCGTTTACCAACCACGAATAAAATTGCCATGCAAGACGCTAGCGCGAAATTTCATCTTCTGCAGGAAAATGTAGAGAAAAAATTTATTCAATTACTTAAATTGAATGGATTCGAATTAATTGAATAGATAATTTATAAAAATAATCAAACAACTTGCAATTATGAGTATTGTTTTGTACGCTTCAATATTTGTATATATTCATCGGTCGTTGTATTCCTTTGACCTTACATCATACTACTATCCATTTTTTTTTCTAGAGTCCTCTGACTTTGAAAACATATTGCTCGGGAACTACTGAACCAGATTAAATATTTTAAAAACGAGCAAATAGTAAATTCATTTCTACATACAATAGTGAAATATTATAGTTCTAACTGGTTTACTTTTGTTTTTATCGGACGATACGCAATAAAAGGTACCCATTTTTAGGGACAATTTCATTGAAAGTAAGTTCACTAATTTTTTTCTCAGAAAGTATATGTCATATATCTATGAGATTTTTCTAGGAGTTAGAAAGAAGCCTTGCAGATCTTATGCTATTAATTTTCAGACAAAAAAGCGTTTTGTTTAAGATTTACGTGAGAAAATAGCGAACTATACGTTTTTGTTTATTAATAGAGATAGCGTCAAAATTTTTTCGCTAAATCAACACTTTTCATGTGTAGACATTATTGTTTTCAAAAAAATGTTTCTAATTTTAATAATAAAAACGCAGAAACAAAAAAACCATTTTTGATGGCAAGCGCGCGGTTTCGACAAAAAACGATTTTTTTGTTATTGCACTTTTATCGTTAAAATCCGGAACATTTTTTTAAAGAAAATAATGTCTACATATGGAAAGCGTTAATTTAGCGAAAAAAATTTGACGCTATCTCCATTAATAAACAAGAACGCATAGTTCGCTATTTTTCATATATATCTTAGATGAAACACTTTTTTGTCCGAAAATTAATAGGATAACAACCGCAAGGTTTCTTTCTAACCCCTACAAAAATCTCATAGATATATGAGATATACTTTCTGAGAAAAAAAAATTTAACTCACTCTCAATGAAATTGTCCCTAAAAATGGGTACCTTTTATTATATATCGTCCGATAAGAATAAAAGTATATCAGTTAGAAATATGATATTTTACTGTTACATGTAGAAATAAATTTACTATTCGCTCGTTTTTCAAATATTTAATTTGGTTCAGTAGTTTTCGAGCAATACGGTATCAAAGTCAGAGGACTCTAGAAAAAAAAATGGATAGTATGTATATGGGTCATCTTGCTGAACTCAACCACCGGCTAGGTTCAAAAATTGGCGCAACTTAGAAAGGCCAGGGGCTCATTTTAAAGTTTGAAACCTCTAATTTCGATTGTCACATGGCTACTATATAAAAAAAATTATATTTGACCTTTAAAACAGGCTAAAAACGTATCCAGTTCAAAAAAAGATTTTAAAAATTGAAAAAACTAGAAAAAAAACATTTTTTAAATTTTTCTTAACGGCATTGTATTCTTTGTCAAAAACTACTAGTCGGTTTCCTGGAGAGAAAAAAAGAGTGATTCCTCGGAATTCGCCTTTTGGGCACCGATTTTGATGATTTTTTTGTAAATTGTAGGTAATACTAGGACTACTATAGTGTAGGACTATATTTTAAAGTCTAAATGTTGAATTTGTCCGCTAATGCCCTGTTTAATTGTTATTAACAAATTATTATTTTTTGCATAAGGGGCTAATTAATAATTAAATAATTTCATCAAATTTTATTATAATTGTATAAAATCAGGTTCTTATAGCTTTTTAGGGTCGCAAATTACGAATTCGGGGTCTAAATCGGTCAAAAGTGCAAAATGGCGGCTGGAAGATGGCCGCCGAGTTCAGAAATTTATTATTTGAAATGGCAAATGAAAAACAGTACTAAGCGATTTTTAAAGTCGGAAATTGCGATGTTATAGTTATTTACGTATTAAGATCTGTTAAAATAGCTATAATAGCCAAGGGAGCTGTTTGAAGCCTGACGAAGGAGGTCTTTAATGCTTCCACGGTCAAAAAATCGTAGACGCCGTTGTCACCTTAGTCATTTATATCAAATTTTGAAAAAAGAGAGTCGTTAAAAAAGACCGACTGTTGAAACCTCTTTAAACAGCCCAAATCGGCCCACACTCTAAAATGGCGGCTACAAAATGGTCGACGGGATCAAAAATTTAATATTTGAAATTTCAAATGAAAAATAGTACTAGGAATTTTTAAAGTCACAAATTCCGATGTTAAGCTAAAAAATGACCTAGATGCAAAGTGCCGGTCACAAAAGGCCACCGAAACTAAATATGATTAAAATTCAAAATGTTGATTCTCTCCGAGCGTTAAAATAACAAAAGCAAAGTAATAGGATGAACTTGAATACATCGTCTCGATTTCAGACTTCAGAGAGAAACATCTCTTATACAGCCGGTCACGTTGGATAAATTTTTGTTTTTGACAGCTTTCGTATTTAGAGATCCTTGATAATAATTAAGATAAGAGATGAGACATGATGAACCAGAAACCAAGGCCCACCCGACTTGTCAAACCATTATTATTATTTTGACAGCGTGCTAGCTTGGTATCATGTTACAATTTTGTTATTATTCAATTCAAAATTTAATAATTATTCAATTCAAAATTTAATAATTATTCAAATTTTGAAAGAAAAAGAATAACCAAAACTTTATTCCACTACATTAGCATTATGCATATAATCATTTAACATAAATCAATATATGAAATATTTAACCTAAATAGGAGAGAGTGGTGCACGTTCAGACATTTATCTTCGCACATGAATTATACAGTGTGTCAATTCAAAAACTTCCCACACCTAGTATCGCTAAACTGGCAAATTATTTCAAAAATCGCTGAGACACGTCAAATTTGTTCAAAGGGGGAAGAATTTTGACGTATAAATTATATCGCCCCCTTCACCCCCCTGCCCCCCAGAGCCACCCACCAAAGATCTTAAATGGGAAAGGCGGTCGAGTGAGACATCATTTTGAAGGGCTTTTTATTCTCTACATTTTGGTGTGCCATTTTTTAGATTTGAGTGCTGCGTTGCCAAGTTAGGCGTCTTTGAATATTGCAAAATTGAATTTTTGTAATTATTTGAGTGATACATTAAACTCATAAATTCTCATTGAAACAGGTTTTGACGGTGGTACGTTGTTTTAATAAATCAATTTTTACAGATAAAGTAATTTCTAATTTGTTTGTGGTTTACATTAATCTAGTAGGTATAATGGTACTTTATCTGTAAAAATTGATTTATTAAAACGTACCACCTGTTTAAAATATTAAATATAAAATTTATATTCTAAGATTAATTTCAAACCACTATGTTAAAATTGAGGTTATGTAGTTTATGTGCGCATTTCGAGACAGTGAGAACCGCCAATAGAAATATCTAATTACAAAACCGGAGACACGTACTCCGCCATATTGAGACCCCATCCTGGTCGTATGTAGTAGATAATTATGTTCCTTCCTACAGTTTTATATTCTAAGAGTATAATTAATTTCTAAAAATATTTTAAATAAATAAATAATCAGAGACGGCTTTATATACTGGTCAATATGCGGGTGATAGTCTTTTGTTTAAAGACGCCATAAGTATAAAGGCTAATTTATTATTGTTAGTAGTTAACTGTAAGGTTTTCTTTGGTTTAAAATGGTTAAAATAGTGAAAACTCATTTTTACAAACACCTTTTCACAACTCTCAAATTCTAAGAAATTTGATTAATTGGTATAATAATCCCCTTACGGATAAAACAATAACCAATAATACTGACAATATTCAAAACGCACTTACACACACGCAATTCACAAACTCCAATTAACGTTACGAATTGTTGGTACAAGTGAGTTATGTAAGATAGGGCCGGTAGGCCCGAGTGGGTTAATTTTTCTGAGTGGATTATATCCTTAACTCACGTGTGCCATACAAAATTTTATCCAATACCTCTTTATTTAAGTTTAAATATCGAATTTGCAATGTAAGGTGTGAGCAACTGAATTTTGATTCAGAGAAGGCCTTGGAAATTTTAGGTTACATCTGATATTAGTTTTAAGTAGGTAGTAGAACTACTACAGATCATTTAGAACTACTACAGATCATTGAGAACTACTCTCAGTCACTAACTGACAGACCTACTTTAAATGCATTTTGGTTCTGATTTCGAAGCTCCCAACAATCTTTAATCAAGAAATTTTTAAATAATACAATTAAATTAGAAATTTATTAAAGAAGATGAGTTATATGGCCTTCACCTACATCTCTACACAATAAAACTCTCCTTTCAACGGAATCGATAACATTATGGAGCACACAAGGTGTGTTATTAATTTCTTCAATTTTGTTGCTAATTCTGTGTTAGATAAATTACTACCATATTTCTCTTTTGTACTTCATTAAATATGAATGTCATTATTAAAAACTGATTTATTTAATTTTCTTTTTCAAAAACTGTTAATCTGACAGCTCTTTTCAAAAAGTGACAGTTTAAAATGTTTAAATAAACTAATTCATACGATTCAAAATTGCACATGACCGATATGTATATCTCTTTCTTTCAAGGCCAACTCTGAATCAAAATTCTGTTGCTCACACGTTATAATTATTTTGTAGTTTTGACGGCAATAAATTTTATATTCTAGTGCGATGACTGGATTTTAATAATATTATGCAATGTAAGTTGGTGATTGGTTGCTACCTACAAATACTTTAATATTATTAATACTGGAAACTCTATATACTTTACCAGATGAAAACAGGCGACATTTTTGTGGCGCTATCTTCGCAGATGGGTGTGCAACTAAACGCTGATTTTTTCGATTACTTTTTTATAGTAACCTACATCTAATTTCACTATTTCTGTTAAATAGTTGTTTATTACTATTCTGTTAGGATATATAAACTATTACAATCTATCTAAACTACTCAATCTTTTATCATAATAATTATTTTTTACACGGCCTCCTTGCCGTAATTTGAATTACACTTCAAATATTTTTGAAATGTCACGTTTAGATGCACACCACACCGCAAGAGGCGCTATTAAATTTTGTCTCCCACTTTTGAAAATAAGTTTCCGGTATTAATAATAAAAAAGTATTTGCTACCTATAATAGCAGCCAATCACCATTCTAAAGTGGGTTAACAATGTTTTTCTACCCACAAGTGAGTAAACTTCAACTTTAATAGATCACTTTCATTTAGGTGGCGCTGCAATCGATGTTAGGTATAGAAACATAACCTCACTTTTTATGACTATTTATTTCTGTAGATTTGATTGTTATTGTAACTGCAAAATGCCTTATAATTGTTGTGTGCCTCAGTGTTCATCTATTACTAATAAATATTTAATTAGAAAATGGTTGTTTATCATTAGATCAGGAAAAAAACCAACAAAATATACAAAAGTTTGCTCTAAGCATTTTCTACCAAAAGATTATAAAATTACCAATATGGGTAAGTTTTGTAACTGTAATTTATTTTATATCTAAGCTTACATATTTTATTTTTAGGACAATGGAAAATTCTTAATTACAGAACTGCAGTTTCCTCTCGATGTTTACCTGTAAGAAAATTTGACAAGGGTCAAATCAGAGAACGATTTAATACTACCCAATACAAAATTAATGTCTCTACAATTTTAAGATGTTCTTTTTTTATGTATAGCAGTGATTGCTATTAAAGATTATTATTATTAAAGACTATTCAACTCACGTCATTTATTAAAAATTGACCAATTAAAATGCAGCATTTGATATGTTTAATCCAATGGAAATGAATTGTATCGACAATTCTCACTAGTGAAAATTGTAGACAATTTTCACTAGTGATAACAATCGACAATTTTAATAAAACACAAATATTTAACATTTATTTTTGAGTATTGAACGTACAATTATTAAATGTAACATTGCTACATTTATGAAAAACAATTTGATTTTTTAAAGCGTGTTCGTTGAATAGTCTCTCGAATACCATAAGTAGTCAAAGTTAAGTAGACTATTTTTGTGGTGCTTAACACTCATGTCTATCATGCTTGCGAATACCACTCGTGCTGCGCACTCGTGGTATTTCAATGCAAGCATGATAGACATTCGTGAAACCACCACAAAAATAATCGACATAACTTTGACTACTAATGGTATTATAAGTGACAAAACAGTAGTAACGAAAAAGCTGCAACTATCGACTTGGACATTGCTAGAAATATAATACTGTGCGTTTCAAAAGTCTGGAACTATTGAAATAAAATTCAAACAAAAAGTTTTTGAGACAAACGCTCTGACAGGTCAACTTTAGTTTTAAAAAACACATATTTTTGTATAAATTTAATTCTTCGATCGCCTTTTGTTTTCGAGTTATGACGTCATTGAATTTTTTTTTAAATTGCAACTCATTTTTTGATGGATTTGGATAGAGCTTGAAATTCTGAACATAAAAATATGCACAAGTATGACCTTGACCTTGATAGTTTACAAGATAATCAAGCTCAAAATTTGGAAAAAAAGCTGAAGTAGCGCTAAATTTTTTTCATTTTTTTTTATTTTACTGTAGAAACGAGCAAGTTAACAACCTTATTGTCATAACTAAACTAAATAAGATGTTCAAACTGATTCCCATTTACTTCTTGGCAATATCCTAGGCGATACTCAAAATCTTGTAACACATTCCGGAGCGTTTCTGGACGAATTGCTCCAATTTAATTTAATGCCTCGTATTTCAGAAACTATCAAAGTCAAGGTTGTACTTGTACATATTTCTGTTTCCAGAATTTCAAGCTCTATCCAAATCCATCAAAAAAAAATATGGGTTGCAATTTAAAAAAAATCCGATGACGTCATAAGTCAAAAACAAATGACGATCGAAAAATTCAGTGGATATAAAAAGATCTCTTTTTTAATACCAAAATTGACCTGTCAGAGCGTTTGTCTCAAAAAGTTTTTGTTTGAATTTTATTTCAATAGTTCCAGACTTTTGAAACGCATTGTATATAATTTCCTGCTAAACTTTCCAAACAAAAAGCAAACACTTCTGTTCAAACTGTTTTCCTGTAGTAGGGCTCCATAGAATAATGAGCTTTTCCAGCTTTTCTTTTGTTCCGAACTACTGGCTGTGAAGTGCACAAAACATATTCTTGCACTTTGCCTATAGCAAACAATATTTAAATTTTGTGTACCAACAAAATAAAGAAAACTGCCCATCTGCCAGTGTAAAATATTCAAGAAACTAACACAATGCTCCAATATGTTAACATGCTGCTGACCATCCTGTACCGGCAGGGCAAGAACAAGTACAATTAAGTACTTATGCCAAATTGCTTTGATTTCTTCAATAGAATCATTGTAACTTTATATAATATTGATTTGATATCGATATAACATCTGTTGCCTTCAAAATATGTTTTTGTGACTTTTTCAATGGTTTAAAATAAGCATCATTAGGAAAACTTCTTACTTCTTTAACTGGAACCACTTTCGCGTTTAATATGAAAATTTTATGTAATTGTTTTCCTTCCAAATGGACAATCTACAATTTGTAGGTTATAGTTCAAAATAGAACTTAAACTAAAATATATTAACTTACCGACGCTTTAAAACCTCCTTGGAACCTGTTGTTTTTGCTCTTAGTTTTTTTTAATTCGTTACGTAAACAATTTAAGTCTATTTTTAGTGTTTTAATTACTTAAAATTCACATACAACACACGACATACATAAACGGAACGTTGCTGTCAATGTTTAAATACCTAACTGCGACTGTGCGCACCTAGTGGCGATTTGATTCACTAAACTAGTTCAATTGATCTATTGCTTACAAACATCAAGGATAATTATATGATATCCTGACCCTCTATAAAACATGGTTATTTTAAAAGATACACTTACCAAAGGTGTTCTATTAAATTTAAAATACTGAAATATCGAGCGCTAAGAGGTTTTCGTTAGAAAAACGTCACAAAAACAGGTAAAAATTATTAAATATACTGAAAAAAATACTGAAATATCGAGCGCTAAGAGGTTTTCGTTAGAAAAACGTCACAAAAATAGGTAAAGATTGTGAAATCTTTTTGACATATGATACAAACAACACCATTTTTACGCTATTTTCACAAATACAGCCAACTATTTTACTAACTGTAACTAAACATCATAACATTCTAACCTCAAAATAGCGACTTTAGCGTTGTTTTTCTTTTTAATTACGGACGAGCACCACGACTTTTATTCAGATTCTTGTTCTCCGAGTTATTCTCTACAACCTAGTATCATTGGTTTAGCTGGGTAAATGGGGGTCACGATATCATATAATTAATAAATTCTCTATTTTTAACTTTTACGGTAAAGCATTTGAGTACTAAAATAGTGTTTGCCGGTTTTCACGGGCAATGTTATTTCTGTAGATAACAAACAACATTGTCCTTCTATTTTTATTTTAAGTCGGTGACAGTAAATTCGAAAGTTTCTGTGTTTCTAACGCTAACCTAATAACACTTAATAAAGTTTCAACATGTGCGAAGTTACAACAACGAATTTTAAAAACGTTTTGCCAAAGTTGAAAGAAGTATTGAAAGCAGCTAAATTTATATCCTTAGATACAGAATTTAGTTGCCTAACTGCATCACTTAAACTTCAAAATAGGTAAATTAATCTAACCTCAAAATTATTACTTTAATTTAATGTGTATATTTTTAGTCTATTTGACTCAGGAAATGAAAGATATGCCAAATTAAGAGCAACTGTAGAACAAATGATACCATTTCAAATTGGTTTAAGTGCATTTTTATTCGATCCGGATAATAATTCATACCAAGCGTACGTTTACACTTTTTATGTGTTTCCCCAAAGTTTTGCATTCATTGATGTTAAATTTTTATGTCAGTCATCCTCTCTACGATTTTTAAATTCTCATGAATTTGATTTTAATAAGGTAAATTTATCGTATTGAAAGAAATGGTATAAATTTGTAAACCGAACTTATTTCTAGCTTGTTCACGAAGGAATTTCATATTTAAATCGTACACAAGAAGAGGAATTATTAAAAAGAAACGGAAAGTTTACTATAGGTGAAAGCTGTATGTATAATGAAATTGAACATCTATTAGAAGACAATATTCAAATTATTAACAAATGGTTTAATGATGCCAAAATATACGATGTGTTGATATTAAAGAATGTTGTAAAGGTTAAATATAATTTAGAAATATGTTATTTTTTACATAAAGAATTACGCTGCAGATATAAGAATTTATTGTGGACATTTGAAGACGAAGAAGGATTTAAAGTTCAAAAAATGATAGCTGAGCAATTCGAGATTTTAGTGAAACGAAATAATCTCGATGAGGAACTTATAGTAAACTTATTAGGTTTTACAGAAATTTTTCGTTTATTGGTAAAACTACAAAAACCTATAATTGGTCACAATTTGATATTGGATTTAATGGCAATTACGCATAACTTTGAAACACCATTACCGAAATCTTACACATCCTTTAAGAAATTAGTACATTCATTGTTTCCAAATATTTATGATACAAAATGCATTAGTTTTGATATTCTTAAATTAATTCCCGAAAATAAACGATGGCAACATAACACTTTATCAAGTTTATATGAATATTTTCGAGGTGGATATGGTAGACATTTAGCAGCAACAAATTCGCCATTAATTGAACCTGTAGGTAGCACTCAGCAAACATTTCATTATGCCGGATGGGATTCATATTGTACCGGCTACATATTTATTCGAATGGCACATTTTCATGTATCACAATCGTATGTTAAAGTAAAAGGCAAACAATTCATGAGCAGTGAATTATTACAAGCTGTAGACAAATTTAAAAATAGTGTTAATATAATTCGAGGAAATCTCTCACATATTGTAAGTTGTATGATTTATAATTTTACAAACGTATAATTTTGTTTGTGAAGTAATTTTACATTCACAGCAATTAGATGGTGATGATCCTATTTCAAAACGACCTCCATGGTTGATTATCAAAACTAAAAATAAGCCAATAAATATTAATTATGTAAGTATACTGACCAGGGTTGGCCTGATTTACTCAGCTGACTTTTTTAAATTAAAATCACGATTTAAATTAATATAACTATTTTTTAGTACAAAACATTTTATTTAATGAGAATAATTGAAACTTATAGTAACTATATGGTCTGTTTGATTTAAAGCGCCCCCCCCTTTGTAGCAACTTTATTTTCGGTCAGGAATGGTATAAACCATATACCGATTATCCGAAAATCAGTCTAAACATACCAATATTAATGAGTGCAACAAGGAAGACATAAACAATATCGGTAGCACAACAAAGATAGAATGCAATCATGACTAGGTAAAATTTTAAACTAAAAATCTCTCTCCGATAACAAGCAATGACAGATAAGATATTTATGACATGTTTTTGCTTGCTTGCTTGTTATTGGAGAGAAATCTTTAGTTTAGAAATTTACCTATTGATCGTCTCATGTTGAGACTACAGTGTCTGTTCTTATGGACAACGGGGTTGCCAAACATCTTGCAAGCAACTTTTAAAAACACTTTCTAAATATTGTAGTTGTAACTGCATAAACCTTTATAATCCCTATTGTTCGAGCAAATTATATTGCGGTAGTCACTTCTTCTGACGGCGGTAGTAAAACAAAATTTCAAAGTTTGCTGCTGTTCATGTAGTGCGCATATAAAGTCTGGAACTATCGAACTAAATCTTTTATTAAATATTTTTGAAAAAAATCCTCGAACACATCGATTTTTATCTTAAACGAGACATATTTTAGTGTAATCGTTATTTGTAGATAGTCTTTTGTTTCCGAGTTGTGACGATAACGAAATTTTCTTTAAATAGAAACCCTAATTTTTTATGATGGATTTGGAAAGATAATGTAATGCTAAGATCAAATATGCTAAAAAAAGTATGATACTGTATTAAGAAATTTTCGAAATAATTGCTTTTAAAGTTTTAAAACAAAAATTAAAAAACAATCAAGAGTTCCAAGTTTTAATAAAAAAAAGAATTCTTTGAAGAACTGTCATAAGTTTAACGCTAAGTCACTTGTTACATGGATACTTGATTTTTTTATTAAGAAAACTAAACTCTTGATTGTTATTCAATCAAATTTCAAATCAAGAGTTCATATTTATTGATAAAAAATCAAGTAGCCATGTAACAATTGACTTAGCGTTAAATTTATGGCAGTCTTTAAAAGAATTTTTAATTTTTTTTATTAAAACTTGGAACTCTTGATTGTTTTTTAATTTTTGTTTCAAAACTTTAAAAGCAATTATCTCGGAAAATGCTTTCCAAATCCATCATAAAAAATTAGGGTTTTGTTCTTTTTCTTGGAGAGTTTACTCCATAAGGTGAAATACTTTCTTGACGTACTGAGAACAAAGTTTTTTCGCTAATACCTGTTTCTTTAGAAACTTGTCGAATAATTACTGATAATGACTGCCGGGTTTTAGTAAGACGATATTTTATCAAATTTGACAAAATCTGTTTTTCACCAACCTTTAGTACACAACCCATTCTGTTTTTAACAATATCCACCATACTTATGTATAATGTACTATGTGCGTTATGTAAGTAGGCTTTAATTTCTGGTTCTCCAATTAATAAAACAGAATCATCTAGAAAAGCTTAGGTAAATAACGAAATTTTAGTTGTTCCAGTAGCCTGTTTACAAATTTTTCTTAGGGGCGGAAGGTACTCTATAAAAATTCCGATTCAAAATACTTAGATTTTGACATAAATGACCTGGACTATTAAAAATAAATCGGGGGTGGCTCTATCCCGTTAGCCCCCCCCAAAAATATGCCACTGAGTTATTCTGGTCTTTAATCTTCAATTAGGGAATTATTGATATGTATTGATGATTGCATTAGTGGAAGGGTCATGTGACATACTTTTTACCACTTGATTCTTTTTTCTAATAACTTTTTGTATCATAAGAAATACCAAACAATCATTGCCAGAAACATTGATTGTCGCACGTAGGTGCCAGACCGCCAGAAAGACTTTACACGAGTGTCCTTTGCAAGGCGACTGAAATGCAAATTTCCTATGGTCATATTCTTGTTCCTCGTTTTCGATATGATAAAATAAACCCGTGCAAAAAACTTTACCATCTCATGTATCATGAAGGATATCAGATTTAAGCTTTGGTTTGGCTACGAGAGATAATGTGTAACTGCTGCTATTTATTTTTGAAATGTATTATTTAATATACACGAATAAAGGATACCAAGGATAGCAAAGAATACCAAACCATATATGCACGTGGGTGCCAGATTGCCCGAAAGGTTTTAAACGAGCGCCGTCTGCAGAGCGACTGAGATGCAAATGTCTTTTGACCATATTCTTGTTCTTGTGCGATATGATATGATTAATACTTTCTGGCATGGTAAAAAATTGATCAATAATTTCCTATTGCGGCTTTCTATCTATTAGTGAAATTCTAAAATAAATTTTTCAATTTATTTTATTGATTATTTTTTTTGTACTGTTTTATTTATGTCAAAATCTAAGTATTTTGATTCGGAATTTTTATAGAGTACCCTCCCCACCCCCACCCCCTGAGAAAAACTTGTAAATACGCCACTGGAACAACTAAAGTTTCGTTATTTATCTAAGCTTGCTAGATAATTCTGTTTTATTAATTATTGGAGAACCAGAAATCAAAGCCTACTAGTCATAAATCATTTTTCACGTTTTTCTTGAAAATTTTCTGATGTAAGAGTATGAATATGTATTATGGTTGAAAAGAGAACACAATGCTCTATCGATTTCAGTAAAAAAATATCTATCATGTAATTTAAAAAAAAAGTCCGATGACGTCATCACGATCACGCTAATTTAGTAAATACAGAATTTTCTGAACCAAAACATAGAAAATTGTATGCCATTTAATAATATATATGGTTTATAACATTTCTGACCGAAAATAAAGTTGCTACAAAGCGGGCGCTTTAAATCACACAGACTGTATGTACTTATTATACAGTGCGAGTGCAAAGTCTGGAACTATCGCAATAAATCGTTTATTAAACGTTTTTGAAAAAAATCCTCGACCACGTCAATTTTTATCTTAAATGAGACATATTTTACTGTAATCGTCACTTAAAGATCGTCTTTTGTTTTTGAGTTATGATGTAAGCGATATTTTTTTTAAATGGAAACCCTAATGTTTTATGATGAATTTGGAAAGAGCATGAAATTCTAAGACCAAATATGCTAAAAAAGTATGTTACTGTATTTTGAAATTTTCGAGATAATTGCCGTTAAAGTTTTAAAACAAAAATCTAATAACAATCAAGAGTTCCAAGTTTTTAATAAAAAAATCAAGTAGCCATGTAACAATTGATAGCGTTAAAATTATGACAGTTCTTTATCAGTTTGTTTATCTGTTTTTATTGTGGGCTTTTTTACGTAATTCAGTAAATAATGGTGCGATATTTGACTGAAAAAGAGCGAATTTAAATTTTGAGGGGATGTGGCGACCGTACTAGAACACAACAAGAGATTTGTGAGATGTTTAATAACAAGTATCCTGATAAAGAACCTATCACAAGAGCGACAGTTTCCAAAATAGGAAGAAAGTTTTCTGAACTCGGACATGCGAGAGATCGCCATAGGGGTGGTCGTCCAACAACCGAAGAAGGTAACGAATTAGATATTCTGTTGTCTCTACAAGAAAATCCCCATGGAACTACAAGAGAACTAGCCGCAAATAATGACATTTCTCAAAGGTCAGTTATAAAGATTTTAAAGAAACATAAATGGCATCTCTACAAAGTTCAATTAGTGCAAGAGCTTAACGGAGATGATCCTGATCGCAGAACAGAGTTCTGTGAGGTAAGGATGGAGCGGTGCAATATCGATGGCGACTTTTCATATCGCATCATTTTTTCTGATGAAGCAACATTTCACCTTAATGGAACAGTGAATCATCATAACTATCGATATTGGGCACCTGAAAATCCTCGCTGGACGAACGAGACGCACACGCAGTTTCCTCAAAAACTCAAGGTCTGGGCAGGAATTGTAGGGGATAGAATTCTAGGACCATTTTTTATCGAGGGTTCATTGACAAGTGAAAAGTATTTGGATTTCTTAAGAAACGATTTAATTCCTGCTCTTGCGGTGCTTTATCCGAACAATGAAGATCCGGATCTACCAAGCGATACATTATGGTTTCAGTAAGATGGTGCTCCGGCACATTTTGCTATTGGTGTTAGGAATTATTTAAACGAAATTTTTCTTGGTAGATGGATAGGCAGAAAGGGAACTGTTGAGTGGCCTCCGAGATCACCCGACCTAACTTCGATGGATTTTTTTTATGGGGCTATCTAAAGAGTAAGGTTTACATAAACCGCCCACAGACAGTAGAAGAGCTAAAGCAAAGAATTCGCACAGAAATAAGATTAATTCCACCCGAGACTTTGCGTAAAGTTCGTGACGAATTTCAGTACAGACTCGGGTACTGCCTTGCACAAAATGGTGGTCAGTTCGAACATTTAATTTAATTGTTTTTCTTTACTTTGTTATTTCTTGTTTCTTTTGTATTTCATAATAATTTCAATACATTATACGCAATGAAACAGTAAATAAGCTATCAAATCATTGATCTATTTGACGTGATTTCGATTTTTCATTACTATTATGTACAATATCTTCCAAATAGAAATAGTATATTACATTACTAGTGTGGAAAGTGAAACTTTTCGTACGCACGAGTGTGAATTGAAATCACACGAGTGCAGAAAAGTTACTTTCCAACGTGTAATGTACAATATTTTTCCTACGACCCCCCAAATTTCAAATGTTTAAAAAATTTTGATTTTTTAAAATTTTCAAGAATATAATTTTTGAAGATTTTAAAGCAAAATTTTTATGGTTAGGTTTAACAGAGAAAATCACACTTAAAGCTAATTTTCTTAAGCCATTTATTTTTAGGATATAAAGTTTAATTTTTTAAACAATTTAGTTTCACAATATGAATAATTATAACGAAATTTCTATCAAAACATTTCCAGAAAAATAAAATTAAGTTATCTTGACAACTTACTTTTATTTTTCTGGAGCTGAATTATGACAATTGTTAAAGTGAATGGGTGTTTGTTAACATTTTATTTAATAGATTCTTTTACTAAATATAAATTTCAATTTTAAAAACTCATATATTCATAACTTATTTAAACATAGTATAAAATTAAACCTTGGGTTTAGCAGCAAAATTAATTAAATGAATTAATATTGCAATTTATAATATAATAATTTCAGAGGCACATAATTTATTTTTTATTTATATTTAATAATATTTCCAAAATTAACAAATATAACTTCAACTAATAACACAATGCCAGGTGTGAAGAGAGGTTGGCTAACTAAATTATTTGACATTACTCTTATTTTTCTCCCATTTGGCATCGCTGATTTTAATCTTGGCAAACTTGCTTCAATAATTTTCATGTATTATAGTGAGGTTACGTTAGGTGTAATCTATTAGATATTTCTTTTTGATAGCTAAAATAACTAATTAAACATTAATTAAAGTTATATTTATAAGAAAAGAATAGATACATAATGGTTAAAATGCTTCTCAAAATTGGATTAAACATTAATGTCATCATTTTAATGTAAACAAAATTCATGGATTTCTAGATATTGCTTAGCGTGACGTATTTTCATAACACACACGTGTGTTATGTTCGTAACATACGCGTGTTATATGACTCACTTTCTTAATATCGGTAGCGTTTGCTATTGTTCACTTTCGTATGGGGTCGTAGGAAAAATATAATATCACACTTTCTTATCATATTAGGTCTAAGAATTTCATGCTTTTTCCAAATTCACCATAAAAAATTAGGGTTTCCATTTAAAAAAATTATCGCTTACGTCATAACTCAAAAACAAAAGACGATCTTTAAGTGACGATTACAGTAAAATATGTCTCATTCAAGATAAAAATTGACGTGTTCGAGGATTTTTTTCAAAAACGTTTAATAAACGATTTATTGCGATAGTTCCAGACTTTACACTCACACTGTATAAAATAAACAATAAAAATATAGAAATAAAAGAAAAAACATAAGTAGGTATTAAAACTTTGTTTCAACTATATTTTCATTATAATATTTAAACCAAAAAACTAATTTTCCCTCTTTTTCTACACCCAATTTGTTTCTTAAGTTGGAATGCGCAAGTCCAAAAGTACTAAAAACTCGTTCTGCTGATTCTGAGGAAGCAACTGCACACAGAAATGGTTTTAATACAATTAGTTATTTCTCAATTTCTGGCTCTTCTTTTTCTGATAGCCACCACTGTATTCCACTTACGTTTGTTGTTATTTCTTCTGAGAACATTATGTCTTTAAAGGGATTGGAACGGGCATTAAATTTTATTGCTAATTGTAGCAATCCAGTGTTTCCATACGTCTCATTAATGGTTTCAAGAGCCAGGTTCATGAGATATAATGAACGAATTAGCTGTAAAATGGGGAAAAAAATCGAGTTTCTTTAAAAAAAATCATGATTTCTTTTTATTTAAATCAATGATTTTGCCCAACCTTGAATTATGGACTCTTTAAACGTGCTATTTTAATTAATATGTATTTCGTTTTAGGTGACTTCGCTTTTAAGTCAATATGGATATGTAGAAATAAAACCATATTCGTTTAAGGGACGCAGTGCAATAGTAGCCGTAGATAATTTTGGCAGGTAAATATAAATTTTTTTCTAGCATTATAATAATATCTGTAGTAGTTTTTAAAAATAGCATTCTGCTAACCTTAGCCTGCTGAGAACGAACTTGTGCATAGAGGCTAATTATTTTAAAAGAGCCCTTGATCTGTTATACTAAAAGTACCCAGACACAACTTTAAAGTCTTTCTTAATTAAATATCCTTAAGCAACCAACTATTTAGGCACCTGCTACTTATTAATAACATGCCAAGTTGGCAAAAACAAGACTTTATGTGTGTTTTGCTGCCTAATAATAGTACAAACATAATGGATTTGGTATTCATATTAATACATTATTAATGGAGACTTATTGTGTAATTTGTAATATTTTCTTTTATTGATTTTTAATTTATTTGTTATTAATGTATTTCAACAGTGCAAGAAGGATTCTGAGGCAGTTTAACTCTCATTCTGAATTTAAAATACAACAATACAATTCCTTGAAACATTCACCAGCAGCAGGATTAGTTTTGTGGTAAGTAGATTTTAATGTCTTAAAATAACTACTTTGTTAGCAATTTCTTAAACGCATACAACCTACTGCTTGTTCATTTGCAATCTGTATTTATGGGAGTTATTGTAGTATTCATTAATTATGAAATAAATAAAACAGATTAACAAAAGTTTTACAAGTTTATTATAATCTACCTGACAATTGTTTTGACAGCTAAGCTGTCATTATCATAGGTAATATAAATATAAACAAACACGTCGGTAAGAATAATAAGAATTAAATATCTAACACTTCCAGTAATGGAGAATTACTGAGCTCAATTTATTCATTCATTAAAGGTACCTTGAGTTTGTGTTTCTATATCTCAAAAGCTTCTAAAATGTCTAATTTGCATTTGTTATTACAAAAATGTAGAAATTGTGCGATTCTGTTCTAAAAGGTGTTTGGCATAATTAGATTTTGCAGGATCTTTATTCCTGTACTGCTCTGCTAAGCGAAAAAGTTCTATCTGCAAAACAGCAACTCAGAAATATACCATATCTTTTCTTAGCTCACATAAACATTCTATATAGTACATTTCTAAATTTCAGTTTTGCAGATAGGACTTTTTCGCTTAACAGGGCAGTGTAACAATGCACATGCTCTTTATATCATGTCAAAATTTTTAAGTGTTTGTCCAATATACACAGAACTACAAAAAGAACAATTTAAAGTGGGGTTTAATGACTATTTTATAATTGTTGGTTTTTCTTAGTATATGTGCAACTTCTTCTGATGGTCTTAGATATATGGTCTATTCTCCGTTTCACGTTGGGACTACAGTGAAGGAAAGGTGGCCAATGTATTTCTTATGGGAGTTTGCGCTTCTTTGTTGCCACCTATTTCACTGTATGAATCTATAGAAATGTGGATTAAGATTCCAGAAGTTCTAAACCTTTGAAAACAGTAACCGAAAAAGTGTAATCGTAACCATACAAAAGAAGCATTTAAAAGAAAGTCTTATTAACATGTATTTGTTATTTTATTAAACATTACTTGGGATTTTTACATCGTACATGTATCTAAATATCTGATATTTTATTACTTATACTCTTTTGTTTAATTCTTTCGTCTTCAAATTCTTTCAACATAAAAATAACGGCTGGTTAGCTTGTGTATGATCTTTTTAATCTTTTAATTCGCAGGTAAATACAGGAAGTCCCAAACGTAATTTTAACGGTAAAATGATGTCATCATGATAAAATCATTCATTTGTTCAACTTGTTTCAAAAGAAACTTGCAAAAACGGAAATTTAGGTTTAGCAGCAAATGCAAAGGATTTTAGTAAACAATAAACCCTTCCGGTTTTTTCTACTTTTACTTCACGGAACTACATAATACAGTTTGTACTTACTGAAATTATAGTACGTTATACACAAATTATATACAAAAAACGTTTTTTTTGTCGGCACTATTATTTGTCACCAAACGCATATAAGCAAATTTCTTAATACAGAAATAATTGTTTGGTTTCAAATTTTGATAGCTTGTGCGTCTATAGATCTTCGCTTAGTTGTTTGGGTTTTATCGTTTGTAATTATTGTTGACTTTGTCGTGTTGTTTGTTGTAACTATTCGTATTGTAGTATTACATAACGCACATAGTACGTGATACATAAGTATGGTGGATATTGTTAAAAACAGAATTGGTTGTGTACTAAAGGTTGGTGAAAAAACAGATTTTGTCAAATTTGATAAAATATCGTCTAACTGAGACCCGACAGCCATTATCAGTAGTTATACGACAAGTTTCTAAAGAAACAGGTATTAGCGAAAAAACTTTGTTTTTAGTATGTCAAGAAAGTATTTCACCTGATGGAATAAAATCTCCAAGAAAAAGAGCGAAGAATAAAAATACTTCAAAATCGCCCAATATGTGATGGATTACTGTGATGGAATTAGGAGTGAAATTAGAAGAAAGGTGCACGAGTTTTTTTTTACTTTAGTAGAAGCACGTTGAACGTTGAATAGATTATTACGTGATATGAATTTCCAGTATGTTAAGAGAGGACGACGATCTTATTTAATTGAAAGAGAAGAGATAATTGATGGCGTCATCGTTATTTAAGACAAATTAAAATATATAGAGAAGAGGATTACAATATAGTTTATATTGATGAATCTTGGGTCAATCTTGGACACAGCGTCAAAGCTCAATGGGTGGATATGTCAATTAAATCATATTGGTACGCCTTCATTCGAGGATTAACCACTGGTTTGAAAGCTCCCACAAAGTGTGGCCCTCGTTTTATTTTACTTCATGCTGGCAGCAAACAAGGTTTTATAAATGGGGCAGAGTTGACCTTTCTAGCAAAGAAGAACAGTGCGGATTATCATGATGAAATGGATGGAGCTACTATTGAGACTTAGTTTAGAAATTCTTTGTTGCCCAATTTACCTGCAAAATCAGTTGTAGTAATGGATAATACATCATACCATTGCCGAAAAATTGAAAAGATACTAAATCAGTCTTGGAAAGAAGGAGAAATACGATCATGGCTTTGGTCAAAAGATATATTTTGACGATGATTACTTGAAAGCAGATCTATTGTGCTATCTATGTGCAAAAGAATACGGCATTCCAATAGTAAGATTACCTCCGTACCATTGCGAGTTAAATGCCATTGAATTGGTTTGGGGTGATGTAAAACAGTATATCGCTAAAAAAAATACCACATTTAAAGAAGATGATCGAAATTTAATTAGTGAAGCGTACGTTCAAATGACAGCGGAAAAATGGAACAATTATGTTAACCATGTAATTAAAACAGAAGATAACATAAATTGATGGACGATATTGAGCCAATACTTATTAATTTGGAAAGTGATAGTGAAAGTGACGTAGAAGATGAAAGTGATTTCAAGTGATTTGTGCTAATGCTGAACTTTTTGCTGTTGTACTTTTTACAAATGCCTATTATATTTATAAAAAATTCATTAAAGAAACAAACAAAAAAGGATGATAAATGACATTCATAAGAAGTAAAAGACATAAACAGACAGCATGGCCAGGTGAAAAGGATACTCTTAAAATTATTTACTTGGTTCTGTTTTACTGATCCTATATTTATTTATTATGAAGATATATATGGCGGTTTACAAGTTGTTTATTTTCCTTTACCCCAAACTTGTCGTTTGCAAAAATATATACTATAGAAGCAGCTTTAACATTCTACAACATCTATGCTAGCAGACTATTGTTGGACACTGATTACCAAAACCTCCAGTGACTATGAAAGTCGAAGTAAAAAAAAAATTAAATTAAGTTTTGTAAATATTGCTAATTTATTTTGTAATAAAATTCGATTAAAATCCTCTCCATCATAATTTGTTTTTAACTAAGCATGCTAGACAAAATCTAATTCCTGATTTAAGTGTTCCATATTAGAATATATAACGTGCACAATTTTTCTTTTCAAAAAATTTGAATGACCTCATTGTTGTTCAGTGTAATTACATAAAATTATCCCTTAATTTTATAATCATTTTTGAATTACATATTGCTATAATATGGGGGGGGGGAATAAAGTTAACTGTTTATTGTTGTTGCATAAAAATTATTTTGATTGCATAAAGATAAAAATAAAATTGATTGACTCATATGACCATACAAACAGGGTATATAGCAACAGACTTCTGTAAAAGCACAGTGATGATATATACCAAACTATAAACCTACCTTTATCATAAAAGAAAATGACTTAAAACATTCACAGCACTGAATATTGATTTAATCAAAAGTAATTATTATTAAAACACATAGTCAAATTCAAAGAACTTCAACAATTATTAATCGCTTTGACATTTCACCAAAGTATAACCTAACCTTTTGACATTTGGGATTGTTTACAATTTTCAAATCACAACATAACCTTCAAATTTTAAATTTTTGCTCTGAACACACGTGCGCTGATTGAAATGTTGAAAATAACATAAGAGTCACCAAAACGGCTGCTGTTTTTATATCCTTTTGAAAACAAAACATTGCTATGGTGATTTTTCTAGTTAGAAACAAAAGCCAATTTGGAACTGAATACTACATAACCACATATATGTTTATAACTATTGACTATTGTTTAAACAATTTCAATAAATAGATAGGCTAGAAAATTTCTTATTCAATCCCTACACTTGTATTGGCATAACACAATAAATTCACTAGAACTTGTCTACCAAATCATCTTTCAAATGCAATTATTAAATAACGAAATTTAACTTAATTACTATAATTTGCCTAGAGACATCTTGTTTAACTTATTTAAGGTTATTTAGATATTTTTAAGATATCCAACCATAAAATAATAACTAAATTACATTATTTTAGATTACTATGGCAAAACCGCAGAAACTTTTATTTTGTTTTAAAGATATCTTCTATAAAAAATAATCCCCACATTTACATTCATGTCATAATTATGCCCAAGGAACTGCTTGACAACAACTCAATGAAATATTTTAGCCGCAAGCTAAATAATCTTACTACAGAAGAAGCTTTTAACGAATTCACCAAATCGTTAATTTGAAACATATTTTTTTTACATTAAACATGCAGGAAAGGTAGCAAACATTTGCATGCATCATCACAACCATGTACCTTGTCTGTTTTAGGTCATATATGCAATGAAATGGCTTTAAATTCATTTTTATGTACAAAAATAAGTAACGATACTTCATTGTTAGCTGAACAATGACAATTTATCAAGATAGTAAGAAAAATCAATTCTAGACTTTATCCTTTTACTGCCTAGTGCGTTCCAGGGTGCATAATTGTTAAATTTAAAAATTTTCCCTGGCTTGATATAAAAAATTATTTAAATGTTTTTCCCCTTGAGATGATGCAACCCATCAAACATCTTTGTAAATGGGGTAGCCTAATTTCCAATACATGTCATAATATCATGACAATATGTATAATATTTATGTTAATTAACAATGAAACTAATTGATTATACATTCCCATATGAGTATTTAATTGTAAGTTATTCTTTTTTAAAATACTATAATTATAAGAAAATTGTTTGTTTATGAAATATATTAAATATTTTATTTAAAAAAAAAAAATACGCCAACTGGGGATAGAACGCGGGTTATGTAATTGGAAATCCAGCGTGCCTCACACTCAGACAAGCTGTCTGTTGATGTCGTTTGCATCATTGTGAATGTCATTTATTACCCATTTTTCGTTTGTTTCTTTTTTATTATTGTGTAATTACTTTTTGATGATCTTTTACAATTACTAAATACAGTTAAATATTCAGCATTCATTTATGCATGTTAACATACTTTGAAACTAAATTTTGTGCGATGGCAAAAAGGAAATGGGTTGCCATGGCAAGGGCGCCACTGCTCAATGATTAATTTATTTTTGCGATTTTACTTCTAACAAAAAAATGGCTTGTAGAATTATCCTCAGATTTTGCACAGTGCTTAAGTATATTTACAATGACGTTACAATGTAAGTTACCTGAAAAATCTGCTAATTTAGATTTTCAAAAATTTGTATTACCAAGTTCGGCTTTTAAATTATTTTGATAGTATTTACAATAACTAACAAAACTCAATGTAGCATGATTCTATAAATAACAATAATTCGAAAAATCTTTAGTTTCTATATAATAACTATCCCTTGAATTTATATTAGAGGTAAGCTTGTGTATATGTGGAGAGAACCGCTTCTCGATCATTTGAGAGAGCCTTTAAATCTTAATTATTTCAATTTTTGAATAATTTATGAACAAATCCAGTTGATATGACTTTAAATACAAGACAAATAAATAGGAGATTCCTAACCTTGTTGTTTTCTTTTTGCCTTGGTGAATTCAAAGGTTTTTTTTTATCAGTTCTACAATACGTTTTTGTGTTTGTTACAACGAAATTCGAATCCAAATATTAGATTGCTAAAATGAAAAAAAAAGCTAAAAAGAAATAATTTCTTATAAGAACTGGATGTTAGTACCTTTTGTTTAAAAATGCGCCAAAACTGAATTACGGTAGATAATCACAAATTTTATCTGCCTCTAGCTTCGTAACTTCTAACAAAAAAAAACCCTATATCGAGTTACCAAATAACTAAACAGGTTAACCAAATTAATCCCATAACATGGAAAATAACCCACAAAGATTTTAAAAATTTAAAACTGTACAATGGCTTGCTATCAAAAGAATAATGCACAAAACTGTTGCTATCAAAAGAGAATGATTGTTTAAAACCTTTGTTCGTATAAAATTTTCTTGCAAATCTAACCTAAATTATAGACATCAACAGCTGTACTTATAGAGAGATTACACGCGTGTAGCATAATATTTATTATTATGTTACACGTGTGTAATCTCTATAAGTACGGCTATAAGTGAAGACAAAGTATTTTGGGAAGCCTAATCAAAAGGAGAACTTAACAACCTCCTACTGATAGGTCTAATGAGCTGATTATGGAGAAATATAAATAAATAAGCAACTAGATTTACCTATTTTTTAGAAATCACTATGTTCTTTGATATAATTTTACTTGTTTATAACATAACAATTTATATAATAATTATGAGAATTAATGGTTATTATTTCTTTTTATTGCAGGACTGGTTTTTTCGTGTCTGGTGTAATTTTGGCATGGTATGGATACTCAAAAATAAAATAGTTGTTAATGTAGATTTTAATAACCTCGTTAATAACGTAGATATTGTTAATAGATTTTAAGCTGTAAAAATTACTATTAAAACAAAAAATTAGTAAATAAAAAAAGTACAATAAAATAAAACCTGAATTGATGTTCTTTTAGTAAGTAAAACAAGTTTATAGGTAACATAAGAAAATATATGACACAATGTGTGTATCATCAAAAGCTGGCCACAAACATTTTTATGATATACAAATGCCAGTTCTCAGCTGTCGGCTGTCATTCTACGTAAAAGACCAAAATAACTTGACCCCCTCAGCTTGAATATTTAAAAATTATTTTAAGAAGTCGTACACCCACGTAAAAATGAAACAATCACTCATTTTCTAACATTAACACAATTTATTTTAATTTTAAAAAGTGGAAATTTTTTCAAAATTCCTCTTTAACGATAATTTTATTTTTTCCTTGAAATTCTGCATGATTAATTGAATATTAAATGCATATGGAGTTGTCATCATATTAGTTTCACAAAAAAGAATTTATGAACTTGAAATTATTTTTAGAGCAATCTTATTAATAGATACCAGAGAAAAATAATGTAGCTCTATAAATTTGAACTTTGCTTTGAAATATTCTTTTCTTTATTTATATGTAATTTATATTAGTATACATACATTTACCAATACGTTAAAAATGAGCACTAAATAATTATGTTTCCCACACAATTTACCAACACAAATAAACAAAATACTAATTTAGTAACAGTTTAGTAATAATAATAGATTTTAAGATACATTAAAAATCAATTTTATTTACAAATATAAAATAAAATTAAAATACCAACCTGGACATTCATCTCGATGTTTCTGGTATAAGTCAAATTATTAACACAAGCACCTTGTAGAATTTAAACAAGCTTTCTTTGAATTATTATGTGTGTTTAAGAAACACTTCATGCATAAATATAATTAGGTAAATCAAAGTAGATACGAAAAAAATCTGATTAAGTGAAAAATATATCCAAGTAGAAAACATATAAAATTTAAAAAAATACAACACGTTCAATACACGTGTGTCTGTCCGTAAAAATATATATATAAGTAAAGTGTGCAAGGTCACACAAGATGAGATGATGCGAAAGTTTTTACCGGTATCGACGGAAGCCAGGGCAAAGTGATAATTTTAGATTATTGTGAAACAATGCTTTTCTTTTGCCATCAACCTACGAACATAATAGATCTTTAAGGTTATAGAATTATGTTTGCCAAGTTATGAGATTATAATAACATTAAATGTTTTACATTACAACCGGAATTAAAAAAACAATGTGACACTTTATTGTAGCTGAAAATAACTTAGAATGTTATTTTTTCGTGGTTTAGTATTTTAAAATGTGATTTTAAATTGAATATATAAAAAAAACAAAGGGCTTATAAAAGGATGATCTGCAATATATGTAAGGAATTTAGTTGTTAGGAATTAGAGATTGCTCCAGATATTTTCATCTAGTTAGAATTTTCTAATTATAAGTTGTATGTCTAATAAAATTGCAATGATCAAGTTTGAATATAGATATAAAAGATTTGTACTATATTGTATAATATTATATATAATAATGTATAATTGTTTATATAATAAATATAAATAGAATATTTCATAAATTGTGGCTACAGCCACAATGGACCAAATATTTTAAAAATCGACGTTGTACTGTTTCTAGTTCACTAATGTGGCATTGGTAAATTGGATACCATATTAAGCAAGCATATTCGAGCGTGTGTTGAACAAATGCATAGTATAGTCGAATTAATGTGCTAGTATGATGAAACAACTAAGAATTTCTTATGATGAAACCCAAAGATTTGTTAGCATTTTGTGTTGTTGAATTAATATGATCTTTAAATTCAAGTTTATTATCAAAATAGACACCCAAGTCTTTTATTTTTGTGGTTTGTTGAAGTGTGTTTTTATCAATAGTATAGTTAAAGTCTGAGATTAGATTTACTACCAAAAGATATTACTCTACATTTTGATATGTTAAGAGCTAAGTGATTTTCTTTGCACCATTCATACACAGCGTCGAGATCTTTTTGCAACAACTTACAATCCTTTCGAGAATGAACTTTAGAATATATTTTAAAATCATCTGCATAGAGGAGTGAATTATTTTTTATCTGATCTAGTAAATGATTTATAAAAAGAATAAAAAGCAATGGTCCAAGGTTCGATCCCTGGAGTACACCAGAAGTAACTTCAAATTCATACGATTTAAAACCACTGTGCTCAATATATTGTGAACGCCCGTATAAATATGACTGAAATAAAGAAAGTAAGTTATTGGGAAATCCTAACGCATCTAATTTCCTTATAACACTGGAGTGATTTACCTTATCGAAAGCTTTACTGAGGTCGGTGTATACGCAATCTACTTGACCACTAGCGTCTAGTTCCTCAGTCACAAATTGTGTGAAACATGCCAGATCATGCTGCTCAGTGGATATTTAAGGAGATACAGATTTGTAAATGCATTTATAAATAATAATTTCGAAAATTTTTGCAAAGTTGCACAGAATGGATATGGGCCGATAATTTTCAGCTTGTGACTTATCACCAGACTTGTGTACCGGACAGACTCTCGCACATTTCCATACTTTGGGAAACTGTTTGGTATCCAAAGATAAATTAAATATGAATTGTAAAAGTTCCGCAAGCACATGGATGCAGTCCTTAACTAAAAAGCTTGGAATCTTATCAGGTCCAGCTGTAGGTTTATTACTCAGAAGGTTGGTTGTCGCAATGATGTCTATCTCCGATATTTGTTTCATATTCTCAAAATTCCATACATTAGCAAAAGAGTTATTATGATGAGTTTTAGAATTTGTATCTATAGTATAAGCTGATCGAAAGTAATCAGCAAAAATGTTGACAATGTGTTGAGGATCACTATATGCCTTATTGTTGTAAGTAATAACCCCTGGTATTCGAGAGTTGTTCCTATGACAATTAATAAAGTTCCAAAATTGCTTTGGATCAGTTGAAATATTTTCCTCCATCTGAGCTGAATAATTTTTAAAACACAATTTAGAAGAGATTTTAACCTTAGCTCTCACAAAACAGTAGCTACTATAAACATCAGTTGATCGGGTTCGTTTATACTGCTTCCATAATTTCTCTTTTTGTTTTATTAAATTAATTAAGTCCCTATCAAACCATATGGGAAATCTGCGTCTAGACGTTCGTTTTTTAGGAATAGTAGCATCAAAAATGCGATAAAGAATTTCATAAAATTTGTTACAAGCTAGTTCTACATTTTCAATAGAGTATCAGTCAGTCCAATCAATAGTTGTGAAGACATAATACATGGTATTATAATCGGCTCTTCTAAAGTTATAATTCTGAAGGCTCGTATCCGCGTTTTCGTTAGCTGTTATAGATGATTTCCGATAAAAAACATCGAGACAGTTTTTCAAAGAAAATGTGAATACCAAAGCCGGATATCTTCATAAATCAGTGGTAAGGGATCACGTGATACATAACAGAAATTATTAGAAAATATTAGATCTAGAGTATTCATTTTAGAATTATATATGCAATTAAACTGATCCAGACTGCAAAGATCCCGAAAATATGTTAAGATTTTATGCTTCTTATCATTTGGGTCAAGATCATACTGCGAAGCATTAAAGTCTCCAACAATTACTACATTACATTTATTTTCAGTTATAATACTGGATAATGAATCCAGGAACATCTCCAGTTGCATAGCATTTAGATGAGGCGGAATGTATACGACAGCTAATAACGTTTGCGAGTATATGGGGCCTATTTTGCAACAAGCAATATCCATAAGTGGGAAACTTTTATGCAGATTGTCTACGTTGTATGGTAAGCACGGAATCGTGTCTTTAATAGCTATTAAGACACCCCCTCCTCTAGTAGATTTGCAGAATTTCGGTCTTTACGATATACCGTATATGAATTATTAAACAGCTCAGCTGATAAAGTAGCATCTGATAACCAAGTTTCTGTTAAGCAGATGATATTGAAATCTGAGGAACAAGTACTATGAAAGAAATCAGTTATTTTAGTGTTTAGTCCTCGCACATTTTGATAATAGCAGTTGATATGATTGATGTACTTAGAAGAAGAAGATGCCGGTACTGTTAAAATTTGTTGCATAGGTGTTGTATTGTTCAAAAAGTTTATAGGACTCTGTAATTGCTATTGGGATATAATTCTACGTTTCAATGCAGAAAGATATTTGGAGTACATATGACATTTGCTCTTGTCCCAGACAGCATGATGTGTATCCATATTTGTTGCATCCTCATTAGTGTTTTTATAGAGGGAACAGTTGGAACAGCATAAGGTTTTCGATTTACATTCTTTAACAGCATGCCCACCAGCACAAAGGGGAGATTTAATATCGTTCTTGCACCCTTTTGCAGAGTGGTGATAAGCATTACATTTATAGCACCTTAATACATCGGTAACATCGTACACTACACAACTATCTAGGCCAATAAACACACGCTCAACATCCACAAGCTTTCTGTAGGTGTTACGATTGACTTGGAATGTTGCTTGAAATATATTTGCGTTTTTCTTCGTTGGAGAATGGTTGATTAATTTGCTTAAGCATTTTGCATTTTGCTTAAGAAGAAGCCGAGTTAAAGTGAAGTCATCAATGTCCTGTGAAAATCCGACTATTTTAATACGAGGTGTTATTTCTTTAACAGATTTAATTTCGTATGTACTTGCTAGATTAGTTTGAATAGCACATTTGAACTCATCTGCGCATGCTTCATTTTCAAAATTTAATATAACACCTCCATTGTTAATATTTTTTGCACCCTTTATTTTTATCCTGGAAGAGATTAAGTCGATATTTTTTAATATATCAGACTTAGTAACATGTTCACTTTGAGATTGTTCTTTGGGCTTCATGATTATCTGTGACTCGATTTTCGAGGCGGTTTTGGCTGCATAGGTGTTTTGGGGCAGTGTAATGGAGTTTGAAGAAAATGCGCATTCTTTAGTAATTTTCTTAAGAGTAGTTTCAATAAATTCTGTTTTACACTTTTCAACTAGTTCTGATTTAAACTTTTCCAAATCACTACGTAATGTTTTACTAATATCATCGATTTTTTCATTAAGGAGCTGCAAACATTCCGGAAGATTAAATTGAGCGTTACGACAGTCCTTACACTTCCATATAAGTCCTGAGTATGATTTGATTGTACTTGCTATCGTCGGTGGTAATTCTACACATTCAAAGTGAAAGGAGTTTTTACAGGATCCGGCGCAAGATAAGCCAGCTGATTTGGTAGTAAACGGAAGTTTACATTTAGAACAATTAGGACGCATGATTAAAAGTTAATCAGATTTGTAGTTTACGTTTCACCTTTCAGATATTTGTATATAAAATTTAAGTGATATGATAAACTTACGATTTTAGAATTTTAACACAATTTTATCTTATGATGAATACAAAGTTTACACAGTACAATGTAATCACTGCTTTGCACTAATCATTCTTCTAATAATACTTGTTAATTCTTTATAGTTTACGAAACTTTTAAAACTATCCAAAATAATTTAGTTAAATTAGTTAAATTGTAAGGCATTAAATAGATCACAGAGAAGTGAATATGATATAATAAATAGTAGTGCGGATTATTTATATGTAATAATACAATAGGAAATTAATGTAGCCTAAGTAAAACTATAGTGTACGGCACTGCATCTGCAGAGTACAATGTCCAGAAATACGTTTTTATCTTTTTAACGTTACAATTAAAAACAAACGGATATTATTTGCAGTCACACCAGGTTAGTGTAGATATAGAAAACACTAGTTTAACCATAGATTTCATATGTTGTTCATTTTCAGCATTTTTTATAGATTAAGAATCTTTACATTATATGTAATATGTAAGTAATATTTTTATTTTTTCAAAAATCCTTTATCGCCTTGTATCTTCACAACAAAGCACTTTTCCAAAAATTATCGAAGGGCAAAAAAATTACCCCCTGGATTTCTGCCACATGTTTAATAAACACCCTGTATAATATAAAATTCTTTGCCAATAAAAGTGAACAAATTAATCAATACAGTCACTATCCGTTTCACATTTTTGTTTTAAAGGTTGGCAGATTTAAAGCAACACAATAAATTGGCCAATTTATTGTAGTGTGTTTTTATGACCAGGCAAAATTCGTAATTTCTTGTCAATAAATTCTGAAAATTTCTTGCCAATAAATTGATAAGTGGAAAACCAGTTCTATATCTTATGTTTTTTGGTGGCCTTGAGAAAAATACGTTAATACTGTCACTCAATTGTACCACTGTGATCCAACCAATGCATGCATTGTGCTCTCGTGCTCATTGTAAGGTAGTCATAACTATCATATGGTGTATGCAAGTTATGGAGGTAAACTGATTTATCTGAAATGTCATTTCGATGAAATTAAAGACAACAAATTTGCTAATTATTGCATTTTACACAATTAAAACAATATGAAACAGATATAAAATAGCATAAAAAAAGTGAATGTAAAAAATTATTTTTCTACAATTGTCAAAAAATGATGACATTTTTTCATTAATATCTGTATGCAAAATGCTACATTGGTTTTGTTTACCTGACTACGTTTATGCGATTTATGCACATTTGAGCAATGTCGTTTCCGTAGCAACAACGAAACTGTCTCCTTTGCACTGAAATAAAAATTTCCTTGTGTTATTTTTTATCATTTTTTTCCTACTTTTTCGGTTATTTCAATAACACTGTAGAAAAACGTTGTGTGCAATTCGTGCTCGAAATGACTTTAGTGGTCTCGAATGAGATTTTGACTCGGCTACGCCTCCTCAAAAGACTCATTCTTGACCAGCAAAGTAGGGTTTCGCACACTAAATACACAAATAACTATATTATTAAAATCATTCTAAAAATAGAACGGTAATTACTCATTTTTGACATTGACAATAGTATATCAAAAATGCTATTTCATAAAAAAAAAACTAACATCATACAACTTCTACTACAGACTTAAGTATTTGTTATATAAACTTAAATATAAAAACTCTTTAACTTAACATAAATTATAACGTAAACATACTTATATAATGAAAACATACCTATTCCGCTATTAAATTGAGAACAGCCTGAGAGAAAGAGATTTTTTTTAGGTGGTAATCTCCCAAGGCTTGGCAACGTATGAATCAGAATTCAGTAGTGATCTATTCAATAGATCTGTATTTGTTGCTGTATGCGACATTTTTCTAGTATGATCCAGTCTAAATAACTTAAACTTAAAATAACGGCAACAACGTGTGATCTATAACTTCAGAACCATGAATCAGGATCTTATGCACAGAAGAAGGTAGATTGTACCAAAGATATTCCTGAACAAGTCTTGAAGAAATGTCTTTTTTATTCCTGTTATTTCAACTGATATAGCAGAATTGTCGAAGAACTTTTGTGCCATGTTGTGTGCCTAACAAATTTTAAAAATATTCATTACAAGGGGGCCTATTATTCACAATATAAATAGGATTTCACTGTACAGTAGAAATCCATAATCCCAACACACTGTATTCTGACATCCAGTAATCCAAAAAACAACATTTACAAGTTGTAATTCGAACAAACCTCTTTAATCCGAAATCCTCTTTAATTTAAAACAATCTATGTACTATTGCAACATAGTTGGCACAGCAGACTTTTCCGTTTTAAATTGAACTTTCTCCATAGTACTCTCTGTAATAAAAATATAAAATTTGAGTGTCACAATGTCAGTGTCAAAGTCGGTGTAATATACCAGAATTCTTAAAAACCTGCCTACTTTATAATAGGGTCCTTGCATGATTTTCAGATTTATTCCCAACGAGTTCAGAATTGTATAACTAGTGTTATTCAAAATATTTTTGCTAAATAACTGTTATTATTAAAGTTATTAGTGAAATAAGTTTAAATAATTATTCAACCCTTGAAACGCATTTGCGCTGACGCGGGCAGCGTGACGTCATATCGCGTATACCCATCTTGCAAATGCACTTACTCCTTGTTAACTGTTATAGCAGATAGGTGTTGTAATTTTGAGTTTATTTGAATTCTAAGTTACTAAATGTTTTGTTTTTGCTCTGTGTGTTAAAAGATAAAATGTTTATGTTTAAAATGGGGGCACGCCCCCTCGGGGGGTTGAAACCCCCATTTTGTACCCCTAATTTAATAACCCAACCAAATTGAGCAAAATTTATGTTGGGAGGGTTCTTGGAGTCGCTGATTATGAATCCAATGAGAAAATCGAAAAATTCAAAATGGCAGACCCAAAATGGCGGTCCTCAAATAACGGCATTTGGGATTGAGAATGCGATTTACGCCGTTTCTATTGATTCTAGAGAAAAACTCAAAGAGTCAAAAAGTGTTTAAAATGTGATTTTGCAAAGGAATCCACTATTTTGGTTACCTTATTATGTAACCCCTTCGCTCTGCCCTAATAGTAGAGTCAATTTTTGCATTAAGTTCTTATTTTTTACTATCTAAAGATAGAGACTTGAAATCTTTCGTAATGGCTTCAATACTGAACCAATATAAAATGTTATATGTTTAAAATGGGGGCACGCCCCCTCGGGGGGGTTGAAACCACCATTCTACACTCCCAATTTAATAACTCGGGAAGTTTTCCATCAACTTGAGCGAAATTCATGTTGGGGGGTTTTTGGGGTTCCTGATTATGAACTCAATGAGAAAATTAAGAAATACAAAATGGTGGACCCAAAATGGCTGTCTTTGAGATTGGAAATGCGATTTACGCCGTTTCTATTGATTTTAGAGAAACATTCAGAGAGTCAAAAGTGTTTAGAATGTGATCTTGCATAGGAATACACTATTTTGGTTACCTTATTATGTAACCCCCTTCACTCTCCCCTAGTTGGCTTCTCAGTGAAGAGGTTGCATAATAAGGTAACCAGTAATTACGTATTCCTATGCAGAATCACATTCTGAACACTTTCTGGCTCTTTGGATTTTTCTCTAAAATCAATATATTTTATACAACAGAATATTTTAGATTTTATACATAAATAATTATTAGCATTGATTTTATTATCATTTTTGTTTATTCACTTAATAATAATTGCTACAACCCATAACCTGGAAACCAGGCCCCAGAAGCTATAAGCTTGTGCGGGAGGGAGGGGGCGATTATTATTATTATGTAGGCCCTAAATGCGGCTGCAGCCGACTTACAGATGGAACAGCGCAAATCCCACATTTGTGTCACAGCTAAGGAAAACTGCAGAAAACCTTAACCAAATCTGCCGGCACCGGGAATCGACCGCGGGCCGCTTGGGTGAAAGTCCAGCACTCTAGACAGTCACTACCAAGGCTTAATAATTAGTAACCTACAGATATTTTCTTCAGACACACTTCAGGGACAGGTATTTTCTTCATTTAAAAACAGAAATTTGATTGTAAATGTTCATTACAACTTTCTGAACAGACTTTCTTAATACCCAATGACTTTATACGACTTTAATGGTCTCCCCGAGAATGTCCCATAACTGACGTCCTGCTCAATTCTGGTGTGGAGTCCATAAAAAAAACTAATAAACTACTTAACATGCATATTTATTTTTTTCTTAAATAATGTTTACACTCCTTGCTTTATATGCTTTATTAGAAAATGGTGTTTTCTTTATATGATTAATTTCCATATGGTTTGGTGGATTGCCCTTCTTTTGTGGCTACAAAAAAAGACCATAAATTTAAAGTACATGTCTGTAATGTAAACCGTATTTATAATTTTACAAACCATAATAAAAAAATGTGTTGGTACCGATCGTTCAATCAAACTGTTTAATTGGTCCTGTCTTAAAGCTGGTCCTTCTGGACTACCTTCAGGTACTGTTAATGTAAGTTTTGGTAGCATAACGCAACCCGCAATTAATGGATATAAATTATAATTCAGCGTTTTTGTACCTTCTGGTAGAATTGATATTTGTAGCTAAAAATGAAAAACAATTGAATTGAAATATAATATAAATACAAAGATAATAAATAATCTTTGTATTTATATTATATTTCATGATTATGGAGTTCCACAAAGTAAGGCTGGAGACAGTAAACGCTAACAATTGAATTGATTGTGTCTATTTAAATCCTAACCTGTAGATCTTTCAAGATTTTTAAACAATTAGTTTTCCAGTACATATTTTAAAAAACTCATGAAAGACATTTAAAGAGATAAATCTGGTGATCTATTCTGCCGTGCTAAGCGAAAACAACCTATCTGCAAAACATCAATTCAGAAATATACCATATCTTTTCTTACCTCAATTTACATTCTATATAGTGCATTTGCACATTGCAGTTTTGCAGATAGGTTGTTATTGCTTAGCACGGCAGTATTGTCCGTCTCACGTTGGGACTACAGTGAAGGAAAGATAGCCAATGTATTTCTTATGGGAGTTTGTGCTTCGTTCTTGCCACCTATTTCACTGTATGAATCTATAGAAATGTGGATTAAGATTCCAGAAGTTCTAAACCTTTGAAAACAGTAACCGAAAAAGTGTGATCGTAACCATACAAAAGGAGCATTTAAAAGAAAGTCTTAACATGTATTTGTTATTTCATTAAACATTACTTGGGATTTTTACATTGTACATGTATCTAAATATCCGATATTTTATTACTTGTACTTTTTTGTTTAATTCTTTCGTCTTCAAATTCTTTCAACATAAAAATAACGGCTGGTCCGCTTCTGTATGATCTTTTTAATCTTTTAATTCACAGGTAAATACAGGAAGTCCCAAACGTAATTTTAACGGTAAAATGATTTCATCATGATAAAATCATTCATTTGTTCAACTTGTTTCAAAAGAAACTTATTTTTACTTCGCGGAACTACATAATACAGTTTGTACTTACTGAGATTATAGTATAACGTTTTTTTGTCAGCACTATTATTTGTCACCTAATGCATATAAGCAAATTTCTTAATACAGAAATAATTATTTGGTTTCAAATTTTGATAGCTTGTGCGTCTTTAGAGAGAAACCCTCGAAAACGTCGATTTTTATCTTATTAAATGAGACATATTTTAGTGTAATTGTTATTTGCAGATCATCTTTTGTTTCCGAGTTATGGCGATAGAGAAAATATTTTTAAATGGAAACCCTAATTTTTTATGATGGATTTGGAAAGCAATTTCCGAGATAATTGCTTTTAAAGTTTTAAAACAAAAATTAAAAAACAATCAAGAGTTCCAAGTTTTAATAAAAAAAATTCTTTTAAGAACTGCCATAAATTTAACGCTAAGTGAATTGTTACATGGCTACTTGATTTTTTATCAATCAAGTTTTTATCAATTGAATAACAATCAAGAGTTTAATTTTCTTAATAAAATCAAGTATCCATGTAACAAGTGACTTAGCGTTAAACTTATGACAGTTCTTCAAAGAATTCTTTTTTTTTATTAAAACTTGGAACTCTTGATTGGTTTTTAATTTTTGTTTTAAAACTTTAAAAGCAATTATCTCAGAAATTTCAATACAGTATCATACTCTTTTAGCATATTTGACCTTAGCATTACATTATCTTTCCAAATCCATCATAAAAAATTAGGGTTTCCATTTAAAAAAATTTCGTTATTGTCATAACTTGGAAACAAAAGACGATCTACAAATAACGATTACACTAAAATATGTCTCCTTTAAGATAAAAATCGACGTGTTCGAGGATTTTTCTCAAAAATATTTAATAAAAGATTTATTTCGATAGTTCTAGACTTTATATGCGCACTACATGAACAGCAGCAAATTTTGAAATTTTGTTTTACTACCACTGTCAGAAAAAGTGACTACCTGCAATATAACTTGCTCGAACAATAGGGATTATAAAGGTTTATGCAGTTACAACTACAATATTTAGAAAGTGTTTTTAAAAGTTACTTGCAAGATGTTTGGCAACCCCGTTGTCCATAAGAACACACACTGTAGTCTCAACATGAGACGATCAATAGAAGGCTACTTAATTAAACAGTTATTTACTGATCTAATCTCATATTATTTCAAATGGTGTTGCGTACTAGTTCGGTTTTGACTAAGTAGTCAATTTATTTGTTGTTATTAGTAGAGGTAAATATCAAGAATCCTTACCTGTTTGTAACCAGCAAACATAAATGCTTCACTAGCTTCCATATTCATTTCCAACTGAATTAATTGCTGTGATCGATTATAGAATTTATAACTTACAAGTAGTGGAGTACGCACTATACCAAAAGCAGGTAATGGAAGTTCAAGATCTAATGGGATCCAGTCAACACTTAATCCTGTTATTGTCATTTGACTGATAGTTATATTACCCTTTTCTCTAATAAGAACAATAGAATAAGATTGGTAACAAAAGTGCCAAAAAAACAAACCTTTTCCACTTGACAGTATATTGTCCAATGTTTATAGCAGAATCATTCTGTTTAAAAACTTCAGCTACAAAAACATCTGCACCGTTTTCGCTGTTTCGTAAAATTGAACCTTTTATTTGACTTTTACTTGTATTTTCCACTTCTTTCACTACTGGTGACTAAAAGTAATCTTTCATAATCTAAATATTGATAATAAGGTAAAAACTAAAAACTTACAAATTCTAATATGGTGTCCTCAATTGTAATAGGCCGTGGGGATAAACAATTAATCACAGGCATCAGTATAAATGGTTCTCCTACATAGAATCTTGACACGTCTTCAAATCTCATAGTTAAGAATTTTGTAGATATATCAAATGGCTTGACAACTGGAACGTTGATGATTTCTTCTTTAATACTAGCAACAGGCTTTTCACTTTTTAGCAGATAAGTGATCTTTACACCTACATTTCTTGGTCCAACATTATGACATCGCACATATATTTTTGTATAAAACTTCTCTGAGGTTTTTAAAATATCTTTATGTAATTGTAAAGGTAAATTTTGTGGTTTTCCAGAATTATTAAAAGAAAACTCAGCTAAAAGATATGACATTTTATTAGAAGTTTTAAATATATATATATATATACACTATTTTAGATGTCTTGACATCGCAGTTGACTTTGTGTGCGATAAAGAATCACACTGTATACACTGACTCAAATAAGTCTCTATACACAAACAAGAATTTTACATGTTCCTTCGCATTTTATATTATATGGCACTGACAACACAAAAAAAGATAATTTTACCATTTTACTTTCTTTTGACTTGGATGGGTAAACCATGAGTGCAGTGTACTTGCCTACATGGCTCGCTGCCTCGTCTCACACCCACGTATCCACTCTATGGCTCGGTGCGCCCAGCACCTCAACACCGAAAGGTATAAGGGGTTAAAGATTATGTATGTACTTTCTTTTGTTATTCTGTTTTGCTTGAATAAAGTTTTGATTTTGTAAGAGTATTTTATTTTTATAATCATCATTATAAATTTTGTTATCTTTTTTTTTGTAGTCAATGCCATATAATATAAAATACGAAGGAATATTAAAAATTTTTGTTTGTGTATGGAGACTTATTTGAGTCGGTGTAGTTGGTTTTGCAATTTTTTTTATTTGCAAGTTCTGATTCTGACTGACAGTGACAGATTTTTCTAATTTATAGGTTATAATGTTTTGAATGAAGTGTGGTTTTATAAATTTTTTATCAAGTTTTGCTATGAAATACATAATCAATGTCTTAGATTAGTTCATGTAAGGTGTTTACATTTTTTCAATTCGATTATTCCGAATGGTACAAAACCTTGGTCTAAAATAAATGGTATAAAATTTGACCATGCACTCCGATGGAATTAGTAATGTTAGTCTATCTTGTCGAAAGAGGAGGTTGGGTAGATTACTTGTGAATATTACCTATAAATTTTAAATATTTTGTTAAATGATATCGAAAGTTGGGGGGGTTTTAGAAACTGATGGAATGTACCAGAGAAGATACAACCACGAAATAGACGAGCTAATAAAAGCAGCAGACATAGTGCGTGGTATCAAGGCACATCGGTTAAGATGGCCCGGGCATCTCTCAAGGATGAAAATGCAGAGAATGGCCACAGCTATTATGGAATGGGATCCGGGTTATGGCAGAGAAAGAGGAAGACCACGAGAAAGGTGGAGGGATTTGATCCAGAAAGACATAGCCGTGATGAAAATTCAAAATTGGAGATTGATGATCCGGGACGGAAAACAATGGCAAAGAATTGTAGAAGAGGCTAAAACTCACAAAGGGTTGTGGCGCCGAAGATGTAAGTAAGTGATATTGAAAGTTGATAATGAATTCAGATGAAAGAAAATTTAACAAGCTGTGAAGTTTGCAGATTTACAAATTATGAGTCTATTGCTAATCAACATATTAAAGCTGAACATTTTGTGCACGTTCTTAACTCTCGCCCACCGGAAATAATTTCGACTACGCGGACATCAGGAATGGGTCTTTTGTGATCCGGCTAGCAATTTACTGTTTTTACATGAATTTCAAAACATCAAAATGTTAATGCTACTAATAAAAGCTTACACATGATAATATATTCATAATATTAATGTTTTTCTACAGGGTCATCAACAAAAACCACAAGCCATGTGACTACTAATTTTAAAAGTGGTGCCAAATTTATTTTTTTGGCATTGCCAGTACTGCAAAACGAACACTTCCATCTTACTTTCTAACCTCACTAACCATTGGCGTTCGTTGTTGTTCCTCGTGGTCGTGTTTATTAACTTTTAGAAAATTATTATTATTGTTTAGTTTTGTATAGTGTAAATATTAGGGTTGTAAATCTTGTGTATTGTTTAGTTCAATTAGTTTTAAGTTTTCTTTCGAAATATAGACTTGTAATTGTAATGCTACACCACTGGAAAACATACTTTTAATACTACTTGTCAGGCTTACCAATAGTGTCAGATGTGTTGCCTATATAACAGTAGATGTATGGTCACGTGGCTTGTGAACAATCTTGATGACCCTGTACAACCAATTGCAATTATTGGAAAACAAACTATAAAAGGTGAAACATTCGACATCCATAAGTAATGGATTTATTCAGTAAAAATTCTTGTTACAAATAGGGTAAAAATTACTTCTTACACAATTTGCATACTTTCTTTACAGTAACCTGTTGACGTGTCCATCAAATAATTTAAAAATAACTATCACGCTTATTATATTTGTTCCTGTATTCGGGAAACATAGTGTCAAGTCACCCGAGCAGATTTTTCCAATGTAAACCAAGAAATTCTTTCACGAAATTTATTTTAAACCACCTTCATAACAGCTTTGAGGAATACACAAATGCCTAAAGCGGTATTTAAAAAAACAGTGGAATTATTTAAAAAAAATGAAAGTGCGGTCACTTGAGACCCAATTTCATTAGTCTGAGAGTTAATGATTATGATAACAGCTATGATCTTTATCATCAAAAACAATTGTGCACCGTAGGCACATGTAGATGTGCCACGAATTCAGAATTCATTGTTACTTGTTTGCTCTTATTTCTTATTAGCAATCATATCCTCAAATGTCAGTGTGATTTTTAGCATTCGTTTCTTGTTTTATGCAACTGAGTAATTTGAGAATGGTAATCTAACAGTTCTGTTCAGGTTTGTATAGTTACAATGAGCGCATTCAGCAGACTTACCGGTCACACCGGTCTGGGTCACCGGTAGTTGTTTTGCTCACCACATTTTAAATACGGTTTTACCGGTAAAATTAAAGTGAGGTTACAACATTGTGATTATTAGATATTTTTACGATCTTTTCCGAAGAACTGTTGATATTTATAATTTAGGTTTAAATTATCCTCATCTAATATTAGCTGTTACATTATTATTAGTACAAATATCGAATTAGGTTATGCCACTCTATATTTGACAAGTAAATTTAAATATATCAACCAGTAACCAATTTCTCATCATTCAGCTAAAATCTACCGGTGAGAATGGATCCTTCTATTTTTGACAACTGTCAAATTTGTTTAATTTTCAAATTTATATAAGTTGTATTCTTTTTACCATGGGTTGTTTTAGTACTAAGATGTACTTAGCTAAGACAAAGTGAGATTAACTAAGACCATTGAAAAGTAAAAAGAACATACAATTCAACGTTTATGTAAACAATCAGAAACCACAACATAACCACAAATTTGTAATCACTTGTATTTTTTACAAGGATGACGGAAAATAATAAAATAAATTAAACTATCTACTTTTCAACTTATTTTACTTCATATCAGGAATGTCATTATGTGTAATAACTCCTATATTACAACATGAAAACTGATCTTCAATTTTTTTTATTAAATTTTACAAGACATATAAAACTTATAACATTTGTAACATTGATAAATGATACAATTTACAAAGTGTTTAGCATTTACAGGTGATAACTGTAATACTAATTTTGGAAGCACCAATTGTGCTGGTAAAAAGAATAATATTGCTCATTTAAGAAAAATAAATAAATCCTTCTCTCATTGGCATTGGTTGTCCAGCTGATGTCCTAAATCATTCCATTTGAAGAATTATATATAACGTTTTATGCCAAATAGAGGCTATTCTCAATTCGCACCCGCTTCTGTACGGCTATTCTCAATTCGCTCTGCACAGAGTTCTGACCCTACTGATCTAGAGGCGTTATCACCTGGTCATTTTCTAACCATGGGCCCTTTAGTGTCTGTACCAGATGAGGATTTTTCTGACACTAAATTAAATCGTTTAAATCGATGGAATTTAGTGCAACGAATTCAGAGTGATTTCTGGCATAAATGGAAGTCAGAATATTTAAATACTGTAACAAGAGAGAAAAAGAAAGAACCTCTTCTTCACACAACAAATGGAATATTCTACAGCATTCGAGAGAATGACGCATCGCACCAAGTATGTAAACCAGACGCGGTTTATCTAGCACCTTCCAGAAATACATAGTAGGTTCTAGCGGCTTCTGGTACGATTATATGAGGGTATAAAATCGACTTCGCAGATGAAAGAGGATCAGTCAACAGCGAGTCATTAACTGTGTATCACGAAATAAATAGTAAATGTGAAGATAAATGTTGTATTAGAAATTCATAGTCTGTAAAAAATAGTTTTAATGGTTTATAATCATAGCGTTAATTTATAGTGTATTCATTAGTGTTTGTAAATAAAGATTTCTTATTAATAGACGATTTAAACGGCACTTTTGTTATTATTTTAAAAAGAACGTTACAGTGGTGTTACAGGTGTGAGGTTTTAAAATAAATAAAATCGCGTAATAATTAAATAAAGTGCTGTGAGAATAAATCTTTAGTGTTAAAAATAATTTCAACAAACAATTAAAATGGTGATGAAATTTTTGAAAGATCTCTTAGTGATAGATTTAAAACGGGAATTGGACGAGAGGGACTTGGATAGTAATGGAAAGAAAGAAGTTTTGATAAATCGGCTAAGAGAATGGCTTTTAGAACAGAAGGAAGATCCTGAAAATTACCGCTTCGAGATACCTGGACCCACAATTGATACTAATTTTTTGTTAAGTAAAATGGAAGAAAGTTCTAGAAAAGCCGAAGAGAATTCTAGAATGTTAAAAGAAGAACTACTGCAAAAGTCCGAAGAGAATTCTAGAAAGTCCGAAGAAAATTCTAAAATATTAAAAGAAGAATTATTGGAAAAGGCCGAAGAAACTGTTAGAATGCTAAAGGAAGAAATACTGGAGAATTCCAGGAAATCCGAAGAAAGTTCTAGAAGACTTAAAGGAGAATTGCTGGACAATGTCAAAGCGTTAGAAGATAAAGTTTTTGAGGAATTGGAAAAACAGGATAGGGTAATAAAGATGGTAGAAGAGAAAATAGCCCAAATACAATTACCACCAACAACTGAGAAAGATGGCGTAACTAAAATGCTGGAAGATAGAATGAGTCAACTACGGTTTCCCTCAACTTCTGAGTGGCCGAAACAATTTAAAGGAGAAAAGGATCCTGCCGTAGGGATAAAAGTAAAACCAACCACGTTCGATGGAAAGATACCTTGGTCCACCTACTACAAACAATTTGAGGCGGCCGCTGGGGCCAACGGATGGACACGCAAGGAAAAGGCCGTTTCTTTAATTGTGGAGACGCGTTGAATGTCCTGCAAACAATCCCAGCAGGACAGGAAAATGATTATCAGTTGTTAGTTTCTAGATTGGAAATGAGATATGGAGACGCGCATCTTCAACAAGTGTATCACGCGCAAGTGAAGAATCGTATCCAGAAGAATGGAGAAAGCCTTCAGGAGTTTGAAGCCGATGTTGCGCGGCTTGTCCGATTGGCGTACCCTACGGCACCCGATTCATTTCTGGGACAACTCGCTGTGCAGACCTTCATTGATGGGTTAAGAGACGGGGAAACACAACAATCATTGAGACTGGCACGACCAAGAACAACTGATGATGCGCTTGCTCATGCCTTAGAATTTGAAGCTGCAAAACAAGCGTCCCGAGGTCACGGGCGTGTTTGGGCCGTTGTGGAAGAAGAAGAAGGTTCTAAAGATCATCTAGAGGAGTTAGTACTGAGAGTTCTTCGGAAGGAAGAAAGCCGTAAGAAGAATCATCAAGAAGTTCGAGGGCCCCGTTGCTGGAACTGCGGCGAACAAGGACATGTAGAACCCCGTTGTCCCAAAATAAGAAAAGTACAACCGTCGGAAAAGTTAAAAGGGGTGGGCAAGAGATGGCGAACGTTGAAGAAAGATGCCCCAGAGATCACCGTCCATGCTGTAACATCAAGGAATAGTACCAGCAGTTTGTTCATAGATGGGAAAATTGCGAATCGAATTGTTCCACTACTTATCGATACGGGGGCGACAAAATCCATTATACGCCCTGACGTTCTAAGAACAAGTATGAAGCTGTTACCGACAACTATTCAACTCCGTACGGCTACAGGTGAAGTAATACATACACGCGGAGTGGTAAAGGTAAAGATTGGCATTGGAAGTGAAGAGCGTAATCATGAAGTGCTGGTGGCAGATATCACTGATGACTTCATCTTGGGCATGGACCTCCTGAGAAAGTTTGGTTTTACATTGGACTTGAAGGAGGGTGTTTTGAAGGTTGGTAACGAAGAACTTCCGTTGCACCCACGAGAAGATCCTGTCGTAAGGGTTTTGCTGACAGGAGATGTGATATTGTCGGGTCAAAGTGAGATGGTTGTCGAGGCAGGTTTGGATGGAGATCTTCGGGGAGGATGTGTGCGAATGATGGAGCCTGTTTGTGATAAGAAGATCCATAGTGGCATACTGGTGGGAAAAGCGCTGATCAAGGTTGGAAAGACAGTACCGGTGAGGCTTATGAACGTTAATGTGGATCCGGTGACATTGAAGAAGAGTACCCTTGTGGGACAGTGTGTGCCAGTATTCCGAGTAGCCAGGTGTATGGCTGATGTTCCAAAACCAGCGCCCAAAGACCATGGTGGAAAATTAGTGGGTATGGTTACTAGTTCGTGCGAAGACCTTAACAGAACGGAAGTGAAAGAGGTACAGGGTTTGGTTCACCGATACCAAGATATCTTCGCTCTTGACGATAGCCAGAAGGGACGAACAAATATAGTAAAACATAAAATCAATACAGGCAACTCTATGCCTGTCCGTCAGCAGCCGAGGCGTCTACCTTTAGCAAGGCGAGCAGAAGCCGAAAAGATTATTACCGATACGGAAGAACAAGGGGTCATCGAGCCATCCAGCAGTCCATGGGCATCACCGGTGGTCCTGGTCAGTAAGAAGGACCAGTTGGAACCTGAAGACCGGGAGAAGACCGCGTTTACTATTGGTTCCGGACTATGGCAGTTTACAGTTATGCCTTTCGGTCTATGTAACGCTCCGGCCACCTTTGAGCGTCTAATGGAGACCATCCTGAGAGGGCTGTCGTGGAAGACCTGCCTGGTATACCTAGATGATGTGATTGTAGTCGGAAAATCATTCAACGAACATTTGAAAAATTTAGAGGAAGTGTTCCGAAGACTACGTGGAGCCAATCTGAAACTGAGTCCGAAAAAGTGCCACATATTCAGAAAGGAGGTGAAATACCTCGGGCACGTCGTATCACAAAATGGAGTGGCAGCCGACCCCGATAAGATTCGTGCAGTTCAAGAGTGGCCAACACCGAAAGATAAACACCAAGTTCGTAGTTTTCTTGGGTTATGTACCTACTAAAGGCGTTTCGTTCCTGGGTTTGCCAATATAGCGAAGCCTCTGACAAGGTTAACTGAAGATGGGCGCGAGTATGTTTGGAGCGGAGAGTGTGAAACAGCTTTCCAACAGTTGAAGCGTGCCCTGACAACAGCACCAATATTGAGCTATCCACGGACAGAAGGGAAATTCATACTTGACACAGATGCAAGTAATCTGGCCATTGGGGGTGTACTTTCTCAGATACAGGATGGACAAGAAAAGGTTATCGGCTATTTTAGTAAGGTTTTGTCGAAAGCCGAAAGGAATTATTGTGTGACCAGAAAAGAACTATTGGCCGTCGTGAAGTCCGTTGAGCACTTCTACAAATACTTGTACGGACGGAATTTTTTATTGAGGACGGACCATGCAGCGTTGAAATGGCTTCTACAATTCCGTAATCCTGAAGGCCAGGTCGCAAGGTGGATCGAGCGATTACAAGGATACGACTTTGACACAGAACAAAGAGCGGGCACTAGTCAGCGAAATGCCGATGCTCTTTCAAGAAGACCCTGTCCAACGGATTGCCGTCATTGCTCTCGCTTGGAAGAGAGGGTTTGCCAAGTATTAAGAACTACCATCGTCAACGACAATTGGTTGCCGGAAGAATTGCAACGACAGCAGAAGGCTGATCCCGAACTAAAAATGGTACTGGAATGGATGCGCGTGGGAGAAAGGCCTGCCTGGGAGGCCGTCAGCCCTTTCAACAGAACGCTCAAAGCATATTGGTCCCAATGGGAGTCCTTGAAGGTGGAAGACGATCTCCTGAAGCGAGTACTGGAGAGTGAAGATGGCACCACCATTAGGTCTCAGTTCGTGGTTCCAAGAAGCCGAGTGGCTACAGTGTTGCGACATCTCCATGACGGTACCTCAGGAGGACACTTCGGTGTGAAAAACACTTTGGAGAAAGTTAGGGAGCGTTTTTATTGGGTCAACTGTAAAGAAGACGTGAAGGAGTGGTGCCGGAAATGTGAACTATGTGCCACTGGTAACGGACCCTTGGGGAAACGAAGAGCACCTATGAGGCAGTACAATGTGGGTAGTCCTCTGGAAAGAATAGCTATAGATATTGCCGGACCATTTCCCGAAACCGACGATGAGAATAAATACATATTAGTGGCAATGGACTATTTTACCAAATGGCCAGAAGCATATTCCTAGCGATAATTTATACCAACTGAGTAAAATATTTGATACTAGGCAACTTTTCTGCCAAAAACTTCTTATTGCCATCCAAACAAATAAAATATCATTGCAACCTATTTCTCACTCATATCTTACCCGACACAAAGAGTTTTTAGCTAAAATCCCCAAATGTGACAAAACCATCGGACAGAGAAGTTTCACCTACCTGGGACCAAAATATTATAACATAGTACCAACTGAAATAAAAACTATAAATAAATTAACTTCATTTAAACAAAAATTAAAGTTATGGATACAAGAAACCGATAGACAAGTATTCCACGATATTATTACAAATGTGATATAATCCCAAAAACCTGCCAAAAATGCATTAATTCTATATAATTAATTTATCCTGGAGTAGATATTATACATACCGATTTAGACACTACATTCCTGGCTGCAACACTCCCACATTAATATTGAATCAATACCTGCCATGACAGAAATTTTGCACGTTTATACTGTCTGAATTTTATATTTTACTAGCAAATACCCGGCGCGCTCTGCTGCGCTTTATTGAAATTACATGTTTTTACTTTCCGCTCGCGGCAGCAGCTAGCTTGCTGTGCGAGATCTATATATATTTTCTTGTCACATCAATCTCAGTACCCATTTTTAACTTCCATATATGGGTTTTTCGCTGTTATTTCGGACCACGATGGCCGATCAGAGTCCAATTTGGTCTTATTTTCTATTCTGGGCCAAGACCTTTCCAATGATACCAATTTCATCCAAATCGGTCCAGTGGTTGCGGAGAAAATCGCATACATATATACAGACAGACAGACAATCTTTCCCTTTTATATATATAGATAGATATATACACATACTTTTAAAATGTTACAAAATTTTCTTTTATGTAATGTATTCCGTGTTTTATATTTTATATTATATCTATGTCAGAATTACACCACGTACAAGCTGTTAAATAACAGCTTCTGTGGTCACCTATGTTTATTTACATGTTCAGAGATTTGTCATTACTTAAATATTTGTGGATTTTTAGTAAATAAACATTATTATTATTATTATATGCCCTACCAAACCAGGAAGCTGCGCCTGTTGCTGATGTACTAGTCAAAGAGTCCTTCAGTCGCTTCGGAGTGCCCATGGAGCTGCATTCGGATCAAGGCCGCAACTTTGAGTCTGTACTATTTGGAGAAGTCTGTCGACTGTTGGGCATTCGCAAGACTCGGACCACACCGTTACATCCGCAGTCCGATGGAATGGTAGAACGCATGAATCGGACAATGGGCAAATATTTGGCCAAGGTCGTCTCCGATCATCAACGAGACTGGGACCAATACCTGCATTTGTTCCTAATGGCTTATCGTGCATCGGTCCACAAAACAACCGGTCAGTCACCAGCGTCTGTGATGTTTGGACGCGAGTTACGGTTACCGTGTGATCTGGAATTTGGGTCTCCACCTATAGAGCAGGAGGTAGCCGGGAATGATTATGTCATCAACTTAAAGAAGAAGTTGGAGGATATTCACGACCGAACCCGAAACAATAGTCGAATCGCGAGTGACCGGATGAAGGCTACGTACGATGTGAGAGCCCAAGAAGGAGGGTTTCAACCTGGAGAGCTTGTCTGGTTATACAACCCGCAAAGACGTCGTGGCTATTCTCCAAAGTTACAGCGGAATTAGGAGGGCCCATACCAGGTGAAGAAACGAATAAATGACTTGATTTATCGCATCCAGAAATTGCCAAGAAGGAAACCAAAGGTGGTACACTCCAATCGTCTGGCGCACTATGAGGGAAATAATGACGCAGTCCCGGATCGGGAAGATGAGGCTGAGGTGGCTATCAATACCGTAAGGCCTGGAGATGATCAGCCAACCTTCAGAGAATTTATGGCTGCGTTTTCTGGAACTAGAAAAGCGCGATTCGGAGTCACGACTGAGATGCAACAAGATCTCTTCCGGGTCCCTGGTGATTATTCCATTGCCCACTGTGTCTCCGAGGATCTCCGTATGTCCAGGGGGATCGCAGTAGTGTTTAGAAATAAATTTGGACGGCTGAATGAACTTCGTGAACAAAATCCCTCTGTTGGTAAATCCTTACGCTTGCCTGATCATGACCGATCCATTTACTACTTGGTAACCAAGCAGTTTTACTACCAGAAACCGAGTTACGCCGACTTGTGGAGGGCATTATGGAATTTGAGGATCGAGTTGCTTACCAGGGGAATTAACAAATTGGCAGTTCCCAAACTCGGCTGTGGGCGGGACCAGCTGGATTGGAGAATCGTTAGAAACATGCTGGAAGTTGTCTTTAGAGGTACGGACGTCAAGATCTTCGTCTGCAGTTTTGACCCACAGCACGCATTAAGGCCAACGAAGAGTGTAGACTGTTACTTCTACCGTAATGGAACGTGTAGTCGAGGTGAAGACTGTCGATATCGTCATGACCCGTTCTACAGGAACCAGAGCATAAAACCTGTTCTGGGACAGAACAGACTTGAAGAGGGGGGCAGTGTAACAAGAGAGAAAAAGAAAGAACCTCTTCTTCACACAACAAATGGAATATTCTACAGCATTCGAGAGAATGACGCATCGCACCAAGTATGTAAACCAGACGCGGTTTATCTAGCACCTTCCAGAAATACATAGTAGGTTCTAGCGGCTTCTGGTACAATTATATGAGGGTATAAAATCGACTTCGCAGATGAAAGAGGATCAGTCAACAGCGAGTCATTAACTGTGTATCACGAAATAAATAGTAAATATGAAGATAAATGTTGTATTAGAAATTCATAGTCTGTAAATAATAGTTTTAATGGTTTATAATCATAGCATTAATTTATAGTGTATTCATTAGTGTTTGTAAATAAATATTTCTTATTAATAGACGATTTAAACGGCACTTTTGTTATTATTTTAAAAAGAACGTTACAATACTTTGCAAGCGCGTCAAAAATGGTTGGAACCTTGCCAAGAACCCAAAATTGATACCCTTGTCTTCATAAAAGATGAGTTTACTCCCCGCTACAATAGCGGACTGGTAGAATTACAAAACTTTTTAAAGGACCTGATGGTCATATAAGAGTTGCCAATGTTCATACGAATCTTGGGGATTTTATAAGGCCTCTGGTTAAGTTGTGTCCACTGCCTGTGGAACCTTCCGAAAGTGATAGTCACTTTGGTGGGCCGAAATGAATAAGTTTCACAACTAATTTAATTTTGTAAATAATTTAATTTTATTTTGCTTTTGTTAACTATTAATGATCTTTATGGAGCACTTCATATTCTTATTATTTTTAAACTTTAACTATTGCGCGAATTCTTATAGCAATGAAATGTCTTGTGTGATCAAGCGACTTTGACCTTTTGACATTATTTTTTGAATGCTCATAAAACAGACGATAGTGTCCAAAGCCACATGTTTTTCTGAACAAATAAAAAAAACTGTCAACCACATTGCTTTTCACTAGTGATTTAAAAGTGTTATATTTTACCATCTATTCTTTCCGCTGGTTAATCCCGAATATAGAGGAAGCAGAGCTACTTCGCCGAACAGGGGTACCTCGCTATACACTTGCTGTCCACACAGAAATTTGGACACCTGTGAAACTGGTAAGTCGCTTTGAATAGCAAAGTTTTTCATTGCTACCATAACCACCATTCAATATATATTTTTAAAGAAAATATCTCAAATGGTTAGAAAAAGTGAAAATTCAGTAGGTATTTATTAAGGAGGTTACAGCGGATCTTTGCGGGGTGAAGGGCAAGGGGATATCTCCTATGCTTTTACATAGGCTCTAACAAGAAATACCAATCGATGAAAAAATAAATTAACATTCTTAAAACTGAACAAAATCATTTTATTATGAATGCCTATAATGCATTTATTAATTATTTGTATATATTAAAATAATTTAAGTCAATTGGAGTGCATTTGTTTAACTGTTGAAAGTGTAAAAATAAATGTAAATAGGTTAAGAATCGTGGCAACACCTCAAAGAAATCAATCGATTTTGTTGGTAGCAATGTTAGGTTTCAACTTTCGATTGAGTTGACATCCTAACCTCCAAAAGTCAATCCCAAAATATAAGTGGAAACATTTTGAATGTTTTGTAATTTTGTATGCAATTACAGATGGAAATATTCTATTTTTTAACTTTTGTATAGTCTAAAGAGTACAATCTGCTAAGCAGATACAAGAAATATATAAAAAGTTGTTAAAGTTTAATACATATATTTTTAAAATTAGTATGTTTGTATTACTGATTTAGTGAAGATTCTGATTGTGATGATAAATTGTATTCATCACATTGCAAAATGTAATTTTACATTTTGCAATATTTCCCTCGAATTAACATTTGTATTCTGATTATTAACGCAGAAGACTGAATTGTTCAACATAATCTGATTAATAAAATATATGATTATTAGTTAATATAATAAAATATAGATTATTATAACAGTCATTATATGTCATCATTCTGTTCTGTTATTTGAATTCGCGCGCTATAAGGTGTTGTCACATCTCTACTGCTTTTCCACATATGTAGTGAAAAATTCTTGTTTTCTTTACTTTAAACTATTATTGTGCATTAACTAGACACAAGATTTCAAAAATATTGGGCAGCATTGTTCTTCGAATATGAAAGTATGTCATTTTAGTTTTTTATCAGATTCTCTACATTTCTTCATCAGAATTTTTAGTGAAAACTGCTGAAGGTTAGACGGCCTCCATAAGAGCCCATGTTAAATTCTGGATTTTATTTTCCATTTTTCTCAGTAATGGTACACAAGAAAATTATAAAAAAAAGCTACCGAATAGAATAAGTGTCAAAGAACTCGAGGTTTAAATTTCACGTCATTCTCTACATTTTTACATTTCGCTGTATCCTCCTTAATGATTAAAAAACGTTCAAATCACAGAATAGGTACTAATTAATGAAATCAAGAACAGAGTGACCAGCAACAGTGGTATTTCTAAATTCAAGGTTTTTTCTAGGTCGTAAAATATCATTTTTCCAGGTTCTTTCCTTCAATAATTTACGCATACTCATATTGATGATCAAATTATTACTTTAGAATGAATAATAACGCAACATAAAACTTCACTTGAAGCAATTTTTTATTGCCGGAGAAGCTTGAATAACCAACTAACGATCAAAAATAGATCAGTTTAACTGAAAAATTGGTAAAATTTAGATTCTACATTTGTTCTTCAAATTTACAGCGTAAATAAGTTGGACATTTGAACACCTGTTCAATAGTGATATCAACTTTAAAATATAAAATGTTACCGTTTCCAGTATTCAAATAAATCTTTTTTGGACATGCGAACGCCGCGTAGTATATTAAAGTATTAGTTTGATAAGACACATTTTACTTTATACTGTTTTTTCTATTTGGTTATTTTGTAATCATTTAAGAAGTAACTTATTAGTTAGTTTTTAAATAAGATTTGTTAGGAAAATTTTGTTTAGTTTTTTTGAGAGCTAGCAACACTGAAAATTCTAATTCTGCACTTGTTTTTCAAATTTACAGAGTAAATAATAGCAAATTCGACTGATTGCCCTGGTGCGCACCAAACGAGGTTCGTAAATTCGTTTGGTTCGACTATTAACGATGTATTTTCAACAATACATTTGATAGTTAGCGCACTCGCTTGCAGTTCACATTAATTTGCACCATGAGCTTTTATGGTGCAACAGGAAAAACGTCAAAAGCGTGCATTGTTTATTATTAAAAAGATATATAACCTCAAAACGTTGTCGTAATGGATGGTAAAGCAAAGAACGCTTTATTAAATTTGTTTATTTGATGTTCTACAAAGTAGCAGTAATAGTGATCAAGTGGCAGTAATAATAGGAAAAGGTGGAAAAAACCAAAAATAAACAATTATTTTGATATTGTTGAAGAATATTATTAGGTACATTTAATTTTCAATTTAAAACAATTACATTTGATATCCATTGTCAAAAGTGGATTAAACCGATTCGGATTTTTGCTGCATCTAGTCGAATTCAACATAAGTTTGATATTTTAAGAACAGCTGTTCAACAATGATATCAACTTTAAAATATAAAATGTTACTGTTTCCAGTATTCAAATAAATCTTTTTTGAACGTGCAAATAGAAAAAAAAGATAACATAAAATATTATTTATTTTTGAAAGTAGGTACTATTGGTTTCATAATGATCTAGGACAGCAAGGCTAATGTGATGCTAATTTTTATTATTTTATCCTATGCATTTACATTGAAAAAAAGAATAAATTAGCATCATATTAGCCTTGCTGTCCTAGATCATTATGAAATCAATAGTACATACTACTAAAATTATTTTATTTTTTAAATTTTGATCACTAACTTAAGGTTATTTCCCAGTTTTTTCCCGATTGTGCAAATTCCCGGTTTTCAAGGTTTCCAGGTTCGCTGGCCACCCTGAAGAAGTTTTCAATTTTTCTATAATATTCACTGCCATGCTGCTGCTATTTTTTAATCAAACTGTGGCAAGAAATAAATTAAGCTGGCCAGATTTCTAAATCAATAAAACAGTACATTAGGGATGCCCCCCCCTCCATAAATAATTTATTAAGCAAGCTTTTCGAACAGTTTTTGAATGATTTTTAGATGTGCAATTTATTGACCGGAGACTCTGATTTTTTATTAATAGTATGAAATTCGAATAGTTCTTCAGTTAAGCCTAGCTGGTTTTCTAAAATTAATTTTAGGGAAAAAATCTTGTAACTTAGAAGAAGAGGCAGCAACATTTACGAGGTAAGCACCATAAATTCCCGGCCTGATATAGAAAAAATAAACTTGGTAAAATATAATAATTTTTATTTTACAATATAATCTCCCCTAATACCAATACACTTATTACAATGTGAAATTAATAATTCAATGCCCTTGTAAAAATAATCTGAAATCTTTCCTTCAAAATGTTCAATTACAGCTGCTTGCAACTCATTCTCGTCCTTAAAACGACGTCCCCTAAGGTCTTTCTTTAAATTGGAAAATAAATAATAGTCACTATACTATAACCAAAAAATGAAGAAACTAAACCGGAGTGAATCTAGCAGGCGCAGGCTAGCAGTCGGAGTTGATTGTGAACGAGCCTTGCCCCCAAATTGTCAAATTTAGACAGTTTGAAATTAAAACTGGTCATTGCAATCTGTCAAAGTTTTAAAAGGTTTTTCACAACTCCAATTGTTAATTATTAAACTACTATTAATAAATTTTATTTAATGAATAATAACCTTCTGATAGCAAAAGTGTGCACATTAGTTGCTGCTTAAAAGATTTTTCACAACTCCAATTAATAATAGTAGTTTAATAATTAACGTCTAAACAATGTTTGATTTGATTAGGCGTGTGCCCTTCTTTTGTTAAAAATTTAACAACCGCGCGGTACTCAATTTTCGTTAGCTGCAAAATTTTCATGCACTCGTTACGATGCTTGAATGTCTACTAAAATCTATTACGATTCTAGCCTTAATATATACAGTGTAGGCCTCTTACATATTCAACTATGACGCAACCGAGTTTGAACATGTTGGCACCTGTAGAAGCCTGCCAGGCCGAGAATTTGTGGCGCTTACCTACTTTTACTGCGTACATATCTTTTATGCTTATCGGTAGCCAGATGCTTTATGCCCAAGTAGCACTGGAATAGAAATTTATATAAAAATTACGTGCCTCTAATTGTTTTTGCATACCACAATTTATATTCCAAAGTGATGCTGCTAGTTGGGGTAACTGGCTCACTTGTGACAAGTAAATGGAGCACAACAATTTACTAAGATAATAAGAATAACTAAGAATCTTACTTAAAAATGGTAATAAGAATACAACTATCAACATAGTGGTTCAAATATCATGGCTACCGCGATGTCAAACAAACTGAAAGACTATATAGCACCCATTGACTTACTGTTTGGATCAATATTATTATCGGCTAACATAACTTCAAGTTGTAAATTTTCTACAGGATACTTCTCATCATTTACGATTGATAATGAAATTTCGTACCATTCACCCACTAATGCTGGTTGTAGATGATCATGTGTAAGTGTGAGTTTTGATTGCCGTGGCACTATAAGTGCTACAGGTAAGGGTTTCATATTATCAAAGTCATACACACTACGACCACTTCTCTTAAAGTGCATTAAGTCTGGACACGCTTTGTTTACATCACTTCCAAGTCCATTAAACTTTAAATCAATATAACACTGATGTTGATCGCCCATATATAAATTGATAGCACCAATCTGAAGATAATAATGATATCAGCCTGTGACAATAAAGCGGTTTATATAAAAAATATTCTTACTTGGATCTCTTTACCAATATCATTTGGATTTGGCATGAATTCAACTAAAAACTTCTTAACTTCATTAAATTTAAACATCAAGTTGTCCATCTCTGGGTGACGATTGTTCACAGCAAATTCAGAACTGTATCCTGGCGTGTTTACTGTTACAGAGAGTTTGGCAAATTTTAATGGATATTGACAAGTGTTCCTGAAATGTATTTATCAATTATTTTAACTGAATAAATGGATGTATGTATGGGTTGTTTTAGTAAATCAGGCTTATAGGCAAGGAAAAAGAAACTTATTCATTTGTTTTTAGTATTGCTAACATATTTTAGCTCAATTTCTCTATTTGCTTGAATATTGCTTAACTAAATTAGAAAAACAGTTAATAATTTTAATGTCGTATTGAGAGTAATGTCCACATTGAGGAGGTAAGATGGAAGTAGCTATTCCCTTATTATTTCTCAATGAAGGTCATGTAAATAAATGTTATGATTTTGTTCTTACGACAATTGTATTTTACATTTTTTTTTGTTTTAAGTAATTCCTAAGTTACAAGTCGAAAAAAATTTTTGACGTCTTTGGCAACTTATTTGTAAATTATCGACCACTAACCTTTATAGATTAGATGAAATTTTTTTATTGGCTAATGGTGTACCCAGATAGTCCATTAAGAGTACCACAATATTCTTGCACAATAATACTCTTGTACATACTAGAATGTACCCGACAGATCAAAAGTCAGCTATTTTTAACAATTATTTAGTTACTGATGATTCAGATAATTATTTTTTCATAGAGGATGGTGTGCAGTATTGATGCAGTGGCGTAACAACTAATTGAGCCCTCCTCCCCATGCAAGTTTGAAAACGGGGCGCTGTTGTAAACATCTAATTATGCAATTAAAGCAGTGATTATTAATGATTACGGGTGCTATGTTATTTGAAGAGTTTTTTACAATAATGACATCTAATAAATTGTGGTAAATAATGGTCTAGTTCCATTTTGAAGAAAATTAAGCTGAACGAATTACTGTTGATTTTCACAATGAAGTCAATATTCTTTAAAATGCAGCCTAAAATAGGAATTCATTCTTCCTACTCTGTTAATGAAATTTGAGATTCTTTAAAACAAGTTTGTATCATGGTTTTATAAAATTTACATTATTCCTTATTCATCAGGTTAAAAAAAATTCCAAGAAAAAATCAATTAACATATTAACCAAAAAAATCTTGATCGTGTGGAGACGCCTTTTGGGGAATGGTTATTAAAGTTAGCTCTCGTAAAGCCAATCTACAAGAAAAAGGGGCAGACCAATAAGCATTTGACCAAGTTTTTCTAAAATATATGAACTTGTCACTTCTAGAATCCTTAACTTTATGAAAAGCTGTAATTTGTTTGAGAACAGCAAACACGGATATTTAAAAAATAAATCCACAACTACGGCAATATTTCAATTTACAACATTCATAAAACACCTAGAGAATAAAGATTGAGCAATGGGAATGTTTCTAGACTTATCGAAAGCCTGTGACTGTCTAGATAACAATTTGCTCTTGTTGAAGCTTGAAAAATATGGAATAAGAGAAAATGCTCTAAAATGGATTAGTTCGTATCTCTCAAATAGACAGCAAAACATGATATTAAGGTAAAACAATCTGGTAACCAAGTCTGAAATAAAACTAATTAACATTGGAATACCACAGGGAAGAACAATTGGACCGCTTTTATTTATTATCTTTATTAATGATATCAATAATCTAACAAATAACGCAAATTTTGAGATTACTTGTTATGCAGATGACACTAATGTATTAACACAAGGGTCAGCTTATAACCTTCCTTTAGAAAATGGCAATGAGGCTTTTATGAAAATTAGTAACTGGTTCGAAAAAAATAAACTGGTATTGAACAAGAAGAAAACAAATATCGAGGGCATCAGATCAGAGATCAGATCAATTTCGCAACCTTTATAAGCCTTCTTTATAATGGTAACTACAACGTTTAGGCACTCGTATTGCTTTATCGGTTATCCTGCTTGCTCTTGCAATTATTACTATCGTCTATATTTTTCTTTGCAAGTTGCAGGGAAACTTAAGTTAATTATAGAATATAATATCTCCGCAGAGTAACCCAATAAACATTGTATTTATACAATAGTAAACTTAATATCACTAATTTAACATTAACATTGCTGCAATGTACAGCCCACCAAGGCACGGAATAAGCATACTTGAATATGAAGACTTCTTCAGGCAATTAGCAGCTAAATTCATCATTGGAGGAGACTGGAATGCTAAGCATACAGACTGGGGTTCAAGATTATGTAAGACAAAAGGAAGAAACTTGAGACAAGCTGTTCTTTTCTATCTACAGGGCAACCCACCTATTGGCCAACAGATGCAAATAAAATCCCAGACCTGCTTGACTTTTTTATCCTTCGAGGCATAGCACCCAATTATATCACCATAGAAGCATCCTGGGACCTTTCCACTGATCATTCACCCATAATCACCACACTTAGTACTCACATAATAAACCGTCCTAAAGTTCCAAAGTTAATATCATCAAAAACCAACTGGTATATATACAAAAACTATATACATAACAACCTAAACCTGAATATTCGCTTACAAAAACCGGAAGATATTGATAACGCAGTACATCACCTCACACAAACCATACAAGCAGCAGCACGTATAGCTGAAAAACTGGGATAGAAATCAGAGAATAACATACCTGTGTATATAAAATATCTTGTCGCTCAGAAAAGAAGAGCACGACGTATATGGCAAAGAAGCCGTAACCCTATAGACAAAAATGAATATAATAGATTAACACGCCAACTAAAAATAGTTCTGCACGAAACCAGAAATGCTACACTCGAATCGTACATCACCAACTTATCAGCAGACGACCACAGCATTTGGGAGGCAACCAAATCATTTAAGAGACCGATCAGCACATTCCTCCTTTAAGGAAAGACGACGGAAGCTGGGGAAAAACAGAGCAGGAAAAGGCTTCAATGTTTGCCGAACATCTTTCACAAGTCTTTAGCGCACCTGAACATAATAATAACAATGATGACGACCTCGTTAGAAACTCCTCGCCCGATGATGCTGCCGATTAAATTCTTCACTCCAAACGAAATTAAAAGGATGATTTCAAGATGTAACAATCACAAAGTACCTGGCTTCGATCTGATTACCGGTCAGATCTTAAAACAACTACCCAGAAAAGGACTTGTATTGTTAACCACAATTTATAATACACTCGAGGAAAAAAAACGCACCACTTGAAAACGTACCAAAAATACCAAAGTTTCAAACCGTCATAACTCGGCAGATTTTGGACGAAAATGGATGAACCTTTGAGTACTAAAAAGTTTAAAGTGTGTAGTTTAAGGGCGTGCGAGCGAATGTTACGTAAAGGCCTTTCCGCCCCCCGCGACCGCCCGCAGAAAAAAAAGTTTTTGGTTAAAAAAATGTCAAACTTTAATAGTCTAAGAGCCAGCAACAAAAATAGTTACGTCATTTCATTAAAGAAATGTTTGATGCCATTGTACTGTCTTAACATAGGTAAACTTTAATTGAAAGTTCTGCCACATATCAGTGGTGGAGAGAGTAGCGGGAGAGGGTGGAAGCGTTAAAAAATATTAATACAAAAAAGTGATATGAATAAAGCTGATTTTTGGTGTGATGACGGTAAATAATATTTTATGTAATATATTACAATGGCAGACAGTTTGGTTAGTAGGAGGATGGGGACAGAAAGCAAGGAAGGTCGAGAAAATATGTAACCTATTACGCCATATTGGTTTGTTGTTACTAGTAAACATATCCAATGAGAGACACAAATCTTAAACAGTATGTATTCGCCAAAATCTATGCCAATTTTTAGTTTCCTATTAATTTTTTTCGTTATTTGCTTAATTTTGATCAAATTTTACTATACTTTTGGCCTTTGACCTTTTTTTTCATAGTCAATGTCTTCCGATGAGTCATATACCGTTGGAAAGTACTTAAAATTACCTTTCAAATGATATATAATATGACGCATTTTGAGTGTCTCTCATTGGATAGGTTTACTAGTAAGTACAAACTGTTATGACATAATAGGCCACATATTTTCTCGACCTTACTCGCTGTCTGTCCCCATCCTCCTACTAACCAAACTGTCTGCCATTGTAATATATTACATAAAATATTATTTACCGTCATCACACCAAAAATCAGCTTTATTCATATCACGTTTTTGTATTAATATTTTTTAACGCTTCCACCCTCTCCCGCTACTCCCTCCACCACTGATATGTGGCAGAACTTTCAATTAAAGTTTACCTATGTTAAGACAGTATAATGGCATCAAAAATTTTCTTAATGAAATGACGTAACTATTTTTGTTGCTGGCTCTTAGACTATTAAAGTTTGACATTTTTTTAACCAAAAACTTTTTTTTCTGCGGGCGGTCTATAACAAATATCCGTCTATAACAGCTTGTACGGCGTACCAAAAAAATCGTGGACCCTATCGACTGCCAAGGCAATAAAGTTCAGTCCTTTTTCTGTCAAGTTTTCAAAACTTCGAGTGCTTACGGTTTTTTGGCGCAAAGTTATGAATTTTTGAAATTTACCCTGCATTTTGCCGGGCGTTTTTCTTCTTCTGTAGCGACATTATTATCGGTTGAGTTTGAATCTTTTCTTTTCCAAATTCAAAAAATTTTGAAAAATGTTTAATTAATAAAAACATTTTTTTATTAACGTTCTTTTTTTTAACGTGTAACCGCCAACAACGTTACACGATGTGCAAGTGTCTAAATTAATGTTTTGATTTTTATTTTACTAATGTTGAAATTAATCAGTATCAGAAAGTTATTCGAAGCGTTACAATGCCACAATTAACGGGCATTTAACGTGCACAAATTGTTGCTCTTTTGGAGGTAGGAGTTATGGAAATGGAAATTCTAAAACGTAAAACATTTCCTTTTTGCTAAAACTCTTAAATTCTATATTTTATTCTTTCATATGCGATAAGGCGACTTCCTGCAAGGCGTGCAGAGTTGCATTTTTCTAATATTAATCAAAAGAAAGTAAGTTTTGTCTTATAGTTTATTAAACACACGTACACTGTTAATTTAATTAAGTTTGTTTTGCCATCTATATTGTTTTCCAAATGTTTTCATTTTTACATAGGGTTTTTCTTTAAGTCAGTTCTGATTAGGTCCTCAAGAAAGAAGGAACTCACTTTCGGTTTAAGTTTTATAATTTTTCAATTTTCAATTATTTAAATTCAATATATTATGTCTTTCTACGTGAAAGTAATAAAACTTCAATAATTTATGTTAGTTGCGAAAAATGTTATAAATTGACTTACGAATTTAATTAACAATAATAAATAAACTCGTCTTTAATTAATAACTATAAACTGTGTTTATATTATTTGGATTACCTCTCTCCCTTTCTGTAAGAAAGCGAAATTATAAGGTAAGTGCACTCTTTTATTATCTAGCCCAGCTTCAACCCCTGGCCTCTGACGACGACGCTATCAACTATAATTTATACTTAAGTTTTCAGCTTAGGGGTACGTGCGGACAAGGGTTACAGTATCATAAAACCTATCTGGACATACGGTGTTCAGCTTTGGGGATGTGCCACGCCATTAAATACTAAATTTATGCAGAGAGTCCAATCTAAGATACTTCGAATGATCTTCAATGCACCATGGTAAGTTAGTAATAAAACCTTACACGATGATTCTGGAATACCGCCTGTAAAAGAAGAAATTATCAGACTTACTAGGAACTACTTAGAACGACTCCCTGATTACCCCAATAAAGAAGCCAGGCAACTATACATCCAACCTGAAATCACAAGAAGACTAAAAAAACAGTGGCCTACAGATATATTAATTCAATAACAATCAATAGTTAACTTATCGGGAGTGCTATCGCTGGATACCATCTCCCCTACTGTATTGTACCTTAAGCACATTTACTTATAGCTATCACTAGCAGGTTGTAAATATTTACCTTAATAATAAAAAAATATGTATATTGCGGTGATCTATGAATGAAAGAATAAAATATAATACAATATCCACCGTTCCAGAGTAACACATAAATTATATATACGGTGAATTAAATTAAGAAAATACACCACAGATATTCTTTATTTCTCTCAGCTAGCTCAGGTTTTCTTAGTAAAGCATAAATTATTTGAATTGCGAGACTCTTATTTGCATTTATGCCTGGAAAGAAGGAAAAACTTATGTCGTAAGCTCTAAAACTTCTGCAAACTGGACAACTGCTACTCAACTCTGAATTTAAAAGAAAAGAGTGCTGGATGTTTGTATTAACATCAATTAAACACATGTATGAAATTGAAAATACAAAGACTTTATTAAACAAACAAAAATTAAATCAAATAGAACGTCAAAATAAAAATGTTTTTCAAAATAATACAATGTTATTTTTGAGAAGTAACTTCTCAGGTTTGCTCAAACGTAATAAATTGTAGTAGAAATCTGTCATAGGATAACTATGGTCATTCGTTTGAACAAACCAACATAAATAAAATTTGTTTATAAATAAAAAAATAATTTATTCAATGAAAATAAACTCGATGAAAAGAAAATTAAATTGTTCTATTTATTTGAAATTGAATGCATTCTCAAAGGAATCTAATAAACTAAACCAAATAGATTTTTATTATTGAGGATGAACTTTGTACATTAAATTTATTTATAAACTCGACAAAAATCATTTATTTTATTAACCAACCTGGTATAATATGATGTTTTCCCTTTTTAAAATAATCCTTTTAGTGGTAACACTGCGATGAAATCAAACAGCTGATTTCTTGTTTATAAAATCGATATGTCAATCGATGGAGAACAAAATAAATTCACTTGAATTTATTTAAACAATCACGTTCACTTTATTTATTATAACACAATATTTGAATCTTCCTTTAATCCTTGAAGATTGTTCAGGTAACACTTTTTAATTTTACTTAAACTTTATTTAATACAATGACATATTTGCCAAAACCATATGGTTAAAAAATCTAACCTCAATTTATTACAGATATTTTATCCGGAGCCGGGCATAACTTCTGCCTTCAATGTTTTAACTACTGACTTTGTTCCAATTTTCCCCAGCTTATATACATTCTGCCATAACAAATGAAATCTATGACACTTTTTCAAAATAAAAGAAAATCTAGCGACGCTAGTGACGTCACTAATCCAGAACAGCTGTTATAGATGAGCACTAATCCTAAATCTGATATCATAGGATTGTAGCGCTTGAAACGACGATCAAAGAAGTATAAGACATGTATGGTCCTAAACTGTATCGTAACGAAGATATTCAAGAAAAACCATTAAACAATATACAAACTCATTACGATCTAATTACATATACAATTTAGCAAATCAAGGTTCATCCTTTACAAAATAGTTACAGGAATACATGATATAGGTAAAATTAACAATTTGTCTATAAAAATACCTTTACAATTTAATATAAACATTATCTTTGCAGCACGCAATGCACTAAATAAACCAATCGATACTTATACAAATGCCAGCTTAATATTTGAATCAATGTTAATCAAATTGTGCATAAAATGTCCAACATACAGTGCTCTAGGCACTTACATAAAAACAACGGTGAGAAAAAGCAGGATAAAAGCCTATAAGAGTCTGTTAGCACGAACAAGAAGATTCAAAAAACCTTCTCTAATTGTAGTGATCATAAATCTTGTAAACAATTTCAAAATTTAATTGCATAGTACTAATCATAATAAGATTGACCTAATTAATTTGTTTTTTTAGCAAATTGATACTATAAAACTGAGCTGGTGTCGAGGAATATAGAAACAATCTATCTAACGCAGACATCGTAATGTCTAAATTCCAAAATGGAAAATACTTCTTCCTGACAAGTGGAAAACCGTTCCAAAGTAACATGGGTTGCCTAAACATGATTATCATTAAGCAATCTAACAAAATTATATCCTTTTTCTGAGATTGAACCCTATTTTATTTATTGTGCATGAAAAAGCTAGGTTATGTTTGCATGATATCTTTATTCTTGAGTTTTTTGATTTAAACATTAATGAACCTAACTGTGGTCCTATCCATAGCCCTTATTAATTATGTTTATGGCATAGCATGTCCCTCTTTATTTCCAAATCCGATATAAAATATTTGTTTTTAACGTCAACGAACTATCGTTAATGAAATTTTCAAATCGGTGAAATGATTACACCTCAATATGGTGGGCGTATCTAAAAGAACCAAGAGGACATAAAACCAATATGTAACTTTTAGTGTGCTTATAAATACTCCTAAACCTCTATATAAGTTTAAGAAACAATACGGCGCTAAGGTGTTGTTATATGTATAACTTCTTATGATTACTTCATTGGTTATATTACTTCATCATTATGAGTGATGGTAATCTCCTAAAGTACGAGCCGCCAACACTGCTTATATAACTTGCAAGTTCCCGTCAGTCATCGCATTTTCAAACTTCATAACCTCAGAAAAGTATTTGGCACTCTATATTGTTTGTTGTATTGGATTATTGTGTGAAAATGGCTTTTAAAATAGTTTTTATTGACGTCTGTGTGCTTTACCAAAAGTTTCTTAAGAGAAACTGTGGTTACAAGTTTGAAAACTAATCTAAAAATACAGTGTTCTTCAGTTCTACAGTGTTTTTCAACATCAATAGCCCTCAGCTTTTATAACGGTAACTACTATTACTGTGGGTTGAGTAAGTTTTATATTTATGACCACCTACAACTACATAGGAACTTAACACTATTGATTTTATAAATTGGTAACTATAACTATTATAAAAACTCATTATAATCTTTGGTCACCGTTACTATAAATAATATAAGTTAGTGATGGAGACGTTTCTGTTAACACTTTGTAAAACCTAAAGCTCTTAGGGCTTTTAGTAATTTTATATACTCACTAAATAATTTCGCAATGAATTAGTAATCTTATAAACCTTAAATATAAACTCGCAACCTTAAAAAAACTGACTGTTACTTAAGGTGAGAGAGAGAGAAGATTAAGAGGAGACATAATTGAAACGTACAAGATAGTTCGGGGATATTATTCTAGTAACTTAGAAATATATAATTACAATCAAAGAGTACAGTTAAGAGGACATTCAAAAAAACCTGAAAAAAAAACTGCTAAGCTGCCACGAAGAAACTTCTTAGTAAACTGTGTGGTATACCTCTGGAACTATCTACAAGAAGACACTATATCAGCACCAAGTTTGAATTCTTTTAAAAACAAACTTTACAGAGAAAACAATGACTCTAAAGATCGACTATCGATTGTGACAAATTGTGCTATTACAACTAATAAGTGGAAAAATTAAGTTCTAAAAAAAATCTTTCAAACGAAAACATTTAAGATAAACACAAACTAAGAAATGGTTTCATCGGTTTCGAGCGCCTACTATATACATAATAATAATAAAAATAATAAAGGTGATGAAAATTGTTTATTGGGGATAGCCAATAGTTTTTGAGATATAATTTGGTACATTTTGCATGTAATTGATGTCATAACGTCTGTGCATGAAAAAATGTGTAAAAATACAGAGCTTTGTTTTATCAAAGTTAGTAATTCGAGTTCAGTTGTTTTTCAAGTTTGTTTTATTTTGAAAAGTAAGCATTTTATCAAAAACACTTTTATGGTTTTATAATTTTGTAAACAATGCAGTTGTTATGGAGAAAAAGGGAAAGCAATTAAAGGGTACTGTAAGGATGACAGTCGCATATCCTGTCACACAAATCTGATCTTAACTACATGGTGCCTTCCCTGCAGACACTGACTAGCCAATACTGGCACATTCTGGTATAGAAAATTATGGTTTGTTTGTATATTGTAATGCTACTAAGGAATCATTTGGTCACATCTTTAGCCAATAAGGTTAAACATTTCAAAATAATCTATAAAGGTTAGTAGTCGATAATTTAAAAAGTAAAACCACTTGAATTTGAGTTTCTTTACTGCTGAAGCTATTTTGATCCACAAAAATTAATATTTTTTCGCTAACCCGGCAAAAATCTTAAAATATAGTAACTTTTTTGTAAGGTTGGTGCTATAGCTAACAATTTTTAAATATAATTAACGCTCGTCATTAATTGTTTAAAACTTTTTGAAAAATACTTTATTCTTTAAACAAAACAATTATTTTAAAAAGTAGAATTAATAGTTTTAAGAAAAACTTAAAATTTAAATTTTTCTATAAATTATGCATAATACTCTACACATGTTTCGGTCTGTTAAACCTTTTTCAAAGAGTACTCTTCAGCTTTAAACCTTTTCGCTGCGGCCGCTAGTCGACTCGAGTCGACACGCTAGTGCGGCGCTAATATGCGTCTCACGCAGAAAGTTGACAATATCCAGTTTAGCGGTTTAAATTTGTTACTTTGAGTTAATTGTAAGTTGTAATTTATAGTATAAGATATAAAACCATACAATTTCTCTTCAAAAACATTTTATGACATAAAAAAAGTTATTTAACAATTCTTTGAACCAAAAAATAAATTCAAATAAAACACTAATATTTTATTATATAAAAAAATTATTTAACAATTCTTTGAAATAAAAAATAAATTCAAATAAAACACTAACAAACTAAAGTCTTCTCAGTGTGTGGTACCGCTCAAAACATGGTACCACACATAAGCCAACATCGCACTCTTGGCACATATATATGTTTTCCTTCCTCTTCTTTTTTAGGCTACAAACATAACATCTTTTCCGTCCCGTTCTGAGGTTTGGATTGCTTGATGGAACTTCTCTTGGAAAATGTCGTGCCATTAGACGATAAGGAGCAGGTGTATGTCCACTTCGTGCTGTATTTACAATTACACCAGCGTTGCAGTTCTCAATAATTTCTGATATCAAATTCATTTGAAATCGGGCCAGAGGTATCTTCTTCTTTGTGACATTTTGGTACAACGCATGAGAATTTAGAAGAACCAAGTCTAAACAATGAAAAATAGTTTTTTATACCATTTTGTGCTTCTTCATACAGATTCGATGGAACTCAACAACATGTCGGTTTTGTCAACAGCTCCCATGAATTTGTTATATTCGGCGATGCACTTCGGTTTTACAATTTCTAGTCCTGTAGCTCGGTCAACTTTCTTTACAGTAGATACTTGATGATCATGAGCAGTACTTAGCATAAAGACTTCTCTTTTGTCACACCATTTTACACAAATTATCTTTTCTTGAGCAGTGCGAAACGTGAATTCTCCTTTCTTCAACTTTTCTTCAAATTTTGGCATGTTTTTTCTGTTCTTGCGGACAGTACCGCAAGCATTTGTACACTGTTGGTAAAGCCACAAAAATAAATCTGGACTGCTATACCAATTATCAACGTACAGTGTATGCCCTTTATCAAGATATTTTTCAAACAATGTAATTACCACATAGCCGGATTTTCCAAAATCAGTCTTCTCTAATTCGGTTGTAGCGCCAGTGTAGATTATAAAATCCAAAATATAGCTGCTAAGTGAATCACACAAAATAAAGAATTTTATTCCAAATCTGTGGCGTTTGGATGGTATAAATTGTTTGAAAAACAATCTACCCTTGAATAGCATCAAACTTTCGTCAATACACAATTCCGGGAATGGAGAAAAAGAGTCTTTGAACTTACTTTGCAAGTGGTCCACAATTCTCCGAACCTTGCGCAGCGAATCGTTATCTCTTGGCACATTATTGTTCGAAAAGTGCAACATGCTCAATATGAGCAAAAAACGGTCTCGAGACATTGTATTACCAACAACAGGTGTGTGAATCAGAGGATTTCGGGACCAGTATTCTTCAATTTTCAGTTTTTTTACTCGCGGCATAAGAAAATTCAAAGCAAAAAACACATGCAGTTCCTTGGAATTTGTCTCCTTCCAATCGTGCAAGCGTGATGCAGGAGGAATACGAGCTTTAGTTTGTACAACATATTGATAAAATTTGTTGGTTTCTTGAACGATATATTCTGATATTTCTTCATCGAAAAATACTTGAAAACATTCGTATGGGGTACAGTAAACTTCTAACTCTGGAACGTTGTTTCCGGACTTCGTACCATCAAATGGAAAAATACGAGGTTCAAATATTTTTTCTTCCCAAACCAAATTTTCTTTTATATAAACATTGGCGGCTATTTCTCCATCTACTGAATTTTCATTTTCAGTCAAATCATGCGACAGATCTCCGCACGATCTTTATCTTCATTTACTGCACGACGCTCTTCATCGGAAGATTCTTCGTCAGACAACTCATTTTCTGAGTCGCTTCTTGTAAGTATCTCCTGTAGCTCATCCATAGTGTAATATTTGCCTCGACTTGGATTTGGTATTGAAGACATTTTCAATCAGCGTATACACTTCTCCCTTATCTGGATGTTACTGCCTGCGGCTACCGCTAAAATGCGTCACAAGCAATACATAAATTTTAGTGTGGGGATACCCCCACTCTCACTAGAGAGCTCGTACGTCTAAAAGCGGGACTCGCAGCGAACGGTATAAGCCAGTGCGCATATATACGTCAGTCGCAGAAAAGGCACTTTTTAAGGGGTTAAGAGCACTCTTTGAAAAAAGTTTAACAGACCAAAACACGTGTAGAGTATTCTGCATAATTTATGAAAACATTTAAATACAATAGTTCTTCTTAAAACTATTATATACAAAGTTTCACAAGGAACCTACTGCGACTTCAATTTCACTAATTAAAAGTAGAATGAACTTAACTATTTAATAAAATAAACAATTTATTCTGCATTATTATTAACTAGGTTATTCTGTCAAAATGACGAAAATCAGTTATATTTAAAAATTCTTAACTATAGCACCAACCTTACAAAAAAGTTACTACATTTTAAAACTTGGCAAGCATGCCATATAATATCTATCTTTCTCAGATGTATTGCTATTCTCTATTTTTCCTTTGTTCACACATGAAAATCTAATCCCTAGATGAAGTTTTTCCAATATTGTATATCTAAATTCTTGGTTAAAAGGTCTTATTCTTCCAACCAAATGTCAGTTATTATAAAATTACAACTTTTGCTTCATACATCACTTGGAACTGTCACATACCATTAAATACTTTTAGAAATGATTAAGTGCAAATGTTCATCTGAAAGTAGTCTGGCTTATAATGTACGAGGATACATTCAGAGTAAAGTGACAAATTGCCATTTTATGATTCAATAAAAGACTATGTATGACCACTCAAATACTGCAAGCACTTTTGAAACACAGATTATTTGGATTTTTTGGTTATCCACAATTGTTAATACATCTAAGTTTTGATTACTAAAATTTTACCTAATGAAAAGTTCTACCACAACCTGTTGATCTCCTTGATACTTATTCTGCAAGAAGCGTGCTTTACTATCAATACAAGAGACAATATTACCCATATCAAGTGATAATAAGAGAGGCTCGGCAGCTAGAATTGGTTTCCACAATGTTTTTGCATTATTTATGCCATCTGCTGGCGTGTCTTTCTCTGGTTGTGGAATTTGTTTCTATAAAAATAAAGCATAAATAATATATTCACTCTTTTATGTTATTAATTATTTACTTTCATTATGTTAATTAGATTAAGATAGATCTGTTTCCTGTGCTCTGTCGTTATTGTAGTTGAAGTTCCTAAGAGTTCTAAACATAACATTATATAATCTTGTACATTTGCAGTTAAATATGCACAACGGAGGGCTTTACATAAAATATCAGTTAATAGAAGCCACCAATGTTCTGTTCTATAATCCCATAACATGTGTGTAAATAACCTGCAAAAAACAAAATTTACTCAACTACATCTTTGAAATAATGACCTAGTAACATACGTAAGTGCTTTGCCGTAGTCTTGGGAATTATAATATTCTTCAGCCATTTGTACAACTAAATGTCGCCTCATTCTTAAACATCTGTAAGTTTTGTATTGTGAAATTGCAAATCCAAATAATGAAATTATGATGTTCTGTAAGAATGATTTTTAATATCACTCTCAGTTAATTTTAGTTTTGTTTTAATAACTTACAGAATGGTTAACCTGTTTTTCTAAATATTGCAAAGCTTGTATCCCTCTTGATTCCAGTTGAGGATCGGGTAATTCTGCGGTGCTTAGTTTTCCAGGTCGCCAAGGTCTTTGACCATAAAATTCAACATGCTTTGAGTTTTCTAATGGATCAGGAGTAGGATATGCAGTTACATTCTGTTGAAAATAGTAACGATATTACTTATTTGGAAATACTATTTTGCAGTGGCGGATTTAATACTTAAGGGGCCTTGAAGCGTTACAGATTTTTTGGGGCTCCATACTATAAATCAATTACTACCATTTATATACCTTTTATTTTTTTTATCAAGAATTACGTACATATAATTATTAATATCAGGCGCAAATTCACGGAGGGGGAATGGAGGAAATTTCCCTCTCAAAATTTTTTAAATAATTCGACTTCGTTTCATGCCACAGTCACACGAGTGTAAAATTGGCTTTTTTGTACGTGTTACACACTATACTTTATCTACGACCACAAAAACGTAATAAAACATCAAAAACTAGGAAAAATATTTGACCTACAATTTGATTTGAGATTGAGGTGTGCTGGATTGTCAAAAGCGAACAATGGTCACAGTTTGTGGAAAACAGGTGTTAAGTTGTAAAATTTAAGAAATGCGTATGCGTAACTCAATGTAATAATCATTTATTTATAAAATTAATACTGAAATTTGAACAATTATTTAAATTAATAACAGTAGTATTGTTGGTGTCTTCAATTTTTTTAAATGTTATAGACACATTTTTAAATATATTTTGGATGTCGTGTTGTTCTGCCGCTGTTTCTTTGTTAATGTAAGTAAATCAAAACCTCAATTTTACAAATACATTGAATACCTAATGCTTCATTTGAATGTAATTTGAAATAATCAATTTCCAAACAAATTTTTTAGATTTTCATGTAATAGACCGGTTATTCTACATGTATGGATTAAAGCTATTATAAGGATAAATCGTTAAATCAATTTTACGTTAATTCAATAACAATTTTTGTAATAACTTTGTATGGTAATAATAACTTTATATGCTGGTAGTCGAAGCAATGGCTCAGAGGTAGAGATGTCGCTCGGAATGCGGAAGGTCCAGGGTTTGATTTCCAGCTGGGGTGATAATTTTTTCTATATGGATTTGCATTCAAAATATAATTTAATGTAAAACATTAATTAAACAAAATTAATTAACCTTCTAAAGTTATAACTTTATATATTTCAAATAATTAAAAATATTACATGTGCTGACATCTAAGGCATTTTAATAGAACTACTGAAAATGCGAAATTATTTCCCACAGTCATTTCCGTACAGTTTAGAGATTATGAGCAATGAATGACTCATGGTTATTAGACTGTGTGAAATGTGTAATTTTCTATAGTGGTCGTAGATAAATTAGTTATTTGTATACCAAGGCACTAAAGTAGTACTTTTTTATCATGAATATGGAGATTGTTGAACAACCATAATGAGTGATAAAAAATCAAATTCAGTGCTAAGGTAACATAAACATTACTGATAAATCTTCTTAACTGATCGTGACTGATCAAGATTATTTCTTAAATAATTTTTTACACGTTAAAGAACGGAGAAAGATCGTTCTCCAGTTGTATTACATATCGGTAATGTTAAGATTTTTTTAAAAAATTGTTTCAACATTGGGAAATGTTGACAATTGACATTAAGGAATTTCACCCATTCAAAAGCACAGTACAGTTCGCCTTCCCCGAATGTAAGTGAGACGACTGCACACAGTTCACTAAAAAGCATTGAAAGCAAGCATTCAGAGCGACAGAAATAATAAAATCCTTAAGGAAGTATATTCCGTTACAATATTTTACCTATCGCTCTGAATGCTTGCCTTTTTGCACAAAACTATATTGTGTCGACCGTACACCGTTTTTACCCTGCCTGTACACGATATGAACTGTTGTTCTCGCATGTTTCACTCTTCGTGACAAAGTAAGTTTCCATGTCAATAATTTCTATTTGTCGCGTGTCCACTGTGATCCTGGGCAAGCGTCCTCTGTGGGACCTGAAGCGACCGCTTCCACAGCTTATGCCTAAATTCGCCACTGCTGTTTTGAAATGTTTTACATTTAAGGGAGGTACTTAAGGTGTACCCACGGATTTTTTTTCCTAACTACAGTCATCCACTTTGTAGGACTGTTTTTTTTTAAATATCTCAAAAACTAAAAGATAGAAAAAGGGTGAATTGTTACAATATTTTTTATTTACATATTATACATAGTTTATTTTTTACGTAGAATATAAAAGTATTTTTTAATTTTGAAAAATTTGACCCCATTTTCTCCCCTAAATTACATTTTTTTTAAGGGGATGCACTAATTACATTTATATTTTATACATCGATGTACTATACCAAAACAAAAAAAAAGACATTATACCTACATTTTTTTCTAACTAGTTTTTATGGGAAAAAATCAGAGGCGACCTGTGACAAATATTTATGAGTGTGCTGTGATCCTCAAAATGTTTATTTCGTTTTGTATCTGGTACAAAGATTGGGATCTCTTACCACTGTTTCTTTCAAAATTTCTAGCAGTTGTAATTTTATATTTCACTGGTTATAATAATACTCAAAAAATATAAAAATTCTAAAATAGTAAACAAACATCAACCTAAAATAGGAAAATTTATTTCTGTATTAAAGCATTCAAGTTCAACTTTTTATCACGAATGTAGATATATAATTTAAAATAATAATATTATCACAGAATGATAAGAGAAGATTAATTTTTTTGTGAAATTGTGATGCTATACAGGGAGTTTACTAAACATGTGGCAAAAATTTAGGGGGTTATTCCTTGGGTTATTTTAAGATTTTTTTGTCCTTGGCTGATTTTCGGAAAGACGCTTTGTTTCGAAGATACAGGGCGATAAAAACTTTTCAAAAAAAAATAACAATACTTTATTACTTGCATAGTATTACATGTAAAGATTCTTCAACTACAAAAACTGCTGAAAATGACTACCACCAGCGAGGCCCGGATTAACACTGAAGCCTACAAAGTTCAGGTGCTATGGTTTTGGGGGCACCAGTGCCAGACACGGTTCGCACATTTTCAAATTCTTAGAAAGGTCTGGGACTGGGTTTCAACTATCAACCAAACGACAAAAATCATGTGGCAACTTCATAGCCTCAAATTTACCATTTATATATGTTAAAATCTTAAATTTTGTCATCTCTGTGGTTTTTATGAATTTGTATTCAAGGACAAATATACATAATTTTTAACACGTTTTTACGAGAATGTTCCAATTATACAATTATATTCTTTCTATCAATAACAATCATTTAGAAGTAAATAGAAAAGTGTGACGCATGACAATAGAGACTTCTTAAGGAAGTTATTGTTAGTGATATACCGAAGCGGCTTTTGGCCGAATCACCGAAATTGCGGCCATTAAAATTTGCCGAAGCGCCGAATATTCGGCCGAAGCAAAATAGAAATTTGAATTTTGATTAATTTTATTGAATACAAAATTATGCCACAAAATGAAAACATTGGTGTCCGAAAAATGCGTATCCTACTATGCATCTTGCTTTAATAAAATAACATAAAGTAATAAATAACTTAACAAATTTAATTTAAAAATGAACAGTATCGGATTATAAAAAACTTGATTCAAAAACTCAATTAAAAACTACAACGTAATATAATAGCGTTAAAATCATTTTAGTATTTAAAATTTAATTTAGGAAGATTGTGGGGAATAAAAAGTAGGTTTTCGGCATTTTCCGGAAGCTATCTATTTCTCTTGCGAACTTGCATTTTATTTAAAATTTCTTTGAAATACAATATACCCATTATGATTATAAAAATAATAAAACTCAAAATTAAAAATACAGAAAGATTATTAAAATTATTTCCCTGGTCACACTCATCACACTGTTTTTCAAATTTAACTTCATGTTTACGTATGACATCTGCATCTTTTTTATTAATTATTGTTATGGTTATTATTACACATACATATGGGGAAGCCCCCCATTGAATCACGGATTTTATAACCTAATAAACAAGTAAATGGCGAATCTGGGTCAACTCGCGATCAACACTTGTGTAAACAGATAAAATGAAATCAGATTTCAAGCAACACTGATATTATCTAAGCTGTTAAAAATGTCAGCAACATACGATATGACCACATATGGATAGGGGCAATAGATGTTCATTTTCATTTTACTTCTCTTCTTAAAATTAACTAAATTAATGTTACTGTAATTAAATTATATTTTTAAATTTTGCACTTTTACCCTGGTAATTTTTGTGAACCAGAATCTTCATTTTCTTGTTTAGGTTAGCATCATTAATTAACACTAATTAGTAAATTCCATAAGTGGTTGGAATTTGGTGTGGAAAACTCTTACCCAATTTTTTACTATTGAAAGTTGAGACTAGATTTAACCAATTTTACAGTAAAAAGATATGCAAGGTCACGGTTAAATAAAATTAAAATCCCGTTATAGACAAATGTTTTGTAAAAATTATAAGCTTAATACACAATTTTGTATATTTACGTTTTGTATTACAATTAGTCATCATTTGAGACGTGCATTTTAGTAAAACAAAAACCACTATGTCAATGAAGCAAAGCAATTTAATTTGCAATAGTACAATGTAACACAATTGGGTACTTGAAAATGGTGGGTTTGGACTAGAAAAATACACAGTGATATGTGATGTCATCATGTTTGTCTGGCTTTAAAATTTCAAACCTTGCACTTACATATACAGTTATAGCTGTATTTTTTGTTAATGATATCAATATCACCATGAGCGCGTTATAATTTTATATGTACTTTTATAAAAACGTCGGTCAAAATTATTAAAAATTTGGACTTTCTCTAATCAAAAAACTTTATTAAGATTTTTTGTTTCAAATGCCATCAGAAATGCGCTGGTAAAGTCTGGTGCGCGTCGGTGTTTGACTTTCAATGAATAAGGTTGTTCCGGCCGTATTCTCTGATACTCCAAGCAACGTGTGTACGAGTTGACCTTACGTCAAGTTCATCGTAAGTGCTATCTCTACTTAATATTTCTTGCCAAATTCATTTTTGCAATAAATGAACCCCTGCAGAGAGGCTCCAACCACAAAACAATGAGTAAGAGACACAATGATGATCTCTCTCTCTCCTCCAGTGTTATTAAACAAAAAATACTATTTCGAACCACAATCACTAATTACAGCCAACAAATTTTACTTATCGAGCGATAACATTAAAAATGCCACAAAAATCATTTATCAGGGCCAACACGCCGCTGCTCTCGAATAAATGATTATCAACGACAACAATAATCCTCCAACTACAACACAAGGAAATAAAGTGAATATTCCACCTATATTCCTACATTATGCCTCACAAATCAAAGTTCAAGAAATTATAAAGGATCTTACAGAACTTACAACAGGAGAATTTGTAACGGCACAGAAAGGACATAAGATAAAAATTAATTTAAGCACAATAGAAGACTGCAGAAAAATTACCAAACACTATTCTGACAACAAATTAAATTATGACACGTTTAAAGACCCTGAAAAAAATCAATTCTCAGTAATTATACGTAACCTGCCGGTGTCAATCACAGATAAGGAATTACTTGAAGAGCTAACTGCCCTTAAATACCCAGTGATTAAAGTTACTTGTCTTTATAACAAGAATAGAAAACCCATTTCATTATGTGCAGTAGATATGACAAACTCTGAGGCAGCAAAAGAAATCATGAACTTGAAAGAAAATTCAACATTCCATAATAGAGGTAGAAGACAGGAAAAAATCAATAAATATACCACAATGCAAAAAATGTCAACTTTACGGACACACACGACATTATTGCCAATTGGAGCCACAATGCGTCAAGTGTTTAAATAACCATGAATACAACAAATGTACCAAAATATCTTCTGATCCCATGCGTTAACTGCAAAGAACTGCATCCCGCTAATTTCGAAGGATGCAGCTACTACCAAAAAGTCAGCCGCCAACAAAATCTGCCAACTCAACAACAAAACCGAACTCAAGCATGGAACTCTCCAAATACAATAAGACCAACCAACACTCAAAATAATCTGCCACAGAACACGCTTGATCAACAAGACTACTACAAATCTTTTCCCAAACTACCAAATAGACCTAGTAGTAATAATGACTTCAACCGAGAAGAACCTGACTTATTGACTAACATTGTTCAAAAAATAATTGAGCTTATAATACCACATCTAGATAAAATTATGCTTATTCTAACTACGCTAGTACCACTTATACCCTCCCATGGACCCAAATAAAAATCACACCATCAATAATATAACAGTCCTAAATTGGAACGCCGACGGCATTAAACGACAGCACAGTGCATTCATTGATTTCTTATCTAGACATAACGTAGATGTAGCTTGCATCTCAGAAACACATCTTCAAAGCACAGACACCATCAAACTACCTGGATAAGTAATATACAGGAAAGATAGGGAAACGAAAACTGCATCAGGAGGTGGCCATCGCAATGAAACAAAAATTAGTTCATCATTCGTTAGTTAACTTAGATCTATTGAACCTAGAATCTGTAGCTATAAATATGTCCCTAGATAATAACACTGAAATTTCACTCTATGCAGCTTATAAGCAACCGAATAAACGGATACTCGAAGAAGACATAATTAAAATTTTTCACACCAACAAGACAATATTATTAATCGACGACCTAAACTGTAAACAAAAATATTGGGGCTGCAGAGCAGACAACCCGAATGGCTCCAGGTTAAATTCAATTTTGACGAATCAAAACATACAAGTATCGACTCCTAGCGAATATATGCACATTCACTACCAACCTGATCACCAACCGGATATATTAGACATAGTCTTACTCAAAAACCTATTTATCAAACGGTCCTAAATGAACTAGACTCAGACCATTTACCGGTCCTTATTTCCTTCTACCATGAACCGCAGCAAATTCCTGCTTTACCTCGACTAATAAAAGGTAACATGAACTGGAACATATTTCACTGCGAACTTGACAAAACCATCAAAAGTCCTGGACCTATACACTCATTCAGTGATATAGATGAGGCTGTAAATCAATTCACAGAAGCAATTAAAACCAGCATCCCACCAGCATTAATACCATGGACTCATAGAAAACGCACATGTCAACACACACCCATCGAAATTATAAATCTAATCAAACTAAAAAACAGGACAAGACACGAATGGCAAAGAAGTAGACGGCCACACCTGAAAACACTAACCAACCAGCTTACACACCGAGTTAGAATGAAACTAGATCAATACAGGTTTAACTTATACAACACCTACATCGAAGAACTTCAACCACGAGACCCGACGATGTGGCAAGCCATCAAGAGACTCTTAAGAGAACCAAATATCATTCACCCAATTCTTGAAAATGGAACCATGCACGTGACAGATGAAGACAAAGTCAATACACTGGCATCGCACTTCAAGAAAGTCTTCACACCTAACGACACTAATATCTCACCAAACCTCTCACAAGAAATAGTTGAAACCAACAACAACTTCAATAGCCAGCTCCCGACTGAGATTGAGCCAACTTCACCGACTGAAATTCATGAATTCATAACTATCCTACCGAACAAAAATCCACCTGGTCCCGACCTCATAACAAATGAAATTCTAAAGCAACTAACTAAAAAGTCTCTAGCCATCCTAGCAACGCTATTCAACGCTTGCTGAGACTTGGATACTTTCCAATCACATGGAATCATGCATACATACTCCCTTTCCACAAACCTGGTAAAAATAAACATAAACCAGAAAGTTATCGACCAATAAATCTCTTATCTTCACTTCCAAAACTACTGGAGAGTCATACATGTGCGGATTCAAAGTTTCCTAAACGAGCACGATATCATACCTCACCATCAAATAGGTTTCGAAAAAAAGCATTCGACAACGCATCAGCTACTAAGAATCACCGAAACAATTGAGACGGGCTTCGAAAATAAGAACTTCACTGTGATAGTCTTCATTGATTTAAAAAATGCCTTTGACAAAGTCTGGCATTTGAGACTAAGATACAAATTAATAAAACTAGAATTCCCTGTTTACCAACATACTCTCATCCTTCCTAACCGACAGAACGTTCTCATACCCACTGAGCAACAGAAAATCACACATGCGTATCGAGTGTACAACCTTAATCTACAAGTCAACACTGAGACCTATTTTAACTTATGCATGTCCAGTATGGAGAAACACTTCAACCACACATCTCAAAAGACTCCAAGTACTACAAAACAAAGTTATTAGAATCACTGTAAACTTGGTTTGTGCGGAATGAACAGCTACATACGGAACTCTCCTTGCCACCTATATTAGATCAAATAAATAAACAGTGTATAAAGTTTTTCGATAAAATTTCTGAGTGTCCAAGTGCAGTGACGTTTAACCTCGCCCAAAAAGACAAACATAAGAGACTAAAAAGAAGACTTCCACAAGATCTAGTATAACATACTTATAATCTGTTCTCAGACGTATAGATATATGTAGTAGATTATCATACAATGTAATTAAGACCCTTCTTATAACCTTTACCTGTAGTTTAAGTTCAGATGTAAAACTCAACCAAATCAATGTATAGCATCCTAATTGCTGAACTGATTAAATTCAAATAAAAAAAAAAAGTCTGGTGCAGGGTCTATGAGACACCCTGTATGTACACTCCCATTGCATCATAGTATAAACAGGACTTAAAAATGTTTTTACATTAGAGATTGTAGGAATTAAATAAATGCTGATGCATATTTTACAAACTTAGAATTTCTTTTGGTTAAACGGTAAATAATTAATTTTGCAGTTACAATACAATAAATAAACCACATTGTGACAGAAGAAATTAAAAAAAACTTGCTTCGGTCGGCCGAATACTGAATCTTTCACGCTGCTTCGGTCAAAACTGAATCTGTTAAAAATTCGAATGCCGAATAATATCGAAGCAAAACCGAAGCTTCAGTGCATCTCTAGTGTAATTTTTTTAAGATCTTCATGTAAAACGTACATTCTCCACATTAGTCATACATTCCAATACCAAATAACCGTTCAATGAAACAGTTTAACCTGAACTTATCTTACTATACTTTTACCAATCTTTTATATACCTGGCATAATTCCTGACACGATTTCTTTCTAAGCAGTGCATATTGTGCAGCTTGCTGATAATAAACACCAGGATGCTGAGTTTGTACAGCTGGTAAACCCAATTTAACAGCTTCATCAAATATATCACCAAACACACTAAATCTGTAATTATACATATTTTAGTAAACAACATCTACAATGATTGAAAGATATTACTGTTTTGACATCCATGCATGATGTTCAAAAGCTAATTCCTGAAAACCTATTCTCATTTTAAAACGTTCAGTGTGAGCACGAAATTGTGATATAGCATCTCGAGGTAACCCAAGACTAAACATCAGTCGACACAATTTGTAATTGATAAATCCAGCAACTGTTCGGATTTCCATAGCATTTGTATCAACAACACGTATTTCTAGTAGATTATTATAAGCATGAGTGTAATGCCTAAAAAGCAATTATTATTATAAAAATAATTTAATTATGAATATTGAAACCTACTTATGTGCAGTATGATTATCTTGCCTCAACTCATTCAAAAAACCCATTTTAAATTGATGCCTAACGAATAAATACTGATGTGTACTTTTATTTAAATGTTCTCTATGTGATTTTATGTTCCTTGCTTCTAAGTAATAGTAATTTTGTGCTAGATCATAAAAAGCATTTTCTAATCGTACAATATATCCTTGTAAATGATCACCATGCGGTAATATAAATAAAGATTTAGCGTTTAATTCACAACTTGCACATAATGCAACAGCTCTTTCCGTTCCTAAAACATCTTCCCCACTAGGTAATGGTGGAGTATCTTGAATTAATACAACAACAATTCTAGTATTACGACCTTCTAAAGCAGCTCTCATCGATTGCACTCTTGAAGCACACTCTATCATTTTTTCGTTCCACTGCAAATCATTCCAATCTAAATCATAAAATACGGCTATCACTGCTGGAATCTCATTTAAATATTTATTCATCCAATTCTTTTTTAAAATTCCTTTTGGTATGTACCATTCATACGAATTTCTTTTTGGTTTTACCACTGGAAATTCATGAGCATTTCCTATTAGTCTAAACAGTACAGGAGAACGTTCTATTCTACGATTACTGCTAAATGTTTCCCAAACTGATTTATGTATGGCATTATTCAATGTATCTAGTCCTGATACTCCCACTAGTGCCAGTGGTTTCGCACATAATTCTGGTGGCAAATCGCATTGATTTGTGTACGTTGTATTAATTGATTGCATATTTAAAAGCTTTAATATAATTATTACTAATACATTTAATTAATTTTGTCTAATATTATAATCAATATTGCCAGTTACAATAGATAAGGAAGTACACTTTTAAGGCATAATTAGTAGTAGTATGTATTTTCACATGCAATATATGTCATTATTGAATAATTAATCAAATTATTTGTTTTTATTAAAATACTAATAATGAACATTCATCATAGTTGTTTTTCCTATTATTTAAACTATGTATGATACTATGATAATCGAAATTTCTAATAACCTCAAAAAATCACAAAACTCTAACTTTTACAGCGTTGCCAACCTGGGCGAAAATGAAATTAAAACAGGGCACATACAGGGGCATTTAAAATTATAGTACACTTATTACCAAAAATTATACTCCTAGTACACTGGCTTGCAAAAAATCCGCGTACACCTATTTTTGATTGTATTAAGTCGGTCTTAATTTTTAAATTGTCAGTGTCAATCAGCTAAAATTATTTTGTTTTATTTTCCTAATGACAGATTTATCCGTCAAGAATGTAATGTCAAAAGTCAGAAAGGTCACGTTTACATACCAAAAACTACATAAAAACTCGGTTAATTGATTTTTAAAGTGTAGGATGCGATTTTTTTGCAAGCCAGTGTACTCATCAATCAGTTTTCCAACTGTTCGAAAATTAAATTAGCTAAAAGCCAAAAAGGAAAAAGAAAATCGACGGCGTCAATGTAATATCTCGTAACTTACATTTTTGGCGAATATACGATTTTGACTGTTATGTACACGTAAAGTACACCTTCAAACCAAACCAAACCTAACACTAACAACCAATCAAAAAGCTTAAAATTACAGAATGCAATACCTCATATATGCTCATAATGACTTTTATTACATACTGTGTCACATTTGTCAACTTTACGTAAAAAAATCATTCCAGAAAATGCGATTTAACAGTCTAGTATGACTGTAATAGTTATTTATTTGTTAAGGGCATAATGAAGCTTTTATGGCCAGAAGCGTTATTTCTAGCCCGAGGCGTCAGCCGAGGGCTAGGAAAAGGCTGTAGGGCCCTAAAAGCAAGTTATGTCCGCTATACATACACTATTTTATGCATAGATTAAGTTTTTAATGTCAAATCTATTATTGTGTAAAAATATAATTAAATGAGTACCTACGTAGGTACATCAAGCAGCTGTGCTTATACTTATGTGATTATGTGAAGTTACTATAGTTACTATTCCAAAATATTTAATTTCAGTTTATTTTCATTGGTGATAAGTTTACAAATTATATTAAGAACCAATCAAGTTCTACAATAAAACTTCTGACATTTAATTGACTTTTCGTTATTGCCCGTCTGTCCATAAAGAGGCCCTTGGGCCATAAAAAGACGTTTATGTTTAGATGAGTCTTGCAATAATAGTCTAATTATAATGCATTTGTGCATAATAGTTATTTATGTACCAAGTCAGTAAAGTGATTCTTTATTGAACGAGTCTGAGATTATGAGACGAGCGGGCGAAGCGAACGAGTTAACGATCGGCGTTTGATCCTCGTTGATCTAAACGCCGTCACCACTTGCAATATTTATAATATTATTAATTATTTGAAATATAAAATGTTATAAATTTTAGATAAAGGTAATTTTGTTTAATTAATATTTTACATTAAATTATATTTCGAATGGAAATCCATCTAGAAAAAAAACTAAGGTCAGACCCGGGGAATTGAACCCGGATCCCTCGGTTAGTAGCTACAGCGTAACCATTGAGCTACCGAGACGCCTTTCAATGATGTTTTTTCTCATTATATAAAGTTACAATGATTGTTATTCAATTAAAACGTAAAATTAATTATACAAATTGTAAACGTATTATTACTATTGTCTTTACAAATTTAATGTTTACTTTTGTCGTTTTTAAAATTCTAGATGTATCATGAGTGAATCCGATGAAGGAAAATTGGGGTGTACACTCGTACACCTCCAAACATCGTGGAAGCGGCTCACATTACATCTCTTAATTTATTGCCAAATATTTCACGTAAAAAATATGAATTCGAGTATAAATTCTAGGTTTAAAAAGTTTCTTAGCTGTTGGTGGTATATTACTTTTTTTGTTGTCGTAGATAAAGTAGTGTGTAACGCGTGCAAAAACACCAATTTCTCACTCGTGTGATTGCGGCATTCGACTAGTCTCATGCCGCAAAATCTTCACACTCATGAGAAATTGGCACTTGTAACACAATATACTATTACCGGACTCAAATAAAACAAATAAAATAAATCAACTGACCAATGCTTGAGTGTTCAGTTACCATGGACACCCGTTGTATGTTTTAAATTCAACTAATAGTTGCCATAGGTGCTCGTTGTTCATAGATGTCTATATTTTAAATTAGGAAATTTATTTTATATATATATATTTTTTAAATTAAACCAATAATCCAATAATTATGAAATAAAACTATTGTAGTATGGCTTTAATGTCTCCAGCCTTACTTTGTGGAACTCCATAATCATGAAATATAATATAAATACAAAGATTAGTTAAAGTTTCACAAGTTTTATTAATATCTTAACCTGACAATATTGTTTCGACACTTTGTGTCATTATCAAAGGTAGATAAGATTGATAAACAAACACGTTGCTAAGGATAAATACATACAGAAAATAGGTAACTAGATACAATACATAACAAAAACTAAATATCTAACACTTCTAATAAAGGAGAATTACTAAGCTCAGTTTGTTCATTCATTAAAGGTACTGTGCGTTTATGTCTGTATATTTCAAAAGCTTCTAAAATGTCTAATTTGTGTTTGTTGTTGCAAAAATGTAAGAATTTAATGTTGTTTTGAGGTGTCATTGGGTGGTTCTGTTCCAAAATGTGTTTGGCATAATTCGATTTTTCTGGATGTTTAAGTCTATAAGAGCGTACGTGTTCTTTGTATCTTATGTCGAAATTTCTAAGTGTTTGTCCAATATAAACCGAGTTACAAAAAGAACAATTCAAACGGTAAATGCCGGATTTCATGATATCTTGTATTTTGTCTTTAGCATTGAATAAAAATGAAAAGGTGTTGGTGTTAGTTTTATAGGTTATTTTGTAACTGGTGGTTTTTCTTAGTATAGTTGCAATTTGTTCTGATATCTTGCCAAAGTATGGTATTGATATGTAGTTTGTGTCTTGTATTTGAGTGTCAATTGGAAATATTCTTTTGATAGCTAACCTATAATCTTTTTGTTGAATTAAAGTGTCAATCATGTTATGGTTATAATGGTTTGCATATGCTAATTGTTTGGTGATTGAAATTTCTTTATCAAAATGTGATCGTCTCATTGGAGTAGTTAAAGCTCGGTGTACTAAAGATCTATAAGCCGCTAGTTTATGCATTTTATGATGACATGAATCGTTAGGTATAGTGACGTCTGTGCTTGTGGGTTTTCTGTATATGGAAAAATCAAATTCATTGTTTGTATTAATTGTAATAGTTAAATCCAAAAAATTAATAGCTCTATTTTGTTCTGTTTCTAGTGTAAACGTGATGTTTGTGTGAAGACTGTTAATAAGAATTAAAAACTCATTGATAACCTCAAAAGAACTGTCAAAACAAGCTAAAATGTCATCAACGTAACGAAACCAAAAAATAATGTGTTTAGAAAGATATAATTCAAATATTCGATCTTCCAAATTATCCATAAATATGTTAGCTAATAGAGGACTTAGAGAATTACCCATAGGTAAACCATATTTCTGTAAATAAATTATATTATTAAAAGTGAAATAATTTTGACTGATACAAAGATCAAATAATTGAATTAACTCTAATCTTTTTACTAATTCTACATTACTATTAACTAGGAAATTATCTAACAAAGGAATACAGTCTTGTGGTGGAATCTTTGAAAACATGTTACAAATGTCAAAGCTTACAAGTTTTGAATGTGCTGGAAGATGTATGTTCTGTAGTTTTTCTACTAATTCTAATGAATTTTTGACAGAGTATTTCGATTTGTATCCTATGATGTTAATAATATGGTTGAGTTTCTTGGACTAGGTGTGATTAGGTGCGTTGATATATGATACTACTGGTCGTATAGGCATGTTGTGTTTATGTGTTTTAATCAGTCCATATAGTTTTGGTACTTGTGGGTTTTTATGTATGATTTGTTGTTTTTCTAATTCGTTAAAGCAGATATTGCAGTTTGCTAAAGCTTGTTTTATTTCTTTTTGGAATTTTGTGGTAGGATCTTTGTTTAAAACATCTAAATTTTCTTTATTAATAAAATCATTAACCTTTTGTGTGTAAACATCTTTCGAAAGGATTACCAAAGTGTTACCCTTATCTGCTTTAACAGAAATTAAATTGTTTTCTGTAATTTTATGTCTGATAGATTGAAGTAGTGACAGGTTAGATGTTTTATTCTGTGTTTTGTCCTTTTTCAAAGATATTTCTTTTATCAGATTCAAGATTTGGAATTTTGCATAATTGTTGTGATCTTTTCTGAGTATAGTTTCACATTCAACAGCCAAGATTTCTTTAATTTTGTTAGTGAATTTTGGAAAAGGACAAAATTTGAAGCCTTTGTTAAGAAATTGTGTTTCTCTGTCTTTAAATTGTGTATCTGATAGGTTTATAAAACGTGGATAGAAATTTATCGTATTCTGGTTATTATAATTACTTTGTATTGAGCGTTTTTGTTGGGTAAGGTTTTGTAGTTTCTTTTTCTGAGTATTGTATTTTTGAAATTTAATATGACTGACAGTTTCTCTAACATCAAAATCTAAAATGTCAAATTGAATATTATGTAATTTATGTGCAAGTTCTGTGTGGAGTACCTTTATATAAATGTGCAAATTGTCCCTAATTCTAAACCATTTCTTTGCTTCTTCTTTTAGCATTTTTGATAATTTTATCAGTAATGTAATTACTAGTCTTGGTTGTGATGTTCAAATACTAGTAAAATTATAAAAGATTTGTAACAAATACATGTGAAGAATTTATTTTATTTTTATTAAAAACATAAATCGGTATTTTCGTCAAAATAATTATCGTCGTAATAAAACGCCGCACGTTCGGACGTCGAGCAATTAACAGCGACTGGTTTATAATATTATTATGTCCATCAAAATTAATGAATTGTGTTTATTTATAAGGCATAAACTTGATTTTTAGCTATCTTTGAATTTTTACACCATACTGTTACTGTGATCTATTCGTTTGTATTAGCTAAAAAAAACACTTTTAGCCGATATATCTAAAAAATCGATGAATTGGACAGTTTGGTAAATCAATTTGCATTCAGCATCAAACAACTATTGAAATCCATGCTTAGATTTTCAAGGACAGATGTACGGTATATTTTTGCTGTGCATTGCTATTAATTGCAAAACGACAACAACCCATGCAATTGGCATGCCCGATGGCACGTAATAAATACATCCTTTTTTGATCATCTTTGTACATCACTTTGGCACGTAAAAAGAATGCAAAAAAGACGGACATTTCATCTGTATGGCACGTAAAAATTACGTAATTTTTACGTGCCGTTCTTTTTTTGAAATTCTGGATATGTAATTTCAGGCACGTAAATTTTACGTAATTTTCATGTAATATCGCTACTTGGGAAGCTTAAATTATAATATTTAGTAATAAACTAACTTAAATAAGCATTTATAGTTTTGTTATATTAACTATATTCCGTTTGCGCCCGGGAAGAGTAACTGTTAGTAGTAACCATTTGAAGCTTTTCTTAATTTTCTTGAAGTTGACATCCTGGCATTAGCATGGTGTTGTTTGTAAATGCTAATCAAACGTCAAACATTTATTAACATTTTATACACAATAAAAACGAAAGAAATCATAAAAAATAAATCATCATTAAATCATCCATAACTTGATATTTGTTGATATTGACGTGCAGAACATAAAAAAGTTGAATGAATTTCAATAGGCTTTCGCCATCTTAACATTAGACAAAAGTTTGACAGAAATCAACATAACCTAGAAACTATTTTTCATACCCTAGTTGCAAAGTAGGAGCATGATTCACACTACAACAATTTTGGAATTGTTACACGAGTTACTAGTACTTTTACTCTGGAAAAGTCACTAAAATGTGGTTGTTTTAGTTACTCTTCACGGTGCGAGTTCTTTGATCATTATTTTACAAATGTATTTATGTTTTTAAAAAAATTCATATTAGTGGTCCGCAGGCATTGAACTCTATATAAATAACTCGAATGGATGCCTTGTGTAAATAGCTGAGACAAATGAAATTTTATGCAACCCGCCACAATGTAGGATCCTCATCCTTTTCTAACTCAATGATTCAAATTAAAGATTTGGTCGCACACAAAATAAAACTTAATCTACGTTAAAAATCAGCAAAAAGTTAAACCACGTGTCCTTATAATGCAGGTAACATAAGTTAGAAAGAAACGGGAATACTACATTATTGTCTGTTGCCCCTGACACAATGTTTTCTGATTTAGTGTGCTTACGCGTCCCTTCCAGTTATTTATATATAGTTCAATGTCCGCAGGATTTAAAATAGGGAAGACGCACGTATTTTTTTTAATTTTTGTATTCGTTCATTTTGGTTAGAAAAATATTTCCAGATAAGCGGAATTTCTAAAAACCCTCAATTGATTTGAAAAAATTAAATTTAAAAATTCTCCTCATTTAAAACCGAATTTGGCCTTGAGCAACTTCCCTCAAAGCTATTTGATGTAAAATAGTAGGTACCGCTGTGAATGTGAAGAAGCAATATTGACGATCTACTCAACGTTAGATGGCGCTGATGAAAACCAATAAACTGAATTTTCAATTAATATTACCAGAAATATTTAACACCACTTTAATTATGGCAGTTAATTACACAACAGCATAACGTACATTATTATATTAATTACTCGTTAATAAGTAGACGATATTTGAACTTGAAAATAAAATTTTCTTCAAACTGACGGGTAATACAGGACTCTTAACTGTTTCATTAGCACCAGCAGTGGGTCGTCTTTGGAACTGTAAGAGGTAACAAAGTTTCATCCATTAGAGGACACCAGTATTGCATTTTAAATTTATTTAAATTTTCAAAGTTTTCAAAAATTAATTACTTAAAATTGGTAATTGTTTAATGCATTTATAACTGATATTCTAACTAATTTAGTAATGACGTTTATGAAAATGCAAGAATCTCCTTAATTGACGACATATGCGTCTTCCCTATTGTGAATGTTTATCCGTGAGATCCGAAAGGTTGGCAACTGCTGGTATAAATGGACAGCTGTAAACTTACCATAATATTTTAGAAATTGCTGTACATCTGGCAATGTAGCTTGACGCACGTATTTTTTTTAATTTTTGTATTCGTTCATTTTGGTTAGAAAAATATTTCCAGATAACCGAAATTTCTAAAAACCCTCAATTTATTAGAAAAAATTAAATTTAAAAATTCTCCTCATTTAAAACCGAATCTGGCCTTGAGCAACTTCCCTCAAAGCTATTTGATGTAAAAAAGTAGGTACCGCTGTGAATGAGAAGAAGCAACATTGACGATCTACTCAACTTTAGATGGCGCTGATGAAAACCAATAAACTGAATTTTGAATTAATAATACCAGAAATATTTTACACCACTTTAATTATGGCAGTTAATTACACAACAGCATAACGTACATTATTATATTAATTACTCGTTAATAAGTAGACGATATTTGAACTTGAAAATAAAAGCTTTTTCAAACTGACGGGTAATACAGGACTCTTAACTGATTCATTAGCACCAACAGTGGGTCGTCTTTGGAACTGTAAGAGGTAACAAAGTTTCATCCATTAGAGGACATCAGTATTGCATTTTAAATTTATTTAAATTTTCAAGGTTTTCAAAAATTAATTACTTAAGATTGGTAATTGTTTAATGCATTTATAACTGATATTCTAACTAATTTAGTAATGACGTTTATGAAAATGCAAGAATCTCCTCAATTGACGACATATGCGTTAATAATAGTATCTTATCTATGATATGCGTCTTCCCTTTTCTAGTTTCTAGAATTCTAAATAATAATAATGTTGGCAATATAGTAGTAACTTTTTATTGTTGATAAATTTAGGTTATACATACAATTTGAAAAAAGGCATGTTAAAAATCTAGGATTAATTTAAGTTTAATTAAAATTTGATATGTCCCCAATCTATTAATAAATGAACAATTATCTTTCAAGTTTTATTTGCATATATCATAGTGACAAAAATGCTCAGATTTATCAGAGGTTCCGTGTCAGCATTGAGGTTAAGTGAAAATTGTTTAGATGTTTTTGCAAGGAATTTATATATTTTTAAAGAAATAGTCCCCAGACAAACTATTAGAAATGTTAGACCTAGGAGACTTGTCTTCTTTAATCAGAATATAACAATTGTTAGGACAATGACAAATTCTGCAGAAACTGGAGGTATTCATTCATTATATTATTTTTGTGTATGCAACTCATAGAAACCTATTATAGCGCCTGCACATGAACCAAATATTGCTGAAATAACAGGAGGAGATCCTGATCTAGAGCATAAGTTAAAAGTCTTAATTTTGGAAATGGAAGTACTACGGCAAGAAGGAAATGCTATTCCTAACGATTCTTCCATGAAGACTGAAAATTGGAAAGAATTATTACATTTAAATACAAAATCGTCTCGAAGAAGATATTTAGAATTTCTCTTTAAAATTGAAAAGAAAAAAGAAAATAAATTGGTAAGAAGTAAAACTAATGGACTTAAGTTTAACGTATTCTCTACTTTCATGCTAACGTGAACCAAATCTACACGTTAATCTTCCATGCAATTAGGTAATTGTTAATTATAACGTACTCTATTTGTATGGATGTGTGAACTTAGTTCACGTTTGCATGGAAGTAGACAGCGAAAATATTAACACATTAGATTCTTTTGTAGAAGAAAAAGGAGGTGAAACGTATGGAATGGGAAAAGAATCCAAAACCAGTAAAAGAAGATAATGTCTTAAATCGTGATTTAGGTCACAATAATATTTTTTTACGGTTTTATGACTCTACAATAAATCAGATGTACAATAACCGTTTAATACAGGCCATGCAATTTGGTCAGAAGTTGGTAATCGATTGCGGTTATCATGAACATATGACCAAACGTGAAAATAGTAATTGTTCCAAACAACTTATGTATTTGTTTGCTGATAATCGAATGAGTGATGGCAAGTATGAAAATACAGTACAACTTCGCTAATCCAGACAGATAGGAATTTTATGAATTATGGAAATATTTAAAAAAATACACAAATAAAGCAAGAAATATTGTTTTAATGAATATTCTAACTATTTTTATAAACAAATAACAAAGCTATATTCATACAGAATCATTTTTCTTAAAATAAAAACTAATTTTTCTTTGCATTTTCGAAATAATGCGTACTGGCGTTTTCTTTCAATCTTAATAACAGAACATCTTGCATTGGAATGTTATTTTCTTCTGCCCATTGAATGCATTGAGAAAATGACCGAACGGCATTGTTGTGCATGATTTTATTATTTGATTCTTCTACAAACTCGCATTCGGAATCGGTAATAGTCGACTCATTATCGTCAGCCTTTGAAACCTCTGCAATTAAATCTTGATCCGTAAAATTTGCCTTGCCCTCATTTTGTCCAGTTGCCCAATTAAAGACTTCCTCAGACTAACTTGTGGATCAATAGATCTCAACATTTGCATAATGGCTTTTAAATTTGTATTTACCGATTCAGATTCCCACTGTTGTTTCAACTGACTCAAAGGAATTTCATCGTCTTCATCCCATTGGTCTTTTGGCCAGAGCAGCTTCCAACTTTTTCTGATTTTTTTTTTGAGTTATATTTTCCATGATTGATGGACGTTCATGATAGCCGCCTTCAAATTGTAGCTCTTCAAAGTGTTTGTTAAATCGTTGTCTTGAGATATTAAGTGAGTCAATAATTTTTTTCTATAAGCCACTTTAATATTTTGGATCAAAATTTAATGCATCTTCTGGTGGATGCGAGAGTGAGTTATCTATTAGAAGAAGCACTTTTTGTGGTAAATTTTTCTTGTCCAAAAATTTTTTTACGTGTTTATAAAACATTTTTTGAACCAGTCCATGAAAATTGTTTGGGTCATCCACCCTTTCTTGCTGGCTCTATACTCAACGGGAAAATCGGTGTTGTTAAAACATCTTGGTTGAGGGATTTCCCGAGAACAAGTAGTGGTAGCTTGTGGGTGCCTGCCGCATTGGAGCAAGGCATGAATGTGATCCTATCTTTGGAGATTTTTCTGCCGGGAGCCGACTTCTCCTTTTCATGAACCCAAGTGGTGGTTGGTAAAGTTTTCCAAAATCCCACACTTTCATCAGCGTTATACACCTGGATTTCTGATAAATCTATTTTGTTGACCATCTTTAGGAACTTCTCTTGGAATGGTGCCACCGTGCATGTGTCACTGGACACTTTCTCCCCACAAATTTTCAAAAATCGAATTCCATGCCTCTTTAAACTTATCCAGCCAACCAGAGCTTGCTAAAAAGAATCATCTTTTCCGGTTATTTCGCAATAAAAAAAATCTGGCTTTTTACGTCGAATTTCTGATGAAATTGGTCATAAAGGTTTCTCTGTTGTAAGAACCATGTATATAAAGCCTTCTACACCTTAGGATGTTCACTTTGACAAAGAACTTTTTTGGAACCTACATGCAAGTCGTTTTTCATTTATAACTCGTAAAATCATGCATACCTGGTCCTTTAAATGTAGTTGAAACAAACTATCATTTTATTTTTCTTTTGTTTAATGTCATATATCGTTGATTTCGGCACATGGAATCTATCTGATACAAAGCGAATACTTTTTCCACTGTCAAGAAAATCTAAAATATTGCATTTCTCTTTAAGAGTAAGAGTTTTGTGGCTTCGCTTCATTTTAACCGAAAACTTCACATGTATGTAGTTTCTCCAGCCTCAACAAACTGAAAGGGGGCACGAAGAAAGCATAAACGTAAGGCATTTGATGTTTTAGTAAACAATTAAGGGATTCCCTTAAGTGTGTTGATGGTTGGGGTACGTGATTTACATGATTTCAAATGTGTCCGGATGATAGAGGTAAATGGTACAAAACTGTTCAAATTGAAGCAGTGTCTGAATTACTGGAGTGTCCGAGTTAATGCATGTCCGGATTAGTGAAGCTGTACTGTACTTTAATATTTTATTTGTAACAGTAAGATATTTATTATCGATCTTTCAGAACCATTCGATTTGCATTATTGTAATGTGATGCATGAAAGCAGTCTGATAAAAGGTTTACACAAATTTATTGCAACAATGTATGAACCATGGTTTCCGATAACTTTTCATGAACAGAGTTATTTGGATATTTTCCCTAAAGAAAAGTTGGTTTATTTAACTCCACATTGTAGGGATGTTATGAAAGAATTTGATCATGATGCAATTTATATTGTTGGTGCTATAGTCGATAAAGTAAACTTATAATTTGTGGTAGCTTAGTTGATAATAATCTATTATTATTCTTTTTTCTTCTAGGTAAATAATGAGCCTCTTTCACTGGCAAAAGCAAAGAAACAAGGTATTCGCATGGCAAAATTACCATTGGATTATTATTTAGAATGGGGTGCAGGGTCGGGTAAATCACTTACAATTAATCAAGTTGTATCAATACTTCTTGATATAAAACGCACTGGCGATTGGAATTATGCGTTACGACATGTTCCTAAAAGGAAATTGGCAGATTCTAAACTTACATATGCAATTAACAAATTTAAAAGCCGTTTAAGTTACACCAGTAGGTCCCCTACAACAGACTCGAAATGGAGGCCCAGTAGTTCGAAGACAGATTTAGATAAACTTAGTTTTAATAGAACACAAAAGAATAATATTAGAGATAAAAGAGAAAGCAAGAGTGATAATTCACGTATTTTAGAATTAAGAAATATATTGGAAAATAAAGAAAGTTAAATAATAAATAAATTGTTTTAATTTTACAACTTGTGATCCATTAATAATTGTCTTTATTTACTCAAAATCAAATCATCATTATATTGTAACAAAAAAAAATATTTATACAGAGGCGAAGTTCAGCGTGAGTATTTAACTGACGCTGCTCTGCCACTTAACCTCTTAAAAAATAAAAAATACATAAATTGTTTAAAACTAAAATTAATATAAAGGACAGGTACAAACTGGTAGACTTAAGTCCGTTTTTAAATTATAATGTTATTTAATATATTCAACTTTAAATTTAATATATACTCTTAATTAATTTCCTTTTTTAAATTTTCTGCACATGAACTATTAATTTTCATATACATTCGTGGGCGTTTACTGTTTACTGAACATTTCCAAAAACATGATTTTTTTTAATTTAGTCACAGTCATGGATTTATATTTATATGGTAAGTTGTTTAAATATGTTGCTATTGTGTATGAAAAAGATCGTTTGTACATATTTGTTCTATGAGGTGGTACAGTTATAAGACCTCTCAAGCGTAAATTTAAATGATGTACGTCTGTTCTAAAACTAATTTTGTTGAATAAATACTGCGGACTCTTCAAGTTTAAAATTTTATAATAAAATGTAATAGCATGCAGACTACGTCTATTGGACATATTTAACCATCTTGCAGTTGCCAACTTATTCGATATGCGATATACTGTCCTGGGAATGCCATAAATTAATCGCAAATAAGCATTCTGTAACCGCTGTATTCTATAAACATCTTTCTGATCTATACATGGTCCATATACTACATCCCCGTAGTTTAAATGAGACAAAACTAAGGCGTCACAAAGCATTTTCTTAACACGGACATCTAAAAATTCTCTATTCTGATATAGGATGTGAAGATTATAAAATCCTTTTTTAATTGCATTATTGATGTGAGATCTAAAACGTAGATCTTTATCTATTATGAGTCCAAGGTTCTTTACTTCTCTATGAATTTCCACTTTGACGCCATCTATTTCTATATTAATACTAGATTGTAAGGGCTGTGGTTTATCACAACACTATAATTTAACTAGTGATGTGCCGAAGCGGCTTTTGGCCGAATCACCCGTTACCGAATATTCGGCCACTAAAATTTGCCGATGCACCAAATATTCGGCCGAAGCAAAATAAAAATGCAAAATTATGTCACAAGGGTTCGTTTAAGTATTATGAAAGCAGGCTTAGGGGGTAGAGGGGGTTACATTTAACCCCACAATTTAAAACACGCATTCCAGGAATTCACCGTGCTGCTTCACTAGTAGTGTAAAGTAGTCTAAACGCAAAATATTTGGGAAAGTCCGGATATATCGACTCAAAATAAATTGATACAGAGGAATATAAGCAAAATGTCATTTGTTATAAGATTTTCTTGCGATTGTTTTGTTCTTATAACTTTAATGAAAGATCGTTTATAAGATAATAATAATAATAATAAATCGTCTTTATTTAACAAATGTACCTATTACAGACATTTGTCCTGAAAAGGCGAAGATTAGCTACATAGCTATTCTTTATCTCTTAACCTTTTCAGTTCACAGAAAGCATAAAAAAAAAAGAAACAATATATATATATATATATATATATATATATATATATATATATATATATATATATATATTGATGCCTGTTAAGCTGTCACCTCCGTCACACAGAGGAGACGGCCTGACTTCCGGGTATTCCCGTGGATATATTGCTAAAAATTTGTTATATTTGTGATGAGGGGAACCTCTAGAATCCGAATCTCAAGAAAGGGGAAATTATTTCCCTTGTTTTATTTTGTCATATATAGAGTATACAGAAGATACGAACCGACCTCCAAAATTTATATATAAGAAGATACTTATAGTTCGCTGTTACCTCCAGCAGCGCTGCCAAGTGTTCGGAGGTCAGAAGATACCACCGTTATGTGCAGTTATATATACAGAGCGTTGACTCCACATTCCATAGATGCACATTTCATAAAAAGGTTCTCTTGTGGGTCTCCAGATGTTGAAATCGGGTGGTTTAAATTGCTCGCCGAGGGCATTTTAGTGGCCAGATAACAAAAGAAAACAAGCGAGCATTCTCGATTTACTTATTTTTTATTTTTTGAGTTATAGGAAATTGTCGTTTTTGTATTTCTTATGAATTGTTATTAAAGATATTAAAAAGCCGTTTCGACACTATTAAAGCGTCTTTATGAGTAGCACTGACTAGTTGAATAAGGCTTTTCTAATTATAATCATTGATTTCTGGTTTACTTCATAAAGTTGTATTTTTTAAATGAAAACTTTAGTAATTTGATTAGAAATACTTAGATCGGTTATATATTAGAAAGAAATTTCTTTCTATAATGAATTAAAAATATAACAAAACCAGAAAAAGGGAATTCTTTTGTTATTGTCAATAAAAGTCAATAAGAACGCAACCAGTACCAATATTGAGTATAATTAGTATAGCACATTTTTGAAATTTATATGTATTAGACATAAATCAGTTATGTAACGTAGTATTTGTATAAATATGATATTCTACAAAGTTTCTTTTAATCTCGGGAATAACGGTTAAATTGAATATGCTTTTATCCAGATTCCATTTCGATTGAAATAAAGGCAGATACTCTTTTAATTTTTACTAAACTCGATAAGAGTTTAATATAAACAAATTAAATATTGGGTTTTTTACAACAAATGCTTGTTGTTTCCGAAGTCACGCACGTATCATGTAGGACCATTGAATTTCCCGTGATTTGATTAACAAAAAGAGTTACCAACTTTATTAAGATTAAAACAAATCGAAACACAACAAATTAATCAACATTTTTATAGAATTTTTGCTTAAGACATTTTTTCCAGCATTTGTTGATCTAACGAAATACAGAATACGTATGTTACACTGTTATACATGTACCTACCTCTTGTAAATTTATGTTTTAACTTATGTTTTAAATAAAGCACTTACTAACGACAAAACATGTACGTTTTATGGAACGTGTACTTTAAGTCCACATTAAAGACAGGTTTAACTTAATGTAGTCTTTTTTGATAAGATTGTATAAACCATAGATAAATAGTAGGTATATTGCGTTATCAGAATTAAAAGTGGCAGTTTATTTGACACTTAATTATGTTAGCAATCGCGGCTCTCCATTTAAAACAAAATACCACTATAAGCTTTTGTTTGAAACAATGTTTATCAACCTTGGCACAACCTTAATATCCGAAAATGGCAAACTGCTAGACTAAAGTAGGGATGATAATTTGATACCAAGCTTGGTCTTAGACATGGAAAGATCAGAGTTACCCAATATTGGTTGTTATTGGCTAAAACCAATACGTTATGCAATGTTTTGGACAATAAATGACACCGATATCGCAATAAAACTAAAGTTAGTCTTGGACCGATCTTGAATGTTAATGTAGTACCAAGGCTGGTAATTGAGAAACAAAGCAACTATTACACAATCCTTTTCCTTTAATGAATGCTAGTGCAAACAAGCAACGAAGTCTACCATTACTGTTTCGCCGTAACTGAATGCAAAGTCGATTTTTGTGTTGGATATAAAATGTTCATTAACAAAATAAATACGAAGAAATCGAAAATTCGTATAAATGATTAATGTCTTAGACTCTCAACACATATTGAGACCGTACAAACCTAACACTTTCATAGTGTACGTCTTCTTGTGCAAATACATATGTACAGTCGGTAAGTCAATATAGTTTACACTTTAGTCTTGCCAGTGTAAGTTTAAGTTCATAAAAATTCAGTAGGTTAGCAACCACTAATCCATCTTTACAATAAACCACATTTACAGAAATTTAGCAAAATATAATATGAATATTGACCCAACCTTAGCCGAAGGGTAAGAAACCAAGATTTTGAATTTTGAAGATTGCTAAAACTGGAGTTAGTTTAGCGAACCTAAGATTCAAAGTTGGCTAAGGTTTTGGGTGATAAGTATGTAACCGGCACTTGATATGTAGAGATTGACTAAAGGTAAGTACTCACAGCAGCGGATCCACAGGCGGATGTCATACGATTGGTCGGTTTGAGTCAAATCGACTCAATCCGACCAATCGTATGACATCCGCCTGTGGATCCGCTGCTGTGAGTACTTAGCTTTAGACTAGCTAAAGCAAATTAGCGAAATAGTATCTGATATTTGACTTAAGTATATTCTATGGGTAACTGGCATTGACCTAACGGGTGAAAATTGGCTGAAGCTTGGGCAAGTTGTAAGGAACCCTGAAACGGTTTCTGAACATTGGCTTCGACTTGTACAACGTTTAGTGAACCGAAAATTAGTATCAGGTTGTTGATTAACCCTCGAGTGACAATTAAACAACCGAGACTCAGAATCTGAAAATTGCTTGAAACGTGGGTGAAAATCGGTGCGTCCAACACACCGCTGGAAATATAGCGCTGCAGCAGTTTTCACAGCCGTCTTAGATTTAACAATCACCCAAGCAATAATATTGTTTGAAGTACATCATCATTTTATACATATAAAACGCTTAAAAATAAATACATATTAAACATGAGTTAGAGAACCAAGATTCGATATCTGAAAATTCGCCTACACTTGGATCAATGTCGAGAAAACGACATTTGACTGTCCAGTATTCAGCCACGCTGGGGTTTATTCAAAGACCTTTGTTTTAATTTTTTTTCTTCTAATAAAAAATTGTTGGTATTGCTAGACTAAACTTCTAATCATAGAGAGGAGGCACTTTTACCCTAGTGGAAAAAATAGTATGTTTTATTTGGATTTAAAGTGACTTTGTTTGTTGCTATTTACGAGCGATAAATAACTCCGCCTAAATAATAAATAAATAATAATCTTATCATGTGAACAACTCCGCTATAGGGTAAATACAAGTATTTTACTTAATTGGGCTCGATTCCTATAAGGAATCGAAATAGAATGACTTTAGGAGAGTTCACGCATCCTAGCTGCGATGTGCAAACGGGTTTTCCAAATCAACTATGTGGATTGTTTGACAATTACTTTAATTGTAATCATAATGCATCAATCCTAAATCCAAATATAAAATGCAGGGAAACAAGATTGGGCGATGAAAATTTTTCACCTATCTCTGCAAATGAGACTTGTCTCCAACTCTTCTTATTTCATTATGTCGAGCTGTTAACAAGTGTCCAGTCCTCATACTAAGGTCTTCCTTGATCAGTGGCGACATAGATCTGGAGCTCATGTCCATTTCCATCGCCAACAAACGAATAGGATAGGATGTTAGTATAGGATTTTTTTTACGAATAGAATGTTATAAAAAGAAACATTTTTGATTTATAGTTATTTATGTTATAAATCCGGCAATGAAACTTTACAGAACGAGTTTGATCTCTGAAGGAAGACAGAAGTCGCGTCTGAAATCTTGAAACGATAACTAAGGAGAATCATTTACAGGACCTATAACGTTTTTTTTCATGTGTTGCAATTTTTTCTCTTTGAACAAAAGTTCATTCACCCCCTGCTTTATAATAATCTAGTCATTCTATATAGTAGAGTAAATTTTTGCAAAAAACATGCCTAAGTTCTTATTTTTTACTATCTAAAGATAGAGACTTGAAATCTTCTGTAATGCCTTCAGTACTGGACCAGTATAAAATGTACTATGTTTAAAATGGGGGCACGCCCCCCCTAGTGGTTGAGACCCCCATTTTGTACCCTTAATTTAATAACGCAAACAAATTGAGCGAAATTTATGTTGGGAGGGTTCTTGGAGTCACTGATTATGAATCCAATGAGAAAATTGAAAAATTCAAAATGGCGGTCCTAAAATAACGGCCTTTGAGATTCAGAATGCGATTTACGCCGTTTCTATTGATTTTAGAGAAAAATTCATGTGATTTTGCAAAGGAATAAACTATTTCGATTACCTTATTATGTAACCTCTTTGCTCTGCCCTAGTAGTAAAGTCAATTTTTGCATAAGTTCCTATTTTTTACTATCTAAAGATAGAGACTTGAGATCTTTTCTAATGCCTTCAGTACTGAACCAATATAAAATGTAATATGTTTAAAATGGCGGTTTTACCGCTCGGGGGGTTGAAACCCCCATTTTACACTCCCAATTTAATAACTCGGGAAGTTTTCCATTAACTTGTGTGAAATTCATGTTGGGGGGGGGGTTTGGTGTTCCTGATTATGAGTTCAATGAGAAAATTAAGAAATACAAAATGGCGAACTCAAAATGGCGGTATTTGAGATTGAAAATGCGATTTACGCCCGTTTCTATTGATTTTAGAGAAAAATCCAAAGAGTCAAAAAGTGTTTAGAATGTAATCTTGCATAGGAATACACTATCTTGGTTACCTTATTATGTAACCCCCTTCAATCAACCCTAGTGGGCTTCTCAGTAGGGGAGAGTGAAGGGGTTACATAATAAGGTAACCGGAATTATGTATTCCTATGCAGAATCACATTCTAAACACTTTCTGGCGTTTCTCATTTTTCTCTAAAATCAATAGGACCGGCGTAAATCGCATTTTCAATCTAAAATACCGCCATTTTGTGTCCGCCATTTTGAATTTTGTGATTTTCTTATTTGATTCATAATCAACGACCTCACAGCTCCCTCCAACATAGTTTTTGCTCAACTTGGTTGAAAACTTCCCGAGTTGTTAAATTGGGAGTTTAAAATGGGGATTTCAACCCCCCGAGGGGGCGTGTCCCTATCTTAAACATATTACATTTGATATTGGTCTAGTACTGAAGGCATTACAAAAGATTTCAAGTCTCTATCTTTAGATAGTAAAAAATAAGAACTTAATGCAGAAATTGACTCTACTACTAGGGCAGAGCGAAGGGGTTACATAATAAGGTAACCAAAATAGCGTAGTCCTTTGCAAAATCACATTATAAACACTTTTTGATTCTTTGAATTTCTCTCTAGAATCAATAGAAATGGCGTAAATCGCATTCTCAATATAAAAGGCCGTTATTTTAGAGCCGCCATTTTGGGTCTGCTATTTGAATTTTTTAATTTTCTCATTGGATTCATAATCAGCGACCCCAAGAACACTCCCAACACAACTTTGCTCGATTTGGTTGCGTTATTAAATCAGGGGTACAAAATGGGGGTCTCAACCACCAGGGGGGCGTGCCCCCATATTAAACATATTACATTTTATATTGGTCCAGTACTAAAGGCATTAGAAAAGATTTCAAGTCTCTATCTTTAGATAGTAAAAAATAAGAACTTAATGCAAAAATTGACTATACTAATAATAAAAATACGACACTTTATGTTAAACTGACGTTTGTTTAAGCCTTTCAGTACGTAAAGCTTCATGTCAAGATTATGACGTAAGGTTTTATTTTCCGCTACAATATGGAATTTAATAGAAAATATGTTTTAGTCGTAATTATGTAAAAATATAAACAGTTAATATTTTTTATTTCATTTCGTATTTCAAACAATTCTTTATATACCACAATTAGTAATATAAAGTATATCTTGATCTCCGTTGTCAATGATACCGGAGTTCAAGACGTTCTTGATCTCCGTTGTTGTTGGCAACGTAAATAATTTGATGTTGCATTATAGCCACATGCATGCATGCATGCTGCTTTTTATCTCCTTAGTTACGCGTATGATGACACAGACAAGGCAACTTGCTTCTTTATACAATAAATTCGGATGGATTTTAAAAGGGAGAAATTAGGATTGAAATACGAAATAAAATAAAACAACTTATGCAATACGGAGATCAAGCTTCTTTAAATCCTCAAAGATGTTATAACGCCTCGGCTGGCGCCTCGGCGTTAAACATCTTCTTGGATTTAAAATATCGCTTGATCTCCTAATTACATAATATATATTACAAAATGAGTATTTCAGACTTATTCTTTCCTTCATCAAATGTAAACATAGTTAGAATGTCAATGAAAACTTTATTAACCGGGTAATTTGGTGAAATTTGCAAACTACATACCAAATGTTACATTATTTTGCTTAGTAAAATTATTTTTCTTTGAAAATTATATTAATTATTATATTAATTGTAATACTAAAAATATTGAAGATTTTAAAGATTTTAAATCTTTCTTTGTGGATGCGAGAATAAATATATCATATGTCATATGACAATTCCTAAAATAATAATCAAATAATAATAATCCAGTAAATCCGAAATGATCATTTTGTAAAAAGATGAATTTTTTATTTATACATAATTACGACTAAAACGTATTTCCTATTTAATTTTTTTCATATCTCAAAGAAAGTCGTTTTCAATTCAAAACTTTTTAAATAAAATAGAAATTATTATTTTATTGTTCTTAAGTATCATTAACTATTTAAAAATGACGTACAATTCAAGAGATCCCTTAAATTTTCTGAGTAGTTTACAAATATATATTTAAATGCTGCTACTATACCCAAAAAGTGTCTGTAAAAATTCAGGTAGCGTGAAATGGCCGAAACTACGCCAGGGGTACTGGTTTCGATGGAATTCTATATACCTGAGTGGTTTAGGTCTTGTACACAACGTTGCCAATGTGTGGAGCCTGCAACGTACCGTACATGATACAAAAAACAACATATACAGGCGGAGGTGACATCGTATTGGCAATTATACAACTAACAGCGACGGCAACGCCAGCGATCTACAGCTGAACTAAAAATTAATTTTGTGAGTATAAGTATGACGTTATCACCTCCAGACAAAAATTTGAATTTAGGCTTCTAACACCATCTATATGCTTATACAGTCGAAAACAGGGCAAAACGTTGTGACCTCCGAAAACGGAGGTCACAACGTTATATATGAGGTGACAACGTATGCTGGGTATCTACTTTGGAGGTGACTAGGTACCCTTTATCAATATATATATATATATATATATATATATATATATATATATATATATATATATATATATATATATATATATATATATATATATATATTTACGGCTAGTGTATAAAGTGAGGTCCGTATGAACAAAGTTCACGTTTCAAGTGAGGTCCGCAAACAAAGTGAGGACAAGTATACGGACCTCACTTTGAAATTCGATAATATTTCGTCTAGAGCTTTTCGAAGCTATAAGTTGGCGATACTGAAAAAATGGGCTGGACCTCAGATGTTGCCAAAATGGCTAGAATTATACAGATTAGTTCAAGGAGTTGACGCCTGGAGTCGCTGCGCCAGATGTATATTTTTCAGACGTATAATTTCTTGTGTGAAGCTTGTATGAATGATGCGCAAAGTGAGATCCGAACAAGTGGCAACGGTGAAAATGAAAGTTATACACTATTGATTTTAATTCTATTACAGAAGAGAACGGAAATACCCTAAATAGCCGATTTTATTTCTTACGAGCGGAAATCGGTTTAGAAAAGTTGTATTATTGTGCTGTTACAAAATTTAAAACGATAGGGAAATTTTTAGATTTAATTTCATAACGTCTGATTATTTGTAATTAGGCAATAAAACTAAAATACAGTGTAAAAGAGATTAATAAATCTTCGAGGACTTGCAGCCTTTTTATGTTTTTGTATTAATTAAGAATAAAATATTTTTTTTCGAATGACATTTCGCCTAATCAAGATTAGGCTTTTTCTAGTCTTTAATAGTATATTAAGGGCTTAATTGAGTGTCTTAGAGCTCGTGCAGTCACCTGAAGCGAAAACCGAAAGCGCTAAGACGATAAAAACACTAATTAAGCCCGAAATGCGTACGTTAAATGTGCGGTCAAAGTTTAAATTAAGTTTAATTTAAAATAAAAATAATTTTAAAAGTCCTAAACTTCAAGTAGGTAGGTGCTATGGTCTATAATTATTCTTATTACTATGGAGACGTCGTAAACAAAAGTAGTAAAAGGGGGTGCTCCAATTTAGCGATTTACGCTCTAGAAACAGTCCGCAAAATAGGACATAATCATGTCATAATTGCCCGAGCGGACATAATGTGTATTATATATCCAGGGACTAAAATACATTTTTTTAAATTATTAATTAACACTTAGAAAACACTTTAGTCCAGTAGTATATACGCTACCGGGTGATTTTTTAAATTTCTGATCTAGAAAGCCATGACATAATTTTAAAACAAAAGATGCGGAAAACGTAGGGCGTAGTTTGAATCGTTCGATTTGTCACAACTGTCAGATTTCAAAAATGTTGACATAAACAGTTAATTTGTGTATAGATGCTGAAGGTCAACATTTCCAACAGTTGTTGTAAATTTTGAATAAATATTGTGTTAACAATGTAAATTGTTATAATTGTGAATAAATCTTGCTATTTCTTAAATCCAAGGAATAAAAATTGAAGCGAGTTGTAACCATAACCTAAACTTCTCAAGTCAATAATCACATCGAAATTGCACTTAAACTCGCAATAAAATGCACACTTTGGTAAAAGCATGTTTCGCAAATGATCACTGTTTAAATATTTATCAATTTGTTTAATAAATGTAAAAGTAAGTAGTCAATTTGTCACATAAATGACATTTGGAATAGCAGTGTGATCAACGCTACGCCCTACGTTTCGGTGACCTTCGATACGGCGTAAAAATCACGGCTTACTAGATCAGAAATTTAAAAAATCACCCGGTATTTTTTGCACGTCCTAAAGGACTTAATCGCAAAAATTCAAAATTTCGAAAATTTCGTTACATGTCATTCGGACAATTGCCAAAATCACATAGTTTCCGGATAATAAATCCTAACATGTACCGCGATTACTTTTTTTTTGTTGTTTACTTGTTGTTGTTGTCAAGGAAACACTTTACTCCCTCAGGGAGTAAAAGTGCTACTTTACTCCCTCTTTTGGGAGACTAAAGTAGAGCCTTATATATCGTACGTGCAAAAAATAATAAAAGAGCATTCTTAAAACTATAATTCATTAAATAAAGACGAATAAACGCAACACAAAGATGAAAATTCAATTTAAGGAAGTAAAAAAGTTATATGAAATGACACAAATCTTTTTGACGTTTTTCGAGAAGTAAATTTTTGAATTTTGTTTTATAAAGAAGAAAACAAACAAAAAAATGTCCAAAATTTTAGATTCTATGCAAATCTTTAAATGGAAATAGCAATTGTCATGAACAAATAAACAAATGAAATTTTGTTTTTGGGCGAGGAATCAGGATGGCGGAGCATCCTTCGTACCTTATGGCACCGATTGCTATGAAAATTTGGCCGACCCTACTAGAATTTAGCCGAATATGGGGGAATTCCACCCCAAGTAGGGATTTTTAACGTGCCAAACATCGCATTGACACGGGACCTACAGTTTTACTTCCTATCCGAGAAGAAGGCATGTTTTTAATTTTTCTCCGCTATTAAAAATTACCAGCTCAGCCGGGGATCGAACCTGCGATCCTTGTATTACGAAGCAAACATGCAAACCACTAATCCACCGAGGCTGGCAAGTTTGTTTGTATTATTGCTTTTAGAAAGAACAGTTAGACGCAACATACTCTGCAGACTATTTTTCTGCATTTAATACACCCAATAATTAAATAAGTCATTTATTAAATTCATTGAAAAAAATTTTCATTACAGATTTAATCTTTAAATTGAAATAGTAATCATTATAATAATAATAATAATTACTACAACCCATAACCTAAATCAAGGCCCCAGAAGCTATAAGCTTGTGCGGGAGGGAGGGGGCGATTATTATTATGTAGGCCCAATGTGCGGCTGCAGCCGACTTATAGATGGAACAGCGCAAATCCCACATTTGTTACAGCTAAGGAAAACTGCAGAAAACCTTAACCAGATCTGCCAGCGCCGGAAGTCGAACCCGGGCCGCTTGGGTGAAAGTCCGGCACGCCAGGCATTACACTACCAAGGCTGTATTATGAACAAATAAATAACGGTAGGTAACCCAAAATAGTATATTATGCAACAAATGAATGATGATGTTCGAGTTGCATACACTATTTTTTTCTTGGACCGTTGCTGATTTGTTACTTCCAAGTGGAATTCTGTTATAAGTTGTAACCTCAAACTGGTCACCGGGTGACGATCAAATGAGGGCTTTCCTACACAACTACTAAATGTTCTCAACTTTCATTGTATTATAAAAGCTCGCAATGAATTTAATTCTTACTTCTCAAGGCAGGCTTATAAAAATTGATAACTATAAGTACCAAATATTACAATCAAAATGTCTCTTTTTAAATTAATATTTAATAAAACTAACAATAAGAATAATTTATTAGAACAGATTTAGAATATCAATTATATTTATTATTCACTATGTGATGATGGATGATCAGGTCGTTCCCAACTTTATAGTAGAGTCAATTTTTGCATTAAGTTCTTATTTTTTACTATCTAAAGATAGAGACTTGAAATCTTTTGTAATGCCTTCAGTACTGGACCAATATAAAATGTTATGTTTAAAATGGGGGCACGCCCCCTCGGGGGGTTGAAACCCCCATTTTGTACCCCTAATTTAATAACGCAACCAAATTGAGTGAAATTTATGTTGGGAGGGTTCTTGGAGTCGCTGATTATGAATCCAATGAGAAAATTGAAAAATTCAAAGTGGCGGACACCAAAATGGCGGTCCTAAAATAACGGCATTTGAGATTAAGAATGCGATTTACGCCGTTTCTATTGATTTTAGAGAAAAGCTCAAAGAGTAAAAAAGTGTTTAAAATGTGATTTTGCAAAGGAATACACCATTTTGGTTACCTTATTATGTAACCCTTTCGCTCTGCCCTAGTAGTAGAGTAAATTTTTGCATTAAGTTCTTATTTTTTACTATCTAAAGATAGCGACTTGAAATCTTTTGTAATGCCTTCAGTACTGGACCAATATAAAATGTAATCTGTTTAAAATGGGGACACGCCCCCTCGGGGGGTTGAAACCCCCATTTTACACTCCCAATTTAATAACTCGGGAAGTTTTCCATCAACTTGAGCGAAATTCATGTTGGGGGGGTTTTTGGGGTTGCTGATTATGAATTCAATGAGAAAATTAAGAAATACAAAATTTTATATATATTTATACATATATATTTGTAAATATAGTTTATTTAGTAGGTACTTTTTTATTATTTTATTATTATGTGGTGAACAATTTATAAATATGACTGATGACATAATGCAACACTATCATTCAAAAAATTAAAAAGTATTTTATATTGGTACAATACGAGGGTTGCGCTGAAAATTGTTATTTATAAAAAGAACGTTGCATTTTTTAACAAAAAATCTTTATTGTTTTTCAAAATAATCTCCATTCAGACTAATACACTTGTGCATTCTTTGAAACCACTTTTTAAACATTCGGAAAATTCATTTTCTGAAAGGTCCTCAAAAATTCTTTGAAATTCTGTAACTGCTGCATCTGCGTTGGGAAATCTTTTACTTCGCATCATTTTTTTAACAGTTGGAAACAAAAAAAGTCGCACGGCGCCAGATCTGGGCTATACGGAGGATGAGTTACCAATTGAACTTCCGTATCTTTCAAAAAATCCAATGTTCTGGCAGCAGTGTGGGAGGATGCGTTGTCATGATGGACTAAGATGTTACGCAAACCGGTCCTTTGGCGACCTGCCTGTAATTTTGCAAACATCTGTGGTAAAGCCACTTCGCAGTACCATTCAGAATTAACAGTTCTGCGATCTTCAAGTGGAATAACAGCAACAGGACCACATCAGCGGAAAAAAACAGCAATCATTTTCTTATTGAAGCTTCTGCCACGAATTACTTTTGTGGGCAAGTCTTCATCTTCGAATACCCAAACACTAGACTGCTGTTTAGTTTCAGGGTCGTAACTATATACCCAAGATTCGTCACTAGTTACAATGTATGCCACTTGCCTGGAAGCTCCTCCGTCAAATTTTTGCAACATAAATTTACACCAGTCTATTCGAGCCTGTTTTTGACTTTCTGAAAGCAAATGCGGTATCCAACGGCTTGCTAGCTTTCTTACACCAAGATGTTTATGCCAAATGGTATTCACCGCCGAGGATCCAATCTTCACTTCCTCCTGAATCTCCCTATAAGTAATATTTCGATTGGAATGAATCAAGCTTGCCACACGATCAACATTTTCTGAACAGGCAGCTTCTAGCAGTTCTCGCCCTAGTCGAAATTCTCGGAACCAATGACTAACAGCGGATAATGGAGGGACAGCATCGCCAAAAGCTGCTATCAAATTTTCATGGCTTTGCTGGTATCCTAACTGTCTTTTATAGTCGTAGAAAATCATAGCTCTAAGGGCAGTTCGCGGAATGCTCATCTTAACTGAATTAAAAATGCACAACTACTTATCTTACAAAATTAACTACGTTTCACAAGGAAATCGGAACGTTTGACAATTGTGGGTAACAAATGTCAACTAATGCGACATTCAATTGTTGCAATTGTTTCTAGCCAATTGAGCTTCCATGGCCTGTTACTAACTATTAACAGAGCATCCCTTATATCAATACTTTGCTGTAACTTTTCGATCCTAAATTTATGATATTTGTGACGGTAGAAATTCCTTGATAGAAGCTCTTTCAGATCAGCAAGTGTATGTATATGTTGTATTATTAGCAACTACATGTTTCACTTGTGCCTATACCAATTCTATTGTAGTTAAATAAAATATCCTCGGTTGAAATGACCTTACCATAAAGCCAATCGATACTGCCACTTTTTCAAACTTTGTGTTGGCGATTTCTCAGATAATAGATTAAGGTACGAGTTGCATACAAAGTTTTATGTTGGACTGCTATAATTAGTCTAATCAATTTAGAAAAAATAGCGGAAAGTTGAGGTAAGTCCATGGATTTTTGCATACGGCTTCCTTGTGGGTTATTAAACCTTAAAGGTCAACACCTGTAGGTGGTGAGGTCGAAGAAATAATGAGGATAAACCACGCCCCCTACCGGTTTTGTCGTTTTTCTCGGAAACTATTAGGGTTATCGAGATAAAGGAGGTTAGGTAAGATAAAGCTTATTTAAATCCCTACCAAAAGTGTTCGAATTTTTTTTCGTACTTCGCCTTCTTTCTGTGTTATCGAAGAAAGGAGATATGTCATACACGGATCAGCAATTTTCACCAGTAAATTTGCTCAAGGAACTTTCTGGCGTAACTTTTTATGGTCCCCTATTGCCATGAAGTAGCTAAGAAAAATTCGTTGAGAACGCCATCGTGGTACAGTCATCCTTTATCTTAGCATCTCTTCGGCAAAATCCATCAGGCGATATTATCGATATTCTTGATAGCAGTCGGCTGAAAAATTCGTATTGGCAAGTTAATTTTAGAAGAGTACCTGCACTACTGAATTTTTGAATCCAACCCAATACGTACAAGGTGTTTCGCCTTTTTTGAAATAATAATTTCCTTTATTTATAAGTTCTTGGTACTAAATCATTACGCCTTAAGGAGACTTAACGGTACGTTTCAAGCAGTCTTTATGGAATGCTTCGTGTTTAGCTCTGATCAATCTTTTGCGAGAGCAACTGACGGATACACCACACTTTAACTAGTTGATGAATATGACCTTAGTCCAGCATTTCTGTCCAGGACAACTTAGTTTTAGCCCATGCTACTCGTCGTTTTGCAGATACTTGTCAGCATTAACTATGCTGTTTATGAACTAAAATCTTCTTAATCCTCTAGCTAACATACAGCCTCAAATCATTATGTCTTGAGGAAACTTAACATTAAGCAGTTCTAGTTTTACTCTCGCAAAAGAGTAATCAGAGCTAAACACGAAGCATTCCATAAATACTGCTTGAAACCTAATGTTAAGTTTCCTCAAGGCGTAATGATTTAGAGCTCTATGTCAGCTGGAGGATTAGTAAGATTTGAGTTCATAGACGGCACAGTTAATGCTGAAAAGTCATTCACAATAATTATTGGTTGGTTAAATTTAAATCGCAGATTCACATGCAGTTCTAATGAACTGTATGTGCATTTAAAAAATAACTAGAGTTAAATATTAAAAATACCAAGAGCGATATTAATCCTCCTTCTTATATCTTTTTACACTTAAATATGGATTTTATATGCATTCTTTTTGGCCTAATAAATACCCTAAATATAGAATAACCACTTTTCTTTGCTACAAGCCAAGATCGGTTTAGGTAGGAAGATAAATACATATATTCTTTTTAACACGTACCGTAAGGAAATTACAGACAAATTTTTAAATTTAATTAAAAAACGAGATGGAACAAACTCAGCATTTTAAATTAGGCGACAATATTTACTGATTTTACTAGCATTTTCAGAATAATTAACATATTATACAGATTTACCTCTATAATTATTAGTGAAACTAATCTAACTGTTAATAATAATTAATTATTAGGAGTAATACATTTAGATTTTAAAGTAAAGTATGTGGTACTTAGCTACCAATTCACTAATCTGCCCCAGTAATAGCAGGCTGTTAATATTACTAGCACAATTACCATTAAAATGATGAGAAACACAAGAATCTTGATAGTTAAATCTAATTTTTCGTCTAAATTTAATTGATCTAAGCGGTCAAGCATTCGTTTAAACATTCTAGAAGGCAATGGAACAGCCAACAGGAAATAGTTAAGTTAGGGAGCCAGTAAATAGTCCAAATAGTCTGGAGAAATAGTCTTACGAAGAAAACAGAACAGACATTTTTTATAGAAAAATTAATTATCTATCTATTTTATTTAAACAATTTTTTTGTTAAATTAATATTTTAAGAGTTATTACACTGTAATGTTTTCCTGTTTCAGTGAGATGTTAGCCGTTTGCCAATTATTTAGCAAAACTAAAAAGTGAAAACTTTGCTGTGTAATAACTCTTAAAACATTAATTTGCAAGCAATTAAAAAATTGTTTTAATAAAAAAGATAGATAATTTATTTTTCTACAAAAAAGTCTGTTATATTCTTTTTCGCAGAACCAACCGTTCTCGAGATATTTTCAAAAACGGGTTTATTAAAATGGCTACTGAAGCATACCCGTCTCCGCCACACCAAATTAGTTTTATACTGACCACCGACCAACTAACAAATTCCAATAATAGAATAGCATGCATTTTTGCTGATGATATTGAAAGCAAATGATGGCAACAGCGCCGGTCCTCACGTTATACTTAAAACCTGTGTATAATTTGATATTGGGGCTCACTTTGCCGATTAAATCGTATCTAATAATATGGTCCTCACGTCGTCAGTAGTATAGTGTAGCCTCACTTGGTATTATTATACACAGCAAATAAAACTTTTTTAAATTCAAAGAAATCTGTGTATATTTGCGAGATACATAACTAGAACAAGTAAACAAGTGATGACAAAAAAAATTTGCAAGCTGTGACCATTTATAAGGGTGGTCCTCATTAACTACGGTTCATGATATGTCCTCACTTTGATAAGTGGCCGTAAATATATATATATATATATATATATATATATATATATATATATATATATATATATATTAGGGTGGCCCTTGCTTGTATGGGAAAATTTTATTTCAGTAGGATTGTTGATCGATCCCCCTAAGAATGTGCGAATAGATGAGAATCGATAAAATATGAAGTTTCAGATCAATCCGAAGTGATTTAGAGGTAGCTCAAGCCGGTCAGAATTTCGAAAAATATAATTTTTTTGCATTTTTTCCTTTTACCCATCCCTGAAATATATTATACCAACCCTGAACATAAAAATAAATATTAATACATATTCTGTAATCAATTACCTTTCCAACAAGCCAAAAATAATAAAAATCGGTTGACAAATAAGGAAGTTATGGCCATTCATATTATTAAAAAACCAAACATTTTAATTTCTATAAGAATATTTCATATTAATTTAATTTTCAATAAAAACCAATTAATTTTTTTTTTATTTTGAAAATTTTAATTTTGAGTAATAAAAAACATTTAAAAGTAAAAATAATACAAAATTAATCTTAACTTGTAGTACTAGTCAACGCTGTTTTAGTATGAGATTTGCAGTTTTATCGATAGTTAGTAACCACTTTTTTTCTTCTTTTTTGGTTAATACTTTATTGTATTCTTCAATTAATTTTACTACACGTTCTGCTGCATCATTCACTACATTTAAATTATGAATTATATTCTTTACTTTATTATAAGCTTCATTATCGTTCCACTTACAAGGGTCTTCATTTAATAAATTAGTAGAAATTCCAAAACGATTGAAAAATTTGTGTTTTTACGCGTATGCGGTCATCACCGAGAAAGACAACTACCGAGAAACCAAAACCGGCAAAAAATAACCGAGAAAAGATAACCTAAAAACCACAACTGAGAAACCATAACCAAGAAACCACAACCGAGAAACCATAACCGAGAAACCACAACGGAGAAACCAAAACCGAGAAACCACAACCGAGAAAATCATTGCCGAGAATGGAAATTACCGAGAATTCATGAAGCGATAATTAAAAGTTAGTAACTTTGATAGATCTAAAAGAGACAGAGGAGAATACATAGAGCGGGGAAGGACAGAGAAAGACCAACTGCGTAAAGGAAACACTATGAAGCGGAAGTTAGGTTATAAGTTAGTAAGTTTGATAGATTTAACAGAGACCAAGGAAAATACATAGAGCGAGGAAAGAAAAAGAAAGGCCAACGGACACGCTATACAGGGGAGGGTAGGTCATAAGTTAGTAAGTTTGATAGGTCTAAAAGGGACAGACTTCAATAGTTAACGTGACGACTGAGAGAGAAACTAACTCTAACAGGACACGCTATGCCGTGTGAGTGTTAATATTCTAATATTAATTAATTAAATAATTATTACTTCATAATGCATGGGTGCATTCTCGGTATTTGTTATTCTCAGTAGTTTCTATTCTCAGCTTTAGTTTTCTCGGTTGTGGCTTCTCGGTTTTGGTTTCTTGGTTTTGGTTTCTCGGTTTTGGTTTCTCGGCAGTTGTCTTTTTACGTGTTTGCTTTCTCGGTGATGACCTGGATCCTTTATCTTTAACCTAATATCAAAAATTAAAATCAATTTTTATGAACCAAACACGTTTCTATTTGTGACTACAATGTGAATACTTGACTTCAATATCATTAGTGTTACCAACATAGAAAAAAAATTAGTGAATGCCACTTATATCAACATAGCAAAAATAATTTTTATATTATTTTTACTTTTAAATATTTTTTATTACTCAAGAATGAAATTTTCAAAATACAAAATAAATTAATTGGTTTTTATTGAAAATTAAATTAATATGAAATATTCTTATAGAAATTAAAATGTTTGGTTTTTTAATAATATAAATGGCCATAACGTCCTTATTAGTCAATCGATTTTTGGAAAGGCAATCGATTATAGAATATGTATTAATATTTATTTTTATGTTCAGGGTTGGTATAATATATTTCAGATGTGGGTAAAAGAAAAAAAATGCAAAAAATCATATTTTTCGAAATTTTGACCGGCGTGAGCTACCTCTAAATTACTTCGGATTGATCTGAAACTTCATATTTTATCGTTTTTCATCTATTTGCATATTTTTAGGGGGATCGATTGAAAAAAAAACACTTTTGAAAATAAGGGCCACCCTAATATATATATATATATAAAAATAAAAGTACATTGAAATGAAATTGTAAATAGTGCATTCAATTAGAAATTAGAAAAATAAGCTAAAATTATTTTTGTTGGTTTAACAATATGCTTTTTCTTCTTTTGCGAAACATTTGTAAAGAGACAGACAAATCCGGTTTGTGTAAGTTAAACAGTTTAACTGCATTATATCTAAAAGATCGTTCAAATATAGATGTTGTGTGTTGTGGCATGGTAAGGATATTAGTACGTCTAATATTACGATTGTGAATAGTATTTCTATTATTCAAGATTTATTTATTCAATTTAAAAAATAAATAAGTAGTTCATTAAATCTTAGAAACCATTTGATTTTTGTTTTAATTTTTATATCTAATAAAAAACAAAGAAATTCCTTATGTCTTATGGTTTGGGGGAGAGAGGTTCTGCAATTTTCTTATTTTTTTACAAAGGGGGTGTGGGGGTTTAAAATCAACAAAATGATGCTTACGTAATACTGGAACGCTCCCCAAAAAGAAAACATTGGTGTCTGAAAAATACGTTTCCTGCATTTTACGCATTTTGCTATAATAAAATAATACAAAATATAACTAAACAAAATTAATAAAAAAAAAACAGTATCGGATTATGAAAAACACGATGTAAAAAACTTAATTAAAAAACTACAACATAATATAATGGCATTAAAAGACATTTCAGTATTTAAAATTTAATTTAAGAAGATTGTGGTCGATAAAAAGTAGGTTTTCGGCATTTTCCGTCGAGCACGTAATCGCCGCGTAATTCGCGATGCATTTTGCATTTTCGTCCTCGTGATTTCTTTGACCCAGATTCTCCAATTTATTGTTGAACTTCTAATCGGAACAATATATTGCTGTAATATTGGTTAATTAAAAATAATAAATTATTTTTAAAAAATTTTATTATATATTTTAAAATTGTGAATAATTGCTGTTCGATCGTAGATAATTATTTTATAAATAAATTGATTTTTTTTAAATGACTGAACTTTGGAAATGGTTTTCAACTTCCCTCTTTTATAGATTCTTATATGATTAGAAAATACCTTTTAAGTTTTAAATAATACAATAGTTATATAAAATTAATGTTACGTTAGTTCTTGACTAACTCAAATTTACGTAAGAGAGTTGGGCGCCAGTTAAATAACTGAAAATAATAGAATTAAATCTAATAAAGATTCATCTCAGGGCGAATGTGGATTCTTGTGGTATTAAAAATATACAAATTGAAATTGGAAATCACTTTTAAAATTGAAAGCTTAATAAAGTTTAACTATTACTAAATTGTTCAATTCACTTAAATGCACTTCACAAACGATAGTCTTTTCTTCAGCAGATACCAATACAGAAAGGAAATAACTTCCTACCTTTTTTTAATTAGTTGCTTTTTTCCTTTTAGTCTAGTCCTCGTATCCAAACCATTGGTAGAGTAAGTCACCTTATGTTGTCCCAGTGCTGGTTTCCAATTCCGGTTGACTTCCTTTTGCATGGATTTCCCATATAACACAATCCAGAACTTTCCACCATGGAATAACACTCGATTTTGGTAACTCACTTTTTATTTTAATAGGGAGTACTATTTCCCTTTGTCGAAGAATATTCGTCGTAATTTGTTTTATGTGTTTATATTAAATAAAACACCAATTTATGGTTTTAACGTAGATTTATTGACTAGCAATAACTTTAGCTAGTAATTTACTTTAAAACATGGTTCTTTATACTCTTATATACACTTTTACAATTTGTAACTTTTTACATTTTTGCCGTATTCAATTCACCAACCAACTTAACTTGTATATTTAAGATTAGACTATTTAAATTTTTACAATATTATTTTTAACGACTTTACTCTGTCGCTTTACTTTACTATAATATCTTTCATGACTTTACTCTTTCGTCGTTTAACAGTAAGTGCCTATTCACATTTTTACTATTGTCTTTAACACGACTTTACTGCGTCGCTTTATATTCAGAAGTGTGTATTTACATTAGTACTATATTTCTTACACGACTTTACGCCGTCGTTTTCTATCAGTAAGTGTCCATTTACATTTGTACTATGTTATTTTAATCTTACACGACTTTACTCCATCGCTTTATATTCAGAAGCGTCTAAAAATATGATTTTCTAAGGTTATATACTATTTACATAATCAGGTTTCACAATTTGACGTCACCTTACCATCTAATAGAATGACATTAAAACATAGTTTGTCACAGTGACACATCTATTACACAACATTTGCAATAATAATGATCTATTTACATCACCAAAAAAACTTAAGAGAATCACATAACCCGTCGATATACTCATTTGAAAATTAATCATAAATAAATTACATAACAATAAAATAACTTTGCACAACTGGATATTACGTATACTTAAGTATTTGGTGAGTAAACTGTTTGATAATAAATAAAGAAACATGGATTATTTAACCTTATTAAAAAGTATACATTGGTGGTATAATCAATGACACACCAGTAACTAACTTAAATTTATTTTTAACTGGAAAAGTTGATAAAAATATTTCAAAAGTGTTAGTATTTAACAAAGATTTTAAAATTTTACAAAATTTTGAAACTACCATCCACAGCAATATGTACGCTCCTTTGCATCATCGTCTAGACGGGACTTGGAAATAAATGCTTGAAATGCTAAAAATTAATTAAATGCTGATACATATTTTAAGAATTAGATTTTGTGTTTGGTTAAACGCTAAATAATGAGTTTTTCAGTTAAAATGCACTCAAATAACTCAGATTGTGACAGGAAAAATTTAAAAAATCCACTTCGTCTGGCCGAACACCGAATCTTTCATGCTGCTTTGGTCAAATCCGAATTTATTAAAAATTTGCCGAATACTGAAGCTTTGGTGCATTTCTAGATTTAACGGTGTCTCCTAACCACACATTGTATTTACTAATTGTCAATACTTATTTTGGTAACAATGTTACCTTTTTCTCAGCATAAAACCGTCTTTGACATTGTTAATTTTTCCAGACAGAAATACGTATTAGCCATTAATTAAGAACTGTATCGAAAAGAAAGTTGACACCTTCAGACTCGTATGCCTTTTATAATTATAGAATACTTTTAATAATTTTATAATAAAACAACACTTTAATATCTAGAAAATTTAATAACTAAAAATTTAAAAAAATTATTAATTTGCCAGTTCTCCCACTTTCCTTTTCAGTTGCACATTAAGTTTTGGACAACTTCCTTTGTGACTGCTTTGGCGGCCTTATTCCATTTTTTTCAACTCTTTTAGGCTAGTTGCAGCTTCAAGTTTTTCTGAAGCTATCGTTTAATAATAGCTCAATATCTTTCCATAGGATAAATTAACTTTATGCTGTTTATACCATTCCCTAGTGCATAATGGCATGCAGCTAGGTCTGGTCAAAATAAAGTAGGCACTGTATGCTTTTTTATCAATGGCAAAGATCTTTCTGGAAACATTCTTTTCGGTATAAATCTGCATTCAAATTTTCTAGAGTAAATAAGGGGCTAGATTTCATGCTGCATTTGCATATGGCTTACCATACTAAGAGTTTCATATTTTTTCAAAAAAATCTTGTCCTTTTTGCTCACATATGCATTTTTTTCAGTAGTATAAAACTGTGGCCCTGGCAATGTTTTATAATCAAATTTGCAGTAAGTCTTATCGTCCATTATAACACACTGGTCTTTCTTTGTTAAGATGTTGTACAATTTTCTTGTCTGTTTTCTTATAGTTACAGATTGTTTTTCTTTTAGATTTTTTGTTTTTTATAAGCTTTTAAATTGTATTTTTTTTTTCATTCGCTGAATCATTCCTATTGATGTTTCTGCTTTTTTCGCAGTCACATACTGACAACATTGATTAACTTTTTAAAATATTCAACACCTCACTATCTAATCCTAGGTTAGAGGGTCCATTTTTAGGACCAGATTTCGGCAGTTTTTCAAACTACAAATCTCGTCAAACTTCTTAATCAATTTATGACACTTTCATGGCCAACATTGTGATTTTTAGCCAACTATCTTATAAAAATCTCTTATTTTGCACTACTCAGCCCCACAATTGCCTTTCATTTATATTAATTCGCGTCATCGCTGTATAGTCTTTGTGAAACTCCATAATCATGAAATAAATAAAGATTATTAAAAGTTTCACAGTTTTATTAAAATATACCTGACAATATTGTTTCGACAGCTATGCTGTCATTATCAAAGGTAATATAATTATAAACAAACACGTCGCTAAGGTAGATACAAAATAGGTAACTAGATAAAATAATAATAATAATAAAAATTAATAATAAAAATCATAATTAAACATCTAATACTTCCAGTAACGGAGAATTACTGAGCTCAAGTTGTTCATTCATTAAAGGTACCCTGAGTTTGTGTTTGTATATCTCAAAGGCTTCTAAAATGTCTAATTTGCGTTTGTTATTACAAAAATGTAGGAATTTAATATTATTTTGAGGAGTCATTGTGTGATTTTGTTCTAAAAGGTGTTTGGCGTAATTCGATTTTTCAGGATGTTTATTTTTGTAATGACGTACGTGTTCTTTATATCTTATGTCAAAATTTCGAAGTGTTTGTCCAATATATACCGAACTACAAAAAGAACAATTTAAACGGTAAATGCCCGATTTCATGATATCATGTGTTCTGTCTTTAGCATTAAATAAAAATGAAAAAGTGTTAGTGTTGGTTTTAAATGTTATTTTATAATTGTTGGTTTTTCTTAGTATATGTGCAATTTTTTCTGATATTTTGCCAAAATATGGTATAGATATGTAATTTGTGTCTTCTGTTTGATTGTCAATGGGATATATTCTTTTGATAGCTAACCTATAATCTTTTTGTTTAATTAAAGTGTCAATCATGTTCGGATTATAATGATTTGCATGTGCTAGTTGTTTAATGGTTGATATCTCTTTGCTAAAATCTGATTTTGTTAGTGGAATAGTTAAAGCTCTGTGTACTAATGATCTGTATGCTGCTATTTTATGTGTATTGTGGTGACAAGATTCATTTGGTATTGTTATGTCTGTTTGTGTTGGTTTTCTGTATATGGAAAATTCAAAAAGATTGTCTGCGTTAATCTTGATATTTAAGTCTAGAAAGTTTATAGCCCTGTTTTGTTCTGTTTCTAGTGTAAATTTTATATTAGGATGGATATTGTTTATAAGAATTAAAAAGTCATTGATAACCTCAAAAAAACTGTCAGTAATTCTCCGTTACTGGAAGTATTAGATGTTTAATTATGATTTTTATTATTAATTTTTATTATTATTATTTTATCTAGTTACCTATTTTGTATCTACCTTAGCGACGTGTTTGTTTATAATTATATTACCTTTGATAATGACAGCATAGCTGTCGAAACAATATTGTCAGGTATATTTTAATAAAACTGTGAAACTTTTAATAATCTTTATTTATTTCATAGATATTTATGGTCTAAAAAGCTTTTGCTTATTATAAATTACAAGAAAAGTTAAAAAATTGCAAATCTTAGTTGATTTGCTTTAATTGGGAGCTCTTTTTCTTTTTAATGGGATCAAAATTTTGTCTAAGTCCAAACAAGGTCCGTAGATGCAAAGCAAGCTTTGAAATATAGGTCATCTCATACACTTCCACTATCAGTAGCGCGAAAATGGCGGAACATGTTAATTAACATGAAAACAGAAATAAGCGACAACTCGACTTGTTTTCAGTTGGGTACTACGCGTTAATTCAACGTTTTAGAACGTCATGCGCCTCATATGACGATCGTGTCGGCTTTGATAGCAGCCATATTGCAACTTTTACTAAACGCGAAAATGGCGGCATTGCGATGACCTATATTTCAAAGCTTGCTTTGCATCTACGGACCTTGAGTCCAAACTATCTGTGATCCATCTAGTATTCCGAACTAAAAATTGCCTAGAAACATGATTAATTTTGAAACGTCGGTTTTGTCAAAAATAAGTCAGAATGTTAGATCTCCAGCAAAGAATTTTCTTAATTCAATGTTACGGACGTGGCGACGTATCATACCGATACGTAATCGAAGAATTCGAAGAAAAATAATAAAAATAATAAAAAAATGCTGCGGAATGTATACCGAGGATTTCGCTGGCGAGTAGAAAAATGTTTCAACATTGGAGGTGGACAGGTAGAATAAGTTGTTTCTCGTTTTAATTTTTGTGTAAATTCCATAAGCTTTTAATAAATTATTTTGTACTTTGTTAATTGTTATTTCACTCAAAATAATGTATCATCCGTCACCGACACTTTGTTCAGGTTGCTAGGGAACCGTGCTTAGTTTATGGACAAAATTTTCATTTTTTTCATTAAAAAAACGCATTACTTGAATCAGGTTGCTTAAAATGTTTGATTTTTTTAGTATTCTGCAGTTGTAAAATAAGCAAAACCTTTCCAGACCAAAAATACCCTCCTCCAAAGGATTATTTAGAAAAAATCACCTTATGGGCACCCCATCCAGGGACACACTGTATTTATATAAAATATATTGTGAAACTTTTTATTAATCTTTATTTATTTCATAAAAACAAATTATTATCGACTGTAATTACACGAGAGGTCTTTTTTTGTCCGGATAAAATTGATTTTTTTAACGATAATTTGGTTGCTTGGTAAATTGACGATACAAACCACCTACGATAAAAAAACGAGTCCGAAGGACGAGTTTTTTTATCTGGTGGTTTGTAGAGTCAGTTTACCAAAAAGAAACCAAATTAGAGTTTAAAAAATCAATTTTATCCCGGAGAAAAAAACCTCGAGCGTAATTCGATGAGATAATTTAATGAATAATAAAAAGGAATAACTAGGTAATTATGAAGAAGTCAAGAACACATTTATTAACTTGAAAATGACAATTATTAAAAACAATAATCAGGTTCGAGAAAGTTAGCCATGGAAGTTTAAACACATTTTATCCAGATGCAAAGTTAGGGCTAACTTTATCCGATGTCAAAGTGACAAATGTATCGCGGCTTATGGGATTTTTTATACATGAATTAAATTATCGATATTATTTTAAAAATATTTCAGTTTGCTTTTGTGATTATTTAAAAATGTCAACTTTCTTGTCGATACAGTCCTTAGTCAAATACAATGTGTGGTTAGGAGACACCGTTAAATTATAGACTTGTGATCCAAAAAAAAAAACTGAGTCGTAGTTTCATTACAGTAGCATGGTGAGAGCCAGGAGCTCCAGAGAAAGATTTGAAGGTCATTGGGATAAAATGGTGTAAGGATTATCATTTCATGGTTAAATCCTTAGAATATTTAATTTAATTTAATTTATTATTCTGAGATTACAAAATCATATATTACAATAAAATTACAATATTAATTTATTTGATATAATAATGTATCTCAAGGAGGGAATTCAACAATGTTGTTCTTCCATTCCCCCCTTGTATAATTTAAGCAAAATAACATTATGTATTGTGAGAGAACTTAATGATTATAATTATAATTTATAATAAAAGTAAAGTTGAGTAAATTTGAGAGTAATAATAATAATAGTAATAATAATAATATCAGTATTGACTGATTGCGAAGTGGCACATCAATGACGATCTGTATTGTATTGCTTAATCAATGCTTTTTTGAATTGTTTAACTGATAATGTCTTGAAGGATGAAGGTACATTATTGTAAATTTTTGCGACATTGTAGCTAAATGATCGTTCGTAGAATGTAGTATTATGCTTGGGGATAGTCAACAGACCTCTATGTCGCACATTTATATTGTGTACATCTGTTCTATACCTTATCTTATTATATAAATAGGGTGGCTGCCTATTGATTATGATGTTATGATAGAACGTTGCAGTCTGTATGTAACGCCGTTGTTTCATATTAAGCCATCCTGTCTCTACCAATTTTAAAGATATATGTGCAAACTTAGGAATTCCATATATAAAACGTAAACAAGAGTTTTGAACACGTTGGATACGCTGTGACGTATCAAAGTCAAGGCAAGGGCCATAGACAGGTATGCAATAATTAAACTGTGACAACACAAGTGATTCACTTAATAAGATCTTAGCGTTTTTGCTTAAGTAATCTTTATGCGGGTAAAGAAGTTTTAAATTGTAATAGGCTTTTTGTATATACTTATTGACTTGTTTTTTAAATCTAAACGTTTTATCAAGAACTAATCCCAAATTTTTGGCATTTTCGACTATCGGAATATCAGTATCCCCAATTTTTATGGGTGCCAATTGGTAATTATTAATCGTTTTTCCCAATAGTAAAATACAAGATTTAGATGGATTTAGAATTAGAGCATGATTAGTAGAGAACTCATTTATAGCTTGTAAATCATTATTCAGCGTATCAACGGCATTCCTTACATTATTTGAACTGAAGGAGTAGTATAATTGTGTATCATCAGCATACATGTGAATATCACAGGCCCCAACACAATCACAAAGACCTCTGGTATACAGGGTAAACAGCAGAGGACCCAGTATGGAACCTTGCGGCACCCCTCTTGTAACATCAACAGACGTAGATACCGCATTGATTGTCTTAACTCGTTGTGTTCTGTTGTAAAGATAATTTTGAATTAAACCGACTGCATCATCACCAAGACCTATGTGGTGCAATATACCAAGAAGCAAGTCATGATTTATTGTGTCAAACGCTTTGCTGAAGTCTAACAGAGCCAAAAATGTACTTTTTCCTTCATCTTGTGCTTGCAGAATGTCATCTGTTATCTTCAGCAAAGCGGTTGCACAGCTGTGCCCAGATCGAAACCCCGACTGACTGATAGGCAGCAAATTATTGCACTCTAAGTACTTTCTAATTTGTAAATTGATTATCTTTTCCATGATCTTTGAAAGTGTTGGTAAAATGCTAATCGGTCTGTAGTCCTTATACTCTACAGGTTGCTCAATCTTCGCTATTGGAGTTACAAGACCCGACTTCCAGCTGTCGGGAAATATATTTTCTAAGAAGCAAGAGTTAATAATATGTACTAAGTATTGCAATATAAAGGGACAACATAACTTTATCATTGTGATATTTAATCCATCAGATCCTGTAGAAGTGCTTTTTAGTGAGTTGATTATTTTTGAGATTGTATTACTATCTATAAGGTTGAATTTGAGAACGGCATTATTATGTCAATCATTATTTTTGTAGAAATTTAGTACGTGTTGAGGAACTGAAATTTGTGGGATACTATTCACAAAATAACTATTAATTTCGTCAGCGCGACCAGTAAAGGAATTATTTATATTATTTTTAGATACAACATTTAGCGCTCTGAATTCCTTCCATAGTACTTTAGAATTTTTTGAATGATCAATTTTAAATTGTAGATAAGCTTTTTTTTCATTCTTTATTGCAGTATTTGTAAAATTGCGCAGTGTCCTGTAATATTCCCACGCAGCTGTGGTTTTTATGTTTTTATATTTTGTCTTGGCCTTATCCCTTAAGCTCATTAACAAACTAATATTATCAGTTAGCCAAGGCGGTCGTCTTTTTGTTATTTGGATAGTTTTCCACGGAGCATGTTTATTAAACAAATTTAATATCCTAGTACTTAAAATAATAACTTTTTGATTAATATCATTTTCATAAAATATATCGTCTAAAGAGAGTGATTGCAATTCAGTGTAGAAGTTATCAAGGTTGAAGTTTTTGAAGTTCCTATAAGTATAAATAATAGGAGAACACGGCACTTTTTCACATAAAATTTCGCAGGCTGCTAAATCATGGTCTGAGAAATGACAGTTTACGACATGCTTTTTTTGAATAAGTGAAGGTTGAGAAGTGATAATAATATCTAATAAACGATCTTTTCTAGTGGGTTCCGTCATTATTTGACTAAAGTTTAACGATTCTAGCATATTATTAAAGTATTCCGTAGACGGATTGGCTGCCATTAGGAAATCTACGTTTCCATCCCCTAAACATATAATATGATCTGAATATGGTGTACACAACATAATGGAATTCTCAACTTCATCTATAAAATTCTTATAGTTGTAAGTTGGAGGTCTATAAAACACTCCCAGTACAATACTTTTATTATTAATTTTAACTAATACCCATAACTGTTCGATTAAATCACTTGTGTTAATAATACATTTAAACATACTTTGTTTAATATAAAAAAGAACTCCACCTCCCCTACTACCTCGATCCTTACGTACCAATGTATAATTTTCAATATTGATTGCTATAGAAGGTACTTCCTCCGTTAACCAGGTCTCACATACGGCCAAAATTTCAAAATTTGATATTAAATCTCTGATTTCATTAATCTTCGGTAGTAATGAACATACATTGATGTGTCCAATTCGCAAACAATCTTGTGACATGTAATTACCCTAAAAAGTAACAATAAGTTAAAAATAATAGTAATTATTAGCTAAAAAGAAGTTAAATCGTTTAATAATAACAGAATAGTTATACTATTATGATTAGCAAAATAAGATTGATTATAATAGTTAAATTAAGATAAGATTAATTATTATACTAATGTATAATAATATATGTATAATAAACTAAAATTTTGCAATTAAAATATTCTAATCCAGTTAGACTGTGTTACCACATCCGTAAGAAACAGCATATAAATATATATAAAGGTTAAATATTAACTTTATATATCATAATATTATATATCAATTTTATTAATAAATGTAGAGATAAATATAAAAAAGAAATGAGGAAATTTAGATTAAAATAGACAATAATTCTAGTAGATTAATAAGTTTAATAATATGGTTACTTAAAACTTAGATTAATAATTTATAATGAAAGAAGTAAAAAAATGTACAGTAATTATAAGAAAAATAGGTAATATCCCAAAATATTTAAATTAACATGTTGGCACAGTGCATGCCATTGAAATATTAATTGATAACATAATCTGCATTATCTTTTATGTTGCAGTATTTTCATTCCATGTGCGATAATTTTTGAAAACAGAAGAAAATACTCAAGTTAAATTATACTAAATATTTAATTCTTTCATAGTTTTAATAACGAGTTTTTTGCCCTTATTATTAACATAAATTATTCCATCTCGGCTCCAAACCTGACCCATTCCATATCGTTTTACTGCTTCCTTATATATGGATAATCGTACGCGAGTTAAATCTTCTTTGATTGATACTCCAGTTCCTTTTAGGGCTTTTCTGCTTGTAATTATCTCGTTCCTCGTACGATAACTAACTAACTTTACAATTAGCTTTACTTTACTAAATTTAAATTTAGTTTATTATTAAATAAATTGATTAACAGTTCATCCGTGTTTTCTCCAGTTGATTCAGGTAATCCAAAAACACGCAGGCAATTGCGTCGCGAATATTGTTCTTGATTGTCAATATCTTCTTTAATTTTTTCCATTTTATCATCAATTTCAGTCACTTTTATATCCAACTCAGCTATTTTCAAATTAAAATTTTCGATTGCATTTTTCATCCCTTTAGCTACACTATCGTTAATCAGTTTATCCAATGACGCTTTATATTCTTCATTTTTTAACAGTGAACTGATAGCATTATTAATTAATAATGTTATCTCTTCTGAATTCTCACGTGTTAACATTTTGCAATTAAATTATAGAGCACCGTTATGTTTACTAATACCTAAATCTGTAACGTTAATATTGGAACTCGATTTATCGGGTAAAATATTTTCAAACGGACTGGTGTGTACACACGTCTACTCCTCACAACAACACATGCGTAATACCCCATATAAAACTGTAGGAAGGAACATAATCATCTACCACATACGACCGGGATGGGGTTTCAATATGGCGGAGTAGGTGTTTCCGGTTTTGTAACTAGATATTTCCATTGGCGGTTCTCAGTGTCTTGAAATCCGCACTTAAACTACATAACCTTAATTTTAAAACATAATATTTTGAAATTAATCTTAGTATATAAATTATATATTTAATATTTTAAACAAACGAATACTTATGAAATGTAAATCCCTTCTTGGTATTTGTCGAAGTTTGAGAGAAAAGCAGATTTAGTTGATGTCTAATGGCGGCCAGTGTGACGTCATATCCGGCGCTTTTAAAGCTCATTGCGCCAGGTAGTTACGCTCCTTCCTACAGTTTTATATTCTAAGGTTAAATCTGAATCAAATTTTGCTTAATAATTTCTTTGATAACAAATTCTAACTTATCATTGTTTTGGATGTTATAGAACTGTGTTAAAAAAGATGATAATTTAATATAAAAGTTAACCAGCAAGGGAATAATGTATAATAGTGAATCATTTGTATGGTTTGATTTAACCGGGTTAAGATGAGGGCTTAAAATTGTCTCTTTTGAACATTTTATGCTTAATGTTTTTAGTACAAATGTGATGAATTATAAATTATCATTGTTTTAAATGTTATAAAATGATGTGTTGCATAAAAATATGAGAAAAAATAATTTTAAGATACATGTCATTAAAGCCAAGTAAACTATTCGAACATTTTAGAAGAATCCAGAAAATAAATTTGAATAAAAAAATTAATATACAAAATATAATTGTGATCCCTTTTAAGTATGCGAGGGATAAGCGCTCTTTGACGACATTTGATTTGATTTGATCAAGGTCCGTTGATGCATGCATAATTATATCCAAAGTAAAGGTTATATCACCCATTTCCACTATTGGCTTTTGAAATGGGTACAAAAATGGCGCCTTTTTGGCGGCAATTTTAATTTGTCATGACTTTGCCAAATCAAATATTTACATAACATACAGAGTTACGAATATTTTAATTAAAACAAATCAATAATACTATGTATTAACTTATTAACAAATAATATTTTTAGGCATTCGAATTATCTTCTGTTATCGAGTAATATTAACTACTACTACTACTGAATAAAACCACGAAAACATTAACACATTAAAAAATGATGGTCGAAAATGGCGAAGATTTATTGGTTATATGAACAAAACAACAATAACAACTTAAGCGAATATTTTAACAGTGATACAACTAATTTATTAATGGTATCCCCCTCAAACAGTATTTGAGTTTCTCTTTTTTAACCGAGGGTTACAAGAAAGCTTCGCCTTAGGAAAGTTTACCACGGTTTTTCAAGCAGAAGTTTATGCCATTCTATCGGTGGCAACTAAGGAGAGATTAGGACAGCACCAGAGAGGAAAATCTATATCTGTTCTGACAGCCAAGCTGCACTAAAGGCAATCTACTCATCCATGACGAGATTGGCTCTCGTCCAGGAATGTGGGGATGCTTTAGCAGAATTGGCAAGGGAGAAAGAGGTGGAACTGGTTTGGGTTCCAGGACATACAGAGGTCCAGGGCAATGAGAAGGCTGATGAACTGGCCAAACTCGGAGCTGAGGACACATGTTTAGGACCGGAACCCTTTCTGGGTATCACAAGGCAGCAGATCTCGACAGCCCTAATGGAGTCGGCCTACGAGAGTAGTAAAGAGAGGTGGAAAAGGTGCAGAGGCTGTCGGCAGGCGAAGGACCATATAGTGGGATTCGACTCAAAGAAGTCGATCTGGCTAATGGGAAGGAGCCGAAGAACCGTGAATCTTCTGATAGGGATCCTGACAGGCCATTGCAAACTAAGAAGACACCTATCTTTGATAGGAGTAGAGCAAGATTCCATTTGCCCCGGATGTGGGAGAGTTGAAGAAACATCCTATCGTGGAGAATGCGTGGCTTACCAGCATCTACGTTTCAAAACGTTTGGCGTAGCTACGCTTCAAAGGAAAGAGTTGCACTCCCTAGCGTGGACCAATATCCTAACCTTTATTGGGAAATCGGGCAGGTTTGCAGAGGGAGAAGAGGTTTTTGAAGTAGGTGGTTAGGGGGATGTCAAGGGGTTGGCAAAAAGGGCCTATGAAGGCCTACTTGTCTCCTAGTTATGGTCTCCCCATAACTACTACTTCTCTTTTTTTGTTATCCAAATATGGCAAAATGCCATATAAAATCCGTGGATGGAAATCTAACTTCTGTAAATGTCTGTACAGAATGGAATATGATGCAAGTGGATGCTACAACTATTTTTTAATTTTTTGTAACCTTTCCAACCAGCTAAAAATTAAGAATATATTAAGTAGGTAATTGAAAATTATCCTGCATCGTATTTGTACTGCCATTTTCAAAATTTCCAGTGGCCACATTGATATTTGTAAAACCTGAAGTGAATAGTGTCTCTGTTCCTTTTAGTATCTGCATGAGAATGTACTGTAGTATTATCTTTTAAAGTATATCGAGGCTCTCTCTTTCAATCCTTCCACACACTTCAATTATTTTAGGCTTTTCTTTAACATAGCCAGCATTATTTGATGATTGTGTTTGGCAATTAGATGGCATGTTTCTTTTATTGCCTTCAAAAATTTTAATTTTTTTTATTAATTGCAACTACATTTATCTCTTCATTTAATCTTTTACGTTTCTTATTAACTGTAACTATATTAGAAACGTTAAATAACGTAGGAATTGCGTTTCATTTCAATATTTGCCGTTTTCTTTTTGCTTCAAATTGCGTTTCTTCAAAATGGAACTAGGGGAAATGTAAAACGGTAATAAAGGAGTGTGTAATCTAAAAACTATCCTTTCTATATGCTTAAATAATTTATATTATTTCATATTATATCATTATATGTCATTTTATTAAGACTCAAACTTGCTTACTTTACATAATCTTGAGTATTCACACAGTAAAAAATGGAGTGTTAAATCTTACACTCAAATAACACCCAGAGTGGTTCCTATTTATCCACATTAACGAGTGTAAATAACATTGGTCTTAAAAGTGGTAAAATATATAACAACTTTAACCTTCAATGCAGGTTAAAGTCATGGACACTGAGTGTAAAAATGACAACCATATTGTTGTGTGAGAAAACATTTGTTGAGTGTAAAGTATGCACGAACTGAGTGTTAATTTCCCATTCTTTTAGTGTAAAAATTATTGCTTATAATGGTAAGGAACATTTTTTTCATGGAAAAGGAACCAACTATAGTGGTTACAATCATTTATTGGAGTGTACAAAAAGAAAAAAAAGAAAAAAGTAAAAAAATAATGCACACAAATATTAGTTTTATTTTAAAACAAAATGCAAAATATAAATACATTCTAAATCTAAATAATCCGATGTAAATACATACTGTGATGATTTTCCTTCATTATTTGAAAATCATGAATTCTTAATTTTGTTACCCAATGTAAAAATGTTCAAAGTTGACTGTTTGTGTTTATCATTTGTAATTATGAGTTTCTGTAATTAAAGTTTTATTAAAATTATTTACACATTCTAATTTACATTACAAACCTTACCGTAATTATAGAAACGACAATTAATGTCACTAATCACAATGTCAGTTCTTAATAATCACACTTTTATAAACACATGTGCGCCATCTTTTTAAGCTGAGTTCGGCCGTCCAAGTACCGACATATATACTTCATCACATATATACTTATGTAGGTACTACATAGCAGGAACCAGAAACGGTTTTACATTTAAATGGTTCTTTGTAAACCAAAAATCTGAAAATAATTTTATCTATTATTTATCCATAATTCACGTAAACATTATTATTTATATTTATGCATAATGATGATTGAAATTACAAAGGATCAACATGGCTGCTAAAACTCTTACATAAGAAAAAGCTGAATAGACACAACCAGGACTGGAAATTATAGTTTTAAAATCTTACCTAATTCCACAATATCGTAGAAAGATGCATCCTCTTCTATTTTAGCATATTTACTTTTATTGGCTAGTTGAATCTTAAAAGTCATTGTGACTTTCAAAGAGAACTAATTACATTCAAACACAAACAGTAAATAAAAGTCTCACGTCCAATCGTGATTATTCGTGATGTTCGGTGGATGACACTCGCGAGGGTTAAATCGGTTTTGTTGGCAATCTCATTAACACTCTTTACTGCTGTTAACATGCTAGAATAGTGAAATACATTTTCTGAAAGATGACTCTTACACTAACAAGAATATCTTTACCAAATTCAAATGATTTGTACACCAAAAACATTATTTTTACCCATTTTTTAAATTAAGATAACACTCATAAGAAAATTGTTGCTGCGTGTTAATTTTGGTTGTTAATTTCATTCACATGAGTGTAGAAATTCACACTCAGATATTTCACCACACCAAATATGTTTTTCACCACCACTGCATTTTTTACTGTGCAGTAATTCCCAATTCTGACTTCTACGCATATCTAACAAATTTGTATTATTTTCCTCTTTTGGAAAAAGAAACAAACGTGCACCATTCCAGGAATTGCTAGAACAGTTTGGTGCACTACAACCAGTCATTTTTTTTGGGAAAAAGACTTCGGGGTTTCGCTTATGTCAGAAACTGACAGATCGAACTTGGGCTCAAATATGGCCGTCTAAACTTTGATGAGATGACCTATGTATGTGTACTAGGTATACATACACATGAATGGACCTTGAATTTGATGACCCACCTTCATTTAAAACTGATACAATTTTTCATCCTGACATAAAGGGATTGTTAACAGAACAGTAGGGCCGGGCGGGGCAAAAAATAGACAGCACAAACGAGGGAGGGGAGGGTAAAAAAGACAGTTATAAATATACCTCGTAAGATAAGTCTAGTCGAATAACACAAAAATGGTAGTTTGTGGTATTGGTAATAAGCATAAAAAAGTCTAGAACAGTAAAAATGAGTTCCTCTTAAAGATAAAAAATAAATTATGTAGTTATGCCTGTAACATTGTATCTGTTAAAAATTTGAAAATGGCATGTAAAACTTTTATTGAACTGATGTATGGTTTATATAAATTGGATTTTCATATTGGAATTCTGTTAGGTGATATGCTATCCAGTAACATGAGCTGATGGTGCAAATATTCAATTATTTTGCTGTCTATTTTACAGGCACTTGTTTTTCTTGTGCTAAAGACTGGGCAAAAAGTAGACAAAATAATATCAAAGCAGGTGTGTAAGGGTTCATTTATGGTCCATTTTGTACTTTTATTTTGAACTGTTTATTGTGAAGTACTTTAAGTGATTTTTTTTAAAATTTGAACAAGATAAAATGAATATTAGATAAACATATCAATGATGATCTGAGAGAAGGAAGTAAGTGCCAAATGGTACCAATTGAGCTTTTGTAGCAATGAATAGAAAGATTTTTACTCCATTGATTCATACTTAACTTGTCGCTAACAAGCTTTTAGTTTGTAAATTATCTGCGCTAGAAAATGATTAAACATGTTTCCCTGCATAGTAAAATAAAAAGTCTATTACTACCTACGTCTTTATTTCAATTCACCATCAATTTGTATTGCCCACGTCACCACCTTACCTTTTCATTTTTCTAAATGAATGCAGACTACCTTATTATAACCATGGTGCATCATTATAAATATCAGTCAAAACCTTATTCCGAAGAAACTATCAAAAGCTGCAGAAGAATATTTAAAAGCAACCCAAATAGTAGTGTTTTATTTTCTTCAGAGTTATTATTGTAAGTGATCTAAAATTTTGTACTTCTGGACAAGTTGCTATATGATATCTGCTTATAACCTGAGAAATAGCAAATTGTACATAACAGGTAAGATATTAACATGTCTTTTTATTATCCCATTTGTGTCTACTTTTTGCCCCTCTTGGTGGGTAATTAGTAGACACATTTTATTTTTTAATAAGGGGTTTTTAATAGGCTATGTAAAAAATGTAAGGATACTACATTCTACTGTCCTATATAATAGAGATATTAGCAATTTTTGTAGGTCTGCTTTATGATTTTTTCTATTTAAAAAAATCAAAAATTGCAAAAGTGTCTACTTTTTGCTCTGCCCGGCCCTATTTAGAAATATGAACAATTTTTTAATCAAATCATTTGTTTCGGGGCCTCCCATAGCTTTTTAATGGAACACTGCCGAAGACGCAAAATTTCTTTATAATCCCTGAAACACTATTTTTTAAGATGCTTAAATGACGCAAAATATCCATTTATTTCATACCTTGTCATTCTAATCCTATTATGGATATCTATTGAAAAAGATTTTGGTTAACAATTTCATTTACATGTCTGTAAAACTGACATGTAAAGTCTTGGCCAACTTTTTTTTGTGAATAATTTAAAACAGTACGTTTTATCCAATTTATATTTAGGTTTTTATAAATGTATTTAACGCTAAAAACATCTTTTTTATTTAATATTAGTTTTATTTTTCCGTATTTTATATTTAATAATTACGATGGAATTAATTAATTTCTAATTTTAAAATACTGAGCGCATACATTGCCATCTAGCGGCGACGAATGAAACCTTACTTAAAATTTCTTTTGGTTGAATAGATAGCGCTGACTGGAATTATGACAGTTTATAGAAAATTTATTTTAAAATTTAAAATTACTTTTTATACGACACCCTGAAGAGGACAAGCATAGAAGAAGAAGAAGAAAATTACTTTTTATTTTGATTATTTAAGGGCCGGTATTATAAAGCTTTTTATTTCCTAGATAAAATTTACTTTGAGAATAAATTAATTTATCCTCAAGGTAAATTTTATCTAGAAAATAAAAAGTTTTATAATACCTGCCCTAAGTCTAATTATTGTGAATAATAGTTATTTATGGTACAAGTGAGTTAAGTAAGATATTATCCACGAATGAAAAATTTACCCTCGAGGCCCGAGTGGGTTAATTTTTCTGAGTGGATAATATCCTTAACTCACGTGTGCCATACAAAATTTTATCCAACACCTCTTTATTTAAGTTTAAATATCAAATTTGCTATGTATAGTTAGTCTGTAGTTTTGACGGTAATAAATTTAAAACTCTAGCGCGATGACTGGATTTTAATATTATGCAATGTAACCTGGTGATTGGTTGCTACCTATAATAGCAGCCAATCATCATTCTAAATAATAATAATAATAAACCCTCTTTATTTAGAGGTGTTGGATAAAATAGTATACATGTTTAGTTGGTAAAGTTTCCAAACCTCGCGATATTGTTTGATCTCGACGTACCGTCTCGGTCAAACAATTATCACTTGGCTTGTAAAGATATCCTTTATTAACTCAACATGTAATATACTACAGGGTGATCCAAATTGTTTGAAGACTGTTTGAATTTACCGCCACGTTAAATTATTGTTACGTTGGCAACACAAATATTTTTCAGGCATTTTTTACCTTCTTTTATTTTACAGTGGTGTCTCAAAAATAATATAGCTTAAAACTTCATTAATTTTAAAAAATAAACTTAGCTAACAAAAAAATTGTCCAAAAAAAAACTGTAGTTCTGAAAAGAACTGTTTTCTAAAATAAAACAACAAACAAAATAAAGCAAAAATCCAATGAAAACCTGGAAGAACAATGTAAACGACAAAGTGACGAGTTGTCACTGTAATTTGACGCAAGGCATTTCAATAGTGCTACACTAATAATGTGAAATACACTAAAACCTATAGCGCGAAATTCAAAAAGTCTTCAATCAATTAGGATCACCCTGTATTCCTTAGTCATTTCTGCACTTAAAGTTTTTTTAAACATTCAACAGTTTTTAACAAAAGATTCTTGTCCAAGCAAAAATTGATAAAATAAAATGTATTAAAATTACTAATGTAAAATAAAAATTCTAATAACAAATTTGAAAATAGTTGTTATGAAAAACAATATAATACATATAGGTTTGAAATTGAATAGTGAACTGTATTAGAACAGAAAAACGTTCTAATCGTTTTGTCTAATACTGTACAATTCAAGCATGTCAAAAGTTTTACATGTCATGTCAATGTCTTTTATTGTAGTAAAACACACCACTTATGTGCAAAATGACACGAAATATTTTTTCAAGATTTATTCCCCCTTTTTCTCTTCAATTAAGGTTTAATAAAAAATAAACAAAAAAAATGTTTAAACTAATAAATTACTTTTAATTTTACAATTATTTATTTTATTACATTCTTAATATATATGTATAATTATTATGTATAAAAATTCTAATAACAAATTTGAAAATAGTTGTTATGAAAAACAATATAATACATATAGGTTTGAAATTGAATAGTGAACTGTATTAGAAAAGAAAAACGTTCTAATCGTTTTGTCTAATACTGTACAATTCAAGCATGTCAAAAGTTTTACATGTCATGTCAATGTCTTTTATTGTAGTAAAACACACCACTTATGTGCAAAATGACACGAAATATTTTTTCAAGATTTATTCCCCCTTTTTCTCTTCAATTAAGGTTTAATAAAAAATAAACAAAAAAATGTTTAAACTAATAAATTACTTTTAATTTTACAATTATTTATTTTATTACATTCTTAATATATATGTATAATTATTATGTATAAAAATTCTAATAACAAATTTGAAAATAGTTGTTATGAAAAACAATATAATACATATAGGTTTGAAATTGAATAGTGAACTGTATTAGAAAAGAAAAACGTTCTAATCGTTTTGTCTAATACTGTACAATTCAAGCATGTCAAAAGTTTTACATGTCATGTCAATGTCTTTTATTGTAGTAAAACACACCACTTATGTGCAAAATGACACGAAATATTTTTTCAAGATTTATTCCCCCTTTTTCTCTTCAATTAAGGTTTAATAAAAAATAAACAAAAAAAATGTTTAAACTAATAAATTACTTTTAATTTTACAATTATTTATTTTATTACATTCTTAATATATATGTATAATTATTATGTATAAAAATTCTAATAACAAATTTGAAAATAGTTGTTATGAAAAACAATATAATACATATAGGTTTGAAATTGAACAGTGAACTGTATTAGAAAAGAAAAACGTTCTAATCGTTTTGTCTAATACTGTACAATTCAAGCATGTCAAAAGTTTTACATGTCATGTCAATGTCTTTTATTGTAGTAAAACACAGCAAAATGACACGAAATATTTTTTCAAGATTTGTTCCCCCTTTTTCTCCTCTTCAATTAAGGTTTAATAAAAAATAAACAAAAAAGTGTTTAAACTAATAAATTACTTTTAATTTTACAATTATTTATTTTATTGCATTCTTAATATATATGTATAATTATTATGTACAAAAAAAAATTAATTTCTACGCCTTCGCACACGTGATATTCTCCACGCATTTGGTTCTTCGTATTTATTATACAAAGGTTCCAATCTTTGGTTCTTCTTGAACTTGCTAAGTTTCGTTGGATCAGAAAATTTAAAGAATGCTGGTGCAAATTCTACGAGCCACTTTGGATCTATTGTTGTTACTTCTCTCATGTACTCTTTTGTAGTTTGCACCAATTCATGATAAATCACCCACTCAGGTTGTCTATTAAAAAGTGCACTAGATGGATGAATGTAAACTACTTGACTGTCTACTAGAGTCCGATAACCTTCTTGAGGATCCTTTTTGGCTGCATTTCTAAAGAATCCTGAACACACAGCTTTTTGAACACGTACAGTATTTTTCTCACAGGAAACCACATCCAGTTTGTGTCTAGAAGAATTAAAATTATTGAGCTTCTGAGTTCTGAGTTCTACTTGGTAAATTGATGAAGGGTTTTTAAGTGATATTAAGTACAATGGGAGGGGGGGAGATTAATATAAGCAGGAAAAGTGTTCTTTAATTATTTACTTACCGATCCATTATACCCAACAACTGCTTTCTAACATCTTGAGCTCTTTTCAAAGTCCGTATTTGCACAAAATTCTCATAGCACCAAGCATTTGAAAACTTATTATTTTTCCAACTATTGTATACAGCCAATAACGTCAAATGGTCGCCTTCTGGTTGATTGAATTTTGCCTTCTTTTGATCAGCTAATGCTTGTTTATCTTTGGGTCGGTAAAATACATTCTGAACAGATAACATACTGACTATAGTAAGAATTTCATCTGAACATTGCAGAGCCACTGACATGATCAGCATTTTTGACAAATTTGGATCCAATGGAAATTCGGCCATCTAAAACATTTAATTTTTTAATTACATCCTTTTCAACTAAATAATGTATGTTTCAAAAATTTTTGGAAAAAAAATTTGTAACCTCTAAGGGGTCACCAAAGTTGGATGGTGACCCCTTGGAGATCATCCAAGATGAATAGTTTAAAACAGCAAGTTTAGAAGCATTCCCTTCTGCTTTACGAGAGCTTTCAATTGATATAACGCTCGTCCATTATTGGCCATAACAGCCACGGAGACCTTTCAATGACAAAATGTTGTAACAAAAGTTGTTTGTGTTGTGTCTATCTACAGCTTCCAGCTAGTTTCATTAAAATCCAACTGGTCACAGAATTCTTATAAATTAGCGTCAGTGTCCTTTGAGGCACAGTGCAGGTTGAGTCGTTATCGCGAGCGGTTGTGTGACCTAATTAGTGCGTTGAAATAAGTTGCAATCAATTGGATTTGACAAGCGCCAATCCAAAGTATTATATTAGTATAATACTACGAAAAATAAGTTAGAAAAATGGTTTGCCCTAAATGTAAAAATGATATAAAAAGATCAGAAAAATATATAATCTGTTACGGATGGTGTGATAATGCGTTCCATCAAAAATGTGCTAGGTTAAGTGATGAAGCTTTAAAATTCATATCGGAACATGAGAATATACTTTGGTGTTGTGATAGCTGTGCAGAGATGAAGAATTATAAAACTAGAGCTGCTGTTGAAAACATGAAAAGAGCCATGGAAACATGGGCGCAAGAAATGAATAAATTGGTAAGAGATGTAGGCAGCCAAAAACAGGAAATATCGGAGATAAAAAACATAATACAGGAAGGTAAAGTACAATGGGAACAAAATAACCAACTGCTGGCCGAAAAAAGTGAGACAATTAAAATAAGTTACGCGGACAAATTGAAGAATAAAAAACATGAACCGGTTGTTATTATTAAACCCAAGAACGGAAATCAGAAATGCAATGAAACTAGGCAAGAAATTCAGGAGAAAATCGATCCAACAACTCTTCAAATAGCTGGTTTTAAAAGTTCTAGTAACGGAGGTGTAATAATTGAATGTAAAAATCAAGAATCTACGAATAAATTAATGGATGCTGCAGAAAATCAGTTAGGTCAGAAATATAACGTTAAGATTTCTAAACAAAGAACACCGAGGATTAAAATAGTAGGATTGTCAACAAAAAGAGAAGTAGATGATATTATTCAGAAAATTAAGGTACAAAATCAAATTACGAATGATGAAAACACAAAAATTAAGGTTGTCTACATGAATAGTGAAAAAACCCGACAATACCAGAGATTTTTCTGTTATTTGGAGGTGGACGGCGAGACTTACAGATCTTTATTGAAAACAGGTGTTGTAAACATTAGTTGGGACAGGTGCAAGGTTTTCTGTGCGTTAGGGGTAAGAAGATGCTATAATTGCAACGGTTACGGGCATAAGGGGAATTCAATGTGGAACATGAAGCCTGGGATAAAACGTGTCCGGTTATGCAGCATTATCAGGAAATTGAATATAATAAAGTTGATGTTTTAGGTTAAAGGAAAATCGTTTACATGATGATAAAGTAGAAAATTGTGGAATTATGTATATTAATATTGAAAAGTACCTTGCGCATACCGAACAACTGGAAATCTTAGCAGAAATGTACCAACCACCCTTACTAATGCTAAGTGAAACGTGTACAACTGACCAGATAAATGATTGTGAATTCAGTGTTGATAACTATAACATATTAAGATGTGACTCCCATAGTACCTAGGCATACTGGAGGAGTAATAATGCTTTTTAGAAAAGACATTAAATTTAAATTTCTAACAAAAGACATACTTAAAAAGAACGCGGGATAATGAGTGCTAAGGTGATCAAAGGTCTCCCTCGCGGCATATATACCGTATTGTATCATTCCCCAAACCAAAGTGACAGTGAATTCCTCAAATTCTTTGAAAATTGGTGTGAACAAAATTTATCCAATAATGAAAGACATGTAATAATTGGAGACTTTAATATTAATTGGTTTAAAGTAACATCTAGTAGTAATAAGTTAAAAAATATTGTTCATTTTTATGGTATGAAGCAAATTGTAAAATCGGCAACAAGAGAGGTTGAAAATAGTAGATCTTTAATAGATTATGTGATTACCAATGACAACAATTAAGAAGCAATAGTACCCCAGTCCCCTAAAATTAGTGATCATTCCTTTGTCGGAGTTCGTTTTCAAAACCAAAATTTTACGACAAAGTATTTCGAAACTAGAACAATCAGGTCAACAAAAACATACACAGAAATCAAAATGCAAACGTTGTTAAGACAGTACGAGTTGTATTAGTGTTGTACGACAACACTAATGTTGCTGTCATGTGTGCTGAATTGCAAGAAAATTTACAAAACTGTGTCAATAGTTTAATGCCATGTCAAACAATAATAATGCGTAAACAAAACAATTGGTACACACAAGAACTCAAATTTCTTAAAAGTCAGCGAGATTATTTGTGTCAGATAGCTAGATTAACAGATGACGTAACAGACTGGAAAGACTATAGATTAGCAAAAAACAATTATAATAAATCCGTTAGAAACAGTAAATCTCAATATTACGAACGCGAGATCGATAAGCTTAAATATGATTCGGGCAGATTATGGAAAATGTTGAAAGGCCTATTAAATAATAAAAAAAATTGTAGCTCTAATTATATCACTTTTAATGAAAAACAAATTGATGATCCGGAAGAGATTGCTAAAAATTTTAATGATTATTTTATTAGCAGTATTAACAAATTCATTCGAGTATTAGCAGCAATAGTTTAATCAATTTCAATAATATAGGAAGAAACTGTGAGGCAATTTTTAACTTTTCTCCAATTTCAGTTCAAGATCTTCAAAAAGTCATTAGCGGTATAAAAAATAAAAGTTCGACGGACGGGATCACAATAAATATAATTAAAGATTCGATGCCTATTATAGGAGACGTGTTGGTAAACATAATCAATAAATCATTTGAAACTTCAAAATTTCCGCAAAATTGGAAAACGGCTACAGTTATTCCGGTGCCGAAAATTGCAGGGACTAATAAATGCGATGAGTATAGACCCATAAATATGTTACCCACATTAGAAAAAATTATGGAGCAAATTGTTAAAATGCAATTAGTAGATTATCTTGAAAATAATAAATTGCTTTTGGAATACCAATCAGGTTTCAGAAAACATCACTCTTGTGAAACATCATTAAATATGATCATAGCAAAATGGAAGGAACAAATGGATAAAAATAAGATAATAGTTGCAGTCTTTTTGGACTTAAAAAGAGCATTTGAAACAATTGATACGGATATCTTATTAAGAAAAATGGAAAGATACGGGATTAAAGACTCAGCCAATAGATGGTTTAGAAGTTATTTAACTAATAGACATCAAATTACCAGGTTTAATGAAGTCAATTCATCCAAAAGACAATGCAATCTGGGGGTACCGCAAGGGTCAATCTTAGGTCCATTACTATTTATACTTTATATTAATGATATAGACACGCAACTTAATGCCTGTGATATAAATCTGTTTGCAGATCATACCTTAATAACAGCATCGGACATAGATGTTAAACTAGCAATACAAAAGGTAAATTCAGACATGACAAATATAACAAGTTGGTTAAAACTGAATAAACTAAAACTTAATACATCAAAAACTAAAGCTATGATAATATCAAACAAGGTATGTTCTAATTTAACGGATGGGGTAAACATTGATGGAGAAAATATAGAAATTGTTGATGATATGAAATATTTAGGAATTATAATAGATAATAGACTAAAATTTAGCAAACATGTAGATTATGTTGTAAAGAAGACAGCTAAAAAGATAGGTTTCTTTAGGTAGATTAAGTAATAAATTAAACATATGGTCTAGAATATTACTATATAAGAGTAATATTGCTCCACATTTTGAGTATTGTGCCTCGATTCTATTCCTAATAAAGGAAACTGATATGCAAAGACTTCAAAAATTACAAAACAGAGCTATGAGGATTATTCTGAGTTGTAACAGAAGAACTAGAATATCCCTTATGCAGGATATGCTAAATTTTTTCACCATAAGACAAAGAATTTATTATAAAACTATTTTTAATTTTTAGAATAATGAACGGGCAGTTACCACATTACATGTCAAAATTCATGACGTATAACAGGGAATACCATGAATATAACACTCGAAATATTAATGAATTTAGATTACCATTGCATACAAAATCATCCTCACAAAATAATGTATTCTATAAGGGGTTAAAATTATATAATGAACTACCACAGGATGTTAAAAATTCAAAAAATAATAGAGAATTTAAGCGAAACTTGTAATTTTATTAGAAGTAATGTAAACTAAGGGCCGGTATTATAAAACTTTTCACTTCCTAGATAAAATTTACTTTGAGAGTAAATTCATTTGTTCTGTCAATTTCATATGCAAATTGACAGAATAAATTAAATTTATTCTCAAAGTAAATTTTATCTAGGAAGTAAAAAGTTTTATAATACCGGCCCTTAATCGATTTATACCTGTACTTAAAGATTAAATATAGTGGTAGGTAGTAATTAGTATTTTTAGCATGTAAGCAACCAAATGTATCTAAATAACATCATATAATGGAAATAAAGAATCTAACTAACTAACATCTAGAGTTTTTGGTATAAAAGGTACAGTTGAATTCAGAAAAAAAGAAACAACTCTTTAGCACTTCGGAAACCTTCGGGGACCTTGGGAGAAGCTACTCATAATTATGACATGCCAGCGTACTATAAACCGAGTAAATTTAGCTTGAGTGTTTACAATGTATTGATATTGATTCATAGAAATATAAAAAAAGGTTGCAATACAATTCAACTTATAAAATACAGAAAAGCGAACTGTCAGTGACTTTTTGAATTTCCCGCGCGCTAACTTTAAATGCAACACTGCTCCCGTCAACTGCCATCTATGAGTAGACTACTGTAAAATTTTGAGAAGGCTGCGCCTTTTACTTTGTGTTTGACAGCCATCGAAAGCAAACAACCTCGTTAATTTTAACGAAAATGGAAAAAAATGAATTTCGTGTGCTAATTAAGCATTATTTTTTGCGTAAAAAGCTATCACCGAAACCAAGGAAAGGTTTGATAAATACTATGGGGACTCTGCACCATCAATTTCAATGGTTAAGAAGTGGTTTACTGAGTTCCGTTGTGGTCGTACCAGCACAAGTGACGCCGAACGTTCAGGTCGCCCAAAAGAGGTCGTCACGCCAGAAATCGTCGATAAAATGCATGGAATGATATTGGACGATCGGAGAATGAAAGTGCGTGAGGTGCCTGAGGCTGTAGGCATCTCAACTGAGCAGATACATCACATTTTACATGAATATTTGGACATGAAAAAGCTATCCGCGCGATGGGTGCCGCGATTGCTCACATTTGACCATAAGCGCAACCGTTTGACCACTTCAAAGGAGTGTTTGGCGATGTTCAATCGCAATCCGAACGAGTTTTTGCGGCGTTTCGTTACCGTAGACGAAACATGGATCCATCACACTACACAAGAGACCAAGGGACAATCAAGACATTGGGTTTCTCCGGGTGAACGTGCACTAAAGTAGGCCAAGGTGGGTCTGTCAGCCACAGTTTTTTGGGATGCATGCGGTGTCATTCACATCGATTACCTTGAAAATGGTAAAACGATTACCGTCGAATATTATTCAGAGCTTTTGGACAGATTCGATATTGATTTGAAGCATAAACAACCGCATTTGACGAAGAAAAAAGTACTGTTCCATCAAGACAATGCACGGGTGCACACGTGTGTAGTCATCATGGCAAAAATCTATAAATTGGGCTACGAACTGCTACCCCATCCAGCATATTCTCCAGATTTAGCCCCCTGTGACTATTTCCTGTTTCCAAACCTGAAGAAATGGCTGGGCGGTAAGAGATTTGGGTTGAATGAAGAGGTCATCACGGAAACAAACGCCTATTTTGAGGACCTTGAGAAAACCTATTATTTGGAAGGACTAAAAAATTTGGAAAAACGCTGGACTAACTATATCGAGCTAAAAGGAGACTATGTTGAGAAATAAAACGCTTATTTACCGAAATAAATATCTTTTATTAAAAAAGTCACTGACTTATCAAACCACCCTCATAATATAAAGAATGATCTAACAGTGCTGTCTTTATTAACAGTTATTTTAATGTAGATTTAAACAGTAACTTCAAACCTAACACTTGTCAATCTTATGTTATTAGTTATTAATTATCACTTATCATATTTACGTTTTATTATTTGCTACTTGAAAAACACAAATGTAGCATTTGTTTATTAATTATTCATATGAAAATCGACGATAATTATGACAAGTACACAGGAAAAACACTATATAAGAACAATTTAATATCTTAATATCTCCTCGAATTATTTTACAGTAAAGATATCCCGGAGTGCTATAACAAAAAAAAAATTACCAATGGAATGATACCCTTGGATATGGATTGATTCCCTTTGATCGTAACCGGAAGAACTAAAGAAAATCAAACTGAGATGTTGGGAAAAACACAGCATTTTTGAATAGAAACATGTCACTTGGCACATACATTACTAAACTCGGAGGAAGTATTTAAGATTAAAACCCTAAAAATATCTCTTGGGATTCAATGGCGACAATTTCCATAATGACGTTTAGTTTGGATAGAAGAGTTTAAAGTATGCTATCTTTTTATGTGACGAATCATTTCCAACTTGACACCGAAAAACACATTATCTCTGTTCTCTTACCAAGCGCCCTAGGCAGGCGTCAGTTTCATAAACTGCTGATCTAAAATTACTGTTTCTCATAATCCTAAGTGAAATAATTGTATGTTTTATAATATACACTTTGGTGGCAACCACCAAGGTATTTAATTTCTCATAAGCGGAAATATAAAGGAAAAACGTTTTCAGTTCATATGAGAGAGATAGGTAGGTGTAATATTCGTGAATGCCAAAGTTTTGTTTAACGTAGCCCACCTGTGTTAAGCTTAATTAGAGCTTTCATTAAGATCTTATTAGGGACCAACGAATTGAGTTACGTTCAATTAGTGTGTAGTCTTCTACTATCTCTTCAAGTTAGCACCGGTGCTACATACATGCTCACCTAATCCGTATCTGAGTTAACATAACCATAGTCCCACATACGGATTTTCTGTTCCTGAATGAGTCCAATCTCAAATGTGGCTGGGACTTAGAAACTATATCCCAGAATTTAGCCACCACGCCGCCCTATCATAATTAAGGCTTGGTGAGCCCCGACAGAGCTTCTTCAGACTCTACCTAAAAGTGGGAGGCTGATAGTTGTATTAGCTCTATATTCAATCATACAATCAACTCCCCTTATAAGGTGATCCCCCGGTGTAGTCTTCCTGAGATTTAATTTAATTTAATTTATTTAATATACGGAAATCTCCATTTTTACAAACATCACAAAAGAAAAAATATATATATAATACATGATAAAACATAACAAAAGATATAAAAAGTAAGAAATAACCATGAGATAATAGTGTTAGATATAATTATACAGTTGCCCCATTTATACGCTTGTACTTATTTTTTAATATTCGCTAAAGCCAGGCATACATCATATTAAAACTAATCCAGATTATAACAAATATATTAATAAATAGTATACATATATATAACAAAATTTACTTATAAATCACAGAATACTTATGGGTTTCAGGCTACTTATATATCACAGATTTTAGATTTCTTTTAAAAGAGTACAAAGATATATTGAAAAAATTTAGATCTGGGTGGCTGTTGACTAATCCTGCTATTCTATTATATGGCATATTTTGGAACTGACATGTATTGAAGTCGTTGCAGGAAAGAAGAGACTCTTCTAAAAATCCTAGAAGGAATATAAAAATTAATCAGCCAGCTCTGTAATTTTTTGATAAACTGAAGCCACCCATACGCCGCAGACTCGCCTTCACGTTGTCTAATCCACAGTGCCGAAGTGACTACACCAGTTGAAGCACCTGGCGAAACTGTTTCCACTGTAACAGTGATCAGTCGTTGTCGGGATAAATCATGCTAGTATTACTCTTGTACTGGAGTCCAGCCTTGTTCTGGGGTCATCCCTAAACTAAGAGGGAACCCTAAAACCAGTCCAGTGATCCATAGTGCAGTGATACAGAACGCCGGCCTGTACTATTAATGTCACGCAAAATGCGTGTCCTAATGAAGACATTAGGACACGTCAATATAAAATAGTACATATATTAAAGAACGAGTTTCATAAGGCAAGATTTATTGCACGAGGCTAAATTTAGAAAACGAGCCGCTTGCAGCGAGTCTTCTAAAGGACGAGTGCAGTAATGACTTATGAAGCGAGTTTTTTATACTATTTTTTCTATTTTGCGTCTTTTATCCCTTTTTAAATTAAAAAAAATCGCAATTTCAAAATTTAGGAATTTTTGTGGTAGTTGACAACACTGATGTGATATTTGAAAATTCATTTATTGACGCAGAAAATTGAATGTGGCACGACCTTCTAGATTTGAGACGAAGTCTCTTATCTGGCCTGCGCACTCAATTAGTTCAAGTGTTTCTCTGCTGGCGCCACCAAACACGCAAAAGGCGGAAACGGATATATAACACGTAAACACCAATTTCAAACTACGCTAACTTCGCGCGCTTTTATATTTTTGTCGGTTTTGCGCGTATCGTCAATAAATTATATTTTCCTAATCTTCTAAGGCAGTTTTCTTTACTTTATAATATAATTACGTTATTTCTTTGTTATTTGTTTAAATTTTCGTAGTTTTGTTGCTGTTTTTTCGTTCACTTTAGTAATGGCAAGCACTAGCAGAAAAAAAGTATAAATGCAGCATTGCAATGTGTAATAGTAGGAAGTGATCTTACAATATCATTTCATGAATTTTCTTCAAATTTTACCTTACGATAAAAATGGTTTAAGATCTTACGTTGGGGTTATGGAGACCAACACTCAACAGCAAAATAATATATACTTCCTTATAATATATACTTCTTATTTCGACAGATCAACAATTACAGATACCTGAAAGAATAAATTTCAACATCGAACTTCCTAAAAATATAACAAAATTAATAAAAGAACTTCAAACCTTATCTATGCATCTCGATTACGGAATTCTTTCAGCATCTGTAGCCCTTCTGGCAGGATTCATTACAAAAAAACTGAAGAAAGGATTGAATGTCAATAGCCTGTTAGATTCTCTGTTAGCTGCCTCCTGTTCAAATTCACTGATAGGATTTGTAAATCTTCAAGACAGAGGTGCATTAAAATACTCCACTAGAAGTTTTACATTTTTATTCAACCAAATAATCGAACTTGTAATACAGATTGTAGAACATTTACCTGGAGAATGTAATCCGTCTAATATTCTAACATCACTAGGTACTTCTAACTCCAATTGCTTCTTCACAGTTCTTTGTTTGCCACGACCACAAGGAGGAACTTAGTAATATAATTCTTTAAAAATTGTTAAAACCTTGTTTGGCAAACAGAAACATCGCAAAAACGCGAACAGATAATGTACTTACTGATCACTTTCTCTATATCCTAAACGCAGCTCACGGAAAGTTATAAAATTGTAATTTCAATAATGTTATTAAACCACTTACCAACTTGTAAATTAATTTTAATAACATAATTAATTTAATTATATAAATTTGTTTAATTAATTCCCAAAATATTTACGTAAACATGCAACGCTTGACATTTGTAAGGGTTACCTAACCTATACATCATCAAGTGACAAATAAACATCAGCGTGTCAGCTAGCGCCAAAACGGCGAAATTTTGCGTTTTCTCAGAAACAAAGTTTATATGGGAAATCGTAAAAGTGCCCAGGCCGGATAAGAGACGTCGTCTCGTGAAATCTAGAAGGTCGTGGAATGTGGTTTCTGTCAATTTTCTGTTTTGTTCAATTATTTTTCAATGCTTCCAACTTGGAAAAAGTTGGGCTATTAAAGCACTCAAATGAGCTATTAAGGCACTGTTTTGGGTGCTTTAACGGCTTTATTATAGATGCAAAATAGAAAAAAATATTTTGGAAGACCGTGTATTAAGAATATTAGCAATAAGTAGTAGTTGGCGCTGCTATATGGCCTTAAGACTTGTGATTATTGTGTAAAGATCGTTTGTAGCTCTTATTGTGTTCAGAGTTCACGTTTTGAACACTTTTTTTTTGTTTTTTATAATAATATTTTATATATTAGTTATATAATATATTAGTTATACGACTAAAACTGAAATTACGACTATGAAATAAAATATACGTAGTAATTAACAATGCCTCATAGCATTTATTTTTTCCCAAGTATGTATGATTGATAAGTGATAACTAATCACTAGTTGTTATTAGTAATAAGTAATAACAGATTGACAAATGTGTGGTTTGAAGACATCCAAATATCCTTAATAAATTAAAATACTAAATGTTAACAAAGACTGCACGGAAAGGTGATTCTTATTGCGTTACTTGCATTTCGCTTGATTTTATAAACTGAATGTATTGTAACCTTTTTTTGTTTATTTATGGAACAATATTGTAAACATTCACTCGCTTTACAGTGTGATGGTATGTCCTAATTATAAGCAACCCCTACCAAGTAGCGAAGTTGTCTACCGTGCGTCTAGCAGTTCCCGAAGTCTTCCGAAGTGCGTCTAGAGTCGTTTCGTTTTTTTTAATTCGACTGTACATATGTTATGTGCAGCCAGCCAATGCTTTGTGCTTCATTTCTCACTTTTTCTCAATATCTGGCAAAATTGAACTGTCATGATAAATCTCATGTCAGTTATTATTCAATCTTGGTGGATTTTATAGATTCCAGTGGTGACTTGATATATAATTATTTATTAATCTAAACTGTTACTAGAATTTTTCCGAAAGCTTTTGAAACATAATTATGTTAGTTGTACTTACTCGTCTTCCTAATCTTGTCAATAAACCTTCATCATCAAGAGCTGATAAAGAATGTAACTGTTCCAATGCCATAATCAATGATTCGACAGGTGGTGCATCCATAAAATCAAAATGTAATAAATCATTGATTCCCATTGTTTTAAGCTGAAGCACAGTAGTTGCCAAATTAGTACGCTGAATTTCAGGTACAGGTGTTGGTAACATTTCGTCCCTATACGCACGCTCTGTATACAGTCGGTAACATTTTCCAGGTCCTGTTCGTCCAGCTCGTCCTGCTCTTTGTTTTGCTTGGGCCTATTGATTACAAGATTTAGTTAAACAATTTTAAATAACATAAAAAAAATAATTACTTGTGAAATAGGAGTAACAACAAGCGAATCCATTCCAGTTTTTGAATTATAAACTTTTTGCTTGACAAATCCAGGATCAACCACATAAAAGATACCATCGATTGTCAATGAAGTCTCTGCTATATTCGTTGCAATAACTACCTTTCGGCTACCGGGTGGTGCTGGTTCAAATATTCTTGTTTGCATTTCAGAAGGTAATGCAGAATAAACAGGTAGAATGATTAACTCAGGTACATCGGGTCCTAAAAAACAAATAAGTTATTAATCACTACTTTTTTTATTTTATATGTAGGTTTCTTACCTAAAGACTTCATTCTTTCATAAAGAATTTCACAAGCTGTATCGATTTCCTCTTGACCAGTTAAAAACAATAAAATATCACCAGGAGGTTCTCTTAAATGTATCTGCATTACAGTAATCAAACTAGCGTCTAGATAATCAGTTTCGGGTTCTTTTGTATAAAGAACCTCCACAGGAAATGTTCTTCCAGGAATTGTAAAAATGGGAGCTTCAAAAAAGTACTGAGAAAATTTCACAGCATCTAAGGTTGCTGAAGTTACTATTAATTTAAGTTCAGGTCTTTTTGTAACAGCTTGTTTTAATAATCCAAAGAGAACATCTGTGTGTATGGTTCTTTCATGAGCTTCATCCAACATGATAACTGAATAACTTTTAAGGTCTAAATCCATTAGACATTCTCGGAGTAACATACCATCCGTCATGTATCTAAAAATAAATAGAATGTGGTGAATATACAAATGTGTATAGTTGCGATTTTAGTTTCATAGTTATTATGTCAAGCATATGAAGCTGCGAGTGTGAGGGCTGGCTTAGTATGCACTTCACTTCAATGTGAACTGTCAACTTCGAACTTCAAATCAGGTTGTTTCAGATGAATTGATAAGTTGTCATCATGGATAGATGGACTATAGATGCATAGCTGCCGACTATATGGTGGCTTGGAGACTGTGCCCCTCATTAAAATGATTTAATGAGCCCTTATTAACATGGTTAATATGCGGATGGTTTGAAGGTTAACTTGGTTTGGCATTAAGGACAAATTTTAGCGGGTTAAAATGTACTTTGTTTTTCTACATAAGCTCCCTTAAACCAGTGGCGTAACTACCGCCCCCGCAGACCCTACGAGGAGAGGGCGCATTGCTCCCAAGGGCGCTGCTTTCGTGAAATTTTATTTCGTTGAGAATAGAAAATTTAAAGCTAGCATTGGAGGTAAAAAACATTCTATGTAAACAATAAAAGGAAATTATGGATATACACCGTGGCACACGAAATGTCATCCAATTTAATTTTGTTCTTGAAGCTATTAGTATTGGGTCTAATTAATCACCTTCCAAATTGTGTAGTTTGTGTTAATGGTGGACAAAGGAAGGTTGACCATTGCACAGAAGACAAAAGTTATACTACTGTTCGCGGAAACAAAGAGTGTTACAGTGACACAGAGACGTTTACAGACGTGATTACTTTGGTACACAACGCCCCCCCCCAGCGTACAGACAATACTCAGATTGTCTCGCAAATTTGAAGCTGGTGGGTCTGCCTTGAAGAATAGTGGCCACGTAATGCTACTGTTAGTCGAGGAAAAGTTTGTGTTACCCAGCACGTGGTTTTCTGATGAATCCTACTTTTATGCGAAAGCTTGTTATAAACAAACAAAACATTCGATTCTGGGGAACGGAACATCCGCGAATAATGCACATGAGAAAAAGTTAGATGGAAAAAGTGAGTGTATGGGTGGCAATGTCCAGTCATGGAATCACTGGCCATTTTGCAATCTTTCTCTTCCCAAATGCATGGTCTAACAATGCAAACACTGTGGTTTATGGAGGATGGAGCGCGTCCACACACTCCAAACGTTGTGTTTGATTTCTTACAGGAATCCTTTGGCTTCCGTGTAATGTCACACAGATTTCCTGACCGTCCTGAAGGTGGCCGAACATGGCCGCCCCATACCTCGGACATTAACCCATGTGTTTTTTTTGGATTTTTTTAAAAGAAAAGCGGAGCATTTGTGACGGAGAGTTATCATTATTGCAAGGGTGGGTCTTCAAGAAGTTGTGAGGTGATGCAGTATGCATATGGAACATGTTATCTGTTATGAATATTTTTGTATGCTGTTGTGATTACTTTGTTATCAATTCTGTACCAATCTCTTCCAAAATAAATATGTAATTTATAAAATAAATTCACCCGATTTGTTCATGGCAAACTTAATTGGTAGATACTTTAAGGCTTTATCTCCTTACTTTTTAGAAGCTATTTACTTGTTTCTCATGGCTAACTAGATATAACATTTTTTGATCGTCGTGCAGTTGCACGTTTCAAAAATTAAGTTTTCTTTAGAACATCCAAGAGAACTTTAATGTTGTGATACACCGTTGGATTCGTCTTAAAAAAGTACATCTAATTAAACTATGAAAGTGGTATAGTTGTATTTAACTTATTTACGTTATTGTCAAAAACGTGATTTAGTCAACTTTGAACGCTCTGGTAAGACAAACGAAACGTAATAAAATTATGTAAATAATTTTGTGCAGATGTAAACGTCTATTAGAATGATTTAAGGTAGGTCATGGCACTCTAGATTAAAAAATAAAATTTACTCTAAAAATGTTAAATTGACACAAAAAGTAATAAAAATTCTACAGTTGTATGTAAAATGAATGCCCGATTCCAAAAATCAAAAACTATACAGGGTGTTCCATTTAAAAATCCAAAGTTGGGGTCACTTCCGGCTGAACCGGAAGTCGTCGAAGTTTGACAGATACCTCAATAAGTGTCTTTGTAATAGCCTATAACTCCTGCCAAGTTTCATCTTGTTTGATTAAAAACTACAGAAATGGCAGCCGGAAAGTGATCTCGTTGACACCCAGTATATGAGGGGCGCAAATGTAAGTTTTGCAGGGACACGCAATCTTACATAGTTACGCCACTGCCTTAAACATATTACAATTCGTATTTTTTGGCAAACTAAATAAGCAAAACAAACATAAAAGATATTTCGCACAGGCCACCACTGAATACTTATACATATACGCAGACTGTGTTTGATACCATTGGTACACAACAGCCGGCCCTCATTAAGATTTTGAAATGTCGCCCCTATGATTAGACCACAGTAATGAAACTGGAATGAAATTGAAACTCTTCCACTTGAATTGTTAAAGCAATTGCATAAATGCTAAAGGAGTAAACAACCTTCACTTTATTGATGATATAACACAACCAAATATTGTAACTAAGGCATTCAATCCTGGGATCCCAAAATCCCGGGATCCCAAATCCCGAAATCCCGAGCATTTTTCAGTTTCGATAATCCCGCGATTATACATATTAAATCCCGGGATTATAAAAATTCAATTTCGATTCCCATTTAAATGTGGCAACCATGCCAACTCAGCGAAGTAATTTATTATTATTAGTTGTTTAAAATGTGGGACTTCCCCTATTTATCCAATACTATTTCGTTCTATAAAGAGGTTACAAAACACTGAAAATATTTCGGAAGTCTCTTCCTCGAATAATAGACTTATTCAAAAAGGGTGGATTTCGTGAACAAAACGTACAAATGGTATATAATTTTTTAATTATGTAAATCCATTCTAGTTTGGCGGACATGATGGACAAACTGGTGTTTTTATGCCTTTTTTGTTTAAATAATTTGTTTCTATTTCGTTTTTTATATTTTTGTCCAAAAAGGATTTATTTAACCATTTCACTGCTACATTCTAAATTGCCCACAACGAGCCTGTGCTACGTTAAAAATTCTCATATAAATACGGACTTAGCACTGCTTTGCTTTCTCACACGTTCCTAGAACTGTAAACTTAATTATAATTTGAAAGTTATTATTACAATAGCAATTACCTTCATTATTAACATTCCCGCCATTTAGAGCTAAATAGCCCTATCATCGTCATCGCTACTACAAGAAGAGTTTTCTTCAAATTCTTTATCAGGTGCTTCAATAATAATATCAGAGTTTTCGTCAGCAGATTCTATTGTGCTATAAACTTCAAGCAAATGTTTTGGTTCTTTATCATCAAGTCCAACATAACCACCTTTACTAATATTATGTTACAAAATACTTAAATGAAGAACACTCAGTTATAAAAACCGCAATTGCACTATGAATGCATCAACACAAAACAAACATATTGGGTATCGAATGAAAGCCAAAAGATGACAGAATTCAATGAGCTAGGTAAAACTCTCCCACGTAAGGATACACAGGAGATAGCACATCATTTTAAAGTTACCGAACGTATATTTACGAACTTAGCACTTGTAGCGTATACTGCAAGAATGTATTAATACGGTAATAGCAGTGAAAGGGTTAAATACTGGAAACAGTAAGACTTTATTTTTTAAAGTTGATATCAGTGTTGACCAGCTGTTCTTAAAACATCAAACTTATTTATGCTGTAAATTTGAAAAACAAATGCAGAATTTAGAATTCCAGTATCGCCAACTATCAAACTACTTAACAAAGTATGCCTAACAATTTTTATTTACAACTAAGCTATTTTTTTAAATGATTACATATTAATGCAAATAGAAAATAGTATATTAAAGTATTACTTTCATAAGCAAGTTTTTAGCGCACGTGCCCAAGTTTACTAAAGGACAAGTACGCTAAAATATCTTATGAAACAAATACTTTAAACTATTTCTTCTACTTCTTTTATTTTGTAATTATTTAAAAAATACTACTAATAACTTACTTTTTAAATAAAATTTGTTAGGGAAACTTTGTTAAGTTTTTTGAGAGTTAGCAGCAACACTGACAATTTTAATTCTGCATTTGTTTTTCAAATTTACCATGTAAATAAGTTTGACATTTTAAGGACAGTTTTTCAACAGCGATATCAACTTTAAAAAATAAAATGTTGCCGTTTCCAGTATTCTTTTGGTTGTTTTCTAAACTTACACGCATGCGATAAAAACGTGTCTTATGAAACTAATATTTTAATATACTATTTTGAGTTTTATTTTAAATATTTTGCATATACCATCCCGGGATTCTGGGATCCAAAAATCCCAATTCCGATATACCGGGATTGAAAATACGTTTCAGGATTGGATGCACTAATCGTAACACACCTAACAATCAACTACTTCCTTCTATGTCAAAAATTCATTCTCAAAAGAGATGTTTTTTTTTCACCAGGACGGTACCATACTTCCAATTCACAAAAAAATTAGTAGAAACTATCACTGAACATTTAGGAGCTGTACTCACAACAAGAGGGGATGGATGCTATGCAATTTTAAGATCATATGAACTTTAGTGAACTTATTAGTGAAATAGTGTACGAATTCATTGACCAATGCTGGAAATTTTTATTATTTCATATTAAGGTTTATTACTTTAAAACTTTTTAAATCTTAACAAACTTAGTTTAGTACAAAAAGATTTGTTAATGTAAGCCAATATTACAAACTTCATTCGTGTTGGGGTTGGGGTATATTAATGATTAGCACTCTAGTTCCACTTATAAGTAAATCATAAATTCCTTACTTTTACTTACTTTATTACAGTCTCAGGACTAGTACAGTCTTCAAAACGAATAGTATAGCCAACTTCTTGTCCTAAACGACATCCAAATTCTTCAGCTACTCTTTTAGCAACTGACATAGCAGCAACACGACGTGGTTGAGTGCATCCAATCTTACCTCTTGATGTAAAACCTGATTCAGCTAAATACTGAGTTATTTGTGTTGTTTTTCCACTACCAGTTTCACCAATTACTATCAGAATCTGATTATCAGTTACAGCCTAAAAATTTAATTCATTTTTTTTAATATATTTTTTTCATATTGCAATAACTTTAACTTACCTTAATAAGTTCTTCTCTAAGTTTATAAATTGGCAATGACTGTCTTTGTTCAATTATAGTAAGATTTGTCTTTTTACCAAATGATGATTTTTTACCCCCAATTACATGTTTCTTCCATTCAGGTAAATCTTGCGACTGCAAGCCAATACCTCTCATATTAGCAACTAAAGCTCGATCAGCTTCAGGTAATGGATCTATCCAATTTTTATTAAGTCCTGAAGGTAATGATTCCATTTCTTGTTCTCTTTGCAACATTTTTTGTTCCCTTCTTTCCTTAGCTAATGCCGACTGCATCATAGCTGCTTGAGCCAAAGAACCATCAGGATTCTTCACAATCCTTTTGAAAAACATACTGTTAAAGCAAGAACAACTAAATAATGTTAAAAAACATACCTAACAGGGCTGAGATCGTGCAAAGCTCTACCATGACCTTGAAGAAAAGGTGGTTCATCTTCAACAAGTTCAATTTCAATATCAGCCTCTCCATCTTCATCTTTAGGCAGTAGTCCAGTTTCATCGTCAAAATCAGGAAGTTCACTTTTATCAATGCAACCGGATGATATCATTTGTTTTATTTCCCATCGTTCAGGACTAGAAATCCTAGTAACACGTTTACGTGAACTTTCATCATCTTCTTCAATACCTAATGGCAGTCGCAGGACAGAGGTAGTGTTATACATTGGGCGATCAGGATTACGATCTTTATCTTCTCTTTCTTGAGGTGCGTGTGAGAGAGGATTCAAGTCTTTTCCTGTCATTTGGCATACTTCTTTCATGGAGAGAGATACTTTTTGACCAGTTACCGATAGTACTTTGACCTACAAATGATTTTTATAAAGTAATAGCATTTAAACAAATCTTTTCAGCATGAACCAAAAAACAAACGTTATCGATGCTAAACTAGGGACAAATTTGTCGGATTTTAAACATCTTTTGTGAGAGAACCTTTGATATAGTATTTGTGGGGAAGGAGTGTCATTATTTCCTAAAGTCCACTAGATCAAATGTGTTTTAAATCTGCTATACAGGATGTATCTAATTGGTTGGAAGAACAGCACACTACATTATTCTACAGTTCATGCAGTTGTAATAGTGAGTATCAGTTCTTTTCTATCGTTTGTACTTTTCAGTTAAAAGCCACTTAAAGGTAAGAGTTAACACCTGGTATTATATCTCTTATTATTAATCAAATCATACAAAAAACTTATAGCTACAATCCTTGCTTAAGAAGCCTTACATCAATAGGCATATAACTGCTTTTGTAATTTTTACTGCAGCAATACATTTATAATACTTATTTTGTTACAAATATATTTAATTTTTTTTAAATACCGTATTAACCCAAATAAAAGACGACCCCAATTATAAGACAAGTCCCATTTTTTACCAAAAAAAGCACATTAAGACTACCATTATAAAACGACCTGTAATTTTATCGAAAAAATCAACCATCAAAAAGCTTTTCTTGTAGAATGTGCATTTTGTAATTCATTTTTTGTTGTCGCCATTGTGTTGTCTTGGGGTTCTGTTACACTAAACTTGTTAAACTAAACAGGTAGTAACTAAACATTTTTGTAATGTATTTAGTTTTTATATTTTAAATCAAAGGACACTCCACCATTTCTACCCCATAATTTTCTTTGGTCTTCAATGTAGCTGTTTCTTGTTGCTAGAATGAAATACTGTTCCTGCACTTACTTCATGTTAAGTTTCATGAAATTCTATTGGGAGGTTCGCTCACACCTCTCCTTTGCATCTGCAGATTGACAAGACTGTCCAATAACTGTGGAAGAAGCGGTGTAAGGAAACTCCTTAAGGAATTTCATGAAACCTAACATGCAATATGTGCAGAGGCAGTATTTCACTTTAAGCAACAAGAAACAATCAGTTCATAGACAAAAAAAGATTCTGAATAAACATTGCTGGATCGCCTTTAATGAAAATAAAAGCAGAAAAAACTAATACGATTTTTTCAAATCTTATTAATCTATTAACTAATTAAATCTGGTCTCCAATGACATCACTTCCATCGCCGCACAAAATTGTTTTAGATAGCATAGACTCCTTTAGTTTATTATTCGTAGGGTCAGATGGCTTGTAATCTTTCTTGATTTCTTTACATTAGACTGAATGCTGATTGCAGTTTCTACAAACCAAGATTTTACAAAATATATTTTTACTTTCATTTTATTTTGCATATTTTTGGCCATGTATTTGAGAATGGAGTGGGGTGGCGACGAGATAACTGCTAGCAGGTCCGTCCCACAGCGTGTTTAAAAGTGCTTTAGTTAGTGTTTTAAAAAAAAGTGAAATGGGCTAATGAACGCATGAAAGCGAAGTGTAGTGAAAGGTGTACCAATTAAAAGGAAAAGGAAAGCAAAAAGGGCGGAAATAAGGGTACATTTGGTAGTAACAGTGGGAACAATTGACAGCAGAAGATTGTACAAACACATTCATGCTTGAAACATAAGTGTGAATTACACCGTGGTAAGATAGGCAATCCAAAAGATGTGAGTGTGTGAGAAGAGCTGCTTAATAAGCCGACTACAAAATTAAGTACAAATGGAAGACAAAATAGTAGAGCGCCTCAGTGCGGAAGTGGCAGAACAAATAAACCAATTAAGAGAGGCCTCAAATTATTTAAAAGAACAAACAGAAACAGACTATTTAAGAGAGCTAAAAAATTATTTAAGTGAACTAAGAGGAGAATTAAGTAGAAGGAAAACAGAAAGGGACAAAGAAAGAAAAGTATTGATTCAGGAGCAAAAGTCTCTCGAGAACAAATTATATAACCAAAAAGCAAGTAGTAATAAAGGGAGAAGAGTGAAATATACCCTCAAGTAACTCAAACAGTTAGCAAAGACAAAATCAAAAAGACAAGAATATGCAAACTGGCTATCCAAGGCAGAAGAGCTGGGGATAAGAACAAAAAGAGACATAAAGAACGGCACAGTAGTAGATAAAGAAAACAGCGCAGACACATGGAAAACAGGTACCTGGAATGTGAGAGGATTAAATGGCAAGGAGAATGAACTGAGCATGGAATTCAGGAAATCAGGATTGAAATTTATCACAATAACTGAAACGAAGGAAAAGGGGTAGTAAAACTAGACAAGGAATCTCTTATATTTTACTCCTATTCTACTGTAGTGTTAGAGAAGGCAACAGGGCATCAGAAGGCGTAGGTTGTATAGTGAACATAAAAGATTCCGATATAATCAATAATTATAGTTCCACTCGGAAAGTTTAATGTCAATGGAGTTTAAATATTTCAAGAAAGAAGTAACAATAATAATAATCGCCTACGGACCAATGAGAACGATAAAAAGGAAGACAAACAGAAATCTTGGGATCAACTACAGGCAGTTACGGAAAACAGCAGTGGAGAAGTGCTAATCTTGGGTGATCTAAACAGTAGAGTAGGCAACAAACCCCAATACTAAGAACAAGTGTTCGGAAAACATGGAGAAGAGACTCTAAACAGCAACGGGAGAAGACTATATTATTAGAATTCTGTATAGATAATGACATGATAATTACAAACACATTTTACAAACATAAAGACATCCATAAATTTACACAAGTAGCACCAAATAGAAATGAAAAATCAATAATAGATTATTTACTGGTGCAGAGGCAAAATAAGAGAAACGTAAAAGATGTCAGAGTGAAACGAAGTCATGAAATAGGCAGCGATTACTACCTACTAACAGCATTAATAAAGATGTAATCATATATATGTGCGCAACCGAAACAGGACAAGAAAAAACAACAAGCAATATACAAAATTGCTGTTTACTTGTCTATTAACAAGAGAAATATTATTTACATACACTAATTCAATCTTAACTAATTATTCAACACTATAATTATAAACTGTTTAACGAACTTAAATACTAGATATTCACAAACTTAAAGTAGATTATATAAGGACTATTTATTTATTATTACAAAATTTATTTAAACATTTATTTATGCACTAATATTACTAATTACACAAAGCACATTTCAATTCACCGCTTGAACACTAATTGATTCCCTTCCTCGCGCGGCGGCCTTTATATATGGATACGCAAGTGTAGAGAATATTCTCGCGGATGTATGACGCTGTTGCTCTGGAATGTTCTGCTGCCCATGTATAGGGGTTTCCCTATTCGTTACATTACAAACTAAAAGATGAAAACATACAACTAAAGTATAAAATCTGCATTGAACGCATAAGTGAAAATCTCAGAAAGACAGAAAACCTTGAAAAAGCTTGGTCGAACTTTAAAGAACAAATATTGAGAGCAGCAGAGGAAATGTGTGGTAAGAAGATGGAAACAAATGTGCAAAGTAAACAATCAAATTGGTGGAATGAGGACGTCAGATTAGAAATCAAGAAGAAGCAACTCTGGAAGAAACATTTAAACAAAAAAGACACAGGAAGTTATGAAGAATTTAAGAAACAGCATAAGAAAGTGAAAGAAGAAGTACGACGAGCAAAAGAACAACAATGGGAGAGATTTGGGCTAGAATTAGAGAATAATTTAAAAAATAACCAGAAATTATTTTATAGGGTAGTCAAAGCTTTAAGGAAAGACAAGAAACCTATTGCATCAGATGAAGAACAAAGATGGCCAAATGCTAACTAGAAAAGAGCAAATTATACAACGATGGAAAGAACATTTTGAACAATTGTTAAGAGGAACACAACAACACGAACGAAGACAAGAAGAACAATTAGAAGTAACTGGTAATCAGGACACAGATGAGATCTCTATAGAAAGTAGTAGCAATTATTATTATATTATTATTATTATTATCGAGCATAATTTTACTGATTACATATGAAGAATATATTCGTAATTTTTGGCAGCACATATTTAAAAAGTGTGATGTTCCTTGTGTGAATGCTTCTTGATAAGGTTAAACAACAATAGTAAATGAAAATTAATTGTGATATCACAGAAATACTGCACATTAGTTTAAGAACTTACAAACATAATGAAAAATTATCATCTCTGACTGGGATTCAAACTCAGGACTCTCTGCTATCCAGGCAGATGCTCTACCAACTGAGCTACCTGAGACGATTCCCAATTGAAACGTCCTGGGTTCGAATCTCAGTCAGAGATGATAATTTTTCATTATATTTATAAGTTCTTAAACTAATTAAACAATAATATACAAGATTGATATAAATTAAATAAAATTGGGGAGTTTTACCAAATTCTCAGTGTATTCACATCAACAGTGTATGTTGTAGTGATTAAATAATTTCTTAAGTTCATCATTTTCTTTCATTTTAAACGATAATATTTTACATGTTTACAGTCTGGCAACTTCTTCTATCATGTCATCCATGAATGCTGTGATTTTAGTTTGTAAAAATGACTGAAGATGTAATACTTCCAATCCTAATATCATCTGTTAAAATGTTTTCTGTCAAGAAATCCATCTAATTTAATGAATTATTAAATTAATCTATTCGGTAAGCCGAACTTATTACTTTACCTATAGCTTTAAAATACGCCATTATAATATAAAAAGGTCCCAAGTGTATAAATAAATTATCAAATGTAGGTTTTTCCGTTGCTTGGATTTGAAAGGCTATTTTGGCAATCGCAAGATTGTGTGTAACTTGTATATAGGATTGATGTAACTCTTGAGCAATTTGTATGCAATTTGATTCATGGTATTCAGAACTACAGAAGTATTTATTAGTGATGAATTGATTAGAGTTAAGTAAGAAATTATTTGTCTTGGACTATTATTTTTAGTGATATCACTTTTTTTTGACGATACGATATATCGGCCGATACCGATATTTACGTGCCAATAAACCGATATACCGATATATCGTATCGGCAAAATACACTTATTCAATTTTTAATCTCTATAGTTTTTAGCTTTAAAAAATATTTATAAAGATGCATTCCTGGTTTTTATTATATTATGAATTAACATAAACGCGTTTTTAACTAAGAATAATAATGGGAAATTGCCAGTATGTAAAGACATTTTAAAATAATATCACCGTATTGAACCGCTTAAGTAATACATAAAATTCTTTTAATAAGTGCTGTTCCACTTGACAGCTGTAGCGGTGTCAGAATGGTGTCAGATTTCATAAACAATTTACAATCAATTTATAGAGGTTTATTGTTTCCAGCCTTATTTTGTGGAACTCCATAATCATGAAATAAATAAAGATTATTAAAAGTTTCACAGTTTTATTAAAATACAACCTGACAATATTGTTTCGACAGCTATGCTGTCATTATCAAAGGTAATATAATTATAAACAAACACGTCGCTAAGGTAGATACAAAAATAGGTAACTAGATAAAATAATAATAATAATCAGAATTAAATATCTAATACTTCCAGTAACGGAGAATTACTGAGCCCAAGTTGTTCATTCATTAAAGGTACCCTGAGTTTGTGTTTGTATATCTCAAAGGCTTCTAAAATGTCTAATTTGCGTTTGTTATTACAAAAATGTAGGAATTTAATATTATTTTGAGGAGTCATTGTGTGATTTTGTTCTAAAAGGTGTTTGGCGTAATTCGATTTTTCAGGATGTTTATTTTTGTAATGACGTACGTGTTCTTTATATCTTATGTCAAAATTTCGAAGTGTTTGTCCAATATATACCGAACTACAAAAAGAACAATTTAAACGGTAAATGCCCGATTTCATGATATCATGTGTTCTGTCTTTAGCATTAAATAAAAATGAAAAAGTGTTAGTGTTGGTTTTAAATGTAATTCTCCGTTACTGGAAGTATTAGATATTTAATTCTGATTATTATTATTATTTTATCTAGTTACCTATTTTTGTATCTACCTTAGTGACGTGTTTGTTTATAATTATATTACCTTTGATAATGACAGCATAGCTGTCGAAACAATATTGTCAGGTTGTATTTTAATAAAACTGTGAAACTTTTAATAATCTTTATTTATTTCAAAATTTATAGAGGATGTAAAAATAAACGTTAAATGTGAATGCTAATTAACTATAAAAATAAAATACTGTTTTGGGCAAATCTTCTCAGCTGTTGAAATGCATTCTGTGCGTATCTTGTGTGAATCCCCGTTCAGCAGCCGTCATATGTCACGCCACTTATAAAAAACGATTGCAGACTATAATCTTTTGGTTGCATTTTTATACATTATGTATATGCACTTTCACTAATGAACGTGAAAGTGATTTTTAAAAGTGTAGTGGGGGGGAAATACAAAAAGGGCAGGCCCAAAAAAACCTGGTGGGATAATGTGCAGGAAGATTTACGTAAATATGAAATAAGTGAGTGGGCTAGTAAAGTGAAAAACAGAAAGCAGTGGAAACAAATTGTGGATAGTTTAAGCCATAGGCCTTAAGGCCTGTCTGAGCTGATTATATTTTATGTCATGTACTGCTTTTTTAAAATTGTCAGATACATTGATTGACATTTATTTTTTTTTATTGTTGTTGGAATAAAATAATTCTTAAGAATACTTTAGTTCAATATTTCTTTCTTAATAATGAAACCAAACGCTAAGAAAATCGGGGTTCCTTCTTTTCTTAGGTCATGTCAAATTTTACCAATTACAAATGCCAAACAGCTAGCTCCCTTTGGAAACAAATTATTAATGTCTACCTTCAATCAAAATGATCTAACCGAAAATCAAATATGTGACAGGTAAATGATTAATTTTTATTTATGAGAATTGCTTTACTTCCTTGTATTTATTTTATAGGCAAGATTTATTTATTAAAAAAAAAACAGTTTGCAACTTACTGAACAAACCTTTATAATTCTAACTAAAACTTTAAAATTTCCCAAAAGGTTTCTCTTTGAGTAAGTAAATTTTTCAACCTTTATAATCCTGTCCTTCTATACTTTCCTTTAATCAAACTGTATAAACACTTGTGCTATGCTTTATAATTCACACACTTCACCTTCACCTTTTTATTTCTTCCTTGTTATTGCTTATTCCTTTCTACTTCTGTTTTCTTTCAGGTATATTCTATTTATCCCCAGCTGGTATGACGAGTTCTCCAAATCGTTACTAATACCCACTCACCTATTATAATAAATTATTGAGAGTAGTCAGTAATACGACTGTATCCAATTTGTATGTATAATTTTTATTATTACAACACTATATATCTGTAGATTTTATACAATCTCCTTTTTACAATATATTTTAATTTTACTAATAAGTTGTTCTTTTTATATTTATTTTAAGCAAAGTTTATTTCAAAGAAAAATTTTTGTCAGTTCTTTTTTTCTTGTTATTTTCCTTCTAATGCAACGATTATTGAAATTTTTTACTCATCCTTTTTATTCTTATCAAAGATAGTGATGTATTTCAATAATTATTTGCCTCTATGGTTTCTAAGTTTTTCATATCTACTAACCACCTTTTAAGCTATCTTTCATATGTGATATTTTATAATTACTACAAGTTAATCTATTAAACTAATACAATTTTTCTTTTTTTTTTTATTAGCTAGTTGCAAACTCTACACTGACTGTCTCGAGGTCACCCTCACAAAGAAAATTTAATCTTCAAGATGGCCCATCACTTTTTCATAATTAATAAAAATTCATAATGTAACCATTAGATTTTGATTACAGTTATAACCCTATGACGAGTTATTTTTGATTGAAAATATCATTACAATATGTATATGCAATGAAAATCCCGTAAGTCATTGTAACTTGCCGATATATCGGCAAGTTACCCGCCGATACGATACGATACCGATAATCGGCGGCAGCTGCCGATATGCCGATTTACCGATATCAAAATCGGTATCGGTCGATCACTAATTATTTTCATCAATCTGACTATTGTAGCCAACCCATATAGAAACATTATGTATTCGTAAAGTATAGCTAATCATCCAAATAGTATCTATTTCAGTGTATAATTGACGATCAATAGGGTGTAAGTTCTCTACTTCATGAACTGTTGATTGTAAATCATCCGTCATCTTTGGTTTTTTAGGGTAAGCCATTATTTCTGAAGATATGGCCTCAAAAGTCTTTCTTCTTATTTTTCTCGTCGAGGTTTCGTGATATTTCCGGTATATTTATAGTACTCAAATCAACGCAGTAAAACCTTGGATTGCGAGTATACGCTTTGTATGCCGAAAGATCACCTCATCACTACTATTATTCTTAACAATAAATTGAAGAATCTGGGTCAACGCGTCATCAACATCTGTGTAAACATATACGATAAGATAAGAGTGCAAACAGCATCTGATGTTACCTCAACTGTTAAAAATGCCAGCAGATTTTACATTTTAACAATTTTATTTGTCATCAATGAATACATAAATGATCAAAGATTTGATTATGTTTTAAGTGTCATAGTGTAATGACACCAGTTAAAGAAAAGTAATTATACAAATTTTTAGTTATATCCTGTTAGAAGTACAAGATGGGGAAAATGAAATCAATTTAATCGAATGCACATTAAGCATCATGTTAACTCTTCTTAAATAAAATCAATTTGTGACTACTGAATTTTTCAAGCTCATCTGCTGTTTATCTTATCAGTTAAATTACAGAGGCGAGCGAGTGATCCGAGATGCATTTTCGCCCACCTGATTTCTGTGACACAGATTCTTATTTAATTGTTGGACTTCTCTATGTTTGAACTGTTCACTATAGCATTGTGACCACGTGTGGATGATAGTGAAAGTTATCCTACACGATAACGCTACTTCACATTTTTTTCAAAGTGCGGGTTAGTGTTTGCGTTATTTTTATGTACATGTATGTATGTATTTTTGTATCTTTTTTATATGAATAGTAAATAGTTAGAAAAATACAGGGTGGAAAGAAACTTGGAGAGATGTGGGTACAAAGAACAAATGTGGAATTATACAGTTTATATGGGGAAGCAAGTGTTATTAAAGTAGTGAAACAACAACAGTTAAGGTGGTTAGGTCATTTGGAGTGGTTACCAGGTAGTGAGATGTCGAAGATGGTGTTAAGGGGGGGGGAGTGTTAGGGGTTAAACGAAGAGGAAGACCAAGGAAGAGGTGATTAGAGATGCTAGAAGATATTAGACCATTAAAGATAAGAAACTGGAGGACAGCTACTGGGGATAGTGTGAAATGGGAAAAAATGATAAAACAAGCCCTAGGCCTTTAAGGCCTGTTGTGCTATTATATATATAAATAGTTGTGGAATGAATCATCCGAGTTTCAATTATTTGTTACGAGATAATTTGCGTTGATATATGAATGCTTTGAATTACTAGCACATGTCCAGAACGAATTATGCTCGCAAACCAAGGTACCACTGTATTCTGATAAATAATTCCTACTGTGTCTTGTAGTGTATCCTTGCCACTTCTTGCTTCCACAAATCGCTCGAAATTATCATAGATAACACCAATATATAGATCTGGTGATTTTTTTGTGCTGCCAAAAATTACATTTATATTCTTCATGCGTAATCAGCAAAATTATGGTCAATAGACTGTGAAATACTATTATGTATTAAGAGTTGATGGTTTCTTTATATTACACACTATGGAAGATGTTCCAAAGACATTTGGAAATATATCCAAAAAAATATTACTACTCATTAGCTTCACTGAGAAACTCAACTAATGCTCTCACTCGCACTCATGTGCATGAATGATGATATCTCGTTCGCACTCATGTCTGACCTTCTACTATTATACCCTTCGGGTGTGTCTGGCTGTTCAAATAATATTGTTAAATAACCATCCGAATAACATACAGACAAAGTTACCTACTATAGTGTGTACACACAATGAACAATCTTAAGTATCATACTATACCGTATGTCTGGCGGTCACTGGCTCTTGCTCTAATAGTATTTGACAATAATCTCCGAGGAGATTGAAGTTTGTTTTTTTTACAAACATAATTAAAAAATAATTAAAACAGTGCTACTTTCATTACGATTGTTCGTTAAAAAAAGTCAAAGTTCATAATCAATATACAAAACAAAATAATTTAAAAAAGTACTACATTCATTACTTTTTTGGTTCATGCCAGATAAAAAGCTAACAACATACCTTGACTTTACTTCCTCTAGAAACAACTTCCGACACATTTGTAACCCTTCCTTCAGCTCGTAATTGTGATATATGCACCAAACCTTCCCAACGACGTTTTAAACCTTCTAATTGAACAAAACAACCAAATGGTACAATATTTGCTACTTTTCCATTGTATATCTAAAAATTAATAAACAAGGAATGTATTAAACAAGATAAAACAAGATAATAAAATCCTACCTTTCCTGGAACAGGATCATCTTCCAGATCTGGACTTTCGCGTTTTATTTTTCTCTCTATACTTTTACCTCTGTATTTGTCTCTTGATCTCTCTTTACCTCTTGATCTACTGCGATCTCTCGATTTACTTCTATTTCTACCTCTAGACCTATATCTATTTCTAATTGATCTATCTCTTGACCTCTCACGTCTTTCTCTATGCCTAGATCTTGAACGTTCTCTTTTTCTATCTCTATATCTGTCACTACGTTCCCTACTTCGACTTCTTTCTCGACGTTTATCCTTTTCTCTACTTCTACTTCTATATTTACGTTTTTCATTATCTCGTTCTCTACTCCGACTTCTATTTTCTTTAGGTTTGTCCTTATCTTTCTTTTCTTCTTTACTTTGATTAGATGGAGCTTGTGCTTCAAACTGTGCCATCATATCATCAACAATCTCACTATCACTTGTTTTTTCTTCTTTACAATCTTTAACATCTAATTCTAACTTATGTGGCATCTGATTTGCAATTGCTAATCCTGGAAATTTCCTTGATAGATCCTCCGAATGTGGGTCACTAGATGTAGATGCAACAACATTTTTTTCTGGCTTCATATGTTGTATAATACGTAGTAAATTTGCTATAAAGGAATCCGAAAACTCGGCTCCATTTTCAAGTAGAACTTTTTTAAATGATTCGAAGGTACTGTGCGTTTGAGACAAATGTATGATAAATTCAGCTGTAAATAAAACAGAATAATTAGTAACAAAATTATGGTTATTATACGTAAATATAACAATCTGTAAGTACTTACCTAAATCTTTATCGTTCATTCCTAAATGGTTTTCTAATTCTGTACATACTTTAGATACAAGCGACAAATGCTCGAGGGTTGCTAATTCATTCATTTTTATTACAAAATGTTATTACTTTATTATAATCAATAAAAACATTCACAACGTTTGAAAGGTTATGATGTTATGATTTCTAGGAACATTTTACGTTGTTTCCATCTGTTTCTAACAATGTTGCCAGATTTAAACAAATTTTATCGATATATAAAACATGTTCAAGTAGGCTGCGACCTTGACTTTGACTCTGACAAATGATGGTGACAGATCCTTAGAAGTGTGGGATTGGTCCGCTGGGCAACACAGGACCTTCTGGGCCCTACCCTGTGGTAAGGAAATTATAACAGGAAAGAAAATGTTCAAACGTTAACTCGCAAGATAATCAATATATTGCGAGTATCTCTTGAAAGTATACAGTAAACATTATCACGTTGGTAACAACTAGGGTTGCTAAATATAAACTGAGCTTGTGTAAATTAGAGTTGTCACGCATATCAGATTTTCCTAGTGACATCTCATATGTTGAAACTATTTATTAGAAGGTTGGTAATCATGACAATTGGTTTAATAAATTAAACTGTCAGTATGACAATTATATAAATCTGAGATTCGGTACAATCAAGATATATAAGGTACAATTAATACTTTATTAAAAGCTGTCGTAAAATTGATATATGTACTTAGTATAATAGTTTTAAAGATTCTCTAGAAACAATAAATAAATGATAATGTGCACATTAAAAAAATTTACATGCAAAAAAATAAACATGACAGCATAACCTAAAATTTATAACTGACAGCTGCTGAATGTTGTCACTAAAGTAAAAAGAGAGAAAAAAGTATCTCTGTATCAGACAGCTTAGTTTTGGCCTAGAACAGGAATCGCCAAGCCGTCGATCGCGAGCTACTAGTAGCTCGCGGGGATATTTTCGGTAGATCGCGTTAACGCTGCGGTTGGATAACCTTGATTCTTCCACTGAGCTGTTGATGATAAAAAAGAGTTCCATCCTTCTCATTAAAGTTAATAAGTCTGATAAAAAAATCTGTTATTACATTTGTTATTTATTACTAACTACACTTCAATTTCTTTCTTATGTACAATTCAATTTTAGTTTTTTTTATATACAGTTTAATTAAAATTGATTTCATATTTACTAGAAATGTAAGTTTATAGGCAATAAACAAATGTAAGATTTTTTTTAAAAGTTGGTAGTTCTTTTGGTTGGTAGCTCACAGTAGGATTTAAAAACGATACGGTAGCTCAGAAGCTTCATAAGTTTGGCGACCATTGGCCTAGAAAGAGATAGATTTTGACATCCGTGTCCTAACTCTAAAATAGCACAGCTAAAGTTTTCATTTAGGAACTCTAGTAACAACGACAGCACATTGAAAACATGCATGTGATATCGTCGCCGTTAATGCATATTGGCGTAACTACTTTTTAGCAACTTTACAGGAGCGCAGTTTAAATGCTTATAAAAACTTTATTAGAGATCATAGGAACTTAATTATTTGAAATGTCTTATATCTATACAATATCTATTTAATTCTCTTAAAACACGTGAACGCATTATTTATTCAGACACGCCAAAAATGTATCTACATTCTAGAGAGATTTTATTAATAGTTATTTACATTACAAGCTGCGGAAGTTTACTTTTAGGTGCAAGGTGTTTTTGATTGGCTGAGGCGAAGCGTAAGCGTAGCCTAGGTTAGTTAAAAACACCGAGCACCTGAAAGGGCTTTCGCAGCGTGTAATGTATTAAACTTTTCATTCTCCCCTTGACATTTATTAATCATAGATAAATTTTTATTAATCACCGTAAATAAATAAATAAAATGATGATTCAGTGATTATAATAAAATAATGTTTGTACATATATACAACAGTATTGTTACCAAGGTAATGTTGACAACAGCCATCTTATAATATTATATTTAAAAAAATGACAGTTTTACTTCGTTGTCCAGGGACCGAAAGTTTTTCATACCTGGCAACCACCTCGTATGTTTTACTTTCGCTTTCGGTTGCCTTATGAAGATAGAAAGTTACACTTTCGTAAAGGGGAGCATGAAAAATTAGTTATGCGGTAGGATCATTATCATATTGGAAGTTTTGAAGATTATGTTACAACTAACATTACCATCTAATGGCATTGCAACTAATAGGTGCGTCTCATAGGCTGCTATGTTATTTAATTTTGTTGCTGTACAACGACATCTATATTTTATTAGCGCACTGCAGACAGCACAATTATTATCGTGTTAGCATATTCGTACAGCATGTACGAAGTTTATCTCGGCAACCGTGAGCGCAACACAACTGTGCTTGTTATCGTTTTAAAGCTTCGACGAGGTGTATTCAAGTATACGAAAAGCATGGTTTAAACTGAACATTAAAAATTGTTTTCTTGCGAGTGAGAGATAACTTTTGACAATATCGCGGTTGATCTGGACAACTGCGAGTTTTGAAGAGACTGTGGTTGGTATCGTCTTCCAGCATTTTCATGCACCACACACCACCTGCTATAACAAATTAAATCAATGTTTTAAATCCATACTCAACTAGCTCACTTCAATCCTCGATCGTTGTAAAACCAGGGTGTTTCTGGCGATTTACCAGTCGGCGGTTTATTTTATATGTGTTTAAGTAAAGGTTGCACACGCAAAATCTGGTTGCTGGTTAGTTTAGGTTATAGGTTAGGTTATGGGTTAGGTTATGGGTTAGGTTATGGGTTAGGTTATAGGTTAGGTTAGGTTTAGGCATATCTAATTACAAAACCGGAAACACCTACTCCGCCATATTGAAACCCCATCCTGGTCGTATGTGGTAGATAATTATGCTCTTTCCTAAAGTTTTATTGCCGCCATATTGGGGCAAATAAAGCACGAAATTGTTCATTATTTTTATTTATATTGAATTTAATCGATTCCAAGTTTAGTTTAAAAGATTTTTCTTATTATGAAAGTTCAGACTTCTAATATATCGAATACGTAAAATGTGATTTTAATTTTTACTTTATTAAAGATCACCCTTCTCTGCCCCAATATGGTGGAGTTTTGCGGTACTCTGATCGACCAGCGCGGCCTAGGTGACTAGATGTAGTGACTCTAATCAAATTTATATCAAATTTATAGCCCCTTTATTCAAATAGTAGCGACAACGATTGATCTCGTCTCTGGAGCAAAAGTATGTTGGTGACATTGGAAGTTACCAGATTTGACATTTCATTTTACACTAAATCTTAGGTTTAATAATCATCATGCACAAAAATATTCTCAATTTAACATGAATTTCATAACGAACATTCATGTTATGTAAAAACGATCATATTAATATAATATACGACTACGAAATTGTAATTTTTAAACAAATTTTTGTTAAAATGACGAAACAATATGCATGTAGTGATTTTTTCTTTATTAAAGTTTGTGCCTGATTTGCTCCATGATGTCGCTACTATATGAAATAGAGTAGAGAAAATAGAGGGGCTATATTAAAATTTATTCTGTGAAGCCATCTATCGACAATAATAGAACTACAACCAATCCTAAAATGACCTGCATTGTGTCCTTGTTAAGGCATGGCCTACTAGATTAATATCCACTACGTTCCTAAATGGCCGTGTCATTCGGAAATTCGCGGTAATAACGGTAGTGACATCGTTGGTTAGTTTTTTGAACTATAGATAAATCAAATTGACAAACAATGACATGCAACGACATAATAAATAAAATAATATTATAAAATTGGTGTTTAGGTTAAGTTTTAATAATAAAAAGTACATGAGCAAACCATAAAGCTAGGTAAACTCCGGGAGAAATGGATGATTAACATAATTTTGAATTGTTCCATTGCCAAATTTCTTGAACAGTGCAACATTAGAAGACATATTATCTGTCACTAGTCTTAAGGTGATGAATCCACAATCCGTTAACAATTTTAATACTCTCAGCGTGAGTGAATAAAAATTAGCTTGTGTCATCGATTTATGGAAGAAATAACCGCATGGAATAGTAAATTTAGTAGAAAGGCCATGCACTACATAACACAACATCTTGTTTGCAATTTTTGGTCTAGTTCCTAGCGTAGAATTATCATCAGATGTATCAAGCCCATAAATGCGATCTTCTGTTCTGCTATAGTATAGCTTTTCTTTTATTACCATATCATCAATAATTAAAGAACATAATCTTTCTATAGGCTTTTCGAGAATTGCAATTTCGGCACATAAACGTTTTTTAATTAGATCATTTTGTCCATTGAACTCACCAAGATATCGTGATATTGTGGACTTTGAAGGTAGTCTAATTAAATGTTTATTGCAAAATTCGTACCCTTTTGATGAGCAAAATCGCCAAACTGTGCACATGCGTATGGTTAGCTCTGACCAACGCGGACGTTTTTTGTTATAATTTTTTAAAATATCCATAATGAATGTCGCACTTTCGTTATTACCAAGCCCAACCAACTGGGTGCTGAATGGGTAGTTAACTGCACAATTTCGTGTAGTCGAATGTATAGGTATAAAATTACGGTAGGTTACGGTACGGTTAGGTATACATGCGACTACACGAAATTGTGCGCTTAACTACCCATTCAGCAACCATGTGGTTGCCCTTGGTTATTACCTTCTGCATCGGACTTGATTTTCTTAATACAATTTACAAGAGATAAAATATCATCTTCTTCTTTCATTAATTCTACCTTTGATTTGTACCACTGCAATTGGTTTTTAGCTTCTCGAAGCTGCAATTCTAAATTTTCGCATTTTTTTTCTAGACGGATAACTTCGAGAGGACTGATTAAGCCGGAAATAGGGATATCTTCTTTTGCATTTGTGTCCTTAAAAATATAAGTATAAGAACTGGAAATTCATAGAGAACTGCAAACAGGTATGTGGATTTTCTCTTACAAATAAGGAAAAGGAAGGAACCTCGGAAGGAACAGCTGGGGTAGATGGGGTCGTCACAGATAACGCTAGGGTGGGGATGGAACCTCTTTTTAACCGGCAAATTTTGGTAGATTGGTCAAAACAGCTTTCTTCAAAATGGTTTTTGCACAGAACAGAACGTTCAGAGAAGTTTCTCACTAGTTAAAAATGTGTTAATAAATTTATGTATGTTTAAAAATGATGTTTGATTTACCAGGAATAATATGTTTCAAACAGTTTAACCATTTAAATCGAATCCTTCGGTCAACGGGGACTTCAAAGAAGGGAGATTTTTTATTTTTGCATATTATGCAGCTCTTCCCCATTCTGCCTTTGAAGTCAGAGCCAAAATATGACAATAAAAATTATAGACTTCAAAACTGACAAATTTGCGACAAAAATTATAATCTCTGTCGCCACCGTTCTTACCATTGCTAACCACACTTTTTCCGAATGACACGGCCATTTAGGAACGTAGTGGATATTAATCTAGTAGGCCATGGTTAAGGTAAGTACTCACAGCAGCGGATCCGCAGGCGGATGTCATACCATTGGTCGGTTTGAGTCGATTTGACTCAAACCGACCAATCGTATGACACCCGCCTGCGGATCCGCTGCTGTGAGTACTTACCTTTAGATCTACCTACTTATATCGAGCTACTACTAATAATAGTATATTATATACCAAGGTTGTGAAGAGTTTTTTCTAGAGCCGAGCATTATTAGATCCCGAGATGCGCAGCATCGAGGGATATAAGATGAGAGGCTCTAGAAAACACTTCACAACCGTGGTGTATATATTATTTTTTTCACTACTAGTACTTTTATTCCTTTTATTCTTCTCACATAAAAAACGTACTATCGCGATCACGGATTTTTTCCTGGATGCCAGTGTATAATGGGATGTGTTTTTGCCCCGTGTTACACTAAAATCTGGATTATTGACTAGTAGTCAATAGTAGTCAATAGTAGTCAGAGCCAAAATATGACAATAAAAATTATAGACTTCAAAACTGACAAATTTGCGACAAAAATTATAATCTCTGTCGCCACCGTTCTTACCATTGCTAACCACACTTTTTCCGAATGACACGGCCATTTAGGAACGTAGTGGATATTAATCTAGTAGGCCATGGTTAAGGTAAGTACTCACAGCAGCGGATCCGCAGGCGGATGTCATACCATTGGTCGGTTTGAGTCGATTTGACTCAAACCGACCAATCGTATGACACCCGCCTGCGGATCCGCTGCTGTGAGTACTTACCTTTAGATCTACCTACTTATATCGAGCTACTACTAATAATAGTATATTATATACCAAGGTTGTGAAGAGTTTTTTCTAGAGCCGAGCATTATTAGATCCCGAGATGCGCAGCATCGAGGGATATAAGATGAGAGGCTCTAGAAAACACTTCACAACCGTGGTGTATATATTATTTTTTTCACTACTAGTACTTTTATTCCTTTTATTCTTCTCACATAAAAAACGTACTATCGCGATCACGGATTTTTTCCTGGATGCCAGTGTATAATGGGATGTGTTTTTGCCCCGTGTTACACTAAAATCTGGATTATTGACTAGTAGTCAATAATAAAAAATTATTTACCACTAGGCAAGAAAACTAACTTCACAAGGTGACAACAGACTAGATAATAGTATGTTTTAAAGCTAGTAGTGAAAAAATATACTTCTAATATAAATCAAAAAACTTTTCATTCTACCAAGGCGCGACCAAGGTTTGCTAAAAATTAAAAAAACAACGTTTTCCCATAAACTATAGAGCTGCAACACTGGTTTACTAAAAGTTACACGATTGCAATGTTGGCAACACCGTTGATGTTATTTGACATATGGTGACAACTATGAGCTGTCACAAGTCATTTTTGTTGCCAGTGGTGTCGTTTGTGTATATTAAAGGGTGAGTTTTTCGATATTTACTTACTCAATAACTATATTTTAATGTAAACAATGTTTTCCTGTTAATTAACATTACACTTTTCTTTGAAATTATATTTCTCTTTAAATCAGAATATATGCTCCATATGTCAGTGAACTATATAGTAATTGGTTTTGGTTTCTTTGCAATTTAAATTCTCCTATTTTATTACATTCACTTTTTTTTTTAATTACTTATATTAACTCAAATTATGAGTTATTATTGAGTTTGCTAAGAAAATTACAATGTTTTCACAGCTGCTGTAATTTATTACTAAATTTCTTTTTGGCATCTATATTGATGTTTGGTTATGTAAGTTTGTGTATTTTTATTACTCTATAATTACTTATTCTCCCCAATTGTTTACAAATCAACAATGTAATAACAATTAATGTTATCAGCAAATTATAATCTTTACATTTTTATTGATACATATTATTTTATCTGAATGTTCATTAGGTAAATCCGGAACGTTCATAAAATTGCACCACAATCATATGGATTTCTCACAGTTTTTCAAGATTACACAATCATGTTGTTGAATTGCCTAATTATAAATTACCGAGGGTGTAAGTTTTGGAACAGTAGTGTGTAATATTTGATTGCAACAACTTGTGAGATTTAGTACAATTTCACCTAACATGAGTGACAACAAAGAAGGCAGTAGTGTGATTAACCACGACAAATCCCAAAAATCAATTTCTGATTTTAATAAGATTTTTGGGAAATCTATCTTGGTTAGTCCTAATGAAGAACAATTTGATTTGCTTCAAAAGAAATTAAAGCAACAACTTGATGAAGGTAGAGGAGAAGTTATAATTGAAGTGAGTTGTGGTACTTTTAAATTAATATTTTAAGTAAAACTATTTCGTATTATTTTATAGATTGGTGCTAGTGAGAATGGTATTGATAATGGATTGAATGATGATGAAAAAGAAGCAGCAGTAGCTACGTTACAATCACTAGCAGCTAGTTTAGAATGTAGCTGTGTTTTACTTAGAGAAAGAAAGGATGTATGTGGTGTAATGGCTCAGTACCTTTTAAGGAGACTGTTAGATCAAACTGGTAAAGGGTGTTAAATAGTATAAATTACATTTTAATTAAGTTACGTTTTTCTTAAGATTTTTTGGAGATTCGAGTTGCAGTTGTTGGAAATGTAGATGCAGGAAAGTCAACGCTGTTAGGAGTTTTAACTCATGGCGAGTTAGACAATGGTCGAGGGCATGCACGTCAGAAATTATTTAGACACAAGCATGAAATGGAATCTGGTAGAACTAGTTCTGTTGGAAATGATATTTTAGGCTTTGACAGTGAAGGTAAATATGTAGATAGTTAAATATTTACGTAAGTATTTGCGTAGATATTAAATATCTAAAGATATTAGATTAGATATGGAGATACTAGGGGGATTTCCCTATGCTTCTGCTCTGATTGAAGGACTGCGTATGAAAATAAGGTATTTTTGAACATACAGGGTGTAGGATCGCTTTATGCACAATACAGTTTTATGTGCATTTTTATCAAACCTTAATATCACCTCCCCTAATTATTTTACACTAAAGATATTAAGGAATGCTGTAGAAAAAAAAATCGAATGATACCTTTGGTTACGGATTGCATTTGATTGAATTCGGAAAATCACTTATTCTTAAGAAAAATTGGAGGGAAAATGTCATTTTTAAGGTTATATTTTCTGTCAAGCAGTTAAATCTAACCAATAAAAATGTCATTGACGTACCAAATATTTTCCCTTCATTGTTTCCAAAGCATAACTGATTTTCCCATAAACGGAAGTTTTATTTTCTTTATTTTTGTCGGTTACAATCAAATGCAATCCAAAACCAAAGGTATTATTTGATTCGTATTTTTTTCTTTATTGCGTTTCTTAATATCTTTATTGTAAAATAATTAGGGGAGATAATATTAAGGTTACGGCATTGAAAAAAAATGCACGTAAAACTGTATTGTGCATGAAGAAGTTGTACACCTTGTATACTACTTCTCAGATTCAATTATGCAGTTAATTATCTGATTATTGTTGTTATTACAGTTGATTATCTGATTGAAGTTTTTAATTTTGTGACTATCAAATTAAAGTTTTCCTTATTGTGACTCGAATGACTAATTCGTGGCTTCAGTTATCTGATAAATTTTTTAATGTTTAGAAAGTTTGTTTATACAAAAATTGCATTTAAAAATAACACACGATCTTATGCAAATTGGTTGTAGTTGTTGACACATTTATTATAATAACTTAAAATTAAACTAAAATGAAAAAAATTTGACACCACCACTTAATATAAATAATATAAAAATTAATTATAAAATATAAACATTTAATGAACACTTTGAGAAAATATAAATAATAAGATTATCATTTTCGTTTGATTATAAAGTTGCAGAAATGTCCGGTTATGCAAATAACAACAAGCTTGAAAGACTGTGCCTTTTTTCTCAGATGATAAATTAATACTTCTTTGAAATATTCCAAATTTTGAATTTAAAATGGCTAAAGTCGAATTTCTATAATCTAAATCTTAAATTGTTCATTAAATTCTTATAAGTATACTTCTGTCTTTTGATACACCATTTCTTTATTATTATCTTTTATTTTGGTCTCTGAAGTTTTTTACCTTGAATTTTTCAAAAATATATTAAGAATTTTGAAAAACTTAGACATAGAGATGCATACATTTTAAATATATGTGCCAAATTTTAGCTTGGGATCTTAAAGGGATCATTGTTAATAAATTTTTTAAATCTTTTAAGAATGTCGCTTGTCCTGGATTCCGGTCGCTCCTTTATAAATTGACCGATTTATTTCAAACTGGTTCCAAAATACTCGTATTTCTTTATTTTTTGAGCTTCTTCTATCTATGTCACATTTTCGATATTACTTCGTCGGCGGCTACAATTTTCTCTGTTTTTTTTATCTTTTGGTCATTCCTAAATTATTTTAACAAAATAGCAATGTTCAACATTTTAACATAAATATTCTTTTCAAAATTGGGAAAATTAGAGTTTTGTTTATGAATCACCCCCCCTCGACTTAACCCTCCTCCCGACTTAACCCCCCTCCTGACTTAGCCACCACCACATTTTGAATTTACTGTATCTCCGACTTACTCCCCCCCCCGTTTTGCCCCCAACTTTCGAATTTATGCCTCCCAGACTTATCTATCCACCCACTCCCACCACCACCCGGCTTACCTCTCCCCCCTCCGAGCTAAAAACCAGGTTTTTCTGTCAAACTGTTAACCTTAGCTCAAAAGGTCACTGAACATTTTTTGGCCATCAAAGAATAGAGGCAAACTGTAAGGAAACGAATTGCAGATCTTAAAAAGTTCTCGAAGAAGTCTGTGGTGGCATATATGTATCTCTTGAAGATCACTCACAAATGTTTTTTTAATTACTGTGAATTTTTCAGAGAACTCTCCTGTCCGTGGAATCAGTGGCAGATTTAACACTTAAGGAGTCCGAAGTGTTACAAATCTTTGGGGCCTCATAAAATAAATCAATTGCTACAATTTATATGTCTTATTTTTTTATCAAAATTTAAGTACATGTTTAACTGCTACTGGAGTTGTGAGTTCAGTGTGTAAGCTGGGCTGAGGGTTTCTTGGGTCCAGTCCCTGAGGGGGAATTTCCTTGTGCTGCTGGTTCTTGTTTCTGGTTTATGAACTTTCCTGGTCTTGTTCCAGAATTGATGAATTTGCTTGATCAAGGTTTGAAGGTCTTCCCCGAATGTCAAGTAAGACGACCATGCAGATTTTACTAGACGGCATTGAAGGCAAGTATTTGGAGCGACAGAGGTGATGCATTCCTTGCGAAACAGTGCATTCTGTACAACATTTCTCTGAATGCTTGCCTATTCACACGAAACTATTGTGTTGACCGTATACCTTTTTTACCAGCCCATACACAATATGAACTGTTTCATGTTTCACTCTTTGCGACAAAGTGAGTTCCCATGCCAATAATAATAATTTTTAACCCGACACTCCAATGGGTACTAGGGATTTCGAAAGAAGAAGAAAAAGAAGATTTGTCGCGATCTTAGGCAGGACCCCTGACTTGTGAGGCCTGAAGTGACCGCTTATGCATAAATCTGTCACTGCCTGAAATGTTGTATTACTCTGTTCCTGGATGAGATGCTGGTAATTTTAGTATTTCTTTACCTTTAGAATTGCTTTAGTACTGTTAAAATCTGAAGTCGTAGCTTATGCGCATCAATGAATTTTTAGAGAATTCCCCCCCTCCTGCGACTGCTTTGGGTTTTTTAGGTTAGAATCAACTTAAAGTAAGGTCTACCTGACTGCAAGATTGCTAGATCTTATAATAATAATATGGTTTTCAAGATATGTTTAGGTGAACATTGGAACTGGCTATTACACAATGGTTGAATTTACATAGAGCAAATACATAAATGCGAATGCATAAAATAAGGTTATGTTTTAAAACTTATGCAGGTTGCTCGATGTAGACCTATATCATGGGTCAGATCAACGTTGTTCACTCTCAGAGTGACTTTTAACGTATAGTGCAAGGTCTAATCAAAGATGCAGATTGCAGTGAGAACATGTTTGATGGATGATTTGAATGCAGATATTGCTTGTAAAACACTCTGAGTTTCTAGAAATATATACTTTCCATGACTGCCTACAGTGAAACTCTGACTTACAAGAATAATCCATTTTTGTATGGTTCTGATTAGTGAATAAAATCAAATGGTAAATCAAGCACTTTATTATTATTATTAATATTAATTGCTATAACCCATAACCTGGAAATCCCAGAAGCTATGAAGCTTGTGTGGAAGGGAGGCGGGTGATTATTATTATAATTACGTAGGTCCAACGTGCTTACAGATGGATTATTTTTTAGACCGTTCATTATCAACTACGGTAAATAAGTATTTATAATAAATAACTATTCAAGCTCACAAGAATTTGTAGCATTGTCGTCTATGAAGAATGATGTAAACATTTTTTAACGGGAAATGTTTTTTTTTAGCAATGTCAATTAAAACAGTTTAGTAACAAGATATTTTCATTTTATAACTGGATCAATAATCAATGATAAGATAATAATACATAAAATGATAAGATATGGTTGGTTCAAATGTGTTGTTTTTATAGCACTATAGATTTTTTGTCGTATGAAAAATAAGATATAATTGGAAATCATGAAATGATTATTGCCTTAAAAAATTATATACGAATACTATCGGAGTGGTATAAAAATTATTTTTCTATACCATCGGGAACATAAGATTACAAACAAGCTTTTTTTTTTGGTCGATAAATTTTGCTTGTATACATGAAAGCATCATTTCTTGGCAATACAGGAAACCACAGCATGTTTTAATTTGCGTATTCTGTGGTCGAATGTTTTTGCCAAACAGAAGTAATGGTTAAATATTATACGAGGTCCAGTTATATTTGACATGACAAAATACAAAATATAATAAAGAATTATACAAGTCCGGATTTAGGATGGCAAGACGTAATGATATTATTGGCATAAGCAATATAAACCTATCATCATCCGATTATACCTATAGTTCAATATTTCTGAATCAAATTTTACTTAATTTCTTTGAAAGCAAATACCATGAATTATAAATTATCATTGTTTTGATGTTATAAAGAGATTCATTAAAAATGATAATGATTTATTATAAAAGCTAATCAGCAAGAATGTATCTGAGTGTATAAAAAAAGAACAATATATAATTATAAATTATTTTTATTACACTGTTTTCTGCGGAGGTAAAAATTCACTATTTTAGTCTTTGTCGAACGTTTTATAGTTTTTCAGATATTTGTTATATTAATATAATAAATAACATTAACCAAATGTATGAGCATTCTATTAACATTTACAAAAAAACGATTAGTTATTCAAATACTGATTTTCTACAAATTATCCGAAAATTAGTCTAAACATACCAAGATTAATGAGTGCAACAAGGAAGACAAACAATATGGGTAGCACAACAAAGATAGAATGCAATCATGGCTAGGTAAAATTTTAAACTAAAGATCTCTCTCCAATAACAATCAAAAACAGATAAAATATTTATGACAGATTTGCTTGCTTGCATGTTATTGGAGATTTACCTAGCCATTATTGCATTCTATCTTTGTTGTGCTACCCATATTGCTTATGTTTTCCTTGTTGCACTCATTCGTTTTTGGATGTTTAGATTGGTTTTCAGATAATCTGTGTAATAAGGGATGTAGTTTTGAGTTTTAGAGAAAGACTCAGGGTTAATGGAAATAGTAAAAGTCTCCTCGGAAAAATTAATGACATGGCTTATTTTGTAGATCTCGAAGCCTAATCCTACGAACCCATAAATTAAAAAAAGTATCCTTGGGAACATCCAAATCGAGCTCAAAGTTCTTATAGATTTTTATGTAAAACGTTAATTAAATAACAATCAATGCTTGGAAAAATATAAAAGAATTTCGTGAACGGAATTTCAAACTTTACATGAGCTAACTACTGTGCAAACTAATGGTTTCACCATTGTTGAGCATGAAACCTGTATCTCACCATTAACAGTTTGGCAGTAACTCAACCTAACTCGTGTGTAGTTAGCAACCTTAATTTCTTGAAACCAAATAATTCTTAAGTTCTGAATAAATAAAGTAGAGTTCTAGAGTTCCTTACAATCTTAACAATAGTTCTGGTATTTTGAACATGGAAATTTAAAAAATAATTTTAGGATGCTAACTTCACACAGCACCCTTATTTTCGCAAAAAAAAAGTTCTGATGGCGTTTTTCGGCATGATTGTAAGAATTCTAGCGTTCCTAATTAAGCAATATTTTTAATTGTTATAAATAAATTAAAAGTGCTGCTTCAGAGAAATCATTCTGGACGGGTAGAAATGTAATTTGACCAGCTCGACGATAGTTCTGAGTAGCCCTCGAAGAGTTCTGCAGAGAACTGTTAAGAGAACTCTATAATTAACAATATTTTTAATTGTTATAAACAATTTAAAGTTCGTAATTATGAAATACGTGATTTATTGAACTCGAACCATAGTTCTGAGAGGAGTTCTGAGTAGTCCTTGAAGAGTTCTGTACAGAACTGTTAACAGAACTCCATAATTAACAATATTTTTAATTGTTATAAACAATTTAAAATTCGTATTTATGAAACAATGATTTATTGAACACGAACAATAGTTCTGAGTAGCCCTCGAAGAGTTCTGTATAGAACTGTTAACAGAACTTATTAAACATATTAAACAATATTTTTCTGAGCAGAGTTCTAAGGAGCCCTCGAAGAGTTCTGTACAGAACTATTATTAGAACTCCTAATTAAACAATCTTTTCAATTGTTATAAACAAATTAAAAGTGCTACTTAACAAAAATCTTTTCAGACCGGTGGAAATGAAATTTGACCAGCTCGACGATAGTTCTGAGTAGCTCTCGAAGAGTTCTGATAGAACTGTTAACAGAACTCCATAATTAACAATAGTTTAATTTTGTTTATTGTTTCCAGCCTTACTTTCTGGAACTCCATAATCATGAAATAAATAAAGATTAGTAAAAGTTTCACAGTTTTATTAAAATATAACCTGACAATAAATAATTTATATATTAATATGTAAATAACATAATTTATTTACAAAAAGATGGTTTACCTATGGGTAATTCTCTAAGTCCTCTATTAGCTAACATATTTATGGACAAGTTCGAAGATCGAATATTTGAATTAAACCTCTCTAAACACATTGGGCCGTATTTGCATCTCTCTATTAGATTAGCAGCATGTTTAATTGCCATGGTAACCAATTCTAATCTTTTCCCACCTATTAAAATTAGATAAAGCTATCTCTATTCTTGTTGATTTTAAACGAAACTTTAGTTAGAGACACCTTTAACCGTGGCTCGTAATACGGACCATTATCTTCTGGTTTCGTTATGTTGATGACATTTTAGCTTGTTTTGACAGTTCTTTTGAGGTTATCAATGAATTTTTAATTCTTATTAATAGTATCCACCCTAACATAAAATTTACACTAGAAACAGAACAAAACAGGGCTATAAACTTCCTAGACTTAAATATCAAGATTAACGCACACAATCTATTTGAATTTTCCATATACAGAAAACCAACACAAACAGACATAACAATACCAAATGAATCTTGTCACCATAAAACACACAAAATAGCAGCCTACAGATCATTAGTACACAGAGCTTTAACTATTCCACTAACAAAACCAGATTTTAGCAAAGAGATATCAACCATTAAACAACAAGCACATACAAATCATTACAATCCGAACATGATTGACGCTTTAATTAAACAAAAAGATTATAGGTTAGCTATCAAAAGAATATATCCCATTGACAATCAAACAGAAGACACAAATTACATATCTATACCATATTTTGGCAAAATATCAGAAAAAAAATTGCACATATACTAAGAAAAACCAACAATAACATTTAAAACCAACACTAACACTTTTTCATTGTTATTTAATGCTAAAGCCAGAACACATGATATCATGAAATCAGGCATTTACCGTTTAAATTGTTCTTTTTGTAGTTCGGTATATATTGGGCAAACACAAACGAAATTTTGACATAAGATATAAAGAACACGTACGTCATTACAAAAATAAGCATCCTAAAAAATCTAATTATGCCAAACACCTTTTAGAACAAAATCACACAATGACTCAAACAATAATATTAAATTCCTACATTTTTTTAATAACAAACGCATTTTAGAAGCCTTTGAAATATACAAACACAAACTCAGGGTACCTTTAATGAATGAACAACTTGAGCTCAGTAATTCTCTGTTACTGGAAGTATTAGATATTTAATTCTGATTATTATTATTATTTTATCTAGTTACCTATTTTTGTATCCACCTTAGCGACGTGTTTGTTTATCATTATATTACCTTTGATAATGACAGCATAGCAGTCGAAACAATATTGTCAGGTTATATTTTAATAAAACTGTGAAACTTTTACTAATCTTTATTTATTTCATAATAGTTTAATTGTTATAAACAGTTTAAAATTCGTAATTAGTTCAGAACTGTTGTTCGAGTTCAATAAATCACATGTTTCTTAATTGCGAAGTTTAAATTGTTTATAACAATTAAACTATTGTGAATTATGGAGTTCTGTACAGAACTTTTTGAGTGCTACTCAGAACTCTGCTCAGAACCATTGTCGAGTTTGCCAAATTACATTTCTACCGGTTGGAAACGATTTTTCCTAAATAAATAGCACTTTTAATTTGTTTATAACAATCAAAAAGATTAATCTAAGATTAGTTAGGAGTTCTAATAATAGTTATGTACAGAACTCTTCGAGGACTACTCAGAACTCTGCTCAGAACCATTGCTCCTGTTGAATAATTCACGTTTTTCATAATTACGAATTTTAAATTGTTTATAACAATTAAAAATATTGTTTAGTATGGAGTTCTGTTAACAGTTCTGCACAGAACTCTTCGAGGGCTACTCAGAACTATCGTTGAGCTGGCCAAATTACATTTCCACCGGTCCACAGTGGGATAGAAAGGGTCAAAACGCGCGCATGGCATCAAAAAAAAATTTTTTTGCAAATGACTTTTTACATTGATTTACACCTTCTAAACCCTTTGGAAAGCCATAATCTGCAGTATTATGTACTTCAATCAGGTTTATAAAACTGTAGTACGTAACGAATACTAACAGTTTGTGCAAATGATGAAAGAATTGCATACGTAAAACATAATTTGAATGATGTTATTTAGGCACATAATTACATGAAAATACAAATAAGTATATGTCTCCACCTATTGTGTGACACTGAAATAATAGTAAAAAGTAGAAAATTGTTATTAAAATATCATTGTAACCTAGAAACATAAGATCAAATTAAAAAATGAACGCTTTTTTCACGAAATTTTGTGTTTAACATTGAATTTAAAAAAACACCTCAAAACTCATATATAATATCACAAGTAGTCTGATTTTTTCCGACAAAATTTGTTGTTTCAGATATGAGTAGCTTTGCAACGAAAATTACATGAGTCGACACAGGAGACGAGTGTAATTTTCCAAAAGCAAAAGCTACGAATGTCTTAAACGATAAATTTTGCAAGAAATAATTAGACCACGAGTTGTATTCGGCTTGACAATCCACCGGGCAAATTTTTATTTAGCGTGTGTAGTTAATATTAATTTAATTAAATTTGACATTTCATTTTGACAAGTGGTTTTTTCTTAGTGAAAAAACCACTAGTGCTTTTTTCTTAGTGAAAAAACCACTAGTGCTTTTTTCACTATAAAACTAATTTCATTGGTCCCAATTTGAAAAATTCTGTAATTTGATTGGTTAAAAATTTTCGAGTTGGATTGTCACATAAAATCTTTGCGGGTAATTTCAACCTATATGAAAAGTTAACTTCATTCGGGTAGTAAGGCAAGGTACAAAATATTATTTATGTGTAATATGAACATTGGTGACAATAATGTGATGTTAGTTTTGTTAACGGATACTGGTGGCGCGCCAATGAAGTTAACTTTTCATATAGGTTGAAATTACCCGCAAAGATTTTATGTGAAAAAATTTTTGAATATTCGCAAAAAAATGCAACTCAATGCTGATAATGAAGATACTGCGATGAAGGGAATGTGTCAAATTTTGATCTGTCAATTTTTCGTAGAGGTGTTTTGAGGTGTTTTTTTTTAATTCAATGTTAAACACAAAATTGCGTGAAAAAAGCTGCCATTTTTTAATTTGATCTTATGTTTCTAGGTTACAACGATATTTTAATAACAATTTTCTACTTTTTACTATTATTTCAGTGTCACACAATAGGTGGAGACATATACTTATTTGTAATTTCATGTAATTATGTGCCTAAATAACATCATTCAAATTATGTTTTACGTATGCAATTCTTTCATCATTTGCACAAACTGTTAGTATTCGTTACGTACTACAGTTTTATAAACCTGATTGAAGTACATAATACTGCAGATTATGGCTTTCCAAAGGGTTTAGAATGTGTAAATCAAAAATTTTTTTTTGATGCCATGCGCGCGTTTTGACCCTTTCTATCCCACTGTGCGGTCCTAATGATTTTTCTGAAGTAGCACCTTTAATTTGTTTATAACAACTACAAATATTGTTTAATTAGGAGTTCTAATAATACTTCTGTACAGAACTCTTCGGGGCTACTGAGAACTCTGCTCAGAACCGTCATTTTGACAAATATAATTTTATAGTAAATTTTAATTGTTTATATATTTGTTAATAAAGCGGAACTATTCAGATTTTTTATCAGGAACTCTAGAACTCATACAGTTATGCCGAAAAATGCCATCAGAACGCTTTTTTTTGCGAAAAGATATAGTGCCGCATGAAGTTAGCACCCTAAAATTCATATAGGCTTAAAATACCAGAACTATCGTTAATATTATAAGGAACTCTTAGAACTCTTACAATCATGCCGAAAAATGCCATCAGAACTCTTTTTTTTCTGCGTGAAGTTAGCACCCTAAAATCATTTTTTTGATTTCCGTGCTTAAAATACCAGAACTATTGTTAATATTGTAAGGAACTCTAGAACGCTACTTTATTTATTCAGAACTCTAAGAATTTTTTGGTTTTAAGAAATTAAGGGTCTAACTACACATGAGTCTCAACCTGTCTTTGAAATTCCACAAAGAGTTTCAAAGTGAACTAGATTTTTGTAAATTATTAGGACAATTTTTGTACACTTTATCTTGAATGTATCCGTATAAGAAAAAATCAAGTTCAGGTTCAACATATCAAAAATAAAATCTGTGTGCTTTTTTATTTTAAGAGCTGACCAATAAAATTTGACGTGTTATCTAGATAAAATATTAATAACATAAAATAACATCAAGATCTTATTTCATTGCCTTCTGGATCAGTAGTGGAGCATAGAGATATCCTCGTTTTCTCATTATTGTTTATGTAACTAATATTTATTAATGTATTATTATTATTTATGTATATAAAGGTAATGTGGTTAATAAACCTGAGCATGGTTCCTTGGATTGGGTAAAAATTTGCGAGAAAAGTTCGAAAGTTATTACATTTATAGATTTAGCAGGACATGAACGCTATTTAAAAACAACAGTTTTTGGTATGACCGGACATGCTCCTGATTTCGGGATGTTAATGGTATAATCTCTATATCATATTTGAATATGCAAAATATTTATCTTAATTTGTTTTGTAGATTGGTGCCAATGCAGGAATTGTAGGAATGACAAAAGAGCATTTAGGTTTAGCGTTAGCACTATCAGTTCCAGTATTTGTAGTAATTACAAAGATTGACATGTGTCCACCAAATGTTCTTCAAGATAACTTGAAATTATTGTTGCGAATCTTAAAATCGCCTGGTTGTCGTAAAGTACCAGTTATGGTTAAAACTACTGATGATGTGGTGTTAAGTGCCACCAATTTTGTTTCTGAGAGGTGATTAAATTTATTGGAGGAAATTGGATTTATTTTTTACGTTTTCTCTTTGTTTTTGCAGACTGTGTCCAATCTTCCAAGTTTCTAATGTTAGTGGTGAGAATTTAGAGTTATTAAAAACTTTCCTTAATTTACTGACAACGAGGATGGAATACCATGAGAATGAACCTGCTGAGTTTCAAATTGATGATACTTATTCTGTACCGGTTAGTTGATTTTTTCTTGAGGTTTTTAATACTGAACTATACCTGCTGACAGATTTATTTTGAACTTTAGAAGGATTTGATTGTTATAGATTTTAACAGTTTCAGCTATTTTTTTTTTGGAAATAGAATGCCATTTCATATGAAATGGCATAAATTGAAAACTTATTTGCTTTAAGGGCGCGTTATCGTCGCAAGTGTTAATAATAGGAAGCTTTAGAAACTATAAACACCTAAAGATGGCGCTACGGTCCCCAAAACGGAATTAATTTCTTTAAAACTAAAATTTGAAAATGTAAATAGAAACATTATTTGATCGCATCGCAGTTCTCTGCTCACAGTGTTGCCAGACATGCGTGAACTTTCAAAATATTTTAAGTTTAACTGAAATTTTTAATTTTTAAATGCCAAGGAATAATTTAAGGTAGTTGAAATCAAAAAGGGGAATATAAAACTGCTAAATATCTTTAAAAATATTAGTTCTTGCTGGTTTTAAGAAAAAGAAAAGTATTACCATATTAAAATATTGAAAATATATATTCGTTTTAAGAAATTAATCAGGACTAATTAAGAGTGAAATAGTTTATTCAAAAATTAACCGTCACATGCTCTTAAGTAAAGAAAAACAATATTTTTCTTCGGGAGTTTATTAAATAATAGTTAAAAGATTAGGAAAGTTAAATTACTTTTAAATGTACCGCGAATATTACCACCCAACGTGCAGAAAGCGTTCAACTAAAAATGACTGATTTTCGTACTGCCATATTTAAATTTATTCGGTATTAACAAGACCTGACATAAGTTATAGCTTTAAGTTATTTGAGCCAGTTTAATAAGAATTATGATAGAAATCACTGGAAGTGTGCCAAATGCATTCTTAGATATTTAAAGGGTACTGCTGATTATACCATTAAATATTCTGAGAATCAGCAAGGCTTACAAGGGTTTGTTGATTCTGATTGGGGGAGCGACAGTGTAGATAGAAAATCCTATACAGTCGAGTCGAAAACAGAAAACTGTTGCCCTATCCAGCACAGAGGCAGAATACATGGCAATATCTGAAGCTGCAAAAGAGGCTATATACCTAGGCTATATAAAAGATTTAATGAATGATTTGATAGGTAGTGATGATTGTGTAACAATATGTAATGATAACATGGGAGCACAAAAATTGTCGAGTAATCACATGTATCATAAGCGTAGTAAACATATAGATATAAAATATCATTTCATTCGAGAAGTTATTGCTACTAATCAAATCATGTTGAAATATTTACCAACAGCAGATTTGTTAACTAAAAGTTTGTGTAGTATTAAACATAATAAGTTTCTAAAAGATTTAGGTTTAATAGAACAAGTTTAATTTTTTAAGTACTTGCTAAGTGGGGGGTGTTGAAATTTGTTGTTTGTATCAACTATTTAAAAAATCAAAGTGACCTCTAATTCACAAGAAATAAAAAACGTGACTTGTAAAAAATATAAATAAAAATAAAAAGTCAAGTTAATGTTCAACTATTGAACCCAGCGTTTTATTTTAAAAGGGATTAATTATAAATTAGGAGCCACATACAGACTTTTTGCAATGAGGAGTAGGAAACCGCCTCCCACGTCATATTCGAATGTGAAGCCCTCACCTGATGGAGGTAATCACTCCTTGGAGGAACTTTTTTTTTCTCGAGAAACATAAGAGGAGATCTGGTGAAGAGGCTCTTAAATCTAATAAGAACCACAAAACTCTTCACGCTGTATAAGTTATAAGCCAAAGTCACTAAACAAAAGTCTAAACTAAACTAAGTAATTCAAAAAACAAATGGAATAAAACATAAAGTTGCTTTTTGTTGTTATTACCCTAAAAACTACAAGAAAAATATGTGACATGCAACTTCACACCTTACATGCAAATGCCAAACAGAATATTAATTCTGTCGAACTTAATGCGTTGCCAGCAAAGACTGATTTTCTACGGAATTTTTGAATTTTTAATTGTCTTTTTCATGCAGAGAAAATAAATCGGCATCATTGGCGTACATTTTGCCTATGGCCGATGCTGGTGTTTGAATTTTTAGACAATCAGTGCCGATGCCGAGGTAGTCGAGCCCTATAAAATATACTTAAACATAATAAAATAAAAAATAAGCAGTATTATACAGATTATAAAGATACAGGACTATAAAATATTTACGTATTGCGGTTCTAGGAATCTCCAATTAGGCAAATGCTGATACATATTTAAAATACTTTTTTAAAGTTATACATATTTTAAAAAGTGCTAAATAATGAATTTTGCAGTTACAATGCATTCAAATAACACATCGTTCAATAAGTCCCGGGACTAACCCACAGATGGCGTTAGTAATATCAACTCGACTTCGTTTTCCGAAAGATCTAACCTTCAAATGACACGTGTCTGATTTTCACGTCAATCGGATCATAAACAGCAAAGTTACCGTGGTTAAACTGACGCTACTTGGAAAAAAATGGACAAAAACGAATTTCGTGTATTGATAAAACATTGCTTTTTAATGGGAAAGAATACCGTGCAAGCTCAGCAATGGATTGAAAAACGTTATCCGCACTCTGCCCCGTCGAAAACAACCATTTGCCGGTGGTATGCTGATTTTAAGCGCGGTCGCACGCATACAAATGATGCGGAACGCTCGGGTAGGCCAAATGAAGCAGTTACCCCAAAAAATGTGAAACAAGTTTTAAAAATCGTGATAGATAACCGCAAAGTGAAAGTTCGTGAGATTGCTGAGATGGTGAACATATCAACTGGAAGTGCGTGGACGATTTTACAAGAAAAGTTGGGCATGAAAAAAGTCTGTTTCAAATGGGTGCCGCGTTTCCTCACAATGGAACAAAAGCAACAACGAGTCGACGATTCAACGAGCTGTTTGTCACTGCTTACTCGCAATAAAAAGGAATTCTTGCGTAGGTATGTGACAATGGACGAAACATGGATCCACCATTTCACTCCAGAGTCGAAGCGGCAGTCATCTGAGTGGCGAATGAGGAAGTCATTGCTGCAACTGAGGCTCATTTTGAGGACAAGGACAAATCGTTTTACAAGCACGGTATTGAAAAGTTAGAAAAGCGGTGGAATGACTGTATAGCCCTTGAAGGAAATTATGTTGATGAATAAAAGTAAGTTTTTCAAAAAAAATGTTTTTTTCTTAGTTAGTCCCGGGACTTATTGAACGATGTGTTAAGTCAGATTGGGACGGAAAAAATTCGTTTTGTCCGGCTGAATACTGAACTGTTTGCGCTGCTTTTACCAAAACCGAAGTGCTTACAAAATTGGTCGAATTAGCCACATACCAAAGCAAAATCGAAGCTTCTTCTTGCGTATCTACTTTAATCATACCACAAACCAGTTTAATTTGAGAAATGAATAAGTATGTAAATAAAAATCTGATTACCAGCCTCGATGGATTAGTGGTTTGCAGGTTTGTTTCATAATCCAAGGGTTGCAGGTTCGATCCCCGGCCAAGGTGGTAATTTTTCATAGCGGAGAAAAATTAAAAAACACCCCTTCTTCACGGATAGGAAGTAAAACGGTAGGTCCTGTGTCAATGCGATGTTTGGCATGATAAAAATCCCTACTGGGGGTGGAATTCTCCCAGATTCGGCTAAACTCTAGTAGGGTCAGCCAAATGATCATAGCAATCGGTGCCATGAGGTACAAAGGATGTTCTGCCGATTCCTCGCCCAAAAATAAATAAATAAAAATCTGATTCAACCAATCAGTCTACATACTTCTAAAAGTGCCTTAATAATGTTAAAATAGTTTTTTTGTAATCTTGAATGACAAGCGAATTACAAAGTTAAATAATAAAAAAAACCTAAGTCAATATTTTTTGTTTAAAAATATTATGGCAAAAATGGCATTAAAATTTTCATTTATTTTTTAAATAGTCCAGTTAACATGTGATAGAGCCCTGACCAATAAAAAAAGATGGTAACGGTATTCGGTACGACCTGCATTATTGGCTTCGGTACATGAAAATGGCGTGGTCTTATTTAGGTTAGAATTAGCCTGCAAGCGTTGATTAGAGTGCTTTCACTTTAGATTTGTTTTAGATAGCAACTGTCAAATTGTTGTTTAGTTAGTTATCCTAATAAAATTTGATTAGTGAATGTCAATTCTACGTTTTAAGTAGTAGACTGAGTGCTACTGAACAACCGATAATATAGTAAATATTGATGTGTAATAGAACATATAAAAGTATTACTCATAAGAAGCTTGAAGCTTCATGCAGAGGCTATTTTAAAAACTAAATTTAACGACAGTTACAGGTGCTTATGTATATGCATGCATTAATTTTGTGTTTGAAAATCCAGCCTATTTTAGAGACAACCTTTTAAATCATTCATATGATACCCGCAATATAGACAGTTTTAGTTTGCCAATTCATAAGACAACATTATTTGAAAAAGGTTGTTATTATAAGTGCCTACAATTTTATAATATTCTCTCAAGGCAGATAAAAAACATTAAAAATGTACATAGATTCAAAGCAATAATTAAGCAGATCTTAAGGGGAAGATTCGCTAGTAGAAAAGTAATGTGTTCGTATCTGCAAAATAACTTTTTTATTTATGTAAATAGTGACACGGGACAAAAAGCAATTTGTTAAGATAGGTTTTCTGTAGGTACCTACGACTCGAATATCTTTACAAAACGTAATCTGTTTTAGAAAAAAATTGCTAAAGTTAGTATATTTTCGACTAATCAAAGCAGGCCTGATAAACATAAAATTAAATAAATCTCGTCGTAGGTACTTCAATTTAAGTTTTTTCTTTCATTTAGTAAAAACCCCATCGTATAATGTCTTACATTTACGATGATAAGATACGGGTTTTTTCTTAATACAATTGCCTAACTATCAGGCGCAATGGCAATAGTTTTCGATGGTTAATTACTCATGCAGGCTACACTGTTAAAATAAGTTCATATTATGCGCGGTCTATTATTATTTATGGTATTTTATTTTATTCCTTAATTTAATTTAATTGAATCTTATTTCTTAATTTAACTGAAACGTTGATTGCAAAAAGGGTATACTAAGTTGCAATTTTAACAAAAATCAAATTTCTGTCGGAAATTACACGTCCTACTAAATAAAAGGTATATCAGTTTTTTTCACTTATCATTGCTTGAGGTGTCCATACAACGAATATACAATAATTGCGGTTCGTAATATGTAACTGTCCTTGTATTTGAAAGTAATAATTATGAGTTCTTTTTAAACAGATTTCACCAGCCCGGTTTTCCAACAATTTAATTTTCTTTTCTTTAACAACACTTATAACTTTTATCCTTGCAGCTGATGCAGGGCATTTGATTTCACTTAATCCGTCATCGCTTAATAGTCCGTCTGGTGATGCAAAAAGAAATCATCTTTATCAATAAAAAGTCCGCATTGTCGAATTTGGATATTAGATTTCTCTTGAACTTCTCTAAGTGCTACTGTTTCATGATCTTGTCCCCATCGTGTAGCGAGATTTCCTTTAAAAGTGCTATACAACAGATTTTTGACTATATTTTTACAATGTGTTATAATAAATAATAATAATAATAGGTCCCATTATTCCCTTAAGGGACACAGGGTTTTAATATAGTCCTTCCAACTCTTCTTGTCTACTGCTATTTGTGCCAGCTCCGAAATCGTCATCGTTTCCTTTTCTGCTATATTTCTCCAGGTACCTTTTGGATGCCCCCTTTTTCTGTTTCCTTCAGAATTCCATTTTAGTATCTTCTTACCAATTTCATTTCCATTTTTACGCAGAGTGAGCCCCAGCCAGCCATACTTTCTCCTTCTTATCTCCATATTTATATCTGCTTGGTTTGTTCTTCTCCATAACTCTTCATTTCTAATGGTTTCTTTTAACAATGTGTTAAGCTTTTCATTTTACAAATCTTACCAAAATTAGAAGCTGTTATTCGCGATGATCTTTCTTGACGCCAAAGTAGATTATTATTCTGACCAGTTGTTTCTAACTGTATCAGATGTAATTCGTCTTTAATTTTTTCATTACTTGTAAAATTTCTTTTAAAGAATCTTCTTCTGCCGATAACCTGCATGTTTTCTTCCTCTACTTTTCCATATTCGCTATCGGCTGGTACCGACTTGTAAGTCTTCCTTCTTTGTGATTTTTCACTTAAACGGTCTCTTTCGACATGTAACCCACTTTTATTTGGTTTTCGCAGCTTTCACGTAGTTTTTGTAAATTGTCCAGGACTTTTGCCAACTACCTTTTTATGGATTACGTTCGAAATATGGCCTGGTTCAAGATTGAAAGTTAAAGCAGCTGCTTCGCATCGTGTTTTATAGGAACTATTTCCCGTAAAGGTAATTCGTTTACCTCCTGTATATTTTGCAACTATAGAGTTTAACATTCGACAGCGTTATTGTCCATATTTCATGGCAAAACTTTCAGAATTAAGCGCTACTCTGTCAGTAACAACCATTATGTCTTGATATTATCCCGAGTCTTTGAAGTCAATAATCCAATTGTTTTCATTTTCACGTTTGGGTCCTTGCAAAAGTAAGTGGCGCAATTATTGTGATCCCCAAAAACATGATGAGAACAGTTCAAAATGTCATTTCTCAGCTGTTGTACTCTCTCACAATGAGTTAAAGTTGCATTTGTAATATAAAAAAGAACGACACCTTGTATACCCGACTTCATTCGTTTGATAGAGTTGTTCAGCTTATTCATATTATACAACAAAAAACAATTATCATTGTGCTGCTTATTATTTTTTGGGTCAGTTCTCTTAATTTACTACAAAAATTTCGTAGAAGATGGTTACGACATTCGATTTTTTTAATTACTTTCTGTTCATACTCAATTGCTTCCTTCTGGAAGGAACATCGGGATTAAGTCTAACGACAAGTGCTCCACGTTAAACATTCTTGGATTTTTTACCATACGGACGAACTTCCAATTCTTAAGACATTTATGCGGGGGAGCTTCAGAATGTTTTGATTTACCATGGTTACACATACAACAGTATTTATTTGTAATCCCTAAGAATAACACCTTTTTTTCGTTTTTTTTACCAACAATAACGCCAACTCCGACAGCTGCATTATAGTTGGTTCTGTATTATCTTTTACTCCAGGATCCATCTGCAATAACAGTAATGAATGTAATGCCGTCTGAATCAACTCGGCCTTCTTCAATTGCTAAACGGGATTCTTCTAAAACAGCTTTTTCCATATATTCCCATGCACTTTCTTCAATATAAGTAGCAAGAAGTTGTTCTGCTTTTGCATAAAGATTTGGGCCCATGCAAGGAATATCACAATTAGCCAACATTTTCTTCAATTGTGAGTACATCCTATTCCGGTTGCGATACTTTTTAGAACTGCTGCCTTGTTTAAATATCCATTGCCTGATCATTACAGTCAGTTGATATAACAATGTTAACTCCGCACATCTCACATTGAACAACAATTTTACTTTGCAGGTCAATTCTTTGGTCAGAAACCATTTTCAGATGTTCCTTTCTACGCGAAAACAATCCAACATGAGGAAAATGTATAATTGCATTAAAAAATTAGGAATTTCCACAATTCTCCTTCCACTGACATCTTCGTGCTGTTTTTTAACATTGAACACCTCATTTTCAACGTCAGTAGTATAAGTAGGTGGAATTTCTTTTGGGCTGTGGCTACTATTTGTGGAAGTACAAAGTTGATGTGCTGGAGCTGAAAGTTGATCAAATGAAGTTGAAGGTTGACCTGTTGAAGTTGAAGGTTGATCTTATGAAGATGAAGTTTGATCTAATGAAATTAAAGGTTAATCAACAGAAACAAATTCTGCTGATTGTATTTTTTGGGAAGACCTTGTAAAACCAGAAACGTTTTGCATTCTTCGACGTATGCTCTTCCTTCTAGCTGATACCGTTAATCGTGGCATAATCTTACATAAATAAATTGCACGTACAATATGGTATATAAGTACTTGTTACACTTCACTACGTTACACTAGAATACACTACACGATAATTACACTATGCTATATTAATACTTGCTACGCTTACTTATGTAAACGTACTTATTATGTACTAACACGAAAACTATAGCAGTACGGTAAACATTTGTAAACTTATGTAAAAATTTCGTTGTCTGTGGTACAGTTGGTTTCAAAAAAATCGAATACACTTTATAAATCAGTAGTCCATGATTATGAAAATTTTTTACAATGTAAAATGATCTTTATTTATTTAGGTTATGTTTTGTGACATAAGTTGACAACTAACTTTGACATTTTATTTGTCATTGTGACATGATTTATACCACTTAAAAAGGCTGTACTCGATTATTTTGAAACCAACTGTACATAAAAATGCAACAACCAAGCTCAACAAATTTTTCAAACGGATTCGTAAAACTGCGATTACAAAATTACATTCCGATGTTCTGTTTTAAAGGTTGAGTTAAAAGTGGCTGGACAGGCTGCTTTTTGACTAGTTCTGATGTAATGCATCTTTAAACGCTATTATTATAAAGTAGTTATCTTTGCCGAGACTTTGTCATTTTTATTAGACCTGTACCGCAAGTACCGCTATAGTATAATAAAGCAGGCTTTGGGATAATTTACAAATTTACGATAGGGTTTGCAAGAAGTCTACAATAATAGTCGGTTTATGTGAACAGAAGGTATTGTGCCTTTTACAAAATGCCGAAAACGAAGGATTCCCTAGAAGTATTTCTTTTAATAGACAATATAGGGGAGGGTCGCCCCCATTGGACCGCCTCCTAAATTGAACCAGTCAATTATCTTTTTAAAGACTAGAGTCACTCTATATTACCTATAAGAGTTGAGCCAACGCGAATGTCAATCCGCCATTTTGGATCCAAAAATATACATTGCAAAAATGATTGGTTATGTTTGCCTGGCAAATGTCAAATGTTTCATAACCTGACATTTATTTCATTATAATTTACCATAGTTTATTTGAATTGATTAATATAATAAAATTCCTAAATAGAGTAATATATATATTCATATTATTTGCAAAATTGAGTAAAGAAGAAACTACTCTCAGCTACAAAAAAAACTGTTAATGTCTCTTGTGCTCTGGTAAGTCAATTTCCATTTGAATTATTTTCGTAACAAAAACACTGGAAAAGTAGTGAAAATATTTTGCTTTTTTAAATCGTTTTATTTCAGAGTTATTACTCAGTAACATATTTTGCATATTTTATCAAATGGGGCGACCAAGAAAGATATTTTTAACTTCAAACTGTCGACTGATAAGTTTTTTGTAAAGAATAGTCGACCACCTATTCCACTAAAGTCTTCGCAAATGTATGGCATACATTCAGGCAATAACATTTTTGTGTTAAATAAATAAATTTATAGAATAAGAGATAGCTGTTCTGGAACGTAGAGACAATGCATAATTAGAAGCAAGACCATATTACTAGTGAATTACAACGTGTACCTATCGAGATCAATCATGCAAAACTAAAAGATCTTCAAGCCCTTTGTGCAGTATTATCTAATCGAGAACACCGTGGTTTCTATGATATTCTGGGCACTAATGAAGACCTAGGTGACATTGTCGAGGACGACAACAGCAGTGCTTACATATATTTTTTCTTTCACGCTAGAGATATGAATCTTTTGTTTAAAAAAGTATATACATACCTATTTTAATTTTTTTTAAATCTGCCAGACCGATTTAATTAAAATGTATCTTATGTTTAATAAAAAAATAACAAATCTGTTTTGCCAAATTTTCGTCAAAAACCACAGGTTTTTGGATTGTGTAAGAATGTTTCATAAACTGCACATAGTTCCAAATAATAAAAACTTTGGCCTTACATTAGTTTTTGGTTCTCCTAAAGGTTACAGTTTTTTGACAAATGCCGTGTTTGACATCAACCCTTCAATTGCAATTTATATTTCTTAAAAACTTGAAGAGAAATACATAAAAATTCTTACTAAACATCATATTATTTGTCAAATTAAGGGCGATCTTTTCACCACCTTGTAACTTTATTTGTCAGTTAATTGTTATGGATACAATTTATCCTATGGATACAATTGCAGAAACAGTTGTAACCATAGTAAGTAACTTCCACATAAATTTATGAGGAAGTGAAAAGACCTGTCGTATTATTACATAATTTTATCAAACTTCGTGTTTTTAAATTGGCATTAGTGCAAATGGATCCAACCAATCAGCGTCAATTCCCGCGTTGGCCCAACTCTTATAAGTAATATAGAGTGACTCTATTAAAGACTATATTGCAATGCCATCTATCGTCGAAAATAGTAACAGGAGGACTATAGAATGCTGTAGTTTCAATATGACTACAGTGTTCCCGCGATTATCGATGTAATTGCAAATTGTATGTTTATGCCTTCATTTATGTAATTTTCTCCATATGTTTCGTAAAGACTGGTGCAGAAAATTTCGGAAATGTCTGGAAGGCAGTATATACCATTATTTTGTTATACTATTTTAAACAGTCTCGCGCAATTTCGGCGCTGATTATAATTTGAAAAAAAAAGATTCAGGTTAAATTGAATAAAACGAATGAGTTGCCTAAATTGAACTGGTTAGGTTCATTGAAAAGACAAATGGCAAACAGTTCTTCTGATGGTTTGGCGAAGTCGTGTGCAGAAGATGCTTCATGTCTTTATTGTAAGGATATAACTACCTGAATTCACTTGAAAATGAATGCACGGTGCCTACGAAGAATGTGCTGGGGTAGAAGATGAGGATTTCCATCTTCCAATCGTTAGACTTAACAGGTTTATTGTGATTTCTAGTATAATATTACCCAGTGTCATAGTAAATAATTAAGTTTTTTTTGGTTTTATTATTTAGAACGATGTTTATTTGAATATCTGCTAGTCGTTAAAATTAGGGAACTCTTGGTTCAATTTAGGCGACTGGTTCCCTAAATCGAACTGATTCCACATTTTTCTAATTTATGATTTTAATAGAGAATTTATGTTTTTTTCAATATATTTTTTAATTGAATATATGATAAACATTATAAAGTATGCCTTAGTGTGAATTTTAATTTAAATAACCGACAATGACCTGAAATACCAACTTTTTCTAAAAAAGGTTCAATTTGGGCGGCTCTCCCCTACTTTCGGTAAAGTGCAGTTTTTCAACGCTCACTTAGAACACCAACTAGTGATAATATATGTAGCAAGAAAATTTTGTTAAATCATATCAAATTATTTAAGAAATTACCTACCAAATAAATTTTGTTTTAGTAATTCAACCATGATCGCAAACGACGATAATATCATAATTACTAATTACATTAAGAAAATGAACAATATCGCTGATACTTGATAATATTATATTTTACTTTTCTTTTAATTAAATATTAGGTGCATTATCACGAATATCCTATAGATACGCATTATTATTACTATTTATACACAGAATTATTAAAGCAAATGAACATTCCATTGTAACAGTGTATATCATATTTCAGTCTCAACTTTGTTGTGACTCATTCACGTTAGAAGCAATTAAATTTTGCTTGCAAGTTAGATCTGCAAATACATACAGCATTTATTAGTCAGCTATGTGTGTCTCACTTCTAACTATTTGATCTTCGTTGCAAAATATATCAGGCTATAGCGAATCTTGGCCTTAATTAAAATTGAACCCTACTCTATTGATGATGTTACAAACATAAGTATCTTGAACTCATGTGAACTTCTAGGATTAGTTGAGATCAGAGCAAGGATCTGAAAAAACAACTCTTAAGTATTTATTATGTTTAATACTAGTTGGAAGTAATTCTATGTTAAGATAGATTAAGATTGATGTAAACATCAGTTGCAAGCGGTGGTACTGCAGGTTTTGCTAGGTTTTCCTGTAGTCTCGGCAAATGCACCATGCTAATTCTACTTATTAATTAAGTCGCCCTAGCACGCACAATTATATTCATCCAGCAGCTGACAATAGCATCAATCTTTTTCCCTACTTGACCTTTTCTCTGACGTGTATTATACGGCATACTTTGTATATCGTCCCTAGTACAAATATTATTATTATTAAAAAAAAAAGAAGAAGTAACTAACTAACTTGCTAATTTTACGGAAGGTTCAGTTGATAAAAGACACCCAACAAACAGTTTAAGGACTACTTAGTAAACACTAATTAGGTTTTAAATTAACCAGATTTAATAACAGGGTTTAAGTTATGTTTAGTTTAGGTATGCGTTATTCATCAATCCATATGTGTTTTAATTTAGTTTTGGATAGGTTAGGTTGCATGTGCATCAAAACATCCATTTTCAGGTAGGATAGAATTGTAGATAATTAATATGCAAGGCAATGGGTCCCTTTTCAAAAACTTTATTATTATTATATTATACGATTATCTCAAAAACTACTGCTTTCCCCCCAAATTTCACTATGGACACTATTGTTCAACTTGATGAGACACATTGAATGATACATAGCAATCGAGGCTACGGGTGGCAGACCTAAACTGAAGAACAGCCCCATTTAATTGGCCAGGATGAGAAATATCTTGTACAGGTGGAGTTATGTCTTCATGACATGATTTGGATTATGATACCTGCCTAATGAGAGAAAGCTGATATGTCATGCTAAGTTCTTGGTTTGTCTGAAACATATAAAGAAGACAAATGAATTGTTAATTGTGATTGTGTTCTTATTTCTCACCGCAAAACATATATCTCATATAATAGGTCAGTGAAAGTGTGGTATAATAAATCTAAATACCAATTATTCATTGTAAAGCACATGCAGAATGTCTTGAGTTTTAACCATTAACATATTATCTAACGCAATTAATCATCCTTACTTATTTATAACACAAAGAAAGAAGGAGTCTTCAGGCAGTAGAATCTGACACTAAATTAAAATTTTATTCATAATATGCCAATTTAATATCACTCTCACAATTTAGGGTTATTAAAAAAAGGACTTTGAGTAATAAATCAGTAGATGGCTTCAGGAACATTATAATTTCAAATATAAGATAATAAGCGGGAAATAAAATAATTTTACATAAAACATCGGTTCGCAAAAAGACATTGTATTTATTGTTAAAATTTTATGTAATTTTATCAGACTACAGTGTGTGTTCTTATGGACAACGGGATTGCCAAACATCTTGCAAGCAACTTTTAAAAGCACTTTCTAAATATTGTAGTTGTAACTGCATAAACCTTTATAACCCCTATTGTTCAAGCAAGTTATATTGCAGGCAGTCACTGACAGCGGTAGTAAAACAAAATTTCAAAATTTGCTGCTGCTCATGTAGTGCGCATATAAAGTCTGCAACTATTGAAATAAATCTTTTATTAAATATTTTTGAGAAGAATTCTCGAACAAGTCGATTTTTATCTTAAAGGAGACATATTTTAGTGTAATCGTTATTTGTAGATCGTCTTTTGTTTCCGAGCTATGACGATAACGAAATTTTTTTTTAAATGGAAACCCTAATTTTTTATGATGAATATGGAAAGATAATGTAATGCTAAGATCAAATATGCTAAAAAAGTATGATACTGTATTAAGAAATTTCCGAGATAATTGCTTTTAAAGTTTTAAAACAAAAATTAAAAAACAATCAAGAGTTCCAAGTTTTAATAAAAAAAAGAATTCTTTGAAGAACTGTCATAAGTTTAACGCTAAGTCACTTGATACATGGATACTTGATTTTTTTATTAAGAAAATTAAACTCTTGATTGTTATTTAATCAAAGTTCAAATCAAGAGTTCAACTTTTTTGATAAAAAATCAAGTAGCCATGTAACAATTGACTTAGCATTAAATTTATGGCAGTTCTTAAAAGAATTTTTAATTTTTTTTATTAAAACTTGGAACTCTTCATTGTTTTTTAATTTTTGTTTTAAAACTTAAAGCAATTATCTCGGAATTGCTTTCCAAATCCATCATAAAAAATTAGGGTTTCCATTTAAATATATTTACGCTATCGCCATAATTCGGAAACAAAAGATGATCTGCAAATAACAATTACAGTAAATAATGTCTGATTTAAGATAAAAATCGACGTGTTCGAGAAGTTTTCTCAAAAATGTTTAATAAAAGATTTATTTCGATAGTTCCATATTTTAATAGTTAACGCCAATACTATTACAAAACTAATCATTTTGAGTATAATTAAAAGTCGAACATTTTATTTCAAGTTTTTGAATTTTAGGTAAATAAAAAAGTACAACACAAGTTATAGTTATTTGGTTTTTATTAAATAAAGAAACATTCAAACTAATAAATTATTGTATACTATCAAACTACACTTTTTTAATTGTACAGCTTTTATATAAATCAGTGATAAATTGAAAACAAATAATATGAGTATAAAAAGTACAACAGCAAAAAGTTCAGCATTAGCACAAATCACTTGAAATCACTTTCATCTTCTACGTCACTTTCACTATCACTTTCCAAATTTATAAGTATTGGCTCAATATCGTCCATCAATCCATCAATTTGCCACATGTTATCTTCTGTTTTAATTACATGGTTAACATAATTGTTCTATTTTTTCTCTGTCACTTGAACGTACGCTTCACTAATTAAATTTTGAACATCTCCTTTAAATGTGGTATTTTTTTAGCAATATACTGTTTTACATCACCCCAAACTAATTCAATGGCATTTAACTCGCAATGGTACAGAGGTAATCTTACTATTGGAATGCCGTATTCTTTTGCACATTCTTCAAGAATGTATTTGTCGTAATTAGATTTGAAAGCCTTCACCACGTCCAATAGATCTGCTTTCAAGTAATCATCATCAAAATATATATCTTTTGACCAAAGCCATGATCGTATTTCTTCTTTTTTCCAAGACTGATTTGGTATCTTTTCAATTTTTTGGCAATGGTATGGTGCATTATCCATTACTACAACTGATTTTGCAGGTAAAAATGCAGGGCAACAAAGAATTTCTAAACCAAGTCTCAAAAGTAGCTCCATCCATTTCATCATGATAATCCGCACTGTTCTTCTTTGCTAGAAAGGTCAACTGTGCCCCATTTATAAAACCTTGTTTGCTGCCAGCATGAAGTAAAATAAAATGAGGGCCACGCTTTGTGGGAGCTTTCAAACCAGTGGTTAATCCTCGAATGAAGGCGTCCCGATATGATTTAATTGACATATCCACCCATTGAGCTTTGACGCTGTGGCCAAGATTGACCCAAGATTCATCAATATAAACTATATTGTAATCCTCTTCTCTATATTTTTTAATTTGTGTTAAATAACGATGACGCCATGCAATTATCCTCTTTCAATTAAATAAGATCGTCGTCCTCTCTTAACATACTGGAAATTCATATTGTAATAATCTATTCAATGTACTTCTACTAAAGTTGGGCAAGTTTTCATCGTCATTTACAGCTGCTACAATATTGTTCATCTTTGGTGGTATATTTTGCGAAAAAAACTCGTGCAACTTTCTTCTAATTTCACTCCTAATTCCATCACAGTAGGTTATATAGCGCGATTTTGAAGTATTTTTATTCTTCGCTCTTTTTTTTGGAGATTTTATTCCATCAGGTGAAATACTTTCTTGACGTACTGAGAACAAAGTTTTTTCGCTAATACCTGTTTCTTTAGAAACTTGTCGAATAATTACTGATAATGACTGCCGGGTCTCAGTAAGACGATATTTTATCAAATTTGACAAAATCTGTTTTTCACTAACCTTTAGTACACAACCTGTTTTTAACAATATCCGCCATACTTATGTATAATGTACTATGTGCGTTATGTAATACTACAATACGAATAGTTACAACAAACAACACGACAATGTTAACAATAATTACAAACGATAAAACCCAAACAACTAAGCGAAGATCTATAGACGCACAAGCTATCAAAATTTGAAACCAAATAATTATTTCTTTATTAAGAAATTTGCTTATATGCGTTCAGTGACAAATAATAGTGCGGACAAAAAACGTTAATACTATAATTTCAGTTAAGTACAAACTGTATTATGTAGTTCCGTGAAGTAAAAGTAGAAAAAACCAGAAGGGTTTATTGTTTACTAAAATCCTTTGTTGCTAATCCTAAATTTCCGTTTTTGCAAGTTTCTTTTGAAACAAGTTAAACAAATGAATGATTTTATCATGATGAAATCGTTTTACCGTTAAAATTACGTTTGAGACTTCCTGTATTTACCTGTGAATTAAAAGATTAAAAAGATCATACAGAAGCTAACCAGCCGTTATTTTTATGTTGAAATAATTTGAAGACGAAAGAATGAAGCAAAAAAGTATAAGTAATAAAATATCGAATATTTAGATACATGTACGATGTAAAAATTCCAAGTAATGTTTAATAAAATAACAAATACATGTTAATAAGACTTTCTTTTAAATTCTCCTTTTGTATGGTTACGATTACACTTTTTCGGTTACTGTTTGCAAAGGTTTACAACTTCTGGAATCTTAATCCACATTTCTATAGATTCATACAAGGTGGCAACAACGCAGCACAAACTCCCATAAGAAATACATTAGCTATCTTTCCTTCACTGTAGTCCCAACGTGAGATGGACAATAGATCCATTTATCTTACCATCACAGTATGTATTTGTACTATATGAAGTTTCTGCTGTATTTGTGTTTGGCTGTTTTTTTATATACTTGCTAACAAAAATGAAACTGTTAAAAATAAAATCCTGCAGGATCTTTTTATTGACTAGATACTAATTTGTCAGGTATAGATTAGAGTTACGCATCCAACACTTTAAGGTTTTTCTAAAATTAAAATTTATTCAAAAAATAAATACATACATCTTTTTCAGGGTGTAGGTACTGTTGTATCAGGAACCACATTAAAAGGTGTCATAAGACTTAACGATACCTTAGTGTTAGGTCCAGATCCGCTAGGACATTTCCAACCTATTGCAGTAAAGAGTATTCATAGGAAACGAATGGCAGTTCGTGAAGTACGTGCAGGACAGACTGCCAGCTTTGCTTTAAAAAAAGTAATCCTTATATAAGATTTAATATTTCAATACTTATTAAACTAACCTTGATAAATATTCATACAGATTAAACGTTCTCAAATTCGTAAAGGTATGGTGATGGTCTCACCAATCCTAAATCCACAAGCTTGTTGGGAGTTTGAGGGAGAGATTTTAGTCCTTCATCATCCAACAACGATAAGTTCACGTTATCAAGCTATGGGTAAGTTTAATTGTGGATGGTTATAGGAATAAGATTAATTATGTTAATATTATAGTTCACTGCGGAAGTATAAGGCAGACAGCCAGCATCCTTTCAATGTCTCAGGATTGTTTAAGAACGGGAGATAAAGCTGTTGTTCATTTTCGTTTCATTAAACACCCAGAATATATTGTACCAGGTCAAAGAATGGTATTTCGTGAAGGCCGTACCAAAGCTGTTGGTAATGTTTTAAGGCTTATTACTCAAGCACCATCTACTGTGCCTGGTAATAAAACTAAGCCTCTGAAACAGCAACAAAGGCATTCGCATCCACTTTCATCAAGTACAACTAATTCACCGCAAAGGGTATGTTGGATATTAATAATCATCAAGATTTATTTAAATTGACTTGCTTCTGTTTATTTAGGCTCCGCCTCCTGATTCGGGGGGCACTGTTGACATGGAAGCAGATAAACAGGAAAATATCTTACATCGACCGAATGGTGGAAGAAAGGGACGTGGAAGGCGAGGAGGTCGTGGAAAGTCTGCTAATACTTCTGCTGGTAATAACACAACTAAACCTTTAACTGATGTTGCTAACATCACACCTTTACCACTTACAAGTCGTACAACAACAAAAGTACAGTAAAGATTAGGAAAGCGTTAGATGAATTAATTTGGAATCTTACCAGTGACCATTTACAAGTTTCTATGAAGAAGATACAACTTGTTGTATATAAATATACAAACAATGGTAGAATAAGAAAAACATTTATACTGCAATATTAATTAGGTTTCTATTGTAATTGTTTAATGGAAAAATGATGAGAAAATTAATTGTAATTTATTAATCAAATAAAAATTTAGACTTTATTGCAATGACAAAACACAAAATAGATTATAAATTAATTTTAAATTAGGTATTTGAAGTTACCTACACTTTAGAAATCAAAATCTGGCAAATATTTTAAAGTGACCTCCAAAATTGTTATTTCCGTCTCAAAAGTACAATTATGTAATATTCTTCTTTGATTCGAATTATGTACAAATTGTTCAATGCTGTTGTGAATGTAATTTTAAGAATTTTTTAAGCAAGCGCAAAAATGTTTTTCTTAACAATGTTGCAGTCCTACAAACTTAGTTTGAACCTCAAGATTTATCGTTAACTATTTCACAATGAATTCCCAGAACTTACTACAGAAACATTTTACAAAAATTAAAATCATTTTCAACTCTGGAACCCACAGTTCAGCTATGCTTGTAGAACTCTGCAATTTTGTTCTCTTATGAACTTGTATCATAAAAGCAAGTATAATTAGCAGAATTGAACACAGTAATATAAATTCTAATATATTTTTTTTATTCCCAGTCTTTTTTTTAGATTTCTTTTACATTAATTTATTTGTTGATGTCCTAAACTAGGAAAAGAAAATTGTTAATTGTTCTTTTACAGGAAAGGTTTCCGTCATTAGATTTTACTTTTTGTTGTATGTTTTGATATTTATATTAATTTGCTAATTGCAATTTTAATAAATTATGTAGAAATTTTGATATGTTGACAAAAATAAACCATTTTTATGCATTTATCTATCATTCTTTTAAAACTATGCAAAATCAGTTCCAGCCTTTGAATTTGTTGCCCTGGAATGTACACATATGCACCTCTGAAAATGAGAAACTGTCGAAAGAAACTTGCAATCAAAAAATCCTTAATTGTGTCCCTTAGGGCAGATGCTTTACGCAAAGGCTGGAACTGTGCAATGCTATAGTTTGTTTCTTTAATTAACCATATTTTTCTCTTATTTTGTAATGTCATGTTAAACTTAAAATCCAAATAGTTTTCCACGTGCAGCATTATGGACAATTTATGGATTTGAATTAGTTGAAACTAGAAGATTCAGTTGATATAAATTACAGAAAATTTGATGTCATCTGTTTACTGTTTACTTACTTACTACTTACTTAAAAGTAAACAAGTAAATTAATCAAATGCAAATTGTGGCTAAAAAAAATTCAGTGGCTTCTAACTTTTACTTATTTCCTAAAAAATTATAACTAAGTTATTTTATTCATCTTTTGTTCTGTTTATCTGTTTTACTATTTCATATAAATCTATATCATTTTGCTTGCATAATTTAAATAATTAGTTAGCTGAACCTCTTTCATAAGTAACTATAAGTAATTTATAATCTTCCAAATGGTTTTGTATGGTTTGTTTTCATACTTCAAAAAATTCTTGGCAATTGAATGTACATAATTTTGACGTCCTGGAAGTTAGCACAGCAACATGCTTAAAATTAAAAACAAAATATTTTTTAATTTATCGTAAATATGTCGTGAAAAGTAAAAATTTGTCCGACTTAGTTTTTTAAAAATAATCGATAGTAATGCTAACTTCCATGGAAGTTAGCACAGCGACCGGTCTAGATCGCAAAATAATAATTGTAATAAAAGCTATAGTGTATAATTTATCGTAAATATGTTGTGAACAATAAAAATTTGTCCGACTTAGTTTTTTAAAAATAATCAAAATAATCAAACGGGCTAAATCGCTTAAAAATGAATACAATTTGAAAAATCTGCTTAATAAAAAGTGCATAAATTATCGTAAATTACTTGTAAACATGTAGTGAAAAATTAGTTCACTAGCACAAAAATATTGTTTACTATTTATATAGGGATTTGTACCTGGCTTCTCCACATGCCCGGAATACACGTTCATTTTTTGATTCCTACTCACAGTCAAGTCACCTCCGTTACTGGTGTTCTGAGGGATATAGCAAATTACGAACATTAAAAATATTTATGATTCGTATATGACAAATCGTACGCTTTTAATATATCGTTGTCAATTATTTAAGCAGTTTTAGTGAATACGGCCAATATTTGGTAGCATCCTTGCACTATTGTTAAAGATAGGGACAGCCAGTGGTCATGTCTGGTTTTACAACTTTGTTTTATTACCACAATTCTCCAACTCCATTTCAAGAGGTCTATATAATTCGGTAGCGAAATTGTTTTCAATTTCATTATTTGATTGGCTACTACAGGTAGTCTAATTTACTATTTTAATGTGTCAAAAGTAAAAAATTTTCATAAAAAGGAAAATTTAAAATAAATTTAGAGGTAATTTCAGTTCATAAGGTTTAAATAATTAAATATGTTAGAAACATATAGAGGAACTATACCATATTAATTCTTGATAAAGCACCACGCCATAGGGGCGAAACGTCGAATAAAATATAACACATAGTTTCGTAATTATTTACACCCTTTCTGGCCTTACAATTAATTGCTTGAAATTAAAAAAGAAGGATTTTAAAAAATAATCTTACTGAAAAGTTTAATTCATTTAATATTTTAATAAACATACTATTTAGTTATATTGTTGTTATTCTTTTTTATTATATACAAGTACTTATGTACAATACAATAACAGTATAAAAATAAAAAATAAGCAATAAATAAATCATAATAATAGACAGTTTATTCCAAACAGGTATTCACCCGCTTACAGAAAATATTAGGGACAACCGGTATAAGTGTGGTGCTAGTTTAAAATACCTAATTATATAATAGTATATGTACTTAAAATAATAATTAGTAGGTTATTGTAGTTTTATTATTTAAATTAGGTTTACTGGAAGTTTTTAAAAATAAAATAAATTATTCGTTAAGAAATACAATTTTACCCGAGACATTCTCAACATGTTTCAAATACATGTTTGTTTTTTAATATGAAAAAATCTATGCAATTTTCAGTAATTAATTGATCATTATTTACTCAACAATCAGAATCGTTTCCACACTTACCCCGGTTGTCCCTAAATAATTACAATACTATTAGTGTACTCTTTTTCCAACATACAAAACGATATTTCCAACAGAAAACAATACAAAAAAAGATTACCACTTTTGGAAATAAATAATTTTAAATTCATAAATATATTCATTAACACTAGCATGAATTTTAAATCTGATCTACAAAACTTAAACGCAAATTATAGGTAGTATTTGTTAGTTAATAAACAAAAATTAATTTCATACCATGCGATAGTAGTAAATAAGTAAGAGTAGTATGTAATAGTAAGTATAGTAACAAAAAGAAATTACGTATACACCAATCAAAACAATGACATAAATAAGTTAAGTCAAACAATAATTATACACTCAAAAGAAGAATTTGAATAATTCGAAATATATAGGTTTAAAAAATAAACATTAATTTAAAAAAAGTTGAACACAATTAAAATAAAATGTTCAATATTATTTCATGTTTAAAATTAATAACTTCCAAAATTGATCTGGAGCAAACTAGATAAACATATTAAAAAGGTAAATAATACGTTAATTAAATAGGTTGTAGATTAACTTCACACTTTAATACACTTAACACACAGTTTAAAAATCTAGGATATCCGCACTTCTTAAGAATTCGAAAAGAAATGAACTGCAGTTTTTCGAAAAGTATTTGTAAGAGCAAATATATAAATCCCCAGTATTTTTTATTATATGTTGTTCTGTGCATAACTTAGAAATAAGAAGATACCGCCTAGGATATAGATTATTAAAATAAGCAGATGTTTACGCATCCTCACGCAAAAACCTTTTTCGCAAAACCTAATAGTATCATATTTACAGATTTGCTTACCGGTTGCTAATAAAATTTTACTGCTTTATTACTTTTAGTTGCTCAATTTCTATCCGAAACTGCAACTCAAAAAATCCCATGCACATTTTGGGATTTTATTATCCCCAATATTTGTCGGCAGTGTTAACTGATCATTAAGACATCTGTTTGCCTATGGTTTTGTTTAAAGCTACTTTATTATATATTTTGAAACCAGCAAAGTTCTATTAGAAGTCCATAACGTAATATTTGTATACTATATATATATATAGGTATAGTTATAATTCATCTATGTTTAATAAAGTTTCTTTGACTCTTGGAGATTAGGAATTAGGTAATTAAGTAGGAATGTTTTCATCCAGGGATAAAAGTTTCCATTTTAATTGAAATAAAAGGCAGATATTTTTTTAGAAAACTCAGAATCGAGTGTTATATAAACAAAATAAATAAATGCATTTTTTGTAACGACAAATATGCTTTGCTATTTTATTGAAATTAAAGTATAGTATAAAAATACATAACAAGTTACACGGTAACATTAAATATTTTGCATTAGTATGTAAAATAAAATTAGATGTTTTGTTATTATCTTTATTTCCTACTTAAATTCTTAAAGGCAGGTACACCCATATTACGTAAATTTAATGTTATACACTGCTTCATTATTTGATCCAATAAATTGTGGCAGTACTTTACCTATAAACAAAAAATTGAAATACGTATGCACCACTATCAGAGGGTATAAATAGTGAGATAAAAGACAGATCGTAATCAATGGGATTCCTAAAGACAGCAGAGAACGAAAGTGCATGTTCGGTATTGAGTATTATTAATCATATTTTAGAAACCTATTTTGAATTTTGTAAATAATCCAACATCAGTAATTACCACTAAAAATCTGCAATATCAAAAATTGTCTAATGAGTGCTAATGTACATTCTACTTAAAATAACGATATAAACAAAAATATCAATCAAAATACGATTAAAATACGTCGCCATTAGTTAAAGAGAAAAAACAAAGCACAAGAATTTTTCTGACTTCTAATCGTAAAAATGTTCCACCAACTTTGTTTAACTGTCGAAAGAATATTAAAATATCGAAATCGTTTGAAAACGAAAAGTATAAATACACACCCTGTCCTGTACGTTCTTCACGCAAGAAATTTATATAGTATTAACAATATTATATATTGAAGGAATTAAACTTTTTCCTATTTATGTGTTACTTGGTATTAGTATTCCCTTACTACTTTATAATATATATGTATAGTATATTTACTCTATGATATCACTTACTTATAGTAGTAGTATTTTATAATTTCCAGTGCAAAAGTTTATTCGTAAGTTTTAAAACGTTTGGCAGGTAATCAGCAGACAATCAAGTAATGATATATGAAGAACAGTAACGAGGTGACTGATTACGAGTAGGGATCAAAACTGAACGTGTATGCCAAAGGCTTCTGGAGAAGCCAGGTACAAATTGCGATATAATATATTAGTAAACAATATTTTTGCGCTTGTATGAGGCGTACAACGGGTTTATGCAATCATCAGTTTTACATTAATTGTTAAATAATTAATGAATATAATCTTATTCAGTTGTTCAACAATTTTCTGTTGCGCCTTTATTGTTGTTACGTACACCGCTTGGAGTAGTATATTATTAATAACCACTGTAATAGGACCTATATAACGAAATCATTTTTGCACTATTCGTTTATGACTAATTTACCATCAGTTATGAACTATACTTTTTCCCAATGATATTCTTTTCAAGTGATTTAGACTGGTCGTTGTATCAATCTCAATTGGAAGTTAGCATAACTATCGATTATTTAAAATAAACAAAGCCTGACAAATTTTAAGTTTTCATGACATATTTATGACTAATTTACGATAAATTATACACTATATCTTTTTTAATTACAATTATTATTTTGCGATCTAGACCGGTCACTGTGCTTGCTTCTATAGAAGTTAGCATTACTATTGATTATTATTTTTAAAAAACTAAGTTGGACAAATTTTTACTTTTCACGACATATTTACGATTAATTTACGATAAATTATACACTATTACATTACATCTGCCTTAATTCCATTGGGAATCATTGGCGCCCTTTATTTTGGGCTCTTCAATCCTTTTTATTAAGCTGGATTAGTGCTTATTATTACATATAGCTTGTGTCAAATATTCTTGTCTGATTTGGCCTTTTCTACTATCTTCCTCCATTCCTGTCTATTTGTGACTTTTTCTCTCCAATCCCTCACATTCATCTTCTTCATATCTTCTAGGACTTCGTTTTTCCATCTATTTTTGGGTTTTCCCCTTGGTCTTGTTGTTCCTGGTTCCCATTCTGTTATTGTTTTAATCATTCTATTTTCATTTGCTCTCGTTACATGTCCCAGCCATCGTATCCTTTGCGCTTTGATTTCTCGTACTATGTCCTCACTTTTTATCTCTCTGTCTATTTCTTCATTCATCCTCACTCTATATTCATCTTCTCCTGTTTTAGTGTTAGCTATGTCTAAAAGAGGCAGCCAAGAAAACAATAGGATACAAGAAAAACAAGAAAGATAAACAATGGTTTGACGAAGAATGTGAGAGGGAGACAAATACGAAAAGAGAGGCCAGATTGAAGTGGATAAGGACAGGGAAAGATGAAGATCATGAAAATTACAGGAAGGTAAAGAAAGAGGCGGACAAAGTATTGAAGAATAAAAAAAGAGAGTGGATAGACCAAAAAATGGAAGAGATTGAGACCAACAGAAATCGAAACAACACCAGAGAAATGTATGAAAGCATAAGAAGGACCCGAAGAAACAACCGAATTAAAAATAGAGGCGTGAAAGATAAAGAAGGGAGACTACAAGTGGAAGAAAAAATAGTAAAAGAAATCTGGAGAGAACATTTCCAGAGCTTAATGTATACAAAAGAAGAAGAAGCAGAACTAGAAGACAGGGGGTACGAAGTGACCGAACAAATAGAGGAAGAACCAAGCTTGAAGGAAGTACAAGAAACGATTAAAAAGATAAAGAATGGAAAAACTCCTGGGGCGGATGAAGTGAATGGGGAAATGTTGAAATATGGAGGAATAGAACTACACAAGAGATTACACAACATAATAAAAAAAATCTGGAGAGAAGAAAAAATGCCAAATGAGTGGAGAAGAGGGACAATCACACCATTATTCAAAAAAGGGGATCCCGAAATATGCAACAACTATAGAGGCATTACTCTTTTAAACACATCCTACAAAGTATTTACAAGCATAATCCAACAACGCCTAAGACAGCACACGGAAAGGGAATTGGGAGATTATCAATGTGGGTTTAGACCAGGCAGATCCACGGTAGACGCCATACACATAATGAATCAAATAATAGAAAAAGCCTATGAATATAACATCGAACTACACCTGCTATTCATAGATTTCCGCAGAGCATTCGACGAAATCAGAAGACCACAAATAATAAAAGACATGCAAGAACTACAAATACCACAAAAATTAATACGACTCACGCAAATGACAATGGAAAACTCAGAAGCGACAATAAAAGTAGGAGAGGAAGAGACAGATTATATCGAGATAAACAAGGGCGTAAGACAAGGGGACGCACTATCGCCAGTGCTATTCAACGTGGCCATAGAAAATATAATAAGAAAAACAGAACACAGAGGAACAATAAGAAACAAGGAAATACAGGTGGTGGCGTATGCTGATGATCTAGTTATTATATCAAGACGGAAAACAAAACTAAATGAAACGTTGGAGATAATAGACAAAGAAGCGAAAAAAAGAGGGCTCTCAATGAACAAAGATAAGACATGGTATATGAAGTGCAAAAGAGGAGACACAGAAGATCAAACACCATACAAGATAGGACAATATGAATTCAAGAAAGTGCAAGCATTAACGTATCTAGGTACCGAGATAAATAATAAAAACAGTAAAGTACAAGACATAAAAGATAGAATCCAAAGGGGACACAAAATGTTCAACATATACAAACCACTGCTAAAAGACCGTAAGCTTACAAAAGACACAAAAATAAGAATTTACAGAACATTAATAAGACCCACAGTTATATACGCAGCAGAAACAATGAGGTTAACAAAGAAGGATGAAGAACAACTAAGAATATATGAAAGAAAGATACTAAGAAGAATTCTGGGCCCAGTGAAAACAGGAAAAAAAATTATACACTATAGCTTTTTTAATTACAATTATTATTTTGCGATCTAGACCGGTCGCTGTGCTAACTTCCATGGAAGTTAGCATTACTATCGATTATTTTTAAAAAACTAAGTCGGACAAACTTTTACTTTTCACGACATATTTACGACTAATTTACGATAAATTATACACTATAGCTTTTTTAATTACAATTATTATTTTGCGATCTAGACCGGTCGCTGTGCTAACTTCCATGGAAGTTAGCATTACTATCGATTATTTTTAAAAAACTAAGTCGGACAAACTTTTACTTTTCACGACATATTTACGACTAATTTACGATAAATTATACACTATAGCTTTTTTAATTACAATTATTATTTTGCGATCTAGACCGGTCGCTGTGCTAACTTCCATGTAAGTTAGCATTACTATCGATTATTTTTAAAAAACTAAGTCGGACAAATTTTTACTTATCACGACATATTTACGATAGATTATACACTATAGCTTTTTTAATTACAATTATTATTTTGCGATCTAGACCGGTCGCTGTGCTAACTTCCATGGAAGTTAGCATTACTATCGATTATTTTTAAAAAACTAAGTCGGAAAAATTTTTACTTTTCACGACTAATTTACGATAAATTATACACTATAGCTTTTTTAATTACAATTATTATTTTGTGATCTAGACCGGTCGCTGTGCTGGCTTCTATAGAAGTTAGCATTACTATCGATTATTTTTAAAAAACTAAGTCAGACAAATTTTTACTTTTCACGACATATTTACGATAAATTATACACTATAGCTTTTTTAATTACAATTATTATTTTGCGATCTAGACGGGTTGCTGTGCTAAGTTCCGTTGGAAGTTAGCATTACCCCTGATTATTTTTAAAAAAATAAGCGCGACAAATTTTTACTTTTCACGACTAATTTACGATAAATTAAAAAATATTTTGTTTTTGATTTTAAGCATGTTGCTGTGCTAACTTCCAGGACGTATAATTTTGATTTTATGATTCTCAAATAAATAATTAATCAAATATTTTTTCATAAGAAAATATGTATAATTTACTTAATTTATCTTGAATTTTGATTTGTAAAATTCCTATAGTGTATATAAATGCATAATTATATACTCTTGATGCTATAACTTCTATATACCTACTAATTTTCTAATTAAGGCTATTTTATATAATAATTATTATTGTTAGTGTTCATAAAGAAATATTAATTTTCGCATTATTTATTCAATTGTAGAAGAAATTGTTGAGAAACGATTAAAAATCTATGTTTAATTGAATTATACCTAAACTGCTCGCAAGTTTTCTATAGATGCGGTAATGTTTAAAATAGTGTTGCTTCTAAATGGTTTATCATTCCTATTAGTCCTTTTAGGATGATAAACTAAAAATGTGTATAATCATTTTTAGGTGTTTAAAAAAAAATTAAAATGGTCGAAATTATTAAAAAAAATATTTTTTTTCTGTTTTCGGTTATATCTTTGAAAACTTTAACCTTATAAAAAATACAAATCTACCATAAGATGGAGCGTTAAAAAACCTGTCAAACGGTATATAATATTATCTGATTCTTTAAATTACTTAAAAGTTACCAACATTTAAAGTAAAATACGCACCCAGACATCATCAAACTTTAAAGCTCCATAAATAGAAAACCAGCTGACTTTTCCAATAAAGAATTTGCACTATCACTATATCTCTATAAGAAGATCACTATAGGTGACTATAATGACCCGTATGACAGAGAAGCACGCAAGTGCTCTCGACGGAGACATATTAACGTTGTGGAGGAAGCTCTACTAACATGACTACCAATGTGGGTGGATTGGATTCTTGCCTGAGTGTGAAGTCATTTATGGTGCACTGCTGGTGACCAAGTCCGATGGAGGGGAATTCGAATGAGGTTTATGCTGGTCAGGGGGGGGGTAATCCCTGGCCTATGGGAAACTGCATGCCGTCTGGAAAGTGCTGTTTCAGACAAGGTTCCTGTAGATGAAGAATTTTGAAAATTAATAGCATATGTTTAATAATTTTTATATTATAATTTTTATTGTGCTTTGGTATTCTCTATCATTTGAGAATTTTGTTTTGTTGGTCTTCTAAGATATTTCTTTATTAGTTTATAGTTTCCAAAAATCAAAAAAAAGTTGAGTTAACTTTATTTCATTCATAAAATTCAATTCAATTTTTAAGAATCTTCATTGGATATTATCACGGTGTTTATGATCCCGGTCTCTATTCAATCATCAACTCATTAACACAGCTAACATTATCTCTTACTTTTGCCCAATCAAATATTCAAAAACAAATTACAAAGAATTAAACCATTTGTAAATTAACTAATACTAGTTTTAAAAACATAAAAAGATACAAAGCGACAAAAGAATGAAAATAGTATAAATTTAAGGAGTTATAAATTGAAAAATGAAGAAATTAGAAAGAAATATCAGAAAACAGAAGATAAGAAATTGAAAGAACAATTTGAAAAAAAAAGGAATAGAAGAGAAATGGAAAGAATTTTAGGAAAATATGCTAGAGTCGACCAAAGAGTGCCGTGGGGTACTAAAAATAGTAAAGACAAATGTAAAAAAAACAGAATCGTGGAATAAAGAAGTGAAAAGAATTATAAAATACCTAAGTACAAAACAGACCGGACATTATGAAAAATACAAAGAAAAGAGTAAAAGGTCGCAAGTTCAAAATAAGAAATATAGTAAGAACAAACAATGAAGTATCAAAGAATTTTGCAACAGAAAAAAGAGTGAAGCAGGGATGTGTCCTCAGCCCCCTATTGTTCATGTTAGTGATGGATGAGTTAATTAAAGAGATAAGAAACAAGATGAAAAATTAAAAATAGAATACTGGAAGACGAAGGAAGTGAAATTGACAGAATCAATGCTCACAGATGACATGGTCATTTTAGCTGATTCAGAACAAACCCTACAATTTAACTTAAACATATTAAACCAGAAATTACAAAAGTATAGTATAGAAATAAACGTGGGCTAAACAAAGAACATGATAATATCAAGTATAAAGAAAACACATAATGTATAAATACAGGGAAAAAGAATTGAATAAGTCGAAATCTATAAGTATTTAGGATCAGTAATAGAAGAAAATGGCAATATGGATAAAGAAATAAGTGAAAAACTGGGAAAGTATACAAGATAATGAAAACAACCATTTTGGATAAAAGAGAAGTACCAAAACATATAAAAACAGAAGTTATCAAGAAAATACCAAGATCGACAATACTATATAGCAACGAAGCATGGACAATAACAAATAGAAATAAATCAAGAATCTATGCAATAGACATGAGATTTTTAAGGAAAATAGAAAACAAAACAAGAAGGGACAGAATTAGGAACGAAACCATCAAAGAACAATTCAAAATCAAACCAATATATGAAAAGTTAGTAGAAGGACAATTGAGATGGTTTGGTAACCAGATATTCTTCTGGTAAGGTTCATGGCGTAAATATGGATGGTGAGAACTGAAAGGAAGACTGGAATGAGGGAATCAAAGAAGAGACAGACAGAGAAGGAATCGAATGGAAAGAAGTCAAGACAAATGACATAAGATAGAAAGGATGGAGAGAAAAGTGCACGAAAAACAGTAAAATAGATATGGCCTTTCACTTAACGATACAAAGGCATAGAATTAAGAAGAACTAATGGTCTAATTTTTTGTAATTTGTATATTCTAGGTCTTGATAAAGAAAACAAATGTTACCAAAACGTGTTAACGAATTTGTAAAAAATAAATTTGAGGACTGAATCCCATGAAGTTTTATTCAATTTCAACAACTAAAACTAATTATTTAACATTTAATTTGTAAGCTATATTCTTGTATTCACGAAGTCTGACTATTCTTCAAAAGTTAATAAAACCTGAATTTTGCAAATTGCTCTCGAGATCTTGGGGCCCACTTTTCGAAATCGAGGGGGGTCCACCGGGCATTTGCCTGGCGGCTCGGTCTGACACTGATCCGTTTAGATCTTTTATTGCTATTAGTGTTATATTAATTATAGCAATACATCTTAAATCTTTTAGCTTAAAATATCCCCAACACCAAGTAAAAACAGTTACATGTAGTAGTAGTAGGTATTATAATACATTTGCATTTAAAATTGGCAGCATCATGATTTGTGGCAGGAGCGATTCCATTTCATAGAGCTTAGTTTGGAATCACATCATCTTATAATCCAGAGCTTCTTTATTTGCTTTTTGTTAAATTATTATAGTCATTTTTGAAGTAATGAAGTCCTTTTTACAGCATTTAATAAATCTTGGGATTCATACATTTTTCATTCAATAATGAATAATAATAACTTAATATTTATTTTGATTAATTTATTAACTGTTCAGTTAATTTTGACAAATTTCCCTTAATATTAAAAATATACGTTTAATTTGTTAGAAGGTTCTGTTCTTGTAATTTTGAGCACCCCCAATACACATTATACGGTTATACATATTGTACGGTATAAAGATTAAAAAAGTAAAGAATAAATAAGAATAATTAACTCATAGCTTACATTTTCTGTATTATATGGTAGAATGCTTATAATATCCAAATACAATAATCAACTTCATAAGAATAAGCACTTTACCTTTTAATAAAAAAAAATGTTAAATATTAACCAAATATTTTATTTAAGTAGAAACATTCAATCAACCTTATGAGATATAGTGGGTATGCGCATTACAACGCGTATGGTAGAGCGCAAAACTGCAAGATTAACCAAACTTGTCTGAATGACATATTTGTAAAGAGAACACGCTTAAATTTTACATTTATTGAATACTATACAATCTAACTGGTTGTTTTGTATAAATCAGGCACTGATCTCAATAAATTACATAAAGTAAGATGTCCACCAGCATCGAATTCTTCAGTTTGTGCAGGGAATTGAATAAGCTCATCACATATTACAGTATTACCGGCTTGTGCCGTTCCATGTACCTACAAATAAAATTTACATTTATCTTATTATTAGTATAATGCCATCAAATAAAAACCTCGACAAATCCATCAAGGGCATCCCTGTATGGCTTACGCAAATTTATTTTAACAAGTACATCATCCACTGATCGAATATCAAAAGTAAGACCATTTGAGTTAACATTCGATACAACACCCGTTATGCTGATCTTTTTGCCATTATATTGTGGTAACATATCACCTTTTACAATTTCTCGTAAATTCTCGCCCATTCTGTATGTTTATGCTGATTAAAATGTAAGTTTGTTGTTAATAAAAATACTATGATAAAACTGAAAAGATATTGGCGGTAAACTTTTATAACATAACCTATATACGAATTTCATAATGTTATACTTTTTAATTCTAACCTGTTTTGTTTAAAAAATCAGAACACAAAACTGATGATCACAAAATGTATATAATTAACGAATTCTATAATTTTAGAATGCTTCTATTATCTATCTTCTTATTACCATAACTTTTTAATCGAATTTATAAAACCGGTACTGCCAACACATATTTTTAATTCCTAAATAATACATCGAACAGTGTCGCCAACCGTTAATGATGTAAACAAAGCTGTATGCACAGTAAGATGTGTTGCCTATAGTCATGGCAGACTCTGCCATGCTATAGTATAACACTCAGCATTGACGAAAATAAAATAAGTTGTATTTTTAAAAGAAAAAAATTATGCGGCGGTTATACCTCCATTTTTTTTAGTTTTTTGTTGAATAGTAGCAAAAACCTTCATATTTCTTTTACTTTTAGTTGAAGAAATGTTCCGATTCTCATGTAGGATCTAATTGAGTAATAACCATGATCCTTTTATTTAGGTTTATTACTAGTGTTGCAGTGGCGTGCGGTGAGAATTTAGGCTAGGGAAGCAACCACGATTTTAATTTTAATATACTTAGGTACAGGCGCGGATTCACGAAGGGGATGGGGAAATCCCCTCCCCCAAATTTAGAAATAAGTATACATAGAATAGAAACAAATAATGTTTGTTTAATTATTATTTATTAAAACAATTATTTTTCAAAAATTTCCCCCTCAAAATAATTCTCTGGATCCGCCACTGCTAGGTACAATAAAAAGCAGTGTTATAATTATTAAGCTTAAAAGTTTTTCAAAAAACTTTTACACTTTATACTTATGGAATTTGTTGACTATTACTCTTTATTTTAAAAAACTACTACTATGTATTTATTTATAATACAACTCGATTTTCCGGTCTTTTTTAGCAAAATCCCAGTGCAGGTTTTAAGCTTTGTTGTTAAATTTGAAAGTTCTGGTTTTGATCTGCCTTTCTCAATAATTTGTAATTTCTCTCCAAAACTGTATGCAGAAAATTCTTTAATAATAATTTACAAACTGAACAAAAAATCGTCCTGATTTGGATGTATCGGAAGTACTCGAACCTTCCACCGAAGCAGCTGAGTTTGCAGTAATGACGATAATGCAATTTTAAATTTGCATACAGAACAAACTAAATAGAATTATTTGTCTTTAAAAAAATTCCAACTTATATAAATTGAAATAATAAAATGTGACAAAATACAGTCTCATTCGCATATTTACATTACTGAAGTAACATTAAATTTAACATACACTAAATCAAACAAATAACCAAATTATAATAAATAAACATTTGGGCACGAAGCACACTAAAAATGACAACCAAACAATGTTAACCGCGTCGTCTGTATGCCACGCCCGCTTATCAAGGCTAGGAGAAGAGCAGTTATAAGCAACGAAATCAGTGCTTATATGCAGCGTATGTAACACATTGGAATCGGTATTATCTTTCCGTGCAAGTTTAATGAGCCTAATTTAAAATAGTACTCTAAATAATTATACTTTTTGCTGTACGGAATTGATATTGACCTTTAAGTTGATTAAATATTACAAATTTAAATAAACGATAACCATAATTTTATAAAAATATTTTTGTTAGCATTGATTTTTATTTTTAGTAAATTCTTAAGGGAAGCATTGCTTCCATGGACCGCACGCCACTGTAGTGTTGTAAATGAAAGAACGTTCTGAAAATGCTGATGAGAACGTTCGCGAATATTAGCACATGATAAAACCGTATCAAAAGAACATTCCCTGGGTAGCATCAAGCACGTTCGCGAACGTTCTCATAATAATTCTCAAGAACTTTCAAAATAATACACCACAAACAAACATAAACAAAAACATTAAAAAATCGAGAATAAAACCGAAACTAAACGATCTTATACCGCATGCCCACGCAAAATGTACACGTGTTACTCGCAGCTGCTGTCGGCGTCGGGTGTTCCAAATAGAGACCCTCTTATAAGCATAGTTTGCACAATTTATGCATTTGAAAACATTGACAAAAATTTGGGTTACCATCCGTTAGCACCTCTTCTTTTTTGTTCTGGTTATATATGAACTTATTTATATTTATTTTTTTTAATATTTTGTTCACACAAAAAGTGACAAATGTTTGTGAAGTTTTTAAAATGTATTACTTGTGTACACTTATGGGGCAGTGGACGCCAATAGTGAACACTATGACAACAGGCGGTTTTGTACACTTTGCCGTCCGTGAACACTACGCCGACCGCAAGCGGTGGACACTTTACCGACCTGTCCGTGGTCAGTGAATTGTCCACGGTCGGCAAAGTGTCCAGTAGCAAAATTTATTTTAAGGGTCGGCGGAGTGTTTGCGGTCAGCATTGTGTCCGATATGCGTAGAGGTGCATATCATAGCTTGTAATCTAAATATAATGGGCCATATTCACATGCCATGATTATAGGTGTCTCTAATTAAAATCAACAAGAAAAAAGATAGCTTTATCTCATTCTAATAGGTGGAAAAAGAAGAATTGGTCACCATGGTAATTAAATACGTTATTAACTTAATAGTAATAATAATAATCTTTTTGCACGTCTTATATATAAGGCTCTACTTTAGTCCTCCAAAAGAGGGAGTAAAGTAGCACTTTTACTCCCTGAAGGAGTAAAGTGTTTCCATTACAACCACAAGTAAACAACAAAAAAAAGTAATCGCGGTACATGTTAGGATCCTGAAACTATGTGATTTTGGCGTTTGCAGAGTTCAATTGTCAGAATGACATGTAACGAGATTTTCGGAAAAGATTTTCGAAATTTTGAATTTTTGCGATTTAAGTCCTTTAGGACGTGCAAAAAATAGCGTATATACCACTGGACTAAAGTGCCTTTTAATCCCTCAATCGGGATTAAAAGATGCACTTTAGTCCCTGGGTATATAATATACTATTATGTCCGGTCGGGCGATTATGACCTATTTAGCGGCCTGTTTTTAGAGCGTGAGTTGCTAAATTAAAGTTCTAGGGCTTTAATAGTATATTAAAGAACGAGTTTCATAAGACAAGATTTATTGCACGAGTCCAAATTAGAAAACGAGCCGCTTGCGGCGAGTTTTCTAAAGGACGAGTGCAATAATGACTTATGAAACGAGTTTTTTATGCAATTTTTTGATAGTTTTTGTGATAGTTGACAACACTGATGTGACATTTGAAAATTCATTGATTGACGCAGAAAATTGAGTGAAGTTTTTGTCAATTTTCTGTTTTTTCAATTATTTTTTCAATGCTACCAACTTTGAAATAGTTGGGCTATTAAAGCACTCAAATGAGCTATTAACGCACTGTTTTGGGTGCTTTAACGGCTTTATTATAGACGCAAAATAGAAAAAAGTTTTTAGAATCCGCTAGAAAAATAAATACCCTTGTTTATGCCGTCTCCATAGTAATAACAGTAATTATATACCATTGCACCTACCTACTTGAAGTTTTACACTTTTCAAATTATTTTATTTTAAAATTAAATATTAATTTAAACTTAGGACCGGACATAAACTAACGTATGCATTTCGGGCTTAATTAGTGTTTTAGATCCCTTTACCGTATTAACGCCTTCGTCTGACTGACTCTGCGGGCTCTAACACACTCAATTAAGCCCTTAATACATAATATACTATTATTTGCATAGGCTTAATAAATACAAAAAGAAACTGTATTATATGGGTTATTGTTTCTGAACTCAACCACCGGCTAGGGCCAAAAATCGGCACAACTTGGAAAGGTCAGCGGGGGCTCATTTTAAGCTTGAAACCTCTACTTTCGAATGACACATGTCTCCTATATGAAAAAAATTATATTTGACCCCTAAAACAGAGTAAACACGTATCCAGTTCCAAAGATTTTTTTAAAAGTTTTTTTAACGGCATCGCATTCTTCGTCAAACAATACATAAATTTTGTCCACTGCGTTTTTTTCCTAGAGTGCTTCAATTTCGAGCAAAATTGAGAACAACAATTTGCCATTTTTGAAAGATTATCATTTTTTTCATCAAAAATGGTGTCCGAAAAAAAATAATAGAGTAAAAAATGCTTGCTTGCTGGTTTATTTAATTTTATAGATTGAGTTTCAACAGCGCAAAGTTGTGTTTATGGTAATGAGGTTAGGTTACAAAGTTGGTTCTATACGATAACCAAAAAATAAAGAAACTAAACCGAGTGAATCTAGCAGGCACAGACTAGCAGTCGGAGTTGATTGTGAACGAGCCTTGCTCCCAAATTGTCAAATTTAGACAGTTTGAAATTAAAAATTGCCATTGCAATCTGTCAAAGTTTTAAAAGGTGTTTCACAACCCTTCTGGTAGCAAAAGTGTGCACGACATTAGTTGCTGCTTAAAAGATTTTTCACAACTTCAATTAATATTTATTAATAGTAGTTTAATAATTAACAATTGTAGTTGTGAAAAACCTTTTAAAACTTTTGACAGATTGCAATGACAATTTTTAATTTCATACTGTCTAAATTTGACAATTTGGGAGCAAGGCTCTTTCACAATCAACTCTGACTGCTAATTTGCACCTACTAGATTCACTCGGCTTAGTTTCTTCATTTTTTGGTTTAGGTATAGTTTGTGGTAGCATTCGTATTATTAGCGATACTTCTAATGTTTTTTTTAGTCAAAATCAAATAAACTGACAATGACCGGCAGAACTAAATGTGTGGTAGTGAACTGGCTTAATTCCATGAGCATTTCCCCTGAAAAAGCGTATTTTGTAATACCTATTAATCCAGTTAGAAGACATGAATGGTTGCTGGCTTCAGGACGAAGTCCCGGTCAGTATGGACCTAGGACATCTGTACACGTGTGCGAAGATCATTTTAATGTAACTAAGTATAAAAATTTACAGACAAGACGATAGTGACAAGATTATTCTTTAAACAGTTACCAAATGACATGGAAAATTTTATGGGGGATAAATTAATGGAAGCGCATTCTGTGAAGAAAAAAATTATAAATCCAGGAGTAGCTCACATAACTTTAGTATAAACCAAGGTGTAGTCACATCTTCAGAGTGGATAAAAGAAAATGTGAAAAAAGTGTGTGACAATGTTTCTACAAGAAAGCGACTACAATTTGATATAGATAGTACTTCTACAAGCACCCATACAACTAAAGTAATAGTAAATTTAGAAGAAACAAATGAAGAACAGATGAATGTAATAGCAATAGTTAATGAAAAACGGACAATTGACAAAAACATTAAGTGCAAAAAAATGTTTAGTCCACAAACAAAACCAAACAAGAAGGAAAAGCGTTATTCCTGCAGTAAAGCTGTGCAATGTGACCTTGCAGATGGTGTTGCACATCAGCTAATGTTATCTATAAAATAGGGAGTACAAGATGCAGTGACATCACCTCTTAAATTAAAAGGTTACCACGGTAAATTCATCTAAAAGTTAAAAAAAAAAGATTGCCACTTTTAAAATATAAAAAAATACGTTACTTTTTATAACAAGAATTTGTCAGACATAAATATAATGTAAACACAAATAAAATAAAATGTTATTTATCTTATCTCCAACGTGGTTTTGTATCTGATTACACATCTGAAGACCCATTGCATTAGTTACTATAAACAAAACTTAATAAATAAAAACAATAAATTCTAGAGTTCGGATTATCAAAACCTTTAAATCTGGATTACAATAAAATCAATGTAAATAAATTGCTGGTCTGGATTTTCGTGGTATTCGGATTAACGTAGATTGGGATCAACGAGTCTTCACTACATATATATTCGGTCTTTTTCGCCAATAACATATTTTTTTAAATATAAAGAAATAAAACAAAATCAAATTCTTAAATTTAAAAAAATTTAAATGTATTTCATTTGGTAAGGGTCCTTAGTGGGCTGCTGCCCACCCTTAAATCCGGCCCTGGTACAAACTATTAATTATTTAATCGCTTCCATAGCCACACACCTTTCATTCTAGTGATGAAAATAAAATTTTTTTTTCGGACCGGCGATGGAGGAGTGGTGTCAGTGCAACACTCATGTTCCAAGGGTCGTGGGTTCGAATCCCACTTGGGGCAACGGAATTTTTCCAATTAGAAAATTCCACCACCTCAACTATGGGTGTGTGTATTCGTGTTGCATGTTAGATGGGGGACAGATGACTTTAACTGTTGGTTCGCCCATAGTGTAGGTGTGAAATAAAAAATAAATAAAATTTTCATGTAATCAGTGAGAAAATATTCTACTTTGATATATCTTGAGTAAAAAAATTAATTTTTGATATTTCGGACTAATTGGTTTTACCTGGACAAGATAAGAAAAACCCAGCCGATGTTTGAGATAAATTGATAAAGTGCATTGACCTGATAAATCAGAAATTCTCTCAATTTATTTCTGAAGTGGGGAAGCGTCCTACAAAAAAATTACATTATAAAATCTTGTTCTGTGAGCTTTAAACCTTTAAAAGCAGATAATCTTCACTTATTTGTACTTTGTTGTATCCTTGTCCGTATATCTTCCATTATGTCTGTTGGCATTTTAGGTCATCCAAAAGATGTGTGTGTGTGTTTGAATTACTGCAGTTGTTAAAAAACATTTCACACCCTATGGCAATGTTGCATAAAGAGAATTACTTACAATTTCTGGACAAGTGGTAATAAGCTGTTCAAAACAAAAACACACAAGAATGATTACACTTCCAGTTTGTTAAGAAAGATTCCACAGCCCTACTGCAATGTTACACAAAGATACAATAACTTACTTAAATTTCTGGATAAATTTTAATACTGTTCGAAGAAGAGACAATTAGAATAATATCAGTTAATTTTGTAATAAAAGAACAACACAAAACAACATTGATAGTTCAGTTTTTTATTATTTAAACAAACAAGATAGGTACATGATTATTAAAATTGTTAGTTTTGCCGACATAATTAAAAGTTACCAACCTAAGGTACTGCAAATCTAATAAAAAAACTCACATTCATATTGACTCATGTAGTAGTTATAATAATCAGATAGGCTCATACATGGTTATAATTATTACAGGTTTTGAAATAAGTAAATTTTTATATAAAGAGTGTCTGTCTTAAGTCAATAATACAGATTTTATTCTTGTGAATTGAATACATGAATATGGGGGACACACTGTATACTTACTATTATCAAAAGAAGACTTTCATGTTTAGGCAGAATATCGTTCCATTATCACAGTGTATAATCATCATTTCTTAGTTGTATCTCTTATACCAATAAAAGCAGCAATCCCAACATTTTCCACAAATGCTGCATGTATGGTGTAACTAGTAGTCACTATAGTAAAACCGAAAAATGAAGAAACTAAACTGGAGTGAATCTAGCAGCCGCAGACTAGCAGTCGGAGTTGATTGTGAATCAGCCTTGCTCCCAAATTGTCAAATTTAGACAGTTTGAAATAAAAAAATAGACATTGCAATCTGTCAAAGTTTTAAGAGGTTTTTCACAACTCCAATTGTTAATTATTAAACTACTATTAATAAATATTAATTGGAGTTGTGAAAAATCTATTAAGCAGCAACTAATGTCGTGCACACTTTAGCTATCAGAAGGTTATTTATTAATAGTAGATTAATAATTAACAATTGGAGTTGTGAAAAACCTTTTAAAACTTTGACAGATTGCAATGTCTATATTTTTATTTCAAACTGTCTAAATTTGACAAATTGGGAGCAAGGCTCGTTCACAATCAACTCCGACTGCTAGTCTGCGGCTGCTAGATTCACTCCGGCTTAGTTTCTTCATTTTTTGGTGTAGGTATAGTCACTGCATTAAATACAGTTAATCATGTATTAATAGAAAATAAAACTAATTATTTGACAACGCACCAAAGAAAATAACACATTATCAGTAAAACATGTTGCAATAGCCAAATATAAGATACAACAAAACATATACTAATAAATCAAAATAAATACAAATACACACATCTTTCAAACGAAATACAAAAGTTACAGTTTTGAATAAACACATTCCCTTAGCCGCTATTGTTCTTTTATGTTAACATAAATCAGTAATAAATAGTGTGATGATCAGAGCCATGAAAGATGAAGTGATAAGGATTAATCTTGTCAAAAAGCTGTTTAAATCATAGGCGTCCGGTATATTTTAGCTGATTTAAATTAATTAAAGAAATAATTAACGAATTTACTGAAATTTGTAGCATATTTTTGTGTTACAACACATACGTGCAAAATTACATTTATAGATTATTTATTCAACCACCACGAAAAACAAACAAAAATATTTAGAACCTAAAAACGAGATGTGATTCATATCCCTTAAATAAGAGGGTGTTGGAGGATTAAATAAGCTATATCTATGTAGGTAGTTTGTATTTTTAGTATAATATAAAAGTTTTCAAAAAATAGTTATTTGTTTAATTATGAAATAAATAAAGATTAGTAAAAAGTTTCACAGTATTTATTAAAATATAACCTGACAATATTGTTTCGACAGCTAAACTGTCATCAAAGGTAATATGAATATAAACAAACACGTCGCTAAGGTAGATACAAAAATAGGTAACTAGATAAAAAGCTAAAAATAATAATAATCGGAATTAAATATCTAACACTTCCAGTAACAGAGAATTACTGAGCTCAAGTTGTTCATTCATTAAAGGTACCCTGAGTTTGTGTTTGTATATCTCAAAGGCTTCTAAAATGTCTAATTTGCGTTTGTTATTACAAAAATGTAGGAATTTAATATTATTTTGAGGAGTCATTGTGTGATTTTGTTCTAAAAGGTGTTCGGCATAATTAGATTTTTCAGGATGTTTATTTTTGTAATGATGTACATGTTCTTTATATTTTATGTCAAAATTTCGAAGTGTTTGCCCAATATATTCTTTGTTCGACACAATGTATAATTACCCAACAAATAAATAAATAAATAAAATATACCGAACTACAAAAAGAACAATTTAAACGGTAAATGTCCGATTTCATGATATCATGTGTTCTGTCTTTAGCATTAAATAAAAATGAAAAAGTGTTAGTGTTGGTTTTAAATGTTATTTTATAATTGTTGGTTTTTCTTAGTATATGTGCAATTTTTTCTGATATTTTGCCAAAATATGGTATAGATATGTAATTTGTGTCTTCTGTCTGATTGTCAATGGGATATATTCTTTTGATAGCTAAGCTATAATCTCTTTGTTTAATTAAAGTGTCAATCATGTTCGGGTTGTAATGATTTGTATGTGCTATTTGTTTAATGGTTCATATCTCTTTGCTAAAATTTGGCTTTGTTAGTGGAATAGTTAAAGCTCTGTGTACTAATGATCTGTAGGCTGCTATTTTATGTGCTTTATGGTGACAAGATTCATTTGGTATTGTCATGTCCGTTTGTGTTGGTTTTCTGTATATGGAAAATTCAAATAGATTGTGTGCGTTAATCTTGATAGTTAAGTCTAGGAAGTTTAAAGCCCTGTTTTGTTCTGTTTCTAGTGTAAAATTTATGTTTTGGTGGATACTATTAATAAGAATTAAAAATTCATTGATAACCTCAAAAGAAGTGTCAAAACAAGCTAAAATGTCATCAACTTAACGAAACCAGAAGATAATGTGTTTAGAGAGGTTTAATTCAAATATTTGATCTTCTAACTTGTCCAGAAATATGTTAGCTAATAGAAGACTTAGAGAATTACCCATAGGTAAACCATCTTTTTGTAAATAAATCATGTTATTAAAAGTCAAATAATTGAATTAACTCTAACCTTTTAACTAATTCTATATTACTATTAATCAAGAAACTATCTAATAAAGGAATCATTCTTGTGGGGGTATTCTGGAGAACATGTTACAAATATCAAAACTAACAAGTTTTGAATGTAGTGGAAGAAGTATGTTTTGTAGCTTATCTAGTAATTCTAATGAATTTCCAACAGAGTATTTCGATTTGTAATCTATCGTGTTAATAATCTGGTTGTTTTTTGGATAAAATGTGATTAGATGCAAACACATTATCTTCTGGTTTCGTTATATTGATGACATTTTAGCTTGTTTTGACAGTTCTTTTGAGGTTATCAATGAATTTTTAATTATTATTAATAGTATCCACCAAAACATAAATTTTACACTAGAAACAGAACAAAACAGGGCTATAAACTTCTTAGACTTAACTATCAAAAATAAACGTACACAATCTATTTGAATTTTCCATATACAGAAAACCAACACAAACGGACATAACAATACCAAATGAATCTTGTCACCATAAAGCACATAAAATAGCAGCCTACAGATCATTAGTACACAGAGCTTTAACTATTCCACTAACAAAGCCAGATTTTAGCAAAGAGATATCAACCATTAAACAACCAGCACATGCAAATCATTACACTCGGAACATGATTGACACTTTAATTAAACAAAAAGCTTATAGGTTAGCTATCAAAAGAATATATCCCATTGACAATCAAACAGAAGACACAAATTACATATCTATACCATATTTTGGCAAAATATCAGAAAAAATTGCACATATACTAAGAAAAACCAACAATTATAAAATAACATTTAAAACCAACACCAACACTTTTTCATTTTTATTTAATGCTTTTATTAATTGCAAAAGTTTTAATAATCTTCCTGCATTATATCAGCTGTACTATAGCTATGTACGTTCTAAACTGGAATATGCCTCTATTGTCTGGAGCCCTTTTTACCAATGCCACAAATTAGAATTAGAAAAAATACAAAGAAAGTTTTTAAAATACTTAGTTTATAAAGTTGATGGTTTTTATCCTGAAAGAGGTACAGACAATAATCAACTCTTACAAAGATTTAACTTTACATCGCTAGAAACACAACGACAATGTTTCTCTATTGTATTCTTATACAAGCTTTTGCATGGTGAAATAGACTGTATGGAGTTGCTTGCTCAGATAAATTTTTTTGTTCCTAGAATTAATTCGCGACAAAACTACTTCTTCTATTGCGAGAGAGCAAGAACCAATATGTTGTCGAATGCTCCGATTAATGTTATGTGCAATTTATTTAACAGTATTTGTGATGATTGTGATATTTTTCATTGTAGTTTAAACAAACTTAGAGATCTAGCATTAAGAAGATTTTTATAACTATGTATTTGATTTTTTCTAATTTGTATCTATTTATTATATATGTAGCTAGATCAAGATATCTATGTTTACTATTTATTTTTATATTTTATTATTCTATTTTTTTTATTGTTAAATATATATAATATACATTTTGCATGTACTTTATATTAGTTTGTAAGTTTATATTTAATATTGTCCTGTAAATGGTTATCTGTTGGGCAATAAAGCTATTATTATTATTATTATTAAAGACAGAACACATGATCATGAAATCGGGCATTTACCGTTTAAATTATTTTTTTTTGTAGTTTGATATATATTGCGCAAACAATTTGGAATTTTGACATAAGATATAAAGAACACATACGTCATTACAAAAATAAACATCCTGAAAAATCTAATTATGCCAAACACCTTTTAGAACAAAATCACACAATGACTCCTCAAAATAATATTAAATTCCTACATTTTTGTAATAACAAAAGCAAATTAGACATTTTAGAAGCCTTTGAGATATACAAACACAAACTCAGGGTACCTTTAATGAATGAACAACTTGAACTTAGTAATTCTCCGTTACTGGAAGTGTTAAATATTTAATTCTGATTATTATTTTTATCTAGTTACCTATTTTTGTATCTACCTTAGCAACGTTTGTTTGTTTTTGGGCGAGGAATCAGGATGGCGGAGCATCCTTTGTACCTCATGGCACCGATTGCTATGATCTTGTTTATATTTATTTTACTTTTGATAATGACAGCTTAGCTGTCAAAAGAATATTGTCAGGTTATATTTTAATAAATACTGTGAAACTTTTTACTAATCTTTATTTATTTCATTATTATGGAGTTCCACAAAGTAAGGCTGGAAACAATAAACAAGATTTGTTTAATTAGTACAAAAAATGCATGTTTTTGGGCGAGTAAGAAAGTTGCCGGACGACCCGTTAGCGCAGTCAAAAAACGCATTTTTTTACGAATTAAACATACTATTTTTTCTCCAACAGCTTATTTTTAACTAGAAAACTCCGTGAGAGGACTGATTAGAATAAATAACATGACATTAAACTATTTTTTATTTACTGCAATTCTAATATGTGTAAAAAGTGGCAATTTGAATATTAAGAAATACCCACAAATGTATGATCTCACTCCCATTTCGTCGAAAATTCAAAGAAATTTCGACAGGCGTTGTCTAAGATATGTGTTTACTGTTACATAATTAGAGGTTAGGATTAGTTTTTGTTTTTGCGACGTCGTTCCGAGCAGCAACTAAAATTTTAATAGAAACGTCGAATTTGTATTTTTGTCTTTAATTAATTTAATATTGTCATAGAAAAGATAAATGATTATTATTTAAATGAAAATTTCTAATTATTACGTCGCATTATTGCTATAAAAGAAAATCTTTTAGAGCACCGTGGAAAATAGTTCATACATAACCGCAGACTACTTTTTGTATTAGTACAAAAAGTGATTACTTTTTACTACTTTTATTATTACTTTTTTACAATCTCTGACACGGGATGTACAAAACTAAACATTTTGGGCGTGAATTACATATTCGAATTCGCTATATAAACACTTTGGACATATTTTCTCATCATTTCATCTTTCCTGGCTTTTCTGGTGATGATATTTTCTTTGTTATTGTTTACTTGTATTTGTCAATAAATCAATTAGTTAAGAAATGTTACAGTAAAGTGTAAGGGTTATATAAAACAGCAAATACGTATGTAATAATTATTTAATTTAAAAATGGATATATCACGTTTATAATAATTATTTTTAATTTTAATAAGAATTATTTATTTAAATACTTTAGAGAAATATTCATGATCTCAATTATGATATATAATTTATAATATAAATAATATTTACAATGTTCTCATTACGAAATATACACTATTACGAATTAGGGTAATTAAAAACTATTCCAGTCGTTCCACAAATCTTCTAGGCAATCCAATATCAATTAATTTCTCTTTTGAACAATTTACTATTTGTGGGCTGTAATGTAGAAGTGCTTCCCAACAGATCTCACTTAATTTTGGTATGCGCAACCAAACGGAGTAAATATCGTTGCTTCGTCTAATATCTTCTCCGGCATAAATACCACCAAACACATACATTTTTCCTTCAGGCGAAACTGCTGCTGAATGAAAATACAATGGCTTTGGTAAAATGCATTTTTCTATGAAAGTCCATTGCATTGTTGATAATTCTAACCGCCACAAATCATCAAAAACTAATTCACCATCATAGCCACCAGTAATGAACACATGAATGTCATTTTCAGTTTCAATTTGCACTGCTCCATGACATCGCCTTGCTGATGGTATTCCAGTGCCATAATAAGCTGACGTTGCAGCTAAAAGCGAAAAAAAAATAAAATTATGGGATAATTACAACTAATCAGGTTTACTTTTTGGATCCCTGTTCGTCTTCAAACGATTCCACTGCCTAGTTTCAATATTAAATATGGGAATTTCAAAAAAGTCAAAAGCATCATCAGCAGTGCCACCTCCTAATATATAAATATTTTTTCCATCAAATGCTACTTCGTGCCGGTAACGCCCTTCAGGTTCATAATCTGCTTGACCTTGGCAAATATATACATTTTCCCACACTTTTTTACTTATATTTAACCTTAAATAAATGAGAATGTTACAGATAGAGAAATTACAAATTAAACATCCAACAGACCTATGAATATCACATGTATATGCAAATCCTGTTGTGCCACCTATAGTATATAAATGATTGTTATGGTACACTAATGCTTGTCCGTACTGAGGAAGAGGTTGCTGTCCTGTTGTATCGACTTCAAACATCTGGCCACGCTCATCATTTAATGGACATATGTATAGCTGGTTGCTGCAGCGATAACCAAATGGCGAACCAGTACCACCATAGACCTAAAACCATGACACACACTGAATAAGTTATACCTAAACAAATGAATTTATAGCTTTAAAATGCTGCCGACAGAAAATCTAAACAACAACCTAATTAATCTTAAAAACTTAAGGCCTATAATATTTAGTATATTAATGTATTATACTCCAAATCACTTTAAAATCATAATTTTATATCATTTCGTTGCCGTTCATATACATTCCATTTATTTTGAGGATAGTTACACGAATTCTGATTCGTGTAAAAACAATATAATATTCTTAGCTTAAGAAACGAAATTGAAAACGTTAACTCATAGGTACTCAAAAACTATTAAATCTCCAGCGTATATCACTATCATACTCATATACATGGGTGGGGCAATAGTGTGGGGAAGTCAAATAGCTCCTAAACGGTAACAGCTAGAAAAATCGTTCTAATACGGATGTAAACAGTGGATAGAAACGCATCTAGAGAAATTATTTTCAAATATACAGGGTTTTGCAGAAATATGTTTCACGCTTAAGGTAATTTTTTTTTAAATAGAATGCCCCAAATATTTTTGCATATTTAACACCTCTCTTGGCAGGTTTATTCATATCTAAAATTTTAGCGCCATCTAATGACCGGTTTAGAAGTTATAAATTTTTTTTCAAAAAAATTGAGTTTTACATTATCCCACTTAACAGTTTACCGCTTTCACGGCCGCAACTGTGAAGACGAATTTAAGTAGGGATTTTGTTGCAGGGGCTTGTAGGGTGCTCTTCTTTAAAAGAAAATGCACCCACCATGTACCGGGTGTTCAAAATTAATTTTTAAATTTAGAGAACTTCAAAGCTAAAATTCACAACTTTTTCAAATGGAACACCCTGTATATTTTGTACCTTTGTGATGCAGAATTAAATAACGAACATTTTTTGTATGTACGTCGCTATCGCTATCTGTAACCACTTTTGATTTATTGAGAAAAAAAGGCAAGAAGTACACAATTAAAAAATTATTTATTTAAAAAAATTTTTGAAATAAAACAAAAGAAAAAAACTATAACAAATGCTCCATATGTTGCCCATTTGCATGGACACACATTTCGATGCGCCTTTGGAACGATCTTTGTACGTTCCTTAACATTGCAGGCGTGATACCTCTAAACGCATGTATTACTCTATCCTTCATCTTTTGGATTGTGGTTGGTGTCTCTGTATAAACAATTTCTTTCACATATCCCCATAAAAAGAAATCCATTTTTGTAAAATCAGGAGATCTCGCAGGCCATTTAGTGGGTCCATTCCTTCCAATCCATTGATGTGGGTAGATATTATTTAGGTGGTCTCTTATGCATGTAAATAATGCGGTGGAGCACCGTCTTGCTGAAGCCACATCCCAAATAAATAGCTCCAGTTAATGTACCATCAAAGAAATGTGGCCCTATTACATGTTCTCCAATAATTCCCCCCAAACGTTTATGGACCATCTGTGCTGGTTATCAAGTTGTCTGAAAAAGTGGGGATTTTCTGTACCATAATAATGGAAATTGTGCCTATTAACAAATCCATTTTTATGAAACGTTGCCTCATCAGTGAACGAAACATTGTTGAAGAATGTAGCATCGTCTTGCATTTTACCTATGGCCCAATTACAAAACTGTAAACGTTTTAAAAAATCGTCATCAGTTAATTCCTGGTGCATTTGAATGTGATATGCATGAAACTTATTTTTCTTTAAGATTCGACCAACAGAACGTCTACTTATTCCTACAGATGAACTCACTTCTCTCTGACTAACATGGGGATTCTCAATTGTTGCCAGCGCAACAGATGACTCATTTTCTTCATTCACAACATTGTTAATTCGTTCACTTTTTTCATACTGTACATTGCCGGTCCTCACAAATCTATCGAGCAGGGTTTGAAAGCTGTGAACTTTAGGGAGCCTCCGTTCAGGATACCGTTGGTGGTAAATTCTGCAGGCAAGCAAACAATTTCTTTCCGACTCGCCCAAAACAAAAGTCATGTCTACAAGTTCTTCATTACTAAAATTCATTTTGAAAAACTAAAACACCTACTAGAACTAAACACTGATGGTCGATAACTGCGAGAAATGTACGTTTTGCATACGAGCACAACAATTGCTAGATGCTTTAATGTTTTGTTGAACAAAAACAACCAACATACTTGACAACTAAATAAATAATTGTTTTTAATTGTATACTTCTTGCCTTTTTTTCTCAATAAATCAAAAGTGGTTACAGCTAGCTATAGGGACGTACATACAAAAAATGTTCGTTATTTAATTCTGCATCACAAAGGTACAAAATATACAGGGTGTTCCATTTGAAAAAGTTGTGAAGTTTAGCTTTGAAGTTCTCTAAATTTAAAAATTAATTTTGAACACCCTGTACATGGTGGGTCCATTTTCTTTTAAAGAAGAGCACCCTACAAGCCCCTGCAACAAAACTCCTACATAAATTCGTCTTCACAGTTGCGGTCGTGAAAGCGGTAAACTGTTAAGTAGGATAATGTAAAACTCAATTTTTTGAAAAAAATTTATAACTTCTAAACCGGTCATTAGATGGCGCTAAAATTTTAGATATGAATAAACCTGCCAAGAGAGGTGTTAAATATGCAAAAATATTTAAGGCCTTCTATTTAAAAAAAAATTACCTTAAGTGTGCCACACTTTTCTGCAACACCCTGTATATTTGAAAATAATTTCTCTAGATGCGCCTCTATCCACTGTTTACATCCGTATTAGAACGATTTCTCTAGCTGTTACCGTTTAGGAGCTATCGGACTTCCCCATACTATTGCCCCACCCGGTATGCACACGCTAGAGCAACATTGCGACATGTGTTGCATTACAGCAGCTCTGATTTTTCGTATGCCGCAGCCACGGCTGCCTGGAGGTCATAATGCTTAACAGACACTGTTAAAAACTAATAAAATAATAATTTAGTATCTTTTTCCTGTAGAAATGTTAAAGATGGTGGCGGTGTTTTAATTTACTACAACTAGATAATGATTGAATAGTTTTTGTACTTCAGGTTAAAAGTCCTTTTATGATTAATAAACTCTAAAGGTGCTACATTGGTAGTGATTTTAATTTATAATTAAATTGTAACAATTCACAAATTAGTTATTGACTTTTCGGACTTAAAAATGTGCCTTGGTTTCAAATCACAATCACCATTAGATAAGGGCCTCAAAACATATTACTTCAGATAACAGTGCACAATTACATTACTTGTTTACAAATATAAATAAACATCCTATCAAAACTAGGTCGATGATCCCAGCTAATTAAATCATCGTGCTATTGTTGCTAGTTTATCAAATAATGCAAATTTGACCCAGTCAACAAAAACATTTTCATATAAAAGGATCTTCAACACTATAAAGTAACAACTTCTATATACTAAAATCAAAAATTTATTTGCCAGCACCTTTATTCATTTATAGAGTTGGCCTTGTAAGTCCCACCCCTAACCGGCTACATGGTTGGATTCTGTATAGACTAGAGGGATGCACTGTGCAAGTCTAGTAGGAATTTGCTTGGGGGGGGTGGCCTCTCACACAATATAATTTTCACATAAATAATAAATTCGATATCCAACCCCTTCGGTTCACTCATGGTGCAATCTAAAAACTGTTTTTGTCACCTTATGTTATCCCAAGTTAGAATCAATTAGCCTCTCCTACTTCACCTCTACGTGGAAGGGCATAACAGCTAGGTTTCTTTTAAATATTACTCATCCAATGTTACACACCAACTGAGCCTCCCTCCATTGAAAACAAGACCGAATTCTATGAACAGCACCATAAATAAAACATCAAAAGGGAACATCATCATTCTCATGGGGGACATAAACGCAAAAGTAGGTACTGACAATAACAACCTAGAACGTGTCATGGTCAAACATAGACTAGGAACCATGAATACAAACGGGGAACTCCTAACAAATGCACTAACTATAATCGGAGGCACCATCTTCCCTCACAAAAGAATCCATAAGATTATATGAACATCCCCTGAGAAGCGCAATGAAAATCAAATAACCACATTGATCACAACTATATATCAAGCATATATCAAGAAACCAATAAATAAAAAAAGAGTTGCTTGAAAAGACAAACGAAAATGTTTAAAACACCTAGCAACAAGAGCCCAGAGAGCCGCCGAAACTAACAACATGGAGAACTATTGCAGATAACGAAGAAATTCAGCGGTATATCAAACAGATAGAATACACTAATAAAAGAAAAAAGTGGGGAAAAAAGCAACAACTACAGAAGAAGAACTTCAAAGGTAGCAAGAACATTTCACAGAATTACTAGGAACAATAAACAATGACTTTACAGTTCTAGAAAATGAGGAAATTAGACCACCACAAAAAGTATAAAGAAATTGTGACCCTCACCAAAATCAGAAGTCATTAAAACCATTAAATCCTTAAAAATAATAAAGCAGCCAAACCCAACAACATCCCTGGAGACCTTCTAAAAGTAGATTCCAACACAAGCGCCGACCTCCTACTCCAGCTGATCAAACATCATCCCGCATGAATGGCAACACTCATTATAAAGCTTCAAAAAAAAAAGGAAGACCTGATGCAATGCCATAACTGGAGAGGAATTGTCATGGGCGTAACTAGGATATTTCTCTAGGGGGGGGCAGGCCCCAGGTTTATGGATGGCCCCATAAAGCACGGCGAGTTTTAAACATCCAGGCGCTCAATTGGCTTTTTCCTGGGGGGGGGCATGGCCATTCTAGGGGGGACCGGGCCCACCCTGGACCCCCCCTAGTTACGCCTATGGGAATTGTGCTCCTTAACTCAATTAAGTCCTAATCCAAATAACACTGTGCAACAATTTTCGGGTTATCGCTTCCAGCCCAAGTGGCTACAACGCGAAATGAAAGTAGATTAACAGACTAACAAAACTCCCGCGGGGTTTGGCTATATTAGCTCGCATTTCTTTTTTATGACCTCCTGAAGTTGGCATGTTTTTATGCCAATTTTTCGACTTTTTGCGATGTGTAAGTCAATAAAATGGATCAATGTATGAATGGAACAAGTAGAATTCAATATTTTAAGCTTGAAAGAATTAAAATATCCAAATTTATTATTTTTTTAGTGGTTCAAAATGCCCTTTTTAGTCCATTTTTCGTACTTTTTCAGTCCATTTTTCGCATTTTGACCCAATTTTCGCAATGTGATTCGGATTTAATTTTGTTTTAAGTTAATTTATTGAAAAAACAAAAAGAAAATATGCCACCAGTACAACAGGATGGTTATAGTGGATTATATTGCTTAACAGAGTTAGGTCGAGTTTGCTTCGTAAAGTACTCGGATGCGTAAACCACGAACGCAGTGTACTTTTGCCTACAGTACTCTGCTGCCTCATCTCACACCCACATATAATCCACTCTGTGGCTCGGTGCGCCCGACACCGAAAGGTATAAGGGGATAAAGATAAGAGGGATAAAAGGGAAGATAAGGGGTTATGTATGTACAAAAGAAAATGAATAAATTGAAATAATTTAAAGCCATCTCCAAAACATAATGCGACGTAATTCATTGAACGAACATTCATTGGACTGAACCAACGCACAATGAACGCATTCATTGAACGAATCAATTTTGACATATGTGTCATTTAGTTTATCTTTTCTGTAAGAGGAATATTCGTGACTTTGTGATTTGTTTGTTCTGTTTATGTTTAATCGCTCAAGTAAGTTACAAGAGTAATACCCGATGACACGTCCGGGCTCGCTGGTTTTGGCACTGGAATGTTTTCTGCGTGTGGTAATGGTATTTGAGCACTTGGGACACTCAAACACACTTTATTTCTCATTTTTCACTAGAATTCACACACGCGTAACAATTTGATGGGTGGTGATCAATCGGATCCGTCCATATCATCGGCACGCTAAAAGAAAAACTTTTAATTCTTTTATGCATCCAATTCAAGAGATCACTGTAACACTTTTTGCAAACAACATTTGGTGCCCAAGTAACGTTGGAAATAACTGGTTGGTTGAAGTACTGCTCGTATGCGAACTTAAATTATTCATCAAAAAAGCCATGTTTTGTCTGTTGTGGTGTGAAATGGCCACAAACGTAACAGAGATTGTTTATATTGTAAGCCATTTTAGCGTCACAAATATTCGTCTAAGGGCCGGTATTATAATAGTGTATTACATTACAAGTCATGAAAGTGAAACTTTGCAGAAGAGGAGGCTTATTGAAGAGTACGAGGATGCGTAGCATCCGAGTATCTCTTTAAAGCCTCCGAGTCAAGCAGAGACACTGTCATGACCAGTGATGTATTATATTTTTTCTGAAATCGTTTTTCAAAACTAAAAATAGATTTAAACTGAAAAAATATATCAACATCAGAGTCGTATGAGAAGTATGAGTCTTGTAAAGTGACAGGAGTCTTGTAAAAATCATGAAAGTGACTAGTCTTTAAAGTGACACTTTCATGACCAACCTGAGTTCTGTCATGACAAGCTTTCTTGACGATTTCAGAAAAAACCTTTTACTTCCTAGATAAAAATTACTTTGAGAGTAAATTAATTTGTTCTGTCAATTTGCATATGAAATTGACAGAACAAATGAATTTACTCTCAAAGTAAATTTTATCTAGGAAGTAAAAAGTTTTATAATACTGGCCCTAAAAAACGTCAACAGAACAAATAAACTAAATGACACATACGTCAAGATTGATTCATTCAATGAATGTATGTCGCATCATGTTTTAGAGATGGCTTTAAATTATTTCGATTTATTTATTTCCTTTTGTTTTTTCATTAAATTAACTAACAACAAAATTAAATCCGAATTACATTGCGAAAATTGTGTCAAAATGCGAAAAATGCACTGAAAAAGTACCAAAAATGGGCTAAAAAGGACATTTTGAACCACCAAAAGGTTAATAAACCAAGAAATTTTCATACTTTCAAGCTTAAAATATTAAATTCCACTTGCTTCATTCATATATTGATCCATTTTATTGATTTACACATCGCAAAAGGTCGAAAAATTGGCATATTAACATGCAAACTTCAGCAGGTCATAAAAAAGAAATGCGAGCTAATAACGCCAAACCCCGCGGGGGTTTTGTTAGTCTGTTGGTCTACTTTCATATTGCGTTGTAGCCACTCGGGCTGGAATTTCTTGTTGCACAGTGTAATTAACACTCAGATTGGTGCAGAGGTTGATCACACCCTCAGACAAAATCTAGTAGGCTTTAGACCAAACCACTCATGTATCGACCAAGGTCCATTCATGTGTATGTATACCTAGTACACATACATAGGTCATCTCATCAAAGTTTTAGACGGCCATATTTGAGCCCAAGTTCGATGTCAGTTTCTGACATAAGTGAACCGCCAAAGTCTTTTTCCCAAAAAAGGACTGGTTGTAGTGCACCAAACTGTTCTAGCAACTCCCGAAATGGTGAACGTTTGTTTCTTTTTCCAAAAGATACGAAAATAAGATAAATTTGGTTAGATATGCGTAGCCGTCAGAATTGGAAATTACTGAATACTCAAGATTATGCGAAGTAAGCAAGTTTGAGTCTTAATAAAATTACATGTAAAACTAATATGAATTATTTAAGCATAGAGAAAATGTAGTTTTTAGATTACGTACACTCTTTTATTGCCGTTTTACATTTCGACGACATTTAACGGCAACATCTGACGAGAAAGAAGAAAGTAATAACTCGGAATGAACATGAAATTGGAATGGAACATGGAAACAAATTAATAGCGGACGTCAAACGAAAAACCATCAATTTATTATAAACTGCGCAAAAGAAATTTGCATCACCTCAAAAGAAACAGAGACACTATTCACTTACGGTTTAAAAAAATACTGATGTGGCCGCTGGAAATTTTGAAAATGACAGTATAAATACGATTTGCAGGATAATTTTCGATTACCTACTTAATATATTCTTAATTTTTAGTTGGTTGGAAAGGTTACAAAAGCTTAAAAAATAGTTGCAGCATCCACTGGCATCATACACCATTCTGTACAGACATTTACAGAAGTTAGATTTCCGTCCACGGCTTTTATATGGCTTTCTGGCATATTTGGATAACAAAAAAGAGAAACTCAAATACTGTTTGAGGGGGATACTATTAATAAATTAGTTGTATCACAGTTAAAATATTCGCTTTAGTTGTTATTGTTGTTTTGTTCATATAACTTTTGTTCATATAACTAATAAATCTTTTATAATACTAATAAATCATTTTAGACCATCATTTTTAATGTGTTAATGTTTTCGTGGTTTTATTCAGTAGTAGTAGTTAATATTACTCAATAACAGAAGATAATTCGAATGCCTAAAAATATTATTGGTTAATAAGTTAATACATAGTATTATTGATTTGTTTTAATTAAAATATTCGTAACCTTTTCTGTATGTTATGTAAATATTTGATTTGACAAATTCATGACAAATTAAAATTGCCGCCAAAAAGGCGCCATTTTTGAGCCCATTTCAAAAGCCAATAGTGGAAATGGATGAGATAACCTTTACTTTGGATATAATTATGCATGCATCAACAGACCTTGGTATCGACTACATAAACACAAAGGATCATAATAGAACAATCAGCAGAGTGGAGATCACCACTCCACCTAGTATTCATCAATTTCCAATACACTTGACAGTATCGACCATGCAGCTATCTGAAGAGCGCTGGAAGATATAGGAGTGCCTCATAAAATAATATCTATGACCCAAGAACTGTATAAAGAATTCTAATGTAGTGTTCTTCATAATGGTTGGATCAGTGAATATTTCAAACTAAATACAGGAGTTAGGCAAAGATGCACACTCCCCCCCCCTCTGTGTAACAGCGTGCGAGACATTGTGCTGACTAAAATTAAAACTAAGACTAAACTAAAAACCGTGGCTTGCAATGGTCGCTAACAGATCTGGACTACGCCAACGACATTTGCCTTACTTACTCACTCACAATGCCAATATGACTAAGCTACTGAAACTGCTTACTGACAAATATATCGGCAAAACTAAGTCTATGTGAATCAACACCAATATTAACCCCCACTTCAATATCAACGGAACCCCCATTAAAGAAGTTGACAACTTTACGTATTTGGAAAGCACAATATCAGCTGACTGAGGTGCAACTCATGATATAAACAACCGCATATAAAAAACAACTGGACAACTCAAGGCAATATGGAACAGTCGTCAAATATCCACACAGACCAAACTGAGAATCTTCAAGAGCTGCATTAAATCTGTACTACTATATGGCTCAGAGACCTGGAAAGTTACGAAGACAATATCAGGTATTCAAAACAGATGCCTACAATAAATACTTCAGATATTTTGGCTCAATACGATCTGTAGCAACGATTTCCTACACCTAACAAATCAATGTAAGATCCACTTAGAAATCCACAGGTGTTAAAGGGACTGGATTGGCAGACACTAAGAAGACCAAGCCAGGATGTAGCAAGAAGAGCTCTAGACTGGAATCCTTAGAAAAATTGGACGCCAACGCCAGGCTCAAACATGAAAACCTTCAATCCTTGAAGAACTAAAGGCGACAAAGACATCATGCGAAGAAGCAATGAACATTGCCAAAAACAGAACCAGGTGCTGAACCTTCATTGAGGCCCTATGCTTCGCGTAGCAGTAACAGAATTATATACAGGGTGGAAGCAGATACGACGTGTTAATTTTAAGGGGTGATACAAGACATCCAAAGGAATAAAAAAGTATTATACAACTTTGTTCTAGAATATACTACTTTTTCAACAAAAAAGAATAAAGTTGGAAAATTAAGTCATTTTGCCGCGTTAATAGTAGTTTAATTATGGGGCTTTGTCGACAGATGCATCTCATCTATCGCAACAACAAACCTTAATAACATTTTATCGTATGTTCGGTCTTTTTCGCGTAAAATTGAATTCTTTTTACAATTAAAAATTCATTTTACTCAATTAAGAAACGTGACAACCATGTAAAGTTTGTAATAAAATCTGCCTGATAAAAAATGCTGATGTAGGAAGTTTGTTGAACTTGGAATAAAGCAGGTTTTGTTTACAACCTTACAATTTAATGAAGAATATTTGCGTGAATGCCTGATCACAGCTGTGTAAATAATTCGTTTTAGAGTGAGATAATGCTGAGTTTGTAGTTTGTTCAACTTGAAATAATTTGCAATAAAGCACAAGTTTTATTTATTTTTTTTTATTTTGTATACTGAAGAACCAAGGTCTAAACTAAAGCAAGGTTGCCAGACACGGCAATGGCGTTTTCTAAATTACTCGATAGCTAATTAACATAGAAAAGAATTTATTGAGACTTTTTTGTTCCTTTTGATGTTTTCTATCACCCCTTAAGTTAACGCGTCGTATCTTCTTCCACGCTGTATATATAGACAGGGTGTTACAAAAATAGTGGCCTTACTATACATAGGCGGATTCTATAACTAAGAATCAAGAAAAAAGTTTAGATAAACATATGTCCTAAAATGGTTCGTTACTGAGTTACAACTACTTGAGGTTTTACGTAAAAATTGAGAGGATTAATTGAGAGACTGTGCAGGTCACACTAGAGCTCCACCATGACCAATCCATCTTCCAGGATATACTGTATTTGAAAATTCGCGGGCTGTGTGACTGAAGTGAGCCGGTGCACTGCCATGCATGAACTACATGTGTCCTGTAACATCTAGTGGAGCAGCTATACCAATAATTCTGACCAGAAAGTCATCTGGGTAGTACAAAAAGACCAATCAAGAAAGCTAAGGTTTCCTAGGATAGCGGTGCCATCATATAGCGGCCATAAAATAGCGGTACTGACGTCACGTAGCGTTGAAAGAAAAAGACGACCGTTATGCAATGAAAACTGATGTTAAGCTAGGAATAGAAATGTGACGGTACGCGAGAGAAGTAGAACGTATTTTATTCTAATTATTATAATGAATAATCTTAATTTAGCATTATTAATATTTTTGAAAGGTGAAGAGTCACCAGAAGAACACATCGCCCAAATCATCACCATAGCTACCACCACTTTTTCTGATGTTGCACGACTATTTTCTTACTTTAAACATTGTAATAATCTCGGTTTCTCACAAAATCAATTAATGTTTCGTCCTGCTATTAGCTATTCCAGAAAATATTTTGGGACATTGCGTAGAAATACTTCACCGCTATTATCACCGTACCGTACAAAAACGTTGCAGCAAGGGTTTCTCGCCGTATTAATGAACGTAATAAGAATGACAGTACCGCTTTTTTACGTGACGGCGCAGGTGACCGTTCTCGGGATAACCACAACGATTTAAAACTAAGAAAACGTTTTTTGTGACGTCTCACCGTAATATTTCGGCCGCTATATGACGGCACCGTTGCCCTAGGAAACCTTAGGTGAAGTGATTGATAAGATGATACCATCTCTTGTAAAGCCATATTTATCAGTAAAGAGCACAGATGGCAAAAAAGAAGATCAGCGGCGCAGAGACTTTCGAATACGAGATTACCTACTTGATAATGGTCTGAAAAGATTAAACGCGTGCAACCACTGAATTTTCTTTAAATTTACTGCTGTAACTCAGCAAGTAACAGGAATTTTAGGACATATTTTATATAAACTTTTTTCCTTATTTTTAGTCATAAAAGTCGCCTGTGTATAGTCAGCCCACCATTTTTGCTACACCCTATATATGTTATCCAGGAAACAATTTTAGTAATTGAAAGTGTAATAACTAAATGCTCGAGTGGAAATGATGAAATGCCATGCACTATACTCAAACCAGTAACTGAAAAACTAACCAAACCATCACATCATTATCACTCATACATGAGGTTAAGGAAGTTGTGGCTGTAGAAAAATATGATAAAAATGTAAAAAAATTATTGCAGTGATAAATTTGAATGTACAAAATTATTTTCTAGAAAATCTTTAATGTTTAGGAAGTTTATTTATGCATAAATTGCATTTAAAAATAACACACGATCTTATGCAAAATGATAAGTTGTTTATCCATTTATTATAATAATTTTATAAAAAATCATGGAAAAATTTGACACCAAAACATTTCACGTAAAAACGTTGTAAGATTGTGCCATTAAAGTTTCAAATTTGTTAGGAGGATAGTTATGCCAAAATATAAATTAATACGAAGAATTTGTCTATTGAACGCTTGATATAGCTCACTTGGTAACAACGTCGAATTGCAACAAACGAGAGGGAAACTTAAATGCTTTATATAGCTACATGAAGAACCACTGGCCACTCGTAATTTACATCTCGAAAACAAAATCAGTTGTATTAAATAAAAAGATAGGTAATTCGGAAATTTTCTACTGCTACGTTTTAAATGAATCTGAATAGTGTTTCATCCATCGTTTTAAGATACATATATTTCTAATATTTGCAAAGATAACCTCAAAACTTCAGTCAAAGTCATTTACTGCATTAACTTGATTTCAACAGAACAACGAACGAAATACTGGTGCCAACTTAAGGCAATGTTGTCACTTTTTCACCACTCTAAAGGCATATAATTTATTTATTTCCCCCTTCTATGTAAATGCCACTTTACAGGCCTTTATGTAACTAAGTAAATGAGTAATTACAGCCACAGCCCTGTAAAACTTTACGGGCTCCTAAATGAGACTTGTAAAATTTTACAATGCTCATCAACAAAAAGCTATCGCAACTAATGTGTTGCTTAACCACAACACCATCGCAACGCCTAGCTATAAATTGTGTTACCGCCTTTGATTCCAAAATGTCTTTTTATAAAAAATATACAATTCATAAAAAAATGCTGGTGAAGGTGGAAATAAAAGTTTGTACGCGACACGCTTTGCAATTAATCGTTACTGGGCTCGCTGGATTATGGAGGCTCGCTGCTTCGTCGCTCGCCCCACAAACTTTCCAGCTCGCCCGTAAAAATTAATTTACAAAGCTTGGCACGTAAATAACTATTATATTCTAGAGAGATTTCTTTATTTTTTAGTGTTTACATGGTAATATTATTTTATTTTTATTAATAAAAAAGTAAACTTGAATGGAATTTCTGTTTAGAAGAATTGTTTTTTCTTCATTTTTTTCGCGTTCTTAAGTTTGAACTAGACAGTCAAAAGTTAATCTCTGACTTTAAAAAGACAAATAATTAATTAAAAACATATTTAATGCTAACTAAACTGCTTTTACATGCATTCTAATAAAACTAGTATCGTTTGAGCCATTATTTGAAGCAAGATTATGTAATTATTTATATTTATCAAAATAGCACAGCTCCATAACTTTTGGCTCAGACTATCCCACCACAACTTCCTTAAGGGGTTGAACAGAGCCTGCCTCGAACAGGCTCTGAACTTCGTCTCATGTTTTTTCTCATTAATATATATTTTTTTAATTATTATATATAATGTTTATTATTTATAATTATACGTATGTTTATAGTTTTTGGAAGAAATAAATGCATTTATTATTATTATTACATTAAAGCAAGCAGTACCTGTAATATCCGGGGTAATTGATATTTTTTAATGAACCAGTAAGATAATGTAACTGGTACTTATGGAAAAGATAGTTCAAGTGTATAAGAAAACAATATTAAAATTTCAGATTTTTGAAGGTGGCTTTTTTGAGATACAAGAGGTCAAAGTTAACCCATTTCAAAAATAAACGACCATATAGGGGAAGAGGGGGAACACTTCTGTATTTTTTTTGTAGCCTTTTCTTGATTATCACAAAGTTTCAAATATCGATATCATTTGAATGAAATAATGTATTTTGTCACTTAGATGAAACTTGGACTGATCACTGTCTGCGCAAGTGTTACATAAATAAAGTCACACCGAACCCCACTATCCACTGTAAACACTGCACCTCAATCATCAAAAATCTATATTCAAATGGTTATTAAGGGCACAAACAGTTTTGAAGTTAAGTTCGTGCTTGTCCGGCGTAGCTTTAGTTAATTTAATCCCGAAGTAAATTTGTATTTTACTTGAAATAATTACTTTTGATATAAAAAATATACATACCTTAAATTATTGAAAACTATCAGTGAATATTAACCAAAATGCACCTGCACTTGCTTAACACCAAAGCACTTCTAACATGAAAATATGAACAACGTTTAACATAAAGCAATCCTAAAAAGTTAATGGCCGGTTTTACAAAGCTTGATTAAACTTTGATTAACTTAATTGCAATTAAATTTGAAATCTAGAAATATAGTTGGATAAAAAGGAAGAGGGTAGCTAAGGCCAGTTTTTGGCCCAATTTATTTTTGAACTAAAATAATAAAAAATTGTTTTTTCATCATCTACCATCAATATTTAATCGATTTCACCCCAAACGAAACCTTCCTCCACTCACCCATACCTCTTGTACCCAGTGGCGTAACTACGTAAGATTGCGCGCCCCTGCGAGACTTACGTTTGCGCCCCTCATATAATAATAATAATAATAATAATAATTGCTACAACCCATAGCCTGGAAACCAGGCCCCAGAAGCTATAAGCTTGTGCGGGAGGGAGGAGGCGATTATTATTATTACGTAGGCCCTAAGTGCGGCTGCAGCCGACTTACAGATGGAACAGCGCAAATCCCACATTTGTGTCACAGCTAAGGAAAACTGCAGAAAACCTTAACCAGATCTGCCGGCACCGGGAATCGACCTTGGGCCGCTTGGGTGAAAGTCCAACACTCTAGACATGAGTTATATATACACTGTAAAAAATGAGATAAAATTACCTTGGGAAAGAGGTAACTTTTCGCTATTATTTGCGGTATTTTTACCCTAAAATTAATTTTACCTATACATTTAGTAGTTTTACTATTTGTGGTAAAATGCCCTGTAATTATGTAAAATTATACAAATATAAGTAATTCTACTACATTGAACTGGTTAAAATCACTATCCATAATATAAATTTACATAACTCAGACAATTTTTTCCTTACAAATGTATAATTGCTCAATAACTTAATTCATTTTTAGTGTAATATTAAAGATAAGATGAACTTGAACAAGAATAGTGTAATTTTACCCTTAATATGTTTTTAACCGTTGAAATGCTATTTCGCTGATCGCACTTGTTTGTGACCTTCGTTTCGTGAAAGAATTCAGGAATCCATTATGAACAGTCCAAATAGGCTTTTTGGGGAATGGTCGGAATGGTGTGTACCATTCTTTTATGATTTCGGCGAGGCGTACTCTATCGATACCGAACGAAGTGTTCATTGCTCATTAATATTTTGTTTTTCGTTGTAGTGTAGTGCGGATTTATTAAAGGCAAATATTTACACGTATGACCGAAGATGGGAAGAATTTTATTTTATAGTAGAAGTTAAAAAATAATAATCGGTAAGTACCTATATGTTAAAATTACAAATTTAAACCAATAAAATAAAAATATTTAATTTAATGTTTTTCTAGGATGAATCAAAAATTGAAGAATTCGAAATAAACTAGCATAACTGTAATTGAGAAAGGTACTCGTGTATAATTGTTTATATAATTTATAATTTTTTAATTTTCTAGGTGGAATCGAAACTTTATCTGAATGTCTTTGAGAGACCAAATATTTCCGAAAGCCCCTGAAAAGAAGTTCTGTTAATGTCTTATATTTTATATAAGTACATACGTTCATTAAAAATTACTTTGATTTTATTTTGTTTCATACAATTCCCAGAGGAACGATTGAATTTGCAAGTACTTTCGCAAGTCATCGTTTTTTCACATTTGTATTTTAACCCTGAAAAGTACTATTGCCATGAAATATTAACTTTGTCATGTAACTTTACACAGGTGTTTTAATGTTAAAATGTAAAATTACATTGAGATTGTAATTTTAATCTGTAAATTTACTTAAAAAGGAAACATTACAATGCAAACTTAACCTAATGTTGAAATTTCCCCACTTCCTATGAAAATTACACTTTGAAGTAAATTTACCCCAAAAAATGGAGGTAACATAGTTGCCTCCATTTTTTAGGGTATAATTCACCGGTAATTTTTTAGAGTGTACTATATATACAGTTATACGTAGGTAATTTTTGTTAAAATAAAATATGCAATAACTAGTAATAATAAATTCATTACCTTTTTATTTGCTTGTAGCTCTTCAACGAATCTTTTTGTATAATTAATGAGATTTAACACCAATTACAATTTTTTCCGGGCTTTAATGTCGTCGAATTGGTCAATTAAACTGTCAAAATCCATTGTTTTTGCTATTTTCCTTATTAAACCCTTTTAGTATATTTAGCAAAACTTTAGATTAGGACCGCCACTCGCAGCTGCATATACTAGATACCATTCGATGCATGTCATCGAGCTAAAAACAGTTTTCTTACTGAACCTAACCGAATCTAATCCAACCTATACGAACCGAACCTAACCTAGGTTTAAGTTAGGTTTACGTTCTTCATCAATTCATGCGTGTTTTAATTTAGTTTTTAGTTAGGTAAGGTTAGGTTAGGTTAGGTGAGGTTAGATTAGGTGAGGTTAGGTTACGTTGCATGCGCATCAAAACAGGCATTTTCAGGCAGGGTGGTGGAATTAACATGGAAATCTATGGCTTCTCTTCAAAAAGGTTTTTTGGCGATTGTCCCAAAAACTACTGCTTCCCCAAACTTCACTATGTATACTATTGTTCATCTCGATAAGACGCATCAAACGGTATATAGCATGTGCGCCTGCGGGTGACGGACCTAAATTGCAGAACAGCCATACATTTCTTCGAGAATTGACTAACAAAAAGTCAAACATATTACCTATTTAGTTTTTAAAGTTTAGTTTTTAAAAGTTTTTAAACAAGTTTCATTACAATTGACAAGTACGCCACGAAGCTCGTATGACAGAAGTGTTTTAGTTATTGTCAAAGCAGATAAATAATCCACGATATAACAATTTTATGTTTCACTTGCCTATTAAAATAAAAAAAAATAAAATAAAAAGTACTTTATAATGCAATCGGACATAAATTAATTTATTTTGTCAATTTGCGTAGTAAATTGACAGAATAAGTTAATTTATTCTCAAAGTAAATCTTATCTAGAATATAAAAAGTTTTATAATTCCGGCCCTAAGAGAAGCACAATTTTAAACCTTTCTAACTTAATTAAAATAATAATAATTAGAGTTTACAATGAGAAAGTGTTGTGTTTCCGGGTGTCATACTATGTAATTATAAAAATGAAACCCCAGTTACTGTTTTCAGTTTCCTAAAAAATCTTTTGCATTTGCCAGAAATTAGACATAAAGAAACAGAAACGAGAGCAAAAATATAATTTAATAGTTTTGAACACGTTAAGTTGCAAATAGTAAAAAGATGCGAGAAATTCAAAGACGATTTTAACATAAAGATATTTGAAAAAGAATTTATGTTTACAAAATTATGGAATTAAACACCAATTATGTAGAACCAATCATTCTTTCATTATATACAATGTGTCCCCGGATGGAGTTGAAAAGAGGAAAAACATTTTTTAAAAGTCATTCTTTATAAAAAGTTCTGCTTGTTGAATAAATAAGTTTACCATCAGAAAACCTAAGATTAAATGTACAGAACGTTCATAAATTAAGATAACATGAAAAGAGAAGTACCATTTATTGCATTTTTTTAGTTTAAATTCAAAATTTCAATCAATTAAGAAAGTCAACAAAAATTATTCTACAAGGCCACCTCCAACTTCCACACATATCTCCATCCTTTTAATAAATTCACCATAGATCTTACGTATGGTTTGTGGTCCATTTAAATTAATTTCATTCACCGCATCCTGTATTCGTGCTTTTAGTATTTCTCGATCATGTGGCAGGTCATCTGCGTAAACTTTTTGTTTTAAAGTACCCCACAAAAAAATCAAGAGGTGTAAGGTCAGGTGATCTAGCAGGAAAATTTATTGGTCCAAATCTTCCCATCCATCTTTCACCGAATTGATCTGTTAACCAAAAGCGTCGAATGTGCAGGGCTCCCGCCTTGTTGCCAAAAAATGTTAAGCCGCAGTTCTAGCGGTAAATTATCTAGAAACGGTAATAGATAACTTTCCAAAAGACGCACATAAACATGTTCATTCAAATTCTCGTCAATAAAATATGGACCAACGATTCTATCGTAAAGAATTCCGCACCAAACATTCACTTTTTTATAACGTTGACTTCGTTTTTCAATGACGTAGTTTGGATTTTGATAAGTCCAATACCGACTATTTTGTGATGAAACATGACCATTAGTGCAGAAGGTTGATTCATCAGTAAAAAAGTTCTTTCTGTGAAAATTTATATCTACGAGGTAATTCTCACCAGCCCACAAACAAAGATCCAATCGATTCTCTTCATCTCCATTTTCAAGAGTATGTCGGAGCTTTGGTTTAAATGGCCGAACTTTGTTTTCTCTATAAATTCTTTGCAAATGAGTTATTCAGTCTTTGTAATCGTTTCCGTAAAGATAACTTTGGTGTTTCTATCACTGAATCTAATACCAAAAGTGTAGCTGTATCGTCTTCGTTGTATTTTTTCTTGGGTTTCTTAACAGTCACTACAGATCCAGTTACATCAAATTTATTTACAAGTTTGCGCAGTGCTTCGCATGATACCACAGTGTTTGGGGATTTTTCATGAAACATGTCTATAGCATATCAGTAAGATGCATTTCCAATGCCATAACATTTAATCAATAAATACGTTCTTCATTGGTTAAGATTTTGTAAAACCAACGGGAAATAACTGAAGTGAAAAATCTACACTTAATGACGTTTGACAATTCAATACAATACAGTGACAAAACAACAACCTCTGATCGACAAGATTAAATTATGATTATCTACATTAAATTCAAGATAACACGTTATCTTAATTAAACTTAACAAAATACAACCATAACAATCTAAATTTAAACTTCAAAGGATACTATCGGCTTTCATAGAAATCTCGGCCCCGGTTGCTATAGTTTCTATAGTATTTGCATTAAAATTTCTCGGCCCCGTTTTCAGGCTGGGAATGTATGCAAATTATGATATTTAGCACTAATATTGAGTTTCTTACAGCATTTTCGTTAATTTTTAGTTATTTCTTATTTTTGTATCATAAATGGTGAAAAAAATATCAATTTTAAAGACTTTAATTATTCGGATACTAGATGGAGTTAATGGCACTTAGATCATTCTTTTACATAAGAAATACCCATCCATTGACAATTTGATTGCTAATGTCACTTTTACATTTGCCAATCTGACATATAAAATGTCAAAAATGACATATTATACTAATATTATCAACAGAGTGACTTTCGTATGTAGAAAACAAATTCGATGTTTTTAACACCATCTAGTATCTATCTGATAATTTATATGTCACGTAATGTTAAATTCAGCCAATGAGAGTTAATTAGATCTAATGAGAGTTAATTTGCTTAGTTACAAAGCTATCACAGCAATAATAAAAAACAAGTGATCATATATTACCTTATGTTGGTCTCTTTCTAAGAATATAATTCAATCGTCCAACTTTGAAAGTTAAGCTGTTCGTGTATTGACGTAAGTACCATAAAATGTAATTTAACAAAAATACAGAAAAAATGTTTATTAATCGATGGGAAGACGCCTATGAAGGTGAAATAAATGATGAGTCACTCAATTTGTTAGAAAAATACACTTATGTAGCAACAAGACATTCTAGTAGCGGCAATATGAATTTCTGTAAATAAAGAAATTATACATTTGACGGGAATATAACTCCTGAACTAGCTTTAATCTTGAAAGATTGCGCATTTAACTGATTACAAAGAAGAGGTAACAAAGCTGTCTATGCAAATATTGCATCACTTACAAATTGAAGCATCCATTTGTGTAATATCAACAGACTGCATATAATATAATCCAATACCAATATTCTTCAAGATAAACCATAGAGGTACTAAGTTTTGTACCAGTAGTAAATAGATGATTTAAGATTCAGATCAAGATATTTGTCCAGTTCAGTTCGTCTCTATAAAAAAAAACTATGGAAAGTTATCCCAGAATTGTAATAACCGATGGTATTTCCTAACTGCGAATCTAATTTGGTGTCTACATCTACATAACTCAAGCTAGTTCATGAATGACCACATTGAAATAAATAAACTATCATCATGCAGCATGGACAAAGGAAAGTATTGAAACAATTCAGTTGGAATAAACCGCAAAGTAATTCACAAATCATAATAACAGATCTACTGCAGTATCACTCTTTGCAAACGCTAACGTTCCAACAACAATTACTAAAAATAATTGGACACACGAATTCGAATTCTGTTCAACCATACTAGTAAATGCAACTGAATCAGCACGAAGAATTTAGCACCTCAATGGGAGACAACGGTTGTGCAGAAATAATGAGAATACTCAACACAACAAAGCAACATTTATACAAATATATACCAAAACTGCGTTTTTAATGTACAAAATATGTATTGTGGTCAATAAATTATTTTTATTTCATACTGTCCGGTAAAAGGGTAAATGAATTATTACGTTACAAGGCCGGTAAAAAACTTTACCGGACTGAAAATCCAATTTGAGTCCGGTAAAAAATTTTACCGGACTGAAAATCTAATTTGAGTCCGGTAAAAAATTTTACCGGACTGAAAATTTTAAATGCATTTTTTTAAAAAATGAACAATGTGAGGCAGTATGAAATAAAACGCCTTACGTCATACTTCCGGTAAACCATTACAGTAGCTCGTTTCAACATTCGAGACTCGGCTCCTTCGTCGCCTCGTCCCGAAACGTTTTCAACTCGCTACTGTAAACTTGGGTTTACCGGACTTATAACGTAATATACTATTATGACTCTATGTTATTTTATTCTTAAAGGTACAGTTGATTAATTTTGATTTGATAAGAACCAACCGTCAAAAATTTTAATTCTTCTGTGAGATTGGGGAATTCCAGAATATGATTCTGATCTGCAAGCTTCCATATCATTCTTTTCAGTTCCAGGTTTTCTTCTTCAATACTACATATAATTCGTTTATTTTGAGTGTATAATACAGACTTCTACGAACAGTGTACAGTATACACTAACACACAAAGTTGGTAATCTGGGACATACTACTCACGTCACTGTAGAATATGTGTGCAATGCAGTGCACTTATCGTATTCAAAACATTTTTCGTTCTTTAGAAAGAAAAAATGTGGTTTTACTGCCTTTAGAGAAACAAGAGAGTACGCATTTGTTGAATAGTTCTAATTAAAAAAAGAAGCTAATTTAACATAAGTATTTTACTACATAAGAAGCATGGAGGACCACTGCACTGGTTTAAAGTTTTAATCAACCTTGGTTGGTTATTCTAGCGTAATTCACAGTAGCGTTCCAATCCTGACGGAAGTACCCAAAGCTGCTTCAGCTTAAAGACTGTAATAAAAGGCTGAAAACTAGGATGTTGCTGCCATAAATCCCAAGAACACCTACTTTAATTTAATCTATTCCCCATTCCTAAATCCTAAAGATGTTTTCCTTCACATTGAACCGTTAGATTGAGCTCCTTTGAGTCACAATTTTTGTGTTAAGAATTATTAAATCTTTGGTCATAGTATATCCTGCGAAATTAAATAATGACCTGCCTTCGTAGTTTAATAGATATTAAACATATACAATTATAGATAGTTTGTAACCCCAGTGTACGGGTCTGCTATAGTACGGAACGCGTTGGATTGAATTCCTATTTTATTGAGGGCTGGCTTTTCAATCTTTGGTTAACATTAACTGGAGGTCAATCGTTATAAGATACTTTATCGATATAATTGTACCCGCAACTACTAATTTCCCATCATTTAATTATGATACAAAATATGGAACCGATATTTATTTACCTTATATTGGTAGTACTGTATCTATGGCTTTCTATCGATACTACTTTGTTAGGTTATAGTAAGCTGTTAACCTAAGTTCAGCTTTATGACATGCGTTTTTTTACCTTATTTTTATTCTACCTAATTCTCATTTTATCTTATTTTCATACTACGGTTAGATGTGTTGCCTATACGAAAACATTCAGGGGCAGGTCGCAGATAAAAAGATACTTGCAGCTTTAAAAAAAAGCAATGATGTTATTACATCTCCGTTTTAGTAATTATTGTTGAATGTCAACAATAAACTTCATATATTTCTATTCTTAAATAAAGAAAATGGCCTAATCTTCAAATTTGCTGAATTGAAAATGGTCCACTTCTAAGGTAACTCAATTAAGATCCTTTTTTTTCTTAAAAAAAATCTTACACAAATGTACGAATAAGGTAATTGTAGATAATTGTCAAACGTATCATAAATGATGAACCTGGCTGTTGTAACCTACTGCAAGACGTAGATACGAGCTTTTCTTTCAATTTCTCTATAGGTTTCCATACTGATCAAAAAGCCTTTTTGTTAAAAACAAAAAATCTTACACAAAATTGGTAAATTGTATTAGAAAGCTTGTAGTGTTTCCTACAAGGGATCAAAAAGGTTTTTTTCAAAATGTACTGCAATGAAGAGTTATGAGGGGGCCGGAATATCATATAAAGCCGATAGATGCCTTTTGAATTTAAATAATTTTATGTTTTTAAGGAACTTTTTCTGTTAACAGTAAACTCTAAAATGAAGCATTTTCATGTTATCTTAATTTATGGGCATTCTGTACATTTCATCTTAGATTTTCTGATGGTAAACTTATTTATTCAACAAGCAGCACTTTTAATAAAAAATGACTTTTTGTCGTAAAATCAATAATAAAATTCTTTTTTCTCTTGTCAACTCCATCCGAGGACACAATGTATATTATATAGGAACGATTTTTCGTTTTCAGTTTGTCTTGGAGAATTTTATAATTCTTTATTGCAAATACAAATTAAAGCTATTATTAACACCACTACCATAGAATACTAAAGTTGGTCGTGTCTATTCCGCATATTGAAGTTTTTAAATGATTATAAACTGAATCCTGATTTTATTTTAATTAAAAGAATGCACTCTCATGTCGTTAATTATTTTTCTACCTAGTATAATGATCTTTTAAGAAATATTATTAAATCGTGTAACAGGTCCCATTGTCAAAAAAAATTTAAAAAAGACCTTACAAGATATTTTATTTGTTGTAAAATCTAGATTTCCCCATAACAATCGTAGGCGATCAGGCCTACAGTTGTGATGTCACGAATGCTATATTCCGGCTTGTATTATCGTATGGCTTCCCTTTGACCGGCACCACCTGCCTGTTTTGAAATGGAATAGGCCTCTGTCTTTATTAGTGGGTACTGCTAATTTTTTTTAAGCTAGCAGAACTCATAATTTAAAATAATAATACACCATAAAAATAAATTTTTGGGCATTTAAATAGCCTTTAATTGTGAATATACTTAGGTAAAACTGTTTATGCTATAACAGCGCTGCTAGCTTTACGGTCATGATTTACTACTTGCTATGTAGACTACAATTTAAAATAAATGAAAATAGCACTAACTAAACTTATTAGAGTTCTTAAATATAAATTGTGCTGTGTGTTATTTAGAGTTAAGTCACGCATGTCAAAGTTTCCTAGTAACGTTTCATATTTTAAAACTATTTATTAAAAGGTTGGTTATAATGAAAAATAAATTAAACGGTCAATATGACAATTATATAAATCTGAAATTGGTTACATTTAATATTTTATTAAAAGCTGTCGTAAATTATTAGATATAAAATTGATATATGTTCTATAGTAGTTTTAAAAATTCTCTACAAACAGTAAATAAATGATAGTGTGCACATTCAAAACTTTTACATGCATAAAAATAAACATGACATAAAGCTTAACCTAAAATTTATAACTGACAGCTTGTCACCAAAGTAAATGACTGGCATGATGTCACTGATGTTTTCAAATTCCCGAACTACTATACTTGGGCCGCTGAACAGATATAGTAATAAAAAACGCCTACAATTACCCCCTCTTTGTAACAAAACCTTTCTATTGGTAGCATGCAAATATACCGCTCAAATTGAAAGGCATGTTTAATTGTACCAAAAAGGTATCAATTAGTTTACTGTCAAATATCCAGCAATCACTTGTTAGTTGTGCGTGACGCTTGTATAACTAAAATTTTCGTTCATTCATTTTCGATATTCTGTATTTGTTTGTTTGTTTAATTTTCCGTTCTTTTCTGTTTTGAGTGTTCCTGTTTTCATTTTTTTGTGTTTTGTTATTATTTCGTTCTTTTGTTGTTTTAAAATCCAAGAGATATGGCCCTTTCTCCTCCAAAAAAACGGCCGCGAATGCATTTTTCGGTGTCTGATAAAGCATCCATCCTAAACATTTTTAAAGCGTGTCAAGAAAAACATCCAACTAATTCGAAAATTGAAAACGTCGAATTTACTGCAAAAGCGGCAGGTAGGCAATTGTAATTTTATTTTGCTTATTACGTATTGTGTTATTTCTTCAATATCAATGTTGTAAATATTCATTTTATGACAGGCGTGGGTGTTGCAAGTGTTTATAACGTTCTTCGAGAATATAAGGCTGACCATAAATTCAAGCCGCCAAAGTCATATCATCGAAGTAAACCCATTTTGGACAACATTGATGAGGGCATAAAAAGTGGAGTCAGACGAATAATTCACCAATTTTATCTACGAAACGAACCACCAACAATAGCAAAAATAATGCTTGCTATTAATGATAAACAAGAACTGCCAAATTTCAAAAAAACTACTTTGAGGGCATTGCTGTAGCAATTGGATTTCGGTAAATATACAATAAGTAATGTTATGTCATTATCTAAATTTATTATTGTTGAAGGTATAGCAAAAGAAAAAGAAATGGAATGTTAAAGGAAAAAAAATGAAATTGTGGCTTGGCGACGACATTATCTCCGGGAGGTGCGGAAATTGAGGGCAGAAGGGAAACAAATTTATTACTTAGATGAAACGTGGGTAAATGCAGGTCATGCAGTGCAAAGAATTTGGCAAGACACAACCATAACTACAGCAAGGCAAGCTTTCCTACAAGGGTTATCTACAGGACTGAAGAATCCATCTGGCAAAGGAAAACGTCTTATTGTGTTGCACATTGGGTCAGAGGAAGGATTTGTAGAAAATGACCTACTTTTGTTTGAATCCAAGTAGACTGGCGACTATCATGAAGAAATGAACGCCGAAGTCTTTGAAAAGTGGTTCCAACCAATATTGCCGGCTTTGGAGGAAGGAGCAGTGATAATTATGGATAATGCCTCATATCATAGCAGAAAAGTAGAAAAAGTTCCTTCTTCTTCAGCAAAAAAGGCAGAGATTCAAGCTTGGTTAAGTAAGAACTCTGTTACATATGAAGCCGATATGGTTAGAGCTGAATTATTAACGCTGGTGCAACAACACGCACCGGCGAAACAGAAATATGCTATTGACGAATTAGCTACAGCAGTTGGTCGTAAAATTCTACGATTGCCACCATATCACTGCGAACTTAAACCTATAGAATTAATATGGGCCCAAATAAAAGGAGAAGTAGCAAGAAATAATACCAACTTTAAAATCCAAGATGTATGAAACCTACTACTTACTGCAGTTGCTAATGTTTCTTCAAAAAATTGGAAGAAAGCGATATCACATACCATGCTGGTAGAACAGGGCATGTGGGAAGCTGATTTAGCAGCGGATATTGTGATCGAACCATTGATTATCAATTTGGAAAATGAATCTGATTCATCAACGAGCTCGGATTCTGATTAATATTTATTATGTAAATTCATCGTGTGTACATATTTTATAGTTTTCATTTGTATCCTGTATTCGTTTAGTAGTTGCAGTTTCTGCTCTATATTTATATTGCTCTATAATCTGCATTTCTATTTTGTATAAAACATTTTGTGCCAAAGATGTATATACTTAAAGCATGTTTGTATGTAAATTCATTGTTTTATTAATAATTCACAGACAAAATAAATGCGTTTACAAACATCGCACTCACGAACTTTTAATGGCAATTTTATCAAATTAATAAAACTGAAATTTTTTAAAATGTATGGTTATTATTTATACTAGCATTTCTCGAAGTGCCATTATTTATAATGAATTAACAATTCATTTCTAAAAATGTTCTATTGTAAATTTAACTTTCACATAAAACCAATCAGAACAATCTGTGCTGCCTTGTTTTTTTAACTATATCTGTTCAGCGGCCCGGGTATAATGTTGATGAAAACCACGATAAACACAGTATCAAAGTACAGTATATAGTGTTCTTTAAAAATAATATTTTTGCATTGTTGTGTATGGTTTATAGATTAATTAAAAGCCAGCAATTTATATAATTAACATCTATCAATTAACAGATTTTGTATATTGACATATTAAAATTAAAAAACAACCAGGAATTTTAATTTATTAAGATAATAATAATCAAACAAACAAAGCCATGAACCAAAATTTTTAAACATAATAACCTCAAATCCTTAACTCATCAGAAACATCGGTCTTTCAGCTTGATGGATTAGATGCACACCAATAATTTTTTACAACGGTAAAAAACCGATGGAAATAAAAACACATTGTTTCATGTTCGATGGAATTATGATGAATTTACAAACAGTGTGTTGAAGACTCGACTACATCGAACTCTCAATCGATGTATTCACGAACTTGTTCTTCATTTTGGCCTAGAGACATATTTTGACATCCATGTCCTTACTCTAAAATAACACAGTTAAAATCTTCATTCAGGAACCCTAACTAAACTCAATCCATCCCTATTTTAGAGAAGGTTGCCCTTTAGTAAAAATTGTCTGAAATGTCTATACGATTTTCTTACATTTTGACATTTAAGTATAACCTAAAATTTCAAAATCTTGTTGCCTTCTGTTATGAAGGCACAGTGTTGTAACATAAAAAAACAAAATAGCATAAGAGGCACCTACTTGGTGTAAAGTCCAGGTCTTATTAAATGTAGAACGTCTTGACTTTGTGGATATGTTACCAACCTTTATTTAGACTTTGCCTTTAATATTTTACACCCCTAATTTGCCTATGATTTATTAATGATAAGCTTACACAAGAATATACCATCAAATAATTCCCTTCTCGAATGACAGCATTTGAAGCTAATTCTTGTGGTAAAGACTGCCGGCAGCTGTAGCGTTTCCATTTCCTGGAAGCGAAGTTGAACTTCCATAATTCTTGAAATAGTGGATATGAATTAACATTAAATTCATCATCATCTCTAGTATCCTCTTCATTTTCAGCGATTAAAGGATTATATCCCCCAAAAGAATAAAGGTTCTTTGTATCACATACAATTCGATGACCACTTCGTGGTAATGGTATTTTTCTACGTTTAACTGACTTCACTTTCTCATATTCATACACTTTAAACACATACACACCTACACTTTTATGATTTCCCATGGTAAATATTTTAAACAAAATTTGAATGAAATCATAAATACAAACTGCCAATTCAATTAAATACGTCAAAAACATGCAAAGAATTATTAATCACATCAAGGTTATTGTTGTGTACTACGAGAATTTCTAAATATACATTCAACATCTTCCGAGATGTTTTGTCCCAAGGGTATATTTCACAACAACTTGATTTCGCATTCAAATTATTATTTCAAAATCGACAATTAGTTTACTGTCTACCTACTTTGTGCAAGCTTTCCGTAAATTTACACTATAATACATAATACTATTTATCTTTTTTTAACATACGCGATAAGAAAAGGATAACACTATTGTCCTTCACAGTAATTTTGACTCTGTTCTATCTGCTAATAACTTAACGCTGTTAAAACAATAATATTTAAAATTGTTCGGAGTTATTATATAATAAAAATAAACATTTAATAGGTAAATTAAGGTGCGATTATTCAATATCACAAGAGAATTAATTTGTTTACAAAAATTCATAAAATGTACAAATTACAGTTCCCTTATTTTTTTTTCGTGTAGAGTAGCATCGGGCCCGCCAAGAGTGCGTTCGGCATTTTCATCCGGAGATCCAGGCTACGCTACCAATTTCGGTTATGACAGTGTACCAGGCAGAAACTGTAAAAAAAATTACCCATATTTTCAATGAGTATTGGGTTATATTTGTTTAAAAGAAATGCAAAACAAAATTTGTCATATCCAATTATTGGTTAGAATAATGTCAACATCTGTCACTATTAATATTTTTTCAAATTGGGTATTACATCATAATAAGATACCTACCTGTGCAGATTTAACTGAACCAGTGTTCTCCTGAATATTGAGACGCACCAAAGATTGATATGCTCCCTCTCGGTATTTTGTGAAAAGAAATTATGCGGTTCATTTCTCGGATTTTTATTTGGAAATTTGTTAAAAAGGCTGTTTAAGGTTTAAAGGTACTATCTACATTTTGATTTTTTATCAAATACTAAACTAGAAAGTACTTTACATTAATTAAAACTGTGTTTTAATTAACTCATCATTTTATTTATGTTTGTTGAGCATTGTTATCGCATCCTGTCATGTAATTGCCGGTAAAGTAGGTAACGTTACAAGACGTAAATTGGTAGATGACGTTAAAGTTTACTGTCTCATGCCTTACTTTGTGGAACTCCATAACCATTAACTAAATAAAGATTAATAAGAAGTTTCACAATATTTATTAAATTATAATCTGGCAATATTGTTTCGATAGCTAAGCTGTCATTATCAAAGGTAATATGAATATCAACAAACACATCGCTAAATACAAAAAATTGATAACTACTATCCATTTTTTTTCTAGAGTCCTCTGACTTTGAAAGCATATTGCTCGGGAACTACTGAACCAAATTAAATATTTTAAAAACGAGCAAGTAGTAAATTCATTTCTACATACAACAGTAGAATATTATATTTCTAACTGGTATACTTTTGTTTTTATCGGACGATACGCAATAAAAGGTACCCATTTTTAGGGACAATTTCATTGAAGTAAGTTCACTAATTTTTTTCTCAGAAAGTATATGTCATATATCTATGAGATTTTTGTAGGGGTTAGAAAGAAACCTATTTATGCTATTGATTTTCAGACAAAAAAGCGTTTTATTTAAGATTTATGTGAAAAAATAGCGAACAATGCGTTCTTGTTTATTAATAGAGATAGCGTCAAAAATTTTTCGCTAAATCAACACTTTTTATGCGTAGACATTATTGTTTTTAAAAAAATGTTCCTAATTTTAATAATAAAAATGCGGAAACAAAAAAACGATTTTTGATGATAAGCGGTTTCGACAAAAAACGGTTTTTTGTCATTGCACTTTTATTGTTAAAATTCGGAACATTTCTTTAAAGAAAATAATGTCTACATATGAAAAGTGTTAATTTAGCGAAAAAAATTTGACGCTATCTCCATTAATAAACAAGAACGCATAGTTCGCTATTTTTTCATATATATCTTAAATAAAACACTTTTTTGTCCGAAAATTAATAGAATAACAACTGCAAGGTTGCTTTCTAACCCCTACAAAAATCTTATAGATATATGAGATATACTTTCTGAGAAAAAAAATATTTAACTCATTCTCAATGAAATTTTCCCTAAAAATTGGTACCTCTTATTATGTATCGTCCGATAAAAATAAAAGTATATCAGTTAGAAATATGATATTTTACTGTTACATGTAGAAATAAATTTTTAATTTGCTTCAGTAGTTTTCGAGCAATACGGTATCAAAGTCAGAGGACTCTAGAAAAAAATGGATAGTACATAAAAAGATAAAAATAATAAGAATTAAATATCTAACACTGTCAGTAACGGAGAATTACGAGCTCAATCTGTTTATTCATTAAAGGTAATGTGGTGATCTAAGTTGGCGATCACTACATACTACATCACTACATCACGATACTACCCTGAATTTGTGTTTGTATATCTCGAAAGCTTCTAAAGTGCCTTAATTTGCGTTTGTTATTACAAAAATGTAGAAATTTGATATTGTTTTGGGGAGTGATTGTGTGATTCTGTTTCAAAAGGTGTTTGGCGTAATTAGATTTTGCGGGATGTTTATTTCTGTAACAACGCACGTGCTTTTTATATCTTATGTCAAAATTTCAAAGTGTTTGTCTAATATATACCAAACTACAAAAAGAACATTTTAAAAGCGGTAAATACCCGATTTTATTATATCGTGTGTACTGTCTTTAGCATTCATTTTTTTAACTGTGGTAAAATACGCTCGTTAAAGGTTGCTGGATATCTTTTATCATAAATACTAAATTATTCTTTAAAACTGATTGCAATCCAATAAAAAATAATGTACGACACACGGACATGCGTCCGCCGGCCTCGCATGTTTGCCCGAAAAATTGTAGTTTTCGACCTTAATCCAAAATTAATTTAAGCTAAAGGATTATTAATTATTCGACTGTTGTTCAGTTTAGGTCCGCAATCCGCAGCCGCACATACTATGTACTATTCGATGCGTCTCATCGAGTTGAACAATAGTGTCCTGAGTGAGATTTGGGGTCGGGGGGAGGGCAATAGTTTTCGAGATAATCGACAAAAGTTCTTTTTTAAGGAGAACCATAGACTTTCATTGTAATGCCCTAGCCCTACTTAAAAATGCATGTTTTGATACGCATGCGACCTAACCTAACTTCACCTCCCCTAACCTAACCTAACCAAAATTAAATTAAAACTCGTATGAGTTGATGAACAACGCAAACTTAAATTAAACCTAAGTTAGGTTATGTTAGGTCAGGTTAGATTATAAGTTCGGTTATAGGTTAAGTTGTAGGTTAGGTTGTAGGTTAGGTTATAGGTTAGATTATCAGTTGCCCAGACAATCCTGAGATTGGGTAGACAGCAGCCAGTTCTACGGGTGAACGCCGTGTGGCATGCACCCAAGTTAGTCTCCGATACTAGTCATGTTCGACACCTCAAACGACTGCCCAGTCCTCTGTCGTATTGGGTTAGTCTCCTGGTCGTTCGCCCCGGGTTTATATATCAGTGCGTCGATCGCTCTGGAACATTCTGGTAGTTGCTGGATGTCTATCTTTACAGTTCGCCAGTCTAGAAGATTCGGTTGTGTTCCAGTTCATTACAGTATATTACATATAAAATATAATCTGCTATATAACAAGTAGAGTGAAATCCAAATTGAGTGAGGATAGTTTGAATTTGGCGCCTTAGGTTTTAGTGTATTTCACGTTGTTAGTGTAGCACTATTAAAATATGTTGCGTTAAATTACAGCGGCAGCTTTTAATAAAATTCGTATATTATACAAGGTAATAGAAAATATGTGTTTTTTTAAATAGAACAACTTGTAAATCTTTCAATAATAGGGAAGACGCATATGTCGTCAATTGAGGAGATTGTTGCATTTTCATAAACGTCATTACTAAATTAGTTAGAATATCAGTTATAAATGCATTAAGCAATTACCAATTTTAAGTAATTAATATTTGAAAACCTTGAAAATTTAAATAAATTTAAAATGCAATACTGGTGTCCTCTAATGGATGAAACGTTGTTACCTCTTACAGTTCCAAAGACGACCCACTGTTGGTGCTAATGAAACAGTTAAGCACGGCCTACTAGATTCATATAAGCTTCGCTTATATACGGCCGTCTCATTTCCAGTTTTTTCATTGTTGAAAATTATTACAGATTCGTACGTTAAGTTGCACCATCTAGCGGTAATTTTACAACAAAGATATTTAAAGTCAGAGCTCAGTCGTTAATTTTTAGATTATACTTTGTCAATTGCGTCAAACTGCCTCCGATTAAAGAACGTTTATTCGAATATTAACAGTAATTAATAATAAGAAATGTCTTAACAACGACCAAATATTATTAGATTATGCATTAAAAAACAGTAGGTACATTACGTAACGGGTGTTTTTTTAAATTTGGCGTCAGAGCAAGCAATGAGAGTTCGATTGTGAACGCACCTTTGAATGTCGCCACGCCGCAGTGTATCTAAACCTAACCTCACTTTTAAGTTTTGACATTTTGACATTTGAAAAATAGTGGTCTATTCACAACAAACTCATAGTCATAGCTAACTAGGACGCCAAATTTAAAAAAACACCCGTTATATTACATTACAAAACTTTACATTAAAATTGTATTTATTATTTTATTTTATTATTCTTTCGACGTCTTTATTTTTATAAAAAAACGCTGCCAGTCCTCAAATCAAATTGGTAAGCAATTTAAAAAAGTTACACATTATCTACATTAAAACTAAAAAACAACGAGCGTCTCGCGCCACATGCGATCCGGTGTTAATTTGACATCGCAGGATTTGACATCGCTGGATTTGACATCGTAGGATTTGTACCTAACCTATTTAAAAGGAAAGTTTCGTTTTCGTTTTATTTATAAAATTTGAGAAAATATATGATCACTGTACATAAAGTGGAAATTGGGTATAATGAGTTTCAGTTTGAATCTTCTTCAGGTAAGCTCCTGGATTTGATAAAAAAGCGAGGGACTTATTCTGGTGAAGTTTTGGATAACCCATGTAGGTCACTCACTTGACATTGTCTGTTTTTTAAAACAAAGAAACAAGAGCTAAAATTGCAAGTATGTATACATGCCCTTATTTAAAAACCATAATTTAGTAAACAATTTATTGGGTTCTAGATAAATTAAAAGGCGCAACTTTTGTACACATATTAGATGATATTCGGGATGCTGGTTTAATAAAAGAATTACAACGAATCCTGCTAAAAAATATTATTTTGGCTAGTCTTTTAAATAAAACAGATGTTACTATAAACATACATACAAGGTTCGACCATACATACACTTCGTAATTTGATTTTTCCTATTAACAGGATGCTATATTAGTTTTAATATTTTTAATTAGATATTTAATATTTATGTAAATGTAATTATTGTTTTTGCCTGAATTGTTATTGTTGAATTCTCATTATATTTATATTTAATATTACCTATCCTGTTTTCTTCAACATATTTCTGATTTATTAATTTTGTTTGACCTTCGGCAGAAGTATTGCTAGTGCTACAGTTAATGTGGGAGACATTGCGCTTCTTAATGAAAGCCAAACAATAAATCTACTTTTGGACATACACAATGCTTGAAGTAGTGCCGATCTGGAACGCGTTACAGAACCTTTTGCAAGTGAGATCGTAGAATTACTTCTAAGATATATTCCTGTAAATCCTTAAAAGGAATTATACAATGATGAATATGAACATTTAAATATAATTTTAAGTTGAAGTGTAGTTTTAAACCTTATTTTTAAATAAACAAGTACAATTTCTAGTTTCATTTTTTTTATTGTAAAAGATATATTTACACAGTTTTCACTTAACATTAATATACCCCGGGTACCGCAAGCGAGTATTTTAGGACCCCTTTTGTTTAGTCTATATATTAACGACGTTAGTTATGTCATTATAAATGTAAATTTTATTTGCTGACAATATGGTTGTGTACATTAGTGGGTGGGATAATATTGGTACCACTCAAATGGAAATAAAACTAAATTGTTAATTATTGGTAAAGGAAGTGCATATCTAGAGGTTTTTAATAATTTTGGAGTTAATGTTACTGGTGAGATCGCAGAAACAGTAAAGTCAAATATTTGGGTATTATTGATAAAAAATTAAAATTTGATGAACACATTAATTACATTTATAAAAAGATTTTTTCAAAGAAATGGGGTTTTGGGAAGATGTAGTGATTATTTGACAACTTGATCAAAAATATTGGTTTTTAATACTATAATACTAATGCATTTTTGTTTTGCTGCTACTATTTTATTTATGGGGAATAAAGGAGACTTGAATAAGTTATAACTTCTACAAAATAAAGCAATGAGAGTAATACTTAATTGCAATAGATATACTAGAGTGGAATACATGAGTACATCAGGGTTAACATTGAAACTTTTATTAAAATTCAGGTTGTTTTTGTACATAAAATGAAATTAGGGTTATTACAATATTTGACTGATAATTTAATATTAGTAAATGATATTCATAATCACAATACTAGGTTTAACAATAATTTTTATTTAAGTCAAAGAAATCCATCAAAAGCAAAAAATTCAAGTTTTTATAATGGAATTATTCTTTATAATCAATTGCCTGAACACATCAAAGGATTAATTAAAAATGTTTAAAAGAAAAGTGAAAGAATTCTTTATATCTATCATCTAGTCATATATACAACACATATCTATAACTTCCAAAATTTTATAGCCCAAATAAATAGTGGGAACCCAATCAGGATTTAAATTGTCTTCTAAATCAGCTGGTTTTCCTAGAAGAAATTCAAATTAAAACATTTTTTAATTTTAGAAATGTTCTAAGTTTCAGAATGAAATATGTTATATGCATACCTGAAATAAAGTGCTTGTAACACACTCTTGTATATTTTGTATTATTTCCAGCTAAATCTGTCCGTTTAATAGCATTTAGCCATTGTCTTCTTCGTTCAACAGCTAAATCGTTTAGATGTTGTTTATGCTTAACTATATGCAGTAACAGCGGAAATTCTAAAAAATCTAACTACATCTCTGTTTGATCTATTGGTACACCCAACTACTGCGCAAAATTAAGGCATTTTAAAACTCTTTTGTTCTACAAATATAACTAAAATTATTTATAAGTTACTTCAATGCCATACACAACAAACCTTTGTTTGTCATCCAGCAGCCATATTGAATTTTATTTGACAGCTGGTTGGATTGCCCTATTGTCAAATCCTGCGATGTCAAATAAACGTCGGATCGCATGTGGCGCGAGACGCTCGTAAAAAACATACTTTAACAACCACTTTACAAATACACCTATTTTTATATTCTCTGTCTCCTCTCTAAGTAGTTAATCTTGTGGATTGGTTTATCTCGGCACTGTATATCTCCATTCTTTTCGGTATGCTGCCATACTATCACTTTTTTCTCTATAGTCAATTCTGTATAGCTGGAGCAGCCTAAGTTTTCTTTTACTTGGATTATATATTGCAGTCTAGGTCTAACTAGGATGTTCTTTCCATCGATCATGCTTTCTATTATCATTTTTAGATAATACCCGAATGCCATAAAGTATCTCCTATTAATCTATCTCTGCTTCTCGTGGTCTCCTTCATTAACTTTCTTCTTGTACTTTTTATAGTATTTCATTGTTCGATATTCTGTCAATCCATCTCGCCATTGACATCTTTCTATAGTATCACAACTCAAAAGCTTGTCTTTGCTATTGTCCAAGTTTCAGACCTATATAGCGCGACACTCCATACGAATGTGTGTAAAAGTTTTATAGTATTAACTTGATTCTATACCCTTTAGATCATGCATTCGGTTAGTTCAGAGAGGTTTCAGACTCCATCTTCTACCTGGAACACTTCCTCCACCTTCTTACCACAAAATCTGTTAAGGCATGATACAAAAATCATTATTTAATTATTGGTATCCTAAATTCTTAAACCGCCCTTCAAAATTTCTAAATACTTTTTCCGACATCGCTTTTAATTGATATCATATAAACCAAATTTTATATAAAGGTTAATGCCTTATGAGTCAAATTTTGTCAGTTCCATATTTATTTTACTGAAACGATTGGTCTTAAAACTCAAGTAGATTTCATCAGCTCTTATATCTAGAAAATATTTTCAGTAATGACTGCCACAGTGAGATTTCATCATTCCATGAATACCTACTTCTAATCATAGCTTCAGTTCGTAGATCGTGCATTCACATTATGTGTTTACATCATATGCTGTGGTAATTCAAGTACTACAAAACCCAAATGAGAATGTGTAATTTGCGAAATATGAAATTGTACTTACTTATACTGTAGCTGTCATATAGTTATTAATGCCCGTTTGCACCGTAAAGTTTAAGAAAGACTTATTTTTATGAAATTCTTAATTTAGCAAATTTCGTTGTACCGTTGCTGAAGCCTTTCTTTAATTACGTTAAGTATTTCTCAATTTAAGCCCTCGAAAATGAGAGCTTAATATTTAAGAATTTTTTATTGTGACGTTTTTCTGTCATTTATGTATTTAAAGTAAATGAAATATTTGTTCTATTCTTGAATTACTTTGTTTATTCAGAGGTAGGAACATGGAAAATGATGAAGACATTTTTGAAGATGATTTGGAAATATTGGATATCATTGATTTTGGATTTCCACGACGTATCTATGATAGATCCAATCACTTTGAGAATATGGATGACTTGAGTTTCTTCAGAAGATTTAGGCTTACGAAAAAGACAACTCTGGAACTATTGGTGTTAATTGAAGATGAACTGGAATATCCAAGTGATATAAATCAAAGTGTGTCGCCAATAAATCAATTGTTGTCTTGCTTGAGATATTATGCAACGGATGGACATCTGATGTCCGTTGCTGACTTTGCCGGTATGCATACCTCTACTGTATCACGAATAATTGTTAGAGTGTCGAGAGCTATTGCACAATTGGGACAAAGGGTTATTAAAATGCCACAAACTCAAGAGCAGTTCCATCAAACTGCACATGATTTTTTTGCAACTGCGGGATTTCCTCGGGTAATCGGTGCCGTAGACGGTACGCATGTAAAAATCCTTTCGCCTGGTGGTGATGATGGAGAAAATTTCCGAAACAGAAAATCTTACTTTTCAGTTAACGTACAGGCAGTGTGCAACTCACATTTGCAGATTTTAGACATAGTGGCACGCTGGCCCGGATCTGCACATGATGCAACAATTTTCAATAACAGCAGATTACGTGCAAGATTTGAAGCAGGCAATTTTAGAAATTACATACTGTTGGGAGATAGTGGGTATCCTTTGAAACCATATTTATTTACACCTTTACATAATCCGCTTACAAGAGGACAGCAATTATATAATGAAGCTCACATCAGCACTAGGAACTGCGTAGAACGTTTATTTGGGGTGTGGAAACGTCGCTTTCCTGTTCTAGCATATGGAATCAGATTAAAATTGGATACTATTCTCACTCTGATTGTTGCAACAGCAATTCTTCATAACATGGCAATTGCTATGAATGAACAAGAACCACCTCCACCGGAAGCTATAGAACCAGCAGAACTAGAGGAACTTATAGCTGTGGGACAAATGCCGGATGTAATTATCCCCGTTGACCATCCTAATCCTGTTGATGTTCGAAATGACTTAATTAATAATTTCTTTGCAACTCTAATAAATTAATATAGTACCTACTTGTACGTAAAAACATTTTTTAATTTAGTAATTAACTTTTAATAGAACAAAATGAAAACAATTATTTTGTGTTATTCTGCAACATCCTTAATTGTTCTTTTTTAATTGATATGTCTAATAATAAGCTTTCCTTCTCCAGCAGCGCTTTTTCTTTGCCCCAAGTCAAATCCCGCTCAGCAATAGCTAAGCGTTTATCTATAAGCAGTGTATATTTGGTGGAAATATCAGACGAGGTGAGGGCTTTGATGACTGTTGTAGGTCTTCTTCTACTTTTACGAAAGTTCACCGTTGCCCTTCGTTTTAGATTTGACGATGATTGTGCTGGAGAATCCTCCTTCTGAACAATATGTTCTGGCTCGATGGTGTCAGCTAGAGCAATGATGTTATCAGATGGATCAGAGTCCGCTTGAAACTCAATAGGCGCTTCATTAATAATATTCTCCAAGACCTCCATATTTGCATTAAATTCTTCGTTTGTTACGTTATTATTTTCAGATGATGTCTCATAGATAGAGGAAGCCACATTGTCGCAGTCAAAACTGTTAGGAAGACCATAGACTGTTTTGTCACCCATCAAAGAAAGTAACAAATCATGAGATTCATCTTTTTTTATATTTTTTGATTCTCCACCACCAGTCAAAAATCTCTCTTTTCTCTCTTCTGCCGCGGTTTTTCTGAGTTCCTTCTTTTTGTTGTAATAAAACTTTTTTAAAGAGTCTGCATTCCTTCTGCATGAATTAGGTAAACGAGAATTGAATTCATTTTCAATTTTCTTCCAAGTGTTATTCTTGTCTTGGCAAGTGACTGCATCAGTCTTCTTATTTTCAATTACATGTTTGTATTTTTCAACTAACGTAAATATTAAATGTTTTTCATCGGTTGAAAAATTTGTTGAACGAAATCTTTTTTTTTCGCGTTTGGTCTAAAAATACGAGTAACAATATAATAATTTTGTAATCGGCTTGAGATATATGTACTTACTTCTGAATTAAATTCCATTTTACTTTATTTCAATGACGTTTATCAAAATATTGACAAATGTTCATTGATCTTGCGCTCCTACGATTTTTGAGAATTGCTTATTTTTTCCTGTGTTGCCACTATTTCACTAAGTGTTTCTAATTTAAGAATTGGGGCATCAGTAAACATTGCGTTAACTCAGTATAATTTTCTAAATTTTATTATACTATGTAGGATATTTTGGTTTCCTAGTTCCTACTGTAATATATTTTTGGCATATTTATGCACACTATATCAAAATATGTAGTACAAATGCCAATAAATTAATAAAGTATTAATTACACAATAGGAAATGACAATTACTGACATGACGTATAACCTAAAAATTAATGACTGCAGTCTGACACAAACCATTTTGATTGCAAAATGACCGGCAGTGGGCGCCATTTAACGTACGGATCTGTAATTTTTAGATCGTAATTTCAACAATGAAAAACTGGAAATGAGACGGCCGTATATAAGCGAAGCTTATATGAATCTAGTAGGCCGTGAGTTAAGAGTCCTGTATTACCCGTCAGTGTGAAAAATCTTTTATTTTCAAGTTTAAATATCGTCTACTTATTAACGAGTAATGAATATAATAATGTACGTTATGCTGTTGTGTAATTAACTGCCATAATTAATGTGGTGTAAAATATTTCTGGTAATATTAATTAAAAATTCAGTTTATTGGTTTTCATCAGCGCCATCTAACGTTGACTAGATCGTCAATGTTGCTTCTTCTCATTCACAGCGGTACCTACTTTTTTACATCAAATAGCTTTGAGGGAAGTTGCCATAAGTTGCTCAAGGCCAAATTCGGTTTTAAATGAGGAGAATTTTTAAATTTAATTTTTTCAAATAAATTGAGGGTTTTTAGAAATTTCGCTTATCTGGAAATATTTTTCTAACCAAAATGAAGGAATACAAAAATTAAAAAAAATACGTGCGTCTTCGCTATTGAAGTCCTATTGTAACATTTATTGAGTTGGTAATGAAAATGTCAATCCCGCTGTCTTTCGTTGCTAAATTTACAATTGTATTGTTTGGAAAATGGCGTTGTGTTGCGCGAGTAAGTAAATTGTAAATTGTTGGAAGCAATAATCTTCTGGGCACTTCTAGTACATTTTATAAACTCACATGAATCAACTTTTGAAATATCTTTTTGAGGTTATTGTATAGATCGTGTAGATAACTTAAAAATCCCGTCTTTATTTGAGTTAACCTCACTTTTAATCAACATTTAAACGTAACCGGTTTGTTTTCTAAATAAATTTATATTTACAGTTTCAAATGAGGTGCCTGAACATCCAGTTGTATCACCGTCATCTGGAGCTATCTTTGAACGACGCATTATTGAAAAATATATATTAGAAAATGGGATCGATCCAATTAGTGGAAAAGAACTTAGTGTCGAGGACTTGATTGAAATTAAAAGTGAGTTAATTCCAAGATAATTTTTACGAAGAGTTATATAATTATTTTATATGCTTTTTAGCACCACCAATTGTAAAACCAAAACCGCCAAGTGCCACAAGTATACCAGCTACCCTGAAACTGTTACAGGATGAATGGGATGCCGTTATGTTATACAGTTTTACCCAACGTCAACAGCTTCAAACTGCCAGACAAGAACTTAGTCATGCTCTTTATCAGCATGACGCTGCTTGCCGTGTAATTGCACGTCTCAATAAAGAAGTAACAGCAGCCAGAGAGGCGTTGGCTACACTTAAACCACAAGCTGGAATCACTACTGTTCCACAACCTGTAAGCTCAATTACTCAATTTTTTTTGTGTAACAATTATTTAATATAACAATCATTTTAGGCTGTTGCAGCTGAAGCTGCTGGCATAGCCAATCAACCGACAGAACAAGCTGGTATGAGCGAAGAAGTAATACAGAAACTACAGGATAAGGCTACAGTTTTGACACAAGAACGTAAAAAGCGTGGGCGTACAGTTCCAGAAGAATTGGTTTCACAAGATGATTTGCGTGCATTTAGAACTCTTGCATCTCATCCTGTAAGATTTAATTTTATTGATATAGTCAGAGTTGTATTAAGAAACATTAATTAAATTTAGGGTTTACATTCTGCAAGTGTTCCTGGTATATTAGCCTTGGATATACATTCATCGGATACTAGTAAAATTTTAACTGGTGGAAATGATCGTAACGCCACAGTATTTAATAAAGATACTGAACAAGTTATTGCAATTTTAAAAGGACACACAAAGAAAGTAACTAGAGTAATGTATCATCCCACAGAAGATATTGTTATAACAGGTAGTAACTTATAAATTAGATTTTGATTTGTGACTTTAATCTTTTATGTTTAGCATCCCCTGATTCGACTATAAGAATATGGAATGTACCAACATCGCAAACTGTTTTGTTATTGAGGGCACACGATAGTGCGGTTACTGGATTATCTTTGCATCCAACGGGAGATTACGTTTTATCCACATCAGAAGATCAACATTGGGCATTTTCCGATATTCGAACAGGTGACTTGTTGACTAAAGTAGCAGACCAGGCTAATGTAGCATTAACAACTGCACAGTTTCATCCTGATGGGCTCATCTTTGGAACGGGTACTGCAGATTCTCAAGTAAAAATATGGGATCTTAAAGAACAGTCGAATGTAGCTGACTTCACAGGTAAATCAGTTGTAGATGGCTTTGACATAATTTAAAAAAAACTAATATACAGTCTGTTTGATTTAAAGTGCCCCACTTTGTAGCAACTTTATCTTCAGTCAGAAATGGTATAAACCATATGTATTATTAAATAGCATAAAATTCTCTATGTTCTGGTTCAGAAAATTTTGTATTTACTAAATCGGCGTGAGCGTGATGACATCATCGATCTTTTTTTTTAAATTACATGATAGGTATTTTTTACTGAAATCAATAGAGTATTGTGTTCTCTTTTCAACCATAATAAATATTCATACTGTTACATAAGAAAATTTTCAAGAAAAACGTGAATAATGATTTACGACTAGTAGGCTTTAATTTCTGGTTCTCCACTAAATAAAACAGAAATATCTAGCAAGCTTAGATAAATAACAAAATTTTAGTTGTTCCAGTTGAGTATTACAAATTTTTCTCGGGGTGGGGGTTGTACTTTATAAAAATTCCGAATCAAAATACTTAAATTTTGACATATTAAATGACCTGGACTATTAAAAAAAAATCGGGGGTGGCTCCATCCTGTTAGCCTCCCCCTCCCAAATATGCCACTGAGGATTTCTGATGGTCTTTAAACTTTAATAAAACAGTATAAAAATAAATAATAGAATAAATTGAAAAACATTTTAGAATTCCGCTAATAGATAGAGAGCCGCATTAGGAAATTATTGATATATGTATATTGATGCACTGCATTAGTGGATGGGTCACGTGATATACTTTTTACCACTCGATTCTTTTTTCTAATAACTTCTTGTATCATAAGGGATACCAAACCATGATTTCCAGAAGCATTGGAAAGTCGCGCGAGGGTGCTAGAGCACCTGAAAGACTTTAAACGAGTGTCCTCTACATGGCGACTGAAATGCAAATATTTTATGGTCATATTCTTGTTTCTCGTTTACGATATGATAAGATAAACCAGTAAAATAAAACTTTATTATGTCATGTATCATGAAGGATATCAGATTTAAACTTTGTTTTGGCCATGAGAGCTACTGTGTAAGTGCTGCTATTTATTTTTGAAATGTATTATTTAATATACATGAATAAAAAATATCAAGGATAACAAAGAATACCAAACCATAATTGCGCGTGGTTCCAGACCACCTGAAATATTTTAAACGAGCATCGTCTGCAGGGCGACTGAGATGCAAATTTCTTATGGCCATATTCTTGTCCTTCGTGTTTGATATGATATGATTAATACTTTCTGGCATGGTAAGAAATAGATCAATAATTTCCTATTGTGGCTCTCTATCTATTAGTGAGATTCTAAAATAAGTTTTTCAATTTATTTTATTGATTATTTTTGTACTGTTTTGTTCTACATTTTCCCTAATTGAAAATTAAGGAAGTTGTGGCGGTAGAGAAAAATGATGAAAATGTAGAAGAAATTAGTGCAGTTGATAGATTTTAATGCACAAAATTATTTTCAGAAAAGTCTTTAATATTTAGGAAGCTTGTTTATGCATAAGTTGCAATTGAATATAACACGTAATCTTATGCAAAATGGCACGTTGTTGATACATATATTATAATAACTTCATAAAGAATGATAAGAAAAAATTGACACCAAAACATTTCACGTAAAAACGTTGTAAGATGCCGTGCCGTTAAAGTTTAAAATTTGTTAGAAAGATACTTTTGGCAAAAAAAATTAATACGAAGAATTTGTCGATTGAACGTTTAATATAGCTCGCAAAGTAAAAACGTTGCATTGCGACAAACGAGCGGGAAACTTAAATGCTTTATACAGCTACATGCAGCGCCACTAGCCGATCGTAATTTACATCTCGAAAACAAAATCAGTTTTATTAAATAAAAAGATACATACTTCGGAAATTTTTTTACTGCTACGTTTTAAATAAATCTGAATAAATAGTGTTTTTCATCCATCGTTTTATATACATATATTTGCAAGATAACCTCAAAACTTGAGTAAACGTCATTTAGTGCATTAATCTGTTTTCAGCAGAACAACAAACGAAATACTGGTGCCAACTTAAGGCAACGTTGTCACTTTTTCACTACTCTAGAAGCGTATAATTTATTTATATCCTAGAGAGATTTCTTTATTTTTTAGTGTTTACATAGTAATATTATTTTGTCTTTACTAATAAAAAAGTAAACTTGAATGAAATTTCTGGTTAGAATAATTGTTTTTTTCGTCATATTTTCACGTTCTTAAGTTTGGACTAGACAGTCAAAAGTTAATCTCTGACTTTAAAAAGACTAATAATTAATTAAAAACATATATAAATAATAACTAAACTGCTTTCACATGCATTCTAATAAAACTAGTATCGTTTGAGCCATTATTTGAAGCAAAACTATGTAATTATTTCTATTTGTCAAAATAGCAATGCTCGATAAGTTTTGGCTCAGACTATCCCACCACAACTCCCTTAAAGACCAACAGAATAACTCAGCGGCTTGTTTTTAGGGGGGGGGGCTAACGGAATGGAGCCACCTCTGATTTTTTTTTTAATAGTTCGGGTCATTTATGTCAATTTCTATATTATGTGAAATCTAAGTATTCTGAATCAGGATTTTTATAGAGTACCCCCCTCCCCCCAAAGAAAAATTTGCAAATACGCTACTAGAACAACTAAAGTTTCGTTATTTACCTAAGCTTGCTAGATAATTCTGTTTTATTAATTGGAGAACCATAGATCAAAGCCTACTAGTCGTAAATCATTTTTCACGTTTTTCTTGAAATTTTTTTTATGTAAGAGTATGAATATTTATTATGGTTAAAAAGAGAACAGAATACTCGATCGATTTCAGTACAAAAATACCTATCATGTAATTTAAAAAAAGGCCGATGACGTCATCACGCTCACGCCGATTTAGTAAATATATAACTTTCCTGTACCAAAACATAGAGAATTTTATGCCATTTAATAATATATATATGGTTTATACCACTTCTGACTGAAAATAAAGTTGCTACAAAGCAGGGCTGGGCACTTTAAATCAAACAGACTGTATATTGCGATGAATTCGCATAAACAGAAGAATTTAATATTTTGCCCCACATTGGGACAAGCCTAATAAATATATGCGGAGATATTGGCTAATTAAAAATAAAAATTAATTATATTCAATTTCATCATATATTTTATTATTTCGAATAATTGCTGTTAGATCGTAGATGTATTTTATAATTATTTGAGATTTAGAATGACAGTGAACTTTGGAAATATTTTGCAATTTCACTCTTTTATAAATTTTTATATGATTTTAAAATTATTTTTAATAGTTTTAAATAATGCAATAGTTATATAAAAAAGTTACGTGAGTTCTTAACTAACTGAAGATTACGTAAAAATAAGTTGGGCGCCAATTAAATAACTTAAAATAACTGAATTAAATTGTTAAGAAACACTCATCTCAGGGCGAATGTGGATTCTAGTGGTTAAAAATTGAAATTGAAATAACTTTTAAATTGAAATCACTAATTAAATTTAATTATTACTAAATTATTTATATTCACTTAAATACACTTCACAAAGATTGTCTTTTCTTTATCAGGTACCAGTTACAGAAAGTAAAAAACTTTCCTACCTTTTTATATAGTTGGTTTTTCCTAGTTCCTATTATCGTTGCAACTTTCTTCAGCATATCCATCTCCAAATCATTGGCAGCGTATGTCCCTGTACACTGCTCCAAAGCGGGTTTCCAATTCCAGTTTAATGGCCTTTGGATGGACTTTCCATATAACATCATCCATAACTTCCCACAAGGAATAACACTCTTGATAATATTTAAACTTATTAATCATAAAAAAGTGGCCAATAGGAACAATCTTGGGTTTATATGTAATATAGTTTAATAAGAAACAGGCTGGCCACTTAGCGTGATCCTTTTAAAAGCCTACAAGACACATATGTACATGTTAAAAAATTACAATTAAATTCTTATAACTATACCTTATTATAAGAATAAATAACATAAAAATTTGTAATACTGTCAATTAGAAATTATTGACATATAACAGTTTATGTCATACAAACATAAAAAAATATTAATAAAACAAAACGATACATTCAGAAACAACCATGATATATATTATTAGGTTCATCTACATCAGTTCTTTCGTTCATTGTATTTTTTCTTTTAATTATATTTGTCATTTCTATAATCAATCTTTTTTTATAATTTGTGACATTGTTAACAATTTTAACCTTTTCATATGCAATTTTGTGAGAAAAATTGATACTATGTTTTGTTAATGATGTAAACTTGTCACTTGTCTATTCATTCTGATATTATATTTATGTTCGTATAACCGTTTTTTAATGTATTACTTTGTTTGTCCAATCATTATCACAATCACCACACGGTATGCAGTAAACTACGTTTGATCTGTCAGTAATGTTATCTCTATCTTTAAGTTTGTTGAAATTAGTATCATTTTTATGTTTGTTATAGCAAACAGTTTTTATATTATATTTCTTAAGAGTTTTTTTAAGTTTATAATCTACATTTTTTACATAAGGTAACGTTACTGTTATCTGAGTGACATTTTGTTCTTGCGTGTTTATAATATTAACGTTATTTAAATTTTTCTCATTTATCATACGACATCGTAATTTTATGTATTTTTCAATAAAATTTAGAGGATAGTGATTATTTATGAGAGTGTTTTTAACAATTTCAATGTTACTTTAATTTCACTGTCACCAGTACTTGCAGACTTAAAATTGGAAGCATTAGAAATATCACAAATAAACAAACTAGAATTTCCCTTTCCTTTCTTCTACAGATATGTGGATGACATTATAACATGTTTACCAGAGGATAAGATAGAAAAGACTTTTGAGATTTTTAACAACTTTCATCCAAGAATGAAATTCACTGTTGAGATAGAAGACCAAAAGAGCTTTTCTGGACACACTTTTAATAGTGGAAGGTAATACTATTATTACTAACTGGTTCAGGAAAAAAATATGGTCTGGATGTGTACTCAACTTTTTATCACATCATGGCACTAATCAAAAGATTGCTATGGTGTATAATTTGGTTGATAAAGCCATCTTACTTGCACACGAGAAATTTCATGCAGATAACATTGAAATTGTTAAAAACACTCTCATAAATAATCACTATCCACTAAATTTTATTGAAAAATACATAAAATTACGATGTCGTATGATAAACGAGAAAAATTTAAATAACGTTAATGTTATTATAAACACGGAAGAACAAGATGTCACTCAGATAACAGTAACGTTACCTTATGTAAAAAATGTAGATTATAAACTTAAAAAAACTCTTAAGAAATATAATATAAAAACTGTTTTCTATAACAAACATAAAAATGATACTAATTTCAACAAACTTAGAGATAGAGATAACATTACTGACAGATCAAACGTAGTTTACTGCATACCGTGTGGTGATTGTGATAATGTATACATGAACATTTAATGTTATTGATATTATGGTATCAATATATCAGATCGATTTTTCTCAGAATTTTTCTTATGCAACCTTATGATTTATTTGCATGATCATAAAGGGAAGAGAAATCACTATCGGATTCCACTACTAAAAATCTATATTGTCGTTTAAACTTTTTGTGATGACGTCATAACTAACAAACATTTACAAAGTTCAGCTCGATTTTTCTCAGAATTCTTGTTATGCAACCTTATAATTTATTTTCATGATCATAAAGGGAAGAAAAATCACATCGGAAGGTGAATCGCACATATTAATGTGTATTTTTAAAAAACAAAATCGACGTGTTTCAGCGTTTTTAAAAAAACTGGTTGAGTTCGCTTTTTTTTTAATATTCCATACTTTAATCCCACCCTGTATATAAAAGGCTATACATTCCTGATAGGAATTGAAGCCGCCCTTTAGGGCTCTTTTGACTACATTAAGTGTTAATGGTGCGTCACTCCATTACACTATATTACTTTTTCATAAGTTTATAAATAATATACAATAATATAAATAAGTTTTTGTGTCTTGTTGCTTCTTTCACAATTCTCCTACATTCCTTTCTATCTCTCATTTTCTTCCTCCATTCTGTGATTCCCATTCTCTTTATATCTTCAGTTACTTGCCCTTCCCAGCGTATCTTAGGTCTTGCTCTTGCTCGCATGTGTGGTTTCCATTTCGTCATCTTCACTAATGCATCTTCACTCATCCGGTCAATGTGTTCCGTACCATTTAACTCTTTTGGCTTTTATTACTCTAACTATATTTTCATTTTCTATTAATTCTTCAACTTCACTGTTCATTAATCTTCTATATTGCTCCTCACTTATCTTCTTCCCTCCCAATATCTTTCTTATTATTGTTCTCTCAAATATTTTTAGCTTCTCTTCATCTCTTTGTGTGAGGCATATATTTTCTGCTGCATACGTTGGTATAGGTCTTATCACTGTCCTATACAATCTCAATTTTGTTCTTTTGCTTATTTTCTTGTTATTCATTATCATTTTATGCTTATAGTACGCTTTATATCCCGACTGTATCTTCTGGTCTCCCTCCTCACTCCTATTATTTTTCTTATTTATTATTGTCCCTAGGTACTTGAAACTTTCCACTTCTTGTATATTTATTTCGCCTATTCTTCTTACTCTTCTGTTGTTTCTGTCATCTTTTCTTGTAATCTTCATAGATTTTGTTTTGTTTTGGTTTATTTCTAACCCTTTTCCTTTTGCTTTTCTGCTGATCATCTCTACCATCTCTTCTAAGCTTCTTCTATCCCTTGATATCATCTGCATAAGCAACTACTTGTATAGACTTCTCTATTATTGTTCCCTTTATGTTGCAATCTCTTATTATTCCCTCCATTACAATATTAAACAGTGTCGCCGATAATCCATTCCCTTGTCGTACCCCTTTGTATATATCTATTTCTTCTGTTAGTCCTTCACTCAATCATACTGCTGCTTTCGATCCCTCCATAGACATTCTTATCAATTTTAACAATTTTTTGGTATACCCATCTCCTTCGCATCTCTTAATATCGAACATTTTTTTATTGTGTCTAATGTCTGTTTAAAGTCTATGAATACCATCTCCACTTCAATATCTTGCTCATAGCATTTCTCTACTTGTTTCACTATATGGATTGCATCCATTGTCGATCTCCCTTGCCTGAATCCATTCTGATAATCTCCTAATGTTTTTTCAGTGAACCTTTTTAATTTTTTTAATATCAGCGAAATTAATATCTTATACGTTATATTTAGCAGTGTTATCTTTCTATAATTCTCACATAACATTAAGTCTCCCTTCTTTGGTATTGGTACTATAATTCCAGATCTACACTCATCAGGCATTGTCTCGCTATTCCATATCTGTTTCATCAACTGATATATTCTTCGCTTTATTTCGCCTCCTCCGTCTTTGATCATCTCATTACATATAGTATCTGGTCCTGTGGCTTTCCTTTTTTTAAACTTTTTATTATTTTGTTGACCTCTTCTGTTGGCTCCTCTACTTCTTCTACCTCATCATTTTCACTTATCTCCTCATTACCTTCTATCACTTCATCTTTTTCTGTATTTTCTTTTATATGTTTTTTCCACTCTCCTTTTTCTATGTTTGCAGTTTTAATCCTTTTCATTTTCTGTTTCCTAATCACTTCTGTTTTTTGTCTTTTATTATTCTTGTTACTTCCTTCCTTATTTCTTTGTATTCTTCATAGTCACCTTCTCTACTAGTTTGTATCTATTTTAACCTTGATCCCGTTTTCTCTTTATTAGTGCTTCGCATTGGCCATCAATCCAATCTTTTCTACAACGCTCCTTCTTTAGACCTAATATTTTTTCTGACACCTTCAGCATACTGCTTTTTATATTATTCCACTCTATTTCTATACTGTCATTTTTCTTTTCTCTAATTAGTTGACTTTGAAGCTCTTTCTCGTACTGTCTTCTTTTTTCTTCACTTTTTAATTCTTCTGTGTTCCATTTTCTTTGCATCCTTCCCCCTAAAAAAACTAATAGTTTAATTTATATTAAAAACTAATTTATAAAAAAAAATATTTTTTCATGTTACAATTATTCGCGGCCATACAAAATAAACTGCATACGCAAAAAAAACAGTTTAGTAATAGGTATTAGTAGTGATGTAAAAAAACGGTTTTTTTTTTAGACTGAATAAAAAACATGAAAAAAACACTTTCTGGTTTTTTTTCAGCAGACGGGTGCTTAATAATAAAAACTTCTTGTAATGATTAGGGAAACAAGAGATCAACTGATTACTTTTCAGATATACATATATCAATGACCTATAAACCTTCAATTTAAGACTCGAACTGATGGGGAGGATTATTATATTTAGTAAATCAGTAGATAAAAAAAGATTTAAATCTTATAGCAAGATCAGGACATAAGTCAATATATTTACTGTCATTTAGTTTTACTGCAAAAGTTACATATTTAGTAGCTATTTTTTAAAACGTTGAATTATATTACAGTGACAATTCAACACATTATTTATCAACCAATCAAATGTCATAAATTTAGTCAAACCAATTAACAGCCAGCTGATTACAACAATAATCACCATTGGTGGTAATTACAGAGATAATTTGTTAAATTTTCACACGAATTTCACTTTTGGTCCCAATTTTTTTGGTAATCTTGACCATCATATTAGATTATACTTGTAGTTGATTTAGACGATAAGTGCGAGTTATGCTTTGCACTCATCACAGTTTCCATCTCGATCAACTACTTGTATTATGACATTCAAGATTATTGGCAAAATTGGGACCAGTAGTAGTATTATATATGACACATGATGTTAAATCAGCCATTGAAACTTATTAATTTGCTTAATTACAAAGCTATCACAGCAATAGTAAAAAACAAGTGATTGTATTGCCTTATTTTGGTCTGTTTCTAAGAACATAATTTGATTCGAATTTTCTCTATTCGAATATAACTCGTAGTACGATTAATAATTGATGATTCTAATTGTGAAACTGGAGCAGCACATTCAACTCGCCCTGCAGGCTCCTTGAACTGCAATTTGGTTTTACACGTACATATCATTGATAATAATCTTACCACTTGTTATATTACGGCTGACAATCTCCTCAGACAAAGAAAATGAACAATAATGAACATAATATATAGACATTATAGACTGATCTAGACATAATATCCGAAATTATGTCTATATCAGAAAAAAAACCGATTCTGAAAAAAACCTTTTGGTTTTTTTTCATTTACATCACTACATTAGTGAGTAACGTTCGATACTACATTCAAACATAAATTTGGTCGGACTAAAGAAACTGCCAGGCTATGACCTGGAAGACCAAGAAATTTAAAAAGTAATACATTTTACCTATAATTTGGCGTAAAATCTATGCTTTAACTCGATGGGTAAACTGCTCTTCAAAATCTACCACCTTATTTGGTCAAACCGCATCACGCTCCAAGATATTATGCGGCAGACCATTTTTATTTAGTTACGCTGAATGAGTTTAAGAAATTAAAGATAGTTTTATTCTTTAACTGATTAGTCGTTAGTGCAGGCCGATAGAGGGTTAAAGTCACCCTTATATGCCAATCGCACCAAGATAGGGGTTGGCAGACCAAGCTTTTTTGTATCTGTTGGTAGTGAACTGTTACTACAAAACTGAAATTTCCTTTAACTCGATGAGTACAGCGTTTTTGCTGCTGCTGCCCGGACTATAATGGAGCTTATTCAAATTTATAAAATGATTATTATAATGAAATACCTTTCAGGTCATTCCGGTGCCATAACATCTATGTCATTCTCAGAAAATGGTTATTATCTAGCAACAGCAGCAGATGATGCGTGTGTGAAATTATGGGATTTACGTAAATTAAGAAATTTCAGGACACTTCAGCTTGATGAAGGATATCAAATTAAAGATTTGTGCTTTGATCAAAGCGGCACTTATTTAGGGGTAGCAGGAACAGATGTTAGGTAAGTTTATTTGGATTCTATTGAAATGTATTACTTACAAGTGAGATTTTTCAGAGTATATTTATGTAAACAATGGCAAGAATTGAAAGTATTTAACGATCACACTGCAGCTGCTACTGGTGTACGATTTGGCCGTCATGCTCAATACATTGCATCAACATCAATGGATCGAACTCTTAAATTGTATGGACTTGAATAAATTATTGTCATTGTCATTAATTTTTAAGATTTTAATAAATTTAAGCCTCTGTGTTAATGAATACAATTAAGTAAAATAAATCTTTTCGTTAAGACTGTATGTGGATGGTATTATTTCAACTTTCATAATTCACATCACTTTCTACAAGCCCTAACAACTAACTGTTGGGATTAAATGGGATAATTTTGTAAAGGAAAGATATTTTCATTATTCGTTTAATAATAATATTAATGTTAATTTCCAAATGCACAAAAAGCATAGGATCGTCACAAGTAATCAATGAAAACAGATACAGGCAATTAGCAGTTATAATATTAAAAACAACATAATTTGACAAACAATATTTAAAAAAATGCAATAAACAACAATAATATTAAAAGCATATGAAAGGTAATAGCATATATAATATAAAAATTGGAATAAAAATAATGAAAGGTTAAGTACGACATAATTATGTTTAAGCTGGAACAACCAAGGCAAGCCTACTTTATAATTTTTTATTATTTATTTGCTAATTAATTGCCACAATTCCAATTTTACTGGTGATGAAATGGGAAAATGAGAATAAACAAACAGTAGAAGACCATAAAAGAAAGATTGTAAATAGAAAAATTAGATGCTACAAACTATGGAAAACACAGTAATGAGAAAAATACCAAGAAACTCTGAAACAAAACTGGAAAACATAAATATACAGGAAACGATTGAACACATGTGGAAAAACTTTAAAGAAAGTATTCTAACGGCTTCCAAAGAAACTTGTGGAACAACAAGAATAACGAACACACAAGTCAAAAGAACACACTTGTGGTCAGAGACTATAAAAGCCGCAATAAATAGAGAGAAACAAAACTGGAAAAAATATTTAAACACTAAAGCACAGCCTGACTACGAAAAATACAAAAAAGAGGTTAAGAGACTAGTCAAGGATGAAAAACAAAAGTCATGGACAGCATTTGGGGAAAAATGAAAAATGCATATAAAGAGAATCAAAAGTTATTCTATATAACTATCAAAAATGTGAGGAAAAACAAAACTAACACATCCACCAACAAAAAAGATGAAAAAGGAGAGATACTTGTAGCTAAAGAAGAAATTATGGAAAGGTAGAGACAATACTTCAAGGAACTGCTAGAAGGAACTGATCTATTACTGACAAAAGAAAATACAAATGAAACTGATAGAATCAACATGACGGAAACGCAATTTCAAGAAGATGACATAACGACAGAAGAAATACAAGAAGCGTTGAAGAAAATGAAAGTAGGTAAAGCACCTGGACATGACCAGATAACAGTAGATATACTAAAAGCAGGAAAAGAGCAAATAACAGAGATATTGAAAGTACTTATGAACAAAGTGCTACGCTCAGGAGAAGCACCAGAAGATTGGCAAATAGGGATAATTATCCCAATACACAAAAAAGGAGATGGGAAAACCTGTAACAATTACAGGGACATTACCTTATTAAGCACAGTAAGCAAATTATATGCGAGAATAATAGAAAAGAGACTACGAGACAAACTAAAAGATACAAATGAAGATTTACAACAGGGCTTTAGAGCAAACAGAGGAGTGACAGATGCAATCTTCATAATAGGAGAGATAACGGAAAAGGCAATAAGTGAAAATGGAGAGATACACCTCTGCTTTATTGACTTAGAGAAAGCCTTCGATAAAGTAAACAGAGAGGATATATGGAGAATTCTGGAAGAGAGGGGAGTTCAAGAAAAACTGATACAAGAGGTGTAAGCGCTCTATACAAACAAACCAAGAGTTTTGTAAGAGTCAGACACGAAAAATCACATATGTTTGAAACCTCAAAAGGTGTAAAACAGGGATGCATATTAAGTCCCCTGCTATTTTCAATAGTTTTAGATGAAGGAGTTAATGAAGCAAAACAGCAAGTAAAACAATACAAAATAGGACATTGGAAAATGGAGGACATAAAAATTTCAGAACTAACAAATGCAGATGATATAATTATAATTGCAAAAACAAGATGAAAAAACATTGAATGAGAATCTGAACATATACAACAACAGTCTAGAAGCAGTCAATATGAAAATTAACAAACAAAAGACGAAGACAATGATAATAAGCAGAAAAAAGAAGACACACGAGATAAAACTGGGGGATATGAAGCTAGAACAAGTATAGAGAGTTTAAAAAATATCTAGGCGTGATACTGACACAAAATGGAAGATTAGATGAAGAAATAAATAAAAGGACAGGTGCAGCAGGAAGACTATTCAATCCAATAAAGAACGAATTCCTAGCAAAAAAAAACACAAAGAAACCAAAACGAAATAAAATTGGCTACTCTTTCAAAAGAGTAGCCACCCCAATTTTGTCCTTTGGATCCGAGACATGGACATTAACACAAAAACAAAAAAGCAGAATCCAAAGCACCGAAATGAGGTTCCTTAGAAAAATAGAGGGAAAAACAAGAATGGATAAAATAAAAAACATCACATTTAGAGAAAAACTGAAAACAAAAGCAGTGGCGTGCGGTCCATGGAAGCAGTGCTTCCTTAAGAATTTATTCAAAATAAAAAACAATGCTAACAAAAATATTTTTATAAAATTATGGTTACCGTTTATTTAAATTTGTAATATTTATTCAACTTAAAGCATAGTATCAATTCCCTACAGCGAAAAGTATAATTAGAGTACTATTTTAAATCAGGCTCATTAAACTTGCACGCAAAGGTAACAGCGCTTCAAATGTGTTACATACACTGCATATAAGCACTGATTTCGTTGCTTACTGCTCTTCTCCTCGCCTCGCCGGACGATGCAGTGGACAAGGTCGTTATTTTTAGTGTGCTCCGTGCCCATATGTTTATTTATTATAATTTGGTTATTTGTTCGATTTTTAGTATGTGTTAAATGTTACTTAAGTAAAATTCTGCGAATGAGACTGATTTTGAAACATTTTATTATTTCAATTTATATAAGTTGCGATTGTTTTAAAAACAAATAATTCTATTTAGTTTGCTTTGTATGCAGTGTTTAAGATTGCTTTATTGTCATGACTGCAAATTCAGCTGCTTCGGTGGAAGGTTCGAGTACTTCCGATACATCTGAATCGGGACGTTTTTGTTCTTCAGGTTTAAAGTATTAGATAAAGAATTTGTGACCCTGCCCGAAGAAAGGACCCTTATGGCGAAATTTAACTTTTCGAGATAAACGCATTTAAAGTTTAATAGTACTGTATAATAAGTAAGTAAAGTGTTTTATTTATTTCTTTATATAGCCATCAATTCTAAAGCTACAGATTTGTATCTTGGTAATGTAATGTCTAGAGTGCTGGACTTTCACCCAAGCGGCCCGAGGTCGATTCCCGGTGCCTGCAGATCTGGTTAAGGGTTTCTGCAGTTTTCCTTAGCTGTGACACAAATGTGGGATTTGCGCTGTTCCATCTGTAAGTCGGCTGCAGCCGCACTTAGGACCTACGTAATAATAATAATCACTCCCGCACAAGCTTATAGCTTCTGCGGCCTGGTTTCCAGGCTATGGGTTGTAGCAATTATGTAACTAATTTTCTTTAAAAAAGGAAGGTTTAGAAGTCCCAAAACAGTTAAAATCGAGAAATCTCGTCATAAGGGTCCTTTCTTCGGGCAGGGTCACATTTTCTGCATACAGTTTTGGAGAGAAATTACAAATTGTTGAGAAAGGCAGACCAAAACCAGAACTTTCAAACTTAACAACAACGATTAAAACCTGAACCAGATATTTTATTGCTAAAAAAAGACCAGAAAATAAAGTTGCTTTATAAATAAATTGTAGTACTTTTTTAAAATAAACAATAATAGTGAAGAAATTCCATAAGTATAAAATGTAAAAGTTCTTCTTTGAAAAACTTTTAAGCTGAATAATTATAACATTTTTTTATAACACCTAGTTATATTAAAATTAAAATCGTAGTTGCTTCCCTAGCCTAAATTCTCACCGCACGCCACTGAACAAAAGCAATACTACACACAATAGAAGAAGGACAGCTAAGATGGTTTGGGCATGTAATGAGGATGGAGGAAAGAACAACAGTAAAAAAAGTATACGACGCAAAGACGTACAAAAAGAAGAAAGGAAGACCGAGAAAAACATGGACAGAAGAAATACGAACAACAGCTGAAAAGCGAGGAATAAAATGGCACGAAACAAAAGACAGAAGAGGATGGAAAGAAATATGGAAAAGAAGATCTACGAAATAAATTCAACCAAACAGGCCTACACTGGAAACAGTAGAAAGGCTTTAGGATTAAGTAAGTAAGTATTTAATAAAATAAACAATTTAGGTTATTGTGTCAAAAGGTCAAACATCCATATATTTTAAAATTCTTAGCTATAGCACCAACCTTACAAAAAAGTTACTATATTTTAAGACTTGGCAAGTATGCCATAATATCTATCTTTGTATTCGCTATTTTTCCATTGCTCACGCATGAAAATCCATTCTCTAGATAAAGTTTTTTCAATACTGTATATTCAAAATGTCAAATTATTACTATTAATATTATAAGACTAGTGAACACCGCCGTTCTTCGCCTATAGAAATTATCGTTTAAAATGTGCAAAAATATACAGGTTATTTCATTTAAAAAAATGTTGTTTTTTTTAATATCTCGAAAACGCGAAGTTCAATTGTTTTTAAAATTTTACCATCATAATCAGAAGAGAAAACGCTACTACTTTGGTAATTTAACCAACATCGTATCTTTAGTAGTAACAAAGTTGGCAATATTTGAACACCTTGTATAAGGCTTGGAAAGGGTATTACTTGAACAATATCTAAAAAAAATCTATGAAGGTACCGCGCCAACTTGGTCAAATCGGCATGGAATGTATCAGAACTTTATCATATCGATCTCTGCATCACCCAGACTCTGTTTTTAATTTCACGTCCATTTTTAGTTCCTACATAATCATTGACCTCCAGTCTTCATATTCACGGCTAGGAATCGAGCTATAACTGGTAGTTTGGCTAAGCGATTCCACAACTTTCTTATTTGTCTCAAAAACATGCATTCTTTGTATTAATTAAACAAGTATTCTGCCATCCTAAGCAAAAACAACCTAACTACATTTTCATGAAAATTTAGATATTGTTACATATGCATTTTATGTCATAATCTTTCACTTTTCTCATATTTGACATCAATACGTAAAATAATTGTGGGTGAAATACACGAAAATTTAACCTATCTACATTTTACTCTGCTTTATACTAATAGTCCAGTCAATTTAGAACAAATTTTCATGAATAGCGGAAAGTTGAGGAAAGTCCGTGGATTTTTGCATAGACCTTCCTGGAGGGCTGTTAAATAACCCCCTAAAAGTCACCGTCTGTAGGTGGTGAGCTCGAGGAGATAATGAGGGTAAATCACGCCCCCTAACGGTTTTTGTCGTTTTTCTCGCAAACTTAGGTTTATCGAGATGAAGGAGGTTAGGTAAATTAAAGTTTATTTAAATGCCTACCAGAAATGTCCGAATGTTCTTTTTGTGTTATCGAAGAAAGAAGATATGGCATACATAAATGATCAATTTGCTCCAGTAAATCTGCTCAAGGAACTTTAATTTACCTAACCTCCTTCATCTCGATAAACCTAATAGTTTCGGAGAAAAACGACAATAACCGTTAGGGGGCGTGGTTTACCCTCATTATCTCCTCGAGCTCGCCACCTACAGACGGTGACTTTTAGGGGGTTATTTAACAGTCCTCCAGGAAGGCCTATGCAAAAATCCACGGAGTTTCCTCAACTTTCCGCTATTTTTTTCTAATTTGACTGGACTATAAGGAAAAATAACCTATCTGCACTTTAAAGAAAGGAACTAATTTTAGAAATTGTAAGCTTGCAATTGAAAATAAAAACACTTTAGTTATGTGTCTAACAATTCTATTCTAACTTATAAACACAAAAGTGTAAACATAATTATTAATTAAACTGAAAGTTAAACGAATCGTCTAAATTATCAATGTTTGTCGATGTTGGCAAAAGACCCTGTAGAATCCTTATAGAAAATGGCTGTGACCTGTGACCAGATTGCTGAAGAAATTTTGCTGAAAGATAGTTTTCAATATGTAGATTAAAAGTATCACTGGGCACAAAGTTTAAAAAATTATAGTTTTCGAATTACAGCTGTTTGAAGTTGAATAAAGCAAAAATTGCTCAAAACTTCAAACGGCTGTAATTCGAAAAGTTTTGGAGTTTTGTGCGCGTTGACACTTTTGATCTACTCATTAGGGAATATCATTTATCAAAGTTTCGGGGGGAGGGGTGCAATTTAAAAATTGTCAACTTCAAACTGCTGTAATTCGAAAACTATAATTTTTTTGGACTTTGTGCCCATTAACACTTTTGACCTACACATCGATAACTTTCTAAAATCTTTCAGCAAAGTTTCTGAACAATCTGGTAAAAGCAATTTTCCATAAGGATTCTGCTGGGGTCCTTTTCCTAAAACAACATTCTGTTCCGAGGAATCTAATGCAAAATATATTTAAACTTTTCAACCAGGAATCTCTTACTGTTATATCTGAAGGAAGATATCTTTTGCTGAGTATGTTCACAGCGATAGCGCAGTATACTAGGATTGTACAATTCTATATGACTTGTTATAGGTTCCAAATTTATTTTGTTGTGGAGTGGTTTCTTAGAAATTTTGCGCCTGATATTTACTGATCCAATTCTAGCACACTGTAGAGCATTTCGGACTACACTATCATTGTTTGTAAAATATCCAAAAGTTTCTAAGAAAAAGACTACATATTTCAACTTTTTGGCTGTTCTTCAGTTTAGGTACGCTACCCACAGCCAGACATACTACGTACCATTCGATGCGTCTCATTGACTTGAAGAATAGTGTCCGTAGTGAAAGTTGGGGGGGGAGTAGTAGTTTTCGAGATAAACACCATAAACTTTTTTGGAAGGGGAGCCATAGACTTACATTTTAATTCCCTCCTACCTGAAAATGCCTATTTTGATGTGCATGCGTCCTGACCTAACCTAACCTCAGCTAATCTAACCTATCCTAACCAAAATGAAATTAAAACACGTATGAATTGATGAAATGCAAATTTAAATTAAACCTAAATTAAGTCAGGGTAGGTTATAAGTTAGGTTATAGGTTAGATTGTGGGTTAAGTTATAGGTTAGATTGTGGGTTAGGTTATAATGAGCGTCTCGCACCATATATGATCCGGCGTTTGTTTGACATCGCAGGATTTGACAATTTGTTTGCTACCAAGGTCAAACACAAAATTAATGGCGCCAATTTTGAAATTTACTTACCGAGATAGCTTCCAGAAAATACCTACTTTAAATTCCCTGTAAAATAAATCTGTTTTATGAATATAAATTAATAAATGCTTATAGAATAGTATATTATACAACTAGTTATGAAAGTCATACTTTTTCCACGTGTTTATCAAGCAAATGAGTGAAAAAAAGGAGACTTTCTAACGTGTTGCACACGATATTTTTTTGCATACGGTAAGTTGAGAAATTTGTCCTAAGAGGATTTATGCAAAATGTTAAAGAAATCAGAAAAACGTAGTAATAATCTTTGACAATAACCTCGGGGGAGATTGAAATTTGTTGTTTACAAACATAATTAAAAAGTGCTTAAGAAGAGTGAACTTTCATTATTATCAATATCGTCGGCTTCATATGAAAAGGGCATAAGTGCCAAAATTGAAAAAACTGAAATTTTAACGTTATCTGGTTAACTATTACTTTTTCTATAAAATAAATACGAGAAATTCCGAAAATAATTAGTAAAAGTAGCTTAAATAGCAAAAATAAAATCAGGCACAAGTGCAAAAGCATTGACAGACAACATGAAAAATGTTACATTTCTTGTAAACAGGTTTTTCGGACTTATGCACTTTTCATGTGAAGCCGACGATATGCAAAAAATTCAGAGTTATCATCCCTTTTTTCATCAAGGGCAAAAATATGTTTAAGAAAACAGGATAGGTAATATTAAGTATAAATATAGTGAAAATACATTTATTCAACAATAACAATTCAGGCAAAAACAATAATTACATTTACATAAATATTAAATATCTAATTAAAAGTATTAAAACTAATATTATTAGCATTCCTGTTAATAGGAAAAAACAAATTACGAAGTGTGGTCGAACCTTGTATGAATGTTTATAGTAACATCTGTTTTATTTAAAAGACTAGCCAAAATAATATTTTTTAGCAGGATTCGTTGTAATTCTACTTTTATCAAACCAGCATCCCGAATATCATCTAATATGTGCACAAAAGTTGCGCCTCCTTTTAATTTATCTGGAACCCAAAAAATTGTTTACTAAATTATGGTTTTTAAATAACGGCGTGTATACATACTTGCAATTTTAGCTCTTGTGTCTTTGTTTAAAAAAACAGACAATGTCAAGTGAGTGACCTACATGGGTTATCCAAAACTTCACCAGAATAAGTCCCTCGCTTTTAGTCAAAACCTCCACCCTTGAAGGACAAGCTTTCCCAATTTTATTTGTTCCTTTGCTTTTAAAATGCCTTACACCTTTCCCCTTGTTTATGTAGTTATAGGAGCAATGACAGTTGTAAAATTCTTTCTTACTGCCATCGGCTAATAATTTAAATGAAGTATGCAGAACATACAACGACAAATTGCTTTCCTGGATTTGGTCTTTCCATCGATTAAATGCTAGAAAATTGATTGAAATTGAATGTTATATACATTGATATGTTCTTATATATTGTTACTTTTTTATGACTTGCTATAAACACTATTGTGTAACATAGTTAAATAAAATATTATTATTATTATTATTATCAAATCCAGGAGCTTACCTGAAGAAGATTCAAACTGAAACTCATCATACTCAATTTCCACTTTATGTACAGTGGTCATGTTTTCTCAAATCTGCATAATTTCTGAAATGTTCAGAACAATTTTCAAAAGCCCATTTAATTCTGGAATTTTGGGTACGTTCTTCCTTTGAAGCAACAATTCCATGGATTTGCTTTTGATGACGGGAAAAGTTTGATTTATTAACGAATTGTTGACCACATATATCACAGATTTCCCTAATGGTTTTTGGTGCAAGAGGATCCCTGTCGTGTATTCTTCTTATATGAATGTATAGATTTCTCTTTTTAGTGAATGTAACATATTCCTCGCAAATAATCTCTTCCATAATTTTTAATTTGATAAATTATGCACGGCACTTATAAATAAAACGAAAACAAAACTTTACTTTTAAATAGGTTAGGTGCAAAACAAATTGTCAAATCCTGTGATGTCAAACAAACGTCGCATCGCAGGTGGCACGAAACGCTTGTAGGTTATAGGTTAGATTGTGGGTTAGGTTAGATTATGGGTTAGGTTATAGGCACACACACTTCCATATTCTTTTATATAACATTTTTAACCGAGTTTTTAATCTAAAAGTTACTTTAATTACGAAACCACAAGAAATAAGTTGCATATGCTCTATGCTGTCAAATTGACAAATAATATAAAATATTTTTAATAATCTTAGTCACCTGCGTGATATGGTACCTAACATATATGCTAATACCAAAGCAAACGTGAACATTGTTGTATTTTTTGTAGATACATTAAATTTTCCTTAACACAATAACGAAAGCATTGTCAACTACCTAAGCGAAAAAACCTATCTGCTTAATTATCGCAGTGGATAAATAATTTAATAATTCCTATTCCATAATTAAATTATAACTATTTAATTAAGAAAAGTTACATTATTATTACTTTCTACTATAATTTTAAAAAATATATGAAAACTGATTGAACTAAACGTAAATTCAAATTGTAATTTTCTCATTTTGAATTAAAGAGTAGATAGGATGTTTTTGCTTAGCACGGCAGTATATTTAAAGGCTTTGTATAAAATGCAGCTTTTTTATTTATTATATAGCATCTTACAAATATTCTGCACATGAAATAAACAAAATTGTATCATAATACAAACAAAAGAAATTATGAAATAAAACAATAAACATAATAACTACTTATTTAATAATTATCTTTTACTATTTGACTTTTAAAATCCGTGAAATATTCTTGCACCTCTCTTTTTCTTATCTTTTACTCCAGTCTTGCTAGGATTCTTAGCGTGACTATCTGCTTCACATGACTTACATCCGCATTCTGATGGTAGAGTAAAACTATTTTTAAATTTATAACCATCTTCGCAGTTTAGTGTAACAGGGAAGGGCTCATATTTTGTAACTTGACAACAAGAACACACTGCATCATGATGGTAACTCACTGAAAAGTTTAGAAAAATAATTTTGTTAATTATAGACTACCTATTACAATAAATTACCAGAATTGAAAGCTGTATATGACTTGCAAGTTCCAACACATTCGGTAAAACCTTTAACACCTTCTTTATTTATACATAATCCATGTTTATGATGTTCAATGGAGAATAAACCAATTGTTTCATTAAATTTCATTTCCATTGGACCACAAGTAACTAAAATAAAATGCATTTATTTTTATTGAACATAGGAAGTTGATTTTAGTTTACCTTGTGAAAGTGCACTTGTATTACAATGTTGACAACATCCCACAGTATAAATGTATTCTAATGGACAATCATTAACATTTGGGCAAGATTCTTGCTCACTTACAACTACTAATTGATCGCCCAGAGTTTCGCAAGTATAAGCAGTGCAATTGTCTTCTGAGATCCATGTGTCTCCTAAATTTCTAGATTCTCCTTCTATTACACACGCCACTTGAACACATTCACCACAACATTCAGTGGTGGATTCTATATATTCTGAACCCTTAAAAAGAATAGACAGTAAAAGAGATAATAAAAATTTGTGAAATTTTTATTATTATAGCTAACCAAAGAACAGTTCCGTGTACATGTTTCCACTAATTCTTTCTTATTAATTTCACCAAGTTCGTTTTCAATACAAGAAATCTTCTTACATTTATCATTGTCTGGTGATGCCCATGTTTCTCCAACCTATAATAAAATATAATTGATTAGACTTGTTATTTATTTTTTACTTAGTGTTCTTATACTCTAATTTGTAGAAAATTACACTTTCTACAATATTGATATACATAAGCGAATCTGCTATTGGTTTTTTCGGGTCAGGTCAAACACTTGTTGTTGTTTCGATGTCATTCGAATGTCATGCAGGCAACGCATGCCTGACTCATAGTCTTAACTCAAACCGTTTTTTTTCAGGAAGTGACTTCTACCCACATGCAAAACACCAACAGAAAAATAACATGCATACAATACATAAACAGCATTAATAGTTTTGGCGATTTAGTGCCATTTTGGCTTCTTGGTTCTACAGTTTTTGGTTTTGGTGCCTGGCATGTAAATTTGGCTATTATTTGTGTAGTGTTTGGCCATTGTATAATAAGTAGTGTGCCTCAACTCTACCTAACGATAGATAAAAATGACGGGAGAGATAACTATAAATCTCGTTCATCTATACTGGTCTAGTGCCCTCATCTCTTTGTGATGGGTGATTGCGGATTAATTTTGGATCCACTACGGAGCGATTACCCATGCCGATCTATCTATCAATCTACGTATCTATTTACCTGTAAATGCTAAAACTCGCCTATTCTTAACGGGTAACGACTTTTGTAACCAGGTAATAAACTGTGGCGTTGCGGCCGGTTCTCATTACTGAAGCACAAAAATTGCACCAAAACGTGTTTTATCACCATCAGTAATAAACCTTACTCTCGCCTATTTTTAAGAGCTAGGTTACAAGTTAACTATAACCGGGTAATAAACTGCAGCAATGCCAGTTCTTGTTACCAACGAACTGAAATTGCACCAAAACGTGTTTAAGGACTGTATCGAAAAGAAAGTTGACATTTTTAAACAATCACAAAAGCAAGCTGTGAAATATTTTTAAAATAATTTCAATAATAATTTGTTTATTTATAGTATATCGACAACCACTTCATATGAAAAAAAATTCAAGTTTGTATGCAATATACAGCAATGACGCGAATTAATATAAATGAAAGAAAAGTAATTTTGGACGAGTAGTGCAGAATAAAAGGAATTTTTAAAAGACGGTTGGCTAAAAATCGCAATGTTGCCCATGAAAGTGTCATAAATATATTAAAAAGTTTGGCGAGGCTTGTAGTTTGAAAAGTAGTAGTTGACCCGAAAAAGATTATAGCAGATTCATGATCTGCATCTTAAAAGCCTTTAAAAAAAATGTATTAAAACTCCGAAATTTTTTTAAGGTTCAATTTTGTTGTACTGTGATTATTTCATTCTATTTTTTGTTTTTGACCAATCGCAATGTTGCCCATGAAAGTGTCATAAATATATTAAAAAGTTTGGCGAGGCTTGTAGTTTGAAAAGCTGTCGAAATCTGGTCCTAAAAATGGATCCTCTAATCCAGGATGAGATAGTTAGGTGTTGAAGATTTTTAAACGTAAATCAATGTTGTCAGTATGCAACACTCCGAAAAAAGCAGAAACATCAATAGGAATGATTCAGCGAATAAAGAAAAAGTATAATTTGAAATCTTATAAAAAACAAAAAAATCTGAAAGGAACGAAAAACAATCTGTAGATGTAAGAAAACAGACAAGAAACCTGTATGACAACGTCTTAACAAGGAAAAACCAGTGTGTTATAGTGGACGATAAGACGGACTGCAAATTTGATTATAAAACATTGCCAATGCCCCAATTTTACACTATTGAGAAAAATGCATATGTGAGCAAAAAGGACAAGTCGATTTTCATGGAAAAATATGGGAAAAAGGTCTAGTATGGCAAGATATATGAAATGCGGCATGAAATTTAGTCCCTTATTTACTGAAGAATATTTGAATGCAGATTTATACATCTTCAGAAAAACGATGAAGCTGCAACTAGTCTAGAAGATTTAAAAAAAATTGAATAAGCCCGCCAAAGCAGTCACAAAGGCAGTCGTCCGAAGCTTAATACGTAACCTAAAAAATAAAGTGAGATAACTGGCAAAATAATAATAATTTTTTATATTTCTGTAAATTATTAAATTTTCTAGATATTAAAGTGTTGTTTTATTATAAAATTATTAAAAGTATTGCATAATTATAAAAGGTATATGAGTCTGAAGGTGTCAACTTTCTTTTCGATACAGTCCTTATTCACTACCAGGCAATAAATCTTGTTACCTGGTACACGTAAAGACTTGCTTATCCTTATCATGCATTTAGAAACGAGTCTTCTTTGAAAACAAATTCGAATTATAACTGAAATTTGACCTGACCCGAAAAAGATTATAGCAGATTCATGATCTGCATCTTAAAAGCCTTTAAAAAAAATGTATTAAAACTCCGAAATTTTTTTAAGGTTCAATTTTGTTGTACTGTGATTATTTCATTCTATTTCGTTTTTGACCAATCGCAATGCTTTATTTTTTGGATTACAGCGATAATTCGATAATTTTTTATTGTCCTTTTCGACTGTTTTTATTTTCGTGACAACGCTGAAAACTAGTGTCACATGTGTCCCATTTTTTACTTTCATGTCAAATACTAATCTTTATGTTAATAAGTAGATGCTTAAATAAACAACTGTATCATGAAATAATCTTACCGAATTACATGCTCGTGCTTCTGAAATTATCTGTTGTAATACTCAAGTTGATTAAAACGCAACACTCGTGTCATTTTTTGACAAATTTCCCTCCGTTGCACGTCGGGAAATTAAAACGTCAAAAAATGACACTCGTGGTTGCTAATCAACGTTCGTATTACAAATCGATAATTTCGAAGCACTCGTGTAATTACAAGTGATAATTTAATAGTTGTTAGGATTTCATCTTTAGTGATTACAATGATATTAATGATATACAATGATATTAATGATAATGATGATTGAATCATTAGTAAAATATGGTAGATAAAGACCGAATATAATTTGCAAATTCATTAACAATGTTTTGACTGCCTTTTTTTATCAATTTTTTTTTGTTATTAATATGCATGGTGTGAGGTAAGTTTCCTTTGTACTTTTTATTTTTTATGTAATTCCACTAGGTCAACAGTAATCCTTGTAGGTGCCATAGTCCCAAAACAAGCTATGCTTCAAAAATTTGAATACAGGATTTTCATGATTGCTTTTGTAAATAAAGAAGTTACTTTTAAAATATTAAACGTCAAAATTTATTTAACAAAACAAGAAATATTCAAACAAAATTAAAATTGAAATACTAAAAATTAATGAAATAAAAATAAATTTGGATATCTTAAATAAAAGAAAAATCAATTCTGAGATATTCTAATTCTTTTTATCTTCAAAAGTAATATCTCTGTTATTCAATTCTGGGATAGCTAATTTTTTTTATATTCAGAAGTAATATCTCTATTATCCATATTACTAACTTAAAATTTAAATAAATACCTTACATTATTTACAAATAATCAAAATCTTAGTGCCTTTTAAATTGCCAACCGAACTTAGTAACAAACTGCAAAATTGCTGTTTCCATGTGGATTTATATCAACATAGTGGAAATGCAATAACAATTCACCTCTCTTCATAAATAATTCTGTATTACTGGATATAATTGAAATTATAATAAGCAGCTGTATTGCAGACATAAGTTAAATGTCCTTTTAATTACTACAATGATAAACCTCCATATTCCATCCAAATTCTAATGAAAATTATTAATCTGATAACCCAGAAAAATTTTTCCCACAAAAAAAATTAAATCACTATTAATTCACTTTTATATATTATTATAATTACTACAACCCATAACCTAAACCAAGGCCCCAGAAGCTATAAGCTTGTGCGGGAGGGAGGGGGCGATTATTATTATGTAGGCCCAATGTGCGGCTGCAGCCGACTTATAGATGGAACAGCGCAAATCCCACATTTGTGTTACAGCTAAGGAAAACTGCAGAAAACCTTAACCAGATCTGCCAGCGCCGGGAGTCGAACCCGGGCCGCTTGGGTGAAAGTCCGGCACGCCAGACATTACACTACCAAGGCTATTTATTTAAATTAAATTGTTTATTATTAAAATCATTAACTAAGTTCAAAACTTTAACAAATAATAAACACTTTGATGTTTCATCAACATAACCTAAAATTTGACATTTGGACTTTGTTTACATTTTGAGGTCGTCACATAACCTTTAAAATTTTTAATTATGCTCTGGGCACAAACACCTGGCTTGGGACAACTAAATTTACAGAGTGCGAGAGTCACCAAATTGCTTCCTGTATTGTTTGAATGATATGTTTTGAAAAACAAAAGAGAAAATTGGTTAATTTTTTAGTGATATTTGGTGGAAAACAAATGCAAAAAAGTTACTAAATCTACATAACCAAATTATTGTTTATAATTATCATTAATTGTTTAAACAAATTGTATAATTAGTTAGAAAAAAATCCTCTTTCTAATGGCATAAGATACTATAAAATACTAAAGCCCAATAATAAGATGGCTATTAAATGTCAACTGAATCAAATTTCAAATGCAATCAATTATACATTAAAATATAAATTAAATAATTAATATCCTTGTTTTACCTCTTTTTATGATTAGAAAAACCTTTCTATAACCTATAGAACAATATTTACACAAATTTAGATATCCAAACTAAAAATAACAACTAAATCACATAATATCAGATTATCAAGGTAAAATGCAGAAATATGTGTTTTTAAATCCATAGATCTTCTATAAGAAATCATCCCTACATTTGCATTTATGTCTCCCTTGTACCCAAGGAACTACTTGACAATAACATAATGAAATATTTAAGCCAACAGACTTTTTACCCTTGACAATCCAACTCGAAAATTTTTAACCAATCAAATTACAGAATTTTTCAAATTGGGACCAATGAAATTAGTTTATAGTGGAAAAACCACTAATGGTTTATTCTCAGTGAAAGAATTTATGTTAAAATAAATAAAAATTTGCTCGATGGATTGTCAAGCCGAATTCAACTCGTGGTCTAATTTTCTTTCTTGCAAAATCGGTCATTTAAGACATTCGTAGCTTTTGCTTTTGGAAAATTACACTCGTCTCCTTCGTCGACTCGTGTAATTTTTCGCTGCAAAAGCTACTCGTTTCTGAAATGACAAATTTTGTCGGAAAAGATTAGACCACTTGTTAAATTATATATGAAAAACAACAAAATCATAATAAAACTACTAAAACATTAACTCTTAAGAAAACCTTTACAAATTAAACCTGCAGGAAGGCAATAAATCTTTGCATACATCTCAAAACAAGCGTTGAAATGGCTGCAATACTTTTTTATATACAATAATTAATTTTAGTTCAGTCAAATTAGAAAAAATAGCGGAAGGTGGAGGGAAGTCCGTGGATTTTTGCGTAGACCTTCCTGGAGGGCTGTTAAATAACCGCCTAAAAGTCACCGTCTGTAGGTGGAGAGCTCGAGGAGATAATGAGGGTAAACCCCTAACTGTTTTTATCGTTTTTCTCGGAAACTATTATGTTTATCGAGATGAAGGAGGTTAGGTAAATTAAAGTTTATTTAAATGCCTACCAGAAATGTCCGAATGTTTTTTCGTACCTTGCACAGTGTACACAGACTAGCACAGTGTACTCTCCTAAGAATTAATTTGGCAATACAAAACTTTCATCCGACTGGCACCAAGGATAACGATAATATCGCCTGATGGATTTTGCCGAAGACATGCTAAGGTAAAAGACGACTAGACCACGATCGTGTCCGGCTGTCAATGAATGTTTCTTATCTATTTCATGACGAATATGAGACCACAAAAAGTTACGTCCAAAAGTTCCTTGAGCAAATTGCTCATTTATGTATGACATATCTTCTTTCTTCGATAACACAAAAAGAAGGCGAGGTACGAAGAAACATTCGCACATTTCTGGTAGGGATTTAAATAAACTTTAATTTACCTAACCTTCTTCATCTCGATAAACCTAATAGTTTCCGAGAAAAACGACAAAAACCGTTAGGGGGCGTGGTTTACCCTCTTTATCACCTCGAGCTCTCCACCTACAGACGGTGACTTTTAGGGGGTTATTTAACAGCCCTCCAGGAAGGCCTATGCAAAAATCCACGGACTTCCCTCAACTTTCCGCTATTCATGAAGTTCTAAATTGACTGGACTATTTATCGAACGATAGTAAATGTCAGCTGACCACTGATAGCTCCTAAACGGTAACAGCTAGAAAAATCGTTGTAATACGGATGTAAACAGTGGATAGAGGCGCATCTAGAGAAATTATTTTCAAATATACAGGGTGTTGCAGAAAATTGTAGCACGTTCAAGGTAATCTTTCTTTAAATAGAATGCCCCAAATATTTTTGCATATTTAACACCTCTCTTGGCAGGTTTATTCATATCTAAAATTTTAGCGCCATCTAATGACCGGTTTAGAAGTTATAAATTCTTTTCAAAAAAATTGAGTTTTATATTATACAGTTAACAGTTTACCGCTTTCACGGCCGCAACTGTGAAGACGAATTTAAGTAGGGATTTTGTTGCAGGGGCTTGTAGGGTGCTCCTCTTTAAAAGAAAATGGACCCACCATGTACAGGGTGTTCAAAATTAATTTTTAAATTTAGAGAACTTCAAAGCTAAAATTCACAACTTTTTCAAATGGAACAACCTGTATATTTTGTACCTTTGTGATGCAGAATTAAATAACGAACATTTTTTGTTTGCACCTTTGGAACGATCTTTGTACGTTTCTTAACATTGCCGGCGTGATACTTCTAAAAGTATGTATTATTCTATCCTTCATATTTTGGATTGTGGTTGGTGTCTGTATAAACAATTCCTTTCACATATCCGCATAAAAAGAAATCCATTTTTGTAAGATCAGGAGATCTCGCAGGCCATTTAGTGGGTCCATTCCTTCCAATCCATTGATGTGGGTAGATATTATTTAGGTGGTCTCTTACTGCATGTAAATAATGCAGTGGAGCACCGTCTTGCTGAAGCCACATCCCATTTCGGATCCTTTGAGGAAGGTTCGCTAATAATTGTGGCAGATAGTTCTCCAAAAAATGTAGAGATAAAGATAAATAGCTCCAGTTAATGTACCATCAAAAAAATGTGGCCCTATTACATGTTCTCCAATAATTCCCCTCCCCCAAACGTTTATGGACCATCAAGTTGTCTGAAAAAGTGGGGATTTTCTGTAGCATAATAATGGAAATTGTGCCTGTTAACAAATCCATTTTTATGAAACGTTGCCTCATCAGTGAACAAAACATTGTTGAAGAATGTAGCATCGACTTGCATTTTACCTATGGCCCAATTACAAAACTGTAAACGTTTTAGAAAATCATTATTAGTTAATTCCTGGTGCATTTGAATGTGATATGCATTAAACTTATTTTTCTTTAAGATTCGACCAACAGAATGTCTACTTATTCCTACAGATGAACTCACTTCTCTCTGACTAACATGGGGATTCTCAATCGTTGCCAGCACAACAGATAACTAATTTTCTTCGTTCACAACATTGTTAATTCGTTCACTTTTTTCATACTGTACATTGCCGGTCCTCACAAATCTATCGAGCAGGTTTTGAAAGCTGTGAACTTTAGGGAGCCTCCATTCAGGATACCATTGGTGGTAAATTCTGCGGGCAAGCAAACAATTTCTTTCCGACTCGCCCAAAACAAAAGTCATGTCTACAAGTTCTTCATTACTAAAATTCATTTTGAAAGACTAAAACACCTAAATGTAAGTTTCGCATATGTGCACAACAATTGCTAGATGCTTTAATGTTTTGTTGAACAAAAACAACCAACACACTTGACAACTAAATAAATAATTGTTTTTAATTATGTACTTCTTGCAGTTTTTTCTCAATAAATCAAAAGTGGTTACAGATAGCTATAGGGACGTACATACAAGAAATGTTCCTTATTTAATTCTGCATCACAACGGCACAAAATATACAGGGTGTTCCATTTGAAAAAGTTGTGAATTTTAGCTTTGAAGTTCTCTAAATTTAAAAATTAATTTTGAACATCCTGTACATGGTGGGTCCATTTTCTTTTGAAGAAGAGCATCCTACAAGCCCCTGCAACAAAATCCCTACTTAAATTCGTATTCACAGTTGCGGCCGTGAAAGCGGTAAACTGTTAAATGGGATAATGTAAACCTAATTTTTTTGAAAAAGATTTATATCTTCTAAACTAGACATTAGATGGCGTTACAATTTTAGATATGAATAAACCTACCAAGAGAGGTGTTAAATATGCAAAAATATTTGGGGCATTCTATTTAAAAAAAGATTACCTTAAACATGCTACACTTTTCTGCAACACCCTGTATATTTGAAAATAATTTCTCTAGATGCGCCTCTATCCACTGTTTACATCCGTATTAGAACGATTTTTCTTGCTGTTACCGTTTAGGAGCTATCGGACTTCCCCACACTATTGCCCCACCCGGTATACTTGGATTGTGTTCTGTCAATAAAGTCTAACTTCTAAAAGCCTATGTTTTGTTCAAGTACATTTATTAGAGACAACTTGTAACAACGTTGTAAGTAACATAAACATACAACGTTGCTACATGCGTTTTCCACAATAATGCTTCCTGCAGCTGTAAATTTCGTGTTAGAACTTTTTTAATTATCATTTTGTGTAAATATTCTCCTTTTAATACGTTGTACAACTATGAAGGTATTATTTTCACCTAAGCAATTTCTCATTGTTTTTTCGATTTCTGCAGTTCAATGCTTTTGTTATTTACAACGTTGTTACGGCCGACCCTTCAAATATTGCATACAACAATGATTTTCAACTTACCTTAAGGATCTTGGTTCCCACTAAGCATGCTACTACTTTATGAGTTCCACAACATTGACCTTCCACGTAAACTGTTTCTAAAACATAATCGTTCTTCATATCCCTAGGTATCAGAGGACAATCTTTTGTTGAAGATTGTACTTGTGTCTAAAAAATATAAATTTTTGTACTACTGACACTAATAAAGTAACAAAATAGCTTACAGATCCCTTTATACTTGTACACACATAAGTTGTACAGAAATCTTCAGAAGTCCATTCCTCTCCAATATCACGCAAGATACCATCAGCAAAACAACCTACAGCTTCACAAGATCCACAACATTGTCCTAGCTCAGGTGTTGGTGGAACATATTCCCATCCTACGTCACAATTAGTTTCACAAGAATGAAATTCGACCCTTTTTACAAGGCGACCCGAAACGTCTATTATACATTTGATTGTTGTGCAATTATCATTTTCAATTGGTATTTTCTTTCCTAATTCATACACCTTGCCATTATGCCTACATGCAACTCGATGAAGGGTAGGACAACACTTTCCAAATTCAGGTTTAGCCTCTAATACATAGTCTTCATAATCATCAGTCTTGGTAGGGTCTGGACATTCCAGAATGGAACAATCGCTATGAGGTTCTCCTTTTTGATTTATAATACATAGACATTTTCTGCAAGGACCATCTTCCCAAGTACCATTAACCTAATAAATTCTTATTAATATTACAACTATTCTTTTTAAATATATGGATATAAATACCTTTTGAAGGATTTGTTCTTTTTCTGTTTCATCTCTTGCCTTTTCGCCACCATTTTCATTATTCATATATAGTAAATCAACAATACATTTGTTTTCAGGAGGTGAACAAGTATATTTTGAGCAACATTTTCCTTCTACAGTCGATTTTTCAAGTAAGTGGAATTGTGGGCAAAGAGGTGGTTCAGGACAAAGTTCCACGTTGCAGATTTCCACTAGAACAGGACAGCATCCAGATTCGTCTATTTTTATTCCAATACCTGGTTCTGTAGGTAGAATGTCAGTATCGATAGGTTCACAGTCTTCAATTGGTATACATTCACAAACAAATTGTTGGCAGCCATCCTTTGTTTTAATAAGTTTTGTTCTTTGTCCTTCACCACACTGTATTTCTTGTGGAGGTTCACAAGTTGCATTTATTACTTCTGTGTACACTAAAACAATGCAATTAAATGAATTTCCAAGTAAAACAAGGCGATCGAAAACTTACCACACTTATATTTATCACAACACTCATTTGTGGCTGGTACTTTCATTACAATATAACCTTCTTCACAAACTGTTTCAACAGATGGGCAAGTTTGAGTTTCACATTTCAAATTAGTTCCGTCACAACTGCAGTTAGTGCAGACATCTTTTAGCCATATATCACCGGAATGATGACCTTCATCATCGCATGCATCGCATCTTCCTTCAACTACACAAGTGCCATTTAAAAAAACTTGACCTTCTGGACAAAAGCAGCCATCGACAGGTGGATTTGTACATTTCTCTTCTGGATCTTTGAGAGCTTCACATGTTTGAGGACAAGGAGGTGCGCATGGTCTAAATTCTTGACCAGCTGGACATTCAGCTGGTGGACACAGATGATTGTGCCAATTAATACAAAAGCCTAAATTTGCACATTCAAGTGAATACACTGCTAATGCACCACATGATAATTCTGAAGAACCATCACATGTATCTTTCTTGCACCAATCAACAAACATGGATGGATCTAATACTGGATGACACTGAAATTAGATGGTTTGTGACAAATTGGAATTGAATATTAGAATAATTGATCATACTTGTCCGTATATTGCAGTATTTTCTAACTGGAGGCATGGGTCAGAATCTGGAGAAACTTCTTTACATTTTTCTGGTGGTAAATTAATGCACTGATCTCTATTTTCATCTTCAGATGTACCGTAAAGCCAACGAAGTGCAAAATCATTAACGTCAGATGTTGAGGGAAGATCATCATCAGGATTTCCATTACAGTCACCACAGAGACCTTCTAATTTTTCTCCAAATTTAAGTGAAGGTGCTTTTATAGATACTCCAAGAGATGGGTAGTAAATTGAAACCTTAATACATTTTATCAATTATTATGTTTAATATTTATTAATCACAAAAAATATAAATAAAAGATACATAATTGTAAAACAATATATACAGTGAAATATAATATAAATACAAAAATTAGTTAAAGTTTCACAAGTTTTATTAATATCTTAACCTGACAATATTGTTTCGACACTTTATGTCATTATCAAAGGTAGATAAGATTGATCACGACCTTCTAGATTTCACGAGACGAAGTCTCTTATCCGGCCTGGGCACTTTTACGATTTCCCATATAAACTTTGTTTCTGAGAAAACGCAAAATTTCGCCGTTTTGGCGCTAGCTGACACGCTGATGTTTATTTGTCACTTGAAGATATATAGGTTAGATAACCCTTACAAGTGTCAAGCATTGCATGTTTACGTAAATATTTTGCGAATTAATTAAATAAATTTATATAATTAAATTAATTAAGTTATTAAAATTAATTTACAAGTTCAATAACATTATTGAAATTACAATTTTATAACTTCCCGTGAGCTGGATTTAGGATATAGAGATAGTGAGCAGTAAGTACATTATCTGATATAGATTACAAGACTGTATATAGATTATAAAAATGTAAATTTGTTTGCTTCACTTTTACGTTATCACCCTCTCTCTGACAGTCGAAGTTGACTATTTGAGAACGAATTTTATGAAGAAAAATGTGGGTTCACTTAAATTAACTAAATTATGTTTAAGAAATGTTTTTTAAATCGATTTTTTCTTTGCTTGTTAGTATGATGTTTCTTCTGTAAATTACATTTTTTTTGATAATAATTATTATTCATCGTCTTTAAAAAAAAAACTCTAAACGTAACTCGTAATTTTAAAAAAAATGACTTCCGGTTGACTTTTAAAAAAATTCCTAAGAAATCCCAGATGGAGACTGTCATATTTCGAATCCGTAACATATTTACTTTATATATTCATTTTTATCTAGTACAAATATGTGCAATTAAGAAAATTATCAATCGTTTTATCTATAAGTGCTGAGTACTACATTAAAAACGGTCTTTCATAGAACGCGTCTATTTTGACATCGATATCAGCAAATATAATGACTGTCTATTATGTATTAGTTAGAAATATAATTGTGGACATGGCTACACATCCATTTTAATATTCACTTGTTTTCTAAATCCAAATTGTGATAGGGGAATTAAAATAAAAATGGTATATACCTTTACCTTCTGTGTATATAAGTAAGTTTGTTTAAGTACTTGGCTAATAGTGGCTACTTCTAATAGAAACCTGAAAGTATTACCATGTAAATGTAAAATATCTTTTGTTGTTATTATTATTAATTTAGAAGAAGGGGTATATTTTCAGAATAGGAGGAATCCTGAATTCTCTTCTCATTGATTTATAATAGGGATTGTATATGTCCATATAACTTAAGTAAGCTTTACAGGAAGCACTTAAATACATTTTTTGCCGAAAATAGATAATTTAGTTTGTTTACCGTTATTTAGTATTTTCTAACAATGAAATATTTTAGGCTTTGCTGATTTTGCAAACATCTGGATATTCCATTAAGGGATTATTGTAACTGTAAAGCATGTACCTTTTAGGTATTTTATTCTTGTCGATAAGTTTTCAAATGTAATATTTGCATTCCGAACAGTCGGATATTATACTCTCTTTCTAGAAATTTAGGAATTTATAAATAATATATATTGACACTGTACACAAAAGTAGCCGTACAAGTGTTGCCGTATTTACTGCTTATATTCCGTACATTCAGTATAACCGGTATAACTGACCGTATCGTTTCGTTATTTTGGACGTTTTCTATTGTTTGGCAAGATGTTAATATGGAAAATATGTATACCAACAATGTTTTATATATCATTCTTCGATCTACAAAGACAAGCTTCAAAACTGTAACAAGTTGTATGATATCACTCCGTATAGTTTTACATATTTTGTGAAATGATATATCAGCATCATATATGTAAACAAAGCTTGTCTATAACAACTGACATAGAAAATGCATTAAATATCACAAAATAAATGCCAATGAGCTGTTTCGACCCACTGTGCGGCGCTTTAGACGGCCCCGCTCTTTATAAGGCGCACGTTACAACTTACAAATACGCGCGCTTTCTCTGCTGCTGTAGTCACAACGATGTTTTCATGTCACTTAACGACTGGCGGAGCAGACTCCTCAATTCAGCCTACGTAATTCTTGATGACTTAAAAACTTTACAACCAAAAAAAGCCAGAAATATTTTTTTTAACTAACAACTTTCAAAATGACATTTTGATTTTGCGAATGTAAAAGTTAAACGCAAATGTAGTGTGCATTCGTGCTTCAAAAAGTTGCAAAAAGCACTGGCCCTTTTAGGTTCTCTAAAAATAATTTGACTTGATAATAATAAAATTTGGATCAATTAAAGAATTCCCCCGCCAAACATTTTTTTGGCAAAATTTTAACGGAAATCTTATGCTGATTCCGAATATGTAAATCATTTTTGGAGCACACGCCTCTAAACCCCCAAAATTGCTTACTACCAACCTAACCTCCACAAAAACGCCACTACCTAACCAAAACGCTATGCAAAAGCAAATTCGAGTTTTTTCAACCTAACCTAACCTAGCTTAACTTAACCTATCCTGATCTAAACCTACGCTAACCTAAACCCAACCTTACCTTACCAACTAATTTGTGTAATTGTAAATTTGGGAATTATAGAAACTTAATATAATTATTAATCATTTCCATGGAGCTTAAGCATTTTTTTACCTTTGATCCCCAAATTTGGAGCCTTCAGTGCATCCGCCACAAAAATTATTTACATATTCAGAATCAACATTTTTTGGGGCAAACGGCCCTAAGCCTCCAAAGTTGGTTGCTAGAAGGCTAACCTACACAAAAACGCCACACACAGGGCTGAAACCTGATTCTAACCGGTCAAAACTCCAAAAACCATTGTTAAAATCAAAGAGAATTGGTATTTTAGTAGAAAGCTTAGTGAACTCATAACTATCTGTCGTTTACCGTTACGGCAAATAATAACCATAAAAAAATCCGACAATTCCGGTAAAGTGCAGGTCAGTGTTAAAGACTTCCGAAGGCGCCAATCTGTGTAGATATATTTGTAGTTTGTTCGTTAACTTGAAGGTGTTTTTTGTGGAACTGTTTTTTTTATTAATTTCAATAATTTATAAAACTGAAATACAATCGAAATGAAACGGGATAGTTATTAAACAATTAGCAATATAATTTTTGCAAGTTATTTCATTTAGATATTAAAGAAGCATTTTAAGTTGTGTAATATTTCTTAAAATAAAGAAGAATTTTGTAAATGCTTTATTTTACGTCTTTACCTTATTTTTTAATAACATAATTATGTAAATAACTTTTTCTTGGAAAAAGTATAAAAGTATCAAACTGATCCAGTTCTAGTGGCTAAAAAGATTTGTTTTTTTATTTCTTTTTTTATTATATAATTATTTTTATACTATTTCAGTCATTTGCTTTCAGTTAAGCCTATAAAATAATTTTGACCGGCTAGAATCGGTTTCCAGCCCTGTGTGCGCCACTACCTAACCAAAGGGCAAATTCGAGTTTTTCTCAACCTAACCTAACCTAGTCTAAATCTAACCTAACTAAATTGTGTAATTGTAAATTACATCATTTGGCAATCATAGAAATCTTATATAATTATTATTAATTTCCATGGAGATTAAGCATCTTTTTTCTTTTGATTTCCAAACTCCAAAAAATGCGCTAATGCGCGGCTTCGCGTATTTCGTAAATAACTATAATGCTACTCTATGATCTTATTGTAATATGTGTTTATAATAAATTATTTTAATTATTTTAGTCCTCTTTTATGAGACAGAGACAACAATGACTGATGAATCTTCAATTGGGTTCTTTATTGAAAATTCGCGGTTTTATAAAAAAGGATTTGAATTAATAATGGCATGATTATCTATTTCTGCTTTTGTGATAGTCTGATTAAATGAGAAACCTCTAATTACCTTGGAAAATCAACTTTGACATTTGGTTCTTAACATAACCCCACAATTTGGATAACACAATAGAGTACTTACTAGGGCTGTCAGGTGTCCCGATTTAGGCGGGACAGTCCCGATTTTGTTTAATTTCTCCCGTGTCACGCCTAGACCTTAAGCGGGACGCAAAATCCCGATTTTCAAAGCTAGTGAACATTATGACATAATTCACATCACAATAGTACCAATCGGTAGTTTCATCGTAATTTATAGCCTAAACTGTTTTATGATGTTGGCAAACCGAAACCGCATAACAAAATATCCGAAAAATATAGTAGCGGAAAAACTAAAGCTACAAAAATTTTCCAAAATGTTCTAGGTCCAGAGAGCAGTAAAAATGTTTTGGCTGATCTAGAAAATCATCGATTTTTCTATATAAGTACGGACGCTTCCAATAAAGGTATTTTTTAATAGCTTTTCACTTTCAGTGGTAAATTATAATATGATCGTTTGTTTCTTTTTAGAAAATATAAAAACGTTTCCACTAATAATTAACTATTTTAAAAGGAATAGTGGCGTTCATACAAAGCTTCTTTCATTCTTTGAATTGTCTGATGAATCCTCAAAAAACGTTGCGTCTAAATTATTAAGTTTAATCAGAGGAAACAATTTATGTCCAACCGATGTAACTGCCTTCTCCGCCGATAACGCATCAGTTAATTTTAGCAAAAATTAAATTTTGAAAAATCTGTAGAATTTTTAAATTACTGGTCTAAATCAAGATTTACTGTTTGAGGAGTATTGTAAATTGAAGTTTTTTCTTGCTAGCACTAATGAAAAATACACAGTGCTTGCTTATGATCAAAAATGGGACGAATTCTTTAACCATGAAGAGGGTCCAACTTTAGAAAAAAATTGTAATTTTGTCTTTTCCTTGCCTCATTGAAACGCAGCCACTGTACGCGTGTTCAGCTTTATGACCAAAGTATGGAGAAAAGAGAGAGATTTCCTATAAATGAAAACAGTGGAAGCCGAGCAATTGGTTAAATTCAATTTTAACATGACCTGTAATGAATTTTGTGATTATTTAAAAACTGACACGGGAAAAAAGCTTATTAAAATGGCGAAAGGAAGTGAAAATTTAGTTTAATTAGTTTTTGTTTTTGCATCAAAAATGTATATTTTTATTTTGTTATTTATATTGTTAAGTGTACAATTTTATTGGTAAATAAACTCTTTTGATACACCCCCCTTCATTTGATGTTTGAGTTGAGCCTTTGATGTCCAAGTGTCCCGCTTTTTGGTTTTGGAAACTTGACAGCCCTAGCTACTTCCACAAAAAATAAATATTGCTAAATTGCATATAATACAAAATTTATACAGCAACAGAAATAAGTGTTGGAATTTTTTGGGCGACATAAAAGTTAATCAAATTATGAAATTCGTGTCGAAAGTACTTGCAAAACGCCTACGAGTCTGTGCCAATCGCGTGACCTCACGTCGCGTACAATCCTGTATCAGCTAGTCCTGCAACATGGTTTACTTGTTTTGTCGGTGCATTTATAGTAGAGTAACTTTACGTTTTTATCTCGGAACCGGTCCAAACTACATCGATTTGAATAATTTTTTTTAAATCTTGTAAATATAAAATAGTAAAACCTTTACAAATTAGAAATTGACGCTCAGAATGGGAAATGTGGTGAAACTCGAATAACCTAATAATTTTCCAAGTGGTCCAACACCGGTTGCTCGACCATCTCAGAACAGGATAATTTTTGGTGTATTATCACATCTATGTATTGGTAGTTCGAAGCCACTATTAATTTATTTTTATTCCTTTTGGTTTAAATACGGCAGCCATATTAGAGGTGCAAAGTTGCTCAAAAATGAAGAAAACGAGAATTTCAAAAGCCCATAAATACCAAAATAATGAAGTTTCAGATTTGAAATATTTTAAACATAAACTATCCTTAATTGTGTACTTTTTAAAAAGAATGAGCGCTGATACTTAATTTGCGCCCATAAGGAAGCATCTTACAAAATTTACGTTTAGTACAACAAATGTAGTTCGAAATGTGAGCAATGCAATGGTTTTTACCGCGACTTTCTACGACCAACTGTTCTTGAGATATCAAGATTTTCGTTTACATAGAAAACTGCAAGAAACGTCGTCCACCACGAAACAAATATGGCTGCCGTGTTTAAACCCATATATTTAATACTCCTATATTGCTAGTAGGGGTCTGGAGAGGGACGAAACCATCACGGTTCAGACATATATGCGTCTGTTTCTCTCTCGTAACTTCGAGTCTTACGCGCATGCCCGAGGGAAGCTAGAATTTAATCAAGCTATGTGAAACCGGCCCTAAACCCATGATATGTAGTTAATGGTGCTTATGTATAATTGTAACGTTTTATAGATTTAACTTTCATTATATTATAATGCAAATATTTTTCTAAAAATTTGTAAAACTGTCATTGGTCACCTACGATCCAAACCATTCAACTATCTTATAATATAATTAAATAAAATTAAACTTACAAGAATTTGCAGATCTTTTAATAAGACTCTCAGATGTTTTGTAGATGTTTGTTTAACATCTAGCCATTCCTTAGCGTCAGAAATATCAAGATGTTTAGAATCAATAATTAATTTTAACTTATCATGATGTAGATCTCTTTTAACATGTACCTCATGTTGTTTATATAACACTGTAACCTTTCCTACACACATCCTTCCTTTCTTCTCTTTACAAGGTCGATTTGTAATTAAAACCTTTAAATAAAAAAATTTATATTTTTGCTTTTATAATACAATAACATAAGCATACTTACTTGAAACTTATGTTCCTTATGCTTTTCATCAAGTACATCTTGCGACATCACATATGTACAGTTTCCATTCAAAGTGAAATTTCTTTCATCATAAGTAACATATTCCAAATGTGGCAGTACATTACATTCACAATCGCCACAATTTATTGGCAAAATGCAGCTGCTACCTTTACGAACATAACCAGGTGGGCAATAACAACCTGGGAAGCACACATGTGGTAACTTAGGACAAATATTTGGATCACTCAAGCCGCCACAGCTTGGTTCACATTCTCTTCGGTAGCAATCATAGTGTACAAGTGGAGTTTCACAAGCAGCAGCTAAAGATATAAAATATTTTTAACCTTAATTGGTAAAAATTTTGTTTTAAAGTTAACTTACGGCAATCGTATTTCATTCTCCAGTCAATCACATCTAAATTAGAATCGGCTGCCAAACAATCTACTACAAAGTTTTGTAAAGTTAGACATCTACAGTTTTCCTGAGCGGTTTTATCATTAGCAGCAGCTTCTAGACATTTACATGTTAAATCTGTGCATCGAGTAATAAAAGCGTCTAGATTTACTGCATGAGCACAAGTTGTGAATGTATGTTCTCTGTGAAATAAATCGTAATGAATTAAAAATTCTTGTCATTTAAAAAAAGACATCAAAGTAGGCTATGAAGGTGTTGGTACGATAATTTTCTTATCAAATACTTAAACAGCTAAACAGTATTTATTATAATTTGCATTGATTGCAGACACACTGCCGCAAAAAAATTCGTAGTTTGTAAATGATAAACTTAAAGATGAAATTATTAACCAATAAATTTATTCAATAACCTTAAGCCTTGTTTTAGATTTCATTTATTGCATGTATATCCCTAATAGCACACATTGCCCGATGGACGTTCTTTTTAGGTCCATTGTAGGTACTGTAGGTCCGAGGATGTAAAATGGACGTCTGCTGGACACTCGCACGAGGACGTTTTTCAGAAGTACAACAAAAGACGTCCAGCGGAGGTTTGTTTTGGGTCCATAGTAGAACCTTAAATCCCAGGACATAATAAGGACGTCTGGTGGACGTTCACACGCGGACGTTTTTCAGAAGTACAACAACAGACGTCCAGCGGACGTTCGTTTTGGGCCCATAGTAGGTCCTTGGCATCCTAGGACATGATACGGACGTCTGGCGGACGTTCACTTGAGGACGTTTTTCAGAAGTACAGCATAAGATGTCCAGCGGACGTTTGTTTTGGGTCCACAGTTAAGCCCTTAATCCCAGGACAAGATACGGACATTTGGCGGACGTTCACACGCAGACGTTTTTCAGAAGTACAACAAGAGACGTCCAACGGACGTTTGTTATGGGCCCATAACAGGCCCTTGAGTCCCATGACATGGAACAGACGTCTGGCGGACGTGCACATGAGAACGTTTCTCAGAAGTACAGCATAAGACGTCCAGCGAATGATTGGTTTGGGTCCATAAAAGGACGTTCATAGGGGAACGTTTTACAGAAGTACCTACAACAAAACATGTCCGGCAGACGTTCGATTTGGGTCCATAATACGTTCTAATAGGAATTACAAAATGATTACAAACAAACAATTTGTAGATTAAGATTAACAATTATTCTAGAAATCTATTTTAACAAAAGATGTCCACTGGACGTTCAGTTTAGATCATGGTAGGCCCGTGACTTACAAGTCATAAAAAAACCGGTCTGAACTTCAGATAAGGATCTTTTTTTAAGAATAGTCTGTTACATGTACATATAATTTTGAGAGCTTAACAAGGACCTCTATGAATACACATTTTTCTTATTGTTATTAAATACTACATTATGTAGTTCTCTAAACAAAGAATTAAAACTATTATGGAATATCCGAAAATTGCTTCTCCCGTGTTTTAAATTAATTATATTTTCTGTACTTTATGGAATACTCTTTAATATACTAAAGTATATTAATATAATAATAATAATCGCCCCCCTCCCTCCCGCACCAGCTTATAGCTTCTGGGGCCTGGTTTCCTGGTTATGGGTTGTAGCAATTATTATTATATTATTATATATTTCATACGTTCATACCATCATAAACTCATTAAAAATATTTTCTTTTTAATTAATACAGCTATTTAAATTTCTCCGCTAATATAAAAATGAGACAGCATGTTATGCACGGATCATAAAAGACGTACTACGCAAACTCAGTGCCAACAGTAAATCATCGTAAAGCCATTATAAGCCGCCATTCGGTTTTCGGTTGTTCGGTATTTGTTTTCATCGTTGTTCTTGCAGTTTCTGTTTGAACCAATTATTTATATATGCTTTTTTAACATCTATTTAATCAGTCTTTTACGTTATGTGTTTTTAGTAAATAGTGTGAAGTGCAAGGGTGATTATTAATATTTTATCACATTCCTTTCATTTGTTTATTATTATTATTGTGCAGTAATACCGGTAATAGTTGAATGAGTAACTCACCAGCAAAATATTCATGGTAACCTGCAGTATTATAGTATTTTAGATTGTTAAGTAATAAGGATTTATTAGTATTTTCAGAATATCTAAAGCAAATTATATGAAGGAAATTATATGAAAGCAAATTATATGAATTACATGACTGAAATAATAATCTCTTCACTTGAAAAATGAAATATAAGGTATATAAAAACACAACATAATGAAGAAATCAGAAAATATATGGGAAAACTTGAATTTACCTTTACTATGTGAAAATAATGAACTACTGGAAGTTGAACAGTTTTTGGGAGATCCCTTAAATATGCAAAAATCTGTAAGTAATACTTTTTAGAATATCACTGTACAAAGTCAATAGAAAAACTCTTTGGATAGCATTTATGACAACCAGCAGTTTTTTTGAAAATCTATGTACGTTACCTGAAAAAAATTAAAAAGTGGAAATCGTTCATTGGTGTAAAAACAAGTGTTTTATGCTTATTTTGCCGTATATGTCGTATGATACTGAATTTGCCTTCGAGGATTAATTCTTTTTGTAAATTTTACTTTCTGCAACGTTGCAGAAATCTTACTCAAAAAATCAATGCACAACGATATTATTAGTGAGAGTTTGATGTGTAGGGTGTCTTATATTTTTTTTATGTTCGCAATATTATGTCATAACATCCTGCACATACAGACCTTTTCGTTCTTCTATAATTCTTTCTTCTTTTTAGCACAAATTTATTTAACACTACTGAGTGTCTGATTTTTTTTAGACTGATCTGCTTTCCAAAGTTGGAGGAGACAATGTGAACGAATTTGTAAAAAGAGCTTGGAAAAGATTGCTGACAAATCATGATAAAAAATGAAATATTTCTGAATAGTTTTCAAACATAAGAACTTTTCTGCTCTTTTTATGGCCACGTCCCACGGACTATATCCGATCGTCCGTTGGACGTTCATTAAGTCCGCCGAGGACATTGCTCAAACGTCCATCGGACGTCGGTGTGCTATTAGGGATGTTACAGTCAATGTAGTAAGTCCGCCAATGTCAAAAAATTGCATAGAAGCATATTTACTAAATAGCTATTAATAAACTTCAACTATTACATAACCTAACAACTAATCTGCGGCTTAATTATTAATTGAGCTACCTTAATTATTATTAAAGGTTAAGCTGTAGACGAGATTAGGTTACTGTTAGCTTGAAGTTTTATATTATGAAACTGGGCAACCATTAACGACATTTGCCGGTTTACTACATTTAGGTAACATACATAAAAATATTCAAATAAAAGTAAGAAATATTTCATACAAATATGAGGAGTATAGTTTTCATAATAGACCTGCTAAAGTTCTTGCACTGAAATTGATCTATCTGCTTATTTCAGAATATTGCTTAGTTATTGCTTAAGTCCATAAAAAAAAATTGGAATTGGCAATTTGAATTTGCACAAATCTGGTGTAACAGAAACTCTTATTTACATTGTAAATAAATACTCACATTGTAAACAATGAGAAAAATAAAGTATTTTTTAATAAAAAATGTATCTTTGATAGCTGAAATCAAACGATTCAGATAATGCTAAAAAATCCTCCTGAACATGTCCAGACTCCAAAAAGTCTAACCTGTTTGGAGACATCTGAATATGTGAAGATCTTTCATCTAATAATTGAAAAAAAATATTTAACTCTTAACAATAAGGAGCGCCAAACTGGATTTTGATTGAGAAGCCCAGAATTTGTAGTTATGCCATTGATGTTTAATCAGCTACTAGTAATTTCCATTTTTTCCATTTACTGGAAAGCTTACTTCATGAAGCTATAGATCGTATGCAATGGGCAAGCAAAGCTATTATAGCAGGTTTGTTAGAAAATCCTAAAAAAACCTGATACAGAGTTAGCAGCATAAGTGCTTAATCACATCATGCCATCTTCAAGGAATGTCATCAGTGGCGTGCGGTCCATGGAAGCATTGGAAGCAATGCTTCCCTTACGAATTTATTAAAAAGAAAAACAATGCTAAAAAAAATATTTTTATAAAATTATTAAGTAATATTTAATCAACTTGAAGCTCAATATCAATTCCGTACAGCAAAAAATAAATTTGAGTACTATTTTAAATTACATTAGGCTCATTAAACTTCGCGCGGAAAGGTAATACCAATTCAAATGTGTTACGCTACATATAAGCGTATATCTGGATGCTTCTTGCCCTTCTCCTCGCTACTTAGCGGGCAAGTGTGAATAATTCAGTCGCGATAATTCAGTTGTCACTGTAAGGTCCAAGGTATTTATTAGTGTGCTCCTTGCTCAGATGTTTAATTATAATTTGGTTATTATTTTATTCGAGTTAGTGTTCGTTAAAGTTTATTGTTTAAGCAATGTAAAATCTGCGAATGAGAAACTGCTTTTGGAATATTTTATTATTGCAATTTATGTAAGTTGAATTTTTGAAAGACAAATAACTCTATTTATTATTTTGCTCTGTATGCAAATTTAAAAGTGCTGTATCGTCATGACTGCCAAATCAGTTACTTCGGTGGAACGTTCGAGCACTTACGATACGTCTAAATCGCTACGATCTTGTTGTTTAGTTTGTGAATTATTAGGGAAAGATTTTTCATACAGTTTTGGAGAAAAATTACAAATTGTTGAGAAAGGCAGACCGGAACCTGAACTTCCAAACTTAACAACAAAGATTAAAGCCTGCACCAGGTATTTTAAAATAAACGCTTACAAAAAGAATGAGTGGCTTACAGCCTGTAGTAGTTTAAATAAATTATTCTGTTGGCCCTGCCTTCTTTTCACTAATGAAAAAGGCGTTTGGAATAAGTCTGGATTTTCTGATTTAAATAATTTTCACAAAGTTAGCAAAAGGCATTCGATATCTCCAAATCATCTAGAAGCGGTCGTTAAAGAAAAAATGTTTGGAAAATCACGAATTGAACACGCTCTAGATAATCAATTAAAAATAAGTCACAGTCAACATAATCAATTAGTAAAAAAAAATCGAGAAGTATTAAAAAGATTCATTGACATTGTTTGTTACCTTGGCGAATATGAACTTGGATTCCGAGGTCATGACGAATCCACTAGTTCTACGAACAGAGGCAATTTTATGGAGTTGGTAAATTTATTATCGAGATATGATGATACATTAAAAAGTAATCTTGAAACGTCGGTTGTCTTTCGAGGTACATCTAATCGCATCCAAAATGATTTAATTTCTGCTGTAGCAGCAGTTGTTTTAGAAAGAATTAAAGAGGAAGTAAAAAAAACTATGTTTGTTGCAATTATATTGGATGATATCACAAACATAAGTCAATTATCTACGGTGCTGCGGTATGTGAAAAAAAAACGGAAAAATAGAAGAAAGGTTTTTAGGATTCTTAGATGTAACGACCGGGAGAACGGCAGAAGACATATAAAATAGTATGTGATACCGTAAAAATTATGAGTGCACTTCTAAATTGATTGCTCAGAGTTATGATGGGGCGGCGGTAATGGCCGGACAATTAGGTGGTTTGCAAGCCAAAGTGAAAGAATCCTTTCCCAATGCAATATTTGTACATTGTTTTGCACATAGACTCAATTTAGTTCTTTCACAATCGGTAGCCCACATTAAAGAATGTAAGATATTTTTCTCAACTATAAGTGGAATGGCTGCATTTTTCTCAAAATCATCAAAACGGTCTCGAGCTTTAGACTTAGAGGTGCAGAAAAAGTTACCCAGAGTTGCACCTACAAGGCGGAACTATAATGGGAGGCTAGTACAAATGATTTCAGAATATCGACAGCCTCTAATTGACTTGTTCGAAAATATCTTGCAGTCGGGTGCTGATTGGGACTCCGAGACTTTGAATGGTTCAAGAGGTTATTTAGATTTATTAAAATGAGATTTTAACTTCAATTTTATGTTAAATATTTTTTCGGAAATATTTCCTTTTTCAGATCATTTGTTCGATATATTGCAAACTAAATCGAACGATATTGGTTTTTGTGTGAAAAAAATTGACGAATTTAAAGGTGTTATTAACAATAAAAGACATCAGTTTAATAAATTCTGGAAAAAAACAGTGAATATGGGTGATGGCTTAGAACCGCAAAGAAGACGAATGCGAATTGATAATGTTGGAGAAATTAATGCTTCATACCGACGACTTTTTACTGAAATTATCGACACCATTATGGAGCAATTAAGGCAAAGGTTTAATAATTTTAATGACCTAAAATTTTTGAATTATGTAATTTTCATGAATTTAAAAACATCTTTTCCAGAGAAAGCTTTTCAAGTCTTAAAAGACAATTACATAAATTATTTCGATATAGTTGCGTTACGTTCAGAACTTAATGTCGTTTATACTACAGAAGAAGTAAACAAAAATAACAGTGCTTGTGAATTGTTAAATTTTATTCATCGGTACGGCCTGGACAATGCGTACTCCGAAACTAAAAAACTGTGTCAGTTGGTATTAACAATTCCTGCTACTAGCGCTTCTGTCGAACGTAGTTTTTCAACATTAAAGCGCATCAAGGATTTTGCAAGAAACTCAACAAGTGAAGAAAGACTGTCAGATCTATCAGTATTATCTATTGAAAAAGAATTTATTAAGCAGTTGGCCGAGCAACCAAGATTTTACGAAGATGTCATCGATGTGTTTACTAAAAAAGACCGAAGAATCCAGTTGCATTATAAATAAAAAGTAAGTAGTATGTATTTTAAATGAAACTTTTACTTTTGTACTTTTTTTGAATAATGAATAGTAGTCAATAAATTCAATAGGTATAAAATGTAAAAAGTTGTTCTTTGAAAACTTTTAAGGTTAATAATTATAACACTGTTTTTTATTGTACCTAGGTATATTAAAATTAAAATTATGATTGCTGCCCTTGCCTAAATTCTCACCGCACGCCACTGAATGTCATTAATAGTGTTACTCATCTGAGAAGGATACCTAATCCAGAAAGACTTCGTCTTCTTAAAGTCAAACGTTCAGTTGCAGAACTAGCACTAAAAATACTCAAAAACAAAAGATTGCTTTGAAGATCTTCTCATCGCAATGTAAAAATATTCAGCAATAACACTCCTGCGCAAGCAGAACATTTATCAAAGGTCTGTGAAGAGTTGAAAAGTTGCATAAATGCTGGAGAATCGAATTTGACAATAAAATATCAGAAAGGAGTACCTACTATTGTTCCAAATGCTGCAAAAGATTATATCGCCAAGTAATTACTATATCACTATTCTACACTAACTTAGCATCCATTACTGCAAAATTTAATGATTTTCTTGTACATGTCAACAGGTATAACCCTGCATTTATGGTCATTACCGAAAGCTGGCTAAAACTTTGTATACCAGATAGTGCCATTCGAATTCCTAACTATTTTCTTTTTCGCAGCGACTGCCTTAACCTACAAGGTAGAGGTGTCTGTATTTACATTAAAAATTATATTTACCACAAATATTCTGTCGAAAAACTTGACATTATTACTGCACATATAAATATTGATTCAATTTGGATCAGTCTAATTATAGTAATAATTATTTTTCATTTACAATTGCTTGCATTTACCGCCCCTCAAAAAGCTCACTTCAGGCAGACATTGTATTCTTTGAATTGTTAAAGACTAAATTTTCAGAAATAAACCTCCTAAAGTTTCATAACCACTCACTATAATGCCAGATGGAAATAGTGCTGACGACGTTTTTTCTCAAATGCTGATTAATAACAATATTTCTCAGTTAGTTGAAGAGTATACACGATTCAAAGAAAATGAGAATCCAAGCACGTTGGATCTCTTGCTGACCAGTAACTCTAATTTATTCTCGAAGACCAAATACTCATCACTAGTTGGTAAATCTGACCCATCGGTCATCCACATAACCATCCAAGTTATCTCTCACCTCACACCCAATACTACTACCTCACGTATTACACGAACGAACTGGTCTGCCCTATCGGATCATCTACACTTGCAAGATTGGTTGTTTGCATAACATGAAAGGGTGGGCATGCAGCACGAACATCTCTGTCTCAGTAAATAAAGGCGGAGCAATCAAAGGGAAAACTTCCATGCACGAGTCTATACATTTGAATTAAATTTGCTTGTTTTCTTAAGTTAGTGTAGAATAGTGGTCTAGCATTAAGAAACGATAGTAGATTTGTTTGAGGAGGCAGTTCAAAACTATTCCTAACTATAATTGGGAACCAATAAGTAAGCGCAGTAGGCTTTCAAAGCCTCTGAAATCACTACTGCACTGGCTCGTATGTAACGGTTGTTGCGTTTAAGTTCTCAAACAATTTTGAACTGACTACGTAAACAAACCTATAATAGGTTTGTTTGTGCAGTCAGTGCGGGCGAATATTTTAGAGGAACTGTACTTGAGCTACGTACCTTCTGTCCTGCCTGTAGATTACACTGGCACCATAAATTCGTCCAGTGGCGCGATTTCAGGTCTGTTATTGGGGGGCAAAGTCGTGCTCTATAGGAATTTAAATATAATATCTGTAATCAGTTACATATTTTGTACGTACTTTTATTGTATGAATAAATTGAGACATATTGATGCATTAATCTTAAATAAATATTGTAAATATTTTCAGTCTTGAAATATCGTATGTTGGTTCATCAGATGCTGCCACCAACGACTTTATGATTGCAAATTTGAGTACTCCAATAACTAAACCATGAATTAAAATTTATATAAGTATTTTTTCAATTTTTAAAAAACTAAAATCTTCTGTTATATCTTTGAAAGAAATTTGTTATATTGTATACGTATAATAGCAGTCGGTTTATTTTAATGTGGGCTTTTCTCTGAAAAATACAATTTTTGCCCCTGCTGTAATGGTTTTTTCTGACAATTGATTTGCACCAAATTTGGCGGAAAATTAGTTCTCTATAATATGCTCAATAAGCCTTGAGAGTTTTTTGCTTAGCTAACACTTTGGCTACCAGCTAGGAATTTATAAAAATTAATTCTAAAAACTACATCCACCTTCAACAATTCGCCAAATCTAAAATTAATTTCAACATAAATGTTCCTACTTGGCTTATTTTCTTTGTCTTTTCATCTTTTTTCCAACTTTGTTTGTTGCGAGTGATTGTTGAAGTAAGAAGAACGCGTATTTGAATGAGAGCTTTTCTCTGTAAAAATGTGATTTTGGCTCTGATATAACTTTTTTCTCTGAGAATTTATTTGCAACAAATTCTGAGGAAAAGTAGTTCACCGTATGCTCAATGAGCCTTGAAATTTTTTTAATTATATGTGGGGGGGGAATTATATCAGTGGTCTGTTTCCAAAAGTAGCTAAGTAGAAAATGGTTATTTTCCAGAAAATAAAATTTAAACTTGCAACCAAATGGGATCAAATCAGGTTTTTAAAATAATTTCTTTTGCAAACTATTACATTATATTCTGCCCAACAGTTTATACAGTGCGTACCAAATGTATGGAACCGGCCTTGTTATTTCAAAACTATTCAAGCTAAATTGATAAAATTTGGTATGCATGCTGTTTACAAAGCCTCTTATTATTTCCACAGTTTTATTATTTTTTTAATTGACAAGGTCGGGAGGTGCACAGCCAACTTGATTTTTTTTAAATAGGAAGGGGGGTCAAATCGCATACTGTTTGAAAGGTATTTTCAAGTAGAATTCAGCGACATACCACTTGCCATAGTTATCTCTAAAGATAACTTCGCTATTGTAAATTAAAGATTGGGAGTAGGTATTAAATGGATAACTAAAGATCCAGTTAGCATGGGGAACAATGAATTGTTTTATGGTGTTACATTATTGTGTAATGTAACATCAGATTGTTGAAACCATGTTTTAAGTTTATGAAGTGCATCTAGTACAAGAATGGAACATTTATAAGCGATGCTCAAACTGTTCCCCATTCGCTTTCGGCAGTAATAAATTAGATTAGAAAATCCTTCAATTGAATTCAAAATGAACTCGCGAGGAATATTTGCTGTTTCTTCTCGAATTTGTTGCATTAGTTCATTCAAGTTATTTGGTTTATCGAGGTAAATAACATAAACTAACCATTGTTTTCAGTAGTTCAAACTAACTAGTGTAGGTCACTGCTCGATTCATTAAAGTAGATCAATTCCATCTGTTACGTGCTAATCTTTTGTGTTGGATTGTATAGCATTTGGCGATTTTCCTATTTTCTCTCTCCGTTTAGTTGCCATTTTGTGCGCAATTAACTTCCTGTTGATAAGAGAACTGACACTTCGTTCGATTCGTTCGTGAAGCAACTTCTTGAAAAAGAATGTTTTAGTAGCATCACTGTTAAATTGATTTTCCCTTTATGTTGTGAAATGGGAATTGCATTTGTGCAGATTTATAATTAATTTTTGGTGTGATTTCCAATTTTATTGGTACCGTAAGGGATTTACCACTAGTTCTTTTGGAGGTTAGGAACATGTTTGAGGTTCATAGTTTCTAGCTTTTCTTTACATTCAACCTCTTATATTGTAATTCTTTCGACAGGATTCAATAGTTAATCGACGTTAGCCGTATTTGGAAGTGGTATAACTAGTTCACTAGGTCCCCTTTTATCTAAGGTACTTATTAAATGTTTGCTTGGTGTATTCTGGTAATTTTATTTTGTTTGTTACAGACCTTCTTGTTTATATTATTCTTCTAATTTCACCATAACTTCATACACTACATTGTATATTTGGGTTGTTAAAAGACCATTCTGCTGAGCTTCTTGCTCATGTACTGTTACCTAGTTGTCTCCTTCGATCACGCTACACTCAACCTGGTTGGTGACGTTCCTATCCAGATTTGCAGAACACACACCTGTATCGTGAGTCATTGTAGCAACTTTATATAACAGCATCAACGTTTGACAATCCTTTATTGTAAATATAAAACATTACTGTATATTTGTATATTATAGTTTTCTGTGTTTTCCCCAGGTGTGCATGTAGCACTTATATCTATGTAGCAATTTCATATGTATTATTTCATCAGTTTACATTCTTAGGAATATTTGCAAGTGAATACGTATGACTTTGTTCCGTAATGAAATGGTTAAATAATTAAAAACTGAGGTTAGTGATTACGCAAGCTATATCACAGGTATTCGTGTTAATTTACTATGTCCATTACATTTTTAAGAACTCGAACTTTTAGTCAGATTTAGAGTAAATAGCCCGCTCGCATGAATTCTCACCCCGTTCAAATTTATATAGGAGAATTAATGACTTACATTTAATTTTTGCCAAGGCTATTATCCTTTATTAAAATGTAACCACACTTGATTGATTTGTTTTAATTGTTTTACCCGATAATTTGTTTAATTGATAATAAAGCATTGCATCTCATACTTGAAGACTTATTATTTGTATGAGGATTATTTAGGGTTTATATTTACAGCTATCGAGATACCTATATTGGGAAAAGTCAGCTACATTGGTAGTAGTCGCAAATGCGTTGTTCTTTTCAGATTTTGCCGGCAAATACTGGAGGTATTTTAGACGATTCTTGGCGCCCATTACAGAAGACTTGCGGTCTAATTGCGGTTAGAATTTGTTACCCTCCCAACTAGCAATCCCCATTTTGCAGGTAACACATTTTAGGAAAAATTAAAGTCCAATCATTGGGTTATCCAATGATGTAAGATGTATTAGTCATGCATCTTGTTAAAATGAATATATAAATCTAAATTCTATTCTTATTAAGTTTTTCAACTAAGTAACCTAGAATATTAAGCCTGGTGTTCCCCTAGTAATAATTTTACAAAAACAAGTTTGCTCACAACAAATAATAAAGATCCAATAGAAAATCTTTTGTAATTGTTTGAACCAAAAGAAAAATATGTTATACTTTTTAAAATTAAAATTAGAAAATAAAGTTTTGCAAAGCCAAATGAGTCATGGTCATCAACATGGTCATGGTTATAACATTTTAAGTCCTACTTTGACCTTCCATGGTCTACTTGATGTAATTTTCTTTGTTTCTAAACAATACTAATAAGGCAATCTAAACATAAGTAACTTACTTAATTAAGTTGCATATTTCCTGTGCCTTGTACTGAATATAAACAGGACAAATCTGAGTTTGACAAACAACAGATTCATCACGTTCAAACCAACTATCACCAAACTCAGCTGTGGTTTTAGCCAAAGTTTTGTCAGGCTTTAGCTTATCATCTCTGTGGTCATCGTTAAAATATCCACACATTCCATCAACTTTCCCTAACAACTTTCTAGTAACACCAACTTTTACATTTTCTTGTTTATCCCAAATAACCCAAAAACCATACATGTTTGATACAAATATTAATGAATCGCCAACTTCCGCAATCGCAAATAATCTTGAATGTGACTCGATTTTCTTCGCATGTTCCACTGTGTATTTATAACCATTATACCGAATAGATAAATCAGGATAAAGTACAAAATCATGTTCCATTATGTTAATAAGAACACTTCGAGTACATGTTTTAGTACAATTTTTCTGAACTAAAACATTTTAAGAGTGTTAGTTAAATAAATCAATGTTAGTAAAACTATTTCTTTAACTTACTTAGAACTTCCCAATTGTTATTGACAAGGTCTCTTGCTAATATATGATTACAAATATCATATTTGTATTCGGTGTAATCAAATGTACTGAATACATTTCCAGTTATATTACAAACAGCATCAGGTTGACGTACAACTTTACATTTAAACCTATAACATTTTAAAATTTTAATTTTTTTTGCATTATTTTTATGATAAATGTTTACTTTGGACAACGATCAATTTCTTCACTCTCATTATCCAATTCAAGAGTATAACCTGAAGGGCAAACTATTTCTGGACAAGGTGCCATAGTTGAACCAGGAAATAACGGAATATTTATAAAAACACATTCATATTCTTCACAGTCACCTTCTATGTCTATTTCAAGAATTGGTTTAGACTTATGCTTATGAGCTACAACAAAAAGTAAGCATAGGAAAGGAAACAAAATGTAGATCATGTTTAAGATTTTACAGTAAATGTTATCTCTCTAAATTACCTGTTTTAACAAATGATTTTACAAGAAGCTTACGACGACTTTTCTTCACACCGCCTTTTGTACCACCTTTAACACCACCTTTTCCCATATTTGTACTGAACATTGTATCTAAATTATCTGTTTTAGTAACCTTTTTTACAAGTTCATAACCGGGTGGACAACTTGGTTTTGGTATTTTTGGTTTTCCAATGTTTTCTTCAGATACTGTTGTTGTTACAGCTTCACAGCCTGTTTCATCATCAGGGCAATCTTTTACGCCATTACACCAAAACGTGTTATTAATACAAATATTAGCAGTTGGACAAATCCTTGTACCTTCGTCACAGGGTTGGCAATGACAATTACATACAAAGTTACCATGACTAGTTGCAACACTTTGAAGGTCCTTCAATAACAACAACCATCAAAGTTCTTAATGCTTAATGCTAATCATTAAGCAATACCTACCTCATCTTCACATTTTGGACAAACTTTCGGTTCGCAGTGAGAAACACCACCAAGCTTACAAATACATTGGGAACAATCCTCTTTTTCAAATGAAGTACCAATGGGATAGAGTACGTGTCCGACAAAGCAAGGGCATTCTGCTTGAGGAGTACAAGATGTACCATTCCACCAGAGATTATCTTCACATTGACATGAATTAGCACTAGGCACACCATCACAAGTATTGCATTCTTCTACTGGAGTTTCTATAGTTGTAGTTATTTCTAAAGGAACTAAAAAATTATATAATAAGTACTTCTATATTTCAATGTCATTATTAATTAACTGAGCTTACTATAGGGAATAAAGCAGCCTTGTGGTTCAATACGAAGTTGAATATTTTCGTGCCATTTCACAGGAACAACTCTAAGTACTTTAGTTTGAATGGGAAGATCAAAGTTAGTAATATGTGGTGTATTTTTATCAACATTTCCAGGAAATACATGATCTTTCCCATCCTTGTCCATTATCGTATTCCAGTTTTTGCCATCTTGAGAGTATTTAACAACAAATGCTGTTACCCATCCATGAGTTCCTCCTTTTGTTATAAACCCAGTAATGTTTCGCAATTCCAAAAAGTCAAACTGTAATAAATACAGATTTTTTTTGATAATTAGTATCCTTGACATTCTTTAATATTTATTCTAAATTTTACTTCAAAGAGAAAAAAGTTTCAACAAAACGAAGAGAAAAGAGAAAAATAAAATATTTAATCTATGCTACCTTTCTTGGCATAGAATGTTACCCAAAATAATAATGCAGTATAATAGTATATTAAAGTATTAGTTTCATAAGACACGTTTTTAGCGCACGCGTCCGAATTTAGAAAACGACCCGCGTAACGGGGAGTTTTCCAAAGAGAACAAGTGCGCTAAAACGTCTTATGAAACGAATACTTTATACTATTTTTTCTATTTGCGTGTTTCATTACTAAATAACTAAAAAAATTACTTAGTTTTAAATAAAATTTGTTAGGGATATTTTGGTAAGTAACATAACAGTTGGCAACACTAGAAATTATTGAATTGTTTTTTACATAACCTCGCTTAATTCGCGCGATAAAAAAATTCTCATTCTTATCTCATATACACAAAGCCCGCTAGTAGCGCGCCGCTACTAAGCAGCAGGACCTTGTTCAAATTTGCCAGGTGTATTATAGGTACTGTTGAAAATTATTATAAATTCAAAGTAGAATGTATGCCAATATATTTGTGACATAAATAATTGCTACTTAATGAATTAAAAACTTGCATGAAATAAGAATAATTATATTTCATTTCATAGAATAAATACCTTATTTGTCAAAGAAATTAATGAAGTATAAATTCAATAGTATTTTCAGCAAAGAATGATTTTTGTTAACAAAAATAATTATTCATTGGGTCTTTTGGATATTATAACTTATAAGGTAAAGATATATAATTTTATAAAACTGAATTTTATTATGTTAAGTTTATAGTGAGCTATTAATTGCACAAATACAACACAATGCATCCCATATATGACAGTATCAAAATTTACAATTTCGTTAATAATAAAGTAAAAACCGTTACACCCTCAACAGGGCTATTTATTATTCGGCGCATTTATGTGGCCTGCAAGACTAGTTTTGCAAGCGTTGCATTCCAGTTATAAGAACTGCGTAAATAAGATAAGTTTGACATTCTAAGAACAGCTGTCTAACACTGATATCAACTTTAAAAAATAAAATGTTACTGTTTACAGTATTCTAAAAAATTTCATTAGCACACACAAAATGCTAGACGGAGAGCGAGCAACGTATTTTGAGATGTCATTTCAACAGTCGTGAAAATTTGGGTACTAAATCTTATATACCTGCTGAACACTAAAAGTCGATTCTGGCAGCCCCCTGCAGCCAGGTTATACTACCCCAAAATTACTAAGAGGGTGAGAAATATGATTCAATTTATTTAAGTAACAGTTATGAAATTTCAGGAGGTTACTTTCAATAGTATTCTTTATCTATAAAAAATATTGCCAGAGCATTTCCGACCGACCATAACTCAGTAATGAGACATGAAAAAAAGCATAAATGGAAGGTATTCGACCACAGTGGTTTAAAGCTTATAGTAGACCTTTTAAAGCTGTTCTCAAACTATGATTTTTTTTGTTTCTTCGTTTTATAAAATTGATGATCAAATTTTGGAATAAGAATTATTCGCTCAAAAGTTTATTTATAAATCCACTACGTCCTATTTCCTATATACCGTCACTTAACAGTAGACCACCAATGTTAAAGAATTTTCAGGATGCTCACTTAAGTGAGAAGCACCTAGGAAGGATTCCATAAGAAAAGATGGTTGAGAATATATTAGTGTGCAGTATAACATATGGAGAGAGAGATTTGCACAAATTATAAAACTTAAAAAAATAGTAGTGCAGGTAAAATGTACAGCTGATTTCAAATAAATTTAGGACAAGCCTTGGGAGTATTTTTTATGTTTTTAACAACGTGTGAACAGGGCGATCCTAGGGTGTTGGCCGCCCGCGTGCAAAAGCTAAGTGTGCCGCCCTCTCCCCTGGATATTTCTTGGAGCTCATTTTTAACGAAAACGTTTTTATTAACCCATATTCTATGTTTTCATTGTTGAATCATACGGTATAAGAGAAAAAGAAATTTTCAAGTGTAATACCGATTAACAATCAAAAAAAATTTGGAAAATTTTAAAACAGAGGAAAGCTGATCTATTCGCTTGAATTCAACATCATGGAGGTTCGTCGAGCTGGCCCCCTATTTAAACTAAGAAATGTAGAATGTTAATATTTTCAATTCTGTTCTCTTTTTTATGATATAAAAAAATAAGTTGATAAAAATCAACGGTGGGTCATTTAAAAGGCCTTCGTGGGTCAGTGTCTGACCCGCGAGTCATAGGTTCGCCACCACTGTTCTAGACCATATCAAACAGAATGGTTTGATAAATATGGTCTGTTAACAATTTTTCGGTGTTTCCAAATTATTGGTACCCTTTTTACCCTCCTTCCAAGTGACGCCACTGGCTTAGTAAAAATAAATTAAAATTAAAAAAATATATAAAAAAATAGTGAATAAAATCTAACCCACTTCTCAAAAAGGTTCGCCATCACTGGTGTAGGTGATAAATATAAATCTTACTCAACCCACAGTAATAGCAGTTACTGCTAGAAAATCTAAGGGCTGTTGGTAATGAAAAACACTGTAATAAAACCAAAATTCATATTATTTTTAGGTTAGCTTTCAAACTTTCAACCACAGTTTCTCTTAAGAAACGTTTGGTAATACACAGAGACGTCAATAAATTACTATTTTAAAATACATTTTCACACAATAATCCAGTACAACAAACAATATAGAGTGCAAAATACTTTTGCGAGGTTATAAATGTTGGAAATGAACAACTGGCGGGAACATGCAAGTTATATAAGAAGTGTTACAGTGGCAGCTCGTACTTGAGAAGATTACCATCACTCGCAGTGAGGAACATTAACATAGGTTATATAATGTTACTTTTGGTAACTGTGAACACTGTAAAAAGTTATATAACAACACCTGAGCACCGTATTGTTCCTTAGATTTATATAGACGTTTAGAAGTATTTATAAGCACACTAAAAGTTACATGTTGGTTTTATGTCTTTTTTGGCTCTTTTAGATACACCCGCCATATTTTTGATGTATTTATGTAGACAACATGCATTTATGTTGAAACAAGCTAAAAAAACTTTTTTACTGAAATTCTAAAATATTTATTACATTGGTGGCGCTCTAATTTTTTAGAGGTATAAATGAAAATCAAACAGTCCAAAAAGAATTGCAGTATAATTTTGGTCATTTCAAATGTGTGCATGAGAGCATCAATAATTTCAGTATATTTTTATATTAGGAATATATCTTGTATGCGAAAGAAGAGACTGTCCTGTGGAGATGTTATATTCTATAATTAACTAGATTCCCACCAACTTGCAAAGAAAAATATAGATGGTAGTGATAAGTGAATGAGCAAGCAGGATAACCAATAAAGCAATGTGGGTGCCTAAATGTTGTGATTACCATTATAAAGATGGTTTATAAAGGTTGGGAAAACATTTTTGTTACTTGAATAAAAATGCATAAGGCCTATAAAGTGTCTATAAGAAGTTATATAAAGGTAACAGGTCTATCGCCACTATTATAAGACAACCAATATTAAACCATAATATAAGGTTACCAAACAGCGGTAACAATAACCCTTATAGATCCCACCATTTAAGCTCTTTAAGGGGTATATGGAGGTAATTGAAACGTCAATAACAATTTATATTACTAACGGTTTTATAATTTGGTGACGGTAATAGTTCGAGAACCTTTTATAAAACAATTGCTTATTGGGTATCTTTCTCTTTTTAGTAAAGACGTTTTTCCAGAAAGGAGGAGGGTCGATTTGGTGCGGTTTTTGCCCCAAATTATTTTTGGATGAAAAAATCAGAAAACATTTTTTTTAATGTCAGGTTAGCAAGTGATGGCATATTCAGGATTGAGGGGTGGCTAGGGGGGGTGGGGGATCGTCCGTTTAGGGTAAAATCAACTTATTATTGTTAGTAGACATTAAAAAAAATGTTTTCTGATTTTTTCATCCAAAAATAATTTGGGGCAAAAACCGCACCAAATCGACCCTCCTCCTTTCTGATGTTGCTAGGAAAAATCAAATTATTTGATTTCACCATAATGGTTGTCCTGCACATACTAGTACACAAAATACAAGTAGTACAAAATAATTGGTTTTCCTTACATCTTACAAGAAAATTTCTTTTCTATTAGCCCTCTGCTATAGTGTGTGTAAATCTACCCCAGACTAAACTTAAGTAAAGTGCAGTAGCATACGCAATGTGTTTGGCAATTAGTAACAATAAATTAAATTTAAAAAATCTAAGAATAAGAAAATATATAAAATAAAAACAGAGAAAAAATTCAGTAACAAAAATAAGTTAATTCATTTGTAGCAATATAACATTTTAGTGTTCAATCATAAAACTAAGAAAAACTTCAAAAAGATAAATTACCTGAGCCCATTCAGATGGTGAATTAGTAATTGGTTGCCAACCTGCCTTTCCATTGGTTTTCAATTCTTCTTTGGTATGATATGGCTTTTTTTCAGAACTAACTGAAATTTGTTGATCAGACATCATACCATTATTTACGCCCATGGGATCAATACAAATAGGTGTAGGTGGTGTAACAGTAGTAATAGTAGTAGTTCTTAATGTCTTGCATCCAATAAGTTCAACTCTTAATGCAATGTCATTATGCCATGTTCGAGGATTAATTCTAATAATCTTTGCTTCAATAGGCACTTCAAACATTTGTTTTACTGGTGAATTTGGATCGAAAGATCCCCTGAATATTTCTGGTTGCTGTTTATAATCCACTATATAATAGAAATGATGACCATCATTTGAATAAAGTACACTGTAGCTTGTTACATATTTGTCACCTACAGGGTTACCTTTCACTATAACTCCATATATAGGTTCTTGTCTGCCTAGATCAATTTGCAGATATTGATCTTTGTTTGAAACTTTTGGAACCCAACTGCCTCCTTAAAATATACATTTGAATAAGTTATTAAACAAGGTGTTTCTGAGACTACACTAGGGCCGCCGAACAGATATAGTAATTGAAACCGCCTACACTTACCATCTCTTTTTAACAAAACCTTTCTATTGGTAGTATTCAAAGACACCGCTCAAATTGAAAGGCATGTTTAATTGTACTAAAAAAGATATTAATTTGTTTACTGTCAAACTGTCTTACTCACGAACTTTTAATGGCATTTTTATTAAATTAATAAAACTGCAATATTTTAAAATGTTATAATTAGTATCTCTCGAAGTGACATTATTTATAGTGAATTAACAATTTATGTGCAAAAACGTTTTATTGTAAATTTAACTTTCACATAAATCCAATCAGAACAATCTGTGCTGCCTTGACTTTTTTGTACTATATCTATTCGGTGGCCCGAGTATAGAATGTACAAAACTTCATAGATAATTTTTCAATAAGCATCCATTCTTGCTTTGGTTTACAACAACTGTAAAACGATTGTGACAGTTTAACACGACAGCTGTCAAAGTTGCTATAAACAAACATGGCGTCTTTATTATAATTGAAATTACTATTTCTAAAATAAGTACAATGAATAAAAAAAAAATTAATATAGTTTCTTGGTATTTAAGTCGTATAGTTCCACATAAATTAGATTAGATGTGTAGAATTTTCAATATTTTCAGTTTATCCTTTACTCTCTATAATTGTATATTTTTTTAAAGAATTGTAACCTGTAATTGGATCACGTGATCTGTTGGTTACAACAATAAATAAAAAAATAAAAATAAAATACAAATAAACAGCGCAGATGTAAAATGGAAACTACGAAAGCAGACCTAATCTGAGCAGGAGTACAGTGGTAAGAAGAGTTAAAGAATTTAGAATTATAACTACAGTAGAAATCTATAATCCAAACACACTGTATTCCGAACATCCAGTAATCCGAACAACAACATCTAACCAAACAAGAAAGTTCTATGTACTATTGCGAGATAACTGACACAGCAGATTTTTCCTGTTTAAATAGGACTTTCTCCATAGTACTCTCTTGCATAATAAAAATATAAAATTTGAAACCATGACTGACAAAGTCGGTGTAATATGCAAAAATTCTTAAAAACCTGCCTACTTTATAATACATACCAAAATTAGATATGTAGCGTTCTTGGAAGGTGAATATTATAAATGAGATTATAGCAGGGTGCTGACGCAATTTGTTGGCTAATATTATTATAACCTAATGGGTGTAGACAAATTCTACAAAGATTAACAAACACTTTTATTATTATTTATTAATTTAAAAAGTAATAGAAACAAACCCTGAAGGCTACAGATGTAAAAAATAAGCTATAAATATACTAACTAAAACCATCACAAAAGCGTCCTAAACATTTTGACGTTTCAATTTTGCCAAAATTGTTTAGGTAACGACATCATCTACCTTAAAACTTTTTTCTTTTAATTTTGTTATTATACACAATTTGTATTCAAGGCGTTCGTATCTCATTTAAAAAATGTCAAAACGTAAACACACGTAATTAAAACTATCAGAGAAAGTGGAAATTATTCAACAATTAAATGATTGCTTTAAAATATGGTTAAAATTGGTCATCGATATAAAGAAAAACTAAACTAAAATCCTATAATAGGTCTTGTCTGCTGACAAAGGTACAGGAAAGAAAAAAAACATTGACATTAAGATCAAGAAATGCAAGCACACGCTATGGAGGAGAAAGAAAGCTTAAAGTAAAAAAATTACTGATTTGTTAATTAGAAATAACAGATAAGTAAATAGAGTAATAAGATTAGTAAATTAATAAGTAAAGTTCTTTATAATAAAGTACCATGGCATAAAGCAATGTTTTTATTCAAACAACCAGTAATCCGAATTTGCCTTGCATTTATAGGTTCGGATTAAAGAGTTTCTACTGTACTAACTTTACCAAATTACAACATAATTCTTGTAAAATAAAAATGGGATAAACTCTATTGCAGACTGTTGGCATTTCCCCTCCTGATATATTTGTGTTGTGCGTGTTCGGTGATCACAAGTATAGGGGGACCTACAGCTTAAGATGGACTTCAAACCACCCCAAGTACAAAGTATTGTTTTTTTATTAATTTCAGAGAAATCTTCTGGGCAAAATATACCTCGGTGGTATATTGCTTCTGAGGAGATACGATTTTTAGAAATCCGGTAATACATTGGTCGTGGCTTGAAGTTACCTATTTTCGAGTGTAAAACTAACACCTATTGTATTAATGTTTGTTTGGTGGTAAGAACAGATTCAGATTAATAAGGTTTTTTGCCTTAACTAATAATTCAGCCTTATTTAATAACTAAGCCTCAGCTGTTGTTTTAGAGTTGCATGTTGCAACCAAAGTGATGATGGATTCTTATTGAAGAATTTATAAGAAGGTGGCTACGTCTCGAAAACTGTCTGTATATCAGAGTAATACAAGGTATGTTAGGTATATTTATATTTAAGTATTTTTTACCTGATTCTCCTGTTACTGTGGTATTTAGACGTGCATATTTAGGAACAAAAACTCGACTTGATGTAGTGCTAGCACTGAAAGCTTCATCAGAAAGTGGTATTTCTCCATCAATAAGATATATGAAGCTAAAAATAAATTTTATCTTTAGGTTTAATGTTTACTTTACAATTAACACATTGAACCAAAACCTTCAATTGTGAACATATTATTACTATTATTTTCATTACATTGTATATTTTAAAACACTAGACTAGTAGAATTATAGATATTTAAGATACAAGTGTAAAAAGTCATTCTTTATTGCGCGAATAACGTGAGTGCAATGAAGAGACCTTTTACAGTGTATCTTAAATATTTTATCTACAATCATAATGCTTTATTTGAGTATTCATTTTATTTGGTATTTTATGTCAATATCAGCATGATTTTTACATGCTAAGTTGTTTAGCAACCAGTTTGTAAAATATTCATAAATTATTTATCATACATCTGTTGTTGACATTACTTAGCGTGCAATAAAAATTTTATAACACTAGTTCAACAGACATTGACTTTTTACACAAAAACCTCATTAAAATAATGCTGATATAATAAATTAAATCTAAATATACTAAAACGAATGTCCTAGAAACATTAAATTCTAGGAGTATATTATTTCCATGATGTAAGCATCTATTATACCAGGGTGGTTTGATAAGTCGGTGACTTTTTGAATTTCCCGCGCAGTAACTTTAAATGCAACACTGCTCCCGTCAACTGCCATCTATGAATAGAGTACTGTAAAATTTTGAGAAGGCTGCGCCATTTAGTTTGTGTTCGACAGCCATTGAAAGCAAACAACCTTTTAACGAAAATGGAAAAAGTTAATTTCGTGTGCTGATTAAGCATCATTTTTTGCGTAAAAAAAAAACCATCACCGAAACCAAGGAAAGGCTTGCTAAATACTATGGGGACTCTATGGGGAAAAGAGATCGTCACGCCAGAAATCGTCGATAAAATCCATGGAATGATATTGGACGATCGGAGAATGAAAGTGCGTGAGTGGCTGAAGCTGTAGGCATCTCAACTGAGCGGGTACATCACATTTTACATGAAAAAGCTATCCGCGCGATGGGTGCCGCGATTGCTCACACTCGACCATAAGCGCAACCGTTTGACCACTTCAAAGGAGTGTTTGGCGATGTTCAGCCGCAATCCGAACGAGTTTTTGCGGCGTTTCGTAGACGAAACACCAGAGACCAAGGAACAATCAAGACAGTGGATTTCTCCGGGTGAACGTGCACCAAAGAAGGCCAAGGTAGGTCTGTCGGCCAACAAGGTCAGGGCCACAGTTTTTTGGGATGCACGTGGTGTCATTGACATCGATTACCTTGAAAAGGGTAAAACGATCACCGGCGAATATTATTCAGAGCTTTTGGACAGATTCGATATTGATTTGAAGCAGAAACGATCGCATTTGGCGAAGAAAAAGTGCTGTTCCATCAAGACAATGCACGGGTGCACACGTGTGTAGTCACCATGGCAAAAATCCATAAATTGGGCTAAGAACTGCTACCCCATCCAGCATATTCTCTAGATTTAGCCCCCTGTGACTATTTCCTGTTTCCAAACCTGAAGAAATGGCTGGGCGGTTACGACGATTGGCATTTTCATCTTAACATATCTACAAAGTAAATCACGTGACTAATGACGTAACACCTCTGGTTGACCGAATGATCTATAGATAAATAAAAAATAAAGAAAGGAGGAGTTTGGTTGTTAATTGTAAATTATTAAAAATAAAAGGAGATGAAAATTAAAGTTTCTAGTTTTATTGGAAGAAATAATAAAATAAGATTTAATAAAATCTATTAAATAATAATTTAATAAAATATAATAATAAAAATATAAAATATAATAAGTATAGAAAATAAGAAGGAGAATAAGTATCCGTATTAAAAGAAAAATTATATGCAATCATAAAGGAAGAGAATTGAAGTTTAAATCATCAAGGAAGTGCATTACAAAATACAAAAATAAGAAGAAAGAGAATAAGGTTCCATATTGGTTTAAAAGAAAAATTAGAGAAAATTATAAAGGAAGAGATAATTAAAGTTTAAATCATCAAGGAAGTTGATTACAATATAGAAAATATTAAGAAGGTGCCGTATGATAAATAAGTATTGGTGCATTAAAGATGTGTGCAACAACCATCAACCTGTTCAAAAACTGAGTAGATAATGAGCTGAAGACTGCTTCAAATGTACTGGTTTACTACACTGCATAACTCATGTGTTTAATCAAGCTTGTGCTTAAATTAGAAACAGTTTAACTGGTTTTCCCGCTTTCTGTTCTTCAAATAATAATTTTTGTTATAAGAAAGGCAAATTAGATATTTTCGAAGTTTTTGAGATATAAAAAACACAAACTAGGGTACCTTTAATGAATGAACAGATGGAGCTCAGTAATTCTCTGTTGCTGGAAGTGTTAGATATTTCATGTATTCTTTTTATCTATTTTTGTATTTATCTAAGCGACGTGCTTTCATATGTTCAACATAATTACCAGTGGCAGTCAGTGCAAACGTCAAACCTGGGGATGCGGCAATGGAGCATATATCGCTATCATGCTCGTACGCACAGATTATTTATTTATTTTATTTATTAAACTAAAAACAAACAGGCTTAATGGCCTAATTACATGCTTCAGTATAAACGTAAAATAGATTTTACATAATCGCTTAACAGTAGGTTTAAAGCGAGGTTTCAAGCTTTAAAATGAGACCCCACTGTCCTTTCTAAATTGTGCCAATTTTTGCACCTAGCCGGTGGTTGAGTTCAGAAAGAATGGCCCTTATATAAAACCATTCTTTATAATTAGTTATTTACTTACTCTTCCTCTACACATTCTGGTGGTGGAGTAAAGGTTGGTGGAATAAATGGACTAACAGTTATTATCTCCTCTTCTATTTCTTCGGTTGTTGTACTAGGACAAGATGAAGAGCAACTGTAGTAATTATCTATACATTGGCATATTTCACAGTCTGATTCTTTAATAACGCTTCCAGGCTGAAAATATATTATACATTATTAAAGGGCATTAATGTCATTAGATGTTGTTTACTTTAACAGGTTTTCCATCATATGATACACACATACAATCTTGTTTAGCAACACATGTTTCATTATTTGCCCAAAACATTCCCTCAGCACATGTTTTCTGTTCATTTATTGAAACACAACCTTCTTCACATTCCCTTGCATGTGCACAATAACCATTCAATTTGACCACATGAGAATAGAATGAACATAAATGATGGCATTCTATGAAGCAACTGCGAAACTCTTCTTCTGCTCGACATACATGTTCTAAACAACCGCATTATTATGCATTAAGTACCTTAAGTTTTTTAAGTTAATATGTGAATTACCTGTTTCTATTGTTGTGACTAAAAAACAGTAAATATAAAAAATAGAATAATATATCTTTTGCAAAAAGTAACCAATTTACCTTCAGGTTTACTGCATTGTGGTTTAAATTCCATTACAACTTCAGGACGATCACATTTTAATTTTCTAGGGTTAAACATTTCATCACCACAAGTTTTAACAGTAAAATCTGGTCCGTCTGGTGTTTCTTCACAGAAAAGATAAGAATGGCAATCATAGGGCATCTCCATGTATGGATATAGGACATCACAAGGTCCAGAAGTTGGTGGTACCAAAGGTAAGGTTGTAGTTTCACCTTTGAAATATTTACAGGTTTAGAATCATAGACTGATGTTTATACAGTGTGGGATTAAAGTATGGAATATTAAAAAAAAAGTGAACTCAACCGGTTTTTTTTAAAAACGCTGAAACACGTCGATTTTGTTTTTTAAAAATACACTATACACATATGTGTGATTCGCCTTCCAACTTTCATTTGTTTCTAAGTTATGACGTCATCACAAAAAAATTTAAATGACAATATAGATTTTTTATAGTGGAATCCGATAGTGATTTTTCTTCCATTTATGATCATGCAAATAAATTATAAGGTTGCATAACAAAAATTCTGAGAAAAATCGATCTGAACTTAGTAAATGTTTGTTAGTTATGATGTCATCACAAAAAATTTAAATGACAATATAGATTTTTAGTAGTGGAATCCGATAGTGATTTCTCTTCCCTTTATGATCATGCAAATAAATCATAAGATTGCATAACAAAAATTCTGAGAAAAATCGATCTGATATATTGATATATTGATACCATAATATCAATAACATTAAATGTTCAGATCGATTTTTCTCAGAATTTTTGTTATGCAACCTTATGATTTATTTGCATGATCATAAAGGGAAGAGAAATCACTATCGGATTCCACTACTAAAAATCTATATTGTCATATAAATTTTTTGTGATGACGTCATAACTTAGAAACAAATGAAAGTCGGGAGGTGAATCGCACATATTAATGTGTATTTTTTAAAAACAAAATCGACGTGTTTCAGCGTTTTTAAAAAAACCGGTTGAGTTCGCTTTTTTTTTTAATATTCCATACTTTAATCCCACCCTGTATATATTAATAAATATATGATAGCTTAGTTTAGTTTAACTTGGATAAACAAGACAATAATTATTAGGGTGGCCGTTACTTTGCAAAAGTTATAAATTTTTAGGCCCCCCTCCTAGATCTCTTTAAAATGTCAAAAAAATGAGCTGTGCAAAATTTCAGCCGATTAGGTCAATATTAATCCATGCCACCGAGAGGTTAAAGTTTAAATGGGATTTAACATGGATTTGGTGCATTTCTACAGACTTTGTGGTGTAACTTTTTATCGTATGTAAAACCCAACTTATAACTACAGTATCGTGCGAACTTATGTTGAACAGATTCGATCATTTCAATGTTAAAGTTATACATACGACACCAGATTACCGAATTATATTCTAAAATTGACCTAACTAGAGAACAATATAACAGTTTAACCGAAAAAGCAGAAAATAAATTTGTTGTTCTTTTAATAAAACCTAAGATTTTTAAAGATTTAGACACAATTTCACTTATACGAAAATGAAACGACAGCTTTCTATCAAACACGACCCCCAAATCCTTGATATTTTCTTTTCTCGTTAAAATTATACCACTAATATTATAGGAAAAACTGAAAACGTTACTAATTCTAGAAAAGGTCATTTCATTACATTTATTTATATTTAGACTTAAAACATTTACCTCACACCATCGAGTTAAATTATCAAGATCCCTTTGTAATAACTCTGCTTCCTGTTTATTGCTAATAGATCTAAATACTTTCAGATCATCTGCAAAAACAGTATCTCACTGTAATGAATAACTTCTTTCAAATCATTTATGAATAAATTAAATAACAGTGGTCCAATTTGAGAGCCTTGTGGTACCCCAGAAGGAACAAGTATATGAAGTTATTTAAGTAAATAAGTTCAAGACATTTTAATTTTTTATTTCCATGGTAATCCATTTCAAGTAGTTGTAGTAGTGGATAATGCATTATCCACTACTACAACTGATTTTGCAGGTAAATTGGGCAACAAAGAATTTCTAAACCAAGTCTCAAAAGTAGCTTCATCCATTTCATCATGATAATCTGCACTGTTCTTCTTTGCTAGAAAGGTCAACTTTGCCCCATTTATAAAAACCTTGTTTGCTGCCAGCATGAAGTAAAACAAAACGAGGGCCACGCTTTGTGGGAGCTTTTAAACTAGTGTGGTTAATCCTCGAATGAAGGCGTATTGATTTAATTTAATTTAATTGACATATCCACCCATTGAGCTTTGACGCTGTGGCCAAGATTCATCAATATAAACTCTATTGTAATCCTCTTCTCTATATTTTTTAATTTGTCTTAAATAACGATGACGCCATGCAATTATCTCTTCTCTTTCAATTAAATAAGATAGTCGTCCTCTCTTAACATACTGGAAATTCATATCACGTAATAATCTATTCAACGTACTTCTACTAAAGTTGGGCAAGTTTTCATCGCCATTTACAGCTACAATATTATTCATCGTTGGTGATATATTTTGCGAAAAAACCCGTGCACCTTTCTTCTAATTTCACTCCTAATTCCATCAATATCAGCCATACTTATAGTATAATGTACTATGTGCGTTATGTAATACTATAATACGAATAGTTACAACACGACAATGTTAACAATAATTACAAATGATAAAACCCAAACAACTAAGCGAAGATCTGTAGACGCATAAGCCATCAAAATTTGAAACCAAATAATTATTTCTGCATTAAGAAATTTGCTTATATGCGTTCGGTGACAACTAATAGTGCCCACAAAAAACGTTATACTATTCAGTAAGTACAAACTGTATTATGTAGTTCTGCGAAGTAAAAGTAGAAAAAACCAGAAGGGTTTATTTTTTACTAAAATCCTTTGTATTTGCTGCTAATCCTAAATTTCCGTTTTTGCAAGTTTCTTTTGAAACAAGTTGAACAAATGAATGATTTTATCATGATGAAATCATTTTACCGTTAAAATTACGTTTGGGACTTCCTGTATTTACCTGTGAATTAAAAGATTAAAAAGATCATACAGAAGCTAACCAGCCGTTATTTTTCTGTTGAAAGAATTTGAAGACGAAAGAATTAAACAAAAAAGTATAAGTAATAAAATATCGGATATTTAGATACATGTACGATATAAAAGTCCCAAGTAATGTTTAATAAAATAACAAATACATGTTAATAAGACGTTCTTTTAAATGCTTGTTTTGTACGGTTACGATTACACTTTTTCGGTTATTGTTTTCAAAGGTTTAGAACTTCTGGAATCTTAATCCACATTTCGATATATATAGATATATAGATTCATACAGTGAATAGGTGGCAACAATGAAGAACAAACTCCCATAAGAATTACATTGGCTATCTTTCCTTCACTGTAGTCCCAACGTAAGTTGGACAATAGCTATGCACAAGTTTTACTTTACATACACCTAAGCTTCATTCTATGTTCAGAATAGTTAAAACTATAAATTGTTGATCGCATTCAAATATCAGCAGTATTATCATAAAAAAAATCATATCATTAAAATCATGAAACTTACCACAAAAACATTCTACTCTTATTTCAAAATCAACACAAGATCCTTCTTCTTTATTTGAAGAACATACAAGTCCACGTTCTAAACTGCACTCAACATTTAATCCAGTTTCTTTAAATGGTATATGTGAATCTACTGTACGACATTCTATGCTGACAATATCTTCAATATTACATCGACTTTTGCCTTTTAGATCATTCTGTAACATTAATCGTAGTTTTAAATAAAAAAATAAATAATGAAATAACAATACAGTACCATAACTAATGCTCCTGGCAAAGGTTCAACATCATTGAATTCTTTTATTCCAGTTTTTTTAAACAATTTATTTTGATTTATCCAATCTGTCCATCCCGCCTTACATTTTATTCCTTCATGCAATGGTGGTGTAACAGGCATCTAAAACGAAATTATGTACACAAAAATCACTGCCAATTTATGTCATAGTGCTTTCTCATATATAAAAATCATCTAAAAATTTTCCACGCCACTGGTTCGATCTTCCACATTTACAAACTGTATCTGTATTTCGACACAAGTAACAATTTTTGATTAAATCTTAGCTTCTTACATTTAAAATAGAGGTGCTATGATTTTTTTAGTGCTTTAACCCTAAAAGTTTGTTTCCATAGCAACTTACCATTATTAAAATACGGATTGACTTTTCTTTTCTGGAAAGCAGGAAATAGATAAAAGAAATCAACTTCATGATTTTCTAAATTTTAAATTCAATCATAAACAGCACATCTAGCAAACAAAACAAATGCACCATGGCACTGCCTTTACAAAAAGTATATTTCACTCATTTTTATACTTACTTAGTATACAATTCCCGCTTTCTGCAAAAAGTCGGTCAATCTGTATAGTGTTGCGAATATAGAAAATAGCATTGTCAAAATCTGATCACGTGTTTTTTTTGATTTCTCTGTATATTACATTATTATAAAAGTGAATATAAAAAAAATATCTTACTATGCCAGTAACACATGGTTGTCCTTTACAAGTTTCCTTTCCTCTTGAGCAGTAACAACTATGACATTCATCTTCTTCCATTAGATCTCCCTCATAATACTTTACACCATAAAGCTCTAGGCAAAATGGTTTACAAACACTGCTTGGTACACATTCAAGTAAGGATGAATTTGAATAAATAAATCCATCTGGACAAGATTTTACTTGACAACCTTCTATGCATGTATCTAATTCACATGTTTTAGCTAAATACTCCCGCATTAATATATTATCGCAAGTCTCTACTGGACAAGTAGAAACACAAGGACTATAATGGGCACATCGTGCATCACATTGCATTGCTGAAAATCATTATTGCTTTACTAAAAAATACAACTAACAATGTAAAGTACTTACGACATAAATCTGGTGTTCTCCATTTTATAGGAATTCCTTTAGTGTTACACTGTTGAGCATAAGCTGCAAGAGCAGTGCATAAGCAGTCGCAATCACCACCTTGATCGCAAGCGCAGGTATCAAACACGCAACGTTCAAAATATGGCTCAAATGGTACTTCAAAGTGACATTTTGAAAAGACTGAAGATTTTAATATTCCACATTGTTTTAATGCCCACACCTTACGTTCTGGTCTTTGTTCACATGTATTCTAATACATTTTATATTAGCTTACATTAACTATCTATTTTTTATGTTAACTTACAGTTATCTCAAGTGCTTCAGGGCAATAAGGTTGCAAACGCCATGAATCACCAAACAATTTTGCTGAAACCTCAGCTATACCACCAGATGGTGTTTGAAAATCATCTAGTTCATCGTCATTATAATTTCCACATAAGCCTTTTACCTAAAAAAGGTAAATTTCTATTTATAAGAATCAGTTTGGTGCAAAAGTATTAATTACGTACTTTATTTTTCCAAGTTTCACTTAATTTGACATATACACGAGTTCCCTTGTCCCAACGTACAGTAATGCCTAATTCTGGAGATTCCACAATAACAAAATGGTCTTTTTGGCGTACACTTAGTTGCTTTAAAGTAGTGTGTTGTGGAATCTCTTTTCCTTGAGTTAGAGTTACATGTTCTTGATCAGTTGTACCTCCAACTTTTATTGTTATTGACTTGGAACAACTGACACCAAGAGAACTGCATGGAACATTCTGTAAAAATACAGTTACATAATACAGAAAATCATTATAAATACAGTATAATGCATTGGAACTGCACAATTGCCCATTTTTCATTTTATGGTAAACATTCAATGGTATAAGGGTATATAAAATAAGTAAGTCATCTAATAACAGAACTTCGCAAGTGTAAAGTGCTGATTTAAAGTAAATTTTTGATTACATACGGTATATTTTTATGTTTATAAAATAATACATTTTTTGCAACTGCTTTAAAAGTTGACACTTTATAAATTGTAAACAATGGGTGCGTTCAACACACCACTGGAAATGTAGCGTTGCAGCAACTTTCACAGCCATCTTAGATTTTTTTTTTTATTTATTTACTTTAATCAGCAATCAGAATACATATTCTATAAGCTAATAGTATGTTATAGTAGTAGGGTGGCATGATGAGATTTCGTCCATTGACGAAATCACAAGTACTTCAGACTAAGTCCATTGGCCAGTGTCTTTTGAGTCTTCTGTTGTCTTCTCTAGTTAACAGCGGTTCAAGTAAGGGGTTGTTGTGTGTTTCAAGTCTTGAGTGATGAGTAGTACTTTTATGTTGGATGATGTCCTGTACAAAATTTATTTTGAGGTCAGTATGTAGTGTTGCGTTGGTAACAAACCATGGTGCATTTGCAATTGATCTCAGGATTTTTGATTGGCATCTTTGGACTATATTGATATTAGATTTACTGGAGCATCCCCATAGTTCTATACCATAAGTCCAAATGAGGATAATAACCGTTTTATAGATTAGAATTTTGTTTTCTATAGCCAATTTTGATCTTCTTCCGATTAACCAGTGTAATTGTTTGGCTACTAAGTCTATTTGTTTTCTTTTCTTTAGGATGTGATTTTTCCAAGTTAATTTGCTGTCCATATTCATTCCTAGATATTTTACTTCGGTTGTTTTGGGTATTACTTCGTTATTAATGTATAGGTCAGGAGTTGGGGATTTACGAAGTGTGAAAGTAATGTGACTGGATTTATGTTCATTTATTTTGATTCTCCACTTTTCAAACCAGTTGTGTAGTGAGTTAAGATGTTCTTGTAGGTCTGAGACTGAGCTATCGGGGTTTTCGTTTATTGATAGTATGGCAGTGTCATCGGCAAATGTTCCAAGTGTTGTATTTCTGGAGGTTGGTATGTGCGATGTATAGATAACATACAACAGCGGACCGAGAACACTGCCCTGCGGTACACCTGCTCTTATTGGGTGGAAATCTGATTTATCATTGCCTACTTTTATTTGAAATTTCCGGTCACTGAGATATGATTTAAGTATACTAAAGTAGGATGGAAGAATTTGTTTAATTTTAAATAAGAGCCCAGTGTGCCAGACTCGGTCAAATGCTTGACTAACATCCAAGAATACTGCGGAACAGTAGCATTTGTCTTCAAGTGCTTTATTTATTTTATCTGTTAGTCTATGAACCTGCTGGATAGTCGAGTGACCTCTGCGAAAACCAAATTGATGATGTGGGATCTGTTCTTCTGGGATGTCAGTGTGAATTCGACTAAGGATAAGTTTTTCAAAGACTTTAGAAATGACTGAAATAAGGCTTATTGGTCGATAGGAATTAACGTCTGTGGGATCTTTCCCTGGTTTGGCTATAGTTATTATTTGAGATAGTTTGAGCTGCTGTGGCCAGTACTGTAGCCTTATTATTCCATTAAATATATAGGTTAATAACACTAGTGCTTTTCGAGGAAGTTCTTTTAGCATTTTAGGCATTATTTTGTCAACTCCCGGTGCTTTTTTGAGTCCCAGGAATTTGATCTCATTTTGAATTTCACCCGGAGTGGTAAGTTTCAGTTGTTGTTCAGTCTCAATTGGTCTTGCTATGTTTGACTCCATTTCAATATCTGGATCGTCTTTGTGGGGGGTAAAGGTATTTGAAAAATGTGTCGCAAAGAGGTCAGATTTTTCTTTGTTTTAATGGGCCGCCATATTGAGTGATCATATCTGTTTAGGTTACTTAAATAGACTGCAAACGAATCTTCCCTCAATTGTTTAAGTTTAGCTTTTAAGTTGTTGCTTAGTTGGTTATATCTGGTTTTGTCGAGTGGATTGTGTGTGCGGTGCCAGATTGTTCGAGCTTTTCTTTTTTGCCGTAGAAGTTGTTTAATTTGTAGTGGGATAGTGTTTGTATCTTTCTGTGGGTTGAGTAGCGGAGTAGACTGTTTTGCAGCTTCTTGCAGTAGTTTGATCAGATTTTCTGTTGCGATCTCCAGATCATCAGTTGTTCGCAGTTGTATATTTAACTTTATACTGTTTGTAAGTATACTTCTGTATTCTTCCCAGTTTGTTTTGCGGTTATGGAGCTTTGGATCTTCATGTTGGGGTAGGATGGTTGAGGAAATAGTTGCTATGACTGGGGTATGGTCAGATGATAGGTCTAGATTAGGGGTTATATGCGTGTAGGCTGGTGAGAGGCCGTTTATTACGAAGAAATCTAGTAAGTCTGGCGTTTTTGTAGGGTCTGTTGGCCAATATGTTGGAGTGCCTGTAGAGAGGAATGAGTAGTTACAATCCTGCATTAGGTTAGCAAGTTCTCTTCCTTTGGTAGTGGTCAGTCTTGAGCCCCATAAAGTATTTTTACTGTTATAATCACCACCAGCTAAAAATTTCTTCCCAAGAGTTTTAAAATATGTCTTATAGTCTTGTTTTTTGATATTATGCCTAGGTGGGCAATACACTGCTGATATGGTTAAATCGTAGCACAGTGTGCAGACCTTGATAGAAGTAGCTTGTAGATAGGTTTCATCATAATTAGGTAATTGATAATGATCTATTGTCTGTTTTATTAGGATAGCGGTGCCCCCATGGGCTGTGCCGTCAGGGTGATTGGTGTGATGCAACCTATATCCCGGAATCTTTAGGTAGCTTTCTGCTGTGAAATGGGTTTCGCTAACAAGCAAAATATCTATATATTGATCTTTGAGAAATAGAATTACTTCGTCTTTGTGATTTAATAGTCCATTTGCGTTCCACAGCGCTATTCTCAAAAATCTAGCCATTAGTTTAGTTTCTGTATAAGCATGGATAGCATGTTTATTATTGAGGTATTTTGTTGCATGAGTTGTTGAAACATTTGTTTGAATTCTTCTAAGAATTTTACTAGAGTTACGTCTTGTGTAGTGTTATTGCTGTTATTAGTAATGGTTGCATAGGTAGGCTTGATGTTTGGAGTTGCAGGTATTTGTTGCACATGGGGTGCATTAGGAGTGATATTTCGTGTATACTGAGGTCTTTGTAGCATGCTTTTATTTTTAATTAAATTATGATAGTAGCTACAGCCTTTGTAATTGGCAGGATGTGGTCCACCGCATAGTGCACAAGTAGCAGGAGTGTCTTTATTTTTTTTGCAGTCTTTTGTGTTGTGCTGAGCTCCACATTTGACACAGAGGTAGTTTCTGTTGCAATAACTTTTTGAGTGGCCGTATAATTGGCATCTTGTACATTGTATTATGTTTTTGGGTTTGTTGGGGGGTTCTATTACAACAATTTTGTTTTGCAGAGCTCTTATGTTGTATATGTCCTTGTTGTTATCTGCTGGTTCCAAGTCCACAAAGAACAAATTTAATGGTTCCTTTGTCTGATAATGTTTCGCATTGATTATGTTTCTAACTTTATGTCCCTTTGTAGATAGTTCTTCAGTTATGTCGTTTGTCTCGACAGTGTGGTGGAGATGTTTTATGACAACTCTGTATGCACGTTCGTTTTTTAATTGGTAGGAGTGATATTTGACATTTTTTTCTTTTAAGTATTTTACCATTTTTCTGTATATGTCTGAGGAATTGCAATTTATTTTGATAATGTTATTTGCCATAGATCTGGTGGTGTATTCTTCTTTTTTAGCTGTTTCTGTTAGCTGTTCTATCATTTGAGGGAAATTTATGACATCGTATATAAAAATTGGTGGCGGTTTTAAGTCTTTTTCGCTTATATCTTTATTTTTAGCTTCATTTAAAAGTACTGCATATCTGTTTTTAGTTTCTATTTCGGTCCTATTTTCGTTGCTTTTTAAGTTGTTAGCCGATTTTTTCCGTTTTGTTCCTCTTACTACTTGCCAGGACACCGAGTTGTTTTCTGTAGTGGAATCTTCTTCCATTTCTGTATCTTCATCAGAAGTGCAGGAAGAACTATTTAATTGGCTTGTGTATGGTAAAGAATTTTGCGATTGTTGACTGTTTTGTGAAATTTCAAGCGATTTATGGAGTTGAGAGAATTTTGGTTGAAAAGAATGTTGCTGAGAGGGGTGCATTGGCGTTTGCACTAATTGTGAAGGCATCATTTGGTCTAGAGTCATTTGCGAATTAGTTAATAAGTGGTTATGCATAAAGTTATTTTGTGGTAAAATCATTTGTGATTGTGGGATTTGATTATTTGTAGTTGATTGACCCTGTATATGTAATGGTTGTCCATTGTTATCAATTCCCCGAAGGGAACATTAATTTTTTTTTAATTAGGTACTTATTACCACGTAATAAAATGACTTGGCTTAATATAAAATTGTATCACTGTAATTGATTATTGAGTTTGTTTATTTTAAAATTTATTTTACACTTTATTATTATTTTTATCACTTTTAAAGAATGTCTTATCACTTTGCACTTTCACTTGTAGAGATAACAGAGCTTTTCAGGCGTGTGTTTACTCCTTGAAAGTCAAATGGGTACTAGCCATCTTAGATTTGAAAACCACCATTTAAAATTTCTAGTTTTTTATTATATCTATTATCTACTGTCAAAATTGATGTTCTGACATTTTAATTATTGACGTTCAGTAAATCAGTCGTCTAGTGGTACTTCAGAGCTTCAAGTGTTTTATATGTATAAAGCGATGGCGTATTTCAAACGATTTTATTGCATCAGTGGTTTTTGAAATCTAAGATGGCTGTGAAAGCTGCTGCAGCACTGTATTTCCAGCGGTGTGTTGGACGCACCCAATGTTAAAAGTCGACTTTATAAAACCTCGTGCCAAATCGCAGTATCGAAGGCATGATGGCATAAATTGGTAGTGTAATGTCTAGCGTTGCAGTTTTTTCTCAATAAATCAAAAGTGGTTACAGATAGCTATAGGGACATACATACAAAAAATGTTCGTTATTTAATTCTGCATCACAAAGGTACAAAATATACAGGGTGTTCCATTTGAAAAAGTTGTGAATTTTAGCTTTGAAGTTCTCTAAATTTAAAAATTAATTTTGAACACCCTGTACATGGTGGGTCCATTTTCTTTTAAAGAAGAGCACCCTACAAGCCGCTGCAACAAAATCCCTACTTAAACTCGTCTTCACAGTTGCGGCCGTGAAAGCAGTAAACTGTTACATGGGATAATGTAAAACTCAATTTTTTTAAATTTATAACTTCTAAACCGGTCATTAGATGGCGCTAAAATTTTAGATATGAATAAACCTGCCGAGAGAGATGTTAAATATGCAAAAATATTTGGGGCATTCTATTTAAAAAAAAATTACCTTAAGCGTGCCACACTTTTCTGCAACACCCTGAAAATAATTTCTCTAGATGCGCCTCTATCCACTGTTTACATCCGTATTACAACGATTTTTCTAGCTGTTACCATTTAGGAGCTATCAGACTTCCCCACACTATTGCCCCACCCGGTATAATAAAACCGCAATACTACCAAAAAAATTAAAAATTAATATTTTTTAAATATGTCTTAAACATGCCATGCAAAGTGAATGTTGGTGGTGTTTGTAGCATTATTTATGTAGTTTCTGAATCTGACACGGCATGTTAGATTCAAAAAGAAATTTGAATTTAAGTTCTAAAAGAGATGTGGATATTTAAAATTTTCAACAAAACCTATACATCATATATTCATAACGATTAACATTATAAAAATTTCCAAAGTAGATTTTGGTTTGGACAAACTCTACTTCTCTTTAGACTTTGTTGATTCACTCGTGAAACACTCTGTAAAAGTATGTCAATTCTTACAAAGCTTATGATACACAATCTTCATTACTTCTAATAATATATTATATATGATTTTTATTTATTTTTTCATGTACAAAGAGATGGTACAATTTATTTTTGTATTTAATCAATAATTTTCAAAGTACTTAAACCTACTCCAAAATTACAAAAAAAAACATTTGACAGCAGTTCGACATTTGAACAATGCTGTACCACACTGAACTCACTCAAGGTACTATATGTTTGTTGTTTGTTTGTTTGTCTTTTGGGCGAGGAATCAGGATGGCGGAGCATCCTTCGTACCTCATGGCACCGATTGCTATGATCATTTGGCCAACCCTACTAGAATTTAGCCGAATCTGGGGGAATTCCACCCCCAGTAGGGATCTTTATCGTGCCAAACATCACATTGACACGGGACCTACAATTTTACTTCCTATCCGAAAAGAAGGCATGTTTTAAATTTTTCTCCGCTATGAAAAATTACCAGCTCTGCCGGGGATCGAACCTGCGATCTTTGGATTATGAAGCAAACATGCAAACCAGTAATCCACTGAGACTGGCTAGGTACTATATGTTATCAAAAATTCAAGCCTAGTTAAGTAAGAACTCTATACCATATTACCTAAGGCAGGTAAGCTGCTAAACGGGTAGTTTTATGTACACTATCCCATATGGTTGTGTCTATAAAATTATGACAAGTGATGGTCGCTTTTCGAGATTTTATACATGTGATCTCACAACCTGCATTTACCAAGGTCAACGCCTCCCTCTGCATATTTCCATATGAAGATGATATGGTCAGCAGGCATAAGGCAAGCAGATCAAGAATTAGTTGAAAATGATAACTGCATTGATTGAATTATGATTTGGAGATTTAGCTGGCCATGCAACCAGTTCACCATGACCAATTCACCTTGTGTAATTGATATTTATGAAATTTTAGACGGCAATTCTGAAATGTGTTGGCGCATCATACATTTGAATCCACATATGAATATAAAGATATTATTAACGTTACATCTTCCAAATAGGTGCCAATGAGTTTGTTTGTTTTATTGGATAAGATCTAGATTGTAGTTCCAAGTAGGTTGTTCTTGAATCATGAATACTCTTCAAAAATTAATAGCCTTGTATCTCCAAAACAAATAAAAATCAACCTACCACTTTTGTATTTTTTACACTCAGCATCCCGAAGTTTGAACATAATGATATGGAACACTTTATATGTAGTGTTGGTGTCAATGTAAAAAATAATTACATCTATTCTCAGTAAATCTAGCTTACCGAGCGAGAAATGTGCTGATAAGAAAAGATTCAAATGTATAGCTGCAACACTGGCTCGGTATGCAGAGCACTTATCAAGTCATTATCTTATCTTAACTTATTGTCTTATCAAGTATGGTTATTGTTACAGATTCACGTTCAGCATCAAAAAATCTACCAGAATCACTTTGGTTCTTTTAACCAACCAAAAAAATCTTTTTATAGACCAGTGAACTACAGGAAAATATCAATTTAAATTTTTTTACCCTAAATGTATACAACAAATTTGGAAAATAGATTTGAAAGCAGCACAAAAAATACTACAACTATGAAAAACCATTTCAGAACCATTTTATAACAAGTAAGTACATCAAATGTGGTAAGTAGTCAGATATAGAAACGACAAACAAAAAATCCTGCTAACATTATTTTGTTGAATATTATAATAGAATTCAGCTGAGAATAAAGCGAAGGATAGGGCAAGTTTGATCTTCGCGTTGATTGGCTAAAACATGAGGCACGTTTACACAACTTAAAAAGTAAATTTATGCATATTTATACATTTGTGAAAAGCGTCATTTCAATTGTACAATAAATACAAGTAAACTAATCTAATGTTGGTTGTGGCTTACATTCGATCAACTATGAAAATACTAATATTGTTACGTGTGTGAAAAAAAATATAATTAATGTACAGTTCAGTTCTTATAAGAAAAAAGTTACGGTACAAGCCGATTGTATATTCGTGTGTTCACGGCGACCCGCAAGGCGTTTGAAGCTCCAAGTACAGACCACGCTGAAAATATCCGAGCGAAGTACGCATCAAGTTGGTAACTAACGTTGACTGAATGGCTAGTAACACACTTAAGTGTAGGACCTACCACATGGGTTGTTATGGAAACTGACGATGCAGACTACTGTGCAATTTTTTCCTTATAAGAGCCTACTTATACATTGATAATTAATGTGATGAAATGGAAAATGGAAATTAATACTAAAATCTGGCACTGCTGTCATGTCTAAATATTAATTGATACTGACATTTAACATCCTACAATTTTTAAAATTTTGGTTTATGTATTTGATGTTTGTATCGAGTCCTTTCTAATCTCCATTATTTTTATTAAAATAATAGTTCATTTGAAAACTCTCCGGTTCTGTTTTTATTACTGTGCAGGTATGACGATTTATGTAAAAACCTTAATTGCAGTTTAAATTAACATAATGATATTTTAGCACCCCATCTTAACTATGGCTGAACGACAATCCTTTAGAAATCCAAGAGATAAAGCAATTCATAGTGGTCAAAAGTTGATGGCATATAACATGTATTTAAAATATGTCACCAGAAGCCTGAGTAAAAGCGCAGCTGTAAAACAAACTGCTATAGACATTGGTATTGGACAAAACACAATGTGGCATTTAATTATAGAAATTGAAGGTTCGGGTATTGCAGGTTCCCCAAAAAAAAAAAATAAATTGCTCAACAATCTACACCAAGCTTGAAAATTTTGAAAAAATGGGAATTCGACGACATGTGCATGCAGCATTTGTTTTATTTTCGCAATGAATTGCCAAATGTAGTAAAGGTGTTAACTGTCATTAATAATGACGATTCTTTACCCAACTTCAGCCAATCATCCTTATACAGAGTATACTGCAGAAATTAGGCTTTAAATATGACAAAAGAACAAGAAAAACAATTTTAATCGAAAAGCCTGCAATCGTTCTTTGAAGAAGGAAATACTTAACCGCTATTAAAAAATATCGTGAAGGAGGGAGAAAAATCTACTATACTGATGAAATATGGGTTAATGCGGGTCACGTGAAAAGTAAGATTTGGCACGATACAACAATTAAAACTGCAAGACAAGCTTTAATTGAAAGACTTTCTACTGGAGTAAAGGACCCATCATGGAAAAGAAAACGATTAATAATAGTTCATATTGTAGTAACACCGGATTTACCAACTACCTATGTTCATTTCGATGAAATGGTGAAAAGTAGCGGCAGAATCATATTAAGATTGCCCCCTTATCAATGTAATCTAAATCCCATCGAGTAGATATGGGTACAAGTGAAACATCATGTAGCTGCTACTAATACAACGAAAAAAATGACATTTTATACAATTGTATTGTCAATAGAGTGACTTTCTTATTTAGAAAATAAATTCGATGTTTTTAATACCATCTAGTATCTATCTGATAATTCATATGTCACGTGGTGTTAAATTCAGCCAATGAGAGTTAATTTGCTTTGTTACAAATCTATTACAATAAAAAACAAGTGATCATATTACCTTGGTCTCTTTCTAAGAACATAATTCAATTGCACAACTTTGACAGTTAAGCTGTTCGTATATTGACGTAAGTACAATAAGATGTAATTTAACAATAATACAGAAAAAGTGTCTATTACGTGATGGGAAGACGCCTATAAAGGTGAAATAAATGATGTCACTCAATATGTTACAAAAATACACATATGTATCAACAAGACATTCTAGTAGCGGCAATATGAACTTCTGTAAATAAAGAAATTATACATTTGACGGAAATACAACTCTTGAACTAGCTTTAATCTTGAAAGATTCCACATTTAACTGATTATAAAGAAGAGATAACAAAGCTGCCTATGCAAATATTGTATCACTTTCAAATTGAAACATCCATTTGTGAAATACCCACAGACTGCATAGAATATGCATAATCCAATATTCTTCAAGACAAACCAAAGAGGTACTAAGTTTTGTAAGTAGTAAATAGATGTTTCAAAATTCAGATCAAGCTATTTGTCCAGTTCGTCTCTATAAAAGAAACTATGGAAAGTTATCTCAGAATTGTAATAACTAATGGTCTTTCCTAACTCCGAATCTAATTTGGTGTCTACATCTACATAATTCAAGCTGGTTCATGAATAGCCTCATCTGAACAAATAAACTATCATCATGCATCATGGACAAAGGAAAGTACTGAAACAATTGAATTGGAAAACCGCAAAGTAATTCACAAATCATAATAACAGTCCCACTGTAGTAACACACCTTGCAAACGCTAATGTTCCAACAGCAATTGCTGAAAATAACCGGACACACAAATTCGAATTTTGTTCAACCATACTAGCAAATGCAACTGAATCAGCACGAAGAATTTAGCACCTCAATTGGAGACAACGGTTCTGCAGAAATAATGAGAACACTCAACACAACAATGCAACAATTTATACATATGGGTCATTCTTTCTGAACTCAACCACCAGTTAAATCCAAAAATTGGCGCAACTTAGAAAGGCCAGCAGGGGCTCATTTTAAAGCTTGAAACCTCTACTTTCGAATGTCACATGACTACTATATAAAAAAATTTATATCTGACCCCTAAAAAAGGGTAAACACGTATGCAGTTCCAAAATTTTTTTTTAAAGTTGAAAAAACAATATCTAAATACGCTTGAAGAGTGGCTCCAAAAATGGAAAATTAAAATAAACGAATTGAAATCGACTCATGTGACCTTCACCTTGCGCAAGGATCCATGCCCATCAGTTCCCATAAACAATACAGTGATTCCTCAAAGTGCAACGGTCAAATACTTGGGTCTGCACCTAGACAACAAACTTACCTGGAAATTCCATATTCTCAAGAAAAGAAAACAAATGGACATGAAGCAAAAAGAATTGTATTGCTTAATAGGACGGAAGTCACATTTATCCTTGGAAAATAAAATCCTATTATACAAATCCATAATTAAACCCATATGGGCGTATGGGATTGAATTGTGGGGTTGCGCCAGTATGTCCAATACAGCAATTATCCAAAGATACCAATCAAAACTTCTACGATCCATTGTCAATGCCCCATGGTATGTAACAAATGACACAATCCACAATGACTTAAAAATTCCCACTGTGAAGGATGTCATCCATGAAAAAAGTGTCAATCATCGCGAGAAACTAAAGAGGCATTTCAATCCATTGCTACAACCCCTCCTGCAAAATGACGTTCTAAGAAGATTAAAGAGGTGGCCAGCAGACCTATAATTGGTTAAGGAGTTCTCTTCGCTGGAAGGGATCTCATCAAGTCAGAATAGAAGATCCTTAATGTAGATCTTAGGTTAGCATATTAGCTTATAAATTCAATATGTATATATCTGATGGCTGATTTATGTTGAATAAAAAAAAAATAGTTGAAAAAATTAGAAAAAGAAATATTTTTTAAAACTTTTTCTAATGACATCGCATTCTTCATCAAACAATACATAAATTTTGTCCACTGTGTTTTTTTCCTAAACCTTGTCCAAAATAACCTGTCGCAATGACGTAAACAGCCATAAGCAATGCTATTGGTCGGCGCGCACGTGGTCTCATTAATGCTTAAACTACTTCACATAAATGCGGAAACACGTATATGCAATCAGTTCTCATTAACGTTTCCATTCCATATTTCGCTGACACCGTAAGAGTGAGTTAAGCACACACGGTACGCAAACGCGCATCATCGTAAATGAAGCTTCAAGGGTGAGCCAACTTCAAGTTTATTTATGTATGCGTTGCGACTGGTTAACGTAAATGGACTTTTAGAGTGTTTCAATTTCGAGCAAAATTGAGAACAACAATTTGCCATTTTTGAAAGTTTATCATTTTTTTCATCGAACATGGTGTCAGATAGAAAAAAAATGATAGAGTAAAAAATGCTTCGGTGTGTTCCAATCCTGCCGGGAGTACCCAAAACTACTTCAGCTTAAAGACTGTAATAAAAGGCAGCTGAAAACTACGATGTTGCTGCCATAAATCTCAAGAATACCTATTTTAATTTAATCTATTCCGCATTCCTAAATTCAAAAGATATTTTTCTTCACATTGAACCATTAGATCGAGCTCCTTTGAGTCACAATTTTTATGTTAAGAATTATTAAATCTTTGATCATAGTATTTCCTGTAAAATTAAATAATGTCCTCTCTTCGTAGTTTAATAGATATCAAACATATACAATTATAGATTGTTTGTAACCTCAATGTACGATTTCCTGCTTAATAGGAATTGATATAATTCCATTAGTTTTTTTCAAAATGTACTGCAATGAAGAGTTATGAGAGGGCCGAAATATATAAAGCCAATAGATGCCTTTAAGGTTAATTCGATAAAATGAGTCATTAATCATATTGGTTGTATATGGGAGTTGTATGACCAGATAATAATAATAATGTTACCATAGTGAACTATAAAAGGAGTATCGTTAAAGCTATGAATATGAATATACTTAGAAAAGTATTCAGGGTCAATAAGGATAAAATCTGTACCTATTTAAATCTAAAACATATTAAAGTAAAAAACACATTGAAACCATTGATTGAAAAACACATTGATTTTGATAGAGGTACTTATAGGTAACAAATAAAAAAAATCAGACACACTCACCTGTACAGAGATATCAAGAGATTTATCATTTCCCAGTGTTCCTTTAACCAACATATAGTCACATTGACCTTGAAAATCAAATAGTTTACCATCTAAGGTTTTATAATGAGAATCGCCCCATGCACTACATTCTGCTGAACATGGTTTCTCAACACAATGCCATTTTCCATCTTTACATGTGCTGCAAAATCGAAAATTAAAAACTTGCATGAAATATTCTTTCTGAAGATCCAATAATTTTACCACATATTACAATCACTTTCAACAGTTGAATGTTCAGTGTAACTTCTACCACCATGATGACAAGGGCATTCAGATGGTCTGACACATATCTGTCTAGATGTATCCAATACATATCCTGATTTACAACGACAACCAGCATGACAAACAGCTGATGTAGATGGTTCGTGAGTATGCATATTCTAAATAGATCAAATTAGTTTTTTTTTTAACTAAAATATCTTACAATACTTACTTTGCAAGTTTTTGGTTCTATTGGTTCACAAGTTGTGAATTCTTTATTTTCAGAAAAACTACATGTACTTTTTATATCAATTGCTTTTGGATACATCTGTATTTCTTCTCGAGTGGCAGGTCTGCAGGCCCAATGAGCATTAGCACAAGTACTATAAAAGAAAGAAAATAAAATAGGTACAAAAATATTTCTAATTAATTCTTCATACCATAATTCTTCTGTATTGCCAACATAACGAACTTCTTTATATCCAGCAGGAAAGTCTAGACCATCATGATGACAATCACATTGTCCAATAGGTATGCACTCTCCATTCTCATCCAATGTTTCACCCTCATGACAGTTGCAGCCTTCTACACACTGCCTTTGACATTCTTTTTTAGTTGCTATATCATAACAAGATCTTGTGCATGAATTCCCACAAATTTGATATGTTTGCCCGCTAGGACACTGTAAGCCGCATTGTCGAATATCACTGCGCCAATAAATATTTACACCTTTTCTTGCACATTCTTCAGCGTAGGCTGCTATCATTGGACACAAACATTTTGAGGTCTGCAATATTTTAAAAAGCTACATAGATAGGTCACTTAATAAAATAAAATTTACTAATTACATGTGTGTTGCATGCACAAACGTCATAGAGACAATTTTCATAGAATGGTTCAGGATCAACATCACCATGGCAATCTAAAAAATATTTGATTAAGACATAAAACTAAAATTGGAAAGTTATTAAACAGTCAAAATCTTAAACTGAACAAACCTGTAAACATCTGTGATTTTATAAATTTGCAATGATCCTCTGCAGCCTTTTTATTATGAACATTAACGTCACATGGATGTCTATTTGCTGCTTCCGAAATATCTCCACATTTTTCCGATGTTTTCCATTTGTTTGCAAATGCAGTTACAGTCTGTTCCACATCTCCTTCTGGTGTCAAAAAGTCATCTTTCTGATTTTTATTGAAAGTTCCGCAAAGTCCCTAAGCATTAAATAAAATCTAATATTGATCAACAGCTAAAATTTTGAAATTACCTTCGTTTCTCCAATAAAAGTAGGGGGTAGATCAACATGTGCTCTTACAGTTCCATCCCACCATACTTGAATACCATTTGGTAATTCAACTAAGATAATAATCAACACTTAAAAATGTATATTTTTATAGCTGCTAATTATACGTTACCAACTAAATACATTGATGAAGCCATACGAACATTAACCCCTGCAAAATAATATGGTATCTTAGACACCTCTTGTCCATTAACTGTTACTTCACGACCTTGTTTTACTTTAATTGTTTTTCCAGATACTTTTACAATTGCTGTTTTAGGACATGATGGTGAACTCTCATCTACAGCTCCTGCCTATAAATAAATTAAACAATAAGAAATTAATGTTAACATACTGTCTCTTTTTTATAATACTTGAGAAACTGCCCCACCACAAGCAACGTTCTCCATTTCAATCGTGAAGTTTTCATGCTCAACCAAATAATATGTACATTTTCCCATAAAATCATATCGCTTTCCATCAAATGTAATATAATGAGGATCTCCGATTATTGAACATCTTGTAGCACATGTAACTTCTGTACAAATCCATTTACCATTAGAACATGTACATGTATTACAATCTTTAGGGACAGTCGAACCAGACGGATAATCTTTTCCGTGATATTTGCATGGGCAATCCTCTTTTGTTATACATTTTGAATCATGTACATACGTTCCTTTTGGGCAATAACAGCCTTCTTCACAAACTGTTTCTTCTTCAAGTTTCTCAGAAACTTCTCCACAGACTGTTTGACCTCCAGTAGGAACACAAGGCATGTACACTTTTCCATCAGTACAGTGCATAGCTAAAAAATATTTTGTTAAATGTCTGTAACAAAAAAAATGTTAAACATACGACATGTATCTTCGTCCCGCCATTTTGATAAAGATTGGATTCCTTTATGAGTACATTCTCTTACATAAACATTTAATGTTTCGCATGCACATCTTTCTGGATTAAGATAGTTGCAAGAGCAGTAATCCCAAAGACAAGCATCCATTAATAGTCTGATATCCATGAGCTAGAAAAGATAACTATAAGTATATTGCTTGTATATTAGATATTGGGTGTTAATAAATTATGATAAAATTAGGCCACTTCTTTTTTTCTTCTTTTGACACCAGTATAAGATTTAATACAACCTAAAAATATGCTAATATTTTATTGACGGTCAATTATATTGAGATTACTCAACATAGTTTTTCAAAAACTTTATTTATAATAATATAATAATAATATATTTATTATATATAACCTACATTCTTCACTGAAGATTAAATCTACGAAAAATAATAAATATTAAATACTCGATAAGCGAGTTGACGCTTGTTTCGAGGGAAAAGAATAATAAAATATTTATAAACTATTTCTATGTACTGTGTATACATCTATTACTACATACGAGGGCGGGTTGAAAACTTCTCGGCCTGACCCAGAGAGGGCGCTCTGAGTGCATACATTTTTTGACAGCCGTAAAGTTCTAACCTTCATAAAGTCGATCTGCAATGTCAAAACGATTGCTTCATAACTTCATGTGTATCTGCCTGCTAAAGTTTTTGTTGCAAGTTATTTGTGAAGAATGGAAAAACGCGAACATCGTGTTGTTATAAAATATTTTATTTTGAAAGGCTTAACTGCCACAGAAATTAAAAAAGAGCTGGATTCTACTCTGAGAGAATCTGCTTCATTTTCCACCGTAAAAAAGTGGACTGCTGAATTTAAACGAGGTGGGAAAAGTTGCGATGGTGCACCGCGTGCAGGAAGACCCAAATCTGCTACCACTGAAGAAATGGTTGAAAAAGTGCACGTTATTGTTTTAAACGACCGTCGATTAAAATTGCAGGAAATAGCCGATACTGTAGGCATATCTAAAGAACGCGTGGATTCAATTTTACATGAGAATTTGCAGATGAAAAAAATTTGTGCAAGGTGGGTGCCGCGACTGCTCACAATTGATCAAAAACAACGTGTCAGTGTTTCAAAAGAGTGTTTGCAGCGTTTCCGGCGTGATCCAAATGACTTTATGCGACGATTTATTACCGTTGACGAGACATGGGTCCATCACTATACCCCTGAAACGAAGCACCAATCGAAACAGTAGAAACATGGTGGTTCTCCACCACCAAGAAAGGCTAAGACTGTTCCATCGACCGACAAGGTGATGGCCACGGTATTTTGGGATTCCCGGAACTTACTAGATCGTTTATAAGAAGAAATTGCTAAAAAACGTCCACACATGTCGAGGAAAAAGGTGCTGTTTCATCAAGACAATGCTCCCCCTCACCGGTCGGCAATTGCAATGGCGAAAATCCATGAACTTGGTTTCGAATTGTTAAATCACGCATCGTACTCGCCTGATCTAGCTCCCAGCGATTTCTTCTTGTTTCCAAATTTGAAAAAATGGCTTGGAGGGGCAAATTTTCATCTAGTCTTGAAATCATTGATGCTGTAAAGGCATATTTTGAAGACCTTAACGTTTCCTTTTACGCGGATAGTTTGAATCGCTTAGCTGGACCAGTGCAACGAGCTCAAAGGAGATTTTATTGAGAAATAAAATCAAAATCATCCCCTAAAAATACTGTTTTCCACCTCAGGCCGAGAAGTTTTCAACCCATCCTTGTATATTCTTAAACAATATACAATATGTGGAAAAAAGTATGGACTACCCCTAATAATTTGGTAGTCTTCAGGTTTTATGGAAAATGCTCGAACACGTCAATTTAGTTTCCCACATTCTGATAGAATTCATTTGTTTTTTTTATTCACATCTGTCAAAAATATGACCTCATCGACATTTTTCTTAAATGACAATATATGGCATGTGATACATCATTTGAAAGCTCTTGTTTCACTCAGTATCACACAGAAAAATGTATACTAAATTCAATTACATGCGTCTCATTTTGATTATATAGTACCTAAGCTCCTATATAAACGATAATAGGTTCTTCTTGACAGGAATAGTTAATATATTCATATAACAAAACTTCCTAATAATCATATTGAACGTTGCTTGTATTCCTCTCTGACCTTATACCTATTCTTAAAACAAAAAAAAAGTCTTTATTGTTTTGAGAAGATTTAAGAATCTATTTGAGTACAACACCAACTTGAAATAAGTACTTGTAACACTCTATAAGAAGATATATTTATTGAATTTTGCATTCAAAATAAGCATAAGAATTTATTGAAATAAATTAATGGACTGATTTGTTTAAAGAAAGGAACTATTCCATTCCATCCAAGTGAAGAATAGATCAAACATTTTGCTCTTCTCATTTTAAAGTTCTCTTAAATTTCGTTTATAAAATGCTAGCTAACGTTTGGTTGGACAGTTCTACAAACAAAAAAATAAGAGATATACATATGTATTTTTTTGTTTGTAGAACTGTCCAACCAAACATTAGCTGGCATTTTACAAACGAAACTTAAGAAAACTTTAAAATGAGAAGAACAAAATGTTTACCTATTCTTTACTTGAATGGAATGGAATAGTTCCTTTCTTTGAACAAATCAGTCCATTAATTTATTGTATACATACTTAAGTATTGATAAATGTTTCTACAATATTTCCTGGGCACCCTTATTCCTCTAAGCTTTTTATTGTCATTTTATTATAATAAACACTTAAAACTAGGTGTACGAATGCAACCTTCTGCTGCAAGCTTGATTATCTGCGTCTGATCAATAAAAACACGTTTGAACTCCAACTCTTGTTTGATGACAATTAGTTCATATGCTCAATTTAAACTTATCATGATTTTTAAAATATACTATCGTGTAGTTGTTTTGATAATTTATATTGATTTTATTGCTCAGATAAGAACGAAACATTCAAATAAGGATACTACGTATTCATCATTACCATTATTTCTTAAAATTGAGTATAATATATTATCGAATTATCCTAGAGTTGAATATATTCATTTTGAGTACAAAATAATCAGAATGAATTTAACATTTTTTTTGGATAGATTACATTTCAATAATCATTTTGAAAATACTTGTTTCTATTGAGTTGCGTTATGCTCAAGCTAACAAGAATTGTACTCATTTCAAGTGATTCTGACAAGTAATTTGTATTACTGAATTGATTATTTTTGTTTAATAATTTTAAGAATATTTAATCAAATGGAGAAGAGCCTACTATTGTTCCTAGTTTATATTTTGATTAGTTAAATGTAATCAAATAAAGTATAGATTTTTCTCTGTGTATGTTCCTAGATTTTTGTGCGATTCTGTCGTGCCGTTTCAAAATGGCGATCATTGAATTGTGAAAATTATCTTAAATTAATTCCCAGTAAAAGAATAACTCTTTCTTGTTTTATCAGAAAAAAGCAAACTATTGAACATAGTTTTATTATCAATCAAACTAGAACAACGCGTAATAATTAAATAAAGCAAAACAAGAACACAACAAAGAAAACCTATTTCAGTAAATGCTGAAAGTGACGACCGTTGACAACTTGACAGTGCCCAAGTCTAGAAACAAACTCTTCTTGAACATCTCGTATCAATTCTGGTGAAATTCTTCGTATTTCCGTTCTTATGCGGCACTTTACATCATCAATATCTCTTGGTCTAGTTAAAAAAACTTTGGTTTTCAAATAACCCCACAAAAAGAAGTCCAAAGGGGTTATATCAGGTGACCTGGCTGGCCATTCAATGGGACCCCATCGGCCAATCCATTTTCCTGGAAACATCAAATCGAGATATTCCCGAACTTCTCTTGCATAGTGGGGCAGGGCTCCATCTTGTTGCAGCCAAATTTCTGGACTGGGCAAATCGGAATTATTGTGATCAGGATAAAGAGTGACTAAAGCTGACAAAAGTTCAAACTGCAAAAAATTCAAGTAGGCTTCACCAGTTAGATTTTCTTCAGAAAAATGGTGCTAACACTCTATCTTTCAATATACCGGCCCATACATTAAGTTTCTGAGGTGATTGACAATGAGCTTCTTGAATCGAACGTGGATTTTCTTTGGACCAATATCGACAATTTTGCCTGTTTATAGTACCATTGAGGTAAAAAGTGGCTTCATCTGAGAATAAAATATTTGCGCAAAGTTTTCACCTTGATTACAAATTGGTTACATGATTTCACAGAATTGCAGTCTTCAGTCGAAATCATCCTCACTTAATTCTTGTACCAGGCAGACATTGTATGGGTGGTATTTTTCTTTGTGCCAAATTGTTTGCACAGACGTGTGACTTATTCCCATATCAAGTGCTAGTTGCCGACTGGCACTATGTGGATTTTTTTCAACAGCCAATAGGACGTCAAGTTGAATATTTTCATCTACTTTTGGCTTTCCATTTTTAGGTAAGTTTTTAACATGGCCATGTTCATATTTTCTTAAAATCTTGCAAATGGTGAATTGCAAAATCGACGTTCGGTCTGGAGAATTTGATTGAAAAGTTCACGTACCTCATTAGTAGATCTCCGACGATCTAACCAACCATCATAAGAATTTCAATAGGTCTTTTTCACTGAGCGACATGTTATTTCATTAATGTTATTTCCGGCTATGTATATAAGCCTGGATGATGTGTGTATAATTCACAGGAGACTATCTCTAGCTGATGAGATCTAAAAAGACCGAAACAGCTGTCCTAGAGTGTCTCCTGTGAATTATACACATCTCATTTATAAATATGGGTTTTAATATTGTCACACTTTGACTTACAAGTGTAGTACGGTTCGGAAGTGTGACACATTGTATGATAACAACATCAAATTAAACAATACACACTTACCGTCTGACATTGCGAAAAGCGTTTATCAAAAAGCATTCGTTGACAGAATTCCAAAGCTTTCTGACCTTTGCTACCTTTAACGTTCGTATCCTTACAAGTATGTTCATTTGTTGGAATCTCTTTACATGATTCTAAAGCATTAAATCTACATTAATATTTTCTTTAATTTCTACACATTAACGATCTATATATACCATCAAGCGTATCAACTTGCCAACTTGAAGCTAGAGTAATGATATTTCTTGGTATCGTTCCATCTTTTGTTAACCTGTCAGTATAGATATCACCATCAAGTTTACCACAAAGACCTTCTGTCTTATTCCATAAACCTTCCTTAACTTCCACTTGCACCAGTTGCTATAACAAGATTAAAGTATAATTATAGTTATATGTATATACTTAAAGAATAGTAATTACCCTTCCATCCCATTTAATTTTTACTCCAACCAAATCTAACAAAACTATAATGTAATCAGCTGATATCTCAGTTCGAACTCCTAGTAAACGACCAGGAACTGCTAAAACTTTATTCTCTGATAGAAATATTGGAATACCTTCATCTAAAATAAATTATGTTAGAAAAGATTTAACAAAGTACTTAAATATATTACTGCTATTACCAGAATAATCAAGTATATATTCTTTTTCTTGTAGGTAGATTTTAATTATGGTATGACAACTTTGTGATTGGTTTAAAAAACATGATTTGCTATTCTCTGTTATGATAGTAAATGTATTATCAACTGCATCTCGCACCAATATATGAGCACATGGTGAATTGAAACTATCAAATGTTAAGTATTTATTAAAATAAAAAATAAAAATATTCAAGACATACCTAAATACATCTTTATCAAAAGTTTTAAAATGCGATCCACCCCATGTAAAGCAGCTACCTGGTTCCGGTTTCCTCTCTATGATTTTGTTGGTATCTTTAGGAGTATCCAAAACTTCGGTTAGATCACCAACATCAGCAAATGTTGGTTCAGAAGTTCCTTCCTGTACAAATTTAATTAAATTAACAAAGAAAGTGTGTTTATAAGGGCTATGTTAGAGCCTCTTGCATGATCAAAAGAAAACAGTCTTAAAATATACCGGATATGCACTTTACGTTTCTGTATTTTTTATTTGTATCCATTATAAAGGCAAGTATATAATCATTTAATTTTTTAAAGTTGAGTCGTTGACCAATCTTTCTGCAATTTTGAAGCTTTTCTGGAATACTTGTGCTTGCTTATTCTATGTAGATGCACATGCCCAATGTACACCAATTTAAATTTTTTAATTTTTTTCTGTGTTACCTTATTAACAATAACATCTTTGAACTGATTAATAGAAACTTTGATGGAAAAACGTTAAGTAGAACCATCAACCGTCTCAAAAATAAAAGGTAGAACGAAGACAATATTAGCGTTTACTGTCTCCAGCCTTACTTTGTGGAACTCCATAATCATGAAATATAATCAAATTAAAAAAATTAAAATTTTAATTTGATTATATTTGAAGACAATATTGCTTATAAGTAACTGCATTACAGAACAAGAATGCAGAACTAAAAATATTGATAAAAAAATGCAAAGCAGAAAAGAATCTTACGATAACTGGATTAAATATTATATAGGACCAGAAATGTATTACTAAAAAACGCTGCAAGCCATAACTGCACTATTTATGGTCCGATTTTGATAAACTGAAAACCAGATAAAATGGTTCTATAAGTACTACAAAGCAGTCTGAGTGTAATTCTTCTTCTACGTCAACTTTAATGTCGGTGATAGTCAATTTTTTTTCTTAAATAGAGACAGGTTTTTTAATTTGGACTAATGGACAGTATTTTTCTAAATTCGATCATGTGTTTCAAATTATAATTACTGTGATATTTGTTTAAAAAATAAAAATAAAAACCATTTTATCAAATTTAGTTAGATCTTTCATAAAATTTTCAAGTGTGCTATAGAAAACAATAGTTGTTTGGAATTTTATTGCAATAAAGATACTATTATATTAATTAAACAAAAAAAAACTTTTCCTAATTTAAACTTTTGGATTATGTTGTTAGTTTTCTTGAAATATTTTTGTAAATAAGCTTTTTAATTTATTTATACACATCTCTAAATAATTTTTTAGTTTTGTTAGAAATTCTTTTGTTGTACAAATCTTTTTTTCGCCAACAGCACAAATATGACACTATAATATCAAATTATTTTGTACAAAAAGTTAACCATTTAGGAACTTTTACTCGTTACCATAGCAACTGCACAAAAAGTAATCAACTTTTGTATTAGGACAAAAAGTAATTTAAGGTTACACGTGTCATATTTTTCGCAGTGCTCTAAAACGTTTTATTTTATACCAGTACTGCCAAATAAATAGAAATTTACAATTAAATAACAATCAGTTTTCTGTTTTTTCATAATATTAAGATATTAAATTAATTTCTTAAAACATAAAAAACAAAAATAAATTCGATGTTTCTATTAAAATCTTATTTGCTCCTCGCAACGCTACAAAAACAAAACCCAATCCTAACCTCTTTTCATTTAACGCATTTCTCTGTCTGTCCCTGTCGAAAGTTCTTCAAATTTTCAGTGAAATGAGAGTGAAAATTACACATTCGAGTATTTCCTAATTATATTATATAAATTATATTTTAAGATTGCCCATTTTTAACGGGAAACAAGATTTCCTTAAAAAGTTGCATTAAATAAAAAGTAGTTTAACGTTTGTTGTCTGTTATACACAGTCCTCTCACGGAGTTTAGTAGTTAAAAGCGGTTAAAGAAAAAAATAGTATGTTTAATTCATACAAAAAAATGCGTTTTTGGAACTCATAAGATTGCCAGACTCCGCTAAGGCATCGTCCGGCAACTTTCTTATTTGTCCCAAAAATATGCATTTTTTGTACTAATTATACAAATAACTATTGTTTAATTAATAAAATACTATCTTTATTGCAATAAAAACTAATACAGTATCACTGTTTTCCATGGCACACTTGAAAATCTTGTGAAAAATCTAACTAAATTCAACAAATGTTTAATTTTTTCAAAGAAAAATTGCAGCAATTGTAATTTGCAACACATAATCTAATCTCAACACACATCTCTATTTAAGAAAAAAAAGTTGACTATCGCTGACATTAAAGTTAGCGTAGAAAAAAAATTACACTTACATTGTTTTGTAGTACTTTTAGAAACATTTCATCTGGTTTTTGGTTTGTGGAAATCAGATTGTAAATAATGGAGTTATAGCTTGTGGCATTTTTTATTAAACAGCCTGTATAAACTGTGACTTAACAATTAACAAAAATGAGATACAAGCAAAAACCAGAAAGCATGCAGACAAAGCAAGATTACCAGAAACTTAAATTTGAGAGGCAACATATAAATGTCCAACTGAACAAAAAGAAGAGGAAGTAAAAGATGAATACTATGCAGAGTTAGAAAAAATTTCTGATATCATTCTGAAAAAGAATTGCAGAATTATAATAGGGTACTGTAAAATCAAAGTAAGAAAAGAGATAAGAGTATAACCCGACATTCAGAAATCGAAGTTTACATGAAGAAAGCAACAAAAATGGACAAAAATCATAATACCAGCGGGTGATATTTAGTGTTTCTGAGTCTCAACAATTTTTCTATTCCTGGGACTCAAGCCTTTCTTTTTAAGTCCCAGAAATCCTAAATAGTAATTTTACTTACGAGGTACGATACTAGGGTGGTCGTTATTTTGGCAAAGTAAGAACTTTATTGATATATATATATAATCTTTCACCCCTTATGAGCAAATGAGATTTCCAAAATATAAAAGATTTTAAACAATAACCTATTTTCAATGGAATTTAGTGTTTTTAGCGAACATAAGGCATAACTTTTTAAACTCAGTGTTTTGACTTGAAAACTTGTGCCTTATGGTTTTCAGGGTTGCTGAATAAGAATTTGGTGTCAAGAATAACTTTTGACAGATGCAAATTGCGTCTAAATAGCTTTTTTTAAACGAATTTGACAGCTGCCACCTATCAAAAGTCATTTTTGACCGAATTCATGTTCAGCAACTCCAAAAACCATAAATTGTATAAATGAATGAAGAATATCTAATTGAAAAAAAAGTTGCCAGGCACATGGAAGAAGGCAGTCATTTTACACTTAGGACAACTACTAGAAGACCGAAAAAAAGGGAGACCATGATCGAGATGGTTATAACAAATAATGAAAGATTTAGAATAAAAAGAAATTCAGAACTGGAGGGTAAAAATAAAGAATCCAAAAAAATAACTGAGCCTAAAAGCATGTTAAAGCTCTACATAGATTACAAGAGGACTAGAACCAAGCTGATGCCTTTTTCATTTATGAACTGATTTATGAGAAATTTGGTGACAGGTAATGTCAAAATAGATGATTTCCGATTTGGTTTGAAACAAGGTCCGTAAATGCAAAGCAAGCTTTGAAATATAAGCTTGCTTTGCATCTACGGACCTTGGTTTGAAATACCAAACACTTGAATCTTGTAAATGTATAACTGTGTATGTTTTACATTTTTGGAAATTTGTGAGTTTAAATACATCGAAACATGTTGCTGAATTTTGCATTTGTGCAAAAAATTTCTTTATATCTCAATTTTCTTATATTTTATAATTTAATTAATAAGTATGAAATATAATATAAATACAAAGATTTAATACTGGAGACAGTAAACGCTAATTAATAAATAGTTTAATCTTTAGTTCTAAGTTAAGAGGAAGTTGTACACAATGGATATCGCTGGGTTTTTAATTAAATCTTCTACTTAATGGCAAAATGCTTAGCAAACTTCATTCTTTCATAGAGCACTCATTATATTGATCTAATCGATAAATAACTGTGATGGTTTACTAGAGTGAATTAGAAAAGTTCTCACCCAATCATGCCTTTCCATATTAAAGAAGAAAATTAAACTCTAATAACTCTAAAATTCTAATTTAAACAACTATAATGTTGACTGGGAATAAAGATATCGTTTATTTCTTTATCTTATCTGTTTCTTTTAGTAATTCTTCTTTTTCTATAATACCTTAGTTTCCTTAGCCTTAAGTTGTAATAAATCACATAGTGTAACAATCCCTACAAGAATCATTATTTCTTTCTTTGGGTATGAAAGGTGACTGAATTTCAACCAAAAACAATATTTTTATTATTGTTGTGTTTCTGATTAAAGATATATGAAAGTTATCCATCCACTTAACACAGAAACCATAAAAGTATTGCCAGGTTGGCAACACAAAGGTAATTTTCACACTGTAGTTTCTTTCAAATATTGTATACTTTTTGAACAAATTCTTTAAATTAAGTAAAAGCATATTATACCTCAACATCCTTATACACTATCTCTTCATCTATTTCCACTGGATTTGGATATTCACCTAAAGAAAAATTAATAGAAATTATTACAAAAACAAACTAAGTAGATAATAAAAACAATACTAACATTGTGGTATATGTTCAGGTAAAAATCTTGCTGTGGCATAACTGCACGTGTATACTGGTGCTGGTTGAAATTCAAACACCATACCATATGGACATGATACTGCACAAGCATCTTCATCTTTGGTGCAGTTGTAGATGCCATTAAACTCTGGTTTATTCGAAGCACATGCTTTTACGCCTTAAAACATTAGATTTTAAAGAAAAAGCTAATACCGATTCCAGAACCACTTACTATATTGGCACTGAGGGCCTTTGAATTCTTTTGGACATCCGCATACATTTAATGGTAAACAAACTCCACCATTTTGACATGGTAAATTACAAGCCAATCCTAAATAAAGTCATTATCAATACATTTTGCAAGAATGGTGTTTACTAGTAACTTAAAGCATACTATAAGAAAAAAACATTCAAAAGTATGCCAGATAGTAGGCTTTCCCTTTTTGAATGCACCCTCGAAGTACCCAATTAAAAATTGAAAGGAAGAGATAAGCAAAATATAATTAACTTTGCAAATTTGTTGTGTAAAAGCTGTGAAATACCCATTTGAGTTCTTCAGCACCCTGGAACTACTCAACACAAAAATCGAGATTTTTTTTGTATAAGGAGGAGATAGGCAAAACGGTTAATTGCAAATTCTTTACGCCCAAGTACCCATCTGCATTCGTTCTTCGGCTCATTTGAAAGAGAAAAACTAAACAATGTTCATAAGATTTGTGCTCTAAGATCGGTGGTCATTTGGTCAATAATTCTCAAAATATAATTGTATAAAGCTGGTCATTTTTTAAACTTGTCTAAACTTAAAAGATCAACATATCCCAGCCAGCACACTGACGTCATAATCTCGCCGTTGTTTCGGCAGTAACGACGTCAAATTGTTGTAAAACTGACATCATTATGTCACAGCCCAAAGACGTCATTAAAACGTCCTATACTAGGACTAAGACAGGAATTAATAGTATAAATAGTTGAATATCAAAAATAACATTTACTATATACTACAGTCAAAACATCTCTATATTGTGACCACCTGCTTAATATGACCAGTATTCCTTGGTCCCTGCTAAAATAATATCTTTTTAATGAAACTTGTACGTATTGTATTGTACGTCCAAAAGATGTCGTATTGAAGACGTCTACGTACTGCTATGGTATATTATATTTTAATGTTTAAATAAACATCACATTAAATTTTATAGTGATATGCGCTGTACTAGTATACACCTTACAACACTTGACCAACAATTTACTTCACTTATGTTTAGTGTAGCAAGGCAAACTGAAAAGTTGTACAGAAACAAACACCACTTACCTTTGTGATGAAAAGAAAATTTGCTCCGGCTATGATTTTAAAATCCAAAGACAAGCTCAAGAAAATTACATGAGAAAATTTCGCTCTTTGACAAAAAAATAAAATATTGTTCAACTTTTACCTGCGAAATTCTATTAATGAACACAAAACAAGAAAAATACACAAATGAATCTGCTTTTAAAAATTTAAATATTTTATTAATAAACACATAAAAAAAAATTGAAAAGATAAACGAAAACAAAAAAAAATCTTATTATCTAAAATGGATTCATTTAATTGATGGTGCCAATTTGATTTAACAAAATAAGAATCAAAAGACAGTGTTAATGTTCTTTGTCTTGCTTGATTTTTATTCGATCAATCCCACAATCTTCAATTATAATAAAATAAAACAAAAAAAAAGGAAACAAAATAAAATCAAAGTTAAATTTTGAAAATAAATTGTTAAATTCAAAAATTTTGCGCCATTCTTGGATTATTGCACACACTATTATTATTTAGCAGTTCTCTGTAAATTTACCTGGTTATTTGTAGCATTGGTGAACACGCATTTCCAAAATTGTTCTTGTAGGTCTTCTTTTGTAATTTATTACAACTATTAAATATAGAACAATTTACCTCCAGTACGTGAGTACATACATCAATTGTATATTTTTCAAAAATTCTTATTACATCCAGTTATAAAATTTGCTTCCATCCAGAAATTATAAAACGTTTTCAAAAAAAATTTTCTCCTGATAAATAAATAGTCCAAACACCAAATTAACACTTCACTTTACCTTTTTATTTAAGTCACTTTAATTGTTCAATGTTATTTTCATTATTAAACACTTAAAAAAACTAATTCAATTTGTATGACATTTGTCATAACCTCACTTTTTTGACATCTCATTGACGTAAAATCTGCCACACATAACTTCAAAATTTTAACAATCCAACATAGCTTCTGCTTTATATGAAAATCAACAAGCAAGTAACCAGATTTTCGATCTGCTTTTATGTTTTCTTGTGAAACAAATGACGATCGTCATTTCTCCACCAACATAAATTTGGTAAGTAACTAGAAACAATTGAACATCTAACCTAATAAGAACTACATAACCAAAATGTTGTTAAAAAAATTAAATGTTTAAACAAATTACATAATCGGAAAGAGGATAATTTTCCCTACATTTTGGTATATTGCATGTCTAACAAAAAACAAATTTTACTCCAGGATTCAATGACAACCATCTTGAATTTCCTGACAATACATGGTTTTATAAAATTATAGATAATTACATTTGCACACCTTATTCACTCCTTTTTTAATAATTAACTGAATCCACATATTCCATCACACAATATTTACAACAATTTTGGCACCAACATTTTAAATATTAACAATTTTATCATATTACCAGGTAAGGTTGAAACGATACAAATTATAAACTTCAACAGGCTAAACCTTCTCTATATAGAGCTGCCCACTTGAAAATTCTATTGCTAAAGGTGCTTTAGAATCTAATTAAGAATATTCCAGCAAAACATTTTGGCTGCAAGTTCAAAGATTAATGAAAATTATGCAATTATGCTGAAATTTGTTGCATCGTTAAACCAACATGGGGTTTACTTGAAATTTAAGAATAAAAACTGTAAGTGTTGTGGTGATTACTTGCATACACCTTTTCAATTATGCCTTTTATACTTTCCAGGTGAAAATACACCTTACGATGGCTTCAAATATTAAAAACCAGGTCCAACGACCCAACGATATGCAAATCGTAACTTGTCAAAATAATTTTTCAATTTTAAGTGAAAAATCCTTTTAAGATCTACTTCTTATTATTACCAAGTGATGTAAAGTGTATCCTTCCTTTACCTATTACATAACAAAATTACTCAAATTTAAAAAAAAATTTATGAACGCCTGAAAGATAGGCAACCCAAATGACACACCCAATTACCAGTGCTGAAAATCACAGCAGTACGTCCCATTATATGACGTCTTATAGACATCATTTATTAGTCATATGACGTCGTAGACCAATAATGACTTAAAAATAACGTCATTATAACCTCAGTGTGCTGGCTGGGATATAAGACTGATTCATTTTAATTGATAAAACATGGTTCAAAAAATGTATCCCTCTTCTTAGTGTAGACCCATCTCTGTTCCATGCATATTAAGGTTTGTCCCATAAGTCTTCATACCAAAAAATAAAAAGTTCTTACGTAGGAAAGAATCGCAACTACCGCATGTCATTAGGTATATGAATTGCTTTACTAGTGTTGGTCATTAATAACATGTCATTTGTTTAGTGTTGTTTAAAATACAAAAATGATAGACAAAAAAGAGAAAATTCGTAAATCCAAATAATTATATTTTTTGAGAATAAACGAGAAAGGAAGGGTGTATAAATATTTTGCAGAGCAAAGTGTTCTGAAAAGTACTGTAATTTCAATAATTAGTAAGCATTTAAGAACAAACCATATTTACGACATACACAACAACCAAACAACAAAAAATATTGCCAAGATGAAAAAGATCTTCGAAGGAAAAGATAAGGATTCTGTAAGAAAAGCTGCTAAACAATTTGGCATATCTAAAACTTCTGTATGTCGTTTGAAACACATTGAAAGTCAAATACTAAAGGAGCCAGCCATTCCATATCAATTCAACCAATACCCCAACCTCACCATCTTGGATTTGTTTGAAATTGTGATAATCAGTAGCGTGAGTAAAAGCAATTACAAATATGTTTTTAATTTTTTTTTACTTTGCATACTTTTTGAGTTACGGGCACTCAAACGCGCGAAAAAAGCGTGATTTCTGAGTTGCGGAAGAATGTTGATTTGTCTATAATTTGAGTTACAGTTGAGCTACAGTAATGAAATAGGGCTGGTTTTACAGCTATTTTTATGGGCTTTAACATTATATATAACATGATAGGAATGTAAAATCTTTATTGTTTAGAAAAAACAACTGAAATCTTTAACTTTCCAAATTTCAAGAAACTGTAATTTTAAAAATCTTAAAAAATATATGTTCAAGAAGAACTATTTCTCTGCATATTCTGAAAGTTTGAAGCTGGGATTACAATGGGATCAGTAAAAAAAGTATTTAAATGTAATATAAAATCAGGGAAATGCTTGCGCTTTCAGAGAATTCACATTCCTTTAACTCATTTTTTTTGAAAAGATTATTGCTGGCTTGGCACAAAAGTTTAAAGATGGGATTGCAATGGGATCAGTAATAAATGTAACAATGAATAAATGTATTAAAATGTAACATGAAGTTGAAAATCTTAACTTTCAGAATGAGGTCAGTTACCTAAACCAATAAATGCTATTTTATGTTGGCTAAATTAAATGCTAAGATAATCTGAAATTAACTAAAAAAAAGCACCTTAACATACATCAATGGTTTTACAATGGGATTATTGCTGACTGTATTTATGAGAACAAATTGGTGGGTAAATAAAAGCTAATGTTATTTTAGCCAACTATGCAAAACATAGCTGTATTTTGCTGGTGTTAACATAATAGGTAATGTGGCTCAGCTGTATCAAATGTCACGTGTTAATTTGATGTTAATATTAGGGCTTATAATTGGTTTATGGGAAAACGTCTGCTGCCACAGAGTTAAATTTACACTAATTTTAAGTAACCAGGTTTGTGAATAGGCCTAAAAGTAAGACATATTCGTGAAATAATTTATTAGACCGTGGTATACTGTCCAAACCATAAGATTTAAATTGCGGAACATCTAGACAGTGTGCAATTATTCAAACTACTCATAAAAGTATAAAGATAATGCCTCGATTTCAGCCCTATGTTGTAATCTTCTCAAAGAAAAAAGACATTACAATCATAAAAGAAATTTGTGTTCAGGATTGCAATGGATGATAGGAAAAAAACCATTTCTAACACTAGTGCAGAAAATATGTGGCAAATGTAGAAAAACAACTGTCACAGTTGGAATCTAGGTTGTTCTGAAATGAAGTGGCATCTAGTGCCAATGATGAAGAGGCCATTGTTGCCAATGTAGGTCTTGAATGTTTAAATGCTTATTTACAATCATTTGATGAAACACCAATTAAGAGAAAACGATCACAAGAATCAAACTACCCCAGGAAAAAAGTAGTAAAAGTTATTTCAGCAAGCCGAAAAGAGATGTAATACTACATCCCAAAGTGATCAGATGCAGATTCTTACTGTATTACCTAAAAGTTGGAGTGTAAAAAAAAACTTCAAGATGAATTTAACATTTCAAACTTCATGGTTAGAAAAGTGAAAGAATTAGTGTAGTCTAAAGCATTTTTTCATCTCCTAATCTAAAACCCGGCAAAACTCTTGATCAAAAGACTGCTGACTTGGTTTAAAACTTTTACTGTTCGGGTGGCCTAAGTATAAGTGACCAGTGTTTGTGTATGCACATTCATCAGAATTCTAAACTCATGTTAACTGGATGAAAAATATCACAGCTTACAATCAACGATAAGCTTCCGATAAAAACATACAAAGACTGTGTTGCTAGCAGTGGATGTAGTCCATCGTTACCAACATGTTATTTTGGTAAATGTAAATACTGTCCAGAGGCCGAACTACTTAAACAACATTTGTGAGAGTTGATGGAGAGCAATGACATTAACCCTAAGTAACATTTAAACAATGGGTTTCTGTTGACCGTATATCAGTGGAAATTATTTCAAAATCATCTGAAGATTTTTTCAATTCATTTTTTTAAAACTGGAGTTAGTGAAAGGCACTCTTTTGTGCAAAGCCAGTAATAATCTTTTCAGAAAAAATTGAAATTTGAGTTAAAGAAATGTGAATTGTCTGAAAGCGCAAGAATTTCCGTGATTTCATATTGCATTTAAATACTTTATTTACTGATCCCATTGAAATCCCAGATTCAAACTTTCAGAATATGCAGAGAAATAATTCTTCTTGAACATATGTTTTTTTAAGACTTTTAAAATTACAGTTTTTTGAAATTTGGAAAGTTAAAGATTTCAGTTGTTTTTTCTAAACAATAAAAATTTTACATTCCAATCATGTTATATATCAGGTTAAAGCCCATAAAAATAGCTGTAAAACCAGCCCTATTTCATTACTGTAGCTCAACTGTAACTCAAATTATAGACAAATCAACATTCTTCCGCAACTCAGAAATCACGCTTTTTTCGCGCCTTTGAGTGCCCGTAACTCGTAAACGAATCAACAAAAGAATCTATAAAAAATTAAATGTATTACTTTCACTGAATACTACAAATATACTAAGTTTAAAAAATATCTAAAAGGGTAAGGTTGAAAACCATACTTATTTTGGTTGATTTGACGTGGAATGGCTCAAAGGTAATTCGTGGAGTTACGTATTTAACAAGAAAATTAAGTTAAGAAAAGATGCAATTTTGGTTGTGTATGATGAATCATACTTGTAGTATTGGGACAAGCAATTGTTGGTGGTCACTAGTTTATTAAACAAAAGTGACAATAACAAAAACATTTTTATCGTGCTTCTGCATGCTTTTCTTTTATTATTAATTCTGATGTGAAATGTCAACTTTACAAGTTGTTACTAAAATGATCTTGACTAAAATAAATGCGTTATGAGTTTTCCAATAATTACATGTTTTATTTATAAACCTAAATAAATATAAATCGACACTAAATCCACTTGGTACACGTCAATACTTTATCAGAAATCCGACTGAGATTGCTAAAGTGAAGTACTGTCATTCCTGAAATAAGAAACAGGTAGACCATTCTTGTAAGGTTAACCACAAACTAAATTTCAGGCAGGCGTTCAGACCCTTTTATAACACAGGGTACTGAAAATGGGGAAATGTACAAAAGTGAGTGAATAAGAAAGAGACAGATGTCTTTCTTTTTGTAAAAAAAATTATAAGAACAAGAAAATATTCTGGATTGATTTAGCAACCAGCCATTACATACACAGTATGTGTGCACTATTGGAAGAAGGGAACAACTTTTTAATATCTAAAGATAAAAATCATCTTAATCTTCCACAAACTAGGGGAATTGAAAGGTACTCGGCGCTAGTGAAAATGCGTAATTTAGAACCAAAATCATTGGGAAGTTTTAAGCAGATGTATAAGTCCGACTCGTTGAAAGCTAGTGATGAGACTGTAAAAAGACTCATAGAGATTGGCATAGAAAATTTAAAAAAATAAAAAAAGATTCAGTTTTGTAATATGTTAATATGTTCCTATATGTAATAGTTATTTTCATAAATATATTATCTTTTTACATATTTTAATTATTAGTTATTGTTTTAATTATACATTTGGTATGAAGACTTATGGGACAGATGCAAAAGGTACCAAAACTTTAAGCAATTATATCTCAAAAACTATTCAGCAGTTCTCAAAAATATGTTCAATTTTTACTCTTTCAAATGAGCTAAAATACTTCAATGGGTTCTTGATAGGTGTAGCGGTTTCAATTCGCTCATTAAAGGGGGAAAAAATTCTTCTTGAATCAGGGCTTAGGAGTGATACAAATATTTATTTTCAAGTGAGTAATACAATATTTTATAATGGGTTTAAATGATTACATTACATACGTATGTCAGGGATAATAATTATTCTAATTTTATATAAAACAAAAACAAGACCTACTATAAAAATAACAAATAAATTACAGGGCAATAAAAAAGAAAATATTGTAACATCCAAAAATATATGGAACCCGACACCCCAATGGGTACCAGGGATTTCGAAAAAGAAGAAGAAGAAAAATCTATGGAGAGAACAAGAAATAAGTATGCGAGAAAAACTTGAACAATAGGTTTTGCACAAATATAGGTTAACCATTTTGCCTATCTATTTCATATATAAAACAATCTTTCCAATTTTTTTTGGGTACTTTCAGGGCACCTTCACAAAAGAAAATTCCATTTTATCCGACCTGCTTCTATTAAACATTATTCAAGAGAAAGATAAAATAATTAAAAAAGTATTATGTATAATGTGATTAATTAGAATAATTTATAAGAACAGGAAGAGATAATGCCTGAAACTTCCTAATGTAGGCGACAACTATATACCTTTATCACACTGTTATCATTTTAAACTAATTACATTACAATTTCCCATCTGATAGATGCATTAAGAATTATATAAAATATTATTAAATATGTGAAAAGTTAAAGCAATTTAAACATAGAGAAATGTTTGTGTTGATATATTACCATTAATTTTCGTGTCATCTTCATTATTTTCTGTTAAACTTTCTATATTATCAGCACTAAAAAAACTTATTTAAATGAATCAATCCAATATTGTATTAAAGAAACTTTCAAAAACATACCCACTGACATAATAAAAGTTTACAAAACAAACACCAATATTCAACAAAAATAAATGAAGCTTCATTTTTGTGTAATGTTCTGAAACTAAATAAGTTAAAATATGTATATGATTATATTAAATAGATTAATAAAACCACAAGACCAACCAAGTAAAAACACAAAACCGCACTATGATTACAATTGCTTAATACGTTTATCGATTGGAAATAAAGCAAAAGGAAATGCAATGTATTAATCTAACCATATTCAGGAAGTAAAATTTAGAAATGTATTTCGGAAATATTTATTGAAGTAATAAAATATACATATATGTACAACACAATAAAAAGAGGTAAAAGTATAATATCTTGTATTAACAAAAATAATGCTTTTTCATCTTAATGCCCATATTACATTAGATATATTACATATATATTGCACAACCATAACAGAAATCTATTCTAAATAGAGTATTCTGGTCCACAATAACAAAATTAAATTTCTTTAAAAACCAACCCCTCCTTAATACATAATAATGACTATGCAAGATCACATCAATCAAAATACAATTAACAATAATATTATAAGAAATAATAACAAAGAGAAAATAAATCATGTAACTAGTCAGCCTCTTGTTTTCGTAATTCCTGAGCAAGTAATGTGCGGTCACTAACTATATTCTCCCATAAATTGTAATACTCTTTTGCACTTATATTCATATTCGTTATGTTGTGTTCCCTAAGAATAGATTGCCAAACCTGTAAAATTGCATATTTTATTTATTATTAAATTTAATCTGTATTTAAAAATAAAAATAATTACTTCTTCTTGAGGTAATGGTGTGGTAGGTTGTTTATTTCCTAAACTGCCACTGTTAAAGACTTGTAATTGATGTAATAAATAGTCATAAGTAAACATCTTATCTCCTTCCGTAACCTAACAATAACATAAAATAATTATTGACATATATATTTATTTATATGTAAAAGCGCAATAATTTATTATCACAAGGGAAGTAAATAATAAAAGCTGTTTGACTATGCTTAGATTAATAGTACTTTTAGATCTACATGTAGTATGTAAATCTAAACTATTTAAAAATAAATAGAACAATTTAGATATGTAGATAGCAATTTAAATGTATTATGGTACCAATTAATGTATATATGGCTCTGATCAGAATGTGACTGACTTACAATTTGCACAAGGTTTTTGTACAGTTAGAATGTTATAGACAATTTTAAATTTAAGCTGTATACCATTTTAGAGATTATGAAAATGGCTATTGTTTAGTATTTATTTTAGTTTTACATATTTTAATTCCAAGCAAAATATTTAAAGTTTTTGATGTGACACACAGTACAAAATTCTGAAATGTTTTTTGCAATTTGACTTTTGTGTCACTTTTCCTGTGAATATAATTACCACAGTATTACATTAGGTAGTTCAAAGCTAGCTACAACTATTAATTAGATTGCCAACTTTTGAAAGTAGGAAGTAATGACAGTCAAGAATTTCCAGAAACGTTATTTATTATATGCATTTACAATAATAAGATTTTTCCAATGCTATTTAAATGAAAATGAAACGTCAATGTACGTTGCTTCACATACACACAAGTTTACCTCTAGTAATAATTTCAAGTTATTACTGTTATTAGACAAAATTGCTTGTCCCTTAAATATTGTTCAGTAAAACTAGTGACATAGTACAGTTTAGATCACTTTAGATTTTTCGTGTTAAACTAAATATATACCTGTTTCAAAAAATTCTAGGGCGTGCCTGTTTGTAATAATAATAATAATTTATTTCCTGTTTATTTATTTATTTATAATAGTTTTATTCGTTTTTCTGATTTAATTATCTTCAAAAACAGTTTTTAAATTAATAATTATAGTATATAGGATTGAACTATGGTGAACTAGCGAGCGAAGGTGTAAGCGGGGTGGGAGAGGAGTATCGAGAGATTCGACCGAGAGCGCGAGTCATTGTGCAACACCTCATGTTTTCATCATTTTTATCCTTAATACTAACTAAAGCATTTCCGAGGGGATCATCGTCATTCCAAGAGAGCAGGAAACAATTTTGTAAGAGATAAATCTTTTGATTAAAGGCTTAGATTGCGAGATATGGAGTGATAAATGTTAAAAATCAGCAAAATTCCTGGTTTTTTACGGTGCATCAAACCGAGAAAACGGCTTGTGAAGTTTCACAACTACATAAGCTGCAAAAGTAATTTCAAAATTGAATTTCGATTTTTACAAAAACCGCTACAAACATTAAAATGGCCTTTTACGGAAATATAGCTTCACAACTAAATAATCGTTTACCATATAAATCTTGAATATTTTGAATAGTGCCCTTTTGCACTGAACAATCATGGGACAAGACTGGTTTTAGCATGTAATAAGCATAACCTTCAATTTAAAACTAGGTGCCAACTGCTTACCCTAATGGGTAAGCTTTAGTAACTAACGCACTCTTAAAACACTGCTGTTTTTACTGCTTGTTGCTTTTGTTGAAATACGAAAAAAGAATTCAAGTTCGGATCCTCACCTCTCTCTCTTACATCGCATAGTTCAATAGGGTTTGGGTCATGCAGCGCTGGCTGTAAAAAATATACCGAGACACACGAATGAAAACACAATGCATGTACTTCAAGATTAGTAAGATATGAGTTAACTTTTACTCTTTAAACCCCCAGAAAATCGTTTTCTAGAAGCTTTTTATTTGTGCACTCTACTACGACGTTAATTGTCGCCACAAAAAGTTAATTGCTAGTTGTGATGACAATTACAATTACTAATTTTAATTGTAGCAACAATTAACGATTAACAATTAATTAATTGTTAATTGTCAGTGCGATGAACGACTAATTAATTGTAAACATACAAAACAAAACATATGCACAATTAATTAATTTAATTGTCCTTTGCAATTAACAATTACAATTTTAATTGCCAATTGTTAATTGCTGCTAAGATTTAATTGTGCCCAACACTGGAATACGCGCGCTGACTTGTCAGCCTGACGGTCAGCGCGGCGGCCCGTGAGTCTCGCGTACGGTCAGCGCGCTGGCTGGCCATTGGAGAAATGCACCTTTTCACACGTATGCCGAATCAGCGCGCTAACCGACGTTATTTTAAAAAAACAGTCAGTTTGCAGATATACATCATCCGGTGTATAGAAAGGAATAATAATATACCCCTTTAAACCCAATGGCGTCTTTATTATTAGAGGTTGCACTCGGAAAAACAGTCATAAAGTACTTATAGCAAACACTTGAAATATTTCTTTAAAATTAATTTAAAAAATTTTTATAAGTAGTGACAACAGAAAACAATGGTGGGATTTGGGTTTTCTGGAATTATGATTTAGTACCTGCTTTTTTCAAACATCATATCAGAACAGGACAAATATCAGAAAAGAAGGAAAAGAGTAATAAAATTTGCAAACTGTTTAATTATTGTTTCTTATTACGTTTACATGAAGTTGAGATAATTCAAATGTACGACTGTAAAGGTATCAATTACACTTAAATTATTTCCATAGCAAACCCATACTTTAACATGTGTATACAAAATTTAATTATTTTGTATACATTTTACAAATACATAAATACAAGCAGACAAAATTTTGGACACCTTGTCTTTCTAATTATTATGAAGTCAATAATGTCTTTCGTTTTGATAAACACATTTTAATAAAGAAATACTTGATACAGTCGCGTAGCCCAAGTTGTTTACACAATAAATTATAGCAAATCTAATAAACATTATCTGGACCACGTCAGGGACTGTTGTTTATTTACATATATAACACAAAAAATAGACTCCTTATTAATAGAAGGAATGAATAACATGATGATCTAAAACTATTTTCATTTTCTTTTTATTTATGTGTGCTGAGAATTTGCATATCGACGAGAAAAATCTTTATCAATCTTTAGTTTTTCGATAATGCTTTTGAAGAAGTCTGGCTTTATTTCAACAACTTCAATTAATGAAAACTCAGCAGCATTAAAAAAATCATGAGTAGTGGAACTGTTATTATTTTTTTCGCCTACCTGATCAGAAAGTGCTTTTTAAATGTCCTGTTTTGAGGGCAGTTAAGGCTTCTTTGCGGGCCTCTTATGTCAAACTTTTTACTGCCCTCTTATGTCAAATACATAACCTCTACACTACTACTAGATGAAACCACGATTTATTTATGTTAAGTTGGAGATACTGTAAAAATTGTAATTGTTTTTTAAATTGTCATACTTTGACCACTCCTGTGCATTATCCTAAAAAGATTTTAATCAAAAAATGAAATCATTAGTTTTTAACATTAAAAATATAACTCATTCGTAAAACTTTTAGCAACAGAATATGACGGAAAATGTAATTTCAAACATATTTTTACATAACCTTTAAAAATATAAAAAACATACGTCAAATCTTTCTAGGCTTCTTAGATCATAACTTTGATTTTCATGTCTTCGTCGATAAATTTGTCGTTTGTTTTTTTCTTTTCACAGTGTCATTGTATGTATAAATGGAGGTTGTGACAATTAATTAATAAAAAGAAAATTGTAATTTCAATAAATTATACAATGATAGATTAATTACTCATCCTAATTAAAAGTCATATCCTGTTCCTTTTATTTACCAATAATAATGAAAACATTTACTATACAGCCGTGTTGTATGTAGTGTAATGATTATTAGGTTAATTTAGTTAAGAAATTACTAAAAACGTCTGGCGTTATTTTCATTTTCATTCATTCCCTCTAACATATGCCTATTTAATTTACTAATAAGTTACGTTACTGTTTAACTTTTGGAATTCTTTTTTAAACTTTCAAACAGGTAGGCGAAAAATTTTTGTATGTCACTCGGACCGAAAAGCATTTGTAGACCTAAGTTGTCCGCTGCCCTCGCTACGCGAGGCTACTGCGGGCTACAAATGCTAATTTTCTGCCCTTGAGACACAATATACTATAATATTATTGTTTTGTCTCACAAATATGAAAACTGATTTACTTAGCTTCAGAAAAAACAGTACCATTTAAGAAATCTTTATTTTTATTTTTTTTTAAATTGTAATTGATCATAGCCATATATTAATTGGGATTTGCTTTAACTTATTATTTATTAAATGCAGGTTTTAAAATATTCTTAAAAGTAACCTTTATTTATTTAAAGTTAAGATATGACAATAGATATTCAGGGTGGGGCAATAGTGTAGGGAAGTCCGATAGCTCCTAAACGGTAACAGCTAGAAAAATCGTTCTAATACGGATGTAAACAGTGGATAGAGGCGCATCTAGAGAAATTATTTTCAAATATACAGGGTGTTGCAGAAAAGTGTGGCACACTTAAGGTAATTTTTTTTTAAATAGAATGTCCCAAATATTTTTGCATATTTAACACCTCTCTTGGCAGGTTTATTTAGATCTAAAATTTTAGCGCCATCTAATGACCGGTTTAGAAGTTATAAATTTTTTTTCAAAAAAATTGAGTTTTACATTATCCCACTTAACAGTTTACCGCTTTCACGGCCGCAACTGTGAAGACGAATTTAAGTAGGGGTTTTATTGCAGGGGCTTGTAGGGTGCTCTTCTTTAAAAGAAAATGCACCAACCATGGACAGGGTGTTCAAAAGTAATTTTTAAATTTAGAGAATTTAAAAGCTAAAATTCACAACTTTTTCAAATGGAACACCCTGTATATTTTGTACCTTTGTGATGCAGAATTAAATAACGAACATTTTTGTAGGTACGTCCCTATAGCTATCTGTAACCACTTTTGATTTATTGAGAAAAAACTGCAAGAAGTACACAATTAAAACTAATTATTTATTTAATGGTCAAGTGTGTTGGTTGTTTTTGTTCAACAAAACATTAAAGCATCTAGCAATTGTTGTGCACATATGCAAAACATACATTGATCGCAGTTATCGACCATTAGTGTTTAGTTCTAGTAGGTGTTTTACTTTTTCGAAATGAATTTTAGTAATGAAGAACTTGTAGACATGACTTTTGTTTTGGGCGAGTCGGAAAGAAATTGTTTGCTTGCCCGCAGAATTTACCACCAACGCACAGAGGGACGAATTACATGTAATGCTGATTAAAATTGAAAAAATTTGTCGATTCAGAATTAACCTTAGACCCTCACACACTGAAAGAAGAATGTCTGGGCTTTATAACGGGATACGTTATTATTAGGAAGCAGGATAAATTTCTGCCCATTGTAGGAGGTTGCACATTTTCGTCGTAGTGTTGAATGCAACTTGTCTAAAAAGCGACTGATTGAGTTAGTGACTATAAATCGATTGTGTGAACTTTTCTATATATTTTTTGGTCAAATAAGCAATGGATCAATTAAATATAAGTAAGTACTTGATATTACAAACATTATTTTTTTATTACGTATATTCGTTTTTAAAATCCAAACTATAAACAACGCTACTATTTTTTGTAAACCTTTGACGAAACTTATATTTAGCTTGAGATACAAAATTAGTGGGACAAGCTCTAGATACAATTTTTACGATATTCTTTAGTTAAAACTCTAAATTACAGCATATATAAAATTTACCTGCTGTACTTTGCCGTTCCATTAGTTATTTACTTAATTTTACATATATGAATTCTCAATACTTAATAACTGCAAAATCTTGCATGCCACACTTTTTAAATATAATAATTGGGGCATTAAATGCCAGCTTTGAATTTATTTCTTGTTTTTCGATGACTTAACATATTAATATCTATATTCTTAATGAAAATACAAAAAATATAGTTTATGTGAATATCGATCGAGTAAATATGTACTATCAAAGTGATCAATAATCTGTAAATTAAATAAATCCATATTAATACTTACAATGTAGTATCTTTTTGTGTTTTCATTTTAAAAGCAACCTTATTTTGAGATAAATATAAGAAAAATAATTTTGACCAGCTTTTGGGGTATTTGGTCCCACAGTGCAACGGTATCCTGAATGGAGGCTCCCTAAAGTTTACACCTTTCAAAACCTGCTAGATAGGTTTGTGAGGACCGGCAATGTACAGTATGAAAAAAGTAAACGAATTAACAATGTTGTAACAAGAACGAAGAAAATGAGTTATCTGTTGTGCTGGCAACGATTGAGAATTCCCATGTTAGTCAGAGAGAAGTGAGTTCATCTGTAGGAATAAGTAGATGTTCTGTTGGTCGAATCTTAAAGAAAAATAAGTTTCATGCATATCATATTCAAATGCACCAGGAATTAACTGATGACGATTTTCTAAAACATTTACAGTTTTGTAATTGGGCCATAGGTAAAATGCAAGACGATGCTACATTCTTCAACAATGTTTTGTTCACTGATGAGGCAACGTTTCATAAAAATGGATTTGTTAACAGGCACAATTTCCATTATTATGGTACAGAAAATCCCCACTTTTTCAGACAACTTGATAGCCAGCACAGATGGTCCATAAACGTTTGGAGGGAAATTATTGGAGAACATGTAATAGGGCCACATTTTTTGATGGTACTAATATCTACCCACATCAATGGATTGGAAGGAATGGACCCACTAAATGGCCAGTGAGATCTCCTGATCTTACAAAAATGGATTTCTTTTTATGGGGATATGTCAAAGAAATTGTTTAAACAGAGACACCAACCACAATCCAAAATATGAAGGATAGAATAATACATGCTTTTAGAAGTATCACGCCGGCAATGTTAAGAAACGTACAAAGATCGTTCCAAAGGCGCATCGAAATGTGTGTACATGCAAATGGGCAACATATGGAGCATTTGTTATAGTTTTTTCTTTTGTTTTATTTGAAAAACCTTGATTTTTTTTAAATAAATAATTTTGTAATTGTGTACTTCTTGCAGTTTTTTCTCAATAAATCAAAAGTGGTTACAGATAGCTATAGGGACGTACCTACAAAAAATGTTCGTTATTTAATTCTGCATCACAAAGATACAAAATATACAGGGTGTTCCATTTGAAAAAGTTGTGAATTTTAGCTTTGAAGTTCTCTAAATTTAAAAATTAATTTTGAACACCCTGTACATGGTGGGTGCATTTTCTTTTAAAGAAGAGCACCCTACAAGCCCCTGCAGCAAAATCCCTACTTAAATTCGTCTTCACAGTTGCGACCGTGAAAGCGGTCAACTGTTAAGTGGGATAATGTAAAACTCAATTTTCTTGAAAAAAAATTTATAACTTCTAAATCGGTCATTAGATGGCGTTAAATCTTAGATATGAATAAACCTGCCAAGAGAGGTGTTAAATATGCAAAAATATTTGGGGCATTCTATTTAAAAAAAGATTACCTTAAGTGTGCTACACTTTTCTGCAACACCCTGTATATTTGAAAATAATTTCTCTAGATGCGCCTCTATCCACTGCTTACATCCGTATTAGAACGGTTTTTCTAGCTGTTACCGTTTAGAAGCTATCGGACTTCCCCCTCACTATTGCCCCACCCGGTATAGTAACATACCTATACATTTTGTTAAAAAGATTACATTAAACTATTCAAGTATCCAACATACAATTTTATTAATATCCTGAAATGTTTATAAATTATATGTTTCCATAAAATAATTTCGTAAAATGCAATTTCACTTTAAGTGTGTATATCAAATGTTTGTGGTTGTTCCAAGAAATGAAACAAGTAAAACAAACTATTTCTCAGAAGCCTTTGTTTTATCATTTGCTTATCTTAACCAGGCTTTGTAAATGGGTATTCACAACACTTTCACAATAAGTAGATATTAATAAAAAGGCCAGTGTACAAAAATTTCTCTTTAATCTGTAATATTTATATATACACAGAAGGAAGTGTCTGTCTGTTACGGGTAATATCTGCAAGTACTGGATGATTTTAATGAAACTTCAACTAATGCTTTCCTTGAGATCTTAGGAGTGTCTTAGGCTGTATACCATCAGAAAAAGTGATTAGATGACTAAGCAGGAATGAAAAGTAAGCGATACAGATGCTCATGGCTAGAATGATGAGTAGATATGTTGTATGTGGCAAAGAGAAGTCTGGCAAGGAGAAGTCAAATGATAATTAATATTCGCTTACATTGATAAATAGATGGTAAAGGCAATTTTTCTAAAAAGTAGTCAATTAGAAAAATCTGTATTAAAAATGGTTATTAATTAACTCTACAGAATTACTTTTCTGAAATTTTCATATCATTATAAATTGTTTTAGTTACCACAAGTTGATAATAAACCACAAACCAAAATCATAATTTTAAAATATACAATTTAATAGGGTTTATTTTTAAGAAAATTTGCAACACTTCTTTTTGATTAGGAAGCTTGATATTAAAATTTAGCAATAGTGATAAGATTTTTCCATACTAATAACTGTCTTTATCTATATTAACTCTACCAAATTATATTGCACCCTTTGAATGTCTATATCACTTTATTTCATTAGCTAGTTTTAACAAATTTTGAATATCATATAGACTGAACATTTCTAGTTTCATTTACATACAAAATTCAATCATAATTTAAATTAAAAATATGTAGATGCCAGTTTAGAAAGTGGTTCATTTAGAGTCATTGCAAAAAGTATTCATTATCAGAATTCATTTGAATTATGATTTTTCTATGCTAACTATTTATTAAGATTATAAATTATCTCGCAGTATTTACGTAGTGAACATTTCCGGATCTGTATAGATAAATAATCAGCTATCAAGTAAAAAGATATAGGCCTTAAAAAATGCAATTTAATTTGAGTATATAAATATATTAACCAACAGTATATATATTATCTGTATTTGTATTAAGTGGAAAAACTTTTTTGAAATTTATAAATTCTATTTATTGACTCACTAATGATGGAGAGAAAATGATATGATGCAAAATCTTCGTTATCAGAAAGAGTTTCATTTCATATGTTTCCATCCCAATGCAGGAATATAGTGGAGGAGCGTTAGGCAAAAAAAGAGCGTTATCTCGAAACCGGTTGAAACTACTCGGATTTTCATGATTCTTTTTTAAAATCTTGTTAATATAAAACAGTAAAACCTTTACAAATTAGAAATTGACGCTCAGATCGGAAATGCAGTGAAACTCGAAAAACCTAAAGGTCTTCCAAGTGAACCTGTAGTGGTTGCTCGATTTCAGAGCAGAATAATTTTTTGTGTTGTCACACCTATGTATTGGTAGTTCGAAACCAATATTAATTTATTTTTGTTATTTTTGGTTTAAATATGGCAGCTATATTTGTTTCGTGGTGTACGACATTTCTTGCAGTTTTCTATGTAAACGAAAATCTCGATATCTCAATAACGGTTGGTCGTAGAGACGTGTGGTAAAAACCGTTGTATTGCTCACACTTTGAACTACATTTGTTGTTCTAAACATAAATTTTGTAAGAAGCTTCTTTATGGGTGCAATTTCACCCGAAGTTTAACACCTTTTCTGCAAAATTCCCGCTTTTTAGGGTGCCATATTTCCAGAAAAAGGTGAGATTTCAGGGTTCATTTTTTCTAAGAAGGTGCACAATTAGGAATACTTTATATTTAAAATATTTGAAATCTGAAACTTCACTATTTTGGTATTTATGGTATTTATCAGCCTACTACAATCAAAAAAATGCAAATAATCAAAGAAATTTTTGAGATTTTTTGCATATATCTTTGATTGTAGTAGGCTGTTGGTCTAGAATAGATGGGGTTTTAAATTACCTACAAATTTATTTTAAAGGGTGTTATACATGATAAAAATTTGGGATTGATTCGATTATAAATAACAAAAATATAAGGGTATCAAACTGTGAAGTGAAACACACTGTATTTGTATAGTCAGCTGTTAGTAGCTTTCATTGCTGTTCTGAGTCTTTTTTCAACAACAATTAGGTAGTATGTAGTGGATTAGACAAAGGTGTCCTGATTTAAGTACATTTTTAATAATATAGTAATAATTGCTACTACCCACATAAGCCACAATCTTGTCTTAAAAAGGTAATTGCAGAGGATGCTACAAATCCCAGAATTAGGAGCCACAACGGCCAACCACTATTTTGCCTGTTGTGGCCATAACCAACAGCGTGCTCAGCCACAACGGCTGTTATGGTCAAGTGTCAAATTGGTCATTGAAACTGCACTTTTGTTTGTTATAAATGGCCACAACAATCAAAATAGCAATTGGCCGTTGTGGCTTAGACCACAGAATTCATTCCTTTAGTGGGTTTGTCTTCTTTATTTCTATTTTTTTATTTTAACAACTGTTAATGTTTATTAACTGTTTATTAAATAACTTATTTGTAAAACTCAGTTGGAGAAATCACTCCAAAATAGTATTTGGACTCAGTGGCCAAAGTTAATCTGATTGATGCTAGATTTGAGTTTAAGTTAGTTTAGGTTAGAGGTTAGGCTAGAAGTTAGTTCAGATTAGAGACTATTTAATTCAGTTTACTATTCTTTGTTTTTATTGATAACTTTATTAATATCATTTAGAGCATAGGTTCCCAACGGGGGCGGTACCGCCCCCTAGTGGGCGCTGGAGCTTTTCGTGAAGACGGTAGCGGGTCCAAAGGCAAATGGGGGCGTTATGACAGTCAAGGGGGCGGTCGGGGCGTACCTACCTAATTAGAAATTTAATATAATAAAATCCTTTGAAAATACATCTATTTTCATGAAAAAACATTTTATCTAGCCGTCTAAGGGCCGGTATTATAAAACTTTTTACTTCCTAAATAAAATTTACTTTGAGAGTAAATTAATTTATTCTGTCAATTTGCATATGAAATTGATAGAACAAATGAATTTACTCTCAAAGTAAATTTTATCTAGGAAGTAAAAAGTTTTATAATACCGGCCCTAAGATGTATATGTTATTATTATGGTGTAAATAAACATTAAAACATTTAAATAATCATTAAGTATAAGGATAAACTAACTAATTGATTCGGTTTAGGACTGTCGGTAACAAGTCTATGCAAGTTGGTAAGCAAAGACATGATTTACTCAATCAAGCATGTTTCGACAAAAATATGGGAACTTGTAACACCTGTTTGCAGGGCAAGTGCACCGGGGCACCGCAAACAAACAAAGGCATACAAGTTGTTGCGTGCTCGAAATCAAATTTTTAAAAGGCAGGGATAGCTCTTCTAATGTCTTATTGTTTTTGTGTGCTTCGCCAGTGATCCATACTCGCGCGTGACTGATAAAGTAAAGAAGTCATTATAGCCATTAGTTTTATAACTTTCTAATAAATCCGTTGAAAAGTTAATGTATTGAAATTGTAAATTCCAAAATGTCTGAAACTAAGAAGAAATGTCGGCAGTACAACATTGAGTGTTTGAAATATGGATTTATGCAATCTCCAACAAACCAATTATCACCTATGTGTTTAATTTGCCAAAAAGTATTTTCAAATGAAGCCATGAAGCCTTCTAGGCTCCAAGAGCATTTGAATAAAATACATGCTGATAAAAAGGACAAAGATTTATCCTATTTTCAAGGACTTAAAAAGAAATATTTAAAACAGCCAACTATATCAAACCTTGTTGCATCGTGTTCTAAACAAGAAGATGATGATGAAATATAATATAAATACAAAGATTAGTTAAAGTTTCACAAGTTTTATTAATATCTTAACCTGACAATATTGTTTCGACACTTTGTGTCATTATCAAAGGTAGATAAGATTGATAAACAAACATGTTGCTAAGGATAAATACATACAGAAAATAGGTAACAAGATACAATACATAACAAAAACTAAATATCTAACACTTCTAATAAACGAGAATTACTAAGCTCAGTTTGTTCATTCATTAAAGGTACTGTGCGTTTATGTCTGTATAAGAAGATGATGGACTACGAGCTTCATATAATATTTCATTATTAATCGCAAAAGCGGGAAAACCACACACAATTGGTGAGGAATTAATTATGCCGGCAGTCAAAGAGGTAATCGAAACTGTTCTTCATCATAAGACGCCATCAGATATCATCAAAAAAATTCCTTTGAGTAATAATACAGTGCAAAGAAGAATCGATGAAATGGCTAAAGACGTTGAACTATCATTATGTGACTACTTAAAGACTTCCAAATTTTCCATTCAACTCGGTGAATCAACTTTACCAAATAACGAAGCACTACTCTTGGCTTACGTCCGATTCACAAAAGAAGAAAAAATTTGTCAAGAGTTATTATTTTATTATTTTTGTTTTATTTTTATTTTCAAAAAATCTTAATGAATGCCTGCATACGTCGCTCCATTACGTTATTAGAGCAGTCAACAAGATAAGAAGCAATTCATTAAATGACAGATTATTTGGGCAACTTTGTAGTGAAAATGATGAAGACTATAATCGCTTGCTGCTGCACACAGAAGTACGATGGCTCTTGAAAGGTGTTTGCCTGAATCGCTTTTTCAATCTATTTGACTCAGTACGGGACTTCCTTGAAAACAGAGACGATGAACTGTGCGGAAACTTGATTGCGTCCAAAAGTGACATCGCTTATTTGACAGACCTTTTTAAAATATTTAATGACGTTAATTTATAATTGCAAGGTGATGAGTTGAATTTAATAAAAACAAAAAACGTCATAGCTGCTTTTGTGGAAAACCTTCTTCTATTCAAACGAAATCGAGAAAGAGGTGAATACAGCCACTTTCCGGCATTATCAGCATTATCGGTTTTACTTACTTACTGCCAACACCTGGACGTTCTTCATGCTGATTTTACAGAGCGATTCCAGGATATTTTAAATATGAATATACCAAGCTGGGTTTTAGACCCTTTCGCAAATGCAGATACAGCAGAATCATCAAATTTAGAAGAAGAACTTGTAGAGCTCACAACCAATGAAGAATTAAAAGTAAAATTCAGAAATGGATACCAAGAGTTCTGGCTCCAAAAATCAATATCAGCTCTCCACCCTGGATTGTGGGAAATAGTACAGAAATTTTTAATTGCGTTTCCTTCATCATATTTGGCTGAGCGTGGGTTTAGTGCAGTAGCTAATTTACTGTCTAAGAAAAGGAATAGACTGCAGATCACTGAGCGTGGTGATTTGCGACTGACGTTAACTAAATTGAAACCTGACATTAACAAATTGTTAAAACTCCACCAGACTCAACCGTTTCATTGATATTTATGTTTACTTATTGAATTTTGTTTTTTTACTAATTTTTGATTAATCGTCTTGTCTTTGCCTTTGTGCAGTGCGTCAGTGCGGGGTGCTCCAGCTTTGTGTATTTTCTTGCATTTGTTGGTTAAGTTATAATTTTGTTAATAACACTTTGTATGGTCTTTGTCTGAATTAAATGTTTTTATTATAACATGTTTTTGTATTTTTAAATAATTAATAATCACGACCCTCAGCCACGACCACGAGTAGCACGATTACAGAGAGAGAGAGAGAGAATTAATTTTTAATTTGTGATTATTAATAGATTATAGACAGACATATAAAATTGGTATAATTAACTATTATGTAAAGGGGGCCGTTGGAATTTTTTTTCTTGTAAAGGGGGCAGTAGTCCATAAAAGGTTGGGAACCTATGATTTAGAGGCTACCACAAGATGTTTTCTCTCAGAAAGTGCAAGTTCCAGTGATGCAAGTAACAATTTAAAGTGCAAGGGTCAGATGTCATTACTGACAACATTTAACATGTGTGATCGGTCTCCCCAATAGCACTTTCTGCTGAACCGACTAGCAAGAAACAAAAAATATATATACAGGGTGGTCCAGACCACCCGTAAACCCTTTTTAAAATGTGGGGGATTAAAAGTTTTTAACAAGATGATGGGTGATGTTACTAATGTCGATGTGCTCTATCGAATGACGCCAAGAAGAAACCTCCCTGACCCCCCCCTTGTAGGGAATAAGGAGGGCAACTTTAAAAATTCAAATGGGAATACATAAATTTTATTGCATATTTAGATTCTACTCATCAAAATATGAATAATTTATTTAAAACATTTTTTTATCTTGGCAACAGGTGGGGCTGTAATCGCAAAAACCGACTTTTTGCATTTTCCGCCGTCTCTGACATATTTACAGGTGCAAATAACAATTTTTCAGATTTTTTACTAAATAGTGATGAAAAAGCTTTGCTAATATGTACTTTCATGAGAAAAAATTTTACGTTACGATGAAAAACAGAAATTCTCTCCCTAAGGTGTTTTCACAAACAGATTTTTTTTCTTGCGTTGTACGTGACAAAAATTCTTTTTCTACAGTTTTTAGATCGTTTTTTAACCTTAACGTCTATTTATTTAGATATTTTACAATTGAAATTTTACAATTGCACATTTTTCAAATAGTTTTTTGAAACTGTCACTAATAAATTTTATTTACCAGTATGCACTATATAAGAATTTTCCATTAAAATTTTCATTCGATAAAACAAAATTTGACAAAACATTAAATATTTCAAACCTTACTTCGTGAAATTCCATAATCATGAAAAAATCATTAAAAGCTTGACAATATTTGAATATTTGGTAAGTATTCTTCATAATCTTAATAACTATATATTACTTCATGATTATCTAATCCACCTATGCTCACGATGTTTGTTTTGTTTGACGTGGTATTTTACCTGTGACAATAGTTCCACAATATGTTCTCCAGCAAAATTCTGATCCGTTACTGGGTGAACATGAACATGCAGTACTGTTCTGCAACTTCTCCAATATTAACATTATTTTATTTCATTTAAATTTTTAAAATAGTTATACATCCTTTAAGCCGCGTTGACATGGGTCGTGAATCACGAACGTGAGCCACGCTTTCATAGACCACGCACCGTATAAACTACTAGATTCGTAAAATACGAATTGTAAGTTCTTTTCACGAGCCAAAATAATTCCGTTCGTGATAAGATCAAACATGTTTGATTTTTCTTTCGTTTAGTCATTCGTGAGCAGAGCAAGAAGACAGTTGTGTTCATCATGGCTGCCCATATTTTAAAAATGAGTGATGCAGACACCAGTAAATTTCTAGAGTTATATCAGAAAGAGCTGGTTTTCTGGGATCCAACCCGAGCGGACTATAAAAGATGAGAGTCCCGTGCAGCTGCAGCAAAAAGAATTGCTGCTGCAATGGAAGTTTGCTGCAATGAACGCTTTACAGATATCCATGTAATAATGAAATTCAAAAATTTTTGAAATGTTGAGGATACTCGGAAATTTCTTTAATTAAATTAGTATGGCTTCTTTGTAGAATCCACTTCCTTGTCCACCATCACTTGTTGTTTTTTCTTCTTGCCAACATACTTTTGGAAATACTGCCTGCTATCTCTCCACACATAACTTGACATGCTTCTGCCACCAAGTACTGCATTTTCGCGACTGAAGCAAATACTGAATTTTTGTCGTGTAAACATTTTTCACGAAAGAGGAATGACTCAAGTCGTGAAATTACTAGATTCGTGGTTCCACGAGCGTGGCTCATGTTCGTGATTCACGACCCATGTCAACGCGGGTTTATTTTAGGTAAAATATGAGAATATGTTATAATCCTTGTTACATGAAGAATTAAAAGCCGTTAATGTCAATCTTAAAGTTACATAATCTACAGTTATACATATACTGTCTTATCTATCATTTCTAGACCATCTTTGTGTCTAACATAAATAAGTGTAGTTAACCAGCTTCAATTCTCAGTATACAACATTATAGAGCTTACCTGGAATGTAACGGAATGGAAACTGCAACATTTTGTAGGAAACAAACTAAATTTGTAATAATTTGAAAGAGTTGTGCTCCCTGGGAAGAATAACTTTTGTAGATTAAATCCATGAAAAGTTGCTAATCCCATACTATCTCTAGTATCTAAGGGAGAAATGTTCATACTGGCCAATGTTTTACCTAAAATAAAAATTGTCTTACTTTTATTTATGTACAGTTGCTGTTATTGGAGATAACATAAGAAAATATTAATATATTTCGTTTGTTATTAATGGAGATTAAAAAAAAAGTTTCTTATAAATATTATTATATTATGTACACTGCCGCCCATTTGAAAGTGCACGATAGACCAGAGTTCCCTCAGTTATATTTTCTATAACTTACTCTAAGCTGATAAATAAATTATTTTAAACAAGTATTTGAAAATAATAATAAACCTTTCATTCCGCTGTAGCTTTATAAACACATAGCTCGTGGAATCCTGACTTAAACGATGTCAGTTTGGAATATTACATATAAAGAGTCGTGCACTTTCAAATGAGCGGCATTGTACCTATATTTTTCATCAAAATACAAATGCATGTATAGGTGCAAGTATAAAGCCATCAAAAAAACAATTATATGTATAGATCACGTGATACGGAATATACATATATTTTTTAAATGCAACACCCTGTATATTATTACATTTTTGAATGACCGTTTTTTCTGCGATTCTAAATATAGAATGTTGTGTAAGCCTATCATTAATTATTTTGACATACGAGGGTGCGATTTTATATTCGCGGAATGGGGGGTAAGGAAAGTAAATAAAAACAGAGAATTATTTTTCTTTTTCAATATATTCTCCCTTAACTCTAATACATTTCTCAAATCTAGTAATTAATTTATTTATACCAGTGAAAAAAAATAATTCATTTTTGCCGTCAAAATATGCTGAAACTGCAGCTTTTACTTCATCGAACAAAGATTTTTTTCCTTTCTTCATATTCGGGAACTAATAGTAATCGCTAGGGGCCAGGTCTGGACTGTAGGATGGATGATTTAATTCCTGGAAGCCTGCCTTGTGCAGGGCAGCTTGTGTAACTCGACTTCAATGAACGGGCGCGTAGTTGTCGTGCAAAAGCAGCACACCTTTGGCAAGTTTTCCTCTTCTCTTTTCTTTGATGGAGTCCCTTAATCGTTCTGAAAGTGTGGCATAATATTCTCCCGTTTTAGTGACACCCTTTTCTTTGTAGTCGATGAGCAGGATTCCTTCAGTGTCCCAAAATATGGTTGGGACTTTCAACTTCTTTGGCGGGAGTGTACCTTTTTTATGCCACTGCATTGAATCTTGTTTGGATTCAGGTTCATAGTGGTGAACCATTTTGGTAAACGTATCATCTCCTGTAGCAATCCGACTTAATACTCCATCCTGGTCTTCACTGCAAAACTTCAAAAACGCCTGTAAACATGCCATTTGTTCGTGTTTTTGAGGTGGTGTTAGCATTCTCGGGACCCATCTTGCACAGACCTTTGCCATACCGAGATGAGCATGCAGAACTTTAAAAATGGTTGTATCTGATACTCCAACCATTTCTGCAAGTTGTTTCTTTTTCAAACGGGCATCCTCCAATAATAAATTTTTAACGTTTCCCACAAGTTCTGGCGTGGTCACCTCGATGGGACGTCCAGGGCGCGGATCGTCTTCCAGTGATTCTCTGCCTTGTTTAAACAGGTTATGCCACTTATATTCAGGTTTTTCCAGGACAAGAGTCCTGGTAAACCACTGACATCTCTTCTATAATGGTTTGCACTGGTTTTCCTTGTTTTGTCAAGAACTTTATAACAGCATGATGTTCAACTTTACTCATATTGAAAATCTCTTCACGTTCTGACTTGTGTAAATGACAATAACTCAAATACCACTAATTCAATAATCCAGTTCGGTATTTATAGTAATAAGATATCAATCTAGACGTTACGATTGGTTTACCAAGCCCCGCCCCTCTGCAACCCCCTATTCTGCGAATATAAAAACGTCCCTTTGTATTTGACTTAAAAACTGCAAAAAAAATGTCTATTGAAAAAACAGAGGACTATGCTTGTGAGAATGTGATTAAACTGAAAATAACAAGGTAGGCTATGGAAACAATTAGTTTATTTTTTATTGACATTCCTATAATCACAATGGGTTATAATGAAACAAAAAAGTTCATTTCAGTTTACTCACATTTTGAAAACCTACTGCTAGCCTACATAGCCTACTGCTCTAACAATAGAGGTTTTTTGCATTTTTAACATCAAATATGTCAAAAAGTATTAATGATAAACTTATGTAACATTACATATTTAGAACCAGGGAAGAAAAATATACAGGTGTTCCATTAAACAAATATATGCATATTCCATATCACATGACATATACATGCATTTATTTTTTTGATGACATTAAAAAAAAATATAGATAAGAACAATAACTCTTATAAGAAACTTTTTATCTCCATTAAAACAAAGATAAAAGAGTGGTCAAGATACAATGAAAACCATGTACAGTGAATAAATTAGTGTATGCAGAAAGGATATATGTCCTACAAAGTTTATAACAATAAGATATCAGCAAAATCAAATTAGAGTTTTTAAATTTTGGCAACTTGTCTATTTAGGTATTTTCAAGTATACACCATTTTGACAGTTCTATTGTTTTATGATTATCTTAATACAAATTGGAAAAACCTTGATTTGGCGAAGAACTCATAAAATTTTATAAAGAATACCAGACTTTAAAAAGTTTCTTCATACAAAATATCTACGTAAAACCCTTAAAGAGTATAGTCTTATTAGCATATGAAAAATTGTTTACCTTGATCCCATGTCCCAAACAAAAAAATTATCTTTAAAACTAGCTAAAAAATCAGGGCTGATGGCAATGGCAAACGTTCCTACTCTCTCTCAGAAAAACTAATGGCATTAATTTGTTTCCTTATTTTGTAGATCTTGATAAGCCTAATCGTATAACCTAGAAATTAAAAAAAGCATTTTTATGGAAAAAAAAAAGAATCATTTCTTAATAAAAACTGAATTTATCAGATCGTTATTAATGCCCTTAATTCATTTTTAGGCTATTTATGTTTATCCATTAAAAGTATTAATTTCATCTAATTAATCTTTACCAAAACCCACACCTGGTCCTTTGACTTTGCGCTGAAGCTTAGCATAGCTCACACAAATTAAGTTTAAAATATTCGTTTAAGAAAGGAGAAGAGAGAATCGCCGTTAAAGGTCTTTCCAGGATAGTACAAGTTGAGAAGGTGATGGGTTTTGGGTGTTTTCCCACATTAGAAGTAGAATTTATTCAGGCGAAGGTTTCAAAAGTTGGGCAAAACACTTGTGCGATACAATTTGTACAGTAGCGTTCTAATTTACTCGGCTTTTTGACTAGCCATGGCCACATTGTTGTGGAACTGATAGATATACACCCAACAATGTTGGCAACCAATGACATCCATTTGCAGAGAAATTTCACATAAAGATTGGAAAATATATGAAATACTGAAAAAGTGCTTAATGTCTTGTCATGTCATGAACAGAAACACTTTTGGACACTCTTCAATATCAATTATCATACGAAATTCTAAGATCCTAGCTAGCTGTCACCCACCTCCCCCGCCAGCTCTTCTAACCTAAAAATCTTTTGGAAACACCCTGTACTCTCGAATTCCAATACGATGCAACCCAAGAAATCTCCTGGTATGCTAAACTTCATTTAGTGTTAATATATTTATTAAAATTTGATTAATATATTAACATTTGACCTACTGAAGCGAAAAACAAAAGCGATCAGACCAAACCTGCTCCGGTAGTTAGAGAAACTAAAGCTATATTACATACACTAATTTGATATTGCTGCGACGTTCTAGGCTTATTTTTCAAGATAGCCACCCCTTAATAGCACAACAATTCCTAAAATGATCATCTTTTGTTTTTTATCAAAAATTGGTGCCCTTCAAGTCTTGGGTATGTAAATGTGGGATTTGTACTAATACAATCTGTTAAGTCAACTGCAGCTGCAAGTTGGGCCTACCTAATAGTACTAATCACATCTGCCTCCGTCACAATCGTCATTGTTTTTGGGGCCCGGTTCACCAGGTAATGAGTAGTAGCAATTGTTATATTATTATTATTTCCTAATCTTTGCACACAAGGTCACAACTCATTTTTTGCAATATTTTGTCAGAGAAACTCAACTAATGCTCTCACTCGCACTCATGTGCACGAATGATGCTTTCTCGCTTGCACTCATGGCTGACCTTCTACTATGTCTGGGGGGATGTTAGATCCTTCGGATGTGTCTGGGTGTTCGAATAATATTGTTAAGTAACCGTATATATAAAATTCAAATTTAATACTATAACATAAATGCCACCACTATTTCATGAGCTTAAAAACGTCTGGTGGAAGTTACACCCAGCAAAAAGTGTCTGGCGTTGATTGGAGTTTATAATGTTATCCAGTTGAACATATTAAAAAATCAGATTTAATACTATAATGTTTTACCCCGACATTTTTTTGTATCTTGAGTACCTGTTATCTGCTGAAACCCCCCCCTTACTCAAGGTTCATAACACTCAACCATTCTTACCTACTATAGTGTGCACACTAGGGTGGTCCAACAAAAAAGCAAGCCTAGGATTATTGTATATCAAAAAAAAAGTACCCCTATTTTTTTATTTTGAAATCGGACAATGTTTAGGGGTGCCTCAAAGCCCTTAAAGTTTCCCATGTATTTTATATGGGAAAAAAACACTTTTTCATAAATCTGCTATACAATTTTAGAAAATCAATATTTTTCAACGGGACTACTCTGTTTCTCTTCAGAAATGTTCAGAGAATGACATCCAATAATTTATTTATCAAAATATTTTATATTAAAAAACAGTAATAAATATTTTTTTAACGATTTTTCTGTGTTTCTTTCATTTATGGGTTTTTTGCAGGTCTGTAAAAAATAGTTAATATAAAAAATTTAACAAATAAATTATTGGATGTCATTATCTGAACATTTCTGAAGAGAAACAGAGTAGTCTGGTTGAAAAATATTGATTTTCTAGGATTCTATACCAAATCTACGAAAACGTGTTTTTTTCCCATATAAAATACATGGGAAACTTTAAGGGCTTTGAGGCAACTCTAAACATCGACCGATTTCAAAATAAAAAATAGGGGTACTTTTTGTTTCGATATACAATAATCCTAGGGGGTGAGAACATAAGATTTCCGACTTTGCTTTTTTGTTGGACCACCCTAGTGCACACACACATGAAAAATTTTAAGCTTCATACTATAAAGTATGTCTGGCGGCGGTCGCTGGCTCTTAGTCTACCATATTACTAGTGAATTACAATTTACTATGTAGCATACTAATCAAGTATGTTCCAGGAAAGGGCATCCCCAGTGGTGTGCGAAGGTATACTCGGTACAGGGGCAGTCAAATGAATTTAAAATTAATACACTATTATATGGCGTGAGGCAGCGATAATAAATTCCAAATTAAAATTGCCTGAAAAATAATATTTGAGGTTATAAATGCCAAATAATAAGCGTAGACTGTAGACATCAATTTAAAACATTTGTGTTTATTACTTTCGTTCCACAGAATCTTGATGCTCTCAATGCAGTTGATTATTTAAAAGAATTCAAAAAAGTATTCACTTTACTAAAAATTATAATTTAGCCATATTTACTTACATGTTTTGAATGACATTATGAAGTTGTGATGATGGCTAATAAAGACGTATAGAATATCTTTCTGAGCACGACATAAATTCTTATTATTAATTGTTCGTGAGGTATTGGACAACAAGTTCAATAGCAGCAAAATCTGGGTAACCAAAACATTAGAAATTTCCTATAATGACTTCAGTTATTATACCAGCAATACCTACAAAGTGAATTTCTTAGAGTTTTTCTGATTTTAAAAAATTAGAAAAACAACCTACTTCCTTTAATTTAGACATTTAATTTAGATATTGTATCAAAATGGGATATTTTAAAAACTCATAAAAGTGTACTAATTCTTTAACTCTAAAACCTTTAAGAGACACACGCTGGAAAAGCCGTGTTGCGGCTTTAATAAGATCAGTATAGTAAACACCATGTCTGAAATGACCCAGGACATACAAATTAACATGTTTGTCGAAAACACCTTAGGGAGAGAATTTCCGTTTTTCATCCGTAACGTAAAATTCTTTTCTCGTGAAAGCACACATTAGCAAAGCTTTTTCATCACTATTTAGTAAAAAATATGAAAACCTGTTATTTGCACCTGTAAATATGCCAGAGACGGCGGAAAATGCAAAAAGTCGGCTTTTTGCGATTACAGCGCCACCTGTTGCCTAAAGAAATGTTTCAAGTAAATTATTCATACTCTGATGAGTAGAATCTAAATTTGCAATAAAATTGAGGGATTCCCATTTGAATTTTTAAAGTTGCCCCTTTTATGCAAGGGGGATCAGGGGGTTTCTTTTTGGCGTCATTCGATAGAGCACATCGACATTAGTAAGATCACCCATCTTCTTGTTAAGAATTTTTAATCCCCAGCATTTTAAAAGGGGTGTACGGGTGGTCTGGACCACCCTGTATATTTGAAAAGCTTCTAAAATGTCTAATTTGTGTTTGCTGTTGCAAAAATGTAAGAATTTGATGTTATTTTGAGGTGTCATTAGGTGGTCCTGTTCCAAAGGTGTTTGGCATACTTTAAAATATAATACGAAAAACCAACAATTTCAATACCAACCAACAATTGCAAATATAATATGAAAAACCAACAATTTCAAAATAACCTATAAAACTAACACCAACACTTTTTCATTTTTATTCAATGCTAAAGACAGAACACAAGATATCATGAAATCCGGCATTTACTATTTGAATTGTTCTTTTTGTAACTCGCTTTATATTGGACAAACACTTAGAAATTTCGACATTTGATACAAAGAACACATACGCTCTTATAGAAATAAACACCCAGAAAAATCAAATTATGCCAAACACCTGTTGGAACAGGACCACCTAATGACACCTCAAAATAACATCAAATTCTTACATTTTTGCTACAAACATAAATTAGACATTTTAGAAGCTTTTGAAATATACAAATATAAACGCGCAGTACCTTTAATGAATGAACAAACTGAGCTTAGTAATTCTCCTTTATTAGAAGTGTTCGATATTTAGTTTTTGTATGTATTGTATCTAGTTACCTATTTTCTGTAGTTATCCTTAGCAACGTGTTTGTTTATCAATCTTATCTACTTTTGATAATGAAATTTAATGTCGAAACAATTGTAAGGTTAAGAATTTATATTAAAACTTGTGAAACTTTAATTAATCTATTGATTTTTATTATATTTTATGATTATGTAGTTCCACAAAGTAAGGCTGGAGACATTCTAACTGTATATACCTCACAAACTTTATTTGGGCTTAAATATAAGCATCAAATCAACATTAATTAGGTACAAGAAATAAACACCAATGATATACCATGGAGTACATAATTAACACATATGCAATCGTGTATTACTTTAGAATATTAATTGTAGCATGCAAAAAAGAATTAAAAGCATATGAATTTCTATTCAAGCGCTACCTGGGATTACTCCACTTATTTTAATATATCTCGTTTCTGCATACACTTATTTAAATTAATTTATAACTATTCTTTACCTAAATAATAATCTTCCATATTCCAAAATGTAGAATCTGCAGTACAGAAAGTAGAAGATTTTAATTTATTCTTAACAGCAGCCAGCGTTCCATTACTCAAAATATATCCAGCTTGTCCTGAATTATAGCTAGTGCCCCAGAAAGTCATGGCATGTCCCAAATAATATTTATTAGTATGATTCAAACCAGCCACTAAATATCTAATATTTTCTACAATGGCAAAAGTACTATCGTTCACAATTAAAATCCATTTAAATGAATCAGAAAAATCTCTTAATGATTTACATAGTAATGCCCAAGATGCATTATCTTTCGTCTTCTTCGCAGGGAGTTTATTTTTCTTCTTAAGTTCTAGATTTATTAAGATCACACTGTTACAATGCTTTGCCCATGTTCTTTGTGCTGCTTCTGCATTTTTTCTATTACGAACTAATATGGCACACAGAAGTTGAACTTTATCGTATAAATACTGAGATTCCGTTAAATACTTATTGCTACCATATCTTACAAGATCTATAGAAATATTAAAACGTTTTAAATTATTCTTTGTAAACCATATTTCATAAAGATCTATGAATGGTTTGTGTCGATTTATGTAATTCTTTATTAGTACAGTTGACTTTGTTGTCTTTTGCTGAAATAATGATAATAATATAGCTAAAAGCACCCCCGAAAGAAATCCACTAATAAATAAAATTCGCACAAAAAAGTGGAACATTTTCTCTTTTAAATTTTAATTACATTTTTAACCTAATAATACTTTCTATTTTTAAAGGTTAGGTTTGCATTATTTATTTATGTTGATATATCTATCCCTTTTTAATTTTCATCCTTCATGTGTAATAAATATGTTTGGTTATGTTACTTGTTTTGAATATTTTTGAACCTGTGAAATCATACTATCAAGGATAAAATTAAATTAAAAATGTAATAAGTAGAGCTGTTGAGACTCTAATTATTATTAGAGAGTGTCTACAAATGGTTCTTTTGATTTCTGTTTAAACTTTTCAATATAAGTCAATGTAAATTAAAAACAACTGAAGATAAAAGACAAAGCTGGTAAACTTTTTTTTTATATTTTATTAGAAAGTTATTAGCTATACAGTGAGGTCCAAAACAAGGAATAAATTCAATATTTTATAAAAGTTTAATATTTAAAAAAATCGTTTGGACATGTGATTTTATTTTTTTTCTGAGCTTATCTTAAAGATATCCTCTGTTATACAGGGTGCCTCAAAAACCTGGTCTAACATTAACTTTGATGTTTCAAATAGTATAGGATTGCCAACTTTTGAAAGTAGGAAGTAAGGACAGTCGAGAACGTCCAGAAACGTGATTTTATTTGCTATTTAAATGAAAATGAATTGTCAATGTATAATAAACCAGCCAATGTCGTTATGGGCTCTCTTGAATGCTAGCAAAATGGTCCTCTCTACATATGCCGAGTTTACCTCTAGTAATAAATTCAAGGGATAGTTATTGTAGAAACCAAAGTTTTTCGAATTATTTATGGAATCGTGATACATCAAATTTTGTTAGTTATTGTAAATATTATCAAAATAATTTAAAAGCCGATACTCGGCATTACAGATTTTCGAAAATCTGAATTAGCAGATTTTTCAGGCAACTTACTTTGTGGGATCATTGTAAATATACTTTCTAAGTTTATTGTTTTCAGCCTTACTTTGTCGAACTGCATAATCAAGAAATAAATAAATATAAATAAAAAAATATACTTACTAAGTACTGTAATCAATTAATAAGTGAACCTATTGTCATTCGTAATTGTAAAAAATCATTAAAAAGTAATTAATAATAAAGAAGAAACAAACAAAAAAAGGATGATAAATGACATTCATTATAGACATGAACACACAGCATGACCGACTGGAAGGCACTTTGGATTTACGATTTCACAACCTCCGTTCTATTCCCAGTGTGGGTAATTTTTTTCATAGAATATTTAATATATTTCACAAATAAACAATTTTTTTATAATTATAATGTTTATATAAAAAGAAATAACTTACAATTAAATACTAATATGGTATGCATAATCATTTAGTTTTATTTTTAATTAACATAAATATACATAGTTTAAACAACGACTATAAAATTAAGGGATAATTTTAATTAATAACTTTTTTTTAAATATATTTATAAACAAAATTTATTTATAAAATAAACAATTCATTAAGGAAATAAACGGAAAAGGATGATAAATAAGATTCTTCACTAAAGAAGAAAAAGACATGAACAGATAGCATGGCCGTCTGGAAGGCTAGATTTACGACTACAAAACCACGGGTCTATTCCCGGTTTGAGTAATTTTTTTTTAATATGATATTTAATCTATTTTATAGACATTTTTTAAATTAATTATAATATATATAAATAAGAATAATGACATAAAATGATTCCTTAATTTTATTGTCATTTAGACTATACAGGTAAAATCAAATGATTGTGCATACCATACCAATACCAATTGATTATTTATGACATAATATTAAATATTCTATTAAAAAAAATTACCCGAACCCGGAATAGAACAGTTTGAAGTCGTAAATTCAGCGCGTCTTCCAGCCGACCATACTATCTGTTCATGTCTTTTGCTTCTTTAATGAATGTCATTTATCTCCTTTTTTGTATGTTTGGTTTTTTATTATTAATTACTTTTTGATGATTTTTATAATTACTAATTACAGTGCGTTCACTTTTTAATTGATTAATGTGTTAGTTGAAGCTTAATAGATATTTAGTAAATGTTTCCATGCAATTTTCGAGATTGGTTGGTCATTAACGACATTAGTCGGTTTACTACATTATACTATACACACATACATTTTCTTTTTTTCTGAGCTTTTAACCACATTTTCTTCATCGTCCAGTAAATTATAATCTATAGCTACACTAATTTTAATGGCTTTTAACAATAATGCACTAAATTACCTAACTTAATACAGCTCATAGCAAATTTGATTCATTTTGCACAAATAATGCTGACGAATTCTTGATTCTCGAAAGCTAATTTCAGTGATTAAATAAAATTTAGAATTTTAATTAAAATATTCAATCATTTTCGTTGATTGTTTTAAATAAGGACAAAACCCGTCCTTTCCTATAACAAGAAAGGACGAAGGACACACTCTTAGAAAGAAGGACTGTTCTTCCGAAAAAAGGTCAGTTGGCAACCCTAAATAGTAACCTCCAACTTTTTTTGACAATCTCGAATTCCTTGTATAATTCTAAACATTTTTTAAGTATTATACCCTATACCTAAAATCAATTGTTTTTGAGGTATTAACACTAATGCCTGGTTTATACAGTCATTAACAACTAAGAAATTGCCACTATCATTAAACAGCTGAGAATTAAAAACTGAGTGTTTATTCAGATAGGTTTATTGGGACGCGTCAATAAATATAGATGGTGTTGTACAGCAACAAAATTAGACAAAATGATGTTGATATGCGGAGGTCATCGTGCATGCAACCACTGAAATGCATGCTTTAGTTGTAACATAACCTCAAAACTTTCCAATATGACAATTATCCTACCGCATAATTAGATTCAATAAAATCCCACCATAATGCAGGTCAATCTTTGCGGCGTTCCAATACAATTCACTAAGAATAAACTCTCATTAACTGCGAATTAAGAATTGGATCAATTTTAATTTTTCTTAATTTTAATTATTTAATGACAGTCCCAAGTGTGCATACCTACTGGGAATCGAAATAGGTTAGCCATTACATTACCATGAAGTTTATCTTGAAAATTCAAATATTTATGATAGTATTGCGAACTCATGGCAGTATGACTATATAGTCATACTGCCATTAAACCAGGCATAAATCCTGACAAATAATTTAAAGAATAAATTCTGGAAAAAAACAAAAATTTTTAAGACCCTTTTTTATTTTTACTAAGTAACCCAAAATTCTTATATTTTCAGATTGTTTAGATGTCTGTAAAACAAATCTATCTACATTAGAAAACAAAAGCATGAAAATACATTAGCTTAAACAAATACTTTAATATTAATACCGGAAACTCCACATACTTTACCATATCCAAATAGGTGACTATAGCCCTTTTATTTCAAATAGTAGCGACATTGTGGAGCAAACCTGGCATAAACTTGAATAAAGAAAAAATGACTACGTGCAAGTTGTTACGGAAATTTAATAATAAGTTGTTTAAAAATTACATTTACATAGTTTGCTATTAAATAGTGTGCGTGTTCGTTCTCAAACTGAGAGCATATGCATTTCACATTGTGTTGAACGTTTTTGGTGATTCCTGCTCGCCAAATTCTAAAACTACAAGAAAGATAATGTTATCAATCGAAACAGAAAATCTAATTTAATTTAGAAGTTAACTGTTGCTAAGTATGACAAGCCATGATGTTCAAATTATTTCATTTTAGATTATAAACACTTGTTTACCTAGGATAAAAGGAAGTTAATAATGAAATAAATAAAGATTATTAAAAGTTTCACAGTTTTATTAAAATATACCTATATATATAAAATATATAGGTATATTTTAATAAAACTGTGAAACTTTTAATAATCTTTATTTATTTCATGATTATGGAGTTCCACAAAATAAGGCTGGAAACAATAAACAAGAAGTTAATAATGATGATTTCAAACATCACAATTGAATAACGACTATTTAAACTGTTCATTAATTTAATATGTATTGATTTAGTATAGAAGAACAGCAAAGTACATAAAAGTAAAATGCACAATGTTAATTGCCTATGATCGACTTTGAGAGTAGACACGCGATATAAACTTTTACAATTTATCTAAACTATTCAATCTTTCATCACAATGGTTATTTTTTAATTACACTTCAAATATTTAACAAATGTCAAATTTAAATGCACCGCACACCTCAAGAGGCGTTATTAAATTTTGTCTCCAACTTTTCAAAATAAGTGTCTGGTATGACGGAAATCTAATATTAGGCATAATTAGAAGTAAGAACTGTGGTTTATCACAACACTATATTTACCAGTATCTCCTAACTACCCAGTGTATTTGACTTGTTGCCAATTCATATTTCGCTAATGATGTTACCTTTTTCTCGATATGAAACCGTCTGTTTCATGCCAGACGGTTTAATGCAGAGAAAAAGGTAACATCCGGTTAGGAAAAGGTTACTGAAATACGTATTTGCAATTAGTCAAATACAATGTGTTGTTAGGAGACACTGTTAAATATAGTGTAAATAAAGTAAACTAAAAATAAAATACATTTAATAATAAGAAATTCTATGTTATAGAAAATCACCTTACATTTTCCAGAATAAATATAAAAGTTAATTTAGCTTTTTTAGAGTATCTTGTACTATTAAAAATAATTTTTAATAAGTAAAATGCTCAAAGATGTGGAGTTGATGTGTTTTAGGGTTTTTTGCAAAAGTAAAATAGTCCCTAAAATATTAAAAATTATTTTTTAGTTTCAAGTGTCAATAACTCGAAAATAATTGATTTTAGGTATAGGGTATACACATGAAAAATGCTGCTTGAATTCATAAGAAATTCAAAATTGTCAAAAAAATTGGGGGTTAGTACTAAGTTGTCCCATAATTCCATGTGCATAACACATTAAAAAATCTAAAATTTAGGAAAGTGAATAATATTTAATTCTCGAAGTATAATAATCCATTAGTGTTAATAACTTTTGTCTATTTTTCAGCTAATAGTTGGATTTGATGTTGATACCAATCTGCTAGTTTAGATGCAAAGAATTCCTAGACATGCATCTTCTAGTTCCTCAAAATTATTAAATTCTTGGCCTTGTAAGAAATGTTTCTAAGTAAAATTTCAAAATATGCAAGGAGTTAAAGTTTAGCTACATGCTGCTGTCGTGCATATAGTCCGGATGTTGCTCTATCTGATTATGACTTTTTTTTGTTCAATTGCACATTTCTTATGCAGCCGAGAGTTTAATAATTTTGAGGAAATAGAAAATGCATGTCGAGAATTCTTTGCTTGTAAACCAGTGGAGTGGTATCGACATCAATTCCAACTATTTGCCGAAAAATGGACAAATGTTGTTAACAATAATGGATTATACTTTTTGATTTTTATTAATTAGTATGTTATGCAGATGAAATTATGGGACAACCTAGTATTTGGAACACCCTGTATAACAAATGATATTTTCACATAAGCCCTTTAAGTAAGCCCTTTAAGCACAGTAATTATTTGTTTAAGTATTAATAAGCGTTTTTAAAATATTGAATTTATTCTTTACTTTTGGACCTCATTGTATATCTTTGTGAAAAGCAAAAATGTTGGAATACAGATGCCTGCAACATTGATGATGCAAAGATGTGCTATACAACAAAATAATATGAAACAAACATCACAAAGCCGATCGTATGCACAAATTATATTGCAAGAAAGCATAAATAACACAAATAGCATCTTTATTGAACAAACGTATCATCAAACTAATTATCACTACAATAATAGAAACAATTACATATCTCAAGTTATAATAAATTTATTTAAAAATGGCTCAACTAAATAATCGTTTATTTAATCGAACAACGCTACTCAACTTGCTCACAACCTTATACCAACACAGCTTCAATATTGCTGCAGTATTGGAAACACCTCTGATCAATAATGGAAGATTTTTTATATCACTGTATAATAGGGTGGTCCAAAAAAAATGTAAGTTACTAATTTGTTTCTCCTCAAGGCAAATCTTGTTCCTTGCATAACATGGATAAGCCCTGCAAAATTTCAGGTCATTCGGATTATATTTAGTGGTCGCAACCATATTCAACTTTGTGAATACATTTGAAAATAAAAGCAAATATACGAAAAATCATGTTTATTGTTTAAATAACAAAATTTACTTCACAAATTGAAACAAACACAAATTATCATCGTCAATAACATTATAATTATTAGATCAATTTCATACAAACACAACACTTCTCGATCACTTTTGTACAAGGCGCCTTTGAAAGCGTTTAGGATACGTTTTTATATGGAGCTCCGCCAGGCGCAGAAGGTACTGCTTCTGGGTCTCACCTTTTGTCAAACTTTGATTATATTACTGGATCAGGGCGACTCCCTTCTCGGCGAAATCTTTTACCACTTTCATTTGTGTTGACAGGATGTGGCGATGTTACTTGACCGAGTCAACATCAGCGACAGAAAGGCTACGTTGGTCATCGCGGCAACGGCCCAAGCTCTCGGACACGATTTACACAGTACTTCTCTCTCACGGAACAGTATCCGGCGATCGCAGAGGCCTACCCTGCGTAGTTTTAATTAACAAGTTTTCCATGAATGCACCCTTACTTCTGCACTGGGGCGGCGAACTGCACTGGCACGTGCCAGACATGGTAAATGGGAAAGAGAAAGTTGATTGGATAGCCATTGTAATATCCAGTGGGGGACTTGAGAAGCTCCTTGGAATCCCTATAATCCCTCGCGGGACTGGATTCCTATGTCACAGAGAAAACGGCCAACATTTTTGATGTTCACTTGGACAACGGCAAGTACATGGCAGCAGAGAGTTTCCTGCTCAAGGAACCCAGTCAGTGGCTAAATGATGCAACCTGCAAGCTGTTTCAGGATAAAGCTGCACAAATGAAGATGGTAAACGACTGCGGCGAGAAGGGAGTCGCCCTGATCCAAATAATAATCAAAGTTTGGCAGAAGATGTGACCCAGAAACAGTACCTTCTGTGCCCAGTGGAGCTCCACAGAGGCGTATCCTAACCCTTTCAAAGGCGCCTTATTTCAAAAGTGATCGAGAAGTGTTGTTTCTATGAAACTGATCTAATAATTATAACGTTATTGACGATGATAATTTGTGTTGGTTCCAATTTGTGAAGTAAATTTCGTTATTTAAACAATAAACATGATTTTTCATATATTTGTTTTTATTTTCAAACGTATTCACAAAGTTGAATATGGTTGCGACCCCTAAATATAATCCGAATGACCTGAAATTTTGCAGGGCTTATCCATTTTATGAAAGGAACAAGATCCGCCTTGAGGAGAAACAAATTAGTAACTTAAATTTTTTTTGGACCCCCTACTGTATAACCAGAAAAAAATTGCCTGTGGAGGAGTTACAGTTATTATGATGATGGCTCGTCCTGCAAATTAATCAACCATTCTCCAACGAAGAAAAACGCAAATATATTTCAAGCAACATTCCAAGTTGATCGTAACACCTACAGAAAGCTTGTGGATGTTCAGCGTGTGTTTATTGGCCTAGATAGTTGTGTAGTGTACGATGTTACCGATGTATTAAGGTGCTATAAATGTAATGCTTATCACCACTCTGCAAAAGGTTGCAAGAACGATATTAAATGTCCCCTCTGTGCTGGTGGGCATGCTGTTAAAGAATGTAAATCGAAAACCTTATGCTGTTTCAACTGTTCCCTTTATAAAAACACTAATGAGGATGCACCAAATATTGATACACATCATGCTGTCTGGGACAAGAGCAAATGTCATATATACTCCAAATATCTTTCTGCATTGAAACGTAGAATTATATCCCAATAGCAATTACCGAGTGCTATAAACTTTTTGAACAATACAACACCTCCACAACAAACTTTAACAGTACCGGCATCTTCCCTTTCAAATTACATCAATCATATCAACTGCTATTATCTAAATGTGTGAGGACTAAACACCCAAATAACTTATTCGATAAAATAACGATTTCTTTCATAGTACTTGTTCCTCAGATTTCAATATCATCTGCTTAACAGAAACTTGGTTATCAGATGCTACCTTATCAGCTGAACTTTTAATAATTCATATACGGTATATCGTAAAGACCGAAATTCTACAAAACTAACTAGAGGAGGGGGTGTCTTAATAGCTATTAAAGACACGATTCCGTGCTTACCATTCAACGTAGACAATCTGCATAAAAGTTTCCCACTTATCGATATTGCTTGTTGCAAAAATGGACCCAGATTCTTGCAAACGTTATTAGCTGTCATATACATTCCGCCTCATCTAAATGCTATAATGCAACTGGATTCATTCTCCAGTATTATAACTGAAAATAAATGTACTGTAGTAATTGTTGAAGACCTTAATGCTTTGCAGTATGATTTTGACCCAAATGGTAAGAAGCATAAAATCTTAACATATTTTTGGGATCTTTGCAGTCTGGATCAGTTGAATTGCATATATAATTCTAAAATGAATACTCTAGATCTAATATTTTCTAATAATTTCTGTTATGTATCATGTGATCCCTTACCACTGATTTATGAAGATAATTACCATCCGGCTTTGGTATTCACATTTTCTTTGAAAAACTGTCTAGATGTTTTTTATCGGAAATCTTCTATAGCAGCTAACAAAAACGCGGATACGAGCCTTCAGAATTATAACTTCAGACGAGCCGATTATAATACCATGTATTATCTCTTCACAACAATTGATTGGACTGACTTATACTCTATTGAAGATGCAGAACTAGCTTGTAACAAATTTTATGAAATTCTTTATCACATTTTTGATGTTACTATTCCTAAAAAACGAAAGTCTAGACGCAGATTTCCCGTATGGTTTGATAGCGACTTAATTAATTTAATAAAACTTCTTCTTTCTCGTTTCTTTCATGTCCTTTCAGGCTTCGGATAATTTAATAAAACAAAAAGAGAAATTATGGAAGCAGTATAAACGAACTCAGCCAACTGATATTTACAGTAGCTACTGTTTTGTGAGAGCTAAGGTTAAATTCTCTACTAAATTGTGGTTTAAAAATTTTTTCAGCCCAGATGGAGGAAAATATTTCAACTGATCCAATGCAATTTTGGAACTTTATTAATTGTCATAGGAACAACTCTCGAATACCAGGGGTTATTACTTACAACAATAAGGCATATAGTGATCCACAACACATTGTCAACATTTTCGCTGATTACTTTCGGTCAGCTTATACTATAGATACAACTTCATCTAAAACTTATCATAATAACTCTTTTGCTAATGTAGGGAATTTTGAGGATATGAAACAAATATCGGAGATAGACATCATTGGAACAACCAACCTTCTGAGTAATAAACCTACAGCTGGACCTGATAAGATTCCAAGCTTTTTAGTTAAGGACTGCATCCATGTGCTTGCGGAACCTTTACAACTCATATTTAATTTATCTTTGGATACCAAACAGTTTCCCAAAGTATGGAAATGTGCGCGAGTCTGTCCGGTACACAAGTCTGAAGATAAGTCACAACTGAAAATTATCGGCCCATATCCATTCTGTGCAACTTTGCAAAAATTTTCGAAATTATTATTTATAAATGCATTTACAAATCTGTATCTTCTTACATATCCACTGAGCAGCATGGCTTTGTTCAGAACCGTTCAACCATTTCTAATATGGCATGTTTCACACAATTTTGACTGAGGAACTAGACGCTAGTGGTCAAGTAGATTGCGTATACACCGACCTTAGTAAAGCTTTCGATAAGGTAAATCACTCCAGTCTCATAAGGAAATTAGATGCATTAGGACTTCCCAATAACTTACTTTCTTTATTTCAGTCATATTTATATAGGCGTTCACAATATATTGAGTACAGTGGTTTTAATTCGTATGAATTTGAAGTTACTTCTGGTGTACCCCAGGGATCGAACCTTGGACCATTGATTTTTATTCTTTTTATAAATGATTTACCAGATCAGGTAAAAAACAATTCACTCCTCTATGCAGATGATTTTAAAATATATTCTAAAGTTCATTCTCGAAAGGATTGTAAGTTGTTGCAAAAAGATCTCAACACTGTGTACGAATGGTGCAAAGAAAATCACTTAGCTCTTAACATATCAAAATGTAGAGTAATATCTTTTGGTCGTAAATCTAATCTCAAAGACTTTAACTATACTATTGATAAAAACACACTTCAACAAACCACAAAAATAAAAGACTTGGGTGTCTATTTTGATAATAAACTTGAATTTAAAGATCATATTAATTCAACAACACAAAATGCTAACAAATCTGTGGGTTTCATCATAAGAAACTCTAGGTTGCTTCATCATACTAGCACATTAATTCGGCTATACTATGCATTTGTTCGACCCACGCTCGAATATGCTTGCTTAATATGGTATCCAATTTACAAATGCCACATTAGTGAACTAGAAACAGTGCAACATCGATTTTTGAAATATTTGGTTTATAAAGAAGATGGTATTTATCCAACACAAGGCTGTAGCCACAATGGACTTTTAAATAGATTTAACATTATCAGTTTGAGTGATAGACGAGTTTTAATATCTATTAATTCTTACATGGTCTAATACATGGCACTATTGACTGTTCCGCCATTCTTGGAAAAATTAATATACTTGTTCCTCGCTTAAACACCAGATCATAGAATGACTTCTATTGTGATAGGGCAACAACAAATATTTTAAGTAAATCACCTATTTATATTATGTGCTCAAATGCAAATAAAATATCAACAGAAACTGATATTTATTGTTCTACTTTACAATGTATCTCTGAGATGTTTTTGTCCTTGCTTTCATCATACCAATTTCATATCTCATATATTTTATATTTAATTAATTATTGTAAATATGTATATCACATTTTAGAATAATTGTTATAACTTGTTATAAGCTCATGTTTAGAATGTTTAATGAACGTAGCAGTACTTATATGTAGCTCTATAAGTGGGTGTAAACCTGTTGTGAAATAAACTATTATTATTATTATTATAAAGAATAATATCAGATATAATTATAATCTGATTTCACAACTCTCATAAAAGCAACATCAATTGAATCTTCAGTAAATAACTGTAATTGCAGACACATAGCTGCCTACTTGTAAACCAACTTAGGTTAATACCACGCGACATAGAAATATTGTTCAATACAAGTACCCTCATACTTTTTCTGGGAGACCTGAATAATAAAAGCACTTATTAAGGCTGTCAAGCAAATAACCCAAATAGACAGTGACATTGTAACCAAATCTCAATACAACACTGCATCAGCTGAGTATAAGTATTACCTCTATCAAGCAGGCTTCAGTCCAATATGCTGGATATTATTGGACTACTTAGACATTTTAACACCTCACTTATACAATAAGCTATAACAGACTAGACTCTGATCTTCTCCCTGTTATTCTCACCACTAAACAAGAAACCAGAGATCATAAAACAACTACCGAGACTGATCAATGGACCCATAAACTGGGATAAATTTCAGCAATACCTAAATGCCCACATTAAACAAAAAATCTATCATATACCAATGACAAATTGATAAAACCCTAAATCATCTAACCACTTCTATTGTTAATGCCACCAATATCTATCTTGCCTATCAATGAAAAATGTACTGATGCACTCATCCACCTATCCATATCCAGGAACTAATTCCAGAAAGATATGCTACGCGAAGGTACTGGCAAAGAACAAGAAACCCTGGTTATAGACTTATAAAATTAATGCACACATTTAAGTTAGATGGGAATTAGAACAGTTTCACATCAACTCATACCTGCAGTATGTCTTCAAAATACATTCCAATGATACTTCTGTTTGGAAAGTCATAAAGAAAATCACAAAAAACAAAAAAATATTCCCATAATTAAATTTAATAATGAAACCTTAGAATCAGATTTACATAAATGCCAATTAATGGCCAATCACTTTTACTGTGTACATGAGCCCTAATAATCTTGAATTCATTAGACAAACTGAAAACCAGGTAAATCAGATCTTACCAATTCACGATGGTCTACCAGTTGAAGTAATCTCACCACAAGAAATCAAAGAGTTAATAAGTAGATTGCCCAATAAGAAAGTTCCTTGATATGAACTTGAAAACCAACATACTAATCAAGCATATCACAGCCAAATCATAAATGTATAGTATTACTCACAGTCTATTGGATATTTTCCCAACTCATGGAATTTTGCAGAAATAATAGCATAAGACTGGAAAAATAAAAATAACCCTGCTGATTATATCCTATTATTATATTCGAATTTGAAGAATATACCACTATATGTCTTCTAGATATCGCTCAAGCATTTGACAAAGTGGGGCATAAAGGATTAATCTACGAAATGCTGCAACAAGACTTTCCAACCTATCTCATTAATCTAATTACATCTTTTTTGTCAAAACATACCTTTGTCACTAAACTCAATTCTTTAAAATTGGAAGTAAAATCAATTAATTCAGAAGTTCTGCAAGGATCGGTTCTGTGAGCAATTTTATTTAATCCATTTACTTCATATATACCACAAGGTCCACAGTAAAATCACCATTTATATTCATGAAGCAGCCATCAGATTGTAATCTACTGTTGACCACCTTATAAATGGGTTTTGTTAAAATGGAACATAACCAACCCTTAATATCAGCAAGTGTGAGACAAAAAGTATGCACAGATATAGTGCAATTAAAATTTAAAAAAAATCATGAGAAAAATTATATAGGTATATTACTATTTTTTATGTTAAAGGACAGTGCTTTTTATAATTTTTAACAGTAGTCTTAAAATTATATATAATTAATATATGCACTACATAGGTAAAATAAATAAAGATTATTAAAAGTTTCACAGTTTTATTAAAATATACCTGACAATATTGTTTCGACAGCTATGCTGTCATTATCAAAGGTAATATAATTATAAACAAACACGTCGCTAAGGTAGATACAAAATAGGTAACTAGATAAAATAATAATAATAATAATAAAATTAATAACAAAAATCATAATTAAACATCTAATACTTCCAGTAACGGAGAATTACTGAGCTCAAGTTGTTCATTCATTAAAGGTACCCTGAGTTTGTGTTTGTATATCTCAAAGGCTTCTAAAATGTCTAATTTGCGTTTGTTATTACAAAAATGTAGGAATTTAATATTATTTTGAGGAGTCATTGTGTCAAAATAAAATAATACAAAATTTCACCATTAGAATGCTACATTATCCCTGAGTAACATAGGCTACATTTATTACTAGAAAAAAATTAGGGATCTCTACTAAAACTTAAATAATGTAACCCAAGGTGTACAAATATTAGCCATAAAATGTCTTTCATCGCATGCGCTGCGGAAGCTATTGATGATAGAACAAAAAAATGTTCTACAATATGAAGGAGCATATCAGTATCAACAAAAAACTTCGTGATACCGTATGTCCAACTATTGTAGTTATGTCACTATAACTACTTTTTTACATTTTAAAAGTTGACAGAAATGCCGTCCAAAACAGACCATGTTATCCATACATGTATTAATCCTTATCCAAATAAATCATTTTGTATTCAAGACTTTCAATACCTGTAGATTACTTTTTGAATCATTCAAATAGGACTCCATTCAAAAGATATTACGAATTTAAAAATGTCAATCTAAACAAAATACTAATAGTAAAATAAACGCCGCCGCGCCGTGGCCGGCGTGGCCCCACGCAGAGCAGCGGCCAACACGGCGAGGGAGGGGGCACCGAAGTGCGGGAGAGGGGCGTGTACATATAAGAAATAGGTATTTCGACTTCATAAGAAAAATATAAATAGTAATTTGAAAAAAAAACTACTTATGTCCTGCATAAAGATACATTTACTCTACGTTTATCTCAAAATGTTTAAAAATAAATGTCCACCCGTGCGAAGCCGGGACGGACCGCTAGTATAAAAATATACTGATATTATTGAAGCTCACATGCGGACATTTGAAATGACCAAAATTGTACATCAATTCTTTTTGGACTGTATGATTTTCATTCGTACATCTAAAAAATTAGAGCGCCGCCAATGTCATAAATATTTTAGAATTTCGTAACGTTTAAACGTAACTTTTTTAGTGTGCTTATAAATACTCTTAAACCTTTATATAAATTAAAGGAACACTAAGGCACTAAGGTGTTGTTATATAATTTTTACGGTGTGTGTGAAAATGTCTTTTAAAATAGTATTTTATCTACGTCTCTGTGCATTACCAAAGGTTTCTTAAGAGAAACTGTGGTTATAAGTTATAAATTCAACTATTATAAAAACTCATTATATAACCTTTGGTAACCGTTACTATAAGTAGTGATAAGTGAGAAGTTAGTGATGGAAATGTTTCTGATACCACTTTATAAAACCTAAAGCTTTTGGGCCTTTTGGTAATTTTATATACCCACTATGTAACTTCACAACCAATTAGTAATCTTATAAACTCCATTATAAACTAGCGACCTTAATGAAACCCTTATAAAAACTGACTGTTTTTTAAGGTGATGAAAATTGTTTATTGGGAAGTGATTTCAAATTCAAAGAGGATTATTACCGAACATTATCTATATAAGGATTTGATATTTACTTTGACACTGATACTTGATATTTAAGAAAACACACTTATAATTTATTTATTTATGGCAGAGTGATTTTATATTAAACAATGTACAAAGTCCATTAGTCCAGTTAGTAAGTACAAATTAACATTGATATTCTAATATCAAGTCTAAATAAAAATTATCAATGTAAGCTGGAAATTGAACCTGTTATGTTTGTATTTTGAGGTAAATATGACTATAATATTGGTTTGATTAAGTAAAATGACAATGGATGTGCAACCTTCCAAACTATTTTAGTATTTTCTGGGAGCTGCTTGAACTTTTTGACTCTCTAGTTAGTTCTTCTCGTGTACATGTTCACCTCATAGATTTTGTTTTAGTGTCTCATTTTCTCTCTTCAATGCAATATTATATGTTTCTAGGTTTTCAATATGCTTTACATGTTTTACATATGCTTAAAAAAATTAATGTTTAGTAATTTGGGATTTGGTTAATGTTGGAAGCTTCCATATACAACGTGGCAAAAGCATTTAAAAAATCAGCATGTATTATCATCATACATATTATCGTCATATACCATCATTTAATAATAAAAAGAAATAACAATTGTATTTTCTTTAATCATCATTATTTCGAATATTCTTGCATAATGAAGTTCAGGTGGATAGTACAAAAATAGCAAAACTTTGATAAGATTAACACTTCGAACCGGTTATTTCAAAGAAATCTGCCTTCCTGTTTACTCCATGCTATCATCCCAACCTTGAAAAGAGGACCACTTTATCAAAAAAAATTTTGAATGTTCTAATTTCACACATCCTTGACACAATTATCTTCTCTACATAATTGTATGAATCTTTTTGATATGCATTTCCTCTCCCTCCACTTTTTGTTTCTAGTTTTTGTAGTTTATGCCCTTATTTTTGCCAAGTTAGTCTTCCCTTACATTGTAATATATACTAATGATTATCCTTTGTTGATTTATAATAATTGTGTTACGAAGTATTGCAATTTGATAAATGGAGCTGTTGCACTTAAATTTATGCAGTTTAGTTTTTGTTGTGGCATAGTGTGAAACAGTACAAACTTTTGTTTTTAAAGTAGATATGTTAATTGAGCAAAGATGAAGTTAGATTTGTTTTTGTTTGGTGTTATAGTTAGTTCTCTAACTATATACCATGCCATTGGGTACGATTGAATTATGTTTTCTGTAAATCTATATTAATCTTCTACTTATTTTTTTTAAGTGAACAATATATTCCTAAACATCTAAGGGAAAAATATGAATCACTTGGTTCAGGTCTTGGCATTAGGTATTCAATCTTCACTTTCATATTATGCTTTATTTATTTAATTAAATTTAATTAATAATTTTAGTGGTGGAGGTGGAATTAAAACTGAATTAGGTCATGGTCATGCAAGGTAAGTTATGATTTATCTATCTTTAGTTATTAAAGATTAAATTATTTAACTTACAATTTTAGTGGAGGAGGTGGGATCAAAACTGTAGGTGGTCCTCATCATGTAGGCTTAGGGTAAGATTGAATACTATAACATTTAATTCTATTAAAATTGATTTATATTTTCTTTTATAAGAGGGCATTTTGACATGGGTAAACCATCTGAGGGATTTGGAGCTGGGTAAATTAAATTATTTTATTAAAAACAGTGTGATATTAATTATTTTAATTTCTTCAACAGGGGCCATATGAGTTTTGGCAATCCTATGGACTATGGAGGATTTGGAGTAGGGTATGTAACTTATATAAAATAGATGTAGGTAATAAACTGTATTGGTTTTTGTTTAGTGGACATCTTGGTTTGGGATACGATCATGGGTCGTATGGGTAAGTTAACAATTTTTTTCTTGTACTTTAAATGTAATATGTATGTACATATGTTTACATTAATGCATAATACATGTAAATTCTACTAGAAGTGGTGGTATCAAAGATGTCAAGGGACCTGGAACTCATGGATCATATGGGTAAGTTAACAATTTTTTTCTTGTAATTTAAATGTAATATGTATGTACATATGTTTAAATTAATGCATAATACATGTAAATTCTATTAGAAGTGGTGGTATCAAAGATGTCAAGGGACCTGGAACTCATGGATCATATGGGTAAGTTAAAAATTTTGTAAATGTGTGTATGTATTAAATTAATGCATAATACATATAAATTCTATTAGAAGTGGTGGTGGTGGTATCAAAGATGTAAAGGGACCTGGAACCTCCGGAAGCTCATCTCATATTATGGGTACAGGCTATAAAGGAGGTGAATTTGAAATATCCAGATGGTTTGAATAAAATTAGTCAAACTTCTTTTCTTAGGATGTGAGTCTGCACCATCCCCACCTATGAATGCTAAGATCAGATGTTCAAAATACAGTGGCTGCCAAGCACAGTGTATTGCAAATTATCAATTTCCCAATGGCCAAACTCAACTTTTTATTACCTGTAAAGATGGTGAATGGCAAGTAGAAGGAACCGAATGGGATACCATACCTTCATGCGAACGTAAAAAAAAATAATATAAATTAACATTTTTAAACAAACTTTTAAATTTCTTTTATTTACAGCAATATGTGACCCTCCTTGTCAGAATAATGGATTTTGTGTAATGCCAAATGAATGTAATTGCCCTGAAGACTATTCTGGACCGCAATGTCAAACAGAAAGCAAACCATGTTTGAATATGCCTCCATTACCAATAAATTCAAGACGTACATGTAGCACTAGGTAAATAAACCCATTTTTGTGTAAATATCTCTTATAATGAAATAATAATTATTAAATTTGAAATTTTTCTTTCAGTTCCTGTACAATAACTTGTATGAAAAACTATGAATTTCCTGATGGTTCTTCCATTACAAATTTATTGTGCAAAAATGGAAAATGGTTGCCATCGCGAGAAGATTGGACATCTATTCCAGATTGTCAAGGTATTAATGAATATTAAATGTTAACTTTTTAGTAAGAACTTTCTAATATGTTTTAAGCTACTTGTCATCCTCCTTGTCAAAATGGTGGTGAATGTCTATCTTATAATGTGTGCAACTGTCCGCAAGAGTTCAGAGGACCCCAATGTCAATATAGTATGTACCTGTGCTTTATATTTTTGTCTTTGTAGTCTTCTTTTTACACTATATATTTTTTAACACTATTTTTTTTAAGATGTTGATGTATGCAAAGCTAAGAGATTGCAATTTAATGGAGGTTATAACTGTAGTGGAACTTCTGATACTGTCACCTGTTCTCTATGGTGCCCTGCTGGAATTGAATTTGAATTCTCACCTTCTTCTGTTTACTCTTGTAGTTATTCTGAAGGGGTCTTTAAGCCACAACCTATTCCTCAATGTGTTTATGGTAAGAAAAAGAATATTTTTTCTACTCCAGCATTTGATGTTAGGTATTTTCAGTTGTCAGAAAATTAAAGGTTGACATTTTCTGAGAAACAAGCAGAATTTTATCTACCAATTTGTCTAAATTTTTTTTAATATTCTTGCTGTTGTAGAAGAAAATCTGTGTGTATTGCTAGTGGAAACTAATATTGCTGCCCTCGAGTGATGCAAATCTTCTCTCTTGATCGGCAATCTAATCATTTTCCATTCTTAATACACAAATAGCTGTTTTGTGCAATATGTTAAAATTAAAGTACTACTTTAATTGTAGATCCAAATATGGAAATCATACCATTAGGTGGATCATCATCATCATTCTTGACACATACTCAAGGTGGCTCAAAGAATTCTTCTTTTTCTGTTGATAATATGCATGTAAATGGTGTTGAAGTAGATTCATCTGGTGAATTTACATATGAAGTTCCAGGAGGACGGCCAGGAAAAGTAATACTAGTGTTGGGAATTAACTACCGATAATAATATTTGTATAATTAATTACAGCTAACTAATGACAGCAACATTGTAACTATTCCAGTTGGAGGAGTGTTTGGTACAAGCGAAGATGAAGACTTTGGTGTTCAACGAAAACCTGGCAGTTGCTTCACTTGGGGTGGATCACATTTTAAGACTTTTGATGGAAAAGTTTTCAGGTATTTATACAATTTTTTAATATTTTGTTGCAGACTTTTGAGATATTAAAAGTGCAAATTCTTTAATTTTTGATATTTTTGATAAAATAATTTTAAAATACGAGGGTGTTCCCAGAAGTACCCGACCCAACAAAGAAAACACAAAAATTTTGGAAAAAGATTTATTTATTTTTCAACGTAATCTCCTTTCAGCTCTATACAATTTTCCCAGCGGTGTTCAAAAAGTTCGATACCCTTTTTATAATAAGAACTGTCTTGCTCCTCAAAATAGCCATTAACTGCTGACATCACTTCTTCATCGTTGGAAAATCTTTGACCACTGAGCCATTTTTTCAAGTTTGGGAACAGAAAATAATCCGAGGGGGCTAAATCTGGCGAATATGGTGCATGAGGTAGCAATTCAAACTTTAATTGATTAATTTTGGCCATTGCAATAACGGATTTGTGAGCTGGCGCGTTGTCGTGATGATACAACACTTTCTTTTTAGCAAAATGCGGCCGTTTTTGCTTGATTTCTTCGCTCAAACGTTGCAATAAGTTTGCATAATACTGGCCGTTGATAGTTTTTCCTTTTTCGAGATAGTCAATAAAAATTATTCCACGCGCATCCCAAAGAACCGACGCCTGCAGATGAAACGGTCTTCTCTTTTTTTGGAGCCGGTTCTCCCTTTTGAGTCCATTGTTTCGATTGTTCTTTTGTCTCGGGTGTGAAATGATGGACCCATGTTTCATCCATTGTTACGAAACGGCGCAAAAATTCTGCTTTGTTGCTGTGAAACTTCGCTAAACACTCAATTGAAACATTTTCACGACACTGTTTTTGCTTGAGTGTGAGCAAATGCGGCACCCATCTTGCACACAGCTTTCTCATGTTCAAATTTTCAGATAATATGCGATGTACCGCACTTTTTGAAATGCCCGTAATGTCTGCTAGCTCGCGCACTTTCAGTCGACGATCATCAAGTACCGCTTTGTGGATTTTCTTCACCATTTCTGGAGTGGTCACCTCATTTGGTCGACCACTGCGATGCTCATCTTGGCAGCTCGTACGGCCTCGTTTAAACTCAGCTACCCAAAATTTAACTGTTGTAAACGAAGGAGCAGACTCACCCAGAGTAGAATCCAGTTCAGCTTTTATATTGGTTGGGCTGAGGCCTTTCAAATAAAAGTATTGTATCACATAACGATGACCAATTTTCTCCATTTTCACAAATTCACTGACAACGTTCACTATTGATGGCTGTCAAACAAATACTGAACAACGTGGCGCTTTCAAACTTGAAACATATGCTTTGTAGACTGCGTACTTTCCAATACAGTGATATTTTCAAACAACTACCGCCACCTCTTGGTCAGGTACTTATAAAATTCTTCTAGGTACCCCAATACTTTTTGGTTTGCTTCAATGCTTAATTCCTTCCATACAGGTTATCCATTTATTTGTATTTTCCTTATGCAGTGTCATGGAATTAATGCAATGGAATAAATATTTTATTAAATAAATCACGAATAAATTATAATGCTTTATTCTTTATCGCTTAAACATTTATATTCAACAAAATAACATATAATGACAAATGAAAAATAACAAACTTATTTTACATTTTACAGTTGGTAACAACATTAAATTTAATTGATAATTGAATCCGCTCAATCAGTCACTCCTCCTCATTCTAACTATCAATTACGGACAGTGCGGAGTATTGTCCTCCTAAATCTTTCATCTGTGAACCCGATAATGGTTTAGTCAATAAATCGACAATCATGTTTTCCATTGACAGTATTGACATGAAACTTTGACAAAATATGTGTGTACATTAGGGTGGTTATTATTTGGGTCATGTTGGAATTTTGGTTTTGCCGTGTGTGTGTGTGTGTGTGTGTGTGCCCATTTGATTCTAAAAAAAAAACTGAAAATTTTAAGACCAATACGAACTTCCTATCTCTATTCTAATCATTCACTGTAACAAAGAGAAGTTTCCCATTTAAAATGCACGCTTTTTTTCACTTCTTATGTAGATATTTGACCACAGGGACAAATTGTTGAGAAAAAATTTGAAAATTGATTTGTTTGGAATTAACAGTGTTCGATACTACTTTAAGGAACAAAAAAAATTATATGGAGCATTCGATTTTTTCCAATGATTTACAAATAAATTCAAAATAATGCACCGTTCAATTAGTGTTGAAGTCGTGTAGAATGTCCCATATAATTTTTTTTTCACCTAAAGTAGCATTGATGCCCGTTAATTATATAAATCAATTTTCAAATTTTTTTCAAAAATTTGTCCCAGTGGTCAAATATATGCATGTATTTTAAATGGGAAACTTCTTCTTGTTACAGCGAATGATTATAATAGAGATAAGAAGTTTGTATTGGTCTTAAAATTTTCAGTTTTTTTTTTAGTATCAAATGGGCACCGGACAAAACCTAAATTCCAACATGACGCAAATAAGAACCACCCTAGTGTACATCTATGTGCTTTGTACGCAATGGCAATTTTTCCTCCTTAATTAACTTTAGACAACTTTGATTATCCTCAAAAATTACCGATGGTTGATATAAACATTGATCAGTCATTTAACAATCGACGAACCTAATTTGCTTCTTGACATGCTTCCAGTAGTGCAATAAATTCAGCCTCAGTTGAGGAAAGTGCTATGCAATTTTGTTTTCTGCTACACCAGCTTAATATTTCATCAGAATATTTACAAACAAAGCGTGTTTGATTTACGAGCAGACCTATCATCAGCCCAACTTGCATCAGCATATCCAATCATCTGACTTGACTCATTTCTTTTACCAAGTGAAAGTTTTAACATCGCAGTACCTTTAAGATACTTTAGCATCCGTTTTAATTCATTCCAATCCTCTTGATTTGGACTTGAAATCTTTGGGCAAGAATTGAAACTGCAGCAAATATATCAGGTCGAGTATTTACTGTTATATATAACAAACATCCAATCAATTTTTGATATTTTTTGTTATTCGACAACAGATCCACATCACCACCATTACCATAATTAACTGACATTGGAATTGGTGCATTTTTCACATTTAATAAACCAAACTATTTCACAATCTTCATAATGTATGCTGTTTGGTTCAAAGTAGTATCCATTTGGAACCTTAATGATTTGTTGGCCCAAAAAAATCTTTAATTTTGCCCAGATTCTTGATTGTGAACTTTCGAACTTAAAGTTGCTTCTCCTTTCTTGATTAAATCATTATGTTCACTTGCGATAACGACATTATCAACATAAAGTAAAATATAGAATACTTTACCGTTATCTGTTATTCTGTTTTTAGCAGGGTAGGAAGAACGAAAAGATTTGATTCTCTTGCAAAAGAATAATTCTTATAAGAATTTAATTTCTCATTCGTTCGCAAATTTTATTTTTTAATTCTCTGGTATAAATAAATTTTCGTTCCCGAGGGAATCATATTTGTTGAGAGATAAAAAATATTTATCACCAATTTATTACGTATGATTTATTCTGGAGTTAAATAGCAACGCAGGTTAATAATAATAATCTTTATTAAAAACCAAAGAAATATACAATTTCATCTAGGTTTATCCTCTAAACATAACGTCAGTCTTCGTCATCTGAGAGGAAATTAATATAACATTACATTAAATTAACAAAATTACATATCACATATAATTATCACATAATATAAGTAAAAGTATACACTACAAGAGAATTAAATCTAATGCAAAATCCTTCTTAAGGTTTTTACAGAATTCTTTGTAAGTCATACTTTTTAAGCTTTGTGGTAGTAGTTTTAAGTATTGTAGATACAGATTCCTTTAAAGTTCAATGAGTTTTTTAAAGTGTTTGATTTTGGTAATGGTAGATTTAGATCACAGCTGTGATGAGTAGAATAGGAGTGAATTTGTTTTCTCGTAGTAAAAATGATATTGGAATGTCTGTTATTACTTCCATGTATATTCCATGTATATAGTACATGTTTGATACAAATACGTTTTTTAAAGGCTTAAGATATTATAGTTTTTATAGAGATTAACTGTACTGTAGTGATAAGGCAAAGAATAAATGTTTTTTATATCTTTGTTTTGCATTATTTTTAAAACTTTTGTATATTTTTCACAAGTAGGAAACCACACTAATGTCAGGTACTGCAAGTGACTGTCAACCAGTGAGAAGTATACAGCACGAAGCAAGTACCTAGGAACAGAGTAGCCCAATCGTTTTAGGATACCGATTGGTGCAGCAATTTTATTTTTGTTTGTTAATATGATTTTCCCAAGATAATGTTGGGTCTATATAGAGTCCGAGATACTTTACTTGTGTTGCATACTTTAATACATTATTTCCTAATGGTATTGGGTCTCCTACATATCCTTTTTGTTTGGATATTATCATATAAGAAGACTTTTTTGCATTAATAGTTAATTTATGACAATTTAACCAGGCAGATACAGTTTTGAGATCATTTTCTATATTTAAATTAATGGAGTTTATTGACTTATCAAAATAACGTAAAATTGTGTCGTCTGCGTAAAGTTTGATTGTACCATTCAAATTTAAGTTTTGATATTGAATTTATATATAGAAGAAATATAGTTGGCCCTAAAACTGTACCTTGCGGCACACCACATTTAATATTTTTTTCAGAGCTGGCTATTCCGTCTATGGTTACTTGTTGTTTTCGATTCTTAAGGTAACTCTCAAACCAACGAAGACAGACACCTCTTATCCCTAGTTTTTCCATTTTTATAAGTAGAACTTTATGGTTTACTGTATCAAATACTTTACATAAGTCAAGAGATACCAGTCCACACCGATTTCCTATATCAATTTGAATTTGTATTTCGTTTATTGAGTCAATGGCTGCGGAACTGGTATCACTTGACTTACGAAAACCACATTGGTGACAATACAAAAATCTATATCATCGAGATATTTTACAAGTCTTACATTAACAATTTTCTCAAATATTTTTGACAGAACAGGTAATATAGATATTGGCCTGTAATTATTGACGCTTTCACAATCACCATCTTTAAAAAGTGGTGTTACTCTAGCCGATTTTATACCATCAGGCACGTCGCCAGTCTGTAGTGAACGGTTTATCACTGGACACAGAACTCTTGCTAGTTCCACTTTGCACATTTTAACAGATCGCACATCCACATTATCATTTCCAATAGCTTTGTTGGAGTCCATGTTGTTTATCACACTAATAATTTCTGGAACCGTAGTAGGCATGAATAACATGCTTCTTGCAGATAAATCTTCTAACGACAGGTCTAAAGGTAGGTCTGGAATTTTGGAGGCAAGATCTAAGCCTACGTTCACAAAGAATTTGTTGAACTGTTCACTCACTAGTTTTGGATCGGTGATGATATTGTCATGAATTCTTATTGACCCAATGTTAAGTCTTACTTTTGGGACTTTATTTGATATTATGGAGTTAATGACGTCCCACATCTGTTTAGGGTTCCCTTGTGCTGTATCAAACTTCTGTTCATAATATAATCTTTTCACTTGCCTGATTAACCTTTTTACATTTTTCACAGTCATCATGTTTCACTTTAAAGTAAATGTTATCTAAATTTTTTTTAAACTTGGAAAAATAATAATCTCGTAGTTTTATAGCATCAGAGATGTCTTCATTAAACCACGGCTGTGAATTACGTCTTTTAACTAATTTCTCTGTGATAGTGATATGTTATCTTGAAAACATCTAATAATTTTATTGTAACTAATATTAATGTTGTTTTGTTCAAGGTGGTTAATATCTAAACTATTTAAAGCCTCTTGGATTCCGTGGTACTCAACATGTCTACTCAAATATGTATAATATTTGTCAGGTGAATTGGGCTCTGAAACGGATATTACTTGAAGCTCATGATCACTAAGAGAATTACTTATGACTGCTACTGACTTAATTATTTCAGGTGTGTTGGTCACCACATTGTCTAACAGAGTACTTGATGATGGTCTAGTAGGTATCATTTTGTTACATTGTTCGAAACCATTTGTGGAACATAATGCTTTGTAGTCCTCTTGAGCGGGGTTATCTTTTATTAGATCTATATTCATGTCTCCCAATAATAAAGTTCTTGTGCGACCAATTATACTTAGTTCTTTATCTAGAATTTCCAGAGTATTATTAACATTGTCTTGGCAACAACTAGGATATATAACTGCAAGATACATCTTTGGGTTTTCCAGAATTATCTGTGCATATGTTATGTTGTTTTTTCAAGAGTTTTAACTATCTTGAAATTTATACTCTCCTTAATAAAAATGGCACAGCCACCTCCTACTTTCTCTCTACTATCATACACAGCTGTATAATTTGGGATGTTATAATATTTCTGTTGAGAACTATTAACCCAGGTTTCACTCACAACAATGATTGCTATTTGCTTATTTATCATATTTATTAATACCTCTAGCTCGTCAATTTTATTTTTTAGAGATCTTGTATTAAGACAAAAAGTACATTAGTAGTGTACATGTACTAATTTTATTAGTACATGGAGAGCAAATCTGTATGGTGCTTTTGTTTAATAATTCTTAATTAATTGATATCCTGTTTTCGATTTATTTGTTTTCATCAAGAAATTTTAATTGATTATGTACATTAGCATAATGCCGCTTAATATTTCAAGTTAATAGATTTCCTTTTAAATTCATTTCACACTCTAAACAAGTGGAAGTATTTGTTTCATTATCATAGTTAATATATTTGGTTAAATTAAATTGTTAAAATAAATTATATTGTATGAAGTTGGTTAATGATTTTATATAAATAAAATTGCAGAGTATAAGAACTATAAGTAGTATAAGAATAAGAACTGAAAACAAATGATTCATTTCTGCTTGTATTCCATTCATGAATATTCATGAATGGAATTTTTTTAAACAGTTGATTTTGCATTCGTTCGGGAACAAATAAAACTGCTTTGTTAAAATTTAATTCTTGAAAGAATAAATCATAAATTTTTAAATACAAAATTCATTCACAAATGATAAAATAAGAAAGGAATCGAATTCTTTTCATTCACTAGTGATAATTTCCTTATCCTGGTTGTTAGACTTTTCCGGAAATTTTATTCTGGTCATTTTACCCTTGCAATACGCTCTAGAATTGACATTTATGGATAATCGGCAGAACATTCACCAAATTTGATGCCTTTACTTTTACTTTTCGCTAACGACTTGATAATTTCAATCGATGACTGGTTTCGCATTCGCTAGCCTCGCTTTCTACTGAATAGACCACATGTGACTGTCTTAATTGTTCATTTCCATTGAACTCACATTTCTGACCAATAAAATTTACTTTGAAACCTTTTCCAGTTAGCATTTTTATAGAAATTTAATGTCCCTGAATATCACACCAGTAGTTTTGATTGAATAGCACTTATTTTTATTTAGAAATTCAACTTTAACAGTTCCTTTACCTTTAATTGCTGTTAATTGTTGTACATTTGCAACACTTACTTTTTCTCGACAAACTTAAATTAATTTCCATGAAAGACTCTTTAGATCCAGATATATGACACGTGGAGCCTGAATCTAGTATCCATTCAATTGCTGGATCTTTTGTGTAACGAACATAAATTTGCCTTGAGATTTGGCCAAATTTGCCTTCTGTTCACCTTTATTCTTTTTCTGTAGCCAAGTTTTATATTTTCTGCAATCTTTCTCTCACATGGCCTTTCATTTTGCAGAAAAAACATTTACCTTTCATATACACTTGACAAATCAACCTTCAATACACATCTTTTTTAATGCCACTTCATTCGCTATTTATACTCTGCAATTGACGAATGTGCCTTTTCATCCATCGATGTCCAATCTGTAGTTAGTAGTTACTTTCCATAAACCCTTTTTCTTTAACAGCATTTCTAATTTGTATTTCCATACTAAATAATTATCGCCACTTAGTTTTGTAATGCTATATTGCGTTTCTACTGACGCCATCACGTGATATATGTATGTGTTTTGCAAAGTCCAGATTTTAAAAGACAATTTTAAAAGAGAAAAATGAAATTTGATATGGAACTCAGCCCACCATTGTGTTTAAATCATTGCATATTATACACTGAGAAAAAAAATTCGTTGTACCAAACAAAAAAAACTTTCATTTAACACTTTTCGAACTTTAAATACGTCCAACTAGTTTAGTACATTGAAGGAACATTATATAAGCATTAAGTTTTGTTGGTTCACATAATGCATGGAAACAATTAAAACAAGGTATACTTTTGCATTGTAAAAAATAAAATAAAACTTTATACCAATGCATTCACCTGTGTTGAACCAACCGAACACGATGTAAATACAAAAATGCCTGGGTGTTGAATTAAATATTCCTAGTGTTGAATTAAGAAATTAAGTTGTTGAATGATAGGGGGATGGGGGATGTAAAGACAGTATCAAACATAAACACATAAACATAAAAACAATTAGTTTAAAACTAGAATATCGCTCAACACTGCCAAGTACTTGCAAAAAATATACAGATACTACTAATAGAATGTTACTTTCGTTACGTTTATTAATATTACAGAATAAAGGGTAACTAAAAAATCCATTTAACATTTTTGTATCATCATTACAGGCGAAAAGTAACTTACGGTGTACTTACCTGACAATTGTACACAAATGCAAAACACATACAACTATTATACGATACACCACATTGTACGTCACTATTTACTCAGAGGCGCCATCAAAATCAGCACCAATTCAGCAAAAATTCATTCTTCTCAATTTTTCGTTCAGTTTAACAAACATAAATTTTAACAGTAGTAACCATGAGGGTTCAAATAACATACATCAATGTTAAATCAACTCAATTAATTTTTGTTGATTCTATGCACTCTGTCTCACTCTGTTTAAACTTTTTATATTTTGCACTAACATGTTTTAGTTTTTAACTGTACACATTTAATACATTACTACAAATAGAGCATTTCATTTCCTCAACATATCAGTGTCTTTTAAAGCTAAAGAGCTATTATTATTTGATTCAAAGCAAATAAACTGTCAGTTCAAACAATTTAAACACATTCCTTGAGCGCAGTGATTGTCCATACAACAAATATCTTTGTATGGTCTTTAATGAAAGCTTGAAATTACTGGAGTCAAGCGAAATTAGTGTAACAAACATTATAGGTTGACGGAACCACCTTCAATTTCTTAAAATAAATAAATGTCTTGTTGTCTGAAACCAAAATTTGCCAACCCAATCAAAACTAATTCAACATATGGAAATCTGTTGTTTTAACAACACCTTTTTTCTCTTTAAAGATAAGATCCAGATTTAAAATAATACTTTAAGATGTGAATAAACATACGAGGATAGATCGAAAAATTTCTAGAACAAGACGGAAAAAACAACTTTTTGGGGAAAATCGTATTTATTTTTCTACATAGTCTCCTTTCAGCTCTACACATTTAGTCCAACACTTTTCAAGACCCTTCAACCCTTCACAAAAATAAGATCTATCCAAACCTTTAAAATATCCATTTACAGCTTCGATTATTTCAGTATTCAATGAAAATCTATTTCCAGCCAACCATTTCTTGAGATTTGGGAACAAGAAGAAATCCGACGGAGCCAAGTCTAGCGAATAGGGTGCATGTTCAATTAACTGGAATTCATACTCCGTGCAAGTTTCGCCATCGCAATTGCCGACATGTGGGATGGGGACGTTATCCTGGTGGTACAAGACCTTTTCCTTTGCCAAATGAGGCCTTTTAGCTTTGATTTCTTTATTCAGTCTGTCTAATAACGACACATAATACTTGCCCGTTATATGTCCTCCCGTGTTGCAAGTAATCAGTAAAAATTATTCCTCGGGAATCCCAAAATACGATAGCCATGACTTTCCTAGGAGACGAAAACGTCGCAAAAAATCTTTTTCATTACGTTTGAACATGTCTAGACATTGCTGAAAAATGGTCATTTGAACTCACTTTTGGTCCATTGTCAGCAGACGTGGCACCCATCTAGCACTAAGCTTTCTCATGTCCAAATATTGATGTAAGATGCAATGAACATGGTCGTATGAAATGCTTACTTTCTCTGCTATCTCTCTCAACTTTATTTGGCAATCCTTCATCACGATTTCATGGACTTTTTCAATTGTTTCTTCATCGGTAGCTGTTTTTGATCTGCCAGAACGTGGTGCATCCTCTATGCTTGTTCTACCGCGTTTAAATTCAGCAACCCAGTTGCCTAAGAAGGCGAAGACTTACCATGAACTTCATCTAACAATGGCGCTTTCAAAACAAGTGAACAACACGCGCGCATAACACCATCTTGTGGTTCATTCTAGAAACATTCCGATCTACCCTCGTATACTAAATAGTATTTTAAATAAGCAATCAATGGATGTTGGTCAATAAAACTTAAATATGAAAATCCTTCGTTTCAGTTTCAATTCTCCTTGTGCTTATACTCTAGTTCGTGATGCAATTGACAACACCTTCAGCATTGTTGTACAAAATAGCCAAGAATGTTCAAGTGATCCAGATCGTTGCTACAGAATTGTTAAGATTTATCAACAGGATAGGGAATACATATTAAAACGTTCACGTAAGTGTGTTCATCTGATCGAATGCCCTGTAGCATCTACCTTATTTAAATTACAGCTCATGGTGTACCGATATTCACAAGAGGAAAGAAAATTTTACCAGTTCCTGGCCGAGTGCCGGGTATTAGAACAGAAATGTCTGCTCATTACATTGTTGTTATTATGGATTCTGTTGGTGCTACAATCAAATGGGATGGTCAAGTAATTATAATTTGATCCTTTTGATATTTATCTTTTAACATATATAATCTTAATAGCAACTAGTACAAGTAGAAGTTAAAGAAAGCCTATGGAAACGAACAGGTGGACTTTGTGGCAAAATTGATGGAAATCCAGATAATGACATGGTTACTAAAGATGGTACTAAACCTAAAAGTGTTGTTACTTTAGCTTCTAATTGGCAAGTGGATGCCCTTGGTGGTACGATTCTTCAGTTCATCTTTTTTAATAGAGATTTTTATTAAAAAGATACCTTTTGTTTAGAGACATGCAATGATATCCCTACAGAAGAACATGCCTGCCAGGATATTGGTGTGAAAGGAAGTAAAGGAGAAAAAGCTATGAAGTTCTGTAAAAGTTTGCTTTCTGATAAACGATTTGCTGCATGTCATGCTGTAAGTTATAAAAACTCTTACAGTCTAATTTATTAAAGCTAAATATATATTAGATAATGGATGTTGCTCTGCTCTTGGATGCCTGCCGATGGGATTATTGTTCTTGTGAAAATCCAGATCCAAAAGAATGTGCTTGTGAGACTTTAAATATGTATGTACGTGAATGTGCTCACAAAGGAGTCACTGGTTTAGTAGAATGGAGAGATGAACAGACTTGTCGTATGCATTATTAAGATTCATAGAGAAATGTTGATTACTTATTGTGTTTAAATTGATTGTAGCAATTCAATGCACTGGTGGTAGAATATACATGTCATGTGGCCCAGCTGGTGGCCAAGCAATATGTGGAGGAATTAATGAGGAACCTGATGATATTGACGCATCTTGTGAAGAAGGTTGTTATTGTCCTGAAGGAACAGTGTTACATAATTCAGAATGTATTGTAAAAGAAAACTGCCCGTGTATGTATCGTGGAAAAGAACATACTCCAGGTTCATCAGTATCTAAAGACTGCAACACATGTACTTGTGCTGAAGGCAGATGGATTTGTACAAAAGTAACAAACTAAATTTATAAGCTTTTATTAAATCTAAGCTAATGACTAATTCTAGTTAAACTGTGGAGCAAGATGTTCAGCTTTAGGTGACCCTCATTATATAACATTTGATGGAAAACGTTATGATTTCATGGGGCAGTGCACTTATTACCTTGTGAAACATGCTGATTTTAGTATTGAAGCAGAAAATGTAGCTTGTGCTGGTTCAATTTCTCAAGTAAATGAATTCATCATATATTTATTTGTAAAAATCTTTATGAATTTCTTTTGTTTAATTTTAGGCAATGAATTTCCCAATTAGTGTTAGCTCTGGTTTACCATCTTGTACAAAGACAGTGATTATAAAGATTGCAGGGCAAACTATTAAATTGAAACAAAACCATGAAGTATCAGTTAATGGTCAAGAAGTTTCAGAAATACCTTTTAGCATTGCTGGAGTTAATATTCGGGCAGCTTCATCAATTTTCTTGGTTGGTATGTATTATTTTTACAACTTTATAACTGACTATTAGTAATTTTATTAATTATTTTTTTACTTACATTGAATAGTTGAATTACCAAATGGTGCTGAGGTGTGGTGGGATGGACTTACCAGAGCTTATGTTGATGTTCCTGCATCCTTCATGGGACAAACACAGGTAAAGAACATTATTCATATTAAAATATTAATATTTAAGAGTTTAATTTAGTTTAGTTTAGTTTTAGTTATTTAAATTAATAAAAGCTTAAACTATATTAAGGTGACCATATTTAAAAAATTAAAAAACGTTTCTGTGAAATGAAAAATGACAGGGACAGGGGGATAGGTTGATTAAAAATATAGGCATGATTTATATAATTCTTTTTTTTGAAACACATATATGTATAAATTGCAAAATTATAATTATATTGCTGCTGATATCAGTGGCGTATTTAGGGGGGCTAAAAGCTGGAAGTCCCCCCACCTCCGAAAATGTTTTAATAGTCTAGAAAATCTAAGTATTTTGATTCGGAATTTTTATAGAGTTTTTGGGCTGCTGATTTTATATACAGTAATACTCTGAAGTTACGCGATAGGTAGGACCGACAAAGATCGCGTAAGTCGAATTCGCGTAACTCGGGGTACAATTTTGCATACAAATCCATATAAATTATAGTAATTGGGACTGAAGGTCTAAAAAAACATAACTTTTTTAAGAAATTGTAATTAAAATTGGAGCTTTTCGTACATAATGTTTGTAATAAACCTTCGTAATCGTAATTCGTGTAATCGAATAGTTCGCGTGGAACACATCCGTACATGTCATTGCGCTGCCGTGTTCCGTGAAATGCGAGCGGATTGGCGTGAGCAGTTGGTGGGGGGCGAATCGGAAGGGGAAAATAAGAAACCGCATAACTCCACTAGCGTCTAGCCCCCGAGTATCACTAAACTAATCCTGAACTTAACGCATGCGTTTTGTGCAGCGTCTTGACTTCAATTCGATAGGATATGTGCAAATTAATATTAAATATATTATTAATTACAGTTCTGGTTAGAAGTATATAAATACATACTTTTTTTTAGTTAATGATTGCATATATATTGTATAAGTTAAAAAAAAAACAAACGGCCAAATCCAAATTAACGTTTTCTCAAGGACAGCCATAGTCATTACCTTTTGGTTTTAATAAAAGAAACTTTAGTAAACTTTAAATATTTATTTATTATAATGAAATAATGAATAAAAAATAAGTTTTATCACTGCATGTTTTTACAGTGGGAAAATCGCCTTCGCTAATAGGTATTGTTTTTATTAAGTGCTAATTGCAGGGCGATGTAACTCCTATAATAAAATCTGTATAGATAAAATAAAAAAATAATTTTTATCACTGCATGTTTTTGCAGTGGGAAACAGAAGAAGAAAACATGCAATTTAATTTCTAAAGCCACAGGTGTAGATATCGGAAACATTGCTCTGCAATTAGTACTTAATAAAAATGATGCCTAATAATAGTGAAGGGGATTTTCCCACTGTAAAAACTTGCAGTGATAAAAATATTTTTTTATTGATTATTTCATTCTAATAAATATTTAAAGTTTACTGAAGTTTTTTTCTATTGAAACAAAAAGGTAATGGCCATAGTCATTACCTTTTCAAGGTTTTATGGTTTTCAAGGTAAAGTTGTAACTTTACTTTGAAAACCCGTTCATTTTAATTTATACAGTCTATATACAATCATTAATTTAAAAAAAAGGTAAGTATGTACGTACTCCTAAACAGAAGTATAATTATTAATATATTTAATATTTATTTACACATGTTTTATCGGATTGAAGAGTTACAACACGCTTTTTATTAAAACCAAAAGATAATGACTTTCTTTGAAGAAACGTTAATTTGGATTTGGTCGTTTGTGTTTTTTAACTTATATAATCTATATGCAATCATTAACTAAAAAAAGTTAATTATGTATTTATCTACTTCTAATCAGAACTGTAATTAATAATATATTTAATATTAATTTGCACATATCCTATCGAATTTAAGTCAAGACGTTGCACAAAATGCATGCGTTATGTTCAGGATTAGTTTAGTGATACTCGGGGGCTAGTCGGTAGTCATAACTCCGAGTTCGTGTAAGTCGGGATATTATTGTATTTGTTGGATCTACTTAGTATATCGTTCAACAATGTTGGTGTATCTAAAAGAAAATTATAATAATATATTAGAGTATTTATAGACTTGGAAATACACTATTTCGACGTGCAAATACGTGTCCAAATAGCTTTATTTGGTCAGGCATAGAAAAAGAATTGTTACACGAAACGTTTTCAAAATAATTTTTACAGACAAGCATGTATTGCCTTAATGTTGCCTACTAAAAATCGATTTTTTTCATTAATTTATAACGCATTTGTGATGGGAAAAAATACGTTCCACAGCTGCATTTGTTCCTGGAACACTTTAGGCATATTAAATAATAGCAGAGAAGTTTTCAAAAAAGATATTTTCACTTTTCAAGAAACTAAATACTTCCACCTTCCTTTATTCTCGTTTAACTCTCTTCTTTCTAACTCTCTCATCTTTTAAGTCTCGTAGGATTCTTCTTCCATTCTGGCAATCTCAATTGGTTTTTTTCCGATTAGTCAAACTAATATGTTAGCAGACGACAAATTCTGTCAAAGCGAGCATCACACCCGAATAACAGAAATTACGACATTTCGTTCCATTTCGCGTAATACTTTGAATACATTTTTAACTACGGTGAATACGAAATCAAGATATTTCTATTTTACTAATTTTTTAGGACAATGGGACACGAACCTGACAAACTGGACAATCCCGTTAAAAATGGGACGTCTGGTCTACCTATACTATGTGAGCTGAAAAGTTCCCTGTGTTGACAATAAAACACAATTTCTTTGGCAGTTTTTCATTTATTCTTCGACATAATATTCTTTTAACACTTAACACGTCTAATGGTTTTCCAACATTTCTTGTATTTCGTTTTGCCAAACTCTTCAAAATATGCATTTGTTTCATCTATGACTTCATCATTCAATGCAAATCTCTTTCCCTGCAACTATCTTTTTAATTCTCGAAACAGAAAGTCTCTAAAAGCCAAATGGAGCAATTGGAATCCTATAATTGATGCGATTTTGCCATCACCATTGTCGACTTGTGAAAAGAAAAAGAATTTTTTTCTTTGCCAGATGTGCGTGTTTGTCTCTGATTGCATCATTCAATTGGTCCATCTATGCACAATATTTGCCAGTAATTGTTTTTTCCCTCAAGATAGCAATATTTCATGTGTATTCCAAAATGTAGTGGCAATAACTTTCCCAGTTGATTGTTGCGTTTTTGGCCGATTTTCACCAGGTCCCATCCACTGTGCTGATTATTTTCCAGATTCTAGTATGTAGGTTTTTTTTATCATATCTGGTGTTGTCACCTCTTTCGGCCTTCCACTGCGTTTTTCTTCAGAAACACTTGTGCGACCACGTTTAAGTTCGCTAACCTAAAAACGAACAGTTTCATATGATGGTACACTCTCCCAATGTTTGATCCATATCCTTTTTGATACCAGTTGCTGATAAACTGTCAAATAGAAATAATGAATTGCAGTATGAATTTGAAACTTATCAATTTTTCACAAAATTTAGAAGAACCGTCATTTAGGGTGAAGACAGACGATTTTCATGGTTTTTTGCTAATAACTTTTTGTGCACTCTCCTTTGGTGCAAAAAATCTGAAAAGAAATTCTTTAAAACATAATGTGATACAGAAAATATAAAAAAGAAATTACCGCCACCACTTTTTTGTATGAAAGACTGTCCGCCTTTCCCCTAATGTGTGGGGTAGACACGGACAATCATTTATTTTGCTTGGAAACTCACTTTTAGGCGTATAATAGAGCAAAGGCGGATAGAAAAAATAAATAAATATATTTTTAATAAAAAACTGGTGGCTAAGAGCAAAAAAAAAAAAAAAAATTTCAATGAGAATTCTTTATTTCGAGAAAAAGTACTAAAACAGTAAACATACAACAGTTAAACATTTTAAAAGTAGGTACAAAATCTTGTAAACGTTAAGAAACATGAAATTTAAATTATCAAAACTCCACAAAACTTTATTAGACTAAACAAGAAGTTCGAAAAAGTTGGTTGATTATTCAATTCTAATATTTTTATATTTTTTTAAAGTAGGAAATTGGAATCTTTCGCTTCTCAATGGTTTAACATCTTTCAGATTTTAAAAAGTTTGGGTGCTCTCTACTATGGATAGATCTTTAGTACTGGGGTATATAAATTACGACCCAATTTTATCAGATTTTTGTTTCCTAAAAAAATTAACATAATATATCTTTTTCGTTTTATTAATGCCTTCAGAGACACACCCAAAGTAATATTTATAGTTACTGTTTGGACAAGGAAACTTAACTAACACAAAACTACCCGCTTGTATAATGTCAAAATCAGTTTCTAAATTATCTTGGTCCGATAGTTCTTCAGTCTCAGTCACAATCTCAACTCCTAGGTCTACATCATTTGAATGTGCTTTTTCTTTCTCGGAATCACCGCTGCTTTCAATGTAGATAGCTTTGTCCTCAATATCAGCATTGGAGGTTGTAGGGTCGAGATCCTTTGTATTAATAATTGCTTTGCCAGGTGCTACATTTAATTTTTTTCCGCGTTTTGGCCTGGTTGGTTTAGTTGTTGGCAATCTGGTTTTTTTCAAGAAGTCTTGTAAAGTTCTGGTCCAATGATCTTCGTTTTCTCTTTGAGTCGCTTTTTGATTGGCATCCACATCTGGCATTTTTTCAAAACAACGTCACGATTAACTGGGACAATTCTGCATGCCATGAAACCGGACTTAATGTTATTACTTGAATCCACAATACTTTTAATATGCACCCTTTGTTTTTCATTTTCCATTCTCTCAAAATGGCATGCCATGCCTTTTTCATAGGTGCAAAAAATGCAACATCTAACGGTTGCAGCAGGTGTGTTGCATTTGGTGGAAGCAACACGAAGTCGATATTATAACGGTCGCAGCATTCCAGAACATGCATTGAAATATGACTTGGTAGGTTGTCTCCAATCAACACCTTCTTTCCTGAGAGATTCCTAAAATAAGGGAGGAAGATCTTGTCAAATCAGTCTTCAAATGTAGGTGCATCGAACCAACCTGACTTGGTTCGGTTGTATATGGTTCCTTGAGGCCCTCCTTCTATCCAGGTCGGATATAGGTGTATGGCTTTGTACACCACATATGGCGGCAACAGCTGGCTTGATGCAGTTGTTGCCATTGTAACTGAAGTGCTTGATTTGCTCGAATCCAGTATCATTTCCACCCTTTTAGACCCTTGGCAACACAAAACTTTTTGTTTTTCCGGGTCGTCCTTGAGGTTGGTCTCATCATAGTTAACGATATGGGTGGGCTCAACACTTTCCAATGTCTTTTCTAAATTTTGAAAATATTCAATTAATATATCTTTTGTAATGTTAGCCCTGCACCTCTTAATGTTTTGGGCAAATCTTTGCGATAAGGTGTTGTGTCTTTTAAAAAAATTATAAAACCATTCAACCCCAGGCAAATTATCATTAAAAGTTGTAATTTCTTTACCTTTTCTGTCCAGGTAATTCTTTACGAGCCACCTTATATCCCTGCGGGTCATCGGGAAGCCCCACTCGCTACATTTGATGATGCCTTCTGCTAGCATTCTATCCTCTTCTGACGAGAGAACAGTTTGTGCGTTCACTCCTACTGTCCGTCTTCACCCCAAATAACAGAACCTGTCAATTTCAATTGCTTGTAATATCCAAACTGACAGATCGACTTGATTAAAAAAAGTTTTTAAAAAAACTATCTTAAAAATGAATAGCATTTGTTTGCAGGATGTCAAGTACTGCGTTCGGTATTTCAACACCAATAGAAACCGAGCTCTTTGAGTAAACAGATCTGAAATACCGAATATGACTAAGGATAATTTTCTTTTGGTTGTTTGTTTTTGTACTTAATAATTGAAGTAGTTTAGTCATTTTTCTAAAATCTAGCTAGTTATCACTGTTCTAGAATTTCTTTGCATTTTTATGAATTTATCTTACATAACCAACATTCTTTTTTCTTCATTTTATTGTTTAATTAATTATAGTTTATTTTTACTAATTCATACTTTATCCTTTAGGGACTTTGTGGTACATTCAATGCAAACCAGAAAGATGATTTCTTAACACCAGAAGGTGATGTGGAACATTCTGTAATTCCATTCGCCAACAAATGGAAAACATCTGAAAAATGCAATGATGTCCCTGATAAATTAAAATCTCATCCATGCGATGTTAACATTCACAATAAAGCAACCGCAGAAGAACATTGTAAAATCATTAAGTCTGATTTATTCTCAGGTATGTTAACTAATTATTTCTGTTTCTTATGAAAGGATAATAAATAATTAATTTTGCAATATTATAGACTGTCATTGGGAAGTAGATCCTGAACCATTTTATCAAGATTGCTTGTATGACACTTGTTCATGTGAGACAAAGGTAAAAATCAAATTAGGCTATGTTTAAGTTGTTGCTAATTGCTTGTTTATTACTTTTTAGTTGCCTAAATGTCTATGTCCAATGATAGCATCTTATGCAGCAGAATGTGCAAGAAAAGAGATTAAAATCGATTGGAGAAATGAAGTTAGAGAATGTGGAATGCATTGTCCTGGTGGTCAGAAATATCAAATATGTGGAAACTCATGTACTCGATCATGCTATGACATAGAAACTAAATCAGATTGTAGGCCACAATGTGTTGAAGGTTGCAATTGTCCCGAAGGGGAATCTTTAGATGAACATGGTGAATGTATTCCAATTGGACAATGTGGTTGTCTATATGAAGGTCTAGAATTCCCAGCTGGATACAAAGAAGTTAGGCCTGCCAGTAAAGCACCTGAATTATGGTAGAGAGATCTCTACATATTTTCTTTATAAAGCTACATTTTTAAAATTTTAGTTCATGTGCTAACGCTCAATGGACTTGCAGACCAGCAACACCTGGAGAAATGATAGAATATCCTAAAGCAAGCGACTTGAAGACAATGTGTAGTGCTGCAGATAATAAAGAATTTACTACATGTGAACCAATTGAACCTGTTACATGCAAAGTAAAGCTTTAGTAATTATGTAAATGTTGCGGTATTTTGACTTTTTTGTTATAGAATATGCATTCACCCGAATTAATCAGTACTGCTGTGTGTCATGCCGGTTGTCAATGCAAGAAAGGTTATGTATTGGATACATTTACTAAAAAGTGTGTAAAACCAACTGATTGCCCTTGTCATCATGGTGGACGCAGCTATAGTGAAGGTTTGACTGTTCAAAGTGATTGCAATACTTGGTAAGAGCTGTTATTTTAGTCACCTAGAAATTTTTATTATTACTATCTTTTAGTACTTGTAACCATGGAAAATGGAAATGTACTGAAAAACCTTGTGGAGGAGAATGCAGTGCATGGGGTGACTCCCATTATAAAACATTTGATGGTAGATTATATGATTACCAAGGCCAGTGTGATTATATTTTAGCAAAAGGAGCAATCGGAAATGAACACTCTTTTGATGTCTCTATACAAGTACGTTTGATTTATTTGTTATTTTTAAATTTACTGATTATTATAAAAATTTTAGAACGTCCCCTGTGGTTCGCTTGGCGTCAGTTGTTCAAAATCGATAACCATTAAAGCAGGTATACCACCTAATCGAGAGACTATCACTTTAACAAAAGATAAAGACATTCCTAAACATGCTACTCTAAAACAATTAACCATCAGACAGAAAGGTCATTATGTTATTGTCGAAGCACCAGAATTAGGATTTACAGTTCGATGGGATAAAGGAACACGAGTTTATGTTAAATTAAGCACTTTATGGAAGAACAAGGTATGTTAAATTTATACCTTGTTATACCTTGTAATGGAATAAGTTTGTTTATAGGTCAGAGGTCTGTGTGGAAACTTTAACGATGATGAAATGGATGATTTCCAAACTCCATCAGGAGGTATACCTGAAGTATCACCGCAAATATTTGGTGATTCTTGGCGTTTACAACCATATTGTCCCGAAGCTGTTGAAGTTACTGTAAGTGTATGAAATTTCTTAATATGCATTTATAAAGACAACAAATAGTCTTCAAATTGTTACACATTAGAGAACTCTTAAAATTTAATTTTTCTTAAAGGACACGTGTGCCGAAAGACCAGAACGTAAAGTGTGGGCTCTTAAGAAATGTGGTATATTAAAATCACCAGTCTTTGCTGCATGTCATTCAGAAGTTCCCGTTGAAACTTATTTGGAACGTTGTGTATTTGATACTTGTGCTTGTGATCAAGGTGGCGATTGTGAATGTCTTTGTACTGCTCTTGCTGCTTATGCTCAAGAATGTAGCAATAAGGGAATACACATTAAATGGAGAACACCAGATTTATGCCGTAAGGATTGCAAAAAATACCTATAACATAATAATCATATAAAATGTTTTAGCAATGCAATGTGATGAACGATGTGCACAATACAGTGCTTGTGTTACTACTTGCCCTGTTGAAACTTGCGACAACATGCTGGTCCAAGGTCACTTAAGTAAGACATGTGAGCAAGAAACATGCATAGAAGGATGCGAAGTGAAACCATGTCAACCTAATTTCATTTACTTGAATTCGTCATTACTGGAATGTGTCCCAAGGAATATTTGCAAACCTCTTTGCCTTGAAGTCAATGGTGTAGCTTATTATGAAGGCGATTTGGTAGAGAAAGATGAATGTCATAGCTGTTACTGCTCAAGAGGAAAGAAAGTTTGTCAAGGGCAACCATGCATTACAACTCCTGTAAGTATGAACACGAATATTATATAATTTTGTTTAGTATGTTCAGAAAAAGTATTCAAGTAAGTACATATTTGTGTACATAATCTTGAACTTTGTATAGCAAAAATAAGTTGTATTCTATTTGAAATTTTTTTTTTCTAAACTGACTGTGTTGAAATAGTTTAGAATGTATTTTTAAATATACATGTATAGCTAAGAAAAGCACAAAGAGAAATTGGAAAGAGTGGCCTCGTCACACAATTCTTGGGAGTGTTTTAACCACGTGCCTATACATTGAAAATTATATTGACAAAATATCTTTTTATAAGACAATAAAATTTTATGGTGATAAGCACTGTACTAGTATACACTTTACAACACTTGATCATCAATTTATTTAAATTTAAAGGCCACTATCACTTATGTTTAATAGTAACAAGGCAAACTGAAAAGTTATACGAAAACAAACACCACTTACCTTTGTGATGAAAAGAAAATTTGCTCCGGCTATGATTTCAAAATCCAAAGACAAGCTCAAGAAAATTGCATGAGAAAATTTCAGGCGGGTCGCTCTTTGACAAAAAATAAAATATTGTTCAACTTATACCTTTGAAATTCTGTTAATGGACACAAAACAAGAAAAATACACAAATAAATCTCCTTTTTAACATTAAAAAATATTATTTTATTAATAAACAAAAAAAAATGAAAACTGAAAGTTTATAAAAGAGAAACGAAAACAAAAAAATTCTTATTATCTAAAATGGGATTCAGTTAATTATTGGTGCAATTGGATTTAACAAAATAATAATTAAGAGACAGTCTAATTCCCTTTGTCCAGCTCAATTTTTATTTGATCAATCCCACAATCTTAAATTATAATTAAAAGAAAGAAACGAAATAAAGTTAAAGTTTGAAAATAAATTTTTTAAATTCAAAAATTTTGCGCCACTCTTGGATTTTTGCACACACTATATTATTTGGCAGTTCTCTGTAATAGTCAGTAAATTTACCTGCTTATTTGTAGCGTTGGTGAACACGCATCTCCATATAATTGTTCTTGTGGGTTTTCTTTTGTTATTTATTAAAACTATTAAATATTGAACAATTTACCTTCAATACGTGAGTACATAAATCAATTGTCTATTTTCCAAAAATTCTTATTTAAGTTTTAATTTCCTTCCATCCAGAAATAAAGTTACAATATGTTTTCCAAAAAAAGTTTTCTTCTTATAAATAAATAGTCCAAAAACCAAATTAGCACTTCCACTTTCCTTTTTATTTAAATCACTTTAATTGTTCATTGTTATAATCATTATTAAACACTTTTTTAAAAAAATTAAATTTGGATGACATTTGTCATAACCTCACTTTTTGACATTTCATTGACGTAAAATCTGTCACACATAACCTCAAAATTTTATTACTGCGTGATCTGGCGTGGCTTCTGCTTTACAAGAAAATCAACAAGCAAGTAACCAGATTTTCGATCTGCTTTTATATTTTTTTCAAAAACAAATGACAAACGTCATTTTTCCACTAACAAATTTTGGTAATTAACTAAAAACAATTGAACATCTAACCTAACAAAATTTACATAACCAAAGTATGGTTGAAAAATTAAACTAAATGTTTAAACAAATTACATAATCGGAAAGAGGATAATTTTTCCTATATTTTGGTATATTGCATGTCTAACAAAAAGGAAATTTAACTCCAGGATTCAATGGCAACCATCTTGAATTTCCTGACGAACATGGTTTTTACAAAATTAAGATAACATTTTCACACCTTATTACTTCCTTTTTTAATTATTAAATGAATCCACATATCCTATTTCACAATATTTACATCAATTTTGGCACCAAAACTTTAAATATCAACAAAATTTTACCATATTAACAGATCAGGTTAAAACGATACAAATTTTAGGCTTCAACAGCCCACTTGAAAATTCTATTGCTAAAGGTGCTCTAGAATCTAATTAAGAATATTGCAGCAAAACATTTGGGCTGCAAATGCATAGATTAATGAAAATTATAAATTTATCATGAAATTAGATGAATCGTTAAACCAGAATGGGATTTGTTTGAAATTTAACAACAAAAACTGTTAGTATAGTGGTGATTGCTTGCATACACCTTTCCATCTATGCCTTTTATAATTTCCAGGTGAAACTACACCTTACAATGGCTTCAATTATGAAAAACCAAGTCCAACGACCTGACGATATGCAAATCGTAACTTGTCAAAATAATTTTTCAATTTTAAGTGAAAAATCCTTTTAAGATCTATTTCTTATTATTATCAAGTGATGTAGAGTGTGTTCTTTACCTATTAAGTAACAAATTAATTTATTCAATTCAGATTTGTTCCAGTTGAGTCCAAACCCATAAATATATAGGCAATCCAAATGACTTATATTCAATTATCAGTGCTGGAATCACAGCAGTATCTACTACCCAAGAATTGTTCCCCATCTTGGTTACAGGCACGTAATAAAATCATAGCAATTACATGCTTGTGACTAGTAGCAAAAACTTAATAACTTAAAGGTAACATAAAATATTAATAATTGAAAAATTAGAAGCAATAATACCTAATGCACCATTGAAAAGGTGTGTTTTCTGCATAACATAAAACATGGAATTCTGATACATGGGAAACATTTGAAAGGGAAGAGCAATATTCAGATAGATCTTTTCTTATAACTTTGAGAAAACAATTTGAAGTGGCAAATTCTGAAATTAAAATAGTTCAAAGATAAGATCTTTTAATGATAGTCACGCTACACCAAACATTTCTTTCTAACTTTTATTTAACCATAGTGTTTTATTTATAAAACTATTTCATTGTCAAACAGTGGATGTCTTGTTAAGTGATACAGTAAATTTTCATGCAGGAACCAATCACTGATCAACTTAACCAACCACTGATATGCTCACCAGGTTGGACAGAATGGATAAATCAGGATAAGCAACCGATTAAAGGTGGCCAAAGGAAATGGTCTGATGTTGAACCTTTACCTAAACCATTGGTGATGGTATGATAAATCTGAACTAACTTTTTAACTTTTTCGTACATTTTGTATTTTCAGAATAACTTAAAAGGAAGAAGTCGTTGTAATATTAAAGATATAGTAGATATTGAATGTAGAACTGTGAAGACGCACATCTCTCCTAAAGATACAGGTTTAGATGTTGAATGTAGTTTGGAACGTGGACTTGTTTGTCACTCGGCTAAAGGTGGACGACCATGTGCTGATTTTGAAATACGAGTAAAATGTGCCTGTGGTAAATTATTTTATACATCTCAGTATAATATTTTCTATGATATCTAAGTAATTTTATAATAATAATAACCTTTATTGCTTTTGTAGATAAAGAACAACAAGTGTTTACTCCATCACCTATTATTTCTGGACCATGCGATATTTCTAAGCCTGTACAACAACATCCTTCCGATTGCCATTTGTTTTATGCTTGCGTACCAGGAATTCAAGGTTCAGAATTAGTAGAAAGAACATGTGGTCCAAGCATGATGTACAATCCGCAACGAATGGTATGTGATTATCCATATGAGGTATTGGTAATTAGACCTGAATGTGAATTATTTGAAGGTACGATTCTGGTTTTATGAGTTTTTCTTTTATAATGTCTTTCTGAATATTTAGAAGCCCAGCTCACTGAACGACCTAAGCCCACAAAGCCCACTGGTGGAAGTGGTGAGAATATAATTGAAGTGCCAGGTAAGATATGTAGTATATAGGGTGTTTCAAAAGTCTTAGTGTGGACTGAGATTTCTGCAATGGATATAAATGAAAATAAAATTTTAAGAATTGTAATTATTGTAACTATTAGAAGAAATTTATTTTTCTGCATAATCTCATTTTATTTCAAAACTATCTTTGTTGGGCCTCTGAAATTCAATGGAAGATGTTGGAGACACTGTATCTAATAAATACCGGGTGGGCCAATAGTGTGCGGAAGTCCGATAGCTCCTAAACGGTAACAGCTAGAAAAATCGTTCTAATACGGATGTAAACAGTGGATAGAGGCGCATCTAGAGAAATTATTCTCAAATATACAGGGTGTTGCAGAAAAGTGTGGCAGGCTTAAGGTAATTTTTTTTTAAATAGAATACCCCAAATATTTTTGCATATAATAATAATAATAATAATAATAATAGCCTTTATTTGTACATACATATATAATTTTTATTACATTTACAAAAAGAAAACTTGTTCTTGGGCGAAGTTCAGCTTTTGCTGTTCTACCACTTAACCCAACTTAAATTACAAATTTCTGGTATTTCTTAAATAATTTAAAGTTAAATAATATGAGTTTTATAGTTTAACAATTTTGGTAAATGAGATAGTAATAATGTTTCGATATAGTATTTTAAATTATAAGCATTATTGTTTATTAATAATATTGACTTATGTTAGTAGATTAAAATGAGAGAAAAAAAAAAGAAAAAGACGTTACTGTTTGCTTAATAAATGATTAAATAATCTTTTTCGAAATCTTGGTATAGTTAATGTTTTGAAATCGTCGGATAATAGATTATAATGATGGGCAATACAGTATGAAAAAGATTTTCTAAACATTTCTAAATTAAAAGTAGGAACACTTAGCTTGCCCCTGAATCTGAGATTTAAATGATGTACATCCGTGTGTACATATTTAACACCTCTCTTGGCAGGTTTATTCATTTCGAAAATTTTAGCGCCATATAATGACCGGTTTAGAAGTTATAATTGTTTTTTCAAAAAAATTGAGTTTACATTATCCCACTTAACTGTTTCCGCTTTCACGGCCGCAACTGTGAAGACATTTAAGTAGGGATTTTGTTGCAGGGGCTTGTAAGGTGCTCTTCTTTAAAAGAAAATGGATCTACTATGTACAGGGTGTTCAAAATTAATTTTTAAATTTAGAGAACTTCAAAGCTAAACTTCACAACTTTTTCAAATGGAACACCCTGTATATTTTGTACCTTTGTGGTGCAGAATTAAATAACGAACATTTTTTGTATGTACGTTCCTATAGCTATCTGTAACCACTTTTGATTTATTGAGAAAAAACTGCAAGAAGTACACAATTAAAAACAATTATTTATTTAGTTGTCAAGTGTGTTGATTGTTTTTGTTCAACAAAACATTAAAGCATCTAGCAATTGTTGTGCACGTATGCAAAACGTACATTTCTCGCAGTTATTGACTATCAGTGTTTAGTTCTAGTAGGTGTTTTAGTTTTTCAAAATGAATTTTAGTAATGAAGAACTTGTAGACATGACTTTTGTTTTGGGTGAGTCGGAAAGAAATTGTTTGCTTGCCCACAGAATTTACCACCAACGGTATCCTGAACGGAGGCTCCGTAAAGTTCACAGCTTTCAAACCTGCTCGATAGATTTGTGAGGACCGGCAATGTACAGTATCAAAAAAGTTAACGAATTAACACTGTTGTGAATGAAGAAAATGAGTTATCTGTTGTGCTGGCAACGATTGAGAATCCCCATGTCAGTTAGAGAGAAGTGAGTTCATCTGTAGGAATAAGTAGACGTTCTGTTGGTCGAATCTTAAAGAAAAATAAGTTTCATGCATATCACATTCAAATGCACCAGGAATTAACTGATGACGATTTTCTAAAACGTTTACAGTTTTGTAATTGGGCCATAGGTAAAATACAAGACGATGCTACATTCTTCAACAATGTTTTGTTCACTGATGAGGCAACGTTTCATAAAAATGGATTTGTTAACAGGCACAATTTCCATTATTATGCTACAGAAAATCCCCACTTTTTCAGACAACTTGATAACCAGCACAGATGGTCCATAAACGTTTATGGAGCGTTTATTTCCCCCCCGGGGGGGGGGGAATTATTGGAGAACATGTAATAGGGCCACATTTTTTTGATGGTACATTATAACTAGAGCTATTTATCTTCATTTTTTGGAGAACTATCTGCCACAATTATTGGCGAACCTTCCTCAAAGGATCCGAAATGGGATGTGGCTTCAACAAGATGATGTTCCACCGTATTATTTACATGCAGTAAGAGACCACCTAAATAATATCTACCCACATCAATGGATTGGAAGGAATGGACCCACTAAATGGCCTGCGAGATCTCCTGATCTTACAAAAATGGATTTCTTTTTATGCGGATATGTGAAAGGAATTGTTTATACAGACACCAACCACAAGCCAAAATATGAAGGATAGAATAATACATGCTTTTAGAAGTATCACGCCGGCAATGTTAAGAAACGTATAAAGATCGTTCTAAAGGCTCATCGAAATGTGTGTCCATGCAAATGGGCAACATATGGAGCATTTGTTATAGTTATTTTTTTTTGTTTTATTTGAAAAACCTTGATTTTTTAAATAAATAATTTTTTAATTGTGTACTTCTTGCAGTTTTTTCTCAATAAATCAAAAGTGGTTACAGATAGCTATAAAGACGTACATACAAAAAATGTTCGTTATTTAATTCTGCATCACAAAGGTACAAAATATACAGGGTGTTCCATTTGAAAAAGTTGTGAATTTTAGCTTTGAAGTTCTCTAAATTTAAAAATTAATTTTGAACATCCTGTACACGGTGGGTCCATTTTCTTTTAAAGAAGAGCACCCTACAAGCCCCTGCTACCAAATCCCTACTTAAATTCGTCTTCACAGTTACGGCCGTGAAAGCGGTAAACTGTTAAGTGGGATAATGTAAAACTCAATTTTTTTGAAAAAGAATCTATAACTTCTAAACCGGTCATTAGATGGCGCTAACATTTTAGATATGAACAAACCTGCCAAGAGAGGTGTTAAATATGCAAAAATATTTGGGGCATTCTATTTAAAAAAAAATTACCTTAAGCGTGCCACACTTTTCTGCAACACCCTGTATATTTGAAAATAATTTCTCTAGATGCGCCTCTATCCACTGTTTACATCCGTATTAGAACGATTTTTCTAGCTGTTACCTTTTAGAAGCTATCGGACTTCCCCACACTATTGCCCCACCCGGTATAACGTATTTTTCATCTAACATTATTTATTTAGGGTTTGAATGTCCCCCTGGAGAAGAATACAGTGACTGTGCACTAGAATGTCAGCGTCTATGTGTCTACTATTCATATGCAATAAAGTTAAAGGGCCGTTGTCCAAATAATCAACAGTGTGAAGAAGGTTGTGTATCAACAAGACGACGTGTATGCCCGCCTGGTCTGTTTTATGCAAATGAAAATACTTGTGTAGCTAAGCAAGATTGTATGTGTATATCACATGATGGAAAGCCCGTTAAGGTAAAAATATATAACAATTGCCAATTTTTAAAAATGTTATTTTTTATATGCGTTATAGCCAGGACAAACAGTAAGAGAATCAGATTGTAAAGTGTGTCAGTGTCTCGATAATTATTATGTTTGTGATGAATCTGACTGCGATGACTGGGAAGAAGGACACGGAGGTCACAGACCATATACTAAACCTCCTGGATTTGGTAGAGAAGATGAAGATGACCATCGTATAACAATAGGCTATGGAACTGGAGAATCGGGAGGTGTGATGGTAGTACCTAGTCGTGTTACACCTCCACCACGTTGCAATGACGAGGAGTAAGTTATTATAAGTAGTTAAAAAATAATTAATGAATCAATTCGAAATTCTAGTTATATACATCTCATTGATGGTGAACTACCTCTTGGTGATGATGCATTTAGTGCTAGCAGTACATCAGGTAGAGCGTTTGCTCCTAAATATGGACGTTCAAGCAGTACTGTAACAGGAGATTCGAGTATGTAAAAATAACAGCCCCTTGCTGAGTCGTTCGTCATTGTTTATGTATTTATTGTAGGTGGTAGTTGGGCTCCACAAACTTCAGACAAAGATCAATATCTACAAATAAATCTAGGTAGACAAGAACCTGTTTATGGCATTATAATAAAAGGCAGTCCTTTATACGATGAATATGTTACAAGTTACAATGTACTTTATACTCCTGATGGGCAAACTTTTGATTATGTTACTGATAGAAATAAACAACCAAAGACATTCCGTGGCTCTCTGGATGCAACTACGCCAATTCGACAAATGTTTGATGTACCTGTAGAAGCTCAAATTATTAGAATTAATCCTCAAACATGGCACGGTGGAATTTCTCTAAAAGTTGAATTAATTGGTTGTGCTAAACTAGGTACTACACCTACTGCACCTAGTACAGGTACCACTCCATCCGCACCACAATGCGTCGATCCTATGGGTGTTGGTGATGGAACCATGAATGATCAACAAGTTTCTGTTAGTTCAGAATTACATCCACACCATACTAAAAAACAAATAAAACTTGCGGGCAAATTTGGATGGCAACCAATTACAAATTCGCCCTCAGAGTGGATACAGGTTAGATAATGCTTATAGCTTGTAATGACTTTTTAATTCACAATGTTTTTATTAGTTTGATTTCCTGGAACCACGTAATATTACGGGCTTTGTATCTAAAGGAGGACCTGATGGATGGGTTACAGCTTTCAATGTAAAATACTCTCATAATGGAAAAGACTGGAATCCAATGTTGGGTGATGAAGGAAAGGAACACCTATTCCCAGGAAATGTTGATGAAAATACGCCACACGTTGTTGGCTTTAGCATTCCAATTCAAACAAGATTGCTGAAAATTGTACCAATTAAATGGAACCAAAATATTCAACTTCGAATTGAACCACATGGCTGCTTTGTTCCATACCGTGAGTTGTACTTTAAATTGAAATATTACAATAAAGGTTACTGTTGATTTATTCTTATAGCGGAAGTAGAGTATGTTACGACTGAGCAAATACCTTCTGCTTGCAATAGTTGTCCTGGTACACCATCAGCTGAAATGGAATTAGGTGCATGTAAATGTAAGGAAGATTTATGGTGGGATGGTAAAAATTGTGTTGCTCGTTCTCAATGTCCTTGTATGGTTGGACATATACCATATGTTGTTGGTACTGTATTTGAAAAGGAAGATTGCTCTCAATGTATATGTAAACTTGGAGGCGTTTCTCATTGTACTCCAAAAGTTTGTGATAAATGTGACCGGGTAATATTTAGTAGTTACATCTCGTTCTCATATAATAGTTTAATTTTGATAATTTTTTAGGGTCTACGAGGTGTGGTTACAAGTACTTGTAATTGCATATGCCAACCATGTGATGAAGGAACAACACTTTGTCCTACCAGTAACATTTGTATTAATACTACAGCATGGTGTAATGGAGTGAAAGATTGCCCTGATGATGAAACTGGCTGTGCGATAATGCCAGAAATACCTAGTCTAGAGGAAATATTTGAACCTACAGTTAAACCTACAAAGATAGCAGAATTAGAAGCAAAGAAATGTCCAGAACCATCATGTCCACCAGGCTACAAAGTTGTGCCGAAAGAGCCAGCTAAGACTACTGGAGAATCACAAAAAGCTACTCTCAATACTATGTTTACTACTTATAACAACAAGGGTGGTACTAAGACTTCCTACAGTAAAGGAGGAACTAAAGGAGGAGGTGTTAAAGGCAGTGGCAGTAAAGGAGGTGGTATTAAAGGTATTTTTTTTAATTTATTAATTCTGTTTTATCTTCTGGTTTATGTATGTTACAGACCATGTAGTGAACTAGCCAATGTCGTTAATGACCGGTCAGTCTCGGAAATTGCATAGAAGCATATTTATTAAATATCTAGTAAACATCAACTAACACATAATTAATTAATTGATTAACACTTAATAATACGTTGAGCGACCTTAATTATTAAATTTTAAGCCACAGATGAGGTTAGGTTAGTTTGAAGTTTTACGTTATGAGACTGGGCAGCCATTAACCACATTGGCTGGTTTACTATGTTCACATACAGGGTGTCTGAAACCACCCAGAACATACAGAAATTAAAATGGGAAATATTTAATAAGATCAGAGTTTGCTGTGGTCTGCTTAACCTGAAATATTGTTGTATATGTTATTGTCAAAAACACCAATTCTCACTGCTCCAGTACCTTATTATTTTATACACGGCAATTATCTTTTCAGATTGTACCAATATAAATTAAATAATATTGAATCATGAAAAGAAAAACTAATATGTGTCACCATAAACAACTTTTTTTCTAATTTTAAAATAATGGTTCAAATACTTTAGGTACCACTTAAACAACAATTATTGTAATAATAAAATTTTGACTCTATAGTAATATTTAATTTATTCTTTTGTTAGCAATAAATGTCACTTTGTTAAGATTTGTAGCACGACCTTCTAGATTTCGCGAGACGAAGTCTTTCATCTCGTGAAATCTAGAAGGTCGTGATTTGTAGTTTTATAATAAGCCACAGCTAGCTCTGATCTTATTAATTTTTTCCCATGTTAATTCACGATGTATATACTGTAACCAGATTACAGATGAAATAAGACCAATGTGTTTCTATTCTAACCAATTTCGAATTTTATAGGTACAAGTAGTGTTCAAAAACCACAGGTACTTCCAGAAAAAATACAAAGTAAAGAAGAATGCGAGGAATTCAAATGTGTTTCTACTGTAAAGCCACCGACATTCCCAACTGGTCAAAGAGAACCATGTCCAGATGCAGCTTGCCCCCCAGGCTATACTCCTGTCTTTGATATTTATCCAACAAAAACAGAAGTTTGTCCAAGGTATGTTTTTTAACATGTATGTATAGTACATGTAAAACAGAACTCTTTGCATTATGCAACTAACACTTTTTTATCAGTTTCTTTAGTATATTTTTAGATTACATGACATTTTCGTAAAAACCTTTTCTGTGCACCTTCTTAAGTTCAAATGTCAAAAGTTTTTAGGCTTGAAATAGACTTTTTTATATCATGAGGAGATTGTTAAAATAATTTTTTAATTTTAACAATTTCAAATTAAAATAAAACTGTTCAGTTACTATTAAGTACTATTCTGTTACATTTAGTATATTAACTGTTATTTCAAGTAGTTTTTGATATTTTTTGACAAATCTATACATTGGAACAAAACAATGATTCAGGTTGTCCTTAAGCATTATTACGCTTTTGAACATTCAATCTATACTTTGCTATTAGATGTTTTTTTATCCAGAATTTCAAACAATAATAGCGTTTTCAATTGACTGCTCCGGAGTGCTCTTAGATTGCTCTGTCTCTTGACTTGACTTACTTGACTCTGTGAAAAAGCACACTGGGCATGCTCTTCATTGATCTGCCTCGTTGGTCAGATCAGCTCAGATCAAAACAAAAAGCGTAACCTCTAATTCATTTGTATCTGCGTTACTGCAACTAGAAAAACGCATTCAAAGTATCTACTCTTTGGTATTACTATGGTTGATGAAAGGTGTTGCTTGGCTTTATTAGAAATTTGACAATCAGAATCATCTAATGATAAATAAATTGAAGCTATTATTGAATATTTAAATGAGAAACAGCCATTACATAAAGTTCATAATTTCTTGGAGACAATAAATTCATTTTCTGATAAATTTGAGTTTGCTATAATAATATGCAGTACATAAGTATATTTTATTAATCGTTTTTGCTCATTAGTTTAAGAATAATTTTCGCTTGAACAGAACCACATTTAATAAATTACGGATCATGTTTCAAAACAGTCAGTATTGCCCAAGCGTTTTATTATTATTAGGTATAATAATTTAATATAACAATGGTCACACAAACATACAGCGATTGAAATGATTTTATTCGGTTGCATATTATGAATCACTCTTCGGTCACTCTAAAGTCAATCTACATATAAGTGCAATGAAGTTATACTTGTTTTGTGAGCAACAGTAAAGCAATCTGATTTTTCAAAATCCAAGTTGTTTTTGTTTAATACAATATTACTTTGAGACGTCATATGCCTACAAGTAATAAATATTATTAAAGTGCCTTACGACGGCTGGTTGTGGTGCATTTATTTTGTCGTTGGACTTGTTACTAATGGTAGGGTTGCTATCTATCCTCTTTTCTTCAGAAACTGCCCTCTCTTCTTAGGGCCTCTGGAAATGTTCAACAAGGTTTTCTAAAAGTGCTCAGGGTAATTATGAGCATCCGGGGTTTCAGGGTACCTTCTAACTATTGCTTTTGAGATTCAGTCACTTGAGTATCTTAATTGCTTAAAATTTCTAACTGGTCTATTAATTTCACTTTCAACCGAAAGTCATTATAATCCACAAAATAATAGCAGACTGAATTAGAGTGATTATTTCATTCTACTTCGTTTTTGACCAATCGCAAGGCTTTATTTTTTGGATTACAGTGATAATTCGATAATTTTTTATTGTCCTTTTCGACTGTTTTTATCTTCGTGACAACGCTGAAAACTAGTGTCACATGTGTCCCATTTTTTTTTCATGTCAAATACTAATCTTTATGTTAATAAGTAGATGCTTAAATAAACAACTGTATCATGAAATAATCTTACCGAATTACATACTCGTGCTTCTGAAATTATCTGTTGTAATACTCAAGTTGATTAAAACGCAACACTCATGTCATTTTCTGACAAATTTCCCTCCGTTGCACGTCGGGAAATTAAAACGTCAAAAAATGACACTCGTGGTTGCTAATCAACGTTCGTATTACAAATCGATAATTTCGAAGCACTCGTGTAATTACAAGTGATAATTTTTCAGTAGCGAGGATATTAAAAGCAGGTTTACTATAGATTATTACTTTATTTAGGGTTTGTTTATATTTATTTGTTGTATTAAAATTCCGTATACGCCAAGTTTCCTTGCATCTAAGTTTTTATAAAACCAAATTTTAAAGGTTCCAACTTTCCAAGAATCCAACTGTTTTAGACTGCAAGTTTTGAAGACTCCAAGTTATGCATTTTTGCATAACTTGCATAACTTTTGCACGCTAAATGTACAAGGCTCTTTTGGCCTGTAAGGTTTAGTTTTGAAGATTTTGATATGGTAACCTTTATTACAGGTTAACTCATGTTTACTTTTCTATGCATGAACTCACATATCTCAACCATATGGTATAAAAATAGCAACAGGTATTATAACTATACGATGACGAGTACATAGCTTTTATTTTGATGATTTGATGCCACATATGGCCACATATTATATTTATTTCCTTGCATTGCAACCACAGCATCTTGAAGATAACAGTTTCCATATATGCATATGATGACTGGCACAGCATATTGTAGTTAACATGTTGATATACATGCCACATTGTCTTAAAGCAATAGATTTCTAGAATTTCAAAGATGTACGTATCAGCCTTTCTCTGTCCAAGAGGGCTAATGTCCATTTCTGAGTTTTTGTCTAAGCGAGAAGAAGAATAGAAAGATATAACTAGAATTATAAAAACTTTTATTTAGAAAATTATAAGGATTTATAAACTTTTTGAGATTTGAAGTTATAAGTTAAAACTTAAACTAAACTTTAAAATTACAAAGATTCATGTTCTGATATTTAAAGATTCCAGAGGCATTAACATTTTAACTTGGAAGATGCAGACAGTCAATCAACACAACAGTCAAAGAGTCTTTTAAATCTTAGCGTTCTAACAATTGAAAGTCTTAGATTGCCAAATCCAAAGACTCTTTGTTTAGTATCAATTTTTTAAATTTCAGTTTTTCAGTTTCCGAAATTAGTACTTCAAAGCTTCACAGCTGCACTTTCAAAATGCTAGAATTGTACAAAGTATATCCAAAAACTTTGTTAGTAGCACGCTATGATTGAGAGTTTTGTTGGCGAGCCTGTGGAAACACTGCAGCCATGAAGTTTTAAACTTCTGTCATATAGTCAAGTAGTGAATACATTTTCAGGTAGCCTTTTGTTAATCATGAAGTGGGGACAGTACAAGAATCGTGTTGCAATTATTGCATTATTACCACGAGATTTTTACGTTGTTGAAAGGGAATATTAGTAGACATTTTCTACATCATACTATTAAAAAGTATCAGGAAACTAACTGTCTTGATGACAGACCACGCACGGGTCATCCTCACCATTCACGAAAGAAAGAAGTTGTGAAAGCGGTGCGTTCTCGCAAAAACCGTAATCCTCTTCGAAACAAAAGGTGATGGCACGGCAAATGGACATTGCTCCTTGCACTATGTCATGAATTATTTGTAAGGATTTAGGAATCGGTGCATATAAAAGGGTTACAAGTTATTTATTGATAAAACGACTGAAGAAAATAAGGAAAGTTTGTTCGAAGAAATTGTGACAGGAATTGTGAGAGCAATGTTCTGTCGTTTATCAAAGCAGAAGATTGGTCATCTAGTAGCCCAGATCTGAACCCGCTGGACTAACGGTTCAATTGATATCGTTTTATAGATTTTCTTACGTACATTCTGAAAAATGTATTTTGACACAGAATATTATACTATGTAGTATACCATGCAAAAGAAATGACAAACACCTTTTTTTTATGTACCAGGTGTCCCATTATATTTTTTTCTATTTTAACTGCTTATAACTTCTAAACAGCTCAAGATATAAGTGCGCGGTTTTCACTGAAGTGTTTCTAATTAGCACAGGTTTTGTTTGGATACATTCAATTTTTTCTGTCACTTTCGAAATGGCAGTTTTTTGACCATTTTCTTTGTTGGCTTTTTTTAATGGAATACCCAGTATATTTTTTGAAATCCTGAAAGAACCGTTCTTCAGCTATCCAGTGGCTTAAAGTTATTTAAAATCGGCATAGATATAACAGAGTAATTAATTTTTAAAGAGAAGCCTGCAAAATTAGAAACAAATTATAAGAACAATAATTTATTTTAAACAAAGTAGTCTCTGAAACAAAAACATATATGTAGTTAATTAATTAAATGTTCAACATGTCTTCCTTCTTCATGTACGCATTTGTTCCAACGTAAATATAAATTAGTAAAGGCCCTGTCATGCATTTCTTCAGTAATGTTGTCAAATGCCTGGCGAATGTTATTCCTCAGCTCATTCAAATTGTGTGGTGCAGTCTTGGTGGTAGTCTGGTGCAGTGGTGTGTCTCACACATAAAAACATGTTTTTCGTAGTCTCTCTCGTTCAATTTTTGGTGGGTTTGAATTTTATATGGTTTTAATTTCAGTGCTTGCATAATCCTATGGACTTTTAACTTGCTTATGTTGAAGTTAGAAGCAATTTTCCTAATGGATGATTTTGGAGATCGCACAACAAACTCGTATATCAACAAACATCATTGTTACCTGTGTTTCTTTTCTTGCGAGATAATGATCCATTGTTTTAAAATTATAGAACCAGGTTCTAATTGATGGTGAAGTTGGCGGTTGTTTATTAAGATTTCTTAAAAAACAACTTTTAGTTAAAGTCACTGATCTTGTTTGGGGCAAAATAAATCACCACAATTTCCTTTTCTATGCCTGAAAATACCATTTTCAATTACAAACATTAAATAACAATCTCAGAAAATGTGCAAACGAATAAATTTGACCATTACATGAAATTTCCAAAGTCTACTTTGTTTAAAATAAATTATTCCGGTTACTCTGTTCTGGTATTGGTTTCTAATTTTGCAGGCTTCTCTTTAGATTAATAGTAATATAGAATTAGTTAAAAGGTTAGATTCAATTATTTGACCTTTGTATAAGTCAAGATTATTTCGCTTTTAATAACATAATTTATTTACAAAAAGATGGTTACCTACGGGTAATTCTCTAAGTCCTCTATTAGCTAACATATTTATGGACAAGTTAGAAGATCAAATATTTGAATTAATCCTCTCTAAACACATTATCTTCTGGTTTCGTTATGTTGATGACATTTTAGCTTGTTTTGAGGTTATCAATGAATTTTTAATTTTTATTAATAGTATCCACCAAAACATAAATTTTACACTAGAAACAGAACAAAACAGTGCTATAGACTTCCTAGACTTAACTATCAAGATTAACGCAGACAATCTATTTGAATTTTCAATATACAGAAAACCAACACAAACGGACATAACAATACCAAATGAATCTTGTCACCATAAAGCAAATAAAATAGCAGCCTACAGATCATTGGTACACAGAGCTTTAACTATTCCACTAACAAAGCCAGATTTTAGCAAAGAGATATCAACCATTAAACAACTAGCACATGCAAATCATTATAATCCGAACATGATTGATACTTTAATTAAACAAAAAGATTATAGGTTAGCTATCAAAAGAATATATCCCATTGACAATCACACAGAAGGCACAAATTACATATCTATACCATATTTTGGCCAAATATCAGAAAGAATTGCACATATACTAAGAAAAACCAACAATTGTAAAATAACATTTAAAATGAACACTAACACTTTTTTATTTTTATTTACCGAATTTGGGGGGCATGGGCATTTACCGTTTAAATTGTTCTTTTTGAAGTTCGGTATATATTGGGCAAACACTTAGAAATTTTGATATAAGATATAAAGAACACGTACGTCATTACAAAAATAAATATCCTGAAAAATCTAATTATGCCAAACACCTTTTAGAACAAAATCACACAATGACTCCTCAAAATAATATTAAATTCCTACATTTTTACAAACGCAAATTAGACATTTTAGAAGCCTTTGAGATATACAAACACAAACTCAGGGTACCTTTAATGAATGAACAACTTGAGCTCAGTAATTCTCCGTTACTGGAAGTGTTAGATATTTAATTCTGATTATTATTAATTTTATCTTTTTATCTAGTTACCTATTTTTGTATCTACCTTAGCGACGTGTTTGTTTATATTTATATTACCTTTGATAATGACAGCTTAGCTGTCGAAACAATATTGACAGGTTATATTTTAATAAATACTGTGAAACTTTTTACTAATTTTTATTTATTTCATCAAAAGTAATTATTTCAAGTAAAATACAATTTACTTCAGGATTAAATTAATTAAAGCTTGATTATTAAAAATTTATTTATAAGTAGTTTGTAAGCTTATTTACGCCGGAGAAGCACGAACTTAACGTCAAAACTGTTTGTGTCATTAACTATTCGAGTATAGATTTTTGATGATTGGGGTACAGTGTTACAGTAGATAGTGGCGTTCGGTGTAATATTATTTATGTAACACTTGTGCAGACAGTGATCAGTCCAAGATGCATCTAAGCAACAAATATACATTATTCCATTCAAATGATATCGATGTTGGAAACTTTGTGGTAATACAAGAAGAGGCTACAATAAAACACACAATTTTGTCAATTAGGGAAATGACACGTAAAACGAATACAGAAGTTAATCCAACGTATAAATTCGTACATAAAACACAAGAATATAAGAATTTTAAGTTATTTTATTAACATTAACATTGTTAATCTTTCCTTGTAACTCTGTACCCCACTATTAGGATACAGTGTTTCACAGATCACCTAATGGAATAGATCTTAATTTCTCTAAAAGTTGAAATAATCAAAGCAAGTTAAATGTAAAAGTTGAAACAAGATTCGTAACTCTTAAAACTAGGAAGAGAATACATTTTAAAATTTTTATTTGGTTCTGAATTATATCAAAAAATATTTTTTGTGTAACACTGTTCCCCCTCTACCCCTATCACTGAACTTTACATACGTAAGTTACTTTATCTACGATCATACAAAAAATGACTACTTTTTACTCTAATTTTCATGTAAAAATTAAAATTAACGTTTATTGAGCTAGTGTTATAATATTTTTATTGCACGCTAATGTCAACAAGAGATGTATGATAAATGATTTATGAATATTTTACAAACTATTTGCTAAACAACTTAGCACATAAAAATCTAACCATGCTAATATATGTGCATGACATAAGTGACAAATTAAAAAAATATATCAAATACAATGAACGAATATTTTAGTAAAGCGTTATGATCGTAGATAAAACATTGTAGGATACACGTGTAAAAAGTCTCTTTATTGCACTTACATCCTTTAAGACTGGGCACAATAAAGAAAGGCTTTTCACACTTAATAACATACGCATAACATAACATAACACACTTTAAATATCTATTATGTCCCCTACCATTCTTTCAAATTTTACGAAAATCAGAGATGGTCAAGTTGAAAAGTTCATTTTTTGTGTTGATTTGGCATGGAATGACCCGTTTATCCAAAACCAAAGATCTAGGTGGATTATGACAAATCACTTGTAGTTATTAGTACCTACCAGAAAAAGTTTCGGCAATACATGAAAGAAAATTTGAAATTAAATGATGAAAAACTAAGATCGAGCAAATAGGAAACATAATTTATAAAAAAAGTAATTTATTATTACAGTAAATTAGCCTCCAATTAAATTAATAACGTAAAATATCAAAATAAAAAAAAAAGAAAAATTAAGGTTTTTGGGATTTTTTTTAGCCGAAGAAGGGTTCTTTCAGGATTTAAAAAACTATACTGGGTATTCCATTAAAAAAAGCCAACAAAAAAATGGTCAAGAATCCGCCATTTTTGTTGTGACGTAATCGAAAGTGACAGAAAAAATTGAATATATCCAAACAAAACTTGTGCTAATTTGAAACATTTCAGTGAAAACCGCATACTTCTATCTTGAGCCGTTTAGAAGTTATAAGCAGTTAAAATAGGAAAAAATATGATGGGACACCCGGTATTTGTTTGATTCGATATTTTTATTTAAATGATACAAACATACATAGTATGTATTATATTCCCTGTGTATTAACATTGACCATAACATAATATTCAATATAAGTGTTCAAGACGTTAATCTGTACAAGTCTATTAAATTATTGTGGTTAATTGGAAATTAAAGCAATCTAAAAATCTTTTTATTTCACAACATAAACCCTTTGCGAGATCCTTAATTAAGCATACATATTAATCTTAAAATTCTATTTGATTTACAGATATGAATGCAAACCACCACCACCTATCGATGCAATATGCAATGTCACTGGACGCACATTTAACACATTTGATTTTACAGAATATAAATATGATATTTGTAATCATGTCTTAGTGAGAGACTTAGAGGATTATAATTGGGAAATTTCAAGTAAGAAATTGTTTAAATTTATCAGAACAAACAATCAATTATTATGTTATAGTGAAGCAGACTTGTGAAGAATTATGTACTCGCAAGTTAATAATCCATCATGATGAACATAAATTTGTGCTACACCCAGATATCTCAATTGAGTATGATGGTTACAAGTATACAATAGAACAAACAAAGAAGATTGGCTCCCATTCTAAATTCTTTGCAATTACTCGACTAGGGGAAACGTTAGTCTTTGTTTCAAACCAATATGGTTTCTGGATTATTTGGGACGATCAAGGAAATGTTAAGCTTGGAATTACAAGGAAATTGCTTGGAAAAGTTGATGGCTTATGTGGTTATTTCAATGGTAATCCAAAAGATGATAAACGTAAACCTGATGGATTACCAGCTAAGACAACAGTAGAATTTGGTGACAGCTGGGCTCAAGCAGACCAAGCTGTTGATTGTGATGCAAAGACATGTCCCTTACATATTCAAAATAAAGCTTGGGAAATGTGTAATTTAGTAAAGTAAGCTTGCTGTACTTAAGAATCACAATTATTGAAATAATACTTGCAATTGTTTTACAGAGAGAAAACATTTGCAGCTTGTTCAAGAGTATTGGACTTGGATGCTTTTGTGTCACGCTGCTTAGAAACAACATGCACATGCTTGGAAGCTGCTGTAGGAAGTAAAGAAGCTGAAGAGAAGTGTCGATGCTTCGCATTACAAAACTTCGTTGGTGATTGCTTGACAACTAACTCAGATCTAGAAGTAATTGATTGGAGAATGAAATATGATTGTCGTAAGTGTCATTTGGGATTGTTATATTTAGGATGAATTGTTTTGATATTATTATATATTATTAATATAGCCGTGAGCTGTGAGGCACCTTTAGTACATCATGATTGTTACCGAAGACGATGTGAACCAAGCTGCGGAGCATTAAATGATGCTAATGCATGCCCTAAATTAACCCATGTTTGCTTCCCCGGTTGCTACTGTCCTCCAGGTTATGTTCGTAAAGGTGAAAATTGTGTCCTTCCAACAAGCTGTGGTGATTGTGAATGTAATGTACTACCTCATTTGGAATATGTTACTTATGATGAAAGAAACTTCACTATAAATGGAAATTGTGTGTATGTTATGTCTCGCGATGTAATTGACAGAAAGAATAAAGAACACAAATTCCAAGTAAAATTTATAATTATTCTTTTTATTACAACTTTGTTGACTTTTTGTTTTATTATTAGGTCCTCATAACAAATCATCCTTGTGAAGATAAGAAGGGTAAGATGTGTGTAGGAAAAGTTACGATTCTATACAAAGGCCATAAAATACATATAATAAGGGATATTCCAAATGGAAGATTGAAATTCATTTCCGATTCTGAACATATTAAAGATTTTAGCGAGATCGAAGAGTGGGCTCATGTAAAAGAAGCAGCTGCAAAACATTTGAAAATCTTCTTAGATGAAATACAAGTACAGGTAGGCATTGCATTCTTATTATTTACAATTAAGTTATAGTTTACTTTAATTTTAGGTATCTGTTTATTATCCATCACTCGGTGTAGCAGTCAAAGCACCTTCTCTTAAATACGGAGGAAAGCTAGAAGGTTTATGTGGTGACTGTAATGGAAACGATGATAATGATCTTCGTACACCTAAAGGCAAACATACACCAGATATTGAAGAATTTGGATTAAGTTGGCTGTATGATAAATTACCTGGAGGTCAAAGCAAAGAACAATGTGCTAATCAACCAGAAGAAAAATGTGTAGAAGTGCCTGTTGAATCTGATCCGTGTATACAGTTAGAAGATATTACAAAATATGGTCAGGTATGACACTAATTAAATTATTTATTTCTTTCAGACTTATTTTAATCTGTTTTTTCTTTTAGTGTCATCCAGTATTGGATCCTGGCATGTTTATTGAATGGTGCAAAAAGGATACATGTAATGGTCATCAAGAAATGTCCTGTGGTGCAATAGAGGCATACTCTCGTGAATGTGGACACTTAGGTTTCTGTGTTGATTGGCGTACCACATTGTGTCCCGCTAAGGAATGTCCGGCTGGTCAGGAATACAGACCATGTGCTCCAGCTTGCTCTCAAACATGTGCAGCTTTGAAAGATGTAGAGCAAAAATGTACAAATGCACCAGTTGAAGGATGCTTCTGTCCTGCAGGAAAAGTATTTTTGAATAGCACTTGTGTAGTTCACGAAAGATGCGAAGCTTGTGATGATGAAGGACATCGTTCTGGTGATGTATGGCATAAGGATGCTTGTACTAAATGTAGTTGTGAAGGAACAAATGTTAAATGTGAAACACACACTTGTCCATCTGTGGAAACCATCTGTGAACAAGGTTTTAATGCTATGAAAGTTCCTACAATCAATGAATGCTGTGACAAATATATTTGCGGTATGTTTTGATTTTGTTTAATATGAATGATTTGCAATAATTTTGATATACTTTTATAGTGCCCATGCCAACTTCAGGCACAACTTGTGAACCTCCTCAACAGTTACATTGTGGTGACGGACAAGTAATGAAATCAATCAAAAGACCAGATGGATGCCAACAATTTATATGTGAATGCAAACCACTTGAAGAATGTGAACGCGTAGACACTACTTCTAAACCATTAGAACCTGGTATAGTTAGGGAAATAGATGATACAGGCTGTTGTCCAGTTATAAGAGAAACTTGTAAAGTTGAACTTTGTCCTAAGGCTCCTTCTTGTCCACAATTTTATAATATTGACAAATTAGAAATACCTGGAGTATGTTGTGCTGAATATATTTGTCTAAAGCCTAAAGATAAGTGTATTGTTGATTTACAATACACTGCTGGAGATAAAGGAGGTGAACGGCCAAGAAATGAATTTGAAAAGCAACAAGTATTAAAAGAGGTTTGTTTTTGATATTTTTATAGTGCCTGTGATTGTTTAGTGACTGTATTCTTATAGGGCAATGAAACATGGCACGATGGACCTTGCAGAGAATGCCATTGTGTTGTATCTCCTACTTCAGATTATTATGATATTTGTTCAGTTGCTGAATGTCCAGTTGTTGCAGAATCAATTGACCATCAAGATTATGTATTGGAACCTCAGCATGTAGTTGGCCAATGCTGTCCAAATATAAAGAAAGTTGCTTGCAAGCACAATGGACAAGTTTATAAAGTGGGCGAGAAATGGCCAGTTCCAGGAGATTACTGTACAATGATCGAATGTGTAGAAAATCCTCTTGGTATACAGAAATACACAACAGTTGCCACATGCGATACCAAATGCGAACTAGGATGGGAATACAAACCGGCATCAGCTGATTCAAAAGAGTGCTGCGGTTCATGCAAACCTGTAGCTTGTGTTGTTGAAGGTGTAATACATAACATTGGAGATGAATGGTCATCATCTGATCATTGTACAAACTTCTTTTGTGTTGATGTGGATAGCTCTGTAAGTATTAAATATTTGTTGGAAACTAAGATGTTGTTTTATAGTTTTTTTTTTATTAATATCAGGTACAAGTACAATCAGTATTAGTGAACTGTCCAGAACTGCCTGAGGATGTAATTAATGATTATGTTGTGGAAACGGTTCCAGTAGAAGGAGAATGTTGTCAGAGCCATACAGTTGTAGCTTGTAAAGTTGGATCTAAAGTATACACGGTAAGATTTTAGTTTTAAAGATTCTTTTACATAACGTCTAACGTCTTTATACTAGAGATTTATAGCGGGTGGGGAAGTCCGATAGCTGCTAGACGGTAACAGCTAAAAAAACCGTTCTAATACGGATGTAAACAGTGGATAGAGGCGCATCTAGAGAAATTACTTTCAAATATACAGGGTGTTGCAGAAAAGTGTGGCACGCTTAAGGTAATTTTTGTTAAATAGAATGCCCCAAATATTTTTGCATGTTTAATACCTCTCTTGGCAGGTTTATTCATATCTAAAATTTTAGCGCCATCTAATGACCGGTTTAGAAGATATAAAGTTCTTTTCAAAAAAATTGAGTTTTACATTATCCCACTTAACAGTTTACCGCTTTCACGGCCGCAACTATGAAGACGAATTTAAGTAGGGATTTTGTTGCAGGGGCTTGTAGGGTGCTCTTCTTTAAAAGAAAATGGACCCACCATGTACAGGGTGTTCAAAATTAATTTTTAAATTTAGAGAACTTCAAAGCTAAAACACCCCGTTTATTTTGTACCTTTGTGATGCAGAATTAAATAACGAACATTTTTTGTATGTATGTTCCTATAGCTATCTGTAACCACTTTTGATTTATTGAGAAAAAACTGCAAGAAGTACACAATTAAAAAATTATTTATTTAGAAAATCAAGGTTTTTCAAATAAAAACAAAAGAAGAAAACTATAACAAATGTTCCATATGTTGCCCATTTGCATGGACACACATTTTGATGCGCCTTTGGAACGATCTTTGTACGTTTCTTAACATTGCCGGCGTGATACTTCTAAAAGCATATATTATTCTATCCTTCATATTTTGGATTGTGGTTGGTGTCTCTGTATAAACAATTTCTTTCACATATCCTCATAAAAAGAAATCCATTTTTGTAAGATCAGGAAATCTCGCAGGCCATTTAGTGGGTCCATTTCTTCCAATCCATTGATGTAGGTAGATATTATTTAGGTGGTCTCTTACTGCATGTAAATAATGCGGTGGAGCACCATCTTGCTGAAGCCACATCCCATTTCGGATTCTTTGAGGAAGGTTCGCCAATAATTGTGGCAGATAGTTCTCCAAAAAAATGAAGATAAATAGCTCCAGTTAATGTACCATCAAAAAAATGGGGCTCTATTACATGTTCTCCAATAATTCCCCCCCAAACGTTTATGGACCATCTGTGCTGGTTATCAAGTTGTCTGAAAAAGTGGGGATTTTTCTGTAACATAATAATGGAAATTGTGCCTGTTAACAAATCCATTTCTATGAAACGTTGCCTCATCAGTGAACAAAGATTGTTGAAGAATGTAGCATTGTTTTGCATTTTACGTATGGGCCAATTACAAAACTGTAAACGTTTTAGAAAATTGTCATCAGTTAATTCCTGGTGCATTTGAATGTGATATGCATGAAACTTATTTTTCTTTAAGATTCGACCAACAGAACATCTACTTATTCCTACAGATGAACTCACTTCTCTGTGACTAACATGAGGATTCTCAATCGTTGCCAGCACAACAGATAACTCATTTGCTTCGTTCACTTTTTTCATACTGTACATTGCTGGTCCTCACAAATCTATCGAGAAAGTTTTGAAAGCTGTGAACTTTAGGGAGCCTCCGTTCAGGATACCGTTGGTGGTAAACTCTGCGGGCAAGCAAACAATTTCTTTCTGAGTCGCCCAAAACAAAAGTCATGTCTACAAGTTCTTCATTACTAAAATTCATTTTGAAAAACTAAAACACCTACTAGAACTAAACACTGATGGTCGATAACTGTGAGAAATGTACGTTTTGCATACGTGCACAACAATTGCCAGATGCTTTAATGTTTTGTTGAACAAAAACAACCACACACTTGACAACTAAATAAATAATTGTTTTTAATTGTGTACTTCTTGCAGTCTTTTCTCAATAACTCAAAAGTGGTTACAGATAGCTATAGGGATGTACATACAAAAAATGTTCGTTATTTAATTCTGCATTACAAAGGTACAAAATATACAGGGTGTTCCATTTGAAAAAGTTGTGAATTTTAGCTTTTAAGTTCTCTAAATTTAAAAATCAATTTTGCACACCCTGTACATGATGGACCCATTTTCTTTTAAAGAATAGCACCCTACAAGCCCCTGCAACAAAATCCCTACTTAAATTCGTATTCACAGTTGCGGCCGTGAAAGCGGTAAACTGTTAAGTGGGATAATGTAAAACTCAATTTTTTGAAAAAAGATTTATAACTTCTAAACCGGTCATTAGATGGCGCTAAAATTCTAGATATGAATAAACCTGCCAAGAGAGGTGTTAAATATGCGAAAATATTTGGACCATTCATTTAAAAAAAATTACCTTAAGTGTGCCATACTTTTCTACAACACCCTGTATATTTCGAAATAATTTCTCTAGATGCGCCTCTATCCACTGTTTACATCCATATTAGAACGATTTGTCTAGCTGTTACCGTTTAGAAGCTATCGGACTTCCCCACACTATTGCCCCACCCAGTATACTTGCCTTTTCATATTTGGCAAAAAAAATTAAATGGGAGGTTGTTATTTTTTCTTGTATTACTTGTACTATATCACAATAGATGAAAACTATTAAATAAAATACAAATAAAAAAATCGGATAAATTCTAGGTTGGAGAAAGTTGGCCATCGCCTGATGGTGATAAATGCAAGAAAGTTACATGCATTCAAAACATGCTTGGTGAAATAATGAAGCAAGAATCTGTCCAGACGTGTAACAAAAACTGTTCTAAGGTAAATCACAATTTATAAAATTAAGTTTTCCACTTAATTAAAATATTTTTGGCAGGGTTGGGAATATAAAGAATCTGATACTAAATGTTGTGGTGAATGTGTCCAAGAAGCATGTGTTGTGGGTAACGAATTAAAGAAACCCGGTGAAAGTTGGAAATCACCAGATGGTTGTACTACATACTTCTGTGATCTTCTGGGCGATCAATTCACTGTAATTACACAACAAGAATCTTGTCCAAACGTTGATGACTGTCCACTTGAAGATATTTACACTATAGGATGCTGTAAACATTGCAATGTATCTAGTGCTTCCCAAGGTAAAACCATTTACTTTATTCAATTTGCTCAATCAAGCACTCCACTATTTCTTTATTCCAGTACAATGTGGTCCTGAAGAAATACCAGCACTTAAAACAATTGGCGTAGTTGCTACAGTGAGACCGCCACATGGCATATGTGTAAACAAACAAACATTAAAAGGTTTTACAAGATGTGTCGGAACTTGTGCATCATCTACTACTTATAATTCTTGTAAGTTATTTAATTTAAACTATTTATTTCCAGATAATAGCCATTAAACTTTGTTGTAGCAACTGGCCAACACGATTCTGTATGTACCTGTTGTCAAGCTGTCAAATTCCAACCCTTATTAGTACAATTTGAATGTGATGATGGATACCACTTCAAGAAACAAATCGCTGTGCCATCTAAATGTTCATGTGAAGGCTGTGTTTCTGCTCAACTACAGAAACCTTCAAAAGGTGGAGGTAAAGGAGTAAAAGGATAAACTCATTTTTGATGTAAATAGGATGATATTTTTCTAAGTCATGTATGATAGTATTAAATGAATTGGAGTATAAAATAATGTTATTTGCAAATTGGAGAAAAATTTAAAAAAAATAAATCGTATATTTTTTAAAAAACTTGTTTTAATATTAGCATTTATTAAAAACTTCTTTAGTAGCAGTATCTAAGGTATTTAACAAATTTCTGTATACGGTTAACTTTTTAATATATGAATTTAAGTGAGAGAATCTTTTTCAAGCAACAACTGATGTAAATGAATTTGTTAAAAGAAGAAAAATGTAACGTACAGTCTGTTTTTTGTAAACGATAATATAGGAAATCCAATGGAATTTTATCATTCTCCTCCTTAGTTTGTACCCTTGCAAATGTAAGTAGAAATTTTGGTATCAATTGAAAGAAGAATTCATTTTACGTCAAAAACATATTAAACTTTATGAAGAAAACCAAAAACTATTTAGAAAAATACTTAAAAAGCTTAATTATTTATTGCTTTTGGTAATAAGCTATAAAGAAAAGCTGGAAGCTATACGCCAATTGGTGTAGCGCAGGGGTGTCAAACTCAAAGGCTAACTTGGGCCAAACAAACAAGGTTTAACATTAGGTGGGCCGCAAAAAAATCAATATTCATAGAAACATAGGTTTATTTCGAATAATACATTATAATAAACATATAACGGGTGTCACATATGAAATGAGAATTAAGTTAGCCATGCCTGTAGGAATTTGTATAAGTCAAATGATTCAATTTAGTTATCTAATTGCTTGTTTGATGTGTCAGTTTTACATTTAAGTTGGTAGATTTTTAGTGTTCTTTTAAAAATGGGTTTTAACAAACAACTTTTTGAGACGATAAAATTACTTTTTGGACGCAACAGTAGAAAAATACATTGTTTGCCACTTCCCCGCCAAAGAATTTGCCGTTTTTACGATATATAGACACTTTGAATGTTTGTGAAGAAAATCGTGGATTATTTAGAACTGCAAGAGGCCATTCAGAAGTGAAAATCTGAAGATCGTAGTCTAGCTGGCCATTCTTCTAGAAGAAATATTGATGCTGTTAATCATGACTCATGAGCAGTAGCCATAACTTCTCAGGTGTACATACCAGATTGTATGCCTAAATTTTTAAAATCTGTAGAAGAATATCATAACAATGATGAATATGTTTTTTGATTTGACATGGCTCGTTCCCGCTATGCAAAAGCAACCCTTGAATAGTTCGAAGCCAATAATGTAAGATACGTACTTGACAACTGTAACCCACCTAACATTCTCAAAGTTCAGCAAACTGAAACTTTTGAGCTATATTGTCTCTGGCAGTATACGACAGTGGCTGGTAAGCTTAAAATCAAGATCAACTGAAGCGCCATATTAAACAAAAATTAAGATCAGTAAATATGAATGTTGTCCGAACAATGATGGCTATGGTCTGGCCAATATTGTGAGTTATATAAGAAGGCATTTCTGATGCAGTACTTTAATAATTAAATTAATTTACTAGTTATTGTAGTTTAATATAAAGTTGTAAAATTTTAAATATATTAATTGAATAGACCTGAAATTACAAAATCCTTATTTCTCATTTCATATGTGACACCCGTTATAACTGACTTTTCATCTGTGAAAAAGTCAGTAATATAACTTTTGACATATTTTAGATATTATTTATGCTTAAATACCGTATTTACCTAATTGTGGTATTCAAAATAAGTGTACGCATTTTGTTTAATAATAGCAAAAAAAAGAGTATAATTAAAAAACTTTTAGCGAATTCTACATATCTTATTTTTATTCTGCGTCGGATTGTTATTTTATTATTGTGTGCCGATATATTGGCCGGGCTGCAGAAATGTTGGTTGTGGGCCGCATGCGGACCGCGGGCCGCGAGTTTGACACCCCTGGTATAGCGGTTAACGTATCAGATTCATAATCAGAATTCATAATCGCGGGTTCAAGCCCCGCCCTCATATACTTTTTTTTTAAATTTTATTGTTTACTAATTATTATTTTTAGAACATTATTACAATTATTATTAGTAATTTTTGCTACGGGGGTTTACTGTTACTTTTTGTACAATTTTAATTACCTATCAGAAAAGCAAATGAAAAAAGGGCATAAAAAAAATATCTTCGATCAAAGCTTTAAAAATCTTTGACATTGCAATGACTATTTTTTTATTTCAAACTGTGTAAATTTGTCAATTTGGGAGCAAAGTTCGTTCACAATCAACTCTTGAGTGCTAGTCTGCGGCTGCTAAATTCACTCCGGTTTTTATCCTTCATATTTTGGTTTTACTATTCGCTATGTGCATGGCGCCTCGTGGCGACCTCTGGTCGTAGACTGAGAAATAAGGACCCATGACATTGGCGTTTATGAACGGATATCGAAAATGTGAAATAAATCAAATATAAAGACTATTTTTCGGTTACTTTCTACATGAGCGCGTACAGTATTTATTTTTATGCGATTGAGAAGAATAAGCATGTAAGTAAATTGTATTTAATATACATATTTTCATGTTATTATTTGACTTTTTGAGGTTATATCCATATATGCACATTTGCAAATTCAATAAATGGTAAAAATAATATAAACTTGCACTTGCTATTTGAACCATTATTTTTACAATTCACTACACAACAAATATTTCCACCCATTATATTTGCAAAGTTTACTGAAATCGTCCGTCGTTATTGCTCTATTGCTTCACCTAGCGCGCTTTGGGCGATTATCACATCCCCTCCAAGCCGACGCACATAGCGAATAGATTATACAAATGAATTGGTGATTGGTGGGTGGAAAAGCAGTACAACTCTAGAATTGTAATTTGATATATTTAAAGAAAACTTTCTACTTCAGTTGCAATTAATCTTACAGCATTTTGGTACATTGCAAAGTTATAGAGGCATTGATTGTCTATGAGATGAAGGGCGAAGAAAACTTATGTTTCGACTTGCATAAAAGTTGTAAGCAAATAACTGATATGAAGTTATACTGTTTTTCTACTTTACTGAAAGATGAAGATAAATGATTTTTATTTGGAAAAAAATTAATATACAAGGAATATTATGTATTGGATACATAATATTAATGTATTAATTAAAAAACTAAAATAAATAAAGATTAGTAAAAGATTCACAGTTTTATTAAAATATAACCTGACAATATTGTTTCGACAGCTATGCTGCCATTATCAAAGGTAATATAATTATAAACAAACACGTCGCTAAGGTAGATACAAAAATAGGTAACTAGATATTACTGAGCTCAAGTTATTCATTCATTAAAGGTACCCTGAGTTTGTGTTTGTATATCTCAAAGGCTTCTAAAATGTCTAATTTGCGTTTGTTATTACAAAAATGTAGGAATTTAATATTATTTTGAGGAGTCATTGTGTGATTTTGTTCTAAAAGTTTTTTTTGGCGTAATTAGATTTTTCAGGATGTTTATTATTATTATTAAATTATTTCAGCAATGTACGCGTCATATCATTTAATAGGAATCGAGAAGTTGAATACCTAAAACCGAATGGCATAATTTGTTAAAAAACCAGGAATAATCTTAAATCAGTTGGCTTTTTTATTAATGTTGTTTATACATAGCTTTTGATTTTTTCCTATTTTGTTATATTGCATGCTATGTAATAATATAATACTGATTTTTTTTCTATAATAAGTTATTAATTAATAACTATATCTTTTCCTTTTTTAATAAACAAAATAAATAAAAATGTTCTGAGTTTTTCTTTTTCTTATAATTTTACTATTACAGGAAGGAATCTATTACTATTTTAAAGAAATAAGTTATCCTATACAAAGTGGAAAATTTGAAAATTGTTGCTTTAACTTAAAGATCCTGTTCGAAAGGGATTACAGGTAGGAAGTGGATTGCCGCCTAAGAATTTGTGTGGAACTGCAATGTATCGATTTTATATATGATAGAACATGCTCATGTTTGTAATACAGATTGTATTTTACATATCTCATATGTATTAACAGTGATATAGAATTTACGTAAATAACAGATGCATAATGAGGCGGACATAACGCTCTCCAAATGACTTGAATTTTACTTAGCTGCTACATAATAATGTAGGCATTGTTACTCTCAGTTACGTAAATAATATGTTTCTGTGTTTGCTGGGTATATTTGTGACATAAATAATTGCTACTTAATGAATTAAAAACTTGGATGAAATAAGAATAATTATATTTCATTTCAAAGAATAAATACTTTATTTGTCAAAGAAATTAATGAGGTATAAATTCAATAGTATTTTCAGCAAATAATGATTTTTGTTAACAAAAATAATTATTCATTGGAGCTTTTGGATATTATAACTTATAAGGTAAAGATATACAATTTTATAAAACTGAATTTTATTACGTTAAGTTCATTAATAATAAAGTAAAAACCGTTACGCCCTTAACAGGGCTATTTATTATTCGGCGCATTTATGTGGCCTGCAAGACTAGTTTTGCAAGCGTTACATTCCAGTTATGAGTTCACTGCGTAAATAAGATAAGTTTGACATTCTAAGAACAGCTGTCTAACAGTGATATCAACTATAAAAAAATAAAATGTTACTGTTTACAGTATTCTAAAAAATTTCATTAGGACACGCAAAATGCGTGTCCTAATAAAGCCATTACGACACGCAAATATAAAAATCATATTTATATAATGAATACCAGTATGTGCAATAAATACATGGAGAGCAATCGGAGAGGTTTCTGGTACCAGGTGTACGTCAGGGTAGTAACTTGGGACCTTTGCTTTTTTTGTTGTTTATAAACGATCTCCCTTCACAGTTTCGTGAATGTGAATGACTTATATTAGAGTAACACAAACAGATTAGACCTCAATATAAACATTTGTTTATTTGCTTATTGTTGTTTATTGTTCATATATTTGCATTGCAAATATATGACATTTCAACTAAAGAATTCCCCCATTATTTTGAACATACTATGGACGCCATTGCTCTAGAGCGTATCTAGGAATTGTTGCGATCTAGGTGTACATTTTAGTTTCGATCAAAAATGGGACGATCGTATTGAGAATGTAGTAAATGCGTCACTTAAAAACCTTGGGTTTCTAATGAGACCTACAACAGATTTTAAGAAATCTACACCTCTCTAACATCTATATAATTAATTAGTTCGATCAAAATTGGAATTTGCTTCTATTGTGTAGAATCCAGAGCAAGTTGCTTATCAAAACAAAGTTGAAACAGTACAAGATAAATTTCTGAAATATCTGTATTACAAAATGTATAATCGATATCGAGAATATAATGAATATAATAATTTTACATCCGAAGTTAAAGTAAAAAGTTAGTAATGAGGAGAGAATAAGCAGCTGATATTTGCTTTATGTGGAAACTATAAACAACAGGATAGGATAGACTGTCCCCAGCTGCTGCCCTTGGTTCAGTTGTATGTGCCAGCATACAGATCGCGACCTAGAAACATTCAGCATACTTCTTAACTTATAATACAGATGAACTTATTTTTGTAATTGTCATAATCTGATAATTGTAATTGACTTATCTTGTGATATCCACCAGAACTGGTCGATATTTTTCATACACAGTAATATCAAAGCGCCTCCTAACTTGCTTTTTCCAGAAGTAAATTTGTCTCTATCACTTCTAAATACAAACCAATCATTAGGCAAATATTTTATAATCAAGTACAGAGTCATCCAATCCAGATTCTGTAATCATAATTATATCAGAATTTTCAGTAAGTAAACAATAATCCATAAATTCGTAAATTTTTTAAACAAATATATAAAATTTAAATAAAATTGTATAGATATAAAGATTTCTAAAAAATAATTTTCTATGCTGATAAATTGAATCAATGATGAGTAGAAAATAAAAAAAAAATCCAAGAGTATTGACCGCTTTTGTAGGTTATCATAATTTATTCATAAACAACAATGATAATAAAATAGTAACAACATAACATACTACTACATACATACATACACTACTACGTAAATACATACTATTTCTTTATCAAGCATAGATATGTATCTATAAAGTATACGAGCCCGATCCCAGTGGACACCTCACAATTTTCACCCTGGATTTTTGTGGTTTTTCGAAGTAGCTATTTCTTGTTGCTAGAGTAAAGAACTGACCTCCTATATTACAAGTTAAAGTTATGTTGTTTTATTGTTAGATTTCGTTGTGTATTTACCTTTTATATTTTAAAACAAAGTACACCCCACAATTCTTTTCCCAAAATTCTAACTAATAACAAAATGCAATAATAATAATGATAATAGTTTATATTAGTACAATATTTTTATAATTAATATTCTACTACTTAAATGTTTCTTTCACTTAGCCTTGGTGAGTTACATATACTGTGTGTTCATAAACAAGTAGGTATTTGTTCTTGGGATTTATTCCTGTAATACTTTATATTAAATAAATAAAACCATGGAAAGAAAACCAATTGTATAAATATTAGATGATGGCGATTGCTTATTTATAGCTGTTTTATATTGTTTGGACAAAATAAATCATGCCGAGATACATTTGCAAATTGTTGTAAATGACCGGGGCGATTATTATAATGGCGATCAAACTTATCGTGTTCCCATTAACACTGCTTTAGATTACGACAATCTTATGTCCTATGATAGTAAATACACCAGTCATATTGATCTTTATTCTATAGGTAAATTATTATTTACTAATCTATATATTTAAAGCACGTCTCATTTTTGTTCCACTTCGTCTATGAGTTCTACAAGACCGATTTGCTTTATTCTTTTTTATATTAAGAGCATAGGACGCGACCACGCTTCAAACGAATTGATCTTAACATAATTCTTATTCTATTTCTCAAAAAACTTCTTTAATAAAGAATCAATTTCTCTTTGTTTATCCTACCGTGCGTTGCCTAATCGAACAGAGAAGGGCACTCGAATGCTACCGGCAGCCGACGCCCGTACACCGGCCGCGAATAGATACGAACAACATAAATTGCCAAACATAGTTGTCCAACTATTTCATTAGGAAAAATGAGCGACGTCAGTATGTGCATCTTATATGGGCGATTGTAATTTCTAATACAAGTCAAATGCACATTTTTATAATTCGGCAATATACGACAAAGATAGTGCATTAGCCTAATAGCTGAGGGGAAATGAGATGGGCAATGCAGCCTTTTACTTTAATATTAATATTGTTATTTAATTAAACAAGATTTGCATAAAATAGAATTATGGGTAGTAGACCCAGTAGAGTGGGTAGACCCATATGTTTATAGATTAGAGGGAAGTACTTGATGCGGTTCAATTAAATGTAGTTAGTCTAGAAATTAAATGTTGTAATAGATATAGTAACCAAGTTTTGTTTTTAATGTCATTTATTTACACAAATATTACAAATTTGTTCAGTTTAACGTGTTTCCTCCATTCTAAACTCTTTAACTATCCAATTGATTTAGTTTTTTTTTTCTAATAAACATTTTCTTTTTGCCACATTTTCAATTTTATAAAAATACTAATAATTCAGCATATTTCTTTGTAATGTTTCGTAAATGGACGTTAGTAGAAGTAGTCGCGACGCAGTACGCGTCTTGTAATGATCATTATTTTATGTGGGATAAGCGTGTCCTATCGCTTTAATAAAATTTTGACTCTTTAGATTAGTCAACACTACTTACGTTTTATTTTTATTTAATTTTTATACTTTTAAAACCTTTCTACACTTGTACTATGCTTTTATTTTACGCACTTACTTTTACATTCACCTCTCTATTCCTTTCTTATTACCGCTTATTCCTTTCTAAAAACTCTTTTCTTTCCGGTATAATCTTTTCAGCATCAGCAGGATGCATGAGCTCTTCAAGTTATTACTAATGCCCACTCTCCAGAAATATCTACTTCTTACTGGGATTAGTCAGTAATACAACTGGATACACTCGGTAGGTACGTTTTATTTTTTTTAACTTTTATTAATTTTTTTGTTGTACAATCGTAATAACATAATACTTTATACAACTTCCTTTCAAAAATCTATTTTAGTTGATAAATAACTTATTATTATTCATATTTTATTAGAAAAAATTTTCTTCTCTTAAACTTTTTAATTCAATTTTTGTTGTTATTCTTCGTTCTGGGAAACGATTATTAATATCCCTACTCATCCTTTTATTCTTAGCAAAGATAGTACTATTATCAATAATCGTTTGCCTCCATGGTATCTAAGTTTTATTCCATATCTACTGACAACCCTTCAAGTTCTATCTTTCATATATGACATCTTATAATTATAATTTAATTTATTAATCTAATACAATAATTATTAGAAAGGTATGATTTAAACCGACATGAAAAGCAATTTGTGTGTGGAACAGTATATTAGAGGATCTCATGCTCTCTTTTGTTTTTTTGCTTAATGGAATTAACGGCAATACGGAAGACGGCGAGCGTTGCAATAAATAATTAGAGACTGCTAAACAGCGAAAATTATTATTAGATGTATTTAAATAGGGAGAAAAAGTTAAAACATAGAACATTTTATCCCGAGTAACTAACCTTATCAGTTTACCATGGCCACGGAACACGGGTTTTGCAATTTACATACAAAATGTGACATTTAATTTTCCTGTTTCGATATAATACAAAACACAGAAGGGGGGTTTGCAGGAACACACGCAGTTACCCTTAAGAGTGGAAAAGAAATCTACTTTAGTAGAATCCTTGAATACTCGATAACGGTCGAATAGAGCCCAAGCAGCATTTTTAGTCATCGCTACGTACCAGCAACTACCGGTGGAACTATTAAGTTTTTGCCAGTAGTCACAAGCACGTAATTGCTACGGTTTTGTTACGTGACTGGAACCAAAATGGGGAACAATTTTTGGATAGCAGGTACGTGGCGGCGTAGTAATTGCTACTTTCGTGGAACTTCTTTTCTCTTTGACACATCGTGTCGCGTGGTTGCTCTCTCTTGCTCTTGCAACTTAACAAATATTCTATCATCTTCTATACTATATAATGCTGGATCGTGTCACAAAATGAATTACCAGTTTATTTGTAATACGTACTTAATACAAAGAACGATGAAATGTTTGATTATTTTGTCATTCCAGTACACCAAAATTATAAACCATTGCCACTTTTCTGTTAAATATGATGATGATAGATCGAAAAATAACAACGCGCCTTCTTTAAATATATTTTTTAGTAAAAAAATGTCTAATAAAATATGATAAATATACACGAAATACTTATAAGTTGATACACATGATAGAATCCATTTTTATATTATTCCTGTTATGTTCTTTTATGTGTTTAAATAAAAGATACTCAATTATTGTCATTAATTAACTTTATTAATATTGAGTGAACAGGGCGAATTACATACACAATGCATAGACTGTAGAAGACGTGTATCCTCCAAGCCGGCTCAAGTGTTACTGACGCTCGCCCAGGGGACGGGCCAGGATTGGTTAGTTACATCACTACAAATAAATGTTGCCAACTTCAACCTACATACATAACAATCCCTAAGGCACAATTTCGCACCAATTGTTATTTTTATTGAAGGTTATATAGTAAAACATCTATTAATAATCATAACAAATTGCAAATTGATTAATGATTATTGATTAATCCAACATTTTACAAGTAAATATGGAGATGAAGTAGTTTACGAAAAATTACTTTAATGTGATTCTCCTGGGTAGCAAAAACGTAAGTTTTACATTCAATACTACTGTAAGGTTTTAAAAACTTTAAAGTAGCTTCGGGAAAGTTACTGCTACAATCATAATACCACTTTGAAGTTGCAACGACTTTAAAGTAAGTATACTAAGTGGCAATACCGTTCCACAACCACATACTTTACTAGTTACTCAGAAGTAATGAAACTACATAGTTCCAATAAATAGTAGAAACAACTACACAATTACTAAAATATTCCGAATTGAAGAAATTAAACCTATAAAGTCATAAATTTAGTTGCAGTTACGTAACAACTACTCAATCAAAGTTCCGATCTCAGTTACTGCTACTTAAATGCTGCTTGGGAGAAGAGTTCCTTTCTTGCAGGAGTTTGTAATCTTGTTGAAGTGGGTACATGACTGGGTAATATTTTTTGCTCTTTTCGGGTTGTGATTTATTTATTCGTTAAACTTTTCCCAAATTAAGAAAAGTGAGAAACGATAGGTAATATAAAAATTTAAATAAACTTTTGTATTACTCATTAATTATTAATATAATTTTATATAAAGAGTTTATTTAAATTTCTTAGGTAATATAAAAATTTAAATAAACTTTTGTATTACTCATTAATTATTAATATAATTTTATATAAAGAGTTTATTTAAATTTCTTGTATTACGTACTTATCTTTTAAAAATTTAAATTAAATTAATTAAAATTTAAATTCCTTAATTTAAATTCAATTAATTTAATTGTATTTTATTTAATTTTCAAAAATATCAAGTTTATCATTATCACACTAATAAAAAAACATTAAGATTATTTAAAATTATGAATTGCCATTTTTTGTGGTAATTTTTATAAATAATGGTACCAAAAATTGGTTTATTTAGAATGATTTACTCCGGGTTTTCCTGTGAATAAATATTTTGTAATCATACATGAAAACCGATTAATTAATATATTTTGTTAATAAGATCCATTATTAGAGTTAATTTGGTTTTGCTTCTTTTAATAAAATAATATCAGTTTTTGGTTTTTAAAACAATTTTTTAACGTATTTTAAATTACTAATTTTTATTCATTTCATTTTTAGCTTCTAGAATTCCTTTTTTATAACATAATTCAAAATGATTTTTAAAATCAATTTTAGTTGAATCCAAATATATTTATATCTATTTTTTATTAAGAAATCATTTATTGAAATTAATTTAGTTTATAGAATTAAGTAATTTTAATAAATAAAAAAAATAAATTCTAATATTTAAGAATAAGTTCATTTCGTTAATAAGAAGTATTTTTTCAGTTAGTAAATATTCAAAAGCTGGCGAGACTAAATAATAGAAATGTTGAATTGAACTTCAATTTTGTTGGGAAATGCTTCTTAAATCTATATCAATATTTTCTTTAGAGAATAATAATAACTTCTTTTATTTAATATTTAAAATATCTTTTTTAAATTAATAAGAATGTTGCAGCAAGAATAAATTTGTAGCATTTGTTATTATTTCTTTTTTTTAGCTCGCTGCAAACTCCAAGCTGACTCCCACGAAGTCACACCCACAAAGAAAATTAATCCTCAAGATACCCCATCACCCTTTTTTGCATTTGAAATTTGTATTGTACCCTTTGAATTCTGATTAAATTTTTAACCCTTTAAATAGTTAATTTTAATTGAAAATATCATCACAGTATATATTTTTAATTTATATAAATTAATATAATTAATTTAAGATTCGAATCCCAGGAATAATACATTGGAATTTTAAAAATATCTAAGGCTTCCAGGTCGACTCAGTCTGTGAAAATGAGTACCTGGGAAATCATTTCCTGGGGTAATAACAGGCGGTCGGTGCGTAAAGTTAGTCAATTTACCACCCTTGAGTACCGAACGGCTTTAGAACAGTGGCGTAACTACCGCCCCCGCCGACCCTGCGACGTGGGGGAGCGCACCCCTCTGAAAGGCGCTGCTTTCGTTAAGTTTTATTTCGTTGGTAATAGACATTTTAAACAAACATAGTAGATAAAAGATATATGAAAACAATAAAATATACATTGCTCCAAACAAGTAGAGGATATTGTGTTACAATAATATTAAGTGTTTAAATAAGATAATTAAATTATTAAGTAGTGATTATTTATCTGCTTTGACGACTGCGCTCAATAACCGAAACACTTTCGTCGTACGTACTTCGTGTTGTGCTTGTAAATTGTAATGAAATTTGAAAATTGTTTAAGAACTTCAAATGTGCTGACTTGTTGGGTCAACAGATTGATAATTTTTGGAGAAATGTATGGCAGCTCTCCAGTCTAGGTCCGGCACCCGCACTCGCACATGCTATATACCATTCGAAGCGTCTCATCGAGCTGAACAATACTGAAGTTTGGGGGGTAGTTTTCGAGATAATCGTCAAAAACTTTTTTGGAAGGGAAGCCATAGCCTTCCACCCCACCTTACCTGAAAATGCATGTTTTAATGCGTATGCAACCCAACCTAACCTAACCAAAAATTGAATTAGAACACGTATTAATTGATGAAAAATGCAAACCTAAATTAAACCTAACTTAAACTAGGTGAGGTTAGGTTAGAACACTATTGATCAGGATGAGACCCATCAAATGGTATATACCATGTGCGAGTGGGACCTAATCTAAAGTTTTATCAAATGTATTAAGAGGGTTTATAGGGGAAATAGCAGAAACAATGGACAATTTAATTGACCAGTTCACCTGCGCCAAAGCCCTCAAAAAACTATAATGGGTGTTAAATCTCATTAATCATATAAAAAATGCATTGAAAAGATACAAGCAAAAGTAACGAATTAATATTAGCTATTGCATATTTTACCGACTTAGCAAAAGTTACCTACGAACAATTGTATATATGAGGGGCACAAAAGTAAGTCTCGCAGGGGCGCGCAATATTACATAGTTACGCCACTGCTCGAGAATAGCAGCTTACCCTGCTATACCCCAATGGGCCTTCATGGCCTGTGAAAGGGGACTATTATTGCTATTATTATATATATTTTTAATATGATGAATACATCCCATAAATATTGAGTGAATATTTATCTGACTTAAATATATGCATAAAAAATAAAACAAAATATTCATTTTTCTTTGGTTTATTGCCATGAACAAAGCGAAGATAATATGTATGATGGAATATGAAATATTATTAAATACAGAACACAAAATCATATATCCATAAGGCTCGTGTTAAAATAAAATAAAAATTAAAAAAAGACCACCAATTCAACAAATACTTTATTTTATTATTATTATATTATTTGTTATTGTTATATTTTATTTGATTTTGCACTAGCCAAGGTATACCAGTAAACACCATACACTTTAATACACGTGATTATTATTATTTATATTATATACTTACTTATTACTTTTATTAATTAACATATTTATAAATTCAGATTAATTGTAAATAAGTGTAATTAAGATTATTATTATATAAAACAAATAATATACAATTAATTTAAGAATAATTTTATATTCAACTAATGATTATAATACAAAAATATTAAAATAAACTTAATTTGATAGTTCTGCTTTATATTTTTCATCTTCATTGAACCACACTTTATGTTCTTCAAGTTTATGTGACCAGTATTGAATTAGTTCTTCCATATTGCCATTATTCCCACCATACTCAATAGGAAGAATATCTTTAGAGATGACTTCATGCAGGGAACTAACTCCAGAGAAATGAACCTTAACACGCCCTTGCAACTTCTCAGACATAAAACTCTTAAAAATATTTAAAACCACATTAATATACAAAGGAGCATTTACAAATTCAAGCTGTTTCGGTCTACAATAATAATTTTGCCATGCAAAAACGGCTTTTTTGACAACATGCGGCGGTAATTGTCGGGCATGTCCCAATGAAACATTCTTCATGTCGAAAATTGCAGAAATTCCATAAATAGTTGCATTCTCGAAATTCTCTTTAATAGCCACATCCAAGATCATTTTTCCCGCCTTAAATACGTCATCTTGTTTATGCTTCTTCGGATCGTGAGCTGCCGTTCGTATTATCACGACCAATTTGTTATCGTGGTATGATTTAAGTGGAATGAATACGCCCAAGTTTACAAGTTCTTTTATTTCAGGAAGTGTTGGATCACGATTTTGAAACCATTCTGGCCTTTCGCTTTTCATTGTGTAGAAGTTTCTAATTTTTTGTTGTGTTATTTCTAAATTAAACTTACATCCTCTTAAAAAGGCCAGGATGGAGCTGTCGTCTGATTTTGCGTTAAATTTTGTATTTTCCTGGATCCATTTTCTAATCTTTTCTATTGATTCTAATTTATTTTCCTCAGTTTCACCCAAGATTGTTTCAGCATACAGCTTTATTTGCTCATTTGAATAATAATTTGTGGAAGTCATGTTTACAACGCGAGGTTGTAGAATAAACTAATTATTGTATCTAATAATGTTCAATGTAGGACGTCAAACAATGATTAATAATGCAACATAAAATCGGTTTTTTTAAACGATAAAAAAATTTTACAGAAAGGTCAAGTATCATAGAACAAACTATAGAAAGTAATATTTTAACTTGGCTTAATACTTAATATAATTTTTTAGTTTAAATTACAACTTATTGCTTTAAATTTTAGTTGTTTTTATGGTAAACTACATTAGGTTTATTTTTTTTCAAGTTTAAAAAGTAAAAAGATACGCCATGTGCTGTAAACTTTTTATATTTTATCTAAATAAATTAGAGATAAGTGGGGATAATGTTTATATTTACGATTCTGTTCCATCGCTAAGGCCGGCCGCGCACTTGTCTAATAAAACTGCTTTCAGCAGAAACGTTTTTGCTTAAAACAGAAACGTTTTCGTCGAAACCGAAAACACTTTGTTCTGTCAAAAAGCACTTTATCAGCAAAACTGCTTTCAGCAGTATCGTATTTGTTTAAAGCACAAAAACATTTTCGCTGAAACCGAAAACAACTTTGTTCTCAAAAAGCACTTGCTATAATTTTAATTGATCAGATCTTTGTTATGATGATTCTTCAGCGTATAAATTATAAATATTATATAAATTATAAATTGTTGAATCAGAACAATTAATTTCTCTGCGTCTATTTTCTTAATAATAATAATAATAATAATAATAATAATAATAATAATAATAATAATAATAATAATAATAATAATAATAATAATAATAATAATAATGCATTTACAGCAATTTTATTATAACACAATCAACACTGCACTTACTAAGGTGATCAGACGTGCCGCTTTTGCTTCACCTGTTTCGGTGCCCACAAATTCTTCAGAATGTCCCGCTTTTTATGGATAATCACGATTTACGAACATAGACAACAAAATAGCTATACACTACGTTTATTGATGATGAGAACTTCTTCATTAATTTTCTTCTAACTTCTAAATGCAGTAAATATATTTAATATTGGTATCCAACGTAGTTACACTTTTTTTCAAAAACTAGAGATCATTATCTTATTTTAATTTTACCGTGCTAATTATAAATATCGCACACTTTATTTGGGTTTAAATGCAAACGTTGAATTAACATTAATTACAACAAATAACCGTCGCGGCATGTGTATAATGCCAATCACACTTACTACCAAATAAAAATAAAATCTGTAAAATAGGGGAAGCCCACTCAAGTAACAGGTGTTCTTGACAATGACGAAGACATGAAAGAGATGTATTTTTTACGTATTAGTTTTAACGCGCCCAAAAATATACCGGGCGGCACGTAATTATTACATGCCATTCACCATCACTTTGGAATATTAATTGTGGCATGCAAAAAGAATTAGAGGTACGTAATTTTCATATGAATTTCTATCCCAGCTATACTTGGGCACAAAGCATCGGGCTACCGATATAAGTATAAAAGATATTGAAATGTTGGTACCTTTTCTTCTAAGTTACAGGATTTCTTCCGTAAAGGTAATTTTGGAAACAAAGAAAAAGAAATTAGCGTTAGCTGAAGGACTGTTTGAATTTCATACTATTAATAAATATCAAAGTTTTCGGTCAATAAATTGCACACCTAAAAATCATCTAAAAATTGTTAGAAAAAAATATTTATGGGGAGGGGCAGCCTAATGTCCCGCTTTATTGATTTAAAAATGTGGTCACCTTAGCACTTAGTTTTAGAAAACGTTATTTGTAAAGTTATTTTTATTTAAAAAACGATATGTTTTGCCATCAAACAACGGTCAAGCTTCACGAGTATTCACAGATTTGCTCAAATTTGCTGTATTGTGCTAGACAGTGTTTTTGGTTTTTACTCATTCGTGTTTAAATGTGCTTAATCATGGTGTACAGCGTTTTTGCTTTTTGTTCAATCATGCTTAAGGTTGCTTAAACATGTACAGCGTTTTTGTAATTACGTTAGATAAGTGTGTGGTATTCCTATAATAATCTCGAAAAAACATGTTTAAACAAAAACGTTTCTGCTGAAAGCGGTTTACTTGATACGCTGTCCTGCGTGGGTGACTACATGCGGGGAAGCGGCAGGCGCGGATTGATCAAAGTTTAGCAAACAATGCAGGTGTCCTTCGTGAAGTCGCATCTCTCGTAGCTTCGCTAGGTGCGGATTTCAGGCGGTTGACGCGATCAAATTATTTGATATTTCCGCCTTAACCGCGTTAGTCGCATCTCAATAGTTGGCATAGCAGGTAGTGTTTTATTAGATTCAATTTTAAAAAGGAAAACTAATAATGAAATTATTAATTTTGAAATAATTGTGAAATAAATTTGACTCGAAATTTGAACAATTTGTTAATATCTTAAGTTTTTTTTGTTTATTGTTTCCAGCCTTATTTTGTGGAACTCCATAATCATGAAATAAATAAAGATTATTAAAAGTTTCACAGTTTTATTAAAATATACCTGACAATATTGTTTCGACAGCTATGCTGTCATTATCAAAGGTAATATAATTATAAACAAACACGTCGCTAAGGTAGATACAAAATAGTATCTACCTTATTTTGTATCTACCTTAGCGACGTGTTTGTTTATAATTATATTACCTTTGATAATGACAGCATAGCTGTCGAAACAATATTGTCAGGTATATTTTAATAAAACTGTGAAACTTTTAATAATCTTTATTTAATATCTTAAGTGACAGGAAACAAACAGTAAAAATTGGTATACATATAAGTTCAGAACGTAAGATAGCCTACGGGATACCGCAAGGAACAGTACTGGGCCCTCTGTTATTTTCGATTTACATAAATAATTTATTTACATTAAATAGTTCAGGAAAGATTATAAGTTTCGCTGACGATACTGCTATTCTGTACAGTGCAACTGATTGGCTAACCTTAAAGAGCAAAGCAGAAAAAGATTTGGAAGTGATACTTGAATGGTTCAGCCATAAAGAATTAACAATAAATTTCGATAAGACTTTCTATTTGCCTTTCTCAATTTACAAAAATGGCCTTCCAAACTACCGCACCTTGTCGATTCAGCATCTGTCAGCAAACATTGAAATACAGTCCCGTAATAATGTCAAGTATCTTGGAGTTACCATCGATTCACATCTGCGGTGGGACGTACATATCGATCATACAGCGAAAATATTAAGAACACTTCTATTCAAATTCAAATACCTTAAAAGGATTCTTGACATAACGTCAATGAAAACTTTATACTACGCCCTTGTTGAATCCCGCTTACAGTATGGAATATTATCTTGGGGCTCAGTAACAAATGTCCATTTAAAAAAACTAGATGTTCTACAAAAGAGATTACTGAAAATAATACACAATAAAGAACCAACATATCCATCAACTGCACTTTGAAGAGACTCAGATTTTAGACATTCGGCAAATATATATTTTCAATGTAATAGTTTATACATACAAAAACAGACACACCATTAAAAGAATACAACATTATTATGACACAAGAAGTAAGGAAAAAGGTTTGTTACAAAATCATCAAATGAAGAAAGCAATTGGTCAGCGTAATTTCATATACCATTCAATAAAAATATTCAACTTCCTGCCAGATATGTACAAAACTTATGTCACTCACCTAAATTCATACCATTTATTAAAGAAAGTATTTAGAAATTATCTGCTACTTACGGAACGACATATAATTCACTCTTTAGTAGAGCACTAAAAATACAAAAAAAAAAAAAAAAATTGTATCCTAACAATAAATTTTAGATAAATACTTCTATTACTTTATCTAAGTATATATACTATACAATACTTATGCTATAAATTTTCAGTACGTATATGCCTATATACCTATAGGTAGTTGATTTTCTTACTAATATATTAAGTTATAAAAGCATGCGTTCTTTTTTTTTAAGGTTAATGGAAATTGTAAATTTAATTGTACTCTAGGCTAATGTATATTTTTATGTGAAATTGTACAAATACCGCCCATGCGCAACCAATTGGTCATAAATGGGCTTAACTTGTTTATTTACCTACATGTTCATTGCTGTTGATGTCTTACTGTCTTACTGAATTAATTAATTAATTAATTAAAATTAATCTGTACTGTTATAGTATTTAAATAAACATTATTATTATTATTATTATTATTATTATTATTATTATTATTATTATTATCTTATATAAGTGGTGAAGTTTTTCAAAAGACCCCGCAGAATCCTTATAGAAAATGATTTTCACCAGATTGATTTGAGACGTTGATGAAAGATATTTTTCGATGTGTAGATCAAAAGTGACAATGGGCACAAAGTTCAAAAAATTTAGTTTTTGAATTACGGCCGTTTGAAGTTGACAATTTTGCACCCGATATAATTCTTATGGAAAATGATCCTCGGCTACAGTTCTTGAAACTTTGGTAAATGGTAGTCCCTAATGTGTATATCAAAAGTGTTCATGAGCCGAAAGTCCAAAAATTTGTAGTTTTCGAATTAGAGCAGTTTGAAGTTGGCAGTTTTTAAATTGCACCCGCTGAATCCTTATGCGAAATGGCTTTGGGCGAAAATCCTTTTTTTTTTTGTTCAAACCACTTGTCACTAAAAATCGTTTTTTTGTTACTGCATTTTTATTATTAAAATTAGGAACATTTTTCGAAAAAGATAATGTCTACATATGAAAAGTGTTGATTTAGCAAAAAAAATATTGACGCTATTTCTATTAATAAACAAGAAAACATAGCTTGCTATTTTTCATATAAATCTTAAATGAAAAAAGCCTTTTTGACTGAAGATTAATAGCATAAGAACCGCAAGGTTTCTTTCTAATCCCTTCAAAAATCTCATAGATATATGGCATATACTTTCTAAGAAAAAAATAGTTAACTTTTAAGGAAATTGTCATATCGTATTACATATCGTCCGATGAAAACAAAAGTATAGCATTTAGAAATATAATATGTATTTTACTGTTACATGTAGAAATAAACTTACTATTTGCCCGTTTTTAAAATACTTCATTTGGTTCAGTAGTTTACGAGCAATACGCTTTCAAAGTCACAGGATTCTGGAAAAAAATGGATATTAAAGTGTCATAGTTCTGTTTTTTATTATTTTCATCGCGCGATTATGAAAATGTGCTACGTAGGACACTCTTAATTCGCTTCGTCCGCACCGCCATTCGCCCGTGTCGTCCGCTTCGCAACATTGGTCGCTCACACGTAGGACAGCGTGTAAGTGTGCGTTCAGCTTAAGCAATCTGGCGGCATAGTTCAAATGAGGAGCTGGTTTCGAAGCAGTTTATGTAGGTACCTAAACACATTCTTCATAAATAAAATAAATTGAAAAGATTATTTAAAGTTTCATATGATTAAAGAATTATATCTTGCAAAACTTTAAAAGATCTTTTTAATTTATTTTATTTCATGTTTATGGAGTTACACCAAGTAAAGTTTGAGACAGTTACCTTTACCTACATTCTTCGTAGTTCACTAGATACTATAGCACTAAACTGAAATGAAATGGTACTATTTTTATAAAAATGTCTCTAGATTGTTTAAATTCTTGTATTATAAGGCCATTACAAAAATTAAAGTCGAATAGTTTGAAGTAGTATATTAAGAAACAGTGGCGGAATTTCATGTCTGTTATTGAGGTGCCAAAGCGTGCTATTGAGATTTGATTAATTTAAATTTCCAACGATAATGCAAACATTTTCTGCCTTCCCCCGCCTTGCCGCCGCAAATGCTACTACTGTATACCATGTATGATCCACATGTTTTATATAAGTACATTTTGCGAAAAACTAATCGCGTTTGGATTTACATTAGGTGTCGTCCTTAAATTACGTAACGCATATTTAGAAGAAATTTGGTACCCCCCACCTCCTTGTAACGCTACTCTGAACCTCTCTTCGATAATTACGTAACGCTACTATCCCCCTCCCACCTAATAATTTTAAAAAGCATGTAAACTTCGAGATTTTATTAGGTATATATATAATATATGTAATATAACGTAGAAAAATACTTAATTTAAAATAATAATCGTACTATCGTTTTAAATCAATTTACAAATTAAAAAATAAATTTGTTTTTCTTGAAAAAAAATTAAGTTGCGTAACGCTAAGCTTAATACCCCCCCTACCTCTTATAACACTGCGTAACGCTCATCAAAAACCCACTCCCCCTTCAAGCGTTACGTTATTTAAGGACGACCCCGTACTTCTTTGAGAAAGTACGTTTTCAAAAACTAAGTACATACATAAAAATAAATATAAATGTAATATAAACTCATTGAGAATGCGCACGATGTTTTGCCAGAACGAACTCAAAAGTTGAACTGTTTTTTTCGATAGTTGGGTAATTTCTCAATCTGTCAGCTCATTCTTTCACGTTGACTACCATTTTAATAATACTAATTCTGCACCTTTAAGTATTAATTTGCATATTTTTCTTATTCGATAGATTACACTTGACATTCCCTGTCCAATAATATACCGCACTTTATGTTTGCTTTTTTAAAATTTAATTAAACCGAAATGTTATCACAGTAGGTATTTATATCATTATATCGTATTAAAAATGCATAAATATTTTTAATACTTATCGTTGATAGTTGTTCTACTACTATATAAAAAATGTCTAGATGAATGCAAGTAGAATTTAGCCAGAATCTTTGAACTAAAACGTATTTTTGAAATGCTTGAAACTGAAGCGTTATTTTACTTAAGCTAGTTGTTATAACGGAAACTGCTAGTTAAAACACCTAATTTTAATGAAGCTGTATAATTATTTTACTGAAGAGGGAAATTAAAAATTACCAATTACCCAACATCTTGTCACAAACAATAAAAATGTAAAACACGTGTAACGTGTGCAATTTATACTATGCCCCAAAGTAAGTCTATGCTGGTGGGCGATTAAATTATCTCACTTATCTATTAACGACTAGATAGTGCGTTTGTCTACCGTAAATTATTTACTTGTCACGTTTGCTTGCCTAGTTTACTATTGTAGGTATACATTTTAGTCTGTTGATAACAACTGAATAAATCATTTACCAAGATACAGTAAGTGGCTCTAGTGATAAAATAGTAAGATAATCAGATATTAATGAAATGATGATGAAATGAAAGTTTTCGCAGTGTTTGTTATTACTGTATTTCAACATGTTCTCTGGAGTCTGGAAAAAGCGGGAGAAGAATCCTAGGGAAGATGCTAGTTGGATATCAGTAATAAGCTTTTTGTAAGTTTTACTTATTTTTGTTTTTGTATCTGAGTAATACTGAAGGGTAGAGTATAACATTAGACAGCTGCAGTAATATATTTTTCAGAAGCTCTATTTTTATTATTTGCTAAAACAGAAATGCTTGAAATTGCATTAATTTAACCCTTCAATCAACGGTATCGGGAGAGATAGTGCTGTGTCATATAATTAATAACAATAATCATATACATTATCATATCATATTCCTTTAAATATTCGGTTTTGTGTATGCAAAGGATTTTAAAACTGGATCAGTTTTCAAGTTTATAAGACTGTGAATTTTGACATTTTTTTCTATGTCTGAACCTTGGAAGTTACTTAAACTGGGGTATAAACCTTGAATTTATTAATCTGAATATAATACAAACTGTAAAACGTTTGTACTTCGAAAGGAGCTAGAAGAGAAGAAAATGTTACATTCTCTGATTTAATGTTTGATGTAGAATTCCATAGCGCAAAGCTTTTCCTATCCAATAGTTACACCCTGTATACCGTCATGTAAATTTATAAGAAAGAACTTACAAGTCATAACTTGAAACTTACGATACTTTTTTAAGTTGTAATTGAGCACTTTTGGCTACAACTCTAGTCCACGTAAAATAATGCAACTCCGCTCCCATCATATTTAATCTTACAAGTAGTAGTGGACTGGCATCGGGCAAATGAAGTGATGCCGCAGAGAAATATATCATGAAAGGCAAAAAATAAAAGTGCAATATTTGAATGCTACATAACTTTAAATATTTCCGAAGCTGAAAATGATGTTTGCGACCTTCAATCGCCACGGCCAGTATGAGTTTTGTACTTCGTAGTCACTCGGAAGTCACTACAAATACTCGAAATCGCATTATACAGGGTGGAAGCAGTTACGACGTATTAATTTTAAAGGGCCATAGAATACATCAAAAGGAACAAAAAAGTCTGAATTCATCTTTTTCTATGTTAATTAGCTTTTGAATAATTTAGAAAAACCATTGGTATATCTGGCAACCTTGCTTAAGTATAATCACATTCCACAGCTGGGTCATGACTTTGTTTTAGAAAATCAAACAAACAAACTGATGATGACAGCCGTTGTTTAACAATAAAAAACCTCCGAAGCAGATTAATCGGGTGACTAATTCTACGAAAATTGTAATCAACACTGTTCTTCCGTAAACAAGTTTGTATGTGCTTAAAAACACGCTGATTCATAACAAACCAACGGTAAAAATTAGACAATAATTGAACTACATTTTATATTTATTAATTTCTGGAATATTTTCAAAATTTCTTGACGTATTTGTTTTTTATTAAAAAATACTTTCTTTTTAAAAAAATGATTAAGGCACTTAATTACCATAAAATTAAAGAATTTATTAATGTAGCCAAAATAAAGCGTCATCAAAATCCCTGAATCTAATTACCTAATTTAAGTTAGATAAATCTTCTCTTTAAAAAATATATAAAAGATACACTAACCCAAATATTCGTCATTAAATTGTAAGGTTGTAAACAAAACGTGCTTTATTCCAAGTTCAACAAACTTCCTACATCAGCATTTTGTGCGAATGTGGAGCAAATTATATTACAAACTTTACAAGGTTGTCACGTTTCCTAATTAAAATAAATTATTAACTGTAAAAAGAATTCAATTTTACGCGGAAACAACATGCGATACGATAAAATGTTATTAAGGTTTCTTGTTGTGATAGATGAGATGCATCTGTCAACAAAGCCCTATAACTAAAGTAATATTATTAACGCGACAAAATAATGTTAAAGTTTCCAACTTAAATATTTTTTTTCTGAAAAAGTAGTACGTTCTAGAACAAAGTTGTTCCTTTTGATATCTTCTATCACCCCTTAAAATTAACTGAATTTATTATGGTACTAACAATAATAAAAACTATTTATCTGATATTTCTCGAGATCAACTTTTATGTCCTGGAATTGATCCAGAATTACATACTGAGATGATATTGATGAGGCTAGATTAATATTTATTGTTGGGAATAATAAAACCTCCAACACTTCATGAAAGATGAAAGGTTATAAATTCCAAAATAAACTTATTATTGTTGATATTCACAAACACAAAATTATGGTAAAACAGAAAATATACACAACTAAATATCGCTTACCTTTATCATCAAAAAAATTCTCCGGCTATTATTTCTAAACTGGAAAACAAGTTCCATAAATACATGAGACAAAATCAGGCGCGTCGCTAATTAATTAGGAAGCTATTTAAATTGTATCTGTAAAACATTATTAATGAACCAGACACAAATAAATACATAAATACGAAAAGAATCATTAATATCTTAAATTTAAATTAATTAAACAAACGTGAAACAAAATTAATTAAATCTTGGTGGTGTAAAAAATTACTTATTTGTTGACAAGATGAGCACATTTCAGATCATCCTTCAAATTGATTTTATTTGTGATTTATGAAGATAATTATTAAAGGTGAAACATGTATCTTCCATGACATGAGTACATAAAACAATTCGGTTATTTGCAACAAGATTTCATTACCTTCCTTTAATTCGTTCCATTCAAAATAAAATTCCAAAAAAGTTTCTTCAATTTATGAAATCAGTCTGTACACCAAATTAACCCTTCACTTTTTTTATTTTGTTTTAGTTCACTTTGATTGTTCATTATAATTATTATTAATTAAGTTATTAAGAACTTATAAAAAAAATTTAAAAACAAGATTTGTTGACATTTAAGTGACATAAAATTCACCAACATAACCTCGAAATTTTATCAAAATAACGTACAACCTGACATGACTTCTGCTCTGTATGGAATTTCAAGAGAAAGTAACCAAATCTTCGTGGTGTCTTTATAATAATTGGAAAACAATTGCGAATCGCTAGTGATTTTCCTAGTTCGGAACTAGATTAATTTAGTAAGTTACTAGAAAACAAAAAAGTGTCTTTTACACTAAAATGTTCATAACCAAATTGTTAATAATAAATTAAACTAATTGTTTAAACAAATGCTAGAAAACAAAAGAGGGGAATCTCTACTTTCTAACAATACCCAACATTAATGTCCTGATGCAAAATTAACTCCAGGATTCAATAACAATCATCTTGAATTTCCTCACAATCATTACTTCACAAAAATTCAAATAAAAACATTTTAGCATCTTGCTACATCCTTTTCTTATCATAAAATTAATCCTAAGATCCTATCAAACAAAAATTACATAAGTTTTGACACCAGAATTATAAATATGAACTAAATTTTAACATTCTAGCAGACCATGCTGAAACGTTACGATTTTGGGATTTCAAAGGCCTAAACCTTCTCTTAAAAAAGTTGCCCACTTTTACCTTTTAATGTGAAAAGCACCCCAGAACTTGCTTAACAACATTGCAGTAAAACATTTTAGTTAAAAATTCAAATAACATTAATAAACGTCCATTTACTATGGAAAATCATGAATCGTCAAAGAAATAGAACATTTTCTTGAAATTCAATAATAAAAACTGTAAATAAAGTAATAAATACTTGTGTATACCTTCTTACCCATGCCTTTAATAATCTTCAGGTGAAAACGTGCCTTAAAATCGCTTCAAAATATGTAAATGTAAGACTATCAACCAACGACAAGATCGTCCATCATGAAATTGATTTTGTGAAATTTAAGTGAAGAATCTGTTTAAAATTTATTCTTTCCCATCTCACAGTGTTGTAGTGTGTATGCTCAACATATTTGATGCAAAATTTTATTGTTTAAAAAAAATTGTGAAATCCTTCTTTCCCCTGAAAGATAGGCAGCACGTGCATACATGTAATTCGGGTTGTTAATATCACAACAATATATATATATATTTCCAGTATTTATGTTATTACTTATCTGGCATTATTCAAGAAAATACATAACTATACTTTATTTATTAGCAATAGAACGAAGTCTTTGTTAAACAGTTTGCTAAAAGTATTGCAATAATTAAACTCAAGATAATACAATACGTTATTTTGGTTGCCTATAGGGTAATTGTCGTCAATAATAATCACTTCCTTTATTGAACTAAATATCTAAAAACTATTAATCAATGGGCCGATTTGGTTGCTGTATTAGATTTTGTTTTTTATTTCATACTGTCCGCTAAATAACTCCTATATTATTACATTACGTCATTAATTTCCAGTCTAAGTTACAGTCCAAGGCCAGAAAGTGTTGTTTAGCAATCCTTCCAGGACTCCTTCAAGAAAAATTAAAATTGTTTCAGAATTTAAAAATGTTTCAAAATTTTTAAATTTTTATTTATTCAAACTACAAAAATTTAACCTAAAAGAAAAGAAATAGATAACTTTTAAGAATTTACAAATATTTATTGTAATTCTACAACTTGGGTTTCCTTGCACACTAATACTATAGGCATATTTGATTGCAGTGCCGGTCTTAGCCCTCTTGGCGCCCTCGGGCAGAGTCCTTCAGAGCGCCCTTATTAACTTTAAAAAGCTACTGTTATCGAATGATCTTAATGATTTTACTAATTTCGGCCCACAAACAGCCTAGCGCCCTCGGTCGGCGGCCGACCTCGCACCCCCCCAAAGACCGGCTCTGTTTGATTGTGTTCACTGTTGCGGAAATTGCACTCGGAAAGGTATTTTCATTATTTTGAAGCACTTGCGCAAAGTTTTCATCATTAAATTTTTTTTACCGTTTATTCCCTCAAAAGAGAGAGTAAAGTAGCTTTATTCTAGGGAATAAAGTCCTTCCATGACAAACTTAGAATTTATTATCCTGAAACTATGTGACTAGTGTTTACAGTTCAATTATCAAAACGCATGTAGTAATATCTAGTGTCTTTTAAATTTGACGTCAACGTAGGCTGTGAATAGTCGATTGTGAGTAAACCAGAAAATGACATCTAACCTCACTTTTGTAATTTTAATTGAAAATTGGACAGAGGTTGGATTTGAACGTTTTGACAATGACATTTATTAATACGATCAAGATCCGTTCACAATCAACTACCCATAGCCGCCTTCGACGTCAAATTTAAAAAAACACTCGATATTATTATATAAAATAGCGTATATATCACGGAACTAGAGTACATTTTAATCCCTCCGGTGTTTATTTCTCTTGTTTATGCTTTAAATAATACACTAAAAAAATATCGTAGCCTGTGAATTTCCACCAAATTCTACAAAATAGTGTTGCCACCACTCGATCTTGACAATAATATTTTCTTAATTTCAAATCAATTTCAATGTGGTCGTAGAAAAATATTTTAAACCCCAAAAACTGTAGAGAGGATAATATTAATAAGTATACAGTATTGGAAAAACTTCATCTGGGAATTGGATTTTCGTGTGTGAGCAAGTTTTAAAATATAGTAACTTTTTTGTAAGGTTGATGCTATAGCTAAGAATGTTTAAATATAATACTAACGTTTGTCATTTTGACACAATAACCTAAATTGTTTGTTTTATTAAATAGTTAAATTCATTCTACTTTTTAAAATAATTGTTCATTTTGTTTAAAGAATGAAATATTTTTAATACCGCAGCGGAATTATCCGTCGTTTATCTTTAGTTACTAAACGCACAAATATTGTTGATTTTAAAAAGTTTCAAACAATTTAGGTTATTGTGTCAAAATGACAGACGTCACTTATATTTAAAAATTCTTAGCTATAGCACCAACCTTACAAAAAAGTTACTATGTTTTAAAATTTGCCAAATATGCCATAATATCGATCTTTCTTAGATGTATTGCTATTCGCTATTTTTCCTTTGCTTACACATGAATATTCAATCCCTAGACGAAGTTTTTCCAATACTGTATATTACATATACTGCCAAGGTAATAAATGTGATCTTGTCCTAGCATTAACATATCAAGTGCTGCAATGAAAATAGCGATAGTGATTTTTGGATAAGAATTGTATATATTTGATTAATCAAAGTAAATTAGACTACATGGTCTTAAGACTTAAGCCCCACCCGTTGCACACCTCACTGATTCATGCTTTGTCCAACCATTATATGTGGTTTTGTGGTTGGACCTACATGAGAAAGGTCAAACTCACCAACAAAAATATTTACCTCACTCACTAACAGGTACTAATACTCCCCCTCCCCAGATCCACATATTGCACCTCTCTGTCCCATGCTAACTCAAACCTTACAGTTGGATTCTGGGTGGGATTTGTACAGGCCAAGTCTACAACGAAACAAACATGTTGACAAAGAAATTACCACGCCCACTAACATGAAGCCACACCCGCCAGACACATTCATGACATCCCTTTGGTTGGTTGGCCTCCCGAAATGTATTTGTCATAACTTTTAAGTTAGGAGTGGAGATCGCTCCCTAAAATCTATTTTTTAAATAACTTTTTATTTTATTGGTGGGCAACCGAAATTAATGTTTGGCTTATGTGAGCTAACAGTGTTGTAACACAAACTCCTATTTTTGGGAGATAACTTCACGGAACTGTGTGACGACGTGAACTTGCTCAAATTTTAAAATTCAATAATGATATATACCGTAACTTGTAATATAAATTTAGCGACTAAAGTCACGACAAAAGTTGAATGATACAAAGGCAGTAACACAGAAGTTACCGGAAAATAAAACGAAGTCATAAAAACAGCATTATATTAAGTAAAAAAATCTGCATAATAACTAGTGTTTAAAAACTTATATTTGATAAACCATGCTGGGGATTTATTGATTCTTCGAGCTCATGGTTTGAACTGAATACAGCGTGTCATGAGTTAAAACGCATTAATTTTAAGGGGTGATAAAAGACATCAAAAAGGAACAAAAAAGTCTTATACAACTTTGTTCTAGAACGTATTACTTTTTCAGAAAAAAATAAGAAAGTTGGAAACTTTAACATCATTTTGCCAAGTTAATAATAATACTTTAAGTATGGGTACAGATAAACCTAACAGATGCACAGCCAAATGGGGTAAAATGCGCTTGCTTTTTAGTTGCAGTATTTTTCGACAGAGTGCGCTACATATAGAATTCTAACGAGATTTAAAGAAAGAAATAGGTTTTGCACGAGTGAATATTTGAATTCCATCGTATTAACCACGCGGTGACGTAAGAGAAGAAACAAGTTTGAGGCAATTTCTTTAAATATGCAATATGGAATAAAGTGGAAGCTATGTAATAAATAAATTCATTATAACCTTTCTAATTAATTTTTTTGTTAAATATTTTGAAAAATTGATATTAATTAACACCAAAATTAAATTATTATAATTTTATATACGTAGTTATTACAGTTGATGACAAAGATTGATTTCTTATTACCAGTTAACTCCAAACTTAATTAAGATGATTTTAAGTATATATAAGTTGTTTTCATCAAGTTAACTACAAAGTATTTATTATGGTTAATAAATGCAAAACTATTGTTGCAATTAACATAAAACATAAAATTATTCAAAGTTACCATATTGTGATGATATTTGTCAGTGTGGAGGTGATTTTAAAACTGAATAAAAACTATAAAATTATGCTCATAATTCTTGATACAAAAAAATAAAACCAATAAGATATGTTTGAGTTGTGTTTTATTAAAAATATATAATTTTTGTGAAACCGTGGTGCTGAGAAACGTATCGCAACTCCTCATGCGTGGGTGATCAAGGTCCTTTGATGCATGCATAATTATATCTAAAGCACTAGGTATATTTCAGAAAGTATTAATTTTATGGGCATCAATGATCCGAATGAAAATGTAGCTGACAAGATTCCCCATAATTTAATTTTTTATCGAACCTCGTACCTTCAATAGTTTCTGAGATAGAATTTCTTTCAGCAACTGTCATTTATTGACATTCCGAAAAGTGCCGTTTTTTGCGCGTTTTTCGTAAATATTTCAAATTTGGCTACTCCTACGTACAAAATGGATTTTATAAACGTTAACGAGAATTAAATTTCCTACAAAAAAGTTGGTTATTGAATGTCGCGCAGCTATTTTCGGATATATAATTTTGTAATAGTATGTTAAGTATCAAGAACAGTAAGGACAGTTTACCGATCGACGATAATGTTTGGCGACTTCGCTTCGCTCAGTCGCCAATATTGGAGGAGATCGGTAAACTCCTTACTGTTTGAGATGCTTATACTATTTTTTGTACGACCATTATGAATACAAAGGTATTAACTAAGGAAATATCCCCGAAAAAAATAGATTTAAGATAATTTATTTTTGCCCTGTATATCCACCAAACATTAAGTAGGTTTTGAATGTCACGATATTTGTCAAACTCGTGAGAATGGGTGAATCTGAAAACGAATATAATTGGGATATTGAAGAGGCCTGAGCAAATTTAAATAAACAACATACATTTTTTTAAATAGTCCAATTATTTAGAAAATAAATTATTTCTCGCGAAAGAGATATCTAAAGATCATGCATTTATTTTATAAATTACATATAATTTACTTACCGTTCTGTTTATGACAGAACTGAACGGTAAGTAATTACTTACTTACACGCGTTTTTGCTTAGCAACCAGTAAATATAACCTACTGTTCTAAAACCAAGTATGGTAAACAATCCGAAATAGCATGGTCGTACAAAAAGAAAATTGTTATCACGAATGTTATGAGAATTACATATTTTGACCACTATAGTAAATAAAAAACGGTTAGTCCGACATGGCTAATTCCATGCCAAATCACATAATTTAAAAACATCTCAGATTTTGTTCAATTTTTTCCTTGAATTGATACATACGAAATTATATTAAATTAATTTTTTCAGATTTTTTGGATGAAAATGGCCGAAGTAGAAATTTTTTGAAAAATTTCGATTTTAATGCAAATTCTGCTACCAGAAAATCATCTTACCAAAATTGTCATAACTCTTGTTTTATTTCTTGAGTTATCTGGCTCATCCAGGTGTCAGATTCAAGCTAGTTTCTGGATTTTTCCGAGAGGCTGATACTTTTTTACTCTGCAAAGTCGTTGCATGTTTCTTGATATAATCTGAAAGATCCAAGAACTAGCTTTAATCTGACACCTGGACGAGCCAGATAACACAAAAAATAAGAGATATGACAAGGATATAACAAATTTAATTAGAGGATGTAGAATGTCGGATAGCAGAATTTTCAAAAAAATTCTGAGACATTGAAGCACATGGCTCTACTTGAATTGGCATGTAATTAGCCGAATGAAAAAACATATAGATTGAGAAAGTTGTTTATGCTTAGAATATAAAACTATAGGAAGGAACATAATCATCTACCGCATACGACCAAGATGGGGTCTCAATATGGCGAAGTAGGTGTTTCCGGTTTTGTAATGAGATATTTCCATTGGCGGTTCTCACTGTCTCGAAATGTGCACATAAACTACATAACCTCAATTTTAAAACCTAATATCTTATATACTAATTCATGAAGACAAAGCTACCGGTCCCTTTTTCTCGGCCGCCAGACCACTTTGAAAGCTGTGGGTGGTTTTATTTTGAAGCTAAGAACCGCCTGGCGTCACGGATCGGGATTTTTGTCGTTTTTTTAAATCCATGAGGAGACGGAAGGGGACATTAAAAGTTTTGCTCTTTTAGGGACAGTTTGGTGCCGCGAGTTAGTCATCATTCTGACCTTATCGGCGGCGATTTCCACCGTAGTTTAAGTCCACCTGTAGAGACCGAAGTGAGTGTGCTTAACCCAACCGAAAAAAGGTGGGTCGACCGAAGCTAGAGACGGTGGCGCAGGAAAATAAGATGGAGAGCTTCAACATAAGAAAGCGCCACCGTCTCTAGCTTCGGTCGACCCACCTTTTTTCGGTTGGGTCAACCACACGCACTTCGGCCTGTACAGGTCATTTCTACCTACTGACCCATGGAGACAGAGAGAGATTTGAAATTAATCTTAGAATATAAATATTATGTTTAATATTCTAAACAAACGAATACTTAATTATGAAACGTAATTCTCTTCTTATTTGTCGGAGTTTGAGAGAAGAGCAGTTTTAGCTGGTGTCTAATGGCGGTCAGTGTGACGTCATATCCGTCGCTTTTAAAGCTCATTGCGCCGTGTAGTTACGCTCCTTCGTACAGTTTTATATTCTAAGAGTTTATGAGATTTCCATTATGTTGGTTTTGGCGTGATGAAACTAATAATTAATAGGCTAATAGTTACATCAAAAAACCATAAATATACGAGTTATGAAGCATAGTTTTTACAATGGCGGACTTCGGGTTAACCTGGGGCAAAAAACCCATATGCATTTGAAAGCTTATAAAAATTATTTTTTATTGAACTTCTTATCATGATTAGTTTCCGAAATAGGTTTTTCGAAATTTCTTAATCTTCAGAATATACGGTGATATCGGAGTTTTTGTTAAGCAAACTCGTACAATGATGCAAGAAAATAGATATTTAAGGAGTTGTGGTGGGATAGTCTGAGCCAAAAGTTATGGAGCTTTGCTATATTGACAAATAGAAATAATTACATAGATTTGCTTCAAATAATGGATCCAACGATACTAGTTTTATTAGAATGCATCTGAAAGCAGTTTAGTTATTATTTATATATGTTTTTAATTAATTATTAGTCTTTCTAAACTCAGATATTAACTTTTGACTGTCTAGTCCAAGCTTAAGAACGTGAAAATATGACGAAAAAAACAATTATTCTAATCAGAAATTTCATTCAAGTTTACTTGAGTACCGCGCGGTAGATTAGATTTTTAACAAAAGAAGGGCACACGCCTAATCAAATCAAACAACGTTTAGACGACGTTTATGGTGACTTATCTCCTTTATATTCCACTGTAAAAAGTAGTCAAAATGTTCCGTTTGGCGCAAGAATCTCTTGAAAATGATGAGCGCACCAGTCGTCCACTTGAAGCGGTAACGTTTCAAAAAGTTGCAATCATTGAAAAAATGGTATTAGAAGATCGCCGATTGAAAGTTAAGGAGTTAGCAGTGATGTGTGACATTTCGGAAACAAGTATTCTTCGAATTCTTCATGACCATTTGGGTATGAATAAAATTAGTGCAAGATGGGTACCGCGTCTTCTTTGGAGACGACCCAAAGCCGATTTTAGAGTCCATTGTCACTGGAGATGAAACAATGGTTCTGTATTATGATCCTCTATCCAAAAGGGAATCGATGAAATGGCGGCGACCCGACGAACCTCGTCCCAAAGAGGCGAAAGTCGTTCTATCGACAAAGAAGCTATGGCAACAATATTCTGGGATTGTGACGGCATTTTACTGATTGATTTTAAAGAACGCAATACAACTGTTAACAGTACATATTATGCGTCTTTATTGCATAAATTGAGAAACAATATTCGTGAAAAATGTGGAGGAAAATTGACAAGAGGTGTTCGATTATTACACGACAATGCACCCGTTCATACTACCGCAATTTCACAAGCTGCCATTCGCGAATGCGGCTTTGAAGCAATGGATCATCCACTGTACAGTCCGGATATGGTTCCTAGTGACTATTATTTATTTTCCAATTTAAAGAAAGACGTTAGGGGACGTCGTTTTAAGGACGAGAACGAGTTGCAAGCAGTTGTAATTGAACATTTTGAAGGAAAAACTTCAGATTATTTTTACAAGGGCATTGAATTATTAATTCCACGTTGTAATAAGTGTATTAACATTAGGGGATATTTTATATTGAAAAATAAATTATATTTTACCAAGTTAATTTTTCTATATCAGGCCGAGAATTTATGGCGCTTACCTCGTACTTTTCGGAAAACAGTCCCTACAATAATGGGTATTTTTTGAAATTTGATATGAAAAAGGCCTTTAGCGGGACTCTTTTGCAATTTTCTCAGGTTTTATGAGGTATACTTATAAAATACCTCAAAACAAAGTTGAAGCCTACAAAATGTATTATATTATTCTTTGGTGTGCAATAAATGTCGACCGATAATGTACGTTCGAAGAAAAGTGCGTTTCTATGACACTTATGTACTCATTTTCATGGTTAATTATATTTTCCACAAAATATATACTTCCACAATTTTTACGGACGTTTCAGAGCTCATTCTACATGAAATAAATAAAGATTATTAAAAGTTTCACAGTTTTATTAAAATATACCTGACAATATTGTTTCGACAGCTATGCTGTCATTATCAAAGGTAATATAATTATAAACAAACACGTCGCTAAGGTAGATACAAAATAGGTAACTAGATAAAATTATAATAATAATAATAAAAATTAATAATAAAAATCATAATTAAACATCTAATACTTCCAGTAAAGGAGAATTACTGAGCTCAAGTTGTTCATTCATTAAAGGTACCCTGAGTTTGTGTTTGTATATCTCAAAGGCTTCTAAAATGTCTAATTTGCGTTTGTTATTACAAAAATGTAGGAATTTAATATTATTCTGAGGAGTCATTGTGTGATTCTGTTCTAAAAGGTGTTTGGCGTAATTCGATTTTTCAGGATGTTTATTTTTGTAATGACGTACGTGTTCTTTATATCTTATGTCAAAATTTCAAAGTGTTTGTCCAATATATACCGAACTACAAAAAGAACAATTTAAACGGTAAATGCCCGATTTCATGATATCATGTGTTCTGTCTTGAGCATTAAATAAAAATGAAAAAGTGTTAGTGTTGGTTTTAAATGTTATTTTATAATTGTTGGTTTTTCTTAGTATATGTGCAATTTTTTCTGATATTTTGCCAAAATATGGTATAGATATGTAATTTGTGTCTTCTGTTTGATTGTCAATGGGATATATTCTTTTGATAGCTAACCTATAATCTTTTTGTTTAATTAAAGTGTCAATCATGTTCGGATTATAATGATTTGCATGTGCTAGTTGTTTAATGGTTGATATCTCTTTGCTAAAATCTGATTTTGTTAGTGGAATAGTTAAAGCTCTGTGTACTAATGATCTGTATGCTGCTATTTTATGTGTATTGTGGTGACAAGATTCATTTGGTATTGTTATGTCTGTTTGTGTTGGTTTTCTGTATATGTCGAAACAATATTGTCAGGTATATTTTAATAAAACTGTGAAACTTTTAATAATCTTTATTTATTTCATGATTATGGAGTTCCACAAAATAAGGCTGGAAACAATAAACAAGCTCATTCTACATGATTATTACCTTTCGAATAGGCCATTAACCATACTTTTAAGATGGATAGTATTCGAGTTACACGATGGCGAATATACCTGTGGTCCTTGACGACTCACTCCTTCAATTCACAATGACGGTTAGTCTCTCTGGAATGCGTTCTCACAGATTTCGGCGATGTACGGTGGTATAGTCGACGCTATATTACTCAGCTAGAGTAAACCTTCAGTGTGAAACTTCATGAAGAAAATTCTGACAGCGACGAAAATGATAACGCCAATTCTATTGAAATTCTAAATTTCAGCAAATTTTTTGAAAATCATTTGTAATAATTTTTTTATAAATATTGTGTACAGCAATTTGTAAAAAATGTTTCATGTTCTATTGATTTCATAATGGTCTAGGACAGCAAGGTTAATACAATGCTATTTTATTCTTTTTTTTTCAGTGTGAATCGGTAAATGCATAGGATAAAATAATAAAAAATAGCATCATATTAGCTCTGCTGTCCTAGATCATTATGAAACCAATAGTCGATTTATATTAATAGTAATATTTCATTTATAGCTTTCATGTTTCTTATTGTTATTATTTATTATTACGTCACTAATTCAAAATTTTCACATAATTAACTGAGTAAACGAAAATATACATTTTTTACAAAATAATATCTCAGGAAATATTGCTTGCATGACATTCAATAACCAACTGTTTTATAGGAAACTTAATCTTTTTAGCTTTTATATAATGCATTTTGTACATAGGAGCAGCCAAACTTGAAATATTTAAAAAACGCGCAAAGAAACAGCACTTTTTCGGAATGTCGAAAAATGACAGTTGCTGAAGAAATTCTATTTCAGAAACTCTGGGACGTACAAGGATTAATAAAAAAGAAAATTATGGGGAATTTTGTCAGCTACATTTTCATTCTTAACGTTGATGCCCGTAAAATTAATACTTTCTGAAATATTAGCGAAAAAGCAATTTTGTCTGCCATTTTACCATTATGGCGCAGCCGGCTCATCACCTACGCATGGGGAGTTTTGATGGTTTTTAGCACCACTTTTTAAGCCTATATACCAATTTTTAGCTTTTCCCCAATTTTTTCCTTTATATTGCTGAAAATGATTTAATTTACCTGGGCTACCGTATATCCGACAGTGTTGAACAAAATTAAATCTTACTGGCAATTGACAATTAAATTAATTAATTGTGACTATTTTTTATTTTGCATGATTACAACTAATTAATTGTTAGTCGATCTGGCAATTAAAAATTAATTAATTGTTAGTTGCTCCGACAATTCACAATTAATTAATTGTTAGTTAAAATTATTAATTGTAATTGTCATTGCAATTAACAATTGATATTGATTATGATGACAATTAACCTGATATTTATTAAAAAGATGGCAGATTGCTATATAATAATGCATCCCTTAAATAATCAGATGTTTTTTATTTGTAACTAACTTATTTGTAACTACAGCTGGGACATACGTTTTCTTATTAAAAGCTTTTTACGATTTATATTTTTATAGAGATTGTGCAGATAATACATTTTTAATAGTTTACAAAGTTTATTTGTGCACCCAATATTACAATACATGCATAAAGATATTTCAATTGCTCTTTTTATTTATAATAGGGTTTGTTTAAAAGTCTGGGACAAAACTGAAATGCGATCTGCTGTTATTACAAAATACTAGAAGGATCTTCATAGTTATTTTCGACGAACAAAAAGTTCGTCTCTGAATTCGTGAAGTCGGTCTGTCTGTCTGTCGGTCTGTCGCCTTTTTCCCTGTTGACTTTTTTGAATTTTTCTTGCAAAATCTCTTTTTTGGAATCTTATAGTACATTGGATTCTAAGAAACTTTTGGTTGAAACATTTTTTTGTATCTCTTCGGGAAAGTGGTCAAAATGACCACCGGAAATTTCGGTAAATTTTTGAAAAATGAAAAATTTTGTATTTTTTTAAATTTACGAAAAAATAAACATTTTTAGCAACAAAAAAAATTTTGTTCGTCATGGCAATGCTAGCTCTGCGCATTCTCAACTGGTTTTATTTAAATTTAAAAACTTTCATAAAATTGCAGTCTGCAATTAAGAGATTCATTGCGATTAAATATAATTGCAACTGAAATATCATAATTAAATCTTCAATCAACTGATTGATTAAAAATTTAATTGATTGATGCCCAACTCTGATCTCCAGTCGTTTTTACGATTTTTTATGAAACTAATTGTTTTATGTAATTTCCATAGAAACGCTGTAACCTATTCGCCGACGCCTTTCTATTAACAATGAATTAAGTTGTTGATTTTTTTAAAAGCAATAGAATTTGTAATTACATATTTTTTAAGCTTGCACAAAAAATATTGTGTATATCTTGTCCGCGAAATTATTTAAGCTTAATAATCTGAATAAAAATTAAAGAAAACTTAATTGCGAGAAATCCCAAGTGAATGCCCATCTAAAAAGTTGATAGGTACTTAAAGAAAGTGCTATATAAGATATTTAAGCAATCTAATATTTGCTAATGAACTAAACAATATTCTAATCGAAGCTAAGCAGAAACTTTTTAAACTAAAACAAATTAAGAAGAAATACGTATTTATTAATCGACTCCGCACAAATACTGCAAATCCAGTCAATATATCAAAGCCAAACACACTAAGAACTGCTCCGCTGTGAGACAAATAACATTGTTAAAATTTCTGTATCAGTCACCACGTGCATCGGCCTGCCGGCTGTAAGCTTACGCATGCTATATAGGTAATAACGTTGCATTCGACCAAACAATTAATGAATATTACTTCATTATTTGTATGGACAAATGTAGTTGCCCAGAGCTCAGTCACGCCGCCTAGTTCAGTTGCACGAACTAACCAAAAATGTAAGCGTATTTATTTTCAAGAGGCTGCGTATCTGTTTATTATCTGTGGTATGGGGCTTTGTCGGCAGATGCATCTCATCTATCACAACAACAAACCTTAATAACGTTTTATCCTATCGTATGTCTTTTTTCGCGTAAAATTGAATTTTTTTACAATTACAAATTCATTTTACTCAATTAAGAACGTGACAATCCTGTAAAGTCTGTAATAAAATTTGCTCCACATATGCACAAAATGCTGATGTGGAAGTTTCTTGACATTGAATTAAAGCACGTGATGATTTAATGAAGAATATTTGGGTCAGTATCTGATAGCCACTGTGTAAATAATACCGTTTTATTATTAGAGTGAGATAATACTGAGTTGGTAGTTTGTTGAACTTTGAAATAATAATTTGTCAATAAAGCACTTTGTTTATCTAATAACAGTTTTTAATGATTTTATAAAAGAATATCTTTTAAAGAGAGGATTTATCTAATTTAAATTAGATAAATAGGTTAAGGGATTTTGTTGACACCTCGTTTTGGCTACATTAAAAAATCTTTCATTTTATGGTAATTAGGTGCCTTAATCAATTTTTTTTACACAAGATGGTATTTTTTATTAAAAAAAACTAATACGTCAAGAAATTTTGAAAATATTCCGGAAATTAATAAATATAAAATGTAGATCAATTATTGTCTTATTTTTACTGTTGGTTTGTTATGAATCAGCGTGATTTTAACGTACAACGTACAAGTTTTGTTTACGATTTTAGTAGAATTAGTCACCCGACTAATCTGCTTCGGATGCTTATTATTTTTAAACAACGGCTGTCATCAGTTTGTTTGATTTTCTAAAACAATGTAAAGACCCAGCTGCGATTATACTTAAGCAAGGTTGCCAGATATGGCAATGGTTTTTTCTAAATTACTCGAAAGCTTATTAACATAAAAAAAAGATTATTAAGACTTTTTTGTTACTTTTGATGTCTTCTATCACCCCATAAAATTAATGCGTTCTAACTCATAACACCCTGTATATTCTTTCAGTAGCTCCGTTTAAATACAGAAGAATAATTGCTGACCAAGTATTGCACGTGGCTAATGCTTTTCGTTCCTATCGTACGTGGCTTTCCATCACTTTCTTATAGTAGTGTATACGTATACCTAAGCATATGACCTTGAACTACCAAACAATTCATTTTAGACAACTTACTATCCACCTATAGCACCTATTGGTAATTCCGAATCTACTATTAGTAATCCAAATTTAGCACAGTAATAGAAAACTGATACATTCCTTTCTAAAATATATGGCATAGCACTTTTCGCCCAAATTCAAATCGTCAAATTATTAATGTATACCTACATATAATTTTTATTAGTTTTGCTGGGAAGATCTTTCGTAAGGCATTTGGGCGTGAATTCAAACAAGAAGATATCTATGAAATAATAAGGAGGTTTGATTCATCGAAAGTAGGTGACGAACTCGAAAAAGAATGGGAATATGAAAAGAGATACAGAAAAGGTTGGCTTCTGAGACCTATGGTTAAAATGATTTGGAAAGAGTTCCTGATTTTAGAGTTGTCCTTAATTGTGTTTGAAACTCCATACATGTGAGAGATTGGTTACAGGTATTAATATTGCATCCTTAATTATTGAAAATGTACATTTTAGGTTTATTACGCCAATTCTCGTGGGGAAAGTAACGTCTTATTTCACACCAGGACAGACTGAAGTTTCGACTCATGATGCTTACATATATACCGCAGAATTAGTAGGCATGCTTGTTTACTATAACACATTCAACAATGTGTACTTACTACTGATTTTGGAAATGTCTCTAAAAGTGAGAATTGCTTGTTCTTCTTTGCTATACCGGAAATGTTTGAAATTAAATGATGCGTCTGTGAACAAGTGTGCAGATGGATTGTTGGTAACTTTGTTGACAAAAGATGTTACACAATTTGAAACATCATTTGATATGTTGCTAGTTGTCATAAATGGATTACTACAATTATTTGTTTTGACTTATGTAACATACAGAGAACTTGGTGCAGCAACTTTTTTTGGAGCTGGATTTATGTTGCTTATATTACCAATTCACGGTAAACTATAAATGTACTAAATATGCATGTTTTCAACATTTTGGTATGGTGGCTTGTTCTATTGACTGCTTTGTGACTTGTTCGTCGTCAAATCGATTCAAATTCGCTTTTATTGGCTGTGGTGATGGGTAAGAAGTAGTGAAGCTTCGACACATTACGTAAATCCTAATATAAAAGTTTACAAAGTACCTACATTTACAAATTACCACTTAGGACTAATTGCGTACTTCGACTGGAAGCGTCACTGCAATTAAACGTTCCTCATATATTTAATTTAATACGGTTTCTTCCTCTAACACTTGATTCTTTAGTTGCAGACCCGAAGTAAAGTAAAGCAGGATTTAATTTAATACTAGATCTATGAATTATACGAGGAAAAAAAGTTTAGATGCAGTGGATTTAGCACTTAAGAGGCCCCAAGCGCAATTTAATCTTGAGGCCTCCCTTTAAATATTTTCGGTACCACTACAGTGTGCATTTTACGTGCACGTTTTTACTATATCACGTGTTCTAGATTTGGTGTTGCGGTTTTAATCATTTTGGTTGAGCAATTATTTTAGACATATTTTAACTAATGTTTGTATGAAAAAATGACACTACTACCATCCCTCCCAAATCTAACATTAATACACGACAACAAATTCTCAAACGAAAGCAATAAAATAGTTGAATCGCAGTACACCGCGCCGCGCCGATATGATATGAATTCATGGTCCCACTCTAACAAACAAACCCATCAGATTTGCTCGCGTAGTCAGTTCAAAATTGTTTGAGAACTAAAACGCAACCACCATTCCATATTAACCAGCGCAGTACTGATCTCAGAGGTTTTAAAAGGCTACTACGTTCGCTTATTGGTTTCCAATTAAATTTCGGTCGCGTTAGCTATTCGGAAAGTGTAAACAAACATAACCAGTTGAAAATTCTAAGCTTAGTATTGCCTAAGTCTAACCGTTTCGGAGATAACCAAAATATGCGATTCGATATAGATTCTCGAAAACGGGCCCAACAATATCTCCGAATTTCATTCACCGCCAACTTTGGTCACAGATGTCTTAAAATCAAGTTTTAATATAATTTTCTAGGGGGATTTGTTTTAAATTTAATTCGAATCAAACAATCAAGCATTGCCAGGTCTACCTAGTGGAGTTCTTTCCTGGAAAATAAAGTTAATAAGAAAAATATTGTAATGGACGGGAGAAACCCCTATGCATTGCCGGTGAACATTCTAGATTGGCAGCGGAATGTATGATGCATCGACGAAGATTCTAGTGCATTCCAGCAAATCTTGTATACGGTATATAAAGTGCCGCCGCGCGGGGAGGGTGTCAGTCACCAGTGAACAATGAGTTAATTAAATACGCGCATCGTATAATAGTAGAATATAAATTTGTATATATAAAATAGTCTAAATTTAAATTAGTCTAAGTTTGTTAATAAATTATAGTTGTTTGTAACTAGTGTTAGTGTAAATATTTTCTCTTGATAATAGACAATTAAAACAGCACCTTGTTTAAAAAGAACGTTACAATATATAAAAAATCTAATCTAATCTAACCCAACATTTACCTGTATTAAGTGGCAGGTTCTCGAAAACTGCTAAATTGTTCTTTTCTTGTTCGAAAATATAAATTGGAATCTATAAAACTTTTTGTTTAAAACTGGCTCCTCTTTCGGTTTTTGTTGACCTTTGACCTATACACGTTAACAGTGAAGGTTACCTTAAAACATTATAACGCATTTGCGCTAGCTTTTCGGTTAAAAATCAGTTTTTGTTTGAGTTGTTCTTAGACCTTAAAAAAACCCCGAAATCGGGCAATTTTCAACACTTTGTTGCGCTATAGCTTCTACTAGATGTCAAAGATTTGAAGCACTTGTACGGATAAAATACCTATTTCAGAAATAAATACCCTTTGAGAGTTTAATTGACAAGTTCGGCTGTGTTAAAGGCCGAAAAAAATGTAACTGGTGTTAAATCGCATTAATCATATAATATAAATTGTCGAAGAAATACAAACAAATGAAAAAGTAACGAATTAATATTAATTATTGCATATTTTGTTTTAACAAAACAAAGTTACCTACGTATAATTGTATATATGAGGAGCGCAAACGTAAGTCTCGCAGAGGCGCGCAATCTTCGTAGTTACGCCACTGGACGAAGCGAGTGATGTAATTAAATAATCGGTCTCGAACGTACAGAAATGCATCGATTACAAATAACGCTTTTAAAAATATAAATACATAATTAAGAAATCGCAAAACTAAGGAGAACTGGCAAATATACAGTGTAAAACCTTTAACTTGGAATTGCGTAGATCGGCCCAGTAGAGCTCTGAAACGAAGCGCAACAAAAATAAGTCTTGTGTTTTAAATAGATATAAAGTATTTTAAATTTATAGTTTTAAAAATCTAAAGACTAAAGAAATGTAACCGCCGACGCGATATGCGCTGTTTCTAGCATTTGAAATTAATTTATTGTAGTAGTTTTAAATTCTGGACGTGTATAAATTAAAAAATGCTAAGAATCAAATCTAGAAACAATCTTGTTTAAAAAGAATCTTTGAACATGTCTATTAGTACATATTTCAAAAACATGACATACGTAGAAACGATAAAAATACAAACTTTAGTGTTTTAATACAGAAATAACTACATATGTTTTCTATTTTTAATTAATTTTTGTCTACTGTTTTAAGACTTTTATATTTTTTTGAGTATTATAGCCACTGAAACAAAAAACTGCTAGAAATAGTCGCAGCACATACCGACGACTTCGATTCTTGACGCTAATAGTGATGAAAGTCTATAAACGTAATTCCATAGGTTAATTTATTGGGATTTAAGATGTCGCCCCAAGTGGATTTTCGATCTCGTGCGTCTCGAATTAAACATTTTAGATTTATTTAATTTAAAAATATAAAAATTAAAAAATATATATAAATGAAGTAGTGTTGAATAATCTTCGCAGCCAAAGCTTTAATATAACAAAAATCACGTAAATCGACCCAGTGGTACCCTCAAAAGAACTGGAGCAAAAATAAGCCTTGTGTTAAATATATAGATTCAAATTTCACAGTAATTCAACTTACTATCCATCACTTTCAGAACCTTCTGATGTATAATTCGTATCTGAATCCGAGTGTTTACTGTAAAAATTATTTTTTTACTAAAACCTCGACTTTGTGTTCCACATCCCACATGTGTTGTTGTATTTGTTAAGTGACAACAAATACAAATGGAATCTGGGCAATTCCTTTTACTAGAAAATCTTTTACGTCCCTTCACTTAAAAGTTTTGTTATTCGCTGCAATGTAACTTTTAATTTGCGACCAAAATTTGTGTAACATGAACATTACTACTGGACGTTCATCTCCATTTCCCATCATCAGTCATTAAGAGCGTCCATAGCGTTGCATTTGGTTTATTTACGCTTTCCGAATAGCTAACGCGACCAGACTTTAGTTGCGCATAGTCTTGAACTACCTCCGCGAACTAATCTAAAATCGTTTCTTGAGTAATATCGTCACCAGGGTTTGTACTTGTGGAATTACTACTACTAGGAAGAAACTGAAAGTGTTTTATTTAAGCATTAATGATAATATGTATTTTGCTTCAGATTCGCTGGATTCGCATAAATATTTTATATAATATATAGGGATATTCGCATAAGAGTTTACTTCTTCTATTAAAAACTTCTCATATTAAATTATAGTTTTATTCAGTAACGGTAATAAAGGTGAGTGTAAAAATTTAAAATGAAACAATTTTATTTTTGAGACCTGAGATTGGAGGCCTCCTCTATTTAAGAGGCACCAGGCGCACGCCTTCTGCACCTGTTCGGAAGCGGCCACTGGTTGGATTTGGATGTATACCTAAGTCAGATTGATCAATACTTGATTACAAGCCGCGCGCGTGGCGACTAATATCTGTTTGATTTATAAAAAAACTCTGATTAAAGAAAAAAGAAAAAGTGGCATAGTTTCAAAATCCAATTTAGTGAATTCTAGACAAAAAGAAATTTTAAAAGAGCCAATTAGATCATCTTGCTCAGATTACATCATAGATTACAGATACATTTTTGTTTTCATATCCTAGAAAATGACTTTTTGTCAGTGCAGATTTACTGACAAAGCTATCACGCGTTATTTATAAGACAGGAAATGATAAAGCGAATAAAAGAATAGTCATAGAAAAACTTCTAACTACGGTTAGCAATAAAACTTTATGACACTTGCAACTATACAACGAAATTGTCGAAATTGCAATAAACTTGAAACTATGAGTCTGTATTCCTCAACAGTCGGGTTTTAATTCCTCCATATTTCAGAATTCTGTCCTAAAATTGTGAAATTTGGAAGGGAAACGAGGGAAATGAGTTTTATAGTCAAATTAGTAGATTTTTGTAAATAATTCCATTCCTCACTACGAAATCACTGGAAATTTCTTCAGTGACTTAAAGTGGCCTTTATTAACTCGTACCTACCGTATAATACTAGTCTATATCGGCATTTAATACCTAAGCTGGTGCATTCACCGAAGAAAACGAAACGCGTAGTACACACTGTGAATTTTTGCCAGAAAAATTTTTAATTTTCGCTGTTCACAGAATTTATGGATTTGTAACGAGCGACTACTCTTACCACAGGTTATTGTCTTTTAAGCAGTCGACAGTCTGGAAATTTCTAAAACGACGATGGACTCCTTCCCGGAGCTCGTGCTTAGACTTTGCAAACAGAAAACGAATCAAACGCCATTGAACAATAAATGAAACCAACGAATGGACACAGCAGAAAGGGATCACAACGACAAACTAAAATTTCGTCTATATGTACATCTTAGTGAATACGTCGAAAAGTATAGAGGGCCTTCCGCCTGCTTAACAACCTAGCTTAAGGTTCTCGCAGTCATTGGTATTACGTGACAAACATACCAGCCTTATGAGAACCATCGTCACTCAGGCATCATGACAAAACTTAACGCACGAACTTTAAGGTATGGTTCAGCACTTAAGGCATATTTCATATTTTGTTTATTGGCTATAGTTTTTGAGATATTTATCTAAATAGAATTGCTTTTTAGGCTGTTAGATTAAGTATAAGATCGCCTTACACGGGATTTTGAAACTAGAATCTGCAACAGTAGATATTTCGCTAAACAGCTCCGATGTTCCGACATGTGAACAACGCTCTATAAGAATACTTAAACTTTTCCATGCCTTTCAAAATCTTCCTCAATCATAATCAAATCGAACTGCTCGGCCTTAAAAAGATTACAAATTAAAAATAAATCTGTCCCGCATCTGGTGTTGAAATGTTGAAGACGTTATACATTCTATCCTGGTTTGTATTTTCTTGTACGAAGATAAAGTGTGACTGACAGATATTTCTAACATGGTCCCAATCTTGGGCTCCTTGAGCACCCCTTAACAAGATCAAAATAGTCTTGTCAAGACAAGTCTTTTAGATCTAATCCGGTTTGTATAACATGATAAGGAATTGATGAAGTTCTAGATGAAGGAATTTAGTTCAGCTCAAAAAATTGAGTTGGTATTAGATCACCTAAATCAAGAGCTCGTTATCAATTGATCATATCAGCACCCCAGTTTCAAAGATACACTACAACGGGGTCGATGGCACACGCTTAGGTCTTTTACTTATAAGTTAAGATGTGACCTTCCTGGCTACGGCCAGACAATATCAGCTGTTTTCCTGATCTCAATTTATCCAAAAGTCATTCATATTTCAATAAGAGATTACTTTTGCTAATACAATAGTTACATGGAATCCTCCAACTGTCAACCAAAAATGAACTAAACAAAAATGGAGCTTAACGTTTATTCGGCTCATTGAAGATTGTGTGAAGGATAGATCTTTTTTTGATTCTTTTTTTTGACGTTAAAGAAAACAATTAGATGTGCAACTGTGGACTCTGTAAAAGTTAATTATAGATATTAACAATAAATTGATAATAAAATTTGGATAAAATTTTACAAAAACTATTACGGTCGCATTAATTTTATAAAGAAAAAAATCGTTTTTACAATTAATCAATTTGATTTGAATAGACAAGATTAAGTTGCCAACGTTTTGATTCGATATGCAATAATATTAATGATGCAAGAATGATTTGATTAAAGAAATTATAGCGCATTGATTTAACTAATCTTAGTGCGCATTAAAAAACTTATAAAAAGGTAATTATGGTCGTAAACGTTCTAATTAGAAGCGAGGGCGAGATATTGCACGGTTAGAAGAAGCGGTTGAATCTGACCTTTGGTTGCGTAGACGTGGTTTAATTTAAGCGATGATCTTAGATAAGATAGTTTCGATGACTGGTTGATGAAGCTTGCTCACGCACCGAGACTGCACTAAAACAATATCGCTAGTGGCATTAAATTCGATTTGAACTGGCAAAGATTTGGCTTTAGTCTTGGTTTTGTTACAAAAAGATCGACTGGTTTTGAAATATGGGGCAGTTTTTAAACAAAACGCTTATCACGATTAATTATCACAAACGTGGTGTGACATGTAATTTGCGTTTCCGCAGGAGTTTCTGGAGATGATGTGATTGAAAATGCCAACTTATAAATTAGTAATAATAATTACTATAAATTAGAAATCATAAATTAGATTAGTAATTATAATATTGCAGTTAATAAAAGGACCATAGTTACAGAAATACTGCAGAAAAACACATTAAACAAAATATGAATGCTTAAACAATGTATTAAAATAACGGGTTAATAAAATCGTCAAATAACAGAATTACAATATAACTGCATGCATGCATTTAGTAATGGTATAAGTACAAGTAGGCCCTCCGTGGTCGAGATCCTGTGTCTCAATCAGAGGAACATGGGCTCACATCTCGGTTGCGACTGAATTAAAAAAAAATATTCCTTATTAGGATAAGGTATTATTGTACCGTTCTTTTTAAATAATACTAAAGGTGCTGTTTTAACTGTTTATTAACAAGAAACAGTTATTAATGCTAAAACTAATTACAAACACTATTATAAACTATTAACGAACTTAAACTAATTTAATTACAAATTATTGTTACTACAACAAATTTATTTGCGTAGATATTTATCTTATACTATCACACGATGCGCGTATTTAATTTGCTGGTTGACTGCTGTCGTTTTGCTCGGTGGCGTTTATATAGCATACGTCCATTGCTTTAAAACATTCCGCCGCTAGTCTCGAATATGGTAGAAGATTGTCAATACGCCGAGAACCTTCTCGCGTATTCGCGGCCAGTGTATAGCGGTTTTCCCGTTCATTACACTGCCCTCTTTTCAAGTTTGTTCTGTCCCAGAACAGGTTTTATTCTCTGGTTCTTGTAGAAAGGGCCATGACGATATTGACAGTTTTCACCTCGACTACACGTTCCATTACGGTAGAAATAACACTCTTCACTCTTCGTTGGTCTTGACGCGAGCTGTGGGTCAAAGCTGCAGACCAAAATAATCACGTCCGTACCTCTAAAGATGACTTCCAAGATGTTTCGAACGATCCTCCAATCCAACTGGTCCCGCCCACAGCCGAGTTTGGGAACTGTCAATTTATTAACGCCCATGGTAAGCAGCTCGGTTCTCAAATCCCATAATGCCCTCCAGGTCCGCGTAACTGGGTTTCTGGTAGTAAAACTGCTTCGTTACCAAATAGTTAATAGAGCGTCTCTGATCCAGCAAGTGTAAGGTTTTACCAACAGAAGGATTCCGTTCTCGAGGTTTATTCAGCAGTCCGAATTTATTTCTAAACACTATTGCGATCCCTCTTTCCATGCAAAGGTCCTCGGAGACACAGTGGGTCATGGAATAATCAACAGGGACCCGGAAGAGATCGTGTTGCATCTCGGTCGTGACTCCAAATCGCGATTTTCTGGTCCTGGAAAACGCAGCCATAAAACCTCCAAAGGTTGGCTGATCATCTTCAGACCTTACTCTATTGACAGCTTCTTCAGCCTCATCTACCCAATCCACGACTGCGTCATTATTTCCCTCATAGGGCACCAGATCATTGAAGTGTTCTATCTTTGGTTTCCCTCTTGGCAATTTCTGCATGCGACATATCAAATCATGTATTCGTTTCATCATCTGGTATGGGCCCTACCTTTGGCGAGTAGCCAAAACGTCTTTTCAGGTTATATAACCAGACAAGCTCTCCAGGTTGAAACCCTCCTTGTTGGGCTCTCACACCGTACAAGGTCTTCATCCGGTCACTAACGATTCGGCTATTCTTTTGGGTTCGATCGTGAATATCCTCCAACGTTTTCTTTAAGTTGACGACACAATCATTCCCGGCTACCTCCCAGTGGCGTAACTACGTAAAACTGCGCGCCCCTGCGAAACTTACGTTGCGCCCCTTTTATACAAGTGGTAACAATAGTATAAAATACAGATTGTAACTTTTTAATTTGAATAGTTACAAACAAATGTTAAATACAAAAGTGTTTTCGTTTATCCCGATGAATATTGTGACATTTTTGATTTGTTCGTATCTTCTTTTGTTGTGTTGCAATAACTATAGCAATTAACCTTGTTTTTTAAATGGCTTCCGTATCTCTTTTTATATTTCTGAAAAGAGTTTATTTTTCTCTGTTTAGTAATGCTAATTTACCATAACAAAAAAACTGTAAATTAGAAAGAAAAATATTTTAGAAAAAAAAACGTCAGAATGAATCAATTAATAATGAGAACTGGCTTGTAGTAAAATTAATCTAGTCCGACTTGATTATCAGTTTTGGTCAAGTATGCCATGGGAATTTGACAACTAAAACTATAATGAGCAAATAAACAATCATTATTACTCTATTAATTACAAATATTAGCTATAAATTATTACAAATTATAGGATGGAATTTTTTGAACAGAAAATGGCAAGATTTAATATGGATGACAATTTTGCTTTTAACATTGTGTTCTGCGTTGAAGCGACATTTATCTGAACGATACGAAAAATCAACGTAATTGTTGGTATTGGTCGTACGCAAATCCACACTGAGCGAAAGAAGGACACGCACACTATCCTCAAAAAGTCAATGAATTCATTATAGGTGGACATATCACAGGATCTTTTTTCTTGATAAAGATCTTGCCACTAATATCTATTCGTGCACAGAGAAAAATGTATTTAAATTTCATCAACAATTGTGTGGTATTGTAAAACAAATTGGTCTTAAAAAAGTGACAGGGACAATTTGTGTACAATTATAAAACAAGATTGTGTCATTTAGTTTGTCAAGATTTTGTGGAAGTCAATAGTAATTTTGTAGAATCAAATGAATAGTTGTGTATAAGTTTCCATAACAAATTGTGTTACTTATTAAAACAGAATGTGTAATGTTATTGCATACAATTTTATACAAAATTGTACAATTGTTGCGCTAGTGTGTGCCACAATTGCTTAATAGTATTTAACACAATTACTTGTTCACATTTATACAAATTGTGCAATACTCTGGCACAAATATTCTATACAGAAAGGCTAGATATCACAAATAAAATATATATTTTTACATATATTAAAATATATGTAACTAATATGTATATAGCTATACAATGTATCGTATTTACATACTATACAACGTGTAGTATATACACGTATAACACTAAAATTTTCTTTTGCCGTCGGCTGTTTATATATAAATCTCGAATTTACATTAATAGCGACAATTACAAGTGGTGACATCTATAGGATGTCATCCATAAACTTTGCGAAACACAATAATTAGTAGCAAGCAGTTTGAACACTGGATTATGATTTCATTCAAACAAAATATTGTATTTTTCTAAACATTTTTTACAATTATACTTCAACATAATATGCTAGCTTATCCTCTACAACATTGTTCCAAAGAAAGCAGAACTAAATCTGACTGTGTTAAATAATTGTCGTAAGTTCCTGTTAGACAATTCAGTAACGAAATCCTACACAACGCTGGACAATACGATTCTACAATTATAATATAAATTTCTCCAACACCGTTTTGAACAATATTGTGCAAAGCTCTTATAAAGTATTTCTCTCTGTGTGGCAAAACTTTCATCAAGAAAAAAATGAACCTACCTAGAGTTACTTCAAAGTCATGTTATACCCACAATTACTGCAATATTTCCAGGTATTGACAACAGGATTATCTTCCAACACGTCGGAACCCCCCGCACATTTTGCAGCACATGTTAGAATAACGTATACAGGGTGATTCAGAAAAAACTGATATCCTTTAAATGGTAGGTAGAGGGGAGGCAGTAGAGCTAATTTACCTTGACAAGTATAGGTCAAGTTTTCCAGAAAATTAATTTTAAGGTTTTATTGAATTTTGGATCCGGTCCTGACCCTGGATCCTTTTGGATCAAGGTAAATTAGCTCTACTGCCTCCCCTCTACCTACCATTTAAAGAATTACCTTTATTTCTGAATCACCCTGTATGAATTAATGAAGGATACCGAAGGATAGATACTGAAGGATACAAATTCATGAATATTGGATCCGGTCCTGACCTTGGAACCTTTTGGATGTAAAATTCATTAAACTTTAAAATTCATTTTCTGGAAAACTATTCGTTTCTGACCTATACTTGTCAAGGTAAATTAGCTCTACTGTCTCCCCTCTACCTACCATTTAAAGGATATCAGTTATTTCTGAATCACCTTGTATAAAGGAATGCCACTTAATTTGGATGATTTGAAGGCTAGAATAACTGCTGAAATACGCAGAATACCAGAGGACATGTTACAAAGAGCTATAATAAATTTTAGATAACGATTAGATCATTGCTGGCAGTCAATGTAGCTCAATTTGAGAATTAATTAAATTAATACCCATATTAGATTGTTTGTCCGCCTGCATTTAGAATAGGTATTTTTTGTGTTCCATTTATTGATATGGCTTCAAAAAAAAAATTTTCTCATCTTGGTGTTTGCTTGTTACAATTTTATTTGTCAAATTTTCACAGTATACTTGACCAAAATTGATAATTAAGTGTTATTAGATTCATGGCAGGTTTCACAAAGCTTGATTAAGTTCTAATTAACTTAATCATGATTAAATTTGAAATCCAGAAATATAATTGGATAAAGTATCAGATCTCTTAAATCTCAGCCAATGAAATTGCTGGATTTTAAATTTAATCACGATTAAGCTAATCAGAACTTAATCAAGCTTTGTGAAACCGGCCATCAGTTTACTACAAGCGAGTTCTCAGTTTTAATTGACTAATTTTCTCCGGTTTTTTTCTAAAATATTTATTCCTAATTTTAACTTTTTTCATTATGATAAAATATCATTGCTAAATAGAGAAGAAAAACACTTTTCAAAAATGCACAGAATACATACGGTTGGTTGCTATAGCAATTACAAAACAAAAGAAGATACCAACAAACCAAAAACGTCGCAATATGCATCGGGATAAACGAAAAACTTTTGAATTTAACATTTGTAACTCCTAAATTAAAAAGTTACAGACATTATTTGATACTTCTGTTACACTCTGTGACTCTGTAAACGATTATACGAAGGTAACTTTATTTGTTCAAATAAAACATGCAATAATTAATATCAAGTAATTCATGGCCATAGAATGTTATTACCTCCATGCATGTTTTAAAATTTCTCTTCCCAACGAAATAAAGTTTCAAGAAAGCAGCGCCCTTCGGAGGGTTGCGCCCCCCGCGCCGCAGGGTCTGCAGGGGCGGTAGTTACGCCACTGCTACCTCCTGCTTCGCAGGTGGACATCCACATTCCAGATCACACGTTAACCGTGGCTCGCGTCCGAACATTACACACTGTGGTGACTGTCCGGTTGTTTCCTGAACCGATGTACGCTAAGCCATCAGGAACAGATGCAGATTTGTCTAGATTCCTTTAGATTTTTTAGATGTTCGTTGAATGATTTTCCGACGATAATCACATCATCTAGATATACCAGGCAAGTCTTCCACAACAGCCCCCTCACGATGGTCTTCATCGAAGGTGGCCATAATCCGGAAGCAATAGTGAAAACGCGGTCTTCGGGTTCTACCTCAACTTGCCAATAACCCCTCTTTAAGTATAAAGTCGGAAATCGTGACCCAGACAGTGTATCTAACGTGTCGTCGATGCGTGGTAAGAGATAGCTGTCTTTTTTGGTCACGTTATTGAGCTGTCGATAGTCTACACAGAACCTCGTTGACCCGTCCTTCTTGATGACCAGGACCACCGATGATTCCCATGGGCTGATGGATGGCTCAATGACCCCTTCTTCTTCTATATCGGTGATAATCTTCTCGGTTTCTACTCGCCTTGCTAAAGATAGACGTCTCTGCATTTGGCCGATTCTTTCTTCTACTATCTTTATTATCTTATCTTGTTTTGCCAATTTCATTTCTAATAGTCCTCGGATTTTTACAATAACTCTTCCTTAAACATGCTAGAATTTTCTTCAGATTTTACTTAACAATACACTTCTAGAAACCATTCTTTAAGCCGATTTATTAACACGCTTTTATTTCCACTTATTTCTAAATCTTTTTCTTCCAATTCTCTCTTTCAATCTGCCACTTTTAGTTCGTTTAAAAATTTCGTCGAAATTCTGATTATTCGTTGGAATTGTTTTCAACACTAAAAAGTTTATTCTCACAGCACTATATTTATTACGCGATTTTATTTATTTATTTTAAACACCTGACAACACTGTAACGTTCTTTTTAAATAATACGAAAGGTACTGTTTTAACTGTTTAGTAACAAGAGAAATATTAACACTAACACTAATTTCAAACACTATTATAGTTTATAACGAACTTAAACTAATTTAATTACAGATTATTGAGATTATTATTACTACAACAGATATTTATTTATCTTATACTATCACACAATGCGCGCATTTTAATTTATTGGTTTCTGTACACTTACTTTCTGTACAAATTACTTTTTGTTTTACAACTTAGGGCTTTTTTAATTTCACTGTTTTAGCTTATTTGGGATATAAAACATCGGTATACAGATTAAAGACAGCAAAGAGAACAGACCAAAGAGTGAAGATAACACAAGAAATCCTAACAGCTATCAGAATCGTAAAAATGTATACATGGGAATTATTCTTTTCAAAATCTGTCAACAAACTTAGAAGGTTTGTATCTTTTGTTTGCCCTAATATATCTATTAACATATTATACTTTATACTTTGGTACTAATTTCTTTTATTATAGGTTTATTTTTCTAATTTTCCATGACGTTATTGCTTTGTTTCAGAAAAGAACTTTTCAATTTACGGATATTGCTTTACATAAAAGCACTTGTTTCGTCAATTGGAGAACTGAGTTCAAAATTAGCTTTGTACATTTGTATTATATCATACGTTGCTTTAGGAAATCACATAACAGCAGAGAAGGCATTTATTGTAACTGGTACATTTGCGGTTTTACAGGCCGTTCTAACGGAAAATGTACCATCTGGAATAACAAAGATGGCTGAATTTAAAGCTTCTTTACACAGAATAACAGAGTTTTTACAACTGGAAGAAGTACCTGAAAATCAAAACATTGGCTATATTGGAGAACAGCAGCCTACAATTTTTATAGAGAATGTTACAATAAAAACAAGTGAAAGAATTAATATTTTAGAAAATATCAATTTTAAGACTAAGGAGGGATTAACTGTATTAACAGGGCCTGTTGGAGCTGGAAAATCTACTTTGTTAAAACTAATCTTAAGTGATATGAAGAAATTGCAGGGAATAGTAGAGATTGCTGGGAAGATTTCTTACGCTTCGCAGGAACCATGGTTGTTTCCAGGAACTATTAAGCAAAATATTATATTTAGTGAACGCTTTGACGAAAAACGTTATGAAACTGTTATAAAGGTGTGTGCATTAAAAAAAGATTTTGAAGCATTTCCTGAACGAGATCGGACGTGCCTTACTGACAAAGGGCTCAATTTAAGCAGGGGACAGAAAAATAGAATCAATTTGGCTAGAGCTATTTATAAGATAGCTGATATTTATTTACTAGATGATTGTTTATCTGCAGTTGATACTAGTGTAGGCAAACATATTTTTTACGAATGTATCAGAGGTTTTCTAAATGATAATATATGCATCTTAGTAGCACACCAAGGTCAATTTTTACGAGAAGCTGATAGTATTGTTGTGTTAGATAAAGGTAATATAAGATTTCAAGGTAGTTACACTGATCTTAATGATGGGAAGAACACGGACGTAATGTCCACTCTAAACAGTTTTAATGATACTGAAGAAAATTATGATAAAATTGAAGCGAGCGAAGACAATAGTCTGTCAGTTGTTAATTTTGAAAATGCTGATGAATCTAGTAAGTTGTTAATATCTGAAAATCCTATTAAAAAGGATATATACGAGGAAAATATAGAAGAAGGAACTGTTAAAAAAGACGTGTACTTCCAATACTTCCTTTCTGGAGGAATAATATTGTTACTCCTAGTAGTCGTTTTGTCCCTAGCTGCGCATGCAACATCAAGTTGGGCAGACTATTTTGTGAGCTTTTGGTAACAGTAATGTTATATACTATAGAATAAATACTGAACGTATAATTGCAGGGTTGATAACGAGCGAGAATTGTCTGGTTTTAGATATAATCAGACTACAGGTTCCCCAGAATATATAAAACTTGAACAATCACACAATAGTACAATGAGGAACTATTCGTTCGTGATTGTAGCGGCAATCATACTTACAATGTTGAAATCTTTTGCATTTTTTAATTTTGCTCTTGCAGCTTCCAAAAAAATTCATGGAGTAGTTTTAGAAAAGATTGTAAATGCGTCAATGGTATTTTTCGATATGAATTTATCTGGAAATATTTTGAATAGATTTTCTCGAGATCTGGGAATATTGGATGAACAATTACCGTACACAATTAATAGTGTCATCTCGGTAAGTACAATTAATTTTATTGTCCCATTTCATCATAGTACGTAATGACTATAATGACTTTACGATGATAAAGAGATTTTCTACTTTATAATAACGATTCCCATAGTTCTATGTTCAATATGAGACTAAAAACTCAATTGTTTGTTCATTTTTTTTTTGCCCGACTAAATAGAACACTTTCTTTCTTCTGGACGCAAATTGCTAAGATCATCATGATCCAGGAAGCAAACATCGCCGTCAGATGTCTATTGACATCCGCGGCAATGAGACGGAAATCCGTGGTCCGTGTTATAATCGATGTCCGTTATCTACTTATAATCGGCTAGCCGATAAACGCTAACAACGAAATCACTTTCTATTATTACAGGCGCCGAATGGAGCCAACGGACAAAGATTTTGTGTGACGCTGTAAGCGTCGTTGCTCGGGGCGCCAAGGTTGTAAAAAGCATCCTTGCAGGTGCGCCAACTTTGTAACCTTTTTCTTTCCTGTGGCGCTGGATTTGTAAGGATTTCTGCTCAGGCGCCAAGCTTGTTTACGAAGGGCGCCGGATTGTCTTCGGTAGTCGGTGATAAATATTGGGCGGCAGTTATTTTAACGTGGTATGCTTCAAGGATCCGGGTAGCTGTTAGTGAACAACAGCTGAAGTCGTTGAGACCAATATCGTCTGGATGGTTTCGAGGGCGTTCACCTATTTCACTAAAGTACATACAGTAAAAAACGGTGCCAATTTTAGCCTTAGTAAATAAAAACACTTAAACTTCAAACCTAACAGTTTTAATGTCACCAAAGCTCCAGCAACTGTTATATCTAGCCCTAATAGCATGTACAATAAGAAAATAAGAGCGTGACAGGGTGAAAGAGTACGGGGAAGGCAAGCGGGTATCTGTCGATTACGGGAGGAGAGGATAGGTCTTCTGTTAGTGGCAAAGAGGGTGGAGATAAGGCAAGATCCCCAGGCACACGGACAGTGCGATCTCGGGAGGAAATGAAAATAAAGGAATACGCAAGTAAGGTTTTGAAAGCCCGTACCCTTCCAAAAGGGTGGAAGCCGAAGGAGATCGGGGCGGAAAAGGAACTACTCTTAGATTCCTGGTAAGCGGATTGGTTCGCTTGGTTGCTTGCTAGTCCTACTGGTGGATCTGGTTGTAGTCGAATTCCAAGAATGAACTGAACAAAACGGCTAGCGCACTCTAATTTAAATGTGCTCTCGGAGTGGGGAGGAGGAACGGTAGAAGTAAAATAGAGCGGCGTACGCAGAATAAACAACAGGAGGCGCGTACGTTTGCTTGAGTCGGCGTCTTATCCGAACGGTTATAGATTACAATGGATGATAAGCTTACACAAATAATAATTAAAAATAAAGTAACTTCGTTACAATGCTTAATAATTGTAGTAGTAACTAGGATAATGGGCCCTACGGGCCTAAGCACTTAATTATGATAGAAATAGCATTTATCGATTTTTTTTAAAGTAGGTCAGTATTTACATGACCTACATAAATCTCCAATCGATTCTCTATCGATAAAGCACATATTAGTACCAAATAACACTCAATAGCACTAAATAGTACGATAGAATCAGCATTTATCGATTTTAACAACCTAATTTAAAAAATTTTAAAACATAACCTAATTTAAAAAAATTATCCTCGACAAATTACGCGTCGAATGAGCCCAAGCCCATCTCTCTAGCCCTTATAGAACGCGAGAATGAGGCTCGGACACTCAACTTTAGTAGTATTGGAGTCGAATGAGCCCAACCCATCTCTAACATGACCTACTTTAAAAAATTTTTAAAGTCGTTTTTAAGGTCGTGCATTATCCTCGGCAAATTACGCGTCGAATGAGCCCAAGCCCATCTCTCCAGCCCTTATAGAACGCGAGAATGGGGCTCGGACACACATACAAATCAACTTTAGTAGTATTGGATTTAATGGCCAGTAGTCGGAACTATATTGATACATTTTTAAAGAACTTATCGGTTATCGGTATCGCGACACTAATTTGCTTGAAGTGTCCCAAAATTTAAGATACTTTTTTGCGCTAGCATTACTCATAGGATATACTCAATAGACCATGGATTTCCGCCTTATTGAAAAAAATCATGTTAGTTAAATATTCTTTCAATTAATAATAAAATAGATTTACAATTTATTTCAAATTAAGCATTTGAAAACAATTCTAAAAAATATACAGGGTGATTCAGAAATATCTGATATCCTTTAAATGGTAGGTATAGGGGAGGCAGTAGAGCTAGTTTACCTTGACAAGTATAGGTCAAAAACGAAGTTTTCCATTAATTTCAATCGAATTAATTTTAAAGTTTTTTTGAATTTTTGGATCCGGTCCTGACTTTGGATCCTTTTGGATTCAAAATTCATTAAACTTTAAAATTCATTTTCTGGAAAACTATTCGTTTTTGACCTATACTTGTCAAGGTAAATTAGCTCTACTGCCTCTGGTCTACTACCAATTAAAGGATATCAGTTGTTTCTGAATCACCCTGTATATATAGTATTGGTAACTAATAGAGATACAAAACAATCTGATTTGAAATTTCATATTTGACGCTAAACGCAATACATGAATGGCATTGTAAATTTGACTAACAATTTTAATCTTTTGAAAACTAAAGTTGTTTACCTAAACACAATAACGGATGCCAAACAAACATTAACACCCTGAAACATAAGTAGAGATTTTTTTTTATAAGATAAAAAAGATACAAAAGATTATAACATACATTTTATTTTCAGACAATCCTTACACTCTTAGCAACTTTGTTGATCATCTCGTCCGTAAACTTATTTTTCCTGATTCCTTCAATGGTATTAATCATAATATTGGTGGTAGCACGCTATTTATATATACCAGCTGGACGAAGCTTAAGAAGATTAGAAGGAGCAAGTAAACAAATCAAATAATCGCTCTAACAAAAACAACTAACTTTTTGTTTTGTTTTATTTTAGCCCGAAGTCCAGTAATTGGCCACCTTAACGCAACTCTAGAAGGTTTAACGACAATAAGAGCTAATCAAGCTCAGAGAATTCTAAAAAAAGAATTTGATAGGCACCAGGATCTTTATAATTCAGTATGCCATATGAATATGGCTACAAAAAGAGCATTTGCATTTTATTTAGAAATATTAGGTTCATTTTATATTACTGTTGTAACGCTGACATTTTTGTTCCTTAAAACAGGTAAAGTGGAATTAACTAACAAATATTTATGTATGCTTTTTCTACGTGAGATCTATTTTAGAAGCACTTGCTGGTCAAGTTGGGTTAGCTATAACTAAGGCATTTTCCTTATTGGGACTTTTACAAATTGCTGTCAAGACTTGGACCGAATTTGAAAATCAAATGACTTCTACCGAGAGAGTATTGGAATATACTAAAATCAAGCATGAAGAGAAAATAGGGGATAAATTGAATAATTGGCCAAGTAATGGTAGAATAGTTTATACTGACGTAAACCTACAATATCATGCTACCGGCGAAACGATTTTAAAAGATATAAATTTTGAAGTAAGACCAAAACAAAAGCTAGGAATTGTTGGAAGAACGGGTGCTGGAAAGTCTTCTATAATCTCTGCTCTGTTTAGAATGTACGAATATAGAGGAAGTATATGCATTGATGACGTAGACATTAAGAGTGTAGGCGTTGAGTTATTACGGTCTAAAATATCAATTATACCTCAAGATCCAGTTTTGTTCTCTGGAACTATTAGAAGTAATCTAGATCCTAATAATGAATATTCAGACGAAATATTGTGGGAAGCTTTGAAAGAAGTTGAAATGAAAAAATTAATTAGTCACTTAGATTTGAAGTTGAACGATGGTAATTCTAATTTTAGTGTAGGCCAAAAGCAACTGATATGTTTGGCAAGAGCAGTTATACGTAATAATATAATTTTAATATTGGACGAAGCTACGGCTAATGTAGATCCTCAAACGGACAGTTTAATACAAAGAACGATTAAAAGGAAGTTTTCTCATTGTACTGTGATAACCATAGCACATAGATTACACACGATTATGGATTCTGATTACGTATTGGTTTTGAACTCAGGAAACATTGTCGAATATGATCATCCAGAAGTATTAATAGAAAAGGAAGGATTGTTCTACAGTATGGTTAAAGAAGCAGGATTATTATAATGTTAGATTATTTTTAAATGTGTAAGATTAATTAACTTATACTTAAGAATAGAATAATTATAACAAAAACGTACAGAGATTTTAATTTATAAGATTTTATAAAATGACAGTTTCTGACAACAAAGTTGGTTAATGCGGGATAATTTAAATATTAATGTGAGTTTAATTTATTTTGTTCTTAATTCAAATAAAACCGATAAGACGAATTTAAAGAAATTACATCAGAATGATTTCTAAGTTCGACCCTGATATCTTTAGGCAACCCAACAACCACCTGTGAACGCAGCTGATTTTCTAACTACCTATACGAGTCTCATTTAATTTGTCTGATTTATACTACAGAAATCTTTTTGGCACGCTTAGTACATACGGCGGCTCGTAGTGATTGACAACGCATGGGCAACAACAGCAAGTGGCAAGGGGCGTTAACCTTTACGAGGGGCGGTCCGAACGAAATTTTCGAAGGACTGCTCTTCCAGAAACTATTTTAATTTTACAATCGTTAGTTTGTTTCCTGTACTTCACTGACTTATAAAATGTCAACTATGTTAGTCAATATAATATACTGCGAAGTTTATTTTTTTGTATTTTGGTAAATTGTTAAAATCTTTTATATCTCTCAGATCTCAGGGTCGAACTATCTGATATTCAATCAGAAAAGTTACCTATAAACTTTCTTTATTATACCTTTAATATGCGACTCAATTATAACTCTTCAATATGGGCTTCTGTTATTGAAAGATTAAATATTACCAACAAAGAATGAAATTTTTTTATACACATACACTGGTTATTAATTTTCAACACATAAAGTTTGGTTATTAATCATAACCATTGACACTTATATCTGAAATGTCAAACATGACATTCATCAACCAAAATATTTTCAAGAAAGAATATTATATTTAGTTTATTAGCTTTTTATTTTATATAAATCTTTATTTTAGGATTTGAAATGGAAAGATATCTTACCCTTTGTCAACTTACATGTATAATCTTTCCTCAGGTAAGTATTCCTTGTATGGCCATCTAATAGTTTATTAAAATTTTGACACATGTAATCTTCCTCCTGTTCCAACAACCACCTCCACAATCACAACCTACAAATTCCACAATCAACACTATCTGCCAAGCACCGCGATCAACAGCCGTTTACTCAGCAGACACCACCTCTCCTGACTACTGGACTGCCTCATAAACCTCCTTCCGGACTTCCCTCTTATCCAGGGCTCGAACGATGGTGGCCAGCTCCCCAACACCTCAGTAAGTATCTTCTAAACTATTTCTTCTTATTCAGTTACCTTAATAATTATTTTCTTTTTCAGGTATATTACGACGACTTCAAATCTTCCACACCTCGATGATCAACCAACCCAACTCGAAGACGGTTTTAAATATTATTTTCCTTTATCCAATACGCTTACCATATCATAATACCCTTTTTAATTTTGTTTTCTGTATTTAATGCCCTTTCTCTTCCTTCATTCAATAAAACACCAGACCTTTTTTTGTATGTTTTAATTTAACAAATTTTCTTCTTGGTTCTTTATCAATTTACATTTATTAGATACACATTTAGTATTAATTTTCTTTTATATAAACAGATTTCTTCTTCTTCTAAAATTTTATTTATTTATTCAACTCATTCAAAAAACCCCTCATTTTACTAATTTTTTTCTATTATTATTATTATCTCCCTGATATACCTTTTTTCAACTATTTTTCTCTTTTTTTCCTTTTTTTTATTAAAATACTCCCTATCTTCGGCCATTCTTTTAGTTTTTTAATATATAATGTCTATAACCATAGTAGTGAATGAGATCTTATTATTGAAGTACAGGGAGGATTTTAATTATGCAAGAGAAAATCAATATACCTTTAAATTATTACATGATTTTTATTTTCACGTTGACTTATGGCTAGGATATCCTTTTATTATCCTTGTTAATTTTAATACTGTATCAAAAACCTATAATAAATATATGCTATTACGTTCTATTTCCTTGTTTTATGATTATATACCAAATTTTTATATTCATGGGATATCATTATGACTTTGTATGTAAGTTTATTTGTTGATCCTTAATAACCACATCTGTGTAACAATGATTCTCTAAAATTTTCTATTCTTATGAATATGCTCATATTAAATTTTCTACCTCTCATAAACGTGAACATCACAATCCATTTATAAGTTTTGTTTAATTGACAGTCTATAATAAATATATTATTCAACAGGAACCCAGAAGGTATAGTATAGAGCAAGTTTTACCAGAAGAGGAATAACGGAAAGGTTTTGTTAATCTTGGACCACAGCACGGATTATAAATTAAAAGAATAAATTCTCTAAATAATAGTGCGATTGTGGTTTGGCTAGTTGCGTGCGGGACTGTCTACCAAGGGGCCTGGGTTCGAACCCCGGTCACTGTATCACTAGATTTATAAAAATCGCTTTTCCATCGGAAGGTAATGACAAATCACTGAGGTATACTTTGCCTAGGAAATTTTCTTGATAATAATAATAATAATAATCTTTATTTAGCATTCGCTATAACTTTACATATAGGTACTACAGTGGTCCCTTTCATTACACTTTCTTACAATAATTATCAACAGCACAAGTTACAATAACAGATAAATATAAAAAGTATACAAATAAATCATATAAATGACTATATGTATAAATTATATGACTAGATGCTAGATATAAAGAATTCTTTGACTTTTCTTTTAAACATTTTCAAATTTAATCCTTTTATTTGTTCAGAGAATAATTCCATTATAAAAAAGAGAATTTTCTGCTTTTGATGAATTTCTTCGGCTTAAATAAAAATTATTGTTAAACCTTGTATTGTGATTGTGAATTTCATTTCCTAATATTAAATTATCTGTCAAATATTGTGGTAATAACCCTAATTTCATTTTATGCACAAAAACAACAACCTGAATTTTAAAAAAAGTTTCAACGTTAACCCACCCTAATGTACTTAGCATATATTCCACTCTTGTATATCTATTACAATTAAGTATTACTCTCATTGCTTTATTTTGTAGAATTTGTAATTTATTGAAATCCCCTTTATTTCCCATAAATAAAATAGTAGCGGCAAAGCAAAAGTGAGGTAGTATTATTATATTAAAAACCAATCTTTTTGACCAAGTTGACAAATAACCACTACATCTCCTCAAAACCCCAATTTTTTTGAAATCTTTTTACAAATGTAATTAATGTGTTCATCAAATTTTAAGTTTTTATCGATAATAATACCCAAATACTTATGACTGTCTACTGTTTCAACTATCTCACCATTAACATTAACTACAAAATTATTAAAAACCTCTTGATACCCACTCCCTTTACCAATAATTAACGATTTAGTTTTACTTACATTAAGTTTTAATTTATTACTTCCTAACCAATTACTTATATTATTTATATCCTCATTTAAATCCCTTTGAATACCAATATTATCCCTCCCACTAATGTACACAACCATGTCGTCAGCAAACAGATGAAATTTACATTTTTTAATGACATTACTAACATCGTTAATATACAGACTAAACAAAAGGGGTCCTAAAATACACCCTTGTGGTACTCCATAATCTATGTTCCTGTCTGATGATACATTTTGGTTACATTTTACATGCTGCTTCCTATTATCCAAATAACTTTCAAACCAATTTAATACAATTCCTCCCACCCCGTAATTTTTTAATTTTATTAGTAATTTCTCCCGGTCAATAGTTTCGAAAGCCCGTTTTATATCAAAGAACACTATTATAATTACTTCATTGTTATCAAAGCTTTCTTTCCATTCATTTATCAAATATTGTATTGCTGTTTCACAGCTAAAATTTTCCCTAAACCCTGACTGATATTTACTTATTATATTATTTTTATTTAAATGTTCTAGCAACTGTATATAAACAACTTTTTCTAAAATTTTAATAATTGATGGTAACATGTTTACTGGTCTAAAGTTTTCGGCTTTATCATTATTACTGGTTTTTCTTATTGGGATTATTGTAGATACTTTTAAATTATTAGGTACTTCCCCTTTTTCCAATGAATAATTAATTAAATTTATAAGCGGACCTGAAATTTCATCATAAGCAATTTTATAAATTTCTACTGTAATATTATCGGGACTGCTTTTATTATGTAATGAACATATTATATTTCTTAAATCTCCATAACTAATATTTTTAAAATTATTAAAAGAATTCTTTGTGCTAATATTTAAGTTCAAACTATTTGTATTTAAATTTGGAATAGTATTGTAACGGGAGAGAAAAGGAACGAACCTCTTTTCGAGCGACAGGTGGTGTGTTCTGCCGCCTTCGAGAGAATGACGCATCGCACAAGCATGTAAATCAGACGCGGTTTATTCTAGCATTTTCTAGAATACATAGAAGGTTCCAGCGACTTCTGGTGCGTTTATATGAGGATATAAAAGCGGATTGCGGATAAAAGAGAGGCAGTCAACTGCAAGTCATTAACTGGGTATTACAAAATAAATAGTGAATATAAATGTTGTATTAGAAATTCATAGTCTGTAAATAATAGTTTTTAATGGTTTATAATCATAGCGTTAATTTATAGTGTATTCATTAGTGTATATAAATAAATATTTGTTTGTGAATAGACGATTTAAACAGCACTTGTGTTATTATTTTAGAAAGAACGTTACAGTGGTGTCAGGTGTGGGTTCTAAAATAAATAAAATCGCGTAATAATTAAATAAAGTGCTGTGAGAATAAATTTTTAGCGTTAAAATTAATTTCAACAAACGATTAAAATGGTGATGAAACTATTGAAAGACCTCTTCGTAATAGATTTAAAACGGGAATTGGACGAGAGGGACTTGGATAGTAATGGAAAGAAAGAAGTTTTGATAAATCGGCTAAGAGAATGGCTTTTAGAACAGAAGGAAGATCCTGAAAATTACCGCTTCGAAATACCTGGACCCGCAATTGATACTAGTTTGTTGTTAAGTAAAATGGAAGAAAGTTCTAGAAAAGCCGAAGAAAATTCTAGAAAGTCCGAAGAGAATTCTAGAATTTTAAAAGAAGAATTACTGCAAAAGTCCGAAGAGAATTTTAGAAAGTCTGAAGAGAATTCTAGAATGTTAAAAGAGGAACTATTGGAAAAGTCTGAAGAAAATTCTAAAATGCTTAAACAAGAATTACTTGAAAATACTAAAGCACTGGAAGAAAATGTTAAAATGCTTAAAGAAGATTTACTGGAAAGTTCTAGAAGGCTTAAAGGAGAATTGTTGGAAAATGTCAAAGCGTTGGAAGATAAAGTTTTCGAAGAATTTTTGGAGAATGCCAGTGCGTTAGGACTATTGGAAGGTAGATTGGCGGAACAAGATAGGGTAATAAAGATGGTAGAAGAGAAAATAGCCCAAATGCAATTACCACCAACAACTAAGAAAGACGATATGATCGAAATGCTGGAAGATAGAATGAGGCAACTACGGTTTCCCTCAACTTCTGAGCGGCCGTTTAATGAAGTAAAGAAACAATTTAAAGAAGAAAAGGTTCCTGCCGTAGGGATAAAAGTAAAACCACCCACGTTCGATGGAAAGATACCTTGGTCCACCTACTACAAACAATTTGAGGCGGCCGCTGGGGCCAACGGATGGACAGGCAAGGAAAAGGCCGTTTCTTTAACTGTGGCTTTGCGTGGAGACGCGTTGAACGTCCTGCAAACAATCCCAGCAGGACAGGAAAATGATTATCAATTGTTAGTGTCTAGATTGGAGATGAGATATGGAGACGCACATCTTCAACAAGTGTATCACGCGCAAGTGAAAAATCGTATCCAGAAGAATGGAGAAAGCCTGCAGGAGTTTGAAGCCGATGTTGCGCGGCTTGTCCGATTGGCGTACCCTACGGCACCCGATTCATTTTTGGGACAGCTCGCTGTGCAGACCTTCATTGATGGGTTAAGAGACGGGGAACACACAACAATCATTGAGGCTAGCACGACCAAGAACAACTGATGATGCGCTTGCTCACGCTTTAGAATTTGAAGCTGCAAAACAAGCGTCCCGAGGTCACGGGCGTGTTCGGGCCGTTGTGGAGGAAGAAGAAGGTTCTAAAGATCACCTAGAAGAGTTAGTACTGAGAGTTCTTCGGAAGGAAGAAAGCCGTAAGAAGAATCATCAAGAAGTTCGAGGGCCTCGTTGTTGGAACTGCGGCGAACAAGGACATGTAGAACGCCGTTGTCCCAAAATAAGAAAAGTACAACCGTCGGAAAAGTTAAAAAGGGTTGGCAAGAGGGGGCGAACGTTGACTGCGAGTGAAGATGCCCCGGAGATCACGATCCATGCCGTAACATCAAAGAATAGTAATGGCAGTTTGTTTGTAGATGGAAAGATTGCTAACCGAACTGTTCCACTACTTATTGATACGGGGGCGACAAAATCCATCGTACGCCCTGATGTTCTACAATCAAGTATTAAATTGTTACCGACAACTACTCAACTCCGTACAGCAACAGGTGAAGTGATACCAACACGCGGAGTGGTGAAGATGAAGATTGGCATTGGAAGTGAAGAACGTGATCATGAGGTGCTGGTAGCCGATATCACTGATGACTTCATCTTGGGAATGGACCTCCTGAGAAAATTTGGTTTTACGTTGGATTTGAAAGAGGGTGTTTTGAAGGTCGGTAACGAAGAACTTCCTTTGCACCCACGAGAAGATCCGGTTGTAAGGGTTTTGCTGACTGAAGATGTGATATTGCCGGGTCAAAGCGAGATGGTTGTCGAGGCGGGTTTGGATGGAGATCTTCGGGTAGGATGTGTGCGAATGATGGAGCCTGTTTGTGATAAGAAGATCCATAGTGGTATACTGGTGGGAAAAGCGCTGATCAAGGTTGGAAAGAGAGTACCGGTGAGAATTATGAATGTTAATGTGGATCCGGTGACATTGAAGAAGAGTACCCTTGTGGGACAGTGTGTGCCAGTATTTCGAGTAGCCAGGTGTATGGCTGATGTTCCAAAACCAGTGCCCAAAGACCATGGTGGAAAATTAGTGGGTATGGTTACTAGTTCGTGCGAAGACCTTAACAGAACGAAAGTGAAAGAGGTACAGGGTTTGGTTCACCGATACCAAGATATCTTCGCTCTTGACGATAGCCAGAAGGGACGAACAAATATAGTAAAACATAAAATCAATACAGGCAACTCTATGCCTGTCCGTCAGCAGCCGAGGCGTCTACCTCTAGCAAGGCGAGCAGAAGCCGAAAAGATTATTACTGATATGGAAGAACAAGGGGTCATCGAGCCATCCAGCAGTCCATGGGCATCACCGGTGGTCCTGGTCAGTAAGAAGGACCGGTCAACGAGATTTTGTGTGGACTATCGGCAGCTTAATGACGTGACCAAGAAAGACAGCTATCCCTTACCACGCATCGACGACACGTTAGATACCCTGTCTGGTTCACGATGGTTTTCGACTTTGGACTTGAAGAATGGTTATTGGCAAGTTGAAATGGAACCTGAAGACCGGGAGAAGACCGCGTTCACTATTGGTTCCGGACTATGGCAGTTTACAGTTATGCCTTTCGGTCTATGTAACGCTCCGGCCACCTTTGAGCGTCTAATGGAGACCATCCTGAGAGGGCTGTCGTGGAAGACCTGCCTGGTATACCTGGATGATGTGATTGTAGTCGGAAAATCATTCAACGAACATTTGAACAATCTAGAGGAAGTGTTCCGAAGACTACGTGGAGCCAATCTGAAACTGAGTCCGAAAAAGTGCCACATATTCAGAAAGGAAGTGAAATATCTCGGGCACGTCGTATCACAAAATGGAGTGGCAGCCGACCCCGATAAGATTCGTGCAGTTCAAGAGTGGCCAACACCGAAAGATAAACACCAAGTTCGTAGTTTTCTTGGGTTATGTACCTACTACAGGCGTTTCGTTCCTGGGTTTGCCAATATAGCGAAACCTCTGACAAGGTTAACTGAAGATGGGCGCGAGTATGTTTGGAGCGGAGAGTGTGAAACAGCTTTCCAACAGCTGAAGCGTGCCCTGACAACAGCACCAATATTGAGCTATCCACGGACAGAAGGGAAATTCATACTTGGCACAGATGCAAGTAATTTGGCCATTGGGGGGGTACTTTCTCAGATACAGGATGGACAAGAAAAGGTCATCGGCTATTTTAGTAAGGTTTTGTCGAAAGCCGAAAGGAATTATTGTGTGACCAGAAAAGAACTATTGGCCGTCGTGAAGTCCGTTGAGCACTTCTACAAATACTTGTATGGACGGAAGTTTTTATTGAGGACGGACCATGCAGCGTTGAAATGGCTGTTACAATTCCGTAATCCTGAAGGCCAGGTCGCAAGGTGGATCGAACGATTACAAGGATACGACTTTGACACCGAACATCGAGCGGGCACTAGTCATCGAAATGCAGATGCTCTTTCAAGAAGACCCTGTCCAACGGATTGCCGTCATTGCTCTCGTTTGAAGGAGAGGGTTTGCCAAGTATTAAGGACTACCATCGTCAACGACAATTGGTTGCCGGAAGAATTGCAACGACAGCAGGAGGCTGATCCCGAACTAAAAATGGTACTGGAATGGAAGCGCGTGGGAGAAAGGCCTGCCTGGGAGGCCGTCAGCCCTTTTAACAGAACGCTCAAAGCATATTGGGCCCAATGGGAGTCCTTGAAGGTGGAAGACGATCTCCTGAAGCGAGTACTGGAGAGTGAAGATGGCACCACCATTAGGTCTCAGTTCGTGGTTCCAAGAAGCCGAGTGGCTACAGTATTGCGACATCTCCATGACGGTGCCTCAGGAGGACACTTCGGTGTGAAAAAGACTTTGGAGAAAGTTAGGGAGCGTTTTTATTGGGTCAACTGTAAAGAAGACGTGAAGGAGTGGTGCCGGAAATGTGAACTATGTGCCACTGGTAACGGACCCTTGGGGAAACGAAGAGCACCTATGAGGCAGTACAATGTGGGTAGTCCTCTGGAAAGAATAGCCATAGATATTGCCGGACCATTTCCCGAAACTGACGATGGGAATAAATACATCTTAGTGGCAATGGACTATTTTACCAAATGGCCAGAAGCATATGCCCTACCAAACCAGGAAGCTGCGACTGTTGCTGACGTACTAGTCAAAGAGTTTTTCAGTCGCTTCGGAGTGCCCATGGAGCTGCATTCGGATCAAGGCCGCAATTTCGAGTCTGTACTCTTTGGAGAAGTCTGTCGATTGTTGGGCATTCGCAAGACTCGGACCACACCGTTACATCCGCAGTCCGATGGAATGGTAGAACGCATGAATCGAACAATGGGCAAATATTTGGCCAAGGTCGTCTCCGATCATCAACGAGACTGGGACCAATACCTGCATCTGTTCCTGATGGCTTATCGTGCATCGGTCCACGAAACAACCGGTCAGTCACCAGCGTCTGTGATGTTTGGACGCGAGTTACGGTTACCGTGTGATCTGGAATTTGGGTCTCCACTTATAGAGCAGGAGGTAGCCGGGAATGATTATGTCATCAACTTAAAGAAGAAGTTGGAGGATATTCACGACCGAACCCGAAATAATAGTCGAATCGCGAGTGACCGGATGAAGGCTACGTACGATGTGAGAGCCCAAGAAGGAGGGTTTCAACCTGGAGAGCTTGTCTGGTTATACAACCCGCAAAGGCGTCGTGGCTATTCTCCAAAGTTACAGCGAAATTGGGAGGGTCCATACCAGGTGAAGAAACGAATAAATGACTTGATTTATCGCATCCAGAAATTGCCAAGGGGGAAACCAAAAGTGGTACACTCCAATCGTCTGGCGCACTATGAGGGAAATAATGACGCAGTCCCGGATCGGAAAGATGAGGCTGAGGTGGCTATCAATACCGTAAGGCCTGGAAGATGATCAGCCAACCTTTAGAGAATTTATGGCTGCGTTCTCTGGAACTAGAAAAGCGCGATTCGGAGTCACGACTGAGATGCAACAAGATCTCTTCCCGGTCCCTGGTGATTATTCCATTGCCCACTGTGTCTCCGAGGATCTCCGTATGTCCAGGGGGATCGCAGTGGTGTTTAGAAATAAATTTGGACGGCTGAATGAACTTCGAGAACAAAATCCCTCTGTTGGTAAATCCTTACGCTTGCCTGATCATGACCGATCCATTTACTACTTGGTAACCAAGCAGTTTTACTACCAGAAACCGAGTTACGCCGACTTGTGGAGGGCACTATGGAATTTGAGAATCGAGTTGCTTACCAGGGGAATTAACAAATTGGCAGTTCCCAAACTCGGCTGTGGGCGGGACCAGCTGGATTGGAGAATCGTTAGAAACATGCTGGAAGTTGTCTTTAGAGGTACGGACGTCAAGATCTTCGTCTGCAGTTTTGACCCACAGCCCGCATTAAGGCCAACGAAGAGTGTAGACTGTTATTTCTACCGTAATGGAACGTGTAGTCGAGGTGAAGACTGTCGATATCGTCATGACTCGTTCTACAGGAACCAGAGCATAAAACCTGTTCTGGGACAGAACAGACTTGAAGAGGGGGGCAGTGTAACGGGAGAGAAAAGGAACGAACCTCTTTTCGAGCGACAGGTGGTGTGTTCTGCCGCCTTCGAGAGAATGACGCATCGCACAAGCATGTAAATCAGACGCGGTTTATTCTAGCATTTTCTAGAATACATAGAAGGTTCCAGCGACTTCTGGTGCGTTTATATGAGGATATAAAAGCGGATTGCGGATAAAAGAAAGGCAGTCAACTGCAAGTCATTAACTGGGTATTACAAAATAAATAGTGAATATAAATGTTGTATTAGAAATTCATAGTCTGTAAATAATAGTTTTTAATGGTTTATAATCATAGCGTTAATTTATAGTGTATTCATTAGTGTATATAAATAAATATTTGTTTGTGAATAGACGATTTAAACAGCACTTGTATTATTATTTTAGAAAGAACGTTACAGTATTAACAATCTCTATGACACTGTCTATAAAATATTGATTAAAGTTATCAGCTATTTCAGGTAAGTATACATAACTTTCATTATTAAAAATAATCGAATTATAATTTTCATTTTGTTTGCCTATAATAATCTGTTTTAGTGTTTTCCACATACCTTTAGCGTTAGATTTATTCTTATCGACACAATTTTCATAATATAGTTTCTTAGCTTCACTACACTTAGAGACCACTAAATTTCTATATTGTTTATATGAATTCCAAAATTCAATATTTTGAGTAAACCAAAATTTTCTATATTCATTATTACGTATACCTATTAAAGTTTTAATTTCATTATTAAACCAAAAGTTACTATTTTTACCAGTCTCTATTTCAATAAATGGCATTTCCTCATTAATGATCTTTATCACAGCATTATAATAATTTTCATATTTACTATTAATATCAGATATTCTATAATTATAGTAATTGCTAATCTGCAACATTTTCGATTTAAAACTTTCTATATTTGTTAATGGTTTCCTTTTTATAATAACCTGATTTTCATTTTTTATCATTCTTGCCTTAACTTCTATACAAATAAGAGCGTGATTGTTAAATACATAATCATTTACAATATTACATACAATGTCCTCATACATACCTATAACAAGATCTATTAATGATTTGTTACCATTTATTGAAATATGTGTACCCTCCCGAACGTATTGTTTAAGACCATTTAAATTTAAAAAACTATTTAATCTATTAATAGAAAATCCAAGTACTTGGTGTGGTTCGGAGTTCACCTTAACCTGTAGGTCTGCTATACTTGTGATCACTGAACACGCACAACGCAAGTATAGGAGGGAAACGCCAACGCTCTGCAACAGAGTAGGGCAATCGAAGAAGAATATTACTGCAGCTTTTATTATTATTTTACAACATTTAATCCGAACGAATAGTCAAATTAAAATTTTGCTGGCATTAATTCTAAAGATAACAGAAAACGTATAATTAGCAACCAGCTTTGGTGGATTAGCGGTTTGTATCTTCATAATCTTCATAATCCAAGGGTATCAGGGTCGATCCCCGGTCGTGCTGGTAATTTTTCAGCGCAGAAAAATTGAAACACGTTCATTAGACTCTATTATAGCTAGCTGAATAGGAATAAATCTTATAACGCTAAAAAAATTAAAGCCAATTAGAATCAATTTACATTTTTTTATAATTATTTTTTATTAATTTTAATATTTTACTGTTTTTGAAATGCTCTATCGTGCATCATTATTTATTGCAAAATTGATTTGTTTAATTCTCTGTATTATTGGGACGCGCCAAAGATTGATGTGCACTCTCGCGGCAAGTTGTTAAAAGAAATTATGCGGTAGCTCTGTTGCAATATGTAGTACCAGTACTACATAAGTACATACGTAACCAGTACAGTAAACATATTATTGAGACGAATCTATGAATGACAATTCCATTTTACTGAAATTTCAAAATATATAAAACTAAATATTCTATTTAAAATTAGTATGTATTAAGGCACCTGAGGCAGACAGTTCTAGGGACCTAGATTCTCTGTCCCTCTCTAATCTGGTGACTTTTTGTCTGTCTCTCTCTAGGTGGTTAAGTACGGAATCTGCATTACCGAAATTCTGGATTATCGGAATTTGGTTCGCCACTCGGCTAAATGGTTTAGTGTTGCTAGGGGAAAACAGATGGCGCCAGTGTCGTTTTACGTGATTTTTTGTACCGACATTCTGTATTATTGGCATTTGGTTCGTCACATGGCTAAATGGTAGCGTCGTTGCTAGGGGAAAACAGATGATGCCGGTGTCGTTTTACGTAATTTTTGTACCGACATTCTGTATTATCAGCATTTGGTTCGTCACATGGCTAAATGGTAGCGTCGTTGCTAGGGGAAAACAGATGGCGCCGGTGTCGTTTTACGTGATTTTTGTCTCGAAGTACGGAATCTGTATTACCGGCCATGTATATTACCGGCGTTTGATTCGGCGCTCGGCTAAATGGTGCTAAAGTGTTGCTAGGAAAAAACCAGAGGACGCTGTTAATAGAGGGCGTCATGAAGTGATCTGTATTACCGGCAGCCTGTGTACTACTACTAGAGGTCGCATTAAAGAAACCTGTATTACCTGTATGTACTGATGCTATTAGAGGTCGCATTAAAGAATCTCCTCTCTCGCTCTCTCCTCTCACACTCTCTCCGTTCTGCCCTCTCTCCTCTCTCACTCTCTCCGTTTTGCCCTCTCTCCTTCATCCTAATGCTAGTAAATGAAACAACAACACAATGTTTAAATAGAATATTTATTTAGGAATTATTATTATTATTACAATTAATTTTGTTTGCATCTGTAATCAATAAGAATTAAATTATGTTTATTATTATACTACATTTAATTTGTATTAACATTACCAATTTTACATACAAATAATTTTACATAGATAGCTATGCAAAATACTTAGATAAATTTTACTGAATGCTTTTACAGTACTTCTAACAAGCAAATGTTTAACCTAATTTTTATAAATACATTGCGAACAATTACCTAAATTACCATGACTTGATTTGAAATGGTTTTCATAACAGTCAATACGTGAAAACGACTTGGGGGCATTTAGTACACTGAACTCTGTTTCCTTGGTGTGTCCTCATATGACGCGTGCAATTGGAGCGTCGAATGCTCAGGCCACATATATCACACAATCGTTGTTCCACCTTGACTAATGTAATGTGATGTAAACAAAATCACTAAATAATAATAATAATAATTAGTTTTAACTATTTTTCAGCAACAACAATTGCAGCTTGACGATTATCACGGCAGACGACTCTTTTGAACTCTAGTATTTCGACAACATCGCCGACCCCATAGTTGCACAATTTCTTGATAGGTTTTTGACCGTTGCCTGAAGGTTTGTTCAATTGTTGTAATAGCAAATCCATTTTTCTATGTAAAAAACAAAGACACACATGATAGATTTAAATAGCAGCATTTTAAAATTTTCTACGTAAACGCGCGCACACACACACACACACGATTTAAATAGTAACATTTTAAAATTTTCTAGGTAAACACGCACACACCACGTTAATAATAATAATAATAATAATTTGTTTTAACATACCTGATTTTGTTGAAGCAAACACTACCGAGAGTACAAACTAATTAAGTAATAATATCACCGCTGCCACTAACCGTTGCAACAGCAGGAATAAACTAAAGACGGACGGACGAAAGCTCGGTTTTATAACCCTTTCAATCTGCAGGAATGAACACGCATGCCGCAAATGCAGCTGTTCTTAGATAAAATCTAAATTTATTGCCCCCCCCCCGGAGCATAATGAAAGGGTTCAGCTTCGTTAGCGGTGCTTTAGCATGTCAAAAGGTACCGACCGACACCATCGGTCACTCGCGCGCGCGCGACATACCGAGGCTAATAAATTTGTATAGTTCTACCTCGTCCCATTTCAAAACAATAGTAGTAGATCGCTATCATACCCTAGTCAGGTGTGAAGGTATAATGTTTTCAGCCATCTAAACAATAATTAAATACGTAAAAGTTTTAAATATTCTTCTGTCTATCGAAAACTTTAATAAGATATGAAAACAAGGTAATCTGATTTACATGTAATATACTTTTTAAATGTTTAACTGTAAATTTAACAAGTGTTGAAAAAGAATCATAATAATCTAACAGCATTGCTGATACCTCTGCTCTTGTAGCAAATTAATAGTTTAAGACACTATATGAAACGCATACACTTATTTACAATTATCTGTAAAGAGAGAGAGAGACAGAGTGTCCTCGAGGTCACCCAAAAATATGAGAATGTGGATAATATTTTGTAATTAGAATGTTTGCACAGGTAAAACAGGGCAATTCTCTTATATTACACTCCAACATTTTGAATTCAAAACAACAAGACCGAAGCTAATAAATTTGTATAGTTTTACCGCGCCCCATTTCAAAACAACAGTAGTAGATCGATATCATTCCCCCAAGTGCGAAGGTATAATGTTTTCAGTCATCTAAACAATAATTAAATACGTAACAGTTTTAAATATTCCTCCATCCACCGAAAACTTTAATAAGATATGTATGAAAAAGAAAGTAATCTAATTTACAGGTAATATACTTTTAAATGTTGAAATTTAACAAAAGTTGAAAGATCTTCATATGACGCGTGAAATTGGAGCGTCGAATGCTCAGGCCACGTATATCACACACACACAGCTGTTGTTTCATATTGACTAATGAACAGGAATAGGAACTCTGACCGCGGCTTCTCTGTAAATATACAGAATTAATATTAATCGACCATTTAAATAATAATAACATACCTGTTTGTCGACGTCGTCTATGTAAACAAAATCACTATTAGAAATAAACGCAACCGTGTTTTACATAAAGGGTTTCGTGTCGAGCTTTTTACGACCCATATCCGTATACCTGACCCATAGGGTTCTTGCTTGTTGACAGTTAATTAAGACGAATTCATCCCTTTAATATATTCCATGTTGAAACCCGATTGCGACTGATTATTGATATAACATATTTCCATCTACACGAACAAATATTAAGAATCAAGGCCCTACACATACGGAAAATGTATTAACATTATTGTTGTTTTAGCAGTAATAGATTCTGAAGATTTTTCGATCACCTTGCAACAGTAAAAAATCCTTTTTGTAAATTAATGCATTCCTGAATTGTTGCCGGGCTATTTCACCACTTATGTTCGTATTTATCACTTAAATAGTTGTTACATCCGTTTGTAGGTAACATCTTAAATTTATTGAACGATACATTAAATAAATCGGCATTTAAGTGCAGCTGTACATAATTAAGCAATTGCAGCATTTCCCTCGCTTGAAGACCCTAATATAAAAAAATACCTGTCCAGATAAGTCGCTTTTAATTCAAATCAATAGCTTCTTAAGCAAACACTTCGAGATTGTTCTTTATTTTAAATATTTTATTTTAGGTGAATTTTAAAGAAACACAAAACGTCTACCGGTAGGAACAGTTTTTCCAGAAATTTATTACCTACCGGTAGGAACATAATACACTCCCTATTTTTATGTTGATTGTTCAAAGTGAGATGTAACGTGCACTTTAGTCTATTGTCCAATTGACAGTGTCATAAAATATAGTCGATTTACAACGATAATACAGACATCGTTTTGTTGGTATACCTTTCTGGGAAATCTCAAGCTCTTTTGACAGAACACGTAAAATAGAAGTTAACAATTCTCGTTAACAGCAGCGTACATACTAGTTCTAATTATAAGATTATAATCTATAATGGTAAAAATTCTTTCTTCGGACAGATAGGACTATCAGATAAGAGAATAAATAAAACTGAGGGTGTCAGTTTTACATTATTACGTGTTTTTGTAAATTAAATTAGTCTATATATTTTCGTTCTTATCGTCTCTCTATAGCGTTGTAAAATTGAAAATGCATGTACTATGACACCTTTAATTATTTTTTGCAATAGGGTAGGTATTAAGTTGCTCAGCCAATCGGGGGACAAACAAAACTATCGTTAACACCTTTTGTATCTTAAAACACCATGTTTAGGGGGTGGGACTACAAATTTCGTTTTAGATAAATACAAAAGGTTACACGTCGACTAACATTAAATAAAAAATTTCATTTTTGTTGAACGAGACTACCGTTTATAATTATTTTAAAATGGGTAAGTTGTTTTTCTTTGATTACAAACACTTTGTTATATTTAAAATCGTAAATTTTGCAGCAAATTTATCGATGGCCGTACGCTCGTGGTCCGGAACTGTATTGCGCCGACTGTATGGCAACACTCCACACAGAGGTGTTGTAAGTAGACTTTTATTTATCCATAAAGTAGACTTTTATTTATCTATAAACAACATACTAAAACTGTGTTCATATTTTTCAGTTCCTGATGCATTGTATGGGCGCAGGGGAGGCTCTACCCAGCTATCCAAAGCTTGTTGCGGCTAAGATAGCAACAGGCCATTTAGAAGTCGACCAGCGAGAGGGCTGGATTATTTATGTACGTTTTATCAATCTATATATGATGGTGTAAATACAGGGTGTTTTGGACAAGATGCCTTTCCCGTTAAAGGGCAATAGAGAAACATGTGTAGAGTAACATCTTACTAACAATTTCCTGAAATGCCCCTTTGAAATGACAATCCCCCTTATAAAAATAATAGGCACGCCACTGCAAAGCAGTAGATAAAATTGTATGAAAATTATGCCTATTAAATAGTACATACTTTTAAAAGTCATCAAAAAATAATCATAATAAACCCAAACCGGATAAATGAATTGTCAGCAACACAAAACATTAGGACGTGCTTTTAAAACGTTTTAGATAAATAATAAACAAGTCATTTTGACCATCTGTAAATAACTGTTAATGACTTATATCTTTGAAGCTTGTAATTTGCAGTATGCAGTTTGTTGTCAACTTTCTTTGTGTTAACGTAGTCGTGAACTTGAGTTTCGATTACGTATTAATACCCTTTTAATTTAGTTCAAAAATGGATATAATTAATTAACGCAGGATTTAGGATTCCGAGTTCCAGTGTGCAAACGATGTACAATTTTCCGAAACCAAAAGGAAGATTATCACTTACCAAAGAACAATGGTAAAAATCTGCTGATTTTTATCATATCTGTCATCTTTTATTAATAGTAGTGTAACAAGAGAGAAAAAGAAAAAACCTCTTCTTCACACAACAAATGGAATATTCTACAGCATTCGAGAGAATGACGCATCGCACCAAGCATGTAAATCAGACGCGGTTTATCTAGCGCCTTCTAGAAATACATAGTAGGTTCCAGCGGCTTCTGGTACGATTATATGAGGGTATAAAATCGACTTCGCGGATAAAAGAGATCAGTCAACAGCGAGTCATTAACTGTGTATCACGAAATAAATAGTAAATATTAGAAATTCATAGTCTGTAAATAATAGTTTTAATGGTTTATAATCATAGCGTTAATTTATAGTGTATTCATTAGTGTTTGTAAATAAATATTAATTATTAATAGACGATTTAAACAGCTCTTTTGTTATTATTATTTAAAAAAGAACGTTACAGTATTGTCAGGTGTGGAGTTTTAAAATAAATAAAATCGCGTAATAATTAAATAAAGTGCTGTGAGATTACATTTTTAGTGTTAAAAATAATTTCAACAAACAATTAAAATGGCGATGAAATTGTTAAAAGATCTTAAAGTAATAGACTTAAAACACGAACTTGAAGAACGAGATTTAAACACAACGGGCCTTAAAAACGTGTTAATAAATCGGCTAAGAGAATGGCTTTTGGAACAGCAAGAAGACCCTGAAAGTTTCCTCTTCGAAATACCTGGACCCGCAATTGATACTAATTTGTTATTAAGTAAAATGGAAGAGAATTCTAGAATGCTTAAAGAAGAATTATTGGAAAAGCACGAAGAGAATTGTAGAAAGTCCGAAGAAAATTCTAAAATGCTTAAAGCAGAATTACATGAAAATTCTATAATGCTTAAAGAAGAATTACTTGAAAATACTAAAGTGCTGGAACAAAAAGTTTTTGAAAATTCTAAAATGCTTAAAGAAGAATTACTTGAAAATACTAAAGCACTGGAAGAAAAAGTACTGGAAAAACACGTAGAGAATTCTAGAAGGTTTACAGAATTACTAGAAAAGGCCGAAGAAAATGTTAGAATGCTAAAGGAAGAAATACTGGAGAATTCCAGGAAATTCGAAGACAGTTCTAGAAGGCTTAAAGAAGAATTGCAGGACAACGTTAAATCGTTGGAAGAAAAAGTTTTCGAAGAATTTTTTGAGAATGCCAGCGCGTTAGGACTGTTGGAAGGTAGATTGGCGGAACAAGATAGGGTAATAAAGATGGTAGAAGAGAAAATAGCCCAAATGCAATTACCACCAACAGCTAAGAAAGACGACGAAATGTTGGAAGATAGAATGAATCAACTACGGTTTCCCTCAACGTCTGAGTGGCCCTTTAATGAAGGAAAGAAACAATTTAAAGAAGAGAAGGTTCCTACCGTAGAGATAAAAGTAAAACCACCCACGTTCGATGGAAAGATACCTTGGTCCACCTACTACAAACAATTTGAGGCGGCCGCTGGGGCCAACGGATGGACACGCAAGGAAAAGGCCGTTTCTTTAACTGTGGAGACGCGTTGAACGTCCTGCAAACAATCCCAGCAGGACAGGAAAATGATTACCAGTTGTTAGTTTCTAGATTGGAGATGAGATATGGAGACGCGCATCTACAACAGGTTTATCACGCGCAAGTAAAGAATCGTGTCCAGAAGAATGGAGAAAGCCTTCAGGAGTTTAAAGCCGATGTTGCGCGGCTTGTCCGATTGGCGTACCCTACGGCACCCGATTTATTACTGGGACAACTGGCTGTGCAGACCTTCATTGATGGGTTAAGAGACGGGGAAACACAACAATCATTGAGGCTGGCACGACCAAGAACAACTGATGATGCGCTTGCTCACGCCTTAGAATTTGAAGCTGCAAAACAAGCGTCCCGAGGTCACGGGCGTGTTCGGACCGTTGTGGAAGAAGATGAAGGTTCTAAAGATCGCCTAGAAGAATTATTAATGAGAGTTCTTCAGAAGGAAGAGAACCGTAAGAAGAATCATCAAGAAGTTCGAGGGCCCCGTTGCTGGAACTGCGGCGAACAAGGACATGTAGAACGGCGTTGTCCCAAAATAACAAAAGTACAACCGTCGGAAAAGTTAAAAGGGGTTGGCAAGAGAGGGCGAACGTTGACTGTTAGTAAAGATGCCCCAGAGATCATCGTCCATGCCGTAACATCAGGGAATAGTACCAGCAGTTTGTTCATAGATGGGAAAATTGCGAATCGAATTGTTCCACTGCTCATTGATACTGGGGCGACAAAATCCATCATACGCCCTAACGTTCTACGAACAAGTATGAAGCTGTTACAGACAACTACTCAACTCCGTACAGCGACGGGAGAAGTAATACCAACACGCGGAGTGGTGAAGATGAAGATTGGCATTGGAAGTGAAGGACGTGATCATGAGGTGCTGGTAGCCGACATCATTGACGAATTCATCTTGGGAATGGACCTCCTGAGAAAATTTGGTTTTACATTGGACTTGAAGGAGGGTGTTTTGAAGGTTGGTAACGAAGAACTTCCGTTGCACCCACGAGAAGTTCCTGTCGTAAGGGTTTTGCTGACAGAAGATGTGATATTGCCTGGTCAAAGCGAGATGGTTGTCGAGGCAGGTTTGGATGGAGATCTTCGGGTAGGATGTGTGCGAATGATGGAGCCTGTTTGTGATAAGAAGATCCATAGTGGCATACTGGTGGGAAAAGCGCTGATCAAGGTTGGAAAGACCATACCGGTGAGGCTTATGAACGTTAATGTGGATCCGGTGACATTGAAGAAGAGTACCCTTGTGGGACAGTGTGTGCCAGTATTCCGAGTAGCCAGGTGTAAGGCTGATGTTCCAAAACCAGCGCCCAAAGACCATGGTGGAAAATTAGTGGGTATGGTTACTAGTTCGTGCGAAGATCTTAACAGAACGGAAGTGAAAGAGGTACAGGGTTTGGTTCACCGATACCAAGATATCTTCGCTCTTGACGATAGCCAGAAGGGACGAACAAATATAGTAAAACATAAAATCAATACAGGCAACTCTATGCCTGTCCGTCAGCAGCCGAGGCGTCTACCTCTAGCAAGGCGAGCAGAAGCCGAAAAGATTATTACCGATATGGAAGAACAAGGGGTCATCGAGCCATCCAGCAGTCCATGGGCATTACCGGTGGTCCTGGTCAGTAAGAACGACGGGTCAACGAGATTTTGTGTGGACTATCGGCAGCTCAATAACGTGACCAAGAAAGACAGCTATCCCTTACCACGCATCGATGACACGTTAGATACCCTGTCTGGTTCACGATGGTTTTCGACTTTGGATTTGAAAAGTGGTTATTGGCAAGTTGAAATGGAACCTGAAGACCGGGAGAAGACCGCGTTCACTATTGGTTCCGGACTATGGCAGTTTACAGTTATGCCTTTCGGTCTATGTAACGCTCCGGCCACCTTTGAGCGTCTAATGGAGACCATCCTGAGAGGGCTGTCGTGGAAGACCTGCCTGGTGTACCTAGATGATGTGATTGTAGTCGGAAAATCATTCAACGAACATTTGAAAAATCTAGAGGAAGTGTTCCGACGACTACGTGGAGCCAATCTGAAACTGAGTCCGAAAAAGTGCCACATATTCAGAAAGGAAGTGAAATATCTCGGGCACGTCGTATCACAAAATGGAGTAGCAGCAGACCCCGATAAGATTCGTGCAGTTCAAGAGTGGCCAACACCGAAAGATAAACACCAAGTTCGTAGTTTTCTTGGGTTATGTACCTACTACAGGCGTTTCGTTCCTGGGTTTGCCAATATAGCGAAACCTCTGACAAGGTTAACTGAAGATGGGCGCGAGTATGTTTGGAGCGGAGAGTGTGAAACAGCTTTCCAACAGTTGAAGCGTGCCCTGACAACAGCTCCAATATTGAGCTATCCACGGACAGAAGGGAAATTCATACTTGACACAGATGCAAGTAATCTGGCCATTGGGGGTGTACTTTCTCAGATACAGGATGGACAAGAAAAGGTCATCGGCTATTTTAGTAAGGTTTTGTCGAAAGCCGAAAAGAATTATTGTGTGACCAGAAAAGAACTATTGGCCGTCGTGAAGTCCGTTGAGCACTTCTACAAATACTTGTACGGAAGGAAGTTTTTATTGAGGACGGACCATGCAGCTTTGAAATGGCTTCTACAATTCCGTAATCCTGAAGGCCAGGTCGCAAGGTGGATCGAACGATTACAAGGATACGACTTTGACACAGAACATCGAGCGGGCACTAGTCATCGAAATGCCGATGCTCTTTCAAGAAGACCCTGTCCAACGGATTGCCGTCATTGCTCTCGCTTGGAGGAGAGGGTTTGCCAAGTATTAAGAACTACCATCGTCAACGACAATTGGTTGCCGGAAGAATTGCAACGACAGCAGAAGGCTGATCCCGAACTAAAAATGGTACTGGAATGGAAGCGCGTGGGAGAAAGGCCTGCCTGGGAGGCCGTCAGCCCTTTCAACAGAACGCTCAAAGCATATTGGGCCCAATGGGAGTCCTTGAAGGTGGAAGACGATCTCCTGAAGCGAGTACTGGAGAGTGAAGATGGCATCACCATTAGGTCTCAGTTCGTGGTTCCAAGAAGCCGAGTGGCTACAGTGTTGCGACATCTCCATGACGGTGCCTCAGGAGGACACTTTGGTGTGAAAAAGACTTTGAAGAAAGTTAGGGAGCGTTTTTATTGGGTCAACTGTAAAGAAGACGTGAAGGAGTGGTGCCGGAAATGTGAACTATGTGCCACTGGTAACGGACCCTTGGGGAAACGAAGAGCACCTATGAGGCAGTACAATGTGGGTAGTCCTCTGGAAAGAATAGCTATAGATATTGCCGGACCATTTCCCGAAACCGACGATGGGAATAAATACATATTAGTGGCAATGGACTACTTTACCAAATGGCCAGAAGCATATGCCCTACCAAACCAGGAAGCCGCGACTGTTGCTGACGTACTAGTCAAAGAATTTTTCAGTCGCTTCGGAGTGCCCATGGAGCTGCATTCGGATCAAGGCCGCAACTTTGAGTCTGTACTATTTGGAGAAGTCTGTCTATTGTTGGGCATTCGCAAGACTCGGACCACACCGTTACATCCGCAGTCCGATGGAATGGTAGAACGCATGAATCGGACAATGGGCAAATATTTGGCCAAGGTCGTCTCCGATCATCAACGAGACTGGGACCAATACCTGCATCTATTCCTGATGGCTTATCGTGCATCGGTCCACGAAACAACCGGTCAGTCACCAGCGTCTGTGATGTTTGGACGCGAGTTACGGTTACCGTGTGATCTGGAATTTGGGTCTCCATCTATAGAGCAGGAGGTAGCCGGGAATGATTATGTCATCAACTTAAAGAAGAAGTTGGAGGATATTCACGACCGAACCCGAAACAATAGTCGAATCACGAGTGACCGGATGAAGGCTATGTACGATGTGAGAGCCCAAGAAGGAGGGTTTCAACCTGGAGAGCTTGTCTGGTTATACAACCCGCAAAGACGTCGTGGCTATTCTCCAAAGTTACAGCGGAATTGGGAGGGCCCATACCAGGTGAAGAAACGAATAAATGACTTGATTTATCGCATCCAGAAATTGCCAAGAGAGAAACCAAAGGTGGTACACTCCAATCGTCTGGCGCACTATGAGGGAAATAATGACGCAGTCCCGGATCGGGAAGATGAGGCTGAGGTGGCTATCAATACCGTAAGGCCTGGAGATGATCAGTCAACCTTCAGAGAATTTATGGCAGCGTTTTCTGGAACTAGAAAAGCGCGATTCGGAGTCACGACTGAGATGCAACAAGATCTCTTCCGGGTCCCTGGTGATTATTCCATTGCCCACTGTGTCTCCGAGGATCTCCGTATGTCCAGGGGGATCGCAGTAGTGTTTAAAAATAAATTTGGACGGCTGAATGAACTTCGAGAACAAAATCCCTCTGTTGGTAAATCCTTACGCTTGCCTGATCATGACCGATCCATTTACTACTTGGTAACCAAGCAGTTTTACTACCAGAAACCGAGTTACGCCGACTTGTGGAGGGCATTATGGAATTTGAGGATCGAGTTGCTTACCAGGGGAATTAACAAATTGGCAGTTCCCAAACTCGGCTGTGGGCGGGACCAGCTGGATTGGAGAATCGTTAGAAACATGCTGGAAGTTGTCTTTAGAGGTACGGACGTCAAGATCTTCGTCTGCAGTTTTGACCCACAGCCCGCATTAAGGCCAACGAAGAGTGTAGACTGTTACTTCTACCGTAATGGAACGTGTAGTCGAGGTGAAGACTGTCGATATCGTCATGACCCGTTCTACAGGAACCAGAGCATAAAACCTGTTCTGGGACAGAACATACTTGAAGAGGGGGGCAGTGTAACAAGAGAGAAAAAGAAAGAACCTCTTCTTCACACAAAAAATGGAATATTCTACAGCATTCGAGAGAATGACGCATCGCACCAAGCATGTAAATCAGACGCGGTTTATCTAGCGCCTTCTAGAAATACATAGTAGGTTCCAGCGGCTTCTGGTACGATTATATGAGGGTATAAAATCGACTTCGCGGATAAAAGAGATCAGTCAACAGCGAGTCATTAACTGTATATCACGAAATAAATAGTAAATATTAGAAATTCATAGTCTGTAAATAATAGTTTTAATGGTTTATAATCATAGCGTTAATTTATAGTGTATTCATTAGTGTTTGTAAATAAATATTAATTATTAATAGACGATTTAAACAGCTCTTTTGTTATTATTTTAAAAAGAACGTTACAGTAGTAACAGCATTTGCTACATTTTATTCACATGCTCATCATAATGCTGATTCTGGTAAAATAAATGTTTTGTCACATCTATTAAATACGTCCGTTTACCTTCCAAGGTTATCAGGTTATGACCCATATTGTAAACATGATTTGTAAAATTATGAATCAGTTTACATCAAATTCGGTTGAATTTATTAAACGGTCTCTACAAATGCAACAAAATATTTATTTTCCTAGAATCAGCACATTCTTGATGAACAACACGAACAAAATGATATTTGATACCTAATAATTTGTCCATTGACCTCTCCTATACCAAAATCAGCAGACTTTTACCCCAGTGTTTTTTACGGAAAGTTCTTTATAGGAAATTATTGTACATCGTTTGCGCACCAGAACTCAGAATCCTAAATCCTGCGTTAATTATATCCATTTTTAAACTAAATTAAGAATGAAATAAACAAAAAACAAGAGTTTTCGTTTCCTAATAAAGAGTTGATTTGTAATTCTACCGATGAATATCAATATTATTCCGCTTATGAAAAGTTTTGTTAGTTGCATAAGCTATTTTGAAATACTTTAAAGAAAGAGATTCAGTACGCATTTTATTATGCTCAAAAATGCTTTCTTTCAGTTTGATGCATTAAAGAAATAGGATATTCATAATTTTATTATAACAGTCCAGCTTGGAAGTAGAAGTTGTTTATGCATTAAATTACAGTAAATGTAAACATTACCTCATTATTTCGACCTTGTCCCCGACGTCGTCGACGACGTCTTCGCCGACGTTGTCGGGGAAGACCGCGTATGTCCTACATTTAAGTTTTACTCATTTTGTTAAAATGACATTCGTAAAAGGAAAAACAGGCAATGTTTCCGTCACAATTAGGTCAACGAACGTATGTTACATTTTATTTACCGACCTTAATAAATGATCAAGTCATCAAGGTAGTGAGTCACTCGGCAACCGCTGTTGAAATTCAATTCTGTTGTTTCTGTAAATTGATACGTACGTAGCGCAGGTCAGTTATTAATTTAGTACTGCATATGTGAGATCATTGTTTGCTTTATCAGTAATTCAGGGTAAGAATCTTGCAAACAATCCATAGTCGACTCGTGACTTGTAAAAAATACGGAAAAATCCGAATTTTTTTTTTTATTTTTTATTTTTATTTTATGAGTTTTGGGGTCTCTATATGGTCACCTTTCACCCCTTTAAAGCATTGCATATTTCTTCGGAACACCCTGTATATGTAGCTTTACTTTTTTTTTTCAGGATACATATCAACTAATGTTGAATAGCTTATAAAACATATAAAATAATAAATGCTTTAAATTACTATCTGTCTTTTTAATTAGTATCCAATCTCTTTCTCTCTTTTACAGATAATTGAAAAATAGGTGAACAAAAACCTTCTCAATAAAGCTTCTTTTCATTTCATATTTGAAACTATTTACTAGAAGGTTGGTAATTATGAAATTTGGTTTTTAATAAATTAAACTGTCAGTGTGACAATTAACATATATAGATCTGAAATTTGGTACAATTAATACTTTATTAAAAGCTGTCTAAAATTGATATATGGATTGTAGTAGTTTTAAAATTCTCTACAAATAATAAATAAATGATAAGGTGCACATTAAAATTTACAGGCCCTTGAAGAATGCAATATTAAATACAGAGATGCAAGGGTTATTCCCGTTGTCTTTCATAAGTTATTTACACATGTTTCACTCATAAATATTGCGAAAATGTTATCGGTACTACGTCAAGACGTACTAAAGCTGTTCGGCGACAGTTACTACATACCTTTTTGGATGTTCTGTTAGCAAGAGGCAAAACGTTATCAAATGTAACCTTTATTTAATACAAAAAGAATTATTACCACGTATAGGTATCAAGGATGCATAAACTAAACTTTCCAATGTCATTCCTTGTCAGAGTTACTTTATGATAATATTAAATAATAAAAATAAGAGTTGGGACATGTATGATGCCGAATTTTAATTGGTTGGATCCAATGTCAAGGAGTACATGATCTTAATAGTCTGACACTTTGTTATTTTAGTTTCTATATCAAAATTTACATTACTTTACATCCTAATACACATTTTTCTTTATATTATTAAATTAGCTTAATAATAATATGTATTTTTTATTAGTAAATAAATAATAACAGTATTATAATAATGTTGAATGACAGAATTTATTGACATAGATCTTCATATTTTGCCATGAAATAATTTGTCAAATCAAACAACTGAAAGTTGATAGGTGAAAATACTTCATGAGAAATCAAGTCGTTCTTGACATTGGATCCACATGTCCTAACTCTTATCTTATATAACCTATTATTATTATATAGGAACTCTATAATAACTGAGTAATAGTCGAGTAAATTCAGCCAGTATTTTAAAGATTTAATTTTTATTGGAGCCACGCTCCCTCGGGGGATTGAAACCCCCATTTTAAACTGCTGTTCGGCGACAGTTACTACATACCTTTTTGGATGTTCTGTTAGCAAGAGGCAAAACGTTATCAAATGTAACCTTTATTTAATACAAAAGGAATTATTATTACGTATAGGTATCAAGGATGCATAAACTAAACTTTCCAATGTAATAATTATTGTACCCAGATGGCGCTTGATTGATCAATAATAACTGAGTAATAGTAGAGTAAATTCAGCCATTATTTTAAAGATTTAATTTTTATTGGAGCCATTTGACACTTGGAATTTTTAAACATTTTTCTCGGCTTATAAAGTTCTATTTTTATGTGGTCTGTCAAAGAATTTCAGAATTATCGCCCCTTCTACGTGATAAACATTTGAGAACGTCATTCTAAAAGATTTCTATCTTTCCTGTTATTGCTATACGTATAGGAAAATTGTCAGAAAGGGAGTTTGTTTTCTCAGTTGTTATAGATCTGCTAATCAGATTTTAAAAAAAGGTTGGTTATACATGTAGCTTTATTATTTTACGTAATTAAGCTCTCTATTGTATTAGAAATAGACATGCCCATTTTTCCCCATAAACCAAGAACCGAGTGACTGTTAATAAATATAAGCTGTTGCCCCGGGCAGGGGAGTGGAATAAACTTGTCTATGTTCAGATCTACATTTTTAAACAAAACAGCAATAAATAATAGGCAGGTGTCCTCGTGGGAACTTGATTTTTACCCAACTCTTAGGCAATAACTACCAAAGGTATGCTGCGCATCACATGATGCTTTGATGACCCTATGAGATATTGCGCAAGATCTTGTAGTTTGGTAACGCATTCACCAGGGGTCTCGTTCACTGTTTGGGTATAAAAACCCAAGCTCATAGCGATACTTATTATATATACTCGACTACTGTTCAAGAGCTTCATTACGTTTAGTGGTTTTAAATAAAACTCTGTGTGTGTGTGTGTGTGTGGGTGTATGTTAGTACCTGCCTAAATCATCAACTTTAGCCGACCATAAGGTAGGATTTTTCTTATTTTTGTAATGATTCACTTGTACTAAATTTACGCGTTGATGTTGTTTTAAGAGAGAGAGAGAGAAAAAAAGTAACAAAACATCATGTCGCTATTATCATTAAACGAGATCGAGGACGGTAACAGTCTAAATGAGTTACAATTACAACACCAGTTTCGGCAGTGCATCTTAGACGCAGGAGTCAGCATACCTATTTCAGTAGCAGCGCTTGTATGTTATGAATATGATCATTTGCTATCTAGCGGGGAGCTGCTATCTGATTCACGTCGTTATACATCAGCCCCGGTTCAAATACAGAGCAGTGACAGTGAAGAACATATGATCAGTGCGTGTAATCAACTTTTACGGGAGGTTGAATCAATAAATAGACGTTTGGGAGTGAATTGTATCACATTTGTTAAATTTATTCATTTATAAGTTGATAGGGGATGCTTCTACGTTCTACCATGAACCATATTCATTCCTTTTCTTTATTATTATTATTGACATAACATCACTTTTGATTTACTCTCGTTAAAGTGAACTGTAGGAGCGATCATTCTTGAATGAAACAATATAATTTGGCATATATATGCATGGTATATTTAACTGTCTACAGAGTATATAGATACAATTTAGATATATTTTTAATATGACCAGTGCATGTAATCAGCTTTTACAGGAACTTGAATCAATAAATAGACGTTTGGGCGTGAACATCAGTTGCTACATTCATTATCGGTTTATTAGTTGACTTATCATAATATCTAAGATGTCTTTAGTTAATGCTGCAGTCAGTAATATTCGAGCCTTGGCCGGTATTCTGTCGATTGTTCCGACTAATAATAGTATCGGAGAAGGGCTTAAGGAATGTACGCGAACTATTAGAAAAATCTATCGTGCGCTGAAGTGTGCTAAGTCTGTTGGGGAAAAGCAGAATCTCATGACTCAATTGGCCCAAGTAAAAACTTTTAAATCTCAGTTCAAAACGCTTCGGAAAAGTGGTGCTGGTTCGAAGAAGGAAACTATAGAAACCGCTAAACATCGAGTTCACTGGGATGATTCCATATCAGCTTTTGATAATAGAATTCGAAGTGGGGTGATCAGTAACCTTAAACATAAGGATCCTAAAGAGTTCTTCACGGATTGTAAGACTCTTTTCAAACGAATAATTCCTAATATACTGAAAGAGTATGAAGCAGTAAAAGTTAATGTCATTTTCATGGGAGAATTTGAATGTAAGAGAGGCGACCTGCTTCTAAATGAAAACAAGCATTTTACAACCTCAAACTCTCCGATATATAGAGTTACAAATCTACATTCATGGTTTGATGATAAAGTAACAAAGCCGATTTTAACTGAGCTGGAGGAATTCCAAGAGCGCGAGAGTGGTTGGACGCTGAAATCGATTATTAACCTTCAGGTTAATATTAATAAATATACACCTCAGCTTGGGTCATCATACATCGATCTGCCCGAGCAAATAAATATGAAGAAAGCATGCATCAATGTGAAGAATGATGACGAGGCGTGCTTCGCATGGGCTGTAGTCAGCGCTTTATATCCATCAGCTCGAGAACTAAATTCTAGCAGGGTTAGCAGCTATCCGCACTACTCTAAGGTTTTAAATTTGACGGGTATCCAGTTTCCTATGACAATCAAGCAGATCCCTAGATTTGAAAAACAGAATAATATATCCATTAATGTTTATTCCCTGAAGAAAAAAAAAGATTATTATGTGACATTACCGACATATCTTGCTAAAAACAAAGTAGAACGACATGTGAATTTACTCATCATTCAAGACATGTTTGTGTTTGTTTGTGTTTGGGCGAGGAATCAGGATGGCGGAGCATCCGTCGTACCTCATGGCACCGATTGCTATGATCATTTGGCCGACCCTACTAGAATTTAGCCGAATCTGGGGGAATTCCACCCCCTGTTGGGATCTTTATCGTGCCAAACATCGCATTGACACGGGACCTACAGTTTTACTTCCTCTCCGAAAAGAAGGCATGTTTTAAATTTTTCTCCGCTATGAAAAATTACCAGTTCGGCCGGGGATCGAACCTGCGATCTTTGGATTATGAAGCAAACATGCAAACCACTAATCCACCGAGACTGGCTTTCAAGACATGTACTATGATGAAAAAGATGAAAATGAAAACTGCACTGCGCCAATATGTTATCATTTCGTTTGGATAAAGAATCTAAGCCGACTGTTGTCCTCTCAACTTAGTAAAAGAGATGGTAGAAAATATTTCTGTGATCGCTGTTTGCTCAGATCGCAAGAAAAGCTAAATATACATATTGAAGACTGTCAGCAGCTCAACGATTGCGCTATTAAAATGTCTCAAGTAGGCGAGAATCTGTTAAAATTTAAGAATTTTAAAAATAAAGAGAAGGCTCTTTTCGTTGTATATGCCGATTTGGAGAGTATTCTGAAACCGTGTAATAATAAAAATATGTATCAAGAACATATCCCCGCTGCTGTAGGTTATTATGTCAAATATTCATATGATGACTCATTATCTTTTTACCGTTCCCATCGAGGTTTGGATTGTATGGAATGGTTTGCCGATGAGATTCAGCAGTTGGCAGAGGATTTGGAAACAGTATTTCTTTGTCCTTACGATATTAATATAACACCTGAACAGGAAGCAGAATTTAGAAAATCTACTCATTGTCATATATGTGAAAAACCTTTCGGACCGGGTGATAAAAAAGTACGTGAGCATACGCATCTAATTTCTGAGAATAATTATAGAGGATCTGCCCATGAAGAATGTAATATTAACTACAAAGATGCAAGGGTTATTCCTGTTGTCTTTCATAATCTAAGCGGTTATGATGCTCATTTTATAATTGCCGATATAGCGTCTAGAATGCAAGGTGCTGTTGATTTACTTCCTATAACTAAAGAAAAGTATATCTCCTTTACTAAACATATAAACGGTTCTCTGATTCAGTTCCGGTTTATCGATTCATTCCGATTTATGGCGTCCTCTCTAGAAAAGTTAGCTTCATATCTACATAGTTTTCCTAATTTTAAATCTCAATTTTCTGATATATCTCATGATCTCTTCAGTATGTTAACAAAAAAGGGTGTAATGCCCTATGATTATATCGATTGCATTGACAAGTTTAGTGAAACTTGTTTACCGCCTATTGAAGCTTTCTATAATAAACTAGAAAATAGAAAGTGTTCAAGAAAATTGTATAGGAGAGCTAAAGATGTATGGTCTAAATTCAATTGTAGCAGTTTGGAAGAGTACATCGATCTGTATATGAAAACTGATATCCTGTTACTAGCAGACGTTTTTGAGCAATTCAGAAATAGTTTGAAAACTTATGTGTTAGACCCTGCTCATTACTTTACACTTCCTGGTTTCACTTGGGATTGTATGTTAAAGCATACAAAACAAGAGTTAGAGCTCCTAACCAATCTCGATCAATTTCTCTTTGTTGAACACGGAATCCGAGGTGGTCTTAGTCAAGTTTGCTCTAAAAGGAGATCGACAGCTAACAATAAATACATTCCAACATATGATCCGACTAGTCCTGAAAATTATTTAATGTACTATGATGTCAATAATCAGTATGGTTGGGCGATGTCGCAGTACCTACCATATGGAGGTTTCGAATGGATCAAATCAGATAGTATTGATGTGCTAACCATTCCTGATAATGCTCCTGAAGGTTATATATTAGAGATTGATCTGGAATACCCTAGGGAACTGCATGATACTCATAAAGATCTACCTTTCTGTCCGCAGCATGTTAATCCGAAGACTGAAAAACCTTGCGCATCTTCTTCTGAGGAAGCTAAGTTGATGGCTACTCTTCATCATAAAGAAAAGTATATTATCCATTATAGAGCTCTAAAACAGGTGTTGCGGCATGGGTTGAAGATTACCCGAGTTCATAGAGTGCTTAAATTTAAACAATCGGCGTGGCTAAAGTCATATATCGACTTAAACACAAAGTTACGTCAAAACGCAAGAAATGAGTTTGAGAATCTCTATAAGCTTATGAATAACGCGGTCTTTGGTAAGACGATGGAAAATTTACGGAAGCGGGTAAATATACGTCTTGTAACTAAATGGGCTGGTAGATATGGAGCTGAATCTTACATCTCTAAGCCTGAATTTAAAACTTGTAGTATATTTAACGAGAATCCAGTAGCAATCGAGTTAAGAAAATCCGAAATCTACCTGAACAAACTTATTTATGTCGGTATGAGCATTCTGGATCTCGCTAAGACTACCATCTACGACTTCCATTATGGATATATGAAGAGTACATTTGGTGATAGGTGTTCTGTGTTATATTCTGATACTGATTCTCTTATATATGAAATTCGTAATCAGGATCCTTATGAAGCTATGAAGCGTGATTGCCTTCAGTATTTTGATACGAGCGATTACCCTGTGAATAATGTATACGGTATTCCGCGCGTTAATAAAAAAGTTCTTGGGCTAATGAAGGATGAATGTAATGGGGTACCGATGACTTATTACGTTGGACTCCAATCAAAATTATACACAATAAAAACTCTCATTTCGCAAAATGAAGTAGAAGTATTAAGAGATCGCTTACAAGATGAAGAATATGAAGAAGATGAAATCGCCGATGTTATATCTAATTATGATGTAACGAAAAAGGCTAAAGGTGTGAAGAAATCTGTTGTTTATACGAAAATTACCTTCGAAGACTATGTAGAATGTCTTGAAAACTATATAGAAAAACGTGTACATCAAAATATAATCAGATCCGAGAGGCATCATGTACATACGATCACTCAGCAAAAGATTGCGCTTAGCCCATGTGATGATAAACGATACCTCATACCCGGCTCCTATGAAACTCTACCTTTAGGACATTATTCAATATTAGAACTAATGGATGTAGACTGATGTGTGTTCTCACTGAAAAATCTTATATGTAATGTAAAATTCTGTAAGGTTAGATATTAATGTAATCTGTGTGTATGTTTGTTGTATATTGTATGTATGTTTTAATATTTAATATATTCATTATGATATCTAGTTGATGTTGTATGTTATGATCCTGATTGAATGTAATCTTCTTTTTCCTCTAAGATATTATAAATGCCTTATGCTTCATAATTATTATTTCCTAATATGTAGTTTAGTATAAGATAAAGTTAATCATATAACTCAGTACTTTAATTATGATTATGCAAATATGTTTAGTTTGTTTGTTTGTTTCTATGTTAATGATTGACTATAATATTCTTTTCCTGTAAGATGTTGCTAAAAGTCCTTACTCTGTCTTGTTAATTAATATTTCTTAATAGGTAGTTTAGTTTAAACTAATGATGTTCATACAAGCTAACATTTTAATTATGAATAAGTATATATTTAGTTTGAAATGTACAATAGTTAAATAAAATAAAAGTGTATAAACCATATTTGTGTGTTTTATTTACAGCTCTTTATTAAATAATACCTATATGTATAGACATATGAGTATTAGATGTCCCGTGAGAATAGATAGCGAGTACAGTCGTGTAGTTGGTGCCGTCAGCATACGATTAGTATTCATTAACATAAATTTATATAATATTACAATAATGATATTTTTCTTAAGTATCAACTTGAGATTGGAAAGCCCTTTACGAAAGGGTAGTAACCGACATAGATATATCCGTTAGTCGAGCTTGCAACCCTCGCAGATATGTTGATTATTGTAGGTTTCTTTAAATGTCTTGATCTCGTTGGCTAGCAGATGAATAAACGTATAAAGTTTGATTTGAATATTACGATCACATGGTTAGTCAGATGTGAGCGTAGAAGTATAATCATTTCGGTTGTAGCCCTAGGGTGCCGCGATGTCTTCATTATAAAATCACTATGATCTCGGACGACTGCATCAGTCATAATGTAGTATGTAGATTTGATCCGTATACATGGTAATATCGGACGCTGGACTGATATAACGCGAGCGCGGTGAGGTCACGCGCTAGACCACGAATGACCTTGAAATTGACTAAAAATTCTATCTTGGACCTCCATAAGAAATAACATGGGATTTTGTCGCAGAACTGTCCTAGTATATCTACTATCATTTGATGAAATGTGAAATTAATTGTAATAATAATAATTCCTAAATAAATATTCTATTTAAACAGTATGTTGTTGTTGTTGTTGTTTCATTTACTAGCATTAGGATGAAGGGAGAGAGCAAGAAGGAGAGAGAAGAGAGGAGAAAGGAGAGAGGAAACATCGAGAGAGGAGAGAGGAGATTCATTAATGCGACCTCTAATACCATCACTACATACAGGTAATACAGATTTCTTCATGACGCCCTCTAGTAGTAGTACACGGGCTGCCGCTAATACAAATCCTTTCATGACGCCCTCTATTAACAGCGCCCTCTGGTTCTTTCCTAGCAACACTTTAGCACCATTTAGCCGAGCGCCGAACCAAACTCCGGTAATATACATGGCCGGTAATACAGATTCCGTACTTCGAGACAAAAATCACGTAAAACAACACCGGCGCCATCTGTTTTCCCCTAGCAACGACGCTACCATTTAACCATGTGACGAACCAAATGCCGATAATACAGAATGTCGGTACAAAAATCACGTAAAACGACACTGGCGCCATTTGTTTTCCCCTAGCAACACTAACACCATTTAGTCGAGTGACGAACCAAATGCCGATAATACAGAATGTCGGTAATGCAGATTCCGTACTTAACCACCTACAAAGAGACAGACAAAAAGTCACCAGATTAGAGAGAGAGAGACAGAGAATCTAGGGTCCCTAGAACTGTCTGCCTCAGGTGCCCTAATACCTACTAAAATTATCTTAAATATTAACACAATTGTTAAATTTAATCTGTCAAAATTACAATCACTATTAAAATACACCAGAAAAAACAACCGCTATAAACTACGTCATCAACTACCGCATATCGAAGACATTTTGATGTTGTACAACGCCATATATATTTATTGGCGCTTCCCAGAACAGAAATAGAGAAGAAACGAATAGGCGCTCGCAGTAACCTGAGGTCTAACAACTTATGGCAGCGACAAAGACAATCCGCCGAAAGCAGAAAAAATAGCAAATGCTTCTACTACTATAAATTGATCTCACTCTTACTAATTAAAAATCATCTTTTACTAATAGAAGTAAAACCACTTACTTCAGTTTATGCATACGGCTCAATAACATGTAACAACCTACGCTGAGCGGTTCTTCTTGTGTATAACATCAAAAACTTTAATATTATTAATACCGGAAACTTATTTTGAAAAATGAGAGACAAGATTTAATAGCACCTCTTGCGATTTGGTGTGCAAATAAACCTTACATTTCTAAAATATTTGGAATGTAATTAAAAAATCGTCATTGTAATGAAAGATTGAAGAGAAAGATTGATAAACTTTTACAATTTAGATAAATTGTTAAAGTTTATATATTTTAGCATAACAGTAATAAACCATCGTTTAACAGAAATAAAGATATTTTTTGAAATTAGATGCAGGTTTCTCGCCGAAAACCCATTGCAACTCGTTGCACACATCTGCAAAGATGACGGTTTAAAAATGTCCCCTATAGTCCCCTATAGAGACCGTCCCCTATTTTCATAGGGTAAAGTATATTTTCCGGTATTAATAATAGTAGAGTATTTGATAACATTAACAAAAAGGAAACGTATGTTTTGTTTTGCGACACTGCAGCGGTCTTGTCTAGAGTTCCTCAATGAAAGCTTTAACTACAGAGGTAAGTTCATATTTAGGAACCCTAGTCTTGTCTAGCCACAAACCATTGCATTGCATGATATGAGCATATGAAATATTATTAACCTAATAATTCAAAGTTAAAAAGAAGATAAGCAGAAAAAATTGAAAATAATTTTCATATGTATTTATTAATTGTAATTTATATTTGTTTCTTTCTTGAGAAAACAATTAGAGTTATAAAGAAAGATATAATACGGCTGAACTGTTTACAATACTGAAAGCTTTTAATTATTCATTATTTGGCCATGAAAGAAAAAACAAGAATTCACATTTGCTTTTCCGGATTTTAAAGATTACTTTCCATTAATCCAACGATTGAATGGGTCCCAGGTGCCCCCCCCCCTATCCGACGGCCCAGCACTGCTTATTAGTCACACCAAAACTACCGAAAGATGTGTGTCGAAAGATTTAAGAAACCAGTAATTTTTTAATATATGGCCTTTATAATAAATGGGACAAACATTTTCTAAATCAGAATTCTAACCACAATTTTGGTGTGTGTTTATAACCTTAAAAAGTATGATACGTTCATCGCGATTATAACATTTCATTCTTTGTTTCGAGGAAAGATGGCAAATATTTTTATAAAGAATGGTATATCAAAACTTATAGAATCATCTTTTAAAACTGTTCATCAAAATCGTTATTACGCGAGATGGTCTCACCGACGACCACGAAGAGTTCTAACACAATCAGAATATAATGATTTTGAGAACAAAAATAAAAATAATGACAACGATTCTTCAAACGAGCCAGACCGAATTATAGAATTAAACATGAATGAAGATATTGTCTTACCTCAGAAATCTAAAAAGAAATGGACACCTAATACTTCGCAATCGAAAGGTCTTATTATTGATATGAAAGAATTGGATAAGAAATCTGATACAATTCATTATAAAATCGAACCTAAGATTTCTAAGAAGAAAAATGTATCTTATAATATGAACAAACAATCTAAACATAAAGAGACTACTGATATGTTGGAAACCATTATCGATGCTAATGGAAATTTTGTTTATACAAAATTAAAAGATAATGATCACACAATAAGGTAATTGTAGTTAATTTGGTAATTTAAATGATAATAGTTTACAATGATAGTAATATTGTATTGCAGCCATTTATTAATAACAGTCAAATCACGTAAAGAACAAATAAAAAAGGACTTGGCTCTAATAGAAGGAAAAAGATTAATAAAAGAAGCATTAGAAGCACAGTGTACTCTTAAAAGCTTAATATTTAGTAGAAAGAACGATGTTGAGTATTTAAAACCTTACTTACCGAAAAGTGGTGCAAAGATTTATAAAATGCCATACAGAGAGATTCAGTTATGGTCTGATTTAACAACTACTCCAGGGATCATGGGTATAAATTAAAACATAAATAGTTTTTCTCAAGTTAATAACTAGTGATTTAATTACAGGAATCTTTAAAACCCCAGAAGTAGAAAAATTTATTCCTGAAAATAGTTTACCATTAACTATAATATGTGATAACATTCGAGAACCAGGAAATTTAGGTGCTGTACTTAGGACTGCTGCTGGTGTAGGAGCCCAAAGTGTCTTTCTTACAAAAGGTAAAGAAGGCAAAAGTTATTCCATTCAATACAAAATATTAAACTATCTGCTTGCTTATGAGTGTCCAAAAAGTCTTTCAGTCATAAGCAGCTGTCGTTTATAAAATTATTCATTCGTAAGATTGACAGTAGTTTTTGAAACTGTCTAATGTTTTTGAAGTTTAAGCTTCACAGTTTTGAATTCAAGATTAATGTTAAGCCATACAAAACATTTTATTTAATGAAAATAGAACAAAACTTATATACCTAAACCAAAAAATGAAGAAACTAAACCGGAGTGATTCTAGGAGCCGCAGACTAGCAGTCGGAGTTGATTGTGAACGAGCCTTGCTCCCAAATTGTCAAATTTAGACAGTTTGAAATAAAAAAAATAGACATTGCAATCTGTCAAAGTTTTAAAAGGTTTTTCACCCCTCCAATTATTAAACTACTATTAATAAATAACCTTCCGATAGCAAAAGTGTGCACAACATTAGTTGCTGCTTAAAAGATTTTTCACAACTCCAATTAATATTTATTAATAGTAGTTTAATAATTAACAATTGGAGTTGTGAAAAACCTTTTAAAATTTTGACAGATTGCAATGACCATTTTTTTATTTCAAACTGTCTAAATTTCACAATTTGGGAGCAAGACTCGTTCACAATCAACTCTGACAGCTAGTCAGCGGCTGCTAGATTCACTCTGGTTTAGTTTCTTCATTTTTTGGTTTTACTATAGTATATATTGTAATGAATCTTAGTTAGGTCCAGTTATTGTTGTTATTGGTCAGTTTCCTTAACAGTTACAAAGTAATTTATTTATTAATTTTTAATAGAAAGGTATTATAATCTGTTTTTGTTACGTTATTATAGTAAATAGATTAATGCGTTTTGAGTTAATCTTAGAAAACGATGTTTCTTGTTTATACCTAAAAAGAAAATGTTTAGATATATAATGTAATTAAATCTTGTAACTAAATGATTTATGATACAACAGGTAAATAGGGAGAATAAGAAAATAATGGTAACTAATAAACAAAAAAAATCTTGAAAAAGTACGTTGTAAAAATTATGTTAAAAGATTAATAAAATTAAGAAGAGAATACTGGTTCATCTTAATCCACAGAGGTGGGTGCATTGATATTTCAGTGTATGTACAGAATACAGGTCTCGTATGTTTGAACCTGCCTTCCCTATTGGTGAAAAGCCTCCAGTAATTATCGTTCCTATGTTCTATTGGTATTAAAACTTTATGATAAGGATTACTGCCTGTTTTATATTCCTCTAATTTTCTTTTTTTAGAACATGAGACAAGAGAAATCAGCACCACAATACGTGTATCCTGTATTCTGTACATACGCTAAAATATCAATGCATTCACCTCTGTGGATTAAGATGAACAGTATATTATCTATCTTAACAATATGTGATTATTAGTTACACTTTGTTACAAATAAAAAAAAAATGCAGAAGACCACCTATATAAACAGTTTGATATTGAAGAATAAAGACTTTTCATACTTGCCGAATTTCCCCATCATTTCGAGTTTTTTTTTTCCAGCCCCCTGAATGTACAAAACTGGACAGTTTTGATGCCTTGCACTACTCTAATGACCAAAATTTAGCAATTTGTAGTTACATTTTGGAAATCTTTTCTCTACTGAATGACTTGAGTTATAGTCTGAAGCAGTCACGAAAAAAAATTTTTTTTTGGAAATGTTTAGTTTTAGTGGTTCAAGATGATATTTACTCAACAATTAAAATTTTTTTTTCTTCATTTATTGAAGATATATTTTGTTTTATTTCTAGAAATTTTTGTTTTTTTAAATTGGTTAACAAATGACCGAGTTATGGCCAATAATATGCAAAACAACAATTTCTTTTTATTATTCTAATCTGTCATTATAGTGTCCAGTCAATCTGTACATTTTACCTTGCAAAAAGTCAAATAGTTTTGGTTATAACTTGATTATGATATGTGTTTTTCCTCAATTTAGTTTTTTTGTTATATGTGGGGATAGTATTTTATTTAAGGACTGACTTCGAAAATGTATTGTATATTAGTGAATGGTCTTTAATTAGTCCAAGATCATGACCTAGGTATTCGTCAATTTAATTTTGGTTGTTATTCATGTGGGATAATTTTTTATTTAAGGACTGACTTGGAAAATGTATTATATATCGGTGAATGGTTTTTAATTCAAGCTATGACAAGGGTTTTTCTTCAATTTAATTTCTTGTCATTTATGCGGGGTAGTTTTCTATTTAAGGGCTGTTTTTTAAAATGGATTATCTATCATTGAATGCTCTTTAGTTAGTTAAGATTATTACATGGGTTTTACCTCAATTTAATTTTTTGTAATTTTCATGTTGAGTAATTTTCTATTTAAGGGCTGACTTGGAAAATGATTTGTAAGTCAGTGAATGGTATTCAATTAGTCCAAGATTATGACATGGGTTTTTCTTCAATTTCATTTTTTGTCATTATTCATGTGGGATAGTTTTCTATTTAAGGGCTAATTTTTTAAATGTATTGTATATCAGTTAATGATATTTAATTAGTCAAAGATTATGACACGTGTTTTCCTTAATTTAATTTTTTTTGTCACTATTCATTTAGAGTAGTATTTAAGGGCTGACTTGGAAAATGGTTTGTATGTCAGTGAATGAATGGTCGTTAATTAATTCAAGATATTTAATAACCCAAGACAAGGGTTTTTCCTCATATTAATTTTTGTCATTCATGTGGGGTAGTTTTCTATTTAAGGGCTACTTGGAAAATGGTTTGTATGTCAGCGAATGGTCTTTAGTTAATCCAAGATTTTTAATAACCCAAGACAAGGGTTTTCCCTCATATTAATCTTTGTCATTCATATGGGATAGTTTTCTATTTAAGGGCTACTTGGAAAATGATTATGACATGGGTGTTTCTTCAATTTCATTTTTTGTCATTATTCATGTGGGATAGTTATCTATTTAAGGGCTGATTTTTTAAATGGATTGTATGTCAGTTAATGATCTTTAATTAGTTAAAGATTATGACATGTGTTTTCCTTAATTTAATTTTTTGTCATTATTCATCTAGGGTAGTTTTCTATTTAAGGGCTACTTGAAAAATGGTTTGTATGTCAGCGAATGGTCTTTAGTTAATCCAAGACTTTTAATAACACAAGACAAGGGTTTTCCCTCATATTAATTTTTGTCATTCATGTGGGATATTTTTCTATTTAAGGGCTACTTGGAAAATGATTATGACATGAGTTTTTCTTCAATTTAATTTTTTATCATTATTCATGTGGGATAGTTTTCTATTTAAGGGCTGATTTTTTAAATTTATTGTATGTCAGTTAATGATCTTTAATTAGTCAAAGATTATGACATGTGTTTTCCTTAATTTAATTTTTTGTCATTATTCATCTACTGTAGTTTTCTATTTAAGGGCTGGCTTGGAAAATGGTTTGTACGTCAGTGAATGGTCTTTAATTAATCCAAGATATTTAATAACCCAAGACAAGTGTTTTCCCTCATTAATTTTTGTCATTCATGTGGGGTAGTTTTCTATTTAAGGGCTACTTGGAAAATGATTATGACATGAGACTTTCTTCAATTTAATTTTTATCATTATTCATGTGGGATAGTTTTCTTTTTAAGGGCTGATTTTTTAAATGGATTGTATGTCAGTTAATGATCTTTAATTAGTTAAAGATTATGACATGTGTTTTCCTTAATTTAATCTTTTATCATTATTCATCTAGGGTAGTTTTCTATTTAAGGGCTGACTTGGAAAATGATTTGTATGTCAGTGAATGGTCTTTAATTAATCCAAGATATTTAATAACCCAAGACAAGGGTTTTCCCTCATATTAATTTTTGTCATTCATGTGGGATATTTTTCTATTTAAGGGCTACTTGGAAAATGATTATGACATTAGTCTTTCTTCAATTTAATTTTTATCATTATTCATGTGGGATAGTTTTCTTTTTAAGGGCTGATTTTTTAAATGGATTGTATGTCAGTTAATGATCTTTAATTAGTCAAAGATTATGACATGTGTTTTCCTTAATTTAATCTTTTGTCATTATTCATCTAGGGTAGTTGTCTATTTAAGAGCTGACTTGGAAAATGATTTGTATGTTAGTGAATGGTCTTTAATTAATCCAAGATATTTAATAACCCAAGACAAGGGTTTTTCCTCATATTAATTTTTGTCATTCATGTGGGGTAGTTTTCTATTTTAAGGGCTGACTTGGAAAATGGTTTGTATGTCAATAAATGGTCTTTAGTTAATCCAAGATTTTTAATAACCCAAGACAAGGTATTTCCCTCATATTAATTTTTGTCCTTATATGGGATAGTTTTCTATTTAAGGGCTACTTGGAAAATGATTATGACAGGTTTTTCTTCAATTGAATTTTTTGTCATTATTCATGTGGGATAGTTTTCTATTTAAGGGCTGATTTTTTAAATGGATTGTATGTCAGTTAATGATCTTTAATTAGTCAGAGATTATGACATGTGTTTTCCTTAATTTATTTTATTGTCATTATTCATCTAGGGGAGTTTTATATTTAAGGGCTGACTTGGAAAATGGTTTGTGCATCAGTGAATGGTCTTTAATTAATCCAAGATATTTAATAACCCAAGACAAGGGTTTTCATGTGGAGTAGCTTTATATTTAAAGGCTACTTGGAAAATGGTTTGTATGTCAGCGAATGGTCTTTAATTAGTCCAAGATTACGACATGCGTTTTTACTTAATTTATTTTTTATCATAATTCATGTGGGATAGTTTTCTATTTAAGGGCTGACTTGGAAAATGGTTTGTATGTCAACAAATGGTCTTTAGTTAATCCAAGATGTTTAATAACTCAAGACAAGGGTTTTTCCTCATATTAATTTTTGTCATTCATGTGGGATAGTTTTCTACTAACTAGGAACCATTTCGTCCTTACTTGTCAAAATGACAAAACCAACCATTGTTTTCAACAAATAAAAACAGTTATGAAAAAAATTAAATTAATCAATAATAATTCCAATATAATATAATAATTAGTCGTCTATGATACAAATAAATTTTGATAAAGAGGGAAATCCACCCTGGAAATGTCATTTTAATATAAAAACTTACTCGTATTCACCTATGAACTCAAGAACCAAAGAAAAAAATCTATATAAAAAATTTTTTATCAACATAGTTAAAAAACAACAAAAAATAGTTTTCTATTTAAGGGCTACTTGAAAAATGGATTAAATGTGAGTGAATGGTCTTTAATTAGTTCAAGATTATGGTATGGGTTTTCCACAATTTAATTTTTTGTCATTATTTATGTGCAATAGTTTTCTATTTAAGGGCTGACTTACCTTGTTTACATTAAGGGTACCAGCAAGCATGGTTAGCAAAAGGATTAACTTTCTGATTTTTGATGAAATCATATCAATCTGGCAATTAATTTCTCTATAATGTACCTTTTAAATAAACTTAAAAAAAGATAATATGTTTTCATTATGACTTCTTATTTTCCAGGTTGTGTGGATCTATGGGACACTAAAGTTCTAAGAAGTGCATGTGGAGCACATTTCCGTCTTCAGATACATAAAAAAATGGGTTGGGATGATATTAAAAGCAAACTGGACAACTTGAAAACTACAGTTTTAATAGCAGATAATAAAATTGTAACTGAAAGCACACAAAAAGAAATATTACCCTCAAGTAAACAACAATGTGACACCATTATTACAGACTTACGAGATGTTGTTGCAAACATGCCACTGTTGCCATACTATGGTGCAAATTTTAATGATTTAGGCTCATTAGTATTAATAGTTGGTGGAGAAACAGAAGGTGTGAGTGAAGAATCGTACAGATTAGCAACAGATTTTAATGGAGTTCGTTTAAATATACCTTTAAATAATAATGTTGAGAGTTTAAATACTGGTACAGCATTAGGTATTATTATGTTTGAAATTAAAAGGCAAATGTCTCTTGTTAATTTATAAACAAAAATAATATTTATAGAAATGTTTTATTAAAAAAATTAAAAATATACATTTTTTGTTATTTTATTTACATTATTAACTGGAGAATATATCCTAACCATAACCTTATAACAGTATGCCACGTTAACGACATGACTAGCTTTGTAATTATATCATGAATTTTTGATATCCTCCCCAGGAAACGAGCTAAGTGAATAATTTAAAGTAACCATGGATTATTCTTAGGTAAAAGTAGGTCGCTTTCAGTACTACGTGACACTTTTAAATTATGCAGTAAATAATTTAAAGTAGTGAAGTTTGCTTCTCCTTTTTTGGTTGGCCTTTCACTGCTGGGTGACATTTCATCACTAGCAAAAACATCACTATCGGAATCAAAATTATTAAACAGTTTCTGCCCAAAAACTATGGATTTTTCTTTAATGTCAGTTTTTTTGTTTTTATATTTTGTGTAAGTTAAATTTAACGAAGGTTTTGTAGAGGGACGTTTCTGTAGATCTTCATCATCACTGTCTTTTGTACACACTATTGGATCTAACACTATGTAGGTGTTTCTTCTTAATAGATGCGATCGTTTTAATTTTATGTTGTTACTATTGTTCGTTAATTTAGATTGTTTATTAAACACACTTTGTTGACTTCTATATATTGGAATTTTCGAACTCGAGCTTTGCCTATGTAAATCATTATCCGAATGATAATTTAACCGAAACCTATCATCGCTCACATTTTTAAAATTTTTAAATTTTTCACCTATAGCCGGTATTTTGGAAAAAGGCGTAAACGGGCCCGTACCGCTTCTACTTTTTGTCGGTGTGCTAAAACCGCTATTATTTCTAGACATTTTAGACCTACTCGATGTTTCGCCATCACTAGCATAATAATCGGATAGCGTATGATAACGTTTAAGTAGCCGTTTTTGTTGCGATTTTTTATTACTTTGCCACCCCATTTATAACGCGAATAACCGAACAAGTTATACATGTTCTTTCTGCGGTTGATAAAATCATACTAAGAAAATCTATTGGAAGCGTTTACCTGCTATTTTGTCATCACTTTTTCATGGATACGTTTGCGTGCACGAATCTATTAAGCTTCAATGTCACTACTAATGCTCAGTGTAATATGACGAGATAATCGTTAAGATTATCGCTACAATAATATTGAAACTACATTAGAAGCTCGGCCAGTGTGTAAGGCCTGTTATTTTTTAATTATATTGTGTATTTTCGATAAAAGAAATATTATTTTCATTGTTGAAATGTTGACTGTTCAATTTACAGAAATAGATGTACGTAGAATAAGAGTTATTACGAAATTGTTATCAAGCTTTTTATTGTATTGTAAACTCTTCGCAATATAATGTCTTGCTTTTCAAACAAATCTTATTCAGTTAACGGCATCGTAATTACAATAAGATTATTTCATGCCATTTTCAGATAATTTCGTTTATTTAGAATAAAATTAGGTAATACATTTGTAACATATCTCTTTTGGCATCGGTACGTAAATTGATACGTTAATGACCTTGCACGCGATGGCATTGAATAACTGTATTGTTTGCATACTCCAAAAGGGTAAATAGTAAAATTTAGGTCTTTCTACAATAGCTTTTTACCTTTGATAGACCTTGCCTCCTTGCTGCACATGGTACCGTCGCGTGTTTGTTTTTAGATATACAGGGTGTCTCAAAAACAACGAACAATAACGCAGGGTGTTATTAAAGAGCGTCCGAGGTAGAATCTAAAACTGAAGAAAAAAAACTACCTTGAAAATTTTTTTTTGTAAATTTGTAAAAAATGGTTTGCAATACTTTTTGCTAATATGGTCCTGTTATATTTTGCATCAATTTGATAATAAATAATAAGTCATATGTGCAGAGTTGAGCATAAATTTTGAGTCGTTTTAGAAACACGTATATGGTCAAGCTCAAGTCTTTATAAAAACAATAACATATCACCGTAATAAGCGTTTTTGTAATAAAAACTGCATAATTGCAAAAAAAGTCCCAAACGTTTGATGATAGTTCATCAAACTAATAATTTTTATTATCAAGAGCTTATTCGAAAGTGTTTTCTGTTTTAAATAAAATAGATTAATGGTAAAAATTGCTCTTATTTAATAAAACGTCATTTAATTTAATATTAATTTACCTAATTTTAACAATTGTTATGCAAATTCAAATTAACTTACCTAATTTTAACAATCTTTATAAAAAAATGTTCAAAATGTCCCCCATTTGACCGCAAACAAGCTTCTAAACGTCTACCGAAGTTTTGTCGAGTACGTTGAAGCATGGGTTGAAGGTAATCGACAACTAAGCGTATTAGATTAGCGGCTGCAAATATTCTTTCACGCAAATCGTTTTCGTTGTCTATGGGAGGATCCGCGTAAACTAAAGTCTTTAAATAGTCTAAAGGGTTTAAATCAGGACTTCGAGCAGACCAACTTACTGGTCCATTCCTCCCAATCCACCTTTGTGGATAAGTGATGTCTAAAAACTCACGCACAGGTCGGGTAATATGAGATGGAGCACCATGATGCATAAACCACATGGAACAATGCACTGCTAGAGGTACTAAATTGTCAATCGTTTCCTCCAAGGTGGTTTGTAGAAAAATTAAATATGTTGCTCCATTTAGAATCCTGGGTAACACAAATGGCCCTAATAATGTATTCCCCAAAATACCTGCCTACACATTCACTGAAAATCTCCATTGATACCGAGTCTCTTGAATTAGATGGGGGTTTTCATCAAAAGTGATTGTTATGGAAATTAATTACTCCTTCGCGGTTGAAACAACATTCGTCGGTAAATACGAGGGAAGTTTTTTAAGTTACCTACCTAGCTATGAAAACAATATACTACCGCGACAATTTTCTTAGTCAAGTTGCTGTGACATTTTATAGTATCATCTCCAAGTTTGCTTCCAATCGCTTAACATTTGTCATTTATACGTATATCAGTTTAAAGCGAAAATGAGTGATTTGCAGTTTGAACACAGAAGCGTCATGGAATTTCTAACGAACTTAGGCAGTAGCCCGAAGAATATCCATGAGAGAATGGTGCCAGTGTATGGAGAAAATAGCCCGTCCTATTTCCAAATCAAATATTGGTGCAAGCAGATTAAATGGGACAGGGAATTCATTCAGGATGACCCAAAGTGTGGAAGACCTCTGGAAGCACAAAATGAAGAAATCATCAACAAAGTTGAAGATTTGGTGTTGACTGACCACAGAATAAAAGTTTCAGTTATTGCTAGAGAAATGGGAATATTAGAAATGAGTGTTTTTAAAATTCTACACGAAGATTTGGGAATGAGCAAAGTGTCGGCACGATGGATTCCCAGGCTGGTCAGTCCCGAACAAAAACTGTGTAGACGACAGATTTGCGACGAGAATTTGAGTGCTTTATCCCAAGATGTAGACTTCTTCTATAGAATTATAACCGGGGATGAGACCTGGGTATATATCACTGGAACCCTGCTACGAAACAAGGGCTCTCCACCATCCAAGAAGGCGAAAACGCAATTCTCTGCAGGGAAAGTGATGGCTGATGGCCACAGTTTTCTGGGACGCGGAGGGGATCCTCTTAATTGAGTATATGCCAAAAGGGACTACAATAATAGGAAATGTCTACAAAGACACTATTAGTAACTTGAAAGCGACTATACGCCAAAAAAGACTCCGCAGTTTTGCTCAGAAAACTCTTCTTCTGCACGACAACTGCAGGGTGCATAAAGCACGAATTGTTCAAGAAGTAATCAATGAATGCGGCTTTCAGGAATTACAACATCCACCTTACAGTCCCGATCTCACCCCCTCTGACTATTATCTTTTTGCAAAACTCAAAAAACACTTGAGAGGGCGTCACTTTTTATCGAATGATGACTAGGAAAACGCTGTGTAGTTATATTTTGCAGAATTACCAAAATAGTTTTTCTTTGAAGGCATAGCGTTATTAGAAAAACGCTGGAATAAGTGTGTTAGTGTTAATGGTTCTTATGTTGAAAAATAAAATTTTATCTGTTCTCTAACTCGTTGTTTTCATAGCTAGGTAGATAACTTAAAAAACTCTCCTCGTAATATTCCTGCACTAAAGTTAGGTCTCACTGCCTCTTGCTGTCGGAACCATGTACAAAAATCATGACGAGGTCCAAAATCGCGGTGGATTAAATGTTGTACACATTGAGTGTGGTAAGGGTACAGCTGATCTTCTTGTAAGATATGATGTATCTAGGCATGTGGAACTTGGAGAGCACATCCTATTTCGCAACTGCTGCTTCGAGGATTATTTTCCACAATTTCCAATACCTAGAATTAATGATTAAAACAGCTTACGTTGGCGTTCTCAAAATTATCCGAAGAAAGATTATTACCTGTTCCTCCAATTCAACGGTACGTCGATCTCGGTTACGTCCTCGGCCTTCGAATGTAGCTTGCTCATTTCCGGTTTCCCTAAACCTTTGTGCTGTGCGTAAAATTGTATTTCGCGAATGCTGTCTGCGATTAGGATAACGTTCGGCGTACAATTGTTCTGTACGTAGAATGTTATAATTACATTCTCCGTACATGAAGATGATATCGAAATATTCTGCCAATGTAAACATAGTCTTTAAATTAACACTCTGAGCACATCCAGAAAACTGCCAGAAGAAATTCGACTAACTAAAACTTATGGTAGTTATAAAGCATTGATAGCAACAACTCGTTATTCCAGGAAGTCTGTTAATTTATGTAAAAATTTACCTGTCCAAGATTTAAATAGAAGCGACCCTTTAGTTCCGTTATTTGTAGTTTGTTGAGTAAACAACAATCGGACCGCATATTCAACCTGGCGCCGTAATTATGTAAATGTGCTTTTTAAAAGTTTATCTTCTGTTTATTTTCGAATGTTATTAAAGAACGTAAAAATGTATGTATGTTGTGTATGCCTTTTTTGATGTTGGTAATTGGATGAAGTGTCAGAATATGGAATAAAAATAAGGGTTGCTATTTAAAAAAAATGCCGATGACGTCACCACTCTTAAACGCATCACCCTGTATATTCGAATATTATGTCAAAAAATGCGGACTTTAAAAACAAAATCGACGTGTTTTTGGAATTTTTCCAAAAATCAATACTTTCCCTTTTATCGAATTTGTTCCTTACTTTTTGCGCGCACTGTATATGGCGTTTTATATAGAGCAGGAGTCTCACGATAATTTATACATATAATAACTACATATAATTTATAATAATTTATACATATAAATATTCTAAAACAGATAAAGAACCCTGAACCCTAGTTAGGAATTTTAAAAAGAAACTCCTGCATTAATATACATAACGTTTCATCGTGTTTTTTCAAAACACATTTTATTGTAAAAGAATAAGAATAATTTAAATTTTATTTATCAGGCGATATACATTATATTATTTTCATATATTAGTATGCAAAGTTGTCGTTTCAATAAAAAGTTAAATATTTATCTGATTTATTTCTCCGGGTTAAGTCTTCAGGGTTCTCATAACTGTAGATATTGTAAGATAACTACCCTGTGTTTCAAAATTATAAAGACGTATTACAAACATATGTTATAGACTTATATTTCGAAGGTATCGAAAATGGTTACAGATTATTATTAATCATACGAGTTTACTATAGATACGATGAATATCCTACAAGAGTATATAGTATATTACTACATATCTGCGTATTTCGAAGCTATTGAAAATGTATGATATATTGTAAAATAACGTTTAAATATGGCGACGAATATCTATATGATGCATAAACAATAAGAACACATATGTAGAAACAGTTTACAAGGTAGTAGATATAACGAAAAAGGCTAAAATCTGTTCAAAACTACATTATGTCTAGAAACTAGAAAATTATTAAATAAAACTTACTAAAGAATAAAATTTAAAAAAATTCTATTGGTATATTATAAGGTATATAATCTCAGTAAACCTTCATTGTCTAGTTTATTGTTTCCAGCCTTATATTCTTATATTATAGCCTTATATTTATTTCATCTTTATTGTCTAGTTAGAATACTTGTATAGGGTATTCATGAATTTAGAAGTATACTACATACGTTCGTGACAATCTAATAAGAGGGATGTATACCTTTGTTATGTACAGATACAATTGATGTAATACGTGCAACATTAAACTCATTTCTTTTAAACTGACGACACCTCATCATACAAAACATACTGTATTTATGTATTCCCTTTCTCTGCTGATATGTTTTTTACAGTGTGTTTTAAACCCCGTTCTCTCAAGAATGCATAAAACTCTCGAAATATCTGTTTATTATTTTACTTAGCACATATAAAAGTAGCAAAATGAATTTCTATTTTAACCTGTTAACTTTCATGTACTTTATTTTGCTATTCAACTTGACCCTAATTATGATTAAATGAGAAAACATGTTATCAATCTGTTCAAAATTCGAATGTCTAGGAAAAAAAATGGGTAGCTTTTACTGAATATACGAAGAATACGTTTTAGGTATGTATTGAGATACATAACATTTCTCTCATATATGAATTTGTATATATCGAGTTAAAGTTAATGAATGAATACAACATAAATCATTACTCTACGTGTTCCGTGATTAAGACTTCAATAATCGAACGAGTTATTCGTACAATTAAGCAAAAGCTGTATATGATTTAGTTGATAGCTCTGTATGACATTCGGAGTTAGATGTTGAGTCTTATCAAGTTTTTAATTTGCTGATCTGAAGCTGCTGAAGACCTTCACTTCTGAGGGGTACGAGCATTCTAGATCATGCTACCGTATATGTTTAACATAAAAATAAATGAAAAACTATAAACTTCCTTTATCGTTTTTATTTATAAAATTTTAATAATGATATGAAATGTTTGCATTGTACGATATGATGAAGAATTCTAGTGTTATCAAGTTGTTATTTTATTCCTTTAATATATTAGAAAGGCTCCCATTCAATTGGTTAAGAATTTCAATTGTCACTTTTCTTTCAGACACGCCTCAGTTGCTTTGCTAATCTATTTTTTTTAAATAAAACAGAATGCATTTAAAATAATATTATATTTTATATAAAAACATACACGCATAAATTAAATCTTATTACATAAAAAATAAACGAATATAAGAAAATTAAAACTAAATCTTATTTATATAAAATTAAAGGAATAAAACTAAACTACTCAATAATAAAATAAATATTACTAATATTGTTTACACCTACCCTATCTTTTATGTAAGATAAGAACTTTAAAAATTCTATAAATTTTATCTGAATATCCTCGTGATTGAACAAAACGGTATGCGATGAGAACCTACGAGTTTCACTTATGATTCCTCCCCCGGGTAGTTCCATTTCTTCTTCTATTACAACAATCATGATGACGACGTACTTCATCACATCGTGGTTATTGCTTTTGGTATTAATTATAGTATTTTTAAATTTAGAGAAGATTTCCTCTTCTCCAAATTTATCTTCACTTTCAGCGAAACATTCAATTTCAATGTCGTCGACGTCGCTATCACCACTGTCAACTTGATAATTTTTAGCAGACATTCTTCTTAATGATACGGAATTGTAGACGATCTAAAAAGTTCAGAATAATTAGTTTGCATAACATAGTTAAAAATTAAAGCACTTACATGATTGATTTCAAATAAGGAAAATATATTTCTTAAAGATACGAAATTGTAGATGATCTAAATCGAAGTCGATCTAAAATAATCGTAAACATTTACATATAGTTTTTAAAATATAAGCAAAAAATAAAACATACCTGATTTTAATATTCACTTGATGTAACTATCTGGATGATTCGGGAACACTTTCGGAATGGCTTATTTTAAAAAAGGCGTTCAGTTTTTATACTAGTTTTCGACGTTTGCGTAATTATGATGAACAATAGTTTTAAAATAAAACAACTTTTTCTTGGAAGCTGTTAGTTATTATAGAAACAACTCGTCTTAATCTTAAGAATAATAATAAACATGTTTCTCGGTTAAAAAGTTAATGAAGCGTACATCAAATCTGTATGATTCAGAGCTCTTTCAATAAAAAGTAAAATATTTATCTGATTTATTTCTCCAGGTTAAGTCTTCAGGGTTCTCATAACTGTAGATATTGCAAGAGGTAACTACCCTGTGTTTCAAAGTTATAAAGACGTATTACAAACATATGTTATAGACTTATATTTCGAAGGTATCGAAAATGGTTACAGATTATTATTAATCATACGAGTTTACTATAGATACGATGAATATCCTACAAGAGTATATAGTATATTATTACATATCTGCGTATTTCGAAGCTATTGAAAATGTATGATATATTGTAAAATAACGTTTAAATATGGCGACGAATATCTATATGATGCATAAACAATAAGAACACATATGTAGAAACAGTTTACAAGGTAGTAGATAGAACGATCTGTAACGTATATCCTATATTACTTTGTACAACTGCGTTCATCATGTATGCAACCAGCAGTAGAGTATCATACGTACCTGGTATAATATAACACTTATCAGTAGGTCCCTCGTAAATATATTGCGACCCCTGATACCATAATAAGAATAATTTCAATTTTATTTATCAGGCGATATACATTATATTATTTTCATATATTAGTATGCAAAGTTATCGTTTCAATAAAAAGTAAAATATTTATCTGATTTATTTCTCCGGTTGAAAGCTGTTAGTTATTATAGAAAGAACTCGTCTTAATCTTAAGTAAACAATAATAAATATGTTTCTCTGTTAAAAAGTTAATGAAGCGTACATCAAATCTGTATGATTCAGTTGAAAGCAGTAATACTAAACAAGTGACTATATTGAGATTCCTTGAAGTTTCTTTATGACTAGCTCATACAGAATAACACAAAGGATGAGTAATTGTCATTACTTTTTAAAACAATAATTTATTGTTTTGTAGAGTTGTGGTTTTAAGATGTTAATGATTGACTATAATATTCTTTTCCTGTAAGATAATACTAATGGGAGTTTCTACTTAAAACATTTATAATATTTTACAAGATTTCAAATAAGTTTTTTGAATTTAAAAGGGCATTACACAACATTCCTTTTCTAAGTTTTATGTTTTTAACAATACATTTCAAAATTTGTCATTCAATGGTGTGTTATCTTCGAGAAGCTATTCCTTTTGTTATGAGTGTTCTTTAAGCTTTTAATTTTTAAATAAATAAAAGGGATTTAAAATATACGTGTAACCATTTAACCTTTACATCTGTATTGCAATTCCGCGAAGTTTCTTCATGAATAACTCGTGATTAACACAAAGGGTTAGTTATTGTCAATACTTATTTAAAACAATAATTTATTATTCTTGTAAAGATGTCGTTTTAAAGACGGAGATGATTAATGCAGCTACAAATATTTCAACTTGATAATTGCTTTTACAGGTTAACACCTATTACATAAGAGGGAAAGAATGTTTATCTTGTAAAATCCTGATAATTCCTGTTAAATATTATTTAACTGCGTTTACTATGTATAGCGATAGGGTTAACATACATTTCAAGTTTCTACGTGTTAATTATGTTACTCGAATGTATTTAAATGTTAGCCCTATGACGTTTAGATTTATATTTAAATAAAACTTTAAGAACGACAGCAGTTGAAAAGCATAAGATTTATTTTTAAATAAATTTATGCGAGAGAGAGGAAGGATGAGAGATGAGATGTGCAAATGATATCGTGAATTAATTTAATTCGCGTATGCATATAAAAAATGAGCTAGGCAAATGAGAGATGAGATATGCAAATGATACCGTGAATTAAATTAATTCGCGTATGCATGTGAGAGATGATACATGTAAATGAGAGATGAGAGATGACTAATGAGAAATGAGAGATGACAAATGAGAGAGGAGAGAGGTGAGATGACAAATGAGATATGAGATATGTAAATGAGAGATGAGATATGCAAATGATACCGTGAATTAATTTAATTCGCGTATGCATATAAAAAATAAACTAGGTAAATGAGAGATGAGATATGCAAATGATATCGTGAATTAATTTAATTTAATTAAATTAGATCAATTAATTTAATTCGCACATTTAATTCGCGCATTTAATTAGATCACGCCTGATTTGAATATTAATTAGATCGCGGGTCATTTGCATAAAAAGGGAAGGGATGGACTCAAGGGACGCAATACCTACTTACAAAAACAACGAATTTCGATATTATAACGAACTTCGATATTTTAACGTTCGTTATCTTGTCAACGAAGTCTTACAGAATAATAGACGGAGAGCCAGCAACGTATTTCGAGTTGCATTTCAACAGTCGTGAAAATTTGGGTACCAATAGGAGAGTGAGAAATAAGATTCAATTTATTTAAAGTAACAGTCATGAAATTTCAGGAGGTTACTTTCGAGGTTACTTAGTATTCTTTATTTATAAAAAATATTGCCAGAACATTTCCTCCTCTTCTAAATGTTGCCAGAACGCTGTAAATGTTGATTTAAAAAAGTGACATTTTTGTTATTTTAAAAGTCTTGAAATTTTGACACAATAAATAAAGTAGGTATATGTAGGTTTATATGTAAGTGCGAGCGAGACAGTTATATAGCGGCCTGCAGGTTAGAGAGAGAATCTTATTTCTCACCCTCTTAGTACTTTTGGGGTAGTATTACCCGGCCGCAGGGGGCTGCCAGAATTGACTTTTAGTGTTCAGCAGGTATATAAGATTTAGGGGTCTATTCTGTAAGCATTGAGCGAACCGTTCACGAGCGGTTATCGTTGTTTGAAAGGTTTTTGGCTCTAAAGTTATTCTGTAAGCAAACAACCACCGTTATGCACTCGTTAGTGAATAGCGCACCCTTCGAGATCCAACCTTTCACGAACGGCGGCAGATTAGTCGACGTTAGCCAACGTTCGTGTTTATTTTTATAATTATAAAAAATTTTGTATGTGAAATTGTTGTATTAATTTTATCAGAGTATGTTGAAATGGAAAGTAATTTATTTAATCCAATTGTAAATGAATTTGAAAGTATAAATATATGACGCTAATTAATCTAACCTCAAAAACTTGGTTGACATGAATCAAGAATTATTAATAGCCGATTATTAGAAGATAGTAGCAATTATATACTTTGAATAAATTGTTATTTCAGGTAGTACCTACCTCACCAGAGGTGGTCTTAATCAGGTGAAAAACCACCTGTAATACAAATTACAAAAGGATTCTTATTATTAAAAATAATCTCTTAAGAAGTTACCTATAATAATAGTGATAGAATGTTTCTCAATGAAATGGGAGAAGAAAGATTTACCATTGCAGGTTGATAATTTTACTATTGTTGGGGTATTTTAAACATTTTCAGGAATTTATTTGTAAAATTTTCTTACTACATTTGAATAGGGTGCTAAAAAATAAAATAATTATAAGTACTCATATTTCTAAATTCTTGAAGTACTAATTGAGAATTAGTAAAAAGTATTTACACTACCTATTAAACTTGCCGAAGATATCGTAATAAACTTATATGTAATTAATTTGTGTTTTTTTACTTATGAGTATGCAATTAAAGTTGGTAAGTTTAGTTAAAACCTATATTTCAATCTTCGTCAGGGTTAGATCAACTTTAACATACAACCACTTTAAGTTGTCAATTAATGTATTAAGATTATTATATTAATGCTAATAAACTCCTAACGAAGATCCAAAACGGATCGAAATATACGTTTAAACTAACTTTAATTGCATACCCAAAAGTGAAACAACACATGAAATAAATAATTAATAAATAAATATTAGTTGTAATTAATTTATTTGATAAAAACCAATTCAAACAAAGGACTAACTCATACTTTTAATATTATTAATAATATAGTACTATGTTCTCTTCAGCGGGGGGGTTTCTTTTAGGTGTTCTCTTACACCTAAAATGTACGTTTACTCGCAAATTCCTCCAAGAACGACGTATTGTTGCTTTCTCAACTCTTTTGAAATCAATTCAAAACCGACATTTTTACAAAATTGGCGCGTTCTCCAGAAATAATAAATATGACATGCGCAATATATACTTAAAAAGGTGAAACTGTATCTATATTAACGGCAAAGATGTATTACCTTTTTAGAAAACGTTAAGACAGTCGTTGAGAGTGCGCATAGCTCAACGGTTGGTGTTACAGAATAACCTATCTATCGATTCTCGTTGAAGCTGCCGCTGAGGAAGTCACTAACGATCGCCGTTCACGAACGGCGCCATTCGTGAACGGTTAGTTACAGAATACACCCCTTAGTACCCAAATTTTCACGACTGTTGAAATGACAACTCGAAATACGTTGCTGGCTCTTGGTCTATAAGGGGGTAAAAGTGACCAAACTCCTTATTTTACTTTTAAAAATAAAATTTATTTAGGAACTCTAGGTTAATATATCCAAATCTATTAGTGTCGCTATCTGTATTATCGTCATTTCTTTGTTTAATCTACGATGCGAAGTCTATGTAAATTCACACTTAACTCTGGTTTCTAGGTGTTGAATGAATATTGCCTTATATTAATATACATTTTTCTATTTTGCGTTTAGAATAAGTCGATTCTAGCACCCAAATGACGTCATTTGAGTGTTAGAATAAGCGGTTGGTGTGCTAGAATAGGCTAGTAAAATTTACTGCATTGATGTTGGTAGCGTTAGTTGAACTGTCAACTGACATACGTCAAAAAAAATTTCTAACGTTTTTTGGTGCAATTTGCCTAATTCTCGGCGGCGTTAGTGATAAATTTCCTTCACTATTCATTTTCAAACAACGCGAAATTGCGAAAATAAATCTGACGTTTCAAATTAATTTTTTTCCACAGCCGCCTAAATTTACGTCACATAAATGTCACCAACCACCCAAAAAATCCCTAGATTTAAAATTTTTATTTTTTAATTTATAAAATGGTATAAAGCGGCAAAATAGAAAAAATAGTATAAAACACTCGTTGCAGAAGGTCCTTCAAGCACTCATTTGTTCCTCAACTCGACGCTACGCGGCTCGTTTCGGAATTTCAAATTCGTGCTTGAATAGATCCCTTCTGCAACTTGTATTTTAATATACTATTGCTTTCATTAACTCATTAATTATCAAACTAGGATTATTACTTTCAGAAATTATTTAATACTATCTATTCCTACTTATTCATTTTTATTTTAAATCGTTGGCGCCAATGGGCCCCTTAAAAGGTTAAAGGTCAAACAGATCAAAGTGGTAATTTTAAATGCAGAAATTCAATATTATGAAATCTTCTGTAAATTTTTTTATTAACCTAAAAAGCAATAAGTAGTATCATTATCGATAAACTAGATTAATAATAACTGTTGTTATTAATTCTTAGAAGATAGATTATTAAATGTAGATTAAAAAATTGCAATACCGGCTTATATCCCGTCGATTGTCAAAAACTGTAATCACATTCAGAAATGGCAGAAAACGAAGAGGTAAGTTCTGTCACGTGTAAATAGAAAATGAACCTTTTTTAAACGAAAATGTCTTTATATTACTATAAAAATGATAATTTTAGTTAGCAAAAGCACTGAAGGAGTTGCCATTAAAAGTACAAACCTCTAGTTTAAAATTAAGAAAAGAGGTTATACAAAATGTTATTAATGTTTTGCCTCACCCAGGTAAGATTTTTATGAATAAATCAACTATTTTACTTATGAACATGCTAATTTTTTAGGAATAAACGAAAATATTGTCAGAGGAATATGCAAAGTGATCCACTTAACTCTTCTCCGCTATCATGAAGGTGCTTCCCAGCTGTTAGTAAGAAATTTGATTGGAGCGCTTTTAAAACATTATCCAAAATGGGCTGTAAAGTCACTTTTAGCAGTGCTGGTGGATATAGCAGGACAATACAAGAGTCTTGCAGTGACGTATGTTTCATTATTTTATTTATTTCGTGCAATCAATTATACAGTGTGCAAAACAAAAAAGCTTATAACGTGCTTGGTCTTTACACAATTTCAAATTACATTAATATAAAAAATATATTTTATTTCATACTGTGTCGCATTTCCTATTGTTAAAGTGACGATTTGAGTCTGGCAAGTTGAACATTACAATAATATTGCTATAACAACTTACCGGATTGAAGAAAATTAAGCCTTTGAATTTAATATTACAACAGAAACAATTTTTTTTCAATAATTTTGTTGCTAATGTTACTACAAATAAGGTCATCAGATTATCCTTGATCATTTGCTTAATTTATTATTAACATTATGTCCGGTCGGGCAATTATGACCTATTTAGCGGCTTGTTTTTAGAGCGTAAGTTGCTAAATTAGAGTTCTAGGTCTCTAAAACTTTTTAGAGCCTGCTAGAAAAATAGCTACCCTTGTTTACGCAGTCTCCATAGTAATAACAGTAATTATATACCATTGCACTTATCGACTTGAAGTTTTATCGCTACACCTACCTACTTGAGGTTTTGCACTTTTCAAATTATTTTTATTTTAAAATTAAATATTAATTTAAACTTACACCGGACATAAACTAACGTATGTATTTTGGGCTTAATTAGTGTTTTAGATCACTTTATCATCTTAGAATGATGACTGCGAGCTCTAACACACTCAATTAATGCCTTAATACATAATATACTATTGTTACTTTTAATAAAAATTGTAACGGTATGAAATAATATCTATTATGTAATTAGGGCAAGAAGCTTGATCTCCGTATTGCATAAGTTGTTTTATTTTATTTGGTATTTCAATCCTAATTTCTCCCTTTTAAAATCCATCCGAATTTATTGCATAAAGAAGCAAGTTGCCTTGTCTGTGTCATCATACGTGTAACTAAGGAGATAAAAAGCAGCATGCATGTGGCTATAATATATATATATAAGGTTTTACACTCGATTAGAGTTTTAACCACTCTTTACATAGAGTTCTATTGACCTTTTTCTCTTGTGGGTGGTCAGTCCACTGATTCTCCTCATTCCTTTCTCTTATAATTTGGTGTGTGTTTTTGCTTTCTTTACAATGTCTCTCCACTCCTTCCTGTCTTGTACTTTTTCTCTCCAATCTGTTTTTCCTAACAGTTTGATATCTTCTATTACTTGATCTATCCATCGTGATTTCGGTCTTCCTCTCTGTTTTTTCTCTTGTGGTTTCCATTCTTCTGTGCATTGATCTTTCTTCTTTTCGGTTTATATGTCCAAACCATTGTATTCTTTGTGCTTTTATTATCCTCACTATATCTTCATGTTTCAGTATTTCTTCTATTTCAAAATTCATCAATCTCCTATGGTCCATTTCTGCTATCTTTATTGGTCCATAAATCTTCTTATAATTTTTCTTTCAAATATTTTTAGTTTTTCTTGGTCTCTTTTAGTTAGGCACATAGTTTCTGCTGCATAAGTTACCACTGGTCGTATTGCTACCTTATAAATTCTTAGTTTTGTGTCTTTTCTTATCTTTTTATTTTGCATCAATGTTTTGTACTTGAAGTAGGTATGCTTTATTTCCTGCTTGAATTCTTTGTGCAATTTCTAAACTTCTGTCATTTCTATTATTTACTGTTATACCTAAGTATTTGAAGTTCTCAACTTCTTCGAATTTAAATTTTCCCATTCTTCTTTCATTTTTGTTGGTTTCTCGATGTCCTCTACTTATCTTCATATATTTTGTCTTGCTCTCGTTTATTTCTAATCCTCTCTTTCGTGCTTCTTTCTTTATTTTTGATAGTGTTTCGTCTAGATCTCTTTCGGTTCTTGATATTATAATCAGGTCGTCGGCATATGCAATTACCTCCACCATTTTTTCTATTATAGTGCCTTCCATTTTGCAGTCTCTAGCTATTCCTTCCAGTGCTGTATTAAATAGGGCTGCAGATAATCCATCGCCTTGTCTCACTCCTGAATCAAATTCAAACTCTTTCGACAATCCTGATTCTGTTATTACTGCTGCTTTTGACTTTCTTATCGTCATTTGTATTAATCTTATTAATTTGTTTGGTACTCCTATTCTTCTTGCATCTTTTATAATCATGTCACGTTTCAGGCTGTCAAAAGCTTGCTTGAAGTCCACAAAGATTATTTGCAAGTCGATATTATTTTCATAAGCTTTTTCTATTATCTGTGTTAGTATATAGATTGCATCTATCGTTGACCTGCCTTGTCGAAATCCTTGTTGGTATTCCCCTATTGCTTCCTCAACGTATGGCTTCATCTTCTTTAATATCATTGATGTTAATATTTTGTATGTAGTATTCAGCAAGCTTATTCCCTTATAGTTACTGCATATCATTGGGTTTCCTTTCTTCAATATTGTTATCACCAGTCCCATGGTCCATTCTTCAGGCATTCTCTTCTCTTTCCATATTTTCTCTATCAAATCAAATACTCTCTCTTTTAATTTCTCTCCTCCATTTTGTATCAATTCATTACATATATTATCTGAGCCTGCCGCCTTATTCCGTTTTAGATTTTTTATTATTTCATAGTATTCTTCTCTTTTTGGTTTTAGCTCTTCATTTATTTCTTCCTGGGTATATCTCTCCTCGTTCTTTTCATTAGATTTCTTTTCTTTCTCCGTTAATAAATTTTTGAAGTAATTTTCCCATACGTCACTGTCTATGTTTGCTATTGTCTTCTTTTTGTTCTCTTTCTTTATTATTTGGTATAACTTAGCATTGTTTTTGTTATTCTTTTCTATATCATCCATCATTTCTTCAATCCATCGTGCTTTTTTCATTTTTAGTAATTTCGTGCCTTCTTTTCTTAATTCTTTATATACTTCATAATCATTCATTTCTGTTGTTCTTAACCATTTCAGTCTTGCCTCTTTCTTCTTTTCTAACATTATTTCGCAGTCTTTATCAAACCATTCATTTCTTCTTTCTTTTCTTCTTCTTCCTATTCCTTTTTCTGATGCATTAATAATGCTTCTTTTTATATTATACCACTCTTCTTCAATATTTTCTTTCTCTTGTTTTTTGTTTAGTTCTTCATCTATTTCCATTTCGTATGTTTTTCTCCTTTGTTCATCTTTTAAATTATCAATTTCCCACTTCTTTTCTATTGCCTTTCTTTTTTCTTTATTAATAGTTCTCAATATTGTTTCTATTATAACTACGTGATGATCTGAGTCAACATTTGCTCCTCTATATGATCGTACATCTTGTATCATTTTCTCATTCTTTTTGTTAATTAGTACATGATCTATTTGATTCCCGTATGTTTTCCCTGGTATTATCCATGTTTCTTTATGTTCTCTTTTATGTTTAAATTTCGTACTAACTATGAACCTATTCATTTCTGCCGCTAAGTTGCATATTCTTTCCACATTTTCGTTGTTCTTTTCGTGTAGGGTATGTTTTCCTGCTACATTACCTATATATTCTTCCTTTCCTATCTTTGTGTTCAGATCTCCTATAATAATTAGTAATGCATCGTGCTTCGGTGTTTTCCCACATACCTTTATTAGTGTTTCGTAGAACTCATCTTTTTCTTCATTTCTTGACTCTTCTGTTGGGGCATCTACATTAATTATTGTAATATTATGCGGCTATAATGCAACATCAAATTATTTACGTTGCCAACAACAACGGAGATCAAGAACGTCTTGAACTCCGGTGTCATTGACAACAGAGATCAAGATATACTTTATATTACTAAATGTGGTATATAAATAATTGTTTGAAATACGAAATGAAATAAAACATTATATATAATAATACGTTATACATAATAAAACGTTATACGTCCGGTAAATTTTTACAGTAACTTGTTTTGAAATTCTCAACTTACTACTGTAAAATCTTATTTACCGGACTTATAAAATAAATAACTATTTACAAACCAAGATTATTTCTGCAACTGTCACAAACAATTTGACATATGAACTTCAATTTCTTGATTATTTGCAACTTCTAACATTAACTACGGTTTGTAATACACCAATGAATCAGTAATTAATTGAGTATTTAACAGAAAAACACGTAGGACTGTAAGATGAATTCTCTTACTTTTTGCATTTTTCCAGAGTGCAAACTGTTGCAGGTTCTATACGTATTTTGATTACAGAGCTGATGCAGTTTGTAGAAAATACAAAAAAAAACACTTTTTTTTTAATTGCACTTGTCATGAGAATCTCAACACCTTAGATTAAAACTGTGTCTAAATAAGAGTTGAACAGTAGAAGTGTCTCAACAACAATGCATGGTGTTTCGCTGATCAGTGACTCCATCATGTCATGTGTCATACCAACAAACAATTCAACAAGGTTCTTGAAATATCACCATCACCAAATTATAAAACAAGGTTTTTTGTGTTCCCCCCCCCCCCCAGTGTTTTTCAACAGCAACAGCATTCAGCTTTTATAACTTACCTTTTTTCGGAAGGACAGTCCTTCTTTCTAAGAGTGTGTCCTTCGTCCTTTCTTGTTATAGGAAAAGACGGGTTTTGTCCTTATTTAAAACAATCGACGAAAATTATTCAATATTTTAATTAAAATTTTATTTTAATCACTGAAATTAGCTTTTGAGAATTAATAATTGTAAATTTCAAATTAACCGCCAACATCGTTCGTGTAAAATCAATCAGATTTGATATGAGCTGTATTTAGTTAGGTAATTTAGTGCATTATTGTTGTTAAAACCCATTAAAACGAGTGATACAGCTACAGATTATAATTTACCAGACAATGAAGAAAATGTGGATAAAAGCTCGGGAAAAAAAGAAAACTTATGTGTGTATAGTATAATGTATTAAACCGGCCAATATCGTTAATGACCAGGCAATCTTGAAAATCTAACACTTCAACTAACACATAACCTAACAACTAATTGAGCAGCGTTAGTTATTAATGGTCAAGCCGCAGTTGAAGTTTTACATGATGAGACTGATTGACCAGCCATATATACTATAACGAACTTGTTCAGGGCATGTATCCTATACTCCGAGTGGTCATTATAGCTGATGCCACTGCGCGGTGGAAAGGTTAAGTTCTAGCGAAGAAAAAAAACCTGATTGAAAAAAGAAAAAACAGGAAGCTGCTTTTAGCTTTCTTTTGCTATGAAAACAGCGTACTTAATTTCTTTTTACTTATTTTTTTTTAAGGTTTGTACCCACATTATTATTATATTAGTTACCTAATTGAATTAATTGTTCCTGAATTGGTGAATTTGCTTGGTCAAGGTTTGAAGAACCGACCTTGTTCTCTGGTTCAGGCTATATGGCAGCTCTAAGGGGAAACCACACATTTTTGGAGAGGGATAGATTCAGATAAACTGAGATCTTTAAGGCAGTGATACCAGAAATAGCATGCGTAATTGAATTAATATTAATTGTTGATTAATTAATATTAATCAATAATAAGTGAACGTACTGTAATTAGTAATTGTAAAACGTCATCAAAAAGTAATTAATTATAAAAACAAACAAACAAAAAAGGATGATAAATCCATTAAAGAAGCAAAAGACATGAACAGACAGTATGGCCAACTAGAAAGCATGCTGGACTTACGATTACAAAACCTGAGTTCTATTACCAGTTCCAGTATTTTTTTTTTAATAAAATTTCATTAACAATTTTTTTATGATTATAATATTTACTAAAAGGAATAACTTACGAATACATATTAATATGAAATAAATAAAGATTAGTAAAAGTTTCACAGTTTTATTAAAATATAACCTGACAATATTGTTTCGACAGCTATGCTGTCATTATCAAAGGTAATAATTATAAACACGTCGCTAAGGTAGATACAAAAATAGGTAACTAGATAAAATAATAATAATAATCAGAATTAAATATCTAATACTTCCAGTAACGTAGAATTACTGAGCTCAAGTTGTTCATTCATTAAAGGTACCCTGAGTTTGTGTTTGTATATCTCAAAGGCTTCTAAAATCAGAAGACACAAATTACATATCTATACTATATTTTGGCAAAATATCAGAAAAAATCGCACATATATTAGAAAAACCAACAATTATAAAATAACATTTAAAACCAACACTAACACTTTTTCATTTTTATTTAATTCTAAAGACAGAACACATGATGTCATGAAATCGGGCATTTACCGTTTCAATTGTTTTTTTTGTAGTTCAGTATATATTGGGCAAACACTTCGAAATTTTGACATAAGATATAAAGAACACGTACGTCATTACAAAAATAAACATCCTGAAAAATCTAATTACGCCAAACACCTTTTAGAACAAAATCACACAATGACTCCTCAAAATAATATTAAATTTCTACATTTTTGTAATAACAAACGCAAATTAGACATTTTAGAAGCCTTTGAGATATACAAACACAAACTCAGGGTACCTTTAATGAATGAACAACTTGAGCTCAGTAATTCTCCGTTACTGGAAGTATTAGATATTTAATTCTGATTATTATTATTATTTTATCTAGTTACCTATTGTTGTATCTACCTTAGCGACGTGTTTGTTTATAATTATATTACCTTTGATAATGACAGCATAGCTGTCGAAACAATATTGTCAGGTTATATATTAATAAAACTGTGAAACTTTTACTAATCTTTATTTATTTCATGATTATGTAGTTAAGTAAGGCTGGAAACAGTAAACAAAAAAAAAACACTAATATGATATGTATAATCATTTAGTTTAACTTTTATACTTTAAACGGCTATAAAATTAAGGGATAATTTTATGTAAATTATTCTTTTTTATAAATATTTTAAATAACAAAATGTTCGTTTATGAAATATATTAAATATTTTATTTAAAAAATTTCCCAAACTGGAAATAAAACTGGGGTTTTGAAATCGTAAATCCAGCGTGCCTTCCAGTCGGTCATGCTGTCTGTACAGTGTACATTCTTTAATGAATGTTCTTTATCATATTTTTTGTTTATTTCTTTATTATTAATTACTTTTTGATTATGTTTTACAATTACTAATAACAGTTTGTTCACTTATTAATTGATTACAGTGCTTAGTAAGTATATTTACAATGACGCCACAAAGTAAGTTGCCTGAAAGATCTGCTAATTCAGATTTTTGAAAATTTGTAATGCCGAGTATCAGTTTTATAGTATATTAAAGTATTAGTTTCATAAGACGTTTTTAGTGCACGAGTTTAAAAAGGAGTTTTTAAAGGACAAGTGCGCTAAAAGGTCTTATGAAACGAATACTTTACACTATTTTTTCTATTTGCGTTATTTCGCTATTAAATAATTAAGAACATTACTTTTAAATAAAATTTGTTAGGGATAGTAACATGACAGTTGACAACACTAGAAATTATGCAATTGTTTTTCACGTAGCCCTGTTTACTTTATGCAGTCCGCACGACGTAAGATTTCCCATTCATGTCTGATACACACAAAGGTCGTTAAGTGGCAGGACTTTGTTCAAATTTACCAGGTGTTAATACCAAGTTCTTGTATTATTGAAAATTATTATAAATTTAAGTTATGATAAATGATAATTGCTAGTTAATGAACTAAAAAATTGGATGAAATAAGAATAATTATATTTCATTTCATAGAATAAATACCTTATTTGTTAAAGAAATTAATGAGATATAAATGCAGTAGTATTTTCAGCAAAAAATGATTTTTCATTGGATCATTTGGATAATTTATAAGGTAAAAATATAAAATTTTATGAAACTGAATTTTACTACGTTACGTTTATCGTGAGCATATTGCACTTATACACAACATAATGCATCCCATGATGACAGTATCTAAATTTACAATTGACAACATAGGTTATGTAAACAAAATGTTTCTATTTTTGAGCATCCAAATCTCTGTTATTTTAAAAGACTTACTAAACATTACGCATTAATAAACATGAATACATAGTTATATATTATGCATGTTCCAAAAAGTTCTATCTAGAATAACTTTTTCATTTAATTCAACATTGATAATATACGATGTTTCAGAAATATTATGTTTTATAACTTTAAGAGTCGACAGTACGTGGGTATTTATGATAGCTAAAATGCTTTTCGCTCTATACTTCTCATTCAGTTATTTCTTAAAATTTTCGCACCCTACTTAAACCAAAATAAAGAGACAAGTCCATTCTATGCAGGTGCTTTTTCGGATTTAAGAAAAAAATGTTTTTTGTGGTACAAAGTTTACCAAGCAAGACACAGAAAAATTGATTGATGTTTAAAAAAGTCCTAAAATATTAGCCAAGGGTAATTCTGAAAAAATCAAAAGGCCTCGAGTAGCTTATTAATCGTACTTCACTTTGCTTTTTGTTTCATTTTAATAGATTAATTAAGATCAGGAGACGAATAATTGGAAATGAATTTTATTTGGATTTTTTAGTTATTATTGGTGTCAAACGTTCGCGTCGTTATCTTGTCTGTGGAATATACTACGTTTGGTGTTATTAAATTTTAAATTGTAGATATACGCGTTTTATGACCAAGTTTGCACTTTGTTTTAACTTACAGCTTGTTCTCCTTATCTATATCTTTCTCTTTTTAAAAATCTCGTTTGTAATCGTTGAATACATACACCCTAATAACGAATTATAATTAAAAATTTCATTAAGCTTTAAATGTCATAGGGTAATAAAATTCTAAATTATTATTAACATTTCTTTAAAATTATGTGTTTCTTTCAGTGCGAGTACCTCGAAATCAGCATTGACCGCCTTAAATTGGTCTTGTCTATTAATGGTAAATGGATGGAATAATGAACAAGTAATAAAAGAAGATATCACTACATTGGTCGATGTTCAAGCAATTCTACTCACTGCAGTTCTTTCGGCTGGTGTTAAAAAGTATTCGTCAAAAGCATATAATATGGTAAAAAAAATAAGAAAAGGACATGCTTATCCTTTTTATACTTAATTTTTCTTTTCCACAGTTACATAATTCATGGACGTCTGTGCCTGCCATTGAAGAATTATACATCAATTCTTTAAAGTTCCTCGAGCAAACATATTTTGTACCTGTTTTAGGTTCTGCATTAATTAAACATTTATCTTCAAAGGATAATAGCTTATTGGAAAAATGTGTGGTAAGATCGGTACTGTATGCATGTTTATTAGCACTTTTTTATTTTAATTTTAGGATGGTCTTCTAGATACGTTTATAAAGACTTTAATAAGTTGCAAAACAAAACCTTTAAAAACCATTATTGAAGCATGCTATCCACTCTTGAAGAAAATCTCTCATGAGCAATTTAAGGGATTGTTATTACCAGCTTTACAAAAAGCAATGTTAAGAAATCCAGAGACTATTATTGAATGCGTAGGGCTTGTATTATCAGGCATTAGTTTGGACTTGAGTCAATATGCTGGAGATGTTGGCAAGAGTCTTATTAGTAAGTTTTTTAATTAGGTATACATAAGGTAACTATTCAATACGTACAGCTTCTTAGTATTCTACAAGTTAAAAGAATTTTAACATTTCACTTAAACCATCTTCTCTGATGGATAAATAAATCTTATTTCTAAACAAGCTTAAAAGTTTGGTGCAAATGTTTATAAGAAATATAAACTGTTAAAGTAACACAGCTAAAAGTATTTATAGCTCAAGGAGCCTTCAGAAAAGAAAATATTAAATTTTTAACTCACTATATTGGGTAGCAATAGTCCGGGAGCAGCGAACCCAAATTCGACATGATCGTTCTGACTCGATGACACATGGGTTTTGAGAACGGTTTTTTATGTAGATTTTCCTGCTGAATCCGAATCCGGAGGGCGCCCATCGATTTGGAATGGCCTTGACCCTTAAGTCATTTTTACGTAAAATTCCAAAAATCAAAAACGTGCTACTTTTTAGTTTGCATCGCCATAACTTCGTCTTGGATGGAGCTAGAAAGTTAATTGTTGTTTCAGAAAATTCGTCCAGAGTTGTAGATTGCAATGTACTACTAAAAATTTAGTTTTGAAGAAAAATATAAAGAAAATTGCCATTTTGTTGTACTATGTCATATTTGTGCATTAAGATTTTCACCATGCGAAAAACTTTTTTATTACAAGGGATAGACGCCTATATAATTGAGACTATATTTAGTAAAAGGTCCAAAGAAGTTTTTGGTGACAATCCAACTCGAAAATTTTTAACCAATCAAATTACAGAATTTTTCAAATTGGGACCAATGAAATTAGTTTTATAGTGAAAAAACCACTAGAGGTTTTTTCTTAGTGAAAAAATTTATGTCAAAATAATAATAATAATAATAATTGCTACAACCCATAGCCTGGAAACCAGGCCCCAGAAGCTATAAGCTTGTGCGGGAGGGAGGGGGCGATTATTATTATTACGTAGGCCCTAAGTGCGGCTGCAGCCGGCTTACAGATGGAACAGCGCAAATCCCACATTTGTGTCACAGCTAAGGAAAACTGCAGAAAACCTTAACCAGATCTGCCGGCACCGGGAATCGACCTCAGGCCGCTTGGGTGAAAGTCCAGCACTCGAGACATTACACTACCAAGGCTGTGTTTTGAAATGAAATGTCAAATTTAATTAAATTAATATTAACTACACACGCTAAATAAAAATTTGCTCGATGGATTGCCAAGCCTAATACAACTCGTGGTCTAATTTTTTCTTGCAAAATTTATCATTTAAGACATTGGTAGCTTTTGCTTTTGGAAAATTACACTCGTCTCCTGCGTCGACTCGTGTAGTTTTCGTTGCGAAAGCTACTCATATCTGAAATGACAAATTTTATCAGAAAAAATTAGACCACTTGTGATATTATATATGAAAAAATCATACCGCTATCATCTGTAATACAGTTGAAATTATTGAAATTTTAATAATCTGCTACGAGGACAACTATGACTCTCGCGCTCCTACAAAGCAGCTAAACGCGTAATTATGTGAGTGCAACAAATAAGCTGTAATATGTAGACCTTATTATTTTATTGTATGACATTGGCATTCACATGGACAAGGTATTGTATGCTGTACATCATTCGAAAACATAATATACATTATATACTTATTATATAAAATCTGGTAAAGATGCCAATGACGTTTTAAGGTGCTACTGTTCTAACTGCATCCATAGTTTATCCAAATTCTAGTATGTCGCAGAATTTAGCATTACCACAGTTGTAAATTGTAACAGTTTTGAGAAAAAAAATCTGAGAAAATTACAATTTTGTTTTACTATGTCATATTTGAATTTGTGCTAAAACAAATATGCGAGAAAGTTTTTTTATTATAAAAGATAGACGGTTATAATATAATTCAGACTGTATTTAGTAAAAAGTCCAGAAAGAAATTGGAAGAAAAATTGTGAATATAAATAACGACATGGAGGAAACAAGTTAATTGAGCCAAAGGCTTCGAAAGAAAATGCTAGTACAAAATCGAAGTGACAAAGTGTAAAAGCAGGGAATTCGAAGGATCAGTTTTGCTTATTTCGGATGCTGAAGATGGTAATGCAGAACCATAAATTTGACCCGATGTAACCTTCATCTTCATTTGCAAGGAAAAAAGAAGTCACACCCTAGAAAACAACATGATCGAGATTTTTCCTAAACAATTGAACCAAAAATTCAAAATAGCATCTCTTTGGCAGGACTGCCGCTTTAATAGTAGATGCTACCTTGCAGTACTTCAATATCCTCAATGTTAATGATAAGTGAAATCTTTAATGGGCTGCAAGTAAAGCATTTGCAAAATGCATTTTCCTTCTTTTCTGAATTTTGAAGGTTTCTGGATTTGGGATGGCCGCATAGATGTGACTTTGTTCCAAGAAAATATAGATGAGAATATTTCCATTGCTTCTTTGCCGGAAGGAAGGAAAATGCATAATCATAATAATAATTGCTACAACCCATAACCTGGAAACCAAGCCCCAGAAGCTATAAGCTTGTGTGGGAGGGAGGGGGCGATTATTATTATTACGTAGGCCCTACGTGCGGCTGCAGCCGACTTACAGATGGAACAGAGCAAATCCCACATTTGTGTCACAGCTAAGGAAAACTGCAGAAAACCTTAACCAGATCTGCCGGCACCAGGAGTCGACCCGCCTGGGTTAAAGTCCGGCACGCTAGACATTACACTACCAAGGCTGTGTTGCCTTGGAATCCGGAAAAGCTACCACAATTTCAACCACCCTCAGAGCAAGGAAGGCAAAATTCTGATGACCACTTTTGAATTATCCTGACACTTGACTTCAAAGCAAGAAATTTGCATTAATGATATGGCAAATCCCAGATAAACATCTCATAAGGATCCAAGAGATAAACGGATTCCCCTTTGGCTAATAAATTAAACAACAACGAATTGAAAGTTCTTGCTCCTAATACTTTGGTGGTGCCCAATTTCAAGTGCCATACCCAGAGGATCGAACAAACTGTCAAAAAAGTTGCAAGATTTGCGCAGAGAGTTTGTAGTTGTGCGAAACAAGGAAGAATCCATGATTAAAAGAATCACAAACTGTATCTCAAGCAGAAACCAAAAAACACTAGGAATTGGAATAGTAAGTACATTAAGGGAGAATTATTGATAATGACTGACTTAGGGCGGGTTGTATAAACACAGCTTAACTTTAAACTAGGATCAATATCCTAGACAACAATTGTTCTAACAATCGTTATTGCATCAAGTGAGCCAAGTTTAAAGTTAAACCACATTTATACAACTTGCCCTTAGAAGTTGAGATTATTTATAATATTTAGATTGGTATAGAATTTGGTTTATTAGTACAGACCAATTCAATTTTATTTTATATGTATAGATGAAGTTCTAAATATTAAAAGAATCAACCTATTAAGAAATATATTATAAACAAAACTATCTTTTTCCTTACAAATATTTAATTGTCAGTTATCATAAAGTAACACTGTGCATTACAATATTACAAATAATATTAATTTCTAACAGAAAGTGTTTTATTAAACATAAAAAGAATTTAAGACATAAGTAGCATATATTTTTTAACTATTCATTTTTAGTTATTTCTTTGTATTTTAAAACAAATTAACTACACAAATCAGCCATCTAAACAATAACATAACCTTAAATATAACTAAAGTGCTTGTTGCACCAACCAACAAGTAGGTGCATAAGGGGGCAGGGGGAAGTAGTCAGTGCTGCTCAGTGGTTTGAAGCCCCGATTAAAACAAACGGTAAAAACTTTAGTGTTTGAAACCCTAGTACAGCTCTTGTGTAGCTCCACCGGCCAAATAGCATAAATTGAGAAGTAAAAATCATGCATCTCTCTCCTACTCATTTCCCCTCTTTGTTATAGAATTTCAATGAAATTTATATTTAATAAGCATAAAGCTTACATGCGTAGATGAATTAATATTAATTGTTGATTAGTTAATGTTAATCAATTGATAAGTAAATCTACTGTAATTAGTAATATTTTAAAAAAGGAATCACAAAGCAAGTAATAATAAAAAAAGAACCAACCAAAAAGGTATAATTAATGGACATTCATTAAAGAAGAAATGTGTGAAAACAGCTCCATAGATGAATGCTGCAGTCGATTATGCGTACTAGTTTCGAATAAACGAACAAGAGTTCAAATCTCAGGTAATGCAAAAAAATTTTTATAATTATTGTTTAATATATTTTATAAATAAACTTTTTTTTGTAAATTTTATAACATTTACAAAAAAAATTACATAAAATGCATAAAATTATCCCTTAATTTTATAGTCATATCTTTAGTTTTATTTTCAATTAACATAAATATACATAGTTTAATTTAAACAATGGGGGTATTATGAATACAATGCAGGAAATGCTTTTACTTCTATTAATAAAGGATGAAAGATACGATATTTAATTAGTAAAAAAATTTAGCTATGTAATAAAAGCATTTGCTACATTTTATTCATGTGGTCTATTATCGCACGCATGTCTCTAAAGTAGGCGGAACCACGTTTAGTGTTTACATTATTTAGCAAATGTAGTGGCCTCTTTTGACACCAATAATAACTAAAAAATCCAAATAAAATTCATTTCCAATTATTCGTCTCCTGATCTTAATTGATCTATTAAAATGAAACAAAAAGCAAAGTGAAGTACGATTAATAAGCTACTCGAGGCCTTTTGATTTTTTCAGAATTACCCTTGGCTAATATTTTAGGACTTTTTTAAACATCAATCAATTTTTCTGTGTCTTGCTTGGTAAACTTTGTACCATAAAAAACATTTTTTTCTTAAATCCGAAAAAGCACCTGCATAGAATGGACTTGTCTCCTTATTTTGGTTTAAGTAGGGTGCGAAAATTTTAAGAAATAACTGAATGAGAAGTATAGAGCGAAAAGCATTTTAGCTATCATAAATACCCACGTACTGTCGACTCTTAAAGTTATAAAACATAATATTTCTGAAACATCGTATATTATCAATGTTGAATTAAATGAAAAAGTTATTCTAGATAGAACTTTTTGGAACATGCATAATATATAACTATGTATTCATGTTTATTAATGCGTAATGTTTAGTAAGTCTTTTAAAATAACAGAGATTTGGATGCTCAAAAATAGAAACATTTTGTTTACATAACCTATGTTGTCAAGCAGGTTTACTAATACCATGTGATTAAATAAAAAAAAGAATTAGAGACAGACGTGATCATGTTCTGAAGGCTTGAATCACTTCTGATATTTTTTAATTTAATGTCGATGCCAATTGAAGAGGTCAGAAATAAACTACCGAAGTGACATTTCTTTAAATTTCCACCTATGTGCAGATTATGAAAGTGGAAGTTCACTTATGTTTAGCAGTTGAATATACAGTGGCGGATTTAACACTTAAGGGGCCTGAAGTGTTACAAATTTTTGGGGCCCCGTCGTATAAGTCAATTACTTCAATTTATATACCTTTTATTTTTTTATCAAAAAGTAAGTACATATAATTATTAATATCAGGAACGAATTCACAGGGGGGGAATGGAGGCAATTTCCTTCCCAAGATTTTTTAAACAATCCGACTTCATCTCATGCCGCAGTCACACGAGTGTGAAATTGGCGGTTTTTACGTGTTACACACTATACTTTATCTACGACCACAAAAACGTAATAAAACATCAAAAGCTAAAAAAATATTTAACCTAGAATATGATTTGAGGTTGAGATGCTCGATTGTCAAAAGGAGACAATGCCCACAGTTTGTGGAAAACAGGTGTTAAAATTAAGAAATGCGTATAACTCAATGTAATAATCGTTTATTATTTAAAATTAATACTGAAATTTGAACCATTATTTAAATTAATAATAGTAGTTTTCTTGGTGTCTTCAATTTTTTAAAACGTCCTAGTCACGTTTTTAAATGTATTTTGGACGTCATCTTGTTCTGCCGCTGCTTTTTTGTTAATGTAAGTAAATCATAATCTCAATTTTACAAATACATTGAATACCTAGTGCTTCATTTGAATGTATTTTGAAATAAATTCCTAATATATTTTGAGATTTCCATGTAATGAATAGACCGGTTATTATATATGTATGGATTAAAGCCATCAGAAGGATATATCGTTAAATCAATTTTACGTTAATTCAATAACAGTTTTTGTAATAACTTTATATGGTAATATTAACTTTATATGCTGGTAATCGACACAGTAGCTCAGAAATAGAGATGTCGCTCAGAAAGTGGAAGGCCCAGGGTTAGATTTCCAGCTGGGGTGATAATTTTTTCTATATGGATTTGCATTCAAAATATAATTTAAAGTAAAATATTAATTAAACAAAATAAATTAACATAAATAAAATACAAAATGAACACAAACGTGTTTTAATAAAGTGAGTTTTGTTCATGAACGATTATTATATTAACAATTTTATAGTGATATGCGTATAAATCACAGATGAGCTGCCCCTAACTGAGGAGAACCAAAAGCTCGAAACATCTGTCGTAAGGTGCCGTCTGTGATTTATACACATATTACTATAAAATTGTGAGTATAATAGTTGTCCATTAACAATTTTTAACTTTTAAATTTATTAAAAACTCACTTTATTACAACACATTTGTGTTCATTTTGTATTTTATTTATATTAATTATACAGTCAGACGCTCGACCGGATTTTATTTTGTGTATTCCTGTATTTGATAATCAAATTATGCCGCTTAGTGCGGTTTGATACCTACAGGAAGCATGACAGTCATTTGATGGTGTTAATGTTATTTCCGAGCTAGTATATACGCTTGGGTGATGTGTGTAGAATTCACAGACGAGCTGCCCCTAACTGAGGAAAGCCAAAAACTCGAAGCAGCTGTCTTAGGATGCCGTCTGTGATTTATACACATATCACTATAAAATTGTGAGTATAATAGTCATCCGTTCACAATTTTTAACTTTTAAAAATAAATTAATCTTTATCTAAAAGTTATAACTTTGTATATTTCAAATAAAATTAGATATATTGCATGTGCTGACATCTATAGCATTTTAATAGAACCACTGAAAATGCGAAATCATTTCCCACAGTCATTTTTGTATAGTTTAAAGATTATGAACAATGAGTCATTTTCATGGTTAATAGACTGTATGAAACGTGTAATTTTCTAAAGTGGACGTAGATACATTAGTTATTTGTTTACCAAATAAAATTGCACTTTTTTATCACGAATATGGAGATTGTTGAACAACCATAAAGAGTGATAAAAAATCAGCTTAGTGCTGAGCTGTACATTACGTTTTTTCTGAAATCGTGAAATTTAGAATTTAAAATACAAAATGTTCTTTTAATAACAGAAGAGTAGGCAACTAAGTCAACGTGGCTCTGTGTGACATATGTCAAGTACATGTAAAACAATGCAAATGACAGATGGGTCCATAAAAGTCAGTATTGACATATGTCATTGTGACAGATGAGTCCGTAAAAATTCTACTTTATGTACTATTTCAGAAAAACATTTTATTCCATAATCATTTCATTTATAATGGAACTTTTAACTGCTTTTAGAAGCATCAAATTTATCAATAATATTTTCAAATTTTTGCGTAAATTATCACTTATCTGCTTAAACGTAATAAAGACAATTTAAAAGACTTTGTAATGCCGAATTGTAGCGTTAAACCGAACAGAAGGGAAATATTCTAAGGCCATAGCCTTAGCGTCTCTAGAAACTCCAGAGACTTTCTAGAGAAACTCTCTTGGAAACCCTAATGCGTCAACCGTACACTTTTTTACCAACCTGTAAACGATAAGATCTGTTTCTTGTTTAACTTTTTGCGAGAAAGTGAGTTACCACGCCAATAATTTTTATTTGTCGCGTGTCCAAGATTCCAAGAGTGTTTTACATGAAGCACCTGTAGTTAGACTTAATCTCCATGTTGCTTCCGAGAGGAAGTAATTGAAGTACGTTCAATGTTGCGTGTCCAGTGCGGTCCTTGCAGGAGGCTTCTGCGGGGCCCCCCGATTTGTGGGGCCTGAAGCGGCCGCTTCCAACGCTTGTGCCTAAATCCGCCACTGGGAATATACCACGTGAAAGTAATGCAATCAGAGGCATCTGACGGGAACTAAGGAAATTTTTAACATAGATTTTATGGCAGAGCTACAACTTTGAACGGGTATATCTCAATGCTCATAATGTCACTTTGGCACTTTTGCTTCTGACTCATTTCAATTATAGAGGTTAATTTTCACAATTTTGTTTATATATTTTCGCAGTGGATAGTATCTCTGTATACAATCATGAATCATAGTAGGCGGAAGACAATAGCTTAGTCATGGCCTACTGTTAAGTTTTGTCATACGTCATGTATTTAAAAAGATTCTTAAAAATGAAAACAAACCTTATGATGCCAGAAAGCGTTTTTAAAATATTGTACCGTTTCAGAAGCTGGAAGAGAAAACCGGAGAGCCAGAAATTGTGTTTTTATAAAGTAGTTTAACTAAGCTACTTAGTACAAATTTGTACTAAGTAACTTAGTACAAATAAATTGTAACTTAACTTTCCAGTTAATATTTTTCTGCATTTAAATTAATATTGCGAAAGTTAGTTGAATACTACAGACCTGCAGTCACTTATGTTACTAATATCGAAGATAAGCTACATAATTAAATAGTAAATATATTTTTGAAAACTATCTTCACTAGGAAGAGGAAGGATCCACCCTAATAAAGAGTCAGTGGCTTAACTACCGCACCCGCAGATCCTGCAACGCAGGGGGGCGCAACCATCTGAAGGGGCACCGCTTACGTGAAATTTTATTTTGTTGGGAATAAAAATTTTAAAACATTGGAGATAAAAAACATATGAATACAATAAAAGGGAATAATAAAACATTGCTGAAAACAGTTGGAGAATATTGTGGTACAATAATATTAGGTGTTTAAATAAGATTAATTCAATTATTAAGTAGTGATTATTTATCTGCTTTAACGACGACGCTAACAGTAACTAAAACACTTTTGTCGTACATGTACTTGTAAATTGTAATGAAATTTGAAACTTGCTTCAAAACTTCAAAATACATGTGCTGACTTGTTGAATCCGCGACAACAGATTGGTAATTTTTGGAGAAATGTATGGCTGTTCTCCAGTTTAGGTCCTCCACCCACACTCGCACATGCTGTATACCATTTGATGCATCTCATGCTGAACAACCGTGAAATTTGGGGGGACCAGTAGTTTTCGAGAAAATCGCCAAAGACTTTCTTGGACAGGAAGTCATAACCTTCCATGTTAATTACCTGAATACTTGACCTAACCTAACCTAACTTGATCTAATCTAACCTAATGAAAAACTAAATTAAAACGCGTATGAATTGATAAATAACTCAAACTTAAATTAAACCTAACTTAAACCTAGGTTAGGTTGGGTTAGATTCGGTTAGGTTAGGATACTATTGTTCAGCTCCATGAGACGCATCGAGCGTTGTATAGCATGTGCGGATGGTGGAGCAGAATCTAAAGTTTTAACAAATTTATTAAGAGAGTTTATAAGCAAAATAGTAAAAAAAATGGATTTTTACAGTTTAATTGTCCAATTTGCCTGCATTAAAGCCCAGAAAAAACTGTAATTGGTGTTAAATCTCATTAATCATATAAAACAAATTCGTTGAAGAGAAATAAAAAATAATTTATTTATTTATTTATACAATTACTCAACAGGTACAAGACCCAATTCTAGAGTAAGAAACTTAACGTATACACAATAATAAAACAAAAGATATTAAATTATACTATGCCTTTGCCTATTGTAGTACTAATACTAAAAAAAGAAGAAAAAAAAGAACTATATATACTATTTAATATTTCGTTCTATAAGCCCATCAATGTACACCAGTCAAACAGTCGAAAAAAATTTTAAAAAAAGAGGTATAACTACATAATTAATTATTATTAGTAAGGAATTAATATTAGTTTTTGCATATTTTATTTCAACAAAATTTGTCTGCCTAATTGTAACATATATATGAGGGGCACAAACGTAAGTCTCACACAAAGGGGTCTCTTACGTACTTACGCCACTATAGAGAGTATCAATCAATTATACATTTTGTTTGAGTATTCTAAATCAGTGTTCCTTCCGCAACCTTTTTTATCTAGCAACCTAAAAATATCAATAAAATTATAAAGCGACCCATACGAGAGGTAGAGGGGGGGTTACTTAAAATTACAGGACCTTATAGCATATAGTTTTAACATGAACCTAAATAAAAATAAATATTTATGTGATCCATTTTTAAACTTTTGCAACCCAAGATTGGGTGTGTGCAACGAGGCATCTATACTTATTGTAGGTGCTGAGCTTTACCTATCGAATAGATACATCCTAAATATTTAATTCGATAAAATACTACATAGTTATATTTTTATAGTCAATTTACATTCGAAAGATGATACAACAAGAGAAGAATCCGCAGATGCCTGCAAGCGATTAGCCCAACAATGTAGTGACTCAGGTGCTATCGAGGCGCTTTTGAAGCAAGTTTTCGGAGTTTTTCATGGCTCTGATGGTAAATTAACTGTGGTTGATCATAAAATTAGTGTATTACAGGTAGGTTTTATCATACATACTTTTTAAAAGAATTATTCTTAAATTTATTTCAGGGCGCGGGAAATTTAAGTTATAATGCAGTTTCTGGCAGTAGTTTGCAGCATTTAACATCTGTAGCAGCAGATCAATTTATTAAAGTACTCGAAGTTGAAGTACATGAAAAAACATTGTGCCATGCTTTAGATATGTTATCGTTGTGGGTTTGCAAGTTTAGTAATGATGTTCCTAAAAAGATAATTGATGCATTTAAGGTTAGTTTGTTTACAATTTTGATTCTTAAAGTTAGTGTCTTATAGAGGAGGAAAGACTACCAAATGTAACAGGTAAGATAAAGAAACAAACAATATCTTTATTCTCCGTTTCCGCTACTGTTGTTTAATTTAAAGTTAAATAATTATTTTTTTTTATTTAATGCTTACATGGCGGAACCAACATTTAGGGTTACTGAATTATTAATGATGAAAATAATATTCATCAGCTCTTTATAGAAATCTTGGATGGTATAAACATTTACATTCAATTCATTTGGTTAACAATATTGTATTAAACTGTTTTGTTCCAAAAAAATGTTATCAAAAAATAATTTAATGCGGAATACCGGTTGTCCCAAAATGCTGTTTACACGCAATATCTCCCTTATTTGAAAAGATAAAGAAATCAACCAAAAACTATTGTGAATGACTCAAAATGGACCTTCAGAAAACATTCTTAAACTGGTTGCATAGCAACATTTTAGGAGATCATGCCAACTTGATTAATTTTTCAAAAAGTATTATGATTAGAGCCGTGTCTACAAGGGCTACTCAGGCGCTTTGAAGCCTCTGTATAGTCCACAGGAGGGCATTTTGAGCATTTGCTTTAAGTTTAAGATAAATTCAATTTATAACAAGTATTTTTTAAAACCACTAAATGCACATTAGATAATTACGTAAGGCATACTACCATATGCAGAATGAAGTGAAGAATACATTTCCGTGAAAAAAAAAAGGGTGCAATTTGAAAAATTAATCAAGTTGGCATGATCTCTTAAATGTTGCTATGCAACCAGCACTTAAGGATGTTTTCTGAAGGGCCATTTTGAGTCATTCACAATAGTTTTTGGTTGATTTATCTTTTCAAATAATGGAGATATTGCGTGTAAACAGCATTTTGGGACACCCGGTATATCTTAATTAATTAATTGTGTAACTGACTTTGAATAAAGATTATTATTTCTTGTTTTTCTTACTTTTTGCTTTTTAGCGGTCTTTTCTTTTCTACAATACACGATCTTTAATGTGAAGTCTGTATAATGTTAACATTTCTGCATAGAATGGTATGGGTCTTAAAACATCAACTGCCTTAGTAAGAACCTCGTATATTCAATGCATGTCGGCTTGTTTTAATTCCAATACAATATCCCAAGCAGTTGTTTTAATGCCAACACTTCAAAAAGCAATTGATAGAGCAGTTGCACAACCAACACAAGCCCCTGTTGTGACCGAAGGACTGTGTGCGGCATGTTTTTTGTTGAAAATTGCTGCAATTCAGGGGGACAAGGAAAACAATTTTTCAAGCTTGTGGAATATACTGTTTGATATGGATAAGCAATTGTTTGTTTCTGAAAAGTTTCTCTCTATTGCTAGTGATGATGGTTAGTGTTATTATTGGTTCTATTTACAATTAAAGTGATATATTCAAAATGTTATTATTGCAGCTTTAGTGCATGTTATGCAGCTTTGTGAAAGGCTGCTCTTAGAACATCCAGAAAGGTTAAATGGTAAAGCAGGTCCTTTGCATAGAGCCGTTTTAATTTGTCTGACAGCATCCTCAAATGCCGTTAGAAATAAATGTCTTCCTTTAGCTAGAAGGATTGTTGGTGGTCTTGGTGGGATTCCACTGGCTAGAGCATTGTTAAAAGATCTTACTAAATTTGTGGAAAGTAGCAAAATACAGGTTTGTATTCAATACATATATATATTTTTTCTATTTAACAAACACTTTATATACTGAGCCAATTAAATTGACTTATTTTGATTTCTATCATATGAAAAGGAGTCATACAGTTTTGTGATTCTAGTTTTCAAGAATACTGTGTTTTATTTTGTTGCCTTTATATGTCAGATTAAAAATTCATAATTTTTCATATCAGATGACACATTTATATACAAATAGAAGTATAAAAATTAACATATTGTTTTACCTGTAGTAAAACCAAAAAAAGAAGAAACTAAACCCGAGTGAATCTAGCAGCCGCAGACTAGCAGTCGGAGTTGATTGTGAACGATCCTTGCTCCCAAATTGTCACATTTAGACAGTTTAAAATAAAAAAATAGACATTGCAATCTGTCAAAGTTTTAAAAGGTTTTTCACAACTCCCATTGTTAATTGTTAAACTACTATTAATAAATATTAATTGGAGTTGTGAAAAATCTTTTAAGCAGCAACTAATGTCGTGCACACTTTTGCTATCAGAAGGTTATTTATTAATAGCAGTTTAATAATTAACAATTGGAGTAGTGAAAAACCTTTTAAAACTTTGACAGATTGCAATGTCTATTTTTTTATTTCAAATTGTCTAAATTTGATAATTTGGGAGCAAGGCTCATTCACAATCAACTCTGACTGCTAGTCTGCGGCTGCTAGATTCACTCCGGTTTAGTTTCTACATTTTTTGGTTTAGCTATAGTGTAGTCGTCGGTAACCTATGATTTGCTCACCAAGTGACCCATTTGATAATTTCATGTGACCCACTTGAGTACAAATAAAGTATAATATATAAAAAAAATTATAAAACGAACACTTTGAGAAAATAATTTGATTACAAAGTTGCAGAAATGAACATAGGCGGAATACAACGACATTGTCCAAAATGAAAATACCCATTAACCCGTAACGTCTTCTTAATAGTCACATTTTGGTTGATTTTGACCTGCAGCAAAAAAGGTTGCCGACACCTGACCTAGTGTGTAAGTACTTCAATGACATTAATGTCTTACACTTCTTTTGACGTATACACATTTAAGTGTTACCGTAATACTATATATAACGGTGCCTCCCAACCACACATTCTATCTAACTAATTGCTAGTACGTATTTCGGTAATGATGTTATCTTTTTCCCGGCATAAAACCCTTAAAGAATAATTAGCATTTATTTTAAAAGTGGAGCAAGGTTGCTCATGTAAAGGATTTTTCATTTTTAGTGCTCGATCTTTGAAATTAAATTAAACAAGTTGTGTAAGTGATATCGCCATATTTTTATTTTGAAACATATTCGATGACATTATGTTTGAAAGCAGCTCTGCTGGGTGGTTCGAGTCCTAGAGATCCAATTTTCGATAACATTTTCACCAATGACGCCACTGATGTTGGCCTTTAGAGCGGCAATCATCTGTGGTTTGTTGGCATAGACCAGAGATTCCAAATAGCCCCACAAAAGAAAATGTAATAGTGTTAAATCACAGGATCTGGTCCCACCTCTCATCCAATAAATTCAGTGTATCATGTGTAGTATGGCATGTAGAGCCGTCTTGTTGAAACCATATGTTTGTGATATCCATGCCATCCAATCTAGTCCAAAAGAAATTGGTTGTCATCGCCTGATGTGGATTGCTGTTGACAGTGACTTTCGCATTTTCAAAAAAAAATATGGACCGATGATTCCCCCGGCCCAAAATCTACACCAAACAATGATTTTTTTGGAATAGAGTTGAACCTGATGAATTCCCTGTGGGTTTTCATTGATCCAAATAGGGCAATTTTGTTTGTTTACGAAGCCACTCAACCTTAATGAGCTTTATCACTAAAGATGATTTTTTGCAAAAGCAGAATCAGCTTCCAAGTGCTCTAGAGCCCAGTCAGAAAATACACGGACCTATATCTGATCATTGGTCTTCAATTCTTGAGTTAATTGCACTTTATACGGGTGAAGTCCCAAGTCTTGATGCATAATTCGTTCTAATAATAAGTTCTTGTGCACGGCACGGAATGGACTGTCTTGGGTTCTCACGCACTCTGTCCCGGACGGCAGCTATATTTTCAATCGATCTTGCCGTTTTGTTGATGTACAGGCACTGATGATAAATTTTAGCAATTTCCACGCGTTCTTGAATCGTGTAGTGTTCCATAGTTAAATGTAAAGACTAACTGAACATGTGTCTTAAATATTACACCTGTGTCACTCTTGACTTCTTGGTCGTGCGCAGTTGCCATCACTATTGAGAAACCCTTTAGGTCATTTCCTTTACTCTACTTCAAGATCTACTTAGATTTAACTTAATGTTTAAAAGTTGGAACAATGTTAGACGTACCATTTTATAGTAAGTATCGAGTGTTTTTTTAAATTTGACGTCGAAGGCGGCTATGGGTAGTTGATTGTGAACGGATCTTGATCGTATTAATAAATGTCATTGTCAAAACGTTCAAATTCAACCTCTGCTCAATTTTCAATTAAAATTACAAAAGTGAGGTTAGATGTCATTTTCTGGTTTATTCACAATCGACTATTCACAGCCTACGTTGACGTCAAATTTAAAAAAACACTAGATAGAATAAACTATTGCAAAACAGATGTAACAAAGTAGCAAAGGGCAAGTTTTTTCATTGACATAACCTTGTAGTAGTCTGACCTACAGTCAACCAAGTTATATCAAAGTAGCTGTAGCCATTTAATCACAAAACAAATTGTATTATAATCAATTTACCTAGTTGTGTTATTACATACAGATACAGGCAAAATATATATACATGATTTTAAAAATAACCACTATTTGGTTGAATATAAAATGTTTAGGGATGTTTATTATAGTTTCTTTAAAGTTGATAACTTGATTTTGTGTTGTTAGGGGCGTTGTTATTTTGTTTTATAGAGAATGATTATGAAATGTAAATAAGAAGCAGGTAGCCAATTTTGTCTTTGCTTGTAGAATAATTTTCTTCTTGTAAGTTCACTTTTATTTGTTTCATTTATGTTGATTCTAGTTGTGTGATTTGAATTATATTAATTAATCTGAAACCCAAATCTCTCGATTGAATACGTAGATAAGTCAAAATCTAAATGGTAACTAAATTTTAAAAAGAGTTGTTTTGATGTGTCATAATAAATTGTAAATTTGTCCTTTTGAAGTGGAAATATCGCTAGAAAACAATGATTATTAACGTTTGTAGTATCATTACAGCTACAGTTATTGTTGACTGGACATGTTATACGTGCCTGAAATGCAACTACTGTTTTACGTGTTTTACAGTTAGTACATAATGATTTTCGTTGATTTTATAACCTTCCTAAGTGATATACTTTGTGACTAAGATGTTAGTGGGATAGCCTACTGGTTCGGAACAGAGGTTATTTCCCTGGGGATAAACTGATTTACTATTTGAGTGTGTGCGATCTCCACAGTGGTATGAAAACCCATTTGATAGACCATGTAAGAGGTCCCTTTCACTATTATTTTGTGTACACTTGCTTGCCTATGTTACTTTATATGTGATATGTTATGTGTTTGTGCTTATTGCCTTGCTTGCTTATCTAGGTATTTATTCCTGTTGCTGACTTGAAAGCAATGTCTTACGAAAGATGTTTACTGATATTTCTTATTATAAATGTATGGTCACAAAGTATCTGTTGCTATGTCAAATATGAGATAACTTTTGTTCAGTAGTTCTTGTGTATTCATTTGAAACTGGCACATTTACCTTTTCTAGTTTATCCATAACTCCATATGATGGACTCAATTTCACTTTCATGTTTTATGTCATTGAGTGATTTACGTATTAACTATTTATAAATAGTACCTTGTATAAACACACAACTGTATCAACTTGATAAATTGATTTATTGATCTGTATTGTTCATTGTAATCAAACCAAATAATCATTTGATCACCTATTGAACTTGAAGCGTTGACATATTTAATCTAGGCTATCATATTTTCCATGGGGTTTATACAGAACTAGTCGTTCGTTTTTGTCAGGTTAAATATGTCCTTCCTTGCTTAAGGTTTAGAATAAATTAATAAAATATTACAATCATATTTAACTGTTCTTTTATTTGTGTTTATTTCTCTTCTTCCATCCGTATGAAGTAGATCAATCGTTATCAACTATGGTCACGTTATAAAATGTAATCACAATGTAGGATCCAGTTTGTTCGTTTCCGTTATATTTACCATCATAAAATTTGTCATTTGTAAGGTTGGTAGTACTGTGCCAAATTCCGTTTTGTTAAATATTTGAAATTTACGTGGGTATAGTAACTTGGGCCGTAATCGTCTAGTGGGTAGGAGCACGGGGCATTACAACCTGTGTTGTCTAGCAAATTTACTAATATCATACAATTATATAAAAGAAGAATTTGACAAGGCTGTGGCCATGTTCTGAATGTTGGTATCACTACTTCTGATATTTTTTTGATTTACTGTCAATGTCAATTGTAGAGGTTAATTTTGACAGTTTGTTTTTTTATTTGTGCAGTTGATAGTATTTCTGCATACAATCCTAGTAAACAAAAGACACGTACCAACCCTAATAGCTTGGTCATGTCTTTGTTTCTTAATGAAGGTACCTGATGTGGTACCAACCCATCTAATTAATATACTCCCGCTCAATAAAAGCTACATCTTTCTTTGATTTCAATGATGATGATACATTTAATATTATAAATGTCTTTATTTCTCTAGATTATAAAAAGTAATTTAATTGGCTCAGTATTATGCAAAATTGTAATTACATATACTTATATATTTTTACTTCACTTGTAGAATAAAAATGAAAGCGATAATCGTGATCAAACTGAAAATTCAAATGAAATATCACCACACACAGTGATAGAATGCATTACTGCATTATGTTCTTTTACTGGTTCTGCTGAAGATGCTCAATCAGTCATACTGGAAGCTCTTTTGCCTGCACATCATCCTGCCATTGCAAATATTGCACCAGATCTTTGGATTAAAATTACAAAGCGCTTAAATCTGGATCCTTGTTTGTTTGTAGAAGAACAACTACCAAATTTGAAAAAGTTATTAATTGATGATTTTAGTGCAACACCTGTAAGTGAAGTAGGTTTTTAAAATTGCATATATTTAAAATGTAAAGATTCTATTTTACAGAGTAATGAAAATGCTTTAGCTACAGTGGTTCAATTAAATGGCAATAAGCTATTACCGGACCTAGTGCAAATTGTTAAACAACATTTAGATAATCCTCAAATAATACAAATAAATAAAGATGAATACTTTACATATTTAACACCAGAAGGGGAGCTGTATGATAAAAGTGTTCTTCCTGAGTTAGTTTACACTTCAAAGTATTATCACTGATAGCATCTTATAAACCATTATTTTGTTTTTAGTAATCAAAGTAGCACAGCCATGAACATGAAAAGGGAGAGCAAAGCATACAGCTATAAAGACCAATTAGAAGAAATGCAATTAAGACGTGAGATAGAAGAAAAGAAAAACAAGAATGGAAAAGTTAATAAAGAGCCTCAATACACACCAAAACAACTTGAAGCAATAAAAAATCAAAAAATTAAAGAACAAACTATAAGAGATAGACTGACACAGGTAATTAAATTAGAATCAAGTATTTATTTGGTTAAATATACCTATTTTTAGTTAAATACAGTGATAGTTAACTGCGTATCAATAATTCGTGCAGCAGCTAAAGGAAATCCCATTGAATTTTCTTTGTATTATAAAGATTTATTGCCATCAATATTACAAAATGTTCAATCTCCACTAGCGGCACCCTACTTGACAACATTATTTATAGACCTTCGAAAGACTGTATTTAATAAAGATATAGACAGCTTAGGAGAATTAATAGGTCATGTTACTTTGCGATTATTGAAACCACAATGTGACTTAGATTCTGCATGGGAAGAAGAAGATGTAACTACGGCCATGATAAGAACAATTGACTGCATTCACACGAGAACTATGGAAAAGAATGATGACGAATTAGATGCGGGGGTACCGCAAAATCATTTTACAGCACCTGCATTTTGTTATGCATTTAATTTATTAAAATCTACTCAGTTATCTTCACATGCTAGAAAAGATGAAAATTTAATGCATAATTGTTTGCAAATACTTTCAGAACATGCAAAATTACGAGGAGCACAAAATAATGAAGGCTTCGATTTATATTTACCTAAATATTTGCCGAGACAGCAGATGTTTGAATTACTTATTGAACTTATTAGTAAGAATCCTGTGTAACTTAAATTACAAACAGTGAAAACTTTTGCATTTTTGTAGGTTCAACATCAGGACGTATACAATCACAAGCGGAAGCGTGTTTATTGGACGTAGCTGCATCTGCTAGTGGTCTTAGGTATTGCGATGAAGCTACATTTGAAGAATTAGCTGTTATGTTAACAGCTTTACAGAATCCTAAAGATGTTGTTAGAGATTCAGCATTAAGAGGTCTAACAGTAATGATGTCGTCTATTCCAATATTTGAAGAAAGTTATGAACAAGCTTTGAAAGTTGGTAAGCGAGTATGGATTGCAAGATATGATACTAATGAAGAGAATAGGTAAGTACTGAAGATTAATATTATCATTTAACAATAATTAAAGTTTGCAATAAATATTACAGAGAATTAGCCAATAAATTGTGGGAAGATGCAAGATTAGAGTTTCCAACCCATCTTTATACAGAGTTAATGATGGATATTGAACATCCGGTAGAATGTGTGCAAGAAGCTGCAGCTAAGGCCTTAGCTAAGCTTGTTGAAGATGACCAGAAAGAAATACAATCCATTCTTAAAACACTTCTTTCTCTTTACAAAAATAGACTTGAGGTAAATATGGTAATTTTGTACACAGTGCTCAGAAAAAATCTTAACACCATTTGGAAGTAACATTTTCTTTAAATAGTTGACACTAGCGTATCACCAGGGGCGTCCCTAGACGCTTAGCTGCCCTTGTGCAAAGATTATTGCTGCTGACCCCAAATTTTTATATATGTTAACTCTCCCCCCCTCTTTGGTTGATCGTACTCGTAGCAATAACAGTTTTAAATCTTATGTTAATTTGTAACAAAAATACGTTTATTAGAAAAATAAGTACGTATAATACAATTTAGCATTTCTAACCCCAACTATTTTAATAGCATTAAAATAATTATTAATTTGTTATCGTTGCCCGTCGCTATATATTATATTAATTTTAAATTCGTTTGGCTGCCTTAGAATTTGACTGCCTGTGTGCCGTGCACACCTTCGCACACCACTGAGGACGCCTCTGGGTATGACGCTGCTTCCCGCAATTTATTTTTTAGACATTGCATCACAAAACAAATATGGCTGCCTTATTCAAACCAAAAGAAATAAAAATAAATTAATAGTGGTTTCGAACTACCAATACTTAGAGGTGATAACACACAAAAAATTATCCTTTTTTGAAATGGTCGTGCAACCAGTACTGGACCACTTGCAAAATATTTAAATTTTTCGAGTTTCACTGCATTTCCTGATATCAGCATCAATTTCTAACCTAGAAAGGTTTTAGTATTTTATATTTAAAAGATTAAATCCTAGTTTGGACCAGTTTCTAAATAACACTCTTTTTTGCCTAGCGTTCTTCCACTAATTATACCTCTTTCTTTTCATAATTTATTGTTTTGTTTTTAAATGCACCTTTCCTTTTATATTTTTTTTTATTCATGACTATTTTTATCATTTACAAGTAGGCCGTTTAAGGACATCCGATTCCTCTCTTGGTGTTCGTCTTTGCACTGGCAATCGATTAGTTTTCACATGGAGAATTCGCTTAAGATATTGCTTCTGTTGACGCGGACAACATGAAAACTGTTGTTAATTCTGATAAACTTAATATACAGGATGGTATAAGTATGTTAACCCCCTATTATTTTTTATTTTTAAGATAATGGGTTCATTCAAAAAATAATTTTAAACAATATCATGTGTAGTTTTAAAACATACTAAAAGTTTTTGAAAATGCGTATATTATACAGGGTGATGATAAAAGTGTAAAGAGAGACCCATTATCTTAAAAATAAAAAAAAAGGGGGGTTAACGTATACTTGTATCATCCTGTACATATCTTTGCTGATGCACATTTAATGCAACCATCTATGACACATTTAAATATCCTTCGCAGTTTTTTCTCAATAAATCAAAAGTGGTTACAGATAGCTATAAAGATGTACATACAAAAAATGTTCGTTATTTAATTCTGCATCACAAAGGTACAAAATATACAGGGTGTTCCATTTGAAAAAGTTGTGAATTTTAGCTTTGAAGTTCTCTAAATTTAAAAATTAATTTTGAACATCCTGTACATGGTGGGTCCATTTTCTTTTAAAGAAGAGCACCCTACAAGCCCCTGCTACCAAATCCCTACTTAAATTCGTCTTCACAGTTACGGCCGTGAAAGCGGTAAACTGTTAAGTGGGATAATGTAAAACTCCATTTTTTTGAAAAGAATTTTATAACTTCTAAACCGGTCATTAGATGACGCTAAAATTTTAGATATGAATAAACCTGCCAAGAGAGGTGTTAAATATGCAAAAATATTTGGGGCATTCTATTTAAAAAAAATTACCTTAAGCCTGCCACACTTTTCTGAAACACCCTGTATATTTGAAAATAATTTCTCTAGATGCGCCTCTATCCACTGTTTACATCCGTATTAGAACGATTTTTGTAGCTGTTACCGTTTAGGAGCTATCGGACTTCCCACACTATTGCCCCACTCGGTATATTCATTACAAATAAATTGAAACGTGGAATAGGAAGAGATGAATACCAGAATTTGTTTACAAAAACTTATTTATTATTTTTCATTACAGAACATTCATTGAGGTGATATTCTAAAAACAATTAAACCAAATGAATCTGCTACAGTCCTCACAATGAAGGAAAGATCGTTTCCCACATGTACATCTGACTTACGCTTACGAAAACTTTTTGGTGTTAATTCTGGTATTTATCTCTTTCTATTCTATAAATTAATAAAAATAATATTGAATATAATGTAATGGAATTGAATGGAGTATACATTTTGAAATAAATAGAAAAAACAAAATAACAAATACAAATGAGCCGTTGAAAACCAGAGTGGTAAAATTGTACGACTTTTGGTTGTACTCCACATGTAGTACTCTAACTTGTACATAAATTACGAAACATGTATTTTCAGTACAATTACCACAGATGTCATTACTATTACCGATGTAAAACAAAATAACCAGAACTATTGAGCGGCAGAATGGTCTAAGTCTGACTTAGACCATTATGCTCAATTGTGTTAATCCCCTCAGCATGCTAACCATTGAAAGACCAAGTCACAAGGGTCAAAGGGTAAAGAGGGGAAACATATTGGTTTTCTACTCTTTTCAATATGTAACAATTTAAGTCAAACCTTACCAAGTCGCACTCCCATAAGAGTTTGTGTGGAACCCCGACACTGCAAAATGCCGTAAAAGGGGAATGGATTATGTATGAATGTAGTTCATTCTTTCTTCTCTCACATATCTTCATTCTTTCAAAACAGTTCAAGAAGTTCATTCTTTCAAAACAATGCAATTTCAAATAAAAAAGAATTACCGGAACAGGGATCAATCGTTCATGGCACAATTTACGAAGCAAGCGCCTTACACATCAAGTCACGTGGGATAGTTGTTATATGCACTATACACTTACTCTTAAATCTTTATGGCATGATGCAATATTTTCAAAAATTTGTTAGTGTAAAACTATCAAGCATTCGATAGAATGCCAAGACATGGATATATTTTTTTGACCTCTACAATCACCAAAAATCACATTTTGATTCTCGATGTGCTGGATGCAATTCTGCAACTTAAAGCTAAAGGATGAATACTTCAATTATTTTTCTGGTTTGTATTGAATGAATGACTCCTCTGAAATTACGAATCTATTGTTAATCAACATATTAAAACTGAACATCATGTTCAATGGCTTTATCGGGTCAATCCATCTGAAGTGGTCCAGAAAAAAATAAATTGGTTACTTGACCGTTTCAAAAACGGATAATCTTTTGTGTGTTATTATCCCTAAGTATTGGTAGTTTGAAAACACTTATTTTATTTTTATTTCTTTTGATTCGTGGTGCACGAGGTTTTTTACCTTTTTCGATGTAAACATAAATCTTGGTATCTCAAGAACGGTTGGTCCTAGAGACCTGCGGTAACAACCATTGTAGTACTGTGCACGTGTTGGACTACATCTTTCAATCTAACCATAATTGTCGTAGGATGCTTACTTATGTGTGTAATTTAACCCCGAAGTTTAATAACGTTTTTTTTAAATTCCCACTTTTCAGGAGGCCATATTTCCAGATAAAGGCGAAGTCTTAAGGCCGTCTGAGACACGATGCTAAATTTTCTAAATAATTTAGTTCAAAATTCTCAACAAAATTTATTAAGAAGTTTTTTTTATGACAATCCAACTCGAAAATTTTTAACCAATCAAATTATAGAATTTTTCAAATTGGGACCAATGAAATTAGTTTTATAGTGACAATCCAATCCTGCGTCGACTCGTGTAGTTTTCGTTGCGAAAGCTACTCATATCTGAAATAACAAATTTTGTCGGAAAAAATTAGACCACTTGTTATATTATATATGAAAAAACCACTAGTGGTTTTTTCTTAGTGAATGAATTTATGTCAAAATGAAATGTCAAATTTAATTAAATTAATATTAACTACACACACTAAATAAAATTTGCTCGATGGATTGTCAAGCCGAATAAAACTCGTGGTCTAATTTTTTCTTGCAAAATTTATCGTTTAAGACATTCGTAGCTTTTGCTTTTGGAAAATTATACTCGTCTCCTGCGTCGACTCGTGTAGTTTTCGTTGCGAAAGCTACTCATATCTGAAATGACAAATTTTGTCGGAAAAAATTAGACCACTTGTTATATTATATATGAAAAGATTTCTCCCATCATACATGGAACAAAATTTTATAAAGAAAATTGTATTTGCGCCGACGCAGTTACAGATATTTTCTAGGAAATTATAAAATTATGATGTTGCACTTCATCTTATACCAGCAGTTTGTATTTGTTTACATCAACATAACCTACAAATTCAATTCTCTTATCTGTGTTGAAAATTCTGAAAAAGGCCAGTAATAACCTACCTATTTATGCAACAGTAATAACAATAATGATGATTTCTCATTATATATCAAGAAAGAGAAATGCAGTGCAACGACGAAGAACACGATGTCATAAGGTGCGCAGTCGTTTGTGCGCTCTTTTAGGATACAAATTTAGTAGTTTTTAAAACATGTTTTAAAAAATTTAGTTCCAAATTATTTCATACTAAATTTAGTTTAAAATCCTGTATTACACTATCCTAAATTTTGTATCTAATTTTGTGTACAGAATTTACAATAAAATTTAGCATCGTGTCAGACGGGCCTGATTTTTTTGTTAATGGCACACAGTTAGGGGTAGTTTATGTATAAAATATTTCAAATCTGAAAACTTTTTTGGTATACTATTTTGGTATTTATGGGCTTTTGTAGTACTCGTTTTTCCTATTTTTGCTCAACTTTGGCCCCCTAATATCTCTGATGGGCACAGATGGTTTTTTTTATATTACGTGAGAATAAAGTAGTATATGATGGCAAACTGTGGTAAAAATTTCAACTTTGATATTAGCCTGATAACAGAGTTATGCTTAGTTGAAAACTGCAAATATATCTTGTAAATAATCATAAAACTCGGCCATTATTAAACCATGTATTTTCAATATATCACCATTTCCATTAGTATCGTTGAGTAAATTTATTTTTTCTAGGACCCTTTATAAAAACACATTTTTCGTCACCGAATACTCCAGCGAAAATTTGATTTCCGTCACTAGTGAGAGAAAATCCCATAACACTAACTTTCGTCACTAGAGACGAAAATTACCTATTAATTCTAACCTCCATCTAGTTGCCTGCTGTCGCTGTATCGCGTCATTATCAAAATCACGTTAGTTTGTGCTGTTCTTAGCTTTATCATGATTTCTGATTCAGAAAGTGACTAAGATCTCCCCAATATTCCACCAGAAATAGTAAGTCAAGTTGGGAAAACCTCTTATGGTGGACTTACTGTCAGAAAAATAGAAAAAGCGGTATGAAGAAATCTATACAAGATTCATGGAATGGAGGGGGGGCTGATAATCACATAAATTCATATTCGGAAACTGCTGCTTGCATATTTTGCAAAATTGTCGGAAAATTTCAAACCATCGATCTTATGGTCTATATATTCTATGTTAAGAACAACTTTTTTTTTTTCAATAAACACCTACAGGGTGTTCGGGATATTAAAACTATTCACAAATGACTAACCAATAATTTGAATCTGTTAAATCTTAATAACTAAACATTTATAAGCTAGAGTTCATCCAATGATGTCCTTTAGTTTGTACTGGCTGCGCAAAATACACTTATACTACTCACTCGCGCACAATGCTCTGCTTTTATACAAAACATTACACAAGGTCAAACGGTTTGGTCCTCTTCAGTCTTCGGACAAGATGTTGGTTATCCAGTAGCTGAAGGGCTTCTGCGTTGACGTGATGGTATAGTCTGGCCTGATGTTTGCCAGCGAACCTTTTTATCTCCTCTCGAACCATTGGGATGCCAAGATCACGATGGAGGTCCTGGTTGCGTACGTACCATGGAGGATTTACCATGTTACGCAGCACTTTGTTTTGAAAGGTCTGAATTAGTTTTATGTTGGAATCTTTGGCACAACCCCAGAGTTGAATTCCATAAAGCCAAATAGGTTTTAAAATCTGATTATAAATAAGAATTTTGAATGAAGAATTTGAAGAATGACAGCTTGGAATTTCTACCAAGGAGCCAATAATATTCTTTGTATTTCATACCACGTTCAAACCGTTTCTTCTTAACATGTTCCTTCCAGCGTAGCTTAGCATCCAAGTTCATGCCAAGGTACTTAGCGTTGTTTGCATGAGGCACAATGTTACCGTTGATACTAAGCGTAGGGGGATCCGTCAACCTTTTATTGGTGAAGTAGACATGGATAGATTTAAGTTCATTTAGTTTTATTTTCCATTTTATTGTCCAATCAAGAATTCTGTTACTAGCATTTTGCAGCTTAGCGGTAGAGGTTTCAGAATTGTGTCCAACTGCAAGCAAATGTTGCGGTAGTCACTTCTCTTGTTTCTGGCAAGTCACTGGTGTAAAGGAGGTAAAGTAATGGTCCCAGAACGCTTCCCTGTGGTACACCTGCACTTATTTCTTTGAGATCTAAATATTCGTCTTCTTGTTTGATGGGAAATAGTCTGTCTGATATGTATGATGATAAAACTTATTGTTTCGGTAGCATTCTTTTTAATTTATGGACTAGACCATCGTGCCAGACCTTGTCGAAAGCCTGGGCAACATCGAGGAAGACAGCCGAGCATACTAATTTTTCTTCAAGAGTTCTCTCAATAACATCAGTAATTCGATGCACTTGATCGATGGTGGAGTGTTTCTGGCGGAATCCAAACTGAAAATATGGGATTAAACTATTGTTTTCTATTATAAGCCTCAGTCTTTTCAATAGTAGTTTTTCGAACAGTTTCGAGATAATTGGAAGTAGAGAAATAGGTCTATATGATTTGACATCATTTACTGGTTTACCAGGTTTTGGTAACATAATTACTTCTGCCACCTTCCAGATAGCAGGATCGTATCTGAGACAAAATGCTGCATTGAAGAGATAAGTAAGCATCACTATTCCTTTCTTCGGCAGTTGTTTCAAGATTTCTCCAGTAATGAGATCAAAACCAGGGGCTTTTTTAGGATTCAGATTAGTTTTAATTTCATTGGCCAGTTCTTTCGGCGTAACCAACATTATTTCTTCTGAAACTGGATCAAATGTGTCCTCAAGTAATACATCTGACTGGATTTGATTTGGTTTAAAGATATTGGCTATGTGATCAGCAAACACATCAGTTTTTTGTTTATTACTACGAGCCCATGATCCATCTTCCTTCCTAATTGGTGGAATAGATGAAACAGGTCTTCTAATTCTTTTGGTGGCTTTCCATAAGGAATAGTCCGTGGTTTCATCTGCAGACAAGTCTATGAGATATCTTCTTATGGAGTCCTCTTTCAACTTCTGAATCTCTCTTTTAAGTCTCTGAGTTTTATTATTTAAAATAGTTTTATCCAACGGGTTTCTTGAATGCTGCCATTTTCTTCTAGCCTTTCTTTTATCTTTGACCAATTCTCTAATCTCCAGTGGGTAATTATTCCCTTTGGTGACATATGTAATTTCTTTGGTGTTACTAGTCGCCGCCGATTGAATGATTCGGAGGAACTTCTCAGCTTCATTATCCAATTGGTCCTTGGACTTTAGATTGACATTCAAGTTGATATTATTATCAAGGTCAATTTTGAAGCTTTCCCAATCAGTAGTTCTATTAACTAATCTTGGCTGGGTTTCTTTTTTGATGTACATCAACAAAGCTTGGTGACACTTTTCTTGTAATAAAAAAATCTAGCAAGTCAGGTATTTTATTTAAGTCTGTAGGCCAATAGGTGGGCTTGCCTGTAGAATGAAAATTGCAACTAGTTTCACCTATTGCCTGTCTAAGTTCTTTACCTTTGGTTGTGGTCTCTGGCGAGATCCCCAATCTACATTTTTAGCGTTATAGTCTCCTCCCAATATGAATCTCTCACCCATATGATGTATAAGTTCAAGATATTCCGATCGTTTAAGGTTATATTTGGGTGGATAGTATACGGCACCCAAATTAAATTTTTGTTTGGTTGATTTGATGCCTACTACACTAAGTTCTATTTCTTCAGATTGAAGGTGACGTTCTTCATAATGATTAATATTGTTTTTAATTAAGATTGCACTACCTCCTTTAGCTTGGTTTCTTGGATGTATGCATTGATATCCACTAAAGTTGATGTATGACTGATTAGTACAATGTGTTTCTGAAATTAAGCATACATCAATGTTCTGATTGATAAGGAATACTTCTAATTTGTTTTTACGATTTAGAATGCCATTGGCATTCCAGAGTCCAATTCGTAGGTCAGTTATATCCATGAATTGTTTCTTTTTGGGAATAGCACCAGTGGCTCTGGGTTCTAATCGGTCTAGTCTAACAGCAAACTGATTAAACATATCCATCAATTGTTTCATCATCTGCTGCATGGAACCATGTTCTTCATATGTGGTCGAAGATTGAGGATTTGAGGGTTGGACCTTACGAGTTTGAACAGCATTAGCATATGAAATCTCATTAGATACTTTCTTAGTGCTAAATGTTCTGGGTTGCGGTTTTTTCTGCATTTGTTGCATCTTCCGTTTTTGTAATTCTTCTTCAGCTAAAGCTTCAGCATAATTTGAGCATTTAGCTGGGATACTTCTAGGCTTAGAACAATCAGCTGTGAGGTGACCACCAGCGCATTTGACGCAGACAGGACTTCTTTGGCAGTATTTCTGAGTGTGACCAAATCTTTGGCATTTTTTACATTGCGGTACTAACTTGTTGGCTTTCAACGCTTCGATTTTGACTTTCATGTTAGCCAAATACCGTATTTCAAATATTTTTTTGATGTCCTCCGATTTATCGAAGATTATCACGAACAACGGTAGCTTAATATGTTCAACCCTGTCATTCTCCTTAACTTTTTTTAATTTATTTTCTACGGAGATTACTTTGAAACCTCTCTCTTTTAATTCAGTTGATATATCTTTCGAATCGCAAGGATGCAAGTTTCTGATCATAATCCTAATCGGCCTTTCTTGCTTATTTTCGTATGAATGCCATTGTTGATTAGTTTCATTCATCATTGTTGTCAATTCACGATATTCTGTTTCATTATTGACGTTAATTTTGACTTGGTTATTGTTTAACAAAGTTGCATTATAAAGTTAGGTTTCTTGTTTGGAGCTATTGTTTGATTTCCTGATACTTCTACCTGATACTTCTCTACATTGCTTACTACTACCGGGGGAGGTTTCTGCACTTTCAGTTGGTTTTATTTTTGACTGGACTATCCTTGTTTTGTTCAGGAGAAGAAACGGCTTTACGTTTTTTGTTTTTAGGTAACAACCACGCAGTTTCTCTATTTACAATCTCTTCTTCTTCGTCAGAATTGATTGGGCTGTATGATATCTTTTTTGATTGAACTAATGCTAATTGCTCTTTTAAAATTTTTATTTCGCTCAAGGCTTTCTTTAACTCCTTTTCAAGGTAAGAAATTTTTTCTAGGTCAGTTGAACTTGTAGTTGCTATTTCCATATCGGAATTTTTTGTTCTTGCATAATTTTGTTGAAATAATAATTGCATTTGCTCGTTGTTAACTGGTAGCAGTTCATTAACATCGAATAAGGGAATTCCTTGTGGAGGTATTGTTACATTATTTGTTACATTATGTTGATGTTGTTGCTGTACATTTTGAAGCTGTTTAGTGGGAGATCTTATAATCTTCCCGCTTTTTGAAAAAGGATTTGATGGCATTTTTTTTAAATTGTTATAATTGCTTTTTACTTATGTTACGTGTTATTATACTTAATAAACAAACACGACGTCATGTTTTCTGGACTACTTTTAGTTACACTATCAGCACTTCACTGTTATATTGTTAACAAAGCAGGTCGCGGAGCTAGGTCGCCTTGCTTCCTTACTCATCGATAGTCAACAATAAACTAGAAAGAACAACATTATCAATAAAAAATGATATCGATATCAGGTAAGTAATTTAAATGGTCGTAGAAAAAGCATGGTGTTTAACTCGTCCAAAATCACTTTTTTAAGCTTGCAAACCTATTCTCTCGCTTAAAAAATGTTACTTTCGTCACTCGTTACACAATATACTATCTAGTGCTAATATTGTTTTCAGTTATAATTAGTTTTATTATGTAATAAGCCATTTGTAAATGTTCTTGCAGTTATAATTAAAGCAATTAATAGAATACATACTTATTACTTATATGTACTTTTTCCTTGTATTTTCTTCCCTCATCGATTTTCCTATCAATCCATGTAAATTATATGATAGTTTGCATAAAGTAATTCACGAAATTTAAATGGCCCAACTCATTATCAGCCCGGCTATTAGCGCCACTGTCAGCAGGGTTGATAAGCACGTTTACATTTGCTGGGATTACAAAAAATATTTACATTGTGTTTATTATCTAATGAAATAAATATCATTAGAGTCTTAATGTCCATACAAATATATTTGTTTAATTAGAAGTATTAAAATACTATAAAGATTTAAAGATCACTTCTTCCAACTGCAGCCAACAGCTTAACAGATTAAGATAAGAGCCTCATGGACGAAGCATAATGATACACGGTTTACATTTTCGTAATTTATTACGTAAAGTAAAAGATGGACCTGCTAAAAAAAAATAAAAATTATGTATTATTCTACATGTATGCACCTTTTTTGCTTTCTCTTCATTAAGATATTGAGTTATTGCAATCCCTTCATTTTTATGGTTGTTTGGGAATTTTTCTAGAAAAGCTTGAAAACAAGCAATAAAGTTACAACAATTCTAATTAGGGATCGACCGATACCAATATTGATATCGGTAAATTAGTCCAGTCAATTTAGAACAAATTTTCATGAATAGTGGAAAGTTGAGGGAAGTCCATGAATTTTTGCATAGGCCTTCCTGGAGGGCTGTTAAATATCCCCCTAAAAGTCGCCGTCTGTATGTGGCGAGCTCAAGGAGATAATGAGGGTAAACCACGCCCCCTAACGGCTTTTGTCGTTTTTCTCAAACTATTAGGTTTATCGAGATGAAGGAGGTTAGGTAAATTAAAGTTTATTTAAATCTCTACCAGAAATATCCGAATGTTTTTTCGTACCTCGCCTTCTTTTTGTGTTATCGAAGAAAGAAGATATATCATACATAAATGAGCAATTTGCTCCAGTAATCTTGCTCAAGGAACTTTCGGACGTAACTGTTTGTGGTCTCATATTCGTCTGGAAATAGGTCAGAAACATTCGTTGAGAGCCGGACGCGATCGTGGTCCAGTCGTATTTTACCTTAGCAATTCTTCGGCAAAATCCATCAGGAGATATTACCGTTATCCTTGGTGCCAGTCGGAGGAAAGTTTCGTATTGGCAAATTAATTCTTAGGAGAGTACACTGTGGTAGTCAATTTTTGTATCCCACTCAATACGTACAGGTTGTTTCGCTCTTTTATAAATATTTATGTAGGTGCAATTTTGTTGTAAACTAGCAACCAGGATACTAACGCAGAATGTTTTGTATTTTAACGTCTGTTAACAGATAATTATAAAGATTTTGTTCTATATTTAGCATGCATGCAACGTACTGTATCAATATTAAATTGTAAATATGGACAATACCAAGATCTTAGAAATAAAGGATATTAGAAGGATTTCTAAAAAAGCGAAACACCTTGTACGTATTGGGTTGGAACAAAATTTCGTTATAAAGAAATATCACCTTTTGTAAATATTATTTTAATGCTTTGATCTTAATTCGAGTGATTGCGCAAACTGTAACGTCTTGTGTTAAATTAACTGTCTTGATAATGGTGCATTTTTGTCGCCAATTAAATGCACCTACTTTAAAACTCTACTCTTCATCTACGTCGTCATAAACATACGTTCTAGCACGTTTTGCTGTAAGTTCACCAATTGATTTTAAAATTGATTCGCGATTTTTTATTATAGTCGATAAACTACTGACAGGAACCCAAACAAGCGAGTTGCGATGTCTCTTTTATGTATACAGTTATCAATTTCCCTCAACACGTTGATTTTCTCAGTGATGATTAAACACTTTCACTTTTTTTGTACTACATTGTAGGGCTGTTCTCACAAAACTAAAGTTAAAAAAAATTTGCAATGCGAGTTTTTAATTTTACATGAATGCTAATTGAATTTTAATCTTTCTTAGAGGGGTGGCATATCCATTTAGACAAGTAACAATGTGTATAATGCATTGAACTTTAATCTTTCCTAGAACTCTCATTCAGGTAAATTTACAGAAATTTCCTGAAAAACCAGTTGTAAGAGGCGTTTTAATGACAATTTTAACTCTTCTTAGAACTTCAATTTAAACAAATTTACAAAGTCCTTTTGAAAGATTTACAGGTTTTTAAAAATGTGTGCAGGCTTCTTGGAAGAAAGGTAAATTTATAATCTTTTACTGCTGCTAAGAAAGAAATATTGATGCCCACATAATACATACATTTACCTGGAAAAATTTATTTGTTTGGACTAAAAATTTCGTTATATAGAAATTTTACTTCGTTATTTAGAGACACTTTTTGATGTATTTTTTCTAAAAGCGCAGTGTACAGCACAAAAATTCGTTATACAGCATGTCTCAAAAATAACGGACAATACGTGAATGCGAGATAGTTGATGATGTGTAGAGAAAGTTTTTCCCATAACTTTTTTTTCTAAAATATTTACTTTCAGAGTTATTTAAGGTTCAAGTTTTGAGTCCGGTCCTGCACGTTCTGCTCCACAATCTCCTGGTGTCGCATAATGCAGAGGACTGTAGTTTGTTGAACTTTACAGCATTTGTCAATACAGCACAATTTTGTCAATGCCGCAAAATACCTGAATGAATTGAACTTGAAGAAACTCGTAAATAAGACACGTTCCGTTTCGCTCATGATGCAGTTTGTTTATTTTAAAATAAATTCAAGGTCTAATAACAGCTTAAAACATCTCATTTTTAAAGAGAGCATCTGATATCATATTTCAATAAGTTAAAGGGAATTCTTTATGTGTGGCGGCGTTGAACGTAATTTAAAAAACATAAAAAATGTTGGGCTTTAATAAGAAAATTACATTACTAGTTCTTCTAATCTGCGATGCTAATACATTTTACTAGAATCTGAAGCATTAATATTTAAAACTAATAGTAAACCTTTTCATTAAAACTGAAATAAAATTTTACAAAAATGATCTTGGGCTCGAAATTTCTCAATGAACGTAAGTCAATAATCAAAAACTCTCTTTGTTATAAACATCCCCTTTTGCAGACTTTCCTTATTTATAGCAATTCTTTCTTTCGTATTCTGTGCTTGTAAATAAAATTTTGGACTAAACATTCCGCAAAAATACACAGTGAAATTTGATCTATGTAAAATAAACAAAACGCAATTTAAAAAAAGGATACAAAACATAAATATATTTTTACGTTCTGTAATAACATTCGAAAATAAACAGAAGATAAATTAAACTTTTAAAAAGAACATTTTCACAATTAGGGCGCCGCCAGGTGAATTTGCGGCCCGATTGTGGTTTACTCAAAAAACTGCAAGGGTCGCAATTTATTAAATAAGAGCAATTTTTACCATTAATCTATTTTATTTAAAACGGAAAACACCTTCAAATAAATTCTTGATAATAAAAATTATTAGTTTGATGAACTATCATCAAACATTTGGGACTTTTTTGCAACTATGCAGTTTATAACAAAAACGCTTATTACGGTGATATGTCATGGTGTTTATAAAGACGCGACCTTGACCAATATACGTGTTTTTAAATCGACTTCTCCGAATTTTTGCTTAACTCTACACATATCGCTTTACAATGTTTTGACTATCCCAATGCTGGATGACTTATTATTTATTATCAAATTGATGCAAAATATAACAGGACCGTATTAGCAAAAAGTATTGCAAACAATTTTTAACAAATTTACAAAAAAAATTTTTTGAAGGTGGAGTTTTTTTTTCTTTAGTTTTAGATTCTACCTCGGACGCTTTTTAACCCTCTGCGTTATTGTTCGTTATTTTTGAGACACCCTGTATAGAGAAATTCGCTATATAGAAGTTCGTAATATGGAAGTTTGACTGTATATACAAAAATATTAGAAAAAAGACTAAGAAATCAAGTAGAATCCCAACTAGGAGAAGCGGCCTTTAGACAAAATAGACAAACAAGTGACAATATATACATAATAAGAAATATCATGGAAAGAAAGATAGAGGAAGAGGAGAAACTTTTTCTCACATTCATCGATCTGAAGGCTGCCTTTGACTCAGTGGACAGAAGAAGAATATGGAGGACATTGAGAGAATTGAAAGTTGAAAAAGAACTGATAGACGCAATAAGAAGTATATATATATATAGGGCTTTCACAGGCCTTTGTGGCCCATTGCCTGGATAATCTTCTTCCACTCTTTCCTATTGGCCGCTTTTCTTCTCCAGTTTTCTACTCCGACTTTCTTCAGGTCCCGTACTACTTCTTCCTTCCATCTACTTCGCGGCCTTCCTCGAGCCCTCACTCCTACTGGGCTTATCTTCAGCATTATTTTGGGCACTCTACTGTTCTCCATACGTTGCACATGTCCCAGCCATCTTGCTCGTTGCTGTCTTACAAACTGCACTATTGACACGTCTTGATACAGATCTTCTAACTCTTTATTTGTCCTCCTTCGCCATTCTTCGTTTTCTTTATGCCCGCCGTAAATTCTCCTTAACATCTTCCTCTCCCATATTAGCAACTTTGACTCTTTAGCTGTCCCTATTTTCCATACTTCGCATCCATATGTCACTATGGGTTTTAGTACTGTTTTGTAAATTTGAATTTTCGCTTTTCGTGACACATAGTTTGATTTCAGGATGGATGCTAATGCTCCTGCTGCTTTGTCTCCTCTTGTCAGTCTTGATTTTACTTCCTCTTCTTCTCTTGCGTCATCTGTTATTTGTACCCCTAGGTAGGTGAATCTTTTAACTTTCTCCATCTCCAGTGTTTCTCCGTTTTGTAGTCTGATTATTAAGTTCCCGTTTTCATCTGCACTGTCTTGTTTCTCTATCACCATATATTTAGATTTTTTGTCGTTAACATGTAACCCCACTTCCCTCGCTTTCTCTTCTACTTTTTTTGTTATGTTCATCAGCTCTTCTCTGCTGTTTGCTAGTAACACTAGATCGTCAGCGTAAGCTATGCATTGGTGATTTCTGTTTATTATGCTTCCTGTCCGGTTTATTTTACTTTTTCTTAGTACATCTTCCAGAACTATATTGAATAAAATCGTTGAAAGTGGGTCTCCTTGTCTGACACCATTTCTAACATAAAAACACTCTGATATTCTTCCTTTCCACTTGATTTTATTGGACGTGCTTCGAAGTGTCATCCGCACTAGTTTAATCAACTTCCCAGGGATATTCAGGTTCTCCATTGCCTTGAAAATCTTATCTCGTTGTATTGTATCGTATGCCTTTAAAAAATCGATGAAAACGATATGGATCTCCTTATTATATTCTCGGCACATGTCCTGTGTTTCTTTTAATACAAATAACTGATCCGTTACTGAACGGCCTGGCCTAAACCCTGCTTGATATTCTGCTATCTCGTTTTCCATGTAAGTTTGTAGTTTGTTCCTTAGTGTTATTGCGAGTATCTTATAGATTGAGTCCAACAATGCTATACCTCTATAATTGTTGTAGATCATTTTGTCTCCTTTCTTGTGAAGGGGGGTTATTAAAGCTTCCCCCCATTCTTTAGGGATCACCTCCTGTTGCCATATTTTTGTAATTAAGCTGTGAATTTCGATGGTCAATGCCTCTCCGCCATTCTTGATCATTTCATTCTGTATTCTGTTTTCCCCTGGGGCTTTCCCGTTTTTTAAATTTTTCATTACGTCTCTGATTTCGTCTTCTGTTGGGGGGACTACATTTTCTCTTTCGGTTTCTGTTTCTTCTGCTCCGTTGCTTTGGGGACCAATTATTCTTTCTTCTCCATCTAAACTTGTGGCCTCTTCCCCATTTAGCAGTTCTTGGAAATATCTTCTCCAGCCTTTAATTATGTGTTCTTCATTACTTATTCTTTCTCCGTTCTCGTCTTTGAACGCTATTGCTGTTTGTTGGTAGCCTTTTCTTGTCCGCTTTATGTCTTGGTAAAAGTTTTTTATTTCTTTATTTTTATAGTAGTCCTCTAACTGTTCTGTTCGTCTTTCCCAGAATTTTTTCTTTGCTTCTCTAAATACTCTTTTTGTCTTTCTTCTTTGCCTGACATATTCTTCTTTGTCTTCCAGCCTTCCAGTTTCCAACATCTTTTTCCGTGCTTCTAGCTTTTTCTCTCGTTCCTCTTCACACTCTCTATTGAACCATTTGTTAGTCTTTCCCTTGCTGCGTTTCTTCTTTAGAACTTGGTCTGCTGCACTTTTTATACATTCTTTGATCCTCTTCCAAATTACTTCGATTTCGTCTTCGTTTCTTTGTCTTTCCTGTAGTCTTGCTTCGATTTTTGCTTTTGATAAGAAGTACATATGGAAAAGTTAGAGCAAAAATACAATTAGCAGGGCAAAAATCAGAAGAATTTGAAATGAAAAAAGGAATTAAACAGGGAGATAGCCTAAGTCCCCTGCTTTTCATAATAATAATGGACAGGATAACCAAACAACTGAAAGAAAAACACAATCAGTTAGAAACAGTAATAGGATACAAGAACCTTGAAGCAATTAAGACATAGTATTAATAGCAAACACCAAGAATAAAATGCAAAAATTAATAAACGCATGGACAGAGGAAATAGAAAACATGAATTTGGAAGTACACTCCAGTAAAACAAAAATCATGGTAGTGAAAGAAAAACAAAAAGAAGAACATAGAAATATAGAAGTTAAATGCAAAAACAATAGCAGATAGCAGGAAAAACTAAGTGGGACAGAATGAAAAATGAGGATATAAGAGAAATGATCAAACAGAAACCAATAATGGAAAAATAAAAAAGAAACAATTAAACTGGTACGCCCACATAGTAAGAATGGAACCTAATAGAATAACAAGAAGAATTATGGAAGCGGGAAAACCAACTAAAAAACAAAGAGGAAGACCCAGGAGAAAATGGATAGAACAAATCAAGGAAATGGGAGCAGAACGGGGAGTGACATTGGAGGAATTAAAAACAATTGCAAGAGACACGAAAAGATGGAAAAAATGGATACAGGACTAGGGACCGGACATCCGACGCCCAAAAAGGGCATTAAGGATTAGTGAAGAAGAAGAAGAATTAGTTTATGTAAACTATCATATAATTTACATGAGTTTTATTATATTCTGTGGCCGAAGGTTTTTTAAAAACTTTTATTTATTTAATATAATAAAACAAATTTATTTATTTCGTTTGCAGTCGTAGAATATATTTTATTATTTTTAATGAAGAGAAAACTATCTCTTTTTTACATTTACAATACAAATGTTATAATATTACTTTGTCAGTAATTATTTAAATGAGTTTAAGACGAGTTTAAATAATTAAATTTGAATTAACACACTTAACAGAACAATTTTAGAATTCACATTTAAATGACATTAAACAAAACAATTAATTTAAAACTCGAATGAGCCTTTATGTTTTACTAGCAGGACAATTTTAAAGTCCACGCCTAGTTTAATACTCACTCTGGATAAACACTTGTTGAAGAGACTTGTGAGTCGAAGAAAGATTTATAAAGACTGAAGACTTAAGATTAAAACAGAGGTATTTATACAGTGTTACAATCTTATCTGCCTACACAGTTCTCATGGTCATGAGAGAGTTAATGCTAAAGAAGTTCTCATAGAGATAACGTAGACTTATCAGGAAAATGTAATTTGTTATCGTGTGCTCACAATCCTAAACAATTCTCATGTAACATGATCTTATCTATAGTGTGATTATAATGTACGTTACTTCTCCACCCTTAGTATTTTCAATGTTATTAAAATAATTTGAAAATAAAATTTGAAATAATATTTATATATTATAAAATTTTTCAAAGAAATCTAAATTGGTATTTCTTCGTTATTTTGGTTATTTATAAAATCTTTATTTAGAAAATCTATAAATCTGATTTTGAAGGAGTTACGTTTACAATAAATATACAATAATAAACTTATAACTATTACAATGATAAATATAATTATAATGATACTTAATAAGCTCAAATGATCGAGGGTTGTAGTACTATTCATCTTTAGAAGATGATTTTAGTTTGTGATCTTCAGTTGATATTTGTTCAATTTCTGTGTATCGATTGTGGTTAAATCGATTTTAGTTATATTTACATGTTCGAATTGAGGGGTTGTTAATTTTGCAATATCTATGATATTAAATTCTATTACTTTATTAGAAATACTTTTGGCTGTAAATAACATGTTTTTATGATTGATCATGACAATACTGTCTAAGATGTATAAGTTTTGAACCAACAAGTTCTTTTCGATACGTTTGATCTCTACATTTAATGTCTAAAATGGATCTGGAAGGGGAATTGATTAACCAGGTTACAGAATTAATTTGGGAAATCTTTATATCAATAAGTTCAAGTAGGTAAGGTATACAAGTTTGGTTATGATGAAAAGAAAGTAGTTGTGTCTCACAAGGTTTATTATTAGGGATTTCAAAGTAGTTTTTATGTTGACAAAAGTATAAATTGGGGGCGGTCGATTTACAATGATCGATCTCAATAAGAATGCTAGTTTGAGCATTATATAGTAAGGTGTTATAAGTCGGTATAATCATACGAGCTTGGTTGCTGCTGGTATTGATTGGAAACGGTATTAATTGAATCAATTGATTATTTTCGATTTTAGAGATTAATGGAATCTCAAATATGAATGTGATTTTGTTGTCAATTTGGTAAGCTTTAGTAACGATAATTGTTTCATATAAATGTAGGTATTTTGGGTCAGCAGGATAATGGATGGTTAAAACATCTTGATCTGTGAGATATGAAGAAATTTTATTTAAGTTTTGAATTATTTTGTCTATGTTTGTTATTGTAACATCGCTGATTGTTGATGCGATAACAAGGAAGAGGATGAGGAACATTGTTGTCCTGAAAAAGGTAACATTTCGTTAGCATGTCTTTGAAGTGGTGGTCTACCATCAGGGGATGTTAGTTTCGTAAACGTCATGTTCTAAAATTTTTGAGATAATATAAGGTCCGTCAAATCTTGGATCCTTTTTATTTCCTAGATTGGTTTTTATAAATACTTTGCTATTTAAATTAAATTGTTTATTTGTTTTGGATTTGTTTAATTTGGAATTTCGATTTTCTTTAGTTTCCATCTGCGGTTTTTGTAGGGATTCATATAAATATTTCATTTTTATGTGTAGATAAGTAATCATGATAATATGTTCTGTTATAATCAAGGTCAAAGGGGTTTTTACTTTCCAAAAACGATTGCAAAAGGGGTTAAATGAAGATTTGAATGTATAGTATGATTGTATGCTAAAAGGCAATATTGGATTTTTTGCTGTTCAGGTATATTGGTTAATAGTCGATAATGTTCAATGATTGTAGAATGTAATCTTTCGATTGGTGAATTAGATTGATGGTGATGAGGTGTTGTTGTATGTAATTGGATTTTATGCAAGGCTATAAAATCTTTAAAGATATTTTTATTAAATTCTCCGTCGGCTATAATGACATTAGGAGCTGAAATGTTGAAATGTATTTCAATAACTGTTCAGTTACTTCTATTAAATTTCGGGATTGTAAAGGATAAGTTTGTGCAAATTTCGAAAAAGCGTCAATGATTGTTAAGTAACTTTTATTTTTGATTTGGAATATATCGATATGAATTGTATGGAATGGTCTAGAAGAAGTAGGGGTTAATTGAAAAGGTTGATTAATAGGTTTTCTGTTGTATTTTTGTTGTTTATTAATTTGACAATTATTAATATAATTTGTAACATCTTTTATAATAGAGGTCCAATAATATTTTCTTTTGAGATGTTTAATAGTTTCATTTATTCCATGGTGGTTGGTTTTTCCTAAATGGTATTCTTGAATTTGTTTTTGTCTTTCTTCGGAATTTAAAATATAGGTTACTTGAGTTATACAACGATGAAATTTGGGAGTATTTTCGTTTGTGATTGTATTAATGAAATTTGAAAAGTCTAAATAAAGTTGATCATCTGGGAAATAACAATAGTAATGATGTTTGGGTTGACAATGTTCAATTAATAGGGTGTTAAATATTTCTGTCTTATTAATTTGATTAACGAAGATGGCATAATGAGTAATTCCGTCGTATTTTGTGATTCTGATTGATCTTGGAATTTGAGCATTAATAAACTCTATCTGATTTTTAAAATGTTGTAGAGGTTTCTCTGAAATATCAATTACGGGGGTTGAAGATTGTTGAGAATGTACCGTGTCAATATAAGAATTTTGATCATTATTTTCTTCGTTGTTCCGGTTTTCAATGTTTTCAGTAGCGTCAGTTTGAGGGGGATTATAAGTTGGAATGTCGAATAAGTCTGTAATATCGGGAGTACTTGCTCTGCTAGCTAGTCTGCTCTCATAATTAGTTTGTTCTGGTTCAGGGGTTGATAGCGATGCAGGTCTAAGATTTAATGGGTGAATTTGAATTCTGGATAATGCATCTGCAACTTTATTTATTTTTCCGGGGATATAATTTACAGTAAAGTCAAATTCTTCTAATTTCATTGCCCAACGAGTTAATTTTGAATTTGGTTCTTTTAAATTCTTGAGCCATACTAATGGTCTATGATCTGTAAATAAGGTAAATTTATTTCCATAAAGATAGGGTCTAAATTGTTTTGTTGCCCAAATAATTGCTAATAATTCTCTTTCGATAGTACTATAATTTTGTTCAGAATTGTTTAATGTCCTAGAAGCATAACAAACAGGTTTTCCTTTTTGAGATAAAACTGCGCCTAAAGCGAATTTGCTAGCGTCTGTGGTTAGTTCAAAAGGTTCATCAAAATTGGGATATTGTAGAATTGGTTCGTTAGTCAAAATGTTTTTACAATGTTCGAATTTAGATAAAAACTCTGTTGTATGAACAATTTTGTTATCTTTCTTTAAACATATGGTTAAGAATTTTGTGATTTTCGCAAAATCTTTTATAAATTTTCGATAATATCCAAATAGTCCTAAGAATGATTTAATTTCGGTTCTTGTTTTGGGTGCTGGAAAGTTTTTGATTGCTGAGATCTTGTTTGGATCTGGTTTTATTCCTTCTGGAGTTACAATGTGTCCTAAATATTTAATGGATTTATGTAGAAATTCTGATTTGTCTAATTGAATTTTGATATTATGTTGTCTACATCTTTGGAATATATTTTTTACTCTAAACATGTGATCTTGAAGAGAAGCGGAATAAATTATGATGTCGTCTAAGTAGACTAGACATTGTTAGGGTGTTAAACCTATAAGGGCTTTATTGATTGCACACTGGAATGTAGCTGGTGCATTTTTTAAACCAAAAGGCATTCTTTTAAATTGGAAATGACCTTCTTCTGTCGAGAAAGCTGTTTTCTCTCTATCCTTTTTTTCAATTTCTATTTGCCAAAATCCGGATGCGAGGTCAAGAGTACTAAAATACTTTGATCTGCCTAAATTATCTAAAACGGTTTCTATTCGGGGTAATGGGAATTTGTCCTCGATAGTCTGTTCGTTCAGTTTCCTATAATCTATGACGATCCTCCACTTCTGTTTTTGGGATGCGTCTAATTTCTTATTTTACTACCCAAATTGGAAAATTAAATGGGGATTCTGATGGTTCAATAATTTGGTCCTTTTTGACATTTTATGAATTTGGTTTTTGACTTCTTCATGGTGAATCTGGGGGTATCTATATGTCTTAGTGTAAATTGGGGCATCTGTTTTTGTCCTAATATAGTGTTTTGCTAAATTTGTTGCTGAAAGGGGTATGTCTGGGGTGTAGAATACGTCTTTGTATTCTACACTCTATAGCAAAGGTTTGTCAAAAGGATTTCTTCTTCCTCATTAAGATGTTCTAATCTTAAATTATTTTTTAAATTTTCGTTCAAAATTTTTCTTATGTTGGAAGGAGATTTTACATTGAAATTATTAATTTGCATTAAATCATCTGTGTTATAATCTTCTAAAATTAAAGGGTCATAAATACTGATAACTTGGGGTTCATTGGAAGTATTGATAAGGCTTATTTGAAAATAATTGTTGTATAATTTGACAATAGCTGAAGGGATAATGACGTGGGAGTTAAAATTAAGTTTGGGGGTTAATTTTGTTCCATTAATTCCAACTGCTGGAAGTGTTGTAAAAATTTCGGTTCGAGCTGGTATATGGATCTTTTTTATTGGTTCCTGATTTGATTTTAATTTTGAAAAATTACAATGATTTCGTTGTTGCATTTCTTGCTTAAATTTTGAAGGGTTATAATAAAAAAGTACGGTTGTTTTTTCCGTTTGGATATGCATCCATTTATAATCGATTGATGCGGATAAGTCCATCAAAAGATCTGAGCTTATAAGTCCTACATAGTCGGGATGAAAGTCAAATAAGTAACATGTATGAAGTCCTTCTTCATCAAAAAGATTAGGTATAGGGATGTCTGCTACGTAGTTATGTTGAGTAGTTCCATGGGAAGTTGTAATTTCAAAATTATATTTATAAATAGATTCTGGGAAGTTTTCTTGCACGAATTAGGGAGAAATGATAGTTTTTGAACTCCCTGTATCGATCAATAATTTTTCATTCGATCCTGGGATGATTACATAGGGTAAGTTTGCTTTGGGGTTTATGTTAAAATGTAATAGGGGTTCCGAGGCTCTTAATGAAAATTTACATTAGAGTCCATGTTTTCGTATTCTTCTTCTGGTTGATTGTAATATTGATTTTCTTGGACATATTCGTCTTGGGGATGTTCATCTTGAGGATAATTAGGATTTTCATTAGAAGTATTATCAAAATATACGAGATCTGGTTCGTCATATTCAATATTATTGAAAGATGTTGATGGTAAATTATTGTTGTGATAATTTATTTCTTCTGGAATAGCATTTGGAAAGCGTCTAAAGCGTTGCGAGTTCGTTCTGAATTTATTTTGGTTTCCTAATTGTCTGGTAGCGGGTCTTTTAATTATTCTAACCTCCATAGGTTCTGGAGTATATGTGGGTTGATGGTTCGGTTTGAAAGAACTAAAATTTCTAGATTGATTTGATCTAATGTTGCTACTTGAAGCATTATTTGACTTAAAATTTGGGAAATTATTTTGTCTATTAGAAAAATTACTTGGTCTTGAATTAGTATTTGAGAAATTAGGGAAATTATTTGAAAAGTTATTATTTGCTCTTGAGAAATTAAGGAAATTATTCGGATTTCCAAATTTTTCAGTTGTAGGTTGAGTAGTACATAGGTTTTGGGATGGTTTAGGATAGTTATTTTTAGATGTTAAATGTATTTGATTATTTTTTGTTAAATTTTGGTTCATTCTAAAATTTTGGTTTTGTGAATAACGAATATCTAGTTCTTCTTTAATAATTTTTAGGGCTGATTCTAAAGAATTTGGATTTCTAGATCTGACGAATGTTCCTAAATTTTCGTTTAGTCCACTGACAAATGTTTGTAAAGCTAATTTTGAATTTTCTTCTAATTTGTGGGTTTTAATTACTACTGGATCTGGTCCTAATGAAACTTTTGCATTTAGGGTCGCTAAATGCGTCCTAATTTTATTGTAAAATTCAATAGGGTTATCTTTTCCTTGTCTAATTCTAGTTAAGTCAATTAATAAATTTGTTTCTGATCTTTGATCGCCAAAATTTTCTATTAAAACAGTTTTTATTTCATTCCAGGTATTGTAATTATCCTGTTATAATTTCAAGGGCTTGTCCTTTTAATCTATTTCTAATTGAAGAAATAATTAATTTATTTATGAATTCTTCAGGGTTTGCTGTACAAAATTGTGTGGTAATAATTTCTGTACCTCTAACAAATTCTGATAAAGTGGCTGTGTTGCCATCATAAATGGGAATTTCATTTAAAAGTGTTGGATTGAAAACTGTCATATTATTGTTGTTATTATTTAAGAATAATAAAGGGGTTATATTTGAATTTGAGCTTGGATTTACTGTGCGTTCTGCACTTTTACAACGGCTCGGAGATAGAGATCGATTTCTAAGCATTTAAAATTAAACAAAAATTGTATAATCTTTACCTTAAAAATTAATTTGTTAAAAGAAAAGAATAATTAGAATAACACAATTATTTTTAAAATTATTTTTATTGTTAGTAAACAGTTTCAGGGTTCCTATCCATACATGGCAAGCATGAAAGGCTTTATAATGTCACTAGCTGACACTACCTATTCGGTCTGGCGTCTACCATGTACGTAATCAATAATTAATTAAAAACGTTAAAACTAAGTTAGTATGGTTTTAAAAATGATTTAATAAATTCGCTGGTTTCTTCTTGAAACACTTTTCACTTTGAAAGAAAAAAAAACACTTACTTTGTTGCGTGGAATTAAAATTGATTGCAATAATCAGCAGGAAAGGTCCCAAGGTTGCAATAACCACGCGATGTGCTGTGTACCTCGAACGGGAGACCTCCGGGTTGGAAGCTTATGTAGGTCGACGGTGCTGCTGGGATGTCGCGCCTCGATTCTCGAAGCCCGGTGCCAATATTAGAAGCGTTGGAACTTCAATTGTTTTGACGGCGACACCTTATTGGGAACAGTGTTTTCCTTTGGATCAAGTGTTAAAACACAAAATCGATATTTATCGTCGATTTTCCAAAATCCGTACGAAATCTGCGACATTTTTATTATATTCTGTGGCCGAAGGTTTTTTTTAAAAACTTTTATTTATTTAATATAATAAAACAAATTTATTTATTTCGTCGTAGAAATCGTAGAAGAAGTCGCAGTCGTAGAATATATTTTATTATTTTTAATGAAGAGAAAGCTATCTCTTTTTTACCTTTACAATACAAATGTTATAATATTACTTTGTCAGTAATTATTTAAATGAGTTTAAGACGAGTTTAAATAATTGAATTTGAATTAACACACTTACAGAACAATTTTAGAATTCACATTTAAATGACATTAAACAAAACAATTAATTTTAAAGTCCACACCTAGTTTAATACTCACTCTGGATAAACACTTGTGGAAGAGACTTGTGAGTCGAAGAAAGATTTATAAAGACTGAAGACTTAAGATTAAAACAGAGGTATTTATACAGTGTTACAATCTTATCTGCCTACACAGTTCTCATGGTCATGAGAGAGTTAATGCTAAAGAAGTTCTCATAGAGATAACGTAGACTTATCAGGAAAATGTAATTTGTTATCGTGTGCTCACAATCCTAAACAATTCTCATGTAACATGATCTTATCTATAGTGTGATTATAACATATGTTACTCATGGATTGACAGGAAAATCGATCAGGTTAGAAAATACAAGGAAAAGGTACATATAAGTATGTATTCTATTACTTGCTTTAATTATAATTGCAAGAACTTTTACGAATGGCATAAGATTGCATAATAATAATAATCCTAATTCAAAACCATGTTCACACTAGAATAAAATAAATTAACTCAACAATACTAATAGAAATGGTAATGTATTGAAAATACATGGTTCAATAATGGCCAAGTTTTATGGTTATTTACAAGATTTATTTACAGTTTTCAACTAAGCATAACTCTGTTCTCAGGCTAATATCAAAGTTGAGATTTTTACCACAGTTTTCCATCATATACTACTTCATTCTCACATAATATAAAAAAAAACCCATCCGTGCCCATCGGAAATTTCGAAACCCAAAGTTGACCAAAATGGAAGAAACGAGAACGTCAAAAGCCCATAAACACCAAAATAGTGAAGTTTGAGATTTGAAATATTTTATACATAAACTACTCTTAACTGTATACCATTAATAAAAAAATCAACCTTAAATCTTCACCTTTATCTGGAAATATGGCCCCCTAAAATGTGAAAATTTTGCAAAAACGTTATTGAACTTCGGGGTTAAATTATACCCATAAGCAACCATCTTACAAATATTATGATCTAATTAAGAAATGTAGTCCAACATGTGCACAGTACAATGGTTTTTACCACAGGTCTCTAGGATCAACCGTTCTTGAGATATCAAGATTTACGTTTACATCAAAAAACGCAAAAAATGTCGTGCACCATGAAACAAGTATGGCTGCCATATTTTAATCAAAACGAATAAAAATAAAATAACAGTGGTTTTGAACTACCAATACTTAGAGGTGATAATACACAATAAATTATCATTTTCTGAAATGGTCGAGCAACCAGTGCTGGACCACTTCATATGGATTGACCCATCAAAAACACTTCTTATTACATATGCAATATAAATTCATTTTTATTGCTTATTAGCAAACATACCCTCAAATGTCGCAGTTTAGCCTTAATATGAAACTTTTTGCATTCGTTTAGTGTTTGATAACCGTAACTGAGTAATCTGAGGATCACGAATATAACCTGACAGTTCTGTAATTCTGTTCAGGTTTTCGGATTGAATTAATATAAACAACTAATGTAAAGTTAAAACATGTTACATGTCAGGCAAGTGTTACAAAGTTAAAAAATCACAAGAACAAAACCGAGTAATTTTCTGCAAATTGAGGCAATCTAAGTTGCTGTGTAGGACGCTTGAGTAATATTACCTAAAAATTCCAGACCTCATATGGGATTTAAGAACTCCCATGTATGTAAAATTTTTAAATGTTTATCACCATAGTATCCTACTTGCAAAATTATCAAAATTATTTCATGTAGGGTAGTTCAATTTAGCTTTCTGATTGGTCAGTATATATGTTTATAAAATAATCAAAAGCATTAAAAATTTGTAATAATGTGTAATAATGAAATAAGTTCATAAGCTTAAATCGCATAGGCTTTAAAATAAATTTTCAAACTGTTATTTTGGCACAGAATTTCCATTACTGAATTATAAGATTTGATTGAAGGCACTTTTCTTTACATTCCATTATAATTGTTTTTAACATGTCCTGTTATTTTAAAAAAGCAGCTAGTAAATAAACAATTATTGCTAGAAAGTTAATATTCCCAAAATAAAAGAAATAGTGGCAAATAAATATTTTAACATCCTTGGTAAAACTGCCCCACAACGTATTTGACAAAACTCGAATGTATAGGTATAATCTTTAAGGAGGATACAGCGAAATGTAAAAATGTAGAGAATGACGTGAAATTTAAACCTTGAAATCTTTGACACTTATTCTATTCGTTGGCTTTTTTTTATAAAATTTGTGTGTACCATTACCGAGAAAAATGGAAAATAAAATTCAGAATTTAACATGGCTTTAGCAGTTTTCACTAAAAATTCTGATGACGAAATGTAGAGAATCTAATAAAAAACTAAAAAGACATACTTACGTATTCGAAGAACAATGTTCCCAATATTTTTGAAATCGTGTGTCTAGTTACAATAATAATTTGAAGTAAACAAAACAAGAATTTTTCACAACATATGTGGAAAGACAGTAGAGATGAGGCAACACCTCATAGCGCACGAATTCAAATAACAGAACAGAATGATGATGACTTATAGTCTATATTTTATTGTATTAACTAATAATCATATATTTTATTAATCAAATTATATCGAACAATTCAGTCTTCTGCGTTAATAATTAGAATACAAATGTTAATTCGACGAAAATATTGCAAAATGTAAAATTACATTTTGCAATGTGATGAATACAATTTATCATCACAATCAGAATCTTCACTAAATCAGTAATACAAACATATTAATTTTAAAAATATATTAAACTTCAGCAACTTTTTATATATTTTTTGAATCTGCTTAGCAGATTGTAATCTTTAGACTAGACAAAAGTTAAAAAAAATATAATATTCCCATCTGTAATTGCATACAAAATTACAAACCATTCAGAATGTTTCCACTTATATTTTGGGATTGACATTTGGAGGTTAGGATGTCAACTCAAACTCCGAAACCTGAAACCAAACATTGCTACTAACAAAATCGACTGGTTTATTTTTGGTGTTGGCACGATTCTTAACCTATTTACATTTATATTTACAGTTTTAACAGTTAAACAAATGCACTCCAATAGACTTAAATTATTTTAATATATACAAATAATTAATAAATGCATTATAGGCAATCATAATAAAATTATTTTGTTCAGTTTTAAGAATGTTAATTTATGTTTTCATCGATTGGTATTTCTTGTTAGAGCCTATGTAAAAGCATAGGAGATATCCCCTTGCCCTTCACCCTGCAAAGATCCGCTGTAACCTCCTTAATAATACAATAAATTTACAATTTTCAGATGATTCCACCTAAACTAGATGAATTTGGAAGAGAAATAGAAAAGCCAATAGACACCTGGGGTCCTCGTCGAGGCGTAGCATTGGCCTTAGCAGAATTAGCACCGTTTCTTGATCCAAGCGCAATCGGAAGTCTAATCGAATTCTTTGTATCTTCATCTCTTGGGGATAGAAAAGAGCACGTTCGCAAAGAGATGCTTAGTGCTGCCCTAAGGGTTGTAGATTTGCACGGAAAGGTTAATACTCTTTTTTGATTTGATAGTTCTGTAGATATAATAATTACTTTTATAGGACCATGTTTCAACTTTATTGCCGGTCTTTGAGAATTTTATGGATAAATCTTCCAAGTCTGCACAATATGATGCAGTTAAGCAAGCTGTTGTTATTTTAATGGGTTCACTAGCAAAACATTTGGATAAAGATGATCCAAGGATTAAACCTATTGTTATGAGACTGATCTCAGCATTGTCAACTCCATCGCAAACTGTAAGTTGGGGGATTAGCATTAACAATATCAAGCAAAACTAATCTGTTCTATTGATATAATCAGGTACAAGAAGCAGTTTCAAACTGTCTACCACATCTAGTGCCATCAGTTAAAGAAGAAGCTCCAGGTTTAGTAAACAAACTTTTACATCAACTTTTAAAGAGTGACAAATATGGTGATAGAAAAGGTGCAGCTTATGGTCTTGCTGGTTTGGTTAAAGGCATGGGTATATTAGCACTTAAACAATTGGATATTATGACTAAACTTACGGATGCGATTCAAGACAAAAAGAATTACAAACATCGGGAAGGTAAAATATTAAATTTTTTCTTTTTCAATAAGCTGGGTACTAATGATTATCACATTTTAGGTGCATTATTTGCTTTCGAAATGTTGTGCCAAATGTTAGGTAGATTGTTTGAGCCGTATATAGTTCACGTTCTACCCCATTTGTTATTATGCTTTGGAGATTCTAGTCAATATGTACGTAATGCTACCGATGATTGTGCACGAGTTGTTATGAGTAAATTATCAGGACATGGAGTTAAATTGGTATTGCCATCATTGCTTGCTGCATTAGAAGAAGACTCCTGGAGAACAAAAACTGGTAAATTAAAAAATACATTTCTATGATGTATGTTTTTAAAACTAATATGTATCGTACATTCTAGGATCTGTTGAATTATTGGGTGCTATGGCTTATTGTGCTCCCAAACAATTATCATCGTGTCTACCTAGCATCGTGCCTAAATTAATAGAAGTTTTGAGTGATTCTCATATGAAGGTTCAAGAGGCTGGTGCTGAAGCATTGAAGGTTATAGGTTCTGTTATCAGAAATCCAGAGATTCAAGGTTGTAAAGCTTTAATAGATATAATTGCAACACATGTGAATGATTTTTTTCTTTTGCAGCAATTGTCCCTGTGCTTCTTCACGCTCTTCAGGATCCTTCACATAAAACATCTGCTTGCTTACAAACTTTACTTGACACACAATTTGTTCATTTTATTGATGCTCCTTCTTTGGCTCTTATAATGCCTGTAGTGCAAAGAGCGTTCATTGATAGATCTACAGAAACACGTAAGATGGCAGCACAGATTATTGGCAATATGTATTCACTTACGGATCAAAAGGATTTGACACCTTACTTACCCACAATTATCCCTGGATTGAAGACTTCATTGCTTGATCCAGTTCCAGAAGTAAGTTTTTGTTTGAAGTAATTTGAGTTTTTACACACATTTTTGAGACGAGAGTCACTCAATGAAGATTCCTAAGCTCATATTAAGAAGAAATGAATTACTTGTTCATAACTTTATTGCTTGTTCTTAAAATAACACAGTAGCTGCATTCGTTAAAAGAGTTCTAACAAGAAAATTGTTTTTGAAGAAATTTCTCAAATTTCCAGAATGTGATATACTAGTACAGGGTGGCCAGTGAACCTGGAAACCTTGAAAACTGGGAAAAAATATTGAATTAGTGATCAGTCAGGAATTTTATTTTCACGGAAAAAAATGTTTGAAAATATAAAATAATTTTAATAGTGCTTTAAAAAATAATTAATATTTTAAATAATTAATTTTTGATAAGTATTAAAAAACCTTAGCTATTATTAACGCGCGTTTCAGTGACTCATTCAACCAAAATTATGTACAGACTAATATTTTCAGTCCATTTATATACGGGCTAGTCCTTTTATATACGGTCTGATTTACACATGCGGCCTGTAACATACAATGCTATATAGTCATTAACTAAAGCTTCATATGTACTGGTCTAGTACACCATGAGGTGATTACCACAGCGTGCATTACCAAATACACTCGACCATACACTTGCAAGAACTTTACACGGTGTCACTAAACATTAGACCCAGCACACAAAAAGGGTTATCTAACGTGTGGTAGTAATCACATTATTATTAATTCTAAACAAAATTCTACAATCAATATGGGTATACATAAATTATTGAAGGAAAAAACCAGGAAAAATGATATTTTACTATGAGCTATTCTAGGGCTTGCAAAATTTATTTACCAAGGTATGATTTTGGACAAACGTTTTTTGTTGATGAAATAAACAGTATGTTCTAAAAAAAAAACTGCATGTATTTTTAACTTACAGAATAATTCAATAAGGACAAAATAAAATAATGAAAAGTAAAAAAAAGTATAATTTTACAAAATTACACTTAAAAAAATGTAAAATCAGGAAGTATCAATAAATTTTTTAATTTAAGTTAAAATTGTGCATCATCAGTCATGGCCACTAGTGTGCACACCCCTGCCCTAGACAATCCTCCCTCCATATTCTTCTTACCCCTTAAGACCTTTGAAAAGAAATTTGCTTAGAGTTCCCATGAGCTTAGGAGTTCAAAAACACCACCCTTCAACCCCATTAATTGAAAACAAATCAAAATGTGACATACTATTCAACTTCAAATCACTTTCTTTTTTTTTCGTGGGAGGCGACGAAACCTTCGTAGATACTTAGGAACCCGCATTCCTAAGTATGTTGGATTCCCTTCTTTCTCAAGAAGGACCTACCAACTAAAGCCCGCCCCCAGTCTCTATAGAGGATCCTGGTACTGCTTGTGCATTGCTTCAGTATCCTTTTGCTTTCCCTTTACCCTTCTCGTTTTTTCTCAGCCTTTTTTGTTTCTAGGATCTTCCTTATAGAGTTGTGTATTTTATACCAGCTCCTCTCACCTTCTAGCATAATTTCCATTAAATTATTGGGCGTGATGGTCCTATCCAGCTTGGTCTGCAAGTTCTCTTGCAGTTCTCTTTCTCTTACCCATTTGTCACAGGTGAAGAATGTGTGTTCGGGAGTGTCCTCCGCATTGCAGTGGGTACATCTGTCCTATTATTTTGAATCTTTTTAAGTAGGATTTGTAGCATCCATGCCCGCTCAAGCATTGGGTCATATAGTAATCGACCCAACCATGTTTTCTATTGATCCATTTCGATATGTCTTTTATTAGTGGATTCGTCCATGTTGCCTTGCCCGTACTTCTGTTCCATTTTTGTTGCCATATATTTGCAATTTCGTTATTTATTTCCATTTTTACCTTCTTTGCCCTTTCCATATGAGAGCTTCATCTGATCTACATGTAGCTCTATAGGGACAGTCGACGCGATTACCTGTATCACTTCCGTTGAAATCGTATAATACCCGCTAAAGTCCGTTCGCCGAGACCTGTCGTAAGACGTAAACACACTTGAAAAGTTAGCTGACCCTTGAACCTTCATTTACGATGATGCGCGTTTACGTGCCGTGTGCGCTTAACTCGCTTTTACGGTTGCAGCGTAATATAGAATGGAAAGTGATTGCATTATACGTGTTTCCGCATTTATGTAAAGCAGTTTAAGCGTTAATGAGACCACGTGCACGCCGACCAATAGCATCGCTTATAGTTTGTTTAGTGCTAACTTCAAGTGTATTTACGTCTTGCGACAGGTCTCGGCGGACGGACCTTAGCTATTTTTAATGCTAGTCTTCTTTGTTATTTCTCTACAATATTTTTATATTTCTGTATATTAGTACCTTGTCCCATATTTGGGCTCCATAGAGAATTATGGAGGGCTCCACTGTGCTAAAAGTCCACCTCTTAAGTGCAGTAGGGCCTTTTATACTGGGCATAAGTTTAACTAGCACGGATATTGTTTTTTTCTGCTTTTAGTGATGTCTTATTGACGTACTCACTCATTTCATAATTATGGTCGAACCATATACCTAGGTATTTTATCGCAGCTTTTGATGATATTGCTGTTTCTCACATTCTCATCGTAATTGCCTTTAACTTTCTACCTCCATAAAGGATAACCATTTCCGTCTTGTCCTCCGCAATTTCTAATTCTTTTCCTTCATTTTTGCCATCGTGTTATAGTCTATTACAGCCATGTCGTCCGCAATACATATTGTTTTTACTTCCATTAGCATTTCCAGTTGTAATAAGTAACAGCGGCCCCAGAACGGATCCTTGTGGCACACCACAGGTTATTTGCATTTCCTCAGCCTCTCCAATGAGGAATTTTTTATCTTTTAGATAACTTGTCATTACCTTTTTTATAATTTGGCTAAAATGCATACTTTCCATTGTATTGATTATGCGCTTGCACTATACCGTGTTGAGAGCATTCTTAATGTCTACTGTTATTAGTATGCAGTATTTTCTATTTTTTATCGCCTCCTTTTTTGCTTCCTCTACTGTCTTTTTGACTTTTTCCATGGCATCTATGGTTAACTTTCCATTTCTGAAGCCATATTGATCTGGAGATAGTTTTTCTTCGCTTTCTTTCCTTAGTCTTTCCGCAATTAACTCTTCGCGCACCTTCCCCATTACATTTAACAGACATATTGGCCTGTATTTGGTCTCTATTTCTCCTGTTGTTTTTTGGTTTCTCAATCAGTTATAGCATTGCTTCCTTCCATACTTCTGGAAATATCCCCGTTCTGAATTGATTATTCATGGCTACTCCAAATCACTACAGAAGTCCAATTAAACAACTTTTAAGCTCTCCACTTCAAAAATGGTCACCTGTAACTATACGTCAATTGACTCCCCTCGATGTCACAAGCCACACTCCTGGGCTATACTTTGAATATTACTCCAAGTCAGTTTATCATCTCTGTCTATTACTTATAAATCAATTGAAACAAAAAATTACCAAAAAAGGGAATGTTCATACTCGATTTGGCATGTATGAAAAATTAAAACTTCAAGTATGTCTAAATCCAAATTACTGTTGTTTAGGTATTATGCCCTGATCTTCCAATACTTGTCTTATTCTTCTAGTAAATAGTTTTTCAAATACATTTGATAGCAGTGATGGCTCGTGGGTTTTTCAGAGGGTGAGCACAAAAAAATAAAATAAAAAATCGTAAAAAGTTACCTTTTATTTAAAGGTAAAGTCCATTTTTCTATTTTTCTTATGACCGAATAACTCAATTACTTTGTTGTCGAAATCAGGAATGGACTGGATTAACTGTTTTTCGGTTGATAAAACTGGGCGTCGTACAAATAATATCAACTACTTTGTAAGTTTCTGTAAACACTTTACATAGATTATTGTCGGACAGAAACACTAAAAGTGACAACACACCTTCTATGTGGCACATATCGTCTCGTTCATAAAGGGCTGTAAGTTCCCATTTTAAATTTACATTATCGAAAACAGGGTAATTATTTAATTTATTAACAGCATATTTCTCGTATATGTTTTTATTAAAAACTCTCTTGTACGTTCTAGTTTTACTTATAGATTTGTAATTAATTTGTAAATCAGGAGTAGGTCTACCTTTTTGTTTAATTAAACGGTTTTGCTTAAACGGCACTGGATTGTTTTTTAACAGATACTGAACAGAATTTATTTCTGGATCCGGATCCATTTGTGTTAATAAACAAATAACAAATAAACACACCACAATCGCATTAAATTAAAATCTCGATTAAAACTAAAAACTAAAAAACCCGACAAAATTAAAAGAAAAGTTTGTTTACACAACTATTTTGCGAGTTGCGATGTAACAAAGCAGACAACACCAATACCAAAATGGTGACTAAGACTCATCTGCGGCCTGCATTGGAGACACCAAAATCTGTGCTCCTGGTTGGCTTAAATCGGCGAATTTTACTTCCAATGAAGAATGTAGAACGTCATAACCTGAGACACGTTTGGAGACAGATTCTTGCGTGCCCCAAAAACAAACTTTGATATAGTTTGGCGCGTGAATGGTGGGCGGGAAATTAGTTTTGAGTTTAGTTTTTCGCAACCGATAATGAAATTACAAAAAAAAAAGAATAAAATTATAATAGCGTTATATATTTTTCGTGACATGCACAGTGAAGGGTGGGCTCCTGCCCCTTAGGACCAGTCGCCACTGTTTGATAGCATAAGTAGTATGCTAATTGACCAGTAGGATTTTATATCCTCTTGTGGTTTTCCTGGCTAGGTGCCATTATAGTTTGGGCCACTTTCTGTTCCTTGTGAACGTTATTTTAAAATGTCACAGGTGTTGCAACCTTAAAATGGTACTGCACAGTTGGATAATAAATTTAATGCCAACTTTTCTGGCAGTTCTAAGATTCTTTCTGTAACGAGGTCATATTAGACATCCTTAGCATTAAGATTTTTTTACTAATAGATTTTATTTTAGAAGCTTTGAAGATTTTTCACTGGTCTCTCCAACTGTCTTGGAATTTTTAATAGTTTTATAGCTTTTTTCCTTTTCTTCCTCCTGTGAGGTTTCTAAAGGTTTGAAGACACGTGCTAGATACCCTGCAAGCAGATTTGCTTTTTGGTCGTCCCTTTTTATTCAAGTTCCATTATACAGGGTGTTTCACTCAACTTGCTTATAAATTTAATGTGTGAGAGTACTCGTCAATAGGAACAAAAAATCTATATGCTATTTTTGATTTAACACACATCAAAAAAAATTGTTAAAAAGGTCATCTTTTGGGAACTGCTGGAAATAATAGTCAAAGCAAACTCTGACACCACCTACAGGGTGGCCAGCGAACCTGGAAACCTTGAAAACTGGGAATTTGGACAATCAGGAAAAAACCGGAAAAGAACTTTGAATTAGTGATCAAAGTCGGGAAAAATTAAAACAATTAAATAATTTTAATAGTATGTACTTTCAAAAATAATTAATATTTTACGTTATCTTTTTTTTCTATTTGCGTGTACAAAAGAGATTTAGTTGAATATTGGTAACAGTAACATTTTATTTTTTAAAGTTGGTATCATTGTCGAACAGCTGTTCTTAAAACGTCAAACTTATTTACGCAAATTTAAAAACCAAATGCAGAATTAGAATTTCGCTGTAAATTTGAAAAACAAATGCAGAATTAGAATTTTTAGTTTTGCTAACTGTCAAAAAACTTAACGAAGCTCCCCTAACAAATTTTATTTAAAACCTAACTAATAAGTTGTTATTTTTTAAATGATTGCAAAATAACGCAAACAGAAAAAATAGTATAAAGTAAAACATGTCTTATGAAACTAATACTTTAATATACTATTTTCTATTTGCATTTCCAAATGAAACCATTTGGACACGCATTCGGACACGTGTCCAAAAGAAATTTACGTGAATACTGGAAACGGTAACATAAGACGTATTAGCGCACATGTTCTTGGACGTTTTCGCTAAAAACGTGTCTTATGAAACTAATACGTTAATATACCATTTTACAGAGTTCTTTTAAACTAATCCATTTTTGATTGTTAGTTAGTTATTTTCCGGCAAAAAAGAAAACGGCTTCAAGAGAAGTTTTATGTTTCGTTATTATTCATTCTAAACTAATAATTTAATCATCAATATGGGTATGCGTAAATTATTGAAGGAAAAAACTGGGAAAAATGATATTTTACGACCTGGAAAACCGGGAAAAAATCTTGAATTTAAAAGTACCACTCTTTCTGGCCACCCTGACCTAGCATCAGCTGCATCAATGTATCAGATATCACGTTGAAAATGCAGTTAGGTACATCCAGCTCCAACTGCGATTCTTAGATCAGTGACCACCAATCCACTTTTCAAAAGCAATGTTTTTCTCGGTTATTATGACAGATAAGCACTAATGATATTAACCTTTTTTGTTGCATTTTATTGTCCGGTTTCACAAAGCTTGATTAAAGTCTGATTAACTTAATTTTCATTAAATTTGATATTCAGAAATTTCATTGGCTGAGATTTAAGAGGTTTGAGATTTTAGCCAATTTCAATTCTAGATTTCGAATTTAATCAAAATTAAGTTAATCAGAACCTAATCAAGCTTTCTGAAACCGACCATATGTGTACTATTCCTATGTACCTGTTCCGAGCTAAACAGAGAGTGTTTAGAAATATCTTGTATACTTAATTGGGGGGAGGGGGGGTTATTTCTAGTTTGAGATCTTTTTAAATTTCTTGAAGCTAACTTAAAATATTTTTTAGTAAGATCTTTATTTCTTGGTTGTGTTGGCATTGCAGTCTGCTGCAGGACCGGCATAAGCTTTTCTGGGCCGGGTTCAAAAATATGCTTGGCCTAAAAATACTTATAAATAAATTATTTATTATAAACACATTGTTATATATTACAATAGGATCATAGAGTGTCATTATAGTTATTTACAAAGTACATGAAGCATTTCTTAAAGCACAAGCGACGAAGGAGCGAGTTATTCATTCACGTGAATTCGTCGAAGATGACTTCGTGCATCGGGTTTTGCGTACAATTTTTTGAAATGAACTTTAACAATAAAATACATAATTAAGCAAAATCTGTAATATATAAAGATATGTTTCAGCTCTTCAGGCTCTGAAGGCCCATGGCTTTAGAAAGTTCCTTCTTCCAATGCTTTCTATCCTTGGCTACTTCTTCCCATCTCCTCAGCTTTAATTTCTGTAAATCCTCCTTCACACAATGATCCCAGTTGTGCCTCGGTCTTCCTCTTTTTCTTCTGTCTTCTGGATTTTCTGATAATTTTTTTTACTATTCTATCTTCTGGGAGTCTAACTAAATGACCTAGCCATCTTAGTCTGTTTCTTCTAACAATTCCCGTTACTGTATTTTCTCCATAGATCTCTTCTATTTCTTTGTTTGTTCTTCTTCTCCAGCTGTCTTCTTGTTTGACTCCACCATATATTTTGCGTAATATTTTTCTTTCCCATATTTCTAGTTTGTTTCCTTGATTCTTTGACAGGTTCCATCTCACTTCCGTACGTACAGTAGCACTGGTAACACTTGTTTTATAAACCCTTATTTTTGTCCTATGCGATACTGATTTACTCGCAAACATTTTAGAAACACACTAACCGATTTTGTTGCTGCAGTTATTCATTTGTCTATTTCTTTTTGGATTTTGCCATCATCTGTAATTTCCGTTCCTAAATACACTACACTATCCACTTTCTCTAGTTTTATATTTTTATCTCTTGTACCGACACTCAACACAGGTTCTCCGGTTCCAGTTTGTTGACCAAACACCACATATTTTGATTTATTTCCGTTTATTTTTAGTCCCACTTTTTCTGCTTCTTTTGCAAACTTACTCACTACTTTTTTGAATTCTTCCCTTGTTCTTGCTATAATGATAACATCGGCATATGCTAATATCTGCTGAGAGTTCTTAAAAATAGTTCCTTTCGTTTGGATTTTACTTCTTCTTATCACCCTTTCCACCGTTATGTTAAATAATGTTATCGACAATGGATCCCCTTGTCTTAATCCATTTGTTGTCTTGATTTTCTTTTGTCAGATTTCCATTTACCCTAATTTGACTGTGCGTTCTGTTAACATCATTTTTATCAATCTAATTATCTTCTTTGTGTACTTCATTTCATTTAACGTTTTAATTACTTTCTCTCTCTTGATTTTATCATAAGCTTGATGGAAATCTATAAATACTGTGTAAAGTTCTAAGTTTTTTTCCTCAACATTTATCTTGTATTTGCAAAATCTGTAATACTGTTTCGAATTCAAAAAAACAAAACCTAGTAGGCAATATGATTCTCTTGTTTCTAATACATGGCACTCGCACATTTGTTAGTGTTACCCCGGCTCCACACATGCGTATACGAATATTCGTGTACAAACGCGAATATTCATGACTGAATGTTCGTTTGCGAATGTATCCGAGCAATTCCCTACACACTTCATATACGGTAACCGAATATTCGCGTATAGTGTATAAGGCAGATACGTGAGGGTTAAGACGAATGTTTGATCCCTTTGAATACGAATGTATTATCCACACTTCACGTATTTGTGTACGAATAACAAACATAAGTCACCGAATAACGCATGTGTGGAGCTGGGGTTAGTGTAGAGACCCTTTAATGAGAGTCTGGTCAATGCGTTGCCACATTTGAATTGATGCTGCCATTTTATATCACATTGTTTTTTTACTTCTATACTTCTTCATGAACATGACATTTTACTGCTAAATAATGTTTTATATACACAACCCACTATTTCGTGTTTTTTAATTAGTCAAATACTTTCACATTATAAATTGTGTAATTTACAATTACACAATTTAGTTAGGTTAGGTTAGGTTAAATTTAAATTAGGTTGAAAAAAATTCGAATTTGCTTTTGCATAGCGTTTTGGTTAAGTAGTGGCGTTTTTGTGAAGGTTAGGTTAGTAGCAACCAATTTTGGAGGCTTAGGGGCGTTTTCCCCAAAAATGATTTACATATTCGAAATCTGCATAAAATTTTGCATAGTGGGAGTTTGCTTTGCCAGTCGTTAATTGACACAGAAACATTGGTGTGACTAAAGCAGTAAAGAAAGCACGCTTAGTTGTAAAATATAAGTTGTGACACGGCTCCTTATAAAGTGCGGGGCCGGGTTCCCGGGAACGCGCTGAACCCGGCTCATGCCAGCCCTGGTCTGCTAAGGCAGTTTTTTTTTAGTTATCAGTATTGCTGCAGTTTTACTTTTCTTCTCTTAAAACTTCGAATTTATTTCTATTTAAACTACCTCTAATGTTTGCAATATTTTTTCTTGATTTTTGTGTGGAAGGGCAAAAAGTTGTTTTATTGAACTTCTGTAGTAATTTGTAACCGAATGATTGGAGGGTAATAAGTGTAAGGAGAGGTGTAGCTTCTTTGTTCTGAAATGCATTAAACGAACACAACACAATTCGCTCATACACATCTGTTTGTAGTATCTGTAATAAACAAACACAAACGACACTTTAAGAGTGAAAATTGTGCTTGATACCATAAAAACCAACACAACTATTGTTTATCCTATTTTAATCTTTTTATGTAATACAAAAGTGAAGTTATGGTATTATGCGTATTTTTCTCTTTTGGGTTAATAGTTATTAGTAGTTATGGTGTTTACTTTTTATATACTGAAATCTTGTACATCAATTTAGGTCAGAAGTGTAAGTGCCAGAGCTCTTGGTGCAATGGTAAAAGGAATGGGAGAATCTACATTTGAAGATTTAATGCCATGGTTAATGCAGACTCTTACATCAGAAACTAGTTCAGTAGATCGTTCTGGAGCTGCACAAGGCCTTTCAGAAGTCGTCGGTGGACTTGGTGTTGAAAAGCTATATAAATTAATGCCTGGTATGATTCTTCATTTTTCAACTTTTGAGAACTATTTTAATATTTTATTAACATTTTTGCAGATATAATTTCAACAGCTGAACGGACAGATATCGCAGCTCATGTTAAAGATGGCTATATCATGATGTTTATATACATGCCAGTTGTGTTCCAACTTGAATTTACGCCATATATTGGTCAAATTATCAATCCCATTCTTAAAGCTTTAGCTGACGAAAATGAGTACGTTCGTGATACTGCACTGAAGGCTGGACAGAGAATTGTTAATCTCTATGCTGACAGTGCAATATTGTTACTTCTACCTGAATTGGAGAGGGGATTATTTGATGACAACTGGAGGATTCGTTACAGGTTATTCAATGTTTTATTAATCTTTTTGCATTTAATTTCAAAATTAATATAATTCAGCTCTGTGCAACTTCTTGGGGATCTTCTGTACCGAATCTCTGGTGTAACTGGTAAAATGAGTACAGAGACAGCAAGTGAAGACGATAACTTTGGTACTGAACAATCACATCAAGCAATTATCAGCCGATTGGGAGCTAATAGACGTAATAGAGTTCTTGCCGGTTTATATATGGGTCGATCAGATGTTGCCCTTATGGTAAGACAAGCCGCTCTACATGTATGGAAAGTAGTTGTAACAAATACACCAAGGACACTCCGTGAGATATTGCCTACACTGTTTGGACTACTTTTGGGCTGTCTTGCTAGTGAAAGCTATGATAAACGACAAGTATGAAATTTTAAATTTTTTAAAATTTAATAATTTAAATTTATAACATTTCCATATTGTAGGTTGCTGCAAGAACTTTAGGCGATTTAGTAAGAAAATTAGGAGAGCGTGTTTTGCCAGAAATTATACCTATTTTGGAAAGAGGTTTGCAGTCTGAAGAATCAGATCAACGTCAAGGTGTTTGTATTGGTCTCTCTGAAATTATGGCTTCTACATCTAAAGAAATGGTTTTAACATTTGTTAATTCTCTTGTACCTACTGTCAGGAAAGCTTTGTGCGATCCATTACCAGAAGTTCGACAAGCTGCTGCTAAGACATTTGATAGTCTTCATTCAACTGTTGGATCTAGAGCTCTTGATGATATATTACCTGCCATGTTGAATCAATTGGTAAGATCTTTTTTTATGTCTTTATTAATCACTAGGGTTCGACCAATGGCAAAATTTTACTGATGGAAATGCCGATGCTTATCCTTAAACATTGGCCGACTCTGATGTTATTAGTTGAAGTGAAACAAAATAATTCAAAGAACAAATGAAATAAGACATAAAGTTGCTTTTTGCTGTTAGTACCTAACAATTACAAGGGAAATGTGCAACATGCCTTATGTGCAAATGCAAAATGGAATAATTAATTCTGTCAAACTTAATGCACTGCCGGCAAAGACTGATTTTATTTTACTTCAAGATAATATTTGAATGTTTTTTTGTGCAGAGAAAATAAATCGGCATGCATGTTGCTTGAATTTTTGGACAATCGATCCCGATGGTAATGTATCAGTCAATATATTGATATTGATAAACCTGAGTATTTTTGCAAGAAAAGAATTGAAATATTTAAAATATTTGATAGTGTGTCAACCAGGGATTGAAGCGAGAAATAAAAACGGTCCGGGCCACATAACTGTTTTGAAAGCGAGATAATTGTAGTTAAGAGTTATAAAGGATCTTTATACACGATTGAAAATAAAGTTTTCTAGCTTAATAACTGTTTCGAAAAAGGGAAGAGTTATTTTTTGAATGACCGAAAACAACCGATATTTAAAAATTTATAAAAGGAATGAATTCATGAATTGAATACCCTGGATGTAAAAGACCACATGTTCTTAGGCAACACCTGTCCTTATTATTCCAACTTTCCGGTTCCTAGTCCGGGTGGTGGGCCGGGCTGGGTTTCGATGTATCCAGGTTTCCCTAGTGTTGTTAGGCAGGCAGCCTAGGGCCGACAACCCTCCACCAGGGGGGCACCTTCCTTCTTTCCATAACAGTCGCTAACATTGAAAGGGTAACTCCTGCGGGTACGTGGTTGGCTCGTCTGAGCTACCTGTTAGCGACTGTTAATCCTTATACCTTGAGTCCCATTCTGGGTGTCCTCCGAACTCCATTTGTCAGGTGCTTATTGAATGGAACGATAGTGGAATCGACTCACTGCTTAGTGCTACACAATGTACACCCGAAAGCCATATTTCGGGGGTGGTTCTGACGAGCTGTTTTTTTGTTATTACCCATATCTACCTACATTTTAATTCTACTACAATATCCGTCGGCTGCAAGCAACAAACAACATCTCTACTTATCAACCTCTCATCTCATTTCAACGAAAACTACAATCTTCACCAACTGCTACATCACTCAACTATCTACCAATCAAACAACGGCAACGCCTACTATCAATTTCATCTAATTATTCACCTATGGTAATTATAATACCAGCTGAAGAAATTCAAATCCAATGGTTATTGCCCAAACTAGCATGTTCCACATGTTGGTATGGGTGATAACAACACAAAAAAAGAGACATGAATGCTGAATTATGGAAGAATACAACAAGTATGGAACGATTGTGGTTATCATTACCAAAATTATTATTAATGCTGCTAATAATAACCACAAAGGTCTTGCCGTTGCCGGGCCAGTTATTATTAAATTTATTTAATAATAATTGGTCTGGTAACGGCTGGCTGAAGAGGCAGTAGCCTATAACAGCCATCACCCCGCTTCGCGGGTGTAAATTAACATTGATCAGACAGACTAAATTATTTCCATAACAAACCCGTACTTTAACATGGGTATACAAAATTTAATTATTTTGTATGTATTTTACAAATAAATACAAACAAAAAAATTTGGACACCTTGTCTTATCACATTTTACATCTTAAACACATTTTAAAGAAATACAATACTTTATGCAATCGCGAAGCCCAAGTTGTTTATACAATAAATTATAATATGTAAATCTAAACATTATCGGGACCACGTCGAGGATTGTTGTTTATTTACATATATAACACAAAAAATATACTCCTTCTTAAATAGAAGGAATGAATAATAAGATGATCTGAAACTATTTTAACACTCAATTCTCAATTGAAATGTCACAAGTACTATATTTATAATCCTATTATTGACTTTTAATATCGCTCCTTTTCGGGCTCTCAAACCATAACTGTTATTATACTGGGTGGGGCAATAGTGTGGGGAAGTCCGATAGCTCCTAAACGGTAACAGCTACAAAAATCGTTCTAATACGGATGTAAACAGTGGATAGAGGCGCATCTAGAGAAATTATTTTCAAATATACAGGGTGTTGCAAAAAAGTGTGGCAGGCTTAAGGTAATTTTTTTTTTAAATAGAATGCCCCAAATATTTTTGCATATTTAACACCTCTCTTGGCAGGTTTATTCATATCTAAAATTTTAGCGCCATCTAATGACCGGTTTAGAAGTGGGATAATGTAAAACTCAATTTTCTTGAAAAAAAAATTATAACTTCTAAACCGGTCATTAGATGGCGCTAAAATTTTAGATATGAATAAACCTGCCAAGAGAGGCATTAAATATGCAAAGATATGTAATTTAATTTTATTTAAAAAAAATTACTTTAAGCGTGCCACACTTTTCTGCAACACCCTGTATATTTGAAAATAATTTCTCTAGTTGCTCCTCTATCCACTGTTTACATCCGTATTAGAACGATTTTTCTAGCTGTTACCATTTAGGAGCTATCGGACTTCCCCACACTATTGCCCCACCCATATAAATCTTCCCTTTTTTGAAAGAGTTATGAAAGGAGAAAAATTTGTTTTTTCGTATCTTTAATAACAGTTATGCAGATTTGAAAAACAAATAATGGCCCTACATAAGTGTTTTATAATGACCGATAAATAACTCTTTCAAACAGTTATTTTCGTTACAGTTTCAATCCCTGGTGTCACTCACTGTTAACAGATAACAATTTCAATGAGTTTTTTTATTACTGTTTAGCATTTATAGGATTGACAATAACATACAAATATAGAATCAGAAAATGGTCTGTTGCATGAATGGTCTGTTTATTTTTGAGTTCATACATAATTTTCAATAAATATTGGAAAACTATTGAAAAAAATGCTAATTTTTATTTTAGAAGAAGGATATATAGTTTAATTTTCAAATACAGCTGAAGATCACACAAAGTGATTGTTTCTTAATAAATTTTTAACTTTTATTGTAGATAACCTAAAAATGGAATGTGATGTATGTAAACAAAATAAAACAACAGTTTACAATTGTGATATTTGCGGAAATCAAAATTGTAAATCATGTGGGCAATTAACTCCTTCAGAAGTAAAGGTTTTGGAACTAAGTACACTGTTTTACTGTATTAAGTACAGAGAACAAGAACCTGTAACAATGTTTCAAAGATTAATAAGATGTAAAAATGAATTAATAGATGCCAAAGAAAAATCTATTGATACCAAAAATCAACTTATAACAAGCACGGAAGAACAGATCTCACTCTTAAAAAACGAAATTAGAATTGCAAAGAGAAGAGATAATGAGATTGTAGAGAAAAGCCAATTAAATTGTGAGCAAGTTAAGAAAAAGAATTACAGTGAGGTAGTAGTGATAAAGCCGAAGAAAGTTCAAGATAGTTCTAAAACGAAATCATTTATTGAAGAAAAAGTTGATCTAGGAAGCATTAAAGCTGAGATTTCGCGTGTAAAATATATTAAGGATGGAGGTGTAGCAATAAGCTGTGGTTGTGAAAAGAAAGAAGATTTAATAAATGTATCGGAAATAAAAAGACAATTAGGCAAAGACTATGAAGTTAACATTCCTGAAAAAATCTCCAAAGATTAAAATTGTTAACGTTGAAAAAAAACTGATAAGCAATGAAAATGACTTGATAGAAAAACTTATTTTACAGAATGCCATAACTACAGCAGATTCACAAAGAAAAATTACATTGATCACATGCTGCAAAGATAAACAAGGTAAAGAAAGTGTAATAATAGAAGTGGATCCTACTACGTACAACTTAATACATAAAAAGAAAAAATGTCTATAAGATGGAAATCATATAAATTTTTCAATTATATAAAACATTGTGCAATGTTACAAATGCTATAAGTTTGGGCATTTGGCAAAAAACTAAATCTGAAAAACATGTATGTCCAAAATGTGCAGGACATCACAGGGCTAATGAATGTTGAAACGCTCTCTTTTCTAGACTATATAACAACAATAAAAAAGGCCCCGCGATTGGGTGACGGTGAAACAAAGGTTTTTCTACCCGATAAAACAGACAAAGCTTAAACCTTCAAACGAAAAGTTCACATTACTTAAACTAGTTTAGGACACAAAATACGATACTTACTGTATATAAAATGCTCAAAGTTGCCGGCTTGAGATCTCGCTCTTTTTACAAATTTAAATTTCAGGTCATAGGTATTGGTTCTGCAGTTGTCTAATTATTAAAGGAATGGATAAAGATTTCAAAACACAATAACATACACTAGATGGGCGCTATCTGATTATGAAGCTTAATAACAATAATTAAATAGATCAAGTAGATCAAATAAATCTAATAAATCTGTCTGAAATCACTAATCAGAAAATGAAATCAGACCGATATAAATTTAGTGCAAAATATTAGTTAATTTCATCAAAGTCAAAAATTTAGTTTAATGATGATATGAATAAAAACTTTCATAATTATATGGTTCTGTCTTACTGGTTTTAATTAACTTTAAAATCATATTTATTTTAGAAAACACAAAGAGGAAAAAAATATACAAAGATTACCAATTTTAAACTCAAAAGTTCAAGTAATAATTCCCTACCTAAGAGCTCTTGACTATTAAAATTTGTTAATGAATAAAAGTTGTATACAAATTACGTATAAATACAAAAACAGACTGTAGAAATATTACAAAGATCTAAAGAAATTCACATAAATATTTAACATTCAAAAAAAAAACATAATTCACTGTACCTGTAGTTGTCAATAATTTGCTAACCAAATTAACGCTAAATTGCACAAAAATGACTCCTGTACACACCAAACAATCACTGCTGAACGGAAACTGGAATGTTCGTAGATTTCTGCTTTCACATTATTCAAGGATGCAATGAATTAACCCTCGTAATGCCTGTATGAGGTGAACTATTATTCACGAATTCACCCAAAATAAAGTAACTGAATGCAACCATAAAACTTCCATAAGATTTGGTTATTAAATTAATTTTAAGAACCATCGGCAAATGTTTGTTATTTTTCTTAAAACAACCCATTTGTTATTTAAATCCGAACTGAATTTATAAAGCACAAAACTCGGATTTCATTATTGATCTGAGATTTCGATCACTGAAGATAAAGTCTGTAGTTATTGATTTTTTATTGGTATTTCGGTACGAGAACTATTTTTATCGATATAAGATACGATATTTATTTCCATCGGTAAACTGTATTAAAGCTATTACACTTTTTCTTGGTAAAGCTAAATTTCCCATTCTTTAAGAACACAAACATCCGGAAAAATATTTAACTGTATAACGGTACTTTTATTAACCGCAAATTCTTAATTAACGTCCGGAAATCTAATTACACAACGGTATTTTTATTAACTGCAAATTTTCAAATAACTAGGCACGGGCATCTGACACTGGCCATTATCTATAAACTGTACTGAATTCAGACTATTGACTGAATTGTTAAACTGCACTGTCTCGAATCAACAACGGAAGTCAACTCTCTCCTAAAAACCCAAGGTTATTTTATTATATACGGAATATTTTGGAGGGTGCAGTTCTGCATACACCAATCAAAGAGTCGTGTGGTTTGGCCTAAACAAATCAGGGCTATACAGTCCACGTGTAGTCAATAGGGGAAGTTTTCTTAATTCCAATGCTAGATTTTGTCCCTAAAAGACTAGAAATTACGCAGTTTTGTTTTCACGAAAGAGAAAATGTAAACTGATGTTATTTTAAAGCAAGTCCAGCAAGCATATCATGTTTTTAGGCGCAGATGTAAATAACCGAAAGAGATTTTTAACACGTAGCAAACATAATTTATTAGATAAAGGAGATTTTTTTATAGTATTTTCACGGAACACCAAACTGCAATATCTATGAAAACTAAATAAAGTTAGATTTATCATGAACCATATTTAATAATTTTCAAGGTTTTAACAAAGAAGCCATCTTAACCAATGTACATGTGCGTAAATAAAACACAGAAAGAAATAATTTATTGCCCAAATGTTTTTATAATTCTAAGAAAATTTGAAACACAACCTTTTAAAATAATTTTTATAGGTTTATTTGTACCAAATACTAACACGAGTTTATATCGCAAGAAGAACGCAAATTTGCAGGACCAGAATTACGATTTTTCGGTAAATATGTAGGCAAAACTACATTTATTCATAACCGATAAAAATATACCGTTACAATGTCAATCAAAAGAAACTATGTGTTCTAACTGTAAATACGCAGCAAATATCCTAAAGGTACCTAATGTGAACTATAATCATCAAGCATATGATAGAAGCTTATAAAAAAATATATAACTAATTGGAAAAAAAAAAAGTTATCCGAGTATATATCCAAATCAAAAATAGCAATTAAAGAGTCACTTAATGTACTTAAATATTGAAAGTTTAATTGCTCATAAAACAGCACTTAGCTTTTTGATAAGTGAATGGAAACCTATCATTGTATGTCTGTCAGAAACTTGTGTAACAGATTGCATTATGGATCATGAAATTGGTTTTGAGGGATACCGAATAGTTAATACAATTTCACATAGATACACTGGAGAAACAATAAATTATATATGTAAAAGAAGAATTACAAGCAAAAACACTTTTAACAAAATCAATACCAAAAAATATATGGATAACAGGAGTGGAAATTGTAATAAAATATAAAAGATTTCTGATATTTAGCCTATATCATTTACCATCCACAAGTGATGCTGAGTTTTTAATACATTTGGAGAATATTTTTGAAGAATATTCATGAACAGTGGAGACTCTTATTTTTGTTGGAGACAATATTGATATGTCAAAGAACACATCTGGAAATGGTTTACATCAAAAATAGTTAGTTTTACTAGAATAACTGCTCATAGTTCAACAATGATAGATCTTTTAATTACAAATAAGTTTTAAATAAACCGAGTACCGAACTTAATTGCATACCAAAAATTAAAAACATATAGAATCATACATTCCTTTTTCTTATAGAATGATGATGATCCAGAGATTGTTGAATGGACACTAGATGGTTTAAGACAAGTTATGGCAATAAAATCAAGGGTCGTTCTTCCATACCTGGTTCCACAGTTGACCTCTCCTCCTGCCAATACTAAAGCTCTCTCTATATTGGCTTCAGTAGCTGGTGAAGCTCTTAATAAATATTTACCTCGTATACTGCCAGCTTTACAAACTGCTTTAGGTACTTCTAAAGGAACACCAGAAGAAGCACAGGTGGGTACTTGTCATTCAATACTCAACAAAAAAAATTTCTAATACATGTTTAATATTGCAGCAATTGGAATACTGCCAGGCAGTGGTATTATCTGTGGTAGATGAAGCAGGTATTCGCACAGTGGTAGATACATTATTAGAAAATACTCGTACAGATAATGTTAATCAAAGAAGAGCAGCATCAACATTATTGTGCGCATTTTGTGCCAATTCACGTGCACAATATACAACCCATGTTCCACAATTATTCCGTGGTTTAATACATTTATGCACTGATAGTGATAAGGATGTATTGCAAATGTCATGGGAAGCTCTCAATGCGGTTACAAAGGTAAAATTATTGTTAAAGTGTAGTTTTTATTTAATTAATTTTTTTACTTTTTAAACCAGACACTAGAACCAAAGCAACAAGCAGCCTACGTATCAGATGTACGACAAGCAGTTAGATTTGCTGTAATGGACATGAAAGGAACTTCAGATTTGCTTCCAGGTTTTTGTTTACCTAAAGGAATTGCTCCCATACTGCCAATTTTCCGAGAAGCTATATTAAATGGTGATGGCGATGAAAAAGAAGCAGCCGCACAAGGTCTCGGAGAAGTCATTAAACTTACCAGTGCTCAAGCTTTACAACCAAGCGTGGTCACTATTACTGGCCCTCTTATCAGAATTTTGGGAGACAGGTTTAGTGCTAATGTAAAATCGGCTGTCCTTGAAACGCTTGCGATTTTATTGGCAAAGGTAAAAATATTTTTAACGAACTTTAAAATTGGTGGTAATTAAATATTATTGAATTTTGCAGGTTGGAATAATGTTGAAACAGTTCTTGCCACAGTTACAAACAACGTTTGTAAAAGCGCTCAATGATACAAACAGGATAGTAAGATTAAAGGCCGCTGCAGCTTTAAGTTATTTAATTCTCATCCATCAGCGAGCTGATCCTCTGTTTACTGAACTTCATAATACGATTAAAAATACAGATGATTCTTCTATAAGGTAAGTTTAATTTGACTGAAATGTTATATATTACTGTTTAAACTTTCATATAAATAAATAATTAATGAAAGACAAACTCATTAAAAGAATGTGTGTGTGTAAAATCCACGAACGACACTTTGAGACTCGAGTTTCGAGCTTATTAGCTCTCATCAGTCGAAGATAGCCGCACGAAGATTTCACACACTCAACAGAGCTTATTTATTAACTTTGGAATAATATTAATGTTGAAATACATTAATGACGACATCTATAGCCAGCAAAGTTAGCAACAAAAGAAGTCTAGATAATGGTCGTCAAACAAACTCATATTGTAAAAGTTAACCACTAATGAGTAGTGTAATTTAAAAAACAACAAGTTGTTAAAATCACAAAATAATGAAAGACAAACTCACTAAAACTGATGAGGACTAATAAGCTTGAAACTCGAGTCTCGGAGTGCCGTTCGTGGATTTTACACTCATTCTTTTAGTGAGTTTGTCTTTCATTATTTTGTGATTTTAACAGCTTGTTGTTTTTTAAATCGCATTACCCACTAGTGGTTAACTTTTACACAAATAATTAATGATAATTTGTTTCAAAATAGTTTTTCTTAAATTTGACATAAAGGTTAGGTCTCAAGTCTAGTTGTCATTCATCGACCAAACATCAAAATGTGTCATTTAATATTTGTTAATGTTATGTAATTCCATTTGTTATAAACATATGATGTAATTTTTCTAGGGAAACGACATTGCATGCCCTACGAGGTATCATAAGTCCGGCAGGTGATAAGATGTCAGAGCCAGTAAGGAAACAGATTTATGCTACTTTAGTAGTGATGTTGGGACACCAAGAGGATGTGACAAGAAATGCTGCTGCAGGCTGTTTAGGTGCTCTTTGCAAATGGTTGACGCCAGAACAATTAGATACAGTTCTTACAGATCACATACTTAGTAAGTTTCAAAAGGTTACATGGTTAAAAAAATTAATTATTGTATGTAATGCTTGAAAAATTGATATTAGAAATAGCATTGTTTTTGCAACTTAATAGGCTTTGAAAACAAAATGCAAACTGACTTAACTGTCAAAACCAAGAGGTTATTTTATTTTTGTGTTCTTAACTTCCGAAGGATTAAAAACAAGAATTACACTAAAACAATTCTCAAACTTACCACTAGCTGGTGTCAAATTAAAAATTTAACAAAAATGGTCATGATATTTAGCCTCCCAGTTATATTTTTGTTTGCCTAGCTACGAGAGTAGGAGACTTGACATGAATGTTTGGTTGCATTCTTATTTTTAGCTTACCACCTGAAAATTTAAAGTAAGCTGTGAATTAATACTTTCAATTAATTTGTACGAACGTCTGTGTGTATCGTCCCGTCTCGTCACAAGATATGAATTATTGAGATACACTCAATAGACAAAAGCAATGATACCAGTTAGTTGGTAGGAGCGAGGTTACTATCCATGCTTTACTAGCTCTCCAAGCTAGTACCTAGTAAAGCAAAAGTAAAATACGCTTTCCCCTCAAGCGTTTGACAACAACTGTTTATTGCATTATTATTACAACAGTTAAATCAATGCGTTGTCTGGTAGGTGATGACACTGACTAGAACCGGTAAATTTGAATATTTTGATGTCAGTTCAACAGTACCGGAGCTATAAACGTGCTCACTCATTGGCGCCATCTCCTGGGAGATGGCCCTTTGTACAACTTTGGACTATTCCCCAACTTTTTAAAGTTGGAGACCACTGCACGATCGACTCCAACCTCAATTGTGGCGGGACTTGTCATCTTTGCCATCCCGATCTCCCAAGTTAGGTAGATGGTCCTGGTATGCCCTTGATAATGCTTGGCAAGTCTAATTCTAGACTCCCAGTGTGTACCTGTAAGAGTGAAGCTGTGTTGAGTGTGATAGGCTATGTCTTCGCTTCATAATACCCCATAAGCCTAATGGCTGTAGAACTTCTTCAGGTCACTGCACTTGCACTGCAGTTAACAACTAATTGGGTGATCCAAATAGCTTCCGTAACACATTTACCTGGTGGCATGCAGTTTTTTATTGGCTTGAAATTACCCCTTCAAACCGGTATGAACTTTACTTCGATGCTCCTCCGTAAGATTTAGTCAATCAGCAGGTGCGCAGCACCATAAAAGACCTTGTCTTAGGTAAGAATCTAATCCACCCACCTCAGTTCTCAAGTTAGCAGAGCTTCCTCTGCAACGTTTATGAGTATCCGTTGAGAACACTTATCTGATTCTCTACTGCACATTATTTACTGACTTTATGTTCTACTTCACTTCACATTGCTACCAGTAACTCACTGGTGGGAGCGAGATCACTATCCATCTTCTACTAGTTCTCCAGGCTAGTGTCGGAGCAGTAAATGCGCTTACCCGTCGGCGCCCTCTCCAAGGAGATGGCACCACCTCATCCAGCTTCGGATTACTCCTCAACATAGTTGAGGACCACTGCCCGATCTTGGTTTTTTAATGGTTTTGACACCCCGATCTACCAGCTACAGGCTTGGTGTGTCCTTGACAGAGCTTCGTTTATAAGTCTTACATGTTAAAGGCTCCCGGGTATGTACCCATTTCAGGGTGAAGTAGTCTTGAGCGTGAGAGGCTATATTTTCGTTTCAACACCACTTAAGTGTAAAGGTTCTAGAGCTGCTTCAGGTCACTGGATTCCCTGCAGATAAGTCATAGGATGACCCGAATACCTTCCGGAACACAACTATAAGTATGATCAAAAAGTCTTTGGATTAGGGTTGCCATGAAATTAACAAGCTATCTATAAAATTATTTATTTTTATTATTTTTGACATTTACTTCACAACTGTCATGTCAATAGATAATAGTTCAAATAAATTTCATTCTGTGTTATTTTTATAAATGTTATTAAGTAATACTTAAAATAACTGCAAGCACAAGAAATAATAATAGCGTACGCTAACCTAACATTTTCTGTGTACTATGGGGCTCTATTTAGCGGTGTCAGCGCATCGTATTTTCTTGACACAGATGGCTGTGTCTCCATTAGTGCTACTCAAGATACATTGGCGCTACTCGGTACAGATCACAAAAAATACGAGCAGTAGAAGTAAATAATTCTATAGATGGTTTTTACATTCCATGGCTATTGCGATGCAAAGACTTTTTGATCATACGATGCTTGGTGGCATGCAGTTTTCCATTGGCCAGAATTTACCCCTTCTGACCAGGATAAACCTCACTTCAATTCTCCTCCATAAGATTCAGCCCTTTAGATGGTACTCTCAGGGGTCATAAGGGACCGTATCCTAGGTAAGAATCAGATCCACCCACACCGGTCCGCATGTTAGCAGAGCTTCCCCTGCAATGTTTATGGGTATTCGTCAAGATACACTTGCTCAACCGTTGCCCAGATTTCTGAGATTGGGTAGACTTTTTTTTGGATGTTTGGGTTTGACCCTAGTTTTTCTATACTAACTGGGTACAATCAGTTCGGGTGAGCGCCGTGTGGTGTGCACAGTCCACCTAAGAGGGCAGAAGACTGTCAAACAACAAGGAAGCCTGGTAGCTCAGTGGGTGCAGCGCTAGACTACCAATCTCAAGGTCATCCTGGGTACGATACGCAGGATAGCCGTAACGTCAAGGCATTTCTTAAAAATATTTAAGGCTTTCAGTATTATTCAAGTCCTAATTTCCTAAAACATTAAGAAATGCAAAAACAAATTGGAATTTTTTTTATGTATACTGAGGTTTTTCGTCTTATGGTTATGAGAAAGCAAAATAGAACTATCATTGAAATTAATAAACTTTTTAACTGAGTAACAGTGAACATTTATTTTAGATGATGATACACACATTGACTGGCTGTTAAGACAAGGCAGAGGAGCAGCCTTGTCAGTAACCCTTAAAGAATCTGCAGGGATTCTATGGGATGAGCAATATCAAGTAAGAGTAACTCGTACACTCTTAAGTCAGTTATCAGCCGATAGAGTACCTATAACACAAACAGCTGTACGTTCTTGTGGATATCTGTTAGAATACTTAATGATTAATGGAGAACAATTACCTACTAATATATTAACACCATTTGTTAGGGTAAGTAATGAATCTGTTATTAAAAAGTAATACCTGACGAGCATAATTATTATGATTTCTTTCGTGTAGACCATGAACAATAATAGTAACGATGTAAAACAATTACTAGCAAAAGTTTCTATACACTTAGCAAGAGCTGTTCCTCCTGAAAAGATGGCACCTGAATTATTAAAACTTTTGCTTCCAACTCTTGTTAATGGAACAAAAGAGAAGAATAGTTATGTTAAGGCTAATTCAGAAATTGCTCTAATTGCTGTTCTTCGATTAAAGGAAGGAGATGAGATGCATCAGGTAAATTGCTGATATTTGTGTTTTATCCAAATATTCATAAAGTGTTTTATTTGCAGAAATGTTTAAATGTTCTGGATGTAGGAGCTCGAGAGTCACTTGTGGATGTTATTAGTAAAGTTTTGAGAAAAATCATGCATCAACCAGAAGGAAAAGAAGAAGAATTAGATGATACCTTACTGACTTGATCATTTCGGTGTAAAAAAGGTGGTATGCCCATGTATTACCTTATTACTATTATTAACTTACGTTTAATTAATAAAGTTTATATTGGAAGTATTGATTTATTTTTGTCCTTTTAAAATTTTTCCTCTGTTTGAAAGTACAGTAGGTGGCCGTGGCTATCAAATTAGAAACTGTTTAGAGTTATACAAGGTGTCCCTGAAATATACCGGCAAATGTTGACAGTAGATTCTGCAGATAAAATTAGAACGGTTTGACCCAACTTACCCATATTTAAAAACCAACCGTTAAAAGGTTAAGGACTCTTAAAGTTGCTGTTAAAATTTAAATATTTAATTCTTGGAAAACTATTGAATACCATTTACAAGCTCTTGTTATATCTCTTGTGATTTTTAGAAAGTTTTAAGAATATTGCACCACTGTAAAGGAGTGGCTGAGATGTGGGGGTAGCTTTTGTTACTTAGCACTTTTCTGTCTGCTGTGATAAAACAAATTTGACAACTGATTCTTGTACAGCAGTAAAAGATGCAATTTTTTGTTGGTTATACTTTTTCTCTAATGAAATGAAAAATCATAAAAAGGAATTAGCTAATAGTTTATACAAAAGTAATTAATTAATTAAGTTTGCTAAGTTGGTAAGGGCTGCAGCACTGACTAAGTTTTATAAAAGTTATTAGCAGTAATCAAAATTAAAAAGTAATCTTGCATCTATAATAAAGCTGTTAAAGCACCGAAAACAGTGCGTTAATTTGAGTGCTTTAATAGCCCAACTTTTTAAAAATTGGTAGCATTGAAAAAAAAATTGACAAAAACTTCACTTTAAAAATTTGAATTTTCAAATGTCACATCACTGTTGTCAACTATCACAAAATCCCCCAAATTTTGAAATTGCGATTTTTTTTATTTAAAAAGGGACTAAAAGGTGCAAAATAGAAAAAATAGCATAAAAAAAACTCGTCTCATAAGTCATTATTGCACTCGTCCTTTAGAAAACACGCCGCAAGCGGCTCGGTTTCTAAATTTGGACTCGTGCAATGAATATTGCCTTATGAAACTCGTTCTTTAATATACTATTAATGCATGAAAATCAAACGTTCCGGGCTGATAAATTTTTAACATGGTTTGAATTACCATTAACAATGTGCAGAAATACCCGATTATATTGAGGTGATATTTTATAAAAAATGTAATTTTACGTTGGTTGCCATTAACATATGCAATGAAATTTAATAAAATAAAAAAATATATAACCCTAATATGTTTTTCCTTTTCCCAATGGGCTGACTCAGGTTTAATTCGATAGAGCATGAAATAAATGAAATAATAAAATCTTATTGATCCTTATACCTGGAATAAAAGAACTTACTACCAAGACACTTGGACTTCCGCAACTGGACAATAACAAACTAAACTCTATATGTGAGAAGAAAAAGAAATGGATTCTTGCATACACATCAAATAAAGACATAGATAAATTGAAAACACAGTCTTTATTTTTAAAAATGAAAATTGAAAAATCTAATTAAAAAAATAATAAAAGAAAAATTATTTAAACAGGACAGTAAAAAGTATAGGAAAATCTTCCTTGAGCTTGCTCAAATGTGTAAATTAATCGTTATTAACCTGACATAGGGTTATAACTATTCTCCATTTGAGCAAACTGACATCAATTAAAATTATCAGTTGAAAATATATACAATTGCTAAAATAAATTTATCTAATGAATTATTAAATTTTTTATAAACAATTTTAAATTGTTTATTTGCTACAACTCTGTTATTGAAGAACTTTTTTAATAAGAAAAATAAAATCTGAATTTATTAAGATTGTCTTTATGATTTTGTTATATTAAATTTAACCAAATCCTTTTATTTTGACCAACCTTGTATATAAAGTACGTCGAGATTCACTTCAATCTTTTTAAAATTGGTAATACTGTATTTATTCACACAGCTGATTTTAAAATGAAGGCAAGTCGATTATCCAAATCAATAATGGAAACAAAAATCTTCTTGATTTAATTTAATACATAATTCGTTCCAATTCCATACAATTGTCGAAGAACGAAAATAAATCTTTTGTTTTAAATATTCAGGTAACTATTCCATAAATAGTTTATTTACATTTGACGTATGTTTATGAAATCATATGGTTATTAGTTAACCTTATTACACTTTATTTTACAGATTTTTGATCTAGAGTCGAGCATGGATTCAACCAAATCGTTTTATCGACTGAATTTGTTAATTTTTCCTGGCCTTTTTATATACTTTAGCAAAACAATTGACGACTATGTCAAATTTTTAAAAACAAAATCTACACGCTATGTTTATGACATCACTTCACAAAAACAGATGTTTATAATTATCACTAATCTTAAATTTAAAAAGATAGAAATGTAGCTGACAAAATAACGATCAAAACAACATAAGACACTTATAGTCTAAAATTTATCATAACTGAGAAATTTAACAAAAACGGTTGACGATGAAAAAACTCAAATTACATGGATACACATGATCTGCAGCTCAATTCTTTACAAATAATAAATACATAACTACACTAGGTAACTTAGGTAACTGATACATATAAAATTTACATAAGAACATAATTACAATAGAAGGAAAATTCAAATGTAAAATCTGTTTTTACGATTTTAGACATTCATCGATGCTTATACAAGATCTTTACAAATAACAACATAAATCAAATTAAATTATAGTCAAACTTGTCCAGCATACAGTCCTCCAAGTGATTGTGTACAAACAACGGTGTAAAATGTTATATTAAAATCAATATTTGGAAAAATCGAAGCATATCCGTAAAGCCAAAGCCTTCATAAGGATTAATACTCTTTATTAGTATTCAGGAGATTCTAAGTTCAATGTGCTAATGTAGTCATTACAATATTGACCTAATTTACATATTTTTAGTGAAATATAATCCCGAAACTGAATCAGTCGCATGGGAAACAGAAAGAATTTCCCTTCGTTGCCCATCGTTAAACTTACATCTAACAATAAAATAAGATTTTCCAGAAAAATGGAAAAAGCATCCTAACATGTCACTTGGGTTGCATAAAACATGTATTATTCTGAAAACAATCTAAATGATTGATATCCTTTTTATAAATTCAGACTTTTTATGTAAAAATTGAGGTTACGTCTGCATGAAATTTATCCTATAATTTTTATTTTAAAAATTGATAAATCTATCTGCAACCTAACATGTAGCTTTGGATTAAATAAACCTAATGTCCTAGCATGTCTATCCTTTATTTTATTTTATTGCATGAAATAATTATATTTGTGTTTACGATCAAATTGTCAAGTAAAATTTTCAATCAGATGATTCCATATCATCTCAATATAGCCGAAAGAATACCTATTTAAGTCAGCACCGGGCTCCTGATATAATACTTGAAGTTAGTAGAAGAGCAGATCCTCTGAATTCAATAATGTCTACACAAGTCACAAACACACACCTAAAAAATAGGTAATCTAATGTATGATCTGCTGAATTTGATTTCTTAGTTCGCCCAGTGATTTGAGATTCTTTGACAGTTCATGGTAAAAAGCTTGGAAATAATAATCTTCATCTTTGAAATAATAAGCTTCTTAAAAAAAAGGTTACTTTCCTTTGACACGAAATGTTTAAAATTTTTCGAGTGAGGTGACTAAGGTCCTAGGCCCCCTTCCCTTTGTAATCTATGTCAGCAACTTAGCTAATAACATCAAAACTACTGTAATCTTTGCTGATGACACCAAGCTTTTTGCAAATCCTGAAACATACGTTTTTCTGTATGGCAAAATTAACAAAAGAAAACAATAAACATTATACTTACATTAGCAAAGAAGCTCAAGATTACCACGGCTTGAGATTTAGCTCTATCTTACAAATTTTTGTATTCAGGTCGCAGGTATTGGTTCTGCAGTTATCTTATTTATGAAAAGGAGTAGATAAGGGTTTAGAACTCAAATAAAAACTCTAAAAGGGCGCCATCTGATTATGAAGCTTAATGATGATGTTCAATTAAGCCAGAAAAGATATTAAATTCACTAATCAGAAAATGAATTAAATGTACTAGGTTTTGAACAAAGATTTTAGTTATGTTTAGAAAAATTTAAAATAAAAATTGAACAAAACATTCATAATTATATGGTTCCGTTTAGATCCTTAATATAAACTGAAAAACATACTTATTGGATGGTAAGAAAATAAAAATAATCAAACACATATATAAAAAACATAAACAATATAATTTTATTAAACTTAAGATTAGTCATTCAGTAAATAATTATCAAATTACTCCGGAATTATTGAACACAGCACAATTCAAAAATGTAATTAAGATTTATTCAGAATAAAAGAAATATTTAGATTTTAATGAACATAAATCATTCAAAATTTATTAAGATCAAGAAATTATTTAGATATAAAATCTTTTGGAAAATTTAACAAACAAATATCTGTAAATTATTACGGAATTGACTCTACTTAAATATTACTAAAGTTAATAAATTGGAATTTTACTAGCAGTGACAAACTAAAGTTAAATACTACTAGAGAGCTCTATTCTTATAGAAAATTATAAAATTTCAAATAATCCATAACCAAAACTTCACAATAATAAATAGTTCTTAAAGTACAGTACCTTAAACCTTGTCCAATTAAACCTTTGTTTATTGACCTTGCAAAGCAAGCCACACTGGTCAGCTAGAAGTTGGAAAAGCCTCTCTTAGAAAAACCGTGGTTGATTCTAGATGGTTTTAAATTGTTGGTTGAAGGTAGCAGGTCCAAAGAAATACTTTTTATTTTGAAAATAGTCAATCACTCGTATGATTTCACCAACAATCTTTGTTAAACACAGTTTAAACAATCCTGTTTCTGTTATTATTTATTGTTTATAATTTACTCACGAAGGATAATGGTAATGTCTTTTAAAAGCTTAAACAAGTTTAGCCCAGATAGCACTTGCTACTTTTTAAATTCCTCCCGTAAAATAATAATTATTTGTCTTTGTCTGCAGATAGAACGGGAATTTATTATTTAAATTATTGGCCAGTCTACGTGATTTTTAATAACAAAACTGCACTATTTTTAAAGTGCGAACTGAAGGGAGTAAATGTTCTTAATGGTCCATCACAATAAAACAAACCATAGATGATTATTAACGATACGATATTAGTAAATCTTCTCAAACAAGATTTATCAAAAACTAGACAACTTCAAAAAATTCACTTCACAACAAATAGCAACTAAACTGTACGGGAACTGTATTTAGAAATTGCATTAATTCTAAAAAATTAAAGATAAACGGAAATTCGATAATATCGCCCCAAAGTCGACTGACTCTTACCAAAGCTGGATCGAAAGTGGCGTGTCTGCAACACCACTTCGAAGCAAGTGTCTTAACATTTCGACCCTTATTTTAGCGCGAAATAACTATGTTTTTCTATACAATAAGGAAGTTTCTACTAGCATTCACGCGTGATTTTCGACCTAACAAACAAACGTAGAGATCGAAATAACGCGGGAACAGCCGCGTCAACATGTGCCGACTAGACTTGCAAAACATGCAATTTTTTAACTTTAAGATGCAGAAGCCTAGTTGAAATTGTGGCCGCGTGTACATGTCACCTTTCAAACAAAGAAAAAGTTGATCTTTCACTAATGCATTCCCAGAATGTAGACGGAAATGTTTTTTTCAAAGCAAGATCACTTGAATACATTTTATATTTTATCAAGGTTCTTTAATTTTTAGCAACGCAACCGTTCCTACGGATGGACAAACAAAGCTCTAAAAATATTATTTATTACTTCCACTTCATTTAAATTTATAGAAGTTCGAAAACGATCTTTTAAGATATTCGTTGTAAATGTGTTTATGCGACAAAATTTTAGCTACAAATAAAATATAGTTTTACAGGACCGAACTTTAAATTCAGTACTTTCAATAAAAATACATGCAAAATTACACATATCTGAGACCAATAGAAAATATACCGTTACAATCCCTTGGAACAATACATAGAGCTGAATGATGATTTGAAAATAATAGACGATTGGACAGTTACTTGGAAAATTAAATTAAATGCAGTACTAAATATTGGACCAAACAACAACAGCCAATCATATAAATTAAACAACATTGAACTACAGCATGTCAATCAACAAAAAGATCTTGGTGTCATCATCAGCAATGATATAAAATGGAAAATTCATATAAATGCAATTGTGAAAAAAGCCAATTCTTTCATTTATTTAATTCAAAAAGCATTCGAGAATAAATCTCTGGACATGATTTTAAAATTATACAAGAGTTTCATCAGGCTAACATTAGCACATATATGCACATACAATATGGAATCCTTACTATGTGAAAGATATAGAGGCATTAGAGAAGGTACAATGTTACGTGCTAATTTTGTAGCACCCTGTATAACTATGCTTTTGTGTTAGTTTGTATAGCGTTAAGGATTTTTGTATTCTCTCTCCTTTTAGTTGCCATTTTGATCGGAACTAACTTCTGTTGATAAAGTCAACACTTCGTTTTGTTCGTTCGTCAAATAACTTCTTTAAAAGACTGTTTTAGTGGCATTGCCGTTAAATTGATTTTCCCTTTATGTTGTGAATTGGGAATTGCATTCGTGCAGATTATAATTAATTTTTGGTGTGATTTCCAATTTTATTGGTAACCATAAGGTATTTTCCGCTACTTCTTTTGGAGGTTAGAAGCACGTTCTCGGAGGTTCCCAGATTTTAGCTTTTCTTTACATTCAGTCTCTTATATTGTAATTCTTTTGACAGGATTGACAGTTTACCTGGTTAGGAATATTTGCGAGTGAATACATATGACTTTGCTCCGTAATGGAATGCTTAAATAATTAAAAACTGAGATTAAGGATTGCGCAATCTACATCACAGGTATTCGCGTTAATTTACCGTGCCAGTTACATTTTTGAGACTTGAAGTTAAGTCAGATTCATAGTAATTAGTCCCGCTCGCATGAATTCTCACTCCTTTTAAATATATATATATGAGAATCAATAACTTACATTTAATTTTTGCCAAGGCGATTATCCTTTATTAAAATATAACCACTCTTGATTGATTTGTTTTAAATTGTTTTACCGGATAATTTGTTTAATTGATAATAAAGCATTGTATATCTCACTTGAAGACTTATTATTTATATGTGTGGTATTTGAGGTTTATATTTTCAGCTATGGAGGAGCCAATATTGGGAAAAGCTGACCACATTGGTAGTAGTCGCAAATGTGTTCTTTTCATATTTTGTCGGCAAATACTAGAGCTATTTTAGATGATTCTTGGCGCCCATTACAGAAGACCTCTTGTGAGACCCACGACCTCACACTAGTTAGCTGGCAGCCAACAGATTTAACTGCGGTTAAAGGTTGTTACCGTTTCCCAATTAGTGATACCCATTTTGTGGGTAACAACAAAGAAGGCTACCAAGAATTCCACCAGAACTATCACAACAACCATATGAAGCAAGACTAAAGAAACTTCAGTTAACAACGTTGAGAGAGAGAAGATTAAGAGGAGACATAATTGAAACGTACAAGATAGTTCTGGGATATTATTCTAGTAACCTAGAAATATACAATTACAATCACAGAGTACAGTTAAGAGGACATTCAAAAAAATAGCTGCTAAGCTACCACGAAGAAACTTCTTAGTAAACCGTATAGTATACCGCTGTAACTCTCTACAAGAAGACAATATATCAGCACCAAGTTTTAATTCTTTTAAAAACAAACTTGACAGAGAAAACATAATGACTCTAAACATTGACCATTGATTGTGACAAATTGTGCTACTACAACTAACAAGTCGACCAATTAAATTCTAAACAAAAAATCTTTCAAACAAAAATTTTTAAGATAAACTAAACAAATAGTTTCATCAGTTTCGACCTCCTGCTATATACATAATAATAATAGCTTTTTTTATTTTTAAAGTTAAGTGCGTACTATAAGCGACAAAAATATTTGCAATTAATTAAACAAAATCTTTTTTCAAATTTGTCTTCCTGGACCAAATATTTGTATGCCACTCCCCGAGCCTTGTTTATTCTTGGTATTATTTTTTTAGCCAAATTAAGTTATTCATGACTTCATAGTGGAGTTTTAACGCGAGGTTTGCCAAAGAATTTTTATATTAATGTTTTAGTAGCTTAGAAAAACGATTTTTTTCGAATACCTCTTTAACAAAAAAATTATAAAAATTATATTAAATTTTTATTAGTTGACTAAAAAATGTTACCAACAGAAAAGGATTTGGTTCAAAATATTAAAAACTTAAATCCTAACGTTATAGAAAAATTTGTGAGTTACAAAAATCATGGCATGAACTATTTTTTCTGTAGCCCTTACTCCTAAATACCCACGAGCGACCACTGGACCTAAGTATATTAAAAATAAATATTTTACCTAAGAACTGCAAAAACTATTACCCTCCTCCAGGTTAGCATTCCACTGTTTAAGTGTTTAACAAAAGGAAGTTGGTACAGAAATACCAACTTTACAAATGACAAATTTTATGATTCAAAATATACTTTTATAACATGAGACAATAAAACTGATAACGATTAATTTACTTCATAAGGGTGGAAAAAGAGAAATAAACACAAATAAAAGAACAGTTAAATATGATTGTAGTATTTTATTAATTTATTCTTAATCTTGAGCGTAGGAGGGGCGGATTTATCCATGACAAACAACAAACAGTTTTGTAAGATCCTCCTTGAAAATTGCTAACCAAGAGTAAACATGTCACCTCTTGAAGTTCAAGCAGTGTTCAAATTATTATTTAGTTCGATTACAATAAGTTTTTGATTAAGCTGAACAATACATATTGCGATGATGGTTTTGCAAGGACCAACTGAGACAGGTCAAGTTAAGAATTGTTAGATATATGAATATTACTTATTATTATATTATTGATTTTATATAGTTTGGTAGATGTCCATGGTTCCGATTTGGCTAAAAGAATTATGTTTTAGTGGTGAATCTCACTTGCAGCTAGTCCTGAAAAAGCAAATGTAATTAGTTTTATTAAAAATGAAATTTGATTTTAGCCGCGTTCGGTATTTCAGCTCTATTTACTTAAAGAACTCGGTTTTCATATTATCCATTGTTGTAAATAATTGTAACTACAGGAATAGAGCTTTTAGAGCAAAAAGAATTCAGATACCGAAAGCAGCATTTATACCATAATAATAATGAATTAAAATAATCAATGGATTATCATAACAATCAAAATTTATTCTTACAACGGTTGCTAAAGAAATCAATCTTTTATAAAAATCCTGCAATAGATAATTTAATGTTGTTCCATGGTTTCAGAAAGGTTCATAATAATCAAAATAAGAATAAATGACCAAAACGAGGCTAGTTTTGAAATGAAAATAAAGAACAGTAAAAGAATTGAATCACTTATAATACCATTAGTAGTCAAAGTTATGTCGACTATTTTTGTGGTGGTTTCACGAATGTCTATCATGCTTGCATTTAAATACCACGAGTGCGCAGCACGAGTGGTATTCGCAAGCATGATAGACATGAGTGTTAAGCACCACAAAAATAGTCTACTTAACTTTGACTACTTATGGTATTCGAGAGACTATTCAACGAACACGCTTTAAAAAATCAAATTGTTTTTCATAAATGTAGCAATGTTACATTTAATAATTGTACGTTCAATAGTAAAAAATTAATGTTGTTAAATATTTGTGTTTTATTAAAATTGTCGATTGTTATCACTAGTGAAAATTGTCGACAATTTTCACTAGTGAGAATTGTCGATACAATTTATTTTCATTGGATTAAAAATATCAAATGCTGCATTTTAATTGGTCAATTTTTAATAAATGACATGTGAGTTGAATAGTCATTACAAAAAAATGAATATTATGTATGTTTCCAAGGGAATAAATAAATAAAATAATTGGTATTAAGAGAATCATAGGCAAAAATTGTAATCTCTGTAAAATAATATTTAAAATTGAAGAAAATAAATGTTTAAAAAGTTTCATAAGTGTAAATCCAGTCTACCTTTATTTTAAACAATTTAAAGAAGAAAAATTACATAATTAAATAAACCTACCTATATACCAAAGTGCATATTATGAAGAAAACTATCCGGGACAGCTATTCGATTCTAGATCTAGTCCTGTTTCATTTTCAAATTTTTTCTCAACATATTGTTCCAGTGGTCAGATATGTATATACGAGGTAAGCGCCATAAATTCTCGGCCTGAAATAGAAAAAATAAACTTTGTGAAATATAATAATTTTTATTTTCCAATATGATCTCCCCTAATGTCAATACTCTTATTACAACGTGGAATTAATAATTCAATGCCCTTGTAAAAATAATCTGAAGTTTTTCCTTCAAAATGTTCAATTACAGCTGCTTGCAACTCGTTCTCGTCCTTAAAATGACGTCCCCTAAGGTCTTTGTTTAAATTGGAAAATAAATAAATAGTCACTAGGAGCCATATCCGGGCTGCACGGTGGATGATCCAATGCATCAAAGCCGCATTCCCAAATGGCAGCTTGTGAAATTGCAGCAGTATGAATGGGTGCATTGTTGTGTAATAATCGAACACATCTGGTCAATTTTCCTTGACGTTTTTCACGAATATTGTTTCCCAATTTATGCAATAAAGATGCATAATATATACTGTTAACAGTTGTATTGCGTTCTTTGAAATCAATCAGTAAAATGCCGTCACAATCCCAGAATATTGTTGCCATAAAAAGCTGTGTTTTAAGTAGGCAACTTCTCCTCGTTATTTATTCTCCTCGATTAGAATAGAGATAGGAAGTTCATATTAGTCTTAAGATTTTTAGTTTTTTTTTTTAATCAAATGGGCACCCGTCAAAACCGAAATTCCAACATGACCCAAATAAGAACCACCCTAATATACTATTATGATATTTCTAACCATAATATTAGAAAATCGTAGTAGGGATTTTATAAAATTTAATTAATAATTTATATCACATTAATGTTAATTTTACAGTTTAGATATTCAGTACGAGTACATATCCATTAGAACTGCATTTAACGTATATGCATTTTAAATCGGAAACTTCTTGTTACAGGGATTGATTAGAATAGGCATAGGAGATAGGAAGTTCGTATTAGTCTTCAGATTTTCAGTTTTTTTCTTAATTAAATGGGCACCCGGCAAAACCGAAATTTCAACATGACTCAAATAAGAACCCTAATATTTATACGTACTAATTTAAAACTACGTATTAAAAGGTAAAAGCTACAAATTCTTTATAACATGTTGGATAGATAAAAACAACATATAAAACATTTGTTCTTTTTTGATTTCTAGAAATTCAATAAATATGTCTTTGTCATATTAGCGTCAAAATTGATTTCCATATAACAGATGTAATTTTAACTGCGATTGTAACGCGTCTTAATTGTGGATACATTCTAAAGAATTGATAATTCTCGTTAAGTAGTCTGTTATTTGTACCTGTTATTCGTAACATAACACCTGTACGTTAAATGAGTCCGAATGGATACATACTCGTGATGATTATCTTTGAATTAATTTTTTATTTGTTAAATTGTTTGGATACCATACGTTCACAGTGGTAAGCCCACTTTTATTAGCTATTGTCATGCAAACAATTAGTGGGCATACACGGTAATAATCATAAAAAAAAAATGTTAAAAAATCAAGACTGCTGATAACAAAATAAAAAAAAGAGAATGAAGAGAATAATAAAAGTCAAAGGGTGGTATTTTTGATAAAGAATAATTTAAAAGAAAAAATTCCATTAAAAAAAACAAAATATACGTAAAAATACAAATATTGTAATTAATAAAACATTTTAATGGTATAAGGATAGATATAAAATGTTATGATAGCTTGGCACATATTGGATGTATAGTAAAGAAATGCTGTCATGTCTTGTCACGTTTAAAAATAGAGCTGGAAGGAGAAATGAGAAGAATAAAAGCAGAAAAAAACTATCCTTTTTATGAAGAAGATTTTTTTTAAGTGCGAAAACAAACTTTTTAGTTAAAACGATACGTACTGATAAATAGGCATCATCATGTCCATGACTAGGGTGGTGATTATCCTTAGTGTTATGAAGTTGTGAGTGAAAAAACATAAAGGTTAGTCATAATAGAATAAACAATAAAAAAAAATTAAATGACAGTAACTTATAAAATAATATATATTATGTAATTAGGAGATCAAGCGATACTTTAAATCCGAGAAGATGTATTATAACGCCGAGGAGCCAGCCGAGGCGTTATAACATCTTCGAGGATTTAAAGAAGCTTGATCTCCGTATTGCATAAGTTGTTTTATTTTATTTCGTATTTCAATTCTAATTTCTCCCTTTTAAAATTCATCCGAATTTATTGTATAATGAAGCAAGTTGAGTTGTCTGTGTCATCACACGCGTAACCAAGGAGATAAAAAGCAGCATGTTACGTGTGGCAGTTATGCAACATCAAATGATTTTTACGTTGCCAACAACAACGGAGATCAAGAACGTCTTGAACTCCGGTGTCATTGACAACAGAGATCAAGTTATACTTCATTTTACTAATTGTAGTATATAAACAATTGTTTGAAATACAAAATGAAATAAAAAAAATTAATATTATTATTTCTACTTATTGTAAACGTTATGCACATAGGTTATTTGGATGACCTTGAAATATAATTCAGATCAAAAGAAAAATTAAATGAAAATATAAAATTACTAGCCGAATAAAAGAAAATTTTTGACATTTTAATATTGCTATTCAATGTTTTTAAGGTTATGTATAATATCTGAATTAAGGTTATAATAAATGTCATTGTTGTATGAGCATTTAAATAAATCATATTTGAACACATTAATAGTAGAAAGTTGTTACTTTATACATCCCTGAACCCAAATATGATGTTATTATCTATCAAAGATATTAAAGTCATTTATATCTAAAAATCGAATAAAAAAAACTAAAAGAGTCTCTGTTGATTATCAATTAGATTTATTACAAAAGGTGCTTTCCATTGGGCTGATTTACTGATCTGGTGTTACCCTAGAGTCATCTTGTTCACTTATTTGTTGTTCCACCTCCCTAATCTATGGTTGTTCCATTGGCCCTGGTTCATGATGATCCAAGCTGATCTGTATTACCTCCCCCCTTGCCCTTCAAGCACGCAGTTTTTGAAGTGTGTATAGTGATCTGTGGAGGGAAATAATATCAGCTGATTGTGGTTTTTGAAATAATAACCTCTAACAATCTGAAAGATTTCCCATTTTCATTTAAAACATATTATTATGGTTGGTAGGTACTTAGGTAGTTAGGTAATAAACTCAACAAAGAAATTATATTAATTCAGATTGTTTTTTTTGTATTATTTAGAACTGTTGTAATTAAAGATTGCTGTTCCCAATTGCAATACCAGGATGAGTTTCTCATTAGATTTGTTTGCACCAGAAACTAATTGCCATTATCGGCTTCTTGTAAATGAGGAAGATTTCAACAGAGCAACAGAATGGTAAGTATTAATTAAAATAACATTCAGATATTTAATATCGTGTAAAATAATGCAATATCCGTTACGAAAATTTTTAGTAATGAGTTTTATTATCGGAGTTACTTCTCTGTGTGTTTCCTTATACAAAACCTTTTTACTATTAAGCACATCCAGTTGTGCAGTAGCTTGATAAATTATACAAGTTTTCTGCTTTAAACGAGTTAAATTAAACCAATGTTATTTTAATTTTCAGATGTGAGATTGCAGTATTTTTTCAACTTGAATTTGTCAAAAAAATTCTCAACATGTTAGAAGTTTCGACTTAGGAGTTTAAGAGCGCAGAAAAACGCTTTAAGGTAATATAGATAAGATGCTCTCATTATCAAAATAAATCATTTTGTTTTCTTTTTATAGACCGTTGGTGATCATCAAGAATTCCTAAAGAAGCACTAGATTTCTCTATTAGTATTTAGCATTAAATAAGTAGTATTTAACTAGAGGACGTTTGAACCAGTCTAAGAAGTGGTTTATATAATGATCATATCTCTGTGGTTGGGCATTGTAGTACTGAAAGTACTGTAGTACTACACTATTATGAGTTAAACATTTTTTTACTTATCTGTTTTAATAACTTGTTACTTAACCTGTTTTTTAATAAATAAATTCTATATCTGATATATTTTTTTTATTGGTGATTACAATTATTTTTTAATTGATAACATTGCATGAATGGATGAAGTTAAAAAATATTGTTGTTAGAATATGTATTTCAAATAAAAAATTGTTATAAACATTTGGTCTTTCAATTCGTAGATGACATCCATCAATTACTCCCAGAACATTGTTTATGGCTTTCCGTTTCTGGAATGCACTAACAGTGGTTGCAACTCGTTCATTAGTTGGCCATCGAATATATTGTGTCTTTAAGGTAAAATAAAATTTAAAACCCTTAACAGTACTCTGTGAGCTGAACTTAAGGAAACGTTAAATCTATCAGAAATTTGCCTGAATGTTTCATTATTGACCAAATACCATAGTGAGAAGCAATGATTCTTCAGCGGAAATCTTTTCCTCCATGCTCACCAGTAGGTATGAAACTACTTGATGCTAAACGACCTGAATAATAATGAAAATGGTTAACATTTACCATTCTACAGATGCTGTAATACTAACCAATTAATATTTCAGCCGTAGTCCTTGTAATTCTAAAATGACTGAAAAGTTATATCGCTATACTCCTTAACAACTAGCACAATATATCCTTCAACTTTTGGGATAGGTTGGGGTTTTTTTTATTAAATTATTTTCCAAATCACTGTCGCTAGATTTCTTCCTGCTGCTGCTATCATCTGAAGCCAGTGCTGATGTTTCCTGTAAGAAACCTTTAATATAACAGTGTCTAATGTATTTTTTCCCTCATTTATTTACGTTATTCATAACTGCAACGAAGTTTCACTCTTATCACTTGTTTTGTTGCTATAGGTTAGGTTTTATAATCTGTCAAGATTGTGATCTAAAGTTGTTCCATTGGCAAATTATTATGAACTGATCTTAAGATGACCTGATCATATAGAACTGGATCAGTAGATTAACCCAATGGAAAGCACCTAAAGATTAACACAATGGAAAGCACCTTAAATAATAAAGTACCGCAAACCTCCGCCATTTGTGGGCAAAAATGTGGTGCCAAATTTGAATTGTTGATGCTAAATAAAAACTCAATTTTGTACTATATTCTTAAAAGAGCACAACTGTATCAACATGCGTTAATAATTAAACCGCAGATAGTAAGGCAATTAATTAAAACAACCAAGCATTGTGTTCAGTATTTATTGTTGTTTTACTAAGGCACGCATTGCAATGCTGCGACTACTTTTTAAATTAGACCTGGTGGCCCCTTTGTCCAAATCGGCCAAAACAAAATATAATCTACTTCGTATAAAAATAGAAATTATATTATCTAATATATTATGACAATTTGGTATGTCGGGAGTATCAAATTTCGTCTTAATAATTTCTTTGAACTCATTTAATGATAAATGATTTTGTAGCAATGAATTCGTACATTCACGGAAGTACAGTTCAATGTTTTTAATGTATTGATACAAATCATTTGTTGCGAATTGAAGAACGTAAACTTTAAACTCCTTTAATTTGCAAAAGGCACGTATTTCCAATAGCCGTGGTATCGGTAGTTGTGACACTTGAGTAGCATATGTTGCAAACACGACGATTACTTTTCACTTTATATAAAATTGAGCCAAGTAAATAGTATAGGCTTGACTCTAAAGATTCGTTTAAATCCTCAACAGAATAATTTTTGATAAGGCTCTGAATGTCTGCATCTGAAATGGAGTGTTCCGCATCGTTTTTATGTACTTCCGTTTTGTTTAACTCATTGCAGTAATTAACTAAATGTGAGGAGTCTGCATCTTGGTAATTACTTTTGGAAACATTAGTTTCAAACTGTGACAAACACAGTAATCTTAGCGATACTCGGAACATATGTGCGTCAGGTATTGGTTGTCGACAACGTATAGATGAGAAATAATTTTCTAACGCATCCTGTGTGAAGCGTCCTAACATGATATATTGAAAATGGTCTTCTTCTAAATATATTTTATGAACATCCAAAGCGGTTTGAGTGGAAAGAACAATTCCGGTTTGGAAGGGCATCCATTTTCCATTTACTGACAAATTGTAAACAATTTCCTGCATAGAATTCAAACTATGTATGGCGTCTTCATAGTTTTCCTTATTATAGGTGGACAAGGCAAAAGTGTGCTGTCGAGCTGTCATTAATTTAAACCAGTAATACACTTTAGACAAGAACCAAGCAGTTGTCCTATGTTTAGCATCAATTTTACCTTGTGAAATATAATGCAGTATTGCAGCAGATACAGCATGATTTAGCAAAGCAACACTGAGTGCAACATTCATTGTGTCAAAGTGCGATGGCTCTAACACACTTTTCTTTAAACGAGGGCTTAACTTTAGCACGTCGTTGCTTTCGATCTTAAAAAGTTGTTTAATTGGTTCAATGCAAATCATGTTTGATGGCAAGTTATATTTTTGGACTATTGAATCTTCTAATATAAATTGATGTCCCTTCCTGAGCGCTGAAGCCAAATTTTTAAAAACATACACAGGATCGGCCATGAAAAATAATTTCTTATTTGGAATGCATGGATGTTTAACAAAATTCGAAATCTTACTAAACCTTGATGCAACAATATTTAGCTTTTTCCACATGCTACGATTTTGTCCTCCCATATCAGAAATTACAACTTTTACAGTGATACCGACAGCATATGATTTCTGGAGTATTTGAGTAACTCTATTGTACAGTTCAGAGGCACAAAATGAATTGCCTGTGAACTCGTAGCGCACAATCTGCTTCCATCGAGTCGACAATCCTCCCAATATTATCACAAGAGCGTGAGTTGCTAGTTCATTTGAGTTTTCAACACCCCCTGATGCATTCATGGTAGGCCTGCCAACCACCTGGCAAAGCGTGTTATCATATTGCAGACCTGGTGTTATCGCCATCTCATCCAACATAAGAGTTGCGTGTTTCTCCTGTGGTTGAAATGTCTCCACCTTCAAAAAAAAGGACATTTTATTAGTCACTTCAACAATAGTACCAAAGTACTTATTTCTATTTACTAAACCTGCACCAATACTAACTTTCAGTTTTAACATGTCAAAAACTTGGTCCAGTATACCTGCTTTAAATCTCAAGTTCCTTATTCGGTGTTGTAAAGTGCGGATGCTTGGATATGGTAGGTTTTGTTTTCGAATTTCTTCATAGCCCTTGGAACCACAAGCCAAATATAAGCGAAGTGCCCTTGTGATGGTATCCTCTGACCACGAGGATCCACGGCTATTATGTTTCTCGAGGTATACCAGCTGATCTTCATTAAAAACCTGCTCCAAGTTTGTTGAGCTCTTTTCTTGCAACTTCTTTTCATATTTCCTGCACTTTGCAAGGGCTGCCTTCAACCGTTGTCTGAGTTCTTTGATAGTTTGAATATTGTCTACTTCTCGCTCAATTTCATCAAAGCTAACCTCGAGATTGTCTTCATGAATATCTTCATGTGCTATTTCTTCATTAACACTACTACTTGGAGCGTCAGTAGCGTCACATTTTCGCCTTTTGTGGTTGACAACCAGATCAGGGTGTGCATTTGGAGTTAGTTTTTTCATGCGATCTGCTCTTGATTGTTCAAATTGGGATTCAGAAAAATGCACCTTAAGTAAGTAAGTGTTATAACATGTTGTGATCTGCTTTTACATATGTACTTACCTCACAAATCTTTGCATTTACCGGCACATTGTCTTGATTAATGTCACATAACCACGTTTTTCTTCTGTCTGCATTCCTTTCACCACTGGGAAAAGCAAATAAACGGAAACCTTTGGCGGCACTGTTTTTGCAATTGATAATACAACAACCAGGCATAATTACACTTTATCTTGCCAACGGTGGGTTTAGATACAATGATGTCGCACGCTTAACACTACGTTTTCAAACGATTTGACAAGTGATTTGACATTAGGCGAACATTTTTGGGCAAAAGTGGCGCTTTCTCTCTCGCACTCATTGGCCTTATGGTTTGCGGTACTTTATTATTTAGTGACTTTATACATCGCCAAATGCGGTGTATAAATGACTGTATAAATCATGTTTGGTAATGTTGCGGACCTTGGCTGCTAAAGAACGAGTACCCAGGTATTATTATTAATTTATAAACACTCCTATTCAATAACATCCTCGAAATATTATGCGATCGAATTTGATGATGTAAGTGGTGACATACGTTATGCCAATCCCAACCGATGACATTTTGCATCTGTCAAGAATTTTAGATAATTCGGTATTTAAAGGACGATTGCGAATAAAATAGTATACAAACCTCGGCAAAAGTACCATTCCTGTGTCTCGAGAACTAGTTCACCTCGAGGCTATCACCTCTCGGTAAACTATATTGTTCTCTCGACAGGAATGGAGTATTTTCGGCCTCGGTATGTAATGTACTATTAATAACATAATTAATTTAATTATATAAATTTATTTAATTAATTCCCAAAATATTTACGTAAACATGCAACGCTTGACATTTGTAAGGGTTACCTAACCTATACATCATCAAGTGACAAATAAACATCAGCGTGTCAGCTAGCGCCAAAACGGCGAAATTTTGCGTTTTCTCAGAAACAAAGTTTATATGGGAAATCGTAAAAGTGCCCAGGCCGGATAAGAGACGTCGTCTCGTGAAATCTAGAAGGTCGTGGTTTTAATAAATCTAGAGTTAACCTACATTACTACTATTAGGACACATTGTACATACGTATTTTTCAAAAATAAATGCAAAACTAGGCAACCCTTTCTACGCCTGAGGTTAAGATTGACAGAACTATCTGGAAAAAAGTCTCGCGAACACAGCAAGCAGAGTGAGGTTAAGTTTAAGATGTTGCAGTGTGTATAAAGTACTCAAATATATTTTTAATTTATAAAATGTATAATATTTTTCTGTGATAGCATTACTGCATTTATTAGACTTTTAAAATATAACATGGCTAACGAAATAACTTCAGATGAATGCCCTAATAGGGGCGAAAAACATATGTTGGAAGAAGAACATATCTTATTATCCACAAATCATATTAATAAAAAACCTAATATCGAGACAAGTCCATCAGACACACTGCCATTAAACGATACTGAAAACCAAGAAGAATTATTTAATGGTGTACCCATATCTATATTAACAAAAACACAAATGAAAAAGTATCAACGAATGTTACGATGGCAAGCAGGCAAAAAGGAGAAAAGAGCTAAGGAAAGACTGAAAACTAAGGATAAAAAGATTCAAGCAAAGCTATTGAATATTGATTTAGGACCTAGTCGTAAACAGCTTAAAAATAGTAAAATGGCAAACAGTTCGTGTAAGATAGGTGTTGCAATAGATTTAAGCTTTGATGATCTTATGATAAATAAGGTAAGTATTAATAGAAATTGCGATTAATTAATATATTAAAGAATTCTTAATTTATATAGGATATGGGTAAAGTTATTAAACAAATTTTGAGGGTATACACTATGAATCGTCGATCTAAAGCGCCAATGCAACTACATTTGACAAGTTTTAATGGTAAAAGTAAAGAAGAGATGTCTAAACACAATGGTTATGAAAACTGGGATATGCACTTTCATGAAAATGATTATTTGGAGGCGTTTTCAAAAGAAAAATTAGTGTATCTCAGTAGCGAAAGTAATAATGTAATTCAAGAATTAGAACAAGATAAGATTTACATTATTGGAGGTTTGGTAGATCATAATGCACATAAGGTAAATGTTATTAATATAAATTGATATATCTTATTAAATATAGTAAGTTCCAGGGTATATGTTATAAAAAGGCTGTAGAACAAGGAATTAATCATGGTCAGTTGCCGATAACTGAATATTTTGATGTAAAAACAAGAAAAGTATTTACAATTAACCAAGGTGCGTACTTGGAATTAAAATTTTTTTAATAGTGTAATTAATAGTAAGTTACTTTTAGTATTTGAAATATTACTGAAAGTTAGTGAAGGAAAATCATTTAAAGAGGCTTTTGAAGAAGTACTACCTAAACGGATAAACATGAAACCAACATCAAAATCTAATTCCGATGAATTATCTTCAGGCGATTTGTCATCAAGCAGTTGCGAAAAAGCAGAAACCAGTTAGTTATGTAATAATAACTAATACTTGTCTTAATAAATTATCTTTAATAGTTAAAAGCGTTTTAACTATGTAATTAAAAGCCAATTTCTCAATCATGAAACTATTGTTTAATTAAAAGACCACAATTACCTTTAAGTTAACTGTATAAAGCTTCATCCTATTTAAGAATGCAGTAGATAGTGCTACAAGAATTAAATAACTTGCATAGGGTAATTATGGCTATCCCAATTTCAATTTGACAGCTAAAGGACCAGATACGGCCTACTAGATTCATATCGACGTGTACTCACCAGAATGGCATTAGCGCCATTTGGTAAAGGAGAATACCGGATAAGTGGCCACCGATTACAGTGCCCTAAATGCATTAAGTATGGGTCTGATCACACATTGTGAATAATTGTATGACATATCATGATCTGATATGATTAGCAGTTTGTCTAGTTGTAAATTAGGTTAGTTGCTACTGTCAAAAGTTGACAATTTCATTTTGTACTCTGTTTTGTCTAAAAGTCGATTTTCATTTTCATAGTGTGTAGTATAAACAAAGTTTTTAAAATGATATTACTACGAAAATATTTATTAGATATTCTATATTTTGATATTTACCAATTAGTACTGACATATTGTAGGTTTGATAATGCCGATAACGAACAGAAACGACAATAAAAATTCTGGAAAATAAACATGTGTTAACTAGAACTGATCATGTAGTATACGCTACATTTAAGTCATGTACAATATAGTATATACTGTTAAATGAGCATAATACCAAACACTACAATTACATCTGCAGATAAACTAACCTTTACTACTTACTAAATTATTTGAAATACGGCTGTTGAATTTTTAGAAATAGAAGTTCTTTAAAAAATGATTAGATTTCTAAGAGTATTAATGATAATCAGTTAATCATTTCAACAAAAAAGCAGATCCTCTATTTTACTAACATTAACGGGTCTAGGCCACAACGGCCAATCGCTATTTTGGCTGTTGTGGTCATAACCATAACAGCCACAACGGCGAATTTGACCATATCGCCCAACTCGACACTTGACCATAACGGCCACCATGACCACAACGGCCAACTAGAAACTCCACCCCATCTGCCATTTTGACCACAACGGCCACCGACGCTTATGTATTGGCGTCGCTGGTGACGATGACCACAACGGCCAACTATGGAGCGTGACCACAACAGCCAAAATGATCATAACAGCCAACTGTGGCGAGTGACCACAACGGCCAAAATAGAGATTGGCCGTTGTGGCAAGGCCCCACATTAACAAGTAAATAATTCTGAACAAGATGTTGCTTTGCACACATATGTTTTTCTTAACCAGTTTTTTTAAAAGTACTAAAGAGTCTTTGCAAACACATACAGATTATTTACAACCTGTCTATAAACAATCAATAAACGTAAAGGGATTAGTTTCAGTAAGAAAGTACAGTTAAGTATGGTGCCTCGTCAGAGCATTCTTTATAAGTGAACTTGTAGTGTCTATTCAATTATATTTAAAAAGGATCTCCATCCAGAATTTCCTGTCTTATTTATGAACAGGTAAGGTATTCTTCTTAAAGCTTAAACAGAATGTTCTTACTTAAAAATTCGTATTGAAGTATGAACCGGTCGTTTTCAATAGGTAAAGGGTTCCAAACATTTTTTTAAAGTTTTGTAATGACAATAGTTCGCTTTCATCAGTGGCGTGCGGTGAGAATTTAGGCTAGGGAAGCAACCACAATTTTAATTATAATACACCTAGGTACAGGCGCGGATTAACGGGGAGGGAATAACCCCCCCCCCAATTTAGAAATAAGTTTACATAGAATAGAAACAAATAATGTTTGTTTAATTATTATTTATTAAAACAATTATTTTTCCAAAGATTTCCCCCTCAAAATACTTCTCTGGATCCGCCCCTACTAGGTACAATAAAAAACAGTGTTATAATTACTAAGCTTAAAAGTTTTTCAAAGAGGCACTTTTACACTTTATACTTATGGAATTTGTTGACTATCATTCTTTATTTAAAAAAAAACTACTACTACGTATCAATTTTCCGGTCTTAGCAAAATACCGGTACAGGTTTTAATCTTTGTTGTTAAATTTGAAAGATCTGGTTTTGATCTGCCTTTCTTAATAATTTGTAATTTCTCTCCAAAACTGTATGCGAAAAATTCCTTATTAATAATTTACAAACTGAACAAAAAATCGTCCCGATTCGGCTATATCGAAGGTACTCGAACCTTTCACCGAAGCAGTTGAATTTGCAGTCGTGACGATAATGCAATTTTAAATTTGGATACAGGCAAACTAAATAGAACTATTTGTCTTTAAAAAAATACAACTTATAAATTAAAATAATAAAATGCGACAAAATACAGTCTCATTCGCAGATTTACATTACTTAAGTAACACTAAATCGAACAAATAACCAAATTATAATAAATAAACATTTGGGAACGAAGCACAATAAAAATTACGACCAAACAATGTTAACCAGCCAAACAGCATCCGTCTATTATAACACCCCGCGCTCGCTGATTCACGCCAAGGTTAAGAGAAGAGCATTTGTAATCAGTGCTTATATTAAGTGTATGTATCACATTTGAATCGGTATTACCTTTCCGTGCAAGTTTAATGAGCCTAATTTAAAATAGTACTCTAAATAATTATACTTTTTGCTGTACAGAGTTGATATTGAGCTTTAATTTGATAAATATTTCAATTTATATTTACTTTTACCTAGTAAATTTAAAAATAAAATGTTTTCAGTTTAGCAGATGAAAGTTCAGTTCAAGATGAAAATAAACCAAATCGTAGTTTGAAATTGTTTTAGAAATGTCGAAACGGCCCTATGTAATTATTACCTTAAAAAAACTTCGTGTAAGGTTGGAATTCAAGAGGCAGCATGCAGCATTTAGAATGCATGCATGGAGGATCACATTAAATAAAACAATTAAGAAGATATTGTACCTTGTACCTCAAAATATATTAAAAATTAACAATCAATTTTAAAATTTTGCAAAACACGGAATTTGAGTGAAATTGTATGTGTCGCAATAGGTCGCAGAAAATGGAATATCAATTCGAACTATTGCTAATAATATTTATCGTGTTCATATTCAGGAAAGAAATTTCCTTAAAAAAGCTATGTATAACTTAAGACTTACCGACAAACAATACAACATTAAACAGGAAAGGTTTTGGCATAAAAGATAGAGAAATAGTTATTTACATTACAAGCTGCGAAAGTTTACTTTTAGGTGCAAGGTTTTTTAGATGGGCCGAGGCGAAGCGTAAGCGTAGCCGAGGTTAGTCAAAAACACCGAGCACCTGAAAGGGCTGTAACAGCGTGTAATGTATTAAACTTTTCATTCCTGCCTTGACATTTATTAACCACCGTAACTAAATCAATAAAATGATGATTCAGTGATTATAAGAAAATAATGTTTGTATATACGACAGTATTATTACCAAGGTAATGTTGACAACAGCCACCTTATAATATTATATTTTAAAAAATTTGACAATTTTACTTCGTTGAGGAACCGAAAGCTTTTCATACCTAGCAACCACCTCACATGTTTTACTTTCGCTTTCGGTTGCCTTGTCAAGATAGAAAGTTACACTTTTGTAAAGGGGAGAATGAAAAAATAATTTTATGATATAAGAATTTATTTATGTACTGCCGTGCTTTTCATTAAATACTTAGTTATTTTCGAATGAGAACTTCTAGAAGAAAGTGATTAGAGGATTAATTAAAGCAATTTTAAAAATGAATATTTGGATTTTTGTGTTAGGTACCTATGTTAAATTATTATCCGGGACTTTCGGAAAAACAAGTCTCGAGTCCCAGGAATAGCAAAATTGTCAAGACCCAGAAACTCTAATAAGCACCCGTCACATACAGCACCCGCAAGAAAGATGCTAATTACCTATTAATATCAGAGGCTTTAATTTCTTGATTTATAAAAAAGAAACTGTCTTTTATTTTCTTGAACATTGATGAAGGTTACTCGTATTTAGGAAGGGCTATGCTATAAAAGCAACAAAGGAAGGATATGTTATAACGGTTGAATCGTAATTTATATTTAATACATTTCCTTACATTTTGTAAATCTATTTACATATGGTATGTCAGTAACACAATCCATAAATTAGTGAGACAAAACTGCACATTTTAATAAATGCACGAAAAGGAGAGAAAGAATCGATAATAAAGTTTTGTTTTGTTTCATTTTCTAAATTGTCTTAAAGTTACTTGTGTTACTGTTCGGTGGCAATATTTTTGCACAAACTTGTGAATTTCAATCGATCATGTAATAAAGCTACTATACAGTAGTTCCTACAAAGATTTGGAATAGTTTTAGCACATAAAAATGCAGCAGTGCACGTTACCGAAACAGACGCAATGCCAATTGATTATTCATCTAAACGAAAATTATGTATTTGTACAAATAGCTCGTGTAGTAATAAAGAAATATTCATTAGTAACGAATCAAGAATTACACTCTATTATAATCGATGAAACTCTGACCGTTATAAATGTGAATCTCTTTAAATATGAATTGGAGAAGTATCTTGCTACAGTAGTAATCCATGATTACAGGATTTGAGGAAAAGTATGGGAAAAAGTTCGTAATTGTATTATTGTACAATATGACAAAATTATATTTATTCTTACTCTCCTTCTTTGTTTTCTCCTCTCTTGTTTGTCTTGCTTTTTCTTATAATGATGGATAAGATACGTTGCTTCAGGTAATTAGCGTAGCTTTCATTTCACTTCGACTGCAACAAAATCATTTTCAAAGATGATACGCTTTAATGACTATTGCCAATTTATTCTTCTTTAGTCTGTGCTGTCTTTCCATTATGTTTTGTCTGAAATCGAGTGTTGTAACATTCCTGATTCTATTACAAAGGTTTTTGGGCATCTTTCTTTCTGCTCGCCTGCTTGATTTGAGCAAAAGAAATAACACCATTTGAAATTGAAAGATGGCCCACTCGACCGATTCGTGCTTTACGGAGGGGAGCAGCGTTCTCGATCCTAAATTTCTCTTTGGAAGCCTTGATGCTAGTCTTGCAGATCTAATTTAGTCAACACTCTAATCTAATTAATTGAAAGTGCACTTCAGCTTCAATTGAAGCTACATTGAGAAACAAGTCCACTTTCCTATCGTTTCCTCAACGCTGGCTTTAATCAACTTGGCTAGTCCATGCTCAACGGTCACACTAGCTCGAGTTTGGAGCGTTTTATAACTTGAAAAATAAGATCCTTCCGTTTTAAACACAATTACATTGAGTAAATTGAGGTTTATCCAAGACAATAGGTTGAGCTAAAATTTTCCGCCACTTTTGGCAAACAAAAAAAGACTTCAAAATATAGTCCATCGGATTTTCAACTTTCTGCCATATTTCTGCTAATTTACAAGTTTGGTCGTAGTACCATCTCTTTCTTTGGTGGAGAAGAATTTGTTGCATTGTTCAGCAACTTCTGACTCAACCTAATAGTTCTAGATACAGGACTTTGACAATCAGAACAAGATGAGCAGGTACATCTGTCCATGACTGCATGCCGAAATAGAAGAGAGGAGGCACAACTGCCTACTACAAGGTCATCTCTAGGTATACAACGTGCTATTCTACAATACAGACATGACTAATTAGAAGTTGTAACACGCACCTGGAGAGATACATTGAAATATAACTTACATTAAGTTTTATTTGTATTCCTCAAACATCAGTCGATTAGAGAACAGTTCTCTAGTTCCTCAATTAGAAATCCAACAAAATATTGGCGAATTATTTTTTATAAATCAGTTTAACTTGAGGATAACGACAACCGTAATTTTGTTGACAGAAGTAGTAGAACTTTGTTTTTTATATTTCATAGTGCCTTGAATAGTGCCGGGTGTGCGGGAGACCACACGACGTACACCCGTAGAACTGTCTGTCTTCTACCCTATCCTTGGAACCTGGATACGGGGCATGGAAACATGACTGGGTAATGGATGAAGCAGTCAGGTCAAGTGTGTGGTAGAGAAATTCCTGAGAATTCTCGACGGTTACTCATACCGATCAGGGGGAGCCCTGGTAATATGATACCGATGTCGGCGGTCATTTATGGTCACCAAACGGAACCCGCTACTTGACTTAGGTCATTTATGGTCACCTAAGGAACCCGCTGTTTGGCCAAATCTTAAGGAGGAGAAGCGAAGTGAGGTTTATCCCGGTGTGAAGGGGTAAATTCATGACAATGGAAAACTGCATGCCGCCAGGTAATTGTGCTTAGGAGCTATCCCGACCACCCTATCTGCTCTGCAGCCGGGTACAGTGGTTGGGAGAAGTTCTAAAAGTCTTTACGCTTAAAGATTGTTGAAGCGAATACATAGCCTCTCACAATCAAGACAACTTCACCTAAACTAGGTAGACACTGGGGGTCTATAAGCTGTAGACTTACGGACGAAGCTCTGTCCAGGGCCCACCAAGCCTATATATTGGTAGATCGGGGTGGCAAAACCATTTAAAAACCAAGTCCTGCCACAATTGAGGTTGGATTCGATCGGGCAGTGGCTCCCAACAGCTTGGGACAGTATGTTGGGAGAATAGTCTGAAGCTAGACTAGGTGAAATCTCCTTGGTCGTGTGATACGTCCCTCACAGCCTCCTCTGAGATGGAGCCGACGGGTGAGCACGTTTATCGCTCCGGTACTAGCCTGGAGAGCTAGTAGAGTATGGATAGTATCTCGCTCCCACCAGTGAGTTACTGGTAGCATTGTTTAGTGTAGTGACAATGCGCGCTAATTGAGCGTAACTCAATTATTCGTGCTTCGGCACGTCTTAAAGGCGGGAAGGAACTCCCTAAAGTTCGTAAAAACAGTTAGTCATGTATCAAATACCTAATAGACAATTACTACGGCCTATTGTATATTTTAAAGGTAATAGGCTAATAGATCACTGTAGAGAAGGATTCAGTTCTTTTTCGCGGACAGTTAGCCTTACATTTCATAGTGCACCTCTACATCAGACACAATCTCATGAATCTGGCTATGTACCTTAAAGAGATATTTCCAAACTTCAAACTACTGCAATATTTTTAAACTACCTTCATATTGTTTATTGTTTCCAGCCTTACTTTGTGGAGCTCCGTAATCATGAAATAAATAAAGATTAGTAAAAGTTTCACAGTTTTATTAAAATACAACCTGACAATATTGTTTCGACAACTATGCTGTCATTATCAAAGGTAATATAATTATAAACAAACACGTCGCTAAGGTAGATACAAAAATAGGTAACTAGATAAAATAATAATAATAATCAGAATTAAATATCTAATACTTCCAGTAACGGAGAATTACTGAGCTCAAGTTGTTCATTCATTAAAGGTACCCTGAGTTTGTGTTTGTATATCTCAAAGGCTTCTAAAATGTCTAATTTGCTTTTGTTATTACAAAAATGTAGGAATTTAATATTATTTTGAGGAGTGATTGTGTGATTTTGTTCTAAAAGGTGTTTGGCGTAATTAGATTTTTCAGGATGTTTATTTTTGTAATGACGTACATGTTCTTTATATCTTATGTCAAAATTTCGAAGTGTTTGCCCAATATATACCGAACTACAAAAAGAACAACTTAAACGGTAAATGCCCGATTTCATGATATCATGTGTTCTGTCTTTAGCATTAACCCATTTAAAACCACTACTAAAGAAAAACTACAAATTAATTTTTTTTGTGTTTTGATATTTTTATTAACATTAACTAAAGCTGTTTAATACAAAAAAAAATTAAATAATATATTAGAACAAAAAAATTTAACGTTGCGTAAACGCAACATTGGGAGGATATACCACTACTACGCCAATGCACAACTCCGACCGGGGACACAATGCTCACCGTGGATACTACGCTGACTGGCGGTTTTGATCACTTTGCCGACCGACAACACTAAGCCGATCCTTCAAATAAATTTTGCTACTGGACACTTTCCCGAATGTAGACACTTAGCTGACCGTGGAAAGTACGCCGACCGCATCCTGTGGACACTTTGCCAATCGTGGGCACTATGCCGACTGCAAGCAGTGGATGCTTTGCCGACCGTGGACACTACGACGACCGCAAACGGTGGACACTTTGCCAACCGTGGACACTATGTCGACCGCAAGCGATGGACACTTTGCCGAACTTGGAGACGACGCCAACCCCTTAAATAAATATCGCTGTACACCTCGCCGAACCTCGACACAGCGCTGATCACAAACGGGAAACCCTTAAGAGCCGTCCATAGTTACAATTCTGATGTGAATACAAACATAAAGTTCCACAAAAGCTAAAACTAATTAACCTGTTGGTCACCATTTAACACCAAAAATGCAGGAACTTTTAACAATGCAGGATATGTACATTTGTATCCCTCATCAAGCCAATGTTGCGTTTATGCAACGCTCTAATTTATAATCACGTTTTTTCGAAACTATATAAACTAAGTTTTTTACTTTTTATATCAACAGTAACATTTTTAATCTTTCCAGAGCCATTCTAGATAAAAATTAAAAATTTTAATTGTACGAGTAATTTTTTTAACGACGTTTCTGTCACCCATGTAATAGTATTCAAAATTCAATAAATTCAGGCTGTAATTTTGATAAAATAAAAGCTGAATTTAAATAGAAAAAAATACGCTACATAAAAACAGATATAAATTGGACCCAACATACTTTAAAAAAATTTCATCTGGAGTGTTGCGTTAACGCAACATTGGCTGGAAATGGGTTAAATAAAAATGAAAAAGTGTTGGTGTTGGTTTTAAATGTTATTTTATAATTGTTGGTTTTTCTTAGTATATGTGCAATTTTTTCTGATATTTTGCCAAAATATGGTATAGATATGTAATTTGTGTCTTCGTTTTGATTGTCAATGGGATATATTCTTTTGATAGCTAACCTATAATCTTTTTGTTTAATTAAAGTGTCAATCATGTTCGGATTGTAATGATTTGCATGTGCTAGTTGTTTAATGGTTGATATCTCTTTGCTAAAATCTGATTTTGTTAGTGGAATAGTTAAAGCTCTGTGTACTAATGATCTGTAGGCTGCTATTTTATGTGTATTATGGTGACAAGATTCATTTGGTATTGTTATGTCTGTTTGTGTTGGTTTTCTGTATATGGAAAATTCAAATAGATTGTCTGCGTTAATCTTGATATTTAAGTCTAGAAAGTTTATAGCCCTGTTTTGTTCTGTTTCTAATGTAAATTTTGTTAGGGTGGATATTGTTAATAAGAATTGAAAATTCATTGATAACCTCAAAAGAACTGTCAAAACAAGCTAAAATGTCATCAACATAACGAAACCAGAAGATAATGTGTTTAGAGAGGTTTAATTCAAATATTCAATCTTTGAACTTGTCCATAAATATGTTAGCTAATAGAGGACTTAGAGAATTACCCATAGGTAAACCATCCTCTTGTAAATAAATTATGTTATTAAAAGTGAAATAATTTTGACTTATACAAAGGTCAAATAATTGAATTAACTCTAACCTTTTAACTAATTCTATATTACTATTGATCAAGAAACTATCTAATAAAGGAATACATTCTTGTGGGGGTATTCTGGAGAACATGTTGCAAATATCAAAACTAACAAGTTTTGAATGTGGTGGAAGATGTATGTTTTGCAGCTTATCTACTAATTCTAATGAATTTCTAACAGAGTATTTCGATTTGTAACCTATCGTGTTAATAATCTGGTTCAGTTTTTTGGATAAAATGTGATTAGGTGCATTGATGTATGATACAACTGGTCTTATTGGCATATTCTGTTTAAGTGTTTTGACTAGTCCATATAGTTTAGGTGGTTGTGGGTTTTTATTAATGATTTGTTGCTTTTCTAATTCTGAAAAGCAGATATTGCAGTTTTCTAAACCTTGTTTTATTTCTTTTTGGAATTTTGTGGTTGGGTTTTTGTTTAAAGTTTCTAAATTTTCTTTATTAATAAATTCATTAACTTTTTGTATGTAAATATCGTTTGAAAGAATTACCAAAGTGTTACCCTTATCTGCTTTAACAGAAATTAGATTGTTCTCTGTGATTTTGTGTTTTATAGAATTCAATCTATAAAACACAAAATCATCAGAAATTAGATTGTTCTCTGTGATTTTGTGTTTTATAGAATTCAATCTATAAAATGCAAATCATTACAATCCGAACATGATTGACACTTTAATTAAACAAAAAGATTATAGGTTAGCTATCAAAAGAATATATCCCATTGACAATCAAACAGAAGACACAAATTACATATCTATACCATATTTTGGCAAAATATCAGAAAAAAAAATTGCACATATACTAAGAAAAACAACAATTATAAAATAACATTTAAAACCAACACTAACACTTTTTCATTTTTATTTAATGCTAAAGACAGAACACATGATATCATGAAATCGGGCATTTACCGTTTAAATTGTTCTTTTTGTAGTTCGGTATATATTGGGCAAACACTTCGAAATTTTGACATAAGATATAAAGAACACGTACGTCATTACAAAAATAAACATCCTGAAAAATCTAATTACGCCAAACACCTTTTAGAACAAAATCACACAATGACTCCTCAAAATAATATTAAATTCCTACATTTTTGTAATAACAAACGCAAATTAGACATTTTAGAAGCCTTTGAGATATACAAACACAAACTCAGGGTACCTTTAATGAATGAACAACTTGAGCTCAGTAATTCTCCGTTACTGGAAGTATTAGATATTTAATTCTGATTATTATTATTATATTTTATCTAGTTACCTATTTTTGTATCTACCTTAGCGACGTGTTTGTTTATAATTATATTACCTTTGATAATGACAGCATAGCTGTCGAAACAATATTATCAGGTTGTATTTTAATAAAACTGTGATACTTTTACTAATCTTTATTTATTTCATACCTTCATATTAATCACACATTATTAATTGACGTATGATATATGCCCAAGTAGCGCTGGAATAGAAATTCATGTAAAAATTACGTGCCTCTAATTCTTTTTTAATGCCGCAAATTAATATTCCAAAGCGATGCTCATCTTTTTCATGTCTTCGGCATTGTCATATTGAAATGGCAATAATAGAACAACACATTTTATTTATAAATTCCGTACACAGAGTGTCACCGACAAAACGCTTATTAGTCTGAATTTTAGTGCGATGGAAAGAGGCAGTAAAATTTATTCCTCTCGTCATTTAAGACGACTTCAAAAAAAAGAAACGTTAAAAATTTTAAATTTAATCTCCATTGCTCCAGTTCCGGGTTTTTGTGTAGGTGATAATCAGCTTAACTATAACGCAAACAGTGACAATTCGGAACTACAATGGTCATCTGAAAACAATTCGGATATTGATCCGACGGTAGTGATCGAAGAACAATATATTTTTTTTATCAAAACAGCGATTGTGAAAGTGAGTGTGAAAGTGCCGAAGGCGATAATAATACTTTTGGCTGAAGAAACAATTTTATGCGAAGTAACCGTAAAAGAAGATTTTGCTGCTTGGTATGTAAAGTGTGGTGTGTCTTTATTTGCTTTTGATGAGGTCATAAGATTTTTTAATATTCAAATGTTCAAATAAAAGTTAAAGCTAAAACAATACTTAAGACACCAAAACAGGTAAAACTAACCACCAGTTGAACCAGCAAATTATTAGAAAAAGTCAAAATTAATGAACTGGATTCAAATAAAAGTTACGCCAATTCAATTGTGTGAGGGACCTTTGATCAACAATGTTGTCTTTGAATAAGATTAACAACTGTTTGTTTAAAGAATATTTTCTGAGAGTTTTACCAGCATCTTTAAGACAGTGTTTGGTACAATTAAATCTTACTGGAAATTAACAATGGTCAATTAAAATTTTAATTGTTAATGACAATTAAATCAATAGATTAATTAATTGTGATTTTTTTATTTTGATGATTACAATTAATTAATTGTTACTTGTTCCGATAATTCACAATTAATTAATTGTTAGTTAAAATTGATTTTCATTATGATGACAATTTAACCTGATATTTATTAAAAAGACGGGATATTGCTGTATAAATAATGCATCCCTTAAGAAATCAGATGTTTTTTATTTGTAGCTACAGCTGGGACATCACGTTTTAAGGCAACAAGCAGTATATTTTGCTAATTCTTATTAAAAGCATTTTACGATTTATACCTATTTTTATAGAGATTCTGCAGTTAATACATTTTTTATAGTTTACAAAGTTTATTTGTGCACCCAATATCACATTACAATATATGCATAATAAAGAATAAAGATATTTCAATTGCTCTTTTTATTTATTACTAGGGTTTATTTAAAGTCTGGAACAAGGTTGAAATGCGATCTGCTGTTATTACAAAATAATAGAATTCATAGTTATTTTTTAATTTAAATTAAAATTTTATTAATAATAGTAAAAGCATTTGCTACATTTTATTCACATGGCCCAATATAAAGATAAACAATATGTGCATTCTAATAGACGTGCCTTTTTATCACATTGTTAATAATTAAACGGTATATTATTACTTATTACTATACCTAAACCAAAAAATGAAGGATCTAAACCGAGTGAATCTAGCAGGCGCAGATTAGCAGTCGGAGTTGATTGTGAGCGAGCCTTGTTCCCAAATTGTCAAATTTAGACAGTTTGAAATTAAAAATTGTCATTGCAATCTGTCAAAGTTTTGAAAGGTTTTTCACAACTCCAATTGTTACTTATTAAACTACTATTAATAAATATATTAATTGGAGTTGTGAAAAATCTTTTAAGCAGCAACTAATGTCGTACACACTTTTGCTATCAAATTTATAACAAAACTTTGATTTAGATATTTATAAGTGTCGCGTATTGTTATAATTACTTAATTGTAACTTGTAGTGTAAATTTAATTTTTTAAAAAGTTGCATATTCAAAGAAGAATTTTAAAAACTAAATTTACTCTAAAATACTTAAAGTCGATAATCTGAAAATCGTAAGATATATAGGGGTCATATACTATTATACAGAAATATTATCCATTTAAATTTGTTTTCTACCAACCAACTGTGGTATTTACCTATTTAACCTTTTTTCATAACGTGTACAGTTTCCAAAATAAGGTAAAGGGGGGTCAATTTACGTGGTAATAATTTAACACTGATGCTTACCTCTTTAGAATAGTCTCTGCCTTTTTAATACGTTATTGTAAAATATTAATTACTGTATTATTATATAAACATTTATTTACTTTTAGTTCTTGTTACGCTAGTTTAAATTGTAATCACTTTTTTAAAATAAACTATTCTGCACATTTGCTTTTTTGCTATTTATTTGAAAAATTCTAAATCATTTAATTCACTTACGACAAAAATGTACCCTATATCTGCCTTTGAAGTGTTAATTCTTATAATTTTTTGAAGTTGTCCGAATTTATTTATCAAAATGCACTATCTCATTGATCTTATAGATATCATGTAATAGAGTGAAAAATAAAGTTGATGCCTTATAAAAAACACAAATCATTAATTTTTAAAAACATTACAATATGAAATGTCAGAGTAGTTAAGTTGCTGCATATTGCCATTGCATTACAAATTTATTATTTTCAAATACTAGTAAAATTATAAAAGATTTGTAACAAATACTTGTGAAGAATTTATTTTATTTTTATTAAAAACATAAATTGGTATTTTCGTCAAAATAATTATCGTCATAATAAAACGCAGCACGTTCGGGCGTCGAACAATTAAACAGCGTCTGGTTTATAGTATTATTTCCATCAAAATTAATGAATTGTGTTTATTTATAAGGCTTGATTTTTCGCTATCTTTGAATTTTTACACCATACTATTACTGTGATCTATTCGTTTGTATTAGCTAATAAAACCACTTTTAGCCGATATATCTAAAAAATCGATCAATTGGACAGTTTGGGGTAAATCAATTTGCATTCAGCATCATCCAACTATTGAAATCCATGCTTAGATTTTCAAGGACAGATGTACGGTATATTTTTGCTGTGCATTGCTATTAATTGCAAAACGAAAAAACCCCTGCCATTGGCATGCCCGATGGCACGTAATAAATACATCCTTTTTTGATCATCTTTGTACATCACTTTGGCACGTAAACAGAATGCAAAAAAGACGGACATTTCATCTGTATGGCACGTAAAAATTACATTCTGGGTATGTAATTTCAGGCACGTAAATTTTACGTAATTTTCATGTAATATCGCTACTTGGGTGTCGTCAGTTCTGTAACATCAACCATAACTGCAATTTCTTAGTGTCTGCATAGATATTGCGTGTTTTGAGAGAAGCCAGCAAAAGATATAAATGTGACTATACTCAATTTATTCATTACTGGTAGTTTTCTATAAAACTTTTCATTATTTATAAAGGTAGTAAAGATTTAATGTGGTTTTAGTATTCAACACAATTAAATACCAGAACAAAGTTCTTAACATATATAAGCATAATACGAGGCTTGCTCGATATATATTGAGAATTGGCAACCCTGCTTTGGCAGGTGCAATCTGACATTTGCAACATAAAGTTTGACATTTTTGACGGCATACGTATTCCATTGAACTATATATAAATAACTGGAAGGGACGCGCAAGCACGCTAAATCAGAAAACGTTGTGTCAGGGGCAACAGACAAGAATGTAGTATTCTCGTTTCTTTCTAACTTATGTTACCTGCATTATAAGGACATGTGGTGAAACTTTTTGCTGATTTTTAATTTGAATCATTGAGTTAGAAAAGGATGAGGATCCTACATTGTGGCGGGTTGCATAAAATTTCATTTGTCTCAGCTATTTACACAAGGCATCCATTCCAGTTATTTATATATAGTTCAATGACATATTCAAAACGTTTTGTCATACGGACGCTATTTGTTTTATTTACATTGAGTTGAAAATTTCCTTTTGGCCAAAAAATGGAATTAACTCGTGAACATTTTCGTGCTATGATTTTCTACGACTTCCGACGTGGATTATCACAACAACAGTGCGTCAATCAACTTATTTTAACTTTTGGTGATGAAGCCCCACACAGAGCAACTGTATATCGTTGGTTCAATGAATTTAATCGTGGTCGTAGTTCGCTGGCAGATGAATCTAAAGAAGGTCGTCCAAAATTGGTTGTGGTGCCAGCAAACATCAATGCAGTGCGCGAACTGATAAAGCAAGATCGTCATGTGACTTATCGTGAAATTCAGGCATCCTTAGGCGTTAGCATGACTAGCATACATTCGATATTGCATGAACATTTAGCCGTGAAAAAGCTGTGTGCACGTTGGATTCCACATAAGTTAACAGTCGCTCAAAAAAAGGCTCGTGTCGATTGGGCGAAAGAAATGCTCGAGAAATACAACCACGGTGCTTCAAAAACCGTTTATAAAACATCGTCACAGGTGACGAATCTTGGATTTATGCGTATGAGCCCGCAAGTAAACAGCAGTCGACTGTATGGGTCTTCCAAGATGAGCCAAACCCAACAAAAGTCGTTCGCGCTCGAAGTACTTCGAAGCAAATGACCGCCTGTTTTTTGGAAAAACTGGACATGTCGCTACCGTGGTTTTAGAGGATCGTAGAACAGTCAATTCAGAATGGTACACAACAATTTGCTTACCAGAAGTCTTCGAAGAAATAATAAAAAACAACGCGCGACGCCGGATCATTCTACACCATGACAATGCGAGCTCACACACATCAACGCAAACAACTGGTTTTTTGAGCACTCAAAACGTCGAATTGATGGGTCATCCGCTGTATAGTCCCGATTTGGCACCTAACGATTTCTTTTTGTTCCCACACGTGAAAAAGAAACTGCGTGGACAACGATTTTCGACGCCGGAAGAGGCGGTTGATGCATTCAAAACCCGTGTCGGAGATACCTGCTTCTCTATGGAAAAAATGCTACGAAATTTGGTTTCAACGTATGCAAAAGTGTGTTGATCATCGGGGAGAATATTTTGAAAAACAATAAAAAAGTTTCCCACACTAAATATTTGTTTTTGTTAGTTTTTCGCAATACATATCGAGCTACCCTCGTATACAAAACAAAAGCAACTGTTTACTATTCATAGGTATCTACAAATTTTATATATATACATTTCTTATACCCCCACTTATATAAAATTTGTAACATATATATTGTTGAATTATTTGATTATACAATCAAACCAACTATAATTATTATTTTAATAATATTGAAAAAGCATAATTACCAACAAAAATAAACATTACACAGAGTAAGAATAATAGTCTGATACCCCCTGTATATTAAAATTATAAAATAATAAAAAAAACAATGTTGGGCGCCAGCTAAGCTTATCTTAGCAAGAGACTGATACTCAAAGGGTCTTTTAAAATTATCAAGGTTCGAAAATTCGCAGCTCTACAACACTTTCAAAATTCAGAAAAACCTTCATCAAATTAAAAACAGAAACAAAGAAATTCGTATAAAGTGCAGTTTTGTGTTACAAATATACCTTTAAACAACATTTAATAAAGTAAGTATTGTAATAAAGTAATTAATTATTGTTACTGTTTATTGCTTATTAAACCTATGTGTTCAAATTTAATTTGCAAATGTTCACAATTTATTTTTCTTCTTACCGCCACGAAGACTCTGAACTGTGTTATCGGCTTCCCCCATGCAATAGCAGTAGGATGCTGCCAGATGATTGACCGCTTTCTCAGGCTGTCGAGACGCTCTCCAAAGATGTTGAACCAGATGCTCATAACCAACAGTAAGTACTTTTGGATAAACTGTTTTTCATAAACTGTGTTTTTATTATTATTTTATAAATAATTCTTTTTCTTTTGTTTCAGGTAGGAACAACAATTACTTTTCAGGACTTTATTCTCGATGTAAATAATGCACTACTGATAGAACCCAAAATTAACCTTTTATTATACAACACTTGTAAATGACCTTTTACAATTTTACAAACTTAGATTTTCATTAACCAAATATGGTTTTTTTATACCTTCTCTATATCTTAAATTGTTAATACCAAAATAATCATTCATTGATTATACAACAAATTAATTCTCGTAGATTCCCTTTTAAAACGTTAACACTTTTAGATTCTCTGCACAAATTCTTTTTCCGTTTAATCACTGTAATCTTTCACTTAACAAAATTATTATTATAAACTTAATACTTCAACTTATCAAATTCTATTTCATTAACCATTTTTCAAACAATAATCTTTTAAAACATAATTAATACTTTTGCATTCATTTTAGCAATAAATAAAATAATACATTTTGAAATGCATGTCTGTACTAGTGTACTCTCACTGCTGCACATCTGCATACTACTCCGGCTTGAAAACAACTGCCAAACAATTTTATTTTTCAACTTTATCTCTTTCTAGGTAAAGGCACTCTTTTAAATTTTGAAGAATCTAAACACATTTTCCTTAACATAATTATTATCACCAAATCTACTCTCTATACAAATCATTCATTATGACTGACACCTTATTAAATTTTAGTATTAATTAAATTAAAACAAAAATGTTCTGCAGAGCTTAGTATTTCCTTAATCACCAATGTAATAATATTTTAAAACAAAATAAAAGTTTCTCGCTTTAAATAGCTTAGCCTGATTTTACTTTTAGAATCAAACATTTATTTAAATAAATTTACACATGATATGAGGACCGTTCAATAAATAATTGGTACCTAGACTATTTTATTACTCTATGTATCTAGAAACGAAATTATTTGCTGTATTTAATTTAAAACAATGCAATATAATAAAGTTTGATTATATAATGTTTATTAATTTTGAATAAATCCTATTTACGACAAAATAATACAACATTTTCCCCTTCAACTTTTTACACTTATTTACAGATTATATTATATGGAAATAAATTTTTTTTTATACACCTATTTACAGATTATTAAATACGGAAATAAATTAACAAGATCCCTATTTAATATGTGATAATTATTTATTATGTTTTTATTCTTATTTAATTTTTTTTTAACTCTTCCTACCAAATTTCCTATCTTGAGTACAAAATTTCTTGCTATCAAGGCTTCATCATTAATTAAATTTTCATATTCCTTTAACATGTTGTAAATATCTTGCTTATTGTTCTTGTGTTTCCATCTTATTACTTATTTTTTTCTCCATATCTTGTAATTCTTCTTTCGTTTCATTCTCAAACCGTCCATTTCTAATTATCATGTTTAACCCTCTAGCTTCCCCTTCAGACTCTTGCAGTATCCAGTTCAATATTTTTCCCCTTACCCTAATCACTTACTTTTCGTAATCTAGTTTCATCTTAAACGCTTCTAATACATCCATACCTTGATCCCCTATTCTTGTTTCTACTTCTACTACCTTGTTTATATTTGTAATTTTTTTATTGTTTGCTGTAATTGGATTTAATGGTTTTATAGATGCAATGTCCTTCTCAAATAGTTTACAATTTTGCTTAATATTTTCATTTAATATACTGATTTCTGCTTTAAATTCATTTATATTACCTTCTATGCCCTGTACTACTTCTCCCTTAACCGTTTCAATTCTTTGTTTTATTTCTTCTTCCATATTGTTCCTCATCTCGCTCTCTTTCTTTTTCATTTCATTATTTCCGTCCTCCTTCATTTCCATCTCCATCATTTCTAATATTTTATTATCTTCTACGTCTTCATTAACTTTTTCTGCTTGTTCTAATACTTGATTTACTTCTTTCTTATTCTCTTGAATCTTTATATTATTACTTTTTTCCATTTCTTCTCTAACTCTTTCAAAATTTCCCTGGGTTTCCCTATTATTTTCTTTAATTTCCATCGTAACTTTCTCCAATTTTTTAATCACCAAATCACATTTCTCCTCACTTCGTTTTTCATTTTCTTTAATTCGTTTAACATTTACTTCAATTCGTTTAACAGTTCCTTCAAGTCATTTAAAGTTTTCTTTAAATTGTTTGGAATCTACTTCAATTCTTTTAAAATTTCTTTCAATTCTTTTAAAATTATTCCTGTTTTTTTTTTCATCTCTTCCATAATTTCTTTGAACATTAACATCATTTTATCTTCTATTGATAATTGCTCTAAAATCAGCGTTTTATCCCCTTCTTCTTCTTCAAATTTATTATTCAAAATTATTATAATTAACGAATAAATCCTCACGCTTTTATATTCACAGCATTTATTTAATAATGTAGTTTTGTTTAAATGGGGATTATCTTTTGTTAGTATTATCAACCTTTTGCCAATAATAAATTATTCAACCATTAATATTTTTGACTATCTTGAAAGATCAACAAGGTGAAACGAAGAAAAGTAGTTTTTCCAAAGTAAGCTTTTTCCGAGATGTTTTTAACTGATATTTTAGATTTGACATTTGTTCCATTATTGCTGATAGATTATTCCACAGTGGCACTGCTGGCAGAGTTGTAGCAGTAGAAAACATCTTATTTTGGGCCAGATAAACTTATCACATTTTAAGCTTCACAGTTAGGTTTGAACCTGGCAGAAAAAACAAAGTATACAGTGAGATCCAAATTGAGTGAGGATGGTTTGAATTTGGCGCCTTACGTCTTAGTGTATTTCACGGTGTTAGTGTAGCACTATTGAAATATATTGCGTCAAATTACAGCAGCAACTCGTCACTTTCTCGTTTACATGTTGTGCTTTGCCACGTTTTCATTGAATTTTTGCTTTATTTGGCTTGTTTTCTTATTTTACAAAACAGTTCTTTTCAGAACTACGGTTTGTTAGACGATTTTATTATCAAGTAAGCTTATTATTTAAAATTAATGATGTTTATAAGCTATATTATCTTTCAGACGCCACTGTAAAATAAAAGAAGGATAAGAATATCCGAAAAGTATTCATGTCCCCAACGTGACAATAATTTACGGTGGCGGTAAATTCAAACAGTTCTCAGTCATTTTGGATCACCCTGTACTTTCATGGATGAGCACTAGATTATTTTTATTGGGAGTTCTGTAACATAACTGTCAAGATATAAATACTTTAGTGTAAAAAAACTCAATGAGAAAGAAAGTTCCAAAATTTTTGTTCTTGAGAGTATTTTTGGTTTCTCCTTAAAAAGTTTTTGTAATTTTCTGCTATTTTAGAGATTGTAGTATCTTGAAAAAATATATCAATTCAATAATACTCCAAAGATTTTTTAAATTCTTACTAACACAAATATATATCATGCCACTTTTTTGACTGCATTATCTTTCTTCATGACGTCAATATAATTTGACTAACGTCGTTTTTGTTAATCCATGAAATATTTGTTTTATCTTATCTATGACATGTGGAGAATGTAAAGGAAATTAATAATTAATTACGAAATCTACTTTATATTTATTTAACTGCATGGTTTGTATTATTTATGAAAGATTAAAGAAAAAACAAATCTCTATTTACTTTAAACAAGGAAGATTATTTTCGCAGATCTAAACAAAATTTTTTTAAAAATGGTGCTGCTGCATAAACAGAATTACAATTTATTGCAGCAAATAAACTTGATTTGATGTTTTGTTATATTTCAGGTTTTCTTTATTTTAGTTTGACCTCTTATAATTATTATGAGATTCTTATATTAAGGTTTATAAATTAAAAGAAATTTATCATCTTTTAATATTATTTATTACTTTGACGTTAATTGATTTTTTGAGATGTTGCATCAATTACAAATTATAAATATTTACATATTTTTCTTTAAATTGTTGAAGTCTGTATACATATTTATTACTGAATTACATATTTACATATTGTTTTTATAAATATAAAATACAAAACAGACAAAAAGTTGCATTTTATTATATAGCACACCCTTTGCTTTTATTTGGTGCTAATAAAAACATACTAAACAGTAACATTTATTTTTTATTCAAATCTATCTTATATTCAATTTGTTGTAATAAATTCGTAAAGGTTATTTTATTAGATCATCATATTTTAAATTTAATTAATTGCATTTTAACAAGGTGACTATTTTATTAGTAGTATCTTAATTTATTTAACATAAGTGTCTTTTGCAACCAACATAAATTTTAAAAACCATGATGTTAAGCATGCCCTTTTTAGCACCAAACAAGACAGGTATGATTGTTATTGTATACACCCTGTAGAATCGCTTCAAGCACTATACAGTTTTACATGCATTTTATTTCAAACCTTAATATTAGCTCCTCTAATTATTTTAGTAAAAAGATATTAAGGAGTGCTGTAAAGACGAATATTACCAATCGAATGATGCCTTTGGTTATGGATTACATTTGGTCGTAACCCAAAAAAGTAAAGGAAATAAAATTTCCATTTTTGCAAAAATCGGTTATGCCTTGGAACGACTACGGAAAAATATTTGCTACCTAAATGTCATTTTTAAGGTTGTCTATTGAACTGCTCGACTATTGAATTTGTATTACTATAAGAAATGAGTTAGAATTGGATGGTACTCTGCAGACAAGAATTTGTAAAATTCTTTGACAATAAAGATTAAGATTAAAAATAATAAACATTGTAAACAAAGTAGATTACGAACTAGATAACAAATGACATTATTTATTATAACAAAGGTTAAATAATTTGCAAAACACAACGAAATTCAATTTTTCATTCTGTCATTCTAATGTTTTCAAAGTATAATTGATTTCTGTTCATTCCAATGTTTCCAAGGCATAGCTGTTTTTTGCATAAACGGAAGGCATCATTCATAATTTTTTTCTTTACCATACTACTTAATATCTTTACTGCAAAATAATTAGGGGAGATAATTAAGGTTTGAAATAAAATGCACGTAAAATTGTATTGTGTCTGAAGCGATTCTACACCCTGTATATTATTATAATATGTAACATGTTTGCTTATAAAAAGAGATTGATTAGCAAAAAATACTGCAAAAATATTACATGTATCTAAATATTAATTTTTATAGTAATAGTATAATTATGTATGTGCTACAGGTTAATTTTATCACACGAAAACATTTTTTTTTGTTTGAATAAACATTTGAAATGCAAGCAGATGTCCAATTGTCTATTTTTTCAAAGGAATCTCAACTCCTTGACCAACTTCATCTATAAATCACACATTTCCTTTTTATATAAAGAAAACATAGAAATTAAAAAAATTTCAGAAAAGATAGGTAGTAATCAGAAGAGTATTGTTTGTAAAACAAAAACATTCTGGAATAAAATAGATTAACACGTTTCGAAACTGTTGTATCAAGGTAAATGTGAACTTATTGTTTACATATTTACGAAAACGTATTAATTGAATCATATCAGAGAAATATATTTAATATGATTAATCCACTTGATACTATACAGAAACAAAAATTGTTTATAGCCACGTCATTCTACATTGTAAGAGACCTGAACTTTAATCTGCTATGTTGGTAATTACAGTCAATATTTTGTCAATACTTGAACTTGAGTATGACTTCACAAGAGAAAATTAATGGGCGAGGTGTTCGTTCTCAAATACGAGCAATAGTGAAGTATCTTACTATAAGTATCAGCATTCATTTTCTTGAGATTAAAAAAAAACAAAAGAATGGTCTCTTGATTAGTTCATAATAGACATTTATAAAAACTGAATCAAGTTAGTCAGGTCACTTCTTCAGTCTTTTTACCTGATAGTAGCAACATGATTAACCCAATTCAATTTTCGTGAATACCTAATGAATTCTATTATTTTTGTCAAATTTTGAGTTTTGTTCTCTAACCTCAAAATCTGACAGCTGTCAAAAATAATAGAATTAACTTATAACTGTAGTTGCGAATGCAAACAAAGTGCAAGCGAGTGCAAGCAAAGTTTAAGGCAAACAAAGACTTTTGTGTTTGTTTAATGCATTTCAGCAACCAAATGACCGCACTTATAAAATTTTAGCATCACATGACCAAACTGTGTTTCAAGTACAAATAACCGAATGCAATTTTTATGAAAAGGTGGAGAATAATATTGTTTGCAATTTTTTATGTATTTCTTATTTAGCAATAATTGCATTCGTGTTAGTTCATTAACCAACAATCTGTTTGTTCTGTTCTTAGAACTTTTAAAGGAACCTTGTATGAACTAATTAGGACTCTTGCTTTTGTTGGTTCAAATATCAAAAGGCACTTGATGAATGTACCTTTTGCTCATACTCTAGGAAAAAAAGTGAAATTGGCTTTTCTGATTTATTTACCGATTTATTTATTTAGAAAATGTTTAAAAATGAAAAATATCGTTAATTATTGGTTATGGTGTAGATGAAGACTGGAATGTTTCTTTTAAAGGCCAAATATTGTCTGTTATTGTATGGTATCAGATGCCCCAATTATTTTGACCTTTTATAAATCTATATAACATTTGAACTAATTGAAATAATGAAATGCGGCGGTGTTCACCAGTCTTCTTATTTTTTAGAGTTTTTTCTGAGTATCCGTCTTTTTTTTGTTCACTTCCGGTCACAATCGGAAATGGCTGCATATTTTCGGGGATAGGACAACTTTGTGATTTCAAACTCCTCGAGGGTAATGCTGTTAGACATTCATACCATTTCAATAACATGCAGTATTCATTTTATGAGCTTATAAAACCATCACCCTGTATAATAACTATGACAAGTATGGCACTTTCGGATAGGGGAAACAATGGGCCAACTGTGAAAAAATATACAGGGTGTTCCATTTGGAATGGCAAAGTTGCCCTATCTCCGAAAATACGCTATCTCATTTATAGAATTTTAATCAATTTGACTGCGATCCAATTTCCTTAAGAAACGTGCAGGGTCCTTTGGTTGAAAGTGCAAACATAAACATGTGCAAACAAAGTTGATGTTTGTATTCCAATTATAACGTGTGAGCAACGGAATTTTGATTCAGAGATTGAACAAAAGAAAGAAATAGACATATCGGTCATGTGCAATTTTGAATCGTATGAATTAGTTTATTTAAACTGTCACTTTTTGAAAAGAGCTGTCAGGTTAACAGTTTTTGAAAAAAAAGATAAAAGAAAATCAGTTTTTAATAATGACATTCATATTTAATGAAGTACAAAAGAGAAATACGGTAGTAATTTATCTAACACAGAATTAGCAACAAAACTGAAGAAATTAATAACACACCTTGTATCCTCCATAATGTTATTGATTCTGTTAAAAGGAGAGTTGCATTGTGTATAGATAACTCGTCTTCTTAATTTAATTGTATTATTTAAAAATTGCTTGATTAAAGATTGTTGAGAGCTCCAAAATCAGAACCAAAATGCTAAAATGCATTTAAAGTAGGTCTGTCAGTGACTGAGAGTAGTTCTCAATGATCCGTAGTAGTTCTAAATGATCTGTAGTAGTTCTACTACCTACTTAAAATTAATATCAGATGCAACCTAAAATTTCCAAGGCCTTCTCTGAATCAAAATTCCGTTGCTCTCACCTTACTTAATGTACAATTTATTGTTTTGTATGCATTATTGTTTTCATTTTTTTTATTATTTCCATTTGAATAATTTCAAATTTATGGATACTCTCCCTCTCTACATGTGTAACACATTACCTGTCTCCTTCTACCATGTATCTGAAAACTTATGGAATGATATTGATTCTTGTTTGAGCCTGAGGGAAATTAATTAAGAACTTACTTAAAGTCTTTGTCAACAGCTAGCCTTGAATTAAAGTTCAACTAAAACAAAAATTTGTTCAACAAAATGAAAACCTCTTGTGTAACTACAGTTGAGAAAATCTTAAATTTATTTTCCTACTCAATCTCACACTATAGTTCATTTTGGGGCTGTTCATAAACTACATCATGCATATCGGGGAAGGTTTGTCCTTAGCGTAACAATGTCTGATATGGGCATGGAAGGGAGTTGGGTAATTGCAACATCACATTACACTTACTTAGGGAGAGAGGGTGTACATTATTGGGGGGGGGTTAACAATAATGGGACGAAAGTATGACAAGAGAGGGGGAAAGAGTCGCAGATAGTTTATGGCAGTCCTTTTACTTAGGGACATAATAGTATATTATTTAACAAGCATATAATGTAGGATATATTATGCGAGGATGAAGTTTACAATATGAGCCAAAGGTGAGTGTTGCAATCATCCGAGTGTAATATACCCATTATATGCAATTCAAATATTATATATTATATTCATATTACGCTAGTGTAATATGAGTAGCATATTTAATCAAATGTCAAAAATTATTTTTAAATCAATTTTGTTTATTATAACAGTACTAACACTTTCCAGAAATAGAAAAGTGTTGTATGCAGCTTGTGGTGTGAGCTGCTAGGCAAAAACACTGTCCTTGACCAAAGAAATACACTTGCAATTAACCTTAGTACATAATAATTATGAATGGCTAGCTTCAGAGGATTAGTGGGTTATGTTTGCTTCATAATCCAAGGGTCGCAGTTTATTCCCTTAGTAGGGTCGGCCAAATGGTCATAGTAATTGGTGCCATGAGGTACAAGGAATGCTCTGCCACCCCGATTCCTCGCCCAAAAATAAACAAATAATTAAGCTAGATTGCCATTCAGGTCTGTATAAAACAGAATGTCTTGTTAAAAAGTACCTTAAAAGCTTAGAAAAGACAGATTGATATCTTCAATCTGTAGTTTCTAGGCTTTTAAGGTACTTTTCACTCTAAATGGTTTAACCACTCTATGGTTACAATACAATTCTCATTTCTAAATTTCCAAGACCAATGTTATAAACATAATAAAAAAAGATGTACAACAATAAATAAAAAAAACTGCTTACCAGTTGAGCCAATGAATTAACATACTATATTGGTAGTACCTTTAAAAATATGCTCGAGACAGACAGCAAAAAATAATCACTCCAACACAGTATAAAATTCAAAAGATCTTGGCATAAATACTCTAAAAGAAATTTTATTACTGTATAATATAATACAAAAAAATTAGAGCAAAAAATATTAAGAAATAAAAATAAAATTAGAAAAAGAAAGTGATTTCGAAGAACTAAATGTTTGTTCTACAGTGCATTTCACCCTACCAATTAAATTAAAATTAAGAGTATTTTTGTTCAAAACCTAATTGTTAATTGGAAAAATACAATAGATCAATACTTCAAAATTACTAAAAAAATTTATCCTAGTCTAATTTACACATTAAGTAATGCTTAATGATTGTTATTAGTTCACAAAAACACAAACATGTTCAGCTTTAATCGTAAAGCCGAATGGTTTTTAGAGAAAAAAATCACATACTCAAATGATAAAAAATAAATACCTACTCTAAAGTGGGAACTTAATGAAAATATCACAAACTAAGCACTTTCATTATTATTATTAGTTAAAAAAGAATTAATTCGCTACATCATTATCTACTTCATCCGAATCAATAATTTCAAAATCACTATCGCTATCGTTTCGCTTTGGTGTGCGATTTGTTGAAACTGCGGTTTTTATAACATTTGCAATTATATTACTACTAATAGCTGATAAACCAGATAAACCACCTAAAATGCCTGTATTCTGTGTGTTTTTGTCCGATGTTTGAGCTTTATGCTTATCTTGTAGTCGAGGATTATCTGTTAGATCTCTAGTAACCTCTGAAAATTGCAAACCTTTAGCATAACAGTTTTCGTCTTCTGAGGAACTGTCACGATTAAAATGGGAAGATTCAAAATTCATACTTTTATGCTCAGAGTCTGAATCACTGGAAAGTTCTCCTGGAGTTATTGATATGCCAGTTGGTTGAGTTGAACGTAATGCAAATTCCAAATCTTCTTCTTCTAAACCATCTAGGCTACCTCCTTCAGCATCTAAATGTGAAGGCATAGATGAAATACCACTTATTAAAGAATTTGTAACCGAATCTGTAAATATAAATGGATTTATTAGAAACTAGTATAAATCTTTGGAGACAATACAATGCTGTTGAATGACATCAAATATCAAATAAAATTTGGCTAACATTGGCGAATGTTTAAAATCAATGAACTTTTAACTTCAGTGGCAACGATGCTAAAATCCTAACCTCATTTTCTAAACAATACAAGGAATTACATACGCTTTTTATTATGACAACATACTTTTCAAAGTATCTAATTGATTCAAAATAAAATATTCATCCACATTTAATATATGCATTTATTTTCTCAGTTCAAAAATCTGTAGATTTGAGTCAATGGTTTTTTACAGCCCATATTTTTTTTATTGTGTTATGCAATACAATAGAAGTACAAGCCCAGTACTCTAAAGAAACTACAATGCATGGCATCTCTAACATACCACCACTTACACTGACGGCTGTTATAGATGATGACGTAGAGAAGGCTTTAAAGCGATTGAAACCTAAGCGATCGGTTGGCCCTGATGGGTTGCCCCCCTACCTGTTTAAAGCCTGTGCAGATTACTTTATAAGACCGTTAGTCAACATATATAACAAAATATTATCATCTAACACTTTTCCTGTACAATGGAAAGTAACCAAAGTCTGCCCAGTCTTTAAATCAGAGAGTCGATGTGATGTCGGAAACTATAGACCTGTTGCACTTTTTTCAGTACCGGCAAAGATTTTTGAATCAATTTTATATGATGTCATCTTTAATCATGTAAAACAATATATATCACTGCATCAACATGGTTTTATGCCAAAGCGATCAACATGCACTAATTTGGTTCTTTTTACTCAAGAAGTTATGGACACCATTAACAGCAATTTCCAAATGGATGTAGTTTATACAGATTTCTCAAAGGCATTTGATAGAGTTGATCACGATATTCTATTGCAAAAAATGCATGAATTTGGTTTTTCTTCTAATTTGTTAGAACTTTTTGTTTCCTACTTAAAGGTAGAAAACAATATGTGGTTTATAGTGGTGCAACATCTACAGTTTTCGATACGTATTGGGGGGTACCGCAAGGTTCCAATCTAGGGCCACTATTGTTCTTGATAATGATAAATAGTTTAAGTAAGGTTATTCGTCATAAAAAATTTCAATTATTTGCTGATGATTTCAAAATTTACCACGCAATACGCACCAAAGATGATTGCACATATTTACAAAATGATTTAAATCGTATATATAGCTGGTCTTTAGATAATAAACTTTCTTTCAATACTCAGAAATGTTGTGTAGTATCATTTACAAGGAAAACTTTGATAATAAACCACACTTACACATTAGGTGATGATACATTACAACGTAAAAACAGTATTCGAGATTTAGGCGTAATATTTGATGATAAACTGACATTCACCAACCATATTGATTTCAGGACAAAAAAAGCCTACCGTGCACTAGGATTTATAATACGAAATTCTAGGGGGTTTAAAAAATTAAATACTTTTATTACACTTTTTAATACATTCGTTCGTTGTCATTTGGAATATGCCTCAGTGGTGTGGTCACCGTTTTACTTTAACTCGGTTAATGAAATCGAAAGAATTCAAAAATCTTTTCTCAGATTCGTGTATTATAAGAAGTATGGAGTGTATGCATTAACCATGCCATCGATGACTTTGAGAACAGAATTTAATTATCTCTCTCTAAAGAGCAGACGTAATTTAGCGGCTTTGATTTTTGTTTATAAAGTTGTGCGTCATCTCATTGATAGCCCATGCATATTGCAGTACATATCTTTTAAAGCCCCTACATATAATTCTAGAATTACAAATTCTTTTCATATTACCACAGCGAAAACAAATTATTTTATGAATTCGCCATTACTCAGAATGTGTCGAACTTTCAATCAGTACGCTACAAATTGTGATATATTTATAATAAGTCTAAATCAGTTTAAAACTGTTCTAAAAGCCCATTTAGCTGAACACGATGCGAATTTACAATTGTAACTTCCATAAACTTTTATTATTAATGTTATTATTTAATTTTAAATATTATTATTATATATTTTTCTCTCTCTCTGTTTACTTAGCTTTCGCTAGAGATTAACTTCTGTTAGAGGGGAAGAAATTCATGCTTATTTTTTATTTTTATTCTTATAATTATAATTACTATTACTATTGTTTATTTATTTAATATTTATTTCATCACTATTACTATTATTATTAGTACTCTTTAAGTTGGAGCGATTACATGTGTAGAATTTTCAATATTTTCAGTTTATCCTTTACTTTCTATAATTGTATATATTTTTTAAAGAATTGTAACCTGTATTGGATCAAGTGATCTGTTGGTTACAATAATAAATAAATAAATAGCATAGACCTAGAAATTTAAGGTATTAATAATATTTTGTGCCACACAGCAGGCCTTATAAGAAAAAAAATAGTTTAAATTCGCCGCATATAACATGTTACAGCCCGAACCAATAAGAGATTATTTGACAACTTTTCTAACCTCAAATTCTTTAAGGAGGTTCGAGTGAAACTAATGAGTCAAAGCAGTGTTTGAATTTTCTTGTTTACTTAATTCTTCAAATATTAATAAAAATTCATTATTTTAATTTAGAATAATATAACAAGTTAATAAATTGATAATTGTTACTTATTCCATGAAGAAAGTAATTAAATGACTTCGTTATTTTTGACTCATATAGTTTGATAAAAAGATGTAGCATCAGGGCGCTGACAACAAGTTTTATTAATGAACGATTTCAAATATATTATTTATTTATTTAAGAACTAAAATTTTTCTAACTTCTGAAATATCAATTTTGAAATTAAAGCAAGAAAAATTAATTTCTCATCTCGTCTCTTTTTTCATTATATTTCTATCTTTTTCTTTTCTCTCAGCTGCTTCCGCGACACTGCCAAACTTTCAGTAATATATATCACTGTCGATAAACGAGATTAAGAAATAAAGTTTAACTTCAATTATTTAAATCATTACAACGGTGACGGTATATTGTTAAAATGTTATAATATTTTAAAAGTATTCAACTTTATTGCATGTGGTTGTTTATTCTTTAAATTTGGAAAAATAATAGAAAAAGTCATGACGGTAGCTTGTCAGCCATAAGAGTCCTGTGTATAAGAACTTTAAAAAAGTCATATTTAAAACTATTTTTCTAAGAAACTAAACGGTCGATCGTTTTCAAATTTTTAGAATACACCAATAAAATATTCTTTTATATACAGGGTGTCCAAAAAGTGTGGAAACGCTTGAATTTCTCGATAACGACACATCCGAAAAGAAAGAAAAAACACGTGTTCCTTTATTTTTTGAAACCTATTCAGTCATGATATAATGGTCGTGGTGATATAATCATGGTATCACAAATGGTGGTGACGGCGCGATAACCGGGTAACATAGCTCCGCCTTACTGATTTTCAAAGTGAATTTAGAGGAGTGTAAAGGTAAAAATAATAAGAAAAGTGACAGTGGATGGTGAAATAATGTAGTGCAGTGTTTGCTAAACACATAAACAAAGTGTAAATACGCGAGTATAAGTTTGCATTCCATTGGGCAATTCTTATAAATCTAGCGAATTTTGTTAATGAGCGTTGCAAGAATGTTTAGAATCGAGTTGTTTTGTTGCATTAATTGTTGGAACATATTCTTGAATTCTTCCAGGAGGGTATTAATGGTGATTGTATTATCTTCAGATGTAGGTTGGTTGTTTGTGTTCTTTAGCATGTTTGAGTAACTGATGTGATGGTGTGTTTGTGCTGTTTGCATTCTATAATTCATGAATTGTTGTTTTGTTACTGGCGCTTGTTGAGTGTTGAGTCCATTATTTACATTGTTAGGTTGTTTAATAAGGGTGTGGTAGAATTCACATCCTCTGTAGTTAGCGGGATGAGGTCCGCCGCACAATGCGCACGTAGCGGGCGTATTGTTAGGTTTTGTGCAACTCGTGGAGTTGTGAGCTGCCCCACATTTCACACAGGAGTATGGTCTATTACAGTATGCCTGCCTTGGTGTGGCCATACTGTTGACAACGCATGCATTGTGTTATTCCCTTTGTTTTTCTAGGCGGTTCGATTTGAACAATTCTATTCTGGATTCCACGTATGCTGTATATTTCTTTGTTATTTGCCGGTTCCAGGTCGACGAAGAATAAATTTAGTGCTCTTTAGATACTCTACTTCTTCCATTTAATATATTTCTGACTTTGTGGCCCTGTTTACTTAGCTCCTCTTTGATTTCATTTATAACTGTTGTGTGATGTAGGTTTTTGATAACTACCCTGAAAGCTTGTTCTTCTTTGGGTTGATATGTGTGATGGATTATATTGGAATCCTTCATGTGTTGTATTAGTTTCCGGTATGTTTCTGGAGTGTGGCAGTTAATTTTTATTGTGTTATCGGCTAATGTTTTTGTATTAAATTGTTCGTTTTCCACAATTTTGTTGAAGCTTGTTATCATGTCTTGGTATTTAGTAACTCCGTACACGAATATTGGAGGTTTTATGGTTATTACTTTTTCCTGTACATTGCTGGTGCTGCCTTCATCTTCGGCATTTAGTTGGCTATATCTGTTTTCTAAGGGTAATTGTGTATTGGTGTTTGTAATCTGAGTTGTTTTTTCCGTTTTTTATTACGTTTAACTGATTGCCATGGATTTTTGTTGGATGCGTTATCGTTTTCGAACCCTAAAAACTCTTTGTCGCTAGTTGACGTCATTCTATATAATCTTCTGTTGTTTGTTACTTGTTGAGATGAGGGTGGCGCCAAAGTATTGTTTTGGTTAAGGGGTGGGAACTAGTTCTGTGTTGGGTAGAAATTGTTACCTGTTTGTATCGGTTGACTTAAAAATTGAAAATTGCTCATTTGTTGATTAGGCACTGTAACTCCCTGTGCATGATAATTTGGATAACTTGGTTGACTGTTAGCGAAACCAGGGCCGTTGAAAGCAGGTAACATTTAGTTTAATTGTTTATTTATTTAAGTTAAATAACTTAAAAAATTTAGTAAATATTTAGGTTAGGTTAATGTTATTTATCAATTATTTATAACGTACACGATCGGTCACTATCTTATCGCGGCGTAGTTTAATGTTCTCACATGCAAACGCTACAAAAGGCGAGAAACGACTAAATATGAAATAGAAATCCTGGCAATTCAAGAAACTAACATTAAAAACGAAAGTACTGTCAATATACAGGAGCACCTGTTTTTCAACGGAGGCGGACATGAAAACCGCCTAGGAACTGGGTTCCTTGTCAAGAAATCAAGACTAAACAGTCTAATGAGTTTCAAAAAAATCAGTAACAGGATTAGTTACTTGAGAATTAGAGGACTACATAGAAAGATTAGTATTATAAACATACATGCGCCTACAGAGGACTCTGAAGAGGAAGTGAAAGAAGCCTTCTATGAAGAATTAGACGAAATGTATGAGACTGTCCCAAAGTACGATATAAAGATTTTATTAGGCGACTGTAATGCCAAAGTAGGACGGGAGAAGAGGAACAAACCAGCTATAGGAAAATATAGTAAACATATCAGAACTAACAAAAATGGACAAAGATTAATAAACTTTGCTATGGAAAAGAAAATGAAAATTAAGTCGACCTTCCTAACACAGAAAGAGATATATAAAGAAACCTGGATAAGCCCCGATGGGAAAACTAAAAATCAAATTGATCACATCCTTATACCAGAAAAACATGGTAAAATAATAGAAGATATTAAAAGCAAAAGAGGGGCAGAAATAGACTCGGATCACTACCTGGTCTACGCAAGAATCAATCAAACAATCCCAGAAGAAGAAACTAAAACAAAATCCCAAAAAAAAAATGGAATGTAAACTTATTAGAACTAGAAGAAAGCAAAAAGAAGTACAAAGAAGATATGGAAAAGATTCTACAAGCAGAGACAATGAACAACAGAATAGAAGACAACTGGGGGAGATTAAAGGAAAATATACAAATAACAGCAGCAAAAAATTTACAAGGAGAGAAAAAACTCAAACAAGGATGGTTTGACAACAAATGCAAAGAAATGGTCGAACAACTGAGCAAAGCAAAAATAAAAATGCCACAGGACAACTGAAGAAAATGTAGCAAAGTTCAAAGAACCAAGGAGAGCAGCCAAAAGATTATATAGAGAAAAGAAAAGGAAGTACCAAGAAAACTTAATAGCCGGAATACAAAGCGAGTACAGACACAAAAATAGTAGACTTCTATAAAAAAGTAGGCATGGCAAGGAAAAGATTCCAACCAATACTAAACTTTTGTAAAGACAAAGAAGGTAATCTAGTAGGTGGAAAGGAAAATGTACTAACAAGATGGAGAGAGCACTACCAAGAAACTAGGAGGAAGAGAAGAAGAAAGTCTCAACAACCATCTGACACCAGCAAATCAAGATCAAGAGTCTACAGAATTTCAAACATGGAATGATTTTACTAAGGTGGTACAGAAGTTACAAAATAACAAAAGTCCAGGATCAGACAGTATACAAAATGAGTTAATAAAGTATGGAGGTAAACAATGAATAGAAAAAGCATTTACAACTTAATCAGAACCAATCTGGGAAGAAAGAGAAATGCCAAAGGATTGGAGACTAGCTTTAATCTTACCCATTTATAAGAAAGGTGACACATTAATCTGCAATAATTACCGACCTATCTCCCTCCTAAGTGTAACATATAAAATTTTAGCAACATTAATTAATAACAAATTAAAGGAAGTAGCAGAAGGAAAGATCGGCGACTACCAGTGTGGTTTCAGGGAGAGTAGGTCTGTAACGGACCAAATCTTTACTCTAAAGCAAGTAATCGAGAAAACAAGGAAGAAGGGAGTGACAATACATGCCCTATTTGTTGATTTTAAGCAGGCATATGATAGCCTAGAAAGATCTAAACTGATACAGACAATGCGACAACTAAAAATACCAAATCATTTAGTGGAATTAGTAATTATGACAACGAAAGAAACTTGGTGCCAAGTAAAAATAGAAGGAGATGTATCGGATACTTTTGAAACAAGAAAAAGACTCCCTCAAGAAGACCCCCTGTCATCCACACTCTTCAACATCGCGTTAGAGGGAATTATAAGAAAATGCAGAATATCGAATATAGAAAATATTCTTAAAGGGCCGCAGCAAGTAATGGCTTATGCAGACGACCTCACACTTTTAAGCAAAACCCAAGAAGGATTAAAGACTTTATTCAAAAAGATAGAAACGGAAGCAGGCAAGTTCGGACTCCAAATTAATGCAGAAAAAACCAAATATTTTATCACATTCAAAAAATCCAAAGAACAAACAATTTTACAATTATACTTTCCAGCAGGAAGAGTGTTATATACCTGGGAGCAGAATTTCCAAGTGAACATTACAGTGAAATAGAGAGACGTATATCACTGGGAATGAGAGCTGCAGGCGAGTATTGATACAACGCACACTTATGTTATGCGATGTACATTCAGCCAATAAGGGCCGACCGTCGAACCACGCCTTGCGCTATTTAAACCACAGAGTTCTTAAGAGTAAAGTATACGAAACACCTTTTCAAGACATGGAGGCCATGAAAGAAAAGATACGTGCAGTTTGTAGGGAAATAACACGTGAAACTTTAAACAGGGTTCCTTTATCCTTTATGAGACGCAATAGAATCTGTTTGGAACATGATGGACAACACTTTGAACATTTGCTTGGTTGAGTTGGTTAGTTTTAAATTAATTCTTATTTAAGCTTCTACTCAAGTGGATATGTAGCAAATTTTTCTAAATAAAATTTTGATTTTCATTTTCTACTTGATGCAATTCAGTTCTTAAACGGTCCTCGAAACAAATATCTACTATATTCTATTATCAGTGATAAATTTCCTAATGACTTTGACATTTGTAAAGGATGTCCAAATTAAACACAAGTTAAAAATTATTAATATTATGAATCTAGTTATAAATGAAAGCAGTATTACTGGTTTGCAAAAATAATTGCAATAATTTGCAAAAAAGATTAATTTTACCATTACACTGTTTTGATTTAAATCTGCATTTTAATTATGTCCTGCTACATACCTATGAAAATACCATATATTTAACGAAATAATACGTAATGTAAAATATGTACCTAAACGGTAGTCACTTATTATGGCGAAATAATAGTCATGTCTTTGGCGGCTATATTTTGAAGTTTTGTACACGCCCCTTTCTTCTCTAATTGGCCAATAAATAGTCCCATAACAAAAGTGTGCGTTGTTTCAATACTCGCGAGCTGCAGCATCACTAAACAGGGTACTTAGAGACAGTGTGGTCTCGCGAGCAGCCAAGGTGCAGATATACAAAACAGTAATTAGACAAACAGTGCTATACGGAAATGAGGTGTGGACATTAAACAAGCTGACCACTAACAAGCTAATGGTTTGGGAGAGGAAAATTTTGCGAAGAATTTTTGGAGGCATAAAGGAGGAAGGACAATGGAGAAGAAGGACCAACGAGGAAGTGTATGCGATGTACAAAGACACGCCAATAGTTAATATGATAAAGAAAGGAAGACTGAGATGATTGGGGCACCTACAATGAATGTCGGAGGAAAGAGTAGCAAAACGGGTGTTCCGAGAGGATATGCCAGGCAAAAATAGAACGGGGCGCCCAGTAAAAGAGTGGATCAAAGATGTGGAAGAGGATCTGGAAGAACTAGGAATAAAAGATTGGAAAACACTTGCGTACAGAAGAGACAAATGGAAGAAAGAAGTAACAGAAAAAGCCAGGGGCCTTAAAAGGCCTGTAGTGCTATATATTATATTATTATTCAGTCATGATATGCAAACATCACCCCCCTGGGGGGTGGGGCGAGAGTAAGTTGTGAAAACTTAAATGGGAACACCTATTTTTTATTGCACTTTTGCATTCTCCATAAAAAACTGTTCTCAAATTGCAAATCTCGCCCCCCCAACCCTGACCCCTCTTGGGGTGGAAAGAGGGAAAATTGCACATGTCCGCAGAAAAACGATCTTTTTTTTACTTTTTTCCTCCAAAATTTTTTTTGTGATTTACCTATTGTCCGACACCCTCCCCCAACCTTTTAGGGGTGGAAATTTTGGAGGAAAAAAAAAGTAAAAAAGATCGTTTTTCTGCAGACGTGTGCAGTTTTCCCTCTTTCCACCCCCAAGAGGTGTCGGGGGTGGGAAGAGAAATTTGCAATTTGGGAACAGTTTTTTATGGTGAATGCAAAAATGCAATAAAAAATAGGTGTTTAAGTTTTCACAACTTACTCCCGCCCCACCCCCCGGGGGTGATGTTTGCATATGACTAAATAGGTGTCAAAAAATAAAGGAACACGTGTTTTTTCTTTTTGTAATCGGATGTCGTTCTCGAGAAATTCAAACGTTTCCACACTTTTTGGACACCCGGTATATGCTAAGTTTTGAATCGAGAAAATTCGTTTTACATAAGATTCGCTCGAACCTCCTTAAGTTGTGAAGTGTTTGAAGTTAGAGAATCAAAGTGAAAAACTAGATATAATTAAAAATGTGTAAAAAGAAGAAATAACAAAACTCGCAATCTATAGTGCTTTCAATTTAAATAGCAACTTCCAGTGTCAAATTTCTATAAAATTTTGGGACTGTACAATAACAAACATACTTTTTGTAGTGAGTATACCAGAGATATCTAGTACAAAAAGTTACTGGTCTTTAGGTTAAGTTGTCAAAAATATAAGAAGCGTTAGTCATTATTTGTAATATTTTTGTATAATTTTTATGTATTTATAATAAATAAATGTATAAAATAGTTTAAAAACCAAATAAGAGTAGGATAAATCTGTATTTTATTTTAACTCATAATTTTGAGACATTTAGAAAATCTTCAGAAACGCCAATATTAAGAATTGAATTCACTTTTAAAATTTTATAGGATAACCAACTTAACAAAATTTGACAATTATGTAAAGTGAAAGCAGTTTAAACAACGCTTGTAGGTTAATTTTAATCTAAATAAAACCATACAACTGGCGTGTACCGTTGCCGATAATGCAGGTCGTACCAAATACCATTGCCGCCCCTTTTCTTATTGGTCAGGGTTCGATTACATATTAACCTGCCTATTTAAAAAAACAAAAATTTAATAACACTTTTGTCATATTTTTAAACAAAAAAACTTTTCTGAGGTACGTAACCATTGCGTTACTGGAGCTACAAGAGTATTAATGTTTTAATGGAATGTATACTTGTGCTATAGAGGCCCATTCTATCATCGCATGTGGAAATTACGTTCTACAGTAGGCATCGGCAATCTTTTTTGGCTGTAGGTCAAATTGTGACTATTAAGAAGACTGGTCAATGGGTATTTTAATTTTGGACAATGTCGCTGTATTCCACCTACATATGTTAATTTCTGCAACTTTGTAATCAAACCAAAATGTTAATCTTATTTATATTTTCTCAAAGTGTTCGTTTAATGTTTATGTTTTATAATTTATTTTTATATACAGTGAAGCATCGCTAATTCGGACTAATTAAAACAAGCAATCCGAATCATCGCGATTTCCGGATTACCGCGTCCGTAGAATTACAATGTTTTATTTATAAATAAATGCAATTAAAACATTCTGCAAAAATTGTATTTAAAAATAAATAAAACTACAAAAGTATTTAACGCAAAACAGTTTTAAAAACGCAAAAATAATGTTCCACATTAATATGTCGTTAATCAAAGAAGGTGGCGATTTTCTTTGTTTCGTGTTTTTTAAACTTAATACCTTATACTGAGAAAAGCGTTTAGTTGGAACAATTAAATTTATTTAACTAAATATTTAGTTATTGGCCCTACTAAATGCTTTTCTCAGTGTAGATATGATTTTTTTTTAATCTTCCAGCATCACAATTGTTTCAATTTTTCCACAGCTTATTGCAAAGCCACGCTAATCGTTTTGCAACTGTTTTTAAAGGGCCTTGCTGCGTGCGAATCATTGAATAGCTTTTCTCCCAAGATTTCTAACAGACGTAAATTGTGTCTTTTTAAAATTAAGTATCCAATCTTTACTTGCCCTGAAGTCATCCTTTTTGAAAACATCTTTGATAAAGTTACAGCAGCATGTGGTGCATACGAAACAATGCAGTTGTGATACCACGAATGCGCTATCGCACTCGTACATATTGCGTACGAGTGTGATAGTGCATACGTCACATCGCGATTGCTTCAGTGTTTCCTATGCACTGCATGCTTCTGGATAAAGATGCTTTGCCTTTTCGGTCAAAATTTCGGATTATCAAAACCTTTAAATCCGGATTACAGTAGAATCAATGTTAATAAAATGCTGATCCGGATTGTCGTGGTATTCGGATTAACGTAGATTCGGATCAACGAGGCTTCACTGTATTATGCTTTATTTGCACTCAAGTGGGTCATAGGTCGCCGACGCCTGTTCTACAGTAATAAGCACGATCAAGATTTTTGTAAATGGAGATGGATAATTTCCCTCTAGTCTGAAGGAGCCTGAAAACTATTTCTACAATAAAATTTACTAGTTTAAAGTTGAGAATTTTTGGATGATGTAAATCACCAAATGGATGCAAATTCTATTTAGGTCCCCATAGGCTAGCTTAGCAGTTAGATTATTAGTATAGCAGCAAAGCTAATCTAGTGGAGACCAAAGTGGAACTTTCCCCATATAATTAATAACCAAGTTTAGTAATTAAGGATGTGTTAACTAAAAATCCGGACAATTAATTGCAACCATGTAACAAGGTAGGCTTTATAAACAAATTGTTATACAGTGTGTCTATTTAGAGCGCAATTATTCATTATCTCTTAAACTACTAAATAGCGAGTAACGCTAACTAAAAACTTTTAATACAACAGTTGCTTGGTTGTGTGACAAATTAAATTACGCTTTTTTAAAATAGGACACTCTATACATTTTATGCGAAATTGATTCCCCTATCAGTTGTTTACTCATAAATAATATCACAAGTGGTCTGATTTTTTCCGACAAAATTTGTCGTTTCAGATATGAGTAGCTTTGCAACGAAAATTACACGAGTCGACGCAGGAGACGAGTGTAATTTTCCAAAAGCAAAAGCTACGAATGTCTTAAACGATAAATTTTGCAAGAAAAAATTAGACCACGAGTTTTATTCGGCATGATAATCCACCGAGCAAATTTTTATTTAGCGTGTGTAGTTAATATTAATTTAATTAAATTTGACATTTCATTTTGACAAGTGGTTTTTTCTTAGTGAAAAAACCACTAGTGGTTTTTTCACTATAAAACTAATTTCATTGGTCCCAATTTGAAAAATTCTGTAATTTGATTGGTTAAAAATTTTCGAGTTGGATTGTCAACAATAAATTCTTTTTTGAAATCTATTACGACGTTGCCAATTGATAAATTATTTTCTTAAATCTTTTGAGTTTTGTAAAGCATAACATAATAAGAAATGGTATAATAAATAAGTCAGTTTATTCATTTAGTTGAATTTTAAAAACATTCTTTGTAGACAGTATTATCAGAGTCCTACAAACACTATTAAAATGTTCTCAAGCTTTGTTTATGTACAGGATGTTCAAATTATACCTTCAAATATTGATAACACTAAATCAAATTTATTCAATTTTTCCAAATAGAACACCCTGTATGTTTTACTGAAAATTAAGACTTGGATTAGTAATCGATTATTCATTTTTTTTAAATTAAATTATTACATAATTACTAGGGCTGTATGATTATTGAAATTAATAATCGAGAATCAATTAAAAAAATTGATTAAATCGATTGATTGATGAATATGTATAACTTGAGGTTAGCAAAATATATTGCTATATTGGTAGCAGTATTAGTATTTTACTGAAAATGTGGGAAATTCAAACAGGCGACAGTATATCTGTCCTACGATATTACAAAACGATTGAAAAGAAAAGCATCTATGCAAAACAATTATCACAGTTTGACACACTGGTCGTGTGATCAGGGTTAGGTAATCTCCCAATTTTTGACAAGGATTTAGTTAAATTAAGTGAAGACAAGGAGATTAAATTTTTGCAAGATATTTCTTACCATTAGTAACATCCCCGTGGATTGGGGATTTGGTTCTTTTTAAAATATTTTTTGCAATTAGGGATTGAGAACTGAATTTTTAAAAATATCTCTTTGGAATTAGAGATTGAAAATTGGATTTTTAAAAATATTTTTTTGGATTAGAGATTGAAGTTTTTTCAAAATATTTTTGGGATTAGAGATTGGAGGGTGGAATTTTCTTTATATATTCTTTAGGATTAAGGATTAAATTTCGATTTGTTCACACTAAAGTACACTTCAATAACCAAATTCACACTGTAGGAATACAGAAAATGATGATCTGGGTCCCCCCCTACTTCCTTGCAAAGCTTCTTTCAAACAATATCATTCGTGTAAACTACCAGCTATATATGGAACAATGCACATGTGCCTAAACCTTTGATACCGATGCCAGTGAGATATGGCTGGAATTTAGAAAATGAACTACTTCAATTTGATTAGATTAAGGGGATCCACTACCACAAAAAACTAACTAACTAAAAACTGACTGAAAAGTATTAAGATCAAGACAATGAGTTAGAAGATGAAGATGAGCCAGAACTATTGAACTTAATACACTGTATCAGGACAAAGAGGAACAACGTGGATAACAAAATGAACTGTTAAAGCTGAAATATTTGAAATATAACAGTGGCAGTCATTACTGCCACTAATTATAGATAGCATTAATTTTTATTTGAATTTGAAATGTAATGTTTTATTTTCATCATTATTAAACTGAATACAATTTAAATATACTTCAATAATATAAAAAAGATATTGATACAAAAGAATTTCCTTAATTATATTCATATCTTTATTGTATCCTTATTTCTTTTTTGAGAAAAAGAGAATCAGAGTATTAGGAATTAGGTGAGCTTTTCCTAGTAATTGATAAGCGCCAACAAAGCAAATCTAAAACCATTTGATAAGAGCTAGAGAAATATATATTCCAATAGGGAGGGAGGGGATTATAAGGATTAGATTTATTTCAAAATATTCTTTGAGATTAGACATGAACTTTTAAATATATTTTTTGAGATTAGGGATTGAATTTTCTGAATTATGAAATAATTTTTAAAAATGTTTTATTAGATTAGGGATTGGATTTTTAAAAAATATTCAGGTCTATTCTGTAAGCAACCATATCAATTTTTAACAGTTGAAGTGATTAAAGAGTCGCATCAATTATTATGTACTCACTGCAAAACTTTGTTGAATTTTATTTTTACAAAAATGTTAATTCTATAAAAGTCTTTTACAAGAGTAGAAAACCAATGTAATTGTAAAATAAATTTCAAGAAAAGTAATTTCACAAACGTTTATTTATCATTACATTAGAAAAACTCGTTCTTCTAACCTCACTTTTTGGTCATCTTGTTTTGTTTTGCAAGCAGGTAACTCTCTAAGACAATAGTGTTGAATATATTAATGCCTTGCGCCTGGCTTGGATCTGTTACACAGTTTGTTTGTGTTATGTCTAACCTCACCTGATATAGCTATATAATGCATCATGTATATAGTAATCTAAATAACATAAATAAATGTTTAAAAACATTTCCTTTTCCATGAGATGACCTACTTTTCTAAGCTTGCCGAGACATTTACGAACCTTGCATGTGCAGTTTTTCCGAAGTACTCAAATAGTGGCATTTCAATTGATGCAACTTCTTTTCAATCGGCCCTAACAATTGACGTTACAGAAAACCAAAACCAGTTTTAATTGTTATGAATCATGTTCATCAATTATTCACATTATCTCGATTCTTTTCCATAATTGTTATACATAACAATTAGTATGAAATGGTACTTACAGAGAATGTGTCATTTTTGGAATGAGGAATTGGATTTTTTTTAAATATTCTTTGGTATTAGGGATTGGTGATGGAATTTTTAAAAATATTCTTGAGGATTAGGGATTAAATTTTTAAAAATAATTTTTGGGACTCAACTTTTGTATATAGATCTCTTTTCTTACTGCATTGATAGCTGACGTGACTAGAGATGGATCGTTGATTTTGCAACAGAAGTTATGCTAGTTATAAAATAATAATAAGAATCACAATACCAATAATATTAATAACAATAACAACACAAATTAAATACAAATTGAAAAAACTACACTGCAAATACACCAAGAACGAAAGCCAATGTAAATTTGCAAATTCCCACGCAAACATGTTAACACGAGCATAACCTATTACAGTGATGGCGAACCTTTTTGAGAAGTGGGTCAAATCTTGTTCATTATTTTTTTAATACTAGCCCGTGGGTCACTAGGTCAGTGGAGTCACTTGGAAGGGAAGGGGGTAAAAAGGGGGGTAAATAAATACATATATTATTCACGCCTGTTCTAAGATAAAGGGGGTTATCCGGCCCCTATGACCCGTACTTCCGACGTCCCTGTCAGGGATCCATGGTTCATAGTTCACATTACATAATTTTAGTTCACTCTAGGGCAGTGATGGCGAACCTTTTTGAGAAGTGAGTCAAATTTTGTTCATTATTTTTTTTAATACTAGCCCGTGGCTTCACTAAGTTAGTGGCGTCACTTAGAAGGAAGGGGGGGGGGGGGTAAAAGAGGGTATCAATAATTTGGAAACACCGAAAATTTGTTAACAAAAAAACTTAATAGTCGACCCTTTTTTTTGGTCTCACTTTTAAAATCCTATAAAAAGGTTTACGTTTCCTTTTTGTTTTACAACGTTTACTTTTGCAAGTGAAGAGCAAAATTCAACATTAGATATTTATACTTTAGTTTTTTTAATATTTTCGATTGTCTGGTCTCTTTTTTATGATATAAAAAATAAGTTTATAAAAATCAATGCATGGGTCATTTAAAAAGCCTTCGTGGGTCAGTGTCTGACCCGTGGGTCATAGGTTCGCCACCATTGACCTATTAGAAAAAACATGATCATAGTCACGAACCAACAAATGTACTACAGGAGCCAAAAACATCATTCGTAATACTCGAGTAGACTGCAACAAAGCAGCTTACAGATAACAAAGTAAGGAATTTTGTTTGAAAGTACACATTTTATCGAAAATACGATAGGTACAGTGAAGCCTCGTTGATCCGAATCTACGTTAATCCGAATACCACTATAATCTTGACCAGCAATTTATTTACATTGGGTTTATTGTAATCCGGATTTAAAGGTTTTGATAATCCGAACTTTAGAATTAATTGTTTTTATTCCTCAAGTTGTGTTTATAGTAACAAATGCAATGGGTATCCAGATGTGTAATTTGATACAAAACTACCGTTGTAGATAAAATATATGATTTTATTTTATTTATGTTTACGGTATATTTGTCTGGCAAATTCTTATTATAAAAAGTCACGTATTTTTTAGAAGTGGATTGTGGATACTTTACAATTCGTATTAGTTACAAAGGATTATAAGTTAAAAAAGAATTGATACTTCTTTTACGAATTATGGCTTTATGTACCTATCTCCGCCGTACATAAAAAGATTTTCTGGTAAGTTTAAAAATTGTTAAAAAGATCGCATTGTAACTTTAAATATACATTTCCAGATTTGTTAAAAAATCTGAAGCATCATATAACAACGTTAAAAAAAACTTTAAAACCTGCTGAATATCCGGATATGGAAGAATGGTTAATTGTATGGTTTTTCATATGTCACCGATATCCTCCGAAATGTTGGACAAAAAGTCAAAGCATCATTATCCAGCAGTGTGAGGTGCATACGAAACAGTGGAAGCAGTTGCGATACAACGTATGCGCTATCACCTTCGTACACTCTGGTTCCACTGATTCATATACTCTGCACGCTACTGTGACTTTATTAAAGATGGAAACGAAAGATTGGAAAAGATTGGATACTTAAATTTAAAAAGACAATTTGCGTATGTTAAAAATCGCGGGAGAAAAGCTATTCAATGATTCGCACGCAGTGAAGCCCTTTAAGAAACAGTTGCAAAGTGGTGGCTTTGCAATGGGCGGTAGAAAATTTGAAACAATTTCGATTCCGGAAGGTTTAAAAGAATAATCTAAGTTCAAAAAACAGGAAACAAGTAAGAATCACCGCCTTTTTTGGCGAACGACATATTAATGCGGAATATTATTTCTTGTGTTTTTAAAACAGTTTTTGCGTAAATATTTTTGTAGTTTTTTTTTAAATAAATGTGTTGCAGAATGATAGTCTGAATTAGCGAGACTTCACTTTTTGAGATTATGGATTGAACTTTTAAAAGCATTTTTTTAGAATTAAGGAATAAGAATTAGATTTTTTTAAATGTTTTACGCCACGGGATTGGAGATTGAAGATTGGAAAAAAAATGTTGTACTTTCTAAAAATATTTTTTGGAATAAGAGATTGTTTTCTTTTCAAAATAATTTTGAGATTAGGGATAGAAGTTTTAAAAATATTTTTTGGGGTTACAATTAGATTTTTAGAATTAGGGACTATAAGGATTAGATTCTTTTAAAATGTTTTTTGGAATTATGGATTGAATTTTTAAAAGCATTTTTTACGACTAAGAAATAAGGATTAGATTTTTTTTAAATGTTTTATTGGATTGGAGATTAAATTTTTGAACATATTTCTTTAGGATTAGAGATTGAAGATCGAAAAAAAAATAAAATAATTTTTTCAAAATATTTTTTAAAATAAGAGATAAGAAAATAATTTTTTCAAAATATTTTTTAAAATAAGAGATTGGATTCTTTTCAAAATAATTTTTGAAATTAGGATTTGAAGTTTTAAAAATATTTTTTTTTGGGGTTAAACAATTAGATTTTTCAAAATATTTTTTAGGATTAGGGACTATTAAGGATTAAAATTCTTTCAAAATATTTTTTTGGGATTATGGATGATTGAATTTTTAAAAGCATCTTTTAGGATTAAGGAATAAGGATTAGATTTTTTTTAAATTTATGTTTTATGGGATTGGAGATTAAATTTTTAAACATATTTCTTTAGGATTAGAGATTGAAGATCGGAAAAAAAATAAAAAATATTTTTTAAAATAAGAGATTGGATTCTTTTCAAAATAATTTTTGAAATTAGGATTTGAAGTTTTAAAAATATTTTTTTTGGGGTTAAACAATTAGATTTTTCAAAATATTTTTTAGGATTAGGGACTATTACGGATTAAAATTCTTTCAAAATATTTTTTTGGGATTATGGATGATTGAATTTTTAAAAGCATCTTTTAGGATTAAGGAATAAGGATTAGATTTTTTTTAAATTTATGTTTTATGGGATTGGAGATTAAATTTTTAAACATATTTCTTTAGGATTAGAGATTGAAGATCGGAAAAAAAATAAAGAATATTTTTTAAAATAAGAGATTGGATTCTTTTCAAAATAATTTTTGAAATTAGGATTTGAAGTTTTAAAAATATTTTTTTTGGGGGTTAAACAATTAGATTTTTCAAAATATTTTTTAGGATTAGGGACTATTAAGGATTAAAATTCTTTCAAAATATTTTTTTGGGATTATGGATGATTGAATTTTTAAAAGCATCTTTTAGGATTAAGGAATAAGGATTAGATTTTTTTTAAATTTATGTTTTATGGGATTGGAGATTAAATTTTTAAACATATTTCTTTAGGATTAGAGATTGAAGATCGGAAAAAAAATAAAAAATATTTTTTAAAATAAGAGATTGGATTCTTTTCAAAATAATTTTTGAAATTAGGATTTGAAGTTTTAAAAATATTTTTTTTTTGGGGTTAAACAATTAGATTTTTCAAAATATTTTTTAGGATTAGGGACTATTAAGGATTAAAATTCTTTCAAAATATTTTTTTGGGATTATGGATGATTGAATTTTTAAAAGCATCTTTTAGGATTAAGGAATAAGGATTAGATTTTTTTTAAATTTATGTTTTATGGGATTGGAGATTAAATTTTTAAACATATTTCTTTAGGATTAGAGATTGAAGATGGGAAAAAAAATAAAAAATATTTTTTAAAATAAGAGATTGGATTCTTTTCAAAATAATTTTTGGGATTAGGGATTGAAGTTTTAAAAATATTTTTGGGGTTGAACAATTAGATTCTTTGAAAATATTTTTTGGTATTAGGGATTAATGTTAGATTTCATTAATTTCTTTTTTGTAATTCTCAGTGATTATGCTGTGGTTGTAAAATTTTTTTTGGTAGTATTACTTTTAAGTTTCTATCGTCTATTGCTTGGTCAAGAAGCGGCATTCAATATGAACCTATAGGGAGAAGAGTACTAAGTCCGACTCTGAAAATACCTGTTTATAAATGATAGATTTCCCCTTAATCAAAATGTTTGTAGGTAAAATAATCTCCAAAAAAATTCAACTTTTAAATGTAAAAATTTCAAAAATTTATGGATAATCGACACTTTTTTTGAGATGTAAATTTTCTATTTTTACAATCAAAAGTTTTTTCTTTTGGTAGTAGACTTGGCTGGGCCCATCTGTCATATAGGTGAAAGATATTGCGTTAAAACAGTGCATTTTAAAAATTCCTTGTATTATCTATTTTTTTAAGTAATGTTTATATCTGTTTATATTATTTATTCTCTGACAGGATCATAGTCATATCAGAGTTCCTTGTATCACAAATAAGATTATTTACCTGCCGTCTTATCAGTTAACAAACTCTCCAAGTCCGCATCCTGTTCATTGAAATCTTTGTTCTCTATGAATGGTAATAATTCAGATTCAGCAAGAACACCTGGCAAAATAAAAACTGGATTAGTTATCAAATGATAAAAATTTCTAATAAAACGATCGATTACTCACCTTCACTAGTGTGTATTGTACTTGCTACAATTTCTTTGACACTTGTTACATATTCGGAAGGTATCTTTTTAAAAATCAAAGGTGTAGTAAATATAATAATCAATATAAGATATATTATTGCATATCCTGATAGATTATTAGCTACAACCATAAAAGATAAAAACACCCCACATAACGCTGTACAAAACTACAAAAACAATATTATAAAAAACTCTAAATAATTATTATGTACATTCATTATTTGCTTACTCCTGAAGGATTGTTCCTCCGCAAACTACATAAACATGAAATAATACTTGCGAGCAAATCTTTAATTTGCTGTAAAGCATCATTTGCTGAAGCATTGCGTTCTGCCTTCAAATCCCTTCGTTCGAAGAAATAATCGCAAAGGACCAGCACCAAGCAGATTATACAAAGGGCACCGTAGAATTTTAGTTCAAATGTTTGAATCAACCTGTAGTGTCATCAAAGATATAAATAGGTGTTACTCTTAAATAAGTAGGTATGTACAAACCTCAACAAAACAATCAGTACTGCCAGGGCCATGAAATTTAACTTGGGATTGTCCCCAACCAAGACCTTGTAAAGTGCATTGAGATAAGCATTCATTCTACTAGCTTCTAATGGGGATGAAGTTCTTCCTCCGGGCGAAAGTCGATGAACCAAATCACGAAACGTGCGAGATAAAAATTCCATTATGAAATTTTGAGCAAAGCTTTGTTTACATACAATAATGCCCTACACTTCACGAATAATTTTTATACACAATTAAAAATAGTTTTAGTGTAAACTAATATCGTAGATGCACTAGTGGTTTTTCAATAGCACGGTAAATTTAATTTTTGATTAAAATCACACTGCAAATTACGCGCATTTTTTGCTAAAGTGACGTATGGTGAATGAGAAGCTTTTTGATGTTGTTTAAATTCGGCTCGGACATGGTCGGATCACGTCGATCACGAGACATACTTCGTCGTTTCCTCTGTTGTTGTTTACTGATAGTTTGTTTGGTATGTACGCATTAATTTTGTACAGTTTTGTGTTTTTACGAGTATCTACGATGGATAATTTCACTCGAGATAACTTCAGAAACAAACAATAAATATCTGACACTTTAACAAACACGTGACCTTGACGTATACTCCATTTTACTCCACATGTTACACCTGTCTGGTAATATACAGGGTGTAAAAAGATGACGCAACATATGACTACATCGTTTACGGAAAGTGTTTGTAAATTCGGAGAAATAAATTAAAATTCCCAGTTAAAAAAATCGTGTTTTTGATGTTTACTGTAAAAAATTAAGGTTGGCTATGCTTTATTTTTAAATGTCACCACTGTCAATAATTTTATGATCTTAAGGTTGTGTAACCTGTGAAAACAAATTTTAAGGCAGTGCTGCCTAATCTCGAATCATTATTTTTGAAAATAAATTAGCTGAAAATCAAAAATTAAGTAGTTTCTAATATTTCACTTATATCTACTTTATTCCATAATAAAAATGTGAAGGGAATAAAATTTATTACAAGATTTGTAGGTACAGAAGTTTCATTGTTGCCAAGACTTGTAAGAGTTGAGAAACAAAGGTGTCTTATAACACGGTCGTTAGCGCTTGTAGTTCCAGGCATTATTTCTGTTATGAAGGGGGCGCCACCGCGCCACAATACCATGGCCAACTGCATCAATAAACCCGGGGGGGGGGTTATATGGCCGTCTCATCAGCGCTAAAATGTTGTTTGAGAGAATTAGGTCAGGGGTCCTCCCCGTGGCGCCGCTTTTCGAGAAACAAGGAACTATAGTATATTAAGTATCAAGAACAGTAAGGACAGTTTACCGATCGACGACAATGTTTGGCGACTGAGCGAAGCGAAGTCGCCAATATTGGAGGAGATCGGTAGACTCCTTACTGTTTGAGATGCTTATACTATTTTTTGTACGATCACTATGAATATAAAGGTATTAACTAAGGAAATATCCCGAAGATGGTAAAAAAATAGATTTAGGATAATCTATTTTTGCCCTGTAAGTATATCCACCAAACATTAAGTAGGTTTTGTCGTTACCATGGATACGTTTGTAATTTTATTTTTGAATGTCACGATATATTTGTCGTTACCATGGATACGTTTGTAATTACTATTATTTTTGAATGTTAGATATTTTCTCAAATTTGTGAGGAGTGAATCTGAAAACGAATATAATTCGGATATTGAAGAGGCCCGAGAAAATTTAAATAAAAAACATACATTTTTTTAATAGTCCAATTATTTAGAAAATAATGATTTTTCCGCGATCGCGAAAGAAACATCTAAAGATCATGCATTTATTTTATAAATTACATATAATTTACTTACCGTTCTGTTTTTGACAGAACTGAACGGTAAGTGATTACTTACCGACGCGTTTTTGCTTAGCAACCAGTAAATATAACCTACTGTTCTAAAACCAAGTATGGTAAACAATCCGAAATAGGATGGTCGTACAAAAATAGTATATCGTGTTACAAGTGCAGAAAAGTGCCAATTTCTCACGAGTGTGAATCACACGAGTGAGAAATTGGTGTTTTTGCACGCGTTACACACTATACTTTATCTACGACAACAAAAAAAGTAATAAACAATCAACAGCTAAGAAAGTTTTTTAACCTAGAATTTACACTCGCATTCATATTTGGCAATAAATTAAGAGATGTAATGTGAGCCGCTTCCACGATGTTTGGAGGTGTACGAGTGTACACCCCAATTTTTCTTCATCGGATTCACTCATGATGCATATAGAATTTTAAAAACGACAAAAGTAAACATTAAATTTGTAAAGACAATAGTAATAATACGTTTACAATTTGTATAATTTCAGTCAATCTACTATTTAGTACTTACAGCTAAATAATTATGTACCCGTTTTAAAAAAATAATATATGTACAAAAACCACCATTCAATTGTCAAGGTTATTAACCTCTGCGCAAAATGTCAAATATTCTCGCATTATGCAGCAAATTATAAATGTTTTCAATGTTTTTATTGTAATTTAGCAATAATAATAAATAAAATTACATTAAAAATTATATAATAATGTAAAACATTAATTAATTTTTCGTTTTAATTGAATAACAATCATTGTAGCTTTATATAATGAGAAAAAAAATATCATTGAAAGGCATCTCGATAGCTCAATGCTTACGCTCTAGCTACTAACCGAGCGATCCGGGTTCAATTCCCCTGGTCTGACCTTAGTTTTTTTTCTAGATGGATTTCCATTCGAAATATAATTTAATGTAAAATATTAATTAAACAAAATAAATTAACCTTTATCTAAAATTTATAACATTTTATATTTCAAATAATTAATAATATTATAAATATTGCAAGTGGTGACATCTATGGCGTTTTAATACAACTACTGATCGTGAGAAATCATTCCTCACGGTCTTTACCGTTGAGTTTGGAGATTGTTTGCAATTGGTCGTTTTCACGGTTACTAGATTGTGCGGAATGTGTAACTTTCTATGGTGGTCGTAGATAATAGCTATTTATGTAACAAGTACATAATGTAGGACTTTATAGACAAGCCCAGTTTATAGCCGAGCGAGCGAAGCGAGCAAGGCCTATAAAAAGGGCGAGTCTATAAGGTCCGATTATGTAAGAGTTGCATACAAAGCTTTATGTTCGATTCCTAAAATTGGCTAATTATCAAAAAAGATCCGTTTATAAATTTGACATCTATTCTTGACAGAAGAAAATTTGACATGTAAGATACAGTTGTCATACTTTATTTTACTACTATATACCTTATTTTAATACTATCACTTTATTTTACGAGTACAATAATAAGCCAGTTCACTGCCGCAAAACAATACAATAAACAGTACTTTATAATGCAATCGGACATAATAGCTATTTATGTAACAAGTACATAATGTAGGACATTATAGACAAGCCTAGTTTATGCCCGAGCGAGCGAAGCGAGCAAGGCCTATAAAAAGGGCGAGTCTATAAGGTCCGATTATGTAAGAGTTGTATACAAAGCTTTATGTTAGATTCCTAAAATTGGCTAATTATCAGAAAAAAATCAGTTTATAAATTTGACATGTATTCTTGACAGAAGAAAATTTGACATGTAATATACAGTTGTCATACTTTATTTTACTACTATATACTTTATTTTACTACTACCACTTTATTTTACGAGTACAATAATAAGCCACTTCACTGCCGCAAAACAATACAATAAACAGTACTTTATAATGCAATCGGACATAAAATATATTACTGAGGCCAGTTGAATAAAAATTTGAGTAGGCTGCACATTAATTTTTGATATTTTGAAAAATAGCTAAATCGTGTTTATTATACAAAAATAGAAAATTTTCCTTTTTCCAATTATATCTATCTATTTCAATATTTCTCAGCAATTTCATGATCAAAATTAATTGATTAAACAACGTCTTCGCACTGATATATCGCGTTTTAAACAAGCTACGTATTGACAGCATCATTGCTTGTTGATTTCTGTTGATATGTATATCTATTAAAGAAAAAAATTACTATATGCAGTAGAACAGAAATTCCTATCTATGAACTCGACAGATAAACCTACTTCAATTTCGAAAAACTTTCTATGATTTGTTATCCATGGACTGGCTACAACGTTTACTATTCTAATAAGATACTTCTTCCATTCAATCAATTACAACAGCTAAATTACTTTATTTGACATTGAAAAAAGTCTTGGAACTTGTAACAGACCGCGGATTCATTGTCATATGACGAATTGTCACTGATAACATTTTAGCCAACATTTCTTCTAATGTGGCCCTTCTCAAAAGTCTCTATGAAGCATCACTGCAAAATTACATTTAATACGTTTACCATTGGTTATTCTTTGACTTTTGCCCCTATTCTATACTTACTAGTAGAAAAGTATTTAAATTGTAATTAATTTAAAAAAAAGTACTTACACTTTACCAACTAAAAATTAGGTTTACTGTTTAGCCAGTGTTTTATTACGTTGTATTTATTATTGTTAGCATTAGTTATTTGCAAAGTATATCTAGAAGAACGCTAATGCTAATTCAAAGAATAACAAAACTGAATAATTCTATATACATTAAAAATTTGAACATTATTTTTCTCTCCATTTGCCATTGTTAACCTCTAAATTCTGACATCTAATCAAATTGATTTTGTTTATATCAGCAAGAGGTCTCTAGTAGGAGGACTGTCATAGAGATCCTTGATAAATAATTAAGATAAGAGATGAGACATGTTGGACGCCCGTTCTGATTAGTTGGAACCAGAATCCATGGACTTTCTGATTTAACTCGAAAACATACTGAATTTTTTGTTTAAACTTCAATTTTGACAGTTGTCGCTAATTAGTCAATTTAACCTATGATTTTTAGTGCAGACCAAATTGATGGAATGCAACGTGATAGTAATCGCTTTGTACCCTGGTCAAATAAAACAGTTTCTGCTGCATTACAACTTAGATTTACTTGTGGAGCAAGTGGTTATAACACTTTACTCCAGCTACATTTACCCTTTCCTTCAATTAGCACGTTGGACAGAAGAATGCAAAATCTAAAATTCTGGTGGCATTCTGTATGAAATATTCGACTTTCTGAGGATTAAAGTGGATTCAATGAATGAATCGTCGACTGATTCCTCTAATTTAGAAGAACCTATCACACAGAAGAAAAGTAAATTCGTCATTTCTGACGATTCTGATATGGAAGTTTTTTTTTGATAAAAACTAATGAAAAAAGTGAACCCTTACAGGATATCCTAGATGATGAAAGCTTAGCCATAGGAAATTACATCCTTGTAAAATTTGCAACGAAGAAAACCTGTAAATACCTTGTGGGGGTAGTTCAAAAGGTGATTACTGAGGATATGGTGCCAGCCTACTATGTCAAATTCATGAGGAAGAAAGGGCATGAAGGATTGTGAAACGGGAGGAAATCGTCACCAAGCTTCCTCAACCGTCTTGAGATTAAAGGTACTGCTAGGCAGTCAGGACTTCTGAAATTTGCTGTTAATTTCCATAATCTTAACTTTCAATAGAGTAGGGTATAATTTCTTGTATTTATTGAAAAATTAAGTAAATGGTCATTAAAATAATTATTTGACATTATTGTTGTGTTTTAATCAATTATGTACGAATGTGCCCCGTGTGTTGTCCGGAAGTGCCCCGCTATGGGGCAAGTTCAGAAAAATGCAACTTCTGAAAAAATATGTTTTCCAAAAAACGTATGTAACTTTATCCTAATTTCTACATGCCATCTCGTACACAAATGAACGTGTTACATGTCTGAACGTGCACCACTCTCCATTATTTAAGTTAAATATTTCATATATTGATTTATGTTAAATGATTATATGCATAATGCTAATGTAGTGGAATAAAGTTTTGGTTATTCTTTTTCTTTCAACATTTGAATAATTATTAAATTTTGAATTGAATAATAACAAAATTGTAACATGATACCAAACTAGCACGCTGTCAAAATAATAATAATGGTTTGACAAGTCAGGTGGGCCTTGGTTTCTGGTTCATCATGTCTCATCTCTTATCTTAATTATTATCAAGGATCTCTAGACTGTCATATAGACTGTCAAAATAAACATTTTTTTTGCCTTATTGGCACGGCCATATAAACCCTTCCAGGTTTATTGATGCAGTTGGCCATGACAATACAGAACATCCAGGTTGCGTATTATCAAACTATTTCAGAAATATTACATTACTACCCGGTTGCAAATTCTCAAAGTTGTTAATAAAACATAACCTCGCTTAAAATTAGCATAATAGGGGAGTCGCCCAAATTGAACCTTTTTTAGAAAAAAATTGGTATTTCAGATCATTGTCGGTTATTTAAATTAAAATTGACACTAAGGCATACTTTATAATGTTTATTACATACTCAATTAAAAAATATATTGAAAAAAACATAAATTCTCTATGAAAATAAAAAATTAGAAAAATGTGCAATCAGTTCAATTTAGGGAACCAGTTGCCTAAATTGAACCAAGAGTTCCCTAATTTGAACCACCAGCAGATATTCAAATAAACAGCTTTTTAAATAATAAAACCAAAAAAACTTAATTAGGTATTTATGACACTGGGTAATAATATACTAGAAATCACAATAAACCTGTAAGTCTAGCGACTGGAACATGGAAATCCTCATCTTCTACCTCAGCACATTCTTCGTAGGACCACTATGCACTACTCGGGCACCGTGCACTCATTTTCAAGTGAATTCAGGTAGTTACAAGGGCGGATTCAAGGGGGGCCGGTCGGGGCGATCGCCCTCACCTAGACATAGGTGTTTAAATATAAAATTGCATGAAATTTATCGAAATTCTATAAATATTGCAAAATGTTAATATTCAAACTTCACAAAGGGCTTTGACCTGAAACTACCTAAATAAATTCCAACAAATGTTAAGTAGACATCTGGATAGGCGGCGAGGGTATCAATATAACTGAAGAATGGATCGGAATTATTTTATTGCTTTTTATAGGAAGGTTCGTCCCTTGCTTCAAGAATCTTTGCAACATTCTAGGTAATTTATTTGTTCGTTTGCTATATCGACTTTTGGAAATTTTTATATTTAACATTATAGGTTCTGCCTTATGCATAAATTATACGTGTGTAGTGAATCTATAAAATTAAATATTAATTCGATATTTTATGTACATAAAATATAGAGTTAATATTATTAATAAGGGTATTATTATACAGAAAGAAAAAGAGACTACCAAATTTTATATACTAAATGCGTTTCAAGTTCTCTAAGGATTTTACAATAGCTATTATGTCGAAATAAATTTCCAATAAAGCACTTCCTATTATTTATAATGTATAATAATTATAAAACGAGGATGTTTGTCTATGTTTTTATTTTGATTTACATTTTTTTTATTTTAAGCCTTACTTCGTGAAACTCCATAATCCTGAAATGAAATAGAAATAAACTAATAAAAGGTAGATATTTACCTTTGATGATGATACCTAGTAGTTTTGAAATAATATATTATCAGGTATAGAAATTTTAATAAATATTGTGAATCTTTTATTAATTATTTTTCTGATTTTTTCTAAATTTTGTATAAATGATTTTAGGACAAATTTCTCAACTTACAATATTATGCAAAAAATCTCGTGTACAAGACTTTATGAAAGTCTCTTTTTTCACTCATTTGCTTGATAAACTCGGGCTTTGTCCTCGTTAATCAAACCTGCAGAGCCGTGAAAAAAGTATTACTTTCGTAACTAGCTGTACAATATACTATTACCCGGCTGTCTATTTGTTATTAAAAATATTACTCATTATATATTATTGTTACACTTCTCTCTATAAAAATATTAAAAACGTGATTAAGATCTACAATGTCTCAAGACAGGTTAATTGGTTTAGGTCTCCAGCATATACATAAAACAAATCCACCATTACCAGACAAAGTTATAGAACATTTTGCCAAAAGTGGTAATCATCGACTACTACTACACAGCGACCATTTTGTTTGGATTAATTAGACCAATTAGGTAATCCAATAGTCTGCCAAATCGCCATTTTTTGGCGTCGATGGGAATGTAATCGTGTGTTTGCCCTCAGCGACCATGTTGGTTTGGATCGCCTAATTAAAATGTTTTTGACAGTGTTTAAGTTCCTTGTATACCACAGGCAGAACATCCCTGACACGTTATTCATATTCGTCGTGGAAAATGATAACGTTCACAACAACCCGCACACATCTATGTACGAAACAATTTCAATTTTAGATTTACTGCTACACGTCCTAAACTATAAATACAAGGAATGAGTCATCACAAATCACCTGGGCGACAGCGGGTTGCTTTCAACGCATTATTGTATTCCATCTCTCTATTATGTAACGAATATATTGAAAAGAAAAAATAAACAATAGAGAGAGATGAAATGCACTAAAGTATTGGGAGTACCCCGCTGTTGCCCAGGTATCCAGGTAATTTTTATGACTCATTCCTTGTATTTATGGTTATGTGGTTTAGGTCAAAGATTAGAGAGGATTAAGATAGGAAGCTAAGCGACGATGCATAGATAATATAATAATATACTACGTATATAGAATGCAAACTGAATACAATCAAAATTTTATGAGCTTAGCACCAAAAATACAGATGGCACCTGTAATGCGGTCTACCATGACCATCGCCATTAATAAAGCCAAGACCCGATGCAACTGACCATGGACCTACTAGACCTACAGCTTAGCTCTATAACTTAGTGACAAACCGTATCAATGCTGTTTACATAATATCTGTACAGTGTAATTGAAAGGAAAGGTTAAACGACTAGCGCATTTTCAGCGCTTGCGTATTGTTGATTGCATTTGAAATGATTATTTTAATTTGCTTTTGCAAATAGTACGCATATTACATTTTAATTTAATAGCACTGTATAATATAATCACGTGGGCTGTATCCTATAAATTCAGTTTTTTGTTTTAAAATTGAAACTGACATTTCTCAAAAAATGAAATACTCCAAAATATAATTGTGCAGTTTTAAGTTTTCGCTACAAAATTTATTTGCCATCAATTTTTAAATTCTACAAAGGACATGACGACATTTTTTAAATCGAAGAACTTTTGTCAACACTCTTACATTGAAAAACTAATTGAGAAGAAAATTAACAATTACCGTATTTGTGATAGGTATAACTAGCACCGGAAAATTAGTTAATAGTGCCTGTTCTAAAGGTAAGGTATTTAATGCTGATAACTTGTAAATCAGACCGAGTAAATGTTTCGTCGAATTTCTTTAAATAAATTAATTACAATTTTATTATTGTAGCGCAGGAAGAATTTAGAGATGTTATAAAGTATTGCTGGAAAGCCATACATCAATTTCGAAGACACCGCATGTTCCAAGGATACAATTTCAAATTTTAAGTCAGGCCAACCAAAAACAAAACTGTGTCCAAAAGCAAAAAAAGTTATATCAGAAAGTTAACAAGTTAAAACAAACAATCAATAGACAATTTATTATACGTTTTGTAAAAAAATCAGGTACATTTTCTTGTAGTCATAAAGCTAGTGTAAAAGATAGCATTGTTTGCAAGATAGTTGGTTTAAACAACAATAATAAGGCAAATGTAGTAGAAATTGTAAATACAATCTGAACTATTTAACCAATCAAGAAAAATGTAGGTATTTGTTACGATGTAAGAATAAATTAATTTAAATAATTACTTGAATTTCTAAGCCAAAAGGAAAAATAATTTAAATTCTTAAAGATGAAACCGTACTGGTAAAACGCATTTAAGATACTTAGCCCCAAAAATACAGATGGCGCACGAATTAAAAAACAAATAAAAACCTGTTTGATAACTGCCAAAAAAATCATCTACAAAGCATCGTCAAGATTTTGAATAGTTTTTGGTTTTGGGCGAGATTTGCTCTCCAAATTGAAAGAAAAGAAATGGTCTCGTATTGCATAGTGGAAAATTGCCGCAATAATAAAAACGCTCATCCTCAACATACTATTTCACGTTGCCAAAGGACGTAAATATGTAATTAACTTTCGATTGTATTCATTATTGCTTTGCAGGACTACTTTTTCTTTTTTTTGTTTCAGTGCAAAGAAATGGATAAAAACATATGGTTATTAATAGTCACGCCCCGTGCGTAATGAATATCATTACTCCCAGGTCAACGCATATTTATAATGAATGTATTACCAAATAAATAACTTAATAGGAGCAGCGCTGCCGCGGCAAATTTTCGTCGTGTACTGAAATTCTCACTAAAAATGTACCGAATCCCTGGAAAATGTACTGAATGGCGGGAAATTCAAATAAAAGCAATTTTTTTTGTGTAACATATATTGTAAAACATGTCTTTTATTAATCAGAAAATACCAAATTATTGTTTACATTTATGAACTGTCAAATTGTAAAGTGTCAGTAATAATATTTGATGTCAGTTAGCGCAGACCTACATTTAATTTTCAAAGGCCTACTCTAATCTGAAATTTAAATGATCACTCGATATATATGATGTTTGTTTGTTTGTTTTTGGGCGAGGAATCAGGATGGCGGAGCATCCTTCGTACCTCATGGCACCGATTGCTATGATCATTTGGCCGACCCTACTAGAATTTAGCCGTATCTGAGGGAATTCTACCCCCAGGAAGGGATCTTTATCGTGCCAAACATCGCATTGACACGGGACCTACAGTTTTACTTCCTATCCGAATAGAAGGCACGTTTTAAATTTTTCTCCGCTATGAAAAATTACCAGCTCGGCCTGGGATCGAACCTGCGATCTTTGGATTATGAAGCAAACATGCAAACCACTAATCCACCGAGACTGGCATATATGATGTATTACTAAGGACTTACATTAATTATTTCTTAAAATTAATTAGATCTTTAGTTGGCTGCCAAGTATAACAAGTATCTTTATACCTACCTTATTTTTTATCCTACCGAGAAAGAAAATTGCAATTTTACGAAAGTTAGACTAGGATAACGAGAAACAAGTATTAGGGCTATTTAGTAAAAAAATAAATCTTATTATAATAAAATATATCTTATTTTTATGTTTTTGTTAATTATTTTAAATTTTGTTGATGTTTTTTTCCTAATTTCAGTATTTGATAACCTTATTCTTTTTTATTATTTCGTACTGAAATTGGCACTTTTTCCAGAAAGTAGTACTGACGTACCGAATTCGTACTGAATTCAGTACAATTGTACTGAAACGGCAGCACTGAATAGGAGTAGCAAGAATTGGTTATTATTACTGTTACTGTTATTGTTACTACTATTAATATTATATTGAAAATAAACTACTTTCCTTTTCCTGAATTTGTAGCCATCCATATTGTAGCGATTGTGGCGACATCTCTCGTTCAAAATTCGATGCCAGTCATATCATGATCAACTTCATTTATTTCCGCTGTCAGCGAATATGAATGGCCATGAGATTGTAGCGAATATTGCGACATCTAACGCCTCAGGGGGAATTGGACCACAAAAAGCGTAGTTGTTTTTTTACATAGTGCTCTTATGCCAGTTTCCTATCTTAACCCTCTCTAATCTTTGGTTTAGGTATAATTACTGACAGCGGCGGTTCGTCACATGACGCAGGTGCAGCGCTGCTTCACCAACGTTTTCTTGTAAAATCTCCATTTTTACTTTACTTACTGTTTACTACTGTTTTAGAATATTAGAACCCATATTTTATTAATTTTATGAAAATAAAGATATTACCAAAATAGTTTAATCTAAAATAGATACTCAAGAGTTTACTCGTAGTTAAAATTTTTGTAGACCGCCTTTTTATTTAATTGTTTTTTAAATTTGATTTTGTTTATAAAATATGTTTGGTAAATTTTATCACTTATATGTAGTTTTTGAACAGAGAAAATGTATGTGTTTATGTTGTTATTTACCAGGGCCGGCGTAAGCTTTTGCGAGGCCGGGTTCAAAAATGCACTTGGCCTAAAACAACTTCTAAATAAATTATTTATTATAAACACATTATTACATATTATAATGGGATCATCGAGTTATTTACGAAAACGGTAAGTCAGGTATGAGTGCACTTTTTCAAGCATGAGCGACGAAGTAACGAGTAATTCATTTGCGTGAATGCGTCGAAGATGACTTCGCGCATCGAGTTTTGCACAAGATTTTTTGAAACGAACTTGAACAACAACAATGAAAAAACATAATAACCAAAATCTGTAATACTGTATCGAATTCAAAGCAAACATAAAACTAAGTAGGTAATAGCATTCTCTTGTTGCCAATAAATGGCGCTCGAACATTTGTCAGTGGAATTATTATCGATTACTAATCTTTCTTTTGTTATTTCTAATACCCAAATGGTTTCAAAATTAAATTTTAGTTATAATTAAAGAATTCCTCCCACCAGACATTTTTTTACTAAACGTGTCATTTTAACCGAGATTTTATGCTGATTCTGAATATGTAGATCATTTTAGGGAAGAACGTCCGAAATCTGGGGATCAAAAGTAAAAGAATGCTTCATCTCCATGAAATTGAATAATAATTATATTAAGTTTCTATAATTGCCAAATTTAGTTAGGTTAGGTTAAGTTCAGGCTAGGTTAGACTAGGTTTAAGTTAGGTTAGGTTGAGAAAAATTCGAATTTGCATTTGCACAGCGTTTTGGTTAGGTAGTGGCGTTTTTGTGGAGGTTAGGTTGGTAGAAACCAATTTTGGAGGCCTAGGGGCGTTTGCTCCAATAAATTCTAATTCCAAATATGTAATCATTTTTTGGGCGGGAGCCTCAAAGGCCCCAAATTTGGGAATAAAAAGTAAAAAATGCTTAATCTCCATAGAAATGAATAATAATTGTATTAAGTTTATATGATTGCCAAATTGTGTAATTTACAATTACACAATTTAGTTAGGTTAGATTTAGTTAGTCTAGGTTTAGGTTAGGTTAGGTTTAGATTAGGTTAGGTTTAGATTAGGTTAGGTTGAGAAAAATTCGAATTTGCTTTTGCATAGCGTTTTAGTTAGGTAGTGCGTTTTTATGGAGGTTAGGTTGGTAGTAACCAATTTTGGAGGCTTAGGGGCGTTTCCCCAAAAATGATCTACATATTCGGAATCAGCATAAAATTTCTGTTAAAATGTCACCAATTTGGCCAAAAAATGTATGATGGGGAATTCTCTCTTGAAATTGTTCCAAACTTTATTATTTTTAAGTATTTTTAAAGAGCCTAAAAGGGCCAGTGCTTTCTGTATCTTTCTAAAGCACGAATGCGTAAACAACGAATTTTTTCGTTGCAAAATTGAATTACATCATAACGATTTACGTACTACGTTGAATGGTAGAAGTTATTGCCAGTCGTTAATTCACACCGAAACATCGGTGTGACTACAGCAGCAAAGAAAACGCGCGTATTTGTACGTTGTAACGCGGCGCCTTATAAAGCGCGGGGCGTTCAAAACGCAGGGCCGGGTTCCGGAGAACGTGCTGAACCCGCCTCGCGCCGGCCCTGTTATTTACGATACTTAGGGGTAAAGAGTGTTATTGCTTTTTCATTATTTTTACTAAAGTGTTTCTGTTATTGTTTTTGATTTTCTATTTGCTATGCTTTTAAATATGTAACAGTCAGATTCAAAAAAAGAAATGATTATGTAATTTTGTTTCTGTATTATTTGACAATAACTAAATACCTGACTTTTAAAATTATGGCATAACTAATTACTTCGTATGTTCTTTGCATGACACTTGTAGTGTATACAAATAAAGCAGTCTTTTAATGATTAATCATTGTTAATAAAATCGATAGTATTTTTTAATTTTGGCTGTTACATTAATATTTACGTTCATTTTTTATTTATCATTTTTATGTTTATATCTACAATGTTGTTTATTTTTTGTAAAAATCAGTTAAAGCTAATAATCCTAAAGCTAAAGTTCCTGAAAAAATTACTTTGTTTTGATTTTTTGGCTTATATGTAAGGAGAATCGACACTTCCTGTGTATGTATCTGAAGAACGCATACCTTTGACACCTTCCCACATCAGGAAATAAGCATACCTATTATTTTGCGTTTTGTAGGAATTTAATTTTGCATAATTTTGTTTCAATATATTTTTTCACATTTGTCATAGTTTTCGCAGAATTTTGTGAAAACGTTCATGGGTCCTACCAAACGCTGCAGAAATTCCATCCACTATTGTGACATCACCCGCTGCAGTTCCAGGCTCGTTAGCTATAGGAGGTTCCGGTTATTTAGTGAAGCACATTTTTTTAACCTGCTTTATTTGAACTACCAAGTGCTATGCTAGACTATTGTGTCGACATTGTTGTCAATTATATCTTTTCATAATAATAATTAATATTAATAATAATCTAAAATAACTTTAATTTGAATTTAAAATAATTTTTATTTATAATAGAGAAAAATCTTATTTGGGAAATCTTTTTATAGCTGTAGATTTTTGATGTATTAAAATGTACTACGTTATAATAACAAAAATTATGATCATTGAAAAAAACAAAGTATACATAATGAAATTAAAAACTTAATAAACGAAAAAATTTTATAACGTATGGAAAAAATGGTGCAATTTACACACCATTAACTACATTAAACTGCATATTGAACTTACTTTTTTTAGAAATAATATTTTATCTTATATTAATTTGATTGAAAACTGTAACTTTGTTCTTGTGTGTTCTTTCAATCTATAAAAATGCTTAGTAGATAGATCTACTTTATAATCTGAAGAAGAAACTTTATTTTTGAAATGATCAGAATTTTTATTATTGCATCGTATTACATTTTAATGGTGTTTTCATTTTAATATATGAAAAAATTGCGATTATATAAAGAATTCCCAGCTAAATATTTTTTTTTATTATAATCTAAAATGTTTCCTGAATATGACCCCAGTGTGTATTTTACTAGAAACGCCTTTAGGATTATCTTCCTTCTTCAACTGCAGGGTACGAAGTTTCTGGAGAAACCCAAATATAATATAATGATTAACAATACTGTCGAGTTATTTTAATATTTTGCAGTGTATTTCAATATTTAGTTAAGGATACTTTTTAACTAAAATTATTCACACTGACTTTATTATATCGATTTATTATTTGTTATTTTCCAATTTACTGCAATGAATGAATAAACAACATACGAAAACCACACTGCAAATCACTGAGGATTTTTTTATAAAATGAATTATACCGGGTGGGCAATAGTGTGGGGGGAAATCAGATAGCTCCTAAACGGTAACAGCTAGAAAAATCATTCTAATACGGATGTAAACAGTGGCTAGTGGAGCATCTAAAGAAATTATTTTCAAATATACAGGTTGTTGCAGAAAAAGGTGGCACGCTTAAAGTATTTTTTTTAAATAGAATGCACCAAATATTTTTGCATATTTAACACCACTCTTGGCAGGTTTATTCATATCTAGAATTTTAGCGCCATCTAATGACCGGTTTAGAAGTTACAAATTTTTTTTCAAAAAAATTGAGTTTTACATTATCCCACTTAACAGTTTACCGCTTTCACGGCCGCAACTGTGAAGATGAATTTAAGTAGGGATTTTGTTGCAGGGGCTTGTAGGGTGCTCTTCTTTAAAAGAAAATGAAACCACCGTGTAGAGGGTGTTCAAAATTAATTTTTAAATTTAGAAAACTTCAAAGCTAAAATTCACAACTTTTTCAAATGGAACACCCTGTATATTTTGTACCTTTGTGATACAGAATTAAATAACGAACATTTTTTGCATGTACTATGTTCCTATAGCTATCTGGAACCACTTTTGATTTATTGGGAAAAAACTGCAAGAAGTACACAATTAAAAACAATTACTTATTTAAAAATCAAGGTTTTTCAAATAAAACAAAAGAAAAACACTATAACAAATGCTCCATATGTTGCCCATTTGCATGGACACACATTTCGATGCGCCTTAGGAACGATCTTTGTATGTTTCTTAACATTGCCGGCGTGATACTTCTAAAAGCATTATTCTATCCTTCATATTTTGGATTGTGGTTTGTGTCTCTGTATAAACAATTTCTTTCACATATCCCCATAAAAAGAAATCCATTTTTGTAAGATCAGGAGATCTCGCAGGCCATTTAGTCGGCCCATTCCTTCCAATCCATTGATGTAGGTAGATATTATTTAGGTGGTATCTTACTGCATGTAAATAATGCGGTGGAGCACCGTCTTGCTGAAGCCACATCCAATTTCAGATCCTTTGAGGAAGGTTCGCCAATAATTGTGGCAGATAATTCTCCAAAAAAATGAAGATAAATAGCTCCAGTTAATGTACCATCAAAAAAATGTGGCCCTATTACATGTTCTCCAATAATTCCCCCGCAAACGTTTATGGACCATCTGTGCTGGTTATCAAGTTGTCTGAAAAAGTGGGGATTTTCTGTAGCATAATAATGGAAATTGTGCCTGTTAACAAATCCATTTTTATGAAACGTTGCCTCATCAGTGAACAAAACATTGTTGAAGAATGTAGCATCGTCTTGCATTTTACCTATGGCACAATTACAAAAGTGTTTTAGTTTTTCAAAATGAATTTTAGTAATGAAGAACTTGTAGACATGACTTTTGTTTTGGGCGAGTCGGAAAGAAATTGTTTGCTTGTCCGCAGAATTTACCACCAACGGTATCCTGAACGGAGGCTCCCTAAGGTTCACAGCTTTAAAAACCTGATCGATAGATTTGTGAGGACCGGCAATGTACAGTATGAAAAAAGTGAACGAATTAACAATGTTGTGAACGAAGAAAATGAGTTATCTGTTGTGCTGGCAACGATTGAGAATCCCCATGTTAGTCAGAGAGAAGTGAGTTCATCTGTAGGAATAAGTAGACGCTCTGTTGGTCGAATCTTAAAGAAAAATAAGTTTCATGCATATCACATTCAAATGCACCAGGAATTAACTGATAACGATTTTCTAAAACGTTTACAGTTTTGTAACTGGGCCATAGGTAAAATGCAAGACGATGCTACATTCTTCAACAATGTTTTGTTCACTGATGAGGCAACGTTTCATAAAAATGGATTTGTTAACAGGCACAATTTCCATTATTATGCTACAGGAAATCCCCACTTTTTCAGACAACTTGATAACCAGCACAGACGGTCCATAAACGTTTGGGGGGAATTATTGGAGAACATGTAATAGGGCCACATTTTTTTGATGGTACATTAACTGGAGCTATTTATCTTCATTTTTTGGAGAACTATCTGCCACAATTATTGGCGAACCTTCCTCAAAGGGTCCGAAATGGGATGTGGCTTCAGCAAGACGGTGCTCCACCGCATTATTTACATGCAGTAAGAGACCACCTAAATAATATCTACCTACATCAATGGATTGGAAGGAATGGGCCCACTAAATGGCCTGCGAGATCTCCTGATCTTACAAAAATGGATTTCTTTTTATGGGGATATGTGAAAGAAATTGTTTATACAGAGACACAAACCACAATCCAAAATATGAAGGATAGAATAATGCTTTTAGAAGTATCACGCCGGCAATGTTAAGAAACATACAAAGATCGTTTCAAAGGCGCATTGAAATGTGTGTCCATGCAAATGTACAACATATGGAGCATTTGTTATAGTTTTTTCTTTTGTTTTATTTGAAAAACCTTGATTTTTTAAATAAATAATTTTTTAATTGTGTACTTCTTGGAGTTTTTCTCAATAAATCAAAAGTGGTTACAGATAGCTATAGGGACGTACATACAAAAAATGTTCGTTATTTAATTCTGCATAACAAAGGTACAAGATATACAGGGTGTTCCATTTGAAAAAGTTGTGAATTTTAGCTTTGAAGTTTTCTAAATTTAAAAATTAATTTTGAACACCCTGTACATGGTGGGTCCATTTTCTTTCTAAGAAGAGCACTCTACAAGCCCCTGCAACAAAATCCCTTCTTTAATTCGTCTTCACAGTGGCGGCCGTGAAATCGGTAAACTGTTAAGTGGGATAATGTAAAACTCAATTCTTTTGAAAAAAAATTTATAACTTCTAAACCTGTCATTAGATGGAACTAAAATTTTAGATATGAGTAAACCTGCCAAGAGAGGTGTTAAATATGCGAAAATACTTAGGGCATTCTATTTAAAAAAAATTACCTTAAGCGTGCCATACTTTTCTGCAACACCCTGTATATTTGAAAATAATTTCTCTAGATGCGCCTCTATCCAATTCTTACATCCGTATTAGAACGATTTTTCTAGCTGTTACGGATTAGGTGCTATCGGACTTCCCCACACTATTGCCCCATCCGGTATAGGTACCAAAAATGGTAAGCATATTAGGATACAATTTTAGTTATACAATTTTCACGACAATTTGATTTAAGCCGAACAGATATTCTCAAAATAAAATTTTCTGTAAAATTAATGTTACCAAACTTTATTAATAATTTTTCGTATGTTAAAGAGCATTTTCTGACAGCTAAAAGTGGCTCCCGATCATATTTGGATATTTTAAAATATGAGGATTGTAATGATAATATGAATTTTATTTAAAAAATAAAACTCCATCTATTTTGGCCAATATTTTTTAAGCAATTATTAAAAGCTACTTGATGAACATGAACAATCAAATTGTAATAAATGAAAATTAAAAAATCAAATCTAATAAATAAATTCAGTATTAAATAAATTTAGTAATCAGTGCACTTTGTACAAAGGATGGTTTCCGGAGAAGAGCAAACAGACTCCCATCTCCCACTATTCATAACTACTTGCTAGTCCTAAAGTAAAGTACTATTAACATTATATTCAAAGAGGGATTACCATCTAGAATTTTCCACCATTTTTATATGTAAAATTTGAGTTAGGAGAATTATGATTGATACGATGTAGTTTTTCTCAATAATTACTATTATTCAGTTCATTAATAATAAAACTTTAAAAATCTAATATGCAATCTTGGGGGGGTGTTTTTACAAATATGCCAGTAAATAATTCATACATTATGATTTCTACTTTACCTGTTCAAAGGTAGTGTCTTGCTGATATTATAACTATGTACTTTTTAGTCCGTTAAGCATAAATAAAACGTATCTAAATAACACAGGTTTTGTAATTTTTCGGAATTTTGTTACATATTTTTTGTCTATAAAATTGAGTGTAGCGAGTTTTATATACAATGACTTATCTAAAAGCTTGGATCTATACACAGTCCAAAATGTTTAGTTTTTAGTCGTAAGAAAGTGACTGAGGTTCTGTTTGTAACGTCAGAAAATCATTTTCTAAAATAAGTGTTAAGTTAGACAAGAAATTTAATTAAGATTAGTTGAATTCATACAATTATATTTTTTAACATTGATATTATTGTTTATTTCTAATTTCAGAATGTGGCACACTTGCGGCTGCAACAAAACATGTGGCTCAATGGTTAAAAAGAGAAGCTACAAAAGATAATGAAGTGTATTTTTTTAATAAAATGTTATACATATTATAATTAGCAGCTGTTTTATTTACTTCACATCCTACTTTCTTGTAGTGTACTTAAGGTTGGCACATAAATACCTCTCGCACAGAGTGCAACCGTGACATGTTATTACACAGAGTTCACAATTTGGTTGGCTATATTAGAAGCACTGACACAGACTCTCAATGTTCACGTTTATATCCTATGTTGCAGTCTTTGCGATGCTAGCAGAAGCAAACATTACTGTTTACTGGGACGTGTTGCTGTGGACCAGTTGCCATCTAAACTAGAAACCGGATTCAAAACTTACGTCGTTCTGAATAATTGAATCATATATCTATAAAATATACTTATTATCTACTATAATCTAGATAGATTGATTCTAGTTCAACCAATAAAAAATGGCATATGTAAAATATGAATAGTTTATTACATAATTTACAAATACATAGAACTACATCCAGATATATAATATCTACAATTTCAAATTTTCAACTTTGTTAAAACCTCGCGTAGCATAATCTTGTGGTTTTGAACGATCAGATAATTTAGGATATCCTGGATCACCTGGAACAACGGCCTCTCTAGATTTCAAAACTCGCCAGCCTCCAAGTCGAGTCCAGTCATTCTGATTATATTTGAAATAATAAACAGCACCCATAGCTCCCGCTACTAACATAAGAAATTTTCCAGTAAAGTATCTTACGGTGAATGCTCTTTGCTTTCCTAACATAGGTTCTAACGTTTTTCCAAACATATCTAGAGGTGCTCTGTACGCTCTACGAATAGGATTATATTGCTCTTTATAGATTTCAGGGACATGTCGAGGTTCGTTAGGGGAAAGAATTTGATCTTTTAACCACTGCTTTCGCCAGAGTCTTTCTTCATCAGTCATACCAATCAGCCTTTCTCTTTCACGGACATAACGTCCGGCTATTGCCATAGGCTTTACACCACCAGTATCTGAACCCTTCATCCTAATTTGATTAAAATAAAGGGGATTGTTATTTTTATATAAATGTTATATAATTTTACTTACTTTATAGGTTATGTTATTGTGATTATCCTGAAGTTGAATAAAATAAAAATAATAGTTACTAACTAAAATGGCCAATTGTAAAATAATTGAAATATAAAATATCCAGATTTACTAGTACATTTTATATTCTTAGATTGGTAACATAACACAATTTCAAAAATGAAGAGAATATCATTATTATTATTTTTTAAAACTAGTGTAGTTAAAACTAGTTGAGAACCTTCATATTGAAGTTGTTATAACCAAGGCCCGTAAATGTCTAAGCAAGTTTAGAAAGATAGGTCATATCATACACTTCCACTATGTAGCTAGCGCAAAAATGGCGGAACATGTTGATTAACAGGAATAATCAATAACTAGACTTGTTTGCAGTTATGTACTTCTTGGTACTTAGTACCAACGTTAATTCAACGTTTTAGAACATCATCCGCCTCAGATGACGATCATGTCGGCTGTGATAGCAGCTGCATTGCAACTGGTACTGAGCGAAAATCTAGTACTGAGCTCCGCCATCTTAAAAAAAAGGCGCCTAAAATCAGTTTTCGGCACATAACTCGGTTCCTGTAGGTTTTAGAGAAAACGTTTCTGTTTGAAAGTGGGAGAAGATAAACTATGCTAAACAATTACTTCTATACATTTTTTTGTCAGACTAATATACTTTCCGAGTTATAGGGCCGAATAGGCCAAATTTTTTAAAATCGCATTAAAGCGGCATTTACACGCTACTTTTTATCAACTATCCGCTATCCAGGCGCGGATCCAGAGAATTCTTTTAAGGGGGGATTTTGGAAAAATAGCTGTTTTAAACAAATAATAATTCAACAAACATTATTTGTTTTTATCTTATGTATATTTATTTATAAATGTTATATATTGCACAAGATTTAATAAACATTAACTACTTTTACATTCAAAATGTATGTAACTATAATACTGAAGTATTTAACATCAAAGATTGGGGGGGGGCATTACCCCCAGTCCAGAATCTTTTTCACTGCCACATCACATCGCGACTTAGTGGTACGCTCGCAGACACTGCTTATACATCTCTTGTGGATGGCAGGGACGCGAGATTAAATTTGTTCTTGAATTCGCCATTTAGTGCCAATAAGAACGCTTTATTAGGTAGAGCGAAAGCACTCACATCTGCTTCGAAGTATTCGGAAGGATGGTATGCGCAAGCGAACAAAATTGTCACTGTTCAAGGCATTTTCTCCAGTGGACCAGCCTGCACAACCGAATAGCAAATTCTGTATGTACAGGACGGCGGATTTTTGTTGCATCGAGTGGTATGGTTTCGCAATGATTCATACAGAACCGTTGGCATGAACTACGTGCAATATGTCCAAAGGCACGATGGTCCTAATGCAGTTGTAGTATTTGACGGTTATCCAGAGAACGCAGCTATCCGGAATACGAAAAACGCAAAAAGATACAGACGCTCCAGACCTCATGTATCCTGAGGCTAGTAATTTTCGATGCAGCGATGATTCCACCTGCTTTGCAAGAACGATTCTTGGCGAGCGATACTAAGCAAAGGCATTTAATTTCCATATTAATTACGCAGTTTGAAAAACAAACTTACACAGTGAAGTAGGCAGTAGTAGATGCAGATGTGCTCCTCATTCAGACAGCCATCGACATGTCTTCGTCGTTAACGCGTGTAAGTCGTTATCATGTAAATGTAAAAAGGCTGTGCAGGAGCTTGTGAATGTTTGAAAACGAGTTTAAAGTGCTTGGTGCTGTGTCTCTATTGTAATGGGACAGTATATGAAAACATTCCTGATTTTTGGTAGCAGATTTCGACCCCGAAGACTGATACGAGGCCGATAACGTCCTTGATTCGTTGGAGTGGGTGTTGGAGAAAACGGGGGACGAACAAAATTCTAAAGTTAGTGATTCAGCGACATTGCGTAGTGCAAAACGACAGAAAACGCGCATGTGAGTTTGGAGTGTAGATATGGCCTATCGGAGATACCGCGTTAAAAATACAGCGCCGCACAACTCTACCTCATGTGTGGTGTGGGAACGAGTTAATAGAAGTATTAGTTATTATTACTTTATTGCATGAAACTGCTTTAGGTTCGCTAATGGCGGATAATTGGTAAAAAGTAGCGTGCAAATGCCGCTTTTCTGCGATTTCAAAAATCCGATTTATGGTTCTACCCTGTAACTCGGAGAGTTATTAGTTTGATAAGAAACATGTATAGGAGAAATGTTGTAGCAAATCTCATCCTCTCCAACTTTCAACCAGAAACGTTTTCTCTAAGACCTACAAGAACTACGAGTTATATGCCAAAAACTGATTTTAAGTGCCATTTTTCCCAGAAACAGCCGCCGCACACAGGGGCAGGAAACAACAAAACATGGTAAAAAGTAATTTTACAAATTTGCGTTAATATCAAAGTGGACACTGCAACGCCTAAGACAATGAACCGACGCATTGTTTTCCGCAATTATTTCTTTATTAGATCAACATACTTTTCTTTTCCGCCAGGCAAAAGTCGTCTGTTCTGATGTTCCTTATTATATGTTAGCTATCACCTGCGAATAAACAGTGAATTCGATTGTTTGTTGTGGGGAAAGTAAAAAGATTTTGGATATATATCAACATGGATGCTGTCTGGAGGTATGTTCTTTTTATTTAAATAGGTGTATGTTTTTCAAAGTATTTGTTTATGTAGATTTCTTAAATTATACAGCATGTATTAAAAAACCCGTTTCTCAAGTACATTTCATTATTTCAATTAAACTTTAAGTTTACTTCCGGGATAAAAATTTTACATCAATGTAGTCGCAAAATATCTGAGTTTTCAACACTGTAAAAAGATCTTGCCCAAGTGTACACATTTAAAAAAAAAGTGTATAAATCCAATAGTTGTACTTTAAATACACTGTACCTATATGCACTGTAAATTAACATATTCCACATACATATTTCACATTAACAACTATAATAGTTCTTTATTGTATTAGATATTGTTATGTTGTCACAGGAACACAAGCAATGCCTCAAGAGTATTTCACTTTTATTTGCTAACCCTACAGCGATTGTGTTGTACAGGGTGGCTCAGTTAAAATAACCTTGTACCTTCTCTTGGAAACTGCAAGAGTTAAAAAAAAGTTAAATATTAAAGTTGGTTACTATAAAACAAATTTTTATTTTATAATATTTTTGTTTATACAGGCTGAGTCGTTTTGCTATGGCTGCTGCAACCCCCTGTATATTATTCAACAATACATTTATAAAAAAACGTTGACTTATTTTAGGTATTTATAAGTATCTAGTATTATAATAGTTACATATAAGTTGCAATAGGCAAATTAATTTTTTTTAAATGCTGCATTAAAAAAAGATAAAAGCAATTAGACATATTCAAAAACTCCGCGACTTCCAGTGTGTATGTTTATCAAAAATACTTAAAATAAAGTGTAGGATGGAAAATTGTAAAATATACAGGATGTTTATTTTAAAATAACAAAGTTGATAGTAGCCATAACAAAACGACTCACCCTGTATATACAAAAATATTAAAAAAATTAAATTTGTTTTACCAACCAACTTTGATATTTAACCATTTTTCGTAACTCCAACAGTTTCCAAGATAAGGTACAGGGTCATCTTATATGAACCACCCTGTACATTTTATTCAATGTTTTGTATCGTCTATAATCCATAAAAACCTTTTCATACAATAATTATTTATCTAGGCACTCCAAATATTTTTTGCCAGGTTTTTATGCTTCTTGCCCCACTGTGCACCGGTCGCAAACTTAGAACAGTTTCATATGGAACGTATGGTCTGTACCGACCGTCAGCACTGACCATCAGTACTGACGACCAGTGCTGAACGTATTACCTTCACGTGAGGCGCGTGCGGTCAATTTTACCGAAACGTATCTTCGCAACAGAAAGTCGTTGTTGCCGTAGCTTTGCTAATAAAAAAAAAGAAGAGAAAAGAAAAATAAGAGATTATGGGTCCATCCTATAGTCAGTGTAAGGCACTTAAAGGGTACTTTCGTTACATTATATTCACAATCAAGAAAAAAGGAAAGCAAATTTTTTAACTATTTTTGCATGTCAATCAAGTCGTTTGACGAATTACATGCGAACTAGAAAATAGCTTGTTCTTGCTTTGTTTAAATATTTAAAATTCTGTATTACAGCAATTGCCACGTTCCTATCCAGCCAGCACACTGACGTCATAATGTCGGCGTTTTTTCAGCAGTAACGGTATTAAAATGACGTCAAATTGTCGTAAAACTGACAGCATTATGTCACAGCCCAAGGACGCCAATATAAGACGTCATTAAAACGTAGTTCAACGACGACGTTAAAACGTTGTTCAATGACGCCATTAAAACGTCCTATACTAGGACTAGGACAGGAATTATAAATAAATAGTTGAATATTGGAAATAATATTTATTATATACTATTTCATACATAACCGTTAAACAAAAGTAAACATTTACTAAATGAAAAGCTGATAAAACAATATGCAGAATAATTTATGTTACTAAAATAATATTAGTAAGTACTAAGAAACCATTGCATTAGCAGGGGCGGATCCAGAGAATTATTTGGAGGGGGAAGAAATTTTGAAAAAATAATTGTTTTAAATAAATAATAATTAAACAAACATTATTGTTTGTTTTTATCCTATGTATATTTATTTATAAATGTTATATATTGCACAATATTTAATAGACATTAACTACTTTTACATACAAAATTTATTTAACTATAATACTAAAGTGTATAACATTAAAAGTTGGGGGGGGGGGGAATTTTCCCCATATCAGCCCCGGTGGATCCGCGCCTGGCATTAGTATTAATTTATTAACAATAGTAATCTCACAAAATCGTCGAACGGGTAAAATTGTATAGGTTATGTAGTATTGCGACGAAACAAGTAATTATTAATACTCACCCTTTGTGACAAACCTTACAATTGTTATGCAGTATAGTTGCACCTACACATACACTATAAATGTAGGTATGTCCTACAACCTTAATAATAAGTGGAAATTTTACTAATTAAAGAGCAAAACAAATACACGAAATACATTGTGTGCCCGGTTGCACAAACACTTGTCAAAGTTAATCATCCGTTAACGATCCGTTAACAAGCCGTTAGACTATAACGAACCGTTAACGGTTCGTTGACGGCCTGTCAAGTCTTTGACGGCTGTCAAGGATAACAAACCGTTAACACATATTTGGGTTGCACAAACCTTAGTTGACAGTTAACGGTCCGTTAACGAATGATTATCTTAATCATAGACAAATGGCCAATTAAAGTCCGATTAACCTCCAAATTTGCTTTATTTTTTAAATTTTTAAATAATCAGTTAATACAAAAATATTTTATAGTGTTAAAAATATTTGGAATTGATTATCAAATAAATTATTAATATTCAAAATATATACATCTTGTTAAATATGAATATTTTTATAAAATATTAATAAAACTTTCTTAGCATTGTTTTAATTAAATCTTGATAAGTACCTAATAATAATTACAATAATAATAATACAGATTTATTTCAGTCATTACAAAATTTTAGTTAACCCATTTAAAACCACTACTAAAGAAAAACTACAAATAATTTTTTTTTGTGTTTTGATATTTTTATTAACATTAACTGAAGCTGTTCAATACAAAAAAAAATTAAATAATATATTAGAACATAAAAAAATTTAACATTGGGAGGATACCACTTACGCCAATGCACAACGCCGACCGGGGACACAATGCCCACCGTGGATACTACGCTGACTGGCGGTTTTTAACACTTTGCCGACCGACAACACTAAGCCGACCCTTCAAAAAAAAATTGCTACTGGACACTTTCCCGACCGTAGACATTTAGCTTGCAACGACATAGTTCTTGCCAAATATTTACGTGTTTTCAAACGATGTGCAAATACAATATAGTAGATTTCATTTTTATGATCTTTGCCCTCAACAATGCTAGTGATCTTCAATAACTACGGATTCTTTTTTTGTTATGCCGGCTCCAACTTCACTGTATATTTTTATATAGGTTTTCTACTATGTTGAATTTTAGGCAATAATTTTAAAACCATACCATACATATTTAGCTTGTTTAATGTGTATTTCTTAGTAAAAATATGGATATATTATCTTAAGATAAGCTTTGGTGAATTTGATTGTTCGATTCAAGGGGATTGATGCATGGGCATTCGGCCGGTGCGCTTCATTCTAAAAGAATGAATTTATAATTAAATGTTAAAGAATTTATAATTACATGTTAATGAATTTGTCGTAAACTATGGCTTACAACTGGGTATACCTAGGCTGTCATCTAAAGGAAGAAAGAAAAGGAAGAGAGTAGAGATCAAAGGATCGTTCCGCTCCACTTCCTGGCGAAGAAGCCGTGATTATTGTGGATTTGTGTAATTTATGAGGTTGTTTATGTGAATGTTGTTAAAAAAATATATAAAAGTCATCCAGCGCAGTTATGCTGCAAAGAGAAAAAGCAATTGTTCCTTAATTAAGGTTGTGCTTAGTATAATAAACTTATTATCGTAATCTGCTATATTATGTGTTTTTTTTTATTGATCCCTTGAATCGTTACAAGCTGACCGTGGAAAGTACGTCGACCGCATCCTGTGGACACTTTGCCAATCGTGGATACTATGCCGACTGCAAGTAGTGGAGGCTTTGCCGACCGTGGACACTACGACGGCCGCAAACCGTGGACACTACGACGGCCGCAAACGGTGGACACTTTGCCAACCGTGGACACTATGCCGACCGCAAGCGATGGACACTTTGCCGAACTTGGAAACAACGCCAACCCCTTAAATAAATATCGCTGTACATCTCGCCGATCCTCGACACAGCGCCGATCACAAACGGGAGACCCTTAAGAGCCGTCCATAGTTACAATTCTGATGTGAATACAAACATAAAGTTCCACAAAAGCTAAAACTAATTAACCTGTTGGTCAATTTTTATATGGTTTTCACAAATATAACCCCCAAGATGTTTTCTACAATATGACCTTAGGTTGTGGACGATTGGTAAAGTGTCTACCGGTTGCGGGCGACGTAGTGTCCACGCAAGTATTTACTAGCACAAGAAACAACACTGTAACCACAACAGATTTAACCCATTTCACCATTTAACACCAGAAATGCAGGAACTTTTAACAATGCAGGATATGTACATTTGTATCCCTCATCAAGCCAATGTTGCGTTTACTTAACACTCTGATTTATAATCACTTTTTTTCGAAACTATATAAGTTTTTTACTTTTTATATCAACAGTGACATTTTTTTAGTCTTTCCACAGCCATTCTAGATAAAAATTAAAAATTTTAATTGTACGAGTAATTTTTTTAACGACGTCTCTGTCGCCCATGTAATAGTATTCAAAATTCAATAAATTCAGGCTGTAATTTTGATAAAATAAAAGCTGAATTTAAATAAAAAAAAATATGCTACATTTAATTTCATACTATAAAATCACACAGCAGTTATAAAAACAGATATAAATTGGACACAACATACTTAAAAAAATTTCATCTGAGTGTTGCGTTAAAGCAACATTGGCTGGAAATGGGTTAAACAGAAAAAGAAAAATTGATTCAGATTTATCACATCCCTCTGATTTGGAAGATGAAGTTATGGTATGAAGTGCATCTTCGAGATCGAAACAATCCGTTTGAAAGTTTAGATTGAGTTGAATTCAAGGAGCGATTTTGATTGATTAAAAATACAGTACTGGATTTATTGCAAATTATAGGTCCTACATTATAGCCAGTTACTTAAAGAAATAAATTGACATCACCTTTAAACCAAATTCTAGTTTGCTTGAGATTTTATGCCAGAGGCACTTTTCAATAACTTATTGGTGATAACATACACATGCACAAATCGACACTTTGTGGAATAATAAACAGGTCACTGAACAAATTGCACTAATTTTGATAGAACACATCAAAATGCCACCTACTGAAAATGAACTGTATGGAGTGAAAGTTGCTTTCTTTAACATCAGTGCTATTCCACATGCTGTTGGTGCTGTCTTACAGCAGCGCTTTTTCGAAACCGCAAAGTTTATTCTAGTTTAAACGTGCAATCCCTTTGCGATACAAATCTCCAACTGCTTCATTTGATTGTAAAACACCTTTTGTATATTCTATAGGTAAAGCTGAGGAACACACATTCTCAGTCGTAACACAATTGAACAGTTTTTTGGTGTGCTTAAAAGGTTTCCTTGGGCCTACGATTAAAATTGGAATCTATTTCACCAGTTATTGTTGTCTGTGGCGTACCGCATAATATCTGTAATAAAAACAATGGCATTATAGAATGATAGAAATTAAATTGATATGAATGGAGACATTGACTTTATGCCCATTCATAACGCACATCACAATTATGGAAAATACTCAAATTATAAGCCTGAACTAAGATAATTTAAGAAAAAAATGTTTTCTATGTAGTTAAGGTATAGTTAAAACTTTTAAACGGCTCCTTTTACCTTACTTTTATAATGAGGTGATTTTATTGGTATGTAATCGTACTTATGAAAATTGACTTACTTGGCCATAATTGATGTAGCAGGTTTTTTCCACCTCGGAATAATTCCTTTTGTCCATTTTGAAGCTAAAATATTAAAATTATTTAGAAGTTTTAGCATATTAATCAATACAAATAAACTTACCTGCTTAAAATGAGCACACATAAATGTTAGGTTATCCAAATTTGACAAATAAAAACACCACTTTTTGCAATGTTGCCACGTATACAATTAGTTAACAGTCAATTACATGATGAGAGTTTAACAAAAAGTTAAATTGTTTTGTGCAACGCAATTTTCATTTGACGGTCCATCAATTTTTAACAAACCGTTAACTAATGAGAGATTTGACGAGCGTTTCTGCAACCCGGCAGTGGTCACGTGCAGTTCAATAAAAAAATAAAGTAAAACAGTGTTGCTAGATTTGTCTCTCGTACATCAGTGGACCTGACAATACAAAAATAGTTTAATTGAATATTGAAAACAGTAAAATAATGTATTCTATTTACATTCCGCAAATAGAAAAATAAAAAATATTTTATGGAATATATCACGTTTTGGTTACCTAGATAGACCCTAACTAATAATATTAGAAATCTAAAAACGACCTTACTGTACGTCTATTAGTCATATGACGTCGCTGACCAATAATCACTTAAAAATAACGTCATTATAATGTCAGTGTGCTACCTGGGTTTTGTTTATATAATTTAAATACATTTTAAATTTATATTTTAATATAAAAACTTAACAATAAATTGGTCAAATAATGTTTTTTTTTAATCCTAACCAAAAATTAATTACAAAATTTAGCAACTTTGAGTAGTAAAATACCGACTTTTACAAATCAGCTAGCGACTTGCGATGAACTATAATTGGCAACACTGCGACGCACGGGCTGCACATAGGCCCGACGTATTTAATAGTACGGACTGATCATACGCTTTCGATGTGTAACTGTTCATTTAAACATACGGTACTTTTTTATACGTCTTGACGATCAGTACTGACCATACGCTCCATGTGAAGCGACACTTATTAGGGTATAGGGTTATACTTATTAGGGCCCTAAGTCTACAACCCTGCCAAGTTTCAAAACTCCTCAACCTTTTGCACCAAAAAAGTACTTAATACGATAGCTAAAACAGCAAAAGCATTTATTACATTTATAAGAGAATCTTCACATGACTTGCATCGATTCGCACTGTATATAGTACAATGGTGCTTTAGTTACTTTAATTACTAACTTCAAGGGGAACTTTTTAAGGTTATGCTAAAATCTTGACAGCGTAGATGACATGACGACAATGTACTGTCAAATTGTATGATTATAGTTTTTGTGTTTGCTTGGCGTATATCTTGCTAATTCTTTGTTATTCATTTAATTGCAAATGCGAACATTTTACTGGATCTAGAAGTGCATTACATCCACCACAATGACTGTTATAAATAAGGTAACATTAAATTGCATTTATTCCATTGTTTATTGAAATCTTTATCTTGTAAATTTTTAACATGTCAAAATCTTTAATTATATAGTTGTGATAAATTTATTTTATAAAATATGGGTTCAGATTACTCCCTACCAAGATCTGCAACTGATACACGAAACATAGTAGCAAAAGCTCCTTTACCTACATGTTCCGAAAGCGATTCTTCCATTCCCGCTGTTAGAAATAATGTCACTAAATCTATTGTACTATTTGCACATTACTTTAAAATAAGTTTTAATCTTAACTTTTTAATAGATGGATGTAGATGTAGTCTCTAAAGGCGAGGGCTTTCGGTCATATTACATCCAAAAAATTGAAGAACTTCAATTAATTGTTGCTGAGAAAAGTCAAAATCTTCGGAGATTGCAAGCTCAAAGAAATGAACTTAACGCTAAAGGTAAGAATATACGGTTATCTTATATACTCGAATAATGTTAATCTTTTAGTACGAATGTTGCGAGAGGAACTGATGTTACTTCAAGAACAAGGTAGCTATGTAGGAGAGGTCGTTAAACCCATGGATAAAAAAAAAGTTTTAGTCAAAGTACATCCAGAAGGAAAATTTGTAGTAGATATTGATAAAAATATTGATATTAATAATGTTACACCAAATTGTCGCGTCGCTTTACGAAACGAAAGTTATACTCTACACAAGATCTTACCCAATAAGGTAAATTATGCGTACTCTTATTTAGTAAATCATTAATTACATAAGATTGTATTTTACAGGTTGATCCTCTTGTATCTCTCATGATGGTCGAGAAAGTTCCGGATTCTACTTATGAGATGGTTGGCGGATTAGATAAGCAAATAAAAGAAATTAAAGAAGTCATTGAATTGCCTGTCAAACATCCAGAATTGTTTGATTCGCTTGGTATCGCACAGCCAAAAGGTGTTTTACTGTATGGACCACCAGGTATGAAAGTTGAGATTATACCAATGACCCACTTCTTCCTTCACAAAAGTTACTCCTTACCCTTTGATGAACAACCACATCAAGTTTCATGACAAATACTTCCTAGTTTATAACTAATTATGAAATAAATAAAGATTAGTAAAAAGTTTCAGTATTTATTAAAATATAACCTGATAATATTGTTTCGACAGCTACGCTGTCATTATCAAAGGTAATATAAATATAAACAAACACGTCGCTAAGGTAGATACAAAAATAGGTAACTAGATAAAACGATAATAATAATAATCAGAATTATATATTTAACACTTCCAGTAACGGAGAATTACTGAGCTCAAGTTGTTCATTCATTAAAGGTACCCTGAGTTTGTGTTTATATATCTCAAATGCTTCTAAAATGTCTAATTTGCGTTTATTACAAAAATGTAGGAATTTAATATTATTTTGAGGAGTCATTGTGTGATTTTGTTCTAAAAGGTGTTTGGCGTAATTCGATTTTTCAGGATGTTTATTTTTGTAATGACGTACGTGTTCTTTATATCTTATGTCAAAATTTCGAAGTGTTTGCCAATATATACCGAACTACAAAATCACTACAATCATGTTCGGATTGTAATGATTTGTATGTGCTAGTTGTTTAATGGTTGATATCTCTTTGGTAAAATCTGGCTTTGTTAGTGGAATAGTTAAAGCTCTGTGTACTAATGATCTGTAGGCTGCTATTTTATGTGCTTTATGGTGACAAGATTCATTTGATATTGTTATGTCCGTTTGTTTTGGTTTTCTGTATATGAAAAATTCAAATAGATTGTGTTCGTTAATCTTCATAGTTAAGTCTAGGAAGTTTATAGCCCTGTTTTGTTCTGTTTCTAGTGTAAAATTTATGTTTTGCTGGATTGACTTTTAACACCACGTGTTTCTCTCTGTCAAAAATCAGCTGATTAGTGACAGTATTAGGATTCGCGCCTTGTAAACATACAGTAAACATACGTGGAGGTCCCCTAAATTTTGCTTTTCATGTGAAATTAGTTGCATTTTTGCACTTTAAATGGTAAATATAAATAATCTGTTATTATAAATTTCTAAATACGTTGTTTGTCGTGCAGGTTGTGGTAGATGCGCGCTTATTATATATTATCATGTATTTGAATTTGTCTTCTGTGCTTACCTACTTAAACTGCAACCCTAACAGCCGGTGTTTTATTGAAGGAGAACGAATTTTAAACTCTGACCATTTAGTGATGTGTGGAATCAAAGAAAAAAACGGTGAAAACTGGATTGTGAAGGCATATTGCATTCAAGGCAGTGGAATTAAATTGAGTCCACATGAAATATCAGGTGTTTTTAAGGTTACTGATCATGTATTTAATAAATAATAAATTTATTATTGTTTTCTGCTATACCTTCATCAGGGGTAATGTAATCATCAGTTTTAAAGTGGCGGGAACACACATGCATGCTAGGCGTAACGACCTTCCCCATTTTCAGCTTCACTTCCCATACTTTTCTTCGTTCAACTACACTTTTTCCGCCAAATCCATCCTCAATAGTGATTTTTTGACCAATAGGAGGAAATGTATGAAACGATAACTCCGGATTTTTTCTATTTACAGCAGTGCAGCCATAAACAGAACAGTTCAGATTCGATTTACTGCTGGTTCGCCGCAAATGCACAGATTTCAAAACGCCACTCATGCTCAATGAACACAGTAACACAATTAGTTAAAAGCCGTAATCCCGTAATTCATCAAATAATACGATTTGTTGTAATTTCCAAGGTTTTGCTTCAACTTATCGTTTAACACGCCATGTAAACAATGCAACAACTGACATTCTATCCTAATAACAGGTCACGTGACCACGTTGCGCGAGGCCACCACCAGGGAGCGTATCGCTAAGCAATAATTCACAATACTATTAATAAGAATTAAAAATTCGTTGATAACCTCAAAAGAACTCAAAACAATAAGCTAAGATGTCATCAACATAATGAAACCAGAAGATAATGTGTTTAGAGAGGTTTAATTCAAATATTTGATCTTCTAACTTGTCCATAAATATGTTAGTTAATAGACACTAATATGTTAGATGTTGTGTTGTACATTTTGTCCTGTTTTTTTTTTACATATTTTTCTAAGATTTAATATTTAACATATTTTTTTCTAACATATCACTTCTTCAATCTATAAAACACAACATCACAGAGAACAATCTAATTTCTGTTAAAGCAGATAAGGGTAATACTTTGGTAATTATTTCGATAGATATTTACATACAAAAAGTTAATGAATTTATTAATAAAGAAAATTTAGAAACTTTAAACAAAAACCCAACCACAAAATTCCAAAAAGAAATAAAACAAGTTTTAGAAAACTGTAATATCTGCTTTTCAGAATTAGAAAAGCAACTAATCATAAATAAAAACCCACAACCACCTAAACTATATGGACTCCTCAAAACACATAAACAGAATATGCCTATAAGACCAGTTGTATCATACATCAATGCACCTAATCATATTTTATCCAAAAAAACAACCAGATTATTAACACGATAGGTTACAAATCGAAGTACTCTGTTAGAAATTCATTAGAATTAGTAAATAAGCTACAAAACATACATCTTCCACCACATTCAAAACCTGTTAGTTTTGATATTTGTAACATGTTCTCCAGAATACTCCCACAAGAATGTATTCCTTTATTAGATAGTTTCTTGATTATTAGTAATATAGAATTAGTTAAAAGGTTAGAGTTAATTCAATTATTTGACCTTTGTATAAGTCAAAATTATTTCACTTTTAATAACATAATTTATTTACAAAAAGATGGTTTACCTATGGGTAATTCTCTAAGTCCTCTATTAGCTAACATATTTATGGACAAGTTAGAAGATCAAATATTTGAATTAAACTTCTCTAAACACGATGGGCCGTATTCTCATGCCACTATTAAAGGTGTATTTAACTAAAGTTGAATTAAGATCAACAAAAAAAAGAGATAGCTTGATCTAATTCTAATAGGTGGGAAAAGGTTAGAATTGGTCCCCATGGTAATTAAACATGCTATTAACTTAATAGTGGCATGAGAATACAGCCCATTATCTTCTGGTTTCGTTATGTTGATGACATTTTAGCTTGTTTTGACAGTTCTTTTGAGGTTATCAACGAATTTTTTAATTCTTATTAACAGTATCCACCAAAACATAAATTTTACACTAGAAACAGAACAAAACCGGGCTATAAACTTCCTAGACTTAAATATCAAGATTAACGCACACAATCTATTTGAATTTTCCATTTACAGAAAACCAACACAAACGGACATAACAATACCAAATGAATCTTGTTACCATAAAGCACATAAAATAACAGCCTACAGATCATTAGTACACAGAGCTTTAACTATTCCACTCAGCGTCGGATTGGCGACATTAGGGCCCACCGGGCAAACAGCGGAGGAGGCCCCACTTTTTTTTGTTAGTAACTTGAACATATGTCAAATCGCTTCAATAACTTAATAAATATTACGGTTATTTTTGTAAAATTATCAAGATTTAGCAAAAAGAGTGATGCGTGGTGCATTCTGAAAAGTGCTGTTCCAGACAAGGTTCCTGTAGACAGGCTCGGATTAACACTGAAGCCTACTAAGCTCAGGCGCCACATTTTTGGGAACGCCAGCGCCAGACATGGTTTGCAGAATCGCAAATTCGTAGAAACGTCTGGGACTGAACCGCCGGAAGAATAAAATTGAATTGGAAACCTGAAATTCCTGTTTGTATGATTTTCTATTGAAAAATAGAACTTGCTTGAAATGTTTCTATTTACTTTAGTTATGATAGCTAATTGGAAACTGTAAACAAACTAAATACAACGCTATTGGTGGGTGTGCTTAATGACTAATGACATTTACCTAAGTGCGGAAATGCGGATAAACGCTCACTACTAATTTTCATGTTACACGGTTACACGTTTTCCAAAATTGTAAAGAAAGAACTAAAATTTAAATACTTTTGTAGATGCAGCAATGCCATGCTTGTTGACCTAAGTTAATTGTGGCAGTACCGCTTTATTAGCGGTTATTATGTGAATGCAGCTTTGAGCGCTCAGCTGATCACTGTTTATATTCTCTAAATAGCTATCGGGGCCAGAGTTTAGTTGCTAGCCAATGAGGCCGGTTCTTCGAACCTTAACATAGTCGGAGAAAGACCTAGCAAATTCAGTCCAACTTCACTTAACGAAATGAAAAAAGTCAAAGTTGCCGCACTTTGTTGTATGTCTTGCTCAAGCTTCCCTTTCCATCGCGTAGTGATGGCTGATGTTGGTCTACACTCTACCCCCTCTATTTCAAATAGTAGCGACATCCTGGAGCAAACCTGGCACAAACTTTAATTACTAATGTACATGTTATGGAAATTTAATAAAAAGTTGTTTAAAAATTACAATTACGGTATATATTAGATTAATATAACATAATTTTATATAATTAGACAGAAGATGAATGTCCACGGTCAAATTAATGTTAAACTGTGAATATTTTTGTGCATTATTATTATTAAACCTAAGATTTATTGTAAGACAGAATGTCAACCTGGTAACATTCAATGTCGCCAACATCGTTCTGATGCTTTTGCTCCAGCGGCGAGATCAATCATCGCTGCTATTTGAACATATAGGAGCTATACTCTACACTTCTCTAAAGCAGGACAGATTGACCGGACAACGCCGTTATACTATCGCCACTGTTTAAAAATAACGGGGCTATACTATACACTTCTCCAAAACAGGGCAGCTCGACCGGACAACGCCGTTATAGTATACTATTGATTGATTGATTGATGATATATCAACAAAACGCGCCAGCCGTAGAAGAGCTTCAGGGCGCCAAATAGGTTAATCCGGGCTTGCCTGTAGATGAAGAATTTTGAAAATTAATAGCATATGTTAAATAATTTTTATTGCGGTTTGGTATTCTCTATTATTTGAGAATTTTGTTTTGTCGGTTTTCTAAGATCTTTGTTTATTAATTTATAGTTTCCAGAAATCAAAAAGAAGTTGAGTTAACTTTATTTCATTGATAAAATTCAATTCAATTTTTAAGAATCTTCATTGAATATCATCACGATGTTTATACTCCGGTCTCTATTTAATCATCAACTCATTATCACAGCTAACATCCCACATCATTACCGTCTTACTTTTGCCCAATAAAATATGCAAAAACAAATTACAAAGAATTATACCATTTGTAAATTAACTAATACTTTTAAAAGCAAAAATATACAAAGCGACAAAAGAAGGAAAATAATAAAAGAAAACATAAGGAGTTATAAATTTAAAAACGAAGAAATTAGGAAGAAATACCAGGAAACAGAAGATAAGAAAATTTGAAGAAAAAGGAAAGAAGAGAAATGGCAAAAATTTTAAGAAAATGTGCTAGAGTCGACCAAAGAGTGCCGTGGGATATTAAAAATAGTAAAGACAAATGTAAAAAGCACGGAATCGTGGAATAAAGAAGTGAAAAGAATTATAAAATACCTAAGTACAAAACAGACCGGACATTATGAAAAATACAAAGAAAAGAGTCAAAAATCGCAAGTTTAAAATAAGAAATATAGTAAGAACAAACAATGAAGAATCAAAGAATTTTACAATAGAAAAAGGAGTGAAGCAGGGATGTGTCCTCAGCTCTCTATTGTTCACGTTAGTGATGGATGAGTTAATTAAAGATATAAGAAACAAGATGAAAACATCCGAAATTGAATACTGGAAGATGGAGGAAGTGAAATTGATAGAATTAATGTTCGCAGATGACATGATCATTTTGATCAGAACATTCAGAACAAAACCTACAATTTAACTTATACGTATTAAACCAGAAATTACAAAAATATATTATGGGAATAAACGTGGGCAAAACAAAGAACATGATAATATCATGTATAAAGAAAACACATACCGTACAAATACAGGGAAGAATAATTAAGTAAGTCCAAAGCTATTAAGTATGTAGGATCAGTAATAGAAGAAAATGGTAAGATAGACAAAAGAAATAGTAAAATAAAGAACTGGGAAAAGCAGGGAACAGTTTTGGGTAAAAGAGAAGTACCAAAACATATAAAAACAGAAGTTATCAAGAAAATAGCAAGATCGACAATACTATATAGCAGGGAAACATGGACAATAACAAATAGGAATAAATCAAGAATCTATGCAATGGACATGAGATTTTTAAGGAAAATATAAAACAAAACAAGAAGAGACAGAATTAGAAACGAAACCATCGGAGAACAATTTAAAATCAAACCAATATATGAAAAGTTAGTAAAAGGACAATTGAGGTGGTTTGGTAACCAGAAGAATATATGGAGTAAATATGGATGGTGAGAACTGAAAGGAAGTCTGAAATAAGGGAATCAAAGAAGAGACAGACAGAGAAGGAATCGAATGGAAAGAAATCAGACAAATGACATAAGATAGAAAAGAATGGAGAGAGAAGTGCACGAAAGAACAGTAAAGTACATATGGCTTTACAATTAACAATAGAAAGGCATAGAATTAAGAAGAAGAAGAACTAATGGTCTAATTCTTTGTAATTTGTTTATTCTAGGTCTTGGTAAAAAAACAAATCGTTATTGAAACGTTTTAATAAATTTGTAAAAAATAAATTTGAGGACTGAATCCCATTAATTTTTTATTTAATTTCAATATCTATTACTATTAAATATTTAACTTTTATTTTAATTTTAATTTTTAATAGACTTAATATTAATTAATTAATTTTTAATATTCTTGTATTCACGATGTCTGGCTATTCGTCAAAAGTTAATAATATCTGAACTTTGCAAATTGGTCTTGGGGCGCCACTTTTCGGTCTCCAAGGGAGCCCACCGGGCATTTGCCCGGTTGCCCAGTCCGACACTGATTCCACTAACAAAGCCAGATTTTAGCAAAGAGATATCAACCATTAAACAACTAGCACATGCAAATCATTACAATCCGAACATGATTGTCACTTTAATTAAACAAAAAGATTATAGGTTAGCTATCAAAAGACTATATCCCATTGACAATCAAACAGAAGACACAAATTACATATCTATACCATATTTTGGCAAAATATCAGAAAAAATTGCACATATACTAAGAAAAACCAACAATTATAAAATAACATTTAAAACCAAAACTAACACTTTCATTTTTATTTAATGCTAAAGACAGAACACATGATATCATGAAATCGGGCATTTACCGTTTAAATTGTTCTTTTTGTAGTTCGGTATATATTGGCAAACACTTTGAAATTTTGACATAAGATATAAAGAACACGTACGTCATTACAAAAATAAACATCCTGAAAAATCTAATTATGCCAAACACCTTTTAGAACAAAATCACACAATGACTCCTCAAAATAATATTAAATTCCTACATTTTTGTAATAACAAACGCAAATTAGACATTTTAGAAGCATTTGAGATATATAAACACAAACTCAGGGTACCTTTAATGAATGAACAACTTGAGCTCAGTAATTCTCCGTTACTGGAAGTGTTAAATATATAATTCTGATTATTATTATCGTTTTATCTAGTTACCTATTTTTGTATCTACCTTAGCGACGTGTTTGTTTATATTTATATTACCTTTGATAATGACAGCTTAGCTGTCGAAACAATATTGTCAGGTTATATTTTAATAAATACTGTGAAACTTTTTACTAATCTTTATTTATTTCATGATTATGGAGTTCCACAAAGTAAGGCTGGAAACAATAAACAAGATTATAACTAATTATTCGTTGTTGTTACTTCTAAGGTACTGGCAAAACTTTATTGGCTCGTGCAGTAGCCCACCACACCGAATGTACATTTATCCGAGTATCAGGTTCCGAGTTAGTCCAAAAATTCATTGGAGAAGGTTCAAGGATGGTACGAGAATTGTTCGTTATGGCACGTGAACATGCTCCCTCGATTATATTCATGGACGAAATTGATTCTATTGGTTCGTCTCGTATCGAATCTGGATCCGGTGGTGATTCAGAAGTACAAAGAACTATGCTTGAATTACTTAACCAACTTGATGGTTTCGAAGCTACTAAAAATATTAAGGTATATTTAATATTTAATTCTTATTCAAGTGTTTTCATAAGATGAATTGATCTCTAGGTTATTATGGCGACAAATCGTATTGACATCTTGGATCCAGCTTTATTACGGCCAGGAAGAATCGATCGTAAAATTGAATTTCCACCACCAAACGAAGAAGCACGTTTAGACATTTTGAAAATTCATTCTAGAAAAATGAATCTTACTCGTGGTATTAATCTGAGGAAAATAGCTGAATTGATGCCTGGCGCAAGTGGAGCCGAAGTGAAGGTAATTTGGAATTTACAAAATTAGAAATATAAATAATATATTATTTTATTTAAATAGGGTGTATGTACTGAAGCTGGAATGTATGCTTTAAGAGAACGTAGAGTACATGTAACACAAGAGGATTTTGAAATGGCTGTAGCCAAGGTCATGCAGAAAGATTCTGAGAAGAATATGTCTATTAAGAAACTTTGGAAGTAGATTTCAGTGTTTGTCATTTATTATAATTTATAATTATTGTCATTTGAAGTTTTTTTTTTAATAAATAAAAATAGTATAAATTAATTAAGATACATGTTGTATGCTGTACGATGATAAGAGCATTGGGCTGTGCAGTAGGTCGAGGTTCGTGCCAAGTACATATGCACATCATTGCATTCATGACATACAATATTTATAAATTAATTTCCTTAAAAGATACTATCTTAGCTTGTTACCCAGCATTTAAGGGACTATTTTCATGTAGTAAACTATTAACAAATTAAGAAACCAATTTGTAGACAAAAAAATGAGCTATTAAAAATGTAAATTTGACAAAAATAAAAATTTACAAAAAAAAAACAAAATCTAAACTTACATTTGAAAAAAATGATAAATATTAGAGATGTTATATTGCACGATGGAAATTAAGATAACCTTTAAGTGGTAATAAGAATTATAAAGAATAAATATTTTAAATGTACGCTTTCTTTAATTGAAATCTTATATGTAAAAAGGTAAGGGATTTCCTTAACAGCATAGGGTATGTAGTTTTGAAAAGTAAACCCGCTACTTGTACCAATAAGCAATTTTTTAGTAACTGCAACAGATAAATCAATCAAGTAAAGGTGGACCGAAGTCAATTATTGCCATGCTTGCTTATTGTGACACTCATTTGCATTTGTAGTTGGCATAGCAGATAGAAAATTATTCTTCTTTTAGTCATCTCTAGGCTGTTTTATTATAGTATCGTATTTACTCGAAAATAAAACCCCTTCGATTATAAGACCCCCCCCCCCCCTATATTTTGGAGTAAATTTTAAAAAGACTCCTAAAAATATAAGCAATATAAGATATTGAACATTTTTCAGATTTATTTTGTTAAAAAATTTCGTTAGCTATGTTTATGGGAAAGATTCTACCCTTTATTTCTTCACCGAAACAAATGCCTTTGTGGAATGTGCCAAAATGTGGTCAGATGTCACTCCAATAGATAACAGTTTGCACACTTACTGGAAAGATTAAGGTGCTACAATTGTTAACAGTTAGATAAGTACCTACTTAATAGGTTACAATTCTTCAGTCGGTACTATTAAAGGCTTAAATGCATTTCTTAGAAATGTTTTTGCCATCACTGGGTTTTTCATTAATATTGACCATTTCAGTTGTCAACCTTAATTTGTAAAACCATTATTATAAAGAAAAAATGGGGGGGAGGGGCGATTATTAATCATATCCATCATGCGGCTGCAGCCAACATCAGATAGTATAGCACAAATCCCACATTTATTTTACAGCTAAGGAAAACCGCAGAAAATCTTTATCAGTTCTGCCAGCACCGGGATTCGATTCCAGTCCGCCTGAGTAAAGGACTAGCATGCTATCCGCTAACTACTAAAACTATTTATAATACAAATAGTTATGACAAAAGCTGTAATTTTCTTATTCATGATACAAGAGGAAGTAAAAGCTTTATTCTCAAAGCTCTGCAACTCCAAAAGTGAAAGATACATTTTCTTAAGTAGAAGGATAGAAAGGTGTTTCACAACTCTGATTGGCAGGGATTTAATGGAGGATGAGTCTAATTTAAAGAATATCTTGCCAAGAAACTCTGGATGTACTTTTAAATATGTAGAATACAGTAAAAACTGTAAATCTGACCACCTGTTTAAGCTGTCCCTCTGGTCATATTGACCACTTTTTTCAGTCCCTGCAAAAATCCCATTACTATAATGTAATTTATACAGTATAAACTGACCACTTCTCTTTTGTGGCCATTGACCACATTTACCTCGAATATTTTTGTTAAAAAATGTTTGTATAATGTGACCATTAGCCAAGGAATTACTTATAACAGTTAGAACTAATCTTCTAAAAGTTTAAGTAGGCATGTACATGTAAATTGCATTCAAAGAATTTCTAAGAATGCATCGTAATCCCTTAAAGGTGACCAGTTGCATTCAGGTATTTTCAAGTTTTAAGACTTTATTTCTGCTTCTGAGAAATTCATTAGCTGCATACTTTCACATTAGTAACCCTTGGATAGTTTTAAAATTGTTTTATAAAATCTTGTTTCATCTGTTGATTGAAACCATTGTGTTAATTAGTGCGATCAAGATGACTTCAAAAAAGTTTACAAAGAACTAAATTTGCAAGAAAAACAAATGGTGTTAAGAATTTTTGATAAACCACAGTGAAAGAAAAACAGCGGAACATTTTGGTATTAGCAAAACAACAGTAAATAATTTAAAAAAACGAAAATTAGAATATCAACAACGTTACGAAGAAGATGCTTTAGACTCCTTCAGAAAAAGACTAACTTTAAATTGGTTTTTAAAAATGAGCAGTGTAAATGCAAGACTTTCTTGATCAATGTTATAAGTAGTATTAAAATTTGCTCAGTAGTCAAATTTGCCTAATTTTAAAGCATCGTCGGGTTGGCTTCAATCATTTAAGAAACGAAACATTTCCCAGAAAAGTTTAGTTGGTAATGCAAATAAAATTGATCCTACAACAGTAAGTGATTTTCGTATTCGTTTTACAGAGTTTGCAAAAGGCTTTAAATCGGAGGATATTTTTAATGCTGACGAGTGTGGGCTGTTTTGGGCAAATTGTAGTGTATAAAGAATTCACACACTTTTACAAAGTGACCACCTGCATAAATTGACCATTTTGGGTCTGATATACTAGAACCCCTGATGTCGGCTGTGTGCTATCATTAAACCCGACAAAGAATTAAAGAAAGAGATGTCAACAAAACAAAATGATTTTACTGAAACAATTAAATGTAACGTGAACTTTCACAAAACAAATTCCTGTTGACATTTCTAAATACCCTTAACTCTATTATTATTTATAAATCTTAATCAGCACTTAAAAAAATTAAATAAACTTATGGATAAAAAAGTGGTAAAGCAGCTGCATTACAAATTTGCTTTAGCTAAAAACTTGAAATCCCTGAAATACGAAAAATTTATACAACTGTGGAATCTCGTTATCATAAAAACATATTTTTAACTATTAATTGATAAGGTAAGATAGTAGACATAATATACCTTCCCATTACAGTACAGCGTATCTTTTTTAAGTTAGATCTCACAATAAGATTGGCCTAAACTTCATTAAATTGAAAAATTAGATTAACGTCGCCCAAATCGTAGATAGCAAAGGAAAATTAATTAAGTTTTATGAAAAATTCTCTTTTCCAGATATCCTTTTTATGCCTAACGTGTTCAAGTGTACATGTTAATTATAATTACCTATATTTGAATTCATCAAAAGAAAAATTACTCAATATAATAATTCTGAAATTGAGATTATGCAACCCATAAATATGAAATTGCCTAAATTTACTTGATTAAAATTTTTATGTGGGGGAATTCATTTTTGGCATGTTAAATAACATGACAAAATATTTCTTTATTAATGTATCATTAAGGGTTGCTTCTGAATTGTAAAATTAGTCGATTATAGTTCACTATTTATGTCATTATTTTTAAAATTTTAAAACGGAATAGTTATGTAGCTTTTATAATAAACAAAATTTTTATGAATTCCAATATAAGCGTTATCTAAAATTAACAAAAAAAATCTTAATAAAGTTTTTTGATTAGAGAAAGATTTTTTTAATAATTTTAAACTTTCTTATTTGTCCCAAAAACATGCATTTTTTGTACTAATTAAACAAATAACTATATTTTACTTTTTGTAGATGTTTTTCGTATTAGCTAAGTACTAAATAAAGAATTACTTACTAAAAAATAAAAAAGAAACAAAATTTGTTATAACAAATTTATTACAGTCTGTTACATAAAAAAACAAATATAAATGGCAGTATTTAAAACACATGATGAGATTCACGACACTTTTTATAAAAAATATGGTCTCTGAAGAATGATTATAATGAAGTGGACACATTTTCTGTAAGGCATTTATAATAAGGCTGCCGTTAATTATCGTAAATGTTTATATATTTAAAGCTAAAACACACTTTTTTCGTTATTTAAGTGGTATATGTCAAAAATTTCCCTAAAAATACTTTAAGCACTTCCAATTAAATGGCATCCATGAATAAAATATACAGAAGTATTAAACAGAAGAAATTTAAGTACGATTCTAGATAAGCAATTAAATAAGTTAATTGAAAGCATTTTCTTCTACATCCAAGAAAATTAGTAATGCTAAAAGTCTTTGTTATTAATATCAATTACACTCTACGTTAGGATTTAATCTAACAAATATTCAATTTTAGTACACTATGTACCTCAATACCAACCCAAGGTATCTAAATATCAAATCAAAGGTAAAAGGAAATGATATTTAGATAGCAACCCAGTATACTAATATATTTAACTTAAAATTATATGGCATATAATTACTATTTTGATTAAATAATTCTTTTTTACAATATACTACACTTTGAACTAACAATCTTTCTTTAAATAAATCCAGTCAAAATTTTAAGATAGTTATAAGGCCACGTAATTTCTATTAAAAAGTTTTTATTTGGCAACACAATGGAAGTTCTATTTTTCTCAATTATTCATATTGCCAGCGTAATAAATTCTATAATAGGTACAAATAATATTATTTAACAATAATTAACTTTGGCAGAATGCACTGGAAGTTGATAAAGCACCGGATATTCATTTTTTCATTAAAATATTAAATAACATAAATGTAGCCTTTAGTAAAAGTTGCACCACTCCTAACCTTTTCCTGCATATGTGGGATTTTTAAACGTAGATGTCGCTTGTTTGTAAATAGGATTTTCTCCCTGAAAAAAGTAAGAGTAAATGCTTCTGCTTATAATAAATTGTTAAGGAAACTGATAACTTACAGTATCCCATTTGGCCATCATTCTTTCTTTCTCAAATCTGGCAAATTCTCTGCGATCATGAATTGTAGTCAGCAATTTCCAAAGTAAGAGAATTGCTAGACCCATTAGAACTACAGCTGCAATTACACCTAATACTATACCCAGAAGGAAGATCTGAAAAGGAAAGCATTTGGAAAACTCTTTTTTAGGCTTTTCAGGCCAAAACACATACTTTCGGAGGACATTCTCGTTCTTTTTGTGCCTTAACAACATAATGTGTCTCGTTTACTTTCTTGTAAACAAATACATATCTACAATCGTCTTCATCATAACCAGCGCAAGGAAATTCATCATTTTGCTCATCAGCTGTAATTAAATATGTAAGAATTGTAGGGATATTCGAGACATCACAAATACTACATACCCTCAATAACTTCTACTTCTTGTGGTGTGAAATTTCCACATTTCTGAACACAAGTCTCTTTATCATAGGGACCAACTTCATACATTTGGCATAAAACGCAAGGTTTCAATTCTTCACAAGTCTCAGTGCAGTTCTAGAAAATAATACAAATTAATCACTTTAACATATGGAAATTTTGTAAAATAAAACTAACTGGGCATCTTTCACAATAACGTCCAGTGTATTTTCCTTGGTCCGTACTATGACACTGACAAATACCGCAGACACAATCTCCATGACCGTCACACAATTTTGGATCTTTCTTGAATTTAGGGAAGCAAGTATCTGTAGCATTATAACATTCACAAGCTTCTCCTGTCCAGTGCTCATCGCACTGGCATTTTCCACAATCACATTGACCACGGCCTCCACATATTAAACCACCATGACGATAACAGGAATAATTATCGCACTCACACCATGTTCCACTTATTGTCTGCAATATCAAATGTAATATTAAAAAATAAATATTTCAACTAAGTACTAGAATGATCACCTCGTTGGCATGCTCCCTATGATCACATTCACATTGATCACAAATACAAGTACCCTTTCCAGAACATTCCGCAGTATCGGTAGAACCAGGTGGTCTACAACCTGTTGCATTTTTGCTTGCTGCACCTTGTGAACATTCACATTTTCTTCCAGTATGATCTCCATCGCAATAGCAAATACCACATTTATAGGTTCCAAAATTACTGCATTTTGGAGAGTTTAATTCAAAGTGCTTAAAATGAACATAAAAACAATAAAGAATTTCTTAACATTAAAGTCATTGTTTAGGAAGTTTCATATTTAGGCTGAATCATTTTTAATTTCACCTTGAATAATTCTTTTCGAGTGATTTGCGTGAAATAAGAATTCCACTTCATTGTGATTTAAAAATCATAATAACTGTAGGTTAAAGATTAAAAGACTCAAAAACTAATTTTTGATATTGGTGCCTATCTTAAAGATTATGTGAAACACTTGCTGAAGAAATGAAATAATTTCCAATAAAGAACTAATATTGCTAATAAAGCTAATTCATTCACTTATCACTCTTCTAGAACCCTTCATCACCAGCTTTTAAGAGTTTTACTTTGATCTGGTTGACAGATTCAGTTAAAGTGCTCAGTTTGTGGGGGGGGGGCGAAGTCGAGCATCACCCGACGGCATCAGACTGGTTGGGGTGGCGAAGGCGCCATTGGTAAAATTATAAAACAATTAATAAAAACTACTCGATTTAATCAACCGGTAAAGCATCTAAATTCTTGAATCTGATACTTCAGAGCCCGGCACGCATTCCGAGGTTGCCTTTGTTTTGAGTTGTTACACGATATTGTATACTGTGAATATACTAAGTACTATATTATAAAAATTCTGCATCTTTGGAAAAAATCTTTATACAGGGTGTTCAAAAAGGTGTTGCCAAACTTGAGGGGGTTGTGGGGGCATTGCGGTGAAGAATTTTTGCATATAAACCCTTAGTCGAAAATGAACCGTTTTGGCCCTGGAATATTTTTTGTTCAAAAACGTAATGTGCAAAGTGGAACTAGCAAGAGTTCTGTGCCCAGTGATAAACCGTTCGCTACAGACTGGCGACGTGCCTGATGGTATAAAATCGGCTAGAGTAACACCACTTTTTAAAGATGGTGATTGTGAAAGCGTCAATAATTACAGGCCAATATCTATATTACCCGTTCTGTCAAAAATATTTGAGAAAATTGTTAATGTAAGACTTGTAAAATATCTCGATGATATAGATTTTTTGTATTGTCACCAATATGGCTTTCGTAAGTCAAGTGATACCAGTTCCGCAGCCGTTGACTTAATAAACAAAATACAAAATCAAATTGATATAGGAAATCGGTGTGGACTGGTATCTCTTGACTTATAGGCATTTGATACAGTAAACCATAAAGTTCTACTTATAAAAATGGAAAAACTAGGGATAAGAGGCGTCTGTCTTCGTTGGTTTGAGAGTTACCTTAAGAATCGAAAACAACAAGTAACCATAGACGGAATAGCCAGCTCTGAACAAACCATTAAATGTGGTGTGCTGCAAGGCACAGTTTTAGGGCCAACTATATTTCTTCTATATATAAATTCAATATCAAAACTTAACTTGCATGGTACAATCAAACTTTACGCAGACGACACAATTTTACTTTATTTTGATAAATCAATAAACACTATTAATTTAAATATAGAAAATGATCTCAAAACTGTATCTGCCTGGTTAAATTGTCATAAATTAACTATTAACACAAAAAAGTCTTCTTATATGATAATATCTAAACAAAAAGGATATGTGGGAAACCCAATACCATTAGGAAATAATGTATTAAAATATGCAACACAAGTAAAGTATCTCGGATATAGACCCAACACTATCTTGGGAAAATCATATTAACATACTTAAAAATAAAATTGCTGCACCAATCGGTATCTTAAAACGATTGGGCTACTCTGTTCCTAGGTACTTGCTTCGTGCTGTATACTTCTCACTGGTTCACAGTCACTTGCAGTACCTGACATTAGTGTGGTTTCCTACTTGTGAAAAATATACAAAAGTTTTAAAAATAATGCAAAACAAAGCTATAAAAAATATTTATTCTTTGCTTTATCACTACAGTACAGTTAATCTCTATAAAAACTATAATATCTTAAGCCTTGAAAAAACTTATGTGTATCAAACATGTACTTAACACATCGTTCAATAAGTCCCGGGACTAACTAACAAAAAAACATTTTTTTCGAAAAACTTACTTTTATTCATCAACATAATTTCCTTCAAGTGCTATACAGTCATTCCACCGCTTTTCTAACTTTTCAATACCGTGCTTGTAAAACGATTTGTCCTTGTCCTCAAAATGAGCCTCAGTTGCAGCGATGACTTCCTCATTCGAGCCAGATCTTTTTCCTTGCAGCATTTTTTTTAGATCAGCAAACAGCCAGTAGTCGCTCGGAGCCAGATCTGGAGAATATGGTGGGTGGGGAAGCAGATCGAAGCCCAACTCGTTCAATTTGGCCATTGTTTTGACTGACTTGTGGCACGGTGCATTGTCTTGATGAAAAATGATTTTTTTCTTCTTCATGTGCGGTCGTTTTTTTGCGATTTCGTCCTTCAAACGCACCAGTAACTCAATGTAGTAGTCGCTATTGATGGATTTTCCCTGTTGAAGGTAGTCGATGTAAATTACACCTTGCGCATCCCAAAAAACTGACTGTTGCGTTTTAGGACGCTGCGGACGGCTTTCACCGGTTGCACGCCACTCAGATGACTGCCGCTTCGACTCTGGAGTGAAATGGTGGATCCATGTTTCGTCCATTGTCACATACCTACGCAAGAATTCCTTTTTATTGCGAGTAAGCAGTGACAAACAGCTCGTTGAATCGTCGACTCGTTGTTGCTTTTGTTCCATTGTGAGGAAACGGGCACCCATTTGGAACAGACTTTTTTCATGCCCAACTTTTCTTGTAAAATCGTCCACGCACTTCCAGTTGATATGTTCACCATCTCAGCAATCTCACGAACTTTCACTTTGCGGTTATCCATCACAAAACTTGTTTCACATTTTCTGGGGTAACTGCTTCATTTGGCCTACCCGAGCGTTCCGCATCATTTGTATGCGTGCGACCGCGCTTAAAATCAGCATACCACCGGCAAATGGTTGTTTTCGACGGGGCAGAGTGCGGATAACGTTTTTCAATCCATTGCTGAGCTTGCACGGTATTCTTTCCCATTAAAAAGCAATGTTTTATCAATACACGAAATTCGTTTTTGCCCATTTTTTCTACAAATCCAAAAGTAGCGCCAGTTTCACCACGGTAACCTTGCTGTTTATGATCCGATTGACGTGAAAATCAGACACGTGTCATTTGAAGGTTAGATCTTTCGGAAAACGAAGTCGAGTTGATATTACTAACGCCATCTGTGGGTTAGTCCCGGGACTTATTGAACGATGTGTTGTATACATGGAATAAGAAGTAATAACAGACATTCCAATATCATTTTTACTACGAGAAAACAAATTCACTCCTATTCTACTCGTCACAGCTGTGATCTAAATCTACCATTACCAAAATCAAACACTTTAAAAAACTCATTGAACTTTAAAGGAATCTTTATCTACAATAAACTACCACAAAGCTTAAAAAGTATGACTTACAAAAAATTCTGTAAAAACCTTAAGAAGGATCTTGCATTAGATTTAATTCTCTTGTAGTGTATACTTTTACTTATATTATGTGATAATTATATGTGATATGTAATTTTGTTAATTTAATGTAATGTATGTTAATTTCCTCTCAGATGACGAAGACTGACGTTATGTTAAGGTTAGATGATTCTTATGTACAAAATTTAGAGGATAAACCTAGATGAAATTGTATATTTCTTTGGTTTTTTTAATAAAGATTATTATTATTAACTGTTCTTCATCATAAGACGCCATCAGATATCATCAAAAAAATTCCTTTGAGTAATAATACAGTGCAAAGAAGAATCGATGAAATGGCTCAAGACGAACTATAATGTTAACTCGTTGATAATTAAATACTTCGATATCCAACTATTTTTTGTTGAAAATAACACAACAATGATTAGAAACAAAATAAACAACAATTTTGTGTCTTGTGATAAGCGTTTATCAACTGGATTTAGTAAGTAATTGTTTCACGTTTGTTTCGTGTGCGACAAACTTTTGTGATTAAACTGTCAAAATGGTCAAATTTACGTTCGAAGAGTATGCAGACATGCATCTTATTTATGGCAAAACGAAATGCAATGCTAAAGAAGCTGAGCGTCTTTCTGCTGAGCGTTTTCCCAACCGCCGACATCCTTGCCGAACAACATTTTTGGCAATCTATCGTCGGTTAAGAGCAACAGGCAACTTTAAACCAGATGGAGGGACCTGACATCCACGAACTGCACGGACAGTGGCTTTTGAGGAAGAAGTTTTGTCGAATTGATGAACAACCTACCACCAGCACGCGTGCAATAGCACATCAAATGAATGCTGCTCATCAAACAGTGTGGCAGGTACTTCAAGAGCAGCTATTGCACTCTTACCACCCTCAAAAGTGCAAGATTATCAGCCATGGGTACAATTTTGCGAATGGTTTTTGCAACGTATTGCAAACCAACCGGATTTTGGCTTGCTCATTTTATTTACCGATGAGGCTTGTTTTACCAAGGACGGATGCTTCAATAGTCGGAACAGCCACATATGAGGAACGATCACAATTCTCGCACCACATGGAGCAGAGCATATCAAAACCAATTTGGTTTTTAACCGACTTTTTAATTGGTTCGTTCGTGCTTCCACCTCGGCCCAATGGTAACATCTACCGAAATTTCTTGCAAGATGTACTTCCTGAGCTATTGAAAAATGCAAACGTTCCTATGGGTATACAGGATAGAATGTGGTTCCAGAATGACGGTGCACCTGCACATTTTGCCCGTACTGTGCAGAATCATCTTAATCAACAATTTCCTGGGCGATGGATCAGAAGAGGAAGCCTATCAGGTAGCCACCACAAAAAGTCCCGATTTAACTCTGTTGGATTTTTTCCTCTGGGGTTACATTAAGTCGCTGGTCTATGAAACTCCTGTAGTCACCCAAGAGGAACTGCTGGGGAGAGTGATGGCAGCCTATCTTTTCGTGCAGCAAGATCCACACATGTTTCAATGGGTGCGTGATTCCATGATACGAAGGACAAATTTATGAATCTTATGAATTTTGAACCATTATAATAATTTTATGTTTTTGCGTTATCTTCAATAAAAAATAATTGGATATCGAAGTCTTTTATTATCAACGAGTTAACATTACGTTTTTGAACAAAAAATACTCCACCGCAATGCCCCCTATAACCCCCTCAAGCTTGGCAACACCTTTTGGGAACACCCTGTATATTTTTTACAGTACAGCATTATTCAGGCCTGTAAATAATGCTAGAAAAAAAATTAACACCTATGAGTCTATTAAATTTCAATATGTTGAAATTTCACTGGTGCCTCCCCTTATTGAAGAATTTCCAATATAATTGTGAAGAGAATTGAAAAATTGGGAAATTTTGGTGCATACCAATCATCATACAAAACTTGTTTAACTATTAAATATTGCTAGCACTCTGTAATTTACGGTATGTATTGTATTTTTTCTGTAACAGTAACTTTTTAAAGTTAATAGAGACGCGCTGAAGGACTCTACCCGAGGGTGCCAAGAGGGCTAAGGCCGGCACTGAATATGACATATAGAGGTTCTGGCAGATCTGTGTAAACAATACACACTTATACCGGGTGGGGCAATAGTGTGGGGAAGTTCGATAGCTCCTAAACGGTAACAGCTAGAAAAATCGTACTAATACGGATGTAAACAGTGGATAGAGGCGCATCTAGAGAAATTATTTTCAAATATACAGGGTGTTGCAGAAAAGTGTAGCACGCTTAAGGCAATCTTTTTTTAAATAGAATGCCCCAAATATTTTTACATATTTAACACCTCTCTTGGCAGGTTTATTCATATCTAAAATTTTAGCGCCACCTAATGACCGGTTTAGAAGTTATAAATTTTTCTTCAAAAAATTGAGTTTTACATTATCCCACTTAACAATTTACCGCTTTCACGGCCGCAACTGTGAAGACGAATTTAAATAGGGATTTTGTTGCAGGGGCTTGTAGGGTGCTCTTCTTTAAAAGAAAATGGACCCACCATGTACAGGGTGTTCAAAATTAATTTTTAAATTTAGAGAACTTCAAAGCTAAAATTCACAACTTTTTCAAATGGAACACCCTGTATATTTTGTACCTTTGTGATGCAGAATTAAATAACAAACATTTTTTATTTGTACGTCCTTATAGTTATCTGTAACCACTTTTGATTTATTGAGAAAAAACTGCAAGAAGTACACAATTAAAACATTATTTATTTAAAAAATCAAGGTTTTTCAAATAAAACAAAAGAAAAAAACTATAAAAAATGCTCCATATGTTGCCCATTTGTATGGACACACATTTCGTTGCGCCTTTGGAACGATCTTTGTACGTTTCTTAATATTGCCGGCGTGATACTTCTAAAAGCATGTATTATTCTATCCTTCATATTTTGAATTGTGGTTGGTGTCTTTGTATAAACAATTTATTTCACATATCCCAATAAAAAGAAATCCATTTTTGTAATATCAGGAGATCTCGCAGGCCATTTAGTGAGTCCATTCGGAAGGTTCGCCAATAATTATGGTAGATAGTTTTCCAAAGAATGAAGATAAATAGCTCCAGTTAATGTACCATCAAAAAAACGTGGCCCTATTACATGTTCTCCAATAATTCCCCCCCACGCATTTATGGATCATCTGTGCTGGTTATCAAGTTGTCTGAAAAAGTGGGGATTTTCTGTAGCATAATAATGGAAATTGTGCCTGTTAACAAATCCATTTTTATAAAACGATGCCTCATCAGTGAACAAAACATTGTTGAAGAATTTAGCATCGTCTTGCATTTTACCTATGGCCCAATTGCAAAACTGTAAACGTTTTAGAAAATCGTCATCAGTTAATTCCTGGTGCATTTGAATGTGATATGCATGAAACTTATTTTCCTTTAAGATTCGACCAACAGAACGTCTACTTATTCCTACAGATGAACTCACTTCTCTCTAACTGACATGGGGATTCTCAATCGTTGCCAGCACAACAGATAACTCATTTTCTTCATTCACAACATTGTTAATTCGTTAACTTTTTTGATACTGTACATTGCCGGTCCTCACAAATCTATCGAGCAGGTTTGAAAGCTGTGAACTTTACAGAGCCTCCATTCAGGATACCGTTGGTGGTAAATTCTGTGGGCAAGCAAACAATTTCTTTCCGACTCGCCCAAAACAAAAGTCATGTCTACAAGTTCTTCATTACTAAAATTCATTTTGAAAAACTAAAACACCTACTAGAACTAAACACTGATGTTCAATAAATGCGAGAAATGTACCTTTTGAATACGTGCACAACAATTGCTAGATGCTTTAATGTTTTGTTGAACAAAAACAACCAACACACTTGACAACTAAATAAATAATTGTTTTTAATTGTGTACTTCTTGCAGTTTTTCCTCAATAAATCAAAACTGGTTACAGACAGCTATAGGGACGTACATACAAAAAATGTTCGTTATTTAATTCTGCATCACAAAGGTACAAAATATACAGGGTGTTCCATTTGAAAAAAGTTGTTAATTTTAGCTTTGAAGTTCTCTAAATTTAAAAATTAATTTTGAACACCCTGTACATGGTGGGTTCATTTTCTTTTAAAGAAGAGCACCCTACAAGCCCCTGTAACAAAATCCCTACTTAAATTCGTCTTCACAGTTGCGGCAGTGCAAGCGGTAAAAAAATTTATAACTTCTAAACCGGTCATTAGATGGCGCTAAAATTTTAGATATGAATAAACCTGCCAAGAGAGGTGTTAAATATGCAAAAATATTTGGGGTATTCTATTTAAAAAAAAATTACCTTAAGCGTGCTACACTTTTCTGCAACACCCTGTATATTTGAAAATAATTTCTCTAGATGCGCCTCTATCCACTGTTTACATCCGTATTAGAACGATTTTTCTAGCTGTTACCGTTTAGGAGCTATCGGACTTCCCCACACTATTGAACCCACCCGGTATAGAAAATTCTGATAAGTGCAAAAAATCTATGCAACAAGCTGGTAATGCAAAAATAGAATGTACACGAGAAATATAGACTAATATGTGCCATGTGGCAAGTCCAAGCTACTTAGAGGAACGATTTTATTCTACTGTACTACTTCTTCTACCATCAAGATTTATAGAAGACGGTTAACAGTAGACCTTTCCTTAAATAAACTAGCAACATTTTGAATACTAGTCTTTGGAATATTAAGAAGTTTTGACAACATTGTCAACATTTTTGTGGTCCGTGGAAATAATTTTTGTCATTCTCCTTGATGCAATGCGAATGTGATTTACCTACTTAACAGCAACAAGTTAAAAGTACGAATTAATAAACTTTGACGTTTGCATTTTGTTTTACAGCCACTCTTAGTGGTCGGTTTTTCAGGGACAGTCCTTACTTCTTTACTAAACCATACGGTCAGAATCTTTAATGCTGAAAAATTGTTTGTCATCAGATTCTAACCAAGAACACAATAAGTGCATATCCACTGCTGGTATATATTTCAGTCACATGACTAGTGTCATCAAGTCACCAACTTTATGTGTACACCAGGGGTCCCTAAAGTGTGGGCGACCCACTGGTAGGGCGCACACTAATGTTTGGTAGGTCGTGTGAAAATTTTTTTGAAAATTCAGAAATAAACTACCATTATCAAATACCATTATGTGACTGAGAAAAGAATTTTAAAATCATCATGTATTAAATAAAAAACTGAAAAGATAAAGCGATATTTTTATTCAGCCTCTTTTCTATCTGTTTACTCACCACCTCACTAGTGGTTTGCGAAAAATTTCCAATTTTAAAAGTGGGTCTCAGACCGTGAAAGTTTGAGAACCCCTGATGTACACTATTAGTTTTTTATTGTGGTAATGGTACATTTCTGTATAATAAACAGGATTAGTACTAGTAAATAGCCGATACTTGTTGTGAAACACCGTTGTGCATACTTATCAAATATTAAAAAAATTATTCAAGGTAAAATTTTTGACTGTTTTGAAGTGAGATGTGAGATATGGAAGCAATTAGAATTGTTTAGGCACATCCTTAATAGGCTACAGGAATTACTTTTTTTTTTAATTTTATTGCAGTCAACACCTACTAGTAAAGCAGAATATCAGCAAATAATTTTTCTCTGGCTATGTTTTAGGCATAAAAGAATTCCTAAAAATTGCTTTAAATTTAGATGAGTAATTTTCCCGCTCTGTATACGTCATAACTGCTAGCTTGTACGCGATTAGCTCAAAATGCGCATTTGCCAGATGCGACCAGCGTTGTGGCATTTGAATTCGTAGTTTATTAATTATCTTCGACCCTTGCTAACACACATACATCTCTTCAAGGCTTGGGCACGAAATTATTTTTACTTTTCTTTAAAAATAATCAGATCAACTTTGCATTTGAAAAACCTGTTCACAGTAATGGCTAAAATGAGTTTTATATATAAACTAGTAGATATTTATTGTCAACACTCTGTCTATTTCAAAATCAAAACGACTTATAACTGCTTTAAGAGATTTTTAAAATTAAATTTATTAAAATTAATTTTTTTTATTTGTAAGGTTAAGTTGTGTTCCGAATCACATGTGGAAACGCCGCAAACAAAGAACGCATCAAACCATACATTACGTTTTAGCAACCATCTTATACTAGCTCAATGCCAATTACCTGAAAGATTGAATCGCGTATGTCTACATTTTGATACTGCGGAGAAGCAGCTATGACGTATGCGATACCGCATTTTTCAAAAGCTATGAAAATTTTACGTTTTTAATTTAATTTTTTTCATTATGTAATTTTTTATATAAACTATTTACTGAAACTTTTGTATTATAGGTCTAAAATTGAATGTGTACTGTTTTAAATGAATTGATGGACGGTGTCCACTCGCCTATTAAATACAAAATGTTTGTTGCTAATTTTGCATTTTAATCATATTTTCTTTAAATGCTTCTATTATTTAAATTTAGAGCTTCTATGAACTAATGAAGCGAATCTATTGATTAATACTTACTAATCTATAATACTTACTTCATCATCAGGTCTCTCACATGGACACGAACATAACATTTCCAAATCAATAATGACACTCTCCGAAAGACCAACTGGACGAACTGTAATAGTTCGATTTAAACTTTCTCCCTTTTTAGGACATTCTTTAAGGAAAACTTCAAGTCTAAAATCGATCACTTGGCCTACCTAAATATATGTGAGGTGTTAAAATTTGTAAATAATAGAAACATGTCACAAAAATAACTTACTTTGAAGTTATCACATATTTTTGTCTTATTTTCAATTTCAGAAGAAGTGTTCAAACATTTGGAATAATAATTTATAATAACACCACCTCCCAGTGTGGCATCATCTCCCAGTTCTACAGTAGATGAAATGGCCTTTAAAATAATATTTATTGTAAAAGAAAGATTTATAAACTGTCTATTAAAACTAAGTATGTATGTACCTCATATTGCTTTTTAACCAGATCTACAACATTCGAAGAATCAGCACTTAATGTTCCACTAGTAGCTCCTGCAATATGTTCTTCTAATTGACTATATACTCCTATTTGCTTTTCAGTCACAGCAAATATAACATTTATGGCTTTCTGTTTAATTTGTAAACTCAATTGAGATATACTAGGATAATCTTGATAACTTGAATAAGAATAAGAATTATTCTCTAAATGGCAAAGTCCATCGTTTGGTCTAATAATTCCTCCCAACTACAAAAGTTTCCAGTTACTTTTTACATAATTATAATAAATAAAAGTTACCTTTCCATCACCAGCATAATGGAAACCATCATCTGTTGAGAATACTAACAGTTTTCTTGCTTTATCCCTCCAACCGATTGCGTCTGTGCATACCACAGCTTGCATGATTGCATCAAATCCACCTTCAGGTGCATCTAAATTACCTGATACTTGTGCTGCTCTTACCATATCCTAAGAGGCGTAGCAAAACATAAAAGTTTAAAAAGACTTCTTATGAAATGTATATTATATTAGTGTTTACTTTGACAATCCAACTCGAAAATTTTTAACCAATCAAATTACAGAATTTTTCAAATTGGGACCAATGAAATTAGTTTTATAGTGAAAAAACCACTAGTGGTCTTTTCACTAAGAAAAAACCACTTGTCAAAATGAAATGTCAAATTTAATTAAATTAATATTAACTACACACGCTAAATAAAAATTTGCTCGGTGGATTGTCAAGCCGAATACAACTCGTGGTCTAATTTTTTCTTGCAAAATTTATCGTTTAAGACATTCGTAGCTTTTGCGTTTGGAAAATTACACTCGTCTCCTGCGTCGACTCGTGTAATTTTCGTTGCAAAGCTACTCATATCTGAAACGACAAATTTTGTCGGAAAAAATCAGACCACTTGTGATATTATATATGACAAGAAATTAAAAACAAAATAGTGGGAACCTCAAAAATTAGAAAATATATTCCACTGCAAATGTTCAACATAATATATAGGTATATATAAACAGTAGGGTGTCCGTTATTTTGCAAAAGTTAGAATTTTCTAGGTCCCCCCCCCTAGATCCTTTTAAAATGTCCAAAAAACGTTCTGTGCAAAATTTCAGCTTATTTGGTCAATATTAACCCGTGCCACCGAGGGGTTAAAGTTTTAAATGAGATTTAAAATGGGTTTGGTGCACTGTTAGAAACTATGTGGCATAACTTTTTTATCTTTCTATGTTTTAGCATGAAATATTGTATACTTATGTTGTTGAAATTGCTTAACACGAATTTGAAGCCAAAAATACTTTGGCAGTTCCACCAAAATGCTAATTTTAGTGAAGTTTTTCGAATTTTTGACAGCTGTAACCTGTCAAAAGTTTTTTTGGTAGTTTGAATTTTATCATATTCGTGTTCAGCAGCTTCAACAACATAAGTATATAAATCTTCAAGTTAAAACATAGAAAGATAAAAAGTTACGCCACAAAGTCTCTAGAAATGCAGCAAACGCATGTTAAATCCCATTTAAACTTTAACCCCTCGGTGGCACGGGTTAATACTGACCAAATCGACTGAAATTTTGCATAGCTCATTTTTTGACATTTTAAAGAGATCTAGGTGGGGGGGACCTAAAATCTTTTAACTTTTGCAAAATAACGGCCACCCTAATATACAGCATTTGTGCAGTATATGGGCCATCTACAGCCCCATACTGCACCAGTTACAACTAACTTATTATTATTAGTCGCTTTTGATATATTTCCATTTCTTTAGATTTGGGAACAAGAAGAACTCCGACAGAGCCAAGTCTGACGAATAGGATGCATGTTCAATTAACTGGAATCGTAGTTCGTGCAGTTTTGCCATCGCTATTGCCGACTTGTGGGATGGGGTGTTATCCTGGTCGTACAAGACCTTTTTATTTGCCAAATGAGGCCTTTTAGCTTTGATTTCTTTGTTTAGTCTGTCTAATAACGACGCATAATACTCGCCCGTTATTGTCGTCCTGTGTTGCAAGTAATCAATAAAAATTATTCTTCGGGAATCCCAAGATATGGTAGCTATGGCTTTTCCAGCAGACGGAATCGTCTTTGGAGTTGGCTCACCACGTTTTGTCCATTGCTTTGACTGCTCCTTGGTCTCCAGAGTGTAGTGGTGAATCCACGTTTCGTCAACAATTATAAAACGTCGCAAAAAATCTTTTTCATTACGTTTGAGCATGTCTAAACATTGCTGAGAAATGGTCATTCGAACTCGCTTTTGGTCGATTGTCAACAGATGCGGCACCCATCTAGCACTAAGCTTTTTCATGTCCAAATGTTGATGTAAAATGCAATGTACACAGTCGTCTGAAATGCTTACTTTCTCTGCTATCTCTCTCCACTTTATTCGGCGATCCTTCATCACGATTTTATGGACTTTTTCAATTGTTTCTTCATCGGTAGCTGTTTTTGGCTGCCAGAACGTAGTGCATTCTCTATGCTTATTCTACCGCTTTTAAATTCAGCAACCCAGTTTGCAACTGTTGCATACAAAGGAGAAGACTCACCATGAACTTCATCTAACTCCATTTTTATTTGTATAGCGTTTAAACCTTTAAAAAAGAAATGTTTTATCACTGCACGGAACTCGTTTTTTTCATGATTAAGAAAATGCACAAATTGTTTACTTAAATCGATAGTAACGGCATGTGTTTATATCCAGTCCGTTTGAAAATTTGACAACTGTTGTACGAACAATGGCGCTTTCAAAACAAGTGATTAGCACGCGGGCATGACGCCATCTTGTGGATCATTCTAGAAACATTCCGATCTATCCTCGTACTCTGGGTGCCCTATTATATTTTGACCCTTTTGAACCCTATATAACTTTTGAACTAATTGAGATAATAAAATGTGGTTTTCACCAGTCTTCTGATTTTTTAAAGTTCTTTCTGAGACTTTTTGAACATACTATATATATATTAAAAGACGTTAAATTATTATTTATTTATGATAAAGCAAATATTTAAAAGAAAACAAACAAATTATATAATTAACTTGTAATTCTATTCTGGATTTATTATAAAAACTATTTCAAAATGAAATTTTGCTAACGACGCTTTTTATGTATAATATTTTAATGTGTTTTATACCAAATACATATATTTTTTATCATACGTGTTTCATTCAATCATTCTTGGCCAGTTCAATGACTCTGCCTTTAAGTGTTGTAAGAATGATCAAGCAACTTAGCATCACACTCTCAAGTGTTGCGACAACAAATAGTATCGCGACACCCGACACCCAAGTTCCCATCACTAATTTTCGTAGCATTTCAATAACCAGTATTCATTTTAAGAGTTTATAAAACCATCAACCTGTATAATAATGATGACAAATATGACACTTTCAGAAAAGAGAAACAACGGACTTTTCAACTGTGAAAAAATATACAGGGTGTTCCATTTGAAATCACAAATTTCTGGTTAAACCGGAAGTGGGCCAAAAAAGATGGATACTCAGAAAAGAACTTTAAAAACAAGAAAAAGACTCATGAAAACCACATTTCATTATTTCAATTACTTCAAAAGTTATATAGTTTTAAAAAGGGTCAAAATATAACGAAGCACCTGGTCTGCGATAGTTTTAAATATTGAGAAAAGGGAATTGAAAAGAAAAACTCTGTTATAGAGTATGCACCATAATCCCTACTACCAACCTCAGCTATATTGGAACAAATCTACACCTTGCTTGTAAGAGTATACTGTTTTTTAAGTTACTTATGGACTGATTAGATTTGGAACAAAGTTACTACCTAAATTAAAGCATCTTTTGAGACAGCTTTTGACTCATCTTTCTAAGCAAAAACAATATGAGATGGCCCTTCTCAATCTTCATTATCTTTGCCAGTGACTTTCAATATATCAGCAGAGCCGTGGTTGGTCAGAAGATCATTGAACAGAGAATAGAGGTAGGGAGCTTTGTTATTTTTTGAAAACATCCTAAGCAGGCTTTTCGTGTTAGTTGAAGTACAATGAAATATATTTAACCATGCAGAGTACAATTATTATGAACAATTTATCATTACCTGAGAAGTGGTGGTTTGATGACACTTTCTTTGAAACGGTGAAACGTTTAAAAAATTTGACGTAAGACCTTTTAGAAGATTATATCTTTGTTCATGGACTTAACCAAACTAAAGCAAACCAAAATGACCCAAGTTTCAGAAAAGAGGTTAAAACCGATTCAGTGATGCTTAGAAAGTGAAAAACTCAAAAAATCTGATAAATGTTGTCATATTGTCACATTTATTTTGTGTTTTTTCTTCACAATGGGCAGTTTTTATGGAATTTCTTTGTTTGACTAGCTTCGTCGCATTTGACAAACCTACTAGTACATACGCTTGAAATCTCATTATGAACAAATTAGTATTTTAATTTGCCAAACTTAGATTCCAACAGTTGGGTAAGATTAAGATGGCGTCACACAAAGAAAAATTGTCTTCTAGTTGAAATGTACAGTTTTTTATAAGTAGGCAGATGAGAAAATGTGTTAGAATTGTCATACAAATATTTTGATAGCTTTTTGTTTGATAACACTAGTAGAATGTCAAGTGTCTAAAAACCTGCATTTTGGTCAATATCAATGGCCAGAATATACTTAACTTCTTGAGACATAGATTTTGTTACTCCGTCTGCCCTTTACACATATGTCGTTAAGAAGATTTAATTCTAAAAACAGGAACGGGAAAAGTCGCTATGGTACCATACGAGGTAAGGCGCCATAAATTCTCGGCCCGGCAGGCTTCTACAGATGCCAACATGTTCAAACACGGTTGCATCATAGTTGAACATGTAAGAGGCCTACACTATATATATTACGGCTAGATGCGTAATAGATTTTAGTAGCCACTCAAGCATCGTGACGAGTGCATGAAAATGTCGCAGCTAACGAAAATTGGGTACCACACGGTCATTAAATTTTTAACAGGGCACACGCCTAATCAAATCAAACAACGTTTAGACGGCGTTGTGGTGATTTATCTCCTTCATATTCCACTGTAAAAAAGTGGTCAAAATGTTTCCGTTTGGGGCAAGAATCTCTTGAAGATGATGAGCGTACCGGTCGGCCAACTGAAGCGGTAACGCCTAAAAAAGTTGCAATCATTGAAGAAATGGTATTAGAAGATCGCCGTTTGAAAGTTAAGAAGTTAGCAGTGATGTCTGACATTTCGGAAACAAGTGTTCGCCGAATTCTTCATGACCATTTGGGTATGAATAAAATTAGTGCAAGATGGGTCTTCTTTCTGCTGTTCAACGTCAACGTCGCGTCGAATGTGCGCGCTCGTTTTTAAACTTGTGTCGAGACGACCCAAATTTGGAGTCTATTGTCACTGGAGATGAAACTATGGTTCTGTATTATGATCCTCTATCCAAAAGGGAATCGATGGAATGGCGGCGACCCGATGAACCTCGTCCCAAAAAGGCGAAAGTCGTTCAAGCAACATAGAAAGTTATGGCAACAATATTCTGGAATTGTGACGGCATTTTACCGATTGATTTTAAAGAACGCAATACAACTGTTAACAGTACACATTATGCGTCTTTATTGCATAAATTAAGAAACAATATTCGTGAAGAACATCGAGGAAAATTGACAAGAGGGGTTCAATTATTACACGACAATGCACCCGTTCATACTGCCACAATCACAAGCTGCCATTCGCAAATGCGGCTTTGAAGCATTGGATCATCCACCGTACAGTCCGGATATGGCTCCTAGTGACTATTATTTATTTTCCAACTTAAGACCTTAGGGGACGTAGTTTTAAGGACAAGAAGCAGCTGTAATTGAACATTTTGAAGGAAAAACTTCAAATTATTTTTGCAAGGGCATTGGATTATTAATTCCACGTTGTAATAAGTGTATTGACATTAGGGGAGATTATATTGAAAAATAAAAACTATAATATTTTACCAAGTTTATTTTTTCTATATCAGGCCGAGAATTTATGGCGCTTACCTCGTACATCGAAATCTTTATCTTTTTACTTACATGTTATTTTGTAGAAATATTCAATAGATAATATTATAATAATAATTGGAATAATATAAGAATAATCCTAATCTAAAATTTTTGGATCCCACTATTGAGTATATAATTCCAGCATCAAATATCAACTTGACTTTAAGTATTTATAGTACAGCTGTAATAAAAAGCAATTAAAAGTTGTTTATAAATTAATTACTACATTAGAGGGTAAGGGAAGCAGGAATTGTATTAAAGGAGAAACAAGAGAAAGAAGACGAAAACAAAAAGAACCAGAAAAGATAAACCAAGAAAAAAGCATGCTTGCAGTTTTCTTAACATTAGACTTAAGTTATGCTGATTAATAAGGCAACCAAAAACCATTAGGCTGGAAATACCTACACAGTGAATAGCCAGCACAGCAGATCTCTTGTCTGAGAAGCATAAGTCATTAAATAGCACTACATTTAATAGATAGTATTAATTGTGCCAATAAATAGTGGTATTTAAATTCCCTTATTAATTAGCCGGCCGGCGGATTCGCCATGTGTGTGCAATCAGCTTTATTCTATTTATTCATAAGCAGAGTAGGATTGATCTGTTAAACTAATTCAGAAAAATTAAAACGATAAAGATATATCAATTAATCAATCCAACTTGATTATTATTAAACCAAAAACAATACCACCATCACTACAACCATTGTAAGCAAGGATTCTATACCCGGTGTTCAAGTGTGTAACTTACAGAAAATCGGCCATGTTCCCGCGATAACTGCATGGAATGGGTGAAACCGTAGGGTCCCGAACAGTTCGTGCATGGATGTCGTAAACTATAATAACAAATTTAACTAACACCTACATGCAACCACTATAATAATAGCTTGAAAATATTTGTCATGGCCTTAATAAATCTAGTACCTTGGAAGCTATTTTATGCACCAAAATGTGATGCAAATGCTTCATGCAAATATACATGCAAGCCTTTAAGTATCATAAACTCAAGTTAACTAAAGCCATGGCAAACTTAAAACTACATTACACATGAATTTTTCTTCACTTTAATCGAAGCATTCTATATTTAATAGGCTATGTTTAGTGGGAGTCAACTTCATTCACGTCATTGAATAAAAATGTACAGATTGTTTTGTTTGCACTTCATTGATATAAATAAAGAAGTACAGTTAAATGCATTTTATTTATTTCTTTTACATTCTTAAGAGTTATTGCTATTCTAAAGGATTTTAATCATATGATTAAAATCTATATAGATTTAATCATAGTATGGTGATTCGAGACAGGCTTGGTTATGAACAGGCTTTCATTATATCAATGAAATAAAGTTATTAATCTATGAACGAAATTTTATTGCTTTAAAAAAAGCCAATGATCAGCTTTCATTAATATTATGAATAGAGACGAGCAAAATAGTTGGTCTTGCAAATGAAACCCTTTTATGATGTCATTTTCTGGTTTTCGGTCTTACGGGTTTCAATGTCATAACATTTAGTATATATTAAATTTGCTTAAACTGTTGCCATACTGAATATTTATTTCTTTCAAAGCAGGTAGTCCTAAAAAAACATGGCATCGTTAAAAACCATAATGATAAAATTACATTTAGTTTATGCCACAATTCTAATCGAGACTTCCCATTTTAAAGTGGCTTCAATTTGAAGTACATATTATTAATAAGCCTAATGAATAAGTTTTACGCTCCATAAGAAATGTGGTTTTATGCTTTACTATTTTGCTCATCTATAATTATGAATGAATAATATTCTTTTTTAGTGAGTTTACAAATCACAACTCACAAAGATTGCAAGTCATAACTATGTTAGATCAAAAACAAAAAGATTAATAAAACTTAAGTTATTGTTGTGTTGCTTAACTCTGTAAAAAAAAACAAAATATAGAATGCCTTGATTAGTTTTTTAATTCATGTGTTCTTTTTTTCATACTGCATATAACATATAAGCAATTTCCCCTACTTTAAATAAAATATAACCATGCTGCATGCCATAATAAATATTCCGTGTCTTTACCTGAAAAAAAAACATCGAATATATGTATATCTGTTCGCATGTCACATTTTCCTTTTAAGTATTTTTTTCTAATCATAAACAGTTATGTATATTTTTCATATTACCTACCATTACCAATAAAAAGAACTTGACAAAAATCATGCCATTATATACAATGAGAAAATGATAGATGAGGAGATAAAGAAGAAGAGAGAACAAGAATCCTTTCAATACTTCCTTGTATAAAAAGCCAATCATAGATAATATAATAAGCTACATGAAGCAGATGATGCAAGAAAATAAAGTAATAATATGAAATAAAAAAGTTTAAATTATGAATTTTTTTATTATTACACAAAGAAATTCATAAAACTATATTTATTTAAAAAACTCCCAAAGAATTTTTTAAATAAACCAATTCACAGAAAAATGATCTTGATGTAACTTTTGTATATGTCTAGGATATATTTTTAAGGAAGGACAGGATGGAATTATTAATAATTGACAATATTAATAAACTTACTGAAAATTTAGTGGTATCGTTATTGAGAGTCAAATGATTTTTATATCCATATGGTGCCGTACAATTGGTACATGGTCTGCTTAACCTGGTATTAATAAAAAAAGATGAATGCATAAAAAATAATGAAATGCTGAAAGAATCACTATTGCTGTGCATCTGACTATTATTGGTCTATTTGTAGTTTTCAGTTTTAATAAGCAAGATTTTTTAAATTGATGTTTAGTTTCTACCTAGTAGGGACATAAATACTGTTACAATATTAAATACATCCATCTGCCGTAGTAGAATTAGATGCACCTTGACTTTGATATACCATTTAACAGACAGCTAACCTTTATATTGTTTGTCTGTGAAAATAATTCCGATTTGTGTTTGCTTATGCTATGGAATGGTCTGATAAAGAGAACCATACTGCTGTTACATAAGTGTAAAACGAAAAAGGGAAACATTTGCAGAATGCTCTGTCCGTTATTAAATTGTTTGAAAAGACCGGGGGACACCAAAAATTGCCTGCAGCCCAGGCATCCACGGATGGTATAAACACTGCATACCATCAAAACCAGAACCCATGGAAGTCTGCCGCAGAAGCGGATAATCATGTCCTGTGAGATGAATTGATAAAAAAGTATGAGACAATTGCTGATCATAGCTCTAAAAAAGATTGAGTCAAAAATTGAAACCACTGTTGGTGAAGTACGTGGATGACTGGCACAGAAATATCCTATTTACTGAAGAAAGAAATTTTCACTGTTCAGGAAAAATTCATTAAGCAGAATGATAAGTTTATGCACTGTTATGTAGTGAAACCTCTGAGCTGATTTCACAGGTCAGAAAAAGTCATCATTCAGCATCAGTCATGGTTTGGCGAGGTATCTCCTATGATAAGGTAGGGAAAAAGGAGTCAAAAGATCAGCCAAAGCCTATCAAGAGTCCATCTTGGCATCCATCGTGGAGCTACTCATACACATCCTTTTCCAAAACCAGCCGTTTTGGATTTTGTGAGGGCCCATAAGATCAAAACCTGCCATGGCTCGAAAACAATTTACTCAGTTTTATAAGCACCAAAGTCTTGCAGTCCATATCTAAACCCTTTGGATTACAAATTGTGATCCGTTTTGGAGGATGTGGTATGTCAGAAAAGATAGTCCAACATTGAATCCTTACAGCAGGCTCTAACCCGGGCTGTGACCAACTTTCCAATCCACGAGATGCATAAATGCATGGCCGGTGCAACGCAAGGTGTTCCTTAGGGCCAAAGGCAGGCATTTTGAACAAGATCGACATTTTTATAGGTCATATATATTAATAAATAAACCAATAAAATGTGTATTGATATATATCACTATGATGATGTATGCGTATTTATGTCTGTACTAGGTATCAAAATTAATCTTAGGGTGCTTAATGAATAGCAGCAAAGTGTATTAGAAGAAATGTATAAGAGATTTTATGCTCTAAGTTCACTTGTTATAATAAAATTGATGTATTTTACAGAAAATCGTACGACACTCAGTAGTGACCAATAAAAAAACTAGCTCAGGAGCCGTTACCATGGCAACTAAAAAATTTTTTGGAAATTTTTTGTAGGTAGACCAACCTAACTGAAATTAATAAGTGGAAATTTTTCTGTCAAAAATGTCAAATTTATTTAAACTATACAACTGAACAAATTACAAAAAACTAGAACAAATCAATTGAAATTAAATACACAACTATTGTAATAAACGTTTCCTGTCAATTTTAATTTTGGATACCACGGCTAACTATGTTATGTTACAACTTGACAGTGATAATCAAAATTTAAAATAGGTAGAAATGGTTTGTGTCGTCAAGATTTTCTTTCCGAATATATCCTCGTGCATTGATTATGCCTGGAAATTTTACTTTCGTGCATTTCTGCAACTAATTGCACTCCACTTCGTGTCGTGCAATTATGACGTTGCAGAAATGTCACTCAAAAAATTTCCGGCAATAATCAATGCACTTGGTATATTATAAGTGAGAAGTATTAAGAATAAAATATAATGAAAGTATATATGTATAGTGAATTTTGATTTAGATAACTAAATTGTTACCTTTAGTTTGTAAACCTAATTCCCTCTTTTTTTTAAAATAAAGTTTTGATGTTCTAGTCTAGTAAATTGAGTTTTGTAGACTGCATTTAACTATGTTAATTATTAACTTTAAATTTATGATGGCAAAGCTACAAGGTTTCCAGATAAAGGTAACGGAATATGAATAATAACCCGATTAATGTTTATTAGTCTCTCTAATCAGTTATGCATGAATATTGCAAACAAACAGAACTCACACAGTAAATACCAATCAATATGTAGTACAAAACATATATCTCCAATATTGCATGTTCGGAATGTTCATGCATAAATGGGTTTTACATACATATATGCTGTTTCTCGTTCTTCTTGCTTTGACTCTATGCAAGATTCTGTATCGCAACTTTGATAATACAGATGAATAAATTCTTAAATTTGTTTTAAATTATTGGTGATTTATTTGAAGATTGTGACCTATAGTATGTTGAAAAATATTACTCTAGAATATACATAAATAAAAAGTCAGAGAACTGGCTTAGTAAGGGCTTACTAAGCAATGTCAGAATAAACAAGACGACATGATCGACATCTTGCGCAAGATTCTGCCTTAAAATTGTAACGAAGGTTTGACCTTGAATGATTCCAAGGACCGCCTTTACCAAACCCTGCTCTGTATATATCACAATTATACTAATTACATTTATAAATACAATCAATCAATTATAAAAATTTGGTTGGAGTTATAAAACATTGTTTTACCACATTATCTAACACCTTAAAACAGTGTAACATTTAACTAATAAAAAGAAGATAAAAGAAAATAAATATCCATAGATACAAATTTTAAATAAACATTATCAACTACTATAAACAGAATAAGATTAAACTTGATTGGTACATTAACTTTACCTAGGAGATATATTATAGTACAACCAAAAAATGAAGAAATAAACCGGAGTGAATCTAGCAGCCGCAGACTAGCAGTCGGAGTTGATTGTGAATGAGCCTTGCTCCCAAATTGTCAAATTTAGACAGTTTGAAATAAAAAAAAATAGTCATTGCAATCTGTCAAAGTTTTTTAAAACTTTGGTCGAAGATATATGTGTACAACGTAGTTAGGAGTTATTTATACTATACCTAAACCAACAAATAAAGAAAGAATGAAAAAAAGAAGATTTTTCACAACTCCAATTAAAATTTATTAATTGTAGTTTAATAATTTTATTAATAATTGGAGTGGCGAAAAACTTTTTAAATTTGACAATTTGGAAGCAAGGCTTGTTCACAATCAACTCCGAGTGCTATTCTGCGTCTGCTAGATTCACTCCGGTTTATTTTCTTCATTTTTTGGTTGTACTATAGTACATAATTATTAATTTTGACTGTGAATACCAAAATATAATTTCTAATCATTATTCATGTTATTACCATTTGTCTTTTAACTGTATACACTGTTTTATAGTACCTAAGGTTCGTCATGATTGCTGACAAATAATCTAATATTTAATAATTTTTCTTTTGATAATGATTTGTTGTCGAAATAATTATATGTAATATATTTAGTTTATTTTTAAAACCTATTTTCAAAGTATTTAACTTCTTTAGAGTTAATAAAATAACTACATTCATACATACATACATAATATTTAATCCCTTACACCTTTCGGTGACGAGATGCCGGGCGCACTGAGCCGCAGAGTGGATATGTGTGTGTGTGAGACAAGGCAGCAGAGCCATGTAGGCAAGTACACTGCGCTCGTGGTTTCCTATCCAAGTACTTTTCGGAGCAAACTCTATTAAGCGATTAATCCACTATAACCACCATACTGCCGGTTATAAATAACTACATTCAAAATTCAAAAACCAACACCTAATAATCAACCATCTAAACTAATTTACAAAATCTCCTTTGGCCAGACCTCTTAAAAATTACAGTGCAGACCAGTGGCAAAAATTTAAAATTTAGGACACCTCGCAAAATTCAATTCAGACTCCTTTATCAAATTTCAGTTAAATTGAAATAATGAAATGATGATTGATTGGAGAATATTATACCGTTATTATACGGCCCCAGTGGCCTGGCCTCCACCGCACTGCTCCCTTTTGCTGTATAGTACTGGTGCAGACTTAATCAACACAAATATAAATTTTAAAGATTGGAAATCAACGTTGTTAGTACCCAAATGGGTAGTAGCAACAAGCATCTTGGTGATGTCTTTTTCCTTAAGACTGAGAACGTCTAAACCTGCAAGCTATTGCTTGCCATGTAAACAAGAGTTTCACAAAATCAAATTTGACAACACCAAAATTCCCTACAGGAGAAACAAACTGTTACTTTACGTAACAATCTATTTATAACTTCTCTTCAATTTAATTTATCTTTTATTGTTGCATCAAGAATGCAGACATTTAAACTAAATTAGTTTTTCTCTTTCGTTTGATTTAATTTACTGTTTATGCAGTAATACATTAATTCCCTTTTGAATTAATTCAAGTGGTTTGGTCTATTATTTTAGGCACATGGAGGAATACATTAAAAATGGTGGAACTTAGTGATATTAATGAATCTTCGGCTAAAGTCCGTCTCTGCCCCCCCCCCCAAGAAGAATGTTGAGATAAATTGGTTTTTATTAAAAAAGTTATAAAAAATCGAATGGAATAGGTCCCATCCACCGGAGATGAATAGTTCAAAAAGATATAGAGATTTAAAGTTTTTAAGTTTCAATGGGAAATCTCATGTAAATTACGAAATGGGCCATTTGAAAATAAATGGTTATGATTGGCCATTTAAAGAGAAATGTTCATCTTTTTATTTATTTTTTTTTAAATGACAAAAGATTGACATTTCTTTTTAATTGACCAATCAGAGAGAAGGATTTTAAAAATTAATTTTGTTTTGCTGTATAAAGGATAAGAAAAAATAAAAAAAAGTTTTTTTTGATCATTCAAAATGCCAAAAATTACATTGAGATCCCTTCCCAATGCCGAATCCACGGTCCGGTGGTGTAAAGACCACGGGCTCTTAAAAAACGCCATGAATTGTCCAAAATGCCGAAGCCCAATGGTTTCTTCCCAACGTGGAGATAGGGTTGGATTGTTCCCACGGTGGAGGTGCCATAAGAAAGAATTCGGGAAAAAGTCTCTGCGACTTATGGATCCTTTTTCGTGAATTGCCACCTTTCAATGGAAAAAGTATTAGTGGTTTGGTATGGATTTGTTTGGGCATACCCATACGACCAAATCAAGCATGAAGCCACCGAAGAAGATGACCCAACTGATATTTCCAAGGATACAATCGCAGCTTCGACCAAATTTGCTAGGGAAATGGTTGTTGACTATTACGTCAAGATCCAATCCGACAAAGGCCAAATCGGTGGACCAGGCAAAGTAGTCCAAATCGATGAGAGTGTTTTTGGACATCGTAAGTATGAACGAGGAAGAATCTTGAACGGGAATTGGTTTTTGGGAATGATTGATGTGAAATCAGATGAAGTAAGGATGATCTTTGTGGAAAAAAAAGATGCCACTACTTTGATACCTGCAATCAAAGCTCATGTATTGCCTGGAACCATAATCCACACCGATGGATGGTTGACATACAGGTCCTTGGAAAATGAAGGATTTACCTACCGAGTGGTAAATCATTTCATTGGTAAATGAAGGATTTCTTCCGAGGAAAACCCAGGTTTGGGGACGATGAATTTCCTGACCGACTGGGGGAATATTTATGAAGGAGATATCTGAGGAAGAATAATGTTGACCCTTTTGATTCTTTGTTAACCACAATCAAATGTTTTTATCCTTTGTAACTTTTCTTTTTATTGTTTCTTTAATTTTAATAAAATATCAAATTGTGTTTTTTATTGACTTTTAATACATAACTTTTGAACTATTCATCTCCGGGGGATGGGACCTATACCATTTAATTTGTAATCCAAAAATACATTAAAAAACATATACCCCATCACTTTTCTCGGAGGGGGGGGCAGAACCGTACTTTTATCAGCTCTTCTAATAATTATACTCATTATAATCGTCCTCGATTATTTATCTGCAAGTTGGGGTAATAGTTTTTGAAGCAATTGTTTAATGTTGAAATGTAACAAGAAAATAATCAAAATTACACTTTTTTTGACACCGGCATAACTATTAAGGAATACTACCTATATTTTGATATTTTTGTCAAATTCAATTTTCATTACTTTCAACTTTACACTTCGAAAATGTTAAACAATTGTTTTAAAAACTACTAGTAATATTTTTTTTATAATACCTACACTGTTACAAAAGTGTGAAACAGGCAGACGTGGGATGTCTGAATTCTGCATTCAATTTTGATTCAAGTAAGATTCTGATTGAATTATTTGATAATTTCGTATCGCGTATATTGTACTATTAAAAAATTATCCAAAGAGTATCTGAGTAGCCGAAAGTGATCTAATTATTCTAAACTATGACTACCTGACTATCTGAGAATTATCCAAAAAATATTTGAAAGTATAGTTTGATTGCAAATTCATCATTTGATTTGATTTGTAAGTACATAATTTCTTTTAACAAAAGTCTGCGAGAGTGCAGATCAATCTTTGGCACGATCCAATTGTAAATTTTGTTTAAGCATTTGTGAGTTGTCATTTTGACAACTAACCTCAAAACTTTTGGATAAAAGAAATATGTATAGTATAATTGAAGGGTCGGCTATAACAACGTTGTATGTAATATTTTGCTGAAATGAAGTATTGCCGTAAAAACAACGTTAGTATATCCCTATTGGAAGGTGTTGGCGTCATAGATATAAAATATTCTTAAACAAATTCCCGGAAGGCTAGTTTTTAAAGTCTGAATTTGTAGTATGACGTTTAACAACGCTGTACGTCTGTTGTCAGTTCGTGTTGCTGTTTAATTTTTTTGTTACATACAACATTGTTATGGCTGACCCTTCAATTATTGTAAAAAAGTGTTTCTGTTATATGTTTTTAAATTCAATTGTAAATCAGGTAAATGTTTTACAGCAAAAAAATAAAAGATTTCCACAGCCAATTGTACTGTAAAAAAGAGGTGAACAGTGTATACATGTGTATGTAGTAGATCTTAAAATTCTGACAGCAGAATCAATAGTAGTATTACTTGTTTAATGCCAAACAAAACATTTCTTATAATACACTTTGCAATATGCTGTGAAACTTACACTTTTAGAATTATTTTTGTGTTGAGACATATTTTTTTAAATTAATTATATATTCAAATTAAGTTACTAAAAGTACTACTCACTTCGATTCTACGGTGCTGACATATGGCATAACGACTTTATCAACAAAACTTCCAAAACCAAGCTTAAAATCTTTGGTTATATTCTGCATTGTTTGTGCAAGCTGATTTCCTAATAAGGACAATTTATCTTTATCATCTTCCATAGATTTACTTAAGTCCATAAGGTAATACAAATCCACAGGATAATCTTCTGCTTGTGCATATTGTATATGAAAACTGTATGATTCACCTAGATTATTCAAAAACTTAATGTCGATTATAACTTATTAAATTTACAAATAAACTTACGTGCTCTTAATCTTAAATGAACCCTCTGTGGTGTAATTTGAACTATTTCACCATAACTTGCTTCACCATAGCTGCCACTTCCAGATGCCATACCTCCGCTAGCAGATCCAGAAGATCCACCAGCTCCCCAAGCAGCACCAGCCATGCCTTCTTCGTATCCACCAGCACTTACAGATAATCCTGCTTTGGTCAGATTCTTCTTCATAGTTACATTGAAGAAATTATGTGGAAAATATTCAAATCCGGGTGAACACTGTTTGTGTAACTGTTTACCACCTGCTGGCTGATAACATCTAGGATGATCGCCAAATGTTTCTGCCTATTATGGGTAAAAAAAAGAAAGTAAATGAGAATTTTAGAATAGTATTTATATTTTGTTTTACTTACTGGTTCATAGCACCAAGCACAAGATGGTGTTTGGATACAATCATCACATTTTGTTTTTGATATGCATCGATTTTTGCCAAGATAGCTATCTGCTTTTGTAGTTAGTATACATAAGCAGGTTAACAATAAAAATATTTGTACTAGATGTATAGGTGTTTGCGTCATTCTGTAAGTTAAAAGCAAAAATCAGAATTACATAAACTTATTACACATACTTTCTTGCAGTTTAGAGATGAGATGAGACATTTGTTTTATTGTACCTCATCAATGAAAAAATAATATCTTAAAAATTTCATATACTAATTTATATTTTGTTGTGACGAAGAATAGATAAATAATACATTATTCTTAGATGTTAATAAACAGAAAAGTTGTGTAAGATCGAATATAAAAATTAGGAGGGAGCTGAATTACGGTTGGTGACAAGTTTTCTCTTAGCATCAAGAGGAGTGATTAAATTTATGAATAATAATGTAACAGATACATATTGTCGTGATATTATGACATGCATTTGAAATTAGGCTACCCCTATTTACAAACATGTTTGATGGGTTGCATAATCTCAAGGGGGGGAAATATTTAAATATTTACTTTTTTTTATAAAACCATGGAAAATGTTATAATTTAATAAAGAAACACTCTAGAATACACTAGGTAGAAAAAGGTTAAATTTTAAAGTTCATTTTCTGACTATAGATATTGATAAAATTTCATTGTTTAGCTAATGATGTACTATTGTTACTTGATTTTGCACACAAATATGAATTTGAAGCCATTTCAAGGCTTGTGTTGACCTAAAACAGACAAGGTGGATAGTTGTGAAGATGTATGCAAGTATTTATTACCTTACCTGCAGGTTTATTATATAAAAAGAGAATTTTTTTCTCTGTCTATCTATTGAATTTGTTTAAACAATTATTAATAATTATAAACAATTATGTGGTTATGTAGTATTTAGTTCCAAATTGTCTTTTGTTTTCAATAAAAAATCTCACTAAAACATTCGTTTGTTTTTAAAAAGATATAAAAAAAGCACGCGATATGGTAAAAAAATTCTATGTAAATTTAAATCTTTCAAGCAGTGCACATATGCTCAGGGCAAAATTTTAAAATTTAAAGGTTATGTTGTGAATTAAAAAAATGTAAGCAAATTCAAACGTCAAAATGTTAGGTTAGATTTTGGTGAAACCTCAAAGTGATTAATAATTTGTTGAAGTTCTTTGAATTTGACTAGTTTGTTTTAATAATATTTACTTTTAATTGAAACAATATTCAGTGCTGTGAATTTTTATTAGTGGAATAATTTATCTTTTTCGTAAAGAAATTTTTTATAGGTTTTGAGAATATCAACCTTCATTGTAAATTGGATTATGGAAGGAAATTGATCAATAGGGCCTTTCGTAGCAACGAGTGCGCATGCTCAGTTGTCGAAACTGCATAGTTACCTAAACAGTTCATAGAGCGCGTTTGAGTCAAAAAAATGATCTGGCAACATTGTCCAGCAGGACATCGTCAACTGTCATTTGAAACAAACACAACAATAAAAAGATGGCTACTTCCTTGCCTTTTTATAGTGTTACTTTAAATGAAAATGACGTGCCTGGTGCTTCATTGGGAAATAAGAGACCATCAGAACTGACAAAATTGCAGCTTCAACGGTTTTTAAAGTGTAGAAATGTTTGTACAAGGGGAAATAAAAACGAACTGATTGTGAGGTTAGTATAAAATTGTTGCTTCTTATTAAACATTACTAATGCACATTTTTCTTATGTAACTGCCGAGAATCGCGAATTACTAATGCATGTGCAAGAGCAAGTGCAATATTATTTTTATTATTTTCACCGTTTTCACCATTTAACCTAATACGTTTGACAGTTGTCAGTTAATCGCAATCGCCAATGTTGCCACATTTCTGCAAACATCCATAAAATTCACTTTCGCGCGGCGCATGCGCCACTAATATTTCTGTAACGAAAGGCCCTATTTAATTATTGAATGGATACTTACCTTATCTCAAGAAAACAGCTGGTCTTTAATAATTTTTATTAATACCATTCAATTTGGACATTTATATGCAGAGAGATGAGTTTTTGTATTTCAACAATTTCAGTTATAAACCATATGAAAGAAAGAAGATTTCTGTTTTATTACTATATCAGTTGTGTTTAAGATAGTTAAGATGATAGGGATATTACTCCTGAAGATGAAAAGCATTAGACTTTCTTAGGATTTTAATTTTGTTTTTTTAATTTTAAAGAATCTTATGGTTTATTTTTTTGTTTAGTGTGTAGTTTAATTATGTTTCATAGATCCATATTTATTTATTGAGTCTCAGTTGTGGTAAGATTCAAGCTTCACAACAATTATTTTAACCGGAGCATTTTTCTTTTATGGTAAAGGTAACATTAATAGAGGTAACAGCATAATTAATTTAGAGAAAAGTGTATAAGTTAATTAATGATATGTTAAACAGCATAGTAGGAAATTAACTACATTAAATCGTTGTACATGTTTAAAATGAAGTTTTGATTAAATCTACGATTTATAAATGAAATCAAAAAGAAGTTCAACGTGGTTAATGAAAATTAAATATTCTACGAATATAAATAGGGAAAATTAAACTTGAATATAAAAGTGTAAGTGATTTAATCACTATTATATTCACATATGAAAAAGTAGGTTTAGATGCACCGGAATTATAAATGGAAATGAAATACATAATTAAGTTACAAAGACAAAGGAAATGAAAATGGTAATACATAGTTCTATTTAAATTATTTATTAAATTCAAAGAGTATACTGTTAAATACTCTTGACATTGGAGAATAATCAACACAAAATGGAAAGAACTGGTTCTACTAAGAAATAAGGTAGAAAAACGTTTCCTTCTATATTATTTGGCATCTTGTGGAGAAGAAGATTAGACATTGGGGAGTGAAAATTAATTAATTAGCAATTTGGTCGATTGAATTTATTTATGTATTAGTTTTAAATTATTAGTCAGTTAGTATTCGAATTATCTTTATTTCCTTACAACCTCAAGAATCTAACATTGCCCTGAGATAATTTCTTAATGAATATTGTTCTACTCTTTAAATTATTTCTTTAGTAGTTTTATATGGCGTCCAACTTAATAAAGTTAAATAAGGATTTACGTAATTTATTTGTATGGGTCAAGCTTATTAAACCTCTTTAAAAGGTATTTCTAAATCATTTAAGAAATATAAAAGAAAGGTAAATTTGAAGTTTATTTCTAAAGATATTTAGAATCATGCTGCTTATTTTAAATTTAAAAAAATTAACTTATTTAATTTCTATGAGCTAGTGGCATTTATTCACACGTAAAGCAACATTTTAGAAATATTTAGTAAAAATGTTAATGTAATTATTATCGCAATTTACCGCAGTATATTATATACATAAATCGTTACCCACCTCCAGACGTAGGTCACAGTTTCGGTTACAGTAATTCCTAACCTAAATTAGTGTCGCTCTTGATATTGCTCATTTTTCTAAAAGTTTAGCAAAAACATACGCTTTTCAAAAAGACATCAAATTTGCAGTTATGTTAGATTTGCGTGGTTATGGTTAACTGCAAAACGAATGACCTTTGAGATTGTTACCAAAACTGTAACCACATCGAATAACCTGGTTAACGCCAAAACTTGCCTAATGTTTCATAATGTTATGTAAAAACACCGAGCACCTGAAAGGGCTTTCACAGCATGTAATGTGTTAAACTTTTTCGTTCTCCCCTTGACATTTATTAACTACCGTAAATAAATAAAATGATGATTCAGTGATTATAATAAAATTGACAGTTTTACTTCGTTGGCCAGGGACCGAAAGTTTTTCATACCTAGCAACCACTTTCCATGTTTTACTTTCGCTTTCGGTTGCCTTATCAAGATAGAAAGTTACACTTTCGTAAAGGGGAGAATAAAAAATATATTTTTAATTCACTTTTAGAGCAGCCTATTTTTTAGAATATTTTAGTTTTTGTTTTGCATAACAGAATTTATGTTGAGCTCTGAGACGCAAAAGTATTCAAAGCAATAGTTTTTAAATCTAATACAACCATTTTGATAAATTTACAAATAAAAAAAATATTTGTAAAAATTAACTGTAACAAGTTTTCCTTTTTAATTGGCTGTACATTCTATAGTAGTATTATTTATACTACATGTAGTAAATATTTTAAAAAGTAATACATAGAAAGAAAAGTTACACTATGCAATTCTTTAAAGTATAAAACTTCATCTTCCCATTTACACATTAATGTGTGTACAGTTGGATTTGTGTAGAAAAAAGCTACCATTCAAGATTGCTAAAGTAAGAAATGTTATTGTCCTTTAAGGTTACTCGAGTTCGTATCAAATCTTAATCAGTATTGAGTATATTGTAAATTGTAAAATGCCTATATTTTAATCCTTTCAGAAATTAAAAACACTAAGCAAAAGATGTAAATGGCATATATATTTTTACCAACTAAGTACCTATAACAATTTGGAAATTATCAGAAAAGGTTTTTTATTTCGTGATTACTAGAAGCAGACGAAGCATTTAATTTTTTTTATTTACAAATTACGTTTTAGAGCAGTAGCACAACTAGGGACAGATAAAAACTCAACTCCTCCTTTATATACATATGGGTTAAGTAGACCATCTAAAAAAAGAATTGTAGTAATAACTGTAAAGGACTTTGGGATAAATATAAATTCTAAATAAGTTAGTAGTTCTTTTTGAAATAAACAAAAATGATTCGTCTCAAACTTTTTGTGCATTCTGATATAAATATATATTCTCTTAAAATGGGACTACAAAACAATTAATTAATTTACCGTCTCAAGCCTTAACTTAGTGGAACTCTAAAATCATGAAATAAAATAAAAATAAAACGATTTTAAAAGTTTCACAAAATTTATTATAGTATTTTATAACCTGGCAATTGTTTCAATGTAATGTCATTATCAAAGGTAAACATTAAAATGATACACAAACATGTTGCTAATGTTAAATACAAGAAATAGGTAACATACAATACATGCATAAAATTAAATATCTCACACTTAGTGATGCAAATGAAAAGTGATGAAATGAAAAAAGAAAAACAATGTTTTTTTTCTAAAACCCGTTTTTTTCAAAAAAGAAAACTATATGGTTTTCTTTTTTGAAAAAAACGGTTAAAATGTAATCATGATGTAATGTAATATGCATAATTCATATGAATTATGCATATTTTGGCAATCTAAAAGGATTACATTTTATTTTGTTTTGGCTAGAGTATGGGTATTCCTAAAGCTTGAATAATACTCTTATTAAACGCATAATAATAACACGCACAACAATTAGCTTTGCAATAATTTGTCCAACTGATTGCCGAATTTTTGTTCATTTGTTTGTCTGAGGAGATTTCAGCTGTAATATAACAAGTGGTAAGATTATTATTGAAACCAAACTGCAGTTCAACGAGCCTGAAGGGTGAGTTGAATGTGCTGCTCCAGTTTGACAAGTAGAATCATCGACTATTAAATGTACTACAAGTTATATTCGATGAGAAAATTTAATGAACTAATGGTATTTAAAATTTTTAAGAAATATATAATTAAGTTGTCAAAATGTGACATTTGAATCAAATTATGTTCTTAGAAACAGACCAAATTAAGGTAATACGATCACTTGTTTTTTACTATTGCTGTGATACCTTTGTAATTAAGCAAATTAATAAGTTTCAATGGCTGATTTATCATTTAACATCATGTGTCAAATAAATAACTAATACCAACATAACCACCAAAATAAAATCATGTTGCAAACACGCAACCTTAGCGCTACGAGTAATAGTAAAAATTGATTGCCAAGTTATAAAATAAAGTAATAATTAGATAATGTAATTAGGCAACTTTTTTTCGCATGCTTGTGATACGGGTTTTATAAAACCGACCAATAAAAAAGCTCGCCTCAAATATGCCGCACTTTTGTAGGGCGTGGCTTAACTATTTCTGTTGGCTGGACAGTGTATAGTAGTATTATACTGGGTGGGGCAATAGTGTGGGGAAGTCCGATAGCTCCTAAACGGTAACAGCTAGAAAAACCGTTCTAATACGGATGCAAACATTGGATAGAGGCGCATCTAGAGAAATTATTTTCAAATATACAGGATGTTGCAGAAAACTGTGGTACGCTTAAAGTAATTTTTTTTAAAATAGAATGCCCCAAATATTTTTGCATATTCAACACCTCTCTTGGCAGGTTTATTCATATCTAAAACTTTAGCGCCATCTAATGACCGGTTTGGAAGTTTTAAATTTTTTTTCAAAAAAATTGAGTTTTACGTTATCCCATTTAACAGTTTACCGCTTTCACGGCCGCAACTGTGAAGACGAATTTAAGTAGGGATTTTGTTGCAGGGGCTTGTAGGGAGCTCTACTTTAAAAGAAAATGGACCCACCATATACAGGGTGTTCAAAATTAATTTTTAAATTTAGAGAACTTCAAAGCTAAAATTCACAACTTTTTCAAATGGAACACCCTGTATATTTTGTACCTTTGTGATGCAGAATTAAATAACAAACATTTTTTGTATGTACGTCCCTATAGCTATCTGTAACCACTTTTGATTTATTGAGAAAAAACTGCAAGAAGTACACAATTAAAACCAATTATTTATTTAGTTGTCAAGTGTGTTGGTTGTTTTTGTTCAACAAAACATTAAAGCATCTTGCAATTGTTGTGCACGTATGCAAAATGTACATTTCTCGCAGTTATCGACTATCAGTGTTTAGTTCTAGTAGGTGTTTTAGTTTTTCAAAATGAATTTTAGTAATGAAGAACTTGTAGACATGACTTTTGTTTTGGGCGAGTCAGAAAGAAATTGTTTGCTTCCCTGCAGAATTTACCACCAACGGCATCCTGAACGGAGACTCCCTAAAATTCGCAGCTTTCAAAACCTGCTCGATAGATTTGTGAGGACCGGCAATGTACAGTATGAAAAAAGTGAATGAATTAACAATGTTGTGAACGAAGAAAATGAGTTATCTGTTGTGCTGGCAACGATTGAGAATCCCCATGTTAGTCAGAGAGAAGTGAGTTCATCTGTAGGAATAAGTAGACGTTCTGTTGGTCGAATCTTAAAGAAAAATAAGTTTCATGCATATCACATTGTTCACTGATAAGGCAACGTTTCATAAAAATGGATTTGTTAACAGGCACAATTTCCATTATTATGCTACAGAAAATCCCCACTTTTTCAGACAACTTGATAACCAGCACAGATGGTCCATAAACAGTTGGGGGGGAATTATTGGAGAACATGTAATAGGGCCACATTTTTTTGATGGTACATTAACTGGAGCTATTTATCTTCATTTTTTGGAGAACTATCTGCCACAATTATTGGCGAACCTTCCTCAAAGGATCCGAAATGGAATGTGGCTTCAGCAAGACGATGCTCCACCGCATTAGTTACATGCAGTAAGAGACCACCTAAATAATATCAACCCACATCAATGGATTGGAAGGAATGAACCCACTAAATGGCCTGCGAGATCTCCTGATCTTACAAAAATGGATTTCTTTTTATGGGGATATGTGAAAGAAATTGTTTATACAGAGACACCAACCACAATATGAATCTATCCAAAATATGAAGGATAGAATAATACATGCTTTTAGAAGTATCACGCCGGCAATGTTAAGAAACGTACAAAGATCGTTCCAAAGGCGCATCGAAATGTGTGTCCATGCAAATGGGCTACATATGGCGCATTTGTTATAGTTTTTTTCTTTTGTTTTATTTGAAAAACCTTGATTTTTTAAATAAATAATTTTGTGTACTTCTTGCAGTTTTTTCTCAATAAATCAAAAGTGGTTACAGACAGCTATAGGGATGTACATACAAAAAATGTTCGTTATTTAATTCTGCATCACAAAGGTACAAATTATACAGGGTGTTCCATTTGAAAAAGTTGTTAATTTTAGCTTTGAAGTTCTCTAAATTTAAAAATTAATTTTGACTCCCTGTACATGGTGGGTCCATTTTCTTTTAAAGAAGAGCACCCTACAAGCACCTGCAACAAAATCCCTACTAAAATTCGTCTTCACAGTTGCGGCCGTGAAAGCGGTAAACTGTTAAGTGGAATAATGTAAAACTCAATTTCTAAACCGGTCATTAGATGGCGCTAAAGTTTTACATATGAATAAACCTGCCAAGAGAGGTGTTAAATATGCAAAAATATTTGGGGCATTCTATTTAAAAAAAATTACCTTAAGCATGCCACACTTTTCTGCAACACCCTGTACATTTGAAAATAATTTCTCTAGATGCGCCTCTATCCACTGTTTACATCCGTATTAGAACGATTTTTCTAGCTGTTACCGTTTAGGAGCTATCGGACTTCCCCACACTATTGCCCCACCCAGTATAATACTACTAGTGGTCTAATTTTGCCAGTAATCTTGAATATCATAACACAAGTAGTTGATCGAGATGAAAATTGTGATGAGTGTAAAGCACAACTCGCACTTTTTGTCTGAATCAACTACAAGTATAATCTAATATAATAGCCAAGATTACCGAAAAATTGGGACCAAAAGTGAAATTCATGTGAAAATTTAACAAACTATCTCTGTAATTACCACCAGTGGTGATTATTGTTGTAATCAGCATGCTGTTAATTGGTTTGACTAAATTTATAACATTTGATTGGTTGTAAATAAAGTTTGAATTCTCACTGTAATATAATTCAACGTTTTAAAAAATAGCTACTAAATATGTATCTTTGGCAGTAAAACTAAATGACAGTAAATATATTGACCTATGTCCTAATCTTGTTATAAGATTTTCATCTTTTTATCTATTGATTTACTAAATATAATAATCCTCCCCATCAATTCGAATTTAAATTTAAGGCTATAAGTCATTGATATATGTATATTTGAAAAGTTTTTATTATTAAGCACCCGTCTGCTGAAAAAAAACCAGTGTTTTTTTTCATGTTTTTTATTCAGCTTAAAAAAAACGTTTTTTTACATTACTACTGCCAGTAAAGAAGAATTGTTACTAAGCTTAATTTGTTCATTCATTAAAGATACATGCTACTGTGTTTATACATATTTCGAAAATTTCTAAAATGTCTAATTTGTTTTTGTTGTGATAAAAGTTTAAAAATTTGATGTTGTTTTCAGGTGACACTGTGTGGTTCTGTTCCAAAAGGGGTTTCGTTTAATCAGGTTTTTCTAGGTATTAGTGTTTGTTTTTGTAACTCTGTACATGTCTTTGTATTTTGTCAATATATTTCAAAGTGTTTGTCCAATATAAAGAGAGTTACAAAAAGAGCAATTCAAACAATAAATTGCAAACTTCATGATATTGCAAAGATACAGATTAGTAGGATTTTTTTTGATACAAATTGCAGTTTTTGTTCTTGAGAAAAACTTGAGTTTTTCGAATAATGTGACAATGCTTTGTCCGGCCACAATAAATATTGTCCAGCAGAATAATATTCTTTAATGAATGAATAAGAATTGTCTTTAGACATTAATTTTAGTATAACATACGAGACAAAGTTTTGAGAAAAATCAACAGGCTTAATCAGCAAAATAACGAAATTTGATTCAAACTTAAATCTTAATGCTTAATTTTACATCTTTTGACAATATGAAAACTATTCTACAAAACTGATAGCGGACCGTGGTCCTCAATGGTACGCAATTTGGCTAAGACTTGTCTCATCTGGCTTTGGACGATATTCAAGTCCACTTCTCGAATTTTTCTAAAAATTTGTGCTCGCAATAGCTGTTCATTTTGGGCCTCCCACCCGTTTTCATAAGCCTATCGATACAATAATAATCAAAACTCTTCTATTGGCCGAGCTTGAGGGACATTTGGGAGTTATCTTCTCTCAGTACATAATTGACATTCTGCTCCAACCATTCCCGAGTTCTCCTGACATAATGGCACGTAGTTAGATCAGGCTAAAATATTATGTCGTCGTTCTGATGATGGATATTAATAAAATTTTGCATTTTAAACATCTTTGGGTATAAAGCTCAGCATCCACAGCTCTCCCTGAACTCTGCCAACATAGGGTGTTGAAACTCCAGCATCAGAAATCGCGCACCAGACTAAAACTTTGTCATTGTCATTTGTCAAGCAAAATTCGCTTTTGCTTTGAATTTTACTTCATTTTACTTTTATTTCAGAATGTGACAGTGTGAAATGTTTCTCATCATCCATTATAATCACACGGTGCATCACAAGATGCCTTCGCCTCAGAATTCTACAACATCTAGGTATTGTTTCAAGCTGTGCCTTGATGTATAGGTATTAAGGACACTTCCTTCAAACTTTTTCTCAAAATTTATGTCTCATACGTTACTTCCTAATTGATAGCAAGTCCAGATGTCTTAAACCATAGCTTAGAAATGCCCTCAGAGATTACCAATATACAACATGACTTTGGGCACAATTTTTATTAATTTATATTTTAGCTCAGCAGGCATTTCTAGAATAGTACCAGTTGTTATCTGGCATCTGTGACCGACCGAGGGGAAAGTGACTTTCATCATTAAAAATGAACCTTTATTGCGATACATATATACAGTGTGTTTTTTATAAACAATAATTTAGGGAAATCCAATGGAATTTTATCATGTTCCTCCTAAGTCTGTACCCTTGTAAATGTAAGTGGAAATTTTGGTATCAATCGAAAGAAGAATTCATTTTACGTCAAAAAAATATTAAACTTTATGAAGAAAACCAAAATCTATGTAGAAAAATACTTAAAAAGCTTATTGATTTACTGCTTTTGGTTATAAGCTATTTAAAAAAGCTGGAAGCTGTAAGCTGATTGGTGTAGCGGTTAACGCTTCAGATTCCTAATCAGAAATCGCGGGTTCAAGCCTCATCTTTGTATACTTTTTTTTTAAATTGTATTGCTTACTAATTATTATTTTTATTTCATTTCGTATTTCAAACAATTCTTTATATACCACAATTAGTAATATAAAGTATATCTTGATCTCCGTTGTCAATGATACCGGAGTTCAAGACGTTCTTAATCTCCGTTGTTGTCGGCAACGTAAATAATTTGATGTTGCATTATAGCCACATGCATGCATGCATGCTGCTTTTTATCTCCTTAGTTACGCGTATGATGACACAGACAAGGCAACTTGCTTCTTTATACAATAAATTCGGATGGATTTTAAAAGGGAGAAATTAGGATTGAAATACGAAATAAAATAAAACAACTCAATACGGAGATCAAGCTTCTTTAAATCCTCGAAGATGTTATACATCTTCTTGGATTTAAAGTATCACTTGATCTCCTAATTACATAATATATATTAGAACTTTATTACATCGATTATTAGTTTTATGCCCTTTTTTCATTTGCCTTTCTGATAGGTAGTTAAAATTGTACAAAAAGTAACGGTAAACCACCGTAGCAAAAATATCTAATAATAAAAAAATTAATAATAATTGTAATAATGTTCTAAAAATAATAATTAAAGCAATACAGTTAAAAAAAGAGGAGGATGGGGTTTGAACCCGCGATATTTGATTAGGGATCTGAAGCGTTAACCGCTACACCAATCGGTGTTCAGCTTCCAGCTTTTTTTATAGCTTAGTGCCAAAAGCAATAAATCAATAAGCTGCTTTAAGTACTTTTCTCAATAGTTTTTGGTTTTCTTCATGAGTTTAATATGTGTTTGACGTAAAATGAATTCTTCTTTCGATTGATACCAAAATTTCTATTTACATTTGCAAGGGTACAAATTTAGGAGGAAAATAATAAAATCCCATTGGATTTCCTATATTATCGTTTACAAAAAACAGACTGTACATATAGACAGGGTCGGATTACGGTATAACATTCATAAATAAGAAACGCGCTGATTGAGCATTTCTTAAATCGATGACCCCTTAAGATGCCGTGGCTATAAAGCTTAACGCAGGTAGGCCACGTAAAACAATCTTGACATTCCCTAATAAGTAATTCGACTGTTTGTTTTCAGGCGGGAAATCGGAGTGGCGAAAAATCCCTGGTAGTCATGGCACCGATTACTTTGATTATTTGGCCGACGGTACTCGAGTTTAGCCGAATTTGGGGGAACCCCCCCTCTCAGTAATGATTTTTAATTTGCCAAACATCGCATTGATAAGGAGCCTACGATTTATTTTGAACCTTATTCCAAGATTACCCATTTTCTCCGCTATGAGAAATTACCAGCTCGGTCAGATATCGAACCTGTAACTCTTTGATTATGAGATCAACATGTTAGGCACTAATTCACCAAAGCTGGCACGGCTATAGTTAATTTCTTTAGAATAGTGAGCATACCACGACGCTGACACTTCTGTGAAGGTCTATATACCTTCAATTTTTATTTCAAACCGCTTTTGAAACAGTTTTAATTATAAGGAAAAATTAGGAAAGTCCGCCATTCTTCGGAGACGGGAAGGCGTTCTATACTCGTCACGTCATATATATCAAAATTAGATAATTACAGATTTGATCCATACGCAGATCCTAAAACTTGAAGCGCTGCTGTTTTGAAATTGAAGACAGAAGTCTGGGACGCGCCAATAAATATAGATGGCGTTGTACAACATCAAAATGTCTTCGATATGCGGTAGTTGATGACCTAGTTTTTAGTGTTTCTTTTTGCTGTGTTGTTCTGTCATGGTGCTTATAATTTTGACAGATTAAATTTAATATTCGTGTTAATATTTATGATAATTTTAAGTAAAATATTTAGTACAGGTTTTCTGTCAGATGTTAACATTGAGGTTATAAATAATAATTATTAAAATAATACGTCATTCAGGTTGGAATGAAAGGCGGCATATATCTTATTTACTTTTTAAAATTTCATTTAAAATGTCTAATGATATGTATATAGCAAATCCAAGCTTTGACACAGGTCAAATCTGATTCCAGAATTGAATCGTCCAACTCAATTGCCTTTGACCACTTCCTTTTTATCCTGTGCTCAGACACGTAGACATTCCGTATACAATGCGGGTCAAAAGTTCCCTCCGAATGATTTGAGATATCACCGTGAAATTTGCGGTTATATAAGAGATAAAATACTAATTTTAATAGAAATAGTTAATGCAGCTTTTCAAAATGGCGACTGGGCGCCATCTTAAGCTATTTTAAATAAGTATCAAGTAATGGCCACTTCACCACCCTTGAGTACCGTATGGCTCGAAAAATAGCAGTCTACCCTGCTATACCCCAATGGGACTTCATGTCCTGTAAAAGGGGACTATTATTTGTTATTAATGGCGGTCTATTCAACTTTGGAAATTTAATAAACCGCCTGTTGAGCGGTTCCACCCAACACGTCGCCGTTTTTCGGCAGTAACGACGTTAAATTGTCGTAAAACTGACATCATTATGTCACAGCCCAAAGACGTCTATATAAGACGTCATTAAAACGTCCTATACTAGGACTAAGGCAGGAATTATAAATAAATAGTTAAATATTGGAAATAACATTTATTATACAGGGTGGGATTAAAGTATGGAATATAAAAAAAAAGCTAACTCAACCGTTTTTTTTAAACGCTGAAACACGTCGATTTTGTTTTTTAAAAATACACATTAATATGTGCGATTCACCTTCCGACTGTCATTTGTTTCGAAGTTATGACGTCATCACAAAAAATTTTAAATGTACAATATAGATTTTTTATAGTGGAATCCGATAGTGATTCTTCTTCCCTTTATGATCGTACAATAGTATATTAAAGTATTAGTTTCATAAGACGCGTTTTTAGCGTACGCGTCCGAGTTTAGAAAACGACCCGCGAAGCGGGGAGTTTTCTAACGGACAAGTGCGCTAAAACGCCTTATGAAACGAATACTTTATACTATTTTTTATACTTGCGTCGTTATTTCGTTAATTATTAAAAAATAAATTAGTTTTAAATAAGATTTGTTAGTGAAATTTTGATAAGTACTTTTGACAGTTGGCTACACTGAAAATTCAACTTCAGCATTTGTTATTTAAATTGTTTTGTTTTTATAAAATTAATTTAGTTTCTGTGACAAGAAGGTAAAATGGTCAGATATTCTCTCCCTCCATCTTATTAAAAAGAATTAACTTATCTTAATTAATCTTAATCTTGTTTATTGTTTCCAGCCTTATTTTGTGGAACTCCATAATCATGAAATAAATAAAGATTATTAAAAGTTTCACAGTTTTATTAATACAATATTGTCAGGTATATTTTAATAAAACTGTGAAACTTTTAATAATCTTTATTTATTTCAATCTTAATCTTATTAAAATATTGGAATTTAACCATATTGATCGATTTATAACAACTGCAGAAAATAACCAACATTTAGCAATGAAAGTAAGTAAAATTTTGTGCTAAATACTTTCAATTTTTAATATATTTCAATTATTTAAGGTTGCGTTAATAATGGGATTCTGTGGTGCCTGCCGAAGAGATGAATTGACCAACATGTTATTAGACGATATTGTGGTCAAAGATGATGTGTTCACTGTGACTGTAACAAAAACAAAAAATAAAGTTCGAAGAGAATTCTTAATTACAGAGAAACTGTGGATTGATTTAATTAAGCAATATTTGAGTCTAAGGCCTAAGAAAATAAACCACAGGCGGTTTTTTATAACCTACCGCAATGGAGAATGTATTTCTACTCCTATCGGTATAAACACCATGGGAAAAGTTCCTTTTATTATTGCCACTTATTTGCATTTAGCCAACCCGAAGCTTTTTACAGGTCATTGCTTTCGACGTTCAAGTGCTTCCCAATTGGCAAACAAAGGTGGCGATTTAATAACTATAAAATGGCATGGAGGTTGGAAGTCTTCAGCTGTGGCTGAGGGCTGTATTGATGCTTCAGTTAAACAAAAATGGAGGTAGCTGAATTGCTATCTAATAAGCCATGTACTTCCACTTCAACGGCTCAAGTGGTAATTGACCAGTCTTCCACTACTTCATTTTTACATGAAGAATCACACACTTTTAGCAGCAACCCAATAACGAGTCAACAAAACATTGTTGAGGGGCAAAATTTACCTTCATTTAAGATTAATGCCCAGGACGCTTCTGCTGTTACAATCAAAGTGTATAATAACTGTACTTTTAATACAAAAGATGTATAAAGAATAATTTGTGAATTTATTAAATAATTTTTAATTTAATTAATTTATTTTGTGTATGTTTATTTTATATTTTAAAAGTTTGGCATTTTATCACATAACAACATAACCGCACTTTTAAATATAAGTTTGACATTTAAGAACAGCTGTTAGGTGCTACCAACTTTAAAAAACAAAATTTTACTGTTTCCAGTACTCTAATAAATCTCATTAGGACACGCAAATGCGGGTCCTAATGGAGTTCATTAGGACACGCAAGTATAAAAAAATCATAAGGTTGCATAACAAAAATTCTGAGAAAAATCGATCTGGACTTTGTAAATGTTTGTTAGTTATGACGTCATCACAAAGAATTTAAATGACAATATAGATTTTTAATAGTGGAATCCGATAGTGATTTCTCGTCCCTTTATGATCATGCAAAGAAATCATAAGGTTGCATAACAAGAATTCTGAGAAAAATCGATCTAATATACTGATATATTGATACCAATATATCAATATATAATATCAATAACATTAAATGTTCAGTGCGGTTTTTCTCAGAATTTTTGTAATGCAACTATGATTTCTGTGCATGATCATAAAGGGAAGAGAAATCACTATCGGATTCCACTATTAAAAATCTATATTGTCATTTAAATTCTTTGTGATGACGTCATAACTAACAAACATTTACAAAGTTCAGATCGATTTTTCTAAGAATTTTTGTTATGCAATCTTATGATTTTTTTGTACGATCATAAAGGGAAGAAAAATCACTATCGGATTCCACTATAAAAAATCTATATTGTCATTTAAAATTTTTTGTGATGACGTCATAACTTCGAAACAAATGACAGTCGGAAGGTGAAGGTGAAGGTTAATGTGTATTTTTAAAAAACAAAATCGACGTGTTTCAGCGTTTTTAAAAAACCGGTTGAGTTCGCTTTTTTTTTTAATATTCCATACTTTAATCCCACCCTGTATACTACAGTCAAAACATCTCTATATTGTGACTACCTGCTTAATATGACCAGTATTCCTTGGCCCCTGCTAAAATAATATCTTTTTAATGAAACTTGTACGCCCAAAAGACGTCGTTTTGAAGACGTCTACGTACGTCCCATTATATGACGCCTTATGGACATCATTTATTAGTCATATGACGTTGTCGGCCAATAATGACTTAGAAATAACGTCATTATAACCTCAGTGTGCTGGCTGGGCTATTTTTGTTCAAAAATTAGTATTCCATCTCTTATTAATACAGTTTTGCCACGATATCTCAAATTAATTTAGTGGAAGTTAGCAGAGGGCGATTTTTGACCTCCACTGTGTATACTATAGATACTTTAGTTCAGACTGCTTAAAAACAACTACAATATTAAAAATTAAATAATCTTCATATCGTCAAATACCGAGAAAACGTTAAAATGACTTTTAAATGCACATTTAGGTATATGATCTGATTTATTTATTTCTAATGAAAAAAAATGAATCATAATTTATATTTTTCTTAATATTTATACTAATAAGATTATGTGGGCAGTGGGCACATTTCAAGGTAGGTATCTTTTGAGCTGCTTGATTAATCAAAAGTTCCTTGAATTGGTATGACATAAAAATGATTAAAATTATGTAATTTATATTATTTTTAAACGATTACAATGTTCTGATAACCTTTACGGCTGTAATAAATCATTAAACAACTAAGTATTCATTATAATATCCTTAAAAAATCTTATTCGTCAAAACAAAAATGTGCATCTATAATGTTTTGATTATTCCTAAACATTTGCCATTCATTTAAAAATAAGGTCATAAAACAATTGCAATCTCTTTTCCAACCAACAAAGTAATAAATCTTTTTTTAAATCTTTATCGATACTCTTTTGTTTATAACTTTTAACAAATTCACATACACAGCAAACTGTTTTCTGTTTTTATCTCATTAAAGTGTGCAAGATTAGGTAATTTAGTTTAATTTCAAATGTCCCTGCACTTTTTTAGCGCCCGTAGAATCATCCCTCTATTTATAGAATCTATTCTGATACACTTCTGAGTTAACATTAGTCATTCAAAGAATAAGAATATTCATGACAACATACAACTTCCTGGACCAAGACTGGTGATCAAAACATATCAAAATACAACTTTAAATTAACTCTAGGCAATTAAATTTATAATCATATACATGCGCCTGTGATAATCTTGAAGTCCTTCGAATATTACAAAATAGATTTTCTTAAATGGCCTATTTTATTTTATTAATAAATAATAAAGGTGCGCACGCACAAACTTTAAAAGAAGGGACACCCACATTCAATCCAATAAATTGCATGTAACATGTTAATTGAAATATTAATTATTATGATAATAACCATTAATTAGGGATTTTGATTTATAATATTGTTTAAGTTTAATGTAAAATAAAATTTTATAAAAGAAATCGTTTACATTATCGCTGTGATATATTGTTTATTTAATCAGAAAAAGGTGTAACCTTTATTAAAAGTTTTGCTAACTTTTCAAATGCCTGAATAAACAAATTGTATACTTAACCTAAATTTTATTTGGTTAATATTTTCTCAACGTACCTGATAAGATTTTATCGTTTCCTCGTCATTAATAACTAAAAAATATCACTTAATCCACCAGCAACCAAACAGACACACACAGGCACACCTCTAAACTTCAACCATAACCAAATAGGGTACTTTATTTACTGCAGCGCCATCTCTCGAAAAGTTGTTTATTTACAGTTTTATTTTCTTATAATTCATTGAGGAATGTAATTTTAACTCAAAGGCGTTTACAGTGGGTGGGTATACGGGGACTGAATTAGGTTTTTAAGATTGCTGTTAAACAGCTGACTTTAAAGGGTTAGGAAATGACATACAGATGAAAGGTTATTTGAAACTTGTTTGAAGCACAGTAGTTTTAAAATGATGGAACTTTTTAAAACCCTTCTACTTGGCTATCATAAAGTACCGCTTCTAAAGAATTCGAAATTTTATTTTGTTAGGTTGGTAAAAACATACCTACATTTCTTTGCTTTTCGAATTATAAACAGAACCAAGAACCTTCGAGTTCAGAGTTTAAGTTGTAAAGAATCATAGAAGAAATAAAGCTACCACACTTTCATTTATTGATAGAAAAATAATAAAAACCATTAAATTCATATTTCTTCTTCCATAATTAAGCTTTTTGTTTTGGTTCGTTGATAATTATGAAACTCATTTGGATATCATATAGACCAAGAGCCAACGTTTTCGAGTTGTCATTTCAGCCCTTGCAGCCCTCTGCGGCCGGGATATACTATCCCAAGATTACTAAGAGGATGAGAAGTAATATTTAATTTATTTAGCAATAGACATGAAATCTCAGGAGGTTACTTTCGATAGTATTCTTTATTCATAAAAATTATTGCCAGAACTTCCTCTGCTCCTAAATGTTGACAGAACGCTATGCTTATTTAAAAAAAATACCAATTTTGTTATTTTAAAATCTTGAAATTTTAACAGAATAAATAAACTATTTGTAGGATAGGTAATATAAGAAGCCAGAACAAAATTCCATCACTAACTGTCTGCTAGAGCGGAAAACGCTCCCATGTTAGTGCGGGTGGGACAGTTATATAACGGCCTGCGGGTTAGAGAGAGAACGTATATCGAGAGTAAAACGTGCTATATACTATACATATGTATATAGTCCAGTCGACAACTACATAATACAGCAAAAGGTCGTGTAGTTTTGGTTTTTGGGTAGGTTGTATGTAGCCAGGCACTAGTTAAAAACCCAATTTTTTGACCTCGTACATGTGCGAGCTTTGGTATGGCAAACAAACTCTAGTAATAAATAGAGTTCCTAAATAAAAACTTTAACTTACAGAGCTCAGTTTATATTTAGGAACTCTAGTAAAAAATAGTAGTTGTAAAAATCATAGAGGAAATAAAAGACGCAAATTTTATTTATTGATAGAAAAATAATAAAAACCATTCATATTTCTTCTTCCATAGTTATAGTTTAATTATCTTAAAAAAACTCGTAAACAGTTTTAGCCTACATAAATTCTATAACTCTCACAGATTTTAAATTGACATTAGTTTGAAACTGTTGTAAATGTCAATCAATGTAATCAACAACCACATAACAAAACCAGAATTTTCCCAATCGATCAAATCCTAAAACAAATTTCATGATTTATCAAAATTCCAGAAAAGGAAACCAACGAGATAACTTTGATTAATAAAGTCATAAAACATGTTTTCTAACATTTAATTTAAATTATTGATTCATTCCGAAGTTTGGCTGATAAAAATGCAGCAGCTTTATAAAATTTTGCATTGAATAATCGCATATTCTGTCGTTTGTTATTTTGATCATACGGTATACATTGATTATCGAGTTCTACAAACTAATTTGGCTGGAGACAAAAGCTGGAGACAGTAAACTGTTTAGGTGTTTGTAACTAACTATACAGCGTGTGCGTAAATTCTCTTGCCAAATAGAAACTTTTTTTATTATTGGTTTTTCGAAAAAAAGTCACTTCGATCGTATAAAGGGTAATCAAAAAAAGAGTGCCTTTGATTTTAATGTTCGCATTTTTTAAATCTAACTTTCTTTTGTGCAACATATGACATTGTTTTATTTGCGTATACAAAACGATCAATAATTTTAGAGTTATTCATTAACATTAAGAATGGAAAAATATATTTTTATACATAAAGTTATAATTAAAATAAACATATAGTTAAATATTTGGTTTTTTATTAATTACAAAAATAATAAGTATCTGGTAGTAACAAAAAGAAATAATATTATTTGCTAAATGTTGAACAATTAAGAGAGTAAAATTCAAAAAATGCAGACAGAGTAAAATCAATTTCTATATAAACATTATTCTAGAATATAAATAAATTATACGCTTCCAGAGCAATGAAAAAGTAACATTGCCTTAAATTACAAATAGTTGGTATTTTGTATACAAGTATTTCGTTTGTTGTTCTGAAGAAAACAAATTAATGCAGTCAATGACTTATTTGACTAAAGTTTTGAAGTTATCTGTGCAAATATTATAAATATATGTATAAAAAATGATGAATGAAACACTATTTATTCAAATTTATCATATAAAACATAACAGTAAAAAAAATTCGAATTATATATCTTTTTATTTAACACAACTGATTTTGTTTTCGATATGTAAATTATGAGGGGCCAGTAGCGCTACATATGTAGCCATATACAGCATTTAAATTTCCCGCTCCTTTGCCGTAATGCGACGTGTTGTAACTTTGCGAGCTATATCAAGCCTTTAATTAACATATTCTTCGTATTAATTTTTTTTGCAAAACTATCGTCCTAACAAATTTGAAACTTAACCAGCACAATCATACAACGTTTTTATGTGAAATGTTTTATTGTCAAATTTCTTCACTATTTTTATGAAGTTATTATAATAAATGTGATACCATTTTAAAAAGTTACCATTTTGCATAAGATCCGTGTTATTCTTAATAGTCCAGTCAAACTGTACGAAAAAAAGGCTTAACTTGGAAGGCTTAAGTACATGAGATTTTTTATTTCTAGCATGCAGGGGGGTCCAGAAAAGCTTAACTTGAAGTTTTCGACCTCAAATTCATATGAGCTTTTTCCGCCATTTTGAAAAGAAGGGATGAAGTGTTGTTTTGAAATTATCTCTGTAACTGTAGGTCCGACAAAAAATTTGCACGAAGCATTTTTGTCGGCAATACGATTGTCTATAACTTTTATTTCAAACTTTTCCGCGTAATATAAAAAATGAAAAAGTTGCGAGGGAAAACTATTGGAAAAAGAAGGGATGAAGTGTTGTTTTGAAATTATCTCTGTAACCGTAGGTCCGACAAAAAGTTTGTAAAAAGCATTTTTGTCGACAATACGATTGTCTACAACTTTTATTTCAAACTTTTTCGCTTAATATAAAAAATGAAAAAGTTGTGAGGGAAAAACATTGAAAATTGAAGGGGTGGAAATTGTTGCTTAATTTTGTAGTGATATAACTATTTCATTATTAGTGGAGCAAAAAAATTATTCATTCGTTTTTTGTAGAGCATTCCATGACGAACAATTTTTCCTAATGACTTTTTTTTTATTCCGTTTATTGGTATAGGTCAAGTCAACGCTCGAAGGGAGGTTAGTGTACGTGAACTGCTTGGTACGCGTTGCGTACCCCTAATAGCACACATTGCCCGATGGACGTTCTTTTTAGGTCCATTGTAGGTACTGTAGGTCCGAGGATGTAAATTGGACGTCTGCTGGACACTCTCACGAGGACGTTTTTCAGAAGTACAACAAAAGACGTCCAGCGGAGGTTTGTTTTGGGTCCATAGTAGACCCTTAAATCCCAGGACATAATACGGACGTCTGGCGGACGTTCACACGCGGACGTTTTTCAGAAGTACAACAACAGACGTCCAGCGGATGTTCGTTTTGGGCCCATAGTAGGCCCTTGAATCCCAGGACTTGATACGGACGTCTGGCGGACGTTCACTTGAGGACGTTTTTCAGAAGCGGAATATGTCCAGCGGACGTTTGTTTTGGGTCTATAGTTAAGCCCTTAATCCCAAGACAAAATACGGACATTTGGCGGACGTTCACACGCAGATGTTTTTCAGAAGTACAACAAGAGACGTCCAGCGGACGTTTGTTTTGGGCCCATAACAGGCCCTTGAGTCCCAGGACATGGTACAGACGTCTGGCGGACGTGCACATGAGAACGTTTTTCAGAAGTACAGCATAAGACGTCCAGCGAACGATTGGTTTGGGTCCATAAAAGGACGTTCATAGGAGAACGTTTTACAGAAGTACAACAAAACATGTCCGGCAGACGTTCGATTTGGGTCCATAATACGTTCTAATAGGAATTACAAAATGATTACAAACAAACAATTTGTAGATTAAGATTAACAATTATTCTAGAAATCTATTTTAACAAAAGAGGTCCACTGGACGTTCAGTTTAGATCATGGTAGGCCCGTGACTTCAAAGTCATAAAAAAACCGACCTGAACTTCAGATAAGGATCTTTTTTAAGAATAGTCTGTTAGATGTACATATAATTTTGAGAGCTTGATAAGGACTTCTATGAATACACATTTTTCTTATTGTTAATGTGTTATTGTTGTTGTGTTTTAAATTAATTATATTTTCTGTACTTTATGGAATACTCTTTAATATACTAAGTATATATTTTCATACGTTCATACCATCATAAACTCATTAAAAATATTTTCTTTTTAATACAGCTATTTAAATTTCTCCGCTAATATAAAAATGACACAGCATGTGTGTGACGTCAGTATGCACGGGTCATAAAAGACGTACTACGCAAACTCAGTGCCTACGGTAAATCTCATCTTCTAGTGGAAAACAACGTGACTAATTACCTTGTACGTATTTTCATGTAATAACATTAGTTTGAAAGTAACTTCTTAAACAATTTTAGCTACAGAAAATGTTTTTGAATTTTAAAATAATGCTATACAGTATTTTAAAAAGTTTTAATTAAATAAATTTTTAAGAAATCATAACGAACGACCCTAATTGTTTTCTTTCAAATAGAATTTGCGTTCCTGAGAAATAATCAACTAAATAGTTGAAAGCAGTTTTAAGGAATGTTTGTCAGTCGTATGAAACAATACATTTTTTACTAGATAATTGTAAATGAAAAGATGCTAAGATAATAATTACATGACCATTATCGATTTACTTGTAGACTGTATTTTAAATGTTTATGACGTTTGGATTTAAACATGTCAAAATGCAATAGAGATAATGCGACAGGTGATTGACAGTAACCTTTATAGGTAACTTGTATACTTGAAAGTAAATTTTTCTCGTATTATTATCCTAGATGTTTCTACATGTTAATTATATTACACGTATGTTAATCATATGACGTATAGATCTATATTTAAATATCAATTAGGAATGACAACATAAGATTTATTTTAAAATAAATTTATGAGAGAGAGATGACAGATGCAAATGATATACAAAAATGAGATGTACAAATAAGAGATGAGTTATGTAAATGAGAGATGAGATATGCAAACGATACCGTGAATTAATTTAATTCGCGCATGCATATGATATAAAAATGAGCTAGGCAAATGAGAGATGAGATATGCAAATGATATCGTGAATTAATTTAATTCGCGCATGCATGTGAGAGATGATATATGTAAATGAGAGATGAGATATGCAAATGATATCGTGAATTAATTTAATTCCCGCATTCATGTGAGAGATGATATATGTAAATGATACCGTGAATTAATTTAATTCGCGTATGCATGTGAGAGATGATACATGTAAATGAGAGATGACTTATGTAAATGAGAGCTGAGATATGCAAACGATACCGTGAATTAATTTAATTTAATTAAATTAGATCAATTAATTTAATTCGCGCATTTAATTAGATCGCGACTCATTTGAATATTAATTAGATCGCGGGTCATTTGTCATAAAAAGAGAGGGGATGGGCCCAGGTACCGCAATACCTACTCTTGAGTTCGCAAGAAGTGAGTCACAAATTGTAGTGCAGCGGGCATTTCGTGCAAAATTAGGTATTGAACCACCAACGAGAAAAAGCATTAAGCGTTGGTTTACGAAATTTCAACAGACTGGAAGTGTGTGTAAAGGGAAAAGCACAGGTCGACCGCGTGTGTCAGAGGATGATGTCAGACGTATTGAAGAAAGTGTTGTTCGCAGTCCAAGTAAGTCTACCAATAGAGCTAGTAGAGAACTTGGAATATCCCAATCAACTGTCTGGAAAGTTCTGAGACGGCGTTTGCTGTACAAGCCCTACCGATTACAAATTGTGCAGGCTCTCAACCCTAATGACAAAGAGATGCGTCTCGAATTTTGTGGTTATGTGCTAGGAATGATTGAGGATGACGCGTTTCTGCAGCGTATCATTTTTAGCGATGAAGCGACTTTCCACCTTAGTGGAAAAGTCAACAGACATAATGTTCGCATATGGGATTTGCAAAATCCACATTTAACATTGCACGAAAGAGACTCACCGAAGGTAAACGTGTTCTGTGCCGTATCCCGTACAAAGGTTTATGGACCATTTGCGGAAAAAACTGTAACTGAAAGAACATACCTGGACATGTTGGAACAATGGCTGTTCCCTCAAGTTATGGAAGATTCACAGGACTTCATTTTCCAACAGGACGGAGCTCCGCCCCATTGGCACCTTCATGTACGAGGCTTTTTGAATGCATCCCTTCCTCAGCGCTGGATAGGTCGCAGGGGAAATACAGACCTGGCTCTACACTTCTGGCCAGCGAGATCTCCTGATCTCACCCCATGTGACTACTTCTTATGGAGTTATGTTAAGCTGTTTACGTCCCACCTCTACCAATAACTCTGGACGATCCGCGGAACCGTATCACAGCTGCCGTGCACTCAGTAACAGTAGATACACTTGCTCGTGTGTGGGACGAGTTCGGCTACCGTATAGATGTTTGCCGTGCAGCAGAAGGTGGACACATTGAACATTTATAATGTATTGCAAAAAAACTTTGAAACTTCCACTTTCCATTGGTAAAAAGATTGTTCATTTTGGGTTTGTACTTTAATAAATATTCATCTTTAAAAATGGGTCCATCATTTATAATAACCCTGTATATCTACCATTATTGCAGCTGTTATAAATAAATACAATGAATAATTGATGAATGAATGGTTAATTGACTATATTGTAATTTTTAATGTTTTATGTTTAATTTAATTTTTTATATTTAATTTACTTTTATGTTTAATTTAAGTATAAGCTCCCAGATACTTATTTAGTTTTGTACAGAATATTTCCTAATTTTAGGTTTAACCTGTGAGGAAATAAAAGGAAATTATTATTATTATTAAAAACTTACATCATCTGTAAAAACAGTTAAGTTTGTGACATGAATACTTTTTCATTCTGAAGAAGACGTGAACACTACGTTTCATTATTTCAATTTAGTTCAAAAGTTATATAAGTTATAAAGGTTAAAACATAATGGGGCACCCGGTATAATTTCACGTTAATGCAAAATAACATAATTACCTGTAAACAATAATCAAAACATAAACAAAAATATATACAAAAAAGAAAGTTGAAATTACATCAGAGGCTGTAAGTGTTAAAAATCCATAAACCGAAGTATGAATTTTTCCTGCCTTGTAACTCCAAAACTATTAATTTGTTTTGTGGTCGTGGAGACTTTCGATCAGAACAATATAAACTACAACTTATTCCAATTTTAACAAATTTCTGCTTTCCTTTCCTGCTTTTTTTTCCTTTCTGCATTTTCACCCGAGTTTAGTAATCTAGAACGGGTCATATAAAAAACAGAGCTATTATAAAAGTTGTAGAGCATCAAATTCTGCATCTAATGATTATTTCAAATAGCAAAAATCTGAACTGACTGAACAGCATTTGAATCAAATTGGTGAACACTTGAATCCCTATTTACTACAACTGCATACACTTTTACAACCCTTGGTACATTTGCAAGAGGTTGCATTCAATAGCCCTGAGGGACCTGTTAGGTCGTTGTCATGACGGGGAATAATCCATGTTTCGAAGTCTTCCAACCTCATTGAGCGGGATCCAGCACACATTCCACAACTGTATCTGAAGAAATGCCCTTAAGGAATGCTGAGGAGCAGCTTCTTCAGTAGGAAGAAGAACATCCAAGTTGAAACGGCTCTGCACTAGAGATTTTGTGAATGTGGCGTGCATGTTTCATTCAGCGATTCTTTCTTTCTTCATCAGAGAAGAAATAGTCTTTTTAAGCTCAAGTATCTTCTACACTACTTTTACCTAATTCGACATTTGAGGTGCTCATTCGATGCAAAATCAAATGTACAGGGTGATCCACTTAACCTTCCCGCCCTACTTTTCTCTGTTATCTCTGTAGTTACAAAAAACTATTCTAACAAAAGTTGTAGGGCTTTTTCTAAAGTTTTTAAATATGACATCAAAAAAACAATTGAAAAATAAATGTCGAAGTTATATATATAAATTGAATTTTTTTAAATGGAACACCCTGTATTTTATTGCCTTGTTTGACGTAGAATATATACTACTGACTTTTAACAGTTTTCGAAATATTTGCTTGTAAATATATAAATTACACACTATCGCATATTCAATCGAGTATGCTGCGTAAAAACATTTGCTTTGAATTGTTACTTTGACATTTCTAACAATAAAATAAATGGGCATTAGAGAATTTAGTGAGTTTATACTGTAAAAATGTAAAATTATTGTTAAGTGTTATTATTTAATATTATTTATTTATATATTTAAACGTAAATAATTTGGAAAGTATTAGAAGTAAATACTATGTGTTCTATATTGTTGAAATCAGATTGAAATTCTACGTCGAACAAGGCAAATGAAGGAAGTTAGGTAAAATAAAGCTTATTTAAATCCCTACCAAAAATGTCCAAATGATTTTTCATACCTCGCCCTTTTTTTGTGTTATTGAAGAAAGGAGATGTGTCATACATGTATTAGCAATTTGCCGAAAGAACTTTCGGACGTAACTTTTTTGTGGTCTTATATTCGTCATGAAGTAGCTAAGAAAAATTTGATGAGCGCCGAATGCGATTGTGGTTGTCATCTTTTAACTTAGCATCTCTTAGCAGTTGGCTAAGAAATTCGTAATTGCAAGTTAATTCCTAGGCGAGTACACTGAACTAGCCAATTTTTTTATTCAACCATTATGTACAGGTGTTGTGCCTTTTTGTAATCTTAGTTTCCTTTATAATTTATAAGATCTTGATATCAAGTAAATCTTTTTCTTGAATGATTTTTGCCATAAAATTGAAGTACACAATTTAAAAGAAACTGTTGCCTTGTGGTGACCATACAATTTAAAGCAAGTCAGGGATTAAATCGTGTATTTCAATTTTACAACAAAAAAATTTACTCGACCCTAAAGAGGGTAGCTCGATATGTATTGCGAAAAACTAACAAAAACAAATATTTAGTGTTGGAAACTTTTTTATTGTTTTTCAAAATATTCTCCCTGATGATCAATACACTTTTGCATATGTTGAAACCAAATTTCGTAGCATTTTTTCCATAGAGAATCAGGTATCTCCGACACATGGGTTTTGAATGCATCAACCGCCTCTTCCGGCTTCGAAAATCGTTGTCCACGCAGTTTGTTTTTCACGTGTTGGAACAAAAAGAAATTGTTAGGTGCCAAATCAGGACTATACGGCGGACGACCCATCAATTCGACGTTTTGAGTGCTCAAAAAACCAGTTGTTATCGTCGATGTGTGCGAGCTCGCATTGTCATGGTGGAGAATGATCCGGCATCGCACGTTGTTTTTTCTTATTTCTCGGATGACTTCTGGTAAGCAAATGGTTGTGTACCATTCTGAATTGACCGTTCTACGATCCTCTAAAACCACAGTAGCGACATGTCCAGTTTTTCCAAAGAAACAGGCGATCATTTGCTTCGAGCGTGAATGATACGCGTGAATACAATCGACTGCTGTTTACTTTTGGGCTCATATATAAATCCAAGATTCGTCACCTGTGACGATGTTATAAACGGTTTTTGAAGCACTGTGGTTGTATTTCTCGAGCATTTCTTTCGCCCAATCAACACGAGTCTTTTTTTGAGCGACTGTTAACTTATGTGGAATCCAACGTGCACACAGCTTTTTCACGGCTAAATGTCCATGCAATATCGAATGTATGCTAGTCATACTAACGCCTAAGGATGCCTGAATTTCACGATAAGTCATATGTCGATCTTGCTTTATCAGTTCGCGCACGGCATCAAAGTTTGCTGGCACCACAACCGATTTTGGACGACCTTTGTTAAATTCACCTGCCAGCGAACTACGACCACGATTAAATTCATTGAACCAATGATATACAGTTGCTCTGTGTGGGGGGTTCATCACCAAAAGTTCAAGTAATTTCATCGACGCACTGTTGTTTTGATAATCCACGTCAGAAGTCGTAGAAAATCATAGCACAAAAATGTTCCCGAGTTAATCCCATTTTTTGGCCGAGAGATTTTCAACTCAATGTAAACAAAACAAATAGCGTCCATATGACAAAACGTTTTTAGTACGTATGCCGTCAAAAATGTGAAACTTTATGTTGCAATTGCACCTAGCAAAAGCAGGGTTGCCAATTCGCAATATATATCGAGCAACCTCGTACAGTGTACTCTTCTAAGCATTATATTGCCAATAATTTCTCAGCTGACTGGCACCAAGAATACCGATAATATCGCCTGATGGATTTTGTTGAAGAGATGCTAAAGTAAAAGATGACGCGACCACGATTGCATCCGGCTCTCTACAGATTTCTCTAAGCTACTTCATGACGAATATGAGACCACAAAAAATTATAGTTCTATCGGAAAATTGCTAAGTCATGTATGACATATCTTCTTTCTTCAATGACACAAAAATAAGACTGAGTACGAAAAATCATTTGGACATTTTTGGTAGGGATTTAAATAAGCTTTATTTTATCTAACCTTCCGAGAATTCTGAGTAAAACGACAAAAACCGTTAGGGGGCGTTGTTTACTCTCATTATCTCTTTGAGCTCGCCACCTACAGGCGTCAACTTTTAGGGGATTATTTAGCAACCCACAAAGAAACCTTATGCAAAAATCCACGGACTTACCTCAACTCTCCGATATTTTTTCTAGTTTGACTGGACTACTGATTATACCTCTAGGGCTGTTAGAAGCTGATAGGCAGACACAATTTTCAGTTCTAAATCGTTGAAACAACACAAAAAGAAAAAACTCGGCACTTAGATTTAGCATCATGTTCTGAAGCTGTCGCTGGTATAAATAAAACAGGCTTATAAAACTTTTAAATATTTATTATCAACAAAATACAAAATATTAATTACTTTGCTATATACTCTTTTGTCTGTATATAATTATAACCCAACTTATACTTCAATTTTCATGCAAAAAATACTGAAATTCTATACAAAGTGCTCAACATTATAAAAAAAGCAGTCTTGTTAATTATAATAAACTGTAGGGTTGATGCATATGAAGCTGCCGATCTTTAAATAGTGTTTTGAATAAATTACTCAAGTATACAGTGTTTGAAATAGTAATAGGTGATTACAACCGAATCAAATCAAGTGGGCAGCAGCAGCTCATAACATCATGTTACATGCTTTGGCGATAATCGTTTATTCCAAAAAGCAAATTTCAAATAATCTTTTGTACTTCCATACACTCTACTACTGGTTTTCTACATCTGTAGAGCGTTCAGACACAAATTATTTTAGGACTCGTCAGCCATGCTGCCAATCTTGTGCTTCAAATGTTTTTAACAATCTTTCGGAAATTTTATAAATTTTGATCCAAGAATTTAGCATAGCTATGATGCAAATACCTTATTTTAGCACTAAATGTGAATGTAATCTTCTATAAGTATATCAGATTAATATAATTAAATGTCACCAAATTTGTAAGGAAACCAATGAATTAAATGTAAGTAATAAAACGTCAAATAACAAGACATGTTAATTTTAAGACTCAAATATTTTCATCACCAATCAATAAACTGAATTACTTTTTTTTCATTTGAACATTGTTCTTCAAATCGACAGTTTGATATGCACCAACCCAATAATAAAACTTTATAACAAAAATATGAACATTTCTGAGAACAGAAAACTTTTGTACTAAATATAAAAGAAAATAAATCAAAACAAACTTTCAAATAAATCATTCAAAAGAATATAATTTATTATTCAATTCCCAGCATTTGCAAAACAAGCTACAAAATACTGCATACTATTAACTTAACTAACGATGAAAATTATTTTTAGTATATGACCATTAGCACAATGCAAAAGCAAATGGGTAAAAAATTACGTAGCTCCATTTTCTAACAAAAATTGAAAATTCTAATCTATCTAACTCTTCACATTATGAAAGCCTTAAAAGTACTATAATTATAACAAAAATGACTAACATAACATCTGAATTGTGGAAAGTATAAAATTAAGTGAACCTAACTTCAGCAAAATTAAAAATACATCTTCGCATCCCATCCACCACAACTCAGTCGTTACTTTTTTTAAATACATATATATATTTAATATTAATAATCATGGCAGTCATACTGCGGTAACATCTGTAGTTTCAATTCTAGAAATAGGTTCTAAAACTTTAACACTCAAATTAGTTTCCGAATCTGGACTAATTTTCATATTTTGTAATATTTCAATCACATTATCCACTTGATGTGGTTCGATTGCCTTCGCTCTAGAATTTGGCTTAGCATAATGCAAATAACAAAATCCTTTATAGCCACGCCAAGTAATGTCATTGGGTTTAATACCTCGTTCAATTAAAGCATTCTTGAGATCACGTACACGTACCGATTTTTCAATATTACTCACCATAAGGGAGAAATCAATTTGGGGCCTATTTCTACGGAAAGGCCTACGGGGTCTTTGATTTCTATGAGCATTAACAGCTGCTGTCTGGTCAGTTTCACCAGCAGCCTTAAATAAAGCAAAATTATTCAGTTTATTAAAATTATTCTTTTTTGCAACTTACTGAATCCCCATTCTCGTTAGGTCGCTCTTCACTGCGCGGCAATGGGCGTCTACGGAAGAATCTTCGACGGCGTTGAACGCGAGGCCTGGAATTTTCACCTGAATCTCCTTCACCTTGGGATTCTGACATTCTTCCCAAAGATCGTGGTCTTCTTCGTTTAAATCTACGAAATCTGTTAAACCTTCTTGGTTCATATGTTTCTACATCAGTGTCAACTTCTTTTAAGGTGGTGTCTTTACCTTTCCTGCAAATTTTGAAAAAGAGATAAATCGCAGAAATTTTAATTTTAATAAGTAGAAACTTATTCCTACCTTTCGTGAATTTCTTTAAGTGCTTGCAAAACAGGCATTATATTAACTCTCCTTTGAGAAAGTAGATTCCAAAAAATTCCTGAAGGTCTTGGTAGACAGTTGGCAACTTCAATTGTCTCCGTTGGAGTTATAATATAATCTATAGGCACGTCATATGCTTGAAATAACTCTTTTGGTAAAGTGTCAAAAACCTAAATATGAACAATAGGTTAAATAAATATTTTTATTACTGTATATTGGTCATAAAAAAAAATTATTTAACATTGAATTCGAATGTAGAGGTTATGTGACCAGTAACTAAATGTTTGATACTAACATCAGGGCCGGCGCTAGGGGCGGGCAAGCCAGGCCCCTGCCTGGGGCGGGCAAGTCAGGCCCTTGCCTATGAAGAAAATGATTAAACCAAGATTCATTTGAATACTTATGAAAAATTAAAAGGTGGAATTTTAATAAAATTTGCTTTTACTGTTTTACGAACTTTTAAGTATAGGTACCCACTCACTTCAAAAATCCTCAAGCATGAGAACGATATAAGAAGGTTGAGGTATGTAGTTTTTAAATAAAAACACGTTTTGAAAGATGAGTAGAGTTTTCGTGTACTAAAGACCAAATCCAAAACCGAACCAAAGATACAGAGCAATATAGATAAAATATCAAAGTATTTCAAGAAAACCGCTCACAAGCATAATAAACTCCCGCTTAAAAACGGCTTAAATGTATAAAATAAAAAATGACCCTTTTTATTATAATTTAAATAAATGGACACACATACAAAGTGCTGCAAAAGAATTTTTTACCGTGTGTTTTAATTTGTCAGAACATGTATGCGTATGGGGTCGCGAAAAACCAGTCATGACAAGCTGTGACACGATTTTTATGCTACTATTACCGGGTGATTTTTTAAATTTCTGATCTAGAAAGCCATGACATAATTTTAAAACAAAAGATGCGGAAAACGTAGGGCGTAGTTTGAATCGTTCGATTTGTCACAACTGTCAGATTTCAAAAATGTTGACATAAACATAACCTACTCCAGTAATAACTAAGTAGTCAATTTGTCACATAAATGACATTTGGAATAGCAGTGTGATCAACGCTACGCCCTACGTTTCGGTGACCTTCGATACGGCGTAAAAATCACGACTTACTAGATCAGAAATTTAAAAAATCACCCAGTATAAAAGGAAAAGAGGCAGTTCAATTGTTTTATTTATGCAATAATTGCCTTACAGGTTGGTTACTAGTGAAGTAGAGTGCTTTACATACAATTATTATTTGCAGTGAGTTTTTGATAATTATGTTGAAATTAAAAAATAGGCAGCTAAACAAATATTTTTATATCTTCTACAGGATGCTTTTGGAAAAACGCTCAAATCCGTCAATTGTTTGGTGTTTCATGCAGTGGATACACCTCCTATGAGGGGTAATTTTTACCCCTCTTATTTAGATAGGTAATATGGGCCGAGTGGCACCTTGTTTTTAAGGGCTCTTAATTCTTCTTACTACGGTAGATTTTTTTAATAAATTGTTTGAATAGTTTTTGATATATATTTAATTTTAAATTTGCCATGAACCATTTAAAAAATTTTTTTAAGCATGTTATCTTTAAATTTTGACTTTTTGCTCGGACACAGCGATTTTGTTTTGAAGGAAGTCACTTTTCTTTTTATTTTGTTTTTTTTTATTTATATTTATCAACCCATATGAAGGGTAATTTTTACCCCTATTATTTGGTTAAAGAAATTGAATCAAGTGGCACCTCGTTTTGAAAGGTTTATAATTCTTCTTACAACAATGTATTTCTTCGAAAATAACAGAGCGAGATAAAAATTATTTCTTTGAGCATGTTACCTAACAGAAATAAGCAAAAGTGCCATTTTTAAAAATAAAATCGATGGGTCCAAGCAAAAAGTAGTTGTTCAGAAAAATATTTCTCGGCTTATGGTAATTTTGACAGTAAATATTCTAAATCTAATTAAACGATTAAAAAAAAACCCCGTAATACATATACAGTGTGTCGCATTTAAGATGAATACACTCTCGTAGCTTCGTTATCTTAAGGAGTAAAAATTTGAATGTTGGCTCAGTGATACATATTCATGAGTTGCATTTTTTGATGTACTCAACTTAAATGTGAACTGTAAACCCAGCCTACCACGACTCTTCAAAAAGTGCCAATTTTCAATATTTCGCTTCGCGTTGTAGATATCAAAAAAAGTTATTACAAAAAGTTGTTTAGAATTCAATTTTGATCCTTAGTAGCAAGTTTTATGACAAAATTTGCATTTTTAATTTTTCAGTATGTTAGCGTTGTCTGCACACAGTTACAAGTTTTTACCTTATATCTACCAAAATTAAATGTATTTTTTGTCAGATTGACATTTCGTTCAATCAAATTTTATTTTCCATGAAACTCGATTGAATTAAAAAGTAAACTTGTAATTGTGTGCAAACTTAACGCTAACATACGAAACTTGGTACGAAGGATAAAAATCGAATTCTAAACAACTTTTTCTAATAACTTTTTTTTGATATCCCCAACGCGAAGCGAAATATCAATAATTGGCCCTATTTAAAGGGTTGTGGTAAGCTGGGTTTACAGTTCACATTTAAGTTGAGCGGATAAAAAAATGCAACTCGTGAATATGTATCATTGTGCCAACATTCAAATTTTTACTCCTTAAAATAATGAAATTACGGAAGTGTATTCATCTTAAATGCGACACACTGTATATGTAATACATAAGAAGAATCAAAAAGTAAGTAAGAACAGACAAGGTACAGCTCAATTAACCCTCGTAGGGGAGCATCTTTGCAAAAACATTTGAAAAATCGTTTGTTTTTTCATACCCTTATTTACTTATTTCAAGGCGAGATTTTGTTGGCCTTGTTTAGGGTAAATTATTAAAAAAAATCACTTTCTATTCCATGGCTGACGTTTCAGTTTTAATCAAACCTTGAATCTCTGAATAAGGTTTGATTAAAACCGAAACGTCAGCAATGGAATAGAAAGTGTTCTTATTTAACAATTTTTCCTAAACAAAGCCAACAAAATCTCGCCTTGAAACATTCAAAATATATTTGAAAACGCCTCGGTTTCGTTTAAAAAAAACAGTTATTTTTTATTGAAACATTTTCTTAATTGTTTTTAGAATGTCTGATGAACGTAAAAGATTATCGAGTGCTCAGTACAAAAGATAAAGGATCAAAAAGCAAATTCAAATTCAAAAACAGACTGGCAGTCTGTCAAGTTACCTACAAGGCACGAAAAGGATAGATGACAACACAGAGATATTAGAAGCTGATTCAAATCTTAATTATGAATCCATTACCAATCAAGCTACCGAGATTGCTCAAGTGGAGCCTACTCCAGGGACATCCAAAAAACCTACTCCAGGGACGTCCACTGAACCTACTCCAGGGAAATCCAAAGAAGAGACATTTGCTACGATAATAAATTCAGATCCGGGTTCCTGGCCAACTAGCTTATCAGAAGCTGAAATATAGTTTTTGGTAAAAGAAGGAGCACTTCAACCATTAAAGGAATACAGTTTTCCGTATAATGATACCGGTCGAAGAATTAGTGCAGTTCATTATTTGAGAAACATGAAAAATGGTGAAAAAGGCATGCGTAACTGGTTAGTCTATTCAATTGCAAAAAACTGTATTTATTGCTTTTGCTGCAAACTTTTTGGTCCTATTTTAAGTTCTATTTCTACTGAAGGTTTTAAAGATTGGAAGCACCTCGCTGAGACTTTAAAACAACATGAAACCTCTAAAAGCCATATCCCAAGTCAAAAATCTTGGATTGAATTTAGTCAAAGAATACAGTACTCTAAAACGATTGACAGCCACTCACAAAGACTCATTACCGCAGAGATAAATTACTAGTACGAGGTGCTTCTACGAATTGTTTCAACAATAAAAATGCTTGCTCAAAATTGTTTAGCCCTTCGAGGTACAAGTGACAAACTTTACGATTTCGGTAATGGTAATTTTTTACAAATGATTCAATTACTTGCTCAGTTTGATCCAGTAATGGAAGAGCATATCTGCAGAGTGCTCAAAAAAGAGGAAGTTAAACTCCACTATCTCGGAAAAGATATTCAAAATGAAATAATTATTCTTTTAAGTGAAAATATAACATCTCACATTATTAGCAAGATTAAAAAAGCTAATTATTCAATTATTCTAGATTGTACTCCTGATGTCAGCAAGATCGAGCAAATGACAGTCTTAGGGCCGGTATTATAAAACTTTTTACTTCCTAGATAAAATTTACTTTGAGAGTAAAATCATTTGTTCTGTCACTTTCATATGCAAATTGACAGAATAAATTAATTTAATCTCAAAGTAAATTTTATCTAGAAAGTAAAAAGTTTTATAATACCACCCTTAGTAAGGTATGTATCCATTGACAAATCCAATCCCAATGAGGTTTCCATTAAAATTAATGAAAGCTTTTTAGGCTTTCTTCCGGTTGAAAGATCGACGGGCTCTGAATTCTCAACTCTAATATTTAAAAGACTTGAAACATTGGGATTGAATTTGCAGGATATGAGGGGACAGGCTTACGATAATGAGGCCAACATGAGGTGATAAATCGGGAGTACAATCTAGAATAAAAGCGTTAAATCCACGAGCATTTTACCTCCCATGTAGTAGCCACTCATTAAACTTGGTCGTTAATGACATGGCAAAGGCATCCTTCGAAGCCGCCAATGTTTTTAATATGGTCCAAAAAATATATCTATTTTTTTCCTCATCAACTTTTCGATGGACCATATTAATAAAATATGTTCAGGAACTAACTTTGAAAACCCTAAGAGATATTTGTTTGGAAAGCCGAATAGATGCATTAAAACCACTGAGGTATCAATTAGGAGTGATACGATGCTTTATTTGCTGTTTGTAATAATTCGGAGATTGACAACTCTATAAGAGTTGAGGCTTCTGGACTATTAAGTTGTGTTAAACAAGTTAAGTTCTTATGCTCCATTGTAATTTGGTGCAAAATCTTAAATTGTATCAATCCAATAAGTAAGCTCTTACAGACAAAAGACTATGACTTACCATCTGCTAAAGAACTCTTGAAGAAAATTTTTTCAAGGATCTTAGATCGGACACGAAATTTAATGAGATGCTTTGTAATGCGCGAGAACTCGCCGACGAAATTGACATACCGGCTAATTTTGAGCTTACCCAGCCACGTCATAGAGTTCGAAGAAGGAATGTTAATTTTGACTATGAGGCACGAGATAATCCGATAGAAGATCCTACTTTGAAATATAAGGCAGAGTTTTATTTCTTCACATTAGACCAAGCTATCAATGCACTTGAATACAGGTTTGATTTGATCAGTACCCACAGCAACTAATTCCAGTTTTTATACAATATTTATGATTTAAAAGATACCCCTCAAAACGACTTACTAAAATATTGTAAAGATCTAGAAATAGTGTTAACTGATGGGAATTCATCAGATATAAACGTGCTGGACCTGACAGACGAGATAGTATCGGTTTTGGCCTTACTAAATAAAAAAGAAAGTCCAATCGACATTTTAAAATTCATTTCAAAGCTGGATTTTGCTCCAAATCTCGGTATAGTTTTAAAAATCTTGCTTACTCTCCCAATAAGTGTGGCAAGTGGAGAAAGAAGTTTCTCCAAACTAAAGTTAATTAAAAAATTTTTACGCTCTACAACTACCGAGGATCGGCTAAATGGCTTGATAACATTAGCTATTGAACATGAGGTAGCTGAAGAAATTGATGTAAAAAAAATTATCAAAAAATTCTCAGAATTAAAAGTGAGAAAAAAACACTTTTAAGTTTAACTGTATTTTTAATAATTAGGTTTTTATTTTTAGTGGTTCTATAATTTGTTTCACTATCTTTTTAATATATGCATTTTATAATCCTATACTACTAAAGTTGATTTGTATGTGTGTGTGTGTCCGAGCCCCATTCTCGCGTTCTATAAGGGCTGGAGAGATGGGCTTGGGCTCATTCGACGCGTAATTTGTCGAGGATAATGCACTTCCGAAAATTTTTTAAATTGGGTCATGTTTTAAAAAATCGATAAATGCTGATTCTATCGTACTATTTAGTGCTATTGGGTACTAATATGTGCTCTATCGATAGGGAATCGATTGGAGATTTATGTAGGTCATGTAAATACTGACCTACTTTTAAAAAAATCGATAAATCCTATTTCTATCATACTTAAGTGCTTAGGCCCGTAGGGCCGATTATCCTAGTTATATACTAGATTTGTCTTTTCTTTTTTTCTGTGCAACCTTATTTTCATTTTAGTGCCAAAATCATCAATCAAGAAATTTGTATTTTTAGCAAATCAAAACTTCAACATTTTTAATACCAATTTTTTTGCTCTTGTTTTATTTTACTACTAAGCGTGGGAAGGGTTTAGGTTATCTCTTTTAATGTTTTAATTTGTGTTATAAAAGGGCGGCATTTTACCTTTTTGCCCGGGGCGGCGAAACTGCTAGCGCCGGCCCTGCTAACATAACCTATAAACCAATAACTTGACAGTTCTAATAGACATTTTAGTTTACTGTCAAACTTAACCTCAAATTGCTCTCTACTGTACATTAAATAAAGCAAAAATTGAATGTTATAATTACTAATACACAAAACCGTAACATTTAAAACATTTAATAATTTTTAAGCTACAGTGTTTAAAACTGTTTAGGAAAAAATGGGCAAATTTGTGTTTGATATACCTGTGAATCATGGACGTTTGTTACAATGACAGTGTTGTCATCAACAGCATTCATTTCACGTAAAATAGCATATTCCAAATCAGCGTATCCTCTTCCTTTACCGATACGATAACCTAAAACCAAATACATTAATAATAATAATTAATTATAGCACAACACACTAAACCTACCCTCCTTTGAAACAGCAACACTACCAAGAACAAGCAAATCAATATGGATATCATCATCAACTCCAATCGTTTTTCCGTTCTCATCAATACCCTTACGACTAACAGCTTGTTTAAGGGCATTTTTGTTTGAATCTTCAGGTACAGCTATATTTTTCAAAAGACCCTCTTTCAATCGAGGTACAGGTACATATAAATTTTTATTGTTTTCTAAAGCTAAGATTCTGGCAGGCTCTTGGGGTTTATCTGGATTAATTTCAATGGTTTTACATTCTTTATAAGCTTCAATTTCAGATAATTTTGCAGCGGCGTCTTCACAGCCTTTAAAGTTTGGAATTCGTCCATACACGGGCCTAGGGAAACTTGCAAAACTATTTCGTTCAAGGTGTTCCCAAACTCTCCTTCTGATTGTATGTTTTGTGACTTCTCTTCCTTTTTCCTCAACTGTCATTAGATAAATAGATTTCATAAGGCAAATGTAAATGTACAAAGTCACACTGATAAGGTTTATTAGATAAGCACAGTTTGAAAAAGAAAAATAAAAGTAGGCGTGCTATAGGTTAAAAAAAATTGAATTTTACGTGCATCCAATAAAATAGAAAAATTTAATGACTAAATAAATGGATTGCAAAAACTTACTGCTAGGTTTTGGAACCTCAGACTGAGTAGAATTTTGTTGTTCCTCCGTCTGACTCATCTTTGTGACTTATTCATTCGAAATCTTACGACAAATTAAAATTTTTTTTGCGATTACTATTTCGTCCCACTCATGCAAAATTGTTGATCATTTCTGTTTGGTTGCCATGATGTAATTCCCCAGTTTTGTTTTCAAGGCCAACTATTTGAATATTCTGGCAGTGTCTATTCAGCCGCAAGTGGTTCCTAAAGCTGATTATTGGTACCTAAACTAGCGATACACGGAAGCTTAAAGGCCCTGCGAGGTAAAAAATTTGTTTTCAGTGATAAGAATTTTGAAAACTACTTTCTGTAGAACCGTATTCAATCGTCGGACAAAATAGGGAAGTTAGATATCTAAAGGTTGTAAGCAGGTCTTTGACAAGTAATAAAATTCATAACAATTCCAAAGTAAAAAAAATAGTTGATGTAAGTCAAAAACAAAGCAAAAAGCAAGTTCAACCTTTCAAAACATACAGCTATTAATATTATTCGTCCGGCAGTCTTAATCTTTATAATAGCATAAATATATTGGCTTTTAAGGAAAGCGAAAACAATATTTATTAATTTATTTATTAATTATAACAATAAAAACTGGTACAATTTGGTTCCATCTGAGAATGAAAGATATACCTACAGATGTATATGGGAATACCCAGAACATAATAGTATTTATCGTTATACAAAAGGAACAGCAACTTTGAAGCCATCATGCGAACTGTACTACTACCTCGTTCAACCTGGCTTGATTACGAAGAGGTCTCATAGTATGAAAGTCACTACCCTGTGCAGCATTCGCGACAATCTTATCTTTAAAGTAGACAACATATGCTTTTGGATGGTTTAAGAGTTGATGTAAACTTTTACTTTACTAGACCGTAACGTGGACGATTATACATATACGTCTGAACGTGTTTGTCAATAGGCTTTTAGAGTCATATTTTTTTATTGTGTTAAGCAATAGCAATCTAAATTAGTAATAATATTTTATGCCGCACAGCAGCCCTTCTGAGAAAACAATATTATAGTTTAAATTCACGCCATATGTGACGTGTTAGATCCTGAACCAATAAGAGATTGTTTATAAATGCTTCTTCCGCCGCAAATGTTTTGACAACTTTTCTAACCTCAAATTTTTGAAGTTAAAGAATAAAAGTGAAAAACTAGATATAACTAAAAATTTGTAAAAATGAGAAATAACACTACTCATCACAACTCGCAATGTAAACAACACTGGTAGGTTAGTTCTAACCTAAATAGAGCAACATCGCTTTCGTGTATCAAAGCCGATAATGCAGGTCGTAGCGAAAGCCGTTACCGCCATTTTTTTATTGATCAGGGCTCTATTACGTATTAACCAGCCTATTAAAAAAACGAAAATTTTAATGCTACTTTTGTCATATCTTTAAACAAAAAAAAATTGTTTTTCTGATTGGTACAATATTGAATAATATTGCCTTAGTTACAATATATCATAACACACTAATATTTACCAAGGGAAATATGAAACGCTCATATTGTCCCAAGGGAAATATGAATCGTCATATTTTACTATACAAATGTTTTATTTTTTAATTAAAGCAACAAAAATTATAATAATAATTTATGAACTAACAAAGTTTTTGCATTTGTAACGCTAGTTTTCAGAACCAAGATAAAACTTGCAATTCTCAAAATTTCCGCTAAAGGGATTACAAGCAGATACAAACGATGAAGCATCTTGTTCGCAATTCGTCGATGAGATTGCCGTTTCCTTACTAAGAGCATTCAGTTCAGTTGCAGTCTTGAACGATTTTCCAAAAACCGTCACCAAAGATGGTGATGACTGTGCTACATGCGATGCCATCATCGACACACCAGGAACCGTAACAGATGGCTCTCCCTCCACACCAGCTATCATCTTTGCTACCTTATTTTTCTGCAACATACTGTCAGCCAGTTGTGGTCATTGAGGCTCACGCATTGGCCACCAAAGTCGCGGGTGTTCGTCTTCCACAATGGCCTGTATACGCATTCGGATTATCCAAACCCAACCATTCAGCAACCTTACACGGAATCTTTCCGAAGGTATTTTTGCCGACCGGCTGAAGAGTACACTTCTTATTTCGATAAGCCACGAAAAACCTAAGAACGCCTTGCGGACGCAACGCCGAATATTCTCTCACCAAACGAGCAGCACTCAGTTCTTCTTCATCAATAATTGTAAATTTCCTATTTACATCATTCCTCGTCTTTGAAACGTTGATCACGATCACCGACCCAAGATCTTCGATATCGGAAGAAAGCATATTCACCAATTCGTTAGTTCTGCAGGCGCCAAAGATTTCCATAATTAAAGCGACCTTCAAAATTACGGATGTAACAATCTATTCGACAGAGGAGAATCACGATGAAATTTTTACCTTATACATCAAAAAAATGTCATTAGGAGCTTCTCGCAAGAATTTTTTGAGCTGTTCTCGAGACAACACCTCTCAGTTTTTAGGAACGTATATCCTTTATTTTTATTCTTCACAAATGCTTCTACTTCATCAAACATTTTAACATCAGTCTTCTCGTTTAAATGTAACATTGACTTTAACATCGATAATTTTGGCCACAACGTGTTTGGTAAATATTTCTGCGACTACGGATAGAATAAATCAGTCATGCGTCAAAAATAACAAAAATCATAGCAAAATACCAAATCTTCAAAAAACGCTAGCAAAATATTTTCGTCGACACCATTCACCGAATTTTTTCTTCTCCACTCTTGAAAGTCTTCATACACTTTATTGTAAGCAGTTTTAGATTTCGCCGGAACTAAACATTCACGGGCTTTCGCCGCTTGTGTTAGCACGTAGTTCGACATTTAATCAATTCAATTTTATTTATGACAGGACGCGAAAATCAAACCAGTCAACCATGATATTTACAAACACGGTCATTAGCAACGTTACTAATCCGATAAATTCAAAAATTTACAATGCAATTTTTTTTCTATCTTCACTTATAATATACCAAGTGCATTGATTATTGCCGGAAATTTTTGGAGTGACATTTCTGCAACGTCTTAATTGCACGACACGGAGTGGAGTGCAATTACGTTGCAGAAATGCACGAAATCAAAATTTCCAGGCAGAATCAATGCACGAGGCTATATTCGGTAAGAGAATCGCACGACGCACAGAAAAAAATGCATTATGATTAATTGGTTTTTATTTCTAAAATCAGTGTTTTATGTACAGAGACTCCATGTTTTATGTAGCTATATATGTTACAAGTATAATTTCCAAAAAATTTCCAAAAAATTACTCCTTGGTAGCATATATATATAAATTTCCGGAAAATTGTGTGATTGTCATGGATACAATTCAAATTTGAATTTTTCTATTGGTTCTCGGCATCGTAGTGCGATTCTCACAACAATAATTGTATGAATCAGAAAAAAACTATTGATTACAACACTGGAAATATGAATATATTTCCCTTGCTTGTCTATACATCCCTCGGGTTTCACCCTCGGGATGTAACTAGCCAACCTCGGGAAATTTACTTTTACATGGGTGTTTACCCATTAACAAATTAAATATCAAAACAAAGTAAACTGCAAATACCACGTTAACACAAGCCACATTTACACCACTGCAAGGTAAAGTTGCTAAAAGTATGCTTTCACCAAAACAATTTCGACGTAACTATACCAGTTACCCAGAATTATCTCAAACACATTAGGGTCCCACCTAGAAAAAATAATGTTCTGACCTGGGACTGTGACAATGGTAGTCCAACGTATTTTTCGACGGTGAAACCGAGTCCGACGTCAGAAAAAACACATATACCCTCAGAATCTTGCGCTAGAGCCAAAAACAACCCCCCAAAATGAAGTAAAACCATTCGTGACATATGACAATAAATACATGCAAAAAATGATTGAAAACTGCAAATGTTTTGTTTTTGGAAATAGACCTCTGGTATATGACCAAACCCCCCCCCCCCCCCAACCCCTTGCAAGGGTAAACCTAACCCAAAATGTGGTATAACTACCCATCGGAATACCATACATAGTCACGTTCTCAGGTCAGAACATTATTTTTTTTGTGGGGCTGTGTAATCAATTACTAAACTTTTAAATCGTTATTCTCCAAAATACTTCAAAAGAATGGGCGTCATGTGTATCAATTACTTATAATAACTAGACAGCACCTGGACCTAATTCAAAACTCCTTATCTATAGGTATTAATTATAGTCAAAATTTATTGTATACAAAACCTCTAGTCTTGCTTCAACGCGATTACGTGACCGTATATAATAAGACCAGAATTACTACATTTACACTCACATTAGAGCTAAATATAATAGTTAGTGGTAGAACACCAACATATCAGTCGCGGCCGGTGAGTGTCCATCATCGCGAACACATGTCTTTGCCTGCTGCTTCTGTAGGTTCTTAAAGAGTTGTGCCCACTGTCCACATTAACAGGCTGTTACAGTAAGATACCTATTCTCACTGCATCCAGTCACTTAGGCCAGCTGGTCGATCAGTAACGCAAACCGCCGCCATATTGGGGCAGAGAAAGGTGATTTTTAATAATGGACAAATTAAAACCACGTTTTACGTGTTTGACATATTAGAGGTTTGATCTTTCAGAATAAGAAAAACCTTTTAAAGTAAACGTGGATTTGATTAAATTTAATACAGAACAAATAATGAACAATTTCGTGCTTCGTTTGCCCCAATATGGCGGCGGTTTGCGGTACTCTGGTCGACCAGCTGGCCTAGGTAACTAGATTCAGTGACTCTAACCTATTCTTTACCTGTATCCCTCAAGTTTTGACTTTTAAACTAATTTTTATTCATTTCAGTCACAGAGTTACAAAGGTGGGAATTCATATTTTTATAATCGCGATCTTGGTATGTGTTACTACTGCCTAATCAGGGACGAATTTACCATTCTCGAGGTCCCAAGCTAAAACAGCTTTTAAGGGCCCCCCCCCCCGACTGTCAAGAACATTTTAATTACGAGAAACGGTTTCAGAGCAACATCGAGCAAATGGCTGAAGTACAGGGTAATCCAAAATGGCTGAAGACTGTTTCAATGTACCGCCACGGTAAATTATTGTCACGTTGGTAACATGAATACTTTTCGGATAAAGCTAAGTACTCACACCAGCGGATCCGCAGGCGGATGTCATACGATTGGTTGGTTTAAGTCAAATCGACTCAAACCGACCAATCGTATGACATCCGCCTGCGGATCCGCTGCTGTGAGTACTTACCTTTTCTTCTTTTATTTTACAGTGACGTTTCAAAAATAATATAACTTATAAACTTCATTAATTTTAAATAATAAGCTTACTTGATAATAAAATCGTCTAACAAACCGTAGTTCTGAAATGAACTGTTTCAAAACTTCATACAAATGTTGCATAAATGAATAAATCTTGCATTGCATCCTGGTTATTAGGGTATTTATGCAATTTGTTAACTTCAGAAAAGACTAAAATATTTATTATTAAAAAGGTTAAAACTTGAAATCTGTAATGTCGTTTAGTAATTTTTGAGGCACCCTGGAATCCGAGGTCCCAAGCTATAGCTTATTTAGATTGGTAAATCCAACTCTGCTTATTAGAAAGATATTTTGTGATCTGATAATAAGTAATGCGTTTTAATGCAACGTTGGGCACCTCTTATTTACCTTCTCGTTTACCTTTTATAAAGTTACAAATTCAAGTACAAATAAAAAAAAGGGTAAAGTGGTTTTAGCACATACAATATAGACTTTGTGAAGAATTATTCAAAATAAGAACTTTTAAATAAGAACTGCTGAATTGTTGACAACATGTTAGTACCTACACTACAAAGTAGTGGTAGATTATAACGCATGCACTTCTCGATGCTTCTCGCAGTGTCACAACGCTTTGTGAGACCTGAGCTTATTAGAAACATTTTAACTGAACACTGAACAGAAGCACTGGTTTGACAATTCGAGCGACCTTCAAGAGTACCATCCATGCTTATGCGTACGCCTAGACATGCATCTGGGTGACATGATAAATGCACCAACTTTATTGTTAGTATTTCCAACAACAAAATGCTATTATGCACCACTACTGTTTAGCTTGAAGTTTCGAGAAGTGTTAGACATCTTTTTATTTTTCGACGCTTGGGTGTTACGAGTAGCGTTAAGACACACCACTATCAAGGTTATCTATACAACCAAGGCTATAAAACAATAATAGCATATAAAATAAAAAAATTATTACATTCCTAGATAATTTGAAGCGTTACTTTAATTTTAATTTTTTCGCCAATCATATGATGGTAAGCTTGACTACCAGAGTTCACACGCAATTCTTTTTTATTATACCTGCATTATAATCCTCGTTTAAAAAATCAAAAAGCGTGCAAAATAGTATATTAAAGAACGAGTTTCATAAGGCAAAATTTATTGCACGAGTCCAAATTTAGAAAACGAGCCGCTTGCGGCGAGTTTTCTAAAGGACGAGTGCAATAACGTCTTATGAAACGAGTTTTTTATGTTATTTTTTTCTATTTTGCGTCTTCTATTCCCTTTTTAAATAAAAAAACCGCAATTTCAAAATTTAGGGATTTTTGTGGTAGTTGACAACACTGTTGTGACATTTGAAAATTCATTGATTGACACAGAAAATTGAGTGAAGTTTTTGTCAATTTTCTGTTTTTTTCAATTATTTTTTCAATGCTACCAACTTTAAAAAAGTTGGGCTATTAAAGCACTCAAATGAGCTATTAACGCACTGTTTTGGGTGCTTTAACAGCTTTATTATAGACGCAAAATAGAAAAACAATATTAAAACTCGCGTGTGCTTTAAATTTCCAAGTAACAATGACTTCATCAACTTCTTTATTTATAATACTAATATTAATAATAAATACTCTATTGCATATTTAAGAAATCTGAATAGTATCAAAACAATAACAATGTAGTGGTAGCCCATTTATGTACATACAGTGCTATTAAATTAAAATGCAATATACTGTATTACTCTATATTGCATTTGAAAATAACCAAGTAAAAGCATTAGGTTAGATTGGTTGGTTATTGCAAGTACGTATGCATTTTACCACAAGCAGATGTGGTTTGTTATAGGTAGTATATTGCATTTTAATTTAATAGCACTGTACAAACAATGTAGTTATTAGATAAAGTGCAGTTGAAATTTGATCTATATTACAGGATGGCCATTGAGTACATGAGAAGTGCACTACACATTAAACTTCTCCTAATCATAAGATAAATGACAAACAACTATTTTGTTGAAGTTGCTTAATTAACAATTAGAAAAATATATGACATTAAAAATATTCAACAACTGTAGCAGTATACTGATAAGAATAATGATAAGACGTAACAATACACTTTCAGATTGTAAGTACCTATAAAATTGATAATAATGTTAATGTAAATAATATTAACAGTTTTATCACTTTAAGTTTTCATTTTATGCAGCTATGTGATATATATTTTAAACAATAACATATAAATATATAATACATATAATATATAAAAGATTGTGAATTCCAGGAACATTTCGTGCATTGCATTGTATTTATTTTATTGCAAGACGATAAAAGAAATATTCATTTTTAAATAATTTTATATTACTTCTATTCTACTATCGCTATTTTATTTTTTTTGTCCGTAATGATTTCTTACAAAATCTCTAATCGCTATGAGGATACTTTGAATGAATTTGATTTACAATTTTGCAATGGAGATTGGTTACCTTTAAAAATTCCTACTAAGTACTAACCCTGTATATTTACACATTTTAAATAATTTCTGAATAATTTCAATTAATTTTTTATCTTCCTGATACTTTCAAACACAACCAGATGTTAAGGCTGTTATTTAAAAAAGTTTCACTGCTCTTCTTAGTAGAATAATCTCTCCAAATATCACTAAATATTATCATTATTATCTTACATGCATAGACAAATTGAGAATGGAGCTAAATATTATTAGGTGGGGCAGAGATTCTCTTTAGAAGGCTCCAGGAAATCACATTGCAATGTCTTATTCGTATTTCAAATCTGTAACAATAGTCAAGAATCTCTTTCCGGAGTTTAGATTTTAGCTTTTACAAATCAGAAATAATCTTATAAGATGAAATAAACATCTTTTAGCAGAGATCAAATAAATGATATATTATAAAATAAGTAAACAATAAAAGGTTTTACAATATTTATTAAATTATAATTATAATAAGGACTGCATCGAAAAGAAAGTCGACACCTTCAGACTCATATACCTTTTATAATTATACAATACTTTTAATAATTTACAAAAATATAAAAAAATTATTATTATTCTCTATAAATTATAATTATTATAATTCTCTTTCCTTTTCAGGTTACGTATTATTTTGGACAACTTCTTTTGTGACTGCTTTGGCGACCTTATTCCTCTTTTTTTGAAACGTTTTTCTAAAGATGTCGTTTAATAATAGTCCAATATCTTTCAATAGGAAGTGCTTCAGGGTAGTTTGGGGGATTAGGCTCTTTCTCGACAAAATTGACTTTATGTTGTTCATACCATTTCCGTCCATACCAGGTCCGGCCAAAATAAAGTAGGCGCTGTATGCTTTTAATTCATAGGCAACAGTCTTGCTGGGAAGATTCTTTTCGGTAGAAACCTGCATTCAGATTTCCATGAGTAAATAAGGGGCTAGATCTCATGCCCCATTTGCACATGGCTTGCCATAATAAGATCTTTTTCCCATATATTTCCACAAAAATCGATTTGTCCTTTTTGCTCACATATACATTTTTCTCAGTAGTGTAAAACTGGGGCTTTGGAAATGTTTTATAATCAAATTTGTAGTAAGTTTTATCGTCCATTATATAACACACTGGTCTTTCTTTGTTAAAATGTTGTTGTACAGTGTTAAATGTGTAAAATGTTACAGCTACAGATTTGTTCGTTCCTTTTAGGTTTGTTTTGTTTCTTATGAGGTTTTAATTGGTACTTTTTCTTTATTCGCTGAATGATTCCTATTGATGTTTCTGCTTTTTTCGCAGTGTCGCGTACTGACAATATTGATTTACTTTTAAAAATTCTCAACACCTTACTATCTAATCCTGGATTAGATGGTCCATTTTTAGGATCAGCTTTCGACAGCTTTTCAAACTACAAGTCCCGCCAAACTTTTCAATCAATTTCTGATACTTTCATGGCCATCGTTGTGATTTTTAGCCAACTGTCTTATAAAAATCTCTTTTATTCTGCACTATTTGTCCAAAATTGTTTTTCTTTCATTTATATTAATTCACATCATTGCCAACACAAACTTAAATTTTTTTCATATGAAGAGGTCAATAAACAAATAAATAAATTTTTATCGATATTATTTTAAAAATATATCACAGCTTGCTTTTGCGATTATTAAAAAATGCCAACTTTCTTTTCGTTAATTCCTTACTTATTAATAGTCTCCACCAAACCATAAATTTTACCTTAGAATAGAACAAAATAGGGTTGGGGGGCCTGGAAAAATATACAACAGGAAAAATACACAACCGTATTTATACCTAAAATAAAGTTTACAACCAGTATTTTAACACAACCGTATTTTTCCACAACCGTATATTTCCACATCTCGAAATATCACGTTCCGGAAAAATACACAAAAATATTATTTCGATTCTTTTAACCCTATAAAGGGCAAAAATAATTAACCCAAAAATAAATGTTACAAGGAATAATTTTACACAAGCGGAAATTTATACAACCGTATTTTTTCACAACCATCGATTTTATATTCAGTAAAAATACACAAAAATAATTTCCTACAACCGGATTTTAACACAACCGAAAATTTATACAACCGTACTTTTTTACAACCATCGATTTTATATTCAGTAAAAATCCACAAAAATAATCTCCTACAACTGGATTTTAACACAACCGGAAATTTATACAACCGTACTTTTTCACAACCATCGATTTCATAGTCTGTAAAATTCACAAAAATAATTTCCTACAACCGGATTTTAACACAACCGTACTTTTTTACAACCATCGATTTTATATTCAGTAAAAATCCACAAAAATAACTTCCTAGAACTGGATTTTAACACAACCGGAAAGGACTCCGCACAAACCTTATGGATTTTGCCCCTCGGTCAAATTGGCTAAAAATTGGATATAATATAGATTTTGAGCTACTGAACAAAAGTGTCAATGTGCGCGAAATTCGAAGTCCAGTCGTTTCCATCTACGGCCACTCAAAGTGCTTCAATTTAACGTCATTTAAATAATGTTTAAAATCAGGACTTGAAAAACAAGTTGGCATATCTTTGCCAGTACTATGCTTTGCCAACTTGTTTTTCAAGTCCTGATTTTAAACATTGTTGAAATAACGCTAAATTAAAGAACTTCAAGTGTCCATAGCATGAAAACGACTGGACTTGGAACTTCGCGCCCATTGAGACTTTTGTTCAGTAGCTCAAAACCTATATCATATCCAACTTTTAGCCAATTTGACCGAGGGGCAAAATCCATAAGGTTTGTGCGGGGTCCTTTATACAACCGTACTTTTTCACAACCATCGATCTCATATTCTTTAAATACCGACAAAAATAAAATGGTATAACCTAGATTTTTACACATCCGGGAATTTCCACAATTTTACATTACTAGGATTACTACAACTTAAAACTTATTAAATCTCGCTTCAAAATCAATCGGTTAAAATGTTTTTCTTTTTACAACTAGTTACAAAATAATAATACTTTGTAGTATAACTTGGCTAACCTTCACAACTAGTGACAAAAAGAATCACAAATCATTTTAACTCTTCGATCATATAGTTATCATAATTAGTGGTATCGGGCATGGTATCGGAGTGTTACCTGTGTTAATAAGGGTTCCGGAAATAAAATTTTTTGAATAGAAACCGGGGTCATAAATGCCGTACTGTAGTGGTTAAAGAATTATATAAAATATGATTCTTTATAAATATTCTTATAAATATAAATGTAATTTTATACCCTCTGGAATCACCACATGATTATCAAATTGTTTACGAATAAGTGTATGTGTTGTAATACAAAAATAAGCTACGAATCTCAGTAAATTTGTTAATTATTTCTATAAGTAATTTAAATCAGTTAAAATATACTGGACGCCTATGATTTAAAGAGCTTTTTGACAATATTAATCCTTATCATTTCATCTTTCTTGGCTCCTTGGCTGTACATTATACACTGCAGTATTATACAGTGGCTTGGCTAGCGCTGTACATGTAGGCTTTATATCATGCATTCCACAATGGGCAGGCCCGGATTGACACTGACTCCTACGAAGTTCAAGTTTCAGGCGCCATGTTTTTGGGGGCATCAGCGCCAGACACGGTTCGCAGAATTGCAAATTCTTAGAAAGGTCTGGAACTGGAACGACGTAAATTGAAAACCTGAAATTCCTGTTTTTATGATTTTCTATTATAAAATAAAACTTGCTTCATTCATTGCATTCATCTACCACATACGACCACGATGGAGTCCAATATGGCGGATTAGGTGTTTCCGGATTTGTAATGAGATATTTTCATTGGCGGTTCTCACTGTCTCGAAATGCGCACATAAACTACATAACCTCAATTTGAAATTGAGTAAAATTGTTCTATAAAAATGTCGAAAGTGTCTAAAACATCTTCTACTGGTACGAACGCAAGTGCTGCCATCATTGCAGTCGCTTGCTTTATACTGCGGTCTTGACTATTGTAGTAAACCTTCAGCTTGTATGCGTCGAAAAAGTGATTGCTTAAGATGAAAAAAGCATGCCTTAATTACACTTGTCGGAAAATGTTTGGAACAAGGATTCAGTATCGCTACTTCGTAATCGGACATTATGAACTGCGGCCGCACAGTAATCCCAGAATCTTCTGCTGCAGCAACAACCGTCTCCAGAACCTTGCTGTACGCTTTTTCGTGTTTGCTTTCCAGCAATGAATACACCAAACGTAGAGCCATGTCTTCATCTTCGCCACGAATTTTCTGCTTGACAGCCCCAAGGATAGCAAAAACTTGGGTGAAGATCGTAGGTGCTGTGTCGAAGGTTCCGTCTACGAACCACGTGCGAGATTTAAAAAGAAATCTGACATTTTCCTTCGTCGCAAAAACGAGCACCCTCTCTCCACCATCTTCTTCCGTAGCGGAGTCTTAGAGCAAGAAGAGTTCACCTTCAAAAATTAAAAATGAGAAAAAATGAATGTTAGGTGACAGGAAATAAGATGAATCGAAATCTAGATATTCACCACCGAACGTGTACTTGTATTGGTCCGGAACTGGCCCACAATCTTCCCAAAGACATCGGGTTGGACGGAACATCCTTGAGGCGCTCACGAGTTACCATCTTCCTCAGGTTCTGACGGTCTGGCATTTGAGAAAGTATGGCAGACGGAATCTCTCGCAAGTCCCGTAGTAGCTGAGCTGGGGGTCTCTCGAGTTGCTCTCTCGCATTGGCTTTAACCCTCGCCACGACTTTCTTCGCCTCCACCAATTCGTGATTCGTCGCGTGGTTATGCTGGGACACTTCGGGACCGCCGCTAACAACTTGCACGTCACGTCCAGCAGAAGAAGTCTTGACCCAGGCGTAGCACTGTCCCTTTTTGTGGCAAACCCACTTGACGATGCCTTTCAATTCCCCATGCTTGTAATAAATATGCCCATCAATGTGTAAAATGTTGCCCCTTCCACTTTGTATAATTTCGACATTTGTGTACGAATGTTCAGCCATAATTCTCAATTTTGTATGTAACTGTCAAATGAATTTGCTTTGATGTGATTGTCAAATGAATCGAAAGTGAAGTGACAGCTTGATTTTGTTTAACGAGAAGTTAGAAATATTTGAATTTGATTTTTTGAATAGAGGGACAAATGGTATCGGAGGACAAATGGAATTAGGGGAAAGAATAACCTGGGAGACAAATGACCGGGGGACAAATTCCAGGGGACTACTGACCCCCTACGGTCAAAATATGCAAGACAGTTTTTAATGTAGTACTCAGCACTTATAGATAAAACGGTGGATAATTGTCTTAATTGTAACCTATTTATACTAGATAAAAATGAATATATAAAGTAAATATGTTACGGATTCGAAATATGACGGTCCCCATCTGGACTTTCTTAGGCATTTAAGTCAACCGGGAGTCAAAATTTTTTAAAAATTACGAGTTACGTTTAGTTTTTTTTTAAGGAAGATGAATAATAATTATTATCAAACATTATGTAATTTACAGAAGAAACATCATACTAACGAGCAAAGAAAAAATCGATTTAAAAAACATTTCGTGAAAATAATTTAATTAATTTAAGTGAACCCACATTTTTACTTCATAAAATCCGTTCTCAAATAGTTAACTTCAATTGTTAGAAAGAGGGTGATAACGTAAAAGTGAAGCAAACAAATTTACATTTTTATAATCTGTATACAGTCTTTTAAACGTCTATATTAAAATCTCATTGATTTTAAACATTTGATCGTTTCGTCAAATGTCCATGTTTTTCCTATTTCGATCCAGTGTGCGACGGGAAGGGAAACTAGGACGCACTAGGACGTTATTAAAAAGTTTACGACAATAGAGGTGTAGAAACGGGATGGACATTAATTTTCTTTGATTTGCTTGTTTACCGACGGAGAAATAATTGATATTTGGCAGGTTGCAAACATTTTCCTATTTTCATGTGTATAGATCTAATATACAGGGTTAAGAGGTAAAATTCCTCAGAGTGCGGTATACTATAACGAAAACAAAGTTAAAAACACCCATGCCATTTTCTTCTCCGATGGCTCTGAGAGGTACAAGCAGTTAAAGTGTTGACCAACATTGTGTTAAAATTTTTAAATTTATCGACTTTTGGTAACGGATATTTGGATTAAACTAACATTATTAAACCTTACTACCGTACATAAACCTTTTAAGCAGTCTTTAAAGTATTAACTGCCTTAAATTATGAATAAATTAAATCACAAGAATCCAATGCGCAAGAATTCAAGTGATCATACTTTTTAAAATTATGGCAACAATATAATAATAATAATAATAGCATTTATTGCCAACAGGTTTCCCCAATTACAGACAATAAGAGTAAGCAGTTGAATGCTATTATTAAAAGCTAGTACCTGTACCTTGATTATTTGATTTTATGTTTTATCATGGATGGTCAGTTTCAAATTAGTATCTATTAAAATATTGCACTGCAAATGATGGAAGCACGCGAGATGAAAGGTATCCTTTTTGTTAATGAGAAATAACTTCTTAAAATTTAATCCTTGAAAATCTTGAAAGTTGGTTTACGTAAATAATACATAAGTTATTTGGTTAACTAAGCAAAAAGTACTACATGTGTAGCAATATTTGTAATTTTTCCATTAAGGTTGTTATGGCGAGAAGAATAATAAAAATCTCCAATGTATTTAAATGGAAAAAACTTGATTCCGTGGATCACATCCAACCCGGTCATTTCTGTACCAATTAAGATGATGCGATAGCTTTGGTGCTTAATAGAATAGTCCACCAGTCACTTATGCTTGGAGATATTATAATCCAGCAATTCCAACTAGTCCAAAAACTCATTTAAAGTTTTTGCTCTTGCGATCTCATGACGCAGGTAGCTTCAACGATCAGGTATAAGAACCTAATACGCTATTCTAGTATCATGATAATTAATTACAAAATTGGCACAGAATGGACTGAATTAGACGGGTTCCAATGAAAAATACTACAGCGCCACCACGTGTGATAGTTATATAATCAAAATGAAACTAGTATTTCATCAGCTGCTGGGTATAGTGAGGAAATTTACATCATGATAAAGCCTGTACCTAATCCTGTTTCCTCTTATTTCTCTTTCTTTTGTTCTCCCATGCGTTGCAAATGTCGTTTGAAAGATATCTCAAATAATGATAGTAGTAAGGATCTCAGCTCTCAGATGGAAGTACAAACATTGCAGTCAACAGTTATTGTTGTGGCATTGGTTGATAGTCATCTAGTTTATGCCCAGACAGTCATCCAGAGTCAGTACACGAGCATAAATGACATCACTTTGTTTCTCTCCTAATATTACTCTGCAGTTGTTACACCAACTTTGTGAAGTAGCAAATTGTTCCAAGCATTTCGGTATTCTTCTTACTAATTCAGAGAAAATCATTGTACCTTACTAACTCACTACGATATTCTTTTTACTATTGTAGGGTAGATATGTTTACAATCTGAATTGTCTAGTTATTTTATTAGTTCCGTAAAATGTACTTCATCTTTTAGCAGCACTCTTATTAGCACCCGTGATCAACGCCGACAGATGATCAAAGAAACTTCGCATTATCGTCATCTTCTTTGTAGCAGTTATCATTATTCTTGCTGTTAACTTTAGCTTCTCCTGAACTTCCATTATATCTCGTTCATCAAGCTGTCTACCGCACTGTATACAAAAATCCTACACCAAGAGTCGGAAGATGATAAGAGAAGATACTAAGAGAAAAGAGAAAATCTCCCATAACTCCATCACAGTTTTCAAAAAATTCCTAATTCTACTAGTAACACTTGATAATTGTAAATAATAACCTTTGCTTGCCACTTGTCAATAAAGTCAGTTGTCATTGAAAATCCTAAAATAGCCGTTGACAGACAGACGCGTACTATACCGTTTAGTTAAATAGCCCCTTTATTTTCAAATAGTAGCGACAACGATTGATCTCGTCGCTGGAGCAAAAGTACAGGGTGATCCAAACTGAGTGAAGATGGTTTGAATTGGTCACTATTGAAATATGTAGCGTCAGATTACAGCGGCAAGTCACGTTCCCGTTTACATCGTTGTGCTTTGCCACGTTGTTCTGGATTTTCATTGAATTTCTTGCTTTATATCGCTTGTTTTCTTATTCTACAAAGCAGTTGTTTTCAGAACTACGGTTTGTTAGACGATTCTATTATCAAGTAAGCTTATTATTTAAAATCAATTAAGTTTATAAGCTATATTATTTTTCAGGCGCCACTGTAAAATAAAAGAAGGATAATAATATCCGAAAAGTATTCATGTTGCCAACGTGACAATAATTTACCGTGGCGGGAAATTCAAACAGTCCTCAGTCAATTTGGATCACCTTGTATGTTGGTGACGTTGAATTTACCAGATTTGACATTTCGTTTTACATTAAATCTTAGATTTAATAATCATCATGCACAAAAATATTCACAATTTAACATGAATTTGATAACGGACATTCATGTTATGTAAAAACGATCATATTAATGTAATATACAACTACGAAATTGTAATTTTTAAACAAGTTTTATTAAACTGACGAAACCCTATGCATCTGGTGATTTTTTTTTATTAAAGTTTGTGCCTGGTTTGCTCCACGATGTCGCTACTATATGAAATAGAGGGGCTATATTTCAGTGTATAGCCCCTTTATTTTCAAATAGTAGCGACAACCATTGATCTCACCGCTGGAGCAAAAGCACCAGAACAATGTTGGCGGCATTGAATATTACTAGATTTGACATTCCGTCTTAAAATAAATCTTAGGTTTAATAATAATCATGCATATAAATATTCACAATTTAACATTAATTTGATAATGGACATTCATGTTCTGTAGAAACGATCATATTAATATGATACATACTTTAGTAATTGTGATTTTTACAACAGCTTTTTACTGAATTATCGCAACAACATGCATGTAGTAATTTTTTCTTTTATTAAAGTTTGTGTCAAGTTTGCTCCACGATGTAGCTACTATTTGAAATGGAGAGGCTATAGGTTTATTTAATCATTATGCGGTCAACACCTAGTCGATCGAGATCAACTAGCTTCAAAGAACCAACATTGTTGCAGGTTTTAAATATCTAAAAGTGATTATATCTCCTAAAAGAGCCATCGGAAAAAAACTAATTAGAGTTTTAACTCAGTTTTCGTCGTAGAATACCGTACTAGGGAGTTTTACCTATCGAAGCATTACACCCTGTATTTGGCAAGTCCAAACATTCGGTACCTTATTTGAAATTTGCAAATACCTCATGTGTAACGCCCGCTTAACGAATCGACGATCACATCACTTGCAAGAACTATCCAAATTTATCATGTGTTAAGAAGGCCTCTAGTTAAAATATGAGTAGCTGTTTATAAATAAGATATAAAATTCCGGGTGAAAACCCTTTCGGATATAATTGGATAGAAAGTGCAAGTACAATATAAAGTACAAGTGACGTATCTAACGGTAGTTTGTAACTGAAACTAATCCCCCATTACTTTTATTGATTATTTACAGGTTTCACATTTTTTGTATGTATTTCAAATGGCTGCTTACTAGATTCTTTAAAAAACTGTAAAAGAACTGTCTTTTTTGATTAATAACAAATACTTTAATATTATTAATACCGGAAACTTATTTCGAAAAATGGGAGACAAAATTTAATAGCGCCCCTTGCGGTGTGGTGTGCAAATAAACCTGACATTTCTCAAATATTGGAAAAGTAATTAAAAAATCGTCATTGTAATAAAAGATTGAATAGTTTAGATAAATTGTAAAATTTTATATATTTTAGCATAACAGTATTAAACCATCGTTTAACATAAATAGTGCTATTTTTTAATTAGATGCAGGATTCTCACCGAAAAACCATTTGTTAGTTGCACACCCATCTGCGAAGATGGCGCCACAAAAATGTCGCCTGTTTTCGTATGGTAAAGTCAGGTAAAGTATATGGAGTTTCCGGTATTATATATATTATGTAATTAGGAGATCAAGCGATACTTTAAATCCGAGAAGATGTATAACGGCGAGGCGTTATAACATCTTCGAGGATTTAAAGAAGCTTGATCTCCGTATTGCATAAGTTGTTTTATTTTATTTCGTATTTCAATCCTAATTTCTGCCTTTTAAAATTTATCCAAATTTATTGTATAATGAAGCAAGTTGCCTTATCTGTGTCATCATACGCGTAACCAAGGAGATAAAAAGTAGCATGTCACGTGTGGCTGTTATGCAACATCGAATGGTTTTTAAGTTGCCAACAACAACGGAGATCAAGAACGTCTTGAACTCCGGTGTCATTGACAACGGAGATAAAGATATACCTTATTTTACTAATTGTAGTATATAAAAAATTGTTTGAAATAAGAAATGAAATAAATAATATTAAAGTATTTATTAATAATTTGTTCACGAAATTTAAACAAACATAATCTTGTACAAATTGTACAAAAGCGCTGGTTTCGGGTTTTTTACCTTAAAAGATATAGTTATGTATTACGTCTATATTGCATATATTTCACAAACCCTGTAAGATATAAAACTAAAGCAAAGAAAGCGAGTTAAACATTAGATAATTGTGAAAAAGTACGGTTGTATAAATTTCCGGTTGTGTAAAAATCCAGTTGTAGGAAATTCTTTTTGTGAATCTTTACAGAATATTATGAAATCAATAGTTGTGAAAAAGTACGGTTGTATAAATTTCCAGTTGTAGGAAATTATTTTTGTGGATTTTTACCGAATATAAAATCGATGGTTGTGAAAAAGTAGGGTTGTATAAATTTCCGGTTGTGTAGAATTATTCCTTGTAACATTTTTTTTGGGTTAATTATTTTTGCCCTTTATAGGGTTCAAAGAATCTAAATAATATTTTTGTGTATTTTTCCGGAACGTGATAATTCGAGTTGTGGAAAAATACGGTTATGTTAAAATACGGTTGTAAACTTTTATTTTAGGTATAAATACGGTTGTGTATTTTTCTTGTTGTAGAAACGTACGCGCCCCCATAGGGTTATTAACTTTTTAGACTTAACTATCAAGATTAACGCACACAATCTATTTGAATTTTCCATTAATAGAAAACCAACACATACAGAGATAACCATACCAAATGAATACTGTCACCACAAATCATATAAACTAGCAACTTGCAGATCCTTGGTGCACAGAGCTTTAAGTATTCCACTCACACAGCCAGATTTAAACAAAGAATTTTTTAACCATTAAACATCTCTTCTTTACGTGCTGTGCTCTGTTGCAGAGCGTTGGCATTTCCCTCCTATACTTGTGTTGTGCGTGTTCAGTGATCACAAGTATAGGGGACTTACAGCTTAAGGAGGACTCCGAACCACCCCAAGTAAATAGTACTTGGATTTTTTTATTAATTTCAGGGAAATTTCCTGGGCAAAGTATACCTCGGTGGTTTGTCATTGCCTTCCAAGATTAAACATCTAGCACATGTAAATCATTATAATCTAAACATGATTAACACTTTAGTTAAACAAAAAGGTTATATCAAAATAATATATCCCATTGACAATCAAACAAACGACGCAAATTACATATCTATACCATATTTTGGCTAAATATCAGTAAAAGCTGCACATAAGTTATGAAAAACCAACAATTACAAAATAGCCTTTAAAAACCAACATGAATACTTTTTCATTCTTATTTAATGTTAAAGACAGAACACACAATATCATGAAATCAGGCATTTACTATTTGAATGTTCTTTTTGTAGTTCGGTATATATTGGCCAAACACTTCGAAATTTTGACATAAGATATAAACAGATGCGTTGTTACAGACATAAACATTGTGAAAAATCTAATTACGCCAAACACCTTTTGGAACAGAATCACCCAATGACTCTCCAAAATAATATCAAATTCCTATATTTTTGTAATAACAAATGCAAATTAGACATTTTAGAAGCTTTCGAGATATACAAACACAAACTCAGCAATTGCAAACTCTTGCAATTTTTATAAACAGAGCATTTCATAAGCTTCTTGCTAAATTAAGCAAGCCTAGGGATGACTAAATTTGGGATGGGTGACTTGCTCTTGAATATAAATCTATCTGTATAATCAATGAGATGCTTCAGTTGAATGCCCTGCCTTTTTAAGTAGCTAATATCTAAGAAGTATAAATAAAATGCTTACTATGAAGAAAAAAATGTATTGAGTTTTGCACCTCTATCTAGCAAAAATTTAAAATATTTCTAAAAATAGCTTGTTACTTAAAGTTTATCTAAAGAAAACAATTTTGTGCATGTTTGTGCCATTTTATTTATTATAATACTCAAGATAATAATTATTTATTTACAGTTAAACCCATTTCTCTCATGATAACCATTAGAAAACAAACTACAAACATATTGCAAAACATGTAAATACAGTAGCAGTACTAAATGTACATACAGTAGTAATACTTAAAATGTGATAAGATTAAAATTATATAACAAATACAGTTTATAAACCAACAATTATTACATTTATCGAATTGTTTGTGACATATGTAATGGCGTCAACATCAGTTCAAAAGCTGCATCTTTTAGATTAGCTCCACGTAGATTTGCTTCATGCAAATCACTTCCTGATAGATCACAGTTCTAAAAAAAAAACAAAATTTATTTTAATAGTAAAAACCTCCATTGTGTGTTTATCAAGCACACCGATAAAGTGATATTATTTGCACTTACTTCCAAGTCTGCACCAGCTAAAACAGCTGCTCTTAAATCACAGTTTTGTAAGTTAGCATTTTTAAGTGTGGCCACCCTTAAATTGACACCACCCATATCACTACCTTCTAGGTTTGCTCCTTTTAAGTTTACACCTTCCATATTGGCTCTGCTGCCTGCAGGATCTTCAAAATTGCAATTCTTTAATTGGGCACATTCCATATTCGCACACAAACTTTTAACGCCTACAAAAAAAATAATTTCTTGTATTATTTTAGTTGGGTGTTGATAAGTGGATGGACCATAGCGTAAATATCTTGCATTAGAAATATATAATTTTTCTTTCTTTATAACAATATACAGAGTGATTTATTCTCTATATAAAAATTTTAATCAGGTTGTTGGATAGGTAATTTTGAATGTCAAGTGCCAACAGCCATTACAACCAATTATATTGTAATACAAGGTGCATTCGCCTTTGTTGAACTTTCGGCTCTTTTCACTCTAAACACGTTAAAGTCATTCCAACGCATGCCTACACGGAGTGAACTCCATTTACACAACCTCTGAAATGAGTACATAAAGAGCATGCATGTGTTGTTTATGAGCATCTGTTAGTCTAACCCCAATTTGCATTTTAGAATTTGTTTGGTAGTAGTAGGATTAAGGTATCTACGAAGTAAGCGCCATAAATTCTCGGCCCGGCAGGGTTCTACAAGTGCCAACATGTTCAAACTCGGTTGCGTCATAGTTGACCGAGGCCTACATTATAATATATTACAGCTAGAAACGTAATAGATTTTAGTAGCCACTCAAGCATTGTTACGAGTGCATGAAAATGTCGCAGCTAACGAAAATTGAGTACTGCGCGGTCCCTAAATTTTTAACAAAAGAAGGGCTAATCAAATCAAACAACGTTTAGACGGCGTTTATGGTGATTTATCTCCTTCATATTCCACTGTAAAAAAGTGGTCAAAATGTTTCCATTGCATTTTAGAATTTGTTTGGTAGTAGTAGGATTAAGGTATCTACGAAGTAAGCTCCATAAATTCTCGGCCCGGCAGGGTTCTACAAGTGCCAACATGTTCAAACTCGGTTGCGTCATAGTTGACCGAGGCCTACATTATAATATATTACAGCTAGAAACGTAATAGATTTTAGTAGCCACTCAAGCATTGTTACGAGTGCATGAAAATGTCGCAGCTAACGAAAATTGAGTACCATTTGGGTATGAATAAAATTAGTGCAAGATGGGTACCGCGTCTTCTTTCTGCTATTCAACGTCAATGTCGCGTCGAATGTGCATGCTCGTTTTTAAAGTTGTGTGGAAACGACCCAAAGCTAAAATAAGGCTGGAAACAATAAACAAAATCAAACAACGTTTAGACGGCGTTTATGGTGATTTATCTCCTTCATATTCCACTGTAAAAAAGTGGTCAAAATGTTTCCATTTGGGGCAAGAATCTCTTGAAGATGATGAGCGCACCGGACGGCCAATTGAAGCGGTAACGCCGCAAAAAGTTGCAGTCATTGAAGAAATGGTATTAGAAGATCGCCGTTTCAAAGTTAAGGAGTTAGCAGTGATGTCTGACATTTCGGAAATAAGTGTTCGCCGAATTCTTCATGACCATTTGGGTATGAATAAAATTAGTGCAAGATGGGTACCGCGTCTTCTTTCTGCTATTCAACGTCAATGTCGCGTCGAATGTGCATGCTCGTTTTTAAAGTTGTGTGGAAACGACCCAAAGCTGATTTTGGAGTCCATTGTCACTGGAGATGAAACAATGGTTCTGTATTATGATCCTCTATCTAAAGGGAAACGATGGAATGGTGGCGACCCGATAAACCTCGTCCCAAAAAGGCGAAAGTCGTTCAAGCGACAAATAAAGTTATGGCAACAATATTCTGGAATTGTGACGGCATTTTACCGATTGATTTTAAAGAACGCAATACAACTGTTAACAGTACATATTATGCGTCTTTATTGCATAAATTGAGAAGTAATATTCGTGAAAAACGTCGAGGAAAATTGACAAGAGGGGTTCAATTATTACATGACAATGCACCCGTTCATACTGCCGCAATTTCACAAGCTGCCATTCGCGAATGCGGCTTTGAAGCATTGGATCAGCCACCGTACAGTCCAGATATGGCTCCTAGTGACTATTATTTATTTTCCAATTTAGAGAAAGACCTTAGGGGACGTCGTTTTAAGGATGAGAACAAGTTGCAAGCAGCTGGAACTGAACATTTTGAAGGAAAACTTCAGATTATTTTTACAACAGCATTGAATTATTAATTCCACGTTGCAATAAGTGTATTGACATTAGGGGAGATTATATTGAAAAATAAAAATTATTATATTTTAGCAAATTTATTTTTTCTATATCAGGCCGAGAATTTATTTACCTCATACATTTTTATTCTTGTTTCGTGAGTTTTTTTATAAATTTTTAACGTCACATTTTCTTTTTATTAAATCTTCAAAATTAAAATGGCCGATTATATTTGTACATATACATCATAACCTATAACTACTATTTTGATGTAAGCACATACTCCGTCTGTTGTAGTTCGTTTGTTTACTTCTTATTAACTCTTTTTACTTGTTGATCAAGTGATCTCACTCGATGCTCTACTCCATTCCAACTCCAAATGCTTATGCCGAACTGACCTACAATATCACTGAAGACAAATTCGTCAGGTAAGTAAAAAAAACAAAACACATCTTTCTAAAAAGAGAGATGGCTGGAATCTACCGTTGAGACACTCAATATGAGGAAATTGTTTCCAGATAAAATTTAAAAATATAACTAACACTACTTTATGTTTTATCGCCAGAGAGCTCCAAATTTAAAACTATAAAGAAATCAAACTAGTTAGTATAAAGATTAATACAAGGTTAATACAGGTAGAACTGACTGGGTAGAATGCAACTAGCACCATCCAGGTGCCATCAAAGTCAAAAACCAAAGGAGCTCGGATTATGAAGAAAATCAATACAAGTTTGTATAAATAATTTTTTAATACTGATGAAAATATTGCCGCTGTTTGAGCAATGCTTGAGGAAGATCGACGGACATCTTATGAATTTATTCGGGCGACATTGGACATTGGTATGAGTCAAATACAAAACATTTTACATCAACAGTTAGAAGTGAGAAAACTTTGTTGTCGATGGATTCCACATAAACTGACTCCCGATCAAAAACAACAACGCATTGAATGGTGCAGAAAAACTCTGGAAAAATTCCAAGGCGGCACTTCAAATTTGGTTTGGAATATCGTCACTGGTGACGAATCTTGGATTTATTGTTATGATCCTCAAAAGAAAAGTCAATCGGCTCAATGGGTCTTTCAAACCGAACCTAAGCCTACAAAAGTTCGAAGAATTTGCAGTGTTGATAAGATGATGGCTAGTTTTTTTTTCTAAAACGGGTCATATTGATACTATAGCATTAGAAGATAGACGTACTGTTACTGCCGATTGGTACACAAACGTCTGTTTACCACAAGTCTTTGAAAAAATTCGTGAAAAACGCCCCAAAGGAAAAATAATCTTACATCATGACAATGCATCGTCACATAAAGCAAAAGTAACAACTGAGTATTTGGCTACCCTAAAAGTCAGCACCATGGACCCTCCACCGTACAGCCCTGACCTAGCACCTTGCGATTTCTTTTTGTTTCCTAAAATTAAAGATAAAATGTGTGGAATCACTTTTTCATCATCAGATGAAGCAGTGGAACATTACAAAAACCTGGTTTCTGAAGTGTCTCAGGAAGAGTGGCATCATTGCTTTAAGGACTGGTTTCATCGAATGCAAAAATGTATTGATGTTAAAGGGGAATATTTTGAGAAACAATCAAATCATTTAAGTTTTTTTAAAACTAATCCTTCTTTGATTTTCTAAGAATTTTCAGTGTCGCCCTCGTATCCATCTTATAAAGAGCACCAAAGTGAAATTTTAAAAAATAATTAATTAAAATTAATCAAGTAACATTGACAAAATCTACAATACATGATGAAGCATATGGAATTCACAATGAATACTCCAGGACAGCACCTTTTTGAGTTTATTGTACTCATCAACTGGAGCTAACCATCCAAACTTATATGCAAGCACAATGAATTAATATTAGTCTTGACAGGTGACATCTATAGAGTGCCAACCACATCAAGTGATAAAACAAGTGTCAATGGAAATATGATCAATATACTCTGCCTAGATGCTCTACAAAACCATCCTTACCTAAAAGTTGTGCTCCATCCAAAATAGCCTGCGACAAATCAGCCCTTTCCAAACAGCACCAACTTAAATTAGATCCCATCAACTTACACCCTCTTAAGTTAGCATATTTAAAATTGATATTCCTTAAATCTAATTTACTCAGATCAGAACCGGCCAAATTAACACCTTGAAATCGTAGTTCAGCTGAATATGGACATTTAATAAGAGCATCGATTACATCTCTTCGTGTTAAAGGCAACTCATCACGTGGCATCTTTTGTATCTGAACAATCTGCTCAAGTGTTGATATAATTGACTCGATACCAAAAAATCTTGCTTCTTCTAATATTCCTTCAGGATTTACATTGCTATCATATATTAATTGACCACTTCTTAAATAATTTAATATTGGTTCAAAATAAGTAGGACTACGATCTATCAAATATGCTTTATTCGAATCTATATTGCTAGGAGTAAATAAATAGCCACCCTGATTTTCTGCAAACATCCGAGCTAACATACTGCAGGGTTCCTTTGTCGTTAAAGTACTTTTGGATGTTGTGAAGTATTTGCCCCCTACATTTAATGTAATCCAATCTGAAATTCTATCATTCATCTCTGTCTTTGAAGAATGTATAAAATCTTCACCATTAGAGATGTATAAAGCATCATTATCGCGTATGAGATCAACATGATCAATTTCTCCACCTTGTGCTGTAAATATTCTACGAACTCTAAAATTAAACTTGAGATACACTTGGCTGATAAGTTCTTCGAGGGATTGTGGTACCAAAAAGACCTAGACAGAAAAAGCAATTGAAAATTGGAAAACAATTGAATTGTTATTATTACCCTGCCGCCTGTTTTAGCACCATTTTTAAAAATCGTTACTCGTTTGTCTAACATTTTTCAACAATGTCGGTGCAAACGTAGCAAATTAACACATTTCATGTTTTTCCAGGTTTGTTTACGTATAAAAAACATCTGGTTATTTACATTTAGTTACCTGTCCTGAAATTAGCAATTAAGATGTTCCTACAATTTAAATTTTTTTAAGTCGATGAAGTTTGCTGAATATACAACAGAACCATTGACATAAAAAGATATAGTAGAGCGCAGCGTTGCCAACTTGGACGAAAAATAGAAATAGTACAGTGGAATTTAAAATTATAGTACATTTAATAAAAAGCTAAAAAATTAAAGCTAAATTTAATAGCTTTTTATAACTAAATAGTAATCTTCCCCATGTTACTACGTATACTTACTCATTTATTTTGGGAATTCTTATGTAGTTTATTTAAAAACGGGTTCGATCGCGAAAGTTGCAGCAATAGCAGTTAGATGCAGTTTGGGTACCTAATTATTACTGCTAGATTATTTATACCTTTTTTTTTGTTCCTAGAATAATTTCATTGTTTGTTATTAACGATAAAAGAATATAAATGATTTTTATTATAGAGAAGTTTTTAGTTTATTTTTGAATGATGTTATTATAAAATTATTAAAAAATAGATTACATTTGGCGTACTATTTACATTTTAAAAGTACATAGTACCCAATTATAGTATGAATACTACAATTATAGTACGGTTTGCTGTCGGCGTCGTATAATTTGATTAAAAAAAAGGTTGCCAGGCGTTGATAAGGTTCTCCAATACAGAAGTGTTTGATAAATCCTTTAAAGCTGTCTGATATAATGTAGATCCGCTTGCTCCTGTAAGTTCTCTTATTACTGTTTTCACGCGCACACTGTAGTATGGCGTATAATTCTGTCTGAAAGACAGCTTAGCTTAGCTCTGCCCTGGGAGCCTCAGCATATATACCTGCTCCGGTACCCACTTCGGTTTTAGAACCATCTGTGTACCAGATTAGGCTACCAGGTGCAACTGCCGCTCTAAATGTCTCGCTCCTGCATGATCACCTCGAATAGAGTCGTCACATGTTTTTGAGATCATGTGCCCGTCCTCATTGCAAGCAGAGGTCCCCCCAGACTACTAATTATTCTAGTATGACCTGTACCCGTATGTATCTTGTACAGTGAATAATGGTGCCTGTAGTAACCCAATCTTGCCTCCCCCTGAATCACTATGTGCAGAGGAGGGAGGTCTAGAAGAGTCTCCATTGCTGCAGTGGGCGTGGTTCTCATAGCCCCTGTAATGTCCAAACAGGCAAGTCTTTGTACCTTGTCTAGTTTTAGTTTGGTAGTTTCTTTTATAACTTTGGGCCACCAGACCAAAGCTGAGTATGTCAGAGAGGGTCTAACCACACTGCTATACAACCAGTGCACCATTTCTGGTTTTAGCCCCCACGACTTGTCGTACATCCGTCTGACAACTGCTAGAGTTGTCACCGATTTGTCGACCACTTTCTCAATATGACGGTTCCAAGTAAGTTTAGAATCGAAAACGACTCTAGATACTTTACTTCTCCCGATATAGTGATTCCTTTTTCGCCAAGGAAGAGAGGTGTAAGCCCCTCTACTTTTTTCTTTCGCGTAAAGGGTATAATTGTGGTTTTCCCGGGACTGACTTTAAAGCCTTCCAGATCCGTCCATTCAGTTACCACGTTCAGAGCCCTCTGCATCCGTTCCCTGATCGTACCTGCAAATTTCTCTTCCACCAAGACAACTGGGTCATCGACATACCCTACAGAAGAGAATCCTTCGTCTTTTAAGTTCCTTGGAAGTCCATCCATTACCAGGTTCCATATCAGGGGGGAGAGAACTCCCCCCTGAGGACACCCCCCGCTACCTGTACATTATAGTTTCGTCATACACAGACGAATAAACCATCCTTCCTTTGAGCATCAGTCTATCCACCTGCAGCAGGTCTCCTCCAGGCCACGTCCTCTCAGGGCAGAGGTTATGAAGTTGAAAGATGTACTGTCAAAGGCCCCTTCTATGTCCAAAAAGGCACCTAGAAGAATCTCTTTGTTATCCAGCGTTTTCTCTACACTCCATGTAAGGGTAGTGAAGTGCTGTTTCTGTCGAAAACCAGCTTGATAGGCAAATTGGTTTTCGTACAGTGGTTGGTGTATCAATATACCTCCCCTAATATGCTTGTCAAGCAATTTTTTTAACGTCTTAAGCAGAAAGGACATAAGACTAATTGGTCTGTAGCCCTTTGCCTGTAAATAGTGGGCTCGACCAGGCTTTGGTATGAATACCACTCTGGTAAGTCTCCATGATTTTGGAAAGTAGTTTAGGGCCAAGTTGGCCCTAAGTATTATGCAGATCTTTGTCATAAGAAGTTCCGAACCCTTCTGTAGCATGGTAGGAATTATTCCGTCCGGTCTCGGAGATTTATAGGCTTCAAATGAGTTTATAGCCCATTTGATTTTGTTGAAAGTACCACTCTTCTTGCAGTTTGCCAGTCTTCCCTTGATGCTGTGTTACCAAGATCAAAAATCAGAATACCTGGTTTCTCCAGTCTGAGGGCGTCTGTTGTATAATTACAGATCCAGGAAAGTGTATCCGAGTGAGTTCGGTCAATGTTTCTTTGCCTGTTTTGGTGTACTCTCCGGATTCAGATTCAAGGGTGCCAATCGTATTACAGTGAGAGTCTTTTCAGAGTACTTTTCGGAGTCTGGCACATGCTGGAGTAGTTTCAATCTCCTCACACAGAGTTTTACTTACATACATAAATGTAAAATAATTGTTAAAAGTCCAGTGATTGAAGGGATTTTGAAAGGTCGGGCAGTGGTAAATTTTTGATATGTTGTACCTATAGGTCGGTGGGGTAGTGAAAAATCCAAATTTCCTCACTTCCAACCCTTCCATGCTCTGAGAAGGTTTTATGTGAAGGTTTTTTGTACGATGAATAGCAACGGTGCTGTGAAGCTCCCAAAAACTGCTAAAATTGCGTACTTTGCAAAAATTTTCATGATTTTTAAACAGCCAGTTTTATTTAAAACCGTTAGTTTTGAATTTTTCCATAGTTAAATTCAAATAATAAAATGAAATCAAAGTATTTGGTATTGTTTACCGATTTATCAAAGTCGGCCTCTGTTATCTGTTGTACAAAAATGTTATTTTACTTGAAAAGCAAACTTTTCTGTGGAATTATGAGAAAGTGTCAAACTTTAAAAAGTTGGAAAAACTCAAGATTATTTGTTCATTATATGTATATTATCAAGTTGATCCGGGTACATCCCGCAACATGCTGGTATACCGGTTTTTTAATTTTATGTTAATTGAGTCGCAGAAAAACTATAAACAAATGTGTTGGGTCGCGCGGCAACCACGTTATCACATTCGAATTAGATGCCGTTAATTACGGTTCCGTACGATTCTGTCCCAACCCTGAAAATGCTTACCAACAACTGAATTATGACTTTAGTCCATACCAAAACAAGCATTCCTTTGAGTTACCGCTCATCGAGCGAACGTAAATCAACGCCAACATTTACTTTGGAAAGCCTTGGAATGTGTTCGGTTGCAGTTGGGTTGTGTTGGTAGCAATTGACACATTGTAACGAAGTTACTTTATTTTATTTATCATATTGGGTGATTAAGAATAAATATGCTTATCATCAGTGCGATCTGTTGCGGTTCGGATAAACCGCCGACTTAAGCAAGAACACGCGTCCCTTCCCTAACCGATATTTGGCGTGCGCCGCACCGTTTCACTCCTACCATTTCCCAAATCACGCTCTGCGCGTACCTATGGAAGAAGGTGCGCAAGCCGTTTTCATCCCTTACCCTTTCCTCCCACACCTTTTTCCAAGACTTCACTGTGTGTGAATCTGGGAGTCTCATATTCTTGCATCTCTTACTTTTTCCGAGACCAAGCTGTGTGTAAACCTGGGGGTCTCATTCCGTCTTCCCTTTTGTCTAGTCTGTCAGTCATTATCCGACACCCTGTTTTCCGACCCAGTAATCCGATACCGTCTGCACGCTTGTTTATTACCGTACGCTGTATTGCACCCCGCTTGCTGTAGCTACCATAGATAACCGTATGTTTTTAAAGTTAAGGTTTCGCTTGTTGGAGGTTTTGTAACAATAATAATTATTATTCGGTTCATTGATTGTGTGTTTTATTTGCTAGTGTTAGCACCCTCTTATTTTGTGAAAGCTTTAGGGATAGGTAAAGTGATCCAGACAGGACGGACCTATACGATCAGCAGCAGTTGCCTGGAACACCTTTTCTACACTAGCAGTTACCCGGATCCGTGGAGCATACCACGCTAAAATAACTAGCGCCCGAGAGTTATCGCCGACACCCAAAACCACCCTGCGCTACTTTGTAAGCAACTTGGCACCCCGTTGCCGCAACGACCCGTGCAAGTCTAGCGCACGAGCTGCGACCCTTCTTATCAACTCAGCGTCTGAGCCTAGTAACCCCATTATAACATCAAACCCAACAGAAGCATCTATAAGGTCGGTCAGCCAGGCGTATGCCCGAAGCCCCGTGAACTAGTGGGGCCCACACCGAGCTACTTATTTTAATTAACAACATAAGTTTTTTTTGTAAAAAATTTGAAGAGAATTCATTTAAGATTTTTTTGCTTGTTTTGTATTTTTAATGTAATGTAAGTACAGTGAGCGTACTTAAAATTTTAAATCCAATTTTCTCGAAAACTAGCAGGAAGCGTCCGCATGTTGATAAGAAAAATATGTTCTAAATCATTACAGCAACCCCTCGTATCATGTTGTTGTCATGCGATATGCTGATCTTCATTAATAATATTCAGAAAATATCTAGTTACTTTGTATGTTTGCTAAAATATCTAATTCATATGGACAATTTGTCGCTATGCTGATACCACTAATACCGCCTGGGTTCGATTCCCAGCCGGAGCGATATATTTTTCTATATGAATTTGCATTCAAAATATAATTTAATGTAAATTTATTATTATATATATTTATATTTGTGTCCGAGGCCTCAAAATCCAAACTACAGCGCTGAAACCAAACATGTTTGCTTATAATCCAAGAGTTGCAGGTTCGATCCTCGACCGAGCTGCTAATTTTTTCATAGCAGAGAAAAATTAAAGAACATGCCTTCTTCTCGGATAGGAAGTAAAACTGTAGGTCCCTTGTTAATGCGATGTTTGGCGCGATAAAAATCTCTACTGGGGATGGATAGTTCCCCAGATTCGGCTAAATTCTAGTAGGATCGGTCAAATGATCATAGTAATCGGGCCATGAGGTACAAAGGATGCTCCTCCATCCCGATTGATCTCCCAAACATAAATAAATAAAATAACATGTGCCTATAGTTTGTGTTGGCACTGCGGTCTGTACGCGGCTTTGTATTATATTTCAATGATAAAAATTGGTGCGAATCTGCGAATAGTATTACAAGATAAAGCTTTTTTTCTATTTGCCAATTTAAGGTCACTGCATCTAGGGAAAATGTTGCATTCCTGATTTTGATCCCAGAAAAACAATGTTCATATAACAATCTGCTGCTGGTTATAAAAATTATCATCAAATCAAACTCAAAGTGACATTGCAAACAATAATGTCGACGAGTTCAACATTTCAATTTAATATGTAACAAATAACTATAAATAAAAATGTAATGTAATTATACTATTCGTGTGGAAATAAATTTAAGTATGAAAAATAACTTATTAAACTGTATTTGTATTGATTCTTGTATTCTCTATTTTTAATTCCAGTAGCCAGAAAAATATCTTATTCAACAACTAACTTAAGGGCGCGTTATCGCTGCCAGTGTTAATAATAGGAAGCTTCAGAAACTATAAACACCTAAAGATGATGCTATGGTCCACAAAACGGAATTAATTTCTTTAAAACTAAAATTTGAAAATGTAAATAGAAACATTTGATCGCATCGCAGTTCTCTGCTCACAGTGTTGCCAAACACGCGTGAACTTTCAAAATATTTTAAGTTTCACTGAAATTTTTAATTTTTAAATGCCAAGGAATAATTTAAGGTAGTTGAAATCAAGAAGGGGAATATAAAACTGCTAAATATCTTTAAAAATATTAGTTGTTCCTGCTGGTTTTAAGAAAAAGAAATTCACTCTTAATTTAATAAATTAAATTAAGAGTGAAATAGTTTATTCAAAAATTAACCGTTACATGCTGTTAAGTAAAGAAAAACAACATTTACTTCGGGAATTTATTAAATAATAGTTAAAAGATTAGGAAAGTTAAATTACTTTTAAATGTCCGCGAATATTGCGCGTGCAGAAAGCGTTCAACTAAAAATGACTGATTTTCGTGCTGCCATATTTAAATTTCCGCGCCGTGTACATCAATTTTATTTCAGTCAATACTAAATAAGTAAATAAAAACATTTATCCATTGTCATAGATTTTGCTATTAAACAGTGTTATAATGACTGTATTATGTTTAGTTTGGTTTAGTTTGGTTATTTTTTAGAAAACGTTAATTCTACAAAATTGGCGATGTTAAACTACGATTATAAAATTTATTTTAGATATCTACTCCTTACAAACTATGATCCACACTACCTTAACAGTTTAGCAATCGACATCAAACGTTATCGTGCTAAAAAACGATTATTAAAAGAAAACTGAATGAAAAACGTGAACTATATTTTGACGCTAATATTTTGCGCCAATAACGCCCCCTTGACAATTTGTTGTACAACTACGATCTTGTAGATTTCACGAGACAAAGTCAGACTTCGTCTCGAGAAATCTAGAAGTTCGTGGTTTTACCTAGAGTTTCTAAATATGAACTGAGCTCTGTGTTATTTAGAGTTAAGTCACGCATGTCAAATTTTCCTAGTGACATTTCATATTTTGAAACTATTTACTAGAAGGTTGGTAATCATGAAAATTGGTTTAATAAATTAAATGTCAGTATGACAATTATATAAATCTGAAATTCGATATAATTAATACTTTATTAAAAGCTGTCGTAAAATTGGCATATGTGCTATAGCACATACATTTAAAAAATCTCCACAAACAGTAAATAAATGATAATGTGCACGTTAAAAATTTTTTTCGTTGACCGTTTGTTAATGTCAATATTAATGAATGATTTTTTCTACAAAAGGATGTATTAATGGACGTCATTAATACACTCTTTTTTATTAAGTAACTGTTTTGTGAAAAAAGGATGCATTAATGGACCTCATTAATACACTCTTTTTCATTAATAAACCCGTTTGTGATTTTGACGTTTTGATGATGTTTTACTTTGGGCAACCAGATATACGCACAAGTTTGGATTCGGTATTATTTGAAATTTTCTATCTTAAAATCGAAGAATTTTACGGTCAACGAAAAACTGTTGTAATCAATTCGTTTGTTAATGAGCAACTAATGATCTCAACTATTAAAGGCACTCACTCCCTATCGCTCGTTCGTGCTTTAAACAGTTTCGATCATTAATCGCTTTCATTAACAAACTAATTTATTAAATAACTATTACATGCATACAAATAAACAAGACAGTATAACCTAACATTTATAACTGACAGCTACTAAATGTTGTTACTAAAGTAAAAAGGGAGAAAAAAGTATCTCTGTTTCAAACAGCTTAGTTTTGACTTAAATTAGAGATAGATTTTGACATCCGTGTCTTTAACTCTAAAATAACACTGTTAAAGTTTTCATTTAGGAACTCTAGATTTAACCAATATGATGAATGAAAAATTTCAAGGAATTCACATCTTGTACCAACTTCATGGCGAAAAAATATGACCCTGAATTGGCAAATACAAAGAAAATTTACCAAACTAGCGTGCGTGTCGTATCGTAAAGTGCAATTTAAAGTAAATTTAGATAATTCGGGCCCATTGGACAATATTTGAAACGTAAACTCAAACAGCGTTTTATCTACAAAACTTTCGCAAGTTTATTGTACGCCGTTAAATATTACTATAGAATATCCGTTGGTAACAGTGATTTCTTTTATCAACTCTCAACTCAACTTCGGTCTGATATGTCATGTTGGATTTTACGTCAACTGCGTTGTTGTCGGCAAATTTTTAGTGTTAATTAACCATGTATATACAAAGAATTATAGTATTTAAGTTTATATACGTATTTTTACATAGTTGGGTTAGTGCAACATGGAATACACACGATTATATGAAAAGGGAACACTCTTTAATAAAACCTTATCAAGGTAAATTTATTTTATAAGAACTTTGATCTAGAACTTGCATAGTTGAATGAAATTATTTAAATTAAAGGTTCAGGAATGTCCATACCATTTTGGGACTTCACTGGTAGTACGATGGTTACAAATAATTATATTAGAATAACAGCTGATTTACAATCTAAAACAGGAGCGATATGGAATTCAGTCGTAAGTATATTTTAAAGAATTCAAAGAAAAAGTAGATGAGATTTATGGATTTATTTTTTTAGCCTGTATCAGTGAAAAATTGGGATCTTCAAATTCACTTTAAAGTACATGGTAAAGGAAAAGATTTGTTTGGAGACGGCCTAGTTATTTGGTATGCGAAAGATAGAATGCAAGATGGACCTGTTTTTGGAAGCAGCGATTACTTCCATGGCTTGGCTGTAGTTTTAGATACTTATAGCAATCATAATGGACCACATAATGTAATTATATTATAAAATTTTTGTTATTTTTGAAATTAATATTACTATTATTTTGATAGCATCAACATCCTTATATTTCTGCTATGGTGAATAATGGATCATTACATTATGACCATGATAGAGATGGAACTCATACACAATTGGCAGGATGTGAAGCAAAATTTAGAAATCTAGATTATGATACACATCTATCCATCAAATACGAACGGGATGTACTAACAGGTAAATCATCATTAAAAACCTTGAAAATATTATTACAGCTCATCCATCCTTAATTTATTTATATTTTAGTCTCGACTGACATAGAAAATAAAGCGGCCTGGAAGGAATGCTTTCAGGTTAAAGGCGTGAAGCTTCCTACAGGTTATTATTTTGGTTTGAGTGCCACAACTGGTGACTTATCGGACAACCATGATATTTTATCAATCCGTCTATATGAACTTGATCTTCCAGATGATGTAAGTTGTAGTAAATACTTAGTTGTTAATTTATGTAAACTATAATAAATACTCGTTTGTAGCCTCAAACAAATGAAGATAGATCTGGAATATTACCATCGGCCACATTTTTTGAGCCTCCAAGGGATCATGTTGAGGATCCTAAACCGTCTTCACTTTCTGGAATTAAAATATTCCTACTTATGTTGATAGGGTGTATTGCAATCGTTGCTTGTGTTGTAATTGGTATCATGTTCTATCAGAAGCAGCAGGAACATAGTAGAAAGAGGTTTTATTAATAAATGAATTAATTATTAACTAATGAATCGGTTTCATTTTGACTGAATTATCAGGAAAACCCAATTGATTGGATGATTTTTTTTAATTATTTATGTTTAGAAGTAATAGCTTTTGTTTGTGATTATTTCTTCGTGTGCCTTTTCTTCTTTTTTTTCCACTACTTTATTAGCATCACTAGTGAAAGTGGATATGGTTTTTAGATTTAGTTTTCTATTTGGTCATAAGTTTGGAATGTTGAAAATATTGTACATAATGAACAATTTTGAACATAGAATAGAATCTATCATTAAATAATCTAAAATTTGTTTTGTTATTAATTAAATTCAATAAATATTGTATTTTATATCTAACTTTACAAGGGGTGTGGTTATCTTTGTGACTTCTTTTATGCGTACTAGTTTCTAACTGGCCAATAGCTTACTAGACTGAAAAAGGACAATTTGGAAGTTTTTAAGCAATTCTGGTTTTAATTTTAATAAATTTGACTCACTTCATAGTAATTAGTAAATTTAACAATTTATTACAATGGGTTTTGAAATCAGAATTACTTTGTTCCTATATTCATTTAATTTGTCCATGAAAAATTGAAAACTGCCGGTCAGTTTAAAACTGCACATATAAAAGAAACGCTAGTTATTAATCGTTTGTGTTATATTTTTTTATTTTTTCAATTCGAAAAGATTCACTAGGAAAAATATCAAAAGTACCAATCTATTTTTCATAATGAATGAAGCTTGAAAAATAGTTGATACAACACCACACATTTTATATTAATATTAATATGAGAGATTTTATGCAATACTTGTGTAACTATGTTACATGCGATAATACTGTAAATAATGTTAAAGTTTTCAATTGATATTCCAAACAAATTAATTTAAGTTTTAGTTTATGTGGTTGATAATTAATTAGACTATTCCCTTTTTTATAAATTTTGAAGAAGCTGTACATAAACAAAAATTGCCAAAAAAATTGTATATTTTGCAGTCTTATAAGTTTATACAATAAACGTATAAATATTTACATATTTATTTTAATAATTAAATTACACAGAATTCCTCATTTTATTCATAGCGTCAAACCCATGGTCATGAGCATTGTTGTAAACGAGCTATTTCACATGTGCACTGATGGCCGGTTGCATACTAAATTGCCTGTTTGTCGGTTGTTTTTGAATCTTTTGTGTTTCCAATCTACATCACCATGAAAAATAGTAATAAAATGGAGAATTTCAAGCTATTTTCGGGTTTCTCATGTAATTTTTCAAAAAAAATTTTCAAAAACAAAAAGAATTTTATTAAATGTGAATACAAGGTGTTTTATAACATGTGGCAAGTAGTTGGACATCGATAAGACAAATAGGAAATCCCTATCATATTTTTTCTCAAACGCAGTTTTCCAAAAATTGCAAAATAGATCAGGGTATAATGTTTTTAGCACATACCTAAAATAGAGTTTATAAGTTCTTTGTATTAGACACATAATTATTTAACTGCTCATTCTACAACCTGCTACCTGATCCTGTCTTGTTGATACAACAATACAATTGTGAGGTGAGTCAGTCAGATGTTACTTTTCACTGTTGTTGATCATTTATTTTACTTCAATTTAGTATAGTAAATAAAAGTTGTTGACCATTGAAATAACCAAAACAATTCTAAAGTGATATGTATTATCCTGTTGAGTTGACTGGAAATTCTGAGAACGTTGAATTAAAAAGAAAAATATTGGTCAAGTCTTTGTAAACAATGACATCAACTTAGGCATTCTTGTTATCATAAACTGATTAAGTAATTATGTTTATTATCAGAGTTTATTCATGGTGTTTTCTGTATTAAATAATTAATTAATAATTTGTGGAACTCCAATTTACTAATAATAATATTAATATATATAATAATATATTATTATACCAGGTGGGGCAATAGTGTGGGGAAGTCCGATAGCTCCTAAACGATAACAGCTAGAAAAATCATTCTAATATGGATGTAAACAGTGGATAGAGGCGCATCTAGAGAAATTATTTTCAAATATACAGGGTGTTGCTGAAAAAAAGTGGCATGCTTAAGGTAATTTTTTTTTAAATAGAATGCCCAAATATTTTTGCATATTTAACACCTCTCTTGGCAGGTTTATTCATATCTAAAATTTTAGCGCCATCTAATGACCGGTATAGAAGTTATAGATTTTCTTTTCAAAAAAATTGAATTTTACATTATCCCACTTAACAGTTTACCGCTTTCACGGCCGCAACTGTGAAGACGAATTTAAGTAGGGATTTTGTTGCAGGGGCTTGTAGGGTGCTCTTCTTTAAAAGAAACGGACTCACCATGTACAGGATGTTCAAAATTAATTTTTAAATTTAGAGAACTTCAAAGCTAAAATTCACAACTTTTTCAAATGGAACACCCTGTATATTTTGTACCTTTGTGATGCAGAATTAAATAACGAACATTTTTTGTATGTACGTCCCTATAGCTATCTGTAACCACTTTTGATTTATTGAGAAAAAACTGCAAGAGGTACTCAATTAAAAACAATTATTTATTTAGTTGTCAAGTGTGTTTGTTGGTTGTTTTTGTTCACAAAACATTAAAGCATCTAGCAATTGTTGTGCACGTATGCAAAACGTACATTTCTCGCAGTTATCGACTATCAGTGTTCAGTTCTATAGTCTCGTCAACAAATGAAGGATTTAAATGAACGCTTGCACATCAGCTGTGAGAACAATACGATAAGCTAAGAATATAAGCAGAGTATTGTGTTACTAGAGACGTTTTAAAAAAGTAAGTAGCGTACGTTCGGATAGTACTTTTTAACATTATGTAAATTTATCATCGTTGAAGTATCTATTCAACCTTAATAACGATTTATAATTAAAAATCTCATTACGTTTTAAATGGCATAGGGTAATGAATACATTTAAAGAAAAGTAATTGCAAAAATTTTAACTATAAACCGTTAAAAGTAAAAACTAGGGAAGATCAGATCAATTTATGAAACATTTACTTCTTTTCAACATTTTCGAATAATAACCAATTTTGAAGATTTACAATTTGTGAAAAAGAATGTTTCTCGTTTCAAATCAATAATCATAACTACACAAATCATAACTGGTGTTAATTTACATTTTTAAGTGCATAAAACTGATACTAAATGATGGCAATCCTTTTTATATATTAGGAATCGTACTGTATAATCATTTACCAATTTCAATGAAACAATTAATGTATAAACAATTTTTTACTGTTGTAAAGGAATTACTTAACTATTATAGTAGTTCTTAAGAATTTTTGTTTATAACAATATTTCTGCTTTCATATGTTTAATTTAATTTATATTTTTTGCCGTTTACTTGCATACATGTTAATATGCCTAACTGTGAGTCAAATAGTATTTTATAGGTGGAATGAAATAATTAAACTTGGACGTTAATAATAATTGTTCTTATAGTATAAATTAATTTCATTTTCCCTATTTTGTACGTGTATTCGATTATAATCGAATACAACATTAAGCATCAATGTTAGTCTTCGTAAAGGACATTTTGTGACGCTACTGAATCATTCCAGTTTATCAGTTGTTTCTGTTATCAGATAGATTTCTCGAGTCGACCACGTGATCATGAGGTGTACACTGCGTGATTTGAGATGCTTTTTACAATTCTGCCCTCGTGATATCGGTAATCTTAAATCCTTCATTTGTTGGCGAGACTATAATAGGTGTTTTAGTTTTTCAAAATGAATTTTAGTAATGAAGAACTTGTAGACATGACTTTTGTTTTGGGCGAGTCGGAAAGAAATTGTTTGCTTGCCCGCAGAATTTACCACCAACGGTATCCTGAACGGAGGCTCCTTAAAGTTCACAGCTTTCAAAACCTGCTCGATAGATTTGTGAGGACCGGCAATGTACAGTATGAAAAAAGTGAACGAATTAACAATGTTGTGAACGAAGAAAATGAGTTATCTGTTGTGCTGGCAACGATTGAGAATCCCCATGTTAGTCAGAGAGAAGTGAGTTCATCTGTAGGAATAAGTAGACGTTCTGTTGGTCGAATCTTAAAGAAAAATAAATTTCATGCATATCACATTCAAATGCACCAGGAATTAACTGATGACGATTTTCTAAAACGTTTACAGTTTTGTAATTGGGCCATAGGTAAAATGCAAGACGATGCTACATTCTTCAACAATGTTTTGTTCACTGATGAGGCAACGTTTCATAAAAATGGATTTGTTAACAGATGGTCCATAAACGTTTGGGGGGAATTATTGGAGAACATGTAACAGGGCCACATTTTTTTGATGGTACATTAACTGGAGCTATTTATCTTCATTTTTTGGAGAACTATGCCACAATTATTGGCGAACCTTCCTCAAAGGATCCAAAATGGGATGTGGCTTCAGCAAGACGGTGCTGCACCGCATTATTTACATGCAGTAAAAGACCACCTAAATAATATCTGCCCACATCAATGGATTTGAAGGAATGGACCCACTAAATGGCCTGCGAGATCTGATCTTACAACAATGGATTTCTTTTTATGGGGATATGTGAAAGAAATTGTTTATACAGAGACACCAACCACAATCCAAAATATGAAGGATAGAATAATACATGCTTTTAGAAGTATCACGCCGGCAATGTTAAGAAACGTACAAAGATCGTTCCAAAGGCGCATCGAAATGTGTGTCCATGCAAATGGGCAACATATGGAGCATTTGTTATAGTTTTTTCTTTTGTTTTATTTGAAAAACCTTGATTTTTTAAATAAATAATTTTTTAATTGTGTACTTCTTGCAGTTTTTTCTCAATAAATCAAAAGTGGTTACAGATAGCTATAGGGACGTACAAAAAATGTTCGTTATTTAATTCTGCATCACAAAGGTACAAAATATACAGGGTGTTCCATTTGAAAAAGTTGTGAATTTTAGCTTTGAAGTTCTCTAAATTTAAAAATTAATTTTGAACATCCTGTACATGGTGAGTCCGTTTCTTTTAAAGAAGAGCACCCTACAAGCCCCTGCAACAAAATCCCTACTTAAATTCGTCTTCACAGTTGCGGCCGTGAAAGCGGTAAACTGTTAAGTGGGATAATGTAAAATTCAATTTTTTTGAAAAGAAAATCTATAACTTCTATACCGGTCATTAGATGGCGCTAAAATTTTAGATATGAATAAATCTGCCAAGAGAGGTGTTAAATATGCAAAAATATTTGGGCATTCTATTTAAAAAAAATTACCTTAAGCGTGCCACTTTTTTCAGCAACACCCTGTATATTTGAAAATAATTTCTCTAGATGCGCCTCTATCCACTGTTTACATCCATATTAGAAGGATTTTTCTAGCTGTTATCGTTTAGGAGCTATCGGACTTCCCCACACTATTGCCCCACCTGGGATAGATTAAAATTCATTAACTGAAAGAACTAATCACCATTAGTTAGATTGACGTTAGAGCAAGTTAGATAATTGAATAACTTCAATTAATGATCGGTCCAGTATCATCATAATAGGGTTATCTTGTTTATTGTTTCCAGCCTTATTTTGTGGAACTCCATAATCATGAAATAAATAAAGATTATTAAAAGTTTCACAGTTTTATTAAAATATACCTGACAATATTGTTTCGACAGCTATGCTGTCATTATATTATATTACCTTTGATAATGACAGCATAGCTGTCGAAACAATATTGTCAGGTATATTTTAATAAAACTGTGAAACTTTTAATAATCTTTATTTATTTCATAATAGGGTTAATTTAAATACTCATTTATTCGTCGATAAGGTAATTCTTTGTCTAAAATAACAATACTGAGAACAGTTATTATAAGGTTCTAATAAGAATTCTTATTAAGGAAAAAATGGTACAGATAAATTTTACATAAAACTTACTCCTATCAAACAAGTTATCCTTTAGTCTTTGATAAATTGGTAGAATTCTACAATCCTTGAAATTCTCACAAAATAACACTTGCACGATAATGCCCTTGAATTCACTTAACACTAGGTACAGAGTACCTCACAAATTATACATAGATAGATGTAAAACAGGAAGAACTACGAATTCTGGTAAAGATGCTACAATAATTAACTGAAATTTCTTAACTGATGTTACGTAAATTATTTCTGTAATAATTTGATACTACTCCACAATACTAAAACTCCTAAACTGCAATAATCCCAATAATTCATTTGTTAAATACAAGTTTTATTTTTAACTAAATTTCGTTATTAGAAGGTTATATTGTTTCAGCATAATAATTTTGTAGAGCTGACCAAATTCTGCAAGTCCACTATATTACTAATAAAATGAAAACTCCAAAGATAAAGATTATTAACGTTGAAATTCCGAATGCTATAACTTCTCTTCTTAAATTGGTAACTAATAACACTTTAAATTACTCATAAGTTTCGTTAACCAACACGACAAACTTTAAAATTCAATTCGTGATTGAGTTTCCCTCACAAATTCTCAACGAACGGGAAACTGGATTATTTGGTTAATTTTATTAACACAGAAAATTAGACGGTAAAATGAAGCAAGTAAGCTTCCTGTACTGTAAACGAAATTAAACACGAAATGGTAGTAGCACAACTGATTTGTACTCTTCAAACTGTAATTTGGTTTTATATTGTAAACTGTAATTTTAGGAACGCAGACTAACATAACATTCTACCAGGAGCTTCCCTGAGGAGAAGCCCCAGGTCGCGAGGAGACCGCTATCAGCCGTCCGTCTTTCGACTCTGCTAGACTATATCAGACTGTCCACTTGGGGATGCTAGAATATTGTTAGCGCTATGATTTTTTAAGGAGGGAAAAATTAACCACCCTATCAAAAACGAGACTGGCACTCTTTTAAACCAATAGGAAGTGACCACATAAAATCTTTCTGGAATATTCTCTAAAGTTACATAGGATTTAACCGGCTCAAAGATCTGCTTGCAGGGTGAAACCTGATATTTTTAAATTTGGTTTCAGACCTTTTTTATTTGTCTGCGTTGAGAGAATCTATTCATCTAAATTGAAGACAAACATGTACAGGTAACATAAATTTAAGCTAAATGTTTTCTTTGACATATAATTCCTTTGTTAAAAAGGCAAATTTTATTTCTGAATCATTATAAACTCAATTTTATTTTATTCTAGAAGCAATTTCAGCTTGTGTGAAAACATTTTGGGATGACCTTTGATATTAAAGAAAACACCCTTTCAATTCAAGATATCGCCTGCAATTTTAACTCAACTAAAATATACTGAAATGTACAGGGCTGTACTAAGATTCTTTACCAATAATGCATTTAAATTTGCATTAAAATTAAATTCGAGAATTTTAACACGTTACAACATTCAATCTGGTTTTCTAATTATTAAAATGTTTAATTAATGTGATGTAAAATTAAATTAATTAAACATTTTATAAATTAAAAATAGGATTTATTCTTTTGTTTATTTTTTTGAATGCCATTAAAGAACGTAAAAATGTGTTCATGTTCTGTCTACACTGTCTCGTGCAGTCTGATTTATTGGAATAATCTAGTAACTGCAATAAACTACAGTATTATAATGAAAATTAGGTATTATTCATCTCATAAGTCAGAACGAAAAATATTTTATTAACAAGCACAGTGTACGAAAGAAAGATTGTTTAATACAAATTGCTGTTATCAGATCATAAACAGTGCCTAACACTTTACATTGAAAACGTTCAGTCCCAAAATCAAATCGGCATTTTGAGAAATTTTACAAGTGTTTTAATGTTTATTCCATAATGGTTTTAGTTTTACTGAAACGGATTACTGTAATTAAGTAATTCTTCAGGTTGTAATAAATGTATTAGTGTCGCAGATTGGAACTCTTAATGTAATTTTCTTATAAAGCCAAATGGTTTTTTAAATTAAATTCAAAGCCACCCACACTAATAAAAATCACTCTTTAATCTGATTCACTTATCTTATTAGGAAATCAAAGTTTTCTTTAAAAACCAGATTATTTTAAAGCTGTTATTAGACCTTGAATTTATTTCAAGATCAACACTCTTAGTACTATGCAGCATACACAAAATCGTGCTTTATTGACAAATTAGTTTGTCTTGCATCAGATTTCAAAGATGCCACTTATAATTAGTGATATCACCATAAGCACGTTATAATCTGATATGTATTTTTCTAAAAAAGTTGGCCAAAATTATTAAAAAATTTTTAAAACCCCTAAATGTGCATTAGATAATTAAGTACGGCATACTACCGTCTGCAGAATGAAGTAAAGAATACATTTCTGTGATAAAAAACAATTTGAAAAATTAATCAAGTGGGCATGATCTCTTAAACGTTGCTATGCAACTAGTGTTTAGGGTGGTTTTCTGAAGGGCCATTTTTAGTCATTCAATAGTTTTTGGTTGATTTCTTTATTTTTTCAAATAAGGGAGATATTACGTGTAAACATCATTATGGGACACCCGGTGTACTAAAATATGCTTTCAGCATTAAACTGCCAATGTGTTGATAAGCATCAGATTTAGTTCTGATGAATCTCTTTCGTAAGTACGTGCACCATCATAAACATAAACTCTTTTCAACTTGGTTGTATCATGACATGTCATACTTGAGTTTTTAATATAAATAAAAGGTATTGAAAACGTAACTTAACAGCCAGGGTGGAATATAAGGTTTTATTTTTGTTTAATTTGTTTTTCTTGATTTGGACAAAACTGTGATCTGGACTGTTTGGACTTATGCAATCATTTTGAAGATCACTAGAACAGTAAAGAAAGACAACTAGAAAAAAACTCTTAAAAAGTATCTGAAAGACCTTTTAAAAGAGATCAAATACGTCAGATTTATTACTATTCAACATCAGATGATGCAGGTCAGAAGATATCAACATTTTTGATGTATCTCTTTTTAATTTTTCTTTAAATTGCTTTACATAACTTGGTATTAAAAAAGCTTGTCCAATATATTAACAATATTAACGTAAAACATCACAGGTTTTCCATAATATATTATTTAAATCATTAGGAGTTAAACACTAATTAGTTGTTTAGATAAAAACAAGTTCATTAACGTCTTAATGAAAGAAACGTCATAGGGCTAATATTGAATTTTTATAATTACTTTGTAAATAAATGATTTTATGTCCGATTGCATTATAAAGTACTGTTTTGCTGCAGTAAACTGGCTTATTATTGTACTCATAAAATAAAGTGGTAGTAGTAAAATAAAGTATATAGTAGTAAAATAAAGTATGGCAACTGTATATATTACATGTCAAATTTTCTTCTGTCAAGAATAGATGTCAAATTTATAAACTGATTTTTTTTGATAATTAACCAATTTTAGGAATCGAACATAAAGCTTTGTATGCAACTCTTACATAATCGGACCTTATAGATTCGCCCTTTTTATAGGCCTTGCTCGCTTCGCTCGCTCGGCCATAAACTGGGCTTGTCTATAATGTCCTACATTATGTACTTGTTACATAAATAGCTAATATTTGTTAGAAACATACATGACAAATAATGTTATTGCTGGAAATTTAATCTTATCTAAACTAAAAGATAAACACCGCACATTATAAACAAAGATTCAGTCGCCCTAAATGATCTTGCAGATAAATTTATAATTACTAATTTACTATTTTAAGAACTGTAAATAAATATCCTGATAAGAATTCACCTCTGGAATCCCCAGGCCATGACCCCTATGAAGTTATAGTCTCCTAATTAAAATCATTAGTTAAGTAACAGAAGCAAACGTGCATTAAAAAGATTTATACAAATGGTACTTCAATTATTTTTTAAGGTTCGGTTTTAACTGCTCATCATAGCACAGACTATAGCCACTTCATGTAGTCTTTTCTAGATCCTACATTTCAAATCAACCAATGTTTTAACTTCCCAATCTGTTTTATCGATCTTACTATCCAGTGCGGAAATAAAGTAGCGGATAAATTCGATAACTTCGTTAAAATCAATTTTTTGGAAAAAATCTCGAAGGGGGTATAGCAATTTTAATTACTTGGCGCTATACTGTACCATTTTCAACTTGTTACGTCATTTGTTTTTAAATAATGACGTCATCGATACTATTTTAAATGACAACCTATATTTTTTATTGTCGATTTCGGTAGTACTTTTTATTCTCTTTTCAACTGTATACAATTTTCAATATTATTACATTTGAAAAAAATTGAGAAAAACTGCCCTAAAGTTCGAATATTAAAAATTCTTTAAATTTGCAAAATGAATCTAGTCACCGTATAAAGAACGTTACGTTTAAAAAAAAGTTGAGAAAAACAGTCTAAAATTTTAATTAGACTAAAAAGAAACTAAATTGATTAACAAGAAAAAAAAACTGTAACAACAATAACATCAATTACAAAAATAAGCACAGAAATAACAGTTTTTATTACACTAGATGTTCAAAGTGACGACCCTGCGCCACCTGACAATACCCAAGGCGATTATGAAATTTATTTTTCACATTCTGAAGAGTTTCAGGTAATATTAATCTAATCTCATGTCGAATTCTTTGCTTGAGATCGTCTAAATCATAGGTTCCCAACGGGGGCGGTACCGTCCCCTAGTGGGTGCTGGAGCTTTTCGTGGGGGCGGTAGCGGGTCCAAAGGCAAATGGGGGGCGTTATGACGGTCAATCGCGACCTACCTACCTAATTAGAAATTTAATATAATAAAATCCTTTGGAAATACATCTATTTTCATGAAAAAACATTTTATCTAGCCGTCTAAGGGCCGGTATTATAAAACTTTTTACTTCCTAGATAAAATTTACTTTGAGATTAAATTAATTTATTCTGTCAATTTGCATATGAAATTGACAGAACAAATGAATTTACTCTCAAAGTAAATTGTATCTAGGAAGTAAAAGTTTTATAATACCGGCCCTAAGATGTTTATCTTATTATTATGGCGTAAATAAACATTATAGCTATTTGTATGTAAATATCTTTTGATATTTTGATATTATAGCTATTAATATAACGAGAATATTAAGCGATTTATAAATATCGAGGACGTTGCTAAGCGACGAGGCGTAGCCGAGTCACCTCTGCAACGTCCGAGATGGGTTAAATCGCTAATATTCGAGTTATATTCAAAGCTTTATCGTATCATCAAAGATAGCAATGCAAACAAAAAAGTGTTGTTTACATTCATTGAAAAAAAACCGTCAAAGTTTGTTTTTGAAGGAAATCATGGAAGATTTTGATGTTCCCGCAAATATTTTAGATGCAGCAAATAGTGTAACATTAGATTTGTTGCCAGATAGATCAAAGGTATTTTATGAAAAAGAATATCGTTTGTTCTGTGAGTGGCGAAATAAAGAAAATGTTCGAGGTGCTGCGGAAGTAGTTTTGTTGGCTTATTTCGGAAAACTGTCAACTGAATATTCTCCTTCATCTCTTTGGCCGAAATATTCTATGTTGAGAGCTTGCTTGGAACTGAAGGAAAGAATACAAATTGACAAGTATGGTAGTTTGATAAAATTTATCATAAGAAAGAATGTTGGATATCGGCATAAAATGTTGGATATAGCGCTGTTGATTGGACTGGGTGGAGCTTGTAGAACCAACAAATTAGTGAAAATGTCTACTGAAGATGTTGAGTGCTTAGATAATAAAATAATGGTGACTGTTTCGGACTCAAAAACTCACAAGAAAAGATTTTTTGCCATTGTTTCTGAAGGTGACGTTGATCCTGTGGCTTTAATTAGAAAATATTTAGCATTACGGCCACCTCATGTGACGTATAAAAGATTGTTCATATCGTACAGAAATGGCAAGTGTACAATTCAGCCATGCGGTATTCATTTTTTATCTAAAATACCTGAAAAAATAGCTACATTTCTCAAACTTGAAAATCCATCTATGTACACTGGTCACTGCATTAGGAGATCGGCAGCAACTATTCTTGTTAACGCCGGTGGAGACGTCTTAGAACTGCAAGAGCTGGGTGGATGGGAGTCAAGCAAGGTCGCTAGAGGGTACTTAGAAGAAAACATAACGAAGAAAGTGTCCATCGCAGAGAAGATTCAGGTCGGATCCATTTCGATAGCAAGTACATCTGCTACCTCGTCTGCTACTAAAAAATCAACGGAATTTTCAATTAGACATGAGAATTCGAACAACTCAAGTGGATTAGAAGTCATGTGTGCAGCATCACCTGGGAACAATATTGTTAGTAAAGCTGCAGAAGATCCGGCAGTTATGATGAAGCAGAAGGATGTGTCCTTTAATTTTCAGAATTGTGTAAAGATTGAAATTCATGTTCATAAATAATTTTGTATCTCATATTAATAAATACATTTAACTGTAACTAACGTATTATGGCTGTAACGAATGTGTTATGATATTATATTGCTAATAATTATCGAGAAATAAGTAACATTATAGAGATATAATAATCGATGATACGATAAAAACATTTAAATAAGCATTAAGTATAAAGATAAACTAACTAATTGATTTGGTTTAGGTCTGTCGGTAACAATTCTATGCAAGTTGGTAAGCAAAGACGTGATTTACGCAATCAAGCATGTTTCGACAAAAATACGGGAACTACAACCTGTTTGCAGGGCAAGTGCACCGGGGCACCGCAAACAAGCAAAGGCATACAAGTTGTTGCGTGCTCAAAATAAAATCTTTAAAAGGCAGGGATAGCTCTTCTAATGTCTTATTGTTTTTGTGTGCTTCGCCTGTGATCCATACTCGCGCGTGACTGATAAAGTAAAGAAGTTATTATAGCCATTAGTTTTATAACTTTCTATAAATCGGTTGAAAAGTTAATGTATTGAAATTGTGAATTCCAAAATGTCTGAAACTAAGAAGAAATGTCGGCAGTACAACAATGAGTATTTGAAATATGGATTTACGCAATCTCCAACAAACCAATTATTACCTATGTGTTTAATTTGCCAAAAAGTATTTTCAAATGAAGCCATGAAGCCTTCTAGGCTCCAAGAGCATTTGAATAAAATATATGCTGATAAAAAGGACAAAGATTTATCCTATTTTCAAGGACTTGAAAAGAAATATTTAAAACAGCCAACTATATCAAACCTTTTTGCAACGTGTTCTAAACAAGAAGATGATAGACTACGAGCTTCATATAATATTTCATTATTAATCGCAAAAGCGGGAAAACCACACACAATTGGTGAGGAATTAATTATGCCGGCAGTCAAAGAGGTAATCGAAACTGTTCTTCATCATAAGACGCCATCAGATATCATCAAAAAATTCCATTAAGTAATAATACAGTGCAAAGAAGAATGGATGAAATGGCTAAAGACGTTGAACTATCATTATGTGACTACTTAAAGACTTCCAAATTTTCCATTCAACTTGATGAATCAACTTTACCAAATAACGAAGCACTACTCTTGGCTTACGTCCGATTCATAAAAGAAAAAAAAATTTGCCAAGAGTTATTATTTGCAAAAAATTTGAAAACCGATACAAAGGGAGAATCCATATTTAATACCATGCATGGTTTTTTTCAAGAGAAAGAAATTCCTATTCGAAATATTTTGTCAGTTGCTACAGATGGTGCTCCATCAATGCGGGGCGTCATAAGGGTTTCATTGCGCATTTAAAACAAGCAGTACTAAATGTACTTGCTGTACATTGTGTTATTCATCGTCAGCACTTGGTTGCAAAAAATCTTAATGAACGCCTGCATACGTCACTCCATTACGTTATTAGAGCAGTCAACAAGATAAGAAGCAATTCATTAAATGACAGATTATTTGGGCAACTTTGTAGTGAAAATGATGAAGACTATAATCGCTTGCTGCTGCACACAGAAGTACGATGACTCTCGAAAGGTCTTTGTCTGAATCGTTTTTTCAATCTATTTGACTCAGTACGAGACTTCCTTGAAAACGGAGACGATGAACTGTGCAGAAACTTGATTGCGTCCAAAAATGACATCGCTTATTTGACAGATCTTTTTAAAATATGATGATGTTAATTTACAATTGCAAGATGATGAGTTGAATTTAATAAAAACAAAAAACGACATAGCTGCTTTTGTGGGAAAACTTCTTCTAGTCAAACGAAATCTAGGAAGAGGTGAATACAGCCACTTTCCGACATTATCAGCATTATCGGTAAAACAGGAAGATTTACTTACTTACTGCCAACACCTGGATGCTCTTCATGCTGATTTTACAGAGCGATTCCAGGATATTTTAAATATGAATATACCAAGCTGGGTTTTAGACCCTTTCGCAAATGCAGATACAGCAGAATCATCAAATTTAGAAGAAGAATTCGTAGAACTCACAACTAATGAAGAATTAAAAGTAAAATTCAGAAATGGATACCAAGAGTTCTGGCTCCAAAAATCAATATCAGCTCTCCACCCTGCATTGTGGGAAATAGTACAGAAATTTTTAATTGCGTTTCCTTCATTATATTTGGCTGAGCGTGGGTTTAGTGCAGTAGCTAATTTACTGTCTAAGAAAAGGAATAGACTGCAGATCACTGAGCGTGGTGATTTGCGACTGATGTTAACTAAATTGAAACCCGACATTAACAAATTGTTAAAACTCCACCAGCCTCAACCGTCTCATTGATATTTATGTTTTCTTATTGAATTTTGTTTTTTTATTATATTTTTTTACTAATTTTGATTAAAGCCTCAAAGCTGCTCAAAGACACACCTACAGAACAATGTAAATGTAAAGTACATGAAAACTTTATAATGAAACTGAAAGGCGTAAAGTAACTTATTCTCAGGATTTTTGGAAAAATATTTTATGTGATATTACCTTTAATTCAAAATACTGGCAAGGTAAGTGTGAGGAGTGTTCCTTGTTAAGAAAATGCGTGTGCCAGAAGATATGCCCAAAAATACTTTTTGGAAACAGTGGGATAAAACTGATAAGTCTTTGAAGTTAGTTTGTTACGAAACTAGCGTTGGTGAATTGTATGAAAAAATCAAAGACACTTTTCCAGCTTTTCTCTAACATGTTTGTTTGAAAAGGATTCAACAAGGGGCTTTTTCCATCGATTGTAAAGATCCATTAGTGCGAGGTTTGCAAATAGATTTTTTTATGAGCTATTCTTGCGAATATCAAAATGAAGTACAATCAGCTTTGTGGGCAAGAGCTTCGGTTACACTTTTCACAGCCGCCATTTTTTATCAAAACAGTTGCAGATCATACGTTATTTGTTCTTATTGTCCTCGTAATGATAAAGATTTTGTATTTGTGAAACGTATTTATGAGACACTTATGGCTGAAAACAGAGATTGCAGCATACAAGATGTGATATGGACTGACGGACCTGCGTCCGAATTTAAGAACAAATATATGGCTAAACTGCTTAAATTCTTGTCCACGAAATACAACAAAATATTTACTTGGAAATATTTTGCAAGTGGACATGGTAAGGGTATTGTAGACGGAATTGGGGGTAATGTGAAGCGCCTTGTAAAACTGAAATGTATGTCACAAGGTGAAGGAGTGACTGTACAGTCAGCACGAGATTTTGCTGATTTGGCATCCAAGTTAGTTCCTACTACAAATATCCTTTACATATCTGAAAATGAAATAAACTCAGAAATTGAAGTGGAAAAACCTTGGGAAAATGTCAATTCCATAGCAGGAATATCACCTTTCCACTTTTTGAGTTGCAATCGCAGCGAATTAAAAGCAAAAACTATATGTTTGACTGTCGAAAACACGCAATACCACCTTGAAAGTAAATAAATATTTGGAACAATTTGTACACGTGACGCACATGTCGGGTACGTTACTCGATAAACTTTTATATTTATTTAAGTATTCTTTCAAAATGTAAAAGTAAATTTACTGTCAAATGAAAGGATTGTCAATGTACTTTTTATATAGTTAATGTTTAAAATTTGAATTTATTTAATTTCGCTGAATTTGTAAAATAAAATGTTTAGACCAAAACTATGGTAGTTTTTTTGTCGGTTACGTGACGTGAGAACAATAATTTTTTAATCAAATAGTATTACGGCGAATGGTTTAATATTTATATTAATTTACATCTTTACATGTTACTGCATTTATATAAAAATAGTTCTAACGAATATCGTCTTTTCTTGCTTGACTTAAAAAATTCAAAGTTAAAAATGCCTTTACAAATGTCGGGTACGTTACAGTGGAATGCCTCTAGAGCAGTTTTAAATCTTGTTGAGCAGGAAGCGCATTTCCACGTTAGTGGTTTCGTAAATAAACAAAACTGCAGATTTTGGAGTTCACAAAATCTTAATCAAAGACCATTACACTCAATGTGAGTGACTGTTTGGTGTGGCATTACCGCCAAAAGGATTTATGGCACATATTTTTTTCCAAATTGATCGAGAAGCAAGCCTAACAATTAATAGAGAACGTTATAGGGCAGTGGTGGCGAACCTATGACCCGCGGGTCAGGAACTGACCCACGAACGCTAGTAGGTATTGCGTCACCTGAGGCAGACAGTTCTAGGGACCCTAGATTCTCTGTCTCTCTCTAATCTGGTGACTTTTGTCTGTCTCTCTCTAGGTGGTTAAGTACGGAATCTGCATTACCGACATTCTGTATTACCGGCATTTGGTTCGTCACTTGGCTAAATGGTGTTAGTGTTGCTAGGGGAAAACAGATGGCGCCAGTGTCGTTTTTGTACCGACATTCTGTATTATCGGCATTTGGTTCGTCACTCGGCTAAATGTTAGCGCCGTTGCTAGGGGAAAGCAGATGGCGCCGGTGTCGTTTTACGTGATTTTTGTACCGACATTCTGTATTATCGGCATTTGGTTCGTCACATGGCTAAATGGTAGCGTCGTTGCTAGGGGAAAACAGATGGCGCCGGTGTCGTCTGACGTGATTCTCGAAGTACGGAATCTGTATTACCGGCCTTGTCCGGCATTTGGTTCGGCGCTCGGCTAAATGGTGTTGCTAGGAAAAAACCCCAGAGGGCGCTGTTAATAGAGGGCGTCATGACAGCTGGGGATCTGTATTACCGGCAATCTGTGTATCGTCAATAGAGGGCGTCATGAAGAAATCTGTATTATCGACGACGACGACGACCTATGTACCACCAATAGAGGTCGCATTAAAGAAACCTGTATTACCTGTACGTACTGATGCTATTAGAGATCGCATTAAAGAGTCTTCACTCTCTCACTCACTCTCTCCTATTAGAGGATGTATTAAAGAGCCCTCTCACTCTCTCCTATTAAAGGATGCATTTAAGAGCCTTCTCTCTCACTCTCTCGCTCTCTCTCCCTTCATCCTAATGCTAGTAAATAAAACAGCCAGCTTTAAACGCAAATCGCGGACTAGGTCGATATAAACGAACCGCCAGTTTTCTTCCCGCCCTAGAATTTTATATTTCACGGATGACTAACCACCACGTGATCAAAACCGTTGTATTCTAATGAAGCTTTCTACCCAAAGAGATCATGAAATTTAAAATAAAACCGACAATCCTTGATACCACTGCGAGGTTTGCAAGCTCGTCTAACCGTCGTATCTATGTCAGTAGCTGCCCTTCGTAAAGGGCTTTCTTCGGATCTCCATGTTAAGAAAATTACGTTAAGACTCTTGATTCACGTTCAGGGATCGGCCTGGATTCTAACACTAATATGTATCAACGTCTGAATTAACTATTTAAAAAGAAAAAAACCTAATTCTAATGCAGAAAATAACTTACCAGTTCCACCATATATCACTTTAAATTAAAACACCTCTCATCAAGAAGGAATATACACTAATCATCTTTTAAATTAAAAAAAACGAAAACACGACTATACTGTAGAAGGTACCAAAATAAACTGGAGTTAAATTTTTACCTTACCCTCGACGACGACGACGACAAAAAGGGAAACACCCTGAGGCATTATACATTCTTTAAAAAAAAGGCACGCTTCGACCTTCAAATCACTAGAAATTTGCGGTTTTTATACCTGCTTCAAGCTTAAAACAGGTAAGTTTGAATGATTCTTTTCTGTAAAAATTCTCTCCCTTTTTTTCATCATCAATATATACTGTACGTTTCAAAAGTCTGGAACTATTGAAATAAAATTCAAACAAAAACTTTTTGAGACAAACGCTTTGACAGGTCAACTTTAGTTTTAAAAAACACATATTTTTGTATAAATTTAATTCTTCGATCGCCTTTTGTTTTCGAGTTATGACGTCATTGAATTTTTTTTTAAATTGCAACTCATATTTTTTTTGATGGATTTGGATAGAGCTTGGAATTCTGAACATAAAAATATGCACAAGTATGACCTTGACCTTGATAGTTTACAAGATAATCAAGCTCAAAATTTGGAAAAAAAGCTGAAGTAGCGCTAAATTTTTTTCATTTTTTTTTATTTTACTGTAGAAACGAGCAAGTTAACAACCTTATTGTCATAACTAAACTAAATAAGATGTTCAAACTGATTCCCATTTACTTCTTGGCAATATCCTAGGCGATACTCAAAATCTTGTAACACATTCCGGAGAGTTTCTGGACGAATTGCTCCAATTTAATTTAATGCCTCGTATTTCAGAAACTATCAAAGTCAAGGTTGTACTTGTACATATTTCTGTTTCCAGAATTTCAAGCTCTATCCAAATCCATCAAAAAAAATATGGGTTGCAATTTAAAAAAAAATCCGATGACGTCATAAGTCAAAAACAAATGACGATCGAAAAATTCAGTGGATATAAAAAGATCTCTTTTTTAAAACCAAAATTGACCTGTCAGAGAGTTTGTCTCAAAAAGTTTTTGTTTGAATTTTATTTCAATAGTTCCAGACTTTTGAAACGCATTGTATATAATCCTTTCAATCTTCCTTAAAGACGTGCGGACTTGAAATCGAGATAATTATCAGATTAAAATACATCACCATACCCCAAAAAGGTCGGTTTGGCTACCTGGATAGCTGGCAGTTGAACATTTTAAATTCCTGGTACAGTAAAATCAAAAGAGTATGGTCGAGTTAGGTTTTAACTGATTTCCTTTTTCCGAATCAAAATACTTAGATTTTCACAATTAAATCTTATTGTCACTTTTCTTTTTTAATAAACAAAAATTTGTTCCGACACTCTTTTTCACCTTAATTTTAATATTACAAGAATCTAATAAACAACTCACCTATTTCCATGGGGCAATAAATCAATCGCACACACACACACACACACACAGGTCTCGTCATCATAACAATAATTAGTTTGCGGTCATTTTCCCAGTAAATCTAGAGATTATAAGTGTAACAAAATAAATGCAAATTTTCATGATTATGGAGTTCCACAAAGTAAGGCTGGAGACAGTAAACACTATTGATGTATTAGTTATAAACCCGTACAATACGTATGGGAAATAGAAAATTAGTATTTACCATTTCACTTTATTCAGTAAAAACTTATCGTTGTCGTGCTATAATAGCATTAGTATTTTACATGAGATAAAAGTTTCGAATTTATAATAAGAAACTTACCTATTGTGTTACACCGCAGTAAATATGCACTACGCGCAATTTTAAACAAAAAAAAAAACTCTATACGTTAAGCACACGCACGCAGTAAATATTATCAATTCAATTAACACCAAACATACAAATAGTATAATTTAAAACAATAAACCACGACCCGAACAAAATAACCAATGTAAACACACCTATCTGATGCCAACTAATAATGAAGCTTAACAGCATTATAACAACCCCTTTTATACGAGACCATATGCAAGATCTGACAAGTCAAAATTCTTGTCAGTTATCTGGTTATCCGATCGAAATTATGGGTTGATTTTAGTAACTCAAATCGTTTTGGTATATTTCTGCGTTGATATTTAGTACATATAATTTAAAAAGAGAACCCTTCTTACAAAAAAAAATGGTTTACCTTCTTTTTTACCTACCCGGATATCAGAACAACCTGTTTTTAATTCACAATAGAAGGAAACGATAAAACTACCTGTGTTTTATCTTTCAAAAAATCTATTCTAGTCGAAATGCAGGTTATTATAGCACGATAACGTTAAGTTTTTATAGATATTGCATCGTTTATGCTTTTAATTAAGTGAAAACCAGGATTTTTGTCTATAACGAATTAAAATTTTTTGTTTTGACAAATTTTGTGCGTTTAGCTAAAGTAATTTAAAAATTAGAAAGTCAGGGAAATTCATTAGATGAATCTCTTGAGCATGTAAAATTGTTAGGTAAATCTCATGTACGTAAAATTATAATGTTATTATAGCACGACAACGATAAGTTTTTATTGAATAAAGTGAAATGTTAATTACTAATTTTCTTTTCTATTTCCCTTTGTACGTATTGTGTTTTTAAATTTCATATATATATATATATATATATATATATATATATATATATATATATTTTACATTAAATAATATTTTGAATGCAAATTCATAGAGAAAAATTTATCGACTCTGCTGGGACTCGAACCCAGGACCCTCCACTGTCTAGGTGGTATCTCTACCAACTGAGCTACAGAGCACGACTATCAGCAAAGCGAGAAATCTTCCATATGAATTAGATAGTAGGCAAACATACAAAGTAACTAGATATTTTTTGAATACTATTAATGAAGATCAGCAATTCGCATGACAACAACATCAATATTCAAAGCATCTAGATTATAATGAATCATTCCGAAAGGAAATTAATTTATATAAATTTTTAGATGAAGTTAATTTTTATTAAGTTGCATAATGATTTTACATTAAATAATATTTTGAATGCAAATTCATAGAGAAAAATTTATCGACTCTGCTGGGACTCGAACCCAGGACCCTCCACTGTCTAGGTGGTATCTCTACCAACTGAGCTACAGAGCACGACTATCAGCAAAGCGAGAAATCTTCCATATGAATTAGATAGTAGGCAAACATACAAAGTAACTAGATATTTTTTGAATACTATTAATGAAGATCAGCAATTCGCATGACAACAACATCAATATTCAAAGCATCTAGATTATAATGAATCATTCAGAAAGGAAATTAATTTATATAAATTTTTAGATGAAGTTAATTTTTATTAAGTTGCATAATGATTTTACATTAAATAATATTTTGAATGCAAATTCATAGAGAAAAATTTTTTTTTTAAATTAACACCAGAGGGCAATCTAGATGTTGAGAACCGACGTATAACTAATGTAGGCGCTCCTATCAACGATAACGATCTTGTCACGAAGCGTTCTGTACTAATGTTATCAGATAACGATGAAGGTGTAATTGATGTTAAGAAAAGAAGACTAGTACACGTTAAAGGACCGCTTGACGACCACGATGTTTGCACGAAAAAGTATACCGACGAGTTGGTGGACGATGTTGAAAGAGAATTACTCTCTAAATGTTTGAGACGACGAGAGGATAAAGGACAGGAGTCGTACTATGATGCTAAAGATGGAAGAATTTGTAATATAGGGGAGCCTCTAGAGGATAAAGATGTAATCTCTAGGCAGTATTTTAACAAACGAGCTATGCATACAAACGATCAAATGCAGTTTAATGCAGATGGTAAACGTATTGTTTCAGTAAGTTACCCTATAGATGGCACAGATGTCACTTCTAAAGCCTATGTAGATGCTGAATTCGACTCTGCTGTACAAACCTTCATTACAATGACTATCGACACTCAGAACACTATTAAAGATCTAAAGCAAAAGGTAACAAAGGTTGACATTGAAACTAGTAAACTTAACAGTTTGCTAACAACGCTGGAAAAAGAATCAAAGAGAAATCTCCTAATAACGAATGATGAGATGGAAACTAATCATTCGAGTGTGTTGACAAAGATAGAAGAAACGAATAATACCCTAGATAGTAATTATAAAAAATTATTAGATAAAGTACAAGCGCTCGAGGATACTCAAAAAGTTATGCGATCATCGTTTGATGCCCTAATAGCCGAATCTGCAACACGTACGAACTCTTACAACATAAAGAGAGTGTACAATGCCGACTAATAACGGAATTTACTACTACTACTATCGATTGACCTAATCATATTGACACCTTTTTATTCTAGTTTTAAGTGTATTATATCAAATGCCTGAATAGCGCAGATAGGAAATGTGGTGAGCCTTACGGGAATGCTGCGCAAATGCTTAGTTTGCTTATATCTACGCTAATCAGTTATTTTTTTTCTCTATCTTACCCTAAATGTATCGTTGAAGAAATAAAATGTATTTAAACAAAGTTTTAGTTTTACTAATATCAATAACTCTCCAAACATAACATATGTAGCAGCAGCAACACATCGATATGGTAAAGAAAGTAAGTTTCGCCGACGCAAGCATGAATAATATACATCATATGCTAGTATGGGAGTATGCATACAGACAGGCGAGAAAGGGAGACTGGCAAACATTAGCTCTGGACAGATACCGTTTTCAAACAAGAATACATAATGTTGAAAAGCATCTGTGTGAAATTCTACAAGCTGATCATAGAGACTTTATCTATACGCAGAGATTTCAGAACACAGATTAGTCCGGCTGCAGCGGTGACCGAGTATAAATACAGGTACAAGCAGTCTCTTCTTTCAGTACTAGATGTTAGTTCACGAGGGTAACGGCTTTGTTAACAAGCTCATAGACAAGCTGCCTGTTGAACTACATCTTCCTTCCTATCAGTACTGTGGACCTGGTACTAAATTATCTAAAAGATTACAACGTGGCGATAAAGGTATAAATCCTTTGGACCAGGCGTGTATGCAGCACGACATCTCGTACGCTCAAAGCTCCGATTTGAACAGTAGACACCAGGCAGATCGTGTATTAGAAGAAGCCGCTTGGAGGCGTGTTAAGGCTAAAGACTCTAAATTAGGGGAAAAAGCATCAGCTCTGTTTGTAACCGGTATAATGAAGGCTAAAAGAAAGCTAGGAATGGGCGTAAAGACAAAGAAACCATCAGTGAAAAAGGGTCTCGCTAGAAAGATGAAGAAGGAGAAAACTGTCACTTTCAAAGGTGGCGTTTTAAAGAAGCTTGTTGGTGTAGTGAATCGTGCAAGCAAGAGACTCACGGGTAAAAACTTAATACATCACGCCCTGAGCGCTGCCAGAAGAATCATTCAAAACGTGGGCGGTCGAAAAAACGTTAAAGTACCCCGAATTATTTCAGTGCCTACAGCTACAGGGGGTATTTTACCACTCATACCAATTTTTGCTGGCCTCTCGGCTCTCGGTGCAATTATAGGAGGCGCTTCGGCCGCTTCGGGCGTTGCAAAAGCTGTTAACACTGCTAATAGTAATAAGAGACAGTTAGAAGAAACAACATGGCATAATAAAAGTATGGAAGCTATCGCTTTAGGCGGTAAGAACGGGAACGCCCTTTACCTGAAGCCGTATAGAGCTGGCGGAGCTGCATTGTACTTAAAACCATATGTCAGGCGGTCAAAAAACTGAATAACTTGCCTCGGAGACCACTTACAGACCTAGATATAATAAAACATGCTAAAGACATTCCCTATTTTAGAGGTGTCTATATGAGAACAAGTCTACCTGCAACGAAACCTTTGCAATTCGAAAGAGCTATTGTTAATCTTGACGACGCTGGAGGGCCGGGTACTCATTGGGTTGCCTATAGAAAGGATCGAAACGTGGTTTTGTACTATGACCCCTTCGGAGACCTGAGACCACCAGCTGAACTTGTGCAATATTTAGGGCCTCGCTGCGCCGTATACTACAACGTAGCCCAAGAACAAAAGTTCAATACATACAACTGCGGACATCTGTGTCTACGATTTTTGTATAAAAGATAGGTGAAAGTGTAAATCGGTTAAGTATGGCTAGGATCATCACGGTGTACGGTACAGGAAACAGGCTTTCTACGGGTCGTATTTATCCACCTATAACACTAGATCACGTGCGTTACGAATACTCACTAGGTTTAGTCGGCTTATATACAAGTCACACGATACGGAATATATACCCAGGCAAAAATAAATTTTATTACGGAGGAAAGGCGATAACTATTGAACCGGGTAGCTACGAGTTGGCTGAAATCGTTAACTATATAAAGAATCAAATTAGTGGCGATCCCGAAGAGGGAGATCTACTACTACAAATCAAAGCTAACACTAATACGGGAAAGTGTGAGATTGAATCAGCTACCGAGTTGATTGATTTTACCAAACCCGATAACATAGGATCCCTACTAGGATTTAAGAAGCGCGTGCTAGAACCCGGTAGTAGACACGTATCAGATCGAGTTGTAGATATACTTTCAACTCCAAACATCTTTGTAGACACGAATATTACAGGCGGCTCATATAGAAACAATCAAGCAGGTCATACAATCTTCGAATTTGGTATTTGCGTACCACCCGGTTATCTGATTGAAAAGGAGCCATCGCATGTGATTTACTTTCCCATCACTGTCACCGAGATCGACAACATTACCATTAGACTGGTAGATGCGAGAGGAGAGTTGATAAATTTGTCTGAAGACACTTTCACGAGCATCAGGCTAGAACTTAAACGTGAAAAATGGGAATAAACTTTAGCTATAAAAACATCAGCATATGTCCATCAAAGGTCATTCACCGTCGAACGTCGGCCCGTGCAGACCTTCGATTAAAACTAACTAAAGCTCGTCGCCTTTTTCTTGAATCTTTAGGCTTTAAAGTACGATAACAGCAGCAGCATGTCAAAACGAAGTAAAATGCATATTAACACCGACACCTTTACCATTGATAAATTAAACATATTTGGGAAGCCTCGCGTCGATACAGATATAATAAAAGAGGATTTTTATACCTATCTGCCGTTTACGCTAAATGCCAATCATTCCGACACCATTAGAATCAGCATACAAAATTCCGATAACGTTTTAGCTTTGTATGACAGCTATGTACTTGTTAAAGGTAGCATAACGCGTGCAGAAAACAAGCAATTCCTTCTGGTAAACAATTTCGCACACTTTCTGTTTGATGAAATTCAACTAATATTAGGCACAAACCAGCTCATAGATGTCTGTAAACAGCCTGGCATTACAAGCACTATAAAAGGTCTCGTTTCACACGGCGCCGAGGATAGAGCTTTCACCAGCACTGCATGGAACTTAGGGATTACTAGCGATAATGATTTGTTACATAACCAGGGGAATAACGTCTTTCATTTCACGTGTAGAATACCATTAAAAGATATCTTCGGATTTGCAGACGATTATAAAAAAGGGATACCTCATATGAGTTGTCAGCTAGTTTTAATTCGCGCCAAGAACGATTTTAATTGCTATAAAAGCGACGCAGGTGATGCAGGTACCAATGTAGATATCAAGATTGATAAGCTCTCGTGGGAAGTTCCGCATATACTGTTATCAGATGAAAGCAAAGTGAACCTGGTGGAGAGTTTAAGAGATAATTCTTCTATTATCGCCCCGTTTAGACGTTGGGAATTACACGAGTTACCCTCGTTGGGAACTACTAAAAACCAGGTTTGGCGCGTAAAGAACTCCAATGATCTAGAGAAACCGCGCTGGGTCTTTGTAGTTTTACAAGACGAGCGTCAGCTGGGTATAAGAGCGGGTAACCCGACTACATTTACTCATTCGAACTTGGTCGACGTTAAGTTGTATTTAAATTCGCAAGTGTTCCCACATCAGCGTTTAAATCTCGATTTCGACCGTAAGGACTACATTCCTGCGTATCTGAATTATATTCGTTTTCGTGAGAACTACTATGACGGTATAGGTAGAGGTGCGGCTGAGAGCTGTTTACTCAGCTACAAATCGTTTGAAACGTATCCCGTTTTTGTTATTGACTGTTCAAGACAGGTAGAGAGTTTTAAGGATTCCACTGTCGATATTAGACTAGAGCTCGAGTCTTCAGCCGCATTTACGAACACAACTAAGGCGTATTGTTTGATCCTTCACGACGCATTAATCGAGTATAATCCGTCTAACGAGACCGTGACTAGACACGTACGCATACCGTAATGATGATGAAGGTCGTTAAACAAAATAAGTCACTAAACATATGTAACCTAGACGACTGCGATGATACATCTTTACAACGATCAGGCGAGGATGTTAGGAAACATGGCGACCTGTTACCTGTATCTTGTAGAGCAATATTGAGCGGTCCATCTTCCTGCGGTAAAACTAATGCTATGTTAGGTTTACTTATTAGCGAAAACGGATTAAAATTTGAAAATATCTACCTATACGCCAAGTCTTTATTTCAGCCTAAATATGAATTCTTAAGACGTGTTATGAAACCACTTACGGGTATGGGATATCATGAATTTAGCGAAAACGATGACGTAATCAGCCCCGGTGATGTTAAACCTAATTGTGTATTCATTTTTGATGATATAATTTGCAGCAAGCAGGAAAAGATTAGAGAATACTTTAGCATGGGTAGGCATAAGGGTGTCGACTGTTTTTATCTAGGTCAAACGTACGCCAAGATACCGAAACATCTGATTAGGGACAATGCAAACCTAATTATTCTCTTTAGACAAGACGAGTTGAACTTAAAACACGTGTTTAGCGATCATGTTGTAGGAGACGGTATTAGCTATGATCAGTTCAAAAACATTTGCTCTCTGTGTTGGAAGGAGCCACATGATTTCCTGGTAATTAATAAAGACAGCTCTCTAGACCATGGCAGATATCGGAAGGGTTTTGATTCATATATAAGTTTATAATTAGTCGATTCGTTTAGTAGTCTCTGCATAGCCGACATGTCCAACACGTATGATCTGAGTTTAAAGCGTAAAATAATACACGCTCGTAATGCTATACGTAAGAAATTTGCATACTTTCGTCGTGATAGAGCAGAAGCAGAACGTATGTATCGCGTCACGCACAATCCAGTTATATCGCCGCTGGAAACCATTGCTAAATCAGTTAACACCTCTAACGTACCCCTATTGAAAGTTAAAACACAACCATCTGTTGCTACTACTACTACTGCTAGTTACATTCCCCAGTTGAAAGTTAAAAAACAACCTGCTACATCATCATCATCATCGGAAGCAGACGAAGAAGAAGAAGAATCTAATAAAACTCTTGATCTTCATACTCATTACGGTATGCTGATAGCTAACGCTGTCGGAAACAAAAATATAGATAGAACTAGATTCGGTATTAGATATAAAATTGATCGAGACGCGTGGACATTTGCATCTTCCCCTGTGACTATGCGTGATACAAACATCATAATTAAAAACAACGTTTTCGAAGCAACACCCGGTCTGTTTGACTTACTCACGTTTAGAGAATTAGAGTCTATACCATCGCAAGCTGATATCAATAATTATATGCAGATAATAGCCCTTACTAATGCGCATAAGAAATCATATAGACCACAGGGTAAACTAACAGCTGTTAAACATTGGAAGTATGATTATATAATTAAACCGAACTTACCCAGAATCAAAGGTTTAGGCATTAGACTATCATCATCATCGTCAAATTTTAAAAAATTAAGCGATTGCAAAGTCGAATACGTCTACTGGAATAAGGCTAACGAGCTAGTCGACCGGCTTCGTTTGTTATATGCTGTAAAGAGTGCCGGCAACACTAGTCCGCAGAATGAAAACGAAATAATATCAATTATAAGCGAACTTAAGGAGGAAGGCATCATAGAATAGAATATTTTGGGGGTATATAATGATATATTGCTTTTAACATTATTCAGTATTCATCAAACTCGGCTGCTGCCAGTATAATTATTTGAGACGCTGCTCTCTCTCGGTGTCGTCGTTGATATTAATTGTATGATGGTGATGATGAGTGCTAAACAAGTCGTTGTTGATGAAATACACAGGGCTGCTAGAAAAAACTTTCAAAGACGCCGCACTATAATAAAAAATTTCCAGGACTTGTTCCAGGCTGACTTAGCCGAGTTTATTCCCTATGCTAAAGTAAATAAGGGGTATCGTTACATACTGCTGATGATAAACTGTTATTCGAAATATCTGTATGCACGACCGTTGAAAACTAAATCCGGAGAAGAGGTGACAAAGCAGGTCCGCAGCATCTTTAAGAGTTCAGTCATACCCAAGAATCTTCAGACGGATCTCGGGAAAGAGTTTTACAATAAACATTTTAAACGATTAATGAAAGAGCACACTATAAATCATTACTCTACATATTCCGTAATTAAGGCTTCGATAGTTGAACGTGTTATCCGTACAATTAAGCAAAAGCTGTATAAAGAGTTTAGCTACCGAGGATCATTTAAATGGGTAGATATATTACAGAGGGTAGTTGACAGCTATAACAACACCAGACATAGAACGATAGGCCGAGCTCCTGCTACTGTTACACCTACCACCCAACTAACCGTTTATGACACTAATGTAAAAGCTGATGTCGCTGCAGGAAGTAAACGTAAACTAGACTTGAATGACCTCGTACGTATTAGTAAGTTCAAGGGGGTCTTTTCTAAGGGATACACGCCCAGCTGGTCAACTGAATTATTCAAAATAGTTAAAGTTCAATTTACAAAACCTGTCACTTATCTGCTGGAAGATCTTCATGCTTATATTGAGTAATAAAGTATTATACTATATATAACTATAATCATCTAGTTTAAGCTGATTTACAATAGAATATTAGTAATATTGTGTAACTTTACGAAAAATAATAAAAAACAGTAAAACATTTATCGATTTTTATTTTCACGTATAAAATAACAAACCTGTCCGAACCAATCCTAGAACAGTAGACGTAACGGTTACCTCTATCCAGTGTTGTTTCATTTACTAGCATTAGGATGAAGGGAGAGAGAGAGAGCAAGAAGGAGAGAGAGAGAGAGAGAAGGCTCTTAAATGCATCCTTTAATAGGAGAGTGAGAGGGCTCTTTAATACATCCTCTAATAGGAGAGAGTGAGTGAGAGAGTGAAGACTCTTTAATGCGATCTCTAATAGCATCAGTACGTACAGGTAATACAGGTTTCTTTAATGCGACCTCTATTGGTGGTACATAGGTCGTCGTCGTCGTCGATAATACAGATTTCTTCATGACGCCCTCTATTGACGATACACAGATTGCCGGTAATACAGATCCCCAGCTATCATGACGCCCTCTATTAACAGCGCCCTCTGGGTTTTTTCCTAGCAACACCATTTAGCCGAGCGCCGAACCAAATGCCGGACAAGGCCGGTAATACAGATTCCGTACTTCGAGAATCACGTCAGACGACACCGGCGCCATCTGTTTTCCCCTAGCAACGACGCTACCATTTAGCCATGTGACGAACCAAATGCCGATAATACAGAATGTCGGTACAAAAATCACGTAAAACGACACCGGCGCCATCTGCTTTCCCCTAGCAACGACGCTAACATTTAGCCGAGTGACGAACCAAATGCCGATAATACAGAATGTCGGTACAAAAACGACACTGGCGCCATCTGTTTTTCCCTAGCAACACTAACTCCATTTAGCCAAGTGACGAACCAAATGCCGGTAATACAGAATGTCGGTAATGCAGATTCCGTACTTAACCACCTAGAGAGAGACAGACAAAAGTCACCAGATTAGAGAGAGACAGAGAATCTAGGGTCCCTAGAACTGTCTGCCTCAGGTGCCGCAATACCTACTAACGCTTTTTAAATGACCCATGCGTTGATGTTTGTATACTTCATCAATGAAGAAACCTTTCCATCCAGAACACATATTACCGTGAAAATTGTTTTCCTCAATGAATTTTGTAAAATCTACCAACAGAAATAAACTTGGAAATGAATTGACTGCGAAATTCGTTAAACTAATGAATACGGAATATAAACCTAATATTAAGAAAATACCTGAAAATAAGCAACAAAAGATTTCACATTAAATATACCTTTATCTACTTTATTGTACATAAACATATCTGGCTCTATGTTTATTAATAAAGAATATTTCATAATATGCATGTGCTTTTCTTTACTCCTTGTTCATTCAAATAATCAGTGCAGAGGAGCTACTGGTGCGTTTATTCATGGTATCACCTCATTGATATCAATTTTTGACGTCCACATTTACTTTTTGCTCTTCACTTGCAAAAGTAAAAGTTGTAAAACAAAAAGGAAACGTAAACCTTTTTAGAAGATTTTAAAAATGAGAACCAAAAAAAGGGTCAACTGCACTGAGAAAAATATTAGCAAAATATGATAACTATATTGTAGTAGACCGATTTTTTGTTGTTCTAACCTAATTTTAGCAGTGTTCACTAAAAATCCAGGTCAGAATAACCAAGCGATTTGTTAAGTGAACTATCTATTTATAGTTAACCAGTCTTTGGTAGATTTTACCCGGGTTCTAGTAAAATCAGCCACTAATATGGGTAATGTCAGCTTAACTAGGATTTTACCTCAGTTGAGTTAAGTCTATACATACAGTTAGATATTTTAGCTTACAAGGCAGACTAAAATAGCTTAACTTATTGATTCAAGCTACTTTATAAATAGGTAAAGTGAACCCAACGATATGGTTAGAACTCTTACCCTTCGAAAGTAACCTATTTACTGTGTAACAAGTTTCATTTACCGTATGTAATGCTGAAACAACCTAATACGAATTGTGTCAAACCTTGGAGTGAGGTTGAAATGACACAACTGGTATGGCAAATTCAACTATTTACCGCCTGCTTCTATCATATGGGAGAGCGATTCATTTAACCTTATTGCATTAAGTTAACCAAAAACATTTTACTAAAATCATATATTACATGTTACATACAAGTATTGTTGTCACTTTTTGTACATATTTTCAGGTCGCTGCGACTTATTTTTGGTTACTTTAACCTGGCCATTTTTCTCAGGGTCTTAAGTTTCTTTTCTGTTAACAAATGTTCGGTGTTTAAAAATTATTGGTATCCTTTTTATCCCCCCCCCCTCTTGCAAGTGACGCCACTGACTTAATGACCCACGGGCTAGTACTAAGAATAATAATGAACAAATTTTGACCCACTTCTCAAAAAGGTTCGCCATCACTGTTATAGGGCAATGTTCCAAAATTCATTTTTCCACAATTGTACACCGGGTGCAACAATTTCCAAACACGCTGATTTGAGATGGCTCCCGCGATCGCCTGATTTGACTGTTCCCAATTCTTTTTGTGGGGCTGTCTCAAGGAAAAAGTGTATGTGAATAAGCCCCAAACATTGCAGCAATTAAAGGAAAACGTTCGCGAAGAAATTGGTCTTATTCCATTTGATGCACCTTGTACCTGCTGAGGTACACCAATTTTCTCTAACTTTCTCAACTCCCTATTGCTGAAGATGATATTTAAGTGAAGTTTTTATATAATATTTAGATGAAGACCCCCTAAATGGGTATCATTAAATTTGCATGAATTTAAAAAAGCGATGACATCATAGGTTGAAACAATGAAGATTATACTTGTGAAAGCTATCAAAAAAGATCTTTACTAAATATAAAAATTTGAATGTTCAAGCATTTTTCTCAATTTTACATCCATTATTTCATGCTTTTAGTCATATATCTATTTACGTTCATTCCAAATTCTTTTGATTAAGAACTAAGGCTTTGAACGCTAGTTAATATTTAATTATTTTATTATGTTTTAATTATTAACTTAATTATAACAGTGTTTTGGAGCTTCATAAAAATAAACAGGCAAAGATTTTAAACTGTCACTTTATTAATAAAACATTTATAAAATATTACAGAAAGTTTGAAACTGGTGCTGCTTTAAGAGTTACATTTGGGGTGAACATAATTGATCTAAGGTATCTCACTCCGCTTGTATAATGCACCTGTGTAATCTCACCATGATAACAAACTTCTTGGTTTCTTCAACTTTCAATTGGTTTCTCATATCCATAGGAGGGCTTGGTATTCGTAAGTAAATCTTCCCCTGTTAACTTCTAAAATGTTGAAACTATCGATTTCAAATTTGGACCAACAAATCTTTGCCACAAAATACAGATTCATTTCTAAATGAGTAAAATCTAAGCAATGGTAGGGCAGGGATTTATTTCTAGGTGGTTATAAAATATTAGTAAAACTACATATTATTCTAACTACAGATGTCCTTTGTTCACATCTGGTTTTCCATTTTTTTGTATCCTACACATTTTGTATACATGTTAATGTAAATTTTCGACACTCTTTTTATATTCGCGTGTTCTAATGGCTTCATTAGGACACGCATTTTGCGTGTCCTAATGAAATTTTTTTAGAATACTGTAAACAGTAACATTTTATTTTTTAAAGTTGATATCACTGTTAGACAGCTGTTCTTAGAATTTCAAACTTATCTTATTTACGCAGTGAACTCCTGGAATGCAACGCTTGCAAAACTAGTCTTGCAGGCCACATATAAATGCGCCGAATAATAAAAAGCCCTGTTAAGGTCGTAACGGTATTATGAACGAAATTGTAAATTTTGATACTTTCATCATATGGAATGCATTGCCTTGTGTATGTGTAAAAGCTCACGATAAACTTAACGTAATAAAGTTTAGTTTTATAAAATTATATATCTTTACCTTATAAGTTATAATAACCAAAAGATCCAATGAATAATTATTTTTGTTAACAAAAATCATTCTTTGCTGAAAATACTATTGAATTTATACCTCATTAATTTCTTTAACAAATAAGGTACCTATTTATTCTATGAAATGAAATATAATTATTCTTATTTCATCCAAGTTTTTATTCATTAAGTAGCAATTATTTTTGAAATATATTGGCATACATTCTACTTTGAATTTATAATAATTTTCAACAGTACGTATAATACACCTGGCAAATTTGAACGAGGTGCTGCTGCTTAGTAACGACCCGCTACTAGCGGGCTTTGTGTGTATGAGATAAGAATGAGAATCTCTACGTCGCGCGGATTAAGCGAGGTTATGTAAAAAATAATTGCATAATTTCTAGTGTTGCTGCTATACTACTGTGTATGCTGGTTATGCTACTTACCAAAATATCCCTAACAAATTTTATTTAAAACTAAGAATTTTTTAAATTATTTAATCACGAACTAACGCAAATAGAAAAAAATAGTATAAAGTATTCGTTTCATAAGATGTTTTAGCGCACTTGTCCTCTTTAGAAAACTCCCCGCTACGCGGGTCGTTTTTTAAACTCGGACGCGTGCGCTAAAAACGTGTCTTATGAAACTAATACTTTAATATACTATTATGCTTTTGTTATTTAACAATCGCAACTAATTACACTAATGACGAATTAATAAGTGACAATAATAACAAATGGCAATCTTGATGTTTACATGTTATGATACAATTCATATGCCATACAGTATTGGTAAAATTTGGCTTTGAGTTTGAATTTTCATGTAAGCAAAGGAAAAACAGCAAATAGAAATTCATCTGAGAATGAAAGATATTGCACGCTTGCCAAGTTTTTCATCTCATAATGACAAAGTCAATTAGTTTTCAATTTTTTATCTAGCACAAAGGTTATTATGGTAAATATTTTTCCTTTACTTACCATGAAAATTCAAAGGCACGCTTTACCACCACTGTATAGAAAAACCTACAGTCTTACTGGCGTGTTTGCTATCTGTCTATCCATCAGACTGGTGTCCGATGCTTTTTCGTTGAGACTAGCTGCAGAAAAAGTGATAATGAAAGTAGTATATGTATGTAAAGGATCCTGAAGACTTCCTTGTCGAGGTCAGATTTTACCGAAGTGTGAGAAGAGCATCGTTCAAAAGTGACACTTTTGAATATGTAGGATATATTCCTAGCAGTATTCTGGTGTCTTAGAAATGTCTTATGGAGTCTGTTTGCCAATTGACCCATCTCCAGGTAATTAGCATGGGTCAGTGGTCAAGTTTGAATGCTAGGTATATTGATAGCATTACCAATTTCTTAGAAAAAAGAGTTGTAGTTATCAGTCTGTGATATCATCAGATATTAATTTACAGCGATAAAAATGTGAATATTGCTGTTGGTACGTAAAATGTAAATAGTGAATTAGATTTTTGTTTTTAATGAGAATTATTGTTAAAGCATCTTTATAGAGTTAGTTCATTCTTCATCATTGCTATAAAAATATTGTAAAATAGGTATAGAAATTGTACATTTTTATAAAAAAAAGAGATAAATTTTTGTATTGGTACAGTCGGCACTAGAATTGTTCTTCCAAACTTGAGTAATTTTCCAATGGATTTTTAACAGTATTGGGCTTCAACTATTAAGGAAAATAACGAACCAAGCGAGCGACCAATTGTGAACTCATGCGACAAGGACTGAAGAAATAACTGTGAGCCAAGTCTTTTATTTTCCTGTTGTTTTTAATCCTTGCCAAAATCCTCTAAAAATCAGGGTATACGATTTATTTTCAGCAAGGGTAGTTAAGCAGGATTAAGAAACAATGGTGGTCCAATTATTGATGAAAGCATTCTGAAACATAAAAGATTTATATTTTTTCTGTTTTATTATAGTCTAACTCATAATAGTCCAGTCAATAGAGATGTGAAGAGTGTATTTTCGTGTTAACAGCTATTTTATTGCACAAACCTATTCAGAATAGCATGTAGACTAATATATGTAGTTACGTACTACATCGTAGTGACAGCAGAAAAGTTATTAACAATTTAAGATGCGTTAAGAACCGTTTTCGAGGAGTTTTTCTTCTGTAGCTCAGCAGGATGACTTTCTACGAAAAATTTTCAGTATATGATTTGTTTATAATAAAAATAGCTACAAAATGGCAATGGTTCGATTGTTATAACTAGGTATAGGATTTCTACGCATTTGCATGTTTTTTCTGCTTATAGCAAACATATGCAGAGTTATATTTCTACATGTTTAAGCCACATATGAATCACATATGTCAATTTGAAAGTGCATATAAATGCATATTTAGGTGCTTTTTATAAATGCATGCATATTTTAGCATTTTTGAACGAGTGTGCATATTTTACCACTTTTTGAGCGTTTTACATGCTTTAATTATGAAATTTCTAATATTTTTTAAATAATTTTAGCATTTTAGACAACCAACCAAGGGCGGCTTAGTTGAGTCTAGGGGAAACCCATAATTTAAGCTTATTGTTAAATACTAGGCTTTAAAATATTTTACTGCCTTAACCATCTGTGTACTTGTTAATATTTTATAAGAAAGAAAAAGTTTCAACTAAAATTTAAATACTTACATCCTGCGGTATTGTGATAAATAGGTATTAGGAAATTCCAAAGACCCTTTGACAATTTCCTGTTCATAGAAAAATTTGCCTGTACTTAAAAACCTGCCTGTACTGTAAAAATTTATATTTTGCAGTCTTATAAGTTTATACAATGAAAGGAATTAATATGTATGTATTTATTATCTTAATAATCAAATATTACACCCAATTCTTTGATTTTACTACAGTCTGTTTTAATAAATTCATTTTGTTTAACCATAACCAAAAAATACACAAAAAAAAACTTATTTTATTATAATAATTATACATAGCCTTTGGTTTCACCAATATTGTACATCATTTAAAGATTGGGATACATCTACACTTTTTTACGTCGAAATCCATGCATGTTTACTTTTTAGTTAAAATTTTTTTACATAGATTTTTTTTATAATATAGTTTAATAATTACCCAAAAAATAATCAAATAATTCAAAATAGTATGTAAACATACAGAAAATTTCCACATTATACTTTATTGTAACAATTATAACAAAACTATTATTAATGTTTCTGACTAGCACACTTAACATTTATATTTAAGTAACTTTTTTTTCTTATTTCTTGATTTCGAGTATGTATACATTTAATAATATAAGTACGTAAATATCTCACTACACAATATTTAGGAATATTTTACATCAAGTTTATTATAATTAATTATAAATGATTAAGTACATTTAAAATTATTTAAATACCTTTTAAGGTGACTACGTTTTTTAAACTGGTGAAAATTGTATTACAAAAACTTATAAATTACTGGTGTTTCTGTTAATATGTCAACATTTATATTTATAAAAATATTCCCGCCAACCTTTTTTAACTTAAAAGTTTAAATAACTTTAAACACTTAGCTGTGAAAACACTTAATCGACACTCACACATTTAATAAATTTTGTTTAAAAGGAATATTTTGTACCATAAATGGACAGTACGACTATTGCAATGTCTTTTGTAGTTTTAGTCATTATAACTTTTAAACATCTGTTTTATTATTTCTAAACAACTGAATGATTAAAAGATGCAGATTAACTACAAGAATGACATTATTTGAGAAATTAAATTATTGATCTACTCTTATTTTAAACTGCAGTTTCTCGAAATATCTTTACAGGATCATCTATGTTTTTAATATAAATATACCTTGTTATGGCATTAGAAGTTATTATATCTTCCTGTTTTGGTGCTTTATTTTCTGAGGTATTCAATGTATTCATTGCACTAACGTTGAGGCCTGCTAGTAAAGAGAAAAAAGAATAACTTACTGGAATATCTTAGCCACTCATACCATCATCTCAATGCAAACAATATGCACTATAATTATATTGTGATATGTACTTAAATAAAATAAAAATAAAACAAAAGCGAATATCTGCAAAAAAACTAAGATGCATATTATGTGTAAATCAAATTATTTATAATTAAAATGTTCCTTAGTTGACCACAGTTTACTTCTAATGTGGAACAAAGTATGTATCATATATATGTGAGAATTAAGGATTGTAACCTCATATTTTGAATAGAGACTACAGTTGATCTGGCCACCTTTTGGTTTTGCCAGCGCCGCCCTTTGGATTTTGGGCCCCGGGCACAAATATCGAGAGGAGTCCCCAGTAAAAAAGTTGTGTTGATTAAAATAAGGTAGCTCGTTGCGGGGCCCTAGTAGATCCCGAGCGTAGATCCCAGCTGACCGACCTTAGGGACGCTTCTGCGTTTTGCATATTTCTACACAGGTGTCTCAATATATAACCTCAAAAATTGTGTTATTAAAGTTATGTCAATTTATTTTATCAGTTTGTACGCAATTGATAATAATTAGTAATCAACCAGCGCCTACTAAAATCAATGTAGTAAAGACTACACAAGGCTGTCACAATTACTCCTTGTCTTTTTAATTGCTGTACAGTAATTAAGTCACCTACTGACAGTTTTGTTTTATAGCGTTTTCAATTGACTGCTCTGGAGTGCTCTTAGATTGTTCTGAGAGCAAATTCCGTATTCGATTGGTTCACCTGACATTCTGGTCATTGAGATTTGCGTATTCGATTGCGGCAAGCGCTCTGTGTAAAGGCACACCGAGACTGCTCTTCATTGATCTGTGCCACGCGACAGATCAATTCAGTTCAAACAAAAACCTAACCTCTAATTCATTCGTATCTGCGTTACTTCAACTGGAAAAACGCATTCAAAGTATTATTATGGATGATGGAAGGTGTCGTTTGGCTTTATTAGAAATTTTTATCATCAGATTTGTCTAAGGATAATTAAATTGAAGCTATTATTGAATATTTAAATGAGAAACAACCATTATGCAAAGTTCGTAATTTCCCGGAGACGATGAATTCATTTTCTGACGAATCGGTAGGTTTGCTATAATTATAGGTACGCAATACAATATTTTATTAATCGTTTCTGCTCATTTTTGCGACCCACGTTTAATAAATAAATTCGTGGCCATGTTTCAAAACAGTTAGTATTGCCAGGTGTTTTCGCCGATCGACATGATTTTATTCAGTTGTGTATTATAGTGAATCACTCTCCGATCAATCTACATAAGAGCAATGACGTCATACCCGTTTTGCGAGCAACCGCAGAGCAATCTGCAGTTGAGCAATCCCGGCCCCAATTGAAAACGCCATTAACTTTTTTAAGTGGCATTCTAAATCTGAAAATTAAGGTCACCAACTACTGCCCTTAATCTTTATTATTTTGTTTAAACAAAGATAAAGGATTTTTAACATTATTTTTGACACTTCAAAAGTTCATAAAAATCATTTACAAAAATAATACATGCGGTGGTCTCATTTAGTTTCGACTACATTGACTTTAGTTGGTCATGTATTTAACATTTGTTTAATATACCTTATGTCCATAGTATTAATCATAGTGATATGTTTCATCATAGTGCACTGATTGGGGATTATTTATTAATTATTTTTATACCCAAAAGTTTAGATACTTCTACTAATTTAGATACTCCTTAAAATTATTTATTAAGGCCCGATTTCAGTTAACTTTATCTAGAGGTTATTTACCATGGATATTGTTTCAGAAATCATATTCATGGCAATTCATCTATGGTTAGACTTAACTAAAGTTGGTTAAATTGACCCTAAGTGTGCATAATAGTCAATTTGTTTTGTTTCCTAAAATACACATAACTACATATAATATAGCCGACTGCTCTCATTCGAAGAACCTCTACTCAGCACATCACGCGATCAACCTACGCTAGAATGCAGCTGCAGAAGCTACGCTAGAAGGAAATAACAACGAATACGCGGAACGCCTCGTCTACAGATTCACGTTAATACTCTAATGTCTTCCGCAATATACAGTATATAAACAGCTTGCTTCAAGTCTAATATTCAGTCGTGAAAATAACTCCAACGAATTAACAGCTTGAAGCAAGCTGGTAAGTGACTTTTATTATTTATTGTAGGGGATCTAGAATCTAATGCCCAGGGGCATTGATTACCTGATCCCTACCGCTTAGTTTTAGGGGTCTAGAATCTGATGCTCAGGGGCATTGATTACCTGACTCCCTAATGTGCTTAGTTGTAGTTTATTTAGGGGTCCAGAATTTGGTGCTCAGGGGCATTGATTACCGGGTTTCCTAACGCTTAGTTGTAGGACATAGTGCTAGTACAGGGTGGTTCTGATCACCCTTATGATCACTGTTAGTTTTAGGAGGACTTGTTCGTCCTCATACTTATGTTTGTAACCCAATGTATTGTAACTTGTTGTTTAGTATATAATCAATTGTGGTCTGTGTTTACTTTCTATTTCTACCTCGACGACCATCAGTCACGAAAACCCCACGTGACAGTATTTGTCTGAAGAATCGACAATTTTCCAAATGATTGTTGAATTTGTTTACGATTCTGAGTGTCTAATGTTTGGGGTGTTCTGTTTAACCCATGTTTTAATTGTGCATTGCAGACCAGATCAAAGGAAATGGAAAACTAATAAAACAAAAATTGATAAAAATTAAAATAACTCTCTTACTATCAAAAAATATACAGTGTTAGATTTAAAATGAAGACAGCCTGGTATTAATTATTTTTAGTAGATTTCCATTTTTACACAGTCCTGCAAACTTCATAAGATGTATTTTTTGAGGTATTCAATTCAAATGTAAGTCATAAACCCAATCTACTGCAACTTCACGAATAGAGTCAATTCGCGATATGTATTTTGTTTTTGCATTAGAAACATCGAGAAAAGTTGTTCAGAATCCAATTTAACCCAAGAAATTTTGCATTTTGCATTTTTTAGTGATATTGCGCAAAGAGCAGGTTATGATTTTGAGTTTGACTAGTACTATAGACACAAAAGAACTCGTCAAAAATAATAAAAAAGTTATTTATCCAACAAAAAGAAAAACCAAAACCCAGACTTGCATGGGCTTTGCACGTCACTAAACAGTTCCAAATACAAACATTGTTCTGAAACTGGGTATATAGCGTCAAGATTTGGTTCGGAACATTTTTTCAATATCTCTAATGTGAAGCAAAATATTAAGAATTGGGTCTATTTGTGAAGTCGAATAGGCTGAGATTACGATTTACATTTGAATCACTATCTTAACAGATGCATCTCATAACTGCAAAAACTCAAATCTCTCTTTCTAAAATAACTAAAATATCAATCAGACTGTGTTCATGTTAAATGCGAGACACTGTGCATCATTTATTTATAATACCTACAGTTTAATTTCAATGCAAGGTCGCAAAATATTGTATTTAATAATCAGTTTAATCAATATTTTCTTAATAGGCAAGCACTGAAAAATATGGGCAAGGAGAGATATAAGCATAGGACACAATTTTTAACAATTAGTTTTTTAAACATTGTATGGTTTATTAATTGATCGTTATTGAAAGCTTAAATACTTTAATATAATAACTATAAACAAATTCTACATAATTTCTTGGACAGTTGAAACAGTGGCGTAGCCATGTGGGGCGATATATCCCCCCCAAGGGTCAAACTTAAAAAAAGTCGATGAAATATTTGACGAACTGACCAAAAAACCATGGCGCCTAGATTTTGTTTTGTAATGTTTTTTTGTTGAATAAAGATTGGTTTTCTAAAATTATTGTTTGTTATTCAGTATTCTTTAATATTTGCACTTTTTTCCATACAATCTATAAAAAACCTAAATAAACAGCTACTATAGGTATATGTTGAGAGCTAAGCCCGCGGATTTTCTTTTATTATTATATATCTCTTCCCAAGGTTCTACTCTGGCTACGCCACTGAGCTGAAAAATAAGTGTCCCTCTCCCTTCGGTTTGTTAACTTTCTGAAATTACACTAGCTGGTAAATTTTTAAAATTTTCTTTTATCTTATTTTTATGACCTTGTATAAAAAAATACAGTGATACCAACAATGACGTTCAAAGTCAATATAAATTTGTTTGAAATATTGACCCATATTTAAGTGTATTGCCTCAACAATCTACAATGTGCATTTGTTAATTCTTCTTTATAAAGTAAAACATACCAGAAAGTAAGTATTTAAATTGTCTTTATCTCCTGCTTTTACTTCAAAGCATAATCTTGTATAAAATATGCAACGCATACCAACATGAAGTACAGGTACAGTGGTTCAAACACTGATCCACACTGCATATAAATGAAAGTTTAAATCTGAACAATTTAGAAATACAATAATGATTTGATAATCGAGTTTTGGTGATCTGGATTGGTTTTTTGTTGGAGTTTTGGCTAATTGGGTTTGTCAAAGGCGTTCATTTAAATATACTGTAATCTGAATTCACATAGGTTTGGTAATCTGGTCTAGTTAGTCAAAAATTTACAGATTTCAGCAATTTTCATTAATTCAGCGCTTCTGCGTGTGGAGTTTTTTAACTGCTTAGTCATTTCTTGAATGCCAGCATGTGTTTTGCTTAATTGAATTGGTCAATGCAGAAACTGAATAATAATAATAATAACTACTACAACCCATAACCTAAACCAAGGCCCCAGAAGCTATAAGCTTGTGCGGGAGGGGGGGGCGATTATTATTATTATGTATGAATATGTCCACTTTTTGTGTAAATTGAGTTGTACATGAATTCACCATAATTCAAGAGTGCCCAATCGAATGGTGCAAAAATTGAACATGTCCTGCTTTTCTATAATGTAGAAAAGCAATGGTATAGTACAGAAACTGAATAAGCCTAGGACAAGTTCAATCTCTGTAACGTATGTTTTATATATCTAGGATGCACTGAAGTAAAAACAGCTGAGCTGATATCAAATGAAGCCATTGTCGCGTCATTTGAAATATGCAAGTGATATTTGACTCCACACCCACTCCAAAACTGAAAGATTTCCAGAGCGTTATGAAGTATATTGAGAAAGAATTTGACGAATTTTACCAGAATATCCTAAAATGGCCTATGAAAGAGAAAGAAGAAGACAGTGCAGTGAAAGCAGACAATGTTTAAAAATATTTTTATTTCTATTACTTTAGGATGTTTAGATTTCTTTTGTTAATATTAAATTCAGTTGTTCTTTTGCCACAAAATAGTTTCTTGCGTATTCTTTGCATTTTATTTGCAATCAATGCCGAAACTGAATATGTCCATGTCTTATATGCATTGTTTTCTCTTAGAATACAAAACTTTAAGTACATTGAACCATGTGATCTTACCTAAAAGATACTCTTCTTTCATATCCCAAAAAGTCAAGAAGGTCCATAAACGCAACATTAAGTAATTAAGTTTTTCTTGTTTTTCTCAAAATAAGGTGGTTAGGATATATTCAGTTTCTGCATTGACCGATTCAATTATGACACTCCTAAAACGTGCTCACAAACGTCATTTTGCGAGAAAGCGGTTATATCAGATGAACTTAAGAGTGGAATTACTGGAAAAGCATTAGTGTTAAAGTATAGTGTCGGAACGTCAACGATTAGTAAAATAAAACACAAAACAAGATAAGTGTTAGAATTTTTGTCACCATTATTCGATGAGTTCGTCAGAAAGAAAATAACATTGATGTTGCTGATATTTTAGTTTTAAATAGGCTAAGAAGAAGTGGCATTCGAAGAAAAGCAAAACAATTAAAGCAGACAAAAATCAGCAAGTTTTTTATTAACCTATAATTAAACTCTTTTAATTTGTAATGTAATAGTTCTCATAAAATGCAGAAGTATTCAGTTTCTTTTTTTAATAAAACATGTTTTAGCACTTTATTTTACTTGTAGGTTATTAAAAAACTTTGATCATATTTACTGTTTTATCATGCTCGTTATTTATGATCTTAAATCTTGACACAGAATAAACATCAGAATCATTCGCAACAAATTTTGTTGACTTGTTTCTCAAATAATATCAAGTTTGGTATTTTCATTTCAATACACACGTTTTTTATGCGATCCAGTAATCCGGATATTTCGTACTTCTGATTAATCTCGTTTTAATTGATCCGAATCATCGAACCATTACTGTATTTAATTTGGAGATTGCGCCAAAAGACCATAAAACCCACCCATGTTTGTGGATTAATAATTTTAAAATGCATGTAAACTCCGAAATGTTATGTTGACGAATATGAACGTCTCGAATACTGCAAATTTGAAATAGATATATTATTTTATGAAATGATGAAATAACAGCAATAATATAACGTAGAAAAATACTTAATTTGTTAAAATAATATTCATACTTTCGTTTTAAATTAATTTACAATTTAAAAAATTTAAAAGTTATGTAACGATAAACTTAATACCCCCTACTCCTTGTAACACCATGTAACACTATTAAAGACCCCCCTCCCCCTTCAAGTGTTATGTAATTTAAAGACGACCTCCTTAATGATGTGTACCAGGTTTTTTCATATATTTTGGATCACCCATACAACCTTTATTTTAAGAGATAGAGAACACTTAATTACAAAAGTTGCAGGATTTTTTTTGAACCGAAATTTGCCATTGAATTTGCCATCAGATACAATAATGACTATCCTAAAATTAAGAAAAGAATAACTTATATTTTTTAAACAGAACACTCTATATATTTTATTTTAACTCTTCACTCTTCCCAGATATCAAAAACATACTGGGATTGAAAATATAGGGAAAAACCCCGTATAGTGTCATTGGCCCAGCCAGCACACTGACATTATTCTTAAGTGATTATTGGTCGGCGACGTCATATGACTAATAAATGATGTCCATAAGACGTCAGATTATGGTACATACTAAGACGTCTTTTAGACGTACAATAAGGTGGTTTTTAGATTTTTAATATTATTAATTATAATAAATAGACTATTTTTGTATTGCCAGGTCCACTAATGTATGAGACAAATCTGGCAACACTGTTTCACTTTTTTTAATAAACAGCACGTGACTACAATTCTCAGCAACAACAATTCTCATGTATTTGTTTTGCTTTTTAATTAGTAACATTCCTACTTATTATTAAAGTTGTTGACATACATTTATAGTGTTTGTGTACAACTACTGCATGTAATAATTGTGTGGCTTGTCACAAAGGGTGAGTATAATAATTACTTGTTCCGTCGCAATACTACATAACCTATACAATTTTAACTGTTCGGCGATTTTGTGAGATTAATAATAATAATAATAATAATAATAATTGCTACAACCCATAGCCTGGAAACCACGCCCCAGAAGCTATAAGCTTGTGCGGGAGGGCGGGGGCGATTATTATTATTATTACGTAGGCCCTAAATGCGGCTGCAGCCGACTTACAGATGGAACAGCGCAAATCCCACATTTGTGTCACAGTTAAGGAAAACTGCAGAAAACCTTAACCAGATCTGCCGGCACCGGGAATCGACCGCGGGCCGCTTGGGTGAAAGTCCAGCACTCTAGACAGTACACTACCAAGGCTGTATTGTTAATTAATACTAACGTAAAGGTTGCTTATAGTACTCACTAATATTATTTTTTATTTTAGTATCTTTAATTATTTTGCAGACTGTTTTAGCAGATTTTCACTATTTTCTGTTACTGAATGTTTACTTTTGTTTAATAATTATGTATATAATAAAATGTTATTTCCAATATTCAACTCTTTATTTATGATTACTGTCCTACTTCTAATATATAAGACGTTTTAGGGCCGGTATTATAAAACTTTTTACTTCCTAGATAAAATTTAATCTGAGATTAAATTAATTTATTCTGTCAATTTGCATATGAAATTTAATGATGTCGTTGAACTACGTTTTAATGACGTCTTATATAGATGTCAGACACAAAGTTATCAGGACTTATATTTTACAATGGCAGTATCTCGTGGCAGGAATCACGTGGTAATCTGTCTTTTTATGACCTCTCTCCCAGGCCACTGCCAAACAAAAAAAAATTGAGAGATTCGTGCAAATGTGTTTTGTTTGGTTTGCTAATACATGTATCCTGCTAAGATACATTGTGAAAATGCTGAAACAAAAAAAAAGTGTATCCTTCAAAGGCAAGGCTAATATACTTGGTGTTTGAGAAATGGCGAGAGAAGCTATGTGTTAGATGACAAGTATAGAACGGTACTTGAACAATACTGGACATTAAAAAGAATTCTGAACCCCCATTGAAATGCCTCCACTCTAGACAGTGAAGACAGAAATAAATTTATGAAAGAACAACCAAATGAATTCTTTGAGGACACAGTATTCACTTTGGTTTTTACAGAAACAATCATATGAACAACCAATATAAAACTTAGAATTTTAACTAAAAACTCAGCATTGATGCTTCTTACATGATTAGTTCTGGATGGTTGGCCAGGTTTAACGCACACCACAGAAGTTGAAAGCTGAAGACTTGAGGGGAGAAAATAATTATTTGCTCATGTACCAGCTGCAGACTCTTTTACTGACAATTTCAAAAATGCTTCAAGAAAGCAATTACTATTTGGATTTTGACAAAACCCACCTGAATTGGAATATAATACCATCTAAATCGTCAACTTCAAGTCAGTGAGGAGTAGGTTAAGTTATGGTTTGTGCTAATATAAATGGAAGCCACAGAGTACCATTGCTCCTTATATGGAAATCAAAAAACTCGAGATGTTTTAAAAGGATCAATCAAAAAATGTCAAGATGAATCTACACAAGTTAGAAGAAAGTGTGGACAAAGATGGACAGACATTGACATGTTTGTAAATTGGTACCATTACATATGTATTCATTAGATAAAGAAACTGCAAGAGCAAATTGGGAATGAAGCAAAGGTCTTGCTTGACGGATGAAGAAATTACAGAAGATTTAGTACAACATAAAGATAATAAAAAAGAAGAATATAAAGAAAGGAATAGACACAGAAAAAGATTCCAGACACCTACACTGCATTCAAATAGCTTGAGAGGCAGAAAGAATCTGACAGTATACAGCTACTGCAATTGAAACGGATCCAAGATGTAGCTGCAATGAAAAGAAAAAATTATTTATATCAACTGTCTATGAAAATGTACTTTAAAACAATATAATTTTTTAATAACTTTTTTCCTAAGTTTTCAAAGATTTAAGTATGTAACAGCTTTTTAAGAGGTTTGAAGATTTATATTTATGTTGTGTTGTGTAGTAAATAAATATGTACATTTTTGATTGCGTAGAGGTCTAGTCTAGGTTCTAATTAGTCTGGATAATTTTATTCTATTAAGCATCAAGATTCTATGTTTACTTTTCTATTGTGATTTTGAAATAAATTTTGCATTGTACACACTTATAGACACTTTTTCACTACTGCTTACTTATGCACTACAATGAATCTAATGAATAATTAAATGAATTTGAAAACTACTTCATGAATTATGACATTGACATATGCAATCATTTTATGCCTAAAAATTACATAACAGAAAGAAATATATTACTAGAAAGGAACTTGATATAATGGTAGCACTAAAATTTCTAATTAACATACTAAAATACGATCATACCTTATGCTATGGCCGCCATTCTGCAAAATGGCTGTCGAATTTCAGTTTTTAATTATTGTTCTTAAACCGTAGCAGATAACACGTTTTATTATACAAGAATTTTAGAGCGTAAAGAATGCACATTTTGATATATAGTTTGTTGCTACAGCTGCAACACAAGCCGAGATATGAGCACTTTATAAAAAAAGAAAAGTCAAAGCATGTATTTACTAAAAGAACACACTGATCTGAAAGATTCAGTCAAAGTTTTCCATGAACCATCGTTAACTAAAGACCTAATTGCTGTTCCGCTAGTGGACCTTTTATAGGCAGTTAAAAAAAGTACAGTAACAAAAATTAAAATAATAATAATGAAAAGATAAAAATAATTTTTATAATACACATATGGTTCCCCCAAATACTTGATCCAACCCTGGTGAGAAACTTTTGCTATGCCTATATGGATGGTGCACAAGTGCTTTTGTCACTAGATCAGCGGTTCCCAGCCTTTTTCGTTCGCGGACCGCCAAACGACGTAGTATTTACTTGCGGACGGTAGGATAAAAAATTAAAGAAAACATTTCGCAAAATAAATCTTATAATAATAAATTTAGTTTTACACTGTACAAGAACAATCTAAAATAAATAGATATTCATTTTTTATAATAACAAAAGTCGGTTTTTGTACCTCATCCACTTGCCCCAACCTCGAACGACCAAAACGGCCAGAAATCATCGGATACCGAAAAGCCAGTTTCCGAGATACCACTTCTCAAAATGGGCGGAGCCCCATAGAGCGGAGAGAGCTAGAGATACGGAAAAACCAATAGATACACTGCTCGTAACAGGCCATGTGACATCGAATGCCTGAATATATGTTCGATCACCCCCAAAATGCTCAGGTCATCCCTAACCCCAACCCCCAGAAGAGTGTCGGCAAAAAGACTTTTCCAGTAAAAACGATTGTGGTATTGCGATCGCAAAGATTGCGCGGTCAGATTTTTGCTCCAATCTACTGTAAGGCGGGGGCAATTCTCTGCTGCCTCCGCTTAAACGGTTTACCGAAGACGGCCGAAGTTTCAAATATGAGACGGAAACTACCCAACGCATCGACACACAAAAAACGGTCAGGATCGAAGCAAGTTTTGCGGCTCCTCAAAACCGCGATACCCGGATTTAGATCGTTCACTTTAACCGGGGGCGCAATACAAAAATTCTTTCGCTTCCGGTATGCCTAGACCCGTGCGAGCCAAACCTGCTTAAAAATACTAAAACGGGAGATCCTCCTTATTTACCTATTAATGGTTACTACCCCACCACATAGATATATACGGAGCCGGAGCGCTATATATCACGTATGTATGTACAGTTGCGGCCGAAGAATTTTCAACGGTCAATTGCGACTGCGTAATTTCGACTTTTAAATTCTCATATGAGACGTTACTTTTATTCATTTGATAATAATATAATTATATTATTATTAAATTATTATTCAATCAATTATTATTCATTTGATATGTCATATATAGCATACAAGACAGCTTCATATTATGTGAATATCAGAAAAATGTGCCAACTTGATAAATTACCGTAGATAATTTTTCGGCTGCAACTGTACATAGCGCCGACTCCGTATAAATTTACTCAGATTTTACTCTTGATCAATTCCGATAAACTATTTGAACCTATGTGAGCTTCACGATAACACGAAAAAATCTTTCAGTAAAATTTTGAAAAATACTTTCTTTGCGGATCGGCAAAAATCTCTGACGGACCGGCACCGGTCCGCGGACAGGTAATAAGATTTTAAAATCCAAATTGAAAAACTAGAAGATGCAAGTAACTGAAGCAAATGGTGAAGAAAAGCTGAGCTTGTGCTAAGCTGTCAGGAAGTGTTGGAGGCGGTGAACGGAAGTCGGAAGCTGTCCATTAAACTGGAAGCGTTAGCAGCTGGTAAAGCTGATACGGAGATGTAACAAATCAGATGCATTAGATCAACTGATATTGGTAGCAGAGCATGTTTTGTTAAAGAAGTAGTTAGTCCTGATTACTTCTAGATGTTTGGTACAGAATGTTTTGTAGATATACCAAAACAAAATAGAAGAAAATGGAACAAGAAAAGCATTATAGGTCTTTTCGTGGGTTATTGTGGTGAAAAGAATGGCTACAGAGTTTTTGTAGTTTTTAAAGGGAACGCAATACTAACCAAGAAAGTGCCTTCAATTGCTGAAAATAAAGAAGCGCAAGGGTCAGAGAATGCTAATAAAGTGGATCTCTGTGGAACTACCGTTACTGATTCCTTTGGAAGATCTGGAAAAAAAAGAAGTTACAGGTCCAACTCGTTTGTAACATATAACAAACACAGAACAAATGGAAGCATTACCTCCAACATGGAGAGAAATTAGGAGGTCAGCGCATTTAAATGCACTATGTACTTTCTGCTGAGCACCTAACTGAAATCTCATTTGTATCAGCGAGACAAACGAGTGCTGAAAGAAAAGAATTGGAATTTATGGAAGAAAATGGCACATGGAATTTTGTTGACTTACAGTACGGTAAGAGTCATTGAAAATTGTTGGATCTTACGAGTGAAGACAAGGCCAGATGGATTCGTAGAGCGATATAACTTAAGGTTGGTAGCAAAAGAATATGCACAAAAACCTCGATTAGACTATGAGGAAATCTTCAGTCCGTGGCGAGTTTTGACATCGTACACACCATTCTTAACATGGCAGCATCTGAGGCTAATATAAGAACCGCATTCCTGTATGGGGAGGTTAAAGAGAAAGTCTTCATGAAGCAACCCGAGGTAGTGACGCAGATAGGTATTTGTTTATAAAAACACCCAAGCAGCATCTAAGTAGCGGTAACTGAGATCGGAACTTTGATTGAGTAGCTGTTACGTAACTATAACTAAATTCATGACTTTATAGATCTAATTACTTCAATTTGGAATATTTTAGTAATTATGTAGTTACTTCTACTATTTATTAGGACTATGTAGTTCCATTACTTCTAAGTAGCTTTTTAAAGTATGTGGAACGGTATTGTTACTTAGTATAATTACTTTAATGTTGTTGCAACTTCAAGTGATATTATGATTGTAGCAGTAACTTGCCCGAAGCTACTTTAAAGTTTTTAAAACTTTAAAGTAGCACCGAAAGTTCCTGCCACCGGTCTGAAACCATTGCTTAACCTTTAAAGTAACTGAACTATACAGTAGTATTGAAAGTAAAACTTACATTTATGCTACCCAGGAGAATCACTTGAAAGTAATTTGCACTACTTATTTTGCATCGGAATTACTAGAAAGTTCCAGTTACTATTAAAAAATTACAATGAAGTGACAGTAACTTCTAAAGAGGCATATCTCCTGTAGGTTAGTTTAGAATTTGGAGGTTAATTGTGTTTTTGCAGTGGTAGTAGTTTTGCAAGCTTTTAATAAAAATGTCAAAGGCAAATGCAATAAGAAAAAAGAAGAATTTTAGATATACGTGCACCTTTTATAGAAAGTTAAAACAGCAATTAGGTGAAATCAGTGGAAACAAAATCAACTGTTTACAATACAAAATAGAAAAAAATAAGGATGAGAACACTGGTAAACCATCATGTAGTAAACAAGGGTGAAATATATTCCCCTTTTTTCTTTCGTCGCTACAACTTTAAAATAAGCCATAATTAAATAATAATTGTTATTAAGTAGCAATCAGTATAAAAATATTGGTTGTTTGTTTACGATTGACGTTTAAATTTAAGGTCAAGTTCCAATGGGAATTTTGCAGTGACATTAGGAGCTAGAAAGTGGCTACGGAAACGTTGACGTCGTTTTATAGTAAGAGTCACTTGAAAGTTCCAGAATTGTTTAACTTATTTTATACTTCGTGGTAACAACAACCTAGAAGTACAATTTGTTTAGTTCCCGTTACTGTTTATAAAGTGACACCAACTTTAGACACACATTTTACAGTTAATACTACTTTTTCAAAACTACTCCATATTTACTTATAAAATATTGAAGGCTATTAATCAATTTGCAATTTTTTGCAATTGTTAAAACGTGTTTTACTATAACTCTCAATAAAGATAACAATTCGATGCCAAATTGTGCCTTAGGAATAAAATAAAATGGTTTCTATCATGTTTATCAATTTATAAGTATTTTTGTCATATTTTATTCAAGACATTGTTTATTAAAAAATATATTTAAAGAAGGCGCATTGTTATTTTTCGATCTATCACCATCGCATTTAATAGAAAAGTTGCGATGGTTTATAATTTTGGTATGCTAGAATGACAAAATAACGAAACATTTCATCTCTTTATGTATTATGTACGTATTACAAATAAAATAGTAATCCATTTTGCATCACGACCGCAGCATTAGTAGAGAAAGTGAAAGAATATTTGTTAAGTTGCAAGAGTAAGAGAGAGCAACTACACGACACGATGTGTCAAAGAGAAAAAAAGTTCCATGAAAGTAGCAATTACTACGCCGCTACGTTCCCACTACGTAGCCTAAAGGTAGCTGGACAAGTTCCGGAGAAGTTACTGCAACGTATCTGCTACCCAAGAATTGTTCCCCATTTTGGTTCCAGGTACGTAACAATACCGTAGCAATTACGTTCCTGTGACTAACGGCAAAAACTTTATAGTTCCACCGGAGGTTGCTGGTACTAAGCGGTGACTAAAAATTCTGCTTGGGGAACTAGTACAAGCAAAATGTAATGGTAATGATAATAGTGAGATGCAAAGGGTTTTGTGTAAACTGAAAACTGAATATATAATAACCGTGAACAATTAATTTGACCTGTTTTTTAGATACAGACTTAAGTAACTGTATTTTTATAGAACAGGTGTATATCAAGAGAATCTTGGAACGATTTAATATGTGGGATTTAGAATATGTGACAATTCCTTGTAATGGCAACATTCAAAGTTCAGAGTCTGAGTGAAGAAACTCTGTACCAAAAAGCTATGTATTCATCGGTTGCAACAAGGTCAGAAATTGCATATGTGGTAAATATAGTTTCAGAGTTTGTGGCTGATCTTAAAGTTCTACTGGCAAGCTATGAAGCATGCGCATCTTTAGGTATCTTAAGCGAACCATGGATTTAGGCTTGTATATTATCGGAATCACAAAACTGATATATTGCAAGCATTCAGTGATGCAGACTATGCTGGAGATGTCAATACAACAGGAATGGTTTAAAAATATTCTGGTGGGGCCATCACTTGGTTTGAGTCAGAAGCAAAGAAGTGTTGTTCTCTCCACTACTGACGTGGAATACGTCGCAGCAGTGAAAGAAATTAGCGAAAAGTCCAGAATTTACAAACGACCCAAACATATTGAAATAAAGTTTCAAATAAAATACAATGAAGGCGAAGTTAATGTGGAACATGTAGATGGCATTAATCAGATAGCAGAACCTTTTACCATATTTAAGGTTTCAAAATATTTGGGAAATGTTAGAGGAGTTTCCTAGAAACAAAATACTTTGTGAGCAAGTGTGGTATATTTGAAATATATTAGGTGAAATTTTAATGCGTGCTAATAAAAAAATGTGGTATACCTCCAAGTTGCTGTTCTTTTAGACATTGTGTTCTTGCTAAGCGTGGCAGTACGCATGTAGAAATCCAAATATTTTCTGTGTATTCTCAAATTACTATGAGCGATTTTGTCTTAATTTTAGTAACTTTTAGAAAATAAAAGGACACAAATATAGAATTAGATACTGACTATAAAATTTAAGATTGCATGTGCATCAATTAATAAACGACAACTGAAAATGTCTCTTTCACTCTAGAATAATCTATAAGTAAATGAAAACATTTATCAATGTATGTTATCTGCATACGTTCTAGCTAAGCAACACACTGTTAGACAGTGATGGAGATAAGTAATGTCAAATATATGTGCACTATAATTGAGTAACCAATCAGCATACAAACGTGATTTGACGTTTTTAGTTTTTGACAAACTAACCAAGAATCAACCTGTAGCAAAAATGTATTATATGGCTAACCTATATATACCTTACCTAAGCTAACCTAAAATAATATTTTTATCTGTAGAAAATGCAGGAAGAAGTAATTGAATAAATATCATAGGAAAAAAATAGTGACGATAAATTCATGAGTATAAATTTAAACAAAAAGTCACGCCAGATATATTTTTTAAGGTTATGTACCTCAATCATTATGTTATCTCAAACGTAAAAATCTAAAAATGAATTTGGTGGTATAATTCGGAAGGCATTAAATTACCTTTACAAATTTATTTTGTGTTCTTGTATTTGTTAAATTTGTTATACTAAAGATTCAAGAGCGATAAACAAAAGCCGTTTTCCAAAATGGCGGCCGTAGCACAAGCTTAATCTTAGGGAACTTTTAGATGTTTATTACTAAACTTTGTACTACAACTGTACCAAGTCTCACCCAGACAGCACACTTTGTCTTAAAGACATCTTTGTTATGTCCGAATTATGTCTGAACGCCTGAAGACCAAGAAATGACGTCTTAAAGACATCTTTTTGAAGATGTCTTAAAACAACAAAAATTAGACAATAATTTCTTTTATGCCGAGTGTTCCTGTTTTAATTGTTTTAGATTGTATATTTAGTTAAAATTTTTATATTTTAAAGATGTTGATAATTAAGCATTGAACTAAGGTTTTTAATACTCGTTTTCTTATACTTGTTGGTAATACAGAGAACTTTCATGTCTAAACTAAAGTGGTTTGTTTACGATTTATCCAAGTGTTTATCGTATTTTTGGCGATTAAGTATATAAAGGTGATTCATGTGAGTTTTGCGTTCTCGTGACCAACGGCGCCCACTTTTCAGAATCTCAATGGGTGCAGGAACATGGGCACTACACTAATAATCTACCTGACTAAGATAATGCCTTAAAACTTAAACAAAAATTTTGTTTCTAGAAAATTTAGACACCCATTCGGGTGATGACCCCATGGAGTCGGTGCCTTTGCTCATGGCATCCGAAGTTCAACATAATTAATAGTAAGTTATATGTTTGATTAAGACATCTTAAAGACGTTGGGTTTTGCAACAATGGAAGTCTTAAAGACGTATTTAAGATAAAATAAGGTGAAAATGGACATCCATAAGACGTCTTGAATATCTAAACTCTACATCTTTTGGATGTCTTTAAGACGTATTTGTGCTGTTTGGGCACGCTTGTAATAATCTTTTACCTTTTATTTTCTAAAATGGCTGAACTAATAATCCAACATAAAAAAGTCATACTTTTTTATGTTTCACCTTTCATTTAAAAATAATGTTGAAGAGATTATAGAAAGAGAATTCGTCAATAATATCACATCGTATAATATTAACATCCTAAGGTTTAGTAATTTTGGTTCGAAACATATACATATAAAACTTTTACTATTTGGCTTCGCTAATAAACTGAGGTTACAATCCTATTATATAGTTTCTGCACTTTTAACAGTTTTAAAATAATTACGTTTTTATAATAACTTGATTTACATTATCAAGCAAATCAAATAATATTAACATAATACGTAACATAATCAAAACTTCAAAAAAAAGGAAAAGATCACTACACGCATCACAACACACTGCAGCAAGCAACTTTATTTTTCATGCCTTTATCATTTTGTAAAATCTTTCCTTTTTTAGAAAATTGATGTTTAATTTCACTTTGTAAATATCCATCATCTACATCTAACACTATCCTTTCTACTGTGTTTTCTTTCTTATTTGCTAATAACTTATTGTCTCTAGAATCACGTTGTGCATTTAACATTTCATCAAATTCAAACCAATCTTCATCACTTGAACTATGGTGACTTTGTAATCGATTTAATGATGACCTACTAGAGTCAGATTTTAAACGTGCTCGTGTTTTTCTAGGAACTTCACTCATTGACCTATCTCTGAAGCAATGTTTTGGACTAGTACTTTTTGCTATAAATTGAGAAGCAGATCGTTTCATTAGAAACTTTTGAGACTTTGCATTTTCTATTCTCAATATGTCCTCCAATTTCGTTTTAAGTTCGTGTGGAGAAATGGAATTTCTTTTCTTTGTTAATTGTATTTCTAATACTTCCATCTTTTCTGTGGCCGGCGAATGAGATTCAACACTTTCTGGTGTGTATGGTTCGTGCATTAACATATCCCTAGTAATAGGTTCATGCAAAAAGTTGGAATCTACTGTTACATTATCAAAACTTTTTCTAGCGTTAACTAAGTAATCACTCATATCAATTACGTTAATTGTAACAGAAGCATATGACTGGCAACACTGGCATAATACGGGCAAGCATTCATAGGGTGCGTGCGAACAACATTTAATAATACCTGCATTCCCTATCAAGTCTATGCGAAGATATACAGGCTGTAAAATAAAAAATAAAATCCATTAGATAGAGCATGTACAAGGAGCATATAATTTTCTTTACTAGGTCATTAATATAATTATTACAAATCAATATTACTTCATGTCAATAAATAATTCAAACAAAAAACCAATTTTTCAATAATAATTATTACATTATAATTCTGATATCCTGACATGGATAGTATTAGTCAAATGACTTATTTTGTATTGGTTTTGTTAGAATATGAAATCAACACAGACAAGAATGTATGTAGTTAACTCTTTTATCTTCCTGTTTAATGCAAACTTCTTTTCACCAAATTACATAAATCTAATGGAAACATACGTATATTTGGATGATAGAGGTAATTAATCAGACAAGCAGGTTACAATAATTTTAATGTATTTATTTCTATCAACTATGAGTTGCTAATGAAAATTAAGTAGGGTAAGTCGAAGAACTGAAAAATGTGATGAAGTGTACAAATCTGTCAGTGGTTTTAGAATGTGGGTTTTAAAATTTTAAAAGTGTAGTAGAAATTAATACAACTTTATAAAATTGTGACAATTTGTTAATTTATTGTTTCTATAATAACTGACAACAATGTAAAACAAAATACTTTTTCGGTTTTCAGATGTTACTCTTATATATATATTACACAAATACAAAAATGTATCCAACAAAGTGATAGAAAATCTCTACAATTTCTATATTATACAAAGCGGTAGAATACAAACTAGGGTAAGTTTTTGAGCTGGCTTTTTGTTGTCTTATATACAGGGTGTAACTAACATAACTAGAAACATCGTAAATGGAGGGCAGCTGTAACGATTTAGAACCTGCTAGTTTTTGAGATAATCGCATTTTAAATTTTTGTCCTCACAATACATTAAAAATTCATCCCATTATCTTGTCATATGCCAACATCGTGGCTTCCACAGATACTGTTATATTGAGCTTTATAGGTGAGTTTCTGTCGAGGACTTGTCATTAAAACAATATTTTCGTTTGGTTTTTGAATGCCACTGTTAAATTCTAATTGAGAAATAAAGTCTAATTGCATTATAAAATGACATAGTAACTCTTAATAGTAAATTTATTAGATTTTCTACATAGAGAAATGCATGAATTTGAAAATATAATTCTTAAGTAGTAATAAAGTGTAAAATGTACTAGGGCAACGGTTCTCAACCTTTAGCAACCCAAGGACCCCATTTTCATTTAAAAATTTTTTGCTGACCCCCAAACATATCGATGTTTTTTTATTTGAGAAAAATAACCATGTAAATGAAAAATTACATCATTTTATTTATTATAAACAATAAAGACACAAAAATCATACTGACACTGACGTAACATGTTAATTACAAAACTATAACATTGTTTCAACGTGAATGTGAAGACTGATGTTGTTTATTTGAAACAAGGTCACAAATGTTTGGCTCAATAGTGCTAAGCTGAATTCTTAAATCTGGTTCCACATTAAATCAATTTCTATATTTTGATTTTATGTATATATAAAAGTGCAGAAAAAGTCTGTTCACATAAATATGTCGTGGGAAACGGTATTAAATGCTTGAAGGCTTTTGATGAAAGTCCAGTATGATCAGGTCTCATACATAGCCACAAATAGGCCAGATTGTGTTGATTTAAAACTTCAAAAACTTGAAAGTTCAAAGAAGTGTCAGATGAAAGCTCCACAAGGCTGTTTTCTTCCAATGAAGTTAGACTTTTGTTGACGTTGACATTCTTCCAACTTTTATTGGAAACAGGAAAAGGACAATAATCCCTAAGGCTTCTCTTCAAATCCCGCAAATGTTGAATGAGAGCGTTACGTATTTCTTCAGAGAGCTCTTCATCCGCCATTTAAAAAAATCCATGATTGTTGCAAATGACTCATACACGCGGTTCGGAAAATGATTTGTCCACTAGTCTAATCTTTTAATCATCACTTCCAGTTTGTCTTCAACTTTAAATATAGTTACAGCTACTCCTTGTAGACTCAAATTAAGTCTATTCAAATACGTGACAACATCAGCCAGATATGCCACCATAGCTAACCACAAAAAATCATCAAAACGCTCGCTCACTGCAAATGTTGTATCAATGAAAAATATTCATATTTCATCGCTCAACTCAAACAAGCGGTTCAATATCTTTCGATGCGATAACCAACGTAGTTCAGAATGTAAGCGAAGCTGTTTATGATCACTGCCCATCTTTTGACAAAGAGGATTATTAAAATACGAGAATTTAGTGGTCGAGCTTTAATAAAATTAATCACTTTCACAACTTCATGTAGCGTTGTCTTCAATTTTTCTGGCATCTGTGTATGCAGCAATGATTCTAAGTAACTGAAGGAATGACAGCCTGAACACATGCAATGAGTTCAGTGTACTTTCCTGACATTGAACGCGCTCCATCCGTACTAATTCCTACACATTTTGACCACATAATTTCATTCAATATTATGAAATCATTTAAACTATTAAACACAGCCACAGCAGTAGTATGTGTTGTTAATGCACATCAAAATAGAAAACCTTCGATAATTTTATTCACAAATTTGTATCGAATTATAGCGAGCAAATTGGCGTTGTTAGAAACATTTGTACTTTCATCCAATTGTAGAGAATAATATTGACTTACGAACTCTTATAATTAACTGTTCTTTTATATTCTCCGACATTTCTTCGATTCTGTGCTTGATAGTGTCATTCCATAATAAAATCAAATTTAAATCTTAAATCCGAGTTTGACTATATACTCCTTTTATAAAAATTTGAATATGATTCGTGGATCCTTGGGGGTCCGCGGACCACAGGTTGAGAAATGCTGTACTAGGGGAATTCACAATACTATTCAGGGATTCTCCTAGAAATGAAAAGAATTATGTTTGTCGCTTTTAAACTCGATTCACATTAAGCTGACAAAACAAAAACAAAACAGGCTCTATGTTTCAATTGGCGACAATTCTAAAACATTTCTGCAACTTTGCGTTTTATTTTTATTTTGTCTCAACCTTTAAGAACTTTTCTGTCCTGTGTCCCATCAAAAGTCGGTAATGATCAAAAGGTTTGTGTTTTGTCTCGGTATTACACAACATTTTGACAACTCTGTCCGTGCAGTGTGCACAATAATATGCGTCATTTGGCAAATTGGTCTTCTAGAGTTCAACAAACAAATGAAGAATCTAGGTATCTGCATAATCAACAGCTATAAAGCACATTAAGATAATATAAGAGAGTAAGCAAAAGTAATTGCAAAAATTTTATTTTGTATGTGTACAATCAATTATAATGGAATATACATTAAGCATCACGTTAGCTCTTCTTAAATAAAATCAGTTTCTGAGCCCACCTGTTGTTTCGCTTGTCAGTTAAATTACTTGAGTCAAGCACGTGATCGCCGCGTGATTCGCGGTGCATTTTGCATTTTCACCCTCGTGATTTATGTGACCCAGATTCATTTGTTTATTGGACTCTTGATAGGTAAATTAGCAGAGTATATATATCGAGCGCATCAGATCAGATGGGCGTATCCGCCCAATTTGTGATCCTTCAATTTTTATGGCGCATTGATTTCTGGTATCGACCTGGGTGTTGTCACAAACAGGGGAATGTGTTGTATGGCCAGATTAATGCCTTACAAAACATACGCCCGTTTGTCACAATACGCAGGTCAATACCAGTAATCAATCTGCCATAAAAATTGAAAATCACAAATTTGGCGGATACGCCTCTCTGTAAGTACAGATGTTTCACATGAAATAAATTTAGTATGGGCTGTAAAACTTTGTAGCATTTTAGTAATAGTAACAAAGTTCAATATATTTTAAAATGGCCTGACTGCATTTACACTGCTTAAAATTTAAAATAACAATTACATGACTTGAAAACTTGGTCCAGGGTGAGTTCTAGTACTGAAAACACATACATATCCTTATCTACATGTGATTTAGAAATGGATTTAAATAACTAACTGAAAGAGTCAGTTTCAGCAGATTAGTTGTTAGCATGTTTACCTCACAATCCAACGGTCGCAGTTGAATTCCTGGTGCGATCTGGTAATTCTTATAGTGGAAAGAGAGTAAAACAAGCTTCTTCTCAATTAAGGAAGTAAAATCTAAGCCCCATGTCAATGCAATCTTTGATTAAAAAATCTCAATGGCGCAGGGTAAAATTCCTCAAATTCAACTAGATTCTAGAAGGGTTGACCATATGATAATAGCAATCAGTACCATGAGGTACAAAAAATATTCTGCCACCTCTAATTCTCACCCAAAAACAAATAATACATACACAAGGATATAATTAGTCAAAAATTAATGATTTGTATCATAATATTGAAGAAAAGTACAGTACAATGCCAAATTAACTTAAAAATGTCCTGAAAATTCCAAATACAAATCTAGCAAGCCTATATAGTATTTTAAAAATAAATCCTGGCGTGATGTGAACACCAGATTCGAATTAGGCAAGACCTATCATAAATTTAAAGTTGAGTAGCCGTGCACCACTCCATCTTTATAAACAAGATATTACGGGCAAGTTCGAGTTGGTGCTCAGAGCATGTCGGGCGCAACCGATATGAAAATTAGCATTTGATTTGAAGTTTAGAGCAAGCTCTGTTGCGTTCGACTGGTCACGATTAATATATTCCGAGTGTGCTCGTTGTTCTCGGTTCTTAACAAGCAAGAACTACTGAGAAGCTTACCTAACCTATTTTTCTATCGCATAGGTTAGGTAAAGGATGCAGTTGACTTAAAAGATTTTCAAATATTTCAGGCCACATTCTAAAATGGAGATGAAACTAACGCTATTAAAAATTTGGAACTACCTCTTTTGCAAGATTTGAAACCTAAACCAGGAGTAACTCTTCAGCTTCTTCATCCTCATCATCAAAAAGAAGAAATTCACTAATAAGCTGCAACAAAGAAATCCATTGTTTAATATTTCTTTAAATACAAACAATTCAAAAAGGTTATGTTTACATTTTAAAATTCAGTGGTTCCCGTCGTTGTTTGAGTCACTTGTTTAGAATACTTATCCCACTTAAATTTGAAGTCCTCCACAGTTTTTACATGTTCTCCACTTTTCGCAGTTTCTGTTTTACAAGAGCCCAGTATTTCTCAATAGGACATAATTCTATGTTATTGGAGGGATTTAAATCTTGGAGCACAAAATTTAACATTGTTTTTGCCATACCGTTCAATGGTTACTTTTGCGTAAAGGGCAATGGCCAGGTCTGGCCAAAACAGTGTAGAACCTTGGTACTTCTTCAAAAATGGTAGTAGCCTTTTTTAAACATTCGTGCGAATAGTGCCTTGTGTAAAGAATGACCGACTTCGCAGTCCACATTGGCAAATTACTTGCCATCTAACGTTTCTTGACCAAACTTTTCTATTAAAATTGTCTTCTCAGAATCACTCACTTTATTCATATTTATTATTATTCATCAGGAATAACAGTGTAAGATTGTGACCCTGGTGGAGCAGAAAAGTCCATCTTTACATAACTTTTGTCATCCATGACGATGCAATTTTTGCCGTTCTTTAGATCCTCATTAAAGAGTTTTTGAGACTGAAGAATGACTTTGTTAACTTGAATGCTGGTTCGTTTTGAGCATTTTTGCTTTTTATATGTTTTTAAATTATGTCTTTGTTTAATTCGCTACACCATTGACTGAGAACTACCAATATTGTTTTGGCGAATCTCGTGTTAATACCGACTTGTTTCTCTGAAATTCATGCATTACTTTGACGTCAACTTTTTTTACATAAGGATCCTTTTGGACAACCACTTCAGGGTTTCTATTTCAAATTTTCAAGATTTTATATGCTTTAGATAATTCTTTGTACAGTTCTAACTGAAACATCAACCATTGTAGCAATACGTAATCTTGATTTTGGTTGTATATGCCCACAACTTGTTTTCTTATATTTTCGTTTACACCTCCCATGTTAAGTAAACGGTATAGTAACTGATAAGTGTTATGTTAACTTAAACAGATGGATTATCACTTTTAAATGACAAGCAACTTAAATAGGCTAACAATAGGCTGACAAAAGTCAAATCAGCCTACTTTCAAAAAAGACAAAACTTTTCGGTTCAGTCCTTATGTAATTTCTTTTTTGCACGTCCTATATATAAGGCTCTACTTTAGTTCCCCAAAAGAGGTAGTAAAGTAGCACTTTTACTCCCTGAGGAAGTAAAGTGTTTCCATGACAACAACAAGTAAACAACAAAAAAAAGGAATCGCGGTACATGTTAGGATTTATTATCCTACAGCTATGTGATTTTGGCGTTTGCAGAGTGTAATTGTCAGAATGACATGTTAACGAAATTTTTGGAAATTTTTTTTCAAACTTTTGAATTTTTGCGATTATGTCCTAAGGACATGCAAAAAATAGCGTATATACCACTGGATTAAAGTGCCTTTTAATCCCTCATGTGTTTATTTTCCTCGCTAATGCTCGGAAAATAAACTCACATTAGGGATTAAAAGATGCACTTTAGTCCCTGGGTATATAATATACTATTATTCACAATCATATTGCAATATGTACATTTCATATGCTGTAAAAAGCTTGGAAAGTAAGCTTTTGCTATAGCAACACCAAAATGGTTAACAATTTCCTTTACATGTCGTAAAACTGACATATTTAATAATAATAATTTAAAACAGGACGATTTATCCGATTTAAATTTAGGTTTTTATAAATGTATTTAACGCTAAAAACATCTTTTTTATTTAATATTAGTTTTATTTTTCCGTATTTTGTATTTAACTAGCGGCCCGTCCCGGCTTCGCACGGGTGGACATTTATTTTTAAACATTTTGGGATAAACGTAGAGTAAATGTATCTTTATGCAGGACATAAGTAGTTTTTTTTGAAATTACTATTTATATTTTTCTTATGAAGTCGAAATACCTATTTCTTATATGTACACGCCCCTCTCCCGCACTTCGGTGCCCCCTCCCTCGCCGTGTTGGCCGCTGCTCTGCGTGGGGCCACACCAGCCACGGCGCGGCTGCGTTTATTTTACTATTAGTATTTTGTTTAAATTGACATTTTTAAATTCGTAATATCTTTTGAATGGAATGTCCTATTTGAATGATTCAAAAAGTAATCTACAGGTATTGAAACAGTCTTGAATACGAAATGATTTATTTGGATAAGGATTAATACAAAGGTATGGATAACATGGTCTGATTTTGGTCGGCATTTCTGCCAACTTTTAAAATGTAAAAAAGTAGTTATAGTGACATAACTACAATAGTTGGACATACGGTATCGCGAAGTTTTTTGCAGATATTGATATGCTCCTTAATATTGTAGAACATTTTTTTGTTCTATCATCAATAGTTTCCGCAGCGCATGCGATGAAAGACATTTTATAGCTAATATTTGTACACCTTGGGTTACATTATTTAAGTTTTAGTAGAGATCCCTAATTTTTTCTAGTAATAAGTATAGCCTATGTTACTCAGGGATAATGTAGCATTCTAATGGTGAAAGAATTTTTGGAATCGGCCCAGTAGTTTTTGAGTTTATTCGTTACAAACATACAAATCTTTCCTCTTTATAATATTAGTCTACATAATTACAATGGAATTAATTAATTTCTAACTTTAAAATACTGAGCGCATACATTGCTTCTAGCGGCAAAGAATGAAGCCTTACTTAAAATTTCTTTTTGTCGATAGATGGCGCTGATTGGAATTATGACAGTTTCTAGAAAATTTATTTTAAAATTTAAAATTACTTTTTGTTTTGATTATTTAAGTCTAATTATTGTAAATAAAATAGTATACATGTTTCAATGCTAAAGTTTCCAAGCCTCGCGATATTGTTTGACCTCGATGTACCGTCTCGATGAAACAATTATCGCTTGGCTTGTAACGATATCCTTTACCAACTCAACATGTAATCTACTATTGCATTCATTACTATGTGTGTATATTTCAGAGAATTTATTGTTTCTTATGTTGATTAAATTTGGATAGCAGATGTTGGATCAGATTTCTTTTCATGTAACACCTCTACTATTTGGCTCATATTTATTTTACGAAGTGGTTTGGTAAGAAAGCAATATTTTGAAAAGCATACTTGATGCTGATACTATCAAAAATGAATAATTTGAGAACTTATATGAGCCAAAGAATTGATGTCAGTAAGTGACTCATGAGTTTTCCAAATTAGTCGTGAACAGTAAGATTTGACAGAAAAAGTTAAATTCACCATCAGACAGCAATTACCTTTATCATCTGACTTTCTTCAAAATGAATATTCCATGTAGTTCATAGTAGTTAACTTATCATATTTCTGAATCTCAACAAGAATCAGAATCTATGAGACCATCTATTAATAAGTTTTCCCTTATTTAATATGTAGTCAAATTGGTTTGACTACAGTCAGATTTTTGACCAGACTTCACTATTAAAACAAATAAAACAAAAAACGATTAAAGCAAAATACTAAATAACATATGTTTTACAGTTCACTGACTTATGTTAACTGGGTGGCAATCCAACCAATTTTAAAAATTTATTACCCAATGAATTAGTGCATCCTGACTGTCTGTAACATTTATAACTCAAAAACAGTTTAAGATGTCTCAAATCTGATTGTGTCATTGTGTTTCTTGGATACATGAAGGAGAATAGATATTCTTTTTCCTGATTCACCGGATTGCCATTCCTCTGCTTCAATGTGTAATACTGTATGAATAGAAGTTTGCATCTTTAAAATATAAATTCAAACACAATAATGACCTAGCAAAGAAAATCATATACTGTTAATATTACTTTCTAGATCTTACAATTAACAACGTTTTCCAACTTTCTATTTGTTTCTACTTCAAAGACTGTCAGAACAAAATAACATTCTGAATCACTTTCAAAATGATGCATACTTATTGGAAGTACAACTAATTTAACTCTATCATCATTTTGAAAGTGAAACATTATCAAAATAAATCAAAACGCATAAAACTAACTATACACGAAGTACCTTATTCAGAAACCAACAAGTGAAAGTCCAGATAAACTGGCTGCGTAAATAAACATAAAAAGAAATGATTCACAGAGCATGTCCAACTTAAACGACCATTAAAAAAAGATTGATTTTTTGAAATTTACCTTGTGATCTCCCATACATCTGTCACTACCCATAAGTCCATATTCGACGTTATTATTTTCACAGACTAACTTTTTTGCTGTATGACTTAGTAACACTCTATCGCACCAGGATGGGCACCTTGTTAACATATAGCGTGTAGCTTCTGTAACTTTTTCTTCAAATGGATATGTTGGAGGGAAAGTTACATTAAATTCTGTTATATGAATTTCAAACGCTTCTAATTCTTTATCGTATTCCTTTAACTATATGTAAATTTGGTTAGTTTTTACATTATGACAATGGTGATAACATTATGATAAAAGTTGACATTTAACAAACTTGAATAGTAATGGCATTAGCAACATTGGAACATTGGAAAACATTAATGGTTTTACCAACCTCAATTAACTTTAACTTAAGATTAATTTTCATTATACTTTATTGAAATAACATCTATAGTAATGATATAGAACAGTAATTCTACCAATTTACAAGAAAGGAGACATAAATATAGGATAATAGGCATCCTGACGTGTACTATTTTTATTTTTGTCTATCATCAGGAGTCACTGTTTACAAAATGAACGTTGAAGATTTTAAAAACTAATGTATTCACAGCAGGGATCTCCCTTTGTCAACCGAAAGTTGAATATGGAATAAGTAAAATTTTCAATTTTGTCAACTGTACGGCTTGAGGCTCATAGTAATTCTCCTGGAATTATATTATTACAAAACAGACACGTCATGAAAGTTACAGAACGTTGAATTTGTTAAAAGGGTCAGAATAGCAAAAAGCAACCTACCAGTAGAATTACCTAGTCTTCACAACAGTCCAAAACGCATGACTAAGAGAAAAAGCAACCATTTCCTCACTTTATTCCAGAGACTTCTGATTCAGTTTCATGATTTCTACAGAAATATACTTCTTGCCAGAAATGGCGAAGAAGTGCAATTGAAGTTTCCATTTTGTTCCAGTTTGATTCTTCTTTTGTGTATAAATCTGAATAAAGGGATTGTACTATAATCAATTTCACATTCACTTTTGGCTTTTAACGCATGTCCTACCTGCTACTTTTTGGAGAGGTAAACAATCGTAAGACCAAAAAACGACGTCAGGTACGTTATGTAACCCAAGCATTTTGGTATTTCAAAAAGATGATTTCTATAGCATAAAATTCATTGAATTGGTTTGATTATAAATAACAAAGATATAGGGGTGTCCAACTGTAAAGTGAAACACACTATATATCGTATTTCGATATATTGTTTGATATTTCATATTAATAAATAAACAATTTTTGCCATCCCTAGTTTGGAATGTTATTTTGAAAGAGCGTATTAAAAAAACAAAAATTGGGAATTAATGGGATCAAATTTGTCTTTTAGGGAAATACAACATAGTGCTAAAATTGTTGCCAACCAGTTCCAACCATCACTCTTTTTTCCACTTTCTCAGAATCGGCCACTCATTAAAATGAAATGATCCAGGGTTGAGACCCAAAGGATATTTTCAATGTTGCCAAGTTGGGTCTTTTCTATATATTCACGCCAGACAAAACTCTTGCATTCAAAAATGAAAACTGCAGTAGTGGCAAGTTGAGTAAGGAGACAGTAACTCTGTTGGTAGGAACAAACATGAATCAATCAGAAAAGTTGCTGTTATTGATGGTAGACAAGTCAGAAAACCCGAGATGTTTTAAAAACGTAAAGACAAAACCAATACGAGTACGTAACAATAAAGTATGAATGAAGGGTGATCTTTTTGGGAAATGGCTACTAAAAATTAATAAAAGGTTTGGGAAGCAAAAACATCAAATCCTTCTCTTTATTGACAACTAGACTGCGCACAACATTCCGTTGCTAGAAAAGGTAAAGGTTCTGTCTTACCTTAGTTCTTCCCTGCCGACACGACATCAGTTGTGCTGCCAATGGATCAGGGGATAATCAAAACTGTAAACATTTTTATCGGCGCCTTCTGGTCGAGAACATTTTAACAGGGGATTTCGAAATAAACAATAAGATCAAAATCTATGTTTTACAAGCTGCAAGGATGTGTCAAAAATATGAGAACAAGTAACTGAGGAAACAATGAAGAACTGCTTCAGGAAAACTGGGTTTGTTAAAGAAATAGAGGGAGAGGATTACCATGGTGAAGATATCATGCCTGCTGTTGACTACTGGGATGAAGTGAGACCAAGTGAAACTGTGTCATATGAGGAGTTTGTGGAAATGGATGACAATGTGGCAGTGTGTGGTGAGCAGAGTGATGCATACATCGTAGCTGAGCCGTCAACACCCATGAATACCATATAAAAAACTTACATTTTACAAAAACTGAAAAATTGACGGTTATGATTTTTTCATCGTTCCTTAGTGAATGGTCGCAACTGTACATACTTTCTAATTATTTATTTGTGTCATAAAGGATTTTAGTATGCAGAATCATCAATATTTGTTTGTTTTCTAGATATTAATTATTACATGCCTAATTCGACTTTTGTCCGGGTTTCTAGTATTATTAATTTGGCAACCCTGGTGGTATGTATTACACACACATGTGTGGAATACAGAAATTGTTGGCAATTTTCCGACATCCAATAAAATTGCAATAAGTTGACAGAATTAGAATCAGCTCTAATTTATTGTACAATTTTGGGAAATTCTAGTAACTTTTGATATTTTTTCGAGCATACCAATATACAGGGTGTTCCAAAAATAACGAACAATATGTGAATACGAGATAGTTGATGATGTGTAGAGAAAAATTTTCCCATAACTTTTTTTCTAAAATATTTACTTCCCAAGTTATTTACGGTTCAAGTTTTGAGTCCGGTCCTGCACGTCTACTCCATAATCTCTTTATGTCATATAATTCTGAGGACTGTAGTTTGTTGAACTTAAATAATTTGTCACTACAGCACAATTTTGTCAACGTCGCAAAATACCCGAATAGGATTGATAATTTTGAAGAAATTCGTAAATAAAACACGTCCTTTTGGCTCATGTTGCAGTTTGTTTATTTTAAAATAAATTCAAGGTCTAATAACAGCTTAAAACATCTTACTTTTAAAGAGAACATTCGATATCATATATCATTAAATTAAACGACAACTATTATTTGTGTGCACGGCGTTGAATTTAATTTTAAAAACATAAAAAGGTTTGGGCTTTTTAAGAAAATTACGTTCAACGAACAAATGAAGAATCTAGTTCACCGCGTAATCACCACCTGGTTAACACATAGAATAAAATTATTCCAAAAATTAATACCGTCAGAATATGGAATAAGAAAGTTGTTATTTAAAAAATATACCGATACTATGCCAAGAAGTGCGTAGTACTTTAAAAACAAAATTATTTTGTTTTTAAAGTACGAATTTCTTGGCATAATATCGGTATATTTTTTAAATAACAACTTTTTTATTCCATATTCTGACACTTCATCCAATTGCCAACATGGTAATGTTATATCTAAGTTTGTTACTTTACATAAGGAAAGGAGAACGCACACTTTATATGGATTTCTAAAGACCACTCAAATTTAAATATTTTGATACCATTCGACGCGCCGTAAAATGAGAATGATTTGATATCATTGCGCAAAATGTGTAACTCGATTAATAAACCGAGAAAATCCATAAAAACTTAAATATTTTGGAAGTGATTGCTGTCAGGACAGTTCATAAAACTGACAATTGTAATTTATGGCTTATGGGGTTCTGGTATCCGACTAGCCACAATAACAGACGCAGGTAGCTGGGTTTTTGGTTTTCGTTTCCGTGTTGCTAATAACAGCTTACACAATAATAATTTATGTTTTACATTATTAAATGCGATTAACGACTATAGTCTACTAGGTCGTAACTGAATATTATATTATGTGTCAAGTTCTGCGAAGAAATAATGAAAGAAATAAATACAATCGAGTCATAATCAAATGTTTATCATTTATAAAGATTTGTCTGGAGAAAGTGAAGTTATATATCTGTTTTTGTTATGTTTACTAATCTAGGTAAGGAAGTGGAATTCCAACTGTAAACAGGTCTGTACGTAACAACTCATTAGTATTTTTGTTTTTCAGTTGAGTTTTGCTTTTCATTGCCAGTCGAGTTGCCAGTGCACCTGTGTAATTTTGTGTAAAAGTTAACCTCGTCTTTAAGTGTTTTTTTTTATTAGTTGTCTTATTCCTTTATTTAGAAAGTTTTTGTTTTCAAAATGGAATTGTGTTTTGTGTGTGATCAAAGAGTTCGACCCAGAGGATTTCGTCGATTAGAAGATGTACATAATCTTCCTGAACAGTTTCAAGAGATTGCTCAGGTGCGTCGTCGAAACAACAACTTGGTGGAACGAAATCTAGAAAATGGTGAAGTTATTCATATAAATTGTTATCGGCAAGTCATTCACGAAATAGAAGCGAATGATAATGAAGAAGAGAATAATCTCCCTCGCTTCAACTGCGTTATGCAGAGAAGAAATAGGTGTTTTGTATGTAATAACAACAGGAACCTCAATATATGTTCTTTAGATGCCAGAGTGGACATATATTTAAAAAAAGAAATTTTTGTTCCAAAAGCGGCCCTATGTTGTTGGGATCACATCACTGACACAGGTATGGTACGCCCTGAATTGATAGAAACTTTACGTGCTAATATGCGCGATGTAATTATGACATCGAAAGATATTTGTGACTGGTTCAAAGCTTTACGTGCTTCGTCTGTGGTTGCGATAGAAAATCATTTTAATTCTGAAGAAAACATAGAGGCTGACAATTTTAAGACTATTACAAACGTAAGTAAAAATGATTTTAGAGAACTCTTCACATTTTGCGATAATACTATTGTATATGATAAAAATAGAAACATTACAAAAAAAGACCTCATAACTTTTCTGGTTAAGTTGAAATATGATTTATCTGACGACTTCTTAAAAGTTATTTTATCTTATAAATCTAGGGCATGTGTTAGTTTAGCTATAACAACTGTGCGAACAAGTCTTTCGCAAAGATTTGTTTTAGAAAATCTAGGGCCTGCTTGCATAACTCGTGATGCATTTATAAATAACCATGTTACAGATTTTGCAAATCAATTGTATAATCCACATCCCGAGAACCGAAAGGCAATTATTTACGTGGATGGGACATATCTAAAAATTCCAAAAAGTTCGAACTTCAGGTCACTTCGCCAATCTTATTGTTTACACAAAGGTTATCATTTATTGAAACCTGCTCTGGTAGTTGCTCCAAATGGATACATCTTAGACGTACATGGACCGTATTTCTCCGATTCCCGAAATAATGACTCTGCAATGTTGCAGCATCATTTGGAGAATCAAGAAGTGCACGACGCGAATCAATTGCGTGACTGGTTAGAGGAAGATGACATAATAATTGTGGATAGAGGTTACCGAGATGCGACGAATTTGCTTGCTAATCTAGGTTTAGAATGCAAAATGCCCCCATTGTTGCCTCGAGGGCAAAGACAATACTCAACCGAAGAAGCTAATACTGCTCGACTTATAACCAAAACACGGTGGATTGTAGAAGCTCGCAATGGTCATTTAAAATCTATTTTCAAATTTTTCAGGGGTCAAATACCAATTCATCATGTGCCACATATTGGATCATACTGTCGTATTGCTTGTGCTATAATGAATAGATATTTTCCTCCTGTAGAAATGCAAGGAGCTACAGCAGAACTCGCAGATTCGATGAAGGAACTAGCAGATCATGAAAATGTAGTAAAAGCCCGAGTTGAGGTCGATCGTCTCCATCTTCAAAGAATTCGCGATGATGTCTGGATTCAGTTAGACCAAATTGGTTTACCGGAATTTCCGTTAATGTCTTTACAAGCACTGAGAGATCTGACAATAGGAATCTATCAACTTAAACTTGCACCCAGTTACATACAGGATCGTCTCCAAAGAGAAAATAATGACAACTTCATTTTTCAGGTATTTTTAGAAGAACAAGGTTTTCTTAGAGCTAGAATTTATTCCAGATTTACTCAGGCTACAAAGCATCAACTCTGGATCGCATTTCGGCCACAGAACGAGGATCGCGATCACCAAGATGAAGGAGGTATAGATGGGTATTATTGCACCTGTAAATCTGGCTCCAGAACCGTTGGCTGTTGTGCTCATGTGACTAGTGTAATCTGGTATCTAGGCTATGCACGACATCACGAAAACATAAGATTCCCATCCACCAAACTACTTCATTCTGTGTTGGATGCTGGGCGGCGGAATTTGCCACAATTATAAAAAAAATCCTGCTATATTTTATGTCTAACGTGTCAATACATTCACTCATAAATATTTAATAGGGTTTTATTTGCAAAATCTTTCCGATAACGTATCTAAACTAATGACCAATGGCGAACGTACACCTACATACCGGTACATTTATTAGTAAGGTGAGTTAAAAGTTTATAGTACTTACCGAATTAAGGTACTCCTACATTTAAGTACATCGCTTTAATCGTGTTCAAATATGAAAACCTTACTTAGCTCACTTTTATTAAATGCATTTTTCGTCTCAGCGTCATATTCGAAGATATTCTCGCACCCTACAGTGCACGGTGTACCGTCATTAGAAGTCAATTGCCCCCATAAATAACCATCTTTATTTATGGACCTCCCCAGTCGGTAACAAAAAGGGCTTCTACCGCACTCTGTCTCACTTATGTGACGTAAATGAAGCATTTTCAATTTCATTTACAAATTACCGCTTTATTTATTAAGTTAGCGTTTTGGCGCAATGATATCAAATCATTCTCATTTTACGGCGCGTCGAATGGTATCAAAATATTTAAATTTGAGTGGTCTTTAGAAATCCATATAAAGTGTGCGTTCTCCTTTAAAAAAAAATAATTATGAAGACGGGAAAGTGCTAAATCACCACACTTAAACGCATTACACTGTATATCCGTATATTCAGTGGCATAACTACCGCCGGTCCAATTGCCTGGGACCCTCAGGTGCGAGCAGCCTCCAAGTCCATTTTTTAAACAATATTGTTGATATTTATTTTTCAAAATTTGAATTGTTCAATTTTTGTTCCATTATACAGTCTGTTTGATTTAAAGCACCCCGCTTTGTAGCAACTTTATTTTTGGTCAGAAATGGTATAAACATATTATTATATGGCATAAAATTCTCTATGTTCTGATACAGAAAATTCTGTATTTACTAAATCAGCGTGAGCATGATGACGTCATCGGACTTTTTTTAAATTACGTCATAGGTATTTGTTTACTGAAATCAATAGACTATTGTGTTCTCTTTTCAACCATAATACATTCATACTCTTACATAAGAAAATTTTCAAGAAAAACGTGAAAAATGATTTACGACTAGTAGGCTTTGATTTCTGGTTCTCCAATTAATAAAACAGAATTATCTAGCAAGCTTAGGTAAATAATGAAGCTTTAGTTGTTCCAGTGGCGTATTTATAAATTTTTCTCGGGGGGGTGGGGAGGGTACTCTATAAAAAAACTTAAATCAAAATACTTAGACTTTGACATAAATGACCTGAACTGTTAAAAGAAATCGGGGGTGGCTCCACCCTGTTAGTCTCTCCCCCCTCAAAAATATGCTAACGATTTATTCTGAGGGTATTTCATTTTCAATTAGGGAAAATGTAGAACAAAACAGTACAAAAATAAATAATCAATAAAATAAATTGAAAAATTTATTTTAGAATTCCACTAATAGATATAAAGTCGCAATAGGAAATTATTGATCAATCTTTTACCATGCTCGAAAGTATTAATCATATCATATCGCACAAGAACAAAAAAATATGGTCATAAGAAATTTGCATCTCAGTCGCCCTGCAGACGGCTCTCGTTTAAAATCTTTCAGGCGGTCTGGCAGCCATGCGCATATATGGTTTGGTATTCTTTGCTATCCTTTATTCGTGTATATTAAATAATACACTTCAAAAATATATAGCAGCACTTACACAGTAGCTTTCGTGGCCAAACCAAAGCTCAACTCTGATATCCTTCATGATACATGAGATGGTCAAGTTTTTTCACTGGTTTATTTTATCATATCGAAAACGAGGAACAAGAATATGACCATAAGAAATTTCCATTTCAGTCGCCCTGCAGAGGACGCTCGTTTAAAGTCTTTCTGGCGGTCTGGCACCCACGTGTGACTTTCCAATGTTTCTGGTAATGATTGTTTGGTATCCCTTATGATTCAAAAAGTTATTAGAAAAAAGAATCAAGTGGTAAAAAGTATGTCACATGACCCTTCCACTAATGCAATGCATCAATACATATTAATAATTTCCTAATGCGGCTCTTTATCTATTAGCGGAATTCTAAAATAAGTTTTTCAAGTTATACTATTGATTGTTTATTTTTGTACTGTTTTGTTCTACATTTTCCCTAATTGAAGATTAAAAACCATCAGAGTCACCCCCGATTTCTTTTTAACAGCCCATTTATGTCAAAATCTTGATATCAAGATTTGTCGAAATTTAGATTCGGAAGTTTTATAGAGTACCCTCCGCCCCCCTAAGAACAATTTGTAAATATGCTACTGAAACAACTAAAGTTTTGTTATTTACCTAGATAATTCTGCTTTATTAATTGGAAAACCAGAAATCAAAGTCTACTAGTTGTAAATCATTTTTTACGTTTTTCTTGAAAATTTTCTTATGTAAGAATATGAATATTTATTATGGTTGAAAAGAGAACACAATACTTCATCGATTTCAGTAAAAAATTCCTATCATGTAATATAAAAAAAGTCCGATGACGTCATCACGCTCACGCTAATTTAGTAAATGATACATTCCACGCCGATTCGACCAAAGTTGGCGCGGTACTCTCATAGATTTTTTTATATTTTGTTCACGTAATACCCTTTCCCAGTCTGCGTCAAGTGGACTTCTTTCGGATAATTCTTGTTGCAGTGTGTAAAGTGTATATGCACGATTATAGATAAAATGTCTCTACTTCCAATTCTATTGAGATACAAAGTTGAAATTTGATTACAATGATAAGGACATATCATGCAATAGTTCTGATTTTTTGAAGAAAATTAATGGAACATTTTGAGAGTCATATTCGGTGTTCTTATTACAAGTGCATGTCGTTTCAGAACATTTTTTTTGCACGACTATAGAAGAAAATTCATAACTTCTGATTCCATAGCGATACCAAATTGAAATTTTAACGCAATTATAAGAACATTGCATACAATAGTTGTAATTTTTTTGAAAAAAATAAATGGAACCAATTTTGAGATAAGTCAAAATTTGTTAAAAACTCAGATAATATACTATGTTACATATGTTGGAAAAACGAACAAAAAATTACCGTAGATAGTCCATTTCATTCTCTTTCAAATGCAAAAAACCCGACCTTCCTAACTAATACTAAAGCCGAGTAAATAGCATTTGAATATAGGCATGTACGTTTAAAACTGAAAAAATAAACCTCTATATCTTGCGAACGGTGTATTTATGAGCAGTAATATTTGAGCTTTATGTAAGGCTGGAAAAGAGTATTACGTGAACAAAATATTAAAAAAAATTTATGAGGGTACCGCGCCAACTTTGGTTGAATCGGCGTGGAATGTATCAAATACAGAATTTTCTGAAGCAGAACATAGAGTATTGTATGCCATTTAATAATATATATGGTTTATACCATATCCGACCAAAAATAAAGTTGTTACAAAGCGGGTCGCTTTAAATCAAACAGACTGTATATCATCCTGCCCCCCCCCCCATTGTAAAATGATCAATTCACACTATACAATTGATAATATTTCTTTGTACAACATAGATTGAGGGTATACAAAATGTTTGTTTTACGAAGCTGAAGTCATTTGAGGTGCTATTATATGTCATTTAAGAAGTTTCCTTGAAACATCAGTTACCCAAAATTTGAAATTCCCACGATAATTGTTAGTTTAAACAGTGGGAAAAATATATTTGATATCTTTGCCCCCCTCCCACATTGTTTGATGTTTAATTCAAATTTTACAATTATTTATCCTTGTTAATGGTTAATTAATTTGTTTAAGGTAAGGTTAACCGTTTTTTTTGCTTGTCAGAAATTTCGAGCAGGGGGGCCTCCTATATGTACAGGGTGATCCACTTAACTTTCTAATACTTTCCGAATTATTTACGTTTAAATATATAAATAAATAATATTAAATAATAACACATAAAATATTACTGCATTCTTCTTTGGTGTATGGCATTTTTACAGTATAAACTCACTAAATTTACTAATGCCCATTTATTTTATTGTTAGAAATGTCAAAGTAACAATTCAAAGTCAATGTTTTTAAAATCAAAGCATACTCGATCGAATATGCGATAGTGTGTAATTTACATATATTTAAAAGCAAATATTTCGAAAACTGTTAAAAGTAAGTATTATACAGGGTGGGATTAAAGTATGGAATATTTAAAAAAAAGCGAACTCAACCGATTTTTTTAAAAACGCTGAAACACGTTGATTTTGTTTTTTAAAAATACACATTAATATGTGCAATTCATCTTCCGACTGTCATTTCTTTCTAAGTTATGATGTCATCACAAAACAAATTTAAATGACAATATAGATTTTTTATAGTGGAATCCGATAGTAATTTTCCTTCCCTTTATGATCATGCAAATAAATCATAAGGTTGCATAACAAAAATTCTGAAAAAAATCGAGTTGTACTTTGTAAATGTTTGTTAGTTGTGACGTCATCACAAAAAATTTAAATGACAATATAAATTTTTAGTAGTGGAATCCGATAGTGATTTCTCTTCCCTTTATGATCATGCAAATAAATTATAAGGTTCATAACAAAAATTCTGAGAAAAATCGATCTGATATATTGATACCATAATATCAATAACATTAAATGTTCAGATCGATTTTTCTCAGAATTTTTGTTATGCAAACTTATGATTTATTTGCATGATCATAAAGGGAAGGAAAATCACTATCGGATTCCACTATAAAAAAATCTATATTGTCATTTAAATTTTTTTGTGATGACGCCATAACTTAGAAACAAATGACAGTCGGAAGGTGAAATGCACATATTAATGTGTAATTTTGAAAAACAAAATCGACGTGTTTCAGCGTTTAAAAAAAAACAGTTGAGTTCGCTTTTTTTTTAAATATTCCATACTTTTCCCACCCTGTATATTCTAATTGTTGAAATCAGACTGGAATTCTACGTTGAACAAGGCAATGAAATACAGGGTGTTCCATTTTAAAAAATTCAATTTTTATATATAACTTCGGCATTTATTTTTCAATTGTTTTTTTGATGTCATATTTAAAAACTTTAGAAAAAGCTCTACAACTTTTGTTAGAATTATTTTTTTGTAACTACAGAAATAACAGAGAAAAGTAGGGGGGGAAGTTAAGTGGATCACCCTGTACAGGACCCGAGGTTCCGGAAGGGATAGTTTCACCACGGCGAATATTATGTCAAAAAGCACCCACTTCACAAATAAGTAGAAATATCTTGAACTTCTATGTATGTAGTAAAATTTGATATGTAAAAGTACCTGCTCATTCATAATGGTAAAAAGCCATTAAATTCTTCATGTGTAACTAAATATTTATATTAAAAATAGTCTAAACTGTTATTCTTTAATTAAAGCATTAATGTTACAATATTAAAAATAGCCATTTCTTCAGAAAGTCAACTTTTATCTAGATCTTGGTAATATTGCACTTTTCCACTTACCCAACTATCATTGCTACTTAAAAAAACCGTCTGATGATCAGAATGATTGAACTCCTTTTTACCCACAGTTAAAATCAATTGACTGTTATCGTCCGTATACTGCAACTTGGTATGGTCACCATTTTTATTATTTTGAACACGAGTAGTCGTCAGCCCTTCAGTTAATTTCTTAAAAAAATATATCCCGTAGCTATTATTTATAAACCAATAACTTTTATTACCTTCATAACACCATAAGTATCAGTCCGGAAATTAAAATCTCCAAAAATAAAATATGGAGCTTTTCCATAGGGGTCATTATGAAACCTTTGCAAAGTATAATCTAGCGCACGGCGTCTATTTCTACAATAAACCGATGGAAATGATTCCATTGCAATAAAATTGGATGCATCATGGAATAAATGAATGTTTACCATATCGAATACAGTACCATTTAAGGACCAACGAGTTCGTAAGAATCCTTTTCGTGACCATTTACACTAAAATAAGTATTTGATTATATAGAGATCTACAGATAATGGTAATTAAAAACAAATTAATTAAACCAGTTTTTTGCTCTCATAAATTCTCACATATCGGATGGGCTTCTTGGAACCAGTTTAATTTAAAGAATAACCTATTAGTATATTAACAACAGAAATTTAGATTAAGAACTGGTTTTATGTAAGAAATTGACGTAAATTTGAAGGTTCAAAGTTCAACAAAAGAAAAAAAAATCTTAACAATATTTATTAATACTACCTCTGGAAAAAAATCTTGAGGAAATTTAGCTTTTTCCTTTGTAATCACTGATTCAATATTTCCTGAATGTATTTCTTTATCATGTACTGGAATGAACTTCATATCTTTAAAATTCCAAATTAAAACATTGTCAATTGATTCGTGAATAAAATATAAATTTCCAAGCGCCTGAAAGATTAAAATTGAGCTGTGCGGTTATGCATTTTAAAGTATTTAATAATTACAGTAAAATTCTCGGCTGAACTATAATCTTCATCCAAAAATACTCTGACTTTATCGAACAATCGCAGTTCATTGCTAGACATTAATAAATTAACGAAATCCTCTACATGTTTCATACTTTTTTCATAATTTTTTCCACCGACTTCTTGGCAATGTAAAGCTATAAATTTTGGATCTAATCTTGCAACTGTAGAAAGAAACTCCTCTGTCCATATTTTTAACATTTGTTCAGGCTAAAACAATTAAATAATTTTGTTATATTTATTATTAATTAAAAGGCTTGTTAATTACTTACATCTTCGAAAATAGATCCTACATTTGCAGTGACTAGCAAAAGTTGTACAGTTTTTGTAGAACCCATAATTATAAACTAATTTAGTAGGACTAGGTTATGGAACTGTTTTGTATGGTTTTTTTATTAATCCATTGACGATAAAAATCTATAATTCTATCATGGTTTTCCATCAATCATTCATCCTTATTTTTATTTTGTGTTGTTACCATTGATGGCTTCAGATTTTTACTAATTTATGTATCTATTTATAAACTCATTTGCTCAGATTTTTTGCCAATAAATTTACTTGTATATACCTATTCATACAAACTCTTTATTTATGGATTATGCGCGCGCACGCATACTCTCAAGTATATGCTATATTTGAAAACTTGTGACAATCAATACGCTCTTATTTATAAAGGGTGAATTTAAAGAATTTATTATTCATGGTAATAGTAATATAGGTGATAATGATTAATTGTTGGGCGTGTTATGAATAGCATTTATTGACCTATGAACATTACATTATTAAAGTTTTATCACGTTTGGCATTTTTTAACCTACAAATTCATTTGTAGGTCTAAATTATTTTCTTATTTTTCTATTCAATAAAGGGGAAGTACAGAAATATTAGGGAGGCTCCATTATTTTTTCCTAAGAATTTTTTAAAATAGGATAAACTAGACTTCCTAAATGAAAACTTAAACTGTGTTATTTTTGAGTTGGGACGCGGATGTCAAAATCTATCTCTAGACCAAAATTAAGCTGTCTGAAACAGAGATATCTTTTGTTTCTTTTTACTTTAGTGACAAAATTCAGCTGCTGTCAGTTATAAATTTTAGATTATGCTGTCATGTTTATTTTTATGCAAGTAAAAGTTTTTAATGTGCACATTATTATTTATTTACTGTTTGTAGAGACTTTTTAAAACTAGTATAGTACATATATGAATTTTACGACAACTTTTAATAAAGTATTAATTCTACCGAATTTCAGGTTTATATAATTGTCATACTGACAGTTTAATTTATTAAACCAATCTTCATGATTACCAACCTTCCAATAAATAGTTTCAAAATATGAAATGTCACTAGGAGAATTTGACATGCGTGACTTAACTCTAAAGGTAAGTACTCACAGCAGCGGATCCGCAGGCGAATGTCATACGATTGGTCGGTTTGAGTCTATTTGACTCAAACTATCTACTGGTACTCTCCGCCTGGTGTGAGTACTTAGCTTAAATAACACAGAGCTCAGTTCATATTTAGGAACTCTAGGATAAACCAAGGTCCATTCATGTGTATGTATACCTATACTCCGGACACTGAACAGATATAGTTAAAAAAAAATCAAGGCAGCACAGATTGTTCTGATTGGTTTTATGTGAAAGTTAAATTTACAATAGAACATTTTTGTATATGAATTGTTAATTCGTTATAAATGATGTCACTTAGAGAAATTTATACTAGTATAAATAATTACCATACATTTTAAAAAATTGCATTTTATTAATTTAATAAAAAAGCCATGAAAAGTTCGCGAGTGCTATGTGTTTACATATATTATAATATATAATAAATATTTTTTACAATAAAACAAAGAAATTACATACAAACATACTATATATATACGTCGCATGGTAAGGTGGCAATCTCAGAACAGTTCTGTTGCTTTCCTGTGTTAATTCGTCGATTACGTTAGCACTCACTGTGTTTAGGTGCATGCTGTTTTACTTAAGATAACAATTCAGCTCTCACATACTGTCTTCGTAGGGGATAGTTTTTTCTGCAGCCAGTTATGTATGTCAGCTTTCTTTGTTGCTAGACTGAATTTTTTCAATTTTTCTTATGTGATAACTTGCGTTATCCAAGACGATAACGCAACCTTCTTCAAGACTGGGCAAAATATTTTTAAACCATTGTTCAAATGTATCTGCGTTCATTTCTTCATGTGTATGTATACCTAGTACACATACATAGGTCATCTCATCAAAGTTGAGACGGCCATATTTGAGCCCAAGTTATCTGTCAGTTTCTGACATAAGTGAAATGCCGAAGTCTATTCCCCAAGAAATGACTGGTTGTAGTGCACCAAACTGTTCTAGTAATTCCCGGAATGGTGCACGTTTGTTTCTTTTTAGGATAGGAAAATAAGACAAATTTGTTATAGATATGCGTAGATGTCAGAATTGGGAATGACTGAATACTCAAGATTATGTATGTAAAGTAAGCAAGTTTGAGTCTTAATAAAATTACATGTAGAAATAATATAAATTATTTAAGCATAGAGAAAGGATAGTCTGTAGATTTCCCCTAGTTCCATTTTGAAGAAACGCAATTTGAAATAAGAAGAAAAGATGAACGGTAAATATTGAAATGAAACGCAATTCCTACGTTATTTAACGTTTCCAATATAGTTACAGTTAATAAGAAATGTAAAAGATTAAATGAAATTATAAATGTAGTTGCAATTAATAAAAAAAATAAAGCTTTTAAAGGCAATTAAGGAAACAGGCCATCTAATTGCCAAACACAATCATCAAATAATACTGGATATGTTAAAGAAAAGTCTAAAATAATTGAAGAGTGTGGAAGGATTGAAAGAGAGAGCCTCGATATACTTTAAAAGATAATACTACAGCACATTCTCATGCAGATACTAAAAGGAACAGAGACACTATTCACTTCAGGTTTTAAAAATACCGATGTGGCCGCTGGAAATCTTGAAAATGGCAGTATAAATACGATTTGCAGGATAATTACCTACTTAATATATTCTTAATTTTTAGCTGGTTGGAAAGGTTACAAAAGCTTAAAAAATAGTTGCAGCATCCACTTGCATCATACTCCATTCTGTACAGACATTTACAGAAGTTAGATTTCCGTCCACGGCTTTTACATGGCTTTCTGCCATATTTGGATAACAAAAAAGAGAAACTCAAATACTGTTTGAGGGGGATACCATTAATAAATTAGTTGTATCACAGTTAAAATATTCACTTTAGTTGTTATTGTTGTATTGTTCATATAACTTTTGTTCATATAATTAATAAATCGTCGCCATTTTAGACCATCATTTTTTAACGTGTTAATGTTTTCGTGGTTTTATTCAGTAGTAGTAGTTAATATTACTCAATAACACAAGGATAATTCGAATGTCTAAAAATATTATTTGTTAATAAGTTAATACATAGTATTATTGACTTGTTTTAATTAAAATATTCGTAACCTTTTCTGTATGTTATGTAAACATTTGATTTGACAAATTCATGACAAATTAAAATTGCCGCCAAAAAAGAGCCATTTTTGAGCCCATTTCAAAAGCCAATAGTGGAAATGGGTGAGATAACCTTTACTTTGGATATAATTATGCATGCATCAACGTAACTTGGGATAAACCACCACCTACATAATGTAGGTGGTGTTGGATAAACCCATGAACTAGAGTCACTGCATCTTGTTACCTAGGCCAGCTGGTCGACCAGAGTATCGCAAACCGCCGCCATATTGGGGCAAACGATGAAGCACGAAATTCTTCATTATTTGTTCTGTATTGAATTTAATCAAATCCACGTTTACTTTAAAAGGTTTTTATTATTCTGAAAGATCAAATCTCTAATATGTCAAACACGTAAAACGTGGTTTTAATTTGTCCATTATTAAAAATCACCCTTCTCTGCCTCAATATGACGGCGGTTTGCGTTACTCTGATCGACCAGCTGGCCTAGGTGACTAGATGCAGTGACTCTACCATGAACAAATATATCGTGATATGAACGAATATCGTTATGGAGGATGCCAACTTCATGTAGTTGAATTTAATAATAGTGTACTCTGTAGTCATTTTATTATATTGGCAGGCGCCAATAAACATAGATGGCGTTGTACAACATCAAAATGTCTTCGATATGTGGTAACTGATGCCATACTTTTTAGCAGTTGTTTCTGCTGTGTTACATTTTAATGGTGTTTGTAATGTTGACGGTATAAATTTAATTTTTGAACTTACCGCTTTCTAAATCACATTTTGCGAACATAACAGTTGAACGCGAACCTAGTGTTTCCCTTAGTGTGAACCCAGTGCAAAAAGCACTGGCTGTTTTAGGATCTCTAAAAATAATTTGACTGTATAATAATAAAATTTAGTTTTGAAAATGCCATTTTACCTTAGAATATAAAACTTTAGGAAGGAGCCTTATCATCACCACACACGACTGGAATGGGGTCTCAATATGACGGAGTAGATGTTTCTGGTTTTGTAATTAAATACAGGGTGATCCAAATTCATTGAAAACGGTTTGAATTTACCGCCACGTCAAATTATTGTCACATTGGCAACAATAATACTTTTCTGCTTCTTTTATTTTACAGCGGCGTCTCAAAAATAATATAGCATATAAACTTCGTTAATTTTAAATAATAAGGTTACTTGATAATAAAATGGTCTAAAATAAAGCAAAAATTTAATGAAAACCCGGAACAACGTAGCAAAGCACAGCAATGTAAACGAGAAAGTGACGAGTTGACTCTGCAATTTTACACAACACGTTTTAATAGTGCTACACTAACAACGTGAAATACACTAAAACCTAAGGCGAAATTCAAACCGCTTCACTCAATTTGGATCACACTGTATTTCCATTGACGGTTATTATTTCTCGAAATGCGCACATAAACTACATAACCTCAATTTTGAACCATAGTATTTTGAAATTAATTTTAGAATATAAATTTTATATTTAATATTTTAAACAAACAAATACTTACTTGTGAAATGTAATTCTCTTCTTCGTATTTATCGGAGTTTGAGAAAAAAAAAGCAGATTTAGGTAGTGTCGAATGGCAGCTAGTGTGACGTCATATCCGTCATTTTTAAAGCTCATTGCGCCGGGTAGTTATGCTTCTTCTTACAGTTTTATATTGTAAGCATTTTACCATTTGGATATTAGAAATCACAGAATCAGATTTTAGTAATCGCTAATAATACAACTGACATAATAGCCCCTCTATTTCAAATAGTAGCGACATCGTATAGCAAACCTGGTTCAAACTTTAATAAAGATAAAAAAGCTACTTAATTGTTACCTCAATTTAATAAAAGGTTTAAATATTATAATTTCATAGGTGTACAGGGTGATCCAAATTGAACGAGGAATTGAAATAATATAGCTTTTAAACTTTGTTAATTTTAAATAATGTTACTTGATAATAAAATCGTGTAACAAACCGTAGTTCTGAAAAAAAAACTGCTCTGTAAAATAAGAAAACAAGCGAATTAAAGCAAAAATTCAATGAAAACCCGAATAACGTAGCTAAGTACAACGATGTAAACGAGAAAGTGACGAGTTGACTCTGTAATTTGACACAACACATTTCAGTAGTGCTACACCAGTGTTGTAACAGATACATTATTTTGTGTATCTAGATACAGGTATAGATACTATCAGAAAAAGTTACCTAGATACAAATACAGATGCTTTTGCTGTGAAGTATCTAGATACAAATACAAAGTCTAACATAATGTATCTAGATACATTTGTAGATACTTGTTTTACTGTAATCACTCCAAAAATAAAAACTTCCTACACAATTTTTCGTAACGAAAATAGTCGTTTAACTAAGCATCAATTACAGGATTAGCCTAGGACAGCAATATTTATTAAAATTTATACATATTAAAAATGGATAATTATTAAGCAGAAACCAGTATCTAATGATAAATACAATGTGTATTCAAACCTTTACATTTTTTTAGAATTATTATGTGTTCTTTTCCCACTTAACTTGCTTTGATATTTTAACAAAAATATAAAATAAAACATTATTAAAGCATTCCAAACATGCTACTTGTGTAGATTTTCTATCTTCAATCTTGGTGTTGTGCAAAATATTAATAACTTGTATGAATTCCAATAGTTTTAGTTGTTTGAAAACCTAGATAATATTTTATTTCGTACTGTGTCACATTTGTCAGTTTTACGTCAAACTTTTTAGTCCAGAACATGCGATTTTACGGTCTAGTATGCTTGTAAAAAATCTTATTTCATACTGTCCGGTAAAAGGGTATTTACCGGACTCATTTGAGTCCGGTAAATGAATTATTACGTTACAAGGCCGGTAAAAAATTTTACCGGACTGAAAATCCAATTTGAGTCCGGTAAAAAATTTTACCGGACTGAAAATCTAATTTGAGTCCGGTAAAAAATTTTACCGGACTGAAAATTTTAAATGCATTTTTTTAAAAATGAACAATGTGAGGCAGTATGAAATAAAACGCCTTACGTCATACTTCCGGTAAACCATTACAGTAGCTCGTTTCAACATTCGAGACTCGGCTCCTTCGTCGCCTCGTCCCGAAACGTTTTCAACTCGCTACTGGAAACTTGGGTTTACCGGACTTATAACGTAATATACTATTACAGGACTTGTGACTGTAAAAAATTTTACCGGACGCAAATACAATCAATCAAGTGGACAATGTTTTAGTACGTAATCAGTTACCATGGAAACTCGTTCTTCATAGATGTTCATATTTTGCATTCGGAAATTTATTTTATATATATTTTTTTTAAATTAAACCAATATTCCAATAATTGCAGTATGAAATAAAACGCATTACGTCATACGTCCTGGAAATGGTCTTACAGTCTCGTTTCGAGACTCGTCTCTTACTCAACTGTAAAATTCCATTTCCAGGACTTATAACGTAAATTACTATTACAGTCTAGTATGACTGTAAAAAATTTTACCGGACGCAAATACAATCAATCAACTGGACAATGTTTTAGTACGTAATCAGTTACCTTGGATACTCGTTCTTCATAGATGTCCATATTTTGCATTCGGAAATTTATTTTATATAATTTTTTTTTAAATTAAACCAAAACTCTAATAATTGCAGTATGTAATAACGCATTACGTCATACGTCCTGGAAATGTTCTTACAGTCTCGTTTCGATGTTCCGCACTCGGCTCCTTCGTCGCCTTGTCCGTAACATCTTACTCGACTGTAAAATTCCATTTCCAGGACTTATAACGTAAATTACTATTACCACTTAACAGAAACAATCATAACCTAAATATTATTTTTGGTAACCTAATTTCAAAGTAGGTGTTGGTACGATTCACACTATAACAATTTCACTTAATAAGTGAACATAATCAATGTTGCGTGCTGGAAAAGTACCAGTTTTCTTAAATGACAAATACTTTAGGAATTTTCTTTGTATTCTTTCGACGCAGAGTTGTTCCGATATATAAAATGGATACCAAATAACTGTAGCATATTCGAATTTGCTTCTTACAAAAGAAAAATATAGAGTTGTAAGTACATCTGAATCTTTGAACATTTTAGAAGTTCTAAAAATAAATCCTAGGGTTCGTGAAGCACAAGAACAAACTTCAGCAATCTGCTTCTGAAATGACAGCTTTGCATCAAACCATACACCTAAATCTTTTATCTCAGTAGTACGTTGTAAAGCTGTTTCTTCAACGTAGTAATCAACGGCTAGAGGAGAAACTTTACGTGTGTATGTGACTGTGAAGCACTTGGAGACATTTAGGTTCAGTTTAAACTCAGCGCACCACTATACAAGATTATTGATATCATTTTGCAGACTTACAGTGTCATTAGGAGATTGTATACAGTTAAAGATCTTAACATCATCCGCAGTTGTGACGATAATGCAATTTTAAATTATAATAAATAAACATTTGGGAACGAAGCACAATAAAAATTACGACCAAACAATGTTAACCAGCCAAACAGCATCCGTCTATTATAACACCCCGCGCTCGCTGATTCACGCCAAGGTTAAAAGAAGAGCATTTGTAAGCAGTGCTTATATGAAGTGTATGTATCACATTTGAATCGGTATTACCTTTCCGTGCAAGTTTAATGAGCCTAATTTAAAATAGTACTCTTGCTGTACAGAGTTGATATTGAGCCAGCGTTGCCAACCTGGACAAAAACAGAAATAGTACTGGAGCATTGAAAATTATAGTACACTTACAAAAAATTATAGTACTCAATCAGTTTTTCAATGTTAAGAATGGCCAACGTAAATGAAGTAAAAACGAAATTTAATAGCATTTGATAACTATAGAGCAATTGTTCCAATGTTATTAGGCATACTTATTTCGGGCGTTTTTATGTAGTCAAAACAATAAACATATTACTTTTATTAAAAGACGGGCGTGAACGCGAAACTTGCGGCAGTTAGCTACGGTTTTCGGTACCTAATGTTGAATCGTACAAGTATTTATTAACTGCTGAATTATTTATACCTCTTTTATCAAGTTCCTAGAAGAATTTTATTGTTTGTTATTAACGACACAAGAATATAAATGAAGACTTTTTCATTTGTTTTTACATGATGTTATTATGTGTAACTTAATATTAGATACACAGAAAATATATATAGTACATTTGGCGTACTATTTAAATTTTAAAAGTACATAGTACCGATAGACCCAATTATAGTAGGAATACTATAATTATAGTACGGTTGGCAACGCTGTATTGAGCTTTAATTTGATAAATATTTCAATTTAAATAAACGATAACCATAATTTTACAAAAGTATTTTTGCTAGCATTGTTTTTATTTTTAATAAATTCTCAAGGCAAGCATTGCTTCCATTGCTTCCATGGACCGCACGCCACTGTTGTTTATAGAGTCACTACATCTAGTCAGCTAGATCTATCTATTTTTTTGAATATTATTAATGAAGATCAGCAAGTCGCATGACAACAACATCAATATTCAAAGTATCTAGATTATTTTTAATCATTCCGAAAGGAAATTAATTATACTACAGAGAACGACTACCAGCATAGCGAGAAATTTTCCATATGAATTAGATGTTTAAGCAGACATACAAAGTAAGTAGATATTTTTTTGAATATTATTAATGAATATAATTAATTTCCTTTCGGTATGATTAAAAATAATCTAGATACTTTGAATATTGATGTTGTTGTCATGCGACTTGCTGATCTTCGTTAATAATATTCAAAAAAATATCTAGTTACTTTGTATGTCTGCTTAAACATCTAATTCATATGGAAAATTTCTCGCTATGCTGTTAGTCGTTCTCTGTAGCTCAGTTGGTAGAGATACCACCTAGACAGTGGAGGGTCCTGGGTTCGAGTCCCAGCAGAGTCGATAAATTTTTATATGAATTTGCATTCTAAATATTATTTAATATATATATATATATATATATATATATATATATATATATATATATATATATATACACACAAAATTTTAAAAGAATGTAGATATGTATCTAGATACATTACAACACTGTGCTACACTAACAACGTGAAATACACTAAAACCTAAGGGTCGAAATTAAAACACTATCTCACTCTTCACTCAATTTGGATCTCACTGTATATTATTAATATGATTGTTTTTACAAAACATTATTGTCCATTATCAAATTAATGTTAAACTATGTGACTATGACTATTATTAAACCTAAGATTTATTCACGAATATCACGTACCAGTAGATGCATAAATATTATTTTATTCTGCTTTATGCATAAATATTATTTTTGTTTTTGTTAAAGAAGTGTATTGATAACCACGCTTCATCGCTGGTTTCAACGAAAATTTGTGAAATTTATTTAGTTAAATCACTAAAACCATATATCACAGATTACAAACTGATTTGTTGTTCACTTTTACGTCGATTGCATCGTTGAAATCTAGATGTCGCCCACTTCGTGATTTTCGTAGAGTCATTGCATCTAGTCACCTAGAGGTGACCGCTGGTCACCGCTGGTCGAGCAGAGTACCGCAAAACGCCGCCATATTGGAGCAAAAAGCACGAAATCTTTCATTATTTGTATCTGATTGCATTTAATCAAATTTATGTTTACTTTAAAAGGTTTTTCTTATCCTGAAAAATTAAATCTCTAATATGTCAAATACGTAAAACGTGGTTTTAATTTGTCCATTATTAAAAATCACCCTTCTCTGCCCCAATATGGCGGCGTTTTGCAGTACTGTGATCGAACAGCGCGGCCTAGGTGACTAGATGTAGTGACTCTAGATTTTCGCGAATTATGAAGCTGAAGGTCAAATCTGGTAACTTTCAAGGTCGCCAACATCGTTCTGGTACTATTTGAAAATAAAGGGGCTAGAAAAAGCAAGTTCGTAAATTAAACAGAAAATCCACCGATTACTCAGAGAGATGATCCACGCGTTTTTGGCGTCTTCTAAAGACAGGCTGCGGTTCATGCGTACTTTCAACTAATCTTTCTAAAATATATTTGCCATCTGTGGATCATTAGCGCTCTGGTGTCTTAAACCACTTGCATCCCCGGGTAGACACAGCCCTGATCGGACACTATTGGGGAAGGAAGCTTTGTGTTTTATCTTATAGGGTTTATGGAATGTACGCAATGTAGACCTAATAAATATTATTGAAATAAATAAATATTGTGTATGCAATAAATATTGTGTCTTACACAACCATGCCGTGTCGTACAAAGATGAATAAGTTGTCATTGAGTGCCCAAAAATGTGTATACAAACATCTATTTTTGTCTCTGTCTTGTTTTCGACTAATCTTCACTTTTAAAACAATTTTAATACTTTTTCTAGTAGATGGTGCGCCTCATGAGCATGGGCCTAACAAGAGAATTCTTCCTGGGGGGGGGGGCAGGCCCTAGGTTTATGGACGACCCCATAGAGCGCGAGTTTTAAACATCCAGGCGCTCAATTGGCATTTTGCTGGGGGGGATGGTCATTCTGAGGGGGCAGGCCTCCCTGCCCTTCCCCTTAGTTACGCCAGTGCTCATGAGCACCACTAAAGCAGAAAAAAACACTTGATCTTATACTTCCGTGTGGCTTTCTGCGCCTCCCAGCCAGCACACTGACGTTATAATGACTTTATTTTTAAGTGATTATTGGTCGACGACCAATTTTTATTAGTCGTAATGACTAATAAAACGATGTCCATAAAATGTCATTTCGTGGGACGTACTTAGACGTCTTTTAGACGTACAATAAGGTCGTTTTTAGACTTGTAATATTATGAATTATAACATACTAACAGCGATACCATAATCATTTCTTACTGAGTTGATTTTGATACTAGATCCACTTCCACTACTAATTGACCAATAGTCTGTGAATTGACAAGAAAAATGTTACATCACATTTTATATTGCTAGCCCTGAATATTTCCAATGTTTAGAAAATTAAAATTGGAACCGTAACCGAAACCCTTATTTTAAATTTACAAAAACCGGAACTAGAACCGAAACCTATATTTGTAAAGGGTTCCAGTCCCTGCTATAAATTAGTTATTTTATGAACGTACCACACTTACATGTACCGAAACGTGCGTCAATGTAGAGGTGTTACTTGTCATATGTTATTAGAAAAATTCATACTGATTCACATCCCACCCCACCATACATACGCATAAATTTGAAGAGGGTTTGATTCTCTTTTATTTTTCTTTCTATGGCGGGGGGCAGCTGCCCCCAGCCTCTCGCTGGGTACGCCTTTGCTACTACTATAAAATAGTTAAACTTTTTAATAGAAAAAGAAAGTGTTCCAAGAATTATTTCCACCTTTTTAAATTTCTACGAATTCATTTTAATATTCGAGGACAATGAATGAAGGTTAGTAAGTTAAAATGTGGGTTAAATTCTTTCAAAGAACACTACTATAAAATAGTTCCAAGAATTATTTTACTCTTGTTAAATTTCCACGAATTTAATTTAATATTCCAGGACAGTGTAAGTTAAATTCTTTCAATAGAAATACTACTATAAAATAGTTAAACCTTTTAACAGAAAAAGAAATTGTTCCAAGAATTATTTGCTCCTTTTTAAATTTCCGAGAATTCATTTTAATATTCGAGGACAATGAATGAAGAAGTTAGTAAAAAAAGTGAGTTAAATTATATCAAAGAATACTACTATAAAACAGTTCCAAGTATTATTTCACCCTTTTTAAATTTGTCTAAAATGCTGAAAAGATTTTGCACTTCTATAGTGTTTATTTCACTGAATGACCCAAAGGGGCTAATGATTCCTGTAAAAAGCAATAAATAATCTCGATCCGTTCTTCGGTTCTATTGATACCTTTGATTAAGGTTAAACAAAACATGTTTAAAAAAACAAAAACAGTTGTTTTTTTATCGAAAATGAGGTTAAAACACCCTATATAAAAAAAACATTGTTAAAACATGATTTAAGCAGTTTTAAACAAATATACATTTTGAAATATTTTAATGAAAGCTTTCAAGAAAGATTTTATTCTTATCATCACTTTTTTGATTTTACAACTTTCTAGTATAGAGTAACTAAAATAAAAAATACACTAATAAAAAATCTACTTCAATCTTCGCCAAAATAAAAGTATTAAATATTGTTAAAATTGTAAAAGGATCATTATTCTTTTTAAATGCGTCTTCAGACCTTTGAAAAGAATGCAGAATTAGTAAATAGAAAATCAGTGGAATATTATATGCCTATTAATGATGACAGGTCGACGAAAGCGCCCTATATGGCAGCATTTTTAACAATTTTATTAAAGATGCTGTTGACCATCATAAAATTCGTGCTGAGTCTATGCATTGCAACAAATGAATGTGCGTGTTAAATTAATTTGATTTATGAAGTATCAAAGACTATTGCTAATGTTTATAGAGGAGCATTTTCTCAGGTATTTTTGTTTATTTAGATTTGCCATTTACGTAACCAGGTCTTCTTTGTAATTATTCTTTCCGTTATTTATAGCAACTCTTTATTAAATGCTTTATATCTAAAAGAAATATTTAACATTAATTTAATGTTGTTGCAGCAAAATTAGTTGATTGTATAAATCTAATCTAATCTAATTTTATGTAATCTAATCCTCGATCCACTTTTCACGAGTTTCAATCTAAGTCATTTTCCAAAATAGATTTAAATAATAAACAATCAATAAATTGTCTCTACTTTTTCATTTTATAATTTATAGTTGCGATACTTATATATGTATAAATACACGTTTCAGATGAAAACTGATCATTTAAATGAGAAAATGCAATATAAGAATCTAAAATTATCTTAAAAGTTTTCAAAAAGCCGTTTTAAAACAATTACAAAAAAACACATTTTAAACATATGTTTAAAACATGTTTAAAAAGAAATAGTTTAAAGCTTAGTTTGATATTTTAAACTAGTTTTAAACAAGAGTTTTAATCAAAATGTTTTAAACATGCCAACCCTGCCTTTGACGTATATCCAGATGTGTACTTATTTAACATTTGTTGGAATTTATTTGATTAGTTTCAGGTCAAAGCCGTTTGTGAAGCATGAATAATGACACTTTTCAATAATTATAAAATCTCGATAAATCTCATGCAATTTTTTATTTAAACACCTAAATCAAGTGGGCCAGTGCACCGAAGTTTGCCGCCCTAGGCCCGGGCTTATTGGGGGTAAGTTCGGCATTGTAACTCTTTTTGCTCCAAAAGCTCTATTGTCATAGTTACAATTATTTGCAATAATGGATACTATGGAAACCGAGCTCTTCGAGTTAAATAGATCTGAATGCCGAACTTACCCTGGGTAATCCGGCGCTGGTGACATGTGTTTGTGAAAATTCTTCTTTCCACACACTAGAGAGACCAGGACTTTTCATTTTCAACCTAACCATATTTTTTGTGTGTAAAAATCTAGAATTAGTACTGAGCTTCTATCCTTGTTTATATTCTAAGAAAACACGCGTCATGCAATAGAGAATGTTTTAATATATGTATAAAAATATATTTAAACAGGAAGTAATTCTAAAAAAACTAGTAATTTTTTCCTGAAACTCTCGAACAAGTACTTGTGTGATAATAGTTATGAAACGCACTCTATACTGGCGCCTTTTTTATTGTTATTGCGCATGACTCATGAACCATTTTTAAACCAGATGAAAATATTGATTTCAAGCTAAATATAATAATACTGTGAAATAGAAAATATCTTACATATAAACTCAACCATGATTTTAAGTGTAGTTATTTATAGTTTATTTTATTTCGCAATAGTAATAAATGCAGAAAATATAGTTATGACCGAAGTATTTATAATTCGTGTAGAGCCAGATATGTTTAACTGGACTTATGAAGGTACATTGCTTTAATATTTTCAAATATTCTCCAATATAGCCCACAATTGATTAACAGGTGATCCGGAGCAATTTGTTTACCAGCCTTCATTATTGAACTCACCTGATCTACCGTCATGGATAAATTATCATTTTAGCAGCCGATATCATGCAGGATTCTTATATGGTGTTCCACCTGAAAATCATAGATCAGAAGTCTACCTTGAAGTAGTAGCATTAAATCGTAAAACTTATGAAACAAAATATCAAGTGTTACCTATTCATATCATAGAAAAATTAAATCCTGCTAAAAATGAAGTTCATCTTAAAATTGATAATTTAAATGTTGAAGATATGTTTGATACAGAAAGAATTAAGCGTTTAAAAGATGTATTTACTGATAGCTTATGGAAAAATAGTCTTCCAGATCTGTATGTGACATTTTTAGCATCAGCTGTGGAACTAGGAGCTAGATTTCCATTAAATCCTAGTGAAGGAGAAGGGTATATTTCTACTAGATATTGAATGTTCGTGTTTTTTGAGCCTCTGCTTTTAGGGTTGTCAACTGACCTTTTTTCGGAAGGACAGTCCTTCTTTCTAAGGGTGTGTCCTTCGTCCTTTCTTGTTATAGAAAAGGACGGGTTTTGTTCTTATTTAAAACAATTAACGAAAAAGATTCAATATTTTTAATACAATTTTAAATTTTATTTTAATCACTGAAATTAAATTTTGAGAATCAGAAATTGTAAATCAACTGCCAACATAGTTCGTGCAAAATGAATCAAATTTGCTATGGGCTGTATTAAGTTAGGCAATTTAGTGCATTATTGTTGTTAAAAGCTATTAACATGAGTGAAGCTACAAATTATAATTTGCCGGACGATGAGGAAAATGTGGTTAAAAGCTCAAGAATAAAAGAAAACGTATGTGTGTATAGTATAATGTAGTAAACCATCCAATGTCGTTAATGACCAGCCAATCTCGAGAATTACATAGAAGTATATTTTACTAAATATGTAATAAACTTCTACTAACAACTAATCTACGGCTTATTAATTATTGATTGAACGTTAATTAATTATTAATAAGCCGCAGTTGAAGTTTTACGTTACGAGACTGGTTTACCATTAAGCCTGCTGTGGGGCAGCGGTAAGTGGGTAATTGGAACCTCTCGAACTAGGCTCCTACCACACATTATTTTTGGAGAGGGATAGATTCTGCGAAACTGAGATTTTTCAGACAGTGATACCAAAAATACAATGCGTAAATGAATTAACATTAATTGTTGATTAATTAGTATTAATCAATAAAAAAATCATCAAAAGTATTAATAATAAAAGCAAACAAACAAAAAAGAATGATAAATGACATTAGTTAAAGAAGCAAAAGGCGTGAACAGATAGTATGGCCGACTGGAAGATACTTTGGACTATTACAAAAACCGAGTTCTATTCCCAGTCCCGGTAATTTTTTTTAATAAAATTTTATAAACAATTTTTTATGATTAAAATAATATTTAGAAGAAGGAATAACATTTAAATACTAATGTCGTATGCATAATCATTTAGTCTTATGTTTATAGTTTAAACGACTATAAAATTAAGAGATAATTTTATGAAATTATTCTTTTTTATAAATATTATAATTATAAAAAAAAACTTGATTTATAAAATATATTAAATATTTTGTTAAGAAAAAACTACCCGAACCGGGAATAGACCGGTTTTGTAATCGTAAATCCAGCTTGTATTCCAGTCGGCCATGCTGTTTGTTGATGTCTTTTTCTTCCTTAATGAATGTCATTTTTCAATCTTTTGCGTTTGTTTCTTTATCGAATTGTTTATTTTATAAATAAACAGTTTTTATAAATATAATATTTATAAAAAAGAATATTTATATAAAAGTATATCTTAACTTTATAGTCATTGTTTAAACTATGTATATTTATATACTATATATATTCTCCCGGTGCCGGCAGATCTGGTTAAGGTTTTTTGCAGTTTTCCTTAGCTGTGAAACAAATGTGGGATTTGCGCTGTTCCATCTGTAAGTCGGCTGCAGACGCACGTAGGGCCTACGTAATAATAATAATCGCCCCCTCCCTTCCGTACAAGCTTATAGCTTCTGGGGCCTGGATTCCAGGTTATGGGTTGTAGCAATTATTATTATTATTATTATATTAAATAAAAATAAAACTAAATGATTATCCATACCATATTAGTATTTAATTGTAAGTTATTTCCTTTTTTAAACATTAAAATTATAAAAAAATTGTTTTTTATATTAAATATTCTATTAGAAAAAATTACCTGAACCGGGAATAGAAGGGGGGGTTTTAAATCGTAAATTCAGCGCGCCTTCCAGTCGGTCAAGCTGTCTGTTCATGTCTTTTGCTTCTTTAATGAATGTTATTTATCATCCTTTTTTTTCTTTTTTATTATTAATTACTGTTTGATGATTTTTTTACAATTATTAATGGCAGTGCGTTCACTTATTAATTGATAACTATGCCTAATAAGTATATTGACGCCGCCACAAAGTTGCCTGGAAAATCAGTTAATTCAGATTTTCGAAAATCTGTAATGCTGAGTAGGGGCTTATAAATTATTTTGATAATATTATTTACAATAACTAATAAAACTCCATGTAGCGAGATTGTATAAATAACAATAATTTGGAAAAACTTTGGTTTCTATAACTATCCCTTGAATTTATACTAGAGGTAAATTCGTGCATATGTGGAGAGAACCGCTTGGCGAGCATTCAAGAGAGCCCTTAACGACATTGGCCGGTTTACTACATTGACCTTTCGTTTTCATTTAAATACGAGTGGAAAATCTTTATTATTGTAAATGAATATAATAAAAACGTTTCTGGAAATTCTTGACTGTCCTTACTTCCTACTTTCAAAAGTTGGCAACCCTATCTGCTTTTGTCACTTTTTTTTATTAGAATTTCTTTCTGTACTTCTGCCATTTTTTCTCTAACCATGCAGTACAAAAATAAAACAAAATTTCTGTTTTGTATTCAGTTACTTATTATTATTTTGTTTATTTGTTTGCTTACTTTTTGTTTCCCCCTAAACTCTTTTCTGCTATATATCCAGAGCCAAATTTAAGGCTGGCAGTTCCCAACCCCCATAAAAGAGTTGGAGCATAATATGCGAACCGGACACTAGAAATCGGTTAATGCATATTAGGGTGGTTCATATTTGGGTCTTGTTGGAATATTGGTTTTGACGGGAGCCCATTTGATAAAAAAAAATTCAAAAATCTTAAGACCATTACAAACTTCCTATCTCTATTCTAATCATTCGCTGTAACGAGGAGAAGTTTCCTATTTAAAATACACACTTTTTTTCTTTCTTGTGTATACAGGGTCGCTGATATGTATGGAAACGGTCGATTATCTTTTAAAATAAGATAGCTAGCGAAAAATGTTAAACACAAAAGTTTTAGGGTTTTTAAAGTCTATTACAATAAAGACAAATTAGACAGGACAGGATCAGTCAAAAAAACATGACGAAACAAAGTTGCTTTTCTTTAATGGAACACCCTGTATATTATTCCATATTTCAATTTATCTCAAAATTCTAAACAAAATTGTATAGCACATTATTATAACTAAACTTAACCGTTTTCGAGATATCGAACTTTGAAAATCATTTTTTACTACCTTCAAATTTATTAAAGTAAAAGCCTGAAATGATGGATATTTATTATGAAAATTACACAAGGTATTGTGATATGAATATTGTGATGTGAATATGATAAAAATGCATGATACAAAAAAATGTATTTTTGAATTAATGTCCTGGATATTTTACATTTTATGAAAATAATAGTTATGCCATAAAAAAAAAGAGAAACAAATATTTTCTTAGGAATTCTATTTTATAAGGTGCTCAAAGTGTTCACCATTTACTTCCTGACAGTAATGAATTCGCTGAACAAAATTTTGTAATGAATTTAAAAGGGCATTGGGAGGAATATTGGAAATTTCTTGCCTTATCCTTTCTTCCAACTCTTCGATATTTTGCGGCTTATTTTTGTAGACTAAATTTTTTATATGACCCCACAGAAAAAAGTCCTTTCAGGAAAAATTTCATCTATGTAGATATGCCCTTAACAGGATGCCAAAGGATTGGAACACTAACATAATAATTCCAATATATAAAAAAGCGGGAAAAGAAAACTGCAAAAATTACAGACCAATAGCCCTGTTATCTACCACTTACAAAATCTTAGCAAACCTACTGAACAAAAGATTGAAGCTACATGCAGAAAATATTCTCGGAGATTACCAGAATGGCTTCAGACCGGGACGATCGACCATAAATGCCATACACACTCTAGATCAAATAATTCAAAAAATGAGAGAGTTTAATAGAGAAATACACATTATATTTATAAATTTTAAAATGGCATTCGACTCAATAAACAGGAAAAAACTAATAAGGGAACTGGGTCACCTAGGAATACCCGATAAAATAATAACACTGATAGAAATGACCTTTACAAATACAAATATACAAGTGAAATTTCAAGGAATGCTAACGGAACCCTTTGCAATAAACAAAGGTGTAAAACAAGGCGATTCGCTATCACCAACTATATTTAACCTAATATTGGAAAGTATAATGCGTAAAACTAAACTAGACAAGAAAAACATCATGATAAACCATATACAAACAATTGCATACGCAGATGACATGGTAATGATAGGGGACAAAAAAGAAGATATTGTAAGAGCTGTAGAACAACTAGACAAGGAAGCTAAAAAACTCGGACTAGAAATTAATGAAACCAAAACAAAATGCATGAAGATAAGTAAAGAACCAGAGTATACACAAGATCAGTTAAAAACTCAAGAACACACCTTTGAAAGAGTCAACAGTTTTAATTATTTGGGAGTCACAGTTGGGAGGACAATCCGGGGAGAGTAAAGTGAAAGAGAGACTGTTGAAAGGAAGTCAGGCATACGGCAGAAATAAAATCTGACTAAAAAGCAAAACAGTAAGCAAATCAACTAAAATAAAAGTTTACAAGACCCTGATACGTCCCACCATAACATATGCATTGGAAACAACAGCACTAACCCAAAAAGAAGAAGAAGACCTAAAAATTATAGAACGCAAAATGATGAGAATAATACTAGGACCAAATAAAACAATAGATGGAGAAATAAGAATAACAAGGTACAAAGAAATAGAAGAAGAACTTGGAGGGGAAAATATCGTTAGATTTTTAAAAATACAGCGACTACGATGGGCTGGTGACATTATGAGAAGAAAACCCATGGAAATAATATGTGGTTGTCAAAGATTTAATTTATTTATAATAACTTTGCAACCTTCGATTCTACGATCAAAATCGTCTTCACTTAATTCTTGTAACAAATGCACTTTATATGGACGGAATTTTTCCCGTTTGCAAATTTTTTGAATGGAATATCGACTCATGATTTAAAGCTGTCTGTTTTGTCGAAGTTATTGGATCTTCCACCACATCGAACAGGACATTCACAGAATTTTCTTCATTTGTAACGCTTACTGGTCTTCCACTTTTTGGTCCATCTGCGACACCTCCAGTTTCATGAAAATGCTGCAATATTTTTGAAACGGTTGATTTAGAAAGGCGTTCCCGATTGGGATGCAATTCATGAAAAATATCCACTACTTTGTCACAACTTCTTCGTCTATCACCATATACTATGATCATTAAAATATCAATACGCTCAGTTTCACTTAAACGTGCCATTTTAGCACGAAAATTATTCACTCTAAATAATGTATTTTTGACATGTGTTGTCAAGATAATCACTGTTAGACAAAAGAACGACGCTGCGTTGTTATGGAGCTAGAAACTTTTAAAGGTAACTTGATGGACTAAAATATTTTTTGTATAATTTATAAGAAAGTGATTTTCAAAGTTCAATATCTCTAAAACGTTTAAGTTTAGGTGCAATGATGTGCTATACAATTTTGTTTAGAATTTCGAGTTAAATTGAAATATGGAATAATATACAGGGTGTTCCATTAAAAAAAACCAACTTTGTTTCGTCATTTTTGACTGATCCTGTATACTTAATTTGTCTTTATTGTAATAGATTTTAAAAAACCCTAAAATTTTTGTATTTAACATTTTTCGATAGCTATCTTACTTTAGAAGATAATAATCGATCGTTTCCATACATATCAGCGACCCTGTATATTTGACCACTAGAACAAATTGTTGAGAAAAAATTTAAAATTAATTTTATGGCATTAACGGGCATTGATACTTTTAAGTAAAAAAGATTATTCGATTTTTTCTAATGATTTTCAAGTAGATCCAAAATAATGCACCCTTCAACTAGTGTAGAAGTAATGTAAATAGAATGCCCCATATATATTTTTTTTTACTTAAAACTAGCATCGATGTCCATTAATGCCATAAAATTAATTTTCATAAAATAATTTTTTTTTAACAATTTGTCCCAGTGGTAAATATAAATCGTATAAATTACACAGCAGAAAACTTTCGCAATGTTGCTATTTTTAAAATTGATTACCTAAAATAATTGCTACTACCCATTGCCTGGTGAACCAGGCCTCAGAAACTATGAAGCTTGTGAAGGAAGGACGATTATTAACATTACGCAGGTCCAAGGTGCGGCTGCAGGTGGCTTACAGATGGTATAGCACAAATCCAACATTTGTGTTACAGCTAAGGGAAACTGTAGAAAACCTTAACCAGATCTGCCAATATCGGGAGTTGATCCCGGACCACTTATGTGAGGGACTAGCATGCTAGTCACTACACGGCTATAATCCTTTACCAAATTAAAAATGGAAAAGGATGGAAAAACCACCAAACGTCCAAAGAAGTTCGAATTGCGGACAAAAGGAGAAGTCGATACTACTAGATTTAATGCATGAGAAAGTTGATGTGATAGAATGAAAAAAAAACAGATAATGGCCTAAATAAGAGAAGATAAACAACTTGGAATGATCTAAAAAGGCAAAGTTGAAACTTCTGGGTACAACAGAGATCTTGCAAGACAAAAGAACAGTGGTGAACAATGAAAAGGGAGGCAAAAAGATGGGTTTTGCAAAAAAGATGCGAAACAGGCGGAGAGGCGGGAGATATATCTAATGATTTTGACTGGATTCTTAGAGATCTGACTTCAGGTGATTTTGAGAATGATTGTTCCGAATTTGATTGTGATGGGAATAAAGACAAGGGAAAGGAGTGTATTTCAGAAGAAAAAGCAAATGCAAATTTACCATTAAAAGTCACCGACAATTTCGCCTAAATTCATCTTTTGTATACGTTTCAAAGGAGTATTGGCTCTTTTTATAAACTTTGGTCTTCCTGGATCTTTCCATTTCTTGTATATCAAGAATTTCATCTAATTAATTCTGAATCTCTTCGATATCTAAATTAATCTATTACGTAATTAACAGAAAAAAGGCAAACATGTTTTTACTTCTGTCACTTCACACATTATTTAAACTAGGGTTGGAATGTGTATAAGATTTACACGTGTTCATAAGTTGCAATCCTGTGAAAAATGGTAATAAATATGCATTTCGTGTAAAATTATATGCGTTCAATCCAGGCCAGATGTGCATGCGTGTAAATAACTATAACTAAGGCTCATATAGTGCATTAGGTATAGGCGTAGTAGTAGTAGTAGTAGTAGTAGTAGTAGCGAAGTTGATGTGTGGCCACAATTTGACCAAAAAAATATTTTAGTCAAGCTCTCACACTATAAAAGTTACAACGAAAAGGTTAATATTTTTTATTCATATGCATATAATATAGACTTTGTGTCGGAAATTAGGTGGCATCATCTGTTATATCTTTTTTATTTTTTACCCAATTTGAACCAAATTCTTCTCAAAGATGTAAAGTCATCGCGAATCCAAATTAATGGAAAAATTGAAAAAATCAAATTAGGCATTTTTTAATCGGAAAATTTTACTAACAGAAGTTGTTCAGAATTTTCTAAAAAGCTTAAATCCAAAATATCATTAAAAACTTAGTAAAATAAAGTAAATTTAAAAATAATGGTTTTGAAGTTGGCCGTAGATTTTATGTTATATTATGGATTATATTATTCTTACAAGGCCGTATTCAAGGGGGGGGGTTAGGGGGTCTGACCCCCCCGAAACTAAACTTAATACTAATAAATAACAACAAAATAAAATTATTTTTCTATTCTGCTTCCCCCCCGAAAATAAATTCACCCAAAACCCCCCCAGAAATAAATTTCTGTCTACGGCCCTGAATTTCTTTAGAATATAATCCAATTAAAATGAAAAAGAAACAATATTTTATGGTGATTTAGTTGAAAATGCCGTTATTAACTAATGAAATACTGTTTTTTATTTTTGTTAGTTTTTTAGTTGAAAATACGGTTATTTAACAATAAAATATTGTTTTTTTTTCATTTTAATTGTATTATTTCTTAAAGAATAACATAAAATCTGATCTAACAAAAATATCAGTAAAAAATAAGATATAAAGGTGGTGACGCCTAGTTTGTGACACGCTGTATTATAATTTATGCAGTGCCATCCTTTTAATTATTAGGCCCCGACCACAAATATGGAGTGGGGCCCCCAGTAAATGAATAAAAAAATGAATAAATAAATATACAGGGTGTAACTAATATAACCAGAAACCTCGTAATGGGGGTAGCTGTAATAGAAGATTTAGAACATATTTTCCTGAACAACATGTGGTCGCTTCCTGCTAGTTAGTGAGAGAATCGCATTTTAAATTTTAAGTACGCCCATTGTACTTGCATTACATTAAAAATACGAAACAAGCAAAAAATTTTAAAGTTTACCCCACAATTATGACGTTTCTAGTTATATTAGTTACACCCTGTTTACAAAATGTTTTCTGACGACTGGCGGCGCAACGTGTAAAATAAGCACTACTAAAAGCAGTAGTAGTGGATTATAAGATAATGCATACAACCAGCAGCGTGCAGTGCATATGAAACAGTGGAAGCAGTCCCGATACAATGTATGCACTATCACACTCGTATGCAATGTGTACGAATATTATGTAATATTGCTAAAATTCAAATTAAAAGTATATATACATTAATACATCCCATATGATGCCATTGATTCTACTTTCCTGTTTTTTCTGCCATGTTCAGTTCTGTGCTGCACATGTAATTATTGGAATAGTTATTATATTATGTATTTTTAATATAACTTCTATATGTATTTGTTTGTTGCCTAGTATTATATTATTTAACACATAAGGTATTTGTATGCTGTAATCGTTTTTAATATTGCATTCTTGCTTTTCATCTCTTTACTATCTTCTCTCTGGTTTTCATTTACTATCATCACCTTTGTTTTGTTGATATCTCAACACGTACATGCCAGAATGCCATGAGTGCCATTTCTCCATCTTCAAGCATGCCTTTGAAAGTAGATTATTTGGTACTAATAGCATTCATTTAGATAAAATTCATTATTGGGCAATATATGTAGATGACGTATTTTGTATATGGAGAGGATCGAAGAGGTAATTGTCACATTTTCTAACCTTTGTAAACTCTTTTAACCCAAAAACCCAATACACAATGGAATTGGAAGAAAGTAACATACTCAATATCTTGTATATTGAGGTAAAATTTAAATGAAATTCATTGTCAAGACGAAGCATTTTATATTGGGCAAACTGGGAGATACGTAAAGAAACGTCTAGCAGAACACAAACTCAATATTTTATATAATAAGAAATCGTTGGGACTAGCCATCTATTAGATAATAATCACTTCGTAGATGTAGATAGAGTAGAAAGGTAGGAGGTTAGATTTGGTAGAACAATTGGAAATTAAAAAATCCCATAATAATAACACATTTATTATAAATGACCAAACAAGCTTACAAACACTCCCTTAATAGATTTACTTCCTAAGAAAAAAAATTAAAAACAGATGGTTGGGATTACTAAAAGTGTCGGCAACTTCTGTCGAACATGTTAGTTTCAAATCAGAAGCTTAGAAGTATCTCTTGAAAAAGGTCTAACAAACCGAAACACGTGTAGAGATTTCTACATAATTTATGGAAACATTTAAATACAAAAACTGTTCCAGGCAGGGGCCCCTACAGTTACAAATTTGGCTCTGCATATATGCTGGGTGCCCCATTATATATCGACCCTTTGTAAACCTATATAATTTTTAAACTAATTGAGATAACGAAATGCGGTGTTCACCATGTATTATTCTTATTTTTTTAAATTTCTTTATCCGTAGTATCCGTTTTTTTTGCTCACTTCCAGTTTAATCCGAAAAGACATAGTGTATCTTTGGGGATAAGGCAACTTTGTGATTTCACCCTGTATACTTTCTCACAGTTGGAAATCCCATTGTTTCCCCTTTCCTAAAGTACCATACTATGGTTATTATACATGGTGATGTTTTTATAAACTCTTAAGATGAATATTGCATGTTACTGAAATGCTACGAAAAATATAATGATTCACAAAGTAGACTATGGAAATTGAAGAAAACATCACTGTATATGTCAAATTAGTTTATTGACAACTACATGTTACTTCAATTGCTAATATTCAAAGATATATATATGAAACTCAATCTAACAACGGGATACTTATTAAACATTAAACAATTAAGAAATAAACAAATCACTAAACATTAGTTGAATAAATTTATTTATTTGCTTTACAAAGTTATCATAGCTTCTACTTAACTTCTCGGGGGTAATGTTGTTAAAGACATATCTTTTTTTTTGTAGCATTTCAATAACATGCAGTATTCATTTTAAAAGTTTATAAAACTATCACCCTGTATAATAACCATTTTATCCTTCGTGGTATAGTCACGATATCAAAAGGTTGTTACATAGAAAATTCCTTGTGCATAAGAAGTATAAAAGGACAAAATCTCCTTTGGATTATATGGAATTCTCTTTTTTAAAATCTAGAATAAAATTATTAACACGCCTGGAATACAGTAAATATTTGCAAAAGACTGAAAATCTAATAACAAAAGAACCTAAACAATTTTGGAAACACATAACTAGTAAAAGGTCCAAAGAAGGCATACCCAAACTTATCAAGTTTCAGAACAAAACTGCCTCAGATGGAGTTGGCATATGCAACTTATTTGCAGAGTTTTTCAAGTCAGTGTACAGCGAGTCATCGAGTGTTGGTGAGTTGAAAGAAATTTCACATTCTCACATTAACATTAACAGTTTTCATCACTCCTGTTAAAGTTTCTGATATAATACATAGTCTGGATCCTAATAAAAGCAGTGGTTCGGATAATGTGCCAACTTTATTTATAAATAATTGTTTTCAGTCATTAAAAATCCCACTTAGCTTACTGTTTAACAAATTCATTTGAGAAGGTACTTTTCCAGACAAATGGAAAACAGCACAAGTCCCATACTCAAATCTGGTAATAAAAATGATGTTGAAAATTATAGACCTATAAGTTGTCCGTTTTTAGTAAAATCTTTGAATTAATTGTACATGAGCAAATATTTAATTCAGTTAAACATTTAATCATCCCGAACAACATGGCTTTTTTAAAGGGCGTTCAGTAAATTCAAACCTTATGGTTTATTCAGATTTTATTTATACATCGATGGATGATAGAACGCAAGTAGATGCTGTTTATACCGATTTTAGTAAAGCATTTGATAAAATAGATCATCTTATCTTATTACAAAAATTACAACGATTTGGTGTAAGCGGCAACCTGCTGCAATGGATAGCATCCTACTTATCCATACGTTTCCAAGTAGTAGTATTGAAAGGTCTTCAATCATTACCATATCATACAACATCTGGTGTGCCTCAAGGCTCGCATTTAGGACCTCTGTTCTTTATTATCTTTATTAATGACATCGCGGACTGCTTTAAATATGTCAACTTTATTCTATACACAGATGACTGCAAATTATATGCCAAAATCACTAACAAGCAAGATTACATTAGATTCCAAGAAGACTTGGATTCCTTTCACAGCTACTGCATATTAAATAAGTTGACATTAAACATAGATAAGTGTTGTAGAGTAACTTTTACAAGAAATCGATATTACTTTAATTTTCCTTACAACACTAACAACCAGCAACTTAAAAAAAAAATCTGAAGTTAAGGAATTAGGAATGGTGTTTGATTCAAAGTTATTCTTCAACACTCACTGTGAGAATATCATTCGCAAAACAAACAGGAGTTTGGGATTCATTACTAGAAATACTAAATATTTAAAATCAGAGAACACACTCATAATGTCATAATTCTTTTTAACTCACTTGTAAGAAGTCATTTTGAATTTGCTTCGGTTATATGGTCGCCTCAATATCAAATTTATATAAATCGTCTGGAAAATGTCCAGAAAAAATTCATAAAATTTTTAACATACAAATTTCCACATTCTACATTTATACCTGTGTCTCTCGAACATCGCCGAAACATGGCCAGTCTATTAATGGTTTTTAAAATACTTACAAATTTAACTGATTGCTCTCCATTACTTTCATTATTTTCGTTTCATGTACCTCCTAGACCAACAAGAACTACATCCTTGCTGTCTCTTCCATTTTTTCACACAAATTCAGCTTCCAATTCTCCAATATCTTGAAGTTCGATTATACTGAACAACTTTATTAATAAAGAAAATCCGGACATTTTTAATATATCTTTACAAAGATTCAAAAGACTACTTCAAAAGCCTTCAATATGAATTCTCCATATACCAACTTTTTGCAATCAACCTATTTTAATCTACTTACTTAATCTTTTAATTGTATTTGTAATTGTAACATAATTATGTCTATATAATTGTAATTATAGAATTTATTCTTGATACACATGTACTACAGTTTGATTTAATTTATTTTGTTCTTTTTTGTAGTTCATACTCACTTTGTAATTAGTAATTTTTTTTGTAATATCAGGGAAATTTGTTATTGGACTGTAAGTCTGTTAATTTCCCGAACTTGTAAATAAATAAAAGAAATCAATAAATGACAAGTATGGCACTTTTGGAAAAGGGAAACAATGGAATTTCCAACTGTCAAAAAACATACAGGGTGTTCCATTTGAAATCACAAAATTGCCCTATCTATGAAATTTGCTATTTCTGGTTAAGCCGGAAGTGGGCAAAAAAGGGTCCTTAGAAAAAAACTTTAAAAAATAAGAAGAATGGTGAACACAGCATTTCATTATCGCAATTAGTTCAAAAATTATATAGGTTTATAAAGGGTCAAAATATCATGGGGCACCCAGTATCTTAGATATAATCTTAAAGATATCTTGTACTAACTAAAAATCTTCTGTCTAGAGTTGTTATTCGCATTGGAAGTAAAGCTCATATATCACCCGAGTTGATAAAACTACAAAAAGAAGTCAAACCTCTATGGAAACATACATCCTGTCCTCGAGATTTCAAAAGAACAACTGTTGAAAGAACATTTAGAGATGCCGGTTTTGCTCTAGATTGGTGTGTCTTTCGCTTAGTAAGTTATAAAGAAAATTGTGATTAAATATTATAAATCTAAAAGAAAACTGCTTCAGATTGAAGATAGCAGTTCTGCAATGCAACAACATTCATCAACGAGTTTGGAAAAATTAGAGAAGTTATCTAATTTAGAAGAAGATCGATGGGAATCAATTGCAAAAATTGATGTTCCACAAAGGAGTTATGCTAACGATTTTGCCTTTACAATCTTGGTTCCTATATTTGTAATGACAATACTCGCATTAATGTTATCGTTTATCTTATGCTTCCATCATGAGGGAATGTAAGTAAAATCATATTGAAGTCTTTATATGTCTTAAATTGATATTTCAAAATGTTTCTTAATCAATTACAGAGAAGATGCGCAGAGTGAAGATTTTTTTGATAATTTATATCATATTTGTACAGATTATTATGAGTCAGTAAGGTAACACTTTGACTTTGTTAAACCCACACTGAACAATATTTAACAGGTTTTAATGGTTTTGAGTGATTTTATCTTAACATTACATATTATATCACACTAGAAAGAAATCCCAGTTTTATTTTGTTTTTAAAATGAGAAAAGCGTTTTGTGCTCTCATAAACTCATGCAAAAGATTATTATTAAATATTCTATTTCTTGTTTTAGTGCCAGGAGTATGGAAGACACTCCAAAACACGAAATAAATCATTATGCTACAATACATCGTGCTACACACTCACTTCGTAGTTTGTCTAATAATAGAGATATACCGTGTTTATCACCTGAAATGACTTCTCGCAGTCATACTGCTAGTCCAACATCAACTTTAAGAGGCATGCATTGTCGTCCAAGTCCACCTCCATATGTACGACCTAAGTTTAAGCCTGATTTGTGACTAGAAAAACCTCCAGGGAAAACTTGGTATTGCTAAGAGTTTTCTCTGACAGCTTCTTTAGAAATATTGGAATGTAATTCTAGTCAATTGGTTTGCATATCAGTGTTTAGAATTTTTATACGTTATCTAAAGTTTTGTTTTTGTTTGTACAGTTTTTATAGCTACTCGATGTATAATCGATTGTATTAGTCTTACGTAAATAAAACAAATAAATGTTGTAATAATGTTAATGTGTATAAAATAAGAAATATTGAAGTTTTGGAAATATTTATTACCTGTAGATTACTTTTGAATCATTCAAATAGGACATTCCATTCAAAAGATATTACGAATTTAAAAATGTCAATCTAAACAAAATACTAATAATAAAATAAACGCCGCCGCGCCGTGGCCGGTGTGGGCCCACGCAGAGCAGCGGCCAGCACGGCGAGGGAGGGGGCACCGAAGTGCGAGAGAGGGGCGTGTACATATAAGAAATAGGTATTTCGACTTCATAAGAAAAATATAAATAGTAATTTGAAAAAAAAACTACTTATGTCCTGCATAAAGATACATTTACTCTACGTTTATCCCAAAATGTTTAAAAATAAATGTCCACCCGTGCGAAGCCGGGATGGACGGACCGCTAGTAAGTCAGTAAGCTGATCCATTATGAGATGGAGATGTAAAAGATTTAAAACCTATTTTTTAGACTTTTAGAGTACACATAATCTATTCAAAAGGGTGATGGCGCTTGAGTGAGGCTGAGTGATTTTAACACGAGTTGATATTTAGCCTTGGATAACTGAAAGTCTGCCGTGATCCCATAAGGTAAAGATTTGTCACTTATCTGATGTCTTACTTATTGATTTATCAATTATTAACCTTCATTGTAGGTTAAAACACTTAAAACATAAAAAGTTTGATAGTATAATCTTGTCAATTATCTTATGTCTTACTTATATTGACAATATACCTTTGTCGTAAGTTAAAACATAAAAAGTATGATAGTACGTTCTTTAAACGATACACATATTAAATAGATGTGGGTGGAGGTCAATTAGAATATACAAGTGAAATGATTTTTATGCTGAGAAAATGGTAACATCGTTACTGAAATATGTATTGGCAATTGAGACGTCTTTTCTCAGTAACTTTAAATATTTCTAATTCAATAAAAGAAAACCATTAGTTTCATACATTTATTGATTTCCGAATAAAACAATTCAACGATTCCTATATCTAAACACGCTTCCCTCCCTCAGACAGCTGTCCTGGAGTTTACAAGCAAGTTAATGTTATACAATTGACCTTTGTATTAATTAATGGTTTAGTTGTTAAAATAATGTAATATAATAATGAATTAAATAATAGAAGGTTGAAGAACAATAATAATAAATTTAATATTTATGTTCGGTTGGCATAATAGTCTCTCACTTTAGATGTCATTCTAATACAAAATTAAGATCTAAGAACTTATCTGACACGATTCCTAGAAAGAACGGTAGATCCAGATGGTAGCAGGATGGATGACAGGTAGCAGCTCCTATATATTATCTCCCACGGTGGACGGCAATTATGATCGTTCAGAAACCATCAACTGATCATCCAACAATGCAACCCTAGAATGCAACGCGAGTTGTAGAAAAGATTTGACTCGTAAGGATTCCAAACTATAAACTAAAAGGAACTTACCCCAAGGACGTGGGGGCTGACGAAGAAAATATGATAAAGTTCATAGAACGGAATCCTCCACTGGAGAATAATTCAGAATTTAACAACTGAATTTAAATTTATCTAATTGGAATTAACTCCGATGGTCGAGGGTAGTTAATCAAACACCCTTAAATCTTATTGCAAAAGATTGTTATATCTTTTATCAATTTCGTTTGCTCTACATGCAAAATAAAAAGTTTCTGCTGAAGCATGTCTGTCTGCAACCAATTCACTGCATGCAATTTTTGAATCAGCTAAAGCTTTTGCTAAATCCGAGTTTATTTCTTTTAAGTACTAAAATATCTTCACCTTCACATTCATCTTGGGTTAATGTTTCGAAAAGGGGCAAAAATTTTAATAATTCAAGTAATGATGATGAAGATTTCCATAATGCAGAATCAAATCATTCATATCTAAATGATAGACATTCGACAATGAACAAGGACCGGTTATCTCCTTTATTAAACAGTCATCAGCAGAAAGTATCATCTTCCATAAATACTGATTATGATCCTTTGGAAGGTCCTAGTACTTTATTGGATTCTCAGGAGCTGCCGGAAAGCTTACCTGTCAAATTACCATTAGAGAATCTTCGAAAAACAAGAGCAAGACGTTACTCGCATCAAAACCAAAATAAGACAACACAAAGAAAAACTATAGAAAAAAGAAAACCTGCACTATCCACTAAAGTTGCAAAGGTGATGCTTGCACGAATGTCGCCTTCAAATAGCACATCTGGAAGTAAGAACAACAGTTTGAATAAAAGTCCAAATGGTTAAAAATCACGGAGGAGTTCATCACAAAGTCCTAGGGTGGAACAAGAAAAAATACATGATTCAAGTCCAACGGTGGAGAAAAAAATAAGCCAGAATTCAAGTCCCAACCTAACATTGCGAAAAATGAAAAAATCCAAGATTTCAAAAGAGAATTCACCACAGACTGCTAAACGTACAAAAAAGTCAAAGAGCAAAATATCACAAAACACAAGCAGTTCGAACAGTACTAGTCAGTCACCAAAATCGCCTGCAAAAAACAGTAGACCACGAAGAGCAGTGAAAAAAGTATCTTTTAAAGAACCTTTGCTAAAACGAATATAAGAAGGTCGAAATAAGATTGATACTCCAGAACAGTAAATATGTACTCGTATTATAGTTTATTTTTATTATTAAGAATTTTACTCCATTTTATATTATTAAATTACTAATTACGTACATAACTTAAATATTGTTAATTATGTGAAAAAAATGTGTTATGTGTAAAAGTGATTATGTAATTATTATCAATTTTAGTAAGAAAATACAAATTTTAATCATTAACAAAAAAACGAAATTGAAAACCAAAACCCAACCCGCAACAACCAATTTACTCCAAGACACAACTTGCAGCAAATTTGCCAAGACGGCCAGGAGAGTGTTGTTTTGAAAGCGGCAATTATAGAGTACATCCCATACCGACCACGGTCGCCTGCCGGTGATATGGCTGCGTCGTCCGTTATGGCTGTCCACTAGACCAAACACAATCAGTAGCAATGTACCTACAAAGACCGCTGCCAGAGCAACCCTGATCACCGACAATCCGAACAAGTTGCCCCGCCCCCACACAGACCCCGGACTAGGAGCCATAAACCCATGTAAAAACCACAGAAGACCCAACCCCAAAAATGTAACCAACCCAATAACTAAACACGAAAGACAACACACAAGCTATTCCAAGGTAAGCCCTATCTGCGCACAGGGGAACGCCAACGGCAATAGCTACATTACGGTACAGTGGTCAATAGAAGCACAATTAGAGAGGATGGGTAGCACAGCCACCCTTGCTCCGAAAGGAATGCCCGAAAGCAATCCCCCCTCGGCAAGGAGCTGAACACCACCCCCCAAACTAACGGCCAGTGGTCGTTCTAACACAGGCCAATAGAACAACGAAAGGAAGAAGAAGAATGTAGGATAGAAGATAGCAAAGTGGAAAAGTTTAGAGGCGAGCGGGACATTCACACACAATTGTACACCACTAAAAGATTACGTCACAGCTAGGAAGAAAAGTAAGTAGAAGGAACACCAGACCTTGCTGAACAGGTCGGGATGCTTGCTCGGAAAAGGGAAGAAATTGAGCAAACCCCCATGAAATTCCTTCCAGTCACGCCCAACCATCCACCCTAAAAAAAAGAAATTTGCCTAAACAGGCTTCAGATCTTGAACGTGCCGAATACCAATAGAACTGCCAGTATCATCTTGCAATTCGTATGTCCAAGATCCGATTCTTCTAGAAATCGTGAAGGGTCCAACAAATTACGGACACAATACAGCTTTGATGGATTTCGCAGCATTTGACAGAGCTTTATTCTTCCTCCAGACTTGATCACCAACTTGATATTCTACATGACGTCGTCGTAGATTGTAGTAATTTCTATTTCTTTCTTGTGCGGCTTCTATACGTTGCTTAATTTTGTTAAACATCTTTTGGAACCCAACACGCCGTTTTTTGCATCAGTATCTATCTTCTCCTCCGAACTAGAATCTTTAAGCAAATGTTTATATTCGTCTCCATCACCAACATAATCACGTCCAAAATTTGTATAGAAAGGGGTAAATCTAGTTACCTCACTTTTCACTGTCCTGAGGGCACACCCTATCGAAGCCAGATTTTTATTCCAGTTCCTATGGTCATTACCAATGTAACTGAGGATCATGGTCTTCACAGTCTTGTTGTACCGTTCAACCGGATCGGCTTTCGGATTATAATGTGCAGTATAATGTATCCGAGTAACGTACGTCGAGGGTCGAGGGTAGTTAATCAAACACCCTTAAATCTTATTGCAAACGATTATTATATCTTTTATCAATTTCGTTTGCTTTACATGCAAAATAAAAAGTTTCCGCTGAAGCATGTCTCTGTCTGCAACCACTTCACTGCATGCAATTTTTGAATCAGCTAAAGCTTTTGCTAAATCCGAGTTTATTTCTTTTAAGTACTAAAATATCTTCACCTTCACATTCATCTTGGGTTAATGTTTCGAAAAGGGGCAAAAATTTTAATAATTCAAGTAATGATGATGAAGATTTCCATAATGCAGAATCAAATCATTCATATCTAAATGATAGACATTCGACAATGAACAAGGACCGGTTATCTCCTTTATTAAACAGTCATCAGCAGAAAGTATCATCTTCCATAAATACTGATTATGATCCTTTGGAAGATCCTAGTACTTTATTGGATTCTCAGGAGCTTCCGGAAAGCTTACCTGTCAAATTACCATTAGAGAATCTTCAAAAAACAAGAGCAAGACGTTACTCGCATCAAAACCAAAATAAGACAACACAAAGAAAAACTATAGAAAAAAGAAAACCTGCACTATCCACTAAAGTTGCAAAGGTGATGCTTGCACGAATGTCTCCTTCAAATAGCACATCTGGAAGTAAGAACAACAGTTTGAATAAAAGTCCAAGTGGTTAAAAATCACGGAGGAGTTCATCACAAAGTCCTAGGGTGGAACAAGAAAAAATACATGATTCAAGTCCAACGGTGGAGAAAAAAATAAGCCAGAATTCAAGTCCCAACCTAACATTGCTAAAAATGAAAAAATCCAAGATTTCAAAAGAGAATTCACCACAGAATGCTAAATGTACAAAAAAGTCAAAGAGCAAAATATCACAAAACACAAGCAGTTCGAACAGTACTAGTCAGTCACCAAAATCGCCTGCAAAAAACAGTATATTTTAAAGAACCTTCGCTAAAACGAATATAAGAAGGTCGAAATAAGATTGATACTCCAGAACAGTAAATATGTACTCGTATTATAGTTTATTTTTATTATTAAAAATTTTACTCCATTTTATATTATTAAATTACTAATTACGTACATAACTTAAATATTGTTAATTATGTGAAAAAAATGTGTAATGTGTAAAAGTGATTATGTAATTATTATCAATTTTAGTAAGAAAATACAAATTTTAATCATTAACAAAAAAACGAAATTGAAAACCAAAACCCAACCCGCAACAACCAATTTACTCCAAGACACAACTTGCAGCAAATTTGCCAAGACGGCCAGGAGAGTGTTGTTTTGAAAGCGGCAATTATAGAGTACATCCCATACCGACCACGGTCGCTTGCCGGTGATATGGCTGCGTCGTCCGTTATGGCTGTCCACTAGACCAAACACAATCAGTAGCAATGTATCTACAAAGACCGCTGCCAGAGCAACCCTGATCACCGACAATACGAACAAGTTGCCCCGCCCCCACACAGACCCCGGACTAGGAGCCATAAACCCATGTAAAAACCACAGAAGACCCAACCCCAAAAATGTAACCAACCCAATAACTAAACACGAAAGACAACACACAAGCTATTCCAAGGTAAGCCCTATCTGCGCACAGGGGAACGCCAACGGCAATAGCTACATTACGGTACAGTGGTCAATAGAAGCACAATTAAAGAGGATGAGTAGCACAGCCACCCTTGCTCCGAAAGGAATGCCCGAAAGCAATCCCCCCTCGGCAAGGAGCTGAACACCACCCCCCAAACTAACGGCCAGTGGTCGTTCTAACACAGGCCAATAGAACAACGAAAGGAAGAAGAAGAATGTAGGATAGAAGATAGCAAAGTGGAAAAGTTTAGAGGCGAGCGGGACATTCACACACAATTGTACACCACTAAAAAATTACGTCACAGCTAGGAAGAAAAGTAAGTAGAAGGAACACCAGACCTTGCTGAACAGGTCGGGATGCTTGCTCGGTAAAGGGAAAAAATTGAGCAAACCCCCATGAAATTCCTTCCAGTCACGCCCAACCATCCACCCTAAAAAAAAGAAATTTGCCTAAACAGGCTTCAGATCTTGAACGTGCCGAATACCAATAGAACTGCCAGTATCATCTTGTAATTCGTATGTCCAAGATCCGATTCTTCTAGAAATCGTGAAGGGTCCAACAAATTACGGACACAATACAGCTTTGATGGATTTTGCAGCATTTGACAGAGCTTTATTCTTTCTCCAGACTTGATCACCAACTTGATATTCTACATGACGTCGTCGTAGATTGTAGTAATTTCTATTTCTTTCTTGTGCGGCTTCTATACGTTGCTTAATTTTGTTAAACATCTTTTGGAACCCAAGACGCCGTTTTTTGCATCAGTATCTATCTTCTCCTCCGAACTAGAATCTTTAAGCAAATGTTTATATTCGTCTCCATCACCAACATAATCACGTTCAAAATTTGTATAGAAAGGGGTAAATCTAGTTACCTCACTTTTCGCTGTCCTGAGGGCACACCCTATCGAAGCCAAATTTTTATCCCAGTTCCTATGGTCGTTACCAATGTAACTGCGGATCATGGTCTTCACAGTCTTGTTGTACCGTTCAACCGGATCGGCTTCCGGATTATAATGTGCAGTATAATGTATCCGAGTAACGTACGTTATAATCACACTATAGATAAGATCATGTTACATGAGAATTGTTTAGGATTGTGAGCACACGATATCAAATTACATTTTCTAAGTCTACGTTATCTCTATGAGAACTTCTTTAGCATTAACTCTCTCATGGCCATGAGAACTGTGTAGGCAGATAAGATTGCAACACTGTATAAATACCTCTGTTTTAATCTTAAGTCTTCAGTCTTTATAAATCTTTATTCAACTCACAAGTCTCTTCAACAAGTGTTTATCCAGAGTGAGTATTAAATTAGGCGTGGACTTTAAAATTGTCCTGCTAGTAAAACATAAAGGCTCATTCGAGTTTTAATTAATTGTTTTGTTTAATGTCATTTAAATGTGAATTCTAAAATTGTTCTGTTAAGTGTGTTAATTCAAATCTAATTATTTAAACTCGTCTTAAACTCATTTAAATAATTACTGACAAAGTAATATTATAACATTTGTATTGTAAATGTAAAAAAGAGTTTTCTCTTCATTAAAAATAATAAACTATATACTACGACTGCAAACGAAATAAATAAATTTGTTTTATTATATTAAATAAATAAAAGTTTTTAAAAAAACCTTTGCCCACAGAATATAATAAAACTTCCGGGTGTTGTATCGCTTTTTACTACGCATTTGTGCACCGTTATCACATATCAGGAACTGAGGCACACCATACACTAAAAATAAATGCTCTTTGATGAACTTGATCAAGGATTTGGATGTCGCAGACCGTACTGGACAGAGTAGGACATATTTGCTAAAGTAATCGGCGGCGACAATAAGGTGAGTAAAACCACTCTTACTTCTAGGAAACGGTCCCATAAAGTCTAGACTTATCATTTGCCATTAATCCGGCGGAGGGCTTTTGTTCAGGCTTTTGCTGAGCGCATGTTTGGCAAGAACGAATATATTGGGCGACATCGTACCGCATTTTCGGCCAGGCATACTTTTGATTTAAACGCCAGTAAGTTTTGTAAGTTCCAAAATGGCACTCCGAGAATCATCATGATGCTGTTTTATGAGCTCCTTCCTTTTGTCTTTCGGAATAACCAACTTCCAATAGTCTTCTTCCTGTGAAAGCTCTGGGATTTCACAACGTACATATTTGTGTAGTAAACTATTTTCAAGACGCCATTGTGGGAACTTGTCGAGTTTTTCTTTAACTCTTTCTCCCATTCGTTGATACCAGGAGTCGGTAGTGTTCGCGAAGATATCAAACGTATCGATCACTTGTTGAACACAATCAATAGACACAGGAACGGCTCTTGATAAGAACTCGGGTACCACGTTTAGTGTCCCTCTCCGATGTATAATGGTAAAGCTGAATGGTTGTAAACGGACAGCCCATCTGGCTAGTCGACCTGTCGGGTCTTTTAATCGATGCAGCCATAAAAGTGAAGCGTGATCGGTCACGACTGTAAACGTAGTTTCTTCGAGATAATGCCGCAACTTTTCTACAGCCCAAATTACGGCTAGACATTCTCTCTACGTGGTTGTGTATCGTTGCTCTAATTTGGTTAAAGACCTAGACAGAAAACAAATAACCCTTTCCCCATTGTCAAATTGTTGAGTCAAATCTGCCCCAAGGCCATAGGCTGAGGCATCCGTCTGCAAGATAAACGGCCTTTCAAAATCTGGGCAGGTTAGAATGGGTGCAGTAGTCAAATCATTCTTGATAGCTTGGAACGCCTGGTTGCAGTTAGCTGTCCAAACAAAAGGAATATTTTTCTGAGTTAACCTAGTCAGTGGTACTATCGTTTCCGAAGAATTTGGGGCAAATCTTCTATACCAGCTAGCCATTCCAAGGAATCGTCGTACTTCAGTAACTTAGGAGGCGTAGGGACATTCAAAATAGAATAAACTTTTTCGGGATCCACATGTAGTCCTCTAGAGTCCAAGATGTAATCCAAATACCGAAGTGACGACCTGCAAAAATTACACTTATCTCGGCTAATAGTTAACCCAGCCGATATCAAACGATCAAGTACCTTATTAAGTATTTCGATATGTTTATCAAAATCGGGAGCGATGATAATTATATCATCAAGATAAACGAATGCATACGGCTCCAGATCGGCACCCAAAACAGTGTCTATCAACCGTTGCCACGTTGAAGGCGCATTCGTTAAGCCAAACGGCATGCGCTTAAATTGGTAAGAGTCCCTACCAGGTATGGCAAACGCCATAAGTTCTCAGCTTGATTCACTGACAGTTACCTGATGGTAGGCAGATTTAATATCAACAGAGCTTAGAAACTTTGCACCTCTTAAACGGTCCAAAATGGCAGAAACATGAGGTAAAGGATAACTGTCTTTTAACGTGACGCTATTCAGAATGCGATAGTCAACACAAAATCTGTAGGTATTATCCTTCTTTGGTACCAACAATATTGGCGAGGACCAAGCACTTTTCGAAGGTTCAATAATGTCCAACTCTAACATTCGGTTGAGTTCTTAGTCAATTATCTTCTGCTTGACCGGAGACACTGGATAATAGCGTTGTTTCATTGGCCGTGTCCGTGGTTCTATAATTATCTCGTGTTTGGTGACCATGGTACATCCAAGACCATCTCCCATTTGAGAAAATTTTTCATCTAACAGAGCTTCTAATCTATAGCGTTGCGAAGCTGTCAGCGTTTAATTTGCTTGTATGCCACTAATCACCCTTTCTTGAGGTTTACCAAACTGCCACACATCATCCGTAAGATCAGGTATAATCTCCATAATGAGCCGAAAATCCATTCCAAGAATCAACTGAGATGATAAACTGGGAACTACTAAAATGTCTAAAACCTGTACTTTATCAATTAAACAAACTGGTGTTCTTATATCTTCCCGATAGAATTGCAGGTAGTACCATTCGCTACTGTGCAAGACGTTATGCTTGCAGTATCTAGTTCTAGACCCAACCCTAACAAAATATCCATGCCGGACTTACCTACTAATGTGACATTACTGCCAGGATCTAAGAGTCCTAACATTGCATGGCCAAGAACAGTAATCTCCAAATACGTATGATAAACAGTTATTACTTGTGACCGTGTTTTCCTTTCACTCCACAGTTTTTTAATGACCCGCGAAAAAGTTTCCCTGTTTGCACTCGTTTCGTTTGTGACCAGGTTTCTTGCATTTCCAGCAAACCAACTCCTTAACGGCTGAAACCTCTAACTGATGATGAGATTCAACCGACGATAAATTTCGTGACTTCAACCTGAGACAATTGGCTAGTCCTGGTTCTTACATAGTATTTGTATTCGTTGGCGGCGGTACATATTGTTTAGCCCTCCACTGACAGTCTTCAATTATTTTTCCATATCTATGAAGATCGTCTATAGTCTCGACATGTTGCAATGCGAGTCCGGTTTGTAGATAAGGGAGCAGATTTCTTCGAATGAGGTTAACCTGATCCTGCTCTGAAGGCTTTAATGACAGTTTGCTGAAGAGATCTTGCATTTAAGAAACAAAGGGAATTAATTTCTCCTCTTGCCCCTGTGTTCTTTTTCTAATATCATCCATTAGGTTCGCTTCGTAATCGGGTGGCAAAAATGCTTCACGAGTTCTTCTCTTGAAATCATCCCAATAGACAAAAATATTCTTCCTCGACCGGTACCACAAGAGAGAATCTCCATTCAAAAATTCAGATATCGATTGAAACAAATGAGATTTGGGTACGGACCTGGCTTCTGCTTTATCCTCAAGGTCTTCTAAGAAAATTGCGACACTAGTTGTGCCATCGAAGTAAATTCCCCATTTACTAAACTGCCAATAATTGGGTCTTCCATGATTCGGGTCGTGAAAAGAAGTCTTCGAAAAGGACTGTGTGTTTTGATTTGATTTTCCTCTGATAAAATAGGATTACCAGATTGTTTGGAATTCGTATGAAACACAGTAGGTATGGTGGTTGTAGTTGATGGTTGATCAGCGGTAGATCTTTGCATAAACGGATAAGTTGTAGGAAACTTGTGGTCTCGATATAGGCCGCTTCCCATTCCTTGAAATTAATTCATTGGTTCATATCGTCAGGTTGTGAAATGTGTTGAAGAAAAGGTAGGTTGCAAAACGGAAGCATTATGTAGAGGTTCATCGCCATAACTCCGTGAGCTATTAATTAAATTGGCATGTGAGAACGGTATTACAGGTGAAATATCTCGAGATGTTGCTGATAACTCAGGAGCATTTTTCATGTCTTCAAAGAAGGTAACGCGCGATGTGCGTTTATTAGGGTTATTGAAAGCTTCATGGGAAGCTGACGGAGAAGTAACAAGATTATCTGCCCGACAAGAATGGACAAATATTTCTTGATCGTCAGAATCCTGTGGTTCAACTAAATCAATTTTAAATCGTCTACGCGGTTATCTGTATCGTGTTGGCAATGCCCACTAGGTTCTTGAACAGTATTGTGTGAAACCTGGGGTAATAAAGGGTTTGTAGAATCTAAAATAGAAGGTTGATGAGCAGTTGAGAGATTAGAGAACCCAGCAATAGCAAACGCTTCTTCCAACATTCCAAACAGATTTCTATTGTAAAACTGTATATGCGACTTTTTTCGTTCAATGGCAACAGAAGATAGCGTGACTCTTTCCAAGCGATCGTTCACGTGAATAAATCTGGCTCGAATTCTTTTATAATCATTATCAGCATTTTCTTTGCTAAATTCTTCAATATATCCTGCTAATTCATCAAGCTTGTTAGAACAAACTGTTAATTCGTTTTGAGGGTCCAAACAGACTTCAGAGGGTGTAAGTTTCCTTCCCTTCCTCTCTTTAAACGCCTGACAAAGTAATCACCGCTTTTCTTGGACATTCCCCCTTACTTCATATTCTCTTAGTTGCAATTCATAAGTTAACTTATCGGTTAAAAGCCTAATCTTCATTGTAATATAATGCCCAACAAACAAAAGAAATGAGTAAACTGTGTATTATAAAATTACCCACTTTTACTGCCCCCCCCTCTTCCCAGAAAATACTAAAGAAAACAAAATAGGTATGACCTTATCTCTCCGATAAGCATACACCAAAGGTAAAGAAAAACTAAGAATAGAAGTAACCGCTAATCATCTGAAGCTACCAGTACAAGGGATAGCATAATAATTAACAATTAAGCATAAACTAGGTTTAAAGTACCAAATTATTGCAATAAATAGTTTAATCTGTATTAATTAATTGTTGTAATTAATGCGTAACGTAATCAATCAATGTAAGCTAAACTGAAAGATTTCTAGCAAACCGAACGAAAGAAAAAAAAAAGATAAAGGTTTGCAAAATAAAGGAAATTTTACGTTGGGCGCCAGAAATATGAGACGTCTTTTCTCAGTATCTTTAAATATTTCTAATTCAATAAAAGAAAACCATTAGTTTCATACATTTATTGATTTCCGAATAAAACAATTCAACGATTCCTATTTATCTAAACACGCTTCCCCCCTCAGACAGCTGCCCTGGAGTTTACACGCATGTTAATGTTATACAATTGACCTTTGTATTCATTAATGGTTTAGTTGTTAAAATAATGTAATATAATAATGAATTAAATAATAGAAGGTTGAAGAACAATAATAATAAATTTAATATTTATGTTCGGTTGGCATAATAGTCTCTCACTTTAGATGTCATTCCAATACAAAATTAAGATCTAAGAACTTATCTGACACGATTCCTAGAAAGAACGGTGGATCCAGATGGTAGCAGGATGGATGGCTGGTAGCAGCTCCTATATATTATCTCCCACGGTGAACGGCAATAACTATGATCGTTCAGAAACCATCAACTGATCATCCAACAAAGCAACCCTAGAATGCAACACGAGTTGTAGAAAAGATTCTACTCGTAAGGATTCCAAACTATAAACTAAAAGGAACTTACTCCAAGGACGTGGGGGCTGACGAAGAAAATACGATAAAGTTCGCTGGAACGGAATCCTCCACTGGAGAATAATTCAGAATTTAACCACTGAATATAAATTTATCTAATTGCAATTAACTCCGACACCCTGTCGAGAGTAGTTGATCAAACACCCTTAAATCTTATTGCAAAAGATTGTTCCTAATCTGAACTATTTGAGCAGTCACAGAAAAGTGTCCTTGTTAGAATAGTTGTAAGATAAAAAGCAAGTCTGATAAGAATTTTGTTGCACTAAAAATCAATTTTAGAAATGTGAATTGTACAAGGTCAATAATGCAAAAGGAATAGACAAGGATGAAATATCTCATTTAAATGAAGGAAATCCCATGTTATCTTTTCCAGGCTGAAACATAGAATAAAGAACAAGATAGTATTGTCTACTGTACCATCAGGCGAAAGATCAGTGAATTCCAGTAGCAGAAATCATACTTTAGAACGGCATGATTGAAGTGTTGCCTAAACATCAGGGTGGAGGAAGCAGTAAAATTTATTTAATTCGAAATAAACTTTATAAAAAGAGTGGTCATAAATATTGTATATTTATTTTAAATATTAAACTATATAAATACACTGCAAAAAGGATGGGTCTTACGGCAGAAGAAATACAACCGTCACACAATAAGTGAAATACAATGTGTGGTAGGAGACACCGTTAAAATATAGTATTGTGATAAACCATAGTTCTTATACAATTCATAATTAGTGATCAGTTATTATCTATTGACACCAGTTGTCTATCAATCAATCTGTAGCACTTACATAGTATAATAAAACAAACGAATACACATAAATGATAAAATAATGATAACTGTGACAAAACATACTTCAAATGGAGAATTTTTGATATTCTGAACAAGGTGATTATTTCGCAACAATTAGACTCATTGTTACCTTGGATGCATTCGGCTTCTTAATTTATTTGGGGCTAGTGAGTACAGACATAATGAATAAATAGCACTTGTAAGTACTTAAAGTCTGGTCGCGTTAGCTCGAAAAGCGTAAACAATAGTTATTTACATTACAAGCTGCAAAAGTTTAATTTTAGGTGCAAGGTGTTTTTGATTGGCCGAGGCGAAGCGTAAGCGTAGCCGAGGTTACTTAAAAACACCGAGCACCTGAAAGGGCTTTGGCAACGTGTAATTTGTATTAAACTTGTCATTCTATCATTGACATTTATTAACCACCGTAAATAAATAAATAAAATAAATAAGATTCAGTGATTATAATAAAATAATGTTTGTATATACACAGTATTGTTACCAAGGTAATGTTGACAACAGCCACCTTATATTATATTTTAAAAAATTGACAGTTTTACTTCGTTGCTCAGGGACCGAAGGCTTTTCACACCTAGCAACCACCTCGCATGTTTTACTTTCGCTTTCGGTCGCTTTGTCAAGATAGAAAGTTACGCTTTCGTAAAGGGGAGAATGAAAACCAAATGCAACGCTATTAGTGTAGGTTCATCTTCAACGGTGCAGCTACATTTATTTTTATGTGGAGAAGTGTTGTGACTGTAAATTCAAAAAATTGCCGAAAACCTCAATAATGTTCCTTTAAAAAGAAAAAAACTTCCTATTTCTAAACGTGAAAAGGAAATTATGGTAAATAATTACATGAAGTTGTGTGAAGAAAATCCGGAAAAAACCTTAAAGAGTATCGAAAGTGTAGTTACAGAAATTGTAGGTACTATTACCAACGCTAATTTAACCAGCATTGGATGGACTAGGCGATCCCCGGATCTCACTTGGGCCCGAAATTCATTGAAAAAACTCTCCTCAATACCGCGCAAACACTGTTCTGTGGGATTCACAGGATTTTAGACGGATTGGGGCACGCTTTGTTGTTGCACTTTGTGCTGTTTGTGGAAGATTCCCTGCAACCCCACAACCGACAAAGCAAGGGAGTTTTGTATAATTTTTGTATAGTAAACCTCATAAAGTAGGAGATTCTTAGTTTTCCATACAGATTATTATAATTTGTTTTACGTGGGGTACCCGTATCAACGTACCCCCACGTTCCTTCCAAGAGGAAGTGATTGGGATACGCCCAATCAGCGCGCAATTGCAAAGCAATTGCTCCCAGTCTGCTCACTGGTCGGAGCGAGGTTGCCTATCCACCCTCTACTAGCTATCCAGGCTAGTACCGGAGCGATTGACTTAACACGTGCTCACCCGCCGGCACCCTCCCGTCCTCTTTCATACGGGGCTAAGTACCTCGTCCAGCAATAGGACTATTCCCCCAACTTAACTCAGTTGAATAGAGAGAGCCCTCCAGTCCTCTTTCATACCTTCATAAGCTCCTCCCCGAGACAGGGGTTGGGGCCACTGCCCGATCGAATCCAACCTCAATTGTGGCAGGACTTGGTTTTTAAATGGTTTTACCACCCCGATCTACCAAATTATAGGCTTGGTGGGCCCTCGACAGAGCTTCGTTTAAGTCTACACGTTATAGACTCCCAGTGTGTACCCGTTAAGGTGAAGTTGTCTTGATTGTGAGAGGCTATGTATTCGCTTCAACTCTCCTTAAGTGTAATGACTTTCAGAGCTTCTTCCAACCGCTGTACCCGGCTGCAGTCCGGATCATAGGATGGTTGGGATAGCTCCTAAGCACATTTACCTGGCGGCATGCAGTTTCCCATCTGCCCGGGATAAACCTCACTTCGCTTCTCCTCACTTAGGATTCAGTCAAACAGCGGGATCCTTTGATGACCATAAATGACCTCGGTCAAACAGCGGGTTCCGTTGGAGACCATAAATGACCTCGGTCAAACAGTGGGTTTCATTGGTGACCATAAATGACCTTATCCAAGGCGAGATTCGAATCCGCCCACACCGGTATCATATACCAGGGCTCCCCCTGATCGGTATGAGTAACCGTCGAGAATTCTCACGAATTTCTCTACCACACACTTGACCTGACAGCTTCATCCATTACCCAGTTTCCAAGGAAACAAGGATAGGGTAGAAGACAGCCAGTTTTATGGGTGAACGTCGTGTGGTCTCCCGAACACCCAAAAAGTTTTTTCAAAAAACACCCAAGTTTTCCATACAGTCGCGGGTTTGGTTTGGTATCTTTCGTTTTAATCTGTTAAAAGCATTCAAAGCAATATCTGTTAATAGCATTCAAAGCAATCTATTAAAAGTATTCAAAGCAGCCTGTTAAAAGCAGCCAAAGCAAGAATGTCGTTCTTCATCGCCGAGTTTAATTTCGTAAATTCCTCAAGTTCTTAGTTTAGAGATGAGACCACATTTGGTGTTAAATATTTATACTATAATAAGTGTGACGTAATTTCTAGTAAGGATTTATTTTTATATTGAACCCTTTGCTCCTTTCTTCACAAAAAAGAGCTACATAATAGTTATTCATATTAATAATTTGGATTGATTTCTAGACAATGAGCACATACAAGCATAAATAAATTTGGTCGTTGTATTTGTTTTAAACGTTTACAACAGTCATCTTTAATTTTTTGTACAAGCTTTTAGCACATTGGTTTTATCCAACACAATTCCGGAACGCTGGACAACCGGGATAAAGTTGTCTTGAAGGGCCCTACGAAACAGCAGAATTTAAATTACTAACAATTAAATTATATTTAAAGTAGAAACAATATACGTCGTCACTGTTCAACTCGAGTGAGATGGTGAGGCCCTCTAAGGAAATATTTTCCCGGACCGTAAAATTGACCCAGCTCGCGCTTGCCCTTGCACTTATTTAGGGCTCGGTAGCGCCTTAAACCGGCGTTGTTTATTACTATACGTTCTGTGGAGCATGTTCTTAAGGAACATAAACAAAATGGAGCGCTTTCATCTAAAAAAACAAGAAGTAGAACTTCTATTATCGATCGCGTCGACGATGCAGACATATGTATTTGCTATTAGGAAAAAGGTACGATTCCTATAGATATTTTTAAAATTTTGTTTCAACTATCGTTATACTTTAGTTCTAAGAATCTACGTCGTAAATATGTCCTTTTTAGGACAAACACATCTTTTAAACTCGGTTTTGTTATTGGCTTACAGTAGCGTATTTAGGAATTTTCTTCAGGGGGGGACTATTACTAAATTTCCGGGTTTTTACGGAAAACCACGATTTTGCTACAAAAATGGCAGACTATTAAAAAAAAATTCGAGGGGGCTTCAGCCTGATAGCCCCCCTCCTAAATACGCCACTTTGGCTTATAAAACTATAAAACTGTAGGAAGGAGCATAACTACCCGGCGCAATGAGTTTAAAAAGCGGCGGATATGACGTCACACTGGGCGCCATGAGACACCACCTAAATCTGCTTTTTCGAAAAGGTCGGTTTCTATGGTATTCATGGTTGTAAATAATTTAGTGGTTATTACATATCATAAAAACGTGTTCGTTTGTTATAAAAAATATTAAATATAAAACTAAAACAAAAAATAATTTCAAAATAATTCTTTAAAATTGAGGTTATGTAGTTTATGTGCGCATTTCGAGACAGTGAGAACCGCCAATGTAAATATCTAATTACAAAACCGGAAACACCTACTCCGTCATATTGAGACCCCATCTCAGTCGTACGGTAGATGATTACGCTCATTCCAAAAGTTTTATATTCTAAGGTTATTGGTAATGATACCTAACGAGTCTAATTTAATTGTGGTGTTAAACATTTTCATCGTCGTTTTGGATTTCGCGCGCTAGGACGTATACTATCTAATATCTATTAGTATAATATGTAAGCGGTAACGCATTATTAAGTAAACATAGCTTTGAGCGGTTACCTGACCACTGTTTAGGTTTTCCGAATAGCTAACGGACCGAAGTTTAGCTGAAGTACAGAAACCTGAGATCGTCTTAGAATATACATTAGCTCGCAACAGCTTTCCGAAACTCTCTGCAATTTTTAGTCTGCAGGTCTTGAAAGCAAAGATTATCGAAATACCTGATATCAAAATGTTGAATCTCGAAGTATCATATGTAAAATAATGAAGTGTGAAAGACCGAGTATCAAATTGGATATACTCATTTGAAATAAACACTCAAAGTGCAGTGTATAAAAAAGGAAATCTCCACGCGTCAAATATATAGCTAGGGTAGATACAATTTAAGATATATATATATATATATATATATATATATATATATATATATATATATATATATATATATATATATATATATATATATATATATATATATATATATATATATATATATATATATATATATATATATATATATATATATATATATATATATATATATATATATATATATATATATATATATATATATATATATATATATATATATATATATATATATATATATATATATATATATATATATATATATATATATATATATATATATATATATATATATATATATATATATATATATATATATATATATATATATATATATATATATATATATATATATATATATATATATATATATATATATATATATATATATATATATATATATATATATATATATATATATATATATATATATATATATATATATATATATATATATATATATATATATATATATATATATATATAAATAATGGATTGTTTTCGACCGTACAGTATATATATATAATAGAATTGGAAATATCGGGTATGCGGTCTGTAGTAAAATCTGTTTATTTTTTACTCAATATTTCGTCGCTTTTTTGCAACTTCTTCAGGAGTAAACTACAAGTTAAGCCGTTAAGGATTAATTATACAATGAGTAATAATTATAAATAAACTATAACTAACTTACAAAATTAGATTAACTAGTCTTTATAAAAACAGGTTCAAAATAGCATAAAAATAAGACATAATATGTTTTTGAAGTTTCAATTTGACATTTCATTGAAACTAAAAAAAACAAAGAAAGCCAGTTTTAACAATTTTATACTAAGACTAAAAACTATAAAATATACAAATTTTGTTGAAAGTTTGTAGATTATATTAGATTTAAAATGTTACTGTAAATGTTACTTAATTGGTTTATATCCGATTTATAGTTAATTGTGTTTTGGTTTTTTCTAATGTGGTACATTTCAAGAAATAATCTAGTTTTATAATGAATTTCAAATTCCAAAATTTTAACATTTCTGTAATCAAAATTATGTCCAGTTTCTAAATTGTGATTAACAAGAGCACACGAATTTTTTCCCAAGCGGCAATCACTTTTATGTTGGGTGATCCGCTGTTTTAACCATTGTCCAGTTTGTCCAATGTAACACCCTTGACATCCCAAACAAGATACCTCATTTGTAAAAAATTTGTAACGGGTTAACACTTGGGCGGTGTTAATGTTACACTTATTATTAATTCTTTTAGACGGAATAAAACACAGTTTTATATCTATGAATTATTTATTTGACTCTACTTGTTTATTGATACGCGTTGCCTAGTACCATTTCGTATCTATGCAAAAATATATGAGTTGTGAGTCGTTCACAACATTACCCCGCCCGATCTGAAACGTGGGTATTACACACATGAAAAAGAAAAAATCTAAACTCAAAGACAAGACACCAATATTATATAACAGTAATGTTATTTATGAGGTATCTTGTTTGGGATGTCAAGGGTGTTACATTGGACAAACTGGACAATGGTTAAAACAGCGGATCACCCAACATAAAAGTGATTGCCGCTTGGGAAAAAATTCGTGTGCTCTTGTTAATCACAATTTAGAAACTGGACATAATTTTGATTACAGAAATGTTAAAATTTTGGAATTTGAAATTCATTATAAAACTAGATTATTTCTTGAAATGTACCACATTAGAAAAAACCAAAACACAATTAACTATAAATCGGATATAAACCAATTAAGTAACATTTACAGTAACATTTTAAATCTAATATAATCTACAAACTTTCAACAAAATTTGTATATTTTATAGTTTTTAGTCTTAGTATAAAATTGTTAAAACTGGCTTTCTTTGTTTTTTTTAGTTTCAATGAAATGTCAAATTGAAACTTCAAAAACATATTATGTCTTATTTTTATGCTATTTTGAACCTGTTTTTATAAAGACTAGTTAATCTAATTTTGTAAGTTAGTTATAGTTTATTTATAATTATTACTCATTGTATAATTAATCCTTAACGGCTTAACTTGTAGTTTACTCCTGAAGAAGTTGCAAAAAAGCGACGAAATATTGAGTAAAAAATAAACAGATTTTACTACAGACCGCATACCCGATATTTCCAATTCTATTATATATATATATATATATATATATATATATATATATATATATATATATATATATATATATATATATATATATATATATATATATATATATATATATATATATATATATATATATATATATATATATATATATATATATATATATATATATATATATATATATATATATATATATATATATATATATATATATATATATATATATATATATATATATATATATATATATATATAGCATCATAGATGCATTTCCACTTTCAAAGGGAGATTGAGAATCAGGGGCGGCTCGTAATCAGTTTCTCTGGGTAGGCAAAATTAAAAATGCACAATTTATGATATAATCATCAAAATTGCAATTCGTAAAAAATTGAATACCATTATGATGTAAAAAAAACTATTACTAACAGCAAAATTAAAAAATAATTATGTATTATATCAGGCAGATTTACGGGGGGGCGGGGCGTAAATGAGGGAAATTCCCCCTCAAAAATAAATATACATAAAATAGAAACAAATAATGCTTGTTTAATTATTAATTATCTAAACAACTATTTTTCAAAATTCCACCTCCCCAAAATAATGCACTGGATCGACCCCTGATTATATGCATCGAGAAATAAAAAATTTTAGAAAAAACAAAATACGTATGTAATAACAATAAACAAAATTATTTATGAAAAATAAATCAAAAGTGAACAAGCTGCAATACCAGAACAAAACTCAAAAGCATCAGCACGAAAAAGAATGTTAAGAATTATGTTTAAGGGGTCTATTCTGTAACTAACCGTTCACGAATGGCGCCGTTCGTGAACGGAGATCGTTAGCGACTTCCTCAGCAGCAGCTTCAACGAGAATCGATAGATAGGTTATTCTGTAACACCAACCGTTGAGCAATGCGCACTCTCAACGACTGTCTAACGTTTTCTAAAAAGATAATACATCTTTGCGGTTAATATAGATACAGTTTCACCTTTTTAAGTATATATTGCGCATGTCATATTTATTATTTCTGGAGAACGCGCCAATTTTGTAAAAATGTCGAAGTTTTGAATTGATTTCAAAAGAGTTGAGAAGGCAACAATACGTCGTTCTTGGAGGAATTGCGAGTAAACGCACATTTTAGGTGTAAGAGAACACCTAAAAGAGACCCCCCCCATGATGAGAACATAGTACTATTTATATAGTTATTATTAATAATAGTAAAAGTATGAATTAGTTCTTTGTTTGAATTGATTTTTATAAAATAAATTAATTACAACTAATATTTATTTATTAATTATTTATTTCATGTGCTGTTTCACTTTTGGGTATGCAATTAAAGTTAGTTTAGTTTAAACGTATATTTCCATCCGTTTTGGATCTTCGTCAGGAGTTTATTAGCAAAATATATACGCAAAGGTCATATAACGTCTATATGTAGTTTTTATAAATCTTAAAGCTTTAAAGGTATTGTAAACCCGTTGTCGCTTGACTGTTGGCTTGACTCAAACGCGGCCGTGTGACGTCACGCGTGCCTGCGACAGAAGCACTTGCTATACGTATAGGCCAGGGTTTACTTCTAGTTTATTTAAGGATTTATTGCAATTTTTATTGATACAGTGTATTAATATAGAATGGATAAAATTACACCACATGCATTTAAACACTTTGAATGATTTGGAGGCATCGGTTAACGATTTATCACAAGACGAAGACAATATTAGCATCGGAAACGTCTCCTGGTGTAATTGCGAATTTTGTGCTCCTATGAGTACAAATTATGAATCACATTGATGTGTGGAAATGAAATTTCCAATTTCAAAGGCGGGTTAGTGTATGATTTTGCACGAATCTTTTCATAGTGTAGTGTTAAATCTAGACACTTTGCAAGCTTCTCGCTACCAGATGTTATTACGAGCGGATCAAACTAATAGAATACGTCTTACCGAATTAAGCAATCGTTAGTGGCGGCATATATCATATAAACAATTTATTTATTGGGAAAATTCTTGAATGCCTTTGGGAAAAAATAAAAGGAAGGTAATGCCTGCTTGTGTCGTTTCAAAAATAAGCGAATACCCCGGTTTCGTGCTGCAGAAGGGAAAGGTCCAGATTATTTTGATTAAGAAAAAGGAATAACCTTTTTAATATTTTGTGTTAACTAAATATTTACATAAGTTATAAAAAAATAAAAATAACATGTACCTCTAGCTTTCACGTATAATTAAATTGTTACATTTATAAATACGTTCTGTTAGTAATAATGATAAGGACATCTCATGATTATATCTGGAATAATGAGTTTTTCGCTTCCTCCAACGTAGGACGCTCTGCTGTGGCTATATTTGCAGAGATTGTGACTGTATATTTATCATTTTCAATATTCAAATACGGAGGATCAGCGAAGTTCTTTTCTATTACAAATAGTTATTATCTTCTCTCACCATTCATTCGATTTTTTTGTGAAAACTTCTTGATACAATCAACCCTTTTCACTCTTTGCAACTACTGCCGGTAAATCTTAAGATTTTTATCTTTATTTGGATAAGAAAAATTATATTCGCCAGCCTTTTCGGTATTCTTGCACCCGAATATACAACATCGAGGCAGGTTGTTTTAAAGGGTAACTACACAATAGTAATAACCAGTAAATAACCTAATAAACACTTTTTATTTACCTCCAAACACGTGAAATGCACTGATTTGTGATCAAATTTCTACTACCAAACCAGTTTAGTATGCTGTGTATATTAGGCGCGGGCACGCGTGACGTCACACGCTTCGGATCTTTCAACTTCAAAAATTAATTATAGGCTTATTCTTAAGAAGTTAGAAATTTTACTTGTGAAATGGCTATTCACATTTTTTGTTTAATTTATTAAACTGAAGTTGTAAATCCGCTTAACAACACCTTTAATTATATGATATCCTGCCCTCTATAGTACATGCATATTTTAAAAGTTATACTTAGCGAAAGTGTTCTATTAAATGTAAAACACTGAAAATACCGAGCGCTAAGGGGATTTTGTTGGGAAAATGTCGCAGAAACTCTCTCTAATCAGTGTTGGTGGGCCTCGAAAAAAAAAACTGCCTGGCCATTAAAAAATGATCTGACCGCCACTGATTTGGTGTAAATATTATAGAAATAGAAATATGGCAACAATGTATAATAAATCTCAACCAACATAACCTCTTATTCTAACCTAAAATCTTCTTTTCAGGATATTTTGAAATTTAAATGAAATGTTGCAAAATAGTATTAAACTAAGGACCTTGTGTGTAGCTACCCAAAATCTATGCATATCTAGGTCGAATATATTTTTAAACAAATGTGAAAAAAGCGTCAATAGTTATTTCCAACAACATCGAACAAAAAAGAGCGATACCACTTTATCAACACTTTTTAAACCTGTAGAAATTAAACCAAGTTCAGACGATATTAATGTTGGTGCTGAATTAACCGGCTCTTTAAACAAAGCTGATTTATTAAAAATTTTAAATAAGTTTTATCAACAAAAAGAAGTTAAACAATTATTAGTCGATAACGGTTTAGATAGTAAGTATTGTAAATATTTATTTTGATATTTAAAACTAACATCAAAAAATGTTTAATAGATTACATCCAACATAGAGCCTATGTGGATTTTAGAAAATATTGTTTAAATGCCCAAACACTTCCCGTTGATCTGCATGTGGTAGTAAGTGATATATTACAAGGAGCAGGACATCCCAGTGATATCTTACCATATTTCTTACGACATGCAAGACAAATGTTTCCACATCTAGAATGTATGGATGATTTAAAAAAAATATCAGATTTAAGTTCTCCACCAACTTGGTATCCACAAGCTAGAGCAATGACTAGAAAAGTAATTTTCCATGCAGGACCTACTAATTCTGGTAAAACATACCACGCTTTACAAAGATTTATGACTGCAAAATCTGGAGTTTACTGTGGGCCTTTAAAGCTTTTAGCAACAGAAGTATTTAATAAATCTAATCAAAATGTAAAAAGAAACGACAAGAAAAAAACAAAACAAATTTATTTAAGTATATTTTACTTTATTTAAGGGGACTCCCTGTGATCTTGTAACAGGGGAAGAACGAAGTTTTGCAGATCCTAGTAAAAATTCATCACCTCATGTAGCTTGTACTGTAGAAATGGCTTCGATTAATACTCCTTGTAAGTGGCGTTATTTCTTTACTTAGTAATTTTAATTAAAAACTTTATATATTCAAGATGAAGTGGCTGTAATAGATGAAATTCAAATGATTCAAGATCCTAGTAGAGGATGGGCCTGGACTAGGGCACTTTTAGGTCTTAGTGCAGATGAAATCCATTTATGTGGTGAGCCAGGTGCTCTAGATTTAATTCAGCAGCTTTGTTTAACTACAGGTGAAGATATAGAAATTCGAAGGTATAAACGACTAACAAGTCTAAGAGTTGAAGATTCTGCTTTAGGTTAGTGGTGCAGAGTTAAAAAATTTTAAATGTCTAATTTTAATATGTATACAGGTACTTTAAATAATGTTCGACCAGGAGACTGTATAGTATGTTTTAATAAGAATGATATATATTCTGTTTCGAGAACAATAGAAGGTATAGGCAAAGAGGTAGCCGTAATTTATGGAGGTTTGCCACCAGGTACAAAATTAGCACAAGCAGCTAAATTTAATGATCCAGATAATAGCTGTAAAGTACTCGTAGCGACTGATGCAATAGGAATGGGACTAAATTTGTATGTTATAAAAAAGTCATTCTATGTCAAATTAAACAGTAAAAAATGTAGCACTTTTGTAATTGTTTAAGACTTCTTTATGCATTCTATGACAAAGCAAGTTTAATTCCTAATAAGGGAGCTTTTAGTATTACGTAGGCATCATTTTGTCGATTTTAAACCCCCACCCTCCCTTTAAGGAAAAAATAAGAAAATTACAGAGGCCCCCCCCAAAGGATAAGACTTCAGCAGTTTTTTTGTGTTTTTTTATTAGATATCAAAATTAAAACAAAAATCATAGAAATCAAATTTCTAAGGTAAATGAACTACATATTTAATTATTTTTTAAATTGAATAAGGGCCGGTATTATAAAACTTTTTACTTCCTAGATAAAATTTACTTTGAGAGTAAATTCATTTGTTCTGTCAATTTCATATGCAAATCGACAGAATAAATTAATTTACTCTCAAAGTAAATTTTATCTAGGAAGTAAAAAGTTTTATAATACCGGCCCTAAAACGATCTTTTATTTAAGGGCGCGTTTATTAATAATAGGAAGCTTCAAAAACTATAAACACCTAAAGACCCCGCTACGGTCCGCAAAACGGAATTAATTTCTTTAAAACTAAAATTTGAAAATGTAATATATATTATGTAATTAGGAGATCAAGCGATACTTATAATATCTTCGAGGATTTAAAGAAGCTTGATCTCCGTATTGCATAAGTTGTTTTATTTTATTTCGTATTTTAATCCTAATTTATCCGAATTTATTGTATAAAGAAGCACGTTGCATTGTCTGTGTCATCATATGCGTAACCAAGGAGATAAAAAGTAGCATGTCACGTGTGGCTGTTATGCAACATCGAATGATTTTTACGTTGCCAACAACAACGGAGATCAAGAACGTCTTGAACTCCGGTGTCATTGACAACGGAGATAAAGATATACCTTATTTTACTAATTGTAGTATATAAACAATTGTTTGAAATACGAAATGAAATAAATAGAAACATTATTTGATCGCATCGCAGTTCTCTGCTCACAGTGTTGCCAGACATGTGTGAACTTGTACTTGAACTCAAAATATTTTAAGTTTAACTTTAACAAAAACAAAAAAAATAAAACAATTATCTAGCAAGCCTAGAAAAAATAACAAAACTTTAGTTATTCTGATGGTCTTTATAATCCTCAATTAGGGAAAATGTACAACAAAACAGAAATTATTATGTATTGAAATACATAATTATGTATTGTTTAAACTAAACATAAAATTTACTCTTTTTAATTTCTTCTAAAAATAATATAAATTTAAAAGGTTAATAATTTCTAGGCTAGATTATATTTCAAAATATGAACATAATGTTTTCTTGCAATATAAACACATTTTTTCTTATTAGTTGCAAGATATGTTTACTAGTTAAAAACAGTAAGTAAATAAAAATGATATTATGCTAATATAAATACCTACTTAAAAAGCTAAATTGACAAACCAGAAAATAACAAAATATTATAATAAAATTTCTTATTCAATTACAGCATGTTGAACCACAGTATATATAACAATCAGTAGGTTCACTTGCATGCGGCACCATTCATTTTATTAATCCACCTTCGAATATCACGCCCATAAACGAAGTAGTGAACCGACGTTTATCGGTCGGCATCGCCTACGAATAATAATAAAACGCTGGTAAATAAAACCGGTATTATACTATTATACTTTATTAAGTTTTTCAATTTATTTTATTGATTATTTTCTTTATACACATAACAATGCCTACTCACCATGGTTACTGTCACTTTAATAATGAAAAAAATTGAAAATTCTGAACGCCTTATCAAAGGTGCTTAGACAAGTGAATGTGCAGACAATGGAAACATATTTCAAAAATTGTAATTTCTTTATTAACTGTACTAATGCAAATAGGTACCAATAGATAATTTACAAACAAAATCGCGCCAAATACCCCGCGTGCATATAAATAGCCTGATTAAATTTTGACGATTTTGTGTCAAAATGTCTTGCTCTAAAGAAAAAAGTATTTCTGAGCAAAACATTCTGATACAAAATGTCAAAATTTATTTGGCTATTTTACATGCACTTGGGATATTTATTTTTTGTACTGTTTTATTCTACATTTTCCTGAATTGAAGATTAAATACCATCAGAATAACTTTTGTTTAAGAATAAGTTTTGCTATTTACCTAAGCTTGCTAGATCATTTTGTTTTATTAATTGGAGGACCAGAAATCAAAGCCTACTAGTTGTAAATCATTTTTCACGTATTTCTTGAAAGTTCTTATGTAATGGTATGAATATTTTGTGGTTGAAAAGAGAACAAAATATTCTATCGATTTCAGTAAAAAAATACCTATCATGTAATTTAAAAAAAGTTCGATGACGTCAGCACTCTCATGCCCGATTTAGTGCATACAAAATTATTTGAACTATAACAAAGAGAACTCTATGTCATTTAATAATATATATGGTTTATACCATTTTTGGCTGAAAATAAAGTAGCTACAAAGTGAGGCACTTTAAATCAAACAGTAGTAACCATTTACAAAAACTGACTCCAATAGAAGTGTTGAAGTGATTAGCAGTTGTTATAATATCATGGAAAGACTCTGTAACAACATTTCCCAACCAATGCATTATTTTCTTTCACTGCAACTAGAGCATAAATAGAACCATAAATAACTTTAAATTTGACATAGTTATTATGGATGTAATTCTTTATAAAGCCCTTCAAAATAGTTTTTATATGAGGCCGTTTACTTGACTCAAAAATGGTGTGCGAGCTTAAAGTATTCAATTCTGGTAACTAATTTAAAATGATGCTCACCATCTTGTCTTCAGAAAACATAAAGATGCTGAGATAAAGCTACAGACTTATAGGAGAATTCTTTAAAAATCTGTTAATTTGATGTAGAATGACTCAAATATTTAATTTATTCGAATTCTACATTATATAAGATTTACATTTGTAGGAGTATTCGAAGAATTATTTTTTATTCATTAATTAAACCACATGTAAATGAAAAAGGAGAAAAAGAAATGGATACAATATCTGTATCGCAAGCTTTACAAATTGCTGGACGAGCTGGAAGGTTAATTTTAATATGATGTTTATCATTTTGTCTACAATATTTTCTTATCTTATACTTGTAGATATGGAACACAGTGGGAAAATGGTTTAGTTACAACATTTAAAGCAGAAGATTTAAACATGTTGCATACACTTTTAAGTCAAACTCCAGATCCTCTTATACAAGCTGGTTTACATCCAACAGCTGATCAAATTGAATTATATGCTTATCATTTACCCAATGCTACTCTTAGTAATTTAATGGTAATGCATATTCTAACAATAATAATTGTGTTTCTTACACATTAAATTTTCAGGATATTTTTATAAATTTGTGCACGGTTGATGACTCCCTGTACTTTATGTGTAATATCGAAGACTTTAAATTTTTAGCTGAAACAATTCAACATGTTCCTTTACCATTACGTGCCAGATATGTTTTTTGTTGTGCACCTATAAACAGGAAAATGCAATTTGTTTGTATAATGTTTTTGAAAGTAAGATGTCTATATGTTATAAAAAAAACTTGTTAAAAACTTTTTTATTTTAGTTTGCACGACAGTATAGTAGAAATCAACCTGTGACATTTGATTGGCTGTGTCAAAATATAGGATGGCCTGTACAAACTCCTAAAACAATAGGAGAACTGCTTCATTTAGAATCGGTTTTTGATGTTTTAGATTTATATTTATGGTTAAGGTAAAAATTGTTGAATTGAATATTAACAAAATTAAAAAAAAATATATTGCAGCTATCGTTTTATGGACTTATTTAATGATGCTCATTTAGTAAGGGAAATGCAGCAAGAACTAGATTTAGTTATTCAACAGGGTGTTGTTCAGTTAACGAGGTTGTTAAGAAATTCTGAAACAGATATTAATTCATATGAAGATGTAACGGTTATAAATAAACGAAAACAAAGTTTATTAAAAGGTAAGATTAAATGATTTAGGTGAGAATTGTTCTTTTCTCTGCATGTTAGACATAGAATATTAGACACACTATACAGGGTGAATCCTAAAAGGCAGATAATATTTATACCTTATGATACTGCATTAGAAACTGAGTAAAAAAAGTGTTTTAGATCCACATTGCATAGTTTTTGAAGGTTTGTTAATGAAAGTTTTCCAACTTGGCAACACTGTGTTGTAATTGTATGTACTACCATCAGTTATTAAATTAATTAAATAATTAAAACTCAATAATAAAACGCTGAACATTTTTTTAATTTATCACAGTCATTAATTACCTCATTACAATTACAAAAAAGCCATTAGCTATAATAAATGCTCAAATTGGCTACCTCCAACTTCTTGACATTATCTAGATTTCTGATTTTCAAATTATACTTCTTCCAAATTTTGGGGCATATTCTGAATCCTTATAACCGTATAATGTCCTTATATCATGTTGCAAAAGTTTCTTTTGATCATTAATTTCCTCCTCATACATAAATCGGACTCGCATCTATATCCCAACACTAATGATTTCTTTTGCGCATGCGTTATTTTCTACCACGTGTTTTCGAATCCAAAATTCCTAAATAGAATAGATTTAATGGTTATATCCTTATCGAGTGTGTATAAAGTGTGTATGAATTTATATATTTGAGTTTCTACAATGGATGGTAACAGCAATGACACGCAAGTCACTACAAGAAATTCTTCATCTGGTGTGGAATCTATCATGTAACTAAAGATCTTATTTTTATTTTTATTGAATTGTATATTTTTTTTTACAGAATTATTTATGTCTGTATTATATGTGGCAAACAGTTTAGCAATAAATCTAATATTAATTGTCATATGACGAAAGTGCACAATAGTTACATTAACTTGAAAAAGCCTACTTTAAAGTGTCCTTTATGTTCTGATGAGTGTTTTATAACGTACAAAGACTTAGATAACCACTTTATAGTTTTTCACGATCTCCCAATAAAACAAGAAACAAAAGAGTTTGGAATGTTGGATGACTTTTTGAAATGGAAAGGTAATATTGAACCAGAAAGTCAGTCGTCTTTTGTTTTTTACAATTCAAGAAACTGTGCTAAAAAAAAAGTAACAAAATATGTGTGCCATAGGTCTGGAACTTATACTCCTAATGTAAAGACCACCAGAGAACGAGAATCAAAAGCTAAAGGTTCAAATAAAATGGGCAGTACTTGCCCAGCACATATTATAGCAACAAAAAATACGAAAGATCGATCGATATTATAAAGTAATATGGATATAAAATATAGACTATATAGAAAATATAGATGGTTCCATTTACCCCAATCTATTGGGTGATTGGAACCACCTAACATGTTTTTTAAAAATAATTTTTAATACAGTAGTTGGCATTAGAGTTGCTTTATTTTTACATTTTCTTTTGGAAAAAATATTAAAGATATTATAAAAAAGTCCTAAAATTATACTTCATTATAAAAATGTTAAATAAGAGTTTAAAACAAGATACCTGTGAAGCTATGACCCAATTACCCTAACTGATCTTAAAACTTAAATTAAAAAAGCTGTTGTATTATATTTTAGGGTCTTTGCCAGCCGCAAGAAAAATACTTTATGTATCACACCCGAAGAAATCGATTTAAATACATAAGTAATTAACTAATCACTAGATATAATCATATCCACACAGATATGCATTTATCTTATGTACACTAGTTTTAGTTAAGACAGATCGCTAGGATTATGGACCGTATTGTTACTAACTAGAACAGTGATGGCGAACCTTTTTGAGTAGTGGGTCAAATTTTGTTCATTATTTTTTTTAATAGATGCTCATGGGTCACTAAGTCAATGGCGTCACTTGGAAGGGGGGTAAAAAGGGTACCAATAATTTGAAAATACTGAAAATTTGTTAACAGAAAAATTTGACAGTTGACCCTTTTTTTGTTTCTAACTTTTAATAGATATTTAAGATACAAGTATAAAAAGTCATTCTTTATTGCGCGAACGGTTTAAGACACGAGTGAGTATTTTAAAAGACATGAGTGCAATGAAGAGACTTTATATGTGTATCTTACAACGTTTTATCTACGATCATAACGTTTTACTTCAAAGTTAATATAGTATTCATTTTAATTAATATTTTTTAAAATTTGTGACTTATGTCAGGTATATCAGCGTGCTTTGATTTTTACATGCTAATAAGTTGTTTAGCAACCGGTTTGTTAAATATTAATAAATCTTTTATCCTACATTTTATCTACGATCATACAAAGAGTGACTACTTTTACACTGATTTTCGTATAATAAGTTAACGTTTATTGAGCTAGTGTTATAAATTTTGTATTGGACGCTAATATAAACAAAAGATGTACGATAAACGATTTATTATTTTACAAACTGGTTGCTAAACAACTTAGTACATAAATATCAACGCTGATACGTAAATATACAGGACATAAGTCACAAATTAAAAAAAATATTAATTAAAATGAATACTTTTTTAACTTTTAAGTAAAACATTATGATCGTAGATAAAACGTTGTAAGATACACATATAAAAAGTCTCTTCATTGCACTCACGTCTTTTAAAACACTCGCTCGTACCTCGCTCGTGTCTTAAAGCGTTCGCGCAATAAAGAATGACTTTTTATACAGGTATCTTAAATATCTATTATATATATATTAGCGTGCAATAGAGATTTTACAAGATTAACTCAATTAACGTTAACTTTTTATCTGAAAATCAGTGTAAAAATTAGTCACTTTTTGTATGATCGTAGATAAAATCTTTTAAAAAGGTTTACGTTTCCTTTTTGTTTTACAACTTTAATTTTTTAATATTTTCGATTGTCTCTTTTATGATATAAAAAATACGTTTATAAAAATCAACGCGTGGGTCATTTAAAAAGCCTTCGTGGGTCAGTGCCTGACCCGCGGGTCATAGGTTGGCCAACTCTGAACTAGAAGGTAGCGAATGCGGGTTGCGCCAGGGGCCGTGAACAATACTGCGCGAAAATTTGTCCTGCCAAAACTACTAAAACGTCCAGCTTGCCATTTGGCATTTAAATACAGAAATGTTCAAAGAATCTGTATAATTTTCTTCAGATTTCTAAAAATGTGACCACACCGATTTTTCTGCATTTTAAAAATATTTCGTTTAAAAAAGAATAAAAATACGTTTGGTAACAAAAAATTACTAGGCCCTCCAAAAAGCCCGTCTTCTTGCAATATATAAAAAAATATTTGTTCTAGGTTAAATACTTTTCGAGATATTTATATTTCTTTAAAGACGTGCAAGCAGTTTTGATGATTTTTTCAGTTTGAATATTTCCAAAGTTCTGCTTAATCTAGCAAATTGATAAATGAAAGTTATTTTCATTAGTTGATTACTATCTCATAATTGATTTTCATTGAAACCCGTGAGATCGACCGATTTTAGTGATCGATTTCGCATAGAATGACAAGTAAACAAAGTATCCCTAACAAATTTTGTTTACATTTAAGCTATTTTTTTTAAACGATTACAAATTAACGCTAATAATAGAAAAAATGGTATAAAGAATTCGGTTTATAAGATACGTTTTTAACGCACGCGTCAAAGTTTAGAAAACGACTCGCATGGGGTAGTTTTCTAAAGGACAAATAGAAAAAATAATATAAAGTATTGGTTTCATAGGTCGTTTTACCATCTCTAATGCTTTTATGCTTCTATTTGCGTTTTGCGTGTCCAAAATAATTCTGGAAACGGTAATATTTTATTTTTTATGTCCGGCCGGGCGATTATGACCTATTTAGTGGCCTGTTTTTAGAGTGTAAGTTGCTAAATTAGAGCTCTAAAACTTTTTAGAGCCCACTAGAAAAATAGTTACCCTTGTTTACACCGTCTCCATAGTAACAGTAATTACATTCCATTGCACCTACCTACTTGAAGTTTTATCACTGCACCTACCTACTTGAAGTTTTGCACTTTTTAAATTATTTTTATTTTAAAATTAAATATTAACTTAAACTTAGGCCGGACATAAACTAACGTATGCATTTCGGGCTTAATTAGTGTTTTAGAGCCCTTTATCGTCTTAGCGCCTTCGGCTTTCGCCTCAGGAGCTAACTGACTGTGGGCTCTAACACACTCAATTAAGCCCTTAATACATAATATACTATTAAAGCTGATAGTAATGTTGAACAGCTGTTCTTAAAATGTCAAACTTATGTTTAATTTGACTGGATGCACCGAAGATCCCAATCGGTTTATTCAACGCTAGTGGAACCACTTGATCGCATTACCGACCGCCAATTTTACAACATTCCTTTGAGCGTTATGACGTGGGTGTAACAATAATAACAGTCCTAACTTCACTTTTGGCAATAAAAATCAAATGTAATTGTTCTAAATTGAAAATTAAATGTACCTAATAATATTTTTTAACAATATCATTTTTGATCTTTTTTCATCTCTTCCTATTATTAGTGCCACTTCATCACTACTACAGCTACTTTCTAGAACATCAAATAAACAAAAATTTAATAAAGCATTCTTTGCTTTACCATCCATTATGACAACGTTTTGAGGTTATATATTTTTTTAATAATAAAGCACGCGTTTGACATTTTTCCTGTTGCACCGTCAAAACTCACGGTGCAAATTAATGTGAACTATAGAAGCTAGCGCCCTAACCATTCAAATGTATTATTGAAAATGCAGTGTTAATAGTCGAACCAAGTGAATTTACGAACCATGTTCGGTGCGCACCAAGGCAGGGAACCAGTCAATTCGCTATTATTTACGCTGTAAATTTGAAAAACAAATGCAGAATTAGAATTTTCAGTGTTGCTAATTCTCAAAAAACTTAACAAAGTTCTTCTAACAAATCTTATTTAAAAACTAACTAATAAGTTATTTTTTCCTTTTATTTCTCCTTTTTACACATTTTTAATTATATCTAGTTTTTCACTTTTATTCTATAACTTCAAACACTTCACAACTTCAAAAATTTATTTAGCAAATGTACAAAATATTTAGTTACTTTGTATGTTTGCTAAATATCTAATCCATATGTAGAATTTATCATTCTGCTGATAGTAGCTTTAGGTAGAGATGCTGCCTAGATAGCGGAAGGTCCTGGATTTATTCCTAGCACATTTTCCTCTTGCATACTAAACATAATTTAATGTGAAACTTTAAATTTTTATATACCGTTTTTTAGACGAGTTGTTTATATGATTCATATGCATCTTCCAGATATAAATTATCAATTCTTGAATAGCAAATGTCATCTGTCTGCATTAAGTAGAATATATAGAGCTTGAGCAGGCGCTTTAGGCCCGTAGCTATTAAGTATAATAGCATTCTAAAAACTTTGAAAGCATTCTCTGTAAGATTATAAAATTGTCTTTTAAAACTCTGCGTAGTTATATTTAGATGGTTACGTATGAATTAGTATAGAAGAAGAATGCAGGAAACATATGTATAGTACTGCCGTGCTAAGCGAAAACAACCTATCTACAAAACTGCAATGTAGAAATGTACTATACAGAATGTAAATGTGAGCTAAGAAAATATATGGTATATTTCTGAGTTGATGTTTTGCAGATAGGTTGTTTTCGCTTAGCACGGCAGAGTAGTATTCCTATTTAGTAATGATTATTGTTCATTAATCTACTTAACAGGAATAGTTTAAAGATTTTCATAATTCATTTACTTGTAGAAAAAGAAATGGCTTTAATTGGTAAAGGACGTTTAACAGAACAATTAATTAAAGATGGAGTATTAACGCAACATATGATACAAGAACTAAAACAAGAATGGAATCATAATATGGAAGAAAATGCAAAGAAACCAGCAGAAAAACCTACTAGTCCTGATATAAAGTCAACAAGAAGAAAACGGAAAATTACAAGAAAATAAAAGCAAATTTAATTTTTATACTAGATACATGCGTAATAGTATTTTTGTCATGTTTATTTTTGAACACTTGCTTGTTTAATGTTGTACATTTACAATTGTTTATGGAATATATAATTGATTGTATTGAGATATTAAATACATTATTTGTACAGTACATAAAGTAATTCTATTATAATTTAAACCTATAGTAATGTCTATATAAATAAAAGTTTGTACTTTAATAAAATAATTATCTAAAAGTTACTATAAATATTTTAAAGAACAGCAATATTTATGATATATATACGATGTGACTTGATCCACTCTAGAGTGCACAAAATTATAGAAATGCAAACTGTTAGAAATGTTATGTGGATTTTAAGTATGATCGCACTTTAATAATATAATAAAAAACAATATATATTAAACTCGTGTGCATACCATCCAAACATTTCTATTGAATTGAGCAATAGAGATAATTACTAAAGTCAAAGATTGCATTTAATTACAATTTCAAAATATGCAAAATTGGACATATGAATATGGTCAGTTGTTCCCAAAGAATGGAGAACAACAGTGAGTTTCACAAGCATGTAACAAAACTTTTTTTTGTTGTAGTTCCCATGGCTACTTTTTTGTCTTGTGCTTGTGCAGCTCAAGCAGAAATGCTATCAATCACTTCAAAGTAAATATTCAGATGTACCTTGAGATTACCAACAGAAACACAAGATACAAAAATGCAGACAGCATTTAGCATAAATTGTACAAACGACTCTGTTTTGAATATGATAGAGATGTAAAAATACTGAGCTACAAGTATGTCACTACAAAAACTAATAGTGTTCATGATATTTGTATGTACTTATGCCTAAATCTTGTGTCCTCCAGAATTCGAGTCACTTCGTAATATATAAAATCTTGATCACATTATGCTCTTGTGCTCCATATTAAAAGCAGTTTATTTTCGACAGGATTGCTTTTGCTCATCTTTGTTCATATATTACCATTAAATTTTCTCTAGCTGCATAAAAAATAATTTAGTTGTAAAGTCTTAAAACTATTCACTTAATTTTATTAGGTTAGACAATTCTATAAAGATGGACTTGAGTGTTTCATAGTAAGTACAATTCATAATTAGTATATACAGTCTGTTTACTAAACATGCGGCAAAGATTCGAGGGGTTATTCCTTGGGTTATTTTCAGATTTTTTGTCCTTGGATGATTTTTGGGAAATACGTTTATATCTTTTTAACAACATTCCGATTTAAAAAAAAAAGGATATTATTTGCAGTCACACCAGGTTAGTGCAAATGTCAAAAAACGCCATTAGTTTCTTAACTGTAGATTTCATACGTTGTCGATTACATTTCCATAGTGACTTGCCATTTTCTCTCTGAAAGTTGTCAAAATTGATTGCGTCTCGTATTTTCGTTTGATAATTAAACTTTTGTCAGTGAAGCTCTAATATGAATCGCTATACGAACGCCGAGATGACTGATATGCATTTTATGTATGGACTTGCTAATGGGAATTTGTAGGTGGTGAACGATTTCCCAATCGTCATGTTCCTGATGGAAAAACTTTCCAAAGTATTCGTCAACGTCTTCATGAAACAGGCACATTTAAGCGAAATGAAGGTTCAGGAAGGCCAAATAAAGTAACAACAGTAGAATTGGAAGAAAATGTGCTGAACATGGTAGAGGAAGATGCAGGTACTTCTATCAGAAAAATAGCAAATACTTTGAATGTACGTAATAAGACTGTCTGTAAAATTTTGAAGCAGGACTGCTTGTATCCATATCACATTCAGCGTGATCAGGCACTTATTCCTGCTGATTTTCCTCAAAAAATTACATTTTGTCAATGGCTTTTGCATACTTAGGTTCAAATCCCACAACTACTGATTCTTTTTTACTGATGAAGCAAATTTCTCTAGAAATACAAATAAGAAGTTCCATAATAACTGTGTGGGCTGGTGAAAACCCACATGTGGTACTTGAACATCATTTTCAACATTAATTTTCATTAAACATTTGGGTTGGAATTGTGGGTGACTGGCTAATGTGGTTTATGCACGATGGTGCAGCAGCACATTTTAGTATGGTTGCTCGCGAGTTTTTAAACGAAACATATGAAGATGGCTGGATTGATTGAGGTGGACTTCACTTATGGCCTGCTCGATCGCCAGACTTAAGTCCCTTGGATTTCTTTCTATGGGGCCATTTAAAGACATTAACGTACACTGCTCTAGTGGAAAATGAAGAAGATTTGAGAAATCGGATAATTGATGGGTGTAATGCAATAAGAAACAACTCTGGTGTATTTGAAAGAGTTCAGCAGTCAATGAGGAAAAGATTGGATGCATGCATCCTAGCTGGTGGTAGTCATTTTCAGCAGTTTTTGAAGATTCTTTACGTGTAATATGTAAGTAATAAAGTATTGTTGTTTTTTCAAAAAACTTTTATCATCGAAACAAAGCGTCTCTCTGAAAATCATCCAAGGAGAAAAATCTTGAAATAACCCAAGGAATAACCTCCTGAATTTTTGTAAACACATGTTTACTAAACTAATCTAAGGATAAACTTCTAAGTAATTTGATAGCATGGTTGCAAGGATCAAAGACAGCAAGAAAATGAAAATGCAGTTTGGAAGAAAGGAAAAGGTAAATGAGAGGGGTTTGGTTCATTAGAAGTGTCGGAAGAATTTAAAATTGCAAGAATATTAGGTTGCCTATTATATCAGTAGGTTGACTAAAGTGAGAAGTGTTTAAAAATATAAATATAGGGTAAAACAATATAATAAAGGCTGACATACCCAATAATCTTTCTTGATATTTTACTTTGCATGTAATCATAGTTTGATATTCTTAGGTTACGGATAGATGACCAATAAAACTTTACTTTCTTTTCCATTCGATCACAGTTCGATCCTAGCCAGAACACTGAGGTTATAATGACGTTATTTTTAAGTCAATATTGGTCGACGACGTCATATGACTAATAAATGATGTCCATAAGACGTCATATAATGGGACGTACGTAGACGTCTTCAAAACGACGTCTTTTGGACGTACAATACAATACATACAAGTTTCATTGAAAAGATATTATTTTAACAGAGGCCAAGGAATACTGGTCATATTAAGCAGGTAGTCACAATATAGAGATGTTTTGACTGTAGTATATAATAAATGTTATTTCCAATATTCAACTATTTATTTTTAATTCCTGTCTTAGTCCTCGTATAGGACGTTTTAATGACGTCTTTGGGCTGTGACATAATGATGTCAGTTTTACGACAATTTGACGTCGTTACTGCCGAAAAAATGGCGACATTATGACGTCAGTGTGCTGGCTGGGATCATCAATCTTCAATTTGGTTATGACATTGTTAATCAAAAATAATTCTGTAATAATCTACATTACACTTTGTATATTAATCTTTGTTTAACAGCTAAAGTTCTGCATATTCTCTACTGCTTTAGGTATATATTTTTGCTTTCTAAAATTCTTGCAAGTATCTTCTCTGGAATAGTTCTAGGCAGATTTCTGTGTAGTCACAGCATTTTCTTTGGTTTCCTTTCTTGAATAGGTGTACCATGATTCCTGATTCTTAGTCTTTTGATACTCTTCTCTCAAGTATATATAGTATGTCATTAAATAATTTTAACAATCTTTCTTTGTCTTTTTCCCTCATGAGTTACCACCTCTGGGGTAATTTCATCAATACCAGAGTGTTTGTTAATTTAAGCTTATCACTGCTTGTTCTTTTCTTGCTATTGTAACTTCTTTTAAGTCTAAATTCATCCTGCCTGTAGGTGCATCATTACCTATTTGCAAGTTTTTTGACTTTCTTTTGTCCTTTCTCCATTCTTTTCACCTTCTGCAAACAAGTTCTGGAAATACTATTATTTTCTATGCTTGACTCCACAACGTTTGACTCTAGGTTTTCTCTGTTAAGCTGCCTTGGTATTTCTTCAACATATAGCCCATTAATCTATAATTGAGTGCTGTGTGTTATCATTTTAGCATTGGATGTTTTGCACTTTTTGTGACAAAAGTGTATTAATGGAGCTCCATCTATCTAGTATTGGGTGCTGTGCTTAATTCTAGCAACTGGTGGTTTTCCTCTCTATATAATAGATGCATTTGAGAGATACCTATCTATTTTTTTATGATTTAGTGGTAACTAATAACATCCCTGTTATAGTCATGGGTGCTTCATAATTTTATGGTCATGTTCATGGTAATAATCCAGGATAGCTTTTTCTACCACCTGTTTGGCACTTTTCAAATGCTGCCCCATTTTGATAGGTGTGCCTGTGAGACCTCATTAATCTAGCTAGGACAGTAGTTTTTTACCATATTTAGCAAGAGTTGATAAGTAACAATGGGAATTACACATAAAAATCAGTATCACAACCCTTTAATTAACCTATGACACAAATATGCGATTTTTGCTGTTCCATCTGTAAGTCGTCTACAGCAACACGTTGGGCCTGCGTAATGATAATAATCGCCCCATCTCTCCCGCACAAGCTTCATAGCTTCTGGGGCCTGGTTCACAGGTGATGGGTTGTAGCAGTTATTATTATTTCTCTGGATGTTAAACTTTTTCTAAGAATGAGAGTGAAAACAATCTAAAATTTATTGTAGGCTATAACTTTTGAGGAACAACAATCAAAAAACAACAACAACAAAACACAAACCATCAAATACTTGTAAACTGGAAAGAATAGTTTTAGATTAGTTCTAGACTGATATTCCTTTTCCTTTAGAATCATTCTGCTCCAACATGAATATCAAAAAAGTACTTGGTGTAAAAAAAACAAGAAACAATAGAATTCAATGAAGACATACTATACTGCCACTTTTAGTAAAAACTTTTAAACTTTTAAAAACAAGGTCAAAGATGCATGGTGTAACAGGTATTTTAAGCTAATTATCTTGAAACAAAACCTACATACAATTTTCTGAAACATTAATTAACCCAGCTACTAAAAAATAACCTGTTCGAAGTACGAATATGTTAATAATGGTACTATCAAATGACTCCAGAAGAGTTTTGTTCATTATCAAACTTGGAAAACTACTCAAAATTGGAGAAAACGATTTCTGGAACTATGTCATGGCATATAGTAAAAGTGATGCAATTATAAACAATCCGACACATTGAAGGGAACTGCCATAAGGAAGGCATTTTCGGCAATACCCCAAATAATGCGGAGAATCAATGATTTCATGTTAAGTTGGAGAAGTGTGTAGTAAAGTTTCTTTATTGATATATTGTAAATCCCAGATGGATAAACTAAGCTGGAGTACTCTTTAGTTATGAAACTTCAGTTTTCCGTTTCTTCAAAAATATTAATAATTAAAAGGAAAAAATTCTATAAAGCAGTGTTAGGTATTATAGATATGTAATAACATATAAATAAAATTATGTTTATAAGAACATCAAGATTCCATCTTTATAGTTTAAGTAGAAATAAGTTAAATTGTAAAAATTAAGACCTGATTTTATCCTTATCTAAAAAACTATTAATCTTATTTGTATTTCATTATTTAATTACTTAATTCAATTTTGTGTCTTGATTCTAATCTTAAAAATAATCAGTTTAGGTATCTATTACAACACAGCAGCAGTTAAAAACTTTTGTTGTGAATCAAGACAAATAATCGATTCTTAATACCTAGTTTGAGACCCATCGAAAATGAGACACCCTGTACATAGAAGAATAAGTTCAGTATATTATAGGAATATTAGGGGCCTAACTATATTCTTTCGCAAGAACATTACTGTATTCAAAATTTTACAAATCTAAGTAGATTACACTTATGTATTATTTTGTATATCTATAGATTGGATGAATAAAAAAACCTCCTATTTGATATTTAATAACTGGAACAAATCATGATACTGATAACATATTTTTGTGCTACCGGTAATGTAAGTATAATACATCGATAGCGACAAGATAATAATAAAAATGTAACACTTATGATGTCATTCTATACAATTTACACAAAACTAAATAAAAAGCTTTGACCGACATAAAACATTGAATTAAATGTCAAAAATAAATTCTAAATACAAACTTCTTATTAGAAATGAACTAATATTTGCCATTAGCACAAAAAGTTTTATAGGCAACACGGAATGTAAGGACAAACATTCTCAGAGCAAACTATATAGACCTCGATTTCACCTTGGCATATAATAATCTTCATACATCTTTTGTAGCTTAAATAACTATCATTTTTTGGTATGTATAAAGAAAACAGGTTACTTGCTTACTGTGTCTTCAATTGTTTGTTTTTATACTCTGGAGCAATAACAACACTAATATGGTTGAAACTGTGCAAGTGTTTATTTTGTAAAGCGTCTTACCGATCTGATATCACTCATTCCTAAAATATTAATTTTTATTAACAACTTAGATACTCAATATTGTACTCAGTAAATTTTTTGTAGACTGCTGCCCACTTAAAAAGATATGAGATATCATATATAACTTTATTTCATTTCGTATTTCAAACAATTGTTTATATACTACAATTAGTAAAATAAAGTATAACTTGATCTCCATTCTCAATGACACCGGAGTTCAAGACGTTCTTGATCTCCGTTGTTGTTGGCAATGTAAAAATCATTTGATGTTGCATAACAGCCACACGTGACATGCTGCTTTTTATCTCCTTGGTAACGCGTATGATGACACAGACAAGGCAACTTGCTTCATTATACAATAAATTAGGATGAATTTTAAAAGGGAGAAATTAAGATTGAAATACGAAATAAAATAAAACAACTTAAGCAATACAGAGATCAAGCTTCTTTAAATCCTCGAAGATGTTATAACGCCTCTGCTGGCGTCTCGGCGTTATAATATATCTTCTCGGATTTAAAGTATCGCTTGATCTCCTAATTACATAATATATATTATATATTATACATTGTTATTATATGTGTCATTGTAAAGCAAAAAGTCCCACTTTGTCGATTAAGAGAAAAATGAACTTTAACACAAAATGGTCGAAAACATCAATTTTTTTGGTTTATTTTGTATATCTGTAGATCCCTCTATAGCTGAAACTGGTTTGCACCAGGCAAGAAAACAATAAATTATTATTATAGAGATGCGAAGCCAGAAAGTATGTACACTACTAAACTAATGACTTGTTGTGTTTAATTGCTTTTTTCTCAAAATAAGGTTTTGGGAATTCTATTTTTTATTTATACTTTACCTGTGTATTTAACATTAAGAAATTTGGTTACTATTCATTCAAAAGAGAATTTTGTCTAATTTATCCCTGTATGCATAACTCGATATCGACAAAGTGGGATCTTTTGTCTCAGAATCACACATATATTGATATAAGAGTTTCAAATTAGAACCTTAGTCTGTTGACTCTAAAGCTATTCGGTAACAAATAGAGTGTCTTTTGTTATTCATCCAATACATTATAACAATATCTTAATATCCTAAGCACATATACATATATAAACTGACTAGAAAAATGTTTAATTAACAGAATTATCACTTATTTTTTACTTATGCTGAAATGCCATATCAGCCCTATGGGATTTAGTAAAATGTTTACAAGTCAATCGCCAAAAAGCTATTCGAAAATCTGGACTATAAAAAGCATATATAAAGGGATTTATAGCAGAGTTAATCCATCCCAGCCAAGTAAAGTAGGCCATAATGACATTATTATTGACCATACTGCCTGGCAAGAAAGGTGTAAGTATATAATATACAAAAAATGGTAGCCAACAAGCTATAAAACCGCCAACTACAATGCTTAAAGTTTGTGCTGTTTTAGTTTCTCTTCGAAATGAAGAAACCCGTGATGCTGGTTCAAAGTTTAATACAGACATATCCAAATGAAGAGATTCTGGACGAGATCGATGAGCTGCAGCATATGTTGTTGCTGCGTACAAGCTGGCAGTTCTTTGAGGTGTTACATGTTCTGGAGTGTAAGAATAATTTGAACGTACTGAACGAGTTTGGCTTCCATTCTTACGTTGCTCGTTCAGACTATTATTGTGATTTAGTGGCTCAGATGACAAACTGTAAATAAAAAGGAAAAAATATTAGTTTTACAATACATATACAGGAAGTATTATAACAAGGACATCAAATGGAGTAAGTAGTTAGACATTGATAAGACAAACAGAAAATCCCTATAACATTTTTAAGAACAATAATAAAGAAGGGTATAATGTTTTTCATACATACTGTAGGACTTGATATGCCTTCAAAATAAGTTGTTTGATTTTTTGTTATGTTTACATTGCTGATTCTGTAACATGTCCTTTTTACGATACAATTTTATGAGGCCAGTCACTTAAATGATAATTCCGCAAACGCCGATAATTAAAAAAAGGAACTGGTGTAGGTCAAGTCGTTCTAAACGATGACATAAAATTCAATCTGCAGTTCCTACTAAAATATTTTGTAATTTAATTAAAGTAGTATAAACAAAGAATCATTCATTCGGAGGATTACCCATTGAATCACGGATATTATAACCCAGATAGAATTCGTAAAGTAATTTTCATATCAAGCAATTGGTTTTGTTTTTGAATTAAATTCAAAGTCGTCCACACCAATAAAATCCCCTTTAATCTAATTAACTTAACTCCATTAGGAAATCAATTGTTCTTTTTAAAAATTAGATAAGATATTCTCTTAAAAATCAGATTTATTTTAAAGCTATTATTAGACCTTGAATTTATTTCAAGTTCTGCATAAACAAACACTGCTGTATTGATAATAAATTATTTTGTCTGTTAGCTCTCCAATTTCAGCTGGCACTATAATAACAGTTATTAATATCACCATAAATCTATATATATAAAAGGGAAAGATTGTCTGTCTGTCTGTATATATGTATGTATGCGATTTTCTCCGCAACCACTGGACCGATTGGATGGATGAAATTGGTATCATTGGAAAGGTCTTGGCCCAGAATAGAAAATAAGACCAAATTGGACTCTGATCGGCCATCGTGGTCCGAAATAACAGCGAAAAACCCATATATGGAAGTTAAAAATGGGTACTGAGATTGATGTGAATAGATATGTTGTCAATTGTCAAATTTGGTAATTTGACAATTACAAAAAGTAAAAACATGTAATTTCAATAAAGCGTAGCAAAGCGCGCCGGGTATTTGCTAGTATGTTTATAATTTTACATGTACTTTTCTAAAACCGTCGTGTCAAAATTACTAAAATTTTCTCTAATCAAAAAGCTTGAACTGAATGCTGCACTATTCTTGTGATGACTCATTTCTTGTATTACTGGTAAATACGTACCTCTCTAAAACTCCACATGCAATAAATTAATAAAAATGATATTATTGTGATAAGGATTTAATATATTCCCATCACGTCTTTTCGTCACGTTCTTGTCTCTGTCGAAAAGTTAACAATTAATAAAAGTGCTAAATGTATAATTTTTGGCAATCTTACAGTACCAGATATGTAAGGTAACGTTTAAATGAAACTAAATAAATAAAATTCCGTTACAAACAGATAGCTTGTAAAAACTAAATACACAACTTTGTTTATTTACGTTTTGTATAAATTACAATTCGTCATCTTGCTCTGCATTTTAGTTCACGTTGAAACTCCTATGTCAATAAAGCGAAGCAATTTGATCTCTAATAGTACAATGTAACCCAAGTGGGCACTTGAAAAATGATGGGTTTGGACTAGCAAGGACGCAAAAATACACAATGAAATATGATTTCATCATGTTTGTGTGTCTTTAAAATTTCAAAGCTGGTACTTATACCGTTAATTTTATGTTTTAGTGTGTTATAATCTTATAGGTACTTTCTTAAAAACGTCGGATCAAAATTACTAAAAATTCTTACTTTCTCTAATCACAAAACTTTATTAAGATTTTTTGTTCCAAATGCCATCAAAAATGCGCTGGTGCAGTCTGGTGCATACCTTATGAACCACCCTGTATAATAGATAAGCCTAATAAGAAGGTTTTTATAAAGAACCAATCATTTATAGCTATAAAAGTAGGGCACCGACATATTTAAAACTTTAACTTTAAGCAGTGGCGGATTCAGATAAATCTTTAGGGGGGAGGGGAAATCGATTTTCGGGATTTTTGTATAAGTTAGGTAGTACACGAAACAACATGTAATTGTGTTGAAATTCATCATAAAGAACATTTAAATTGGACATTATTACTCATGGCGATTGGTTATTTGACAATAGGCAGAATTTCACTTTTTACATCTTTATGCCTTATTCAACTATAAAAAATTAACATTTTGTGAACGAAATAACTCGCGAAAAAATTCATCAGCTCTTATTAGTCCATTAAGTAAACAAGTAAAAATTCATTTTTTTTAAACCATCAATCCTGTCAATTGTTTTTTATAAAGAGAATTTTCGGTTTAGAGTTTTCTATCTATGGATATTTCTTATATCACTCACTCTTTTGGCAAGGATCTTCAATGCCATCAGATCCAAAATTCTTAGGAGAACGGTCTTGGCAATTTACGACAATATAAAATCAACAATTAACCGTAACGAATGTTTCTTATATATTGGTAACTTTTTTAAGTGTGACTGAAAAAGCATGTTGAACTGTTAGCAAGCAGCCATTTATTCAGACATAGCAGTTAATCTATGATCTATATGGCTTTCAGTCAGAAGGGCCCTATTCGGACGTTTTAAATTTAACATTAGTGCGACATCTTACATCTTGTTAGTAATAATGATGCAGAGAATGTAACAAATGTGGACAGACAACACACGTATTTGCTTTTCAATCTATTGTTAGGAAACTGTTGTTGTTTCTTTCACGAGATACAGTATATCTGATTCATAAAACTGTGCTCAAAAAGTAGCTAAAAGAAAACGACATTCAAATTACTCTATCTTCAAATTGACCAAACTATACTAGTATTTCAAATTTAAAGACTTGATAATAAATCTTCCAAAGAATGTGAAATTTTTTTAAAGCTGTTATTGCTCTCACTGTGGTAAACTTGCATGTCAGATATTTCCAACTTTGCCATTTTCCATCAATTTAACCAAGAGCTGTACAATTTTGAAATACAAAAAACTTATGCAACTGAGGAATCTCGTTAACACGAAAACACATTTTTAAACTATTAATTGATAAGGAAAGATAGTAAATAATTGTATAACTCCCAATTACAATGCATCTTGTCTGTTTTAGGTTAAATCTTACTTTAAAATTGGGCTAAACTTCATTAAATTGAAAAATTAGATAATCGTCTCCCACCTTGACAAGGAAAATTAACTAAATTCTATGGAAAAATCAGTTTTCCAGGTATCTTTTATCTGACTATAGTGTGCAAGTGTGCATATTAATTATAAATAACCATATTACACTTCATAACAGAAAAATAACTCAAAACTATTATTTTAAAATTGAGGTTATGCAACCAATCTAAGGTGTCGCTTTGAAATTTTATAAATATGCTTATTTAAAATTATTGTGTGGGTGAATTCTTCGTTGGCATGTCAAATATCATGACAATATGTATTTTATTAGTGGGTATTTATCAAAGGCGATATATTTCTTCAAAGAAGAAAGTTTGTGTGTTAAGTATAGTGCTTCCATTATTTCAATAAACAATGTAATATAACAGAATAATTTAAAATCTTATACTTTTATAGAAGCACTATTTTGATTATTAAGACATGCAAACTAACTGAATTATAAAGTTCTTATAAAATTATACTTTCTTAAAGTACCACGCACACTTGCCATTGAAAAAACGGTCGTTTTTAATAAAATCTATGCAAGTGGATAGAACTCGTTGATCTGATTAAAATGCCATTGCGCCAAATCTGAGATCGTAGAATTTAAATATCACGTTAGCTGAAATTGTTTAGCTAAACCTTTTGTTCTGATCGGAGGAAAACATTACCTCCGTTAGGATCTCGAATAGTAACAAAAACGCAAATCTTATGGAAAAACTGTAGTTTTTAATCGTCGATTTGACTCAAGACAAAACATATCTAAAATAATTTTAGGTTTGGTGCAATGATAACTTTTAATCAACTTAACGAGATCTACATTTAAATTATATAAATCTTGATTTAAAACGACCCATTTTTTCCATAGCAGGGTGCAACGTACTTTTTGGTATTTTCCTATTTAGAAAAAGAATTAAAATTTATAAGAGTGAGACGTCATCATTTCCCGATTTCCCCTTTTATCTCTGAATAAAAATATATAGATTTTTCGGGTTAGCCAAGCATTAACACCCTTTTTATTAAGATCCAGTCGCCGTGAACTTATACTTTCCAATAAAAATTCAATGCTTTGCAGTTTATTCAAGTAAACTGAAACTTTACATTTAATATAAAAAATAACCTATAAAACTCTTTTATCGAATGCTTACGAACTATAACTCAAGTCATGATCTCCTTATTTCAATCGAATGTGTGTGTGTGTGTGTGAAAGTTTTCGATGCAAGTTACAAAGTTTTTGGACAAGTTTAGAAGTCATGATTTGTGTAAAAATAAAATCCGAGAAACATTTTTGATACCAAACCATTTACTGTTTTTTAGCAACGTAAGTATTGCGAGAAACTAACTGAAGTTGGAAACTGGTGACGCTGATCGATTTGACTAAGTATTTATGGAAGTTGTTTAAATTCTGTCTTTTCGTGACTTGAAACATACAATCTATAGAAAGTAACAGATTCAAGTAAAACTCTATGCATATTTAAGATTAAATTAAAATAAATTGATTAACATAGTAATTTCTGGACACTCTCATTACGAGAATGGCAGAAACACATCGATTGAACATCTTTTTCATAAGGTATCTATAAAAAATTATTACTTTGTAATACATAATTAGGAGAACACCTTAACGATTGTTGTAAACGTTACCTATACATTCTTTTTTCTTTGAATGAGAATCTGTTAATTATTGGTGCGCCTTTGCCACGAGAAGAGCCAAAACTCCATACATGACGTTTGCTTGGATTGATATTTAGGGAAAGTAATCGCCGAAATTTTTAATTTATACTATTTAATTAGGGACCAGAGCGTTTCTGCTTTAGCTTGTGTTTAGTCTTGCTTATGAAACGCAAAATACTGAAAATCCTTTTGAAACAGTACATCTGAATGTAAAAATTCAGTTGGGTGTTATACAGGGTGGGTATACGACGCGTTAATTTTAAGGGGTGATAGAAAACAAAAAGTCATACATCTTTATTCTAGACCGTGCTACTTTTTCAGAAAAAAAAATAAAGTTGGAAACTAACATCATTTTGCCGCGTTAATAATAGTAGTTTAATTATGTTAATTATTAATTAATTATTATTTCATTTAGCGCAACAAAAAACCTTAATAACATTTTTTCATATGATCAATTGTTTACGCGTAAATTCGGATTCTTTTTACATTTAAAAATTCATTTTACTCAATTAAGAAATGTGGCAACCCTGCAAAGTTGTAATACAATCTGCTAGACATTCTCCTTATGTCGCATAATGCTATGAAAGCGGTTTGTTGAACTTGAAATAATTTGCCAGTAAAGCACGCTTTTGCCCATGCTGCTATACTATACATTACAATTTAATGAAAAATTTAGGTCAACGCATGATACACAGATGTATAAATAATACCGTTTTAGTGTGAGATAAGATAAATAATTTATCAAAAAATTCTTTAATTTTCAGGTTCAGGTATATTTTAGCTGATTCAGGCCCGGTATTTTCATCTCTGGTTAACTATAATTGGAGTTTAATTGATATGAAAACAATTGTCTCAACAAACATATCCACAGCAATTAAGCTTCAGTTAAAGTAAATTAGAAAATAAAAACTCTAAAAGTAATCAGAGAAATAATAATTTTATAGAACTAACTGAATAATGTTATTTTAAATTAATTAATTAATGTTTTTAAAGGAGGAGAATTAACGAATTGCGGTATTGTAGCCTATTTTTGCAATAACAACGTGTGTTGGGTTTTCGTTAGTTATTTAATTTGGGGATTCGGTATTTTAAATTTCCCGCCATGCAAATTCAGATTGCGCGTACGCGGAGTTTATTTTTAGTTCAAAATTTAGTAGTTAGTTGTAAACTAAATGTGGGAAAAGTTCGGTCATAAATGACAGCAGGAATAAAATAAAATAGTTAAATTAATAATTGAATTTGTGAAAAGTATGAAAGTGATATAAAACTTCGTTCATCGACTTCCCTTTTTCCTTCTCACCTATCCTTCAGTTACGAAAAACGAAGATTTGTGGTAAGTTAAACGAAAATTATTAAAATTAAATACAGTCCGCTTTTCTTATTGAATTTGTTAGAGATTTCACGGTACTGATCTCAAATAAAAATAAATTGGTTTTGAGACAGCCGGGTGCTCACAACGTGCCCATAGCTATGCCTATATCACCTATACATTATTTTAATACAACACCTACACTTATTCGTAAATAATTTGATCTATTTGACTAACCAGTGGTGGTGTCAGATGGTGGAAACATATAAATGTATGTCACTTTTGTCACAATGCATAAACAAATTGCATAAGCAGATGTGATATTCTTTTTATTAAATTAATTTTTGTATTCCCCTTATTTTATACTTTAATCGATATAACTAAGAATTTGCTCAATTACTTTTTATATTCGCGTGTTCAAATTAAACCATTTGGACACGCATTTTGGGTGTCCAAAAGAGATCTATTTAAATACTGGAAACAGTAACATTTTATTTTTTAAAGTTGATATCACTGATAGACAGTCGTTCTTAGAATGTCAAACTTCTATTTTATTTACGCAGTGAACTAAACTGGAATGCAATGCTCGCAAAACTAGCATTACAGGCGCCGCGCGCCGTTGCCCTGTTACGGTCGTAACAGTTTTTACTTTATTATTAATGAAATTGTAATTTATAATATTGTCATCATGGGATGCGTTGTGTTGTGTATAAGTGCAATATGCTCACGATAAACGTAACGTAATAAAATTCAATTTCATAAAATTTTATATTTTTACCTAAATAAATTATCCAAATGATCCATTGAATAATTATTTTTGTTAACAAAAATCATTCTTTGCTGAAAATACTATTGCATTTATATCTCATTAATTTATTTAACAGATAAGATATTTATTCTATGAAATGAAATGTAATTATTTTTATTTCCAATTTTTTAATTCATTAATTATCATTTATGTCACAAATATATTGGCATACATTCATATATTTCATACATTACATACGTATAATACACCTGACAAATTTGAACGAGGGGCTGCCGATTAACGGGCTTTGTGTGTATTAGATAAGTATGGGAATACCTACATCGCGTGGACTGCCTAAAGTTAGCGCGACTGCGTGAAAAACAATTGCAGAATTTCTAGTGTTGGCAACTGTCATGCTACTTACCAAAATATCCATGACAAATTTTATTTAAAACTAAGTAATCTGAATTATTTAATAATGAAATTACTCAAATAGAAGAAATAGTATAAAATATTCGTTTCATAACACGTTTTAGCACACTTGTCCTTTAGAAAACTCCCAGCCACGCGGTTGTTTTCTAAACTCGGACGCGTGTGCAAAAAATGTGTCTTATGAAACTAATACTTTAATATATTATTTTTTTAAATGGCTTCATTACACTATGACTCTTAAAACAATGAAATTATTAATTACAACCCGTTATTAGGGAGTATGAATTCACCAATGACAAACAAAATGTTACAAAAGTAAAACTACAACCGTACGCCGCCGCTGGCAGTTTCTAACAGTAGAGAAAAGAAGAGTGCTGTTTGTAACCTGATCATATCTTATATTTACACAGGCGTTGGTCACGCCCTGACCTAGATTCTTTATTTAATGTTTTTAAAAACCTCTTGTAATAAAAAGCAATAAAACGTGCTTAATTTTGTTTTACAGCAAAACAAGAGTACGTCATTCAACAAGTGTACTGCAAAATCAACAAAGATGATCGGTTTGTTTAGACTAAACGATTTGAATTCTAAAACAACGTTTTTTTTCTAAATTACTCGAAAACTAATTAAGATAGAAAAAATTGTAGGCTCAGCCTACCTTCCATATGATCAACCAGGACTACCTCCAACAGAGGAATTCAGAGCCCTGGTCAGGAATTGTACTAGCAATAAAGTCTACTTGTTAGTAGGATGTGATGCCAACGCACACCATGAGGTATGGGGCAGCACAGAAAAAACGCTAGAGGTGAGTCACTTTTAGAATTTATTGTTTGCAATAATCTAGATGTTGCTAACGAAGGTAATGAACCAACCTTTGTGACTTCTTCAAGAAAGGAAGTCTTCGACATTACAAGGTACACCACAGATCTGTAGAGTGATTAAAAGTTGGCACGTTGTTAACGAGCCGTCACTCTCAGATCACAGATATATCAGGTTCGACCTATACTCGAATAGGGCTGAACCTAGTACTTACAGAGATCCTAGATCTTGTGACTGGGAAATGTTTAAGCAGAACCTATCACTAGGACTAGAAGGCTGTATACAGCAACCTGAAACAACAGATGCTATCGAAGCGATGAACAATTATGTCACATCAGCTATCACAATAGCATATGAAAACAGCTGCCCGCTAAGAGTAAAAAGAGAGAAAAATGGGAACCCTTGGTGGAACCATTAAATCTGTAAGCTTAGGGCAACAGTGCGTAAACTGTTTAACAAAGCAAAAAGAACGGGGGATTGGGCAGAGTACAAAACCACTAACCTGAAATACGGATATGCGGTCAGGAAGGCAAAAGAGGCTTCATGGAGAAAGTACTGTGGAGAAATTGAATGTCCACCCACTTGTGCAAAACTGCAAAAAGCCCTATTGAAAGTAAACCAGGGAAAATTGGGCTCATTACAGAAGCCTAATGGAGAGTACACGGAAACTGGGGAGGAAACTCTTAAGCTCTTGCTAGAGACTCACTTCCCAGGCAGTGTTACTGACACTGGAACAAATCCTGACGATGATATGTCAGGAATACCAATCACTCGGACAAGAAGAGAAGATTGGGGATTGGCCGAAAGGCTAATCAATATAACAAGACTTACATGGGCAATCAATTCGTTTAGACCATTTAAGTCTCCAGGAATAGATGGCATATTTCCTGCATTACTACAGCATGGTCTGGAGGAACTTGCTTCACCACTATGTGCCGTATATAGGGCAAGTCTGGCTCTTGGGTACATACCAAGTGGCTGGAAACAGGTCAGGGTCTGTTTCATACCTAAACCAGGGCGTAATTCTTATGCCCAGGCAAAGGCCTTCAAACCCATCAGCCTGATGTCATTTCTCCTGAAAACCTTGGAGAAAATGATTGATAGACATAGCAGGGACGATATTCTGAGGGAATCACCTCTACATCGAAACCAATTTGCTTATCAATCGAGTAAATCCTGTGAACCAGCTTTACATGAATTAACTACAATAATACAACGGGCAACTGAAAACGAAGAGATTGCCCTAGGAGTATTCTTGGATGTAGAGGGTGCCTTTGATAATACCTCCTTTGACTCAATTACCAGAGCAATGGTTGAGCGTGGCGTAAACCAATCTATAATAGGCTGGGTTACTGCGGCACTAAAATACAGGAAAATCATAGTAGCCCTTGGAAATTATACCAAGGAGGCTATCGTTACAAAAGGGTGTCCTCAAGGAGGAGTTCTCTCTCCTCGTCTTTGGAGCCTGGTAATTGATGACCTTCTAGCTGAACTAAATGCGAAAGGAATATATGCGCAAGGATATGCAGATTATATAACCATACTCATAAACGGGAAATTCGGGGGAGTAATATCAAATTTGATGCAGCAGGCCCTGAAAACCGTGGAGAAATGGTGTTTGAAAGAAGGACTCTCGGTTAATCCGGTTAAGACTTCGGTCATACCTTTCACACGTAAAAGAAACCTTCAAGATTTGAAGGAGGTACGAATAGGAGACCAACAGTTACCTATGGGGAAAGAGGCAAAATATCTGGGCGTCATTTTAGACACCAAATTGTCTTTTAATCCCCATCTGGAGAAGATAATTAACAAAGCCACAAGGGCCTTATGGGCTTGCAAAAGAACAATAGGCAAAACTTGGGGCTTGAAACCAAGCATGACCTTGTGGGTATACACAAGAGTGGTTGTACTAACAATCACTTATGCCTCTATTATCTGGTGGCACAAAACCAGAAACAGAGTGGTAATAAATAAATTAAACAAACTACAAAGACTTGTCTGTGTAGGTATTACTGGGGCAATGTCATCTACGCCCACAGCTTCAATGGAAACAATGCTAAGTCTACCTCCACTTCACCTAGTAGTGGAATCAGAAGCATTGGCAGCTGCATATAGGCTGAAAATAAGCGATAATGGGATAGGGAGACGAATCTTCGGACCCAGTTCTGAGATCTTTAATATACTGAAAAAAACCAGTATCCTCAATATGCAATCTGATAAAATCAACACCGTTTGGGACTTCAGAAAACCTTTTAGGGTTGAAATACCTGAGAGGGGTGATGAAGAACGAAAACGAGAGTTGATTCAAAGACAAGGATCTGTATGGTATACAGATGGTTCCAAAACAGAAAACAGCTCTGGAGCAGGAGTGTTTGAGCAAAGTACAGGGAATGAAATATGTGTTAACCTGGGGAAGCTCACTTCCGTGTTCCAAGCTGAAATAACAGCCATAATGTTATGTGCATAAAGTATGATAGAGAGGGGCTTTGAAAACAGGCAAATCTCCATCTTCACGGATAGCCAAGCGGCACTAAAAGCCTTAGGAAGTACTGAAATTCACTCAAAAGTCGTGCTTAATTGCACAGAAGCACTGGTGATACTGGCCACACGCAACAATGTTTGCGTAGAGTGGGTTCTAGGACATCAGGGTTATGAAGGAAATGAAAAAGCTGATCAACTTGCAAAACAAGCTTCCGAACGGAGATTAATAGGTCCTGAACCTACATGCGGGGTCCTTTATTTAACTGCAAGAGGGATTATCAAAGACTTACTGAAAGATAAACATAAAACCTGCTGGGAGACATTAAGTCTAAAAAACTAATGATGTCCCCTTCCAGTAAGAGAACAAAGGAACTGCTGAGACTGAGCAGGAAACAACTAAGGCATTTAAATATCGTCGATGATGCAACCTGTAGGCTATGTGAAGAGGAAGAAGAGACAGCCCTACACGTCCTATGTGAATGTTCAGCCCTCGGGGCTAAAAGATTTAAGCATTTCGGGGCTCAGCACGTTGAACCGAGCGAAACTGCATCAGCACCAATCAACTGTATCCTCAACTTCTTTGGCGATACAGGTCTGATGGAGTAAATTACTTCTTGGGGCACAATAAGCCTAGAGCTTCAGTGCAGTGGGTGAAGAGTGAAGACCACGCCCAGAATGAATGAATGAATGAAGATAGAAAAAAAAGTTATGAGACTTTTTTGTTCCTTTTGATATCTTCTATTATCCCTTAAAATTAACGTGTTGCATCCCCTTACATGCTGTATAATTAAACTAAATAAATAAACTTAAATAATATATTAAAATAATACTAATAGCAGCTTAAAAATAATTCTGTTTTTTTTTTATATTAAGTTAGAGATTTTTAAAGATGTGAGTTTATTGATTCTAGAAATTCTTTCATACAAATTGTTTGGGACGGACCTTTCTTTATTTTTGAAGTTTCAAGTTTCAGTTTTTCTCCTAGTCTTTATATCCGTTTTACTCCATCATACTATTTAATAGTAAGTAAGCATTTCACTGTTGAAGCTGCGACATCTCATTCTCCCTGTATCACTCATGCCTTCCATTGACCAATAGTTTTTTTCTTTCATAAGGAATTAGTGGCAGTACCTTCTATTCCGTGGTCAAAAATAAAAATTGATTAATAATCAAATTTCAAGCACTATGCTCCTAAAAGCATATAGTTATCGCTACTACGATTAAAACAATTTCAAATTCAAATTTATTGAGATTTAAGCCTAAGTAAACTACAATTGAGTGATTAATCTCACGTAATTCCCTGACTTCAAAAGGCGTATAAAAAATTCCATATTATCAAAGCTCACTATGTACTGGAAAAAATGTTACTATGCTGATACGTGTTACGTTGCGGTAGAAGACTTATACAAAAAATCTAATAAACATCAAGCCTCTGTCACTAGCTCTACTATCGCTCGTAAGGCAAAGAACATAATGAATTTCATTAGATTATAACAGACTAAAGCTAAAAAATTCTTCTTAAGTATTGCAAGCAAAATTAATAATAATGAAGTTTGATGTTTACCAAGATTGTTATTAAGGTTGCTGCATGAAAAAAGTCTATAGAGAGCCATATTTATCCAATTTAAAGATAGGATTGAAATTAGTATCAGACATTCGCGTTTATTGATTACGAACTACTGTGCCTCGATTATCCCTCTTTCTGTTAGAGTAAATTCTCATATAGCTTTCTTTTGATCAATTATTATCCTTCTTGTTTTTTTATTTTTTACGATGTTACCCTTTCACTTCGAATTTCATACTTTGAATCGAGCCAGCTCTTCTCAATACACACTAATCCTTTTAATACTTTATAATTTAATATTTTTTTTCTTAAAATATAGTTTATACGCTTCAACCATTATTTTTATATTTTCTTGTTACCCTATACAGACTTCGAAGGCACCTATCTTCACCTTCAGCATTTTAAATAGTTTATTTAAGATTTCTACAGTGAAAAGAGTACTTACTTTAATAACCTAAAATCTCTTGATGTATTGATAACAATTTAGACGTCACGTGCATCACGGAGTCCCTTACCTGACAGTTTGCTTTTAAATTAAAAATGTGATAATACTAACATAATACTAATATATTTTCCTCGTATCATAAACTTATAATAGCAATTCTATCCGTAAGGCTAGTGAGTCGCCATTTTTTAGATTATTGTTCAGAGCGTACATTCTAGAAAATATTCTTTATATAATTCTCCCATGTGTACGAAATCTAACGTAGGGATTGTTTGTAGATGAATCAATTGATAAAATTTCTAGCCCCCGTTGCTTAACTCTATCCATAGTTTTCTTTGACTTTATTAAAGGTGTGTATTTAAGTAATTAATAATTTACCTAGTGCATCTTAAATTTTGCTCCTCGCATTCGGAAGACCTCCTATCCATCTCTGAATCCTCTCTAGTACTCAAGGCAAACTTCTGTGATTTCTACAAAAAAGAAGAATATTAGTGATTTATGTATTAAGGGCATAAAGACGCTTTTATGGCCAGAAGCGTTATTTCTAGCTCGAGGCGTTAGCCGAGGGCTAGGAAATGGCTGTAGGACCATAAAAGCACGTTATGCCCGCTATACATACACTATTTTATGCACAGATTAAGTTTTTATCTCAAATCTATTATTGTGTAAAAAATATAATTAAATGAGTACATAGATACAGCAAGCTGCTGTGCGTATACTAATGTATTTATACGAAGTACGTTACTACAGCTACTATTCCAAAATATTTAATTTCAGCTGATTTTCATTGGTGATAAGTTTACAAATTATATTAAGAACCAATCAAGTTCTACAAAAAAACAGCTCTGACATTTAATTGACGTTTCTTTATTGCCCATTGGACCTTAAAGAGGCCCTTGGGCCATAAAGAAATGGTTATGTTTAGACGAGTCTAGCAATAATAGTCTTATTATAATGTACCTGTGCATAAAATTATTTATTTTTCAAAACATAAAAATAATCTAAAGTTTCCTACGGATGTGATTATTCCAAAACAATGGCGACAACAGTCAAAGATGACCTGAAGTCTTTTATAATAGCACATTAATAAAAAAACTACTTACTCTATTTCTATTGTCTATATGTGCAAGTTGATCATGTCTTTGTGCTACAACGCACGAAATTCTAGCGTATACATACACCATAACAACCATGGGAATAAAAAAAGAACCCATTGCTGAAAATATCACGTATCCAGTGTTTCGATTATATCGACACGTCTTATCCTTATGTCTACCGGGTTCATACCTGAAAGTAATTATTGATTTATCAATTAATAATAATTGTTGTACTTATAAAATGTTTCTTACCATCCAAACATAGGAGGGCATGTTATTAAAGCCGAACTAAACCATACACCAAGTATCATTAATGATGCAAGCCTTTTAGATCTTCTTTTACGGGAGTAACTGAGCGGTTGCGTTACTGCTAAATAACGATCTACACTTATGGCACATAAACTTAATATTGAAGCTGTACATAATAAGATGTCTAAGGAAATCCAAATGTCGCATAAGATCCAACCTAGTTCCCAAGCTCCTGAAAAAAGTTAAAGAAAAAATATAGTATTATGCTAAAAGAAGAAATAAGTTTTGTTACGTTTGCCGGTTATAAATAAAGTTGTAAACTTTTTATTTATTTTATTAATGTAGATGTAGATACAAAGCAATAAAAAATGTTTAGAAAGTGTTTCAATTCAGTACATCTCTTTAACTAGGTTCATATAGCTATGTATCATATTGAAATAGGAAGAGAAATAGTTGAGTTTAAAGAAACTTGAATTGTTAAAACAGTGGAAAACAATTCAATCATGTTACACAAAGTTAAAACTGTGATGAACTATTAAATAATTATGTATTTATTAGTAAATCCCATCACTCTAAGTACATACTTATTTCGAAATTCCCGCCTAATAAATAACTATTTGTTTGCTTTCTCATTAATATTTTATTATGCGTTTGCTCTCTTCTGAAAGATTCTTGGTTTTTTACCATGCCAGGGTCAAGGACTGCGTTCCAGGATTTCCTTGGATTTTCTTACCTTCATTTATTTGCCCGAATGGTTTTACGTATTGTCATGGTATAACATATTTGAGTAGTGCAGAAATGCATGTATGCAGGATATGTGCAGAAGTTGCCTATCTGACAGGCGACTGAATTTTTAATTAAAAAAAATAGATTTAACTTATTTAAATTTGGTTCAATTTATGAAGGATACACGCTACAACACTGTGAGATGGGAAGGAATAAATTTTAAACAGATTCACTTGAATCTCACAAATTCAATTTCATGATGGACGATCCTATCGTCGTTGGTTGATAGTCTTACATTTACATATTTTGAAGCCATTTTAAGGCCTGTTTTCACCTAAAAATTATGAAAAGCATGGGTAAGAAGGTATACACAAGTATTTATTACTTAACTTGAATTTCAAGAAACTGTTTTATTTTTTCGACGATGCATGATTTTCCATAGTAAATGGACGTTTATAAATGTTATTTGAAATTCTAACTAAAATGTTTTACTGCAATATTGTTAAGCAAGTTTTGGGGTGCTTTTGACACTAAAAGGTCAAAGTGGGCAACTTTTTAAGAGAAGATTTAGGCCTTTGAAATCCCAAAATTGTAACGTTTCAGCATGGTCTGCTAGAATGTAGAAATTTAGTTTATATTTATAATCTTGGTGTCAAAATTTATGTAATTTTTGTTTGATAGGATCTTAGGATTAATTTTATGATAAGAAAAGGATGTAGCAAGATGTTAAAATGTTTTTATTTGAATTTTTGTGAAGTAATGATTGTGAGGAAATTCAAGATGATTGTTATTCAATCCTGGAGTTAATTTCGCATCAGGACATTAATGTTGGGTATTGTTAGAAAGTAAAGATTCTCCTCTTTCGTTTTATAACATTTGTTTAAACAATTAGTTTAATTTATTATTAACAATGTGGTTATGAACACTTTACTGTAAAAGACACTCTTTTGTTTCTAGTAACTTACTAAATTAATCTAGTTCCTTACTAGGAAAATCACTAGCGATTTGCAATTGTTTTCCAATTATTATAAAAACAGAACGAAAATTTGGTTACTTTCTCTTGAAATTCCATACAGAGCAGAAGTCATGTCGGGTTGTGCGTTATCTTGATAAAATTTCGAGGTTATGTTGGTGAGTTCTACGTCACTTAACTGTCAACAAAGTCAGGTTATGACAAATGTCATCTTGTTTTTAATTTTTTTTATAAGTTTTTAATAGTTTAATTAATAATAATTATAATGAACAAGCAAAGTGAAATAAAACAAAAAGTAAAATGTTAATTTTGTGTACAGACTGATCTCATAAATTGAAGGAGCTTTTTGGAATTTTATTTTGAATGGCACGAATTAAAGGAAGATAATGGCATCTTGTTGTAAATAACCAATTATTCTATGTACTCACGTCATGGAAGATACATGTTTCACCTTTAATAATTATAATTATCTTCATAAATCACAAATAAAATCAATTTGAAGAATGATATGGAATGTGTACATCTTGTCGACAAATAAGCAGGTAATTTTACCAACTATAACAGGAATCTGCTAACCTTCAAGTTAGGGTGATTAATTTTTTTGTGTGGCGCCAAATAATTTTAAAATTTAAAATAATTTTCAATTTTTAATTTTTTAATAGTAATTTAAGATTGTTGAATTAATCAAATAAAAATTAAAAAGGACAAAGAGAATTAGAATGCATCTTAATTCTTATTTTGTTAAATCCATTTGGCACCAAGATTTAATTGATTTTGTTTCATGTATGTTAATTAATTTAAATTTAAGATGTTAATGATTGTTTTCGTTTCTGTCCAATGAATTTTAAATTTTTATTTCTTTTGTGTGTTCATAAATAAAATTATCCATTTAAATGTTTAAAAAGAAATTTATTTGTGTATTTATTTGTGTCTGGTCCATTAACAATGTTTTACAGATTTAATTTAAATAGCTTCCTAATTAATTAGCGACCCGCCTGATTTCGTCTCATGCATTTATGGAACTTGTTTTCCAGTTTAGAAATTATAGCCGGAGAATTTTTTTTATGATAAAGGTCAGTGGCATTTAGTTATGTATATTTTCAGACTGGTTTACCATGATTTTGTGTTTGTGAATTTCGACAATAATAAATTTATTTTGGAATTTATAACCTTTCATCTTTCATCAATTGCTGGAGGGTTTATTATTTATATTTATGTTGAATGTAAAGCTGTTCTATAATTTTTGAAATTAGTAGTTTCTTTAATCTTTGTTTTTGGTTCTTCATCTAACTCGGTAACATTGTTAACGATTGTTCTTCTTTGCATTTGGAAAGTTCGTCACCATTACAGTTTCACGAATTTTTATGAATTTCATTTCTTCTTAACATTATGGCGAGTCTTCTGTGCCATCAAAATAGAATTACCACGAAGACCTACTACGGTAGTTTTTTTTCCTACCTTCTTCTACGGCGTAGGTGCGGTATCTAGTAGAGATGGTAATAGCTTTATTATTTCTGCAGTACGGTTCTTGGATCAAGGCCATCATTGTTTTCTTTCATAATGTCAAATAAATTTTCAGATATTACTCTGGATCTTTGTAAATTAATTTGAATTATTTTGTAGGGCGACACTGACTGTAGATCTTTGTTGAGCCCTTGTTGTATCTTGTGGTCTTATGCTTGAGTTGCTTAATCTTGCTTCTTTCTCTTCGTCTTCCTCTGTTTGATATTTTATTTGTACTGTAGCATTGCTTTGTAACAAAGTGATTCTTTGTCGAGCGATAAATTCCGTTCATTTATCTTTTCTTTTCTAGTGAATTTGTTTCAGTTTATACAATTGCTCTTAATTATGTATGTTGTTTTGTGCACAATAGGCATCTGAGTGCCCCTCCAGCCTCTGACTGCATGATTAAATTTGTTTCATTTAACACACCTCGCTATCAATAAATAATAGGTACAGCTGCAAATGTTCCATCTAATTTTAATCATTCTTCTTTTACTAACTTAATCATTATTAGTAATTTCTATTACTAAGCTGTTTTAAGGATTTATTTTGTTACTGAATGTATTTTTTTAATTGAATTCAAGATTTTCCGTTATTTTTATGTATCTTTCGATATCTTTCGCGTTTTCTGTAACTAAGTCTTCTGGTACATTAAATATTAGTATCTTCGCACTTTTCAGTTTATCTGTTGTAGCTTGACGCAATTTTTAAGTGCTTGCAGCTTGTTTCGCTTTCTGTTTCTATTATCACGCGGCCATTTCGATTCTGGATTGATTTTAAATTAGAAATTCTAATAAAAAAGGTATTTAGAGTGGGATTCCAAAATTAAGTTACAATGTAGGAAATAATAATGCGAGTAGGCTTTTAAGAACTTCAACTGTTGTGTTTTCTTGTATTATATAAACGATTTATGCTTCGATTTATATCAATATATAGAGTTCAAAATTAATAATCAATGCTACAGTTTGGCATGACAAATTGTTGGTGTTCCATTCATAAACTACACTTGAACATTAAAAAAAAGATTTGTTAAAATGAATTTAACATAAATTAATGCGGAATATTTTCCCAAATTCTAGATTTCTCATCTTTGACTATCCTCAAAAGATTTGGGCGGCGACCTCTATTTTATTAATTATTCCTGTGTTTTATTCCCAATCAATAAGCCTTTGCGATTAACACACACGACACCTGAGCATAACTTGAATTAATGAGATGTCTCTGCCGGTAGATATGCTGACGTAAGCATCAGTGGCGTTGTGTGTTTATTGTACTAGTGCCTCTCCAGTCTCTGGCTGCATGGCTAAATTTGTTGCATTTAACACACCTCATTATCAATAAATAATAGGTACAGCTACAAATGTTCCGTCTAATTTTAATCATTCTTCTTTTATTAACTTAATTACTATTAGTAATTTCTATTACTAAGTTGTTTTAAGGATTTCTTTTGTTCCTGAATGTAAATATTTTATTTAAATTGAGTTCAAGATTTTACGATATTTTTATATCTTTCGCGTTTTCTGTAAGTAAATGTTCTGGTACATTAAATACTAGTATCTTCGTACTTTTCAGATTATCTGTTGTAGCTTCTACATATCTACATCCTTTCCGCATTTTTCATTGACGCTATTGTTAAGTTCTTGCAGCTTGTTTTCGCTTTATGTTTTTATGATTATGCGACCATCTTGTAGGTCTTTAAAACTATTAATTCCAACTTTTAATTTTGTTGATTTGATGAAAGAGAGTGCGAGACTGAGATTATAAGAAGGCGAAAGAGATATGAGAGGGTAAAATAAGGTGGGATAGGGTAAAGAGGATGATAGAAGGTGAAAGAGGATGGAAGAGGATCATAGAAAGTGACAAGAGGTAGGAAGGGGCGAAAGAGATTGGAATGAGAGAGGGCGAGAGAATGTACGGAAAGTGAAAGAGGCAGGCAGAAGAATGGAGACGATGGTGGATGAAAAAGAAGGGTGAGAAAGGTTAGCGGAGGCTAAGAGAGTGGGTAGATTGTACAAGAGGGTAGGAGAGGGTAAACAAGATGTGGAGTGTAAAAGGGTGCGGAAGATGGTGATATTATGTGGAGAAACTGAGAGAGGCTGATAGAGGGTGAAAGAGTGTGGAAGAAGATAACAGAGTGGTAAACAAGGCCGAAGAGGGTTATAAAGGATGGGAGATGGTGAGAGGGTCATGGCTGTTTTTCATTTAATTAGAATTTTCCTCAAAGTCGCATTAAGAGTTGTTTCTTACCCGTATTACCAGCCGTACCGGCGGTACTTGCTGTCTGTTCTCTGGTTAATACTATATGATTAGTAATTGGTTTCCTCGTTTTGTAATTTCGGTAAGCTGTGTAACTGATAAATGTAGATGAATCACTGAACATCAAAACATAATTCTAAGGAATTTGGACTAGTCTGTGCTAGATATCAACCTGTGATTGTACGATAGATTAAATTCCTGTTTGCTTTCGGAACTTTAGCTTACTCTAACTGTTGCAAACATAATATTATCCTGTGAAGAGTACGTGGTACAACCACAATTGAGCTCTTTACGAACTTTTTCTAGGAGCTTAGAGAGCGTAGTCAGCAGGCTTATTGGTCTATAGTTGTTAATTTTGGTTTTGTTTTTACTTGGTTTGGCAAACATCAATATATGGGAGTGTTTCCAGCCAGAGGATAGTAACCTAATCTTAGGCAGGCATTGAATGTTGTGCTCAGGTATTCTAGAGCTTTCATAGTGAGAGTACCTTACGACGACCATTGCCGTTAACAATTTATACATTTTTTTTTAATATTATGTTTATTGCCAGATCAACAGTTACATTGTTATACATAGCATGGATGTTACATATTTTATAATTGGTGCAGAATAAGGTAAGGAGACTATTTGGCTGTCTCGATGGACACTTCGCAATAGCAGCGTCATGGATTTGCAACGTCGGTATTATATCCTGTGGTAGGCGCCGTTTGAGTCTTGTGTGGATCTGTATTTGAAATAGTTCGTAATGAAGCGCACTACACGCACTTGAGTTGGTTATGAATTTTCTGGCACGCATTTTAATGTAGTCATCAATGGTCATAAGTCCAAGCTCATGGTACAGTTGGGTGTTTTGAAGATACCAGGGTGCATTGACTGCAATTCGCAGCACTTTTTTCTGGAATCTCTGTAGTTTACGTATGTTGGTTGGAGATATATTGCACCATATCTGTGATCCATACATGAGTAGCGGTCGTATGAGGCTTTTGTAGAGGAGGACTGCACATTCTATTTTTAAGGAGGACTTGCGGTTAAGTAGAGGATACAGTTGCTTGAGTCTGGTATGACCTTGAAGTAGTTTCTGGTTAATATGAAAGCTCCAGTTCAGTCGTGTATCCAGGTAGATGCCAAGATATTTGACTGGGGAATCGTGTGGTTTCCATGGTATCAATGTATTATTAATATGTAGGCGGGCGGGATTCTTAACTCTTCTGAAAGTGAAGACTTTGGCCTGACACTTTTCGGGGTTTATTTCGGTATTCCACTGTTGGAACCATCGGTAAATCTGGTTTGTAGCTTGTTGCAGTGTTAGTATAGCTTCATCCAGAGAGGTTGCTTGGGTAAGAATGGCTGTATCATCAGCAAAGGTGGCCAGAGTTGCTGTGGTGGTGGGCAGGTCGGATGTGTAAATGAAGAATAGGGTTGGGCCCAGCACGCTGCCTTGTGGGACGCCCGCTCGGACGGTCTTGGTTTCTGAAAGCGCTGAGTTCACTAGAACGGCAAAGGTTCGGTCTTCCACGAACGAGAACAAGATGGCTTTAAGATAGAGTGGTAGATTGATGTCCAGAATTTTCTTTTTCAGGCCTTCAAGCCAAGTTCTGTCGAAGGCCTGTGATACGTCGAGAAATAAGGCCGTGGTGTATTGTTTGTTTTCAAAGCCGTGCTCAATGAGTTTGCTGATTCCCTGCAGTTGGTGGCATGTAGAGTGGAACTTTCTGAATCCAAACTGGTGGGTTGGGATTGTGTTGAGGTTGTCAAGTGCAGTAGTTAATCGATCGAGTATGACTTTTTCTAGGAGCTTAGAGAGCGTAGTCAGCAGGCTTATTGGTCTATAGTTGTTAATTTTGGTTTTGTTTTTACTTGGTTTGACAAACATCAATATATGGGCGTGTTTCCAGACAGAGGATAGTAACCTAATCTTAGGCAGGCATTGAATGTTGTGCTCAGGTATTCTAAAGCTTTCATAGTGAGATGCTGAAGGATGGAGTTTGGAATAAGGTCATAGGCGGGAGACAATTTTGGTAAAAGTGAGTCAACATATTGTTTAAGTTCCTTAGGGGATGTTGGATGAATCTTATCTGGGTTGATCAGACTTATCAGACATTTGTTTCGATGAACGTTATCAGATTAAGGTGTGTGGGGGAACAAGTGATGATGAGTGTAAAGGTTGCTGCCAAGTGTGAAGCGAATGCGGTGGTTTTTTCTTCGTCGAAAGTGTAGTGTGCGTTACTTGCATTATTAGTGAGTGTGGGCACTTCATCTCTTTGATTTATGATCTTTTTTGTGGTTTTCCATAGATCATGTCTCCTGGACTGAAGGTGGCTATGTGATGTTTGTAGGTGTTAATTCGCAGGTCTAGTTCTCTTTTGATTCGGTGGGAAAGGTTGTTTAGCCGGTTTTTGATTAGGGCATTTCGTGATCGTTGCCATTCACGCCTGAGTTGGCTTTTCTCATTGATTAGATTGATTATGTACCTCGGTGGGACGGTTTTACGTGTTGGCGTGCACTTTCGCCAATCAATATTGTAAGGTTGTCAATAGAAGAGTCAATATCCTGGTTGATTTGTATATTTGTGGGATTGATTATTTTACTATCCAAGAGGTCTTCGAACCGTTCCCAGTTCATTTTGCCATTTATGAGTTTGGGTTTTGGTTGTTTGAGTGCTAAGTTATTTGTGAATGACACTAGGACAGGGAGGTGATCTGAGTTGAGTTCAGTTATAACTTGTTGATAAAGTATTTTATCGAAGTTCTTTTGTAAGACAATATCAAGTATGTCAGGCTCATGATCAATGCGATAAGGGTAATATGTATAGTTGTCCGGTGCAAGGATTTGGAAAGAGTTGTATGTTGCGAGGTTTTCTAGTTTATCCCCAGTTGGGTTGGACGCCCTGCTGTCCCATAGGGTGTGTTTAGCGTTTATGTCCCCAATGACCAGTAGTGGTTGAGTTGTATTAAATATTGTTTTAATATCATCTTTTATTAATCTTTTGTTTGGTTGTCTGTATGCACTAGATATTGTCATAGTACTGTTGTCGTCCAGTGTGACCTTAATTGACGTCATTTCAATATTTAGATTGGGGATGTCAGGAAGTCTCGTATGTTGAACCTGTTTTTGATTAGGATCGCCACCCCTCCAGATGCGGTCTTTTCGATAGACGTGATAGCCGGGGATTTTGAGGTTGATTATGTCGTCCAAATGCGTCTCAGTGATGCAAGCAATATCAACTCGTGTCGTGCCAGGAAAGCAATAAATAAAGAGTGTTTATTTAGGAGCTCGTTGGCGTTCCAGTGGAGGATTGTTAAGCACTGAATTGGATGTGTTTGATTACGGTCCATTAAAAACGCGGGCAGGAGGGTATTCGTGATGAGTGTTTTAATTTGGTCGAGGTAGGGTGTAAGTAGGTTGAGGAGGAGCTGGATAATGTTATTGGGTGGTGATGGACCAATGGGTGGGGTTGGCAGATTGTCGTTAAGGTTTGCATTGCCTTTAACTTTGTCTGCAAAAGTTTGATAACTGTTGGTGAACCAATTTCTAGTGCTGGTGGCTTTGGGAGCTGTAGTCTGAGTTTTGGTGCGTTGCTGTTGGAGTTTAGGATGATGTGGGCAGCCGCTATAGTTCGCACTGTGGTCGCCTCCGCAGTTTGCGCATTTTGGGGTACCGTTGGGCTGCTTTTTGCACTCAGTGTGTAGATGGTCGCCTGCGCATTTGACGCATACCGTCTTTTGTCTACAATAATTCTTGGTGTGTCCATATTGTTGACATCTATGCCATTGGGGTATGATTTTAGATTTGGTTCTTGACTCGACGGTTACAATGGAGTGAAATATAGCTTTTAGTGAGAATATGCGTTTTGCTTCTTCGTTGTTGTTTAATCCAACTGCGCATACTGGCAGTGGGTTCCTTTCTTTAGTGTATAATCTTGTTACTTTGAGGATTGGAGTCAGGATTTCTAGTTCGTTTTTAATTTCCTGGTCAGTTAGGGAAAGTGGCACATTTTTGATAACCAATGATAAGGGTTTATCTTTTGGAATTTGATATGTGTGGTATTCGATTCAGTGCAGAATTTAATTAAGGTCCAAAAATCGTCATCTTTAGTTAAATCTATTCGTAGCGTCTATGTGTTATAGGTCGTTGTGAATGCACCTTTTGCATATTTTTGAATATCTTCTATAAGAGCTTTATGATTTACTGCATTATGCAGATAGATACTGGAATTTTAATCGCATCCGGCTGTTTCGAATGCGCCTCTGTGCTAGTAGATTGTTGCTCTGTTAACGAAGGCTGCAGCTGTGGCAGCAGATAATATTTGTTTCCTTCGATAAGGCTTTGAGCGGTCCATGCGTACCGTTTTTGAACATCATTTGTCGGTGGTGACAAATTATCTGACTTGCTCTTATTAGGCGCTTGTTGGTTCATAATTACATGGGATGTTATTAGTAGATAGTTGCGTTATATTGAAAAATAGTTTAGACTTACTGCGTTTTAAAGTGGGATAAAATGCTAAGGTCAATGTATCGCACTGTTATCGGACGGCGTGTGAAACATCCGTTCCGATCCACTGCTCTTACTCCACTCAATTTACAGAAATTGTACGCATTTAACAACGAGGTGCTTATATTCAAGATCAAAGTCGTAGACGTAAGATAAACTTCCGGAGAGAGTATAGGGACTTAAAAAGTAATTTGGAAAATCTGCTCTGCCAAAAAAATGCAGATGTATATGAAAGTGCAGTGGCGTAGCCAGAGTTGGTCCTTGGGAAGGGATATACAATAATAAAAGAAAATCTGCGGGTTTGGCTCTCAACGTATACCTATAGTAACTGTTTATTTAGGTTTTTTTTATAGATTGTATGGAACGAAAGTGTAAATATTAAAGTATACTGAATAAAAACAATATTTTTAGAATACTAGTCTTTATTCAACAAAAAATATTACAAAACAAAATCTAGGCGCCATGGTTTTTTGGTCAGTTCGTCAAATATTTCATCTACTTTTTAAAGTGTTTTGATCCTTGGGGGATATATCTCCCATATCTCCCCCCCCGTGGCTACGCCACTGTGAAGGTGCAACGACGGAAATGCACCTTTTAGAATCTTTAAACGTGCATTTTTATGCTAATATTTAATTTATCTACGAATATAGATTACGTATGACTGGTTTCAAGAGCCATACGCCTTGCAAAACCAAGAAAATACAACTCTATTTTTCGATTCGAATCTTCAAGTAAATTCAGGTGGAATACACAACAAAAAAAGAACAAAAAGCACTTTATAATTTATAAAATTATTATGGTTTCATTTTTCCAGTGAATTCGGAAAATGCTTACAAATGAATGAGAATAAAGAAGAATAATATAGAGGCTACGTCAATCCATACCGCGCAACAAAAATAACCTAAGAATTGAATTTTTAGAAAACTGATTCAAGGGTATCAAAATTTACATTTTTTTAAAATAATATTTCCTTTACTGATGTTAATGTTAAATAATTTGTTCAAGTGAAGTTTCTTCCGTCCGAAAGACTGGCTTAAACCTAGTATTTTATAATATCCAGTTACATATAAACAATTCCTTTCAAAGCAGTTGAAATCTGGATTTAAACTAAATTGAAACACTTTAATTGAATTTAATTAAAACCGTCTTGAAAAACTAGTAATAGTGGATACGAACAAAACGCGTCTCAAAAAAAGTAAAATAAAAAATAATTCGATACTCACCCATTAATGTATGAGCAATCGCCGGTGGCATTACAAATACTCCAACTAACCAATCTGCAATTGCTAGTGAAATTACAAAGCAGTTTGTAACAGTCCTTAATCTTCTTGTTGTAAGTACAGCTAATATAACTAAGGTATTTCCAATTACAGTTATTATAATGACGATACTCAACAGGCCAACCAGAGCAAGTTCTTGATAGTGATTTCCAGAATCCGGAATGGCTATGGTTGTATTGTTCGTTGGAAAAGATTCTGTGTTGGTATCCTCCGACATAACTAATCATTTCTGTAAGGAAAAAAGAAAAATATGTTAACCCATCAAGTTACGCACATAGAATTTCATTTCATTTTGTTAAAACGTTTTGTGCTTTCCTTTTTCTCGCTTCGGAGAAATTCACAAAACCGACAAAACTAAGTTGAAGAGTGGACGTATATCAATAAGTATGACAGGAAAGCTGATATTTTGCGAACACCGCGGTTGGTACGTGCACGTACATACAAATTTTTCAGTAAAACTTAACACATTCACAATAAATAGTTTCGTAAATTATTTTTTGAATTTTGATGTTCATATTAATAATTAAAATATAACTCCATCTCCACTGTAGCTGACCGTGCGCTACTGCGCTAGATGTCGTAGCTAGCTGCATAACAATAAGTATTTTATGTAGTTTGATAAATCTGAGGTACGTACATCAATGCGTACAGCTTCTTAAGTATTAAGAGAAGCTATTTTGATTTCCCTAGGGTTAAAAGAGGTTGAAAAAGAGATTATCATCTTGTCCCTTGTAAATTCCCATAGGATATATGTATACATATTACATATAAAAGCTTGATCTGAACAATAGTATTTTGTGTCCCAAGGGCAGAAAATTAGCATTTGTAGCCCGCAGTTGTTTGATTTTTAAAATTTTTGTTATTTTATAACTATGAATACTCACATTATTAAAACCATTGTGTTTTAAATTTATATTTTTGTGTATTTAATTATACGGTCGGACGCTTTGACCGGATTTTTGTCGTTAGTGTATATTTTGTATATCCTGTAATGGATAATCAGAAGAAAACCGCATAGTGCGGTCTGATTCCTACAGGAGGCACCACTATTATTTGTTGGTGTTAATGTTATTTCCGAGCTGGTATATAAGCTCGAATGATGTGTATGGGAATCACGGGCAGCTACCCCTAACTGATGAGAGCCAATAGCTCGAAACAGTCTGTCTTAGGGTGCTGTCTGTGATTTACATACATATCATTCAGTGTTGCCAAAGTTACTCCATTCGTAGTAGATTTACTCCACTTGGTAAAAGTATACTACTCCACTCCATAAGTCGATATTTCTACTCCCATTCTTCTATATTTAGTATAACCGAAAATATTTATACATATTAGGTATGTACCATGTACTGGAAATAGAATAGGTCATACATTCGATGAACAGATTCCCCAACCCCACCCCTAACGTTCCTTGGTTCCTTTCGTTTTTGGTTGATGTGACTGGTGAAAAAAATATATAACCTCGTAAATGAGACTGTAATAAATGACAAACTTCTATTTTCTGATGATAAAATAGGTGTAAGAAATATGGAGAATGGAGAGGTAAGTACTTTTAAGCTTTATTAAACACACTCATTTCATCTGTTAAACTTGGATTTCAGATTTATTGTGAGAAAACCTAAAAAAACGACACCACATCAAGTAACTAATTTCGAGTCAGAACAGTCTACATCATCGTCCACTCTAACAGAATCCTTGAATTCTAATGAGAAAAGTAACACCAAGGACACCAAGAATAACACAGAAGATTTAGACGAAGATATAATAGATCAATCTCCTAGTGAAAAACGAAAATATAAACAAAAATTTAGGAATAAGTGGTTAGAAAATTTTCATGGTTTGTCATGTGTAGACAACCAAGCTTTTTGTAATATATGCAGGAAGAATATTACTTGTAACTACAATCACATTTTAAGACACTTCTCAAGTAACTCGCATAAAATTAAAGAAAGTGCAATATTGTCGACACCAAAAATTGAAGTGTTTGCTGACACAAAACGATCATCATTACAAAGTCAAGTGAAGGCTGCTGAAGTAAAGCTGTTGGCTTTGATTCATGAACACAATCTTCCCTTCATGTTAATGGAACATTTACCTAAACTTATAGCGTCTGTTTGTCCAGATTCTGCAATTGCAAAAGAAATGCACATTTCTAGAACCAAAGCAACTTTGTTAACAAAAAATCAATTACAAGAGGAAGCACTAACTGTGTTGAAGCAACATTTAGATGTCAATCAGTTATACAGCTTAATCATCGATGAAACAACTGATGTAGCTACACACAAATCCTTGGCAGTGATAATAAGGTTTTTTGATAATGTTGAAATTAAAGATAGATTTCTTGGCTTAATGAAAGTGGAAGATGCTACGGCAGATGGGTTATTTAATGCAGTAATAAACCTCTTACAAAAAAATGATATATCTCTGAACAATATGACGGGGTTTGCAGCAGATAACGCTGCTGTGATGATGGGCAAGAAGGCAGGAGTACAATCAAGGTTTAAAGAAATAAATCCCAGTATCATTGTGATTGGTTGTATTTGCCATTCGTTGCATTTATGCGCATCAGCAGCGGCGGAGAAGCTTCCCAAGTCAGTGGAGGAGTTTTTAAGAAATGTGATTAACCACTTTTCTAACAGTTCTAAGAGAATTGAAGCTTTTAAGGATTATCAAGAATTTGTAAAAATTAAGCCTCTGAAGCTACTAAAAACTAGTCAGACTAGATGGTTATCGCTACAGGCAAGTATTTTTTTATGTTTTATGAAAAATGATTTAAGGTTTATAATTACAAAATGCTGTTGAAAGAGTCTTGCAGTTATGGGAGGCGCTGTTGCTTTACTTCACAAACTTGGTTTTTGAAGAAGAATTAAGGGTAACTTCACAAATTTTGGAAAACTTAAAATATCCAAGATATAAAATTTACTTTTCCTTTCTTTCTTATGCTTTGGGTTTTGTAAATACTTTGAATAAGGAGTTTCAGTCTGAAACCTGTAAAATGATGTGCTGATAACGAGACTATCTGATCTGTTTAAATATTTTTTAAGAAACTACCTTTCAAAAAATTATGTGGAGGCAACGCCTTTACATCAGTTAGATGTCGAAAATCCACACAATTTTTTGCCTATTGAGAATATATATTTTGGTACAAAAGTTGAAACACTCATCAATCAGGTACATATTGATAATAACGAATTATTAAAATTTAGAAGAAATGGTCTTGCATTTTATGTGGAGTTATGCAAACAAATTAAAAGTAGAATTGACTTTAATAATCCTTTATTGATTTTTATTAAGAAGTTTTCCCCCAAAGAAGTTATGGCTGGGGAACATTTATCTATTGCTAAAATTTTAAACTACTTTGCTCAGTTAGCTGATATTGATGCAGAAAAGTTAAATAATGAATATCGTATGGTCAGTTCTGTGGACGAATTAAAGAAACATACTAATGATAATTTTGAAAAATTTTGGACGTTTGCAATGAGCTTAAAAAATGGTTTAGATGAAGACATGTTTCCTAATTTAATGAAGGTAGTAAAAGCAATTATGACCATTCCACATTCTTCAGCCGCCGCTGAAAGGCTTTTTTCTCAGCTTAATTTAGTAAAGAGCAAACAGAGAAATCGCTTAGAAATAGATACCTGTGAAGCAATTATGCACACAAAGTCTCTTTTACAAGGAAAGACGTGTCATGAATTTGAACCGTCCAAAAGACTGCTCAAAAAATTATTGTGAATACGTATATTGATTTATTTGAATATATATTTTTGTTTTATATATTACATAGAAATGTTCCTTTTATTTTATTGTTTATATACATAGATAATCGCCCAAAAGACTGCTTAAGAAATGGTTGTGAATATGTTGATTGATTTCAACATTATATTTTTGTTTTATATATTACATAAAATTGTTTCATTTTATTATTTATATAAATAAATGGTTACTTATTTCAAGAAATTCAGTTTTTTATTGTTGGTACAAATGTATCTATGCTACTCCTGCGCCATCTGATTCTACTCCTATGTTTTTCCGTAAACTACTACCAATACTTAGAAGGCAGTGGCAACACTGATATCATTTTGAAATGTTGTGAGCATAGTCGTCCATTAATTGAAAAAGTAAAATTTTTCAAATTTTTATTATTTTATAACTATGAATACTCACATTATTAAAACCATTGTGTTTTAAATTTATATTTTTGTGTATTAAACAGTAACGTAACTTATTAGTAAATTAAACAGGCATATGTTAGAGGGAATGAATGAAAATGAAAATAACGCCAGATGTTTTTAGTAATTTATTACTTAAATTAACCTAATAATCATTACATTACATACAAGATGGCCGTATAGTAAATGTTTTTATTATTATTGGTAAATAAAAGGAACAGGATATGATTTTTAATTAGTATGAGTTAGATCAATTTATAGTAGACGCATTTGCTACATTTTTATGCATACGGGCGCTTACGGCGAATAGCTCGCGTCTCGCATGGTCGCACTGTTAGACTTTTTACACTTTAGTACTGGCTAGGTCGCTAGACAGGATTGTTGTAGTCCCGGGCCGCTCAGCTCAGCCGGCTTTACTTGTAAACACTAATAAATAATAATAAAAAATATATAAAAAGACAGTAGCTTGTTCTCGAAGCTCAGGTGGTGTACAGCTGAACTCATCGCTTTCAATAATGTCGTTATTGTTGTCTATCATTGTATAATTTATTGAAATTCTTTTTATTAATTAATTGTTACAACCTCCATTTATACATACAATAGGGGCTTTCCTTTCATTGAAATAGCAGATGCAAGCTTCTGCGAGCGCGTGCGCTATGTGTTCCTTTCATGGTGAGCGTCAAGCCTTGAGCCACGAAAACGTCGTTTCCCCTTTCCCCTCAAAGACAAGCAAGCTTGGTTCGACTTCACGCCCAACTTAAAAAGTTTAGGTTATGTTAATTATAAATTTTGTTGTCAATAATTTATGTATACATTTTGATACAAGTGATAATTACAAATATGACGGAAGCATTACACAAATTAACAATTATAGATCCGGAGGGTGGATCTGAATATAATCTACTTTTGAATAATGAAGATTATTTGCGAGCTGATAGAGGTAATTTGAATTAATCTCAGTGAATTAGAGCGAAGACTTATGCAATTTGTTTTCAGATCAGCACTTCTTAAGTTCTCTCTTGTTTCATGCAAAAACTAGTCATAAACCCGAAGCATCAAACATAAACGAGGAAAGTAAAGAACCATCCTGCAATAATAATATTGATGATCAAAATTTAAAATCAAATTATGCTTGGAAATATAATCAAGTAGTGGAATTAATAAAATCAATGAGTTCACATATGGATGATTTAAATCACCCTAGAAAAAGAAAGGAAGTTTTTGAACATGTGGCTAATGATTTGATAAGTATGCATTTTGAAGTGAATTCAACAATGGTGCAGAATAAATGGAATAGTCTACTTAAAAGTTACCGAAAAGCTAAAGACAATCAGAATAGAACTGGCCGAGGACCATCTCGTTTCAACTTTTTTGAGATGATGGATGAAGTACTGGGATCAAATCCCACAAACTCCTGTTCTCATTCAATTAGTTCAAGTAATCCAATTACCCCAGAGCCTTCTGAATCATTAAGATCCACCAGTAATACCCCTGATGTTCCTGAAGATGATTGCGAAAATGATATGAAACAAACACCTAAACAGAAGCTGAAACGGACTTATTTAGACTTCAAACGTGAAGAATGCATCAAAAAACAAAAGCGGCACGAAGATAGGCTTGCTTTGGAGCGAGAAAAAATCAAAATTGAGAGTAGAAAACTTGACCTGTTAGAAAGATATTTGCAAAGGAATGATTCATAATCTTTGTCAAGTGTTTTGTTCTAAAAGATAATACTTGTTTATTTTGTTTTTCCTATTAACATTTGCCATTAGTACAGTAAAGACATTTATGTTCTGTTAAAATGTTTTATATTATTAGTATTTAGTTTACAATAAAATTATTACAATAAACAAATGTACATTTTTTGTCTTATTAATTATTACCATACATTACATTAAACAACTGTTGTTGTCTATTAAGATCAACATGTTCAACAAAGTTATTATTCAAATTGTTGGTGTAATTTACTTGAACTGGTTGATTAAAATCAGTTAGTTCGGTTTCAATAAAATCGTTTTCGTTAACACAAATATTGTTCACAATTGGCATACCTATGCACTACATGTTCTACATAATTCTCAATCTTTATCCGTTTTTTTCTCTTTGAAATTGATGAAAGTTCGTCCGCTGAGTAACTACTATCAGAAGATGAACTTGAATCTGCTAATACAGTGGACATAGGTTTTAGTAATTCCTGCAAGATTATTTCATCATATATTATTACTGCATATGCTTTGATTATATTGTCTATACCTTTACAATCAGCTCAGTTTCAATTAAACTTTCCATGTTTATTTCACTTAAACAATTTACAAACAAGATTGACTACTTAGAGGTTATGTTGAAATATTGTTATTATTATTGTTTAGCAGCACAAAAAGCTGTTCCATTCACAGTTGATCTAAGGCGCCTAAGGTCACGACGCCCTGTGGCTTAATGCACATGAAAGGAAAGCAGCAAATGACACTGTGAAAAGAAAAAAAACAAACGACAAATTGATCGACGAAGACATGAAAATCAAAGTTATGATCTAAGAAGCCTAGAAAAATTTGACGTATGTTTTTTATATTTTTAAAGGTTAAGTAAAAATATGTTTCAGATTACATTTTCCGTCATATTCCGTTGCTAAAAGTTTTACGAATGAGTTATACTTTTAATGCTAAAAACTAATGATTTCATTTTTTGATTAAAATCTTTTTAGGATAATGCACAGGAGTGGTCAAAGTATGACAATTTAAAAAACAATTTCAATTTTTACAGTATCTCCAACTTAACATAAATAAATCGTGCTTTCATCTAGTAGTAGTATATAGGTTATGTATTTGACATAAGATGGCAGTAAAAAGTTTGACATAAGAGGCCCGCAAAGAAGCCTTAACTGCCCTCAAAACAGAACATTTAGGAAGCACTTTCTGATCAGGTAGGCGAAAAACATATTTTGATTAATGCGTGCAATTTGATGTGCGCACAAGTAGATCTAAATTTAAATTTAGAAAGATTATTAACATAAGTAGAGCGATTCCTGCTCGTTTATTGTTGAATCCGGAAGGAACTGTTGACGAACAGAAGACAGCTCAGAAGGAATGTAAAATAACCGCAACCAAACTCTCTTTGATCATACACTTCCTTGCTTGATTGGAGAACTGATATGTTATGAAGGTTATTTAAAAATAAGCTTTGAATGATTGAAATTCGACATAAAATATGATAAAATAGATTTTTATACAACGCTTAGATCTTTTTAATATTTTTCCGTGAAACGACAGGTGCGTTAGCAAACTTCTGCAAAATATTTAAGTTGGTTTAAAAAACGTTGAGAACGAAAACTTTTTATAAATATTTTGTTAGGTCTATAATGTAAAGCAACAATTTTTCTAAATATTTAATTTAATCAATAAAATAAACAATAAAAATTGTTTTAATAGTTATTCCGGAAAAATAGACAAATATTATAGTAACATGTCCAAAATCGCAGCTACGTACATAGCACATGCACGAATGCCGCCAAAGCGAAAAATTTATTATAAATCACGTGGGGCCGGTCCATATCTGCACCGTCTACTTCCTACACTTTAGCTGTAGCCGCGCAGCGCTATGTACAGTGCCGCTCATTTAAAAGTGCACTACTCTTTATATGTAATATTCCAAAAGACATCGTGTAACCGTGGCGCACCCAGAAAATTTTTTCGGGGGGTTTTATTTGTGTAAATTTGCGTAATATATTCGATCTTATTTATTTATGTATATTATTAAGAGAATAAGGAAAATCTATGATAAATACAAAAACTTCGGGGGGGGGGAGTTTCCGGCCCCCAAGCCTGCATTGAGGGGCGAAACGTCAAATTAATTTTGTTTTATTAAAGGCTGCCAGTCCTCAAAAACCAGCAAATAAAAAGATTATTTATCACTATTATTTCTCCTTTGTGGAAAGTGATTGAATGGTGAAAATATGGGAAGTCTATATGGTGATAGAAGGTATAATTACATACAAAGGCAAATAAATATACCGGCATTGGCAAATAAACTGGAACTGGCAATAAAGTAGTAAAAGTTAAATACGCTGTCATTGTTCGGTGAAGATTTGTGACAATATTAAGGAAAGGACTGGCTCAACTTAGCAAAAAGGTAGGAAAGCATTTTCCTTCTATTTTAATTGGAACCTACAAAGAAGAAGATGGCCATTGTAGAGTGTAATAAAATTAATTAAACAATTTCGATCTAATAGAATTTAATTATTAGATTTAGATTTCAGTTTAATAGTCATTTAGTTTTCAATTTATAGTTTATTTATCTTTTATCTTGAGGTAAGTGTTTCATACAAATTTACTTTAAGTTATATTTTGGCGCCAAACTTATTTTACGTAATCTTGAAGTTAGATAAGGACTTACGTAACGTTCTTATATGACTCTTACATTATTTAAACCTATATAAAAAAGTATATTAAAATCAAATAAGAATTTAGCAAAAAGCAGAAGTTGAAGAGTATTTCCAAAGTTCACTGTTAATTAAAGATTTCAAGTTAAATATTAAAAACGTCTACGATCTAAGGCATGTATTCGCACTTTTAAAATGTATGTTAAAAATAATTTTATTATTTTATTTAGCCCAATATCACTGCAATATATACATATATTCTATTTGAATTCGGATCCTATTTGATCGATCACGGGTTTAAGTTCAATGTAAATATAAATCCAGTACTGTTTACCCCGTCTCATTGTAGTTGTCCCACCTCTATTTTTGTTTAAGGGCGCCCTGTATTTTCTAGCTATTGCTGCTAGAGTAAAGTACTGACGTCCTATATTATCCTAAGTTATGTTGTTTTATCTTTTATATTTTAAAACATAGTATACCCCACAATTTCTTTTGGTCTTCAAGCTGTTTCTGTTAAAGTAAAGTATTGTTCCTGCACCTAATCCATGTCAGGTTTTTATAAAATTTTGAAACTTAAACCCCCTTAAAACTGCCCAAAAAGATGGTTAATTTACCCTTCTCGAGAAAATTTCAAGAGTTTTTGGCTTTGCCTATCAAGCCGGACGCTTAGCGTCTAGGGGCCGCCTAGCGCGGTTTGGTTCGCGGCAGATTTGCCCGAGTTGGTTCCGGTAATTGAGTTTAAAGGCGATCGTAGAATCACTTTGTTTATTTGTGAAGGAATTTCTAGTAATTCCTTGTAGTGGGTCTAGTTAAATACTAGTTTGTGTGCAGAGTGTTTATTTGTAGTTCTGCATCGTGTTGTAGGTCTAGATAGAGACCAGGTTTTCTAAAAAGAGAGTTTTTCGGTAGTTCCGGCTTGTATTGCTCCATTGTTAGAGGAATTGAATTAATGAATGGTTTGAATCGTGCGACCTAGTGCACTTTGAGGATATGGAGTATTTGTCCTAACTAGCTGGGTTTTAGCTATTAATAAGCGTGTTTTTCATAAAAGTTTTTATAAAGCTTTAGATATTGCGAATTCGCGGAAAGTTCCGCGTTTTTATATTAAAAAGTTAACGCCCATCATCTTCTTTAAATGATGGCTAATGAAACTTTAAACAACATTTCGAATCAGTATTTATGCCGCCGTTTTATGTAAGTAGTTATAATAGTTTTGTAGAAATCTCATTTGTTGATAGCCAAATTCTGGATTAAATCTAGATTAGAAATTATTAGTAGAAAATGTATATAGAATGGGATTCCAAAATTAAATTGTAATGTAGGGAATAATATTGTGAGTAGGTTGTTATGAACTTCAACTGTTGTGTATTTTTTGTATTGTGTAAAGGATTTATGCTTCAATTTATTTCGTTATATAGACTTCAAAATTAATAATCAAAGTTATAGTTTGGCACGACAAAATGCTGATGTTCCATTCATAAACTATATTCAAAAAGGGCTTCCATCCGGAATCTTCTATCTAATTAAAAACAGATACTTATATTTAAAGAATAGTCTTCCTAAAGACCTCAACAGAATGTGTTTACTTAAAAATTCATGTTGAAGTATGATCTTGATTACGTTAACAACCAGTCGTTTTCAATAGGTATAAAGGGTTCCATGAAGATCTTGATAGTTTTTGTAAAGACAATAATGTGCTTATAACTAATTTTATTTATTTATTAAATTTATAAATAAATAGTTTTCTGTTTATCTTCAATATGAAAATAAACCAAAGCGTAATTTAAAATCATTTTAAAAAATGTAAAATTGTAGAAACGACCCAAGAAGATGATTGTCCAAAACAGATTTCGTGTAAGTAACAAGCTACACAATGCATGCATGCAATGCATGCATGTGTTTGGGAGCACTTTTTGTTCAAAAATTCAGGTATGTGTAAAACTCCCAATAAATACACTTGCATTTGATCGTTGGAAGGTTTATTATACAACCCTCAAAAAACTGATGAGCTTTGACCATGCATGTGGATAGTACTTGATGAGTTGTTGCTACTAGTATAATTGAACGTCATTTGAGTAACTCATTTATGAGTTATACAGCTTCAAAGTGCCAAAAAGTGCCTTATTTGACATATTTTACAGTTTTGTAACTCCTGGAAATGGGTCGATCGGGGCACATGGCTTACACGATTTTTTAAAGATAGGGTTATTGAAAGTCGAAACTTTTAGCCTGATCTGTCTAACCACTTTCTAGAAATCTGTATACAAAGATGATCTGTTTTTACTCAGTCAAGTTAAGAAAACTAGAGAACTCATCAAATACTATCCACCTGCATGGTCAAAGCTCTAGATCATTTCTTGTGGGTAACTACCCATAACTATCCCCCCGAGAGGGTGACAGGCCCAAAAGTCCAAAACCTTCCATAAAGATCAAATACATGTATATTCATCGAGGGTTTTGCGCATACCTGAGTTTTTGAACAAAAAGTGGTCCCAAAAACCACTGTGCACGGATCGCATTTCAAAATAAATATAAAAAAGTTAAAGTTATCGTACCTTGTACCTAAAAAAAATAAAAAATAAACAATCAATTTTAAAATTTTGTAAAAAACGGAATTTGAGTGAAATTGTATCTCGATAGATCGCAGAAGATGGAATATCAATTCGAACTATTGGTAATAATACTTATCATATTCATATTCAGGAAGAATGTTTTGCAAAAACTAAGAATGACTTAAAACTTACCGACAAACAATACAACACTAAACAGGAAATATTTTGCCATAAAAGAGAGAAATAGCAGTAATTTTAGTATAATAGGAGACTTTATTTATATACTGCTGTGCTTTTCATTAATACAGTTATTTTCCAATGGGAACTTTCACGGGAAAGTGATTAGAGAATTAGTTAAAGCGATTTTAAAAACGAATATTTGAGTTTTTGTGTTGGGTACTGTAGAGATCACCATGCATTAGACACAACTATCTATGTTCAATTCTATGTACTATCACAACAGTATGTTTCTCGATAATAAAAAGGTGGATCAATTTTTAAACAAGACAGCGCAGTTTATACTGATACTTTTAGCTATAAAACAACCAATTTGAATATACGAAAGTTAAAATGTGGCAGAAGCTAAAAGACATTTCTTTACTGTAAATTGAAGGTGAAGGTGAAGCTGAATATCTTGAGAGCAAGATCGTTAGGAAAAGTTGAGAGGTAAACTATACGATGACATAAATTTTGAATTGCATGTTATCAAATAGGATTTTTAAATTACCTACATATATATTATATAAAATTATCGAGCCAAGCTGATATAAAATAAAGATATTAATACTAGGCTACCCGAATGATGTTTTTTTACATGATGCGAAAACACGATTGACTAAAAGACTCAGAATACCAGTACATTAAACGGAAGTGAAAAAATTTACTTAAAAGATAGCATTTACTAGTACTACTTGTTACAAAAGAGAATGAATTGTACAGTTTATCAGTTTTCGCCGCATTTCCATTTATCTCTACAAATATAATTATTTTCAATTATTAATTAAAAACCGGTAAACTCCGAATCAGAACCGTTCTGGTATTTAATTAAACGCATACTTCATAATTCCGCTGTACTGTTATTTCCTTAATATTTTATTTACTTTTCAAGATTTGCTTTAATAATTTTTATGGAATTTCTTATCATTACAAAACATTACTTTCTGTAATATGCTGACTGGCAGTAGATTATTGAATTTAATTTGTTAACTTGAAAAATATTTTAATAATGAATTTGATTAAATCTGGTGTTTTGTGTTTTAATTTACTTAAAATCTGGCAATTTTCTAAAAATTCTGAAAATAATTTTTTTAATAACTGTGTTGTTTGTGAAGATTAACTTTTATAGAAAATGTTCAATCATAACGTTTTAATAATCCTACGTAGTAGTTGATTGTTGTTTTTCTTAAAATATTTAAGTAAACATTCTATCAGGTAAGCGGCCAGTATCAGTTGGCATACCGCAAGGATCAGTCCTTGAGATCCTTTATTATTCATAATTTATATAAATGATGTACTTTATACACTACACTATATTCCACTTCTGACAACTTAATGTGGCTTTCTAGCCAACAATTAAGTTTTCTAATTGCTTTATTGCTAGTAGATATAGATTAATAATATCTGAGTTTCGTCATACTAAATTATATATCTTTAACGCTACTTCGCGTTTTTTATTATACTTTTTTAATTAATTAATTAACTGTGTTACTACCGTAACAGTACGTACCGGTAACCGTAACAAAGTATATAACTTTACCAACCTAACTTTGAAAGCGATACGTTGGTTTCTAGCAGACCTAGACTAGAATAAAACATTATTAAAATAAAACAAAAAGGCTTATTAGTAGACCCCATCTTCCAGAATGTGCAGAAAGCTCACCCCTTCTTAAATATACCCGAAATTTTACTGTGAGAATCCCCACCTTTCGTTTTTATAACCCATAAGTACAGAGGTCAAAGGATTTTCACGAATATCTCGACCCCGTTCTTCCAATCCCAACACGGTTTTCGCCTTTGTTCGGGACCCCGTCGCGGCGCGCCTGACCGTCATGGTCCCGACCCCGTCCGACCCCGTCCGACCCCCCCCCCTATCGAGATAATCTTCCTTGGTGAAAGTCCAAGGTCAAACGTTTCGGGCCTCGCGGGACGCCCAGAAAGGTAAGCCGACGTCGTTTCACAGAAAGAGTGCGGAGTTATATTTCAAATGCTCCTTCATTTTACGACACAAGCTCACACACAAAATTAGCTCCGACTGCGTTTCGTTCTAGATTAGGATATTTGGGCCATTTTTGGGGCATTTTTGTAGCATTTTGATTTTCTGCTGCAAGCGCATTTTCCAGAATGTGCAGAAAGCTTACTCCTTTTTAAATATACCCGAAATTTTACTGTGAGTATGATACTACGAAAATTAGCTCCGACTGTGTTTCGTTCTAGACTACGATATTTGGGCCGTTTATGGGGCATTTTGATTTCCTGCTGCAAGAGAATTTTTAAATAAAGAACACTCCCCATCTTCCAGAATGTGCAGAAAGCTCACCTCTTCTTAAATATACCCGAAATCTTACTATGAGTATGATACAGAACAAAATATAAGTTTGGTTATGATCTTAAGCACCCTACTCAGACTCAAGTAGAAAATTAAGACAACTTGCAGATCTTTTTGTAACAAACTTACATACGTACAGTTAAAGGTTGCGTTTATATGTAATTACATACTGATCACAGCAAAAATAGTATGCTCATTTATAGTCTCAAATTTGGTAGTTAATGCATAAATTACCTGACGCTAGATCCATTGCATCCATTTTTTGATTAAGAAATGATTTAAGAAAATCGAAAAAATATCGTAAAATATTCAATTTTAATAGATCTATTAACAAATTAAAGCTTGAATTAATTAAAAATTAAAGAAATGCCCAAGGAGATTAAATACTTAATGTAATATGTTTTTGTATGTGTATGTTAAAATTATTACAATGTTTATTTCTTTATACTTCGACGTACAGAAATGCAAATCCATGTAAATGATAATAGCACCAATAAAATTATTATTATTACTGTTATTGGTACAAATCTTGGAATCTATATATTTAAAACACAAGGCGTATTTTTGTTCCAGTTCGTTTGCGAGTTCTACTGGACCGATTTACGCGATTCTTTTTTATATTGAAGCTTTCGCAGTGTACACTCAGTGTTGACTCATACAACACTACTTAATATCTATATTTCTTTAAGTTTTACATTTTTAAATAAATAAATCTAAAATATTTATTTGGATACGCAGGAGCAACAACTATCCACTTGCAGCGTCATGTCAGTTGCCAGCGTTGTTAACTTTTGGATCTATATACGATTATAAAAGTTTGCAGCAACAAATCCGCATAGTTGGAAACCATGGAAAGCAGACAAATTATACAAATATTATACGGTCTGATGGCGATTTATAGCTGTTTTATTTATTGTTTGGACAAAACAAATCATAGTGAGATACGTTTGCAAATTGTTGCAAAAGTTAGTAAATAACTGGGGCAATTATTATAAAGATTTCATTATTGACGATTATACTTATCGTGTTCATATTGAACTTTATTGTATAGTTAGGTCAATTATTTTTACTAATCTACAGATTTAAAACACGGCTCATTTTTGTATTACTTCATCTACGAGTTCTAGAAAACCGATTTGCTTTATTCTTTTTTATATTAAAGTTTTGGCTCTGTAGATTAGTCGACACTACTTTTTGTTTTTATTTAATTTTTGTATTTTTAAAACAGTTCTTTTTTGTAGTCTGTGGAGATTTAGTATTGTGATTTTTAAATTATTTATATTTTTAATTTTAAAGCATTATTTGTAATCGACCCATTTCAGAATGTCCAAGGCCGACTGACCACTTACAGCGCTTGCTTCGTCACGTTTTGGAACTAAATATCCTCCCTATTCCTACTCACTATGCCACCTATAATTCTCAGTCGAGTTTCATAGTATGTGGAGGATATTTACGAAATTCAAGCGTAAGTCGGAAGAGGGGTGGTAAGTCTGAGGAAGAGATAAGTTGGCGCGGTAAATCGAAAACAGGAGTAAGACGGGAGTAACTAAAGGAGGAATAGAGTTGGCGCGGTAAATCGAAAACAGGAGTAAGACGGGAGTAACTAAAGGAGGAATAGAGGGCAAGTCTGGTGGGTGGCGGGGGCTAAATAAGAGGTGTTTGTTATAAGTAAAACGTCCAAAAGTTCGTCTGAGAATGGTAAGCTCAGTATTTTCAACTTTTTTTGTTCGACTGAGTTTATTTAATAAATATTAATATCAATCAATATTTATATACGTTGATTCTCTATATTCTTTCTTACTTTCTTGGCGTGACTATTTCGCTTATGCAACACTTTATACACATTTGTGTTTAGATTGTGGAAATTTTACACTAAACTAATTTTAGAAAAAAGTTTTGTTTTCAGAGCCTTACTCCATGTGATATTTTCAATGCTACAGAATGGCTGGGACGTTATTTTTTGCTTTTTTTATTTACGTTTTTAATGGTTTCTAAAATATTCTAAAGTCATTTTTAGATGTTTCCTAAAGCTTTTTGGTACTGTATAAACAAAACTTTATACCCGCGTAGCAGGTATTATAACCTAGTTAAATAATTACTCAAAGTTTAGAAAGCTGGTATATTAAGCATATGATATATGAATTCAATATAGAATCTTATGGTAAGAACGGATGGGTAAATCGGGGGAGGAGTAAGCTGGAGGGGGTAAGTCAGAGTGAGAGGGATAAGTCGGAGGGAAGGCGTAAGTCAGGAGAGGGGAGGTAATTCTGTGGAAGAGATAAGTTGGAGGGGTAAGCCGGAAAATCTATGGGTATCTTATTCATTATTAATTTAGAATATTGTAACGAATGGGAAAACCCCCTATACGCCGCGAAAAACATGCTAGAAAATTCACATCGGCGGGTTGCTAGACGAGGTATAATACACGAGTATGTTCCAACGTTTTCCAGAACGTTTATATGGGAGATATAAATCGTCGTCGCGGATAGAAGAGAATCAATGCTCAACCGGTGAATTAATAAATGTGTTTTGTGTAATTAGTAGTCAAATAATAGTGAATAAATAAATGTTTAATAAATATTGTAATAATAAATAAATAGTCCTTATATAATCTACTTTAAGTTTGTAAATATCTAGCATTTAAGTTCGTTAAACAGTTTATAATTATAGTGTTTGCAGTATTCTTTTTAAGATTAATTCTATTGGTGTACTACTGATGTGACAACTTACTTCATAGTATTAAAGTTATTTTTGTCTGATTATTTACTTAGAAAGTGTCTGTCAAGGATAATTTGTGAAGTCGAGTTTGAAATAACTAAAAAAGTTGAAATCTGCTTAGCTTGATAAACATTACTTTAGGCAAATTAAGCAAAAAGAATTAAGATGTTTTTGTTTTTTTAATGCAGATACTCATAGGTTATCACTAGCTCTTGAAAAATATTCCACAGATAGACAGAAAGAATACAAAAATTATTCAAAAATAATTAATTAAAATAATGGTTTATTTAAAAATAAATCATTTTACCCAGTAAAATATGCACGAACATCCATAAATTAAAGCAATTAAAAGGATTAAAACAAATATGTTTCCTCTTAAAGGCTTTTGCTATACTTCAAAATTCTTTCCTCTCTTCCACAGCTTTTTAGTTTTATTACCCATGTGTTTCGATAGGGCATTATCTAAGATAAATTCTATAATATTTCTCGTTCAATTCTATCTAATACCATCTTATTTTGCTGAGAGTAAGAAATAAATCTAGCGGATCCGAAAAGGGTTAATCAATATAGAGATATTGCAACCACCTGTCATACTTTTTCGTTTTCATGAAACATTGCGGAAACTTATTCTTTTCTTATTAAAATGAAGCTTAAATATATTTTTCTACAATTCTAACTTCTTAATTAAGACTTTACATAATATCTGGACGTATAAAGAAAATTGTGTTGGGTACATGAAACAATCTGTCAGGCCAGGAATATTATGATCTTCATAACTTTCTAATTCATTAATTATTATTGAATAAAAAATTAGGGTTAGTTTATCTATAATTTTATATTACTGTATTTTGTAAATATTTATGTAGGTACCTTCTTCTCAGTCTCATATCAATTTTATAATATATCTATTTTCATGTTTATATACCTATCGTCTGGTTTTAGTATTATTTCGCGTACAAAATGTTTGTAAGAATGGAAATGGAAATTGAATTAATCTTACTATATTTATTGGCAAATTTTAGTTTTATAAATAAATAAAATTGCAACAAACAAAAATTATATATTTTAGAAGCTTTTGAAATATACAAACATAAACGCACAGTACTTTTAATGAATGAACAAACTGATCTTAGTAATTCTCTTTTATTAGAAGTATTAGACATTTAGTTTTTGTATGTATTGTATCTAGTTATCTATTTTATGTATTTATCCTTAGCAACGTGTTTGTTTATCAATCTTATCTACCTTTGATAATGACGTTTAATGTCGAAACAATTGTCAGGTTAAGAATGTAATAAAACTTGCGAAATCTTTAACTAATCTTTTGATTTTTATTATAGTTTATAATAAAACAAGTAGTAGTTAAACGAATAAATTAATTAGTTATAATCGTGTCCAAGGCTAACCCTTTCGCACCTTTTTAGTTTTTACAGTAGGATTGTCCAATACGTAATGCCAACCTTGTAACGGTTAATTCCGTTTCAGGTTGTATATATCATTGCTATTGCAATAAACTATAATAATCAAGGAAGCTTTTTCATAAAAGATCAAGGGGGTAGAGAAAAAAGAAATAAAAGAGAAAGACAAACAGAATTTTCTGTAAACAGAAAATATTTTTTGAAGATCCTTCATAAAATCTTTGAGATATTTTAAATTAAAAGATATACTGAATATGAAAATGCCCGCAATTATGGGGTAAGCAAATTATAATTCAAAAATATATTTTCTTTAATTATGAATTTTTGATCTAGCAACTTTCAATACCTACAACTTTCATTAGAGGAAACTTTCAATACCTACAACTTTCATTAGAGGAAACTTTCATTAGAGGAAACTTTCATTAGAGGAAACTTTCATTATGGTAAATTTTCAATACAATTACGTACCACTTTCAATATGGTAGGCTTTTCCTTGTGAGGGGCTTGAATTGGATTTGATTGGAAACGGCTGAATTTGGTTTTCCTTTTGATCGAGTGGACATTGAAAGACATAATTTGGTTTACATTATGGTCTGCTTGAGAGGTTTTACATAATGGACAATTTGGAACGCAGCTTGTTGGGAATGTATGGATGTTGTGGTCTTGAGGATTATCAACGGTAGCGTTGATTAATCTGTCCTGTGGATATATGTGTATAAAACGTCAAATAATTGAAGAATTGCATAAACCTGCTCGTAAACGATTTCTAAGAAGACGCGTAATCGTAAAAGGCTTGAACGATTTGTACATGGCAGATCTTGTGGAAATGATTTCCTATGCTAAAATAAATAAAGGTTTTCGATATATTTTAGTATTGTTGAATATGTTTAGCAAGCGTGTTTGGGCGTGTCCACTTAAACGAAAAACCGGTGAAGACGTCACGAAAGCAATGAAAAAAATATTATCATCAACAGGAGGTACCCCGGAAAATTTACAAACGGATATGGGAAAGGAATTTTACAACCAGCATTTTCGTAAGCTAATGCAAACTTTCAACATTAATCATTACAGAACGTTCTCTAGTATGAAAGCAAGCCCCGTGGAACGTGTAAATCGAACCCTCAAAAATAAGATGTGGAAAGAATTTTCAATGCAAGGGTCATATAAGTGGTTACAGTTATTACCTCAAGTAGTTGCGAAGTATAACTCAACAGTACATGGAATCACTGGATTTAAACCTATTGATGTTAGTCGGAAAAACGCTAAGAAAATTTTACAGACAGTCTTTAAATTTCCAAAGACTATAGATCCGCGAAGTCCTAAATTTAAAGTTGGTGATCACGTGCAAATCAGTAAGCACCGGGAAGCGTTCGCAAAAGGCTACACTCCAAGCTGGAGTACAGAAATTTTTAAGATTAAAAAGGTTCGACTAACAAACCCTACAACGTATACTTTGGAAGACGTTAAAGGTGAAGAAATTCGCGGCGGATTCTACACGGAGGAATTACAGATAGATAAACATCCAGATATATTTTTAGTGGAACACGTCTTAAAAAAAGTCGGGATCGCGTTCTGGTCAAGTGGTTGGGCTTTGATAACACCCATAACTCGTATATAGCAGCACGTAATATAGTAAATTAAGTAGTATAGATGCATTACTTTACCTGTGCAAGAACATGCTTCAATTATTCTAAATATCCTTGTATGTTTTATGTTTATTTTTATAATAAGTTATATAATATACGTTTTTTTCTCAATATGTTATTTTATTTATAGTATATAAGATACAAAAACCAGCTTATAATATGCATTACAATCAAACCTTACTAAAGCGATCAATATAAATTCTATTTCTATGTTCTATATCTAAAATTCTATTTAACACTACACCACATTTCTCGATACGTCTTTGAAACCGACACCGATCTACGACACTTTCCATCCACAATGATATTCGTGCTTGTCTGTAGGCGTAATTCCACGTAAATAAATAATGTATTTTATTATTCTCCTCCTTGATCGTAACGCGTTTCTTTTGGTTGTTCATTTTTGTTGTCTACAAACACTTCTATTGTAGACGTAAATGATTCCAAACCTTCCTTGTTTAATTTATCCAACAAGCAATCTATACAGATATTTCCTTCTAAATACGATTCACACAAGTCTACCCCATTCTGAAGCTTTAGAACTCTTTCTTTACACTCTTCATCGGTATAATATTTGCCCAATCCATAGACCGCTTCGTGATCGGCATCAAAGCGTAGATCGCGTAACTCTTCCTGCACTCTCTGTACTGCACTTTTAAGATCAATAGCCTTAGGCCACGATTGTGAACTATAACACATCCACATCTTTATACAAGAACGTTTTGCAAGTCGATGTCACACTGAATTCTTTCCGGGTACAATGCCACCAGTTCCAAAGCACACACAACGTTCTCGGACGGTGGTAAAGCAGATAACACTTGTTTAACGTTTTCGGTGGAATCCCCGCTTAATACACTCGATCCTTTTAATAAAGCTTGATAAAATTGAACAAAATCTTGCTCTACAAGGATTTTCAAACGGATTTCTAGCAGAGGAAGTAGTTCTAGAAGCTGAATGGCGCTTTCAAATCCCAACCACACTTCCGACCCATCAATACGTTCGCGAAATCTCAACAAATTCTTTCCTTCGATATTTTGGACGATAATAGTCTTACACGTTGATATAGTTACTGGATTGGTCGGTATTTCACTGCTGTACAACAAACTTTTTATAAGCGATTGTTGTTGAACTACATCAAGCCATTCCTCGAGCGTAAAAGTAACTAAACCAGTCCTGATTCCGAAGATTCTCACTCGTGGTAAAAGGTCTACGGGACACAATCCAATAGTTACCGCTTTACATTTAGATTTATTCAAATAGTAAAGTCGCCCTTCTAATAAAGGTAGGATCTGTGACAATTTTGCTTTGCTGTCCGGTGATGACGATGAACTTGAAGATGCATTTGATACTCGTCCACTCGCAACGTTCTTGACTACTTCAAACGCTTTAACCAAATTTTCCATTCTACAGAGATAGTAATATAATTTACAATGCACTTACTTATGTAAATAGTGACGCACTTCTTGAATGCTTACTGATAGATTAAGCTCACTTAATGTTGCAATTGGTAAGATCCTATTTTTATATGGATCAATTCATGGTGGGGAGAATTAAAGGGTGGGGTTTAAACGTAGTGGGGGAAGTCTATCAAGAGTTCTTTTAGTCTACTTCCTGCTGCGAACATGGGTGCTTTACCTATAAAACTCTTAATAGTGCTAACCGCCGTTTATGATGGTGTTATGTACATCGCACGACCGTCGGAGTCCATTTCCGGGTCAATAGTGTTCTCCCAAGATCCAACGCGTTACAACTTAAAAAGTGATGTTCTGCATGGACTAAACGTTTACAGTGTTTCATTAAGTAATGTTACACGTCTACCTTCATCATTCAAAGTGAAATTTCATTATCCGTCACATGACATCGAGACCAGCTGGTAAACAATTGGTCATGATCCGCACATTTGCAAACTGCCTGATTCACGACCGCCTGTTAGCTGTATAGTTGTCGTCTCAGTGGCGATCTTTGTATTGGTTATACTTGCCATATTTTGGATTGTTTACGTGGTTATTTATTTGCTTAACCTTAAAGTTTAATAATGTGCATAATACAACATATTGTATTAAACTTTGTATTTGTACTGCAACCGTTTTTTAATAAAACCAATTGTTAATAAAAGTCTTTTATTTTTTTGTTATAACATTGTATACAATCTAAACATTTATAATCAACCTTTTTTGTAATTTGTCAGTAATTTATCAGATTTTTTTTACAGGCTCACGTTTAATATAGTTAAGTACATAACAGTTATTCGGATTACAGTCCGCAGGAATATACGTATCCGGAACTTTAAAATCACTATTATGCACCTCAGGTATATGTGGGTTACGTTCTTTTGAATATCTAGTGAAGTTAAGAGTCCTTTCCTTGTGAAATTCTTCTTCAGTCATCCACTTAAACGGTCTGTGTTCACTATTATGCAACCATGATCTATTAAACCAAATGTTGCGTTCTATATTATCCATCCACACATCAGAAATTTCGCTATCCCACGTGCGACATACACATTTGAAAAGTACGAAAGAACATTTATCCCCCAAGAGATATATATCATTAATATGTTCTCTGCCCGATTTCGAGCATTCTATTCTTTGTGAAGTTATTGGATTACCATCTTTATTTAAGTACAAAACTAATATATGTGAACATACAGTGTGACCTACATCTTCTATGCTTCTTAATTCCACAATATTGGGAAGCTTATCTGATTCAATTAACAACCCGGTATTGTGAGTTTTAAAACGAGAAAACTTAATAGTGTCATTCCTGCGTTCAATAGACCATTGATGTTCGTACCCCATTGTACACTGGAAAACTAACTATAGGAGTGGAAACAGAGGTTGAGATTATATATAGAGATTGATGGAGTGGGGAATAAAGAATAGAGCTAAAGTATTAAACATAATTAAATATTAATAAGCCATATTAATAATACCATGCTTGCGGTTTCAGTATGCAGGAGTGGCTAAATATTAGAAAATTTTGAAACCTGAGTGTACTGGCGACACCTTTTAAACCATTTTGTTGTATGTAACGAAATGATCAACAAAAAAAACAGTTAATTAAGTGCAAATATAAAATGCTGCAAACATCTATAGTATTTTACGAAGAAATTACTAAATTACTAATCAAAACTATTTGGCAATTAAAAGATAATCTTATGACATTTATTATATTACGTTAATGTAAACAAACTTTAAAATAAATATGTAGAATGTCGATTTTTATAAAATTTATTTTTTTAAAACAAAATTTAGTTTTAAAAGTTAAAGAAGGATTTTTTAATCATTATACAATCCACTCTAAATTATTTAAAAGTTTAGTTGGTTAACTAAATCCGAATGAATGTTTGTATTCATCTTTTATAAAACAAAAACAAGTCAGAACTCGATTCCACACTAGAGAGTTAAAATTCTATGTTCCGGTATTGTAATCGCTGATTGGTTGATTCGTTCTTACCCCGCGATAGTCGAGAGAGAGAAACAGATTTTACTTTGAAATTGTTCCTCGAGAGATAAAAATACAATTTAGGCTTTCGTTTTAGCATAGAGAAATTCCAATAATTAATTGAATCGCTTAAAAATTGTAAACGCTTTTTACTTTATTTTAGGTTTTTTTATTTAAAAGTTTAAAAAAGTATTTTTTAATCATTATACAATCCACTCTAAATTAAAAGTTTAATTTGTTAAGTAGATCCTAACGAATTTGGTATTTTAAATTACACCCCAGACAGACTTCCCAGAAAATCTATTAAACAGGAAGTTTGGTGACGAGATTTTTACTGTGTGGAATAAATTTTTAGCCCCAAAGTAACTTTAAAATTTGGTACTACAATAATTTGTTAATAAAATAAATCGGTTTCCTTATATACTGACCACTAAAACTTCCGCTATTAAAAGTTATTTTAAATTACAATGATTTTAAATTACAAGAATACAAAAGGAAGACGGTTCCTACTCGAAAACAGCATATTTTTGTTTGTTTTTATTATACGTGATACAAACCAGGAGTTGTTCGACCAGAATTCTGTGTGGAATTTATAATGAGATATAGTGCGCCAATAATTTCACCGATACAATATACGGGGAACGATGCGAAAATTTTACATGCTTAACTGTACACTCGAAACCAGTTTTTCTGGCCTGATGACCGCAAGAATCAAGAAGAACGGCAGTGAACGAGTGCACTCGTTAGCTGCTTTGCTCCGGGAACCTTATTATGCCTATTCCTCCTACCTTTTAATAAATTATACGTTATTGTTGAGTTTATTTTTAAAATGAATTAAACCAATAAATTATACTTTTTTGTCTTTGTGCTTTCTTATTTTACAGTTTACAGGTTATGTAGTAATTGTTGTAATCTAAATGAATTAAACAAATAAATTATAATTTATAACTTTTGTGGATTTTCATTATACCTATTAAGCAAAGAGAGAGAAGCTTGTCGAGAGGGTGAAAGCAGAGAGTGAGATGTGCCTTATAAAGGGGGAAAGGAGAGAGGGGCGTGGCTTATAAAGAGAAGAGATTGGAGAGGGGGAAGTGGCTTCTAAATGGGAGGGGCTTGAAAAGTGAAAGGAGGAGGAGGAGCTCCACACAAGGTTGCTCCACTAAGCCCATTTGTTCTCTACTGTCAATGTATCTTGTACTGTATTGGCACACGGTCTTTATGGAAATGACATAAATAAAACAATTAAGTTTTGTAAAAAAATCTTGAAAATATTGAATATGCCTATGATCGGCCTATCATTGATTGGATTTCGCTTCAAATTGTATTTGGCGGACTGTATTACGTATGCAAAATGTTTACTTCGTGTATGGTTACAAAAATTATATTCTTGTATTGATTTATTTATACATAAATACATTAGTACTTTCTTATTTTTCTTGAAGTTAGTGCATTTTACAATGGAATTAATTAGATCCGAGAGGAATGAAAAGTAATATATTAATAATTAAATTTAAAAAAATTGAAACACTATTTCAATTTCTAAAATTTTCTTTCAGAAAATGTTATTCTACAGTAAACTTGTTTTGAATTTCGTTTTGTTATGTCACTTATTGAGGGTGGTGTTGTTATTGTTCTGAGAAATCTTACTCAGGTAATAGGCGATTATGAAAACAATTTTCCCACAAAATATCAGTTTATGTACAACTGTTGTACATAATAGTAATGTCTCTAATACTAATAATAGGAGGATTAAGGATTAACTGTGTTCAGAAGTTCATTGTTAGTCAGCGGTCTTCTCTTACCTGACATATTGTTACGTTGGTTGCCTAACATAACTAATTTTCTGAACCTTGAGAACGTTTATATGAAAATTAATTAACACTTTTTCACATTTTGTTAATTAACTGAAACGGTGTTTGGTACGTATACTTGTCTAATATTGCAATTCGAGTGTCCCCAGGTTAAAAAAAGTATTAATATTCCTGCATATTCGAATATAATTACTTCTATTTAATTATACAAAATTATTAATTATTTCAAATCAAACGACATTTTTCAAAAATTTTCAACATGGGGAACTATATCTGTATAATATATATCTATTAAAAATGCCACCTTCATTTCATCTACTATAGCAAAGAAAAATAATGCTAATAAAGTTTCTGAAATATCCCAAGAAATATACCATTTTCAGCGACTAGAAAAGTTACTAAACACTCCCCTTAAGTAGGTTATTTTGACACAATAACCTAAATTATTTGAAACCTTTTACTGTCAACAATACTTGCACGTTTAGTCACCAAAGATAAACAACTGATAATTCCGCTGCGGTATTAAAAATACTTTATTATTTAAACAAAATGAACAATTATTTTAAAGTTTTAAGTAGAATGAACTTAATTATTTTATAAAATAAACAATTTAGGTTATTGTGTCAAAATGACAAACGTCAGTTATATTTAAAAATTCTTAGCTTTAGCTCCAACCGTACAAAAAGTTACTATATATTTTAAAACTTGGCAAGTATGCCATAATATCTGTCTTTCTCAGATGTATTGCTATTCGCTATTTTTCCTTTGCTCACACATGAAAATCCAATCCCTAGATGAATTTTTTCCAATACATAGTAATAACATAGTAGTTAGTAGCACTAGGTTCCAACATAAAAAGAATCTTAAAGAAACCTGGATCACGCCCAAACAGTTAACAAGAAATCAGATAGATCATGTAATAGTAGATGCAAGACATGTTACGGATGTACAGGGATTTTCAGGTTATCATATTTGTATAGATCTTAGTAAAGTTTACGACACAGTGAGATACTAAGAGAGTTAATTGTACCAAATAAAATAGTACGGATGGTAAGAATGCCTTTAAAAGACTCCTACCATATAGTGAAGAAGCAAGAGCAACTATCTGACAAACTTAGGGTTAGCGAAGGCCTAAAACAAAATCACCCTCTTTAAACTGTATTGTTTAATTTGGTTCTGGAAGAGGTAATAAAGCAGATATAATACAACATATCAGTATATGGGGCACTAAATAGAATAATCCAGATTTTGACTTACGCGAACGACATTGTTATAACGTCAAGGACGATAAGTGATTTGAAACAAAAATATATGGATATTTGAAACAGAGTGCAGCAAATATAGGACTTAAAGTTAATGAAACAAAATTGAAATATACAATCACATCAACAAATAAATCCATACAACAGCTCCTCAAGATTAACCAAAGCAAATTCGAACAAGTAAGAGACTATCTTGCTTTAATAGTAATCGAAACGAATGAAATCGCAGATGATATAGCAGCAGTAAACAGATGTTACTATGCTTTACGGCATGTATTTAAGTTTAAAGATATTTCCGTTAACTCAAAGTTGACAAAATGATTCTACGATCGAAATAATTGTATTGAATACGTGGGTGCGGAAAGTATTGAGGGATAGTTTTAGTCTGGTAGAGGAAAAGATTGATTGGAAACGGACGTTACTACGAACTAAAGGAGAACAGTGCACCAAGTGCAGTTAGAAATTTAGAGTAATACGGTGGGTTGTTGGGTCACATACGAACGATGGAGGAAGGTAAAAGTGTCAAAAACATCCTTAAAGGAAACTTCGAAGGACAAACACCAAAAGGGAGACCTCGGGTACGTTGATTGGATATGATACTTGAAAATGATCTGAAATCGGCAAGAGTTAGCCACTGGAGGTTATTAGCAAGCAACCGAAAGGAGTGCAAAATGTCAGAGAAAAAGTGAAGGCGGTGCAAGACCAGGCTCAGGTGTAACTAACCTGCTCCATCTAAAGTTGAGAAACAACTGGAAAAAGAGGTGATAGCCCTTAAAGTAATTAAAGCAAGTAGAGTAAGTAGAATAAGTGTAGTAAGTGGAGTAAGTAGAGTAAGTGGAGTAAGTAGAGTAAGTAGAGTAAGTGGAGTAAGTAGAGTAAGTAGAGTAAGCAGAGTAAGCAGAGTAAGCAGATTAAGCAGAGTAAGCAGAGTAAGCAGAGTAAGTGGAGTAAGTAGAGTAATTAGAATAAGGACAACCCGAGATTTTGAACTTACATGTTTTCTGTAAACAACGTAACTGAATCAAGATGCTAGACCCATCGAATATAATGCTTTTTAAAGCACTGCTGAATGTGGGCAAATACCTTTGGAAAGTTCCACAAGCACATGTCTAGCACGAAATTGACAGATAAAAAGAAAGCATATTAAAGAAAGAATCAAGGTAACCATGGAATATAACACTGAATATGATATATTTTAGAAAGGTATTGCAATAAGAAATTAAAAAAAGCGTAGCATGCTATATGATTCAATTAAATAAAAATAATTAGTTAGGATATAAATATGTATTGAAACACCTTGCGTCCTTGCAACAAGAAATTGTAAAATAATATACACTCTAAAGTGCTTAATTAAGTTTCTAGCTTCAAGAACTAGGGAATACAATTACGTACAAGAAAACATCTTCATGTTACACTTTGAATTGTTAAAAGCAAATGCAAAATGTATTCTCACCTTTCATTTGTGCTTGAAAATCGCGTATTCTTTTTTCGTTACTAAATAATGAGGTACATTCTTTCCATAGCATACATGCTCAAAATACCCTAGGGAAAGAAAATTAATTATCCAGCATAACCTTAATGAATACACTTTGTGTAATTCGCTAATTGGAATTCCGTTCACGGTGGCTTGTCTTCAAATCTGAATAATCTCTTTCTATCCCTTTCATTTACAGAAAAATTATGTTTTAGTAGTACCTCGGCCAAAAAAAGAGAAAAAGCCTCATCTTGATTAATGTCGCACTGTAAAAAAAAGCTGTACGATTTCCACTGTTTGAAAGTTTTATTTACTTGTTAATTGCGTGCCATCTCTAAAAAGGGAGTGCGTTTTGTGTAAATAATTGACCTAATTTCAATTTGAAAGTGTCTTCTGCCATTTAATTTTGCATAAAAGGGCTATTATTATATAGTAAATAACGAATTGATAAAGCGTCGTTGAAGTTACAAAAGCGGAAGTTTTAGGTTCGTAGTAAACTTGGTAGAATGGTTTATGCATTATCGTCTACTACGACAACAAAAGCGTGAAAGGGAAAGATCAAATAAATCTGTTCAACAAAAACGTTGTTGGGAAAGCTTGTATAGTGCACAATTAATTAAAGCAGAAGTCATAAAAGGTTTTTGTTTAACGTGTTTGTCTCTAGAACAAGAATTAATGGTTGGTCGTTATTCGACAGAAATGGCAGCAAGAAGTATCTTTGTTGCATAGATCTGTAAGGTTATAGATAACAAAATATATACTGCATGGCAATACATTAACTATTAAATGAATTAACTTTAAAATGTTAGGTTAAAGTTATTGGGAAGCTTTTTTTTTGATGCAAGAAATGTAATGGAATTCTGGGCAGTAGAGGTGGAATGCCTAGTGCTCTTTGGTGGATAGTTCGTTTCTATAGTTCAAAATAAACTACAGTTTATAACCTTAATAAAATTGCTAACTTTTGTGTCAAGGTTATTCCGTTATACATCATCGAAATCTGAACTCAGAACTAGACATCAGTAGTCTGCATCTGAACTTGTTCTCATGTTGGAGAAATCTAACGATAACGAAAGAACTTATTTAAATTTAAAATCAAACAAACTGGCGCTCATAGGCAGCCTTTCAATTTTCCCATACCGAATGTAACGGTATATTTTTGTCAGTCCTGAACAAATGTAGTTTTGTCTACATATTTACTGAAAAATCTTAAGTCCGGTTCTGCAAATTTGCGTTCTTCTTAAAATATAAACTTGTGTTAGTATTTGGTACAAATAAACCTATAAAAAATTATTTTAAAAAAGGTTGTGTTTCAAACTTTCTTAGAATTATAGAAATACTTGGGTAATAAATTATTCCTTTCTGTATTTTATTTATGCACGTGTACATTGGTCGAAATGGCTTCTTTGTTAAAACTTTAAAAAAAGTAATAATATGTTTCGTGGCAGATCTAACTTACATATGCGTTTAAAAACAACTTGATGTGTTTGCTAGTTTTATTAAAATAACATCTGTGTGCACAATTCGTCGGCGGAAATACAAAATGCGTAGTATCTAGCTCTTTAAGGTCAAAGTCTAGTAGCAAAATTAAGAAAATTTTCTCTATTGACTCCACGTGGACTACACAGCCCTGATTTGTTCAGATCGGGTCAGGCGCTTTTTTTGATTGGTGTACGCAGATCTGCACCCTTCAGAATCCTGAGTATATAATAAAATAACCTTCAGTTTTAAGAGAGACTACACTTGCCTTGAGTTGCGGGTCCGAGACACTTTAGTTTAAGTTTCGATACAGTACAGTTGATAGAAAACGGCCGGGGTCGGATTCCCGTGCCTAATTATTTGAGAATTGGTAGTTAATACAAAAATACGTTGTGCAATTAGTTTTCCGGATATTAATTAAGAATCTGCGGTTAATAAAAGTACCGTTATACAGTTAAATATGTTTTCGGATGTTTATGTTTTTAAAGAACAGGAAATCTAGTTTTTCCTATTAAAAGCTTTAATACAGCTTACCGATAAAAATAGTTCTCGTACCGAAATACCGATAAAAAATCAATAACTATAGACTTTATCTTCAGTGATCGAAATCTCAAATCAAAAAATGAAATCCGAGTTTTGTGCTTTATAAATTCAGTTCGGATTTAAATAATAAATGGGTTATTTTAAGAAAAATAACAAACATTTGCCGATGGTTCTTTAAATCAATTTAATAACCAAATCTTATGGAAGTTTTATGGTTGCATTCAGTTCCTTTATTTTGGGTGAATTCGTGAATAATAGTTCACCGCCTACAGGCATTACGAGGGTTAATTCATTGCATTCTAATATAATGTGGAAGCAAAAATCTACGAACATTCCAGTTTCTCCATTCGTCCAGCAGTAATTATTTTGGTGTGTGCAAGAGTCATTTCTGTGCTATTTAGCATTAACTTGGTTTGCGAATTATTGACAACTACAGGTACAGTGAATTATGTATTTTTTTTAATGTTAAATATTTATGTGAATTTCTTTGGATCTTTGTAAAATTTCTGTAGTCTGTTTTTATTTATACGTAATTTGTATACAATTTTTATTCATTTTAATAGTCAAGAGCTCTTAGGTAGGGAATTATTACTTGAATTTTTGAGTTTAAAATTGGTAATCTTTTTATATCTTATTTTTCTTTGTGTTTTCTAAAATAAATATGATTTTAAAATTAATTAAATCCAGTAAGACTGAATGATATAATTATGAAAGTTTTTATTCATATCATCATTAAATTAAATTTTTGACTTTGTTGAAACTAACTAATATTTTGCATTAAATTTATATCGGTCTGATTCCATTTTCTGATTAGTGATTTCAGACAGATTTATTAGTTTTATTTGACCTATTTGATCTATTCAATTATAGTTATTAAGCTTCATAATCAGATGGCGCCCTTCTAGTGCATGTTTTTGTGTTTTAAAACCTTTATCCATTCTTTTATAAATTAGACAACTGCAGAACCAATACCTACGACCTGAAATTTAAATTTGTAAAAAGAACGAGATCTCAAGCCGGCAACTTTGAGCATTTTATATATAGGTACAGTAAGTATTGTACTTTGTGTTCTAAACTAGTGTAATTAATGTGAATTTTTCGTTTGAAGGTTTAAGCTTTGTTTATTTTATCGTATAGAAAACAGTATGTTTCACGAAAAGAATTTTAGTGAAAAATACCTTAGCCGGACTTCTGAGTTTATTATGTAGGCTTTATCAGATAAAGCTCAAACATTATAATAACTCATTCTTCTTTAAATACCAAGCAACGCAAAACTATAGGCGCTATAACTTTTTGTATCAATTTTGTATCAGAATATTCGAGGTTTAAATACAAAAACTAACTTAGTTTATAATTTTTCTGCTGACTCTAACTTTAACCTCATGGTGTCAGTCAGTTATTGACAGTGAATTATTTGCTGTTGCTGAATTATGAACGTTTGCCAGAGTCGATCTTTCCGAAATGTCTATTCTGATACCCAATGTTAATGTAGTTGGATTCAGATTATCTTTATGCAGCTACAATTGATTAATCTTTGCAGTATATTTTCCTCCAGGATTAAGTAGTGACATATATGTATGCACTCTTCTTTGATTTTATTGGTAATCTTGAAATATGCTCAGACAATTATGACCTCGTAGTGGTTGGTGATTTCAACATTCCCCATTACTTCGATAGCGTTAACTATGCTTTACATCATAATAATAATCATAGTGCGTCATTAAACAACTTCATGAAGTTTTTAAGTCTCAACCAGTATAATTCAATTTAATGAAGTTAATAATAATCAAAAATTATCTTCTCGAGCTTGTCCTTAGTTGCACTCCATTGACCGTAAAACTTTTTGAAGATCCAGTAGTCTCAGTAGTTAAAATCCATCCTCCTTCGGAAGTGAGACGTGCAATTCCAATCCCCTCGAGTCAAAGATAAATTCTTACCGATAAATAAACCCTTTTATAACTTTCGCAAAGCGAACTTTATTTAGCTCTACCAAGACATCGGTAATGAAACATACCAAGAATTCTACCCAGAATTACCAACGGCTGTAGACAATAATGTTCCAAAAACATGAAGGAGTTCCAAAATGAAATATTCACCTTGTTTTAGCAGAGATGTTAATAATGGTCTATTAACAAAAATCTCATTTAGTATAGTTATATAATAATAGAACAAATGATATGAATCTTGTTTATTGTTTCCAGCCTTACTTTGTGGAACTCCATAGTCATGAAATAAATAAAGATTAGTAAAAGTTTCACAGTTTTATGACATTATAACCTTTTCACAATAAAGCAAAAACATTGTGAACCAGCCACCATGAATACAGAAGAGAACAAACGGAAACGAGCAGAATATGTGGAGGCTTTGAACCAGTACATAGAGCAGGGAAAACAAATTGTTTGGATCGACGAAACCAATTTTAATTTGTTCTGCCGTCGAACAAGAGGGCGTGCTCGTGTTGGGTCAAGAGCAATACAGCACCTACCAGCGGCAAGAGGACCCAACGTACACTTAATTGGAGCAATTTCGACAGCAGGAGTTGTAACAATGGAGAGGCGAAGAGGCTCATTTACCGCAAATTTGGCCAATGTATGCGCAACATCATTACTGCAACATTGGGAAGAAATTGGAAATCAATTAGGAGACTTGGTGATAGTTTGCGATAACGCGCCGTGTCATTCGAGACTTGAAGCCGTTACTAATGGGACTCTCGCAACACTATTGAGGTTGGGACCTTACTCGCCAATGTTGAACCCTATTGAGACTATTTGGTCAAAAGTTAAGTGCTACGCAAAGACTCGTCTCCGTGTTCCACAAGTGGTGGCACCTGGGGTTATAGAACAAAGATTGGTTTACTTGGAGGAAGTTATTGATGCGGCAAAAGACACAATTACCGGGGGTGATTGTGCTCGTGCAGCGCAGCACACCACTATACACCATGATGCTGCTTTAGCACGTGGCGACATGTTAGTAGGCCGCTAAATGTTTTGTTAATTTTGTACTATTTTTTTATGTAATAAGTTAATTTTGAAAATAAAAAATTTCGTGTTTATGTATAATAATGTAATAAGTGTACCTCACCCTGATACAGTACCTACCTGCAAGTAAGTTACTGAGCTGAACTACATGCAATTGATATTTTCTGAATTACATTTAACACTTTCCGAAATTGAATTTACTGTTCTGAATTACAAATGACGGATTCTGAATAACAATTTACGTTATCTGAAATACAAGTTACTATTCTGAATTACAATTAATGATTTCTGAAATTAAATTGACAAATCTGAATTACATGTGATGGTTTCTGAAATTAAATTTACTATTCTGAATTACAATTAACACATTCTGAAATACAATTGACTAATCTGAATTACAATTAATGATTTCTGAAATTAAATTGACTAATCTGAATTACATGTGATGGTTTCTGAATTACACTTGAAAAAGGTGTAGTAACACAATACTCTGCTTACATTCTTAGCTTATCGTAATGTTCTCACAGCTGATGTGCACGCGTTCATTTAAATCCTTCATTTGTTGGCGAGACTATAGATAAAATAATAATAATAATCAGAATTAAATATCTAATACTTCCAGTAACGGAGAATTACTGAGCTCAAGTTGTTCATTCATTAAAGTTACCCTGAGTTTGTGTTTGTATATTTCACAGGCTTCTAAAATGCCTAATTTGCGTTGGTTATTACAAAAATGTAGGAATTTAATATTATTTTGAGGAGTCATTAAGAATTAAATATCTAATATTTCCAGTAACGGAGAATTACTGAGCTCAAGTTGTTAATTCATTAAAGGTACCCCGAGTTTGTGTTTGTCTATCTCAAAGGCTTCTAAAATGTCTAATTTGCGTTTGTTATTACAAAAATGTAGGAATTTAATATTATTTTGAGGAGTCATTGTGTGATTTTGTTCTAAAAGGTGTTTGGCATAATTAGATTTTTCAGGATGTTTATTTTTGTAATGACGTACGTGTTTTTTATATCTTATGTCAAAATTTCGAAGTGTTTGCCCAATATATACCGAACTACAAAAAAGAACAATTTAAACGGTAAATGCCCGATTTCATATAATCATGTGTTCTGTCTTTAGCATTAAATAAAAATGAAAAAGTGTTAGTGTTGGTTTTAAATGTTATTTTATAATTGTTGGTTTTTCTTAGTATGTGTGAAATTTTTTTTCTGATATTTTGCCAAAATATGGTATAGATATGTAATTTGTGTCTTCTGTTTGATTGTCAATGGGATGTATTCTTTTGATAGCTAACCTATAATCTTTTTGTTTAATTAAAGTGTCAGTCATGTTCGGATTGTAATGCTTTGTATGTGCTAGTTGTTTAATGGTTGATATCTCTTTGCTAAAATCTGGTTTTGTTAGTGGAATAGTTAAAGCTCTGTGTACTAATGATCTGTAGGCTGTTATTTTATGTGTTTTATGGTGACAAGATTCATTTTGTATTGTTATGTCTGTTTGTGTCGATTTTCTGTATATGGAAAATTCAAATAGATTGTCTGCGTTAATCTTGATATTTAAGTCTGGAAAGTTTATAGCCCTGTTTTGTTCTGTTTCTAGTGTAAAATTTATGTTAGGGTGGATACTATTAATAAGAATTAAAAATTCATTGATAACCTCAAAAGAACTGTCAAAACAGGTTTCGTTATGTTGATGACATTTTAACTTGTTTTGACAGTTCTTTTGAGGTTATCACTGAATTTTTAATTCTTATTAATAGTATCCACCCTAACATAAATTTTACACTAGAAACAGAACAAAACAGGGCTATAAACTTTCTAGACTTAAATATCAAGATAACGCACATAATCTATTTGAATTTTCCATATACAGAAAACCAACACAAACAGACATAACAATACCAAATGAATCTTGTCACCATAAAACACATAAAATAGCAGCCTACAGATCATTAGTACACATAGCTTTAACTATTCCACTAACAAAGCCAGATTTTAGCAAAGAGATATCAACCATTAAACAACTAGCACATACAAATCATCCGAACATGATTGACACTTTAATTAAACCTAAAAGATTATATGTTAGCTATCAAAAGAATATATCCCATTGACAATCAAACAGAAGACACAAATTACATATCTATACCATAATAATAATAATAATAGTCCCCTTTCACAGGCCATGAAGGCCCATTGGGGTATAGCAGGGTAGGCTACTATTCTTGAGCCGCTCGGTACTCAATGGTGGTAAAGTGGCTAGCTTTACGCACCGACCGCCTATTATTACCCCAGGAAATGATTTCCCAGGTACTCATTTTCACAGGCTGAGTCGACCTGGAAGCCTTAGATATTTTTAAAATTCCAATGTATTATTCCTGGGATTCGAACCCAGGATCTTAAGATTGGTAGTCAAGTGCCATACCCACTGAGCTACCATGGCTCCGATCTATACCATATTTTGGCAAAATATTAAAAAAAATTGCACATATACTAAGAAAAACCAACAATTATTAAATAACATTTAAAACCAACACTAACACTTTTTCATTTTTATTTAATGCTAAAGACAGAACACATGATATCATGAAATCGGGCATTTACCGTTTAAATTGTTCTTTTTGTAATTCGGTACATTGCGTTGATATTTAAATATTTAAATAATATGCCCCACGTTCGGGACAAACATAAATTATATACTGTGGATTAAATTAAAAATACACCCCAAAAATTTTTCTTTATTGCAATCAGCCAGCTCAGGGTTATTCGATAGAACATAAAATGTGTGAATTATGAGACTCTTATTAACTCTTATGCCTGCAAAAGGAGAAAAACTTATACTGCAAACAATAGGGCTCCTGCAAACTGGACAACCACTGCTAAACTCTAAATTCAAAAAGAAAGAAAACTGGATGCTTGTATGTGAATCAATCAAACACATAAGTAATTTTAAAAACATATAAACTTTATTTAATTCAAAAGAAAAATAATTAGAAATGTTAAAAATGAAAGAAATAAGAAGAAAAATTGTTCAAATTTATACAATAAGACCAATGGGAAAAATTGATTCCCAAGCTTGCTCAAATGTAGTTAAGAGTCGTAATAGCCTGACATAGGGCTATTACAGTCATTCACTTGAACAAACCAACACAAATCAAAATTGTTTACAAAATAAAAATGTTTATCTTAATGAAAAATAAATTGAAATAAAAGAAATTGAATTTTTTATTTTTGAAAGAAGATAATTTCTTAAAAGAACCTTTAAGATTAAACAAAATAAATTTAAAATATTAAGGATTTATAAATTTAATATTGTCAATCAAATTAAAGAACCCTTTTATTACGACCAACCTGGTATAAATTATAAAAATAGTTTCCTTTAAATAAATCCTCAATTGGTATCACTGCAATAATGTTTATCAGCTGATTTCTTGTTTTTAGAACGTCAATTCGTAAATCGACGAAGAAAAATAAATTCTCCTGAATTTATTTAAATAATCTCGTTCACTTCAAATAATTGTGACACAATAATAATATCTTCTTTTAACTTTTAAAAATATTCAGGTAAACACTTGAATTTACTTCAAACTTTGTTTATACATGACATTTATGTCAATCACATGGTTAAAACATCTAACCTCACTTTAAATTACAGATTCTTATCCGGAGTCGGGCATAGGTTTTGCCGGAAACGTTTTGTGAACTCGCTTTTGTTAAATTTGGCTCCAGCTTATATAGTTTATGCTGAAACAAAAGCTTGCACTAACATTTTTTCAAAACAAAATCGAAGCACGAAAAATTGTTGACGTCACTGACCCGCACAGCTGTTCTTAATTATCACGAATCTTAATTCTATAAACACAGGATTGTAGTACATAAAACAAGGATTAAAACAATGTAATACACTTGTATCTCAAAATGCATCGTAACGAAGATACAAGACGAAAACGATTGACAATGTACAAATCTCGTTATAGCTTAATTACATACAAAATTGAAATAAAACAGGTTTTTTCCCTTACAAAATAGATGCATAATTACACAATACAACTAATACATATAAATTTTCCACAGGAACATCTTTACAATTTACAAAAAACATGATTTACAGTCCGATACAACCATCGAATCAATCAATTAATGCATTTGCAAGTTCCAGCTTTAATATTAATTCAAATAAAATCAATTCACAATCAAATTGTCCAGCATACAGTTCTCCAAGTGTTTACATAAAAACAATGGTGAGAAAAAACCAGTATAAGAGTTAATAATCGTCAAACTGAGTCATAATAACAGGATTTAAACCTTCAATAATGAAAATGGTCAGAATCTTTACAACCAAGTTTAAAAACTAATTATGCTATATAAGTCATAACAAGATTGACCTAATTTATCTGTTTTCAGTTAACTAACAGCGCGAAACTGAGTTGATTTCTTGGAAAATTGGAAAATTCACCCTACATTAAAGATCGTAGCCTCTAAATTTAAACAAGAAGATTACTTCTTCTCTACAAGTGAAAAACCCTTCCTAATGTGTAATTTGGGTTGTATAAACATGTATTATGATAAAGCAATCTAAATGATTGATATCCTTTTTTTATAAAAAACAACCTTTTAAATGCATATGAAATTTAGATTATGTTTGCATGAAATTTTTATTCTTGATTTCTATTTTAAATATTGATAAGCCTAACTGTGACCCTATGTAATTGTGCCTTTATATTAATTGTGCCTATCACTTAGCATGTCCCTCTTTTGATTTAAATCTGATATGTGAAATATTTGTTTTCACGTTTCTGATCTATCGTTAATTAAAATTTTCAATGAGGTGATCTGATATCACCGCAATATATTGGGCAAACACTTCGAAATTTTGATATAAGATATAAAGAACACGTACGTCATTACAAAAATAAACATCCTGAAAAATCTAATTATGCCAAACACCTTTTAGAACAAAGTCACACAATGACTCCTCAAAATAATATTAAATTCCTACATTTTTGTAATAACAAACGCAAATTAGACATTTTAAAAGCCTTTGAGATATACAAACACAAACTCAGGGTACCTTTAATGAATGAACAACTTGAGCTCAGTAATTCTCCGTTACTGGAAGTATTAGATATTTAATTCTGATTATTATTATTATTTTATCTAGTTACCTCTTTTTGTATCTACCTTAGCGACGTGTTTGTTTATAATTATATTACCTTTGATAATGACAGCATAGCAGTCGAAACAATATTGTCAGGTTATATTTTATTAAAACTGTGAAACTTTTACTAATCTTTATTTATTAAATGATAGGAATGTCTACAATGAATTTGAAAACTTAGAAAAAGAGTTAAACATAACATTTTTCTGGAATATCAAAATTATTTAAGAAACATTGAATCACAGATCTACTCCAACCCTAATCCCCAAAGTTTTGGAAATATTTGAATTATCTTAAAGAATTCCTGGAGTACCTAATTCAATGGTTCTTGACATCAATAATACCTTTAATAATCCTCAAGATATAGTAAATGCCTTTGCTACTTTCTTTCAGTCGTTTACATAAACTCTTCTACTTTTCTTCCTTCAGAAGTTAATGGGGTTAAAAACAGTTGCTCATTGATTTCATTTACTGTTGATACAGTAATAAATGCTTTACGAAAATTAAAACAAAAAAAATCAGAGATCCTGATGATTTACCGGCTTTCCTTTTGAAAGACTGCGCTCAAGTTTTAGCTAAGCCTACTGCGAACTTACTTAATTTGTGTTTGCGCGAATGCAAATTTCCTGATGTGTGGAAAAAGTCAAAAATCTGTCCCATTCTTAAAAAGCAAGATAAGTCCGATATTTCGAACTACAGATCAACTGCCATTCTATCTAACTTTGGTAAGATTTTGGAAATTCTTTTACATGATATACTATTCAGTCATGTCAAAATTATTTTATATCCTGAACAACATGGTTTTTTTTCCCGGGAGGTTCCCAACTACAAATTTAGTGTGCGTGGTTCAAAATATTTCGGAAAATCTAGATAATAGTGGCCAAGTTGATGTTATCTATCTACATAGATTATTCAAAGCTTTCGATCGTTTAGATCATGGGGTTCTCCTTACAAAGCTTTCAAATGTCGGTTTCACCGCAAACTTTCTGCGTTTCATAGAATCATACTTGGTTAATCGTAAATTGGCAGTTTAATATAATGGTTTTATACCTTTTGATGTAACTGCTACTTCAGATGTTCCGTAGGATTCTGTTTAGGGCCCGTGCTATTCTCTATTTTTAAAAATGATGTACAAAATTTAAAGTGTCAAGTTCTGATTTAAAACTGTTCAGATCAATTCAAAAATTAATTATTGCCATAATCTTCAAATCGATCTTGATAACTTATATTCTTGGTGTAACATAAACAGGAGCGTGATGTGTACGTCAGACCAAGCCAGGAAAAAACTTTAGGTTCAGGCTGCTTTAACTGCGATTTTCGGTAAAATTATTATTGTTATTACTTTACTCCCAAAAATAACGTTAAAAACTATTTTTAAATTGATTAGTCGTTTTCGACTTTACAATACCTATTATTTCGAAATAGACCGATCTGGCGTGGACATTCTGACGTAGGGACGATTTGGCGCAGAGACGTCCGGGCGCAGGGACGGTTGGCGCTAGGACATTCCTGGCTGTTGGCTGTTGACGCGTGGTATAGGCGTTGCATCGTGCCATAATAGACTAATCTTAGAAGTTACACACTTAATTTCTTTTTTTGTATATATCACTATGTCTAAATTTCTTTTTTTAATTATCTAAATTTTTAAACACATTATGAAACACCACGAACTTAGATTAAGCGCTGCATTTCATTTTATTAATTTTTTAGTGTTTCAAAACAATAAGTTTTTTACACTGGCAATGAGTTGGTGACGCTTTTCTTTGGATTAGGCAACATTAAATTTTAACGCTGTTTAGAAGTTTTCTATACAAAATGAAGCAAGCAAGTATTCATGATTAAATTATTTTTTCTTTATTGGGTGCCATAGGGAAACTTATTTTTGTTAGAAATCGTTTCAGAACAAAGTAAAGTAGGATAAAGTAGGATAAAGTTAAAATAGTATATTGTACAACTAGTGTTACAATGACGATGTTTGTAATACGAGTATAAATTTGCTTAACGAGCCGCGAGGCGGCGAGTTAAGCAATATACGAGTATTACAAAAAGGAATTGTAACACGTGTTTTACATACTACTTTGTCTATTTCGCCTTAATTTACAATTTACTTTAAAGAAGTGGGAAAATGTACACGCGGGTATTTTCGATGTGGTAATGTTGGTAATAACTGATAACGCATAAAATGACATCCACTGTCATTTTGTTTGAAAAAATCACGTAGGCAGGAAAAAATTCAAGTTTAAAAAAAGGTGACAGCTTAGTTGTTTCTTCTGATATAAGATAAAAAATGTTTATTGTAATAGAAACAGTAAAACCTTGATTGAGTACATGATTGTCTTATCAAAATAATTATTTATAATAAAAATAAGTATGTTTCATTATTCTCGCTGTTATTTCTGAGCATCATAACATTCAAATTTTCAAAACGGCGCCAGTTAATGAATACTTATTAGTACCTATCACAGACAGACTGACAGAGTAGGCTGGCAGCAAAATTTACTTACTGCCAGCCTTACAAATAAAAAAATCACTACTTCCAGTTGCACAAAGTAGCACTTTGTGTAACTGTTTTTCGCAAAAACAGTGTCACAAAGTAACCTTTGTATACGCGAAATAGACAAATATAAATGTTTATACAAAACAGATTTTAGAATGATTTAAAATATCTAGATATGGGTTGACTAATTTCTTTTCGATCAAAATTACCCTAAAAATACTACCAACAAAAAAAAAAAATAAATAGCAGTTTTCAAAAAACTCGTTACGTAATTGGTCAAAGATTTTTATTATTTGTTTGAAACAATGTACCAGATTTCATATTTTTTCACATGTTTATTAATTGGTTATTTACAATATGTTATAGGATAACATTCAGTAAATCGTTTGGCATATAATACATAACATGAGGAAGTAATATCCAACGATAGTACTTCGCGATACTGCAACAAGTAAGGGTTAGTCGAAAACATAATCTAATTAATTTTCATACTTAAACTATAAATAAACCTAATCTAAATAAATCGTTCAGGTAAGTCTAACGTGTCGCATCTTTGGAGTCGAGGGATATATTTGTCTGTCTAGTAACGCCACAGCTAAATCATTAGGATGCGCACTAAGTTTCACTTGATATTTTTCATTAGCACTTTGGATTTCTTGCTTGATTGTAGGTATCGGGACATCCTGTTGTAGTAACCAGTTAGGAATATACCAAGGAGCATTTGTGATGATCCTGATTGTTTTGTTCTGATATCGTTGTAGTATTTCTAAGTTTGAATTACTGGCAGATCCCCAGAGCTGGATGCCATAAGTCCAGACTGGTTTTAAAATGGCCTTATAGAGTAGAACTTTATTTTCCAAGGATAACTGGGACTTTCTCCCGAGCATCCAATACATGTTTCTTAGTTTTAATCCAAGTTGCATCCGCTTTTTCATGATTTGGGTCCTCCAAGTAAGATGTCGATCTAAGTGAATTCCTAAGTATTTTACGTTGTCATTTTGCGGGAGCATGGTATTATTTAATGCTACCGGAGGGCAGGTTTCTTTCCGGAGGGTGAAAGTTACCTGAGTGGATTTTGTTTCGTTCACACGTATACGCCATAATTTCAACCAGGTTTCTATTCTGTTGAGGTTTCGTTGGAGTAACAATGATGCTCTTTGAGGATCAGTATAGAATACCAACCCTGCGGCGTCGTCGAAATAGGTAGCTACTAGCGTATGTGGAGTGGTTGGTAAATCCGCTGTGTTAAGTACGTACAGGATAGGTCCTAGAATACTTCCCTGCGGTACGACAGCTTGGGGTGGAGACTCGATTGTGCATCTTTGAATTTTACTTGAAAACTTCTTTCCGATAGGTAGGACTTAGTAAGTAATTCATAATAAGGCAATGGGAAGACTTTCTTGATCTTGTACAGCAGTCCAGTGTGCCATACCTTATCAAATGCTTGGCTTATATCCAAAAACACAGACGAGCAGTATCTTTTGAGATGCAGGTCGTGAGCTACTTTAGTTACAACTCTATGAACTTGCTCTATTGTGCCATGACTTCGCGAAATCCAAATTGATGATTGGGTATGGGGTTTTGTTGTTCAAGAATTGGCTTTAGTTTTTTTAGGAATATCTTTTCAAAACCTTTTGGTAAGACAGGCAGTAAACTGATCGGGCGATATGAAGTAATTTCTTCCGGAGTTTTGCCTGGTTTGGGTACCATGACTATCTGTGCCATCTTCCACTGATCCGGGAATATGCGTAGTCTGAAAACAGCATTGATTATGTAGGTTATCAGTTGTATTGCCCTTCGTGGCAACTCCTTCAGGACTCTGGCAGTTATTAAATCATATCCTGGAGCTTTCTTTGGGTTAAAGTTTTGTATGACACTATGAACTTCGTTAACCCTTACTGGTTTTATTGGTAGGGCAGGGTTATTTGGTTCGTCCAACGCTTGACGTATGAAGCTTTCATCCTCTACCGAGTCTATCATGAGGTTGGAATACCGTTGCCAGGTGTTCTGCAAAAGCATCCGCTTTTTCTTGATTGGTGCGTACCCAGGCCCTGTTGGCTTTTCGTATAGATGGCGCCGAGGGTTGTCGTTTTTTTCTAGTCGCTTTCCATAATGAATAGTCTTTAGTGGCGGTTAAGTTAGACAGGTAGTTTTGTATTCCCTGGTTTTGAAAGTTGGTCAAGAATGCATTTAAGTCTCTAGTTGCTTGGTTAAGTATCGTTTTGTCTCTAGGATTTCTGTTGGTTTGCCAGATTCTTCGTAGCCTCCGTTTTTCTGCTATTTTTTGTTTAATTATTATTAAACAGTACTCTACATTTTGCTGATTTTCGCAATCTGGCGTAGCTTCCCATGCTGAGTATTGGTTAGCTTGATTTAAATGTTCAACAGCATCAAAGAGGTCTCTTTCTGTTTTTAAGGAGAGATTAAGGAGTAGTCGGTCCTCTACTAGGTCACGGAAGTAGCTCCAGTTAGTGTTTCGTGAGAAGAGCGATGCATATGTTATGAGTATCGGTGAGTAGTCAGAGGATAAGTCTAAACAAGATTCGATTTTTAAATAATTTTGCGAGACGCCCTTAATGACACAGAAATCCAGTAGAGCTGGAATTTTGTTGAGATCCGAGGGCCAATAAGTAGGCTCTGACGTACTTAGGTAGTGCAAGTTATTTTCTTCCATTGTTTTATAGTTCTCTACCCCGAGTTACTGTTACTAGGAAGCCCCAGAGTTGATCTTTTGCATTGTAGTCTCCGCCAGCTATGAAACAAGGGCCAAGGGTGCTAAAGAAAGACTTAAATTGTTGTTTTTTAATGATATGTCGCGGAGGACAATAAACCGCTGAGAAAACAATGTCTCTAGTTTTTTCTACGACTGCAATAGTAGTAGCTTGATTGAGCTCTTTACAAGTAGTGCTGTTCCTGCATGTTCTGAGCCGTCAGGATAATTTGGTATTTTTAAGTAAGAGTTATTTGTGAGATGTGGTTCAGAGATCAGTAAAATATCTAGATTGCGAGTATGTAAGAATGTCTTTATCTCCAGGCTATGTTGGGCGAGGCCGTTGGCGTTCCATTGAGCAATTCTCAGAATATTAATCATTATTATTCATTTTAGTTATCATGGCTGTGAGTAGGTTTAACATGGTATCCATGCGTTACACAAGTTTAGTTACCAGTATTTCCAGTTTAGTTTCTGTTTGTTGTTGCAATGTAGTCTGCACTGATTGCGGATTGAAGGTTGTGGTGATTTGATCTCGCCCATTTGTATTTGTTTTATGAGCATATGATACTCCAGGCTGGACAAATTGAGTGTTAGTGCCAAGTTGTCTGGAGCGCAGAGGAGGATATTTTCGTTTTTGAATTTATTTTGCTACTATGCAGCCTCTATAATTTGCTGAATGATTACCTTGACAATTAATGCATTTAACATCCTTGCTTTTAGTCTTGCGTTCGCAGTTTTTTGTTAAGTGGTCTCCTGTACACTTAACACATCTTGGACTTCTGTGACAGTAATTCTTTGAGTGCCCATATCTTTGACAGTTTTGACACTGTATAACTTCACGTTTGACGTGCGGAGGTTCAAATCTAATTTTTGATTTCATGAGAAATTCAATGTTGAATATTTCTTTATTTTTTTCTGATTGTCCTAGTTCTACAAAGAACATTGACAATGGATTTTTAGTGACTCTATGTTTTATGTTGTATATGTTTAGAACTTTGTGCCCATGTGTAGTTATTTTAGTGACTAACTCTTTGAGGTTAGTACTTGGATGCACATCTCGTAAAACAACTTTATAGTGTCTATCGTTTTTGTGTTGGAAGGAATGAAATTCCGTATTTTTAGCTTTTAAAATTTTAATAATTGCACTGTATATATTTGCGTCATTTAGTTGTATTTTTACTTGAGTATTTCCGATTATCTTAATGACATAATTATCTTTGGCGTGTTCTTCTAACATATCCCTCAAAGGTTTCATGTTATCTACGTCGTAAACGAAGATTGGTGGAGGTTTGATTTCTGTCGGTGCTTCCTCCGCACTATCCGCAAGAGGTTGAAAACGATTAGATGTTCCTGGAGTGCTAAGCCAGTAATCGGATGTTTTTACTTGTTTATTAACACGTTGTAGTTCCGTAGAGCCACGTTTTGATTTTCTTGTGTTTGGTGTTTGCCATAATTCTTCGTTGTGTGGAGCTGTTGATGCCGGTAGTCCGTGCTGTTGTAATTGATGTGGGGGATAATAAAACTGCTGATTTTGTTGCGGCTGTGCTTGCATAATTCATTGAGTTTGCATAGGTGTTTGTTGTTGTTGCTGCTGTGGGAGGGTTTGTTGATATATGCAAGGGTTTGATTGTTGATCAGCTAACATTGGTGTGCTGATAGGGTACCGATTCCCGAAATTCGGCGCGCCAAACATGACAGCCTTTTTGTAAATAATTATACGATTAAGTTAAGTAGATTTCTACGTAGAATTTATTCTTGGTGATTTGACCGCTGACCTCTCGATAACACTGTACTTATCACTGATAAACCGCTGGCGCGGGTTATCGCACTTTATACTTTCACTTGTAGACACAATTTTAGTCTTTTCTCTTTGAAAGTAAAATAGGAACTTAGATTTCATATGAATAATTATATTTGTATAATATAAATATTCTTTTCAAAATCTATACCGGATGGAAACGCGTGAACTTAGTATGCGGATATAAAAGCGTTCATAAAAACGATGCTATAAAGAAGTGGAATATTATGTTATATTATATTATATTATATTATATTATATTATATTATATTATAATATAATATTATACTATAATATCCCCCTTCTTGATCGCATCGTTTCACTATTTTTATGAACACTTTCATATCCCTATACCAAGTTCATGCGTTTCCAATCGGTATATGAGTATGAGTATTTTGTCGTTCTAAAATAGTACAGAAAGCTAGTTCAAGCGAATTGTTAAAGTTGTATGCACATTCTGACTCAAATACCTAGGTATATTTATGTATTATGTAAATTAATACATATTATCATGATATTTGATAGATAATATAAAGAAAAGACCCATTCAATAGGTTTTACCAAGTTTAAATTAAATTTAAAAAATGTTAGATGGGTTGCCTAACCTCACTGTGAAAATTCTTATTTGATAATTTTTTCTTTTAAAAATATAAAAACGTTTTATCTTAATAAACATTCACTCTAGAACACACTGGGTAGTAAAAGGATATTTTCAAAGTTGATATTTCTTATAATCCCGGTAATTTTTCATTATTCAGCTAACGATGTGAGATCGTGACCTAATTAGGCAATTAAAATAAAGTTGAGGCTAAATTAAGGCAGGTTTTGGTCTAAAACAGACAAGGTGTGTGGTAGTGATGATGTATGCAAGTATTTACTACCTTACCTGAATTATTTATATGAGGAAACAATGTTTCAAGTTAACGACATATTGGTTTCGATAAATTGGTTCTTCGATGCAGAATTCTACAGCTCTTGGTTAAAATGTTTTAATGCTGTTTTGTTAAACAATTTCTTAAGCACAATCTTAAAACAATCTCGAATGTTAAGATTAATTTTTGTAGAAGATATCATTGAAATAAAATGCAAGTTTGTGCGTTTTCCATTGCAATCTGAAATAGTGTAATTTAGCTCTAATTTCCATGTTATTGATATCCAAAAGTATGCAAATAATGTTATATTAGGATGTAAGGTTGGATTTTGTCCAGATAGGAAGATGTGAATATGTAATTTTAAGTAATTAAATTAATTTTAGTTATCTGATAGTTATGTAGGAAATGTATTTTGGTTGACATTCTCTAGTGGCCTCATTTTTTTATGTCAATATAAATGGCATAATCAATGGTAAGGGAATTATTTTAGCTATCTATCTATTGAATATATTTAAAGAATAATTAATAGTTATATTTATATTATTTAGTTTAAAAAATTCTTTTGTTTGTAACAAAAAAAACACTATAGCCTTCTTTTGTTTGAAAAAGAATATAAAAAGAGCGATCATTTTAGTAACAAATTCTCTGTGTTTTTATAACTTCCAAACAGTTCACACATGTTGAGAGCAAAAATCTAACATTTTAAGGTTAATTTGTGAGATGTGAAAAATGTAAAGAAACCAAACGTCAAAAATGTTAAGTTATAGTTTGTTGAAACGTCAAAGTGTTAAATAATCATCGAAGATCTTTGAATATGACTGTTTTTAATAATAATAACATGCAATTAACACAATAATCACTAATCAGTGTTGTGAATTTATTTGTAAAATATTTTTTTATAAATACTACGAGAAAAACACTTTTTTGGATAATGGAACATTTAACCTTCGTTATAATTTGGATGTTGAAATGGAATTTAAAAATATAATCATTACATAGAGTTACCATATTTCGTATACGCAGTTGGATTTTAATTTCGATTTAATAATACCATTAATTTTAACACAATTAGAAAGGTGGTTGTTCTTCCACCGTTTTATTATTTAAATCATATGGAAAACATAGGATTGCTGTTTTGTAACAATTATAGTTGGCAAACTGTTAGCGTCAAATATTGGAATTAATTTTAAATAAAATTTAGTAATTAAGATTCTGATGATGCCAGAAATATTACTCCTCGGTTAAAAGTCATTATACTATCTTGGGATTGATTTTTCAATTGTTCATGGTATCCAAACTTCCTTTTCTTTTATATTTGAATTTGCTTTTGTTGTTTGTGTTCATTTTTAAATAAATCTTTGTCATTTCAAATTTAAAGAAAATTTGGTTTGTATTTGGTTTATATATTATATTATTTCTTTTGTGTTCATTACTTGTGTTCCTAGATCTATAATTACTTAGTGCCCTATTCAAGCGACTCGCCCAAAAGTCTCAGTGTGGTGGAGTTTTTGAAGTTTCACCACGATTGTAATTAGCCGGAGCATATTTTTTAAGGCATATATGAGTCCTGACCCACATGAATTGAAGCAAGCAATAAATCTTGGTTTTAATTTGGGTTTGACATTTTATATTTCATCTCTAATTAAACTGATTTAGGTGTTGCTAATATCCGCACAATCAAAGGCAAATATAATACTTGGCGCTAGACTGTTCCTGCGCCTGAACGTCCTCGCGTCAGACCGTCTCTGCACTAGACTGGTCGCGCCAGATTGGTTGTGTCAAATCGACCGCGCCAGCACGTCTTAGACCGCTATTATTGTACAAATTATATTCTGAATGTCTAATTTTTTAAGATGTGGGTTACGACATAGATTTATGATCCAAGTTCGGTATATAAAGTTGTATAATAATTAAACTGCTTACGAATATAATTTCGCACATCCACTTCAATAGGGACACAAGTGCAAATTTTTCCGATTTGGGGTTATGGTCATATGGCAGTTTCTTTTTCAGTCCTGTATGCAATGCGATAACGCCACATGTTGTATCTAAGACAACCGATTTTTAAAGTCACGTAATGTAGTATTGCGCTGTAAGAATATTTTGAGTAATATCGCCATATCATAACAAATGTGGCATTATTGTACTTAAAAACTAAAATTTGTAATGTTATAACGCTTTATACGTCATATGTGGCACTATGCTATTGTAGAATTTCGGACTAATAATGCATCATAGTACACTTGCGGCGATATGGTTCTGCGGTGCATGAGCAAATAAGGAATAACAACAGATGCTAAACACTACTTACGTCTCTGTTGCATTGCAGGTAATTTGAATGAATAAACATTCGTTAGTTAACGTTATTAAATGTATGTACGTAATATAAGAGAATTATGGAGCTATTTATAAATCTTATCACCACGAGCAAGATAACGCTTCGCAGCTGCGAGATAAATATAGCCAACATGTGCAGTATTCAGAAACCTTATCTAAATGCAATCTACGAAATGCTAACGGAAGTAAAACATTATTGCCACGTGTGTTAAACCAAACAAAGGATCTGGAACACGAAAAGGTATATAAACCCCGCAACTTTGTGGGGCAGATTAGTTCGAGTTACAATCTTCGACAGTTCGAAGCTGGCATCCAGGGATGTTGCTTACCTAGCTTCTGAACTAATAACCTCACTCAGAACCTTAGAAGTTGTCATCCATGGATGTTACTTACCTAGGTTCTGAGCCAGTTTACCAGTTTAATGTTGAAACTGTATAATAGTACTTAAGTTATTATGCAAGTGCATATTGTGTAATTTCAACGAATAAATATCTTATTGTACTTAACAGTAAACTGTTCATTCTCTAACTTGAACGTATTGTGTGTTTTTGAATAGAATTCAACGTTAAGAAAGCTTAATTCGCTTCAGTGCGTCTTACATGTGCTTCTGTGTTCTTGTGTTAGTATTTTCTGGTTTGCATTTAAAGATACTAGGTAATTTGTAAATTTGTTGGAAAAGTAATGTGATGGTTGCACTTATATTTTTTCTGTCTTACTATGCAAATGCATAATGTGTAATTATTGTGTTTTCTTACATTTATTTAAAATAATTTATGTATTTAGTTTGTATTGCAATCTTTTTCAATAAAGTTCTTTAAACCATAATTACTTTTTCATTTTCTTGCTGCTCGCGTGCAATATAGCCACATATTTTTATTTTTTGAGAGAACTGATTAGTGCAATATGGCCATATATAACAAAGTTCACATTTTGGTTAAAATTATAAAATTGCTTTTTAGCACTACCTAAAAAGGATATACATATTAGTGAATTATGAAGTTTGATGGAATTACAAGCGTATTTCAATCTGTAACAACTAAAAATAATAATCAAACAATCTTTAAACTGCTCTCTTGTAAATTTTAACTATTTGCACTTGTGTCCCTATTGAACTGGATGTGCGATTTATTCATTCTGTATAATCTGTCAAATGTATTTCGTCAAAACAGGCCATTATGCAAATAGCTTGATAAAGGGAAAATGCGCAAACTATAATGTATAAAGAAAAATGTTTGTACTTGGTTAATTAGGTTTTAGGTACTAATATATAGATATTTATCTACTTAGTATTTCTTTTCTTGGCAACAAGCTGATGATTATTCTCCAAAGAAATCACAACGATACTTTTTAGAATTAATACTTAGGTACATATTTTTAAATTTTTTTTACTATCCTAACCCCCAGGCCACCGGGTAACTTTGTATCTTATACGCGTAATTAACACGACGAACCAATTAAAAGACCTCGGAGTTGCTTTCATTACAAATTATCTTTCAGTGAACATATTACAAATATTCAAAAAGAGGTCTTTCGCAATTTAGAGTTTGTTATACGACATGGTCGCCAGCAGAAGCGTCCCTAAGGTTGGTCAACCGGGCGTATACCCGGGACCCCGAGGGCTAGAGGGTCGCCGCAACGAGCTACCTTATTTTAATCAAACCTTTTTATTTACTGGGGGGCCCCACTCGATATTTGTGCCCGGGGCCTCCACCACATAAACACATTAACATCGCTTTTCAATGCATTTGTAAGGTCTAAACTTGAGTATGCATCTGTAGTATGGTGCCCTGGTTATGAGGTATATAGTGCACATATTGAAAACATTCAAAGAAAATTTGTAAAATTCCTTTGATTTAAACTTGACGGCGTTATCCCTTTCAAGGGGTTTCTCTAAGTATGCTGCTATCAAGGTTGAACTAATCATTGATTTAAGAACCCGTCGTAAGTATTTTTTAGTAGTTACACTCTACAAATTGTTAATTAATAAAATCAATTGTCCTACGCTATTAAGTCAAATATGTTTAGGAATTCCTAATGTTAAAACAAGGTCTTTTGACCGATTTTACCTTTCAACATTTCGTACTAATATTTTACAACGCTCCCCTTTGTATTTTATGTACTATAATTTCTGCGAAATGTCTAACGAAATTGATTTTTTTTGTCATAGTGTAAATAAAATTGGGTATGTAATATTCAATTAATGACTTTATATCATTTTTTTGTTTCTAATAAGTTTTTTGTTATATTATCTGTAATGTATATCTCTATATTGTCTTTCCCATCCTATAATTGGCCTTGACTATCCGGATGGTGTATGGTAAAATAAATACATTATAAGTTAATAAAAATCTTATGCACGGTTGTAGGCTTTGGAAGTATTTATCTTGTTTTATTATTAAGCTTAAAGTTAGCCGCTAATGGTGAGTCGCGGAGAATAAATTTTGTATGTTATATTTTGGCTTTCAATCGTGGGGCCAAAATTTTGATTATTACACTTAGTATAACCATATAAAAGATGAAATTATCTAGAATATCTTTTAAGTTTTTAAAAATATGAAAAATAATTCGTACCGTAGTATCCTACAGAACAAAGAGTAAAGTGCAAGGCACAAAAGAAACGTAATAAAATGTAGGTTTAATATTAAATGTTTCAACACAATTACGAATAATCACTCTTCATAATTAGTATCGTATGATCTAAGTCAGCGGTTCCCAACCTTTTTTGTTCGCGGACCGCCAAACGACGTAGCATTTGCTTGCGGACCGGTCAGGTAAAAAAATTAAAGAAAACTTAGCAAAACATTAGCAAAATAAATTTACTTTTACACTGTACAAGAACAATCTAAAATAAATAAATATCCATACTTTATAATAACAAAAGTCGGTTTTCGTACCTCATCATCTACCCGCATACGAAACTTCGAACGACCAAAACAGGAACTTACCCGAAATCGGAGGGGTACCGTGAGGTCGGAGTTTTTCTTTTTTCGTCAAACGAACATCGAGAAACGATCGCAGGGCGGGCTGCGGCGCCGAATACCATAGCCGGGTTTTAGACACAGGACGGTTCATCGTTCAAAACCAGAACAAGATATCTCGATAGGGAACGGAAATACAACAGAAAACGCTGGCGAGTGGGAGCTGCGGTCAAAAACGGGAATGAGCTCAAACGCTCCAGGAGGCAATCATATAAGACCGCTAAAAGTGGTTTCCACTTAGGAGTCCGATTAAGCTGGTGACGTCGATATCACTTTATCACGATCTCGGGTGAAAAACAAATAACAAATTTCCAGTTTTTCGGCTGTAACTTTTTTATGGGTTTTCACGGCTTTTGAAGAGGAAATATTTTGAGATTGCTCATCGTTTGAAGCCAAGATATTCGTTTTGGCTCCTATATAGTTTCCGAGATACCGCCGCTCGTTATCGGGCGGAGCTCTCAAGACTGGAGATACGGAAAAACCAATAGATGCACCGCTCGTAAACATGTTCGATCGCCCCTAAAAACCCCATGTCAACCCTAGTCCCCGCCTCCGAAAGATTGCCGGCAAAAGAATTTCTCCAGTAGGGGTACTGCGATGGCAAAGATTTCGCGATCAGATTTTCGATCCGACCTAGCTAGCGTAAGGTGGGGGCAGTTTCTTGCGGCCTCCGCCTAAATGGTTTACCGGAGACAGCCGAGCCTTCAAGTCTGAGGCGGGAACTACCTAACGCATTGACACACAAAAAACGTACCGGATCTAAGCAAGTTTTGCGGAACCTCGAAACCGCAAAACCCGGATTTTGATCGTTCGCGTTAATCGGGGACGCAAGACCAAAATTGTTTCGGTTCCGCTAAGCCTAGACTCGTGCGCGCCAAACCCTCCTAAAAATTCTAAAATGGGAGATTCTGCTTATTATTTATTACTGGATACTAACTCACCACATAGATAGAGAGCGGGTGCGTTATATATCTCAATATGTATGTATATAGCGCCGGTTCCGTAAACATTTATTCAGAGTTTACACTTGGTCAACTCTGATAAACTATTTGACCTTACGTTAGCTCTAGAATAACCCGAATTAAAAAAATCTTGTAGTAAAATTTTGAAAAATACTGTTATTTCTCTGCGGACCGGCACAATTTTCTGACGGACTGGCACCGGTTCACGGACCGGCGGTTGGGGAACACTGATCTAAGTTATCATTTCTCATTGTTCTTATAGCCAACTTTGTAAAAGATAAGATATTTCTTCTAAAAATCTGTTTTCTTTTAAAGTATGAAATAAATAAATATTAATAAGAAGTTTCACAATATTTATTACACTATAACCTGACAATTGTTTCGTCAACTAAGCTGTCATTATCAAAGGTAATATGAATATAAACAAACACGTCGCTAAGGTAAATACAAAAAATAGATAAAAATAAAAATAATAAGAATTAAATATCTAACACTTCCAGTAAACGGAGAATACTGAGCTCAACATGTTCATTTATTAAAGGTAGCTTGAGTTTGTGTTTGTATATACAGCGTGTCCGGAGATAGAACGCATTAATTTTAAGGGGTGATAGAAGATACCAAAAGGAACAAAAAAGTCTGATACAACTTTGTTCTAGAACGTCCCACTTTTTCAGAAAAAAATAAGAAAGTTGGAAATTTTAACATCATTTTGCCGCGTTAATAATAGCACTTTAAGTATGGAGCTTTGTCGGCAGATGTATCTCATCTATCACAACAACAAACCTTAATAACGTTTTATCCTATCGTATGTCGTTTCCGCGTAAAATTGAATTCTTTTTACAATTACAAATTCATGTTATTCAATTAAGAAACGTGACAACCCTGTAAAAATTGTAAACCATATGCTCCAGTTTACACAAAATGCTGATGTGGATGTTTCTTGAACTTGAAAAAAACACGTTTTGCTTAAGATTATTTGGGTCAGTGCCTGATTGTTGTATAAATAATACCCGTTTAATGCTATGATGCTGAGTTTTAGGTTTTTGAACTTGGAATGATTTGTCAATGCACGAGTTTGTTTATTTAATAACAGTTTTTAGTACCATTTTAGAGCGAGATAAGATAAACACTTTGTCAAAAAGCTCTTTAAATCATAGGCGTTCGGTATATCTTGGCTGATTAAATTAATCAAAGTAATAATAATTTTATAGAATTAACTGAATGTCGTATTAAATTAATTGATGTTTTTGAGGAGAATAATTAACGAATTTCAGAATCAGTAATTTTGCAATGGCAACCGGTCACTGTGGAGCGAGCCTTAACAAAAACCGCGCAATGAGGTAAAAATCCAACTTGTGTAAAGAATAAAAAATATATTGGCGTTGATTATAAAATGTTCAGGGCATCTAGAATCGGTGACAAAATTTAAAAATCTTTGTTATTAATAAAAACTTGATGCTTAAAGTTGTCACTACTTTGAACTAACAATTTCTCGACATTTCCAGGCTGAGATTTAAATTACTTTTCTTGTATGGACCTTATTGAAACTAAAATTAAAAATGATAGTATTTGCAGCTACATAACTTAAAAAAACATGAACATGTGTTGTAGCTTTTGTTTTAAAAAATCCTAAATTGTAAGAGCTTTTTCTTGCTAAAATTCAAATTCTGCTGGAGTTATAAAAAAACGCCCGCATATCCCCGCTTTAAAATTTTTGTTAAAGAAAGAGCCAAAGCATCCTGGTTATTTTCATACAAAAACCAAATCCAACTCGAACCAACTTAAAAAGTTAAAAGCCGTTATTGTAGGCACTGCAAGAAATATTTACCGGTATTATTCGTATTATTCCAGGCATAGTTGTTAATGATGCAACATTGTGTTTTTGCACCCTTTACCTCAACTGTTAGAAACAACTAAATACCACGCCTTAATGTAGTCGGATGAGGGAAGATAACACAAATCAACACTCTTCACCAACTTATATTTATTAATAATAGAACTATGTCGACTAACGTGAACGTTTCCTTTTTTTGTTCTGTTTCGGAATTTTAAAGAAAACTTCATGCACGGTTCAACCACTCCTGATGTAGTCGGATGAAGGAAGATAACATAAATCAACACTCTTCACCAATTTATATTTATTAATAATAAAACTATGTCGAGTTTACACTTTAAAAGAGTAAGCGAGAATGCCTTTTATTATTCTTCAACACATGGTCCTGTAATACGATCATATAACATGAAGTGCATCATTAGGATCACGTCATCGGGTCTGCATTAAGAAGTTGACTTTTTTAAGTGTTACCATGATCCCTACGTACGCAGAATGGGGTTTTCTAATAACTGCAATAAAAATTTAACAAAGCTGAAAGCATCATAACTCATAACAAACAGCATGATTAAAACCTTTCAGTAAAATGGAGATTATTTACGAATGAAATATTGGCAATTATTGTTAAACGTTATAAGTACTGTTATTTCTTAAGGGATGGTAATCTCGTTTATAAAAGCCGACTTAAAAATATTACCTAAATTCTTAATTGAAAACTATTAATTGCGCTTACTGAATATTGCCCTAAAAATTCCCATAACTTAATACATGTTAATTAACAAATTGCATAATCAGATGCGGTATTGTTTTCGTTAAATTGATTTCTGTATTCCCCCTGTTTTTTAATACGCAATTACAAACGTTTCTTTAAATGGCTTCATTGCACTATGACACTTAAAACCATTGCATTTTTAATTAACCCGTTATTTGGGAGTAAGAATTCATCCGTATAACGCCGCCACTGGCGTTATTATTTATTTCAAATTAACACCAGAGAAAAGTGCTGCTTGTAATCTGATCTGAACTCATATTTACACAGATGTTGGTCATATCCTGACCTAGATTTCTTATTTACTGTTTTTAAAAACCTTTTGTAATAAAAAGCTATAAAACGTGCTTCATTTAGCTTTTTCAGCAAAACAACGGCTGTCATCGTACGTTTGTTTAGACTAACCGATCTTAATTCTAAAACAAGTTCAAGACCTTCAGTTGCAAAATGCGATTATACTTAAGCAAGGTTGACAGATATCGCAATGGTTTCTTCTAAATTACTCGAAAGCCTATTAACATAGAAGAAAAATTATTCAGACTTTTTTGTTCATTTTGATGTCTTCTATCACCCCTTAAAATTAATGTCTTCTATCTCATGACACCCTGTATATCTTTTTAAGTAGACTAACTAATTTATAGATATGAAGTAAATTATTGCCAAAGAAATAAAATTGTTTTGTTCAATTCTAAGTAAGCAATTCCCACCACTCAACTTTCCAAATATGCAAACTTCTTACAACTTGTGAATTTATTTGGATTTAGTTTGACTAATTCTCAAGTTGGAAACTAATTGACAATATAAACAGCAGCATTTTACTAACTTGACTTCATTAAGCCTTTCGTTTAAACTAACATTTGCTAACAGTAAGTAAGCAACACGATTCAAAACAAGTGCAGTTGTTACTTTACGTAAATACAGTTTTGACTTTCTGACACAGCAATTTCATTTAAATTTAATTGGAATTGGCGTGATTTGTGTTTAAAACAATTTGTCTTGAAATTAACTAATTTAAATATTGGCAGTTGGAGATTTCCTAGAACTTGAAGTTTATCTTTGACATTTTCTTTTAAAATCCATCTCAATTTTCGCGATTAATCTACTATTTATTTATTACCTTCTAATGCTTTAAAATGTTCGAAAAACTTTCTGAATTCACTAGAGAGAAAATTGCTTAAACGAGATGGATTTGCACACACCGAACAATTCAAGACTTTAAACATTTTAATTTGACCAAATAGTTAAAAAATCGAGTCATTTCTATAAAAGAAATTATTTCCGATTATTTTAAATAATGATGGTGAAATTGATTCTTGAAGCTAATTACAGATATCGTATACTTACGTACAAATACATCGAAAAAGTTAATTATGTTTAGAATATGAGTAGTACCACAATGAATAATCTACATATAATTGTCAACCACAACTTGCAAGTAGCATTCACGCATGACTAATTAAACTGTTCTCTTAAGTTGTTTTCAATAAATAAAATTAGTTTATATTTCATTCCTTGCAAACTTTCAACTTGTTAGAGAAATTAAATATCATGTAATCATAGACTAGACATTTTTATTATGGGAGATTTTCATTCTGTCTACGGATAGAACCCAGATCTCCTGCTTTTCGGGCAGATGCTCTTACAACTAAGCTGCCAGACCCAACCTACAGAAGGGTAATAATTTTTCTAAACAAACTAAGTCGACCATTGGAAACAAGCAAAATGTAGTAAGTATAATTGCTTTATCAAGTTTCAATGGATCGGCAGTTTGTCGACAACACATCAACTATCAAAAAGCTAATTGAGATTTTTAATAATCATATAAAGAAATGAATTTTTAATTTAAGGTAAATGGTAATTATTCATTGATACGTTATATTAGTAAATCATAATATGAATGCAAATCCATGGTAATTGTATCTAGCGGACTTTGTATGTTTGCAATTATGTAATTCGTATAGAAAAATCATTAACCTTCTTTAAGTTGGCCTAGCAGCTCATTTGGTACAGCGTCCGCCCGGAGAGCGAAGGCCAGCATTCGTATCTCCGGTCAGGGTGGAGATTTCTCAATACGAGGGTTGCACTGAAAATTGTTAGTTAAAAAAAAACCGTTGCATTTTTCAAAAAAAATCTTTATTGTTTTTCAAAATAACCTCCATTCAGGCTAATACACTTGTGCATTATTTGAAACCACTTTTTAAAACATTCGGAAAATTAATTTTCTGAAAGGTTCTCAAAAATTCTTTGAAATTCTGTAACTGCTGCATCTGCGCTGGAAAATCTTTTACCTCGCATCATTTTTTTAACAGTTGGAAACAAAAAAAGTCGCACGGCGCCAGATCTGGGCTATACGGAGGATGAGTTAACAATTGAACTACCGTATCTTTAAAAAAATCCAATGTTCTGGCAGCAGTGCGGGAGGAGGCGTTGTCATGATGAACTAAGAAATTACGCAAACCGGTCCTTTGGCGACCTGTCTGTAATTTTGCAAACATCTGTGGTAAAGCCACTTCGCAGTACCATTCAGAATTAACAGTTCTGCGATCTTCAAGTGGAATAACAGCAACAGGACCACTTCGGCGGAAAAAAACAGCAATCATTTTCTTATTGACGCTTCTGCCACGAATTACTTTTGTGGGCAAGTCTTCATCTTCGAATACCGAAACACTAGACTGTTTAGTTTCAGGGTCGTAACTGTATACCCAAGATTCGTCACCAGTTACAATGTATGCCACTTGCTTGGAAGCTCCTCCGTCAAATTTTTGCAATATAAATTTACACCAGTCTACTCGAGCCTGTTTCTGACTTTCCGAGAGCAAATGCGGTATCCAACGGCTTGCTAGCTTTCTTACCCCAAAATGTGTATGCAACATGGTATTCACCGCCGAGGATCCAATCTTCACTTCCTCCTGAATCTCCCTATACGCTATTGACACATCGATAGTGGCGCCGCTGTTGGCAATACTTCGCAATATATTATATACAAAATATCATTAATGTAAATGCAGCAGCTTTGAAAAATGAATGATTTCAACAAAAAAAAAAAGGTTTTACACGCGGATGTTATGTCGTGGGGTGTAAGCGCAAATAAAAGTGTTCATTTCTATTCGTTTTTTCTCATTTTCGTTTTCTAGAAAAAAGTTTACTCGATATCAAGATCTTATAAATAAAGGAAATTAGGATTTCAAAAAAGGCGAAATTCCTTGTACGTATTGGGTTAGATAAAAAATGACTAGTACACTGTACTCTTCTAAGAATTAAGTTGCCAATACGAGACTTTCATTCGACTGGCACCAAGAATAATAATAATAATATCGGCTGATGAATTTTGCCGAAGAGATGCCAAGGTAAAAGATGACTGGAGCTCAATCGCTTCCGGCTCTCAACAATTTTTTTATGAGAAAAAAGTCAAAAACCGTTAGGGTGCGTGGGTACGCTCATTATCTCTTCGGGCTCACCACCTACAGACGGTGTCGTAGGGGGTTATTTAACAGTTCACAAGAAAGGCCTATGCAAAAATCCAAGGACTTTAACTTTCCGTATTTTTTCTAATTTGACTGAGCTATGTGTAATATTTTTCAATATTTATGTGACAATTAAAACCAATATTTCCACAATATTTCTATATTTATGCAATATTAAAAACAAAGTGCAATATAACTGCAATACTGCACGCTCATTTTTATCCAAACATTACAAATTATCTCATTAACATACCTCAACAATGGGTGTGTAGAAGTTTTCTTTTTTCACAGTGCCACTTATTTTACTATTGTTACTCTCTTTTGATCTCCTCTTTCACATGCCCTACACGACGGATGTTAAAGGCTCCATTAAGTCATTGAGGTCTATTTGGGTTATTTATTATTTTATTTTATTTAACAGGTTATTAATAGTCAGGAATAAAAGAAATTAGTTTGTTGAAAAAAAACGGTTTGTTTAAAATACATATCGTTACGAGAAAAACGCTTCTAAACCTGTTGCCATGTGGGGTGATGACGTAGTTACTACCGGCCAGGAATGCATTAGACAAAGCATCGACACTCTGACGGCCCGGTTGTATTGGTAGAAACGACGTTATGAATATTTTTTAAATGCTCATATCTCTCTTATTTCGCATAATGAAAATTGCAGTTTTTAATGCGAATTTATTGGTGCGTCCCGATTGTTTAGCCAGTCTCGATAGGTTAATAGTTTGCATGATTACTTTATAACCCAAGGATCGTAGGTTCGATCTCCTGATAGCCCTTCATAGCTATGAAAATTGTTTTTTTCGTCTTCTCTGTTAGTGGATGTTGTCGAAGACATCTCTTATAAGAATTGACGGTTATTACAAACTTATGCGGGGAGGGCACTCCACAAAACAAATTGATGACTAACTATATCATATTTTAATTAGCTGGTTCATGACTTCAGGGGGCCTTTACCTACCATTTAACCCTACGATAAACTTTTTTTTGGTAAATACTTATATTTACAGCTTGAAAACTGCATGCAATTGTCACAGACATTTCACGACAAACCGTTTAATTCATGCCCCGTATTTAAATTCTTTAATTAGGTATTGTAACCGACAAAAATCAAGGCCCACATTGAACCGTCAATTGTAACACTCAAAGTTTCTCTGAACTAAATAAACAATAAAAATGAAATAATAATTATAAAATTACGTAACTTACGTAAATTACGTAACATACTTACGTTAAACAGGTGCTCAAGATTACCACGGCTTGAGATTTAGCTCTATCTTACAAATTTTTAGTTTCAGGTCGCAGGTATTGGTTCTGCAGTTGTCTTATTTATAAAAAGGAGTAGATAAGGATTTCAGAACTCAAATAAATACTCTAAAAGAGCGCCATCTGATTATGAAATTTAATGATATTAATTAAGCCAGAAAAGATATTAAATTCACTAATCAGAAAATGAATTCAACATGCCAGGTTTTGAACAAAAAAATTTAATTATATTTATTAATTTTAAAATAGAAAATGAATAAAACATTCAGAATTATATGGTTCCATTTAGCTCACTTGGTATAGACTTGAAAACATATTTATTAGATAGTAAAAATAAAAGATCATATACAAATATAATCAAAGAACATTAGCAACATAAGTTTATTAAACTTAAATTAGTCATTCACTATTTAAAATTTCAAATTATTCAAACTTTATTAAATATAAAATGATTTATAACATTTATCAAAATTTATTCAACATAAAGTTATTTAAATGTTATTGAACATAGATTACTCGGAAATTTGTTAAGATCAAGATTTATTAAACATGAAATCATTTGAATTTTATTGAACATAAATTTATAAAAGTAATACGAAATTGAATTTATTTAAGTATTACTGGAGTTAAGATATTTAAATTTTACTGAAGTTAACATACTAAAATTAAATCCTATTAGAGAGCTCTCTTTTTATAGAAAACATAAAATTCAACTATCCAAATAATCCGTAAACACAAACAAGATTAAATAAAAAATAGATAATTCTTACATTACAGTACCTTGATCCTATAGATCGAATTCCAATTAAACCACTAATTACTTTCATCAAAAAAAACCATTACTCTTGACTGATAGAAACTGGAAACGCCTCTCAGTAGAAGACCGTTGTTGATCGTTAATGGTGATGAATTATTATTTGACCGCATCAGGTCCAAAGAAAATTGTTTTCGTTCAAGTTCAGTTCAATCACACAAAACATTGAAATAATCCATATGATTTAACCAACAATCTTTGTTAAAACACAGTTTAAACAATCCGGATTCGGTTATAATTTTGTTTATAAATTACACACGATAAATAACGGTAGCGTCTTTAAAAGCTTAAACGAATTTAAACACAGATAGCACTTGCTAATTTAAATCCTTCCAATAGAATAGATAATTGTTTATATTTATCTACATGTAGAACGGGAATTTATTAGTTAAATTATGAGTCCGTCTGCAAATAAACTATAGTCCCAAATAAGAACGCATCTGGAGTTTTTTTAATGACAATGACTCCGTAACATTTTATAAAAATCACTAGATTTTTAATAGCAAAACTGCACTAATTTTAAAACGAGAACTGTAGAAATAATTGTTTTAATGGCCCATTACAATAGAACAAGCCACATATCACTATCAACTGTACTGTATATTCAAGTTTTTCAAAAGAATTATTCAAAACTGAACTATATCGGAAACTCGCTACACGACAAGTATGTCGGACCAGCAACTGAACGGAAGTCCACTTTAAAAAACTCAGGATTCGTATTTCCGCGTAGGAATACATTACCAGATGCAAAATCGAAATCAGCCAATAGCGAGGTCTCACTTCAAGAACAAGTATTGATTTTTTCTTAAAAGCTGAAGGTTACATTATAATAGACGAGTCGCGTGTTTTGGCTTAACGAATCAGAACACAGCAACTCAAAAGCAATTATTGATTTTTTCTCTAAAACTGCAAACGCTTCAAGTTATTATTTTTTTAAACACTTATATGAGTAACCAAAGAGATTTTTATAATTCTAAGATTTGAAACCAACCTTTTTTAAAATAATTTTATAGGGTTGTTTATATCGAATGCTAACGCAAGTTTACATTATGAAAAGAATGTAGATTTGCAGAACCGGACATAAGATTTTTGTAAATATGTGGACGAAACCACATTTATGCAGAGCTGATAAAAACATACCGTTACAGTATACCACTTGCAATACAATTATACTCATGTTTTTCGCTGAATAATAGCAAATAATAGTTGCAATCTTTATGTTGCGTTAATTTTATTTGCATTATGCCAAACGAAAAATTTGAATATGTATATGATTTACTTACGCCGCCATCCGGCAAATGGCTCGTGCGTCACGCAAATCAGATGTGTCAATAGCGTATAAGTAATATTTCGATTGGACTGAATCAAGCTTGCCACACGATCAACATTTTCTGAACAGGCAGCTTCCGCAGGTCTTCCAGGTCTTGCTTCGTCTTCTAGCAGCTCTCGCCCTCGTCGAAATTCGCGGAACTAATGACTAACAGCGGATAATGAAGGGGCAGCATTGCCAAAAGCTGCTATCAAATTTTCATGGCTTTGCTGGTATCCTAACTGTCTTTTATAGTCGTAGAAAATCATAGCTCTAAAGGCAGTTCGCGGAATGCTCATCTTAACTGAATTAAAAATGCACAACTACTTATCTTACAAAATTGACTACGTTTCACAAGGAAATCGGAACGTTTGACAATTGTGGGTAACGAATGTCAACTAATGCGACATTCAATTGTTGCAATTGTTTCTAGCCAATTGAGCTTCCATGGCCTGCTATTAACTATTAACAGAGCATCCCGTATGGATTTGCATTCATAATATGATTTAAAGTAAAACATTAATGAACAATTATTTATCTTAACTTAAAAATTAATTCCTTATAAGGTTATTACAAATCTAAATTAGCTTAGCAAAAACTATCTCTATAGCTAGTACAGTTTGTAATTGTCTAGTTCGTATAGAGAAATCATCATTGATCTGTACCTTGGCCTGGAGCTCACTTGGTAGAGAGTCCCTCGAAGAAAAGTCACCGATCTCTAGTCAGATAAGAAAATCTTTCTGTATGGATTTGCATTCATAATATGATTTAATGTAAAAAATTAATTAATAATTAACATTTAGGTACCTTAAATTAGATTTTTCTAATTTAATTTAATTTCACTGCTGTATAAAATCAGTCAGTTAATTCGAAACAATTGAGTTAAATACTGCAGCACTATTTTAGTTGTGAAAATAAGCTAAAATGATCTGCTGAACACAAAAAAATTGTAAATTAAAAAATCTTTATTTACAAAGCACTTGAAAAATTACAAACCCTATACACCAAGATATAATTAGAGAAACTTTTTAGAAAAAATAATACAAACACACGCCAAATATTGTTTTATGCATTTATTTATTTTGTGTCTGGTTCTACATTTGGTGGAATTCGAATAACATATCCTACAAACAGTTCACTTATACAGCAGTTAAATTTAAAAAAAATAAAAATCAAAATACTCTTTTTTACGGTCGGATCTTTATAATTCGCTTTTGAAGATAAAATATTTTTACAAATAAGTTTTCTTAATAACATTTTCCCCTATTTCCAAATTTAAAGACAGTTTATCTTAGTCGTTTAGTTATTATTACGTCGTATACTATAGTATAATCGCGTAATCAACTTTCTTAATATTTTCTAATGTTCTAGAAGGAGCAGACACTTTTATCCTTAATAATTATTTATAGAAATCGAAAACAAAAAGTATGGTGCATACTTTTTGGCAGTTACTGTATAGTATATGTGTACATACAGTACATACAGGGTGTTTCACTGAAGATTCGTATCCTCTGAACAGGTAATAATATGAGTACACATAAAATGCAACAAAAAAAAGCTTAATATCATTAGTGCCTATCTTTCATAATTACCGAGAAAAAAAATTGTTTTTAAAAAGTGCGTAGGTGGCCACTAGTTTAAAAATCACAGTTAGCGCTGGATGTACTGAACTGCATTTTCAACGTAATTTTTAATACATTAATGCAGCTAGGTGATGTCACAGTTTGTTTTGACTATTATTTTCAGCGGTTCCCAAAAGTCGGCCTTTTTAGTAAATTTCTTTCGATGTGCGTAAAATTGAAATCAAAATCAATACATCATAATCATTTGTTGGTTAGACTGAATAATTTATAAAAGATCTTTGGTTATTAAAATATTTTTTAAATCGTTTCTGTAAAATCGATTTTCATATTTCATAAGCCTCATTAGCCATCATGGGATTTAAATTAAATGTTTAATTTAAAAAATATTAATAAAATTCGTGTTTCCAGCAGCCCAGCATTTTTCGTGAAACTGCATAATCATGAAATAAAATGAAACGATTATTAAACAGTTTCAAATTTAAATATTTATGTATTATCCGACAATTGTTTCGATATAAAATATATTATTATTATCAAAGGTGACCGAAATGAACACACAACCATGATGAACTCTTAGACTCAAAGGGTTTATTATATGGTAATTTATTATACTATATCATATATTAAATGCAAGGTGTTTCGTATCATTATATTCAAACTTTGGGAGTGTAAAGTAGGTTCAATTATGAGAGTAAAATATAAACCTGGATGACGAGTGTAAGATTTACATTTAAACGGTTGACGGCCGATTGACATCTTACATAAGGAATGTTTTATCGATTTGCGTTTGGCGATCTGTAAATGTTGCATCGTATTAGTCTCCTCTCAAAATTACTATTTTTCATAATTAGTATATAAGGCTGGATGATTTACAGACGGTTAGTCTCAGCTGATGAGAGAACAATAGTTTCTGTTCTGGAGTATCGTTTGTGAATTCCACACAAGTCATCATGTTCTGGTTTTGTCAAAGATTATTTTTAATTGTTTATATAATTTAACTATTTTCAAAGTTCAAATAATTTATATGGGTTTTTTGTTATCTTTAGAATTTCAATAAAATTTTCATTTTATGCAGATTTCTCGTTATATATAAAGATTTATTCAAAGCCGATAATTTTAGATAGAATGCATTTTTGTACCCGAGATAGTTCTGTTTCTTTGTGGAATAAAAATTAGAAAAATCTTAATTTTGGTTTATTGACGGCAGCCCCCGTAGCACCACTTATGCATATACAATTAATTTAATAAATTGGAATATAAATATAAAGATTAGTTACAGTTTGACAAGTTAATTTAATAGTTGTCCTGGGAAATTGAAGTAATAGTAAATCATAGTATTACTTGCACAATGTAAACATATAAATAAGCGCCTTTGATAAAATTGAAGGGTATGTTCATTGTTTAGGTGCAAGGTTCATCTTGAAAGAAACATGTATAAGTTAAATCAAATTAATTCTTCAAACTAAATTACACAATACTAAAAATTAATTAAGTTTCATTGTTACTGAAATTCAGGGAGTTCATTTGAAAACAATTAATACATCAAAAATGATAAGGATTATAAAAAATCGCTGGCCCCCTCAATATTTGTTCTGAGGGGTGAACTTTTTTCCGAATAGTCGCCAGGCGGTGCTTATTCTAAAGATGCTTCATACTTTTCATCCTCACCAGTCACCAACCCCAACATTAAAATCTTAAATTATTTTAATCAATAAAAGCTTTAAATCATAATAAGCTTTAAATTATTAAATCATTTTAAAGCTAATTCTATTTATTTATTTATTAATTTTTCGGCGAGGAAACGGGATGACGGAGCATCCTTCGTACCTCATGGCACAGATTACTATGATTATTTTGCCGACCCCCCAATCTGGGGGAATTCCAGAAGTGATTTTTATCGTGCCAAACATCACATTGGTACGGGATATACAATTTTACTTCATATTCGAGAAGAAGGCATGTTTTTAATTTTTCTAAGCTATGAAAAATTGCCAGCTCGACCGGGAATCGAACCTCCGACCTTTGGATTATGAAGCACCATGCAAACCACTAATCCATCGAGGCTGGCAACTAATTATAAATACATTAGTGATGCATCACTTTTGAAATCAGACGGATTCTGAAAAAGTTAAAGGCGATTAAACAGATTGTCATAGTATAAAATTTCAAAATATTGTAATGAACGGAAAAACCCCATATATTGCAGGAGAATACCAGAAGCTTAAATAGTCCTGTAAGAACATATCGCACTATAAATATATAACGACGGCCGCGGGAGATAAGAATAGCCAGTCAATCGGAAGAACGCAACGTAAAAAAAGATATTTGCAGTATAAATAAATACCGGTGTATTAAAAATAAATATTGTAGTTAATTAACTACAATAAATATATAAATAGCCTTTAAATAAATTGGTTTAAGTTCGTTGATAGTTTATAATTTGTGTTTGTCGTTAGTTAAGTTTAAACTTTAGTTATTGTAAATAGTTCTCTTTTATTAAACATTTAAAACAGCATCTTTAGTTTTATTTAAAAAGTATGTTACAGTGGTGTCACTTGTGTGTTAAGATAAATAAATAAAATCGCGTAATAAATAACGTACTGTGAAGATAGTGTTCAAAACAATACTCAACAAATATAATCAGAATGGCGACGAAATCGTTGAATGAATTAAAGTGGCAGATTTCAAAAGGGAACTAGGAGGAAAAGGGGAAATAATAGTGCGTTAATAAATCGACTTAAAGAATGGATGATACAACACGGCAAAGACCCTGAAAGTTTTTGTTTTGAAATACCTGATGCCGCAATCGATCCTAACGTGTTGTTAAATAAAATGTAAGAAAGTGCTAAAATGCTGAAGAAAAAATTACTGGAGAACTCCAGAAAAACCGAAGAAATTTCTAGAAAGTCCGAAGAAATTTGGAGAATTCCAGAAAATTTCAAGAAAATTCTAGAGTGTTTAAGGAAGAATTAGTGGAAAAGTCTGGGAAAAATCTTAGAAGGCTGAAGGAAGAATTGCTAGAAAATTCCAAAGCCTTGAAAGAAAAATGTTTTGAAAATTACAGAAAGATGGAAGAAAAAGTTTGCGAAACTTCTAGAATGTTCAAGGAAGAATTATTAGAGAATATTAACGCGTTAGAACTATTAGGAAAAAAATTGATGAAACAATATAGAGTAATAAAGAGGGTAGAAGAAAGAATCGGCCAGATGCAGCTACCACCAACAACTGAGAAAGATAGCATAACCAAAATGCTCGAAGATAGATTGACTCAACTTCGATTACCTCCAACATCTGGATGTCCGTTTGGTGAAGTAACGAAACAACTTGAAGAAGAAAGTCAAACGTTCGATGGAGAGATACCTTGGTCTACCTACTATAAACAATTTGAAGCGGCTGCGAAGGCGAATGGATAGAATGGTGAGTAAAACGCCGTTTATCAGTGACTTTGCGTTGAGAAGCGTTGAACGTCCTTCAAGCAATTTTAGTAGGACAGGAAAGCGATTACCAGCTGTTAGTCCCTCGGTTGGAGTTGAGATAGGGAGACGCGCATCTTCTACAAGTGTACCACGCGCAGGTGAAGAATCATGTCCAGAGAAACTGAGAAAGTCTTCAGGAGTTACCATTTCGGATGCTGTCCAAAGCCGTTGTTTTTCAGAAGCAACAGTAGGTCAACAATATACATTCAACGACTGACATATGTAGTAATTATTGGTGCAATCTAGGACTACTAACCCTGAAGTACGTTGTTTTAATTTAGGTTGCTTTTCTTTGATATGGATTCAATTTCCTGCTTACTTGCTGCTTAAAGTACTTTCAGGTATTACTATTGCTGTTGTACCTCTAGGCACCAGTTGACCTTACTAGTATTTAGCTAAGTTTGGACAAATGCTATCTCTCGTAGGAATTTTCAAATGTTCCAAACATTGGGTCATACATCACATTAGGTGTAATTAGAAACAGAAGAAGAAGCATGAAGTAAATACACTTATAAAAGAGTATCTGATTTAAAAATTCACTTCTTATTTAATCTTAACTACGAAACAGAATTCAAATTAAAACTTTAGATTTAGATTTTTATTTTCAAGATGTATATTTATAGAATCTTATTCATAAATATTATTAACAAATCCTATGGCTATTGCTTAAATAAACATACTTAGTGAAATATTTCCAGTTTAAGAGGTAACATTACATATTCGGTGAAAAAGAAGATTTAGATTATGTACTATCGAATTGCTTAATAAGTAATTCAATAATTAATTTTTTATTTTCAAAATAAATTCAAAGTAAAAATAGTAAAATTAAAACCATAAATAAACTTCGATATTCATTTGTTATAAGCATATGTTCTATTCTATGTTTCTAGTGTCAAAATGTGTTAATTTTATTTAATGATTAACCCTGAGACATATTGTATAAATAATTTAAATACATATAAAAGTTCATCCTTCTCCCCTTCACACGTATTCCAGACTTGGGGAGGGAGTGGCATTGCTGACCGTTTTAAAAATAAAGCTTGTGAACATTTGACCACTGGGCCACCTGATTTACCTGCTTGGCAAAGTTGTTGTAAATGAAACTATACTCAGAGATCATTTTCAATAAAATGGAGTATAGCACTAAGCACTTTATAAGGTCACGGTGTTCGGTGAAATAAATACTATACGGCAAGTTCTTTTGTGCGATAAAAAAAGTAAAGTTGATTGGTACTATCTCCTTACCGATGCAACTTCACATCCTAATAATGTATTCTATTATCCTTAAAGCCGAACAACTTTCTTGTCAATCTACTTTGGTTTACTATAATAGAGCAAGCAAAATAAACTTCAACTCTAATACACATACTCTGAGTATCTGACAGAATATATTTTCAACGTGTCAGTTTTAATAATCTCAAGAAAGTGAAGGCAGTTTTTGCGCTGTATGCCCGGGAACACTTATTTAAACTAACGTTTATTCCAGGCATAACATTTTCTAGTTGGAACATTTGAAGCGTGCAAACGTTTATTTAAGTAGCTTCGTCTGGGTTTTGTTATTCGGTAGCAGTCGTTCGTATTTTTGTTTTTAAATTTTCCAATATTGTTGACGCATAAAAGAACAAACCAGACTAGAGGGAATTCATTGTTATGCGTTAAACAAGAAAAGGGTATTAAAACAACAGCTGGTCGGTAAATGGAATTTTGTTTAAATTTCTTGAAATGAAATTGTTATATGAATATACATCACAATGTTTATTACATTTAAATAACAAATTGTAAAATTAGAATGTTTAATTTAATACTTTTTGAATTTAAAAATTAATATTTCCATAACATAAAAAGCAATTTGATAATTTCTTAACATTTCCATTTCCACTCCCAGATGAATTATAATATACATTGCTAACATAGGAATTATATTTATGCTCTTGTAAATATTTTATTTTCGTAAAAAAATAAATGTAGAAATGTGGTTATAAACATAAGAATATACAGCAGTGGTTCATTCGATTGCCGGCACTTTGACGTTTTTCAGTTACCTTTGAATATCGCACACACCACGATCAGTTTGTCGAGGCTTGTCGATCGTCATTGTTATTGTATACTGGTAATAACGAGTAGCGGATATCACAACATAAATGCTGTTCCGTAGTCAGCCAACAGTCCGACAATGCATCCAGTATCCTGTGCTTTAACTGTTGGTAAAATAGAAAACTTTATTTTATTATTATTAGAAGCCTCGTTGTACCCAGTATTGAGTCTAGGCATCTCTCCATTTTTCCAGCTTTCTCTATTTTGTGCTTTTTCAATCCGTCTTAGTCCAGCCACTTCTTTCTATGCTATCGAACCACCTAGTGTTTGGTCTTCCTCTTCCTCCTCTACCGTTCCATGGTTTACATCGTATGATTTTGGCATTCAATCGGCTGTCTTGTGTTCGTGCTACGTGTCCGGCAAAATCCCATTTTAGATTTGGTTATTATGTTTCTGATATCGGTTACTTTTGTTGTCTGACTGATCCAGTCTTTGTTCAGTTTTTTGGTATTCTCTCATCAGTTTTATTAACATTTTTCTGAGATCCTCATTATTGTCGACAATCAGAACTACGTCATCAGCGTATCTAAAATGACTTAGTCGTTCACCATTGATGTTAATGCTTATTTCTGTCTAATCCAGTTTTCCGAAGCCAGGTGAACAATTTGGATGAGATTATATCTTCCTGTCCAATTCCTCTTTTAATAGGTTCACCTGCTTTGTGTCTTGGTGTAGTCTGATTATCGATTTTGCTTTTTTGTATATATTTTGCAATAAGGTTTTATATCGGTAATCTATGAATTTATGGATGGATCTAGGGATGTTGGTATAATTACGTCTCGTGCTTCTTTAATCATCTTAGTTATTATTTCGTTTTCCCCTGGAGCTTTGTTGTTTCTTAGTGTTTGCATTGCATGCATAATTTCTTCTTAATTTATTTCAGGAATACCTTCTGGTTCCACAATTCATAACTTTGTTGTTTATATTGCTTGATGGTTGGTTCATTTGTAAAGAGTATAGCTTTCCGTAGTATTTTTCTGTTAATCTTAGTATATCTTCTATGATTCTTTTTTTTACATTATTTCCATCCTTCAGAGCTATATGATTTGGTGTTTTCCTTCTTTCTTTCTTGGACATTTTAGGTTCTTATTGTTCTCTATAATCTCTTCTGACATTCGTCTGTAGATTTCTTCTAAATCTCTTCTTACTTGTCTGGTCTGTTGCATAGTGTCCTTTCTTGTACAATGTTCTCCTTTCTTCGATTTTTCTTTTTGTTGTGGTTGTTATTTTTTTCTTTTCTTATTTTCCTTTTTCTAGCTGTTTCGGTGGCTGCTGCTTTTAGTGCAGTTGTAATTTTTTTGATGTAGTGGTTTCGTGTTGGTATGTTTGTACTTTTTCTTCATAAGGTTTTCCTTCTTGTTTGAGTACCTTGTGTCTATTAGGGCTTTTACGTTTTTGGTGTACTTGTTTCTGTCTTTTAATTTGTTTAGTGTTACCTTTGCTCTTGATAAACGATTGTCACTTCCTATATTGAATGTATTTAATACTGTTACATCCTCTACGACCTTTTTGAGGATGGTAATATATAATCTATTTGATTATTTGTTCTCTCATCCATATCCATTTCTGGTGCACTTCTGCTTGCACCTGTTTTTGAAAAAGGTATTCATGACTTAAAGTCAGTAACTTTCAAGGAAGTTTGCGATCGAATTGCCTTTTTGTTTTCTTTTTGCAAGCCCATGTTTTCTTATATATTCTTCGCCTTCTGCTTGTTGTTTTCCCATTACAGCATTAAAGTCTCCAGTGACAATATCCTGGTTATAATTGTGTTCCATTCATGCTCTTATTAGATCTTCGTATAAAAAGTCGATTTCTTCATACGCGTGTGTAGATGTTGGCTTGTATATTTGTATCAGCTTAATTTTTGTATTTGTCCGACAGTTTAATTGTCACATATGCTAGTCGGTCCGACTTACCTTTTATACTTTCTATAAGTACGTAGTATTGCTTTCTTCTTTATGAGAAGTTCTACTTACATATAAAATAGTGCATTTTCGGATAGTAGTATGACTAGGCCTTCCTTTTCTTCTGATTTTAGATAGGCCTATTATGTCCCAATGTGTGATTGACTGGTAACAGGGGTATGTGGTAATTGTTAGTTAGTTAGTTAGTTAGTTTATTTGTTTAGCCACTTTCCTGCCGCCTCCAGAATCCGTGAGGCAGACTGATCCTTGATGTACAGGATTGTAAGCTATTAGTTTTATCTGCTTGTATTTGGAAGGGCTTGTCATTAAGAATCATGCTTGCCGGTGATCTCTACAAAAAAGGCTAAATTCTAGTAGGGTTGGCCAAATGATCATAGTAATCGGTGCCATATTATCGCCATATTATAATTATTTGTTTATTATATGTTTCATCTAGTACAAAACCAATTTTATAATCCATATTATGTTTCGTAAATAAGATATTCCTAATATTTATTAATGAATTAGGATTTGGATAAGTTGTTATGTAAATACTATGTATTAAGCATATTATGTAAATACTTGTATGTAAGCTTAGGGAACGCTAATAATCATACTCATTCTTGTACAGACTGTCAACTAGCAAAAGTCATTCTTATTTATATCGTTGTAGAGAGCAGTTCTTTATTATTGTTAAAAAGTAGAATTGTACTTATTCTTGGTCATTCTTTAGCATGTCGTTAAAAAAAGCATTCTTCTATATTTTAATATAATATACTTGCTACAAGTTACAATAGCAAGTTATAATATCATGTGTTAAACTGCGTAGTAGCAAAGTGACTGCCATATATTCTCGTGTATTTATAAAATGGTGTTTGACTTAAATCTTCTAAATAGGAAGGAAAAATAAGTAAAAGTCGTCAATAAAATATTCTACCAATATAAAAAGGGAAATTTAAATCTGCCTATAAAAGTAAAAGTGATTTAATCACTATTATTCATATTTGAAAAAGTTGGTAAAAGTAGAGACACTGGTATTGGAAATGGTAATGGTTCTAATAAAATTATTTATTAAGTTTGAAGAGTAAAACGCTAAATACTCTGACATTGGAGAATTATCAAAACAAAACGGAAATAACTGGTTCTACTAACAAATAAGACAGGAAAACGTTTCCTTCTATATTATTGGGAATCTTGTGGAAAAGAACTTGGACTTTGTGTAGTGAAATTAAAATTATTTATTAGTTTTAAATTAATAGTTTGGTACTTTTTAATTTATCCTTATCACTTAACAACATCGAGAATCCGACATAGCCCTGAGACAAGATTTCTACAAATTTTTTACTCTTTAATGTATTTCTTTAGAAGTTATATTGCTCAACTTAATTGCGTAATCTTAAAGTTTAATAAGGCCTTACGTAATTTATTTGTATAAGTCATGCTTATTAAACCTTTCTAAAAGGTATTTCTAAATCATTTAAGATTTATAGAAAAAGGGAATTTGAAGTTTAAATCTAAAGATATTTAAATTCAATAATTGAAAAATCTATCTTCTTATTTTAAATTTTATAAAAATTAATTTATATTTCCACGTTCTAGCAGCGTTTAGCATGTCCACCGCACATTATGATTGATTTGTTTCGCAACCAACGTAGGGCCTATTTTATTTTTATTAATTGGATTCATGGCATATTTATTTGGCTTGTCCCAACGTGGGGCATTCCATTGTAGCATATAATATCAACATTCAGTTTTGCATTTATTTTGATTCTTTTTTAGATTTTGATACTTTTATGCACAGTTACTAGGTATGCAGCAGTTAAATGTTTTATTTTTCGTAATAGCATGTGAAATGCTTCCGTTTTAGACACGTTATTTTAAAATTCACAATTACCGCTATGGGCACTTTCTTTTGCAGCAGACAAGTAGGAGTGTGCTCTGAAAATGCATTACGATCACGACGAACTCTAGAAAAAGAAAAACAAGATCTTCATCAACGTGTTTACGTAGGCAAAAAGCATACCCAGGTAATTTCTTAAATAAAGGCTAAAGTATCCTAGATTTTAATTATTTGATAAACGTAAAAAGCACTAGAAAATCTTTAAAAAAGAAGTAAAATAATTTCAATACCAGAATAAATTCAGATTCCCAGCAGAAATTTTAAATTTCAATAATTTGAATATTAATTTATTATTTATCATTTGTCAGTTTTATTATCTTCAGAATTAAGCTAACAAAAGTTACAATCTAACCTCAAATTACAAAGATCACACCAATCCTTGCTTTCTATACGCTTTGTGAATTCCGTTTCTTTTAGCAAATGAAATTATATATTATTCATAAGCAAAAAATTAAGAAAGTAAGCAAGGATAAAGCTAAAAAGTATTTAAATTATAAAAATAATAAACATCAAGCCTAGCTGCCAAGTACTCTCAATGAATAAACCCTCAAGGCTCTCATTTTATACACACGATTTGAAGTTGTAAATTAAAAAGCAACCCCATCTCTTCTTTTATTCTTGGTGTTTTGTGTGTATTTAGAAATAATTGTAAAAGAGACTGAAAATATAAATCCTACAGTAAAACTGCCTTATCTAGAAAATCCAGGATATAATAAGAAGAGCTACTGCTGAAAAGAAATATAAAAAAAGCAGTAGAATTAATTTACAAATAACTAATTTACAGTTCCACTCTTACTTTAATGATCATGATTAATTTAGTGCGTCTTTCACGTTTCAAAACATCATCCAGTTAGAAATGTATTTTCCTGACGTTCCTAATATTTCTCTTTGTAGCTTAAGCAATAAAAAGGTTAAAGTACATAAAAAGTATATGAGTAAGCTTCTTACGCGACTTTCATTTTTTGGAAGAAAAGTAACCCTAATCATATTGCCTTTTTCTTTTTAAGGAATAAAATTACTCTATTTCGCCATGAGTTAGTCATCTAATATTTTCTACACTTCTATTCCAGTATAAACGGCCATACTGTGAAGAAGTACTATAAAGCATCAGAATTTTTCATTTTTTAAGAAACGTAGCTCCAGGAAAACTGACGTATACCTAACTGAGGAGTTACATTTTAAATATGAATGGTAGAAATTCCATCAGTAAAGTAAATTATGAGAGTCTTTGGGCGTTTTCTTTCTTTCTGCAGAATTTAAACGAGGTTTTCGGGCGAAATAGGGAAATACAGGCAATGGGACAAGGGAAGGAATTCCCATTGGACCGATAATCGGCTCTGGACGGAGCTTGGAGCGTCGCCAGATTGTGCACAAATTATTGCCATGCTTTTTATATACCCTCTTTGTCGACACTATGTCAGGTTTAACTAGCCTTTCTTTATTTTTTATTAAGGTATTTATTTTCAGTCCAATTTTTAGAAATTTCTAGCTTTATTAAAATATGTAAAATTTACATTAAAATTCTTCAGGATGTCACTTATTTTGATAAGGAAATTCAAGTAATTGATATAACAAAAAAACTTTTGTATGGACTTTTGAGGAAAAGTTAGAGAGAAACTTGAAAAAGTTCTTAGGAAAGTAAGTAACAAGATGTTAAACAGGCAGCTTAAACGTTTTAGCAAACTTTTTCAGTCCTTTTTTTTAATAAAATGTTCTTTAACTTGAAAGATATAATTATGTAAGCTATTTTATGAGCTTTTCATTCTTCTTATTCATATGGAACAATTTTAAAAGCTTTTAAAAAGTTTTCTGATTTACAACTAAATCGTATAATAACTAAATAATAAAAATTACCAGTTATGACTAGCACACTAGTAAATAATAAAGAATCCAGAATACCGTCCATAAAAGTTTATAAAAAGTTGTTTTTCTGGCAGAAGAATTAAGTGAATTAAAATTGGAGAAATGTATCACCAATTTAAATCTAAAAATTTATTGGTCGATATGCAAGCACCTGGTACCACCAAAGTAGTTTTGTCCGACTTTTTCTAACATAAAGACAGATTTAGATACTTTATGCGTAAGTAACATACAGATGCTTTGCATAAAATCATTCATGAAGAATACCTTCCAATAAAAACAAAAATATCTCGGTGTAACATAAGCTTGATACAAATCAATTCACTTGAATAGCGGATATACTAATTTAGAGGTTATGGTTTTGTTATTTGGGAAAACAGTAAATTATTAAAGACGTAATGGTAATAGTCTTCAGGCAAACTCTTTATACATATTTATTCACTAGAAGGTAATCTAGTGAATTTAAAAAATAAGTGTGCTATCTTAAGACTTATGACTCAATAACGGTTTAAAATATCTCAAATCTGATTCAGTCATCGTAGTTTTTGGATACAAGAAGGGGAGAATAGGTACTGTTGGTTTCCTGATTTACTGGACTGCCATCTCGTAAGATTCTCTCACAAACAACTAATCTGGAATTTTAAGAGAAGCATTTTAGGCTAATTTCATGCCAAATCGATTAAAGTCGTATTTCAATGTCTCAGATTTTGTTCAAACTTTGCCCTTGCATTGATACATATAAGATATCATTAAATTATTCTTTTCCAAATTTTTGCATTAAAAATGGCCGAAGTAGAAGTTTTTGAAAATTTCGATTTTTGGCAAATTCTGCTACCCGTCACTCTACTTCATCTAACTAACTATTTTTTTAGTTATCTGACTCAGCCATGTGTCAGATAAGAGTTAGTTCTTGGATCTTTCAGAGTATATCAAGAAACGTGCAAAAACATTTCACAGTAAAAAAGTAGTAGTCTCCGAAAGCAAATTTTAGTGTTTTTACAAATTTTGACATTGCTCCCGTGTTACAACTATCACCCCTTTGAAACTTTTTTTTATAGAGTCATCTTAATATATGCTTGGTATAGTTATAAATCAAAAAGGGTGTTTTTTGTAGTTTTGGAAAAAACATTATTTTTGGGAAAACTTGCTTTCAGGGCCTGCTACCTTTCTATTGTGCAATGTATTTGCATTTTTCTTGATATACTATGAAAGATCCAAGAACTAGCTTCAATCTGACACCTGGATGAGCTAGATAACTCAAAAAATAACGGACTTATGACAAGTTCAGTTAGATGATGTTTGCCAATTTGCCAATTTGCCAAAAATCGAAATTTTCAAAAACTTCTACTTCGGCCATTTTTCATCCAAAAAATCTGAAAAAAATAATTTAATGACATTTCATATGTATCTATGTAAGGACAAACCTTGAACAAAATCTGAAACATTGAAATACGGCTCTAGTCAATTTGGCATGAAATTAGCCTTTAATTACCTTGTATTGATTGTTACGGTTATTCTTACTTAAACTATAATAATAGTCCCCTTTCACAGGCCATGAAGGCCCATTGGGGTATAGCAGGGTAGGCTGCTATAACTCGAGCCGTTCTGTACTCAAGGGTGGTAAAGTGGCTAGCTTTAGCACCGACCGCCTATTATGACCCCAGGAAAAGATTTCCCAGGTACTCATTTTCACAGGCTGAGTCGACCTGGAAGCCTTAGATATATAAAAACTCCAATGTATCATTCCTGGTATTCGAACCCAGGACCTCAAGAATGGTAGTCAAGTGCTATACCCACTGAGCTACCATGGCCTCTCTAACTTAAACTATTGCTTAAAAAATTAATTTTGAAATTAGTTAGGAGAAGGGTAATCTTGAATTTAAAAAATGTAGTAAACCGCCAAGGAGATAGTAACAACTTCTTAACTTGGGTAATGTGAATTTTATTTGCAAGGGCCAAATTAATTCGTAGCACAGTAGATACAGTGGTATTACATGCTCACTTTATGGTACGTAGACCCATCTTTATATTTATTTAACAAATTTCTAACTGATGTTATAAAAGAAGTTATAAATTAAGAATGAGTCACATTTATATAATTGTGTTATTCATAATAGTAATTTAAGAAATATAGATAACTGTTTTATTTATTATGAACAGTTATATAATGTAATTATTTATAGTTTTTAATTTATTTTCATACTGAAGAACAAAAGTCATGAAGTTAGCTAAAGAATAAAATCATTTAATATTTGTAACACTTATATTATGACGATGTTATCTTAAATAATAGTACATTATTTTTAAGCCTGAGTCGAAAGCCGCAAGCCGGCGCTAAGACGATAAAAGGCTCTAAAACACTAATAGAGCTTGAAATACATACGTTAGGTTATGTCCGGCCTAAATTTAAATTAATATTTAATTTTAAAATAAAAATAATTTGAAAAGTGCAAAACTTCAAGAAGGTAGGTGCAGTGGTATATAATTACCGTTATTCTTATGGAGACGACGTAAACAAGGGTAGCCATTTTTCTAGCGGGTTCTAAAAAGTTTTACAGCCCTAGAGCTCTAATTTAGCAATTTATGCTCTAAAAACAGGCCCATAAACGATCAAAATTGCCCGAACGGGTATAAAAAATATAATGATAGATTAGAGCTAGATGATTTTAGTTACAGTTTATGTAATATATTTCTTCAGTATAGTTCATTGTCATGTATAGTATGTTTTATAAAATTATGTATATAATAACTTGGGTAATTATTTCTGCAAGAGTAGCTTTAGTTGTACCTTAATAATTTCATATGGTTTTTAGCATTATTTATAGTTCGTTATGCCTGAGATATGGAAAATTTATTCTTCGTTAAGTACAAAACACTGCAAAACGCTTTATAAAAGTTAAATTACAATAAAATTGGAATATACGAGAAAGAAGAATCCTGTAAATCTAAGCATGGTTAGTCGCAGGCCTATTTTGACCTCGACAATTGATTTTGTTTTCTTGACATTGAGCATTCCTTTCACAGTGTGTATAGCTTCTAGAAGTCTGAGTTCTTAACGAGTTTAAAAAATTATAAATAATAGGTGTCTCATAGATCGCTAGCATCCCTTAATAAATATTAAGAAGTAAATACTTCTTATGTTGTCCTCTAATTTATAAGAGAACTGGATTAATAAAGATTTAAAAACATGTGATTTTTCAGATCAAGCACGAAACTAAGTTTCATACATTGACAAATATAAGATTCAAAAATGAAAAATCAACATCAAGTTAATTCTTAGTGTTTAATTATTATAAATCTTCAAACCAAAGAGGTTAAGTTCCATTAATACTAAATATTTATACGGTCCATACTTAAATTTAGAAGTAAAGACATTTTCTGTAAAATCGGTTTCAAGATAACTAACTATACAAAAAAATTGCTACGAAATAATAATGCATCATTAAATAAATATTGAATAAGTTAACTATAAAAAGGCTGAATATTATAACCATAAAGTGTGATGCTGGTAATATCGACAGTTTCAACTGCCCTAATACATTTTTATATTGATTTAAAGTGTAAATTTCGACACAATCTCTAGAAATCTCAAATCAGATCAAAAATGCATTTCAAATTAAAAATTAGTGTAAATATTTATAAGAGTTATTAAAACTGTTGTTAGGTATAGGAATTGCAAAGTTACCCATATGTACTTTATCAAACGCCTTATTACAGAAGCTTAGGAAGAGGAAGTCATAACGGCATTCAATATTTTTAAAGATTTTTTAGTAGAATTTTTACTGTCAATGCAGAAAATTAAAAAATGGTTACATAAAAATATCGAATAGTTTTATTAAAGGCCAGTCCTAAAAAAATATGATGTAGCTGAATTTTTACCATTTTGACTTTGGTTAATACAATATATTTTTATATACAAAATCTTTTCTTATATTTATCCTCCATAACTTCAGCATTCAGTATGAGTAAAACTTATTTCGCGAAATTCGTCTTTTACGTTTATTGCTGATTGTCGTTGACGAAACTCAATTTGCATCGTTTTTAATGCCAGCTTAGTATTGATTTTATTCACATTTAAAAAAGTTGGTTTGTATGGTGGATGGTACAGAAACTATATGGTTATGGAATGCCTAATTAAGCTACAAAGGCAAAAATACTGGTATTGGAGATGGTCATGTTATAATAAAAATATGAGGTGTAAAACGTTAAGGAAAGGACTGGTTCTACTAAGAAATTTGGCAGTCAATTGAATGTATTTATTAGTTTTAAATCAATAGTTAGTTAGTTTTAAATTTATCCTTGTTGCTTAACAACATCGAGAAGTCAACATACTCCTGAGATAAGATTTTGACAAATATTTGTTACTCTTTAAGTTATTTATTTAGAAGTCATATGGTTCCCAATACAATTGCCTAATCTTAAAGTTAAATAAAAATTTACGTAATTTATTTGTGTAAGTCATGCTTATTAGACCTTTTTGAACAATATTTCTAAATCATTTAAAATATATAAAAAAGGGAATTTGAAGTTTATTTCTAAAAAAAATTTAAATTCAATAATCTAACTTATTATTTTAAATTTTATAAAAATTACCTTATATTTCTATGTTCTAGCATTTCACCGCATATTATAGTTTATTTATTTGTTTCAGTACCAACGTGGGGCAAATTTTATTTTTTATTAATTAGAATAATTCACCGCATATTTATTTGCCTTGTAGTAACGTGGGGCATTTCATTGCAGCATATAATATCAACATTCAGTTGTGCATTTATATTCGTTTATTAATTCGGCAATTATTTTATTTTAATAATCTGTTGAGAAAAAAATGGCTATTATTTATAATTATTAGTACATACTACGAAACTAAAACTACGTGTTACTTATAATAATAGCTTATCCATACTAAATTACTTATACTTATTACTTATAATAAAGTATGTTTTCGAGATAACTTAGTACACAAAAAATTCGTTACGAAATAATAATGCATCATGAAATGAATATTGAATAAGTCAACTATAAAAAGGTTATCGATAGTTTCAACTGCCTTAATAAATTTTTATATTGTGAGTTGTAAGTTATTTAAAGTGTTAGTCATCAAAATACTAGTTTCTTTCGACACAATATCCACAAATTTCAAATCAGATCAAAAATACATTTCAAATTAAAAATTAGTGCAGCAAGAACAGATGTGTAACACATTTATAAGAGCTAAAGTAAAGTTGTTGTATAGAAATTGCAAAAGTAGTTACCTAAATGTACTTTATCAAACGCCTTCTCAGAAGCTTAGGAAGAGGAAGTCATAAGTGGATTTCGATATTTTAAAGATTTTCTAGTAGCATTTTTACTATCAACACAGAAAATTTAAAAATTGTTGCATAAAAATATCGAATAGTTGTATTAAAGGTCAGTGTTAAAAAGAATATATGATGAAGGTGAACCTTTACCATTTCGACTTTGGTTAATAATACAATATATCTTTATAGTATACAAAATCCTTTTTTGTATTTTCGTCCATAACTTCAGAATTCAGTATGAGTAAAATTTATTTCGCAAAATTTATCTTTTACGTTTATTGCTGATTGCTGTTGAGGAAATTCAATTTTTATCGTTTTCAATGCTAGTTTAGTACTGATTTAATCTACCACTAAAAAATTCGCAGTTAATATTTTATGTTGAATACTATCTACAGAAGTGAAATGCCGCAATAAAAGTATCAATGTTCCATAATCCTCTTATTGTGAAAAGAAGCGAAAAGCCAATTCTGTTATCAATATATCCCTTATACATGGAAGTTTAAAGCAAAAGAGTATTTATCTTTATTAAGGAGGCTCAAAATAGTTAATTGGCATTTGATATGTCGATAAGAAATTCCAGGTTATCTCAGGTGTTGATTATAAATAAGAAGTAGCAAGTGAAAAGCAGTATTTGTAATACAAAACTAGAATACAGACTACCCCTTGACAGATTGTTAAAAGAGAAGCTAAAATCACTGATTTAAATTTTTTAAAACAAAGCAAGCTTCAGAATATTAAATTCATTGAGAATTTTGCTAAGCAGCTCGCATATCAAGACTTTCTCTTTCAATAGAGGATAGCTGAATTTAATGGGATCCGAGAAGATAACCAAAAGATTAATGTTACAAGATTGAAAATAATGATAGCAAAATAATGGGTTAATTATTTAACCATCATTAATTAATAAGATAAGTTTATCAGGTCAAAATCAATGAAACTACTTATTGCTAATTTTCAGATCTAATACTATACTGTGCGTTTCAAAAGTCTGGAACTATTGAAATAAAATTCAAACAAAAACTTTTTGAGACAAACGCTCTGACAGGTCAACTTTAGTTTTAAAAAACACATATTTTTGTATAAATTTAATTCTTCGATCGCCTTTTGTTTTCGAGTTATGACGTCATTGAATTTTTTTTTAAATTGCAACTCATATTTTTTTGATGGATTTGGATAGAGCTTGAAATTCTGAACATAAAAATATGCACAAGTATGACCTTGACCTTGATAGTTTACAAGATAATCAAGCTCAAAATTTGGAAAAAAAGCTGAAGTAGCGCTAAATTTTTTTCATTTTTTTTTATTTTACTGTAGAAACGAGCAAGTTAACAACCTTATTGTCATAACTAAACTAAATAAGATGTTCAAACTGATTCCCATTTACTTCTTGGCAATATCCTAGGCGATACTCAAAATCTTGTAACACATTCCAGAGAGTTTCTGGACGAATTGCTCCAATTTAATTTAATGCCTCGTATTTCAGAAACTATCAAAGTCAAGGTTGTACTTGTACATATTTCTGTTTCCAGAATTTCAAGCTCTATCCAAATCCATCAAAAAAAATATGGGTTGCAATTTAAAAAAAAATCCGATGACGTCATAAGTCAAAAACAAATGACGATCGAAAAATTCAGTGGATATAAAAAGATCTCTTTTTTAAAACCAAAATTGACCTGTCAGAGCATTTGTCTCAAAAAGTTTTTGTTTGAATTTTATTTCAATAGTTCCAGACTTTTGAAACGCATTGTATAACTCGGCAATACACACTTTATAACCTTTGCGATTTAACGTTAGCTTAAGAAAATTAAACAAAAAATGTTAATGGTAAATTATAGGGTTGCCAACTGACCTTTTTTCGGAAGGACAGTCCTTCTTTCTAAGGGTGTGTCCTTCGTCATTTCTTGTTATAGAAAAGGACGGGTTTTGTCCTTATTTAAAACAATTAACGAAAAAGATTCAATATTTTTAATACAATTTTAAATTTTATTTTAATCACTGAAATTAAATTTTGAGAATCAGAAATTGTAAATTGTAAATCAACTGCCAACATAGTTCGTGCAAAATGAATCAAATTTGCTATGGGCTGTATTAAGTTAGGCAATTTAGTGCATTATTGTTGTTAAAAGCTATTAACATGAGTGAAACTACAAATTATAATTTGCCGGACGATGAGGAAAATGTGGTTAAAAGCTCAAGAATAAAAGAAAACGTATGTGTGTATAGTATAATGTAGTAAACCATCCAATGTCGTTAATGACCAGCTAATATCGAAAATTACATAGAAGTATATTTTACTAAATATCTAATAAACTTCTACTAACAACTAATCTACGGCTTATTAATTATTAATTGAACGTTTATTAATTATTAATAAGCCGCAGTTGAAGTTTTACATTACGAGACTGGTTTACCATTAAGCCTGCTGTGGGGCAGCGGTAAGTGGGTAATGGGAACCTCTCGAACTAGGCCCCTACCGCACATTATTTTTGGAGAGGGATAGATTCTGAGAAACTGAGATTTTTCAGACAGTGATACCAAAAATACCATGCGTAAATGAATTAACATTAATTGTTGATGAATTAGTATTAATCAATAAAAAAATTATCAAAAGTATTAATAATAAAAGCAAACAAACAAAAAAGAATGATAAATGACATTCGTTAAAGAAGCGACTATAAAATTAAGAGATAATTTTATGAAATTATTCTTTTTTATAAATATCATAATTATAAAAAAATTTGATTTATAAAATATATTAAATATTTTGTTAAGAAAAAATTACCCGAACCGGGAATAGACCGGTTTTGTAATCGTAAATCCAGCTTGTATTCCAGTCGGCCATGCTGTTTGTTGATGTCTTTTTCTTCCTTAATGAATGTCATTTTTCAATCTTTTGCGTTTGTTTCTTTATCGAATTGTGTATTTTATAAATAAACAGTTTTTATAAATATAATATTTATAAAAAAGAATATTTATATAAAAGTATATCTTAACTTTATAGTCATTGTTTAAACTATGTATATTTATATACTATATATATCTCCTGGTGCCGGCAGATCTGGTTAAGGTTTTTTGCAGTTTTCCTTAGCTGTGACACAAATGTGGGATTTGCGCTGTTCCATCTGTAAGTCGGCTGCAGACGCACGTAGGGCCTACGTAATAATAATCGCCCCCTCCCTTCCGTACAAGCTTATAGCTTCTGGGGCCTGGCTTCCAAGTTATGGGTTGTAGCAATTATTATTATTATTATATTAAATAAAAATAAAACTAAATGATTATCCATACCATATTAGTATTTAATTGTAAGTTATTTCCTTTTTTAAACATTAAAATTATAAAAAAATTGTTTTTTATATTAAATATTCTATTAGAAAAAATTACCTGAACCGGGAATAGAAGGGGGGGTTTTAAATCGTAAATTCAGCGCGCCTTCCAGTCGGTCAAGCTGTCTGTTCATGTCTTTTGCTTCTTTAATGAATGTTATTTATCATCCTTTTTTTTCTTTTTTATTATTAATTACTGTTTGATGATTTTTTTACAATTATTAATGGCAGTGCGTTCACTTATTAATTGATAACTATGCCTAATAAGTATATTGACGCCGCCACAAAGTTGCCTGGAAAATCAGTTAATTCAGATTTTCGAAAATCTGTAATGCTGAGTAGCGGCTTATAAATTATTTTGATAATATTATTTACAATAACTAATAAAACTCCATGTAGCGAGATTCTATAAACAACAATAATTTGGAAAAACTTTGGTTTCTATAACTATCCCTTGAATTTATACTAGAGGTAAATTCGTGCATATGTGGAGAGAACCGCTTGGCGAGCATTCAAGAGAGCCCTTAACGACATTGGCCGGTTTACTACATTGACCTTTCGTTTTCATTTAAATACGAGTGGAAAATCTTTATTATTGTAAATGAATATAATAAAAAACGTTTCTGGAAATTCTTGACTGTCCTTACTTCCTACTTTCAAAAGTTGGCAACCCTAGGTAAATAATATATTCACTAAAGTTAATATATTTTTTCTACAGCTGTCAAAAATGATGACATTTTTCCATTAATATCCGTATGCAAAATGCCACATTGTTTTTTTTACTTGAAAACGTGCACGAAATATTTTTCGCTTTAGAGCGAAAAATATTTCGTGCATTTATGCGATTTATGCATATTTGAGCAATGTCGTTTCCACAGCAACAACGAAACTAATTCACTTTACGTTAAAATAAAAGTTTCCTTGTGTTATCTTTTATGATCTTTTTTCTACTTTTTCGGTTATTTCAATAACGCTGTAGAAAAAATGTGTGTGATTCGTGCTCGAAATGACTTTGACTCGAATGAGATTTTCATTCGAAAAGACTTTCATTCTTGACCATCAAAGTATCATTTCGCGCACTAAATACACAAATAACTATTTTCTCCAATCGAACGAATATGACACTATAATATCAAATTATTTTGTACTTATAAAAAGTTGACCACTTAGGAACTGTTACTAGTTACCATAGTTACTATAAAAAAAGAAATCATGTTTTGTACTAGAACAAAAAGTAGTCTGAGGTTATGTATGACATATTTTTCGCGGTACTCTAAAGCACTTTCTTTTATACCAATACTGCAAAATAAGCAGAAATCTTCATAATCATTTATCTTTTCTTTGATAATGTTAAAATATTAAATTAATTTCATAAGACATAAAAAACAAATTCGACGTTTCTATTAAAAACTTAATGTTAGTTGCTGTTCGGAACAAAGACACACACAACAACAAAAACCAATGATATGCATTTACCATTCTTCATAAGGTCTTCCAAATCTGCAATGAAACGATAGTGAATATTACACATCTGTGAGTATTCCGTAATGATATTAATATTAAAATTGACTCTATTTACCCATATTAAAACTAAAATAAATAAAAGGTAGATTAGCATCATATCGGTTATTTTAAACAGTCCTCTCGCGCAGTTTGCTACTTAAAAGCAGTTGGAGAAAAAATAGTATGTTTAATTCATACAAAAAATGCGTTTTAGATTGCCTGACTCCTCTAACACGTCGTCCGTCAACTTTTTTATTCATCTCAAAAACATGCATTTTGCACTAATTAATTAAATAACTACATATAACCAATTGAATAAATTCATTGATCAGCTGTCCTCGCGTACAAGCGTCAAGTTGTGTGTAAGCTTCCTGGCTCTTACGAAAGTTTGGAATATGTAAATATAAGTGCCATCAAATCCTACTAAATCCAGTTTTTCAAAATAATTATCTATTAACTGAATCTCGAGAAGTTTACGTGAATGCCAGGATCCGAGATCTTATTAAAATAGCAAAACTTCCACAGCACGTGTCCTGATAAAAAGTAACATACAGGTAATCGAAAGCACTTAGTGAATTTTTTGTTGTAAAAGATAGGCTATCTAAGATACTCGAAATTAAACTTGAGTTTTTTTCAAAATACAGCTTTATAAAATTAACACACTTCAGTTTTTGCGCAATTAACAGAAGAATGCGTGACAAGAAGTCTGACGATATTTAGGATTTTCTTGGCTACTATCAACGATAGTGTAACTATTAATGTAAACAAAGATCGCCTATCTCTGGAAAAATGAATTTTTCCAAAATGAATTTTTATAAATATCTATTGTATATTCATGTATATTTATGTATATTATATTTATTATTCATATACTGCTTATATTACTATATAAATAACTTGAATTTACAAATTTACAAAAATAATAATAAAAATGGCGATAATTTCAAATAAATCATGGAAATTGTCCATCATTAATAAATCTGTTATAAAATGGACGTAATTACAAAGCAATATAAAATATTATCTACTGTAGACACCACAGGTCATTCGTTTACCACTCTACATGCACATATAAAATATATATTCGGGGTATATATATATCCTATACTCCGAGTGGTCCTTATAGCTGGCGCCACTGCGCGGTGGAAAGTTTAAGTTCTAGCGAAGAAAAAACCTGAAATAAAAGCAGCTTACTTTTGTTATGAAAACAGCGTACTTAATTTCAAGGTTCGTACCCACATAATTATTATATTAGTTAAGCGAATTAATTGTTCCTGAATTGGCTTGGTCAAAGTTTGAACAATCGCCTTGTTCGCTAGTGTACATAGTAAAAATTTCCATTTTCACCTTTCTTCTCCCTTCCTTCTCCTGCAAATGCATCTTCAAATTAAATTTTCTCAAAAACTAGGTAAGATACAATTTTGAATAGTATACTATTATTTTTTGTAAGTAAAATAAGATACCGCTCATCATTTCAGCTACAGAAGATACAGAATAGCTTACAAGAGTGTAGCGCCTACTAGACAATTTTCACAGACATATAGGATACACTTTGAAGCAGAGCTTAGTTAAAAATTGTTTTGCCGTTTTTTCAGAAAAAAAATCGAACTACCATTAAGCGATTTTAGCCAAAAGTTAAGATTTCAAGATTCAAAGCCGTACGTTCCACAGTCTTTCACAAATCTTGCACAACTGCCCCTGTTGAGGTACCCATGAGGTTGAGGCAAAGGTCGAGATTTGAAATGAGAGGGATTTGAGAAATTGTGGGGTACTGGAGAAACTGGAGGCTTTAAAATAATATTCAATAGATTTTACAATAGCGGGTACTAGCAGAGAAATAAGCTCTTTCTGGCCAAACCCAGTTGCTTGTTGTACAAGCTTAAATGTAACGCGAGCTTAAGAAACATTGTTGACTGCAGGTCAACTTGATAAAGCTTCTCGCTTGGCTTCCGGATAACTATGACGCTTAGTGACATGCAATTAGCACATACAATCGGCTTTGCACAAGGGTGCATGGGATTTCCACAATCACGTTTTGCTCTCTACGGCAGTTGACCCCTGCGTGGCCAAACTTTTGGCATGTAAAACAGACCAAAGGAGCAGGAATCCATGGGCGAAATAGTAGTGAATAAAAGAGTGTAGTTAGAACCAGCAATAGAGGAGATAGACATAACTACACCCTGTCTCTAAACCGAGAGCCTCATTACGCCAATAATATGCCTCATTTTAAGCAATTCAGCTTTTATTTAATCAACTAGCATAACCCCCGTTGAAAAATCAACGGACCCGTCTCTGGTCGGTTCACAAGAGATCGATTTACAAAGTTGAGCTGCTGGTAACGCCGCCGCATGCAATCTACGTGCATACCACATACCCAGCATCATTTGTAAGTGAACGCGCATACAAATAATTACATTTAACTTACGCCTCTGTAAAAGCTGTTGAATTTCGAGAATCACTGAATAGATCTTAATGCCGTTTTCACCATTCGATAGTTTCTTTCTTGGAGAATGTTCAGTTATAAAAAATATTGTTCAAAAGATCTTCCGAGAGTCGAACAATGAGCAAAATGTAAAAGAAATAATCAATAAAATTGGCAAAACAAACACAAAATGCCTTACGCTGCGAAAACGGTAACAGATAAAGGCAAACTGTAAGGGAACAAATTGTAGGTTTAAAAAAGTTCAGGTAACATATATGTATCTCTTACAGATTATTTACAATCAAGACTTCTATTAGACTATTAATTATTTTTTTGGAAAACCTTTTCCCCCTGGAATGTTGTCTTACTCCCCCCTGGATGAAACGCCGGTAATTTTATTTACCTTTAGAATTGATTCAAGTATATTCTGTGAAAAATTGAAGAAATGCCTCCCCTTGCGATTCCCTTGGGTTTCTTAGAATTCAAAATATACTCATGCACCCCTTTGGGGTAAGGCCCACCTTCCTGTAAAATCTCAGCTTCCTAAGTCTTCTAGTTTTCGAGATATTTTTCGGTGGACATCGGACACCGGGCATCGGAACTGGCTATTATTATATGTTAACTGCAATTTAGAATGCTATGAGGAATAACTTTCACTTTAAAACTATCCAATGTTGTCAAATCTAATAAGCTTTGATTTTTTGTTCGTTTCCAATATTTTCAATTAATAATCCAGCATTATTCTTCTTAACACTCTTGACCTCACCGACAGGTTTTTCAACCGATTGCAAAACGATCATTCTACCACTGAACTGCCGACTGATCTGCTAATTATTCAGCCACATTTAATCAAATGCCCAGACACGGGTTTGCTTATTTTAGTTCTGTTTTCAATGTCCCCTTGTTAGTATAAGATAAGCATATGTTCAGATAAAAAGTGACACTAAACAGGAAATTACCAATATCAATTAGAGAAATCACATTTTTCTGAGGTGGGAAGCTAATAATAATGTTTGGTAAAGTATACCTATTAAATCATATTATGAATGCATTTCACTTGAATGGGGATCGCACTCAGATCTGCTTTTCTAAATGCTTCTTAATTTTTCTGTACTAAGTAGATAATTGAAAGCATACAAAGTACTAGATATTCTTTATCAAGTTTTGATGGATCGGCAGTTTGTTGGCACATCAATAGTTATCAAAGCTAATCTAGATTTTTTATAATCCTATAAAAAACATGTTTTTTATACAAGCTAGATAATTGCAGTAATTATCATCCTTCTGTAGGTTGGCCTGGTAGCTCACTTGGTAGAGCGTTCGTCCGGAGAACGGAAGATCTGGGCTCGATGCCTAGTCAGGCTGCAAATCCTTCTATATGAATTTGCATTCATAATATGATTTAATCTAAAATATTAATTGATAATAATTATATTCCATTTAACACACAGGGAAGAATAATAAATAATTAATAACTTGGAGTAAACAGAATATATATTAAAGTAATGATGGAATAAAAGTAAATCTATTTTAAATAACTAACAGTCAGAGAAAAACTTGACAAGGAGTGAATGATGAATACGGAAACCATTTAGTTTAAATGTATAACAAATTAAATAACTCGCAAATTCAGTAATTTTGTAGTAAATTACGTAGTAATTTTATTATACTTTATGGTTTATGTGGAAAATATTTAACGAGTCCTCAAAACTTAGGTTGCAAAAATGCATAGATAAACTTATAATTAAACATATTTTAAATATAATAATGGTGTTAAACCATCTAAAAGTTGAACTTCTTAAGTTAAAAGCTTAAATGTGAAAATATCTTCAATTCAACTTTCAACCTACGTAATTATATAAACTTTTCAAGTAACAAGAAGGACCATATTTATGGCCCTCACCTATACCTACACCTACCCTTTGTTATACTACTATTATACCTACTTTTCATCACAATGTTCGTATTTTATACAGAACAAAAATAAATAATATACGATTCAATCTTAACTTGTAACATAAGTATCTACTACAGATAAAAGTTTGAAAACAAGAAAAAAGTACGAAGGAACTTTATATTAAATTCAAGGAGAATCGTAACTTTATACAACACCAATAAAAAATATAATAAAGTCAGCACTGACATCCTAAAGCATAAGGTATCCAATTACACAGTGACACTACAGAGAATTTTCACAATTCTAGATTATTTCCAACGGGTTTATTTTTTTGACATTTTTACCTCAAAACGGAAAATGTAATAAAAATTTCTTTATTGTATAAAAAGTCATAAAATAATATCCCTCGTAAAACGAAAAAAAAAACTCTTTTTCAGTGAACATGATCTCTTTTTGAAAGTCTTATTTTATAGGCCTCAGACATGTATAGTATAAAAATTGTGTTTCTCGGTTATATTTTTATTAGCCTAATCTAGAAAATTAGAGCTTTATGTAAACATTTAACTTATTGAATTTTACGTTTGCCACAATTCCATGTTGATCTTTTTCACTTCCGAGTAAAGTAGTCGTCGGAAATTCTATTACGGGAAGACTACAACAGGTGTGAAGCACAGATCAAAATTTGTATAGCTACAAACTGCTGATGTACAAAGACAAGATAATTATAAATGCGCTTCCCAAATATTCGTTTATTAGTAGTTAATTATTTAATTGCCCTTAAAGTTTTCAACTTATTCGTTATCTTTCGTTCGTTATAAGTCCCTACTAAGGGTTTGTTTATCCGTTTGTTCCGGGTAATCTCGAGAACCCACAGGCCGGACTTTAATGCGGTTATCGCTATTATATAACCCATTAATCTAGGATGTTTATATGTGTAAAACATTAATCGTTAAAAATGGGAACCGAGCAGTGACAATTTTAGTGAAGTAGGTCTACGAAAAACAATTGTGCGTGCGTTTTTTCGGTTTATGCTGCCTAAATCGTGAAAGATATATTTAAACAATAGATGAAAGAATTCGAGCATAGTTTTACAAAAAAAGTTCGGGACTGCATATATCCATCTAAACATAGCCCAAAATAATCATTTTTATGTTACAGTTTGCAGTAGCAGTAAATTAATAGCTTAATTCTTATCAAAATACATCGTTTAATCAGCTCAGATCTTATGAACAAAAACCATGTTCTCTACAGGGTGTTTTGGAAAATGTGTCCTTCCCGTTAAAGGGCAATAGGAAAACATGTGTAGAGTAACATCTTACTAACAATTTACTGAAATGTCCCTTTGAAATGACAACCCCCCCCTTATGAAAATAATAGGCACGCCACCGCAAAGTAGTAGATAAAAGTGTATGAAAATTATGCCTATTAAATAGTACATACTTTTGAAGGTCATCAGCAAAATAACCATAATAAACACAAGCAGGTAGCCGGGTAAATAAATTCTTCGAAAATTGTAACCAAAACGAAACAGTAAGTACGTACTTTTAAAACCTTTTAGCTAAATGATAACAAACACTCATTCTGACCATCTGTAAATAACTGTTAATGATTCAATCAGATCTTTGAAATTTGTAATCTGCAGTTTGTCGTCAACTTTCTTTGTGTTAAGGTGGCGGTAAACTTGAGTTTCAACAAGAGAATAACTTGAGTGAGGTAGTGTTTTAAGTGTTTGTTAGTGTTAAGTAGTTTAATTAATTGTAGTTAGTTAATGTTTAAATTATGGCAGAACCAAACACCCCTGCTGAATAGACGGAACTTATTATTTTATACGGCGAATGTATTCGCAATGCTGCTGCCACCTTCAGAGAGTATCACTTTTCTTTCCCAACCGCCGTCATTCAAATTCACGTATAATTGTACAAGCTATACAGAGAATGTTCGATACAGGGTCGGTTATGCCAAGAGCTGGTGGGAGAGGACGCAATCCGCACCACGTACATGTCGCGGAGGAAGAAAACATCCTAGAGTTAGTTGAAGAGGATCCCACTCTTAGCTGCGTACCTTAGCTGTACAAACTGGTGTATCTTCTCCCGCGTTTGGCGCATTTTAAAAGAAGATTCCCTACTCCCACATCATTTTCAAAAAGTACACTCACTAGAACCTGCAGATCATATACCGCTAGTGCAATTTTGCAAAGGGCTATTGGAACGCAAACAGGAAAATCGCCAGTTTGCACAAAATGTACTGTAGACAGACGAATACTGTTTTACCGTGACGGGGGTTTTTAATTCACACAACAGCCATATCTGGGCTGACGAGAATCATTCTCATGCTGTCTGAAGACATTATTTCCAGGCGTTTCGCGGTAAATGTGTGGGCGGGAATTTATCAAAACTGTTTAGTAGGACCTTTTATTCTGCTCCATCGATTAACCGGTGACTGGTACCTACACTTTCTGGACAATGAAGTGTTCGACGGACTCCCACTATTAAGCACCACCACATGTTTTGAATAACGAATACCCTAACCGATGGATATGACGTGAAGGACCCATGGCCTTGCCTGCGAGACCACCGAACTTGACTCCCCTCGATTTTTGTATTTGGGGATATTTTAAAACGTTAGTGTACAGGACAGAACTGAATAGCGAGGAAGAGCTACGCGCACGCATTGAAATCGCCGCAGAATAAATTCGCGCAAATGCCGATATGTTTGCTAGCATAAACTTGTGTGTACAGACAAACGGCGATTTATTTGAATACATGTTATAAAGATTGTTTGCATCTAAACGGTAAGTTTTACTCACTTTGTTAAAATAACATTCGTAAAATAAAAAACAGGCAATGAAATCTGCATCACAATTAGGCCAATGAACGTATGTTACTTTTATTTACCGACCTTAATAAATGATCAAGTCATCAAGGTAGTGAGTCACCCGGCAAACGCTGCCGAAATCCAATTCTGTTGTTTCTGTAAATTGATACGTACGTAGCGATAGGAGATCAGTTATTAATTTAGTAGTGCAGATGTGAGATTATTGCTTGATTTATCAGTAATTAATGGTTAAAATCTTACAATCAATCCATAGTCGACTCGTATCTTGCAAAAAATACGGAAAAACTCGAAAAACTTTTTAATTTTTAATTTTTATTTTATGACTTTTGGGGTCTCTATATGGTCACCTTTCACCCTCTTAAAGCATTTCATACTTATCCAGAACATCCTGTATACTTTGTAATTTGCAATTTTCATTGAAAGTGCATGCAACGCATTACGCGGCCTGCCAGCCGGTGTAAGTGTATATAAAGCGGCTTGGAACGCGTGCCAAGCCGGTGCGGGTCGTTAGTATTTTATATTTTATAAAATCTTTAGAAAAATCACTTCCTCTAAATAATAGTATATTAAAGAACGAGTTTCATAAGGCAAGATTTATTGAACAAGTCCAAATTTAGAAAACGAGCCGCTTGCGGCGAGTTTTCTAAAGGACGAGTGCAATAATGACTTATGAAACGAGTTTTTTATGCTATTTTTTCTATTTTACGTCTTTTATTCCCTTTTTAAATACAAAATTGCAATTTCATAATTTAGGGATTTTTGTGGTAGTTGACAACACTGATGTGACATTTGAAAATTCATTGATTGACACAGAAAATTGAGTGAAGTTTGTGTCAATTTTCTGTCTTTTTCAATTAGTTTTTCAATGCTACCAACTTTGAAAAAGTTTGGCTATTAAAGCACTCAAATGAGATATTAACAGTTTTGGGTGCTTTAACAGCTTTATTATAGACGCAAAATAGAAAAAACTTTTGAAATAGACATTTGCTCACTACTTCTAAGGTGATATTGCAGTAAAATGCTATTGCAGCACGATATAAAACAAGTTGATAAAAATTATAATTTTATTGTTAATATTGTTGCGTTCATTAAAATAAAACTAAAGATACTGTTTTGCAAGAAAGCAACAGTGCTGTAACGTGTGGGATTAAAATAAATAAATAAAATCGTGTAATAAATAAGGTGCTGTGATAATAGTTAATGTTAAAAACAATTCCCAATGAATATAATCAGAATGACGACGAAATTGTTGAATGAATTAAAAGTGGCAAAGTTGAAAAGGGAACTAGAAAAAAGGGACATCGACATAAGTGGAAATAAAGCGCGTTAATAAATCGGCTTAAAGAATGGATGATGCAACATGGCGAAGAGCCAGAGAATACCTGATGCCGCAATCGATACTAACGTGTTGTTGAGTAAAATAAACGAAGAATTACTGGAAAATCTCAAAATACTGAAAGAAGAATTTTTTAAAGATTCCACAATACTTAAGGAAAAATTACTGGGAAAGTCCGAAGAGAATTTTAGAAGGCTTAAAGAATTACTGGAAAAGTCCAAAAAAGTTCTAGAAGGGTCAGGGAAGAATTTCTGGAAAATACCAAAGCGTTGAAAGAAAAAGTTTTTGAAAAATTGTTGGAGAATTCCAGCGCGTTAGGAGTATTAGAAATCAAACTGATGGAAAAAGATAGATTAATAAAGAAGGTAGAAGAAAAAATGGCCCATATACAGCTATCACCAACGACTGAGAAAAGAAAATAGCATAACCAAAATGCTCGAAGATGACTTGAGAATGATTCAACTACGGTTACCTCCAGCAACTGGGTGTCCGTTTGGTGAAGTAAAGAAACAATTCGAAGAAGAAAGCTGTCCTGCCGCAGGGATAAAAGTAAAACCACCCACGTTCGATGGAAAGATACTTTGGTCCGCCTACTATAAACAATTTGAGGCGGCATTTATATAGTATCTTGCGTGATGTGTTCTACCAGGTCCTCAAATGTTCTGGTACCATCCGGTGTCTACAAGAGCGGTTGCGCTTAGTGCGGTTTGATATCTACAGGAGGCGGCACATTTGTTTGCCCATAAGCCAGGGAGATGTGTGTATAATTCGCAGCCGTGCTGCCTCTAGCTGAAGAGAGCCAAAAGCTCCAAACAGTTGTCCTAGAGTGCCGTCTGTGGATTATATACATATCTTTATAAAGTGAATATAATAAATCGTCTAATTTAATACTTTCTTAACTTTTATTTTTAAATAAGAACTCATTTATTTATGACACGTATGTGTCTTTGTATTTTGTATAATACAGATATATTCTTATAAAAAATAAGATAATACTAATAAAGAGATATTTCTAAAAATTCTATTTGTTTGATGTATACAAAATCTGATTATACGAGTAATTTTCTTTTTATAGTAGTTGTAGTTCCATTGTTCGTATTACAAATCTTTTGCGGGCTGACCATTATAAGAATCTTTAGTTGAGAATATATATTCTGGGCAAAATTTTGCAAAACTAATATAAAAAGCGTTTATCTAATAAAGTAGTATCTAAGGTGTTGATAGTTATTATTATATGTTTACATACCTTAATAAAACTGTCGACAAGAATTGGAACAAACTGGAACTGATTAACTATTATTTATTGGTCTGTGAAAGACGTACAATATTGTTTTAATAAACATGCTTCCCTGCTACTACGCTGAGTTTTCTGGCTTATTTTGTAACTAAGCTCTATATGCCTTGGTAGTGAAAGCAAAAAATGTTTATTAGCATTCTCTCGTAGGAAGGTGTGGAATTAATATTCTTGATATATCTACATTAGTTTCCTCATCTCGCATGTTATTTGCAGAAGCAGCGGTCGGTTGGATCTGTATCCTTCCGCCGCGCCGTCACGCTGTGACCGAAGGTCTAGGTTGGCAAACGGTAGTAGCAATATGGTCCAAATACTAGAATATTTATTTAATACTTTTTAACAACAACAACAACAATTTTTTTATGCTTAACTTCTTGTAATTTAACGTTTAAATCTGGTGTTGTATTGTCTTTCAATATTTTGAACGGCCTTAAAGCAATGACCTCAAAGAACCAGTTTTAGCCAAACGCAATTAATTAATAGGCATCATCATAATGTAGGATTTAGCTTTCACATCTGTAAATTTTTTGTTAAAATTCGCTGTGCTAACACATAAAAGATGTCACTTCATCTGCAACCTCGTGTATATAGCTATTTGGAATAGCAATACATAAGTTGTTCATCATTTCAGGTATTAGTTTTCATTGAGGCTAAAGGTTCACCAAAATGTAAAAGTAATCTCTTAATCTCAGTGTGACTGTTATTTTCTCTACATTATTTATATCAGTTACAGTATTAATGTGCCTATACAGGATATGGAGAGAACGTAATGTAAATTTATGCTTCGAGTAACAACGTAACCGCGCCCAACAAATAGAAATTTTCATTTTTTTCCTGATATTTATTTAACCCTACAAATGTGTTCTAATTTCAAAAAACACTGGCAATGGTTTTTCATACGGTTTTGCCGTAAAATACACTTTGGATTGTCAATCAATTATAATATGCCACTTTCTTTTTGTTTAATGTTGTCATTTAGAAGTTAAAATTAGACTTGTTAAGTAGTTATAAATAAATATTATTAAGGGCCCGTTGTTGCCGTCAGTGTTAATAATAGGAAGCTTCATTAACTATAAACACCTAAAGATAGCGCTACGGCCTCCAAAAGGGAATTAATTTGTTTAAAACTAAAATTTGAAAACGTAAATAGAAACATTATTTGTTCGCATCGCAGTTCTCTGCTCACAGTGTTGCCAAACATGCGTGAACTTTCAAAATATTTTAAGCTTAACTGAGATTTTTAATTTTTAAATGCCAAGGAATAATTTAAGGTAGTTGAAATTAAAAAGGGGAATATAAAATCGTTTTATGCCGGACACTAAAACAACTACAGATTCGGCACAAAAAGTGTGACTTCTCCGCCTAATAAAGAAATATACAATTACTTCGGGAATTTATTAAATAATAGTCAAAAGATTAGGAAAGTTAAAGTATGGGAAGGGATATAAACAATAAACTGTTACTTTAAATCGACAATCACAAAAATATATGTAACAATAACGAAAATGCGTTAAATGTATTAACAGTCAAATCAAACTCGTTGAAACTTCCCGCTTTTTTAACTCGATCCGCCTACAGCGCGTTACGTCAGCAAAAGCCTGAACTCAGAATGATAGTTGTCATTTACCAAAATGTTTGAATAAATGCGGGATATTACCTTTTTTTAGTTCATAAAGTTCTTTTATACTGTTGTATATTCGGGCATTTCTATCTCAAATAATACTTGAACGATAATTTAGGAAGTACACCTTACCATTTTTAAAAGCTCTAGTTTTGTTTTTATAAATTTACACTTTTTTATTCGTTAAGGAAATAGCTTTTGTAATTTTGTATTTACTATAAAGCATAATATAAACTAGATAACACTCTTAAGAAAAGATCTCATGCACAATATAAACTAAGTGCAATTTTTAAAAATTGTAATGATATTCTTCAGAACTGTTTAAGCGGTACTTTACCTACGCGATAACGGAGCCTTAAATGGTAAAGTGTTACCATTGAAGATTTGGACACACGAAGAAAAACAATGTGAAAATCTAGTAAAATCCCTAAGTTGGTGAAATATTTTTAATAGAAGTGCGCTGCCACGTCAATAGAAGAGTGTCTTAAAAGAGGCCAAGAGTCTGCAAATCTGTTTCCACAAAATTGGGAAAAACATCAATTTATTGTAAATTCTGAGATCAACTTTGACAGATGTCAACTTAGGTATATTAGCCATAAAAGCATATTAGTTCGTTTAACTTTATATTTTTTTAGAAGTTGCCCAATAATTTTCTCCCCGAAACTCTTTTTTGGTTCCCCAACAACCCCTTCTTGAAAGTTTTTTTGGGGATGCTTGTTAAACTACAGACGCGATGGGCGGTGTGAGGGAAGCTCCTAATAGAATTTCGTGAGTTTTTGGACTCCACTTTTTAAACTTTTTTGATCCTAGAGAAATAGTGATGTAAAAGTTGCGTGTGTTGTGAACTGCTATAATCTTCTCCGTTCCGGAAATATCTTATCACCTTGAAACGGTTTTTAGAGTTCCAAAAGTAGGTAACTTGTAGTGACAAGCGTAATTAGTGATCTTGTCTTAAATCTTAATTGGACACGGGATTTAGAGAGCTGTTAGTACATGGCCACATAAATATTTTATAGGTCAACCAACAACCTTATAAGTTGGATTTCATCAATTACAACATTTCATATAGAGTGGTAAATTAAGGAGGGAAATTATTATTTCAGGGCCTTCTTTTTTCTGTATGTTTTCTTTTCGTCTTCCATTTCATTTTTGTAGTGTGATTGTCTGAAGAGCGGCCACCGGTTTACCATAGAGCGGTATGAAAACTTACTTCTGACTAATGGATCATAACCAGGTAAGAATAAGCTATTCACTTTTTACATAATAAAATAGTGGCAGATAAATCATTACTTTTGGAATTTTTTAAATAATAATGTTTTAATCATTTATATCAACAGGACAAGATTGAATTTAATAGTTTTATGGCTGGCTTCACAAAGCTTGATTAAATTCTTATTAACTTAATTGTCATTAAATTTGAAATTTAGATTTCATTTCATTGGTTGAGATTTAAGAGGTCTGAAATTTTATCCAATTATATTTCTAGATTTCAAATTTAATCACAATTAAGTTAATCAAATTTAATCAAGCTTTGTGAAACCGGCCATTATTAATCTTTAAACCTTGAACGTCCACGGTTCATACGAAATGTCTCCTTTTTTGGTATCAGAGATTATCTGAATGTTTTACGTGGAGTCCCCGTGTGAACATTTCTCCACGTTCCTTCCAATGAAGAAGTAATTGAGATACGCTCAATTAGCGCGCAATTGCATAGCAATTGCTCCCAGTCAACTCACTGGTCGGAGCGAGGTTGCCTATCCACCCTCTACTAGCTATCCAGGCTAGTACCGGAGCGATCGACTTAACACGTGCTCACCCGCCGGTACCCTCCCGTCCTCTTTCATACGGGGTGAAGTACCTCGTCCAGCAATAGGACTATTCCCCCAACTTAACTCAGTTGAATAGAGAGAGCCCTCCAGTCCTATTTCATACCTTCACAAGCTCCTCCCCGAGACAGGGGTTGGGGCCACTGCCTGATCGAATCCAACCTCAATTGTGGCGGGACTTGGTTTTTTAATGGTTTTGCCACTCCGATCTACCAATATATAGGCTCGGTGGGCCCTCGACAGAGCTTCGTTTAAGTCTACACGTTATAGACTCCCAGTGTGTACCCGTTAAGGTGAAGTTGTCTTGATTGTGAGAGGCTATGTATTCGCTTCAACTCTCCTTAAGTGTAATGGCATTCAGAGCTTCTCCCAATCACTGTACCCGGCTGCAGTCCGGATCATAGGGTGGTCGGGATAGCTCCTATGCACATTTACCTGGCGGCATGCAGTTTCCCATATGCCAAAAGGCGGGATAAACCTCACTTCGATACTCCTCACTTAAGATTCAGTCAAACAGCGGGTTCCTTTGGTGACCATAAATGACCTCGGTCAAACAGCTTTAAAATAGAACAAGACTGTGATAAAGTGAATTGAATGTTTTTGAAAGCTTCGTTTACACACTACTATTTTGTTTTGTACTATAATATCTTTCAATTATCTTCTATTAATAAAATTATGTAACATATGAGGGTACTAATATCAAAGGCGGCAATTTCGTATTTTCAGATTGCCATGTTTGAATATACCGCCTCTACGATGATTGGCGTTCTTTTTTCTAATAGCCAACTTCAAATGGACCTTTACGTGGTATATTGTTGATTTTGATACCAACTCATAATGTAGTTCAATAGAGCTTGAAAACACGAACAATTTGAGGTATATATTTCATTTTACCTAAAATTGGAGATTGCCGTCTTTGATATTAGTACCCTCATATATAACTGTCCACACACACGAAGGATGCGAAGTTCAAGTCAAGGGTTGCTTGACGAAGACTTCTTGTTTGTAGAACGGACATGACAGGCTGAACTGACCCCAGTTGTTGCGCTCTGATATACTCGTACTATGGTTCGAGAACAAAAAGGGTGAGTTTATACTCGACGGATGAAAGTTCGAGAAGTTGAAGAAACTAAATAAGAAAAATAAAAAGCAATTTGTGTGTCAGTCGTTGAACCAATCAAATAAATTGCATCGTTACAATTTTATAACTTCATGTAATAAGAGCAATGACTTCTCCCTTGAAGTATATTTTTAGATTTTGTCATTTATTGCAACAATGTAAGATTATAATTTCTTTAGTTTATGGTTTTGTGTAAACTGCCTTGGTCACATAGTGGTAGCATTATACTGAATTTGAATATTTTAATTATACTAATGCGTGCGCATTTCTGCTGCATGTAATTATTCCAATTAAAATATTCTACACAAAATTTAACAAAATCAAATTAAGTGCATATGTAGTGTTTTAAAAGAACACTAGGGAAACCTCGTCAAGACATGACGGTCAAAAGCATTGAAGGATTTCCCTTATTTCGCCCTATATAATGGCACTTCGAATGTTGTCGACGTGCGATTACAATCCTTTGGATTTTCATGAGTGATTATTTAAATAAACGCAACCAAACATAACCAGTTGAAAATTTTAAGCCTAGTACTCCTCTCTCTCAGCTTACCCTCCTCTCTTCCGACGTATATTCCTCTCTGGCTTACCCCTCCCTGCCGGTTTATTCTACATAAATACATACATACGGAAATTCTACCTTACGAAATGATAAGAATAAAATCAAAAATCGATATTGTTTAAAACATTCTTGAAAACGTCTATTAGTACATACTTCAAAAACATGATATAAACATAGTGTTGGCAAATTTCCTGCCTTTTATACAAACAATATGAAACTACTCTGAATAAGCAATTGCCATCAGCTATTATTTGTATAATTCGTCTGTTCATAATTTTCAACTAGATGCTGGTTTTGTCTATGCTTATTAATGATGGAAGTGGACGGCTGCATCATCCCTTATCTTTACAAGCGAAGAGTACCGTCACCACCGTGGAAGGTGAGAGGGCGCCCCTAGTGAATGTCCGATTCGCCCGTGTCAAATTAAACATTTTACAGTTTTTCAAATTAAAAATATAAACATTAAAAAATGTAGAAATTAAGTAGTGTTGACTAATCTACACAGCGAAAGCTTTAATTTAAAAAAAGAAACGCGTAAATCGGCCTGGTGGATCTCTCAAACGAACTGGAACAAAAATAAGCCTTGTGTTTTAAATATATACTTATACGTAGATAGATAATCAAGCCAGTTACTTCACAATGACATTGTATTGTTTAGTTTTGTACTAAGTAGTTTTGTAGCAACTGTAGATATTAATTGAATAGTGCATGATAACGATTAATGCATATATAACTTAAAACCAACCATACACTATGGCCCGCGTCCACGTCGCGGAAGAGATCCTAGGGTCTCGTCCGGGACGTGGGTGCGGTTCATAGTGTATGGTGGGTTTAAATTAACTTAAATAACCAGAATTAAAAAGAACTAAAAGATGTCACGCCTTAAATTAGTAACCCCCTTAATGTGTTATGTAACAACCTCAGTTATAAGAAATCTGCAACCAAAAGTATACAAAAATAAACCGGTCAGTCGAGTTACGTGAGACGGACGGTTGATTTATGTTAAAGAAACCAAGGATGCAGAATCTTAATATTTGTTTATTGTGTGATCTTGATTGCGATGTGGTAATTAGGCCTATTTTCGAGTTGTTGTTATCAGTGTCGGACAGGCGCCAATGGAGCCTACTAGGCAAACAGCGAGGAAACTACCAATTACCATCTTAATGCAGTACACTACCGCCATAGTAGGGTTATTGCCTTAAACTTTTATTAATAGTCTAGGAACCATTTTTTATTGGACCACTTTGTATACTCACCATACAGAAGCAGTCTAAATACATTTTATTTCGCTGAACTACATGAACAGACCGTTATAATTTTGTAAAGTATATAGCGCGCAACTGGCGTTCTTAATTGGGTAAATGACTCCTTTGACAGGTAAGTGCCTGTCAAAGGACAGGCACTTGCCTAGTGTCGTTTCTCTCGCACTGAGACATGTATGCAAAACCGTTGACGGTAAATCTACGACTTCGTCAGTCAAACCCAGATCTCTGCAGTCTCAGTCAGAGCTGCTACGTCTCCCGAATTGATTGAATTTATATTAACAAAATGCATACATCTTTATATGTGCCAGCAAAATTGACTAAAGATTATAAAAAATACCAAAATTAAATAAATAAAATTTCACAAAACATGTTTTTCTCTTCAGTTGCAGTTTTGTTTTGCAAATTGCTCTTAGGGTCTTGGGGACCCGCTTTTCTGTCTCCAGGCAGGCCTACCGGAGATTTTTCCGGTTGCCCGGCGGCCCAGTCCGACACTAGTTGTTATTATCATTATTTTTGCTGACTGCTAAAGTCGCTATTATCTATGTGCAATATGTAGTATTGCTGTTATAGGTGACTATTATTAGCCGTTGTAATATGAGATTACCTGGCCTCGACGTGGGTGACATAAATGAAGTCATCCAGTGGTCCCAGCTAATACCACCAAGCAATATTATTGGGCGAGCGTGTCTTCCTAGTTTCCTGTATGTTAACGTCAACGTGGTATGGCATCGGGGGAGATGAATACATGACGGTGTTCACACCTGCTTTTTCAGTATTTCGCTGAAGAGTGCTCGATGCGGCAGCATCTGTTTCAGGCCACCATGATCGCGAGAGTGCATTGCAGATCTTCACTCTAGTAGGGCTCTATCGACGAGAAGCAACGATTGAGGACACGGGGGATCCCCAATTTGTCTTTTCGTTTTTCCAAAATTGTTGTCAATGATGCGTACTAACCGACCGTTCACGTCTACAAAGGATCTGTTAAATATAATAATTATGGGTAGGATTAATTATGGTTTGTGAAAATTAAAAATCTTTAGAATAAACACGGCGAAATACATTTTTAAGAAGTTTATGATTAAAGTATTAGTTATGCGAGTATGTTTTACGTGGGAAATGTTAATAATTAGCAGACAAGGTAAAAATCTGTTATCGACATTATCATTAAGCAATATGTATTTGCTAAAGTATAAAAGAAAATGTCTTAACTATACGAGGAAAGACCGAAAAATTTCTAGAACAAGACGGAAAAACAACTTTTTGGGGAAAATCGTATTTATTTTTCTACATAGTCTCCTTTCAGCTCTACACATTTAGTCCAACGCTTTTCAAGGTCCTTCAACCCTTCACAAAAATAAGAACTATCCAAACCTTCAAAATATCCATTTACAGCTTCGATGATTTCAGTATTCGATGAAAATTTCTTTTCAGCCAACCATTTCTTGAGATTTGGAAACAAGAAGAAATCCGACGGAGTAAAGTCTGGCGAATAGGGTGCATGTTCAATTAACTGGAATCGTAGTTCGTGCAGTTTCGCCATCGCAATTGCCGACTTGTGGGATGGTGCGTTATCCTGGTGGTACAAGACCTTTTTCTTTGCCAAATGAGGCCTTTTAGTTTTGATTTCTTTGTCCAATCTGTCTAATAACGACGCATAATACTCGCTCGCTATTGTCCTCCCATGTTGCAAGTAATCAATAAAAACTATTCCTCGGAAACCCCAAAATACGATAGCCACGACTTTCCCAGCAGACGGAATCGTCTTTGCCTTCTTTGTAGTTGGCTCACCACGTTTTGTCCATTGCTTTGACTGCTCCTTGGTCTCCGGAATGTAGTGGTAAATCCACGTTTCGTCAACAGTTATAAAACGTCTCAAAAAATCTTTTTCATTACGTTTGAACATGTCTAGATATTACTGAGAAATGGTCATTCGAACTCGCTTTTTTGGTCGATTGTCAGCAGACCCGGCACCCATCTGGCACTAAGCTTTCTCATGTCCAAATGTTGATGTAAAATGCAATGTACACAGTCGTATGAAATGCTTACTTTGTCTGCTATCTCTCTCAACTTTATTCGGCGATCCTTCATCACGATTTCATAGACTTTTTCAATTGTTTCTTCATCGGTAACTGTTTTTGGTCTGCCAGAACGTGGTGCACCCTCTACGCTTGTTCTGCTGCGTTTAGTTTCAGCAACCCATTTTGCAACTGTTGCATACGAAGGTGAAGACTCACCATGAACTTCATTTAACTCCGTTTTTATTTAAGCCTTTAAAAAAGAAATGTTTTATCACTGCACAGAACTCGTTTTTATTCATGATTAAGAAAATGCACAAGCTGTTTACTTGAATCGCTAGTAACGGCGTGTGTTTATATCCAATTTGAAAATTTGACAACTGTTGTAGGAACAATGGCGCTTTCAAAACAAGTGATCAGCACGCGCGCATAACGTCATCGTGTGGTTCATTCTAGAAACATTCCGATCTATCCTCGTAGTCTACTAGCTTTCAATTAAAACAAAAATCTTTAAAAAATATTATACAAAAATAAGAAAAAACTAAAAAATCTGTAATTTACAGTTCTTCACAGCTCACGCTCGAACAGAAAATAATATCAGCGTTTTGTTTGAGAAAGCAAAAATCTCTGAAGTTGAAATCCGCGGTTCGTTGCTTCCATAAAACTTACCGATGCCAATATTAGATAGCAAACTAAAACAAAGAAGTAAATATTGCAAGTTTTAAATATTGGGAAAAGTTTTTTTATGAGATTTTCTATGTAACATATTTCCGATAAACGAATAAAAACTAAAAATTTAAATAGCCTTTAAAAATTTATAAAATTTAAAGCCGTTTTTATTTAAATTATGATCAACAATTTTAGGTAAGTTTCAGAGACATAAAATTATTTAAACCATGTGATTTGATTTCATGTTTTCAGTTGTTATTGAACACATGGGGGTTGTAAACGTAGCTACATAAACTTTCAGAAAAGACAAGTGTAATGCGGAAATAACTTAAGACAAACTATTCTGGTGGGACTTCTTATTAATTTAATCTACTCAACTTACATTCGAACTAGGAATTTTCTTATGGTTTATGATCAGGATAAAAACAAAAGCCATTCTGCGTTTAATAACTGCGTTTATAACTGAAAGGATAACTTAAATCGCCCGAAACCATAAAACATGGTTGTAAGCTCGGAAAGATGTTTTAAACTCTTAAAACCTTAGTATTTAAACAATAATATTTAATTAAATGATCAAATACGATAAGGGATGACCGTTTTACCGGAAGGAAAGGGATACGAAATTTTAGTGTAGTCCCATAGTCCCTAAGTATCTATAAATTTTGCACGAAAGCCATTTGTGTATTGTTTCAGAAATAATATAAGCGCAAACCGTTGATTTCTAATTTAAACCACTACTTCCTTCCTTATTAAATAATAATATCTAATTACTTGTAAACTAAATATACAGAAAATGCCCTAGAAGAGAAAGCTTTCATCACCTTCAGTTACTGGTAAAATTCCGACTGACAACACAAACAAATGTCAACTGTCTAACATCGAACAGATAAAAACGACCTATAAATCGAATGCGCGCGCATGAATAAACAAAATATCCTAACCTCAACTATATAAAACAACACGTATTCTGAGCTGTTTTCATTGTACAATAATTATTTGACACACTGTATTGCTGTATTACATTATATTTAGTTCTTCTTATTCCATTTTTTTTAAATACGCATGAAAGGTCGCCAAAAATTTCAAAAAATCAGTTGATGCACTATGAGCACGAGCTTTTCGACCTCATGCTAAAAAACTTGCATGAGTGTATATTTCTTGCATCAGCTGCCGCTAATCCGAACACTCGGCACTGAGTTATAATTAGTGTAAAACCAAAAAGCGTAAATCGAACGTTTGCACGGCATCAGTTTTAGTCCGTGCAGCATCGCTGTACATAAATCGAAAACGATATTAAATTCCGAAACTAAACTAAAAATTGACGTGCCTGCGTTTAGTATTCCGTTAGCGTCCATTAGCGCGTTGTTAGCTTTATTTGCATCAGCTAATTAGGCTTTTACAAATGCAAACCACACTATGATGCATTTGTGTCTTGTACTGATTTTACCATTATATGATTTGAAATTAAACATTGCTTTTGCAATACTGTTTCATGGTAGATCTATCAAATCGATTGAAGAAGTTGTGGAGGATATTTAAGATAAGAGTTTCGCGGTGAATAGGCATCAGGAATGAAAAGCCAGAAGATCTAAATGCACGTTGTTCTGACAGCATAAAGTGGTTAGTTAACCTTGACATGTTTAAAATTGTTCAGCATTGTTACTTTACTTTTACTAATTTAAGTTTAATCGGTCTTCTTTAGGATAATAATTAGCAGGAAATTTCTAAACATTTATCGTTGTTAGATACATCACAAGTTTTATCGACTTTGGTTTATAATTCTAATTAAAACCTTTCTCTTTTCCGAAAAGTCCTCGATGGATCGGCAGGATACGTTATTTTTCATGTTTGTTCGCGCCCTGTATCTCTGAGTCTTTGTCTCGGCTAACAAAGCTTTAATGTAATATAATGGTGTGCAATGTGATCAGAGAATTCGGTGTAATATAACATAACACTTCAGTTATTGTGTTTAGCTACATGATTTTATATGCTTATTTACTGAAATGGCCAATCTGGTCATAATAAGTCGTTGCAATTCTTTTAGGAATTGCATATGTTGAATGTAGTACGGTCACAGTAGCATTTTCTTTTGCATCTAAATTCAAACAGGCTCATCATCCATTATGCGAAAAACATTGAATTTTCCCGTTAAAAATATTTGTCAGAGCCATAGTTCTGATTCTGGTTCATTTTCTTCTGGTCAATTTTTTCCACAATACACATACTTTACAAATTGAATTCGACAGTTTTACAATAACAGTAGCAGCAGCTATCAGTAAGCCCAAGTAGCATTTTTAGTCATCGCTACGTACCAGCAACTACCGGTGGAACTATTAAGTTTTTACCACTAGTCACAAGCACGTAATTGCTACGGTTTTATTATGTGCCTGGAACCAAAATGGGGAACAACTTTTGGGTAGCAAATACGTTGCAGTAACCTCTGTTTGGTTACCAAAAGTATACCAAAATTATAAACCATTGCAACTTTTCTGTTAAATGTGATTATGATAGATCGAAAAATAACAACGCACCTTCTTTAAATATATTTTTTAATAAAAAATTTCTTTAATAAAATATAGCAAAAATACTTATAGGTTGATACACATGATAGAAATCATTTTTATATTATTTCTAAGGCGCAACTTGGCGCCAATTTGTTATTTTTATTGAAGATTATATAGTAAAACATCTATTAGCAATCGCAACAAATTGCAACTTTATTAATGGCCTCCAACATTTTAGAAGTAAATATGGAGGTGGAGTAGCTTACGAAACATCACTTTAAAGTGAGTTTTCTGGGTAGCAAACTTTCAATACTATTGTAAGGTTCCGTTACTTTAAAGGGTTAAGCAATGATTTCAGACAGGTGACACGAACTTTCAGTACTACTTTAAAGTTTTAAAGACTTTAAAGTAGCTTTGGGCAAGTTACAATCATAATACGACTTTAAGGTAATTATACTAATAAGTGGCAATGCCGTTCCACATACTTTAAAATTTACTCGTAAAGGGACCTTACGTTTTTTTTAAATTAGTTTCTTAGTAAAAATGTATCCCTGTTTACAGTTGGACTTTTCTTATACTTTTAAATAATTCAATAAAAAATATTACGATTATAAATCGTGCATTGCCTATGTAGATCGTAATTGTAACTCACTCTAATTATTATGCAGAAAATTGGAACAAGAACATACGTGTAATATACAGGGTGTCTTATAGCCCACACACCGGACTTTACCACCGCATTTCTGATGGCATTTGGAACAAAAAATCTTAATAAAGTTTTTTGATTAGCGAAAGTTCAAATTTTGAGTAATTCTGACCGACGTTTTTAGAAAAGTACGAATAAAATGATAACGCACTGATGGTGACATTGATATCATGAATAAAAAATAAAGTTAACTGTATAAGTGCAAGCTTTGAAATTTTTAAGCCAGAAAAACATGATGAGATCACATTTCGCCATGTACTTTTCTAGTTCAAACACACCGTTTTCAAGCGCCCTGTTGTGTTACATTGTACTATTGCAGATTAAATTATTTCGCTTAGTTCACATAGTGGTTTTTGCTTTACTAAAACGCTCGTGTCAAATGATGACGAATTGTAATACGATTAGTAAATAACCAAAATTGTTTATACCTTTAAATTTTTACAAGCCATCTGTCTAGTACAACGGGAATTTAATTTAATTTAACCGTGACCTTCATATCATTTTACTGTAAAATTGGTTAAATCTAGCCTTAACTTTCAATAGCAAAAAATTGAGTAAAAGTGTTTTCCACATCGAATTCCAATTGCCTATTGAATTTACTAATTAGTGTTAATTAATGTGATGCTAGAAACATCAGGATACACTAGAGACGAGAAATGGCAAAAACGACACTTTTGTATGATTACTGTTTTACTTTCTTTCGTGATTATTATTAGTTTAAAAGGTTGGTTTATTTACCTTCAAGTAATGTCCCCAGTAAGCTTACTTAACGGTTTAACAAAAATAACTGTTTATTCACTCTCAAGCAGTTTAAAGGTAGGATTTAGTAATAATGTAAAACCACCTAACAAATACATACACGGCGGACGATTTATAACATTTCAGAAAAGGTAAAATAATTTCAAAAAAGGGAAATAAATTTTCATTTCTCAGAAAAATAAGTAACTTCAATTTCAAAACTGATTTGGTGTAATGTAAATACGGGTGTTTGTAGCTCCCGCACCAGACTTTACCAGTGCATTTGGAACAAAAAATCTTAATCAAGTTTTTTGATTAGAAAAAGTAAGAATTTGTAATAATTTTGACAAAACGTTTTTAAAAAATACATGTTCATTATGTTGTACAAGTTAAAGCTGATTCTCACTATACGGCAGGCTACCAACAGTCACCGGACTGACAAAACATTGTAATGTAAATACATTTTATATGAAGGTGTTCACATCAACCACCACAGACACGGCCCGTCGCCAACAGTTGTTGGTCATGATTGTTTGTGAGAATGTTTTGCAGGTCGGTGTCGATCCGTTCCTGAAAGAAACGGTTAGTGTGAACAGTCGGTCGCCGTCAACCGTGGTGTTTGTTGACGTCATTGGCATTGGTACAAATTTTTAAAACTGTATCTGTATTGTCAGCGTCTTTTGTAAGTTGTAAACTCAAGTTTTTCTGACAATAATAAACTACCATATTCTATAAATCTATTTAAGTACCGTTATTAAGGTTTTATTAGGGCCTTTAAAATAACAACTTTGCATTTTTATAATTTGTAGCGTGGTTCTTTATACTCTTATATACACTTTTACAATTTGTAACTTTTTACATTTTTGCCGTATTCAATTCACCAACCAACTTAACTTGTCTATTTAAGATTAGACTATATAAATTTTTACAATATTATTTTTAACGACATTACTCTGTCGATTTATATCAGTAAGTGTCTATTTACATTTTACTATTGCCTCTTAACACGACTTTACTCCGTCGCTTTATATTCAGAAGTGTTCTAAGAATATGATTTTCTAAGCTTATATACTATTTACTATTTACATAATCATATTACACAATTTGACGTCACCTTACCATCTAATACAATGATTACACTATTTACAAACATAATAGCAGATTAAAACATAATTATAATAAAAGTGACATATCTATTACAGATTATTACATAACATTTGCAATAACAATGATCTATTTACATGAACAAAAACCTTTGAAGAATCAATATACCGTCGATATTACACCTTTGAAAATTAATCATAACAATAACTTGCGGACTACTGGATGTTACGTACACTTAAGTAATCGGTGAGTAAACTATTTGATAATAAATAAAGAAACATGTATTATTTAACCTTATTAAAAAGTACACATTGGTTGTGTAATCAATGACATACCAGTAACTTACTTAAAAATATTTTTAACTGGTAAAGTTGATAAAATATTCCAAAAGTATTTGTTTTTAACAAAGATTTTAAATTTTTACAAAATTTTCAAAAATTTTGAAACTACCATCCACAGCAATACAATATACAATATGTCCACCGTTCCAAATATAAACATAAATTATATACGGTGGATTGAAATGAGAATACACCACAGATATTTTTCTTTATTCCTCTCAGCTAGTTCAGGTTTGCTCAGTAAAGCATAAATTATTTGAATTACGAGACTCTTATTTACTTTTATGCCTGGAAAGGAAGAAACATTTATATCGTAAGCACTAAAGCTCCTGCAAGCTGGACAACTGCTACTAAACTCTGAATTCAAAAGAAAAGAACGCTGGAAGCTTGTATTAACATCAATTAAACACATATGTAAAATTGAAAACACATAAACTTTATTTAACGAACAAAATAAAAATTCAAATGGAAAATCAAAGTAATAAAAATGTTATTGAAAATAATACAGTTGATAATTGAGAAACACTTCTCAGGTTTGCTCAAACGTTAGAAATAATTGTAGTGACCTGACATAGGGCCAGTACGGTCATTCGTTTGAACAGACCAACACAAATGAAATTTGTTTATAAATAAAAATATTCAGCAAATGAAAATAAATTTTATATAAAAGAAATTTATTTGTTTTATTTACTTCAAATCAAATAAATTCTCAAAAGAACTTAATGAACTAAACCAAATAGTTTTATATTTGAGGATGAACTTTACAGGTTAATTATTATTCATGACATTAATAAGAATCATTCATTATAACCAACCTTGTATATTACGATATATTTTCCCCTATTTAAAAGTTAATCATTTTTATTGGTAACACTGCGATGAAACCAATCAGCTGACTTCTTGTGTATAAAATATTGTCGATTGGTAGATCGATGTCAAAAATAAATTCAATCAGAATTTATTAAAACAATCACTTTCACTTTCAATAATTGTTACACAATAATTAAATCTTATTTTAATCCTTGAAAATTGTTCAGGTAACACCTTTAGTTTAATTTTAAACTTTATTTATACAATGACATTTGTGTCAAAAACATATGGTTGAAATATAACCACAAATTTATTACTGATATTATCCGGAGTCGGGCATAGATTCTGCCTTGTACGTTTTATCGACTGACTTTGTTACAATTTGCCCCAGCTTATATAGTTTATGCCAGAACAAAAGAAAACTATGACATTTTTTCAAAACAATGAAACATCGAGTAAGTTCGTGACGTCACTAATCCCGCACAGCTGTTATTTCTTTATCACTAATCCTAATTCTGTTACTACAGAATTGTAACCCTTTAAACAAAGACCAAAAAAGTATAATACATTCATTGTCCCAAAATGTATCGTAACGAAGATATTCAAGAAAAGCGATTTACAATGTACATATCTCGTTACGATCTAATTACATATAAAGTTCAACAAATCAAGGTTCATCCTTTACAAACTAGTTACATGAATACATCACACAGGTAATACAAATAATTTCTCCATAGAAAAGTCTTTACAATTTACTATAAACATATTTTTTTTAGAGTACGAACACCAATTAATGCATATACAAGTGCCAGCTTAAATATTAAGTCAATGTTTATCAATTTAGGCTCAAAATGTCCAGCATACAATGCTCTAAGCACTTACATCAAAACAATGGTGAGGAAAAACAGGATAAGAGTCTATAAGAGCCAAATCAACACGAACGACAGGATTTAATACCTTCATTAATTGAAGTGATTAGAAATCTTATAAACAAATTAAAAAATTAATTGTATTATATAAGTCACAACAAGATTCACCTAATTAATCTATTTTCAGCTAATTAGCAACATAAACTTGAGCTGGCCTCCTGGAAAATAGAAAAATTTATCTAACGCTAAACATCGTAATCTGTAAATTTAAATATGGAAATTACTTCCTCCTAACAAGTGGGAAACCGTCCCAAAGTGTAACTTGGGTTGCATAAACGTATTTAGGATCAAGCAATCTAACTAATTGATATCCTTTTTCTAAAATGAAACCTATTTATTTATGCATATAAAAAAGCTAGGTTATGTTTGCATGGAATTTTTATTCTTAGTTTTTAATTTAAGTATTAATGAACCTAACTATGGTCCTATGTATAGCCTTTATCTTAATTATGCCCATCACATAGCATGTCCCTCTTTTAATTTAAATCTGATATAAAAATATTTGTGTTAACGTTTCCGTTCCGTCGTTGATAAAATTTTCAATACGGTGATTTGACAACACCGCAATATATATTCGAATAATTGACATAACATTTAGTATTTATTTCTTTTTAAATTGTTTCTGAAAAATGAAACAAAAACCAGAAACCTGCAAATTTACATAAGTATGGGAAAGAAAGGATTGATAGGAAAATAAAAAACACTTTATTGGGTAAATGTATTTAATTATATTGCAAGACTGATATATTCTTATTTATAGTGATACAGTATCTGGCCATATTATTAGGGACATCCAATGATTTGGATGTTAAAAGTTTTATATTGTTAACACCAGAAAAAAATTTGAGAAATGTTTCACGTATGTTTTATTAACCCTTCTTGTATTAACAAGCAATTCAATAAAATAATTTTAAGTAATAAACTGGTATAAATGGCGAATTTGCTGAACATGCCAATAACTGAAGAGGGTAATCTCTTAGAGGATACTGGCCAAAATTATAAGTAGGTAGATATTTTACTAATTTTGTGGAAAAGAGTTTCTTGGAAACGTTTCTACGATTATTTTCTACAGAAATAGTAAAATACCTCCTTTACTAATTTCTTCAGTACCCGCTAAGAATTGCGTCCTTTAGTTATCAGAATATTCAGCATATTCGCCATTTATACCAGTTTATTATTTAGAATTATTTTATTGAATTATTTGTTAATACAACAAGCATTAATAATCACACGTAAAACATTTCCAAAAATCTGTTATTCTTGGTATTAACAATACATAACTTTTAACATTACTGTATATAACACAGATACACAGATACTGTATATAAATTATGTGTATGTTCTTGTTCCAATTACAATACTATTATAAGGTTTCGTTACTTTATAGGGTTAAGCAACGGTTTCAGGCAGGTGGCAGGAACTTTCAGGGCTTCTTTAAGGTTTTAAAAGCTTAACAAGTTACTACTACAACCATAATACCACTTTGAAGTTGCAACGACTTTAAAGTAATTATACTAAGTGGAAATAGCGTTCCACATACTTTAAAAATCACTCAAAATTAATGGAACTACGCAGTTTCAATAAATAGTAGAAACAACTTCATAACTACTAAAATATTCCGAACTGAAGTAATTGAACTTATAAAGTCATAAATTTAGTTATAGTTACGTAACAACTACTCGATCAAAGTTCCAATATCAGTTACTGCTACTTAGATGCTGCTTGGGAGGTGCCTTGGCATCGGCGGAGCTGGTTTCACCATACCTTTCCCTGAGAAGCTGCGAACTACCTATTACAATAACACTTAAATCTCGTACTTAGACTTAGTGTGTCTTGACAGCATACTCCACTCTCCACAGTTACTTCTTTCAATCTTTTTCTCTCATTTGGGTTACTTAAAAGTTTCTTGTAAAATTAGGTTTTTCTTTTCAGATGCAATGATTTATAGTCGGATCCAGCTTCCAGATATTGAAGAATTAGCTGCGATGTATAGATATAGACTGTTTTCTCTATTCTTTGACATTTGTTTGTTCTTCTGTTTAAAATAAAGATTTTGAATTTTTTAAGTACGTATTTCTCTTAATAGTAATGGTATAGTCATTAAATTTCCAAATCCTTTTGGAAAACTTGTCGAAATTATAAGCTATGCTCCAGATACCTCGAACAGATTAAAATTCATTTTTTAATTCGACAGGTTTTCTGTAAGTTTCGCAAAATATTAGATATCTGGAACAGGCGATGCAAAGAAAAAAGTTAGTATTCGGAAATACTCAGTTTAAATTGAAAATTTTCTAGAAGTAGACAGAAGATATATAAAGAGATGTCTCTAATAAGCTGATTCAAAAAAGACCCTCAAAATTTATCTGTTGTTTTGGGATTTAGTTTATTTTATTTTATGTTGGTTATAACGGTTTGGAATTTTAATGTCTATATGTACGGGTTTTCTAGTCAGACTTCAACTCTTTTGTAAAAGATAAACTTTTAACAAACAGTAGGATGTGGTGTAGGATGAATACTTGAATAACCTACATTTTATAAAATTGAATCAACAATTTAATCGAGTCAAATAAACCGCAATTCAGGACAAGCCAGGCTATTTATAAACCCCCTTTTTGGCCTTTTATCTAAGTTTTAGGCATTTTAAAAAGTTTTGCTTGAAACAAACGTATATGATATTCCTCATATGATGGTAAAAAGGTAAGTGGAACCTAACATGAAAAAATTCAAATTGTGATAACACCAATCTATAGTCTTACAGTAGTGGCAGTTGCTAGCTTTTTAAAGTAAATAAATAAATATAGAATTAAAGCAAGCATCTCGATTCAATTTCGTTAAATTAATCATTTTCGCCATAAAACATAATGTGTAACTATCTTGTGGTTAAATTTACTGGCAAATATAATTTATCTTGCGTTTTCTCTGACGTATTTCCATTAGTAACGTCTTAGGACATAATTTATGAAATTAGTGCGTAAAGGATCTATATTTACAAAACAAGCAGTTTTTAAAAGACATTTCGATTTTATAGGCCACAACTCTTGAAATTAGAGAATGGCAATAAAACAAGGTTAGCATCTTAAATAAATTGGAAAACTTGTCCGTTCCGGATAAAGTGTGTTGTACTCCCAAAAACTTTTTGGCTTAAAAGTTCTTGGTGCGTATACACCTGTTGGAAAGTTTACTATAGGGTCAAAAACTCTTAAGCTCTTCCAAGAATATTTCTTTAACAAAACTCCAGGATGTGGTTTCAGGCACGGTGTTAAAACTTATTAGGACTATGTTATTAGGTAACTTTAAATTATCTTGGGTAAGTAAATAATGATTAATTTATTGTGATTTTTAGGTGTACTAATTATCACCGATTTTGCTGAATATTTGGGAAGGAAAGTACATTTTCTAAAAAAACTCGGAATTTTATTTACTTTTAAATCTGTCGGTGTCGGTGCGTAACTAATTTGTTTTGATCCATTAGTAAATCTTAAATTAATATACCCAAGCAGCATCTAAGTAGCACTAACTGAGATCGGAACCTTGATTGAGTATTTGTTACGTAACTACAACTAAATTTATGACTTTATAAGGTTTAATTACTTTAGTTCGGATTATTTTAGTAATTATGTAGTTGTTTCTACTATTTATTGGAACGATGTAGTTCCATTACTTCTGAGTAACCTTTAAAGTATGTGGAACGGTATTGCCACTTACAAGGGGACGTTACAGTTGACGTGTCGCCGATTTCAAAATGTAAATTCGCAGGTTTATTCATTTTTTAGGAATAATTTAAAAAGCAATAGATACTAAACATTATGTCAATTATTCCGATATAAATAAATAAATCATTTTATTAAATGTATGGTAACTCTTAACTATATATTATTCGTATAATAATTAGAGAGAGTTACAATTACGATTTAGACAATACACGACTTATAATAGTAATGATTTTTATTGAATTATCTAAAAGTCTAAGAAAAGCCCAACTGTAAACAGGGATGCATTTTTACTAAAAAAGAGCTTGTGGGAATCGAACACTAGGTTGATTGTTTATAAGGGTACTACGTTAACCACGCGTGCACCCGTGCACCCTGTCCGTTGCGAGTAATGTTTTTATTCAAGTAAATACATTGCGTCTTGTTTGTGTTAATTAGTTATTTTTTAAATAAGCTGTATGAGATTAAATGCAGAAACACGTAATTCCTTATTTTTTTACTTTTGATTAACTATTGATTTACTTATGATTACTTTTACTTAAAAGAATAATTTTGAAATGAGCGACACGTCATCTGCAAGCTTCCATTGATAGTATAATTACTTTAAAGTCGTACTGACAGTTCCTACCACCAGTCTGAAACCATTGCTTAGCCCTTTAAAGTAACGGAACTTTACAGTAGTATTGAAAGTAAAATTAACGTTTTTGGTACCCATCACTTTAAAGTGATGTAGGAGGCCATTAATCAATTTGCAATTGGTTATGATTGTTAATAGCTGCTTTACTATATAACCTTCAATAAAAATAACAAATTGGTGCCAAATTCTGCCGTAGGAATAATATAAAATGGTTTCTATCATGTGCATCAACTTATAAATGTTTTTGTCATATTTTATTAAACATTTTTTATTAAAAAATATATTTGAAAAATATATTGTTATTTTTCGATCTATCATCATACTGGAATGACAAATTAATTAAACATTTCATCGTTCTTTGTATTATTAAGTACGTATTACAAATAAAATAGTAATCCATTTTGTGAAGCGATCGCAGCATTAGTATGGAAAATGATAGAATATTTGCTAATAATATTGAATAAGTTGCAAGAGTAAGAAATGTTTCATTATGAAATTGTAAAGTCGGTGGCGGCTTTTACAAGGAGGGAAATGAGACAATTTAGCAAATTAGTAATTTAAATAATTAATTTAGTTTAAAATAAAATGAATTTATTAATTTGGTTTATTATCATATAGTATACTAATTGTAGGATAAATACCAAATAGTATAAATAGCTGCAACGAAAGAATGTAGTAGAAGAGGGCAACGTAGCAAATGCTCTCGCTGGCTTGACAGCAATCAACTTATGGGCTTTCCGAGATGCAAAGAGGGCAGGTGAAATCGGGGGTTATCGGAATATATTGCAGTCTCCATTACGAAAAGGGTATTCCGTTCGGGTATCACAATGTTTACTGCTAGATTTGAATTTAGACGTCACGTTTTCGCTTTTTATTTCAATGAATTCTGTCAATAATACTAAAAAATTAATTGATAAAAATTAATAATTAACTTATGAATTAAAAATAGACCTAAGATAATAGCTCCATTACGACTAATACTAAATTAATATTAGTAGTACTATTTAAATGGGTCATTATTTTACGTGCAATGATCATTTGCTTTGGGAATTATAAGAAATATTCTTGTAATAAATAATTGTTTGCATTTGAAAAAATAACAACCACTATATTAATTTTGTTTATTGTTTCGAGCCTTACTTGGCGAAACTCCTAATTTATTTCACAATACTTGTTTTACAATACGCTAATTATTATTATTATTAATTCGCACTTAAAAAATCATTATGCTATGACATTACGAGTAAAATAAAAGACTTTATGTTTGTATACTGTAACTCTCTAAGAAAGTTCAATGAACGTTATGTCGTTGCAACAACTTTTATGGGCACTTGAAAAACATTTTATCCCTAAAATGAATAAATGTCTAATAAGCGGGTGTATATCATTTGATCTTTTTGTGCGTGCAAAAAATTAACTTAAAGTTAGTTCGCACCAACTTTTATTATAATGCGTGTTTAAATTTACCCATTTAATATGCAGGGGTTGTCACTTAACTTTTGTATAAATTTAATGTGTGATAGTACTTGTGACTTTTGTCTGTGTATTGAGAATGAGCCATGCCAGAAAGAAATGGCATGTTTACATTCATTTACTACTTTATTATTAGTATTGCATTTTGGGGCCGAGTTTCTTTACTATAATGTAACATCGACTTACTTTTTTACTTTAAAAACTAAATACTAATAACAAACAACACAAATTCCCTTCTGTTCGACTTAGATTCAATAACAGTTTTATTTTCTGGAAGTGGTATATTACGAAATAAGCAAAGGTTTGTAATTTATATTTAAATAAAATTAATTAAGTACGGATAATCGTAATAATACTAAATCAATAAATCACGATATCAATACAATCTTTGTAACATCACATCAAATCTGTTTTATGTAAAACTATTTACTATTATCAAATAAATAATCAAACGAAAAACTACATTTATTTATCATCTGCCTAATATTACAACCTCGAGTAAAATTAAAAGACAGAGGTTGAGTTTAACTATCTTAATAATAAATAAACATTTTAATTACTATTTTTATTACTTCGTAAAACTACGTGACTTTTTACAGGATAATTTGAAATTTAGAAGTTTAGTTATTTAGAAGCTATCTAAGAAGGAGAATTTTATTTTGTTTACAAACATCTGTTTTTAATGTTTACAAAATTAAAAAGATGCTCCTTTAGAAAGATTAAAGAATACGACTTCGGTAATAACTAATAAGTTCGATAATCCTTTTAAACGCACTTTTCTTTTCTCTTTAATTACCTGCAAATTAATAATTTTCTTAAAACAATTTAACACGACACGTCCTGAAGTAGGTAGTTTATTATTATTGATAATTTAAAATCGAGCAAATACATTAATCTCCTTAATATTCATTAATTATCAATTTTGTTACAGATACATTACTTTAAGGGGACAATTACTTAAGGGAGAACAATTAATTAAAAATAGATTTAATAAAGTCCGTAACAGTTTTGGCATCGTCAAACGTGTAAAATTAAAAAATATTATAAAATCTACTCCCTGGAAGAAGTGATGACCATATTTAAAGTACATAAACATCAGCTGACAAAGAGTTTACCTAAACTAAATAGGCGGAAACGAAAATAATAGTCAAAACAAACTGTAGTACATCACCTAGTAGGATCAATGTATCAGATATCAAGTTGAAAATGCAATTAGGTACATTTGGCTCTAACAGCGATTCTTAAACCAGTGACCACCAAACACACTTTTCAAAAACAATTCTTTCCAGTTATTATGAAAGATAAGGGATTGATGTTAAGCTTTTTTGTTGCTTTTTATGTATACCATCACCTGTTCAGAGGATACAAATCTTACGTGAAGCACCCTGTATAATTTATATTTTAAGTATGTTAATAATCAAAACAATCATATCCATCCATCATATCCAAATATTAGTGAAGGAGGAAGTATCAAAAAAATTGTAAAACTCTTTCTGGTAACTTTAATATGAATTTATAGTATAAGAGTAAATCGTAATCTTGTAGATGTGACATACAAAATGTTTTTTTGTTATGTTTGCTTGGTAATTAATTCCTCACAACAAATGTTTGGGTTTTACGAGGTATTACAGATTTAACGTTGCCCCTCGTAAAAAAATCACGCCAGCCGCAATTGAAGTAAGTTATTAAAGATTTACATTATAAAAGGCGGATGTCTTCCTATAGTAAGAAAATTCTGTTTAAACAAATAACTATAAATTCGTAGTAACCATCTACAAATAAACCGAATGGGACATGGGAAAAGGTCTCTAAAGTTTTTAACATCAGATAAGTTGGTGATTCGCTACAATCCAAAAATTACCAATTACTTCAACAACCGATGCTTTAGGGCATGGTTTTTGTAGTACCTTAACCACATTTTGCCAAGTGGGAATGAAAAACCAATCGCTTACGTTTCAAAAATGCTAAATGACACTGAGAACTGTTATACAAACATAGAGCATGAAGTTTTAGCTAGTAAATTGTACCGATTGTAAACTGTACTAAAAAGAACAACAATAAATAACACGATTACAGATGTCAATTACAGAAGATTCTGTTGTTAATCTGTACTATATAGTGGATACTAATCTCTTCTTAGAATAAATGTTACTGGCATTGACAATGTTTCATTTGTTTTAATTTTCTATTTTTTTGCCAGTTTTCAAATTTGTCTAGATGGCTTTGTAAGTTGCTTTAGGCTGGATCTTGGTGACTGGCAGGGATAATCATGCTGTTAGTAAATGTTTCAATTTTATTGATTTTTCCACTAATTGAAGATTTTATTATTATTGATTATAAAATCAATTTCTTTTTCTTAGATATATTCTAACGGAAAACCTTCTTCAAGTATTAAGCTCTCATAATTTTTATTTACCACAACACTTAAACTGTTATACACGTATACAGGGTGATTCTGAAATAACTGCTATCCTTGAAATGGTAGATAGACGGGAGGCAGTAGAGCTAATTTACCTTGACAAGTATAGGACAAAAAAGTTTTCCAGAAAATTAATTTTAAGGTTTTATTGAATTTTGGATCCGGTCCTGACCTTGGATCCTTTTGGATCAAGGTAAATTAGCTCTACTACCTCCGGTCTACCTACCATTTATAGGATTACCTTGATTTCTGAATCACTCTTTATAGAATTAATGAAGGATACTGAAGGATAGATACTGAAGAATACAAATTTATGAATCTTGGATCCGGTCCTGATCTCGGATATTTTTGGATCCAAAATTCATTTTCTGGAAAACTATTCGTTTTTGACCTATACTTGTCAAGGTAAATTAGCTCAACTGCCTCCCCTCTACCTACCATTTAAAGGATATCAGCTATTTCTGAATCACCCTGTCTTTTATTATATAGTAGTATTAAATACTATAGGATAAATACATGTATATTTTATTGACTACTGACCCTCATTCCTGAAATAAAGGTAATGTTTTTTCGTTAAAATTCTGCATATTAGAATAAATTAGTCATCTCGACTAAATTAAGTTTCTCAACTACTACATTCACGTAAACTGTTTTAACCAATGGAATCAGATATTTTCCAATGTTAGTTATATTCAAAAAAATTTTTTAGCAAACTGTTTTAGTGTAGGATGCTGTTGTATTTTTCTTTTTTTACATATATTGAAACAGTCATTTTAGATCTTAATTTGAAAAGTATTATTGTAGACTGACGCGTAGGTGCCGCCCCCGCCTTGCTCTGATTAAGTTACATTTATTAATCAAATTCTAATTCTGCGTTTAATTGTGTAGCAAGTGGGTTCTTATTGGACTTTGATATTATGTTGTTTGACTAAGCCGAACACTGAAATACTATCTATAAAATTGAATCGTATTGTTTACTAACTTTGTAAACACCTATAGGACGCTTCGATGCGTCTATTAGGGTTAAATAATTTGACTCATATTTATTATTAGTTACTTATTATTATACTTTTTAGTAATTCTGAATTGTTAAGAGGAGTGTCTGCAATTTTATTTAATAAAATTCAACAAATCCTATTTAAGTAGCAGTTTAAATAACAGTATCATCAGACCAGTAGATCAACTTTAAACCATCGCCTCAACCAGCCAAACCATAAAGGTAAATAAAACTTTGAGTTACATCGATTTCCTGTTTAACTTTCTACTAGATAACCTAAATCCGCGCATAGTTTTAACTAATTTCAACTACTTAGCGACCCTAACTGGGCTTTAAACGTTATCTTGCGGCTTACAGCAGTATTAGCATTATATACGTATAGACAAATTGCCGTCTAAAGTGCCCCGTTCGAGAATCATTGCCAGATTTTAATGCCACTTAGGCCTACGTTAAATGCTTTCCGGGGTTTTACGTTCACCTCAAAAGCGTAATTACATTGTCGAGAATCCTTTTTAACTACGATTTGTGGGGTCCTTTTTTCTTTTTATTCTACTAATGCTTTTTTACTGTTTACTATTGTTCTGCGCCTTATAGAAACAATAATGTAGGAACTAAATAAGGTTATGTTGTCTAATGAATAAGAACGTAAGTCTCATCTCAAAATAGAAGCCTTTCAGCAATGGAATTGTGTCGAACTTTAGATTTTCCATTCATTGATTTCAGTGAATAGACCAAATAAATAAAACAGAAATTCTTTTTGGTGGTAACGAAAGAAGATTCTTCAAAATATATTCTATAAGCAGACTGATGTTCACACAGACAGTAATATACACACAACTTCTACCAGAAAACTTTTTGTGGTTTCATTAGCACTCATATCTTTTTTTTTATAAGCAGTTAGTGACTAAAAGTGTCGACATATGAAATGCGTCAGTGTTGCCACAAATTAAATGTTTGTTTGTTATCTGATATATAGCGTTAATTAGTGGCTAGCCATTTTGGATATTCCCAAAAACGTCTTGTGTTCTAAAAATAGTTAACATTAAGTCGTATACCTACTGGTTAGTGAACTTAAACAGTGTTGTCTCCAATGGGCTTATAAGGTGCGTTGTACATCAATTACGATCTGCTAACACACTACATCTTTCACTCGCAATTTACAAGATTAATCTGTAACGACCTCTATTATTTTCGACTGGAAAAGTTATTTTGAAGCTTCTCTATATCAAAGATCTAAATTCTTTAATCTAAATACATCTAAGCGATTATTTACGGAAACGGTCCACCACAAGGCTGCATTATTATTAAGCTCGATTATTTTTAGTTGTATTTAAGTTATTTATTTGATTGAGTTAGTTATTTTTATTTGATTCTTATCAATTTGATGGTTGCTTTGGATTTCTTTGCATATAAAAAGACATTGTGTCACATATCTGACTCATGTATGTAGGGTACATATAAATGCCAACAAGAGAACAGCCTTCAATAGTATTTTTCTAAATAATTTTTGCACGTAATAGAAAATCGCTCATTGATTACTCTTTGTTTTGTCCTCTTTTACATAAACACGTTTGTTGGATCACTGGTTCGTCTGCTAATTGTCCTAATTTGTGGGAAAATAGGTAAATTTTGATTTTCCTTTCTAAATAAAACCCAGGTAAAGTAAATTCATGAACGTAAAATATACCTATAGGATGGGGTTATCATGCGTTCAATTTAAGTGGTTATAGAAGACGCCAAAAGGAACAAAAAAAGTTTTATATAACTTTGTTATAGGACGTACCACTTTTTCAGAAATAACTAATAAAGTTATAAATTTTAACATAATTTTGCTGCGTTAATAATATTAGTTTAATTATGGGACTCTGCATCTCAGAAGATGCATCTCATCTAGCACAACAAAAAAAAACCTTAGTAACATTTTTTCGTATGATCAATCGTTTACTCTCAAAATCGGATTCTTTTTACATTTGAAAATTTTGGGAAAATGTGAGTTTGAAAAAAATAGTTTTCACGTGAGTTTCTTATCCAGATGAAGAGCTAGGTACGGTGCTTCATTTGCATGAGGAATTGATATATTATTTAGATACACTGGCGGGCATTCAGTACGACAAATTAAAGTTAAGCTGACATTCTCAACTGAAGTGCTGTGCCTTGTGCACTCTTATTCTACTACACTATTTACTTAGGCAGGTTTGTAGGAAGGACAAATGCATTTGTAGGTTAAGAAAAGATATTTGAGAATTGGTATGGTTAAAAAGAAGGATTTTATCGTGCTCTTGATTCTAAGTAAAACTTCTAATATGTATTAGCAGTTGCAATAGCACCTCTAAGTAGCGTTCTACTTTCGTCATCTACTACTAAAGACAAAGTAAAGTGCTAAGCAAATATGTAGATCTTTTCTTATTATGATTTAGGTCACTCATTATTTAATAAAGAGTTCGCCATCTGCGGCCTGTTATTTGCTTTGGCATTTTCTAAATACTTTTATACTCTTGACGGAGAAGTTACCCATAATTAATGAAAACTAAATAGCACAGAAAGCTCTAAACTTTAACTATGAAGTTCTAGTACGTCAAAGAATTGTAAGTTTTAAGGTTTCATAGTACAGAGCATGAAACTTACGTCTAAATCCTAAGATCTTTGGGGTTCAGAGTTTTAGCGCTCAAAAATTAAATAATTTCAAGAGTAGATTAATAGTCCAAACAAGTTAGACAGTGTAAAGATCGGATCCGTGCAGAGATGGAGAATATCGCACCCGACATTATTGAGCATACGTATTGGAAACTGTTTATATTTATTTAATTCTATGTGTATTTTTATCAACAAAATGTTACGCAGGTTACGCAGTTTTTTTCCTGGGGTTATCATTTCCGGTAAAAAGTGGTATATTCTTGGTACAACCGCACGATGGGTCTGCATGATAATAATCGCCCCTCCCTTCATAGCTTCTGGGGCCTGGTTTCAAGGTTATTTGTAGTAGTAATTTTTAACTTCTTATCAATAATTCGTATTTTATTAATTAAATTTGAAAGAAAAAAATATGGTTAGTTTTTCCGCTGCGCTATAGCTTTTTAAATCAGCCTCATGACTCACAACCATCACGCGACACATGTATTAGTTACAATATTAGTTTACCAATAGTCTTGGATTCTATGGGATTCTATAGGAGACTATATAGACTATGGGATTCTTCTAGGAGATTCTATTAAATGATTTTAGCAAAATTGCAACACTCACCTCAGCCTCGCGTCGACAAGTGATTGGCAGTTTTCACTGTTTGCCGCTAGAGGTCATAGAGCACCTTACAGATCTAGAGTCACTACATCTAGTCACCTTGACCGCGCTGGTCGAACAGAGTACCGCAAACCGCCACCATATCTTTAACGCAACTTTTAACGCAATTGTTGAGATGGAGACTGAACGGCACAAAAAATATCAATGAAGGAAAGGAAAACACAAACCTTGAAAAAAATCAAAAATTCAAATCTACACTTCGGAAAAAAGACATATTTTGTCGACAGTCGCGGTTAAGTCACAAATTAAGAAAAGTAGGTATTTGATGGCGAAAGGATAAAAAAGGCAGAAAAACTAATAATTTTTCACATAATTGTAACAGACAGTTTTTGGTCTATTTTCTTATCTCAAGATCACCTCGTATATTGATAAAAATGTTGTTGGGTTATCCTTTAGACTACACCCTATATACTATAAAATTCGTATTTCTTCTCTTCTGTTAATTAAGTTTAACTTTTTAATTGCTAATTATTGATTTTTCAAATCTCTTTGGTTGTCCGTTTTCATTAAGTATTGGTAGGTTTGGTATTTCAACTAAAAAATATCGATTTTTCAATATTCCCTATATGGACATAAATATTTTCTAGCATTCTGATTCGCTATCAAGTTATTAAATGTTAAACGCGTCTTGTGGCTGGAGAAAACTCTCCCCGCGACCCGATTAAAACATACTCTCTTCTTGAAGATTTGTTGACAAGGCACGGAGTTAGATTTGATGCCGTTTAAATTTTTGTGATTTAATAGTAAAATTCCCTTTTGATGGGTCAATTATTGTGTAACTAATTCACAAAATCGTTTTGTAAAATAATGAAACGTATTAAATCATTGTTTGGAAGTTTTCGAATATAACGAAATTATAGTTTTTTTTGTATTAGGAAGCTATGCTTTAGAATGTCCATTTTGGAACCATCCCTTCGAATCGGAAAGGTAATATTTTTTATTTAATTAAAAGTTATTCTTGTTGTATTCAATAAAATTTCTTCTACAAAATCAATAATTATTTATAGGGAAATAAATCCAGACTTTAATTTAAGTTGACGTTTATGTCTAGTGTCTATATTAGAGGATAATTTACTTTGGTGTTGGAATAGGATAGTTGAAACTGCGAGCTTTATCCCTGTTCATTTTGATGATAATGGCGAATATATGCTGAAATCAACTATTATAAAACATTACTACTGATCTTATCGTCCGCAATATTTTGAGTTCCCACTCGTAGTAGCTGAAAGCCTTCTCCAAAGAGTTTATGACAACTTGGTGATCATCTGCAACGAGTCGACGGCAACCAAATTTGTAAACAAATTTAGTTTATAGAAACAACCAGGTGGGTTCTTTATATCCTGTTTTTATATAGAAGGTTACTTAAATTCATGGCATCAAAATTTAATTTTGTGTTAGAATGCTCTCAAAGTTATTTTTATAAGATTCTGAATTAATTTCTCAAGTAACTAATAAACTTAAATAACGATCAAGGTTGGGTTTTAGAAGTATTTTTAAGCTAGTTAGGAATCGTTTAAGCTATTATTTATTTTTATGTAACAACATTATTAATTATAGTAATACTTTAGTTAATTAACAACTGAAGGCCTCCTAGTACACTATTACTCCAATGAGATTAGGAATTTTTGCGTGAATAAATAAATGATAATATTTGTGCTATTTATGTCTTTTTTATAGTGTTTGATATCCTTGATATGTAGATAACGAAGTGAAGAAAGTCGGCACTTGCATGATTGAGGCTGATTCACGTTAAGATCTAGATCTCCGTTATTAAAGGTATTGTACAATGTACGCTTGACTCGAACGCGGCCGTGTGACGTCACGCGTGCTTGCGACAGAAGCACTTGTTATACGTATAGGGTTTAGTTCTAGTTTATTTAAGGGTTTATTGCATTTTTTATTGATACAGTGTATTAATATATAATGGATAAAATTACACCGTATGCATTTAAACACTTGGAATGATTCAGAGGCATCGGTTAACGATTTATCACAAGACGAAGACAATATTAGAATCGGAAACGTCGCCTGGTGTTTTTGCGGATTTTGTGCTCCTATGAGTACAAATTATGAATCACATTGATGCGTGGAAACAAATGAAATTTCCAATTTCAAAGGCGGGTTAGTGTATAATCTTGCACGAATCTTTTCATAGTGTAGTGTTAAATCTAGACACTTTGCAAGCTTCTCGCTACCAGATGTTATTACGAACGGATCAAAAACTAATAGAAAACGTCTTACCGAATTAAGCAATCGTTAGTGGCCTATATCATATTAAAAATTTATTTATTGCAACAATTCTTGGTTGCCTTTGGGAAAAAATAAAAGGAAGGTAATACCTGCTTGTGTCGTTTCAAAAATGAGCGAATATCCAGAAGATAATGATGTGTATACACGATTTCGTCCTGCAGAAGGGGAAGATTAAGATTATTTTGATTAAGAAAAAGGAATAATTTTTTAAATATTTTGTGTTAACTAAATATTTACATAAATTATAAAAAAGTAAAAATAACTTTAAAAATAACATGTACTACTAATAGGCGCGGGCACGCGTGACGCCACACGCGTCGAATCTTTCAACTTCAAAAATTAATTACAGGCTTATTTTTAAGATTTTAGAAGTTTTACTTGTGAAATGGTTATCTACATTTTTTGTTTAACTCATTAAGCTAAAGTTGTAAATTCGTTTAACAACACAATCATGCTGGCGCCCCCTTCATAGTTCTATGAATCGGCTGATATGTAAATGAATCTAGTTATTAAAAATGTAAAATTTTTTAATATATGTTCATTAATGCAAAATTGAGATACGTCACACAATTCGCGATTTTTTTGAGTTACGTCTCCTCGCGATATTGATCACGATATGTAACAAAAAGATAAAAAAATTCTCATTTTCTTTAATTATATTGAGTAAAATTCGTAATAAATATTGGCTAATATAGTTATTGTTGTTCTCTTTTGCACGATTTTATTAAGTTCTTTTTAATATTTTATTGCGGTTATTAGGTTATAGAATTTTTTTAAAATTTTATTAACAATGAAGATTTACAATCTGCTTGACATAGCAATAAGTAAATTAGGTTAGCAAGTTACAATGAAGGGAGAAGTGGTCCAGTGACTACACTCCGAACTGATTACTACTTATGTAATTTGTTTGACATAGAATAAGTACTGTTATGGGTCCACATCTGTGGGCCATCTTCTGTTTAGTGTTCTTCGTACTGGTGGGGGAACGCTTAAAGTACTAGCTTCTTCGTTTGGATGTCCAGGTAGGTTGTTTAAGTATCTACTGGTTAGATTACGGATTACCTCTTCTACAAGTGGTATGCCTGAGTCATCATGTAAGGTTTTGTTCCTGACATACCAAGGGGCATCAAATATCATCCTTAGTATTTTGGATTGCAACCTTTGGATGATTTTGGTATTTGAAGGTTTAGTACAATCCCAAAGCTGAACACCGTTTGTCCAAATAGGTCTGATGTTACATTTGTACAGGAGAATTTTGTTGTCAGTTGTTAGTTTGGATTTCCGACCGATTAACCATTTCATCTGCCGTAGCTTGAGGTTGATTTGTGTTCTCTTGTTTATGATATGGGCTTTCCAGGTTAGTCTGCGATCTAATGTTAATCCTAGATATTTTATCTCGTTTTTCACAGGAAATTGGGTTCCGTTTATTGTTACTTCAGGGCATTCAATGTGTCTATTTGTAAATGTGACATGCGCTGATTTGGGTTGGTTCACTGTTACTCGCCACCTGTTGAGCCAGTCTTCGAGGAGGTTAAGGTGGTGCTGAAGATTAGCTGACGCCACTTGTGGGTTCTCGTTTGTAGCAATTAAGGCAGTATCATCCGCACAAGTAGCGATTTTTGTGCTAACTGTAGTTGGAATATCGGAAATATATGGAATATATAGAAAAATAAAAAAAAATAACTCGCTCTGTATGATCGTCTAACTTCGCTAACGAATTACATTACATCAAGAGAAAATCACCCTTTGAGCTACAATCTGTAATTTAAGAGGGAATGTAATAAATAACTATTAAATTTTGTGACGGTCGTGAGATTACTATTAATTTTTAGCTAAAAGTCCTGAACTATTTAATTTCTGAATCAGATGTTCATTTTCGAAGCACGAAAATAAGAATAGAAAAGAAAAAATCTGTTCAAAAATAAAAAACTTCTTGGACACGTTTTTGTGTGGGACCACCAATTTGGGTAGGAGGTGCACGGCGCTTGAAATTTATCTCGTCTCAGATAACAGATCTAGTGCATTGAACTATTCTAAATTTATCCTAAAAGTTTATAAGAACTTTACAAAAGTATTTTTAAAATTTTTAATTTACAAGTAGATCCCTGTTCTTCTAGCATTAGTTACTGAAACATGCTGGGATATTTATACTGTCGGGTATGGGTATTTTTGGATGTATGTTACTTTGTATGGTTATTGCAATTGCAACACTCCCATTTCAACAAGGGAGCGAGTTTATAGTGCCCCGGAGTCCCCTGAATATACTGGCAGGTATTCCATTTATCACAATGACAATAGGGCAAGCTTTTTACTTTCTCTTCCTGCCTTCACCCTTCAATTCGCTGAATAATAAATATATTTAGGATATAAGGTACTATCTTTACCGTGTACTACAGAATATAAGTTCTAAAGATAAGACTTGTATAACCTTGCTTATAAGTTAAAGTTAAGAGTCTGTTTACGTCACACAACTCAAGATGCGCTCGGGGGTCGAGTGCGCTACATTATTACATACAAATTATGTCGAAAGCCCTTAAAGACATTTAGAAATTAGTATGTGGAGTCAGTGTAGGTTTGGTATCATTGGAAAGCTGGGATCTTCCTTTATGTCCCTCTCGTAACGTAATTTTCGCTTTAATTGTTCTGTTTACAGGAAATAGCTCACAGAAATCTACAACTGTAGTACTTCTTACTCCCGTATATTTCAAAAACAAATGAAAAATATCGAAAAGTATTACAAGGTGGACCTAGAAGTTTTTTTAGTTGAAATCAATAGATTCATTTGTTTTACAGAAAAACGTTAAGAGCGTAGAGTGAAAAATGGATTTATTACAAGTGAATGACAGAACTCTTAAGTTGCAAATTATAAAACCATATAACAACTCCAAAATTTTAAGCTGGAAAGAAATAATGCACTTCCAAGGTTAAAAGGGTATGGTATATCTGTATATATGTATATATCATTAAATATACTGAGGTGTTATTTACTATTTTGAAAACTCCACGTTCGGGACAAGCCAATAAATTATGAGATGAATTAATAGATAATAATAATATTAATTTGATTCGGCTAGCTTTAATAAAAATAAAAGTATCATACCCTAATAATATTTCCTTTGCCCAATAGGCTAGTTCAGTTTTAATTTGGTTGGGCATGACATAAACACCTAAATTAACTTTACCAATCTCCACTTCTGAAAAGATGAACTTAATATAGCCCTCACCTGGAATTCTGTTTCTGGACGAGAAATAAATTCAAGCTCTGTACTAAAAATTGTATGGATACTTACGTACCGCATAAATGATAATTAAATACTGTTAAAATTGTAAACACAAATTTTATTTTATTTATGTTAAAAGTATGCTGCAAATGAAATAAAACTCAAACATATATATTATCTTGAAAAAACCTCTCTTTAGTTTGTTTAAATGAATTATTATTTTCTTAATAATCTGACAGGAGGCTTATAACAAGTTTCATTTGAACAGACCAACATAAAATAAATTTATTTAAAAATAACTTAAATTAAAAAAATAAGAACCAAGTTCTTAAATGAATTTCTTATAATTAAAAACAAAATTTTTATATAAAAATTGTTTTTTTAAAAATGATTTAGTTAAGTTTCTAATCAGAAGACGGATTCTAAAATAACTTACTTTTATAGTGTTAAATTAATCATATATGTGTCGCTACGCAGTTTAAAAATTCCCGCTAGAAACACAACCGGTAACAAGGCATACCACAAATTGTTACTCAGCTGTTGAATCCATACGAAAAGATCGATAGCAGAAGAAAATATATATATTTCTTCTTTAATTTAAATAAAAGAATTCATACCACAATTTCCTGTGATTGTATTTAAAAGTGAAACTAATTATTTGTTCCATAAATCATCAAGGTAAGTATCTTCCTTGATTATGATTGACGTTTGTTTGTTGACAAAAAACATATGGGTACCAAAACCCAACTTCATTTTACAGATCTTAGTTTTGGAGTCGAGCATAGATTTAACCTTAACTTTGATCGACTGACACTGTTTCTTTTCAAAGACCTTTTTATAGGTTTGGACAAAACAATTGAAAACACGCTAATTTGTGAACTGTATTTTTTTCATGACGTCACAAAAATAAAAATAATTAACGAAAATCTTAATTCTAGTTAGATGAAATGATAGCTGGTAAAAAGACGAATAAAACAACATAAACACTGTCCAAAATCAATATTTGCAAAGAAAATTCAGAAAAACAATCAGCTGTTACAAAATCAATTAAAACTTAATTACATCTATACTGTACAATTTCCAGCTAAGTACATTAGAATATGGAATAGTTACATTACTATTCAAGGTAGTATTTCTATAAAGTTTACAAACAATACAACTAAATCTTAACAGAAAATTCAAAATAAAAATCTGACTATCACGGCTTATAAAAAAATGATGCTAATGCAAGTCCTGGATTAATTAAAACATAAATTGATCAAAACTACCACCATTATTGTCCAGGATACACTACTGTAAGTGACTGAATCAAAACAATGGTGCAAAACATTAAATAAATATCAATAATTCAAAAACTGTGAAATATCAATTATATCGATTTCTTCTTGCATAAAACATGAATATATGCAGATATGGAGAAATGTAAGCTAATTGTAGCATAATGCATTTCAAGATAACGACTTAGTTTAACTATTTTCAGTGAGACATCCACCCTAAACTGTTTTAGCTTCATGGGAAATGAAAAAGTATTCTCTACGTTGCCTAACGTCAATACTCAATTATAGTGTGAAGATAAAACATTCAAGAAAAGTGGATAAACTATCCTAAACTTGTAACCTGTGTTACCTAAAACATGTTTTATTATAAAACAACATAATTGACTCATATTCCATGATAAGTCGTATTCTTTTAAGTTATGTTTTATATTAATAATTCCATATGTAACCTTTTAAAAAATAAAACTAATTTCCTAGCATGTCTATAGTTCTTTTTATTGCATGAATACTGTAAATACACATGATTTGATTATTCGTATGCATCAGAAACCTATCGTAGCCTTTACATATTTTTTATTTATTGTTAAATAGTCAAATTTTTAAATTTGATGAAGTTCAATCATCTCAATACACAGAATAAAGATTGGCATGAAAATAACGACATCATAACAGTACAATAGACAATGCAATCCTACCCAGGGAAACTAAAAGTCAAAGATTGGGAAACTCGTCCAAGTAACTTTTAGAGTTACTTTTATTAAACAACGTTACGTGGAGTACCTTACTGAAGCGTGTAAAATTAGAACTAAATCGTGTCTGGTTTTCTTCAAGTTTGGTACAAATATATAGGCAAAACTCTATCCTAGTGTACCTGTAAATAATTAATTAGCAAAGAGTAGGGACAACATGCTTAACTGTCATATATTTTTGATCCAAACTTTTGTCATCGTTTATGGCCATCCTTTTAACAACAAACGAAATTATCTGTTAATAAAAGTACGACGTGACGTGATTGAAACTTTACACATAATCTTAGGATTGAGATTTTTTATGAAGTATCAGAACACTCAATATCACAATATTATATTAATTTTTACGTATAGTGTAACGTGCAGAATATTAGAAGATTCAACTTAACAAAATAGTCTTGGTACGGCCCTGTGTATAGTGAGATATTTTGTTTGGGTTAAGTTAAAATTCAATTCCCACGTTCAATATGCATTCTTGTCGAATATAGTTACGGACAGCTACATTTAAAACTTCTTTTTACAGACGAAGTTAATTCTACTAAGTAATAAAGATATCGAACTGCCTTGTAGTTTAAATGCACATACAAAAATTCATAAAAGATAAATTATTGGCAGGCTGCATTTTAATATCGTCATTTTTCTGTGTGTTTTGGGTTACGAATAAAATATTTACCAGCCAGCAAGATAATAAATGTGTCTAGGTGTCGGATTTTATAGTTTGCTATTTTCTGTTGGGAAGATAAGCACTTCTTAATTACATCTTCAGTAAGAAATGCCTTTTTGTTATTAACTAAGATTGTCTTTGATATTTGTTAAATTTCATTTTCAAAATTGTATTTTGTGGGAATCCCGAAATTTAACGTACATTTTTTGTAGTTAGAAATTTTTAATGAATGTAAGAAATAATAATTTTTATGTAATCCATGCTCGCTTTTTTTACGTTTTTAATATACAGACTTCAAATTTAATTACCGTTTATATAGTTCGGCTCAACAAACTGCCGATGTTCATTTTATTAACAATTTTTTTAATTGTTCACAAAGATTAATGATCAGATCAATTTAATGTTAAATTTAAAAAGAAAGTCATTTCCGAAACTGTGGACTTTATTATTAATGATGTAACATCTATTCAGTTTGGTGACGCCCTCTATTTGCTTATTTGTTCCCGATTCTATTATTTAATTAAAAACTTTGTATAAAAAAAAACTTTATGATTAACACCATCGACGCCTGAGTATAATTTGATTTAAAAAGAATCCTCTTGGATGGTAGACATGTTTAGCATCTTGCGTAAGAGGCTTGTAGTCTGGAGGATAACAGATTTTGGGGCAGTAAGTAACGTTGGTATTAGTTTTAGTCCAATTTTGTTAATATATGAGCTGAAATTGTTGCTAACTAAACCATTTACACTTATAAAAAGGGGTATGGTGTAAACTTAGGGGTATTATTATTATTATCTCTTTTTCGTTACAGCTTTAGACTGGTTTGCAAATCCTCCACAGATTGTGCATTACCAATGTCCTGAGTTTGTGAATTCTTGATCAATGCAGATGGAAGTAGTTGGTTCTTAAAGAGAGGTAACTATTTTTTGCAGGTAAGTTAGTTACGACAGTGTGTTTCTTATTATATGTGCTGTCCCTAACATGGCTTCTCTTTGTAGGTCTTCTAATCGATGGACTCTCGGCAACGCTTCAAAATTTTTGTGTATTATTCCCAACACTGTCCAGGGCACCAATTATTACTGGGAGTACTTGCCACACCCTTTGGATTTCTATGGTAAGGTTTTGATACTTAAGTTTCTTTTCAGCTTCCTTATTTATTATATTGTTATTCGCTGGTATTGATACTTCAATTAAAAGGCATTTTCTATTGGTGTGATCTTTTATAATAATGTGTGGACGATTTGCTCTAACTTTCCTATCTGTTTGTATTCCTTGGTCCCACAGGACAGTTAAATCTTTAAGGAAGTCTCTGGTTGCGCTTTATGATCATACAATTTTTCAGTTACTTCTGTACCAATTGCTTTACAGATCTTATAGTGTATTAACCTATCCACGCGATCGTGTCTCTTTACATATTCCTTGGTTGCTAATATACGACACCCCGAAATAACATGGCCTATCGTCTCTAGTTTTTTACATAGTCTGCACATAGTATCTATATTTTCTTTGAGTATGTTTGTCGCATAATAGTTTATGAGAAGAGCTGGGTCTTGTGCTGCTATTAAGAGACTCTCTGTTTCACCCTTCAGGTTTCCTTTGCCTAACCATAACACTGTGTTGTTCTTATCTATTAGTTGTTCATCTATGTGCCTCGCAAATTGCCCGTGCATTCTTTTATTAACCCACTTCTCTTCTATTTTGCTTTTTTGTCTTGTTTTTAACTGGTTATTGTTATTATTATTATTATGTTCTTTACTCACGATTTGTAAGTCCTTGGTGTACATCCAGGACTCGACCAGAGTCCTCAGGAGGTCCTTCATGACAGGACTTTGCGTAGGATAAGTGCAGTCCCTAGTAAGGCAATTTTATGAAATTCAGAAGCTTTTGGGTTGCCTGGAAACTGTTCGAGATATTTGTCGAATACTTTCCTAAGTGTCCCTAGGGCGCCGATGACTATTGGTATTATTCGCGTTTTAGTAGCCCACGATCTTTGTATGTCAGTTGATAAGTCCCTGTATTTTGTTATTTTCTCAGCCTCTTCTTTTAATAACATTGTTGTCATCAGGCATCGTTATAGCGATGAGAAGACACATTTTTTACTTTTGTTGTGGACTACTATGTCAAGGAGATTTGCGTCTACGGTACGAGCTGTTATAATACCCTTACCCCACATGAACACAGTTTCTTCGATGTTGACTACTGGCTTGGGATCGTGCTGGTACCATTTTTCTTTCACCTCAAAACTAAGGACTTTACAAATCGTCCAGTGTATATGAGGTGCCACCTTATTGTGTCGATCTAGATATTCCTTGGGCGCCATTATTCCACATGCCGAGATAATATGGCCGACGGTTATCTCAGCTGCTCCTCACATTCTGCATCTGTTGTCAACTTTCATTTTAAGAATTTTGTGGAAGAAAACATTTGTCGGTTATAGAAGAAATGGATTATTAATAAACTTTCCATCGAAACTAAAGTTTCTGCTGTTGGAGTGTTTGTAAATACAACAAATTACATTGATGTACAATATTTGTCGTTGGCAATTAAGTTTATAAGACTAATGGTGGAGAATTAATTCTAGTGTAAGAAGTCTAATCTAGTGAATTAATTCTTATTTGTTTATGGACAACAAATAAAATTTATTTTTGTATTTTTATTACAACCGCAAATTGTATTGGTTTGTGTTTGTTAACTTCGCGTTCTGGGTTTCATGGAGCCATAATATTTAACTTCAACTTAACTTTAACTTGTATTTATTTTTGAATATAACTATTCTAAATCCAGTCGCGCTCAATAAGCAATCTAACCCTATTACTTCAGCCCTATAAGAGCTACTTTTTAGAATCTAATTAAGTTTAATTTGCTCAATGCTAGGCTATGGGTTTGAATAAATATAATTTCAAGCTTATTATCCTAATTCTTAAGTTGCTTCCTTTTGGGTGTTATATTAGATAATGTTCTACAACTCGTAGATTATTCATCTGTCTAAAAGTAAGTTTTATTAGTGCTGCCTGGAATCCCAGCCGTTAAAGCTTTAAGTAAATACCAGTTTTTTAAATGTTCTAATTTATTCCTCAAAGAAAAAAAGAGTCCATAATTGCAAATGAAACAAGCACGACAGGGAAAGTGATCAATTTACGATATGGAGATTGAGTTGAGGAGATTGGCGAGAACTTGACAGCATGGAATAGAGTGATAAAGCAGAAGCGATTGATCTTACAAGGACCGTAGCACTCTAATCAAACACAGGCATAATACTAGTAAAAAAAAGAACTTGTTTTGTGCTACTGTAACCCGTAAAAGTCTTATTTCAGAATAGCATTTTTAAATTAATAAATTTTGCTAAACTGAATAAGATAGAGTGGTTACTTCTGCTATTCTGCTTTGAAACATTCAAAGATCATCACCATACTTCAAACACCTTTCAACAATTCATTTAAAAAACTAGTTAGTATTTCAAATATCGTATTAACTAGGCCTAAGGAAATCTAGAGGTCTAATTTCAGTTTGAAACTTTACAAACTACCTTACTCACAAAGGAGCCAAGTAGTATACCACTAGGAAAGTGTTACGTAATTTTCATTTTCACTATTGCTACTACTACTACTACTACTAATGCCTTCTGTAGAAAATATAACGTGATATGCCTTGCATGGTGTTTGTAATTTTCTGAAGCTAGAAGTAATTAGTAGCAGCAATAAAGGGTAGTTACATCCTTAGGGTTAACGTCTGGGTTGATATGAGTTGTAAAACAACTCCCATAATGTACTAAAAACAGAGGCTTCGTCTTTGCTTTGAAGTTTAATTTAAAATAACCTCCTTCTTACTCGTGAATTACGTATGCATAATTACAATAACTATTTACCTAGTTAAATTCAAGACAAAGGATAAAGACGTACTATTTCGCTATTACCTTTTGCTTTTGTTATAAATTTAGGTTCTGCGTTTACAACGAAGGAGAGATAAGAAGTATATTCTTCATAGAGCCTCGTTTGCCTTTACCTTGTTATTGTTGGAGAAATGTTAAAATATCTCGAAAACGGTTGATTTTAAGTATAGAGAATGCTACACAAATTATGTGTAGAATTACTGAGGGAACTCAAAGAAATAGAAATATACAAGGTCCTATTTAAGATACAAAAGTTGGTAAAGCTTCTGGAAAACATATTGGCAACACTGTCGTCAGCAGTTTGAATCCAACATAGTATGTAAATGAGTGCTCCAAAATCCTCTTCGATCGTGTAAGCCGTTAAAAAATACTTAAAGGTTTCCATACTTTTTATATTCCTACGTTAAAGGTTAATAATAAAATAAAATTTAGGAAAACTCAATCTTATTTATATGAAATATCTTCTATTTTAACGTAATATATGATTAAAAAAATTCAAATCTTGGGCGCCGGAAAAAAGCTCATGTCTTAATTTAGAACAACGCGATTTATTAAAGTCAGCAAAACCTCTAACCCAATATAACCTAGAAATTAAGAAATAACAGTTTAAGCAAAACATACAATTAAAATGAATTGAATTTTACATATTGAATTACGGTTGTTGATGTCTCCTGTTTTACGGAACTGAACCATCAACAACTCCGTTTACCGTAAGAGCACCTACTGCATTACGTCAGAGTGAATCAGGGGTGTACTAAAAAGCGAGAATTAAAGTATAAAGTAACCAAGGAATGTTATCTTAAATTGCATTGAACAATTATTAACGTATAAGACAGAATATACTATAGTCGGCTATTACTGTTAGCATGCCATCAGTGTTGAAAGCTTTTAGTAACAACATTAAAATACAAAGCTCAGATCTTGACCTGCTACTTAAAAATCCAAGCATTTAATATTTCACAATTAAACATCGTCTTATCGAAGTTGTACATAATTTCTACAGTGGTAGTTTTTCATAAGTTTTTCAACCTCGTCATTTACGGTGACTGATGTTTTCATATGCTGGAAACGCTTCCTAGAAGTACTGTAATGATCTTGCTATATAAATGATTACCACGATATCATTATATTCATAACTTTCATCAGGAAGGCATTGAAGCATATGGATTACCATAGAAACAATATAAACAAGAAGTAATAAATAAAGATTCAATAATTCTACACTCCTTTTATTCTTAGAAATAGCGTATCACCAGGTCAGCCCGACACCTCATACGCTATAATGGTCACTCACGACGCAAACAAGTAGACTAAGATAATCACTGCAACGCCGGTTTCTTTAATTCCTGTCACTTGGTTCTTCTGTCTACCGACAGCTACAGCCTACCCTCCTGGAATTCTTTGAAACACTAGAACACACTAAGCAGTAAAAGGATATTTGTAAAGCTTATTTTCCTTAGAATTTAGGTAATTTTCTTTAGTTCAGCTAACGGTATGAGACGTTTACTTGATAAAGCATTTAAATTAAGTTGAGGTCATATTTAAGACAAGATTTAACCTAAAACAGATAAGGTGAGTTGTAATGGGGACTATGGGGTGGTATATACAAGTATTCACTACTTTACCTGAATTTTTTTATAAGAAAGAATGATGTTTCAAGTTAATGAGATTTTTAATTTCTTTAATTTTTCTTTTATGTAAAAATTTTAATCATCGTGAAAATGTTTTTATGTAGGGTTGTGAAGTAGATTTTCTGCCACAGGATTGAAACTGTCTTGAATGGTCGGGTTGTTTTCTGCAGATGATATCAGTTTAATAAAATACACGTATGTGTTATTATGCCTCGTAGACAGAAATAATGTATATAGCTTAAACTTTCATTTTGTTGATATCTGAAAGTATGTAAATAATGTACTAATAAATAATAATGATTTACACACATATCACTATGAAATTGTGAGCGTAGTCGTGCATTAAAGGAATTTTTTAAAACTTTTATGTAAATAATGCCTGTTAGTATATAAGGTTTACTTTTGTCAAGATAGGAATGTGTCAATAGGTAATTTTAAGTAATTAAGTCTATTTTAGTTATGTAATAGTTGTGTAAAGTTGAGGTTTAATCGATATTCAGTGGTGGCCTTATCTTGCAATGATGGGAACTTGAATGACGCAATATACCAATAGGTAGGGAATTTGTAAGCTACCATTTTATGTAATTAGTTTACAGAATAGTTAAAATTTATAAACAATAATTAGGTTATGTTATGTTTCTTTGGTTTGCAAAAAGGGTATAAAAGAGCGACCATTTCTGTAACAAATTCTCTCATTTTACAACTTTGAAACAGTGCACACCTGTTGAGAGCAAAAAATTAAATCTTAAGGTTATGTTGAGTTAAAAAGAAATATAAAAACATCAAAGTGTTTATTATTCATCAAAGTTCAGTAAATACAGTAAATATTATATAATTACAATATTAACTAGTGCATTAAATTTTTTTATGTGATATTTTAAAAAGAAATGGAATTTTTTGAATAATTCAATTGGAATAATTCAATTATCAATCTTTGTTACGTTGGGCTGTTGGAATGGAATTTGAAATATAATCTTTAAATTTATGGACTTACCACAATTTAAACAAGCAGCTGAATTTTAATTTCGATCTATTAAAGCCATTTATTTGGATATAATTAAAAGAAGTGTTCCTTCATTTCATTGTACAATTATATGGAAACACATAATTACTGATTTATAACGATACAGTTGGCAAACAGTTGGCGCCAAATACTTGAATAGTTTAAATAGTGAGGTATTTAAATTTAGTTTATTTAATTTTAGTAATTAAGAATTCTGTTGTTGCCAGAAATATTACTCCTCAGATAAAAAACATTAGACTATTTTAGGATTAATATTTAAAAATTTATGATATCTAACGTTTATCTACTTTTATTTAAAATTTTTTGTTTGTGTTCTTACTTAATAAATTTTCATTTCAAATTAGAAAAATTGTTTTGTATTTGTTGCTTATTACTATTGCTCCTAGATCTATATAATCATTTAGTGCCCTATTGAAGCAACCCACCTGAGAGTTTCAATTTTGTGAAGAGTTTGATGCTTCACAACAAATTGTAATTAGCCGGAGCAGTCATATATTTTAAAAGCAAAGGTAGGTGGTTTATATTTTGTATGCATCACTGTGTTGCCACCGCCGCAATCTGTTTTATTTTTTATTGTCCACGAATATCGTAGCAATATGTGTTCCGTCTTCATTTTTAATGTAATTTATATTTCAATAATTCGCGCGATCCAAGCGAGCGTAAGTCAATACAGACCTTTTTGATGGTAAACCGACACGTCAAATGAATTGCAACAAAACGATCGTTAGCACCGATTATCTCAAACGAAATCGTTTCCTGACTATTTCTATCTGAACATTGGCGTAAGGACGCCCAAAAGTCCCAGAAAGCAAACCGCGGTATTCCATATCATCGCCCTATGCATCAATAATGGTTGTCCAATGGTTGTAACATCGAACAACGCATCTCGAGAGATAAGCGACGTATTTGCACCTGCATCTGGGTTATACTGACTTATAAACAGGAACCTAAACCTCCCGCTTCCTATAAGAAACGCTCTTTTGGTAAGTCGGTCTTTTGTGTATCCGCGACTAATCAACTAAGTTAAGTTCTATTCTACAATATTAGATATAACCGTCAACCATAGCATCTAAACTAACATGGAAGTGACTTTGTCAGTCATCATCAGTCAAATAGTTTTATTTAATGTAAATGTATATATCCAATGTTATCGTGTTAATACATGTTTATAATTATCGTTTGCCTTTTTTGTTCCATCCAACTTCAATTTTATAATAACAAGAATTCACAGTCCTCCTTTTTTATTGCTATTAGCTGCGTATCCACATCCAGCGAGGATACTAGGTCTGGAGTCATATCTTTAGTAAAGATATGTAACTTGCCACCCCTATGTCGGTTCAATATGCACAAATGTCAATTGCCTTAATAGACAGGTACTTTAAAGTTCTCCATATTGATAACGAACAAAAATATAATATATTAATTTCTAACTTGCCATGTAGCGTTTTGAAACTACGTTCCAATCTTATCATGTTTATAGACCAGAATACATTCATTCCCATACACAACATTCAAAAACGGAATGTTGTACTATTATTTTGGTACACGTTTTTCTAACCACTCTTCATGCGACTCGAAACTAAATACTCTATCTCACCAATTGCTAATAAACAAACCCCCGCTACTCCCAAAGAGATTGCAGATTTCTGGATGCTGAAAGATGATTGCTCTGAATCTTTGGACTAACTAAACTGTTCTAGGAAGAAATCTTTTTTCCTCCTCTTACAAGCTTTACAACCAAAAACAACGATAAAATTCCACACGATCTGTCAAATTTTCAGGATAACCCCCAAATAAGTACTGATAATCAAAACGTCATTTGTCCACCACTAACAGAACATAAATATTCTTTTTAAATGCACCTGCATCAATTGATAGTTTTTGCTAAACCTAACCATTCAGTTCTTGAAGAGCACAATTCACAGGTTAGTAATTCAATAACAAAATGTATTCCAAGTACTTCATTTCCAAATATATTCCAACCATTTAACCACAGTTAAACAGTACAACATTACAGTACACTTATTACAGAAACACCAGGATTAGTTAAGGTCATGCCAAAATTGGACCATAACCAATTGTTTTTAAATCAGAACTGGGAACAGCAACAGAGATCACCGTCTCTTCGACGAAAATTCCCTTGGCTCAACAAAAGAGGACTCTTGCTCATACAAATACAGCACCGGTAAACAATTACCGCAAACTATAAGCTGCAACAAGAGCAGTAGCCACTGACCTTCCTCGGCAGCTCCCAGGATTATGCAAACTGCATTTTGTTTGTCCGAGTTTGGTGGACAAAACGCATTATTAAAGTCTAAGTAATGCGTTTAGATCGAGTTGTAATTAAACAAGACGCAGATTTATACAAGCTACGAAACGCCATTACTAATTAAAACTTTCAAATTTTGGATGAAACGCACACGTTAAGAATTCGAACGATAAAAGACAGATTATTTAAGTAAAAGGTACCACTGAAAAATCCAGCGAGCTGAATTCAAATCTTTCAATACGAGCAGTGGTCATCATTCGAAGTGACTTTGTTGTCACTGAAATAATTAATAACTAGAGAAACCTCGTCAAGACATGACGGTCAAAAGCATTGAAGGATTTCCCTATATGTGCAACGTTCGTTGTGTGATTACAATCCTTTGGATTTTCGTGAAAAGCAACCAAACATAACCAGTTGAAAATTCTACGCCTAGCACTTCTCTCTCCCAGCTTACCTCCTCTCTTCCGACATATCTTCCAATCTGGCTTATCCCTCCACTCCGGTTTATTCTACATACATACATACGGAAATTCTACCTTAGCAAATGATAAGAATAAAACCAAAAATCGATCTTGTTTAAAAAATTCTTGAAACGTCTAGAATACATAGTCCAAAAACATGACATAAAAATAGTGTTGGCAAATTTTCTGAAATTTATTTAACTTTCCATGGAAATATTTCCGGAAACTTAGTGAAATGGTAAATATAAAAAAAAAGTTGATTCGCAAAGTGTGTTCCGTGGAAATATTTTGGGGTTCCGCGGGACCAGTTGTAAGTCCTCTAATATAACAAAAGGAAACCACTTGCAAAGTTTTAAACTTTCCTACAATAACGAACTACATAATTACTATTTGATCTGTTGGTGCCTTTTGCTACCACATATTTATGTGAAACACAAAAACAAAATATCGCAATAAACTGGATGCTACACACCGAAAGCTTTAATATAAAAAAAATCACGTAAATCAGCCCAGTGGAACTCTCAAACGAACTGGAACAAAAATAAGCCTTGTGTTTTAAATGTATAGATAAAAAGTAAATATAGTGTAGACTAATCCACAGAGTTAAAATTTTAGTATAAAAAAAGAATAAAGCAAATCGGTCTTGTAGAACTCGTAGACAAAATGGAACAAAAATGAGCCGTGTTTTAAATCCGTGACAAAAATGAGCCGTGTTAGATTAGTAAAAAGTAATTGACCTATAATAATTAAAAATCGCCCGTCATTTATAACTTGTTTAATAATAATTTGCAAACGTATCTCGCGATGATTTGTTTTGTCCGAACAATATGAAACAGCTACATAAATAACCAATTGTCATCATCTAATATTTGAACAATTTGTTTGCTTTGCAGAGTCTTTAACTAATGCGGGTTTGTCTACGCAACCTAATCACAAATCAACCGTTAACCGCAACGGTGGTTGCAGCAACCTTTTATAATCGTGAATAGTTCTAAAACTTACCACCGTAAGAAGTGAGATGGTGCTTCAAGTGAATGTCTGCTCCGTGCGTCTCAAATTAAACATTTTATATTTATTTAAATTAAAAATATAAACATTAAAAAAATATAAAAATTAAGTAGTGTTGACTAATCTACATAGCAAAAGTTTCAATATAAAAAAGAATCACGTAAATCAGCCCAGTGGAACTCTCAAAGGAACTGGAACAAAAATAAGCCTTGCGTTTTAAATATATATATGAGAAAAATATCTAATCGACCTTAAAATTTCGTCTGTCTCTAAACTATAAACTGCGGGAGATACTACAAATGAAATATTCAAATGCAAAAACTTTAATTTGAGTTCTTCAAAGCTGAACAACACGTGAACAAAAAGTGAACAACACGTATTATCTGTTTAGTATTCAGTCATTTCTATAAATCAATGGAGAAGCGAATAACAAATAGATATTATGAAGTTTCTCTAAAATTAATTTTTCACGTAAAACAAGTGAAATAATTTTATTAATAAACATCGTTTTCCAAAACAAGTTAGATAAGCAAGTCTTAACATTCCTAAATTATTAATTTATAACCAAAGTTATCACATTATTATTCTATTGTATGAAAAAATATAACACATGTTTTTTTGGTACACTTGGACCTTAACTGTCGAAACAATTGTCAGGTAGATTAAAACAAACTTGTGAAACTTTTACTTTACTAATCAGTTTTATTTATTTCATGATTATAGAGTTTCGCTAAATAAGACTAGAAACAATAGACAAAATAAAAGAGATGCCACAAACATAACATTTGTTAAAGTTAACTTTTTTAGCCGGGAATTTAGAAAATGATAAAGTAATTTCACATAGAAACGTTTCTGACGTATAAAAAGTTTCTGAGACGCAAAACAAATGTTTCAATAGTACTACCTAACTGTGTTATTAAGAATAAAAGTGGCACCTTGCCTGACAAGCAATTTATGTTTGCATTTCAAGGGTACCGCAGTGTTGCTGAAAATCAAGCAAAGCCACAAACCCATTAAAACTCCAAATAACACACACTATGTTTCCCTTGGGATTAAAGGTATCTACTTTTAAGCCTACGGTTAATACTGTAGCCTAGCAACAACTAGATTTTAGCAAAAAAATGTCAACTTTAATGGCGAATAATATTATTAAAACAAATGTATTTTAAGACAGTGAAGAAAAACATATTTTTGGAAAAACAATTTAGATTTAGCGCAACAAAACTACTTCCTCTTCAGGTTAGGTTTGTAAACATCGTGCCCGTGACCTTCGTTGTCTTACAAAGATTTAAAATGAAACAATAAAATTATTTATGCAAAAGTGTAAAGTAAATGACGCAAAACCGACTTTTTATCGTTAAACGAAATCATATTATCTAATAATAATTTTTGAAGTGACACCATTAAATGTTGTTTTTCATGTCTTTAGATTTCCTCGATAACTGCATTACGTTAATGTTATTTTCCATTTTATTCACTTTCAGTGCATAAACTTGAGTCTTTTGCAAAACGTTAAGATTTAGCATCACAACTAACTTTTCATTTCGAATTATCTGTGAAATAGTTACTTCTTGTTTGTAATAATTTGCCTAATAATTACTGCAGTAGGGTTGAAGAATTCTAAGTAGAAGTTCTAAAGTTTGTTTTCAAAGTATTAAATCTAAATTGCATGTCAAAACAGTTACATTCTTATTATTTAGTTTATAATAAAGCAATAAAGAGGGATTATCAAAAGCCAAAATATATAGAAACAAGCGTTTGGAAAAAAAATTAAACTGGGGATGAAACTCTACAAGATTCTAGTAAGATTGACAATACGATCGTAGTATACACCGACTATACTTGTACCAAAAGGTACGAAAAACATCAAAACTTTCTAACCACTAATTCGCTGTAATTTAAATCTTGACAATTGCCATATTTTCTACAAAAGCTATCACTAAAGGTGTATCCAAAACTGCGGAACACTTTTGGGTCATATAACGAGTAACTGAAACGGCGACAAATTAAAATCACTGAATTAAATAATTCCAATCCAATTACTGCATTGAACTCCGTAGGTAATAAATTTTTTAAATTCTTTTACCGTCTTTTACCGATTAGGAATATAACGCGGGAACAATTAATAAGATAAAGGGCGCCATCCAAATTGTTTGATGTCATTAAGTAATAGAAAAGGTTGAGAAATCTACAATTCGGGGAAAGATTCCCAATTAATTTACGTTAAATTCAATTTGAATAATTTACATAGACTTACAATACAATACGGAACTACAAACAAACACTCTTCCAAAGATTGGTCTCTCACTAGACCCACAATACAGAATTATCAGAAATTCCTTTTACAAATAAACAAACTGATTATATCATCGCGTTTAAACTCTGTTGCTGAAACACGGGCAAATTCCCCCTGGATTAAGCCTGGACGCGAAGCGTCTTTCTTGTCCTTGCGAAGCCAGACTCTATCCAAGTTCTTCCAAGAAGATTACTCTTCTCGGAAGAACTTGGATAGAGTCTGGCTTCGCCAAGACTCAAGTCTGAATTTTGTCTCAAGTTTGAATGTGCCAATAATAAAATTGAACAAATTTCTCTCTTTTATTGTAAAAAAACGTACATAGAGCTAATATGTAAAATCAATATTCGTAGCAAATAAAAATTGTCAATCAAATAAAAATTATTACTTGAAAGCACTTAATTCTTTCAAATATTTAGGTATACAAAATAAAATCATAAAATAGATTACATTTCGTTTGTACCTATAGTTTTATTGCCTGCAAATCAACATCTTGTTTATCTTTCAAATAACATTAAAGGGAATTTTGAAGAATACGTGCTAAAGCAAGACTTCAACTGTGAGAAATAGCAAAGTTTGATTTGGTTTCAATAGGATACCACGAAATTTAGACTTTCTGCATTCCTTAATATTTGTTTAAATGCAGCTGCCTTTCACGCCCAAAAGTAAAACAGTACGTTTTATCCGATTTAAATTTAGGTTTTTATAAATGTATTTAACACTAAAAACATCTTTTTTATTTAATATTAGTTTTATTTTTATTTTTCCGTAGTTTATATTTAATAATTAGGATGAAATTAACTATTTGCTAATTTTAAAATACTGAGCTCATACATTGCCATCTAGCGTCGAAGAATGAAACCATACTTAAAATTTCTTTTGGTCGATAGATGGCGCTGATTGGAATTATGACAGTTTATAAAAAACTTATTTTAAAATTTAAAATTACTTTTTATTTTGATTTAAGTCTTATTATTGTGAATAAAATAGTATACATGTTTCGTTGGTAAAGTTTCCAAGCCTCGCGATATTGTTTGACCTCGACTTACCGTCTCGGTCTCGAATTATCGATTGGCTTGTAAAGATATCCTTTACCAACTCAACATTTAATATACCGGATTGAGAATTTAAACGAGATAAACTAAATAACCCCAGATTTAAGCTCGTTACACACTTTCTTCGTAATATCATCTTTCATTGAGCTTCCAACACTCACGCTTTTACACTTAAGGAGGTAAATTTTATCTTATAACTTTATTCATTATAAGTAGATCATCGACCAACTAACTTTATTTTCCAGTTTTTTGATATCTGCCATCATTTTTAAAAGTTTCTAGATTGATGTCGTACTAATATTTTTGACTCGGAAAATTCTCGAGACATAAGTCCCAAGAATTACTCAATTTTTTGTTGTCTTGAATTCCGGGGAAAACAATCCAAGACACAGGACTTTTGTATATAATATCTAAATTAAATTCAATTAAATTTCCTAATTAAAGTTTTATATTTGAATTTCCAGGATTTGAAAAAGGGGGTAGTAGAAGGTTTAAAAGTGTTAAAATAAAAATGGTGTTAATTACGTCTACAAATATTTATAACTACTCAATAAACCAGAAATAATAAAAGTTGTGGATGCAATATCAGGTACTTTTCTAGAACGTAGCAAAGTGGTTAGGAAAACCACTATTTAAAATTTTGAACTTCAAACAGATTTTTCAAATAATACTTGCTTGGCTGGATACTAAACAGGAAAGGTTTTGCGATAAAAGATAGAAAAACAGAAATAATCTGATCATAGAACAATATGCACCTGTTGTTACTTTTTTTAATTAAATATACAGTTATTGTTCAGTTATAAGCGTACTGGGTGTCTCATTTAGGTCTCAAATGAGATGTTAAAATTAGATTGAGTGATCAGTAGAAGACAATTCAATTTTAAAATTATTTGGACAATTAACTCTAATGATTTCCTTTTTATTGCATTTTTGAATCTGCATAAATATCTTTAAAGATCGTTATTCCTAAAAATTTATTTCAGGGAGTATAAGACTATTACTTATCTGAAAAAAGATGTTATAGACTAAGAGTTAAAAATAACGATTAAAGTAAAAGTAATTACAAATTATCTTTATATAATCGGCTTATAACGTTATTTAAAAAGTGAAGATTCTTTCGAATTACACGAGATAAATAATCTAATGATGATAATAATGAACAATCTAAAATTATCTTTCATTGGCTATATTATCTTAATACGTAGTTACATCCACAGAGTACCAGAGATAGAGTATGCATCGGAATTCGATAATTTATTAGTACACAAAAATAAGTAATATATTTTATCCAACAACTCTAAATAAATATGGTTACATCTTGATATGTGTAAGCAATTAAAGTCGAATTTTACTCATTTGTGGGTAGAAAAACTTTTTCGGGCTAGAGTATCAAATTTATTGCCATCAAAAACTACAGACTAAACTGTACATTGCAAATTCAAAATTTGAACTTAAATAAAGAGGTGCTGGATAAAACGTTGCATGGCGCACGTGAGTCAAGGATATTATCTACTCAGAAGATTTAACCCATTCGAGATTACCGGCCCTTGAGGTTCAATTTCTCGTTCGTGGATAATATCTTACTTAACTCACTTGTACCATAAATAACTATTATTTCCACATTCTATGTAAATGGCAGTTTATATTTATGCATTTATGGTAACTAGTAAATGAGAAGGTACACCTACGCCCTGTAAATCTCTACGGATTCTTAAAAACGACTTATAAAAACCAACAATGCTCATTAACAAAAAGCTAATAAAAACGAATTTGTTGCTTAATCTCTGCACCATGACAACGAGTCGGTCAAAAATGATTCCAAATGGACTAGAAACCATTATACGAATGATGACATCGATGACGGCATGACATGATGATCGATCGATGATCGGTTTTACATATATGGATTAATTGTTCAGTTTTAAGTAATATATGTTCAGTACTGAGTAAACTAAGGTTTCTGAGTCTCGACAATTTTGCTATTCCCGGGACTCGAAACTTTTTTTCCGGAAGTCCCGAGATTCCTGGAATATCGGATAGTAATTTTACATAGGTACCTAACACAAAAATCCAATTATTTGTTTTTAAAATTGCTTTAATTAATCCTATAATCATTTTCTCCCAGAAGTTCCCATTAAAAAATAACTATAATTATTTAATAAAAAGCACAGTAGTACATAAATAAATTCTCCTATCATAAAATCTTTCTCAATAAAAATCTTAGAGCCCCCTCAATAATTCACTGCACTTAACACAGTCTGGTTGCATAAGCTTACGATAGTAGATAGTAGATTTGTACTAGATTGTTAAGGTAAAATAACGCAACAGAGGTTTGTAAACTGCACCAAAAGATAACAAACACAAACGTTGACATATTAAAAAATGTGCCTACCAAATAAAAATTGTTACTTGCGAGCACTTAATTATTTTGAAATTCTATGAAAATTAATGCAGTATAAGAGATTATTTATACAAAATTAAACTAAGAATATGTGTTTAATGCAAGATTTAAACTGCGAGAAATAGTGAAGTTTGATTTGGTTTCAATAGGATACCACGAAATTTAGACTAAGACTATTTGCAGTCTTAAATATTTGTTTACATGCAGCTGCCTTTCACGCGCAGAAATAAAACCCTTTATATTGTAAAACTACCCTAAAAGATAGCAAATAATAATCTTGACACAAAAAGAATGTAATAGGAGTACTTATTGAAGGTCATGACGTAGCACATCATCAATTAGTTGAAATAACAGCTGTTAAACTTACACTATTTAGAAGAGATTCATTACGTACGTAAACGTAAAAAATCGTAAAAAAATATTTGCTGCGTTTTCGAGAATTTTTTGTAAAATAATGTTTGCTACAATAATGATCTATCTATACTTAACTGAAAACGTTTGCAAATTTTACATAAATAATAAGCAAATATTTAAAATGATTTCATGTATAATCATATTATGTATTGATAATAAACATCAGTGAGTTATAAGGGCGCGAAACACTGTACAACAGCAATATGTGAAAGTAAACTAAGCTATAACAACCACCAAAAAGAAATATTTTTTATAAAAGGTATTTTTAGTGATGACATTATATTCGTTAATACGAAACACAAAAGTTAAGTTATAAAATGCTGATTATGTATACATTTATATTTCTATTTTTACCTAATTAGTATAATTTACAACTTTTTGTTCAGACAATTCGAATAGTAATTAACAAAGATCCTAGTCCATTATAAAATTGTGATCGTGAACCGTAAAAGTACAAACACATAAAGGACCCCGCACGGAACATACGGGAATTGGCCCTCGGTTAAAAACTTTCATACTCCGGGATATTATCCAGAAAACGATGCTGATCAAAAGTCTCCATGGGCCCGAGGTCCGAAAATGCGATCCCGGGGAGCTACCTTCATCGGAATCAACATAATAAAAATGCGCAAACACTATTACAAACGACAAGAAATGCAGTGCAGGCACCAGATAATGACGATCTTCTTCAAGTCGAGATGGTTAATTGATTAACAAACGAACAAAACCGGAAAAGGTAAAAAAAAGATAAAACAAAGAAAAACAAAAAAAAACAATATAAAAAAAAGAGGTGTAAGTCCGACTAGTTACCTCCACGTGGTACACCTTGGGTAAAGTTGATACTAGCGGCATTTGTATTAATTCATGAATGTACTTGTCCGGTAAATAAATAGAAATCTCATCTGAATTCGGCCCCCCATCTCTCTTCCCGTCTAGCTCATTTTAAGATCTCTGTTATGCTCTTTTAATCTTGACTTCCCTACTCTTCTTGCCTCCTTTCGGGCCTTCATTTGCTTGTCCTTTGACAACATCTCGACTTCACAATTCTTCTTTTCAAGAACAGTCGAACTGCGGATAATAGCGGTATTCCGTCACATATATGATATATGATATATATAGATAGATATATATATGATAACGGGTGTTCATTTAAATTCGTAATCTAGCAACCTTTGGATTATTGCCTGTCTCTATCTGCGACGTATTATATCTGTCGCTCTGCCTTCTTTCATTAAAATTCCAAAGGTTGCTAGATTACGAATTTAAATGAACACCCGTTATATATAGATGATATATGACTTATCTATGTGGTATAGATATCTATACAATGAGTAATCACAAGGAAGGGGGTGTATTTGCGCATTTTTATTATGTTGATTCCGATGAAGGTAGCTCCCCGGGATCGCATTTTCGGACCTCGGGCCCATGGAGACTTTTGATCAGCATCGTTTTCTGGATAATATCCCGGAGTATGAAAGTTTTTAACCGAGGGCCAATTCCCGTATGTTCCGTGCGGGGTCCTTTGGATGTAGTGTCATTCAATATAAATTAATAATAACAGACTCGCGACTCCGATTTTATTTATCTCACTTACAAAGTCATATAACATTTCTGTTTTCAATAACAAGCTTAACATATTGAATTAGGTTAGTTGGCGGTTAGCTTTAAGACAATTACTCTTACTTAAGAATAACCCTGTGGAGTTATATTAGGCACCGATTGATTTATCCGACATGAGTATATTCGCTATGTGCGTCGGCTTGGAGGGGATGGGATAATCGCCCGAAGCGCGCTAGGTGGAGAAATAGAGCAATAACGACGGACGATTTCAGTAAACTTTGCGAATATAATGGGTGTGAATACTTGTTGCGTAGTGAATTGCAAAAATAATGGTTCAAATAGCAAGTGCAAGTTTATATCATTTTTTACCATTTAATGAATTTTCAAATGTGCATATATGGATATAACCTCAAAAAGTCAAATAATAACATGAAAATATGTATATTAAATACAATTTACTTGCACGCTTATTCTTCTCAATCGCATAAAAATAAATACTATACACGCTCATGTAAAAAGTAAACAAAAAATAGTCTTTATATTTGATTTATTTCACACTTTCGATATCCGTCCATAAATGCCAATGTTATGGTTTCCGTCCTTATTTCTCAGTCTACGACCAGAGGGCGCCACCAGTCGCTATGTACATAGCGAATAGGAATTTGGACAGAAAAGGAATATGAAATTGACATTTATCATATTGTAATAGTTATTTATGTACCAAGGGCGTGAGAATAATGATAATGCCAAGAGGGTGACGATGTTCCAACCCGAGGGCCTGAAGGGTCCTAGGGATGGAAGTCGCCCAATGGGCATTATATCATCTAGTATCGCTCGTGGTGCATGCAAGTTTTTATTTTTCACGAGAATATGTACAAGTGGAGAATTAATTTTAATTTATAATTGTTGGCGTTGCCAAGGGCGTTGTTTATATTTATAAAACTAGGAAGTCAAACAGAAGTATGGAATTTTAAATTCAAATGTTTTCGTTATTAGTTGTTACCAATCTGGAAACAAAAAACTAAAGAATAAATTATTAATTTTATCTAAGAAATTTCTGCAGAAGTCGGCACAAAAGAATTCGTGGATCACGTGTCCAAAAACTACGTTGCAAATACTCGTTATTTGTTGTGTTTCAACACACTCCTACGCATAACATATAGTTTCTGGCTTAATGCTCCAAATTACTATTAAACGTAACGCCGCACACTGGGGACCTCTCATATTAAGTAAGTGCTCAAAATAGGATTTCTAATTTGTAGCCATTTGAGAAAAACATAATGCAGGCATGTAGACAAGTATTTGACATATTCCTATGCTAAGGATCGAATCAGTGACAGTTGTCATCGCGAAGATATGAAGGTGACAAGTTACTCTATTCACTCGGTTTTTCGCAGTTTTATTTTCTCTCTTGAAAATACTCGCGGCTTCTATGTGTTATTTCTTAGATTCTGTGACGGATTGTTATAAATAACACTATGTCTCGTTTAGAGCAATGTATGTAGATAACATTATCACTTTAAACAAATGTTCTAAACGATTACTTTTGTTTTAAAGACCAAAATTTAAATCAGGTCTATTCTTTCATGACAGGTAACTTTGAATAAATTTTTTTTAATTACCGCAAAAGCGTTGTTGCCATTTTAGTATCACTGTAATCTGGGCTTTTGTTGTTATGAAACTGAACAGGTTAATTAAAAAAAATCTCATTTTAAGTAAACTGGAATGAAATAATAGACGCAATTTAGTTTTTGGCCTTTAAAACAAAAGTAATCGTTTAAAACAGTTTGTTCAAAGTGATAATGTTATCTACATACACTGTTCTAAACGAGACATATTGTTATTTATAATAATCCGTCACAAAATTTAAGAAATAACACATAGAAACCGCGAGGTTTTTTCAAGAGAGAAGATAAAACTGCGAAAACCCGAGTGAATAAAGTAACTTGTCACCTTCATATCTTCGCGACGACAACTTTACCGATTTAATATTTAGCATAGGAATGTGTCAAATACTTGTCTACATGCCTGCATTGTTTTTTTTCAAATGGCTACAAATTAGAAATCCTATTTTGAGCACCTACTTATATGAGAGGTCCCCAGTGTGCGTCGGCTCCGATTGCAAAAGTAAACGATGAGCGGACGTTATAGACTATAACGCCCGATTATACTGCCCTGGTTGTTGTATAGTTCATATCACAGGTATAATCAACAAATAATATGCAAGTGAAATATAAAATAATAAATTATATAGAAATGTATCATTTTGAATATTTTTGACGTACGTCTCTATACAAGCATCACAGCATCAGCGAACAAATTACAACAACAAGCGAATGACATTAAGAAGGTTCTATGTATGTATTAGAAGAACCACTTAATGATTATACCAGTTATACCATTCAACGACTGACATAACAGCAAATGATAACATCTCTCCTTTGTTTATTATTTTCTAAAAACGAACAGGCGCTGTTGGCTCTATAAATGGTTCTACAAAATATTTGTTGCCACCAAACATGCAAATTGTACAACCCTACAAGTGAGTTAGAATGGTTTTCACACATCCCCATTGCCTATGGAACGTCAAAGTCGCCCCCCTTCCATTTATTCTCAGCATATAAAAATATAAATATCACTAATAAATGTATGTCAGAAATAATGCAGGCAAAGACGTGAAGTTCTTGCTTCATGTGGGTTTTCTGATGACATTTTGATTTGTCTCCATAAAGAACATAGTATGTGTAGAATATTATTAACAACTTAATCAGTTATTGTAAAAACTGTACTAGACGGTGGTGTTTTCGCGATCTTAGTTTGCGAAATGATTTATCGAAATTTCAATGTTCTGAGGAAGTTTTTGATAATAATGTTTTCGGTAATAACCAGTAGGTACAACAAAAAAATTCGAGACCATAAGTTGAATGATTCAATAATTAAATGTTTAGATTTTTAGTTAATTATTAGTAATAGGAAATTGTTCTTTCGTCGGTATTAGACTTAAGGGTATTATTCTATTTTTCTACCCAATGTGATGTATGTGATTGAATTCAGAATTTTCTTTTCTATAAGCTTGTATAATTAATTTTTGCATTAATAAAAGTTTATATCTAATAATTGGGTTATGTAAAATCTGAAATTTCAAGATTTTTTGTTTTTTGGGGGAATTATTTTGGTTCCCAAAAGAGTATAAAAAGGAAATCAATTTTTTAACAATTAAATAGCAATATTCTATCAGAGAAACAAGATGTGTGTCTAGCTGCTTTAAAAATTAACATTGAAAGGTTAGAATTTAACTTTGAAAATAATAAAGCAGTAAGGTTATGTGAAACGTGTGAAACAATAATAGATAATTTTGTTTGAAGTGTGTTTGAATATATAGTATACAGTGTCTGCCATAAAGTGGTATCCATATGGGAAATTTTTTTAATAATCTGCTTGGAAAAAACTTTGTGGGGCAATCACTTTTGCTTCTAATTGCTTCTTTATTATGTATTTTGTCATATGTGTAATATTATTTGTTTAATAACCAGCTTTTATTTAAGTAAGAATATTCTACATCAGCAACCCAAACCTGAGAGAGTCTCAATATACGTAGCAGTGACGTGCGGTGATAATGTAGGCTAGGGAAGCAACCACGATTTTAATTTTTATATACCCCCCTAATTTAGAAAGAAGTATACATAGAATAGAAACCAATAATGAATAATGTTTGTTTAATTATTATTTATTAAAACAATTATTTTTCCAAAAATTTCCCACTCAAAATAATTCTCTGGATTCGCCCCTGCTAGGTACAATAAACAAAAAACAGTGTTATAATTATTAAGTTTAAATGTTTTTCAAAGAAGAACTTTTACACTTTATACTTATGTAATTTGTTGACTAGTATTCTTTATTTAAAAAAACTATGTATTTATACTGCAACTCGATTTTCCGGTCTTTCTTAGCAAAATAACGATGCAGGTTTTAATCTTTGCTGTGTTAAATTTGAAAGTTCTGGTTTTGATCTGCCTTTCTTAATAATTTGTAATTTCGCTCCAAAACTGTATGCAGAAAATTCTTTATTAATAATTTACAAATTGAACAAAAAAACCGTCCCGATTCGGATGCATCGGAGGTACTCGAACCTTCCACCGAAGCAGCTGAATTTGCAGTCGTGACGATAATACAATTTTAAATCTGCATAAAGACGAAACTAAATAGAATTATTTGTCTATAAAAAAATCCAACTTATATAAATTGAAATAATAAAATGTGACAAAATACAGTCTCATTCACAGATTTACATTACTTAAGTAACATTAAATTTACCAACACTAAATCGAACAAATAACCAAATTATAATAAATAAACATTTGGGCATAAAGCACACTAAAAATAACGCCAAACAATGCTAACAGCATCGTCTGTATCACCACGCCTGCTGATCCACGCCAAGGCTAGGAGAAGAGCAGTTATAAGCAACGCAATCAGTGCTTATATGCAGTGTATGTAACATATTTGACTCGGTATTACCTTTCCGTGCAAGTTTAATGAGCCTAATTTAAAATAGTACTCTAAATAATTATACTTTTTGCTGTACGGAATTGATATTGAGCTTTAAGTTGATTAAATATTACAAATTTAAATAAACCATAACCATAATCTTATAAAAATATTTTTGTTAGCATTGGTTTTTATTTTAAATAAATTCTTAAGGATTATCGTCCATATATTTCGTTTCTAAATGATGGTGCCCCACCGCATTCTAGTAGTGTTGACGTTTTCCGGACGGAACAGATGGTAAAGGTATGGTATCCTGATCATAGTGCGGATTTAAATCCTCTAGGCTCTATCAAACAACGGGTTTACGCATCTAAATTTGAGACTATTGATGAATTATGTTAAAGCACAAATATTATTGAAAGCTTAGATGCGTGCGGTTGTGATTGTATAATAGACAGGAGCATTTTGAACACTTATTGTAATAATGTTCTACTTGTTGACAGGCAAGAAAAATTTATCTTTTTTGTACTGATTAATTTTTTTCTCAAAATTGATGTTAATTATATAGCTAGTATATAAGCCTGGACGGTGTGTGTAATATTCACAAACGGTTAGCCCTAACTGATGAAACTAAAAAAAAGTCAAGACAGTTCTGGCATAGTCTAGCGTTTGTAAATTGCACTGGCTTCGTCATTTAAATAGGTTTTGTTTTTTTTCCATAACAAAACTAATAAATATATATTAGAATTAAATTAATTATTTTTAATGAAAATGTATTCACTAAATATTTCCATATGATATTACGAATCGGTACCGAAAACGCGAGATCCCAATTAATAACCTCCAATAAGGGTAGTCAGTTAAAATTGTTTATATTTCTAGATTACAACTTCTTACGCTAAACTATGATTTAAAGTATTACTTACAATTATTCATAATATTATAAAGATAGCAAAAGTATTTTGTTCTAACCGTCACTAATTCATACAAACATATTTTTTGTACCGGCTAATAACACTCAGATTTTTATAATTTTTGTTTACCTTTTGGTAATATCACGTATATCACACCAATTGCTGATATTACACTCATCTTATGTTACGCTATTATTAATCAAATTATACTTATAACACTAAGAAATATATGCAGTTAAGTCGTAAATACGCATCGTAAGTATTTTAAACTAGCAGTTGTACAGGGACCGATGCATTAACATTATTTCAATTTAATTTATACAATAAAAGTTATTTTTAGTTAAAAACGCATACCAATATTCTGCACGATGTCTATAAAATCGAATACAATTACTTCAATGAATAAGAATGAATGAATATTCATTAATAGATTCGTGTATTAAAGCAAAAATACTAAAAAATAAAATGTATCACAGAATCGACACACTATCATTAATTTGGACATCTATCTACCTTAATTTTACCTTGTCAGTTTAATAACGTTGCATAAATGCCTACAACCCTTGTCAATTATTCGTGCATACAGGGAATAGTCGTCCATACAAGAATGGAAGGAACGTTTACAGCTATGAAATCGCATCTCCAAAATAAAACGTTTTAACACCACAGCTAGTGTTGTTTGAGAACGTGGATACTAAAACAAAAACTGCAATAAAGCTGTTAAATCCATGCGTATAAAAAGGGCATCATAAAACTTTAAAATTATTTGTTGTATGTAGTAATAAATGAAATTAGATTTTTACACAAGTGTCTTTGTTAATAACATTGTATTATCAGTGATTTTACTCCAGCGTGAAAGATAAATCGTACATACTGAAAAGAATGTAAACTAATTAAGGATAGTGGTCGTAAAAAAAATAGTGTTGATCTATTGTGGTAGGCCAGTTTGCGATTTTTGCGCTAGGGCTTATAGTAAAAATTAATTCCCTTATAACGAAAACTAACTGCGAGTAGAATTCTTAAAAACGGCGGGTTCTTAAAACAAAAATATTGATCCTGATTCACACAATATAGAGATGATTTGGATTAATTTGTCTTCTATAATCGATATAATAAGTATAACTTATTAAGACACGGTATTAAGTAATATTTTTTAAAACCCGTTCCTTGTTTAGTTTTACAAAATTACCTATAAATAAAGGATGATTATAACATTAATTATTATGATTGTACTACTTTGTCCATCACACTTAAATGACGCTCGAGTCTACATAAAATAAAAGATTGATTTAAAAAAAAACTTAATAGACAATAAAGACAACATACTTCACGTGTGCTTTATGTTTTTAATTTAACTAACCTTTTGTATTCGTTTTGTCAGATACATAACCGATAATGTGGTATACCGTGTGTCTCAGGGATTGCGGAATATACCATTTAATTTACGTAAAATTTATTGACTGATTCACGAATGCCTTGCAAATTTTAAAAATTCGGTTTAAACACCTACGTCATACGAATTGTCCGATGTAAGAGAGAGACAGCTATACTTTGGATGATTTCAACCAAACCATTAACAACAATTAATTACTAATACGGAAAACTTTTATTGTTAAAAGTTGTTGTTTTTTTAATTTCTGATACACACATTTTATTTATTGAGAATCGGTTATCATTATTTTACAGGTAAGAATAAATACTAAATGGTTACTGTTTTTTTAGGTTATGTTTAATTATTAAGTTTATTAATATGTTCTTTAGGTGCCAGAACCGTATTAAATAACACATTTCTGTTATAAAATGGCTAACAAGTAAAACAATACTATTTCACTTGTATAAGAAGAATTTAACTACTATCCATTTTCTTCTCGTCCTCTGACTTTAAAAGCGTATTGCTCGGGTACTACTGAACCAAATTAAATATTTTAAAAACGAGCAAATAGTAAATTTATTTTTACATACAACAGTAAAATATTAAATTTCTAACTGGTATGCTTTTGGTTTTAGCGGACGATACGCAATAAAAGGTACCCAAGTTCACTAATTTTTTTCTCAGAAAGTATATGTCATATATCTATGAGATTTATGTAGGGGTTAGAAAGAAATCTTGCGGTTCTTATGCTATTAACGTTCAGACAAAAAAGCGTTTTATTTATGTGAAAGAAAGATAAGATTTATGTGAAAAAATAGCGAACTATGCGTTTTTGTTTATTAATAGAGATAGCGTCAAAATGTCGAAAAAAATTTGACGCTATCTCCATTAATAAACAAGAACGCATAGTTCGCTATTTTTTCATATAAATCTTAAATAAAACACTTTTTTGTTTGAAGATTAATAGGATAACAACCACAAGGTTTCTTTCTAACCCCTACAAAAATCTCATAGATATATGAGATATACTTTCTGAGAAAAAAAATATTTAACTTACTCTCAATGAAATTGTGCCTAAAAATAGGTACTTTTTATTATGTATCGTCATATAAAAATAAAAGTATATCAGTTAGAAATATGATATTTTATTGTTGCATGTAGAAATAAATTTACTATTTGCTCGTTTTTAAAATATTTAATTTGGTTCAGTAGTTTTCGAGCATTACGGTATCAAAGTCAGAAGACTCTAGAAAAAAATGGATAGTAGATAGTGTTGGACGAAAACGGTTGGAGCATACTGTACAAAATTTAAGTAATATTGTTTTAAAGAGATTTAAACATACTCGTAAATCATGTATTAATAGCAAAGTATTAATAATTTGGTTGGATAGATATAAATTTATTAAATTTCTGTTTACTGAAAGCATTTTTGTATTACATACGATGTGTGTAAATTAAGTAACGAGACTGATTTTTTTCAATTTTTTTATTCGAATAGAATTACAATTATTGAATTGTAATTCTATTCGAATAAAAAAATTGAAAAAAATCAGTCTCCCTCGAAATAACTTCCTTGGGAAGCCACACAGCGCTGGAGACGGTTCTTCCAATCCTCATAGCAGTGCTGGAACTCAGATACTGAAATAGCCTTTAGCTGGTTGGTTACAGCCGTTTGAATGTTTTCGAGTGTCCCAAAATGAGTTCCCTTGAGGTGATTTTTCAATCTCGGGAAGAGGAAAAAGTCACAAGGACGCTAGTCAGGCGAATAAGGAGGCTGTGGAGCCACAGGAATGTTTTTACTGGCCAACAACTCGTTTATTGAAATTGCTGTGTGACAAGGCGCATTATCGTGATGCAACACCCAGTTGTTCTTGATGTTTGGTCTCACACGAATGACCCTTTTTCGAAGTTTTTCAAGAACCTCTCGGTAAAAGTGTTGATTGACCGTTTGGCCTTGAGGCACAAACTCTTTGTGGACGATTCCCTGGCTATCGAAAAAACAAATAAGCAAATGCATTTGATCTTCGACTTGCTCATTCTTGCTTTTTTGGGCCTTGGAGAGGTTGAAGTGTGCCACTCCATGTACTGGCGCTTGGTTTCCGGGTCGTACTCACACACCCAAGACTCGTCACCAGTAATGACACGTTCCAGAAAGTGGGAATCATTTTCAATCGATTCCAAAAAGTCAAGGCATCTTTACCTCCTGATGTCCTTTTGGTTGCGAAAGATTTTTTGGAACCATTTTTGCGCAGATTTTTCTCATCCCCAATTCATTGGTCAAAATTGGATGATTGGCGGTGTGAGTCAAATTCAACTCTTCCCCGATCATTCTGACTGTCAACCGACGATCTGAACGCACAAGATCCCGGATTCTGTTGACATCTTCGTCGGTTCTTGAAGAAGTCCTTCCGCTTCGTGGTTCATCTTCAATCGACTCTCTTTCTTCTGAAAATGCCTTAAACCACGCAAAAACCTGAGTCCTTGACAAAGCAGTGTCTCCGTAGGCCTGCTGAAGTTTTGCAAAAGTTTCCGTTGCACTGTGCCCAAGTCTGAAGTAAAACCTGATACCACACCGTTGCTCGAAATTGATGTCACTCATTTTTAGAACGCACTAGAAAAAACTCTGTTTCACGAAAAAAATCGCTACGTACAACCAAATGACTTTAGCGAGTTCAAACTCGTACTGAAGGCATATCACATGTTCACCTGCCGCTTCTTCAAGTTCCGCGTCCCAAGTGTCGCCAGATCGAACGCTACGTTGCCAGTTACTTAACTTATATACCCCGTATATGTAATATAAAATGAATAAATAACAAATGCTAATCAACTGAATCTTTTTATTGTTTTTATTGGTGCATTTTTATCATACATCATTGCTACATACAGATCTTATTGCCACACAACTAATAGTTAAAATGAGAGTGTATACAACAGCTGAATAAGTGCAAATTATTAAATGAGTATACAGTGGAGAGAGCTACCGAAATGCATTTGCATAAACCGATACCTAGTATTAGCACTATCGAATGGATTGTGAAATTGTTCGAGGAAACTGACAGTACTCATAAGCAAACAACACAACGTGTAGGGCAACAAAATAACGGTAATCAGAATGAAATAGCTGCTGTAAATGCCAATTCCAACGTAAGTGTGAGGCAAATACACAACGACACTGGATTAAGCAAAAGTTACGTTCACCGCATTTTGAAAAAGCATAAATATCGATCATACAAGTACTCATCGCACCAAGAAAAGAAGATCAGTGATGCTGAACAACGAGCAAGATTTTGTGAAGAAATGATAGAAAGGTACAACGAAGAAACAATTTTGTAAGACATATTTGTTTTATAGGTGAGTCTCAATTTACATTAAATGGCACACCAAATCATCAGAATTATACATTTTGCAGTACAAAAATCGCCATCTATTTGTGCCAGCTCACGCACAGTATCCAAAAAGTAATTGTATGGGCAGGAATATTCCAAAACACAATTATATGTAGGACCATATTTTATTGATAGAACTTTAACAGCAGAAAAGTCTCGCGACCTACTAATCGAAAGCATTTTACCAGCTTTAAGTGAAGTGACCGGAGTCAATTCGGTGGTATGGTATCAGCACGATGGCTGTCCAGTGTATAATGCATAAATTATTTGTGGATTTTTCTATTTTGATCGTGTGCATACAGATATAGAATCATTAACAGATAAAATAACTGAAGTATGTTTTAATACTCCAGCAGAAATGATCAGAAATGTTCAAAATCATTTTTATGGCCGACTAGGACATTGTTTAGCTGTTAATGGACAGTTTGAAAATCTCATATAATGTCATTTAGGCTGAAACTAGATCTCAATGCCTTTTATCTTTATTAATATAGACCATTAACTATTATAACTAGAAATACTTTATCCACTGTATACCTATTTTAAAACAACGGCCCTTTTCAGAGCCATAACTCTTATTGAATTGGAACACCTACTCGATTTTTCGACTATGTCGTATTGTTAAACTGATGTCAATAAAATTGTACAAATTGAAATTTTTCATCATGATTTGCTAAGATTCACACAGTGTAGACTTAAGGTTAGTTGATTTTAATACCTAAATATAAAAGAAAAAATTTCTTTGTGTATGTATGTAAATTACTCATCTAAAAACTCATTAAAAAGTGTAATATTTATAAATATTGCACATAAATTAAGCCTCAGAATTAGGGTTTCTGGGTCTCGACAATTTTGCTATTCTCGAAACTCGAGACCTTTTTCTGCGGAGGTCCCGGGAATTTCAGGGAATAGGTAAGGTAGCTAACACAAAGATCCAATATCCAAACATTCGTTTTTAAAATTGCTTTAATTAATCATCTAATCACTTTCTTGCAAAAGTCTCCATTGCAAAATAACTGTAATTATTCAATGAAAAGCACAGCAGTAATAAATAAATTCTCCTGTCATAAAATTTTTTTTCTCTCTCTCTTTTATAGCAAAAACCTTTCCTATTTAATGTTGTATTGTTTGTCGGTAAGTTTTAAGTTATTCATAGCTTTTATAAAACATTTTTCCTGAATATGAACATGATAAATATTATTAGCAATACTTCGAATTGATATTTCATCTTCTGAGACCTATTGAGATGCATACAAATTCACTCAAATTCCTTGTTTTGAAAATTTTAAAATGCATTCTAAACTCCATGTGCCCGCTAGACCCGCAACTATTGTCATTACAATAATTATCAAAATCTTCTTGGAACTGTTTACCTACTGAAAACGACCGGTTGTTAAAGAGATTAAGACCATACTTTAATATGAATTTTTAAGTAAACGGATTCTGTACAGGTCTGTAAGATTACCCTACTTGTTTATAAATAAGAGAGAAAATTCCGAATGGAGACCATTTTTTACTATACATAATTGAATAGAAACTACAAGTTACTTATAAAGAATGCCATGGCCAGGCATCATACCTAACTGTACTTCCTTACTAATCCTTTTACTTTTATTGATTGTTTATAGACAGGTCATAAATAATTTGTATGCATTTGCAGACTGTTTACTACTGGTTAAGAAAACCATCTGTGTAAAGCGACACTCTTGTTCAGAATTACCTTTTTTAACTAATAATTTGCTCAAACACTTGAAACAAATAAAACCTTAATTCTAAAGTAAGATCTAGTAAGATTCAAAAGTCATTGAATGACTTGTATATAAAAGTCAGTAACCCTATTCAGAAACTACCTAGTTTTTCATCGTGTTCATAATGTACTTAAAATTATAATAGTATATTATATACACAGGGACTAAAGTGCATCTTTTAATCCCGAATATGAGCTAACGCTCTGAAAATAAACACATGAGGGATTAAAAGGCACTTTAGTCCAGTGATATATACGCTATTTTCTGCACGTCCTAAAGCACTTAATCGCAAAAATTCATAATTTCGAAATTTTTTTCCGAAAATTTCGTTACATGTCATTCTGAGAATTGAACTCTGCAAACGCCAAAATCACATAGTTTCAGGATAATAAATCCAAACATGTACCGCGATTACTTTTTTTGGTTGTTTAGTTGTTATTGTTGTGATGGAAACACTTTACTCCCTCAGGGAGTAAAAGTGCTACTTTACTCCTCTTTTGGGGGACTAAAGTAGAGCCTTATATATAGGACGTGCAAAAAAATTATTATAAATCTAAACAATTTTATTATTGTTGCTTAAAACTTATTTGTGTATCTAGTGTGTGAAATGCTACTTTGGTGGTCAAGAATGAAAGTCTTTAGCCGAGTCAAAAACTCATTCGAAAACACCAAAGTCATTTCGAGCACGAATTCCACACGTTTTCTTCTACAGCGTTATTGAAATAATCAAGAAAGTAAAAAAATGATAAAAAAAACAACATAAGGGAATTTTTATTTCAACGCAAAGTAAACAGTTTCGTTGTTGCTACGGAAACGAAATTTCGCAAATATACGTAAAACGCATAATGATTTTTCGCTCTAAAGCGAAAAATATTTCGTGCACGTTGTCAAGTAAACAAAACCAATGTGACGTTTTGCATACGGATATTAATGAAAAAAAAACATTTTTTGACAGCTGTAGAAAAAACAATTTCGGTCTCGACCGTAAAATTGATGAGAGAGTGCACTTGTAACAAAAATAACTATAATCATCCTATTTATCAATTCTATATAATTACATAATTATGTATCTTTACATAATTAAAATTAACTTTCTAGTTGAAAAAATTTTATTCAACGTCTCTTATTTAAAAGACGCAATGTATAACGATAGCCGATATGTTATGGTTATATTAAGTGAAGCAAAAAATATTAAATTAAAACGACTAACGTATTAGGTAAACTGCATTTCTTCAAGGTTATGTTGAAATTTATCACTTTTATGTCAAATTTTACTGCTGCGGTTCTTTTTATTGATTTTTCATTATTACCTTTTTTTTAATTCTCCAGATAAGTGTTAAAAAAAATTCTTAAGACGACTTAATATTTAATTAATTGAAGTAAAAACCGCACAGACTTATTTGGAAATATGGACCACGATAATGTAGATTAGGTGGAAAACCACGAGTGATTCTACAAGCCGCATGATAAACAGCTTCCTGAATTTGCCCCTGTAATTAGGTTACACTGGTCGTTGTACTTTATGTTGAACGTACAAAGGCAATTTGAAAATCGATATTTTCAATAATATATGTAATCCAGTTTCCCACATTAATAGAACCATATTTTACTTTATTGTTCGCAAATACAGTCAAATTCTGTACAGGACGTATAGTACTATATTCCCAGTTGCGCAATGGAATGATTTTCTTAAATGAATTCGCGGTCTTCGTTACTAAGATGTAGAATGCTAAAGATGTTCTTAAGGACGGTTTGATAAATAAAGATATCATAATGATATTTTATAATTGAATGGTGAAGTTCGAGAGACTCGTAGGTTTATGTGGAATTGAAGAAAAACCAGCAAAAGGTTCAGAAAGTCACAAATCTCATTTTGAAAAAAGGGCACATATTAGAGACTTCTTGCACTCTTCAAATCGTATCTCAACTAATGCTGATAGTCTACATCTTCTCAGTATTAATTCTCAAAACTACTTAGACTATACAGGATGTCTCAGATCACCCGTCCGCCAATTTTAAAATTCAGGGTCTTGATATTTTTTAACAAAACCAATGAAAATTCCCGAGCCCACCCCATAGGGGGAAGGGGGCTACTTTGAAATGTTAAATGGATACCCCTGTAGTTGCTTAAGTGGTTATTTGTTGGGTATGATGGTTAAATAATAAACGAATTCAATAAGATTAACAATATACATATTTAACAATATTATAGGAAGAGCGGCAGAACTTTTACAACGAACGCTTTCAATAACCAAAAGTAACTAACTATTTATGAAAACGTCTGCCCTTTTTAAATCGGCTCTTTCAACTGATTTTGTACATCATAAAGTCAACTTGTCGTTGCAACATTTGCGACTTCTTTTATCAGCAAAAGGTGGTTACTGTACCTTTTAAATGCGGATGCAAAGTTTGCCGAAAATCATTTAATAAAAGCAGTGCCACCGTGAGAAAGTTTGCAGTTTAAAATGCATTTCTTCTAAAGTATGTACTAATATCTTTTCGCAGAATATTTATGATTGTTAATTTGGCAGGTTCCTACACCCTTAGATTTTATTGCAAATTCGGATTCTAAATCCTAAATTATGTAGATTTTATTTGGAACCTTTTCTCGATTTGTGAAGATGGCGCTGTAATCGCAAAAAACTGGATTTTTGTGATTATCCCTTGAAATATACAATTCCTATCAAAAAATTAACATAGCGTCATTTAATATTATCAAAAGCAATATTAAATTGAGCTCGAATTAAGCCGCCCTGTCACCCTTGGGGGTTATGATACTTGGGACAGTTTTTATATTTAAAGTTTGAGTTCCCAGTTTTTTAACATTATTTAAATTCCTAATAAATAAGCTTTTCTAATGAACTAGCTGTGTTCTGAACTGCATATGTCAACCTGAGATTAAACATTTTATACTAATAATGGATTTGTTTATTATAGAGGCTCTTCAATTAGAGTCTGGCTAATGCATTGCCACGCTACCCGCCACTTTACATCACAATAGGATCAATGACATAGATTCCGACATTTTACTGCTAAATAATATTCTATATACACAATCCACTACTTGGTGTTTTTTAATTGAACCAAATACCGTTCACATGCGTGCCAATATTTGGCCGTGTAACCATCTCTGCACTTTTTAAATTTGGCGCCACGTGTTGTGATATAAAATGCCTTGGCCAGACGCCAGACTCTAATTGAAGGATCTCTAGTTTATTATAGAGACCCTTCAATTAGAGTTTGACCAATGCGTTGCCACGGTGCCCGCCATTTTATATCACAATATTATTGATATAATATTTTGATTTTAACACATCCTAATTTTAATGTAAGTTTACTGCTAAATAATGTTTTATATACACAACCCACTATTTCGTGGTTTTGAATTGAGTCAAATACCGTTTACATGCGTGCCAATATTTGGCAGTGTAACTATTTCTATACTTTTCAAATTTGGCGCCACGTGTTGTGACATAAAATAGCTGCCTTGGCCAGACTCTAATTGAAGGGTCTCTAGTTTACTATAGAGACCCTTCAATTAGAGTCTGGCCAATGCGTTGCCACGGTGCCCGCCATTTTATATCATATATTTTTAATATAATATTTTGATTTTGACATCCTAATTTTAATGTTAAATAATGTTTTATATACACAACCCACTATTTCGTGTTTTTTAATTGAGTCAAATACCGTACACATGCGTGCCAATGTTTGGTCAGGTAACCATTTCTGTACTTTTCAAATTTGACGCCACGTGTTGTGATATAAAATGGCTGCCTTGGCCAGACTCTAATTGAAGGGTCTCTAGTTTATTAGGGATTACATCGCCATCTGTCACGACTATGCACGAATTGAAAAAATGATCCAAATAAAATCTACATATTTCAGGGTTTAGAATCCGAATTTGCAATAAAATATAGGGGTATCCATTTAACATTTCAAAGTTGCCCTCTCTTCCCCCTATAGGCGAGCCGGAGTTTCTCATTTTTTACATCATCGGATATTGAACATTATCATAGCTTGTTTTGTTAAAAAATATCAAGACCCTGATTTTGACAATTGGTGGGTGGGTGGTCTGAGATACCCTGTAGAAAGAGTAACTTTAACCTGTGCCCAATGTAGCCTTGAAAAGTCCCGTATATTCAAACTTTATAGACGAAACGATTGTAGGTGGTCGAACTAATAGTTCTGTCATTAATTCAATTTATCAAGTTAAGCGCAACAAGTCACTATGTTGTTGAATGATTATACCAGCCATGTAAACCTTAAATAACTAATTCTTAATTTGATTAAATTAGCTTTTCTTGCATTATTTAATACAACAGTTAATTGCTACTTTGGCCTGCGATATTACGAACAAATTTACATTTTTAATGAACCTTTTATGCAGTAACATGATTGTACTATAATATATAAAGCACTGCTTCATTAATTAAAATTCTCATTATAACTTAAAATAAACTTAATTTACTAGACTTACAGTTTCAAAGACATAGACGAGTTAATTTTGTATATTTACCTCCTTAGGGCTTAAGTAAACAACAACTCATTTAAGAAATCAGTTTTTTTCTTAGATTTTTAACGCTTTGCAGAGTTTTCACTTCACTGCACTAAATTTATCCCACTTTGTGTTTTCACGTCAGTAACATTATCACAAAATAATGTTTAATAGGTCACACACTATTGTTATTCTTGAAAAACCCGCGGACGTATCCGTCTAACGTTTAACCTGGGAGCGACGATGGTATCGACTAAGCAAATATTGGTATGGGCATGTAAATTATAGGAGATAGTCTATACATGCTACACACATCAGTCTTTAAACGGTAGGAAACATATTATTATCTATTTATGTACTCCAGTTATTATGAAATTTATTTTCTTTTAAAATTCTCTTCAAGGCTTCCTTCCTATAATGCGTGTATTTTGTTCATCTTTGTAGGGAACTTCGTAACTACCTTATCAGTTCAATTGTTTCGTATAAAATACTGGTTATTGAATAATTCAGGAAATATAGAACTTTAATATACTAGATAAAATATGCTTTCAAAAACCTAATGTTTACTTTCTAATTTATCATTATTGATCTATAATCTGTTTATTTACTTCCGACTCATACCTCGTACATAGAAACAAAAAATTCAACGAAAAAAATATATCAAAACACATCGTGCAACCTTTTTATAACGATGGAATAAAATAAGTACGATTTTTGATAAAAACACTTAGATAGGTCAATTGCACTTGTACATATTTTAAAATTATACAGGGTGTTTTGTAAGAAAAAGGTTCATTTTTTTTAATGTAACACTTGTATATTTTCATTGATTACACATCCCTACAAAAAATAATGTTTTGACCTGAGAACGTGACGATGGTATTCTGATGTATTCTTCGACGATGAAACCGAACCTGACTTCAAAAAAGCACATACACCTTAGAAATCTTGCGCTAGATCCAAAAACAACCCCCAAAATGGAGTAAAACCACTCTTGACATATGATGACAAGATTCTCTGTATGTTTTACGTGGGGTTCCTATATCAACATACCCCCATGTTCCTTCCAAGGAGGAAGTGATTGAGATACGCCCAATCATCGCCCGAATTGCAATTGCTCCCAGTAACTCACTGGTCGGAGCGAGGTTGCCTATTCACCCTCTATTAGCTATCCAGGCTAGTACCGGAGCGATTGACTTAACACGTGATCACCCGCCGGCACCCTCCCGTCCTCTTTCATACGGGTCTAAGTACTTCGTCCAGCAATAGGACTATTCCCCCAACTTAGCTCAGCTGAATAGAGAGAGCCCTCCAGTCCTCTTTCATACCTTCATAAGCTCCTCCCCGAGACAGGGGTTGGGGCCACTGCCCGATCGAATCCAACCTCAATGTGGCGGGACTTGGTTTTTAAATGGGTTCGCCACCCCGATCTCCCAGTTATAGGCCTGGTGCGCCCTCGACAGAGCTTCGTTTCGAGGCTGACTTTTAGGGCCCTTTTAAAGCAAGCGCCCCGATGTGTACCCGTTAAGGTGAAGTTGTCTTGAACGTGAGAGGCTATGTCTCTTCGCTTCAACGTTCTTTAAGTGTAGGTCTCTAGACGATTTCTGGAAATCCGACGCTGAAACTAACAGCATATGCCAGACCCCGTACTGTCACCTCGAGACGCTACCTGGTGGGATGCAGTTTCTCATGGGTTAGCGAGCGAACTCCCTATCCGAGATAAACCTCACTTGAATCTCCTCCATTCGTCTAGGCCAGTCAGCGCGATACTTAGCTCCATAAAAGACCCTACGTCAGGTAAGATTCAATCCACCCACACCGGACCCCCTTGTTAGCAGAGTTCCCTCAGCAACGTTTTAGGGTCATCGTCGAGAAATACTCCGGTGAAACGTAAACGAGACGTAAACGAAACACCTCGGCATAACTCTACTACACATTTAATTCTGAACGCATCATCCGTTGTCCAGGTAAGCCTGGGATGGGGTAGACAACGACCAGTTCTAAGGGTGAACGCCGTGTGGTCTGCCCTCAAGCTATAGTCTCGAATCCTCTAAATCCAATCCCTAAATCTAATCCCTGTGCTTCCCGACACCTTTAACGACTGCCCTCCCTCTGCCTTCTGGATAGTCTCGGATACTAGTAATGAAGTCCGACATCTCGAACGACTGCTTGACCGTTCACCCTGTCACATATGATGACATTAAATACATTCAAAAAAATGGTTGAAAACAGCTAATGTTTTGTATTTGGAAATAGGCTTCTGGTATCCGATCAACACTCCCTCCCCCAACCCATTGAAATGGTAAAATCACCCTAAAATGGGGTATAACCATTCCTTACTTTAGGGTTACAATAAATAAACACACGTAAAATAAAATGCGTGCAAATAAATACAGGCAAAGAAAATGCAAATAAATACACAAAAAAATAAATTCAATAAAACCCCTGTAGGGACCCGTCAAGTTAACAATCACCAATATTCTGTGAAAAGGTATTAATACATACCTTAAAAGAAATGCATTTTAAACTGCAAACTTTCTCACGATGGCATTCTATTATTAAAGGATTTTCGGCAAACTTTGCAGCCGTATTTAAAAGGTACAGTTACCACCTTTTATTGATAAAAGATGCCGCAAATTTCGGTGGCTTGGCTGTTCTCAGTATACGTGACACGTCTTGACGTATAATTTCGGCGGTATTTCCTGGGATCCCTGCTATTGATGCTTCGACTCCGCAAATAATGTTTTCTATTGGAATCCGGTTTGGTGCTACTGCATAGTTAAATCCTTTCGATAGCATGCTATGTGTCGTTCATCCAGCGGTAGATCTGAAAGATTGAAAACTACCTTATTTGGTTCAACTTGGTGGTTGATGTACTTCCTGGGCTGTTGTTCGGCTTGTAGCTTCTCAAATTTCTTCTTCTGGTTAGAAGTTATCAAATTAGCGTCAGTTTCTGCTCGAAACTCCGTGAGGTTATCTAGTGTTGACCATAGAGCTGGATGAATTGTGTTACTTAAACGTAGGTGTAACTGTAGTAGCTCGATGTTGATGCTATTTAGCGCCCTTCTGGTATCGTGAATTGCTTCTCTTGTCAATGCTAGGCTTGCTCTTCTCAAGATGTTCCTCGTTTGGTTGTTCTTTTTGTGGAACGTCAGCTTCATGGAATTTGGTATTATATGAGAGAAATATGAGATTTGGTATTATATGGGGTTATACCCCATTTTGGAGTAGTTATACCCCATTTTGGAGTGGTTTTACCCCCTCAAGGAGGAAGAGGGGTGTTGGCCATATACCAGAGGTTTATTTACAAATACATACAAGACATTTGCGGTTTTTCAATCATTTTTTGCATGTATTTATTGTATTTTGATGTAAAGGGTGGTTTTGACCTAGTTTGGGGTGGTTTTCAAATTTGTTTGGTTTTCAGTAAACAACATATTTACACAGGGCGAATAAAATCACAACAATTAAAAAACACGTATAACAAAAAATCAGCCCCACGAACGGGCGCCAATTTGCAGCAAGTATTATTTTACCAAAAACAAAAGCCCCACGATGAGACCTTTAATTTGTAACCTTACTTTTACTGACAAAAGTACTTAGGTTCTACCACTTATCTATCTATGCCTCGGCTTAGCTTAAACACCATCAATGAAAACTCTCTCCCTCTTTTGAGAATAAGGCAATGGTAACGGGCGCCAGCAAGATTGATTTAAACAACAAAATATTAGCATTAAAACTTGCAATAACGGAGTCTTAGATCTTAACATGGATCAGTTTCTTAATCGTGCAAGAACCGATTTCCTTCACTCCGTTATAGTACAAGAATATCAACCAAAAAAACAATAAATAACACGAGTAATACCATTTAGTTATTTATTTCACATAAAAAATCATTAGATGTTAAAAAAACTGTAAGGCCTTCAGTTACTATTTAAACAATATCTTAACATGGATTATAATAATTTTACAACTAAATTAAAAAAATACTTTAAAAATCCGAACTACGATCGTTATTAGGTTTAAAGTTTATTAATTTCAGTTACATTAAACGCAGAGTCTCTTTATACTTATTTTCATATCAAAAGTTTTCTTTAAATTGGAACTTTAAGAATTCTATCACATAATTATAACAATCCACTCTTAAATTTTGATAAAATGAACTAACTGAAATAACGCTTCCACAAAAAATGGAATATAAAGAACACACCTGGTTATTTCTATAAATCTAATTTGGTTTTCAAATGTTACCTAAAATGACGCGTTGAAGATGATCACCAGGTTATTAAGGACCTTTTGGATAAGACTTCCAGTTGTCATATGTAGCGATTTAAAATACTGCGGCTTATAAAACCAATATTATGGCCTTACAGCCAAATGCAGCTTTCGAACTTCCACATCAATACAATTAACAGATCTTTAAAATTTAACAGTAACGAAGGGGAAAACGCAGTTTCAACTATGGAGGTCAAACAGCAAACTAGGTTTTAAAATCTGTATCGATTAAAATCTGTCGATTTTCTTAAAACGCCAACTTGATTTCAAGTCTGGATCAATATCCCTTCCGAATTTCGAGGGCTTTTCAAGATGGAGGCAGAGCGTGGGTTCACAGCAAAAAAAATGTTTAATGTCGTTATTGCATAAATTCCAAACAATAGAACTAATAGTTTCAAAATATCACAAAAGCATTATATGCACTAATCAAACTAAATATAATTGTAGCATTAAAAGAGAATTCCCAAAGAAAGTGTTCACTGACCAAGGTTTTCACAAGATGGGAGCTAAAGAAGAAGCTTCTCTGCAACGAACAAGTTGCTTTTTAATTAGTTGAATTCAGGCGTCATTGTAGCAAACAAAGAATTTATTATTGATTAGCAAAAACAGACAACTAAAGTGAATTGAAGAATTGATTATTAGTAAATAAAGTGTTAAATTTAATTAACAGAAGAAAAAATACAATAAAAATTACACTTATCGCAAAGAAAAAGTCGATGATGTATTCAATAATACTATACCAAGATGGCGTTACAAACGGATAACCCAATATAATCTTTATCAGTATATAGGGCGATCTTGAAATAAAAAATAGACAGAAAAACTGTCTGTTAGAACTGAAAGAATAATGATTCATATTGTTTTCGATCGCACTGTACAAGTATCGACTAACGCGTAACAAAAAGTAAATAGACTTACAGAGTGACTACATGTTGAAGTAGATTTGCGTAGAATTCTTAACTTGATATCTCCATTGCTGTAATTACAACAAACTAGACTATTTTTTGCAGAGAAAACAATAATTGAATTACGTCTAAATGTGTAAGATTATCACTTCTTCCTTCAAAAACCCAAAGTAAATAAAAGGATACTTAGGCTAATTATAGTTCCCAACAGAGACTTCTTACTTATTTAAATTATTCTTAGCGGTCGTGGATGATAATTACAAAGGCTTACTGATTTTAACTAGGATTAGGAACACATAAACGATATAAAGGGCGCCACTCAAATTATTTGTGGCTATTTCTAAAATGGGATCTACAATTCGAAAAAAGATTTCCATCTGAAGATTTACGTTAAATTATTTATCTCTTATGGTTATTCCTTTAATATGTTTTTGTTAAAACGACCACGACTTGTCGTGGCAAGATGCTGGAAAGTCGAAGCAGAAATTGAACATTTCTTATAAAGGACTGAAACTTTGAACAGTGCCATCATTTTCTCTTTTAAACTGGTTGACTTATTATTTGTTTTTTAAATTTAGTTACTTCGGCATTATTACCACCACATTTACAAACCAAACGGAAGATTGCCAGGTTATATGTACTACCCACACGCATAGTAATAGCTCATGAAACAAGCTTTTGCCAAAGTCCTCTTCAGACTCTGTCTAACTAACTGAAATTTTATATTCTAACCTATTTTTTGAAGATTTAAGAGGGACGATTGCGTTTTTACCAATCACAAAATATTCCTGACACCATTAACTATCAATAATAAATTTAGACAAAAATCTCTCTAGTGTGATTTTAAAAAAATACAGACAAAATTTTGAGACCAGAGCACGTTATCAGAATGCAACTCCATTTAGCCATAGTGATGTCTCGTAACCATGAATAGTTCTAGAAACAATTATTCCTTTCAGTCTTAAATCTGTTTGCTTAAAAGTATTCATAAAAACGCGATATTTTGATTAAAATAAATTTATTACCATACTTTAAAATAATTTTTTTTATTAACTTCGCCTTTTTACAATACAATAAGCAGATGTGAAGTAGAATGAATTTGTTTACACAAAAGTTAATTTTATTTTAACAAGTAGAAAAAAAATATTGGAGAACTATACCTTGCTTGAAATTCAAAACGAAGCGAATTAAAGCTTCAACATAATGGACTCGATACAAATGGTAAGTTGTGGGCTTCTGTAGAATATATCAGTGTAATAGATTCTCAGTAGAAATAAAAAAGAGGTCTACAGTAACCTTTTGTCTATCCTGCGTTTACGAAACACCCTGTATAACCAAACATAGACTCTTAGTGCATGCAACATTCAAACAAAATTGATGTGTCTGAGTGTTTTTACCAAAACTCAGCCACTACTGAGTTACTCATTTTACTTCACATGTTTTGTATAAATAAATCTTAAATAAAAAAAGTTTAATAAAGAATATGTGAACTGTGTACGCTATTGAGATCCACGCTTTTATATTGCAAGAAGTTGGTGCATAGGATTCTTATACAATTAAAAAAAAGTGTGAAATGACAATTTGTATAAAGAGGGTTCATCCTAAAGATTGTTAACATTTATTTAAAACATTAATGTGCATTAGGGAAAAGAATATTAATTTATTTGATAAAAGACTTGCTTTAAATTAAATCACCATAAAGTTTTAAAGGATTGCTAATGAAAATTTAATTAATAAAAACAACTGCAGACAGAAAAGTTTGTAACGAGATTAATTTTGAGAACATTTATTTCGCTTCGTTTTAAATTTCAAATACGGTATAATTTCACAATATTCCCTTTTTCGTATCCGTTAAAATAAATTTATCTTGTGTGTAAACATATTTGCTCTTCTATAAGATCGTATCCTTTTTAGTCACGTGCGTAAAATATTTCTGCTTTGTGTATGTAAAAAGACGAACGAAATAAAAGTGAATTCTTTTAAAGTATATGGCAATAAATTCGTTTTAATATATCGGGATTATGATCTCGTTCTAGGTAAAGAGACTGTTAACGCAAAATATCTTCAACATTAAAATGTTCACGAAGGAACAAAACGCTTTTAGAACTTTAAATTCATGTTTTACAAGTAATAATTATAGCTAAATGGAATTACAGTTTGATAAGCTGGTCTTGAGTCTCAGAAGTTTATGGTGTTTGCATTTTTGCATAAACACGCTAGAGGGATGTGCATTAAAATTTGTTATTGGTACTCGTAATGACATGTATAACGTGTGATTAGGTAGTTAGTTCTGGAACTTAGTTGCCTCTCTTAAATTGTATAAAAATATGCACAGGTTTCGCTTCGAGTGGACAGTCTCAAATGGTGCGTTAAAGCATGTATCAGCGGGTAGTATCCGTTTGGGTGGCTTTGGCCGTCTACCTCTACTTAATAAATTCGATTAGCGTTTTGGCTAATAAAATGCGAGCGGATAATTCCTATTGTTTAACGTTAGGTCGGTTCTAAAGAAAGTTCTGGTTATGGTATCGTTTAGTTGGGTTTATTGTTTAGCCTTTGTATAGAGAATTTAGACTTGCCCGAATCCGTAGTGGGCCCCGTTTGATAATTAGAAGATAAATAATACGCACAAGAATGAGTGGTGCAACTTAGTCTTCTTCGAGAAACGAAAAAAATTGTCTCGGTGTGGTTATCACCCAGTGAGTGTTCTTTGAAGGAATTTATGAAAATACTAAGAAAATTAGATTTGGAAAATCTTAATCTCCTGAGAAGAATCATTAATAAACGTGGAATCAAAATTCGTTTTAATGTCAGTTCCGATCATCATACAGTAGCAGTTAAATATTTAAAATATAATTAATAACAAAATTAGCAAGTCCAAAAGTGAAATTATTGCATCATTCGAAAATTCAGTTTTTATAAAAGGCGTTCAGGGTTCAATTACAGCATTACGTTCCAGTATCTTAAATTTGGACAGTGTTTGTTCTATTCTTGGGTTATTGTGATGATTAGTCTTTACCTGTTAGTGGCAAGGTGGATCACGATAGTAATAAAGTATATTAGGTCTCGATTTAGAAATAAGTAAAAGTAGTAGTTAGTATTTAAAATGGGGTCCTTAATACGCTAAAAGTAGAATCTTATATTAATATAATAATTAAAAGTTGTTTATGTTTTATGACACGAATTGTGCATGGCATTGTTGCTAAACGATTATTATGAATTCAAATTAATAAACGCAGTTAAAATCACTAATCATTTGCTTTAGCTTGTCACGACAAATTGTTTGTGGTCCAGTTAACAAAAACTAAATGATAACAATAAGTGACAAAGCAGTTAACGTAACTCAGATGGGAGTCTTTTCCCTAATTGTAGATTCACATCGTTGGTTTTAATGAATAACAACAAACAATTTGGATAGCGCCCTCCAGATTGCTCAGTCATTTCTGTATCTTATTTGAAATCAGTAAGCCCTTGCAATTAACACCCACGACCGCTAAAGATAATTTGAATAATTAAGAATGATGGGAGCTAAAGTTTGTGTAAGTATAAGATGTTTATGTTTTATTTGTTTAGTATTTGTTTATTTGTTACAATAGTAGATTCTGCTGGTTACAGTTGGTTAGCCCATTGCAGGGTCTTTATTAATTTGAGTACAAATTAAAAGTATTGACAATAAGTTAGATAAATTAATGTGACAAATTAAAACAAATAAACGGATATTTGGTTGTTGTTGGATGTTCCAAAAAGTACTATAGCACTTCAAAAGCAGTACATTTGTAAATGTGATGTAGATGTAATGAGACTTTTCAATATAACTGGATAACGTCATTTTCATATAGTTACTACAAAAAGTATTTACAATAAGCGTTTCGTTTCATTAGTTAATGCATACCGAGCTGAGTATTATTATAAATAATCTTCTATTATTATGAATAACTGTCCATTTAGACTCCGGAAGATTATTATTTAATAGCCACTGTATGTATGTAAATTTTCTATTGTTCTTTCGCAACATTGCAGTTGATACTAATTATTGCTATTACTAACACAATGACATCCTGTGCAATTCTAATAATGGTTTTTGATGTTCGATGAATTTAAAATAAAATGTTTTATTATTTTTACTTTTCTATGTATCTCAGTGGTGATTTCATGCAAAAAATTTAACATAAATAGATTAGAAAATATTTTTTCGGAAAACATAAATTCAAGAATATTTGCTCCCCTTCTGCAATTACTACGTAATATGATTAGTTATCTGTTACAATACTTTTTTTTACAATCATACATGAACCGAAGATTGTGCCTGTAAACACTGGCCTGAATCTGAGTCGATTTATAGAATTAATAAAGTATATTGAAATTGCAAATTTCTTCGTTAGAGCATTTCTCAACACAAGAGTGACTAAACTTAAACTGAAATTGATTGCATTAAGTATTCATGGCCAACAGATTTGACCACAAAATTAGCTATCACAATAGCGTCATTTTTGACAGCGAAAGTCATTACAAAAATATTGTTTCTATGAAAGTTCGACACAACAACCGAGAAAAGCACCGAATCATCCGACGCCTAAATTTGGATATTTGTACACGATGTTTCAAAAATAATACCGACAACTTAACAGCTGGATTCTTAGTGTAGGCTAGACAAACTTTTTTCAAATACAACCATTGAATAATTTTTGATAGACTTTGAAGAGAAAAATTTGAAAATTTTTTAATGCCTCAAAAAGTGCAAGTGTACTCTAATAATGGATTGTAAGGACTGTGGTTTATCACAACACTATTTCTAACAGTGTCTCCTAACCACACACTGTATTTGACAACTTACAAGTATTTGAAATACTTGTAAATATTATTGTTAAAAGTAAATTATGACGACTTACTATTGTTTCTGTTTTTAATGACGGTTAGAATTTTTAATCATGCGCAGGAATTAGATGCCATATAGACGTCTGAAATATTTTCATCATCTAATACTTATTCTAGATTTTTTACTACTTATTCAGTTGTGTAATTTTAAACGTATATCTCTTTTGGAAATAGGGTTACTATTATAACTAATACGTTATTATTACTATTATATTATTACTAAAACGTTTAACATATTGTCATGATATTTAGGTGTTTGCTGGAAGATATGATATATTTGATTACATTTACCAGAAGAATATTATGCATTATTAACTTCAATTTATAAAATAGATTTTGAAAAAGGGTCTCTTAAGTTAAATTAAAATAAATAATTAAAAGTAACATACATACAAATACACTAAATACAGATGAAGGATTATGTAGCATTTAGATTTTCTTAGCAACAGATAATTTTATGATTTATTTTCAATTTTATAACTTTGTGGTAGGATGTATTGCTGGAATTTCGTGTAATATTATCTTAACCATAGAATTTGAAGAGATATTAGTGGAAAGGATGAATTTCTTTGTTATGATTACTGGAAAACGTATTTGTAGACTTTTTACCGCCAAATAAATTTATGTAATTTGGGTTGCAGATCACGTTTAGATGCAACTAAAGGTAATCAATTAACTTAGTCTAACACATAATGAAGGTTTTTAATGATATAGAACAGTGTAAAAATCCAATAAAGGCGTTAAAAGTAAATTAAGCTGGTTAATAGTATCTGAATTAAGACTTCTCAATCGATATTCAATAGAAATGTTAAAATTCAAAACAGAACCTAAGTATTATGCCAATGTTTTTAGAATCAGGAATTTAAAATCTACATTTCTGTCTTGTAATAGGAAATTTATTTGTTTTCTTTTTGTAAAGCTATATAAAAAACAGCCCAAAAAAACAATTTAGTAGCCATAAAACAAATGGGAAAAGATGTATTTCTTTGGTTATTCAAATACAAAATAGCAAGGTTATGTGTAAACGTCAAAAGTAAAATAAAGTGTGTTTGTGATAAATCTCAACGATAAAGTATAAAATGATAATTTAACAACAAAAGTGCATAAACCCAATTATTTGGGCAGTAGCAATTATAATAATTATTATTTAAAAGTATAAACATTCATATTACAACATTAAAAGGAAATTTATGAAGGGAAGACATTTAATTAACATCGTTGGTGATCAGAATTTATTTGAAAGAAAAATTCTTAAAGATTTGGAAATTGGACTTACCTGTTATAATAAACAAGGTCTCATCTTTATAAACTATAACAAATTATTATTTATTATATGGAACTATTATTTTTGTGGATTGATAAAAATCTTAGGTTCGACGTTGAAGCAGCTGTCAATTTATTTAAACTAGCTGATTTAGATTAGAGACGAAAAAAATATTATTTTAAATTTGCCAAGAAATCCAAATATAGAGATGGGAGTGCCAATTTAAATAAAATTAAAATGTGATCTTTTAAATTAACCAGTTATTTATTTAAGAAAGATAGATACCAATTCTGATTAAAATTTGACATATATTCATTTAACACATTTAACCTAAAAAAATTTGAGAAATTGAAATTGACAAATATAGAAAGATTTTAATTTGATTTTAATTAATCTTTTTTATTTAATTTTCTTTAATTTAACTGATTAATTTTTCAGTGTTAAAAACAATTTTAAATTCTTTGTGTTAATAACATTTAAAGATGCAGAAAGATCGATTATTATTATATCGAGTCTATGAAACAAATTTAATTTGCTATCACGTATTTTTATTTTTTATTTGTTAAATTTTTAAAATAAATAAGTAAAATGTTAAATGTTGCGTACATTTTTAGTTGTGTGTTGTATAATTTGTTGTCTATTAATTTTGATAACGACCATAACAGTTTTGATAAAAAAGTAGGAAAGAGACTAAATCCTAAAAAAAGTATTCTACCAGTTTTGTGGAAAAGACTTACCGACAACAATATTTTAAAGCCGGAACAAAACAATTTTTAAGGGTAACAAGGTTTACTTACAGTGTTGTCAATTTATCCTCATTAACCGGAATAAAAGCCAAGTGCATTTTCAACAATTTATAACATTAATCTGATTTAAATTTTATAAAGGCTGTAAAATATCGTTTCAGTATGTTGATTGGGTTAGTTACAATTTTCATGTGCTTTCATGAGCTTTTTTAGATTTCGTTGTTTTATTGTATTATTTATTTAATAAATCAGCGAAAAAATAAAATAATTGTTCAAAAGGTCAATTGGGGGCCATAATTCTATTATTAGTTTCATTCGTGCCTGATTGACAATCGAATTAATTCACCAATTTCTATTATACAGGCTATCCTTCAAAATCCTTGACGATGTCCACATACATGCACACCACAATGTATCACATAATCAGCTACTCGTATACAATCCCTTTCAAGTGAAATACACCATTAAATCGATAAAACGTCCTACATAAGTTATATAATAGACACATAATTCTTGATCATATCCTAAATCACATTATATTAACTATAACTAGACCGTGCTGCCTAACAACTTATTTATCTCCATATATATTTGGAAATTAATTTGATTGTAAATTGTTCAAGCAAGGCTTATTTGATGACAATTGGATTTTAATACTCAAACATTCTAAATAATAGAGAAATACAGTTACAAATTTAACTAAATACATTGTTTTAAATACATTGGTTAATAACATTTTGGTGTGTAAAAGTTGTTATATAGTAAAATATTTTCGAGTTTTTAAAAATGCCAGGACAAGACATGCCAAATACTAAAGAGCAACTCCAGTCATATTAACATCTTCTTTTCTAGTTCCAAATAGACAGAACTCGAAATTATTAAGACAAACAGATATATAAGTTTTCTATACACCGAACACAGATACCAAGCTTGCTCACTGTAATATATGGATGACAAGTGTCATTATTCTTACATTTTGGTGTTAATGTTAATTCGCCGTTTGCTTATGGTAGAAACCGACAGATGAGAAGCACAGAATTTTACTCAAAACCACACCTACTGATGCATTCAAAGAAAGGACAGAACATTTGCCAGGGGATGTTTGAGATTCTATATCTCCGTCTTCTCATGATAGTCAAGTGGGCTTTTCCTATTCCTCCTGCATGTGTAATCAAGACCGCTTTGTACTATAATGTAGTTGTAATGTCTCTTAGAATTACAATTTTCACGTGAGGTTCGTGGTAGTCAGAGGTAGAATTAGGAAGTCAACACAGACCACAATTAATCATATACTAAACAACAAGTTACAATACATTGGGTTACAAATATAAGTGTGAGGACGTACAAGTCCTCCTAAAACTAACACAAACATGAGGGTGATCGGAACCACCCTGCACTAGCACCAAGTTCTACAACTAAGCCTTAGAGAACCAGGTAATCAATGCCCCTGGGCATTAGATTCGAGATCCCTAAAACTAAGCAGAGGGGGAGACAGGTAATCAGTGCCCCTGGACACCAGATTCTAGTCCCCCTCGATAAATAAATATGAAGTTACTCACCTGCTTGCTTCAAGATGTTGTCGTGTTGGAGTCATTTTCATGACTGAATATTAGGCTTGAAGCAAGCTGTTTATATACTGTATCCTCATGAATATTGCGGAAGCCGTTAATGCATAAATGAATATATTACGTATAATGAGTTGCAAATATAAATGCATACTGTATAAATGAATAAATTACTTCTAATGAGATGCATACATTATCATATAAACGGCGAGTCGTAGGCCAAGCGGCCGCAGGTGGTCTAATAGTGTAGGCAGCTGCTACAGAGACGATTGTAACATTGGTAACATTTGCACTGAACGAAATGCAAGTTGAGAAATTATGAATTATTTAAAGTCTAAATAATTCCATTTGTCACACAATAGTATTTATTAAGAATTCTATTTTTCATCTCTAACACAAAGTGATGTGAGATTCTTAAGGTGATGAATTGATTCAGATTTAATCAAAAAACGATCTATCCAACTCAATTCAAATTCAGTATTAACCATTTTTGTCACAACCATTACCATATTTAATTTTATATTTCAATTCCAGTACAGAACAACTTAATAAGTACTATTGGCTATTTTACGTTTATGTTTATAAATACCACTTGGTTCATAAGTTTTAATAATAACAGAACATCGGAACGTAATCAGGTACACACGTGTGTCCTTGGTTTAAGTGTCTATTAGAGATACTAACGATTTATCTAAAGTATGTAGTAGTCTTTGCTTTGTACTGTCATTAATCAGTTTTAGGCTGTGTCTAGTTGTATTTCAAATTTAACTTTAGTCGAGTCGGCAGGGAACAAAAAGTATCTGTTTTTGGTTCTTTCGTGTTAACAGCTATTTTATTGCACAAACCTATTCAGAATGGTGGGTAGAGCAATATATGTAGTTGCGTACTAAATCGTAGTGACAGCAGAAAAGCTATTAACAATTTAAGACGCCATCAACCGTTTTCGAGGAGTTTTTATTCCGTAGCTCATCAGGATGATCTCCTACGAAAAAATGTTCAGTACATGATTTGTTTATAATAACAATAGCTACAAAATGGCACCGGTTCGGTTATTATAACTGAATTAATTAAGTTTCAAAATCGAAGAAACTGCCAAAATCGCGTATGTTCTTTAAGTTAAACTTTTTGTTTAACAAGCTTTTATAAATCTACTGCGTCTAAAACTTTTAAAGTTTGCAAAAGCTGTTTGAAGCTTTGCATACTATTGCAAATGTGCATATATACAGCTTAAGTCATTAGCAATCGAACGCAATTTGTAAAATTCGATCGCGTTTATTTTTGCAATTTTAGTGACGTTTTACATCTCTTCATAATTTTGTTACGTTTATAAATAATTAGTTTTCTAGTTCGTATACGTGGTCATTTATGAAATATTTCATCGGGTTCGAATGGACGGCAAAAAACACGAAATTAAAAAAAAAATTCAAGTTTCGATACTTGGATCCAGGGATATTAAACTTTTTGCGTAAGTGTACACTACTCGTATATTATTTACCATATTGAAATGAATCAAAATCGTGTGTATAGAGTGAACCTTGTAGAATAAGTATGCAATTGCCCTAAATTATTAGTTGCATATTTCTAATAGAAATTATTGCAATAGAATGAGACGCGCACTCAAAAATCGGCCAATCGCCTACCAAGTCTAATGCATATTTATGCAAAAAATCGCAGGATCCAAGCATCGAAACTTGAACTTTTTTTTAAATTGCCTATTTTTTGGCGTCTATTCGAACCCAATGGAATCTTTCATAAATGACCACGTATACGAACCGATAAACTAATTATTTATAAACGTAGCAAAACTATGAAGAGATGTAAAACGTCACCAAAATTGCAAAAATAAACGCAATCGAATTTTACAAATTGCGTTCGATTGCTAATGACTTAAGCTGTATATATGCACATTTGCAATAGTATGTAAAGCTTCAAACAGCTTTTGCAAACTTTAAAAGTTTTAGATACAGTAGATTTATAAAACCTTGTTAAACAAAAAGTTTTACATGCCTGGCATACGGGTTTTGAGTGCTTATTGTACATAATTTAAACTATACTTAACGAAAGTTTTATCAATATTGGTATACTATATAAATTTTTATGGCAACTTAAAAATATACGCGATTTTGGCAGTTTCTTCGATTTTGCAACTTAATTATTCCAGTTATAACAATCAGACTGGTGCAATTTTGTAGCTATTTTTATTATAAACAAATCATGTACTGAACATTTTTTCGTAGGAAGTCATCTTGATGATCTACGGAAGAAAAACTCCTCAAAAACAGTTGATGGCGTCTTAAGTTGTTAATAACTTTTCTGCTGTCACTACGATTTAGTACGCAACTACATATTATTCTACACACTATTCTGAATAGGTTTGTGCAATAAAATAGCTGTTAACACGAAAATACACTCTTCACATCTCTATTGACTGGACTACTTCCAAAATACTCACTAAAGAAGAACGTATCTATCTAGTTTTCTATTCTAGTTTTAGTTACTGGTGGGTCATTGATTATACAACCAATGTGTACTTTTTAATAAGGTTAAATAATACATGTTTCTTTATTCATTATCAAATAGTTTATTCACCGATTTTTTAAGAATACGTAACATCCAGTTGTGCGGAAGTTATTGATATTATCTAATTCATTTATGATAAATTTTCATATGAGTAATATCAACGGGAAATGAGATTCTTCTAAGGTTTTTGTTTATGTAAATAGATCGTTATTATTGCGTAAAAGTATTGTGTAATTAATCTGTAATAGATTGAGTCAACTATTATAAGTATGTTTTAATTTGCTATTATGTTTGTAAATATTGTAGTCATTGTATTAGATGGTAAGGTGACGTCAGATTAAGTAATGTGATTATGTAAATAGTAAATAGTATATAAGCTTAGAAAATCATATTTTTAAGACGAACGGGAACGCATGTAAAGTTCTTTTCTGAAAATAAAACGACAGCGTAAAGTCGTGAAAAATAATATTGTAAAAATTAAAATAGTCTAGTCTTAAATAGACAAGTTGAGTTGGTTGATGATTTGAATACGGCGAAAGTGTAAAAACTATAAATTGTAAAAGTGTATAATATTATAAAGAACCACCTCTAAGATAAATTACAGTGAAACCTGTAAATCTGACCATCTGTTTAAACTGACCATCTGGTCATATTGACCACTTTCTCTCAGTCCCTGCAAAAATCCCATTACTTTAATGTAATTTATACTGTATAAACTGACCACTTGTCTTTTGTGACCATTGACCACATTTACCTCAAATATTTTATTTAAAAATGTTTGTGTAATGTGACCATTAGCCAAGGGATTACTTTACTTACAGTTATAACGAATCTTCTAAAAGTTTAAATAGGCATGTACAAGTAAATTATAGTCAAAGAATTTCTAAGAATGCATCTAATCCCTTAATAGTGACCAGTTGGGTTCAGGTATTTCCAAGTTTTAAGACTTTATTTCTGCTTCTGAGAAATTCATTACCTGCAAACTTTCACATTAGTAGCCCTTGGATAGTTTTAAAATTGTTTTATAAAATCAGTCTTGTTTCATCTGTTGATTGAAACCCTTGTGTTAATTAGTGCTATCAAGATGACTTCAAAAAAGTTTACAAAGAACTAAATTTGAAAGAAAAACAAAAGGTGTTAGAGTTTTTAGAAAACCACAGTGAAAGAAAAACAGCGGAACATTTTACTATTCAGAACTGCCCTGGAATCCTAACAGAACTGTACCATGCTAAAAGTAATATTAATGAACTAATCTGTGCTAAACATATGATCTTGAGACAATCTACGTTACATGATTTTTAAATAAATATGTACCTATAAGTAGTATGTACATAACACATATCTATCGCATGTAATAAGTAGGGTAAGTGCTCTGTTGAATAAATATATATTGTACATATACATTTTTTTAGCATTTACTATAAGCACAAAAACTCAAAATACCTACCTATGTAATGAATATCGCATGAAAATAAAAATTGTTGTGTATAAGAAATTCACACTTTTACAAAGTGACCACCTGCTTAAATTGACCATTTTGGGTCAGTCCAGTAAAGGTGGTCACTTTAGGCAGTTTCTACTGTACTTGCTAAAGTTAAGCAAGATAATAAATCTTCGATTAAAACCATAAATTGGTGTTTTATTCAATATAAACACATAAAACAAATTACGACGAATATTCTTCGACTAAGGGAAAAAGTACCCGCTATTAAAATATACAAAAGTGAGTTACCAAAACCAAGTGTGTGGATGGTGTTATATGAGAAATCCATGCAAAGGAAAGTCAACCGGAATTGGAAACCAGCACTGGGACAACATAAAGTGACTTACTCTGCCAATGGTTTGGATACGAGGACTATAGTAAAAGGAAAGAAGCAACTATTAAAAAAAAGGTAGGAAGTTATTTCCTTTCTGTATTGGTATCTGTTGAAGAAAAGACTATCGTTTGTGAGGTGTAATTATGTGATTTGAACAATTTAGTAATAGTTAAATTTAATAAAAAATTCAATTTTAAAAGTGATTTCAAATTTCAATTTGTATATTTTTAATACCACAAGAATCCACATTCGCCCCGAGATGAGTCTTTATTAAATTTAATTCTGTTATTTTAAATTATTTAACTGGCGCCCAACTCTCTTACGTAAACTTGTGTTAGTCAAGAACTAACGTAACATTAATTTTATATAAGTATTTTATTATTATTTAAAAACTATTAAAAGGTATTTTCTAATCATATAAGAATTTATAAAGAGGGAAGTTGAAAAGCATTTCCAAAGTTCAGTCATTTTAAAAAATCAATTTATTTATAAAATAATTATCTACGATCAAACAGCAATTATTCACAATTTTAAAATATATAATAAAATTTTTAAAAATAATTTATTATTTTTAATTAACCAATATCACTGCATATTTATTTATGCATTTGTTAACGTCGGGCATTTGTTAATGTGGGGCAAAATACTATTGTTTTTAAATACAATATCACAGTAATATATAGACACACACACACATACAAACTTTTTGTTTTTTTTATTATTTTTTTTAAATTTTTTTAAATTTAAGTCCGATGACACAAAAGTAGACCTGTTGGCTCTGTAATTCTTCATCGAAACGTAATTAGGTACATTAATGTAACGCAGATTCGAAGAAATAACTTACTATTCTTCCTCCTTGAACACCGTAGTCTAAATAGCTCAGTGTCGGAAGAGAATTTTGTAAGTGTTATTATCTTAATCTTTCCATTTGATTAAGGAATCATAACCCTACCTAAGGTTATAATAGAATATTATACTTAATTATAATACGGAATACGAAGATTATAATATTGTATCATGCAGTCTGCAGTATTTACGAGGACATATTGCTGAATTTAATTTACAGCAATTTGTTCAGAAGATAATAAGCCATTTTGCGGCTCTTTAATTTTGAAACGATCAAGGATTATCAGAGTAACTTTATTTTAATTTTTGAATTATATACTCCTATATTCTTTCAATCTTTCTCTCTCTCTATATACATTATATACATACATATAATTTTTTTTATATTTTTATTTTACAGTTAAGTAAGAATTTAACAATTGCATCAAAAATGCCTATTTTATTTAAACTTAAAAGATGGCAAATACTTGTGGAGAGGTCCACGTTATATCTTTTTAAATCATTGAAAAGTGATTGTCTTTGATGATTAAATTTAGAGCACTGGAAGATGACGTGGTTTACATCTCCAATTGAGGAGTCATTGCATGAACATTTGTCCGAATCTGTTACACCTATTTTGTACAAATGCGTAGGAAAGCATCCATGATTTAATTTCAGTCTGGTTATCAAACTTGTATAAAATCTTGATCTTTGTATTTTAAAAATATAATCGACCTCCTTAGGTAACTGAGGATGAATTATGCAATATTGTGTCTTAGAGTTTGCACCATAATTACAATAAAATTGTTTCCATTCCATAAGGATTTGATGACGGAAAAGAGGAATTATAGCACTAGATGTCGCATCAACTAGTTCGTTGCCCTTAATATTTGCATGGCCTTTTACCCACAGGAATTCTACGCAACAGTTTATAAGAAAGCTTAACTATATCATGGATAATGTAATGACTCGACAGCAATGGCTTTTCTAAGCTTTTTAATACAGATTGAGAGTCTGAACATATTATTGCAGCAGGTATGTTATCATCTTTTATCCTTTTTAAAGCACATAAAATAGCAAACGCTTCTGCAGTATATATATAGAACAGTGTCGGGGTATTTTGTAGGAAACATAAATATCTCGATTGGGAATTACAAATGCTGAACCCACAGCAGTTGGGTTTTTGGACCCATCCGTGAAAATCTGGATTTTATGGGTGCTAGTGCTAACTATGGAAAGAAAGATGTTCTTATTTAGTTATAAGGGAATTATTCTCATAATTAGGGATTGTTATTTTAAGCTCGTTAAGATATACAAACGGATAATTGTTAAATTGATGTTTAACACTGCTTTGTACGAAATAATTGTGGAATGAAGCTGTGACAGTAAAAGCCTCTACTAAGGGAATCGAATTCTTTTTATTCCAGTATTTGTTTGTTAGATATTCAATTGAAACTTTTGCTAAAATATCTAGAAAATTGTGGATAGGATGTTCTCTATACTTAAGTATAAATATAGTTGCCAGAAATTTGCGTCGAAAACTCAAGGGCACTTCTTTTCCTTCTGCTAGTACAGGTATATTAGGTGATGATTTCATCGCCTTTCATTTGGATTACTTCTGCAATCTTTAGATTAGACATAGATGCGGCTCCGTATAGGATACATCCATAATCTAAGATTGAGCGAAAGCTCTGTAAAATAAGAGACTGACGCTTGGATCAGAACCCCACCAAGTTCTGTTTAAAATTTTTATAATATTGATGCCATGCAAGCACCAGGTTTTTATATAATTCAAATGGGCTTTCCATAATAGCTTACGATCTAAAATGATACCCAAATATTTATAAGAGGTAGCTATTGGTATTTCATAATTTTTTGTTCGAATAGAGTCCCCAAAGTTGGACCTATGTCGGGTAAATACAATGACTGCAGACTTTGATGTAGACAATTCGAGGGAGTGTATAGAAAGCCACTGATCAAGTTTGTTCATAATCCGTCGTATATAATACCGACAAGATTCAAAAGATGGCCGCTGGACGTAAATACAAATATCATCTGCGTATTGAATGCATTTTACTTTGTCAGGTAGTGTAGTAGATAAGTTTGCCGAATAAATGTTAAAAAGAATTGGGCTTAAAACAGAGCCTTGTGGAATGCCCTTATTCAACACTCTGACACCGTATACATGTTTTTAATATGCATGATAATAATGTTATCGGTCTATAAGACGTTGCAACTAAAGGGCCTTTATCTGGATTTTCAATTGGAATGACAACCGCCTTTTTAAATAAATCATCTACCACACCAGACCTCCACCAATCATTATAGATTTCTAACAGTAGAAGTTTAGCTTTAATACTCAGATTGTTAATCATGGGATAGGTAATACTGTCTAATCCTGGGGCAGTATTGGACATGTTTTTAGTCGCCATTATCAGTTCCGTCAAATTAAATAAATTTGCCAGGTTATTTTCAGGGTCTACTTCAGTGGGCTCGAAATTATTATGTGCGGCACAAGTACTGGGAGCTAGAAGATCTAAAAACTCTTCTTTAAAGTTTTCGGGGAAATTTCCACGAGACCTAACCTTTTTGTTGTTAAATTTCCGTATTTCTTTCCATACGGAGCTAACCGACGCCTTTTGAAAGCTTTCACAGTATGTAATCCATTTTAATCTTGCTTTTTCTTTTAATTTACGCTTACAAAGTGTATTCATTTTTTTAACTTCTATATAATTATATTCTGAAGGTTCCCTCTTATAGTTATCAAGTTTACCTTTTCGTTTGCTAACCCAATCATCGCATTCATTATCCCACCATTTGGGTGGAAGATTTTCGCAGGCTACCGGTTTTTTAATTTTTATTGAAGCATCAGCTGCTAACGTTATAACATATAGTAGATTTTCGCATTTTTGTTTGTTATTGTCGGTGAGAGGAAGCTCAAAGAGTGTTTCGTCTAGTGTAGAGCGGTATAAACACCAGTCTGCACTTTTATCATTCCATCTGGTGGATGGATAGATAATCTCCTTATCTATATTTAAATTACGTAGATTAGAAATAATAGGGAAGTGATTAGACCCCAGGGTGTCATTTTCAATTGACCAATCTATTGATAGAGCTAAACGGGAAGAAGTGAACGTTAAATCCAGCACTGAAGGTGTATTTCCTGGATGAGTTACTGTAGTGGGTGCACCATTATTTAAATTTACCAAATCAAAAAATTCTACAGCATCAGCTAGTGCCTTGCCATGTGCATTTTCAGATAAAGAACCCCACATCGGATGAAATCCATTAAAATCTCCCGCAAAGATAATATTATCTGATAATTGATTTAGAATATTGTACCAATCCTGTGTCGTTGCTTTCACTTTAGGGGGTCGATATACAGAAACAATCTGTATGGTTCGGTTTGCTATTTTTAATGAGATTCCACATAACTCTATGTATCCGTTAAAGTTTCTTGTAAATTGGATTTTATTAAATACAATGTTTTTCCTAACTAAGATTGCTACTCCTCCTCCTTCTGAATTTGGACGATCTTCTCTAATGATACTATAATTTTTTATAAACATTTTTTTATTAGGCCTGAGCCACGTTTCGCTTAATAAACATACATCTACATTTTGCTCAATTAAGAACTTCGTTAAAGATGGTTTATTTGCAATTAAGGATCTACAGTTCCATTGTGTTATTATCATAATTGGTACTACCTACTAATTGTCTATCTAAAAAACTAAAAGATTCATTAATGTATGCAGTAAGAGAATCAGGGATGTTCATATCTTGAAAGTCAACATTCTGATTTGGGACAAGGCTTGTAATAATTCCTTCAATGAAAGAGTTGATATTAACTTTTAATTTCTCCTTACAAATACGAAATTTTTGCCTGTATGGGTTTGGGATTATCGTGTTAACTGGAATATTTACTTGGCTAGCTACTTCTAAAGGGGAAGTTATTGGAGAAGAAGGTTTTCTTTTTTTACTTTTTTGTGAGTTTTGAGTAACAGTAGATAGATCTGTTTTGATTTGAAGATTTTTCGTTGATTTATTATTACCGCTATAGTTTCTACTAGGGAGATTGGGGAACTCGTCCTCATGTTGTAAAATAGAATATCTGTTAGGTTGAAGTGTTGTATTTACATTAAAGGTGGTATTACAAAGTTGCGTAACATTTGAGAAATTGGGTCTCTTACTGATAACCTCAGCTTCTTTAAACGATAGATTATGAGTTGTCATGATATCTTTGATAACCTTGTGCTGTTTGAAAAGTGGACAATCTTTGCTTGTTGCGTTATGGGAAGTGGAATTACAATTAATGCACTTTTCATCTTTTATGCAATCTCCCTCATGATTATCACCGCAGCGTCTACACCTGTTTTTACCTTTGCATTGGCTATTTATGTGACCGAACCGTAAGCATTTGTGTCATTGTAAAACTGGTTGAACGTATGGGACTACTTCAAAAATACAACTAAATGCTTTAATTTCAACCGGTAGTTCAGAACCTAAAAAGGTCAACATAACTGTTTGGCGAGGGATTAGAATCTTCTCATTTTTATCATTAAAAGCCCTTCTATAAAATCTTTTAACTTCAAGAAATTTACGATTGGAAACTATAATACTTTTTAATTCCTCTACACTGTAAACCAGTGGCGTGCGGTGAGAATTTAGGCTAGGGAAGCAACCACGATTTTAATTATAATACACCTAGGTACAGGCGCGGATTAACGGGGAGGGAATAATCCCCCCCCCAATTTAGAAATAAGTTTACATAGAATAGAAACAAATAATGTTTGTTTAATTATTATTTATTAAAACAATTATTTTTCCAAAGATTTCCCCCTCAAAGTAATTCTCTGGATCCGCCCCTGCTAGGTACAATAAAAAACAGTGTTATAATTATTAAGCTTAAAAGTTTCTTTCATTCATTCTTTATTTAAAAAAAACTACTACTACGTATCAATTTACCGGTCTTTCTTAGCAAAATACCGGTACAGGTTTTAATCTTTGTTGTTAAATTTGAAAGATCTGGTTTTGATCTGCCTTTCTTAATAATTTGTAATTTCTCTCCAACACTGTGTGCGAAAAATTGCTTATTAATAATTTACAAACTGAACAAAAAATCGTCCCGATTCGGCTATATCGAAGGTACTCGAACCTTTCACCGAAGCAGTTGAATTTGCAGTCGTGACGATAATGCAATTTTAAATTTGCATACAGGCAAACTAAATAGAACTATTTGTCTTAAAAAAAATACAACTTATAAATTAAAATAATAAAATGCGACAAAATACAGTCTCATTCGCAGATTTACATTACTTAAGTAACACTAAATCGAACAAATAACCAAATTATAATAAATAAACATTTGGGAACGAAGCACAATAAAAATTACGACCAAACAATGTTAACCAGCCAAACAGCATCCGTCTATTATAACACCCCGCGCTCGCTGATTCACGCCAAGGTTAAGAGAAGAGCATTTGTAATCAGTGCTTATATTAAGTGTATGTATCACATTTGAATCGGTATTACCTTTCCGTGCAAATTTAATGAGCCTAATTTAAAATAGTACTCTAAATAGTTATATTTTTTTCTGTACAGAGTTGATATTGAGGTTTAATTTGATAAATATTTCAATTTATATAAACGATAACCATAATTTTACAGAAGTATTTTTGTTAGCATTGTTTTTATTTTTAATAAATTCTCAAGGCAAGCATTGCTTCCATTGCTTCCATGGACCGCACGCCACTGCTGTAAACTGTATCAACACCTCTAATGATACCCCTTTTTTGTACAAATTGTTTAGGTACATAAGCTACCATATTACTTTTATTTAAGATTTCATTATTGATCAAACTATTAGCAGAATCTCTATCTTTTAGTTCAACTTTTATTCTATTTAAACCTATAGTTTTAACTGCAATTATATTATTCTTTATATGTGAAATAGAATGTACTTAACATTTGGCCGACACGCATAGGATGTAAACGCGATATATTTTAACACCTACTCTCTACGTATATTATAAACGGACCGTTATCATGAGTTTCATAGCGTACATTTAAATCATACATAACACTTTTTTGTGCATTATTGTTATATTCTACATTATTTTAACATTATCTTTCGATAAGTTGCATGAATCTTTCGTTGTGTCAGGGGGCTTTTCGCCTCCTCCAGGATCTTCAGATGCACCGGACATGCCGGCGAGATATTAGTAACGACAATAGAGTTTTATAATATATAAATGGTCAAGAAAAAGTAAATATATTAAATTAAAACTTATCGATTGATGTTTTCTTGTCGAACTAAGCCATACACCACACGTGATGTTCACACTTTCGTTTTCGAACATAAAATGAACAATATTACTTATGTATTAATAATATTTATATTTAAATAATTCTAAATAATATTCTTATGAATTATTAATAAATCTTATGAATCATCCATTTTCTATCTAATAAAAGTAAAAGAGCGAATGTTTAATTTCATTTTAACTAAGCAAATACCTACAAATTTAAAAATTAGCATAATGTAAATAAAATCAAGCTTTTGAATATTAATTACATACTTTCGTCTTACAGTAATACCTAGTTACGGATTCGTTTTATTAAATATTCATAATTTTATGATGAGAAATGGAACAAAAAAAAGAATGTTGTTAGATACTAGTTCAAAAAATTGTTGTAACAAATAAATACTTCCCATTTATATCTCTTCCTAAAATGAAACCATTTTATAAATTTTGAAGTAATAAAAACTGTCATCTCTTAAAAGGAATTCGAATACATTTTAAATTTTATGAAATTTGATATTTGTTACTAAATTTATTGGACATATTTGGAATATTCTACAATGTTATATCTGTTGTAACATCTACATTGCAAAAATTTTGAAGTTTTAAAGTTTATCAAATATTTTAATTATCATTTTCGCCCTCATAATGCTAATATAATGCGTTGGTGCGAGAATCCTACCCATGGAAAAGTTTAGGCACTGTAAACTTTATAATGCAAAAATATGTTAATGTTACATACTAGAGTGAGAATGGCAAATACAAAATTAAATTAGATGTTAAGAGAGTAATAAATTTCTCCTTCAATGCTAGGTTATTAACAAGGTTAGAAGATACCTTCTCATAACTATTGCCTATGTTATAATTTTATAAACTAGTCTTTTTACGTTTCCTTTAATTGCAACAAAGAAAAAGCAACATGTACGAGGATGGTGTGAAAAGTTTCCGACCTTAACGTGAAGATGGCAGCACTGGTCAATAAAAGCTAGGGAATGTAGTTGTGCATCTTTTGACAGGTACTCACCAAAATTTCAGCCATTTTGGACGCGCAGTTGTTATTTGACAATCGTTTGAGTGAGTCGATGTGAGAGTTTTTGTGAAAATGGAAAAATCGAGTATCGAGCTGTCATTAAATATTTGTTTTTGAAAGGCAATACGCCTACGCAAATCAAAGATGAGTTGGACTCTGTGTATGGGGACTCTGCGCCATCATTTACCACAGTGAAATTTTGGGCAGCTGAATTTAAACGTGGCCGTACCAGCTTGGGAGACGATGAACGTTCGGGACGTCCAAAAACTGCAACCACTGACGATAACATCGCTAAAGTTCACCAAATGGTGCTAAACGACCGTCGAATTAAAGTGAGAGAGATAGCAGAGGCTATGAATATGTCCAAAGAACGTGTTTGTCACATATTGAATCAAGATTGAGGCATGAGAAAGCTGTCTGCGCGTTGAGTGCCGCGTTTGCTCACGTTAGACCAAAAACGTGTTCGAATGAACATTTCCAACGCTCTGTTGGCGCAGTTTAGGCGCAACAAATCAGAGTTTTGGTGCCGAATAATTACTGTAGATGAAACTTGAACAAACAAAAATACAGTCAAAACAGTGGACTGCGAAAGGGGAATTGGCTCCAAAAACAGCAAAAACTGTTATGTCGGCTGGGAAAGTGATGACCACTGTTTTTTCGGATAGTCATGGAGTTATCTTAATCGATTATCTTCAAACAGAAAAAACCATTACAGGAGCATACTACGCATCATTACTTGACAAGCTGAAGGCAGAAGTTGCGGAAAAACGGCCACATTTGCAGAAAAAGAAAATCCTATTGCACCAAGACAATGCGCCGTCTCACACCTCCGCGGTTGCCATGGCGAAAATCCACGAATTACGGTTTGAACTGCTTGACCATTCTCCTTACTCACCAGATCTAGCCCCAAGCGACTTCTTTTTGTTCCCTCATCTAAAAATTGCGCTCGGAGAACATAGATTTTCGTCAAATGAGGAGGCAATCACCTTCGTGAACAATTATTTTGCATAGAAAAACGCCGAGTACTATTTAGACGGGTTAAAGAGATGGCAGCATCGCTGGGAGAAGTGTGTAGACTTACAAGGAGACTATGTAGAAAAATAAAAATAAATTTAAAGAAAAAATGTCTTGTATCTTTGTTAGGTCGGAAACTTTTCAGACCACCCTCGTATATGGCATGTGAGAATAAGATTGAAAGAGTTTGAACAGCTATTTTTTCAGAGACTAATAAAGGGTAAATTCTAATTTAATGATTTAATTTTCAAGCTGATATATGATGAGTTGATACTCGTATGTATGAGTTTTAAAGTTGGTGTCTTGATATATGATAAGTTATAAGATGCACCTTCCACCTTTATGGGTTATAGAGCTCTTTAAAGTCACCGGATTTTTATTTTAATTGTTTCCACTTAAAAATAAATTGTATAACCTTAATTTTGATATTCTTATAAGTAGTGTGATACTAGATTCCAAAAATCAATATAACTAATTGGAATTATTCAACTTTAATTTACAGAAATGATTGATTTATGAAATTAATTAAAAATTTACAGCGTTGTCATTATTTTACAGATTATTTGAACATTTTATAGCTATTAAAAAATATTTACATACTATGGTTAGATAATAAATTGATAATTAATAAGAGTTTACAATGGCGGTTTTAATACCAATTGTTTGTACCTAACAGCGATCGATCTACTTACTATACTTCAACCATAAATACATGAAATGTCATTTTCGTAATCACAACGGAATAAAGAAATACGACACGAGGTGAGATAAGATAAGAGTGCAAATTTCACGTTGCTAAGAATTCAGCGACGTACGCTAGAACCAACAGATTTTCATTGCTTCATTCACATTTATTTTTAATTAAAAAGGGGGTTGTTCTGCTTATGAATCCTTCTAACTCATTTATTGTTTATTTTATCATTTAGATTACAGCGTGACCTTCCTGTAATTCTAGATGCATTTTACATTTTCGCCCAAGTGTTTGTGATGACTCATTTCTTGTATTCTTGGTTGAACTATATAAGTTAATTTTTAATTTGTGAAAGTGAATTAACGACTTATGTAAGTAAGTAAGTATTTAAATAAAAAGTATATACTATATTATACACCAAGATTGGGAAAATTCTTATTATAGTCCAAGAGCCAATAAGACGCGAATGTTATAATAGTATTCTCAACCGTGGTATATGTAGCATTTTTCACTGCTACGTAACGTGCAGAAAATTTGAAGATTTAATTTATAAAAATAATCTTGGTACGGCCCTGTGTATAGTGAGAGCATATTTAGATGTATGATTTCGTATAATTATTCCATTTAAAAATCATTCTTAGCTTCTTATCTAAGTAATTAAGATATGGAGTCTCCTTTTTGGTCGAAACGCACGTACAGACTTTATATAAAAACCAATTTGTGGTACTACAGCAACTGAAATAGTGATATATTCTTTTGTATTCGAATTTGCGAATAAAATTTTTTAGTAATCAACAATGTAATAAATTCAGTTTCATGTGTCTTGGCGTCAGATTTTATAGCTTGGCACTTCCTGAGAGCCGATAAGCCTTTCTAAATTATTTTGTTTGATTTGAATTTCCGTTATTTTTCTCATTGGTTAAAAATGCCGTCAAGTTTGGTTTGTTTGGACCGTTTAAAAAATCCCTTTGTTAAATTAATAAAGTTTATATAGTTTTCACATTTCTGTAAGTTAATCTACCAGTGTCTCTCCGAGTCAGAGTTAAGGGCCTTTTGCCTCAAAGCCCCACGTCGGCCTTCGGACTGGCTCGGATGTTTATTATTATCATATAATTAATATAAAAATTGGTATGAATCTTTTTGAGTATTCAGTATTGGTGATTATGTTAATACGGAATTAATTTAGTAAGGAGAATTAATTATATTTCGGTACAACTTATATTGAGAATAAAGTTTAATGTTAAAGTTCTCTCATTTGCACACTATATTGGCTTAAAGAATTAGTGTAAAGCTAGTAGATGGTAAATTCATGTTAAATCGACGCGTGTTAATAATAAACTTATAACGCGTTATGTTTTATAACGACACGTCAATAACACATTCAAGCAACATTCTAGTTAATTTTATGTACCGTTCAGTCTGAAGTTATTAGTTTTTTGCATCGTTAAACTTAAGATTTACAACGAATTTGGTCAGTATTGGAAATTAATTACGGGAAATGTGTTTCCCGTAACTGTAGTTTCAGTCAGCAGTTTTTTATGTGAACTTTAGTGTTATGGTCTGTAGTTTATTGGCTTGAGCCATTATTCTGGTAAAGTCTTAGTGAAAATTACGAATTGCACAGGATAGCTGTTTATTGGATTGCGATCATGTATGTTTAGGTATGTTTTAAAACTGTTTAACTAAGATTGTCTGATACTTGTTAAATTTCAAAATGTTTTAAGATTAATTAGGTTCTTTGTGTAAATTTTATTTTGTAGGGATCCGAAATTTAACGTTCATTTTTTAGTTAAAAAATCTAAAAATTTTCATGAATGTAAAAAATTATAATTTTTATGTAATCCATGCTCGTGTTTTTGTTTTTAATATCCAGACTTTAAACTTAATTACCGTTGATATAGTTCGGCGTAACAAACTGTTGATGTTTATTTTATTAACAAAATCTTTTAGTGTTAAAGATTTTTGATCAGATCAATTTAATATCAAATTTAAAAGGGCGGTCATTTTCCAAACCGTGGACTTCCCTCATTTATTAAGAACTGATGAAACATATATGGTGACGCACTCTATTATTTTTATTTGTTTTTGAATCTATTATCTAATCAAAAGCTCTGTGATTAACACCCACGACCCACGAGTATAATTTAATTTAATAAGATGCCTCGGCTGGAGCATTAAGGTGTTCAGCAACAAGTGTTGTTTGATTATAAATATCGCTTTGAATTAATTTTGTTTTTTTGTGTAAAAAGTTAGGTTGCAACTAGCATATTAAAATCTATTATTTTTAACGATTGCTATGTTGATAATAAAGTAAAAAGTTTTATGGGAACGCTTTTTAATAACTCCAAATTAATATCAACGAATACCAATTATCTTGAATTTTCAATTTAAGTGTTCTTTTTTTATTTATAACGTTTTTTTTTATGGTTTAAAGGGCACTTTAACATATATGTCATAACGCCCTAACAAAAAATATATAGTATATATTATGAATTCATACTTGATTGTAGAGACCTGTTAACTTTAAAAATTTTATCAATGTTTCTACATTTGTTTGGTTATCACTGAGGATATCTTTGAGGGACGTTTTCATATTAGTCATTGTTCGTTGGGGCCTGTATTTTCGACAGTCTATAAGTAGATGGTTGACACTTAGTGGAACTGTGCAAACTTCGCAGATTGGAGCTGGGTCTTTTTTTAGAAGGTATTCATGTGTTAAACGGGTATGTCCAAGGCGTAGTCTGGCTAATACGATTTCGTCTCTTCGTCTGGTTTGCTGAGTTGTGGACCAGTGTTCGTAATTTGTCTTAATTAGTTTGAGCTTATTTTGTCCAGGAACCGAAGACCACTGTTGCTTGCATTCTTCGTATAATTGGTTTCTGTAATACGCTATTAGATCCTCCGACGCGGTTAGGTCTTGCTGGAGTCCGCTCTCGTGCGCTTCCTTGGCCATTTTATCTGCTTGTTCGTTTCCACTGATTTTGCTATGCCCAGGTATCCATAGATAGTGGAGGTCTATTTTCTGAATTTTGGCAGTAAAATCCTTTGCGGCAATATTCATGATGGTAGGACTTTTGGAAGATGCATTTAATAGTGCTTCAAGAGTGCTTGCCGAGTCAGTTGCTATGACAGCCTTCTGGATTCGCGAGACGATGACGTGGTCGATTGCTTTGAGGACGGCAATTGCTTCAGCAGTATAGTTGTTGTTGATAGATCTAAGTTTATATTTGAAGGTGTTGGTTGGTGTCACTATAGCACATGCACTAGATGTTTCATTTTTTGACCCGTCCGTATAGATAAGTATAAAGCCAGATTCGTACTGGTTTTTAATTTCACAAAAATGTCTTATATACACCTCATCTGGAGTGTCACTTTTTTTATGCATGGATAATGTGTTATTAACTTTAGGTTGATGTTCTGACCACGGTGGTTTTAGATTTTGTGGTATTTTAATGATATTATTAAAAGATACGTTTAATTGGTCTTTTAGAATTTTTAACATTGTTGAAAGTGATTTTGGTTTTTTGTTTTGTTTTTGGTATTTATGGAAATATAACGGGATAAAAAGTTTGTTATAAGCAGGATTGTTTGGGTTGCATGCTATTCTAGAGGCGTAGTTAAGGAGAAGTTGTTTTCTACGTAGGTGTAGAGGAGGTTCTGTGGTTTCACATAGGAGGCTCTGGATAGGACTTGTTCTGTATGCACCAGTTGCTATCCTTAGTCCAGAATTTAAAATGCTATTTAATTTCTTTAAGATATTTGGTTTAGCAGTACAGTAAATAATTGCACCGTAATCAAGAATGGGCTTTATTAATGTGTTGAAGGTGCGAAGTAAGATTTGTCTATCTGGACGACAGTCCCTATTGTTAATTATTTTGATAATATTTAGTGATTGCAGAGATTTTGCTTTAATGCTTTCTATATGTTTTTTCCAGGTAAGCTTCTCGTCAAATAGTAATCCTAAAAATTTGGTTTCATCAGTTCGTGATATAGTATCATTGTTGAATAAAAGTGTTATGTCAGGTGCTGTATGACTTTTATGAAATGTCATATACTTCGTCTTCGTAGTGGAAAAGTTTACACCATTTTGATTACTCCACGTAGTCAATGAATTCAAACACGTCTGTAAAGTTTCTTGGGCATACTTTGCATCTGCTGACCGTATAAATATTGTTAAGTCATCCGCATATAAGCAGGCTTCTAGTGGATGCGGTATTAACTGTACTATATCGTTTATGGCAATGTTAAATAAAATGCAGCTAAGCACAGATCCTTGTGGCAATCCGTTCTGTTGATGTCGTAAATCTGAGTAACAGCTGTTTAGTCGAACTCGAAAAGTGCGCATTTCCAAAAAAGATTGAATTATAATTGGTAGATTACCACGTAGACCAAAATCATGTAGTACAGATACGATTTTTTGTTTCCATATTCTATCATATGCTTTCTCGAAATCAAAAAATATTGCATACAGTTGTTGATTGCAGATGAATGCGTGTTTAATTTCTGTATCTAGCACGACTAAGTTGTCCAAAGTAGATCTCCTTATTCTAAAACCTGCCTGTGCATTTGCAAGGAGGTTATTCTTTTCTAAGAACCAATTCAATCTATTATAGATTATTCTCTCAAACAGCTTTCCAACGTGACTTGTCAACGAGATTGGGCGATAATTGGTAATTTCGCTTTTGTTGTTGGATTTGGGAACTGGGATAACAATTGCTTCCTTCCACGCAATAGGATATGTAGAAGTATTCCAAAAAGAGTTAAACAGCTGTACTAGTAGTAATTTCCCACTTAGCGGGAGATTTGTAATCATTTCGACGTAAATTTCATCTTTACCAGGGGAGGAGGGTTTGCAGCGATTAATAGCATTTTCTAGTTCTATTAAAGAAATTGGAGAATTATACGGATGATCACTAGTATTTTCTGTCTGAAAGTCGATTCTTAGAGCTTCTTGTTCTTGTTTATAGTTATTAAAGTCCGGTGTATTGTTTGAATCACTACTTATTTCTGCAAAATAGTCAGCAAACTGATTAGCAATTTCCATATTGTTAGTATAGATTATATTATTTCTAGTGATCGAAGAAATGATACTTGTCTTTCGAATTCCTCTTAGACGACCAATACTATTCCATAAAACTCTTGGATCCGAATCACTATGTATTTCATTGAGGAATTTATGCCAACTTTCAGCTTTCCGTTTTTTAATGTATAATCTGCACTGGGCTTTTATCTTTTTGTACTCCACAAGGTCTTCAGTGGTTCTTGTTTTACGAAATTTTTTTAATGCTTTCCTTCTAGACTTTAACAACATATTAATTTTGTCGTCCCACCATGGAACTTGGTTACGTTTTGTGTAGTGTTTTTTCGGTATTGATTCTTCAGATGCTTTTGTCAATAGTTCATATAGATTTTGAAGCTGATAATCTACAGTAGTTTGCTTTAATATATTTTCTTCTATTTTTTGTTTATACGTCTCCCAATTGGCTTTAGGTATGTTCCATCTCCATAATTGATTTTTATCTGGAGCTATAGGGACTTCATGTTGGATAAGTATAGGAAAATGATCGCTGTTACACAGGTCATCGTATACCGTCCATTTTAGCTTTTGGGCTACCGTGGCTGACGCAAAGCTTAGATCTATACAAGAAAAGGTTCCGTTTGCTATGCTGAAATGAGTTGGTGTTCCATCATTTAGTAAGATTAAGTAGTCGTTATTAGAAAGGAGTTTTTCTATTGCCCGTCCTCTTGTATCCGTTTTTCCACTACCCCAAAGACAACCATTGGCATTGGAGTCACCTACTAGTATATATGGTTTGGGAAGTTGCAGTATGGTATGTTCTAGATCTTCGTGCCTAACATGGGTATGTTGAGGTATATATATATTACAGACTGTCAGACAAGGGTGCAGGTTGGTCGTTATTTGAGCCGCGACTGCTTGCAATGTCGTATTAACTTTTATTTCCTGATAATGAAGGTCTCTTTTAATGAACAATGCGACTCCTCCACTTGCTTGGTTCGCTAACAGATAGTCATATCTTATTTCATTATAGTATTTTAGTGTGACACTTTTGTTGGGCGTTAAATGAGTTTCCTGAATTGCGATTATTAGAGGTTGAAATTTTGATATTAACTGTTGGAGTTCGTTTTTGTTGTGTATTAGTCCGTTGCAGTTCCACTGTAATATTATATTAACCATTTTAACAATATTCAGCATCTGAGGAGGTTGGTTTCTCCTCATGCTTACCTTCTAAGATATTAATAATTTTGGTGAAACGACTTTTTATATTTCTGTGGTCTAGGCTATAATATAATGTTTTTAGCATGTGTGAGAAGTCTCGTGTGTTCTTCGTATATGATTCTACTAATTGTGGAATATTTTTGTTACCTTTGGACTCTCGAATAAATTGTTTTAGCTCTGCTAATTGTGGAATATTTTTGTTACCTTTGGACTCTCGAATAAATTGTTTTAGCTATGCGAAGCTGAGCATGTATTTCTCAGGTTCTTTTGTCATTATTTCATTTAAGGGTTCCAGAAGTTCTTCAATCGGTGTAGGAGAAATCTCACTTTTTTTAACTTTCTTAGTTTGTGTAGGATTTCTAAACGTAGCGTTGCCTTTATTGTTGTCATCTGACTTATGTTGAGTATTATTTTGGGATGGTAATTCTATAGTGGAAATTGTAACATTTTCTTGATTCACTTCTAGAGTGTTTTCATCTGTAACCGCAGATTCTATTGATAATTGGCGTTTGGTGCCCTTTTCTTGTATATCTTGTATTACCCCGCCCCACTCCGACTTATTGGGGTTAGCCGGCAAAAACTAAAGTAGTGTTATTTAGATCAAGCTGGTACTTCCAGCACAGCTATATTTTGGTAGGTTTGGTATTTATTCTATAGGCTATATATTAACATTTCGAGGCTTAAAATTAAATCTCAAATATGTAAATTATATTATATTTAAAGAAAAATTGATTAAAGCATACTTATTCGAACCTGTTTGCAATACCTAATTTTGAAAGTCTAACTAAGTATCTTCATTTCAATGATATTTTTGATTACGTATATTTATTGAAATATGAAAAGCAATGAAATGTCAATGTGTACGAGCACTTTTTGCACCAACTTTATTCTCAACATTAATTAATATTAAATTAATATTCCTGTATTTAAATAACAATATTTTTTATCATGGAATCTAAAGCAACACTTTTGCTTTGAATTCTAATTAGCTTAATTTGTGCACTCAATATATTATGTAAATAAGGATCAAACAATTCCATTTACATTAATTTTCGATACTAGTATCACATTCCTTATACAAGTTAGATTATTTATTGTTAAGTTGAAAAATTGAAAATACAGTAAATCCAGAGCTCTGTAACTCTTAAGGTTGCGAGGTGCTATCTTATAACTTCTCATATAGTCCACCTATAATATGAACTACACATTAAAGGGAAAATACCTCACTTAAATTAGGTCACGGTAAGAGAGGGTTCCTCTTAAGTATTTGTTGGTAAATAGAAAATTGTGAATGCCAGTGCCTATGAAAGGGTATTTAATTAACAATTGAATTGAATGATCAAGAACATAGAATTTAAAGAAGAATAAAGATTTATCAAATGAATCATTCGAAACACAAATTAATACAATAATTAGTCCCAAAAACAATATATTATAGATTTTGATGATTTATCAGTCAGTGGTAAAATCCAGAAGTTTACTTTTAAGTGAGAAACTCTAAAATGGGCTTGGAACTTCCGTTTAAGATAATTTATTTAAATTACTTTTTACTGGAAATTCGTGCACATCTTCAGTTTAGATGGGTTATATTCTAAGCTTTTCTAGGATAAACTCCAGAATTAAACAATGCGAACTTAATACGAGCCCAAAAATTAACTCTTACCCTATCCATTAAACTGTAGGGATTTAGAACGAATCGAACTTCTTCACGACTAAGAAGGACAAGAAATTAAGTTTCGTCTCGCCTGAAGCTGTTAAACTTACACTAAGTATAGCTTTTCCTTTCTAGGTTTCCCGGCGGTGCGTGTATTCAATTGCAATAAATTAGCAAAAGATAAAATAATGAATTATTGTCTAATTTCATATTAAATTCCCGGTATTACTATACTTACCTTCCCGAAACCGAGAATGGTAATATAAAATACCCCTCACATATTATAATAGCCCTATATAATAGAACCACAACAACAGTTTAGATATAAATCTGGATTATTATGAATTTCTCATTAAGGTAGCATGTTTTTAAGTGAACCTGACGCAATTATCCCGAAAGCATTTATGTAAAACCACAGAAAAGCTACGCATTACTTACTCTCCGTTTTATGTACAGTTCTTGATGCTCACTTCCCAACTTTGTGTGCAAGCTAGGAAAAGGTTGTTGTGTGAAGGACTATGTTAAATTTAACACGGTTGTTCGCTTGTCACAGGGATAAATCAATAATACTTGAAAAGCTGATTAATTATAGTTAAAATCACCTTTTCTTGTCGGTTGCTATCTTCAATAAATTAATTACGAAAAAAGGCAGACATGTTTAATTTCAATTGAATCGAAATATGTAGTTCATCTTTAAAATGCGAATTAGAGAAAAATAAAAATGTTGATATTTATCTAAACAAAATTACTTACAGTGGAATTTTAATCTCGAATGGAAGCCTCGTTATATGTTTCAAATGCTGGTACATCTATCCTTTAGCATTTCCTTTGTCTTTCGGAACTTTTTGCTTCTTCATCAACTTGTATTTCAGAATTTCCAGAATTCTGATTTTTCAATGTAATAACGTGCCACTATCCCCTTTCCGCTTCCGTAATAGCGTATCTGAAACAAAAGAAAAAATACATCATAGGCATATGCTGAATATTTTTTATTATTACATTTTACGAAAATCTTGAATACTGCAAAACAGCACTTCTTTCAATATTATGATCAGATTTTATATTATTCAAGTTGCTTTGTATTGTACAGATTAAAAAGTAGGACAATCTTAAGAGCGGCGTATGGTAGAAAAGGAAAGACAACTAAAAAGCAACAGGTAAGACAAAGAAGAAATAATCTCTATTTAAAGTCATCTGGTGGCACAATTAATCGATTAAGATACATTCCGCATTAAATTGTTTCTTTATTTTTGAGGCAAAAAAATTAAATACAATGTTTTTCACAAGATAAATTCAATATAAATGTTTATAAAATCCAAAATCTATATAAATATAAAAAATTTCATACAATTTCATCATTAAATAATACGTTGATTATATGTGCGCTGATCAGTGAGAATTGTATTCATTACGCACGGGCCGGTTTAAGGTTCAATATAAAAGAGCTATTGATAGCAAGTTTTTTTAAACACGCGGTTTTTCTATTGACCGAATACTTTATGTGCTGAATTCAATAAAAAGCCACCAATAATGGTGCATAGCTATGTTAAACTGGCAATCTTTTTTTAGTTACAATAAAGTAAACCTATAAATATGGCGCTGCTTGCCTAACATCTTATAATAACTTTTTTAACGATATGTGTTATTCTAATTTGTATAATATTGACTTAAATAACCGTAAGTACACATCCTGGAATAATTTTATTGTTAATTTCTGCTTTGCCGATAATTAAAAAATATCTAAGGTGTCTTTCTTCTAAGGCTCGACCGATACATCTGCATCGACATCGGCGCCGATTGTCCAAAAATGTCCGCCGATGGTATCGATTTATTTTTTCTGTGCGAAGAAGACATTTAAAACTTATCTTGAAGTAAAAAAATCAGTCTTTGCTGGTAAGCGCATTAACTTCGACATAATTAATCATTTCGTTCTCATTTGCACGTTAGACGTGAAGTTGCGTATTGCATATTTCCCTTGTAATTTTTAGGAATATAACAGCAAAAAGCAACTTTATGTCTTATTTTATTTATTTTTAAATAATTTTGTTTGATTTTAACTAATTTTAAAAGTATAAACATAGGCATTACCATCGGCCCCTCGGCAAAATTTCGCCATCGGTAACTTCCGTTACTGCATTTGTAGCCTGGCCAACTTTTTGTGTTTTTTAGTATTTCAGGATTATTAATTATTCACCCTTAGTGCCCCTGAAAATTGCTGACAAAGTATTTTGAGTCACCTATTTGCAATTTCCTGGAAATGTAAATTTTAATATTTACTACTGAAAATCGCCACAAACGTAAGCTTTATACTATTGTACAACTATTGTAGAAAACTTTCTACTTTTTTCCATTTCCTTTTATTATTTCTGATATAATAATCTTCTTTGGCATGCAAAAATACTTAAAAAAGGTACGTGTTAAAAGTCGATAAACCCAACCGTTTTCGGGATAATTAAGTTTTTATGAAAAATCTTTGGAAACTTTGTACTATGCGGTTAAAATTCGTAGCGTAGATTCATAGACATCAAGACAATAAAAAAGGTTCATATGAACATTTGTCCACAAACGCTTAGCTACAAGGTACAAATCAAAATTAATTCTATGTTGAAGGTGGTATTGTTTGGACAAGCATTTTTGTTACATCATGTATAAAGGTGACAACAAATGCAGTTAAATATGCAATGTTGGTAAAATTTCTCTTCGGGTTTGAAATCTAAGAATTCTTACTGTCACAATTTGTACTACCCTATCTAAGAGAATCATGTAAGGACCCCATCTAACCTCAGGATGGGGCGTGGAACCTTTCAACAATTGAAATCCCAGCGATATCACCTGTGGGAAATGTAAAGTAGAAGAGAAAACCCACTATTCACTTATCTAAATGTATAGCATCAGTCAACTGTAATACAGAATTAGATCTAAACCTTATTCATACAACACATCAACTTAGCTTTTTCATTAGAATAATCTTATCGTAACAAAGATAAAAATTAAGTTAATTATAAAAGTTAAAAACTGAAGTTTTAGTATTTTATATTAAAATTTTTTGAAGGGAAAAATAAACTCAAAAATAAATCCTCTTACAGTGTCGGACTTTAGCTCTAATTAAAAGTTTTTAACAATTTCTTTGTGTTACCTTTTATTTCCGCTACTTTTACCAACTACCTTACTAAACCTTATCTTACCCAACCTACTTTACTTTATAATAAAGTTCATGGTTTTTGTGTTAACATTACTGAAAAACCGTCCACACAAATATTTGCCTTCCTTAGATAAAACAAATAAAGAAACAGAATAATAGAATCAGGTAGCTTGACATAAATATAACTACTATTAATTTTATTAATTTATTAAGTTTGCAGTATAGCGAATATAAAACTTAATATGCTGCGATATACAGCCTGTAAAATCTTAATTAGCTCATAGGAATTCACTAAATTACTTGAGTTACTTCAAATTAGATTATGTAATAACAGTTGACATTAACTTTTTGAATCTGGCATGTAATTATCTCACCCTCACAAAAACATAAGAGAGGCACTGTAAACTGGACTGGTATTTAGGAAGATCTACTTGTAAGTAATGAAATAAGTGCTTGCAGAAAGTATTATGAGATTGTTTTTATTTAATTAGTTTACATACATCAATGGCATACGTACAGGCTGGGTATGTATAATTTCTATGTCTAATAAGGTTTGTCTAGTGTTGTAAATAAAAGAATGTTCTGAAAATGCTGATGAGAACGTTCGCAATCGTTCGCGCATGATAAAACCGTATCTAAAGAACGTTTTCTTGGAGAGCACAATCAAGCACGTTCGCGAACGTTCTCATAATGATTCCCGGGAACTTGCAGAACAATACAGCACAAACGTCACAAACAAGCATAAACAAAAACATTAATAATCGAGAATAAAACCGAAACTAAACGATCTTAAACCGAGCGCACTAAACATGCCCACGCAAAATGTACACGTGTTACTCGCAGCTGCTGTCGGCGTCGGGTTTGCAAAAGACAGACAGTTTTATAAGCATAGTTTGCACAATTTATGCCTCTGAAAGCATCATTGACAAGCAACTTGGGTTACCGCCCGGAAGCACCTCTTTTGTTTTTTGTTCTAGTTATATATAAACATTTTATTAAAATTTTTTATTTATACAAATAGTTCCATATGTTTGTAAAGTCTTTAAAATGTATTACTTGTGCATGCGTTGGCTGAGTACTGGACACCTGCTGGCGGTTTTGGACACTTTGCCGACCGTGGACACTACGCCAACCGCAAGCGGTGGACACTTTGCGCGGTCAGCGTGTTATTTACGGTCGGCAAAGTGTCCAGTAGCAAAATTTATTTTAAGGGTCGACGTAGTGTTCGCGGTCGACGAAGTGTCCGCGGTCAGCATTGTGTCCGTATAGCTTAAAGGTGCATACCTGAGCTTTTAATCTAAATATAATGGGACGTATTTAATTCACATGCCATGTTTAAAGGTGTCTCTAACTAAAGTTCTAATTAAAATCAACAAGAAGAAAGATAGCTTTATCTCATTCTTATAGGTGGAAAAACTAGAGTTGGTCACCATGGCAACACGTTATTATAAGTAACTTATGCAAAACAGGAACTAATCTGCAATTACATTGCATAAGTATAATCGTATAATTGAATCGGTACATTAAGTAAAATCGTGTAAGGTACAAGTTTACTTAATGAATGGCCAAAATATGCCAAAACCAGCAGCGTGCGGTGCATACGAAACAGTGGAAGCAGTCGCGATATGACGTATGCGCTACACGCTTCTACACATTGCGAACGCGTTAGCGCATACGTTGCATCGTGACTGCTTCAACTGTTTCCTGCACCGCGCGCCGCTGCATACTGGGGACCTCTCATATAAGTAAGTGCTCAAAATAGGATTTATAATTTGTAGGCATTTGAAAAAAATCTAATGTAGGCAAAGAGGCACCCTGTCTACATGCCTGCATTATGTTGTTTTCAGATGCCTACAAATTAGAAATCCTATTTTGAGCATTTACTCATATGAGAGGTCTGTAATATCTTAATTCTCTCAATACTGAAGAATCATTAGTTCCAAGTCGCTCCCGGCTGACTTGGCACTCGCCGGTTTACTTCGCCCGCTTCGTCTGTTATATGTACGTACTACGGGATTCACACCTGATCAACAAATGATAATGATCTAATCTAAATCTAAGTAGGTAGTAGATTTTAGATTTAAGAATATTAGACAAAAGTGTTTTCTTATCTGTTCTCATACTAGTTAAGAATATTTCTTTTATTCTAGTTATAATAGCAATGGGCGTGATTTTGGCTTTCTTCTGGATTCAAGAGTCTTAAGATAAGATAATGATTAATACTTTTATTTCAATTATTCATTTCATATTGAATTCAGTGGCACCCAAGAACATTTCCAACATGTTTAGATTCTAAATCCCGTTCATAATACCCATGCTCTTTTAACAAATTTAAAACAGAAAGTGCTTTTTCAAGTCGTGACACAATTTAATTTTATTAGTATTAAATAGTTGTACACTATGGCTGGTATTACATCCCATGAGACATTCCCGTTATAAGATAAAGGATGGCAAAAATCGTGTATAATGCAGTACTGATAGCAACCTTACTTTAAAACTCTTTAAAACTTTCGAGCATCTGTTATTCAGAGACTTTTTGCATTTATTCCAATTTATCTCAAATACATAATATGAAAAAATAGATTACCTTTTTATTCTAACAGACGTTTTCCTTGTTATACCATTTTTATTCATGCCAAAATAGAAATACTAGAAAATAAAACGTTTTAGAAAATGTTCCACCGTAGCCTATATATTTAGTCTTAGGGATTCGAGGTGTTTGTTGTACCATGAATAACGTATATGAATGGCTCTCATTCAACAAAAGGAAATTCAGGGGCGGTGTGAGATTCTACAGCGAAACTGTCACTTTACCACGTTTCCTATTTCACTGCCAAGTGGATTTGTGTGTTGAGGTCTGTGTTTTTCTTTCATTAATATCGTGTTTTCGACGCGATATTAGTCAGCTTCTGATTCATCCATCATAATTTTTCACGCAACGTCCAAATTGATTTTTATTTAAATAGAGGCACACAAAATAGAGACTTTTTAATTTTGTGATTTTACACCATTAATATCCTTTTTATAAATTTATTATATATTTTTGATTGTACAAAGTGTTTGATTAATAATCCCTTCTGATAAAAATGATTTTATGTCATTATAACGACCTATCCTTTAAAAATTTCCAATTTTCTTTATAGCAATTCAATTTTTCGTATTTGTGACTTAGAGTTGTTAAATTGGCAATTTAGTTGTTGGAATAGTGAAAAAGAAAAAGAATGCAGGTTGATGTAAAAAGCAAGAAATACGTAAACCTGAAGAGAGTATTAGGTACAAGAGAACGCCATATGAACTTATTTCAAAAGTTTATACCGATTTGATTTATTAACTTTATTTAACTTGAAATCAATGCAATTTGCAAAATAATATGGCAGCTTTTTTGTAGTAAAATATTGACATACACTATAATCTACATATCTACATATATAATGATTTATAGTCATACACTTTTGGGCACACAATCAATCAATGAATCCACCTAGCACTGCTTTATATGTACTGTTACATGTTACATAAACATTCATTGCTCAAAGTTTCTGAAGAGTTTACGATTTTAGGCCTTTAGTTTTACTACGCGATAAAGGTTACAATGAATGACACTTTCAAACAGGTAAATCAAGTGACCCAATTGTCAGCGGATCCACACACTTTATTTTTCAACTGGTCACATAGATTAACAGTAACCACGTTGAATTTTAATTTTAATTTTCAAAATGTATATGTATATTTTGTATATTTATAAGATTTTATTCATAATTATTTTTAACAAATCATTTGGGTTATTGTTTAAACTTATAATTTTTAGATCAATGTAACATCTGTTTTTGCTAAATTGCGAAAAAGTGCGAATGTGCGATTGCGAGCTCCGATAACTAAATCTTAAATAAATCGTGCAGGGAGAAATAAATACAAAAGACAGAAAGGAACACTATTAAAATAACCGGAATTAAAAGCCCAAAGAGAAGAGAGAAGGAAGAACGGGAAAAAATGTTAGCGGGAAAACTTAATATTAATGTAAAGTTATGTATAATACAAACTTAAAAAGTAGACTGAAAACAATATATCTTTCATAATAGCAAGAGGAGAGGGAGACGAACATCATGATTATGAAAAATAAGAATAAATTGAAAAGAACTGACTTAACGATTAATTACAGAAGGCCACGTGCAAAAAGAATTAGAAGCATAGATGTACAGGAAAAACAAAATCACTGTCACCAAAAAATAATTAGGTATGGGTAGATGTTGATTTGAGATAATGGTGTAAACCTTACTGGAAAACAAACGTCAAAACATTCAAACATCTGACAAACAATAATGGCAGTGAAGGATGGAAATTCAACAAAAAAAATCATTGAATAGCAGAAGATACGTGGCAAAAGCTAGAAGAAAGGGGAGAACTAAGGAAAACGGACTAAATGAAAAAGATGAAGAGAGGAAAAAATCAATATAAGAAAAAAAACAAAGAGAAAAAGCAAAGAAGTGAAAAAGGTCTGTAGAACTTGCAAAAAATACAAAGAGAGTTCATGGATGGTTTTGGAGGACGCTCAAGATGTAACTAATAGAGGAAACGAAGAGAATTAATTAATTTAATAAAAAGAATTATTTGCGAAAGTAAAGAAGTGAAGTGGAAGGCGAAGGATAAATATAGTAATAAAAGATAAAAGGGAGCAAATACTTGGTATGCACAGTAAAATAACAGTTAGCACAAACGGATAATAATAATAATAAAAACGGATACTAAGCGGAAGTGGCACAGACGATAATAATAACAATAATAATATATTTAGCGTCGTTTACAATTTAATATCACAGATTTAAAAAAAAATCTAATTATGCCAACCTTTTAGAACAAAATCACACAATGACTCAAATAATATTAAATTCCTACATTTATGTACTAATAAACGCAAATTATACATTTTAGAAGCTTTTGAAATATAGAAACACAAACTCAGGGTACCTTTAATGAATGACAGCTTAGCTGTCGAAGCAATATTGTCAGGTTATAATTTAAGAAATACGGTGAAACTTTTCACTAATCTTTATTTATTTCACGATTATGGAGCTCGACAAAGTAAAGCTAGAAACAATAAATAAGAAAATTATTAAATTTGTTATATTTTGTTTCCAGGAAAATGGCATACATCGCTCTCAGAAAAATATTTTCGAACAGAAAGATTGCAGTTTCAATTGTGTTTTGTAAAAAATAAATATAAAAAAGTCCCTGCTGAAATCGAACCTGGGGCGGCAGTGACTTATGGTTACTATCACCCCGCTCTGGGTAACTAAGCTATGGTATCATGTCGGCATTCTTAAGTATGATTTTTCTTTAAAAAAAGCTACTAAATGTAATTCTCTCCGTCATTTTTAAGATTTGAGTACTGTTTATCCTAATAAACAAAATGATCAACAGAAATAATAACTTGGGGAGATTTAGAATAGATTTTTTAAAAGCACAAGACAATCCTTCTATATCCTTATATCGATTTCCAAATGAGTACATTATGAGTAACACAGTATTAAAAACAGGTAATGTATCCTTACAGGAACAGAAAAGTAGGAATATGTAGGTATTTAGACGTGTTAATAAATATAGACGGCGTTGTACAGCAACAACAGCGGACAAAATAGCGTCGATATGCGGTAGTTGATCATGCATGAAACCAATGAGACCCACGCTTTAGTTGTAATATAACTTTCAAACTATACTATTTTTGAGTTTTTTCAACGTCGGGTGCATTTCCAACTACCGTTTTAATCTTCTTATAATTCTTATTCTGCTCTATATTATTGTTGGAATAGAAACGTTTCTAATAGACAGGGTGGCTGCGTGGCTAACGTAGTAGCTTTATATACGGTCGGCCTAACGTTCGATTCCCACTATCTGCGTTACTTTTTTTTAATTAATTTTTTAGTAAAAAGGGCTATTCTTAGACTTTTAAATAATTCAATAAGAATAATTACGATTATAAGTCATGCATTGCTTAGATTCTAGATCGTAATCGTAACTATTTAATTATTATGCAGAAAATTGCAACAAGAACCTACGAATAATAAATAGTTAAGAGTTACCATAAATGTAATAAAATGATTTATTTATGTATATATGTATATATTCGAATAATTGACATAACGTTTAGTATTTATTTCCTTGTAAATGGCTAAATGCCTTAAAGGTTACTCATAAATAATGGAACTAATATATAGTTCCAATAAATAGTAGAAACAACTATATAATTACTAAAATAATCTGAACTGAAGTAATTAAATCTATAAAGTTATAAATTTAGTTTAGTAATATCTAGTTCACATGCCACATTAAGTGCCTGTTTTGTTATAATTTTTTGATTTCCGTCTTTTAAAGATTTATCGGCACTTATCAAATCGTTCTCTTTTCTTTATCAATTATTTCCGTGACCTCTCTACAAGTTTTCAGAATTGTCTGTTTTACCTACAAATTTTATGTTTACATTTTTATGATTGTTACTTTTATTCTCTAACCACAATATCTTCTCTTTTAACAAATCAATTTTTTCGTAAAGTTCCTGTATTAAAATACCTTTTTCTTTGATTTATTACATTCAAAACCTTAGTATTTATTTAATGTTCTGGATAGTTTCAACAACTGTAAATCTTCAGCTTCCACCTCATTCTCTCCCAAACGTTTGCAACAAACAATAATTGATTTGTCATTAGTATTTTCACAATTTTTTAATTTAAAGGTGCAACTATTATGATAATAGGTACTGCACTTTTTTACAAACCACTCTTTTGCTAATTGTTTTAGCACTGCAAACATCACAGTCTTAAGGTGTACTTAATGTTTCCGAATTGCTGCCCGCCATGTTGGATCTCTTTCTAGACTAGATAGATAGATTGAAGCGACACGATTTTTTACAGAATAATACTGAAAAGATAAAAGAACTAGACATAGTGCTACGTAAATGACAATACGGCTTTAGACCAGGAAGATCTTGTATAGATCAAATCAACGCGCTACGTACCATAATCGAACAGTAATTGCAATTCCAATCTCTGCTTTATCTACTTTTTATAGACTACGAGAAGGCAGAGGGAACACAACTCAGGCAAAGATGAATACCAGCAAAACTAGTTAACCCCATGATCGAGGGATACAGATATCAAATTGTGCATAAAGGGTGGGTATCACCTCCTTTGAATCGAATATGGATGTGTGTACGTCAAAGATGCATTCTGTTCCCCAAGTTGTTTCTTATAGATGAAGCCTTAAATAAATCAGTGCAGGGTTACAAAAAATTAATACAATGGGCTTTTGGAGAATCATTAGAGGATATATTTAGACTTTGCGGATGATATATGCCTCCTCTCACACAATGCTAAAAACATGCAAGAAAAAGCTAGTACATAAACTAGAGAAAGAATCAGAAAAAAGCTATGTGTATAAACATGGAAACACCGAAATAGTTGTATATGTAAATGATGAGCTAGTGGAATTTAACGTCGAATTTACTTAGGTAGTGTTGTGACGGGTGAAGACAGGGTACTTAAAGACGTCATGTGTGTTTATGCAACTAATTGTAAGTAAACTATAGATATATGGAATGTTAATAATATTACAATAAAAAGTATAATAAATAAAAAGTAAAACCTTTAATGAAACAGTGCAAGCAGTGCTGTTATATGAATTAGGGTCGTGGATGGTGACCAATAAAATAAAGCATAAAGTACAGACTTTTGCGAATATATCTTTGAGAAGTATATTAAAAAATTTGTGGTCATTGACTCTATCAAATAAAACACTATAGGAAAGAACATGACAGAGTGACAAAAATACAGAAATCAAGAGAAGGCAGTACAGTACGTTGGGTTAGGACATATCTTGTCGAAACAGAAATCCGAAATATGAAGAAAAGTACTGGACCTCGTAAATACATATTTTCCTGTAAAAATACATCAAACTTAGCGAGAATTACTGTGCATATACTCTAGTGTAAGTTTCAGAAAAATAAAAAAAATTTCATCTTCATCGATTTCGTCTTCGATGGCATCCAATGTATCTGGCACATTGTCGCATATGTGTCCACTAAAATCCGAACAAATAATGGAACATTGTAAGTCAGCTTTTCGGCATCCACAAGCAGCCCCGCAATTTCTTGTGCATTTGCAAGATATTATTTGCAGAAAACTTGGAATGTTGAAAGAGGCAGCTGTTCCATACGATCTAAAATATATAGGCGCATGATTTAATATGTAGCGTTATAATATCGTGGCTATTGTGCGTCAACTCGGCATTTACAGTCTTATAGCTCTTAAAGTATCAATTTTATAGATAAAAACTTCAAATAAATTCTATTGGAAATGTTGTGTTCTACAAATTTGGTTATTACAATTTTTAATGTATCATCAACCGTTAACTATATATTTAGCAATAGCCATATTGAAAAAAGTTTGGAGCGCTATAAATATAAACCTATGCACTATACAGAAAAATGTTTCGAATAAAAGTTGTAGAAAATATTATTATCTACGAAAACGATCTTTACTATTTTTGTCGTTCGATGCACGGTTCATGAGATATTTGATAAAACGTGTTTTCAAAGATGGCGGCTAACGCTCAACCCCCCGTCCCGCCAACTTGACATTACATTCGGTGACACCCCCGAACCTTTTCCAACAAGAAAATTAATTCTGTAGAAGATTGCAGAAATAAATTACCCGGTTACTGGCCTACCTAATGAAGCCTATTTGGGATTTTGTTATTAAACATGTCAGCTTTCTGGTTCTTTGGTTTCATCGCATTTTTAATTTCTTATTGCACTGTGTAATTTATAAAGAACAGTTGGTTAAGATTTTGTATACTATTTTAATAATTAAGTTTAAAAAGTTCCAGAGGAGTTTAGAATTTATTGGGCGCCAAGAATAAATTTACTAGGAGTAGGCTTGTCTTTATTTAATCAGTATATTTCTTTGTTAATATTCATAGAGTTGCCTATATGTGCAATGTGCATAATACTTTTACTTGATTATTTTCAAATGCAACATAGATAATATTGCATATGTTGCATTTTAATTTAATAGCACTGTATGTAAATAGCTATTTGAACAGTGCTTAATAGTGCTGCAAACAGTGCTGTTGAAGGTACAATAACATATAAGTATACGCTATGTTCTATTTGTTATTACGAACTGCAATTTTAAATAGTTACAAGTATTATAGAATAAATTACTTAAATTTATGTAAATTAAATAAGTTTTACCAATATATCAAAGTACTTACGAATTCTAAAACATCTTATATAAGTTACAACAGTTACAAACTGCATATTTGCAAGTTATAAACTTTCGACCTATACAAAGGAAGTTAGAGTACACGTATCTCATAAGGTTGATTTGGGCTACATTGTTAGTCTAATTTAATAAGTCTATTAGCCTAGATTTTAAAATCTGAATTATGTTTTGCAATAAATAAGAACTAAATTTCCCTGACAGGGAAATGATAACGCATTTTGAAGTGTACATCTAAATCACGGTTTTAGGAGGTCATATTGTATAAATCCTCATAAAAGTTATTTATAACATGGTACTCACAACATGTAAGGGATGCACTTATTTTAATCTGGAAACTGCAAAATACACCAAAGTGCAACTTTTATGACCTTTTGTAAAAACATTATTAGAATCAAGATTTTTATCAAGCAAAATCTATCGTAAAACGTGTTGCTAATGCGGAAGCATGTTGAGGGCTGTGGGTTCGTGAAAAGTTTATCAATTATTACAAACAGCTCTAAATGAAGTTTATTTTATATCTTTTTATATCATATTTCGCATCATTTAGGTCATGTTTGCTCTGTACTCAAACTTATTCAGTCAAAACCAGCTCCTATCCAGGAAACACTTTTTTTCGAGTATAAATTTCTTCTCTTTCGGGTCGAAACAGTGGTTGACCTCTCTTTGAGACGGAATCAAATACGGACAACCCGTCGATCTATTTGTTCTTACTTGCTCTTATTGTCACGTTAATGCGGCGCAAACAGTCAGTGTTAGTCGATATGCCATTTTCTGTTTTTGTACATTTAATTTATAGTAAAAACGTCAATTCTGGCCAGAATTTATTAACTCATTCTTAGATGATTCCCAGTATCTTGTTTTTTCAGCGAAATCGTGAATTTTATTAACCGCGTTTAATTTCTTGCAAGTTATCAATTTAATAGTTTATTTTTCTTACTATATAGAAAGCTTTTACAAAAGATTGTTTTGTTTCAAAGTATTATTCCTGAAAAAAGATGTAAAACTGCCGTTTAAAAATATAATTTAATCTACAAACCAAATCCAAAGAAATCAGTACTTGTTTGAATAAACAGAATATAAACAACTCTGATTTTTTCCCTTCAATCTTTCCCGCAAGCGGAAAATTACCTCGAAATATGAAGATTAAAAATGTTATCTTCAGTAATTGTGCTTTTTGTTGATGCTAATGATATGCGTGTTGTATTAAGAAAACATAAAATACTAGAAGCTTCATCTTATTAACATCTTTGTTGTAGAAATAAATAGTTTGTGAATAATAAAGCATTGGTTTTATTTTTTCCTTTGAAAATAGCTTTAGTGGTTATTCTTACATAACTAGGTGAATAAATGGGGTTTCTGTTGCCTAATTAGTAATAGAAAATAAATATTGATAAATGAGTGATACCTATAAACCAAAATAATTTCTTCCTGCAAACGATTAAAAAACTTTAGTGTTTAAAAAAAACTTCAAGTAAATGATTTAATAAAAATAAAATTAATATCGTTTGACACGTAATTCGACATTAATGCACGATAATAAAACCCTTAAACTGCAATAGTCCCAGTAATTGATTTAATAGTTACAAAATTAACTCATTAGTCGAGTTTCGTTATTAAAAGGTTGTATCATTTCGACGTAATAATTTTTGTAGAGCTAATACTGTTTCTGTTAATCCAATATATTACTATTAAAACGAAAATCCCGAAAGGTAAGGATTATTAACGTTAAGATTCCTGTATTCCTGATTAAGATAACTGTAACCGACCTACTTAAATTTGTAACTAATAGCAGTCTAAATTAAACCTAAGTTCATTAATCAAACCGAAAAGCTTTAAAATTCAATTCCAAATCAAATTTTCTTCACAACTTTTTTAAACTCTGATAAACCGAATTATTTGTGTTGATTTATTAAAACCGAAAATCAAACGATAAATTTAAGCAAGTAAGCTTCCTATACTGCACGATAATACAAAAAACGGCGTTAGCACAAGTAATTAGTGCTTTTCAAACTGAGACTTTATTCCATACATAAAACTTATAATTTTAGGAACGCCGACTATCATGATGATTTTGCCGGGGGCCTCCCAGAGGAGAGGACCCCCGCACTCGACTCTCTAAGTGAAGCTTCAATCTAGACTGTATGAAGTTCTAATCAAGACTGTCTGGATGGTTGTGTGTAGAATATGGTCGCGCCATAATCTTTTAAGAAAAGAATTTTAAACTGGCCTATCCAAGAAGAGTTGATATTTCTTCACCCAATGGGAGAATAGACCGCGAAAGGAACTTTCTGGAAGCTTCTAAATGTTCAAAGGGGATTTACCGAATTCGAAATCTGCATCGCCGGAATAACTCAATGCTTTTTACACGTCAGCACTTTCAAGAATCTGTTCAAATAGCACGTACAGAAACTAATAAATTTAAGGCTAAATGCGTTTTCAGACAGCTCATTTCTTTGTAATAAAAGACGATATGATTTCTAAATGTTTATAAATTAAGACGCAGTTTGCAACAGAGGGAATGCCTTGAACTGAACTTTAACATTTACAAAGACGTCAATATGTTGCTTTTAGAAGCAATATTATCTGTAATCCTTATTCCAGCAGGAATGTCGTTTAGACGAAACCATTTTAGGGTAATCCCTGAAGTTAAGGAATACAATTTGGTTTAAATAAAGTCTACAGTCTTTAACTCAACTAAAATATATTGAAATACGCAGGGCCGAACTAAGATTATTGTTTACCATTTATGCATATAACTTATTTCTAAACTTGTTTCTATAAAGTTCAGAATTTGAATACGTTACAAGAAATTGAACTGTATTCTGGTCCAGCGCATAATGGATAAGGTGAAGACAAAGCCCAGAAAAATTGAAGATGGAGGTCTGATTATAATTTTACAATTACATTAAAATATTCCTTAAATGTTGCAGTTTTGTAAATAAAAAATAGTTCTTTAAACGCATAGTTTAGAATTTTAGATTTCCAGTGAATTTTTCATATCCATATCCATGTCCATATTTTAATTTTACAAAGCGAAATAAGTTAATTTAATTTAAAGCTTTTGAATTTTTAATATTTTTACAGCTTATATTAAACTGCAGCATAGGTACAAAAGTTTGTATAAAATATTTCGACCAAAAATACCAATTCAACTAACTTTTATTCAAGATGATTAATAATGCCTTTGACATTAAAACAATAATTTGACCTTAACTGACAGTCAACCCATTTCATATTAGATGTTAATTTAAATTAAAATAATTTTAATGAAATTGCCATGTAATCTTAAAATAACCATTCGGTACTTAATCAGCTGCTCTTTATAAATTTTCCCGGGAAATGTCTAAGTTAATTTTCTTGTTAAATATATTTACACACCATCCCCTAGTACAATGCTCTTAAATGTAGCTTGACTTCTGTAAGTCAAAATGTAATTTGATTTAAAGTGGTTTTCCAGGTACAAAGAATTTACTTTGTATAAATTCCTCAAAGGGCAAGAAAATAAAATATTTTTTCTTATATTCTGCATATTAACGTAACCGTCTATAAGTAATATAAATTTATATTTCCTTATTTTCTCAGGAAGAAATAAGTAGTTTTCATCATTAAGCCAAGAAAAAGGACGACGAAAGGAATGCGTGGTAATTTAAATTTAAACGAGGAAAAATTGAACTAAAGAAAGGAGAAACAATAAAGTGCGTGAGTTGTAACACGTCCTGCGCGGCAATATAGTCTTTATTTTCTCAATACAAATCACTTTTATAGGACTTTATTCCCATACTCGAAACGTTTCAACTGTAAAATTAAGGAAACAGGAGTATTAAAAAGAATAATACAGTTGAAATACGAATATTGCCGGGAAAGAAAAAATATTTTTATATAAATGTTAACTGTAACAGTGAGATTCATTTATGTGATCTGGATAATCTGACAGCTGATAAGTGATGACCATCTCTACCCTAGAATTTATCGAACAGTTGTTTACCGGCGTACTATTGATAAATGTTTGGATTATCAGATTTAATCGACTGTTGAATTCACTAAAATGGAACTATCAGGTAAAATTAACATTTTCACTAGATTGAATTTTGACAATGACCATAATTTTCAAGGAGGATATATTGGTTAGTGAAATTGAAGTCGCAGTAGGCGTCAAACATTGTGTAATTTAATGGTTTTGATAAAAACTGGCGTTTAAATGCTTTCTAATATGAATTGGATGCTCTACATGTGTTTCGGTTTCTTAGACCTTATCAAGAGCTTCTATAAAAGCAACTAATTGCTTATACTACACTTATGACTAAAGCTAGATTACAGAAGTAAAAAATAGCAAGAAAGTTGCGAAAAACTACTAAATTCATAATAAACCGTAACCCTTAATCAGTTTAGATTACGGAGTCTCGTTTTGTTGACATAAATCTAAATACGACTAGTTCGAGCTAATGCATAAACATACTATAATAACACTACTCTACGAGCACCTACTTTTATTATTTATAAAATTCTTTAGGTGTATCGTTAAAAAATATTGCTACGTAACACTACAATATTTGATGTCAAAGAAAATGTCAACATTCTGCCCTACTTCGTAACTAACATAGTGGTTGACATACGGAACAAATGTTACAGGCGTGTGAACTATAATGGCTTCACCTCTCTGTGCAACCTACAATTCTCAAATTATTCCACATTTATTTTTTAACTGAAAAATATTTTAAGTTTCCCCCCCGGTAATTAAAATGTTTTCACATAAATTAATTTAGGAGGATTTTTGACTCTCTCTCCCTTATGATACATTCTGTAAAGGTCTGACAATGGGTATAAATCAGCGGCAAGTTGAAAGTCCCAAAAAAGTATTTTAAAACAAAACCAGAATGAACGGGGTATTAAAGAACTTGAAAACTTTAATAATTCATTTTAATTCAAGCCATAAAGCACGATGTACGTTGTAAATTACTCTTACGAAACTTCATAAACACATATCTATTTACGTAGATTAATATCGGAGTTGTTTTGCGAGTTTTGCTTAAATTTTCTTTTTTACGTTTAACTTTTTATTGTTAGAGCATAAATTAACAATAAGTAAACAACTATAACTAACCCTTAACAAAGAATAAATTGCAACTATTAGTGTCCTTGCCCCAGGAGATTTTAGAGTTCCGGAAAAAATAATCCGAGACACAGGTATGTTGTATAAAAGATATTCAATTAAAATTCCGGCTTAAAATAAAGATTTCATTTGTTTATTATCTTAGAAAAACAGTTCTGAATAAGAGTGTCTCCTTCTACAGGTGGTTTTCTTAATTAGGTTTGTTGAAAGAAACCAGTAAATAGGCATTCTAAATACGCACATAAAGATTATTTATAATCTGCCTATAAACAATCAATGAAGGGAATAGTTTCAGTAAGAAATTACCGTTAGATACGATACCGCACCAGCACATTCATTAAGAAAACGTGTACCTTCTATTCAATTATATTCAAAAAGGTCTTCATCCAGAATTTCCAATCTTATTTATAAACAGGTACTACTATTTTTAAACAGCAGTCTTCCTAAACACCTAAACAAAATATTTTTAATTAAAAATTCATTTTGGGATATGGTTTTGATCACGTTAAAAAGCAGTCGTTTTCAAGAAGTAAAGGGTTCCCAGAAAGTTTTGTTTGTTTTTGTAAAGACAATAGTTTGCTTTTATAATTGTTTAATTGAATAATTTAATAATTGCTTTTATATAGTGTAGTTTTAATACATTTCTGCATTGGTTTCATTTGACTTAGATATTTATGGTTACTCAATAAACCAGAAATAATAAAAAGTTGTGGTTGCAATACCAGGTATGCTCCTCTAGGAAATAGCTAGGTGGTTTACATGATGAATGTATTTAAAACTTTATTTATTTTGAAACTTCAAATAAATTTTTGAAATAATACGTGCTTGGCTGAATCAACCTCATATTAAGGAAAATGTTTTGTAAAAGCTGTAAAGTACTTAAAACTTGCCGGCATACAATACAATACTAAACAATAAGGTTTTGCCATAACAGATAGAGAAAAAGGCAAGAATTGCTGTAAGTTTCATTAAATATGTTATTTTCCATAGGAACTTTTGGGGACAGTATTAGACGATTAATTAAATCTATTTTAAAAAGGAATATTTGAATTAAATTTTGTTTTAGGTACCTATGTAAAATTACTATCTGGGATTACCGTGACTTAAAAAAGTTTCGAGTCCCGGGAGAGAAAAATTGTCGAGACTCAGAAACAGTAGCATACAGTGCGAAGTGCGATTAAATTAAAATTACTCTGTATTACTCTATATTGAATTTAAAAAATAATCAAGTAAAAGTATTCGGGTTATTCTTACATAACTTTGCATTAATCATTCACAGTAAAAGTTAAAGAAGTTTTAAATATCAATGTGATTTTAAGTAAACTAATTAGAAAGCGTTTATTGTGCCCAAATCAGGTAAGAGCAGCGCATTCTTCACATCTTTTTCAATTGTAGGGTAGTTTTTAAGCTAGTAACGTATGTGATTGTCACATAAGTTACTAAACTTTACGCAGACTAATAATACTTAAGCAATTTGGTCAAAATAATAATAGTATATTATTTTATAAGGAGCTTAAGAGAAGCTTTTTGTGCTGAGGGTGTTAGTTTGACTGTCGTACGTTAGTGAGGCAGCTAAAACAGCCGATGCACCAAAAGCCACTTTAGCTCCGCATAAAATATGTTATTTTATCTTCAAACGTTAAGAATGAATTATAATGTAGGTTTTCTCAAAATATCATGCTTTTTGACCTTTGAAGAAATATAAAATTTTGACAAAATGAATTTTTTTATTTTGGTATAACTTGGTTCTGAATCACTACCAGCGGCACGTAAAATACTTTATCTAGCTGCTTTACCTTGTTAACTGAGTGTTCTGATGTTTAAAGAGAAACTATATTTTATATGATTATTATAACAGAAACTAAGCTCATGTGTTAACTATGGCAACGCATTAAAAACAAAAAAAATAATGCAAATAAACACGCCAATAGATTTCATTGTAAGTGTCTAGTCACATATGTTACCATAACGTCACTTAAGTTATCGAATCTATGGTAACATTTATACTTAAAACTTAGGGCATTGCAGAAGTTTTTCCATGCAATTCAACGGTTTGGGAAATTTGCATTTACATAAGTTGTCATAATTCACATAAAATTTGCATTTACATAAGTTGTCATAATTCACATAAAATTTTTAATGGCCAGTTGTTTTCAAAATAATCTAAGAGAAAATAATCCGAGAGGTAACATCATACTACTTTCCCTCCAATTCACTTTATAGAATTTTCTTTATTGCATTTGACTGACCACTTTTTGATTATTGACCATTATTTAGCTAAATTTTTTAGTTTTTTTTCTTCGCTATCACTGTCTTCCTATTTGACATTTCTTTACCACCACAAAAGATACGGCTGAGTATTTTGTCTGTCTACCTGTGCCCATAATGAATATTGACAAAACTCGTAACTTATAGTGGGACTCACTAACGGCACTGTAACTATCAGAGGAAGGTTGGTATATATTTAATATACATACTCAATTTTCGTCGTGAAGCAACTGATGGAGGGGAAAATCGGAAATGCGCCATTCAGAAATCTGCGAATAAAATTTAAGAGGGAGTTGGAAATAAGTTAAATCATTTGACAATTCACTTGTAAATACAAACAAATAGAACCAATTTTAGAAAACGTTCTACTAAGCAAAATATAAAAATGTCCCTCCTAAAAATGTTAAGAAATTCGCAAAGCTTTTATTTTTATTTCTGTATCTATTTGCAGACTAACGGGCGTTGACCTAACCTAATTCTAACCATCAAAAAGACTAATCTTCAGCAGACGGAAATTCAAATAATATCAAAACCTTCCTTTGCATAGAAGACTTGCATCACAAATGAAGAAATGGAATCCAAAAAGATATAAGCCCTACAAAACAAACAACGTATACATCATATTACAAATATATGACGGAAATACATAGTCGAAGTACTGGGCTGATTTAAAAATCCCAGGGTTTCTTTTACAGCAAAGTTTTTAGAATAGGCTCAATTAAATTATTTATGTACATTAATTGTTCAAGTAAAGTTAGTAAAGAGCTATGATGGTTGAGAATTGAAATTAAAAGAATAAAGTTAAGTATATTGAATGTACATGCACCCACAGTAGTACAGGAAGGTGATACAAAGGACGAATTTTATGAAGAAATTAAACCTTTTTACCAAATTATGTCACTTTGCGATGTGAAGATGCTGATGGGAAATTGCAACTCGAATATTAAAAAAGAAGACAAAGGTAGACGAAGGTAAATACATCAAACACGATGTCGCTAATGACAATGGAAAAATTTAAATGGGTTTGCAGCGGAGAAGAAGATGGTAATAAAATGGACACAGTACCAAACGAAAGACGTATATAAAAGAACGTGAAGGTCCCCAGACGGGAAACAGTGAATCATATACTGATTGAAAAACAGCACGCTACATATTGTCGTGATATTTTCAAAACACACGTTAGATGGTTCGCCTAACCTCACTTTCAAAATTCTTATTTTGAGAAATTTATCTGTTAAAAAGCTATAAAAGATTTATTATAGTTCACAGGCATACTAGAACACAATTGTTAGAAAAATATATTTGTAAAATCCATTTTCCTTAGAATTTAGTTAATTTTCATTAGTTCAACTAACGATGTGGGATGATGATCAGATCAGGCAATTAAATTAAGTTGAGGCCTTAGTTAATGCAAGATTTAACCTAAAACAGACAAAGTGTGTGTATTGGGGAGGTATACAAGTATTCACTACCTTACCTGAGTTTTTTTTTATTAAAAAGCAATAGGTTTCAAGTTAACGAGCTTTTTATTTCTTTAAATTTTCTTCTTGTGCAAAGTTTAATAGTTCTTGGCTAAATAACTTTGATGGAGTATTGTGAAGTAGTTTCTTTATCACAGAATTAAAGCTATCTTGAATGTTGGGGCTGCTTTTTGTAGATGATATCAGTGGAATAACTGACAAGTATATGTTGATATGCATTATACACAAGAATTAATGTAATAAACTTGAATTTTCATTTTGTTGATATCTGAAATTATGTAAATAATGTTTGTTAGTATATAAGGTTTAAATTTATGAAGATAGAAAGGTGTAAAGAGGTATTTATAAGTAATTAAGTTAGTTTTAGTTAAGGATAGTTGCATTGAAAATGAGATGTCATCGACAATCAATGGTGGCTTCATTTTGCAATGTGAACATGAATGTTATATATCAATAGATAGAAAATTTTAACCAGTTTAAGGGTTTGTTGTTGATGATTTGTATTTATAAACAACAATTTGGTTATGCTTTAAATTAAATGTCAAAGTTGTTTTGTTTTACCAAAAATTTCCAGTAGATTTGTTTACTAGAAGGATATAAAAGCTTGCAAAAAAAAGCTTGAACTTTCAAATTCCGGGGACGACATCAAGATGCATAGAGAAGATACCAATAAAAGACATAAAGAAAAAAGAATAAATGGTCTAGACGAAACGTATAAGGCAAAAAAATAAGAATAAAAAATATTTCTAGGTAAGGAACACAAAAGGACAAGGAAAATCCAAGACCATGTTATATAAGGGATAAGAAAGGTCGAAAGGAGAATTAATAGAAGATGAGATACAACTAGTGGCAAGATGGTAAGAATATTTCGACAATCTTTTAAACAAAGAGCAGAACCAGGAGGAGGAGGAATAAAAAGAAACAAACCGGAATCTAAGAGAAGAGCAAGGGCCAGAACAACAGCACCCATTCTTTGAAGAAGTAGAAAAAATAATTCATAAAATGAGAAATAATAAGACGTCTGGAAATATAATAAATATAATAGCAGACAGATTGTGTATGGTAGAATGTCAGTAAGAAAGAAAATACAGGATTTAATAACAAACAGGAAAAATGAGACATGGAGAGAAATGGGCACAGAAATGGAAACAGTATATAAGGTCCGAACCACACTGATTCGAGATCGTATAAATAGGCAAGCAGAGATTATCCTGTATAGCACAGAATATAAAGAAACGGGTTAGAGGTTAATGAGGACAAGAGAAAATACATCATCATAAGACAGGCAGGAGAACTCCTACAAGAGCAACAGTTAAAAATTATCTTAGAAGACAACGAAGAAATTGTGTTTGTATCAGTAAAAAGTGCAAAGTAGTGACGGTGGTCATGAGAATGAGAAAATAAATGATAGGCTGATAAGAGCTGGTAGAAGTGCTTTAAATGAAGTGTTAGAAAGTATAAAACAGTATTTAGACTATGGGAACTATGAATAATGAACGAGGCTGTACAAAGAAGATTGGAAATATGGGATAGAAAAATTATCCGTATATGGTGAGAAGAAAGTTGAAGAGACAAATGAAGAAATAATGTAGCGGCAGCCCAGCATTATAAACTGTGTGAAGGCACAACAGTTAAGATGTAGAATTAGATGTGGAGTAGAATTAGGAAGAGGGTGTTGCACGAAGTTGGAGTTGCAAAGTCATTCTATCCATAAAAATCTATCTGTAAAATGGCTATTTTGACTCCCAAAGTCCTTTTAATTTTGCTAATCATCATCCAGTTGCTAATCATCGAGCAGGTAGTTGTGCCAGTCCATCGTAAAAATGCTGTAACTTCTAAAGAGATGAAAGAGATCGTCAACGAAAACCTAAATACAGTATTGCATATTAAAGTGAAATCACTCATTTACCAAGTGAAACTACATTACCTACTCTTATTTACTAAATCTTATCTCATCTAACCTTTAACAATGAAACAAACGAATTCCCAATATTTGATATTTTTATGTATATTTGAAAAAATAAACTTTTTATTTGTAGCATTTAACATAAAAGGAAAAACTGAAAGTGTGAAAGAATTCAGAAGTACGTAACTGCAAACAAAAAACATTTGCTTTTCAATAAATACTGTTAATACACTTCGTTCACCACTGTTTAATAAGACACTTACAACCTTAATAAGTCTACATCAAACTATTTCGATGTTTCGTTAACTTCTTCATTTAATCAAAACTTCTTTCGTTCAAACAATTTCTAAAGCTTGAAAAGAGAAAAATCAACCAAGTACTATTTCATTAAAGTATTCCAGCGGCAAATCAAGTCTAAGCTAGTGAAGTTTTCAAAACAAATTTTCTCTATTAAGTCAAATCATTATCTCAAAACAAACCAATCTTAATTTCGTTTTTTTGATTACGGAGCTCTCATTAGTGAGATTTTACTTTTATGAATCGACTCGTGTCCATATTCAGTAATATTATTTTAATTACTTCTTTATATAAAATTCGCCCGGTCGAAATTACTAAAGGGAGATTTTGATATAAGGATATATAAAAAATGTATCTACGACCACTATAATAAAGTTACACATTCCGCACAATTTAATAGTAACTATGAAAATGACTCATTGCTCAGAATCTCTAAACTGAACGGAAATGATCGTGCGAAATGATATCGCACGATCAGTACTTCTATTAAAATGCCATAGATGTCAGCACATGCAATATTATAATATTATTAATAATTATTTGAAATATAAAAGTTATAAATGTTTCACAAACGTTAAATAATTTTTGTTGAATTAATGTTTTATATTAAATTATATTTTTAATGCAAATCCATATAGAAAGATTATCACTCCGGCCGGGAATCGAACCTTTGGCTCGCTTGCCAAGCGAAGTCTGTACCATTGACCTATCGAGGCGACTTACAGTAATTTATTTATTATTACTACATAAAGTTATTATAAGATTGTTGTTGAATTTACGTTAAATTTCTAACATTATATAATTAATTGTTAATATCTATTAATAATATTCATTATTGCTAAATTATAGTAAAAACAATGAGTAAAACAATGTAAAAACTTTTATAATTTGCAACATTTCATTCATAGAATTCACAAGTGCAAGCGCAATGGGTACACTTAAAGTTATTCTTTCTTGTCACCCACAACACCTGCAATGCAAGCCAGAATATATTTACCTTTCGCGGAAAGGGCGTTAGATAAAAGATAGCTCTATGCAGATGTAGGTCACAGAAAAAGATGGCACGTCTTGTTTAACTAGTATATTGGTTATAGCCCTATTTTGCTTTATAATTCAAAACCATAATTTTAAAAGTTTGATTTGAAAAATAACACGGACAATTGAATTGTGATTATAAAAAATTACTTTTGAAAACGAGCGTATACGTTAATACGTATGATTTTTTTATTTACTGGATTGACTGAAATTGTACAGATTGTAAGTATTTTATTATTATTATCTTTAGAAATTTAGTATTTACTTTTTGTTGTTTTTGAAATTTTAGATTTATCATGAGTTAATCCGATGATGAGAAAATGGAACGTACCGAAACATCGTGGAAGCTGCTCACATGACATCTCTTAATTTATTGCCAGAGATTTCACGTAAAAAATATGAATGCGAGTATAAATTCTAAGTTAAATATTTTTCTTATCTTTTGGTGGTTTATTACTTTTTTTGTCGTCGTAAATAAAGTATAGTGTGTAACGCGAGCAAAAACGCCAATTTCACACTCACGTGATTGCGGCATTTTTCGCATTCGTGAGAAATTGCACTTTTCTACACTTGTAACACAATATAGAGGAAAGACGGGGAATACCGACCTCGCGAATTTACCACAAGATTTTATATTTAACAAAGCTATCAATAGCTACCATCTGTGGCACAGGCAATTCAGGCTCAACCGATGTAGTCAATTTGCCGCTGGAGCAGGTAAATTCACGGCGTGTTTTCCAATAAATAATTCAGGTGGTCGATATTCCCCGTCTTTCCCCTACTATTCTTTCTATGTAGAAAAATTCATAGAATTCTTTCTGTTATAAAAATATAGTTTTCATTCTCCCCTTTACGAAAGTGTAACTTTCTATCTTGATAAGACAACCGAAAGCGAAAGTAAAACATGCGAGGTGGTTGCTAGGTGAAAATGAAAAAGTTTCGGTCCCTGGACAACGAAGTAAAACTGTCAATTTCTTTAAATATAATATTATAAGGTGGCTGTTGTCAACATTACATTGGTAAATAATGTATATGCAAACATTATTTTATTATAATCACTGAATCACCATTTTATTTATTTATTTACGGTGGTTAATAAATGTCAAGGGGAGAATGAAAATTTTAATACATTACACGCTGCGAAAGCCCTTTCTGGTGCTCGGTGTTTTTAACTAACCTCGGCTACGCTTACGCTTCGCCTCGGCCAATCAAAAACACCTTACACCTAAAAGTAAACTTTCGCAGCTTGTAATGTAAATAACTATTACCTAAACTTGACACTTAAGGGTCTATAGTATGTAGGAATTTATAATCCCTAAAATGCCTTTTGCTCTACTTCTCATTTAGTTTAACCAAAATAAAGAGGAATTTCCATTTTATCCTCGTGCTTTTTCGGATTAGTGGAAAAAGTATTTTTCATGTAAAAAGTATACAAGAAAAACAGAAAAATCGATTGATCGAAAAAATCCTAAAATGTTAACTAAAGTGGGGAGACCGAATTTCGTCTTCACCGATTTGGCTTATTCTGTGCATGCAGTTAGAGTAGGGTAACTCGAGCACAACCATGCAAAAAAACTCGAATGATTAAAGAAGTCAAAAATTTCGTTTTATTAATTTTATGAAGAATCCAGTGCTGGTGTTTGGTAATGTTCTACATTAACAGCAAAGTAAAAAGTATACGTAGTACTATTTAGACCTCATGATGCCGAGGGAAACCATTAGAGGTTATGGAGGCATAAAATCTCATAATTCAAAAAGTGGCAACGGCTTGTGTGACACCAGAGGCTCATTTTTTTAGTTATTACTGTTGTCAAAAGAGACCACTGAGACCACTACATTTGCCAACCCGTAAATGTATAAGGAAAATTAGAAATCTTAGGTCAAACTTAGGTCAAGGCAATGCTGCCATTTTCGCGGTAGGTAACAATTGCTTTAAGGTTGCTATTGAAGACGAATGAGTAATATATAAGGTGCGTGGCGTTCTAAAACGTTGAATTAACTTAGCTTAACTTGCTTAGTACCACCAAAAAGTACATAACTACAAACAAGTCGAGTTGTCAATTATTGCTGCTTCCTGTTAATCGACATTTCCGCCATTTTCGCGGTAGCTGCGTAGTGGAAGTGTATGAGATGACCTATCTTTTTAAGCTTGCATCTTTAAGCAAATATGGTCCCGCCTTTAGAGGCATGCGCGCGGTATTGTTTCGCACGTAGATGTATCGCAGTTCCGGTAATTTATTTAAAATAAAATTATGAAATGTTTAATATAATTTTTAATAAACATTTTTTTCGATTCAACAATTCAATTTTTTTCTGCGGGGGTGACTTGTATGCAAATGACTTCATAAAATATAATCTAATGCAGGGCACGCTAGACTTGCAATTACAAAACGCAAGTTCTAATCCCAGTTTAGATAATTTTTTTAAAAATGTTTAATGTTTTATAAATAAACAATTTTTTTACAAATATAATATTTATAACTATATATTTTCAAGTTTTACTTTCAATTAACATAAATATATACATAGCTCAAACAATAACTACAAAATTATTAATAATTTTGTGTAATTATTTATTTTTATAAATATTATTATTATAAAAAAATTGTTAATGTATAATCATTATTTATGCTACTAGTGAGTTAAGTAAGATATTATCCACGAATGAAAAATTGACCTACGAGCGCCGACAGACCCAAGTGGATTTCTTTCTCTGAGTGGATAATATCAATAACTCAAGTGTTCTTTACAACATTTTATCCAACACTTCATTATATTTCATAAAAATATAATTTATTGAAGATTTTATACATTATAAATGTATTATTTCATGATCGTGCCTGTAATAATAGGTGACTGTGAAAGTTAGAAAAGTAGTTGCAAGTTTGATATTTTATGGTTTTACGAATGAAAAATAATTTGTGTTTGACGTTTCTTCTTTTAGGTTAAGAGCGCATAAACAACTGCTGTTTAGTGAAGTCGTGCCAATCACTCTTACACTGTTGTTGGTTGTACTTTATCCTAAATAAAATATAATACTTAACATTTTCGTAGTGCAATCATTTAATAATAGCTTTTTTCATTCATTCTAAAATTTAGAAAATTAAAAAATTTCAGAAACAATAATAAACGAGTTTTTGTGTTTATACTTAAATTATAATATATACTACAACCAATATTATTATAATTATCAATATTATTAAAATATTTTTTAAATTATTGTCTTAAACTGTAAAGTTTCCTTAAAAAAAAGAGATGTCGCTGAATGTGATTATTCTACTTCTAACACAAGACTGAGAATATTCTCGCAGTATGTTACACAATGTGATCATGCATTAAAATTAAATCGTTGAAAATAGTAGTTTGTGGAACAAGAGTGGATATGAGGCCTATATCACGCGAGGACGTTTGAGGCACGACACCGAAGGCGGATTGCCTCAGTCGTTCGAGGGCGATAAGGGCATTCCACCCAAGTTGTACAGTATCTTTTTTCTTCGACTAAGCAAAACAATTACAAAATATATTGCATGACTCGTTGACAAATCGAATATAGGAATTAACCTATGCTTTTATCCATGTTAAAATATGGGTTATAAAATACCCCGGTAATTGTACAATCTTAATGAGTTGATTCAATTCTTTGCAGAAATTGAACATTCGGCAAGAAAAAAATTATTATTTTAAATTTTGTTCTATAAAAAAAAAGTTTACTTAGACACCTCGCTTCTACCGACTGAGCTACCAAACCACATTACAGGCAGTGTCTACTATACTTTTTATAAAATTAGGTTGTACTTATTTAAATGATTTAATATTTAAGTATTTTTAATTATAATAGTATAATTGTTAAAGTTACAGTTTCACAAATCACGTTATTTTCAAATACTTTAAGTGTTATTGAAACAAGGCAACTATAATTTTATAAATAAATTAATTATAAATGAAGAAGTGTCAGATTAAAGCCTTTGGTTGTTTTCATATCCACACACTGCGCGGATATGAAATTATATCCGTACAGCTTGCTGGAATTGCATGCTTTTCCATTGCGTGAAACGTGAAGAAAACAGGTGATTTACAAGTAGGAGTAGAAAATATATATATATTTTTTTTATTTCACGCTTACACTACGGGGAAACCAACAACTAAGGTCATATGTCCCCCATCTAACATGAAACACGAATACACACATCGATAGTTGAGGTGGCGGAATTTTCCAATTAGAAAAATCCCGTCGCCCCAAGTGGGATTCGAACCCAAGACCCTTGGAACACGAGTGATGCACTAACACCACTCGTCCACCGCCGCCCCTTATATTATTATATAATAGGGTACTTGCACAAAAAATAAATATTGCTAAATCGCATATAATATGAAATTTATACAGCTAAAATAAGTGTCGGAATTTTTTGGGCGACATAAAAGTGTACAGATGTGGATTAAAACTAAATTAAAAGTTAACCAAATTATGAAATTCGAAAGCGCTTGCAAAACGCCTACGAGTCTGCGCCAATCGCGTGACGTCACTACGCGTTTACAATTCTGTATCGGCTATGCCTGCAACATGGTTTACTTGTTTTGCCGGTGCGTTTAAAATTGTTTCGTTTTGTCTTGATACGTGTTCGTTTGTTAGTTACTTTTGAATTTATTTATTTAGCCTTTTTCAAGGCTACATGCAGTAGGAAACCCGAGAAGAAACGTAAAGTATCAACGCAATTGTCGCATTTATTTTTATTAGTAATTAATTTCTGTGTATTCATTTAAAAGGTTGCTGTATTTAAAAGTAAGGCCGTTGTCGTCAAAAGAAGTGTAACGTTGTTTTTAAAATAATAATCAAAAATGCTGTTTAAAATCGTCTATTAATAAAGAAAAGATTATTTACAATGCACTTAATTAAAAACACTATAACTATAAACTATTTAACAAACTATTAAAAATGCTAGGTATTTACAAATTTATTTGAGGTCTCGCGGATCAACACGACGCGACGCCGGTTAAACATTAACTGAACTCCTTATACCCGCGACTCAATTTATATATTTCATACGATGACTCATACATCTAGAATATTCGATGACGTGTTGATGAGTCATACACGCAGCTGTCGATAAGTGACGTCAATGAGGCGTGTCGATGAGTCATACTTGCACGTGTTGATTGATGAGTCATACAGTTGATGAGTCATACATCTAGAATGTTTGATGACGTCATATGTGGGTTTACTATTCGTTACAGAAGGTTTGATTGTTAGCGTGACAGTTCTAATCGCCTAAGAAAGTTCAATTTTTCGAAACAAAAGCTGCTACCTTTACAAGTAAGGCCGATTTATTACATACGTTAATTAACAACTGCCGTGCTTTCATTGTTATGTAATAACAATATGTAAGAGGAAGAAAATATTTTGTAAAATGAAATAAGGAGTGTAGTTATTAATGTAAATAAGTTTTAAGAAGTATATTTAGTAAAGATAATAAAGTGTAAATCGATATCTATTGTCAGCCGCAGTCTGGATGATGAATACAAATTTAAATAATCCAGTTTGCTTATGAAACAATATCATTTTCTAAGTTACTTCTCTTATGTAACTTGATCTTGATTCTACAGATACGGATACAAAAAAATGAAAATCGTTCCTTTCTATCCAATATTTTTCTCTAAATCATTTACATAACCAGATTGCATCTGAAAATATTTTTTTAGATAAAACATGTGTTGTATAAGCACCCGGAAAGTTTCTGATTTATAGTTTTAGTTTGAATCTATGAAAATTTTCTTTTCTTTTTCCCATATATAAAAGTAACTGAAAAAGCACGTTATCTCCAACAAAATATACGTATAGTGCGCACAGCCACCTCGGATGCTCTTTTATAAAGCAGAAACTGGGTCGAGAAATGCATGCACTAGTTCGACTTGAGAGCTTGCCAGATTTTTTCCAGTATGAAACTCCATGAAATTATTTTTAAAAGTTTTATACATAGGTGAAGGCGGTAAAATTTTCACGCGCTCTAGCACGTAGAATTACATCTATGTTGGATCTACATATAAAATTTAAATAATTTGATTTACGCGAAATATGTTTGTTCAACAATGACATGAAAAACACTCCCGTGCGAAGAATATTTAGTGGTTAAAATGAAACTAACTAAAACCTGTTTTACACATTCAACAATTACTACAAATTGTGATGATGACTTTCCGGGATATTATTGAAATGTAAAACAGTATTTTTATTCTGATTTATTATGAGAATCTTTACAATAAAACTATAAAACCTGCCTTAAAACGCGCAATTGTGAATTTGTTTACCACCTGATAATAATTAATATAATTATTTGTTTGGATTTTCTGCGCAGTTATTGCTAAAAATAATATATAAAAGTTAGTAAAATTGATAATTTATACTTTGTAACAAAGATTTATATTGCCACGAATGAAATAACTTAAAATTAAATTATTATTTTCCAAGTTACATTTCAACTAGCAGAAATGTTCTCCAAGGTTGCTGCTCATCTCGTATCACGCACGAGCTTGTTGCTATTAATAACTTAGCAACTATTAACTTAGCAACTTGGCAGTATTATGTAACCCATTTTTGCAAGTAAGTAAAAGTTAATACTATTTCATTTGTATAAGAAGAATTTAACTAGATAGTGTTGGCCGAAAGTGGTTGAACATTTTCACAGATTGTACAAAATTAAGTGTCATCGTTTTAACGTGATTAAAACATACTAACTAGTAAGTAATGGGTAACAAAGTATTAATAATCTTGTTGGATAGATATAGTTTTATGAAGTTGTAATTATTGTAAATATTGTAACTTGTGTTACTTTTTATAAATTTATAATTTACATAGAAGATTTATTAATTTTATTTTGTAATATAAATAAACAAATGCTCATCGACACACATATAGTGCATATATTATTAAATATTTTATTGTTACACAAGTTATTAGCTGAGATGAGTGTGTATACAACAGCTGAAAAGTGCAAATCAGTGGAGAGTTACCGAAATGCCTCTGCTCTATTTGCAGCATTGTTGAATGATAGACTGATACATAGTGTTCGCATTATTACACGGATTGTGAAGTTGTTCTAGGAAGCTAGCAGTGTTCATAGAGAAACAGCACAACGTGTAGGGTAACAAAATAACAATGACCAGAATGAAATAAATGTATTAGCTGCAGTAAATGACAATCTGAACGCAAGTGTAAGGCAAATAAGCAACCGCATTTTAAAAAGACAAGGAATAAAGATCAGTGATGCTGAATAACGAGCAAGATTTTGTGTAGAAATGATAGAAAGGTGTAACGAAGACAACTAAACCATTTTGTAAGATATATCTGTTTCGCAGATGAGTCTTCATTTACATTAAATGACACACTAAATATTCAGAATTATAGATTTAGTGACCGACGAATACTTGTTCGTGAAATTAGTGGAGCAAGTGGCATAAGTTATGGAAGATCTTTAAAAAGAAGCTTCAAGCGATACAGGAGCGGAAGTTCAAAAGCTGAAGAAGTTCTAGTGAAGGCAAAAAACCGATTGTCTGTTGGCAAATACCCCACGGAAGTTTTTTTTGAGATGTTGAAGGTGTTGTATAACTTCGGTTTTCTGCAAGAACGACGAACTGTTAATGCTACATTCGACTGTGCACCCTGGGAGAAAGTTAGAGAGACCTATCGGTTTTAAACGACCTTCGACCCGCAGCGTGACAACGCACGATCCCATACTGCAACTATTACGCAAGCGAAATTGCAAGAACTATATTGTAGGGCCCTAGGATATCTCCCTATAGTTCTAATTTTCCACCAAGTGACTATCATTTGTTTGAATCCGTCAAAAAAAGAAAAATCTTCTGACGGCAAAGTGGTAGAAAACTTCGTGCACAATTGACTACGCCCGTGTCGTCCGTTGTTACCGGTCCAGTAACTTTTTACGAAGAAGAAATACAAAACTGCCAGTAAGGTGGAAACATTCTAGAGACATTGTATTCGTTTTGATATACAGAGTGTAACAACAGTATTAAATAATGGCACTCACTTTTTAATTTGTGCAGTTACAAACAAATGTTAAATGCAAAGTTTTTTCGTTGCATGTTTCGTGTTTCGTTGACCCCGATGCATGTTGTGACGTTTTTGGTTTGTTCTTATCCTATTTCGTTTTGTTGCTATAGCAACCAACTTACTAAAACCAACCAATTTTTTCAAATATCATCCGTATGTTTTCTTTGTATTTTTGAAAAGTATTCATTCTTGTCTTTTGAGTTATGCTATTTTTATCAAAATGATAAAAAATTAAAATGAGAAAAAACGAGTCAAGACTAGTCAACAAAAACAGAGAACTGATAATAAGAGAATAATATAATACATTTAGACTTAGACAAGCAAAACCGTGAAAATTAGTTTTTATTGAAACCATCACAAAAAAATGGAACACTAAATACAGAAAAACAAAAAATCTAATATGGGTATTAAATTTTCAAATTGAGCTCCATTGATTGCTGTCAATAGGCAATGACCTAATCGATATTTCAAATTTTATTAAAACTCTTTGTAACATGTCTCCTGGTATGCTGCGCATATCAGCAGTTATTCTAGCCTTAAAGTCATCCAAATTGCGTGGTTTTCCTTTGTATACGTTAATTTTTACCTGATTGCACAGGAAAAAATGTATTAGTGACAAATCTGGAGATCGGGCAGGCCACTCCATAGAAGGACACCTTCTACCGATTCATCTGATAGGAAAAACATTATTCAAGTACGCTCTAACATGTGCTGCAAAATGTGGGGGCGGCTCGTCTAGTTGGACGATAATAATTCTATTGTCAATATCTTCGAGTCCTCCTCCTATCCCCATACCCACACATCATTAAAATCTTAATGCCTTCTTCTCACTTAAATGAGCCATGTCTTCACAATAACTTCAAGTAATGGTTTGCAACAGTAACTTGTAATAATTCGTTATAATTTGTAATAATTTATAATACTTTGTAATTAATAGAATAAAAAATATGTACTGGTTTGCTTATTTGCGTTTGTTTGATTATTTAATATTTTTGTTACAGCCTGTATATTAATAAAATAAAAAGTTAAAAAAAAGTCTTGTTAATATTTGATCGACCTTTAGAACTGCAGGAGTGAACGTTCTCGCGTTCGTTTATTGCATTTCAAAACGTTACAGATTTGCTGTTTTAATCCGGAACCGAAAGACGTGCTTTTAGAATATTTTAACATCACGTGACCAAATTCTAAGAACAAATAAGCGAGCGTGGTTTTTATTTCACAGACAAAAGCGATAGAAATAGATAAATAACAGGCGGAAAACAATATATTGCTAGTAGTTTTTCCATGCAGCTATTTAGCATTAAATAGTATTATTGTATTATGCATAGTTGCATTCGTATTAAATGCCGTATTTTATCATTATCCTTTTTTCATTTCAATTTTAGGATGACCTACTATATTATGTTTACCATTATTTATGTTTTCCAGCCTTTCTTTAATACGTTCGGAAAAGTTAACTTGTAGATTTTACTAAGCTAAACGCGACCAGTTGTTATTAAGAAAATAGACTACAACACTTAAAATAAGTTGGCCAAATGAGGAAACAAAACAAAAATACATTAGAAAAAACAATATCGGTGGATTAGTGGTTTGCTTCATAATCCAAGGGTCGCAGGTTCGATCCCCGGTCGAGCTGGTACTTTTTCATAGCGGAGAAAAATTAAAAACATTCCTTCTTCTCGGATAGGAAGTATCCGGGGCGGGGGGGGGGGTGGAATTCCCCCTGATTCGGCTAGATTTTAGTAGGGTAGGCCAAATGATCATCGTAATCGGTGCCATGAGGTACAAAGGATGCTCCGCCATCCTGATTCCTCACCAAAAAATAAATAAATAGATTTTTCATTTATTTTTAAGTCGGCTTATTAAGCATTCATTCATTTGATATTAGGAGTGCTCTTACACCACCTGACTATGTTTCAAATTCTGCTTGTTCTAATTCGTTAACGAACGCAGCTTTTTAGCATAACGTAACACTGTTGCAAGAAGAAATGGCCGAATTCAATTTTTATGAATGGACGAAAACAGTATGGTTAACGTTCATGTCATGCATTTATTATTCAACATTAAAATTGTTTAAAACAAATTGAAACAATATTTAATTGTAGGTTAGGGCACAACATAATGAATACGTATTATTTGTTTAGTTGTTAAAAGACAACCAACGTCCTATTTTATTACACAAATACTGACAGCAATGCTGTTTAGTGGAAAAGTCAACACTTGTAGTAGTATTTGCTATTTTCCCATAGCATCGCGCCACTGATAATCTTGGATCAGAGTTTAACAAATTTCTTGGTTTTCTGGACATTGTTTTCCTTATATAACAAATTACTTTGCTTTTTGTTCAATATTCAAGATTTTTGCCGTTACAGTAAATATAACCTCAAAAACTAGTGTTGTGGCTTTTCCACTAAGCAGCGTTGAAATTCTTTCAATATTCATTTAATCGGTTTGATGTTACTCTGCTTACTATTTAATCTACTGATTTGATATTATTTTGATAATTTTATTTTTTTACAGGTAATTTTCTATGTCTTGGAGTCTTAAAAAACCTTTTAACACCGTAGATTTCTTCTCCAGACTGTCGTGATATCTGAAATCGTTGTGGTATATACTATAAAGGAAGCGTCTCAACTATATTTTATTTTTTTAACAGGTCCAAACCATAGCGCGAAGTTTGAATAATATTATTCAATATTAGGGCCGATAATATTATTGGCCCAAATGAAGACATTTTACACTGGTACAAAACAAACTTCGTTTCTAGTGTGTTTTGTTAGATGGCACTAAAATGTTTTTCTTTTATTGTTAAAATTATATCATAATGTCAAATTTAATTTAATTAATTCTGATTGTGATAACTTTAATACGTTTTAAAAGATATGTTTTGTTATAAAATTATTTCTCTCTTTATTATTAAAAACAATTAAAGAAATCTCTTCACTCGTGCTTTCTTGGTTGCATATCCGTTGTTCTGCTAATTTAATAGAGTATAATTCTGCTATGTACACACCGGGATGGGTCAGCAAAAAACGAAGTTTATTGTGTGATCCCTGGCCTTAATTTTGACATATAAAGTTCCTAAAAAACGTAGATTTAGTTAAAACTTTTACATACGTAAGATATTTGTCATTACAAACTTTCAGTGTTAGTTAATAAAATTTGTAGATTATGAAGCAAGTGATTGATATTTTGTTTAAAGCTTTTTTTTAATGTAATGTTATTTAGTCACTGACAAGCGTTACTATATTAATGTGCAACTCCTGCAATTGCATTGAAGGGTATATTTTGAGAATTGAGATATGGAATAGCTTATGGAATAAAGTTTACTCTTTGTCTTTTACTTTAGACTTTTGATCTGATTCTTTAACATAAAGATATACAGGTTGGAAGGGGTTAGTATTCGTTAATTTTAAGAGGTAATAGAAAAGATAAAAAGGACCAAAAAAGTTTAATACAACTTTGTGCTAGAACGTACCACAATTCAGAGAAAAATACTACTGTGGTAAACTTTATCATCATTTTACCGCGTTAATAAAAATAGTTTAATTATGGGACTTTGTCAGAAGATGCATCTCGTCTAAAGTGGTACGTCCTAGAACAAAGTTGTATTTATAAGACTTTTTTGTTCCTTTTGATGTTTTCTACCACTCCTTAAAATTAATGCACAGTAACTCCTTCCACCCTGTATATAAGTATATTGAAGATATTCAATAATTGACCTAAGAATAAAGACCTAAGTTGCGTTTTTACTGCTAAAGTTCCGCTTGTGATGCTTTTTTAATTCTTGCATCGCCTGATCTGTTCCAAAAACAAATAACCGACCGTGGTTTTTATGAAAACGATATTGTTAGCCACTTTTTATGCGTTTGATGTTTAGCATTGAATAGCATGTATTTGTTTTAAATTATTAGCAAAAATATGGATTTAAAATGCTGAAAATATATAAAATTTGATGCAATAATTAATTTTTGATTCGATGCCCTTTATTATAAATAATTAATAGATAACTACATCTAGAAACCTATTTTAACAAAATCTATTAATTATAAACATATTGTAGTGAGGTTTATTTATAAAATATTTCTCTATATAATAATTCTCATTTGTTCTTTGTTTTGAAAGAAATTACTTTATGATATCTCAGGGTCGCACAACTGAATTTATTTAATGTTCTTAATATGAGACTATTCATTCAATCATATAACCATAGGTTCTTTTATTATATGATCTAATTTTACTTATTGTGGTTATTGAATGTTATTAAATAAAGTAAGGTTATAGATAACCATTGACATTTATATCAGTACTGTCATACATGACAGTTCCCAACTTAGTGCATATAAAATCAAGTAAGCATAACAAATCAATTATTTATTTAACCTCTTTATTTACTACTCTTTTGTTTTGGATGTTAAAAGAAAGAAATCTTACCCAGTCAACTTACATTTATTCCTTCCTAGAATGTTAATGGATAAAACCACTCCTTTTTCCTCTTATCTAACTACACTTTCACTGCACATACACGTCTTGCAATTTTCACTCTTCCTCCAAGACACACCGACGACTGAAGTTGAACAGGATCTGCAGACCACCTGTGCACTCTATGATGATGATGGACCACAAACCTACTAACTCTTCTATCGGCCCTTGTTGAATAGGTAACTTTATACTTCCTTCTGCACCTCCGGTAAGTCTCTTCGGTTAATCTTGAATTGGCCTCTCAATCTATTGGTATACCTCCAACAGGAATTGCTACTGACTAAATCTTCCACACCACATTAAGTATTGCTAATCTTCTTAATTTGTCTCACTCCTATGTTTAATTACTGTTCTTGAACTACTTAAAATCTACTCGTCTATATCTATCCTCTTCTTTTTATTATTTATGATAAATTTTACCCCCACTTTTATGGTATATTTTAAATTTTCTTCTATCTTCTCTTTTCCAAACTTATTTAGTAATTTATTATCTTCCCTTACTTCTTACACTTAACTATTCCTTTTCCAAATAAAACACAAGACTTTTATTCTATATTTATTAACTTTTTAACTTCTTTTTTAAGAGCTTCTTACAAAAACAACAATCGTTTTTCACAAACAAAAGCTTATTATTCATATCTCTCTGAGAAACCTATATTTCATTTATTTTAATTTTAATTTTATTTTTATCAGAGATATCACATTTCTTTGATCATTCTTACTACCCTTTCAACAATAATGCATATTTCTATAGTTATGAACAACTAATTTCTTTATTTAAAATTTCAATTTTGCATTATTATTGAAAGTGTAGTCTTGATTTTATATGATCCATTGATATCCTTAATTAATGTACAAAATTTTCTTTTTCAGGTTGACCTTTGACTAAGATCTCCTTTCTCTTACCATCCTGATTTGTAGTTGATATTATAAACACTTGTATTCTAATAAAGATATGCTATTCCAACTTGATTTATCGTATTTCATTTTTGAATTAAGTTTTCTAATCTGAGCACTACGTTAAGACATTATTTATGTTTTATTTAACGATATTCAAGAACCACAGACTTGGTTGAATTGTTGTTCAAATGAACAATAAATCTCCAAAGTTTATACTCGAATGCACTTTCTCATATTGTTTTCTCTTTAGCTCAAAAGTGACCATTGCAATATGTATTATTTATTTTTCATTTTTGTTTGAAATATTACATGGCTGCAGTTATGGTTTGTAACACTGCCATTGCTTCCGCTGTGAAATTACTGTTTGTAACTATAACTGTTTACTGTGTAAGAGCTTAAATTTCAGAAATGTGTCAGTAGCAATTATGGCACATGCGCCAGAACGTTGCTATTTAAAACCTTGCATCGGTACACTTCCACTGGGGTGGTATTTTTGTTGTTGTTAACTATTACTTCATTGATAAAAAAACACATTTTAGCACTATGAAAACGGGTTTTAGTTTATGTTTGAAATCTCACCGTTTCAATTCTTTATTTTCCTTAATAATCTAAAACGAAGTATTCAGTAGTATACAACACATTTATAAAAAGATTTCTATCGTTTCGTCTGTTCGTACAAACAGCATTTGGTTATTTGTTTTTGAAGTTGGACACCTAACGATAAAATCAAGCGGTCTCCCGGTTTCCACTTAAAAGAGCAAATTCTCAATGTATTGAAATGTATTAGACGATTGCGAAGACGTTAAGTACCCCGTGAAGTTCTGTTTGTAATAAACTAACCCAAACGGAACTTTATAAATGAAAGGAGTATCCAGAACCCTAAAAACCGATTGCGATCAATTGCAGTGTAATACCTTGAAGTCAGCCTGAAAACATTTAAGATTAAAATAATTAAGATTTTTCCACATAACTTTTTGAAACAAAACAAAATAAATAAATCAGATTGTTTCGAGGATCTGCGGGATAGTATAAAAGAGAATTAAAAATCCCAGTTGTTGATTCAGTATCTTTCTAAAAATATATCTATCCTCGGATTCACACCATCGGAGTCAGGCGGTGCTGATAAATACTAAGTAATACTCCGAATCTTGAATATCTCCTAATCGTTAAATTATTTAAAAAACAATTATCCGAAGAATGTTGCACAGAATGAAATTTTTTATTCATCAAGATCGCAGTTGTACAGAAGTTAACTAATCGTAATAAACACGCCGTATTGAATTTTGTCAGCGCTTTTTGGAGTTAAGGAATAAGGAATCCGATATCGCACAGTATCGCTACTTAGGCAACGAAGTATACTTTACCTTACATGATACCATACACGATATCATAATAAGAATATTCGTTATTGGGCTACCGAAAACCCGTGTGAAATCTACGAAAGGCCCCTTAAATACCCTAAAAGTGACTGGTGTGCTGAATCGTCGTCAACAATAATAGGTACGTGTTTTGTCGATGAAAACGGTGAAACAGCCACAGTCAGTTCTCAACGCTATGCACATACTCGTATACTCCAGACATTTTTCATACCGAAAATTGAAGAAGAAGAAAGAAATCGTTTTTTTAATAAGACGGTGCGACTCGTCTTATTGCATGAATAAGTATGGGGATCCTGCAACACACATTTCTGATTATAGATTAATTTCTCATAACGGTGATCTTAATTGGTCCCCGAGATCTCATAATATTACTGTACTAAGGACATTTTTCTTTGGTAATACTTAAACATGATTTACATGAATGTTTTACGTGGGGTTCCCGTGTTAACATACCCCACCCCTACGTTCCTTCCAAAGGAGGAAGTAATTGAGATACGCTTAATCAGATCGCAATTGCACAGCAATTGCTCCCAGTTACTCACTGGTCTGAGCGAGGTTGCCTATCCATCCTCTACTAGATAACCAGGTTAGTATTGACTTAACACGTGCTCACCCGCCGGCACCCTCCCGTCTTCTTTCATACGGGGCTAAGTACCTCGTCCAGCATTAGGACTATCTCTAACCTAGGTTAGGTACATCAGAACCGAGATTCTTTCACCGAGCCTTAGTTGGGGCCACTGCCCGATCGAATCCAATCTCAAATGTGGCGGGACTTGGTTTTTAAATGGGTTCGCCACCCCGATCTCCCAGTTACAGGCCTGGTGTGCCCCCGACAGAGCTTCGTTCCGAGGCTACTTTAAGGGCCCATCCTGGTGTGTACCCGTTAAGGTAAAGTTGTCTTGAACGTGAGAGGCTGTGTATCTTGATACTTAAACAGCAGAGTGTTCAAGAGTATGTCTAAAACTATAGTGGAGCTCAAAAGAAATATTTTGAAAGGAATTGAGGCTATTCTCAGAATATGCTTCAACGAGTTATGGCGGATTTCGTTCATTGTTCAGAACGGGGTGTGGAGAAAGGAGGCGGATATTTAACACAAACTATATTCAAAAAGTAGAAATCATTTTATCTCTAATTTATTTTCGTTTAGTATTTAAAGCCGAGACACCTTTTTAAATCAAATTATACTACTCAGGTGTTTTGGGTGTTAATCACAAAAGCTTCTGATTAATAGATCCAAGAACAAATAAACAGATAGATGGCGTCACCAAACTGCATAAATGCTACAGCATATGAATATAGGCGGGAAGTCCACAGTTTGGAAAATGACCTCCCCTTTAAATTTACTTTGAATTGATCTGTTCAAATCCTTTTAATATGCAAAAACTTTGTTAATAAAATAAACATCAACAGTTTGTTGAGTCGAAGTATATCAAACAATAATTAAAATTTAAAATCTGTATATTAAATTAAAAAGGTTGAAAATATTACACCAAAAACTATATATTTCTTTAAATTCTGAGATTCCAAACCAAATAAAATTTAAACCATAAAAAACTTCACAAATATTAATACATTAATAATTAAACATTATTTTTGAATTTTAATGGACGTTGCCCTTAGTAACGTCCTTTAAACTAGATGTCATTTTATTATTTAATACTTGAAAGTTGACATTTAACAGATAATAATATGAAAATGACAATGGCGTTCTAAAACATGACAACAGTATTACAACAATGTTTGATTTGTAATAAATACATTCAACAAACATTGTAATATGAATCAAACTGTCGATTTTTAAGGCAATGGAGTTTGTAATTACTAATTATTACGATTGCACATAAAATGCTGTGTATACCTTTTCCGCGAAATTCGTTAGCGTTCTCAAGATTGTCCTGTCACGGCCGTAAACGGCCTCGGCGACAATTTTTTTCTCGATACGTTAACAAGACATTTCGCGGCCTTGGTATACAAATAATTATCTTATATGAGGTCTGTACGTGCTTTTTTAAACGAAAAAGAAGCTCGATATCTGTCTTACTTAGCGAATTATCAAGAATTTTGTCTGCAAAAACAATTTTACCGGTGAGAAACGATATGAAAGCTCTATCAGCTTAAACTGTCTGTAATTTCGAAGGTTTATTAAAATACAGCTGTCGTTAAATCTTCGACAAGAACGCATATTGAACGTGGGATCTGAATTTCAACTTAACCCAAACAAGATATATCACTATACACAGGGCCGTAATAGGATTATTGTTATATATTGAATTTTCAAATTTTCCGCACGTTACGCATTGTACAATTGAAATATCTGTAAAAGTGACTTTTGGATATCCATCAGTTTCACAAGTAAATAGCAATGTATCTAACTTCATTCCTACGTCAATAATTTAATAATTCATAATTTAAATAGAGTATAAACAATTGGACGAAGCCCTAATTAAAACATTTTTGGTGAATCTGATCGCTATTAACTTTAAAATGGATAAATAGAAATTATTTGACCTAATGGAAAATTTAACGTACACGAATAATATTATATATCCTACGTTGTAAGGCTGACTCGTAACATGAAGTACGAGTTGACCCAGAAGTGGTAAATAAACTAGAAGGAAAAGCCATCCAAATAAAAAATATCCGCATTACTCTCATATCTTCGAAAATATACTAAATGGTTATATTCACTAACGAAATAGCAAATAAATCATTCATTTAAAATCTTAAACGACTTACGGGAATACTTGTTTGGCATGCGAATTTACTTTCGCTCAAATCCTCCAACGACTTCCGACAAATTCTTGCCCCAAAATATACATCACCAAACTGGCAAATAATAGTAATAAACACAAAAACGATCAAACCAATAAATTCGCAAACAATGCGATCAAACCTTCCAGGCAGAAAATTTCAAATGGGGTTTTTTACATCCACATAACTATATCGTAAAACGTGCAAATATTTAAACCACTTTGACGAAGCCGGACACAGGAAAACACTTATCTCTCAGCTCATCTAAAAATTCGCCAAATTTACCGAATTACCTACGAAAGTAAAATAAAAAGGAACTACATTTCCCAGCAAAAAATAAGGATTTTTGAATTTTTTTTATCGAATTTTTATTATTTTATCACATTCATGCTCCTTTCTACCGTTAGATAAAATTATACGTTCTACATATATTTTGTGTGTATGAATTTATCGTGACTTCCATAGTCTACCAAAATGCCATCTAGTAATAGCTTCTTGCATGGTAAAGTTTTTCAGAATATATGAGACATTATTTTTTTAAATAAGTAATGATGGATGTTAATCATTTCGTGAAGCCAAACTTATTCCTAGATGTGATATCTTCTCGAAAACCTAATTTCAATGTACTGTTTCGTTCTACTGTAATCGAATAGTTTTGCATCTCTTGCCTAAACCTTTATAACTTCTTATACACTACTGACTACTGACTGAGGAGTTTATGATGCCAAAGAAATATTTAAATAACGAATTATACGAATAAACCGTGCCAAGAAATCCTCGTTTGAAATTAGTTTGAATCAAGGTACATAATAGCAGTAAGAAATGCTCCTATATATATTGAGATGTTATTTTTATTTAAATAAAAAAATTAAATAAATAAATGAATTTATAAATTACTTTGGCTAGCTTTAATAAAGAAATTTTAAATAACACCCAAGTTTTCTTTTGTCCAAATAGGCTGACTCGAGTTTAATTCGATAGAGCATGAAATAGAAATTTACATTGATCTTATTAATTCCTGTACCTGGCAAAATAAACTTACTACTAATGCACTTGGACTTCTGCAACTGGACAAACAGCAAACTTAAACTCTGTATGTTATCAAAATAAATGGATGCTTGCATAAACATTAAATAAATAAACACATAGATGAATTGAAACACAGATTTTTATTTTTATTATGATAAATAGAAAATCTATTTCAAAAGAGAAAATAAAAAAATATATACTTAAACAGAAAAGTTAAAAAATGGAAAATCTTCTTTGAGCTTGCTCAAATGTGTTAAATATTAGTTACCAACCTGACATAGGAGTTGTAACTGGTCTCCATTTGAACAAACTGACATCAAATAAGTTTATCAGATAAGAAAAATATTTAGAATTCCTAAATAAATTTATCTAACGAAAAATTAATTATTTTTGTGAACAAACAAATTGAAATTGTTTAAATGTTACAACTATGTTATTGAAAACACTCTCAAATAAGAAAAATAAATTCTGAATTTATTAAAAAAATTGTCTTTATGATTTTGTTGTTCCTAATATGAACCAAACCATTTGATTTTCGATTTACCTTGTATATAAACGTCAACGAATCCACTCAAATGTATTTTGCTATTGTATTATCGGTAATACAGACAGCTTCAATTCAACAGCTGATCCATACAATGTCAATATCCGAATTGACGATAAATAAAAATCTTCTTTTGATTTAAATAAATCGTTCACAATTCCATATAGTTGTTGAAGAACGAAAATAAATCTTCTTTGATTTAAATATTCAGGTAACTATTCAATTCCAGAAACACTTGTTAAAAATTGTCGATTGTTTACAAAAAAATGTCGTTATACTTAACCTTACTTTATTTTGCAGATTTTTGGTCTGGAGTCGAGTATGGACACTCCCAATGGGTTTTATCGACTGAGATTGTTCTTTTTCCCCGGAGTTTATATAGGTTTCACCAAAACAATCGAAAAACAACACAAATTTTCAAAACAATCGCTCATCAAAATTTTATCATGACGTGACGTCACTAACGAAAAACATGTGTTTATAATTAGCACTAATCTTAAATCTAAAAAGACAGAAATGTAGCTGGCGAAAAGACAATTAAAGCAGTATACACAGTTATGGTCTAAAATAAAAGATAACTGAGAAAATCAACGAAAACGACCAACGGTCAAAAACCTCATTAAAACTCAATTACAATGAAAACTCATTAACTCCAGCTATGCCTATACAAGGAATGACTACATAGCTACCCAAGATAACATATACATATGCAGTTTACATAGAAAAATATTTACAATAAAAGAAAAACTTAAAATAAAAAATCTGTTTACACGTTTTTAAGGTCAAACGATGCTTTGCAAGTTCCCATACAAATGACCACATAAATGAAATCAAACTATAGTCACTCTTGTCCAGAATACACTACTCCATGTGCCTGCATTCATACAACGGTGTAAAATATTATAATAAAATCAATATTTGGAAAAATTGATGCATACCAGCAAAGCCAATACCTTCACAAAGATTAACACAAATTTTTTAAATACAGGAGTTTGTAAGTTAAATGTACTGTTATAGACATTACAAAAATGAGCCGTTTTACATATTTCCAGTAAAATATTTTCCCGAAACTGGTTCAGCTTAGTAGGATCAAGAAAATGCTCTTCTACGTTAATTATTATCATCAAACCCTATATAAAGAAAGAAAGATAAAATCCTCTAAAAAAATGGATAAACTATCCTGAACATGTAACATGGGTTACATAAACCATGCTCCACTACAAAAACAATCTAACTGATTGATATGCCTTTCTATATTTATAAACCTTTTATAAAGCGAGGTTAAATGTGTATTAATACAACCGTGCTCCTATTTTCCTACTTTAACTTGATAAAATTATCTGTAACTAAGCATGTATCCTTAAGCATGAATAAAACTAATATCCTAGCATGCCTTTTTTATTAAATATTACGTATAAGTGCTATTTGAATATTTGACAACCTCCGGAGCCTATTTTAGCCTATTAAATGTTCTTAATGCGTTACAAACTAAACAAATTTTCAATTGGATGATATGATATCATCTCAATGTATATGTACATTTCATTTTATACGTAATTAGTAAATAATTTATAATTCGTTTGATATGTACGTTATTACATATGAATTATGTTAAACACAAAAGATATTAAGAATTTGCGACGACATATTGCATAAGAAAATACAAACGTTTTTACTTTCAGAAAAATGTAAACTTATTCAAAAAATGGGAATATGCAATTCCAACTAAATATAAAAAATTAACACAAAATCATCTTTGCCAAAAAATATATTCGTCCATAATATTTAATAAAAACATAATACGAGATGGTTTTACAGTAATTATAAAATTCGCATTACGCAACAAGGATATAAAATCATTATTACACTACATGATTCTCGGAAATCTTTAATAAAAAGTATTAACACGATTGACGTTTTTCTATTTACTATTATTTCATATAAACAATTCGTAAATGCAAATGGGCATACTAATATTTTTATAAACATTATTTTTATCATTAAAGATTATACTTGCGAAGTTAGAGTACAATTCTCTCAACAGAGAAACAGTTTTAGAGTCGCCTCGCGGGCGGTGTTTCTTAACCAATACCGCACTCCTAAAAATATTCTATAAAAGCAGAATTTCAATAGCATTTATTACTTTAGTTATTAATATCTTAGTTTGCACTAATCAATTTATATTAATACACAAACAAGATAATCAAAGTTGACGAACCTCAGTACAACTTCAGCAACTTATGTAATAAAATAGTTAATACATAAATTCAAGATATTGGGCTAAATTGGATAAATCCATCAGAGAGTGCATTTTTATATACATGTGAAATCATTATTCATTAAAAAAGATTCTGTCTATTAATAATATATTCGCATTCATCATTCTAAATTGATGTTAAAACTTTAGCATATTTCATTTTATCTCAACAGAAACAGACACACACGTACGGTTCATTGGCGGATTAAAATCATTGATTTGTTGACCTAACTTTATGTGAAATGTACCTGACGTGGTTTCTATCAAAGTTATTATCGGCGAGTATCGAATACGCCATTAACCCTGAATTTAATGTGCGTAAACGTCTTTATAAGATTTATACACGATATTAATACTTTAATTATATTTGATCAAAAAACAAACATCAGCGCTGGGAAAATATACAGTTTAAAGTGAATATCTATTTAGAACGAGCGAAGTGACGAGAAAAACTTGTTAAAATACAAAACTTTGTGATATTGTTCCAGTAAACTTTTTAAATAGACAGATAATCGTGTTTTAAAAGCAGGGGCTTAAAATTATTACGTGAAAATATCAAGGCGTAAAAACAGAGAAAACTTTGTGGCTGCGAAGAGAGGAATATTATCACTACGATAACAGTTAAGTGTAAAATGGGTGGTAATAAAGCTCTAACATGGTGTTTTAAGGCCACGTTATATCATAAGATAATGTTTTTATTAATGTAAGGCTTGCATAATGTACAATTTAGTTTAAAGCAAACTCTTCATTGTTAAATTTAGAAAAGACAGAAACAGTTTGTCTTATGTAAGGAAAATTAAATCAAATGTGGATAAAGTGACATTTAATTATTATATAATAATAATTGTTCTACTTAAGTACTATCCCTTAATTTATATTGCTAGGTATGCCTCATTGATTGATAAATAAACATGTTAGGCGGCTCTCACATTGATGCAACAAGCAATCAGCAACTGGCAACACGCAATATTATTGTCATCGATTTGTGTGCATTGAATTTAATCAGCAGTCTCCCACCGAAGCAATTACGCAACATTTTTATAGAAGCAATAACAAATATGAGACTTCTGATTAAATTTGTTGTAAACAACCCAATAGCAATAATATTGAATGCTGCCAGTTGCTAGTTGCTGATTGCTTATTACTTCAATGTGAGAGCCGCCTTATTACTTTTCCCGTACGTTTCCCGTTACAGAAAAAGAAGAAGAGCAGCAGTTAATTAATTGGAAACGCTCATATGAATAAATAGCTGTGTATTCAAAATAAATATTGTAAATAATTAAATAAATAAATAGCCTGTAAATAAATTCGGTTTATTAATAGTACATAATTGGAGTTTTTAATTAGTTAAGTTTAAACCTTAGTTATTGTAAATAGTTCTCTTATTAAACATCTAAAACAGCATCTTTAGTTTTATTAAAAATTTAAACGAATATAAAATAATATATTGAGATGATATTGTATCATCGATTGAAAATTTAACACATTAATAAAACATTAAAAATTATTTAGAGGCTACGTTTAGGCTCCGAAAACACAAAAAAAATAATATCATGCATTAAATAGAAAGATAGACATGCTAGGATACTAATTTTATTCATTGTAAAGGTTACATGCTAGGTTACGTATAGGATTATTAGCATAGAATAGAAATATAGGAGTACGATAGCTCTCGTCAGTATTTAACCTCACTTTTTATACAAAGGATTGAATTTATAAAAAGGATATAAGTCATTTATGCTATTTTATAGTAAAAAATGTTTTATGTAACACAGGTTGCATATTTGGGATAGTTTATCCGCTTTTCTTAATTGTTTTATATTCACATTAGATTTGCAATTGACGTTAGGTTAACGTAAAACAGAATTTTCTTTTCCCACAAAGCTGAATCAGTTTCGGGTAAATATTTTACTAGAAATAGTTAATGTTGTTTATAAGGTTACAATTAACTTACTGAATTCTCTATTTGGAAGATTTGAGGTCATATAAATGAGATATCGGGTTTGTAGATATTCATTGATTTTTACAAATGTTGTTTTTATTTTGTGTTTTGCACTGTTGTTTAGATTCAGTCACTTGGAGTACTGTATTCTCGACAAATTTAGTTGATGTTTGAATTCATTTATATTATTTATTCAAAACTTGCAGAAGCATCGTTTGGTTTCTAAAACGTGTAAACAGATTTTTAAGTTGTTTTTTTAGTATGTGATTATAATTTGTGTGAACTTCATGTTAGTAGGTTACTTTGTGTAACTATGTATATATTTCATATACAGGGATAGCTGGAGAATGATGGGTTTTCATTCAAATTAGTTTTAATTAGATTGGCGACAGTTGATCGTTTTCATTGATTTTCTCTGTTATTGTTTAATTTAGACCAAGTGTCTGATGTTATTTTAATCGTCCTTTTGCCAACTATCTTTCTATATTTTCGGAATTAACATTAGTGTTAATTATGATCATATGTTCGTTTTTGTGACGTCATGATTTTCGCGATGTTCAATTTTTTTAGAGTTTTGTGATTGTGATCAGGCTGATTTTATCAAGCGAGCACAAGGAATTTAGAAAGTAAATTTATCAACAGATTTGTTTCGATAAAAATTATATACAAGGTGGGTCGTAATTAAGATTGTTGCCCATTGGGTACATTTGTTTATACAATTTTAAAATCATTCATGTAAATCTCAAGAGGTTCTTTTTGAGCAAATTGTTGTTTTAACAATTATAATTTGTGTATTAACTGTAAATATATTATTTTGGTTAGATAAATTTATTTTGATATTAGTTTGTTTAAATGAAACCAGTTGCAACCCCCATGTCAGGTTGACAAGTTACACAAACTCAAGGAAGGTTTTTTTCCAATTTCTTTGTAAGGAATTTGTTTTTTCATAAATTTTTATTTATTTTTAATAAAATAAAAATCTGTGTTTTAAAATTATAAACGTGTTTATTTGTTTTGATGTGGATGCAAATATCTAATTTATATACAGTGTTAAAGATTATTTCTCGTCCAGATGCAGCAGTCCCGGTGTGGCTTGTAGTAAGTTCTTTTCTTCCAGGAACAGGAATCAATAAGATTTTTATAATTTTTTTATCTCATGCTCAATCGAATTAAACCTGAGAGCCTATCATTGTTATTAAAGCCAATTCAATTCAAATCAAAGTTTATATTTTACTATCATAAATATCACCGCAGTGATATTTATGATTACGATTATTAATTACGACCCACCTTGTATATAATTTTTAGTATCAAAATTTTGGTTTGTTTGTTTTGTTTGTTTGTTTTAAAACTAATTTTTGAAGTTATTGATCAACTTTTCTATTTAAAAATGAAAATAGGTTATATTGTGTGTCATTGATTATAGAATTTACAAGTACTTTTTACTAAGGTTAAATAAGTAATATTCTTTATTTATTATTAAACAGTTTAGTCATCAAAATTTAAAGAATACGTAATGTACAGGTGTATGGAAGTTTCCTTATTATGTACTTCTTTTATGTTAAATTTTAAATGAATAATGTCGAAGGGCAATGACATACTGTAAAGGTTTTTGTTAATGTAAATAAATCATTAATATTGAATAATGTATTGAATAATTGTAAAAGTAATAGATTGCGTCAACTGTTATGCACAATGTTCTAATCTGCTATTATGTGTTGTTAATAAGTGTATAGTCATTTTGATTAGCGCGTAAGGTGATGTAAATATGACGTAAGATTATGATGTAAATAATAGTATTTAAGCGGAAGAAACATTATTGTAAATAGTTAGTTCATGATATACGACGAGCGAGTACAGTCGTCGAGATGTTTGTAAAATTGTAAATAGTTATTTAGTCTGATATATACGGCGAACCAGAGTAGTCGCCGATAAAATTGCAAAGGAGAGTCTTGATAGAAACACCGAAAGAGTACGATCGTTGTTAAAATTGTGAAGAGAGTTTATATTATACGGCGAAGGATTATAGTCGTCGATAAAATTTTAAAAGCTTGTCACTGTGTTAAAAGTGTATATTATTCTAAGGAACCGCCCGCAACTATTAATTTAAAATTACTTGCTGAAGTATAGTAAGCAAATAAATCTTCGTAAATATTTAAATTGATGTTTTATTTAAATACACAAATAGAACAAGAAATAATATTCTACGAATAAAAGGGAAATATTACCCGCAATTATAAATAAAAAAAGTGATTTATTATTTTTTTCCTTTGTGGACTGTCTGATGGTGAGAATATGGGACGTCCATATTATTTTGGAAGCTATAATAAGATGCAGAGGCAAACATACCAGCAGTGGAACAGTAAATAAAGTAATAAAAGCTAATTACGCAGCCAATAGTTTGGTAAAGGACATTGGTGACAAATTTCAAGGAAAGGACTAACTCTATGCAAAGGTAGGAAAGTTTATTTCCTTTTATATTATTTAGAACCTACTAAGGAGAAGACGACCATAGTGGTGTGGAAAGAAATTAATTAAACTATTTCGTTTATTTAAATTTTAAGATTTTAATTTAAGTCATTAAAATTTAAATTTATATTTTATTTATCTTGTACAACCAAGAGGATCCACATCGCGCTGCGATGAGTGTTTCAGAATAATTTATTTGTTATATAATTGGCGCCCAACTTATTCTACGTAATCATGAAGTTACTTAAGGATTCACGTAACGTTTTATATGATTCATGCGTTATTAAACTTATATTAAAAAGTATTATGCAGTTAAATAAGAATTAGAATAAAAGGGAAGTTGAAAAGTATTTCCAAAGTTAATTATAGTTATCAAGTTAATTATTAAAAACGTCTACGATCTAACGCATGTATCTGAACTTCTAACGAATATGTTCAAATTATTAAACAATTTTATTATTTTAAATTTTGCCCACTATCACCGCATATATTTATTAGTCTTGTCTCAATGTGGGGAAAAAGATTAATTTTTTTCTATTTAATGCGATTTCATCGCAATATATTAATAATTAATTCAGTGGGGGGATTTCGAGTAATTAAATATTAGATTAATATAATATTAATTGCTACAACCCATAGCCTGGAAACCAGGCCCCAGAAGCTACAAGCTTGTGCGGGAGGGAAGGGGCGATTATTATTATTACGTAGGCCCTAAGTGCGGCTGCAGCCGACTTACAGATGGAACAGCGCAAATCCCACATTTGTGTCGCAGCTAAGGAAAACTGCAGAAAACCTTTACCAGATCTGCCGGCACCGGGAATCGACCGCGGGCCGCTTGGGTGAAAGTCCAGCACTCTAGACATTACACTACCAAGGCTAATATTAACTTTAATGTTAAGATGTTATAAATTTGTAAAAAAAATTATTCCCAGACTGGGAGGACCGTAGAGAATCACCATTGATAGCTCAACGGTGAGAGAGTCTGCCTGGCAAGCAGAAAGTCCTGGGTCCGATTCCCAGTCGGTTGTAATAATTTTTCTACAAATTTGCATCTTAACATTAAAGTTAATATATTAATATAATAATAATTAATATATAATATATTAATTAATACATTAATAGTTATTTATGTATCAAGGACAAAAAATGGAAAATTTGTAGCCGAAACTTCGTTTGCGGCTTAAACCTCAGCCGAGACAAGCAAGCCAGGCGAGGCCGTGAAAGACTTTTTTACTGAGGTGCATATTAAAATTTTCCGTTGTCCTTACTAATTCTAACGTAATTAAACGTAAATATATTTTTTTTGCAACGCACATGTCACACAAATGTCATAAGTGACTGAAATAAAACAGCAGCGTAGTTTCCTAGATTTTTCATATCCCGCTCTCTTTGGCCCAGGACAAAGTGTTTGCGTACGAAAAAGCAATAGCCCAACAAAATCAATTTTTTATGTTCGAAACATACTGGAACTTTAGGGGTACGGACGTGATTATCTTGGTGTTCAGCTTTGATCCGAATGCCACGTTAAGGTCAATGAAAAGTGTAGACTGATACTTCGAAGGTCGACGGAACCGTTGTTTGTATATTAGAAAATTAATAGTTATAAGTATAAATTTGATAAACATTTACTATCTAAAATATAAAATTTTAGCATGATTAGAAATATTTACTAAATGTTTCATTTTGAACAAATAATTAAAATTTAAATCTTCATATTTTATTAATATTTAACGTACATTTTCAAGAAATATTTTCAATTTAGTATAGAATATATTACGTAAACCATATAAATATTACATAGCTCGTTTACCTTACAATGAAATGATATGTAAAAAGTATTTTGAAGTGTGAAGACTTCTGAAGACTTTTTTTCATTTTACAAAACTTTTTTAAACGGTTTATTGTGAGAAGTGTCCAGTACCATTGTAAAAATAGTTTGGCTTGGTTTCGTAATCGATGTTAGTTCGTTGGACTTAAAATCATGCGTCTTAAAGTGTGTGGCGTTTATTTGCTAGTAAATCTTTGGATGGTGCAAAAACAAAATAAAATGGTCTACCTATTTGATGAATTGATTGCGATTTTTAAGTTTTTATTGTATTTTTGTATGTAACGTTATTGATATAACTTCAATGTTTATATGCTAGGAGCTTTTTCGTAATAGTACATAACGTACATAATTATCGTGTTCAACCAATGTTAAAGTTTTAGTTTTTATATTTTTGTAGTTTTTCTCATAACAATAAACAAAAGAAAATAAATTTTTAATTTTTTTATGTTCTTTAAATGGAGATTTCGGTAAATATTCGCTAAATATTTATGGGATATATTTATATTATTGAAGGTTTTAAATTTAATATTTATGTTATATTAAAAATTAAATGTTTTTAAATAAAAAAAATCTGTCGTTTTTATGTTTGACAAGTATTAAAAATAAATATAAATTACAAGTTTTGTAGTAGCTCTTTGTTTTTTATAACCGACCTGAGAAACAACTTCTGGCATAATCTGTCATAAAGAAAAACTGTTCAAGACAGTTTGGCTTGTTTTAACATACACATAGTAATAATAAAAACAGATTTTTTTATATACGGAAAACCTACACATACAGGCATGACTATCCCAATTAAATCAGGTTATTATAAAACACCCAAATTAAGTAGCTTACAGGTTTTGAAACACCAAGCACTGGTTATTCCATTGATATAATTACATATTAGGAAATCTGATAATTAGCGTTTGCACTGTCCCTTTTGTAACTGGATCTGATTTCAATGAACCAAATCTACGTATAGTATAATTCTGAAACGCAAATATTGCAGTTTTCTAATGCTTGTTTTATTTCTTTTTGGAATTGTGAGGATGGATCATTGTTTAAAGTTTCTAAACTTTGTTTAGTAATAAATCCATTAACTTTCTGTATGTAAATATCTTTCGAAAAAATTACGAAAGTCTTATCCTTATCTGCTTTAACAGAAATTACATTTTAGTTTTCTGTGATTTCATTAAGATTTAAGTATAGTTTAAATATAAGAAAGTATATTGGGCAAAAACTTTGAAATTTTGAAATAAGATAAAAAGAACACATGCGCTGTTATAGAAATAAACATCCTGAAAAATCTAATTTTGTCAAATATCTTTTAGAACAAAAGCACACAATGACTCCCCAAAATAATATTAAATTCCTACATATTTGTAATAACAAACGGAAATTAGACATTTTAGAAGCTTTCGAGATATACAAACACAAACTCAGGGTACCTTTAATGAATGAACGGATTGAGTTCAGTAATTCTCTGTTACTGGAAGTGTTAGATATTTAATTCTTATTAATTTTATCTTTTTATCTAGTTATCTATTTTTTGTATTTAGAACTCATTGTATTTAGATTTTCTCATCTTTCATAAGCGCCGTCGCTACAAAGTTATAGGACAGTTTATCGCAGTTTACAAATACGAAAGATGTTATATAAAACTTACCACGCCACTGACAATTTCTTTAATGCACGTTGTTTATTTTACATAGATCCCATTTCCCTTTATATTTTTTGCGGAAAGGGTACTCCAAACACACCCATTTTCAAGCGCCCGCTTGTGTTACATTACATTATTGTAGATTACCGTAAATTGCTTCACTCCGTTGACATAGTGGTTTTATGCTTACCTAAAATGCACGTCCCTAATAATGACAGCTTAGCTGTCGAAACAATATTGTTAGATTATATTTTATTAAATTTGGTGAAGCTTTTTATTAATTTTTATTTATTTTATGATTATGGAGTTCTACAAAGTAAGGCTAGAAACAATAAATAATATTAGAGTTACGTTTATTTATATTTTATTGTCATACTGAATAAAGAATCCTTAAAATGCTACAGAAATCTTTTTCTTAGATGTTTACAACAGAGCCCGATTTTCAAACTTACAGGAAGGCTCAGCAATTACTTGTTACGCCAGTCGTTGTTGCTGAGAATTCTGAATTATCTAATATCAAGAAGTATTGGAAAAACTTCGTCAGAGCAGCCACAAGATTCTATAAATAAAAGCAACCTTGTCTGTTCCAATTCCAATCTATAGCAAACAGAAGCTAGAAGATAAAACACAATACTTTTTGTTTTGCTTTTAAAGTTTATTTCACTTCCTCCATATTATAGAGAACGATATTTAAGTCAAGCAGAAAGAACAAACCTGGCCAAATTCTATATGTGTACAAGAAATTCCACTATTATTGATTTTGGTTTGTTTAATTTTATTTCGAAACACATTGCTCGTCATGTGCTCGAAATCGATGTAAAATATTTAATGCTCTGTTAACAAGAGAATGAATATTGGTAGATTAAACGTTTTTATCAAAAGTTAATTAGATAAATGAGAATTTAATTAAAGCGGATATCTAAAAGTAATTTGTTTATAGCATATGTGATTTAGACGTTTACTGATTCTATAAATTATTTTGTAATTAATTTATGCTCCATAATTTGGTTGTAAATTACGAAAGAGATTGTTTGTATTATATCGAAAGCTTCGGATACTAGCTTAGGTACATCATCCTTGTTCTTTTCCCCAGCCATTTAACGCTTTAATCAAATAAAACATGATAGTGAGAAGCGAGCGAATAATATATGCAGGTCTACACAAAAAGTCCCCTAACAGTTCCTACCATAAATTTCTCAATGCTGACCAGTTACATAATATATGTATTTTTTCATTTTAACTCTCCTATACTTTTCCTACATGTCCTTATAGTTTAGTTCAGGAAAAGCTTCTTCTTACTAAAAGGAAACACTATTCATTCTAAAGAAGTGTCATTTTATCATACTGTACGGTAGATATGTACGTATATCTAACTTTATCACAGAAAACTAAGCTCTCAGAGTCAACTTAGCAATTCAACTCATTATTGACAATCAGTTTTTTGTTTGTATCATAATAATATAGATTTAATATTATTGTGTCGGTATAGGCTTAATTAATCAACATTCATTTACCTACGATATTTTGCAATGTTAAGCGGAATCATTCAGTAAATTTCTAGTACTAATTGATTAAGTTAACCAATTAATTGATTAATTGACTATTTTACGAATTACCAATAGCTATACAGTAGCCATTTGAAGTAATTTCTGGTTAGTTGCTGCCAATTCTTTCCTTGAAACAACTGAGTGTGGACAAGAAAATCCCAAAGGAATTTCGTAAAATCTTGATAATTACATAAGTTGTGAATTTATAAAGATGGTGGCCAGGCCTATTTTTAGCTAAAATAGACCATTCTTCTAAAATTTATTGTGAATAATAATAACCTATAATCATTCATTGCACTACAGCAACTTGTGGGCCTTGGCCTGCTCGACAATTCCTTTCCATGTCTTCTTATCATTTGCCTTTTCTTTCCAGTGTTTTAGGTCTTGTGTTACTTCATCTATATCTATATATCTATTTCTTGGGCGCCCAGCAGTTCGTTTTCCTTCAGGGTTGTTGTTAAATATTTTCTGGAGTGGCAGTTCTTCACTCTGTTGAACTATATGACCTACCCATTGTAATCTGGCTGATTTGATAATGTTAATTATGTTTGGCTCTCTGTATGTGTTATACAGCTCATGATTGTATCGGGATCTCCATTCTCCATTTTCTTGTATAGGTCCTATGATTCTTCTAAGTATTTTTCTTTCAAATGTGCCTAAGCTGTTTTCATCCTTGTTGGTCATTGCCCATGTTTCGCCCCCATATGTTAACACTGGTTTAATGAGGGTTTTATACATTTTGAACTTGGTTTTTCTGGATATCCGGTTCATTTGTAGTTGTTTTGCCAGTCCAAAGTAGGTTTTGTTTGCTAACATTATCCTTCTTTGTATTTCAGCACTGTTATTGTTATTGCTAGTAATTAGCACACCAAGGTAAACAAATTCTTGCACTTTTTCAAAATGGTAGTCATTTATCACAAACACTTTACATTATTTTCACTGTTTTGTCTACTGATGCACATTTAGTTTTGGGCACATTTGCTATTAATCCCATTTCTTTTGCTGTACTTTCAAGGCGTGAAAAGGCTTCTTTAAGGTCTTTTGCTGATCTTCCAATTAAATCGATGTCATCTGCATACGCAAGAATTTGGGTTGAGTTGTTGGAAATCGTACCAGAGTAGTCTCAATTCCTACTTTTCGGACTGCTTTCTCTAGGGCTATGTTAAATAACGTGCAAGATAGTGCATCACCTTGTCGGAGTCCTACGTTTGTGCTGTACTTGTTCGTGAAGTCGTTTTGAATTCTCACTTTGTTTTCTACCCTATCCATTGTTACCATAGTTAGTCTAATCAGGTGTTTTCTTGTTCCAAGTTCTTGCATTGCTGTGTATAGTTCTTGTCTAAGTATACTGTCGTATGCACCTTTAAAATCAATAAAGAGGTGGTGGGTTTCAATGTTCATTTCCCAGGCTTTTTGGGTAATTTGTCTGAGGGTAGTTATTTGATCTGTCGTTGATCTCCCCTTACGAAAGCAACTTTGGTAGTTTCCGATTTCGGTCTCTGCTTGTGATTGTATTCTGTTTACGAGGATGCTTGTGAATATTTTATAAGCTATGTTAAGGAGAGTTATTGGCCTGTAGTTGTTGCATTCCAGTTGGCTGCCTTTTTTATGCAGAGGGCAGATAACACCAAGGTTCCATTCAGTTTTCCACCTCTTTTTATTAGCTCAGCTGGGAGGTTGTCCGATCCTGGCGATTTGTTGCTCTTCTGTTTTTGGATTGCTTTTCTAATTTCACTCCTTGATGGTGGCCGACAGTTTTCTTCTTCCATGTCTTCCATCCATTTTCAATGTTTCCTGGAGATTTTCCTCATTTTGGTTTAGTGTCTCTTCATAATGTTCTTGCCAACGTTGTAATATTTTATTCTTTTCACTTATGATGTTGCCCTCTTTATCCCTACATATTCTTGTTCGGGGCTTAAATTCTTTTCTTGCGTTGTTTATCGTCTGATATAATTTTCTACTTGCTTTCTGGTTGTTGCATTCCTCTACTTTTCCAATTCTTTTTCATAATAGGTTTTCTTTTTTGTTCTGACATCTTGCACGTTTGAGTTGTGCCTTGCATCTATAATGCAGTGGTCTATTGTATTTAGGGTTTTTCCATCAGGTGATTTCCATGTAAATTTATAGATTGGTTTATGCTGTAATCGTGTGTCTGTGTAACAACCCGCCGATAATAATTTAATTATCGTACCAAAATATTAGGACACCAGGTATATCTAATTAAATTGTTTAATCTTTATTAATTCATAAATTACTTTCATAAAATGTGAGGTTTCGCTGACACTGTGTTTCACAGGAAATATACCTTTTTGAACTGTGACAAACTTAAGACAGGAAACAATAATCTGCATCAACTTAATTTAATAAAATGTAATTGTGCTAAATAGGCACTTCACACGAAATATAATAGTTGGATTATCGCAAGACAGGAAACGATGATGCAAATTTCACTCATAGCGTTCTGATAAGCAAAACAATGCACGGGTTCAGTTTTGCAATTTGGCATAACCAGTTGGAAAAATACTGAAGTTTTGACAGAATCAGCTTTTCGGGGAGGTACTCGAAAAGCTTGACTTAGTAGTCAGTTCCCGGGAAGATCTACAATTGAACGGTTTGGTACTAATTTGCTCGAACAAAGAGCAAACATTCGGCACTCATTTATTTAATTGTGAACTTAATAAGTTTAATATAATTTTAATATGTATAAATATTTCAAATTATAAGTCATACAAAAAATTACAATAATAGTAACGTATACTTTACATTCGGGCGCTTAAACACGAGAGCGTAATAATTAATAAGTGTTAATTAACTAATTCCAGACAGAGATATTGGATTAATTTATTATATACGCAAAGGGTAAGAATTTGCACAATCGTACCTTCTAATTGCTTTAAATCTTGAAGCTATATTATAGTTGAATTTACTTTTATTTAAACGATTTTCATTGTTGTTACTCGAATTCATCAGGGAGTATAGTCAGATATCTCTCTTTCACTTATTGGTTACCTAAGTAACGATTTTATTAATTTTTATTATAACTATCATTTTTCATTTTTATGTTTTATTTTTAATATATTGTTTATTTAATTAAATCTGTAGTATCATTGTGTCTTTCCCCTAACATACCCCAATCCACACATTGGCGGTATGTTATAGTAGCTGCAAGCACGCAAGCTGCAAGTTGTATAAGTCTTTTCCCATTGTCGTTGCTTATAGGGTGTGGGCTGTATTTTCCTATTGTTGGTTGGTATATATTTTCTTGGTCTATTTTAGCATTTAGATCTCCTAAGATGATTTTTATATCGTTTGGGGAGGGGCACTTCCTATAGACTGTTTCTAGATGTTTGTAGAATTCTTCTTTTATCGCATCAGATTTGTCTTCAGATTTTTTACGTTTTTTTCAAAAATTTTCTGATATAAGGGTACTAAGATTTTAGGTCATCGAAAAGAGAAAAAAAATCTCTATCAAATCAGTATAATGAAAGGGTACATTGCTATTTAAAAAAATTAAAGTGTTATTCATTACTCATTTGTTTTCTGAAATAAAAACAATTGAATGCTATCTTATTATGAACAATAAAATGTTAAACAACTTTTATATAACAAATTTTTTTATAAAGTCGATATTTACCGAGATATATACTATATTCCATACATAATGGTCACCCTGTATATAGAAAGCAGCAGTGATTTTATTATGGCCTGCCTGAACTGAAGTAAGAAGTAAACAATTTTACAGACCTCCTCACGAGCAATACCTTCACTGTGACAGAAGACTCTCAGCAGAATTAGTTTCTTACTTTATCAATGTACTTTAATTAATAGCTTTTTATTTGCAATTAAATCTTTGGATATTTATAAATATATTAAAGATATTACAGATAATTTATTAGAAAAATAATCGTTATCTGTAACTAGACAAAATGTTTGATTTGGTTTGTATTTTATATTGTTATTGCTGTTTGATAATTATTTGTTTTGATTCACTTTCATTTGTACGTTATTTTAATTTTTTTTGTTTATATCATAATTTATTTTAGTGGATAATTGCTTATTTGAACTGGTTACCTTTGCTGGAAGGTAAATACGTCGAATCCATTTGATCATTTAATTTCACTTTAATTAACATTTTATGTACATTAGATTTAATGCCCTCTGCTTTTTATAAAAGATTACAAATTTATAAAGTTAACCTTATTTCTTTGTAAAATACTTTTAGTAGTTACTTTTATTATCAGTCACATTTTCATTACTTTTAGTTTTGTCCAGTTTTTAGGTTTCATAAGCAATTGTAGTTGTATACTAAAACAATTGCTTTGAAGTGAACTTCTCAAATATCTAATAAAACCAATTGAGTACCATAACTCAGTTAAATGTTACCCAGTCAGCATTTAATCATTAAATTTATTTGCCTTATTATGTAATATTTTAATTAAAATCTATCAAACTTTGGTTTAATTAAAATATGACTACGTTTAGGGCTTTGGTGCGGTTTTAAGTAAGTAAATGGAGAAGTGAATTTAAGAAAAATAAATAAATACTTAGTAAAACTATTTAATAATGACCTCGCAAGTTCTAAATCACTACAAAAATAGTATAGTAATCATATAAGTATTTCAAGACTAGAATATTTCTATAATTACAATTCGCTAATTTCTTAGTTAAATAATCACAATTAACGAATAAAGCAGTAATTCATGCAAAAACCTAGTATTTCGTAGAGGCCCTAAACTTACAAAGTTTACAAGAAAAAACACAGAGACGATTCTCGAATCTAATAATTACCTTTAAACTTAATAAGAGCTATAATTAAAGTAAGTAAACCTATTAGAAGAGATATTTCACTTAAGTAGCTCAAAGGCCTAGTAATTGAAATGTAATATTTATTATCAGTAATTCCGTTGCATAAAGTTGTCTACCTGCTTGCGAATATTAACCAATACCACTATGATTTTTAAATGATAATCCTGTATGACCCAGAAGCGAGGGAGGTCGCCTTTCATGAGGTCACTCTGATCATCAATAACCGGATCTCTGCGATATCCGAAAATAAGAACGGAAGATAACTATACACGAAAGACGAAAGCCTAAAATAGTAATTTCCGTTCATAACGTACAACTTCTCGAATGATTCGGTTGAATAAAATCGTACTTACAAAGGAGTTAACGGCTTACAAGGATTCTTGGGTGTTTAATGGAACTGGTTACCAAGCATTCTTTTTAAATAAAAATGGCGACGAAATTATCCAAAACCAAAATAATCAATTAATATTGTCCCTAGTCCCAAAAAGTGGGCAATTACAATTCTCTAAACACATAGATCTAGAAAATGGTTTCAGCACGCATGACTTTGGGTCATTTATAATTTTATGTATTGCGATGAATTCGCATAAAAAGAAAAAATTCAACTTTTGCCCACATTCGCTAGCAAAATAAATATATGCGGAGATATTGGCTAATTAAAGATAAAATATTGTTTTTATTCAATTCCATCATATCCTTTAAAATTGCGAATAATTGCTGTTAGATCGTAGATGTATTTTATAATTAATTTGAGATTTTGAATGACAGTGAACTTTGGAAATATTTTTCAACTTCACCCTTTTATAAATTCTTATATGATATTAAAATACTTTTTAATAAATTTAAATAATGCAATAGTTATATAAAAATGTTACGTGAGTTCTTAACTAACTCAAGATTACGTAAGAATAAGTTGGGCGCCAATTAAATAACTTAAAATAACTGACTTAAATTGATAAGAAACACTCGTCTTAGGGCGAATGCGGATTCTCGTGGTTAAAAATTGAAATTGAAATAACTTTTAAATTGAAATCTTAATAATTAAATTTAATTATTACTAAATTGTTTATATTTACTTAAATACACTTCACACAGATTGTCTTTTCTTTAGCATTACAGAAAGTAAATAACTTTCCTACCTTTTTATATAGTTGGTTTTTTCAGTTCCTATTATCGTTGAACTTTCTTCAGTATATCCATCTTCAAATCATTGGCAGCGTATGTACCTGCTCACTGCTCCTAAGCTGGTTTCCAATTCCGGCTTAATGGCCTTTGGATGGACTTTCCATATAACACCATCCAAAACTCTTTCCACAAAGAAATAACTCACTTTTATATGTTTTATTAATTGCGGGTAAATTCCCTTAATCAAAGAATATTCGTTTATTTGTTTGATGTGTTTAATTAAATAAAACACCAATTTATGGTTTTAGCGAAGATTTATTCACTGGCTATAACTTTAGCTAGTAATTTAAATTAAAGGTGGTTCTTTATAGCCTTATAAACACTTTTACAATTTTATAACGACTATACCCTATCGCCGTTTCTTTATAAACTAATCAACTTGGCTGTCTATGCAAGACTAAACTATTTATCTTTGTACTATATTACTTTTCACGACTTTACTCTGTCGCCGTATTTTAAAGACTGATTTTTACATACTTTCTGGTTCGTCGTATATCAGGAAGTGTGTAAAATTATTGTTTCTTAAGCTTAAATACTAATATTTACATCATCACATTACTCAATTTGACGTCATCTAACAATCTAATACAATGACTGTACACTCATATACAATACATAATAGCACGTTAACATTGTTTGAAAAAGTGACACATCTATTACAGATTATTACACAACACTTTATGCAAAAATAATGATCTATTTACTTAAACAAAAACCTTAGAGAAACTCATCACCCGAGTTAACATTTGTTCATTACCCAAGCGAAGTGCGACCTCATTATAAATGTATGCGAGCTAAACGCCTCAAGCGGGGCGCCCACAATTGCAGGCGCGGTATCAAACCCACGGCTACTTGTGTGCATAGCAAGTATCTGCAGTACGCAGAACTCTATAAGGAAGTCACGCAGGCCACAGCAGCCGCAGTACGCAGAACTCTATAAGGAAGTCACGTAGGTCACAGCAGCTGCAGTACTTAGAACTCTATAAGAAAGTCACGTAGGCACACGGCCACGATTTCACGCCCGCAGAAGGAGTATATAAAGACCAGCACTTTATGGGACAGTTCAGTCTGAGTTACTACGAAGCTTGAAAGATAGAAACTGTCTATCAGGGTAGATGTTTACCTTCTTTTGAAGCCATACTAACCCAGAAAGCCGTAGAAACTGGTAGCCATGGTTACTGTTTATCTCGGTCTTTCTGAACATCATTATTACCAATTTTAAGTTGAAATTGTATAATAGTATTTAAGTGATTATGCAAGTGCATATTGTGTAAATTCATGACGAATAAATATCTTATTGTACTTAACAGTAAACTGTGTTCATTTTGTAACTTGGGCTCCGTCTTTCGCGTTTTTAAAATAAAGTACCATTTTTAAAAACGCCTTTCTTCGTCAAGAAAAGTTAATTCCCGTCGATATTACATTTGAAATTAAACATAAAGAAATTACATATTAACAATAACTTCCTCACAACTGATGTTACGTATTCTTAAGAACTTGGTGAGTAAACTGTTTGATAATAAATAAAGAAACATGTGTTATTTAACCTTATTAAAAAGTACACATTGATTGTATAATCAATGACACACAGGTAAATAACTTAAAAATATTTTTAATTGGAAAAGTTGCTAAAATATTTCTAAAGTGTTAGTTTTTAACAAAGATTTTAGAATTTTACAAAATTTACAAAAATTCCCAAATTCTTGCAACTAAAATCCACAGCAGTATATTGTAAGCGAAATATCACAAGAGGAGTAGATAGAGGAGTACAGGCCCGTAGCGAGCCGGTACCGACCCTGGGGTAAAATAAACCAGCGGGTCCTCTTGGGATGGGTCAAATCAAGGGTACTACTTTTTAATAAATATAATTTTTAATTTGAAATATGTTATTCGCTACACTACATTAAGTACAGTATGAAAATTTACTAAATACAAAATATAAAAATAGTTATTTATGTTTTAAGGGCGTAAGGAGGCTTTTATGGCCCGCTATACATACACTATTTTATGCACAGATTAAGTTTTTATCTCAAATTTATTATTGTGTAAAAAAATAATTAAATGAGTACGTAGGTCCATCAATCCGATGTGCTTATACTTATGTGCTTATACGAATTACGTTACTATAGTTACTATTCCAAAATATCCAATTTTAAGGCCAAATAGGGTTTTAAAAAAAAACAGCTCTGACATTTAATTGACGTTTCTTTATTGCACGTCGGACCTTAAAGAGGCTCTTGGGCCATACAGAGACTGTTATGTTTAGACGAGTCTAGCAATAATAGTCTAGTTATAATCTATCTGTGCATAAACTATAATAAAACTTTTCTCGGGTACCTACTGCCAAAATCATCGATCACTCTGTCAAAATGTATCTGTCTAGCCAAATCGCATTCCATTGTCAAAGTCCCAAAATCAGATAATGTACTTTGTGTCATGATATTCTCCTACTACATCACAAAACGCAGCACAAAACACTTCTGACACAGTCAAAGAGAGAACTGAGAAGAAACAAATGCCGATATATTCCCAATAAAAGGAAAATAAACAAATGACGACTCGTTCTGGAGCGGGTGATGAGTCGTGAGGATGAGTTTGGGGGCGGTGTGGGGCTGAGAGGTTCGTTCACAAGTAAATAGTATTTGATTCCTTTTGAAACAAAAAAGAGTCGTGAGCTCGCGAGATAATCGTCGAGAATAAATTATCGTCAGTCCAATATAAGATGTTTATATAGTAATATATAATATACTATGTACTTATAGAGCTATCAGTGGTTCGCACAATAAACTGATCGCACGCTGCATCGATTTTCGTCGATTCCCTCCTGGATTTCAATGTGAATTCATAAAAATAAAATAATATATTCTTATTTATAATAATTAATATATATTAATCGATACAAAAATGTTATTGCATAATGGTGATCGTGTGGGGCCAGGCGCCGGAGCTGCAGCCCTGCTTGCTCCCCCTCGTTAGGCCTGGAAGAGTATTTTCGGAAAAAGTAAAAAAAAAACATGTTTATAAAAGTTTATACGAAATCTAACAGAAATTCTAGCCAATCGGATTTGTATACATAGGCTGGAAATACGAAGGTATTATCTTATTCCACTAATATACAATAACGGCCAAGAAACACTCCTATTATAAGCAAACAGAAGTTAAAAGTTACTTTAATTACTTGGTATAATGAATAAAAGCTGAAAGAGTTAACGAAATGTAAGTAAAAGCGAAACAAATACGCAAACCGTCCGTGGTAAAGGATAAAACGGGACATAACCTCGTTTGCTTATCCTAATAAGGGTATGTTTACATTCGAGAAGGTCAGTGTTGCATGAAAAATTGGTTGCCTACCTTAATGGGAATTTTCAGACGAAAAATTTATAAAATTTTCATAAAAATATATAAAAACAGTTTCTGCTGTAACATTTTTAAATTGTTTTGTTTTTATTAATCCAAAATCAGTTTAATTCTCTGAATCATATTGTTTGTGCGGTTTCCTCTTCCGAAACAATTTTTTAGAAAAATATAAAAAAATACATTATCATTATATTGTTACAATTATTTCTTATCGTTATGATTTAGTTAGTTGATCGGTTAGTTTGGTGTGTGGTATATTGTCGTATTAAAAAGTACCCCTACCTTTTTAATGGAAATTTTTTATTTAATTGAAAGCATCAACTAATAGAAAACTATTTTACAAAAAACAATTTTTGTATCTAAAACTTATGTTTTAAACTCATCAACTTATTGTAGATGAGTTACGTTTTTCTGCTGGGAAATTCCCGGACTTACCTTTCCCTAATATTACAAAAACAGTTATTATTGATTTACGTCACCTTCTACTGCAGCTTATCCATTTCTATAAAATAAAATGCACGTATATGAATTCTGACTTTTGCTCTAATTTAGGGTTGCCAACTGACCTTTTTTCGGAAGGACAGTCCTTCTTTCTAAGGGTGTGTCCTTCATCCTTTCTTGTTATAGAAAAGGACGGGTTTTGTCCTTATTTAAAATAATTAACGAAAAAGATCCAATATTTTTAATACAATTTTAAATTTTATTTTAATCACTGAAATTAAATTTTGAGAATCAGAAATTGTAAATTGTAAATCAATGGCAACATAGTTCGTGCAAAATGAATCAAATTTGCTATGGGCTGTATTAAGTTAGGCAATTTAGTGCATTATTGTTGTTAAAAGCTATTAACATGAGTGAAACTACAAATTATAATTTGCCGGACGATGAGGAAAATGTGGTTAAAAGCTCAAGAATAAAAGAAAACGTATGTGTGTATAGTATAATGTAGTAAACCATCGAATGTCGTTAATGACCAGCCAATCTCGAAAATTACATAGAAGTATATTTTACTAAATATCTAATAAACTTCTACTAACAACTAATCTACGGCTTATTAATTATTAATTGAACGTTAATTAATTATTAATAAGCCGCAGTTGAAGTTTTACATTACGAGACTGGTTTACCATTAAGCCTGCTGTGGGGCAGCGGTAAGTGGGTAATGGGAACCTCTCGTACTAGGCCCCTACCCAGTGTTGGGCAAAATTAAATCTTACTGGCAATTAACAATTGACAATTAAAACTTTAATTGTTAATTGCAATTGACAATTAAATTAATTAATTGTGAATATTTTTTATTTTGCATGATTACAATTAATTAATTGTTAATTGTCAATTGCAATTAACAATTAATTAATTGTTAGTTGCTCCGACAATTCACAATTGATTAATTGTTAGTTAAAATTATTAATTGATTTGTCATTACAATTAACAATTGATTTTCAGTATGATGACAATTAACCTGATATTTATTAGAAAAATGGGATATTGCTGTATAATAAATTAATAATGCATCCCTTAAGAAATCAGATGTTTTTTATTTTTAACTACAGCTGCGACATTACGTTTTCAGGCAACAAACAATATATTTTGCTATTTTTTATTAAAAGCATTTTACTATTTATATTGTTATAGAGATTGTGTAGATAACACATTTTTAATAGTTTACAAAGTTTATTTGTGCACCCAATATTACAATATACATGCATATAAAACTATTTCAATTGCTCTTTTTATTTATTAGGGTTTGTTTAGGTCTGGGACAAGGTTGAAATGCGATCTGCTGTTAGTACAATACTAGAATGACCTTCACAGTTATTTTTTTTATTAGATTTATAAAACTTTCATAAATAGTATTCAACTGTAACAATTTTAGTTGTGATTTTTAATTGCAATTGACGTATTAGTTGAAACTAAATTTAATTGCAATTAAATTTAGTTGCAGTCTGCAATTAAGAGGTTAATTGCAGTTAAATTAATTGCAATTGAAATTTCACAATTAAATCTTCAATCAATTGATTAATTAATTAAGAATTTAACTGATGGATGCCCAACACTGCCCCTACCACACATTAATTTTGGAGAGGGATAGATTTTGAGAAACTGAGATTTTTCAGACAGTGATACCATGCGTAAATGAATTAACATTAATTGTTGATTAATTAGTATTAATCAATAAAAAAATCATCAAAAGTATTAATAATAAAAGCAAACAAACAAAAAAGAATGATAAATGACATTCGTTAAAGAAGCAAAAGGCGTGAACAGATAGTATGGCCGACTGGAAGATGCTTTGGACTATTACAAAAACCGAGTTCTATTCCCAGTCCCGGTAATTTTTTTAATAAAATTTTATAAACAATTTTTTATGATTAAAATAATATTTAGAAGAAGGAATAACATTTAAATACTAATGTCGTATGCATAATCATTTAGTCTTATGTTTATAGTTTAAACGACTATAAAATTAAGAGATAATTTTATGAAATTATTCTTTTTTATAAATATTATAATTATAAAAAAAAACTTGATTTATAAAATATATTAAATATTTTGTTAAGAAAAAATTACCCGAACCGGGAATAGACCGGTTTTGTAATCGTAAATCCAGCTTGTATACCAGTCGGCCATGCTGTTTGTTGATGCCTTTTTCTTCCTTAATGAATGTCATTTTTCAATCTTTTGCGTTTGTTTCTTTATCGAATTGTTTATTTTATAAATAAACAGTTTTTATAAATATAATATTTATAAAAAAGAATATTTATATAAAAGTATATCTTAACTTTATAGTCATTGTTTATATACTATAATATCTCCCGGTGCCGGCAGATCTGGTTAGTGCTTTTTGCAGTTTTCCTTAGCTGTGACACAAATGTGGGATTTGCGCTGTTCCATCTGTAAGTCGGCTGCAGACGCACGTAGTGCCTACGTAATAACAATAATCGCCCCCTCCCTTCCGTACAAGCTTATAGCTTCTGGGGCCTGGCTTCCAAGTTATGGGTTGTAGCAGTTATTATTATTATTATATTAAATAAAAATAAAACTAAATGATTATCCATACCATATTAGTATTTAATTGTAAGTTATTTCCTTTTTTAAACATTAAGATTATAAAAAAATTGTTTTTTAAATTAAATATTTTATTAGAAAAAATTACCTGAACCGGGAATAGAAGGGGTGTTTTAAATCGTAAATTCAGCGCGCCTTCCAGTCGGTCAAGCTGTCTGTTCATGTCTTTTGCTTCTTTAATGAATGTTATTTATCATCCTTTTGTTTATTTTTTATTATTAATTACTGTTTGATGATTTTTTTACAATTATTAATGGCAGTGCGTTCACTTATTAATTGATAACTATGCCTAATAAGTATATTGACAATGCCGCCACAAAGTTGCCTGGAAAATAGTTAATTCAGATTTTCGAAAATCTGTAATGCTGAGTAGCGGCTTATAAATTATTTTGATAATATTATTTACAATAACTAATAAAACTCCATGTAGCGAGATTGTATAAATAACAATAATTTGGAAAAACTTTGGTTTCTATAACTATCCCTTGAATTTATACTAGAGGTAAATTCGTGCATATGTGGAGAGAACCGCTTGGCGAGCATTCAAGAGAGCCCTTAACGACATTAGCCGGTTTACTACATTGACCTTTTGTTTTCATTTAAATACGAGTGGAAAATCTTTATTATTGTAAATGAATATAATAAAAATCGTTTCTGGAAATTCTTGACTGTCCTTACTTCCTACTTTTAAAAGTTGGCAACCCTACGGTCTAATTACACATCTTAGGATATCTCTTCACAGTTATTATAGAGGATTACGGCGAAGGATTAATTATATACAAATCTAATTTCTTAACTAAATGAAACTGATGTGGGTTGATGTTTAAATTCTAAATTGAGCTTACATTAGATGCAAATGCAATATTATTTGAGCGCAGTGTATGTATAAAGCAGAAGTTTATGTAAATATTTTACGTTTCTGAGGTACAACTATAGCTGCAGGGCTAAGCTATAACTTCCAACCTTCGACTTTCCCACTATTCCCTACCTTCATATTTCTGAGCTAAGTTACCATAAGACTCGAACAAGTAGCAAGCAGAAATTGCAGGATTCTCTTGCTTACCTTCATAACAAACTGTTGCAATGGAAGCGTAACCGGCTTCTAGTAAAAATGTAATTACAATTTCTTGAAAGAAATTTAATTTTCAAATTAATGGCTTTGCGAAGCTCAAGTTAATTACAAGAGCATTTGCTAATCCTACGGTTGCTTAAATCTCTCTGCACTGCATTTGTAAAAAATAATCTACTTATGGAAGACTAGTGTAGGTATGTTAAATTATATTTATCTCCTCTAGTAATGAGTTGCGCTATCAAAGAGAATGCGTAATGAATTTTATAATATTTTGCAAAATCATATCAGTAATTTCAAGTAGCACTATTAAAACTTATTATTGTGTAACATTTCATTCAAAATAACATATATTTCAAAATAAATAAATACAGTGTGTTATCGAAGTTGAAGCATTAATTTTTAGTGGTCACCATCCAAATAATAAAGCCGTAGGACAAAAATTACAAACTGACCTACCCTCAATAGGTCGACGCTTAAACGGTCGCGAACATTTATAAACAAAGACACTTGTGTAAACATAAATGGATAATTTTTATTAATGTCTTTGCATACCCGGGTTTTCTACAACGTTTTTAAAAAGTGACAAAGAAAAATTAATAACTTATTATAGGATTATTTTGGCAAAATCAAACATTTCTGATCTAGTTAATACAGAAAACGCTAATTCCAAAACATTATAAACACTTACCTTTCAGCCAATGCAGGATTTACGTATAAGCTACACAAGCTATAGCTTAGGGCCCACACTTTCTTGGGGGCCCAAAAAAAAAATTGTCCGAGTGAGCAATTGTTATATACGAGGGGAACACTGATAATATCTAGAATGCCATGTTTCTAAAAACGAATGAGATTTGTTTTTAGTTGACAGTTACTTTTTAATGTTTTGCGAGTTGATTGCCGTTTAGTTTGTTCGATTTGCTCTAATAGTTTTTTAATTATCATAAGTTAAAGATTGTGGGCCGTATTTGCATGCCACTATTAAGTTAATAGCATGTTTAATTACCATGGCGACCAATTCTAACCTTTTCCCACCTATTAGAATTAGATAAAGCTATCTCTTTTTTTTTGTTGATCTTAATTTAACTTTAGTTAAATACACCTTTAATAGTGGCATGAGAATACGGCCGTGCGTGTTTACCCAAAAATGAATTTGACTAGAGAACATTTCCGGGCTATGATTTTTTACGATTTTAAATCGTCATTAACGCCTAAACAATGTCAAGATCGGCTTAGAAGTGCATTTGGCGAAGAAGTCCCGTCTAATGCAACAATTTATAATTGGTACAGCGAATGCAAAAGAGACCGGTTTTTTCTTAGTGATGAATTTCGTGAAAGACGCCCAAGAACTGCTGTTACTGATGAAAATATTCCCGCTGTTCGAGCAATGCTTGAGGAAGATCGACGGACATTGGACATTGGTATGAGTCAAATACAAAACATTTTACATCAAAAGTTAGAAGTGAGAAAACTTGGTTGTCGATGGATTCCACATAAACTGACTCCCGATCAAAAGAACGATGCATTGAATGGTGCAGAAAAATTCTAAGGCGGCACTTCAAATTTGATTTGGAATATCGTCACTGGTGACGAATCTTGGATTTATTGTTATGATCCGCAAAAGAAAAGTCAATCGGGGTCAATGGGTCTTTCAAATCGAACCTAAGCCTACAAGAGTTCGAAGAATTCGCAGTGTTGGTAAGAAGACGATTGCTAGTTTTATCTAAAACGGGTCATATTGCTACTATAGCATTAGAAGATAGACGTACCGTTACTGCCAATTGGTACACAAATGTCTGTTTACCACAAATCTTTGAAAAAGTTAGTGAAAAACGCCCCAAAGGAAAAATAATCTTACATCATGACAACGCATCGTCGCATAAAGCAAAAGTAACAACTGAGTATGTGGCTGCCCTAAAAGTCAGCATCATGGACCCTCCACCGTACAGCTCTGTCCTAACACCTTGCGATTTCTTTTTGTTTCCTAAAATAAAAGATAAAATGCGTGAAAACACTTTATCGTCATCAGATGAAGCAGTGGAACATTACAAAAACCTGGTTTCTGAAGTGTCTTAGGAAGAGTGGCATCATTGCTTTAAGGACTGGTTTCATCGAATGCAAAAATGTATTGATGTTAAATGGGAATATTTTGAAAAGCAATAAAATCATTTAAATTTCTTTAAAACTAATCCTTGTTTGATTTTCTAAGAATTTTCAGTGTCGTTCTCGTATACTTAAACATACTGCAGCATTATTTGTCCCAATGCCGCACATGCGGAACGTCCCATACCAAAGGGCCCCATATCTAAAATAGCTTAGGGCTTTATCAAGTCTAAATCCGGCCCCGATTTCACTTCTAATTAAAACATTACAAAACATGTTTAAAATGTTGACCATCACTATCTGCACAAAACTGCGCACGTCGTATCCAATTGTTGGCTATCACCGGGAAATTTTCCCTAATCTCCTACTGATAGGTCATGTGCTTAACGATGGATTTTCTTCTATCTTGTTTAAAATGGCTTCTTCTGCATCAAGTATACGTTGCGAGCGTTGGCCACCTCCTCCTCGACCACGTTGAGCCCGCAATGACCCGGTAGTACGGCCTCGCTGAATCCTGTAACAAATCTCCTTGGAGCTGAAGCTACTCTTTCTGGAAATCGTTCAATAACGCTACACTAATTAGTCAGAAATTGATTTCACACTATACAGAGTGTATAGTAATTAAAGGGTTTTGGCTGAATGGTAGATAGGTGGAATATAGTAGAGCAAATTTTCCTTATGAAGTTTGTTCTTGAAAGGAATAGTTTTCGGGAAAATGAATTTTGAAGTTTTATTAAATTTCGAGTCCGATCCTGTAACACTAACCTACCTTAATTTGTACAAATCTAATTTAAAAATGTGATACCCTTTTAGATATACCTGTCTTTTAAAACTTGCTGTTGTGTGTTACATAAAAAAGCTGATTATGGCCTGATCCGATGCAAAAACATTAAATATGCATTTGTGTTGATATTGAAACAGATGTTGCAAAGAAACATGATATTTATTTTTATACCGGTAATTAGTAATTACATATTGTTATGTTGGTTTTATTGTAATTTTATAGCATATGGATTATTTTGAACATACATACTCACATAATCAATTTCCCTTTTACCGCATTTTACACAAAATATTTTATTTAGGTTAATCCATCAAGTTACAGTAATTGGGTGTAATTAGTTTTTACACGTGGTGTCATATTTCCAACGATTTGAAGGTAAATTAGAAATGTAAGAACACACTTATTAAGGGACTTTTATATAAATCCAGATGACAATAATTTCTGAAAACTGTTAATTCGATAAACAGATCACGACACATTTCAAAGCGATGCGGTACTTTCCCTTCTGCGAATTCTTAATAGGTATTTTGTTAAATATTTAAAATACAACTAAAGTTCTTTTCAATCCGGTAGTCTTTCATATAATTCATGTAAAACTGTAAAAGCCTATTTGTAAATTCCGCTAAATGTTCCGAAAACAAGGACTGTTTGAACATATTTTTAATTTCTGTTTTAAAAGCATAAAAGTATGGTAAGTATTGCAAATTAATTCTCTGTATTGCAACCAATTTGGGTTTGTTGCGTACTATTTATTGTTAAGAAAATAAAATAAGGGTTTTTTTTACATCTAAGTATCTTCTGAACGAATTAATTATTACGTCATATGCGCTGCTTTAATCGGTAGAAATGATTGTAAAATGAACCATCTTGTACGTTTTTAGTAGTTTAATTGCAGCTATGCAAATGAATAATTCCGAGATGTCATGTCATGTCATGTAAGGACATGTCATGTTTTTAAAATTTCATTTTATTTCATACTGTCCGGTATATAGGGATTTACCGGCTTAATTTGAGTCCGGTAAATGACTTATTACGTTACAAGGCCGGTAAAAAATTTTATTTCATACTGTCCGGTAAAAGGGTATTTACCGGACTCATTTGAGTCCGGTAAATGAATTATTACGTTACAAGGCCGGTAAAAAATTTTACCGGACTGAAAATCCAATTTGAGTCCGGTAAAAAATTTTACCGGACTGAAAATCTAATTTGAGTCCGGTAAAAAATTTTACCGGACTGAAAATTTTAAATGCATTTTTTTAAAAAATGAACAATGTGAGGCAGTATGAAATAAAACGCCTTACGTCATACTTCCGGTAAACCATTACAGTAGCTCGTTTCAACATTCGAGACTCGGCTCCTTCGTCGCCTCGTCCCGAAACGTTTTCAACTCGCTACTGTAAACTTGGGTTTACCGGACTTATAACGTAATATACTATTACATCAATTTTAACTGTTATTTAATTTTATTAAGCTACCGATTTACTTTGGGCCGTATGAATAAAAACGGAGCATTTGCTTGGAAGCACGAGAAAGGAGCAAATGCTCTATGATATATCATATTTATAGTGTGCCGTGGCAGCCGTGGCGTCAGAAGTGACATTTCTAAACTACCGGTTCTTTTTGATAAATTGTGTGTTTGTGTCTTATTTTCATCATGTCTGAAAGTGAAAGCGGAAGTGAAGAGCAAGAAAATAACAGTTCGATTCAAATAGTGTTGGTAAAACATATCCAGAAATATCCTGAGATTATTTCCAAAAGTCAACTACCTCAGGTAGTTCTTAAAAAGAATAGGGCCCTGGAGGAGCTGATTAAAATATATGAAAATCACACTGGAAAACCATCAACGAACAAAAAAATCATGAAAATGATAAACAACATGAAGACTAGACTTAAGAAAAAAACAGATATGAAGAAAACGGGAAACAAAAAAATTATTATGAAAGAATATGAACGTCTTCTCTTAAAAGTTATGAATGGCGAGCAGAATCCCACCATTACTCAGATTCCTGGTAAGTTGCAAGTCACTTGTGTAATCTTATAACTGTATAACCAAATTTCTCGTTCAGGTGCTAAAGAAGTTGGTTCAGGTGAACCTTCGAGCGCCCAGAATCTTTTGGGCACTGCTTCCACTTCATCAGCATTGTCCAAACCTATTTCACCAGTAATTAAGAGAAAACGAACAAATAATGTTTTAAATGAAAATGAAACACAGGAAACTTCTTCGCTTTCAAATGCTGAACTGCAAAGACTTGTAATGCTGGAGCAATTGAAAACGCTAAGAACCCAAAGACGGTTTTACGAAATTCAAATTAAAAACGTGGATTTGGATTCTGTTATGTCTCTCATTGAAAATGAATGATTCTTCTTATATGAAATACTAAAATACATACACTAATATTAATTGTTTCGCTTAATTTTGTATTGTAATTAGAATTATGAATAAATATTATTGTAATTGATGCCTATAAATTATATTAGCCAGTTCATGTCTTCTAATACGTCCTCTTTCTAAGAGCTGCCCTTGATTTTCTACTTCCTGACCTATAGCTTCATTTTCTTCGTCTTCTTCATCAGGAAAATCTTCATCTCGCAAATACTTTGCAATATTATGAAGAACAAAGCAGCTTATGATGATAGAAGGTAATTTTTCCATTCGTAGTCTGCATACATATTTGATGATTGGAAACCTCCTCTTAAGTTGCCCAAAACATCTTTCAATGATAACACGTTCCTTCTTAAGAAGTCTATTAAAAGCATTTTCTTCATGAGTATGACAAATTCTAAAAGGTGTCATAAGCCATGGTTCTAAACCATACCCTGAATCTGCCAGAAGCACAGCAGCACTATTTTGTAAACGCACAATATTTTCTCTGACATTAGAATTCTTCCATATTCTGCTGTCGTGCACTGACCCGGGCCAACTTGCACAAACGCTTGTGAACATTTCTTTTGCGTTACAAGTTGCCTGAACATTTATTGAAGCAAACCCTTTGCGGCAAATATACTCGTCTCCGTGATGTGCTGGTTTTTCTATAGCAATTTGTGTGCAATCGAGTGCACCAATGGCTGTGGGAAAGTCATAAAAATTCTGGCATTCAGCTTTTGCTTCTTGTATTTTACGGTCATTGCCAGGAAAACGAATCCAAAAATCAGCACGGTTATTAACAGCATACATTACTTCTGTAATTGTCTTTGAAACTGTAGACTGATGAATCCCTAGCTCTTCACCAATTCCAGATTGAAATCCAGGGTCGGCCAAATACCTCAAGAATGTTTTCATTTTAAGCTCGGGTGAAAGGGCTCCTCCTCTTGTTTCTTCATGATGACCCAAAAAATGGTTTGCTAACCACTGTAAATTTTCTTCTTGAAAACGATAGAGTGTTTTATAGTCTCGACTAAGAGCTCTTCGTCTTGGTTTGTAATTTTTTTCATTTCTTAATATTATAAATTGAGCCATGTTTGACAGCGCAGTGCAAATCTGGTTCTACTGTTTACTAGATGCATTCAATTGTGAGCAAATGCTCAACAAAATGAGCAGATCATAGTGATTATTCATAGAGATTTCTCAAGACTGAGCATATGGATATTCAACAATGAGCAGGTACTCACTTTAGAAGCAAGCAAGAAGCATTGCCTTCTGCTTCAAATTGTTATTCATAAAACACTGAGCATTTACTCAAGAAAACTGGAGTAAAAGCATATGCTCCCTTTTATTCATACGGCCCATTATTTCTAAGGATGTCCAAGATTAAATAAAATTCAAATTCATTATCATTAATAACGATTTACAACCTAATACGGAAATGTAGTAGTTGTAATAATAACAAAAAAAAACCTTATTTAGATGCTGCCTGCAACTGTTTAGTCTATTTGCTGACACATTTTTATATTTATTACTACCTATAAACATCCTTTTTGCTGGAAACAAACTAAATGAATGATCAGCATAGATAAAAGCTCCACCAGATACCAGGGCCGTCTTCAGTTTGCTTAGTTTTCCGGGTGCCCAACAATTTTTAGTAAAAATCTATTCTTGAAATAGTGTGGAGTTTTAGGCATTTTCGCCTTCTTCTTTTATTCATATGTTACATATTAAGCCAAAACCCATTATATATAAAACACCCTGTATAGGGTAAATTCAGGAGAGACACCACCAATTTTGCTTGAGGGCTTTCAATAAAAATCTTTTTGTACTTAGTAAAGATATTTATTGCTTATCTTAACTAAACATTTATCTTCTTCAATAAATAAAAACAATTATAAAGTTTTCTTGAGCAACATCAACAATTATATAAAAAATGAAATGTTAGTAAAGTGGCGTCTATCCCACACCTTGTTAGAGAGATGCCATAACTTATGAGGTGAGATGCCGTGTGCACTACTTCTTCGTTTTTATATATTTCTTTCATATATCTCTCCCACATTCGTTACAGTATGGGACGTACATTGTACAATACTCCTGAAGCCATTCTTTGCAGCAAGATCACTTGACCCAATCGGTTTTCTTGTTATTAAAATAATTTTTCTAACACTCTACACGTGAATTTTCAGCATCACTCTCGGGTCCACATTTAGCAGGCTCAAAAAACATTCTTCATCATCATCATCATCTTCCTATCATTCTTTAGCTGTAAAATCAGTATCACTTTATGTGGTGTCTCTCCTGATTTCGTGGGAGAGGCACCACGCCACTGAACTATATTTATCTCTTTTTTTATTGTGAAGATATGACAACTGTGGCGTATCTTCCGTCGTGGCGTGTCTCCTTAATTTACCCTAATAATAACTTATAAAATAACTGTCTGTTTTAAAAATTATTAAGTCAGTGGGTCGTAGGTAGGAGCATTTTTCAAATAAGTAAAAATGTACTTCAAACGTAAACATTTTGCTTAAACTAGACATCTGGTATTTTATTAGTTCATGTGAAAGGTACGTATCAGCAAAACCCGTAATTGTTGGAAATATTTGCTATTAATCTTAACCTCCTCTAATTCCAGCGATACCCAAACAGTTTTTGTAAATTAAAAGAAAAGTCTTTCTCGCGTTTATTTTTGTCCCATACTTGTATAATAAAAGTTGCTTATTTTCGTATGTACATAAATTAGATAGTCACAACAAATGCATATTAAAATAAATTTAGTATAAAATACCTAAATAACTGTTATTTTTTACCTGCAACGTAAATTCGTATGTTTCATACAAAAACTCAAAGACTTACTTTCCGCTTTAACGAGTGAATGGTTATAATTTTATAATCTTTTCATTCATGAATTGACAAGAAACTTTCATTAACTCTTTCTAAGGATTTGGAAATTCCAAACGTCCACTGACAAAGCCATTGCCCTTTTTTTTAAACTAAAGCCTCTAAAACGGTAAAATTAAACTGTAAGATAACCACAAAGTGAAATATTTTTGCATATGCATATGCGTGGTTGTGTTATATTCCGTGTTATTTGTGTTGTCTTCATTTAAAGACTTCTTTATTAAGTGGGATATTTACTTAAAACAAAAAAAATATATTGTATTTATAAAATATATAAATATTATATTAAAAGTTTAAATATGCATCGTTTGTATGACCAATCTGATTCTACTTTTCTTATTCACACTGCATAAACTTCACTAACACGGAAAAACAAAAAACAGCGTTAGCGCATATCTTCAAGAATGGCTCACTGTTGGACCTCTTGTTGGAAATATACACGTTTCCGCAAAAATAGTTTAAACCACTTTTGAAATGTTTTAAAAGAAAATTTATTGTTCACTTCATTAATTTGAAATTTTGAAATTACTTTAAATGACTTATTGTTGGCACTGTCTCATTGTAGGGCATTCTCCTCTATTGTTATATATTTATATTTTTATAATAAAGTAGAAAAAAAAGCTTACGATATTTATTTCTTAAAATAGAAGAAACGATAGTAGGAGTGCAACGGCTGTTCAGTACTTCCGTAAAATAAGAAACCCACTTGAAAATAGAAGTTTTTATTACTCTATTGTTGTTATACAAAGCCACTCTAGGTAGGGTAGTAACCTTTAAACTGGTTATATCTACTGTGTTTGTCAATAATGAAAATATAAACTATGCTCCGAAACGTACGTCGTTTCTTGTACCAGATTTGTTAAATGTGTTGCCTGCTCGGCACAAGACATTTGCTAAAGACTGTACATACTATACGCAAATGCATATGCCATTTCAATTAATGCTCCAAGTACCATAACGCCATGTATATGGTAGAGTTATTTAAGTTTACTTATGTCCCAGCACTAGGCCTCAGGTGTTTTGTAATAACTTGAAATTACGAAATTGCCATTTACAGTTTAAAATTAATCAGATCTGAAACAACCTTGGTGTGAACATTAAATTTCTGATTTACAAATGATACTCAGGTTAACCTTAATGTAACTAGCAGAAAAAAGATTATTGTTGCATTCTTTGGAAAATTCTTTTCGTTATTGAAAAGTCAAAGTTCATTTTGAATAATAATTTAGTCGTTGCCGTGAGGCGAGCCAGTCACAATTCTTCGCAACTCTTCTTGTAGTGCTCTTAATTCGGTATTCTCATTTTAATTTTAATGACAGGCAGTAAAACAACAATCAGGTCAAACCTTTTTTTTCATTTTTTTCAAGATTTTTCTTAACTAAAAATTTATTTTATTAAAGCCTTTTACCTATAAAGGGCTCCAAAGATACATTACTAATATTGAGAATTTCCAGTATACCTAACTGAGTAACATTGATAAGATTTACAGTAAATTCTCACTTATACTGTTTTTTTACAATACAACGCAATATTAATATCTTAAAAGTAGAAGATCAATTAAGCACCAGCAAATCGTCAAAATGTGTACATTTTTTAAATATTCGATATAACACAAAATGCTGTCAATTAATTAGTTTAACGTAACGTAGTACATAATGAGTAATAATAGTAATCATTAATAGTGTGTAATAATGTACACTAGTCACGCAAGATACGTTCAGCCACGAGACCGTTAAGTCGAGTGGCTAATTACACACGCGTGCAATACAAAATTTTATCCAACACTTCTTTTTAATGAGTTTTTAATATAATAATAATCTTTTCAATTTGACAACTCATTTGACAAATTAATTGTTTTATTTGTCAAAAAGCGTTATAATTGCATTGGGGAGTCCGTGGAATTTATGGATGAGAATTCTCTAAGTAGTAACTTTTTGAATATTCTCTCACTAGTGATTAATATATTAATTACTTACGTAAAATAAATATAGGCATAGCGACATTATTAAGAGATGTTGGATAAAGCATTTATATTATCGTCAGCGACTGAAGCACTAACTAAAAAATAAATGCCAAGCTCGCCTTAGCCAACGAGGGACGTTTCCAATAACACTCGCAAGTTGTAAAGTAAACTTTGTAGTGTGGTAGGTGTTAAACCCCTACCCACTTCAATAAAGTAACATATGAGACTACATAATAACTGATATTTCGAATAATTAGAAACCCCGATTATCTTTAATTGAACTTGTAGATTATTAAGCAAAGCCTCTGATAATTTCGGCACAATTTTATTCTTCTTGAGGGTGTAATTTCTTTATTACACTTTATCCTTCGTCTTACTCATTATGCTATCTGATTATATGGTTACCATTTAATTGAGTATTAGCAATGTTTATTGTATAAATGTACAGATCTTACAACATTGCATTATGGTATATTTTGGGATTTGAGTTTTTATACTTAATTTTTCAATTATTTTAATCCTTTATCTTTGATATTTGATCGAATTCTTCCAGCTTTCTGTAAATAGACATCTTTAAAATTAGAACTTTAGTTGTTTTTATTAGAGTAATGTTTCCCAACCGCCGTTTTCTATTTCGCAAAAGCCTATTTCGTAGACGTTTCCAAATGTGCACATTCACCGTTGTTTAATAAACCCTAATTATTAATTTCAATTAATGTTTTACTCCATATGTCTTTGTAAGTTTGCTTTACATTGCCATAAACACATGTAAAGGCTAATAACCACAATAACCAAACAACAAACATTAAGCATATTAAAGATGCTAGAACCTGGACAACTGTAGTTGAACTTTGAACTCCTTTTAAAAGACCGAATTGCAACTGAGAATTGTTGATTTTGTTATTATATTTATATTTTAATTATTTAGTTACTAGTGCACGATGATCAAAACATATATCAAAACAAATTTAAATCTACATTTATTAATAACTTTTCTAAGAAAATTATGGGGGGTAATTCATCATTACTAATAGAACATAACACTTTCAAAATTTAATATTATTTATTATTAGCGAAAATTCCCACGAGGGACAGTTTAATAATGGTTAACCCCTCCGAGACAGATATCAAAATTTTTGTAGAACATTAGGTTACACCATTTATTTCTTTAACGTTAAATAAACTTAAATTATCCAACAAAGAAACGTCAGGAGATTATCATAACTTTTAATTACGAATAAGGATTTAAACATTAAACCAACAAAAGAATACTGTAAATAAAATCTTCCTAAAACCAATCCGAAAACTTCAAGGCAAAGGTACTACCCGCTTACACCAGAGAGCTTATATATTAGTATTTTCTTTTTTTAACACTAAACCAAAATAATAGGACTTGAATTCTACTAGCCAAACGCTAAACAAATTTATCACTAGAGACTAGACGGCAAAGTCGCCCCAACGCGTGCTTTCGTACAGCCCTAAAAGCTGTTCCCTAGAAGCAAGAAATATTCGTATCTTTCTAAAATTTAAGAGGAGTAACCATATTCCAGGAGTATTCATCCAATCAAACATTAAACATGACATCTTTGCTACCAATAACAAATTGAGATGAAAATCTCTCATATTTTTATTAAAAAATGCAGACACAATAAAATTCCAAGATCCGACACCATCTTTTCAAAGTGCAACTCCACTTAGCTATAATGATATCTTGTAAAAATGTGATAGTTCTAAAAGAGTTATATTTTTGAATAAAATATAACTAACTAATAAAAGATATATTTTTGTTAAAACTAATCTAGTTCATTAACTTCAGTTTATATGCCGGGTTTCATATAATTCGTACAGATGAGAACCTATTGCTAACCTATTAACAATTAATTAAGTGGAAATTTTAATACTTAAGTATTTAAGTGTTTGAAGCTTTATTTTAAACTCCTTATTTTCTTTCAGTCGAACCTCTAATTGTAAGTAGTTACACTATTGTAGTAAATCAGTTACACGTTGTTATTAGAATTATAGTCTGGCGTATCATCTAAAGAAAAGGATTTAAGTAATTTAAGTATCATTTGTTCTTAAGTGTCGTTGCACATTTCATATGATTCGTGGTTGAGCATTGACAACTTTTTAAGAATTAATTCTGTTGAAATGTTAATGCAAGTATTTAACTGTTTGCCATTTTTTTGTCGAACTTTTAAGCAGTTACAATACCGCAGTAAAGCAATTACATATATACTATATAGTTATGTTATCGTAGTTACGTTGTTATTAGAAACATAGTCCATTTGAGATATCATCTAAAGAAAGTGATTTAAGAGGCTAATGTAGATTCTTATCAATTGTAACGTATTCAGATTCTTAATTTTATAGAGATGTAATTTTATATGCATTAAAGGTAAAAAAACCTTAGCACGGCTCTGTGCATTTCAATATATTTCAGTTGGATTAAAAATACAGACTATATTTCGAATTAAACGGCGTTCTTTAATGTCAGGGGTTACCCTAAAATGTTTTCGTCTAGACGACATTCCTTCTAGAATAAAATTACAGATAACATTGTTCCTAGAATAATCATGTTGGCATTATTTTATAGCATTCGACATCTTTGTAAATATTAAAGTTCATTGCAGAACCTTCCCACGGTTACAAATTGTTTGTTGTAGCGAAAATATAGACAAAATTAGGATTATAAATATTTAGAAACCATACTGTCTGAAAACACATTAAACCTTAAATTTATTAGTTCCTGTACGTGCTATTTGAATAGATTCTTTTAAGTGCAGACGTATGAAAAAATATTGAAGCCAGGTGTAAATTGGTGTTGAAGTCCCTGAAATGTTCTCGAAGTTTCTGTTTACGCGTCGGATCTCCCATTGGTCGAAGAAATATTAACTCTTGGATAGGCCACTTTAAAATTTTTTTCTTAAAAAGATTATGGAGCGACCATATTCTTCACAAAACCCTCCGGAGAGTCTGGCCTGACACTTCAAGACAGACGATACGCGGTCTAGAATTTGGCGTAAAATACAGTAAGATTCGCCGTCAGTGATAGGCAACTTATTACAGTTTTTGTGTTAAATTCAGTGCATCAAATTAAATGTATACAGTTATCCTTTACCGTTAATTTAGTACAGTACTGTGTTCAAATCAATCGATTAGTAATGTGGCCAAGGAAATTTTAAAAGAATTCTATAAATAAATTTGCTAAGTCCAAGTTAAGTTCTTTTCGAATTAATAAGTTAAAGCTAGTGTTAAAGTGTTTTAGTAGTAAACAGAATAAGTTTGGATGAATTATGATTTAAAACCCCTCAAGAAAACACAAGGGTTAATCAAGTTTGAAACTAAAATTCTAATTGCTGCGATCCAGTTTGCAATAATAATTTGGGACACGGTACAAAAGGGTGTCGTACGTAACAAACCTAATAATAAATTTAATGCTATTATAGCCTGATACACCTTCAAGAGTTATTCTTTTAAAAATTTTAAATAACTAACAAAAGTTATTGTTGAAGTGAAATTATAACTACGAGATAATTATAGTGAATTTCAGTTCGTTGACTTTAAGTCAAAGAAAATGGTATTTGCAATTAAAACTTTCCAATTTCTTTCTGCATCTACGATTTGTGGAGTGTTTTGTTTTTAGTGATAAACGTAATGAGGTTATCATCGTTCAAGTGTTGGTTTGTGGGAAGCTTAGAGAATTATTAGATTCTCTCAATGTATCAAGGAGTATTGGATATTTTGTTCGCCAGGAGTAAGTTGATGTTATGACTTGTGTATCATGATTATGTAATTTGTTTGCTATATTATCTAATTATTCTTTTCTCACTAAGCATCATTTAAGAGAACAGTATTATTTTTTGTTCTTGTGATTTTTCTTTGTGAAATTCATTATTTTTCTTACGAATAAATGAGAATTTAAATCAATTACTACTATGATAATATTGGACCATTCACTTGTAAAAGTCTTTAATGTATCTCAACCAGTTTAACATTATCGTAATAAAACATGACTATTAATTGAATTTAATCAACATTGCCAGTATTCGTTTCTGCTTTCGAATGCTGACGTTAAAGACTATCAAAGCCGATGGCGCCCATATATTTCTTATTGTGTCTACTTCCTGTTATTTTTCTCTACAATTAGTATGTTATAAAAATCAGAGCTACGCCTGAATTACAATTTGATATAAGAGATGTCAAACGTCGGAGCATAACAGTAAGTATTTGTTTATGAGCTTTACAGTTGTTATAGTAATTTTCAGTGTAACTAATAAAATACGCAAAATTCTAAAAGAGACAGAGAGCATGAGTAATCGATCTCCTATTTCCTCTGGCCACATACTAGTATAGAATCAATTGCAATGTAGTGAGACAAGCACTCCAAAAACCGGTCAAACATGTATTTAAAAAATCAGAGGGCATGCTATCTATCAACATCTGTTATCCTAAAAATATATAATTAAAATATAAAATCTTTGTATTACTGCATAATATTAATAAAAATTAATTTATTGTTAAACACTTTTTTGTATTATTATAATTTGTCATTTGGCCACCCCCTCTTGTTAGTGGGAAGTTGTTATAATCCAAGCGGCGACCGCAAAACTTTGATCGTCATCGAATGTACGGATAATTTATGAAAAATGTGGAAGTAGACAGTATAGGTAACATAAAATAATAATAATATAACTCTTATAGGTCTATAAGCAAATCCTGGCACGACTGCAGTTAATGGCCCAATTAATGTTAATTCATCAGTATTTCGCGTACGTTACATAATTTCCAGGTGAAATTTACAGGATTGGTAAAGGAATACCCGTACTTCAAGAATATCTTTGTCAGCATTACCCAATCCTGGCAGAACTGCCCAGCTGACCACCCCGAAGAGGCGGCTTTGCAGGGTCTACCTTCTGTGATGGAATATTCACTTGCTTTGTTTTTAAAATGAAGGTTAAGCTGCTCAAACAACAAAACCTTTTTGTCAGCCTGAGCAAAACTTGATATAAATGCGCGGTCGGGCGCTTTTTTTAAGGTGTTGCAGAACTACTACTCCATAAAAACTACTACTTCGTAAAAGAAATAATAAAATTGGAAAAACAAACACAAAATGCCTTACGCTGCGTAAACGGTAACAGATAAAGGAAAACTGTAAGTGAACGAATTGTAGGTCTGACAAAGATCTCCAAAAAAGTCCGTGGTGGCATATATGTATCTCTTACATATTACCCACAATCAAGGTTTCTTTAGAATTGATGTTGTTGTTGAGGGTGCTTATTCCCCTCTAGTTTCCTGTATGTCAATCTCAACGAGGGGCGGTCTCGAGGGAGGTGAATACATGACAGTACCTACGTGTGTACCTGGTCCTGTTAGCGTTCGGCTAAACGGCGCCCGATGCGACAAGTATCTGTTTTAGGTCATCATGATCGTGGTAGTGCACTGAAGATCTTCACTTCCGAAGTCTACAATCATCCAGAAGCAACGTGGCACGGCACGGGGGATTCCCAATCCCCCAGTAGGTACTGCTAATTTCCATGTAAAGGGTCAGGGACTAATGTGTTGTAATTATCTTTTCATGTGTGCCTTAATCCGGCCCTGTGGTATTTTACGTTTTGATCTCAACACGTCGCATATGAATTGTTGTTAGTGAAGCGTAACCGACCGTTTTCGCCCACTCAGGAGCAAGCAGTCACACGACCCGAAAGGACCTGTCAAATGTAACATTCAGAACTGGGATTAAGTTTGATTTGTTGGTTATTGGAACTCCAATTATACCAATTTGACTGGTTTGGTGATTTTATTGCTAATTAATACTTGTTGTTATAAAACCTAACGATTGCTAACATCAAAGTCTATTCTGATTCTAAACAAATATTTATAAAGGTTTTTATAAAATCCGCAAATTTATTTATTTTTTTGTTTTTTTTTCGAGATCTGTTATAGGTAGAAAGGGATATGCATTTATTCTTTCAAGTTATATAACGATTTTACCTTTTTGTGACATCGGGATTTAGTCGTATGTGAAATCTTTTCTAAATCGTTGAAAAGGGGGTAAAAAATATTTTTGTATTTGAAATAAATCAAGTGAAACGAAGAATTGAATGTTTTCAGTGTCTGAAAGTTTGTCGGTATAATAAATTTTAAGATATGGTTCTGAAAATGTAGTTTCCTTATTAAAAATGACTGTTGTTATGATTTATGTTAACTGAAATGTCTCATAAATAAAACAAACTTAAAATCTTGAAATGTCTGACAAGGGAGTTATTATCTTCCTTTTATACCTAATTACATGCAAAGTTAGATTTACGTCTGGGTCTTACAAGAATACATTAATGTTACCGTAATGAGTAAGGTCTTTATATTTCCAACAAAGCTTGAAATTCTATTTTTTTCATAATTTAAAGTCAATTTTATTATCATAAAAAATATAAAGTTCTACATTCGCATCCGACGTTAAAAAGTTTTTACATTTGCACTTAATGGATCATTCTATTTTCATAAAATCTGCTTGAAAACTTTCTTCGCTTCACCACCCACAAATGATTTTAATCTTTTCAACCGTTCTTCTGAATTGTTAGAAGTTTTCTTAATTACAGTTCATTTTAAAAACATTAAGAATAATCTAAGTTTAGATTGGTGTATGTGATCAAATCATTCAGTAGAGCATTAGAAGCTCTTGTAAGAATTGATACTAGGATATGGTGGAAGCATTTCAAAAGTTAACATTTGAAAGTAAATAGATAAAAAGAAATAGAAAAAGGTTTTTGTTCTTAGAAACTTAAAAGATAACAAAGCGTTTCCATTAGATAGAAACTTTTATCTTGAATGATAGACTATAAGACAAATTCTTATACAAATTAAAACATTTCATTAACATGAACACAAACAATGTAAAAGGGATTTTATGAAATATATTACTATAATATAAAATGGCTATACTAAGTATATAAACAAAAGTAAATATAATAATAATAATAATTTCTACAACCCATAGCCTGGAAACCAGCCCCCAGAAGCTATAAGCTTGTGCGGGAGGGAGGGGGCGATTATTATTATTACTTAGGCCCTATGTGCGGCTGCAGCCGACTTACAGATGGAACAGCGCAAATCCCACATTTGTGTTAAAGCGAAGGAAAACTGCAGAAAACCTTAACCAGATCTGCCGGCGCCGGGAGTCGACCGGGGCCGCCTGGGTGAAAGTCCGGTACGCTAGACATTACACTACCAAGGCTGTTAAACCATAAAAGAATATTAAACGCCACTTCGTTTACATAGTCATTATTAAATTAAACGATCAACATAATTTAATTAATCTAGTTATTATCATCATCGTATATACAATAACCTGTTTATAAAATAATTTTTTATATTTGCGTTTCCTAATGAATTTTTTCAGAATACTGGAAACAGTAACATTTTATTTTTTAAAGTTGACATCACTGTTAGACAGCTGGTCTTAGAATGTCAAACTTATCTTATTTACGCAGTGAACTTTTGCAACTGAAATGCAACGCTTGCTAAACTATGTAGCATTGCAAGATGGGAGCGACGCCGACCGTAGACCCGCTACGGGCATAACAGTTTTTACTTTATTGTTAACAAAATTGTACATTTTGATACTGTCATCATATGGGATGCATTGTGTTGTGTATGTGCAATATGCTCACGATAAACTTAACGTAATAAAATTCAGTTTCATAAAATTGTATATCTTTACCTTATAAGTTATAATATCCAAGAGATCCAATGAATAATTATTTTTGGTAACACAAATCATTCTTTGCTGAAAATACTATTGCATTTATACCTCATTAATTTCTTTAACAAATAAGGTATTTATTCTATGAAATAAAATATATTATCCAATTTTTTAATTCATTAAGTAGCAATTATTTATGTCATAAATATATTGGCATACATTCTACTTTAAATTTATAATAATTTTCAACAGTACGTATAATAATACACCTGGCAAATTTGAACAAGGTCCTGTTGCTTAGTAGCGGGCTTTGTGTGTATCAGACAAGAATGGGAATTTCTACGTCGCGCGCATTACCTAAAGTTAGCGAGGTTATGTGAAAAACAATTGCATAATTTCTAGTGTTGCCAACTGTCATGCTACTTACCAAAATATCCCTAACAAATTTTATTTAAAACTAAGTATTTTTTTAATTATCTAATAATGAAATAACGCAAATAGAAAAAATAGTATAAAGTATTTGTTTCATAAGACGTTTTAGCGCACTTGTCCTCTTTAGAAAACTCCCCGCTACGCAGGTCGGTTTCTAAACTCGGACGCGTGCGCTAAAAACGTGTCTTATGAAACTAATACTTTAATATACTATTAATGTAAACTAAATTTACACATAAACCGTGGTGGATTAACACAACGCAAACCAGTGCCCGGCTTACAAAACTTTTATAACTCTTTACTTGCACGCTTTCTCATTTTCATCATAAATAAGTAAAAAAACGAATCCATGCACCGACAAAAATAGCAGATTTGAAGTTATTTCTAGTACATTTAAGTATTCCCTTACGGTTATAAACGAAAAGAACAAGTATAACAACAAGTTTATTTAATATTCAACCAATACATCACATTACCGTAGATCATCATTTAGTAGAGAAGACCACTCTTTGTAAGGCAGTAGTACAATACTACCATATTATAAACAATTACTTGCAGTAATTGTTTTACTATTTTATTTAACATAATTGTGATACATTTACTGCATTTTTCGTGTAGAAACAACCTTTCATTATCAACTAGGAATCTGGTTAGGTACCAAATTGCAACCACTTAGAGCGCCTTAACTAGAATTATCTCGCACGTTGTAAATTCTTTGCTGCCATTATAAACGTGTTTTTGGGACAAAAGCAACCAAAAATAAATGCTGAATGTATTGATAGAATTCAATAACTATTCATTATTAGTTGAATTATTGTTAGACAGGATTATTTATTTCATTAACATTTGCAAGTAAATGGTCCCACCTCATCACAGTATGGTTTGATTCAAATGTCAGTTTATTTGTAAATAAAATATTCTTTTGTCTCCCATGACAATAATAATAGTTTTGTTAAAAATGCGCTAATAAGAATTCTTATTGAAGGAAAAAATATATACATACATTTACAGGTAATAAACATTAAAGAGAAAAATGGTACAGGTAATTTTACGTAAACTTACTCTAATCAAACAATGTATTTTTTTTCTGGATACATAGGTCGAACTTTACAGTTCATTAGCGTTTCACAAAAAAAGCACTAACCACTAGGTGTAAAACACCTCACAAATTGTAGATATGAAGCAAGAAAAACTTGTAAAATATAATCGCTAATACCTTCTTTTCACCAAAGATCAACGAATTAAAGTTCACAATAATTGTTTTTAAATTGCCATTTCATTAGCAATCTCTTTATGAGTCACTGAAAACCATATAAGTTCAAGCGCGTTTTTTCCCTTTAATACGCCGCATTTGATGGTACAGACATACATAGTCGTTTAGATAAGTGTTAATTGGCAGCGCAGGTGTTTAAATTTATTTACAGATGGGGGAAGGGTCTAACCAACTACCCTTAGTACATATTCTTAGATTTTAAAAGTATAGCTGTTTTTAAATTTAAAATCATCCCTTGCTGCTGGTCGGTGTTTAAGAACGTTCGTTCTCTTTGATTGTTTTTATTATTATTTATGCGTGATTTTCAGAGGGGTACCAGTAAAAAAGCTTATTGGTACATATTGTGTTAGTAGTAACCTTGAGACGTTAACGTTTATTTAACTAATTAATTACATCGCTCATGCTTGTTTCATCTTGTTTAATGATATGTCCTACACAGCGCATCACCGTCTGCCGTCGGTAATGATTACACTCAGATCTGAATAAAAGATAAGATTTCTTTCTTATTCAGAACCCTTTTTCAAACGGACAATAATGTATTATTTTTATTAGGACTGACGGTTTCCATTAGTTATGAAAGTTTATTAAAATGCCACTGGTTGTTCCCAAGGATTTAAAAATATTATTTCATTATTGATTTTAACGTAGCACTTTATTACGTAGTGTCCTGAATTATTTCAGCAAACAATACCGAAAAGATTAATCCTTTAATATCAAAATTAACTAATCCTCGAATTTTTTTTATGAATTTTAAATAATAACTCGTAGGAATAATTTTGGTGGTTACTACAACATTATATTAAGTTGGTTTACTTTTAAACCTTTATTTAAATTTCTATACCGTAGTATTAGCTGCGTTATGGATTGATTTCATTAATTCGAAGATCTAGTCAACGATAAACCCACTTGCTACACTTTTAACTGTAGATCCACGAACTTTATATGATTATTGATTCGACAGAACTTAATTTCAGTCTCCCAAACGATTTATTTATCGGATTCCTTCAAAGTTTTTTAATCACGTTATTAATCGTTTAATTAAATAATTATACTGACACTAAATTTAACTTTAACAAACCACGATACTGTAATTAATTGCCCTTTGACAAAACTGTTCCTGTACTGTATTCGAAGGTCTCACGCTAACCATCCACTCTCTTCGAGTGCTTGCAGCTAACTTACTCTTGGGGGGTACAATTACTTTTGCGTTGATATCTTTTAAGAAAGAAAAAATTCAAATCTGTGAGCCAATGATAATTGAACGCACCAAACCTTCTAGACTTTTCAATCAAACGTCACGGTAATTCCCGCATCTGAAATCTCCCTTTTAAAGAGTAAATCGATATTTTTGCACGTGGCCTTCAGACAATTGTGTTCTAGAAGGAATTTTTATTTGACTACACTCTAAAAAAATATATTCAACCCAACATTAAAACAGCACGTACGGAAAATAATAAATATAACTAAATGTCATATAATTTTGTTAGAAGGGCGGTAACACTTTTGAATATTTATAAATTCATATTTATTTGGAGACTTTTCTTCGAAACGACATTTGTGGTCATGAGAACACCTTAAAATAAGTTTTAGCATATGCAAGGACGTCATTTACTGTAATAAAAAGTCTACATTTTATTTTGGAAGGAGTCTTATCCGTAATTTTATTCTAGAAGGAATGTCATTCGTATGAAAACATTTTAGGGAGACCCCTGATATTTAAGAAAACACCATTTTAATTAAACTGAAGTCTGCTGATTTTAACCCAATGAAAAATACACTGTATAATACAGGATCGTACCAGGGTTTTTTATTATTATTAATGCATACAAAATTACATTATTATAAATGGGGAATTTTAACACGTTACAAGGGTAAGCTGTTTTAATATCTTTTTATTGAATTTAATTTTCGTATAATTGAATCACGTATTTGAGAAACTCCCACATACCCACTTTCATTACTTCCAACTACTTTTTACTTTATCAGGAAATAAATGGATGGAAATTTAAATAATGTTCATGGCACTTAAGTTTAAAAATGAAGATTGAATTTTATTAAAATATATTGTATTTATCTTAGCTTAGACCAGCTTATCGAGCTTAGACCATAAAAATATTGAAAACCTAGTGGTGCTCAACAAACATTTTAACCTTATAATTCACTCCTGATGGAGTTTTGTGGCGTGGAGTTATTTCATAAAGTGTTTTTTATTTTTCAAAGCAGTTTCTATGTAAATAAATATCCTGTTAAACGGACATAAAGCAACTATCAGAACTAAAGCGTATATGCAATAAATATTTGATTATTTAGGTTATTGCCTTGGTAGCCTTGGTAGTGTAATGTCTGGCGTGCCGGACTTTCACCCAAGCGGTCCGCGATCGACTCTCGGCGCCGGCAGATCTGGTTAAGGTTTTCTGAAATTTTCCTTAGCTGTGACACAAATGTGGGATTTGCGCTGTTAAATTTGTAAGTCGGCTGCAGCCGCACATTGGGCCTACATAATAATAATAATCACCTCCTCCCTCCCGCACAAGCTTATAGCTTCTGGGACCTTGGTTTAGGCTATAGGTTGTAGTAGTTATTATTATTATTATTATTGTGTTACTATTACTTAAACCTTCATAATTTTTGCTTAGTAATTAAAAAAAATGTTTGGCATAATACATCATGTCTACATGCAAGAATATAATTGGAGTGACATTTTTATTAATAATCTCCGCAATTTTATTCACGCGAGTGTAGATAATGCATTACTGTTAAGTGAAGTATTTAAACATTATAACAAGAAAAAGCTAAATCCCATTACTATGATAAAATACAGTGGCACTAAAAGTACGTAGAGCATATAATTCTTCTCAAATGCGCTCGTGCATTAGGAACTTGCAAGCTGATGCATACTACATAATATTCTACGTGTTCTGATATTACAAAAGAGGTTTGTATTATTGAACATAACAACATTCATTTATCACTAGATTTATTTTATTCTGCAGAATCGTATTCCGAAAACGCTTTTACACCATTACAAATGACACTCTAGTGAAAATGGTAGAGTTTAAGTTGTTGTAATATACCAAGTGCAGTTCCATGTCTGTGTATCATAAACAAGTCTATATCTTTATTTTTCTATAATTATAGAATAAAAGTAATGTAAATTTGACTCATCATATTGCTTGCTTCTTTCTAATAAAATTTCAATAAAAACTATTTTCCGCAATCCTGTACTCTCTGAAAATACATCTAGTGACCGTATCTCAAACAAGATAATTTGATTGTCCAGGGAGACCTACGTTCAATTAGGGTATTTTGGTGCTTAAGGCTGGAAATTGACAAACTCCGGAAAAATTGCTGTTGACGTCGTTACTGGTACAAAACATTAATTTAGCTCAGTTCCAGACCTTTAAGATTGTACTACCAAACCATAGGTGGCCCTCGCGTCGGAAGTACAATGATAATGAATGTACAATGATTGTAATAATAATAATAATTTTGTATAAATATTACAGAATTAATATTAAAACATCGGTATCGCCTCAATTTTAGAATAAACTACCTATCATTTTTACATATTTAGTTAGAATTTATGAAAAAACTACTAAAGATATTATTATGTTTTGCATTACATAATTACATATTTAAAGTTATCTATATAAGTTAATAGTGGTAATGTATACGTTTAAATATAAACCAATTTTAAAATTTTAATGTGCATTCGAAGGTTATTAACCACTGCTGTGAATTAAAATTAAAAATAACACTAAAATTTAGTAAAAACATGTTGCAGCTACAGCGCCATCAATTTCAAAATAGCTACATTATTGTCCACCAAAATTGCCTCAAAATGATAATAATCGTAACCGAAACTGTAACATAATTATTGTTGTTATAAATAAAGTTTTATCAATTAAATTGGTTGATCTTTGAATTACTCGAGTACTTTCAAATTATCGTAGAGAGATATTTTAGTTTTAAGAAAGAAAAAATATTTATACTTATGGTTATAGCTTTTATGTTTATTTAGTTATTTTCGAATAAATTTTAAATAATTCGTTTGTGAAAGTCTACTTCATGCTTTTATCTACAAGATTCTAATGTTGGATACACAATCTATGATATATTCTTTTTTAAAATAATGAAATTCATAGGCTCTGCATAGCTTATTTTTATACAGTCACTTCCCCCCTTAACAAGTTGCTTACATCGTATCACGAGATTGGTTTGTTACCTCAATAAAGTCACATGAAAAGTAGACGTTCAGTTGAAAGCAAATCTGCACTTTCACACGTACTATATGTTTACTGAGACAATAGTACAGATGATTTACTGAACTTTATTTCTTTAAATCTTTTCCTAGATTTAAATAATTTATATCATACACTGTTAGATTTGTAATAAATCAAACACTTCCTTTTCCTTCACTTAGTAGAAAGATTTTATGGCATTGGTTCCTTGTAATTTTAAATCTGATTACTTTTATTTCCTTACCTCAGTTTTTACAAAGAACTTGTTAAAGTTTACACTGATTTCAGTAGCAAAACTATCTTTGCTGTTTTTAAAATTTTGGAACTGAAAGATTAGACTTTGGAATAGGGAAATCAGAGATGAATACCATAACTATTATAAGTAAATTAATGAATACAAATTAATAAGCCTAGAACAGCTTTGAAAACAGTTACACAAATTGATTATAAGAAATAGCAAGGATTTAAATTTTATTTTATAAATATCTCTAAAAAATTGTCAAAAATTTGTAAAACGGCAATTTCTAAAAAAAGCATGCAATAAAAATAAAACAAAATTGAAAGGTAATATCAAAGTTGCTATTCGTCTTTAATGATCAATGCCAATAGAATAACAAACATCCAAAAGTCTTAACGGTACACGTATCATCCAAATTCATCTTATTATTCCAGTGTAGATGTAAATTACAAACATAATAGCAGAAACAAGTCAGTAAGACCTTGATGTACTCATTTTTATTATTCTGCCGTAGTTAGCAAGAATGCAGTTCTTGCAGATACGGTTTTCTTGCTAAGCAGTTATACAGGGTGGTCCAGACCACCCGTACCCCTTTTAAAATGCGTAGGATTAAAAATTTTTACTAAGACGATGGGTGATCCTACTAATGTCGATGTTCTCTATCGAATGACGCCAAGAAGAAATCCTCCTGACCCCCCCCCTTGTAGGGGTTAAGGGGGGCAACTTTAAAAATTCAAATAGGAATCCCTAAATTTTATTGCATATTTAGATTCTACTTGTCAAAATACGAATAATTTATTTGAAACCTTTTTTATCTTGGCAACAGGTGGCGCTGTAATCGCAAAAAACCGACTTTTTGCGTTTTCCGCTTCTCTGGCATATTTCCAGATGCAAATAACAGTTTTTCATATTTTTTACTAAATAGTGATAAAAAAGCTTTGCTGATGTGTACTTTCATGAGAAAAAATTTTACGTTACGATGAAAAACGGAAATTCTCTCTCTAAGATGTTTTCGACAAACAGATTTTTTTTCTTGCGTTGTATGTGACAACAATCTTTTTCTGAAATTTTTAGATCGTTTTTTAACCTTAACGTCTACGTATTTAGATATTGCTTAATCTTTATCTGAATATTTATTTTAAGCATATGTAATTAATAAAAATAATCGATAAAACATTCTAAAATGTAATCTGCTCTGCATATGGCAAAATAATGTTTTTTCCATTACTAACATAGCTATGAAGTTGACAATTATTGCGTCTCCTAGCCAACTGAGAAGTTGAATTTCTCTAGTAGTGGTTAATAATATTTATTCACAATCATATTGCAATATGTACATTTCATATGTTGTAAAAACCTTGGAAAGTAAGCTATTGCTATAGCAACACCAAAGTGGTTAACAATTTTCTTTACATGTCTGTAAAACTGACATGTAAAGTTATGGCCGACTTGTTTTTCTGAATAATTTAAAACAGGACGTATTATCCGATTTAAATTTGAGTTTTTATAAATATATTTAACGCTAAAAACATATTTTTTATTTAATATTAGTTTTATTTTTATTTTTCCGTATTTTATATTTTATAATTACAATGGAATTAATTAATTTCTAATTTTAAAATACTGAGCGCATACATCGCCATCTAGCGGCGAAGAATGAAACCTTACTTAAAATTTCTTTTGGTCGATAAATGGCTTTGATTGAAATTATGACAGTTTATAAAAAATTTATTTTAAAATTTAAAATTACTTTTTATTTTGATTATTTTAAGTCTAATTATTGTAAATAAAATAGTATACATGTTTCGTTGGTAAAGTTTCCACGCCTCGCGATAATTGTTTGACCTCGACGTACCGTCTCGGTCAAACAATTATCGCTTGGCTTGTAAAGATATCCTTTACCAACTCAACATGTAATATACTATTTCTATTATTAACCTAGGTTAATAATGGATAAATTCAAATGTTTTGAGAATCCAGGGATAGTTGTTTAACAAAAACTTGTGCAACATAATTTTGTATACCCAGGAGATTGTCGTTAACGTATTTGCTGCTTGAAATTACCTAACACAATAATTACAAACGTTGTTTGAAAATAAGTTTTATTAGTGGAAATGTCAATCTGCATCAGACTACTTGATTTTTGTTTTATTAGTGGAAAGGCGAATTTGCATTCCTGTGCTACTTGATTTTTATAAAAAAATCAAATTTTAATTTTTGCCTTAGATTTGGCTAGTAGTGGAAAAAATAGTATATACACCACGGTGGTGAAAACATTAGTAGGCCTCGCACCTTATTCCGCCCGGGGCAAAGCCCCTCGAGAAATAATCTTGGTGCTCGGTCAATAATAACAATCTTCACCACCTTGGTGTGTAATATACTATTAAATCGTACTAATTTAATATTTAATTTTAACAGAAAATAACTTGCTACAATTCTTTACTTCGCAATTCTATTTAAATAGTATGTAATTGTTGAAAATCAACTATTCAAATAAATAATTTTTATTCCACAATTTAAAATTTTATTCGTTTAAATTATTCTTACTTTATGGCCTGAGTGGATGAGATTTCATCATTCAATACGCTAAAAGAAAGATAACCACCGAAGTTTAATAGTAAATTACAAAGTGAAATTGTCGCCGACAGATTTTTGTAATGCGTGACTTGATATGTTTTGAAGTAAAACCATCTTCCCCAGTAGAATCTTGGAAAATGTTGTTAGAATGGAACACAAATTCTAACAACATTTAAGGCAAAAAAATATTGTTATCACGTACAATGTTAGAAAAAAAAATCCGTTTGTCGAAAACACCTTAGGTAGAGAATTTGCGTTTTTCATTGTAACGTAAAATTTTTTCTCATGAAAGTACACATTAGCAAAGTTTTTTCATTACTATTTAGTAAAAAATAGTAAAAAATATGAAAAACGTTTATTCGCACCTGTAAATATGCCAGAGACGACGGAAAATGCAAAAAGTCATTTTTTGCGATTACAGCACAACCGGTTGCCAAGATATAAAAATTTTTCAAATAAATTATTCATATTTTGATGAGTAGAATCTAAATATGCAATAAAATTTAGGGATTCCCATTTGAATTTTCAAAGTTGCCTTCCTTACCCCCTACAAGGGGGAATCAGGGGGTTCCATTCTGAGGTCATTCGAAAGAGCACATCGACATTAGTAAGATCACCCATCGCCTTGTTAAATATTTTTAATCCCCCGCATTTTAAAAGGGGTGTACGGGTGGTCTGGACCACCCTGTATATGTTACTGTAAAAGACCGAAATGTGGTCAACGTCTACATTCTCAGGTGAATGTCAACATTCTCAAAGATGCTTGATGTAGAATATCATTATTTCTGACTTATACCGGTGAATATAGACATTCGACATACAGATTTGGTTAATGTTGAAAGAATAAGTTCATCAAAAAATAAAACAAAAATATTGCGGTGACCTTTGAATAATAAAATAAAATACAATATGTCCACCGTTCCAAATATAAACATAAATTATATACTGTAGATTAAAATGAGAATACACCACAAATATTCTTCTTTATTCCTCTCAGCTAGCTCAGGTTTGCTCAGTAAAGCATAAATTATTTGAATTGCGAGACTCTTATTTACTTTTATGCCTGGAAAGAAAGAAAAACTTAAATCGTAAGCACTAAAGCTCCTGCAAGCTGGACAACTGCTGCTAAACTCTGAATTTAAAAGAAGATAAGAACGCTGGATACTTGTGTTAACATCAATTAAACACATTTGTAAAATTGAAAACACATAAACTTTATTTAACGAACAAAAATAAAAAACCAAATGGAACGTCAAAATAAAAAAAAATTGTTATTCAAGATAATACAATTGGTAATTGAGAAATAAATTTCTCAGGTTTGCTCAAACGTGAGAAATAATTGTAGTAACCTGACATAGGATCAGTATGGTCATTCGTTTAAACAAACCAACACAAAAGAAATTTGTTTAAAAATAAAATATTTGTCAAAAGAAAATAAATTTTATGTAAAGAAATTTAGTTGTTTTATTTACTTCGAATCAAATAAATTCTGAAAAGAACTTAATAAACTAAACCAAATAATTTTATATTTTAGGATGAACTTTACAAGTTAATTATTATTTATGAACTTAACAAGAATCATTTATTACAACCAACTTTGTATATTACGATATACTTTCCTTTTTAAAAGTTAATCATTATTGGTAACACTGTGATGAAACCAACCAGCTGACTTCTTGTTTATAAAATCGATACGTAGATCGATGTCAAAAAAATAAATTCAATCCGAATTTATTTAAAACAATCACTTTCACTTTTAATAATTGTTGCACAATAATTAAATCTTCCTTTAATCCTTTTAAAAAAATGTTCAGGTAACAGTTTAATTTATTTTAAAATTTTATTTATACTGTGACATTTATGTCAAAACATATGGTTAACTATCTAACCTCAAATTAGTTACAGATATTTTATCCGGAGCCGGGCATAAATTCTGCCTTCTACGTTTTATCGAATCATCTTGTTACAATTTGCCCCAGCTTATATAGTTTATGCCAGAACAAAAGAAAACTATGACACTTTTTCAAAACAACGGAACATCGAGCAAGCTCGTGACGTCACTAATCCGGGACAGCTGATATTTTTCTCACTAATCTTAATTCTGTTATTATAGGATTGTAGCCCTTGAAACGAAGATCAATAAAGTATGATACATTCATTATCCCAAAATGTATCGTAACGAGGATATTCGAGAAAAACGTTTGACAATGTACAAAACTCATTACGATCTAATTACATATAAAGTTCAACAAATCAAGGTTCATCCTTTACAAGCTAGTTACAGGAATACATGATACAAGTAATACAATTCATTTATCCATAGAAACATCTTTACAATTTAATATAAACATGATTTTTACAGTACACAATACAATGAATACACCAATAAATGCATATACAAGTGCCAGCTAAAATATTAAGTCAACGTTAATCAATTTATGCACAAAATGTCCAGCATACAGTACTCTAAGCACTTGCATAAAAACAATGGTGAGGAAAAGCAGGATAAAAGTCTATAAGAGTCATATTAACACAAACGACAGGATTGAATACCTTCATTAATTGAAGTGACCAGAAATCTTGTAAACAAATTCAAAAATTAACTGTATTGTATCAGTCATGATAAGATTGACCTAATTAATCTATTTTCAGCTAATTAACAACATAAACTTGAGCTGGTCTCCTGGAATATAGAAAAATCTATCTAACGTTAAACATCGTAATATGTAAATTTTAATATGGAAATTACATCTTCCTAACAAGTGGGAAACCGCCCCAAAGTAACATGGGTTGCATAAACATGATTATAATCAAGCAATCTAACTAATTTATATCCTTTTTCTAAAAATGAAACCTATTATTATTATGCATGAGAAAGCTAGGTTATGTTTGCATGAAGTGATTATTCTTAATTTTTAATTTAAGTATTAATGAACCTAACTGTGGTCCTATCTATAGCCTTTATATTAATTATACCCATGACATAGCACGTCCCTCTTTTAATTTAAATCCGATATAAAAATATTTGTATTAACGTTTCTGTTCGATCGATAAAATTTTCAATACAGTGATTTGATATCACCTCAATATGTATTATTATCAATAAACAAATTATAATAAAAACCACTGGAGAAAAAAATAAAACAATTTTATTTGTTAGAACAACTAAAACTATTATAATACTTCGAGTTGCAGAAAAGTCCCTTGCTTTTACAGCTCGTTTAGACCTGTTGCTTCGGACGTCCACCAAAGCTCTTCGATGTATGACAGACAAGGTCCGAATGGAATAAAAATATTGTCAAATATTCGGTCGTTCACTGACGTGTTTGGTATATTTACATACAGTAATATATTGTCATGTTATTTTGACCTACAGAATAAGGAATTCATCCATTCAATAATTTTAAACAAGTTTAGATATGAAATTTAAAGCGATACGTTAGATTAACCTCACTTTTTAAATTAGTATTTTGAAGAATTTATCTTTTATAAAGATAGAAAATGGTTTTTCATAAGTTACATGCACACTAGTACACTATAGCCAGAAAAAGGGTATTTGTAAAACTGAGTTTTCATAGAATTTAGTTAATTCTCTTTATCCAACTAACGGTGACTAATGGGGAGTGTACAAGTATTTACCTAAGTATTGTCTTACCTGAGCATTTTATAAGAAAGCAATGTTTTCAAGTTAACGAGATTATTATTTCATTAAATTTGATAAATAATTTTAATAGAGGATTGTGAAGTTAATTCTTTACCACATAATCTTAAATGTAGGGGTTGGTTTTGACAAATGATATCAGTAAAGCAATGTACAAGTATGTGCAGTTATGTATCGTACACTAAAAGTGTAATTGGCTTGAATTTTTGTTGATATCTGAGATTATGTAAATAATATTTATTAGCATATAAAGTTTAAATTTGTGAAGATAGGAAGGTGTGGAAAGATATTTTTATGCAAATAAGTTAATAAATAGTTGTATAAAAATGAGATTTCATCGGCATTCAATAGAAGCTTTGTTGTGAAATGAAAACATGCCATTAGAAAGGGAAATTAATAATCTATCAATTTATCTAATTAATTTTAGGATTAGTTAAATTTATAAACATTAATTTCGTTATGTTATAAATCAAATTCCAGAGTTTTTTGTTTCATGCAAAATTCCCAATAGAGCTCAATTATTTTCCAGAAACTTATAAAAACTCGGCCATTTTTGTAACAAACTCTCTTTCAATTTAAATATTTTGAAAAATACACACCTGTTGAAGAGCAAAAATTAATTTTAAGGTTATGTTTTGAGTTGAAAAACATAAGTAAAACATAAGTTTTTTTTTAATTTCACGCCTACAAGACCCAACAACTAAGGTCAAATGTGGCCCATCTAACATGCAACACGAATACCACACCCATAGTTGAGGGTCGCCCCAAGTAGGACTCGAACTGACAATCCTTGAAACACGAGTGATGCATTGACACCACTCGTTCACCGCCGGCCCAAAAACGTTGAAGTGTTTAAATATTTAACAAAGTTATGTAAATCCAACTGATTTTCTTTTACTAACAAGTGCATTGAATTCATTCAAGTAACTGTAGTATTGCGACAAGCAATTGTTGGTGGTCACTGGTTTATTAAACAAAAGTTACAATAACGAAAATATTTTTTTCGTGCTTCGCACATGTTTATATGTACTTTTCTTTTGTTATTAATTCTGTATGAAATGTCAACTTTATAAGTTGTGTTACTTAAATGATCTCGACTGCAATAAATGCGTTACGAGTTTCCCAATAATTATATGTTTCATTTATAAACCTAAATATATATAAATCGACACTAAATCCACTTGGTACACGTCAGTAACAATTTACTTGGAAATGGATTTTCTTACCTGATAATAGATTTATCAAAATTTTGTTATGATTGGTTATAAAATTAATTGATTTATCACGATTAGACAAGCAAACGAAAGTATGTAAGAATTATGTTGATGCCAGAAGTATTAATCCTCTGACAAAAAGAATTACACTATTTTGGGATTGATATTTCATAGAATTTTGGTATCAATGTTTAAATTTCCTTTTCATTTTATTTTTGTTTGTTTGTTTGTGTTGAGTTTATTGAATAAAGTGTTGTAAGAAAAGAAAAAATGCTTTATACTTGTTGCATATTACTGTGTTCCTTGATTTATATAATTATTTAGTGCCTTATTGAAGCGACTCGTATGAGAATCTCAATTTGTGGAGAGTTAGACTTTTCACAACAATTTTACTTAGCTGGAGGAATTATATTAAATAAAAGGTAAAAGAGTGGTGAGTTGTATGTTGTATGCGACTTTATTATTCCTACCGCCGTCAGTTTTTGAATCTTTTAACCACCGGTATTGTAACAATATACATAACTCTAATACAAGTACTTCAAAGAACTTGAACATTTATAAAATATACTTTATGCAGCATAAGGTACGACTCTAGAAAGACTAGAATTGGTAATTAATCAAATATAAATTTCTTCAGCCAGAGTCAGTGTCACAGTCAATACCTAAAAAGTGATAGTGAAGAATAGTGATCTAGTAAATTGTAATGGCTTGCTAAGCTCAGCCATTTGACTCTTTTGTAGTTTATTTAAAAAAGATTTCCATGCGGAATTTTCTGCATTGAACCCTTTTCTTTATGTGCTATTGAGAATTGGATATAACCAAAATGCTTATGTTCAATAATAATTTAACATAACGAAAATCTTATTTGTGTAACGTCAAATATTTTATTGTGAAACGTCAACATAAAATATGATATAAATATATTTATCAGTGATAATTCTCTTTTATATATTTCAGGATGGATCACCCATCATCAAGCTCACAAACTTTGTTTATAATTGGGCAAATAATTTTATTATTGGCCATCTTTTTTTAGATGTACTAATGTACTGTCTGTTTATAACAGACCTTCACTGATACAATTATAACAATACAATGTGTTATTATAATAATTATTAATGCAATTTGAGCAATTACAACATAGGTTTCTAGGTAATATTTAATTATTATTAATTATGAAGGTTTTGTAAATTATTAACCTGACAATTGTTTTAATTTAAAAATGTCCTTATTAAAGGCAGATACGAATTGATATTGACATTTTTAATTTTGAGACATTTGTCAGGTTAATAATTAACCTTTTTATTTTTATTTTATTTAAAGAATGTTGTTTTTTGTTAAAGAATATCATTACAAATTAAGATATTAGAAATTATTCATCTGCATTACTGTTTGATGCTTTTTTTGTTTCTAAATACTGCACATGATTTTAATTTAAATATATTATATAAGTATTATGAAAAAAATAAAGTGCTTTAATGCACTGCTTTAAAAATGTGTGTAAAAGTGTGAGATTTGTCAAATTCGATAACTTTATAATAGAATTTTTCACTTTAATTACAGTTTGCAACTTGTGGTTAACTATTGTAGTAAGTAGCTTACAAAGCAGAAGTTAGTAACATAATTCAGTTTAACTTGGAAACTCATTTGTCTAAAGTATCATGTTCCGTGCAAAACACATCTTGCATGTATCTCAGTAAGTTCACTTTTGTTAAATCTTGACTAACTTCAAAGACTTTCCATGCTGTACACCTTCAATCAAGTTATAATATTTAAACTTTCAGAATCTGTTAGGAATACAAAGATTTCCATCAAAAGCTGGTAGAAAATTTTATTAAAAGGATCTATCCATTCAATATCCTTACAGAACACCAGGCAGATTTTCAAAGCAATATGTTAAAATTAAAATAGACCTTATCTGAAATTACTCGATTTAAATGTTCCGGAGGGTAACTCAATCGATTACTACCACCGCCACCTCGACCTAATGCAACTCCAATAAAATCTGTTTAATTTCAATTTCGTCCATTTATCTTCATGAAACAAGGTGTCTGTGTCTGCCAAAAAATTATTCTTTTACATAAACCACATCAAATTACCTTTAACTAATGAATTATAAAGGCGTTTCTACCTAAAGCAGGAAAAGCAGACCAGGGCATTCTAATCAATCTTCGTTTAATATGTCACACGTGCCAAGAGTTTGTGGGCGTAGTGAAACAGGATAAATCCGCTAGGTCCGATTTCCCCCTTACAAAACAAAATTTATTAAGGTAACATTTCACTTATCAAACAGAAGAAATCATGTCGTTTTATTAAAGAGGATTAATCGAAGCGAAAACAACCAATTCTTTCTACGTGTTTAGGTCCTTGTCAATTTATTCATTTCAAAGGTTTTCTAGATCTTATTTTTCTCTGCCTATATTAAGGATTAGCAGAAATATAAAGCAATCACTATAAAAATGATTTAGTACTTAAAAAGAATGGTTGCTTTTAAGGATAATGTGTCAAGTTGTACTATAGTAAGATAGAAAAACTCTTAAAAGACCGAAAAAGTTCGATTCGGTTTCTCACTTGCCACAAAATTGGTGTACAAGGGGGAAAATATAAACCAAGAGATGAAAGCTATCCAACGAAAAGTGTATCATCTTATGTTTCCTTTTTTAAGAAAAAAACCTTTAAGCCTTTTATCTTTAATTTCTTCTACGTCAGAAACTTGAGTTAAAAAGGAAATGTTGGTTTAAAAATATTTTGTTATTCTTAGGAGTCGTCTTTAAATTACGTAACGCTTGAAGAGGGGAGAGAGGTTTTTGATAACGTTACGCAGAGTTACAAGGGGAAGGGGGATCTTAAGCTTAGCGTAACGTAACTTCAAAAAATTTAATTTTTAAATTGTCAATTGATTTAAAACGATACTATAAATATTATTTTAATAAATTAAATATTTTGTTGTATGATTGTTGAAAAATAATATTTCAAATTTCGCGGGTTTCGAGACGTTCATAGTCGTCATAAAATTTCGGGGTTTAGATGCTTTTTAAAATTATTGCGGGGGGGTTAGGTTAGGTTAGGTTAAAGGTGAGTGTGGCGTCCTGTCCGCCCCTCCACTGCGACCTCCTGGGTCTATTGTGGCTCACACCTAGGTTAGAGTTCACCCTCCAGTCCCATTCTTTTAAGGAAGGTGAGTAGTCTGGTGGGTGATAGGTTGGTCAGATCCTCCAGCTTCAGTTGCACTGAACCAAACAGTGAGAATCTGGTGCGGTCCCCTGCGGGACAGGTACATATGACGTGCTCTGCTGTTTCCTCTGCCTCTAAGCATAGACGGCAGACGGTCTCGTCTGCTAAGCCTAGCTTATGCATATGGTATCTAAGACGGCAGTGCCCAGTGAGAAGGGCAGTTACGCTGCGCAGTCCTAGTCTGTTCAACTCTAACAGTGAGGTATGTCTGCGTTTGGATGGGCCCTTTATTGCTGCCTTGGAATAAGCCATCCCTGGGCGGCTATGCCACAGTGCCTCATCCAGCTTGTTACAGCACTTTTGGCCTCGGCCCTTGAAATGCCAAGGACCGGCTCTGGGCCAATAAACTTCGAGCTGGCACCTCTCCTAGCGAGGTGGTCAGCTAACTCATTCCCTTCAATGCCAGAGTGACCGGGAACCCAAATTAGGGTGACTTTGTTGGCTTTCCCCAATTTGGAGAGTGCCTCCTGACAGCTCCATACTGTTGCTGATGTACAGCCACAGTTTGTCAGGGCTTGGAGAGCAGCCTGACTGTCAGAGAAGATCTTTATCGATTTGAGTGCGTGACGCAGGTCGATTAACGTCCTTGCACACATCTCGATGGCATAAACCTCTGCCTGAAAAATAGTTGTATGCGTTCCAAGACTGTAGTACAATTCAGTTCTTGGATTGTTGCAGTACACTCCAGCTCCTACCCCATCCGAGGTTTTGGAGCCATCAGTGTAACAGTCGATGTCAGCTTTCTGCAGGGCATTCTTTGATTGCTCCCATTCGTCTCTATTAGGAAATAGGACTTTATACGGTTTGCTGAAGTTATATCTGGTAGACATTGTGTCGGTCATCATACCTAGGAGGTTATCCGATTCTATTACAGGTAATAGTCGGTTTGGTATGAAGATCACTGTCTCCGGCTTCTGTCTTGCCGCTTAATAGAATCGATATGTGGCCAGTCTGGCTTCTCCCTCTAACACAATGTGTAGGGGTGGTAGATCCAGTAGCATTTCCATAGCTGCCGACGGTGTAGTGCTTAAAGCTCCTGTCACCGCCAGGTTGGCTGTTCTCTGTAAGCTAGAGAGTTTATCTTTGGCTGTCCTTTGTGAGGACTTAGGCCACCAAACAACACATCCATATGTGACTATAGGTCGGATGACCGTCACATATAGCTAGTGCATTTGTTTGGGTTTTAATCCCCAGGATTTTCCGCAGATTCTACGACAGGTCCAAAGAGCCTGCCTAGCCCTGCGGATGGTGTTATCCAAATGGGAGTTCCAGTTAAGCTTCTTATCTAGTGTAATCCCCAGATATTTGGCTTCTTCCACAAATGGGATTGTTTCACCTAGGATACTTGGTGATCTGAGGTTATCAGTCTTTCGTTTCCTGGTGAAAGGTAGGATAATCGTCTTTTGGGGGTTAACACTGAGTAGCTCCCCCTGACACCAACCTATCGTTGCATCCAAAGATTCCTGCAGAATTGCAGAGATGACCTCTTCATCTCTGCCTCTGACCAGAATGACTATATCGTCAGCGTAGGCCTGAACCTCGGGTTCATGTACCTCGATGATCGCCAGTAGGTCATCAACCAGGAGTGTCCAAAGCAAGGGGGATAAAACCCCTCCCTGCGGACATCCCCTGGTTGCCCAAAACCTGACAGTCTCTCCGCACAGTGATGTCGTTATCGTTCTGCCCTTGAGCATTGCTCGTATCCATCCCACCATGGTGGGTGCCACTCCCCGAGCTGCAACCGCTTTACAAAGGGAGTCGGTTAGTGCATTATTGAAAGCTCCTTGAATGTCTAGGAAAGCTGCCACCGCAATCTCTTTTCGATCCAGAGTTTGGGTGATTTTTCCCACAAGGTTATTTAAAGCCAGTTCTGTTGATTTGCCCCCTTGGTAGGCATATTGGTGAGCACTGAGGGGGTTGGTCGGAAGGACTTCCCGCCTGATGTACCCATCCAACAACTTCTCAAGGGTTTTCAGCAGAAAAGACGTCAGGCTAATTGGCCTGAAAGAATTGGGTTGGGTGTCTTTGCGACCCACCTTAGGTATATACACCACCTTTGCCGTGGACCAGCTAGATGGTATGTGATTCCACGCTAAACTGGCCCTGAACAGTCTAATAAGGTGGGGTAGGAGGGTGTCAAATCCCTGTTGCAATAGCAAGGGAAGGATACCATACCCTCCTGGTGATTTATAAGGCTGGAAGGATTGAACTGCCCAGCTTATGGTTTCAAAGGTGACGACCTTGTTAACAGCCAACCAATCTTCCCTCTTAGGCCGTCTGTACTCGCCTATGAGGGCCGTGATGGCAGGTTCCTCGTCAGCGTCATTGAGTATCTGACAATCGGGGAAGTGGTATTGAGCTAGGATCTCTAGAGTGGCCTTGCCGGAGGTCGTGTAGGTGCCATCGGGTCGCTTGATCGACCCAAGTACCTGAGTCGACTCTCTGGCCAGGACCTTGTGAATCCTGGCGCTGCTAGGTGTATCGTTCACACTCTCACAGAACCTTCTCCAAGAGTCCCTTTTGGCTCTCCGGATTTCCTTGTTATAGTTAGTTAGGCCACTTCTGTAATTATCCCAATTGCCTGATACTTTAGCTCGATTGAATAATCGTCTAACTTCTTTCCTCATTTTATCTAAATTGTGATTCCACCAAGGGGTTCCTCTGTTATCTTTCTTCCTCTTGAGTGGGCAGTTATCATGGTATGATGAGACAATTGCATGGCGGACCTGTTCCGCGGCTATCTCAATCTCATCATGATTCCTGATGGTGGTAATGGCATTCCCTAGCAGTTCTTCTAGATTGTGCTTGTAGTTTTCCCAATTTGTGCACCTAGGGTCTCGATATTCAGCTATGGGCCTAGGGCCCATTTCGATTTTAAACTGAATATGTCTGTGGTCTGAGCACGACGGCTCAGTGGATACCCTCCATTCGGTTATCCTATTGCTCATAAAGTAGGAGCTGATTGTAATATCTAATACCTCCCTACGATTGCGGGGGGGTTGATAGCTTTATGTAATTATCGTTGGTGGGCTTAGAGAGTAGCGTTACGTGGCGTTAAAAGGGACTTAGGTGGGGAGGGAGTACCGTAAGGGGGGGAAAGTCCGGTATGAGTTGAGTAGCGTCCACGTCTTTAACGAGAACTGATTAATTGAGACAAAATTATCTTTTACTTTTTATACGTCGCTTTAAATAAAAGCGTTTTCTAAAAACTTTTTTTATTTTATTCTTACAAGGCTCAAATTTGTTTAATTCATAACCTATTTTTAAATTCAAATTCTTGAGGTTTTATTTTAGTGGAATTTCGCTAGCTGGCGCTTCTTTATATGTACATGCAGCGCGTAAGGGGTTACTTATGCATTAATTTTGAGGAATGATAAGATACATCAAAAGGAACAAAAAAAGTCTCATACAACTTTGTTCTAGGACGTACCACTTAAAAAAAAATAATAAAATTGAAGATTTTAACATCTTCTTTCCCCGTTAATAATAGTAGTTTAATTATAGGGCTTTGTCAGAAGATGCTTCTCATCTAGCACAACAAAAAAACCTTCATAACATTTTTTCGTATGATCAATACGCATAAAATTGGATTCTTTTTACATTAAAAGATTTATTTTATTTAATTAAAAAACGTAACGTCTTTAAGACACTGTAATACAAAAAATCTTTAATAACATTTTTTCGTATGATCAATCGTTTACGCGAATTAACTTTTCTTAGCGTTGAAAAATGTTTTTAAAATAATTCTTTATTCAAAAGCACGAAAGACGTAGTCCTTCGAAATCTTGGACAGATAATACTTCTTTTGAAATCTCGGACAGATAAATCTTAACGTTTAGAAACTTGTTTGCAGCTTAATGGGGGCCATTTTGAACATTATCATACCGATTGTTAAAATTAGATAAGTAATTTTAACTTAAAAAAAAATGTAAAATTAATGGCTTAATTGGCAGATAGATTGTATCATAGGTGCGCGGGATGGGGGGACTGCGGACCAAAACAACCTTAAATAGCATTGTTGTCGGGTTTTGCGTTGCCTGAGTGGATTAATATCTCTATTTGTTATTCAGGAATTTCGAAATTTTAGATTATGTAAATTATTTAGAGTTTTACTATTTTAATTTTTTTATTTTTAAAATACCGAAAGCTTGAAGCTAGAATACTGAAACATTAAAACATTTAAAATTTTAAAATTATCGAAACTTACAATTGGATCCCTGAAACTAGAGAAATCCTATATCTTAAAAGCTTGCCATTATAACTTTAAAACGTATCATTAAATTATTAAAACGAGAAATTTGAAAAAATAAATGCGATTAGTAAACAGTTATTTAATATGCTTGACACTTGTTTTGTCAGCTAAGCTGTCATCACCAAAATTAATATAAATATAAACAAACACGTCGCTATGGTACATACAATAAATATATAAATAGACAAAAATATTAGAAATTAAATATCTAACACTTTCTGTAACAGAGAATTACTAAGCTCAATCTAATCATTCATTAAAGGTACCTTGAGTTAGTATTTGTATATATCGAAAGCTTTTAGAAAATCTAACTTGTATTTATTGTTACATAAGTTTAGAAATTTGAAATTATTTTGGGGTGTCATGTCGTGGTTCTAACAAATACTAAATAATATTGTTTGTTGCTTCGAGCCGATGTGGTGAAAGTTTATAATCAAGAAAGAAATAAATGCGACTAGTGAGAACATGATCAAACACGAAATAGCTGGTCAGTAGATTTGATTTAGCTAATAATGTCTAAAATGTCAGTTATTCCCAAATATATCAACATCATAACTAAATTATATTATCGAAAAAGTGACTCAAAGAATAACCGAAGAAATGATTAAGAATTAGAGATAATGTGCATGTTTACGTAAAACTACTTCACAAACAACTTACAAATTACACAATATTCAATTGGACATAGATTTTAACATTAGGGAAACTGCCAATCAGGTTAAATTAAAAAAATCATTACACAGGAAAAAACTTCAGAAACTTGTACAACAAAAACGTACAGTACAAGATAACCTTAATACCCAGAACAACAACGTTTTATACTCGTTTCATAAACTTGTCAGATAATTTTCAACCTATAATAGTAACATCTTATTTCGCTTTGACTAAAATTTAAGTCGATACCTAAAAGATAAAATATTTTATCTTCAAATACAGAGGCTGCTGTATTCAAATACATGTTTCAAAATGTAGACGTCTGGCCTAATTCTTCTTACGGTTGAAACCTTGCTGTAGGCACGTATTTTTTTGAACTTCGATAAAAAGCTATGTTTCCTTTTGCAGTAATAAAGAACGAACGTTAGTGAATGTAATTTAATTTATGACTAAATATAGTTAAAAATGCATTTAATTAAATTGCTTTTTATTTTCTAGTTGGGAACAAATTTTGTTTATCTTAAAATCTGAATACAGGGAACTAAGTTCTCAAAAAGATAATAATTCTTTTAAGCTGGCAAGCCTTTATGGTTTTCGCTCTGTTGCTTTGTTGCACCTTTAAAATTAATATTAAAGAGAATTCTGTGGAATTTTGTTATTGGTCGATCCTGTCGCCACATTCCAGTTTAAGTGGTAAAAGCGCATATTACCTTACTTAGAAACATAGAAAAGGCTATGTAAAAGTCCACCCTAACTATACGCCCTACTCGTAAACAGGACAGGCGTATCGAAACACACAAACATGTTCGAATTAAATCTTTCTAAACGTATTATCTTTTGTTATCGTTACGTTGATGACATTTTAGCTTGTTTTGATAGCTCATTTGAAGTTATCATTGAATTTTTAATTGCTATTAATAGTTTTCATCCAAACATAAATTTTACATTAGAAACAAAACCAAATTAACTTTTTAGATTTAACCATCGTAAGTTAACACACACAATGTATTTGAATTTGCCACATACAGAAAACTAGATTGCAGACTTCACTATTCCAAACGAATCCTATCATCATAAAATACATAAGCTAGTAGCTTACAAATGCTGGGTACACAGAGCTTTAGCTATTCCATTCGCACAACCAGATCTTAAAAACAAAAACAAAGAGATTTCAGCCATCACACAACTAGCTCACGTAAATCATTATAATCCAAACATCATTGACACTTTAAATAAACAAAAAGATTATATATATTCCATTGCAATCAAACAGACGATACAAACTACGTATCTACACCTACATACACAGACTGAGGGTATCTTTAATGAATGAAAACATTGAGCTCAGTAATTCTCCGTTGGAAATGTTATATAGTTTTTTTAATTATTTTCATCTAGTTATCTATTTATTGTATTTATCATATTATCATCATATTATATTTCTATTAGCTTTAATAATAACAGCTGTCAAAATAATTGTCAAATGGATTAACATAAATTTGTGAACTTTTTACTAATCGTATTTTTTTATCTCATGATTATATGGAACTTCACACGTCAGATTGTAACGGGTACATTTTCCACCGGCATTTAGTATGCAGAATTTTGTATTTATTCTCATTAAAAATCTTAAGTTCGGTCCTGTAGGGCTGCGTTTTATTTAAACAAGCATTTCATCATGTAAACATTTCCTATAGAAAGCATTTTGAGAAGAGATTGTGTCATATTTGATGTAATTAAAGAAGTAACGTCATAAAGATATTGTCGTTTTCGTATCGTGCTAAATTGCTTTTATGTATAATATCAATTACTTTGAGAGGCCTTGATGAAAAGAACTGTGTGAAGTGATTAGTCAACTCATTTATCGAGATATTTTTGTTAACAGTCGGAGAATACAGGACTCGAACATGAAGTTTTCTTTGTTAGCAAATTGCGTTTTAAAAATTTTTAAGTCAGCATAGCGTAGGAATATCGTTTACAAGCCACATGCTGTACCAACGCATAAGTTTTGCGCGCGAATTCCAGTGGTCCTACTTTTTTGTATTTGAGTCTAGAATCCTATAGAAGGCCAAATAAAAGCGCTCCTGCCGCATAAAAACAGATGTATTCTCGCGGAGCTAGGGGTTGAGAGTTAATAAAAGTGCTTGGCGGAGTTGAGACGGGGCCTTTTTACTATAGCCCGCTGACAGCGTACGGTCAAGAGCGGTCGAAATTAATACACTTTAACCGGGGTCGAAGTTTTGATCGTTTGAGTTTAGATCAATAATGATTGATCAACTTTGAATTAGTGCTAACGGATTACAGTTCATTAATCCTTTAGAATTGAAAGATATTCTGTATACCGTGTGTTAAAGTTTTATTGTTGTGTGTTGCAACGTGAAAATTTTATTGAAAAGGTTTTACATTCCATTAAGTTGTGTTTGAAGGACTTGTAATCTCGTATTGCGTATAAACAATAGTGGTTTATTCCTTAGTGAAGAACTTGTAATAACAATTACTTTGTCTCGTCTGATCTTCAGATAAGTGCAGTTTATTATTAATAAAAAAAAACTAAAGGAATTATTTAAAGCGATCCAGAATTTAATGACCGACTCCCGTGTTCCTATAACTTTAAAATTTCGCTGATACTAAGTTAAAAGCATTTAGTGCCATGAGTGATTAAAAACAATTTGAAGCTCCAGAAACATTTTCCTCATTTTTCCAAATGAAAATAAATACGTCAACACGTATAAGCAGTTTAAAATGTTGATTTTATTTGGTGAGCTCGACTTAGTTTGTTCATGAAATCATATGGGCGAATGACAATAACTAAATATTATCGCATTTTTGGTACGGAGAATCAACACTTCAATACAACGCCGAGTTCAACGACAATTTCCCCAAATGAAAGGCCGAATTTCCAATTTCTGCTGGACTATATGTATGGTATTCCATGAATTTGATGGATAGTATTCAAGGTATTGTAGTTTTAAGGATTTGTTTATAATTCAGTTAATTAAGAATCTCACAGTTAAGAATTTTTTCTTTAGGGAGAGCTCTCTTCGTTATTTAAAAATCTTTAAACTTTAATTTAATTACAAATCATTTATATTGATACTGTCGAATTGATTTAATTTGTCTAATCTCATTTAGATATTTGTTTATAAATTTTATCCAGAAAAAGACCAGTCAATACAAATTTTAATATTTGAATTAATGTTGAAATAAATAAAGATTATTAAAAGTTTCACAGTTTTATTAAAATATACCTGACAATATTGTTTCGACAGCTATGCTGTCATTATCAAAGGTAATATAATTATAAACAAACACGTCGCTAAGGTAGATACAAAATAGGTAACTAGATAAAATAATAATAATAATAATAAAAATTAATAATAAAAATCATAATTAAACATCTAATACTTCCAGTAACGGAGAATTACTGAGCTCAAGTTGTTCATTCATTAAAGGTACCCTGAGTTTGTGTTTGTATATCTCAAAGGCTTCTAAAATGTCTAATTTGCGTTTGTTATTACAAAAATGTAGGAATTTAATATTATTTTGAGGAGTCATTGTGTGATTTTGTTCTAAAAGGTGTTTGGCGTAATTCGATTTTTCAGGATGTTTATTTTTGTAATGACGTACGTGTTCTTTATATCTTATGTCAAAATTTCGAAGTGTTTGTCCAATATATACCGAACTACAAAAAGAACAATTTGAATTAATGTGTTTGAACAATTTTTGTGGTCGATCCAATAAACTTTTTGGTTATTTCCGTTATCTAATGAAAAGTTCTAGATGAATTTTTATTGATTTATTCTGGTTTAGTTATAATCTAATGAATTTAGATTGGAATTGTAATAAATGTATGAGGTGTGTTTTATTTCTTATATATATGCAAAGTTATGTCTTTACCATTTTTCTTATTAAATAAATGTTATCAATTCAAAACTAAGGATCTAAAAAACGGAACCATATTAGTTATGAATGCTTAGTTCCATTTTTTTCAACCATTTTAAGTAAACAAAATTTTTGATTCAACTAAACATTTTATTCATTTTCTGGTTAATGAATTAAATAATAATTCTAATGCTTATTCAACTAATATCTTTGATTGGGTATTCATATACCTTAAGCTTCATAACCAGATGGCGCCCTTTTAAGTTTTTATTTGTGTTTGAACCTTTATCTATTCCTTTTCACAATTTATACAGCTGTGGAACCAATACCTACGACTTGACTAATTAATTTGTAAGAGAGAGTTTAAATCTCAAGCTGTGACAGACATTTGAGTTTTTAGTTACAGTAAGTATAAAGCATTTTTATATTTTCGTTTGTGAGTATTTTAGCTTCGTTTAACAGGCTTCAACGAGGGGCCTTTTATTGTTATTTTACTATGCAGAAAAACACGTTCGTTTCAAGATCGACACAGTCAACAAGAGAAAGTTAATTTATTAACATTTTAAAACAAGAGACTGAAACTCATATCGTTTGATATAGTATCAATTCTCACTGTCTTAGAAATATTATTTTTATATACACGTTGTTAAAAACGAAACTAGTTCTCAAAAACTTTTAGAACAAAATGCGAGGATAATTGACGGTATCAAAGTTATTTGAAAAAATATGTTTGATGCACGACAAATGTCCTTGGAAAAAGAATCTTTTCAAGGATCTTAACCTACAAGAGATTCTTTATTTAAATAAGAAATGTGGTTTTACAAGTCGTGTTTTCTAGAATGGAAATTTTATGAAAAAGTGTTTTAGATAAGAGCTTTAGGTGTCGTACTTTCATGGGAAAGCGCTTTAAAACATGGAACAAGAAATTTTCGATTGTAGAAATTCTAAATGCAGTGCTGTGAGTATTTTTATAAAAGTACTTGCTGGTTTTGGGTTTGATTATGATTATGTTATTGTCGAACCAGTTGAGGTACGTTACTAGTTAGAACGCATTTAAATTAAATTAGATAAACTTATTTCTCAAGTAACTCTCAATTTATATTAGATTAGAGTTTTCACCTGAGTAAGTTAGCCAAATTAGTCTCTTGAAATTAAATTAGAGCTTAAAACAAGGAAGATAACTTCATGTGTCAACAAAGAAATTAAAATTTTAAAAATTAAAAAGCAGCTTTTAATTGCAGTTCCCTCATTCTAAAAACTTAGAAATGTGTCAGTAAGTATACAAACTGTAAAAAATGATCTTAATAAATTGCTTTTTTCATTCTTACCGATAAATTTTAGAAGTAATGAAGAAACAGCTTTTCATTATTTTATTCTGGATTATTTCTTTTAAAATTAGCATCCTGAGAAAGTCTGAGAATTCGAAGAAATCTTATTAGAGGTTGGCTTCTACTAAACTGTAAGTTTTAAGTTTTCTATTGTTCTTGATTGCTCTACTGAATTTTATTATTATAATGTTCTTTTCATAGCATATTTATTTATCAAACACTTTCTCTTATTTGTTCATACAGTGCCAGTGGTTAAACACTAACTTATAAATTTGTATTCCTTACTTATTAGTAACTCTTAACTCCTTAAGAGCAAAAATCTTTATGTTATACAAATTGAATCAGTTTTCTCAGTTTTCTTTAACAGTAGTTTTAGGTTAGAGCAATGCAGAAAATTCTCGTTTAATAAACCTATGGTATATGAAATAGTATTCCCAACAGATCTCTTTAATTTCTGTATTATACCCCAATTTCATCTTCCACGCTTACAAAAAAAAGTGATAATAAAAGCGAATTTTTAAAATGCGGAAGGAAACTTAAATATTGGAAGAAAACTCATTCGTGGCTATGAAACTACAGATGTCTGAATATGAACCGTATTTGATAATGAAATAGAAATGGAAAACGTGATAAGCGAGCCAACGATCATCTAAAAAGTAATTTCCGTAATTATCAGCGGGAAACAGTCGTTCTGATTGTGCCATGAAAACAAAAGGGATGGAAAATACCGGCAAAATGTAAAATATCTTGAATACTACGTAAAAGAAACAACGCTTTTGTCTTTAGAGGTTATTAATTAAATTATGTTCTGGTTTACTTTTAATTAACTACCTGGCATGTTACACAAAGAAACAGTATTTAAAAAACAAATACAATCTGTGAATTATTAAAAAATACAACAGTAGTACAAATGGGGAGAATTACCAGAAAAGTTTGTAAACATTTCTATAGGAGCTTAACAGATCTACATTGTCAACAAACTTAGTTTTAAGCGTAATTAAAATTCAAAAAATTAGTTTTGCAACAAGCCTTAAATAAAGATAACAAAAGCTTATGTAAGTTACAATTATAATCTTTATTTTGATTATTAATATTACTTTCGTATGGCACGGAGTTGAAAAATTAATTATTACTTTTTATCTCATGTACTTAGAATCAAGTAGCCGACAACAAAGTAGCAGTCGTTGAACAGCTAATAATTCCGTAACTGATGCACAGTCAGTATTCAATCCCTATCACTGAAAATATAATATGGCTTTAGTTGTTTAAAGACATTTAAGTTCTTCCTTTGTATTGTAGGTGTAGTTGATACATACCAACTACGAAAACTCTTCTACTTATATTAGCACATACACTACGGTTGAAGTGAGCGACCAGTTATAAGCCGCGTGGACTTCCAGTCAGCTATCTAAGCGTACAGTTGTAACGAGCTCAATTCTGGGTATATTTATTTTGCTTCGTTTTAAATTCAAGTTGAGCATTTTTCAGATGTTACAAATTGACAGTCCTATCGTGGAGCATATCTTCAGTTCAGTAATATCAATCGTTACAAACGAACAGTTTAAAAAAGGAATAATGAAACTCCGATATATATATATATATATATATATATATATATATATATATATATATATATATATATATATATCTCGGAGTTTCATTATTCCGTTTTTAAACTGTTCGTTTGTAACGATTGAAATTACGGAACTGAAGATATGCGCCACGATAGGACTGTCAATTTGTAACATCTGAAAAATTCTCAACTAAAAAAGAACAATACGTACGTACGTTATGCTCCGGCAAAAATTCTCTTATTGATAAATTATCCCTCAGGCGTAGGTACTGGCTTCTCTAGCTTATAGATTGTAAAGAAAAATAAGGTTTGTTGAAATAAGAAGGAATATGGGCGTCATTTACTCGAAGTTATTACAATTCTAGTTTGAACCCCCGAGTAAAAAGGATCCAGATTATATTGATTAAAATTAATAAATTAAAAGAACTAATCACCATTAGTTACATTGACGTTAAGGCAGGTTAGATAATTGAATAACTTCCATTAATGATCGGTCCAATATTATCACAATAAGAAGTAGTTTAAATACTCATTTATTTGTAGGTAAAGTAGTCTTTTGTCGCAAATGACAATAATAAGAACAATAGTAATTGTGTTCTAATAAGGATCCTTATCGAGAAGAAAAAGTTTGCATAATTAACAAAAAGTTTTCATAGAAGTGGTATAAATAAGTTTAAAACAAAGAACTTACTTCTATCATACAGTTTATCTGTTAATCCTTGATAAATCGTTAGAGTTATATAACTCTAATTTCACAAATATCACTTACACAATAATGCCTTTAAATTTACTTAACATTAGGTACATAATACCTCACATGTAGTAGAAAGATTTTTGTTACCGATACTGAAGTTGAAACCATTGTTTACGAACTAAAGTTTATGGTAATTAGGTCATATTTGAGTTTGCAATATCGTTTCATTAATAAAGAATTGAACCAATATAATTTCAAAAGAAACTTTCATCATTTAAAAAAAATTATCCGTTGACACAGATTTATTCCTCAAAAGTTCGCATTATACCCAAAACTGTATTGTATCCAAAACGCTTTGGATGGCCTTTGATATTAACGAAAAACCTTATTTGATTTAAAATAACGTCCGCAATTTTAAACTAAATAAATATATTTAATACAATATATTTATATTGTACTGTTATTGCTGTTATATTATAAAATATTATTTATATTTAAAAGAAAATTATTATTCTCAGGGTCAGTTTGAATAAATATAATAACAAATATACTTGGATACTTATCTGTAGTTTTCCTTGTATTTTATGCGACTCGTGTTTAATTATTCAAACCTGGGTTAAAAAAAACAAATACTTACAAAAGCAATCAGAGACAATACTTCACAATTATATTTGAGGGATCTCATCAAACCAAGCGTGTGAAATAATAATTATAATTGACATTTCTGACAATTGACATTTAATATAAACCAAATCTAATAAATGCCATTCCAACCTGATTTATTGTGTTTTGAATTAAATTTCCTGTTTTACCTAAAATTGTTATTCTTTTTATTTTATCTAAATTTTATATGTGAAAGCATCTCTGAACTTTTATAATATTTATGATAAGATACCATAGCAATATATTTATTACAAAAAAAAATTATTTAATATCATATTATATGCAGACACACAACTTGCTTATCTTAGAAAAAGATGTATATGATGCTCCGCCTAAATAATTGTATTATAGTGAATAACACAAACCCACTATATTGAGACTCTCTCATGATTGGGTCACTGATGTAGAATAGTCTTATACCTAAATTTTAGCTGGCTATTAACATATAAGAATACACAAATAATAAAATACAAAATAAAGAACATAAATTTGTAGTTTTTTAACAACATTATTAACTACATAAAATAAAAGAAACATAAACAACTAATTTGATACCAATGTAAAATTTTGGAAATAAATCAGAATTAAATTAAAAATTACTAATGACAGTAAATTATTTAAACTTAGATACAAAAACAAATAGAAAAAAATATATAAATAGATAATCTTTTTATTTATTATTGAATCGATAAGTGGAAGACGGGTTTAAGTCAAAGATTGCGTCGAGCCGCGGGGGGGGGGGTGCGGTTCTGAAAACAGCCGTTTTTTCCTTGACGGCCGTCGCTGCCCCCTCGGGGGCGTCGGCCTTTGACCGTTGTCGTCTACTGCTTAGCCTAACCTCAACCAATCCACCAACACCACCACCATCAACACCAACACCAGGGACCAACCACCACCATCCAGGAGCCCTATCATCATCGCCTCTGCCTACCTCGCCCCGGCCGGTCACCCTGCGGTTGGGGGCTTCTACGGAGGCTGCCCAGAAGGAGGGCGCGAGCGATAAAGTGTAGCTCATTCAATCAATTAACCAAACCAACTAATTAACCAAACCAAACCAGGCTAAAGAGGCATAATAAGCCTATAATAGCCACTGCCCTGCTTCGCAAGGCAAAAAACTACGTTGAGCATGATGATGATGATGTCAAAGATTTATAATTTTCAGGAAACGAATATAACTTATCAATTTGCAAACTAATTCAAATACATTATTATTTTCATATAAGTTATACCTATGGGTCTAAGTAATGATGTGAGCATAACCAAATTTTTGTAATATTACAAAATCAAAGCTACAATTTTGATTTTTATATTTGTCGGCACTTGAATTCTATCTCTAATCGGTTTGGAGTTGATTGACAAACTCTGTTTATTTCCCCATCTATATTCAAATCCATACTGTTAAAGATTATTCAGACATCTCCAAATATCAATCGACCCACTATGAAATTGAAATGAAATTGATCGATCCAAATGTAATTTACAATCCAATTAAAAACCAAATTATTGTTGTATTATTATTAAGGGACCTCTTCTTCATTAGATAGGTAAATATAAACTTCAATATTTCCTTATTATATTTCCACAAATTCATCATCTACAAGGTTAAATAAAATTTATGAATTTTAATTATTACAATCATTATTCTTAATGGTTTAATCAAAACAATATTTTAATTTGATGAACAAGTTTATACTTAAAAAACACTGCAATAAATTATCAAATTTTGACGTTTTACATAACCTTATATTTTTATCACAATCAAAGTTCAGATTTAACCTTACAAAATTTCAATAGTAGGAGCAGCTAGAGACACACCTTGTTCCTCTGCTATTAAATTGCCCCTTATTTGTAAAAAATGGATTTCCTTCTTATACGTTTTTAGAAAACAAATGATTTCTTTAAAAAACTCTAAAAAACAAAATAATCTTGACATTTGAAAATTTACATAACCCAATTATTGTTTATAAATTTTCATTGGCGTAAAAACTAATTAGATAAACTTATAAAAAATAAAATTATCAATTCAATGATATATAACACGTAAGTCAAAAAATAGAATTATGGATTTAATTTTAATGTCAACGACATTAAGCTTTGGTAGACCAAAGCCTTGGTAGTGTAATGTCTGGCGTGCCGGACTTTCACCCAGGCGGCCCGGGGTCGAATCCCGGATGCCGGCAGATCTGGTTAAGGTTTTCTGCAGTTTTCCTTAGCTGTGACACAAATGTGGGATTTGCGCTGTTCGTCGCTGTAAGTCGGCTGCAGCCCCACATACGGCCTACGTAATAATAATAATCGCCCCCTCCCTTCCGCACAAGCTTATAGCTTCTGGGGCCTGGTTCCAGGTTATGGGTTGTAGCAATTATTATTATTATTATATTATTATAATACTAAAAATTAACTTAATCTCATTAAAATATCTTTTTACACATCATTTTTCCACAAATCTAAACATTAAATTATTACTGAGATTATCTGAATGCTTTTAGATGCCAAACTTTAATCTACAAGCCAAATTACATAATTCAAATTAACGTTAGAAAGGCGCGTCAAATATGTTTTTATGTGATTCCATCAACAAGATCCAGCCTTTAAATTAAAAAGTGTATCAATTCTGTGGATAAAATATTATTAATATAATTACCGTGAGAACAAATTCTCCCTAGTATGATTAAATATCATGACAATATGTACATACAAGATGAAAGTTATTTTGAAGAATCTTTCTCAAACGATGAAAGGTATAAGTAAAGTCTGTAGAAATACCGCTGTATCTCCAAGCAGTAGCAGTTGAGAATGATGCCTTACTTCAGTGTGTAAAACGAGTTTTTTTTTTAAGAAAAAAGTGGTTTGAAGATTTAATACTCCCGAGTTTACAATGACAATTTGTTACCTTTGTAAAAAGAGATGGGTTTTTGTAACTAATTCACAGCAAGAAATTGAATCGTTGGCTATAAAATTAGCAATGCTGAAATGTGACCGGAAAATGTTGAAAGGGATTCCAAGAGGAGCTAAAACGGCTGTGGCTTACAAATTATTCCATATTATGGATAAGTGTGTTTCTAATTCCATTTCTTCGTGGATAAATTTATTGAGTTTTTGTTATACCGCGTTGCAAATACCTGAAACTCCAAGAATTATTCATTTATCGATCTGACATATCAAACAATATCTTGAATCAGATACAAGTGTATATACCCTGCACTGAATAAGAAAATACCAATACCCAATTTACCAGCGTCCCAAATGTTGAATGAGTTGAAAGACAAAAGCAACGTCTGTTTTAGCGGTGGTGAGAGATTATCTAAATCCTAAAAAACCCGTCTTTGGAATCAAAGAGTTTTATGAACAAAAATGCCAATTCTGAGAAGGTGATACTCAAAATCCATTTTAAGAATAATTTTAAGTTAAAGTTAATTAATGTCAATTAATTATTGTTTATGTTACTTATAAATAACATTGCCTAACCACAGAAGTATGATATACTAATTTATGAATACATATGGCAAAGTTTTAATCTTACAATCACAGGTAGGTGTTTGCCGAGACCGCCTGCTTAACGTGCTCTCCGACAGCGTGGTGAAGTGTACTGAGCATTATTTATATGTCGACGAGAAAATCTTCTGGCGGGTTTCGGGGATTGAACAATATTTTTATACGTTTTATATTTACTGTTATTTTCTAAATCATATTTAGGTACATAAAAATTTGTATTTTCAGTTTTTTCGAGTGTACTATACTAATCACAGTAGTTTTTACTTACTCTTTCAGAAATTACGGTTTTTAATAATCTAATCTATACACTAAATTTATTTATAAAGCCTTTTTACGTTTAGGAGTCTTATTGTTAATCTACTTTTTTAGTCTCTTCCTTCTGTATTTTGGTTTGGTTGCAGTAGTACATAAGAACCTTATTAAAACATTCGCTATTAAAGTCTAGTTGTATGTATAATGATTTCGCGGGTTTTATTTGTTTTTCGTTTAAAAAATAGTATTTATACTTATTTAAAAAGCTATTCTAGTTTTGTTTGTGAAAGTGTATTTGTATTGCTTACTTAAAATTAGTTCGGTGAAGGGCATTAGATAGTATCTACTTATCTAAGAATTATTATTGATATTTACTAGAAACAAATGGTCAAATAGTTACAGCTGATCTTTGATAACACTTATAACGGTTATTACATGCTAGTAATTTAAATACAAAGACGCTTTATTAATGTTAATTATTGACATAAGTGTAATGGAAAGCGAGTAGAATATGTTGAAGTCATGACATTTGATCATACTATGGAGAATCTACTATCACGATAATATTTGAAAATGATTTTCTTAATGAAAATATAGTTAATTAAGTTAATTAACATGTACACAAAAACTATTTAAGCAGATAAGGGATACGTGGGAATTCAAATCTTCATATAAAATACATAATTTTTCGCATTTTTTCAACTTAATAAAGTTTAGTTCAATTTAAATGTTATAAATCATCCGACACAGACAAACTAAGTTGTATTGAAGGTGTATGCGAATCTATAGTAACTTACCTATTGAAATATATTTGTAACATAAAATTCATGTTAATTAGATATGTTAATTTTGTCTTTTTGAATTTTCATAATTTTAAAGTTGTTTACTAAGTTGTCTTAGTGGGAATATGTAGAGTAATATTATATCCACAGAACTGATATCCATTTTAATGTAAAGGTTGGATCTTCTTGATGAAATCACACGAAAATATGTTTTACAAGCTGCACCGTTCTAATGTTCAATTGAATTATGCATTTGGCTTGTATGTCAAAGTTTTTGGCATCTAAAAATATTCAGATAATTTTTTATCTCTTAAAATTCTGCTATTCCAGTTTTACTATTTATTAAGAACATTCTTGTTTGTGTTTTTAAAAATATATTAATTCTGTTTTAAATATGAAAAAGAAACACAAAATGACAAAGCATTATGTATCATTAGACGTATAATATGGATTTAATTGAATATTATTATCTACTTATTTTATTTGGTAAGTCAAAAACATTGTATTTAAATCTTCACTAAAAATATGTAATGTATTTTATAATCAATATTTGAAAACTTTTTAATTGTAGATACGAGTATTTCTTGATAATAACTAAGAGGTTTAGTCGAAACTGCAGTAGGAAAATATCTTAATAAAAAGATTTTATTCGTGGAGAAGATTATGTGTTTTTTCTTATAATTTTTAATATTTTAGTGATTAAGTGTTTAGATTTGTGGAGAAACGAATGTGTAAATGAAGGTGTTTTTATGAAATTAAGTTAATTATTAGTAATAGGAAATTGTACTTTCGTCGACATTAGAATTAAGGGTATTATTCTATTTTTCAAACCAAGTGTTGTATATGGTTGAATTCAGAATTTCCTTCTCTAAAGGTTTATATAATTGGTTGTTACATTAATAAAAGTTTATAAATAATCATAATCATAATCATCAGAGGCACAAAATTTGTTTCTAGCTACTTCAAAAATTAAAATTGTAAGGTTAGAATTCAACTTTAAAATTAATAAAGAAGTAAGATTATGTGAAACGTTAATAATAGATAATTTTGTTTGAAGTGTGTTTGAATATGTAGTTGTTCATCAAATATAATATAGTTTTTTAAACCTTTAAAAATAATAACATTCATAATTTTATTTAACTTTGTTAATGTTAAATTAATTTTGAAAATAGCATCGAATTTTATAGTTGACTGTTTAATCGAAAAAATACCCCTTTTTGTTAAACAACGATAATTTGGTTTTCAATTGGTCTGGAATTTATACCTATTTAGATCGATCAATATTTTCGTAATTCGATGGATCTCCATACATCCATCGAATTATGAATAGACTTCAGAAAACGAATACTTAAGTAAAACTTAATATTTATAAAAAGTGTCTACGACATTTCATCATAGGACACAAATTCATTTAAGTTACTGAATTTCGGATTTGCACTTACTGTTTAATGATGAGGTGTTTGAATATCTTCAGAAAAATACTTTTATTATTACAAAACCGTGTATTTTCCAAAAATGTGTTTTGAACATACTTTTCACTTTTTCACAAACATCAATACATTAATCTAATAATATTATAAAACTATTACAATCTATTATCTGTTGTTTTGCATTAACTTTATCAGTTAATTAACGGTGGTAGCGATCTAACTGGGTTCAATTATAATTTATAATGGAATGCTTCGAAACTGGTACATACAAGACATATAAAAGCACTACGAACATGGGAAATGCTATAATGACGCTTTCATCTACTACCGTCTGGGCTGTGCAATTCTAAAAGCGTCGATAATTCGTAAGCTCTTTGGTATATTTCTTTAATAAAGCTATATTTCTAAAAGTGGGTGCAAATTTATTTTTTAATGATGTTATTATTTACTGCATGTAATTACAAACTATACAATAAGTATCCTAAAAAACAAAATTATTGTTTCTGCATTCACTTTGGCAACGAGTAAATCGATTGGTTGTATTATTGTCCCTATGATGTACGCAGTACGTTACTTCTTTCTGTAAACGTATTTGTGTATGCACATTGTATCTACTTTCGCAAACCTCTTCGATAGATTAGTATTTGGTATCATATCATAGTTAATAGGTTACTACTTATAAGTCAAAACGAATTTGTTCTTAACTTGCACGTGACACTCTAAATATCTGCAATTAATTGCCAACCAGTACCTACTTCTGAAATTACATTTCTAGAAAGCTGTAAGTTTGTATTTGAAAATTCAGTAATAACTGTTCGGTTAGCAAGTTTGACTTAATTAGGTGGTAAAATACTCTTTCTGGTACATGCCAGACGTGAAAAGAATTTGAATAGTTTAATGCTATTTTCTTTTAATTCTGAAAGAAATTATCCATTGGTTTAACTTAAATTGGAGATAATTTAACATAAAATATTTATTTTTTAAATTGATAGATTATTACCATTGATAATTGTATTAAAAACAAGGTGGCGTACAACAAACACTGCAAGAAACTGCAAAAAATTGCAAGTTGGCAGAGTCAAAAATTGTTATATAAACGGGATGTTTTTCGTTTTCACTTGTGCCATTGAAATCGCAGTTATGCGTTATATAATGTGACGTGTAACGTGACGTGTGACGAGAGGTGACGTGTGACGAGAGGTGACGTGACGTGACGTGACGTGACGTGACGTGAAGTGACGTGACGTGACGTTACGTGACGTGACGTGACGTGACGTGACGTGACGTGACGTGACGTGACGTGACGTGACGTGACGTGACGTGACGTGACGTGACGTGACGTGACGTGACGTGACGTGACGACGTGACGTGACTCGACGTGACGTGACGTGACGTGACGTGACGTGACGTGACGTGACGTGACGTGACGTGACGTGACATGATGGAAAGCGATGCAATGCAGTGAAATGTAATGTAATGTAATGCAATGCAATGCAATAACATGTACGAGATTTAATTATTAAAATCATTACTTTGCCATATATTTTGTCTTTAACGTTATCTATATATTTAAAACACAAGGCTTATTTTTGTTCCAGTTTGTTTGAGAGATCCACGAATTATACAAATAATAGCTGATGGCAATTGCTTATTCAGAGTAGTTTCATATTGTTTGTATAAAAGGCAGGAAATTTGCCAACACTATGTTTATGTCATGTTTTTGAAATATGTACTAATAGACGTTTTCAAGAATGTTGTAAACAAGATCGATTTTTGATTTTATTCTTATCATTTGGTAAGGTAGAATTTCCGTATGTATGTATTTATGTAGAATAAACCGTCGTGGAGGGGTAAGTCAGAGAGGAATATATATTGGAAGAGAGGAGGGTAAGCTGGCCGAGAGGAGTGCTAGGCTTAAAATTTTCAACTGGTTATGTTTGGTTGCGTTTATTTAAATAATCACTCATGAAAATCCAAAGGATTGTAATCACACATCGAATGTTGTATACAGGGAAATCCTTCAATGCTTTTGACCGTCATGTCTTGACGAGGTTTCCCTAGTATTATATAAAACACGTTCTTTGTATAGGTACTCTCGGAAAGTGGGGGAAATGGTATGAGTGAAACGGAGCGATGCAGGCCAAATATCGTTTAGGGAAGGGACGCGTGCTCTCGCTTGAGTCGGCGGCTTATCCGAGCGATTGTAGATTGCATGGATGATAATCTTATTCACTCTTATACCCGAGATAATTAAGTAAAATCTAGTAACTTCGTTACAGGTTTAATAAATTACTTAACACTCAGATGAACACCTCAGTTTTGGTGTAGATGTTATTTGTCAGCAAATTCGAAACTCTTAGTTTAGACGATTGTTAGAACTGCGCGTCCGTTCGGACTCGCAAATTAGACGGTTTTTATTCAGCATTTTTCATTACTTCATAAAGCCACGGTCGGCAAAGTATTCACCGCTTAAAGATCGACGTAGTGTCTGTCCACGGTTGGCAAAGTATTCATCCGCCAGTCAGCGTAGTGTCCAAGGTCGACATAGTGTTCGGTCGGCGTTGTGTCCAGCCACCACCTTAACCACATAATAACAAAATATAAGTTCCAGTTCATAATTTAAAGGCATCTTTACTTTATTATCAAGAACTAAGTAAAATATGTACCGGTTATAATTTTATAAGAAAGAAAGCCACTATTAGCTATTGCACTGATGCCGATATAACAAATAAAAATTAGTTCATATAATTTTCGAAAGCTAGAAATAACTTTGGTTAGATAGTTAACTACAATTGTCGGCGAAAAAGTAAAACTTTTAATTATCGTTTGAGAATAAAATAAGTATTACATTATTATTTATGCAAATGCATTATATATCGTACATTATGGTGGCTAAGATAAAATATTGAAAGAATTTTAGAATAAATTAAAATTGTCTTTAACGCAGTTAAATTAGTTGCATTTCACGGACCGGATGTCATAGCCGGTATTAGGGTGCAGCAGGAAGAAGGAATATTGCATTTACCCATTAATTAAGTTTGTTCATACACACAGTTCATTAAATTACAAATTAGGCGACCAGTCAGAACTTTAAACATCTGTTTAATGAAAAAACTACTCCGCACAAATGAGTAGAGAAAGCATACTACCCTTATTTACAAATTAATTAGTATGTTAATGCTATTTGAATGATATACTTCAGCATCATATGCAGAGTATTTTCAATTTAACACAAGATTTAGTAATTTTTATCTTGAAGATTTGTACATTGAATAGACACTGCACCATAGAAAGATTTTTACCTTTGGTTCATACACTATGCGTCTTGTTAAACAGGCACATTGTCGGGTGGTCGATAAATTTAGAATGCGAGGGGAGTCATCGAAGTATTAATTAGTAAATCAGGTGTATCTCGGTTATCCAATGTCGTATTTAGGACTTATTATTTTCACAAATATGTTAAGATTTTTATAAACGCGAAGAAACTAATATAAGCTAAGAAGTGTAGCAACTACATGATAAAGCAAATAAATTGCATAGGGAAAGTGCGGGTAACCCCGGACAATCACATTACTAAGCCATCTATAAAAAAATCCTAATGCTAAATCGAAATGTGTCTCATTTGGCCTACAAACAAAATATAATTCAGTATTGCCATGGCCGCTTATCGAATTGCATATTACCGTAGGTTCTGTTCCAGCCAACTATCTTGTGTCCACTTCTATCAAACTTCATAGGAGGTTATTACATAGAAAACGTATGTAGCTTAACTTAAATTATTAGAAATTAATTAAATTAATAGAAACATGATAAAGCAAATAAATTGCATAGGTGAAGTGCGGGTAATCCCGGACGGCGGGTATCCCCGGACAATCCATTACTAAGCCATCTATAAAAAAAATCATAATGTTAACGAATTGCATATAACAGTAGGTTTTGTTCCAGCCAACTATCTAGTGTCCACTTCTATCAAACTTCATAGGAGGTTATTACATAGAAAACGTATGCAGCTTTACTTAAATTATTAAAAATTAATTAAATCAATAGAAACATATCATAAGTAATCGGGTATCCTCGGACATTTTTCATAGCTTTAAATTCAACAAAAAGAAAGTAGTTTCTGGATAATTAGGTTCAGCACCGGTGTAAGTTTTTGCGGGCCCGAGTTCAAAAATGTTCTTGGCCTAAAAAAACTTCAAAATAAATTATTTTTTATAAACGTATTACTAATTATTACATATTACAATAAGATCCTAGAGTATTATTATATGTTAACACGGGAACCCCACGTAAAACACACATGTAAATCATATACCAGTTTGTCGTGTGCCTCGGTTTGACGTATACAGCAACCGCCACTGGTAACAGCCTCTAAAAATGTTCTAATTGCTGAAAGAGTTTCTTTTAGAAATATAAATGAAAGTAACTGCATTCGTTCTTACTTCAATTAGCGAACACAGATTTTCCCTTTATTCACTTTTATGGTGTTAATGAGGACTTTTCTGTATTTATTAATGCTTTCGGCTGGTTGATTGAAACTAATTTCCCATTACAACATTATCAAGCAGATAGAAGTAAAAACTCTAAGAAAGGGTGGGTCAACTCAGATATTTTGCAAGGAAGTTATGGAGTAAAAATTCTTTTCTGGCTTTTAAAATATACTGGAGACGAAAATATAAAAACTATGTACAAAAGTAAAAAGAGAGAGTATTTGCGCTTAAAGATCATACTAAAACTATTATAGCAGATCTATTAGTGAGGCTTATAACAAACAGATTCTGTACAATTTATTTACGTGAGGCACCTGTAATAACTTAATCTGCATGTTCCTTCCAAGAGGAAGTAATTGAGATACGATCAATCAGCGTGCATTTGCTTGACAAATGCTACCAGTAACACACTGGTTGTAGCGACGTTACCTATCCACCTTCTTACAGATATCTTACATTTCCACTATGGGCCCAAAATGGCTGTCGCATGCTGGAATTAATAAAATTGGAAAAATTAAAATGTGTACCATGTGTTCATATCGAAATTTACGAGAATTTAGAATATCTAGAAAAATCGGTGCTACTATGGAGATTGCCAAGTTGTAAAGTGTTGAAATTCCCAATTTTAGAATAATGCAAGTTTAAATGCATTAATCGTAAAAAACCTTGGTACGGCCCTGCAATTTCAATACACTTTAGTTGGGTTAAAATTACAGATGATATTAAGAATTAAATGGTGTTCTCTTTAATACCAATGGTCACCCCGAAGTGTTTTCAAACAGATGAAATTGTTTCTAGAATAAAAACGCAGACCTTATCTTAAAGTAAATGACATTTTCGTAAACATCAAAATTCACTGCAAAGCATTCCCACGGATACAAATTGTTTTTCGTAGCAAAAATCCAGATGAGATTGAATTTATAAATATCCAGAAATAATATCACTCTTCTAACAAAGGAATCTAATGTCAGAAAAGACATTTAGTTCAAATTTATAGTTCTGTGCATGCTTATCTGCAATTTGTATGAATAGATCTTTCTGAACGCCGACAAATTAAAAACGGCTTGTTATACCTCAAGAAGCAGATTTTAATTGCGGTAATGTCCCGTGAAGCTTAATGGAAAGTTCTAGAAACTCTAGGTGTTCGTTCTTCATTGGCTTAAGAAGTGTTATCCTCGTTTTGATTGGGTATTTAATTTCCCCCTTCAAAACTTAAGTCCACTATAGCGTTGCTTCCAAATAGTCGGTAAGTCAGAGAGTCTCACATAGAGAGTCAAGTCAGATACTGACCTCGGACCGAGCGGTGGCTTCTAGCCGCCGTGGGCGGTTGTTTTCAGCCCCTTTGGTCTTTGTATTTTTGGGATTACAGTGATAAAAGCCTGAATTCATTTTGTGAAACATAATGCAGCAAGGGTTGAATAGTTCGCCGAGTTAGGCACCTAGTGAACTGCAGTAGTGAATTGGTTCTGGACCGCCAAATAATGTTGGGGCCCGCTACGTGCAAATCAATTGGGATGTTGGAGTTTGTTTTACCGTTATGCTTTCTCGTTCAGTTTTCGAAATGCTATATGCTACCAGTTTATAATACCGATTGCGGTTCTGTGAGTTAATAAATTTTAACAATTCAACAAAATATTTCATAGCACAGAAATTTATTAACTTTAAAAATCAAGAAGCATTAAATTAATGTGACGGGACTTGGGATTTATGGAATAAATTCAATATAATTTTAACGTTAAAGAAATTGTGTTTTCTGTTATAGTTTGCCGTGTTCGGTCTGAATTTTTATAAATCTGTTTCTGATTCAAATTAGTAAAGAATTGAACATGTAATTATTGGAGAAATAAATTTGTGTCAATACGGAAACTGTTTTAACTGACTGAAGCGTTTTTTCTTGGGCTTATATGGTTTTATTTCTTCATGAAGGAGTTATTAGTGACAAAGCAAGTATGTCACAGTTATTGTAAACCTCAGTTCACTCATTTTGACTATAATAATTGTATCAACGACGCATTTTTTAATACCAAGTGAATTTAAGAACCTTTTTAGTGAACGTGAGGTTATTTGTGAATAGTTATAGGATTGTAACGCTCCTGCAATTTATCAAAGATTAACGTGATAGATGTTAAAATTTATCTGTACCATTTTTGTGAACATTTCTTGTAAATTATGCAAATATTCTTCTTTTGATAAGTTTTCTTATTAAAACGTAATGTTTTACCATCATAATAATTATGATTGCCACTTGAGACAAAATAATACTTTATCTATAAATAAATCAGTATTTAAACTAACTCCTATCATACTGATTACGGACCGATCATTGATTGAAGTTATCCGTTAGAACGTCATGTAACCTAATGGTGATTGGATTTTATTTATTAATTTTAATCGATATTCTCTGAGTTCCTTTTTTGCTTGGGAACCCAGGTAAAAGAATGAGTTCGAGCAAATGGCGCCCATATATTTTTATTATGTCTACTACACCTTATTTTTCTTTACAATTGGTAAGGCATAGAACTCAGACCAACGCCTGTGAAACAATTTGTTAATGAAAGATCTTAAAAGCCGGAGTATTAACGTAACGTAAGTATCGTACTTATGAGCTTTGCAGTAAGTATTCAGATTTTGAATTTTATAGAGGTTACAGTGACGTCCATCAAGCGGCGTATGTTCAGTATGTTTTGTGTTAGAGTAATTTAGAGTAACGAAAGTGTTACGTTTCTAAGTTAATGCTCGAAAAAACACTTAAAGTAAACTTAGTAAGAAAATTGGAAAATTTGTTTCCGAAGCAGAAAATATTTTCAATCAAAAACATAAACGTTGAAAACAAAGCATTATTAGGGTCAATCGGGGTTAGTGTGACAACGTTAGTGTGATAACGGTATATAGAGTCTCAAAATTCTATTACTCTGGGAATATCCTTAATAATAAACAAATATAGGCTATCATAAACTACCCGTAAATTATTTATATCCCCATAAATATTCCAAGAGTAATCGAGTTTTGGGACTCTACACACCGTTATCACACTAATACGGTTATCGTACTAACCCCGTTATCACACTAACACTCATTGATCCTATACCTTTAATCGTAATTGAAAATAACTTTTTGCTGTAGCAGCTTGTAGCAGTTTGACGATTTAGAATTGGCATCTGTAGAGTTTCTAAATTCAAACTTCGAAAGTTGTTATTTAACTAACACATTTTCTGTTTAGGAACTCTAGCCAATTGGAACTAAAATGGTTTCCACTGAGATGCCTATCTTTCAAAGCCATCTAATTCATCAACAGATCTTGAGTTAATTAGCGATAACTCAATTTCATATATTCAATTTTGTTGTTATGTATGTTATGAAAAATTTAGATGATTAGTATCTACCTATATTTTAAATAAGGAAAACATCTATTTATTTGTTTTTTAACATTTAAATATAAGAAAAGTATTGTTATTTTGAACTTTTATGCTATTGATTCATTTTAAAAAAAATTTAAAACATACAAATATTTATTTATTTTATTAGTCAAATAACTAATAAAATTAAAAAATTAAATGTTTTAATAATAATTATACATACTAAAAATTATTCTATTCATATAAAAGCAATGAGATCTAAATAACAGAAACTACATTTTACAAAATATTACGATTGTCACGCAAGAAAATTAACATAACTATTTTCTGTAGAGCCTTTGAGCCAATTTATTCCTCTTATCGATTATGTTAATCCCGACTGTGGATAAAAAGTCGTTCCGAGAGAGTTGAGGTAGCTAGTACTACCAACTGTTTTTTGCCAATACTGAAAGCTTGGATAATCTGTCTTGATTGGCTGCCCACCATTGAAAATGACACGATTTTTTATTTAATACTGACTCATCTGCGTAAATCTGCAGTTTTGTTTTTCTCCTCTTCTGCGGTTTTCGGGAACAAGAAATTTAAAGCTGAAGATGATTTAGGTTTTTGTTAGTATGACGTGATTCCCTCTTTTGAAACTGTCATCTCATTTTCAAGAACCGTTGTTATGTTGTTTTGAAATATTTAAGAGGTTTTTTTTAATGTTTTTTCATCGGAGATATAAAAAAGCTTCTATGTATATCGTGCAAGTTAACTTCGATATTGCGAATAGATTTTGTAGCGTCAGAAAGTGATATTCTAAAGCTATCATGGAGATATCCACTGTTATAAATTCTCTTGAAATGTTTTATATTTTTGCTGTCGCTTGTATTAATTTGTAAGCAGCTCCATAAAAACTGCAACTTATTTTTTGAGTTTATTACTATTGTGGTGAGTTCAAAAGACTTCAATTTTCCAGTTGCTCCAATAAATTCTAGTCGTTTTCAGTTATTTCAATTTAAGAGGCATAATGGCTAGGTGTTATTTCTATTATACTAAATATCGTTTATAATTGCTTACCTCTGTTCAATCAATCTTGATATCATGTACACAGTAAAAAATTTAGTGTAAAATTTTCATCACTAGAACACTCTAAAAAGTATGTATTTAGGTTCAATGCATTTAGAGTGAGATATCTAATCTGTACCTTCGTGTATACCATAGAGTTAACTTCAATACAATGCTAGTGTAAATTTATCACACTCTTGACTTTTGAATCTTTTACTCTACATGAGAAAAATATTGCCTATTTAGAGTGGATTGTTATAAAACTGTTGTAGAATTTGTTTTCTATTTAGATTTAAATTTAGAGTGAAAATAGTGTAGTTTTCCAAAGTCAAGCTCAATGATAAAGTAAGTGATTTATTTATTTATAGCAATGAAAACATACATAAATAGTTAATTGTGTATTTAGCGCGCGAAATGCTGCTTTAGTGGTCAAGTTACCCGAGACTGATTGTGGTGAGACGACAATTCTTCCGTATAAAACAATTCTTATATAGAAGAATTGTCATCTCATCAGCAATCAGTCTCGGGTAGCTCAGCGGTAGAGCATCTGCCTAGATAGCAGGGGGGCCAGGTTCGATACCTGGCTCGAGATGATAATTTTTCTATAATCCAATAACATTTCAAATAACTTAATATTACTCTTGGTGGCTTACATACACCATTTTATATATATATATATATATATATATTGTAGTGGATTTTGCCCTTTGGAAGTATTTATTTTAAAAGGAAAATATTTTTTTTAGGCTAAGGTCAATTTTCGTGATGTTAGGTGATCATTAATGAGTTTCCGTTATGAAAGAACGAAATATGAATTTTCTTTTTGTGATTAAGCCCAATTTTATGAGACGCTAATGGTTTTGAGATTTATTGTACGCAATTTTTATTATTTTGAAATTGTAGTTTCAAATTATTATATTGGAAACAATCAGACTAATTAAACATTTATAAATTGTGTCATTATTAATTTAATACGTTATTTATATTTAATTTTGTAAATCAAAAATATTGCATTAGACTGTATATTAAGAATTGTGAATATTTTGAAGAATTTTGAAAATTCTACTAGAGGGCACTTTATGTGTCAGGTTTTTGAGAGAGAATTGAAATGTGGGGACTTGATTAGAGATGCTTGAGGTGTAAACAGTTAAGTTCACCGTGGTATTACGAGATATTTGAATAAAAGGTGTAAACAATAAAGTTCACCGCAATAGTAACTTTAAATATTTAAAACAAAAGTGTAAACAGCAAAGTTCACAAAAAATATAATAAATTAATAATAATAAAGATTAATGTAAAAATAACGTTCATCACAGTTATAGCCTAATGTTTGTAATTTGTTTATGTGGAAATAATATTTTTTGTTTGGGATAGCGGGAAATAAAAATACTAAAGTGTTATTGTGTTTTTATTTTATTAAAAATAAAAAAGCATTAGATATAAATTGCGTATACAATACTGCAATAAAAGATTAATGAACAAAACAACAAAACAGGACTTACTCTATAAAATAAAAGAAATTAATCAACAAATCTTCAAGAACGGTAAGCTGAATCCATGTTCCATATTACTCCAAGGCATCCTGGATGGCAGCTTCCTGGCAATCATGCGTCCTGCATCAACTATGAGCTCTTCAGCTGCTGATGTTCCGGCGAGCTTCTCCAGGTAGGAAAATATTGTGTGGTGAAACATTTTTCTTTTGGTTTTGTGTGTGCAAGAGAATTTTCAGCTACAAGACAACAATCTAGATTCTCAGTTTTATGATACTCGTAATAGTTATTTTTTTTATTATTAGACAGAATGTAAAGTCTGATCGTTATTTGAATCATAAAAGTAATTTATTAATTTTTCTTAGGAAAGAAGGAATTTGAGAACTTTTCATGACACTACCTGAGATCAACATTTTCAATTAACTTTTTGAAATTTGTAACATGTTTATCATGCTCAATCTGAGTGAGCTGGCGCCCAACTTTTAGTTTTTATAGAATTGGTCGATTTTGTTTTGGTTAAGTCGACGAACATCATTACAATATATATATATATATATATATATATATATATATATATATATATATATATATATATATATATATATATATATATATATATATATATATATATATATATATATATATTGCTGTGGATGGTAGTTTCAAAATTTTGGAAAATTTTGAAAATTTTGTGAAAATCTAAAATTTTTGTTAAATACTAACACTTTTGAAATATTTTTATCAACTTTTCCAGTTAAAAATAAATTTGAGGTATTTTATGGTGTGTCATTGATTATACAATCAATGTGTATGCTTTTTAATAAGGTTAAATAATACATGTTTTTTTTTATTTATTATCAAATAGCTTACTCACCGATTACTTAAGTGTACGTAACATTCAGTTGTTCGCAAGTTTTTGTTATGATGTAATTCAATTATGTAAAATTTTAAATGTGTATATCGACGGGTTATGTGATTCTTTAAGGTTTTTGTTAATGTAAATAGATCGTTATTATTGCGTAAAAGTATTGTGTAATTAATGTGTAATAGATGTGTCACTTTTATAAGAATATTAATCTGCTATTATGTATCATATGAGTGTACAGTTTGTATTAGTTTGTAAGGTGACGTCAGATTGTGTAATATAATTATGTAAATAGTCTATAGTATATAAGCTTAGAAAATCATAGTTTTAAGGACTTACTGATAGAAAGCGACAGAGTAAAGTCGTGAAAAGACAATAGTAAAATGTAAATAGACACTTACTGTTAAACGACGAAAGAGTAAAGATATTATAGTAAATCAAGCGACAAAGTAAAGTCGTGGCTGATAATATTGTAAAAATTTAAATAGTCTAGAATTAAATAGACAAGTTAGTTGGTGATTTGAATACGGCGAAGGTGTAAAAAGTATAAATTGTAAAAGTGTATATGATTATAAAGAACCACCTTTAAGATAAATTACTTGCTAAAGTTAAGCAAGATAATAAATCTACGTTAAAACCTTAAACGGGTGTTTTATTTCATTAAACACAAAAACAACTATAAGTATCCTACGAAAAAGGGAAATTGTACCCGCAATTAATAAACAAAAGTGAGTTACCAGAATCAAGTTTTGGATGAAATTATATGGGAAATCCATGCAAAAGGAAGAAAGTCAACCGGAATTGAAGATCAGCCCTGGATCAACATAAAGTGATCTACTCTGCCAATGGTTTGGGAAAGAGGACATCTATAGTTAAAGGAAAGAAGAAATATTATAAAAAGGTAGGAAGTTATTTCCTTTTTGTATTGGCATTTGCTGAAGAAAAGACTATCGTTTGTGAAGTGTAGTAAAGTGATTTGAACAATTTAGTAATAGTTAAAAATTAATTAAGATTTCACTTTTAAAAGTGTTTTTAAATTTCAATTTGTATATTTTTTTTAATACCACAAGAATCCACATTCACCCTGAGATGAGTCTTTATTAAATATAATTCTGTTAATTTAAGTTATTTAACTGGCGCCCAACTCTCTTACGTAAACTTGAGTTAGTCAAGAACTAACGTAACATTAATTTTATATAACCATTGCATTATTAAATCTATTAAAAGGTATTTTCAAACCATATTAGAATTTATAAAAGAGGGAAGTTGAAAAGCATTTCCAAAGTTCACAGTCATTTAAAAAAATTACTTTAATTATAAAGTAATTATCTACGATCGAACGGCAATTATTCACAGTTTCAAAATATATAATAAAATTTTTAAAAATAATTTATTATTTTTAATTAACCAATATCACTGCAATATATATATATATATATATATATATATATATATATATATATATATATATATATATATATATACAATTAAAACATAAGAACGTATTGAAAAAAATATATACGAGTCCAGTTCAGTCTCAGTTACAGCACTCCGTGAACTCCGCTAAATTTCAAAATTACTATAATTATGATGTAATTACTCTTTTGTTCGGCGAATTAGGTATAATTATAATTATTGGTTTTACTTACCTAATTTCTTAATATCTCTGTTAGGAGATAAAACACTGAATATAAATTATTAAAAAAAGTACAACTCTGTTGTATATCAATAGTAAATGGTTTACTGTTGAACATGTCTTATAAGTTTCCAAGTACTCCCGTCTTACTCATCATAAGTAACACTAATTACTCAAATTATAAAATAATGCATGTATTAATAAAATGTTTAAAATGTAAAATTGTTTTGTTATCTTATATTATTTATTAAAATAAACTGCGAAATTTTAGATTCACATGCAGTAAAAAGACTTGAACATATTTGCACTAACAGGTTTCTAGTTATATCTGTTAAAACTTTGCAATTTGAAAAGTTACTAAAATTATCGGGAATTTCAAAATTTTGCAAATCTAAACTTAATGTAGGTACTATTATTTTATGTACAGATACCTGTTTTTGGTCTAGTCAATATAATCTTGATCTATAAATTTTGCTTAGTTGTTCATTATGTTTTAAATTGTACAGCTATAATAAGTTATTGAAAGATTTGTAAAATTTTGAAATTCCCACCAATTTTAGTAACTTTTGAAATTGCAAAGTTTCAGCATTCATAACTATTTGAAGTCAAATACAGCAGACAGCTGATTGTCGCCATTTTTTGTTAGTGTCTTTATTGGGCACATGCAACTCTTGTCAAATATACTGTCAAGTGTATATTGGTGACAATTCGTTTTATTTACTCTAACTAGAGGAACATGACTAACAAAATTTTTTCAAATTTTAACATCTTTTCTTCTCTTAAAAAAATTAAAAAGAAGAAACGTCAAACAAAAATTATTTTTCATTGTGAAACAAAACAGAAGACTGCATTTAAAATTAATGTAGTTCGTGACTAGACCCACGAGATGGAGCGGTTCATTTGAACGAAATATATACAGTAACTTTCTTATCTATATTTTATCTATGCGTAAAACCAAGAAATGTCAAACTAGCAACTACTTCTTTTACTTTCACGGTCACCTACTATTACATGCACTATAATGAAATAATACATTTCTAAAGTAGAAAATTGTCAATGAATTATCTTTTTATGAAATATAATGAGGTGTTGGATAAAATGTTTTGTGGCACACGTGAGCTAACGATTTTATCGACTCAAAAAATAACCAATTTTTCATTCGTAGATAATATCTTACTTAACGTACTAGTACTATAAATAACTATTATTCAACACTTCTAAACAGAAATGCCTTTATCATGATGTTTATAAGCAATGAAAGTTAAAGTTTACTAGCTAGTGAGTAGAATAACTTGGTATTCATTGTGAAATGGCGATCGGCTATTATAGGTAGCAACCAATTCTCGGTTTACATTGCATACTATTATTAAAATCCGGTGATTTGGCAAGAATGTTAAATTCATTACCGCCAGAAACTACAGACTAAACTATATATTGCAAATTCAATATTTGAACTTAAATAAAAAGGTGTTGGATAAAACGGTTTATGGCACACGTGAGTTAATAATATTATCCACTCATATAAATTGACAACTTTTCATTCATGGACAAATATCTTATTTAACTCAATACTACCATAAATAACTATTATTAAATGTTTAATATTTTCACTGACTAGTCCTTTATTTACTGAGAACTTGAGAGTATGAGAAAAACAACGAACATTATATCCAATATTTTCAGACGGATAAACAGCATTTATCCAACACCTCTATATAAATATCATGTTTACTATGGTCATTTTAAATAAGGAAAGTGATTGTTTACTCTTATTTACATTATAACCTACGTTGCCACTAGCAACGTGGGTTATTTAAAAAAAAACTCACTCCTTCAAAGATAACAACCAATCACCAGCTTACGTTACTTAATATTAAAATCCAGTCATCGTGCTAGAGTATTACCGTCAAAACTACAGACTAACTATACATTGCAAATTCGATGTTTAAACTTAAATAAAGAGGTGTTGGATAAAATTTTGTATGGCACGCATGAGTTAAGGATATTATCCACTCAGAAAAATTAACCCTCTCGGGCCTGCCGGCCCTCGAGGGTAAATTTTTCGTTCGTGGATAATATCTTACTTAACTCACTTGTACCATAAATAACTATTACTATATTTGTGGCACTATTATTAACAGCAGTAATTTACTTACTTATTATTCAACTTTTATTCATTTATTATCTCTTCAAATTGAAGTTTAAGATGATTTGCTGTGTTTTCAGTCGAATAGTTTGTGGTTAAAGTATAACTAACATGTTCCTGAGTGGATATTAAATGTAAAGTAACAAGCATAGAGCGGTCCTTACATACGTTGCGCAATGTCGAAATGCGATTTTCTCGAAAAATAACAGGAAGCGACCACATGTTAATAAGGAAGACATGTTCTAAATCCCCCATTGCGAGGTTTTGAGTTATGCCAGCTACACCTTGTATACTTAACATGTGTCCATAGACATAACATAACCCCATAAGCTTATCATTTCCCTAAAGACTTAAACATGCGATATAGAAATTGTCCATAGTCCATAGTCCATAGACTTTCTCGGCTCGACGAGAGGAGTCCAACGAGGTATATGGCCATGAACTAAGAAACTTGCATATTTGTTAAGTTTTACAATAATATACAGTGTGGAAACCTGTTATGGAATAGAATTAGTAACTTATTAGTAAATGATTTTTTGATAAAAACACTGACATTACAACTTTGTTTTTATATTGGATACCTTTAAGATTATTTTTGATTATACGGGAGAGGGGAACAACCAAAGGATTAATCATTTGTGAGTATCACAGTAAAATTGTGAGGTCAATTACTTGTATTTTAAAAAGTGTATTATATTTCAATGCCATTGCGCATTTTTAAGGAGTGTCATCAATAAGTAATAAACAGCAGCGTTTAATAAAAAACTATTATATAAAGTACATTCTAATTTACATTCGCAAATAATTTTAAGCGGTCGTTTACTTTTATTTTTTCATGAATTCATAAATACTTGAGAGTGTTATATTATTTTTTGTAAAACTGTGTAATTACGTAGGTTCGTTGCGTATCTTCTGGATACCTTTTACGATTTTACTATTCGCACATATGATAATAAATTATGATAAATGACATTCATTAAAGAAGTAAAAGGCATCAACAGACAGCATGGTCGAATGAAAGGATCGCTGGATTACCGACTACTCGACTACTGTTCTATTCCCAGTTTGAGTAGTTTTTTTTTAATAAAATATTTATAAAAAAGAATAATTACACAAAATTATACCTTAATTTTATAGCATTCTTTAAACTACTTGTGTATAATAATATAATGTATAATATTTAAGTTAATTAAAAACAAAACTAATTATGCTAATATTATTTCAGTTACGGATGTATAACATGCTTTAAAATCTAAAATCTTGCGAGTTGACAAAGAGGGGAAATCAGTAGCCATGGTGAAGGAGCCACCACTCAATGATTAATTTATTTTTGGAATTTTACTTCTAACAAAACAATGGCTTGTAAGATTATCCTCAGGTTTTGCACAGTTCTTAGTAAGTATATTTAGAAAGACGCTACAAATTAAGTTGCCTGGAAACTCTGTTAATTCAGATTTTCGAAAACCTGTAATTGCGAGTATCGGCTTTTAAATTACTTTGATAATATTACTTACATTAACTAACAAAAGAATAATTCGAAAAAACTTTGGTTTCTATAATAACTCTCTTTTGAATTTATATTAGAGGTGAACTCGTGTATATGTAGAAAGTAACGCTTCGCGAGCATTCGAGAGAGCCCTTATCTCTTTAAACTTTGTACCGAGTGCTTTCTGAACTATTTATAAGTTTAAGAACACTCGGTATACTACACAAGACGATAACCGTATGTTTTTAATAACTTTCTCTTCATTCAATAACACGAAAAACCTATCGAGAAATTTAATCTTTCTATTTTTACAATTTTTATATTTCCCCTAAAGAGAGTATTTTTTTATCTGATAACATCGTAATTTGTATTCCCTATAGCTAAACATCCCACCCATAAGCCTCTAGTATATCGACCTCTTTTATTTTGTTATTTTTTAGTGTCCTAATTCATTTTAAATTACAATAGTTGAATGAAGGAGTTTGTATTAAACAGAATGCTCTGAACAAAGCGTTTGTATTGATTTTCAATTTTTGCGGAAACAAAATATAACGATGATTTGTTTCAGTTGAGTTGTGACATGTGAAAATGACAGCGAAGATTAAAACCATAACAGTAACATGTCAAAGAGTGTTCGATAAAAACACGAATCACTCTTAACGTCGAGCGATAAAACCACTTTTATCTGCTAACCCACGATTTTCTATCAACTACACATGAACTTTCTATGGAACAATATCTTAATTTACTGTTTCTATAGTGGAAAGATATTTGTTGATTGGAAAAAGTTTGCTTACAATTAGCTTTCATACAATTCTTGCTTTTAGCAGGAAGTTTACAAACAAGATTGCTTGCGATAGTTAATTTAGTTTAGAATTATTAAATAATTCTTAATCTAAAATTCAATTGCATTGTATAGATGAAGATCCTTTGCAAAATATTAGAGATATACTAATTTACTTTTATTAAGCATACAAAACAAACACGGCTAAATATACGTACTAGATATTATCCAGATTCTACATAATTTGGGCATTATAAAAAGCTGTTAAAATAATTTATCTATACACTATTTCATAAATTCACCAGAAAGTATTTATCAAATTTCCGAATTATTCTTAAAAATCTCAAAGAAATTACTAAAAGCCTCATATCACTTTTCAAACAACCACAAAAATCAGTAGTACTTACGAATACTTTTTCTGCAGAAAAGGTAGCATTAAATCAAATCATGCAACAATGTAAATATTCTATTTAACGGTAACTCAGAAGTTTTGTTTATAAATCACATAACCTAAAAAGTAAGAGAAAAGATTTAGTAATTATGTATTACTTGAGTTGGTTAAACGCTTTCTAGATGTTCCGGTCCGTTGTTTACAACAAAGAAAGAGGAAACGTTTAAAATTCAAAACAAAAAAAAAAACAGGAAAGAAAAATTTAAAATATTCTACAATTAATCAAAAGGAACAGTATAAATCCAAATAAAACAAAACGATTATCTAGGGGTTTGGTGTGGTGGGCTTCTGGGTAAAGTTTTGTATGTTTTATCTAAACCAAAAACCCATGATTTTATACAAGTCCTACCGAACAGTTGGTCTTTAGTATACAATCAAATGAGGTTATCTATGAAACAATACAATTCTGCCTCTTGGGTTTGGTAAGTAATAGATTTCTTTCAAAAGCAGGGAATGGATTAAAATAAACTTATTAGTAATTTGTAGTTTAGCAAAAGCCTTGAACTTAGTGACGACTAAAGAAAATACATGAAATAAAAATACACATTTTTACATACAATTTTACAATATCTTTGAAAGACCACTACATCACATTTTTTCAAAAATTCAACTTTCAATTTATATCTTTAACGGGAAGTATTTCTTCACAACAAATTTTGCAAGAAACATTTTTAAGGTAGTATTAGCCAACTCCATGTATGTGTTAGCTAATAAAGGTTCAAAGTGTCTTAAAAAGTTTTAATAAAGCTTCTTGAACTGAAAAGAAGACAAGAAACTGTAACACTTCGAGTCCAAAATCATTTTAAATAGTCTGGTTTTACGTAATTTTGATATAAGTCATTCCTTAATTTTTACTCTAAATTTTTTTGAGTAGAGTAGGTGCAAGAGTAACACTTCAACCATCATATATTATAAGATACTTATGTTAATTTATTTATTTTGGGGGGGGGGTATTCATCTTTCAAATTTTCTATCAAAAGAGACAAAACAAACTTTACCATGAATTCTTTTGGCTTACGAGATAGATGTTTCTTATTGCTAGAGTGAATAACTATTACCCTGCACCTATGTCTATGTCAAGTTTTATGAAATTCTGTAGCAGGGACCTCTTACAACCGTCCCTTTGTTGCTGCAGATTGATGAGAGTAGTTAGAAACGTTGCAAAAAGGGGTGTAAGTAAACCCCCTGATACAAGGAAGATATAATAGCTTACAGTACTGTTATGAAGCAAAAGTAAATACTTACCCAAACGATTGGCCGTTCTAGCTCTATGGATACACCTGTAATGAAAATACTTTAATCAACTTATTGTTTTTCATTTTAATAAAATGGTACACAGCGTGTTCATTTGAAAACTTCCCACCTCAAATATTTCTTAACAAAACTAAACAAAATATCAATTTCAGCAAAAACAAGTCGGAAAATTTGCCAGTATCGGTGGATTAGTGGTTTGCATGTTTGCTTCATAATCCAAAGATCGCAGGTTCGATCCCCGGCCGAGCTGGTAATTTTTCATAGCGGAGAAAAATTTAAAACATGCCTTCTTTTCGGATAGGAAGTAAAACTGTAGGTCCCGTGCCAATGCGATGTTTGGCACGGTAAAGATCCCTACTGGGGGTGGAATTCCCCCAGATTCGGCTAAATTCTAGTAGGGTCGGACAAATGATCATAGCAATCGGTGCCATGAGGTACGAAGGATGCTCCGCCGTCCTGATTCCTCGCCCAAAAATAAATAAATAAATAAATAAGTCGGAAAATTTTTTGAGGGATATTCAATTTTGATATCATCGAAACTTTGCAGGGGGGCTACCAAGCAACCCTAATCTTAAGATATCAAATGACCACCTTTATGAAAACTTGTTTTTAATGGTATAAAAAAAGAAAATCTTTAAAGCAAAAAAAAATTGAAATCAGGTCATGTGTTGCTGAGATAAAGGAGAAATTTCCTTAACAACCCTCCTATGATAAGTATTTTTGACGGTTATCTGATGTTAATGCCGGTTGTCTTTCTAATAATAACTCAACCAGTTGCTCTAGTTATTTACTATTTCTGATAATTATTATTTTCATTTGATGTGAAAGATGTCCAGGGCGCAATGTGAATGACTTCCATATGTGAATGACTAAAGCAAATTTACAAGAAATCAAATATTTAATAAAATTATAAAGCAGCTAACTTATATACATGGAGTTTCTTTGCGACAGATACAAATAGCAATAGCGTTTTTGTGTTCGTTTCATGTTATCAAGTGTCATACTAAAAGTACAGCTTAAAGGATTGAATTGAGATTCACAGTAAACAAGCTCCTACATTACCTTTTTCAAACTATTCCGCGGTTAGCTTGGGAGTCGACCGAACTAGTGACTAGTTCTAATCAAATTTCAAAAAGAAAATAAGTATATAATATAAATTTGTCTTAAATTACTATATGGAAGTATTTGTTGAGCACCATTAGGTTTAAAATAACTATAATTAGTTGAAGTTAAACTCTTTGCAGATAATACAATTGTAAATTTAGACTCACCAGAAAAATGATATGAAAATGTGTAACATACCTACTAAATTCCGAAACAAAATTCATATACTATTACTGTCAAATATACTTACTTTACGTATAGCTCCCGGCAGAGACGTTTTATTGATTTAAATTGTATTCAGCGGTTGTAAGTGTTAATTGCAAAATCTTACGAATTTCAGATAGTTTCAAATTGTTCTTGTAATGGTTTAAAAAGCAAAATAGGACCAATAATTTATCGTGATAAGCTCTAGCAGTGGGAGTAGTTTTAAAGTTAAATTAATAAACTTAAATCCAAAAGAATCGTTTACAACATTTCACTCCACACTTCCTATTATAAAATATACACAACAGATCATTTAAAACCTACTCGCACTATGAATTTCAATTTAATTTGGGATCTAATTCTAAATACATTTTCATTGTTAAATTTCTTAATTAAACCCCTAGAATTATCTTTTTTTGTTCTTGAAAATGAAATCGCCGATAGTATAGTTACAAATAACTTACTGGAAATGTGTGTGGCAGTAATCCTTCTATACCGATATTGTAGTATTAACTTCAATTCACCTTAGCACTTACAGGTAAATGCTTAAACTCACTAGAAACAAAAGTTTAATAATCACAAGTAGCTCGCTGAATCTCAACTTTTTTTTTAAAAAGACGCAATTCTCGAAGGCAGCAATGATTTTCAATTAAGAATCCGTTAACTGTTAAAAAATCTAGTTTTACTAAAGTTAGTCATTATTGGACGATGACCTATCTTAATATCACAACAAACAGGTAGTAACGACTCATATTACGGAAATTATGAAAGCTAACTCGTTGTTAATAAGTTCATAATTAAAAATAAACTTTCTTATGTTAATCCGTTCGTAAATTAATCTTCTATGTGTGTAACAGACAGTTTTTCTGTCTATTTTTTATATTAAGAGCATCTTGTATATTGATAAAAATGTTATTGGGTTTTCTTTAGAAGACACCCTGTATACTGTACGAAGTCGATGTTTATATGCAGCGCCATCTAGGTTGAGTACTATTGACTGCAAAATTATCGATCTTTTCTTTGTGATAACTTAATTCTTAAATTAAATTACATTTAACATTTTATTTACGAATTATCGATTTAAATCACTTTGATTGTTCGTTTTCGTTAATCAATAATAAATCCCTGGTTTGGCATTTTCGCGCCATGATGGGATCAAATTGACGCTTGAATTCAACCAATTGAAAGGAAGTTTGTTGGTAGCGAGACCTATGCATATTGCTCGTTAAAAAGCTTTAGCTTCTTTCCCCCTTCTTGTGCCAGCCTAAAAGAAGTCAATTGAATTAGTGTGCTCTGTATAACTTTCAAAATTCTTTAATTTCCTTTTGCTGGACCAATTATAATATAATTAGTGCATAAGATGGTTTTGTGATTTATTAAAAGTACTAAATCATTGTTTGAAAGTTAGAATGTAACGAAATTATTCTTCGCACTACGAAGTTACGCTTTGGAAAGTCCATCTTGGAACAACTCCCCTTTTTCAAAAAATAACTCGTTTATTTTAATTTGTTTTATTGATGTGAATAAACTTTTCATTACAATTACGATCATTATTTATAGGGAAAGTCGATATGGACTTTAGTTCGAAAATATTGATCCAGCCTTGCAATCAAGTTGGCGTTTTAAGAAAATCAACAGCTTTACGATCGATACAAATTTTAAAACCTAGTTTAGTGTTTGACCTCCGTAGATGAAACTGTGAGTTTTCCCCTTTGTTGCTGTTAAATTTTAAAGAAGATCCGTTAATTATATTGATTCGGAAATTTGAACACTGCATTTAGATGTAGCTCTTATATAGATTTTGCAAGATGCAGTATTATAGTGAATAACTTGGAAGCCTTCTCCAAATGTCCTCGGTAACCTGGTGACCATATTCAACGAGTCATTTGAAGTAACGTTTAATTAAAAACATTCAATTTAAAAGCAAATTAACTTTATAGAAATAACCAGGTGAGTTCTTTATATCCTATTTTTCTTGTGGAAGCGTTCATTAGTTAATTTTATTGAAATCTAAGAGTGGATTGTTATAATTATACAATAGAAATTTTAAAGTTGCAATTCTTATGCGATTCTGAATTTAATTTTTCAAGTAAAATTGATAAACCTAAAACCTAATAACGATCATAGTACAAATTTTTAAGGTATTTTTAATTTATTTGTAGTATTATTACAATCCATATTAAGATATTATTTAAATAACAACTAAAGGCCTTCAAGTTCTTTTTTACTACTTATTTTTTTGCGAAATAAATTAAAAAATAAATGGTATTATTTGCGTTATTTCTTGTTTACTGTTTATTATGTGCTATTTTTGTGTAATAACAGAGTTCCGAAATTTGGACCGAGACGAATCATTTTAACATCTAGAGCTCCGTGTTGTGGAGCAGTCACGGTACTTTTTAATTAATTTAAATCAATTATGCTGGCGCCCATCTATCCATAGTTCTATGAATTTGATAATGCTCCAATCCATTTCCAACCTGCCTTAATCTCAAAACAGAGAGAGAATTCGCATTTTATGATATTTAAGCTAACCCGAGGCATAGATAAGTTGCACGTAAGTTGTAAGTACTTTTGTTTTTGGTAAAATAAATCATGTTCATCATCATCTAGTGTTTTTGTTTGTTGCACCTGAATGGTACTTATATGATCACAGTAAAGAATAGTGCAGACTTTTGCACAAGGAAGTTCTATGAAAATTACGAAGGAGGATTGAGAAGGCGTTGCAGCAATGCATATAGTATTTATGTAAGTGCTTAAGAGTCGATGCGTATAATATGCAAACATTCCAGTGTTTCTTCGCTATTATACACTGCTACACATATATTCATAAAGGTTTTCATAAAATTAGAACTACCTAATTAAAACATGAAACAATTACAAGTAAACGTAAGCAATCAGTAGTAGAACTCTTAACACGTACCTACGCAGATTTTTGCTTATTTTATATTTTAATTATTTATTTATGATTAATATGCACAGCGTGTAATACATATGTATTTAATTAATAGCTGTAATACAAATAGGTATAGTTACTTTACTAATTACATACATTTAATTCTCCTAACTGCCCTTTAATGAATACCCTCTTAGTAGTAACGTTTATAACACTCCTGTCAAGTATAAAGTTCCCTTATTATTCGTCTACTTTAATTAACATTTCTTGGTATTAATTATAAAAAATACTCGTTTTTCGTATTGCAGGGAATAAACAATTCCATGTCGCTACTCCATTATTCAAATAAATTCTTATAAAAAATTAACTTGAAACTGTTAGTTTCATGAAATTGTCAAATACAGAAAACTTTTTAAAAATAAAAAAATGAAAAGATACTGTACATATATTTTTACTTCTAATTGAAACTCTGTGAACTTGATTACAAAAAGCTATAATTTGATGAGGCGAAATAAGAGCTTTATGATGTTAGTAAAAGCTTTTGCAATCATATAAATGGATCCTGAAAAAATTGGCCAAGTTTTTAGTCAGTAACTATAATAATCTGTATCAGTATATTAGATGAACTTGTTTTATTATGAGTTTTAACAACTTTTAGTAGGTTTTAATAGTTAATTATAAATAATATAGTTATTTGTTTAATTAGTACAAAAAATGTATATTTTTGGGACGAATAAGAAAGTTGCCGCACATACCGTCAGACCTATTAAACCTACTATTTTTTTCTCCAACCGCTTTTAACTAGTAAACTCCGTGAGAGGGCTGTTTAGAACAAACAACATAACGTTAAACTACTATTCATCTACTGCAATTTTTTAAGGAATTTAAGGAAAAGTGGCAATTTTATTATAATATAATTGAAAAATATAAATGTGTAATCTTCACTCTCATCTTACCGATAATTCGAAGAACTTTGCGTTAAATGAAAAAGAGGTTAGGATTGGTTTTTGGTTTTTATGTATTAAGAAATTCATTTAATAATTATTTTATTATTATGAAAAAAAAAGATAAACGACTATTATTTAATTGAAACTGTCTATTTATTTCGTATTATTGGTGTAAAATAAAATGTTTTAGAGCACTGCGAAAAATATGACACGCGAGTTAACATTCTGAAATGTGTACACATATAAGAGAATTATGACCTAATTATAAATCTTATTACCACGTACAAGATAACGCTTCGCAGCTGCGAGATAAATACCGCCCACATGTGCAGTATTCAGAAACCTTATCTAAATGCATTCTACGAAATGCTAACGGAAGCAAAACGTTATCGACACGTGTGCTAAACCGAACAAAGGATCTGGTATAACGTTGTAATTCACAACCCATTGTTTGTTTGATGGTCACTGTTTAAAACCAAGCTTCTCCATTAGTTTGGTTGTCACTGGTTTTCCCTTTCTTTCTGGTTATCGTGAAGTCGCTCCTGCGCGGTTAAGCTTCCTTCTCAATAGTAGAATTGAGTAACAAAATGGCTGTCTGGCAGTAGAACTTGAATGTTCGAGATATGTTAGAAAATTGATTTTGGATATAATTCGCTTTAGCGGAGAAAATCTCGCATTCAACAGAATGATCGCTTGATTAGTTATATGCGATCAATCGTCAAATTAGACGGACTACGTTCTGGTGCTAACCATTTAGGTAAATTCTTTTCGTTTCATTTCCATGCGCTAAAATTTTAAGAAAATGTCTTTTTATTTTAGGTAATATTATTTCCCTAGCAGTCACCTTGAGGAAATTGTATTGTAAAATACCTTTCAGTTTATAGAAAGGTAAAAATCTTCAAAATTAAAATTAATACAATATATAGGGTGATTTCTTTGTAGGTCTTTTTTTTGGTGTTTCTCCTTTTGGGTTTTGTGGCTCGTTGTCTTTCATTTGGGTTCCTGCCTCTCTGATCGTGGGTTCATTTAGAAGGTCCTTCCCCTTTGGGTCCGTACCTACATCTATACATGTACCGGGTCGGAACAAAACAACCAAATATCGAAGGGTGAAGCGAAAACTCCTAAGCAAGGATTTAAATAAAACAGCCGTGGGTCTTCGAATGGTGGGATGTTTGTCGAAACTTGTATGTATTCTGTGTCATTTTATTTGTGTTTATATATATATATATATATATTTATTAAATGTGTATACAGTTTGTTCGTGCATGTTAATTTTAAGAACAACACGAGATCTCGAGTAATGAAATTGTCTTAGGGTAGTTTTAAGCTAACTGTGATACAAATCACCATTCACCTTTTTTTTTATTAAACATTAAAATTTTTGATCTGCACAATAGACAATAGTTACAATTAAAATAAAGCCCTGCTTAGAAAGTTTACATTTCACTACGTGTGTTTTATTTATTTATTATTTATTTATTTGTATGATTTTAACATTGCTTTCCAGTTCGTCATTTGTAAGTATATATGTACGGTACGACCAAAATATTGGAAGTTGCCCATATTTTAGTAGAAGATCTATTTCTTCGTTTGTCTAATAAGCTTGAAGCTTTAGTAATAAGCATTGTTTTTAAACGAAGTGACGCTTGTTTTTTTATATCTTGTATTACCCCGCCCCTCTACGACTTATTGGGGGTTAGCCGGCAAAAACTAAAGCAGTGTTATTTGGATCAAGCTGATACTTCCAGCACAGCTATATTTTGGCAGGTTAGGTATTTATTTATATAAAAATAGCCTTTGTGTTTCTGTAGGTTATACTGGAAAGCAAAAAGGGTATATAAACATTGCAACTTTGTGGGACAGATCAATTCGAGTTGCGACGAGTTCGGAAGCTTCAAAACTGGCATCCAGGGATGTTGTTTACCTAGCTTTCCGAACTTAACTTCGACACTCATAAGCCTTAGAAACTGTCATCCAGGAATGTTGTTTACCTAGGTTTTCTGAGCATTATTACCAGTATAATGTTGAAACTGTATAGTGTTTAAGTTATTATTATGCAAGTGCATATTGTATAATTAATAATGAATAAATTCTTATTGTATTTAATCATAAATAATAACTGTTCATTCTGTTCTGTTTTTGAATAAAGAATTATTTTAAAAACACTTTTCAACGTTAAGAAAAGTTAATTCACGTAACATCAGATTACTTTTTGTTCTTCTATAAAAAGTGATTACATTTTATACAGTCGCTACGGTAACGAGTATCTAATAGTTCATAAATGGTCTGTCTACTTTTTATACAAAATAATTTGATATTATAGTGTCATATTCGTGCGGTTGGAGAAAATAGTGTATTGAATAACTAGCTATGAAATTCAAAGTGCTTGGTAAATTCGGGCTTCGCCCTATAGTTAATCAAAACTGCAAATTCGTGAGAAAAAGAGACTTTCATAACGTGTTGTACGTGACATTTTTTTGCATATTGTAAGTTGAGAAATTTGCCCTAAAATTTATGCATTTATGCAAAATTTTAGAAAAATCAGAAAAATATGGTACCTATTCTTTGACAATAATCTCCGAAGAGATTGAAATTTGTTTTTTACAAACATATTTAAAAAAAGTGCTACTTTCATTACGATTTCTCGTTAAAAAAAAGTCAACTTTCATAATCAATATGCAAAAAAATTGTTTTACAACATATACAAAGTGCTCGTTTTTCGAACCCCATGGCTCTCGGTTATGTTAAGAGATACAAGGTCGGCTAAATTGGGACAAAGTTAGAAAATCTGATGCCGAGTAATATGCCGAAAAGGAATTTGGGATATATCTTTCGTTTTGAAAGTTTTTGAGGAAAACTGAAAATCGTAGTTTTACTTTAATTTTTTTAACGACAATCGAAGGAGCATGACATGTTTAACTTAAAATTATTAAGACATTTTTTTAGAGGAGTTCAAATATGCATCGCGTTTGCCATCGGCGCCATATTGGATTTTTAAACAGACCGCCCTTTTCTGATTACAATGATGTATTTAATGAGATATTGAAAAGGGTATGTACAATGTACGTTGTACATCGACAACGGAATTGTCAATAAACATATTTTGAAATCTTTGCTAACGAAATGTGATTTTTGATTGGCATATCAACAGGTAAACTTTATTCAGTACATAGGAACAATCCAATGACAATAGCTAATTCGTAACTTACCAATATTTTTCTTCTGAAAATGCCGTGCTTTGTTGTAGAGAATGTTGTGTGTGTCTAGAGATCACAAGTATAGAAGACCTCCAGCTTAAGGTGGAATCCAAACCAACCAAAGTACATAGAGTACTTGATTTTTTATATTAATTTCAGGCATAGTATATCACGTTGGTTTGCCATTGTCTTCCGAGAGGGAACTGATTTTTAAAAACCCGGTGATACAATGACCGGGGTTTGAACCCGGGTTCTTTGATCGATAGTTTCACATGCAACTAATCGCTCTAATTAAAGTATAACTTATTTTATCTAAATTATGTATTTCATCAATCAGCAACTCATTAATGCTGTCTGGTGTAGTTTTATAAATTTTATCTGTCACTTATCTGTATTTTATAAAAAATAATTATCCAAGTGCATTAAATCAAGCGGCCGTGTAGGCCACCTTACATAACCTTTATTTGAAATAATTTGATTGGGAAAAATTTCCGAAAAAAATTACTTATTCTTCTGGCATAGTGTGGCGACGCACCCGTCTTGTTGAAACCATCGATTAATTAGACGTGCAAGGAAAATGTTCTCGTCGATGTAATCAACAAGATAGGTTAAAAAATGTAAGTAACCATCAGCTCTCCAAGTCTCTTTGTAAATGTATTTGTAAATGTATGTAATAGGCGCCGACAATGTGGTGTCTTGAAGGCTGTGGCCCTCATTAAAATAATGTATTGAGGGCTGAGCCCTAATTAACATGGTTATAGTATATTTTAGGTAATAAAAATTATAAATTGAAGATCTAAATAGGGGAGCCTACATACGCACTTATTCAAATGAGAGATTTTTTGGTATTTTTTTGCAAAAAAGGCAAAAAATATTAAAAAGAGTTAATTAAATTGTTGATGGCCATACCTATATGACGCATCTCAATACCAACATATACCCAGCTTTCTGTATACCCGTAGGAATGTATTTTCTGGGTTTAATACGGTATGTCTCATTTGGAAAGCGAATATAACACTTGACCTGTACTTTTAAAAACGACTGTAAAATCTGCCCAAGTAAATAAAGTTATTATTTCTGTTTATCATTTTGTTTATTAGCTTAAACCGTACTCTTATCCTGAAAATAACGAAAAAAATACATTTAGTCTCCTTTTCTTTAAAGAAAAACCATTTAGATTAATACGACTTACTTTTAAAATAAATGTAGCGTGCTCGAGTACAGACAGGATAGCATAGCTTAGTTAGGCAGAGAGGGGTGATAATAACCCAAAGTCACTGCCGCCCTAGGTTCGATTCTAGCTGGCAGATTTCTTAAAATCCATTTTTTACAAAACAATCAAAAATGCAATCTTTCTCTTTAAGAATATTTTTCTGCATAATTTTACTAAATCGCATAATTTTGTTTTTTGTTTAGTTCTCATGTGACTGGGCAGTTTCGTTTTACTGCTTATTACAATTTTTCGAATTTTCTGATGCATTTTACTGACCTTAAGATAAATGCTCAAGTTATGTAGTAATTGAATCAGGAGCGTGATGCATACCATTTTCCTGAAAACAAGATATTATAAATTTAATAATTTTTGTTAATTAAATACCTATTTAGGTTGTCAATCCAAAAAGATCACATTTTTTACTTAAACTGTCCTTAGCCGTGTGCAATACTGTGAATCAGAATTACAATTTAAAATGTAATTTGAATCGAACCTGGGACGACAGCGATAGAGACCTCTCGAGCGGGGTTATCATCACCCTGCTCCGGCTAACTGGACTATGAAATCATGTCGACTCTTAAGCGTACCACACTTATTTTAAGCTGCACGAATTTAAATGATTTTCTTTAAAAAAGGTGACTGAATGTGTATTTTTTTAATTTTCAAAATATGAGTACCGTTGAAAATAATAAACAAAATGATAAACATAAATTATAATTATATTTACTTGGGGGATAATAAGATAATAGTAAGTAGTGATAGTAAGATAATAATTTTATCTTATAAACGATTGTTTAAAAGCACAGGTACACATACACATAGGTCACATACCAAAATTTGTGAATTTACACTCGTCAATCCATATAATCCTATTGAGAAAATATGGAACTTATTCTGACTTGTTAAAAAAGGGAAAATGTTCAATAAAATAAATTTAGTCTCAATTGATTATTTATAACTTGTTCATCGAAAACTACGCGTCGATTGTTATCTCCCGGATGAAGAACTTGGTAACATGGATTCTAAATGGTCGATACTTATGCTTTTTCAATGTTCTTCGCACGAATTGGTGCAATAAATTTAGCTCCGCAACAATTTTTCTTGTGGAAATTAACTCCAAGCTAATGAAGATTTTATTGGATAACAGTTTTTTTTTATAAAAAACCGGCTAATCTTACTGCTTGTAAATTATTGCGTTCATTGTTAACGGGTCTAAAGCCATGTTTCTTTCTAGTTAATATTAGCGTACTATGAAGAGATAGAAAATGTATTTCTGTCGCAATCTGCGCATATTAATAAATTTGAAGCATATCATAATTTTCTTAATTTAAAAATGGCATTTTCTTGGTAAATTTAGTCGCAGTGTTAAGACGAATAATCAAAATTCAACTAAACTGGCAAAATGTTGTTTGGAATATTCTGTTGGTTTTGTTTTTCGAAATTTCCAGGTGGCTTTAATCAGTTGCATAAAAAGATTATATCAACTTTACGGCAAGAAATAACAAGAAAGGATGTAAGAAAAGCAATAAATAATTTAAAAGAACCAAATTGTAGAGTACCTACACAAGTATGTCAAAAACAGGGTTCTTATTCTTTAAATACTTGCCGGCTAAACATCAAGGAAAATTTAAATTTGAAATAATTCGCGCCCAGCAAAATAATGCGCGAACTTCAAAATAAGAATGAACAACACATTTATTAATGTTATTAGCTCAATTTAATTCAAATGGTACGTATATAATCTTTTTACTATTTTATCAACAGACTAAAAATGTTTATTTTTATTTTAGAATAATTTAATGTAATCTTTATGAACCTGCAACTTATTTTACAATTCATACAAAATGTCTATATGTACTCTAGCTCCTCTTGGTTAGAACAGGTAGATAATTAACTTTAATGGACTCAAAGTTTCAGTAATAATAATAACTATATGCACTTTTTATCAAGATAATTAAGTAAATCAGAAAAACACCTCTTTCCAATGAATAGTACTTTGTTACCCAAAAATGTGAACTAACTGGTGTGAATCGGGTATGTATGTATAATGTTAACCAAAAATACTTATAATAAGGTATAGAATCGAAAGTCATAAAAATATACAGGGTGTTCTATTTAAATTAAAAAAGTTGATAGTGGCCGTAGCAAACGACCTACCCTGTATATTGAGGTGTTATAGATTTCACTGTTTTTGAAAATTTCATCAAGAGATGTTCGGAAACGTTAAAATGAATATTTTATCGGTTAAGTCAATAGAGGGGCATGTTATGTCTTGGCCACATAATTAATAAAGACTATAGTTTGGAGCTTAGTTAGATTCATCAATGTTTAAAATAAAAACTTATGATTAAAGATTTCGTGCAAATTTAACCTTACTTTCCTAATGTTTCATGCATAATAAATAAATCACATTTACAAATAAAATAATTTAGCTAGACTGTGTTATCACAATCATGTATAGGCAACCTAAGTTACACTTTAGGTCAGTTTCCCACTTGCCAGGGAAAATCATTTCCATATTTAAGATTTTCAGTTACGATAATTCAGCGTTAAGCATATTCTTTGTTATTCTTAGAGGCCAGCTCAAGTTTACATGGTTATTTTCCTGTAGATAGATTAAGTAGATTAATCTTGTTATGATTGATATAACATAATTAAATTTTGAATTCATTTAATAGAATTCTGGTCATTTCAATTACAGGAGGTATTTGAAATCCTCTTGGTTCGCGAAAATGACTTTTGTAACTTTTATCCTGGTTTTTATTGTTATTGTTTTTAAGTGAGCTCTTAGTGCATTGTACACTGGACATTTTGTGCACAATTTGATTAACGTAGAAGTTATTTTCAAGCTGGGGTTTGTGTAAGCATCTTTTGGTGTACATCGATGTTTGTACTATAAGAAAAACATGTTTATATTGATTTGTAAAGATATTTTTATGTATAAAACAATTGTATCACACGCATTGTGTATCCATATAACTAATTTGTAAGATATGAACTCTTGTTTTGTTAATTTTGCATATGTAATTATCTGTAACGAGAATCTTCATTGTCAAGTGTTTTTCGTCCGTACCTTCTTTATTATTCATTTTGGGACTATACATGTATTATATGTTTTTAATTAGCGTTAAAAGATCTATAAGTTTATCACATCAGATCTGGGATCAGTGTTAATCCGAATCACATGTTTTTGGATAATGACGTCACACGCATTTTGATTGCCGTTTGTTTTTGAAAAACTGTCATGGAGTTGGTTTGTTTTGCCAGAAGATATAAAAGCTGCTACATTTTGAAACAAATTTAGTCGATAAATTGCGTTGAAAGAATCCACGCTCGGCTCCAGATTAAAATCTGTAAAAATTTGAGGTTATATGTATAACCAGATGTTTGACAAGTGTCAATATTGTAAACAAAGTTGTTGAAACTAAAATTAAAGGTGTTTACCTGAATCATTTTCAAGAGTTTATTGAAGATTTAATTATTATTTTGCTACGAATAAATAATAGTAAAAGTGTTTTTGGTTTTTAATTAAATTCAAGTGAATTGAATTTGTGTTTATCGATCTACGCATCGACATTTTTATGAACAACAATCAGCTGTTTGGTTGTACAGCAGTCTTGCCAAAAAGATTATTTTTATAGGGAATATTATTCCATAACATACCAGGTTGGTTAAGAAAATAATTGATTCTCATAAATAAAAAAAATTATAACTTGATTTGTAAAGTTCATCTTAGGGTATTTAAATCTATTTGTCTTAACTCATTAATTTCTTTTTAAGAATTCATTTAATTTTCAAATAAAGAAAACAATAATCAAATTTCTTTAATAAAGATTTATTTATTTTGAATAACATTTTTAGTTACATTTAAATAATTATTTGTGTTGGTTTGTTCAAACGAATAACTGTATTTAATCCTATCTCAGATAATACGACTTTTCTAAACGTTTGAGCAAGCTTGAGGATTTATTCTCAATTTCCAATTGTAAATTATATTTCTTTTTCTTTGACTTTGCTTTGCTGAAAATAATTTTGTTTCTGAATAAAGTCTTTGTATTTTTAATTAACGTATGTGTTTAATTGATGCTAATACAAGCATACAGCATTATTCTCTTCCAAATTCAGATTACAGTTACAGGTGTCCAGCTTGCAGAAGCATAAGTGCTTACAGTTTAAGTTTTTTCTTGTTTCCAGGCATAAAAGAATATAAGAGTCTCGAAATTCAAATAATTTATGTTTTACCGAACAAACCTGAGCTAGCTGAGAGAAATAAAGAATATGTGTGGTGTAATTTAATCATAATCCATCGTATATAATTTATACAGAAAGGTGGATATTTTATTTAAGTATTTTTATATTTTTATCAGGATCACCGCAATATACAAAAATATTATAAAATCTAAATTTGTTTTATACCAACCAACTTTGCTATTTAACCTAACTTATCTTACGGTCGTTCTTGCATCGAATTTTTTGTCTTGTTTTGATTCTATGAGAAAAGTCATTGCTATATTTATATTGCTGCGCATTAGTCCAAAAATTCGCGAGTCTGCTTGAGTAAGTGATGCGGTAATTAGTTGAGATCACTTGATGGATCGCATAAAAACACTCGTCAAAGCGCCTCTTACTGAGTCCTTATTTAAGCTAACAACAATCATAACACACATTTATGCCTATATTTTTTACTTTGATACTGCCCCAGTAGCATACTATATTTAATAAATATTTTTAAATGTGTTTTAAATATTAAATGTTGTTTTAATATAAAAAATATTTCTTAAATCTTTATTTTAGATCGAATAATAAATTATTCGATAAATATAAATATTTGAATCTTTACATATTATACATATTTAATACATATTTGGTAAAATATATAAAATGTAACATATTGTCATGTTGTTTAACATGCTAGAAAAAATTCAACCACACAATAGCCGATTTATGGATTACATAACTTCAATTTTCAAAATAATAATTTTGAGTAATATTTTTCTTTTATGGAGTTAAGTATTGTTATTTATGATTAACATACATACTTGTACACTATAGTCAGATAAAGGATATCTGAAAAACTGATTTGTTCATAAAATTTAGTTAATTTTCCCTGTCCATTAACGATGTGGGAGACGATTATTTAATTTTTCAATTTAATGAAGTTTAGGCCAATTTTAATTACGATTTAACCTAAAATAGACAAAGTGTATTGTAATAAGGAAGTATACAGGTATTTACTAACTTACCTTATTCATTAATGGTTAAAAAATGTTTTTATGTTAACGAGATTCCTCAGTTGTATAAGATTCTTGTATTTCAAGGTTTTACAACTCACGGTTAAATTATTTTGGTGGGGTTTGTAAAGCTGCTTCATTACCACATTAATTGGTTGCATCGCCTAGCGCTATAAGTACTGATCAAACAGTATTTGTAGTTAAGTTACGTTAGCCCGGGTCAGAGGTTGAGTGGGTGACTCCTATAGTGGTACGAAGATCGCAATCGGTCGTGCTTTCGGAGGACACGTTAAGCCGCCGGTCCCGGTTATCGTCGACACACCAGGCCTAAAATTGAAAAACTGACGGTCGCACATCGATCTCCAACTAAGTTGGAGACGAAATACTCAGGGTGGGCGGATAAGACCACACGGTGCATGCCCATAGAACTGGTGCGACCTCTCCTAACCCAGGCTTGTCTGGGTAACGGTTATCTAGTAAACAAAGGTTTCTAGGTTCCCCGCCTAGGCCTTCTAGGATCAAATGTGTAGGAGATAATCACGTAAGTGTTCTCGGCATTTACTCATAAACGTTTCGGAGGAAACTCTGCTAACATGAGTACCGGTGTGGGTGGATTTGATTCTTACCTGGGACGAGGTCATCCATGGTCACCGTGAGGAACCCGCTGTCTGGCTGAATCCTAAGGAGGAGAATTAAAATGAGGTTTATCCCGGCTCAGAGGGGTAAAGCTGAACCAATGGAAAACTGCATGCCACCAGGTATTGTTCTGAAAGCTATTCGGTTCATCCTATGATCTAATACTAGCTCGGGTACTGTGATCTGAAGCAGCTCCAGAACCTTACTTTAAAGGGAGCGATGCGAAAAGGGGTATCATAGCCTTTCACCCTCAAAACAACTTCACCTGAAAGGGTACATACCGGGGGTCTATTATGTGTGGACTTGAAAACAAAGCTTTGTCGAGGGCATACCAGGCCTATAATTGGGAGATCGGGATGGCAAAACCATTAAAAAACCGAGCCCTGCCACAATTGAGGTTGGATCGGGTGGTGGTCCTCAACCTAATAAGTTGAGGAATAGTCCGAAGCTGGACGAAGTAACTTCTCCTAGAATAGGAAGACGACGGGTGAGCACGTTTAACGCTCCGGCACTAGCCTGGTAAGCTAATAGAGGTTGGATAGTAACCTCGTTCCAACCAGGTAGCTACTGGTAGCATCGTGAAGTGTAGGCGAAGCGCGCTGATTGAGCTTATCTCAATGCGTGTCTTAGAGAAAAGATGGGACGGAACACCCGGACGTTTAGTGCATAATAAATTAAAATACTACTAAAGTATCAAGTAACCTCTATTGTGTATTTACAGGTAATAGGCTATAAGAGCTGCAAGAATAATTGACTACGTTCGAAGTGCAGAGTTGTATGCATGTATGGCCCCGGTTATCAGTGTTATATTGGTAGTCGTTAAGTCATTTTAGGCGCTAGCGCGACCTTTAAAACTGAGACAATCTGGGGGTTTGGAGGATCTGGAATACCGCATTTTTCGGAATGTAGACGAAATTATCACAGTACTGTTACTACCTTAAATGCAGGGGCTGCTTTTTATTAACGCTATCAGATAAACAACATGTAATTATGTTGCGATTTTTGGATCGTTTATTGAAATACTGTAATTGGGTTGTTATTTGAATTTGTTGTCATCTTAAAACATGCAAATAATGTTATTAAGATTGTACTGTTGAAATTTGTGAAGATGTGAAAAAGTATTTTTGGGTAATTACGTTAATAAAAGTTTTGAGGAGATAGGGATGTCAACGATATTTAATTGCAAGGTTAATTTTGGTTGTTCATACAATTATTATATATCTTCGAATTCGGAATTTCCTATAAGACTTTTTGGTTTAATGAAAATTTGTAAATAAGAATTTGGTTATTGTGTTCATGTAATGTCAACAGTCTTTTGTTTTCTGCACATTTTTTAATTATACAGTTCAATTGTTTACCAAAATCATGTAAAAGCATGGTCATTTTGTACCAATTTCTCTTCCAATATAAGCTTTTAAAAAGTGCACAACTCTTGGAGAGCTTAAAGTAATTTAAAGTTATGCTATAAATTAAAAATGTAAACAATCAATGTCAAGATTTTGAGGTTAATGATATTTTTGTGAAACGTCAGTGTTTGAAATTTAAGTAAGTTGGTAAATCTAAGTGATTAGTTAACAAGTGCTTTAGGTTAAACAAGTTGTTACGTGGTAATTTCGTAACACGTATACTTTTGTGTTATATTGTATAGCGTTAAGGATTTTCGCATTCTCTCTCCGTTTAGTTGCCATTTTGGTTAGAAAGTAATTTGCTGTTGATAAGTCGAGTAACGAACGAAGTGTGTTCGTACTGGCTTCAAGCAACTTGTTTAAAAGAATGTTTTAATGGCATCGGCGATAAATTGATTTTTTCTTTAAGTTGAGAAATGGGAATTGCATTTGTGCAGATGTATAATTAATTTTTGGTGTTGATTTCCAATTTATATTGGTACCGTAAGTGATTTACCACTAGTTATTTTGCAGGTTAGAAGCACGATCTCGAGGATGCAATACTTAATCACCGTTATCCACATTTGGAGATGGCATAACTGTATCACTAGGTCGCCTTCCATCTAAGGTACTTATGCAATGTTTGCTAGGTATATTATGGTAATTGATCTTGTTTGTTACATACCTTTTATTTTACCTTAACGTCATTCACTCTTCGTAGTATATTTGGGTTGTTAAAAGACCATTACGCAGAGCTTTTTCATCACGCTACGTTCAACATGGTTAGTGGTGTTCCTCTTAAATTGAAAGAACATACACCTGCAGCATGAGTTACTATTATTGTAGCAAGTATTTATGACATCAGTAACGTTTGCTAACCTTTATTGTAAATAAAACATTACTATAAATTTGTACTTTATAATTTATAATAATCTTCTTTAAATGTTTTTTGCCTATGTGCGTGTAGCACTTAGATCTAGGTAATCATTTCTTATACCTATCATTCTTAAATCTAGGTATTCATTTTTTATATACTTATACATAAACTACTATTACATATATGGTATATTATCGGTTTACATTGTTAGGAATGTTTGCGAGTGAATACGTATAACTTTGGTCCATAATGGTTAAACAACTAACTACTGGGGTTAACGATTCCGCAATCTGATTGGTACCTGTAGTCGCGTTAATTTTACTGTGCCCTTTTTATTACATTTTTGAGACTTGAAGTTTACTGAGGTTTAAAGTAATTAGTCCCACTCGCATGAATTCTCACCCCGTTCAAATGTATAAAAGAATTAATAACTCATATCTAATTGTTGCCTAGGCTGTTTATCCTTGATTATACTATAATTACACTGGATTGATTTAACTGATAATTTGTTTTAATTCATAATAAAGCACTGTATATCATACCTGAAGACTTATTATTTATAAGAGTGTTATCTGAGGTTTATATTTACAGCTATCGAGATATCTATATTGGGAAAAGTCGACCACATTGGAAATAGTCGCAAATGTGTTGTTCTTTTCAGATTTTGTCAGCAAATACTGGAGCTATTTTAGACAACTCTTTGTGCCCATTACAGAAGATCTCTTGTGAGACCCACAACCTCACACTAGTTAGCTGGCAGCCGATAGATTTAACTGCGGTTAAAAATTGTTACAGTTTCCCAATTAGTAATCCCCATTTTGTGGGCAATAAAGTGTTTAATTTATTCTTAAACTTGACTGGATTATAAATAGATTTGGACTTCCAAAAATTATTTTACTTACCACTACTACAATTACTTAAAACTTACAACGTACAATTAAATGGATTTGAAATTCCAATTCGAAAAACCCTTTGTTTGGAAATATTTGAAAGAGGTTGTTGACACACTTTCTTGAATTCTTTGTCAAGACAGTTAAAGCAGTTAATCAGACACAAGGGGAGTTAATAAAAATAAAGTTGACAATCTGGTGGCGTCAAATATTTAAAAAGGAATTAAAATATAAATGTGAGTTTTTAATAGTAGTACTTTTAGTAATTAAGAAATATGATGATACCAAAAGTATTAATCTCCAAATAAAGAAAACTGAACTATTTTGAGATTTACTAAAAATTAATGATAGAATTTAGTAATCAGATTTCATCAGACAAATTCATCATTAAAAAGTGTTTTCATACCGCCAGCCATTATCGACTGTTTTGCAGGATTCAAAATCCGCCGGGAACATTAAATTCCCGGCCTAGTACTTACAAAAGTGACATTTGTTAAAAATTCACTAGAAGTGGGGTGGCAGCATTGATTCTTAATTTTCTAAATGTCAACAAGTTAGACAATTTTGACATAAATGAGAAATCAAAACCAGGCAATTCATAAATAAACAAATAAAACCTGTGAATAATAGTTATTTACTTTCATTAATAGATAATCCTCATCGGGAGCACTTGTAATAAATTTTTCAATGTCTTCAATCTCTAAACATTTAGATTTTTTCGGCAAGTAACCATCTTTTTTTCTTTTCAAATAAGCAATTAGTTTTGAATAAGTTTCAATGTTGATATTGTCTTTAATATCGAGCGTTGACTTCAACATGGAAAATATGGACCATAGAGTTGCAGAATTGTTTTTTTTATTTCTCATCAAAATAAGCAAGTAGAACATACTCATTGTAAACATTATTCGTATTATTGCTAGCACACCATTTCTTAAATTCGTCATAAGCCTTCCAATATCGAGTTGCAGATTTTGCAGGTAATAAATTCTTTATGGCTGCTTCAGCTGCTTCTTTTATATGAGCTGGCGTTTCCATAATTCGTTTAGTATTAGCAAATTAATTATTTTCAGAAGAAATGTCAATTTAATTCGAAATTTAAAAATCAAATGTGCAGTGAAAGGTAGGTACCAACCACAAAAAATTAAATCCCCAGTTATTTACTTTCGCTACTTTTTTACTTTTAAAAAATGATTTAAATTTGTTGGCATGAAAAATTTTGTGGATTACACCTCCAGAAAATGTTTTGCGAGTGCTCGTGCTGCTCCGCCTCGGCTAGACGCCTCGGCTACGCAATACCACTCACACTCGCAAAATATCATTTTCTGGACTAGTGAGCCAAATAACTATTCTATCTTTTTACTTCTCATAAAGGAGAATCTATTCTTCTGATACCTATTTTCAATTTTCATTTTGTTTGTTGGTATATATTAATTAAAAATAAAGTTGTGTTGTTATGATTTTGAAAATTATTTTCTCTATGTGTATTTTATTATTGTTTACCCATAATAATTATAAGGATATGATAAACCACTAAAGCGACCCGCCTGAGAGAGTCTATACAATATGCAAAATATATTTAAACAACATTCTAAGTTTAATATTGTGAAGTTATTTTGTATCTTGCAAATTGTTAGCAAATCTTATCTATCTCAGGGTCGAATTACACGATGTTCAATCGTAAAAGTTACCTATAAAATTTCTTTATTATATACCTTAATATGAGACTCTTTTATAATCTTTCAATATGGGATTCTTTTATTGAAAGATTAAACATTATCAATAAATATTTAAATTTTCCACATTCATGCCGTGGTTAATAATTTTTAATAAATAAAGTTTGGTTATTAATAATAACCATTGACACATATATCTGAAATGTCAAACATGACAGTTATCAATTAAAATATTTCTCAAGAAGGAATAAGTAAGTATAGCATATATTGTTTATTAGCTCTTTATTTTATAAATCTTTATTTTAGGATTTTAAAATGGAAAGAAATCTTACCCTTGTCAACTTACATGTAAAATTTTTCTTCAGGTAAGTCTTCCTTGTATGGCTATCCAATAGTTTCTTAAAATTTTCACATATGTATTTTTTTTCTTTTCCAACAATTACCTCCTACAATTTCCTCACAACCTACAATTTTCACAATATACACTTTCCACCAAGAACCGTGATCACAGCCGTCGATTCTGCAGACCTCACATCACCGGACTACTGGACTGCTTCATAAACTGCTTTCATGGTTTTCTTCTTATCTAGGTTTCGAATGATGACTGCCAGCTCCCCAACACCTCAGTAAGTATCTTCAAATCTATTTCTTATGATTGAGTTACCTTAATAATTATTTTCTTTTACAGGAATATAATGAAGACTTCAAATCTTCCACACCTTGATGAGTCACCAACCCAGCTCAAAGATAGTTTTTTAAATGTTATTTTCTTCCCTCCATTACACTTACTGTATTATAATACTCTTTAATTTTTCTTTGTGTAATTAATGCACTTACTCTTCCTTTATTCAATAAAACACTGGACTTCCTTTTTATATATTTTAATTTCACAAATTTTCTTCTTGAACTTTATCAGTTTACATATACTATATACACATTTATTTTATTTTCTATTATATAGACAAATTTCTTCTTCTAGAAAATTTTTATTTATTTATTCTCACCTAACTCAAAAAAACCATTTTTTTATTATTCTCATCTCCCCGAGATACCCTTTTTTCAACTATTTTATATGTTTTTCCCTAATTATTAAAATACTCCCTATCTTTGGTAATTCTTTCACTTTTCTTATTAACAATGTCTATAACCATAGAAGTGATTGATACCTTATTATTGAAGTACAGAGAGAATTTTAAATATGCTATAGAAAATCAATATACCTTTAAATTATTTACATGATTTTTAATATTGTATAATAATAATAATAATATATTATTCATTATTTTATAATTATATACTAAATTTTTGTATTCTTGGGATATCATTATGACTTTGTATGTAAATTAATAAGTTTTTATTTATTTATTTATTGATCCTTAATAACCACATCTGCGCAATAATGATTCTCTAAAAGTTTCTATTCTTATGTATATGCTCCTATTAAATTTTCCACCTTACATAAACGTGAACATCACAATATTTATATAATATTAAAATTCAAATCAAGAAATATGTTGTTTTCTATGTTTGGCAAATATTGGGAGTTAAAGATTTCATTTATATATAATGCTACCTGGATACTCAACATGGCAGTAATATTAAGATATTGTTAATTAACTGCAAATTGTATAAAACATTCGAACTAAACGACTGTGGTAAAGCAAACAATTTTTTTAAAATTAATTTAATTGGAAATTTTTATTTTGTAACAAGTCGTTATTTTTAAGAAATGTATAATTGATTCTATTCGTTGAACATTTAGATAAAATCATAGAGGATAAAATCTAGGTAAATAATCAAATTATGTTTGTTATTTCATGCTATTCACGAATCCTAATATATTATCAAAGCATTCTTTCCATGAGCACGCCAAGATAACTTTAATTACACCATTTGAAACAAAGAATGGCAATAAAAATGTTTCATTAACGGGATACCTATATAAATTTTGTGTAAAATTTGTGTTGTGCCTTCCTAATAATTAAAAATACAGGACGAATACAAAATTAGGCATTACGATACTGTATTTGATACACATTAATTTGATGAACAAGTATTAATTCCCTACAGGTAATATTATTGTGTGGGATTTTCTGAGTATTACACCCACCGATATGACCGATACGTTAGTTAAATAAATGAAAATTTTGTTCACGCCAATTTTACGACACGAACGCGATAAAAGGGCTTATCTCTATTAAACCCCCATAAAAAGCAATTAGAATTTACACATTTCATTACATAGCAGACTATGTCATGTTCACAGCGTGTTGTTTACTTTAACTAAAACATAAACGTACGACATTATAGTCAGATTAATGATACCCTGAAAATAGAAACAAAATTTATTAGTGACCCGTAAAATATTGATGGGCAATATTTGTTTTTGTCATATCAACTCGTTTGTAATATTTTTCAATTTTGTCCTTTAAGATATACTTACAGTTAATTTAATATCAAACCCGCACAGATTTTAGACTTTAATACCAAAAAAATTAATATATTTCAGGCAAGAATTATACTTAAACTTTTAAAACGTAATTTATTACCGTGAAGAATTGTTTGTTATTAAATTTCAGGATGAACAAGCGTTTTTAATATTAAATTTTTAAAGAATCGAGGGTAGCGATGAGTTTCAAATTTCTTTGAGGAAAGTACCAGATCAATTATCTTTATTAAATTCTACCTAGCTAGTAGGACAAATGTAAAGCAAGTCATTTCCATCTTTTATTATTCATTAATGTGACCAAAAAAAAGAAAAGTAGAAAGGAAGAATTAGACGGAAATTATTTTTCTTTCGAGTTTCTAACATAATTTTTATTTAAATCCGTTTCTTAAGGACACGAAATGTGTCTTAACCTCGTTTGTTGAAAAAAGGAACTCGGAAAAAATGTCCATTTGAAATGTTTTTTTTCATAAAATTTTCATTAGTCTACTAAACCAACCGCGCGCAATGATTTTAAAACACTTTTCCATCCTACTACGAGGATTTGAATTAAGGTGAAAAACATCCTGACAATAAATTCCCTATTACCTTTTTAACATTTAATGTATCCTATATTATATCGGTTATCATCATTTTATTAATATACAGAATTCAAACATTACATTATACTCTGCACTCGTTGGTGGAAGCCAGGTTGCCTATCCACCCTCTACTAGCTCTCCAGGGTAGTACAGGAGCTACCCAAGCAGCATTTAAGTAGCGGTAACTGAGATCGTAACTTTGATTGAGTACTTGTTACGTAACTACAACCAAATTTATGACTTCATAGGTTTAATTACTTTAATTCTGAATAATTTAGCAATTGTGTAGTTGTTTATACTATTTATTGGAACTATGTAGTTCCATTACTTCTAAGTATCTTTTAAAGTATGTGGAACAGTATTGTCACTTAGTATAATTATTTGAAAGTCGTTGCAACTTCAAAGTGATATTATGATTGTATCTATAGCTTGCCCAAAGCTACTTTAAAGTTTTTAAAACTTTAAAGTGGTACTGAAAGTTCCTGCTACCTGCCTGGAACCATTGCTTAGCCCAGTAGGTTGAAAGTAACGAAACTTTACAGTAGTATTGAAAGTAATACTTACGTTTTTGCTAGTTGGAGGCCATTAATCAATTTGCAATTTGTTACGATTGTTATTAGATGTTTTACTGCATAACCTTCAATAAAAATAACAAATTAGTGCCAAATTGTGCCTTAGGAATTGTTATGTATGTAACTTGAAGTTGTCAACATTTATTTGTAGTGAGTGATGTAACTAGCCAATCCTGACCTTCCGTCAGTAGCACTTGAGTAGGCTTGGAGGACACACATCTTGTACAGTGTATGCATTGTGTATGTAATGCTCCCTACTCATTCAATATTATAAAGTTAATTAATGACAATATTTGAGTATTTATTTAAACAGATAAAAGAACATAACAGAATAATATAAAAATGGTTTCTATCATGTGTATCAACTTATAAGTATTTTTGTCAGATTATATTAACGACATTTTTTATTAAAAAATATATTTAAAGAAGTTGTTATTTTTCGACCTATCATCATCACACTTAACAGAAAAGTTGCAATGGTTTATAATTTTGGTTTACTGGAATGACAAAATAATTAAACAATTCATCGCTCTTTGTTTTATTGAGTACGTATTACAAATAAAATAGTAATCCATTTTGTGACACGATCGCAGCATTAGTATAGAATATGATAGAATATTTGTTAAGTTGCAAGAGTAAGAGAGAGTAACCACGCGACACGATGTGTCAAAGAGAAACGAGAAGAAGAGAAAAGAAGTACCACGAAAGTAGCAATTACTACGCCGCCACGTATCTGCTCTGCTTACGTACCCGTCGGAATCCATCCCAAGGGACAAACTCCTTTTCCAGCATTAGGACTACTCCCACTACGTGGAATTTGACTGTTAGATCGAATCCAACCTCAGATGTAGCGCGACTTGGTTTTGTATGGTTTTGCCATCCCGATCTCCCAGTTATAGGCCTAGTGTGCCCCTAACAGAGCTTCGTTTCGAGTCTACCGAAGTAGAATTCCGCTATGTAGCCGTTAATGTGAAGTTGTCTTGAGCGTGAGAGGCTATATATTCGCATCAACGCCCCTTAAGCGTAGTGCTCTAGACGATTTTTAAGGTTAGACAACTGGAACTGCACAGTCAAAACCTTACTTTATCCCATACTTTCATCTCCGCGACACTATCCGGTGGCATGCAGTTTCCCATAGATCTGCGCGCGAACTCCCTGACCGGGATAAACTTCACTTCGATTCTCCTCCATTTGCCTAGGCCAGGCAGCGGGTGACTAGCATCATATCAGACCCCGGCGCCAGGCAAGAATCAAATCCACCTACACTGGTCCCTCATGTTAGCAGAGCTTCCTCTGCAACGTTTATGAAAAACACTTGCGTCTAACTCTACCACACATTCTTTCTGACTGAGTCATCCGTTGCCCAGACACTTGGGATTGGATAGGTAGCAGCCAGTTTTAAGAGTGAATGCCGTGTGGTTGCCAGACTAGTCTCGGATAACAGTCATATCCGACACCTCAAACAACTGCTCAGTCCTCTGTCATACAGGGCTAGTCTCGGGTCTCAAACTACTCTCTGACCGTTCACTCTGTTATTAATATACAGTACGAATTTTTGTAAGGATTGTACAGATAATCTACCTCGTATTTACTATTAAAATATTTGAATAATTTCGCATCTCTCTTTTAATTTATAAAAGCTGTTACAATGGTTACACTTTTTTCGTGGTATAGTTTAAAAATCTATTTACAAAGCCCCCCGAAGTCCTTAAAAGGTACGAAATGGCATTATATTTTACATCGCCCTATAAGGTAGAATTTTGCAGATATCGTTTCACGATAACAAACAAGTTATAAAATATAATCGCGCCAAAATCTTTTCAAATCTCATCGACTTTCGCCTGCTAGCGTGTCTTCATTTGGAGTATTTCGATAGAAGACTAGTACATGCATCACATGCATCCATTTCGTGAATTGTAAAAAAAAGTTGTTTTTGTGGTTGTTTCATTGTTAAATGTATGGATTTAGTGGAAAATTAATCCATTGTGGTGGTTAGCGATTATCTTGGATATAATCATAGCTTTATTTAGAGAATTGGTAAGGGGGTGTTTCTTGGCTCAGGCACTGAGTTGCTATGCGGGGTCCCAGCTCGTGCACCGAAATTGTACGAGTCATTGCTGTGACGGGCGTCAAAGTGGTGCTGGGTAGTTTTCGGTGTCGGTAATAATTTTCGGGTGCTAGTTATTTTAACGTGGTATGCTCCACGGATCCGGGTAGCTGCTAATGGAGAAATGGTACCCCAGGAAACTGCTAGGGTTGAAGAAGTCGGCCCTGTTTGGATAACTTTTACCTGTGTCTAAAATTCTTACTAATGAAAATGATGTTAATTCTAGCATATAAAACACACGTTGTCGAGCAAGCGTTGTCTTTAACCCTTAGTTTCATTATGATAGCCACAGCAAGTGGGGTGCTATACAATGGAAGCAGCAAAATAAGCGTGTGGGTTTGGTAGAGTAGTATAGCGGAAGGACAGGAAAATCTTCTAGTTTGTGGTAAAGGGGTGGACGTTAGGATGAGACCCCAGGCACACGCGCAACGACGTCTCGTATAAGGTACGGCAAGGAATGAACGGATGAGTTAATAGGACTTATTCTTAGATTCCCTGGCGGCTGCTGGGTCCTGCTGGCTTCGAGTCCTGAATATGGACTGAATAAATCGGCTAGTGCACTCACTGATATAGGTGCTCGCAGAGCGTGGGGAAAATGGTAGGATTAAAATGGAGCGACGAACGCCAAATAAACGCTTAGAGAAGGGACGCGTGCTCTTGCTTGAGTCTGCGATTTATCCAAGCGGCTATAATCGCAACGGCTTATAAGCTTATTCACTTTTATACCTAAAATAATTAAATAAAATAAAATTAACTTAATTAATTAAAATTAAGTTATATTGGTCTGGTTTTTGCTAATAATTTTGCGCAATAAAAATTTATAGTAGGTACTTGCAAAATCATATTTAAAAAATTGGCAGTTAGCTGGACTAACAACGAATAGAAACTGGTTTCCAGTCTTCATTTAAGTTGTTATTATTATTAATTGCTAAAAAATAAAAAACAAGCCTCTAAGTTTTGTTGTTTCAATAAATTTAAGATTGGTTTGAAAAAATTAAATATTTACAATTTATAAAAAAATAAAATTAATCCAATTATAAAATTTAAGGTTAATGCGTTTAATTGGTCGGTTTTTAAGTGTAGTTTAGATGATGTTCTTCTGTTGTTTGTTCATTCCTGTTTTCTACCTGAAATAAGTAAGCATTTTGCCCCATTTGCGACCGCTGAAAACAATTTGAATCAATAAGATGTCTCTGCCGGAAGATATGTTTAAAGTAAGTATAAGTTGTATTATGATTACTATTTCTTTAGTGGAACTTTGTGATTTGATTATATAGAAAAAAAATTTAAATATCCAAACGTGAGCTTTTGTTGATTAAGAATAGTACTTTAGAATTAATAATGAAATTGATACTTATTAATTAAATTTCCTGTATACATATCCCAGTATATTCCGATCAAATTTTGGTATGTGTAATCACATTTCTCTTAAGTTCTTAAATTTTATAAAATTACTAACACCATCTAGTTGGAAATATGTGTCTTTACTGGCAGTTGAGTTGCTTTTATTTTACTGATTGATGTGATTACTGCATTGAGTACCTATAAATAAAGTGAACAGAGTGCAGAACAGTATGTTATGAAGAGAACACCATTATGAATATTAAATTGGTTTTATTTTAAATTATCTAAGTATTTGGGTTTTTGATGTATTGGTCCGGATCGTAAAGGCAATAATCTAACCTTTTGTTTAAATAAATACATGTTATGTTTATAAGATTCAACCACATAGCAATTAAAAAAGGAAGCAAAGTTTTCTTTTTAGTTGGGTTATTTATCTTTGTGGGTTTCATTTTAATTTACTGAAATATCTACTCGATGAGTGGATTTTAGGTAAATTATATACAGAAATTTTTTGGAGAATTTATCAAGCTGATCCAATGTAAAAACTTATCATCCATTTCTAAGAAACTTCTTTTTGTTGTATGACATTTTATGTAGGAATCTTTTTGTTGAAAGATTCTTCTAGATAGAGCCCCGATTCCTTAAAGCCACTTGCCTGTGGTTTAAAGAATCTACCTACCTATATAAATACCTACCCAAACCTATGCTAAGTTCCCTTCACCATTAACTTTGAATCACAATTTGTATTAAACAGAAAATGAAGAATTTTAATGAAGTCGACAAGTCAATTATTACTTTTGTTGTACAAATGTAAGTTGGGAATCACCCGAAAACCTTACATAGCGTTGCAGTGAAGAAACTATAAATAGAGGTATTAAATCTTTTTTAAATTGAAATTAATAAAATTAAATAAATATTAATTTAGAAATTTAAAGATTAAAATTTTTGTAATTTATTATCTACACATTATTATTATTATACGCACAAAAATCAATTAATTACCAATCGAAATAATTAACAACCCCGTCAAGAGAAATGTTTTGCATAATTTTCCATTTTTGTGCAATGTTTCAAAATTCCTGACAAATATGAAATTATAAACGATACAATAGAATTAAAATGATTAAAATAGCATTCATTGCGAACATACCGCAAGACATACCTAACCTTACTTTTGTAATTTGGTAACAGCTAGCGCTTAGAATTTGACATTATAAAATTACAAAAGTAAGATTAGTATATTTTGCGGTATGTCCGCAATGGGCGTTTCGCAGCCAACGTCGACATCAAATTAAAAAAATTCATTATAAATACATTTTTGCCCGATCGGGCGTTTTCGTTGATTTGCAAGCTCTGTTTTCAGGCAAGTCCATGGTAAGTTAATAAAGTACCTCTTTAGCACTCTAAATTCGCTAAATAGTTTTTGGCCTTATGTGGTGCGTAAAAACTTTCATAATTCACCAATCAGGAAACACTGTGTGCGTCAATAAAGTACTGTAGTGAAGTATTTTTGTTACGCGAGTACTACATATAAGAATAAGAAGTTATTTAAGTTACGCTAGTAAGAATTTCAAGAACCTCTATTAAGTGATCCCTGTACTCATTAATTATGATTTTAATTAGAATTAAGTTTTGCAGCATAATTAATTCGCATACTATTGCTATCAGCAGCACTTGCCGTCAGTAATTGCGGATCCCTTCTTTGTCTATCAGTTACCAGTTATTTTAATTAGTTTATTTAATTATATGAAATACTTAAGTAGATTATCAATATCTTAGTTTTAAACTTAAATTTAGTTTAAGCGTTGATGTACAAAACCCATTGAAAAGACAAACTGAGTCTTAAAGATTTTTGCAGCTGGAATTTATTAAAAAATTTTAATGACGGCGATGCTAATAAATTCTTTTTCTCTAAGAAATGTGTTGAATGTGTCTTCCTGCCCTATTAACCTTCGTATGTAATTCTTTTTTACCGGGAGTGTAGTGTAGTGGTACCACTACACATCAGGAAGAAATTGAACACACAAATGAAAGAAACACTATAGTATCACTTTCTAACGTTAAACATTGTTACAAAAATTAAACCGAGTACATCAGATCACTATTGTTGTATTTTTCTTTTTAATAATCGACCCAGTTTAATTTTCAAAAACTCCATCGAGTTGAGCGGTTGAACTTATATGCTTTCAGCCGCCTATAACATATTTTTTATATTTAATGTTATCGATTTGTTGCAAATTAAAACAAATTATTTGCAGAGGTTAGCAGCAGCTGGTGCTAACAATGTCATCGATGAAGTATGAACAACAAACATTTTGATATCCTTGATGGCAGAGTAAGCTGGCATAGATCTACTAAAACATCTTCAGAGTAAAACCAACGCGTAAATGGTACTGCAGCGTTACTGTTTAAGTGAACTAGAAATAATATTTCCCAAGTTACAAAATCACCACTTTTAATTAATAGCTCATTTCAAATGAACGATAGTATAAATGAATACTATGAAAATCAGTGGTGTTATTAAGAATCTTTTCGGTGAGGGGGGGCTAGTACTACATTTTCTGGTTTTTATGGGAATCCACGGTTTCGGTACGTAAATGACCTATACTATTAAAAAAATTGGGGGCACCCAATTTTTTCCTGGGGGGGGGGTCTGATAGCCTTCCTCCTAAGTACGCCACTGATGAAAATATTATATTAGTCCATACTATCTAACGGTAGGGGGCATCATCGCACAATCTCGTCAAGGCCTATTAGATTTATATAAGCAAAGCTTATATGAATCTAGTAGGCCGTGATCTCGTCCTGTGCCTTGGGTATCATAAGGTCTTAATCTGGTCTTGGCTCTATAGAGAGGTTAAGAGGCAAAAACATGCATGCTTCGTTAGGATTATACTTTTTAACATGTCATTTGTCATAGTTGAATACATACACCCTAACAACGAGTTATAATTAAAAATTTCATTACATTTTAAGTGTAATAGAGTAATGAAGACATTTAAAGAAAAGTAATTGCAAAAATTTAATTTTGTAAGTATATACGATTATAATGGAATATACATTAAGCATCACGTTAGCTCTTTTTAAATAAAATCAGTTTCTGACACTATTGAAACATTCCAGCCCACCTGCTGTTTTTGCTGTCAGTTAAATTACTCGAGTCGAGCACGTGATCACATTTTGCATTTTCACCGTCGTGATTTCTATGACCCAGATTTTGATTTGTTGGATTTTTTATAGATAGAGCCCCGATTCCTCGAAATCCACTAGCCTGTGGATTAAAGAACTTACCTACCTATATAAACACCTACCCGAATCTATGCCACGTTTACTTCGCCATTGGATTTGAATCACAATTTGTATTAAACAGAAAGTGAAGAATTTTAATGAAGCCGACAAGTCAATTATTACTTTTGATTTAATTGCACAAATGTAAGTTGGGAATCACCCAAAAACCCTTACATAGCGTTGCAGTGAAGAAACTATAAGCTATATAATAGAGGTATTAAATCTTTTTTAAAATTAATAAAACTAAATAAATATTAATTTAGAAATTACAGATTAAAATTTTTGTAACATATTATCTACACAAAAATTAATTAACTACCAATTAACACCCGCATTAAAAGAAATGTTTTGCATAATTTTCCCTTTTTGTGCAATTTTTCAAAATTCCTGACAATTATCAAATTATAAGCAATAAAATGGAATTAAAGTCTATACTATACTAAATACATGTGTGTATGAAAATTTCGTTTTAATTATCCCTGAATGGTACTTTTGGGTTTTACGCAATTATATCCAAAACACAATTTCAATTTTTTTGTTTACTTTATAACGTTCTCCCTTGTTTCATTTTAATTCCCCCTATTTATTCAAGATTTTTAAAATGCAGAGTGGTTTTTAAATTAAACCAATTCTTTTTTGTTTTTAAATTTATTTATTCTCGATAGCTTGCTGTTAAAGTACAATCTGTAGCTAAATCTAGCCCTTTTTACATAAAACAGTTTTGTTAGGTCTACGGAAAAAGGTACAAAGCGCTTTTGAAACAATAGTTTGTTTTTATTTACCGCTCTAAAAGATTATTGAACCAAAACTAAAAACAAATACTGCATTCATGCAACATTTAGTATTTGTAAGAAAATATTACAACAAAGCATATAGACTGTATTGTAATGGGAACCATGAACGCTGAATAAAAATTGAAATCTAAAATTTAAATGGTTGTACGTTATAGTCTTTGGACGTAAATACATACGCAGTTTCTGATAACAAACTCAAAATATGTAAACGCCAACAAAGAAAAATAAATAATAAATCGTAGTAGGCAAGCCTATTTTACTACAAATAAATTCCTACTATCATTTAATGAATTCTATTTACCACACGTCCACACTTATCATTTTTAAGTGTATAGAAATTTTTGCCTTTGAATTTAAAATAAACGCAGTATTTTGCATTTTACACTAATTATAACAAACATCAATAATTTAAATGTAATAACTAATAAGTAACGTTACCTACAATCTCTTGTACTGCTTATGTATACTGCCTTTTCTTTAACTAGGTAAATAGGTGAATATACTACATATATTAGAAAAATGCACAAAGCAGGACTTCCAAGAATTTTTCTTGATGGAATCCAAAAGTAAAAAGTTCAAAATAACTAACATTTGTTTCAGAAGGTGATTATGAACTAAAAATATATCTTTGCACTTTTCTAACCTCTTTTTTAACGGCCGTAAGCAGTTTAGTAGAGGAAGTAACGCTTACCTAATCGTTGTCGGTTGCTATGAAAACAACAAAATAACATATCTGTTAAGAGTCATAACGTGTTTAGGTACTGTTATTAAAATCCTGCTAGCAAGATTCTGACCGGCTATCGCTTTTTATACAAATAAATTTTTATTTTTGTGTAGTTAACGCAATTATACCATACGCATCGTTAACTACTTACAACAAAATTTGAAAATAGGAAAAACTCGGGCCTGCGAGTCTCGGTTAATCAGGTACCTGCTGATCTTGTATAGCAATATTTATACTACTATAGTAAGTTTTAAATAAACATTTACGCATACACTTTATTGTCATGGTGAATTTTTGGTTTACTAGTAATGGTTTAGTACTATACTCCGGACACTGAACAGATATAGTTAAAAAAAAATCAAGGCAGCACAGATTGTTCTGATTGGTTTTATGTGAAAGTTAAATTTACAATAGAACATTTTTGTATATAAATTGTTAATTCGTTATAAATGATGTCACTTAGAGAAATTTATACTAGTATAAATAATAACCATACATTTGAAAAAATGGCATTTTATTAATTTAATAAAAAAGCCATGAAATGCTCGCGAGTGCTATGTGTTTACACATATTATAATATATAATAAATATTTTTTACAATAAAACAAAGAAATTACATACAAACATACTATATATACGTCGCATGGTAAGGTGGCAATCTCAGAACAGTTCTGTTGCTTTCCTGTGTTAATTCGTCGATTACGTTAGCACTCACTGTGTTTAGGTGCATTCTTTTTTACTTAAGATAACAATTCAGCTCTCACCATACTGTCTTCGTAGGGGATAGTTTTTTCTGCAGCCAGTTATGTATGTCAGCTTTCTTTGTGTTGCTAGACGGAATTTTTTCAATTTTTCTTGTGTGATAACTTGCGTTATCCAAGACGATAACGCAACCTTCTTCAAGACTGGGCAAAATATTTTTAAACCATTGTTCAAATGTATCTGCGATCATTTCTTCATGGTAGTCATTTGTTTTCTTGGATTTCAATAACAGTAATCCATTATCTACAAAACCGTCATCAGATCCTATATGAAGGGTGATGAGCCGCTTTCCTTTCCCCGATGGATTTCTCAAGCCAGTCGATAACCCTCTTAAAAATGCATCTCGTGGATTTGTTATGGACATGTCAGCCCACACTTTTTTTTGCCATTTTTGTCTTCTTCGGAAACATTGTCCAAAATAGCTCTTGGTCTGACACGCCTTAGGAACATCAAAATAATCAGGATGTTGCTTGTGCTCACGAAGTATGTTGTAAACACTGGCCACACCAATTCATAAAATTATAGTAAATAAGCAGTAGGATTGGAAGGTAAATTAAAACATGACCTATCAATCTAGCAACATTTTCCACTTTTTCGTGTTTTTTCCATTGAGGATGCTGCTCTTCACACACTTTAAAAGCGCTCATAATTATTTGTTTCACCTCTACAGAAAAGTGGTTTTTTGGCGTTTTTTTGGTGGTGACAACTGAATATTGTTGACGTTTTCATCATCCATTTTTAATAATTTTGCAGTAAGGAAAATTCTACAAATTAACCAACTCATTATTATTATTATTAACTTTTCATATAATTCTAACTTACTTATTGACAACTGTTCGTGTATTGAATGGTGCGAGTCTTAATAAAGACTTGTAATGTACCTAATATATAACACAATTGGAAAAACTGACGGAAATTTCAAAACAACTGACGTAAACGCATGCGTAACAAGTTGGCGTTTGCCGTTTGTGTTTGTATGTGTAAATGAGACTTCTATCGAGTACCGCCCCATTTATTTCAACCAATCGATATTCAAGTTTCAAGTTGCATCTAAATGTCTCTGGTTTTCATTACTATATCTGTTGGGTAAACGCAGTATAGAATAGTATATTACGGTACGAGACCGGTAAGTGCTTTATAACAGATAGAGAAAAAGTTTTCTCAATGTTCGATATCTGTTGTAAGCACTTAAGGATGAATATCGTATTATAACGTTCGTTTTAAAAAATACTAAAAGTGCTGTTTTAATCATCTAATAACAAAGGAAAACATTTACATTAACACTAATTATAAACACTATAATTATAAATTGTAACGCACTTAAACTAGATTATTTACAGACTATTTATTTACAACATTTATCTTTAACATTTAACTTGTACTACACATCTATATTCTACTAATTTACGATGCGCGTATTCATTTAACTCGTTGACTAATGACGAATCTCCCTGCGCGTCGCTTTATATACCGTATACCGGTCTGCTAGAACGCGCTAGAGTTATTCTGCATTATGCGTCATACATTCCGCATGCGGCTTTTAAAATGTCGACTAAGCACTTAAAGGTATACTGTTGAAAAAAAATGTGTACCTTATCTGAGATTACCTTACGGATCTAAATATTCAATCTCTGATTTGCAGAAAAGCATCAAAAATAGTTTTCAATTTCTTTTTATTTATTGAAAACTAGTTAATTTTGTTTACAGCGCTTTAACAGGTTCATTTTTCAACATTTGATCTGTACACTGGTCGAAAGATTGTTAGGTGTTCTAGATTAAGATGCTGTGAAATTAACTTCGAAATTGTTACCAACAAATGCAAAATAAATTGTTTGAAGGAAATTGCAGAAAACTACTGCAGATAGATGCATACTATCTGCGTCTTATGAACCTACAATCTTAACTTGACTAATACTTGCACAACATTAACAACTCATACCTAGATAACTAGTGCGGATATAGAATAGTATATTGAAAAACAATGATCATAATTGAAACATCAGCACCAGGCGAATTACGCAAATTACGAGTATTGATCACTATACGTGTTTTTCATCTATTTTTCCTATTATGCGTTAATCTACACAGTAATTTTTTGATTTGTTCACAAAATAAATTACCCTTTAAATTGTTTATGGACTTTTTAAATTTTTATGATATATCGTAAATCCACATCAATCAATATCAAAATGATAAATAATTAGGTTTATGCATTTTTATTAATAAGTTTATCACTTTTTAAAATTTATTGTTGACATTCAACCTTATGTCATTCCACTTTTGACGTTTACATCTTATTTAAATCTTTCAACATAACCTTACAATTTTAGTAAATTTCCCGAGTAGCAGGAATGCATGTTGTTCATCAATAGAATAATGCTACTTTATTGTTTTTCAGTCTACCCGTCATATAGCTTTTAACAAAACAAATAAATCTCGCTTTAAAACAAAAGAATTTTAGCTTTCAACATGAACATAACCAAATTCTTCATTTAAAAATTTAAATTAAATGCAAAACTACAAACACCAACTTGTTGATCATGAATTACTGATTTCAGAAATATATAACACTTAGGTTCTATTTTAAATCTATACACCCAAATTGTATGTCGACGACAAATCTTAATTTATTTTATATTAATAAACTTAATTTATTGAAAACACATTGTCACACCGTGCATTTTATGCAGTGAGTGCATTTTATTTATTGCCAGTTTAGTATTTGTGCCTATACCGCTACGATATCTGGGCAATGATCATTATTAGTAATATTATTAAATAATTATTATTATTAAACAGCACATGTAGACACCCGCACGCGCTCATACCCGTAAGCACGCATAAACACACACACACACGCACAAGCGCATACACATACAGTTATTTTAATTTGGCGTTTACTTTTAATGAACTTATATCTGCATCTTATGATATCAGACATAAAATAATAAATAAATAGGCTTTAAGGCATTTCACAGCATTTGAATAAACGGTAACTATGGGATAACAACAGAATTCTTGCCTGTAGTGTCTGTGTTTTGAGCTATTACTAGACAGCAAGTACCAGCAACAAGAAATCCAATTAGTTTTCTTTTAAATTAAATTAGTTGTCTTAATTAAATTGGAGTTACGTTTAAAATGAAATTAAATCTTAAAAATTAGATTAATTGAAATGGCGTAGCTAGAATGTAATGTTTTCATAAGGTTATGTTATGAGTATTCCTTTTTCTTCCAACATTCAATACCTCATTTTATGGTTTTTAATCTACATACTCGATTGTTGCTCGGAAATAAACATGTAACGTGGAAATAAAAAAAACTTTGCTTACGGAACGTAATAAAACTGTTGCAGATACAAATAAGACAAAGCGGGGTTGTTAGAGTAGTTTTGAGTAATTTTGAAGAAAGCTGCTCATAATAGCTGGAATATTTTAAACAAAAGGTAGTTAACAGTGCACCACTAGTAAAACGATTTTCATGATGAAATTAACTACGAAGCTATCTTATTCTACAATAGAGATAAGGAGAAACTAATATGCTGCAAAATTATACAGGTTTGTCCTAATTTCCTTTTAGTCGCATTATCGGACATGAAAAGACACTTACATCTGCATTAAATATGTAAGTACAGTTTGTGTAGACAATAATATTTGCATCATAAGGAGTATCATCATTATATAGACCGGTCAAAATAGACAATTCAATTTACAATAATTCGCGTAGAGCTGAAAATTGGTACAGGTCAAAAAAATTCCCACCGATCCTACGTCTGCTAAAAAAACTATTCAAGGTCAAAGGTCAAAAGTATCGGTTTTTTGCATTTCTCTCGTAAAAAGTAGTGTCATTATAAAAATAGGTCAGACAAAAGTTGTAGATCATACAATTATCTACAAAAATTGTTCTTATACTTTTTGCCCTACGAATCACCATTCCTGAGATATCACCATTTGAAACATCGAAAATAATAATATGCACGTCTACGCCGCCTTGAAATACTTTTATGGCCGGTTTCACAAAGCTTGATTAAACTCTGATTAACTTAATTGTGATTAAATTCGAAATCTAGAAATATAATTGGATAAAATTCAAGCTCTATTAAATACACAAAATACACGGAACAATAAAAGAGTACAACTATCTTGTCTTCCTCCAACATCTGCTGCTGCTTATCAACACTTCGATATACCGAGTATACTATCAAGTTCAAGTGTGGTTAGGCAATCAACTGGACCCAGAAGGCTGGGGTTGGAAATTAATAGACAATACTTAGGAGCCAATTTAAACTTTACTCCCACCTGCTCCGGAAAAACTTCTTAACACCATTTTTTGCAATTGCAAAACGGGTTGTAGTGCAAATTGCGGCTGTAAAAAAGTCGGATTATTTTGTTCACCAGTATATGTACCAATTGTCAAGGCCAGTCTTGCTCCAATGTTGAATCAAATGCAACAGATGAGGATTTTTATGATATCAATGAGGAGGCAACTGATGCATCTTTCTTAGAACAATTAACAGATATCCAGCAATAAGAAGAAAAAATCTAGACATTACTGTTGAAGTAGCATTTGAAGATTATCAGTCAGACTAAAATTTTTCCCGAAGTCAACAATAATTCGTGCCACTTTAATCATTTTCAATAGTACCATTTTTTAGTTACATAATAGAATATTTTTGAATATTATTTAATAAAACTGAATCACAATAGATCGTGGAGTATGCCTACCGGGGAAAACACGTTAAAAAATGCGCCAAGGACACTATCTCACATGTGGTGCGGAAATGCGTGCATATTATGTAGAATACGACTTTTTCAACTTTTAGAATCGCGATATCTCAGGAATGGTGATTCGTAGGACAAAAAGTACAAAAACAATTCTTGTAGATAATTGCATGATCTACAACTTTTGTCTGACCTATTTTTATAATAACACTTACCGTTTGCGAGAAAAATGCAAAAAACCGATACTTTTGACTTTTGACCTTGAATAAGTTTTTTAGCAGACATAGGATCGGTGGGCATCTTTAAAATTTTATTTGTAATAGTGTACCTAAGACATGTACCAATTTTCAGCTCTATGCGAATTAATGTAAACTAACCACTATTTTTTCGTCTATTTTGACCGGACTAATAGCAATGCTCGACTGGCGACCATTATACTCCTATTATGTTGGGATGATATAAGAGTAGAATTTTGTACCGATAGGAAATTTATGTAACTTATGATTATCAATAAAATAAAATAAATTGATTAATAACAATTGTATTAACACAAAATATTTTCGTTTCTAATTATAACCACCCTAATAACTTAACCTTACAATTAACTTAACCGACTTTAAAGTTTGGTTTATCCGAGTTATTTCTCTTTTTAATAAACGATTGCTAGTAGAATTTCTAACTTATTCTATTTATTGAGTCAAATGTTTTATTGGAGCTTTGTGGATTATTGTGTAGAGTACTTGAACCGTATGGGATTTACTTAGTTCTGTTATTTGTTTGTACATGGTGTAATATATTCGAGAAAGTTGTTAAATAGTTTATTTCAGATGTATCATGTGATCTTGTGGCTTAAGATCCTGTAAATCTCTGTTATCTTTGTAAACAAATAAAAAAGGTTAATCATTTCAATAAGAATAACACTTACCACATTTATTGATGCAAAATGAAGAAATTATCAGCATCATTTAACGCATTTAATGGAATCCTTAATCATTATAAAGATCGAATAAAGATATTTTGACCTAAAGCTTATTCATAATTTTAATAGTTTGGTTTGAAAGTTATTATCAATTTTATTTAAAGTTTTTTAATTACCATTTACAATTAGCCAATCTTCAATAGTTATTATTGCATAATTACATTTGTAATTCTTTTTAACATTCACTTACTTAAAAATAGGCTCTTTACATAAATTCTTTTGTTTGCTGTTTATTTTAGCTATGGATTTTAGCTATTGTGGTGAATGCCCCACAATTTGGAACCAGACAGTAGACAAGACAATATTGTAATTAAATAATCAAGCACCTTGTCTTAAATTGACCAATGAGATTCCCAAAATATTTCTTTATTACAGAAATGTTAATAATATTTATCCCGTATGTTTTATATAGAGACTGCAACCTCCTGCTGTATAAAATAACTTGGATTATACTTTAAATAAAATAAATTTAATATTTATATGTTTTCCTTTGTTCGTTGTTAAATTCTCATTAACTAGAATAAACTATAAAATATATAGTTAGAATTTTTCGAAGACCGGTTTTACTTCCCTTAAAAAAAATCAAATATATCAATTCAATATCAAAAAGTGCGCCAAAGAATTATCAAGCTGTCAACAATAACATAACCTCACTTATATTGAATTTTTGTAATTAATTTTTATAATTAACTAAATGAACTTTAATTTTAATCTAATTTAAAGAAAACTTTTAATTATTAGTCAGGTTTGCTACTCAATTGACAAAAAAACCTGAAATGAATTAACTATATAATAAATTTCCAACAATATACAGGTAGGTAGTAGTATCAACTCTTCTTTTCAGATGTTTAATAATAATACTCTCACTTTACTTTTCAGCATTAGAAATAACATCGGCTTTCCAATAGTCTAATGTGTGGAGGAAACTTACTTGACTATGTCTTGTCCACTGATATAGGATCAAGCATCAAGACTTGAAACTTCTTTTCTTCAAATGATTACTGCAAGCCCTGAATAAGGAATAAATGTGATAAATACTTCTATTACAAAAAATGTCTTTAGATTTACAGTATTATAAATATTTGATGGTACTAATATCAACGGCGCCAATCTCCAAATTTCGTGTTTTGAGATTGCGGCTTTTGAATATACCGCCTTTTGGAGATTGGCGTTTTTTGTTTAATAGTCAACTTCAAATGGACCTTTATATGGTATATTCGCGATTTTGATACCAACTCATAATGTAGTTCAATAAAGTTTTACCTGAATAGGAGATTGTCGCCTTTGATATTAGTACTCTCATTTATATACTGGTGTTTATAGTTATTTAAATTTTATATTTTTTGAATTATCTCTTTACAAAATTTGTATTTATTGAGATGATATGGAATCATCGATTGAAAATTTATAAAGCATTAATAAAACATTAAAATATTTGAGGGCTACGTTTAGGTTCCGAAAACACAAAAATAATCATATCATGCATTAAATAAAAGATAGACATGCTAGGATATTAGGTTTATTTAATCTAAAGGCTACGTGCTAGGTTACAGATAGACTTATCAATTTTAAATAGAATTTAAAGAAGGAAAAGTATCATGTAGACATAATCTCAATTCTCACAAAAAAGGCTTCGAATTTATAAAAAGGATATAAATAAGTCAATTATGCTGTTTTATAGTAGAACACACTTTCTGTAACACAGGTTACGAGTTTAGGATAGTTTTTCTATTCTATTTGAATGGTTATTTGATGTTACATTTGAACCTTGACGTTATAACTAAGATAGACGCAAGATAGATCTTTCTGTTTCCCACAAAACTAAATCAGTTTCGGGAAAATATTTCACTGGAAATATGTAAAACAGATTATTATTGTGATGTCTATAACCGTACATTTAACTTACGAATTCCTGTATTTGAAAGATTTGTGTTGGAGGGATCGGCTTTGCTGATATTCTTCAATTTTGTCAAATTTTGAGTTTATTTTAATGTTTTTCACCGTTGTTTGAATGCAGGCACTTGGAGTACTGTATTCTGGACAAGATTAGTTGGAGGATTTCATTTATGTTGTTATATTATATTGGACTTGCATAGCATCATTTGATGTCTAAAACGTAAGGTCATGTTTTTAAGTTAAGTTTTTCTTTATTATTTTGTTAGAATTTGTGTTAACTTCATATGGTTGGGTTACTTTGTGTAATTATGTAAATATTTTATGTACAGAAATAGCTGGAAAGTGATGAGTGTTCTGTATAAATTAGATTTAATGAGATCTGCGACCGTTGGTCGTTTTTGTTGATTTCCTTTGTTATTGTTTATTTTAGACCACAAGTGTGTTGTGTCAATTTATTCGTCTCTGTGCCAGCTACCCTTCCGTCTTTAGAATTAAGATTAGTGTTAATTACAAACACATGTTTTCGTTAATAACGTCATGACAAAGTTTGATGTTCCGTTGTTTTGTGAAATTTCGCTGTGTTTTTCAACTGTTTATTGATATCATATAAATGGACCCCGGAAAAAGAACAATTTCAGTCGATAAAGCGCATTGGAAGGATCCATACTGGGTTCGTATTCAAAATCCTAAAATAATGTTAGGTTGTGATTAACCACGTGTCTTCAATGTAAACAAACGTCATAATAATATGGAATTGAATTGTTACCTGTTGTTAAAAAAAAGAGTCTTTTTATTTTAATAATCACTAGCAAGTATGATAGATTTATTTTAATAATTCAAAGAAAATAATTTTATTAATTTCCATTTCTACAACTTGTATGGATTTGGTTTTCAACATTATTGGATCAGCTAATTTGGTTGGAAGCTGCTTTACCGACACAACAGTAAACATTTTGAATTGGATTCATTGACATTTGGTGTGTCAGTTTACATATGCAAGGTTTGTCGTAATAAAAATTGTTACCCATTGGGAACAATTTATAAAACTAATTTTTTTTATTTCACTTTTCTAAAAATTACAAAGGTTTTTTATGAAGAAAGTTTGTTGCTTTGACAACAATTTGAAAATTCGTTTTATCAATTGTAAATAATTTACTTGGTTGAATTGAATTTATTTGATGCCAGTTTGTTTAAATGAATGGCTGCAACCCATATGACAGGTTGACAACCACCCGAGTTTCATTTAAGCAAACTGAAGGAAGATATTCCTGTTTATTTCTTTTTAAGGAACTTGGTTTTTTATAAATTTATTTAACGTTAATAAAATAAAGATCTATGGTTTTTAATTTGTAAAAGTGTTTATTAATATAATTTGATGTGGATGCAAGTATTCATTTTATTTATACAGAAATTAAGATTACTGCTTGTCCAGTTGTGGGATTCCAAGTGCAGCGATTCCGGTGTGGCAGGTAGTAAGTTCTTTTCTCCAGGTACAGAAATTAATAAGATCTATAATTCATCTATCTCATGCTTTATAAAATTTAAACCTGAGTTAGTCTATTGAAAGAAAGAAAAAATTATTGACCAGTTATATTTTCATTTTTTATTGATGCTATCAAAAAATCAAAGTTTATATTTTATTATTCATTTTTAGAAATAAACATCTTAAAGTTTAATGTTTGCCCGAACGTGAGGCTTTCTTTTAAATTCATAATTATTATTTTTTTTGAACTTAAATCATCTCATAGTTAAATGGCGCCAGAATGTGGGATTTTCTTTTAAAATAATAATTATTATTTATTTTGTATTTTAAATTCACCTATTTAATTAACATTTAATTAACCGTCTTGAAATATAGTTGGATTTTCTCACCTTTATAAGGTGTTCATCAAAAATAATGAACACCTTATAAGGTGTTCATTATTTTTGACGTGAGATCAAATCTCCATGCATACCAAAAATTTTTATAACCTTACAGTTCACGTTGTTGGACTTATGTATAAAACGCATAAGACAAAATTTATAATTTCGTTCTATTTTCTTTTAATTTGCTGCAAACCTTGGATGTGTCAAAACGCCAATAAGGTAAACTTTTGAATAAAGAACAAAACATAAATGAATAGTTAACTGATGTTGATAATGCTCCTTTTAAAAAGGAACGCAATGTAATAATTTAACAAATAACTTTAATGTATCCTTTTTATTTTATAGTGGCTATGCATGAATAAAACAACCTTTGAAAATATCATTACAATATTACTTTTTTTTTCTTATATTATAAACTTTGGTTTTTGTCTCGTTATGTAACTGCAGAGAGACATTTTAGTTTGATAGGGGATGCAACACCAGCCATATTTCAGAGCCATGGATTCCTACTTGATGTAAACTTTACGATGCTGCTTGTTTTATTCCAGAAATCTGAAATTGGCACCACACTGTAAATAATAATAATAAGAAGTTGGATTTGTTGGTTTATGTTAACAAAACTTTTTTAAAGTACAGAACCTTAATATTGATAATTGACTACTTGCAAAAATTAACAATATAAACAAAGAAAAACACTTTGTTAGTACAATTAATTAAGTAGATTCTAAAACATGTTTTCGGAGAAAAGTATAATTTTCTATATTTAGGAGACCATGCACGTCATGTGTTCTAATTAACATAAATACAATTAATAAACCCATTAATTAATTAAATATCATCACACCTTTGCATTAGAACATTAAGCAGTTCCCAAAATAAAGAGAAAAAGTATTTGTAGCCTGAACATAATTAATTTTGATAAAATAACACGTGTGTATCGAATATACTAAACAATTCAATTATTCTACAAAAAAATTAACATTGCACTTTATATAATTTCTTGCTATTTTCTTATTTCACAGTAAAGCAAAGCATGCTATTTTCCAGTTGGACATCGTGACCGAAAATAGTTCAATATTAGGTAATAAGAACACTTAAAATTGACATCGTGTCGACAGACTCAACTTTTATTTCTGTTTCCATTTATGCCAGTGCCACGTTTTCTGTATTTGTATTTGTACCACTACCACTACAAAAAACCAATTATTGTGTATGCTTACTTACAAAGAAACGTCAATATTACAACAACCAATCCAGCTTTATTTGAAAACCACAAATGGATATACTAAAATCGTATCATTTTTAACGTTTAGTACAAACAAGAGAAGTATTTATTGTATATTTTGAACAAAATAATGAGATTAATTTTCAGAATTGCAAATTCGGGATTTTACCCAACTAGTAGGCTAAGATAACGACCATTGGGGTTAAGAAGACTAACGACAGAACCACTAAAAAGAAAATACTAGTAGATTAAGTTCTGATTAAATGTCATGTTGGAGCGCAATACTATGACTTGCAGATCGGAAAGTTGAAATGAGCTAGTCGAGTCTGGTTTCAAAGCGTTTATTTAATTTTTCTGGACATTTGATCATAGCTCGTCAAGAGTTTTAAAAGGATGCCAGACACAGTCGTGCTGCACTAACGGCTGCCGAGATAGACTGAGTCAAATGCGGCGGCACATCCAAAACTATTGCATCATCTCACCAACAAATGTGAAGCGATGAACTCGTTGCCTGCTCAGAGAATTAGACTCCATGATGTTTACGAATTTGCTAACATGATTGCAATTGGGTCTTATTTTTGTTACAAGCGGTCGGCCATGAATCAAAAGTCTTCTCCATCTTAGTTGCTGCAGGTTTCCATTTTGTGCAGCTACAGATTCAGTTTTCCGCAGGAAGCTCAGTGCTATATTGTTTAAAACAACTCGGATAATTTATACCTTCATCAGTGTCTTTATTTTTCTTTTTATGCCTTGGGCTTCAGGTTAGTTTTTGCTTGTAAGTTGTTCGGAGCCTTTTTTTTCTGGTTCTTGGTTTTAGTATACTCCTAGTTTTCCTTTGTTTTTCAAGCTATTTTTAAATCGGTGAACTAACGATAACGGTCGTTGTAAATTTTATTTTTCCAATAGTTTGACCTTTTTCAATGTTGTACGTGGTCTAATACTACTCGATATTCTATTAGTTTCTTTTTATGGTTTGTGTCAAGACTGTTTAAAATATATTTCATTTCGACTCGGTTTTATCATTATCGTAGTTTATGACTTCTTTGCTTAAACTGATTTCTCTTGTCAGGGCAGATAAAATAAATTGTCAAGTACATAAAATGGCTAGATTTCACATAGTATTTTAGAAGCGTTAAGTTCTTTTTGCAACGTTGTCGGTTTTTTGGCCATTGTGTCTATTCTGAAGGTTAACAAGATCGTTATCACTTGCTTATGGCATGTCAAGAGATTGTAATTTAGGGAGTGGTTATCGACAAGTTATAACACAAGCCTTTCAGATTCTGGATTTATTAATTTAGAGAAACGCTTTGAGTACTGAGATCGTGATTACATGTAAAATGTAATAATTAAAATGTAGTAGTTTAACAGACGTTACTTTTCGCACTAGTGCGTTAGAGTGATCTTTCTCCAACTGAAATTGCAATATACGATTTTTCGAAGGTAAATAAGAAAAACACTATGGCTTTGATATTTTACGATTTTTGATTTCAGAATTTGAGGGTTCGAATTTTGAAGTCCACATCTTTTCAAAAGTTGGTATACTCATTCGCAAATTGAAGCAATAATCAAGGAGTTTATTGGTAAAACCATGTTTCACTAGAGTATATAGACACTGACTATACATAATAAAAGTAACATATCGAACAGCTTTAGAAGTAAAGTTAACCTTAATCTGCTGATCTTAGGCTCACAAGGAAGTCCTACGTTATCAAGGCACAGAGAAAATTGAGAGCTGTGGTGTTGAACTGCACAGATCTGATTAATATAGTGAAATTAATGTTGGATTAAGTTGGCAACAGATAAAGTAAGATTTGGTTTCCAACCTTTTGTAGTAGTACAACTAATTATAGTAGTGCCACTTAAGGAAGTTAAAACTCTACAGCTTTGAAAAGTTTTTACTTTAGTGAATTTTTGGGAAATATTGCCTATTCTACACAAAATCCTAGTTCCCTCTGCAAAGGGATTACATGTGAAGCATTCCTTTTTCTAGATTCCTAAAACTGAGATAGTAAAACTGTATACCTCATATGAATGACATCTTTGGTACGTTAAAAATTCCTACTGGAGGTGAACTTTTCTTTAGGTTGGCTAAACTCCATTAAGTGAGGCACGTCTTGAGACACTGGGACCCCTCGATTCCTATTAAAAAAACTACCTAATAAATAAACGATCCATTGCCATAAATAAACACGAAGAATTTTACGATCTAAATCATTGGATGGACTTACAGATGGAACAGCGCAAATCCCAAATTTGTGTCACAGCTAAGGAGAACTGCAGAAAACCTTAACCAGATATGCCGGCGCCGGGAGTCGATCTCGGGCCGCTTGGGTGAAAGTCCGGCACGCTAGACATTACACTACCAAGGCTGTAAAGTGTTTTCTAAAAGCTGAAAATTGATCACTAGAAGTAGTAGTTACTTCTAGCGACTGCTGACTTGCTCGGTTCTATCAAAATGAAGTCTGACTGTTTTTTTGAGAAACTATATTCAATAAATTAACACTGTACCAAATTTCAGCTTTTTCAAATCACTTATTTACATTGACCTCATTTTCAGGATTGGTGCTGATGCAACGCGTTCGATTATTACACGGTCTGACGACTGTTTTCCAGTTTCTTAATTACATAAGCTGCTCAGTGATCAAGTTTCAGCTTTTAGAAAACACTTAGATGACACTACTTCTTGTTACAACTTTCAAACTGCGCTGACGCCGAGTGTCCTCATATGCGAGTTTCTTTTGTGTCGGATATTTATATACACCCTTTACAAAACTCTTACACTTTTTGGTCACCAGCTTTCGGGCTAAAAGCTCTTTGGGTTATATTGATTCAATAGAGTCATTCTGATTTTCAGTAAGATAGTCATTATCATCTTCTTTTTTCCATCGGTCATATTTGTTTTTTGGTTTGCTAAATCGCTTTTAGAGCTTAATTTCTCTTGGATTTAGACAACACTTTGTACTCCCCACGCGCCACAGTCCCAAAGTGCTGATTTATTTAGCTTTTATTATCTTTTGTCTTAATTCCAGATTGTGTATACATTCTGTATTAGCAGGGGCGTTTCATAAAATTGTTTTTTTTTAAATTTTTTTCTTGGGTACTATAGCTGAGTATAGTTGTTGCGAGTGATTAATCAATACAGCACAGACCTAATCAACTTATGCAATAAAGAATAGATAGATATGCTAGGATATTATTTTTATTCGTTGTAAAATAGAATTAAAGAAGGAAGATTAGCAGGCAGACATTACCTGAATTCTTATAAAAGATTTATAGTTTTTTTTAAGGCATAGCAGTCGATGATGCTATTTTATGGTAAAACACACTTTATGTAACACAGGTTACAAATTTAGGAGAGTTTATCCATTTTTGTTGAATGTTTATCTTCATGTTAGATTTGAACTTCGTCGTTTAATCAACGCAGAATAAATTTTTCTTTTTCCAATAAAACTAAGTCAGTTTCGGTTAGATATTTCACTGGAAATAATTAAAAAAGGTCATTCTTGGTGTACATAAGGTTAAAATTAACTTACTCATTCCTGTATTTGGAAGATTTGAGGTCAAGTAAATGAAGATATCGGTTGCGCTGATATTCTTTGGTTTTTTCAAATTTTGAGATTATTTTAATGTTTTGCATTATTGTATTGAGTCAGTCACCTGGAGTACTGTATTCTGGACAAGACTGATTGAAGTTTGATTTAATTTATGTTATTATTTTATTTCAACTTGCAAAAGCATCGTTTGGTTTCTAAAACGTGTAAACAGATTTTTAAGCTAAGTTTTTTGTCTGTAAATGTAATTTGTGTAAACTTCATGTGAATGGGTTACCTTTTGTAACTATGTAAATATTTAATGTACAAAAATAGTTGGTAATTCTTGTTTTTAAATGCAATTGGTGACAGTTGATCGTTTTTATTGATTTTCTTGGTTATTGTTCATTTGAGACCATAAGTGTCTGATGTTATTTTAATCGTCTTTTTGCCAGCTATCTTTCTATCTTTTTAGAATTAAGATTAGTGCTAATTATTAACATATGTTCGTTTTTGTGACGTCATGAAGTTCGCGTTATTCCATTGTTTTAGTGTTTTGTAATTATTTTTGGCTCAAACATATAAAAGGGCCCCGGAAAAAGAACAATTTTAGTCGATAAAAACATTAGTGTGAGGCCACGTCGACTCAAGAAGAGAATTTCTGAAAATTAAAATAGGGTTAGGTTGACTCACACTTATTTGTCCGTTTGTAAACAAACTTCTATCGTTCTAGCAACAATTATTGGGAATTTGCTAACGAATTATTTTATAAAATCAAAGAAAATTTTAATATTGGAAAACTTCTTATATCGGCCTTGTATAGATTGGATCACAGCTGATTTGGTTAAAAGCTGTCATTACCGATTGTGCGGAACGAATTAAAACAAATTTGTTATATACAAGGTGGGTCGAAAATAAGATTTGTTGCCTGTTGGGAACAATTATTAAAACAATTTAAAATTAATTCTTTTCGAACTCAAAAGGTTCTTTACAAACGAAGTTTGTTGTTTTTAAACAATTTCAATTTTTGTATTATCTGTAGATATTTATTTTGTGTAAATAAATTTATTTTGATATTAGTTTCTTCAAATGAAACCAGTTGCAACCCCCATGTCAGAATGACAACTACATTTCATTCATTTTAACAAACTTAAGGAAGATTTTTACGATTTCTTTTTAAGGAATTTGTTTTTCCTTTGATACGTTTTTATTTGTTTTTAGTAAAATATACAAATCTGTGTTTTAATTTATAAAAGTGTTTATTTGTTGTGGATGCAAGTACCCAATTTCTATACAGGTTTAAAGATTATTTATCGTCCAGATACAGCAGTCCTGGTGTGGCTTGTAGTAAGTTCTTTTCTTCCAGGAACAGGAATCAATAAGATTTTTATAATTTTTTTTATCTCATGCTCAATCGAATTAAACCCGAGTTAGCCTATTGGGAAAAAGAAAGCAATTGGGTTGTTATATTTTCATTTTTATGAAAGTTAAAGCCTATGGTACTATTTGATTATTCAAGTTAGTTTTATTTTATTTCAGTGCAGAAATTGTCAAAGCACGGAGAATTTTCGAAAAAACAAAATAGATGGTAGGTCTTTCTGTTTCCTGATTCTTTGATTGGAGAAATATTTATTGTTATTAATTGTGATTCCAATGTTATTGGTTGCAATGTTTATCATAATTATTATAGTTATATTATTGTTGATAAAGTTACTAGAGTGTTGATTACATTACTATTTTTTTGTGGTGTGCTATGTGTATAACTATATTTAGCTATCATTTTACGTTTGTAAAGCTGTCTGAGTGATTTGTATACGATATCGATTCTTGAACTTTGGACTTTTATTTAGGTCGATTTCCGTGAGTTACTAATACTTCACGATATGCAGATGCATTTATTTTTATTAGTAATAAATATATATTAAAAGTTGAGAAAGCGATAAGATCTCTTTAATTTTATTCTATAGATCAGTACCTTTGTTTATCTACGAATTCTTGAACGACAAACTTTGAATTCGTAAATCAACATCCGAACGAAATGGACGCTATAATAAACCAACGATCAGGTAATAAAATAATTAAAAATCTAATTAATCAGTATCCCATAATAGGGACTTACCTTAGTAGTGATGTTGCGTCTTATTAGGTTTCTTGTATTTCTAAACTAAAATTTGCAAGTGTTGGGGCCCGAATCAGCCAATCTTTCTCGATGTTACAACTATTCGATGGTTTGCATTTACAAACTGCGGTTTTCTTTAAAAACCCAAACTTTTCTTAATCAAATTGGTTTTATTTTCAATTGTTAAAAAATTCGATTCGAACAACTTTCAAAAAATATTGTTTTTTTAAATCTTTCGCGGTAAACTATATTTAAATTTTAACATGGCGGCCACAGCCAACGAACCTTTTTCGGTAATCGCTCGCTGTTTGCTGTGCGCGAGTTATCATTGCATAAACAACCATCAACTTATTCTCTTCATTTGTCTTATCCAAGCACAGATTAAAATAAATTGCAATGGGATGAATACTAATTTAGTAAATTCATTTAACCAAAACCACATAAATGTATACTTCTTGAAATACATACAATCAAATTATAAACGAATCTTGTTGTCAGTATTAGTTACATTATAACCTAGTAGATTTCTAAAATTAATGGACTATGTGATGTAGGCCAACAATATTAATTAATTAATCATTTAATCAATTAGGTGATTCAGCATCGTTTTTGTGTAGCAAAGTTTGAAACACAATACGTCTGGTTTTGTGTTTAATCAAATTACCCCTAAATAGGTTTTTTATCCATCCACCAATAAACTTTAATGCGGTAGCTGTTCTTTATCCTATAATTTCATTTAAAATAATAAGAAGGTTCTCCAAAATAAAAGAAGATTCCTAAGAGCGAATGGAATGCACGTATTGAAAATCCCAGCAAATTCGCTACTCTGTCTTGAAGCTACTTCAGATTTCTTAACCACATTTCTGGTTCACTGATATAGTAGTTCAATTCCTTATTGCCTAAAAGCAACAATAGTCGCACGCATTTCAACTTCCTTACATATCCGTTTATTTGTCATTTATAAATTACTTTTTTTTTCTCTTAATCACTTAAAAAAGCTATAATAAGATCTGCCCTGTGGTACGTAAAACCAGTAAGATGCAATCTAAAGTTTTTGTGTACTATCGCTCTATATTAATATGAATCAAGTGTTGGTTAAAATGTATATTTTGAGTTAAAGTATGAAGTGATCGAATTTCTTAATAGTACATAAATCAACAAAGCTAAAAGGGGAAATTCAATAAAGTATGCCGCTTTTCTAGTTTTTTTAAAGGGTTTTTTGAAAGTTTGATGTGTTTTATGAAGTCAACCTACCCTGTTTCTTAATACACTCTAGTTTTATTATCATAATAAATATAACTATATATTGAAGATACAAACTAAAATCAATTCTATTATTTGTAAATTAGATGTATGACAACAGTTCTGTTGGTTAGATGTTCGCGTTTATTTCCTTTCCCGAGCATCCTGTTTCACCTTACAATGTAAACCACAAACATGCGGATGTATTTGTGGTTTAATTTTACATGTGCGATGAGGGTTTAAATGGAGTTATGGTCTTAAAGCAGTGGTTTCAATTATGCATGCCCATTTGAAAAGTGGGTGGCTCGAAAGTACGGTTAGGGTGTAAAATTAGTCATTGCATGAATTTAGAGAAGTACATGCATTTTAGATTGTCTTTCTAGAAAGGAAAGAATTTTATTGAAGGAACAAACATATATTATTTGTGTCGAATGATAAATATTGTAGTTTGTTTTCTTATATAGAAGTCTATGTTTAGTTATATTGACGTATAGTATACACGTTTCTAGAAAATTTCCTTTTAACTTGATAAATTTCCGTTTGTATATTTCATGATTCCCTTTCAAAGCAAACAGAAACAGAGTCTGACAGCCATATTATTCAGTTTTTAGGAAATTCTACAAAATAACACGACAATCATGTGTCAAACTAACTTTTTTTTATGCAATTTTAATTTCTCTATTGAAACTATTTTAAAACAATCACTAAAGAATTCACATAAGATCCTAAAATTAATTGTAATAAAGTTGCAGCAGAGGAATGGTAAACATAGATAATTATATTAGACTTAAAAGCTCTCTACAGCTTTTCTTTGTGCGTTACGCAACTTTTTTAAAAAGAATATTTTAGTAGAATCACCGTTAAATTAATTTTCCCTTTATGTTGTGAAATGGGAATTGCATTTGTGCAGATCTATGATTAATTCTTGGTATTGATTTCCAATTTTATTGGTAACCGTAAGGTTTTTCCACTACTTCTTTTGAAGATTAGGAGCACGTTTTCGAGCAGGTTCGTAGTTTAGCTTTTCTTTACATTCAGTCTCTTATACTGTAATTGACAAAGAGTTTAATCTTAATCCAGCCTACAGCTTTATGGTAAGGGATCTTCAGAAACGTTTCAGCATCGGCTCTTACATATATTTATCAAGAAAAACTATGCGGAAGACTGACGTCATGGGTTCACGCAATAGAGGTGATTGTCAGTTGCGTCTTTATCCATTACAGGTAACTTGAGTGTGTCTGTATATTTCAAAAGCTTCTAAAATGTCTAATTTACGTTTGTTATTGCAAAAATGTAGGAATTTAAAATTGTTTTGAGGAGTCATGGGACTTTTTCTAAAAGGTGTTTGGCATAATTAAGTTTCTCGGGATGTGTTTCTCTTATTCTTATTATTTTTATCTTTTTATCTAGTTATCTATTTTTTGTATCTAGCTTAGCGACGTGTTTGTTTATATTTATATTACCTTTGATAATGACAGCTTAGCTGTCGAAGCAAATTGTCAATTGTCTTGTGAAACTTTTATTAATTTCATCTTTTATTTATTTTATAATAACTTACTGACTTACAAAGTCATGCGTAACTACAAATTAATGTCTGCAAAGAATTATCAAATACAAGTCATGACTTAGGTAATTATTTATTAAATAAAATAATTTAGTCACACGCATACACACTCACGTACTTTAAACTTGTTGCGTTGCCCTCTGAAACAACGGTAAATTCCTGACCCTCAAACAAAACATCCGTCCTCAATAACCGAGTTCTTAGAAATTTGGCTTTCTCCGGTCAAGGATAGGAAGCGTAACTAATCGTTTCCTTTGTTTCTACAAAAACGTATGTTCAACCAAACTTTCAAAAAGTTCTGTCAAAATGTTTTTTTATTTTTGGTTTTGTTGAAATGCAACGTAACAGTTTTATATTAAACGAAATGTTGATATTCTAAAGCTAAACTTACATAAGCCCTCTAAGTTTAAACATCTACTTACACTAGTAATGCTAAAAGATTTTATGTAATATCCAAGAAATGTGTTGTATAGTAACAGCCTTCGTAATCACTTCAACAGATTACTTTTCATATTCAATGCAAATGTAAAACATTTTATTTCTTCTTTTAAAACAAACTGTGCTTAATTTTCGTAAAAACCTTAATGTACATATCGTTTTTTGGCAAGTTTACAAAAGAAAAAGGTATTTGTTTTTTTTCGCACTGATTACAAAACTAACAAGAAAAAATTAATAATTTGCTAGATTTACTTTGTTTTTCGTTTAAATCTAAGAACACCTCTCTCAAATCTCACAAAACATAAAAAGTTAATACAAACTAGACAGGTATGTATTATATTCATATACCTTCACAAATTACATTTACCTGTCTCGTCTGTTGTATTACCAGTTACGATGGTTAGAAATAAGAATACCTTTATGTTTTCATTTTTAAACACTCTCCGGAATTCTTTGAAAATATTCCAAAGTAGTTTGCGTTCAAACTGCTATTGTGATTTATCTCTTGTCTAAAAATATATTATGAAGTATCTACGTACAGCAACGGTTCTTAAGATGTAGCAAGCAAAATACATGATATAACACACAAAGTTTTGAACTACTTTAACAGATTTATAAAACAAAACTAAATAAATACATTTAATAAGCTACTTAGGTTTTCATTTAACGACGAATAATAAATAATTTTATTAATAGAAAGTTTTTTAATTATTCTAATGCCTCCTTAGTAATATTGTGTGTATATAAATTCAGAATACAGTTACGGAGATGTAATAAAATCTAATCTGTTGTTAACAACAATCACAAATATGATTTTGTAATTTTCCCCCAGTAGGGAAAAATAGGGAAGATGGAATTAAAATTAAAGAACCACTGCAGTATCAATTATTTAATAAACAATCTATTATGCAAAAATAATAAAAGAATGTTTCATAAATAACGTGGACGTCCAAGGTTTTACAAAAGATTCATATAAAAAGGAAATAATATAACAAAAAGAACGTCAAGTTCAATCAACCTTTAACAGACAGGTTTTCTGTCTATTTTTGTATGTTAAGAGCACCTTGTATATTGATAAAAATGTAATTGGGTTATTCTTTAGAAGACATTCGACTTTCAATGTTTATTTGCAGTGCCATCTAGGTTTAGTATTATTGACTATAAAATTATCGATCTTTTCTTTGTGATAACTTAATTCTTATTGCATTTTTCTTTTCTGTTTAAAATTAAATTAAATTTAATTTAACATTTGATTTACAAATTATCGATTTTTCAAATCACTTATTGTGGTCTGTTTTCGTTAATCAATAATACATCTCTGGTTTGGCATTTTCGCGCCAAGATAGGATCAAATTGACGCCTGAATTCAACCAATTAAAAGGCAGCTTGTTGGTCACGAGACCCACGCTTGTTGTTCGTTAAAAAGCTTTGCCTCTATTCTTCTACGAGTCTAAAACAAGTGAACACGTAATTAGGGTGTACTGTTTATCTTAATTGTACTGGTACTTGTTAATTATTTTTTATTTTCTTGTGATGCCTTAATTATGGTGCAATTACTGTATGAAATGGTTTTATAACTTATTAAAATTACAACATCGTCGTTTGAAAGATATCGAAATTCGAGTTTTCTTTGTCACGCTTCGTCGTCCATCTTGAAAATACAACCCCTTCAGAATTTGAAAAGGTAAGGTCGATATAGACTTTAGTTCGAGAATATTGATCTAGGTCTGCAATTAAGTTGGCATTTTAAGAAAATCGACAGATTTAAAATCCTACAGAAGAATTGTAGTGATTTGGAAATTCGAAGGCTGCATTTGGGTGTCAGGTCATAAAATTGGTCCTGTAAGCAGCAGTATTTTAAATCCCTACACGTAAGGACTGGAAATCTTCTTCAAAAGGTTCCAAAATAACCTGGGGATCATCTTCAACAAATCATTTGAAGTAACGTTTGAAAATCAAATTAAGTTTATAGAAATAACCAGGTGGGTTCTTTATACCCTATTTTTGTGGAAGCGTTAATTAGTTTATTTTATCGAAAATTATGAAGATGAGATGATGAGATTATGAGATTATGAATTTAATCTTTTAAGTAAAAGTAATAAACTTCAAACCTAATAACGATCATAGTACGAATTTTTAAAGTATTTTTTAATTTGATTTTAATATTATTATAATCCATGTTAAAATTTGATTTAAATAACAACTGAAGGCCTTCCAGTTCTTTTTCTACTATTTAATGATTTTTTTTGTGACAAATAAATAAATGGTATTATTTGTGTTATTTCCTGTTGTTAATTGTATAATAATTACATTTTGTAAATACAATTTTCTCAAAATATTATATTTTGGAATATACTTGATTTGATTTATATCATAAATTGTTCTTAATAAATTAGAAACAGATGTTCATAATAATTAGTAATACTAATAAAAGGTATCAATAAACCTTTTACTGATTTTTACATTAATATACCCCTATAAAAACTGTCATTCTGTTAGTTAAAAATGATTAATTCAAAACTCATTCATAAATTGTTTCATTATTTAATATTATCCTGGACAAACAGTGATTTTCGACAATGGACCGTGTCATTTTAAGAATAAACACATCACTCAAATTTCTTCCATAACTGAGCATGCTAAACTAAAGAGCTCACATAATAACTTCAACAAGACAGGAATTGTTACGAAACCATAATATTAAAAATATTTAAACATATTATTTATAATAAATATAGTAGAAATATGAAGAAAAGAGTACTAGTTATGCTTTAACGTTTGAGTAGCAGCAAACGCTTCACGTATAACCTATATTTATCAGTGAGTTTCTTCTACCTTCTTTAGTAAATTCATAATGTTAACTTCTACTTTGTCAACTGTTACTAAAATGCTGTTCTTTAGATCCTTTACCTCGCTTTATGTATCTGTAGTCATTACAATGAAAGCTTGTACTGCTGCGTTGAATTGACGATTTGATTAGAAAATTTAATAATGTAATTTATCGTTTAAACTAACCCTTGTTTACTTCTATATATGTTTAATTAATATGTAATTAGTACATCAAAATATGTTCTTAATATGTTTTTCAATTTCCTCATAAAATATAACTATATATCATTGAAATAAAACATTATTAAATAAATTATTAAATAAAATATTAAAAAATAATTTTATTTTATCACATCCTAAATATTTACATGACTGATCACCTTTCTCGTCAGCTTCTTTTCAAACAATTGCAGTCGTTTATCATAAACCTAGTGGTGAGCTTATATTGTTCGTATTGCGATATGGATATATTATTCAATTTTCATGTCTTTTGCTAACCCTACATAACCTAAGCTTTACATAGATTTAATTAGTAGTCTGTAATGTCTACAGATCCATAAAGTTTTGAACTTTACATTTCCGAATTAAGTCTAGGGAGATTATACACGATGAAAACCTTTTTATGGAAAAGATTGATAGTATTAAAACTATGCATCGCAATTACGATTGTGATGTGATTGTGATGTACGAACGGCCTTGATTTAGATGATAGACTTAAATTTATTACATCTGGATATAATGTATAATAAATATAATATAATAAATGTCTTTAAAACTTATTGTTTTTTATTACATCACATGTTTGAGAATACGAATATAATTTAGGTTAGATTAGGTTAGAGCCTACGAATACATTTTTAGGCCAGAACGTAGGGAGCAGAGTAAGTACAAAACAACATACTTTCATACAAGAACGTTTATTGATACGAGTAGTTTCGACACTACTTAAAACATAATACATAACTTATATTTAATATCTATTAAAATAGTACATTTCGTATACACTAATAATGGTACTACATACACGACTATAAAGTAAACATGGTAAGTATAACAGCAGTTTAAAAGAATAGATAGTAAATATAACTATATCTAATTATTTTATAAAATACTATGTTAACTAAGAGGTAATATATAGAATATATACGCCTGTATTCGGCCTCTAGAGGGTTCATACCCTAATATAAGGTTAGTGCGAGAGATTAACGATCACTGACCGAAGGGTTAAGGTTAAGGGTTAAGGGTGAAGGGTAAAGGGAGAAGGGTGAAGGGTGAAGGGAGAAGGGTGTAAATGATCTAAAGAACAACATTTTAGTAAAAGTTAACAAAGTAGAAGCTAACAATATAAATTTACTAAAGAAGGTAGAAGAAACTCATTGATAAAATATAGGTTATACGTGAAGCGTTTGCTGCTACTCAAACGTTAATAACTTAAACAAGACAGGAATATAGGTATTAGACCATCAAATTTTAAAAGTTGAACAATTATAAAGATGAAAACGTATATTGGAATAAGGCTAACAAACTAATCGATAGACTTCAGCAGCATGTTCCTTCACTAATCTAGCATTTAAGCTATACATATTATAGCATATCGATCGATATCATTCAAGTCTAGCTTACGTTTAGTAGCAATTTATTTTTATTTAATACATCATTCAGATATGTCGTGATATGTGTCTAAATACGAAATATAAAACATGTCTAAATCTATGTAAAGCTTAAGTTATGTAGGGTTAGCAAAAGACATGAAAATTGAATAATATATCCACATCGTAATACGAATAATACAAGCTCACCATAGGTTTATGATAAACGACTGCAATTGTTTGAAAAGAAGCTGACGAGAAAGGTGATCAGTCGTGTAAATATTTAGGATGTGATAAAATAAAATTATTTTTAATATTTTAATAATGTTTTATTTCAATGATATATAGTTATATTTATAAAGAAATTGAAAAACATATTAAGAACATATTTTGATGTACTAATTACATATTAATTAAACATATATAGAAGTAAACAAGGGCTAGTTTAAACGATAAATTACATTATTAAATTTTAAACTCAAATCGTCAATTCGACACAACAGTACAAACTTTCATTGTAATGATTACAGATACATAGAGCGAGGTAAAGGATCTAAAGAACAACATTTTAGTAACAGTTGACAAAGTAGAAGCTAACAATATCAACTTACTAAAGAAGGTAGAAGAAACGGGTGTCTTAGTAATCGACAATTCTAAAACTTCATAGAGAGTTTTAAGGATTCTACTGTAGACATTAGATTAGAGCTTTGATTTGTAAGCAATATTTGATCAGATTAACTATAATTTGGTCAAAAGTGGAAATTAAAAGGTTAAGCTAGTGACAGATCGAATTCAATAGTCATCATCAATAAAAGTAACTTTTTTCAGTCAGTCATGTATTTAGCTACTATACTATGTAACGTTTATAAATAAATAATACATCATTATACAATAGTCTTTGATTAATGCTCATAAACTGTTAACAATCTAACATTTCCTTTATATGAGCTGTTGATAGTATTAAACCTATGCATCACCGTTACGAATTTTTGATATTCGAGTAATGTTTTAAGAAATTCACAACCGACTTACAACATACCCTTTTTTTCATGTACCCTCAGGTAATCTTACATCGTAGTTATATCGTGTGTATAAGGTATTCATGAATTTAGAGATTAGACCTTGAGTCGGTCAACCCACTTTCTGATACAACTAAACCATACTGCTTAATTTTACATGATTCGTTGATAGAATACAATACGTTTGCTGAAACTGTGACTAGACATATACATATACCATAATGAAAATTATTAAGCAAAAGAAGTCGCTAAATATATTTAACTAATACGATCATGTTTCTCGATAATATTCCGATGGTGATAAGAAGCATTGTAAGCTTTTACCTGTTTCCTGTAGAGCAATTTTGAGTGTACCTTCTTCTTGTGGTAAAACTAATGCCTTGTTAGGTCTAGTAATTAATGAAAACGGATTAAAATTTGAAAATATCTACCTATACGCCAAGTCTTTATTTCAACCTAAATATGGCGAAAACGATGATGTAATCACCCCTAATGATGTGAAACCTAATTCAGTATTCATTTTCGACGATATTATCTGTGACAAACAAGAAAAAAATAGACAATATTTTAGCATGGGTAGACATAAAGGGTGTTGACTCGTTTTATTTAGGTCAAACATATACGAAAATTCCCATTACTTATTCTCTTTAAGCAAGATGAATTGAATTTCAAACATGTGTATTACGCTCGTATTTTAGGAGATGCAAGCTATGATGAACTTAAACATTTAAACACCTAGTATAATTATTTTCTCAACGCAGGATATATATCGATATTTTTCTAGTTTGATTAAATCCTATAAGTTATATTCATATCGCCCTTTTTATTCTGTTAAGATGTTTATAATAATCATGGTGAGCCTTGTATGAACATAATCCGATTGTACCTATCCTTTTCTCTCCGTTTGTATAATATAAAATATATATTCCGCGTTAGACTGATTAGTATCGTCATATTTACACTAGCATGATGAATGTTATTGTTCGTACTAAAGAGATTGTACTTATTTTTAAAAATTCTATTGTTTTCGTCGAAATAGAATTCACTAGAAAATAGAGAATGAAATAGAAATACTATTCACATAACAGGGGAAGAATGTTTATTTTTTAATCGTTTTGGTTCATATAGCCCTGAATATTAGAATATTTAACGAAACAATCTTTTGAAAACTGCGGTTTTTAAAATTTATTTATTGTATTTAAGATGAATAATACAACTGTAATTATTTGTTAGAAAATCTAAGGCTTAAAATTCCTTTGATCTTAGTAATAACAGAATGATAATTGTTTTGAAAGCTTAATAACTCGTAACGAGAAAATTCAAAATTCTATATGATAATTATCAATTATGTTGCTCGGATGTATTTTAAATGTTAGCCGTATGACGTTTACATTTCTAATTAAGTATAATTTCATTTAAGAACGGCAACAGTTGAAAAGCGTAAAATTTAAAAATGTTATATGCTTTTTGACTTTAAAATGGTACTACACAATATTCCTTTTTCTAAGCTTTATTTATAAATATTTATCGGAATTATTTAAATAAATTTTTAAGAAATCATAACGACCCTAAGTGTTTTCTTTCAAATTAGAATTTGCTTTACTTGTAAACCGTATTTTAAATGTTTATGACGTATATTTAAACATGTCAGAATGCAATAGAGATAATCTGACTGGTGATTGACAGTAATCTTTAGAGATACTTTGTATACTTGAAAGCAAATTTTTATTATTATCCTAGATGTTTCTACATGTTAAATTGTTTTCGCAGAATTACATGATGACCTATAGATCTATATTTAAATATCAAATAGGAATGACAACATAAGATTTATTTTAAAATAAATTTATGAGAGAGAGAGAGATGAGAGATGACAAATAATATATAAAAATGAGATGTAAAAAATGAGATATGAGTTATGTAAATGAGAGATGAGATATGCAAACGATACCATGAATTAGTTTAATTCTTGAATGCATATGAGAGATGAGTTATGTAAATGAGAGATGAGATATGCAAATGATACCGTGAATTAATTTAATTCGAGCATGCATGTGAGATATGAGTTATGCAAATGAGAGATGAGATATGCAAATGATAGCGTGAATTAATTTAATTCGCGCATCCATATGAGAAATGATAAATGTAAATGAGAGATGAGGTATGCAAAGGATACCGTGAATTAATTTAATTCGAGCATGCATATGAGAAATGAGAGAGGTGAGATGTACAAATGAGAGATGAGTTATGTGAATGAGAGATGAGATATGCAAATGATACCGTGAATTAATTTAATTTAATTTAATTAGATCAATTAATTTAGTTCGCGCATGCATATCAGAAATGATATATGTAAATGAGAGATGAGATATGTAAATGATACCTTGAATTAATTTAATTTAATTTAATTAGATCAATTAATTTAATTCGCGCATTTAATTAGACCACGCCTTATTTGAATATTAATTAGATCGCGGGTCATTTGCATAAAAAGGGAAGGGGTGGACTCAACTGACGGAATACCTACTGCTATGCAGGCTGCCTTTCGTCTTTCCCATCCTGATTCCTTACTTTTTGTTTGATTGTTCCCGTTATTTGTATTTTCTTTTATGTGACTTCCATTTAATTTGGCTACAGAGATCGCTGCACAGTATATAAGTGTATGAAGTTGCTCAAAAGAGATATCCTCATCTATTCGTTCTTTAATTATGTCATTGAGCAGGGTAGTCTTTTCTGTTATTCTTCTACATGCTTTTTTGCCTTGGAATGGGTGGTCTCATATCTTATTGGGAGTATTCGTAATAGGAAACTTCACTATATATCCACATGTAGAGCTGAATGACTCTTTACTGCATTACGTCGTTTAAAAAGCTATTTGCCTAAGAAATTGCTAAAAAATTAGACAGAGTCAATTGCAAATATATCTTTATTGAAGGAAGTGGTGCTATAAGAAACGTCTTTTCTTCTAAATAAGAGATTATCTGAATGTTTTACTTGGAGTCCCCCTGTGAACATACCTCCACGTTCCTTCCAAAGGAGGAAGTAATTGAGTTAAGCTCAATCAGCGCGCGAATTGCATAGCAATTGCTCCCAGTCAACTCACTGGTCGGAGGAAGGTTGCCTATCCACCCTCTACTACCTATCCAGGCTAGTACCGGAGCGATCGACTTAACACGTGCTCACCCTCCCGTCCTCTTTCATACGGGGTGAAGTACCTAGTCCAGCAATAGGACTATTCCCCCAACATAACTCAGTTAATAGAAGAACCCTCCAGTCCTATTTCATACCATCACAAGTTCCTCCCCGAGACAGGGGTTGGGGCCACTGCCCGATCGAATTCAACCTCAATTGTGACAGGACTTGGTTTTTTAATGGTTTTGCCACCCCGATCTACCAATATATAGGCTTGGTGGGCCCTCGACAGAGCTTCGTTCGTAAGTCTACACGTTATAGACTCCCAGTGTGTACCTCAGTAAGGTGAAGATGAACCTCTTCTAAATAAGAGGTTATTATTTTACAATTAAGATATTTTCTGTTAACTGTTATTATTAGTAATATTATAATTTTGGGACACGCTAAAGATCGACCCGCTTCCTAGCAAAATTTTATTAAAATGTGGGATGGCTCGAAAGTTACGTTACAACCAAAGCATGCGTCTCATTGGTTGGATACATGATCAAACACCGCATATCGATGTTATTTTGTCTAATTGTGTTGCTGTAGAATGCCGTCGATATCTATTGACACATCTTAATACCTACATATTCCTAGTTTTCTGTTTCTGCAAGGTAGGAATATATTTAATGTTTTTAATGCCGTATATCTCCTTTGGAAGTCGAATACATTTTAACGATTGACCTGCACTTTAAAAAATCTCATTGATCCCCATGTAAATGAAGTTATTATTTCTGTTTTATCATTTTGTTTATAAGCTTAAGCAGTACTCGTATCCTGCAAATGACGGAAAAAAATTACATTTAGTCTCTTTTTCTTTAAGAAAAATCTTTTAAATTAGTACAACCTACTTGTAAAATAAGTAAATAAGTGGGAATGACCGCGACTTGGGGTTATTATCGCCCCGCTCCGAGTAACTAAACTATGTAATCATGTCGGCTCTTCAACGTACCGCACTTATTTTAAGTTACACTAATTTAAATGATTTTCTTTAAAACAATTTTCGGGATATAAGTACCGTTTAAACTAATAAACAAAATGATAAACAGAAATAATCATTTTATTTACTTGGAAAGATCTTACAAACATTGTTTACAAGCACGGGTTAATCTCTAAATTTGAGTATTTTAAGTATTTTGATTTATATGTTGTATTGTTAATGTATGTAGAAATTTAATTAATAATCTCTTTGGAAATACTTAGATATGCAGACAGTGTTTAGTATGGTTGTAAAACTGGTCAGCCTTTATTAAAATTTTGAAAAGTCAGCGCCTATGGGTTTTAATGCTGATTACGTAAACTAGAGGTTGAATTATACAAAGTTCTTTTAATTTCATAGCTATAGCCAGAAGCTTGTCCGAATGATTGAGTGTAGACTGTGCTTTCACCTCAGGCGCTAAGACGATAAAGGGCTCTAAATTATTAACCTTGTTAACTAATTAACCTTGAAATGTATACTTTATTTTATAACCGATCAAAGTTTAAATTAATATTTAATTTAAAATAAAAATAATTTGAAAAGTGCAAAACTTCATGTAGGTAGGTGCAATTGTCTGTTAAATACACTTATTACTATGGAGACGGCGTGGCGTAAACAAGGGTAGTACAAGGAGGTGCTCTAATTTAGCAATTTATGCTATAAAAACAGACCGCTAAATAGGTCATAATCGCCCGACCGGACATACTTAATAGTTATTTAAGTATCGGCTAATATGGAGACCTCCGCTACGCGTCGGTCTCCACAGTATCAGCCTCGACTGGTAAAGCGTACCTTACGCCCGTAATGCTTACACTATTTTTTGCCCGATCGGATCTATGAGTGAATTTTAAATATATAAAGTAAACATTAAACACATCATACTGAAAATGTGAATTTTCAGTGCCTGGTTGTTATGGAGATGAATAAACAAAAACAATTTTTGTCTCAATCCGGACGAATTCTAGAATGATAGTGAGTGTATTTCGACTTAAATGACGAGGTACTTTATGACTGACCCTTGGGCGGTAAGTTCAACTTACCGCCCTGAGAGCAGAGCTTGTAAATGAACCAAACCGCCCGATCGGGCAAAATAGTTATTTAAGTATTAAGGGCGGTAGGTACGCTTTACCAGTCGAGGCTAATAGTGTGGAGACCGACGCGTAGCGGAGGTCTCCATATTAGCTGAGACTGGTAAAGCGTACCTAACGCCCGTAATGCTTACACTATTTTTTGCCCGATCGGATCTATGAGTGAATTTTAAATATATAGAGTAAACATTAAACACATTGTAACGGTACATTTTCCACCGGCATTCAGTACATAAAATTTTACATTTATACTTATTAAAAATCCGAAGTTCGGACCTGTAAGATTGCGCTTTATTCGAAATAGAATTTTGTCATGTAAATATTTCCTGCAAAAATATTTTTAGAAAGGATTGTTTTATATTTGATACAATTAAAGAACGTAGCGTCATAAAAAATGATGTCTTTTTAGTATTTTGTTTACTTATGTTTTGGTATAATATCAATTACTTCGTGAGAGACCTTGATAAAAACTGTGGGAAGTGTTTGGTCAAATTATTTTATAAAATATTTCTGTTAATATTTCGAGAATGTTTAGATTTGGGATCAAATTCTCTTTGTTCAAATGGTGATTTTGGTACATGTGTCCGAGATTTGAAACGGGCTGGCGTGTAGTAATTTCGACTAGACGCCAGATGGGTGTTATTTTGTACCAGTTTGCGCGCAATTTCTTCAAGTACTACTTTTCATTCCTTTAGGTCGAAACTTCTGTAGAATGTTAGCTAAAAAACTTCCTTACGGCCAAATAAGACGCATTATTTCGCGGGTGATCAGGGTCACAGAGGCTGGCATTCTTCGCGCCTCGACAGGCTAGCGTGAGGACCTGCTTCCCGTTTGCGCTTCAAGCTAGACCACCTCGGTCAGATCTTGCTATGAAGGTCGATATTACAAAATGCCGTTTCGTTTTAGTAATATAGAATTTAAAAGAAAATTCTAAATACAGTTTTCGTATAGTTTAATAGACTGCCGGGTCTCGGGTACCGGTGCAGTCAAATACAATCTACAATTAATAATTATATCGTTTAATTAAGTGTTCGGATATTAATCAATAATTTGTGGTTAATAAAAATTACAGTTATTCCGTTAAACATTTTTCCAGACGTTTGTGCTTTGGAAGATTGGGAAATCTAGCTTTCCCTATTACAGTGTAACAATGTTACTATAGTCTACAGTACCGTATTCTCGTTTTAAACAATTATCGTACCGAAATAATTTAACATTTACAGACACTCTCTCTGTGATCGAAATCTCGATTAATAAATAACTCGTGCTGTGTGCCTTCTAAATTCAGTTCAGAATTAAAGAATATGTGTGTTGTTTTAGTGAAAACAATGAACTTTGAAATGGTTACCAAAACTATTAGCCAAATTTTATGAGACTTTTACGGTTGCATTTAGTTATTGCAGTTCGGGGTGAATTCATAAATTATGATTCACCATATCCAGATTCTACGAGGGTTATTCCCTCGCATCTTTAATTTATGAAAGAAAAATCCAGATTTTCCAGTTGCAGTGGCGCTGCCGTCAAATGTTGTGCAGTTTATCGATGATTTTGTTTTGTGATTTACCGTAAACAAAAGGTATTGTGACTATTGTTCTTTTAGTGTTGATCATTTATGTAAATTTTGTTTGAACTTTGTAGTAATTTCTTATAGTTGTTTCTCATTTAATCGAAATTTAATACAATTTCTTTTTCTATTAAACTTTATTATCAACAGAGCTCTTAGGCAGGGACTTATTATTTAAATTCCTGAATGTAATATTTGTAATCTTTTTATATTTTTTATCTTGGTGTTTTTTTAAATGAATATAATTTTAAAGTTAATTAAAATCTGTAAGACAGAACCATTTAATTATGAAAGTTTTCATTCACATTTTCATTAATCAAAATTATTGACTTGGTTGAAATTAATTATTTTTTGTAGTAAATTTTTTATCGGTCTGAATTCATTTTCAGATTAGTGTTTTCAGACAGATTTATTAGGCTTATCTAATCTATTCGATCTATTTAATTATCATTAATTAAGCTTCATAATCAGATGGCGCCCTTCTTGTGTATGTTTTTGTGTTTTTTAAGACCTTTACCCATTACTTTACAAATTAGACAACTGCAGAACCAATACCTACGACCTGAACATTAGAATTTGTAAGATAGAGCTAAATCTCAAGCCGTGGTATTCTTGAGCGTCATTTAAAGTAAGTATTATGTTTATTGTTGTTTATTGATTTTTTTATCGATTTTGTAAGTTATTTAGTCGTGTAGAAAAAGTAGTGTTTCATTGCAGGTCCAACGTGGGCTAGATTTTTGTTGTTTCATTAATGCCTTTCGCGGGACCTTATTTCGTTTGTGAGTTTTTATTTTGTTTCATTGTCGCCTAATCGTGGGGCATTTTTATAATTGTGTTCTTGTGGATAAAACCTTAGTTTCAACATCACACTGAAAATGTGAATTTTCAGTCGGTTAATGTTCCTGGTTGTTATGGAGTTGAATAAACAAAAACAATCTTTGTCTCAATCCGAACGAATTTTAGAATGATAGTGAGTGTTTTTCGACTTAAATGACGAGGTACTTTATTACCGAGCCTTGGGCTGTAAGTTGAACTTACCGCCCTGAGAGCAGAGCTTGTAAATGAACCAAAACGCCCGATCGGGCAAAAAACTATATTAATTATGTATATCTATTCCATATCACGTGACCTATACATGCAATTTCATGACGTTTAAAAAATATAACTACAACAATACAACCTTTATACGGAACGGTTTTTTATCGCCAATAATACCAAAGTTAAAGGGGTGGTTAAAGTATAATGGATAACTATGTATCACAGAAATCCAGTGCCATTGAAATCATTGTTCCTCTTAAAAGTTAATTTGCTTCATAACAAATTTTATGCCTTTTTTAATATTGTAATTTGATGAAATAAATCGTACAAAAATGGTTGTAAAAGTTTAAATAAGAATGTTTTTCTTTGATCTTTTACCTCGTTATAAAATTTGTTATTTATTATTTATTTACGACTTTATACCTTTTTTGATTGTGAATGCGAAATTGTTGAATTCAAATTAAACACCATCTATCATTTCACCTTGATGTTTATGTTTGAGTTTTATTCTACTTTTCGTGTCAATAGAAAGCGCGTTTCACATTTATCATTTATCTTTTTTAGATAGTGCATATATTCACTATGCGGTCAACCAACTTCCAAATTTCGTTTTCTAAAGGATAATAATAGTTATTTTGTTAAAAGGAGGAACCTTTCGATATCGATAAGTACATCAAACTCTAAATATCAAATTATAACAAAACTCACTGAATTAATAATCTTCTGCTTGAAATGCATCAATTGGACTTAAATTATTCAAAGGGTTGAATTAATTTTCAGGACAATAAAGTTATTCCGAACGAATGAACCAACACCGCCCGTCCGGTGGTTTTCTTTTTCCAACTTTTACTTTACAAAACGACGGCGAAAAAGTGAGAAAGAGCAAAAACCGGGTTTATTTATTTGAGAATATCAGATAATATAAAATGTAATTTACTTTATACCTATCACATAAAATTTACATTGTAACTTCTGCAAATGTAAAATCTGTCCATCAAAGAACGTTTTCTGTTATGTTGCAAAAATGAAACCATTCCTTCCCCTCTTTTCTGAATACCAACACAGCTGCAGATGTTTAAAATAACTTAGGAGTATTATTATCCGACTCATTTCATCCAACATAAAGAGAAATGTAGTGTATTTTTTAGAAAAACGAAACGAATCTGTATCTAATGTGATAATTTATCATAAATGGTTTTCATTTCAGGTTCTTATTTTCTTCGTTTTGTCCTTTTACTATTAAAAGATTTTTCTTGACAAAGATAATAAGATAAAAAATTTATATGAAATAAATAAGTCGCTAAGGTAAATGCAAAAAATAGATAACTAAATAAAAGGAAAAATAATAAAAACATCTAACACTTCCAGCAACGAAGAATTACTGAGCTCAATCTGTTCATTCATTAAAGCTTATGTTTCTATATCTCAAAGCTTCTAAAATGTCTAATTTGCGTATCTTATTACAAAAATGTTGGAATTTAATATTATTTTGAGGAGTTATTGTGTGATTTTGTTCTAAAAGATGTTTGGCATAAATAGATTTTTCAGAATGTTTATTTCTGTAACAACGCGCGTGTTCTTTATATCTTATGTCAAAATTTAGAAGTGTTTGTCCAATATATACCGAACTACAAAAAGAACAAAAGAGACCGTTTACGGTCGAGGCAGGACAATCTCGAGGATGCTAACGAATTTCGCGGACACGGTATACACAACATTTTATGTGTAACCGTAAAAAATAGATAATTACAAATTCCATTTCTTTTAAAAACCGACAGTTTAATACATTTTACAATGTTTTTTGAATTTATTTATTACAAATCATGAAACATGTTGTTGTTGTTGTCATGTTTTAGACACGTCATTGTCATTCTCATATTATGATCTGTCATGTCAACTTAATAATAAAATAACTCTTAGTCACGGCCGCGACATTGTAGTTTGCGTCCTGTATGGGGTACACGAAGAGGCTACTTCGAAATTTATAGATTAGAAAAAAGAATGCATTAAAGACTTGGAAAAAGTCCTGTGTCAAACGGCATAATCTCTTAGAAATAAAATTCTCCTATCAAATACACGAACAGAATATTTAGAACAACAACTAGACAGTCAAGATTTTGACGAATTAAAGTTTTATCAAACCATATCATAAAGATAGTTTGTTAGAAAATGGTTTTTTTATTGTATTGGCAAATTAAGATGTATTCATATGCATTAAGCAAGATGAACATCAATTTACGATCACTATAAAGTTAACAGTGCTTGCCAAATATCAGGACATTTAAAGGCTACATAAAGTTTTTATGTCCTCTATTTCGATTTGGCGTGTTTCAATACGGTTTAAATTAAACAATTCATTGTGAAGTCTCCCTCTCAGTAGACAGCGCTGTCTATTTAATGTTCCAATGAGGTTGTATATTACTTCCCTGTTTGGAATTTCACGCCATTATCATTACTGTGTTTGTCATTTGTATAAATTTACCCTAAAGTGCTTTATGTAGATAAACTTAGTATAATTTAGACGAAGTTGGTTGCATCATTTCAATCAAATAATAACTTGATTTTATTGGTTGCTCATTACAATCTATAGATCTATACTATTGAAAGTAATTTTAATATGTCTATTAAAGTATCACATATAGAATTGAAAAAACAATTTTTAATTTTTCGTTAATGATTTGATACTAAAATAAAAAAAATAGTTTTAATCTAGGCGATTGAAGACAACAATTAACCAATTTTGATTTTAACACAATAAAAGTTGGATAACAAAGTAAGATAACATCACCAAAATCAGTCACCTAAATCCACGGCCGATACAAATAAATGAAACAAAAAAATTTTGATACCCAAATAAATTTGAAAAAATTCAGAAAGAATATTATTAAGTACAAAAGAAAGTAAATCAATTAAACTTATTATTTAAAAAACAAAAACCAAAAAAATTAAATATTATTTAAATGGATAATAATTTTTTTATTTATTATTGTTTTGAAATTTCTCAACGAAAATTAACTAAATTAAAAAATTAACTAGACCACAAGTCTAATTTCTATTATTAATAAATTGTAAGCATCTAAATTAATTAAAGTTAAAAAATTTGTTTCAAAAATTCACTTTTTTCTTTTTAGATTAAAACGACTCATTCCAAGAACAGTCTCACCTAGAATATCAAATTTTTGAAGCAACTAGTAAGCATCTTGTTCCTTTGATTAAATAAAGCTACTTAATTGTTAAAAAATGGATTCTCTTTATATACTATTTTGGAAAACAATTGATTTTTCTCAAAAAACAAAAAATTCAAGACATTTTCATTTGACATAACCCAATTATAATTTATAAACTTTCATAAATGCAAAAACTATTTATACGAACTGAAAATCCTGAATACAACCATATATAATACTTGAGTTGAAAAATTAATTAATACTCATTAATTAGCTTAATTTCATAAAAACACCTTTTTACACTTACACTTACCCTTTCTCCAAAAATATAAACATTATATCATTAATAATTTTATCTGAATGTTTTTAGATACCAAAAACCTTGATATGCAACCTAAACTACATAATTCAATTCAACGTTCGAAAGACTGTTATGTGATAGCATCAAAAGAATCCCACCTTTATATTAAAATGTGTATCAGTTCTTTGGTTATATTGCTGCTCTGCTTATTTCCACTAAAACAACTTATCAAAAAGCTTTAAAATTTTGAAAATTTAATAATACTGCAAAATTAACATATATCGTTAACATGAACTTTACATTTCAACTATAATTTGAACAAGTAAGTTGCAATACATTTGCATACACCTTCAATACAACTTATTTTGTCTGTTCCAGATGATTTATAACGTTGAAAATTAACTAAACTTTATTAAGTTGCAAAAAATGCATAAACGATTCCCAAATCGTTAAAATATGAGAAAAACTTATCTTCTTACGATAAAAACCTGGATTCCCACATATCCTTCATTTGCTTAAATAGTTGTTCTGTGCATATTAGTCTTAATAATAATTAATAATAATTAATAATAATAATAGTTATTAAAATGCATATAATCTGCCTATTAAATAGGTATTATAATGAGAGTTAATTCTCGGAATGATTATATATCATGACAATATATTAGTTAAATTTTGAGTAATTATACATTTAGAAATTATATAAAATTTTGTTAAACCGGGCACATGTAAAAGTGTTTTGTAAAATATACAGTTGTTGTACTTAAGTTAGTGTTAACATGCTTTCTTTCTTCTTTTTAGCACTTACAGATTTATTTATAGTTACTGCTGTAGATTCAGATTAAAACAAGACGTTAATATATCATTACTTACATAATTACGAACATTGCGTATGTCTTTAACTAACTAACTAACTTTTCTCTTTTATACCAAAAAGTGATTTTAAAACCCAATGGGGTTAATTCAAGATAAAATACTTTTAAAGGAGCCAATGAAATTTGTTTAGCTAAGATAGACATTGTTGTTTTCATATTCTAGAAGATGTGTTTTTGTCAGTAGGGATTTTTCAATAATGCTATCACGCGTAAGTATAAGGCAGGAAATGGTATAACAAGATACATCTTCATAATACATTCTTAAGCACGTTTATTATAACGAATGATAGAATCTACGTAACATAATAAAAAACTTCCTACATGAAATAAAAACGTATTTAAAGTGAATTATTAAACTATCAATTTAAGAGAAGATTAATGAATAAAAGAAAAATGGCTATAAAACAAACTTTATAACACTGGAGTTAGATATCACGGATCAATTTTGTTATTTAAACCGGTTTTGTTTTGCCAATAACCTGCAATACTGATTAAATTAACACTTTGTAACTGCTCAGTTTTTGGTGGATATTTAATCCGTTTTGTTTCAAATTTAATTAAACGCAAAAATGTAAAAAGTTTTTTGTTTTCGGTGCGTCAGGCAGCTCTATTTCAAGAAATTGCCAGGTTAACACTTATGTACACAAAATCTATTTCTCATGGGATGATATTGTGTTTTAGTGACGTATCCACTCTAATTCTGTTCACAATTATCTAGAAAACGAACAAATCGCTAGCTTGAAGGCAACAAATATGGGTACAACCGAAACGTACAATAATTACGCTTTGTACAACTTATGCCTTAATTGCATCAAGCTTTAATGATTTTCAAATGTTTATAAACATTTTGTTTTATGTTTTTGGAAAGTATAATAATTCGCGTTTACGAGACATTGTAGGGGTTAGATTCTGATAAACTTTCGATTTTTGAGTTTAGTGACTTTCTGAATAAAATGTTAATGCGTCTGTAAAATATTAGAGATACATTGGTTCAAATTATTAATTGGTAGTTACTGATGTTAGGAATATCGGTGGTTAGTTTGGAGCCAACAAAGCTTTTCTTAAATTTTAATAGGGAATAAATTTTAACACAATTTTTTGTTCGGGGATGCAGTCTAGATCACTAGATGAGAAGCGTGCGTTGCACGCGTCCGCGGGCTTCGTCTCGTCGTTGGCCGCTAACGATGAATTTGTTCGCGTTTTGCTAGACGCAGTCCTGTGGAATTATTTTATTAGTTGTGTTTGTCGTTTTCATATCATATATTCTAGATACATATAAATGTATCTAGAATGAGATCTCAAAATAAGTTAAAATGCAAATGTATTTTAGATAATCATTAAATGTTGCTTATGTTTAGTAACCGAGTTATGGATTGTAATGTTGATAAACGACTTGAATGATTTCAGACTAATAAACAAACTTTAGAATTGCTAATCTCAGGTTATAATTTGGCACGACTAATTGTTTGTGGTCATTTTCACCAAAATAGTCTTGATACAATAAATTCTTATGAACTTAACGTAACATCGATGGAAAAAGTCCATCGAAGTGTAGGATATTTAGTTTCTTGAGAAAACTAAGACGTCACATGCTGATCCTCTAAAAACATGTGCATAATATTTTTAATATTTCTAAAAATATTAGCAAATTTCTCGCAATGGCGTCGATGCTTTGTAAATTGAGGGTCAAAGATACCGCGAAAATTTTGAAATCTACAACTTATACAGCTGAAATCTGTCTTATATTTCATATTTCGTATTAACTTCCGACGAATGTATAAACTAATGAAATTATACAACAATAAACACCTAAAACGGATTGGTATTTTTACTGATGTTGCCTAGAAGAAGTACTTATTTCTTTTTTGTGCTTGTTTTGTAAATCCATACCCCATCTTTGTATACTCTGATGAAAATAAACCAAGGTCTGAGATTGAAAAACCTCTTCTTTCATTTATGGTAGTCAAATTTCGTTAAACTAATAATTATTTGCTTACACAGTACTAAAAATTGGTTTGTCGCATTATTTATTAAAAATATTGTATAGGAATGAAACATAATTTGAGATTTTAAAGGTATTTTAAATTTAAATTAAAATGTCCCAATTAGTGACAGTGTACCAATTAGTGACAAATTGACCAATTACTGACAAACAGTCGAGAGTCTAAAGATGTCCATTGAAATAATTGTTTTGAATCTTGTTGTTCATTGTATATGTTTTGAGCTAATAACAACTCTTGTATAATTTAAATTGAAAAAACGACAAATTATAATGAAATTGATAAATTAGTGATTAAGAAAATATTTTTCTTTTATCTTTATAAGACGATTATTGTAAATAATATTTTCTATAAGAGTGTAACCTAAGAACACTAATTATTACGTATCACTAATTTGTTCAGAGTAAATTCTGAATATTAGTAGTTGTGACATTTATACAAACTACAATTTAAGCTGTGATATATCTTAAAGATGGCAATCACAAACAAAGACAGATTGTTTTTCGATAGAAAGTATATCGACGTATCCTGTAAAATCATTTTTACTAATTTTGTGTTGACTACTATAATGTTAGTATAAGTAAACTTTCCTTGTCACTAATTGGGACAGTTACCTTTTAAAGCCTTTATTTCTGCATTCTCTATAACAATAGCTTTCTACTTAATACATTAATACGTTAATACTAAATAAAAAAATCTCTGTCTTGTTAAATCCATTCAAATCCTGGGGAAAAATAAGAAGCGAGGCCCGAACACACGTGACGGTAATAACGAGATTAAAAAACTGTATTTCAAAAGAACATCCTTAAGCAGTAAGTAATATTTTACGTGAACGTCTCATATATTTAAAAGTTACAAGAAGAGATTGTGAATAAAATGTTAATATTGCTGCAAAAATGCGAAAAACTGTCCGTGAGTAAAAATAGGTCGAGATAATATTATGTATACCTACTTGTTCATTTTAAAACGTTCACTGTCTTACACGCACACTTTATAAATATTTACTAGATGAACCTTTAAATAGTTTCGTTTTGAGTTAAAATACTAATAAAAATATTTTAGCTAAAATAACAAATAGTATTCCAAAAAAGAAATATGAAGTATTTCATAAAATCACGCAAGAAAATTAGATCATTTCCTTCAAACCGTAGAAGAAAGGAAATATACAAATTAAATTTACATCTGAAATGAATGCAGATAGCATAATATGCTGATGAAGCCTTTTAGGGACAAAGGATAATTTTTTTGTGAAGTTTATACTAAGAAGTATGGAAGTATCATATCTCAAAGCGTCTACTTTGAGTTGTGATCAATTTTATTTTCTCACAAAAAGACTATTCTTGCCCTCTATCTACACTTAGCGAAGCGTAGATGAGAACACAGAATAAAAGAGAAGTTTCAATAGGATATTTCTTTATTGATGAATTTGACAGAGAAAAATCTTTTCTTGATTAAATAATCTTGATTCTTTTCTTGTGTAAAGAAAGAATTACACACAGTGAGTAAAGTTTACTATAAGGCTACGGCAGACCATTGATCTTTATTTTTAATATAAAAGTCATCCCAAAAATATTCAGGCTATTTATTTTTAAAGTTTTACAAAAAAACATTCTGAAAAGACGGTATACATACTAACTACATATACAGAATGAAGTATCAGAAGTAGTGAAAGAAAACAGCTAGATCAGAAGTTTTTCATAAAAATGTCGTGCAGGGAATGAGAACGAGAGCCTATAACAATGAAATCCTATGAGGTAAACATTTTTTGTTTGCAATTCGATTTCCAAAATTCAGCGCTTGATGTTGGTCAATAATAACTATATAAGAAGTTTTTTTTACATGTAAAAAAACGAAATATTTTCAGTTCAGTGTCTATAAAAAAGGTCTTCCCCCAAGAAAAATTCGAATACTAGAATTCATTTACTATTGCTGATTTTTCTGTTGTAGTATTATTTAGCAACCTGAACTTGATTAAATTTAAAATTGAATGCTGAATATATCTGAAGCAAATACATCAATTCTTTTTTTATTCATAATTTTATTAAATAAAATTTCTCGTGCTGCTGATGGCTTATTGTGTAAATTAAATAGTGAAATATTAGAATTTTTCAACTTTAATAAAACTGGAAGAGGGACTGAAAAAGAAGTTTTAAAATAAGGATATTGGTATTAAATCTTTTGACTACATATAACAGAAATTTGAATTGAATTGAATTTAATAAATCTGCCTAAAGTCTATCTTTTCGAAACAATAAACTACCTGCTATGTCGGTAGCAAACAAGTTGAAAAACTGAAGATCCACAGAGCCATAAGCCCAACAAAAGATTTTTTGCCCACTAATAGTAAAAAAGTTATTTAATAAATGAATATTGGTTTCAAATCTCATATTCAAAATCCAACAACTAGAATAATACTAATAGAACGAAAAGGCCGAAGTGGTCAATTTATAATTGGAGTTTTACGTTAATATTCATATGTAATCATTATTATTTCATGCAAGAATCTTGCTATGTGTTATAAACTAACTGTTCCATGTTGTAGCATAGCTGGAATTTGTATAATTAAGGTGTAATTAAGTCTTAATTAGTTTTGTGACAGTTGGCGGTTTTTGTTAATTTATTCAGTTAGGAATCAGTTTTGATCATAAGTGTATTATATCGTTTTATTCGTCTTTTTATCAGCTATCTTTCCATCTCAATAAATTTAAGTAATGCACTAATTATGATCATATGTTTAATTTATGTGACGTTATAAACATTTAAATTGAAGAAAACGTCTTTCGATTGTTTTTAGCAAAACGTATAAAAGGACCTGCAAGAGAAAACAACCTTAGTCAGTAGAAATCAAAAGGCGCAATCTATGCCTCTCTGACTCCATATTTAACAAATGAAAGTTGGATTATGTACCATCATGTTTTTTGTAAAGAAAGAGGTGTCAATACTACAACATTTATACGTACCTGTGTGTACTTTACTGAACTCAAGAAGAACCAGTATCACTTTATTATGCAATTGTACGGTATTGTGATTGAAATTATTTATTTGAAACAAGAAAATTCTCCAATCGATAAATTGTTTGATGTGTTGAAGTAAAGCCAACTGCTGATTCTATAAATTTAAAATAAAGAATAGAGATCTTTAGCAAAATTTTAGTTATAGAGGTTTGGTATTTTTATATTTATTTAAAGTTTTATATCACCGCAGTATAAGGTATATTAAAATCCAAATTTGTTTATCAGTATGTTTGTATTTTCCAATCGATAAATTTCCGCGTACTTGCTGTTTTAACAGTGCTAGTTAAATTGAAGAAAGGAAATAAATGCTCTAGTTAAAAAACTCTAGAATTCGTCTTGATTGGGCTACCACTTTTTGGGCTACCAATTTAAAGTGTTCATGAAAACTATCGTACTTAATAAATAAGGCGGGTTTTTGTAAATTCTGGGATTTAACTTCCATAATTTCTGAAATAGGAGTCATTAATCACTGCTGAGTATTTTTGAAAATTATTATGCTCGATTACTCTCTAAAAAAGGTTAAATTAAAAAAAAAACTTTTAAATTTTTAAACAATTACCGGATTTATAAATGGAAACCATTGCTGCCTTTGAGGCCTCCGACTTCTTTAAGAAGTAGTTCAGGGTAAGTGCGAGCAACTGTAGTCTTTGGATAACTGATGTTTATAATGATTAGTCTTTTGTTTATAGTGAGTTTAAGCCTTCACCCATGTGTGCTAAGTGAATACTATAAGCGGATTACTAACATACTTATTTTTTGTAAGTTATTTGTAGCTACATATGTTATCTGATATTTCATTGTTCGATAACAAATAATATTGGCTTTCAATTACGGAATTTAATGAAAATGTATTTAGAATAGGATCCCAATTTAAGTTAAAATGTACAAATCCATACTGCGAGTAGGATTCAGACGATTATTAATCGTCGTGTAGGTTTTAAAACACGAAGTGTGAAGTGAAATGATGTAAACGCTTTTCTTGAAGTTAAATTAATAAACAAAGAGTAAATGTACCACTCATTGATATAGTATGGCACGAAAGATTGTTGATGTTCTATTCACAAATTAAATCTAAGAAATAAAATACAAGTAATGAGAATGTAACGTAAATTAAATGGGAGTCTTTTCCCAAATTGTTGATTCCCATATTGCTTTTAAACATAACAAAGCATTTGGGTGGCACCTTTCTATTGTTTATTGATTGCTGCTTCGTACTTGAAATTAGTAGGGCTTTGCAATTTTAACCAAGACGTCTCTGCCGGGAGATATGCTTAAAGTTATTTAAGCATTTATATGGATAATTTTAATGTCCATGCCTGGACTTTTGTTTGAGAAAATAGTATGTTACATATGCTTTTATTATTTTGTACGTTTTGACACCTTCCTTGCCTGCAGAAGTATCTTAATTTCGTGAAGTATGCATTAAAGTCAATTATTGATAGAGCACAATAGTGGTCAACATATTGTTATGTTATTTGACATACAAAATAAGGAATTCATCCACTCAATAGTTTTAAGTAAGCTTATATATGAAATTTCATAGCGACACGTTAGATGGATTGCATAATCTCACTTTCTAAATTATAATTTTGAGAAATTTATCTTTCAAGAGTCTAGAAAATGGTTAATTATAATTAACATGACACTAGTATTCAATAGTCAGATAAAGGATAAATTGATTTTCCACAGAATTTGGTTAATTTTCTTTGCCTATTAACGATGCGGAGGCGTTGATCTAACACTGCATTTAAATAAAGCTTAAGCCAAAGTTAATGTAAGATTTAACCTAAAACATTCAAAGTGTGTTGTAATAGGGAGGTATATAAGTATTTAGTACCTTAACTGAGCTTTTATTAAGAAAAAAGTGTGTTTCCATGTTAACGAGATTATTCATTTGCTTAAGCTTTCATCCCTTGGTTAAATAATTTTGGTAGAGGATTGTAAAGCTGCTTTATTACTACAGAATTGAAACTATCTTAAATATAGGGGCTGCTTTTTATAAATGACATTAGTTAAACAACATACAATTATGTTGCGCTTTTGCATCGTACATTGAAATATTGTAATTGGTTGAAATTCCCATATTGTTGATGTCTAAAATCATGCAAATAATGTTTGTTATTAAATAGATGTGTTAAAAGTAAGTTTTATCGGCACTTAATAGAGGTCCTATTTTGTAATGAAACCCTAAGTGTAATATATCATTAGAAAGGGAGATTAATAATATTTAACTTTATCTAATTAGTTTTAGGATTAATTAAAATTTGTAAAGAATAATTTGGTTATGTTGTAAATCAAATGTCAGTGCTCTTTTGTTTTAATGAAAATTAAGTGTAGAGTTGAATTGTTTATCAGAAAAGTATGAAAACCTTGCCATCTTTGTATCAAGTTTTTTTCACTTTACAACTTTAAAGAAGTGCAGTTTGATTGAAGAGCAATTTAAATAATTTTAAGAGTATGTTTTGAGTAAAAAACATGCAAACAAAGCATATGTCAAAATTTCAAAGGTTATTGTTATGATATAAAAATTTAGTAAATCCAAGTGATTTTGTTTTAATTAAGCAAGTAACAATTTATTTTTCTGTGAAGTTTTTTTTATTTTAAACATATAATTATCAAATTTTCTTTAGTACTGGATTTTATAAATGGTGGTGGTGGTGGTATTAAAAAGTGGACTCTAATTATAAGAAGTAATTTACTTCCCACTATTAGACAAATAATTAGATTTTGAAATATAATCAAATTAAAAGATTAATTCAAAGTTTCACAAGTTTTATTAGTTTATCTTAATTTGATTATAAATTATTTGATTAATTTTAATTTGATTATATTTCATGATTATGGAGTTCCACAAAGTAAGGCTGGAGACAGTAAACGCAATTAGATTTTGAATTCAACTTTAATAAAGCCATTTATATGGAAATATTTGAAAGTGGTCAATTACATACTTTCTTAATTTTATTGTTCAACCATATGAAAGCAGAGAGCAGACACGGAGAAATTATTACAATACTGTTACAGTACTGTGGCAAGCTGGTGGCGCCAAAGATTTAAATATTTTTAAACATGAGTTTTATTAACAGTAGTTATAGTTAATAATGGTAAGTAAGAAATATGTTGAGACCAGAAGTGTTATTCCCTAAATAAAAAAAATTAGATTATTTTGGGAATAATATTAAAAACAATTTTGGTATCAAGTTTAATTTTTTTATCTTTCTTTATTTTGTTCTTTGATAGATTTATTAAATAAATTTGTGTTGTATTAATGAAAAATTACTTTATATTTGTTGTATATAACTGTGTTCCTGGATTGATATAATCATTTATTGAAGCGACCCTCTTGAGGGTCTCAATTTGTGGAGAATTAGACTTTTCACAACAATTTTATTAAACAAGAGCAATTATTTTAATTAAAGATAAGAAAGTAGTGAGTTGTCTTTATATCATCCGTATTATAATAATATAATTTCTAGGTTTAGTTTAGTGTACAAAAATAGAGGTTTATGTGGACACATTAACATGATTTCGAATATCATGAGTTCTTTTGTATCGTAAAAGATATATTACAACCGGTAATGTAACATTAATTCCCAATATCAGAGAATATCTTGTTTAAAATACAGGATTTGCAAAACTATAATTAATTACCACTATACATGTCCTCCTGACAGAAAACTTCTCAAAACTGTCGTCTATAAATCTATATTTAATATCTATAAATTCAAATTTAAATCTAAACTGAAAATGTAACTCTCGTTTCATTTGGCCTGAAATACTTTCTAGAATTTGTTCCAATGCTTTTCCTTAAAGTTTTATAGATGTGCTCGTGACACGCTTGCTCTCTAAAACGGAAATTTAGTGTTAGTTGTAAAAATATGATACAACCATAAAATCAGTTACGTCTTCCTCCTGGAAAATTTCAACGTTGAAATAACTAACGAAAAGAGTAGAAGTACTAGAAAGTTTGTAAGAAATTCAATTAAAATTACACTTAGTTAGTCTTCCGACACAGCAAGAATTTTAATTAATTTGATAATTTAACACTTAATGGGGTTTATTTTAATTATCTCGTTGAGTGAATAATTTTAGGGAAACTGATAGGTTATTACAAACTATATTATAAACAAAATATTATTAATTAATTGGCTTTTATTGGGATTCTGATAGATGAGATATCCCTATCGTCATTCCTATATAGAGTAAAAGGAGGTTTATGATAGTTCTGTTTCTAGAATAACTATGAAAGCCTTCATAGAGTTGGTGAACATGGTACAAAAGCATTCCACGAAATAGTAAATCTAGAAGTTAATATTATAGAATGATGTTTGCACAAGAACATTTGCATAACGGATATTAATTTTAGTTGGTGGAATTATGTATATTTAAGTCACGAATTTTGATTATAGCACAACTCCCCAGAAAATTTGTTTTATTTATTTTAGCTCTATATATCTAAATATCTGATATTATTCAATCAAGTTCCGTTCAGTGGTGGTAACCAAATTTGATTCTGTTCTAAAAATAAATAAAATCCTTTTCATAAATGACAATTCAACGTAAGCAGAAAAAATGCGTTGCTTGCATTTTTAGAATCAATAGAATGTGAATGCACATATGCCAAAAATGCTAAAAAAACAGACGTCGCTTTTTTAGTTTGTTATATGGAAATCATTCGAATGGTTTTTTAACATGTATTTGAATAAAATTTTATCAGAATAAAGAATTTTGCGACAAAAAACAGAAAAGACATGGAATTAAAACACTGACATCAAAATAAATCCAACACGTCTTTCATAACTTTTACATAATTCATCTGAAAAGACCTTCAATTGAATATTAAAATAAGTAAAGGGTTAGGGTTCTGCATATAAGTGTATATGAATTTCATATATGAAGACTCGTTTGCAAGTCAAATAACATTTATCAAATGAGAATTTTAGTAGAAATGCATTTTTTATGACTAATAGGAAAACTAAGTAGTAGAGCGATGGGAAAAACATTCAATGAATTTCATAAATACAGAGATGTGAACTTTGCGTATGTAATTTTGGTATTTGATATGCTCTTTTGATAATGAAAGATATATGAATGCTTTGCGGTCTAAATAATAAAAACGGCTTGTGTCGCAATGTGATATATAATAATTATTAATAGTTATTAAAAATATATCTATATAGGATATAAGAATGATATACGATCAATGTAATGACCATTAACTCGTATGAATAATTAAAAAGTGTAGAATAAAAACTGGTAATAAGTTAAAAAATAAATATACTAATTAGGACTAATATAAATTAAAAATCAATAATATATAACTAAATTTGGAGTACCGCAAGGGTCTATTCTTGGCCCATTTTTATGTACTCTATTGAAGAAGAGCACTAAAATATTGCTCTGTGAAATACTAGTGCTATCCCAGTTCAACTACTGCGACCTTGTATATGGACCCCGTATTGACAGCACGGATTCAAAAATAATTCAATTAATACAAAACTGTTGTTAAAGACTAATATTTCGAATCAGGAACTTTGAATCTGTATCTAGTAAGTTAATTGAGACAAATTGGCTTAACATGAATAATAGAAGAACTTTGGATGCAGGGTGTATATTCCATAAAATAATAATTACCGAAACACCATCTTACCTTTATAATAAAATACTGTTAATGTTTATAATTCATATATTTACAACACAAGGCTTATTTTTGTTCCAGTTCGTATGAGAGTTCCATGGGGCCAATCTAAGCGATTATTTTTTTTATACTAAAACTTTCGCTATGTAGATTAGTCAACACTACTTAATTTTTATATATTTTTAATGTTTATATTTTTAATATGAAAAACTCTAAAATGTTTAATTTGAGAAGGACGAATCGGACATTCACTTGAGACGCCCTCCCACTTTCCACGGTGGTAAGTTTCGTAACTACATCCGCTTATAAATATAAAAGGGTGATGCAACCGTCCAATTCCATCATTAATAAGCGGTTGCGTAGACAAAACCTGGACAGTTCAAAATTATAGACAACAGACGAATTATACAAATAATAGCTGATGGCAATTGCTTATTTAGAGCAGTTACATATTGTTTATATAAAACGCAGGAAATTTCCCAACACTGTGTTTATGTCATTTAAGACAGTGGTGTGGAGCTTCTATATAACACTTTTATTAGATCTAAATCGAGTCGAAGGTTGAAGTGGATGACAAGATCGTGTTTAAAGCTCCTAAGTTTTTAAAGATATCAGTGGTAGAAAGCAGAAATAAAGGAGGGAAGAAGTGCAGAGAATACCAGGAAAGGCTGAACAATGCACAGTTGAAGAAGAGAGCGAGAATAGATGAGTACTATTAACAAATAAAATAAATTAAAAAGTAAAATACAGTTAGGTTAAAATAAGATAAGGAAATTATTATAATATAAGGAAAAACTTATAACTCATTACCTGATAAATTAAAAAATATGTCGTTATGTAATTTCAAAGCACATCTCCGTCATTTCTTTATGGACAGACAATAATGAATAAAAATATCGAATCTGGGTTTAAGTGGAAGACCAGTACGTAAACTATGTTTAAAACAGTGAACTTCGCCCCTTGGACACTTTTCTTTTGTTTTGTAGATAATCTGTATATATAATGTTCATGAATAGAAAGATTATACGGCTGCAACTAACTTTCTCTTATAAATCTCTTGCGCGAATTCCCATTGTTATCCCCTTGTTATATATAATGTTCTCTATTGAACAACTGTCCTACAATTAGGATTGCCTTATGACACAGTATAGCTTAACAATTTACGATTATAATAAAATATTGAAAACAATAACTTACTTTTTAAACAACTTATATCAACACAGATAACAATAAAAGAGTTTATTGTTTCCAGCCTTACTTTGTGGAACTTTATAATCATGAAATAAATAAAGATTATTAAAAGTTTCACATTTTTATTAAAACACAACCTGACAATATTGTATCGACAGCTATGCTGTCATTATCAAAGGTAATATAATTATAAACAAACACGTCGCTAAGGTAGATAAAAAAATAGGTAACTAGATAAAATAATAATAATAATCAGAATTAAATATTTAATACTTCCAGTAACGGAGAATTACTGAGCTCAAGTTGTTCATTCATTAAAGGTACCCTGAGTTTGTGTTTGTATATCTCAAAGGCTTCTAAAATGTCTAATTTGCGTTTGTTATTACAAAAATGTAGGAATTTAATATTATTTTGAGGAGTTGTTGTGTGATTTTCTTCTAAAAGGTGTTTGGGCGTAATTCGATTTTTCAGGATGTTTATTTTTGTAATGACGTACGTGTTCTTTATATCTTTTGTCAAAATTTCGAAGTGTTTGTCCAATATATACCGAACTACAAAAAGACCAATTTAAACGGTAAATGCCCGATTTCATGATATGATGTGTTCTGTCTTTAGCATTAAATAAAAATGAAAAAGTGTTAGTGTTGGTTTTAAATGTTATTTTATAATTGTTGGTTTTTCTTAGTATATGTGCAATTTTTTCTGACATTTTGCCAAAATATGGTATAGATATGTAATTTGTGTCTTCTGTTTGATTGTCAATGGGATATATTCTTTTGATAGCTAACCTATAATCTTTTTGTTTAATTAAAGTGTCAATCATGTTCGGATTGTAATGATTTGCATGTGCTAGTTGTTTAATGGTTGATATCTCTTTGCTAAAATCTGATTTTGTTAGTGGAATTGTTAAAGCTCTGTGTACTAATGATCTGTAGGCTGCTATTTTATGTGTATTATGGTGACAAGATCCATTTGGTATTGTTATGTCTGTTTGTATTGGTTTTCTGTATATGGAAAATTCAAATAGATTGTCTGCGTTAATCTTGATATTTAAGTCTAGAAAGTTTATAGCCCTGTTTTGTTCTGTTTCTAGTGTAAATTTTATATTAGGGTGGATACTGCTAATAAGAATTAAAAATTCATTGATAACCTCAAAAGAACTGTCAAAACAAGCTAAAATGTCATCAACATAACGAAACCAGAAGATAATGTGTTTAGAGAGGTTTAATTCAAATATTCGATCTTCAAACTTGTCCATAAATATGTTAGCTAATAGAGGATTTAGAGAATTACCCATAGGTAAACCATCCTTTTGTAAATAAATTATGTTATTAAAAGTGAAATAATTTTGACTTATACAAAGGTCAAATAATTGAATTAACTCTAAACTTTTAACTAATTCTATATGACACTTTAATTAAACAAAAAGATTATAGGTTAGCTATCAAAAGAATATATCCCATTGACAATCAAACAGAAGACACAAATTACATATCTATACCATATTTTGGCAAAATATCAGAAAAAATTGCACATATACTAAGAAAAACCAACAATTATAAAATAACATTTAAAACCAACACTAACACTTTTTCATTTTTATTTAATGCTAAAGACGAACACATGATATCATGAAATCGGGCATTTACCGTTTAAATTGTTCTTTTTGTAGTTCGGTATATATTGGACAAACACTTCAAAATTTTGACATAAGATATAAAGAACACGTACGTCATTACAAAAATAAACATCCTGAAAAGTCGAATTACGCCAAATACCTTTTAGAACAAAATCACACAATGACTCCTCAAAATAATATTAAATTCCTACATTTTTGTAATAACAAACGCAAATTAGACATTTTAGAAGCCTTTGAGATATACAAACACATACTCAGGGTACCTTTAATGAATGAACAACTTGAGCTCAGTAATTCTCCGTTACTGGAAGTATTAGATATTTAATTCTGATTATTATTATTATTTTATCTAGTTACCTATTTTTGTATCTACCTTAGCGACGTGTTTGTTTATAATTATATTACCTTTGATAATGACAGCATAGCTGTCGAAACAATATTGTCAGGTTGTATTTAATAAAACTGTGAAACTTTTAATAATCTTTATTTATTTAACAATAAAAGAGTATTAATAATAAGCAGAAACTAAAAAAAAAATTTAACAATACAATCAATAACTACGTATTGCTTTCTAGTGTTCAATAAATGTTATTAATTATTATTATTATTATTATTACCTAAATTTGTAACAGTTTTCTATCTATTCTTTTATTTTAAGAATGCCTTCTATATTGATAAAAATATTCTTGGGTTAATGGACTTTAGACGACACCCTGTATAGTCGATTTCTAACGTTTATTCCCTTGGGAAAATAAACACGTAGTTTTGTGATTGATTAAACTTTTAGTTTTAAACAGTGAAATTCTCTTTTGTTGAGCTAATTATAATTTTATAGTGCATAAAATGGTTTTGTGATTTATTAAAAGTACGGAATCGTTGTTTGGAAGCTAGCGAAACTAGAGTTTCCTTTCTCACATTTTGTCGTCCATCTTGGAAATCCAAGGAAATTCAGAAGGTAATCATTTTATTTTAATTAAATTTTTATCTTGTTTTATTGTGGTGATTAATAAAAAAGTCGATACGGACTTTAGTTTAACGAAAATCGATCCACACTTTCGTTCAAGAATATTGATCCAGACCTGCATTCAAGTTGGTGTTTTAAGAAAATTGATAGTTTTAAAACGTATTTTTTATATTTGCGTGTCCTAATAACTTCATTAGGACACGCATTTTTGGAATTTTTTAGAATATTGGAAATAGTAACATTTTATTTTTTAAAGTTGATATCACTGTTAGATAGCTGTTCTTAGAATGTCAAACTCATCTTATTTACGCAGTGAACTCTTATAACTGGAATGCAACGCTTGCGAAACTAGTATTGCAGGCTACATAAATGCGCCGAATAATAATTAGTCTTAAAAAGGGCGTAACAGTTTTTACTTTATTATTACCGAAATGGTAAATTTTGATACTGACATCGTAAGGATGCATTGTGTTGTGTATCTGCAATTAATAGCTCAGGATAAACTTAACGTAATAAAATTAAATTTTATAAAATTATACATATATCTTTACCTTATAAGTTATAATATCCAAAAGCTCCAATGAATAATTATTTTGGTTAACAAAAATCATTCTTTGCTGAAAATACTATTGCATTTATACCTCATTAATCTCTTTAACAAACAAGGTATTTATTCTATAAAATGAAATATAATTATTCTTATTTTATTCAAGTTTTTAATTCATTAAGTAGCAATTATTTATGTCACAAATATATTGGCATACATTCTACTTTGAATTTATAATAATTTTCAACAGTACGTATAATACACCTGGCAAATTTGAACGGGGTCCTGCTGCTTAGCGGGCGTTGTGTGTATGAGATAAGAATGGAAATTTCTACGTCGCGCGGATTACCTAAAGTTAAGCAAGGTTATGTAAAAAACAAAATTGCATAATTTCTAGTGTTGCCAACTGCTATGCTACTTACCAAAATATCCCTAACAAACTTTATTTAAAACTAAGTAATTTTTTTAATTATTTAATAACGAACTAACGCAAATAGAAAAAATAGTATAAAGTATTCGTTTCATAACACGTTTTAGCGCACTTGTCCTCATTAGAAAACTCCCCGCTACGCGGGTCGTTTTCTAAACTCTGACGCGTGCGCTAAAAACGTGTCTTATGAAACTAATACTTTAATATACTATTGCTGTTTGATCTCTATAGCTGAAGCTGCGAGCTTCATCTTTGTTTGTTTGATGTTAATGGAGAATATAGTTTTGCAGTTCCTAATATTTTGAAACGCCACAAGTGAATCATGCCTTCTCCATCCATTCTTGGACATCGTCAATGAGATATTTAAAGTAACCAAATTAAGTTTATAGAAATAACTAGATGGGTTATTTATATACTATTTTTAGAAGTATTAATTAGTTTATTTGATCAAAATTTAGTGGATTATTATATTTTTGGATAAAAGTAAAGTTGTAATTTAAAGAAAACGTTTGATATAATAATAATAATAATAATAATAATAATAATAATAATAATAATAATAATAATAATAATAATAATAATAGCTTTATTGCCCAACAGATAACCATTTACAGGACAATTTTAAAAATAAACTTACAAACTAATATAAAGTACATGCAAAATGTATATTATATATATTTAACAATAAGAAAAAACAATAATAAAATATAAAAGTAAATAGTAAACATAGATATCTTGATCTAGCTACATATATAATAAATAGATACAAATTAAAAAAACCCAAATACATAGTTATAAAAATCTTTTTAATGCTAGATCTCTAAGTTTGTTTAAACTACAATGAAAAATATCACAATCATCACAAATACTGTTAAATAAGTTGCACATAACATTAATCGGAGCATTAGACAACAGATTGGTTCTTGCTCTCTCGCAATAGAAGAAATAGTTTTGTCGCGAATTAATTCTAGGAATAAAAAAATTTATCTGAGCAAGCAACTCCATACAGTCTATTTCACCATGCAAAAGCTTGTACAAGAATACAACAGAGAAACATTGTCGTCGTGTTTCTAGCGATGTAAAGTTAAATCTTTGTAAGAGTTGATTATTGTCTGTACCTCTTTCAGGATAAAAACCATCAACTTTATAAACTAAGTATTTTAAAAACTTTCTTTGTATTTTTCTAATTTTAATTTGTGGCATTGGTGAAAAGGGCTCCAGACAATAGAGGCATATTCGAGTTTAGAACGTACATAGCTATAGTACAGCTGATATAATGCAGGAAGATTATTAAAACTTTTGCGATTGCGTACAATGAAGCCAAACATTCGGCTTGAATCGGAAACAATCATTCCGAAGTGATTAGAAAAAGTAAGTTTACTGTCGAATGTCACACCTAGATCTTTCGTTTTCACAACGCGAGGGAGGACTATACCGTCAATAGAGTATGGATATTCAAGCGTGCATCGTTTTCTAGAATATGTTAACACTTTACATTTATTGACATTTAAATCCAATTTATTAATGACACACCAGGCCTGTAAATTATTAATTTCCTGTTGTAGAGACAATCTTCCAAGGTAGAGATACTGAAGCATAGATTTTCAAGTCGTCAGCAAAAAACAATCTATTGCATTTAAAAATAGTACTTAGGTCATTAATGAACATAAGAAACAACAAAGGACTAAGATTGGATCCCTGAGGTACGCCCGAAGAAATAGAATAGATTTGTGAGTTAAAGCCATTGTAAGACACAAATTGTTGTCTTCCAATTAAATATGATTTAAAAAACGATATAACTTTAGGGGTAAAGCCAAATTGTTTAAGTTTACTGAGCAGAACAAAATGGTCAATTCTTCGAACGCCTTGGCAAAATCAGTGTAAACCACATCCACTTGTCCTTGATTATCTAATACCTTTGAAACAAATTGTGTAAATATTGTTAAAATTGTGACGGTAGATCGATTACAAACAAAGCCATGTTGCAGAGGAGAAATATTATTGTTAATAGAACATTGTATGTGGTTACACAAAACAATTTCAAGGAGTTTGGAGAAATTGCATAAAATAGATATTGGTCTATAGTTAGTTACCTGGTTACTCTCGCCATTCTTAAAAACGGGACACACTCTCGCTGTTTTCCAACGAAGAGGAAATGCTGAAGTACTCAGAGCTAAGTTAAATATAATTTTAAGAGGTGTACACTAGGGCGGAGTGAATTTTTCAACTTTTGAAACTTAATAACCCTGTATGCTTAAGATGTGTCTACTACATGCTAGAATAAGTGAAAAAAATCTGAGTTCCCAAAAATAATATCTTTGGCTGCCGAAAGCATCTTGAATTTTAGAAATGTAATTTTTTTTAATTTTAAATTTTTGTTACTATGCGCAACATTCTATGTCTAATCGTGAGCCAAACGAATTAGGATGTATTCCATCTACTTCCAAGGCAAAGGATCCTTTAGCACCGGGTTCTCATACAAGTTCAGAAACTAGCACAACTCCATCTTCTTCCCAAATGCGACTCTATTTGCCAACTTTAGCAGAAGCATGTGACCGGACTGGAATTTCCGGTCGTTCAGCGGCAATAATAGTAAGTGCTGTCCTAAAAGACGTTGGGATTATATCAGACACTGATCTTTCTAAAATAGTAGATCGTAGTAAGATACGCAGAGAAAGAATTAAAAGTCGCACTAATGTAACAAAAAAACTTGGTGACCAAGAACATACTCTAAAAGTGCAGGCAATCTGTTTTGATTGACGTAGGGAACAAAACCTTAGTCCAAGAAAAAAAAAGGGAATAAGTACTATCAAAAAACTGTTACCGAAGAACATTATGCTTTAGTTTCTGAACCTGGATCAAGATATCTCGGCCATGTAAGTCCGAGTGCATCTGGAAGTGCAAAGGCAATTAAAACTTCGATACTTGATTTTTTACAAAAAAATACTGATATAAATACAATTGTGGCTATAGGTTGTGACAGAACTGTGGTAAATACCGGTACAAAAAATGAAGTAATTCGAGGTCTGGAATCGGATTTAAAGTAATTAAATGTAAAGAAGCCGTTACAGTGGTTGGTTTGTTTGCTTCACACGAGCGAATTACCACTGCGTCACTTAATTAACTATTTGGATGAAAAAACTTCAGGACCAAAAGGATTTTTGGGGCAAGTTAGAAAGTCTCTAGAATCGTGCGCGAACTTACCTGTGGTAGAGTTTAAAAAATTGAGACCATGTTACCTTCAATAGATGTAAAAACGCTAAGTACAGATCAAAAATACATGTTTGAGATGTGTCAGGGAATCTCTAACGGAATTTTGGGAGAAGATTTAGCATTAAAAGCGCCTGGAAAAATGTCACACGCCAGATGGCTTACAGAGTTCTAAGGTTATATGTTGCTACTAAAGAACCATCTCAAAACCTTCAAATATTAACTGAATTTATAGTTAAAGTGTATGCTGCATGTTGGTTCGAAATTAAATGCAGTTGGTCTTGTAAAGATGGTGCTAGGCATCTTTTCAACATGATTAGAAGATCTCGATTCCTGCCTGACGAACTTAAGAAAGTGATAGATCCTGTAATAAAGAGGAATAAATCTGATTACCCGTTCTTTTATATTTCACTAACATCTTAGCTTTAATTTTTACATTTTTGATTATTTCAGTCGTATACCATGCAGGGAATTTACGTTTATGATTTTTATATAAAGGAACATGAATATCCATAATTTGATACAGTGTATCATAAAAGTAATCCACCGCCTGATTAACATCGGTGAAAGTATACAGCAATGTCCAGTCAACATTCATAATTGCAGCATACAATGCAAGAAAATTGGCTTTTTTAAAGTTATAAGCTTTTTCATTGACATTAGGAATAATTTGTCGTTGCTTTTTATTGATTTCTAAGAAGTTGACAATTAAAGCAGGATGATAGAGATCTTCTGTAACTAAAGATAAATTATCTTGTTCCACAGTGCAGCGAATATTACTTAAGACTAAATCCAAAAGTGTATTCGTATGATTCCATCTGTAAGTCGGCTGCAGCCGCACTTAGGGCCTACGTAATAATAATAATCGCCCCCTCCCTCTCGCACAAGCTTATAGCTTCTGGGGCCTGGTTTCCAGGCTATGGGTTGTAGCAATTATTATATTATTATATTGCGTATATTATTAAATTGTTCATTCTGCATAAAACATTCTGCAGATTTTTCACAGCACTAGATTTTCTGTCGCGTATATCATCATTTATAAAGTTTGGAGCATTAAAGTCGCCAAATATTATTACACTATTGGTTTGGAGGATATTATCCTGCTCTAATGCTTCAAAAAACGCTTCATAATCATTTAGGTCTATGGAAGGAGGTATATACAGTAAAATAATATAGAGTGTCTTACATACTAGAGAACATTTACAAAATAACATATCGATACCAAGAAAAGCTTGATCATAATAGCTAGAGTCTAAGATTTCACATTGAATATGACTTTTTACAGCCAATAATACAACTCCTCCACGAGTTTGATTAATTAACTGGAATTTTCGATCTTTACGAAAAACGTCATAAGTGTTCGGAAATAATTCACTACTAAGCATACCACTCGCCAGCCACGTCTCTGTTAAAACTATTAAGTCAAATTCATTCTCACTTACTGACATAAAGACAGTGTCCACTTTAGAATTTAATCCACGAACATTTTGATAATAACAACTAAGATCTACGTTACTGTTGGGCTCTACTGGTTTAAAGAAATTATTTTTGGAATACCTCGGATATACTTTATTTTACATTGTTGATTACCGGCGTTTTGCATTTCAGTTAATTCTTCCTTAACTTTTTTAAAGTGCTCAACTTGACGTGGTGTACGATCAAAGGATAGTTTTATGTCTTTAAGAGGCCTGTTATTTTTCAAGAGATGCACGTTTCTTATCGCCTTATGTACGGATTGTTCAGCGTCTAGTGTAATTCTTATAGGACGCACTTTTTCTCCAAGGAATCGACCAAATCTGTTTGGCTTAATATTACTACCAGAGAAATCAGGCAAAACTATATTAAGTACGGATGTTACATGTACGCGATCATTCTCTATCCTATCAGATACTGGTCGTTCTCGATTAGGTTCATCAATGCCGTAGATAATTATATTACGTTTGCGTTTTTCACGTTCTTCAATTTCAGCTACTATTTCTTCGAAATCAATCGATGTCTTCGATTGCTTTAATTCACTGTTTTTTGCTTTTAGAGATTGGATATCTTCCTGCAGTCTTAAAAAGGTCTCTTAAGCTGGCTCAGCCAATATAGCACAAAAAGAAATATATAATGATTTAGTGCTAATTAATTGCTATTTAATTACGCTAAATACAAATTTATTGCTCTGCTTTTTTAAAAGAAACCATGGCTGAGCTGGCAAAAACCGTGTGCTGGCTCAATAAAAAAAAAAGGAAATACATATTTTTTGATTTAGTGAGAATTAATTGATAATTAAATATAAATTAATTGCGCTAGATAAAAATGCATAGCTCTTATTAAACTGCATAAAAACGGCGGATAATGCCGTCATATAAGGGTGAACTGTGTGACCGGCGTAGGTGCGGTAGAATAATTAATTGTTCCAGCACAACACACCCAAATGTGTTCTACCAAGCACTACCAACTCTAGAATACTTAAAAATACACTCTTCGATTTAATTGCTACCACAACACTGCATAAAAACGTCGGATAAGGCCATCATATAAGGTTGAACAGTGCGACTGGCATAGGTGCGATAGAATAATTAATTGCTCCAGCACAACACACTAAAATGTGTTCTACCAAGTACCACCAACTCTAGAAAACTCAAAAATACACTTTTTGATTTAACTGCTACTAGAGAACTGCATAAAAACGGCGGATAAGGCCGTCATATAAGGTTGAACAGTGCGATTGGCATAGGTGCGGTAGAATAATTAATTGCTCCAGCACAACACTAAAATGTATTCTACCAAGTACTACCAACTCTAGAAAATCAGAGAGTGTATTTTTGAGTTTTCTAGAGTTGGTAGTACTTGGTAGAATACAATTTAGTGTGTTGTGCTGGAGCAATTAATTATTCTACCGCACCTAATCCAGTCGCACTGTTTAACTATATATGACGGTTTTATCCGCCGTTTCTCTGCAGTTCTCTGGTAGCAATTAAATCGAAGAGTGTATTTTTAAGTATTCTAGAGTTGGTAGTACTTGGTAGAACACATTTTAGTGTGTTGTGCTGGAGCAATTAATTATTCTACCGCACCTAATCCAGTCGCACTGTTTAACTATATATGACGGTTTTATCCGCCGTTTCTCTGCAGTTCTCTGGTAGCAATTAAATCGAAGAGTGTATTTCTAAGTATTCTAGTTGGTAGTGCTTGGTAGAACACATTTTGGTGTGTTGTGCTGGAACAATTAATTATTCTACCGCACCTATGCTGGTCACACAGTTCAACCTTATATGACGGCCTTAGCCGCCGTTTTTATGCAGTTTTCTGGTAGCAATTAAATGGAAGAGTGTATTTTTGAGTTTTCTAGAGTTGGTAGTACTTGGTAGAACACATTTTGGTGTGTTGTGCTGAAAGAATTAATTATTCTACCGCACCTATGCCGGTCACACAGTTCACCCTTATATGACGGCCTTATCCGCCGTTTTTATACAGTTTAATAAGAGCTATGCATTTTTATTTAGCGCAATTAATTTCATTAAGAGTACGTAGTTCACTTGCCGAAATATTTACGCGGGAGTTTTTGAAAAGCTTTTTGCAAACGGAGCATTTTAACATTAAAACATAAGCTCTGTTACAACAACACCAAACTAAAGTTGATGGCATTACTCAAATTGAAATATAGTTATTAAGTTCAACGTGTGTAAAATGCTTTATTTATAACTCGACGACAGTTAATGATAACGGTACGATAACGTTGTTTTGGTTTAAAATTTAATACTTTTTAGTTATTTTTTGTATTACAAATATATGTGAGACATCAAATTTATAATTTTAGCTACTCACTGAGTGAAGTACTAAACGCTGCACAACATTTTTAGTTTTAATTTGGATATAATCAACTAAAATATTAAATCACTTTGAAGAATTGAAAATTTGACTTTATAAGGCCACCATTACACGTCACATTAAAAAAAGAAAAAAAAAGATATGAGAATAGGTAAATTTTTATGAGATTCTAAATTTATTTTTTTAAGTAAAATTGGTTAGCTTGAAACCTAATAACATAGTTAAAATTAAAGTATTTTTAAATTAGTTGTAATATTATTATAATTCACGTTAAAATATTATTTGAATAACAACTGAAGCCCTTCCAGTTCTTTTTTTACTATCTAATAATTTTTTATGTGAAATAAATAAATAAATGGTATTATTTGCGTTGTTTCTTCTTTACTTTGAGACTGATTCATCTTAATATCTTGAGCTCCATATTCTGGAGTATTACCCTTCACTCTTTTATTAATTTGAATCAATTATGCTGGTGTCCTTATATCCGTAGTTTTATAAATGTGATGATGCTTCAATCCACATATGACATGCCTTAAACTCAGAAGAGGAAGAGGGTTCTCATTTGATGGCATGAAAGCTAAGCCGAGGCATAGATAGTTGTATAACGTAAGTACTTTTGTTTTTGGTAAAGTAAAACCGGTTACAAATTGGCGCCCAAGTGTAGGGTTTTTGTTTTTTGTAAAAATTTGATGGGCACTTCTTGAGCAGTTTCCCTAAATATTTGTATGCGATATGGAGCTTTACAAACAATTTTTTTTACATCTGAAATTATAGAGTTTGCGTTAGGATATATTTCCCGCACTTTTCCGCAACTCTTTGCATTGCATGGGCAAGACAAGTTAAGTGGATCATTTTTTCGTACAGAACTTGTAAGCCTGCTCCAGCCTTGATCATGTACGGTGCCGCGTCGGTGACGAACAGGAGTACTTTGTTGTACTGTATTCCGTCCGGCCACAAAATAGCCATCGAATCATTAAAGAATTTTGCCACAGAACAATGGTTGGTGCTCTTAAAAACGTCCATTGCTAATTGATAGGATTTGGGATTGTTCTCCGAATTTAAAACGCCAATTATAACGTTAGCCACGTATCTGAAAACAAAATTTGATTTTTATTTTATCGAACTACATAATTAGTCGGTTACAAACAATTAGCGCAAAACAGTTATGTAAAAAAAGTATATTTTAATCAAGCAAAAATATTGTTGTGATTAAACATGTAACTAACAAAATAGAAAATAAAACATCCGTAAATTGCTCTGCTGTCTTTAATTAGATAAATTTTACTAACAAAACGAAGGAAATGAAGTTTCTACGCACCTTCCAGTAGTGTCAGTAGATTCATCAATGGAAACCCATATGTAGTTATTCCCTACATGTTTTCTAATTGATTTTATGGTCTCTTCGTATAAAGGAGGTAAATAATTTTTCCTGAGTGTAGACTCGTCGGGTATTGGCATTTTTGAAATTTCTTTCAGAAAATTACGAAATGCTGAGTGAATAATTTTAGTTAACGGGATATCTGCAGCCACTAATGCACTACATAGTTTTTTATTAAATTCGATCGATTTGCTGGACTCACCGCGCGAATTATTAAGGTACCCCGGTAATAATGTTTGTTTTTTTTTATTTCAGGGCAATACACTTTTGATGTCGAACCGTGTTCAGATGTTGTGTAACTTGAAAGCGTTTCGTTGCAGTCACTTTATCGTCGCACACTGTACAATACAACACCTTATCGTCAGTTGTAAGAACACTGAATTCCTTAACATAACTTCGAAGTGTAACAGACACAGACCGTTTTTCTTTACCCATCTTTACACTCTAAAATTTCAAACTGAAATGCAGTTTGCAATTTCTGAACTGTCTTAATTGAAAGATTACAAGATTAGTAAACAAAAGTACAGGCAAATTTTTCTATGAACAGGAAGTTGTCAAAGGGTCTTTGGAATTTCCTAATACCTATTTATCACAATACCGCAGGATGTAAGTATTTAAATTTTAGTTGAAACTTTTTCTTTCTTAGAAAATATTAACCAGTACACAGATGGTTAAGGCAGTAAAATATTTTAAAGCCTAGTATTTAACAATAAGCTTAAATTATGGGTTTCCCCTAGACTCAACTAAGCCGCCTTTGGTTCTTTGTCTAAAATGCTAAAATGATTTAAAAAATATTAGAAATTTCATAATTCAAGAATGTAAAACGTTCAAAAAGTGGTAAAATATGCACACTCGTTCAAAAATGCTAAAATATGCATGCGTTTATAAAAAACACCTAAATATGCATTTATATGCACTTTCAAATTGACATATGTGATTCATATGTGGCTTAAACATGTAGAAATGTAACACTGCATATGTTTGCTATAAGCAGAAAAAACATACAAATGCATAGAAATCCTATACCTAGTCATAACTGTATTGTTAATAATAGAATTTAAACAGACATACTGTTTACGACCTTTAAGAAAAGATTCAATCCACTTCAAATTGCATCCTCAAATTCCTAATTTCTCTAAAATGGATAGTAATAAATCATGATTGACGCAGTCAAACGCCCTGCTAAGATCACAGAAGATACCAACAGAACACACACCTGCGTCAAGGCATTTAACTATTGAATTACATACAGACTGTATAGCAGTAGAAGTGGATTTGGAATTCATAAAACCATGTTGATTTATAGACAGCAGATTAAAGTTGTGAACAAATTTTAGCAGTCTATGGGTAAAACAAATTTCAAAGATTTTTGAGAATCCTGAGGTCACCGTAATAGGACGGTAGTTTTCTAAATTCTGTTTATTGTTTTTCTTAAATATGGGAATAACTTTACCTATTTTCAAGGATTTTGGAAAAGAACCTTCCGTAAATGACAGAATAACTAAATAACATAAAGGTGCTGCAATGTAATCTAAAACCATTTTTATAATAAACATAGGAATGTCATCAGGACCTTTAGATCTTTTATTTTTGAGTTTATTTGATACTAGCAAATACCCGGCGCGCTTTGCTACGCTTTATTGAAATTACATGTTTTTACTTTTTGTAATTGTCAAATTACCAAATTTGACAATTGACAACATATCTATTCACATCAATCTCAGTACCCATTTTTAACTTCCATATATGGGTTTTTTGCTGTTATTTCGGACCACGATGGCCGATCAGAGTCCAATTTCTCAGGTCTTATTTTCTATTCTGGGCCAAGACCTTTCCAATGATACCAATTTCATCCAAATCGGTCCAGTGGTTGCGGAGAAAATCGCATACATACATACAGACAGACAGACAATCTTTCCCTTTTATATATATAGATAGATAGATAGATAAGGCTATGCAGTTCAACATGATTAAATGGTATTAGATATAAAGAGTTTTCATGGGAACTCGGGTTAGCATCGGGGGAATCTACTTTAGGTATTTGTTGAATTATCTCTTTAGGTGTATTAATAAAATAATCATTGAATAAGTATTTGAGTGTCAATTGGAAATATTCTTTTGATAGCTAACCTATAATCTTTTTGTTGAATTAAACTGTCAATCATGTTATGGTTATAATGGTTTGCATGTGCTAATTGTTTGATGATTGAAATTTCTTTATCAAAATGTGATCGTTTCATTGGAGTAGTTAAAGCTCGGTGTACTAAAGATCTATAAGCCGCTAGTTTATGCATTTTATGATGACATGAATCGTTAGGAATAGTGACGTCTGTGCTGGTGGGTTTTCTGTATATAGAAAAATCAAATTCATTGTTTGTATTGATTGTAATAGTTAAATCCAAAAAATTAATAGTTCTATTTTGTTCTGTTTCTAGTGTAAACGTGATGTTTGTGTGAAGACTGTTAATAAGAATTAGAAATTCATTGATAACCTCAAAAGAACTGTCAAAACAAGCTAAAATGTCATCAACGTAACGAAACCAAAAAATAATCTGTTTAGAAAGATCTAATTCAAATATTCGATCTTCTAAATTATCCATAAATATGTTAGCTAATAGAGGACTCAGAGAATTACCCATAGGTAAACCATCTTTCTGTAAATAAATTATATTATTAAAAGTGAAATAATTTTGACTGATACAAAGATCAAATAATTGAATTAACTTTAATCTTTTTACTAATTCTACATTACTATTAACTAGGAAATTATCTAACAAAGGAATACAGTCTTGTGGTGGAATCTTTGAAAACATGAAACAAATGTCAAAGCTTATAAGTTTTGAATGTGGTGGAAGATGTATGTTCTGTAGTTTTTCTACTAATTCTAATGAATTTTTGACAGAGTATTTCGATTTGTATCCTATGATGTTAATAATATGATTGAGTTTCTTGGACAAGGTGTGATTAGGTGCGTTGATATATGATACTACTGGTCATTTCAATCATAGAAATTTCAATCATCAAACAATTAGCACATGCAAACCATTATAACCATAACATGATTGACACTTTAATTCAACAAAAAGATTATAGGTTAGCTATCAAAAGAATATTTCCAAATGACACTCAAATACAAGACACAAACTACATATCAATACCATACTTTGGCAAGATATCAGAACAAATTGCAACTATAATAAGAAAAACCACCAGTTACAAAATAACCTATAAAACTAACACATGCTAACAATGCTAAAGACAAAACACAAGATATCATGAAATCCGGCATTTTACCTTTTGAATTGTTCTTTTTGTAACTCGGTTTATATTGGACAAACACTTAGAAATTCCGACATAAGATACAAAGAACACGTACGCTCTTATAGACTTAAACATCCAGAAAAATCGAATTATGCCAAACACATTTTGGAACAGAACCACCCAATGACACCTCAAAACAACATTAAATTCTTACATTTTTGCAACAACAAACACAAATTAGACATTTTAGAAGCTTTTGAAATATACAGACATAAACGCACAGTACCTTTAATGAATGAACAAACTGAGCTTAGTAATTCTCCTTTATTAGAAGTGTTAGATATTTAGTTTTTGTATGTATTGTATCTAGTTACCTATTTTCTGTATGTATTTATCCTTAGCTCGTGTTTGTTTATCAATCTTATCTACCTTTGATAATGACATAAAGTGTCGAAACAATATTGTCAGGTTAAGATATTAATAAAACTTGTGAAACTTTAACTAATCTTTGTATTTATATTATATTTCATGAATATGGAGTTCCACAAAGTAAGGCTGGAGACAGTAAACGCTAAAGTTTAATTTTTTATTTTGTGAATTAATTTTTTTACTAAATTATATTTAGAATGCAAATTCATAGAAAAAAATGTATCGTTCTGTCTGGGAATCGAATTCTGGACCTTTTTTCGATCGTGTTTGATGATTACGTGCAGCGATCGAAAACTATATTTTCTAAATGTGAGAATCCAATGCTTTCACGTTGTGAAAGTATTCAGAATGAGGTACAATATTCTGAATCAAGAGATAAATTTCTTGTATACGGCAGCGTAGATACGTTTGTCTTCCGTATCCAGAAATCTAAAATGCTCCACTAATAATACTTCAGAAGAAGATCAAACCTGACTGAGAAATGTCTGTTTTTTTTTTGGAACGGTAACTTTATCGTTTTCGATATCGTTCATGGATTTTGATATCTTTATTTGTCGGGATTGCAATAGACTATAAGATTTTATTTTACACAATAACACAATTCATTAGTGTTTGAGCTGTGCCACTAAACTAATCCCATTGAAACCATTTAGTTTCTATTGGTTCAAATGGATTCTAAACTATTTATATTGCAAAACTAAAGTTCATCTTCATAGTATTTGCGATTGCAATAAAGTGATACTTCTGTGGTACATATCAGATTGCAGAAGACACCTTCCACCACCTGCCATCGATTGCCTTGATAAATAAGTGCTACCAGGATTAACCAAACCTTGGGAAATAAATATATGTAAGACGACCCTGTACTTAGAAACTGGAAGCACAAACAAAACAAAAATAAGTCAAATTCTAAAGTTGGTTAGTATAAAACAAATTTTTAATTTAAAATATCCCCATACATATATACAGGGTGAATCGTTTTGCTATGGTTACTATCAAATTTTTTATTTCAAATGATTAGGAGTTTCTCTTCGACACTTAATTTTAAGTATTTTCAGCTGCACATGTCATGTATGTATATCGGAATTCCGCATAAGTTTTGATAAATTAAGTTTTTCGATTATTTCTTAAAAATACTATTTAAAAAATTGATTAACATACTGCAAGTTACATTCAATTAATTATAATACAGGACATCCATAGTTGAGGTGGCGGAATTTTCCAATTAGAAAAATCCCACCGCCCCAAATGGGATTCAAACCCACGACCCTAGGAACACGAGTGATGCAGTGACACCACGCGTCCACCGCCGGCCCTCAATATAACTCTTTTTTATCTACATAATTAAATAAATCATGCAATAATAAAAAAATATTAATAATAAATAATTAATAATAACAAAATAGCGCGAGGGTTTAAAAACGCCGATAACTTTGAAACTGTTCACGTTAGAAGACATCGTCTTTTTATATGTGTATGAATTAAAAACACCTAAAGTAAAGTGCAGGATCGAAAATCCTAAAAATGTATAGGGTGTGCCATTTATAATAAATAAGTTGATAGTAGCCGAGGAAACCGACTTAGTATATATAAGAATAATAAAAAATTAAAATTTGTTTTATGTCAAACAATTGTAGTAGGTAACTTTTTTTGTTACACTTGCAGTTTCCAAAATAAGGTACAGGGACATCTTACGTAAGTCACCCTATGCTCATATAATTACGTAAAACAAAATTCGTCTAAAACAAAACTGCCTCCAAAACGGTTGTACACACCTTAAAATGTTAATAACTTTTCTGCTGTCACTACGATTTAGTACCCAACTACATATATTATTCTACACACTATTGTAAGTAGGTTTGCGCAATAAAATAGCTGATAACACGAAAATGTATTCCTCACATCTCTGTTGACTGGACTAGTAGATGGAATATGTTCAATTACTATATCCTGGAAAATATTCATTGTTTCATACGAAACAAAACCATAAATAGTTTTGCGAAAAACTGTTGTATAAGTTTCCATATCTTTTAGTAGAATTCCCCACCTCTTTATGTTACGACTTGGTTTCAACTTTATAATAGATAACACAAATCGGGATATATTCAAACAAGCAAAATCACTATATAAAAACCGTTGTAAGATTAAATTTCTATTACTATTACTATAATTACTCAATGCATAATTTATATCCAAAATGTAAACTATAAATCGCAACCACTGCAATCACCACCTATCTAAAATAAAAATTAAGAAACCTGGAATATTCAAATAAAATAAAACTAAAAGCTGAACAATTTAAAAAAAATTTAGTCGTCCTAACAATCCGGTAAAAGTGTTATTTCTAGTTGTAGTATATATACAGGGTGTCCCACAATGCCCTTTACACGCAATATCTCTCTTATTTGAAAAGATAAAGAAATCAACCAAAAACTACTGCGAATGACTCAAAATGGACCTTCAGAAAACATCTTTAAACGCTGGTTGCATAGCAACGTTTAAGAGATCATGCCATCTTGATTAATTTTTCAAATTGCACCCCCTGTTTTTTTTACGGAAATGTATTCTTCACTTCATTCTGCATTCGGTAGTATGCCTTACTTAATTATCTAATGTGCATTTAGGGGTTGAAAAAAATATTTTTTATAAATTGTACACATCATATTCACTAATTACACATACATTTCCGAGAAAAAAACAGAGGGTGCAATTTGAAAAACTAATCATGGTGCCATGATCTCTTAAACGTTGCTATGCAACCAGCGTTTAAGGATGTTTTCTGAAGGTCCATTTTGAATCATTCACAATAGTTTTTGGTTGATTTCTTTATCTTTTCAGATAAGATTGATATTGCGTGTAAACAGCATTGTGGAACACCCTGTATATGAAAAACTTCTAAAACTAATATTTAAAATATTGCAGATAATCTACTTCGAATAGTTAAATAACAAAAAAAAGTACAAATTACGGTATTACGAAAACTAAATGTATACAGTCTCAAAGTATGTAATATTCTCGAAAATAACGTCTACCCACCCCAGTAATGTATGTACGCAATGTACCAAAGCGAAACCAGGATATTAGCTGTTACATTACCGTAAATAAGAAATATGCTTTTATTTTACGACTTGTTGCTTTTCTAGCAAATTGAGAACAGTAAAAAGGATTTTGTTAATTAGTTTTAGTGCAGAAGCCGCCCGCCGTATTTTTTAGTTAGACTCGTGGCAAGAAATTATAAACGTTCGCGTCGATTTTTAAATAATGGTACATTGGGTTTAGTAATGATGTTATGTGGGAATAATTATGTTGTTTATTTACATGTTTTCATGATTTATATGACATAATTTAGAATATAGGCATTCCTAAGTACAAACATGCTATATGGGTTACATAACTTTTAGGAGAAAACTTTTTTAAGTAATTTTTTGAAAGAAACTAAATAAAAATGTATCATTTTCTTAAAGAAACATTCTCTAACACACTAGATAGACAAAGGATAAATTTTGGAGTTAATTTTCCTTTCTATCTTGATATAACTTCATGGTTTACCCAACGATGAGCTATCGTGACATAAATGTTGTATATAAATAAGTATTGAAGCCATTTCAAGGCTTGTTTTAACCTAAAACAAACAAAGTGCATAATTGTGAGGATGTATGCAAGTATTAGTTACCTGCAGGTTTAATTAATAAAAAGATCCACTACAAGAATACGATTTGAAAGTTTCATTATAAATTTGTTGTTTTTAAAGATTAAAAAGCTTGTGGGCTCAAATATTTCATTATGTTGTTGTCAAATAGTCCCTAGGATCGTTAATAATAAAATTTAAAATTGTTACACAAAGAAATATAAATAAAATTCCATTAATAAAGAACTGTGGATTATGCAACAAAGCATTAACACCAGAAAAAGAAGTCATTTGTGTCTGCGATAAATGTCGTTTGCCATTTCATACCTCGTGTTCAGGGCTATTTCAAGCAGACGTACAATTGCTGAATACTAATGATAAATCCAGACAAACATTTTTCTGCGATAATTGTGTTATTGAAAGAAATCAAATATTGGAACTAAAAGATATGATAACAAAACTCTCTACTGAACTGCAGCAATTAAAAAATAAAACAGTAGTTACGTCTTTAGAAGTATTAACACACGAAGTTATGGAAACAATTATTATTAACGAAGTAGATGAGAGGAACAAACGAGCTTCCAATATTATCCTTTATAATGTCGAAGAATCGTCATCTTCACTTGCTGATACTCGCAAGGATCATGATATCGCATCTGTTATAGAAGTCATACAAAAAGTACATAATATAGATAAAAGCGATTTTCAGGTTTACCATTTAGGGAAAATAATTGAAGATAAAAAGCGACCAATCAAGGTAGTACTAAAAAGTCCAAAACATGCTAAAGACATTTTAAAGAAGAAAATGCTAATACATTCAGATACTTCTATACGCGTATCTTCGGATGAAACGCCAACTCAGCGCAAGTACTTGCAAGAATTACGTAAAAACCTGAATCATCGAATACAAAAAGGTGAGAAAAATTGACAATTAAGTACATTAATGGAATACCCAAAATAATTACCAACAATCTATCTTCAAAAAACTTAATAAACCCGTTATACATAATAATACAAAATGTAAATCATTACGTCTAGCACATGTAATTATAAGATCTCTTATTTCAAAATTTAGTACTTTTTGTGAATTTGTCAAAGATAATAATTTTAATGTAATTGCCGTATCGGAATCATGGTTATCTCCAGAATTTACCTCATCTCTTGTACATATATCTGGCTATGAATTAATACGCGCAGATAGAATTACCAGAGGCGGAGGATTATGTTGGTATATTCAAAGCAATCTGAGTTTTAAAATTATATTTACAAATTTTTTAGCAATGACCAGCACTGAACAATTGTGGCTGTCTATAAGATTCGCAGACACTAAAATTGGTTTGGGCGTTATATATATATATATATATTGCTGTGGATGGTAGTTTCAAAATTTTGGAAAATTTTGAAAATTTTGTGAAAATATAAAATCTTTGTTAAATACTAACACTTTTGAAATATTTTTATCAACTTTTCCAGTTAAAAATAAATTTGAGTTATTTAATGGTGTGTCATTGATTATACAATCAATGTGTATACTTTTTAATAAGGTTAAATAATACATGTTTCATTATTTATTATCAAATAGCTTACTCACCGATTACTTAAGTGTACGTAACATCCAGTTGTTCGCAAGTTTTTGTTATGATGTAATTCAATTATGTAAAATTTCAAATGTGTATATCGACGGGTTATGTGATTCTTTAAGGTTTTTGTTAATGTAAATAGATCGTTATTATTGCGTAAAAGTATTGTGTAATTAATGTGTAATAGATGTGTCACTTTTATAAGAATATTAATCTGCTATTATGTATCATATGAGTGTACAGTTTGTATTAGTTTGTAAGGTGAAGTCAAATTGTGTAATATAATTATGTAAATAGTTTATAGTATATAAGCTTAGAAAATCATAGTTTTAGGGCACTTACTGATAGAAAGCGACGGTGTAAAGTCGTGTAAGTTAAAGATACTTACTGTTAAACGACGAAAGAGTAAAGATATTATAGTAAATCAAGCGACAAAGTAAAGTCCTGGCTGATAATATTGTAAAAATTTAAATAGTCTAGAATTAAATAGACAAGTTAGTTGGTTATTTGAATACGGCGAAAGTGTAAAAAGTATAAATTGTAAAAGTATATATGATTATAAAGAACCACCTTCAAGATAAATTACTTGCTAAAGTTAAGCAAGATAATAAATCTACGTTAAAACCATAAACGGGTGTTTTATTTCATTAAACACAAGAACAACTATAAGTATCCTACGAAAAAGGGAAATTGTACCCGCAATTAAAATACAAAATTGAGTTACCAAAATCAAGTTTTGGATGAAATTATATGGGAAATCCATGCAAAAGGAAGAAAGTCAACCGGAATTGGAGACCAGCCCTGGGTCAACATAAAGTGATCTACTCTGCCAATGGTATGGGGAAAGAGGACATCTATAGTTAAAGGAAAGAAGAAATATTATAAAAAGGTAGGAAGTTATTTCCTTTTTGTATTGGCATTTGCTGAAGAAAAGACTATCGTTTGTGAAGTGAAATAAAGTGATTTGAACAATTTAGAAATAGTTAAAAATTAATTAAGATTTCAATTTTAAAAGTGTTTTTAAATTTCAATTTGTATATTTTTTAATACCACAAGAATCCACATTCACCCTGAGATGAGTCTTTATTAAATATAATTCTGTTAATTTAAGTTATTTAACTGGCGCCCAACTCTCTTACGTAAACTTGAGTTAGTCAAAGAACTAACGTAACATTAATTTTACATAACCATTGCAATATTAAATCTATTAAAAGGTATTTTCAAATCATATTAGAATTTATAAAAGAGGGAAGTTGAAAAGCATATCCAAAGTTCAGTCATTTTAAAAATCAATTTATTATATAAGTAATTATCTACGATCAAACGGCAATTATTCACAGTTTCAAAATATAGTATAATAAAATTTTTAAAAATAATTTATTATTTTTAAATAACCAATATCACTGCATTTATTTATGTCGCTGTCAACGCATTTGTTAATGTGGGCCAAAATACTATATTTTTTTTAAATGAGATATTACAGCAATATATATATATATATATATATATATATATATATATATATATATATATATATATATATATATAAACTTAAACTTAAACGGAGGCAGCTAAAGCCACTACCGTGAGACAACCAATCCCAAAGTATAATAATATCAATGATTAGAAGTAATAATGCGCGTAGAGATATACAAGAAAGAGTTATAATAATGGGATATCGCGCAACAGAGAAGAAAGAGAAAATAAGTTGCAGCCGTCTACACGTGTTTCACACTTATTAGTGATCATCAGGACGGCATAGCAGATGGAATAAATATAAAAGCAACTAACTCAGAAAGATGTAACAACACAAGGTTTCACTGCCTCCGTAGTGACGTTTGTTGTTGCACTGAAAACTCAGTGTCTTCAGGCCGATACTGCAAATGTGCGGTTGGCTGCTATCAGTGAAACCTTGTGTTGTTACATCTTTCTGAGTTAGTTGCTTTTATATTTATTCCATCTGCTATGCCGTCCTGATGATCACTAATAAGTGTGAAACACGTGTAGACGGCTGCAACTTATTTTCTCTTTCTTCTCTGTTGCGCGATATCCCATTATTATAACTCTTTCTTGTATATCTCTACGCGCATTATTACTTCTAATCATTGATATTATTATACTTTGGGATTGGTTGTCTCACGGTAGTGGCTTTAGCTGCCTCCGTAGTGACGTTTGTTGTTGCACTGAAAACTCAGTGTCTTCAGGCCGATACTGCAAATGTGCGGTTGGCTGCTATCAGTGAAACCTTGTGTTGTTACATCTTTCTGAGTTAGTTGCTTTTATATTTATTCCATCTGCTATGCCGTCCTGATGATCACTAATAAGTGTGAAACACGTGTAGACGGCTGCAACTTATTTTCTCTTTCTTCTCTGTTGCGCGATATCCCATTATTATAACTCTTTCTTATATATATATATATATATATATATATATATATATATATATATATATATATATATATATATATATATATATATATATATATATATATATATCTATAGGGCACCACTATGCGTCCCCCCATGTAAAATCTTAGGTTCAAGCAGCGTCCGAAGTCACTCGGCGTCCGGATATACGGACGCTGGGTGACTAGTGCCTCAAAATTGCACCATATGAAGCTTAAAGTGTCTAGATGACGAAAATGTAAAAATTAGCTGTGCGCAGTTTGACACCCATTCCTGATTCGTGTATAAAATCGTAGTTCGAGCGTTTGCCACACGCAGCGCTAATAGCGCGGGATTTGTATACATTTGTATACAAATTTATGGCATAGGTTTACCCTGCGTCCGCATATTTAACAAGAATTGTGTTGGTAACACTGATTCCTTTGTGGCTAGACAGTGACGTCATTTCAACGGGACTTCACTTTATGCATTGTATTTCTTAGTAAAGATTGCGTCATTTAAGGTGACAAAAATTCGTACATATTATATTTTGTTAAAGCTATTTAAGAAACACTTTTAATACGTTTCATTTATGCGTCATGTAAATTTCGTTTAAACCGGTTTTAATTGCTCCTACAAATGGGCGATAATTTTAATAAAATCGTAAGATTTAATAAGATTTAATTCAAAGCTCTATTGATTTAAGTGAAACAAACGTAACCATTATTATATTATCATTCAGTATTTAAGCAATCACTGATGCTGTTAGCTAGTAATAAATCTGGCTGTTTAATCTTATCCCATATTATATTTTAAAATTTTTAAAACTCATATGTTTGTGAGGCAGACAGTGACATCATTTCAAACGGGACTTCTTATGCATTAAAATATTGAAATTAAATAACTTTTACAACTTCTAATTTGTTAGATGACATACAAACTTGAGATTTGGCACAATTATAGGAATTGGGATTCTTGTAAGTAGGAAAATAAAAAAATATATTTATGTCAACCCTCGCACCCCCTGTTAGGAGTTGTAAAACTTCTAGATGACTTAGAAACTTGAAATTTGGTGTAATTATAGGATTTAAGATTATTATAAAAAAAATGTTATGATGTCAACCCCTGCACCCCGTTCTGGGGTTGCAAAACTTCTAGATGACATACAAACTTGAAATTTGGTATAGCGATGGAATTTAGGACTCTCCTAAAGAAAAATTTTAAAAAAATTATTAAATCAACCCCCATGTTCCATTTGGGGGTTGTAAAACTTCTAGATGACATACAAACTTGAAATTTGGTATAGCGATGGAATTTAGGACTCTCCTAAAGAAAAATTTAAAAAAATTATTAAATCAACCCCCATATTCCATTTGGGGGTTGTAAAACTTCTAGATGACATACAAACTTGAAATTTGGTATAGTGATAGGGTTTAAGACTCTCGTAAAGAAAAACAAAAAATTTTATTAAGTCAACCCCCGCACTTTATTTGGGGGTTGTAATACTTCTAGATCACACACAAACTTCAAATTTGGTATATTTATAGGGTTTAGGATTCTAGTAAATAAAAATTAAAAAAAATTTTATTATGTCAACCCCGCACCCACTTTTAGGGTTGTAAAACTTCTAGATGACATACAAACTTGAAATTTGGTATAGCGATGGAATTTAGGACTCTCCTAAAGAAAAATTTTAAAAAAATTATTAAATCAACCCCCATATTCCATTTGGGGGTTGTAAAACTTCTAGATGACATACAAACTTGAAATTTGGTATAGCGATGGAATTTTGGACTCTTCTAAAGAAAAATTTAAAAAAAAATATTAAATCAACCCCCATATTCCATTTGGGGGTTGTACAACTTCTAGATGACATACAAACTTGAAATTTGGTATAGCGATGGAATTTAGGACTCTCCTAAAGAAAAATTTAAAAAAATTATTAAATCAACCCCCATATTCCATTTGGGGGTTGTAAAACTTCTAGATGACATACAAACTTGAAATTTGGTATAGTGATAGGGTTTAAGACTCTCGTAAAGAAAAACATAAAAAATTTTATTAAGTCAACCCCCGCACTTTATTTTGGGGTTGTACTTCTAGATCACACACAAACTTGAAATTTGGTATATTTATAGGGTTTAGGATTCTAGTAAATAAAAATTAAAAAAAATGTTATTATGTCAACCCCGCATCCCCTTTTAGGGTTGTAAAACTTCTAGATGACATACAAACTTGAAATTTGGCATAGCGATAGAATTTAGGACTCTCCTAAAGAAAAATTTAAAAAAATTATTAAATAATATAATAATAATAATAATTACTACAACCCATAACCTTAACCAAGGCCCCAGAAGCTATAAGCTTGTGCGGGAGGGAGGGGGCGATTATTACGATATTATTATGTAGGCCCAATGTGCGGCTGCAGCCGACTTATAGATGGAACAGCGCAAATCCCACATTTGTGTTACAGCTAAGGGAAACTGCAGAAAACCTTAACCAGATCTGCCAGCGCCGGGAGTCGAACCCGGGCCGCTTGGGTGAAAGTCCGGCACGCCAGACATTACACTACCAAGGCTGTTACCAGTCCCGTATTCCATTTGGGGGTTGTAAAACTTCTAGATGACATAAAAACTTGGAATTTGGTTTAGTTATAGGGTTTAGAGTTCTCGTAAAGAAAAATATAAAAAATTGTTATTATGTTAACCCTCCGCTACCCCTTTAGGGGTTGTAAAACGGGACTTCACTTTATGTATTTAAGTAATGAAATTAAATAGTCTTTATAACTTCCGAATTTCTAGAGTACATACAAACTTGAAATTTGGTATATTTACAGAGTTTCGGATTCTCGTCTAGCGAAAAATTAAAAAAACGTTAAAAAAACCCAATTTATATTTTCAAAATTTTGTTCTGTTTTGGGTAGCAGCCACCTCTTAGAATTTCTACACACGGGAAAAATAGTAAACAATCTTTGTTGCGTTTCATTTTCGAACGGGTGCCGTGAAAGAACATAAAAAGTCACCTATTTTATAGATTTTGCGAAGTTCAGGGTCTAAGGGGGTAGCAACCAACCCTTAGAATTTTGAAATACGGGAAAAATAGTAAATAATCTTTGTTGCGGTTCATATTTGAATGGGTGACGTGAAAGAACATAAAAAGTTACATACTTTACGGATTTTGCGACATTAAGGGTCTAAGGGGTAGCCAGCCATCCCTTAGAATTTGCAAATGTGGAGAAAATAGTAAAGCAGTTTATTTGCGTTTCATTGTTGAATGGGTTGCGTGAAAGAACATAAAAACGCACATGCTTCACCGATTTTGCGAAATTCAGGATATAAGGGGGTAGCAGCCAACCCTTAGAATTTCTAAATGTGAAAAAATAGCAACGATTTTTGTTGCGCTTCATTTTCATGGTTATCATGAAAAAACATAAGAAGTCGCATGTTTTATGGTTAATAATATACAAGATACTTTTTAGATTTTGCAAAATTCAGATTTCAAAGGTGTACGAGTCACCACTTCAAATGTTTAAATGTGGAAAAAATAGTAAACACTTAGCCACTTAACGGGTTCTGGCCTATTTAACAGTCTACACTCAATCATCCGGACAAGCTTTTGGTTATAGTAATGGAATTAAAAGAACTTCGTAGATTTCGGCTTCTTGTTTACGAAAACAGTATTAGAATACATTCACTTTATTATTTCATTATCATTCACTTTAAACCTGTAGTACCTTATTACTTTTTTATTCAGAATCCCACTTGCTATCGATTTCCATACTTCAAATCTAATCGTTCCATTTAAAAAAATTCAGCACCAGCACAAGTTCTAAGATGTGTTCTGATTTCGTAAACTAGAGGTCAAGGTTTTTTTGTTATTGCACTGTTATTGTTAAAATTAGGAACATTTCTTTGAGAAAAATAATGCCTACATGAAAAGTGTTCATTTAACCAAAACGAAATCAAAAAATTAATAAACAAGAAAACATAAATCCCTATTTTTTATATAAATCTTAAATGAATTGCTTTTTGGTCTGAAAATTAGAACCCAAGGTTTCTTTCTATAACCCCTACAAAAATTTCATAGATATATGGCATATATATCTATGAAATTTTTGTAGGGGTTATAGAAAGAAACCTTGGGTTCTAATTTTCAGACCAAAAAGCAATTCATTTAAGATTTATATAAAAAATAGGGATTTATGTTTTCTTGTTTATTAATTTTTTGATTTCGTTTTGGTTAAATGAACACTTTTCATGTAGGCATTATTTTTCTCAAAGAAATGTTCCTAATTTTAACAATAACAGTGCAATAACAAAAAAACCTTGACCTCTAGTTTACGAAATCAGAACACATCTTAGAACTTGTGCTGGTGCTGGATTTTTTTAAATGGAACGATTAGATTTGAAGTATGGAAATCGATAGCAAGTGGGATTCTGAATAAAAAAGTAATAAGGTACTACAGGTTTAAAGTGAATGATAATGAAATAATAAAGTGAATGTATTCTAATACTGTTTTCGTAAACAAGAAGCCGAAATCTACGAAGTTCTTTTAATTCCATTACTATAACCAAAAGCTTGTCCGGATGATTGAGTGTAGACTGTTAAATAGGCCAGAACCCGTTAAGTGGCTAAGTGTTTACTATTTTTTCCACATTTAAACATTTGAAGTGGTGACTCGTACACCTTTGAAATCTGAATTTTGCAAAATCTAAAAAGTATCTTGTATATTATTAACCATAAAACATGCGACTTCTTATGTTTTTTCATGATAACCATGAAAATGAAGCGCAACAAAAATCGTTGCTATTTTTTCACATTTAGAAATTCTAAGGGTTGGCTGCTACCCCCTTATATCCTGAATTTCGCAAAATCGGTGAAGCATGTGCGTTTTTATGTTCTTTCACGCAACCCATTCAACAATGAAACGCAAATAAACTGCTTTACTATTTTCTCCACATTTGCAAATTCTAAGGGATGGCTGGCTACCCCTTAGACCCTTAATGTCGCAAAATCCGTAAAGTATGTAACTTTTTATGTTCTTTCACGTCACCCATTCAAATATGAACCGCAACAAAGATTATTTACTATTTTTCCCGTATTTCAAAATTCTAAGGGTTGGTTGCTACCCCCTTAGACCCTGAACTTCGCAAAATCTATAAAATAGGTGACTTTTTATGTTCTTTCACGGCACCCGTTCGAAAATGAAACGCAACAAAGATTGTTTACTATTTTTCCCGTGTGTAGAAATTCTAAGAGGTGGCTGCTACCCAAAACAGAACAAAATTTTGAAAATATAAATTGGGTTTTTTAACGTTTTTTTAATTTTTCGCTAGACGAGAATCCGAAACTCTGTAAATATACCAAATTTCAAGTTTGTATGTACTCTAGAAATTCGGAAGTTATAAAGACTATTTAATTTCATTACTTAAATACATAAAGTGAAGTCCCGTTTTACAACCCCTAAAGGGGTAGCGGAGGGTTAACATAATAACAATTTTTTATATTTTTCTTTACGAGAACTCTAAACCCTATAACTAAACCAAATTCCAAGTTTTTATGTCATCTAGAAGTTTTACAACCCCCAAATGGAATACGGGACTGGTAACAGCCTTGGTAGTGTAATGTCTGGCGTGCCGGACTTTCACCCAAGCGGCCCGGGTTCGACTCCCGGCGCTGGCAGATCTGGTTAAGGTTTTCTGCAGTTTCCCTTAGCTGTAACACAAATGTGGGATTTGCGCTGTTCCATCTATAAGTCGGCTGCAGCCGCACATTGGGCCTACATAATAATATCGTAATAATCGCCCCCTCCCTCCCGCACAAGCTTATAGCTTCTGGGGCCTTGGTTAAGGTTATGGGTTGTAGTAATTATTATTATTATTATATTATTTAATAATTTTTTTAAATTTTTCTTTAGGAGAGTCCTAAATTCTATCGCTATGCCAAATTTCAAGTTTGTATGTCATCTAGAAGTTTTACAACCCTAAAAGGGGATGCGGGGTTGACATAATAACATTTTTTTTAATTTTTATTTACTAGAATCCTAAACCCTATAAATATACCAAATTTCAAGTTTGTGTGTGATCTAGAAGTACAACCCCAAAATAAAGTGCGGGGGTTGACTTAATAAAATTTTTTATGTTTTTCTTTACGAGAGTCTTAAACCCTATCACTATACCAAATTTCAAGTTTGTATGTCATCTAGAAGTTTTACAACCCCCAAATGGAATATGGGGGTTGATTTAATAATTTTTTTAAATTTTTCTTTAGGAGAGTCCTAAATTCCATCGCTATACCAAATTTCAAGTTTGTATGTCATCTAGAAGTTGTACAACCCCCAAATGGAATATGGGGGTTGATTTAATATTTTTTTTTAAATTTTTCTTTAGAAGAGTCCAAAATTCCATCGCTATACCAAATTTCAAGTTTGTATGTCATCTAGAAGTTTTACAACCCCCAAATGGAATATGGGGGTTGATTTAATAATTTTTTTAAAATTTTTCTTTAGGAGAGTCCTAAATTCCATCGCTATACCAAATTTCAAGTTTGTATGTCATCTAGAAGTTTTACAACCCTAAAAGTGGGTGCGGGGTTGACATAATAAAATTTTTTTTAATTTTTATTTACTAGAATCCTAAACCCTATAAATATACCAAATTTGAAGTTTGTGTGTGATCTAGAAGTATTACAACCCCCAAATAAAGTGCGGGGGTTGACTTAATAAAATTTTTTGTTTTTCTTTACGAGAGTCTTAAACCCTATCACTATACCAAATTTCAAGTTTGTATGTCATCTAGAAGTTTTACAACCCCCAAATGGAATATGGGGGTTGATTTAATAATTTTTTTAAATTTTTCTTTAGGAGAGTCCTAAATTCCATCGCTATACCAAATTTCAAGTTTGTATGTCATCTAGAAGTTTTACTGACTGAAAAGTTTTTCCCTTGTAAATATAAAATCGTGTGTATTATTTATCATGAGCCTACTTTACAAAATATCGCAATACTATATCTTGAACTTCATCATCAAAGAGTTTTAGAAAAATATCCAGCGGTGATTGACCTGCCACATGATTTTTTAGCTGTTCAATTTTTTTGTGTTCTCTTCGTCGGGCAAGTTCAGATACAAAAAGAAACCTCTCTGTACTTGGGTTTCTGGTTATTTGTTTTGAGCAAATTTGAGAATGTGAAAAGAAGAAGAAAGCATTTAAGTAGAAAAAAACTGAAAACAATACAGTTATGAAAACACCTGAAGAAAAACTAATGCCCATCTCTGAATAAAAAAAAACTGCACGGAAACGTTTTGTTGGACTTGGACCTGGAAAAGGGAAAAGCAATGAGAAATAAGCAATCCGTACTCTAGTTCTGCATGACTCGCTGGTGAAACCTTGGAGAGTTTCTGGAGGTCAAAAAACCAACGGAAAAGATTTTTAAGTGCTTTGTTGATGTCCATTGATATTCGACACTATCGTCTTTATAGTTTAGCAAATAAAACAATTGGCCTTGCACCACAAAACAAAAATATCCTACAGTACATTCTCTCGATGCCATCCCTATGTTATTACCGTCTATATTATGTATGCAAACCTAATGAAATAAACAGAGCTACCTGTTTGTACAAGCAACGTGCAAACATAAGCTTCAAACCACAAAAACTAAAGCCACTAAAACTTGTAGATAATGAAAATTCATATGAACTCCTGTAACATGTAGTAAGGCTTCCGCATTGCATATGTATGGCAGGCCTCTGAAATGTCAAAATAAAATGAAGAAAAGGTTCAATTTAATGTTAAGATTGCAGCTAAAATCAATGTTACTAAACCTGTCCGAGAGTTGCAGGGAGAGGTTCAAGAAGAAATGAAAACTTTAAAAATAAATATAAATTTAACATTAAAAATGAAAATGCTGCTTAGAACACACTGAAAAACAGTCTTAGTAAGAATGAAGGGTTACTACATATAGACTTCTCTGAAAATTATGCTTGCAAACTAGCTGAAGAAATCCAGACTTATAATTTTGGAGCAAGCCGTGAGGAAGCAACATTGTACGCAGGAGTCACTTACGCTGGAGATACCGATAAGCTATTTAATTTTGTTTTATGTATTTCTGCTAGTCCTAGGACCTTGAACTGCTTCTCTAGTTCCAATGCCTAAGCGAAAACCAAATTGTTCTTCTCCTACATATTGTCCGCATTTTGTGTGTACTCGTTGATGCATGTTCTTAGCATTATCTACTGTACATGGCTCATCAGGCTAATCAATCGGTACTGTGAGCACTGTTTTACTCCGCTCTTTTTAGGTATCGGAATAAAAGTAAGTTGGGTCCAGTCGTGTGGTACGATTCCTGTATAGTATATTCTATTTAAGAAAGATGTTAAGATGTTGAGGCTTTCATCGTCTAATACTTTACGCATCTCAGTATAGATGTTATCTTCACCTGAGACTCTACGTGTTTTGATAGTTTTATTGCGTGTTTCACTTCTGCTATAATAATTTTCAATGGCTAATCTTCTTGATCTATTTCTCTTGGTTCTGGTTACATTCTGATATCATCAAAAAGCTCTTGTATATAGCTTGTCAAAATCTCTTCTATCTCGTTTGGGTCTATTGTTTTTTTGTTACTATCTGTGACTAAGATATCGTGTTGATGGGTTTTATTTCCAGTTATTTCTTTTATCTTCTTTTTTGTGTGTTAAAGAAACCATGCTTTCTTGGCAGCTCTTCGAGTACTTGACAACGTTTCTCCATCCAGGTCTCCTTTGCCTCTCTTATAAGCCTTGTAATCTTTTTATGGATTTCTTTATATTTATTATAGTCTTTATGTTTGTACTTCCTTCTTTCGTTCATCAATAAAAGGATTTCTTCCGTCATCCATCTCTGTTTTGCTCTCTGCTCTTGGTTTTCCAATTCATTTTCTTGTACTTCATGTTTACATTTTTAACAGACTGCCAAAAGTTTTCCATTGTTTCTGTTTCCAATTATACCGTTTCCCTAAACTTACTATTCAAAACTCGTGTTATTTCCTCTTTTATTTGTGGTTCCCCCAGTTTCTCAAGTTAGGTCTTGTTTTATTTCTCTTCCAGATTTTCTTCAATTTAATCTCACGTTTTTCAGCTACGGGGTTCTGATCAGATCATATGTCTGATCCAGGATAAGTTCTTACAACTTTAATTCCGTTTCTATATCGTTTATCAATCAGTATATAATCTATTTGATTTTTTATGATATTTCCTTCATTGTCTCCTGGTCCTAAGTACACTTCTAAGTGTACAATCGCCTTTCTGGAAGTTGGAACCAGGTGTTTGCTACCATTAAGTTTTCTTCATTACAGAACTGTACCAGATATCTCCCCTATCGTTTCGTTTGCAAATACCATGGTCTTCAACAATATATTGCACTCTTCCTTTACCTATCTTTCCGTTGAAGTCACCCATGATTATATTCACTTCATTCTTTTTGGTAAATCTTAGTAGGTAATTTTTACATCATGAATGAAAAACTCATGCAGTATGGAGTATTCTCGTGCAACTTATATTACTAGATGAACAGATAGTTCCATATTTTGAACGGCACTCGCAACAAAATGCTTCTAAAAGTGAAACCGGTAAGATTCGGTTTCAAATTATGGTATATCTGTTCAGATGAAGGGTACTTATACAAGTTATCCTCCAAATAATAAAAAATCCAGACTTGGGTTGGGAGGTGACTTTGTTTTTTATCTACTATCTATTGTAGAGAATAACCCTAATCATAATATTTTCCTAGACAACTTCTTTTCTTCATATAAATTATTCGACAATAACACACTATGGTGTTGGAAAATTGAAAACTGCAAAAAATTATGACACAAAGGAAAAGAAAAAACTACTGTACTGCTCAAAAGCTACTGTACTATCAAAACAAAAGGAAATAGTGACGTTAACGAAGAAAATGAAGTAAAAACCTTCCCAAGGATCTTGTATGGTTTCTCTATTTCTTAGAAAATCAAATGTAACTGAACTAAAGGGTTCATTGTAATGCAATGAAGAAGTACATCACATGCTCAAATAAATTCAGTGTGTCTAACAAAAATCCCAACCTATTGCTTGGTCTTGGAGGGATTCATCTCCTAAAAGTGGTACTCTCATGCATTGGGCTATACCTCAAAGACAGTGGAGCTTCGAAAATCCTTGTTGAGACAGTATAATTGGAATGCTGTTTTCCATTTTGAAACGCTTACGGTGTTATACCAGTGTACGATGATCAACGCTTGTTGGACAAATTTAAATTGCTATAAACTACACATAGTGACATAAAAAAATATTTTGAGAAACTCGTAGAAAATGACAGGCAGAAAAAAACTGGGGCCTGCGTGCATGCAGTATAAGAGAGTGTTTGCCACTTTCCTTCTTCTTTGATAGAAAGAATTATGCACGATGGTACATTTTATACTACAATGATTGCTTGAAGCTGGACGAAGGTCCTATAATTTATAATTCCATGTCACTCTTTTAAACAAAAAATAATAATCTTAATTCAATCCTATTAACGCATTTAAAACAATAATTATTCAAGACTTTTTAACTAAAATTTGTTTTGGTGGTTTCAAGTGTAAACATTTAAAAAATTTCAGATTCAAGAATATAAAGAAAAATTTAAAATCTGGCAGCATAAATAATTAACATTTTAATTTGCATGGGCAACTAAAATCTTCAGTAACATGATATTTGATACGATGTTTGATGACGCGACGTCAAATTGTTCATCATACAATTCTGAGAACCTAGAGTGTTTACTTTAGAGATCAGCAGTCTGTTAAAATGCGTTACAGCATACACAAAATTACGTCACTTTATAGACTTGCACACCTGCAATCAGTAAATAAACATAGTCATTTTGGGAAATTTAATCCATGCTTACAAGGAAAATATTATATTTCTAAATGCTATAGCTACTTTTGTTTTTATCAGACAATAGGTAATAAAAGGTACCCATTTTTAGGGACAATTTTATTAAAAAAAATTAGTTTTTAGCTCAGAAAGTACTTTCTGATCATCGTTGATCATCATCGTACACTGGTATAACACCGTAAGCGTTTCAAAATGGAAAACAGCATTCCAATTATACTGTCTCAACAAGGATTTTCGAAGCTCCACTGTCTTTGAGGTATAGCCCAATGCATGAGAGTACCACTTTTAGGAGATGAATCCCTCCAAGACCAAGCAATAGGTTGGGATTTTTGTTAGACACACTGAATTTATTTGAGCATGTGATGTACTTCTTCATTGCATTACAATGAACCCTTTAGTTCAGTTACATTTGATTTTCTAAGAAATAGAGAAACCATACAAGATCCTTGGGAAGGTTTTTACTTCATTTTCTTCGTTAACGTCACTATTTCCTTTTGTTTTGATAGTACAGTAGCTTTTGAGCAGTACAGTAGTTTTTTCTTTTCCTTTGTGTCATAATTTTTTGCAGTTTTCAATTTTCCAACACCATAGTGTGTTATTGTCGAATAATTTATATGAAGAAAAGAAGTTGTCTAGGAAAATATTATGATTAGGGTTATTCTCTACAATAGATAGTAGATAAAAAACAAAGTCACCTCCCAACCCAAGTCTGGATTTTTTATTATTTGGAGGATAACTTGTATAAGTACCCTTCATCTGAACAGATATACCATAATTTGAAACCGAATCTTACCGGTTTCACTTTTAGAAGCATTTTGTTGCGAGTGCCGTTCAAAATATGGAACTATCTGTTCATCTAGTAATATAAGTTGCACGAGAATACTCCATACTGCATGAGTTTTTCATTCATGATGTAAAAATTACCTACTAAGATTTACCAAAAAGAATGAAGTGAATATAATCATGGGTGACTTCAACGGAAAGATAGGTAAAGGAAGAGTGCAATATATTGTTGAAGACCATGGTATTTGCAAACGAAACGATAGGGGAGATATCTGGTACAGTTCTGTAATGAAGAAAACTTAATGGTAGCAAACACCTGGTTCCAACTTCCAGAAAGGCGATTGTACACTTAGAAGTGTACTTAGGACCAGGAGACAATGAAGGAAATATCATAAAAAATCAAATAGATTATATACTGATTGATAAACGATATAGAAACGGAATTAAAGTTGTAAGAACTTATCCTGGATCAGACATATGATCTGATCAGAACCCCGTAGCTGAAAAACGTGAGATTAAATTGAAGAAAATCTGGAAGAGAAATAAAACAAGACCTAACTTGAGAAACTGGGGGAACCACAAATAAAAGAGGAAATAACACGAGTTTTGAATAGTAAGTTTAGGGAAACGGTATAATTGGAAACAGAAACAATGGAAAACTTTTGGCAGTCTGTTAAAAATGTAAACATGAAGTACAAGAAAATGAATTGGAAAACCAAGAGCAGAGAGCAAAACAGAGATGGATGACGGAAGAAATCCTTTTATTGATGAACGAAAGAAGGAAGTACAAACATAAAGACTATAATAAATATAAAGAAATCCATAAAAAGATTACAAGGCTTATAAGAGAGGCAAAGGAGACCTGGATGGAGAAACGTTGTCAAGTACTCGAAGAGCTGCCAAGAAAGCATGGTTTCTTTAACACACAAAAAAGAAGATAAAAGAAATAACTGGAAATAAAACCCATCAACACGATATCTTAGTCACAGATAGTAACAAAAAAACAATAGACCCAAACGAGATAGAAGAGATTTTGACAAGCTATATACAAGAGCTTTTTGATGATATCAGAATGTAACCAGAACCAAGAGAAATAGATCAAGAAGATTATCCATTGAAAATTATTATAGCAGAAGTGAAACACGCAATAAAACTATCAAAACACGTAGAGTCTCAGGTGAAGATAACATCTATACTGAGATGCGTAAAGTATTAGACGATGAAAGCCTCAACATCTTAACATCTTTCTTAAATAGAATATACTATACAGGAATCGTACCACACGACTGGACCCAACTTACTTTTATTCCGATACCTAAAAAGAGCGGAGTAAAACAGTGCTCACAGTACCGATTGATTAGCCTGATGAGCCATGTACAGTAGATAATGCTAAGAACATGCATCAACGAGTACACACAAAATGCGGACAATATGTAGGAGAAGAACAATTTGGTTTTCGCTTAGGCATTGGAACTAGAGAAGCAGTTCAAGGTCCTAGGACTAGCAGAAATACATAAAACAAAATTAAATAGCTTATCGGTATCTCCAGCGTAAGTGACTCCTGCGTACAATGTTGCTTCCTCACGGCTTGCTCCAAAATTATAAGTCTGGATTTCTTCAGCTAGTTTGCAAGCATAATTTTCAGAGAAGTCTATATGTAGTAACCCTTCATTCTTACTAAGACTGTTTTTCAGTGTGTTCTAAGCAGCATTTTCATTTTTAATGTTAAATTTATATTTATTTTTAAAGTTTTCATTTCTTCTTGAACCTCTCCCTGCAACTCTCGGACAGGTTTAGTAACATTGATTTTAGCTGCAATCTTAACATTAAATTGAACCTTTTCTTCATTTTATTTTGACATTTCAGAGGCCTGCCATACATATGCAATGCGGAAGCCTTACTACATGTTACAGGAGTTCATATGAATTTTCATTATCTACAAGTTTTAGTGGCTTTAGTTTTTGTGGTTTGAAGCTTATGTTTGCACGTTGCTTGTACAAACAGGTAGCTCTGTTTATTTCATTAGGTTTGCATACATAATATAGACGGTAATAACATAGGGATGGCATCGAGAGAATGTACTGTAGGATATTTTTGTTTTGTGTGCAAGGCCAATTGTTTTATTTGCTAAACTATAAAGACGATAGTGTCGAATATCAATGGACATCAACAAAGCACTTAAAAATCTTTTCCGTTGGTTTTTTGACCTCCAGAAACTCTCCAAGGTTTCACCAGCGAGTCATGCAGAACTAGAGTACGGATTGCTTATTTCTCATTGCTTTTCCCTTTTCCAGGTCCAAGTCCAACAAAACGTTTCCGTGCAGTTTTTTTTTATTCAGAGATGGGCATTAGTTTTTCTTCAGGTGTTTTCATAACTGTATTGTTTTCAGTTTTTTTCTACTTAAATGCTTTCTTCTTCTTTTCACATTCTCAAATTTGCTCAAAACAAATAACCAGAAACCCAAGTACAGAGAGGTTTCTTTTTGTATCTGAACTTGCCCGACGAAGAGAACACAAAAAAATTGAACAGCTAAAAAATCATGTGGCAGGTCAATCACCGCTGGATATTTTTCTAAAACTCTTTGATGATGAAGTTCAAGATATAGTATTGCGATATTTTGTAAAGTAGGCTCATGATAAATAATACACACGATTTTATATTTACAAGGGAAAAACTTTTCAGTTTTATTGGCATCCTGTTTTTATTAGGCTATCATACGTCGCCCCAAGCTAATTTGTATTGGTATGTTGAAGAAGGCAAAAGAGTCGATATTGTATAGAACTGCACGAGTAAAAACAAATTCAGAAATATTCAGTAAGGTCGATAAAACTGTTACATTTTCTAACTTTGCAGCCTTTTTTACATCTTCTTTTTCTTAAGGTGCTGTATTCTTATAGAAGGTTAGCAACAACTTCGGCAAATCGTTCACTATCTTTTGCTATTCTTAGTAATAACTGTGAGTTTAGGCCAGTGCAGTCTCTCACATTTCTCAACCATGAGCCTTGTCTCCTGCCAGTTCTCTTCTACCCTCAATCTTGCCCTCCATTATCAGTCTTAGGTATGGTTCAGCAGAAGTTCAAGACTTTGCAGGGAGAGGTTCAAGAAGAAATGAAAACTTTAAAAATAAATATAAATTTAACATTAGAAATAAAAATGCTGCTTACAACACACTGAAAAAGAGTCTTAGTAAGAGTGAAGGGTTACTCCATATAGTCTTCTCTGAAAATTATCCTTGCAAACTAGCTGAAGAAATCCAGACTTATCATTTTGGAGCAAGCCGTGAAGAAGCAGTCATTTACGTTGGAAATACCGATAAATTATTTAATTTTGTTCTATGTATTTCTGCTAGTCCAGTTCATGTCCTGCAGCTATTTGGGCACACTTAATCCTGTCTTTACCTTTCTGTCGCAACAATTGCCAAGAATCCAAACAGTTTATTTGTTTTCAGATAGACTATCCATTCTTTAATAAGGTAATTAGTTATCTTTAAACTTTGATGCATTGAGTATTCCTTAACTATCTTTGTAACATAAACGGTTTTTGTATTTAGTCAAAGTAAAACTTCTAACCGAGAAACAAGAACAACGACGAGTGACATGGACTAAATATGTAGTTGTCCTAGACAATGTTCCAGAGAATGACTGGTATAAGGTCATATTTAGCGACTAGTCAAAGTCTGGTGTTTTCGTTGGTTACTCTCGCAAAAGAGTGATCGGAGCTAAACATGAAGCATTCCATAAGTACTGCTTAAAACGTACGGTTAGGTTTCCTCAAGGTGCAATAGTTTAGAGCTATATGTCAGCTGGAGGGTTAGAATGATTTCAGTCCATAGACGGCACAGTTAATGTTGAAAAGTATCAGCAAATTCTTAACGCTAACTTGTTACCAATCGTTAAAAATCGATCTTGACCGCGATTTAATCTTTCAACAAGATGGTGCTTCTTACCACACATCAAAAACGACCAAAAAATGGTTTGAAAATCATAATTTCAAAGTTGTTGAATGATCCTCAAGCAGTTCGGATCTTTAGTGTTATTGAATTTGAAATTATCAGCAAGTGGGGCATTATCCAATTTAGATAATTGTAATCCCCAAGTTAGAAGTATGTCAGCCAAAATTTAAGTGGCGAATAAAGCAAAGCGAGATGTTAAATCTTATTGAATTGTATTTATAAACTGCTATCTGAATATTTAGTTGTCAGCGAGTTTTGTTGAATGCAGCTGCTTACTGCTGACATTTTAAATACCCCCTCGCACGTTTTTGGCGAGCATGCAAAATGTCAAGAAATAGGGTATTTTTCTTGTACAAAAAAGGAGAACAAAACTTCGTTCCTGATATGAAGAAATGTGGCCTATATCAAGATATTGAAGCAACTCTTTACAGGTTAACTTTAAATGTTAATAGTTTGCTGTTAAACATGAATAACAATTTGGCAGAACATTACAATTCGTTAGTGTGTAAATTTGTAGGGGGGAAAAGGGTAAATTATTCCCTTCGAGGTTCCTATCAAACAAGATGTGAAGCTGCTAGTATATTATTTAATGCTGGGACAGACTACCACGAACTATTACAAGAAGATCAAAGTGTATTTACAAAAAGATATGCTCTAAAATTGAAAAGGAAACGCCAAATGCTAGAAAAGAACAAGAGGAAAAGGGGCAAATTTACCGCAAAACGAAAACTACTGCACTTCCAGACACAGATTATGGTGGCACAGAAAAGGCTGAGCTGTTATCACCTGAAGAGTATAAAATTCAAGAAATCGAGTTCCGTAACACCTTGAAAAAGTCCAAAGAAGAGATTACCCATCTAGAACGAAATACTGTCGGTCAGTCAAGGAACCCTCTCTGGAAACAAGAAAGATCATTGAGATTGACTGCATCTCACTTCGGAAGAGTCTGCAAATTGCAAGCCAAAACATCTTGCGTGAACACAGTTAAGGAAATACTGTACTCAACATTTACAGGAAATAGAGCAACGTATTATGGCTTGGAACATGAGCCAATTGCCATAAAATAATTTGAAAGTGAATACAACTTGGAAGTAAGAGAATGTGGATTATTTATTGATCAAGAACACCCATTTCTGGCGGCAAGCCCCGATGAACCTGTTAATGAAGATGCCATTATAGAAGTTAAATGTCCACTAGTCAAGAATTCTAAACACTATAACTATGTCAAAATCTCAAGTTTGTACGTCATCTAGAAGTTTTATAACTCAAAAGGGGGTGGGAGGGCTGACATGTTAATATTTTTGATTTTTCTCTTTAGGAAAATTTTAAATACTATAACTATACCAAATTTCAAGTTTGTATATCATATAGAAGTTTTACAACCACCAATGTGGGTGGGGGGTAGAAATTTTACAATTGTTTATTTTTCTTTTGACAAGAATTCTAAACTCTATAACTATGTTAAAATCTCAAGTTTGTACGTCATCTAGAAGTTTTATAACTCAAAAGGGGGTGGGAGGGTTGACATTTTAATATTTTTGATTTTTCTCTTTAGGAAAATTTTAAATACTATAACTATACCAAATTTCAAGTTTGTATATCATATAGAAGTTTTACAACCACCAATGTGGGTGGGGGGGTAGAAATTTTACAATTGTTTATTTTTCTTTTGACAAGAATTCTAAACACTATAACTATGTCAAAATCTCAAGTTTGTACGTCATCTAGAAGTTTTATAACTCAAAAGGGGGTGGGAGGGCTGACATGTTAAATTTTTGATTTTTCCCTTTAGGAAAATTTTAAATACTATAACTATACCAAATTTCAAGTTTGTATATCATATAGAAGTTTTACAACCACCAACGTGGGTGGGGGGGTAGAAATTTTACAATTGTTTATTTTTCTTTTGACAAGAATTCTAAACACTATAACTATGTCAAAATCTCAAGTTTGTACGTCATCTAGAAGTTTTATAACTCAAAAGGGGGTGGGAGGGCTGACATGTTAAATTTTTGATTTTTCCCTTTAGGAAAATTTTAAATACTATAACTATACCAAATTTCAAGTTTGTATGTCATATAGAAGTTTTACAACCCCCAATGTTGGTGGGGGGTAGAAATTTTACCATTGTTTATTTTTCTTTTGACAAGAATTCTAAACTCTATAACTATGTCAAAATCTCAAGTTTGTACGTCATCTAGAAGTATTATAACTCAAAAGGGGGTGGGAGGGTTGACATTTTAATATTTTTGATTTTTCTCTTTAGGAAAATTTTAAATACTATAACTATAACAAATTTCAAGTTTGTATGTCATATAGAAGTTTTACAATCACCAATGTGGCTGGGGGTTGGAAATTTTACCATTGTTTATTTTTCTTTTGACAAGAATTCTAAACTCTATAACTATGTCAAAATCTCAAGTTTTTAAGTCATCTAGAAGTTTTATAACTCAAAAAGGGGTGGGAGGGTTGACATTTTAGTATTTTTGATTTTTCTCTTTAGGAAAATTTTAAATACTATAACTATACCAAATTTCAAGTTTGTATGTCATATAGAAGTTTTACAACCCCCGATGTGAGTGGGGGGTAGAAATTTTACCATTGTTTATTTTTCTTTTGACAAGAATTCTAAACTCTATAACTATGTCAAAATCTCAAGTTTGTAAGTCATCTAGAAGTTTTATAACTCAAAAAGGGGTGGGAGGGTTGACATTTTAGTATTTTTGATTTTTCTCTTTAGGAAAATTTTAAATACTATAACTATACCAAATTTCAAGTTTGTATGTCATATAGAAGTTTTACAACCCCCAATGTGAGTGGGGGGTAGAAATTTTACCATTGTTTATTTTTCTTTTGACAAGAATTCTAAACTCTATAACTATGTCAAAATCTCAAGTTTGTAAGTCATCTAGAAGTTTTATAACTCAAAAAGGGGTGGGAGGGTTGACATTTTAGTATTTTTGATTTTTCTCTTTAGGAAAATTTTAAATACTATAACTATACCAAATTTCAAGTTTGTATGTCATATAGAAGTTTTACAACCCCCAATGTGAGTGGGGGGTAGAAATTTTACCATTGTTTATTTTTCTTTTGACAAGAATTCTAAACTCTATAACTATGTCAAAATCTCAAGTTTGTAAGTCATCTAGAAGTATTATAACTCAAAAGGGGGTGGGAGGGTTGACATTTTAATATTTTTAATTTTTCTCTTTAGGAAAATTTTAAATACTATAACTATACCAAATTTCAAGTTTGTATGTCATATAGAAGTTTTACAACCACCAATGTGGGTAGGGGGTAGAAATTTTACAATTGTTTATTTTTCTTTTGACAAGAATTCTAAACACTATAACTATGTCAAAATCTCAAGTTTCTACGTCATCTAGAAGTTTTATAATTCAAAAGGGGGTGGGAGGGTTGACATTTTAATATTTTTGATTTTTCCCTTTAGGAAAATTTTAAATACTATAACTATACCAAATTTCAAGTTTGTAGGTCATATAGAAGTTTTACAACCCCCAATGTGGGTGGGGGGTAGAAATTTTACCATTGTTTATTTTTCTTTTGACAAGAATTCTAAACTCTATAACTGTCAAAATCTCAAGTTTGTACGTCATCTAGATGTTTTACAACTCAAAAGGGGGCGGGAGGGTTGACATTTTAATATTTTTGATTTTTCTCTTTAGGAAAATTTTAAATACTATAATTATACCAAATTTCAAGATTGTATGTCATATAGAAGTTTTACAACCCCCAATGTGGCTGGGGGTTGGAAATTTTACCATTGTTTATTTTTCTTTTGACAAGAATTCTAAACTCTATAAGTATGTCAAAATCTCAAGTTTGTACGTCATCTATTAGTATTATAACTCAAAAGCGGGTGGGAGGGTTGACATTTTAATATTTTTGATTTTTCTCTTTAGGAAAATTTTAAATACTATAACTATACCAAATTTCAAGTTTGTATATCATATAGAAGTTTTACAACCACCAATGTGGGTGGGGGGTAGAAATTTTACAATTGTTTATTTTTCTTTTGACAAGAATTCTAAACACTATAACTATATCAAAATCTCAAGTTTGTACGTCATCTAGAAGTTTTATAACTCTAAAGGGGGTGCGTGGGTTGACATTTTAATATTTTTGATTTTTCTCTTTAGGAAAATTTTAAACACTATAACTATACTAAATTTCAAGTTTGTATGTCATATAGGAGTTTTACAACCCCCAATGTGGATGGAAGGTAGAAATTTTACCATTGTTTATTTTTCTTTTGACAAGAATTTTAAAGTCTATAACTATGTCAAAATCGCAAGTTTGTACGTCATCTAGAAGTTTTATAACTCAAAAGGGGGTGGGAGGGTTGAGATTTTAGTATTTTTGATTTTTTCTCTTTAGGAAAACTTTAAATACTATAACTATACCAAATTTCAAGTTTGTATGTCATATAGAAGTTTTACAACCCCCAATGTGAGTGGGGGGTAGAAATTTTACCATTGTTTATTTTTCTTTTGACAAGAATTCTAAACTCTATAACTATGTCAAATTTCAAGTTTGTATGTCATCTAGAAGTTTTACAACCCTCAAATGGAGTGCGGGGGTTGAAAATTTTATATACTATAACTATACCAAATTTCAAGTTTGTATGTCATATAGAAGTTTTACTACCCCCAATGTGGCTGGGGGTTGGAAATTTTACCATTGTTTATTTTTCTTTTGACAAGAATTCTAAACTCTATAACTATGTCAAAATCTCAAGTTTGTACGTCATCTAGAAGTATTATAACTCAAAAGGGGGTGGGAGGGTTGTCATTTTAATATTTTTGATTTTTCTCTTTTAGAAAATTTTAAATACTATAACTATACCAAATTTCAAGTTTGTATATCATATAGAAGTTTTACAACCACCAATGTGGGTGGGGGGTAGAAATTTTACAATTGTTTATTTTTCTTTTGACAAGAATTCTAAACACTATAACTATGTCAAAATCTCAAGTTTGTACGTCATCTAGAAGTTTTATAACTCAAAAGGGGGTGGGAGGGTTGAGATTTTAGTATTTTTGATTTTTCTCTTTAGGAAAACTTTAAATACTATAACTATACCAAATTTCAAGTTTGTATGTCATATAGAAGTTTTACAACCCCCAATGTGAGTGGGGGGTAGAAATTTTACCATTGTTTATTTTTCTTTTGACAAGAATTCTAAACTCTATAACTATGTCAAATTTCAAGTTTGTATGTCATCTAGAAGTTTTACAACCCTCAAATGGAGTGCGGGGGTTGACCTAATAATTTTCTTTACGAGAGTCCTAAATCCTATCACTATCTCAAATTTCAAGTTTGAATGTCATCCAGAATTTTTACAACCCCCAAATAAAGTGCAGGGGTTGACTTAATAAAAAAAAATTATATTTTTCTTTACGACAGTCTTAAACCCTATAACTATATCAAATTTCAAGTTCCTGTGTCATCTGCAAGTTTTACAATCCCATAAGAGGGTGCGGGGGATGATATAACGACATTTTTTTATATATTTTCTTTACAATAACCTTAAACTATAATTGTACCAAATTTCAAGTTTCTGTGTCATCTAGAAGCTTTATAAACCCTAAAGGGGTTGCGGAGGGTTAACATAATAACATTTTTCTATATCATTCTTTACGAGAACCCTAAACCCTATAACTAAACCAAATTTCAAGTTTTTATGTCATCTAGAAGTCTTACAACCCCCGAACGGGATGCAGAGGTTGACATAATAACATTTTTTCTTTACAAGAATCTTAAATCCTATAATTACACCAATTTTCAAGTTTCTAAGTCATCTAAAAGCTTTACAACCCCTAAAAGGGGGTACGGGGGTTGTCATAATAACATTGGTTTATTTTTTCTTTACAAGAATCCTAATTCCTATAACTGTGCCAAATCTCAAGTATAATCGTCATATTGTAAATCTTAACGTCGAACTCGATATCAGCGACCTTAGAAACCCCTTTGTACAAAATCTCATACAAATCCAATAAGATTTCTAATTTTACGAAATTTTTATGTTTATGGTACCTTAAAACTTATTTAAAACATTTTAAATAAGTTCAATAATAAAATTCAGACACCAATGAATGGAACTAAAAGATTTATTAAGTAGCTGTAATAAAATATAATTATTCTTGTCGCTTTAAATGACGCAATCCTTACTGAGAAATACACATAGTACTTTGGCAACGCAGAGAGCTATATCATACCCGCTATTTCGAATATACTCACAGATGTTAAGTTTTATGCAAATAAATCAAATTTTAATTATTATGGCCGCCATATTTCATCCTCCCTTTAAAATTTGCAAACGTTGACATCAAATTTGAAATCAGCGACCTGAAAAACTCCTTTGTAGAAGATTTCATACAAATCCAATAATATTTCAAGTTTTATGATGTTTTTATGCATATAATATTTTAAATCTGAAAGCCTTTTAAATAAAATACAGAATCATACACATACAGAAACGAAACTAAAAGTATTTATTACATAGCGTTAATAAAATAGAATTATTTTTGCCAGTTTAAATGACGCAATCTTTACTCAGAAATGCAGAGAGTAACTCGACACCGCAGACAGGCAAAGGAATTCAAGCAGGCTGGCCAATACTGAAAAAATAAATGGACGCTGTATAAACCTATAGCTTGCATAAAATAAACAGACGCTGAATAAACCTATAGCTTGCAAAAGACGCTGACTGATACCATCATTTATATACACTTATATACGCCGGACGCTGGGCGCTACGCTTTTGGTCCGGACGCATGGTAGGCCTCTATAGATATATATATATATATATATATATATATATATATATATATATATATATATATATATATATATATATATATATATATATATATATATATATATATATATATATATATATATATATATATATATATATATATATATATATATATACCAAAAATATGTAACTCATGCTTTGACGAGATAGAATCAACTTTTTCAAATGTAATGTTAGAAGTTGACGATCTCTTAGTTGTTGGGGATGTAAATATTAATTTAGATGAAAACACATTATATTCGAGAAAATTTAATCTTATTATGTCTTATAATATGAAACAGATCGTAACGCAGCCAACAAGGATAACGAATACTTCTGCCACTTTATTGGATGTTATATGTATCAGTAAGAATGTTAATGTCGTAGAGTGTGACAATATCGATTTATTGAACGGTACTGATCATATGCTAACCTACTGCTATCTAGATTACACAATTACGAAACTTCCACCTGCAACATTAACGCATCGCGACTACGAGTACTTCAATTTAAATAATTTCGAAAGAGATGCGGCCTTAATTGATTGGGATTACGTATCTGAGTTACAAGATATAGAGGATAACGTAAACTTCATTAATTCTAGCATTACGCCATTATCTAATGTTCATGCTCCTCTTAAAATGTGTGTACTGAGGCATAAACATCGACCATACATTACAGATACCATAAAATTAATTATTGAAATGAAGAAGAAGGCATACAAGAAATACGTGAAAACTAGAAAACAATGTGATTTAGTATATTATAGACAACTGCGAAACTTCCTATCAACAGCTGTAAAGAATGAAAGGTGTGCTTATATTAGACATCAACTACAGTTAAACAGAAAAAATCCACGTTTACTATGGAAAGATTTCTCACGGTGGAATATTCATTGTAAACATAAATCTGAAATAGCAGATGAAATTAAAAATGCGGATCTAATAAACAATTTTGTACTAAGCAGCATTCAAAATGTAGTGATTGATAATGAAACAATAAATTACTACAAGAATAATAAATCAAATGAAAATCATCAGCTGCCACTATTTAATCACGCAACAGTTGAAGTTGAGAAAATTGTTAATAAATTAACATTTAACGCGTGCGGTGCGGATAACATCAACCTAAAAATTCTAAAACTTGTGTTGCTGTTTTGTAAATTTGCACTAACCCATATATTAAATTTCTCGGTAGATAACGGTAAAGTACCATTTATATGGAAAAACGCTATTATTAATCCCATACCAAAAGTAAACAAGGCAAAGGAATTGAAAGATATTAGGTCTATTAGCATTCTACCTACTATGTCGAAAATATTGGAAAAGATTGTAAACGATCAACTAGTTAATTACGTTTTAGACACGAATTTGTTGCCATCCGTAATATCAGGATTTCGTAAAAATCATAGCACAACTACAGCCATGCTCAAGATCACAAATGATTTAACCAGAAATATAGATAATGGAGAGGTAACTTACCTTGCTCTTTTAGATTTTAGCATAGCGTTCGATGTTATACACCGTACTTTGCTTTTAGCAAAACTTCATTACTATGGAATCTCAAACCAAGCTTATCAATGGTTTGACGACTATTTATCAGATCGCTACCAAGTAGTACAAATTGAAGGTAGTACCCCACAAATGCTTATGGTACGGCACGGTGTTCCACAAGAGAGTATATTAGGTCCTACTCTATTTGCTATATTTACGGCTGATCTTCCTAACGTCTTACAACACCAGTGGAATATTCATCAGTATGCTGATGAGACTCAAATATATAAGTCGTGTTTACCAAGTCAAGTCGATATATTGATTACAGAGCTTAATAGTAACTTTCAGTACATAATGGAATGGTCTGAGAAAAATGGTCTGTGTTTAAATCCCAAAAAAAACTGTGGTCTTATGTATTGGAACAAGAAGAGCATTGAATAAAACAAATCAACAAGAAGCCATACTATTAGGAAATACCGTTATAGCAGTAAGTGAAAGTGCACGTAACCTTGGCCTAATTATTGATGACAACTTAAATTTTGAAAAACATGTTGTTCGAAAGTGCAGTGAAAGTTATATGAAACTTAAATCTCTCTTGAGCTTTAAAGATATTTTGCCGCATGATATAAAGTGGAGTTTGGTGAATGCATTAGTTTTGAGTAATATTGATTGTGGTTAGTTCTGTATATTTAAATTTTTTAACTGTGTATATGAAAAACAGGCTCCAGATTCTCCAAAACTGTTGCTTACGTTTTTCGTATTCTGTCACTCGCATTGAACATGTAACATCACACTATAACCAACTTAGAATATTGAAACTCGATTTCAGATTTACACTTTTATATGGAACATTGTTGTTCAATATCTTACATTCAACGCAACCTTCTTATTTATATGAACTATTAGTTAAAAGATCTACTGTGCATACACTAGCATTAAGAAATATAGATTCATTTAACATACCTCGGCACAGTACTAGCAAATTTAAAAACTGTTTCCAGTATACTGCGGTGATGATGTTCAATGAATATAAAGAGTTATCCTTAAATTGTTCGACAGTTTTGCAGTACAAGAAAAATTTTTAAAATATTTTATTAAATAAACAAGCTAGTATAACTCAACTGTAATAGTAAGCATATATGTAATCGATAAAAAAATAAATTAACATTCTTAAAACTGAACGAAATCATTTTATTATGAATGTCTATAATGCATTTATTAATTATTTGTATATATTAAAATAATTTAAGTCGATTAGAGTGCATTTGTTTAATTGTTGAAAGTGTAAATATAAATGTAAATAGGTTAAGAATCGTGGCAACACCTCAAAGAAATCAATCGATTTTGTTGGTAGCAGTGTTAGGTTTCAGCTTTCGATTGAGTTGACATCCTAACCTCCAAATGTCAATCCCAAAATATAAGTGGAAACATGTTGAATGTTTTGTAATTTTGTATGCAATTACAGATGGGAATATTCTATTTTTTAACTTTTGTATAGTCTGAAGATTACAATCTGCTAAGCAGATACAAGAAATATATAAAAAGTTGTTGAGGTTTAATATATATATTTTTAAAATTAGTGTGTTTGTATTACTGATTTCGTGGATATTCTGATTGTGATGAAAAATTGTATTCATCACATTGCAAAAGGTAATTTTACATTTTGCAATATTTCCGTCGAATTAACATTTGTATTCTGATATTATTAACGCAGAAGACTGAATTGTTCAACATAATTTGATTAATAAAATATATGATTATTAGTTAATACAATAAAATATAGATTATTATAACAGTCATTATATGTCATCATTCTGTTCTGTTATTTGAATTCGCGCGCTATGAGGTGTTGTCACATCTCTGCTGTCTTTCCACATATGTCGTGAAAAATTCTTGTTTTGTTTACTTTAAATTATTATTGTGCATTAACTAGACACAAGATTTCAAAAATATTGGGCAGCATTGTTCTTCGAATATGAGAGTATGTCATTTTAGTTTTTTATCAGATTCCCTACATTTCTTCATCATAATTTTTCGTTAAAACTGCTAAAGGTTAGATGGTCTCCATAAGAGCCCATGTTAAATTCTGGATTTTATTTTCCATTTTTCTCGGTAATGGTACACAAGAAGATTATAAAAAAAAGTTACCGAATAGAATAAGTGTCAAAGAACTCGAGGTTTAAATTTCACGTCATTCTCTACATTTTTACATTTCGCTGTATCCTCCTTAACCCCTTCACACGGATTTCAGGAGTTTTTAACTTTAAAAACACTGTCACATAGGGTTGTCCATAAAATATGTACGCAGTAATACCCCCCATATGGGGCAATCTGGAGGGGGAGAACTTAAACAACGAAATCTCCTAAATCTATGTTAAAATAACAATTAAAAACATAATTATTTTTTATTTTTGCAATTTAAAAAAGTATGAAGAACAAAAGAAATATTCGTGAATATAATTTTGGAAGTGGGCAGGTACTATACTTTGTCCACCCAACAGAAATAGTTAAGCCACAAGAGTGCGCAATATTTGAATAGAATTTTTCTATTGATTGTACACTGGCATGCAAAAAATTCGCGTACACCTATTTTTGATTGTATTAAGTCGGTCTTAACTTTTAAGTTGTCAGTGTAAGTCACTTAAAATTATTTTGATTTATTTTCCTAATGAAAGATTTAAAGATTTATCCATCAAACATGTAATGTGAAAAGTCAGAAAGGTCACGTTAACATAGCAAAAACTACATAAAAACTCGGTTACTTGATTTTAAAAGAGTATGCGATTTTTTTGCAAGCCAGTGTATTTCTAAAATCCGTATCACAACCAAGCGCATACTAAAAGTTTTGAGAGTCCCGAGTGTGTCAGGTGTGAAAGAAGTTGCCTAATTAACTTAACTGATAATTACTTTTTATAACAGATTAAAATAATTGTAATAATCATTTATTAGGAGAAGATTATTATCATTTACTTAAAAAAATACACTGAAGGGAAACTTGCCTTTCATTTAGCATGGCAGCGCTAGATTGCGCGACGGCCAGATGACGAAATTTTAAATATTTTTATTAGAAGGAATGCATCTTAAATCTATTAATAACTTTGTCAAAACGTAAGTCAGCTGGACCAAATTATGTGGGTGGTCGTGTTTTTTTTTAGAATTTCCTCTTTTAAATAGTAATTACTTTACTTTTGTAAGTAGCAAAAGTAATTAACATTACTTTCGCTATTATTTTTAATTATCCTAGTATGTATTTTATTTCAGATAAAATAATACTTAGTTATATGAACACACTATCTACTTACTTACATTAGCTTCATAACAATAAATCAGTTCCAGCATACTATTTTCTGAATATGCAATAAATGAACCCATTTACATTGCTTTATGTCGCTTAAAATGTTTTAACTGGAATTTAACGTATTACTCTATATTATAAAAAGGCAAGTAGTTGATTCAAGATTTATCCCCTAAAGGAAGTAGGTCACTTTATCAGTATTCCGTACAACGTCTTCTGCATTGTAAGCATTTTCATGTAAATTCAATTTTGTTAAAAAAAAGTCTAATCTAGCAGATCATAATTAAATCTATTTAATTCAGCAAAATAGATGTCTTTGAACCAAAAGAATAGCGTACCGAGTAGTACTGTTAGTTATAGATGAGGGTCAAAAGAGAATTTCATTAACAAGTTTAATTTTTAGATAATAAGATGGTAAGTGAAGGTAAGAATTTAATAATCATGTTACTGGGTAAACACATATTTACTCCATAACACACAACATTATTCCATTATATCTCAACCTTCTCTTATCCAATACAAAATATGTGTATATGGTTCAAAATTAATAAATGTCCAACTGGCTATTGTACTGTATCAAATTTATTTAAAATATTTGTAATTTGTTTGACCTATTATAACAGTTACTTGACTTCTATAACATTTATTTAAACCTTCTACACTGTACAGGGTGTCTCAAAAATAATAAACCATACTTTAATACCAGAAAGCTGATAATGTGTAAAGAAAACTTTTCTTATAACTTTTTTCAAAATGTTTACTTTCCAACTTATAATCAAAGTTTGAAGTGTTGAGTCTGATCCTGCACGTTATGATGGATATTCTCTTATGTCGCATAATACTGAGGATTATAATTTTTGTAAATTGAAATAGAGTTGCCAATAAAGCACAATTTCGTCTATGCTGCATTCTATTAAGAATGGCAGATTGTTGATCCTGAATTAAATTCATAAATAAAACACATGTCCTTATTGTTCATGATGGCTTTTGTAATTTGTTGAACTTAAAATAAATTCATTAAATTAAATAAATAAATATAGGGTCTAATAACAGCGTATGCGTTTAATAACTTTAAAATAAAAGAAATCTTATTTTTAAACACAACATTTGATTTCTTAATAGGGCAAGTTAATTAGGTTAAAATGCGATTATGCGATTTAGTGTGGGTACCTTTGAATTTAACTTAAAACCATTCGGCGTTATAAGAAGATTACATTACGAGTTCTAATCTGCGATGTTAATAGATATTTACAACCTGAAGAATTACGTGATTTCAGTAACCCTTTTCAGTCAAACTGAATCATCATGGAAGAAGTAAATATTAACTATTCATAAAATTTTACAAAATGCCAATTCGACCTTGGGGCCAAACTTTTTCAATAAATATTAGTGGTACGTGTCAATAACCAAACCGCTAGATAGTGTTTCTGATCTGATAACGGCAACTTGTATTAAATATCCCCTTTTGCTATCTTCTTTTTGTACTCTGTGCTTGTAAATAAAATATTTCGGCCTGGCTTGTGATTTAGACGTTTGTATTTGTATATTTAATTCTCATTCGTGTAAATAGTTTATTGCTGTTATTAGTTTATTACAATAAAATCAGACTGCGCAAGACAGTTCTGGCTACAGAACATGAATACATTTTTACGTTCTTACATGACATGACATCTAGCGACATACGGCAGATACTATTTGGACAGCGACGATATCAAGTCTGGTGCTAAGTTTAAGGTAATATTTTCTTCGCATTCATAATAATTGCAGTAATAATTGCTAAACCTAAAAGCTCAACTTCTCCAGTGTTTTTACTTTAAGCACTAAAATTAAAGACGATTGGAGGAGAAACTGAAAATTAACTTTTTAATAAAAAAGCAGTAGATACTAATCAAACATATCATAATAGCCAGTTCCAATGTTCGATGTCCACCAAAAAATATCTCGAAAAGAAAAAGACTTAGTAAGCTGAAATTTTACAGGCTAGTGGGTCTTACCCCAAAGGGTACACGAGTATATTTCATAATTATATATCATAAAAAAGCTTCAAATCTTCAGAGCATTATACTTGAAGCAATTTTAAAGTGATGAATTTCCATTGATTTCTGTGGTAAAAGGTATCTCCCATAGACTTAACATAACATTGATTTTTAAAAATAGTTAGCGAACGCAAAAAATGTGTCGGTCGACTCAGCTCGTCGAGTATGTTCAGATTATATTTTCGTGTCTCATTTGCCGTATGTCATAAATATTTATTAACAATAATAATCAGAATATCACAATTTCAAAAATTACGTACATACATCGGGGTTTCATCTTTCAAAATTAATAATAGAAAACTATTTTAATGTAAATTATTTTTGATATGTGATTTATGTTTCTTTACAATTTTTATTAAATAAAATGCTGTTTATTGGAAGTATTTTAATAAATTTAAAATAATTAAGAAAATACTGTCATATGCAATTGGTGATTCCGTTAATAAAAACTTTCAATAATTATAATAGAAAAAAATTATTAAATTTTAAATATAATTTCGATGAATATATATATTTTTAAATAATCATAATGTTAATTGTTGATGATTCGTTACCGTGATTTTGTTATTTGTCAAAAATTTGTAATAATAATAATAGTATATTATTCAACCACCATATATTGATGGCTATTATTATTAATAGCCATTATATGCGAGTAGAATACTTAGTTTGTACATGACTATTAAATATTAACTAGGGAAACTTAGTCTAATTTCTAAGAATAATTACTTAATATTAACATTTATCAAATAAACGCAAACGATTAAAAACAGTTGGAAATACTAAGCTTACTATTCTCAGACGAACTTTTGAACGCGTTATTTAACAAACACCTCCTTACCCCCCCCCCCACCAATCCCGACTTATCCATCTTCCTCCTTTAGTTACCCCCTTACTCCTCGAACTTGTATCTTCGTTAGATTTACCTCTCTTCTCTAACTTACCGCCTCTGGCTAACTCCCACTAGGACTCCACCAGTAGGTAAAAATTGGGAGTTCTGGAACCACCCCCCACTCCTGACATTGACCTTGAACCTATCTCTCTCTAACACATGGTGACCTTGAATCTATCTCTGTCACCTAAACGTGGCAACACCGCATTCTCAAGGTCAACAATATGACAAAAATGTTGTGACCTTGAACTCAAGGCCACTCTTCAAGTTCATCAATATGGCAACAATGCATTCAAGGCCATGCAGGTAACTAAATTAGGTATATTCAAGGTCATCAAACACCATTCAAGGTCAAGCTGTAGATATATATATATATATATATATATATATATAGCAGGTCGCATGTATCGCGGTGTTGCCATATTGATGACCTTGAGAATGCGTTGTTGCCATATTGTTGACCTTGAGAATGCGGTGTTGCCTCGTTTAGGTGACAGAGATAGATTCAAGGTCACCATATGTTAGAGAGAGATAGGTTCAAGGTCAATGTCAGGAGTGGTTCCAGAACTCCCAATTTTTACCTACTTCCACCCCCCGACTTCCCTACCCATTCTTACCATAAAACTCTACATTGAATTCATATATCATATACCACCTTTGGAAACTTTGTCGGTTATTTTGTTCATGTTCCTTAAGAGATAAAACATTAGTTATTCGACATTCCTATTGTACTTTTTCATCAGATATCCCAATCTGCAAAATTAAAAAAATTAAAATGTTTGAAGAACGAACACACTCCACAGACATACAGAAATATCGAATTTTGTGAAGATGTTCCACAGCAAAAACTCGACTGAGAACTGTTGGTGGCATACTAAGCAGGTATAAAGAGGATGTTTAGTTCCAAAACGTGACGAAGCAATCGGCCTTGGGTATATTAAAATGCATCGATTACGAATAATGCTTAAAAATGTTAATATGAGCATATCGGTATTGTACAACTCGTAGACGAAGTAGAACAAAAATGAGCCGTATTTTAAATATATAGATTAATAAATAATAATTGACCTATAAATAAAGTTCAATATGGTGTATTCACTATCGAAGGACATAAGATTTTCGTAATCTAAAGCATTGTTAATGGGAACAGGATAAGTTTGATCGCCAATAATGAAATCTTTCTTTAGAATAATCGCACCAGTCATTAACAATTTGCAAACGTATCTCGAAAAAATGTGTTTTGTTTAAACAATATTAAACTGCTATAAATGAGCAATTGCCATCACCTAATATTTGAAAAATTTGTTTACTTTCCATGGTTTTCAACTAATGCGGGTTTGTTTACGCAACCTAATAACAAATCAAACGTTAAATACAAACTTTTATAATCGTTACTATAATTATAAGTTAACCAACGTTGAAAACTGAGATGGCGCTGCAAGTGGATGGTTGTTCTCGTGCGTATCCAAATAAAGGTTTTAGATTTATTTATTTGAAAATATGAAACTTAAAGAAATACAGAAATTGAGTAGTAGACTAATCTACACAACGAAAGCTCAAATATAAAAAAGAATCACGTAAAACGGCCCAGTACAACTCTCAAACGAACTGGAACAAAAATAAACCTTGTGTTTTAAATATATAGATGTTAAAAACTGCTGCAAAATGATTTTAGAAATGTGTAGTCGCCCGCGTAGCAGATTTTGTAATTTGCATAATTTGCAATAATTTCGTCTGTGTCACAGATAGCGATATAATGGGAACTTCCTGACCGGCTAGGTCGCGGTGTTAAAAGAAGTGCCAGTTATGTTAAAAATTTATTTCACAAAACATTAACCTTAATCTGACTGAATCTTTGAGCCCGGCCAATTGCGCCTTTAATATACTTCGTTAAAACCAAATGAATTTAGGAATAATACTTTGTTACATAACCTAAAAGTTAAGAAAGAAGAAAATGTTTATATACGTAGTTTCGGTGTTGAGTTCTGTGTTGGTCATGTATTGGTTTGTCTTCTTTCTACTCTTATTGGTAGCTGGTAAAATACTTTAATTACAGATACGTTTCAGATAACAGCTAAGCTGGTGGCCAATAAATACCCAACGTCTTGGACGGTGGAATAAGGTAGAATGCAGCTAAAACCCGGGAGTATAAAGAAGGAGGTAAACGTAGATGCTGGAAAAGAAAGGATCCTAAAAAGAAATTCTGTATAAATTAACGATCTATCAACATAACTTTGCTTATGTTGTAGGCCTTTGGGACTACCGGAAAAGATGTTTTCATCGGCTATAATTGTGTTGAAAGGTATTCCTACAAGACAAAGAATTGTTATAGATAACCATAATGATTATAGTAATTAAAAGATGTACCTTGCAGCAGAGCTTAAAAGACCAACAAGTTGGATTCCTGCGACCCTAACAATCACCACTGTGAAAAACTGATCACCAACAGTTTAATGTACTTTATTCCACAATAAATCATAAAGAGAGACATCATCAAAATTTCCTAAAACTGAAATAAAGCAAACACTCTACATGCAAGTCAAATTACAACTCATTTTTTAAAAGAAGAAAAGTGATTATCTTATCAACATGTTCTAGAAAACCGAGATAAAGCTAAATTCGCCAATGAGGTAGCCTGAACAGGAACATTACCAAATAAGGAATAGCCAATAAAATGGTGTGCTCATAAACACTTCCATATTTGAAATGACAAGAATATGATAAACACATTGGAGAAAATCATTTTAAGAAAGAAAAATTTTAGGTTAAACATTAAGTAAAATTGAACTGGAGAAAAGCCTTTAAAAAAAATTGTAACAGCGATATGACTTTTCCACCAAAACCTTCTTTAGACTTTTTACTAAATATAGACTCCGTTATATAGGCGTCTATCTTTCGTAATAAATATGTTTTTCACCTGACGAAAATTTTAGTGCACAAGTATGACATACGGTAACAATACTAAATAAATACATACAAAACTAAATTTTAACTAGTGTGTTGCAATCTACAGCTTTGGGAGAATTTCTGAAACCAAGATTAACTTTCTAGCTCCATACAGGACGAAGTTACGACAATGCAAACTGAAAAGTAGGGCGATTTTTATTTTTCAAAATTTTATCTAAAACTGGATTTTTAAGGGTTAATGCCATTCCAAATCGACGGGCGCCCTCCGGATTTGGATTAAACAGGGTAATTTATATAATAAACAGTTTTCAAAACACATATTGTGTCATCGAGTTCGAACAACCAATTCGAATTCAGGCAGGTAGTGATTTATCATTATTCACGGCTGGTAGCCAATCATGTATGCTCCGTGCATAATGTGTATAATTATAATTGAACATAGACAACTATAATGAGTGTATTATAACATAATCGTGGACAAACAGAATTAATGCAGTAAGCTATTTAAAAATAAATATATGTTTTATTATTGTTATAAATAAGTTTTCAAGTAACATAAAAATGTTTCAATTATACATGTACTTTGCAGGAAAAGTAAGTTTTGCTTATAGACATGATTTGATAATAATCTTGCCTCAAATTATATAAAATAGGACTCAGAAGGTTATTCCGTTACCCATGTAATTGTGCTCTTTGACAACTTTTGTAAATTGCAAAACAAAAATAAGTGTATTTTTGTATAACACAGTGGCAACACAACGTACTTGTTTTAGTTCCTCAACTAGCCGATGTATTGTATACATCCATTAATTTGCCCATTTAGCCTAAACAAAGAGCCTGCTTGCAGGTTCATTTTATTGTAATTAATTTTTTGATGTCTGTAGTGAATTTACATAATTTTTTACTATTCATTCAATATTTATATTTATTAATGTATGTTTTGATATTAAATTGCTGTATTTTACTTTGTTTTATTACGTTCTGAAATTCACATAAAAAAGCTATGTTTATATGAAATAAAGCGTTTGTGCCTGAAAGCTGTGGAATAAAAGTAAATACAATTATCATAAATGATTTAACTTTTGTTATAAACGTAATTAGAAAATCAATAGCACAAACAACACAATATTTTTAAAATTCACTTTAAAACTTATTTAAGATCATTAATTTTTCTTGTGATTATGATTTATGCTCGCGATCCTTTAGCTTTTTAATTCCCCGAAGAGATATAAAGTTAAATTACGGTTTCTTCTCCCCAGAGAATCTCAAATCTTCTTAATTCAGATTTTTTTTCGTATTTATTCCTTACCCACGTTTATACATTGAAATAAATAAGTTAGCCGACCGAAGTTGGAATTAGAAAAAAAGGGGCAATGTTCAAAAAAAAGTGTAAAAGAATTAAAATTTATGTGAAATGAACCACAAATTACACTCTATATACCCTATACAAAGCTTCATTATTTTTCAATTTTGTATTGTGATAACGGAAGTGAAAAAGTAAATAATAATATACAAAAAATTCACGTGGAAAATAACGTTCCAAAATACGCACCTCGAAAATCTGCATAACTATCTCACCGCCACACACTTTTTCAAAATTAGAACGTCCATTTAAAAACTTCCAGCTGGAAAAATATGAGTTCCTTGATTTGTTTACAGTTCTTTAAAAAGATTTCCTGCCAGATTCTCTCGCTTTGTTATCGAATCGTATTTTCGTCTAAACAAAAGCACTTCAGAAAGTGAAGTTTTTTGAAAGAATACTTTATTTATGTGATAGTTTAACGAAATGTAATTATTGTTGATATAGCATTCATTGATTTTTTTAATCAGTATATAGGTCAAAGATGTGGGTTAAAAATAAAAGAAACTTGAAAATTTATGGAGTCTTAATTACACGTGTATTATGCAGAATGGTTAAACTAAGGTCATTTTAATGATTTCATGTGTTTGTAAATATCACGCAATAAATACTACATGTTGAATATGTAATCCCTAAATTTCCAAGTAACGGGGTACAACTAAAAGTTTTTAAATTGTAATTAATCACAGATCATGATTTTCAAAATATAATTTAAAAGAGTGTACTGTGGCTAATTACTGCAAAACAAAAATAAGTGAGCTCTTAAATTTATTATAAGTAAATAATAATGCCATCCGAACAAGGAAGGGTATGAAAGTGCGTAGTATTAGATAGTGATGTACTCAAGCCCGAGCCAAGTTCGACTCGATTTCGAGCCGAGTTTCGAGTCGAGTACGACAATTCTTTATTCGAGTCGAGTCGAGCTTCACGTACATCGAGCCCGAGTCGAGTCGAGTTTTTGAAGTCGAGCTTTTCGAGCCGGCTCGAGAAAATTGTACAGTTTACAGTATTTCCCCTATTTTGTACTTTAACGGATTATAACTAAGAATTTGCGCAATTACTTTTCTTTAAATTGCTTCATTACACTATAACACTTAAAACATAACGAAATTTTTAATTATTACATAATTATTTTATCCCGTTATTAGGGTGTAGTGTATTCATCAATGACAAACAAAATGTTAAAAAGTAAAACTACTGCTGCTTGTAATCTGATCTTATCTTTTATGTTCAAAACGTGTTGATAACGTCGTGGATTTATTAACTTATATTAAAAAAATAGTAATTTTAGTTTGTTTTGTATTTTTATTAAGATTAATGATGACTTTTAATTTACTAATATAATCAAACACTTCACTTTCAGTCTTAATTTTCAAAATATTGTTGCAATATTAGGATTGCATTGTTTGCTTCATTAATGGATGGTGGGATTCTGACTTCATCTTTTAATTCATCTTCAGACAATGAGTTTTTGTTAGTTGTTTTAACTTCTGAAACGATATCATTTTCGTCAAGTGTACCGCAAATAACATCGTTATTGTCTATTTCTATGTATTCATTGAAGGAAATCTCAGAGTTTATTGTATTCCACTTTGCAAGCTCCTTATCAGAAAAACATTCTTCTAAATGATTTTCCTTAAATTCTGTGTAAAAACCCAATTTCTTAAAACAATTCTTAATTGTTTCTGGTTGAATCTGACTCCATGACAATCGTATCAAATGCACAGCATCGAGAACATTTATTGCTTTAAGCTGTTGGTTGTTGTCCATTTGCTCTATCATTTGCAGTACAATTTGTTTACGGTAAAATTGTTTAACATTGTGAATGACACCTTGGTGTAAGTACACGGACAAGATCAAAGAAACAAACCGGATTCCAGAATCTTCTTCAACAACAAATCAATTAAACACTTTATCTAAAAAGGTTTACCTACTTATTTCGGGATTTTTTAAAAATTTGTTTAACATTTGGTTTTAAACCGGATGGGTAATGAAAATGAGCCGCAATGGATCATCCCTTAATCCTTTCTTTGAAACCTGTTTACTATCACCGGCTACTTACTAACACATTTATTGTTTATTTAGACACCTTAAATACATAATCACAAGAAAACTACCTAAAATTTGCTAAGAATTCACATTTTTGGTTTAAAGTGTAATAAAAAGAACCGACAAAAGTTTAAAAAGATATGTAGTAAATATCTGTAGTCAGTCTACAGATTTCTTTCAAGTTGTTAACAACGATTTGTTTTAACGTATAGACTTAGTGGTGAATCAGTGCAAACATTAATCTTTTTCTTGTTTACTGAGATTTTGATTTTTATGTTCAATATGGCAGACTTTGACAGTCACGACAGTTAGTCGTCACAAGCGACTCGTTTTCTGACTAAGAGGAGAAAAAAGTCTTCGGGACTGCTATATGAATTTGGAAAATAACTATGATTCGAAAACGAGCCGGCTCGACTCGACTTGAAACTCGACTCGATTTCGAGCTGAGTTTCGAGTCGAGTTGAAACAGATTATTTCGAGTCGAGTTTCGAGTCGAGCTTGATTTTTTTTTTCGAGTCGAGTCGAGCTCTCTAGGAAAGCTCGGCTCGACTCGGCTCGAGTCCATCACTAGTATTAGATGTTCTATTTTGTCATTATTGTTGACTTGCGTCTAGATCACCTGCTTTGGTACATTCTTGTTTCGTGCGTCGCGTTTCGTCTACCAACGAAAACCTACCTGAAGTCTTCTCGTTTCGTGCAGAATTAAAATAATGCTGTTTATGACTTCTTATTTAGTGCGTAATTTACCTGCACATATTTACGTGATCTTACGTGAATATCAAGTATGATAGTAACTTTAGTATTCTACACTTCAACCAACGCAGAGCTAGCTAAAAAGTAAGCAAATTATGTCACTCTTTGGTACTCTCTTTTACTTAAGCATCATTTGTTCACCATTAGTATCGCTAAAAGACAAACGAAAACTTTTAGTAAATCTATAAAAAATACCTTTGTATGGTTTTATTAAGATTCTGTGTATTCAAGTTTTATTCAGATTAGATTTACTTATGTTAAACGTTAAAGTGTAACAATTTAAAAAGCTTTTAATTCAAAGTGTTTAATTAACAAGTACCAAAAGTTAATTAAGTGTTTATTTGGTTCTTCGTTTAATATCGTCTTATATATAACAAGATAAATTTATGGAAATAATTGAATACTTAATTTAATTTAAATTTATTTTTTAATATAATTTAATATTTTTTTTATATTTAAATATGATTTAATATAAATAATTTTTATTTCATTTATTTTTAATTCCATTTAATATAAATATAAATAATTAAAATTTTACTTACCATGGTTTTAAAAGAATTAAATGGATTTGGTATTCCGTTTTGTAAAACTTTTTTTTAATTGAAAATAATTATGCAGAGATATTTGACACATGTTTCTTGATTTATTTGTCAACTTTAATAAAACCAGACAACTGATTGATTCAAGGGGTATCGAAAAACAGTAAGTTGGTAATTTTGTAGCACCAATAATAAGTGATAAAAAATCAAGTTTAGTGCTGAGGTGTACATGAGTACAGGTGGACAAATGAGTCCGTAAAAGTTTTACTTTACGGATTATTGCAGAAAAGACAGTTTTATGGATTTTCATTTATTATATTGATCAGCCTTATTGATTCACTATAACAACCACAACTTTCACTTATTTTATTTTTAAAACAATCATAGCACTATAAATTATAATATATTATTAAATAAACAATTAAGCACTATAAATTATTAATTATACAATATTGAACAAATTATTACTATCTCAACAATATCAATGCAACCCTGGCAACCAACAATGTTTATAAACTTCCAATAAATACAGTAACAACAGGTTAATGTTAATATTTTGAAATCGCAATAATAAAATTATTAAAAACAGATAAATGAGGTTTCAGTAGTACTCGACTGTGCAGTGATCCGATATTTACAAATAATAAATCAACCGATGTACGAGTAATCCAGATACGGCGGATGTACAAATGATTTCTATTATTATTAATAAATTCTGCGACTACTGCATCCGATGTACTGCTAATCCGGAGTTTATTTAATCAAGTAAAGTGCAACAGTACCCAATAACGGAGTTCCTAGTTCAAATATGTGAAGGTGGATGAAAACACTTTTTTTAATAATCCTGTTATTTCAAGAACGGTCAAAGATAATCTCATGAGATCATGTACACAAAAAATGTTTGCAATTTAATTTGTAGAATTTTATGTAAACCGGGTTCAATTTAAAAAAATCTGAAAATATTAATTTGAAAATATAACAATTCAATAGTAGATTTTACCTATCCACGCTAAAGTCTTTCTGAAATATCTTGCAACCTTGCAACTTGTTAATGGGAAAACTGAAACTGTGGGGTAAATTTACTAAAACTGTACTTTACCCTCATCACACACCTTTTACTCACTCTGGATACGCCTTTCAAAAGCTAGGTTATCATCTCCATCAGTCACTCAAAAACTAAACTAAAATCTAAAAGTCTAACCTATCAAAGCATGTGTAAGGCGGCGCTAGATTTGTCATGTTTTTTAAATTTTAAATGAACTAAATGGTCTTTGTATCGACCCTTCAAAAATCTCTTAGTTTCTCCTATATATACTTGATTACAGTTATTACATTATATTTCATATATTCCTGATTTATCCATGTAATCTACTTGATGCTTTGGGTTTCCTAAAACATTCTTAAGGCTGTTATTCGAAATCGTAACTGTTTTTAAACCAACTTTTTAAACGATAGCTTTAAGACTTTTCGTAAGACAGGGATAAAACGGCAATTTTACAATGTTTCTTATCCTATGCTTAATGTAGTAACTTGCTTAACTCTTAGATTATTTCTATGTTTTCTAATAGTATTATAGACAATATCCTCGGAGTAACCGTTAGAAACAGCAATGTCAATAATTTTCCTGAGTATTACTTTATATCTGAATTTTGAAAGGGGGAAATTTAAGAACCTGTGAACTAGAAAGTTTATAGCGGAAAGTTTATATTCCAAAGTATGGTTGGTGTCCTAGACTATACATCTACTAGTACTAGAGAATTTCCTGTAGACGTCTATTTCTAACTTATTCGTATTACTTAAGTATTACTAACATATCCAAAAAGGATAGTTTCTTGTCAACTTCCAATTTTATGCTTGCATAATTTCTCGGAAATCGAAGGCTGGAGCTGAAGTGCAGAACTTCGCATATTTAAGAATAACTAGGGAAATCTCGTCAAGACATGACGGTCAAAAGCATTGAAGGATTTCCCTATATACAACATTCGACGTGTGATTACAATCCTTTGGATTTTCGTGATTGATTATCTAAATAAAGGCAACCGAACATAACCAGTTGAAAATTCTAAGCCTAGCACTCCTCTCTCCCAGCTTACCCTCCTCTCTTCTGACATATATTCCTTTCTGGCTTACCCCTCCCTGTCGGTTTATTCTACATAAATAAATGCGTACGGAAACTCTACCTTACGAAATGATAAGAATAAAATCAAAAATCGATCTTGTTTAAAACATTCTTGAAAACGTCTATTAGTACATATTTCAAAAACATGACATAAACATAGTGTTGGCAAATTTCCTGCCTTTTATACAAACAATATGAAACTACTCTGAATAAGCAATTGCCAGCTATTATTTGTATAATTCCTTTGTTCATAATTTTCAACTATGCAGGTTTTGTCTACGCTTACTAATGATGGAAGTGGACAGCTGCATCACCCCTTATATTTTTAAGCGAAGAATACTTACGAAATCCACCACCGTGGAAGGTGAGAGGGCGCCCCTAGTGAATGTCCGATTCGCCCGTCTCAAATTAAACATTTTAGAGTTTTTCAAATTAAAAATATAAACATTAAAAAAATATAAAAATTAAGTAGTGTTGACTAATCTAACAGCGAACGCTTTAATTTAAAACAAGAAACGCGTAAATCGGCCTGGTGGATGTCTCAAACGAACTGGAACAAAAATAAGCCTTGTGTTTTAAATATATAGATTATGTCACCCTGCTAGAGTTCATAAAGGTGGTACCTAGTCGATTACCGACAAAGTTAAGTGGAATAGTGTATAATTATTTATTACCTTACTCAAAGATAAAGTGTTCAAAGAAAAAATAAGGTCAAGGTTTACTTACGTTTCAAAAACGATAATAGAACCTTTAATTTTGCTTGGCCCTAATGAAAGTGTATACTATTTTTCGATAATATATTTCTATCTTAACAACTAAAGATAATATATGTACTGCTGTGGTATCTTGCTATGCATATAATATTCATATAAAAGGATATTTTAATTTGTTTAATAATTTTTATTTAGTTTGATTTTATCGTATAAATGACCATCCAAAACATCCAAATTACATATTAAGGGCATCAGATCAGAGGGGCGTAACCGCCAAATTTGTGATTTTCTCTTATTATGACATATTGATTGAATTGATTTATTTATGGACCTGCGTGTTATCACAAACGGGCGTATTTTTTGTATAGCCAGATTTATAACAAATAACTAAAATAGATTGGCATATTAACGTATTAATAAAATATTTTTATCATTTCCTGTAAAATCTGCTTTTTGGCTCTTACGCTCCTCTGAGCTGATGCCCTCGATATGCTATAACAGAGAAAATCTTTGTTAGATTTAAGCATCATTATATACCATCACCTGCAATAAAAGAAGATATCTTAATATAAGGTTTACTATAGTGAATATTAAAATAAAGGTTTCTAAGTTGTAGACAATTATAATATAAATTTATTATCTATTGATAAGAGGAAGAGAAAGTATAGAACAACCTAGGTACATAATAATAAAAATAATTAAAGAAGCATAAAAAATTTGAAATGAGAAAACTTCTTAAAAATGTAAAACATGTTAAAATTTGTATAAAACTGTTACTGTAATATGAAATGGTCATGATATAAAATATACAAATCCTATACACGCTAAGAGTCCCAGAGTTTCATTGTATAGATAAAAAGAAGAAAATAAGAAAGAACTAAATTCATTTAACCAGAAGAAGAAATATTTAGTCCAGATGGAGTGATGTCTTCATATCACAATTTAGACTGTGTCACCTGCCTATCGAGAAAGCTAATATGTCATTCTAGAGTTTTAGATTTAGCTGAAACATACAAAGAAGAGAGGTGAATAGTTAATTGTGAATTGTGTGTTTATTTCTCACTGTAAAACAAATATCCCGTATAACAGATTAGTCAAGGTGTGGTAAAGTAAACATAAATACAAAATAGTTATTGTAAAGAACATGTAATTTGGTAAATGCAGATTGTCTTTAGCTTTCACCATAAAATATTGTTTAATGCATTCAATCTTTCATACTTATATTCAACATAAAATAAGAATAGTCACACAGTAAAATCAGATATTCAGTAAATAAAATTTTATTCATGTGCTAAAATAATATGTCACCTGTAATAATTTAAGGTTATAAAATAAAAGTGACTTTGAGTAATAAACCAGTAGGGTGGCGTCAGTAACAATATAAGTTCAAATATAAATAAGCAGGAAATAAAATATTTCCATATAAAATATCCCTTAACCCAGCGATGACATTGTATTTATTACTGAAAATTTTACCTAATCAATAATTATATTTATAGATTAATTTCAAGAGTCTCACAGCAATATTAGATAAAGTTTAATATCTAACCTCACAGTACATAGTATATAAAAAGTTCTTGTTTAACAACCTTATAAAAAAGTTCTTATTACTGTAAAAAGAAATAAAGAATCTTGTACGACTAAGGGAAAATTACAGACATACCTAGTTACAGATTTTAATCTAACTTTTATTGTTCGTCGTTAAAATGGAAACGAACAAGACAAAATTGTTATATTCTTAATTTTCCATTATTGTTGGAAACTAAAATTTGCATACTTATGTACTACTAGGTACGTCTAAGCGATTTAAAGCAATTTCACTACGTGATCATAAAGTTTCTTCGATTTAAAGCGAGTTTAAAAGATAGAAGAAATTAGGTTTTCGTCATCTAGCAACTACCCTAATAGAAGAGCGTTGCAGATTTTGCTGCATCTAACAAAACAACAAAAAGTGCGATTAGAGAAATTGAATTTTAGTAAACGTCCGTAAAATTACTTTGTTCTGTTTCTTAAAGTAGTTCTGCTTCTACACGGTAACAAATGTAGTGTAAAATTCGAACACTAGACCACTTTGACAAGTACATATGTGCTTAGGTTCAATACATTTAGAATCAAATGTCTAATCTCTACCTTCGTGTAGACCATAGAGTTATACGTTAATACAATGTTAGTGAAATTTATTACACTCTAAAACAATTATATCTTTAATTATTTATGTTAACTTTTTTACACTAAACAGTCTAATCGTTTCGGAGTAAGAGTTTACTTTTGACTTTTGAATCTTTTACTCTACATGGGAAAAATACCCTATTTAGAGTGGATTGTTATAAAACTTTTGTATAATTTGTTTTATATTTAGATTAGAATTTAGAGTGAATTTAGTGTAGTTTTCAATGTCAAAATCAATAATAAAATATGTGATTTATTTATTTATTGCAATGCAAACATACAAAAAAAGTATATAAGGTATATACAGTAGTGTCCGCGTTTATTGCTTGAAAAGAAAAAACAATATGAAATATTGAGAAAAGTACAAACTCCGTTGAACATTAATATTAAATAGTTTACTGTTGAACACGTTTTAAATTTCCTTTGTTCTCGTCTTACTCATCATAAGTAACACTAATTACTAAAATTATAAAATAATACATGTATTAATAAAATGTTGAAAATGTAAAATTGTTTTAAGTTCTCTTATATTAATTATTAAAACAAACCGCGAAATTTCACATTCACACGCAGTAAAAAGACGTGAACATATTTGCACTAACAGTTCTAACTGTTAAAGCTTTGTAATTTGAAAAGTAACTAAACTTAGCTGAAATTTCAAAATTTTACAATTCTAAACTTAATGTAGATACTATTATTTATGTACAGATAGACCCTTTTGGTCTAGTCGATATAATTTTGATCTCTGAGTTTTGCTTAGTTGGTCATTACAATTTAAATTGTACAACTATATTAAGTTATTTAAAGATTTGTAAATTTTTTAAGTTCCTACCAATTTCAGTAACTTTTGAAATTGAAGTTTTAACAGTTTATAACTTGTCAAAGTCAAATACTGCAGACAGCTAATTGTCGCCATTTCTTGTTAGTGTCGTTATTGCGCACACGCATAATCAAACACTCTGTCAAGTATATATTGGTGCCAATTCATTTTATTTACTCTAACTAGAGTAACATGAACGCTAATAAACATTTTTTCTCCAATTTAGATCACTTTAATGGATTTTCTTCTCTTAAAAAATACAGTTATAGTGAATTTTGTTACACTTTGAATTATATTGAATATTCAATCTTTGAATATTCAGGGTTTAGAGAAAATAAACTTCAGTAGTAAAGAATTATTTTTGTTATAAGAATAGAGTGAAAAAATGCTTTTCTACTCCAAATTTTAACTCTAAAAATCTTTACCCAGTACTCTAAAGCTTGTTCACAGGGCTGATTTTTTTACTGTGTATGTTCATGCCAATGAAAACTTATGTACTGGCAAAAACACTTAAATACACTTATAAATTTTATCAATGCTGTAACTACCGTTGTTCGGTAAATTGAACTAAAATAGTCCGAGTACGAAATAGACGGTTTTCTTGGCAATTAATTGACAATTAGGACATTATACAAAAATTATTAATATTTTTGCAAAAATAAAACACAACCGAATCTGTAAGTGATTACAAACTGTTAGGTAATCATTGAAATGCCTCTTCAATTGATTTTTATAACATCGCAACCAATTGAAATAGACTGCTTGGAGGATAACATCTCTTGTTATGTTTGTTCCAAATCAATCAATTGAACTGTAACAACCGCTTACAGAATCCATCTGGATAGTTATTATTCTGAAATAGAAAGCTTTATTAATATTTTCAAAAGATATTTAAGAATGTTTTGTAAAACTCTGTGTATCTTTTATACTTTCCACAAATTTATATTAAAATTGTTGAAATAACTCGGTCAAGTAATACAAAACAATATAATTAATTTAAAAATGCTGAACTTCCTGAACCGGTGTTAAAAATTTACGCAGGGGTAAGCTTGGGCTTCGTTTCTAAAAAGGCTGAAACCCTAAAATGCTTGGAAAATTCTCTGCTATTAAAAGATCTTGTTCAAAGATAAAAGTTTTATTAAGGTAATATTTTAAAATGCAGAAACAATTTGGATGGTATTCTGTTTCTCTAAAAAGGAAGAATAAAAACAATAAGAATATTTATTTGTTTGTTTATTTATTTTTAGCATCAATTTTTACCAACAAAGTGGTTGCCAGAAGTAGTGTTGGCTAATAAAATAATTTCATAGCTTAATAAATCTAAGAATATTTTTCTAGAATGTTTTTAGCTACAATTTTTGCAGTGAGAAGTCTGGGAGTTATTATTGATATCTATTAGTGGTTGTAAAAAGTATAAATTCTAATTAATTAGTTACTATTAAGTTAAGACGCCCCAGTGTCTTTATCAAACTGTATTTGTTCTAATATTTTCGATTAATTTCATTCCAAGCTTCTTAATTAAATCTTGTAAGCCTAAGCCTTGTGTAATCTAATCGTGTAAGCCTGTTTGGCTCGGGCGCTGAGTTAGTAAGCGGGATCTCTGCTCGTGCGCCAACTTTGCTTACGAAGGACGCTGAGTAGTTTTCGGTTTGTCGTCGGTAATTCTCGGGTGCCAGTTATTTTAACGTGGTATGCTTCACTAATGGAGAAATGGTAATGCAGGGAACTGCTGGGGTCGTACATATCAACCCTGTCTGGATCACTTTGTGGGTGTCTACCTGCTTCCCTAAAGTGCTTATAAAAGAAAGGGTGTTAATTCTAGCAATAAAACACCCAATCTTGAAACCATCAGACGATTTATTATCACCAAAGCTCCAATTATGTAAGGATGAGATCTGGGGGAAAAAGGAATCGGAACTGTAGTCAAGAAGACTTACTCTTGGATTCCTGGCCGTTACTGCTTCTGATGGTTGGCGAGTCCCCAGAAGGAATTTACTAAAACGGCCACAACATCCTCTTTATTAGATGGTCGCGGAGCGTAGGAAAAATGACAGGAGTTAAACGGAGCAGCGTAGGGAAAATGAACAACAGGAGAAGGGACGCGTACGTATACTTAATCGACGGCTTATCTCAGCGGCTATTGATTACAACGGATGATAAGCTTATTTACTCTTACCCCAATGAGAATTAAATAAAGTAAAGTAACTTCGATACAACGTAAGCAACCACTAAAGAAGAACTTTTTCGTCCCTTAATCCTGAATGAGTGAAAAGAGGTGAAATATGTCAGAGAGAAGATCAACACACACAAATAAAATGATGTTTAATGATGAATTAATGCTTTCGCTTAAAAATTTCGAGCCATGTTGTCTATTTAGGGTCTGATTCTTGAATGTAATTTACAATTAAACCTGCCAATAAATAACCGATATATTGTAAGTTGGAGTTGGCGCTGTAAACTAGAGTGAGATTTCCTTCTGAGTGGTATACGCGTCGCGGTTTTGAAAACCGGTTTGTTAGGTGCGCACAAAAAACCCGACACTAGCAATACCATTAAGAGGGAGAGAAAAAAAGGCCGCACTAAAAATATTACATGCACACGCCATCAACAAGCGATAACATTAACTTCAACAAACCACCAACAACAACCGACTCTCAAGATCGGCCAGGTCTTTGATCGACGCTTTGCCTTATCACCATTTTCGTTTTACTTCGAAGGACAGGAAATAAGTCGACCGTCACGTTGTTCACATCGTTGTGTGTTGGTTTTGTGCGATTCATCTGGATGTTCACTTGATTTCAGGTAATTTTGACTATTTTATTGGAACTAGTGATTAGTTTTGGTTCTTTGTTTTTAAAATTTTGGATTTACTGCTTCATCTGACAATTGTTCTTGGTACGATTTCGAATCTTTTTCATTGCTTTGGATTGAAAATGATTTTTGTTGAGGCTCAGCATGAATAAAGGTGTGCTCATGGGCGATTGTGTGCCCCATCGCGTCATCCGCATGAAGGGCGATGGCGGTTATTTTTTTGTAAAATAGGACAATTTTTTTCGGTGCGTCGTCAGTCAAAAACTTCACAGTTCAATGGTAATAAGTGCAAATTTTAGTTAGTCAATAATGTTAAAATCAGAAGGACAACTCCTTCATCGCTTCACCCTAAGACAGCAAAATCCAACTTTCAAAAAGGCGTGTATATAGTATGTAAGATATGTATGTATAGACAATTAGACATATAAGATATTTTATTTTGTTCCAACTTTTGGTCAATGTAGTTATATAATAAAAAGTTTCTTTTAAGATAAATATTAACAATTGATTAATGTTTTACATTAAATCAAATTTATAAATGTAAATTCGTATAGAAAAACTACCACCCTGGCTCGGAATCGGACCCAGGTCTACCGCTCTTCGGACACTCTTCCAAGTGAGCTATCAAGGTCAACCTACAGTAAGATGATAATTGTAAATTGTAATTGAAGTTGTATAAGTTAAATTGAAATAAAAATTGAGAATTAGACGCAAATAAAACAAGGTATTTCTACTAGTAGATGAATCAGGTGCTCTGCGTATACCTAACTTGTAACGGTACGTTTTTATTAGTTTCGAAATAATGAAATTTTGGTGCATAGTTACTAAAAATCTTAAAGGCGGTCTTGTAAATTTGCGTTCTTCTTGTAATTTAAAATTACCGTCGGCATTTTATATACATAAACCTCATAAAAATACATAAAGGTCATCTTTCAAAACCCTCCCGGACTAGTGGAGTTGTCTTGTACAATAAATTATAGTTTCTGTTGTAAATAAAGGGCATGGCTTACATACGTGTTTGCATTGTCTAATGATTCCGTTGCTAAAATTTAAAAAGCTGCCAATTTTGGTAAGTGTGAAATCATGTTTTCAAATCTTCTCATATACGTTTCAGCTTTTATTCCACGAAAATATAAAAACTTATTTTGTTTTGATGAACGATTTCCTGTACGTGTGAAATGACACACCTCAAATTTGCGTTTTAGAATACATTTCGTCTGCAAGGTTTGCTATTCTGATTCGTCTAAACCAAATCATGCGATTCTTTTATTGGTCCATGTAAAAGTGCACCCCTCTAAAAAACATCCCGTCTAACGTCGAAAGCCGAAGTTCAGTAGTAGTTGACGTTCAGTCTTGAGTAAGTCGACAGTCAAGTTAAAGACAGATTTCGTTACCGTTCATTACAGTACAGTTGACTTTCAGTTTTTAGTAATAGTAGAGAGAGGCCGGGCTCGGAACCCGTGACGTTAATTAAGAATTTGTGATTAGTGCATAGTATTGCCAGATACAGTTTTCCGGATTCCTGTGTTTTATAATTGTGTGAAATCCATTTCCCTATCGAAAAGTATCGTCTATTCCCGTACCGTTTATCGGTAAAAATAATTCTCGTACCGCATACCGTTAATAACAATTAATAAGTACAGATTTTGTTTTAAGCGATCCAATTTTCGATTAATAAAGAAATCCCGGTAGAAGTAAAGATTAATCTAAGAACAATTACCGAAATTAAGTTAAAACCTTTAATAAAGTTTCAGTGTTTTACACATTCAGTTCGGATTTAAATAATAATCTAAAAATTAACTTTATCTAAGTTACATGGTTATATTAAACACCTTAATGGGTGAATTGTAATAATGAACATTTCATTTTTAATACAGTATTGTGGATTTTAAATTTATCGTAAGTTCAAGATATTAGGATTGCAGAATACTCTCAAACTTATTCCAGTTTCTATCGTCCAGCAGCATCTCTGTGTGTGTATACAAAAGTCAATATTGTGCAATTTTGTGCTGATTTCGTTTGTCAATTACCAAATTAAAACAAGGTATTGTAAAATATGAATTCATTTTTGTTGAACTTTGTAAAGTTATGTATGCTTTTTTTTATTCACATGTTGATTGAATATTTTTTATCGTATGTAAATGTTTTTTCAGTTAAGAGCTCTTACTCAGGGTATTGAAAATTATTTCTATGAATTTTTGACACGCCGTTATACTTTTTTTAAACATATTTTTTTGGTTAATGAATAAACATATTTTAAATTTAACTATACGCATAATATCGACCATATAATTATGAAAATCTTTATATATATATTTTTTCTCCAGCCTAACTTTTATACTATTGAACATAATTAATTATCTTAACAAAATTTATTGGATCTGACTTCATTTTCCGATTAATGATCTCAGATCTCTTTTTTTATCATCCTTATTAAATTTCTTAATCAGATGGCGCCCAGTTAATGTATTTTTTTTGTGTTTTGAAACCTTTATCTAGCCTTTTAATAATTAGACAACTGTAGAACCAATACCTACGACCTGATATTAAATTTGTAATAAGAGCAAGATCTCAAGCTGAGGCAATTTTGAGCATTATTGTAACGTAAGTATAAAAATTTTGATATTTTTAAAGTTTTATTGTTGTGTTTTTGTTCCGGTTAAAAAAACCTTTCTTTCAAACTACACAGTTAAAAATATTGTGAGTTTTCTAAATAAACAGTTATAAATACAATAAAATATGAATACACGAAGTAAAGAAAAGGATAATTCCGACTATAATACCTATGCTAATACCGAACTTACGGAATATCTTAAGAGTGATGAGTTTTCTAAATTAATAAGTAATAAGTAAAATTATCTCAAATGAAACTGCTAAACTTAATGACGAAATCGTTTCTTTAAGAAATGACATAAAAAATTTACGTGATTCGAATAATGAACTATTTCGTATGCTTACTAATGTACCAACCTAAGAATCCCTCTCAGTCCCCCTGAAAATATCATTCCAATAGAATTTGATATTAACGTAGATGGAGTGAAAACAATTAATCAAGGCGGTCTCTTTATTACTTGTAATTCCACCAATGAATAAAAGAATGGTTAAACTGGTTGATCAGAACTTAAACGCAGATTACATTGTAAAAGAACTACCTACATTGACTACATCCCAGATTAAGAATAGTGGGTATGTGCTCAACAATATGATACCCAAAGTCTATTAAATTACCTTAAAGCCTTTAAAGCCAAAACAAATCTTTAATTCGTAAAGACAGCGTTTGTGAAATAATCAATCTTAAATCTTTAAGAAAGAAGGAAATCGTTATACAGGCAGTTGTACAGGTCGACTCTAGAACCTATACAGATATACTGCAAAATGGCAATATAATAGTAGGTTATGATTATTGTCCCGTCTTCGATGCCACTGAAATTAAAAGGTGTTACAGATGCTGTGGATTTAGTTACTTTGCAAATCAATGCTCCAAATCCAATGATGTGTGTTCTAAATGGTCGGGGTCGCATTCGATAAAGAAATGCACTTCAGAGATCTTCAAATGCATAATCTGCGTAAATTTAAGGTCTAAACGAAGTGATATTTCTATACCCATTGATCATGCTTCTTGGGATTTTAATAAATGCCCGATTTATAAGAAAACAGCAATTCAAGAATAACATATTGGGGTTAAACCAATAACAATTAAAGCAATGTTTCAGTGGTACATAAGATTATAAATCCAATGAAGATAGTAAGCATACAGTATTTGTTTACTATCAAAATGTGCTGGGACTTGGATCCAAAGTTGATAAATTTTAGCTCTTGTACTTCCGTAGACTATGACATCATAAGTTTAACGGAAATATGGCTTAATGATAATGTCACAAACGGAAATTACTTCGAATTACATAATTCGTAATATAATATATATTATTCCGTTAGTGCAAATGTTACGCCAAGGTTACGTCCATATCTACAAGAGCGGCCCACGTTATTCACCCGTCTGCAACAACGACCCACGTTGTTCGGTCATCTGCGCGGCCAGCTGCGATCACGCAACCCACGACTGGCCATTTATCTCAACTGCAAGTTGCATTCCAACTAACCTACGCTACTCTCGTCTATGCTGGCAGCCCACGTAATTCATAACCAGCTGCACATTCCTTCAGAAGAAACCAGCACACTTTCGCTAAATCCCCAGTTTGGTGCCTGGTACGGTCGGCTCGAATGCAAACTACCCACAAGCCTGCAACTAGGAAGCGTGAGCTTCTTTAATTTCATACTTGGAACACCAACCTACTGATTCCCACTACGACGCTAATATATTCCGCGTTCAACAGTATATAAACCAGCTTGTTTGGTTTAAAGGCAGTCTGTGCCAAGACTCGGAAGAAGTCTCATCAAGAAACAAGCGAGTAAGTGATCTTTTCATTAATTAATAGTAGAGGATATAGATTCTGGCAGCCTGGGATGTTGAATACCTGACCCTCTACTGCTTAGTTCCGCTTAGTTATGAGGGGGTTACGCTAAAACCCTCTCTCGCTTAGTTATGGGGGAGTTGTGACCAGGCTTTCCTACGCTTAGTTTGTAGATTTAATGCTCGAGTAGGGTGGTTCCGACCACCCTCACGATTATGTTAGATCTAGGAGGACATGTACGTCCTCACACTGTATAACCTATGTTTGTAACCTTTTGTATCCTATTGTTCTATTGTTAGTATATAGTTGTTTTTATGACTTGTGTTTATTTTCCTTTCTACCTCTGACTACGTCCTCCAGTCACGAAAGTCCCACGTGACAATAACATTGCCAATAGTGAACTGTTTCAATCCTCTTATACAGTCTATCGTTCAGATCATTGTAGACAATATGTAAACCGTCGAGGCGGTGTACTCAGTGTTTGTGGACCAAACTATAGGTCAGAGTCAATAGTTGTAAGCTGTAAATGTTTCATGGATGGTTTACATTTTAGTGTCTTTGTTATATACGCACCGCACCACCTTCTGTATCAGTTGCAGAATTTCAAATGTTTTTTTAAATATTGGAAAACTTTAGTTATCAATGTATTACTTCTAATGTCTTAATTCTGGGAGATTTCCATGTACTTGGTTTTATAAACGACAATTATGATGATGTTAGATCGATTGTTCTAAATCACTGGTCTACATACCTTATTGTCTATCAGAAAAACTCCATTGTTAACAGTAATAGTAGATTGTTAGACTTAGTTTACTCAAATTTATACTGTTATGTTCACCACAACAGTGCGCCATTAGTACCTGAGGATCATTTTCATCCCGGCTTAAACAGTAATTGCAATTTGTCGCGTGAGAAACATGTGGATTTTAAAAACAATTCTAGTTATATAAAAGAAGTTGACATTATATATGTCGCAGGCAGATAGTCAAATCCGGCAAATAACTATCTGCCTAGTTATTTACTAAATGACGGCATAGATAGTAAAACAAAAATAAATTTATACGATCTTACTATATGCCTAGGCATTTACTAAATGCCGTTGTTTAGAACAGGCAGTTAGTAAATGGTTTAATGTGCTGTCGCCATGCACATTTATTGGTAAAACATTGTTTTTGTTAAATATTATGTTGATGAAATGTTATTACTGTCTATTCTAAACAACGCCATTTAGTAAATGCCTAGGCATATAGCAAAATCGTATAGATTAATTTTCGTTTTAGTATCTGCCCTGTCACTTAATTAGTAAATGACTAGACATATATGTATTTGCTAGATTTGACTATCTGCCTGTGACATATACACCGATTTCAAAAAAGTGTTTCGCAGTGTCGACCATAGTGTTTTATTAGGAAAACTTTGTTCTTTCGGTTTTATAAAAGTTTGATTAAAATCTTTGAATCATACTTAAGCAACATATATCAGTTTGTTTCTCATAGTAGTTTCTTCTCTGACTTATATTTAGTAGAATCAAGCGTCCCTGAAGGTTCTAATTTAGGCCCGTTGCTTTTTAATGTATTTATAAATGACCTAAGTAAAGCTTTATTAGCTAATAAATTATTATATGCAGATGATTTAAATTATTTTTGAGATTTCCTCCGTAGCAGATTGTCTAAAATTACAAACTAATCTTGACACTGTTAATGAATGGAACAAATCTAATAAGCTTTCTTTAAACATATCCAAATGCAAAACTATGTCTGCTACCATAGATCCAAGATTATTTTACGAGGGGTACCCGTGTTAACATACCCCCACGTTCCTTCCATGAGGAAGTGATTGGGATACGCCCAATCAGCGCGCAAGTTGCACAACCGGCAATCGTGCAATTGCTCCCAGATTAACTCACTGGTAGGAGCGAGGTTGCCTATCCACCCTCTACTAGCTAAGCGTTCACTAGTGACCGAGCAGTTGACTTAACACGCTGCTCACCCGCCGGCACCGAAGTACCTCGTCCAGCATAGGACTATTCCCCAGCTATGCCCTCTTGCAAAGTGGGATCACTGCCCGATCGAATCCAACCTCAATTGTGGCAGGACCTGGTTTTTAAGCGGTTTTTCCACCCCGATCTACCAATTTTAGGCTTGGTGGGCCCTCGACAGAGCTTCTTTAAAGTCTACACGTTATAGACTCCCGGTGCGTACCCGATATTGGTGAAGTTGTCTTAATAGTGAGAGGCTATATATTCGCTTCAACTATCCTTAAGTGTAATGGCTTTCGGAGCTTCTCCCAATCACCGTACCCAGCTGCAGTCCGGATCAAAGGGTGGCCAGGACAGCTCCTAAGCACATTTATCTGGCGGCTTGCAGTTTCCCAGCACATGGGATGAACCTCACTTCTAGTCACCGCACTAGAGATTCCGTCAAACAGCGGGTTCCTTTGGTGACCATAAATGGCCTCGGGCAACAGCGGGTTCCTTTGGTGACCTTACATGACCTAGGTCATGCAGCGGGTTCCATGGTGACCATGATTGCCCTCGGCCAAGCAGCGGGTTCCTTGGTGACCATAAATGACCTCCTCTCTTAGGCGAGATTCGAATCCGCCCACACCGGTCTCATCTACCAGGGCTCCCCCTGATCGGTATTAGTAACCGTCGAGAATTCTCACGAATTTCTCTACCACACACTTTATCTGACATAGGGATAGGGTAGAAGGCAGCCAGTTCTAGGGGTGAACGTCGTGTGGTCTCCCGTTCACCCAATATGTCTGTTACCAGAAAGAAAGACGCTATCTCGTTTAACTATAAAATCAATAACCATCCATTAACACGGGTGTCTCTAACAACAGATCTTGGTGTCATTTTCGATGAAAAGTTGGCATTCAAGGAAAACTTGTCTAAGGTAAATACAGACTGCATGAAAATGTACGATTAGAAACTGTAATAATTGCAATCGTGAATTACAATCCCTAAGAACGTTATACTACTGTTTAATTAAATCCAAAATTGTTTTCTCACCGCTTATATGGTATCCATATTACGTTGGTGGACAAGTATTTGTTGAACGTATTCAAAATAGGTTTTTTAGATACCTTTATTTTAAAGAATTCAATGTTTATCCTGGCCGCAATATTTGCTATATTTGCGTACTTATTAGAAAGATAGAACTTTGTAGACCTGTACAGAAATAGATCGTACTACTGTTTATCATTTTTATATAAAATCTTAAATAATTTCATAGATTGCAGTTAATTTCTATGACAAATAAATATTGCTGTTCCCAGGCCTAGCTCCAGATATTTCCCAGCGCTTTCCAGTCCTATTACCAAAACCAATATTATGTTAAATTCTCCTGTTTACGTTATGTCAAGAACATTTAACTGCTTAAGTTAGGAGGTAGATACATTTCACTGTACATTAAAGGTACTGCTAGACATTTCCAATTTTTTCTCGAATCTCGTCATGCAGCAACACTAATTTGAGCTTATTTTACCTCAAATTAAACAGTGATGCGTTATGTATAAGCGTATTTACCATTATTAAGTATTTATATCGTTAACTGTTTTAATGTTAGTTAATTGAATATCCATTTGTGTAGTTTATTTGATTTGTTAATTGATTTCTCCTGTAATTGGATTTGTACCTGTTGAACAATAAACTGTTATTATTATAATTATTATGAACCTCCAACTTAATTATCCACGGCCTAGAAACGGTTGGTTGTATTACCTGCAATACATTTTCTGTATAAACCTTCGTCAAGTATAGGTATGATTACGTTTTGGCTGTCGGATGTAACTCTCCAGAAGCTGTTTTCACCCTCTTGGCTTTTTTCCAAGTTTTTTCATAGTGTCCTGGCTTTTTGAATATCCTTCAACAGCAGAGTTGTCAGCGCATTCTGTAAAGTTTTTTACGATTCATTTTCGTCATGGTCGCCATCTTTAAGAATTTTTGAAGATATTCCTCATTCTGTATTTTTTTTAATAGTTCAGAAGGCAAAGAAGTAGTAGAGAGGCATACTCTTGGTTAAGTGCCAAACATCATTTTGTAGGGCGACTGTATAATCCCCGAATGAAAGGCTCCGGATTTCACGAATTGTACATGTATATTTATTAGTATGTTTTCAATATTAGTTTTTTCGACTGAACCTTGACTCTGACTGTGTCGTGGTTTTCGATAGTTTTTAAGCTCAGGCTAGCAAGTTCAAAGGTTATGCGATTTACAAATTCGTGTCCGTTATCAGACAGGAAGATCCATGGCGCTTCTATAGTTAAAAATATATCATGTAGATTGTAAGCTACCTTTGGACTTTATTTCGCGCGACCAATTTTATGTCCCTGATTTCCAGCACATAAATTATTTTGTTACAAGGGTGTTTTCTTTTCAGCTTTTTTTGGCTCTTCTATTTGTGAGTACATTAAAATGATGAGTCTACTTTTTCCACTTTCACTTTCCAAATTTTTTATCAAGAATCATAAGTAAGGGTTCGTAAGTCGATTAAATCGATAATACGTTAGACAATATTAAACTAGTCGTTATAAACATTGATGTCAATGACAGTGATAGTGATACTATTATTGTAATGAACACTAACAAAACAATTTATAATATGTATAGACTTGGCTAAGTTAAGTTGAAACACAGCTTATTTTTCTGGACTAAAAATATTACTTTAACTGTAAAACTCAAACATAAGAAAAATATACGTCGCACGATGGACGTCTGAAACTCATAAAAACTTCCAAATATTATACTTACGTTACGGTAATACTTAAAATTGCCACAGCTTGAGATCATATCTTTACAAATTTAAATTTCAGGTCGTAGGTATTGTTTCCAATAGCTTCGAATTGTAAAAGAATAGATAAAGGTTTTAAGTCACAACAAAATGCATATAATTGGGCGCCATCTGATTATAAAAGTTTGGTAATGATGGTAATTAGAATAATGACATGGCACCATTAACCATAACTGGAGTCAGATCTAATAAATTCAATTTAACGTACAAGGAAATCAAATTAAGGCAGGAGAGGTTTTAATGATATTTTTTATAGAATCTCAACTTGTTTAGATGTGAATATTTGCAGATTCTCTTTCACATTGACGAGAATAGCTGACAAGTTAAATTTTAAAAGACTAGTCTATTCGAAAATATTATTTTTCCCACGACCAATATGAAATGGTAGATACTAACACATGTGGAAACAGTATCTTTATTTGAAATGAGATCCATAAATTCTTATATAAACAATTTTATTAGTCTGGAGTGCTTCTTTGAGATGACCTTTAATATTTTATGAGGTTTATTTTATGCAGTATACCAATTGTGATTTTACATAGAAAGAAAACTAACATTTTGAAATGTTAATATCTTTAATCTAGTGCTTTTTTATATTTTATATTAATATGATAATATAATATCATTTTTTGTCAATAATTTTATTAAAAAAATATTTTGCATAAAGTTTCCAAGTTTTACACAAAGATCCAAGTAAAACAAGGTACGACAATTAGTAGGAGATCAGTGCTTGTAAATACAAAAGCAGGATTATTTATTTATGATAGACAGGTACCTATTGTCATCGGAGGAGTGTTATTTTGAAATGTGGCTACATCGCTTTCCATAAAGCTCCATGCGGAATTTGATGTATGAAACAAGGTATAGTTTGTAGTAGGACACATTGTTGGTTTTTGACATTGATAATAATTATTGTTTTACATTCTTACAAAATACACGACATTGTACCTATTTTATTATCCTTAATGTTAATATTTTTTTATTAAAAAGTATATAATTTTATGAACTTAAATAAGCGATCTGAAACAAAGTCCAATTTTTATCAAATATTACTTACTATATATTCAATATAGATTCAACGATTTGAAAATATAACTTTAAATAATATGCAGCGAAAAATGAAAGTAATGTTATTACTATCACAACACAACAGACCAAGAATAAATTACATTTTAAAGAGATAAGATAGTTTGAGTAAAGGCAGAAAAATTTCAAAGTAAATCTCATTTTAAACTCCTCTCTCAAGTACACTTCTAGTCCAGCTCGGATGTCTTTTCCAAGAAGCTCTGTGAACGATGCTATATGCATTAAACATTCTAGCCACTTGTGTGTTGTGTCTGACTATTTCCTTCTTGAAGTAATTTAGTTATAGCTTATGATTTAGGACGTCTTAAGGATTCACATTGCTTTCCAAGATAAAGCAATAATTTTAGAAAAGACACTAAATTGAATTTCATAGTTAAGTATACAATTAACAATTTCGTTAACCTTTAAATCTTGAAGTATAACGTAATTAACAGTCTACAATTAATTAAAATAAAGGTAGCAATTTATGTAGAATTTCAACATAAGTCTCGGATTTCAAAGTCTCGGATTTGCTACTGGCAACGTTATATCTAGTTACGTTTAAATTTTCAAAATAACTAAAAGATACACTTTATATAGTAGGTATACGGTATTCAAAAACAATTTTCAATAAATCCATTTATTCTACGAGAACTGCTGCAAAACTCGCTTTAAAATGAAATTGAGACAAACATGTAAAACCATCCAAAATTCAATTCATATTTAACTCAACATAAGATGAAATATGGAATATGGTCTAGCTGCATTTATTTTATTGTGACAGAATTGTTTTCCATTTAATATCTTTTTGAAATTACTTGGAAATATCAAACTTGTAAGTAAAATTTTTGTGTAACATTTTCTCTTTCTTGTACAATTCTAAGTTGTGAAAGTAGATATTTGAATGATTAATCAACTCTCTGTATACAGTTCAAATCATATTTTATACTAAACAGAAACAAAAGAAGTAGAAAACTGATCAGTTGTAACGATCTAATTTTCGTCAAACACAAAATAGTGAACAGATTCGTACTTACTGTAAAATGATGTAACTAAAAAAATGTTCAAACTTTCATCGCAGATACTTACGTTACATAAAGCTTATTTACCCGACTGAGACATCTCACTAATTCAAATTCGATTGAGGCGTGGGTGTTAATTCTAAAAGCTTCAGATTAAATAATAGTCCAGAACAAAAAAAATAGAGGGCGCCACCAAACTGAATAGATGTTTATTTTCATAAGGTGGGAAGTCCACAGTTTGGGAAATGACCTCCCATTGTAACGGACAGAAATTCTCGATTTATTAAAAATATAATTTATTAAAAAAACCTTAAGGCGGCCCTGTACCTTAATGTTCTTTGAAATACCAGGGGTCACTTTCTCATGTTTTTGCACAGATAAACTTTCTTCTAGAAAGTTCTCGTAGACATCATTTTAATGTACTTGCAGTCCTTGTAAAATATCAAAAGTTAATTTTGAAGAGTTCCCATGGTTCTAAAAGTTAGTTCGCGGGAAAGATCCTTGATAAAATTTAATTTATAAATATTTTAAAGATATACCGTCTTTCCTACAAAGGATTTCAGTTCTTAAAATGCATTTAATTTTTATTTATGGCTTCCTGAGCATGTCTATCGGCGAATTTTGTATGAACAAACTTCCGATCCCAGACGTATAAAGTGCAGCTTGCAGCCATATGTGAATTGTGGTGGCTTACGCGGCAAATTTCTGTTCTAGAATCATTTTGAAGCTTTCATATGTTTGTTCCTCATTGGGTTAAAAAAATCACGCTATTTCGCCATAGGTTAGCTTAAAATCTTTCTTCTTCAATATTTAAAAAGTAGTACAGATTTGCATCTAAAAAGTTCAGTTGGGAAGTGGGTCTCGCATCCTAAAGTAGCGTCCAGTTGGGCGGTGGGTGTTTTACTCCAAGCTGGCGGGTTTGCTCCAGCATTTTGTTCCCCGTGCTATTATCGTGTGTAAGCGATTTTACAGTTAAATAATTATGGTCCAATTTAGAACAATACTACTTTAAGTGTTATACAGTACCGATTTTGTTGTTAGAAAATTAATCCGGGGAGGATTATTCCGCAACTTTAGTTTGAGTGCAGTGTTAATTCCCGTTTATTGGTCCTTTGATTGGCATAATTAAATTTTCTTAATGCTAATCAACAGTGAATTTTGAATTAAACACATTAACACATTTAATTAATGAAAAATTAATAATAAGAATACGTTATTTATTACTGAACAAGTAACATAACTATCTTCGAGCAATATTCAAGTAACTTAATCATCGTTCCCGTTAATAGTAATAATAATAAATAATTTATTACTAATAGTAATTATGGCAAAAGTTTAATGAATTAAGACGATATAGTTCAGAATTCAGAAGATTTGTTTCCGTTTTGGTTCTTCAGGTTAACAGTTTGATAGTGAAAACTTATGTGTTATGGTCATTTTTGTGAAACGTTTTGAGCCTTCTGTTTGTGCTAGAAATTTCTGAAAATGGAGTAGATTTGTATTGGGATTCCGTTCTTGTTTATGTAAGTTTAGTTATGTTTAATTTAATAGTTGGTTTGGGATCCCGAAATATTTTTAGAATGTGATGAATTATTATGGTATTATTTTTGAAAGAGAAAACTTTTCAAACATGTTTCATTTGTGTATTGTATTTTCAATTTTTTTTACCTTATTCAATATATAGATTTCAAATTAAATTATCGTATGATATAGTTTGGCTCAACAAATTGCTGATGTTTTTGTCAATTAAAATTCAGTAGTATCGATTGATATGTGTTTGATTAATTTAACGTCAATTTTAAATGAGGAATCTTTCCAAATTAAGATTCTTAGATTCTGTTAACATACATTTGGTGGCGCTCAACATGTTTTCTTTATTTTTTATTTGTTTCCGATTTCATTAATTAATTAGAAGCTTTTGGGGTTAACACCCACTCCTGTATTTAAATTTGCATAATGGAGATCTCAACAGCCGGTGCATTTATGAGTTGTGCAGTAAGTATTAAATTTTTTGTGTAAAAATAAGTATGTTTCAATGTCGCCCTTCGCGGGGCTTTGTTACAGTTTTGTATATTGTTTCACCATTTAAAATTGACGTTAAATTAATCAAACATATAAATCAATAATAATAAATTTTGATTTGACAGAAACATTAACAGTTTGTTGGGAGAAACTATAATATCAATAGTTAAAATTGAAGTCTGTATATTGAATAAAAATAATAAAAAATTGAACATATATTGCACAAAAACCATATTAGTTAAATTCATCATTCCAAATTCAGTATAAATCCTGAAATTACTTAATTTCAGGATCCCAAGTTAAATAAATTGTATATAAGTCACTTATTTAAACTATCGATTACTTGAAATTTCGTAAATGAACAAAGACAATCTAAACTAAACATTTTTAGAAACTTATATAAACAACTTGAGTAAACCCTTGATGCAGTTATCCTTAACACTTCTTAATATTCATTACTATTATTAACTTTAACTGGAACGGTATTTAACGACTAACTTGAATGTTGCTTGAATTTTTTTAACAAGTCCTCGTAAAAAATGTAATCGTTATGCAGCACGAAAACACCGTTGAATCTTTTAAGCTAATTCTTTAAACAAACACAATGTACCAACTATTGACTTGGAAAACTAGACTGAAATGCAACTACATTCTGAAAACGGTAAAACTGATAATCCCTAATTAGATTATACGGTACGAGAATACAACGAAAAAACACTTTTCCTCAATATTAGTCATTAATGAGACCCGCATTACTGGAATTATCAACTAATTTTCTTCCCCAAAATTCACCAAAAACGCTCAGAAAATAGACACAGATTTCTATATTAGCTGTATAAACAATGAAAACAAATAACGACGTCGGCGTGTGGCCTCAGCGAGGCTTAGGTGGAAAAACCCCTAACTCTGACTTTGAGATCCGCTGTTAGACTGCCTGTGCTAGACTTGACTTAGTGATGTGAAAACTATCACAACTTTTTAAACTACAAAGATAGGAGTTTCATAAACTTCTAAAGGAATAAGAACTGGCAACATTAACGCCCAATCAGAAAAATACAAAATTCTTATTTTAATTTCACATTTCAAGAAATATTATCTTATTTTGCCGAAAATGGCAAGCATTAAATTTAAAGCCTAGACACATTAAACTGACTATTTAGTTGCAAAATACTAAAATTCTGACAATAAAATAAAATAACAATATCTAAACATCATTTGTAACTTAAAGCACAAAAGGAATCACGATATTAAAATGCAGCCTGCTCATAATTTATCTCTTATAAATTTAGTAGGTGCTTTTAACTAAAGGAACGTGATAAACTAAAATAACTTTTAGTTTTATTAATAAGATAAGCAGCTGTATACTCTTATTTTCAACTAAAAACTTGCACTCAAATATAGTTTTATCTGTAGGAATTGCAATTGCTTATTTAAAATGAAACTAGAAAACATCTAATTTTTATATTAGACGAAATATTTCCTTAATATACAGGGCCTTAGTAGGATTATTTTGTTAAATGCATATTTGAATTTACAAATGAAATCCTGGGATTTTATGCACGTTACACAGTAAGTTGAAAATTATGTAATTATTAAGTTATTACGCATGAAATTTTTTACTGTTAATCTAAATATTATCTTCATCTTCATGGAATATGACTGTCCTTATTGCAGATAGAATAATTATAAAACAATTATAAAATACACAGTAAATATATAAACCATTTTAATTTAAGGTAAATACTACTAAATAAAGTATACCGCTCTCCGGATAGACACTCTACCAAGTGAGCTACCAAGCCGACCTACAATAGAATGACATTTGTTTACGACCTAAATAATTTAATGCAAATATACAATATGTGCTAGATTTCACTGTTTCATCAACTTTTCGATAAATCGGCAGTTCGTCGACAACACGTCAACTATCAAAACTAATCTACATTTTTTTTGATAATTCTGTAAGGGATTTAATTTAAATTATACAAAACTTACTTGCTTTTTTATAAAGTAATCTTGAGAAAGTATTGAGCGGTTTATGAACACCTCATAGATATTATGGAACGTACCTGAAACAAGTGACAAAAAATTAAATTCATATTATGTATCACATGCAGGAAGTCTTTTAAATTATTATTGTTTAACATTCATATCAATAATTTCCACAATTGCACCTAACTTCAATATAACTTATTTATTATTTTGATTCACATCTATAACGTTTTCATCTTCTGTCATGTCCAAAATAGCTCTAAAATGATCCATTACTTGGTTAGGAAAATTGTAAAAAGGTTGATGAAGAAAACTGAATCTCGTGTCTATGGATCAAGAATACAAGTTAAAACTGACATTGTACAGGATTGATGTTCCATGCTAATGTAAAGAAGAGCACTTTTTCAAATCAGCCTACTTCGACTTTTGAGGTTGAGTCGAGTCAGAACAATGAGCACGACTCGTTTTGTTTTTAAATTAAGGTAGGTCGTAGGTGAATTGGACTGCCAGCTGATTTAACAGACCTATGGATTATGTGAGCCAGCATGATTAGTTTAAGCAAATAAAGTGTTATTAGTAGTTCTGCACAACAACGTAGCTATAGATCTTAAAGTGGATCCGTTCTAACCATGCAAGAACCGAATTACTTCACTCCGTTAAAACACAAAAATATCACACAACAAATAAAATAACTCCAATAATCGGCCTTCAGTCGTAAATTAGCTAATATTTTATACTTTGATCATTATTAAGTTTATTAGTTACTTGAGAAATTAAATTCAGAATCTTCTAAAAATTGATTTCTTATCATATCATGGATCTTCATTAAAGTGTAATTTTATGAACATTCTAACATATGATTATGATAATTCACTCTTAGATTTTGATACAACGAACTAAGTAACGCTTCCCCATAAAAATGAGATACAAAGAATCCATCTGGTTATTTCAATAAACTAAATTTTATTTGCCAACGTTGATTCAGGTGACTCGTAGTAGATGATCACTAGGCTGTTAAACTCCTTTGGCTAAGGCTTCTAGAAATTACAAGTAGGTACTTAATATTGTACGTAATACAAGATCATGAATAATGCCTTCTATTCAATTCCACCCTTAGGGGTTCAATATTAATAGAATTAACGAATCTTCTTTATAAATAACAGAAACATTATCGTTACTAACGTCAAATGAACAAAGCTTGCAGTTTTAACCAGGGGGCGTTCAAGTATTACGTAAGCATCATTTTGTTGATTTTAACCCCCCCCCTCGATGTAAGAAAAAATAATAAAACCGCAGAGCCCCTCCTCCCCCAAAGCATAAGACGTAAGGAATTTCGTTATGTTTTTTATTAGATATTAAAATTAAAACAAAAATCAAATTTTTTAAGGTTAACCTTCCGCCACTGGCGCGCGGACCCTCAGTCCGCACAATATTGTGTTATTGATTTGTTTCAAATTCCCCCACTTCTCGAATCGGCCCGTCTAGGTATTCCTCGAGAGAGTTTCAAAGATCATTAGTTGAGAGTTGGAAGTGCGTAAGTGTGGTAGTTTGCATTTTATAAAGTTTTGCGGAGCAAGAGTCCGCGGCCAGTAACAGTTACATTCTTTGAAAGTTTATACTTAGATTTAATTGTTGAATTTTCCAAAAGGTAAGGCACGTGTATTCATACTTAGAACTAGAATATACATGTAAATATACTTTAGATGTATTATCCTACATTATCCTACGAAAAGGAGCAGGAGATTCTGCATAAACTTATGTTAGAGTCCTTGAATGAAGAAGATGATCAATCTGAAGTTATAAATGACTGTCATGATGATGACGATGAAGAAGATAGGGTACAAGTACAAGAGGTGAATTCGGACACGGAACAGGAAGTTTCTGATAATGAGGAAGAAGAGCCACCTCCACAGTTACCATATTTCATTGGAAAAGATGGATCCAAGTGGTCAAAACATGTTCCCCCTACAACTAGGACCCGATCAGAGAATTTGATTACACGTTTGCCGGGTCCTAAAACAGTTGTGAAAAATTTAAAACGTGCTTCTGAAATTTGGAAACATTTTTTTGATGAGAACATGCTAGGAAAAATTGTAGAATGTACGAACATCCATATTGAGAGAAATAAAGAAAACTACGCCCGTGAAAGAAGTGCGAAAATAACCGACATAGTTGAAATTCAAGCTTTGATTAGTTTACTCTATTTGGCGGGAGTACTCAAGTCAAGTCGTCTAAATGTAGACGAATTATGGGATAACCATGGGACTGGTGTTGAACAATTCCGCCTCACCATGTCTAAATTTCGTTTTAGTTTTTTACTGCAACATCTACGATTTGATGACATGGATACACGTGTGGAGAGGCGAAAGATTGATAAATTGGCTCCAATCAGGGATATATTTGACTCATTTGTTGAAAAGTGTAAATCTGCGTATACACCATTCCAGAACGTCACCATTGATGAAAAACTGGAAGCGTTTCGCGGCAGATGTAGCTTCCGCCAATATATTCCGAGTAAGCCCAATAAATATGGCATCAAAATTTTTGCAATGGTGGATTCGAAAACTTTTTACACGAGCAATTTAGAGGTCTATGTCGGCATCCAACCAGATGGACCTTATTCCTTGAGTAATTCTCCTTCAGCGGTTGTTCAAAGACTAGTTGAACCAATTAGACATTCAAAACGAAATGTAACATGTGATAACTGGTTCACCAGCCTCCCATTGGTGCGTACTTTATATACAGATTTCACGCTTACATTTTTGGGTACCATCAAAAAGAACAAGCGAGAATTGCCTTTAGAGATATCAAATCCAACACCAAGGCCAATCGGGACCAGTATGTTTGCATACGACAAAAATATAACAGTAGTGTCATATATCCCAAAAAAAAAGAAGAATGTATTAGTGATATCAAGTCTTCATCATGACAGTAAGATCCACGAACCAACAGGAAAACCTGAAATGATTATCGATTATAATGAGTCTAAGGGTGGAGTGGACACATTAGACAAAATGTGTGCGGCATACGATTGTGCCAGGAACACACAAAGATGGCCAATGGTAATATTTTACTCACTACTCAATATAGCCGGAGTGAATTCTATGGCACTGTTTTATTTGCAAAACACTGACCAAAAAATTCCTCGACGAAAATTTTTACATGTACTGGTTTCCGAATTGGCTGATAATTATCTTCGTGCTAGAGCAATCCAAAGCAACATCCCCAAAACTATAACGGCTCGACTCAAAGAAATACTTGGAATAGAAAATACCCAACCTGTACCGAATGCTGCAAATATACGGGGCCGTTGCAGTTATTGCGACAGGAAAAAAAATCGTGCAACACGATTTTCATGCCAGGCATGTGGCAAGTTTATGTGCCTCGAACATCTAACCTGTGTATGTACAGAATGCTATTTACCATAACGTTTTATTTCATACATTATAATTTTTTATGTAACATTGGATTGTTTAGTTTTTTATTCATGTGTTCTTTTCGTTTTCTGATTTTTAATTACTACAATATTTACTGTATTCAGTTTTTATATGAAATACAAATGTTGATAAATGATAATTTTCGCATTTTTAATGATATAAATACCATATATAACACTGTTCACAAATGCGCGCAAAAAATTTCCGTGCGGAGTCACAGTCCGCAGCCAGCAACGTTGTTCAGAGAACGGCGCGCCAGTGATGGAAGGTTAATGAATTATTTATTTATTTATTTTTTAAATTGAATAAATAAAAGTTATAAACGATCTTTCATTCAAGTTAGAAGAGCAAAGCAATCGAAAGAAAATCTTATAACAAATGGCATTTGGCTCATTCCTCTATATCAATTTATTTTGAGACGTTATATCCGGGATTTCCCGAATATCTTCGCGTTTATAGTCAACTACTTTGTACTAGTGCAGCGGAACGGAAAATTCCTGGAACGCGTGTTTTGCTTATAAAGAATTATAAAAAAACTTGGTATAAAACTAGCAAAAGTAATTTTCCTGATTTCAAGTAAGTATTTGAATATTATTTTAAAAATTTAGTCATTTTGTAATTTCTATCTTACGTAAGATTATTTTGTCTCCCCCCCCAAGCTTGCTTACGTAATACTTAAACGACCCCCTATGAAAGTCAAGCATCAAGCTAAATGATCATCCAAAACGGACACTAGACTAAACGCCAGCTTCAATGAAAGTCTGTAATGATTTTTCTATAATCATTATTTTTTAGAACAAAGGCTAATTGACTACATCAATAAAACAAGAAGAAACTTTAATTAAATAAAAATATTACCTTTCAAATTCAACGGGGAGGTATCGAAAAATGGTCGACAAAGCGTCAGTTCGGTTTACAAAGACAACTATAATTTCGTCATTCCATAACTTCCAAACAATAAGTTAACACTTTCATGGCCGGTTTCACAAAGCTGGATTAAGTTCTAATTAACTTAATCATTATTAAATTCGAAATGCAGAAATATAATTGGCTAAAATTTCAGGTCTCTTAAATCTCAGTCAATGAAATTTCTGGATTTCAAATTTAATCACGATTAAGCTAATCCGATCTTAATCAAACTTTGTGAAACCGGCCAACAGTATTTTACAAAATTATTTTGTGCTCTAATTACAACATAATTATCCCATCTAAAGGGAAATCACAAATTCAAGGCAAAGTTAAGCCGTGTACCAAATTCACGTGATCACTCCGCCAAGTATTCACAGGAAACTTCTTTCTAATTGACGTGAAATTGGCAAATTGAAGATTTACTATTGATTAACAAAAAAGGAAAACCAAAAGGTTCGAAGCATCAATATTTGCCAATTAAAATGTTAAACTTAATTAACAGAAGAAAAAAATATAATAAGAATTAACTTATCACAAAGAGAAAATTGACAATTTGCAATCAAACATACCAAATCTAGATGTCGTAAATTAACATTGAAAATCGAATTTTATATTATATAGGGCGTTTTCCAAATGATAACCTAATAACGTTTTTATCAATATATGAGTTGATATTAAAACAAACAGACAGAAAAAACTGTCTGTTACAACTGTTAGATACTCATTATTTCTTTTGTGTTAATTATTGCTTTTTCTGGTTGATTCATTATCATTATTATTGTTCATGCATTGATCTATTTTTACTAATTTGTTCTAAGTGCAAGTTGTTATTATTTGTTTACTATTGACCTATTCATGATTGTCAAACATTTAATCTTGGATAAATATAAATGTTATTCACTTCCAGTAAATGTTTGCGTCCATAGTCAGTATAGTAAATTTCCCCTATGAACATTGGCTCGTAAACAAATACATAACAACATTCTTTTTCCAATGTATGACAATTCTAAAATCAGTTAGTTATCATCAATACAGGCACGAAGAACAACCACAATTTATTTCATCAATAATTAAAATAAGTGTTAGTAAAATTTAATAAAATATATATCTAAAGACAATCATCTTTATTATTTCGGGGGCCAGTCAACGCAACATTAACCGAGGAAACTTGAGAAATACATGTTCATGATTAAATTGGCGTGTAGGTACTGTAAGTTCTGCGTTGTTATTTATTAGAACTAAAAATGGACCTAATTGATATCTTAGCTATATGAGTGTTAGGCGTCTTACATAAATTAGTTAAAATGTAACTGATCTTCAGAATATCTTTAAGCAAGATTGAATTAGTTAACATTATCTTGATAGAAAATCATAAACTAGTTGACTTTTGTAATAAGTGACTATTATTAACTACTAATTAAAAAAGTGTTCAATGTAACATGTTCTCCGTTATTCCACAATTGAAAATGCCTTGATAAGTTATTACTACACTCTATCTTGATCACACTGAACACTGTTATTAAAAACAATAACAAATTATGATATTAGTTCAATCAAATCATCATTCTTATTTATCACAGCAATAACTAAATACATACATAAATTACTACCATAAAAAAATTCTTTTTGTTTGTTTCAAAGAACCTACACTATCCACAAATCCTAATCAAAGAGGACGTGTCTGATTTTCAAGACTATTACTGGAAAGCAATAACTTGAACAAGAGAGAATAGTGTAACAGCTTTTTTCTGGGTAGTCCAACAATTTACCACTACAATAAAGTATAGTAAGTTCTTATAAAAACTAAAGTTATAGTCATTGCGGTGTTATAAAAATTTATTATTTTTCATGGAAGCCTTACAAGAATGAACTCATTCAGTAGAGATACATTTTATCTCCCGAGTGCTTCTCAACAAGCCGCATTTATACAATACAAAACAACCAAAAAGAATAAAGAAGGGTTGGTAGATACGATGGGGATTAGTTGCAAAGTGGAATTTAAACTGTGCTTTAACGGAACCCCGCGGTTTCGTAAATCTCTTTTAAAGTTATACCGCGCCTTCATTGTATAATTTCTTTAAAAATAACCTTAACGGCAGTTTACTTCTTCTAATAATTAATGCGTAATAGCACAAGTTAGTATTTTGTTGTCTTTTAGGTTAAAGCTTCCCATATTGCACATTTCCTAGGTGTAAGTTATCTTTCCGTTGCCTCCTTTGGATGGGTGTGTTATTGATGTGAATATTGTTTCATCCGTTAGTATAGATTATCGAGTCCTATTATCTTTTTGTTTTCTCTAAAAGTACAAGGTATTAGGCAAATACTATTACAGGATTGCGTGAAAAGGTTTCATTTGAATTAGACATTTAGGATCATCTGTTTGTTTAATCATTTTTTGGACAGGGCGCGTCAGAAGGGTTATTCCATGTCCATTCAACCAAAGGGTGGTGGAATTATCTCAGGTTTTTGCAAGATGGAAAAGATAAAACTGATAGTTTGTTCCTGAGAATTTGATTAAAGACTAAAGATATCTTCAGTTTTTTTACGAAGTTATTCATGTTTGCTGGTACAGGAGTTCGTTAGAACAATTTATTATTGCTTATTATTGTTACTTATTTCTAATTAAACATATTTTTTTGTAATTTGGATAGCTTTTGCTAAACAAATCTATTATTATAATAATTATTATTGCTTTACGTAAGATTCTTTTTGGACATAGGGAAATGAATCTATGATTCTCGTTAGGCGCCAGCTTGTTTGAATTTATGATTAAGTAAGCTCTATTAATTATCGTTACATTTTCTCAATTCCGAATCTTGATTAAGAGTTTGAACTCAACCAAGTTCTTCTTTTTCTTATTACACAAACAAACACATAGAAAGTAAACAATAGTAATTTTCATATAGAAATTTTAAACTGAATGTGAAAGCCTTTGTTAGAAATATTCAAGCTTTTAATTTTACTACTATTATTAAACTGCTATTAAGAAAACTACAGATAGCATACTTACAAAATTGATCTGAACTATTTAAAATACGGATTTTATCCCAATAGAAATTTATTAACAAAACATATTTAACTTTAATTTTATTATCTTTTTGGAATACACTGTTTGAAAATGTTAGTACTTTAGTTACTGCAAAGTTTTTTCTGAATATTTATTTTTGTTCGATTTTAGGTTTAAACAAATTTAAACAGAAATGCCAACAAATTATACCAACAGTGATAACAGCAAATAAATGAATAAAATTCTCTTTTACAAAATTTGTTGTATTATAGCAAAAATATATTAATTTAACGATTCAATCTTCTTTTCGAGACTACAGTATGCTAAAAAGTAATTAGCTAATAGTATATTATGTTACAAGTGCAGAAAAGCGCCAATTTCTCACGAGTGTGAAATTGACGTTTTTGCACGCGTTACACACTATACTTTATCTAAGACAACAAAAAGTAATAAAACACCAAAAGCTAAGAAAAATATTTACCCTAGAATTCATACTAGCATTCATATTTTTTACGTGAAATCTCTCGAAATAAATTAAGAGATGTAATGAGTTGTGTTTGGTGTACAAGCGTATACTCCATGTGTTCCCCTCATAGGATTCACTCACGATAAATCTAGAATTTCGAAAACGACAAAAGTAAATATTAATTTTAAATATTAACGTTTACAATCTGCAACATTTCACTCACTCTACTATTTAGTACTTACAGCTAAAGAATCATACGTATGTACTCGTTTTCAAAAGTAATTTTTTATAAACAATCACAATTCAATTATCAAGGTTATTAACCCGTTTGCTGCGGAATGTAAACATATTCTGGCAGGTATTGTGGGTGACAAGCAAAGATAGCTTTAAGTGTACCCATTGCGCTTGCACTTATGAATTACATAGTAAATTATAAAAGCTTCCATTGTTTTTATTGTAATTTAGCAATAATAATGAATAATATTATATTAACAACTATATAATAACACATACCTGCGAAAAAATACTTTTTTTTTAATTGTTTTAACTTTAGTCACTATTTTTATGTTTTTTAGTGTGGAACTCAACAACGGAACCCTTTTTTTCTAGCACGTAGGGTTTTTTCACAAAAAACGGATGTATTTTAGAAACAGTAAGCTAAATACAGAGAAATTATGGAATGTATATTTTATTTTACATTTTATTAAAATCATAAGTAACCAAACCTTTTTCATAAAAACAACACAAAATTAATAAAACTGAACGATCTTCATGTTTAAAAGTCTTTGTAGTATCGTTTTCGCTTCCCATAAAAACTTCGTTTTGTGCTGTTTCTGGTGTAGGATCGCTGGAGATCGTCGCTTTTCAGCATCCAGCAGTAGTCCTCTATCATGTTAATATTCCACCATTCTTGTCAGCGCTTTTCTATTTCGTTAATGTCTTGGTGAAATCTTTCACCTTGTTCTTCGCTGACAGCACCAAGATTTTCTGGAAAGTAATCTAGGTGAGAGTGGAGAAAATGTAATTTTAGGCTCATGTTACAGCCTAAATTCTTGAAGCTTTCCAACATATCTGCTAGCATGGCCTTGTAGTCAAGATCCTTTTTGTTCCCCAGAAATCTGGTTACAACAAGTTTAAACGATACCCATGCTGCTTTTTCTTTTGGGTCCATTTTTGTCTCAAAGTTGTCATCCTTAATAAGTTTTCAAATGTCAGGTCCAACAAATACTCCTTCTTTAAACTTCGCCCCAGATAAACAAGGAAACTGCTGACAAAGATATCTAAAGCATTCCCCTTCCTTTGATAAGGCCTTAACGAATTGCTTCATCAGATCCAATTTGATGTGAAGTGGAGGAAGCAAAACTTTTTTTGGATCTACAAGACTGACCCTCTCAATATTCTTTGTACCCACTTTTAAGGTTTTCCGTCACGGCTATCCTATTCACAAAGAAAACATGGATACATTGTGTATCCACTCACCATTTTAAATCACCACAAATCGTCCATTTATGGCTTGAATAGCTACGTAAGTTTGTTGAGGACCACCTGAAGGTTTTGGTATGTTTCCTTTAAGTGAACCGAATGGCCAACAGGTACTGAAGCATACTTGTTACCGTTGTGTAGAACTGCTTTCAAGCTTCCTTTTGAGGAGTCAATAAAAAGTCTCCAATCTTCCGGTACATACTCAATATTGAAACTTGCTATAACTCAGGGACGGTGTTACAACAAACTAGGTCACCTTCTCGAGAAAAAAAGAGACTAAATCCTTTTCTCTATTTCGATACCACCAAAACGTCGTACCAGAAACTAACAATTTTTTTTCTTTTAATCTTCAACCTAAAACCTCCGCAGAGTCCTTTGGAAGGCCTAAGTCTCTCATCAAATCGATTAGTTCAGAAGGAGTGAAAGGTATAGGTTCGCTTGTGTCAAGATCATACATAAATGTCACTGACCTCACTGTCTTCTTCACTAGCACTCAGTTGAGGCAATATGTCTGTCTTATCTAACACGTTATATAGACTAACTGGTAGAGAAGGTATCGGTATAGTAGGGACATACGGAACAGGGCGGATCGCTGATGGCATGTTAGGATAAACTATCTCCTTTTTATTATTTAAGTTGAAACCTTGCATATGGCAAGAACAAAAATAGCAGCCATCGCTGTGATTTTTCGGTTCCCTCCACACAATGGGAATGACAAAACGATTGTTTTTTACTTTGACTCCACTGCCTCAATTCCTCAACAGAAATCGAACAGACTTTGCGTGGGCCCAAGGTTTATCTTGATCGCCTAACTTCATGCCAAAGTAAGCGAAGTAAACTTTTTTTAACAAAATCGGAAATATTTCTTTGTTGCTTTTTTTACTACATAAGTACCACAAATGTAGCAGAAACAATCGGGTGAAGTAACACATCCTCTAGAAGCCATCGTAAATTAACAACACAAAATCAAAATGAAACGCTTGACACTTCAACAAAACTAAGAAAACACATGTGTACAGCACAGAGTCAACAGACACACTGTATGAGGAAAGCAAACAAAGGCTTGACAGCTACGTACTCAGTGTTCCCAACCAACCAACTTAATATTTCCCGCGGACAAAGACAAGTGGATCTAATGGCCCGTTTACACAAGGACAGTTGTTAAGTGATTTAGTCATCTCTTGGCCGTTTTAATCAGCTGTTCCTAATTCATTTCATTTCTTATTTTCAAGATAGTTTGGATAAATTATTATAATGTAAAAAGTTTTATCACGTTTTTCATTTGTCTAGGTACTACTTGACTAAATCAAGTTAATTAAGATTGAACACTGTAATGCTTACTTGCCTAAAATGCCTAATTGTCCATAAGTTTAAGTGGAATTTGTAACTAAACTGTGCGTGATGGAATCTTTTCGTTATTCTTCCCGTAATCAGCGCAAAAAAGACTACGAATATCACTGATTATATTTTAAACAATTTTTCTATCGTAGATCTGTGTAATGTAAAAGCATTAATGGATTTTACGTTAATTCAATAACATTTCATAATAACTTTATATAATAATAATAACTAAATTATGGCATGTTTCCTCGATAGGTCAACGGTAGATATGGTTTAGCAAGCAGACGGTCCATAGTTCGATTCCCCGCCGGAGTGATAATTTTTCTACATGGATTTGCATTCAAAATATAATTTAATGTAAAACATTAATTAAAAAGAATAAATTAACCTTTATCCAAAATTTATAAATTTTATATTTTAAATAATTAATAATATTATAATATCGCATGAGCTGACATCTATGGTGTTTTAATAGAACTACTGATCATGCAATATCATTCCGTACGGTCATTTCCGTTCAGTTTGGAGATTCTGAGCAATGAGTCATTTTCATTGTTACTAGACTGTGCGAAATGTGTAATTTTCCATAGTGGTCTCAGATAATATATCTTCCTTGCTAAACAACACTAAGTCAATTCAACGTTCAAGAATGTCATGAGGACCGCGACTTCAAGGTAAACAAAGTTCGACGTGAAAAAACACTTGTTCTGGGTAGTTACACTATGCTCCACGGTCATGTAAACAATGTAACGCCAAACAATGTAATGTCCCAAAAAATCCTAAAAATGTTACAAAACAAAGACTGGACAACAACTTCTCAATGTAAATACAAGGGAATTATTTAAAAACATTTTGACTCAACAGATTAAAATGAGGTTTAGTTGTTATTACATCATACATCGAAAGAAAATATAAAGGTAACAAAAAAATTCGCTTTTCACCTTAAAATTCTTCACCACGAGACAAGAAACCACTTCAAAACAATAAGCCACTACCGGACAAAGCGAATTTTCATTAAATTATCTACTTTTAAAGTGTGGGCACATAAAAACACAAATTTTACAATTTACCGAGAAGAACGCTTGACTTATATCTTTTGGGTTCTAATGAAAGAATGGCATCTCTGCTAGAAATGAGGCTTGTGGACAAACCTGATTGCCAGATCCTCACGATAACTTAAGTCATGTCATAAGTATTTAATGTTCAGGCTATCAGTCTAGATCGTTAATAGCTATAACAATCTGAAAGAGAATATAAGAAATTTTTTTATAAACAGACACTCTCCTACGAAAGATTTATCGAAGATAATTCAAAATAATTCAAAATTGACACTGCTTTTGCAGAGCCAACTTTTCTCGCACTTCCATTCATCCTATTCCATTTACACATATGGATACAATTAAAAATATTAAAATTCTTTTGACAGTTTTGACTCATCATTTGATTGTTTATCAAACGTCAAGTCGTTAATAGCAAAAATCCGTCAGTGAAAATCTCCCTTTACTGATGCAGATTTTAAACTAAGAAGAAATTAGGTTTTTAATTTTAAGATTTAATTTATAACTATTTTAAATAATAGCTATTTATGTAACAAGTACATAATGTAGGACATTATAGACAAGCCCAGTTTATGGCCGAGCGAGCGAAGCGAGCAAGGCTTATAAAAAGGGCGAGTCTATAAGGTCCGATTATGTAAGAGTTGCATACAAAGCTTTACGTTCGATTCCTAAAATTGGCTAATTATCAAAAAAAATCAGTTTGTAAACTTGACATCTATTCTTGACAGAAGAAAATTTGACATGTAATATACAGTTGCCATACTTTATTTTACTACTATATACTTTATTTTACTACTACCACTTTATTTTACGAGTACAATAATAAGCCAGTTCACTGCCGCAAAACAATACAATAAACAGTACTTTATAATGCAATCGGACATAAAGTTATTTAATTTATTTAAATAAAGTATTCTTGAGTAAATTATGTTAGTTACTATTGATTTTTAACTTTCACTTTTATTTTTGGTATTTTAGGTTGTTATTTTATTTTTTTAATTAATTATTTCTATTCTATCAATTTTTTCTTTAAACATACAACATAACCTTTTACATAAACTTTTCTTAAGCAAATGTTGGAAAATAACAGATTTGTACATTTAAATTGTTGCAAATTGTAATAATGATTATGCTGTAAAACTGAATGACAATCTTGAATATAAGCATTTACTACCATAAAAAGTTGTTTGAAAAGTATTTATGGTGGTGGAATTGCCGTATCACCAAGATTTGGAACCCGAGGGAGAGAGGGAGATAGGGTGAGAGGGAGAGAGGGAGAGAGGGAGAGAGGGAGAGAGGGAGAGAGGGAGAGAGGGAGAGTGGGAGAGAGGGAGAGAAGGAGAGATGGCGTGAGGGAGAGAGGAAGAGAGGGAGAGAGGGGGAGTGGGAGAGAAGGAGAGAGGGAGAGAGGGAGAGAGAGAGAGAGAGAGAGAGAGAGAGAGAGAGAGAGAGAGAGAGAGAGAGAGAGAGAGAGAGAGAGTACATAACCCTCATTGGTTTTGTAAATTTTTATCAAAATATACACTAAATACCAAATTAATGTAACATAAATAATGATAACATAATTCAGAAGGAAAAAAAATGAAAATAGAAATGTGAATATAACACATACGTTAGAAACATGTAATTCTATTTTTTGGATATTTTTACTCAATTTAAGTTTATAATCTGACCTCGCGAAGCGTTAACTGTCTTTGAACGTCATAATTTAGTAGAAATCGGTTGCATGATACAAAACAATATTCAGGCATTTTCAATTGTGCTGAACCATACGTTCGATATGTCAACGAATGATCAATGCTTACGGAAATAGCTGTATTAAAAATGACAGGAAAATTAGTATTGCTTTAATTCTTTAATATTTAAATTAAATTCTTTTATAGTTAGCATTTTGATTTATTTGTGAGCAGGGTTGGTATGTTTAAAACAACTTGTTTAAAATATTGTTTAAATCTAGGTTATTTATATTTATATTAGTGTATATGAATAGTTTAAAACTGTCGACTTTAAATGACTTAATATCCATCTAAACGTTGTATTATTATAAGTATTACAACTCTAAATTATAAAATGAGAAAGTATGGACAATATGTTGATTAAATGTTATTGAAATCTATTTGGAAAACGACTTTTAGGATTGAAACTTGAACCATAAAAACAATTCTAGTCTAATAGTAAATTAGTACTAAGTTTGACAGAGGATTAGGCTACATTGTATAAAATCAAACAATTCTGCTGCAACAACATTAAATTTTAAATGTTAAATATTTTTTTTCAGATGTAGAGCATATAATAAATATTGGCTATAAATAACTGAAAGGATAATTAAACATGACCTGGTTACGAAAATAGTAAATCTAAATAAACAAAAATACCGGAGAAAATGCTTCCCTTCAATATGAAATTTAGCAACAGTCTTTGATACTTCATACGAGAAACTAATTTAACGTGGACATTTCTTTTTTGCAATGGATACACTTGGCACGAACTGTATGAGGTTCAACAGCATCTTTAATAAAATTGTTAGGAATAAAACTGTTTGTTTTTTCCAGCATGTTTTTTGCCAACCCTGTTTGTATGTTACAACATAACATACATTAATTTAATAGTACTAGGTATTTTTGTTTTTGTATGCGGTTCTTCATTGACTGTCGTTCTTTATTAAAACGGACGGTCGTCCGTAATCTTGCCAAAACCACTCAGCAAAAAAAATGAGATTTTATATTTACCAGAATTTTCTTCTAACAAGATTAAATTTTAAATTCAAAATAAGAGATGTATATAAACCAGCCGGGCGTCAGCTGAATCTTTTCCATATTTACTGCAGAAAATGCAGTTTCCCAGAAACCTAATAACGTCTATTTTTCAGTCAAGTGTAATTGAGGTGCTCTCTTATCCCAACAGCAAGAGATCTTTAATCTCCTTTATATTGCCGTAATAAATCTTTAGTGTTGTTACACTTGTTCTAAAGTGGTCGTAAAAAGGAGGTAAACATTCCTTGTGTGTTTTGTACGAGGTAAAAATGCAATTAAGATGATATAATTTTTGTTGAATTTACACAATACTGCGGCTGCGAAAATTGTTATATGGAACATTGCGTATTTTAGTACGTAAAAGAGGATTAGTAATACTTTTTCTAATTAAATTTGTTATATACAACAACGTTAAGCTACTAAAAGACCTCGGATAATAGAATACTTTACGAAATTGCCTGTTTAGGTTTGTTTACGCTTAGTTTGTGCAAATTTAATTGACAGGGTTTACGAGAGACCTGATGTAATATTCAGAAAGTTATCTTCGACGGAAATGAGCATTTCAACTGCTAAGTTGTGCTGAAAGCTTTTCTGTATATATAAATACGGTTTCAAGATCTTTGTTTAGTGAACAATAAATTAGAAAAATGTAGAAAATATGCAAAAGCATTATTTTGCTTTATAATAATTACTATAATCACTTCAGCTGAATTTTACATAATTTTAAACGATTATATGTATCTGTTTGATGACGAAAGCTTTATCGTAGTATCGTACATACATCATCAAAAGTTTTGAGAAAGCTGTTATTAGTGATCAGTGAATGTTAGACACTTAGTACATACCTGTATTTGTATATTTTAGAAAAAACTGTACTCTAATAGATATTTCCGTTTTAATATAAATGATACATCATACGATCATTATAATACGTTTATAAGTCGCCCTCTTACGAGTTTCATGCTACTATTTTCAGAGATATTAAAATTTGAGACCGTTATCCCGTAATGGTGGATATGTCCTCGACGACTAGATTTAAATTGTTTATTAAGAGTAGCGATCGGTCAGAACAAGAATATCTTTTACAACTTGAATCTTTTGATTTGATACTTATCAATGTTTCCATAGGCAATTGAAGCAGACATTCAACAAAGCGAGCAGTTGGGCAGTATAGAAAGCTTAAGTTAAGGTTTTCTTATCGGTTTTTGCAAGCAGTGTACGCTTCTGCATTTCAAAATTCAGTTTTTAGGAATCTGAGATGGCGCGGTGGAACCGTTGAGGGAATCTACTACTATTTACCTGAATGAATGAATTTTTTTTAAGGTATAAATTCGAAACATTTTTAATAACTATTTTATTTTGTTTCGTTTTTAAGCATCCTTAATAGTGGTTTTTATATAAGGTTTATTGCTAGCGGTGCTTCAGAACATTAGATTTTTTTCTAAGGTTCCTTATGTTGACTTTAATCTTATTTTTCGTAGCTTTCAATGAGTTTTATGTTTTTAAATCTCAATTGGATTACGACCAGGTTTTCTACTGTGTTTTGGATTAACAATATTAATAAGCAGGTTTATGATTTGAGTGCATAATTTGCAATGACGTATTTATCTTTCACTTGCATATTATTAATTGTTTATACCTATGATACAAACTATATGAACAAGTCTATAACAACCAGGGCATTATAAGCGGTCAATATAGTTTATAATGCCCGCTCAGTGTTTATTTTGCAATCGTAGCCGGTGGTACGTTGAAACAAAAGTTTTAATGATACACAAAATATTTAATACTTACTGTACAACTCATAAATGCACCGGTTGTTGAGATCTCTATTATGCAAATTTAAATACAGGAGTGGGTGTTAACCTTAAAAGCTTCTAATTAATTAATGGAATCAGGAGCAAATAAAAAAATAAAAAACACATGTTGAGCGCCACCAAATTAATGTTAACAAAATCTAATAATCTCAATTTGGAAAGATTCCTCATTTAAAATTGACGTTAATTTAATCAAGCACATATCAATCGATACTACTGAATTTTAATTGACAAAAACATCAGCAATTTGTTAAGCCAAACTATATAATACGATAATTTAATTTGAAATCTATATATTGTATCAGGAAAAAATTTTGAAAATACAATACGCAATTGAAACATGTTACAAAAGTTTTCTTTTTCAAAAATAATACGATAATAATTCATCACATTCTAAAAATATTTCGGGATCCCAAACCCACTAATAAATTAACTAAACTAACATAAACAGGAACGTAATCCCAATACAAATCTCCTTCATTTTCATAAATTTTTAGCAGAAACAGGAGACACATAACGTTTCACAAAAACCACAAAAATGACCATAACACATAAGTTTTCACTATCAAACTGTTGACCTGCAGAACCAAAACGAGAACATTTCTTCTGAATTCTGAACTATATTGTCTTAACGAGATTCATTGAACTATTGCCATAATTACTATTAGTAATAAATTCTTTATTATTATTATTATTACTATTAAGGGGAACGATGATTAAGATGTTGTAACAAATAACGTATTCTTATTATTAATTTTTCATTAATTAAATGAGTTAATGTGTTTAATTCAAAATTCACTGTTGATTAGCATTCAATAGATTCTATTAAGCCAATCAAAGGTCCAATAAACGGAAATTAACAACATCAGATTAGTTTTTTAACAACAAAATCGGTACTGTATAACACTTAAAGTAGTGTTGTTCTAAATTGGACTATAATTATTTAACTGTAAAATCGAGTACACACGATAATAGCACGGGAAACAAAATCTGGGGCAAACCCGCCAGCTTGGGTTAAAACACCTACCGTCCGACTGGACGCTACTTTAGGATACGAGACCCACTGCCCAACTGAACTTTTTAGATGCAAATCTGTACTACTTTTTAAATATTCAAAAGAGGGAAGTTCTTAAACTAACCTACGGCGAAATAGCGTGATTTTTCTAACCCAATGAGGAACAAGCATATGAAAGCACCGAAATGATTCTAGAACAAAAGTTTGCCGCGTAAGCCACCACAATCTACACGTGACCGCAAGCTGTATTTTATACGTCTGGGATCAGAAGTTTGTTTGTACAGAACTTACCGATAGACATGCACAGGAAGCCATAAATAAATGCTAAATGCATTTTAACGACTGAAATCCTTTGTAGGAAAGGCGGTATTTCTTTAAAATATTTATAAATTAAATTTTATGAAGGTCCTTTCCAGCGAAATAACTTTTAGAACCATGGGAATACTTCAAAATTAACCTTTGATATTTTACAAGGACTGCAAATACATTAAAATGATGTCTACAAGATCTTTCTAGAACAAATTTTACCTGTACGAAAACATGAAAAGGTGACCCCTGGTATTTAAAACAACATCAGATAAATCCTGATATCGTCGCACTTTTAACTCTACTAAAATATACTAAAATGTGCAGGGCCACACTAAGGTTTTTTATCATATATGCATACACATTTTTTTAATAAATCGAGAATTTCTGTTCGTTACAACGTTCAATAGTAATTTGGATCATTAGGCCAGAAACTATATGTTTGCGTACGAGTGTGTTACAACACAACATTAAACGATTATTTGCAACATAGTTTCTGGGTGAGTGATCTACGAATTCTTTTGTACCGACTTCAGCTGAGATTTCTTGGATAAAATTAACCTATTTTTTAGATGATATTAGTGCTATTAGGACTTTTTTGTTTTCATGTTGGAAAATACAACCAAAACATTTCAATTTAAATTGTCATACCTCTATTAGATTTTTGTAAATTTAGTAAAAGTTACCATCCCACAAACATAAAAATTCCTAGCTTTATAAATATATGAACAGCGTCCTTGGCAACGCCAACAATTGAAAATTAAAACTAAGTTTCTATTTGTACAATATATTCTCGTGAAAAATCAAATCTTGTATGCACCACGAGCGTTACCAGATAATTATATCCATCGGGCTACTTCCAGTCCTCAGGCCCTTCAGGACCTCTGACAGTAACATCGTTGCACACCTGGCATTATCATAATCCTAACGCCCTTGGTACATAAATAACTATTTCACTGACTGTACCTTTAATAGATACCTTGACCTTCCAACATTTTTCTATCTGATAGATGTGTAAGAAATGTGTAATTTTATAAAAATCGACAGTCTGCACAACATATTTATTTTACAATTTGTGACTCAAGTTAAATAATATAATTAATAATAAACTTTAGCCAACTCCATTTTGATCTGGGGAACGTTTAACATGTTCTCCGTATTTTTTAAATGTAAAATAAAATTAGAAATGCATCAAAACCAATGGTAATTAAATATTTTTCACGTAGTTTTAAGGAGGGGTCGATTACATGTTTAAGGGAGAATAACCAATAAAAAATTGTAATTTTATTATTTTTTATTATAAATATAACAAATAGTAAAAATGTTCCATCAGCACCAATAAGCAATCTATGTACACTGTACAGCTGCCCGAATATGTTCTTGTAATTTATTACTATTAATAAGGCTGAAACAATTGTAGTGAATGAAAAATAAATGAACTTGTTTTGGATGGACTTTGGGCTAAAGTTTATTATTAATTATATTACCAATATCCAAACTTAGAGAAAAAAATGAACCAATTTAATCACATCAAGTTAAATAACATTAGTGTATTCATAATAAACGTCGGAAATTATTTTTTTCGTCTACTTAAACAGAAAGTGCTTTCTAAATGTCTTGTTTTGAGGGCATTTTTAAGATTTCTTTTCTGCCTTTTTATGTCAAATACATAACATCTACACTATTACTATTAATAAATAGATATAAAGTGCTTTCACTTTAGATAGCAACTGTCAAACTGTTGTTAATTTGGTTGCCCTTATAAAATTTTAGAAGTGAATGTCAATTTTTAATATTGACATGTCTGAAGGTTTTTTAAATGTTACAAAATTATTATTTAAAATAAAATACAGATTTATGTACTTTTATTTGCGTTTACATTTTTTAAAACTGTTTTATACATTTATTTATCATAAATACGTAGAAATTACGAAAATTAACAATATCAGCATGTAAAAGTATAAAATATTACAGATACATGCAAATATACTGACTAAAGGTAACTACTGACAGCAGCGGATCCGCAGGCGGATGTCATACGATTGGTCGGTTTGAGTCAAATCGACTCAAACCGACCAATCGTATGACATCCGCCTGCGGATCCGCTGCTGTGAGTACTTACCTTAACGCTTCTTCTATTTTTGACAATTTAACCTGATCTTAAAAACATTGGTAACTTTTTGTCACTAGAATATCTGGTACACTCACTACAAAAAGTATGTGTGTAATTGTACAGTCCCAAAATCCTATAAAAACTTGACACTGCCAATTGCTATCTAAATCGAAAGTACTGTTTAGATGCAATGAATGCTGAAAATGGCAACTTTCTGCGCTAGAGATACAGAATACTATTTAATTGTGAAATACTTTTTTTCTACAACTACATATATCTATTTGTAAATAAGATATAAATTATATCACAATTAAAAGTATACTTATGTATTTCTGTTTATATTTTATTATGTTTAAAGAAAATGCATTATTTATTTCATTTTCTAAACTGATAAAGTTTTGAAAACAACATTCTCAATTATAGCGGGTTTTTTATACTACATATGGTAATGTAGTATTGACAACGCATTTAAATCAACTGTAAAATATACTATAAGTGGAAACGCATAAGTCGAGGTTTACGATAAAACTGTGTGGTGTAATCATGTGTAGTACCGCCACCTTCAAGGTTTGCTTTAAAGGTGTTAACGGTACACTCAGGCTGCAAAGTTTTCAAATAGCCAATCTCTCGTCCTAAAATCGCATCCGTGCATAAGTCTCGAAACTGTCGAGTATAGAGTTCTTCGAATAAAGCTTTCATCAAGAAAACACTTTAGAACATATTTTTTAGGATGAGATTTAAATATTTCAAAGATACGTTTTCTTTTAAAGATTATGTTCGCTTGTTTCCATCTTGTAGGATGTTAATAACATGTATTGACAACGAATCCTTGTTGAGGTTTTAGTATTTTGAGGTAACATATCAATTTGAGCAGCTACTTATAATTATATACCTTAATATCTAAGCTTTAATAAATATAATTTGGTATTTCACATCTTTCAAAATAGTATTATCTACATCCCTTTACAATTTCATCCGGTATTATATGGTATGTATTTTTATATAAAAGTATTTTTACTTAGTTTTCTTTAATTGTGTAGTTCTGTTTGGTTTTGAATGGTTCCATATGATATCTGATAGGTTTTCGAGTTTTCTATTATATATTTTTTAAAAGCTCTAAAATCAGCGCCCCCGTTTGAGTGTTAAGAAGCGAATGTGAAGGACCATCGCATCTTCGATATTCTTTTTTTAAGAAAACTCGTGACCTCTTTCGCTGAAACCTCTAACCCCACAATATTGTGTCTACCCTCTTTTTTCATTCCCTTTATAAAATAAGTAGAATAAAACATTTATAGTGTCACGAATGCACTATTACAATCAAGCGTAATTCACTTTGCTAATGCTGAGATTTGATATCTTTTCATGCTGCTACGTGTAAACACAAAATCTAAACTAGTTCAAAATTAAATATTCTAGTATGCGATCACACGTTATAACATGGGACTTAAAATAGCTTTCAAGAATCTACTATAATTGGGTGCGCAAACGGAAGAATAAATAACATAGTTTAGATGTAGCATCTAAACACGTACACATAGAAAAGGCAAGCAATAGTTTCGTCAGCAATTCTCTGCTATATAAATCGACATGCTGGGGAAATATGCTAAGCTATAAGTTGAATTCGAAGACGCTTTCTCAGCATGCGGTGTAATGTGAATATTTTCACTTACTGGTACAGTAAGAGTCACGGGAAAGTAAAGAAAATCTTAAACATCTTACAAGGAGCGTAAAGCAAATGAGAAAAAAAATGAATGAAAGTTATAACAATAAGGAAATGAGAAACTTATAAGTAAGGCAATCCGCAGGGAAACCGTATAAGCAGAAGATGGAGAAGATATTTTTCCGAAAAATTGACAGTAAGTTGAAATGCACAACAGGAAGAAATAAAACGAATATATGAACAAATAGACCTACCAGAATTAAAAGAAGTACAAGAAGCCATTTATATGCCAAAGAACAATAAAAGCTCAGGAAATAACGAAATACCAGCTGAGTTGATAAAATACGGAAAAGCAATTACACAAGAAATTACACCTTTTCATATAAGAAATATGGCAAACAAAAAACAAATCACACAATTGGGCCACTCTTGGCTCAAAGCAACAATATGTCCTATTTTTAAAAAGGTGACAAAACACAGTGTTTAAATTATACATGTATATTAGGGTGGCCCTTATTTTTCAACTTTGTAAAAATCTAGATCCCACCCCCTTGTTCCAATCAACAAAAAAAATGTTTTGTGCAACATTTTAGTTCAATCGAGCCATTGTGAGGCGATCCTCATCGACCATGAAGTTTGGAAATTTTTGCCCAGAAAGTAATTTTTTCAGATAAAATCTCTTTTTAGTTATTTTATTTGTAATCACTTGGGGTGAGTTGTATAAATGTGGTTTAACTTTAAACTTGGTTCAGCTTGCCTAGGATCAATATCCTAGGCAAGCTGAACCAAGTTGAGATCAATATCTCAGCTTAAAGTTAAGTACTCTGGGTTTATACAATCCGCTCTTAAGATTTTATGCGATTTTTTCCGATAGCATGTAATTTTCTATTGGTACTGACCGATCGAACCCAACCTCAAATGTGGTGGGACTTGATTTAGAATGATTTTGCCACCCCAATTTATTTGTGCCCCTGACAGAGCTTTGTTTCGTGTCTACCGAAGTTGTCTTGAACATGAGAAGCTGCATATTCGCATCAACGCCCCTTCAGTGTAGTAGCTGTAGACGATTTCTGAGGATCAAAGGACTAGAACTGCACAGCCAAAGCCTGACTCCCATACTGTCAAATCTGAGACACTATCCGGTGGCATGCAGGACAGCGAGCGCTCCCCATGTCCGGGATAAACCTCACTTGAATTCTTCTCCATTCGTCTAGGTCAGTCAGCGAGTAACTAGCACCATATCTGACCCTGAGGTCAAGTTAGTATAAATCCACCTACACCGGAACCTCATGTTAGCAGAGCTTCCTCCGAAACGTTTATGAGTAATCGTCGAGAAACACGCGTAAGTCGCTAGTCATGCGCGACACCTCCAACGACTGCCCAGTCCTCTGTAATGCTCGGCTAGCCTCGGATACTAGTGAGTCCATGACGGACACCTTGAACGGCTGCCGACCCCGGGTGGTGACGGCAGTGAAAATCCTTTTGTCATCGTCAAGATCAGCAACATCAACAAGAGCAGCAGCATCAACAGTTCCAGCAACTCGAAGTACATTGCAGTTTTTTACTCCCCGTCTATCTGAAGTTATTGATAGGTGTAAAATCACTGATAAAAATGGAGTTTACATATTAGTGGCTGCTGCAGAAGCTTTCGGGCGTGATACTGAAAACCTGGTAATAAAGCACTTCTTTTCAATGACTTAGAAAAAATTTAGAGAAGCCAGGCAGTTTAATTTAAATGAGGCTTGGCCACAACGGCCAATGACCACAACGACTAATCGCTATTTTGGCTGTTGTGGTCATAACCACAACAGCCTCCGTGACCATAACGGCCAAAAGCCACGACGGCCAATTTGACCATATCGCCCAACTCGACACTTGACCATAACGGCCACCATGACCACAACGGCCAACCAAAAATTCCACTTCATCCGCCAATTTGACCACAACGGCCACCGACGCTTATGTATTGGCGTCGCTGGCGACGATGACCACAACGGCCAACTAGGGTGTGTGACCACAACGGCCAACTGTGGAGTGTGACCACAACAGCCAACTAGAGTGTGTGACCACAACGGCCAACTTTTTTCATACTGTTAATTTGGTTTCATTGAAGCTCATTTCTCTCTTTTAACTTACACTTATTTCAATAAGGTACGTCCAGAATTTAACAGCGGGGTGTGTCAAAGTAGCGGCGATTTAACGTGACTTACCTATATTGAAAAATGCACCTCTATACAACTGCATTCCCGTTAAGTTGAAGAAATTTTTCTTTCTTATTCTCTCGGTAAGTATCTCAGGCTGATTAAAAGATAAATGCTGAAAATTTGGTACAGATACTTCTCAATACACTCTAACGATTTACAGATTCATGATACTTTAGTTTACAGGGTGGTTAATTTAACATCAAAAGTTTTTTCTAAGCTTTTTCTAAAGCTTTTTCTGGGGTTACGTCCCATGTTGCCCCCTTGATTGATTTTATTAAGTACTGGACAGATTCGTAGATATCCTGTTTACTTTTTAGGGGAAGATTTACATTTAGTTTAATTTTAAAACTGATAAGAAAAGCAAATTACGGAGTTCAAATTCAATGCAATAAACGTCCCCAAAATGGAAATATTGCATTAATATGCATTATATTGCATTAATATTGCAATAAATGCTAGATATTTAGAGACTTAAACTAGATTATATAAGGACTATTTATTTATTATTACAACAACTATTAAACATTATTTATTCACTAATACATTTGATTACTAATTAATCAAAGCACATTTCAATACGCCGGTTGAACACTAATTGAATTCCCTTCTATCCGTGACGACGCTTTATAACTTCCATATAAACGTTATAGCAAACGCTCGAACATACCCGCGTAATGTACCTCGTCTAGCCGCCTGATACGTCATATACGCAGCCCATGCCGAGTCTTCTAGCGTGTTCTCGCGGGTGAATGACGCTTCGCTCTGGAATGTTCTGCCGTCCGCATATAAGGATTTCCCTATTTGTTACATTATTTTGGGGAGTCATTGTGATCCTGTTCTAAAGGATGCTTGGCGTAATTGATTTTTATGAATGTTTATTTCTGTAAGAAGACACATGCTCTTTATATGTATGTCAAAACTTCTACCGATACCAATATATACCGAACTGCAAAAAGAACATTTCAAACTCTTTTCAAATTCTGTCTTTAGCATTAAATGAAGATGAAAAAGGCTTAGTGTTATATTTTTGTCAACACTTACTCCTAAATATTTATATTTTTCTTCAATCTCTGTCCTTTCACCTCTAGTTTGAAATTTTGATTTTTAAATTCAAATAATTCTTTATCTGGTCTAATTTTTATTGTTAATTGTAATATATTTTTTCTGAGACGTGAATAATAGCCTTATCGGAAATGATTGACAGTTTTCATAATTCCCATTGATATGCGATTTTTATGTTGCCTTTTAAGCTTTCACGCGTCATGTGCCCGAAAGCAATTAAAATTTACTACTAAGAACGTGTTTGTGTTAATTTTTGTGAAGTTTGTTAAGTTTTGTTAAGATAGTTTGTTAAATAAAAAAAGGCTCACTATTTACAGATATAAACTTTTTTATTTATTTGGGGTATGTTTAAGAAGAGAATCCCGCTGAGTTTACTTTGCGGGGAATTTTTCCAAAGTCAAAATCTAAGCAGACTCCATCTAAATATTTACTAAATAATGAAATGCGTCTGGATATGTCACTGCAATAGTGGTTCGATTTGCTAACTAAGTTTAGTTAAATTTTGTTAATCATGGATCTTTCACATGGTATAGGTAAGCTTCACATTTCTACTAAAAACGAAAGATATTTCATTAAATTACGGTCAGATGGAGCAATAATGAATCAAATTTTAAAATTTCATAATTTCCGAAGCAACCTGAAGACTAACCAACCAAGTGATACAATGCAAACGTAAAAGAATGCCAGTCCGTATTGAGATAAAAATTCAAAACTGTGGATTATATTGTATGTGGAGGCAAATGTAGGTGAAAAAACAGCATTATTTATTACCAAGTCTGACTGCTATAAAAGTGCTGGGATAACAATGTACCGCTAATGGGGATAAACTATCCACTGCAATTTTAATCCAGGTGAAAAATCAAAATAGATTGTGCTGTAAACGAACTGATATGATGTTCCCTTTACTATATCTTTCAACTTACCTCTAATACGCAAAGCAACAACTTTTAAACACTTCAAAATCATCTTTAAGACAAACTAAACGAAAACGTAAAAATATTATTTTATGATCACAAAATTTACTTTAAGCTTCTTAAACATTAACTGGTTTTGTAAATTCATAACGAATTTGATAACCACCAAAGTGCATTTTAGTTGATTGAATTTTTTCTATGTCACTACATGATAACACTCACATTATTCTTATATATTCTAAATGCGGTGGTTTGTTGGTTTTATCAACCGCCCCAAAGTAATAATTTCGGTCTCGTCGTTGCGCAGAATGTTTTAGAAAAACACTTAATACATAGTGACAAATATTTTTCTTTCCATAAAATCCCTCTTTTTCGAATTGGTTTTCTGGTGTTTTTCTAACTCTTCTTGGTAAGTTTCAGTTTTTGCCATATCTATATCATCTAAGATGTCACCACTTTCTTACCACTTTTCTTGTGGTTCACTAGAATTGCTTTTAATAATCTTTGATTTTTTATGTTTTTTAGCCTTTTTGGTAATTCTATTTGTCGATACAATTGTATCGCCTTCTTTCTTAATTTCGTTTTATTTTCTTCCTTTTAAGAGTTAAAGTGACTTGAGGATGCTCAAGTTCTGTTGAGCATTCTCTAATAGATTTGATTGTCAAGAAGCATGCAGCGAAGAATCGTTGGCATCCTTTGGTTGATTCATCAGTTGTGGATGGCTCAGCTATATTGTAAAATATTGTAACGTATTCAAATTCTCAATTTTATAGAAATATAGTTTTACATGCATAAATGATAAAGAAACCCTTGCACGGTCCTGCATTATATAATGCATTTTTCGTTGGCGTAAAATCTGCCAACTTCGCTTTAAATTAAATAATGTTTTTTCATGTATTAAAAGTCACTTTTACATGTTTACACAAAACAAAATCCTTTCTGAAATAAAATACCGACGATATTACGAAGTAAGCAAAGTTTTCTTTGGTGTGAAAGGTCACCTTAAGACGTTCCCATAGTTATAAAAGTTATTTCGTAGAAAAGAACCTTGATAAAACTTAATTTATAAATATTTTAAACTAATACCGCCTTTCCTACAAAGGATTTCAGTTCCTAAAATGTATCTAGTTTTTATTTATAGCTTCCTGTTCATGCTTATTGACATGGTGCATAAACAAATTTTCCTGAGTGCAGACTTATAAAAACAAATTGGCTGTAAAGTCCCTGAAATATTCTCGAAATTTCTTTTTACGCGTCGGTCTTCCCATTGGTCGAAGAAAAAGTTACTCTTCTCGGATAGGCCAGTTTAAAATTCTTGTCCTAAAAAGATTATGGCGCGACCATATTCTAAACACAATCCTCCAAACACTCTTGATTATAACTTCATACATTCTAGATCGAAGCTTCACTTAGAGAGTCCAATGTGGGGGCGCTCTCTTCGAGGTGGCCCCCGGCGAAATTGTTATAATAGTTGGCGTTCCTAAAATTATAAGTTTTATGTATGGAACAAAGTTACAGTTTAAAAAGCACTAATTACTTGTGCTAATGCCGTTTTGTGTATTATCGTGCAGTACAGGAAGCTTATTTGCTTCAATTTATCGTTTGATTTTTGTTAATAAATTAACACAAATAATTCCGTTTATCAGAGTTTAAAATGAGGAAAATTTGATCTAGAATTGAATTTTAAAGCTTCTCGTTTTGATTAACGAACTTATGTTTAATTTAGAGTGTTATTAGTTACAAACTTAAGAAGATCAGTTGCAGCATTCGGAATTTTAACGTTAATAATCCTTACCTTTGGGGGTTTGCGTTTTAATAGTAATATAGTGGATTAGCAGAATTTGTGTTAGCTCTACAAAAATTACATTGAATTGATACAACCTTTTAATAACGAAACTTGGTTAATGAATAAATTTTGTAACTATTAAATCAATTACTGGAACTATTTCAGTTTGCGAGGTTTATTATCGTGGATTAGTGTCGAATTATTTCAGATATAATTTTTATAACATCATTTAAAAAATTCTAGTTCATTGTTGCAGCATCTTTACCAAAATTTAAAGTTCTTTCCGTCTTTCAGCTTTAACTTGTGAGATACTGTATTTAGTGATTAAGTGAATTGAGGTCATTTTTTTGCTCAAGTGTTGTTTGATATTTTGAAGAATTATAAAATTCTACTATAGTATCAAGGACTTAAGGACACTTGTTTGCTAAAAGTAAGTTGATGTTATGATTTATGTGTTTTTGTTCTTGTGATCTTTTTCTATATGAAAACAATTCATTATTTTACCTAGATGCATAAAGAAGAATTTAAAATCAATTATTATTATGATAATATAGGACCATTCACTTGTGAAAGTTTTTAATGTATTTTAACCAATGAAATGAATTAACGTAACTAAACATGACCTTTAACTGAATTTAATCAATATTGCTAGCATTCATTTCTGCTTACGAATGTGACATTAAGGACTATCAAAGCAGATGGCGCCCATATATATTTTCTTGTGTCTTTTATCTTTTATTTTTCTTTACAATTCGTAAGTTATGAAAATCAGACCTACGCCTGAATTACAATTTGATATAAGAGATCTCAAACGTCGGAGCATTACAGTAAGTATTAGTTTATAAGCTTTACAGTAAGTATTCAGTATTCTGAATGTATGTTGTTATAGTAATTTTTAGTGTAGCTAGAGTAATTGTTACAATTGGTGCCCAAGTATGGGACTTAATTATTTTGTGTGAAGAGAAACTTTTATTTATTTGGTTGTCTTCATTTGATTATTGCTTTTGATTAAATCATACTTTGCCAATTTAACTGGATCAAGGTTTTTTTGAATACTTGCTTCTGTCAAATGGGTATATCCCAATGGAATCAATTTCTGCTTTAACTGCTTCTTGCGAGACTTCATTTCTCTATATTTGACGTAATAAATTTACAAACACTGCCTTCTGCAGCTGTCCTTCATTCAATATTTTCCATTCAACCACCTTTACATCCCACAAGATTTTTAATGGACGAAAATCTAAATGCTGCGAAAAGTCTGTAGTGTGGGATGGTAGCTTAATAATCTTATGTTTTCAGATACGGTCTTCTCAAGTATTGCATGGTATAGATGAGTAATATGACCATCTAAAATCAGAATAAAAGGCTTCTTCTTCATTATTTGGCGAAACTTCTTCAAGTAGTCACTAAAATTTCGTCTATTATTTAGCAGCAGAGTAGATCATTAGTGGTCACCAGATGCTAAAACACAAGCAGCGACAACCACTTTGACTTCCGCACGAAGTGCAGATCTCCATTTACCCATAATTCTAAGGGAGTTGACTAAGTTGGTTTCATGATCATCGGAGGTGTCTTCCTTGGAAACGATTTTTTTCTTCGTGAATTTTTCACACTACTTTTTCTACAATATCACTTTCATATTTAAATTTTTTATGCATACCTACAAATGGAAGTAGCTATTCAAATTAAGAGGAAAAAATAAGTGAATGATATCTACTATTAAACAATGCGAAGGAAACATGTTATACATAGATCATCTCTGTGCACAGCAGCATATAAACTCACATAAAATCCAACGCGTAAACAAATCAACTTGACTTGTAATAAATCCCGTACACATTCGTTCAACATTATCCGAAAATTCGTGGTTTTCACATGTTTAGTTAGCTGAAGAATAGCTAGCAGTTATGTTCGACGAAGCAAACGTAATCCGTTAGTTAATACTTGCTCATTTTATATTGTTTGTTCCAATTCCATTTGTAGTAAATTACTATCGTATTTTCAAACGTGTACGTGCAGAAATCCACTCGAAGTTTTCTAGGATCACCTTTTCAACTTAACAAGATTAAGTTACTGGCAGAAACGGTTTTGCTACAAAAGTTAATGTTAAACCGCTAGATCAGAGTTGGAAGCGCTCAAGGGCTTTTCAACTAAATACTTATTTTAAGACTTCATGAACATCTTCAAGATGCACTCGGAAACTTTAATTCCTTGAAAGAGGTAAATCTTTTCGAGATGATATCATAAAATGCGATAAAGGATTTGGTGCAATTTAAATTTTACTCTATTTTCTGGTAATTCTAATAGAAGAGAGGTTCGTTCGGTTTTATGTTCCGATTACAGTATAGAACATAGAGAACATCCATCATAGAGATTACTGTAAACGAATTTTGACTGATTTATGATAAACCAGGAATAAAAAAGATAAATATCATCTCAAAATATATCGACAGTGATATATATTTGTATGAAAATTGCAATTTTGACAAATTACATTGGTGTGTTTTATAAATATTTGCTAATGTTCGTTATCATTTAATAATAATGACGAAATAGCTTTAACGCGTCATGTTTTATAGGGTGTAATACAAATTAACTTAGTATAACCGATTTTATTATGCAGAAAATGTTAAAAAAATACAATCAAATCCTTAAGGACGACCTATTATTTTAATCCCTTTTACCAACGGCAAAAAGGGTTCAAAGCAAGAGGTTGGAAAACAGAGGAGGTATTAATTCAGTACAAGGGTAAAACATGTATGGTATCGTAGTATGATATCAAAGACGAAGTTTTACCTCCTTTAAGAAAAATAGTATTTTCTCGTAAATAGCTTTATTATTATTAGTGGCTAGTACGTATACCAACTATGCTAGTTGGAAATCTAATACCCAGATAATTTAATCTTTAGCTTGTTTCATACATCAAGCTCAGCATGGTGCTTTATGGAAAGCGACGTAGTGTAACATTCATATTTTTCTTGCAGATATTATCGTTGTAATATCAGGCAACTCATTGTACACGAGTCTACATTACGTTAAGCTTTCTTTTGGCGTAGGTGGTTTATTTTTGAGAATCTTCTTCGAGTTGTTTTTTATATTGCCAAGAAAATAAAATATAGGAAAAAGGAACTACTTTTTCCTGTAAACTTTTAACAAAGGAAAGAAAAGTGACTAGCGAGGTAGCTAAATGTGTGGTAGTTGAAATCTATTGGAATTTATACATCTATGATTGAGTCGATGTTCAGTCGTCTGTCTGTCACAGTCTCAGAGAAACAACAATTACAAATCTGTATCCCAAAATCAGAGTGTGTAACGGACTCAAGGTACTGAATTGAAAACAAATTCCTGTCAATTGTAGCATACGAGAATTACTTAACACAAAAGTCCCATTCATAGGGGCCAATTGCAATATCGCTTTTTAATTACACTGAAAATACTGAAATGTTTACTGAATACAAAGAACGATACTTACTCTACTTTATGCTCCGGCAAAAGATCTCTTTTTGATGACAAATTCTTATTCAGGGGTAGGTACTGATTTCTCTAGCTTATAGATTGTAAAGAGAAATAAGGTTTGTAGAAATAATAAGGAATATGGGCGTCATTTACTCAAAGTCATTACAATTCTTGATCGGAGTCCCCAAGTAAAAAAGATTCAGATTATATTGATCAAAATTAATTAAATTAAATAACTAAACATAATTAGTAAAATTGACGTTAAAGTAGGTTAGATAATTGAATAACTTTAATTAATAATAAGTCAGCAGTACGGCAGAGTGGTTATAGCGGATTTCTGTCGCTTAACACAGTTAAGTCGACTTTGTGTCGGTCAGGACTCGGATGGGTAAACCACGAGCGCAGTGTACTTGCCTATATGGCTCCGCTGCCTCGTCTCACACGCACATATCCACTCTGCGGCTCGGTGTGTTTAACGCCTCGACACCGAAAGGTATATGAGGTTAAAGATTATATACATAATAATCGGTCCAATATTATCACAATAAGGTTTAGTTTAAATTCTCATTTATTCATCGATAAAGATAATGTTTGTCTCAAAGAACAATAATTAGAACAATCATCATAGTGTTCTAATAAGTATCCTTATTAGAAGAAAATGCTTGCATTATTACAAATAAATTTACATTATAAAACTTACTTCTAACTGTATAGTTTATCTAATTTTTTTTAATTCGTTGTAGTTTACAATTCTGTAAATTCCACAACTATCACTAACATAATAATGCCTTTAAATTCACTTAAACATTAGGTACAAAGTACCTCACACATTATAACTGTAGAACTTTGAATCATTGGTGTCGATGCTAAAGTTATAACTATGTAAAGTGATAATTATGTCATACATAGCCTTGCAGTATCCTTTCATTAATAAGGATTTAGATCCATTGACCCATATAATTTAAAAAAAAACGTTCATTATTTAAAAGATTGCCACGTCGACACAATTTTATTTCTCAAAAGGTTGCATTATCCCCAATACGGTATTATTTTTAAACCGGCAAAAATTTGTGCACTTCCCAATATTAGCGCTACTAAAACAAAATACTAAGCTTTAATCTGAAGCACTTAAATTTCTGATCGGTAAAACTCAAACTTATTTCACTTGGCGGTCCATAACAGAACCTCGCGTCTACTTGCGAGGTATCCCGCGACCTTCAGTATGCGAACTCCTTCAGACTCTCCAAACTGTATGCGCCTCGCTTGACGATTTGTCATCATCTTAGTCTGAATTAGAGTTTATTTTTGTCTTTTTATAAATAAAACTACATTATCTATGAACTATTGTTATCATTATTATCAAGAAATATAGAAATCTCGATACAATTTTGGACTTGATACCCAGTTCCAAAAATGCTTTAGGGTCAAACAATTATAAGTCCAAACTTAGGTGAAGATAATTTCAAAGCCATATCATTCCAAGTCCAGTTTTATAATATTTAGTCAACGAAAAGAGATACATCATTAGAGCCAAACACTATTTAGTCAAGACATGTTAGCAAATTTTGATATTAAGTCACTTAAATATTAAGTCTAGCGTAACAGCCAAACAACATCAAATCCATTTTTTTTAGTTCTAAAAGCAACAATATCCACTAAACAATTTCACTTTCAAAAATGAAATGATGTATTTAACGGTAAAAACATCTTTTGTATTTAATATTAGTTTTATTTTTATTTTTCCGTATTTTATGTATTAATAATTACGATGGAATTAATTAATTTCTAATTTTAAAATACTGAGCGCATACATTGCCACCTAGCGGCGAAGAATGAAACTTCACTTAAAATTTCTTTTGGTCGATAGATGACGCTGATTAAAATTTAAAAACATGTTTCGTTAGTAAAGGTTCCAAGCCTCGCGATATTGTTTGACCTCGTCGTACCATCTCGGTCAAACAATTATCGCTTGGCTTGTAAAGATATCCTTTAGCAACTCAACATGTAATATACTATTGTGTGCGTTAAAAAATTACGCAAATATCTCTAGTTGTTCCAAAGTGATTCACGTTTCGCCTTTACATTTCTTCTGAGGGGCTAGAGAGGTGAAAAGTTCTAAAAAATAAACATTTTTAGCAAGGAGGTAGATTTGGGGGGGATTTTCCCCCTTAAATTGTAAAAAAATCATTAAAAATGATCGATTTTTCCGTTTTTTTCTCTCATTTTTTTCACTTATTTTTTACCTATGATAGCTTCCAGCCCCTCCCCCCTCATCCTCTCTCAAACACCCCGAAATAATAAAAATATCTAGCAGCAATATATAGCAACAATAATAAAAATATATATAGTTTCGGATGGACACGGGGAACGATTCCATCAAGACATCAATAAGTTCGAGAGGAGATTTTCAGGGAAGTGAAATACGAACATGTTGGCAGAGTACTGCTGGTTTTTGGTACGAGAAGGGTACGATCTGAGGTAAGTCTACCTCAGGGCATAAAAGGAAAGCAAGTACTAAATGAAGGTAGTTATTTTATTTATTATTCTTTATATAGTCGGGGAGCAGGCATAAAGCAAAAATCATTTATTTAAAGAGTTGGTCCGGACTCGATGACACACGCTATTTGAAAACTGATTTGTATGTAGATTTTCCTGCTGAATCCGAATCCGGAGGGCGCCTGTCGATTTGAAATGGATTTGACCCTTTAAAAGTCATTTTTACGTAAAATTTTGAAAAATCAAAAACTCGCTTTTTTTCTGTTTGCGTCGTCATAACTTCGTCCTGGATGGAGCTAGAAAGTTAAATTTTTTTCTCCCAGAGTTGCAGACTGCAACACACTACTTAAAATTCAGTTTTGAGGAAAAAGAATCTGAGAAAATTACTATTTTGTTATACTACGTCATATTTGTGCACTAAAATCTTCACCAATCGAAAAACTTTTTTATTACAAGAGATAGAAGCCCATATGATCGAGACTATAATTAGTAAAAAGCCCAAAAAAGTTTTTGGTGGAAAAATTATATCGCTGTCTGTTATACAGACGAAATTATTGCAATTACAATATCGTCTACGCGGACGACTATCACTCCCGCGCTTCAACAAAGCAGCTAAACGAGTAATTATGTAAGTATAACAGATAAGCTGAGACATGTAAACCTCATTATTTTATTGTAGGGCATTTGCATTCACATAGACGATGTACATCATTCTTAAGATCTGCATGCTCTTGAACATATACTTGATTTGCACTGTAGTTTAAGAAAATCTGGTTGAGATGCTAATGACGTTGTAATACATAGCCGCTATTTTTCCATCTGCATTCATAACCTATCCAAATTCTAGTATTTCGGAGAAATTAGCATTAACAGAGTTGTATAGATTCTAACAGTTTTGAGAAAAGAAATCTGAGACAATTACAATTTCGTTATACTATGTCATATTTTCAGGTTGCATGTCAGATTAAGAACATTATAAAAACTAAAATAAATCTTTTACATACAACACACATTACCTTATCGATATCTATTCCGGATCCAAATCTGAGTCAGAAGATTCACACTTGGCAAGAAGCAATTTACCAGTATAAATACAATTTGTCGGCAACAAACGAAACTGCAAACAAATTAACTCAGTTCCATTGACGCAAAGGTTCTTGAGAGATGAAACAAGAGTTTTAAGAAGTTTCAGTTTTACAAGAGAGATGGATGAACAAACTAAAATTCGGGACCTTTTCGTATGCATGGACAGATTATCCATCATCACTCTTTGAACCAGATCCATTAACACCTGAGGGATGTATAATGAGAAAAGGAAATAAATGTGATTTTTTCAGTGCGATAAATAAAGAAATATATTTTAACATCTCAGAATGTAACACTTTTCCGCGGGATAATTTCAATACTATCTATGTCATTGATATGATGTAGTTTGTACAACATGTGTTTTGTACAACGGTTTCAAAACTGCGGTTGTACCACATTCAATGGATTATTTAAGAAATATTTTAACGATTGCACCTATGTTATTCTTGTGGGGGACAGCTACGATTTTCCTAAAAGTGCTAAGGGTGCGGAACGGAAAAGATGATCCAGATTTACTGAAAATATTTACAAGGTCAGTGATACATTAGCATACCAGAATGGAAATCATTTATTGATAATCAACTTAATAAGCGTAGCTTGCTTAATTTCATAGTTTGCAAAATACAAGAGCAACGTGCTTTTATAAAAGATGATATAAAAATAGTTCTATCTGGCATGCATGTAGAAGATAAAACAATGGTATGCACAAATAATGAAGTGGATATTTTGGAAAATCATCGTTTTACAGAACACGAGTAAGCAGACACCAGAATGTTTGCATTGCTTTAGTTTTTTTAAAGAGAAAATAGCATGGTTCTGATTTATTTCAATGATACTGATGTATTCCTACTATCAATGTATTATTCAGTAGCTTTGTTAATTCCCATATGGTTACATCGCAAAGAAGGCTTTGTTCCGTGTCAGATCCACGTTGAAGAAGGCAAGATTCGGGATGATCCAAAAGATCTTGCTTGCATTCTTTTAGCGGCTTACTGCCTTTCTGGCAATGACTGTGTCAGCTATCCTTTTCGAAAAGGAAAAAGAACTGCCCTGAAAGTTATAATGAAAAATAGGGTAAAGCTAATCTGAAATATTTTGGAGAACCTATTAGTGGAAAATACTGTTTGGAAGATGGGGACGAAATGTTGTCGACATGTCAGGTATTCTTTAAGGCTTTATACGGACGTTTAGAGTTCACTGGTTCACTAGATGAACTCCGTGCTCATTTGTTCTCGACTTGTAAAACAGACATTCGGTAAGAATGTTGATCTACGTTTTTATAAACATCATAGAACACGTACGTCATTACAAAAATAAACATCCTGAAAAATCGAATTACGCCAAACACCTTTTTGAACAAAATCACACAATGACTCCTCAAAATAATATTAAATTCCTACATTTTTGTAATAACAAACGCAAATTAGGCATTTTAGAAGCCTTTGAGATATACAAACACAAACTCAGGGTACCTTTAATGATGAACAACTTGAGCTCAGTAATTCTCCGTTACTGGAAGTAATAAGTATTAGATATTTAATTCTGATTATTATTATTATTTTATCTAGTTACCTATTTTTGTATCTATCTTAGCGACGTGTTTGTTTATAATTATATTACCTTTGATAATGACAGCATAGCTGTCAAACAATATTGTCAGCTTGTATTTTAATAAAACTGTGAAACTTTTACTAATCTTTATTTATTTCATGATTATGGAGTTCCACAAAGTAAGGCTGGAAACAATAAACAACTTTACTTATATTTGCTGTCATTTGGCTCCAACAGAAGATGCTTTTTTATACCACATTCGAAGGGCATATTACCAAACATCTATTTATAGGACTGCTGTGAATGTTAATGCTAATTTCCCCGAAAAATTAGAATTTGGATGCAGATGGAACAATAGCACCTATTACGTTTTTGGCATCTCAACCATATTTTCTTAAAATACAGACATTTTGCAAATGCAAATCAAGTATATGTACAAGAGCATGCAGATGTTATTCGAATGGTTTACAGTGTAGAAGATCTTGTCTATGCGAAGGCAAATGTCATACAATCAAATAATAAGATTTATATGCCACTAGTCGCTCGAGTACAAGATATTGTAATTGCAATAATTTCGTCTGTATAACAGACAGCGATATGATTTTTTCACCAAAAACTTTTTTGGGCTTTTTACTAATTATAGTCTCTATATAGGCCTCTATCTCTTGTAATAAAAAGGTTTTTCCATTTGTGAAAATTTTAATGCATAAATATGACATAGTATAACAAAATAGTAATTTTCTCAGATTCTTTTTTTCTCAAAACTGAATTTTAAATTTTCAAGCATTTAGCATTTTTCAAAATAAAAATTAACTTTCTAGCTCCATCCAGGACGAAGTTATGACGATGCAAACAGAAAAGAAGCGCGTTTTTGATTTTTCAAAATTTTACGTAAAATTGATATTTTAAGGGTCAAGGCCATTCCAAATCAACGGGCGACCTCCGGATTCGGATTCAACAGGAAAATCTACATACAAATCAGTTTTCAAAACGCGTGTGTCATCGAGTGCGGACGACCATGTCGAATTTAGGCACCCTGCTCCCCGACTAATAGCTAACATTTTACCCATTTTCACCCCTCCAAATCCAATTCATGGCCATAAAATTACTATCGGAAAGTGATAAAAATGAGGGAAGATAAGGATTACAGTGCAGAACTATAGTGACAAGAGCAATGAGCAAGAGCAGGAGTTTAAACTTGTCAAAGCATGAAAATTTCTGTGCTAACCTGCGCGCGCGTGGTATTGCTATATATTTTTATTATTGTTGCTATATATTTTTATTATTTGGGGGTGTTTGAAAGAGGATGAGGGGGCGCTGGAAGCTGGAGTAAGTAGAAAATAAGTGAAAAAATTTGCGAAAAAACCGAAAAAACTGATCATTTTTTTTTATTATTTTACAATTTATGGGGGCAAATCCCCCCCAAATCTACTTGCTTGCTACAAATGTTCATGTTTTAGAACTTTTCACCTCTCTAGCCCCTAAGAAGAAATGTAAATGCTAAAATTATCCTTTTCATCCCTCCAAATTAAGGAAAAGTGATAAAAATAGGTAGGGGCCATCCCCCGAAAACGGTGGGTGATGGGCGAAAACTGAAGTCATATTCGTATTCAGGAGGTCATTTTACATAAGAATCAGCAGGAATGGTGTTAGGGGCAGAAAAAAATTTTTGCCGACCAGTGTAATCTATCGCCCTTTTATCAGGACCATTTGACATTCATTCTTAGATATCGATTGCAAGGAAGATTTGACAAAATACGACAGAAAGCTGGAATCGAGTCGCGTGCGTGTAGAGAATTTTGCTCATCCCCTTTCTAGGTGATCAACCAAACTACTCGAACCAGCTTTATCATGTGTTGAAGTGCAATCATCTTCTTGGCAAACTCCTTTGGTGAATCTTGCTGAGATTACTTGTTTTCGGTGTGGTTTTAGGGATCACAAGAGAGCTGTGGGTAAAGATAAGCGAAGTTGTAAATAATGTAAATCCTAGCTGTTGTGTGTAGCTTAATTCTCTTCATGTTTCTAATAGTTTTGGTTAGGTTTCTTAAGCTGAAGCATTCTTTTGAAGTTAATGAAATTTTATGAAAATTTCCGCGGGGAAAGGGTGGAATTACCGGGGTGCTGAATTATTTTGGATTTTCCACAAAGTACCTTTTTTTGATTTGGTCGATTTGGTATACAATAACCTTTTAGTTGGATTTTGATTTTAGCGCCTTGTTCCACTTGACTTAAATTAAAACCGCACACCATCTAAGGTAATTTTTATCTATAACTTAATTTCTGTAGTATTGTGTTGTACTGTATCAAGTTCTGTTTTGTTAGAAGTTCCCTTCTAATTTGTAGAGTTTCCTGAGTTCTTGGTACTTACTTTAATTCTTTGTTTTGAAACCAATCTGTTTCAAAAGGGGTTTCTTTTTTTTCTGCTTGTTTGGTTCTACTTGGAACAACTCTATCTGACTGGTTTCAAACCGCTTGGTGGCTGAGACGCTTTTGTGATAAAGCTAGCTCATAGTCTTTATGAATATTAGGCTGACCTGGTAGATCCGCTGAAGCATGTCCTACCTAAGCAAGCGCTAGCAGCTTACGTTCTTGTTTTACTTTGGGAAGACAACCAAAAGCTTCCTGATGAGTCTCTTTTAGTTTGGACTCCATCTTTGGTTGTGAATACCTCTGGATATAACGTATTGTGTTAAATATGGTTGAACCAGTTACATTCAGTTCTTTTATCGGTAATTATTCGATATCCAGACCTTTATTGTACATGCATACATACGGAAATACCAAGCGCTAAAGGGTTTTCGTTGGAAAGATGTCGTAAAAACAGGTAAAAATTATAAAATCTTCTTGTAATATGACACAAACACCATTTTTACGCCATTTTCATGTAAATAGAGCCAATCCTTTTTACTAATTGTAACCTAACAATAACATTCATTACATTCTAACCTCAAAGTCGCGATTTTAGCATTGATTTTCTTATTAATTACCGGCGACCGGCGCAAATTTTTTTCAGATTATTGTTCTCTGAGTTGTCCTCCACAACTCAGTAACATTGGTTTACCTGGGTTCCAAAGGGTCCATATATCGAATAATTAATCTTTTATGCCACGTAGTAAACTACAAGTTTGAATTAATAGCGCTTTGTTTATGAAAGTGTTAAGTGCTGTCCATATTATTTAATTTTTAAACATTGAGTTAATTTATACGTAACGCCTGATTCTATTTGTGCATTGAAATTGTGACACTTAAGCGTTACTATTACCATTTTGTCATATTCTTTTATTAACCTGTACATATGTGGTGTTATATACCGGCGCAACTTATGTATACATACAAGTACTGAATATTTGCTTTTTGGGGTTACATTTACTGCAGTATAATAATAACGCAGTTTATCGTGCCGAAGAATAATGTATTGCTGTAGAAGATTATCGAACCATTTACTTATAACTCACGAATAATACAAACTTGGATTTGTAGTTAATATTGTACGTACTTGGAAGTACGGGCTGGGCTTAAATTAACTACTCTTGTTCCTTTGATCCTACATTATTGTATAATAATTACTTGCCTTGAGTACTGATAATAATTTGTGAACTTGTGGCGCCCATTAAAAAGTATCAACTCATAAGTACCCAACCCCATCTTCACTATTGCTGGTCGGTGACCGCTGCTAGTTTCCGGAGACAACAGAAATACAGGATGTCGCAGTAGCCACATTTCAGAATAACGCTCCTTCCACGACAATACGTACCTGTCAATCATAAATCCAGCTTTTGTATTTCCAAGCACTAATCTCCTACTAATTACCTTACCTCGTTTAAGTTGGATCTTTGTGTCAGCGGTAGCCAAACTTTATGCAAAAAAGTTTTTTAAACTATTACACATAAAAACCTGTCGGTAGTAGCTTGCAATTAATAAACTAATTAAATAAATCACCTGTATTAATAATTAAACACAGTAAAAAATCAATATCACAGTAGATATTTAAGATACAAGTATAAAAAGCCATTCTTTATTGCGCGAACGGTTTAACACATGTGCGAAATACGAGCGAGTGTTTTAAACGAGGTGAGTGCAATGAAGAGACTTTTTACACGTTTATCTTAGAACGTTTTATCCACGATCTGTAATGCACTTAAAATTTCAAGATTCAGTTTTATATATTTGAAAATGTATTTGTAAAAATAATCCTAGCACGGCCCTGTGTGTTAAGCAAATATTTCGTCGCGTTTAAAAATTAAAGGTTTTCTCGTTTCATTTTGTATAATCAATTGCAATTCCCACGGACAGAAATCATATTTGGTTGCAGGTTTTTAGATGAAAAAGCAGTCGACAGATCCTTATCTTGTTAATAAAACCAAAAGCCTTTATGCTTCTTCTGTACGCTTATTTCCTGCCTTTTCGATGATATGTTTTAAAAGTTTACAGATACAAACAAGTCTATAATACTGTTTTTCTGACACCAAATTATAGCTAGAAAACATTTTATCATCTTGATAACATACACGACGAATATGTTAGACAGTATTTTCCGATTGGTGCAAAGTACGTCAGTTTAACATTCAATAGGGTGTTCAGATATTCCCATTCTTAAAAATATTAAAAAGTTGGACAGAAATTGCATTTTTAAAGAAGTGTCTGATATAGTCCGCCAAGGCTGGCACACCATCTGATAGAGTCTGCCACAGGGGTAGTTAGAGTCGTGCTCGATCTGCTAAAACGGGCGAATAATTTTTGATACCGTTCCGTTTAAAGTCAAGAGAAGCTTAGCGCTTCGTGCTAACTAATTAATTAATAGTTTAGTGTGCCGTCAGATGATAATTTGTTAATAGAAAAATAGTAAGAAGCTTAAAACTAATAAAATTCATTTCTCTCTGTTCCGTAGCGATAATAATACTAGTTTGGGAATAGTGAAGCCTGTAATATGGTTGGAACTTTAAGGAGTTAAATAACGCGACCTATTGGATTTATTAAATTTGTGTCAACATTACCACTCTCGTATAACTTTCTCTCATATAACACTAACTCATATGGGTTAAATTTATTGTTTAAAGGCTGATGCCAGTTTATCAGAGTCCTAAATTTAGCAAATTTCTCTTCACAATCAAAGTTAGGATCGCCATCGTCTTTATAAGTGTTTTAAAGTTCTCCGTTCGATATATGTGTAAGGTACTTAGTGCCTCCAGTTTAAATGTGATGAAAAGACATGATGGTGTAGTTTAATTTAGGTGCATAAGATTATAAAACCTATAGTTTTACCAAGGACTAGCCGAATTTCTGTATCTTTTAAGTAAGTCAAGTTTTTCGTAAATAAACTTTATAGGTATGTATTCCTGGTATGAAAATATATTGTCCTAAATGAAATTAATCTTCTATCAAAAGAGATCATATTAGAACGTTAACAACAAGTTTTGTATACTTTAAAATATAAGATTTTCCTTTAGTAAATAAATGAGTTTTAACTTAAACGTGGTTGTGGTAATATTGGACCAATCATTTGTTGAAGTTGTCAATTCCCATTAATTTATTTTACTGTCAAACTGACTAATTATAAATAGTTTATTTAATTCAATTAAACAAACTTACTTAAAATCTCTTCTCATTTGTAGATTTTAAACCTGTAATAAACAACGCACAATCAAATAAGTGGCGCCCATGTGTCTAATTATTCTAACCACCCTTATTTATTCCTTTACATTTTGTAAGTTTAAGAAACCAGTACCTACCCTGAGCTACAATTTATCTACAAGAGATCTCAGTCGCAATATAAGTCGAGCAAATTAATGAGCATCAAATTAAAGTAAGTACAGACCTGTTCAGTTTTGTTTTGTAAAGATCGAGGACGTTACAGACCATAACGCTTTACTAAAGTATTCATTGTATTTGATATAATTTTTAAAATTTGTGACTTGTCATGTACAAATATTGTCGTGCTTAGATTTTTGTGTGCTAGATTGTTTAGCAACCAGTTTGTAAAATATTCATAAATCGTGTATCATAATCTCTTGTTGACATTAACGTGCAATAAAAATTTTATAACACTAGCTCAATAAACGTTAACTTTTTACACGAAAATTAGTGTAAAAAGTAATCACTTTTTATATGATCGTAGATAAAATATTATTAGGTTTTTAATTTTACATTGTATTATTCTGTATATTCTGAACAAATTTTTAAGAATGAATAAATGTGCTTTTACGTTTCCCTACTTAGAAGATTAAAAAAAATAAAACTATCGAAATTGTATATCAAGAATAGCACTTTTAAATAGTCTAATATTATTATTGGATAAAATAATAAAAGTTTGAAAATTTTTCAAACGTTGGACGACTATGCTCACAACATTTCAATATGATGTGTATGTAAATCACAGACAGCACCCTAAGACAGACTGTTTCGAGCTATGGCTCTCATCAGTTAGGGGTCGCTGTTTATGATTCCCATACACATCATTCGAGCTTATATACCAGCTCGGAAATAACATTAACACCGACATATAATAGTGGTGCCTCCTGTAGGAATCAGACCGCACCAAGCGCTTTTCTTCTGATTACCCAATACAGGATATACAAAATATAACAATAAAACCGGTCAAGCGTCCGACCGTATAATTAATACACAAAAAATGTAAAATATAAAAATATTTAAAACACAAAGTGTTTTATTAATGTGAGTATTTACATATATAAAATAATAAAAGTTTGAAAATTTTTCAAACGTTGGACGACTATGCTCACAACATTTCAATATGATGTGTATGTAAATCACAGACAGCACCCTAAGACAGACTGTTTCGAGCTATGGCTCTCATCAGTTAGGGGTCGCTGTCCATGATTCCCATACACATCATTCGAGCTTATATACCAGCTCGGAAATAACATTAACACCGACATATAATAGTGGTGCCTCCTGTAGGAATCAGACCGCACCAAGCGGTTTTCTTCTGATTACCCAATACAGGATATACAAAATATAACAATAAAACCGGTCAAGCGTCCGACCGTATAATTAATACACAAAAAATGTAAAATATAAAAATATTTAAAACACAAAGTGTTTTATTAATGTGAGTATTTACATATATAAAATAATAAAAGTTTGAAAATTTTTCAAACGTTGGACGACTACCTCACAACATTTCAATATGATGTGTATGTAAATCACAGACAGCACCCTAAGACAGACTGTTTCGAGCTATGGCTCTCATCAGTTAGGGGCCGCTGTCCATGATTCCCATACACATCATTCGAGCTTATATACCAGCTCGGAAATAACATTAACACCGACATATAATAGTGGTGCCTCCTGTAGGAATCAGACCGCACCAAGCGGTTTTCTTCAGATTACCCAATACACATTAATAAAACACTTTGTGTTTTAAATATTTTTATATTTTACATTTTTTGTGTATTAATTATACGGTCGGACGCTTGACCGGTTTTATTGTTATATTTTGTATATCCTGTATTGGGTAATCAGAAGAAAACCGCTTGGTGCGGTCTGATTCCTACAGGAGGCACCACTATTATATGTCGGTGTTAATGTTATTTCCGAGCTGGTATATAAGCTCGAATGATGTGTATGGGAATCATGGACAGCGACCCCTAACTGATGAGAGCCATAGCTCGAAACAGTCTGTCTTAGGGTGCTGTCTGTGATTTACATACACATCATATTGAAATGTTGTGAGCATAGTCGTCCAACGTTTGAAAAATTTTCAAACTTTTATTATTTGATATATGTAAATACTCACATTAATAAAACACTTTGTGTTTTAAATATTTTTATATTTTACATTTTTTGTGTATTAATTATACGGTCGGACGCTTGACCGGTTTTATTGTTATATTTTGTATATCCTGTATTGGGTAATCAGAAGAAAACCGCTTGGTGCGGTCTGATTCCTACAGGAGGCACCACTATTATATGTCGGTGTTAATGTTATTTCCGAGCTGGTATATAAGCTCGAATGATGTGTATGGGAATCATGGACAGCGACCCCTAACTGATGAGAGCCATAGCTCGAAACAGTCTGTCTTAGGGTGCTGTCTGTGATTTACATACACATCATATTGAAATGTTGTGAGCATAGTCGTCCAACGTTTGAAAAATTTTCAAACTTTTATTATTTTATATATGTAAATACTCACATTAATAAAACACTTTGTGTTTTAAATATTTTTATATTTTACATTTTTTGTGTATTATTATTGGAAAACATAACTTTAAATTAATTTCATTAACAATGGTAAAATGAACGGTATTAAATTTTGTTTGGGAACTTCTAGTTTTACTTCCAGTAAGTCTAGACCGTCGGCCGCTTGCGAGAAGTGAACGTGATATATGAAACGCTGTACAGAGAGTAAATAGCCAATTTCTTCTTTATAAGCAGGACAGCAAAAGTATATGTAGTTCAAATCGCAATCATACTATACATTGAAAGTGAGATGTTAATGTATTCTGTATAGTATGGGCGAAAATCGATGGATATCAATGCATATTAAGTGGACTTGATGCAATTGAAGTCTTTGCAGTATCTTTGCCAAGCCTCTCGATATTTGCTAAATTTGAAATACAAAGTAACTATGTATGTAGCTTCTGGAAATATCCATATTCTGCATCACCACATGGATTTCTTTTTGTGTCAAATGCCGACCGAATCGAATGAGCAATGAGAACACTCCCACCAAATAACACTGCCGTTCAAAGAGTGTTACAGCCTTGGTAGTGTAATGCCTGGCGTGCCGGACTTTCACCCAAATGGCCCGCGATCGACTCCCGGCGCCGGCAGATCTGGTTAAGGTTTTCTGCAGTTTTCCTTAGCTGTGACACAAATGTGGGATTTGCGCTGTTCCTTCTGTAAGTCGGCTGCAGCCGCACATTGGGCCTACATAATAATAATAATCGCCCCCTCCCTCCCGCACAAGCTTATAGCTTCTGGGGCCTTGGTTTAGGTTATGGGTTGTAGTAGTTATTATTATTATTATTATCATCCAAGATTTATTTAACGTATCCCACTTGCGTCAGCTTATGACCACGCCCGCCTTGGGACGACAACGGACTAAATTGCGCTCAATTAGAGCGTCAGTTACTTTTGTAAGAGCTACACCAGTACCCACTGGTGGAAAACAAAAAAGGAAAATAACCCGTACTTACAAATTATGTGAAGTAAGTATCTTTTGCTTCTGCGAACCTACTCATAATAGCCCTTGTGTTTAATTATAAATGCATTTTACCAGGATCTGGGCTAATGACCGATAGAATAAAGAAAAATCCCATATCTCCTTCCTACGCACAAAGATTTGTATTAAATTACATTAATACAATTAAAAACAAACTTGAACAGTATCCTTTAATTATTTGGTGCACGTTAACATCAAATGAATAAAACTGTTCCACTAGGAAAATCCGTTTCGATAATTATTTTCGAAGTTTTAGGTTATGTAATGAATAGATCGGAAAATTAAATAATTTTGCATGAAATATAATATTAACAATCAAATTAAGCATATAGCATGTATTTCTACTAACACCTGTCCTTAACTTGCCTCAAACGTAATCGTTAAACTGAAAAATAAATTTTTTAAGTTAAAATTTGTTTTAAAACAGTCTTTTCTAACTGTGTCGTACCATAGTTTACATGGTTACCATTACCATAATTACAGCCTTGCTAGTGTATTGTCAGCATGCTGGACTTTCACCCAAGCGGACCAGGATCGATTCCTGGTACCGGCAGATCTGGTTAAAGCTTTCTGCAGCTTTTTCTTAGCTGTGACATAAATATAGGATTAGCATTGTTCTATCTGTAAGTCGGCTGTAGTCGCACGTCGGGTCTGCGTAATGATAATAATCGCAGCCTCCCTCCCGCACAAGCTTCATGGGTTCTGGGGCCTGATTTACAGATGATTATTTTGTTATAGTGCTTAATGAAGAACATTCCAATATATGGTTTATACCATTTCTGACCGAACATATAGTTGCTACAAAGAATGGCGTTTTAAATCAAACAGTTGGTATAGTGGTCGTACACTCCTCATCACTCAACAAAGTCACCTTAATAAATGAAATAGTGTAGTTATATACATTTTTACACGATGTATGTTTTTATAAACAAACGTGATGTTAAAGTTTTAACCGTGGTCGTTTCTTTTTAAGTTCTATCTACTTAGTTTCATATTGGAAATTTCCCGTTCGATGAAATAGTACAGTAAACATTGTTCTCAATCAATCCAATGTTTTCAGTAACTTAGTTGTTGCTTTTTCGGAGTACTTATTGGAATTCAAATTGCAGCGCTTGATCATTTTCTGCTTTTACAGTCAGCGTACAGAGAGTGAAGTATCTATTACAGCGGAATAGTATATGAAAGCTGCAACGTTTGTGATTGAAAATTTGAAAAAAGACATTTTTCTTTTTGGTACATGTGAAGCTTTTATTGAACTGCAGGGTGTATTGTATAATCTAAATGCACTGAGTTTTGCAATTGCCATACTAAAATTTGATTTAGTATTTTATTTATTCCTGAGTTTTATTTTTTATTTTTATTTATTGATTTTGAGTTTTAGTTTATCGTATTGTGTAGAGTGGTTATTTTACTAAAGGGTATATAGTTTTAAGAGGATCTACTTTATTATCTGGACTATTTTATTTGCATAAAATATTGAATATTGCTGTAGGAGCTTTATAGACGCCTTTAGATCGCTGGCAATTAAAGTACTGTTTAATCGCATGGCAATGTAAAGTTCTTTTAATACAACCACCTTTTACTTCAACGCCAAATTAGTTCTCTTGGTCATGTAGCATAACATGTGATTAAATGGTTTTCACAAATGTGCATTTTAGTATTATAGGAACTCCAGTTAGTTTTACAAAATTAAAAAGACTCCTTTGATAATATTAAGTTACTTTTATTTTTATATTTTCTTCTTTGAATATTCTAATAAAAATAATAATAAATGAATGATAAATAATGATATATGATTAAATAACATAACCGATTGTTTTCTGATTTATTTATGGCATTTATGTGTACCTTAAACTTCGACTTTCCTTTCTGTTTTTTGACATCCTACAGTAGTAACTTGAATTGATAACAATTGTAATAATACTGAGTGTAAAAACAATATTAGTGTACATAAATATAGACAGTAAGGGAATTATCATTGGAAATCACACATAATCCATATATTTAAAACACAAGGCTTATTTTTGTTCCAGTTCATTTGAGAGCTCCACTGGGCCGATTTATGTGATTCTTTTTGTACATTGAAGTTTTCGCTGTGTAGATTAGTCAACGCTACTTAATTTTTATATATTTTTAATGTTTATATTTTAAATTTAAATCAATCTAAAATGTTAATTTGAGACGCACGGATCGGACATTCACTTGAAGCGCCATCTCACTTTCTACGGTAGTAAGTTTTAGAACTATTCCCGATTATAAAAGTTTGCTGCAGCCACCACTTGCGGTTAACCGTTGATTTGTTATTAGGTTGCCTACCCACACAGCAAAAGTTGACTACAAATTCTAGTTATGTTACTATCTGTTTACTATTTCTTTACGATTTTATTGTAATGCTACTATTTCTTTGCAATGTTGCCGGTTATTAATTGCTATTTTACCATTTATTTACTATTATGTCACACATCTGTTGTAAGGTGACAGAAAAGTCACATTCGATAGACAGGAAATAGTTAGGTGCCTGCAAGTCTGCAAATTAAATTAAACCAATTGTGATGTTACTATTTTGTTACAAGAATGCCGTAAGATAATAGTAACTTTACTACTTTCTTACGGCAAACAATAATGTTACAATTTCTTTACTATTTTACCACTACTAATTGTTACCTGACTATGTAGTACCTATTCAGTTACAGTGAGTAGTAATTTTACGATAAATTAACGTTTAACCGGCAAGAAGTAGTCACATACCTGCAAGTCTGCAAATTACAGTAAACTAATTGTTATGTTACTATTGTGTTACTAGAATGCCGTAAGAAAATATTAACGTTACTGCATTCTTACGGCAAACAGTAATGTTACAATTTTTTTGCTATTTTACCAATGCTAATTGTTACCTGACTATTTATTACTTATTCAGTTACCGCGAGTAGTAACTTTACGACAAATTAACGTTCAGCTGTCAAGAAATAGTCATATATTTGTAAGTCTACAAAACATTGTAAACCAATTGTAATGTTACTAATACGTTGCTACAATGCGTAAGAAAATAGTAAGGTTATTGCGTTTTATTGAAAAACGGTAATGTTACAATTTCTTCACTATTTTGCTGCTGATAATTGTTGCTTCAATATTTATTACCTACTTTACTTATTACCGCGAGTATAAGTAATGTAATATTACGATAAACTTACATGCAGTCGGCGAGGCATAGTCAAAAATTTTTTAAATAATCAATAAATAAAAGGTCGGCTGTAACCCTTCAAAGAGGGATTGTTTCTTATCTATAAAACATAAGTTTTCTTTACCTGCGTTTACTGCATTTTGCAAGAAGTTTCTTAAAAGTGATTTAGTTAGCAGTGTGTTAGAATATTTATTAGTGTTAAGTATTTTATTTATTTTATAAAAAAATGAATACTGACTAGTGAATTCTAGCTTGCCAACAACGACACAGTAAAACAAATCATAACAGAACTTAAGAATTAATAACTACACTTAAATATTCAACTTTTCTAACCTAAGTATAAACTATAATAAATTATTTAAATACAATTAGCAACCTAACTTTGATAGAACACTATATATTTTTATTGCTTATTCCAAAAGGTGGTTTGTTAGTATATACGTCGAAGATTTTAGAATTTTTAAAACAATGGTATTATCCAAAGAATTCTATAGTTAGATATTCACTGTTGAGTTGTTTTTCGTATGTATTGTGTATATAAGGGATGAAAGACGCTGGGCGAGTCGGCCTTCTACAAAGGAAACATGATACTTTACAGAGTGTGAATGGTCAGTTAATATTAGTTTTTCGTTAAAGACAGGAAGTCTTAAATTAGGATAAATAATAGTTGACACTTTTAAAATACTTAACATTTTAGTTAGTTGGTTAGAGACTTTAAGAGAGTCGGAGTGACCGTTCGTGCTTGTAGATACAATAATAATACATTTGTAATTAATTATTGTAAGTGCGTAGTTCTGCAGTCGTTATAATATTAAAAGCTTTCTACTTTCGATTCTCCCATTTATTGTAAAGGTAAGTAATTTTTTATTTGCAATTTTTTGAGAAAATGTATAAAGGGTGGCAGGAACTAAGTACCCGACAGCGCCAGAGGCGCTTAAAAACGGCAGTGGAAAATATTGTAAACGTTTCAGCAACTAGTGGTGTTAATGTAACTTCCACTCATCCACGTATTGAATCAAGCAATATTTCATTATCAGAAAATTCTTCGAACCAAGACTTCCACGTAGATGGAATGACCAATCGTGATTTTTTTAATTTTGGAAACTCTAGTTCAAACAACCATTTCGATTCTTCTGATGAAGGAGACGATGCTATATTTTTGAATAATATTAAAATTGATTTAATTGACTGGGCTCTGCAATTTAACGTAAACCAGCAGTGCCTTAGTGCACTTTTAAAGATTCTAAAACGGCATGACCATAATCTCCCCGCTGATGCTAGGACTCTTTTAAGTACTCCTAAGAAAATTGCCAACGTTAAACTTGTTAATCCAGGAAAATACTGCCACATAGGTATTAAAAATGGAATTTTATATACTTTGTCTAAAAATGTTGTTTCGAATAAGATACCACCGAAAATTTCTTTGAATATTAACATTGACGGGTTACCACTTACAAAAAGTACTAACCGTCAATTATGGCCCATTTTGGCAAATATTTATGAAATAAAAAGTTCACCTTTTATAATTGGAATTTATCATGGTGAAACAAAACCATCTGACGCAAACGAATTTCTAAAAGATTTTGTAGAAGAATATATAAGTTTAAAAACCAAAGGTTGTACTTTTCAAAACGTGCCTGTTGAAATTAGTATTAGGGCTTTCATTTGTGATGCTCCTGCGAAATCATTTGTAACTTCTACAAAAGGTCACAACGCATATTTTGGTTGCGGTAAATGTACTACTGAAGGAGATTTCATTGATAATAGAATGTCATTTTTAGAAACAGGGGCAATACTACGTAAAGATGAAGATTTTTTAACAAAATACCAAACCGAACATCATCGAGGTGTGTCCGTTCTTGAAAAATTAGATATCGGAATGGTGACCGGTTTTCCTTTGGATTATATGCATTTAGTTTGTTTAGGGGTTACCAAGAAAGTTATTAATTTATGGATCTCGGGTAAGTTTCATGGACGTTTAAATTCCCAAAAAACATCAGAAATTTCTACAAGACTTCTGAGTTTGCGAAGTCAAGTTCCCAGAGATTTTTGTAGAAAACCACGTAGTTTAGGCGAACTGGATAGATGGAAAGCAACAGAGTTTAGGCAATTTTTAATTTACTCAGGAATGTATGTGTTAAAAGGCATTGTAACAGCAGAAATATATACTCATTTTTTGACTCTGTGTTGTTCCATTAGAATATTACTATCACCAAGTTTTTGCGATAAGCAAATGTCTTATGCAAAAGAATTATTAAATTATTTTGTAAATGTTTTTCCAACATTATATGGAAAGTCACAGGTATCTTATAATGTCCATAATTTAATACATCTAACAGACGACGTAAATCGTTATGGTGTCCTAGATTCATTCAGTGCGTTTCCTTTCGAAAATTTTATGAAAGCTATTAAAAAGATGTTGCGAAAACAAGAAAAACCCCTCGAACAAATCTATAATCGTATTCAAGAAACCCGAAATTCAAACAGAGACACTAAGCATTTTACAGCAGATCATTTATTTACTGCAAAACTTCCCTTTGATGCGTTAAATAATCAATTATTAACTGCTTATAAAAGCTTTCTATACAAAAATTTTCATTTTTGCGGAAATTCTGCAGACGATTGCATTTTGTTAAAAAATGGCTCATACTTTCTGTTTGAATACGTTTTAACTGATTTTGCCTATCAAGAAATACATGTAATAGGAAAACAGTTTCAAAATACAAACAGTTACTTCGAAAACCCTTGCGATAGTAAATTAATAGGTGTAAATGTTTGTTCTAATTTAAGTAAAGATTTATCCAGTGTTTCCCTACAAGAAATAGAAAATAAATGTTTTAAGATATTAATGTCCGATAATACTTATTTAGTTCTGCCACTTCTTCATATAATTTCAGATGATATATAGTAAAACGCTTTTAATTGTTTATCCTGCTATTATTTTTTTGTATTGTGAGTTCCATTTTAATTATTTATAATTATTATTGTTTTAAATATTTTTACGTTTTTACCTAACATCCGGATAAACAATTAATTTAAGGGACGTTTTTTACTGTTAATTGCTTTTATTTTAATTTGAGGATGTACGTTCTTGTCGAATTTCCGGAAACAAATGCTGTTTCCGCTATGCCCGAAAGTTGGTTGATAAACGATGAACTGTGTTACTGGCCATTCAAAGACCAAACTAAATGCATTCGGGAACAAATTCCCAAAAATGAACGTTGGCGAAAATGTTCCATACGTGTGTTTCGGCATGCGAGTGGCGAACCAAGAAAATATCGTGAGTATTCACATTAAACACAATTATACAAATTGTATTAATACATAACGTTTTACTTGTTTCAGCTTCATACGATATTGCTAATAACAAAGCCATGCAGTTATTAGAATCATCTGATCTTAGCAGTACAGAATCTGAAGATATTCAAATTCATACAGACTCACGAACGAGGCAGAAACCTGTTACGATTCCAGTTCCCCCTAAACCATCATCCTTTTTTTCTATCAATCCATTAGAGTCTTTGCTTACGGCTAACAATTCACCACATAATACTATAAATGACAATTTAAATTCCCATGAAGCGCACCCAAACAATCCACATCAAAATTATTCTTCCGCCTCACCTCCAATTGAAATACGACGATCTGGATCGACCGCCTTCTCAAAGCACGGAAACTATTCGTACTGTCAGAATTCAGAAGACAGCAGGGAGAATCCTACAAATGCAGAGTTATTAGATGGTATGATTAATTTTATAATAAGACCCACCAGTTTATACGTTTATTTTATATTTTAGCAATAAAAAATTTATCCGAAATCGTGGTAAAAATGGAAAACAAAATAGAAGGTCTGGAAAACTACATTTACAGTATCGAGCTTCGCCGTAATAATCCCGAAGCTCAGAATGAAGATTCTATGTTACCAAAACTACCCATGACGACAGTGGAGGAAATCGCCGCTTTGGAGCAGTTTATAGAGTCACCGGGAAACGCTACAGTCTTGGTAATATAAAAGTATTTTAATGTTTTTCTATTATTTCAATTTTACTCTTAACATGCGGTTATCAAACCATTTTTTTAAAATTACAATAAATAAGTACTACAAAAGATTCAACAATTTGCTTTTTTATTTTGTGATGATGTGATTGTTTGGAATAATCAGATTTTAATAATTACAGATGTCCCACTTATGCTGTGTCGGCGGAGATACCGTGGAGAAGACTACAAAATTAATTTTAATAAAGCTTTTTACCGATGATGGTGCACGGCTTGTCATATGGACGGGAGCTAATGGCAAACTTCAATTACAAAAAATGAAAATTATTCGAATTATTTATTGTAAGTATTTATAAATGTACATTTTTTACCAAAAATGGAAATACGGTTTGGTAATTTTTTCGTGTTTTCAATTTTTTTTAGAATGTTCAAAATTTTGAACTAGAAATTGAAAATCTTTTGAAATAAATATTACATTGCACGAGGTATGCTTAAAGTGGTACGGCATTTCATATCTTATAAATTTTAATTTTATATTTTTATCAATTTTATATAAAATTTCAATTTCATTTTTATATTAATTTCAGCTTGTATATTTGCTGTAAATTTAAATTTCAATAAATTTCAATACATTCATTTAGTTAACGTACTCGAATACAAAATTATGGTTTTAATTCTGTAACATGTCAGGTCTATCCTCGGATGTATTTTATGAATATTTTTTAATAGTATACTACTTATTCTAATACAAATTATTTTGTTTCAGCTGCTACAAAAAAGCTACACCCCATCGCCACAGAGGCTTCTGTACTGGGTTTTACAAAAATTTGGATACGTCGTGCTGGAGATAGGATTCGCTCTAAAAATAAATCAAAAAAAAATAATGTATAAATATATGTATATTGTATATATGTAGTTGGTTTTCAAATTTTGTTGTAGTATTTACTGTAATATCTTTAGTTTTAGCAAGTAGGATTGAAAATCAAGTTTTAGTTTAGATTAATTTAGTTTATAGTAAATAGAATTAGGAATAATTAAATAAATGTCAGTTTGGAAAGAATAAATAAATTTTATAAATTGAATGACTTTTTTATATATGGTAATATTAAAATAGCATTCTTACGTAAATTACTTTTTTGTTAGAATAAAATAGCTATTTCCTTACTATAAAGAAACAATTTCCTTACGAAAAAGTGACTACTTTTTAACAATTTCTTTACTGCTCCCTTACTACAAATTAACTATTTGTAGGCAATTTTTTTACTATAAAGTGTCAATTTTTTTACTATTTCCTTACAACGAATTAACTATTTCTTGACAAGTTCCATAATACAAAGTAACTATTTTGTAACAATTTCGTTACTATTTCCATACAACAATTTGACTATTTCTTCACAATTTCTTTACTATCTACAGTAACTTTACAATGTATAGTAACATTATTGTCACTTAATAGTCACTAAATTGTAAGGAAAGGTATGACATTCCTGACTATTTTCTGGCGTTTTCTGTACAATTTCCTTACAACAAATTGACTATTTCTTGACAATTTTCATACTACAAAGAGACTATCTTTTAACAATGCCTTTACTATTTCGTTACAACAAATCGACTGTTTCTTTGCAATGTCCTTACTATCTACAGCAACGTTACAATTTGTAGTAACATAATAGTCACTTAATAGTTACTAAATTGCAAGGAAAGTTGCGACATTCCCGACTAATAAGTAACTCTCTGCAGTTACAACATAGTAAAGAAATAGTAAGGTTTTGCTGTGTGGGTAAACAAACCCGCATTAGTTGAAAAACATGGAAAGCAAACAAATTGTTCAAATATTGATGATGACAATTGCTTATTTATTATAGCTGTTTCATATTGTTTGGACAAAATAAATCATCGTGAGATACGTTTGCAAATTATTAAACAAGTTATAAATGACTGGGGCGATTTTAAATTATTATAGGTCAATTATTATTTACTGATCTATATATTTAAAACACGGCACATTTTTGTTTCACTTTATCTACGAGTTCTACAACACCGATTTGCTTTATTCTTTTGTATATTAAAGTTTTAACTCTGTAGGTTAGTCAACACTACTTACTTTTTATCTATATATTTAACAAGGCTTATTTTTGTTTCATTTTGTTTGAAAGTTTAACTGGGCCGACTTACGTGATTATTTTTTTATATCGAAGCTTTCGTTTTGTATACTAGTCAACACTACGTAATATCTGTATTTTAGTAACTTTTATATTTTTAAATAAATAAATCAATAATTTATTTTAATACACAAGAGAACGACTATCTACTTGCAACGCCCTCTCAGTCCCCAGCGTTGGTAGATTTTGGAACCATTCACGATTATAAAAGTTTGCACCAAACCCGCATTAGTTGAAATCCGCATTTTGTTTTCTTTTAAACCACATATGTATTGATAACAAAATGGAATGATAATAATAATAACATATTGCTGTGTTATTTGCAAGTAGAAATGTTAAATAGGTAATTTGGGTTGCCTATCTTTCAGGCGTTCGTATTCGAATCTCTGTTAAAAGGTTTGTTTTATAGTCTCAAAAGTACGGTTGAAGCCAGCTACTACCCGTCCAGGGAAAGATGAACGCTGGTCATCGATGCTCTCTGTGTGGTATCAGATTAAAAAACTCCTAGTCAAATCAGCATCCATAGTTTGACAATTATCGATGTTTACGAAAATGTCATAACAGGTGATTTTTGAGGTTAGGGATAAGTAATGTTGAACGTTTGAAGCATTCTTTTAGATTTTAACATTGATACTTGTTATTTTTGAAATTTTTAAAACATTTTCATTAGGAAAATAAGAATCAGATTTTCGTGAATGCCTAATACTGTACGCTCTCTAGTTCTATAGAATTATAATTTTATATAATAATAATTGCTACAACCCATAGCCTGGAAACCAGGCCCCAGAAGCTATAAGCTTGTGCGGGAGGGAGGGGGCGATTATTATTATTATGTAGGCCCTAAATGCGGCTGCAGCCGACTAACAGATTATTACCAAGTACTGTAAAACAAGAAATCACTTTTACTTGTGATTAAGAAATTAACTAATTTCTAACCGTTGTGATAGTAATACCTACAATATAGAGAAGTGTATGTATATTCTTACTTTTCAAATACATTTTTATATTCAAAGTAATAAAACTATTCAGTATTTTAATCAACTTAAATGCTACCAAGTAGTTAATTAAAATAGAATTAATGTTAATGTTGCTTATCTATCTCTTCTCTTGTTTATTTATTATATACATTTATATTGTGTCTATCGACTCTGTGTCTGTCATTCTGTATGTTCGCTTATAACGCGAGAACTACTTATCCGATTTTCATGGGGTTTCCTTCTATGAAGTTGCATTATCTGGTCAAGTTTTAGGTTGTGTGTTGTTAAAATCGGTTTAGTAGTTCCAACAATATAATGGTATCTATGCGCGCGGGTAATACGAAATCCATGTTTTTCTTGTCTTGAAATTATATATCTACAATAACAAATATTTTGCTATCTAGTGGAAAAGTTGGTACGCGATTTATACACTAATCAGAATTGAAAAAATTTGAAATATGTTCAATAGTTCCAAGTCACCACAATTTTTAACTAGCGAGTAGAAAATTGTTGCTAGGAAATCTGTGTTCTCATATATTGTTTACATTTTCTTGAATTTCTTAACGACAATATATATTTGTCAGTAACAAAGTTAGCGTCTGCAAAAAAAATAGTTTCAAAACCCAAAGTTGATAAACGAATTACCGCGGGTGGAAGTCGGGCAGGACAGCTATTATTATTTATATATGTTTTACACATAAAAACTTCTTACTATTAAGAGGGTTGCCAAAAGCAAAGTATAACAATATAAACATGTGTAACAATAAATTAACTTTTCGTAATAACAATTAACAAGTGTAAAAAAATAAACATTAAATTAACTAAAACTTGAAATCATGATTATACAATAATGACTGATAACAATCATCTAGATATATTATAATTCTTATAAAATTAATCAGTCACTTTCGCTGTCTGCACTGGAATCACTGCTATCGTTAGACACATGTATGATTAACTCGTCAACAGTTACATCTAGCACTTTTTCACGTTCATACCATTCTCTAATATTTCTTTCAGTACTTGCAATACATCTACTCCAGATTTCAGATGAGCCCATATTATCTCAATAGCGTTGAACTCGCAGTGGTATGGTGGTAACCGCAAAACTTCATGCCCGTGACTTCGTATTAAATCGTCCACTTCATAACATTTTTCTTTTCTCTGCGATTTGGCTAAATTCAGTAAGTCTAATCTAAATGAAATTGGATCATGAGGACCATTATTGTTATTTAGCCAATCTATAATTTGTCTTTTTGTCCATGAAGACGAAGGTTGCTTTTCAACGAGGGCAGAATGATATGGGGCATTGTCCATAACTATGAGAGATGGCTCTTGTAAATTATTAAGCAACTTCTCAAGAAGCCATTTTTTAAACATTTCGGAATTCATCTCTCCGTGATAGTCTTCTTTCAAAGATTTTGTTGCAAATAACAGAGATGCATCTTTAATAAATCCTGTTGTACACCCAGCATGAACAACAATAAAGCGCTTTCCTTCATAACCTTCAGGTTTCTTAACACTTCGTAGGTTTGGGTCTTGCCATGATTTACTTGGATTTCCTTTGGAATAGATTCAAGTTTCATCCATATAAACTACTTGCATTGGTAACGATGAGTTTAGGTTTGCCATATAACGTTTAAAAAACTGAATACGCATACTGGCAATATTCGACTTTTCGACTAATGCTCTACGATTGTTGTCTTTGATAAATTTAAACCCAATATCATGTAGAACAGTGTTTAAACTACTTCTGCTTATTAGAATATGGAACTCTTGAAGTTCACTATTTTAAGAATTGAGAGTAACATGTTTTTCTGAAACAATACAAAATACAGACTTGATAAAATCAAAAAATATCATACTACGCCTTACTTTCAGTATACATCTTATATACAGTTTCTCTGACGACCATTTTAGAAGAATCTGATAGGTCTGCAGTTTTTAACTTCTTGCGTTGTCTTTTTTTGCCAGAACTAGACAAAACTGGTTGGTTTCTACTACGGGTCTTGACCCTTTTAACAGTTGAAACACTAATTCCTAAATCCTCAGCTGCCCGCTGCAATAAACAAGCAAGTGTACAATAAGATCATAAATAATTAACGTGTCTTACCTCTTGTACGCAAGATAAAGGAAGTAAATGTCCACCGTGTTCTTTTTCCCTCTCAAAGTAGTTCAATACATTCAGCAATAACTGCTGAGACTGCGATTGCAGTGTTTTCTCTCGTACTGACATAATATTAATATTATGTAGATAAAATCGCGATATTTCGTTCTAAGAAGAACTGTTGCTTATTATTATTGAAATATTGAATCACTCTTGAAAACCATTTAAATAAAAAATAACTTTAGCAAATGTCACCTGTGTCAATCAAAGTTACAAGTATCAGGATACCTGTGACATGTTTTACAATAGAGTCAGATGTTTATGATCGCATACAGCATTGCCTATAATTTTGGCATTTTCTTCCGGAAATCTGTGAAATATCTTGAAGAATCCCTAAAATAGGTACTTTATCTGTAGTGACGACATTAAATTCTTCCACAATAATTTTGCCAATATATGTAGTTATTTTTACTATTTTGTGGCTATCTGGCAACATCTTAATTTGATCTAGGAATTTATTTGAATAAGGTTGGCCACTCCGTGTTCTACAGAGCTAATCAAATCAACTTCCAACCACCCAGAGAGGTGCTAATGTATTGCTATCCTCGTCATACTCGTAAATAACGACAGTAAAGCATAACAAAAAGCTTTCTGTGATAACTTCGTATAAAGATGACGCAGCGCTCATCTTTCGTTGGACGGATAGTATATACAGGAATTAAGATAAATACATCCTATTTGCGATAATTTCTTGTTAAAGTTACATTTCATGCAAGATTATTTAACAATCCGATCTATTCATTACAGAACCTCAAATTTTTGAAATAAATTTTTCAAAATGGGTTTCTTTAGTGGAATAATTTATTCACATTATGTTAATATGCATAAAAAGTTTTATATTTTAACAAAAGGATACTATTTAAGTGTGTATATTATTTAATGATTGTAATTTTTAATACAACGATTGGTACATTGAATTGTTTTCTTGATCTTCCGTCAATAGCTCAAATTTGGTAAATTGCACCTAGAATATAATAAAATGGGGTATTATGAGTAGATTTGCGTATATAAAAGTAACTTACCTTGTTTAATTTTCAAATGGGTGATTTTTCCTTTTACGATTCATAGTATTGGCTTATCGAGCCACCGTTCTAATTTAATTAATGTAGGTTCATGATTTTATTGTGGGATTTCGTTGGATAACATCTTGGCTGTGTAAGTTGTATAAATTTTTTGTAGTTCTATGTGTTTTCTCAGCCATTCAATTTAAAAATGTCCATACACCTGTGCCGATATTAAACTATTATTTCGAGTTAATTTTGTATCGTAAGTGTTTGTTATTTATGTCAAACTTTTGGTAAAAGTTATATAATCATATTGTGTAAAGATTAAAGGGTAAAATTGGGTTATTGTTGGGTTTTAGAGATAAAAATGTTATATTGTTAGTTTAAGGAAGGGTTGGGGATTCTTTTTATGTGATTAAATCTAAAATTTAAAGAAATTTATATTTTATTAAAAAAATATTAAATGTCAAATTTTGTCCATGGATTACTTGATAGTATTATATTGTTTTTGTTTTTATATGTTTTAATGTAATTTGTATTGTGAAAAACAATTAGTAATCTCCAGAACGCATTGAGAGGAGGTTGTGTCCTTTGTGCAATGATTAACCTATAAAAAACATGCATTTTAATAATTTGAAAGAACAAAGTGAGGTTACAAATTTTAACAAATGAAATTTCGTGCAAAGAAATGCATATAACTTACCTTTTCGTCGTAATATCAAGAAGATAATAAATTTTTGAATTGATTTGGATAACTTCACAACATATAAAATTTTTTTATGTTGGAAAGAAATTTAAGAATAATTAGTTTTCTGCAAACTTGCATATTTATATCTTTGCCACCAGTCAAGAGACTGGTTGTGGATATTATAGCAGTATTTTTTTCCCGGAATCGGTTTAAAGGAAGTATCGAGTGTGCGGCAAAATTGTAAGTGATATTAATTTTTCATTATACTGTCTAGTAAAAGAAATAATTTCGGACTTATATTTTATTAAAAAGAAATCTAAATATTTTACATTGGGACAATTAAGCATATAAATTTAAAAATTTAAAATTTGAGATAACTTAACTTAATTTTTTATATAAAAAGAAAATAGAGAATTTGCTAAATTGATATTATTAAAATACAAAAGTTTGATTTTTATTTAATTTTTTTTGATTAGTAGTTTAGAGATAATATACAGGGTCTTCATTAAGTTTGGAACCGGCTTAATATCTTCAAAACTATTAACTGGATTAAATTGAAATTTGGGGTGTGCATTTTATAAATTAATATCTATTGTGCCTAATTTTTTCACCTGCTTTGCATCGTTACTTTACGAGATACACAGCCAACTTGATTTTTTTTAAATAGCAATGGGGGTCAAATTTGACATCATTTGAAAGCTTATTTTTTTCTGAGTACCATTATGTAATACACGTGTTGTATCATTTTGACAAAAATCGCCAAAAAAATTAAAATCAACGAAACATGTTTTATCCACAAAATTAAATTTATTACTTAAAATTTACTTTTACTTAAAATTACTTAAATATTTACTGTCAATGTGTAACTTTTGACATTTCTATGAATTTTGTAAGATCACTAGATATTTTAATTTTTAATTTATTCAACACTTTTGATTTTGTGGATAAAACATGTTTCGTTGATTTTAATTTTTTTGGCGATTTTTGTCAAAATGATACAACACGTGTATTACATAATGGTACTCAGAAAAAAATAAGCTTTCAAATGATGTCAAATTTGACCCCCATTGCTATTTAAAAAAAATCAAGTTGGCTGTGTATCTCGTAAAGTAACGATGCAAAGCAGGTGAAAAAATTAGGCACAATAGATATTAATTTATAAAATGCACACCCCAAATTTCAATTTAATCCAGTTAATAGTTTTGAAGATATTAAGCCGGTTCCAAACTTAATGAAGACCCTGTATAAAAAATTACGTAGAAATCCCCAACAATAATAATAGGCTAATTTGTAGTTTTTGTTTTCTGTTTTTTTTTTATTTATGTGTTATTTATTTGTGCTGAAATAAAAATTGTGTTTCTATTTATATGTTTGAATTTCGTTTCTTGTTCATGTTTCCTCCTTGTGTGGAAATAATTTTGATTTGCAGCTTGTTACAATTTTCCCAGCCCTGGTATTATCATTATAGGTGGACCCATTGTTATCAAAATTTGGTAAGGTAAGGTTGATTTATTACAGATTAAAGAGATATTTGTCGATTGCTTTACTGAGACTAAAGTTTGAGCTAGTGACGGGGCAAAATTTGTTATTTAAAAAATATTGTAGTGATATACGGTTGTACTATTATTTTGTTTTATTATATGTGTATATCACCGCATATATTTTATGTCGAACCAACGTGGGGCAAATTTTAAGGGCATTTCTGAATGAAATTAAGTTTATTTATTTGGGAATTGTAACAATAAATTTTTTTTAAATGGATCAAAAAACTGAGAAGGAGAAACGCCTATTAAAATTTGAAAGTTTAAGAGAACGGAGGATGATGGAAGGTGATGAAGGTGAAAGGGATGAAATCTTAAATGTCGAAACGGAAGGAGATGAACAAGTAGAGAAAGTAGAAGCTAGTAAGTCAGGGGATTCAGATGCGACACAAATGTTATTAAAAGCTATTAGTGGGTTGGAACAGAAAATGAATCAGGTACAAACAAGCTTAGAACAGAAAATGAATCAGGGACAGGCAAGGGTAGAACAGAATATTAGACAGGATATTAGTGGAATAGAACAGAAAATAGATATTCGAATACAAAAATTAGATGAGGAATTTTTAAATTTAGAAAAAGATGTAGGTACGGTAGAAAATAATTTAATAGTGGAAGAAGAGGAAATCTTGAATTTAGAAACAGAAACAGCTGTAGTAGAAAATAAAGTTGAATTAGTAGAGCAGAATAATTTGGATACAGATGGAGAGGAAAATAAATTAGAAACAGAATTAGTCGAAAATCAAACTCCAGTTTTAAAAATTAAATCATCGCAAGCAAAGATTAAATTTATTAAACCTAGGGTAAAACGAAAGGTAAAGCGTACCAACAGAAAAGTTAGGAAAATTAAAAATCATAATGCAAACTTATCGGATCAAAGAAAATTAAACTTAATAAATAAATTATTATTTGAGCAAGATAATAAAAATTTATTAGCAGATGAAACAAATTTTATTAATTTAATTCAGGATAGGTTGGAGGAAATTAAAATTTTTCCAAAGCTTAAAAAACTTAGATTGTACAAGGGGTAAAATTTTAAATAATCAACAATTATATTTCTAAGTCAATTTAAAGAGTCTCAACAATATTAGATAAACCAGAATTGAAATACAATGGTGTGGAAAACTTGTCACAAATCAACGGAGAGAACTGGTTCTATTAAGCAAAGGTAGGAAAGTATTTTTCCTGGATTATTAGTTTGGAATCTGGCAGAAAAGAAGATTGGACATTGGAGTGAAAATTCATTAATTAAGTAGTTTGGCAATTTCATTTTATTTTAGTTTGAATTAGTTAGTATTAAATTTTATCTTATCAATTTGAAACCACGAGAATTAAAATTGCCCTGAGATAAGTTTTTTTTTGAATATTTTACACTATGTTATTTAGAAGTTATATCTGGCAAATTAACTTTTCTTGACGAAGAAAGGCGTTTTTAAAAATGGTACTTTATTTTAAAAACGCGAAAGACGGAATCCAAGTTATAAAATGAACACAGTTTACTGTTAAGTACAATAAGATATTTATTCGTCGTAAATTTACACAATATGCACTTGCATAATCACTTAAATACTATTATACAATTTCAACTTAAATCTGGTAATAATGATGTTCAGAAAGGCCGAGGTAAACAGTAACCATGGCTTCTACGGCTTTCTGGGTGAGTATGGCTTTAAAAGAAGGTAAACATCTACCCTGGTAGACAGTTTCTATCTTTCATGCTTCGTCGTAACTCAGACTGATTTGTCCCACGAAGCTCCGGTCTTTATTAACTCTTTCTATGGGCGTAAAAATCCTTCAGTTGACCACACGTGGCCGTGGGCTGTGCCTACGTGATGATACCATTCTACTTCCTCTAGGAATTCATAGAAAATGCATTAGATACAGTTCTGAGTATTGCAGCTGCTTGCTATGCACACACGTGGCCGTGGGTTTGATACTGCACCTGCAATCGTGGGCGCTCCGCTCGAGGCGATTATCTTGCATACATTTATAATTAGGTCACACTTCGCTTGGATAATGAATAAATGTTAACTGACGTTCCACTTGCTTACATAATCTAGAAGTTTACGTAATTTATTAATTTGAATTATGCATTAGTAACCTTTATAAGAGTATTCTTAAATTATGTAAGAAAGATAGCAGAGAAAATTGAAGTTTATTTACATTTAGAATAATTAAGAAAAAACTTATTAAGTGTATAACCGTTATTTATTTAAAATTCTCCGAGCTAGGGCATTTATTCGCATTCTAAATCTACAGTAGAAATATTTTGAATTATTTTATTTTATTTTTCTTCGTGCGATTCATCGTATATTTGCTTGGCTTGTCCTAACGTGGGGCAAATTTCTGCTTAATGTGATACATCGCAATATACATGTAGATATTTCTCAATGTGTTTTATTTTATTCCTATAGTTTATCTTACGTATATGCTATACCGTCTTGATAATCAGTAATAAGTGTAAAAGCGAGTGGAATTTGAACCGACCTTTGGATCACAAGCCGTGCTCTCACACCACTCTATCGCCGCACCTATTTAATCTAAAAACATTAAATTAAGTATCAATTTAACGAACGAACGAAATAAGCGAACCAAACAAGAAGACTGTAAACAATGCATCTTGGATAAAAGACATAAACAAGGATGCCGCAATTAGAATTATGACTGATGATATGAAGCTGTATAAAACAGGAAAAGGAGCTGGATATGTCTGGGTCGAACTTGAGAATGTAAGCATAATTAGTTGCTATATATCACCAAATATAACAGTAGAGGACTTCGAAGAAATATGGACAAACATAGTGCAATGTGTAAATACTCTACTAAAGGCAAACAAGGGCGTAATAGTTGCTGGGGATTTAAACGCTAAATCCAACTACTGGGGTAGTAATACAACAGACCACAAAGGACAACAAATAGTCGAATGGATGTTAAAAAAGGGTTTTGTAACATTAAATAACGGACGTACCCCAACATTCGAAAGGGGGCAACAGAAATCATATATCGATATTACAATTGCTAGCAATAGTGTCGCAGCAAAATTCAAAGAATGGAGAGTGGGCGCGGAGGAAGAAAACTTCAGTCTACATAAAAACATAATATTTACTGTCGAAACTGAGGATGCGGAAACAAGACATACAAGAACGAGGAGGTGGAGAATAAACAACAGAAATGCCCACAACCTTGAAGAAGAGCTGAAGGAGAAACTTGAGCAATTAGAAGACCGCGGGACGCCCGAACTATATACTTACACAATACAACAATGCTGTGACAAACACCTGAGCTTACCCGACTGGTTGCAAAACAAAAAAACAAGTATACTGGTAGAGCCCAGAGCTATCTGAAAAAAGAAAAATATGCATCCGGAGAAGAAGAAAGATGATTAGTCTGAATCGAAGGCAAAACACAACGGAGGAAGAAAAAGAATACGCACAAGAACAATACAAAGAGGCGAGACATGAATACCGCGGTTCGATTACTAAATCTAAGGAAAATCAGTGGAAACAGCTAATATCCGAAATAGAAAGAAATTCTTGGGGTTTAAAATACAAAATAGCTACAGGCAAGCTACCAAGAAGGACAAAAACCGTACTAAACAAAAGAGAAACTGAAGAAATAGTGAATGAACTTTTTCCTATGTGTCCTAAAACAGAATGGGTATACGTAACTGATAGGCCAGAAGTACCAAAAATTACCACCGAGGAGCTCAAGAATGTAATACAGAAGATCAAAGGAAAGAAAGCACCTGGTCCTGACGGTTTAACATCTGAAGTCATAAAGGTAGCCTGGAAAGCCAGTGAAACAACCATGCTACACGTTATGAACCAAACCCTGGAGATGGGAATATTCCCAGATATTTGGAAGAAGGCCACGCTGTGTCTCTTAGAGAAAAATGTAGAAGGCAGCAAGAAGAAATTTATAACCTACAGAAACACAAAGGCTATTTTTATATAAATACGTACCTAACCTACCCAAAATATAGCTGTGCTGGAAGTATCAGCTTGATCCAAATAACACTGCTTTAGTTTTTGCCAGCTAACCCCAATAAGTCGGAGAGGGGCGGGGTAATACAAGATATAAAAGATAAAAAAACAAGCGCCACTTCGTTTAAAAACAATGCTTATTACTAAAGCTTCAAGCTTATCAGACAAACGAAGAAATAGATCTTCTACTAAAATATGGGCAACTTCCACAATTTTGGTCGAACCGTACATATATACTTACAAATGACGAGCTGGAAAGCAATATTAAAATCATACAAATAAATAATAAATAAATAAAACACACGTAGTGAAATGTAAACCTTCTAAGTAGGGCTTTATTTTAATTGTAACTATTGTGCAGATTTTAAATGTTAAATTTAAATGAAATTTTAATGGTTAATAAAAAAAAGGTGAATGGTGATTTGTATCACAGTTGGTTGTACTTAAAACTACCCTAAGACAATTCCACTACTCGAGATCTCGTGTTGCTCTTAAAATTAACATGCATGAATACATTGTACACACATTGTAAATTGTAAATATATATAAACATAAATAAAATGACACAGAATACATACAAATTTTCACAAACATCCCACCATTCGAAGACCCACGACTGTTTTATTTAAAGCCTTGCTTAGGGGTTTTCGCTTCACCCTTCGATATCTGTTGTTTTGTTCTGACCCGGTACATGTTTTGATGTAGGTACGGACCCAAAGGGGAAGGACCTTCTAAAGAACCCACGATCAGAGAGGCAGGAACAAGAATAAACGAACAACGAGCAACAAAACTCAAACGACAAAAAGACCTACAAAGAAATCACCCTGTATATTGTATTAATTTTAAATATTTGAAGATTTTTACCTTTCTATAAACTGAAAGGTCTTTTACAATACAATTCCCTCAAGGTGAAGGCTAGGGAAATAATATTACCTAAAATAAAAAGACATTTGTAAGATTTTAGCGCAACGAGATTTTAACGAAAAGAATTTACCTAAAATGGTTAGCACCAGAACTTAATCCGTCTAATTTGACGATTGATCGCATATAACTAATAAAGCGATCATTCTGTTGAATGCGAGATTTATTCCGCTAAAGCGAATTAATATTTAAAACCAATTTTCTAACATATCTCGCACATTCAACTACCAGTACCAAAACCAGCCATTTTGTTCTATCAACGGCACTATCGAGAGAGCACTTAAGGTAGAAAGTCACCCAAACCTTACAACTCAAGAATTACATAATTTAAGTATATTTGGTAAATTCAATGTTGCTCTTTCGATTGATACCCTTAAAACGGCATTTCACCACGTATATACCGAGAAAACGATTAACAAAGTTGCAGTCAAATACATTGATGTATATGGGTTTACACAGTATGCCCAAGAACAACTTGAAAGTTTTATATTTAAACAACTCACCATGTATATGAAAAACTATGTAACAATAGTTTAGAAATTGTATTTTATATTGACGTTAAAAAAACTGCAGTTTACCTCTTAGTTATTGAGATATTTCGATTATAAACTTGTATTCCAGCTGTAACCGGAAACTGATGACTACTAGTCCCTGCACATGCAAAACCCTATTATATGATCTGGCAACGTTGCTTCGCGCGGAAATTAAAATTTGATATGTTAGATGAATTTATGTTGGTATTTTTTATATTACTTGAAAATAATGATATACGTAAATAAATTAAATAGATGAAATCAAATATAATAAATAAAATTGAATGAAATAAAATGAAAATTGTATTAACATTGATTTTTCTCATTACTTGTACGTGATCCCAGACGTGGTTCGGCGATGTGGTCGCGGACTACTGAGTGCGTGCTCTATATTGAAGAGACACTTTGAGTGGACAAATCAGTCTAATTTTTGATTAATAAGTGAGTAAATATGAAGTTCATTAGTAACCGTTTATATGTGTATAAAAAGGATCGAAGTTATGTACTGCAATATTGAAAAACAGTGATAAACTTACAACGGCCTTTTTATTGTTAGTTCCCGCTCTTGAACCAAAGCCTTCTCGCAACTTTTTCTCGCTACTTGACTTCTCTATAATATCCCCTGCTTGCTTCAACGTTGTTTTGCTCTCAGCAGACATGTCAAGTGATGTGAAAATCGCGTTGATTTGACTTGCCCCAATACCGGCATCGATCATTGTTGAAGATCAATTTTTGATTAAGTAATGTTATACACAAAAAATTATAATGATAATAGGAAATAGTATTAAGAATCTTTTACCTGCTGCAAGTTTTATATTCAAAACATGACGTTTTGTAGAATCATCATTGGGGGAGTATGTTTCTGATCTGTGAACGTATTTGACAACTTGGCAAGAAGGGCAGCGAATCGACCAAATTGAAGCTATACCACACACTTGTTCTTTTATGATGTCATCAAAAAATAATTTTTGGTCACAATCATATTCATAACACCGCATAAAACTATTTAACGTGCAACAGTCAATAATTTTTACCAAACTCTAACCTCACTTTGGTTTTACGTCAAATACTGATCGTACATTGCGTTGCCAAATCTTACGCATCAATGTATACTACGTTAGTAAAGCGAACAACGATGTTATCATTATTAATTTGTTTTCTGATTTAAAATGACAAGTTTGGTGTGCTAAACAACAAATAAATAATTTTTTAATTTTCTATAATGTTCATATGTGAATTACAATTTGTTGATTTTATTCATATACAGCAGCTAGCTTGACTTTAGATTTGGGTGACTTTCTACCTTAACCGCGCAGGTATGACTTTACAATAAACCGAGGAAAGGGAAAACCAGTGACAACCAAATTACGGAGAAGCTTGGTTTTAAACAGTGACCATCAAACAAACAATGGGTTGTGAATTTCGACGTTATAAATTCAGACCTATATATCTCCTAGATACCTTAGGAAAAGTACTAGAGAGAATTCTATATAATAGATTAACAAGAGAACTGAGAGATAGAGGAGACGTTTCGGAAAAGCAATATGGCTTCAGACCTGGAAGGTGTACCTTAGATCCAGTGTTAGCTATAAAACATAAAGTAGATGAAATACAACAAAGCGCATATTACAAGAGAGAATATTGCATACTAATAACTATTGACATTAGAAACGCGTTTAATACCGCAAGGTGGGAACCTATACTAGAAGGATTAAGTAACAGAAACATCAGTCCATACTTGCTAAAAATGCTATGCAGTTATCTAGAAAACCGGAGACTAATAACGGACACAGGTACGGAATACGAAATAAGCTGCGGAGTTCCACAGGCTTCGATCCTTGGCCCGCTTCTTTGGAATGTATATTTCGATAAGATAGTGAACACGAAGCTGCCAGAGGGAACAGAAATCTACTGCTACGCTGACGACACGGCTTTGCTGGTTAGAGCAAAAACAATAAAAGAACTACGCTGTAGAGCCGCCATCGCTTTCTACCAAGTCAAGACTAGAATACAGGAAAGATATCTACAGATACCTCCAGAGAAAACTAAAATTGTCATACTTAACGGAGTAAACAAATTAAAATACCTGGAAATCGATATGGATGAACAAATAGTAACAACAAAGGACCAGCTAAAGTATTTAGGTATTATCTTTGATAGAAACTGCCAAATGAAAAAACATGTAATACATGTAACAAACAGAATAGGGAAGAACATCTCCACCCTAATGAGACTTATGCCAAGGGTAGATGGACGTAGCCAATGTAAAAGGAAGCTATACGCAGCAGTTGCAAATTCCATCATGCTGTACGGAGCACCAATCTGGGAGAAGGCGATTAAGACCGCTAAATATAGATACCTGCTCATCAAGGAACAGCGAAAACTTGCCATAGGAATTACAAGAGCCTACAAGACAGTCTCCAATGACGCGTTGTTTGTGATAGCCTCCATTATGCCAGTCGACTTAATAGTAGAAGAGAAATCTAAGTCGTACAAAGCCAGTAAGCAACACAAGCAAGAGATTAAAATGGAAATAATGAATACGTGGCAAGGACGATGGGAGGCAAATATCGAAAAGGGGCAATGGACAAAAACCCTAATAAGAGATCTACACAAGTGGTATACACGGAAATTTGGTAACGTAAATTTCCACCTTACGCAATTGATTAGTGGACATGGTAATTTACAAGCCTATCTAAACAAAATGGGTAAAGCCGAAGATGAAGGCTGCAGGTTCTGTGTTGAAGAGAAAGATGATGCTGAGCACACGTTTTTTTATGTGAAAGATGGAGTGGTATACGGGAAGAGACATACCGTCTGGTCGGCAGAGAAATAAACAAGAATAACATCATCGAAATCATGTTAGAAAGTCGTGAAACAAAATAGAACAGTTTGCAAGGAAAACCCTGCAAGAAAAATTAAGACAAGCAGACTAAAATGACCCTATGTTTAGTGTTAGTATTTATGTACGTCTATAACAAGTATAATACTTACCTGTGATATTAAGTGTTAGGAAATATGTATGAATGTGTTGTATATTAAATAAGGCATGGTTGAACCTGTGATTCGACACCCTTCCTGAAGAAATGCTTCTTCGGTTCCGGGAAGGGCCTAGAGTCGATGAGGGTGTCATAGGGGCCACTTGTACGGGATTCCCGACAACGCCTCTTATTAAAAAAAAAGTATCAATTTAACAATCCAAACATTTATTTTATTAATTTAGTGTTAGATCAAGACATATCTAGTGTAATCAACACGATCTAAATGTTTATTTTAATATTAATTTCCTCGATAAGCTTAAGCCTTGATTCAATACTACCTTTTTATACCTTTGTAAAAAAACTAAAACGTCGACGAACCGAAATGCAGTCAATAATATAATTGTTGCGTGGTGTATGAATAATGAAAAGGTTTAGTATTTGTGCTATGGGCGTGTTGTATGTTGTTTGTGTTAGAGTTAGTGACGTTTCACAAAGCTATTTAAAATTGAATAGTTGGCTATATTGCAGTAGCTTCGAAAACCAGAGAGTAGATGCTGTCAACGATTAAATATAAAAGTTGGGTAATATAATAATAAATCAGGGGAAGTGTCAACCACGAACCAAGCTACTCTTCTTGGTAGAATTGAGACGATTATCGTGAAATACTGGACTGATACCAACGTTTACGACAAATTTGTGGCTCATTGCTTGATTGTGACGATGTTTTCCAGATAGTCCACCTCAAACTGGTGCTGTAACAATACTGGTACCGTAATTATGAGATGGCGGTATAGCTACGATCTAAGTTTTTAATAATATTCCATAATTATTACAACATATTTATTATGTTGAACAAAGTTTTACTTTTTATATTTTTGCAGGTTTTCTCCTGACAATAAACCAAAGAAAAATGATTTTTTTGTATTATTTCTTTCTTTGAGATTTCAGTCTACCACATAGATATTCACTCAATATTTATGGAATATATTCCTATCTTATTATGTAATATGAAAAATCAAATATTTTTAAATAAAAAAATCTGTTGTTTTCTATGTTTGGCAAATATTGGGTAAGGTCGAGGTGTCACTATTATTTGCTAATTTTTTATTTGTACATTATTTAAGGAAAACTTAAAATTCTCTTAAAGCAGTCGTGACACTCGTCGGTCATATAATGTAGATTATTTTTAAATGCATCAAGTTGTCTGCGAAAGTAATCTTATTGTAACACTCTAAAATCTACATTAATCTTACTTCAGCTTTCCAAAACAGATTTTAGTACTTGTAGATTATCAATTACAGAAAGTTTAATGATAAAATTATCTTTATCAAGCTTCAACATACACAATCTGTGATGTGAATGAAAACGCATGGCGGTTAAGTAGATAAGTATAAGATCTAAACTCAAGAACTCCTACCCTTAAGTAAACCTTCCTAATCCGATTAACTGTTTATACACTACATATAAGTAGTATGTGAGAGGAAGCATGACTTAAATTAGGTAGTTACAGTAAAGATTAATGCTTAAGATGGCCGAGAAACTAGATTTTGTTCCTTACATGAGAAAGGTTACACTTTAGTTAAGAAGTTCTTGATTAAATTCACAAAAAATTAAATGTCTACGATAATAGTTTGTTTAAATAAACTGGGTTGTTTTTATGTCTTATAAAATCTTAGAGATTCGATATTAGAAGGGAGAAAGTTTTTCTTGGGTTCTGTATTTTAGCTTTTCCTTTTTATAAATCTATCAGTACAATTAAACCTTTTTTTAGTTAAATATAACCCAGTCCTATAAAATTCAGTATTCTATTTATTGATTAAATCGAAATACACTAACCAATAATCGTTTTAGATTCATGATTAAATTTGGAAGTCACAGAAGCAAAAACCATAAAGGTACTTGTAATAATTGAATTCTAGGGGTTAAAACGCATCAGTGAATAAGAGAGAGAAAGGGGTAAAATTCAATTATACTCTTGAACGAATGTATTCCAGATAATTTTAGTTTGGGATTTTCATTCGTTTTCTTCATATTATCCTTTAGAAATTTGAAACAGCAGACGGGAATTATTCAAATTTCAGTTAACGTTTAATCTAGAGGGTGACGGATTTGCTTACAGTTAGTAATTTACTTAAAATGATATGCAGATGCTAAGCAACTCGAAGGCTATCACACTTTAATGGGGTAAAAGGCGAGAATTTTTAGTGTCAAGTTTTTTTGAACTGACATTTTTTTAAAAGGATATTATTTGGGAAATGTTTACGTATAATTAATTTTTATTTTAGTTTAGTTTTCTTCTTTCACTTACGTAGCATTTTTTAAGAATTATCTTTTATGACTGTATTAAAAAGTAGTTAGAGTAGTAGCAGTAGTAGCTGCAACTACAAAAGCTCAGTTATGGATCCATCGAGTTATTTATGAACTTCGCAGTTGTAAAGCTTTTAGCCTTTCAATACCATTTCACATCATAGCTGGCTGCTAAGAACAAGGAGTAAGCAAGAACTACTATTTACATTTTTAAACTGTCACTTTACATAACCTCCTTATGAAAATGTCTTGCAGGTTCAAAGTTCTGAAATCTGAGTTAAAGTTGCATGGTACTTTAAAAATCGAAGTTTCTCGAACCAGCATCTAAATATAAGTATTTAACAAAAAATATTTGAATTGAAGAAAAAGAAATTGTAATTTTATGTTACGTTTTTCCATGCATAATTGGACATAAAGTCACTTATTTTGAAATATAAGATTAAAAGTAACTTTGATTTTTCAATGAGACTAGATCTGATATAAATAATATTTTAATAATAATGAACACCTTTTACAGGTGAGAAAATTCAACTATCTTTCAAGACGATTAATGAAGGTAAGTTTGTTAATTAACGTCTTCCATGGAGAATTATAAAGAAATTTAGATTAGAAAAAGTTGTAAATGAGAGCAAACAAGGATAATTTGGTAAACATTCTTTATAAAATAATCAATTTAATTATTACAAAGTGTAAAATAACATATTATTTTAAGATATTGTAAAATTGCAGAAAATTAACTGGATTGAACTGCTAATAAAAAACAACACTAGGAGAAAATCACATTTTAAATTTTAAGTACGTCCATTGTACTTACCTTAGATTAAAATACAATTTTTAAAAATTAAATAAATTTTTTTGGTACTTTAGTATTTTTAATGTAATGTTTCGAAAACTAGCATGAAGCGACCGCATGTTAATGTGGAAAATATGTTTTAAATCATTACAGCTACCCCCCCATTACAATATTTCTAGTTATATTAGTTACATCCTGTATAGTTTTTGCAGATATTAATTAGATGAAAATGGCAGGCTTTATTAGTGCTTGATACAATCTCGGTAAGATACAACAAGTAATTATCACTGATTAAAGAATTATCTTTTTGATTGTGCACAATATTAGCAACAAACAAATCACTTTAATTCGAGAAGAAATATAAAGTGTCAAACACAAATTAAGAACAAAATTTATTGCGTGGTCCAAGCTATGTGAGACAGGGCTCGTTGTAGACTATTAACAACAAGTAGTATATATTAACAAGCTCACTGCATAAAATAAAATTAATTGTAGACTTGCAACTACGTAACCACTGAAAAGAGGGATGTGAAACATAAGTATGCTGCAGTTAAAAGTAGTTACAAAATTACAGAAAAATGCCGTAGTCGAAACATGCAATAAATCAAATTTTAATCTTTCCTATGTAAAAACACCCCTAATATTTATTACCATTTAAACGTGGTATTCTTCAAGTATATGTACTACATTCTGGTGGGTAGAAACCCAAGCAGAAGATTAGTATCATTATCAGGCAATGGGTAGTAATAATTATTATATTATATTATAATGTATATGAAATATTTAATTATTTACCAATATTTGTCAAGCATATGAGTCGTATTTACAAGAAAAGCTATTGCATTTTTTCTGCGATGCCGCAAGCTTGTGTGTCATGCAAGCCACAGCCCATCGCTTTCCTTATATTTGACTGATCACTATTATAATATTAACCTTTTTTGTTGCATTTTATGTGTACTATCACCTATCCAGAGGATTCCAATCTTATGTGAAATACCCTCCATTATATATATTGAATAATGATGATTTGGTGAAAATTAGCAATAATTTGATTTATTACTACTAATCTTCAATAAACAAAAATCTCAGTACAACTTTGTAATTATTTCATACCTAATTGTATGTTTCAACGTTTTTAGTGGCCGCGGAGAACTATTTACGATGTAAGGTTTGAAGTTTTCTGATAAAAAGCATTGCAATGGATAAGTATTGTTTATGTAAATTGCTTTTCTAAACCAAATTTTAGACAATGATTGAATAAACATTAATAAGCTATGTAATATTTATATAATCTATAATAGTATATCATAAATTAGAATTTTTTGAAAATGTACGTTAAGTATTTATAAAATATGAAGATTTAAATGTAAATTTGTTGCTCAAAACAAAAAGTTTAGTGAGCAGTTCTAATTATGCTAAATTTTATCTTAAGTTTTATTTTTACTTGAAATGTTTACCAAATATAGAGTTTTAAATATTAATTTTCTATGAGAGAAGTATTATAATGACATGATATTTAATCATGTAACATAGAGAATGCACTTGCATTGTTGTATTAGCCAATTTTAAGCAATTTCAATATTAAACGTTAATTTGATTGCATAACCGCATTTTTTAAAAAGAAATTTTTAATATTTTTCCTAAATGAGAATAAATCTAGGTAATTAGAATAAATATGCACACAAGAATACTTCAGGTATCTCAAGAATATGTAGAAATCTTGATGAAGTTTCGTGTTGATCTTTGTTTTTTGTTAACGATATTCCTTCATTTTATAGTTTGCAAGTATTTTTGAATTTGTGAAGTGAAATATTATAAATAGGCTTATAATTCAAGGTTATTATAGAAGATCTAATGTTCAATTTTATGAAGAAAGGAAAATGAAAGAAGGTATTTTTGGAAAATTAAGCCAATAAATAGTTTTAAGCAAATTGTGTTTCATCGACATTGTATTGTAAAGTTAATTTTGTTTGTCCATACAAGTGTAGTATATCATTTTATTCAGAATTTTAATTCCTATTAGACTATGTAATTAGTTTTTGCATTATTGAAAATATTTATACAATAATCTGGTTAATGTTAAAAATGATATGTCAGGGTTTGTTTGTTATCTTAAACATTTTGCATAGAAATCTTTTGTTTCAGTCGAATCATATAAAATGACGACCGTTTTTTCATAAAACTCTCTTACTTTTCCATCATTCAAAGAGTGCACACCTTTTGTAGAGCAAAAAGGAATTTAAGGTTATGTTTAAAATTGTAAACAAACTAAATGTCAAATATGTGAGGTTACAATTACTTACGAGAAACGAAAAAAGAAAAGTGCTTTAATTTAACACTGGATAATAATTGGATTTGGATGTTAATAAATACAATTTACTTACCATCAATTTGTAAAAATTAGTTGAATTTGGAATTCCAATTGATAAAACCCTTTTATACTACATAAAGATACGATGTAAAATAAAGATTTAATAAATATTTCATATATTAAAAAATATTTAATATTTAAAACACATTTAACAAATACTTATTAAATATAGTAGGCTACTGGTGTAGTAATATAATCAGTATTGTAACAGATACATATTTTTTTTGTATCTAGATGCAGAGACAATTACTATCAGAAAAAGGTAACTAGATACAGACGCAGATACTTTTGCTGTGACGTATCTAGATCCCAATACAAAGCCTGATATAATGTATCTAGATACATTTGTAGATACTTTTTTTACTGTCAATTTTTGTATCGAAAAATTCATTTAACTAAGTATCAATTCCAGGACTAGTCTAGGAAAGCACTATTTATTAAAATTTATACATATTAAAAATGGACAATTGAAACCAGGGTCTAAAGGTAAGTACAGGTTGCATTCAAGACTTTCCACTTTTCAGAATTATTATGTGTCCTTTTCACACTTACTTGCGTTAATATTTTAAAATAAATCATTAAAGCATTCTAAATCTACGTAAAGAGCTACGTATGTTTACACAAAATTACTAAATTTGCTCGACTGGTTACATAATCTATTAATATCTAATCTAGAAATACAAAATAATAATCTGCCATTTAATTTCAATTCTTTATTTAACGTCTATTTAAATTAATTATTAAATTTCTTAAGAAACAAGTTGCCCCAACAAGATTAAACCCAAACAATTATTAAACATACAACCTGTCATGTGGTTCCAGCAGAATGGGGTACCACCACATTATGCAAGCAGACTCGCGTACACTCGGTACGCGAGTGTCGTTAATCATCAGAGTGAATAATAGCTACTATATGCAAGCAGAATACTATACTTTGTCCACGACTATTAAATAGTTTTGATTCGATTTATACTTTACTTTAGAAATGTATAAACGCTGTTGACGTATCAATTTAATTAATCAGTTTTTTATGCCATGAGCCATTGTTGACATGCCATGACACATAGCGGTGATAAAATTCTAAAAAGAAATTGAAACTTAATGTAGCAGTGAATAAGGATATATTAATCACCGCTAGTAGTGATTAATGATTAATCACAGCTAGTAGTGAATAATGTATATAATTATAATTGAAGAATCACAACTATAATGAGTATATTATAACATACTAAGTCGTGGATAATTTCTACATAGTTTTCATTCTGACAGCTCCAAATTTTAATATGCCAAATACGTTAAATGCGGTTTTAATTTACGAATTAAAGGTTTCACACTTCCTTTGTCCCAATATGGCGTCGATTGTGGTACTCTAATACGCCAACTTGGTCTGGCTGACTAGATGTAGTGACTCTTAATTGTTTAACGAGGTGACTACCATGTAGTAGCTCTCAAATCAATTACATAATAAAGAATTAGTTCTATTATAGCCGAGCTCGGTATTTCACTTCTATTTACTCAAAGAGCTCGGTTTCTATAGTATCCATTGTTGTAAATAATTGTAACCAAGCAATAGAGTTTTCAGAGCAGAAAGAGGAGTTGAAATACCGAATGTCGCACAAGTTTGGCGGTTTATTTATGATTATTTTTGTATTATAAAATTACAAAAATATGAAAATAGTATCTATACACTACAGATACACAGATACTATAGAAAATGTACCTAGATCCAAATACAACTACAAAATTTTAAAAGTGTCTAGATATTCATTTAGGTACCATAAAAGTATCTAGATATTTGTATCTAGATCCATTACAACACTGAATACAGCATGTCTCAAAAATAACAATACGTGAATACGAGATAGTTGATGATGTGTAGAGAAAATTTTTCCTACAACTTCTTTTTCTAAAGTATTTACTTTCCGAGTTATTTAAGGTTCAAGTTTTGAGTCCGGTCCTGCATGTTCTGCTCCACAATCTCCTGATGTCGCTTAATGCTGAGGACTGTAGTTTGTTGAACTTTACAGCATTTGTCAATACAGCACAATTTTGTCAATGCCGCAAAATACCCGAATGAGTTGATCTTGAAAAAACTCGTAAATAAGACACGTTCCGTTTTGCTCATGTTGCAGTTTGTTTATTTTAAAATAAATTCAAGGTCTAATAACAGCTTAAAACATCTTACTTTAAAGAGAGCATCTGATATCATATTTCAATAAGTTAAACGGAATTCTTTATGTGTGGCGGCGTTGAACGTAATTTAAAAAACATAAAAAGTGTTGGGCTTTAATAAGAAAATTACGTTACTAGTTCTTCTAATCTGCGATGCTAATACATTTTACTAGAATCTGAAGCATTAATATTTAAAACTAATAGTTTACTACTATTCCAAAATTTTATTTACAAGCACAGATGCTTGTAAATAAAATTTTGGACTAAACATTCCGCATAAATACACATAGTGAAATTTGATCTATGTAAAATAAGCAACGCAATTTAAAAAAGGGATACACAACTGTTAGGGTAATGAGGAAATTAAGTCTTTAAATAACAGTAAGAAATAACCACCACAAACGTATGAACAACTTTATTAATTCTTCGCAGCAATATTACAAACAGCATCTGCTATTATCAACGCACTCTTCGAACACCCAAAAGCATATCCCCTTTTTCCTGGTCCTGCTTAGCGGTCTCGCATTTTGATTCCCCGTTCTTCGCCTTACGATGACGAGGCCTGATGCTGTCACGTTTTTGTTTCGCTACATTTGGTGTCCATCGAGACGCCAACACAACATAAATATATTTTTACGTTCTGTAATAACATTCGAAAATAAACAGAAGGTAAAATAAACTTTTAAAAAGAACATTTTCATAATTAGAGCGCCGCCAGGTTGAATTTGCGGCCCGATTGTGGTTTACTCAAAAAATTACAAGGGTCGCTTCTTTTGAAATCTTGGACAGGTAGATTTTTACATAAATTAAAATAGATAAATTCATATTAAATAAAATGACGATTTATTAAATAAGCAATTTTTACCATTAATCTATTTTATTTAAAACGGAAAACACCTTCAAATAAACTCTTGATAATAAAAATTATTAGTTCGATGAACTATCATCAAACGTTTGGGACTTTTTTGCAACTATGTGGTTTATAACAAAAACGCTTATTACGGTGATATGTCATGGTGTTTATAAAGACGCGACCTTGACCAATATACGTGTTTTTAAATCGACTTCTCCGAATTTTTGCTTAACTCTACACATATCGCTTTACAATGTTTTGACTATCCCAATGCTGGATGACTTATTATTTATTATCAAATTGATGCAAAATATAACAGGACCGTATTAGTAAAAAGTATTGCAAACAATTTTTAACAAATTTACAAAAAAATTTTTTTGGAGGTAGAGTTTTTTTTCTTCAGTTTTAGATTCTACCTCGGACGCTCTTTAACCCTCTGCGTTATTGTTCGTTATTTTTGAGACACCCTGTATAATATATTCAGATTTTTAGTGGTAGAAACAATGCTAGAAAAATAAATTGGAGTACTATTTGGTGACCTATTTGACACACGAAATGCTATAATTATTATTATTATTATCCGTCTTTCTTTTTCTATTATTTCTTTATTCACCTACATTCTTTATGTTATTGATGATGGGACCATAAGTATTATAACGCATGTGGGAGGGGGAGGCGTCGTTATATTTCTTGTAAAAATTTGTAGATGAAATAATTAATTTTCTACAAGCAATAAAAGACCGTGTTTACTTTTTGATCTTTTTATTAATTCTTCTTTGTATGTTGTTGTAGTAAGCTTTTTTTTAGATTATCAGGAATGTAGTAAATCACTACAGTATCATAAAAAGACTTGCCGTTTAATAGTTAAAGTCGATAATTTATTTTAATCCCGTCGTTATGGCCTCTGTAATATTATTTGAAATAAATTAACATGGTTAATTTATGTAAAATTATGTTAATTATGTTAAATATGTACTTAATTAACAAATATTTTGTAGAATGAAATCTAGAAGAACAAAATTGTAGAATGGGATAGTAGTACTACTAGTAGCTGGGTTGTAGCAATTATTATTATTACTAGTATTTCAGTTAGTTTTTGCAAACTACCTATTATGTTGCCATTAATTTTGTGTTTTTTAAATATTAGTTTGTCGTTTTCGTTATGTCTACAAATACGCAGCAATATTACTATTTAAAAAGTAAACCCTTTTTGGTCTTTGACGAAAAGGTATATTCAAGTTTATTTTACACTTAGAACGCGCTGAACTTTTAAGATGAAGCACAAACAATATTTGTTTCTAACATTGTTTTCTCTCTGAGTTTCAGTTTAGTTTAGTTTTATTATTGATATTACAATGATAACCTAGTATTTTCCTATTTACACAACTAACTGTTTATGAGACTAGTTTTGAAGTAAGGCAGAGTTCGGAAATTGCTCTAATCCGTTCCAAACTAGTTTGAATGCAAGCATTACGGTGGATCACGAAACAAAAGCTCATGCATTTCTCAATTTCGTCGGATATCGTTATTACCAACCACTTGTAATTCATGCTGGTCTAATTATTAAAGACAGTGCTGGAATACTGTGGTGCACAAAGTTTGCTTTGTATTTCATGTTACATAATTACCTTTTGTTTAAACGGCATTGCATGGTACTGTTACTAATTGACTACATTCGGCTTTTATTTCAGCGTGTTAATTGAGTTCGAAAATTATATTAGAAATTATGTGAAACTTTTTTATATAGTTAGTTATGTTGTAATAAAAACATAATTTGCTAGCTTCCAGAAAGTTTTTATCAGAATTGATCTAGCATGTGGTTCTGCTTCAACGGTTCCTTTTCGTTGAAGCGAAAATCATGAAAACTTTCCGGTCAGTTACCGGCTTTCTTATTGTTCGACTCGAAAAGGCGTTGCATGAAATGTTAACGATAAAATACATTTGTATCTTAAATTTTCGCTCGGTTAGATGTAAAATCTACATTAAATGACGTGTGCTAGTCCGCGTTCCGGAAGTTTAATATTGATTAAGCAATTTTCGAAACTCGTTTAAAATATAATTACTTCCTTTCGGGTTAATGATAGTTGTATTAGTATCAATTAAAGTAAGCGTAAAGGATATTAATACCCGTTTAAATTAATACATAATGAAAAGCTCAAGCATAAGATGTAACGCCTAGGAATCCGCTTCCGTACCATTCGAATTCACTGGTGCATCTTAAATTTGACTTAAAACGAACGTCAGGGTAAATTCAGGTTTGCAGAAATCCGTTTCCGGATTTCTAGAATTTAATTGCTACCCAGTTAATTACTAATATTTTATCTTGAATGTATATATATTTTAATGGGGTTTCCACAGGAACAACCTCAATTTCACCCTTCGTTTCTTCGGGTCTTATTAATTGTTTATTTAGAGGTATGTATTCTAATGTAAAAATATAAAAATGCCTAAATAATCCTTTAATTTACCTTTAAGTTTAATCTGATCTAGAAAGGGGGAATTCCTCCCAGAGTTGCCACAAATATAGGGAGAATTCAAGTTAAATCGAGTGGATGTAAGACATTTAATAACGCCGCAAAATAAATTACAATATATTAGGGTTGTATCTGTTGATAAAATTAATTTATTAATATAATACTTTTTAAGCAGTGTGCTCAATAAATTAAACATTAAGATCTTAATAATAAGAGGTTTAATTTTTAACAATTCTGAATTTTTTGATATATACAGGGTGATTCAGTTTAATTTCAAACCGGTTTAAGAGGCGAAACATGAAACGCATAGATCACAAAAATGCAAAAAAATTTTTTATCTCAAAACATTTTTGCATTAAAAATTTTGGGGACCCTCAATAATTCACCGACCTTGACCCGGTCCTGGCAGTCTGGTTGTTTACTATGAAATCTACACGCTACATAACATGTTTACAATTTGACAAACACAAAGGTTGACTGACACTTTAAAAATACTGTAATAAAATACGACTGTTATTGAAGGTCATGCCTCACTTTGTAATTAAGAAAGAATAAAGGCGTTTAAATTAAGTCATAAACATCTGTTGAACAGATTCATTATTATTACGTAAGTAAATATTTGCCGTGTTTTCGAGAATATTTGCAAAATAATCTTTGTTACAATAATGAATGATCCAGCCATTCGTAACTATAAGAATGTTTGTAAGTGTGCAAAACAGAGTCGCAGGTTATCTGAAAACATTTATTGTTGAACAATTATTACATGAACGATTAATTAAATATTAGTTGCTCCGACAATTCACGATTAGTTACTTGTTAGTTAAAATTATTAATTGTGATTGTCATTACAATTAAAAATTGATTTTTATTATGATGACTATTAACCTGATATTTATTGTAATAAGAACTAACAATTTATTATAGGGTCTGTAGGATTGTGTCAGACAAAGAATGATAAGTCATTTGGCGCTTTTCCTAGAACAATAATAATGGTAATTATACTACATATTGCTGTGATTTCAGCACTCATAATTGATTATGTCATTTGGGTTGCCTATAAATTTAGGGGTTTGGATTGAACTTGCCCAAATATTATTTAAAATAAATTAATTGTTGCTTAATAGGTAAAGGATACACTCTACATCACTTGATAATAATAAGAAAGGATAATCTTAAAAGGATTTTTCACTTAAAACTGAAAAATTATTTTGACAAGCTACAATTTGCATATCGTTAGATCGTTGGACTTGGTTTTTCATAATTGAAGCCATTGTATGGTGTAGTCTCACCTGGAAATTATAAAAGGCATAGATGGAAAGGTGTATGCAAGCAATCACCACAATACTCGCAGTTTTTGTTGTTAAATTTCAAGCAAATCCCATGCTGGTTTAACGATTCATCTAAATCCATGATAAATGTATAATTCTCATTAATCTATGCATTTGCAGCCAAAATGTTTTGCTGCAATATTCTTAATTAGATTCTAGTGCGCCTTTAGCAATAGAATTTTCAAGTGGGCAGCTCTATATAGAGAAGATTTAGCCTGTTGAAGTTTATAATTTGTATCGTTTGAACCTTATCTGCTAAAATGATAATATTCTGTTAATATTTGTGCCTGTTAAAGTTTGGTGCCAAAATTGATGTAAATATTGTGAAATATTGTGGATTCAGTTAATAATTATAAAAGGTAGTAATAAGGTGTGAAAATGTTATTATCAGTAATTTTATAAAACCATGTATTGTTAGGAAATTCAAGATGGTTGCCATTGAATCCTGGAGTTAAATTTGCTTTTTGTTAGACATGCAAGTATTTAATAATGAGCATCGCACGACGATGCCGAGAACCAATAGCAAAATTCAAATTTGCATTGTATCCATGACAATCACACAATTTTCCGGGAATTTATATATATATATATATATATTGATGCCTGTTAAGCTGTCACCTCCGTCATACAGAGGAGACGGCCTGACTTCCGGGTATTCCCGTGGATATATTGCTAAAAACTTGTTATATTTGTGATGAGGGGAACCTCTAGAATCCGAATCTCAAGAAAGGGGAAATTATTTCCCTTGTTTTATTTTGTTATATATAGAGTATACAGAAGATACGAACCGACCTCCAAAATTTATATATAAGAAGATACTTATAGTTCGCTGTTACCTCCAGCAGCGCTGCCAAGTGTTCGGAGGTCAGAAGATACCACCGTTATGTGCAATTATATATACAGAGCGTTGACTCCACATTCCATAGATGCACATTTCATAAAAAGGTTCTCTTGTGGGTCTCCAGATGTTGAAATCGGGTGGTTTAAATTGCTCGCCGAGGGCATTTTAGTGGCCAGATAACAAAAGAAAACAAGCGAGCATCCTCGATTTACTTATTTTTTATTTTTTGAGTTATAGTAAATTGTCGTTTTTGTATTTCTTATGAATTGTTATTAAAGATATTAAAAGGCCGTTTCGACACTATTAAAGCGTCTTTATGAGTAGCACTGAATAGTTGAATAAGGCTTTTCTAATTATAATCATTGATTTCTGGTTTACTTCATAAAGTTGTATTTTTTAAATGAAAACTTTAGTAATTTGATTAGAAATACTTAGATCGGTGATATATTAGAAAGAAATTTGTTTCTATAATGAATTGAAAATATAACAAAACCAGAAAAAGGGAATTCTTTTGTTATTGTCAATAAAAGTCAATAAGAACGCAACCAGTACCAATATTGCGTATAATTAGTATAGCACATTTTTGAAATTTAGATGTATTAGACATAAATCAGTTATGTAACGTAGTATTTGTATAAATATGATATTCTATAAAGTTTCTTTTAATCTCGGGAATAACGGTTAAATTGAATATGCTTTTATCCAGATTCCATTTCGATTGAAATAAAGGCAGATACTCTTTTAATTTTTACTAAACTCGATAAGAGTTTAATATAAACAAATTAAATATTGTTTTTTACAACAAATGCTTGTTGTTTCCGAAGTCACGCACGTATCATGTAGGACCATTGAAATTCCCGTGATTTGATTAACAAAAAGAGTTACCAACTTTATTAAGATTAAAACAAATCGAAACACAACAAATTAATCAACATTTTTATAGAATTTTTGCTTAAGACATTTTTTCCAGCATTTGTTGATCTAACGAAATACAGAATACGTATGTTACACTGTTATACATGTACCTACCTGTTGTAAATTTATGTTTTACTTATGTTTTAAATAAAGCACTTACTAACGACAAAACATGTACGTTTTATGGAACGTGTACTTTAAGTCCACATTAAAGACAGGTTTAACTTAATGTAGTCTTTTTTGATAACATTGTATAAACCATAGATAAATAGTAGGTATATTGCGTTATCAGAATTAAAAGTGGCAGTTTATTTGACGCTTAATTATGTTAGCAATCGCGGCTCTCCATTTAAAACAAAATACCACTATAAGCTTTTGTTTGAAACAATGTTTATCAACCTTGGCACAACCTTAATATCCGAAAATGGCCCACTGCTAGACTAAAGTAGGAATGATAATTTGATACCAAGCTTGGTCTCAGACATGGAAAGATCAGAGTTACCCAATATTGGTTGTTATTGGCTAAAACCAATACGTTATGCAATGTTTTGGACAATAAATGACACCGATATCGCAATAAGACTAAAGTTAGTCTTGGACCGATCTTGAATGTTAATGTAGTACCAAGACTGGTAATTGAGAAACAAAGCAACTATTACACAATCCTTTTCCTTTAATGAATTCTAGTGCAAACAAGCAACGAAGTCTACCATTACTGTTTCGCCGTAACTGAATGCAAAGTCAATTTTTGTGTTGGATATAAAATGTTCATTAACAAAATAAATACGAAGAAATCGAAAATTCGTATAAATGATTAATGTCTTAGACTCTCAACACATATTGAGACCGTACAAACCTAACACTTTCATAGTGTACGTCTTCTTGTGTAAATATATATGTACAGTCGGTAAGTCAATATACTTTACACTTTAGTCTTGCCAGTGTAAGTTTAAGTTCATAAAAATTCAGTAGGTTAGCAACCACTAATCCATCTTTACAATAAACCACATTTACAGAAATTTAGCAAAATATAATATGAATATTGACCCAACCTTAGCCGAAGGGTAAGAAACCAAGATTTTGAATTTTGAAGATTGCTAAAACTGGAGTTAGTTTAGCGAACCTAAGATTCAAAGTTGGCTAAGGTTTTGGGTGATAAGTATGTAACCGGCACTTGATATGTAGAGATTGACTAAAGCTAAGTACTCACAGCAGCGGATCCGCAGGCGGATGTCATACGATTGGTCGGTTTGAGTCAAATCGACTCAATCCGACCAATCGTATGACATCCGCCTGCGGATCCGCTGCTGTGAGTACTTAGCTTTAGACTAGCTAAAGCAAATTAGCGAAATAGTATCTGATATTTGACTTAAGTATATTCTATGGGTAACTGGCATTGACCTAACGGGTGAAAATTGGCTGAAGCTTGGGCAAGTTGTAAGGAACCCTGATTCGGTTTCTGAACATTGGCTCCGACTTGTACAACGTTTAGTGAACCGAAAATTAGTATCAGGTTGCTGATTAACCCTCGAATGACAATTAAACAACCGAGATTCAGAATCTGAAAATTGCTTGAAATGTGGGTGAAAATCGGTGCGTCCAACACACCGCTGGAAATATAGCGCTGCAGCAGTTTTCACAGCCGTCTTAGATTTAACAATCACCCAAGCAATAATATTGTTTGAAGTACATCATCATTTTATACATATAAAACGCTTAAAAATAAATACATATTAAACATGAGTTAGAGAACCAAGATTCGATATCTGAAAATTCGCCTACACTTGGATCAATGTCGAGAAAACGACATTTGACTGTCCAGTATTCAGCCACGCTGGTGTTTATTCAAAGACCTTTGTTTTAATTTTTTTTCTTCTAATAAAAAATTGTTGGTATTGCTAGACTAAACTTCTAATCATAGAGAGGAGGCACTTTTACCCTAGTGGAAAAAAATAGTATGTTTTATTTGGATTTAAAGTGACTTTGTTTGTTGCTATTTACGAGCGATAAATAACTCCGCCTAAATAATAAATAAATAATAATCTTATCATGTGAACAACTCCGCTATAGGGTAAATACAAGTATTTTACTTAATTGGGCTCGATTCCTATAAGGAATCTAGAATGACTTTAGGAGAGTTCACGCATCCTAGCTGCGATGTGCAAACGGGTTTTCCAAATCAACTATGTGGATTGTTTGACAATTACTTTAATTGTACTCATAATGCATCAATCCTAAATCCAAATATAAAATGCAGGGAAACAAGATTGGGCGATGAAAATTTTTCACATATCTCTGCAAATGAGACTTGTCCCCAACTCTTCTTATTTCATTATGTCGAGATGTTAACAAGTGTCCAGTCCTCATACTAAGGTCTTCCTTGATCAGTGGCGACATAGATCTGGAGCTCATGTCCATTTCCTTCGCCAACAAACGAATAGGATAGGATGTTAGTATAGGATTTTTTTTACGAATAGAATGTTACAAAAAGAAACATTTTTGATTTATAGTTATTTATGTTATAAATCCGGCAATGAAACTTTACAGAACGAGTTTGATCTCTGAAGGAAGACAGAAGTCGCGTCTGAAATCTTGAAACGATAACTAAGGAGAATCATTTACAGGACCTATAACGTTTTTTTTTCATGTGTTGCAATTTTTTCTCTTTGAACGAAAGTTCATTCATCCCCTGCTTTATAATAACCTAGTCATTCTATATAGTAGAGTACATTTTTGCAAAAAACATGCCTAAGTTCTTATTTTTTACTATCTAAAGATAGAGACTTGAAATCTTCTGTAATGCCTTCAGTACTAGACCAGTGTAAAATGTACTTAGTTAAAATGGGGGAACGCCCCCCCTAGTGGTTGAGACCCCCATTTTGTACCCTTAATTTAATAACGCAACCAAATTGAGCGAAACTTATGTTGGGAGGGTTCTTTGAGTCACTGATTATGAATCCAATGAGAAAATTGAAAAATTCAAAATGGCGGTCCCAAAATAACGGCCTTTGAGATTCAGAATGCGATTTACGCCGTTTCTATTGATTTTAGAGAAAAATTCATGTGATTTTGCAAAGGAATACACTATTTCGATTACCTTATTATGTAACCCCTTTGCTCTGCCCTAGTAGTAAAGTCAATTTTTGCATAAGTTCCTATTTTTTACTATCTAAAGATAGAGACTTGAGATCTTTTCTAATGCCTTCAGTACTGAACCAATATAAAATGTAATATGTTTAAAATGGCGGTTTTACCCCTCGGGGGTTGAAAACCCCATTTTACATTCCCAATTTAATAACTCGGGAAGTTTTCCATTAACTTGAGTGAAATTCATGTTGGGGGGGGTTTGGTGTTCCTGATTATGAGTCCAATGAGAAAATTAAGAAATACAAAATGGCGAACTCAAAATGGCGGTATTTGAGATTGAAAATGCGATTTACGCCCGTTTCTATTGATTTTAGAGAAAAATCCAAAGAGTCAAAAAGTGTTTAGAATGTAATCTTGCATAGGGATACACTATTTTGATTACCTTATTATGTAACCCCCTTCAATCAACCCTAGTGGGCTTCTCAGTAGGGGAGAGTGAAGGGGTTACATAATAAGGTAACCGGAATTATGTATTCCTATGCAGAATCACATTCTAAACACTTTCTGGCTTTTCTCATTTTTCTCTAAAATCAATAGGACCGGCGTAAATCGCATTTTCAATCTAAGATACCGCCATTTTGTGTCCGCCATTTTGAATTTTGTGATTTTCTTATTTGATTCATAATCAACGACCTCACAGCTCCCTCCAACATAGTTTTTGCTCAACTTGGTTGAAAACTTCCCGAGTTGTTAAATTGGGAGTTTAAAATGGGGATTTCAACCCCCCCGAGGGGGCGTGTCCCTATCTTAAACATATTACATTTGATATTGGTCTAGTACTGAAGGCATTACAAAAGATTTCAAGTCTCTATCTTTAGATAGTAAAAAATAAGAACTTAATGCAGAAATTACCCTACTACTAGGGCAGAGCGAAGGGGTTATATAATAAGGTAACCAAAATAGCATAGTCCTTTGCAAAATCACATTATAAACACTTTTTGATTCTTTGAATTTCTCTCTAGAATCAATAGAAATGGCGTAAATCGCATTCTCAATATCAAAGGCCGTTATTTTAGAGCCGCCATTTTGGGTCTGCTATTTGAATTTTTTAATTTTCTCATTGGATTCATAATCACAGACCCCAAGAACACTCCCAACACAACTTTGCTCAATTTGGTTGCGTTATTAAATCAGAGGCACAAAATGGTGGTCTCAACCACCAGGGGGGCGTGCCCCCATATTAAACATATTACATTTTATATTGGTCCAGTACTAAAGGCATTAGAAAAGATTTCAAGTCTCTATCTTTAGATAGTAAAAAATAAGAACTTAATGCAAAAATTGACTATACTAATAATAAAAATACGACACTTTATGTTAAACTGACGTTTGTTTAAGCCTTTCAGTACGTAAAGCTTCATGTCAAGATTATGACGTAAGGTTTTATTTTCCGCTACAATATGGAATTTAATAGAAAATATGTTTTAGTCGTAATTATGTAAAAATATAAACAGTTAATATTTTTTATTTCATTTCGTATTTCAAACAATTCTTTATATACCACAATTAGTAATATAAAGTATATCTTGATCTCCGTTGTCAATGATACCGGAGTTCAAGACGTTCTTGATCTCCGTTGTTGTTGGCAACGTAAATAATTTGATGTTGCATTATAGCCACATGCATGCATGCATGCTGCTTTTTATCTCCTTAGTTACGCGTATGATGACACAGACAAGGCAACTTGCTTCTTTATACAATAAATTCGGATGGATTTTAAAAGGGAGAAATTAGGATTGAAATACGAAATAAAATAAAACAACTTATGCAATACGGAGATCAAGCTTCTTTAAATCCTCGAAGATGTTATAACGCCTCGGCGTTATAACATCTTCGAGGATTTAAAATATCGCTTGATCTCCTAATTACATAATATATATTACAAAATGAGTATTTCAGACTTATTCTTTCCTTCATCAAATGTAAACATAGTTAGAATGTCAATGAAAACTTTATTAACCGGGTAATTTGGTGAAATTTGCAAACTACATACCAAATGTTACATTATTTTGCTTAGTAAAATTATTTTTCTTTGAAAATTATATTAATTGTAATACTAAAAATATTGAAGATTTTAAAGATTTTAAATCTTTCTTTGTGGATGCGAGAATGAATATATCATATGTCATATGACAATTCCTAAAATAATAATCAAATAATAATAATTCAGTAAATCCGAAATGATCATTTTGTAAAAAGATGAATTTTTTATTTATACATAATTACGACTAAAACGTATTTCCTATTTAATTTTTTTCATATCAAAGAAAGTCGTTTTCAATTCAAAACTTTTTAAATGAAATAGAAATTATTATTTTATTGTTCTTAAGTATCCTTAACTATTTAAAAATGACGTACAATTCAAGAGATCCCTTAAATTTTCTGAGTAGTTTACAAATATTTATTTAAATGCTGCTACTATACCCAAAAAGTGTCTGTAAAAATTCAGGTAGCGTGAAATGGCCGAAACTACGCCAGGGGTACTGGTTTCGATGGAATTCTATATACCTGAGTGGTTTAGGTCTTGTACACAACGTTGCCAATGTGTGGAGCCTGCAACGTACCGTACATGATACAAAAAACAACATATACAGGCGGAGGTGACATCGTATTGGCAATTGTACAACTAACAGCGACGGCAACGCCAGCGATCTACAGCTGAACTAAAAATTAATTTTGTGAGTATAAGTATGACGTTATCACCTCCAGACAAAAATTTGAATTTAGGCTTCTAACACCATCTATATGCTTATACAGTCGAAAACAGGGCAAAACGTTGTGACCTCCGAAAACGGAGGTCACAACGTTATATATGAGGTGACAACGTATGCTGGGTATCTACTTTGGAGGTGACAAGGTACCCTTTATCAATATATATATATATATATATATATATATATATATATATATATATATATATATATATATATATATATATATATATATATATATATATATAATATATATATATATATATATATATATATATATATATATATATATATATATATATATATATATATTGCTGTGGATTTTAGTGTCAAAATTTTGGAAATTTTGGAAAATTTTGGAAAATTCTAAAATCATTGTTAAATACTAACACTTTTGAAATATTTTTATCAACTTTTCCTGTTAAAAATAAATTTAAGTTATTTAATGGAGTGTCATTGATTTTGAAATCAATGTGTATACTTTTTAATAAGGTTAAATAATACATGTTTCTATTTATTATCAAACAGCTTACTCACCGATTACTTAAGTGTACGTAACATCCAGTTGTTCGCAAGTTTTTGTTATGATGTAATTCAATTATGTATAATTTCAAATGTGTATATCGACGGGTTATGTGATTCTTTAAGGTTTTGTTTTTGTAAATAGTTCGTTATTATTGCGTAAAAGTACTGTATAATAACCTGTAATAGATGTGTCATTTTTATAAAGAATATTAATCTGCTATTATGTATTATATGAGTGTACAGTTTGTATTAGTTCGTAAGGTGACGTCAGATTGTGTAATATAATTATGTAAATAGTCAATTGTATATAAGCTTAGAAAATTATAATTTTAGGCAGTCAGTAATATAAAGCGACGCAGTAAAGTCGTGTTAAAAGACAATAGTAAAAGGTAAATGATGACTTCCTGACATAAAGCGACGCAGTAAAGTCGTGTAAGAGAATATAGTAAATATGTAAATAGACACTTACTGATAGAAAGCGACGGTGTAAAGTCGTGTACGTTAAAGATACTTACTGTTAAACGACGAAAGAGTAAAGATATTATAGTAAATCAAGCGACAAAGTAAAGTCGTGGCTGATAATATTGTAAAAATTTATATAGTCTAGAATTAAATAGACAAGTTAAGTTAGTTGGTGATTTGAATACGGCAAAGGTGTAAAAAGTATAAATTGTAAAAGTGTATATGATTATAAAGAACCACCTTTAAGATAAATTACTTGCTAAAGTTAAGCAAGATAATAAATCAACGTTAAAACCATAAACGGGTGTTTTATTTAAATAAACACAAAAACAACTATAAGTATCCTACGAAAAAGGGAAATTGTACCCGCAGTTAATAAACAAAAGTGAGTTCCAAAATCAAGTGTGTGGGTGATATTATATGGAAAACCCATGCAAAAGGAAGAAAGTCAACCGGAATTGGAGACCAGCCCTGGGTCAACATAAAGTGCTCTGCCAATGGTTTGGGAAAGAGGATATCTACAGTAAAAGGAAAGAAGAAATATTATAAAAAGGTAGGAAGTTATTTCCTTTTTGTATTGGCATTTGCTGAAGAAAAGACTACCGTTTGTAAAAGTGTAGTAAAGTGATTTGAACAATTTAGTAATAGTTAAAAATTAATTTCAATTTTAAAAGTGATTTTAAATTTCAATTTGTATATTTGTTTTATACCACAAGAAACCACATTCACCCTGAGATGAGTCTGTATTATATTATAATTCTGTTAATTTAAGTTATTAACTGGCGCCCAACTCTCTTACGTAAACTTGAGTTAGTCAAGAACTAACGTAACACTAATTTTATATAACCATTGCATTATTAAACCTATGAAAAGGTATTTTTAAATCATATTAGATATTATAAAAGAGGGAAGTTGAGAAGCATTTCCAAAGTTCACAGTCACTTTAAAAAATTAATTTATTTATAAATCAATTATCTACAATCTAACAGTAATTATTCGTCATTTGTAAGTATTTAATAAGTGAATATAAAAACAATATTTTATTTTTAATTAGCCGAATTCAACGCATATATTTTTATTTTGCTAGCCGAGGTGGGGCAAAAGAAAATCAAAATTATTCTGTTTATGCCAATTCATCGCATATAAATTTGTCGCTGTCAACGTGGGGCTTTTGAATATTAATAGGCTTTTGTAGGTTATCATAAATGATTTGGCATTTGATTATTAATAGGCTTTGATAGGTTATTTGGCTTTTATTAGCTTATTAGGTTTATATTAGAATTTTGTAGGCATATTACTGCACATTATAGCAAATTTAAAAAAAAAGATTAGGCTTATAATAACATATTTAAAAGATATTAGAGTAAATTCTGTGTAGTGATTAATGTATGACGTCGGTTAAAAATATTTATTCTGCCGCGGAAAGTAATTTAGTATTGAAAAAGAAGTATACAGATAAAGAATTAGTTGTGGCTGAGAAGCAGAAAGCTTTAACCAGTTCAGTGATGCAGGGGAACGGCGAAGAAGGCAAGCCAGCGAGATCTGAACTATCACAACTTATAGCACTTGTGCAGGATATGAATGCTAAATTCGATGCTAGATTCGATAAACAGTCTGAAGACATGAAAGAAATGAAAGAAGAGGCGAATACTAAATTAGACAAACAGTCTGAAGACATGAAAGAAATGAAAGAAGAGGCGAATACTAAATTTGACAAACTGTCTGAAGACATGAAAGAAATGAAAGAAGAGGTGAATACTAAATTTGACAAACAATCTGAAGAGATATCAAAATATAATATAAAAATGGATGAAATAACAAGTAGTATAATAAATCTAAAAGAGACAATAAGTAACAAGTTAGAATTTAGTAAAGAATATAAGAACGATGATGTAGTTCGACAGATTAATAATGATGAAATATGTTTGACAAACAAAGGGAAATAAGTACATTCAACAGAATTAGGAAAAGTAGATGTAGGGAATACTGATGATAAAACTATAGAAGATGAGTTAGAAATAGTAGATGTAAATTGTAATAGTAATGAAGGTGAAATTTTAAAGAAGGGAAGTTTTGTCAAGGTAGATTATAGTAGAAGAAATGATAAAGAGGTTATTATAGGTAAACTAATTAGGAATAAAAAAGTGAAATTAAAAGGAAAGCTAAAGAAAGACAGGAATAAAATTATATTGTGTAATTTCAAGACAGAAGGGAAAAATAGAAAGTTTGTTACAGGCAGTAGGGAAAAGATTAAAATTATAGAAAAATTTTGTAAAAGACAAATATTACCATTTAGTAATTTCCATCTATTAAATTTTAAAAGCAGACGAAAGAAATAAAGATCTTTTTAGGATAATTATATTAAATTAGAATTATATAACTGATAGTGACAATGAACCCAAAAGTATGATAAATTAAAATGATTTAGACTTTATGTAACCGATATGACTTTATATAATAAACAGGCTTATGGAATTTATACCCAATTAGGACTTATGTTTTTGTATGTGTTATAAAAAATAAGAAAGGGAATAGTTTGAATATGATTGAAGAAAGATATTTGAAATATTTATTAAAATAGGGGAAAATGGGGTTTAAATTATGATAATTATATAATGAAATGATGAATGAAGATGAAAATAATGATAGGATATAAAAGTTTATTGAATAATGATTTTTAAATTAATTAAAGATAATTGGATAATGAGAAGATAAAAGATTAGGAAGTAAATGAAGGTGAATTTGATTATGATTAGTGTGTTTATTAAAAATGAAAATAAAATAGAACTGTGGTTAGAAGAAGTTAGAGGGTTAGAAGTATTTTTAGAAATGAATAATATTGAAAATTATGATGAACTATTGATATTGATAAGGAAAAGATTAGTAAATTAGTTAAGGGGACATTCATTAATGAAAATGAATATGAAAACTTGATGATATGAAGAAATAGGATTCTGAAATAATTAGATGAATAGGATTGGGACGAGGATTGATAAGATGTAATTATTATTGTAAATTTTGTAAATAGCTTGTTATGATAGATTAGACTAAGGGAATTTATTGGGGATAAAATATAAAAATACAAAAATATGAATTGGTGTTTAAAAATAAATGTATTTTAACATTTGTTGTGTTTAAAAGTAAAATTGCATTTACAATTTTATTTCAAACAGGAGGGGATAAATGCTGTGGATTTTAGTGTCAAAATTTTGGAAATTTTGGAAAATTTTGGAAAATTCTAAAATCATTGTTAAATACTAACACTTTTGAAATATTTTTATCAACTTTTCCTGTTAAAAATAAATTTAAGTTATTTAATGGAGTGTCATTGATTTTGAAATCAATGTGTATACTTTTTAATAAGGTTAAATAATACATGTTTCTATTTATTATCAAACAGCTTACTCACCGATTACTTAAGTGTACGTAACATCCAGTTGTTCGCAAGTTTTTGTTATGATGTAATTCAATTATGTATAATTTCAAATGTGTATATCGACGGGTTATGTGATTCTTTAAGGTTTTGTTTTTGTAAATAGTTCGTTATTATTGCGTAAAAGTACTGTATAATAACCTGTAATAGATGTGTCATTTTTATAAAGAATATTAATCTGCTATTATGTATTATATGAGTGTACAGTTTGTATTAGTTCGTAAGGTGACGTCAGATTGTGTAATATAATTATGTAAATAGTCAATTGTATATAAGCTTAGAAAATTATAATTTTAGGCAGTCAGTAATATAAAGCGACGCAGTAAAGTCGTGTTAAAAGACAATAGTAAAAGGTAAATGATGACTTCCTGACATAAAGCGACGCAGTAAAGTCGTGTAAGAGAATATAGTAAATATGTAAATAGACACTTACTGATAGAAAGCGACGGTGTAAAGTCGTGTACGTTAAAGATACTTACTGTTAAACGACGAAAGAGTAAAGATATTATAGTAAATCAAGCGACAAAGTAAAGTCGTGGCTGATAATATTGTAAAAATTTATATAGTCTAGAATTAAATAGACAAGTTAAGTTAGTTGGTGATTTGAATACGGCAAAGGTGTAAAAAGTATAAATTGTAAAAGTGTATATGATTATAAAGAACCACCTTTAAGATAAATTACTTGCTAAAGTTAAGCAAGATAATAAATCAACGTTAAAACCATAAACGGGTGTTTTATTTAAATAAACACAAAAACAACTATAAGTATCCTACGAAAAAGGGAAATTGTACCCGCAGTTAATAAACAAAAGTGAGTTCCAAAATCAAGTGTGTGGGTGATATTATATGGAAAACCCATGCAAAAGGAAGAAAGTCAACCGGAATTGGAGACCAGCCCTGGGTCAACATAAAGTGCTCTGCCAATGGTTTGGGAAAGAGGATATCTACAGTAAAAGGAAAGAAGAAATATTATAAAAAGGTAGGAAGTTATTTCCTTTTTGTATTGGCATTTGCTGAAGAAAAGACTACCGTTTGTAAAAGTGTAGTAAAGTGATTTGAACAATTTAGTAATAGTTAAAAATTAATTTCAATTTTAAAAGTGATTTTAAATTTCAATTTGTATATTTGTTTTATACCACAAGAAACCACATTCACCCTGAGATGAGTCTGTATTATATTATAATTCTGTTAATTTAAGTTATTAACTGGCGCCCAACTCTCTTACGTAAACTTGAGTTAGTCAAGAACTAACGTAACACTAATTTTATATAACCATTGCATTATTAAACCTATGCAAAGGTATTTTTAAATCATATTAGATATTATAAAAGAGGGAAGTTGAGAAGCATTTCCAAAGTTCACAGTCATTTTAAAAATCAATTTAATTATAAAGTAATTATCTACGATCGAGCGGCAATTATTCACAGTTTCAAAATATATAATAAAATTATTAAAAATAATTTATTATTTTTAATTATCCAATATTACAGCATTTATATATATATATATATATATATATATATATATATATATATATATATATATATATATATATATATATATATATATATATATATATATATAGTACAGTGAGGATTTTATTTCGCTGAACATCAGCACTATTAACCCTATGTTCAGTTTAAAAAAAAACATGTCAATACATTAAAAGCAATTACGAGTACAATATATCCAAGCAACCTCTAATAAAACAATTGCCATTAATGCCATTAAAAAGTGTCAAACAAATCGCAAACTTGTTGCATACTATCATTATTGCAATTGTACCAGCGTACAATAGCAGTTTTTTCATCTTTTAAATACATGCCGTAAACCCTCGTGTAAACCGCAAGTGCAAAAACTTAAAAAAAAATCAGTTTTGACACTTTTTAAGGACATTAATGGCAATTGTTTTATCAGAGGTTGCTTGGCTATGTTGTAATTGCTTGTAATGCATTGACATGGTTTTTTAAAAACTGAACATAGGGTTAATACTTATAGTGCTGATGTTCAGCGAAATAAAATCCTCACTGTATATATATATATATATATATATATATATATATATATATATATATATATATATATATATATATATATATATATATATATATATATATATATATATATATATATATATATATATATATATATATATATATATATATATATATATATATATATATATATATATATATTGATAAAGGGTACCTTGTCACCTCCAAAGTAGATACCCAGCATACGTTGTCACCTCATATATAACGTTGTGACCTCCGTTTTCGGAGGTCACAACGTTTTGCCCTGTTTTCGACTGTATAAGCATATAGATGGTGTTAGAAGCCTAAATTCAAATTTTTGTCTGGAGGTGATAACGTCATACTTATACTCACAAAATAAATTTTTAGTTCAGCTGTAGATCGCTGGCGTTGCCGTCGCTGTTAGTTGTATAATTGCCAATACGATGTCACCTCCGCCTGTATATGTTGTTTTTTGTATCATGTACGGTACGTTGCAGGCTCCACACATTGGCAACGTTGTGTACAAGACCTAAACCACTCAGGTATATAGAATTCCATCGAAACCAGTACCCCTGGCGTAGTTTCGGCCATTTCACGCTACCTGAATTTTTACAGACACTTTTTGGGTATAGTAGCAGCATTTAAATAAATATTTGTAAACTACTCAGAAAATTTAAGGGATCTCTTGAATTGTACGTCATTTTTAAATAGTTAATGATACTTAAGAACAATAAAATAATAATTTCTATTTCATTTAAAAAGTTTTGAATTGAAAACGACTTTCTTTGAGATATGAAAAAAATTAAATAGGAAATTACGTTTTAGCCGTAATTATGTATAAATAAAAAATTCATCTTTTTCCAAAATGATCATTTCGGATTTACTGGATTATTATTATTTGATTATTATTTTAGGAATAGTCATATGACATCTGATATATTCATTCTCGCATCCACAAAGAAAGATTTAAAAGATTTAGTATTACAATTAATAAATTTTCAAAGAAAAATAATTTTACTAAGCAAAATAATGTAACATTTGGTATGTAGTTTGCAAATTTCACCAAATTACCCGGTTAATAAAGTTTTCATTGACATTCTAACTATGTTTACATTTGATGAAGGAAAGAATAAGTCTGAAATACTCATTTTGTAATATATATTATGTAATTAGGAGATCAAGCGATATTTTAAATCCAAGAAGATGTATAATGCCGAGGCGCCAGCCGAGGCGTTATAACATCTTCGAGGATTTAAAGAAGCTTGATCTCCGTATTGCATAAGTTGTTTTATTTTATTTCGTATTTCAATCCTAATTTCTCCCTTTTAAAATCCATCCGAATTTATTGTATAAAGAAGCAAGTTGCCTTGTCTGTGTCATCATACTCGTAACTAAGGAGATAAAAAGCAGCATGCATGCATGCATGTGGCTATAATGCAACATCAAATTATTTACGTTACCAACAACAACGGAGATCAAGAACGTCTTGAACTCCGGTATCATTGACAACGGAGATCAAGATATACTTTATATTACTAATTGTGGTATATAAAGAATTGTTTGAAATACGAAATGAAATAAAAAATATTAACTGTTTATATTTTTACATAATTACGACTAAAACATATTTTCTATTAAATTCCATATTGTAGCGGAAAATAAAACCTTACGTCATAATCTTGACATGAAGCTTTACGTACTGAAAGGCTTAAACAAACGTCAGTTTAACATAAAGTGTCGTATTTTTATTATTAGTATAGTCAATTTTTGCATTAAGTTCTTATTTTTTACTATCTAAAGATAGAGACTTGAAATCTTTTCTAATGCCTTTAGTACTGGACCAATATAAAATGTAATATGTTTAATATGGGGGCACGCCCCCCTGGTGGTTGAGACCACCATTTTGTACCCCTGATTTAATAACGCAACCAAATTGAGCAAAGTTGTGTTGGGAGTGTTCTTGGGGTCGCTGATTATGAATCCAATGAGAAAATTAAAAAATTCAAATAGCAGACCCAAAATGGCGGCTCTAAAATAACGGCCTTTGATATTGAGAATGCGATGTACGCCATTTCTATTGATTCTAGAGAGAAATTCAAAGAATCAAAAAGTGTTTATAATGTGATTTTGCAAAGGACTACGCTATTTTGGTTACCTTATTATGTAACCCCTTCGCTCTGCCCTAGTAGTAGAGTCAATTTCTGCATTAAGTTCTTATTTTTTACTATCTAAAGATAGAGACTTGAAATCTTTTGTAGTGCCTTCAGTACTAGACCAACATCAAATGTAATATGTTTAAGATAGGGACACGCCCCCTCGGGGGGTTGAAATCCCTATTTTAAGCTCCCAATTTAACAACTCGGGAAGTTTTCAACCAAGTTGATCAAAAACTATGTTTGAGGGAGCTGTGAGGTCGCTGATTATGGATCAAATAAGAAAATCACAAAATTCAAAATGGCGGACACAAAATGGCGGTACTTTAGATTAAAAATGCGATTTACGCCGGTCCTATTGATTTTAGAGAAAAATAAGAAAAGCCAGAAAGTGTTTAGAATGTGATTCTGCATAGGAATACATAATTTCGGTTACCTTATTATGTAACCCCTTCACTCTCCCCTACTGAGATGCCCACTAGGGTTGATTGAAGGGGGTTACATAATAAGGTAACCAAAATAGTGTATTCCTATGCAAGATTACATTCTAAACACTTTTTGACTCTTTGGATTTTTCTCTAAAATCAATAGAAACGGGCGTAAATCGCATTTTCAATCTCAAATACCGCCATTTTGAGTTCGCCATTTTGTATTTCTTAATTTTCTCATTGGACTCATAATCAGGAACACCAAAACCCCCCCCAACATGAATTTCACTCAAGTTAATGGAAAACTTCCCGAGTTATTAAATTGGGAGTGTAAAATGGGGGTTTCAACCCCGAGGGGTAAAACCGCCATTTTAAACATATTACATTTTATATTGGTTCAGTACTGAAGGCATTAGAAAAGATCTCAAGTCTCTATCTTTAGATAGTAAAAAATAGGAACTTATGCAAAAATTGACTTTACTACTAGGGCAGAGCAAAGGGGTTACATAATAAGGTAATCGAGATAGTGTATTCCTTTGCAAAATCACATGAATTTTTCTCTAAAATCAATAGAAACGGCGTAAATCGCATTCTGAATCTCAAAGGCCGTTATTTTAGGACCGCCATTTTGAATTTTTCAATTTTCTCATTGGATTCATAATCAGTGGCTCCAAGAACCCTCCCAACATAAATTTCGCTCAATTTGGTTGCGTTATTAAATTAAGGGTACAAAATGGGGGTCTTAACCACTAGGGGGGGGCGTGCCACCATTTTAAACATAGTACATTTTATACTGGTCCAGTACTGAAGGCATTACAGAAGATTTCAAGTCTCTATCTTTAGATAGTAAAAAATAAGAACTTAGGCATGTTTTTTGCAAAAATTTACTCTACTATATAGAATGACTAGATTATTATAAAGCAGGGGATGAATGAACTTTCGTTCAAAGAGAAAAAATTGCAACACATGAAAAAAAACTTTATAGGTCCTGTAAATGATTCTCCTTAGTTATCGTTTCAAGATTTCAGACGCGACTTTTGTCTTCCTTCAGAGATCAAACTCGTTCTGTAAAGTTTCATTGCCGGATTTATAACATAAATAACTATAAATCAAAAATGTTTCTTTTTATAACATTCTATTCGTAAAAAAAATCCTATACTAACATCCTATCCTATTCGTTTGTTGGCGAAGGAAATGGACATGAGCTCCAGATCTATGTCGCCACTGATCAAGGAAGACCTTAGTATGAGGACTGGACACTTGTTAACAGCTCGACATAATGAAATAAGAAGAGTTGGAAACAAATCTCATTTGCAGAGATAGGTGAAAAATCTGCATCGCCCAATCTTGTTTCCCTGCATTTTATATTTGGATTTAGGATTGATGCATTATGATTACAATTAAAGTAATTGTCAAACAATTTACATAGTTGATTTGGAAAACCCGTTTGCACATCGCAACTAGGATGCGTGAACTCTCCTAAAGTCATTCTATTTAGATTCCTTATAGGAATCGAGCCCAATTAAGTAAAATACTTGTATTTACCCTATAGCGGAGTTGTTCACATGATAAGATTAATATTTATTTATTATTTAGGCAGAGTTATTTATCGCTCGTAAATAGCAACAAACAAAGTCACTTTAAATCCAAATAAAACATACTATTTTTTCCACTAGGGTAAAAGTGCCTCCTCTCTATGATTAGAAGTTTAGTCTAGCAATACCAACAATTTTTTATTAGAAGAAAAAAAATTAAAACAAAGGTCTTTGAATAAACCCCAGCGTGGCTGAATACTGGACAGTCAAATGTCGTTTTCTCGACATTGATCCAAGTGTAGGCGAATTTTCAGATATCGAATCTTGGTTCTCTAACTCATGTTTAATATGTATTTATTTTTAAGCGTTTTAGATGTATAAAATGATGATGTACTTCAAACAATATTATTGCTTGGGTGATTGTTAAATCTAAGACGGCTGTGAAAACTGCTGCAGCGCTATATTTCCAGCGGTGTGTTGGACGCACCGATTTTCACCCACGTTTCAAGCAATTTTCAGATTCTGAGTCTCGGTTGTTTAATTGTCACTCGAGGGTTAATCAACAACCTGATACTAATTTTCGGTTCACTAAACGTTGTACAAGTCGGAGCCAATGTTCAGAAACCGAATCAGGATTCCTTACAACTTGCCCAAGCTTCAGCCAATTTTCACCCGTTAGGTCAATACCAGTTACCCATAGAATATACTTAAGTCAAATATCAGATACTATTTCGCTAATTTGCTTTAGCTAGTCTAAAGCTAAGTACTCACAGCAGCGGATCCGCAGGCGGATGTCATACGATTGGTCGGATTGAGTCGATTTGACTCAAACCGACCAATCGTATGACATCCGCCTGCGGATCCACTGCTGTGAGTACTTACCTTTAGTCAATCTCTACATATCAAGTGCCGGTTACATACTTATCACCCAAAACCTTAGCCAACTTTGAATCTTAGGTTCGCTAAACTAACTACAGTTTTAGCAATCTTGAAAATTCAAAATCTTGGTTTCTTACCCTTCGGCTAAGGTTGGGTCAATATTCATATTATATTTTGCTAAATTTCTGTAAATGTGGTTTATTGTAAAGATGGATTAGTGGTTGCTAACCTACTGAATTTTTATGAACTTAAACTTACACTGGCAAGACTAAAGTGTAAACTATATTGACTTTCCGACTGTACATATATATTTGCACAAGAAGACGTACACTATGAAAGTGTTGTACGGTCTCAATATGTGTTGAGAGTCTAAGACATTAATCATTTATACGAATTTTCGATTTCTTCGTATTTATTTTGTTAATGAACATTTTATATCCAACACAAAAATCGACTTTGCATTCAGTTACGGCGAAACAGTAATGGTAGACTTCGTTGCTTGTTTGCACTAGCATTCATTAAAGGAAAAGGATTGTGTAATAGTTGCTTTGTTTCGCAATTACCAGCCTTGGTACTACATTAACATTAGTTTTATTGCGATATCGGTGTCATTTATTGTCCAAAACATTGCATAACGTATTGGTTTTAGCCAATAACAACCAATATTGGGTAACTCTGATCTTTCCATGTCTGAGACCAAGCTTGGTATCAAATTATCATCCCTACTTTAGTCTAGCAGTGGGCCATTTTCGGATATTAACGTTGTGCCAAGGTTGATAAACATTGTTTCAAACAAAAGCTTATAGTGGTATTTTGTTTTAAATGGAGAGCCGCGAATGCTAACATAATTAAGCGTCAAATAAACTGCCACTTTTAATTCTGATAACGCAATATACCTACTATTTATCTATGGTTTATACAATGTTATCAAAAAAGACTACATTAAGTTAAACCTGTCTTTAATGTGGACTTAAAGTACACGTTTCATAAAACGTACATGTTTTGTCGTTAGTAAGTGCTTTATTTAAAACATAAATTTACAAGAGGTAGGTACATGTATAACAGTGTAACATACGTATTCTGTATTTCGTTAGATCAACAAATGCTGGAAAAAATGTCTTAAGCAAAAATTCTATAAAAATGTTGATTAATTTGTTGTGTTTCGATTTGTTTTAATCTGAATAAAGTTGGTAACTCTTTTTGTTAATCAAATCACGGGAAATTCAATGGTCCTACATGATACGTGCGTGACTTCGGAAACAACAAGCATTTGTTGTAAAAAACACAATATTTAATTTGTTTATATTAAACTCTTATCGAGTTTAGTAAAAATTAAAAGAGTATCTGCCTTTATTTCAATCGAAATGGAATCTGGATAAAAGCATATTCAATTTAACCGTTATTCCCGAGATTAAAAGAAACTTTGTAGAATATCATATTTATACAAATACTACGTTACATAACTGATTTATGTCTAATACATATAAATTTCAAAAATGTGCTATACTAATTATACGCAATATTGGTACTGGTTGCGTTCTTATTGACTTTTATTGACAATAACAAAAGAATTCCCTTTTTCTGGTTTTGTTATATTTTTAATTCATTATAGAAAGAAATTTCTTTCTAATATATAACCGATCTAAGTATTTCTAATCAAATTACTAAAGTTTTCATTTAAAAAATACAACTTTATGAAGTAAACCAGAAATCAATGATTATAATTAGAAAAGCCTTATTCAACTAGTCAGTGCTACTCATAAAGACGCTTTAATAGTGTCGAAACGGCTTTTTAATATCTTTAATAACAATTCATAAGAAATACAAAAACGACAATTTCCTATAACTCAAAAAATAAAAAATAAGTAAATCGAGAATGCTCGCTTGTTTTCTTTTGTTATCTGGCCACTAAAATGCCCTCGGCGAGCAATTTAAACCACCCGATTTCAACATCTGGAGACCCACAAGAGAACCTTTTTATGAAATGTGCATCTATGGAATGTGGAGTCAACGCTCTGTATATGTATATAACTGCACATAACGGTGGTATCTTCTGACCTCCGAACACTTGGCAGCGCTGCTGGAGGTAACAGCGAACTATAAGTATCTTCTTATATATAAATTTTGGAGGTCGGTTCGTATCTTCTGTATACTCTATATATGACAAAATAAAACAAGGGAAATAATTTCCCCTTTCTTGAGATTCGGATTCTAGAGGTTCCCCTCATCACAAATATAACAAATTTTTAGCAATATATCCACGGGAATACCCGGAAGTCAGGCCGTCTCCTCTGTATGACGGAGGTGACAGCTTAACAGGCATCAATATATATATATATATATATATATATATATATATATATATATATATATATATATATATATATATATATTGATGCCTGTTAAGCTGCCACCTCCGTCATACAGAGGAGACGGCCTGACTTCCGGGTATTCCCGTGGATATATTGCTAAAAATTTGTTATATTTGTGATGAGGGGAACCTCTAGAATCCGAATCTCAAGAAAGGGGAAATTATTTCCCTTGTTTTATTTTGTCATATATAGAGTATACAGAAGATACGAACCGACCTCCAAAATTTATATATAAGAAGATACTTATAGTTCGCTGTTACCTCCAGCAGCGCTGCCAAGTGTTCGGAGGTCAGAAGATACCACCGTTATGTGCAGTTATATATACAGAGCGTTGACTCCACATTCCATAGATGCACATTTCATAAAAAGGTTCTCTTGTGGGTCTCCAGATGTTGAAATCGGGTGGTTTAAATTGCTCGCCGAGGGCATTTTAGTGGCCAGATAACAAAAGAAAACAAGCGAGCATTCTCGATTTACTTATTTTTTATTTTTTGAGTTATAGGAAAATGTCGTTTTTGTATTTCTTATGAATTGTTATTAAAGATATTAAAAAGCCGTTTCGACACTATTAAACCGTCTTTATGAGTAGCACTCACTAGTTGAATAAGGCTTTTCTAATTATAATCATTGATTTCTGGTTTACTTCATAAAGTTGTATTTTTTAAATGAAAACTTTAGTAATTTGATTAGAAATACTTAGATCGGTGATATATTAGAAAGAAATTTCTTTCTATAATGAATTGAAAATATAACAAAACCAGAAAAAGGGAATTCTTGTTATTGTCAATAAGAACGCAACCAGTACCAATATTGCGTATAATTAGTATAGCACATTTTTGAAATTTAGATATATTAGACATAAATCGGTTATGTAACGTAGTATTTGTATAAATATGATATTCTATAAAGTTTCTTTTAATCTCGGGAATAACGGTTAAATTGAATATGCTTTTATCCAGATTCCATTTCGATTGAAATAAAGGCAGATACTCTTTTAATTTTTACTAAACTCGATAAGAGTTTAATATAAACAAATTAAATATTGTTTTTTACAACAAATGCTTGTTGTTTCCGAAGTCACGCACGTATCATGTAGGACCATTGAATTTCCCGTGATTTGATTAACAAAAAGAGTTACCAACTTTATTAAGTTTAAAACAAATCGAAACGCAACAAATTAATCAACATTTTTATAGAATTTTTGCTTAAGACATTTTTTCCAGCATTAGTTGATCTAACGAAATACAGAATACGTATGTTACACTGTTATACATGTACCTACCTCTTGTAAATTTATGTTTTAACTTATGTTTTAAATAAAGCAGTTACTAACCACAAAACATGTACGTTTTATGGAACGTGTACTTTAAGTCCACATTAAAGACAGGTTTAACTTAATGTAGTCTTTTTTGATAACATTGTATAAACCATAGATAAATAGTAGGTATATTGCGTTATCAGAATTAAAAGTGGCAGTTTATTTAACGCTTAATTATGTTAGCAATCGCGGCTCTCCATTTAAAACAAAATAGCACTATAAGCTTTTGTTTGAAACAATGTTTATCAACCTTGGCACAACCTTAATATCCGAAAATGGCCCACTGCTAGACTAAAGTAGGGATGATAATTTGATACCAAGCTTGGTCTCAGACATGGAAAGATCAGAGTTACCCAATATTGGTTGTTATTGGCTAAAACCAATACGTTATGCAATGTTTTGGACAATAAATGACACCGATATCGCAATAAAACTAAAGTTAGTCTTGGACCGATCTTGAATGTTAATGTAGTACCAAGGCTGGTAATTAAGAAACAAAGCAACGATTACACAATCCTTTTCCTTTAATGAATGCTAGTGCAAACAAGCAACGAAGTCTACCATTACTGTTTCGCCGTAACTGAATGCAGAGTCAATTTTTGTGTTGGATATAAAATGTTCATTAACAAAATAAATACGAAGAAATCGAAAATTTGTATAAATGATTAATGTCTTAGACTCTCAACACATATTGAGACCGTACAAACCTAACACTTTCATAGTGTACGTCTTCTTGTGCAAATACATATGTACAGTCGGTAAGTCAATATAGTTTACACTTTAGTCTTGCCAGTGTAAGTTTAAGTTCATAAAAATTCAGTAGGTTAGCAACCACTAATCCATCTTTACAATAAACCACATTTACAGAAATTTAGCAAAATATAATATGAATATTGACCCAACCTTAGCCGAAGGGTAAGAAACCAAGATTTTGAATTTTGAAGATTGCTAAAACTGGAGTTAGTATAGCGAACCTAAGATTCAAAGTTGGCTAAGGTTTTGGGTGATAAGTATGTAACCGGCACTTGATATGTAGAGATTGACTAAAGGCAGATCCGCAGGCGGATGTCATACGATTGGTCGGTTTGAGTCAAATCGACTCAATCCGACCAATCGTATGACATCCGCCTGCGGATCCGCTGCTGTGAGTACTTAGCTTTAGACTAGCTAAAGCAAATTAGCGAAATAGTATCTGATATTTGACTTAAGTATATTCTATGGGTAACTGGCATTGACCTAACGGGTGAAAATTGGCTGAAGCTTGGGCAAGTTGTAAGGAATCCTGATTCGGTCTGAACATTGGCTCCGACTTGTACAACGTTTAGTGAACCGAAAATTAGTATCATGTTGTTGATTAACCCTCGAGTGACAATTAAACAACCGAGACTCAGAATCTGAAAATTGCTTGAAACGTGGGTGAAAATCGGTGCGTCCAACACACCGCTGGAAATATACCGCTGCAGCAGTTTTCACAGCCGTCTTAGATTTAACAATCACCCAAGCAATAATATTGTTTGAAGTAGATCATCATTTTATACATATAAAACGTTTAAAAATAAATACATATTAAACATGAGTTAGAGAACCAAGATTCGATATCTGAAAATTCGCCTACACTTGGATCAATGTCGAGAAAACGACATTTGACTGTCCAGTATTCAGCCACGCTGGGGTTTATTCAAAGACCTTTGTTTTAATTTTTTTTCTTCTAATAAAAAATTGTTGGTATTGCTAGACTAAACTTCTAATCATAGGGAGGAGGCACTTTTACCCTAGTGGAAAAAAATAGTATGTTTTATTTGGATTTAAAGTGACTTTGTTTGTTGCTATTTACGAGCGATAAATAACTCCGCCTAAATAATAAATAAATAATAATCTTATCATGTGAACAACTCCGCTATAGGGTAAATACAAGTATTTTACTTAATTGGGCTCGATTCCTATAAGGAATCTAGAATGACTTTAGGAGAGTTCACGCATCCTAGCTGCGATGTGCAAACGGGTTTTCCAAATCAACTATGTGGATTGTTTGACAATTACTTTAATAGTCATCATAATGCATCAATCCTAAATCCAAATATAAAATGCAGGGAAACAAGATTGGGCGATGAAGATTTTTCACCTATCTCTGCAAATGAGACTTGTTTCCAACTCTTCTTATTTCATTATGTCGAGCTGTTAACAAGTGTCCAGTCCTCATACTAAGGTCTTCCTTGATCAGTGGCGATATAGATCTGGAGCTCATGTCCATTTCCTTCGCCAACAAACGAATAGGATAGGATGTTAGTATAGGATTTTTTTTACGAATAGAATGTTATAAAAAGAAACATTTTTGATTTATAGTTATTTATGTTATAAATCCGGCAATGAAGCTTTACAGAACGAGTTTGATCTCTGAAGGAAGACAGAAGTCGCGTCTGAAATCTTGAAACGATAACTAAGGAGAATCATTTACAGGACCTATAACGTTTTTTTTCATGTGTTGCAATTTTTTCTCTTTAAACGAAAGTTCATTCATCCCCTGCTTTATAATAATCTAGTCATTCTATATAGTAGAGTAAATTTTTGCAAAAAACATGCCCAAGTTCTTATTTTTTACTATCTAAAGATAGAGACTTGAAATCTTCTGTAATGCCTTCAGTACTAGACCAGTATAAAATGCACTATGTTTAAAATGGAGGCACGCCCCCCCCCTAGTGGTTGAGACCCCCATTTTGTACCCTTAATTTATTAACGCAACCAAATTGAGCGAAATTTATGTTGGCAGGGTTCTTGGAGTCACTGATTATGAATCCAATGAGAAAATTGAAAAATTCAAAATGGCGGTCCTAAAATAACGGCCTTTGAGATTCAGAATGCGATTTACGCCGTTTCTATTGATTTTAGAGAAAAATTCAAACAGTCAGAAAGTGCTTAGAATGTGATTTTGCAAAGGAATACACTATTTCGATTACCTTATTATGTAACCCCTTTGCTCTGCCCTAGTAGTAAAGTCAATTTTTCCATAAGTTCCTATTTTTTACTATCTAAAGATAGAGACTTGAGATCTTTTCTAATGCCTTCAGTACTGAACCAATATAAAATGTAATATGTTTAAAATGGCGGTTTTACCCCTCGGGGGGTTGAAACCCTCATTTTACACTCCCAATTTAATAACTCGGGAAGTTTTCCATTCACTTGAGTGAAATTCATGTTGGGGGGGTTTTGGTGTTCCTGATTATGAGTTCAATGAGAAAATTAAGAAATACAAAATGGCGAACTCAAAATGGCGGTATCTGAGATTGAAAATGCGATTTACGCCCGTTTCTATTGATTTTAGAGAAAAATCCAAAGAGTCAAAAAGTGTTTAGAATGTAATCGCATAGGAATACACTATTTTGGTTACCTTATTATGTAACCCACTTCAATCAACCCTAGTGGGCTTCTCAGTAGGAGAGAATGAAGGGGTTACATAATAAGGTAACCGGAATTATGTATTCCTATGCAGAATCACATTCTAAACACTTTCTGGCTTTTCTCATTTTTCTCTAAAATCAATAGGACCGGCGTAAATCGCATTTTCAATCTAAAATACCGCCATTTTGTGTCCGCCATTTTGAATTTTGTGATTTTCTTATTTGATTCATAATCAGCGACCTCACAGCTCCCTCCAACATAGTTTTTGCTCAACTTGGTTGAAAACTTCCCGAGTTGTTAAATTGGGAGTTTAAAATGGGGATTTCAACCCCCCGAGGGAGCGTGTCTCTATCTTAAACATATTACATTTGATATTGGTCTAGTACTGAAGGCATTACAAAAGATTTCAAGTCTCTATTTTTAGATAGTAAAAAATAAGAACTTAATGCAGAAATTGACTCTACTATACTAGGGCAGAGCGAAGGGGTTACATAATAAGGTAACCAAAATAGCGTAGTCCTTTGCAAAATCACATTATAAACACTTTTTGATTCTCTGAATTTCTCTCTAGAATCAATAGAAATGGCGTAAATCGCATTCTCAATATCAAAGGCCGTTATTTTAGAGCCGCCATTTTGGGTCTGCTATTTGAATTTTTTAATTTTCTCATTGGATTCATAATCAGCGACCCCAAAAACACTCCCAACACAACTTTGCTCAATTTGGTTGCGTTATTAAATCAGGGGTACAAAATGGGGGTCTCAACCACCAGGGGGATGTGCCCCCATATTAAACATATTACATTTTATATTGGTCCAGTACTAAAGGCATTAGAAAAGATTTCAAGTCTCTATCTTTAGATAGTAAAAAATAAGAACTTAATGCAAAAATTGACTATACTATCTAATAATAAAAATACGACACTTTATGTTAAACTGACGTTTGTTTAAGCCTTTCAGTACCGTAAAGCTTCATGTCAAGATTATGACGTAATGTTTTATTTTCCGCTACAATATGGAATTTAATAGAAAATATCTTTTAGTCGTAATTATGTAAAAATATAAACAGTTAATATTTTTTATTACATTTCGTATTTCAAACAACTCTTTATATACCACAATTAGTTATATAAAGTATATCTTGATCTCCGTTGTCAATGATACCGGTGTTCAAGACGTTCTTGATCTCCGTTGTTGTTGGCAACGTAAATAATTTGATGTTGCATTATAGCCACATGCATGCATGCATGCTGCTTTTTATCTCCTTAGTTACGCGTATGATGACACAGACAAGGCAACTTGCTTCTTTATACAATAAATTCGGATGGATTTTAAAAGGGAGAAATTAGGATTGAAATACGAAATAAAATAAAACAACTTATGCAAGAAGTTTGATCAATCTGATTGAAAAGTGAGGTCATTTGTTTAAACCTACTCCTTGTTAAATATTCCGTGTAATTGCATTGAAATAATACCAAGACTGCTATTAATCAAAAGTGTGTATGTGCGGGAACAGAATTTTTCTGTTATCTTGTCTCCAACATTTTAGTAAGTGCTAAAATTTATAATTTACAAATTCAATTTTTATAACCTATAAATTATAAACAAAACAGATAACCACCCCTCGCGGGTGGTTATAGTGCCATCTACTTTCCTAACATTTAAAAATAAATCTCATTTCAAATTACTAAAATAACAACCTGTAAAAATGATAAATTTAAATGATTTAGTTTCCTCCAAAAATGAATACTCAAACTCACCTATAATAAACCCCCATCTACCTTCTACCCACCCAACAACTATCCAGGAACATACACCTTTTTTGAGCCTACCAACCAATTTCTCTTTACTATCTCAAATACAGACATCTAGAGCTCATCCAACTACTTCAAATCTTAAATCACTTTCAACTTACGCATCCATTACTCAGAACTTCTCCTCTCCTAATACAACGCCCCAAGTTTCCCTTTCAACAAAAATACACAATATTAGCAAAAATCACCAGCCCAACAGACCGCACTTTAATCAAGGAATATTATATGAATACATTGAAAATACACCAATCCTCGCCTATTGCAAGGCCGTAGGAGATAAGATTGGTCTATCAAATGTAATATTCGCCAGCCCGATGTCTAATCATCGTATATGCATATTTTTAAAATCGAAAAATCTCGTTGATCAGTTTATGGCTACTCATAACGAAATTATAATTCAAAATCAGGTTCTACATGCTCGAAGATATGTAACTCCAGCAAAAAGATTACTAATCACCAGAGTGTGTCCGGTAATTCCACATGATATTATAATAAATAAAATTAAAGAATTAGGCAACACTCCAGTATCCAACTTAGTTTATTTACATATCAACTCGGCTAATCCAGAGTACCAACATATTTGTAGTTTTAAAAGACAAATTTATATTAGCCAAGATAATTATAATATACCTGATTCGATATTAGTCACCTATGAAGGAGATAATTATAGAATCTTCTTGCACTTGGAAGATTCCTTGTGCCCTGTTTGCCAACAAGCTGGACACGCATCACCAAACTGCGACCGTCAACACAGGAATGGAACATCAATTAATACTTTACCTTCCAACTCTGGTGAACCTGAAACGGAAAATACACAATTAAACCAAAACAAAGATACTAGTAATCAAAATCTACTCACATTCATAAACTCAGATAAATCATCACAAATAAACAACCGCGATACATTTACTACAAACACATCCCTGGATGATGGAATTATATCAGTGAAACCAACTGATATAACACAGCAAGTTACCCCAGATCTACCTCCCAATACACAAAAAGAAGAGACGAAGATGACCCAACTACAAAACAGCTCATCACCATTAGCTAAAAGAACAGCAGAAGCTATCTCTGTGTCTAGTCAATCAGAATCCCAAGGTAAAACTCCAAAAAAGAAAAAAACGAGCACAAAAGAAATTAAACTGGAAAAAGAGGAACTCATAACTGAAATCCGTAACTTAAAGATAACACCGACAATTAAAGATCTAGATATTGCGAAATGCGTGGCTGAAGCAGTATTCTCCAGTGATCCAATCAACACTATTCGATTATTTACAGACAGAATCTCTGACGTCAAAACTCATATGGTTAACCTACACCCATACCTACAATCCAGGTATTTCAAAATGAAAGTTACAAGAACAATTACTAAACTTAACAAACTCTTGGATCCACATTATGCAATACACGCCACCCCAACTACGACTGACGATGAATTATCCCAGGACCTTTACTCATCTTAAATCAACTTATGGAAATTCTGCAGTGGAATATTAATAGCTATTATACCCACCTACAGTACCTACAATTGCTAATACGTACTCACCAACCACACATAATTTGCCTCCAAGAAACGCTTACCAAAGTTGAGCATAGAATACAATTAAAAGGATATAAATGTTATCACACACCAAGACCAATACAAAATATAGCGAGCGGAGGAGTTGCAACATTTATAACAGCCACATTACACTCAGAAAGATTATCACTACAAACGAATTTAGAAGCAGTAGCAGTACAATTACACACTCCCGCTAGACTCACCATCTGTAATATTTACTTACCACCAGACGCCGCTGTTACTGTAAACGACTTAGAAAATCTATTTCTACAACTTCCAAAACCTATGATTATAGTCGGCGATTTTAACGCTCATAATCCTATATGGGGTTCGCAAAAACTCGATACAAGAGGACGCATCATTGAAAAGTTTATAATAGACAATGATCTTTGTCTTACCAATACTGGAGCACCTACACACTTTAACGTAGCTAACCAAGCATTCTCCAGTATAGATCTGGCCTTATCAACTCCGTCGCTAGCCCCTACGTTAACCTGGTCCCCTCTTCCCCAATTACATGATAGTGACCACTATCCTATCAAAATCAGCATTCACTCTCCCTCTCCACCATCAACCGTCAAACTACAACAAAAATGGAAATTCGAATTAGCTGATTGGGCCAAGTATCAAACACATATTATCCAACACCTAACCTCAAATTCCGAAAATCAAGATATAGACTCAGAAATCCAATTGTTTAATAATATTATGTTAGAAGCAGCACAATGCTCCATCCCCAAGACAACCCCCAACATCCAACGCTATCCAGTCCCATGGTGGACTCCCCACTGCAGAAAAGCCATACATGCCCATCACAAAGCATACAATCGTTATAAAAAAACTAGAACACTTCAAGATCTCATTACATTTAAGCTGCTGAGAGCCAAAGCCAGGCGTATCATACGCGAAAGTAAAAAGACATCTTGGGCTAAATTTATACAATCAGTCAATAGTAACACTACAAATAGACAATTTTGGAATAAAATCAACAGTTTTAAAGGCTTGCCTAAAAATTTTTCCATACCATTAGTTTATGACATCAACAACGAACCAGTTACTGACCCTCACCATATCGCCGAGATAATAGCACAAACATTGGAAAATAAATACAATGAAGACTATCATAATCCAACCTTCGAAGAATTAAAACGATCTGTTGAAAATACCGCTTTACAATTACCTACTGACTCACGCCATCCGCTTAACCAACCCATCACTATGGAAGAACTAAATCATGCACTAAAATCAGCCGGCAATTCAACACCAGGACCGGATGGAATCGCTTACATTATGCTTAAAAACCTCCCTCTATCAGCAAAAGCACATCTATTAAAACTCTACAATCGCATTTGGTCAGACCAAGTCTTCCCAACGTTATGGAGATCCGTTACAATATTACCCTTCCTAAAATCTGATAAAGATCCTACCCGACCAACTAGTTATCGTCCCATTTCCTTATCCTGTTGTGCCTGTAAATTATTAGAAAAAATTATAAATTCACGATTAATGTGGTATCTTGAGACGCAACACCTTTTAAATCCTCATCAAGCCGGTTTCCGAAAAAATCGTTCAACTCTTGACCACCTTCTTAATCTAGAATCAGCAGCCTACGAAGCCTTTGCAAACCATGAACATCTTATAGCAATTTTTTTTGATATACAAAGTGCTTATGATAAAACCTGGAAACACCTAATAATCAAACAACTTCTAAGTTGGAGCATCACTGGAAATATCACTTCCTTTATATATAATTTCCTAAATGATAGAAGATTTTGCGTCAAGATAGGTGATACCTACTCATCCAAAAAATCTATGAACAACGGCATACCTCAAGGATCACCTATAAGTTCAACCCTGTTTTTATTAGCTATAAATACCATTGGGGACAAACTTCCGCAACACATTAAAATTGCCTTATATGCGGACGATGTTGCCATTTACACTAGCAGTAGAGATCTGACGTTATTACAACAACACCTACAACGTGCAATAACCATTTTAGAGGATTGGTCAAACCAAACCGGCTTTACCTTTTCATCAGAAAAAACACACGCTATGCATTTTACCAGAACTTACAGAGAACCTATTAACCCGGTACTAAAGCTCAATAATAAAGCTATAGCATATCAGGATTCGGTCAAATTTCTTGGCATGTACCTTGACCAGAAATTAACTTGGAGACGACATATAAAAGAACTCAAAATCAATGCTTTTAAATCCTTTAACATCCTTAAAGTCATGTCTAACCGTCAATGGGGAGTTGACCAAACGTTACTGCTTAGACTATACAGGGTTTTTATTCGTTCCAAATTAGACTACGGAGCTCCCATCTATGCAGCAGCCACTCCCGCAATACTCCATACCCTAGATCCAGTGCAAAATGCTGCATTACGACTAGCGCTTGGTGCTCTACGAACATCCCCAGTGGACAGTCTACAAATTGAAGCTAGCACACCATCACTCACCATTCGCCGAAACATTCTCACAACAAATTACGCTATTAAAATCCTAACGCATCCTGAACATCCATCACATAAAAACATTCTATTCCAAGATCAGCATATTGAATATCACAATCGTCCACGCATTAACAAACCCTTCCATATTCGCCTCTCCCAGCTCCAACAACAACTTCACGCTAAGCTCCCAAACCTTTACCGACCATCACCACACCGAAATGTTCCTTGGATTCTACCTCCCTACAAAATAAATACCACGCTCCTCAAATTCAACAAACACACCACGCCGCCGATTCTACTTAAAATCGAGCTTCGGAAACTCATCACCACCTTTGATGGCCCAGAAGAAATTTATACAGATGGAAGCAAAATGGAACACCAAGCCACGTGTGCCGTATTAATGCAAAATGGACAGGAGAAGATACAACTCCCAGATTTTACATCGATCTACACAGCTGAGTTAACAGCCATTCATCAAGCACTGATGTATTCGCAACAGAGCTTAAACAGCAACATAGTCATACTAACAGACTCATACAGTGCACTTCAATCAATTCAGCAACTATATCCTGACAATGTCCTGCTTCAAGATATCCATCATCTCCTACAGCAGCTTTACCTACAAAATAAGACCATCACCTTCATATGGATTCCATCACATGTCGGCATTTCCAAAAATGAAGAGGTCGACCGATTAGCAAAAGAAGCCTTTCACAATCCATCCACGGTTATAAATAAAATGGTATATCACGACGCACAAAAAAAACTACAGCATATCATTCTACAACATTGGCAAACCCTATGGGCCCAATCAAACAGTCAACTCAAATCCATCAAACCCACTGTGCATCCATGGAAACACATACACTGCTTTACTCGTCATCAACAAATATTACTTACCCGCCTCCGAATTGGACATACCAACATCACACACGGTCATCTCTTCCTCAAAAGTCCAACACCAAACTGCCCTCGTTGTGCCACACCACTTACGATACAGCACCTCTTAATTATCTGTCCGCAATATGCTACTCAACGGAAGAATCTCCAACTTCCCAATACCCTACAAGAGGCTCTCAATCCAGACATATTCAATCAAAACCGGATCTTGAACTACCTACAACTAACCAAACTTATTACAAAAATCTAAAACCCGCACTTAAATTATAACTTAAATCAAAAATATTACTTTGTATACTTACCTACTTATCATACTTACCATACTTAATATTTAATTTACCATAATATCTTTAACTATATAATCAATGTAAACTTTTCATACAGGTGCTAATAACCATTGCTGTTGAAGCACCTAAATCCATATCAAATAAAAAAAAAAAAAAAAACTTATGCAATACGGAGATCAAGCTTCTTTAAATCCTCGAAGATGTTATAACGCCTCGGCTGGCGCCTCGGCGTTATACATCTTCTTGGATTTAAAATATCGCTTGATCTCCTAATTACATAATATTATTACAAAATGAGTATTTCAGACTTATTCTTTCCTTCATCAAATGTAAACATAGTTAGAATGTCAATGAAAACTTTATTAACCGGGTAATTTGGTGAAATTTGCAAACTACATACCATATATTACATTATTTTGCTTAGTAAAATTATTTTTCTTTGAAAATTTATTAATTGTAATACTAAAAATATTGAAGATATTAAAGATTTTAAATCTTTCTTTGTGGATGCGAGAATGAATATATCATATGTCATATGACAATTCCTAAAATAATAATCAAATAATAATAATCCAGTAAATCCGAAATGATCATTTTGTAAAAAGATGAATTTTTTATTTATACATAATTACGACTAAAACGTATTTCCTATTTAATTTTTTTCATATCTCAAAGAAAGTCGTTTTCAATTCAAAACTTTTAAAATGAAATAGAAATTATTATTTTATTGTTCTTAAGTATCATATTTAAAAATGACGTACAATTCAAGAGATCCCTTAAATTTTCTGAGTAGTTTACAAATATTTATTTAAATGCTGCTACTATACCCAAAAAGTGTCTGTAAAAATTCAGGTAGCGTGAAATGGCCGAAACTACGCCAGGGGTACTGGTTTCGATGGAATTCTATATACCTGAGTGGTTTAGGTCTTGTACACAACGTTGCCAATGTGTGGAGCCTGCAACGTACCGTACATGATACAAAAAACAACATATACAGGCGGAGGTGACATCGTATTGGCAATTATACAACTAACAGCGACGACAACGCCAGCGATCTACAGCTGAACTAAAAATTAATTTTGTGAGTATAAGTATGACGTTATCACCTCCAGACAAAAATTTGAATTTAGGCTTCTAACACCATCTATATGCTTATACAGTCGAAAACAGGGCAAAACGTTGTGACCTCCGAAAACGGAGGTCACAACGTTATATATGAAGTGACAACGTATGCTGGGTATCTACTTTGGAGGTGACAAGGTACCCTTTATCAATATATATATATATATATATATATATATATATATATATATATATATATATATATATATATATATATATATATATATATATATATATATATATATATATATATATATATATATATATATATATATATATATATATATATATGTTACATTTTAAATTTCCGCGGATATTATATGATACTTCACTACTTTTCCGGGTTTCACTCCGCGTATTCACTATTCGGCTCCTAGAGGAACCAGACAATGGTTGCCGACGTTTCGGCAAGATCACACTTGCCATCTTCAGGTCACTTCTAACTTCCTTCTGCTTTGCGTGGTTACACGATGTAGACAGTCTACATCGTGTAACCACATTTTGACATTTTGATATTTTGGGACACTGATATTAGAAATAAAAACCAATTAATCATAATGCATTTTTTTCTGGCGATTTTCGTGTGATTCTATTACAGAATATAGCCTCGTGCATTGATTCTCCCTGGAAATTTTGATTTCGTGCATTTCTGCAACGTAAAATTGCACTCCACTCTGTGTCGTGCAATTAAGACGTTGCAGAAATGTCACTCAAAAAATCTCCGGCAATAATCAATGCACTTGGTATATTATAAGTGAAAATAACATTGAACAATTAAAATGATTTAAATAAAAAGTAAAGTGAAGTGTTAATTTGGTGTTTGGACTATTTCTTAATCAAAAGAAAATTTTTTTTGAAAACGTATTATAACTATTTTTGGATGAAAACAAATTAAAACTGGATGTAAAAAGAATTTTGGAAAATAGACAATTGATGTATGTACTCACGTAGTGGAGGTAAATTGTTCAATATTTAATAGTTGTAATAAATTACAAAAGAAGATCCAAAGAAGAATTATATGAAAATGCGTGAACACCAACGCTACAGATAAGCAGGTAAATTTAATGACTATTACAGAGGAACTGCCAAATAATAATAGTGTGTGCAAAAATCCAAGAATGGCGCAAAATCTTTGAATTTAAAAATTTATTTTTAAAATTTAACTTTGTTTTTATTTCGTTTCTTTTTTTTAATTATGATTTAAGATTGTGGGATTGATTAAATAAAAATTGAACAAGACAATGAACATTAAGACTCTCTCTTGATTCTTATTTTGATAAATCGAATTGGCACCAATAATCAATTAAATTCATTTTAGATAATAAAAATTTTTTTGTTTCTGTTTTCATTCTTTTCATGTGTTTATTAATAAAATATTTTAAATGTTTAGAAGCAGATTCATTTGTGTATTTTTCTTGTTTTGTGTCCATTAATAGAATTTCGCAGGTATAAGTTGAACAATATTTTATTATTAATTAATCAAAGAGCGACCCGCCTGAAAGTTTCTCTTGTAATTTTCTTGAGCTTGTCTTTGGATTTTAAAATCATAGCCGGAGCAAATTTTCTTTTCATCACAAAGGTAAGTGGTGTTTGTTTTTGTACAACTTTTCAGTTTGCCTTGCTACACTAAACATAAGTGATAGTGGTCTTTAAATTTAAATAAATTGATGGTCAAGTGTTGTAAGGTGTATACTGGGACAGCGCTTGTCACCATAAAATTTTATTGTCACATGAATGCGATGCATATTAAACATATATCATAGCATTTATGGCGCCCGAACGTGGTGCTTTCTCTTTTTTCTTATTAGCAATAGAATACCATAGCAATATGTATGCATATAAAATTAGGAATAGTGTTTTTTTATTTTTCACCGAGTTAAAGGTGAAAGTAAATTATTAATGACTTTCAAACATACTTCCGTTTCTTTTAAAACAAATAGTAATTAAATAACAAAGATTTTGAAAGCCCGTTATAAAATTGCGACCGTGAACGATGTATAACATAAACATATGGGGGGTTCCCATTATTTTGTAGCAAATAATGCGTCAAAAATGAGATCATTATACAGATTCATTGTCATAAGGACGTCGTAATATACACCTGACCTTACAGAATATTGCAAAATATCTTCATTATCATAGTTTTGATTCTATTTTAGTCGTTAATAAAATTTAAAAAATTAAATAGTTTAAAAACGTATGTTAGGAACGTATGTATAACATAAACATATGGGGGGTTCCCATTATTTTGTAGCAAATAATGCGTCAAAAATGAGATCATTATACAGATTCATTGTCATAAGGACGTCGTAATATACACCTGACCTTACAGAATATTGCAAAATATCTTCATTATCATAGTTTTGATTCTATTTTAGTCGTTAATAAAATTTAAAAAATTAAATAGTTTAAAAACGTATGTTAGGAACATTAAATTCCGTGTAAGAAACTCTTATTTATATGATTAGTATATTCGGAATACTTGTAACTTAAGTTTATGGTTTAGAATTATTAGGTCAGTAGTGATGTCAGACGATCTAATAAGAAATGTGAATATAGTTTAATAAAAAGATTTATTATTGTTCTTTGAAATGTTAGCAGGCAAGGCTGACGGAATTGGATTAATTCTAGATGTAGCACTTATTGAGTTCGGATGGTTGTAGTAAATTGCATTGTTTTGATTTTATAGCAATTTCTTAATAAACTTGAAGGTTTACTAAGTGATTCGTTATTATTTATTATAATTCTTACACGTATTAAGTTATCTAAATCTATCCATCATTCCATTCTAATATTATCGTAATCAAATTACTTGTTACATGTTAATTATTACTTTAAAACAGTATTTGTAATATACGTAATTCCGTCTCAATTCCAATGTTTAAAGGTAAGGTAGCTCTACTGCCTCCCCTCTACCTACCATTTCAAGGATATCATTCATTACTGAATCACCCTGTATAGTTAAGTTGTTGCAAGACGGTGGACGAACTACAGAACCATTCACCCACTTGTATAAACAGAGTTGTATATGAAAAACCAAAGAAAAAGCAGTTCAATCAACTACGTGAAAAATCCAATTGAATAATAAAAAAATTGCATTAATATGAAAAAAAGTAAAAATTTTGTTTCTTCATCTACGCGTATGTCCTGCCGAACGAATTGTCTAACCTGCACCTTTTCACTGCAGTAAATCCAGTAAATTGAATAATAATTTTTCTAAATTAATTTCTACTAAAGTAACAAGTCTAGTTGAAAAGGATTAAATATACATTCATTGAGGTCGGGTTTATATTTGGAGACCGTACTCAGTCGCTTATAGACGCTGGAGTGGAAAAGTTGTTGGAGGTGAAGGAGCATTATAGCTTATTACGAAATAAGGTTATTAGTATTCTTCAGTGGATTTTTTAAAATGGTATTCGTTTTTTGCTGTCTCTCTTATTTAAGACTTATTAAATATTATTACATAATCCTTTTATAAAGCGAATTATAGAAAATAACAGCTTTGCACATGCTAATATTGTTCACGCAAATGCAATATAATACGGTTCAGTAAAAATATAATTTTAAACAATTAGTGTATGTGAAAAACTTAATTACTTTTCTTCTATTGCAAGTAGCTCTAGAATTACAAAAATATTGAAATCGGTTTGTTGGTGTGGGCTTAAAAATGTAAACGAAATAAAATTCGTTTTGTAATAGTTACTACTCTATGTTCATTTTATAGCAATGAGCTCAACACAACAATCTATAAATTGTGCATTCGATGACGTGAATGATAGTGACTCTCTTCTACTGGCCAAAGACCTGTTACTCTAATAGACGTTGCTTTAACGAACTATTTTATAATCAATTATAATTATTATATAATTAATAATTTTATAGGAATTATTTTTCATTTGACATTTTATTTTCATAGTTATCTATTTAAACCAGTTTTTCGTTTATTCTTATTTATAATGCAAAGTTTTATCTGAAATGTAATGCAAATGTAATAGTCGCAGATTCAATCTCCATCTCGGCAGATAATTTCTTATAGTAGAAATAAATTAAAAACATACCTTCTTTTTAGATAAGAAAGTAAAATCGAGGCCTACGTCAATGAGATGTTCGGGAGAATAAAGGCTCGTCCAAATTCTAGTAGCATCGACCAGATGATTACAGTAATTGGTGTCATGAGGTTTGATGGATGTTTCCCGCCCGTGAACAAATTTGATTGAATATAATTCTTTTGTTTTATAAAATTTAAAAAGTTATTAAGTTAAAGTTTAAACATTAAAAGTTTAATGTGTTTTCCGAAAGACTTTTCAACTGTCCAAATAAATATTTAATTTTATATGATTCGTAGTCAACTTTCGGACAAAATTTTTCGGACGCAAACTGTAAGAATCTCAAAAAAGAAAACTTTCCGGCGGTAAACGTAACTACCAAGTTCTGTACAACAAATCCAAATACATTACATATAATTCTCAACATAATTGTTAACTGAAAACAATACAAAATCATCTAAAATCGTGAAAAGAAAAAAGGTTATATTTTTCATCCCCAGTCTCTCCATACTATAAAAACTAATTACCTCGAGTCCCACGTTGGGCGCCAGTAGAACTTTACTAAATTCCTCTCATCAAAACATAATAAGGGGTACCAGTGAAACAACATAAAAACAAAACCCCGTGATGGGCGACAGTGAAACAAAGTTTATTTCATCATACTAATTTTATTCTAAATTCACTTACACATACAACAACTATACAACATACAACATAGACATAAAAAATTACGCCGCGCAATGAACGTCACTGAAACTCAAAAATACTTACGGTACGGTAAAACTGTAATGCTCCGACATAGAGAACTCTTTACTTTAATTTTTCCCCAGGTCGAGAGTATTAGTTTCCATAGCCTTCAGATTTGTAGAGAAAATAGGAATATTAGACACAATAAGATGTATATATGTGGGCGCCATCTGCTCGTAAGTCCTTACTCAGTATTCACAAGCAGAAAAAAATTCTGGTTTAATTGATTGAATTCAATAGCAAGACATAGTTAATTATGCTAATAAATTAAATTAAATTAATGAAGAAAGTTAATAATTAAAAAAATTATTACAAAGACTTTCACAAGTTGATGGTTTGATATAATCCCATGATAAATTATTTAAATACTCATTTATTCATAAATAATAAGTTGGTTCAGCAAAAAAGTCAATAACAGTAGTAGTTAAATTAAAATGTTCAATTATTCAAAAAAACAATAAAAATTTGTTTCAAACAATAATTCTAAAGACAGTAATTTAAAAAAAACAATACTACCAAAGCTTTAGTTAAGGATCCTTGATAAGCAAAAACAAAATATTGGTACCAATAAAAATGTAGACAGTAAACTTACTTTTAAAAAATGATATTTTCGTTATTCCTGGATAAAAGAATACAAAATAATTCTATAAAATACACTAAATTTTTACTTGCACAAAAAACACCATTCAAAATCACTGAACATTGGTACGAAGTAGGTACCTCACAACTGTAAATTGTAGAACTTTTTCACTAGAAAGTTTTTTTTTGTTAGAAAATTCTAATCGCTATTTAATGGTTTTGTAGTTTCGCAAATAAGTTTATGCTAATGATGAATTTAAATAGTTATTTTCGAATTTAATTTTACTATGCCAGAATCTCTATTTGATGATATTTGGAGGGGATTTAAATAAATTGAAACAAATTTTCTTTAGGCCAATTAAATCTTTGTAATTATGAATTTCATGACGTTCAAACAAACATTTCGTAGAATTGTTCGCTAACCGACGGAAGTTATCTTTCAGGGTATTATCTATAGTGTATTCTATTTTATCATTTCTATATTATTATTACTAAGTGTTTTTATGGATGGATTTTATTTCTATCTTACGGGTACGCCAAGGGGTATAAAAGTTATGCTACAATTCCATCTGGCTCTAGCTGATTTCTGTTGGAGTGATAAAGATAACTCTAAAACGGTGTTTTATTTGATGCTAAAGAAGTCAACATTTACGCATCCGTATAGTGTGCTAATTTAAATTCAGTCGATTACAGTTAAACGATTGAAAATAAACGTCAAGCTTCAAGTACTAAAACTATTAAGAAATAAACGTTGATTCTTTTAAAAAAACATTCGTGTGTGATTTGATAAATGTTTATTTTAATTATGGCTCTTATATGACATGATTGAAGGAATTTATTAAATTTTTGACTCTGTAACACAAAATATACGCCACCACGACTTAAAGACTATTGCAGAGTCTACAATACAGTTCCACGACCTACCATGACTCCATAATCAAATTATAACAATCAAACTTCTAAATCCTGAAACAGACAAATGTTGTTTGAATGAAGGCTTATTTGAAATTAAAAGTTTTGTTAACACTCTGCGAAGTGACCCAATGGTATGAAGAATTGAAACAACGCTGAAATAAATTCAAATTAAAAAACAAAATCCAAGAAATACTAAAGTAAACTCATTGACAACTCATTAAGACTGTTTATGTGCTACTAACATAAATTATAAATTGGAGTTGAGGGGTTAATCTTAGCGAATGTCGTGTAAAATGATATACAAGCATATCACGTCGAATAAATATTTATATGTAAATCCAAACTGCAAAAGCAATCGTATTACGAAGTAACTGAAACACGTGCGGTGTGTAATCTATTTGTTTAAGCAGTATTTGTGTTGCTGAAATCGACACGTTTTCAGACGTTAGTCAGCTCATAGAATAGACTAGTTCAAGACAATAGACAAGGTTTATGCTTGTAAAGATCATTTCAACATATGTAGATTTTGCAAGCCGGTTTCTTGTATGCATTATATGTATACAGATATTATCTTGTAAATAAATTAAGAAGAAATAAACACAGTCTTAATACATCTGAAGGAAAGGTCACCACTACAATTGCCAATTGAGCAATATTAGTTTTGATCTACTAAACTAGTTTAGTATCAAATTTCTTGAAGATTTTGAAAATAATTTCTATAGTATCACATAATATTAAAAAACAATAAAAGATTATCGATAAAGTATTGGAACAATTATAAAGAAAAATACAGAAATTTCTGCATGGAGATTACTACTTTACCTTCACTGTACATTTCTCTATAACATTGTTACCCACAAAATAAGGGTCGCTAATTGAGAATCGGTAACAACCTTTAACCGCAGTTATGTTGGCTGCCAGCTGACTAGTGGTGAGGTCGTGGGTTTCAAAAGATGTCGTCTGCAACGGGCGCAATGGGTCGTCGATAATAGCTCAAATAGGGTCCATAAGCTCTGTAAAGAACTACACATTTGCGACTGTTTCAAGTGTGAAGGACTCTTCCCAATGAAACGTACCTAAATATACAATGCTTTATTGCAAAAATAGATAACGTATAAATAAACTTTAACTAAAGGTCAAATTACATTAAGCACAAATTTAATTGATTATCGAATTCATAATTATGTACAAAACAAAGAAATTTATGCTAGCGGGACAATTACACTAAAATTGTTTACGTACAATTATTAAATCAGGGCCGTAATGTTCACGGAATGTTAACGTATCTACACTATACTAGGGATCTACTAGATATACTAGGGATCACCTAGATTGTACAATCGGACATGCCCCATGTAGATGATAATAGTAATTAGTCGGTTTAAATTGATTCGTAAAGACAATTTAAATGGGTACACTCGCAGGAATAAATTCTAACCAAGTTTATATGTACAGCAATAAATTTTAATAGAACACTACATACAATTTCCAATGTGTAATACAATGGGGAAAATCTATTTAAATCAGAAAAACTCTATATTACAATAATTAATTGATAACATTAATAAATAAATTAGACCTACACAAAAGGTTGTTGGCATTCAACTCACGATACCTCTACGTTCTTCAGTTACTGAATTGGCGGATTGTAGAGATCTTCCAGATGTCAAATCGGAACGAACGCCAGTTAATCGTAACGTAGCTCAAGAGCTACAACAGTAAGTAACTAAATCAAAACTAATAAAAGATTAATATTATTATAGGAGTGAGAAACTCAAAAGAAAAAGGTGCAACCAATGCACCATTTACCGAGTATGAATGTACAGTAGCTGGAGGGCGGCCTCGAAGAATTGCTAAATTGGTTCCATAGTCAAAAGTGCGACAATTAATGAATAATTCTTGCATAAAATAATAACTATAAGAAACGGACGTAGTAAAATACAATAATTGCAAACTTTAGAAAAACGTATTCATAACCTCAAAAGGATTATAGTGTTAAAACGTCGAAAGCTATCAAAAATAATTGGAAAAATCACCACCCAGAATCACATTAACTCCACAAAAATGCGTTCCCAATTAAACATTAAAAGGAAAATGTAATTCACTTAAACGATCCCACTAGAACATAAGTTATAGAAATTAGGTAAATCGAAGTAAAAAATTTTATCATAACAGGAAATTAAATTTCGAAAAAGTTCAGAACGAAAATAGAGAGAATGCAAAAATTGCCAAAGAAACTATGTAGGATGGCACAAAAACCAAGCGATACAGGGCGTCGCAAAATCAACACGCAACAATATATTATTATTCCTCTAGGATTATTGAGCTCCGGTTTTCAAAATAAAGGGTATTATGAACCGACGCAAATTGCATAGACGCAAATCAAGGGTCAAGCCTATATTTGGAAAGAATTTACACCTTTACAAATTAAACTTTCTCTTCGTAAGGTAAAACGGTAGAAACGCAGCACATAAAAAAGGTGGTACAACTACAATTAGAAAATAGGAACATGTTTTTGTTAAAATTAAATTTGAGAAGTTTGGTTATATCCTTAATGACGAAGGTAATTAGTAATTTAGTTAAAAGTAAATTATTTAATAATAATAATTTTGGATCGATTATTTTTGATTAAATTTGAATCACCTAATCCCCTTAAAAACCTCACATCAACCTGAGTTAGAGATTTCGTGTTCATTTAATCTACATTTTTCTCAAGTTTACCTTTCTTTAAACTAATTAAAAAAGAAAGTTTTGAAAAAATCTATTCTATTTATTTTATTAATTTACTACGCTTTATTATTTTTCTTACTAATTGCGAATAAGCAGTTTCATCACTGAATCAGTAAATCAAACTCATCTTTCATTGGCAGTTGTAGAAAACATTTATAAAATTTATAGAAATATGAATCATCTGACTGGAAGGAGTTATTAAAATGTAATACCCCACAGCTACAACACAAAGATGTTTATGTATAAGAAACAAAGAGTTAGTTATTTTATTTGAGATAAGTGATTGTACTTGCCGTGTTTATTAATGAGTTCTCTGAAAGAGACGAGATAAGGCAAAAAAGCTTAATCTGAGAAAGCAGTGGTTTGAATATTTTTAATTAATTACTGAATAATTATCTTTTTCTTTAAAATTGTTTAAAGCATGATCCTCAACGTCTCCATTAAAAAAAATAACTACAGGTTTGGAATTGCTCCTGTTTACAGTAGTAGTTGATTTTTTGTTTAACTTTCCATTAATATGCAGTCGTGCAAAAAATTCATTTGTAGCGCGAGTAATTCCCTATAAAAAGTACGGAACTGTTTTTGTTTTCTTCTGTACGAATGAGCTATTAACATTAAAAATATGCGAAACTTTACTCTAAAACATACCAAACAATGCGACCTAGTTTTACCAATTGCAAATTTCAATTTAAAGTGCGAATTGTACAGTGCCAGGCAGGGTCTATTTTACCATTAGGCGCGTGCCTAGGGCCTAACAGCAAGAGGGGCTCGAATTGGAAAACATAAAATCAATAAAATCATAAAAATGCACAAAAAAATCACGCGTGCAACTCACTGCACGTGACAGAAGTAAAACTTCTAGTAATGCTACGTTTCCACTGGTACGAAATCTGGGATTTCGGCTCTGAAATCCCGAAATCTCATTTTAGTGTTTGCACTGCACTTTTGTTGCGTTCGTTGACGTTTATGTATTTGTTTGTTTACTTTTTGCGACACCGCATTCGTTTCAAATGGAGAATAGGAAAAAATTTATACTATTTATGTACTCGTATAATATATGTACTCCCGAGGGAAAAACGTACCAAAAATAGCAAAATTTCAAACCGTCACAACTTTGCGGATTTTGGACGAAATTAGATGAACCTTTGCGTGTTAAGGTGCTAGTTTAAGGTGATGCGAGAGAATATTATGTTTAAGCATTTTCGCCTCCTGCCTCCCCCGAAGAAAAAAATCTAGATTCAAAAAATGTCAAACGTTAACATCTTGTACGGTGTACCAAAAAAATCGTGGACCGAAAAAATCGAGTGCCAGGACAATAAAGTTCAGTCTTTTTTCTGTAAAGTCTTCAAAACTTCGAGTGCCTACGATGATTTGGCGTGAAGTTATGAATTTTTGAAATTCACCCTGCATTTTGTTGGGTGTTTTTCCTCTTCTGCCAGCGACATTATTATCGGTTGAGTTTGAACGCTTTCTTTTCCAAATTCAAAAAATTTTGAAAAATGTCGAAAAATGTTTTTAATTAATAAAAACATTTTTTTAGTAACGTTTTTTTTAACGTGTAACCGCTGACACTACTGTTACCCGATGTGCAAGTGTCTAAATTAATGTTTTGAAATTAATCGAAAATTCTTTGGCCTCACGTTCTGCCCATGCAACGTCGGATGGGACGAGCTCATTCATACAACATACGCGTTCTTCCTTATTCGCCTATCAGGCCAGACCTCAACCCAATTGAACATGTGTGGGACATAACCTGCGAAACCTGCAGAGGCCACTAACTACTCTCTGAGAATTGGAAATAGAATTAACGAAATTGTGGAACATTTCCCAGAATGAGATTCGCGCAGTTCTGAACATGCCAGCAACGTTGCAAGAGGTACGCAAGCAAAGAGGAAGAAACACAGACACAATGTGCAAAATCCGACCGACAACGTCCTCGTGGTGCACATCGGGTTACGCATGACGGTTACACGATAAAAAAGTTAACGTTATTAAAAAAAATGTTTGCCAAAAAATGTTCAAACTCAAACGGTAATAATGTCGTCAGCAGAAGACGAAAAACTTCCGACAAAATGCAGGGTAAATTTTAAAAATTCATAACATCGCGTCAAACTATCGTAGGCTCGAAGTTCTAAAGAATTTACAGAAAAAGGACTGAACTTTATTGCCCTGACAGTCGATTGGGTCCACGATTTCTTTGGTACACCGTACAAGCTGTAAAAGTTTGACATTTTTTCTGCGGTGGGGGGGTCACGGGGAGCGGAAAGGCTTAAACGTAACACACGCCCTTAAACTAGACGCTTTAAACTTTTCAGCACGCAAAAGTTCATCCATTTTTGTTCAAAATTAGCCGAGTTATGACGGTTTGAAATTTTGGTATTTTTGGTGCGTTTTTTTCCTCGAGAGTAGATATAATATGCTATATATTTTTTGGGAAAAGCAGAATATTTACGGTTACCGATACAAAATAAAATAAATAAAAAATTAAAGGAACAAATTAAATTCTTGTGTTAAACTGTGTTATGGTTTTAGTTCTTTCACCAGGGAAATTTGAGAAGTTGTTTAGTTTTAAATCAAAATATAATATTGAGTTTTGTTTTTAAATAATATACTTTTATTTTATTTCGTTTTTTTACACCTGTTTGGTACTCCTTTCACTCGCATACGGGGCCCGGAATTTGCTAGCTGAGCCTAGGGCCCAACTCAGTTAAAAATAGGTCCTGGTGCCAGGTGAGCCTCTGCCCATTAGAACAAAAATAATGTTTTTCCACTTAGAAAATTGCAATTTTAATCTTCTGTTAATAAATAATAATAACTTACACGGATAATTATACTGAAATGCAAGCAACTTCATGGTTAACTTCAATTTTTACACGCAAACTATCCATTCATTAAATTAACTCACAGTATAGGTTTAACCCCTTTCTTTGAATTATGCTCGTTAATGAGAAACTTGATAATGAGAACTGATATAATGGCCTCTGCCTTGTTTTAAATTAAGAAAATTATTATTGCAAAACGCAAACTTTGACAATGTAGTTTATAGGACTAATTATGGCATAAACGTGAAACTTAAAAGGAAGTTAGACTTTCGTAAGTTAGTGCAGTTTAATATAAAGTGAAAAATTTATCTTGCGGTAAGCTGATATGACATACTTAGAAAATGACAATAAAGAAGAGAAACATGATGCTAACTAAGTATAAGAAAAAAGATCATATCGCGTGCTCTTTAATACGATTAGAAGCAGAAACTTTTGTTAATATAGAGTGTCACGCGATGGCAAAAGGCATTAGAAAAGATAATATTTAGTTATCTCGATTATATTCCATGTTGCTTTTTATTGAATGACATTTAATATCCGGGTATAAAATATTTCGAAGTGTTCAGCAGTTTAAGTGGTGTTACGTTTTATCGCTCGGTTCCTGAAACTCGGCTAAATGATTACCTAATGTTATTGAATTTGTTGGTTATTAGTTTTTGAGCGATGAAATATCTACGTGTACTAAAGCCATATCTTTGATTAGGATTACTATATAAGTACCACATTAATAAGTATAATATTGACATTGAAGGATAACTGATATCGCTATTATCTATATGTATCAAATTAAATGTAAAATATCTATAATTACCTTTTTGAGTAATCCAAACAAACCATTTATCAGGTACCTAATCGTTACTTTAGTTCTATTAAATACACAATAGTATATTATGATACTAATGTATAAGTAAACCTTTACAGCAGTTTAAAGCACGGTCTGTGGAGTGCTTTCGCTTTACAGGCACTTATGTACACAAACTCTATTTGTTTTATTATGGGTCATTCCAAGTCAAATCATCCAATGGTCTAAACCTTGACATCTTAGATTTTTATAATTTTTGGTACACTTATGGACCCAGCAAGAATACAAAAAACAAAAAATTTCAGATTTTTTGACGTATGGTTTATGAGTTATAGAAAATTTCAAAAATTCAGACAACGCCCAATTTTGACAGCGTTTTTAAAGTTTTAAACGACCGTAGATTGAAAATTATTTGTCCTAGAGAGCTGACATTGGTTGTAACGTTACGTTTTTTGAAACTAATAAATACTTAAAGGAATCCCAGTACGGCCCTGACAGTTTAGTAAAATTCAATTATGTCGGAACTGCAAATATTACATTAAGCTAAATAATGTTTTCTTCAAGTACAAAAGAGTCACCTCGAAATATATTCGTAAGCAATATCTTATATTTTAGCAGAGTTTTTATTGATGCAAGTGTTTATTTTAAGGCGTTCCCACATTAACCAAATGCTTATTTTCCTAGAAATAGAATGTTCCAGAATAAAAATTGTTTTAATTCCGAGCTTATAAGGGGTAAAATCTAATATTGGCTTTAACAAAAATTTCTTTATGTTTAAAACGCATGAAAGTTCGAATTTACAGCTTTAAAACATACCGGGTTAAAATCTTTTTTAGTAAACAAAATGCCGTCAAACGGGACCTTCTAGAATAAAATTGTCTAGACAGTTACCTGCAAGTACAATGTACAGATTCAAAAGGGAATCTCCGTAAGTTCTCGGTGGAAACTTATTCTAGAACAAAATGACGTAAACATACTTTATTGGCTAATGAAAACCCCGCTATATTTCTATTGGATTATTTAAAATTTCTCATTCCACCGCGAAATAGTTTTTAGTTTAAGACAGTCAGTCAAAGATAGTTTAATATAGGGGCTGGTTGAATACACAACCGAGCGAAGTGGCGTTTGCCACGCGGGAGGCCTCGCGCCTTCTCCGTGAAGAGAGTTGTAGGAGGGTTGATTGCCTTTGGCATTTCCCAATGTTTTAGTTGTGTGTTTAATTATCGATAAACGTACACAGATTTCAGTGATTAATTTAGAATCGCTTTTACCGAAATCTAGTAATTAATTCCGTATGAGTTATCGAATTATAGACAAAGTGCAGTTAATATTTGGTGGCTACATTTCAGTTTTGTTGAATGATTTTGTTAGATCGTAATACATTTATTGTAATGAACAGTTATATTTATCGAATTTGACTTACCTTGAAGCAAGTTTTTACAGGATTCCGTTTTAATATAATTTAAAACCGGAAGTTTAAAAATTGAATGATTTTTAAATGATACATCGAAGTGTGGCGTTACCTCTAATAAAGAAGAATATTTTTAATAAATAATGAATAATTGGACTCATATGGTTGTTCCGGTTATTTTTTATAAGAAAAGGAGGACTATTAAACATTAGTTCTAATGAGAGACAGTTATTGTGAACTTTAATTTCTTGGATCAAATTCAGTAGCGGCGTCAGTAAGATGATTTCCAGATTCCTTCAGTTTCATCAAGCGGTCGGGTTTGGTGATAAGTGTTTGTTCTGATAAAAAAGGCAATATTGTTTCAATTGCTTTGTAAGGTGAAGTTGGATTGAACTATTCGAATAAGGTATTATGACTTAATGGATTTTATTTTTGGGTAATGTTAATGTAAGTTGAATCATTATTTTTGTACCAAATATTTTTGACCATTATTTGTATGTGTATTAATTCCCTGTCGTTAACAATTCTTACGTTGGGTATCGTTTTTATATTTAAAACAATAATGATGTTATAATTGGAAACTTATTATTTTTTATTTTTTATTTTCAGTTATCTATAAATCTATAATTAAAGAGAATGCGCAGAGCTAGCATTGCCATGATGAACAAAAACAACTGTATACTTAATAAACTAATTTATTTTTGAAAATTAATGTTGACGTAACACATTAGTTGTCATAAAAACTAAAATTCTAAGTCCTAAAATTTTTCGAATTTTTTTGTTGCTAAAAATGTTTATTTTTTCGTAAATTTTTAAAAAATACAAAATTTTTTATTTTTCTAAAATTTACCGAAATTTCCGGTGGCCATTTTGACCACTTTTCCGAAGAGATACAAAAAAATGTTTCAACCAAAATTTTCTTAGAATTTGAATACTATAAGATTCCAAAAAGAAAAATTTAAAAAAGTCAACAGGGAAAAAGGTGACAGACAGACCGACAGGCAGACAGACTTCACGAATTCAGAAACGAACTTTTTGTTCGTCGATTAACTAAACTGAATATTATAGGACCATATATTTATGAAAGTCTTTAAATATTTTTATTCAACCTAACTTTGACATAACTGATTATGACTAATATTTGAATTAAATTTAATAGATCTGATGACGACTTCTGTTTGCGAGCATCTGGTCATTATCTTTATAAAATTCCTGGACTTTCCTAAACAGATGGCGCTCAACAATATGCATTTTCTTGTGTCTTTAAACCTATAACCCATTTCTTTTATAATTTGTGGTCTGTGGAAACAATACCTGCGCCCTGAATTTAAATTTGTAGTGTAAATATTTCAAGCCGAGGTAATCTTGAGTTGTACAGTAAGTATTAAATATTTTGTGTTGTACAGTTTGCGTAAGATTTATTGAAGTTAAAGTAATCTGTTTTGTTTTGTTCCGGAACAATAACTATCGTTTATGGTATCATTCTCTTCAGTGTTTAATGGGCTTTTAAATTTGATATGCCCCATGAGTACCATTAGAAACATTTTATGTTATTTTGAAGAATCCAAAAAAGTTTTTTGAAAAACCCAAAATACGTACCTTCTAATTTTTTTTGAAAAAAAATATATGTTTTTTATATACTGATTGACTACTTGTATGCAAAGTTTTAGAATGGGATGACAATGGGTTCTTGGAGAGAAATATATTTTAGTATCAGCAGCATTGTATAATAACCTATCCCATAGTATTTGGCTATAACAAATTTGTTTTAGAGACAAAACTGAGATAAACTAACTAACTAATAATAAATAATAAATAATAAATGTAATATTAATATATAATATAATAAAAATAATAATTATTCTTTACAATTACTAACATAATATATAATTACAAATGTGTTTTATGAGTACACATTTGTTATAATTTACAACAATTAGTTATAACTAGGGAAACCTCGTCATTTATTGAAGGGTTTCCTTAACAACGTTCGTTGTGTGATTACAATCCGTCGGGTTTCCAAGAGTGATTATTTAATAGTAACATTTATTAAATAATCGCAATCGAGAAAAAACAGTTACAAATACTTACTAAGCTTACCATTTTCAGACGAACTTTTGAACGCGTTATTTAACAAACACCCCCTTTCCCCTCTACCATCAATCGCGACTTATCCCATCTTCCTCCTTTAGTTACCCCCGTCTTACTGCTTTAGTTACGCGTCTTGCCCCACCGAAATATCTCTTCCTCAACTTAACCCCTCCTCTCCCGTCTTACCCTGTCCCTCGACTTATCCCCCACTCGGACTCATCCCCCCGACTTATTGTTATCATAATTTTCTGCATTGAATTCATATATCATATATGTATACTTAATATACCAGCTTTCGAAACTTTGTCTGTTATTTTGTCCTTAATAGATAAAACATTAGTTCTTAGACATTCCTATTCTACTTTTTTATCAAATATCCCCCAAATATCAAATATCAAATAGAAATATCAAATTTTGTGAAAATGCTGCAATAATACAATTTTAGGCCTACATGCAATATTTCAAATGGCAGCTAATAAGAAAAACTGTCCTTTAATTTCTGCAAAGTGTTGTAACCCATACAAAGAGGAAAAACACCCAAAATCTGCAAAAAACACTAGGAATGTAACAGAATGGGTGTGCTCTTTAGATTTAGGCATACAAATGGGTATGAAAATGTACGATAAGTGTAGAAAAGAAGCTTCTGATAAAAATAAAGAATCACAATCAATGTTTACACAGAATCATGATTTACCTTGCTCTAGCAAGGAAAATGATGTATTTACTGATTCACAATCATCATTGGATTATTTGAACAAATCTCTGGAACTTATAGGAGAGTCACCATTTAAAAAGAAAAAAACTCAAGTGGTAAGCTATGCAAAGAAGAAACTTGATAAAATAAAAACTAGTCTGAAAAAAGTATTATTACTTTCTCAAGAAACAGATTATGTTGCTGGGTGTGAGAGAATGTAGAGTCAGAGATGTTGGCACAATTAAAAGACAAGTTTAATAAAACTACAAAAAGGAGTGAAGAAATGACAATATTGTCAGTTTTACCTTTAAGTTGGAGCTGCAAAAAATAGAAAATGAATTTGGAGTAAGCAATTATATGACCCGTTCAGTAAAAAACTTGGTTAGGGGAAAGGGTATTGTTTCAAATTCCATTCCCAAACGTCGAAAAACTTTGAGTGAAACAATAGGAGATTTGTCATCCCAGAGAGATTTGAACCCATTGTTATCCTACTCTAAAATTTTGCATAAAAGTAGTCAATCAGTGTATGAACAACATACATTTAAAAAAAAATAGAGGGGACGTACTTTGGGTTTTTAAAAAAAACTTTTTTGAATTCTTCAAAATAACATAAAATTTTTCTAATGGTACTCATGGTGTATATCAAATCAAAGCCCATTAAACACTAAAGAGAATGACACCAATCTCAGTTTTCTATGACAAATGATTTTCAATTTATGGCCGTTTAAACATTAAAAACGCGGTCAAAATTGGCCAAAAAGTCCATAACTCATAAATTGAAAGTTAAAAAAATCTTTTATATTTTTTGTCTTCTTGGTGGGTACTATAAGTGTACCAAAAATTATAAAAATCTGAGATGTCAAGGTCCAAATTAATTAAATTTTTTGTTGAGTTTATGATGCAGGTATAAGGGTCATTCCATATCAACTCAACAAAAAATTTTATTAATTTGGACCTTGACATCTCAGATTTTTTAATACTTATATAGAATGACTACCTTATATAGAATGACTCAAAATTATGATGTCCAGCTCTATCTCTGAGATTATGATACAGGTATAAGGGTCATTCATCTCAGAGATAGAGCTGGACATCAGAATTTTGAGTCATTCTATATAAGGTGGTCTGTGTGATGTGACGTAATATCGATAACGTGGAAATTGATTAGCTTTTGATTATGTTTAATGTGTTTATTTTCACTTTCTATGTAAATGATACTTATAGTCATTTATGGTAACTAAGGAAATGAGTACAGTCCTGTAAAACTTTACAGGCTCAAAAGAAAAACTTGTAAAACTCTACAATGCTCATGCTACTAATTTTTGGTTAATCACAACATGACAACGTCTAGCTATAAATTGTCGCCTTTGATTACAAAATGTCTTTTTATACAAAATACACAAAAAATTAATAAAAACATTGTAACATGCTAATCTTTACTGGGCTCACTGAATTATGGAGGCTCGCTCCTTCGTCGCTCACCCCCACAAACTTTCCAGCTCGCCAGTAATGAATAATTAATTACAAAGCTCGCCACATAAATAACTATTATTATTATTATAACAAGTAAAAAAGGTGTTAGCTAGTAAGTTTAAAGCACTAATGTATTTTAATGTTGTGTTTATGCACATTTTTGGTTTGTTAAACAAGGATTATCATACAGGTGTAATAAAACATAACTTAAAATAAAGTAAAATTATCTAAAAAGGAACAACACAGAAAAAAGGTCTTTCTATAATATTGCGTCTAGAGTTGGATTTTTAAAATAACCTAAATCAAGGTATGTTCCAACTGGAAGATTAGTTTATGCGATGAAAATGATTTGGCTGAAAGCTGGAAATTTCGCAATTAAGATACAATATCAAACTTTAACGGTAAAATAAGAACCTACACGACTGATTAATTGTTTTTGTTCTAAAAGTCTTCAGACTACTTTGAGTTTTTTCATTATTCTACCTAAAATTCCAATTTCGAGATTTCCTCTAAATTCGTTAATAACCAATAAAAAGTCGGTTTTGGTAGTTTAGAGGTTAGCATGTTTACCTGACACTCCTTAAAATATACCTTCTTCTCTGATAAAAAAAGTAAAATCGTAGGCCCCCGTGTCAATTGCTATGTTTGGCACGAGTAAGATAGGCCATATGATAATACATACCAAAGGGTGCCATAAAATATGAGGGAGGTTTTCCCAACCCTACTTCTCGTCCAAAAACAAAAAAGAACAACTCAGATACCAATGCGAACATTACCCATGGCATGGCTTATCCAGTGTGTACGTTATAATATAACACTTACAAACCAGTTTTCAGGGTTCTGAATTTACATAGAAAAAATTGTGAAAATTTGGAGATTATTTTAATCGCCTTTTAGGTTAGAAGTACTAAACTATTGATTTTGGTGCCACATGAGGAAGAACACGCAAAATTCTTTATAAAAATTGTTCTAATCACATTTCTTTTTTCACAAGTGCACAGAATATTTTCCTCCTTAGTTTCCCAGTTATGTTTCTCCCTATGTTTAAATTCTAACCTTAAATACTCCGTAGTTTTAGCAATTCAAATATAATTAGTGAATTTGTTATTACACATTAATGTTTTTGGAAGAAATATAGCTTGTGAGCAGAAACACCTTGAATGAAAATAGTGTATAAATATAATAATACAGTACTATTAAGTTAAAATGCAATATACTCTATATTGCATCTGAAAATAACCGAATAAAAGTATTAAGTTAAATTGGTTAGATGTGGCAAGTAAGTATGCATTTTACCACGAACAGACGTGGTTCGTTCTAAAAAATATGCCTTTGCATCTTTTATTTTACTGTAAATGTTATTTTCACTTATGTTTGTATTTTTAAAAAAACTCAATTAGTGTTAGATTATACCCACGTGAAATGAAAGAGGTTAAACGAGTAGACATTGGAAGCTTTTGTTTTGTTGGTTACATAAACACAATAAATGCAATACTTTGAGATGATTATTTTCATATGCAATATAGAGTATAACTAAATACTAAGTATTCATACTGCAACGTTCTTTTTAAAGTAATAATCAAAATGCTGTTTAAATCGTCTATTCATAAAGAATAGTTTATTTACAATCCACTTAATGAAAAACACTATAACTATAAACTATTTAACAAACTATTGTTAAATGCTAGGTATTTACAAATTTATATGAGGACTGTTTATATAAAAACTATTTATTGTTACGTTTAAAAAGTTGAGTCTTTAAGTAGTGATAGTTGGCTATTAATTCCCTTGATGGTTGTCATGGTGATTGTTAGAAAATAATTGACTTTGCTTGACATGAGTTTCCTGTAGTAGAGATCTCAATAATATTGTTGGATGCAATACTTCTAACGAAGGATTTTTTGAGTCTTTAAAAAGGTTAAAAAGGTAATTGTTCTCGAGGAACATTTACGCCTTCGGCGGATTTACATATGCAGGATTTCTTATATGCATGTAAGTTCTGAAATTATTGACAAGTCAGCCTACTGTCATTATTTATTTATAGGCAACTTATTTGAAATAATAACGAAATATATATTCTATTTGGATTTTTCTTGGATTAAACCCTCAATCAGAGGTGAGTAATTTAATATAATTGAAATCTAAGATTCCGATGATACTTTTACTTCAGGGTTTACGTAACTGGCTAATCACGTATGTATACCTGGTGGACATTTGGTTTCTACGTTCCTGGTTACCTCACCTGCCTGATTTAATTAAATATTTACCTGGTCCATACGCTTTGAAGTCTTGGGTTATTCGTCTCTTACTGTACCCGATACTTAAGTTTCAATACAGAACGAACTTGATCAAAATAACAATTTTTACTATAGTTAGGTTAAGTTTCTTTAAGAGAAACTTAACTTATAGCATTAATATTTATTTTATACTTAATAACCATATTTGAGTTTAAGTCAAGTTCTGGAAGCATCTACTATTTAAAGTTAATCATTTACCAAAGCGCCTGTAATCGTAATCCCTTTTTTTTATATCAGTACATGATTTAGAATGTTTACCCGTATGATTGTGTGAGCTCATAGGATTCTATTAGTTTTACAGAAATCTAATTATTTAGTGCAGAATTAGTCAGGAAAGTATTACGATCCATTTAGTTTGGGTATATACCTTAGTTCCAGCTAAGCCTTAAACAACAATACTGCCCTGTTTTCTTTGTACAATTAAATGTATAATAAATATTGGTACATCCAACGGCATTTCAAGATTACATTATTTTCTTTTATGGTTTTAATTGTTTAATATATTGTTATGTTGCATCGTAATATCTTTAGTTTCTTGAGCAAGGGTGTCTAGTATACCAGGAGGCTCTGCTGTTCGAGCCGCTTAGGACAGCTGGCGCCTTAGAAATTAAATATTTAGAACCCACGTACCTGCCGGGACTTTTGTCACCTTATTGCGATCCTTGCTCAGGAGGTTACTGAATTTACCCGCGATTGGTAAATCAATATCACATCTGCTTTTAAGAAAGGTGACATTATGTATTACAATTATTAACATTTATTTATTCAGAGTACATTTCACTATGCCGGTCAAACATTAACTGCCCCCTTCTACTTGCGACTCAATTTATATCTTTCATACGATGACTCATACATCTAGAATGTTCGATGACGTGTTGATGAGTCATGCATGCAGCTGTTGATAAATGACGTCGATGAGACGTGTTGATGAGTCATACACGCAGGTGTTATTGATGAGTCATACAGTTGATGACTCATACATCTAGAATGTTTGATGACGTCATATGTGGGTTTACTGTTCGTTACAATACATACATTCGGGCGGGACAGCTAGTCTATTATATAAATCAATTGTACTGTCCTGTACTGTAACTTCATTGTAATGAGATTTTAATTAAAACTGACGGAAAACCTAAATTATTTAGTATGGCTATCAATTTTACACTTACAAACTAATAAGATCTCAACGTATGATTCACAAAAACTTTAAAAAGGAACATAGAGTTGTATGGTAAAAAATATTATAATTTTAGTATGTATCAAATAAAGACAAACTGATTTCCATGCATTTTCATCTATACTATAATTTTCCTTAATCTCGCTGTACTTACTTAAAATATTATTACTAATTCATTTGAATGTTTGTGTCAGCACCTATTAGTCAATAGGCCAATGCTCTTAAAATTCTCCTGTAGGAGTGGGGTGTATAATTACAAATCACCACCTGCGAGTAAGTTTGTGAAATTGTCTCTCTTTCAAGAGAATTTTATTTTAGTGCTATGCAGGCATGTCAAAGTAAATTATGTAAATTCTGCTTTCTATAATCCGATGAAAATCCGATAAAATGTTAATTTTTAATGATAACGTATTATAAAAATATTAGTGTGCCATTTGCATGTACAAATTTTTCGTATGAAGTAATAGTAAATATAAAAATGTTAATCATGTTAATGCGTTTTATTCTAGATGTCCGTTTACTGTGATAATAATTTTATAGGTAGCAGTTGCAATAGTAGGGTGATATGATTTTTATTTTTATTTCTTAAATAAATTTACATCTTTGGAAAAGTAAAATCATTTTAATACACTTTAATACCCCTCATAATTAACATAACTTATATTTAATTTAGTGTATTAATCGAAGTATAAGTACTAACTGATTATATACAACTGACAAGCAGGTACGTAGCTTAATGTAGACGTATCAAATGTTTTCACTGCTTGAAGATGACGTGCTAAAATTGGATATTAGTTCCGTAGCAAATAATTTAAATACCACCCTGCATAAAATACAAATATTCCGTCTTGATTAAAATCATATGGTTTCTAACGGTTAAAAGTTTATTTTGTAGACAAGATTCGTGGAAGTATTTCTAAGAAATAAATAATTTAAAGCTCATTTTCAGTAATAAAGCACGCATATAAATCGTATAATAGTTATTTATGTATTAAGGGCATAAAGAAGCTTTTATGGCCAGAAGCGTTATTTCTAGCCCGAGGCGTCAGCCGAGGGCTAGGAAAAGGCTGTAGGGCCATAAAAGCAAGTTATGCCCGAAATGCATACACTATTTTATGCACAGATTGTTTTTATCTCTAATCTATTATTGTGTAAAAAACATAATTAAATGAGTACGTAGGTTACATCAAGCCGCTGTACGTATACTTATGTGCTTATATACGAAGTACGTTACTATAGTTACTATCTAAAATACTTAATTTCAGCTTATTTTCATTGGTGATAAGTTTACAAATTATATTAAGAACCAATCAAGTTCTACAAATACAGCTCTGACATTTAATTGACGTTTCATTATTGCCCGTCGGATCACAAAGAGGCCCTTGGGGCATAAAGAGACAGTTATGTTTAGATAAATCTAGCAATAATAGTCTAATTATAATGCATCTGTGCATAAATTAATTTATGAGTCTGTAGCAACTCAAGTATTATTTTGTTTATTCAAAACCTTTTGTGTGTCAAGTCGAAAAACATAAACTTCGGCTTATAAAAACAATTTGATGAGAAAATTGAGCCACTCCGGAAAACATAATTCTTCCTAGCAATACAATTTCAGTACGTTAAGTGTGATTTATGAGTTCGGTGCATTTCTTGAAAAAATAACCACAACAGATAATCTCAGCATTTTTGACATTGGTGCATATAATATCACATTCCCCCATATAAGTGTATTTAATCAGACAACTTTAAGATTCAGAAAAATCTACAAAATTTTTCAACTAACAAGCGGAGGAACTTCGTGTCCTTTAAATTTGAATGAACAAGTCATCCAGTTTAAATAGTGTTGCCCTAATTTAATGAGTACATTTAATAAAGAGATTTCTCGATTGCAATTTAAATAAGCAAATCAATAAAATAGTGAAATTTGAATTCATATAATAAAATGAATCCAAAAGGGAAAAGGAATTCTCTTTCGTTGTTAATACCTTAATTTGTTTACCTTCCTGTGGGGTTATGTTTATTTCAAAACGTACAATCAGTTCAAAATTCAGTTTCAAATTTTATGTGAATGAAGATCCTGCCAAGGTATGTTCCTGTTGCAGAAAATATTTTGATTGTGTAACAGTGTATGGTCTCTTTTAGTGATATCAGTGCCTGATTAACGGATTACACGTGGACTTCATGTGGCAAAAAGATTATTTTTACTGCAATGAAACTTTGTAAGTTAATTTTTGTAATGAATTAAAATGTACAACTTTGTAAATAACTAAGACAATAATGTTACTTCTACAAGGATTTAAACTATTCTTTTAGTTTTTTAGTTACCCAATAAATACAGTCTAACTCAACTTTTCTTATGCAATATTGGCACAACCAATTGTTACAGTTCTAATCATCGTTAAAAATTCATTTTTTAAGGATTTCCTGTTTCCTATTTTGTTTAAGCAATTTAACTTTTAGAAAATAGCACTTACGATCCTGAACTCAATTAGCAGAAACAGAATCTCTGTCGCGGCGTAAGCTTAACTTATCTATAGTTATTGATATTTGGTGTTATTTTATATAGTTTATTCAATTTTGATTTGATAAATTCTTCTGTTTCATAAATTCCATTCATAAATTACAAAAGAAGTTCGGGGTCTTGTACGCTTTTTTTAGAGAATCACATAACATAAGAATCACATTATCGCATAACGTAATCATAGCAACGAGAGAATGTTTGCAAATAAGAGAAAAATTCGAAAAAATCTTAATAGACGTTTTGCAAAGATTTTTCATTCAAAAAGAAATAAACGAATTGCTCAGACTTTCATTATTATCGATGAAATTACTTTATTTTAAGTTAAGTATTGATTTTTCAAAAAATTTAAATTTGTATCAAAAGTACTATGTAGAATTTTTAAACCGCTAGAGGAATAAAATTTTTATTTTGTTGTTTATTAAGTTAAAATTAAATAATTGATTTTGAAAAACAACGTAAAGTTACAGTTGGCCCTCAAATTACAGTGTGTTACAAGGAACGGCGGCTCTCTTGTCCTGCAGATAAAATATTATAATCAAGTTCTTATCACAGAATGGCGAACACATCACAGAAAAAAAAATTTATAGTTGACATAGACAAAAAGTTGATTTTGACATTATTTTCTCTTATGTTTTACTTTTCCGTTCTAGGTAGGAAAAGTTCCTGATTCCTGCATCTCACCCGTAAACGATCTATATGGTTAGACTCAGTATGAACCAGAAAAGTGCAATGGGTGATTTGGTGGGTATAAATTATATTATCTAATTACATGTTTACTTTCAATTAGAGCAAAGATGAGTCGGTTGTGCGTACTAGCGCTGCGAGTATAGTAGTACTAAAGTTGCAACTGGCCATATTTCGGAGGATACATTAAGCTGTGTTCTGCTTACCAGTGTTATAGTGAGTAGATTATGTCAGAAGTGCTAATGCAACCATAAAACACCCTGACAATGAAGCTTTACCTTCGCCGTACGACATACATACATACAAATTAGAACAATCAAAAGCAATGAACCAATGATAATAACAAGCAAAATAATACAAATTTCTATCAAAAATAAACAAATATAGTTTGGTTTAAAAATAGTAAATAGTAACTCATACTCGGCCCTGACCGCCACGGGAAATGAGACTTTCAGGTGCATAAATTCATAGAAAATTCACAAACATGCACTAAAAAAATCATAAGTATCTCAAATTTGCAATAAGCTACTTTATAAATAATTTTGTTCACAAATTAACAGTTCAAAAAAGACAAAAAGCTTTGTCTTGAACCAATCAAATTAAAACCCGACGAAACAGGCCAGGTTTAAAAAGAATATAAAAAATTCTTAGATTTTCCCATGAACTGAATGAAGACATAGTTAAATATGAGTCACTGTCTGCAACTTTTATGCCAATCTAAGGTAGGTGTATACCAGTAATAAGGAATCGGAATATAAAATATTTCTACAAGCTAAATAAGAAAAAATAAAAGATATTGGAAAATGTATTGTTACATACATTCTTATGAGCTCATAATGGCAGATTTCCGTTTTTTAAGAATCCAATTTGATGTATTAAAATGTAAAAATTTTTTATTTTTGGGTGGCAGCTTTTTTGATCAGATATTCAAAAAGGCAACCAGTTTCATTTAACGTAAATTTCGTGGGGTTCACTTGAAACCAAGTTAAAACTTGTAGGTGTAAGATTTATTTCCCACATATTGAAATCTTGCTGTAAGCACGTCTTCTTCAACATTCCTTGTAATAATAAACAAACAAAATGTTGGCTTGCAGGCAATAGTTTGTGTACGATTTTGTGTACATAAACTCTTATACAACATACATCGTTTTTAGAATTCTAAATGAACAGAGTCATTATTTTTATTTGGGTTGACAGCTTTTGTAGCTACTAATATTAAGTTTATTAACTCTATGCACTATTTGTTAAAACTAAAAGAGAAATTTGTTTAATTTTGCTATTGGCCACGCATGTTGTCATATTTAAACTTGAGTGAAGTAGTACTAAAATCACTTACCTTCTATTAAAGTGCGTGTTCCAAAAGTATTTAGTTTAATTCTTCTGTTTTCGTCACAACACTTTCAGATTCTGTAAAAGAAAAATGCATTTTACAACAATTCATAATATGAGATAGCTATTCAGGGCGATAAGACGTTTTTCATTCAGAACAAAGTTGTTGCCCTGTGTCGCTTTTTCTAGGGTACCCTGGATATTCAACCATATTTCACAAATATTATGATACAAATAACTTATTTACTGTTAAATACAAGATAGTAGATGCTTATTTATGGAAAAGAAGAAGTAAATAATAAAAATTACAACCGAATTATTACAAAGACTGCAAAGAGCTATTAGTTATATAATAAGAGGTTGCTACATGTATTTTAATATAAAGAAATATTACCAATAGATATGTTGGTCATCAATAGAGCATAGACAAGCCGAAGGTATAAAAAATTATAAAAGGACCCTAATGGACGTTGGTTAACATAGTCAAAAAAGATCCGGAAGTTCAAAGTTTTTGTTTATTATCCAAAAACTACATAATTAATTAGGATGCGAACTTAACTTACTTATTAAAATCATAACAGCACCACTATGAGTGATTGCTTATTTAACACCCGCAAGTGGCAACTTCCTAGCCACTTTAAGATTTATTTTATCATTCAAGAAAGTTAGCAGCTTCTATTATATGGTTGACTATAGATCCTGGTAAGAAAGCAAAGGCTTACTTGCTAGTTCACTCTGTAAATATCCCTAGGTATATTTACACACCGTATATGTCCGGATAATGGTTCAAGTTCTTTTAACTCGTATATTAGTCTCCCCTTTCCATACCTTTTTTTTGACTAGTTGGTTTTCGAGAATAACTCAATTTAGCGATTTTCTTTGTGTCATGCAGAAATTAAGCCTGCAACTACCTCACTTACAGGAAAAAAATAGATCATTATTAGGCCAATCAATGAATGCTCAAAGGGTGTGTACTAAAAATGCTGGAATCTAGGAGTATAGATACAGGGAGAAGGGGGGAGGTCCCGTTTTTCAGTTTTTCGCTTATATCTCGAAAACGGTGAGCCGTAGCTTCAAAAGTATTATGTACAAAATTGAAGGACATTAAATTTCCTACAAGCATATTCCTATTCATCTTTCTCGTATCAGTCTATATTTATTTTTAAATGCTCTTAAAAATCACTTATTTTCAAAAGAAATTTTGTCTCACGTTTCTTCTTAATAATTCTTATTCACATTCACTTAATTAATTTCATTTATTTTATCTTCTTTGACGTTCATTTGAGACAAAAGGTTTCAAAGAAGTTTTAGAGAATTAAATTACCTTTAAATGATTATAATCTTCAATATTGTATTTTCAACTGATCAAGTTAAAAAACTTTGTTGATGATCAGATACAATATTCAAGATTATATTCATTTTATAAGTAATTTAATTCTCTAGCACTTCTTCTCTGAAACCTTTCCTCAAGAAGATAAAAGGAAAACTTAACTAAAAAACATGAGACGAAGATTTTTTTGAAATTGGCGACTTTGACAAGCGTATACCGCCTAAACTATAACAGATACGAAAAACATGAATAGCGTAGCATTCTTGTATGTAAATTAGTGTTCTTCAATTTTGTACATAATGCATTTGAAGCTACGGCTAACTAAATTGGTAAAAAAACTGTTTCTTAGTGTTCATGTTACTCTAGTTAGAGTAAATAAAACGAATTGGCACCAATACACACTTGACAGTGTATTTGACAAGAGTAGCGAGTGCGCAATAACAGCACTAACAAAAATGGTGATAATCAACTGTCTGCTGTATTTGACTTCGACTAGTTATAATTGTGGAAGCTTTTCAATTTCAAAAGTTACTAAAATTGGTGGGGATTTCAAACTTTTAAAAATCTTCAAATAACTAAATGTATCTGTGCAATTTAAAACGTAATGAAGAACTAGGCAAAAGTTAGAGATCAAAATTATCTTGATTAGACACTAGTACTAAAAACAGGTATCTGTGCATAAATAATAATATCTACATTAAGTTTAGATTTGTAAAATCTTGCAATTTTCGTTAATTTTAGTAACCTTTCAAATTGCAAAGGTTTTTACATTTATAACTAATAGTCGGTTTCCTAGAGAAAAATTCCCCGGAATTCGCCTTTTGGGCACGGATTTTGATGATTTTTTTAAATTGTAGGAAATGGACTATATTTCAAAGTCTAAATTTCTTAACTCGGCGGCCATCTTGTAGCCTCCATTTTGCACTTTTGACCGATTTGAACCCCGAATTCGTAATCTGCGACCACAAATAGCTATAAGTACCTAATTTTATACAATTATAATAAAATTTGATGAAATTATTTAATTATTAATTAGCCCCTTATGCAAAAGTTAATTTGTTAATAACTATCAAACAGGGCATTAGCGGACAAATCCAACATTTAGACTTTGAAATATAGTCGATTACCTACAATTTAAAAAAAAACATCAAAATCGCTGCCCAAAAGGCGAATTCCGAGGAATCACTCGTTTTTTGTCTCCAGGAAATCGACTATAACCGCCTGTGCAAATATGTTCACGTCTTTTTACTGGGTGTTAATGTGAAACTTCGCAGTTTGTTTTAATATCTAATATAAGGTACGTGACTTAAAACAATTATACATTTTAAACATTTTATTAATACATGTATTATTTTATAACTTTAGTAATTAGTTTTACTTATGATGAGTAAACGGCAGCACATGGAAACTATAAATAATACATGTTCAACAGTAAACTATTTAATATTGATATTCAAGGGAGTTTTTGCTTTTTTAGAATATGTGTATATTTATTTATGACTAATGTTAAGATAAATGCAATAAAACTAGGATTATAATTCACTTTTATTAGCATTATCAGTAGGTATAGGATTTCTATGCATTTGCATGTTTTTTCTGCTTATAGCAAACATATGCAGAGTTATATTTCTACATGTTTAAGCCACATATGAATCACATATGTCAATTTAAAAGTGCATATAAATGCATATTTAGGTGTTTTTTATAAACGCATGCATATTTTAGCATTTTTGAACGAGTGTGCATATTTTACCACTTTTTGAGCGTTTTGCATGCTTTAATTATGAAATTTCTAATATTTTTTAAATAATTTTAGCATTTTAGACAACCAACCAAGGGCGGCTTAGTTGAGTCTAGGGGAAAACCATAATTTAAGCTTATTGTTAAATACTAGGCTTTAAAACATTTTACTGCCTTAACCATCTGTGTACTTGTTAATATTTTCTAAGAGAAAGTTTCAACTAAAATTTAAATACTTACATCCTGCGGTATTGTGATAAATAGGTATTAGGAAATTCCAAAGTCCCTTTGACAACTTCCTGTTCATAGAAAAATTTGCCTGTACTTTTGTTTACTAATCTTGTAATCTTTCAATTAAGACAGTTCAGAAATTGCAAACTGCATTTCAGTTTGAAATTTTAGAGTGTAAAGATGGGTAAAGAAAAACGGTCTGAGTCTGTTACACTTCGAAGTTATGTTAAGGAATTCAGTGTTCTTACAACTGACGATAAGGTGTTGTATTGTACAGTGTGCGACGATAAAGTGACTGCAACGAAACGCTTTCAAGTTACACAACATCTGAACACGGTTCGACATCAAAAGTGTGTTGCCCTGAAATCAAAAAAACAAACATTGTTACCGTGGTACCTTAATAATTCGCGCGGTGAGTCCAGCAAATCGATCGAATTTAATAAAAAACTATGTAATGCATAAGTGGCTGCAGATATCCCGTTAAGTAAAATTAATCACTCAGCATTTCGTAATTTTCTGGAAGAAATTTCAAAAATGCCGATACCCGACGAGTCTACACTCAGGAAAAATTATTTACCTCGTTTATACGAAGAGACCATAAAATCAATTAGAAAACATGTAGCGAATAACTACATATGGGTTTCCATTGACGAATCTACTGACACTACTGGAAGGTCCGTAGAAACTTCATTTCCTTCGTTTTGTTAGTAAAATTTAACTAATTAAAGACAGCAGAGCAATTTACGGATGTTTTATTTTCTATTTTGTTAGTTACATATCTAATCACAACAATATTTTTGCTTGATTAAAATATAATTTTTTTTAAATAACTGTTTTGCGCTAATTGTTTGTAACCGACTAATTATGTAGTTTGATAAAATAAAAATCAAATTTTTGCTTTCAGATACGTGGCTAACGTTATAATTGGCGTTTTGAATTCGGAGAACAATCCCAAATCCTATCTATTAGCAATGGACGTTTTCAAGAGCACCAATCATTGTTCTGTGGCAAAATTGTTTGTGGCTACTTTGTGGCGGGACGGCATACAGTACAACAAAGTACTCCTGTTCGTCACCGACGCGGCACCGTACATGATCAAGGCTGGAGCAGGCTTACAAGTTCTGTACGAAAAAATGATCCACTTAACTTGTCTTGCACATGCAATGCATAGAGTTGCGGAAAAAGTATGGGAAATATATACTCTATAATTTCAGATGTAAAAAAAATTGTTTGTAAAGCTTCATATCGCATACAAATATTTAGGGAAACTGCTCAAGAAGTGGCTCTCCGACCTGAGCCTGTAATAACAAAATGGGGTACTTGGCTTTCTGCAGTAGAATATTATGCAACTTGTTTTGATATTATTAAAGCATTTGTAAATAAACTTAATAAACACGATGCACTATGCATACAAAGCGCACAGGATGCTTTTAATACTAAGGAGGTGAGGGCAGAATTATTGTTTGTTTTGACAAATTTTGTGCGTTTAGCTAAAGTAATTCAGAAATTAGAAAGTCAGGGAGATTCAGTAGATGAATCTCTTGAGCATGTAAAATTGTTATGTGTTTCTTTGAATAAAGTAAAAGGGCCAAAGGGTTTGACTATAAAACAAAAATTTAAATCCGTTATAGACAAAAATCCTGGTTTTCACTTAATTAAAAGCATAAACGATGCATTATCTGGCCAAGACATTTTAGATGAGCTAAAACCTTATTCGCTTGTAGAATTAAACAATTTTAAGGATGCCCCAATTACGTCTTGCGATGTGAAAATGAGTTTCTCAAAATATAAAACAATATTTAGGGATAATAGGCATATGTTTACTTTTGTAAATTTAAAAATGTACGTCATTGTGAACTGTAACGCTCTATGTTTAGAAAATATAATTAATTAAATTATTGCATAGGATGTCTAATTAAAATAATTTCTGTAAATAAAATGTAAATAAAGCTAAACAGGTGTTTTTTTAAATAATGAAAGTGCATATATTTATTACAAATTTCTAATAAAAGTGCATGCATATTTCAGCATTTTTAAGTGCATACAAATCCTATACCTAATTATCAGTAATGGAATGTATGTACTTATATACCACAATAAACCACAAATTGCGTTGTTTTTAAAAACAATGCTAATGATTAGGCTTTTCCCCAACTTACTGGGATTTAATTTGAGCGGATTCTAGCTATCATAGTTTTTATTACATATTAGAACGTGTATTAGAATAAACTAAGCTAATAAGCTTTCAATGAATCCCGATAATACTAGTATTATTCAACTAGTCAGTTTCTGCGAAATTCTGCATATGAAATAAATGACTTTTTTATTGAACTGCCTATTATTATTCTTTGAAAGAGGTAATCGGATGCAATATTATTTTTCAATATTGGTGCTGTAGTTAAGTTAAAGTTAATAAACTTAACTGAATCCATCTTACTATATACCATGTGTTAATAAACAATTTTATTATATTGGTGAGATTGAATAGAAAGTATTCTAAAGTTTCGTCCGGAATTTTGTATAGTAAACATAAAAAATTCCACATGCTCATGTTTCATATGTAAAAGAAAAAGAAAAAGACTGAAAATCAGAGAAAGAATAAATATTTTCTCCATGTTGGATTTTAAAGCCGGAAACATCATAAGCAGTTGCAGGATGATGAGAGATACTTAGCTATAGAAGGGATATGTTCATGAATGATAATTTTTGCCTCCTTATGGCTATATCTTTCGTGCAGCTTAATTAAAAATAAGTAGTCAGTCTGCCTTTTGACTGTCTGTCAAATTTCAGATCAATTCAATCATCGAATCATTCAATCATGAATTCAATAAGTGATGTAGGAGGAGTTAATGTACAAAGTGACATGAGTATCTCTCGTCATTCTTTAGCTGTTCATGACATTTCAAGTTTCAAAATCCAACATGTGAGAAGTTTTTTTTATTTTTAGTTAAATATAATCAAAGATTTTTTTTTTAATTTCAAATTGGTATCAACACGTATCATTTCTTACTCTTGAAGTACATGCATTGTGTTTTCATTCATTCATTCATGTGTCTCGGAAATTTTTTCTGTGGAGACAGCCAGCGCTACCTAGCGCTGGATGACCCAAACTCTATTAAACTACGCGATGTAAGAGAGAGAGATGAGGATCCGAGCTTGAATTCTTTTTTCATTTGAATTTTTCATTTCGTTAGTTACTAAAGCTTACCCATTAGGGTAAGCAGTTGGCACCTAGTTTGTATTATCTGTATACATTAGAACAAGTTTTCAAGGGCGTATGCATACTTTGCGTTATACGGTTTTTATATTTAGTGACTTGCTTTTCAATGTTTTGATAACAATTAAAATAAAAAATAAACAAAAAGTTTTGAAAAGAGTATCTACGAATATTATAATAATAACAGTTTAGATTGTAACAATGGAAGGTATAGAAAGAGTCAGCAGTAGCAGAGTGCCATGAGTACACGACTCTTAAACTAAAGGTTGTGGATTCAAATCTTACCTGGAACGACAGCATTCGGTAAACTGGAGAATTCGGCCCCCGAAAATTACACAATTGTTATCAGTGTCGGCAAAGGCTGATGGCGACTTGCCATCAAAGGAAACGAACGAATTTCTGTTTGTAGTTGCTCCAGCTACTACTTGATGAATGTGGTTTTCCCAAGTCTTCTAAATTTGCACCCAATTTAACCATTCCAACTATTCAAGGAGACGATTTTAAAACAGCGTGTTGGTGTAGAATAAAAACCTCAGGTGAAAATCTTTAATAAACGAATTCAAATTGAACTGTTACAGAAACAAACATTAACTAACAACTTTCTTAAAATGAAGAAGATATGAATAGCTAGAAAAATGTTTTACTTCTTGAAAAAAAGCTTATTAATACGCCATTCGCACAAGAACAAGTGCAGATAATAGAAATGCTATTTTAGCCAACAAATCTTCTAAAAATGCGATAAGCAAACTCAAAATAATCACTAACCAATACATAAAGTAAACTTCAACTAAATTTTTACAATTAACGATGTATAAATAGCAAGACGCATTTTTTTACAATGCACAAAATGGGCGCTAGTTTTGAATTCTATAACCGCAATAACTTTTGGTAAAAAAGTTGGTTTCAAGCAATGACTGATGATAATTATTGGCTGATAATTTGAAAAGGTATGAAATACTTTTGGTCGCCAAGAATTTTATAGGTAATTTTAATGAAAGTTTTACCTACATACGACATGATGCCATTTAGTGGATTTTTAAGTTTTACCAAGGGAAGTCTTCCCAATATTTGCCATGATGACAATTTATCTTCTATAAAATGAAATTTCTATTCAAAATTGAGGCCTTTTCCGGAAAACAGGCGTAAGGTCTATACGCCCTCTTTCGGGAAATTAATGTAAAGGATTGCCCATATTTTAAAGCATATTACCTCTAAATATCAGCTTGATATCTCTTCAACACACACTAGGGGACGTACGCATTGAGTGTTGCCGTTCCAGAAAAGCATTGATTTTCATTATATTGATATATCATTTTCATTGATATTCATTAAGATGTATATTAAAAATCTAACTTGTAAAATTTATTACACTACAGAAGAAAACAAGTTAAAAAGGCAGTTTGGTGAAACTGATTTAAGAAATACTCCTAATAAATACAGTGCTATTAAATTAAAATGCAATATACTCTATATTGCATTTGAAAATACCAAGCAAAAGCATTAGTTTAAATTGGTTGGTTGTTACAAGTACGTATGCATTGTACCAGGAACCAGTGGTTTGTTATACAAAATACACCTTTGCATCTTTTATTTTACAAATGTTATTTTCATTTACGTTTGTATTTTTAATAAACTCAATTAGTGTATTATCCCCAAGTGAAAAGAGGTTAGTGCATTTTGAGCTTTTAGGTATTGTTTGTTGCATAAACATACATGCAATGGTTTGAAATAATTATTTTAAAATGCAATATGGAGTAGGTAGATTACATTATAATTTATAATATTATAATTATCATAATTAATTTATTTGCACTGTACATTTAAAATAACTTTTCTGCGTTCATTTCATATTTATCAGCAAGTTTATATTTGTTTCAACATATATACTACTTTTTTTGTTAATTGTACCGTAAACTTTAATTTGCACTTTTTATTAAATCAGCTATTTACTGAACACGACCAATTAAAAAACACAGTTGATGTAAAAATTGAATCATAAATACGTTAAATTACATAAACATCCATTATTCTAAAAGTAACAGTAACGTTTGAGTATGTTATTACGAATTAAAATGACTGAAATTCTCAAAACATCAGTTTGTCGTATACGCTCTTCTTCCGGAAATAGCCTCAATTGTAGACTTAACTTTTTATAATACAGTCTCATATAAAGGATTTATTAAAAACAAAACGTTGACATACAGCCTTTGGTACCTACGAGGAAGAAATTTGACTCGTTGTCCCGTAGTCACTTTCTTTAGCTACTCCCAGTATTTCAGTAAAAAAAAGCGCGACGGTCATACAGAACGTATACACGCAACGAAAGACTGAAAAAAATGATCACATGCAGTTTGATTCCAAGTAGTTTATTTTGTTGCAATGTATTTTTAAATTTAGAATCAGTCTATGATTTAAAAGACTACAATGTCTATTTTGTAATGAAATATTTCATTTGTTTATATTTAAGACTATCTTGCTAAGGTGTTACTAGTAAGAGAGATAAAATTGAAAAAGAGAAAAAATCTCGTTTTAAATAAAGTTACCAGAAGAACACATTTTTGCATCATAAAGCGAGATTTTATAGACGAGCATAAGTTAGTTGCAATCTAATAAATTTTATATTTCATTTAAAAGCATTTCTATATTAATATTCGTTTTCCTGAAACAACTTTGTATCTTTCCTGCAATTTCTGTGCAATAGAATGATAAAAGTTAGCAGCAGGAAAGGAAATAAAACCAAAAATTTTTAATAGACAGAAAGTTTATATCTGAAAATTAATTTTAAAACTCCTAAAAATAAAATTTTTTGATAATAATGTGACTCTAATTTTATGCACGTTCCTATTTAAATAAAGATATACATACACATAAAACTACCATTACGAATATTTAAATTATCCCTTTTAAATGCAAAACTTATTCAAATCTTGCTTAATCGCCTTAATTTTCATTTCAAACTAATATATCAACTGAATTGGATGTAAAAAGGGCTTTATATAGAAAAAGAATGAATAATAACTAGGTGTAGAAAAAAAAACTGAATTCAAAAAGCTTTAGATTATTTTTCCATAATTTATTAATTGTATAGCACTAATTAATTTACCTTGATTAATGCGATGCTGATAACGTTATCCTCCTGTGTCAAATTAGCTATTCAAGATAAATTAAGCATTCAAAGAGAACAAAGTGTACATATGTTGTGTACAACATGGAAATTGTATTTACTGCAATTGCAGTAAATACAATAACAATAACAACATATTGCAGATATTTGTTTGTTTACTATTATTGTTGGTATTTTTATTATTTTTTTAAGTTGCGAGGATTTGTTTTAATTATTATTTACTTATAACTAGTCTGAATATTCACTTTGGTTTTGAATCTACTTGTTGGTGTATAAAATATAGAAAAGCTCCGTTTTTGAGTGTGATAGACAGCTGTATTTCAAGAAATCTTTATAAAAGAAGATAGCTCTATTTAATGTAACATTTGTGGCATCCAGTTGAAACCAAGCTAACACTTGTGTAAACAAAATCTACTTTTCATGGCTTAATATTTTGCTTTCGTCACGTATACTCTTTAATTCTGCTTATTATCATTTAGAAAGTGGACAAAATGCTAGCTTGCAGGCGATCAAATTCCTTACAACAAAAACTTAATTTAGTTTATAATTTTTGATAGACAAATAGTATCTTATATTAAGAGAAGTATCTATGCATTTCACAAGTCAATTAAAAATCGAGTTGCTTTTGGAAATATAATTCATGTTTTACGTCACATGGTAATCGGTTGCATTCGAAGAAGCTTTCTGGATTTTGAGCTTAAAGGTGCATTTCCAATATAGTGGCGGACGCACGCGGCGACCACAATGCGGTTGACGTATGCGGCCGACGCATATTGACTGTTTCCTGCGGCATACGTAAATAAGTCGATAAGTGACAGATTGTGGATGCTTGGCGTTATGAGTGAAAACGACGCGTTATTGTGCTTATTGTTAAAGGAAAATGAAAAAGAAATTTTATTGCAGCAAATCATGCATAAGGAGAATACAGAAGTACATCCCTTGTTTAAAACAAGACTTGAGGATGGTTTTTTACAACACTGATCAATCGTCATTTACTGCAAGACGAGAAATTTCAAGAATTTTTAGGCTCAACATTGGTCAGTTTAAATACATCCTAGATCTGATAAAAGAAGATATGAAGGATTCCTCAAATAAAATAGCACTTTCTGCCAGCCTCGGTGGATTAGTGGTTTGCATGTTTGCTTCATAATCCAAGGATCGCAGGTTAGATCCCCGGCCGAGCTGGTAATTTTTCATAACTGAGAAAAATTAAAACCATGCCTTCTTCTCGGATAGGAAGTAAAACTGTAGGTCCCGTGTCAATGTGATGTTTTGCACGTTAAAAATCCCTACTGGGGGTGGAATTCCCCCAGATTCGGCTAAATGCTAGTAGGGACGGCCAAATGATCATAGCAATCGGTGCCATGAGGTACGAAGGATGCTCCGTCATCCTGATTCCTCGCCCAAAAACAAACAAACAAACAAAATACCACTTTCTTTTTTTTGTTATTATGACGTCAAGTCTTCTCTGCGGTTGCAGCGTACAGCCGCACGGCTCAACTCGACTCCGGTAGATGCATACCGGCTGACGTACTTAAGTAAATAACTCAACTAAGTTTTTATTATACAGTGCTATTAAATTAAGATGCAATATGCTCCATATTGCATTTTAAAATAATCATATCAAACCATTGCATTGACTGTATGTTTATGCAACCAACAATACATAAACGCTTATAATGTGCTAGCCGTTTGACTTTTTCCATTTGACATTCATTAAGCTAATAACTAACACCATGTTTGGCACGATAAAGATCCTACTGGGAGTAGAATTCCCCCAGATTCGGATAAATTCTAATAGGGTCGGCCAAATGATCATAGTGATCATGAGCTACGAAGGATGCTCCGGCATCCTGATTCTTTGCCCAAAAAACAAACAAAAAACACAGAGTTTATTAAAAATACAAAAGTACATTAAAGTAACATTTATTGTAAAATAAAAGATGCAGGGGTGTATTTTTGATAACAAGCCACGTCTGTTCGAGTGAAGAATGCATATTTTTAACAACCAACCAACTTAACCTAACTAAACTAACCTAACAACAGGTAAATAGAATTACTTATTTGAAAAAATTAATCACCACTTTATTTTAGATGTTTCTCAAAATGCCCACCTTCTTGTTCCAAACAGTAACCTAGTCTATGATAAAAATCCTGAACCTTGATGGAAGTCTGTTTGAGCTTATCACATTCTGCAACAACTCTTTTAATTCATTTGTGTGTATGAGTATAAACTTTTGATTTGAGGTAACCCCAAATGAAAAAATCATTTAGAGCAAATCAGGGCACTTGGCTGGCCAGAAAATTTTCATTGGTTTGATTTTACCGGCATTTTAGATTGAATAAAATGATAAAAATACCGTACTCTATATTTGGTTGCTTATGTGCACATAATGCTTTGACTCGATTAATTTAAAATGCAACATAGGGAAATGCACATATTACAAGTTAATTTAATAGCACTGTAGAACAATGTGCTGCGGTCACCGCGTGCGTCAGCCTCTTCATAGAAAATGCACCTTATCAGTTCTGTGTACCTTTTATAAAATATTAGAGAGAAATGTCGTCTTAAATTATCATTGGTGGTGCATGATGTCATATTCAACGTATAATTGACTAATACATTATAAAATACACCAACCCAACTATTTCTTAACAAAAGATTGAAAATTTTTCCAAAGTCATGAGCGTGATTCCAAACTCGTGTTGGGCAGCACGGAAAATTCATTTTCGTTAAATTCGTATAAGATAGCGCGAGGCTGTTAAGAAATTACCATTTTGTAGGTTATTGGGTTAAACCTCTTATTTGTAAAATTAAATTTTATGGCTGTTTGCCGTTTAAAGCAATATTAGTTAAATTGAAAGAAAGGAAATAAAAGTTCTAGTGAAATAAATTGGATAATTTGTTTGATTGGGTTTTAAAAGTTTTTATGAGAACCTGCATGATTAATATTTAAATAAAGCAAACTGTCGTAAATTCTGGAATTATTTACAACGAATTAACTTTTTCATACTTTTCAAAATATTAGTTGTTACTAACTTGAGAGTTGATTGATAAATCATCGCCTAATAATGGCCAATCTTAGTAAAACTAAATTTTCAAACAATTAATGGGTTTATGAGTGAAAATTATTGCTACCTTCGAGGTTCTCATCTTTATACAGAAAAAATTGAGATTTCAAGAGTTAGCTGTAAGTACCCGAAATTTTGGTGTGAATAAGCGTTGTTTGTTAACTGTTAAGCGAGTCTAAGGCCTGAGTGTGTGAGTCATTGTCTTTAAGTTATTTCTAAACATTAGATCACAATGCTATTGAAACAACTTTTCACACAAAATACCTACTAACGCTTAAATCTGGAATGTATTGATTTCGGCAAAAAACATATCATCTGAGATTTTATTTTCAGTAATAAAGATATATATTGGTTTTAATTAAATAAAATGTATTTAGATTGGGATCCCAAAAAATAAATAACGATGTAGAAATTTATAACGTGAGTAGGTTTTCAATGATAAATAACTGTTGTGCGTTTTATAACAAGAAGGTGAATTTAATTTTTGCAATCCATTTTCTTAAATTTCATTCAATATAAAAAAATTAAAACTATGTACTACTCATTGTTATGGTATTCTGGTGGTCCTTCCACAAAATAAATCTTAGAATCAAAAGAACAACTGAACTAGTTTTGTGATAAAAGGTTACTAAAATAAAAGTAATTACTAATTAAGAAAATGTAGGCTGGATAGTAAGAAAGTATGGAAAGCTAGGCGTATAGAAACCACTGCCTATAAAAAGGCAGAAAAGAATAATGACAAACAAGATTTATAAACTATTATTAGTTTATAAACCTACCGAAAATTGAAAGATGGCTTCAATGATGAGCTTTTAAAAATGAAAATAAGTAATATATTGCGGTGATATTAAAATAAAATATAATATGCGCACCGTTCCAAATAAAACATAAATTATATACGGTGGATAAAATAAAAATACACCACAGATATTTTTCTTTATTCCAATCAGCCAGCTCAAGGTTACTCGGTAAAACATAAATTATTTGAATTATGAGACTGTTATTAACTCTTATGCCTACTGCAATTATTATTATTATGGCTACTGCAAACTGGACAACGGCTGCTAAACTCTAAATTCAAGAAGAAAGAAAACTGAATGCTTGTATATGCATCAATTAAACACATAAGTAAATTTAAAAACACATAAACTTTATTTAATGAACAAATAAAAATTCAAATGAAAAGTAAATGGCAAGAAATGTTGTTCAAATTAATACAATTAACAATTGGGAAATAAATTCCCAGGCTTGCTCAAATGTGATTAAAAGTTGTAATAGCCTGACATAGGGCCATTACGGTCATTCACTTGAATAAACCAACACAAATGAAAAATTGTTTACAAATAAAAATGTTTATCTTAATAAAGAAAATAAATTGAAATAAAAGAAATTAAATTGTTTTATTTATTTGAAAGCAAATAAGTTCTCAAAAGAACCTTAAAAACTAAACAAAATAAATTTGAATTATTAAGGATAAACTTTATAAGTTTAATATTATCAATAAAATAAATTCCTTTAAATAAATCCTCAATTGGTATCACTGTGACAAAACCTGTCAGCTGATTTCCTGTTTTTAAAACATCAATACGTAGATCGATGAAGAAAAATAAATTCTCTTGAATTTATTTAAATAATCACGTTCACTTTAAATAATTGTGGAACAACAATAAAAACTTCTTTAAACTTATAAGAATATTCAGATAACACTTTAACTTTATTCAAATTTGATTTATATATGACGTTTACGTCAATCACATGGTTACATGAACGTTTTGTCTACTGCCTTTGTTAAATTTGGCTCCAACTTATATAGATTTTGTTGAAACAAAAGCCTGCACTGACATATTTTCAAAACAAAAACAAATCACGTAAAGTTGATGATGATCACTGATCCGCACAGCTGTTCATAATTCTCACGAATATTAATTCTATGGGGAATATTATTATATTCCCGAATATTAATATATAATAATATTATATATATTATTATATAATATTATTATATATATTATTTATAATATAATATTATTATATTATATTATTATATTCGAATATTATTCTATTAATTCTACAGGATTCTAGCCCTTAAAACAAAGATTAAAACAATGTACCACACTTGTATCCCAAAATGCATCGTAACGAAGATACAAGACGAAAACGATTGACAATGTACAAATCTCGTTATAGCTTAATTACATACAAAATTGAAATAAAACAGGTTTATCCTTTACAAAATAGATACATAATTACACAATACAACTAATACATATAAATTCTCTACAGGAATTTTTACAATTTACAAAAAACATTATTTACAGTCCGATACAACCAATTAATGCATTTGCAAGTTCCAGCTTAAATATTAATTCAAATAAAATCAAATTATGATCAGATTGTCCAACATACAGTTCTCCAAGTGTTTACATAAAAACAATGGTGAGGGAAAATTAGGATAAGAGTCAATAATCGTCACAATGAAGCAAAACGACAAGACTAAAACCTTCAATAATAAAAATGGTAAGAATTTTTATAACAAAGTTTAAAAACTAATTGTATTATATAAGTCATAACAAGATTGACCTAAATTATCTGTTTTCAGTTAACTAAAGATCGTAGCCTCTAAATTTAAATAAGAAGATTTCTTCTCTACAAGTAGAAAACCCATCCCAATATGTAACTTGGGTTGCATAAACGTGTATTATGATAAAACAATTTAACTGATTGATATCCTTTTTAAAAATGTGAAACCTTTTTATATGCATAAGAAACTTAGGTTATGTTTGCATGAAATTTTTATTCTTGATTTCTAATTTAAATATTGATGAGCCTAACTGTGACCCTATATGTAACCTTTATATTCATTATGCCTATCACTTAGCATGTCCCTCTTTTATTTTAAATCTGATATGTGAAATATTTGTTTTAACGTTTCCGATCTATCGGTAATAAAATTTTCAATGAGGTGAACTGATATCACCGCAATATAGTATGAGCAAAAACGTTTTGAGGTTAGATTTCTGATAGATTATTTAATTAATTTAATTAAATAATCTATCAGATTATTCAGTATTCAGTAAATATATGTATTCAGTATATATTCAGTAAATTAAAATAAAACATTACTCTCGATAATAGTTTTTGATAGAATTAACATTTTAAATGACGCAACATGTGTTTTCCAAACTTTGGGGTCTCTATTCTAGATTTGAAATCTAAATTATTTTAGCAGTTATTTACATCTGCTTCTGTTCTGCATCTGTTCTTCACTTGTTATTTCAAAAACTTTGCTGTTTTAAGTCGTTTCTCTATAATTTGTTTGACCCCCCCCCTTTTATTGCTGGTTGACATAGTAATACAATATTTGATAATTTTGTTGATAGTCTTGCTGTGTACATAATGTACACTACAAAATACGTACTTATTTTACTTTTTTAAATACTTCGATGGATTGATTTATATAAATCTAAAAAATTACCTTCCTAATATAAGTATTCTAAATTTCCTAATTAATAAGGATTGTAATAGCAAGCCTGCCATATCCATTTATGAATTTGCTATGGTATATTAAAACCGGTTTAAACAAACAATTCCTCTGAAATTGTATTTTCCTCTTCAATATAACGTAAAAGCATTGATTAGTTTGTACAGTAGATAAGCTATTAAACCTCCATTACAAAATGAAAGAAGAAATTAAATTTCGTTACTGACCTGAACAGAAATCGAATCAAATCATAAATTGGCCAATTACATTTAGGTAAACATTTCTAAAAATATACATTCGCTGATTGAATTGGTTTCTCATTAAATTATTTAAATATCACTAAGGAATGAGAATACCAAATAATTCTCCAGAGTTTGAGTTTCTTTTAAAACGTTTTGTCAGAATAGCAAATTTTGCTAGAGAAAGCTTAGCTACATTTAATTATGCTTGATTGGCACACACCGAAGCTATCTTACACCCTCCACTTATTTCAAAATTGCTCCCTGCTGATGAAACAAGAAGATTGGACGTAGAATTAAGGATAGAACACCAAACTAAGCATTAAATGTAAAGAGCAAATTATGTATCAGATAAAGCTTATTGCAGAAAAGGAATATTATTCTACCTTACTGTGATTTTAGAATTTCATTTTGTGTCGGAAATATTTTTTTATATAAACCATTCCAGAGTTTTGGTTACTTCGCTTCTGCTATAAGAATTCATGAATATCAAATAATAAACCAATTAGAATTACATTTCATGCTTAATAACAGTGTTAAAAATAATAATGTATTTTTTGAACTATTGAATTAAATAAGTCAGAAAAGTGGATTATAAGTAAGCCTCCATTCCGATACTATACAGGGTGACATCAGCCATATTACACTAAGCTATTGATTATTTACCAACCAAATTAAATCATGCTTTGGTTTTTATTTATAGCTTCAAAGGTCTTACTAGAACTACTAGTTTGAATGTTGCTGGAATTGTTATTGATAAGTCTTCGTAGAAAGTATGATGCGTTATATTTTTATTCATAAACACGCACTTTAATAAAAAAAAAGCCAATGATTGATAGATTTAAACAATTCTGCAACAGCTACAGAGTTCAAACCAAATAGCTAACGCACTAGCCTCTATTATGGATAGATAGCAATAAATCAAAATCAAATAGCAAAAACGTCCATACTTAAGAATTCAATAACCGCTGTCAGACTAGACCCCAGAAAGTACAAAATTCTTGCATGTTTTAGAACTAAAAAGAAAGGGATTATTTAAATTTCCAATGGAATAAAAACTGACGATAATAGCACCCAATAAGTGGTCTACAAGATTTCTTTTAAAATGCACATTTTAACAAGTGCTTATAACTTTTACCGGAAGTCTACAGTTGTAGAATTGAAACATGAAACGAAATTTATTAAATTCTTGACTGCTAGCAATTGTATTTGTAGCTTAAAATACAAATGAATATATCACTGTAAATTATTTTTATATGAGATCTGTACCTAATTTTCGACCAAAAAGAAGCTATCTTTGTAATATCTTTATTTTTTAGCAAGATTATCAAGAATTTTTTCTGAAAAAACTATCTTGACCATAAAAACCGATAGAAATACTATAGTAATTTTGAAGGTTTATTAAAATGCAGCTGTCCTTAAATATTTAACAATAACGCATATTGAACGTGGAAATTGAGTTTCAACTTAACCCAAACAAAATGCCTGTAGACTAACATTATTTTTTATAAAATGTGTCACGTTACGTTTTCGTCGGTTTCCAAATAATGCAATTTAGTGTGCATATTTAACAAAAAACCCTAATTGCGGTCCTGCGTTTTCACATATTTTCTTTCAATGTAAAATCATCGTTGGTATACTGCATAAAATAAACCCTATAAAATCTTAAAGATCATCTCAACGAAGCACCCCAGACTAATAAAATTATTTTTATAAGAATTTACGGATCTCATTTCAAATAAAAGTACTGTTTCCACACGTGTTAGTATCTACCATTTCATATTGTTCGTGGGAAAAGTAATATGTTCGAATAAACTAGTCTTTTAGAACTTAAATTATCAGCTATTTTCATCAACGTGAAAGAGAATCTACAAATATTCCCATCTAAATAAGTTGGAATTTTATGAAAAAATATCGTTAAAACCTCTCCTGTCTTGATTTATGATTTCCTTGTACGTGCTTATCGGTAAATATCAAATAAACACATCTGCGCTTCGAAAGATTTCATGTCTGCAAATCTTGTTGTGAAATCCCGGGCTCTGAATCTTCTTTGTGTAAAAATACTAATTTTGGTTGGCTTAAAAAAGTCATGTCATTCCCTTATTGGTCTATTTGAAAGTGTACCCCTCTTAAAATTCCGTCTACTGTCAAAATATCTTTAGTTTTTACAGTCAGGGTTTAGTAAAGCAAGAAGAGAATACACACAGGGCGAAACGCCTTTACGTATCCGACTGGGGTTTCGGTTCCCGTGCCATGAACTAGCATTTTTAAAGTCAATTGCTGAGGACATTTTCAGAATATTTTGCGGCGTTTTAGTTAATGTCAATTTATAGTAAATACAGTGATTGTGGAGAATCAATTCTTACCGAAATCTAAAGTTTAGTAACGTACAGTTTCCGATAAATATAATAGATTATAATTCGTGTTTTGGTGGTCGCAATTTAGTTTTGCAATATCGTCGCCTTGTTGAATTCTCAATGAATTGAGTTTTTATAAAATCTCGTCCGGATATAATTTGAAATCGGATAATGTTAAACTTAAATAAAACTTAAATCGTACATTTTAGTGGATGTAACTGTTAATAATGGTATTCTCTTCTTCCTACAATATAGTCTAACTAAGAAAATTAATCTAAATTGTCTGGTTGTATCGGTTACTTGAAAGAGTGAATTTTACCAACAAATACTTTTTTGTACTACGGTATTGTGAATTTTAATTTTAGTAGTTTTGAATTATTAGTGATTGTAGAATATCATGAAGTTTCCAGTTTCTATAGTATAGTGATCACTGTTTATACCTGTGTTGGTAAGAGAGCAATATAGTGTAAGTTTGTTCTGATTTAGTTTTGTGAATTAAACAATTTGAACAAGGTATTAAGAACTATCGATTTTTTGAATCTTGTGAACATTGTGTAAGTTGTATGTTGCTTATGTACCGATTATTTTTGTTATTTTGTTGTATAAAGACGTTCCCATTTGATAAGAATTATACAGGGTATTGTGATTTTATATAATGATTTTTTTGACTAGTTCTTATCCTTTCTAACTTTTTGGATTATGCATAAACATAATTTTCAAACTTAATTAGACTGAATAATATTGACCCATATAATTATGAAAGTCTTTACTTATATTTTATCCAACCTAATTTTGACATCACCGATTATGACTAACAAGTTGAATTAAATTTATTAGATCTGACTCCAGTTTCTGTTTATTGATGCCAGGTCATTATTCTAATTACCATCATTATCAACCTTTCATAATCAGATGGCGCCCAGTTATATGCATTTTATTGTGACTTAAAACTTTTATCTATTCTTTTACAATTTGAAGCTATTGGAAACAATACCTACGACCTGACATTTAAATTTGTAAAGATAAAATCTCAAGCTGTGGCAATTTTAAGTATTACCGTAACGTAAGTATAATATTTGGAAGTTTTTACGAGTTTCAGACGTCCATCGCGCGACGTATATTTTTCTTAAGTTTGAGTTTTATAGTTAAAGTAATATTTTTAGTCCAGAAAACTAAGGGTAGTTTCAAATGAATACTCAAATTTTTAGCACGTTACAGTCAATGTGTAATCATTGCATGTTTTAATTGTTTACCTATTTAATTTCATATAAATATATAATTCAAGTTTATCAAATGGTAGTTTTTATTTGCAAAAAACACTTATAATTCGAGTTCGTCAAAAGAACCATATAAACATACCTAAAAAATAATGTGAGATATGAAAGTTCAATATGTTTAAATTAAGTATTAATGTTTAACGAAATATTAATTGTTACTGACTAATTCTGATTGGTTTCCAATGGAATTAAAATTGTATGAAGTCTTATATTTAAAATGTATGAAACATAAATTGCAGGAGAGGTTAAGGGAAAAATAGTATATTAGTCTTAAACTTTCTCTGTAGGGCTGATTAGCCCTCCAGCCAGCTCTGTGAGCAAATATATTTTATTAAACTAATTACATAAGCCGAAGCTGTACTGCAAAATAGAAAAAAAGGTAAGGCTGGGTTCGCAAAAAAGATAAAACACTTGCATTTACTTCCCTTTCATCAGTACCAAGTACTTACGAATAGTGCAAGTTATAAACAAACAAATATATATATATATATATATATATATATATATATATATATATATATATAAACAAACGTATATAGCTTGAATTACTAAGAACATTCATATGGTGAATATCTACTATTCTATTTTAGTGTGTCTCCGCAAATATCTAATGAACTGTAATTTATATTATACATATAAAATATTCGTAAGGTAGCAATAATTTTGCACTATTGGAATTTAAGAGAAAATGTATTTACAATTTTCTACCAAAAATATTCGAATGCTGAAAATGTCTCTACCCTGGCATGTCTTTTTACCCGATTTATGTCAGACTAAAAATCAAGGCCCACGTTGGACCGTCAATTGAAACAGAAGTTTTTTAGCCTAACTAAATTATCAATAAAAAAACAAAACTTAAACTTCAAACGTAGAATTCACATTATTAAACTAAATTTAGGACACAAATTACGATACTTACTGTATATCAAAAATGCTCAAAAATTGCCGGCTTGAGATTTAGCTCTTTCTTACAAATTTAAATTTTCAGGTCGCAGGTGTTAACCCTAAAAGCTTCTGATTAAATAATGGATTCAGGAATAAATAATAATATGTTGGGCGCCATCAAAGCTGAGGATGTTTTTTATAAAACATGATTAAGATTTAGAAAAAGCGAAGGTTATCAGCTAAGGAACTAACCTCCTTATTAATTTTGAAGTTATTTAATTAAAACAATTATCAAACTATAAAAGAAATTGATTAGCCAAAGAAAACAAAAAACATCAGCAGTCCGTTTAGCCAAACTATGTCAAGTAGTCAATTAAATTTGAAATCTATATATTAAAAAACAAAACAAAAAATGGTACATACCATACAAGTCAAAATAGTTACACATTAAAAAATAGCGAGTTCAAAATACAAAACACATCAAAATATATATAATTCAATTTACAGCCTTGGTAGTGTAATGTCTAGAGTGCTGGACTTGCACCCAAGCGGCCCGAGGTCGATCCCCGGTACCGGCAGATCTGGTTAAGGTTTTCTGGTTTCCCTTAGCTGTAACACAAATGTGGGATTTGCGCTGTTCCATCTGTAAGTCGGCTGCAGACGCACTTAGGGCCTACGTAATAATAATAATAATCGCCCCCTCCCTCCCGCACAAGCTTATAGCTTCTGGGGCCTGCTTTGCAGGTTATGGGTTGTAGCAATTATTATTATTATTATTATAGTTACACAATAATGAAAATTTGTTAATTCAAAATATAAAACCATCAATTTAAATTAGTTATTGTTCCAAAAATAAAAAAAGATTTCGGGATCCCAAATGATTAAAATTTTATCTAACAATACAATATTAACAAAATTAAATACCTTAGCCACTTTTTATCGTCCACAGTATTGTTCAAACCAAAATTCCTTTCACAAGTTGAAGGACTCCAACTCTTGACAATCACACACCTTAAGAGCCTTAAACAAAGCTACAATAACAAACTGCTGGGCGTAACGTTGCGGGAAGAACTCTCCTGAATTCTGAACTAAATATTATTAACGAGATTCATCAAACATGAACAATAAATGTCCGGCAACTAACCATTCTTCAATAAATGAAGACTCACAAAATAACTGTAATTAAGCGGTAATGAAAAACTGTATTTTTATTCGAACAGCTCGAAAAACTAGACGGCACTTTAAATAGTTAATTTGTTATTTTATAATAAACAAATTGAACGGTACTAACACATACTCAAACGGAAAATTGTTAAATTCACTTAACGGGATGTATATTTATAATTGTACCCCACCAAGGTCGGGGCACGCTATCGCACAAAAACTTTAGCCGGACTGTATTCTATAGAGATCGAAACTGAAATCAAGTGTGTCTCGGACCACCAACTGAAGGCAAGTATATCGGACCAGCCACTGAACGGAAGTCTTTAAGACTCGGGGTTCTTTTTTCGCGTAGAAATACATTACCAGATGCAAATCGAAATTAGCCAATAGCGAAGTCTCACTTCAAGAACAAGTATTGATTTTTCTTAGTACCCAATCAACGAATCGCGTGTTTTGGCTTAACCAATCAGAGCACAGCAACTCAACAGCAAATATTGATTTTTCCTCTAAAACTGCAAACGCTTATATGAGTAACCAAAGAGATTTTTCTATAATTCTAAGATTTGAAACCAACCTTTTTTTTAAATAATTTTATAGGGATGTTTATATCGAATGCTAACGCAAGTTTACATTATGAAAAGTATTCAGATTTTCAGAACCGGACTTTGTAATATGTGGACGAAACCACAATTATTCAGAGCTTGTAAAAATATACCGTTACACTTTCCAATATTCAATCGTTGGTATTATTAAACCAGAAAATGGTATTATTATCACTATACGGTAAGAAATAGTAAAGATTAATACAAAGTTAAATTATTGAAATTTTCTTCATTGTTCATAAATTTAGTGTCTCCTACCCTGCTTTTTATATTTCATAAAATCCTGTTCTTATATGCATCCGAAAATATCAATAGGGTAGTTGGTTACAGTTAACCGATTGTATTCTTTTACGTAGCATTAGTGACACTTGATGACGTGTTTAGTGCTCAAGTGCTGGTGTGCCAGTGAACGCTGTCTTTCTTCTGGTACGTATAAATCTAATAGATTTGATTACTTCTTCTCTCCTCGTGCCTAAAGACACATGAAAGAAATCATTAAAATTATACAACATGAAGATTATCCTATTTTGCATTTGGGTATTATTTTAAGATCTATGTGAATCCGTCACTCTCCTGGTATCTCTCCCCTGGTTCTTTAAGGTAAGTTCTATATGAATCTGTCACTTCCATGATGTCTCTCTTCTGGTTCTTCTTAAGTTGTTATTACGAAATGAGCTCTATTGTAATACTGTAGGTAGTTTTATTTTGGTTACATTATTAGGCACCTTGACTATTTTGGTTTGATTTAGCGTCACCCCTCTGATCAAATTGCCACTACCCAGTTCTTGTGCAACCCCCAGGGTTGCAATTTTCTCATGGTCACCATGAAACTCCCAAAATGCGTAATAATTACTGGCCCACTTTCAATTAGTGTGGAAATAGGAATTACTTTTTAGATAATAAAACACACAAACTTAATTTTAAATTTTTTGTTGTTCAAAAAATGGGTAGTCAATACTCAAATAGCAGATATTCACCCATATAACAAGGAACAATAACAATTTTCGTAGAAGACCTAGTATATTTAAAATTAGAAACGACTAAATAATTTAAAATATCCACTTCTGTATAGTAATGATAAGCAGTTACCGCTGGGGCAGGAGGATAATGCCAATACGTGTTATCGGTATAATATAAAGCTTTGAACGCAAAATACAACACAAATTTGACAATAATTGAAAAGTTAAAATGTTCGTATTTTTCTTATTAATAAAATATTATAGTAATTAGTTTTTGTAATTTATTTGTGTATATTAAAAATATATACTTTGATTTTAAAAGTTATAAGTAAAGCGACTAAGTTGTATAAAAAACAAAATTAACTTACTTTTAGGGGAAGATTTGACGTTTTTGGGTTATGCAATTAACTATATCTTTAATCATTATATACTAGATTTCTTTGTTGTTATATGCTACATACATATTGTCAGCATATTTGATCATACTAGGGAGAATTTACTCTTACGATAATATTTAATAGGCAGATTTTTCGCACTTCTACAATTACTTGATTTAATGGTTGCAAAACCTTACTTTTAAAAATTAAATTTTGAAAAAGATTTTCCTTATGAAAATAAATTTAGTTAATTAAGACTAACATGCACACAAAAACTCTTTAAGCAGATAAAGGATATGTGGGATTCCTGTTTTTCATAGAAACTACTCCTTCTGTACCAGGTTAGTTGTCACATTTACAAATTTTTGCTTTGATTATCCATAGCCGTTTCTAAATTTGATATCTAATTTTATCGATGAAAACTTATTAAGATTACGTTTTCAATCAGGTCACCTAGGTAAGTAGATATTCATCAGTCTATCAAAGCTAACTGATACAAAATAAGAGAAAGCTGACGTTTTCAAAAGTGCACCAGTGCAAGTGTCAGAATTTACAAAATTTACCAAAAATAGGTGAAGACTTTAAGTATAACTTGGTCAAAACGTAAAATGAGTAGTGACATTTAAAATGATATGTATAAATCAAAGAAAATGCAACGGAAAAGTAATCTTCCCACAGGTCAGTATAACCCTAAAGCGGTATTAAAAATTAAAAGTTGTCTAAATTATTAACCAATATATTTTATTATTATTTAAAATTTAATTTTTTTTATCAATATAACTAATATTATAAGTATATTTCATTAAGATCTTTCTTATGTCACATATACGATATTATATGTAAATGTGACAACTACTTTGGAACAAAATTCACGTGCTAAATGTGACGACTATTATGGAACAGAGAGAGTAGATAATATGTCTCACAACTTAACGATTTAAGCATTTAAGCATTTTTTAACTTAATAAAGTTTAGTTCATTTTTAATGCTAGGAATCGTCTGGAACAGACAAAGTATGTTATATTGAAGGTGTATGAGAATGTATAGCAACTATCTTGTTGAAATATTGTTGAAACATAAAATCCATGTTAACGAGATATGTTTAATTTGCGGTCTTATTGAATTTCTAGAATTTAAAGCTGTCTGCTAAATTGTTTTAGTGGAAATAAGTAGAGTAACATTATATCCACAGAATTGATACAGTTTATAATGTAAAGGTTGGATTTTGTTGATGGAATCGCATAAAAACATGTTTGACAAGCTGCGCTTTTCTATTCATTCGAATCATATATTTATGCGTTCATGCGTATTTTTCATTGACGATTATGTGCTTATTTGAATTATGTAATTTGGCTTGTAAATCAAAGTTTTTGGCATCTAAAAACATTCAAATAATATTAGTAATGATTTATTGTTTAGATTTGTGAAGAAAGAATGTGTAAAAAGTTGTTTTTATAAGATTATCTAACTCCGACTCGAGCTCTCCTCGAGAATAAAAAACTGATCCTAAAGTATTTGAAGCTTTCACTTTGTTTAATAGTCTTTTTATCGAGATTTTTAATCCGGAAGCATTTTCTGCTACCACTAAGATTTGTTATTAATATTCATTAATATTGCATTATTACATTATTATTCATGCCGTATTTCCTAAAACCCTCATTCCACATCTTGATATTACTTTATCAATTTTTCCCAGGCGATGACAGGATGTAAGTTCCTTATGTCCATCATCCTTTTTTTTATATTTCATTCGGCACTGTCTAGCAATTTTGTTCATTAGTACAATAAACAACAGCGGACTTAACACACTTCCTTGTCGAGCACCCATCCTCGTTGTAAATTCTTTCGATTGTCGATTGTACGTTCTGATTTTATTACTGGTGCATTTGTAAATAATGGTTTTAATAGCACAGAGTAATTTACATCTTACACTTCTCCTTTCTAGTATTTCCCAGATTTTTTCTCTGAAGGTAGTATCAACGCCTTCTCTAAGTTAACAAAGCACATGAACAAGTTTTTGTTATATTGTAATGCCTTTTCTGTTAGTTGCCTCAGTGAGAAAATTAAGTCTGTCGTACCTCTACCAGGCCTGAATCCACATTGACTATCATCTAACGTTCCTTCAACAATTGCCCTCAATTTCTTATCCAGTATTATTTCATAAATTTTACTGGACACGGTCAATGTTGAAATTCTTCTGTAATTGGTGCAGTTCTAGAGTCTCTTTTAAATATTGGTAGCATGGTAGCCATGGACCACCCTCTAGGTATGCATCCAGGCCCGGATTGTAGTGAGATTTCGGCCCGAGTTTTTCATCGGACCGGCCCACTGTGAGGCCTTTTCGCAAAACTCCGGACATTCTCCCATATCGTCGTTATTTATTGTCCGATTTTCATGAGAGTTTTACCATATACTCATAACTATAAGTACTTTTATTGATACCGAAATGATAAACCATTTTATTTTAGGTAAACGAAACTGCTGTGAACTTTATATTCCAAATGGTTACAGTAAGTAAATTTATTAAAACTAAATAGATTTGTTTATAAGATCGTGGTTTGTCAGAATATGATTTTTGGAAAAATTAATAATCTAATTTCAATAAAATTCATGCCTCTGGTAATAGTTGTTTAAAAAAATAATAATTTGTTAATAACAATTAAACAGGATATTAGCGGACAAATCGAACATTTAGACTGAAATATAGTCTAATTACTAATTACTAATTAGTCGATTACCTACAATTTAAATAAAATCATTAAAATCGGTGCCCAAACGGCTAATACCGAGGTATTTTTCTCTAGGAAACCGACTATTTAGAGTAAGAAGCAGGACATTTGGGCGCGGCCGTTTCGGAGCGAGACACTTCGGCGCGAGGGCACTTCGGCGCAAGGACACTTCGGCGCGGACCACTTAGGCGTAGGGATACTTCAGCGCGAGAAATTGTCTAGCATTATTGTAATGAACAAAATCTATAGGTACCTACAGGCAATAAATACAGTATGATCGATTAAATACAGTGTTCAATGAATACGGTATGATGAGAAAAAACTCAATATTTGCCAATCACAAAAGCTCGTATGTACTGCCAGATTTAAGAAAAATTCATTTTTCTAAGTTATTAAAATATGAAAATCAAAATTCACCTGCAAATCTCTGCATAAGGGAATAATTTGTAATAAGAATTTAATTTGTTTATTATAAATCCCTTATTGTTTATAAGAATATCATGTTTGGTAATCATGTTAATATAACTTATTAAAGATAAAAATTTTTATAAAATCAATTAAATGACATGGGAAAATTTATATTAACAATAAATACGTGTCCCATTTCACGTATTTTATTTCAGTAGGTAACACTTATAAATGGATACTGCTTAGTGTTATAGTCCAGTGCTCAATGACAAGAAGCACTGGAATAACGTAATTTAACCAATCCAAGCGAAATTCTGGAATAAATGTGTATGTCTGTACATAAAAATAAAAAAAGCTACACTGATAATAAGGTAGCTGGTCCCAAAAAATTAGACTAATGGTCAAAAAAAATGTTTTTGTTTAAAGATCTCCGAAAGTTTTACCCTGATTTGCCGCAGAAAAATTTACCTGCCCCAAACTGTCTCTTCGTCGAAATGCGCCTGCGCATAAGTGTTCCGGCGCCGAAGTGTGTCTGCGCCGAACTGTCCGGCGCCAAACAGTCCTGACGACCGCGCCGAGATGGCCGCGCCTAAACGACTGCGCCCAAATATCCTAGACCGTTTAGAGTTTTTCTTACTGAGACAATAACTATAATACATTTAATTCAATAGGTTCTGCATTTAACGGCATTAATTAAAAGAATGGTGCATTTAAAAGGAAAACAGCATATTATTAAATTAAAAACAACCTGACCAAGATTTTTTAAATTCAAAAAATTCTTTGTTGACGCATTTTTGAAAGTAAAAATTTTTGATGTTACCTGCAATTCTTTCAATTTAAAAGCAAATTTTTTAGTGTATATTTATTAATGCAATTTGTCAAGCATCGGCCATTGTTAAATACGATATCTCGCTACTAACTATGAGTATATAAAGCCAACCAGAATAACGTCATGATTAAAGCCAGGAAAGATGAAATGATAAGAAAATGAGTCCAAATTTCTTTAACTAATTCGTAGTAATTCACACACAAAATGTTTGGTTTTGTACATCTCTTGTCAGAGATTGTAAATTCTAATAAGATGTTTATGTAATATATCACATTCACAGCTGTCCAATATAAGAAATCATTTTAACTTAATATAAATACAAAAAGCAATTTATTGAGTATTTACTTGGTCCAATATTCATGAGTTGTGTTGATCTTAAAAAATATCAGTTTACATGTCTGCAAATTAACACGTGTGGTGACAGTGGCGTAACGTTCTAACAGTTGAGTAAGGTGCACCTAATTCAGCAAATTGATGAGTGCTATGCCTTTCATATCTACAGTTACAACTTCTTCTAACAATAAGTGTAAGTGTATCTTTTATAGATGTCCGTTCTCATTGTCGAAGTGCTAACATAATTTTTTTTTTGAAAACTTTTATATTATATTAAAAATACAAACTACCTAGATATAAATTATCTAATCCTCCAACACCCTCTTATACCATCATTTAAGGGATATGAATCACTTCTCATTTTTTAGGTACTGAATATTTTTTGCTTGTTTTTCGAGGTGGTTGAATAAATAATCTATAAATGTAATTTTGCACCATTTGAAATCACCACATGGTTAACCAAATAAATCAAATTATTTACGAATAAAGGCTGATTTTCACTATACGGCTAGACGTCGGCAGGCAACCAACAGCCACCAGGCCGACAAAACATTGTATTGACCATTTTTATGAAGCTATTCACATCAACCATCACCAAGACGGATCGTCGTCAACCGTTGTCGGTCACCATTGTTTGTGAGAAAGTTTTGAAGATCGGTGTAGGTCCTTTCCTGAAAAAACGGTTGGTGTGAACAGTCGGCCGCCGCAGACTATCGTGTTGGTGACCGTAACATACAAATTTTTTGAACTTTTCTGTAATCAGTGTTCGTTTTTTACATTCTACAATTAACGATGAAAAGTAATTTAAAAAATAATCTGCTGGCCTGTGGCTTACGAAACGCATAGTTATTAGAGTTTTGAAAGTGACTGTCGGTCCGATGCCTGTTGGTCACCTGCCACAGGTTAGCAGTATAGTGTGAGTCAATACGTTTTGTCAGTCCGGTGGCCGTTGGTTGCCTGCCGCCGTCTAGCTGTATAGTGAGAATCATCCCTAATTATTATAAGTGTATGTGTTGTAACACAAAAATAGACTACGAATTTCAGTAAATTCGTTAATTATTTCTTTAATAGATTTGGTTCGTTAAAATATACCGGACGCCTATGATTTAAAAAGCTTTTTGACAATATTAATCCTTATGATTTCATCTTTCCTGGCTGTATATGGTCATGATATTAGGATATTTTTAAAACAAGCATAAATTTTATTTCTTTTGCGATATTTTCTTTAATAAAAAAATGTAACCAGCATTGACCGAGGCGGCCCAGTTCGGCCTCGAACCCACCAGCCCACCGAGATTTTCTCGGTAACTCGGCGGTACAATCCGGGCCTGTATGCATCCTTTTTTCCAGACAATATTTACTATTCTGTGCAGTAATTGTAGCACCTCACCTATTTATACACTTTATCAACTCCGCCTTTACGTTGTCACACCCAGCTACTTTCTCATTTCTTAACTTGTGGATTGTATTGTTCAGCTCTTATAAAGTAATATCATTTAGTGTTGCTAAGTCTCCTACTGCTTCTTGAATTTCTTGCTCTTCAATCACTCTTGATTCTCCTTTCCCATTCAGTATTTCTGCAAAATATTGCTTCCATCTTCCTAGTATTTAATCTTCTGATACTAATAAGTTACAATTCGGCTAAATTCTAGTAGGGTCGGCCAAATGATCATAGCAATCGGTGCCATGAGGTACGAAGGATACTCCGCCATCCTGATTCCTCGTCCAAAAATAATAGTAGTTTACGTTATAAGTAACGTTATTAAGGTTTTTACATTACGCGGGAATATGTTTGAAGAACGAGGGGCGATAGCCCCGAGTTCTTTAAAATTCCCAAGTAATGTAAAACCTGATAACGTTACGTATAACGTAACACGTTTTATTTTATCCTACAACACCAAAAAAATTCATAAATTGTTCCTATAAATTAATAATAAATTATTGATCCTATAAATTATAAACTGGAGAATGCTACAGTCGGCGGTGTCTAAAGTAGTATCTATGACAATCAACTGTTGTTTATTTGAGAAAAAAAAATTACGAAAATGGATGACAGTTGTTCGAATATTAAAGAAAAGGCTGATGCGGCCCGCTTAAAATTAATACCAGGCAAGTCTGCGGGCAGGTACAGAAAAGAGTTGGAATTATTTAAACATTGGAAGCAAACTAAAGGCGTGGTTGAAATAAGTGAAGATGTAATGCTGGCCTATGTTGCTGAGTTGGTAAGTGTTTCCGTTTGCTAATTACTCACATGAAGATTAATTGAAGCGTTTTTATAGTCGGAGAAGTTTGAATCGTCCTCTGTGTGGACAAAAGTTTCCATGTTGAAAAACATGTTGCTGACGCATGAAAATGTGGATATTTCCTCCTATCAAATAGTTACATCATTTATGAAAACTAATAGTTCGGGATACTCTCCAAAACAGTCGCGAACATTTACAAGAGATCAAATCAATACTTTTTTGAAAGATGCCTCTGATGACTATTTGGCTCTGAAAGTAGCTGTAATTTTTGGAATTTTTGGAGGCTGCAGGCGAGAGGAACTTTACAACGTTAGTGTTAATGATATTGTTGATACAGGATCATCAATAATTGTCTCTGTTCCAAAAACGAAAACCGGTCAGAAACGAATGTTCAGTATCATTGACGATAAAGATGGAATGGATTATCTTGGAACAATTAGAAAATACATAGACAAGAGACCAAAAAATATATCCCACTATCACTTCTTCGTTAGTTGCAGAAAAGATAAATGCACAGTTCAAAGAATTGGAATCAATACATTTGGAGACATGGGGAAAAAAGTTGCAGGTTTCTTGAAACTACCGGAACCTTCTTTATACACTGGACATGCGTTCCGCCGATCTTCGGCTACGCTTTTAGCTGATTCTGGCGCTGACTTAGCCTTACTCAAGAGGCATGGTGGTTGGAAGAGCACAAGTGTAGCAGAGAGGTACGTCGAGGATTCTTTAGCATCTAAGAATAAAATAGCAAGAATGATTCATGGTACTGATACTAATACCGCCGATCTTTCCTTCAAAAACATCAATTTTGGACAATCTTCCATGGGCACTGCTTCTTCATTTGGAATTAGATTTGAGAACTTGCAAAATTGTACAATTAACCTGACAATGGGTGACAAGTCTTTAGAAGTTAAAGAAAATACACAGTAATTGATTTGTTATACCTAATGTAGGTAGAAATAGTGTGTTCCATAACTTACCTATTTTATTGATTTTCATGTATACTGTACATTCTACCTAATTTCGATCAATAAAAAAGCAGTGTTGTTAAGAAATTTTTTACATTACTAGTGTTGTTAAATGTATCTTAACAAAACTCGTTGCGAACGTATTATTGGCATGGTAACGATATAGGATAAAATAAATAAATAAGTTACCATTCGAGTCTTCAATACATTTTATTATGTCTGTTTTATCTTTTCTCAGATTTTTTAACATTTTAAACAGTAATTTAGCATTGCATCTGCTATCTCTTTCCATTTTATGACCAAAATTTTCCCACTGTATTCTTCTATCTTCTCTAATTACTTTTTTAATTTTAGCTCTTTGCTCCTTATAGTTTTTATAATTATTTTCAGACTTACTACCTAAATATACCTGCCATAATTTTTTCTTGCACTTTATTTCATTTTTATTGTCGTTATTCCACCAAGCTGTTCTTTTATATCTACTACTTTTTGTCACTCCACAGACTTCTTCTGCCGTACTGCAAACTATTCGCTTAAATATCGTCCGCAGAGCTTCTACATTTTTCTCGCTTTGCCATTGCGTATTTGCGAGTTTTTTGTTTAATCTCTTACAGTATTCAATTTTGACTTCTTTTGTTGTAATCTATGTACTCTAAAACTAATCTGTTTATGTGTATTAATATTCATCTTTTCCTTTTGTTCTATCACCCCCTTTAGTTTAACAATAACTAGATGGTGGTCGGATCCTATTTCAAACCCTCTTTTAACTCGGACATCATCAACCATCGTGGTTGCATCATTTTGAGCCAAAATTAAATCAATAATCGATTTTTCATTCCTGCTGTCCATCACCCGGGTAAACTTATGATTTTACAATCCTTATGATTGTAAAATATATTACATGCTTTCATAGAATTCAATGTGCAGAAGTTTCCCAATAAACATTTTTACTTGTATAATAGTAACCACAACCTTATGATCACTAAAATTAGTGATCGTAAGGTTGTGGTTGCTATTATAAAACTACAGTGTTTATTGGGTTATGACTCTGCCCAATTCCGGTTTTTAATGTCTCCCCATACTTGCCTACTGGAATGTCTTTTTCTAAGCTTGATCTTTCCATTAAAATCCCCGATTATTATCATTAGTTTGTTATCAATCACATACTTCTTCTGCTTGGGATCATTTTGACCAATGGACCAAAACAAACAATAACAGTGATATTTTCTTTATTTAGTCTGCCACAATCTAATCTTAATAATCCTTCAAATATGATTTTCCATTTATTATTATAAAACAATAATAAATGAAAAGGTTATCTAATTATATAATTTTTTTATTTGTTTTTGCGTCTAAGTTTAAAATAATTTGCTGTCATTACTATTATTCCATTATAGTGGAATTGTTTTACTCACTAGTCACTATAATACATCTTTTTGCATTCATACTTTGTCTACATATTATATTTAATTTTTTTAAAAACCCAATAGTAATATGTTATATAAATGGCAGGTCAGTTAGGAAATTATATTTACAACTCATAGAGATAGATGTAGTCAGTTATCTATTTTTTAGCTTTACAAGATTGAGTCTCTGTGAAAACACAGTTAAAATTAAAGTAAATTATTTGTGTTACCAACAGTGTATGTAATTTAATTTCAATTTTTCAATTTTTTTAACTTACTAGTGAAGTTGGGTTCATTGTATTATTCTCAAAGAAGGGTGTTTCAAGAAAAGGTGAAAAATGTGAAAAATGTTTTCGGTGGCATTTCGTACAAAACAATACAGAGGATAATAATTCCCAACACGTCCCAACAGATTTAGTACCTACCACTAGTGAAAATAAAAAATCTATATTGGTTACTGCAATTGCCTTGTAAAGAAAAGCAAAATAAATGGTGTTCAATAGAATTTATAGTATATTTATTTGTCTTTATTGGAATTGTTCAGTACTGAAAAAATATTGCAAGGTCCGTTGATGTATCTCGGATAGCCTAGAAAAGTCAGTCATTGTATAAGCCGCCATTTTGATGACTAATATCAGTTGGTAATGCATATTTTTGCGGTTGGTAAAATAATTTTCAAAAAATTGACGGTAAGTTTCATTACAATGTCGGACCTTGATGCCAACTTTCCCAAATACATTTACAATTTTGTAATTATTGTAAAGCGTATTAAGTGATTTCTTGATTTTTTGATGTAACTCTGTGTCAAATTAATCCAATTTATTAATTGGACCGATAAATATAAAATTCTGTACTCGAATGGTGTTAAGTCGCATGACCTAGGAGCATAATCGTTTAAATTATTTTTTAGCTAATAATTCGATTATCGAAATATTCCTACAGCAAACTCAAGGTTCAGTGCTGGTCAAAACATTGCTGCAAAATTTCATAACAATGCCATTCTACAGTTAGATTGCTTAAAACAAACACCATTGCTAAACGTAATTAGCTCAAAATTGGCCCAATTATACTCGTTCCACTAATGGCAACCGAAAAATCAACTTAGTCAGTAGGTAACAATTCTTGCATATAGCTGATAGTTGATACGATTGGAAGCAAAATCACAAATCTTCACATGGTATATTATGGCAAGTTTCAATGGAGAGAGCCACTTATTTTGGCAATCGATTATTTGACTATATGGGCTCAGTTTCCATTATCTGTTGCTTCGTATTCACACCTTTCTAGTGCATTTTGATAAAAAACATCAATTCAAATAAAAAAAGGAGACTTGTTTAGATAATGTATGCACATTGTTATAAGTAATAGTATAAAGAAGACCTGGCTAAAGTGTATGAAAATGTGCCACTGTAGAAATTATTTTGAGTCTACTTGTTACCAAACAATGCAGACCACACTCTAGTTAAAGCCGTGATGAAGATTGATGGTAAAGTCTAGTATAAAGGAGATATAGCCTCGGTCAAGGTAGGAGCGATGTTAATCAAACCATTGAGAGTAACAAAATAATTGAAGGAAGGATTCCTATTATCACCGTCATTATTTGAAGTTTAGCTCTGAAAACTATGAAAAGGAGATGTAAAAAATGCAATTAGCGGATGGCCAGATTGCAGCAACAAAAGAAAAAGAATACGAAGAAATGCAGTTATGACCAAAACGCTGTAAGCAGAATACGTAACATGGGGTCTAACTCCAAAGGTAGAAACAAAATATTTGCCGCTGCTAGGAACACAAATTGAAGCACTAAGACTGACCACAAATGGCAATAGAAAAGTGTAAGTACATACCTACCTAGGAGAGAATAGGATTTGAACAAATGAATAGGAACGAGGTGAACAAAGACGGAAAGGGTCAATAATGTGATAAAGACATAACAAAAATAAACGAGGCCAGTGGACAGGGGCGTCCCCACGATGTGCGAAGGTGGGCACGGCACATGGGCAGCCAAATTTCAGGGCAGCCAAATGGATTTAAAATTAATGTACTATATGGCGACGTGCAGTGATTTCGAAATTAAAATTATCCGAAAAATTATATCTAATGCTATTAACACAGCATACCCACTCGGTTTTCGGCACTTTGAAGTTAATATCGCACACAACAGTGACAAACCACGACCAGTTCGCTGAGGCTTGCCGATCGTCATCGTATTGCATACTGCTACGTATAGAAGATCGTATATCACAGTATAACTGTTATTCCGTAACCAGCCAATCAGTTATTTAACAGCCCAATAATCAACAACGTCACACCAACGGCTTTCAATATTTGCGAGAGTGCAACTACTGGTTATAACTATACGGTGCTACTAAAATAGTTGTGGTTAGAAATGCTAAATTGAATTATTCGTACTTAGTTTTCTAATAAGCATATTTCTGTTACAAATTAACATAAAATCTAAAACTTTATTTTGTTGCTACGAATATGATCAATCAAAGGGGTAGTTCAGCATATATAAAAATTGGGGGCAGCAGTAATAATCTTTGCACAATAGCAAAGTATCTAGGGGGACGCCCCTGCCAGTGGAGTTTTCTCCTTTCTTCTGATAACCGAAAGAAAGCGATAGGGGCCATTACGCTGATGGGAAAGAGTGTTATTATATATTTGTTTTGCAGAAAGCAGATACTTTTTGTTAAATGCACATTTTAACAGTCTACCAAGAAATCAACAAGTAACTTTAGGTTACTAGAAGCAGCAGGCGTTAAAAAGTACGTGCAGAATAATACACCATGGCATATTCATAAACACAGTGAATTAACTCGTAACCACAGTCAACTAGACTAGAGATTTTAACGAATTCTCTTTGCTGCATACCTAATTCAAAGCAGTGTAATATCTAGTATTGTGTTTTAGAGCAAAAAGTAACTTATGTATGGTTTAACAGGAATTTTTAAATTAGAAGAGAAGAGAAAGAAAAGGCTTGAAGTAAATTCAATTCAATTTCATATTGTTGTTATAAGTATTGTAACTAAAACGCTTGTACTAAAAGCTACACTAGCAGCTCACATTTTACTACATGTAGAACTACACCCATGTGTTTACTACACCAATATTTTAGATAGGTATAATAAGTGCCTTTATTTCAAGGATATCTAAATTGTATATACATTCAGATTTTATTTACCTTTTTAAAGTGATATTGCTTACAAGAAATGTAACTCTACTTGGGTTGGAAAACATGAGCATGCTATATTTAATTTTTTTAGCAAATTATTATCGGCGGTCGTCGGTTCTGATTGAAAAAACTCACTAATTCGAAACAACAGAGGAGTATCTAAAAAATAAAGAGGGCGCCACACAAATTTGAATGTTATGAGTTAGAAACAATACCGAAGTTTTCAATCTGGGAAAAACTACTGTTTTAATTCTAACTTCACTTCTTGCTGAAAAACATATACGAGCCTCGTCCCAGTGAAGTTTTTTTCTGATATACATAGTATCTGTGTTTTGTTATTAGAATGAAGTACTGTCTCTGCACTTATTCCATGTTAAGTTTCATGAAATTCTATCGAATGGTTTCCTCATGCCGCCCTTCCTAGCAGTCTACGGACGCAAAGAAGCGGTAAGAGGGATCCCTGCCTTGGAGTATGTGCAGAAACAATACTTTGTTTTAACAATAAGAAACAGTTACTTTGAAGACCAAAGGAAATTTTGGAAAAAAATTGTGGGGTGTACTTTGTTTTAAAATATAAAAGATAAATACACAACAACATCTAACAATAAAACAACATAACTTATAATATAGGAGGTCAGTACTTTACTCTAGCAACAAGAAATAGCTACTTTGAAAAACCAAAAAAATTAAGGGTAAAAATTGCGAGGCGAAGATTAACAGAAATAAAAGTGTGCGAACTTCACTGAGACGGGGCTCGTATGACAGTAAATAATAACCTACTCTATGTAACTTTCTACAGTTTAATCTGCTATTAGGATCCCATTTTAAATACAGTGTTATTAAGTTCCTAACTATAAACCAATATAAATTTTGTTGAATTGAAATTTTTACTATTCCCTAGTTAGGACAAATTATCTCAATCTTTAAAGTACACAAAGCCTTCTGTTATTTTAACCCTTCAAAATAACTAGATCTGTCTCCTCCACCCAAGGAACCCCCTGGACCCCAAAAGGGTGATATCTTAAATTGAGAGGGGCTGCCTTTTTTACGAATCAAGCGCGAGTTTGACAACATGTACCAATTGCAAAATTCAACAGAAACATTTCTTAATTTATTTTAAAAGGTGTACAGAAGTAATGAAGTGGAAGTTCATAGCGATAACAGATGTCAGCTAAACATGAATTCTTACAATTCGAGCATTTTATTCTTTTGAAATTCTACGAAACTTAATATTGTACAAGGCATTATTTACACAAAATAGAATTATAAAATAGATTTTTTAACGGGGAATTTTGAAAAGTACATGCCTACTGCAAGGTTTCTGCCATGAGAAATATTTTATTTTCCCTTAGAATTGAATTTAGTAAAATTTAATTCTATGGAATTCCTGAATGTTTATTTTAATGCAGCTGCCTTTATACTCAACGATAAAACCGTTTATGTTTTAAATATGAACTTAAATTTCAGACAAAGCCATATAATTAATTTTTATACCGGGGTTAAAAATTTAATTGACATAAACTAACTAACCCCAAATTGAACTCGTTGCAAATTTGACAAAACATACATTTTGAAATCAAATTCTGCTTTGGAAATTGTATCATGTAGTTTTGATGTTGCATAATTTGATTAAATTTTGTTTTTAATTAGTGCGCGTAAGTGCTTTACATTAACATTTTAATTTAATTTTTTGTTAATAGAAAATATTTTAATGTATATTAAATACTTATATAAAATTAAAAACATTATCCTTAGAATAAATGATGCCAACTTGGCGTCGAAAACAGCTAGCTAATAGTAGAAGACCCATTTAATAACGCAGTTGCTTTTATTTTCTGACATCCCCAAATATTTAATTAAAAATGAGGTTATCGTGCATGTGAAACCTTGCATGTGCTGCAACCCAGTTTTGTCAATGTTCTTATTACTTCAGTGCCGCTACTCATCCTGAATTTGCAGTGGAAGGAACAAGATGCTACAAATCTCGTTAGTGGTGTTCATACTAGCTGAGTCTGTGGTCGGGCATGTAGTGCACTATTTAACCTTAAACTCATTTGAATAATCCGTTTTTACTTTAATAAAATACACAAAATATAAATGTAGTATTTCACAAAATCGGTTCTGCTATACTTTTTGTAATTAAGTTTGAATTTGTTTGTAAAGCTTATTCAAAGGGTACTTTTGCTAATATTATCTATAGTCCTAATATAACAATGTAAGCAATTCTCTAGTCTATTGTGACTTTACCTTCTAAAGGTAATTTTCAAAGTTCAGAATAATATGTTTAATTTCTGCTAAACCGACTTTACAGTACAGAAGGAATAATTTAACTAACTTAAGAGTAGATGTGGCAACAAAAAAAAAATTAATTTGACTTCTGTACTTTAGATATTATTCTTTCTTTTACTACCCTTCATTAAATATTGATATAAGTATATTTATTAAGTTCCAAATTAAAGGATATTACCTTTTAATTGATTACAGCCTCTATTGAGTTCCAAATATAAGCAAATTAACTTTGTGATCATGCCCTTGATAAGGCTTTTGCACTTTTAATGTCTTCATTTTTAAAGATGAAAATCTGTAGTATGTGTACATACAAGATGTCCAGTAAGGGAAGGGTTAACGTTTGATGATATATTCTTTAATTGGATATATAATTAGACTCATAGGTTCCAAAAACTGTAACATACTGAAGAAAAATTAAATAAAACGGAACACAAATTAAAAATCTAATGAGATTTAATTAAGCTTTTGCTGAAATGAAATTTTATGTTATTTAGAGCATGACAATAGTGCTATAACAATCGTCATTTCAGTAAAACTCTATACTTCAAATTGCATATATTACAAATATAGCTAAAGAGCTCTATTCTTCAATTTAAATTATTTTTTGATTAAAAAGAAATGTTTGGTTTCTGATCAGAAAAGGTTTAAATGCTCCTACTTTGGAATAAAATCCGACACGAGACACTATCCGTATATCCCCGCTGACAAATATAGCGGTAAAGTACACACTACATAGCTGTGATGAAATCAACTGTTGGCTTCACTTTGACGCATCGAAAAATTTATCGATTGGAAAATCTTGTTTTAAATAAAATAAATTCCATTAAAATTGCTTACAATTGCACAATCAAAGAATAATGATTTTTCATGAGTTCAGTGATACATAGGGTACATAACCCAACTTTTATTTGTTAAGTTTAGAGTCAGAGAAGCATAGATTCCGCCTTTTGATTTCTACTGACTGAAATTGTTTCTCCATGTAGGTCCTTTTATACGCTTTGTTAAAAACAATCGAGAAACATAAACTTTTCTTTAAATCAATTGTTTATGACGTCACACAAATTAAGCATGTGATCATAATTAGCGAATTACCTAAATCTAAAGATGAATAAAACAATATAATTCACTTAAGATTAAAATTGATTTCTAATTGAATAAATTAACAAAACCGCCAATTATCACAGAACTAATTAAAACTTTTTTATTGTTTCCAGCCTTATTTTGTGGAACTCCATAATCATGAAATAAATAAAGATTATTAAAAGTTTCACAGTTTTATTAAAATATACCTGACAATATTGTTTCGACAGCTATGCTGTCATTATCAAAGGTAATATAATTATAAACAAACACGTCGCTAAGGTAGATACAAAATAGGTAACTAGATAAAATAATAATAATAATAATAAAAATTAATAATAAAAAAAAAAAAAAGAAAAAAAAATTATTATTAATTTTTATTATTATTATTATTATTTTATCTAGTTACCTATTTTGTATCTACCTTAGCGACGTGTTTGTTTATAATTATATTACCTTTGATAATGACAGCATAGCTGTCGAAACAATATTGTCAGGTATATTTTAATAAAACTGTGAAACTTTTAATAATCTTTATTTATTTCATAATTAAAACTTAATTACACCGTAATTATACAAATGCCAGCTATGCTACAACATCGAATAGTTGCCTTATAACACATAGCAACTTCCTCACATATGATTACAAATGAATACTAACGGAAAACTTAAATCATAAATCGGCCACTTTGACCTCGTGGAAAACATGATGCCAAATCATATTATGGCTTAGTAAAACCTTAAACTAAACAAAATTCAAACCATTCTGGTCCAGGGTATACGACAAAAACATAAAATATTACATAAATTTCCAAGATTATTTTGGATCGACATCTCCAAACAGAAAAATCAAAATCTAACCAGATACAGCCAGGTAAGCCAATTATGACATAATAGAGTTTAAGATAATGATTTAGTGTTTATTTTCAGTACAACAACAACTTGAAACTGAGTTAACTTTCAGATAAAAGAAAATCGTAACTCCGATAGATCAAATATGAAAAACAAAAATTTAAACCCTAAGAACAGCTGAAGTGATATCCTAATTCTGCTTTCAAAGTGGATGTATCCAATTCTATAAACCGCTGCAGGAAAATTACAGTGCCAATTCACTTCACGTACATTTTAATCAATGTTCGGATAATTGTCAAGCCGAATACCACGCGTGATACCCGTGATACAATTTATTGTTGCAGGAATAGTTAACACTGGTACTTTTTATATCAAGTTTTCAGATACATGAAAACAATAAAATAGTACCTATTTTTAAGACGCAGCTTACATTTCGTGGCCTACTTGTATGTAAAACGTATGTAAATAGCCATATATGTACTTTTAGTGCTCATTTTTGGACTTGCTGTATAAATATTTTATTAATTTATTGTTGAAATTTGTGAAACGTCCCTATGGTGCTTATCATTACGTTGAAGGTAATTTTGTAGAAACATTAAGTATTTTTACTAAAATTTATTGCCAAGTAAGGATCACACTGCAATTCGTAATCTTCTACTATCCATTAACTTTAAGTCTTATCTTCCTCCAGAGCAATCTACGTAACTCTAATGAAAAAGTATGTCTGAAAGTTTTATTTTTATTTTTAAATCGTAATCCTGGAGGAGTTACTTTCAAGAAACTTTTACAAAGTGTGGTTAAAGAGCAATCTGTCATTGTTTATATCTATTAGGCTACTTTAAAATATTTCCGTTCAGTCTTATTACAAGTTTAGTAATCGTATTTTTTGCATATTGAATTTTAAAGTGGATCTAATTTAATTTAGTCTTACAAATTCATCTTAAATATATATAATAAAAATAGTTTTAAGCGTTTTAAGGTACTTATATTGAAAAAATTGCTTTAAGTATATTTATTTATGCAAGCCAACAAAACCGCAACCCACAATTCTTAAGTCTTCACAATTATTTAGAATGTTGATTGTACCTATTGGAGATCGTTAATGTAAGTTTTATAAAGATTTTATAATTTAATTTATAAATTGATTTAGCCCTTGCATCAAACTTTTTTTCTTGAAAGTAATACAACTTATTATGACTTTGAGCAAGATTAATACATTTTCCCTTTTGCTTATTGTATTTATAGAGAATTTCTAGCTTGCGTATTCAACAGTTTTGGTAGCCTATTTCAACCTCGTTAATGTTCGAAAATGTAGTTCCTTTTGATTTTACTTCCATGAGATAAACTCGGGTAAATAATGTCGTGAATTAAAGATCAGATAAGGGAAGAATTTTTCCTATTTCGGTTTCGTTTTGTTGGTAAAAAGATGCCATTTTCTGTTACAGAAGATCTAACCGAATTGTTTGTGGTTTTATTGGATTTGATAAAGTTCTCCCTGCTTACGACAAATTTTGAGTTTTGATGATTTATATTTTGTGGGAATCCATTAAAGGATTTTTGAGAAGACAATTTCGCGCACCAGACTGAAAGTATCTCGGTAAGTCGTTTAAGATCTTGAGTAAGTGATTTATTTTCTAGTTCGTTAGTAAATTATCAGTTAGAATCTTGTCAATGGTTTTAACTTATTTACTTCAATTTATCTTTCAAAACTTTCTTCTTTTTACCTTTTTTACTAAAGCCTGTTACATGCTGTTGATGCCAGACTCCGTGAATGAACAAAATCCGGGCGTTATTAACAGCCAACTCTACGTGGACTTGATGAAAACGAGATGGGATATGTTTAATTGCGTCAATTACAACGTTTATCACGCCGAATCATTTATATTTATTTGTATGAAAGTTAATCCAATCAACATTTAATTAGTTTATGCTGCGTAAATTATGAAATATTATATTATTGAAATAGAAATGAATTTGAATACAATGTGTTTTTAATTGTAGATCTGGCAAATACAAAAGTCGCTTTTACAAACATTCTAATTGTAATTTAAATTAGTTATTACATTAAATCGTCAGAATTATTAAGTGTTTCACGGATTAATTAGCCTTTAGTATGTTTTGCATGTAGAAGATAAATTTGGGAGCCTTTATTAAACGTCTTATTTTATGATTATTTATTTATTTTTTTCTCTTGCAGGATTTTATTATTGTTTAATGTTTTGTTACTTTGTTTTTATAGGAGCTATAGTAGGGGTTTACGGTGAATTCATATGAGATTTGGAGTATTACTTAGTGTTTATTTGTACCGTCTGGCTCCGAGAGTGTAAATCCAGTAAATGACCTTTTTTACTTAGAAGATGGGCTAGACCACCGAGTCCCTCTGGGCTAGCTATAACTTCGTAGGAGCATTTTACAACTTACTTAAGCAACCCCGCAAATATTGACAACAAATGGAATTTCTTTTATTGCAAAAAATGCTTTACAGTACATATTGTAGTGGTTTTATAATGGTGATTTGGTTCAGTTTTCTTATTTAATTATTTTTTAATACCAATAATTTATTAATAAGATTTCAAAGAATTCACCTCTTGTTGGAAGTATATAAACATTTTTAGTTACCAAGGACGCATTCATATTGTTAATAGTTACAATCTGTTCAAATCTTGTACATTAATTTATATGATGAAAATATGAACCTGTAATGACGAAATTTAATTAAACCTATAATTTGGCGTTTTAAAATAGCAGATAGGATGACTTGCCTAATAAACATTCATGTTGAATCTATCATTTTCATAAACTTCAAGAAGGAAGGAGATTAGGAGACTGAATATGCAGCAACACAAGAAATGGAATATTAGTGTCTCTGTTACAGCAGGTGTGTACCAGAAAAGTTAAAAGGTAAGTTTGTCCATGTTTATTATTCAAAATATGAAAATTAAAGAAACAAGAAAGAAATTTTTACAAATTTCAAACAAACTTCTTTTGCTGATCGTGATACATAATTGGAAAACGATAATACAAACTTTTTAAATAAATAAATTTGAATTCGGTTTAAGTCTAGATAAAATACATAATTTAAGTTATATGTAACTTAATTTACAAACTTAGTCATTACTGTATATAAACCTATTAATTTACTTTATTTGATGCAAATCAAAAATATGAAGGCGCTCTTAATGAATAAATAAACAAAGTTTAAACCCCAACAAACTGAGATACTATGGTCTTTTGCATGAGCTATTCAATTTAGTATTCTTATTTAGTTCAAACAATTTAAATAATCAAGTTAGAGAGGAAGGTGAACCATACTACTACAATATGTACATTTGTATATATTTTAAAAGATGTCTGTTTCAGAAAACCCCTACTGTAATAATGAAACTTATAGGCAACGATTTCGCAGGAAGAATAAAAGTTGTATATCAATGTTTTGAAAATTCGCGACAGCTAAACATTCCAGTTACTTCAATCAACAAGGCATTTTCTCTTTACTATTTTTGATTTAATTAGACTTACTATGTTAGCAGGTATTCATTGTCAAGTCATGCTAGAATGCACGCACTGGTATATTTACTTTAACTATAGCCGAAGCTAGTGTAGGTATAGATTTCATTACTGTAAGTATAATGATTTAATGCATTCTATTGTAATAATATTATGATTTGTTTTTCTGTACATAAATTCATATAAATTAAGTTATAGCAAGACTGGTGCGTTTTAATTAATATTTACCCTAGAATGTTACGCTATATTAAATTAATAAGCCGCAGCTTTTGATTTAGTGGCATAAAATGCAAAAACGTTTTATTTCCACCTAGTGAAACTTTAAAAACGTGTATATAATTTTTTTAGGTGTTGTTAACTAACAAAAGATTTAAAACCGCGTTCATTAATTTATAAAGGGTTGCTAAAACGAAGCTTTCCATTTATAGAAGCGTCGAGCTCATTCTAAAAAATTTAAGGTGTCGAGGTTAAATGAGAAGAAAGGTCAAAAATTAGCGCTTAAAATTTCCGACTCGACACCTTTAAGCTCTTTGTGAAAAACATATATTAAATATTTTTATTTTATTCTCTTTTTAAGAGTCGTCCTTAAATTACGTTACGCTTGAAGATGTAGGGGAGTTCTTTCATAGCGTTACTCAGTGTTACCAGGGATAGGGAAGTATTAAGCTTAGCGTTACGTAACTTTAAAAGTTAAAAAAAACAAATTTAATTTGTAAATTGTAGATTGATTTAAAACGATATCATGGATATTATTTTAACAAATTAAGTATTTTTCTACGGTATATTGTTATTGGTGCTATTTCATCATTTCATAAAATTATATTTCAAATTTCCCGGTTCTCGCGACGTTCATATTTGTCGAAGTCATAAAATGTCGGAGCTTACATGCTTTTTAAAATAATTGTGGGGGGGGGGGTTGATAGTAGCTTCACGTAATTATCGAAAGGAGGTTCAGAGTAGCGTTACATGGCGTTGTTATATGAGGGAGGGGTACCTAAATTCTAATTTTATTCTATATTCTATTATTATTCTAAATTTATTCTAAATATATTGTTATGATATAACAGGCTTTCAGCGTTTCGAAATAAATATAGGTTGATTTGGTTACCTAAATTTCCCAGGGAATAGAATTAAAATCATTAAAGTTTGATTTAATTTAAGTTAAAATTGTTTAGTTTGTGAAAGATACACTCTAGAACACATTATATATAGCAGAAATAAGTTTTAAAGTTGGTTTATTTCTTAAATTTGATAATTTTTCTTAGTCAAACTACGTTGTTCTACCGTTGCTGGATTTTTCTAAATAATTGGGCCCTAAAGCCATGTCAAGACTGGGTTACACCTGAGGCAGACACGGGGCATCGTATTGGATGTGTATGAAAAGGTTAATTGCCTTACCTGTTTAGTCTCCCAAATCTGTTTTCTTGTTTATATCAACGATTTCAGTTTTTTTTATAATTTTGCTTGTTGCCAAGATTAATTAGTCTGTGGATGCAAATGTTTTGTCATAGAATTGTCAAATAAGTGCTGGAGTATGTTTGAGACTAAATATTAATGTTAAGATAAATTCTTAGAAAAGATTTATGGGTTTAAAAATCAAATATTATTGCGTTCAAACATGGTAATGTGAAAGTATGTAATTTGATGTTTATTTGATAATTTGGATACCTAAAAGCTTGTAAATATTGCGATATAGGGTCTAAGGAAGGATTTTGTATTCAAAAAAGGATATAATTCACTAATTTAGATTAATTATTTTATATACTAATGTGTAACTGAAGGCATTTAAAAGTGATGGCATTGTCAAGCTATACCGATCTTGTTAGTGGACCAATTCACTACTATTATACATCTTTTAAAAGAGGAAGATTCATTTAATTTTTTTTTCTTAAACTTTAATTTTTTTAATTTGTTTGTATGTGATATCTTGCAGCTTTCTTTAAGTAGTGCCTTATTTGTAGCAACCCGCCTGAAAGTGTCTAACTTAATTTTGGAACTTGCTTTCCATTAAAGAAAATATTTAGCCGGTGGATTTTTCTTCAATGATGAAGGTAGGTGATTTTGCTTTATGTATATTTCCACTGTGTTTTTGTCGGATGTGTGCTTCATGTGTTAATGAGTATCAATAGTCATAAATCAATTTTAAAATTTTAACCTGAACCTTTCATCAATTGAAATATTTGGAATTTATTTATTTATTAGCCCCATATATAGCATAGTAATATGTTACGTAATTTAAGGACCATCCCTTACTTGTTAGGAGATGGATTTACAAGCACATTTGTGTAACTATTTTCTAGAAATATTTTTACGGAAAATAAAAAGAAAATGGTTAATTTTCCAACTAAATGGCTAGGATAAACTCGAAATGAAATAAGATAATTAGGTGCACGAATTCTAAATCGTAGAAATGTTCCGAAAGTTTTCATTGTGTCTCGAACTATCAAGCAAACACAAAATTGTTTAATGAAAATATAATCACAATTCTCCAACGATGTAAATTAAAATTCAGTCAAGTTCTAAACTTATCTTAATTAATTCCTCGGCAACATAAAGACTTAAAAACAGGCGAATTACATTTCGCAAATTATTGTTCTAAATCTACTGTTAAAACATTTCATTTTTATTCTAATTTGAATACTGAGATTTATGTTAATTTTTGTAAATCTGATTAATTCCACAAATGTATGCGAAAGGTGTATGAAATTTACATCAAAAACGTCTCCCAGAAGATAAGGAAACGTTTAAGAATGAGATTTGTATTATGCACAGGAAGCTGAGCGATCGTTTCCTTTTTCAAAGTGTTCCCCCTAAAAAAGTTTTGTGTGCGTAGGTGAAATGTGAAAGAAATTTTTCTTCATGCCATTTTCGTGTTTGCAAATGATCACCTCCGTAATGTAAACTTACAAAACCAAACTACATTTTTCACAATTTAAAAAAATAGTCTGCGTATGTTAAATCCACCATTCGTTATGGACGGAAAAACATGTTTGCATTGTTACGTTTCCTGTTCTTAATAATAATGGACGTGGGAAAATTAGACGCACGCAAAGCTTTTTTTTTGTTTTTGGGTTGTTTATGAAAGGAAGATATTAATTTTAAGTGAAAGCTCTGACATTTAGTTACGTACTTATTATTATAGCAACGTACATTATTCGTAACAAATACGGAAGGAAACGCGAATATTAGAGTTTAATACGCGAAAACTTAATCTTTGTATAATGAATCATGTAATAAACATGATACATAATAATATCATACGATAACGAGTAACTATATGCTTAACATGCATAACAATTAGATGCAGTAACAATTAGAAATGTCACTTTAAAATGTGTTTATCAGCACAACTTATAAAAATGGTAAATTAATTGGATGAAAGAGGCGTAAATGTTAATATTAATTTTAAGAAATCAAAAGTGTCTTGAGTTTATTGTTTCTAATTTTACTTCCCAAAGTTTCATATTTGTGGATGGAACCACTTTTAGAACAGAATCGCACAATGATCACAACTACTTTCGTTATTAGGTTACAATAAGCAAAAATAAAGTTCCTTTAATAAACGAACAAATTGATCTCAGAGTTTCTTGTTAGTAAAAGTGTATGTAAATTTAATTCTATCTTTATATACATATCTATAACATGATGAAAAAGTCTTTGGATCAGGATTGCCATAAAATTAACAAGCTATTTATGAAATTATTTATTTCTACTATTTTTGACATTTACTTCACAACTGTCATGTCAATAGATAATAGTTCAAATAAATTCCATTCTGTGTTCTTTTTATAAATGTGATTAAGTGATACTTAAAATAACTGCAAGCACAAGAAATAATAATAGCGTACGCTAACCTAACGTTTTCTGTGTACTATGGGGCTCTGTTTAGCGGTATCAGCGGGTCGTATTTTCTTGAACCAGGTGGCTGTGTCTACATTAGTGCTACTCAAGATACATTGGCGCTACTCTGTACAACTATAGAGACTCAGACATTTATCTAAAATTGTTTATTATTTCTACCCTTATTTGATAACACTTCATAATCACGAAATAAATAAAACTGATTATAAAAAGTTTCACAATTTATTATAATCTACCTGATAATTGTTTTGACATTTAAGGTGTCATTATCAAGGGTAACATAAATATAAACAAACATGGCGCTAAGGTATATACAAAATATGGATAACTAGATAAAAGGATCAAAATAATAGAAATTAAATATCTAACACTTCCAGTAATGGAGAATTACTGAGCTCAATCTGTTCATTCATTTATGATTCCCTGAAATTGTGTTTGTATATCTCGAAAGCTTCTTTAATTTGCATCTATTATTTCAAAAGTGTATAAATTGGATATTATTATGTTGAGTCATTATGCGATTCTGTTCTAAAAGGTGTTTGGCGTACCTAAATTTGTCTGGATGTTTATTTCTGTAACAACGCACTTGCTCTTTATGTTTTATGCGAAAGCTTCGTAGCGTTTGTCCAATATGTACCGACCTACAAAAACAAAAATTCAAATGGTCAATGCCCGATTTCATGATATCATGTGTTCTGTCTTTAGCATTAAATAAAAATGAAAAAGTGGTGGTGTTGGCTTTAAAAGCTATTTTGTAATTGTTGTTTTTTCGTACGTATGTGCAACTTTTTCTGATATTTTGCTAAAATATGGTATAGATATGTAATTTGTATCTTTTGTTTGATTGTCAATAGGATATATGTATTTTTTTATAAAAATTAAATTCTACTTAAAATATAAAAAAATATATAGATAATTAATACTAATATTAATATTCGTTTTCATTATCTGCAATAGTTGTTTCGGCGTTATTTGTATCTTGTAACATATTAAAAGTTCTGAAAATAAAAGTCCCACGCATGTGCGCCAATTGTAACGTACACTAAAAAATGCCCCACGATCAGGTGTCAATTGTAACATATGCTTTTTACTTTAAAACAAAATGTTAAACAAATGTCCCACACTTAGACATCAACTGTAACAACCACTAAAATCTTACTGAAACCAAAGCACGGCACTTACTGTACTTATGCACCGAATGAGATTTCTTTTGACGAATTATAGCTCAGGGTAGGTACTGGTTTCTTAAGCTCATATATTGTGAAGAAAAAATAAAGGTTGTAAAAATAATAAAAAATATGGGTGACATTACAATATTTTATCGGAATTCTCAAGTGAAAATAGATTCCGATTATATTGAGTGAATTGAATAAACTAATCGTAGTCAGATTGACCTTAAAGCAGGTTAACGTAAATAAATAACTTCAACAAATGATTGGTCCAACATTATCACAACCCAACCATGATTAGTTTAATTCTCATTTATTCATCGAACATTTAAATATCTTGTCATTAAAGACAATATAAAAACGTCTTGATGAGGGTATATTACGGATCCCTGGTTATACTAGCATAATTGCTTTATTAGCAATAAGTTTTTCATAAAAACGGTACAAGTAACTTTTATTTACAAACTTACTACTTATAAGATACAGTCTATCAGCTAATCTTGGTTAAATCGGCAGGTTTTACAGTCGAATAAACCACTAATAACACCACACAATAATGTCTTATTATTCAGTTAACTTTAGGTACGAAGTACCTTACACATTATACATGTAACGCTTTGGATTATTGGTGTCGATGGTGAAGTTTTAGTCGTTAATAATGAACATTAGAAATATCTATTATTTACAAGTTTTACGTTGCACAAATACAATGACCAGAATATTAGTATTGCAACGGAAACAAAGAACTGCAGTTTATTTATTGTTGAACTCCCTTCATAAATCCTCAACTAACGGCGCTCTGAATTAGTTATGAATATTTAATACGACGGACTAAACTGTAATATAAAGCACTTAAGCTTTCCTGACGAAAAAGAAATAACAAAAAACGATATCGGAAACTAACCTATTCGCACTTGGTGAACCGTATTTTATCCTTCTTTTAAAACTGTAATTTCGGCCGAAGCCGGCGCAAGGAGCTTCGGGACAAGAGCCCCTGACTTGGGCTCTGAAAGCCGCTGTCAGACTCTCCGTCTCAGACTAGATTGAAACTTTTCCCGGAATACGAAAAAATTGTCCCTGCTTGCCAATTTCTAAGAAAGGGGAAATAAACACCCTATCAAAAACTAAAGTGATATACATTGCACCAATGAGAAAATATGTCTAGAATATTCCTAATTTTATTTTGTTAAGACTAAGAAATACTTTCTCACGGGAGGTCTGATATTAAAAAATAGTGCGACTGGTTTAGAATCTATTTAGCAAACATAATATAAGCACGTAGCGGAAACATAAATTTGGTTTAAATGCATTTATACTGTCATTTCATCTATAAAACAATTTTATCTCAATATTTTCGTGGCTACAAACAAATTTATCTACATGAGAATGCTTTTTTACTGCTTCATTGTTTACAAAAAACTAATTTTTAAGCTGGTAACAATATTCATATATACAGGACCGTACTAAGATTATTTTTAATAAATACATTTTCAAATGTATTAAATTTGGTTCTCCAAATTTTAGCACGTTACAATCTTCATCCTGTAATTCATCTTCATGTATGGGAGCTATACTGTTTGAGTAATTACTCCCAGAACAATTTGAACCGACTGATGTGCACTAAAGGCCACCTTTTCTACATCTACAGGAGGAAGTCGCACGTCCAGTTTTACACGAGCAAAATATAATTTTTAATAAACTGCCAGGAGCTGCATTTTTGGGCATTTTAACCGGAACTAGTAAAGCAGCTTCATTTTTTTATCCCCATTTGAAAGATGATAGTGGTTTTTCTTTTTGCTCGCCTTCGCTAAAATCGCAATCGAAATCGTCTTGTGTTAGGTGTGCACATCCTTGAGCATATGGCATGCGATGACGCGACCAGTTTCAAAATTTTGTCGGAACAAAAAAGCACGTGCTTCCTTTCGAGAACGTTTTAATACAAAATTTCAAGAGTTATTGCCTGGAAAGGGAACAGACTGTTTTTGCTTTAATAATGAGCAGGGTCTGCAAATGATTAATTTAAATGTACTGACTGCAGTCGCAGACCAAGGACAAGTAAAGAGTCAGGAACTTTGTGTGAAATTTGTAGAAATAAAAGAAATATAGATGCAAATAGAAGAGACGCTAGGGTTGAATTTGGAAAATCAAACTATAAGAAAATGAAAGCTTTATCGAATTCGAAAATTGCTTCATGCTCTGTGGGAGACACGGTGAGAATCCCCATCCCGAATGTTGATAGGGACAGAGAAGATTTCCGGAACGTTCTAATGACAGTTACAGAAATTACTGACAAAGATCTTTATGAGCTATGAAACGAGAACGAAACAATAGCGGGACTGTTTTCGAGGAACCAGTTTTATATGTGCCAGGATGAACTTTTTAATATTGAAAATGTTTCGGAAAGAAAAAGCTTACGTCAACTTGCAAAGGAACAATCGCTTTTAGGAAGCCAAGGCTATAAGAGGTGTAATTGTAACACAAAATGTGTTACTAAGAGGTACCAGTGCAATGTTGAAGGGAATTCTTGCCATTGTCACGGCAGTTATATACAGAATGATTCAGAAATAAAAGTAATCCTTTAAATGGTAGGTAGAGCAGTAGAGCTAATTTACCTTGACAAGTATAGGTCAAAAACCAAGTTTTCCAGAAAATTAATTTTAAAGTTTTATTGAATGTTGGATCCGGTCCTGACCATGGATCATTTTGGATCCAAAATTCATTAAACTTTAAAATTTATTTTCTGGAAAACTATTGGTTTTTGACTTATACTTGTCAAGGTAAATTAGCTCTACTGCCTCCCCTCTACCTATCATTTAAAGGATTACAATTATTTCTGAATCACCCTGTATAATAAACCGAAAAAGGGCTTTAGTATTGTAATTTTATTCTTATTTTAATATAAGAACTGAAACGCGATGCAATATTTGGACACTTATTTATACAGTTCCTCTGTTAGTGTGTACCTGTGTGAATTACGTATTTTTATTTACTTACTTTACGTTACTTGTGAATTTTTTGAATAAAAAGTTATCAATCTTGTTTACATTACTCTTATTAGAATCATTAACCTAACTTTTCCCAACCGGCGCGGCATTGGGTAGTGCTATTTTTATACGGTTAAAGTCCGAATTACAATTTATTTTAATTATATTCCACACTTAGGCCCTCCGTGGTCGAGTGGTAGAGATCCTACCTCTCGTTCAGAGGGACAGGGGTTCAAATCTCGGTTGCGACTGAGTTTTAAAAAGTTAGTACAATCGTGTTTGAGATTCTTACGATAAGGTATTAAAGTTGTATGGGTGATAAAGTATGGGGGAGCGTAATGTACTCGTACTTGCTACAATAGCTCCATTACCTCCATTGCACTCCCATAAGAGTTTGTGTGGAACCCCGACACTGCAAAATGCGGTAAAATGGGAATGGATTATGTATGTATATTCCACAATTTACCCAGAGACCTGAGGTAAAGTTAAGTTAACCCGGGTAAATCTAGGTTTACTCACTCTTGTATCATTACCCGTAACATACATACTAGGCAGGGACCTTCTGGATGTGTGACTCAGACTCAACTAGCTGTTTTTTGTAGTTTGAACTAGCTGGACAACTCTCCGACTTATGCAGCTCTTGCACAGATAAGTTGTTAACTTAAATTATTTTCTCTTCTCTTAAATTTTCTTTTTTAGTATATTTTAAAATAATGTAAGACTTTTAATACTGGTTGGGATTGTTTTAGTATGTATCTAAAAACCTGTCTAGTCGGATTTGAGAAAAATTATTTTTCCTAAAATGGCAGATGCATCGAGTCACTTTATAATGACGGAACATAATAACAAAATGGTAATGATATTTCAAATTATCATATTTTAAATGCAAATCCATATAGAAAACTTATCATCCTAACTCGGGATCGAATCCAGGACCTTCCGCTTTCCGGACATGATCTCTACCAACTGAGCTACCAGAGCGGCCTACAGTAGCATGACAATTTCTGTATACGAACTATCAATTGCAAACGAGTGTAACAACTAGATATAATTGCTTTATCAAGTTCATAGACTGGAAATTTGTCAGCAACACATCAACTATCAAGCGTTACATGCCCCTTTTTGTGTATCAATTTATCATAAACTAGTGAATTAATAAATGATGGGTATTAGGACCATCATTTTGTACATTAACTTTACTGTAGAAATTTCCGTAAGACGTAAGAAATTAATATTAGAAAGAGTATAGTAATAAAAAGATAAAAACGATAAATTCACGATCGTACTAAATAGATTAATTTAAGCTAACAAGAGAAAATAGGACGAAAATTCTTGCTTTTAAGGTGAAACTACAAAGCAATCTTTTCCGCTGCTGCTGATTGCTCCTTAGGGAAAACGTTTTTACAAGGAATTAATTCTTTTAAACGTAGCATACAACGGGAATTAAATCTGTAATGACTAAACCCTCTCATTAGCAGAAATAATCGTAATTCTGTGACCGTAACGATCTAACATTTTTACAACTTGATTATCTTTCATTATTATCAATTATTAATGGAATTTCTATTGTTTTTTAAATTCGACTTAGCTTTTAAAAGATTTGATCCTATAGGGAATAAAATTATTTTTATTTTATTATTTCTTGTTCGACGTTTAGTGTCGCTTTCATAAAACGAAGTATTGAACTGAATTTTATTTTTAGTTCTCTCGATAAAATTTTACAGTTTGGAAAAACTAATACAGTGAATGCAACTTTGATTTCATCAATAGGAGAAATACAATACAATATGAATTATATCCTGAACTTCAGCTTCGTTTATATAAAATTGCTGCAAAACGCGCAGCGAGCGTCAATTTTCAGAATACCTATCAGTTTGACATTTTTATAGCCAGAACAAGTATTTCCAAAGTTGCAGTTTCTGATTCTTGAAAATCCATCTCTTGCGGTTTCGGTTGATATGATTCCTCTTCTAGTTGGAAAATCAATAGAAAACAATATTTTTACAATTTAATAATTTCGAAGAACGCAAGAAAATTTCCTTCGTAATTTTCAGTCTTTACATACTTTATAGTAAATCTCTCTTTGTACACCAGTTTATCTGAAAATATTGTTTAAATTTCTAAAGTTTTGAAGTTTCTGCGATAACATTTGATGGATTATTAAATAAGTTAAATCTTTCGTTCGGTTTCACAACGTTGAGGTTTTTCTAGAAGAAATTTTTCAATACAATATCTGTTTACTTTGGAATTATTCTATTTGTCAATCAGTTTTTAAAAGATAAACATATTTTTCTTATTAATTCAGTTTTCATGTTTTTCTTAGACTCTTCTCGTTTCCTAATTCTAGATTTTAAAAATGGAAGACCTTGCTACTACATAAAACAAGCTGTTCTACGGATAATATCGCAGTGGAAGAATATACAGCAGATTCAATCGATTGTCGACACTTTGAAGTCTTTCAACTAGTTTCGAATATCGCACGCACCATGATCAGTTCGCCGAGACTTCCCGATCGTCATCGTATACTGGTAATAACAAGCAGTAGTTATCATAGCATAACTGTTGTTCTGTAGCCCGCCAATAGCCTGAGAATACAATACGATCACACTCGGCCGACAAGGAATATTTGCAAGAGTGCACCTACTGTATACCCGTATACTGTGATAATATGTCATTTGTATAATTTTGAGGCTGGCTATGTGTGCACGCGTGTTTAAAATCGTTTTATTAATTTTTGATTAATTGGGTTTCATTGTTACTGAAACCTATCTCACCCCATATTTGAAATGAATTCTGAATTCTGTGCTGCAAAGCAAAACACACTGGGTTGAAATATTTTCTAGTGAATAAAACACCGACAAACAGAACCCTCTAGAATAAAATTGTCTAGACTGCTACCTGCAAAATATTGAGTTACCCCGAAAGTTTTGTTGAAACTGTTCTAGAATAATGTGACGTAATTATCCGTCATTGGCTTAAGAAAATTCCCGCCATTTCTTTTACTGGTTCATTTAAAAATTTGCCCTTTTCAAAACCATACGGTTGCTGAAATGTTTTCAATTTAGTCAAAATCAGCAATAGACCACCAAAACAGGCAGATGCGTCGAGGTCCCTCTGGACACTTTGCGTCTCGGGCAGCGAATCTTGTACCCTGAAGTAGCATTCGGTCAGAAGATGGGTGTTTTACCCCAAGTTAGCGGGCTTGTCCGAGTATTCTTCTTTCCCGTATTATTATCGAATAAAATTAATCCAGTGGAGGATTATTCCGCAACTACAGTTTCAGTTGAGTTTTAGTAAAAGGAGTTCGAAATATGCCGTTGGCATCTCCCAAATATTCAGTACCGTGTTTAACTGCTGTTAAATGTGCAGAAATTTAAGTGAATAAATTAAAATAGCCATAATAATTACCGTAAAGATATCTAATTATTAGTTCAGTACGATGTACAGTTTTACAATTAAAGTGTGGTCAGTATTTTATTACCGTATTCAAGTTTTTTGAATAACTTCTTCTGATAGTAATACAGTTAATACAACGAAAGATTATCATTATCGATCTAAACGTTACGTAAACCAAGTTTAAACGGGATTTCGTTCTAAAGTAATTCATATACGAAAGTTTTTAAAATTAAATAACTTCTAAACGGCACAATTTAGTGTGGTGCTATTTATAATAAAGAAAAACATTTTAATAGTTGACAATTGAATTTGTATGGTTGTTCCAGCTAGTTAAAAGGGAATGTTATAGATTAATAGTTCTATAGAAAAACAATTACTGCGAACTTTAATCCTTTGGTCTGGTGTGTAAAGCGGTGCCAGCAGCGGGTGTTTTCCAGGTTCTCCAATTATTTCAGTTTGTTAATTCAGTGTAGTTAGTGATTACTAAAATCTTTTTTTGTGTTAACTACTTTGTGGGATGATTTCGAATCAACCTATTCGAGCTAGGTATTGCGAATTAATAGATATTTCTGTGAATTTGAAGTAAGTTGTATGAAAATTTATGTACTGTATTATTATTTATGTACTAATTTTACTGATTATTGGTTTGCACGTATAATTTTCCCCGTCGCTTAGAATTCTTAAGTTGGGTATATTTTTTATTAAATCCACAATGATATTCTAATTGATAACTTCTCATTTTAATTTTTTTATGGTTAAATAAACTTATTTTTTAATCTAATCATACTGAATATTATAGGACCATATATTTATGAAAGTCCTTAAATATTTTTCATCCAACTTAAGTTTGACATAACTGATTATGATTAAAAATTGAATTAGATTTAATAGATCTAATGTCGATTTCTGTTTGCGAGTATCGGGTCATTATCTTTATAAAATTCTCTGATCTTCCTAAACAGATGGTGCTCAACAAAATGCATTTTCTTGTGTCTTTAAACCTATATCCCTTTCTTTTATAATTAGTGAGCTATGGAAACAATACCCGCGACCTGAATTTAAATTTGTTAAATAGATACTTCAAGCCGGAGCAATTTTGACTCGTACAGCAAGTATCAGGCATTTTTGTGTTAAGGTCCAAGTGCACCCAAAAAAAACGCGTGTTGCTTGTTTCATAAATAATTAATTAATGTGATAACTTTGGTTTTAAGTTAATACTCTAGGAATGTTAAAAACTTGCTTACCTAACTTGTTCGGGATATTAAAATTTTTAATTAAATTATTTCACGTTTTACGTGAAAAATTAATTTCCAAAATTTTAAGAAAATCGTATGTCTAGGGACTAAATTATTACCCGTTTTTTGCCAAAAAAAACAGTTTTTTTTGCCAAAAAACAGATTTTTTGGCACTATACATACGATTTTGTTAAAATTCTGGGAAAATAGTTCAAATACTATGAGATTTAAGTGGTATTTCTTTGGTTAACTTTGAATGTACAGTTTCTCTAAAATTAATTTTTCACGTAAAAAATGTGAAATAATTTAATTAATAAACATCGTTTTTCAAAACAAGTTCCGTAAGCAAGTCTTACTTAACATTCCTAGAGTATTAATTTAAAACCAAAGTGATCACATTATTATATTATTTATGGAAAAAACAACGATTATTGATCATGCGGTTAAGATTTATGCACCGTATTGGGGTGTCTAAATGGCCCTTTTGTAATGATTTTTTTAAAATTTGTTATAGTTATTTACAATATAAGTAAATCCATTGTGATTTTGTTTAGAATTTGTGAATGTACCTTTACATTTTTTTTTTGGATTTTAAGGAAACCTTTGGTTCACTGTCACCCATCGCGAGGCTTTGTTCTGTTTTGTTTAAGGTGTTTTAGTTGAAGAAAAAGCTTGTTTCATTGACGGTCTACCGTGGGGCATTCTTGTGTCGAAATAATGTAGTTTCACTGGCTCCCATCGCGGGGCATCATTTTGTTTTGATGAGAAGAAACCTTAGTTTCAACCTAACGTAATAAGTAATAGGTTAATATTAAGGCTGTGGGATTAAGCCTATATTAATCAGAGTTCTGAATTAAAAAGAAAGGAGAGAATTTTTTGGATGAAGATTTAACTTGAAAAACGATATAATCGGAGAAGTCAAAGCAGGTTTGGAAATTTGTAATTCCTGTTGTATATATAAGTTTGTTACAATTTAACTTATTTATCTGAATTGTACGTAAAGATTCTAAGGTAAGTCGATATTTTAAAATTAATGTATTAAAATAAATTCTATTTTAACTTCTGATTACTATATTCTTTCTTTGTTAACGATACTTGGCCATAACACATACGTAATTATTTTTTAATACTAAGTTATGCTATAAAAAGTAAAAATTCAAAAAGAAAATGTTTCACTTTCTTACAATTAATCAGAAGACTTTCACTACTTTTCTTAATGAAATGTATTCCTATATAATATTTTTTTAGTTTTATTGTTTGTTTAGCTCCAACTTCTGGATTTTGAAGAGTTTAATAATTTTTTAAATTTTTATTAAATTAACTTTTTGTTACAGTCGATTATAATCTATTGCAAACACCCTATTAGATTAGCAAGCACCCTAATCTCTTTCTAATTTTCGCAGTCCTATAATTTCTGCTCCATGTTCATATTTGATTTACCTTAAAATTAATTGCTCTGCACCGTTCTTATGTTAGTAGAGGTATAGTTTTAGTTATAGAGTAACAGTGAAATTAAAAAATGATTAATCACAGTTGCTTATAAGTAGAATACAGTTGATTGTTTTAACGTAACCTATCGATGTAAAGGAGCGTGTTTTTGAACCATACGCTTATGGTTACTAATTTATCATATACTTATTTGATCAGATCTGATAATTTATTGGATAACACTATTTCTTGTAATAAATTGCTCAATTTACAAACAGTACTTCCTGTATAGATCTCTGGTTTTAATAATGTAATGTTGAAGAATTGGGCAAACTTTACATTCGCATAAAGGCTATAATTTTTATAGCAGAATTAACTGTAAAGTGTATGCTGGAGATTCTAGGACGTTCTAGGACGAGATTGTAGGACATGGAATTCTACAACGTACTAACACTTTCTACAATAGTACTTTTCATGTAGTACAGTTTCTACTGTGCAAGTCCTATAGAGTCGGTTAGAATCCCGGTATCTTCCTTAGCGCATGCGAGATTCCAGCAGAGCTATCAAACAGCAATACACGCCAAAGACCATATCAATATTGTCGGATACGTAAATAAAAATTAGCAATGGCTGGTACTATAGAATACTTCCTTTTATTATGTATACTATGCCTTTGTAACAAATAACACTGGATTAAATTCAGAATATTTGCCACAGCTAGTTACTCCACATACATACTTAAGTAGGTAAATCAATATTTTAATAAAATTCAACCCCACATTCGGAAAATAAAAATTATTATTTAACATGCTATAAAACCGTACTTATCTTACTATTTGTCCATTTATTTCTCAAAACTCACCTGCAACAAAAACCAACAATTAATTTTCACACCACAGGTAAAGAAATTGCTAAATATTAAACTGTGTCTGTGTAACATAGGCAGGCAGACAAAGGTATAAGGATAGGTAGTAATTTTCTAGTTATAATCATGATCATTTGATCATCCATTATAGGCTTTATTAGAATTAAATTAAATTTATTTTAATGCAAACAGTAAGCAAAAGTAATGGATATACGAGGGACACCGATAATATCTAGAATGCCATGTTTTTAAAAACGAATAAAATTTGTTTTTAGTTGACGGCTACGTTTTAATGTTTTGCGAGTTGTTGCCGTTTTGTTTGTTCGATTTGCTCTAATAGTTTTTTAATTATCATAATTTAAAGATTATGTGTTCACCCAAAAATGAATTTGACTAGAGAACATTTTCGGGCTATGATCTTTTACGATTTTAAATCGTCATTAACGCCTAAACCGTATGAAGAGCGGCTTAGAAGTGCATTTGGCGAATAAGTGTCCCGTCTAAGGCAACAATTTATAATTGGTACAGCGAATTCAAAACAGACCGGTTTTTTCTTAGTGATGAATTTCGTGAAGGACGCCCAAGAACTGCTGTTACTGATGAAAATATTGCCGCTGTTCAAGCAATGCTCGAGGAAGATCGACGGACATCTTATGAATTTATTCGGGCGACATTGGGCATTGGTATGGGTCAAATACAAAACATTTTACATCAACAGTTAGAAGTGAGAAAACTTTGTTGTCGATGGATTCCACATAAACTGACTCCCGATCAAAAACAACAACGTATTGAATGGTGCAGAAAAACTCTGGAAAAATTCCAAGGCGGCACTTCAAATTTGGTTTGGAATATCGTCACAGGTGACGAATCTTGGATTTATTGTTATGATCCTTAAAAGAAAAGTCAATCGGCTCAATGGATCTTTCGAACCGAACCTAAGCCTACAAAAGTGCGAAGAATTCGCAGTGTTGATAAGAAGATGATGGCTAGTTTTTTTTTCTAAAACGGGTCATATTGCTACTATAGCATTAGAAGATAGATGTACTGTTACTGCCGATTAGTACACAAATGTCTGTTTACCACAAGTCTTTGAAAAAATTCGTGAAAAACGCCCCAAAGGAAAAATAATCTTACATCATGACAATGCATCGTCGCATAAAGCAAAAGTAACAACTGAGTATTTGGCTACTCTAAAAGTCAGCACCATGGACCCTCCACCGTACAGCCCTGACCTAGCACCTTGCGATTTCTTTTTGTTTCCTAAAATTAAAGATAAAATGCGTGGGATCACTTTTTCATCATCAGATGAAGCAGTGGAACATTACAAAAACCTGGTTTCTGAAGTGTCTCAGGAAGAGTGGCATCGTTGCTTTAAGGACTGGTTTCATCGAATGCAAAAATGTATTGATGTTAAAGGGGAATATCTTGAAAAACAATAAAATCATTAAAATTTTTTTAAAACTAATCCTTGTTTGATTTTCTAAGAATTTTTAGTGTCGCCCTCGTACACTACTGTCAGAATGTATCTACTTATTCACTGGTTTATCTCAATACTAAATTCAAAACATGTCTCTGAGCAACATTTTGTATTTGACTTATTCCAATACGTATTTTAGTAGCCAAGTTATCTTGTTCGCGGCTTTCAGACGGTTTATCGCCGTGAAAATTAAGGAAGCCAAAGAAAGTTGGGTCGAAAAGGCATGAAAAAAATTCAGACTGTAGACGAAACATGACGAACACATCGTGCATGAAAAAGTAAAGGAAATGGCTAGTATATCGAAAAATAAAGTTAGTAGATGGTGAAGGTAAAATTATAAATAATACAGACGAAATCAATATCTCTTCTGTATTTTTTATAATATATATGAGAAGATAAGTGTATCAACAAATTATTCGGAGATAATAGAATACAGTAAACAGACTCTGGAAACACAGAGTAAAGAAGTTCCATCCATTCTAAAATCGGAAGTCGAACATGCTATAGAAATTCTAAAGCAGGGAAAGCTCCAGGGTCTGACAGAATACGCACAGAGCTATTAAAACTTATAAAAATGATAATTTTAAATGACTAGCAACCCTCTTTAACCGAATACATGAAAGAACTGAAATGCTATAAGCCTAATTCCAATTTAGACTCATAAGAAGCTTAGATAAAACGACTTTAGCATTATTAAAAAACTATATTGGAATCAAGTAGCTGCAGTGAAAATAGGTATAATGCAGTTTATATTCAGAAGAAATATTTGCTAAAGCACTTCATGAAACTCAATAAGTGTCAAGGTGAACGAATAACTTATTACACAGTAAAAAAATCATCTCCGTGAACAATTTTTCGATTAAGAACACGCTCAAAGTCAAATTTTTAGAGTACTGGGCAAAAACTTTAGAATTAAAATTCAGAGTAGAAAAACGTTTTTTTCACTCTATTCTTATAACAAAAAAAATAATTAAATAATAATAATATAATTAATAATAGTGGAACATATAGATCCACTATAATTTTAATATCTTTTTAATAGAAGAAAAGCCGTTAAAAAGTGATCTGTGAAGTGATTTGTTAGTGTTAATGTAACTTTAGTTAGATTAAATAAAACGAACTGGCGTCAATATACACTTGAAGGGTATTTTACAAGAGAAGCATGTACGCAAAAAATGGCGACAATCAGTTGCTGGCGTATTTGACTTTGACTAGTTATAAGTGTTGAAATTTGCAATTTCAAAAGTAACTAAAATTGGTGGGAACAATTTTACAAATCTTTAAATAACTTAATGTAGCTGTACAATTATATTATATTGATTTATATTGACTAGACCAAAAAACAGGTATCTGTGCATAAATAATAGCTCCTACATTAAGTTTAGATTTGTAAAATTTTGAAATTCCCTCTAAAAGCTTTATTAGTTATAACTAGACATCTGTTAGTGCAAATATGTCCATGCTTTTTTACTGCGTGTAAATGTGAAACTTCGCAGTTTGTTCTAATAATTAATATAAGGTAACTTAAAAAATTTTACATTTTAAACATTTTTATTATTTTACAGTTTTAGTAATTAGTGTTACTTAGAAAGACTAAGACAGAAGCACTTGGAACTTATAAGACATGTTCAACAGTAGAATATTTAATATGTTTCAACGGAGTTGTACTTCTTTCAAAAATTCATATTCAGTGTTTTATTTACAAACAATAAGCAAAAATGTTTTGAAATTACGTAATTAAAAGCAATAATTATAATGATATCTAATTCTAATGATATTGGAGCACGAGCAGTAGTTCACTCTAGCAACAATTAACAACCATACCATTGACTAAGAAAAACAATTTCGAAGTAAAGGTTCCGGGGTGTCCTTTAACGAAAATAGAAGGTTTCTAACTGTGTCCGTGTATATTTTTTCAATACGTTCTTGTATTTTAATTATATATAAGTATATACTTTTTATATACGTTTGAATTGCAATAAATAAATAAAACAATTATTTTATTATTAAGCTTGACCTTGGAAAACTACACTAGTTTCACTCTAAAATTTCAATGTAAATAGGAAACAAATTATACAAAAGTATCATAACAATCTACTCTAAATAGGCAATATTTTTCCCAAACAGAGTATAATATTACTCCGAAACGATTAGAAATTTGACTGATTTAGTGTAAAAAGGTTACTATAAATGATTAAAAACATAATTATTAGTGTGACAAATTTACACTAACATATATTGAAGTTAACTCTATGGTCAACCAGTGGCGTGCGGTCCATGGAAGCAATGGAAGCAATGCTTCCCTTAAAAATTTATTAAAAATTAAAAACCAATGCTAACAAAAATAATTTTATAAAATTATGGTTATTGTTTATTTAAATTTGAAATATTTAATCAACTTAAAGCTCAATATCAATTCCGTACAGCAAAAAGTATAATTATTTAGACTACTATTTTAAATTACGCTCATTAAACTTGCGTGGAAAGGTAATACCGATTCAAATGTGTTACATACACTGCATATAAGTACTGATTTCGTTGCTTATTGCACTTCTCTCCGCCAGCCGCCCAGTCGCCCCTTCGTTAGTCGGCGGGTACCTTGTATTTACATTGTAGTAAGGTCACATTATTTTTAGTGTGCTCCATGCCCAAATGTTTATTTATTATAATTTGGTTATTTGTTCGATTTAGTGTTTGTTAAATGTAAATCTTCGAATGAGACTGTATTTTGAAACATTTTATTATTACAATTTATATAAGTTGGATTTTTTTTAAAGACAAATAATTCTATTTAATCTGCTCTGTAGGTATGCAAATTTAAAATTGCATTATCGTCATGACTACAAATTTAGTTGCTTCGGTAGAAGGTTCGAGTACTTCCGATATAACCGAATCGAAACGATTTTGTTGTTCAGTTTGTAAATTATTAGATTTTTCTGCATACAGTTTTGGAGGGAAATTACAAATTGTTGAGAAGGCAGATCAAAACCAGAACTTTCAAATTTAACAACAAATATTAAAACCTACACCAGGTATTTTGCTAAAAAAGTACGAAAATCGAATTTTATTATAAACAGTAGTATTTTTTTGAAATAAAAAATAATAGTCAACAAATTCCATAAGTATAAAGTATAAAAGTTCTTCTTTGAAAAACTTTTAAGCTTAATAATCATAATACTGTTTTTTATTGTACCTAGTAGGGGCGGATCCAGAAAATTATTTTGGAGGGGGTCATTTTTTGAAAATAATTGTTTTAAATAAATTAATAATTACTATACAAACATTTGTTTTTATCCTATGTATATTTATTTATAAATGTTATATATTGCACAATATTTAATAAACATTAACTACTTTTACATTCAATTTTTTGTAGCTATAATACTAAAGTATATATCAAAACTTAGGGGTCCCCCCCCCCGGTGGATCCTGCCTATACCTAGGTATATTAAATTTAAAATCGTAGTTGCTTCCCTAACCTAAATTCTCACCGAACGCCACTGTGGTCTACACTAAGGTACCGATTAGATATTTTACTCTAAATGTATTGGACCTAAACAAACACTTTTTAGAGTAGTCTATGTTTAATTTTTACACTAAAACCTTTACTGTGTAACAACAAAAGATACGTAGTGCATTATTACTGATACAGGTACTGCTGGCAGTACCTGACAGTGCAAAATTGTTAAAGAAGGAAATAAATAGCAATATTGATTACAAATCTAGTAAATAATCAGACAAACGTTGTTGACATATACAAGAATGTCAAGTTTCGTTGAACGTGGCGCAACCCCTACGGTGGTCAACGAATTGAGATACCCTTAATTAGCGCCGCACTTACTATTGCCACAAGCTACAAGTTCACATTGGTGCGAGCGAGGTTGCATAACCTCCCTCTATTAGCTCTCCAGGCCAGTACCGGCACCCGTCTTCGAAAAGTCCCTTCACCCCTAGTCTAGCATGCGGATTAACTCTGCCCGGCAGAGTCCAATCTCAATGTGGCGAAGCTTTGACCTAGGTCTGCCTAGAATATCTTAAGATTTTGCCACCCTGGTCTACCCCAATAAAGGCTTGGTGCGCCCCGACAGAGCCCTCTATACTAACGTGGAGGTGGCTATTAGTCGTATTTGTTCTGTATTCGCATTAACTGCCCTTGTAGGGTATGTATCCTCCGTGGTAGTCTTCCTGGAATAAGCCATATCGGTGAGTCTTGACTAAAGTCACCTGATCCACAGTATTTGACTACATCAGAAAAGCATCTGGCCGTCACTGCCGGGATAAACCTTGCTAGTTACTCTAGCGTCCTGGAACACATGCAGCGAAATAGGAACTAGGATAAAACACACTAGAACGGTCGTTCAAAGTATGAAGCAATTTCTATGTAATGACGAATTTGGAGGTGAGATATCAAAAGGTGAAGTATTATGTTTACTCGGTTTTGCTATCCGTGATAGTGAATTACCATAAGAAGAATAAAATAGGTGTTATAATACGAATTAATATTATCAACAGACGAAAAGCTGCATACCTGGGTACCATACTACCAAACAGCAAATATAATGTACACAGTAGAAAATCAGCCCCGTGAACAATTTTTAGAGTACTGGGTAAAAATTTTAGAGTTAAAATTTAGAGTAGATCAACATTTTTTCATTCTATTCTTATAACAAAAGTAATTCTTCACTACTGAAATATGTTTTCTCTCTGTATTATTAATTCACTCTATATAGATTGAATACGCAATCTAATAGTATTCTACTTTAAAAGTATAACAAAATCCACTCTAATTCTAATTTTGTTAAGAGAAGAAAAACCATTAAAAAGTGATCTAAATTTGTAAAAAGATGTTTTCTAGTGTTGATGTTATTCTAGTTAGAGTAAATAAGACGAATTGGCACCAATATACACTTGACAGGGTATTTAGTAAGAGAAGCATGTACCCATTAACGACACTAACAAAACATGACAACAATCAGCTGTCTGCTGTATTTGAACAGACTTGCTGAATCTCTGAAATTTCAAAAATTACTAAAATTAGTGGGAATTTAAAAATTTTACAAATCTTTCACTAACTTAATGTAGCTGTGCAATTTAAAACGTAATGAACAACTAAGCAAAATTAAGAGATCAAAATTATATTGACTAGACCAAAAACAGGTATGTGTACATAAAAATAACATTAAGTTAAGATTTGTAAGATTTTGAAATTCCCGCTAATTCTAGTAACTTTTTAAATTGCAAAGTTTTAACAGTTAACTAGACACCTGTAGATATTCATGCCTTTTTACTGCGTGTGAACGTGAAACTTCGCAGTTTGTTTTGATAATTAATATAAGGTAACTTAAATCAATTTTACATGTTAATAGTATATTACATTACTAGTGTGGAAAGTGAAACTTTTCGCACGCACGAGGCGTAAGCCGAGTGCGGAAATCACACGAGTGCAGAAAAGTCACTTTTCAACGTGTAATGTACAATATTTTTCCTACAACCCTTTCAAATTTCAAATGTTTAAAAAATGTAGATTTTTGAAATTTTCAAGAATATAATTTTTGAAGATTTTAAAGCAAAATTTTTATGGTTAGGTTTAACAAAAAAAATCACACTTAAAGCTAATTTTCTTAAGCCATTTATTTTTAGGATATAAAGTTTAATTTTTTAAACAACTTAGTTTTACAATATGAATAATTATAACGAGATTTCTATCAAAACATTTCCAGAAAAATAAAATTAAGTTATCTTGATAACTTAATTTTATTTTTCTGGAGCTGAATAAAGTTAAATGTAAAAGTATTGTTATGACAATTGTTAAAGTGAATGGGTGTTTGTTAACATTTTATTTAATAGATTCTTTTACTAAATATAAATTTCAATTTTAAAAAATCATATTTTCATAACATTTAAACATAGTATAAAATTAAACCTTGGGTTTAGCAGCAAAGTTAATTAAATGAATTACTATTACAATTTATAATATAATTTGAGAGGCACATAATTTATTTTTTCTTTATATTTAATAATATCTTCATAATTAACAAATATAACTTCAACTATTTTAATAACATAATGCCATGTGTGCAAGAGGTTGCCTAACTAAATTATTACTTTTATTTTTCTCCCATTTGGCATCGCTGATTTTAATCTTGGCAAACTTGCTTCAATAATTTTCGTGTATTATAGTGAGGTTATGTTAGGTGTAATCTATTAGATATTTCTTTTTGATAGCTAAAATAACTAATTAAACAATAATTAAAGTTATATTTATAAGAAAAGAATAGATACATAATGGTTAAAATGCTTCTCAAAATTGGATTAAACATTAATGTCATCATTTTAATGTAAACAAAATCCATGGATTTCTAGGTATTGCTTAGCGTGACGTATTTTCATAACACACACGTGTGTTATGTTCCTAACATACGCGTGTTATATGACTCACTTTCTTAATGTCGGTAGCTTTTGCTATTGTTCACTTTCGTATGGGGTCGTAGGAAAACATTTTATTCATACATGTATTGTTTTATAATTTTAGTAATTAGTGTTACTTATGATAAGTAATAAGACAGGAGCACTTGAAACTTGACATGTTCAACAGCAAACACTTTTTTAAATAACTCATATTCAGTGTTTTATTTTCAAGCAATGAACAGGGATATTAAGAAATTAGGTAAGTAAAAGTAATAATTATAATTGTATTTTATTCGTAGCACCAAAGAGTAATTACATCATAATTGTAGTAATTTTAAACTTGATTTTTGAACTGGCGGAGTTCACAAAGTGCTGCAAGCTGCAAGGAAATCTCCTAAATTTCATGAGAGTTAGCAGGGAGCACGACCAGTAGTTCACTCAGCAAGATTTAACAATACCATGGACCAAGACAAACAATTTCGAAGTAGAGGTTCCGAGGTGTCCTTTAACCAAAATAGAAGTGTCCCACTGGGCTCGTATACATTTTTTTTAATACGTTCTTATGTTTTAATTGTACATATATACTTTTTATGCATGTTTGCATTGCAATAAATAAATAAATCACTTATTTGATTATTGACCTAGACCTTGAAAAAGTACACTATTTTCACTCTAAAATTTCAATCTAATTATACAAAAGTTTCATAACAATCCATTCTAAATAGGCAACATTTTTCTCAAGTAGAGTAAAAGATTCAAAAGTCAAGAGTAAAATCTTACTCTAAACCGATTAGAAGTTTGACTGTTTTAGTGTAAAAAAGATATAATTGTTTTAGAGTGTAATAAATGTATACTAACATTGTATTGAAGTTAACTCTAGCGTCTACACGAAGGTACAAATTAGATATTTTACTCTAAATGTATTGAACCTAATCACACACTTTTTAGAGTGGCATAGTGTTCGAATTTTACACTAAATTTTTTACTGTGTAAAGAAAAAATCAGAGAGAAGGCAAGTTTAAACGTCGAAAATCTAATAAAAAAAAAACAGAAAATACAGAACAATTTGTTATGGCTATCGCTAACCTCAACTTATAAAGACAAGGCACCGAAAACATAAAAGACTAAAAAAGATAAAAAAATAACATGATATCAATATTGTAACGATTTTTACTATTTAAAATTACATAGCCCTTTGAGACTATTAGTTAAATTGCGTTTTTGTTAACGTTATCTGATCTATAACTGTAATCGAAATAAGTGTTATATCTATCAAAAAGTTTCTGGCTATTCCACTGTATAGGAAATTCGTTAAGGAAATTTATGTTCCCCCGAGATTAAAAAGAAAATCGGGATCCCGATATCTAAGAAAAAAATTCGTATCTATAAGCTCGTACATCAAATAATCACGATAACGTTGAACGTGCTCAACATTCAATAAATTGTAGTTTTACGTATGTCCTTATTTTTATTATGTGAATTTTGTTAAGAAAAATGTCTTGCTGTAATTTTGTTATAATATTGTCCGTAGAAACGCATTTATTTGCATATTATTAATCGAATTAAAAATATGTACTTTATGAAGTAATTGAATAAACTTTAATAGACTAACAAAAAAAGTTGTCTCTTATTTTTAAAACTAAATAAATTTATTGTTAGTCATAATCAGGTTTCTAATACAGTTGCCTTTGAAGTTCTTGATAGTATCTTCTCTGAGATAAGTTAATTTTTAAGATTTTCGTTTTGAGAACGTTATGAAAGCAATTATTATTGTCTGAAACTGAGAGACATTATATAAATACAACCGAGCAGAGATTAGAATACAAAGGTTACAATAGAAATTATTAATTTTAGATTCACTGTACTGTCTAGGACATTTCAGATAATTATTATCTGCATTGGACCGCAAAATGTTCTGTTATTTATAGGAATGACTAATTGAGAATTGCAAATGAACATATTAAATGAGCTAAATACTTTGCAGATCAATAGATTTTGAATTGAATTATGTAAATATTTGGGCAAACCATCAGTACTTATTACTGAAATATCTCATAATTTATGTAGCAACCATGTTGCATCCAATTCGAATTTAATATTGAATAATTGAACATGACTTACAATTAAATATATACTCAGAAGTTGAAGAAGCAACCTTGGAAGTTTCACTTTTTGTTTGACCCCTCTAGCGGGTGACACAGGGGGTAGACTCAAGCTCATGCATATTTTGTTTATTTACAAATTATTGTATTTTGATAAAATAGGTGTGGATGTATTAGACGCAAATTCCGATTTTTCTTGTCATAGAAATCTAAGACAGTTGCCTTCCGGTTTTGCTGGAAATGACCCCAAATTTTAATTCTTTGATGGAATACTCCGTATATTTTAGCATATTTATATGTTACGAGTTTAAAATTAATATAACCACGTTGCCAAATTTAAATTTAAAAATACAACTTCAAAATTTGATTAGTGCTCTTCTAATGATTTCTCCTTTTTATATAATTTTTGATAAGGATTGAAGCGCATTCCTTAATGTGTATCGTTGTATTTTCAATTTAATCTCCTATTTAATGGTATACGCGTGCCCTTGACCCGTCTACACGTTCTAGACTCCCGCTAAGTACACGAGCGTCTCGCGCCACATGCGATCCGGTGTTAATTTGACATCGCAGGATTTGACATCGCTGGATTTGACATCACAGGATTTGACATCGTATGATTTGTACCTAACCTATTTAAAAGTAAAGTTTCGTTTTCGTTTTATTTATAAGATTTGAGAAAACATGATCACTAAATATAAAGTGGAAATTGGGTATAATGAGTTTCAGTTTGAATCTTCTTTAGGTAAGCTCCTGGATTTGATAATAATATTTTATTTAAGTTTATTTAGTGTTTATAGCAAGTCATAAAAAAAGTAACAATATATTGCGGTGTAATCATTTCACCGAATTGAAAATTTTAGTAACGATCGAACAGAAACGTTAATACAAATATTGTATATCGGATTTAAAATTAAAAGAGGGACATGTTATGTCATGGGCATAACTAATATAAAGTGTATAGATAGGACCACAGTTAGGTTCATTAATATTTAAATTAAAAACTTAAGAATAAAGATTTCATGTAAACATAACCTAGCTTTTTCATGCATAGTAATAATAGGTTTCATTTTTAGAAAAAGGATATAAATTAGTTAGATTGCTTGATTATAATCATGTTTATGCAACACATGTTACTTTGGGACAGTTTTCCACTTGTTAGGACGAAGTAATTTCCATATTGAAATTTACACATTACGATATTTAGCGTCAGATAGACTTTTATATTTTCCAAGAGGCCAGCTCAGTTTCATGCTGTTAATTTGCTGAAAATAAATAAATTAGGTCAACCTTATTATGACTGATATAATACAATTAATCTTTGAATTTGTTTACAAGATTTCTGGTCACTTTTATTAATGAAGGTTTTGAATCCTGTCGTTCGTGTTAATTTCACTCTTATAGACTTTTATCCTGCTTTTCCTCACCATTGTTTTTATGTAAGTGTTTAGAGTACTGTATGCTGGACATCTTGAGCATATTTGGATTAACGTTGATTTAATATTTAAGCTGGCATTTGTACAAGCATCAATTGGTTTATTTATTGCAGTTCGTACTGTAAAAATTATGTTTATGTTAAATTGTAAAGATGTTTTTATGGAGAAATTGTAAATTTTACCTATATCATGTATTCCTGTAACTAGTTTGTAAAGGACGAGCCTTGATTTGTAGAATTTTATATGTAATTAGATAGTAATGAGTTTCATACATTGTCAAACGTTGTTCTCGAATATCTTCCTTACGATACAATTTAGGAAAATAGATGTATAATACTTTTTTGATCCTTGTATTAAGGCCTACAATTCTATATTAGGAATAGATTTAGGATTAGTGACAACTAAATATCAGCTGTTGGGATTAGTGACGTCACGAGCGTACTCGATCTTCCGCTGTTTTGAAAAAGTGTCATAGATTTCTTTTGTTCTGGCAGAAACTATATAAGCTGGGGCAAATTGGAACAAAGTCAGTCGATAAAAAATTGAAGGCAGAATCTATGCCCGGCTCCAGATAAAATCTGTAATTAATTTAAGGTTATATTTCAACCATATGTTTTTGACACAAATGTCATTGTATTAATAAAATTTAAAAATAAAATTAAAAGTGTTACCTGAACAATCTTCAAGGGTTAAAGGAAGATTCAATTATTGTGCAACAATAAATAAAGTGAACGTGATTGTTTAAATAAATCCAAGTGAATTTATTTTTGATATCGATTTTGTATCGATTATTTTATAAACAAGAAGTCAGCTGTTTGGTTTCGTCGCAGTGTTACCAATAGTAGGATTATTTTAAAAAAGGAATTTATATCGTAATATACTAGGTTGGTTAAAATAAATGATTTTTGTTGTGTTTATAAATAATAATTAATTTATAAAGTTCATCCTCTAATACAAAATTATTTGGTTTAGTTTATTGAGTTCTTTTCAGTATTCATTTGATTTGAAGTAAATAAAACAATTAATTTTCTTTATATAAAATTTATTTTCATTTGACAAATAATTTTTTTATTTATAAACAAATTTTATTTGTGTTGGTTTGTTCAAACGAATGAAAGTAGTTATCCTATGTCAGATCTCTACAATTATTTATAACGTTTGAGCAAACGAGAAGTCACTTCTCAATTTGTATTATTTAGAAAAACATTTTTTATTTTTATTTTGACGTTCTATTTGATTTTTGTTTGTTTAATAAAGTTTTTGTGTTTTCAATTTTACATATGTGTTTAATTGATGTTAATACAACCATCCAGCGTTCTTTTCTCTTAAATTCAGAGTTTAGCAGCAGTTGTCTAGCTTGCAGTAGCTTTAGTGCTTACGAAATAAGTTTTTCTTTCTTTCCAGGCATAAAAGTAAATAAGAGTCTCGCAATTCAAATAATTTATGCTTTACTGAGCAAACCTGAGCTAGCTGAGAGGAATAAAGAACAATATCTGTGGTGTATTCTCAATTTAATCCACCGTATATAATTTATGTTTATATTTGGAACGGTGGATATTATATTATATTTTATTCTCGTGTCAATTCACCGCAATATAAGAACATCAATGTATATAACAATTTATTTCAATCAATTTTCTAGCATTTCATCGACGGAAAGACCAAATCCAATAAAGCAATTTGTCGTTGTATGTTCTGCATACTTCATTTAAATTATTAGCCGATGGCAGTAAGAAAGAATTTTACAACTGTCATTGCTCCTATAATTACATAAACAAGGGGAAAGGTGTAAGACATTTTAAGGTGTAGACATTAAAAGAAGGAATAAATAAAATTGGAAAAGCTTGTCCTTCAAGGATGGAGGTTTTGACTAAAAGCGAGGGACTTATTCTGGTGAAGTTTTGGATAACCCATGTAAGTCACTCACTTGACATTGTCTGTTTTTAAAACAAAGAAACAAGAGCTAAAGTTGCAAGTATGTATACATGCCCTTATTTAAAAACCATAATTTAGTAAACAATTTTTTGGGTTCTAGATAAATTAAAAGGAGGCGCAACTTTTGTACACATATTACGAATCCTGCTAAAAAATATTATTTTGGCCAGTCTTTTAAATAAAACAGATGTTACTATAAACATTCATACAAGGTTCGACCATACATACACTTCGTAATTTGATTTTTCCTATTAACAGGAATGCTATAATAATATTAGTTTTAATATTTTTAATTATAGACGGAGAGCCAGCAACGTATTACTAGTTGTCATTTTAACAGTCGTGAAAATTTGGGTACTAAACCTTATGTACCTGCTGAACACTAAAAGTCGATTCTGGCAGCCCCCTGCGGCCGGGTTATACTACCCCAAAATTACTAAGAGGGTGAGAAATAAGATTCAATTTATTTAAAGTAACAGTCATGAAATTTCAGGAGGTTACTTTCGATAGTATTCTTTATTTATAAAAAATATTTCCAGAACATTTCCTCCCCTTCTAAATGTTGCCGAACGCTGTAAATGTTGATTTAAAGTAGGTATTGCCCCACTTGAGCTGACCCCCACTCCTTTTATGCAAATGACCCGCGATCTAATTAATATTCAAATGAGGCGTGGTCAAATTAAATGCGCCAATTAAATTAATTGATCTAATTAAATTAATTCACGGTATCATTTACATATCTCATCTCTCATTTACATATATCATTTCTCACATGCATGCGCGAATTAAATTAATTGATCTAATTAAATTAAATTAAATTAATTCGCGGTATCATCTACATAACACATCTCTCATTTGTACACCTCACCTCTCTCATTTCTCATTAGCATGCTCGAATTAAATTAATTCACGGTATCATTTGCATATCTCATCTCTCATTTGTACACCTCACCTCTCTCATTTCTCATATGCATGCTCGAATTAAATTAATTCACGGTATCATTTACATAACTCATCTCTCATTTGTACACCTCACCTCTCTCATTTCTCATATGCATGATCGAATTCAATTAATTCACGGTATCGTTAGCATATCTCATCTCTCATTTGCATAACTCATATCTCACATGCATTCACGAATTAAATTAATTCACGGTATCATTAGCATATCTCATCTCTCATTTACATTTATCATTTCTCATATGGATGCTCGAATTAAATTAATTCATGGTATCATTAGCATATCTCATCTCTCATTTACATTTATCATTTCTCATATACATGCTCGAATTAAATTAATTCACGATATCATTAGCATATCTCATCTCTCATTTACATTTATCATTTCTCATACGGATGCTCGAATTAAATTAATTCACGGTATCATTAGCATATCTCATCTCTCATTTACATTTATCATTTCTCATATGGATGCTCGAATTAAATTAATTCACGGTATCGTTTGCATATCTCATCTCTCATTTACATTTATCATTTCTCATATGGATGCTCGAATTAAATTAATTCACGGTATCGTTTGCATATCTCATCTCTCATTTACATTTATCATTTCTCATATGCATGCTCGAATTATTCATGGCATCATTAGCATATCTCATCTCTACTTAATTGCAATAGATATACTAGAGTGGAATACATGAGTACATCAGGGTTAACATTGAAACTTTTATTAAAATTCAGGTTGTTTTTCTACATAAAATGAAATTAGTCAAATATTTTTTTAAGTCAAAGAAATCCATCAAAAGCAAAAAATTCAAGTTTTTATAATGGAATTATTCTTTATAATCAAGTGCCTGAACACATCAAAGGATTAATTAAAAATGTTTAAAAGAAAAGTGAAAGAATTCTTTATATCTGTCATCTAGTCATATATACAACACATATGTATAACTTCCAAAAAGCAAATATCCCTCGATATCATATCTGTAAATTCGAAATATGCATTAACCGTTTGATCAATTGGTACACCCAACTACTGCACAAAATTAAGGCATTTTAAAACTCTTTTGTTCTACAAATATAACTAAAATTATTTATAAGTTACTTCAATGCCATACACAACAAACCTTTGTTTGTCATCCAGCAGCCATATTGAATTTTATTTGACAGCTGGTTGGATTGCCCTGTTGTCAAATCCTGCGATGTCAAATAAACGTCGGATCGCATGTGCCGCGAGACGCTTGACTAAGTACCCGTTAGGGTGAAGTTGTCTTGAGCATAAGAGGCTACGTGTTCGCTTCAACAACCCTTAAGCGTATTGGCTCTATAGCTTATTCAGGTCACAGGACTCAGAATGCAGTCAAACAAGTCATAGGTGACCCAAATAGCTTCAGGAACACACTACCTGGTGGCATGCAGATTCCCATTGGTCAGAATCTCCCCTTCCAACCGAGATAAACCACACTTCAATTCTCCTCCGTAAGATTTAGTCCGTCAGCGGGCACATGCCCCATAAAAGACCTTGTCTTAGGTAAAAATCGAATCCACCCACACCGGTAACTAATTTTGTTAATTAATTGAATGTGGTAAAAATACTAAAAAACACTGGGCAATAGAGATATTTAAGGAAAAAACTATCCTTGTCATAATTAAGTTTATGTAATAAAATACATGTTACAAAAATCATTATCAAAAATATTTCTTGCTTTAATAGAAAAAATCACGACCTCCTTGATTTGACGTTTCTTTTGACGTCTTATACGGCCTGATCATTTTCCAGTTTTCGGCGTTCTCCGCTTGGCGCTGCGTACCGGGGGAATGGACGCGTTCGACAGTTCGGTGTAAGTCGATGCGTTCGCACATTCAACGAGTGCGTTCAAAATAAAGCCCGGACTTTTTTGAAGGTTGTTGACAAATATTTGACTTTTCTGTTTTATTCTACTTTATCGCGAATTTAGTGTGTTTGATTTTGTTTAATAAATTTGTGGTATAAGAATAGTTTTAGAACAGTAGTATTTTTACTGAAAAATGTCCACTCATAAAAAATGCTATGTGGTAACATGCAGAAATTATAAAACTGCAAAAAGTTTCTACGAATTTCCTTCGTGTCTTAGCTTGCGAAATAAGTGGATTGAAGGTTTACATAATCCACACTTTGAAAACAGTTGCTATACAGACAGATCTTCTGGTCGTAAGTTATTAAAATGTAATGCGGTGCCTACATTATATACAGTAATGTCTAAAATGTATTTAAAAATAGCTTTTATTAACATAACACTTTTTAGACAAGTTTTTCGAACACTCCTGATGATGCACCGATTATGAAAGAAAGATTGCCTGCATCTGGAACTATTCCTTTGCTTTCAACATCGTGAGCTTTCATTTCTACTTCCAATCTTGTGGGTAATTAATAACATAATCCATGAATAGTTAAACTGTAATTTAAATTCTAGATATGTAAGGAAAGCACTCAAGTCAATTTAATTTCCGAAAATGCAGTAGAAGAATATAAAAAAGAAATTTGTCTAAATTCTGTATTGACCAATTCCTTCTCAAATCCGTTTAGACTAGGTCTGATCAGTTTACAAGATCGTGGATGCTTGAAATATCCTAGTAAAAAATTCATATTATTAATAAACCAGTTAACAGAGCTGGTTTTAAATATATTTCAATATTTACCTCAAGAATGCAATCCTTGCAGTACATTAACTGATCTTCTTGACCCACTAACTATTTCAAAATATTTCATCTGTAAGATTCACAACAAGGACCTTTGTAGTATAATTCTAAGTAAACTTCTAAAACCAGTATTAACTAACCTTGCCAAAACACGCACCGATAAAATATCTGGAACGCCACGGCACATTAAACCTCTTTCTAGAAAAGTACTCAAACTCTGAAAAATAAATGCTTTTCATAAAAAAATGCTTTTTCTTAAAATAACTACTGCCGATGCCATCAAAAGTGCAAAAATCTTAGCTAATTTTCAAACAATTTCAAATTACCGGCGCGCTTCTGATATCCAATAGCCCAGTAAACAATAAATCCTTCTGATTTTTTCAATTTTTACTTTGTGGAACTACATAATACACTTTGTACTTACTGAAATTATAGTATAACCAAAGAATATTAACCTTAACGGAACAAGAAGCGACACTAATGCGAATGGGGTGAAAGTGTTTTCTAATGCGCATGTTTACTGGAAGTGTCAGTTGAACAGCAGCTGAGGGCCAGAGGAGCGGTCAGTCAGCTGTTCGCATGTGAACCAGGGCGTATTGTGTTTTAAAGTAACTTTAAAAACATCGCTATTCAATCACGTGTTGGGCATAACCTGTTAAATTTGTTTAAATTGATTAAATATACACCAAAATGCCCACAATTTCCGCTGGACTTTTTGATGAAGCTTTTTTGTCGAATGAAGATATTTCATACATTGAAACGTTTCAATCTCGAATTGAAAAACACGCCTCGAAAGCAACGGAAACTTGCTCATATTTTACATTTGTAATATTTTTGAATATTAACAGTCGATGTAATTACCTATGAATAAAAAAAAAACCTGTATAATTTGCTTATGTTGATTACCTACTCCAATTTATATTATCATTAATAAATCTTACGTGTGGTTGTACCAACTTCTACCTCTACCCATATTTATCAATTTTAAATTCGCGCGCTGTATAGCACCCTGGCAAAATGGCTGACGTGCTTGAAGGTCACGAAAAAGGGAAGTGGAAACATCAAACGAACCGCCTTAAGTGTCGCTTCTTGTTCCGTTAAGGTTAATATTCTTTGGTATAACGTTTTTTTGTAGGCACTGTTATTTGTCACTGAACGCATTTTAGCAAATTTCTTAATACAAAAATAATTAATTGTTTTAAAATCTTGATAGCTTGTGCGTATATAGATCTTCGCTTAGTTGTTTGGGCTTTATCGTTTGTAATGATTGTTAACATTGTCGTATTGTTTGTTGTAACTATTCGTATTGTAGTATTACATAACGCACATAGTACATTATACATAAGTATGGTGGATATTGTTAAAAACAAAATGGGTTGTGTAGTAAAGGTTCGTGAAATACAGATTTAGATAGTTCCAGACTTTATACGCACACTATGAATAGCAAGTTTTGAAATTTTGTTTTACTACCGCTGTCAGAAAAATTGACTACCTGCAATATAACTTGCTCGAACAATAGGGATTATAAAGGTTTATGCAGTTACAACTACAATATTTAGAAAGTATTTTTACGTGAAAGTATTGACGTGAGACGATCAATAGATGTATACATATACCTTCCCGCTATTTGCGGAATCCTATTTATCAGGAGTTACCGGCTTTTTTTTCTAAAGCTGTGTACATTTTCTGTTGATATAATATAATTTTGAAAAGTTATACAATTTGTTAAATGTTTTTAACATTGTCACGCTAATGGAAATATCTTGCATCTAATTAATTTTTCATAATTATTATCCATCGTGTTTTTTATAATATAAGGACAAACCTATTAAATTGCATTACTTTATTGTATAATAAAAATAAATAGCAATTGATTGAAATTTCAATAATATTCTACTTGATTCAGATGCTTGACCTGAAACCGTTTTACCTTAGATTACCTACCTGTAGTGAATTATTGTAGGTATGTTTTCTCGTATGTAGTACCAACATAGGTGTGCAATAAACTTTCCACGCAACATTTACACTGCCTGGAAATGCTATGACTTAATATTTAATATCTTTTCTTATTGTTATATGCATTACATTGAAATACGAAACATATTAAAGTATTACAATTCCCTAAACTGAATGTGTTACCTGCATACCCATTCCATCCTACCTAAACATGGTTTGTTGACAGAAATTTCTTGTTAATGCTATAACATCAGATAACTATTAAGTATTAAGTTTTGGCTTAACCCTTGTCTTACATGTCAACTCAGATGTCAAAAAATCATTTTTGGTGCTAAAGTCTTAGATGCATACTTGGGTTGACAGCAAAGCAATATAACTGTTAAATAAGAATTTTATACGTATACACAATTTTTAATGAAAATTTTAAATGGTAGGTCTTCATTTTAATTTTAAGTTAGAATAAGTATTATAAAGGTATTTAATCGAATTAATTATATCATGCGTTTAATGTAAAGCAAAAGAATTTCATAAGAAGGAGGTAAGGAAGAAAAAGTGACAGGTGGGAAATATACATAACGTGATTTAACAGTTCCTATATAAACAATAATTTATTTATTGATAGGTGCTGGTAATGTTATTTCTTAAAGTCACTTTAGCGTCTTTACATCACAACCCAAATGAGAAATTCAGTAGCCGTGTGCAAATCAGCAGGTACGAGGGGAACAGTGATAATATCTAGAATGCCATGTTTCTAACAACGAATGAAATTTGTTTTTCGTTCACAGCTACTTTTTAATGTTTTTCGAGTTGATTGCCGTTCAGTTTGTTCGATTTGCTCTGATAGTTTTTAATTATCATAATTTAAAAATTGTGTTCACCCATAAATGAATTTGACTAGAGAACATTTCCGGGCTATGATTTTTTACGATTTTAAATCGTCATTAACGCCTAAACAATGTGAAGCTGGGCTTAGAAGTGCATTTGGCGAAGAAGCCTCGTCTAAGGCAACAATTTACAATTGGTACAGCGAATTCAAAATAGACCGGTTTTTTCTTAGTGATGAATTTCGTGAAAGACGCCCAGGAGCTGCTGTTACTGATGAAAATATTGCCGCTGTTCGAGCAATGCTTGAGGAAGATCGACGGATATCTTATGAATTTATTCGGGCTACATTAGGCATTGGTATGAGTCAAATACAAAACATTTTACATCAACCGTTAGAAGTGAGAGAACTTTGTTGTCGATGGATTCCACATAAACTGACTCCAGAATAAAAGGAACAACGCATTAAATGGTGCAGAAAAACTCTGGAAAAAATTCCAAGGAGGCACTTCAAATTTGGTTTGGAATATCGTCACTGGTGACGAATCTTGGATTTATTGTTATGATCCTTAAAAGAAAAGTCAATCGGCTCAATGGATCTTTCGAACCGAACCTAAGCCTACAAAAGTGCGAAGAATTCGCAGTGCTGGTAAGAAGATGACTGCTAGTTTTTTTTCTAAAACGGGCCATATTACTACTATAGCATTAGAAGATAGACGTACCGTTACTGCCGATTGGTACCCAAATGTCTGTTTACCACAAATCTTTGAAAAAGTTTGTGAAAAACGCCCCAAAGGAAAAATAATCTTACATCATGACAACGCAACGTCGCATAAAGCAAAAGTAACAACTGAGTATTTGGCTGCCCTAAAAGTCAGCACCATGAACCCTCCACCGTACAGCCCTGAGCTAGCACCTTGCGATTTCTTTTTGTTTCCTAAAATAATACTTCTTCGTCATCAGATGAAGCAGTGGAACATTACAAAAACCTGGTTTCTGAAGTGTCTCAGGAAGAGTGGGATCATTGCTTTAAGGACTGGTTTCATCGAATGCAAAAATGTATTGATGTTAAAGGGGAATATTTTGAAAAACAATAAAATCATTTAAATTTTTTTAAAACTAATCCTTGTTTGATTTTCTAAAAATTTTCAGTATCGCCCTCGTAAAATTTATGTGAAAAAGATTAATCGCTAAATAGTCTTAAAATATATGAGTTAAGTTCTTTGAACCACAGTGACCAAACTAGACTACTTGGCACCCATGTGCGCGCAAGATCTCGACGACTTTATATTTACCTTTTTTTTAATAAGCAAATAAAGGTTACTTTTTGAATAATAATATTTATTGCTTATATTGCAAAAACTAAAATTTAAGAACAAAACCGCAAACATAATAGATACTTTAGCATGATCCCTAATTCTAACATACCTGCACAACTACAAATAGTTATTAACCAAAATACAAGTATGTAATAGTTTCAGTACGCTTTACATTTTTTTGGTCAATATTCACAAACCATCAGAAGTGTGAGAACTTATATACTGCAATATTTTTAAAATAATGGAACAAAATGGCATTTTACTTATTTAAAAGTGCCCTCTTTATTCTTATTAAAGATTAGAGATACGAATATCTAAGGTTTTAATAAATTTAATTTTTTTCATGCGGATACTATTCGTATTCCTATACATACTCATTACCTGCACGCTTTCTCTGTTTTGTACTACGATACGTAGTACTTGTGATTGCTACTCCTCCCTCACCCTTCATAAAAGGCAATCAACTGGAGTTTACCTTATAATCTTCTGTAACGCGGGTGGATTCGTTTGCTAAAATTACACGCCCATATTGAGTAGTAGGAATTATGCATTTCGTTTCTACTCATTTACCGTCTTTGTTATAGAATTCCAACATCAAAATCAATGAAATTTAGATTTTCATAACATATTTAATATTATTAACATTAACGTTAACTAATCAACAATTAGATTAGTTAACGTTAATGTTAATCAAATGATAAGTTAATGTACCGCATTTAGTACCGCAGTTTGGGTATATTGTTTTTAGTAAATTTAATATATTTTATAAATAAACAATTTTTTTATAACTATAATATTTATAAAAAGAAATAACTACGTAAAATTATTCCTTAATTTTATAGTTATTTATAATAGAAGATATGTATCAACTTTTCAATTAAGGCATATAGTAAATAATATTTTTGTATATAATCCATAACAAGAAATAATCACCCCGGCTGAGAATCTAACCCAGGACCTTCTGCACTCTGGGCACTTAAACTACCATCTGCGCCACCAAGGTGATTACCAACGAAAATTACGATTTTTCATACCAACTTAAGTTATTACTATTAATGTTATATACAAGAGAACTAAATATGTACTTCTTTAAGTTAATTGATTGACTGTGCGCCAACATTAGTCAACAATCAACAATCGAAGATAATTTAGAATTTGAAAGGTTATTCCATTACGGTATTCTAATTGAATATATAATTGAAGATATGGAATAACCTTTCAAATTATAAATTATCTTCGATTGTTGCTTAATGTTGGCGAATCAATTAATTTAAAGAAGTACGTATTTAGTTCTCTTGTATATAAGATTAATAACAAAAACCAGGCTTAGGATTTGGGTGTATACTTTGCAATAACGTATGTACGCTGACTGTACTTTTAGATAGCCTGGCCTTTCCGCCTTTTCTATTAAACATCTGCTAGATAAGAATATGGAATATAGATAAAAATTGACATTCTGCACAACATATGATTAATAAACCTTCTTTTCTACAACTGTTTATATTCATCTATTTGTAAATAAGATTTTAAATTTGCGTTTCGTTTTATTACATCAAGGTTACGCTGATATCTACCGCTATGACTCACGTCAGTTGACTATTTGCAACAACTACCTACACTATTTCGGTAGCTGCGGCCGCGTCACCCACGTCTGGCCATTTATATGTTTATCTCAACTGCCAGCAGCATTCCAATGCATTTATCTATGCTCTCGTCTATACTGAACAACCCACGTTCGTCCACGAGCGATCAAGCAGCCTACGCTAGTCGAGCAGTTGCGCATTCGTTCAAAGAATTTCCGCTTCAGCCCACGATCCTGCAAACAGGAAGCCGTGCGCACGGCTAACTCGCCTTGCAGAAAACTTCTACTATACCCGGGACACTAACCTACGGCTTCCCACTATTATGCTAATCTCTTCCGCGTTGAGCAGTATATAAACCGCTTGCTTTGGGCTTGAAATTCAGTCAGCGTAATGACTCGAAGATGCCACATACAAGCAAGCGGGTAATTGCCTTTATATTTATAATTATGGTTAGGGGTTGGAACCTGGTGCCAAGCGGCATTGGTTACTGCTCCCCTCACCTCCCTTAGTTAAAAGGGAGTTGTGCCAAGGCTCCTTATGTGTTTAGTTGTAGATTACTAGGAGTTCGTCTCCTACGCTTAGTTTGTAGATCTAGTGCTAGATGGGGTGGTTCCGATTGCCCTGAAGTTTATTGTACGAATTAGGAGGACCCGTACGTCCTGAAACTATATAACCATCATGTGTAATACCTTTGTATTTTATTACTTTGTTATTAGTATATGTGATGCGGAAAGCGAAAAGGGACCTAAAGTCGCATACGAGAATTTTCAGGAGAAGCAAAATAAGAGGTTGGGTTCAACAAATGGTGTTCTTTATTTTTTATGAATTGTGATACGATGATATCTTTTTTACCAACCCAAATTATAAAAAAAACTGCTTTTTTGGCAAAAAACAGGTAATAATTTAGTCTCTAGACATACGATTTTCTTAAAATATTGGAAAAATAGTTCAAATACTATGAAATTTAAGTGGTATTCTTTTGGTTAACTTTGAATGTACAGTTTCTCTAAAATTAATTTTCTACGTAAAACTTGTGAAATAATTTAATTAAAAATTTTTTTTTCAAAACAAGTTAGGTAAGCAAGTTTTTAACATTCCTAGAGTATTAACTTAAAACCAAAGTTATCACATTATTAAATTATTTATGAAACAAGCAACACACGTTTTTCTGAGTACACTTGGACCTTAAGTTCGTATGAAAAATTCATTGTCGTTGGTAATCACGTTGGTGGCGCAGATCTTAGCGTAATTCCCAGGAGTGCAGAAGGTCCTGGGTTCGATTTCCAGTCGGGGTAATAATTTTTCATTACGGATTATATACAAAAATATTATTTATAGTTATTGTTTAAACTATATATATAATCCGGTACCAGAGATTCGGTTGTTTTCTGCAGTTTTCCTTAGCTGTAACACCAATGTAGTTAGGATTTGTGTTGTATACATCTGTAAGTCGGCATCAACCGTAGCTTGGGTCTGCGTAATAGAATAATCGCCCCTCCTTCCAGCACAAGCTTGTTAGCTTCTGGTGCCTGGTTCGCTAGGTAATGCATAGTGGCAATTATTGTTATATTTATGTTAATCGAAACAAATAAATATAACATCTCCTGTTCCGCATTGTAGCGCGTCGCTCGTAGGATCGATCTCTGCTCTGCTAGCTTTTTTTATAATAAGAATAATAATAATTAAAAACAGATAACATTTAAAAAATTTATTCAAATAATAATTGATTGAATAATCTTTTTTTCTAAAATTAACAAGTTCAAATAAAAAAATTACGAAACAGGGATCGATCTTGTGACACATGCGTTACAAAGCAAGCACCTTCCATGGTTATTAACGGTGCATAAACGCACAGGGGATAGTTACTTGATATTAAAGCTAATGCTAGATTTTATTTAATGACATATGTTTAATCGTTTAGTTTTATTTTCAATTAACATAAACATTAAATATTTATTAAACACATAGTTTAAACAATGACTATAAAAGTAAGGGGTAATTTTCATGTAATTATTTCTTTTTATTAATATTATATTTATAAAAAAATTGTTTATTTATAAAACACATTAAATATTTATAAAAAAATATTCAAACTGGGAATAGAACTACAATTTTAGCATGCACCTGGTTGTGATACATTATGGTATGTATTTGTAATTGTAGATTATATTTTGTGAAGTTATTTTTGTGCAAATCACCTCCACAGAAAAGTGTTTCAAAAATGAATTTTTGAATTATTGATTTATCAAATATGTTAAATATTCCATAAATTTATTTTAAAGAAATTACCCGAACCGCGGTACCAGGCGTCTCTAGAATAGTAAGCGAAACCAAGTTTGGTATTTAGCAAATGTAGTGGCCGCAGTAACTTCTTTTAACATTAAAAATAACTAAAAATCTAAAGAAAACTGATGTCCAATTATTCGTCTTCTGATTCCTGATTATTAATTCATCTATTAAAATGAAACAAAAACCAAATTGAAGTACGATTAATAAGCTACTTCCGTGTATTCGATTTTTTTCATAAGGCTTAGTTAATATTTTAGGACTTTTTTACCATAAAATCCTTCATAATCATCAATAACAATTTTTCTTGTAAACTTTCTTCCATGAAGAATACTTTTTTCTCAAATCTGAAAAAGCACGCGGATAAAATGGACTTTCTTCTTTATCTTGATTCAATTATGGTGCAAAGATTTTAAGAAATACCAGAATAAGAAGTAGAGTGCAAAACCCATTTTAGAGATCATAAACTCCTACGCATTGTAGACCCTAAAAGAATTTAACGATTACGAAGTTCTCAAATTATTCAGACTAATGAGGAAGGTGTAGCAAGCACAAACATTCAATATCTTTCTATCAAGTAGTTTGAAAAGTGCTGATCAATAGACTTTCAGGAAAAATTAGACCGTCGTTTATAAAAGTTTAAATAAAGCTAAAGTAGTATCCTGAATGCAATTAATTCCAGTCAGAAAACTTCTTCATAACAAGCTTTTTCCGTGTATTCTGTAATAAAAAAGATGTAATGTACAGGATTTAATTAAAATTTTATTAAAGCAAAAGAAGTGTTCACCATTGTTTTCAATTTTTATTTATTGACTGCCAACTTAAAGGAAGCGTGAAGAACACAAAGTAACTTCTGGCCATTTGATAAACGCCAAGTTAAAAAATGTGATGGAAATGAAATAAACATCCTTTTGGCCTTTTTAAGAATTTTTAGTAAAATATAATTTTTAGGTACTGATTATAAAAGTGACTTATCTTTGACAGTAAAACTCCTCGTTCTTTTCTTTTTTATTTTTATTATAAAACTTAAAAGTAGCAATAATACAAAGTCGTACGCAGCTTTTGTTTTAAAGGCGTACAGCATCTTATGAAAAAAGTTTCCAAAGCTTTGAACTTTTATACAAAAGACGAAGCATATTTCATACCCGAAAACTGTTTCGGGAGTGTTTCTAAAAACTCATGCAAACCGTCCCTTATAATATTATTAATGAAAGTTCCGGTATCTGATAAAAACTTGGTTTATATGCAGGGAAAATTTATGCTCTCGAATAAAAATCCAATTTTCCGCATTATTCGATTATACCAATTTCCAAACACCCATATGTATCAACTGTTTTCGATATTAGGGAAAAATAATGGCGGCGATATTTCTTAGTTAAGTTTCGAAATCAATTAAAGAGATCCTTCCAAATTCGCTTATTCGTATAATAACGGTTTTAAACAAACATTATACAATAAATAATTTTCCAGCTTTTATGTACAGCAATGGACTTTAAAACTATAAATTACGTGAGTCAAAGGTGGCGCATAAAGTTCCATTGTATTTCCCAAAATCATAAATCGAGGGTAAACAATACTGACGCTTTCATTAAAGTGTTGGTGGTTATACACAACACAGTCCTAGAAATTTGTATGGCTCAGCTTGAACCATTTTGATTAAACCTCGACTGAAGGTTGTATAACAACAATGCCGTTTCCCAGACGAAATGTCACAACCACATTGTCAGTATCAACAAAATTTAACAACCCATCTAGATAGGGTAGATGTAAAAAAATGGAGATCCAACGATAAAGATTTTCTTAGAACGATTTATTCTGAATATTTGTACGATTTGTGGACTTTAGATATGTGTTGTTGGGATACTTTTTCTTTCATATGTATGTGTATGATTTTCGATTTTCAGATTTTTCTGCGTTTAGGAACAGAAATTGCTGAAATATTCTGAAATATCAATAACGTGATTTATTAAAATTAATGACGCCATGTTTTAACTTATTTTCCGAAATATATTTTTGAATTTCACAGTGCTCCAGTTTAGACTGAAAGTTTCTACTTATTAAAATATGATTTTTCGTTTTAAACGCTCGGCAAAAGTACAGAATTTGAAATATGACATTTAATTGTTTGATCGTGAGAAAATTACAGTTTTCGTCAGAGAGGCTGGCGGCTTATAAATAATCATCGATAGCCAACACATCCAACTGAACTAACTGAAATACCTGAAATAGTATACGAATAACGGTGAATTTTTACAGGTTTGATTAATTGCTACCGCTATACCACTGAAGGATGTGGCGAGTTACTTACTGATAATTTCTGCATCCATTGTCACTAGTGCAAAACCCGATTAAATTATATATTGGTACTCTCTTACTGAAGTTACTATATATGTCGTATGTATAATAGAAGCATTCAAGCTCATCCAATCATTTAATAGTTAGAGAATGGTCTCGGAAACAAGGAGAAGAAAATTTAGTAATTTAGTAGAAAAATAAAACTGCCGTTGAATTATATTATTATTAATCTTTAACCGTACTTGCCAATTATACTTAATAAGAAACTTTAGTGTGTTCTAAAAGTCTGAAATAAACTCATTTCCATTTCTGAACGCCGCGACAGTTGGAAATTCGTTTTGCACGTAAGGAAATTGAAACGTTGACTGATTAGGAACCTTTTTCTTTATGAGTGCCACCTAGATTTGTTCATCATATCCAAATACATTCATTTGAATTAAGAATAATAATTGTCCTTTTAAAATTCTTTGTGATTGTTGAAATGATGCCTATCTTCCAGGCGAAAGAAGGATTTCGCAATTTTTATTTTAAAACAATAAAATTTTGCATTGAATATGTTAAGGAGACACACTACAACACTGTGAGATGATAAGGGATAAATTTTAAACAGGTTCTTCACTTGCATTTCGCAAACTTAATTTTATGATGGACGATCTTTTGTCCATTGGTTGGTATTTTGACATTTTGATATTTTGAAGCCATTTTATGGCATGTTTTCATCTGTAAATTGTTAAAGGCATAATTGAGAAGGTATACACAAGTATTTATTACTTTACTTACAGTATTTATTATTGAATTTCAAGAAAATGTTCTATTTCTTTAACGATTCATTTTCCATAGTAAATGGATATTTTTCAATGTTATTTGAATTTCTAAGTAAAATATTTTACTGCAATATTGTTAACCAAGTTCTAGGGTGCATTTTACACTAGAATGTTAAAGTGGGCAATTTTGTTAAGAAAAGGTTTAGGACTTTGAAATCCCAAAATTGTAACGTTTCAGCATGGTCTGCTAGAATGTTAAAATTTAGTTTATATTTATAATTCTTGTGTTAAGGTTTATGTAATGTTTGTTTGATAGCAACTTACGATAAATTTTATGTTAAGAAAAGGATGTAGTAAGATGTTAAAATGTTTTTATTTGGATTTTTGTAAAATAATAATTGAGAGAAAATTCAAGATGGTTGTCAATGAATCCTAACTCTAAATTTGCTTTTTGATAGCCATGTTAGGTATCACAATAAAGGAAAAATTCTCATCTTTCATTTTATAACAGTTAAATTATTATTAACAATGTGGTTATAAACATTTTAGTGTAAAACACACTCTTTTGTTTCTAGTAACTTACTAAATTAGTCTAGTTCCGAACTAGGAAAATCACTAGCAATTCGCAATTGTTTTCCAATTATTATAAAAACAGCACGAAAATCTGGTTACTCTCTATCTTAAATTTCCATACAGAGCAGAAGTCATATCAGTTTGTATGTTATGTTGTTACAATTTGGAGTTTATGTTGGTGAATTCTACGTCACTTTAATTGTCAACAAAGTGAGGTTATGACAAATGTCATCTTGTTTTTAATTTTTTTAAATAAGTTCTTAATAATTTAATTAATAATAATTATAATGAACAATCATAGTTAACTAAAAGTGAAATAAAACAAAAGTGATTAATCTTTTTGTGTGGCGCCAAATAATTTTAAAATTTAAAATAATTTTCAATTTCTAATTTTTTTAATAGTAATTTAAGATTTTATTGGATTGATCAGATAAGAATTAAAAATGACAGAGAGAATTAGAATGTCTCTTAATTCTTATTTTGTTAAATCTATTTGACACCAAGATTTGATTAATTTCGTTTCACGTTTGTTTAATTGATTTAGATTTAAGATGTTAATGATTGTTTTCGTTTCTCTCCAATGAATTTTAAATTTTTATTTTTTTGTGTTCATAAATAAAATTTATCCATTTACATGTATAGAAAAAAATTTATTTAAGTATTCAGTTGTGTCTGGTCCATTAATAGTATTTTACAGATTTAATTTAAATAGCTTCCTAATTAATTAGCGACCCACCTAATTTCGTTTCATGCATTTATGGAACTTGTTTTCTAGTTTAGAAATTATAGTCAGATAATTTTTTTATGGTAAAGGTTGTGTAATTTTTTTTTATTTTGGAATTTATAACCTTTCATCTTTCATCAAGTGTTGGAGAGTTTATTATTCCCAACAGTAAATATTAATCAAGCCCCATCATCTCAATATATCATATCATATGGCGCCCGAACGCGGTGCTTTCTTTTTTTTTCTTATTGAATTATATAACAATATCCTCAATCAATATATCATAACAATATATTAGTCTATTAGACTTTTATGTGCTAATTTGTTTAGCAACCAGTTTGTAATATTCATAAATCATTTATCACACATCTCTTGTTGACATTAGCGTGCAATAAAAATTTTATAGCAGTAGCTCAATAAACGTTAACCTTTTACACGAAAATCAGTGTAAAAAGTGGTCACTTTTTGAATGATCGTAGATAAACCACATAAATAAATAATAAGCTCAACCGCATATAATTAATTAATTAGTCATTTATTAAATAATTAATACTAATAACCAATAATTAAACAACACAAGACTATTTGTGGTCGAGTGAAAAATCTTTGCTTTTGTTAATCATAGGTTGGCTATAATAGGCTATAAATAATTATTTGTTTAAAATTCTTTAGTTCGTTAAAATATAATTTCTAATTAAAATAGACCTTACTGCTGCCGGAACAATATTTATGCTTTATTTTCTATATTTTTTAATCGAATGCCATCTGAAAAGTAGGCTTAACTTTATAACTTGAGGGAATTTTTAGAATACATAACAGACCTGGTTTGGAATATACCAGACTAATTATAATGATAATTAACATGAGTGCAAGATCCGATTAAATTATGTACATATTTTCTTCTTCGTACTCTCTTCTAGAAGTCATGTGATTTATGTGTATTAGGTAGTTAGAATCATTAAACCCCATCCAATCATTTAATAATAAGTTAGGGATTGGTCTCGGAAACAAGAAAAAGAAAATTTAGTGATTGAGTATAAAAATAAAACTCTTTGAAACAAAGCAGTTAAATTATTATTTATGTTTTTATTCATTTATTGTCGAAGCATTTATGGACGCAAAAAATATCGATTTATACTATGTATTTTAACCCAGTAATACGTAGTGTATCTTCATCTGCTTAAAAATTTCCAAAAACTGAAATACTGTTCTAATTCACTTGCAATGCAAAACGTAAGCTTCTTTTTAAAACATCAAAATGTGTAGCAATGTTTGTTAAAAGGGTTGCTAAGAACAATAAAAATATTGATAGCCATTGCCACGGTTTTGTCAGGATCGACAAAATATAACATTTCTCACTGAAATCCACTTTGGGCTCAAGAGAATTGGAAGAGATCTTTTTGTTTATGAGCGCCACCTAGATTTGTTCATCATATCCAAATAAATTCATTGGAATTCAGAGTAATTGGTCCTTTTAAAAGTCTTTGCAATTGTTGAAATGATCTAATAAAAATAAAAGATAAAAGTTAGCTCAACCGCATATAATTAATTAATCAGCCATTTAATTAGTAATGGATACAAAACTATTTAACAAATAATTAATAAATAAGAAAATAGGTTATTCATACTTGTGCTCAAGTGAAGGATTTTTTTATTTTGTTAATCTTTACTTAAGTATAATAAGCTATTAATAATTATTTGTTTAAAATGCTTTACTTCATTAAAACATAATTTCTAATTAGAATAAACCTTATTGGTACCTGAATAACTTATTCTCTATCATTCTCTATATTCTTTAATCGAATGCCATCTGAAGAGTGGGCATAATTTTACAAACTGGAATTCGTGACTTAAAGGAATTTTTAGCACCCATACCAAACCTGGATTGGAATATACCAGAATAATTGTATAGAAGATTAATATTATTAATCATTAACCCAATTGATAGGCATATACAAAACAGAACGTTAAAGACAATGATTGATTTGAAACCATCATTTTATAATACCAATTTTTGACAATAAACGTTTAGAAACTTCTATGTAATTTTAATCCTTCGCTTAAAATTACTAAGCTTTATTCGGAATATTTTGTATGACATAATAGTAACTAATTTCCACACCCTGCATGTTTTCTCGTCTTATTTTCTTTTTGACATCCTAAGTACAAAACTTTCCATTATGGGGTTCTATAAGCAACCGTTCCTCCGTATATCACATTTTCCTGAAAGATTGTGAAAAGTTTGTTACAGAACAATTGAAAACATCGACCACCTCTGTTTCATTTTTTCTGAACTAAATATAATCTACGATTTTAAATCATAGTATATAAATATTACAAGTAAATATACCACGAGATCATTTGAATTTATAATTAAAGTTGGCTGTGATTTTTAAATTAGATTGGCAACACTAACTGTTCACTTCACAGTTTGATTTGAATTGTCAAAGTGACGCTCCAAAATGTTTAATCTAGAACATAAAATTGCATAACCTCTAATTTACACAGCGAGTCAATTGGCAGGATCGCCAAACCTATAAAAAAATTCCCGCCTACTTTAATTTTAAATTTAAATGATCTCACGGTACTACTGGATAACACTCAATAGCACTACAGTCAGCAACACCTTTAAACTTTAAAATGACAAACGACAACCCCATCTTTGTTAATAGTGTTGGAAAATGCTCGGGCATTTATTTTTGGAGAATATTCCCGGAGCACAAACGAGAAAAAACGAGAATAAACCCTCAAAAGTGAACAGGACTGGAGAATATACCTTTAACTTGAAAAGATATACCCAAAATAAAGATAATTTCAAAAGTTCTTGAAATTTCTCAAAATGCTGAAAATGCTCGAATGTTCTCCAATTCTCCTCTTCTAATTTATAATGCTAGTAGTTGTAGTTAATTTGACTGCTGTAAGGTAAAGTGTTGAAAAGTAATGCAATAATAGAAAATTGGAAAATATTAAACTCGTTGGGCATATTTAAATCTCACTATTAAGTTAATAGTGTGTTTAATTGCCATGGTGACCAATTTTTATCTTTTTCCACCTATTAGAATAAGATAATAGTATATTATACACCAAGGTGGTGAAGACTGTTATTATTGACCGAGCACCAAGATTCAAATGCGAAGGCCTATTAATGTCTTCACCACCGTGGTGTATATACTATTTTTTCCACTACTAGCCAAATTTAAGATAAAAATTAAAAATTAAAATTTTTCTTGTAAAAATCAAGTAGCACAGGAATGCAAATTCGCCTTTCCACTAATAAAACAAAAATCAAGTAGTCTGATGCAGATTGACATTTCCACTAATAACTAATGGCATTTTTATTCAAATAATTTTATCGTGTTAGGTAATTTCAAGCAGCAAATACGTTAAAGACAATCTCCTGGGTATACAAAATTATGTTGCACAAGTTTTTGTTAAACAACTATCCCTGGATTCTCAAAACATTTGAATTTATCCATTATTAACCTAGGTTAATAATAGAAAAAATTATTAATCACTACTATAGAAATTCAACTTCTCAGTTGCCTAGGAGACGCAATAATTGTCAACTCCATAGCTAGTAGTGGAAAAAGCTATTTTTTGCACGTCCTATATATAAGGCTCTACTTTAGTACCCCAAAAGAGGGAGTAAAGTGGCACTTTACTCCCTGAAGGAGTAAAGTGTTTCCATGACAACAACAATAAGTAAACAACAAAAAAAATAATCGCGGTACATGTTAGGATTTATTATACTGAAACTATGTGATTTTGGAGTTTGCAGAGTTCAATTATCAGAATGACATGTAACGAAATTTTCGGTAAAAATTTTCGAAATTTTAAATTTTTGCGATTAAATCCTTTAGGACGTGCAAAAAATAGCGTATATACCACTGGACTAAAGTGCCTTTTAAGTCCCTCATGTGTTTATTGCTCGGAAAATAAACTCACATTCGGGATTAAAAGATGCACTTTAGTCCCTGGGTATATAATATACTATTTTTTGTTGATTGTAATTAGAACTTTAGTTAGATACCTTTAATCATGGCATGTGAATACGTCCAATAATATTTAGAGTAGAAGCTCAGGTATGCATCTTACCGAACACAACGCTGACCGCGCAAGGTGTCCATTGCTTGCGGTCGGCGTAGTGTCCACGGTCGACAAAGTGTCCAAAACCGACAGTCAACGTAGTGTCCACGCCCGGTGTCCAGTACCTAACCACCGCATGCACAACCACAAGTAATACATGTTACAAACTTTACAAACATTTGTCACTGTTTGTATAAACAAAATATAACAAATTTAAATAAACAGTTGATATATAACTAGACCAAAAAACAAAACAGGTGCTTCCGGGCGGTAACCCAAATTTCTTGTCAATGATGCCTTCAAAGGCATAAATTGTGCAAACTAAGTATGCTTATAAAACTGCCGGTCCTAAAACACCCGACACCAACAGCAGCTGCGAGAAACACGTGTACATTTTGCGTGGGCATGCGGTTTAAGATCGTTTAGTTTCGGTTTTATTCTCGATTTTTAATGTTTTTTATTTATTTGTTTGTTTATGCTCGTTTGTGACGTTTGTGCTGTATTATTCTGAAAGTTCTCGAGAATTATTATGAGAACGTTCGCGAACGTGCTTGATTATGCTCTTTAAGAGAACGTTCTTTTGATACGTTTTTATCATGTGCGAACGTTCTCAACAGCATTTTCAGAACGTTCTTTCATTTACAACACTATTTGTGAGTAAAAAAATTATTTTACATGTACATATGTTTTAATCAAAATTTGAATTTGATTGGATTGGATTTCGAATATTTTTATCAGTTTGGGAGAACTTTTTTAAATAATTTTTGTCAATGAAACTCTATACTTTTTTGTTCAAGAGTCATCTGACTTAAAAGTGTAGTGCTCGTAAACTACTGAACCAAAATAAACATTTTAAATATTTGCTCGTTTTTAACATATTTAATTTGGCTTAGTAGTTTACGAGCAATACGCAGTTAAAGTCAGAAGACTCTAAAAAAAATTGATACATAGTAGGCTTGCTATGATTTTTTTATTTCTTGCATTTATTTTTGATTGCAGTAGGCTACTGGTTTGCAGTAAAATTATTTAAATATTATTAAAGTAACCCTTTTAAAGGATAATATAATTGATCAAAAAATAAATGATGATGAAATCGATCAGAAAATAAACAATAGAGATACAGTAGTATAGAAATGAGCAGTAAAACACACTGTATATATTTTTCTAATTCTATATTTATTAGAGAGCATTTTTTCCGGCCATTACTAGAAATTGAAAATGTATTGAGGATCTCGAGTCTCGGGTATAATTTTCTTTCTATAGATTTTATCGGATGAAGAAGAAAAACAAGTACATTAACCTAAACCAATTTCGATTTCTCGTTTTTAAGTAATTCGATGGAGGTTGTGAGTAAACCATAAACTCTGTATTGGTGTATTTTCTAGTATCACCTAGTTATGTGATAATAAAGAAAATTGGTTTAGATTCGGTATCAAGACTTAAATTGTCTCGCCTTATAACAACGCTGTTTATATTCTTTAAAGCTACAATATTTCAGCTTTTTTTTATGATTTAATGTTTATTTTATCCCCAAATGGGAATTTTATAACGTATTTATAGTTTGTTTGTAGGGATGAAGTGCTGGTTATAAAAAACATTATTTTCATAGCCATAATTGAAAATGTCTCTTTTGGACTGTTGCCATTAATTTTTTATATTATATCCCAATTTGCATTTTTTTGTATAACCACGTTATCATAGAATTCGTATAAATGTGTAGAAATTCCTTGATCGATAAGCTTAATTTATTTAATATCTGATCAATTATATATTCAGAGTTGAGGAATTGAGAAACCTTTTATATTATTATTCTCTTCCTTGTTCAGGTTCATGTCAAAATTGGGTAAAATTCCTAGTAATATGCTGCATTTCATTATTACAGAGAAAACTTCACCCAACTTCAAAAATGTTGGAGAAAACCTGGACTTCGATCATTCAGCTATTACCTTCACACTGAGTGAAAAGATAATTAAAGAAGATGCTCGACACAAGTTAGTAAATAAAACATCGATTGGGAGAATTATAAAAATGGCCTGCAATAGAATACTAATGTTAACACCAGTTTGAGAACGGTTCGACGACTGCAACAAAAGGCTGAAGAATCTATTGAAATAATCCAAACAGTTGCTTTTACCAATACCAAGCAATATAATGATATGATATAGGCATCCCGCATTACATGTATGCACGATGAGTTGCCTATCTTCCAGGCGACAGAAGCATTTCACTATTTTTTATTTTAAAACAATAAAATTTTGCATTAAATATGTTGCGGATACACACTACAACACTATGAGATGGAAAGGGATGGATTTTAAACGGATTCTTTATTTGAATTTCACAAACTCAATTTCATGATGGACTATCCTATGTCGTTGGTAGATATTTTGACATTTAGATATTTTCAAGCCATTTTATGGTATGTTTTCACCTGAGAATTATTAAAGGCATAGGTAAGAAGGTATACACGAAATATAAGAAGTATTTATTACTTTACTTACAGTTTTTATTATTGAATTTCAAGAAAATGTTCTATTTCTTTGACGATTCATAATTTTCCATAGTAGATGGATATTTCTCAATGTTATTTGAATTTCTAAGTAACATATTTTACTACAATATTGTTAACCAAGTTCTAGGGTGCATTTGACACTAGAATGTTAAAGTGGGGAACTTTTTATAAAGAAGGTTTAGGCATTTGAAATCCCAAAATTACAACGTTTCAGCAGAGTCTGCTAGAAAGTTAAAATTTAGTTTATATTTATAATTTTGGTGTCAAAATTCATTTTTATTTGATGGGATCTTAGGATTGCTCTTATGATAAGAAAAGGATGTAGCAAGATGTTAAAATGTTTTTATTTGAATTTGTGAAGTAATGTTTGTGAGAAAATTCAAGATGGTTGTCAATGAATCTTAATTCTTAAAATCTTAAAATGAAGGAAAAATTTTCATCTTTTGTTTTATTACATTTATTTAAACAATTAATTTTATTTAGTATTTTAGTATTAACAAGTTGGTTAGAGAATTTTAGTGTAAACAATGCTGTTTTGTGTCTAGTAAGTTACTAAATTAATCTAGTTCCTAACTAGAAAAATTACTAGCGATTCGCAATTGTTTTCCAATTATTATAAAAACAGCACGAAAACTTGGTTATTCTCTCTTGAATTTCCATACAGAGCAGTAGTCATGTCAGTTTGTACGTTATTTTGATATAATTTCGAGGTTATGTTGGTGAATTCCACGTCTCTTAAATGTCAACAAAGTGAGGTTATGATAAATGTCATCGTGTTTTTAAATTTGTTTTTGTAAGTTCTTAATAATTTAATTAATGATAATTATAATGAACAATCAAAGTGAACTTAAAGTGAAATATACAAAAAGTGCAGTGTTAAATTAGGTGTTCAGACTGTTATTATTTAGAGAAATTTTTGGAATTTTATTTTGAATGGAACGAATTAAAAGAAGGTAATGGAATCTTGTTGCAAATAACTGAATTATTTTATGTACCCACGTCATGGAAGATACATGTTGCCCCTTTAGTAACTATAATTATCTTCATAAATCACAAATAAAACCCATTTGAAGGATGGTATGGAAATGTGCTCATCATTTCAACAAATCAGCAGGTAATTTTACCAACTATGACAGAACACTGCTAACCAACTTAATGTGTTTAAAATTTTGTGTGGCGCAAATAATTTTCAATTTTTATTTTTTTAAATAATTTAAGATTGATGGATTGACCAGATAAGAATTAAAAAGGACCAAGAGAATTAGAAAGTCTCTTAATTCTTATTTTGGTAAATCTATTTGACACCAAGATTTAATAGATTTTGTTTCATTAATTTTAATTTAGAATTTTAATAGTTGTTTTTGTTTCTCTTCAATGAATTTTAAATTCTTATTACCTTTGTGTGTTCATAAATAAAATTTATCCATTTAAATGTTAAAAAAGAAGTTTATTTGTGTATTTATTTCTGTCTGGTCCATTAGCAATGTTTTACAGATTTAGTTTAAATAGCTTTCTAATAAATTAGCGATCCGCCTGATTTCGTCTCATGCATTTATGGAACTTGTTTTCCAGTTTATAAATTATAGCCGGATAATTCTTTTTAATGATAAAGGTAAGTGATATTTAGTTGTGTATATTTTCAGACTGTTTTACCATGATTTTGTGTTTGTAAACTTCAATAATAACAAATTTATTTTAGAATTTATAACCTTTTATCTTTTATCAAGTGTTGGAGGGTTTATTATTCCCTACAATAAATATTTTTTTAATTCACATTATATAACAATTACCATCCCCACCCCATATATCATAACAATATGTATAGGGGTAAATTATCCGATTGAGATTAGAACACTGGTAAGAGAGAAAAGAAGAGCTAGAAGAAGATAGCAGTAGTCTAACTATCCTTCTGACAAAGCCATCTTGAATAATAAGTCACAAAACATCGAGAAATAAATTAAAAACTCAAAGAAGATTCAATTACCTATTATCTTCAAAATCTGACTGCAGATGAAGAAACGGATTATTCTCTATGTAAAACAATCAAGAAGCTACATCAAAAAGTTTGTAACTTAAATTTCCCCTACAAGGAATGATTCTGGTCTTTGGGCAAGAGATAATAAGCGGAAAGATGATCATTCAACAGAAATCTTCAAACCTAATCAATTTGAAGCTAAGCTTATCTTGGAAAAAGTTGATAATAATAGAAAAGCTTCAGGATTTGATCTTATCACTAGCGATAGTTTGAAACAACTGCCTCGAAAAAGTATTCTCATGCTTATGTACTTTTTCAACAAAGCGTTCCGCCTGAAATACATGCCTACCATTCGGACAGTTGCAGAAGTGATTATGCTGCCTAAACCAGGAAAACTACCTAACGATGTGAAATCTTACAGACCTATTTCACTACTCTCATTTATTTCAAAGCTTTTTGAAATATAACTTCTTAAAAAACTGAGACCTCGAAGAGAGAACAATAGACTGATTCCAGACTACCAGTTGAGTTTCAGACGGAAGCATTCCACCATAGACCAAGTGCATCGAATCACAGATGACATAGAAAAAGCCATTGAAAGGAAGCAAGTTCGTTTAGTCCTTGACGTGACCCTGGCTTTTGCTACCGCAATACTTGCAGTAGATCCGGAGCAGAATATACACTAGTAAATTACAAGCAGCTACTAACACAGTTCTGGATTGGATCAAACAATGGAAGATCAAGCTGAACAAACTTAAGTCTATTCACGTTAATTGTCTAGTTGATCCACCGTTTCTAGACATCAGTGGTATCATAGTGCCATACACCAAATACCTCCGCATGACGCTAGACGTTAAACTCTGATGAAAAAAGTTCGTAAAGAAGAAAAGAAGGCAAACCTCTTGAAAGAAATTTTAAGATGTCACTATATAACAAAATTTTAACCTACGAGCTGATCTGGAAGCCGATTTGATTACATGGTATACAGTTTTGGGTTGTACCAAAGATAACACAACCCCACAAATAAAATGTTCTGTCCTGGGATCCAGACTATGGTATTTGGATGCAGTTTTCGACGCTTAATCCGAATCCGATTAAAAAGCAAAAAAGCAAAGATGCCCTCAAAATCTTGCGCTAAAGCCAAAAACAGCTCCCAAATGAAGTAAAACACTCCTGACAAATGATGGCAATAAATACATGCAAAAAATGGTTGAAAACCGCAAATGTCTTGTATTTGGAAGTAAACCTCTGGTATATGGCTAAGAACCCCCATCCGTGAGAGGGTTAAACCACCCCAAAATGGGTCAAAACCACCCCTTAGATCAAAATACAATAAATACATGCAAAAATGATTGAAAACCGCAAATGTTTTGTTTTTGAAAATAGACCGTTGGTATATGGCCAACAACCCTCCTTTCTGAGAGGGTTAAACCACCCCAAAATAGGTCAAAGCCACCTCTTACCAAACCAACCAACGATAATTAAGTCCATTGAGACCTTTCAAAACAAGGTGATGCGTAACATGGTAAATTGCCGCAATAGTGACCTTCATTGTGACCTTGACATCCCAGCGGTACGAGATAAACTTAAAATGTCTGTTAGAAGGCGTGAATCCAAGCTACATAATCATATTAACGCAGAATATCTACAGCTGCTAAACAAACACCATCTGGTCCCAAGATTGAAGAGGACAAAATCTTTTGAGCTTGTGTAGGGTTTTGTGTAAAACCAGACCATTGTGCGCGAGTGAGAGCGTTTAATGCATTTTTAACCAGAACAAACTAAAGGACATCAATGGATAGGACTCTAGCTCATAAGTATTTAATTTTAAGAATTATTAAATAAAAATTACACTACACAGGTGTTTAAATAAATAAACAAAAAAGTGTTATCCTCACTGACTACCGTCACGTGCAGTCATGTTTATTCACAATAATACGGACTCGTCAAAGAAAATAAAAGTAAAGTATGTTGTGTGGTGTGTTTATGGTGTGTCTACCTTAGGTCAAAAGTTAATCAAACAAATAAATCATCCTATAGTATATTAAAGTATTAGTTTCAAAAGACGCGTTTTTAGCGCACGCGTCCGAGCTTAGAAAACGACCCGCGAAGCGGGAGTTTTCTAACGGACAAGTGCGCTAAAACGCCTTATGGAACGAATACTTTATAATATTTTTTATACTTGCGTCGTTATTTCGTTAATTATTAAAAAATAAATTAGTTTTAAATAAGATTTGTTAGTGAAATTTTGTTAAGTACTTTTGACAGTTGGCTACACTGAAAATTCAACTTCAGCATTTGTTATTTAAATTGTTTTGTTTTTATAAAATTAATTTAGTTTCTGTGACAAGAAGGTAAAATGGTCAGATATTCTCTCCCTCCATCTTATTAAAAAGAATTAACTTATCTTAATTAATCTTAATCTTATTAAAATATTGGAATTTAACCATATTGATAGATTTATAACAACTGCAGAAAATGACCAACATTTAGCTATGAAAGTAAGTAAAATTTTGTGCTAAATACTTTCAATTTTTAATATATTTCAATTATTTAAGGTTGCGTTAATAATGGGATTCTGTGGTGCCTGCCGAAGAGATGAATGACCAACATGTTATTAGACGATATTGTGGTCAAAGATGATGTGTTCACTGTGACTGTAACAAAAACAAAAAATAAAGTTCGAAGAGAATTCTTAATTACAGAGAAACTGTGGATTGATTTAATTAAGCAATATTTGAGCCTAAGGCCTAAGAAAATAAACCACAGGTGGTTTTTTATAACCTACCGCAATGGAAAATGTATTTCTACTCCAATCGGTATAAACACCATGGGAAAAGTTCCTTTTATTATTGCCACTTATTTGCATTTAGCCAACCCGAAGCTTTTTACAGGTCATTGCTTTCGACGTTCAAGTGCTTCCCAATTGGCAAACAAAGGTGGCGATTTAATAACTATAAAACGGCATGGAGGTTGGAAGTCTTCAGCTGTGGCTGAGGGCTGTATTGATGCTTCAGTTAAAAAAATGGAGGTAGCTGAATTGCTATCTAATAAGCCATGTACTTCCATTTCAACGGCTCAAGTGGTAATTGACCAGTCTTCCACTGCTCCATTTTTACATGAAGAATCACACACTTTTAGCAGCAACCCAATAACGAGTCAACAAAACATTGTTGAGGGGCAAAATTTACCTTCATTTAAGATTAATGCCCAGGAGACTTCTGCTGTTACAATCAAATTGTATAATAACTGTACTTTTAATACAAAAGATGTATAAAGAATAATTTGTGAATTTATTAAATAATTTTTAATTTAATTAATTTATTTTGTGTATGTTTATTTTATATTTTAAAAGTTTGGCATTTTATCACATAACAACATAACCGCACTTTTAAATATAGGTTTGACATTTAAGAACAGCTCTTAGGTGCTACCAACTTTAAAAAACAAAATTGTACTGTTTCCAGTACTCTAATAAATCTCATTAGGACACGCAAGTATAAAAAAATTTAAAAAACCGAATTTGATCATAAATATATTTTTAAAAAAGTAGTTTTTGTTGAGACAAAAATCGAGTAAATACTGTTAATAAATTATATTAGGGTGCGCGAACTGGTATGTGAAGAAATTCTAGTGTGGGAGGCGGCCATAATATAATAAATAACATTACACTGTATTTGTTTCAATGGAAAGTTGTCAAACGAAAACTTATTTGTTTCCAAACAGAGTGCAATGTTTGTGTATGCTCAGCAAACATCTGCTTTTCCTACCAGCATTTTAGCTGAGATTAAAAAAATCAGGTTCTGTTTTTGGCAAGATTTATTTGGCTTAAAATTGCGTAGCCTAAAACGAGCTTTTACAATCTCCTGCTACGATGATAGCCAAATTTACTTAAAAAGTACAGAAAAATCTAATTAAAGATGCCTGGTTAATCCTCTTTCGGTGGCTTATCGCGATTCAATCGATTCGTATGGTATGATGGTAAACACATCGACACTATGATATGATATATAAGCTTTTGGCTGTATTTTTTTCAAATAAAACATCTCATTCAAGTTTATCATCCCTTAATCTATGCATACACTGTAGAAAGATGATTGGCTATGTAAAAAAAAGTTAACACAGTAACAAAAAAAAATGGAAATATCGATTTGATCCTTCGTAAAAGAAAAAAATCAAATGTTTATCTACATCTTCCAAAAACCTAAAGCATAATTTATTCTCACAAGAATGATGTACAGCATTTACTATAATCTTGAAAATAGTCATCCGACACGTCAAGCTTTAGGTCTTTGCACTATATCATAATTTGGACTGTCCTTTCACTTATCCCCTTTTTACTACGTTGACACTACGAGGGCCTACATTTTCTCTACCCTCAGTTGTAACAACAGTAGGCTCTGTTATACTGTCACTTTTTTAGCGCTCCATAAAATTTATATAGGGAGTGGAGAGCGGAGATTTTATACGACCCAATTAAAGTTTTAATTAAATGAATGAAACACACAATACACGTGTACTTAAATACCTAATATTAAGTCCCTTTTCAACATATGGATTTGAAATAAGGAACGAAAACGTGAAAAGGGGTCTGTAAAATGTAATGATTCTTGTGCAAATATAACACAAAAGTATGGGTAAGGTATTCAAACCTTATTTTCTTCTGCTAACTAGATTTTCTGTAGAAATAATTTTGTTTGAGCATTCATAAAATATTCCAAAGTTTCAGTATTGATTTGAAAAAGTTTTATGAACTGCAAATACCTACCAAATTAAACATAATTGAATTTCAATCAAAGTAATTTCAAGAGGTTGCTTTAAAATACTTCAATAGTTCTAGCATATACGAATACAAAGCGTGAAAGCTTTTCAATTTATAAATGACGATAAAGATCGCGCATAGAAGGTTGTACGTAGAGTATGCTAACATGAGAATATCTAATTAACTCGGTCATATCCTCGATGTAGTCTATATGCTCTAATATTTGCGATGTTAACAGAATGGGCTTGGGTATAATCTTAAATTAACATACTAGTTCTAAAATAACTGTTACGGTACTAAAACAAGTGACCATCACATTATTTCTACATTATAATGTACACGTACATTAGGTCGTGATATTTTGACATACAAAATAAGGAATTCACCCACTCAATAGTTTTAAGTGAGCTTAGATATGAAATTTCAAAGCGTTAGATTTGTTGCCTAACCTCACTTTCTAAATTACAATTTAAAAAAATTATCTTTTAAGAAGCTAGAAACGGTTAATTATAGTTAACATGCGCAGTAATATACTATAATCAGGTAAAGGATATTTGTAAAACTGCTTTTCCATAGAATTTACTTAATTTTCCTTAATTCAGTAACGATGTGAGAGACGTTGATCTGATTAAATTAAGTTTAAACCAAAGTTAATGCAAGATTTAACCTAAAACAGACGAGGTGTGTTGTAATAAGGAGGTATACAAGTATTTACTACCTTACCTGAACATTTAATAATAAAATATGTTAACGAGATTATTCATTGGCTAAAGTGTTTTCGATTTCAAAATTTTACAGCTGTTGGTTAAACAATTATGGTGGAGGATTGTAAAACTGCTTCTTTACCACAAAATTGAAACTATCTTAAATGTAGGGGTTGCTTTTTATAATTGATATCAGTGAAACAACATATAATTATATTACGGTGATGCATCGTACGTTGAAATACTGTAATTGGTTGAAAATTTTCATATTGTTGATGTTTGAGATTATGTAAATAATGTTTGTTATCATATAAGGCTTAAATTTGTTAAAATAGGAAGGTATGAAATGGCATTTTTATGTAACCAAGTTAATAAATAGTTGTTTGAAAATTAGTTTTCATCGACATTCAATGGAATCCTTAGTTTGTTCTTAAAACCTAAGTGTTTTATATATATATATACATATATATATATATATATATATATATATATATATATATATATATATATATATATATATATATATATATATATATATATATATATATATATATATCTATAAAGGCCTACCATGCGTCCGGACCAAAAGCGTAGCGCCCAGCGTCCTGCGTATATAAGTGTATATAAATGATGGTATCAGTCAGCGTCTTTTGCAAACTATAGGTTTATTCAGCGTCTGTTTATTTTATGCAAGCTATAGGTTTATACAGCGTCCATTTATTTTTTCAGTATTGGCCAGCCTGCTTGAATTCCTTTGCCTGTCTGCGGTGTCGAGTTACTCTCTGCATTTCTGAGTAAAGATTGCGTCATTTAAACTGGCAAAAATAATTCTATTTTATTAACGCTATGTAATAAATACTTTTAGTTTCGTTTCTGTATGTGCATGAATTTTATTTTAAAGGCTTTCAGATTTAAAATACTATATGCATAAAAACATCATAAAACTCGAAATATTATTGGATTTATATGAAATTTTCTACAAAGGGGTTTTTCAGGTCGCTGATTTCAAATCTGATGTCAATGTTTGCAAATTTTAAAGGACGGATGAAATATGGCGGCCATAATAATTAAAATTTGATTTATTTGCATAAAACTTAACATCTGACCAACCATTAAAACGGTTTTACTTGCTATTAAAAATGATGGATAATCTTAATAAGATTGCCTTACATTTATTCGTTTCCAAAACACGTTTGAAATCTTTACACGTAATTCAAAGCTTTATTGATTTAGCTTACGGTTCAATTGTACCCAAAAAACGTGTTGCTGTTTATTTCATAAATAATATAACGATGGATAACTTTGGTTTCAAATTAATATTTTACGAATGTTAAATGCTTGTTTACCATACTTTTTTTGGAAAACGATGTTTATTAATTAAATTATTTCACATGTTTTACGTGAAAAATTAAATTTTAGAGAAACTGTATATTCAAAGTTAACCAAAAAATATCACTTAAGTTTCATAGTATTTGAACTATTTTCCCAAAATTTTAAGAAAATCGTATGTCTAAGAACTAAATTATTACCTGTTTTTTGCCAAACAAAAAACAGGTTGTTTGGCAAGAAACAGTTTTTTTGTCAATAGTTTAGTCCCTAGACATACGATTTTCTTAAAATTTAAGTGTTTTTTGGTTAACTTTGAATGCACATTAAAATAACCAATTAATTTAGGCGTTTTTTGTCAAAATGCCTTGCTCTAACGAAATACGTCTCGAAAATTTTTCCACCCAAAATCCCTCGTGCTACGCACACGGAATTTTGTTGAGAAGATTTACTCCACGTAATTTCCAAGCAAAACATTCCGACAGAAAACGTCAAAATTTAATTGGCTATTTTAATGCACTTGGGATATTACTGTTGATTATGAACGAATATCTCAAAAATAAAAAAACGTTGTATCTGAGAATTTTTTTTTAAATTCTCAAAATTAATAAATTTTATTTATTGAATGTATTTGTTTATGTGCTTTATTATTTTTTTTTATTTTCATTAATATAATTATTGAATTTATAAAATGGGTTCTATACGTATGAATTCAAATAACGCCTTTATTAACGTTTAAATAAAAGTAACATTTAAACAAACTTTGTTGAAATAACAGGAAACTATTATATATGAATGATCAATGCATAAACTCGTTTATTTCGCCAAAACAATAAGGTAAGACCTTTTTTACTAGACTTGATAAATCTTTTATTAGAGTTTAATTCTTAAGTTTTAATAGCTTATTAAAATCATTTTAGATTTTATTTACTTTTAGAATTTCTCTTATGAATGATGAAAAACACTTTACAAGTAAGCTTCTTTTATAAAACAATTAAATTGTGAGCGAGCACTTTCCTGGTAAGCAAATTTTTATAACCCTTTGTAAATTATTTAACTCAATAATAGGGATTCCATTTTTATTATTAGACGTACCAAGACCTATTAATGCTCCATATTCGATTTGAAAAGATGTTTTCTGAACTGGTAAACACCTTTTTATAATAATTACTACAGTTCCAACACTATTATTTTTTCATGACGTTGCAGTATTGAAATCTATTTTCAGGAATGGACACCAAGATTAATAAATACCCTTATATAGACCATCTACTTTTAGAGCTGTAACAACGAATCATGATTTAATTTATTTTATTTTAAATCTTTTGTTCGATAATGATTTTTGATTTAAAATCATTTTAGGAAGTATCTTTGATTTTCTATCAAAAAAAGATCAGATTTAAATATTTCAAAATCATTTTACATCATTCTTAAGGATTTAGATATTTTCAAAAATTTAACTACATTGTTTTGTAGTTTTATTTTAAAATACTTACCTAAGGTATCAATAAGAACGTGTTATTTCCTAAATTTTAGTGAATTTTTAATTTTCTTTACACATTGTATCTTAATAATAATAATAATAATAATGTTTTTTTAAGATGGAATACATCTTCTTAATAATTAGAAGAAAGCATATTTTTGAAATTTATTCTTATTGTTGGTAAATTAATTTAATAATAGATCATTTGTGAATTAATAATTAGTTTGGTTTTCTTTGCCGTTTTGCTTACGTTTTGTCCTGCCAACTATGCTTATATAGAGGGAATTGTTTACACTTTAGCTATAATAATAGAAGTTTATGTACAGTCTTAAACATTAAGGTGATACATGATATATCCACATCAACAAAAATTTCTTATTATATTTTCAATTTAAATAATACACGCGATAAAAATAATATGAAATATGTTTCCGTTGAGATATCATATTTCTCAACGACAAAACAACAGCGCCAACAAGATTTACCTTGAACAATTGAATATATGAATCATTCAAAAAGAAAATATTAAATTAACGTTGTATAATTAACTAATAAGGCATACCTACATTGATTGTTTATTATATTTTACAACTTTGATTTGCAATTTTCGCAGTCATCAAATCATAAGTTACTCTAAAATTTGTAAACTGATCTTTCATTTTATTACAATTTGTACAACACTAAAAACACTTTTTGCGAAGTGTAGCATTTTAGTTTTCATATGTATATTTTGTTCTTAATAGCATGTACTTTGATATAAAAAAAAATCAAATTAAAAAAGATGTTGCTCAAGGTTAAATATGAGTTACTGTTAGTGGCGTGGGATTTTACGGTATTTTAGTAAAAAGTCCTTAATAATAAATTATTTCATTTTTATAGTATGTCAGGTATTTAACCATTTTAATCAGAGAAGCTAATGGGAATTTCTTGGGATTAGAATATTACAAAATTTAGATTATTTTTACAGATTATATCAATTTGTTTGTTATCGTTCCAGATCTCTATAAGAAATATTTTTTACTTTTAAGTTTGTTTTGCTTAATTATTATTATGTCCGCAATCCCTATTGAGGAAGGTAGTTATCAAATAGAAATGACAGAGCATGATTTGAAATTCAATGAAATCTCACTATTGATATTTGGTAAAATATCAATAGTGATATTTCGGCCCAAACTTCGTAATGAGAATTTGTTCGATTACCATCCCTTTATCTGCCACTTAACGGTTAACTTTTATATCTGGGTCACCTTTATATATAGTTACTATATATAATGTCGATATTCAATACCTAAATATTAAAGAAGAAAAATGTTTTTAGCAAACCTTGTGTTCTTTTCCCCTAAGAGCGACATTCGAAAGGAACCAATTATAACTTACGTTTCCCTCTTCCACCTTGGTCAAATAACCAGCTGAATGTTTTAGCGAAACCAAAGACTGAATACATTTATGCTCATATACGTATGTCTACTTTAAATAATACAGAACTGGAAAAGCCTAGACTTGACAACAGTTTGAAAAGGCTTAACTGAAATTGTACTAGTTACTCTGAAGGTAACTTAACTGAAGTCTTTACTTTTAAAAAGTCTTATGAACCTTTAAAAGTCTAAATGCCTTCAAACTGTCTCAAGATCCAAGAAATCTTTAGTAGGTAATTTAGACGGGGGAGGATTGACTTTTTAACATTTTTTGATTTGTCAGTTTACGAGTATTCTAAACCACATAACTATATTAAATTTCAAGTTTATATGTCATTTAGAAGTTTACCAACCACCAATGGAGATGGGAGAGTTGACATAATTATAAAAAACATAACATAACAAACACAATAGGTGATCTTAATATGCCCAATTTTATGAATGTTAGTTTGCACGGTGAAATTGAAAGAGAATTTTATAATTTTATGAATTTGCACTATTTAATTCAGATTAACCAAACATTAAATTGTAATGACGGTATCCTTGACCTTATTCTTGTAAATTCGAATGCTCAATGTTGTCGGTGTCCTGTCCCTATTATCAACGAAGATCCCTATCATCCTTCCGTAATATGCACATTGGAGTATATTAAGCATAATAATATTTCTACACAGTCTAATGCACACAGATATAATTTCAAAAAAGCCAATTTTTTGGAATTATACCGTAACTTGTTATTAATAGATTGGCGACCACTCTATGAATGTAGTAACGTTGATGATGCTGTTGAATTATTTTATAGATTTATATATAGCGTGTTTGATGAAACAGTACCATTATGTAAACTTTCAAATTCAAAGTTTCCACCGTGGTTCTCACGTGACATCATATCCGACATTAAACATAAGGGGAGGATTCGCAAAAAAATGAAAAGTAGGAACAACTCTGCAATTATTCAATCACTACACACTGAATTCACTTACTTACGTAAAAAAATCAAAGACTCCATCAAGATTGCTTATGAAAATTACCTAGTTCAAACTGAAAATGCAATAATACAAGATCCGAAAGAATTTTGGTCTCATTAACTTCTGTAAAAAAAGATCTGCAGAAAACAATTTTCAAAAATTCAACAAAACTCGCTGACAACTAAATATTCAGATAGCAGTTTATAAATACAATTCAATAAGATTTAACATCTCGCTTTGCTTTTTTTGGCTGACATACTTCTAACTTGGGGATTACAATTATCTAAATTGGATAATGCCCTACTTGCTGATAATTTCAAATTCAATAACACTAAAGATCCGAACTGCTTGAGGATCATTCAACAACTTTGAAATTATGATTTTCAAACCATTTTTGGTCGTTTTTGATGTGTGGTAAGAAGCACCATCTTGTTGAAAGATTAAATCGCGGTCAAGATCGATTTTTAACGATTGGTAACAAGTTAGCTTTAAGAATTTTCTGATACTTTTCAACATTAACTGTGCCGTCTATGGATTGAAATCATTCTAACCCTCCAGCTGACATATAGCTCTAAACTATTGCACCTTGAGGAAACCTAACCGTACGTTTTAAGCAGTACTTATGGAATGCTTCATGTTTAGCTCCGATCAGTCTTTTGCGAGAGTAACCAACGAAAACACCAGACTTTGACTAGTCGCTGAATATGACCTTATACCAGTCATTCTCTGGAACATTGTCTAGGATAACTACATATTTAGTCCATGTCACTCGTCGTTGTTCTTGTTTCTCGGTTAGAAGTTTTACTTTGACTAAATACAAAAACCGTTTATGTTACAAAGATAGTTAAGGAATACTCAATGCATCAAAGTTTAAAGATAACTAACTACCTTATTAAAGAATGGAGAGTCTATCTGAAAACAAATAAACTGTTTGGATTTTTGGCAATTGTTGCGACAGAAAGATAAAGACAGGATTAAGTGTGCCCAAATAGCTGCAGGACATGATCTGGACTAGCAGAAATACATAGAACAAAATTAAATAGCTTATCGGTATCTCCAACGTAAATGAATGCTTCTTCACGGCTTGCTCCAAAATGATACGTCTGGATTTCTTCAGCTAGTTTGCAAGGATAATTTTCAGAGAAGACTATATGGAGTAACCCTTCACTCTTACTAAGACTCTTTTTCAGTGTGTTGTAAGCAGCATTTTTATTTCTAATGTTAAATTTATATTTATTTTTAAAGTTTTCATTTCTTCTTGAACCTCTCCCTGCAACTCTTGAACTTCTGCTGAACCATACCTAAGACTGATAATGGAGGGCAAGATTGAGGGTAGAAGAGAACTGGCAGGAGACAAGGCTCATGGTTGAGAAATGTGAGAGACTGCACTGGCCTAAACTCACAGTTATTACTAAGAATAGCAAAAGATAGTGAACGATTTGCCGAAGTTGTTGCTAACCTTCTATAAGAAGACAGCACCTTAAGAAAAAGAAGATGTAAAAAAGGCCGCAAAGTTAGAAAATGTAACAGTTTTATCGACCTTACTGAATATTTCTGAATTTGTTTTTACTCATGCAGTTCTATACAATATCGACTCCTTTGCCTTCTTCAACATACCAATACAAATTAGCTTGGGGCAACGTATGATAGCCTAATAAAAACAGGATGCCAATAAAACTGAAAAGTTTTTCCCTTGTAAATATAAAATCGTGTGTATTATTTATCATGAGCCTACTTTACAAAAAATCGCAATACTATATCTTGAACTTCATCATCAAAAAGTTTTAGAAAAATATCCAGCGGTGATTGACCTGCCAAATGATTTTTTAGCTGTTCAATTTTTTGTGTTCTCTTCGTCGGGCAAGTTCAGATACAAAAAGAAACCTCTCTGTACTTGGGTTTCTGGTTATTTGTTTTGAGCAAACTTGAGAATGTGAAAAGAAGAAGAAAGCATTTAAGTAGAAAAAAACTGAAAACAATACAGTTATGAAAACACCTGAAGAAAAACTAATGCCCATCTCTGAATAAAAAAAAACTGCACGGAAACGTTTTGTTGGACTTGGACCTGGAAAAGGAAAAAGCAATGAGAAATAAGCAATCCTACTCTAGTTTTGCACGACTCGCTGGTGAAACCTTGGAGAGTTGCTGGAGGTCAAAAAACCAACGGAAAAGATTTTTAAGTGCTTTGTTGATGTCCATTGATATTCGTCACTACCGTCTTTATAGTTTAGCAAATAAAACAATTGTCCTTGCACACAAAACAAAAATATCCTACAGTACATTCTCTCGATGCCATCCCTATGTTATTACCGTCTATATTATGTATGCAAACCTAATGAAATAAACAGAGCTACCTGTTTGTACAAGCAACGCGCAAACATAAGCTTCAAACCACAAAAACTAAAACCACTAAAACTTGTAGATAATGACAATTCATATGAACTCCTGTAACATGTAGTAAGGCTTCCGCATTGCATATGTATGGCAGGTCTCTGAAATGTCAAAATAAAATGAAGAAAAGGTTCAATTTAATGTTAAGATTGCAGCTAAAATCAATGTTACTAAACCTGTCCGAGAGTTGCAGGGAGAGGTTCAAGAAGAAATAAAAACTTTAAAAATAAATATAAATTTAACATTAAAAATAAAAATGCTGCTTAGAACACACTGAAAAACAGTCTTAGTAAGAATGAAGGGTTACTACATATAGACTTCTCTGAAAATTATGCTTGCAAACTAGCTGAAGAAATCCAGACTTATAATTTTGGAGCAAGTCGTAAGGAAGCAACATTGTACGCAGGAGTCACTTACGTTGGAGATACCGATAAGCTATTTAATTTTGTTTTATGTATTTCTGCTAGTCCTAAGACCTTGAACTGCTTCTCTAGTTGCAATGCCTAAGCGAAAACCAAATTGTTCTTCTCCTACATATTGTTCGCATTTTGTGTGTACTAGTTGATGCATGTTCTTAGCATTATCTACAGTACATGGCTCATCAGGCTAATCAATCGGTACTGTAAGCACTGTTTTACTCCGCTCTTTTTAGGTATCGGAATAAAAATAGGTTGGGTCCAGTCGTGTGGTACGATTCCTGTATAGTATATTCTATTTAAGAAAGATGTTAAGATGTTGAGGCTTTCATCGTCTAATACGTTTACGCATCTCAGTATAGATGTTATCTTCACCTGGGACTCTACGTGTTTTGATAGTTTTATTGCGTGTTTCACTTCTGCTATAATAATTTTCAATGGCTAATCTTCATGATCTATTTCTCTTGATTCTGGTTACATTCTGATATCATCAAAAAGCTCTTGTATATAGCTTGTCAAAATCTCTTCTATCTCGTCTGGGTCTATTGTTTTTTTGTTACTATATGTGACTAAGATATCGTGTTGATAGGTTTTATTTCCAGTTATTTCTTTTATCTTCTTTTTTGTGTGTTAAAGAAATCATGCTTTCTTGGCAGCTCTTCGAGCACTTGACAACGTTTCTCCATCCAGGTCTCCTTTGCCTCTCTTATAAGCCTTGTAATCTTTTTATGGATTTCTTTATATTTATTATAGTCTTTATGTTTGTACTTCCTTGTTTCGTTCATCAATAAAAGGATTTCTTCCGTCATCCATTTCTGTTTTGCTCTCTGCTCTTGGTTTTCCAATTCATTTTCTTGTACTTCATGTTTACATTTTTAATAGACTGCCAAAAGTTTTCCATTGTTTCTGTTTCCAATTATACAGTTTCCCTAAACTTACCATTCAAAACTCGTGTTATTTCCTCTTTTATTTGTGGTTCCCCCAGTTTCTCAAAGTTAGGTCTTGTTTTATTTCTCTTCCGGATTTTCTTCAATTTAATCTCACGTTTTTCAGCTACGGGGTTCTGATCAGATCTTACGTCTGATCCAGGATAAGTTCTTACACTTTTAATTCCGTTTCTATATCGTGTATCAATCAGTATGTAATCTATTTGATTTTTTATGATATTTCCTTCATTGTTTCCTGGTCCTAAGTACACTTCTAAGTGTACAATCGCCTTTCTGGAAGTTGGAACCAGGTGTTTGCTACCATTAAGTTTTCTTCATTACAGAACTGTACCAGATATCCCCCCTATCGTGTCGTTTGCAAATACCATGGTCTCCAACAATATATTGAACTCTTCCTTTACCTATCTTTCCGTTGAAGTCACCCATGATTATATTCACTTCATTCTTTTTAGTAAATCTTAGTAGGTGATTTTTACATCATGAATGAAAAACTCATGCAGTATGGAGTATTCTCGTGCAACTTATATTATTAGATGAACAGATAGTTCCATATTTTGGACGGCACTCGCAACAAAATGCTTCTAAAAGTAAAACCGGTGAGATTCGGTTTCAAATTATGGTATATCTGTTCAGATGAAGGGTACTTATACAAGTTATCCTCCAAATAATAAAAAATCAAGACTTGGGTTGGGAGGTGACTTTTGTTTTTTATCTACTATCTATTGTAGAGAATAACCATAATCATAATATTTTCCTAGACAACTTCTTTTCTTCATATAAATTATTCGACAAGACACTATGGTGTTGGACCATTGAAAACTGCAAAAAATTATGACGCAAAGGAAAAGAAAAAAACTACTGTACTGCTCAAAAGCTACTGTACTATCAAAACAAAAGGAAATAGTGACGTTAACGAAGAAAATAAAGTAAAAACCTTCCCAAGGATCTTGTATGGTTTCTCTATTTCTTAGAAAATCAAATGTAACTGAACTAAAGGGTTCATTGTGATGCAATGAAGAAGTACATCATATGCTCAAAGTAATTCAGTGTGTCTAAAAAAAATCCCAACCTATTGCTTGGTCTTGGAGGGATTCATCCAGTGTTGTAATGTATCTAGATACAAGTATCTAGATACAGTATCTAGATACGTTTATGGTACCTAGATACATATCTAGATACTTTTAAAATTTTGTAGCTGTATTTGGATCTAGATACATTTTCTGTAGTATCTGAGTATCTGTATTGTGCAGATACTATTTTCATAATTTAATGATTTTATAATACAAAAATTGTCATAAATGATGTGTAGAATCTTAAATTTGAAATAAACCGCCGAACATAATAAAACTAATTTTTAATTTGGAATTGCTTTGAAATCATGAAATCAAATATGTCACCTCGTTAAACAATTGAGTCACTACATCTAGTCAGCCAGGTCAACTTGGCGTATCAGAGTTTCGCTATCGACGCCATATTGAGATAAAAGAAGTGTAAAATATAGTAATTCATTAATTAAAATCGCATCTTACGTATTTGGCATATTACAATTTGTGGCTGTCAAAATGAAAACTATGTAGAAAAGTCTTTTAAACTAAACATGGATTTAATTAAATTCAATGGGGATAATAATAATTAACAATTTCGGGCTTTTCTCGCCACAAAGTGGGGTTGTTTGCGCTACTCTGATCCGCCAGTATGGTCTGGCTGACTAGATGTAGAAACTCTATAAACAATGGATATTGTTTATATGGATATTATAGGCAAATTAATTTTCTTTAGGAGAGTCCTAAATTCTATCGCTATACCAAATTTTAAGTTTGTATGTCATCTAGAATTTCTACAACCCCCAAATAAAGTGCGGGGGTTGACTTAATAAAAATTTTTATATTTTTCTTTACGAGAGTCTTAAACCCTATCACTATACCAAATTTCAAGTTTGTGTGTCATCTAGAAGTTTTACAACCCTCAAATGGAATACGGGGGTTGGTTTAATATTTTTTTAAATTTTTCTTTAAGAGAGTCCTAAATTCTATCGCTATACCAAATTTCAAGTTTGTATGTCATCTAGAAGTTTTACAACCCCCAAATGGAATACGGGGGTTGGTTTAATTTTTTTTTAATTTTTCTTTAGGAGAGTCCTAAATTCTATCGCTATACCAAATTTCAAGTTTGTATGTCATCTAGAATTTCTACAACCCCCAAATAAAGTGCGGGGGTTGACTTAATAAAAATTTTTTATATTTTTCTTTACGAGAGTCTTAAACCCTATCACTATACCAAATTTCAAGTTTGTGTGTCATCTAGAAGTTTTACAACCCCCAAATGGAATACGGGGGTTGGTTTAATATTTTTTTTAAATTTTTCTTTAGGAGAGTCCTAAATTCTATCGCTATACCAAATTTCAAGTTTGTATGTCATCTAGAATTTCTACAACCCCCAAATAAAGTGCGGGGGTTGACTTAATAAAAAAATTTTATATTTTTCTTTACGAGAGTCTTAAACCCTATCACTATACCAAATTTCAAGTTTGTGTGTCATCTAGAAGTTTTACAACCCCCAAATGGAATACGGGGGTTGGTTTAATATTTTTTTTAAATTTTTCTTTAGGAGAGTCCTAAATTCTATCGCTATACCAAATTTCAAGTTTTTATGTCATCTAGAATTTTACAACCCCCGAATAAAGTGCGGGGGTTGACTTAATAAAATTTTTTTATATTTTTTATTACGAGAGTCTTAAACCCTATCACTATACCAAATTTCAAGTATGTATGTCATCTAGAAGTTTTACAACCCCCAAATGGAATACGGGGGTTGATTTAATAATTTTTTTTATATTTTTCTTTATAAGAATCTTACATCCTATAATTATACCAAATTTCAAGTTTCTAAGTCATCTAGAAGTTTTACAACCCTGAAAAGGGGGTGCGAGGGTTGACATAAAAATATTTTTTTATTTTTCTCTGTACAAGAATCCCAATTCCTATAATTGTGCCAAATCTCAGGTAATGTAAATATACCAAATTTCAAGTTTGTATGTACTCTAGAAATTCGGAAGTTATAAAGATTATTTAATTTCATTACTTAAATTCATAAAGTGAAGTCCCGTTTTACAACCCCTAAAAGGGTAGCGGAGGGTTAACATAATAACAATTTTTTATATTTTTCTTTACGAGAACTCTAAACCCTATAACTAAACCAAATTCCAAGTTTGTATATCATCTAGAAATTTTACAACCCCTAAAGCGGGTGCGGGGGTTGACTTAATAATTTTTTTAAATTTTTCTGTACGAGAGTCCTAAATCTTATCACTATACCAATTTCAAGTTTGTATGTCATCTAGAATTTCTACAACCCCCAAATAAAGTGCGGGGGTTGACTTAATAAAAAATTTTTATATTTTTCTTTACGAGAGTCTTAAACCCTATCACTATACCAAATTTCAAGTTTGTGTGTCATCTAGAAGTTTTACAACTCCCAAATGGAATACGGGGGTTGGTTTAATATTTTTTTAAAATTTTTCTTTAGGAGAGTCCTAAATTCTATCGCTATACCAAATTTCAAGTTTGTATGTCATCTAGAAGTTTTACAACCCCCAAATGGAATACGGGGGTTGGTTTAATATTTTTTTTTAATTTTTCTTTAGGAGAGTCCTAAATTCTATCGCTATACCAAATTTTAAGTTTGTATGTCATCTAGAATTTCTACAACCCCCAAATAAAGTGCGGGGGTTGACTTAATAAAAATTTTTATATTTTTCTTTACGAGAGTCTTAAACCCTATCACTATACCAAATTTCAAGTTTGTGTGTCATCTAGAAGTTTTACAACCCTCAAATGGAATACGGGGGTTGGTTTAATATTTTTTTTTAATTTTTCTTTAAGAGAGTCCTAAATTCTATCGCTATACCAAATTTCAAGTTTGTATGTCATCTAGAAGTTTTACAACCCCCAAATGGAATACGGGGGTTGGTTTAATTTTTTTTTAATTTTTCTTTAGGAGAGTCCTAAATTCTATCGCTATACCAAATTTCAAGTTTGTATGTCATCTAGAATTTCTACAACCCCCAAATAAAGTGCGGGGGTTGACTTAATAAAAAAATTTTATATTTTTCTTTACGAGAGTCTTAAACCCTATCACTATACCAAATTTCAAGTTTGTGTGTCATCTAGAAGTTTTACAACCCCCAAATGGAATACGGGGGTTGGTTTAATATTTTTTTAAATTTTTCTTTAAGAGAGTCCTAAATTCTATCGCTATACCAAATTTCAAGTTTGTATGTCATCTAGAAGTTTTACAACCCCCAAATGGAATACGGGGGTTGGTTTAATTTTTTTTTAATTTTTCTTTAGGAGAGTCCTAAATTCTATCGCTATACCAAATTTCAAGTTTGTATGTCATCTAGAATTTCTACAACCCCCAAATAAAGTGCGGGGGTTGACTTAATAAAAATTTTTTATATTTTTCTTTACGAGAGTCTTAAACCCTATCACTATACCAAATTTCAAGTTTGTGTGTCATCTAGAAGTTTTACAACCCCCAAATGGAATACGGGGGTTGGTTTAATATTTTTTTTAAATTTTTCTTTAGGAGAGTCCTAAATTCTATCGCTATACCAAATTTCAAGTTTGTATGTCATCTAGAATTTCTACAACCCCCAAATAAAGTGCGGGGGTTGACTTAATAAAAAAATTTTATATTTTTCTTTACGAGAGTCTTAAACCCTATCACTATACCAAATTTCAAGTTTGTGTGTCATCTAGAAGTTTTACAACCCCCAAATGGAATACGGGGGTTGGTTTAATATTTTTTTTAAATTTTTCTTTAGGAGAGTCCTAAATTCTATCGCTATACCAAATTTCAAGTTTTTATGTCATCTAGAATTTTACAACCCCCGAATAAAGTGCGGGGGTTGACTTAATAAAATTTTTTTATATTTTTTATTACGAGAGTCTTAAACCCTATCACTATACCAAATTTCAAGTATGTATGTCATCTAGAAGTTTTACAACCCCCAAATGGAATACGGGGGTTGATTTAATAATTTTTTTTATATTTTTCTTTATAAGAATCTTACATCCTATAATTATACCAAATTTCAAGTTTCTAAGTCATCTAGAAGTTTTACAACCCTGAAAAGGGGGTGCGAGGGTTGACATAAAAATATTTTTTTATTTTTCTCTGTACAAGAATCCCAATTCCTATAATTGTGCCAAATCTCAGGTTTGTATGTCATCTAGAAGTTTTACAACCCCCGAACGGGGTGCAGGGGTTGACATCTTAATATTTTTTTATATTTTTCTTTATAAGAATCTTAAATCCTATAATTACACCAAATTTCAAATTTCTAAGTCATCTAGTTTTACAACCCCTAAAAGGAGGTGCGAGGGTTGACATAAATATATATTTTTATTTTCCTCCTTACAAGAATCCCAATTCCTATAATTGTGCCAAATCTCAAGTTTCTATGCCATCTAACAAATTAGAAATTATAAAGGTTATTTAATTTCAATATTTTAATGCATAAGAAGTCCCGTTTGAAATGATGTCACTGTATGTCTCACAAACATATGAGTTTTAAGAATTTTAAAATATAATATGGGATAAGATAGTGTTTTAAACAACCAGATTTATTGTTAGCTAACAGCATCAGTGATTGATTAAATACTAAATGATAATATAATAATGGTTAACGTTTGTTTCACTTAAATCAATAATATTAAATATATTATAATAATAATAATAATTATAATATTAAGTAGCTTTAACAAAATATAATATGTAAGAAAATTTTTGTCACCTTAAATGACGCAATCTTTACTCAGAAATACAATGCATAAAGTGAAGTCCCGTTGAAATGACGTCACTGTCTAGACACGAAGCCATCAGTGTTACCAACGCAATTCTTGTTAAATATGCGGACGCAGGGTAAACCTATGCCATAAATTTGTATACAAATGTATACAAATCCCGCGCTATTAGCGCTGCGTGTGGCAAACGCTCGAACTACGATTTTATACACGAATCAGGAATGGGTGTCAAACTGCGCACAGCTAATTTTTACATTTTCGTCATCTAGACACTTTAAGCTTCATGTGGTGCAATTTTGAGGCACAAGTCACCCTGCGTCCGTATATCCGGACGCCTAGTGACTTCGGACGCTGCTTGAACCTAAGATTTTACATGGGGGGACGCTTGGTGGTGCCCTATAGATATATATATATATATATATATATATATATATATATATATATATATATATATATATATATATATATATATATATATATATATATATATATATATATATATATATATATATATATATATATATATATATATATAATTAGATAGGGGATTTGATAATTTAATTATAACATTATCTAATTAGTTTTAGTATTAATTAAAGTTTATAAACAATAATTTGGCTATATTAAAATTCAAATGTTAACTTAAAATATCGAACTTGTATAAATTTCTGAAACAATACTAAATTGTAAGTTTGGAACCGTAAAAAGTTGAACTATGCGAATTGGAGATTTTGTCGTTTTGATTCAAAGCTGTAACCACTTAACAGTTTTGCTCGAATCTGTTTCGGGTATCGCATATCGTCTTTTCCTGACGCGTCCGATTAGAAGGTTCGAGAATTCAAAATCCTCAATTTATTCTGGCGGAAATCTTCATTACAAGCTTCGTGGTTTTTAAGCTTCAAAGATATTAAATCTTTGAAGGTTTTTGTCATCCGTGTCTTTAACCACTTAACATTTACATTATTTGCACAAAACTTTTCTAAAATTGCACTTTTTTACTCAATAATTCAGAAGTTCATTTGGTAAAATAATGGAGAAATAATATTTACTCAATATTATCAAAGCTTTTATTTAAAAAAATGGAAAATTATGAAAAACCTGGCCCAAGTGCAGTTCATAGCCGGCGTCACTGGATTTGAAATCCGAATAGAAAGAGGGCGAAGGGGACCAAAGTGGAATATTTGACCTTTTTGTAATTTTGTTTTGCTTATATCTCAGCGACCGTAAAACCGACCCCACCCACCCGAGATATTACAAATAATTAGTTGTGGTTTTGTAAACCATAGAATCAAAAAGGCCGGTGCCCACTGATCATTTTGAGCCTCAGACAATTCTGTGTGATTTCATAGGCGCCGGACATTGGGGCAGGTCGGGAGTTTTTGCGAGATATCGTCGTGAAGACCGGTGAGTGGTTATCCAGGGCGAGCCTTGATGATTAGGATGCCCAGAATATATTAATTTGAACTACGGATATGCAAAATTAAAAGAAGCCTAAAATTACAATACTCCAGATCAGTCCAATTGTATGGTATTGTATAAATGTTAATTGTAGTTAACGTTGCCCAATAGCCTGGCCAATTTTTATACACAAAACTCCTTTTTCTTAATTATACATCTCACACCCTCTTATTTCATGAGAAATAATGAAATAACTATTCAGTAAGAATTTTACAGCAATCCACCAACAGGAAGTGGTCTCCCACAAACCAGTCAAATCCTTGCGAACCTTTAAATTGGCACGTTAGCACCTTATTGAGACTAATTACGATGAAAGTAGAGATGTTCAACTTTAGTTCACCTCGTTTTAGTGTTACTTATTTATTAATCTAAGTTTGTCAGAGGCATTGAAACAGACTAGTCTTGAATGATAATATAGAAGATGCCCTTGAATAGTTGTCAAGTATAACAAATATAATAATATTCATTTATGTATTCTGTTCAATTTCATCATCATCATCGATGACCCCCCCTTCAATGTAGCATTGGATAGAACCAAAACCTCCACACGCCAGGCAATGATGATTGTTACATCTGCTTTTTCTGCAGCAAGAGTTGATAGGAGTCAGGCAGGAGAACAGTTAGGCACAACTTCCAACCAACTGTTGCACTTGTTGCGCATTTTAATGGCAAACTACTTCAACACCTGGATGGAACAAAACCTGACTGCCTTTCAATGGTAGTTTCTGGCTTGGATCTTAAAAAGCTGCTGGTATTTCCATGCTGCCAGTTAGAACTAGAGCTCTGAGTTTGTCAGTGAGTGGCCAGGCGTAAAAGAACATTCTGCAGGTTGTGCTTTGACACGACTACCAGTAACACACAGGATCTTCCGCCAGGGTGCAGCAATCAATGAATCAACAATTGCTCTTTCTTACATGCCGTTACCACATACTCGAGATCTGCGCAGCTGTTGTGTTCGATGTGTTCTTTACATCAAAGGGACCTGAAATTAATTTGCTTGGTCGTCATTGACAAATCAAAGTTTGATCCCCTTAATAGTGATGCTGATGATAAGAGTTATATGACTGCATCCGAGAAATCCTGGCTTGATTCTCGCCGAGCTGTTGCCATACACAACATGCAACAGCATCTTTAAAGTGTTCAACCTCGTGAGGATTACCGAGAGTTTACACAACTCACACTTATAATATTGGGGGAAAAATGAATATAGATATCAGATTTTGTGCTCCTGGGGTCTATTATAGAGCAAAATGGATAGCCAAGGGGATCTATTGCTTGAAAATATTTGGATTTCGTTGCCAGTTAATGCTCAGCAACCACCAGATGAGCTATCTACGGTGTTTCTGTCTGTCAGTACGATCTATGCAACCTTCTGGTTTGCTGCATCACTATCAACAGCTGCTGCTACAAATGACCTGTTGATACTAGCTGATCGAGAGACTCTCGTCTGTTGTCATGAACATTGCTGACATCACTGAAAAAAAGGTGCGACTGCACTTGTGGTACCTCAGCGAAGATCTAGCAACCCTGCCTTTATTTGGTGACGATGTCAATGATCAAGCAAAGGCAATTATTGTCAGTACCCTGCAGAAGGAACAACGCGAAAAATATCTTCGCCGCCTAGCTCCAAATCAGATGACTGCTTCAGTACACGCACAGACAGAACGCTGCACGTAAGATTTTTCATACACTGAAACCACTGAAGATAGTCAACGATTATGCCAAACGTGCAGTAGTCAGGTTGGCAACTGTCTGATATTAATACGGAACAATACTGTCAATTATATAAATAAACAAATTCCCCGAATCCGATCATTTATTCTTATTTTAAGAACCACTTCCTGCTATATTTTTATTAGTGTTCTTACATTTTTACTACATTTCATTTTGTATCAAATGCCAGACACTTTTTACGACTGATATTGATGAGCATATTGTTTTTAATTAAGAAGAATAAGGTACAAAATTTACCAAATCTGGACATTTCTTGTTATATGTGTTTAACGATGATTGAAATAACGATGAAATGAGAAAACTTTGTTGATTAGAACGTATGTAGCATATTTTTTTTCAAAAAACTGACCATAAACTTTAATAACGAATATTATTTACAAAAAAATATTTTCGCAAAATGCATCTGAATTAACGTTGAGCATGTTGAATACTATTGAAAAAATGTATTGACGTTTATAAACATTTTTCAAACGAATTGGGGTGATCCGTTTGAGAAATTTTGACTCATGAGTGAACTGTTCTTAAGGATATCGTATTGCTGAGAGCTTATGTTAAAGGTAACTAAAATATTTCGACTCGATATCTGTTCAATACCAATTAGTAAATTAAGTATTGGTTTTATCGTACATATTACAGAATAAATTTCTAATCTTAGTAGCATTGGTAGAAATATCTCCTTGAAATAAAACAATTAGTATTCAACAGTTTTACAATTAAATATTTCTTACCTGACAATTGTTTCGATGTAGAAAAGATTTTCTACTCACATTATTATGAATTATAAGTAATTGACTTGTGCCAAATTATACAATGGTGAACTGGAGGATTTTGTAAGTGTAGGGTTTCCATTACTAATAATGATGAAGTGCAACAGATACAAAGGCTGTGGTAAGATCATTGGCAGTAGAGGGGTACCAAACTTGTGCTCATCTTTTAAGCAAATTCTGTTTTAGAACTTCCAATTATTTTTTGTCAATAATTATCATTACCTATCTCTTTTCATACTGTTATGCGAACCGGTTGCTTAACGTCCCAGGTAGCAAATGCATGTGAAAATGACGAGAAAAACTGGGCACTGAGTGACTTAGATGTTGTTGGATGACATAAATATGACGTAGTAATGACTTCCTAATGATTTACACCAATGACGGCATATGCTACACGTTAATTTCACGTCTTACAAACACGTTAATTTGACGTCTTTTTCAAGTTATACTTGAGAAAATATACAAAAATATGATATATATTGAAAGGTTATATACTAAAAAAATCATTAAAATTTACAAAGAAGAATTTGCGCTTTAAAATTAAAGATAACATAGTTCACAGTCTAATTTTATTGACTACTGTCCCATTATTTCTAATAAATGATATCTAAAGTTACAATGTTGCCTTTGAAATCTTACAAAAAACTTTAAAGATAAATCAAATGCTATGAACAATAGGCATCACCACAAAACTTTCTTTAAAAGCCAAAACCACTTTTTTCACTTACACTTACTCTTTGACGATTAAGATTTTTCTTAAACTTTGAAATAAAAGATGGCGAAGAACGGAGGAGACAAACTCCACATAAACGACAGAGCAAAGCCAGGCACTGACACCTGAACAACGCCTACACCGAGTGGTCGAAAATTTATAGAAAGTAGCACCATCGTAAAGGCAACCGCTCGGCGCGAAATTTAATGTAATTTAGACCATGAATTACGGTTATTGGAATTTATCTAATATTGAAAGTGTACTAAAAATAATATTTGCACGAAAATAATATAGATCAATGTTTGTCTGTCTGAGATTTTGCAATAGATTTACTGAAACATATATTATTATGGAAATTATAACAGAAACTGAAAAAAATTATCTTCGAAGTAATAATGGTTACGATACAGAATGCCGTATCGTAATATTTGGTTTTTGACTTCGAAAACCGGTAAAATATATAAATAAATCTTATTACCCAAAAAAGACAGCAATATGACGTAATATGTGGTACGTCATTTTAATGTCATTTACTGGACATCATTATGCCGCCGACTTTGCTACCTGGGGTAGGTAATGTAGTTTCAGATACCCAACAGTACCCTAGTATACTTACGTTCGCGTGTAGTAGATAGTGAAAAACTATTTTAAAAACAGGTGAAGTATAGTGATGAGTATAGATAAAGTAAGTTCACCAAGAGTGTCTGTAAAACTTAAACAGGCCTACTCAATTTTGAAAACAAAACGTCGTTATCCGCCCTGTTCAGACGTCAGTAAAGGTGCGCTTCGCATGGTGCCATGTACCGCCGGCAATTCTAAATTTGATGCAGGGTTACAACTGTCAATTGTAACATTGTAGTTGCAAGTTACATTTGTAGTTATGTTAAAAAAAACTGTAAAAGAACTAAATTTTAATAAAAACGAAAATCTGGACTTTTAATAATTAACTAGGGAAACCTCGTCAAGACATGACGGTCAAAGGCATTGAAGGATATCTCTATGTACAACATTCGTTGTGTAATTAAAATCCCTAGAATAAAATCATAAATCAATCTTGTTTAAAAAATTCTTGAACACGTCTATTAGTACATATTTCAAAAACATGACATAATAATAGTGTTGGCAAATTTCCGGAAATTTATTTTGTGGTAACTTAAGAAATATTTCCAGAAACTTATTGAAGTGGCAAATATAAAAAGAAAAATTGACTCAAAAAGTGTGTTCCGTGGAAATATTTTGGGGTTCCGCAGGACCAATTGTAAGTCCTGCAATATAACAAAAGGATACCACTTGCGAAGCTTTTTAAACTTTCCAACAATAACGGCCTTATTACTATTTTATTTATTGGTGCCTTTTGCTACCACATATTTATGTGAAATAAAAAACAAAATATGCTATAAACTGGATGCTACACAGCGAAAGCTTTAATATAAAAAAAGAATCACGTAAATCGGCCCAGTAAAACTCTCAAACGAACTGGAGCAAGAATCAGCCTTGTGTTTTAAACGTATAGATTTATTTAATATAAAGTATTTACAGGAATAAATTCCAAGAATAAATACTTATTTATGAACACACAGTATATATAACTAACAAAGGCTAAGTGAATGAAACATTTAAGTAGTAGAATTTTCATTAATTATAAAAATGTTATGCTAATATATGTTATTATTATTATTGCATTTTGCTATTAATACTACATATTGCCACAAACGGAATTATCTAGACTATAAATAATTCATAATTTCTCAACTTGGTTTCGCATTTCCTTCAGTGCAAATGTTACCAATGTTACACTCGTCTCTGCAGCAGCTGCCTACGCTATTAGACCACCTAAGGCTGCTTCGCCTACGACTCGCCGTTTATATGATAATGTATGCATCTCATTAGAAGTAATTTATTCATTTATACAGTATGCATATATATTTGCATCTCAATATGCATTTATATATTCATCCCATTATCCGTAATATATTCATTTATACAATAAGGCTTCGGCAATATTCATGAGGATACAGCATATAAACAGCTTGCTTCAAGCCTAATATTCAGTCTGAAAATGACTCCATCACGACAACATCTTGAAGCAAGCTGGTGAGTAACTTTATATTAATTTATCGAGGGGGATTGGAATCTGGTGTCCAGGGGCACTGATTACCTGTCTCCCCTCTGCTTAGTTTTAGGGGTCTCCAATTTAATACTCAGGGGCGTTGATAACCTGACTCCCTAATGTGCTTAGTTGTAGCTATTTAGGGGCCTTGAATCTGATGCCCAGGGGCATTGATTACCTGGTTCCCTAAGGCTTAGTTGTAGGACTTAGTACTAGTGCAGGGTGGTTCCGATCACTCTCATGTTTATGTTAGTTTTAGGAGGACTTGTACGTCCTCACACTTATATTTGTAACCTAATGTATCGTGACATGTTGTTTAGTATAATATGACTAATTGTGGCCTGTGTTTACTTCCTATTTTCTACCTCTGACTACGATCACGAAAACCACTCGTAACAATATGCGGTTTTCAACTAATGCGGGTTTGGTGCAAACTTTTATAATCGTGAATAGTTACCAGACTCGAACAGAAGAAGAGAAGCTATCCTCAAATCTCGTCAGCTCAATGTTGTTATAACCACCACTGCCCGTCTTTACTAGAATTTTATATTATGCTTGGTTAAGCAAAATTTCTGAAATAAACAAGTGTTTTTCTAAATTGCTTTGTCTATCATATTCTCAATAACGTCTGTCATATTTAGTGAAAATTCTTTTCTCGTTTATTTTCCATAGAGAGTTGAGAGAGTTGAAGAGAGGAACTGAAATACATTTTTCATTTTAGTTTCCTCGTGATATTGTTAGTTTAGAATAATATTAATATTAGAGTAGCAGAAAACTCTGCTTTTTTATTATCCAATAGTGAAAGATGGTGTATACAACCCTTGTGCAAGTGTCACTATCATTTATGATTATGGTTGAGTGCATGACCTAGTTTGCTAATTTTCTATCGGTTGCATCTGTTATTTTGAAGTAACAAAATGATTTACAAATTACTAAGTACTATTTAAATTTAAAAACAAATTAATTACACTGTACAACAAAATTGGTCTTTAAAAAAAATTTCCAGGTTCTAATACACTTTTTCTAGAGGTTTTTAAGATGCAGATCATGAATCTGCTATGGGTTTTCTCGGGTCTGAAATAAAATTTCAGTTATATTCCAATTTGTCTTCAAATAAAACTCGTTTTTAAATGCGAAGGGTAGGCAAACTTTTACGTTTACCAGGTAACAAGATTTGTTACCTGATAGTGATTAAACACGTTTTCGTGCAATTTTTGTTCTTCGGTAAGGCATTGCCGCAGCTTATTACCTGATTACAGAACTCGTTACCTAGTTGTTAGAAGTAGACTAGTTTTAGCGTTTACCATCAGGTAACAAAATTTATTATCTGCTAGTTATTCAACACGTTTTGGTGCAATTTTTGTTGTTCGGTAGCAAGGACCTGACAGTGCCGCAGCTTATTCCCTGGTTACAGTTAACTCGTTACCCAGCTGTTAAGAAAACGCGAGATTTAGCGTTTACTAGGTAACAACATTACCTGGTGGTTATAAAATACATTTTGGTTTAATTTTTGCTCTTCGGTAATGATAACCGGCAACGCCGCAGCTTATTACCTGGTTACAGAGATCATTACCCAGTGGTTAAGAATATGCGAGTTCTTGCGTTTACCATGTAAATAGATAGGTAGATAGGCATAGGTAATCACTCCGCAATGAATTCACACTTAATCCGCTACCACCCATCACAAACAGCTGAGGGCACTAGACCAGTCCAGATTAACAAGAGTTATAGTTACCACGCCCGTCATTTTTATCTTTCGTTAGGTCGAGTCGGGGTACCGTACTTATTATACAATAGCCTATAGTAGTCAAGCACTATACAAATAATAGCCAAATTTAGAGAAATATTGGAGAGGAGAGAATGAATGTTTGACTGGCTTATTTATGAATTCATACATGACTCTGTTTACATCTGTTGCCTTGGATACTGAATCAAGGCATGCTAAATCACTACAGTACCAAGCACTAAAACAAAAAGCTGTAGAACCAGGAAGCATCAAAATATCAAAACAATCAATCCTGTTCATGTGTTGCATGCATGCTATTCTTCTATTGGTGTTTTGCATTCGCAAGGTAGAAATCACTTCGTGAACAAACCAGTTTGAGTTACGACTTATGAGGCATGCATGTGTTGGCTGCATGACACGCGGATGACATCGAAACAACAGCATTTGACCTGACCCGAAAAAAACAATAGCAGATTTGTTACCTTTATACCAAAAAGCTATAGAAAAACTACATGAAAACTTGGAAACTTTTTTATTTGCCCCTTCTATGTAAATGCCACTTTACAGGCCTTTATGTAACTAAGTAAATGGGTAATTACAGCTACAGCCCTGTAAAACTTTACGGGCTCCTAAAAGAGACCTGTAAGATGCTCATCAACAAAAAGCTATGGCAACTAATGTGTTGCTTAACCACAACACCATGGCAACACCTAGCTATAAATTGTGTTACCGCCTTTGATTCCAAAATATCTTTTTATAAAAAATATACAATTCATAAAAAAATGCTGGTGAAGGTGGAAATAAAAATTTGTACGCGACATGCTTTGCAATTAATCGTTACTGGGCTCGCTGGATTATGGGGGCTCGCACAAGCTTTCCAACTCGCCCGTAAAGATTAATTTACAAAGCTTGGCACGTAAATAACTATTGTGTTGTACCGTGCACTGTCCCAAATTTTTGGGATTTCAATTTTTCTGGACACTCAGGCTGCAAAATTTTTAATATTTAGCCACTCCCTCGTCTTGAAATCGCATTCCTGCTGATAACACAAGTATGCGTTAGTTACATGACACACGAATGACCTTCGGAAAAAAAATTTGACTTGACCCGAAAAAAATATCAAAAAATATCAGTATTTTTTATATTAAAAAAAGATTAATTATTTAATGTATTCTTTTCACTATCTAATTAGAATATATTGAAACTAGCGAATAAGGCCGGTTCCTTGAACTTTGACTAAGAAGATTCACCAATTCATGAACAATACCAGGCAAATACAAAGCCAGCAACAAGAACCAGTAGCACAAGGAAATTCACCAAGTGATGAACAAGAACCCTCAGCCCATCACACCCACTGAATTCCAGTACCAGTTAAACAGAAGACTGGTCCCACAACCCCGCAGTCCACATTTAAAGAAAATTGCAGCCGCATCTAGCATTTCCGTTTAATCAACAGTGCAGTTGTGGTTATCAAACAGTCTTCTGTTTAACTGGTGCTGGAGTTGTGAGGGTTCTTGTTCCTCACTTGGTGAATTTCTTTGTGCTGCTGGTTTTGTTTTTGCCTGGTCTTGTTCCTGAATTTGTGAATTTGCTTGGTCAAGGTTCGAAGAATCGGTCTTATTTGCTAGTCTATTCTAAACTTACTAAAAGCTTTAAAACGAAGTTGGTAATTTAGGTCCTCACCAACTTATTTAATCAGTGAACTAATTCGATTTAAACAGATGCCCGTCGTGAACAGTTCTCCCTTGTGCGAGAGCCTAATCTGACGTTCGGTGACTTCGCATTTAACGTATTCATATGTTAGGAACACATCATCAATCACTGCTTAAAACTAAGTAAGTGGGATTTTTCAACCACTTCTTCAAAACAACACTAAATAAGAGAAAGGAAAATTAGAAAGGACGAAAGCAAAACAGTCGAAGCTTCACTTTCCGAAAAACTTGGGTCCGTGCATTGTATCACTAAAACAAAGCAAATAAAGTTAGGATACAAAGTCAGTTGGTTCACGCCCATAACCACCGGTTCATTTTATTTTTTTATGTGCTTGTGTTCGCTAAAGTGCAGTTCACCATTTTTAAATAAATGCCTTAAATTAAAAATTTGGAAATTAGTGTATGTTACGAACCTTGAAGTTAAGTACGCTGTACGCTTTTTGTAGCAAAATACAGTTTCATCTTATCTACTTTTGTTTGCAGTTAACTTTCCTCGTTAGAAATGTGTTGATGCAACTTAACTTACAAAAAAATCATTATTGTGATGGATGTTTTTTTAGAAGAAAATCTACTGCGTTCTAAACTAACCTCCCTCATCTTAACTTTTGAAACACTTTTTATCTAATCTAATAAAACCCAATTAAACAAATTTCTGTTTTCAAATTTCCCTCGCTAGAAATGCGCTTAACTACTTTCAACTATTGAAGCATTCCGTTAATGACTGGAGAAAGATCTAGCAAACTGCGCTTAAACATTTTAAGTTCAATAGCTTTTCTAAGATAAAAACACCTTTAATTTAATTAATTGTTAAGTTAATTATTTATAATGTGAGTACCCGAAATACGGTAACGTTAAGTACACTGTTTTCATAGCAAAAGAAAGCTGCTTTTATATCAGATTTTTTCCTCGCTAGTTTTTAACTTAAACTTTGCCCTGCGCAGTGGCGCCTAATCTAACGCCGTTGTAAAGACAAGTTAAATCTATATCGCGTAGTTGCTTGTGCTTGCTGTTTATCAATTTCCAAAGTAGGATACATACCCTGAACAAGCTCGTTATTATTATATATGGACTAGCATAATACCCGTTGAAAACCTGTGTATCTTATCTTCCAACCTTTCTTTTTCGATTTCTCATCTTTTGTTCTAGCATTTTTCTTCCTCTCCCTGTCAGCCTCTTTATTTCCGACCTTTGCTCGTCTATTTCTGTTATCTTCCAACCTATTCTTTTTCGATTCCTTGTCGTTCTTTTCAGCATTTTTCTTCTTTCTCTTGTCAGCCTGTTTATGTTCGACCTTTGTATGTCTATCTGTTATCCTCCAACCTTTCCTTTTTTAATTCCTCACTCTCTTTATCCCTGACTTGTCTCTTTCTTTCGATTGCAATAAATCGATCTATTCTTGGGCCAGACTCTTCATTGTCTCTCCATCTCGCTTTCTGACTTGAATCATTTGCCCCTGAATTGTTGTTGATTTGCTTTTTTTGTGCTTCTTTCGAACAGACCCTCCGTCTTCTAAACCTTCTTGACGCGGTGTTTCTCCTTCATCAAAGTGACCTTTGTAGTGAAAAGTAGCCTTTTTGTATGAAGGTCAACTGGAACCTGAAGTGTAGTCAGATGGAAGAGGCCGCCGTCCCTCCACACTTCAAATACAAATGGGAAGATTTGGGTTGCTGCAATAACTTCACACAGCGAGCTATAAGTCCTACCGAGGTCCATCTCTACCCGGTATTCGGTAGGAGTTAGGTAATTATCATCGCCGGAAGTCGAACTAAGGACTTCAAACTCTTCCCAATTGTTGCACACGTGGCCGAGAATGAGATCCCTTACCACCTCGTGCACTGTCTAACTGTTATATATATATATATATATATATATATATATATATAATAAACTTTTTAATAAGGGTATAGCCATTGTAAAAATCAAAAATTACCAACTCCGTAACAAAGTTTGCTAAATGCAAAGCCGAAGTAAAAAAAGTTCAAGTTAAAACACTCGAAATAAACTCGCCCGATGTTGCGTCGCTCCTTATATATGAACAGAACAACGTTCCTAGCGTAAGAAATGTCGCCTCGTAGCTCAGGATGTGCTACTCCAATGGAATTTATATTTTCCTTAATAATAATGTCCATAGGATCATAACATGTAACATTGTAACTATAATTTAAAAAAATTACGTTTGATTCATAATTAGCAATGCCTTTCTTCGTAATTACTAATAAGTCCCAAACTTTTTTGCTCAAATAAATGCTATAAAACACATAAGTTTTCCATTTTTCAAAATAACTTTAAACAAATGGCAGGCGTGTATTATATATGAAGTTTTTTATTATATTATCTACCTTATATATTAGCATAATATTCGTTTGAAAATCAACGGCGTGTGTAGGAACCACCGCTTAAAACACGCCATCGATCGCTGCCAATCAGCGTGCCCCCATTAATTTTGTAGTTTTTATAAGTTCGGTTGTTGTAAAAACTGTTGAATTTCGAGAACCACTCAATAGATTTTGATGCCGTTTTTACCATTTGATAGCTTATTTCTTAGAGAAGGTGTTTATTTATACAGATTGCTCAGAGAATCATTCGAATGTCGTGTAATAAGGAAAGTGTGAAATAAGTAAGTAAGAAAATTGGCTCAAACAGGGACAAAACGCATTACGCTGCAAAAATGATAAGAGATAAAGGCAAACTGTAACCGAATGAATTGTAGATCTCAAAAAGATCTACAAAGAAAGTCCAGGATGGCACGTACGTAGCTCTAACAGATTACTTACAATCAAGAGTTCAATAACAAGAGATATATAGTCATAACGATTTTGTGAGAAATGACTCCACCTGCGACCCCCTCGAGTTCTCTAGGATTAAAAAAATATACTTATGTACCTCTTTGGGGTAAGGTCCACCTGCCTGTAGAATTTCAGCTTCCTAAGTCTTCTAGTTTTCAAGATATTTTTCGGTGGACATCAGACATCGGAACTGGCTATTATTATATTAGGAGATAAACGAATTCACACGTAAGAGTAACGTAAAATGCCTGTTTTATACAGCAAAAACTAATAATTAACAGCCAGCGCCGTCCTTTGGATTTCCAGTCCCCGGGCACAAATATGGAGTGGGGCACCCAGTAAATAAGAAAGTGAATAAATAAATATACAGGGTGTAACTAATATAACTAGAAACCACGTAATGAGGCGTAGCTGTAATAGAAGATTTAGACCATTGCACCAAGTTTATTGTTTATAGGTACTTCCGTTAACAAAATGCTATGACGCGCCTCTTCTGTTTATCTTGAAGACTCGAGAAGTGTTAGAATCCTTTTTATTTTGGAAATTTGGTGCATTTCAAAAGTAGGCTTTAGCTTTGTGTATAAGAACTTGCATCAAATGCCGGTCTCTCTGTCTATTTTATTAACTCATAAGATATACATTCTGTTGTTAATTAAAATAAGGTAGCTCGGTGCGGGGCCCCACTAGGTTTCGGGGCCCCGGGCGTACGGCCTTCTGACCCACCGTAGGGACGCTTCTGTTAACAGCTAACAATTAATAAGTAACTGAGAAAATCCTGCTAGTTGATACTTTAATTTACAAATTAAGCATTTACATGCGGTACACACATGTTAGCAATACTGCTATAAAAAATTAAATTTTTTGAAGATGATTTCATAATAATGTAATTAGGGTGGAGCGAAACAACTAAAAAACATATTTATTTTGGGCTAGTGCGAAAAAGTTGCCTACGAGGGTGTTATAAATAACAAAAGAATTTAACCGTGCGCGATGCCGTTTGGAGGTGCCCCCAAGGATTTGAAACTTAGGTATATTTTGTGTATTTTAATCGCAGCTCTTCGCTCGTCTTTTGTATTCTATTAGGTCTAAAAGACCCAGAACTCACCACGATGAGATGACTGCTTTTCGAGTTCCACTACCTTCCTCCAACTCCACCTCTTTCCTCTACCACCTGCTTTATTTTACTACTAAATTAGATTTTTTTACAATAAATTAATAAAGTAGTTTTTATTGTTTTAATTTTTTTATTTCGACCATTATTGTTACTCAAATTTTAATATGAAAAATGAAGAATTATTTAGTCAATTGTGTGTTCACGTCTTGTATTGAAATACGGCATTTGTTGCCTAGAATCTATTCTGGACCGAATACATCCATCGCTATTTTTTCCACAAATTTTGGAATTTTAAAATTTCTTATTTTTTGCTCTTGTGCAGCTTTGAATTTTCAGTAACCGCCGGTTACCTAGCTCCCTAATTTGCTCTGAATCGCCTGTTAGCATAAAGATTAGTATGTTTTATGGGCGTAAAAATCGTTTCTTTATCAGTCGATCGATAATTGAAAGAACCTTATTGTCAAAAACCCTGGACCGATTTAAGTTTTACATGAAACCAGACCAGACAGGTGCGTAAACCTTCATTACGTAATCGACCAAAATTGCAGCTTATTTGGTACTTCATCTGAGGATACATATAGCCTCAATAAACGGTTTGCCATTGTTAACCAACGAGGGTATAACAGTTTTCCGGGATTTATATTAAGTATGCTCTTAGTGCAAACGCCAGAAAAAAACAGTCTTACATATATCCCACAAATATTTTTGGTCAGTGCTTAAGTCAGTAGGTATACATTCTAGGAAGTTACCGCTTTGCATTGGCTGAAAAGCTGTAACTGGTAAGGTCTCGCACAATTCCAAGGATTTTCCAATCAGACCAGAAAATGCAGTAGTTCCAGGTGTTTGACCGTCCAACTAGTAAATGCTAAAAGAGTAACTCGTTGCTGTGTAAAAAGCAAACGAACCATTCTAGCGGGCGATTAAAGTACATTTTTAGCAATCTGATAGATCCATTTTTCCAACCAGTGTTTACAACCGTTTGATCACACCCAATTGTTACTAAATTAGAACAATCTGCTATGTTCTCCAACAAACCACTATCTCTGTTTTAATATTAACTGCTGTTCCAGATGTCCGACATTCTTCGATCCAGGTTCTGCGACTAAAACTATGTGTTCTTGAGTAATAATCTTTTTATGACATTTCCCTTCTTTAATTTCTTGTATAATTGTTTTGTCTTTCCTACCATCAAAGTACAAACCTATTACAATTTCCTTTCCTGTTTTCTGAAACTTAGCTCTTTTTCTTTTCCTGGTATAGCGCATCTTACTTCTATCTACTACTTTTGATGAATTAATCGCTTGGGATAACAATTTGAAGATCTTCCAAAACAGCGGAAGCTATAATAACCATAAATATAACAGAAGCACCTGTTCTGTCGCATGTCTTAGTTAGTTTGGTCAAGGGATCTGTTTAATGGACTTACTGTTACAAGCCTGTGTGGTTAAAGCGACAAGGTTTTGATAATTACTTATTACTGATGAATCTGTCGTATCTGTTTCTTCTCCAGATAACTCTTCTAAGGGACATATTTCACGGTTTTTAAATTTCTGTTGAAATGTAATAAGTCCATCTCATTGAAAATTTTATTTAACGATATTATCGTAAATGTGAAGATAAATATTTCACATATCAAATCTAAAATAAAAGATGGATATGCTAGGTGATAGGCATAATTAATCTAAAGGCTACATATTGGGTCACAGTTAGGCTCATCAATATTAAAATAGAAATCAAGAATAAAATTTCATGCAAACAACCTCAATTCATGCATAATAAAAGGTTTGATTTTTAAAAAAGGATATTAATCATTTAGATTGTTTTATGATAATACATGTTTATGCAACCCAAGTTGCATATTGGGATGGGTTTTTCGTTTGTAGAGAAGACGTAATCTTCTTATTTAAATCTTGAGTCTACGATTTTTAACGTAGGATGAATTTTTCTATTTTTCAAGAGACCAACTTAAGTTTGGGCTGCCAGTCAACTAAAAACAAAGTAATTAGGTCAATCTTGTAATGACTTATATAGTACATTTAGTTTTTAAACTCTTATATAATAATCCTGAGCATTTTTATTATTGAAGGTTTCGATTTTGTTGCTATGCTTCAGTTTTGATAATTGTTGACTCTTATACTAGTTTTTTCACCATTGTTTTACTGTAAACACTTGGAGGACTGTATGCTGGACAATTTGACTATAAATTGACTTCATTTGAATTAATATCAAAGGTAAAACTTGTACATGCATTATTTGGTTTACCCGTTTGTTGTAACGGATTGTAATTTATGTTTTTCTTAAATTGTAAAGATGTTCTTGTAGAAATTTAATATGTATTAGCTACATTGTGTAATTATGTATCTATTTTGTAAAGGATAAACCTGGATTTATTGGATTTTGTATGTAATTAGGTCATAATGAGATTTATTCATTGTCAATCGTTTTTGCTTCATATCTTCGTTACGATGCATTTTAGGAGATAAGTGTGTGATATTGTTTTAATCCTTGTTTTATCAGCTATAATCCTGTGTTTATAGAACTAAGATCCGTGAGAAAATCGAACAGCTGAGTGAAATGGTGACGTCATAAATATTTTCCGCGTTGCGTTTTTTTCGAAAAAGTGTCAGTGTCGGCATTTGTTTCTACAAAACCTATAAAAGCTGGAGTCAAATTTAACAAAGTCAGTCGATAAAAAGCTTTCGGAAAATCTATGCCCGACTCCGGATAGAAAATCTGTAAATTTAAGTGTGGTTAGAAGTGTTGATCATATGATTTATGTCAACAAATTATAAACAAGTTTGAAATTAAGTTTGAAGTGTTTACCTGAACTATTATAAAAATTAAAGAAGATTTTATTATTGTTCAACAACTAATTGGAAGTGTGAACGAGAGTTTTAAATAAATTCTGGGAGAATTTATTTTCCATTATCGATTTAATGAATTGACGTTTTATAATAAGAAATCAGCTGACAGGTATTATTGCAGTGATACCAATAGAGGATAGTATTTAAAGGAAATTATATTTATAATACATACCAGGTTGGTCGAAATAAAAGGTCTTTTAAATTTGATTTGACAATAATAAAATTTATAAAGTTTATCCTGAATAATTTCAGAATTATTTTGTTTTATTTTAATTCATTGCATATAATTTATGTTTACCTTGAACGTTTAATATATTATTTATTTAGGGTTTAATACACCGCACTGTATTTTTCGTAATATTAATCGTATCAAAAATTCGTTTATGTGACAAAGTAGACAAGGTCGCTTTTAGTCATAGCTCTTCTAAACTTGTGACAACAATTTCTGTTATTTCAAAAACATTTGGTTCCTTTTTAGAAGTAAATCAACAAAAAAATGTTTCATAACATCTCTATACGTCCCCATGGGAGGCAAGTCGCGTCGACAATTCAGTTTTCGGCTTTTAAATTAATATTTTGCAAATAATTCATAAATTTATAATTTCTGAAGAATTGGGATTGTTATTAAGGGTAATATTTTTGGACAGTACGTTAGAATATCTTATCTATCGATTTCAACTAATAATCTCACCGACTTTTATTCGAGAACGAACTATTTGGCATATTTCAGATTTCCCATACTAATTTCCTATAGCAAATGTTACAACGAACACGGTGTATATATGAGCCAATTTGAAAGGCACTAATTTGTTCTTTCGTAGTCATATCAAATGAAAATAGATTTTGATCATACTTTATGATAGCATAAACTTTAAGCATGCTTTGTAATAAATGTTTCGATTTTAATGACTTCAAAAGACTAATCGAGGTTTTAATGAATATTCTATAAAAAAAATTAATAAAAGAACATGAAGATTGACCTTATTTCTTATTTTAAGAACATACTGCTTAATCTGCAAAATTCCAACACAGAAAGAAAAATCAACTCTTCTTTCATTTATTATGTGATCGATTGGTAGAAACAATAGTTCGTTAAAAAACTTCTATTGAACTTGCACAAAATATACGTTAATTCACATAATTTAGCAGAAATAAATAAGATTCTACCCTACTAACAGCATGTTATCTGAAAAACCTTTACAAAACATTTTCCGCTGATAACGTTTAGTAAGTAGAAATTTAAAATATACAATTATTCTGTATCTAAGGAAATTCTACACATCATAGGTTAAAATCAACGAAAAACTTCTAAGCCAGAGAGAAAAATGACTTAACCCACTCTGGCCAAAACTGATAAATCGAAGTGTTTCCAAGATTTTGTTAGAGGGTAAGAAAAACAAGACTTAATTACCCTTTGACTGCTTTTAAACAAAACCTCTCACAAACAGATTGGAAACAGCAGTTTCCAAATGTCCTAAACAAACCTAAACAAATAATCCTCAACTGTAATTTTCGAAAAGCACAAATCCGAACAGAGCAAGATAGAGAATCTGAATTCCTGCCATGATTAAGACATCAATCAAAAGGCGGACAATTTCCCAGGGGTTCAAGCTGACCTGACAAGCCAAAAGAACTTGATTCGCAAAAAGGACTGATGTATATCTGCTCTATTGTTCGGTTTCAAAATTTAATTTAAATAACCCAAGTGTATTCGAAAATTATCTTTATTAAATTTGATGTAGTCGTACTAAGCAGTTTAAAAACGATTTTGTTTTATTAGTTGCGATGTTCTTTATGGCAAAATTAATAAAAATCAAATATATAATTTTATAATATAATTTTTTAAGGAACAAAAATGTTTACAAGCATCCTTTGTAACATAAATCTTAGTAAGAAAGTTGGTGAAAAATTGAAATTTAATGAAAAGCCTTAACAAAACTTTTTATGAAAAAAAATTCAGGATAATAAGCCTGCTAGGTTTAATAAAAAAATGGCAAATAAAGAATTTTAGAGTTGAAAAAGTTTGTGGTATAAAATTTTCTATCTCTTCCAAGATTAAAGTAAAGCATTTTGCTTGTACTTTTAGAAAACCCGAAACAAGATATCTGAGGGCTTAAACGTAGAACAAAGCATTGTTACAACACTGAACAGCCAATTTAACTTTTTGTTTTTCATTTAAACGAAGATAGGCAATCCTGGGTAATTAGCAGTAATTAAATCCAAATTTCAAATCAGAAGTTCTATAACACTTGCAGAATCTAAAAATAATATTAAAAAGTTCTATTACCTACTAAAAGTGTTTTGTTTACGTCACAGAGTTTATCAAAAATGTATTTCTCTTTCCTTCTCTAAACGTTTTTCTTAAGATTACCCTTTTTAAATAGATCATGAATATTCATTTATGAGGAACTAACAATAGTCTGTCAACATATTATGTAGTCGTTTTTGCGAATATCGTTTCTATATTTCTAAAATTTCTTGGTAGAACCTTTCAGCATGCACATGACTTGCTGCAGCGTCGAGATTCAATGGGAAACAGGAAGTGTAAGTGGAGGGAATGGATGTTTAGAAATATGTCACACTCCAAATAAGTCAATAAACAGTTCACTAATTAACTATAATATCTAAATATGTACTGTGTAATATTTAAATAGGGATAATTAATTGCATTACAGTGCAAAAACTGGTCATTTACGCATCCAGAGCATCAAAATTTATTCGAATCACTTGGTTTTCGTAAAAAACTATTCCATTGATCATTGTGTGAAATTGTCACGGACGAAATAACTCAAACTTGAACTATTTATTTTTCAAATTGCCTTTTAATTAGTAAAAATCTAGCATACCGCTGCACTGTACACCTGCATTCTGTTTCTTTGAGAGAGAACTAACACGTGACTTACGCACGTCTTACCTTAAACACGCGCCAGTTTCTGCTTAGTTTGCTTTTATAAAATGTATATATACAGAGGTTTTGTTCCAAGCGAACTCAGTTTTCTTCGGGAGCTCACCACCATCATGTTGGAGTCTATTCTCATCTAAAAAGAATTTTAGTTAGTTACTTAACTAACTAAAATTCTTTTTCCTGTAGAAAATCTAGAAACTGCTATAGTTGATATAGTGTGCGGCTTAGGACATTTGGGCGCGGCCGTTTCGGAGCAACAACACTTCGGTACAGACACACTTCGACGCCGGGACACTTGTGCGCAGGCACACTTCGACGAAAGGAATTTGGAGCATGTCAATTTTCCGTAGCAAATTAGGGTAAAACCTTCGGAGATAAAAAAACTTAGTCCATTTTTTGGGACAAACTATCCTATTATCAATGTAACTTTTTAATTTTTATGTACACACACACACACACCTTGTTAATTCCAAAACTTCGCTTGGATTGGTTAAATTGCGTTATTCCAGTGCTTTTTGTTTTTCTTGAGCACTAAGCAGTATTCATTTATCAGTGTTACCTAATGAGACAAAATTTATGAAGTAGGCCAATTATTTATCAGTAGTACGATATTAGTACGATATAAACAAAGGTACCGTTTTTGCACATGTTAGCATTTACCATCTCTTGTTTTCGTGAAAAAGAATATTCTCGAATGAATTTGTCCCCTAAATTTAAAAGGCCAGCGATTTCAGTTGATATGAACGTACATTTTAAATATTCTCATACACGTTTAAGTTGAAATTCTATGAAAAAATATTATTAAAACATATCTTGCCTTAATTTATGATTTCCTTGTACGTACTTATTGGTAAATTTCAAATAAACACATCTGCGTTTCGAAAGATATCATGTCTGCAAATCTTGTTGTGAAATCCCGGGCTCTGAATTTTCTTTGTGTAAAAATGCTAATTTTGGTTGGCTTAAAAAAGGTCATGTCATTCCCTTATTGGTCTATTCGAAATGCCCCCTCTTAAGATTGCCCGTCGCCATGTAAGTTTGAATCCTTTATAAGAGAGTCCGAAATAAGCTTTTGGAGAGCATGGAGCTCTGGGGCTCTCTCTTGGAGGGATGCCCCAGGTAAAGTTTTTGTTAATCTTTATTTTAAAACACTACAGTTTTTAATATCAATAAAGTTACCGTCTTCAAGAGTATCATTAAGTTATACTACTACCGTTTTGTGCGTTTAGTTCTGTTATCGTACCGGAAGCTCACTTGCTTCAATTATCGTTGATTTCTTTGTGGTTAATAAGTTAACCAAACTATAAAGTTTCCCGTTCTTTAAAAGTTGTGAAAAATACAGAAAGTTAAGTGGTCAATTTGGAATCGCGCATACCAAAACTTAATAAATAAGTTACAGTGCAGTTAACGTTTAGTAGAGGCATTTTCAGTTTTAATGATAAGGCTTGATCAAAATACAGATAATTAAAAAGGGACCTTAATTAAAAATCAGTTCTACAAAGAGACAATTATACCGAACTTGAATTCCTTGGTTTATGGATTTTGCAGCCATATCAGAATTTAGGGTATTTTCCTGATTATTCTGCTTCATCTGGCGATCGAGCTTGGTGACTGTGTTTGTGAAGTGAAGTGTGAAGTGAAGTGTTTGTTCAAATTTAAAAGGCAATATTGTATTAATTGCTTTGTAAGATGATGTTGGAGTGAATTAAACGACGAAGGTATTGTGACTATGAATTTTATTTTGTCAATGTTAATATAAGAGAATTATCATTGTGTATTAAATATTTTTGACCTTCTATTTTTATTATTGTTTACTACGGTGCTTTATATGAAAGTTTTTTATTTTGTTGGTTTTAAATAAACTTATAATTAAATCTAATTAATCTGAATATTACAGGACCATATATTTATGAAAGTCTTTAAATATTTTACTCAACCTAACTTTGACATAACTGATTATGACTAAATAAAACTCAAAATAAAATTTATTAGATCTGATTCCAGTTTCTGGTTACTGGCATCGAGTCAATGTTTTTACAAAAATTTCTGGACTTTCCTAATCAGATGGCGCCCTAAATAATATGTATTTTTTGAATCTTACACCTTTATCAATTTCCCCATTTCTTTGACAATTTCCCAGGGGTTCAAGCTGACCTGACAAGCCAAAAGAACTTGATTCGCAAAAAGGACTGATGTATATCTGCTCTATTGTTCGGTTTCAAAATTTAATTTAAATAACCCAAGTGTATTCGAAAATTATCTTTATTAAATTTGATGTAGTCGTACTAAGCAGTTTAAAAACGATTTTGTTTTATTAGTTGCGATGTTCTTTATGGCAAAATTAATAAAAATCAAATATATAATTTTATAATATAATTTTTTAAGGAACAAAAATGTTTACAAGCATCCTTTGTAACATAAATCTTAGTAAGAAAGTTGGTGAAAAATTGAAATTTAATGAAAAGCCTTAACAAAACTTTTTATGAAAAAAAATTCAGGATAATAAGCCTGCTAGGTTTAATAAAAAAATGGCAAATAAAGAATTTTAGAGTTGAAAAAGTTTGTGGTATAAAATTTTCTATCTCTTCCAAGATTAAAGTAAAGCATTTTGCTTGTACTTTTAGAAAACCCAAAACAAGATATCTGAGGGCTTAAACGTAGAACAAAGCATTGTTACAACACTGAACAGTCAATTTAACTTTTTGTTTTTCATTTAAACGAAGATAGGCAATCCTGGGTAATTAGCAGTAATTGAATCCAAATTTCAAATCAGAAGTTCTATAACACTTGCAGAATCTAAAAATAATATTAAAAAGTTCTATTACCTACTAAAAGTGTTTTGTTTACGTCACAGAGTTTATCAAAAATGTATTTCTCTTTCCTTCTCTAAACGTTTTTCTTAAGATTACCCTTTTTAAATAGATCATGAATATTCATTTATGAGGAACTAACAATAGTCTGTCAACATATTATGTAGTCGTTTTTGCGAATATCGTTTCTATATTTCTAAAATTTCTTGGTAGAACCTTTCAGCATGCACATGACTTGCTGCAGCGTCGAGATTCAATGGGAAACAGGAAGTGTAAGTGGAGGGAATGGATGTTTAGAAATATGTCACACTCCAAATAAGTCAATAAACCGGTCACTAATTAACTATAATATCTAAATATGTAGTGTGTAATATTTAAATAGCGATAATTAATTGCATTACAGTGCAAAAACTGGTCATTTACGCATCCAGAGCATCAAAATTTATTCGAATCACTTGGTTTTCGTAAAAAACTATTCCATTGATCATTGTGTGAAATTGTCACGGACGAAATAACTCAAACTTGAACTATTTATTTTTCAAATTGCCTTTTAATTAGTAAAAATCTAGCATACCGCTGCACTGTACACCTGCATTCTGTTTCTTAGAGAGAGAACTAACACGTGACTTACGCACGTCTTACCTTAAACACGCGCCAGTTTCTGCTTAGTTTGCTTTTATAAAATGTATATATACAGAGGTTTTGCTCCAAGCGAACTCAGTTTTCTTTCGGGAGCTCACCACCATCATGTTGGAGTCTATTCTCATCTAAAAAGAATTTTAGTTAGTTACTTAACTAACTAAAATTCTTTTTCCTGTAGAAAATCTAGAAACTGCTATAGTTGATATAGTGTGCGGCTTAGGACATTTGGGCGCGGCCGTTTCGGAGCAACAACACTTCGGTACAGACACACTTCGACGCCGGGACACTTGTGCGCAGGCACACTTCGACGAAAGGAATTTGGAGCAATTAGGGAAATTAGGGTAAAACCTTCGGAGATAAAAAAACTTAGTCCATTTTTTGGGACAAACTATCCTATTATCAATGTAACTTTTTTAATTTTTATGTACACACACACGCACACACATCTTGTTAATTCCAAAACTTCGCTTGGATTGGTTAAATTGCGTTATTCCAGTGCTTTTTGTTTTTCTTGAGCACTAAGCAGTATTCATTTATCAGTGTTACCTAATGAGACAAAATTTATGAAGTAGGCCAATTATTTATCAGTAGTACGATATTAGTACGATATAAACAAAGGTACCGTTTTTGCACATGTTAGCATTTACCATCTCTTGTTTTCGTGAAAAAGAATATTCTCGAATGAACTTGTCCCCTAAATTTAAAAGGCCAGCGATTTCAGTTGATGTGAACGTACATTTTAAATATTCTCATACACGTTTAAGTTGGAATTCTATGAAAAAATATTATTAAAACATATCTTGCCTTAATTTAAGATTTCCTTGTACGTACTTATTGGTAAATTTCAAATAAACACATCTGCGTTTCGAAAGATATCATGTCTGCAAATCTTGTTGTGAAATCCCGGGCTCTGAATTTTCTTTGTGTAAAAATGCTAATTTTGGTTGGCTTAAAAAAGGTCATGTCATTCCCTTATTGGTCTATTCGAAATGCCCCCTCTTAAGATTGTCCGTCGCCATGTAAGTTTGAATCCTTTATAAGAGAGTCCGAAATAAGCTTTTGGAGAGCATGGAGCTCTGGGGCTCTCTCTTGGAGGGATGCTCCAGGTAAAGTTTTTGTTAATCTTTATTTTAAAACACTACAGTTTTTAATATCAATAAAGTTACCGTCTTCAAGAGTATCATTAAGTTATACTACTACCGTTTTGTGCGTTTAGTTCTGTTATCGTACCGGAAGCTCACTTGCTTCAATTTATCGTTGATTTCTTTGGGGTTAATAAGTTAACCAAACTATAAAGTTTCCCGTTCTTTAAAAGTTGTGAAAAATACAGAAAGTTAAGTGGTCAATTTGGAATCGCGCATACCAAAACTTAATAAATAAGTTACAGTGCAGTTAACGTTTAGTAGAGGCATTTTCAGTTTTAATGATAAGGCTTGATCAAAATACAGATAATTAAAAAGGGACCTTAATTAAAAATCAGTTCTACAAAGAGACAATTATACCGAACTTGAATTCCTTGGTTTATGGATTTTGCAGCCATATCAGAATTTAGGGTATTTTCCTGATTATTCTGCTTCATCTGGCGATCGAGCTTGGTGACTGTGTTTGTGAAGTGAAGTGTGAAGTGAAGTGTTTGTTCAAATTTAAAAGGCAATATTGTATTAATTGCTTTGTAAGATGATGTTGGAGTGAATTAAACGACGAAGGTATTGTGACTATGAATTTTATTTTGTCAATGTTAATATAAGAGAATTATCATTGTGTATTAAATATTTTTGACCTTCTATTTTTATTATTGTTTACTACGGTGCTTTATATGAAAGTTTTTTATTTTGTTGGTTTTAAATAAACTTATAATTAAATCTAATTAATCTGAATATTACAGGACCATATATTTATGAAAGTCTTTAAATATTTTACTCAACCTAACTTTGACATAACTGATTATGACTAAATAAAACTCAAAATAAAATTTATTAGATCTGATTCCAGTTTCTGGTTACTGGCATCGAGTCAATGTTTTTACAAAAATTTCTGGACTTTCCTAATCAGATGGCGCCCTAAATAATATGTATTTTTTGAATCTTACACCTTTATCTATTCTTTTACAATTTAAAGCTATTGGAAACAATACCTGCGACCTGAAATTAAATTTGCATCAAGCCGAGGCAATCTTGAGTGGTGCAGTAGGTATTAAAAATTTTGTGTTGTACAGTTTGTATAAGAACTTTTGAAAATTAAAGTGATTTGCTTTGTTTTTTGTTCCGGTAAAAATGCTTTGTTTCACTGTCGTCCAATCGCGGGGCATTGTTAGATGAAGTAAAATTCATTTGTTTCAAACATGATATTCTTAGAAACAATAGGGGATTTATAATAAACAAATTAGATTTTCATTACAAAATATCCCGTTATGCAGAGATTTGCCGAAGAATTTTGATTTTATTGTTCTAGTATCTTAGAAAAGTGAATTTTTCTTAAATGGTTGCGCAAATATGTTATTGTTAATAACTTTTAAAAAGTCAAAAATCTTATAAAATCAATAAATTAAGAAGCTGATTACTACCATTAAATGGCATAAGAAAATTAATATTAACATTGAATGTCATACCATAATAAATAAGTACGTGGTCCACTTCACGAATTTTGACTACTGTAAGAATATATTGGAATAGGCATTTGATATAGTCACTAATTTAGGATCCACACTAGTTACTAGTTAATTACAGGACAAACAACAGCCCTAATTTACAAATGAGGTGTAGTGTAGCAAAACTCACTCTTTGCAAAATTATAAAAATTTACATAGTATTCAACAATCATTCCGGATTTAGAAGAAAAGTAACTCAGTGATACCAAAATTACTTGATAATATTAAAGACCTGTACAAACTTCATTAGCTATCCAAAACATCTTTATGCAAAAAACTCAAAATAAGAAAAGTAGCAATGGGTTAGTTTTGCAACTATACCCCTCAAACATAAAATTTCATAAAATCCCCACCCTTAATAATAATTCTATCATAAATCTGTCATTTTAAATAATAATTATTTCGATAAATCATTAATATTGCAAAATAAATTCATTTGTTTTAAACAGTATGATTAAAAAAGTAGTCTCTAAAGGGTTGCTATGAAATTTTTAAGTTATGTGTATTATAGAAAAACCATTTTTGCAACAGTGATTGTAATTAATGTTGATTTTATTACACTAGCATTAGTTCCGGATTACCCATTACGTTGGATATGAATAGGTTCGACCCTTTAGGGGACCTTTGGCGACATTCATTTTAAGATGCCAAAGAATTTCTACTAGCTAATTAAACAGCACAAAGTACACTAATAATAAGGATTACTAATGCAATAATTGATAAGCCCTCTGGCGATACATATGAGTTCATTGGCAAATATTGATGTTTTTATCATCATACCGTTCATCGATCATACTGTATTTATTACCTGTAACTGTTTCCGCACCGAAGTTCTCTGTGTCTAAGTGACCTGCATCGAAGTGTCCTTGCGCCGAAGTGTCCTTGCGCCGAAATGTACTTTGCCGAAGTGTCCTTGCGCCGAAGTGTCCCCGTGCCGATGTGGCCCGCGTCAAAACGTAAGCAACGAAATGTCCGGCTACGTATAGCGTTTACCTGATTTTCCTACTGCTTACTTAGGAGGTCTAGAACTTACTAAAGTTCATTTGGTGGCTGCCTGAGAATCCTAACGCTTTTGTATTAGTTTGTAGTCCTTTTATGATCATTATATTATTAATTCATTCTAACTCTACATTTAACTGCTTCCTTAGTCACAACCCTCAATCGCGACTAAATCTACGTAGAAATGTAGTGTACCTGAAGTGTAGTAAGATAATAATAATAATAACTACTACAACCCATAACCTAAACCAAGGCCCCAGAAGCTATAAGCTTGTGCGGGAGGGAGGGGGCGATTATTATTATTATGTAGGCCCAATGTGCGGCTGCAGCCGACTTACAGATGGAACAGCGCAAATCCCACATTTGTGTCACAGCTAAGGAAAACTGCAGAAAACCTTAACCAGATCTGCCGGCGCCGGGAATCGATCGCGGGCCGCTTGGGTGAAAGGCCGGCACGCCAGGCATTACACTACCAAGGCTGTACCAAGATGCAAGGACAAAACCCTCTCACCGCAAAATCTACAACAATCTACAACTTTCGCATTCAGCGCATCAAAGAACATCAGAATTGCCACGTTTTACTCTGGGGCAGATTTTAGTGTTGTACAGTGTAATTAGCAGTCAAAATTGTAATAGCGTTTACTGTCTCGAGCTTTACTTTATAAAACTCCATAATCATGAAATAAATAAAGGTTAATAGAAAGTTTCACAAGATTTATTAAATTATAAACTGACAATGTTGCGACAGCTAAGCTGTCATTATTAAAAGTAATATAAATATAAACAAACACGTCGCTTAGGTAAATATAAAAAATAGATAACTAGATAAAAAGATAAAAATAATAAGAATCTAACACTGCCAGTAACGGCGAATTACTGAGCTCAATCTGTTCATTTATTAAAGGTATACCTTGCGTTTGTATTTGTATATCTCAAAAGCTTCTAAAATGTTTAATTTGCGTTTGTTATCACAAAAATGTAGAAATTTGATATTATTTTCAGGATTGAATTTTTTTGTGATTCTGTTCTGAAAGGTGTTTGGCGTAATTAGATTTTTAGAGATGATTATTTAAGTAGCAACGCACGTGCTCTTTATATCTTATGTCAAAAGTGTTTCGAATTTTATTTCGAAGCGTTTGTCCAATCTATACTGAACTACAAAAAACAATAAAAGGTAAATGCCCAATTTCATGATGTCGTATGTTCTGTCTTAATCATTAAATAAAAATCAAAAAGCGTGTGGTTTAAAGGCTATTTCATAATTGTTGGGTTTTCTTTTTAAACGTATATGCAATTTTTTGCCAAAATATGGTATAGGTATGTAATTTGTACCTTTTGTTTGATTTGAATGGAATATATTCTTTTGACAGCTAACCTATAATATTCTTGTTTAACTAAAATGTCAATCATGTTCGGATTATACTAATAAGTTACATGTACTAGTTGATTAATGGTTGAAATCTCTTTGTTAAAATCAGGCTGTGTGAGTAGAATAGTTACAGCTCTGTGTACTAAGGATCTGTAAGCTGCTAGTTTATGTGCTTTGTGGTGACCGGGTTCATTTAGTTTGGTTATGTCCGTTTGAGTTGGTTTCTGTATATGGAAAATTCGAATAGACTGTGTAAGTTAATCTTAATAGTTAAATCCAAATAGTTAATAGCCCTGTTTTGTTCTGCTTCTAATGTACAATTTATGATCTGGTGGAGACTATTAATAAGAATTAAAAATTCATTTATAACCAGAAAAGAAATGTCAAAACAAGCTAACATTTATATAAACTAAACAATTGAATTAACTAACTCTAAATTAGTATTAATTTGGAAACTATCTAATAAAGAAATACAATCTCTGGAGATATTTTAGAGAACATGCTGAGCATTTTCTTATTTTTATTGTTGTATTTCTATTTACTTATATATTTTATCTACGGCCACTATAGAAAATAAGATATTTCGCACGATCTAGTAATCATGAAGATGACTCATTGCTCACAATCTCTAAGCATAACGGAAATGACAGTGGGAAATGATATCGCACAATCAGTAATACGTCATAGATGTCAGCACATGCAATATTATAATATTATTAATTATTTGAAATATAGAAGTTATAAATTTTAGATAAAGGTTAATTTATTTTGTTTAATTAATGTTTTACATTAAATTATATTTTGAATGCAAATCATTCTAGAAAAATTATCACTCCGACGATGAATCGAACCCTGGGCCGTCTGCTTGCTAAGCGAGATCTCTCACCGTTGACCTGTTGAGGCGACTCCCCATAATTTAGTTATTATCACTATATAAAGTTATTTTAAAATGTTACTGAATTAACGTAAACTTGATTAATCCTTTACATTATTATATAATTGTTAATATAATATTATTCATTATTACTATTGCTAAATTACAATAAAAACAATAAAAACTTTTATAATTTGCTACAAAATTCACAAGTGCAAGCGCGATGCGCATACTTAAAGCTCTCTTTCTTTGTCACCCACAATGTCTGCAATGCTAGAATATGTTTACATTTCGAAGCAAAAGGGTTAATAACTTTGACTATTTCACTCAATTTTATACGAACCAATAAAAATTTATCCTGTGAACGAAATTCTCTCTATTCCGGCGACTATTTTTTGTTTATAAAATTTTTCGAACTTGTTCTACCAATGAAAACGTTCAAATAAGCAACCTACCCTTTATTTCACCGACAATTTTTTTGCTATAGTAACGATCCTACAAAAATAGTATACACAAACTGTACGTTTCATTGAAATAAATGTTAAATATTTTTATTCTTTGTGTTGTTTATTCGTGAAATAGTCATAACGAATAACATACGTGGTAAAATTTTGTCTTGGCAAAATTTTCTTTTTGATTTACTCGTGTTTGTTGCCAATTCATCTCGTGACATTGATCACTCGAGAAATTGCTATGCAACAAACGCTCGTAACAATAAGAAAATTTTGCCGACAAAATTTTACCACTTATGTTATTATATATGACAATTTAATTATGATTGTTTATATAAAATTACTTTTGAAAACGCGTACATACGTATGATTGTTTAGCTGTAAGTACTAAATAGTAGTTTAACTAAAATTATACATATTGTAAATGTATTTATTACTACTGTCTTTACAAACTTAATATTTACTTTTGTCGTTTTTTAAATTCTAGATTTATCATAAGTGAATCCGTTGATGGGAAAATGGAGTGTACACCTCCAAACATCGTGGAAGCTGCTCACATTGCATCTCTTAATTTATTGTCAGAGATTTCAGGTAAAAAATATGAATGCGAGTATAAATTCTAGGTTAAATGTTTTTCTTAGCTTTTGGGTTTTATTACTTTTTTGTGGTCGTAGAGAAAGTATAGCGTGTAACACGCGAAAAACGCCAATTTCACACTCGTGAGGAATTGGCACTTTGTTTATATTTATATTACCTTCGATAATGACAGCTTAGCTGTCGAAACAACTGTCAGGTACATTACAATAAACTTGTGAAACTTTCACTAATCTGTTTTATTTAATGATTTATCTTTCGCTATTACTTGTTGTGTGCGACGAAAGTAATTTCTAGCAAAATGGTTAATGCAATTATTAATCCGACAGATAAACTCAACGCAACGAGTAAGGGATCATCTTAAGCCAACATTATTCTCGACGCAGGGTGTAACCTTATATTTCTCATTTTCAAGATTGAATATATTTGAAATTTAGGAAATTCATGTACATAAAACTATTAATTCTTGTATTTCAATTTGAATTTTGTTCAAGAATGTGAAGTAAGTCTTGATTATCAATTACGACAACCGTATTACCTTTAAAATGTTTTGTTGCAAAATTTCTTTCTTGCTTGGTATTTCACTCAACTTTTGACCAGTATATGTACTTTGATTTGGCATTTCTCTTAGATCTAATAAAAGTAACCTTTAAATTATGCCAGATGATGTATTTGGAACTATTGATTTATTAGCATAATTATTTATTATTGCTTTTTGTTTTTCATAGCATTTTTCAAAACGTTGCAGTTCATATAGCTTTTACGAGTATATATTCGAATGCTATCTGGTATGTATCTTGAATATATTTTATGATCACGGAGTTCCACAAAGTAAGGCTGAAGACAGTAAACTCTAAATATCTTGTTTAGGTACGAGAATACGTGAGAGCATCCCATGTTAACAACTTAGATGAGTTTATTTATTCTATTCTGGTGCCAGAATAGCGAACTTTACCTCTAGAATATATGAGGAAATTCGACATTAAAGTCGCGTGTCTTGTTCTTGACTTAGTTGTTAATGGAATATTTTTCTTCTGCATCTAATTAAACTTCTCCATTTGATTCTAAAGATTCTGAAACAAATTTGCTTGTCTTGCACGATTCATGTTATCAGGAGATTATGTAAAATAGTTGTTTAATGTTGCATGATATTTTCGTTTTACTATGAATGCGTCCTACGACATCTACGGATTCCTGTTAAAAATAATTAATTTAGGATGCATTTTATAGGAAATTGACTTTATTGTGAGAATTATTCAAAACGCACTCAAAACAAACAATAATACGATCAGTTTAATTTTGTATACAAATTCAGTAATGATTCATCATTACAAAACCGAACAACCAAAACTAGTAGATGTCGTTTTTGTGAAAAATTCTTCAAATGTAACTTTGCACCTCTCTTTTTGCACCATTTCATTTAAAAATCCCCTTATTGACGTTATCACTTTTTAGAATTTTTACTTCTTAGAAGAGACACAGGCTACACGTGCTTCCTGTTGATTTTGTGAAACAGTAACATCGATATATCGAATTTCATTTCCATGTGTGAGAATGAACTTCACCCCATCCAATACGATTTTGATTCCTGGTTCTTGTTGAAAAGGTTGTGTGGTTTTTCTATTAAAAAAAAGGAAGTTATTTTACAGTTTCTACATTTATTTGCAAAATGCATGAAAACGAGAATATGTAACTGATAGTCAAAAAAGGAAATTACGTGAAGAGGCTCAAAAAATTTACAAACTTGCAAATTTAGATGGTAAGTTTTTTGTGTATGAAACCTTGTCTTGATTCTGATACGAGGATAAATTGAAAAGTCTCCGGCCTAGGCAATAAAACAAAAGAATATCAGGTTAACAAAAATTTTATTTTTCTACGTAGTCCCCATCGAGTTCAATGCACTTGGTCCACCTTTGTTCAAGTGCTCTTATACCGTCCCTATAAGCCTTTTCTTCTAACTCGTCAAAATAGGCGTTTGTGGCAGCAATCACTTCTTCATCGGACTCGTATTTCTTTCCAGCGTGAAATTTTTTTAGGTTTGGAAATAAATAAAAATCCGATGGGGCTAAGTCTGGTGAATAAGGGGCATGGGGTAACAATTCAAATTGCAATTCATTGATTTTTGCCATGGCAATTGCCGACTTGTGACAAGGTGCATTGTCCTGGTGAAACAGAATTTTTTTCTTTGCTAATCCAGGTCGTTTTTCTTCAATATTTTTTTTTAATTCATCCAGTAAGGTAGCATAGTATACTCCGTTGATTGTTTTACCTTTTTGAAGATAATCAACGAAAAGTACTCCCTTGGCGTCCCAAAAGACTGAAGCCAAAACTTTTCCGGCTGACGGAACTGTTTTGGCTTTCTTCGGAGCAGGTTCTCCTTTGGCAGTCCACTGTTTTGATTGCTGCTTTGTTTCGGGTGTGTAGTGATGAATCCACGTCTCATCCATTGTTTCAAACCGTCGCAGAAAGTCCTCTGAATTTCGATTAAACAAGTCTAAACACTCACTTGAAACTGTTTTGCGAGTCAGCTTTTGTTCCACTGTGAGCAGCCGCGGCACCCAACGTGCCGATAACTTTCTCATTCCCAAAATTTCGGTTAGGATATGATATGTTCGTTCCGTTGAAATGCCCAGGGTATCTGCTATTTCAGCCAACTTCAATCGCCGATCATTCAACACAACTCTATGGACTTTTTCGACAATTTCCGTTGTGGTGGCAGTTTTCGGTCTTCCTGAACGCGGTGCGTCATCTGTGCTTTTGCGACCCCATTTAAAGTCCGCAGCCCAGGTTTTAACTGTGCTATAGGAAGGAGAAGATTCGCCTAATGTCCCGTCTAGCTCAGCTTTGATTTCTTTTGGGGATAAACCCTTAATGTGAAAATATTTAATAACCGCACGAATTTCAGCTTTTTCCATTTTAACACCACACAAAACTTTATCGACTTTGACAACTTGCCAAACAATTATTGTTTGACAGAAATTTTTGTTATTTCACAGCCATACTGATAAATTATGAAAAAATAAAATGCCGTAAAAACATTGCAAAAATTTGTATCCCATATGGGTTAGGCCGGAGATTTATCAATTCATCCTCGTATACAGTAACATGAGTCATTTACGACTGTTTATGTAACCGTTTCCTACTTTCTGTTTATACAAAATAAGAAGTCCATTATCTCCAAAGGTACCCATGCTTCATCTCTTGAATTCAGCTTGAAAGAAGTTCTAGGACAGTAAGTTAATAAAAATGGATAAAGAAGTGATTGTGTTCCACACTCATATCTTTGCACAATCATAATGTCTCTTGATGCCAAAGATTCTTAATATACGTATCTCTAATTTGGAGGTTTTGAAACACCTAATTTCGTTTTCAGAAATAAGTACTCTACGGTGGAACCACCATGTACCGTCAACCCACAAACAGCTTAGACCATGCACGGTTTGTACTAACATCATATGATCTTAGCATGTTAATATCACGATTATTTGCAACTGTATTTTTATTAGCGTGTGTGTATGTATTTATTTATGTATGTAATAATTTTTATTTATGATGCTTGGATGCAGAACATACATACACCATCAAACAACTCTAATACAATACCAATTCCGAAAAGATCAATAATCCTAACGGTGAGCAATCATCCCTCTTAGACTAACTATATCCTGAAATTTCTACAATAATACCCTATTTAACGAAAATCAAATCCTTCATCGCTACACATGTTCTTCCGCACATTTTTAGTGTACAATCCTACTAAAAACCTTCAAAATATCACAATCCTAAACTGAAACGCTAATAGAATCAAAAACACAGATCGGTTTTCATGTCTTTTCTGGCAAGGTACAACATCGATATTGCATGTTTAACAGACGAATGGTGAAAACTTCAAAGTAAGCGAATATCACGTGTTTTACAATGACAGACTAGCAACTACAGCATGTAATGGCATAATTAGATTTTTCAGGATGTTTATTTTTGTAATGACGTACGTGTTCCTTATATTTTATGTCAAAATTTCGAAGTGTTTGTCCAATATATACCGAACTACAAAAAGAACAATTTAAACGGTAAATGCCCGATTTCATGATATCATGTGTTCTGTCTTTAGCATTAAATAAAAATGAAAAAGTGTTAGTTAAAAAAATTAAAAGTGTTAAACAAGATTATTTCGTCTTCGTTAGAAGAACAAGCCAAGTTATACAAGAAACTTATGATCAAACACGGAATCGCAAGTCAGAATGTATGGTTTAACCAAGAATGTCTGAAACGTCAGGTTATTCCTAACTACGTAAACATCACTACCAGAACCAAGAATTCGATTACCGAAAAAGTGATTAGGAATGTCAAAAGAAGATGGCTCAAAGAAGAATTAAAAAAAATGGTTTAGTATAAGAGACAATATGCACGTTTATGCACAGATGCATTATAATTAGACTATTATTGCTAGACTCATCTAAACATAAACGTCTTTTTATGGCCCAAGGGCCTCTTTATGGTCAGACGGGCAATAACGAAAGGTCAATTAAATGTCAGAAGTTTTTTTGTAGAACTTGATTGGTTCTTAATATAATTTGTAAACTTTTCACCAATGAAAATTAGCTAAAATTAAATATTTCAGAATAGTAACTATAGTAACGTACTTCATATAAGCACATAAGTATACGCACAGCGGCTTGATGTACCTACATACTCATTTAATTATATTTTTACACAATAATAGATTTGACATAAAAACTTAATCTGTGCATAAAATAGTGTATGTATATCGGGCATAACTTGCTTTTATGACCCTACAGCCTTTTACTAGCCCTCGGCTAACGCCTCGGGCTAGAAATAACACTTCTGGCCATAAAAGCTTTATTATGCCCTTAATACATAAATAATTATTATATAAAGGTACTCCATACAGAACTTACTCATAAATTACACAATATCCAATTTGACATCTTAGATTTTGACATTAGAGAAACCGTCAGTAACATTAAATTCGAAAAATACACCACACAGAAAAATAAACTTCATCGACTTGTACAACAAAAACGTACACTACAAAATAACCTTAATTGTCAGAACACTGCAAACTTTTATCCTCGTTTCATAAACTTGTCGAATATAACATTCAGTGACAGAGAAACACAATTTCTTAACAAAGGTTTCAAATTTTGTCCTTTTCCAAAATTTACCAACAAAATTGAAGACATTTTGGCCGTTGAATGCGAAACTATACCTAAGAAAGGTCATAATAACTATGCAAAATTCCAAATTTCGAATTCGTTAAAAGAGATGTCTTTGAAACAGGACAAAATGTACAAAACATCTAACATATCACTTCTTCAATCAATAAAACACAAAATCACAGAGAACAATCTAATTTCTGTTAAAGCAGATAAGGGTAACACTTTGGTAATTCTTTCAAAAAATATTTACATACAAAAAGTTAATGAATTTATTAATAAAGAAAATTTAGAAACTTTAAACAAAATCCCAACCACAAAATTCCAAAAAGAAATAAACAAGGTTTAGAAAACTGCAATATCTGCTTTTCAAAATTAAAAAAGCAACAAATCATTAATAAAAACCCACAACCACCTAAACTATATGGACTAGTCAAAACACATAAACAGAATATGCCAATAAGACCAGTTGTATCATACATCAATGCACCTAATCACATTTTCTCCAAAAAACTGAACCAGATTATTAACACGATAGGTTACAAATCGAAATACTCTGTTAGAAATTCTTTAGAATTAGTAGATAAGCTGCAAAACATACATCTTCCACCACATTCAAAACTTGTTAGTTTTGATATTTGCAACATGTTCTCCAGAATACCCCCACAAGAATGTATTCCTTTATTAGATAGTTTCTTGATCAATAGTAATATAGAATTAGTTAAAAGGTTAGAGTTAATTCAATTATTTGACCTTTGTATAATTCAAAATTATTTCACTTTTAATAACATAATTTATTTACAAAAGGATGGTTTACCTATGGGTAATTCTCTAAGTCCTCTATTAGCTAACATATTTATGGACAAGTTTGAAGATCGAATATTTGAATTAAACCTCTCTAAACACATTATCTTCTGGTTTCGTTATGTTGATGACATTTTAGCTTGTTTTGACAGTTCTTTTGAGGTTATCAATGAATTTTTAATTCTTATTAATAGTATCCACCCTAACATAAATTTTACCCTAGAAACAGAACAAAACAGGGCTATAAACTTTCTAGACTTAAATATCAAGATTAAGGCACACAATCTATTTGAATTTTCCATATACAGAAAACCAACACAACCAGACATAACAATACCAAATGAATCTTGTCACCAAAAAACACATAAAATAACAGCCTACAGATCATTAGTACACAGAGCTTTAACTATTCCACTAACAAAACCAGGTTTTAGCAAAGAGATATCAACCATTAAACAACTAGCACATGCAAATCATTACAATCCGAACATGATTGACACTTTAATTAAACAAAAAGATTATAGGTTAGCTATCAAAAGAATATATCCCATTGGCAATCAAACAGAAGACACAAATTACATATCCATACCATATTTTGGCAAAATATCAGCAAAAAAGCACATATACGAAGAAAAACCAACAATTATAAAATAAAATTTAAAACAAACACTAACACTTTTTCATTTTTATTTAATGCTAAAGACAGAACACATGATATGAAATCGGGCATTTACCGTTTAAATTGTTCTTTTTGTAGTTCGTATATATAGGGCAAACACTTTTGAAATAAGATATAAAGACCACGTACGTCATTACCATCTAATTATGCCAAACACCTTTTAGAACAAAATCACACAATGACTCCTCAAATTAATATTAAATTCCTACATTTTTGTAATAACAAACGCAAATTAGACATTTTAGAAGCCTTTGAGATATACAAACACAAACTCAGGGTACCTTTAATGAATGAACAACTTGAGCCCAGTAATTCTCCGTTACTGGAAGTATTAGATATTTAATTCTGATTATTATTATTATTTTGTCTAGTTACCTATTTTTGTATCTACCTTAGCGACGTGTTTGTTTATAATTATATTACCTTTGATAATGACAGCATAGCTGTCGAAACAATATTATCAAGTTATATTTAATAAAACTGTGAAACTTTTACTAATCTTTATTTATTTCATAAAAAAAAACTTAGATTTACTGAAGTTTCTTAAAACTTTAAACACTTTGTCGTTTCACAAACGTAACGCTAACCTTAAAATTTCGACATTTGCGATATTTACATGTTTTTAAATTAACACATTACCTTAAATTTATTTTTGTTCTACAACCGATATACACTTCTTGAATGATGAAATTAAAAGAGAGTTTGTTACAAAAATGGCTGGGTTTATATATCTTTTTGTTATAACAAAAGTTTGTAATACAATTTTTGCATGAAACCAAAGCAACTTTGAAAGCCAGTTTAACATACCCAAATTATTGTTTACAAATCTTAATTAAGACAAAAACTAATTAGATAAACTTATAGATAAAGAATTCTCAATCTAATGGTATATTACACTTATGTTTTCATTACACAAAAAGCCCTCCTTTGAATGTCGATGGAACGTAATTTTCACACAACTATTTATTAACTTATTTACATAAAAGTACCTTTTCACACCTTCCTACCTTTACAAATTTAAATATTATTTGCATAATTTCAGACGCATGTGCTATGCATGTGCATTGCGGCAAATTTTAACCATGGGTAAAGTCCCTCTTTTGTGAACGATCTTTGTTCAAAAATATTAATTTTGATTGGCTTATGGAAGCCACGTTGCTTTGCTATTGGTTAATTTGAAGTATCCCTCTTAGAATTTTTGCCACTAGGTAGAATCAAGTTTTTTCTTAGTGAAGTCAGTCCGTAATAGACCACCATTGAAGAGGCTGATGCGTCGAAGCTTCTCCGGGTGCTCCGTGCCCCGAGGATATTCTTAACGCGATATTATTATTTTGAAAGAGAAAACTTTTCTAACATGTTTCATTTGTGTATTGTATTTTCAAATTTGTTTACCTTATTCAATATATAGATTTCAAATTTAATTATCGTATGATATAGTTTGGCTCAACGAACTGCTGATGTTTTTTGTCAAGTAAGATTTTTTATTGCCTGATAAATGTATGATTAACTTAACGTCAAATTTAAATGAGAAGTTAGTTCCAAAACTGATAACTTCCCAACTTTTTTTAATCTAAGAACATCCTCAGTTTTGGTGGCGCTCAATATGTTTTTTATTTGTTCCTGATTCCATTAATTAATTAGAAGTTTTTGGGGTTAACACCCATTCCTGTACTTATATCTGCATAATTAGAGATCTCAGCCGGTGCATATAGTTCAGTAAGTATCAAATATTTTGTGTTATTAAAAAAGTACGTTATAACACATACGTTATCACACAATGGGTCAAGCTTTTACAATACATCTTATCTTATTCTTATTAATTAAAAATCATATCTGTTATCTTTTATTAATACTAATAAAAGCATTTGCTACATTTTATTCACATGACTCATTGACACTCCAAAATAACATAAAATTCCTACACTTTTGTAACAGCCTTTAGATATACAAACACGAGCACAGGATACGTTTAATTAATAAATAAATTAAACTTAGTCATTTTCCGTTACTGGAAGTGCTAAATATTTAATTTCTATTCTATTATCTAGTTATCTATTTATTATGCATAACTGAATCTTTACCATATCATTTTCACAAGCACTGCATTAAATCAAACTAAATACTAAATTTGATATTATGCACGACATTAAATGTTGTTGTACATATTTAAAGGAGAAACGCTTTTTGCGAGAAGTATAACAAATTATTCCTCAAGTTTAGATTTGTCTTTCGACTACTACAGGCGGCGTCCTTTCTTGAATACTTTCAGTACGATTGCTGTACCCTACTTGGTGGTTATAGATAACTATCTCTTCAGTAATCAGAGAATTTCAGTTTCAGGAACAGCAAAAACAAAATAGCATTTAGATAAAATTAAAGGACTAGGCACCACTTAAATGGAAATCTAAGGACCAGTCGATTTTGTTGATTTTTATACCATTGGATAGATAATGAAAAAACGAAAAATTCATATCATTGGCCCAACACGGAGAAATTCATAGGAAAGCCGCAATTCGGGATTTTAGAGCAACATAATTCCCATTTAAAATGCATTGCTGTCAATCAATTCGTCTCAACAATAGAATCTGATACTAACCCTGTCAGTGGCTCTAAAACTTTTTAAAATTTTGAATGTAACAATATAAGGTTTTAGTAAGTTTCGTTTTCTCAAGTTGCACATACTTAAATATTTCAAAATTTGATTGACATTGGTTTGACAATTTATTCTAACCTTTTTTGAATAAATATTCAAAAATAAATAGCCTTTCTTGAAGTAAATTCTCATGAAAGAAATCGAATAAAGCCTAAATAGAAATCAGGTAGGTATTTACTTATACAAACATGCAGTTTTTGTAATTGTCTATTGTAAAAAGTAGATTTTAAACTACAATTTGTGTATTTTCTTTTTCTTTTTAGTTTTTGTATTAAGCAGAATGTAAGTGAATTTAAATCAATTGAAGATATAAAAATATTGCATACGGAAAGGTATTTGCGTATAATAATATTACAACTATTTTAGAAACCAATGATTTAAATAAATCATTTTTCTGCTAATGGCATTATTGTCAAAATTATTGAATTGTATGCTAGTAGTGCTGTTGAAAATCGACAATATCCATTTTTAACTCATTCTATTTAATACAAGTTTTGTAAGATGCAGTATTACGTTTGTGAACGAGAAGGACGTCCAAAAGAATTTCAACGTTTCAGTAATTTAGATATTTATCTAGAATATCAACAACTTGCAACCAAACATCGGTTAAACAATGGATTACAACCCAGAGATATGGACAGAAATGATGACGTTTTATTATTTATGCAAATTGCCACACACTTAAGTATAGTGCAAACCATTGATGTGGATGTAGGTGATGAAGACAATCTCAAATTCAACTGCATAGTTCAAAGACGAAATAAATATTTTATATACAATAGGCAAAAATTACTCGGGAAGCGCTCTTTGAAGTAAGATTGGAAGTTTACTCTTACAAGGAGGACCTTCTTTATTTCCAGAAATGGGTTCTGCATGAAAAGACATGTTCCCCAAAATATCGTCGATCAATTCAGCACATCTTATTGTTTTCACAAGGGCTACTATATGCTGAAACCTGTATTAGTCGTCGCACCTGATGGATATATTTTAGACGTTCACAGACTGTATTTTTCTGATTATAAAAATAACGATGCAGCTTTATTAAGAACACCACATCAGAATAGAAGACGATGTGAAGATACAGAACGGCTATGTAACTAGTTGGTTACATAATGATGATATAATAATAGTTCATACAAAAGCCTACAATGAAATAAATAGCATACACAAATACTTAGTTTAAAATCAACTTTTGCAAAGCTGTAAATCTTTTACCCTCATTTTTAATTTTAGAAGGATTTTGCTTCTAAATCTGTGGTATGCAGCCACGTTCAATGTTGGCTACCATTTTAATGTATCCCACTTTCATCTAAATGTGTAAAAAATTATTGTTTCAATACTTAATAAATACTGTACCTAAATAGTTTTTAAAATTTTATTTTTATGTTTTAATATGTAGTTGTTCTAAAAAGAACAACTGTTAATACAATCTGCTTACATTTGGGTATTTTATAGAACGATACAACGTAGTTTTTCCCATTTGATAATCTAAATCTTGTTTAGCATAAGGAAATAAATCATTTGAATAAGTAAAGTGTGGTTTCTTTTTATGAAAATTGCAGTTTTTCCTTGATAACTCTTAATTTAAGAAGCGTACATATCCCATAGAATAAAAGCATGTACAGCTATATTACATGAAATCAGTACTTACTGAAATTATGCTTGCAGGTTTAGTAAAATTAGAAGTTTCTTTTTATTTTTTGATGTAATATTTAAAATTGCCTCTTGTTCCTGCCCCAATAAAATTATTATTCGATATTTTTCATGTGTATTTATTTCAAGAAACCCTATTTATTTTTGAATATTTATTCCAAGAAGGTTAGAATAAATTGTCAAACCAATGTCAATCAAATTTTGAAATCTTTAAGTATGTGCAACTTGAGAAAACAAAACTTACTAAAACCTTATATTGTTACATTCAAAATTTTAAGAAGTTTTAGAGCCACTGACAGGGTTAGTATCAGATTCTATTGTTGAGACGAATTGATTGACAGCAATGCATTTTAAATGGGAATTATATTACTCTAAAATCCCGAATTGCGGCTTTGCTAGGAATTTCTCCGTGTTGGGCCAATGATATGAATTTTTCGTTTTTTCATTATCTTTCCAATGGTATAAAAATCAACAAAATCGACTGGTCCTTATATTTCCATTTAAGTGGTGCCTAGTCCTTTGCCTAAATATTATTTCTTGAAATTATCACTTGGAATTTTTGTAGCGCCACCTATACTTTTCAGGATTAATTTAGCTCTCATTAAGATCCCCAGTTTTTAAATTCATACAAAGATCACCAACCTCTACTACTCAAAATTTAAAATATGCAAAATATTTAATGTTTCCGTCAATCTTAACATTTTCTAAGTCATGCATTTTATTTTACAAACTTTGCGTGTTTGTAGTTTCTGATCCGCAGGGGATCCATATGTTACAATTCAAAAAACGTTGAATTACATGGAAAAGACATTAAATACATATTATGTATAGCTACCTAATTCTTTTTTGTCAAGTACCCTACGTGTAATAATAACATTCAATAAATTCTTAGAATATTATTCAAAATTCATCTTTTGCTAATTTTAGTGCTGTCACTGAAGTTAAAATTAGTCCCTATTTATTAACTAGTAGGTACTTAGAACTTTGCATTAATGATTGTGTTTTGCATCACGCTACATATGTATTTCATGAATAATCATATAGTTTCAGTCTTGTTGTGATGATATCAAAGTGTGATTACATCAGCAACACCTATTTTATTACACTTGCGGTTTAAAAAGGTTCCATGTAGCATTCGTGAAAATGCATTTCTCGTGTCGGTAGTTTTATTCGCATTTTCCAAATACTTGGAAATTTTATTTGTATTCGTGTCTTGTGTAATGTTGCAAAATTGACTGAATTCTTCTGCGAATTGCTTTTCGATTGCTTTCATTGTCTTTGATAAGCGTTTTGTGATACCAGCTGACATTTAGAAAGTTATTAATTCAAAAGAATAAAAAGGATTAGAAGTAATTAATTCTCGGTAATTTTCATTCGGATATTTATTGTAGTGTTTCAGACTTTTAATTGTTAAAAGGAAATTTTGTTTTTGATTTTCGAATCTGTAAACCTACACAAACAATACTGCATATATCTCGGGTCGACTTGTTTGTGAATTATCCAATAACCTTTTAAGTACACGGTACAACATAAAAAAAAATTCCAGGTTTTCATATAGTTTTGGTAGAGCTTTTTGGTATGGAGAGGAAGTATTCTACCTTACGAATGCAAAATACCAACAGAAGAATAGTATGCATACAAGACATGAACAGGATTGGAAGTACCAAGAAATACAGCCCTAGCCTATGTCAACGACTAGCCCCGCACTCAGCACAGCATCTACTGTACAAATCAATCAGGACCCATAGCAAGGCGTTCATTTACAGACCTTGTCAGAAAAGAGCAACATAACTTCTTCTCGTAAGTAGGTTGCAACTCAAGGTCATTGCGGGTTTCCTAACAGGGCAAACGACTGTTAAGGAATGTTTTATGCAAGTGCTATGCGCTGAGTGGGAAAAGCTCATTTTCGGACAACCCTCCTTGGAACCGAAAGACTTCATCCCACATACAGCGAAAAACCTGTATCTATTGATACAGGACGTTACCATTACAGACTGGTTGTGATTAACTTGTTATAGGCATAGGGCGAGTACAATAGCATTTTAGACTGCAGTGTCTCCGTTACCAACTGGCAGACGAACCCCTAAAAGGGAAAAACCTGGTAAACGCTAAAACTCGCCTATTCTTAACAACTCGGTAACGATTATGTAACCAGAAGGCCACACTCTAAGCTGTGACTTTCCGATTCTCGTTATCGGAGAACAAAAATTGCACCAAAACGTGTTTTATCACAACCAGGTAATAAATGTTGTTACCTAGTAATCGCTAAATTTAGCCTATTCTTAACAGCTGGATGACGAGTTAACTGTAGACAGGTAATCAGTTGCGGTAACGCCAGTTCTTGTTACCGAAAAACAAAAATTGCGCAAAAACGTATTTAATCATTACTACTATCCATTTTTTTCTAAAGTCCTCTGACTTTGAAAGCGTATTGATCGGGAACTACTTAACCAAATTAAATATTTTAAAAACGAGCAAATAGTAAATTCATTTCTACATACAACAGTAAAATATTATATTTCTAACTGGTATACTTTTGTTTTTATCGGACGATACACATAAAAGGTACTAATTTTTAGGGACAATTTCATTGAAAGTAAGTTAACTAATTTTTTTCTCAGAAAGTATATGTCATATATCTATGAGATTTTTGTAGGGGTTGGAAAGAAGCCTTGCGGTTCTTATGCTATTAATTTTCAGACAAAAAAGCGTTTTATTTAAGATTTATGCGAAAAAATAGCGAACTATGCATTCTTGTTTATTAATAGAGATAGCGTTGAATTTTTTCCGCTAAATCAACACTTTTCATGTGTAGACATTATTTTTTTCAAAAAAATGTTCCTAATTTTAATAATAAAAATGCGGAAACAAAAAAACGATTTTTGATGACAAGCGATTTCGACAAAAAACGATTTTTTGTTATTGCACTTTTATTGTTAAAATTCGGAACATTTTTTTAAAGAAAATAATGTCTACATATGAAAAGTGTTAATCTAGCGAAAAAACTTGACGCTATCTCCATTAATAAACAAGAACGCATAGTTCGCTATTTTTTCATATAAATCTTAAAAAAAAATTTTTTGTCCCACAATTAATAGGATAACAACCGCAAGGTTTCTTTCTAACCCCTACAAAAATCTCATAGTTTTATAACATATACTTTCTGAGAAAAAAATTCGTTAAATTCCTTTCAATAAAATTGTCCCTAAAAATGGGTACCTTTTATTGCGTATCATCCGATAAAAATAAAAGTATACCAGTTAGAAATATAATATTGTAGTGTTGTATGTAGAAATAAATTTACTATTTGCTCGTTTTTAAAATATTTAATTTCGTTCGGTAGTTCCCGAGTAGTCCGCTTTCAAAGTCAGAGGACTCTAGAAAAAAAATGGATAGTAGATAATAAATTTTGTTACGCTAATAACTGGGTAACGAGTTCTGTAACCAGGTAATAAACTGGTTCTTGTTACTGAAGAACAAAGATTGCGCCAAAACATGTTTACTCATTACCAGGTAATAAATCTTGTTACCTGGTAAACGTAAAAACTTATATCGAGCATTTAAAAACGTTTTCTTAAAAACTAAATTCGAACTATAATCGAAATTTGATCTGACCCAAAATATACAATAGCAGATTCATGATCTGCATCTTAAAAACCTCTAGCAATAATATATTAAAACCCAGAAATTCTCCCAAAAAGTTTCATTTTGTTGTACAGTGTTATTTTACGCTTTTATGAGACTTTAACAATGTCCAATGAATCCTCAATTGGGTTCTTTTGAAAAGTGACGGATTTATAAAAAAAGATTTGAGGTAATGGTATTGCTCTTTTATCTTTTACGACATTTTAATAATTGGGAATCTCTAGTTACTTTGAAACATAAAATTTGACATTTGGTTCTTAACCTAACTCCACAATGTGTATAACCGAAGCTAAGCTGTTAAATTCAAGTAAGTTTTGATTTTACCATTGAGAAATATTTATATTAAAATTTTATTATTTTAGGTTAAGAAAATGATCACTTACAGTTTTACACAGGATTTTTAAAAATTTATGGCAAGTTATTCTTGTACAGAATTGCTCTTAGAGAACCGATTCCACTTTTAATTCTTTTTAGATTAACACTAGTTTTGCCTTTTTTATCACTTTTTGATTTGTCACAAACCTGGTATCTTGATGCACTTCATGTTTCCCTTTTTTCAGTCTGCTGTCTGGAAAGATCGCCACTCTGGAATCTGCTTACTGCTTATGGGGTTCCGTTACTTCCTCCAGGATATGATGCTCAGCCGCAGCTAAACTGTTGAGGTAAATTGCACCAAACTGAGGTGAATAACGTTCAAGTCTAATATTTATGTTTCTCATTCTTTCTTACGGACCAGCTGAGTACGTCTTCGGATCAAACAGTCTTCATTGATGTGACTCTGCTTGTACTGCCAAAACCTGCCTAAAACCAATGTAGCATTTTGCGTACGGATATTAATGACAAAAATGTCATCATTTTTGGCAGCTGTAGAAAAATGTCATTTAACAGTAATTTAAATACTCGAAGTTGACTGGTTTAACGAAACTTTCTCTGAATATAGAAACATGTATCCCTCATATCTTAAAATGCTTTATTAAAATGGCAAGAATGGACAAATACTCATATTTAGTGAAGAAAAAGTGTAGGTAGAATGAAAAGAAAATTAGTAAGGTAATCCACATACTATGTGATGAAAGAGAAATGTAGGTGCAAATGATAAATAAAGAGTTCAGATTGATTAGAATCTTGTTAGTATATATAGTAAAAAAAAATTGTGAAGTATGCTGACAAAAATATATGACTTTTGTTCATTGTTAAATAGATAAAATTCTTGTTTTGAGGTTAAATTATGTTCGTTGAACTGTTTGAAGCTTACTTTTAATAATTTCTAACGAATATTAGAAATTTTGTCACGTTGATAACAGATTTTGTTCAATCCTGTCGTTGAAAATTATTGTTTCTTATCTAGATACCAAAGGTGAAAGCGTTTGTTTTGTCCATTCAACCTACTTACATAGCAACGGGTGAGCGAAAGCAGTGGGCGAAAAAATTTTCACTCACTCCCGATAAGCAAAGTTATAAGCTGAACATTTAACCAATGTTATTCATAACAGCAACACATATCAACAAAATCACTTATAAATATGAAAGTTCACATTACAATTGTTAAAAATCGGTTGATTAATACCAGGGAATTGATCTTTGTTGACAAATAATGACAAAGTGATTGTTTGTTTTATGACGAATGATGAGAACCATAATAACGAAAACCGCCTCCTAATTTTTCTGCAATTATTCTAAAAATTTAAATTTATTTATTTATTTTTTTAATTTCTAATAGCAGGATTGAACAAAACGCTATACAGCACTCGTGGGAAACTGAGTCACTCACTTGTGTGTCGTTCGTAATCTCGACACACGCGCTAGTAAAACTTTTAGTTTCTCCACTTACTGGAATATACTTGTTTTCTACTCCCGTACTCATATACATTTAATTATTATATATGCAATAGCGGTTTTATGATGAGACGACTTTTCAAAATGCAATGAAGCTGTTGGCCAATGACAGTAATGATTATAATGGTTGCGTAGGAATGAACCAAAGTTAGTATACAGAGTGTAATCAAATTGCTTGAATTAAATGAAACCACAAATAACTGAAAACTTAGACTTACGGAAAAACTTATTTTCATTGTAAAATTCCATTTGGTTTAGAAGAAAATTGCAGTTAAGAAATTCTCTTAAAACCTATTGATTACCACTCAGTGCATAATTTTGTTAATACTTGCTTATTGCTTATCGATGACAAAGGATGTTTATAAATAAAAAGTACCGTTTGAACTTGAATGGCTCGGATAGTAGGTTATGCGTTATCACGATCAGTCATTGCATCTACAGAAAATTTATAACAAGTGTTAGCTTACTAATAGTATTGTACAGTAGTGCTTGATTATAACCATACAGGACAATAATTATCATGTGTTTAATAAAAGTCGTTAGTAATGGTTAAAAAATCTATATATTACCGATTGTGTTATCAGACTATGCCATATTTGTGTAGTATTTAGTGATATTAGTGCTTTAAGTGTAGAATTGAAGTGAAAGTGTAGAAGGGTTGTTTATTTTTTAACTTTATTATTTACGTGCGACAAGGAATTGTTTACCAGGGATGCTGTTTATAACTACCACAATACAGATGTTTGGAGCCACGAACGCGGCCATAATGTCCACGAAAACCGTCACCAGCAATGTTTTTTAATTAACGTATTTTGCAGGCATCGCTAAGGGCAATTATTATTAACGTTAGAATTAAATTGTTCTTATAAGCAACGCAGCTGATACCACTCGGGGAAACCCCAACATGTTACATAGAGCTAAAGTTTGTTTAGATAGCGGAGGGTCATCATTTTGAATACTTTTTTAAAAACAGTTTGTTTTCAGATTTAGGAGAATTCAACATCTTCCAGTTTTGTTGTTTTTCCTTGAAACCCTTCATTTTTTTTGGTGGTGTTAGTAAGTTTATAAGTGTTAAAACCCGTTTTCATTTTAAAGAACTACTCAATAATTATAAATGCTGTAAATGTGTTATAAAACTGTAAATTGTCCAAGGGCATGCATATGAAAGAGAATCATAATAATAAAACCTTGATGTTTGAATAAATATGTACTTACTAGCTATCTAAAATGTTACCAAAAAAATGCGACAAAACACTGATACGATGTCATGCTGTGCGATGCGGAATCAACGTACATACCCAAAAGAAGTTAATAACTAGCCAGTGGTTCTCAACTAGCCCAGGTAAATAACCTGTTTTACAGTCATGCTTGACTGTAAAACCTCATTTCCCGGACTGTAATCACTAACGTAAACATGGATAACACGATACAGTATGAAACAAAAAAATATATCACAGAAACTACTGGACGTACTAGGTTCGATAAAAAATTAAATTGTTGGGAATTCTGATAGCTATATTTTCATTTTAAATGTTGACGTCCGTAAAATTAATATTTTCAGAAATATATTTTTTTGAATTACTTTTAATTACTTTTTAAAATTTTAGGGAAAAAGCCATTTTCTCCTTCATTTATCAAGATGGCGCAGCTGGATCTTTTGTGCCATATTTTGAGCCTATATACCAATTTTCAACTATTCCCTAATTTTTCCTTTACATTGCTGAAAATGACTTAATTTACCTTGGGTAAAACGAGAATAGCGTTGATTTTTTGCTATAGGTTAGTTTATAATTTTTGTTCTACAGCTTTATTACTGCAATACTAATCTAACGTGCTAATAATTATGTAACATCTTTACAGTTTGGGTGGCGCCCACTAATTTTTATTTGTTGCGGTGTTCTATTTCTAATCAGAAAAAAGTGTTGGTTACAATTGACAGCCAATCGTGGGGTCTTGTTCATTTTGTTTACCGAAAACGTAGTGTTTCACTATTAATATGAAACCTACAGTATAGATTATTGCAAGTAATTCAATTACACCCTGTATATTAAACTTGGGAACATATGACTCGTTCATCGTCATACAGTGGATAATAAATAATCATTGGCAATTAATTAATTAATTTTACTAAAATTTAAATGAAAAAGTTTTTATTATAGTATTTGGTACTTTTAATTCGGAATTTAATAATAATAATATGAAAGTTTAATCAGGAAAGTTGCACAAATACTAAGAAAAACAATTATAAAATAGCTTTTTAAACCAATATTAACACTTTTAAATTGGCCATTTACCGGTTAAATTGTTCCTTTTGTAGTTCAGTATATATTGAGCAAACACTTCGAAATTTTGACATAAGATATAAAGAGCAAGTGTTGTTAAAACAATCTGAAAAATCTAATCCAAACACTTTTTAGAACAGAACCACACAATTACTCCCCAAAATAATATTAAATTCCTACATTTTTGTAGTAACAAATGCAAATTCTTTTTATAAGCTTTTGAGATATACAGACACAAAGTCAGAGTACCTTTAATGAATGAACAGATTGAGCTTAGAAATTCTCCGTTATTGAAGCTGTTAGATATTTAATTTTTATTATTTTTATCTTTTTATATAGTTATCTATTTTTTGTATTTACCTTAGCGATGTGTTTTCGTATTCATTTGTATTCAGCTTAGCTGTCGAAATAATTGTCTGGTTGATTATAATAAACTGGTGAAACCTTTACTAATCTTTTAGTTATTTTATGATTATGAAGCTTCACTATATATGGCTAGAAACGATAAACAATACTTTATATATATTGCGATGTTATTATTTAAATAAAAAAATTAAATAAACTAATGATGTTAAAATTACTTTGGCTAGCTTTAATAAAGAAATTTTAAATAACACCCAAATTTTCTTTTACCCAAATAGGCTGCCTCAGGTTTAATTTGATAGAGCATGAGATAAAGATTTACATTAATCTTATTCGTTCCTGTACCTCGAAAAAGAAACTTACTACCAATGCACTTGGACTTCTACAACTGGACAAACAACAAACTTAAACTCTGTACCTATGTGAAGAAAATAAATTGATGCCTGCATAAACATCAAATAAATAAACACATAGATAAATTGCAACAGATCTTTATTTTTATTACGATAAAAAGAAAATCTATTTCAAAGGAGAAAATAAAAAAACAAATACTTAAACAGAAAAGTTAAAAAATGGAAAATCTTCCTTGAGCTTGCTCAAGTGTGTTAAATATTAGTTACCAACCTGACATGGGAGTTGTAACTGGTCTCCATTTGAACAAACTGACATCAAATACGTTTATCAGATAAGAAAAGATTTACAATTGCTAAATAAATTTATCTAACGAAAAATTAATTATTTTTGTGAATAAACAAATTGAAATTGTTTAAATGTTACAACTTTGTTATTGAAAACACTCTCAAATAAGAAAAATAAATTCTGAATTTAATAAAAAAATTATCTTTATGGTTTTGTTGTTCCTAATGTGAACCAAATCCTTTTATTCTTTATTTACCTTGTATATAAACGTCAACGAATCCACTCAGATGTATTTGCTATGATATTATCGGTAATACAGACAGCTTCAATGCAACAGCTGATTTTTAATATCCATAGTTGTTGTAGTATCCAAGTAAGTAAGTAAGTTGAATTATCCAAATTAATAATTAAATAGACAGAAATCTTCTTGATTTAATTTATATCAATCGTGCACAATTCCATATAATTGTTGAAGAACGAAAATAAATCTTCTTTGATTTAAATATTTAGGTAACTATTCAATTCCATAAACACTTTGTTAGAAATGATCGTTTGTTTACAAAAAAAACATATGGTTATCACTTAATCTTACTTTATTTTGCAGATTTTTGGTCTGGAGCCGAGCATGGACACTCCAATGCGTTTTATCGACAGAAATTGTTCCTTTTTCCACGGAGTTTATATCGGTTTCACCAAAACAATCGAAAAACAACACAAATTTTCAAAATAATTGCACATCAAAATTTTATCATGACGTCACGAACGAAAAACATGTGTTCATAATTAGCACTAATCTTAAATCTAAAAAGACAGAAATGTAGCTGGCGAAAAGACAATTAAACCAGTATAACACACTTATGGTCTAAATAAACGATAACTGAGAAAATCAACGACAACGACCAACGGTCAAAAATCTCATTAAAACTTAATTACAATGAAAACTCATTAACTCCAGCTATTCCTATAAACGAATGACTACATAGCTACCCAAGGTAACTCATATATAATATGCATGCAGTTTACATAGAAAAATATTTACAATAAAAGAAAAACTTAAATAAAAAATCTGTTTACACGTTTTTAAAGTCAAACGATGCTTTGCAAGTTCCCATAAAAATGACAACATAAATGAAATCAAACTATACTCACTCTTGTCCAGAATACAGTACTCCAGGTACCTGCATTCATACAACGGTGTAAAATATTATAATAAAATTAATATTTGGAAAACTTGAAGCATACCAGCAAAGCAATACCTTCACAAAGATTAACACAAATTTTTTCATATACAGGAAATTGTAAGTTAAATGTACTGTTATAGACATTACAATAATAACCCGTTTTACATATTTCCAGTGAAATATTTTCCCGAAACAGCTTAGTAGGATCAAGTTAATTATCGTCAAACCCCTTATAAAGAAAGAAAGATAAAATCCTCTAAAAATGGATAAACTATCCTGAACATGTAACATAGGTTACATAAACCATGTTCTACTACAAAAGCAATCTAACTGATTGATATACCTTTTTATATTTATAGACCTTTTATAAAGTGAGGTTAAATGTGTATTAAGACAATCGTACTCCTATTTTTCTAGCTTAACTTGATAAAATTATCTGTAATCAAGCATGTATCCTTAAGCATGAATAAAACTAATATTCTAGCATGAGTATCCATTTCTTTTATTGCATGAATATTACGTATAAGTGCTATTTGACTATTTGAAAGCTTCCGAAGCCTATCGTAGCCTATTAAATGTTCTTAATGTGTTACAAACTAAACAAATTTTCAATTAGATGATATATATCATCTCAATATCAATATGACCTTGACCATGTTAAATCGATATTATCGTTGTTTTATTTTTGTAAAGACATTTTTCGCATAGAATTATTTCGCATAGACTTTAGACATGGTTTGTTCAGAAGTATGTCCCGTTTTCAGAAGTTTCTACGATCCCATAAGTCCAATAACGTGCTGATGAATATAAATATTTTTAATTAGAATTTTAATAATTTAAAAGCTCATTCGGAGTAAACTTTCCAAAATAGTTAATTGAAGTATTTTATTTATCTGATGCCTAATTAGGTTTTACTTAGAAACATAGTTGTATAAAGTTAACTTTTTCAATAATGTTTAAACCTTTTTCAATGGAGACTTTGTGAACAAAAACACTACTTAATTTGGCAACTATATAGTAGGTAGCTACAGAAAATACAATTAGAACGTTTTAGGTTAAAAAAGCTCATAAAAGTTATTCAAATGTCTACACATAGATTACTGCTAAATCGATAACAATAAACTAGACTAGTTATCACCTAGAGAAGTTGCTTCCCTGAATAAGAAAAGCGTTTTTCCAAAACAAAGGAACCTATACTATACATGGTACCTGTAATTGTGTGTATAAATTAATAGTATAGAAATTAAGTATATACAATCGGAGCAAAGGTATTGTTTCTCTTGTCAAAGACTTCTTAACTATGCATCAGAAAGGTGAATGCAATCACGTAATTACAAAATCTAGAAATGGTATTTGAAAGTATGATTGTTAACATGTCTACAGTTCCGTTGTACGGATTGTACTACAACCATATCCTCTGTCAGAAAATTAATTAAAAATAAACAAAATTTGCCTTTATAATTCATTACTTCTACTTCAATAGAAATTGATCCAATAGAAAAACTTTCTGACAGTTACCTTAAAAATTAATGAACGTAATAGTAATTTCCATCAGCATTAGTTAATACTTTCAGTAATAAAAGTGTACCAACTGTTTTAAATTTTGAAAACACTAAAGTTTCTACCATCATTTGAAGTTTCTAGTAGGTAAAATTGAGGTTTCTAAGAAAAAGTTGTAATGAATTTAGTATTCCTTAATGTTTATTGCTGTAAATCAATGTTGGTCATATATTGACGTTTTCCGAAATGACCAGAATTTATGCGCTACGCATAAAGCCAAGCTAAGGGATTAAGGTAAACACTTTATAGGGTTGTAGCATATTAATTAATAAGTCCAGTGTTATGTTTTAATAAGCTCTTACTTTAATGTAAAATAAACTTTAACTATGCTGTTTATATAGAACGGTTGTCCTTTTTACGTGTAAAATATTAATCTTGACATGTTTAATTTGCCACCCTTATATAGTAGATGATGTGAAATCAATTTTGGTTTTACTAAATTAATTTGAAGTTAATGAAACTGAACATAGTCTAGTAAGGACAACTGAAATATTAATTTGTATAGGCGTAACATATACTAAAATAATTATTCTATTTTATTACCTTTTAAATGAGAGGGTGAACATAACCTTGAACTTTCTAAAATTAAAGTAATTAGATTTCGCAAAATATTCGGCACTCTCTTAAAATGCATGCATTATTTTAGTTCTATGGAATAAGTTTTCAAGTTTCTTTTGGTTTCCTCAACATCTACTTAAGTTGGTTCAGTTACTTAAGTTTTCATTTGTTGGTCAAGGTATTTGTCACTATAATAGAAATAATCAGTTGCATTACTTCATCCAAAATCAAAACCGATAAAGGAGTAATTTTGAACTTCTTGTTTTCATCAAACGAGCGCTACCATCGCCGGTCTACTATTTTGTTTTGAATATTGGTAGTAAATCTGGAATCTTTCTTGTGGTTCTATTAGTCCAGTCAAACTAAACATTTGAAATGGAAAATGAAATTACATGAGATTTTTTATTTTCAGCAAGCAGGGGGGGGTCTAGAAAAGCTTAACTTGAAGTTTTCGACCTCAAATTCATATGAGCTTTTTCCGCCGTTTTGAAAAAACGGGAAGTGTTATTTTGAAATTATCTCGGTAACCGTAGGTCCGACAAAGAATTTGTATAAAGCATTTTTGCATGCAATACGATTGTCTGCAACTTTTATTCGAAACCTTTTCGCGTAATATAAAGAATGATAAAGTTGTGAGGGAAAAAATATAAAAATTGTGGTGGCCGATTTACTTTTTGCCGGTTTCTTGAAGAAAACATTACATTTATTGTCTGCGAATCCAGTGAGCAAAACCAACAGGTCAATGTCTTCTCAAACACGAGGAATTCTATTCAACGTTTCAATTATTTAAAGCGAAAATTTTCGATGCCCCAGTTCTACTCGTCACTGGAGAGTGTTTTTTGATGGCCTTATACGGGGCCGATAAGAACGAGAAATCCTTAAATTCACTGAGGTACAAAAAATTCTGCACGAGGGCAGCGAAGAAGACATTTAATTTATCACCAGTACCACCCACCTCTGCGCCACAGCATATTTTCCGAACTTACCATTAGGTTCAATCGTGGTTAGGATTTTAAAAGGATCCAGGAATGGGGTTGGCGAAAAACTCATGGAGGTCTTGAACCTATCACAAGCGCCACCGAATCCGTGCCAGGGAACCTTTTACAACTCATCTCCTGCAAATGCAAAGGGAAATGTGGAGCAGCTTGCGGGTGCAGAAAAGCACTATTTGTCTGCATTGCAGTGGGCAGACCTCCCATCGAGCGTTGACTTGACCTATACCAACAAACGGAATAAAAAAAAGTCATTAGGAAAAATTGTTCGTCATGAAATGCTCTACAAAAAAAACGAATGAATAATCTTTTTGCTCCACTAATAATGAAATAAGTTATACCATCTACAAAATTAAGCAACAATTTCCACTCCCTCAATTTTCAACGTTTTTCCCTTACAACCTTTTCATTTTTTATATTACGCGAAAAAGTTTGAAATAAAAGTTGTAGACAATCGTATTGTCGACAAAAATGCTTTGTACAAATTTTTTGTCCGACCTACGGTTACAGAAATAATTTCAAAACAACACTTCATCTTCTTTTCAAAATGGCGGAAAAAGCTCATATGAATTTGAGGTGGAAAACTTCAAATCAAGCTTTTGTAGCATGCGGGAAATAAAAAATCCCATGTACTTCTATTTCCCAAGTTAAGTCCTTTTTTCGTACAGTTTGACTGGACTATATTGGTCTTACTATAACAAGCAGCCGCTAAGAACGTCAAAAGTAAATACCATCTAGTTATTTATTTACCTAGGGCATTAGAATGATGATAATGCCAAGAGGGCGACGATGTTCCAGCCCGAGGGCCTGAGGGCCGGAGGGATGGAGTCGCCCGATTGTGTGTCATGTATTAGACAATTCATGTGTAATTTCTGCAAAAAGTAATGTAAGTTGTAAATTGTTAGGTAATTCTTATGTAAGATATTATGTAAATATTTGTATATAAGCTTACGGAACACTAATTTTAGGGTTACTCTGATATACATCGACAAAGAAAGCAGATCTCTTTTAAAAATATAAAAATGTAAGCTGTAAAAATTATTCCTGTACGTATATATAGATAAAGAGATCAGTCCTTTGTTAAAAATGTAAACTAGTTTTGTAAATATTGTTAAAAGAATATACAGGGTGTCCCGCAATGCTGTTTACACGCAATATCTCCCTTACTTAAAAAGATAAAGAAATCAACCAAAAACTATTGTGAATGACTCAAAATGAACCTTCAGAAAACCTTATCCTTAACGCCGGTTGCATAGCAACGTTTAAGAGATCATGCCAACTTGATTAATTTTTCAAATTGCACCCTCTGGTTTTTTCACGTAAATGTATTCGTTCTGCTTACGGTAGTATGCCGTACTTAATTATCTAATATGCATTTAGGGGTTGAAAAAGATATTTTTTATAAATTGAACACGGGATTTAAAGTGCCTCAGTAGTTCCCTTGTAGACACGGCTTTAATCATATTTTTTGAATAAATAATTTACCTTATACCTTATTTACCTTAATACCATGAATTCTCAATTTTGGTGTTTCGAAATTGAAAGATTTTCAGATCTACTACTTTTACGCATCTACTTACTTTCACAAATTGAGAATGTTACAGTATCAAACGTCTACAATATCTCTTTTAGGTCTTACAGTTTCGTGCTTGGAAATTTCAAGGTTCAGACTTTTAGTTTTAAATGATCAATATTTAAGAAGTGTTAAATATCAAGATTTAAGGCTACGGAAATTCAGATTTAAATAATTAATTTTGATTTTTGTATCGCACCATTAGTTTCCAGTTCCAGCTTCAATTCCCAAAGAGTATTAAAGCTTTCAGAATGTATAAAATAAGAGAAACTTCAATCAAAGTTTCGAATATTCAAATTTTAAAGTTTTAACACAGCTAGTAAGCTTCCGACCTTTACTGATTTAGGGTTTAGCAATCCTAAAGTTAAGTGTTAAAGATTTATTTGCTTTATTAGGAAGACATTGCGGTTTTAAAATGTAGGTGTAAAAATTGTCAGTTTTAAAAGTGAGAAACTTTCTCACATTTAAAACAAAAGTCTAGCAACAAGTTCTTGATATTTTCCACATTATCAAATATCTTCTAATTAAGATCACTATAAGAATTCTATTTAGAGATGACCTATGCGGTTGTGGCTCGATCTTACACAATCAGTCTATCTCTGTATAGACACAAATGTCATTCGAAATGTATCTGTCGCTTCTTAGAGACCAATAAATCTATGATGCAGTTGTGAATTAGCATCAAAGGTTTATTTAATTTCATATAACCAACAAAGTGTAATTATATTACAGTCTAAATCATATCAGGAGTCATGTAATATTCTATGATGTCCTATATCATATAAACCCTAATTATAGTTAATATGTATCTGTGCTATTGCGAGCACTTAGCGTCTTGGTCGCACTTAGGTACGAATCTTGAACCTTAAGTACGCTGTTTTCCTAGAAAAGAAAGCTGCTTTTATGTCAGGTTTATTCTTCGCTAGAACTTAAATTTTCCCCCGCGCAGTGGCGCCAGCTGTAAGGACCATTCGGAGTATACAATATAATTATATCTCAAATAAGCTCGTTATAGTATATATGGATAGGTTAAGGTATATTATATGTAAATTATCTGCCCTGGTCTTGTTAAAACCATTGCACAAGAATTATTGTAATACTATCACTGTCCACCTTCGATGATTTAATAAAGTACTGCCTATTTAGTAGAATATTTTTCGAATTCTAAATTCTTATTATTATACGTATAAAAATTGAGTTATTTTGGAAAAATTAGGCCTTATTTTCGACACCTATAAAAGTGTTATCACAAAAGTAATTCCGTATCCAATAAAAGCATGAAAATTCAACATCCCTTCCAGTTGTAACTAACCACAAGTCATTTTAATAATACGAATTAATAATAATCTTCATAACAGTAATCACTAGGTATAGGATTTCTATGCATTTGCATGTTTTTTCTGCTTATAGCAAACATATGCAGAGTTATATTTCTACATGTTTAAGCCACATACGAATCACATATGTCAATTTGAAAGTGCATATAAATGCATATTTAGGTGTTTTTTATAAATGCATGCATATTTTAACATTTTTGAACGAGTGTGCATATTTTACCACTTTTTGAGCGTTTTACATGCTTTAATTATGAAATTTGCAATATTTTTTAAATAATTTTAGCATTTTAGACAACCAACCAAAGGCGGCTTAGTTGAGTATAGGGGAAACCCATAATTTAAGCTTATTGTTAAACACTAGGCTTTAAAATATTTTACTGCCTTAACCATCTGTGTACTTGTTAATATTTTCTAAGAAAGAAAAAGTTTCAACTAAAATTTAAATACTTACATCCTGCGCTATTGTGATAATAGGTATTAGGAAATTCCAAAGACCCATTGACAACTTCCTGTTCATAGAAAAATTTGCCTGTACTTTTGTTTACTAATCTTGTAATCTTTCAATTAAGACAGTTCAGAAATTGCAAACTGCATTTCAGTTTGAAATTTTAGAGTGTAAAGATGGGTAAAGAAAAACGGTCTGTGTCTGTTACACTTCGAAGTTATGTTACAGAATTCAGTGTTCTTACAACTGACGATAAGGTGTTGTATTGTACAGTGTGCGACGATAAAGTGACTGCAACAAAACGCTTTCAAGTTACACAACATCTGAACACGGTTCGACATCAAAAGTGTGTTGCCCTGAAATAAAAAAATACGAACATTGTTACTGGGGTACCTTAATAATTCGCGCGGTGAGTCCAGCAAATCGATCGAATTTAATTAAAAAAAAAACTATGTAGTGCATTAGTGGCTGCAGATATCCCGTTAAGTAAAATTAATCACTCAGCATTTCGTAATTTCATGGAAGAAATTTCAAAAATGCCAATACCCGACGAGTCTACACTCAGGAAAAATTATTTACCTCGTTTATACAAAGAGACCATAAAATCAATTAGAAAACATGTAGCGAATAACTACATATGGGTTTCCATTGACGAATCTACTGACACTACTGGAAGGTGCGTAGAAACTTCATTTCCTTCGTTTTGTTAGTAAAATTTAACTAATTAAAGACAGCAGAGCAATTTACGGATGTTTTATTTTCTATTTTGTTAGTTACATATTTAATCACAACAATATTTTTGCTTGATTAAAATATAATTTTTTTTAAATAACTGTTTTGCGCTAATTGTTTGTAACCGACTAATTATGTAGTTCGATAAAACAAAAATCAAAGTTTTGTTTCCAGATACGTGGCTAACGTTATAATTGGCGTTTTAAATTCGGAGAACAATCCCAAATCCTATCTATTAGCAATGGACGTTTTCAAAAGCACCAATCATTGTTCTGTGGCAAAATTGTTTAATGATTCGATGGCTATTTTGTGGCCGGACGGCATACAGTACAACAAAGTACTCCTGTTCGTCACCGACGCGGCACCGTACATGATCAAGGCTGGAGCAGGCTTACAAGTTCTGTACGAAAAAATGATCCACTTAACTTGTCTTGCCCATGCAATGCATAGAGTTGCGGAAAAAGTGCGGGAAATATATCCTAACGTAAACTCTATAATATCAGATGTAAAAAATATTGTTTGTAAAGCTCCATATCGCATACAAATATTTAGGGAAACTGCTCAAGAAGTGCCTCTCCCACCTGAGCCTGTAATAACAAGGTGGGGTACTTTCTGCAGCAGAATATTATGCAACTTATTTTGATATTATTAAAGCATTTGTAAATAAACTTAATAAACACGATGCACTATGCATACAAAGCGCACAGAATGCTTTTAATACTAAGGAGGTGTGGGCAGAATTATTGTTTGTTTTGACAAATTTTGTGCGTTTAGCTAAAGTAATTCAGAAATTAGAAAGTCAGGGAAATTCATTAGATGCATGCTCTCTTGAGCATGTAAAATTGTTAGGTGTTTCTTTGAATAACGTAAAACGGCCAAAGGGTTTGATTATAAAACAAAAATTTAAATCCGTTATAGACAAAAATCCTGGTTTTTACTTAATTAAAAGCGTAGACGATGCATTATCTAGCCAAGACAGTTTAGACGAGCTAAAACATTATTCGCTTGTAGAATTAAACAATTTTAAGTATGCCCCAATTACGTCTTGCGATGTGGAACGGAGTTTCTCAAAATATAAAACAATATTTTGGGATAATAGGCATATGTTTACTTTTGAAAATTTAAAAATGTACGTCATTGTGAACTGTAACGCTCTATGTTTAGAAAATATAATTAATTAAATTATTGCATAGGATGTCTAATTAAAATAATTTCTGTAAATAAAATGTAAATAACGCTAAAAAGGTGTTTTTATATTTGCGTGTCCTAATGGCTTCATTAGGACACGCATTTTGCGTGTCCTAATGAAATTTTTTAGAATACTGGAAACAGTAACATTTTATTTTTTAAAGTTGATATCACTGTTAGACAGCTGTTCTTAGAATGTCAAACTTATGTTATTTAAGCATTGAACTCTTATAACTGGAATACAACGCTTGCGAAACTAGTTTTGCAGGCTACAGAAATGCGCCGAATAATAATTAGTCTTAATAAGGGCGTAACAGTTTTTACTTTATTATTAACGAAATTGTAAATTTTGATACTGACATCGTAAGGATGCATTGTGTTGTGTATCTGCATTTAATAGCTCACGTTAAACTTAACGTAATAAAATGACATTTTATAAAATTATACATATATCTTAACCTTGTAAGTTATAATATTCAAAAGATCCAATGAATAATTATTTTGGTTAAGAAAAATCATTCTTTGCTGTAAATACTATCGCATTTATACCTCATTAATTTCTTTAACAAACAAGGGATTTATTCTATGAAATGAAATATAATTATTCTTATTTCATCCAAGGTTTTAATTCATTAAGTAGCAATTATTTATGTCACAAATATATTGGCATACATTCTACTTTGAATTTATAATATTTTTTTCATTACGTATAATACACCTGGCAAATTTAAACGAGGTCCTGCTGCTTAGCGGGCGTTGTGTGTATGAGATAAGAATGGGAATTTCTACGTCGCGCGGATTACCTAAAGTTAAGCAAGGTTATGTAAAAAACAAAATTGCATAATTTCTAGTGTTGCCAACTGCTATGCTACTTACCAAAATATCCCTAACAAATTTTATTTAAAACTAAGTAATTTTTTTAATTATTTAATAACGAACTAACGCAAATAGAAAAAATAGTATAAAGTATTCGTTTCATAACACGTTTTTGCGCACTTGTCCTCATTAGAAAACTCCCCGCTACGCGGTTGTTTTCTAAACTCGGACGCGAGCGCTAAAACCGTGTCTTATGAAACTAATACTTTAATATACTATTTTTTAATAATGAAAGTGCGTATATTTATTAAAAATTTCTAATACACGCATATTTCATGATTTTTAAGCGCATATTTAAGTGCATATTTCACGTGCATAAGTGCATGCATATTTCAGCATTTTTAAGTGCATACAAATCCTATACCCAGTAATCACAATGCTTAAGTAGAAAATTTTAATAGATATCTTAAAATAAAATAGTTATGTTAGAATATGAATTTAATTGGTCAGTGTAAAAAGTTATTTTATTCTTACTTAAAATTAATGTTAGATTAAAATTAGTGTCTCTGACCCTGGGAATTGCTCAACTTTTTGTTGCTCGAGTATTGGGAAAAATAATTCCAGGCACTGGACTTTTGTATTCAAGATAGTCAATTAAAATTCTTACTTTAAAATTAAGATTTTATTTATTTCAGTTTCGAAAGCAAATTATTAAAAGGTTATTTAAAAAAGGTAGTTCTGACTGAGTGTCGCCTTACACAGGTAGTTTTTTAAAGAAACCACTGCATAAATGTGTCAAATACATACAAATTATTAATAATTAACAATAGTTAAGTAAACCTGTACTTTCTATTTAATTCTATTCAAAAAGGGTATTTATGGGTACTATTATGGGTACTATTTTTGTGTCTTATGTAAAGTATTTTACCATTTTATTTTAGTATTTAGTATTTTAAAATTTAAAAAAAATAAAATAATACTTGCTTGAAGACTGAATCCTCCTATTGACGAAAAATGTTTTGTAAATGCTATGAATGACTTAAAAGTTGCTGCAAGCAATACAACCCTAAACAGGAAAGATTTTGCTATAAAAACGATGAAAAATTAAAAAAAAACTATGATACGAGAATTTATTCATGTACTGCTGTGATTTTCATTAAATATAGTTATTTTCCAATGATAAATTTTAGGGGAAAATGATTTCACGATTAGTGAAAGCGTGTTTAAAAGCGAATGTTTGGGTTTTTAGTGTAAAATCACTATCGGAGATTCCCGGGCATCCCTTGACTTAAAAAATCGTTTTCAATCGAACAAGATTCATCTTCTAAATAAAGATAATTTTAGATTAAAATAATTAAAGATAATGATTGCATCTGTTAAGTCAAAAGTAGGTAGAGTGAAAATATTAAGGAAACTTTATTTCACTTTTTTAAATAAACGACAATTATTGATAAATTCTTCCAATATAGCGTAATAATTGATAACCAAGGTGTAACGCTAATATAATTTCTACAGTAGATGGCTGAATCTTCATATAAAATATTATTGATATTCCGGAAGGTAGTTATGCAATAAATATGATATTCCGTTGCAGCGCAGAGAATGAAATATCGAGCTTAACGAAGTACCATTTAGGCGAGGCCTTGGCTACGATCGTAGCACAAGTATTTATGGCTACCTGCTGCCAAGGTACCTTGGCCAATCGATATTAGGATTACATGACTATGACACTAATATATGGTTCCAAAAGAACATGATAGTCTATTATGAGTTTTATTATCTCAATTGTGGACCTGTTGCGAATGAAATAAATATTTTTTGTTAGAGTACTGTTTCAGAACAGAAAGATTTAGAGTATTTCGATACTCTAAAATCCTAAAAAAGCAAAAAGTACAACTACATAAACACAATGGAAATAATTGTTTGTCTATTTTTTTAACCACGTTTACACGGTTTTCCAACAAACTAAAACTAAACATTTTTACCAGTTCCTCCTATTTATTCGAATTAATTAAATCAAACCATTCTCTCTAATTTTATATAACGCTCATGTTGTTTTCAACTCAAATAATTAAAGAAAGCTCTTCCAAATAAAGGGGTGGATTTTATCATGGTGATAAAAAACTTGGAAAGTAACTATTATTTGGTTATCTTTATTGCCCAGAAATAATTAAGGCTTTAAGAGCACACAATCCACAAAAATTAAGGCTGAAATTTGTTCTATTATTAAAGTATAACCAATTATTTAATCACTCTCATAATAGGTTGAAATTTTTAGGTCAATTTAAATTTAATTAAAGCTTAACATTTCTGGAAATTTGATGAAAGTTCATTTTAAATTCTTACACGTTTATCAAAATTTAGAATTTTAGTTGTTAACGTTTTGTATATATGGTAAACAAAATGGCGTCCAAATTTCACTGTAAATTAGAATTTATGGGCGACACTTAAAAAAATATTTGGGAGAAGTGCTGATATTCAACAAATTATAAACAAAGTTGTTTATGAATTTTTTTTTATAACTCACTTTTCTGTAATATTCTACATATAAAAAAAGTTATTTGTGGAAATGAATTCATCAGACCACTAATTATTATTAGTTATAAATTTTATGGATACTTTGTGAGATATTTGTTTGCATCTTTTTTGTTTCTTATTGTAGTAGTATAAGAAAATTTCTTTTGTTGTGAAAAAGTAAATTAGAAAAAAAATCTTACCACTTTAGTCAAGAAATAGGTTAAGAAGTTAAACTCACTAAAAGTTTTTTCCCCTCTAGAAACAACAAATTATGTACTGTTAATAGTTAATAACCAATTGCAGAAAATTGCTACAACTTTTTTAAAAGTTGATCAAACCGCTTATAAACACAGTTGTTATAATAAACAATTCAATTCACGATTCTAAAAAATATTTACAAACTTCATAAACCCGGGCTAGTACAGCTATCGAATTTAAAGCAGCGCGCTTTTCGCGATTGTTGGAAAAAGCTGCACAGCGTCCGAACTCTGAAAAGGTTACGGGACGACTGAGCGTCGCAAGCGTCAGGACGCTACGCTCATGAACTGTAATTGCATAGATTAAACATTACACAATAAAAAAAGTTACACAACAATTAAAAAAATAATAATATTAATAACGAATTGTGATCGATCCTTTTCCTTTGGGCTTATGTATACTTTCATTTAAATAGAAATTAAAACATAAGAAATTTAATAGGTAGATATATATATATATATTTTTTTGTAATAGAATGTATGTAATAGATGAATAACATAATTGAAGTCAGCCTTTATTGTTAAATGAACAGATAAACCTTTTCCAATTTAACCAATCTTATTTCACTTGACATTTATGGATGACTTTCCTTAAAAGTGACCAAATTGGCAATTTTTTTTCGGAAGTACTACTTAGTTTCTTGTTTAATAAAATAAAAATGAATCTTACGTTCTATTTAATGATCGATTGCCAACTTTTAAACTTAAAAATAATAGAAAACATAACTTACATAACTTTCTGCGTTATTATTGTCTAGTGATGCCCAAGATAAGTCTCGTTTACGAGAGTCTCGCAAATATCGTCTCGTTTGCGAGACGAAATACGAGACGAGAGTGTACTTATGGCTTGCGAGACAAGACGAGATTTTTTAAGATATTGTCTCGTATCTCGCAATCTCGCAAAAGTCTCACGTTATGGAAATTATTTCAAATTTAACAAGCTAAAAATCATTTTATGTTTTATTAGAAATCCGTGTACCTATACAATACAATAATTTACCGTTTAGTCATAAATTGTATAATTTATTTTGTTGCAGTCTACGTTGCAGTGCTATTATATAAAATCAAAGATAAAATAATAAAGTATAAAATATCATAATTCACAATAATTAGATAATCACTTATATCTCGTTATGGAGAAAACGTTTTGTATATGCGTTTATGGCTTTTGTTTTGTTAGCCTTTTCTGTATTGTGTAATAAAATAAAGGATTAATGAATGTTTATATGCATAAGCAGCCAAAAACTGGCACCAAATTGTTTTTTCTGAGGTCTGTTTAAAAAAATGTTTGATACTAAAAAAAGAGTTATGAGATGTTAAGAAAGGAGACTAAATACCTAGATTAAATGAGCTAAATAAAAAACCATTAATTTATGATTTAAATTTTTCTTGGCTCTGTGGTTTTAGTGTAATATAAAGATTTGTTTTTAACAAATCTTTACGTTTTGGACGTTCCTGTTTTGTTGTTCTCTCAGGGTAAACATTTGATCCTTAAGACGCATACTTTAAAATACTGGCAGTTTTTCTTAATCTAATTAAAATTAGTTTTAACTGGGAGTTTTGCAACAACTATCAAGACAAATTTATAAAACGAAATAGCAGGTTTCTAGACTATTTTTTAATAACAAACTGCGAAGTAGGTAGTATTTTAATACGTTTAAAAGATTTAAGTTTTATAAACACAATAATTTATACTTTTATTTAATTATTAATTAGGCATTACATTCCTTTTTGATTTTTTGTTTAAATTCTGATATATCTTCCCAATAAGATCATGTTAAAGTTAAGATCCACCTCAAAATGGAGTAACCATCAATAGAACTGGTAATAAATGATAATAACCTGTGAGTTTTTATTTATTACCAGTTGTATTAGAAAGAAGAAGTGCAAGACTTGCGAGACTCGCGAGATTTCTGGTTCGAGATTCGAGACGAGACGAGATTTTTTGGTGCGAGACGAGACGAGTGTTAACAAAAGTCTCGTCTCGCGAGTCTCGTGGGCATCACTAATTATTACTCACGTCTAGTTTTCCAAATACAATAAACCTTTTTCCTGATTCAAATAAATGATCACAAAAGAAGTTTTAAATTTAAAATCAAAATTAACCTTTTTGTTCTTTATGTAACAAAGAATGGTTTAGGGAAAAAATGAATAAATGCGATTTTTTTTAATTAGATTTTTTTATTATTATGATTTAAAAGTTCGCGTTTATATATACTATAAATCTTGTATAGAAGATATAATCTTAAGAGATCATTAACAAAGCATAATATAGTAAACAATGCTGTTTAATGCAAACCTTGTTATGTCTTACAATGGCTTTACTACAGTTAAACTTGAAATTTATGTTTGTGGCGTTGTAACAACACTAAAATAATGCTTTTAGCTCTACTAGAGGTAATACCTAATGTATTTTGGATTTATACGTGTATTTAGATTATTAAGACAGCAATGTAATAATTTATTAAACATTCTAAGATTTATTAGAGATTTATAGAGATGAGAAATGTGCTCCTTTTCTAAGATTACTGTACATAATGTTCCAGACTATCATTTAATACTATAGCCATAGCAGCATGCTCCTTGGTAAATTTATTACCTTATTACGTAGTAACGATCCAGTTTCGAGAAAATAATAGTTATTTTTGTTCCCATGGGATTTCTATTTGATTATTATTCATTAAAAGTACTTATTAACTCTAAATCATTCAAGTTGCTTTTATTTATAATAATAAAAGAAACGAAAAATGCAAAAAGGTGATTAGAACGTGATAAATTTTTACAAAACTCAACGATTGTCCTATTCCCAGGATTTGAGACATATTCTTTCAAGTCCCGGGAGTTCCGGATAGTCATTCTTCATAGTACTATGCTATTTATATGGGCTAATATTAATAAATAAATTGGGAAAATCCCAAATAACTTGATGATGAAAGGTAACAGGTTAAAATTTCAAAATTGATTTTTATAATTAACACATGGAACAGACATCCGACAAAAAACACAGTGGAAATATATACAAAGCAAAATCACATACCTTTATCATTGAAGAAAAATGCACCGGCTATTCTAAATTCTTTTTATAAAATTGGAAAGCAAGTTCCAAACTTAACTTGAGACTGTTTCAGGCGGGTCGCTATAAATGAGGCACTACTTAACTTACAACATTATTAACTGACCACATACAAACAAATAAAAAAAGTTTACAACGAAAATTAAAATTAATTAATTTATTTATCAACACGCAGCTCAAAAAAAAACAAATCAAATAAAATTTTTAACAAAATTCTCATAATTATATTTTTAAATTTTTAAACTTCAAACAAATAAATTCTGGATACCTACTACAATTAACTTAATTAAAAGAAAATGAATTGAAAAACAGTTTATAAGATAATTGTTTAATAATATTTAAAATAATTTTTTAAAACTAAAAGCAATAAACAAAATTACCTTATTCTTAAATTCAAACTATTTAATTTTGGCGCCTTATTTTTAATTACCGGCCTGTGCTAATAGATCTCTGTAAACTGTAGCTGTCATTAGCTTGTTTACAACAATGCCACAATGTTCCAAAATTTGTTGTCTTTTGAAAGAATAATTATTTGTGATACTGGATGAATCCATAATTAAAAACAACATATGATTCTTTTCCATTTGGTAAATCCATCAATAAAAAAGCAGTGAAAACAATTTAAATTCCCACTAAGTTCCAAACACCAACTTAAAAACATTTATAACTGAAGGTAAGATTTATTTTTAAAAATAATATTTAAGTCCAAGTTAAAATTCACAACATTTGTTTAAATAATTTAATTCAGAGTTTTTAGTATTATTATCACTCACGAACTTTTAAAAATTTTCACAGTCGACAAACCATTTTACAAAACAAAATGATGACCTCAAAATTAACACATGTCAACGTTTAAATTTCCGCGTTTAACCTTAAAATTTTTTAAATTTACTCCGTGAATGTACATACTCGATGAACAATACAAAATTACAGAGAAAATGACCAGATTTTGATCTTCTTTTATACCTTTTACAGAAACAAAAAAATAAACTGACACTTATTTGGTGAATACCAGAAACAAATGCATTCTTTTTAACTAAATATTTTTTTAACCAAATTTATTTATAACTATTAATAAATTCCAAAACTAATATTATAATTTTGTAGAGAACATTTTCCCTTCAAAAAGACATACTATAATGTTAAATTGATCCATAAATAAGATTGGTTTAGCTTGAGCAATGGCATCCACCTTTTTATGAATGCTTTCAGTTACACATTAGAATATAAAATAATTAATCTAAAATGGTTAATTACATCTATCTCTGCATATGGAATCTTTCTTTAGAACCTAGAGCACAATATTTACAACTTTTTAGGTATCCAAACTACTAATTTCATACTTATAGATGACTATGTCAATACACAGCCAAAAGTGATCTTTAAACCAATAGCTCTTCTCTATGAAATTATACAAAAAAATATAATGTTTATCAATATAAAAATATATAGCTAATGAGAATAAGGTCAGAATGAATTGAATGAGAGAATTGAAAAAGCTTAAAATTAATACAGCGGATTCTTAACTTTAGGGGTTGTTACAAAATGTGAGTAACTAAAAACTACAGAACTTAACCTAAGAGGAACGTGTGATGCTTCTGTTGGACTTGTAGGTTGTTGAATGATGGTATATGCAACATAAAATGGTAAATACATGTACACAAGTATGTTTATCAGGTAACAAAATGGGATTGAGAATGTTCTATACATAAAAGGCACTACAAAAGATAAGAAGGATTTATAATAGGCTACATCCGAGTTTCTCTGCGTTATTCTAAAGTGTTCATCACACGAAGTAACGATTTTATTATAGGTTTTAACTATAGGTTTTGCGGCGGACTGTTGTGTTGGTCCCTTGTAGGGTTGCGAAGGTTTTACGTGAATAAGTAATTAGTGCGAGTGTAATAGCAGCGTCAGGGTTAGATCGAGAATCATAAAATATGCAAACGAAATGGCGCAATTCTTTATGCACTCTAGGAACTGGAAAGTTATTAATAGCATCTACTTTTGAAATTTACTGCTTAACCCCATCACTGTTTACTGTGTGACCTAGAAAAGTTAGCTCTTTGACTTCTTCAAAGATCGTCTTTTTGAACTTTGATAGTAAACCGTAGTAATATAGGTGTTGAAATACACTTTTCAAATGTTGTAGATGGTCTGATTTGAGGACAGATAATTTAGAATGCCGTTGCGGTAATAAAATACATTATACAACCGTGACTTCAGATAAATATATCATGACTCCAGTAATGAAACTGCTCCATGTGTGGGTGCTGAGAGAGTTTTGATGCTTTACTGAATTATACTAGTTGATTTCAGTCTAGATTCTTTCTTGAGATCCAAATTGAATTTTCGATTCAAGATGATACAGTCATCCAGCTTGTAGTTACAGTTTTGTGTGAAGGGCGATTCATTGTTGGCCGGGACAGTGACAGTGTCAAGTTGATTGTAGTCCTAACAAGCTTGTAAGGATTCGTCAGGTTATCTTAATGGACTCGTCCGGGCGCCTCCCGAAAACTTCAATGTTTCCCTCTGAAGTCATCTCGGGGATCTGATTTGACAATTTTGAAAATTGGTTAGAATTGTGATTGAGAAGCATGAAATTACCAATCGAAGTAAAATTTCGTGTTAGCTTCTTCTGTTGTAGAAGAATTTAAAGTGTTTGATGACGTTCGTTTGGGGTAGGAAGGTGAATGGAAAGTTAGAAGAATTGTTTGTTGAGGTGCGATGAAGGTGTAAGTGGGTTCTTGTGTAGGAGGGTTTGTGTTAACATCTTCTATTGTACAAGAAATTGCTGTGTTTTGAGGTGAGTATGAGTTTGTCCCCGTGGTGGAGGAATGAGTGTTAGATGAAGTAGGTTCTGAGTCAGACAAATATATATACAGAGTGGGATTAAAGTATGGAATATTAAAAAAAAGCGAACTCAACCGGTTTTTTTAAAAACATTGAAACACGTCGATTTTGTTTTTTAAAAATACACACTAATATGTGCGATTCCCTTCTGACTGTCATTCGTTTCTAAGTTATGACGTCTTTACAAAAAAATTTAAATGATAATATAGATTTTTTATAGTGGAATCCGATAGTGATTTCCCTTCTCTTTATGATCATGCAAATAAATCATAAGGTTGCATAACAAGAATTCTGAGAAAAATCGATCTGATATATTGATATATTGATACCATAATATCAATAACATTAAATGTTCAGATCGATTTTTCCAGAATTTTCGTTATGCACCCTTATGATTTATTTGCACGATCATAAAGGGAAGAGAAATCACTATCGGATTCCTCTACTAAAAATCTATATTGTCATTTAAATTTTTTGCGATGAGATGACATTATAACTAACAAACATTTACAAAGTTCAGATCGATTTTTCTCAGAATTTTTGTTATGCAACCTTATGATTTATTTGCATGATCATAAAGAGAAGGAAAATCACTATCGGATTCCACTATAAAAAATCTATATTGTCATTTAAATTTTTTTGTGATGACGTCATAACTTAGAAACAAATGACAGTCGGAAGGTGAATCGCACATATTAATGTATATTTTTAAAGAACAAAATCGACGTGTTTCAGCGTTTTTAAAAAAAACCTGTTGAGTTCGCTTTTTTTTTAATATTCCATATTTTAATCCCACCCTGTATAATCAATATGGAGATGTATTTGGATGATGATTGTGCGCGGTAGCTGAACCTGAATCATCCGTATTTGCTAGGGCCTTACAGGATTTTTGAAAAGCGGCATGTTCGGATATAGTTTCTGGCACGATTGCCCAGCATCCTGTGTTTACAGTTTTTGAAATGTGTGTGAACGAATAGGTGTTGACATAACCTCATGTCTAAGATCAGCGACAGTTTCTGGCAAATTTGAAATTTTTGTATTTAATAATGGCATTTGTAAATTCCCTGAATTATGCAGTTTTAATTTTTGTAAATTTAGTAGACCATCTATGCGCTCACAGTAATCCTCAAGGCTGAGGTTGGCCTCAAGTTGCGAAGTAACTAGTAACTGTAATTCGGTTGAAAGTTTAGAAAAAATTAACTCTTTTATAAAGATGTCTGATAGTCTGTAGGTGAGCACATTGGCTCGAAATGGTTTGATAAAGATCAAAAGCAGATTGTTCTAGGGTTGATCTTTACAGTAAAGTGTTTATACTAGTAGTAGCTTTTTAGTGTCTTCTAGTGAATCTTTTTACAAGGAAGTCCTTGAATACGAAGAATACGTTTTTAGGAGGCGGTTTTTATATCATTCATAGCTTCTACAAAACATTTTTCCTGAATATGAATTTAATTCAGCCAAGCAAGTATTATTTCAAACATTATTTTGTTTCAAAATAAACAAGTTTTAAGTGCATTCATTTTTGTAAATCACTTTGCTATTTTCTAGAAACAAATGTATACCTAGTATTGCACCGACAACTTTTTGTATATCTAATTCAAATGAAACAAATTTATAGAATGTAATAAAAACACACTATAAAAACAATTATAAAAGCACACTATTGCTTTTACAAAAACTATCAAGATTTTTTAGAACCTCTTACCTCTTGAAAACGACTGCTTGTTAAAGGTATCCAGACCATACATTAATATGCATTTTTAATTAAAAATATTCTATTTAGATCTTTAGGGAGAGTACTATTTAAAAATGGTAGTACTACACGTTTATAAATAATACAGCAAGTTAAGTTAGTGAAGGGCCTAGACATTTATCGTATCAACCGGTAGTTTCTTATTAAAGATAATCAATTTCTCGTTATTGATTGTTTATAGGCAGGTTCTAAATAATTCGTACGTATTTGAAATAAATACATCTACTCTGGTCTACTGGTTTCTTTAGAAAAAACTGGTTAAGAAAATCACCTGTTTAAGGCGATACATTTGTTAAGAGTTACCTTTTTTGTTGTTTGTTTGTTGAAACAAATTTGAACAAAAATTGAAACAGATTTTTTTGTTGTTTTTTGACTTTAGAAGCCACGTACCACGTAGCCAGTACATAACTGAAACAAAGAAAGCTTTATTTTAAATTAAAATTTTTATTGAATATGGTGTATGCAAAAGTCTCGGATTATTTTTCTCGGGACTCGAGGCAAAAAATTGAATAAATTTTTTGACACATAAAGTGTACATATAACTGACTTTTAAGTGAATCATTTAAAGTACAAATCTTGCGAAGTATCCAAAGAAAATTGAATGTACGTGTCACACGTATCACCATATATTATTTATACATTGTAATAATAGTTCACAAGTAGTAGTTTCATGTATAGCGATCACGAAATACAATGGATACATTAATGTCGTAGGATAATTTACTTTTTACATTGTATTCATTCATAAGAAGGGAATTATCAAAATAATTGTTTACTGTTAAATTATATCTATATTTTACGCAGTTTATTTCCTTTTAACTAGATTTATCTCAATTTATTTATATTCGGCACATCCATAATTTGCAATACTACAAAAAAAAAGAAAAAAAACTTTTTGACTACCCAAAAACTGCTCATTTGACATTAAATCTAATATTAAATTGTGAGGTTAGAAGTAATTTTGGTTTTAACAAAGACACTCGATCTTCACTAAACAAAGTCATAATAAACACCTTTGACCGGTGTAATAGGTAACCATCTTTCAAGACAATAAATAAATTCTTTGCGTCTATAATAAAGCTGTTGAAGCACCAAAAAAATAACTTATTTGAGTGCTTTAATAGCCCAACTTTTTCAAAGTTGGTAGCATTGAAAAACTAATTCAAAGAAAAAACAGAAAATTGACAAAAACCACTCAATTTTCTGTGTCAATCAATGAATTTTCAAATGTCACATCAGTGTTGTCAACTACCACACAAATCCATAAATTTTGAAACTGCGATTTTTTTATTTAAAAAGGGATAAAACACGCAAAATAGAAATAATAGCATAAAAAACTCGTTTCATAAGTCATTACTGCATTCGTTCTTTAGAAAGCTCGCCGCAAGCGGCTCTTTGTCTAAATTTGGACTCGTGCAATAAATGTTGCCTTATGAAACTCGTTCTGTAATATACTATTAAGGTGTTTAGTCTTGAAAGGTTGAATGTCTCCAAGAGAGAGTTTTAAACAAGTTAGAATTGAAAAAGTTATCTTTGATAAAAGAAAAAGCATAATCATTTTTATTTTAGAAAAGTTATAGATAATATTTACAATTGAATAATTATCACAAGGTGTTAAAAATTGTAATATTGTTTTAGTATTTAGTATTTTAGTTTATTTTATCTCATTTGTGCTTCATTGGAATTGTTCTTAAAGATAATATTATTTCAACTATAAAGTAAGTTGCAAAATTGATTAGTGCTGAAGTTCATTACCTTAAACAAAATTAAAATTTAATTAATCAATAATAAAATCATTAATAAAATTCAATAATTACCTGAAAAATTGAGGTTATATTCTATTTGTTTTGGTACTGGATAATTCTTTTATAATTAAGATACTAGAGTTCGCACTTATTGATGGCGCAAATTATTAAAATATTTATTTAATCTTGATTGGTTGAAGTAAATTTTTTAAAAGGGAACCGAACCCGATTTTTTAATAATTTTTCTCATATCCTTAATATTTTATAAAAATTTGAAATAATTTAACATAAACAAAGAAGAGCGTTGCGTTTACTTAGATTTAGTTTAACTGTGACAATTAAATCTGGTTATCTATTAAGATTAAGACCTTTGCCTCCCTTACCGCGACCGGTCATCTTGTCAGATCGAAGACTTCACATGAATAAAACTGCACACAGAACAGAGAACGGGAACGACGAATATTATTCTATGGTTGTATGGGTATACTAGCATTTATGTGTGGTTATAGCTAGATAGTGATTTAAAAGTAGTGGGGACAACTGGTTATTTAGTTGATTAACCTTCAATTTCTTTATACTAAATATACGGGAAAACATTGGTTTTAATAAAATGACCTTACAACTACATAGCTGGAATATCAAAAGTCTTATTGAACTGTAAAAAGCAATTTTATTTGCAGACAAATAAAGCAAATAAAAGGAACAAAATGTTTAGCATTTTATTTTTTTATAAAGAAAGTTAACCTATAGTTGTATAAAATAGCTTACCGATACCTTTAACCTTTCACTTCAAAGGAGTAGTATTTTTCAATTTACAAAGAAGCTAAAATGTATGTTGGTGCTCAGGGCTCCGAAACTAACTTTTGAATTATAACATCAAAATTTATCTAAAACCTATTCATATTTAAGCTATTTTTAATATTTTACATTAGTTTTTTATATTTTTGTATTTTTTGTGTAAAATTATGGATAAGTTTTTTTAATTTAATTTATATTAGACGACGTAATTTTTGTTTGCATTTAACTCTAGAGATTATACACATACAATCAATTTTTAATATGAAGACATATTTAGTACTAATAATAAATTAATTTCTTTTCGGGTAGATAAATATAATCCCAGATACCACATCCCCCCAATGTAAATACATATTTTAAAATAAACATGTACATTTGACTGACTGAAACATTGCGCGACTGCAGTTTTATATTTGTAAAAAACATATCTATTGGCATGTTTGTAAATATTTTAGATTGAACATGAACATATTAAGTATAACTAAATAAAAACAGACGGTCAAATTCATGTTTAAATTTTTCATAGGTAACACTTTCTTCACTAATTCACGCAGGGCTCCCATAAGAAATAATTAAAGTACTTTATTCAACACCTCTTTATAAACACCATGTTTACTGTGGTCATTTTAAATAAGGAAAATGGTTGTTTACTCTTTTGTTGTACTATAACCCACGTAACGCGAGTTATTTTAAAAAACACACCGCTTTAAAGAAAGTGTTTTGTTTCACTTCACAAACACATACATATTGTTATGATATAAAAAGGTGGTGTCTGTGTGTTCGTTTAATCATTTTAGATTATATAAAAAATTAATTAATTAGCATCGCATTTGTGCGACAATAAAATTTTATCGTGATAAGCGCTGTACTAGTATACTGCGGTGACATGAAAATAAAATAAAATACAATATAATATTATAATATCCACCGTTCCAAATATAAACATAAATTATATACGGTGGATTAAATTGAGAATACACCACAGATATTCTTCTTTATTCCTCTCAGCTAGCTCAGGTTTGCTCAGTAAAGCATCAATTATTTTAATTGCGAGACTCTTATTTACTTTTATGCCTGGAAAGAAAGAAAAACTTATTTCGTAAGCACTAAAGCTCCTGCAAACTGGACAACTGCTGCTAAACTCTGAATTTAAGAGAAAAGAACGCTGGATGCTTGTATTAACATCAATTAAACACATGTAAAATTGAAAACACAAAAACTTTATTTAACGAACAAAAATAAAAATCCAGATAGAACGTCAAAATAAAAATAAAAGAAAATGTTATTCAAGAAAATACAATTGGTGAATGAGAAATAAATTCTCAGGTTTGCTCAAACGTTATAAATAATCGTAGTGATCTGACATAGGATCAGTACAGTCATTCGTTTGAACAGACCAACACAAATGAAATTTTATTTATAAATAAAAATGTTTATCAAAATAAAATAAATTTTTATTAAAAGAAATTTGATTGTTTTATTTATTTGAAATCGAATAAATACTCAAAAGAATCTAATAAACAACCAAATAGATTTTTATTATTGAGGATGAACTTTACAAGTTAATTATTATTTATAAATTTAACAAAAATCATTTATTTTAACCAACCTGGAATATTACGACATATTTTCCCTTTTTAAAATAATCCTTTTATTGGTAACACTGCGACGAAACCAAACAGCTGACTTCTTGTTTATAAAAATTATCGATACAAAAATTGATGTCAAAAAATAAATTCACTTGAATTTATTTGAACAATCACGTTCACTTTATTTATTGTTGCACAATAATTGAATCTTCCTTTAATCCTTGAAGATAGTTTAGGTAACACTTTTAATTTTATTTAAACTTTATTAATGCAATGACGTTTGCGTCAAAACCATATGATTAAAAATCTAACCTCAAATTTATTACAGATATTATATCCGGAACCGAGCATAGATTCCGCCTTCTACGTTTTGTCGACTGCCTTTGTTACAATTTGCTGATGTGGATAATCATCCAATCATAATCACTAATCCTAATTCTATTACTATAGGACTGTAGGCCTTAATACAAGAATCAAAAAAGTATCTATGGTCCTAAAATATATCGTAACGATGATATTCAAGAAAAACGTTTGACAATGTACAAAACTCATTACGATCTAATTACATATACAATTTAACAAATCAAGGTTCATCCTTTACAAAATAGCTACAGGACTAATTGATATAAGTAATACAATTTGTTTATCCATAGAATTATCTTTACAATTTAATATAAACATGATTTTTACAGTACGAACTACAGTAAATGCATCAATTAATGCTTATACAAATGCCAGCTTAAATATAAAATCAACATTAGTCAAATTATGCTCAAAATGCCCAGCATACACTGCTCTAAGCACTTACATAAAAACAATGATGAGGAAAAGCAGGATAAAAGTATATAAGAGTCAAATTAACACGAACGACAGGATTTCAAAACCTTCATTAATTGTAATGATCAGAAATCTTATAAACAAATTCAAAGATTAATTGTATTGTATCAGTCATAATAAGATTGACCTAATTAATCTATTTTCAGCTAATTAACAATGTGAAACTGAGCTGGTCTCCTGGAATATAAAAAAATCTATCTGACGTTAAATATCGTAATGTGTAAATTTCAATATGGAAATTACTTCCTCCTAACAAGTGAAAAACCATCCCAAATGTAACATGGGTTGCATAAACATAATCATAATCAAACAATCTAACTAATTTATATCCTTTTTTCTGAAAATGAAACCTATTTATTAATATGCATGAGAAAGCTAGGTTATGTTTGCATGAAGACTTTATTTTTAAGTTTTTAATTTAAGTATTAATGAACCTAACTGTGGTACTATCTATACCCTTTATATTAATTATGCCCATGACATAAGATGTCCCTCTTTTAATTTTAAATCCGATATAAAATATTTCTATTAACGTTTCTGTTCGATCGTTACTAAAGTTTTCAATTCGGCGAAATGATTACACCGCAATACACTTTACAAAACTTGATCATAGATTTATTTAAATTAAAGGCCACTATCACCTATCATGTTTAATGGTAGCAAGGCAAACTGAAAAGTTGTACTAAAACAAACACCACTTACCTTTGTGATAAAAAAAATTTGCACCGGCTATGATTTTAAAATCCAAAGTCAAGCTCAGGAAAATTGCATGAAAAGATTTCAGGCGGGTCGCTCTTTTACAAAATAATGAAATATTGTTCAACCTATACCTGTAAAATTGTATTAATGGACACAAAACAAAAAAATACAAAAATAAATTTCTTTTTAAACATTTAAAAATATTATTTTATTAATAAATACATAAAAAGAATGAAAACTGAAAGTTTTTTTTTGAAAACGAAAATAAAAAAAAATTTCTTACTATCTAAATTGGATTCAATTAACAAACTTGGAATAATTTAAATTAATTATTGGTGTCAATTGGATTTACCAAAAATAAGAATTAAGAGACGGTCTAATTCTCGTAATCCTGAATAATTTTTATTTTTTCAATCCCACGATCTTATATTATAATTAAAAGAAAGAAACCGAACAAAAATAAAGTTAAAGTTTGAAAATAAATTTTTAAATTCAAAAGTCTTGGCGCCACTCGAAAATTTTCAAACACACTATATTATTTGGCAGTTTTCTGTAATAGTCGGTAAATTTACCTGTTTATTTGTTGTGATGGTGAACACACATTTTTAGTGATCTGTCCAGTGAAAATTGTATTGCAAATAATTACCATTATTAAATATTGGACATGTTTTTTCAAGACGTGAGTACATCAAATCAGTTAGTGATTTCCAACAAGTTTCCATTATATCCTGTTTTAAAATTCCTTCTATCCAGAAATAAAGTTCCAATACGTTTTGCAGAAATTTTCTTCTTATTAATTAGCACTTCACTTTCCTTTTTTTAATAATTCACATTAATTGTTCTTTATTATTATCATTATTTAAAATTATTTAACACTTTTTCAAAAAAATTAAATTTGGATGATATTTGTCGTTACCTCGTTTTTTATAACCTCAAAATTTTAACAAATTATTGCATGATTCGACATGGCTTCTGCTTTGCATGAGAATCAAGAAGAAGGTCACCAGACTTTCGATATGCATTTAAATTTTTTTCAAAAACAAACGCCAACCGTCATTTTTCCACTAACAAAGTCTGGTAAGTTACTAAAAAAATTGAACATCTAACCTAACAAGATTTACATAACCAAATTATTGTTAAAAAATTAAATTAAATGTTTAAGCAAATTACATAATCGGAAAGACGATAATTTTTCCTATGTTTTGGTATATTACATGTTTAACAAAAAACAAATTTAACTCCAGGATTCAATGGCAATCATCTTGAATTTCTTGACAAACATGGTTTTACAAAATTAGAGATAATAACATTTTCACATCTTATTACCTCCTTTTCTTATTATTAAATTAATCCTAACATCCTATTACACAATATTTACATCAATTTTGGCACCAAAACTTTAAATATTAACTATATTTTACTATTTTAACAGATCAGGTTCAAATAATACAAATTTTAAGCTTAAAAAGGCTAAACATTCTCTATTTAGAGCTGCCCACTTGAAAATTCTATTGCTAAAGGTGCTCTAGAACCTAATTAACAATATTGCAGCAAAAAATTTTGGCTGCAAATACATAGATTAATGAAGATTATACATTTATCATGAAATTTGATGAATTGTTAAACCAGCAAGGGATTTACTTGAAATTCAACAACAAAAACTTTGAGTATTGTGGTGATTGCTTGCATACACCTTTCCATCTATGCCTTTTATAATTCCAGATGAAACTACACCTTACAATGGCTTCAATTATGAAAAACCAAGTCCAATGACCTAACGATATGCAAATCATAACTTGTCAAAATAATTTTTCAGCTTTAAGTGGAAAATCCGTTTAAGATCTACTTCTTATTATCATCAAGTGATGTAGAGTGTATCCTTTATTTATTAAGTAACAAATTAATTTATTTAATTAAGATTTGTTCAAGTTGAGTCTAAACCCCTAAATATATAGGCAACCAAAATGACTATACTCAACTATAAGTGCTGGAATAACAGCATTATGTATGTATTTCATATCACCACAAGTTGAATATTTTATATCTAATTTCTTTTTTAATTTAGATAGTAACAAAAACATCATTTTTTTAGTTATGAATTATAAATAGCAGCTATTTAAAATAGTCTACTTTTAATTTAAAAGAAGAAACGTCAAACACAAATTATTTGTAAAACCAAGAAACCAAACCAAGAAACCAAACAAGAAACCAAGAAAACCAAGCTACTACTTTCTTACTTTTACAGTCACCTATACATATAAAATAATACATTTCCAATGTATAACATCTTCAATAATTTATGTTTTTATAAAATATAACTAATAAGGTGTTGGATAAAACGTTTGGATGGGACACGTGAGTTAATGACATTATCCACTAAGAAAAATTAACCCACTCTGCCCTCGTGGTTCAATTGTTCATTCGTGGATAATAAATAAACTTGAAGAAAGCATTTTGCAATATATGTATCAAAACGTTTAGGAAGTGATAGATAGATTTATATTTTATTAATTAAATATTAATGTGATTTATTTTTTTTTATTGTTAGAAAATCGGATTAATTTCGGTTAAACAAGTTTACTTTGACGTGCATTTCCTATACAAAAACTGTAAATACAATTTTTGCTTTACCTCGCTGAAAAAGCAGGATCTGATAGCATTAAGTAAAACATTTTCGGCGGTGACGACCGCACCAAATCACTAAACACTCGTTTACAAATCTACTTAGCGTTACATTATTAACTTTTTCATTTCCCTTGCAACTAATTGGATTTTTTTCTGTTATTAAATCAGAACTTTAAAATTTTTAATGGTGAAACGAATTTGTTTGTAAAGTGAAATCTGATGTAATATGAAAAAAGTGAAGCCTGTATTATTAATCTACAATTCGACAGCATTTGAGTTTAAAGGTCTACAGTACGTAGGAATTTCATTCAGGAATTAGGATTAGTAACGCATTCGGTTATTTCTTAAAATTTCCACACCCTAGTAGTCAACCAAAATAAAGAGGAAAATCCATTCTGTCCCCGTGCTTTTTCAGTTTTTAGGAAAACGTATTTTTCATGGAGAAACACAAGAAAAACAGAAAAATCGATTGATGTTTAAAAAATCCTAAAATATTAAGAGTAATTTTGAAAAAATAAAAAATGCTGGAGGAGTGTATTATTCGTACTTCATTTTGCTTTTTGTTTCAATTTAGTAGATGCATTAATAAGATCAGGAGACTAATAATTGGAAATCAATTTTCTTTGAATTTTTAATTATAATTGGTGTCGAAAGAGGCAGCTGCGGCCACTACATTTGTAGAGTCACTGCATCTAGTCACCTTGGTCAGCTGGTCGATCAGAGTAACGCAAACCGCCGCCATATTGGGGCAGAGAAGGGTGATTTTTAATAATAGACAAATTAAAACCACGTTTTACGTGTTTGACATGTTAGAGGATTGATCTTTTAGAATAAGAAAAACTTTTTAAAGTAAACGTGGATTTGATTATATTCAATACAGAACAAATAATGAACAATTTCGTGCTTCGTTTGCCCTAATATGGCGGCGGTTTGCGGTACTCTGGTCGACCAGCTGGCCTAAGTAACTAGATGCAGTGACTCTATACATTTACCTAATATACTAAACGTGACTCCGCCTACTCTAGAGGCATGCGCACGATATTATTTCGAACGTATATGTAACTCTGTTTGGGTAATGTTTTCAGATATAATATTTATAAAAAGCAATAATTACATAAAAATTACATAAAATAATTACATTTTACAGTCATTGGGTGATATAGATAAAATGTAGTACATGCGTTTACTTTGATGAATAAAGGAAGAAAGATATGATTTTTAATTAGTAAAACTAAAAATATTGGTATCGATGTTGAAGGTGCTTCGAAATGCGTGTGTCGCAGGATCGATCCCGCATTGTATGCGGTTAGAGGTAATGTTAGATTTTATTTATGCTTTACAATTGAATATTAATATCATTATATTTAATCGTTTAGTTCTATTTTCAATTAACAAGGGGAGCTTATAGCTGACGTGAAGCCGATATCAAATATTTTTGGAAGTTAAAATAAATACCGAGTTACATGTATAATCAATTGTTTTTTAATTTTATTATACTGCTGCCTTTCTGGCATAATTTAAATGATGTATGAAAATAACGTACCGCACAACTAAAAGTCTTGTTGTGAAAACTTGCTCTTCGTAGAATTGCCTGCTATAAAAACCGCTTTGGCTGAAAACAGTTAAACTTTTCCTAAGGAGCATTCCCAAGCAGCATTTAAGTAGCAGTAACTGAGATCGGAACTTTGATTGAGTAGTTGTTACGTAACTGCAACTAAATTTATGACTTTATAGGTTTAATTTCTTCAATTCGGAATATTTTAGTAATTGTGTAGTTGTTTCTACTATTTATTGGAACTATGTAGTTTCATTACTTCTGAGTAACTAGTAAAGTATGTGGAACGGTATTGCCACTTAGTATACTTACTTTAAAGTCGTTGCAACTTCAAAGTGGTATTATGATTGTAGCAGTAACTTGCCCGAAGCTACTTTAAAGTTTTTAAAACCTTACAGTAGTATTGAATGTAAAACTTACGTTTTTGCTACCCAGGAAAATCACATTAAAGTAATTTTTCGTAAACTACTCCATCTCCATATTTACTTGTAAAATGTTGGATTAATCAATAATCATTAATCAATTTGCAATTTGTTATGATTGTTAATAGATGTTTTACTATATAACCTTCAATAAAAATAACAATTGGTGCGAAATTGTGCCTTAGGGATTGTTATGTATGTAGCTTGAAGTTGGCAACATTTATTTGTAGTGATGTCACTAACCATCCTGGCCCGTCTCCTGGGCGAGCGTCAATAACACTTGAATCGGCATGGAGGATACACCTCTTCTACAGTCTATGCATTGTGTATTTAATTCGACTTGCTCACTCAATATTAATAAAGTTAATTAATGACAATAATTGAGTATCTTTTATTTAAACACATAAAAGAACATAACAGGAATAATATAAAAATGGTTTCTATCATGTGTATCAACTTATAAGTATTTCGTGTATATTTATCATATTTTATTAAAGACATTTTTTTACTAAAAAATATATTTAAAGAAGGCGTGTTGTTATTTTTCGATTTATCATCATATTTAACAGAAAAGGTTTATAATTTTTGCAATGGTTTATAATTTTGGTGTGCTGGAATGACAAAATAATCAAACATTTCATCGTTCTTTGTATTAAGTACGTATTACAAATAAACTGGTAATTCATTTTGTGACACGATCCAGCATTATATAGTATAGAAAATGATGGAATATTTGTTAAGTTGCAAGAGCAAGAGAGAGCAACCACGCGACACGATGTGTCAAAGAGAAAAGAAGTTCCACGAAAGTAGCAATTACTACGCCGCCACGTACCTGCTACCCAAAAATTGTTCCCCATTTTGGTTCCAGGCACGTAACAAAACCGTAGCAATTACGTGCTTGTGACTAGTGGCTAAAACTTAATAGTTCCACCGGTAGTTGCTGGTACGTAGCGATGACTAAAAATGCTGCTTGGGTTCTTTTAACCTGTTCCTCATAAACAAATTTAGGTGTTACAAAAGAATATAAAATAGGTGCTTTCTCCATTTTTGTGTAATAATTTGAGCGAGTTACAATCTAGGCAATGCACGATTTATAATAATAATAATTTTTATTGAATAATTCAAATGAGTCAGAAAAGCATATAAGAAAAGTCAACCTATAAACGGGGTTGCACTTTTTTCTAAAAAGATAACTTAAACAAAAGTAAAGGAGTTAGCGGGAAGCAAACCCGGAATAATCGTTTCCAAAGCGGCTACTCTACCATCGACCCAGCGCCTCAGTTGTTTTTGTATTTGTTATTTCAAGATAATACGTTGTGTCGTGTTTGCGTTATTTTTGATCCTTCTTTAAATAAGTCGCATTAATTAAACAATGATTATAAAATTAAGACATTTTATGTAATTGTTTTTTTATAAATATTATATTTACAAAAAATATTTATAAAATATATTAAATATTCATAAAAAATACCCAAGCAGGGACTAAAACTTTGGGTTTTTGAATACGAATCTATCAAATCCTGTATTCGACTATGGAGCTGTTATACATTTCTTCTTTAATGAATGTCCATTTATCATACTTTGTTAGTTGTTCTTTTTTTATTAGTAATTACTTTTAATTACTTTTTACAGTATTACATTACTAATTACCGTACTTATCAATTGATTAATATTAACTAATCGACATATTTCATCTACGCATGCAAGATATACGAGGAGAATGAACCACAAGATAGCGTTATGCGCGCGTGCTGATCACTTGTTTTGAAAACGCCATTGTTTGTACAACAGTTGTCAAATATTCAAAGGGATTGGATATAAACACACGCCCTTACTATCGATTCACGTAAATAATTTGTTCATTTTCTTAATCACGAATAAAAACAAGTTCCGTGCAGTGATAAAACATTTCTTTTTTTTAAAGGCTTAAATGCTAAACAAATAAAAACGGAGTTAGATGAAGTTCATGGTGAGTCTTTGCCTTCGTATGCAACAGTTGCAAACTGGGTTGCTGAATTTAAACGCGTTAGAACAAGCATAGAGGATGCACCACGGTCTGGCAGACCAAAAACAGCTACCGATGAAGAAACAATCGAAAAAGTCCATGAAATCGTAATGAAGGATCGCCGAATAAAGCTGATAGAGATAGCAGAGAAAGTAAGCATTTCATACGACCGTATACATTGCATCTCACATCAACATTTGGATATGAGAAAGCTTAGTGCTAGATGGGTGCCGCGTCTGCTGACAATGGACCAAAAGCGAGTTTCTCAGCAATGTCTAGACATGTTCAAACGTAATGAAAAAGATTTTCTGCGACGTTTTATAACTGTTGACAAAACGTGGATTCATCCACTACACGCCGGAGACCAAGGAGCAGTCAAAGCAATGGAAAAATCGTGATGAGCCAACTCCAAAGAAGGCAAAGACTATTCCGTCTGCTGGGAAAGTCATGGCTACCGTATTTTGGGATTCCCGTGGAATAATTTTTATTGATTACTTGCAACACGGGAGGACAATAACGGGCAAGTATTATGCGTCGCTATTAGACAGACTGAACAAAGAAATCAAAGTTAAAAATCCTCATTTGGCAAAGAAAAAGGTCTTGTACCACTACGATAACGGCCTATCCCACAAGTCGGGAGTTGCGATGGCGAAACTACACGAAATACAATTCCAGTTAATTGAACATGCACCCTATTCGCCACACTTGGCTCCGTCGGATTTCTTCTTGTTCCCAAATCTCAAAAAATGGTTGGCTGTAAAGAAATTTTCATCGAATACTGAAATCATCGAAGCTGTAAATGGATATTTTGAAGGTTTCGATTTCTTACTTTTGTGAAGGGTTGAAGGGTCTTGAAAAGCGTTGGACTAAATGTGTAGCTGAAAGGAGAGTATGTAGAAAAATAAATAAATAAATAAATCTTGTTCTAGAAATTTTTGAATCTATCCCCGTAGTTTCTAAAACTAAGTTTTGTTGGAATTCTATAATAAACAGGGGAAGTGAGTAGGAAAGATATGCCTGATTCGCACTACTCAATTATGTGCACTCAATTTTTGCAAACGAATGCACCCACATTGCAGAAGATTATTTCGAGGTTACGTCTAAAACGATAATTGCTCCTGCATAGGCCTTGAACGAATTAATATACGGGAATGAGAGACACTAGGCACGTTTTATGTAAAATAAAGAAGGATGTGGTATTTACACCCACTTTATACACTCGCGTTTGAAAGCAAAACTAAATAGGCATATAACTGCTTTTGTAATTTTTACTGCAATACATTTATATCAGTTATTTTGTTATAAATTAATATATTCTATTTTTTTAAATACATTCAGTATTTAAAAAAAATAAAACAAATTAAACAATAATTCAAACAGTACATTTTGAATAGAAGTAGTGTATACTAAGAAGTATCTCAATAATTATAAGAAACAATATTATATTGATATTTCAAAAGATTGAAATTAATTATTATTACATACTTTACCATTGTTTACTATATAAAAACATTGGCAACACCGTTCTCTCTTTTAAAATTAGATCATGTTCTTTAATTAAAAGTTAGAATCGATAAACATAGATGTAATGAGAAAAAATACAATCAAGTTATAAATGTAACACAATATTATTTTAAAAGTGGTATCACTTCTGTATTTATTATTATAATACAAAATATGTTATGAAAACAAAGCCATACGCTGAGGACGGGCACCTATGACTCACGGCGTAACTAGACCAACTTACCTTTGTTTTTTTCTAATGATAGTAAAGATATACAAAACGCCAAAGCTATTGTTGTTAATAAAACTGTACTCTATTTTGTAACACTCAAAGTCCACAAACGAAATAATAATTATAAAATTATCATACTTACATTAGCAAAGATGCTCAAAATTACCACGGCTTCAGATTTAGCTCTATCTTAAAAAAAATTTTATTTAGGTCGCAGGTATTGGTTCTGCAGTTATCTTATTTATGAAAAGGAGTAGATAAGGGTTTAGAACTCAAATAAAAACTCTAAAAGGGCGCCATCTGATTATGAAGCTTAATGATGGTAATTAATTAAGCCAGAAAAGATATTAAATTCACTAATCAGAAAATGAATTAAATATACTAGGTTTTGAACAAAAATTTTGGTTGTTTAGAAATTTTTTAAAATGCGAATTGAATAAAACGTTCATAATTATATAGTTCCGTTTAGATCCTTAATATAAACTAAAAATATATTTATTGGATGATAAGAAAATAAAAATAGTCAAATACATATATAGTAAAAAACATAGACAACATAAATTTATTAAACTTAGATTAGTCATTCAGTAAATAATTATCAGATTACTCTGGAATTATTGAACACAGAACAGTTCAAAAATGTAGATAAGATTTATTCAACATGAAAAAACATTTAGATTTTAATGAACATAAATTATTCAAAAACTTATGAAGATCAAGAGATTATTTAGATTTTATTGAACATAAATTATTCAAAAATTTAACAAGATCAGAATTTATTAACATAAAATCCTTTGAAAATTTAACAAGCAAATATCTGTAAAGTATTACGGGATTGAATCTACTTAAATATTACTAAAGTTAGTAAATTTGAATTTCACTAGCAGTAACAGACTAAAATCAAATACTACTAGAGAGCTCTCCTCTTGTAGAAAATTATAAAATTCACTTGTTCAAATAGTCCGTCAACAAAAAATTACAATAATAAATAGTTCTTAAAGTACAGTACCTTAAATCGTATCCAATTAAACCTCTGTTTATTTGCCTTACAAAAACACTCTGGTCCGCTAGAAGTTGGAAAAGCCTCCCTTAGAAAAACCGTGGTTGATTCTAAATGGTTTTGAATTGTTGTTTGAAGGTAGCAGGTCCAAAGAAATACTTTTTATTTCAAATACAATCAATCACCCATATGATTTCGCCAACAATATTTATTAGACACAGTTTAAACAATCCTATTTCTGTTATTGTTTTTTTGTTCTTTGTTTATAATTTACGCACGAGGAATAACGGTAATGTATTTTAAGAGCTTAAACAAATTTAACCACCGATAGCACTTACTACTTTAAATTCCTCCCATAGAATGAATAATTATTTGTCTTTGTCTGCCGATAGAACGAGACTTTATTATTTAAATTATAGGTCAGTCTGCGTGATTTTTAATAACAAAACTGCACTAATTTTAAAACACGAACTGAAGGAAGTAATTGTTTTTAATGGTTCATTACGATAAAACAAACCACAAATGTTTATTACCGGTACGGTATAAACAAATCTCTCAATTAAGATTTATCAAAACTAAACAGCATCCAAAAACTCACTTCACAACAAATATCAATTAAACTGTACGGGAACTATATTTAGAATTTACATTAATTCTAAATAATTAAAATAAACTGTAGTTTTTTTTAATATCGACCGAAGTCGACCATCTTCAGTCAAAGTTCGAACGGAAGTGTTTTTAACATTTTTTGAACCCCTACTGCTAGCGTGGAGGAACTATGCTTTTTCCCTCGCTCGAGATGCAGATCGGACCAACCAGTTAAAAGCCTGTATTATTTTCTAGGATCGAATAAAAACTGCAGCAAACGCAGTTCACGTGGACTCCTTAAAGTTGATATTATTCGTTTTTAGGCGACATTCTCGCCCTAATAAACCGAGCTAAAGATTTTATGCGGGCGCGAAAACGGAGAACCAACGCGTCAACATCTGCCGGCTAGACTTTAGCGGATCATGCTATTTTTTAAGTTAAAACGCAGAGGCCAAGTTGAATTTGTTAACGCGTGTGAATGTCACCTTCCAGACAAAGGAAAAGTTTACTTTTTACCAATGCTTTCCCAGAATAAAGACAGGAATATTTTTATAAAACGAGATGACTTAAATACGACATTGGATTTTATCAAGGTCCTCTTTTTTAACAACGCAACCGTTCCTACGGGTAAACAAGCAAAGCACTAAAGACATTATTTATTACTTCAACGTCCTTTAATTTTATAGAAGTTCGAGAACAATCTTTTTAAAGTATTCTTTGTAAATATGTTTATACGACAAGATTTTTAGCTACAATCAAAATATAATTTTACAGGACCGAACTTTAAGTTTTTCAGTGAAAATACATGCAAAATTACACATATTTGGGGCCGATAGAAAATATACCGTTACAATTTGAACCATACAATTTGAACTCATTCTGGGTCATCAGTTCTACAAAGTAAATTAGTTTGAAATTGTCTTTAAAGATGATCAATTTGTGTTGTACGTACATGTTTTATAGCATTGTTTGTAGAAGAAAAGTTTGGCACTTAGTAACTACGAAGAAATGCATTGCTAATTATTATTAATCAACCGTAGTTTTATTAAAACAAGTTACATGTCTGACCCTATTTTCATTTTTTTTATTATGGAATAATCGGCATGTGTAGAAAATTAACTAGGAGTACAATTTGTACTCCATATTCATAAAGCATCAACACACACTGTTCTGTTAGGAAATCATGTAGCTGTCAACGTGAGATTAAAAATGGAGCAGGAATAAGCGCACCCTTCTTTATTTCACCTAAAACATTCATAATATTATGTCTCACTTACGTGCATGCATTTGCTAATGCTGAATAGTCTAGTTTTGTCGAACTGTGTACCTAATCTAAATATAAAGCCTGTTAATAAAAGTATTTGTAGCATGCATGCTCAAAAGATGTTACACATTGTTATGATATAGGCATCCCGAATTACATGTATGCACATTGTGTTGCCTATCTTCCAGACGAAAGAAGGATTTCACAATTTTTATTTTAAAACAATAAAATTTTGCATTGAATATGTTGAGGAAACACACTACAACACTATGAGATGATAAGGGATAAATTTTAAACAGATTCTTCACTTAAATTTCACAAACTCAATTTTAAGATGAACGATTTTTTGTCGATTGATTGATATTTTGACATTTAGATATTTTGAAGCCATTTTATGGCATGTTTTCACCTGAAAATTATTAAAAGCATAATTGAGAAGGTATACACACGTATTTATTACTTTACTTACAGTTTTTATTATAGAATTTCAAGAAAATGTTCTATATCTTGGACGATTCATAATTTTCCATAGTAAGTGGATATTTTTCAATGTTATTTGAATTTCTAAGTAAAATATTTTGCTGCAGTATTGTTAACCAAGTTCTAGGGTGCATTTGACACTGTAATGTTAAAGTGGGGAACTTTTTATAGCAAAGGTTTAGACCTCTGAAGTCCCAAAATTGTAACGTTTTAGCATGGTCTCGAAGAATGTTAAAATTTAGCTTATATTTACATTTTTGATGTCAAAATTTATGTAATTTTTGTTTGATATGATCTGAAGAGTAATTTTATGTTAAGGAAAAGATGTAGCAAGATGTTAAAATGTTTTTATTTGAATTTTTGTAAAGTAATGATTGAGAGAAAATTCAAGATGGTTGTCAATGAATCCTAACTCTAAATTTGCATTTTAATAGCCATGTTCGGTATCAAAATAAAATAAAATTCTCATCTTTCATTTTATAACATTTGTTTAAACAATTAGTTTAATTTATTAATAACAATGTGGTTATGAACATTTTAGTGTAAAAGACACTCTTTTGTTTCTAGTAACTTACTAAATTAATTTAGTTCCGAGCTAGAAAAATCACTAGCGATCTCAATTGTTTTCCAATTATTATAAAAACAGCACGAAAATCTGGTTACTCTCTCTTGAATTTCCATACAGAGCAGAAGTCATGTCAGTTTGTATGTTATTTTGTTAAGAATTTGGATGTTATGTTGGTGAATTTTACGTCATTCTAACAGTCAACAAAGTGAGGTTATGACAAATGTCATCTGGTTCTGAAAATTTTTTTATAAGTTCTTAATAATTTAATTAATAATAATTATAATGAACAATCAAAGTGAACTAAAAGTGAAATAAAACAAAAGTGAAGTTAATTTGGTGTACAGACTAATCTCATAAATTGAAGGAATTTTATTATGAATGTAACGAATTAAAGGAAGGTAAGGGAATCTTGTTGCAAATAACCGAATTATTTTATATACTCACGTCATGGAAGATACATTTCAATCTGGTAAGCTTACTCTGTTAATTAGTATTTGAACTGTCTTATAGCTACTAATAATTAATTTGTGTTTATAAATCGAACTTTTTTAACTGTCATAACTATGTATTTATTGGATTAGCATACCGGAAAAACAAAATCTTGATCAAGTATATATTCTTCTCATATATTCTTCTCAGTTTACTTTTTTAGAGTCTGTTACTGCCTATTATTTCTTTATTATACTGATCGATAAAAGTCACAATTTGATTTTTTAGAAATGAGGCCTTTAATATTGCCGAATGAAATTTATTGATTTATATGCTACTAATTTAACAAAGCGAATATTTATTAAGATCATGAAATAAAAATGTCATTTTAAAAGAAAAGTATATTCTTATTTTATAAAACTAGAATCATATTAACAATACTATATATTTATATATTTCTAAAATGATTGAAGTTATTAAATGTTTCTGTAACAAAATTAGTGTTTAATTAATTGACCAAGTATAAATTAATACATCTGGGATTTAACTGCACAATGATATCCGTTAATAGCTACGTGCTTTCAAAGGCAATTGAAATAAGTTCAAGATAGAGATTAGAGAACATCATAGTTTGCACAATAGCTTTAGTGTGTAGTTTCCAGTTTGCCTTAGGGTTTACTAGTACAAACTACTTTGTAAATAGAGCTTACAACAAATACAGTGATTGCTAGTTTTTGATTTTATGGAGGATTATTACAATAGCGTATTATTATCTATTATTAAAAGTCACCTTACAATTAAATACCCACCACAATTTCCTCTTTCCTCGAAACCAACATATAAATCTTTTAATCAAGAAATTTCAATTTTCTCTCAAATTATTGTGTCAGGTTCAACGAATGTTTCATTAGCTTTATTATAACGTATTTTAGAATAAGAAGACATTTTATATTGCATTTTTCAGGTTTGCGGGATTCGCGTCTTTAATATAAATCATTGTTAGGAGCTCATATTGGGTGTTAGAAAAAAAGAGAGATACTAGTATTGCACAACAACTGTCCTGAAAGAGCCAAGGTTAAATCGTCATTTAAACATCCCCTACATTACCTTACCGAGACATAAATGCGTATATATAAATATATATATATATATAAATAAATACGACGAAACATATCGATCTCACTGTAACACCCTATTCATTCAGAAAATGATGGAAAACTGCGTAAAATGCGACACTCGACCTGAAAATATTTTAAAGAGGATGAACTAGGTTTTATATAGATTTAAAATAAAAATAAATCCTACCTTTTTACATTTAGAATATTCAAAGTTTATTTAAAATAACTTTATAAAGTGTCTGCGCTGTTACCAGTGTGCGCATGAGCGTCAAGGAAAAAAATATTTTTCTTACATCCTGTAGCTGTGTATGTACTCATGAATTATGTTGAGGAATTCCCCCACACCTCCCCTTCGCGTCTGCAGATTAGCAAAAGTACCTAAAGATTTTCAAAGAAGCGATGTAAGAGAATTATATGAAACTTTGGGAGGAATAGCAGCTGAGGCAGCACTTTTCTTCTAGCAACAAAAGATGCGGGGTGACCTTTAACAAAAATAAAATCAGACAAACTATTTAGTTGGTGTTTGAGCACGTAGATATTGTTGATAAACGAAACTTGTTCAAGTCTAATATGTTGCTAAAAAGTTCTAATGTAAATTAATGTAGTACCAGTCGCATTACCTCGATACATAATCGGTCAATATAAAGGTATTTCACTGTATTATGTTATTCGAGATCTCTGTCTGACAAAATCTTAAGATTTATCCATAGGTCAAAATGGGTGTTGATCAATAGCGCGCGGTTCCAACTTCCTGCTGAGAGTATAATTCCTAAATCGGGCATGAGAAGATTGCGAGCACGTAGATGCTTAAAATTTCTAGAAATTGAAGATTACTCTTGAACAAATTAATGGCAAAGCTTTCCTTTAAAATATTATTTTTCTATGGTTATTTCGAAAACAGGTTATGAAGGAACAAAAGCGATTCTTTAGTTTATGTATAAAACATTTTGTAAATTGATTTTAGATATGCATGTTTTATTTTAAAGTGTAAAAAGAAAAATAAATCTAAAAAACAAATATAGAGGTTATGTCAATCCATAAGTTTAATCAAATATGTTACAAATAGACAGAGGAACTACATCATATATTAATTCTTGAAGAGGCCCCACACCATGGGCGAAACGTTGAATAAAAATATAACAAGTAGTTTCGAAATTATTTGCAATTATTTATTTTTACAATTGGATACTTTACTAGTATTAATAAAATAGAACAAATAAGATTTTTAATTTATCAGAATAAGATAGATGTATAGTGAAGGCTTTTAGTACATTTTATTCACATGATCCAATAATCTTAAAATATATCCACGTCTCAATAAGTATTGACCGATGCACTAACTACCATTCTATGTCTGTGCGTAAACATATCTACATGTATACACCCGCTTGCTAAAAAGCAATAATGGTATCACATAAAATAACATTGGTCCTGGCTCTACACTGACAAACCTCCGTGCACATAAGACTAAAGTGTTACCATCCGCCGCCAATGTTCAATCATCACATACATGAATCATCACAAACAAGTTAACGCTTACGAATCTATTTGTTAAACAAAATAATGAAGTCGCATGGTCACACAGTCTCTTATTTTGAACTTCTTGCGTTGTAATCTGAAGCAACTGTGAAAATTTCTGACCTGTAAGCCTCCACCCTAAATATTCGAGTTCTTAGAAATTTAGCTTTCTCTGATCAGGGGTAGGAAGCGTAACGAATCCGCGAGTTTTCATTTTGTTTACAAAAATGTATTTTTTCTTTGGTTTTGTTAAAATGCAACACAGCATTCACTAATGTTTTGCAATAATCTGGTGTTATTTTGACCTCTCTTCTCTAAACTATAAATATTCTTATTGGCTTTCTTGGACCATTCAGAGTTAATAATAACGCATTAATACATTAGCTGACCGGCTTTGATTATATTTATAATCTCTTCGTCTTTTCATTTTTAACAACAAAGCAATGTCGAATATCCGTTGGTTTTTAGGCTTCAAAACGTCGAACTGGTATTTGTAAATTTAGAGGTTCATTTTATAAATACGCCATTAAACAGTTCAAATATCATACACTATGCACGCATAGCCCGCAACATAAACAATCAGTAAAACATATAATAACCAAATAGAATATAACATAATGGGTTCTAATCATAAAAACTTTCTAAATGAGCTAATATGAAGTCTATACTGTTATGTAACACCTCTAAAAACAAATTTTTTTAAATAGTTTAAAAAACATTACCATTTAGTATTTATAAAATAGAAGGAAAGTGTTAATTTAAAACATGACTATTCATTTTTACATAAAATATTATTTTTGCAAACATTAGTATGAAATTAAATATTGCGTAAACACTATCTTATAAAAGAGAAAAATATAATAAAAAAATATAAAAAATAAATACATCTGATTAGCTTTGTTCGCGATACCAATCCTGAACGAATTTAGATATCAGACGCATGCGCAATTTAAATTTGATCGTTCGCGGTAAGATAATTATATGTCTCGAGCAAAAAGTTTTAAGTTCACGGATCACAATTATTTAATTCGGGAGTAGTTCCGAACGTATTTGATGCATCCTAAGCTTTTAGCAAGAATTTCTTATCCACACATGCGCACTGAAATCTAATAGACGTTATGCAAAAAATTGGTTAATGGTTACACGAATTAACATTCGAACTGTATGCATTCATATAAGACAATGTATTGAGATGTCTTGAATTCATCTCATTGAGAATTTATATGAACGATTTTATCGTAAACATAAAAATAATTATTTCATACAATAAAATAAAATGAAGGATAGACATGCTAGGATGTTAGGTTTATTTAATCTAAAGGCTACATGTTAGATCACAGATAGGGTTAACAATTTTTATAATAGAAATTTAAGAAGGATTAAATTTCATGCAAACATAACCTAAATTTGTATATATAAAAACTCTCATTTATAAAAAGGATATCAATCATTTAGATTGTTTCATGATAATACATGTTTTATGCAACCCAAGTCACATATTAGGATGGTTTTTCCATCTGTCTGGAAGATTTAATTTTCCTGATTAAATTTAAGTTCAACGATTGATAACGTAGGAAGAATTTTTCTGTTTTCCATGAGACTGACTCAGTTTCGGGCTAATATTTAACTAAAAATATGTAAATTAGGTCAGTTTTGTAATGACTACTCTAGCACAATAAACTTACAATTTCTTGTACACTAATAAAGAGCATTTATTCTAATGAAGGTTTCGGCTTAGCTGGTATGCTTCGATTTTTCCAAATATTGATTCTTATATAACATTTTTCACCATTGTTTAAACTCAAACACTTGGAAGACTGTATGCTGGACAAGTTGACTATAATTTGACTTCATTTAAGTTGATGTTGAAGATGGATTCTGTATAAGCATCGTTGGGTCTATTAAAACCTAAGAGTGGATCTTAATTTGAGTTTTTCTTCTATTGTAATGGTGTTCTTGTATAAATTTTATATGTATCAGTTACATAGTGTACTTATGTATTCATTTTGTGTAGGATATAGCTGGATTTAATGAGTTGTGTGCATAATTAAGCTCTAATGAGATTTGTTCATCGTCAATCGTTTTTGTTAATTTTCTCAGTTATGGTAAACTGTAGAATATAAGTGTCTGATGTTGTTTTAATCGTTATTTTGCCAGCTATAATCCTATCTTTGTAGAATTAAGATTAGTGTTAATTTTTATCAGCTGTGTTGGGGATGTGACGTCATGAAAAACATTCGAGAGGCGGATGTTTCGAAAAATTGACATAAATCTTCATTTGTTTCGCCAAATCATATATAAAGCCCAGCAAAAATTAACAATTTCAGTCGATAAAAAGCTCTTGGAGAATCCACGCTCGACTCGAGACCAAAAATCTGTAAATTAAGTGGGGTTATGTGACAACCATATGTTTATGTCAACAAAGGAAAATTTTAACAAAGTATAATAATAATTTACCTGAATATTTTAAAATTAAAAGAAGATTTATTCGTTAATCAACAATTATATGGAATTGTGAACGAGTTATTTATTAAAATAAATTCAAGAAGATTTATATACATTATCGATTTAAATAATCGACCTATTTACATTATAAAATCATCTGACAGATTTGAATGCAGTACTACCAATTTAAAAAAGATTGAAGTGGATCTCAACGTACTTTATATACAAGATTGGTCAAAATAAAAGGTTTTGATTAAATTTTCAATAACAGAATTATAAAGACAATATGAATAATTTCAGAATTCATTTTTTTCACTTTAAAAGTTTTAATGAATAAAAATTCTTACGAATAAAACAATTTAAGATCCTTTATTAAAATTTAATTATCATAAATTAAATTTATCTTAACATTTGTAAATATTTTAATTAATAACATTGATTGATGTCAATTTACTCAAATGGAGAACTGTTATAGCCCTATGTCAGGTTATTAACGACTAATTAACACATTTGAGCAAGCTCAGGGAAGAATTCCCTATTTTACTTTACTGTTCTGAATAATTTTTCTTTTATTTTTTTTAATTAGATTTTCTTTTATTCTCATAAATAAAAATAAAGACTGTGTTTTTAGTTTGTCTATGTGTTTATTTGATGTGTATATAAGCATCCATTTCTTTTTCTTTTCACATATAGAGTTTAGCTTGCTGTTCTCCAGTTGCAGAAGTCCAAGTGTCTTGATAGTAAGTTCTTTTCTTCCAGGTATAAGAATTAATACGATTTTATTATTTCATTTATTTCATGCTTTATCGAATTAAACCGGAGTTAACCAATTGGGAAAAGGAAAAGTATTTGGGTATTATTTTGGGGTATTTTATTTTATCATTTATATCACCTCAGTATCAACCATATGCTTTGCCTTTTAGATAACGCTTCTCATATTATGCTCATTTACATAATTTATTCTAATTTACATCATGTATGCAAACGGATTCTAATCTGCATAATTATTCTTCTCATTTACATAATGTATGCGAACGTACTTAGAAATCTTAATTTAAATAATGTATGCAAGATACCCAGAGTCTTTATCTTAATGGCTGAATACTAATGTGGTTCAACAAGAACTTCAGGTTACGATGACGTTCTGGCTTTAGAAACTAGCATTCAGGGATGCCGTTTACCTAAGTCAGGACTTAACATCAGAAAGCCGTAGAAACTAGTATCCAGGGATACTGTTTACCTCGGCCTTTCTGAACATTACTCGTTTAAGTTGAAACTGTATAGTGTTAAGTTATTATGTAAGTGCATATTGTATAGTAACAATGAATAAATACTTATTGTACTCAACAGTAATCTGTGTATATATTTGTATAACTGTGTATAACTTGGACTCCATCTTTTGCGTTTTTAAATAAAGTATCATTTTTAAAAACGCTTTTCTACGTCAAGAACAGCTATTCACGTAAATTATATTCTTCTTGTTGTTAAATTCTTTCAGACAAGTTATTTACTAAATAAACCAAGGTAATTATAAAAAAATATAGATTTATTTTATGTCGTATAATTTAATACAGGTAAAATAATAAGAAATAGTTTTATAAAGTAGCTATACCGTTATGAACCGGGTTGCCAAAAGTCAGAAGAAATAATAATAAATCAACAATTTAAGAAGGGTAAACAATTTTAACTGTAACCTCTATGATCGAACAATTCAAGCAGCAGTCCTGAACATGTTCAGTTAACGTTCGCGGAAATATAACATACTGAATAAATGCAGAATCGGACATGCGCTGATAAACGGTTCAGAATTGATTCTAGATACGTTCGGAATTAATCTGGAATTAGTACCGCAAACAAAGCTATACAATAAAAAATTACTCAAGGCAGGAATTAACAATACAAACAGTAATTGCAATTGCAACATTTTCAATTACTTATAAAATTGATTATATCACAAATGTCAAGTTTTAAGAAATATTCGTTTTAAGTTTTAAAGCCAGTCTACGAGTGTATTGTGATAGCAACTTAAGGGTATGTTACGGCAAAAAATAATTTTAGTTAAAGCTCTATTACTATTAGTTTCGTTTTTGCTTGGAGTTATTGCCACAAGGGTGTCAGAAGAGATAGAACGATTAGATTATAGAATTAGGGGGCATCAATTAGGTTAGGTATCTGACGTAAGTGATTTGGTAATGAAGCGTTTTTGCAAGGACAACTATTATGCCGCCACGAATAATGAGAACGACTAAACTTCAATATTAAATATTCAACGAATATTTCAGAGGTAGATAAGTCAAACGGATTTATTGTTTTGACTGAAAACTTACCAAGACTCCTTTATCTGAAAGCGAAACGTCGTCATCATTGTCCATTAATAATAATGCGTTTGTAAAGTTTTAAAATTTATGTATATTTTATAGAATTTTAAAATGATCACGTTGCGAAAACGTTTGGTGAAATTATTGTTAAAATGCCAAACTACTCCTTTTATAAGAAAAATAGAGAATATACCATTACTAACTGTTTACGAATATGATGAAAAACGAGTTTCATTTTTATTTTAGATATGTTCAAAGTAATCATGTTCAGCTATGTATACTACACTACACGAAACAATGCAACTAAAAAGCCTTAAAATAAGTGATATATTGCTGCGATATATACTTTGTTTTTACTGCAATACCTCATTTCAGCATAATGTTACATACAACATTGTTATGGCCGACCTTTCAAATATAGATCTGGAAAAACAAGTAATGTGCACAATATAAACCAAATTTTCGTTAAATTGAATTGACAAAAATTTTATTTACAAATGAACACAAACAACAAACAACAAAAGAATTAAAATATAAAAAAATAATTTTGAATACCATGAACAAACGAAATATCAACCCTAAGATAGTTAAATGCCTTTTATCGGAAGAATAATATTTCTGGCATCATCATAATTACAAAATTTTTGTTTAAAATTAAATAAATACCTTAAATTTTTAAATCAAACCAATATTTGGCGCCAACAGTTTGCTAACTGAAATCCTTACAAAACAGCAATCCTCTGTTTTCCATATAGGTTAAATACTAAAATGGTGGAATAACAGCAACCTACCTCTCAATAATATCCAAATAAATAGTATTAATAAATAACATTTAAATTCCGCTGTTTGTTTTAAATATGGTCCATTTAATGATTAATATTTTTAATTCCTTTCGTTATAATTCCAAATTATAACGAAGGTTAAAAGTTCGATTATCCAAATAAAATTTTCTTCTCGTAATTAAATATTATTACACAAATAAATTCACAGCACTGATTATTTTATTAATTAAATGTAATTATTATTTAAAAATAGTCAAATTCAAAGATATTCAATGAATATTTAACACTTTGACATTTCAACAAAATATAACCTAAAATTTTTGATGTTTGGCTTGTTTACATTTTTTAAACTCACAACATAACCTAAAAATTTTAAATTATTGCTGAACATGTGTGCACTGTTTAAAAGTTCTAAAATAGGAGATAGTGTGTTACTAAAATAGTCGCTCTTTTTATACCCTTTTTTAAACAAAAGAAGGCTACAGTGATATTTTTGGTTGCAAACAAAATAATTTTTAAAACTAAATACAACATAACCACATAATTGTTTATAACCATTAACTATTCTTTAAATAAATTCAATATGACACTTGTACTGACATAAAACAACAAGGTCACTAAAAAAAAGTCAACCAAAACATCTTTTGTACACAGCTATCAGATAGCTAAAATTAACTTATTTACTTAAAATTACCTATTTACATCTTCCTATCTTGACAAAATCTAACCCTACATCCTAGTTAACATTATTTAGTTACTTTTAGATATCAATAACATGAAAATAGTAGCTAAGTTAAATTATTTCAGATTGCTATGGCAAAACGTACAAACTTGCATTTTATTTCAAAGATATCTTCTACAAAAAAAACAATTCCAGTATTCAAGATTGTTTTAAAATTGTGCTTGAGAAACTGCTTGACAAAATAGCATTAAAGCATTTTACCCACGAACTGTATAATCTATTTAAAGAAAATAATTTAACTATGTCACTATCTCGTTAACTTGAAACATATCTTTTTATATTAATAAAGCAGGTAAGGTAGCAAATACTTGCATAAATCATCACTATAATTCACCTTGTCCGTTTTAGGTCAAAACTTGTCTTAATTTGGCCTCAACTTTATTTTAATTGCCTAATTAGGTCACGATTTCACATCGTTAGCTGAATAATGAAAAACTACCAGGATTCTAAGAAAAAACAACTTTAAAATTTATTCTTTTACTGCCTAGTATGTTCTAGAGTGCATGTTTATTAAATTAAAACATTTTCTTTGGCTTTATAAAAAAATTATTGAAAATGTTTTTCTCCTTGAGGTTATGCAACTCATCTAATATCTCGTTGGAGAAATTTTATCTGGGAGTGCATACTTTCTATTGTATGTCAAATATCATGATTTAGGTAAATCACGGTTTCAAATAAAATGCACTTAATAAAACCCTATCCTTTATTATACTAGTTAGTTTATACTAGAGTTAATAAATAGTAGCAATAATAATAATAAGAGAAATGCTATTATCCAAAATTCTTATTTTATTAGATGATTTTTACAAATTCATGTTTATTATAAATTTGTAGAATATAGGAATAAATAATATTGCCCACTATACATAGTCCAATTGATAGATCATTCTTTCGATTATGTCGATCGCATATTATGTTACTATTTATTAATTCACTGCTATTCTTTTACTCCGAATACACTACGGAGAAGCCAATCTGAAAGGCCATATGTCCCACATCTAGCATGCAACACAATCACACACACCCATAGTTGAAGTATTATTATTTATTCATTATTTATGTATTAATTATTTATTTATTATTTATTCGGAAATCGGAATGGCGGAGCATCCTTTGTACCTCATGGCACCGATTACTGTGATCATTTAGCCGACGCTACTAGAATTCAGTCGAATCTGCGGAAATTCCACACCCAGTACAACCTACATTTTCACTCCTATCCGAGAAGAAGGCGTGTTTTTAATTCTTTTCTGCTATGAAAGAGAAGGTAGTTAGGTAAACAAAAAAAATAATAATGTATTGAAACAGAAAGGTTGTAAAATTGATGTCAACAAACATGTCAACAGTTTAACAAGTGTCTCAAAAGATGTTCATTTATTTCAATAACTTAAAGAAGAGTATTTAAAAGAATAAAATTTAAAACTTACCAGTAGACCATAGTGTAGTAAAGGAGGAGTCTTACTCAACGAGAGCTGCTAGATCCGAAGACGTATCCAGCTGGTTCCATAAAAAGATAAAGACACATAATTTATTCTTGAACGCTATTCAAGAGTCAGCATTAAAAGATAAAATTAATAAGGTGCGATATACCTCAACATTTTAGCTTCGGTTGTGCATCCTATCCTGAGGGAAGGGTTCCATAGTCTCATAACCAATAGGCAGATTGCTACGTGGTGCTTTTCCTGTATGCCATGCTGTACAAAGGAACATGATTTGGGTAATTTATGTAACTATTAAAACATAGTTTTACACATAAATTTATAATCATATTTCAAAAACACCTGTTTAAATTTCTGAGGAATGTAGACCGACCAAAAGCTTGTTTCAGAAATTAGCAAAATTCTTAATTGTTATGAAATGAACCTGTTTATTCGTATATACATTATCGGTATACATTATTAAAATCTAATTAGAGGTCTAATGAATACACAAATTCTCTGAAATTATTTCAAGCGACTGCCTATTTACGTATTTACTTATAAAAAAAATTATATGATATTATTTTTTATTTCTTCCTTGGCACTTTAAACGTATTTTAAAAATAATCAAAATACTTTTGCAATGCAAATGCCCTCGTACGTCCTGCTCGTGTTTGTTTATTATAGTATAGGAATAAATTTAGGAAATCATTTTAAATACCTCATTGTCAAAAAACTTTTGTTCGTTATGAAATAAAGTTTAATATTTATGTCTATTAAAATTGTAAGAATAATTAGGCTATATTAGACGTTTTCTTCTGCATTTTATGATTAAATCCAAACAATCATAAACATTTTAGCACGATTTGAGAATGCTTTGTCACAATTGTTTGTTGAGCAACAGTTTGTAAAGTGATACTGTCAAAACTAGAGAGGCGCAGTATTTTACGATGACTTCATAATTTTTCAGAAGAATAATACAAACTCAGCAGTATGTATCACCTTATTATGACTGGCTATCGCCGAATCAACGATTGCTGTATACAATAAAATGCTATTATGTGAAGAATTTAACTTTCTACGTCTTTTTAATCACAACGGTTTCTTTTGGTTCTCTTTGTGTTAAAACCTTTGATTTTGTAGCCATTCCTGAGAATCGAAAATAAATATTAAAACCACGTTAAACATAAAAATATTTATAGAAGCGGGTTACTCATTAAATAACCATAATTATCATAATTATATTATTTTCTAACGATAAAAAGTGCCATTCTTGGGGGCATACTGTCTTAATAAAACGCTGTTACATAAACCATTATCACTTCCAAAGATTAAGAATGAATGTTTTTACTGACAAACCTTTAATTTATAAATTATATGTAAGCAAGAATAACAAAATTTCGTTGTGGAAAAATTAAGCTATTATAGAAATTTAATGGTATCTTTCAATTAAAACTACAATGAATAAATAAAGTAACACAATATTTACTATTTAAGATGTTATTAATTATTTGGTTTCACTCAATCCATCTACTTACATACATACATATGGTATACGAAACATTCCTTATGGACTCTTATGAGAAGACAACGTCATTGGAGGCATACACAACTGATAACTACATACAATATATACTAACAGGAGTTGACAGAGTACGATAAGTATTTATTTAAGTATACATGTCTCCGAGTATTTAACTTGCGTTTTTTGTTCATATTAATCAATTAATCATATTAGCAGAAACAATGCATGAAGGCTGATCATACTAAAACGTTTCTTTAATAATTTATTGTATAATATCCAGGCACAGATTTACCATATTCGAGGCCCCAAGCTAAAACATCTTTGAGGCCCCCATCGTATTGTCCATAATAAGATTTTAATTGTGAGAAATGGTTTTAGGGAATAATTACATTTTTGACTAAAGATTTCATATTTATATTCGAAATTTAACATTTTTAATAAAAAGCAACTTGAGAAAAAAGTGAAATATTTATTATTAAAAACGTTAATAATTGGAATAACACGTTTTGCTCATTACATAAACATATAACCATCTTCTCCATTGTAATTTAGCAAATCTATAATATCATTTAGTAATTTTTGAGGCCCCCTGGAACCCGAGGCACCAAGCTGTAGCTTATTTATAGTTTAATGATAAATCTGCCCCTGAAAATATCTATTAAAATGTTTGGAAAAGGAACTCGTGTTTGAACTCTATTTCTTTTCCTTTATTTATTCTCTATAAAAAGTAGTATAATTAAAATTACTAGTTCATTTTAAACTGTCTCCTTAAATTATGTACACTTATTTTACTTGATATGTTGTAACAGTTCTGTTAGTTTCGATTGAATGTTAAGACACAGCATTATCTATTTATTATGCGATAATACACGATAGAGTCCTTTGCAGTCGTTATAAAAAATTGTGGTTGATGCTTACAATTATCATATTTTCAATGCATTAAAGACGATGAACTTGTGACTAGTAGTGCAAAAAATTGGAAAAATATTGTTAAAGGAAAAAGACCCTTTAATATGGAACCATTATCACTTAAGGTCAATTTGTCAAAAGGTAACTTGTAGTTACCACTAAGGTTGCAACAATTTAAGTCAAAAAGTCGGATACACAGTGTCGCTAACTTCCTTGCCTAAAATAGGCCCTGTAATTACTAATATTTTTACAATATGATTATTAATATTTAAAAAAATAAATTCCATATAAAAGTAAATAAAAAAAACAGCTTCCATTATAATCTTAAACGAAACGTAAAGCAAAGAAAAGTAGGAACATTTATTTTAGAATAATTTTGTGACATACTTTGGTACAATAACAACTCGAAAGAATTCTTGTATATCAGTTGCACTTGCAAGAGATTCAGATAATTTATAATCAATGACATTATAATAATATTGAAAATTATTTCACGAATGACTCTAGAGGTACTAAAACTTTAATTATTATATATTAAAAAAACTAAAACAAAACCTAACTAAACTTAGTATAAATAACAAAAAAGTCTGAGTAGAAAATTATGCTAAATAAATGTTGAAAGAAAGTATAAAATTAAATTTCAGGATTTTGTAGAATATCCTTTTTGTTTAATTACTTCTAACGTTTTTTCATATTTAAAACTAATTTAGGTTTTCTCCGGCTGTGATTTTATTCCATTCTTCATCCAACACTTCTTTTACAGCAGCTTAGAATGTTATGTAGTGTTATCGAATTCGTCTCTCCAATAACTCTCAAAGGTTCCCAATGGACTTTCGAACTGGGGGATCTCTAGGGAAGTTTAGGTAATGTCATTATTGACCTACTTTGTTTAAAATAGGATCCACTAATAACTGATAACTAAAGAATTAAAAAATCAACTTGATTATGAAGGAAACATGAATGGGACATGAGGAAACATGATGGTCAATGATGATCAGTTACATTTTCAGAAGGATGGGGCTCTAAAAGATGGTATCTGAATAACAAGATCAGTTTTTAAAATAATAAATTTGAGTTGGCTGTAAGTAAAGGACTGAACTGCCACAATTTGGCACCAGTCTGTATGTGAAACGTGTGAGACGTTTGTATGTGAAATAATTTAAATCATATTGAAAATGGGTTGTTAAAAGACTTATCTCTGTATCTCAGCAATCCATAATCCGATTTCAATTATTTTGCTCCAAAGATTCCTTTTTCCGAGGGGTCTCTCACTCTCGGCAATAGGTGTAGAGTTTCTCGGGAATAAATTGCTATGAGTCGGAAATAATGAGCAATATTGGGCAATATGGGAAATAAACGGGAATACAAAGGAATAAGAGGCAATAAACAGAAATAAACGGGAATACGCAGGAATAAGCGAAAATAAATAGAAAATACGCGGCAATAAATGGGGAATACGTGGCAATACTGAGAAATAAACTCGGCAATAGGAATAACACGCTCCATTCTTCTCAATTTCCATTACGCGTTTTATCTCAAACGCGTTTAAAAATCTAGGTGGTCTTCTGAAGAAGTGAGTATATGTTGTAGTGTGCGCGAAAAATAATGACGGCAAGTAATTATTTTTTGTTTGAACATTGAAAATCATTCACCGTTTCTAAGAATCGTGATATGACACTTACCCTTAAAAGGCTAATTGAATAAAGGATTTCCTTATACTATACAGTGTGTAAATAGAGTAAGGAATAAAATTCATATTTTCTGTATTACCACTGTTTGGAAGAAAAGCTCGGACACGTGAATTTTATTTTCTTTCCTGCGAATTTTATGGACATCAATTTTAATTTTTTAGTTTGCTACTGTATCACGGCCGATGATTTTAAATGGAACCCCCTTATTTTCTTGCTAGAAATGAAAAGTATATATTTTTTTGAGTTCAGCAATACCCCATATGTGGTATTTAAAATTAGTATTTTTTGAAATTTGGAGGACCAAATGTGATAACTTTCACGAAAATAATAATTAATCTTTCAACTCTTATTATTATTTTCGTGTCAAAGTTTATGAAAAACAATTAGCAAATCGGTCTTGTAGAACTCGTATAGGAGAACTATGGCGGCATGCAAGGGTTTGTCTATACATCAGAACAATACGAATATTAAACGCTCAATGATGGCTATCGCTAGACTGTAAGGACTGCAGTCGATTTAAAACACAAGGCTGTTGTTTGTTCCAGTTCGTTTGAGAGTTCTACTGGGCCGATTTACGTGATTCTTATTTTATAGTGAAGCTTCCACTGTGTGCATTAGTATTTTTTATATTTTTTAATTTTTAAATCCAATAATTAAAAAAATTATTTCGAGAAAAGCCATCCACTTGCAGCGCCCTCTTGTTAGCTCCCAGCGTGTAAACTTTTGGAATTGCGCTTAATAGACAAACCATTTCTATCACTAGCATCTAGGGGTTGAAGTCGCCGATATGCGCTGTAGCTGTTTCTAGCAGTTGTAATTTTATATTTTAGTGGTTATAATAGTAAACAAAAATCAATTCAAAATAGGTAAAATAGTACTAAGATTACAACATGAATGATAAGAGAATAAGAATAATTATTTTCTGAAATTGTGAAGTTATAGAAAATTTAAAACAACAATATTTAATTTTTAGGTTAGTTCACTACGAACATAACTATAAAAACTGCAATAAACGTATGTATAAAATAGTATTTGCAACAAAACTTATGTTATAAACATCTACTTGTTTATTAATAATTCTTGTAACTAAACAATTTTGGTTTGAAGTAACAGTTTCAACTTGCATAAAAATGTACAGTAACGAAATATTTGACTGCCGATTTCAAACACATATTTTTCATCAGTCATGTTTTTGAAATACTAATAAACGTGTTCAAGAAATTTGTTAAACAAGATCTCTAGATTCTCATAATTTCTGTATTTAAACGCGGGCAGTATTTAAAAGTGCTACAATAAATTAAGTACAAATGCTAGAAATAGCTAGGGCATATCGGTGGCTGCAGCCCTTGCAGTCTAGTCTTTCATCGTCCATCATTGAGTGTTTAATATTCGAATTGATCTGATGTATAGACAAACCCTTGCATGCTGCCATAGCTCTCCTTTACGAGTTCTCCAAGACTGTTTTGATATTCTATTTTCTTTAGATTTTTATACTATGAATTTAAAATACTTCATACCTATTTAAAACACAAGGCTTATTTTTGTTACGCTTCTTTTGAGAGGTTACAAGTTAAAAGTTTTATGATGTAGATTTGCCAGGTATTTTTAGTTTTGCGAGTTTTTAATTATTTATATTTTTAAAAGAGTTATTTGTAACCGATGCATTTCTATACGCTCGAGACCGATTGTTCACTTACACCGAAATCAAGCGAATCCCTTGAAGTAATTTCAGTTTCATCAGAATCAGAATTTTTTGAATCAGAAAAATCAGACTTAGAGGAAGGAAACATGCAAGAAAAAAAATGAAACATAAAGCTGAAATTTGAAAAATATTATGTAATGTTTTACGACACCCGATGGTACATTGGACGAATTTTGGATATTGATAAAGAAAAATTCTTGAAAGAAGATTTGGAAAACTTCATACAGCCCAAGGAAAACGACATTCAGAAAGTAGATTCGGAATTTATATTTTATGGTCCTGTAAATTTTACTGGAGTTCTGGAATTCTTTTTGAATTTTATTTACTGCCGTGCATTGGGATTCTCACTTTTCAAATAAATTTTTGTTATTTATCTCAATGTGTCTTTTTTTGTATTTCTTAGAGTCGATCTATCTGATGATATGTGTTCTTCTTTTCACGTATTCGGTTCGCAGTTACTTTAACAGCACTTAAAAATGTAATGTACATATATTATGATTGAATAAAAAACTATTTTTTACAGATCATTTTTTATTTGTGAGGAATTTTGTTTACATTTTTCTTAGTGGAGCTACGACCTTTTGTAAAATTATCAATAAAACCAATAATAAACACCTTTCATTCAAATACACCCACTTCTAAAATCATGCATGGACTACGGAAATAAACACGGCTATAGGAAAATTAATGCAGCAATACAGAAATAAATACGGCAATACGGAAATAAATACGGCAATACGGAAATCGAGACGGGAATACAGCAATACAGACAAGAATAAAGGAATAAAAACGTCAATACGGGAATAACAAGTGAGAATACGGGAATAAAGACAGTTATTGCCGTAAAGCGGCAATAGGTGTACATAATTTTTGGGAGTGAGAGACCCCTCCCCTTTTTCATTCCCTTTAAAATGATCTGTCACAATGGGGGTTGAGGTCAAAAAGTTGGTGGAGTGGGGATAAGGGTGTGAGATGCAAAATTTTGACAATTCTGTATTTAAATGTCCCCATCGAAAAATAAATTGACGTGTTTTTGCTGAAATCGATATTTTGTTTAATTTAGGAGATATTGAAGGTGGAAAGTTTTCAGATGAATACACTGTAACACATTGCACTTAAACGTCATTGCGCAGTAGTCTATACGCAGTATTGATTATAATTGTCTTTTTATAAGGTTTTCAACCGTAAAGTGCTCCATTTGCAAAATATAAAAGAAGATCATAACTTAAACGTAATTTAAATGTAAACTTTCCGTATATGTAGAGCAAAACTATATTAGAAAGTTTTATAATGTAGACGATTTAAAGTAGTAAATCAACACTAGAATTATAAAACAAATATTTACACACTTTTACTAGTATTATTACTTTTTAAGCCACAAATAATGTAAGCATACGTTAACATTTGAGGAAGTACGGGCTGAGGGTTTATTTCGAAACCGGTTTACTTCCGAGGATGTTACTCCCTTACATTCCTTGTAGTTTTTTATAACGTTTTTTTCGCTGCCAGAAACACAAAATAATAATATAAATCTGTGAACGCAGAATGAAGTGGTGTGAGGAAGTTCACCAATAGAATTTAATGAAACCTAGCATGGAGCAGTGTAGGGACATCATCTCACTGTAATAACCAGAAACAGCCACCTGGTGTACCAAAAACATTTTGGCCTGGGGAACGATTGCATAGTGTCCTTTCGTTTAAAATCTAAAAGATGAATACACTACAAAATATATAAATAACTGAAGACGACGGTTTATAAACTACTAGTAATCACTTATTCTTTGTTCAATATCATGAAAACTATCTGGTTACTATGTTACTAACCAACTTATTCATTAGAAAACTGAACATTTCAAAAATTCAATAACATTATTCTTAAGGCGATAAGTCACGCTTATCCCACATTAAACGATCATTACAAGGCGCGTACTGCGTCGCACACTGGGGACCTCTGATATAACTAGGTGCTCAAAATAGGATTTCTAATTTGTAGCCATTTGAAAAAAACATAATGCAGGCATGTAGACAAGAATTTGACACATTCCTATGCTAAATATTAAATCGGTAACAGTTGTCATCGCGAATATATGAAGGTGACAAGTTACTTTATTCACTCGGTTTTTCTCAGTTTTATCTTCTCTCTTGAAAATACTCGTGGTTTCTATGTGTTATTTCTTAAATTCTGTGACGGATTATTATAAATAACACTATGTCTCGTTGTAGAGCAATGTATGTAGATAACATTATCACTTTGAACAAACTGTTTTAAACGATTACTTTTGTTTTAAAGACCAAAAACTAAATCGCGTCTATTATTTCATTCCGGTTAACTTAAAATGAGATTTTTTTTAATTAACGCAACAACGTATTGCAAAACTATTGAGTTTCATAACAACAAAAGCCCGTAGATTACAGTGATACTAAAATGGCAACAACGTTTTTGCGGTAATTTAAAAGAAATTATTCAAAGTTACCTGTAATGAAAGAATAGACCTGATTTAAATTTTGGTCTTTAAAACAAAAGTAATCGTTTAAAACAGTTTGTTTAAAGTGATAATCTACATCTACATACATTGCTCTAAACGAGACATAGTGTTATTTATAACAATCCGTCACAGAATTTAAAAAATAACACATAGAAGCCGCGAGTATTTTCAAGAGAGAAAATAAAACTGCGAAAAACTGAGTGAATAGAGTAACTTGTCACCTTCATATCTTCGCGATGACAACTGTTACCGATTCAATATTTAGCATAGGAATGTGTCAAATACTTGTCTACATGCCTGCATTATGTTTTTTTCAAATGTCTACAAATTAGAAATCCTAGTTTGAGCACTTACTTATATGAGAGGTCCCCAGTGTGCGTCGCGACTACTTCTACTCTCGTCGATATACGAAACATCAGAAGGAAATAGACTGAGTTATTTGTATTTTTATAAACCTGTAAATGTAGCAAAAAGAAAATGTTTATTAGAAAAAAAATTAAGTCGGTTGGATAGTTAAAGGGTTATAGAATGTGTGAAACATGTTAAACTAAACAATTTGTAATATTTGTGTAAATAAATGGCAATAAAAACAAAACTTCGTTACTATATGTATTAAAACATTTAATTTCTAGACTAACTACATTTAATTGAACCGCATTGCATTAAGTATTTTCACACAATCTATAAACATATAGGTAACTGCTCATATTTTTATTTTATGCAAATTTTGTTTAATTAAATAACAATAACCAGATTAAAGTAAAAAGCTGCATTGCCCATCTCAGTTCCCCTTAGTTATTAGGCTAATGCACTATCATTGTCGTATATTGTCGAATTCTAAATGTCTGTTAAGATTTACAATCGCCCATATAAGATACAAATACTAACGTCGCTCATTTATCATAATAACATAGTTGGGCAACTGGTTAAGTTTTTGTATCTATTTCGTGGCCGGTGTGCGAGCTTCGGGCGCTATCAGCTGCCGGTTGCAGTCGAGTGCCCTTCTCTGTTCGATTAGGTAACGCACGGTTGGTATTTTTTACTATAGATGGTTTTCTGAGAAATAGAATATGGAATACGTTAAGATAAATTAATTTTAAGTGAGGTCGCGTCTTATGCTCTTAATAGTTACCCAGAGTATGTCACATACATATATCGCTCCGATCGGGCGTTTTGGTTCATTTACAAGCTTTGCTCTCAGGGCGGTAAATTCTACTTACCGTCCAAGGCTCGGTAATAAAGTACCTAGTCATTTAAGTCGAAAAACACTCACTATCATTCTAAAATTCGTCCGGATTGAGACAAAAATTGTTTTTGTTTATTCAGCTCCATAACAACCAGGCACATTAACTGACTGAAAATTCACATTTTCAGTATGATGTATTTAATGTTTACTCTATATATTTAAAATTCACTCATAGATCCGATCCAGCAATAAATAGTGTAAGCTGTAAGTCTCGGTTAATATGGAGACTTCCGCTACGCGTCGGTCTCCACATTATTAGCCTCGACTGGTAAAGCGTACCTACCGCCTCTAATACTTAAATAACTATTATATACCAAGGGCGTTAAGATGATGATAATGCCAGGAGGGGACGATGTTGCAACCCGAGGACCTGAAAGGCCCGAAGGATGGAAGTCTGGGCATTACCATCTAGTAACGCTCGTGGTGTATAAAAAATTTTGTTTTTCACGAGAATATATTGTATACAAGTAGAAAATTAGTTTTATTTTATAATAGTGTTGGCGTTGCCAAGGACGTTGTTTATATATTTATAAAGCTAGGAATTTTTTTATTTGTCGGATGGTAACAACTTTTACTAAATCTACAAAAGTCAAACAGAGATATGACAATTTAAATTCAAATGTTTTGTTGTTACCAACATGAAAACAAATAAAGTCCTTATAGCACTCATGTCATCTAAAGAACAAGTTAATTTTATTTAAGAAATTTCTGCAGAATTCGGCACAAAATAATTCGCGGATCACGCGCCCAGAAACTACGTTGCAAATACTCGTTATTTGTTGTGTTGCAACACACTCGTACGCAAATATTGACTATTACAAACAAATTACTATGAATAGAACACCGGACCCGATTGCAAAGTATACGATACAATGAGCGGGAGCTATAGACTATAACGCTCGTTTATAATGCCCTGGTTGTTATAGAGTTGTTTATATAGTTCGTATCACAGGTATAAACAAAGAATAATATGCAAGTGAAACATAAAAGATTTTTATTTTCAAAACAACTCGACATTGGAAATTTACCCGACTTGGTCTAGAAATCTCATAAGGTGTATTTGGGGATAGCCCTAATTAGGAAAGGCCGATCAAGTTCCTATGAGTACCCGATTACGTCAGCCCCAATTTATTTCAAGGATAAGTTACTTAGGGAAGCTTGATTAAGACCTCATGAAGACGCGATCGGGATAGCTACAGTTTTTTTCTGAATTAAACTACGTAGGGGAACCACTTAAGATCGTTATGAAGTTTCAAAAGGGGCAATCTGAGCTAATTTTACAATTAAATAACTTAAGAAAGCCCGATGAGGCCCCCACGAAGGCCCCAAAGAGACAACCTCAGTCCTTGTAAGGTCCGGATAAGATGTCCTAATACGGTTCTTATAAAAGGAAATTGCGTTACTTGGTTTCACAATGTCCTAACAAATACGATTGTTTTATTATAACAAAGGTTAAACAATTTGCACTTTCTCCGATATGAGTTACATTTTGTCCTATCTTACATCCAAAAATACTACAAAACACGAACGAATTCAATTTTTCATATATAATTTAACAAGTGGTCTAATTTTTTCCGATAAAATTTGTCATTTCAGAAATAAGTATCTTTTGCAACTAAAACTACACGAGTCGACGAAGGAGACGAGTGTAATTTATAAACGCAAAGCTACGAATGTCTTAAATGACAAATTTTGCAAGAAAAAATTAGATCACGAGTTGAATTCGGCTTGACAATCCATCGAGCAAATTTGACATTTCATTTTGACATACATTTTTTTCACTGAGAAAAAACCACTACTGGTTTTTTCACTATAAACTAATTTCATTTGCCCTAATTTGAAAAATTCTGTAATTTAATTGGTTAAAAATTTCCGAGTTGGATTGTCAAAATAATCTTGACTATGGAGCAAATGTTTCCTCTATCATTCTAATATTTTCATTAATAATATAACAAGTGGTCTAATTTTTTCCGACAAAATTTGTCATTTCAGATATGAGTAGCTTTCGCAACGAAAACTAATTTTCCAAAAGCAAAAGCTACGAATGTCTTAAACGATAAATTTTGCAAGAAATAATTAGACCATGAGTTGAATTCGGCTTGACAATCCATCGAGCAAATTTTTATTTAGCGTGTGTAGTTAATATTAATTTAATTAAATTTGACATTTCATTTTGACATAAATTTTTTCACTAAGAAAAAACCACTAGTGGTTTTTTCACTATAAAACTAATTTCATTGGTACGAATTTGAAAAATTCTGTAATTTGATTGGTTAAAAATTTTCGAGTTGGATTGTGAAGGTATAATTGATTTCTGATCGTTCCAATATTTCCAAGGCATAGCTATGTTTTGCAGAAACGGAAGTTCTATTTTCTTTACTCTTCTACAAATGTAATCCGTAACCAAAGGTAATCATTCGATTCGTATTTCTTTTCTTTATAACACTCCCGAATATTTTTACTGTAAAATAATTAAGGGAGATAGTATTAGGGTTTGAAATAAAATGCACATAAAACTGTATCGTGCGTGAAGCGATTTTACACCTTGTATGCTGCACTTCCTTAATTAAATTTTTTAAATTAATGGAAAATTAGTCCTTTAGGCTTAAAGTAGTCATTTTTGAAGAATAAATAAATGTACTTCCCTAACTGAATAAATAAAAAGTTAACTTCTAACAAAAACTTAAGCTTTTTAAATTAAATTAATTAAATTAAGTCTTTTAACCAATTCATTTAACTCTAAATACGTGAAAGTACGTGGTAAAATGATACAATATTACACGCCAACGATACAAATATAATCAACCGTCCTTTTAAAATATGGCATATCTCTATTAAATTAAATATTATCATTAGTAAGCAGACGACTTATCGACAACAATGCAAATAATACTATTTACAGCAGAGGTACTCAGCGAAGCTGTTAAACAACAAGGACAGAAGAACCGTGCGTGCTTTGGTAATATGGTTATAATATCTAAGACATACAAATAATACATTTTCGACTCCGAAATAATAGCAACGCCGCTGGAGGCGAACGCAACTGGTTGTCATATATAAAATATACAAATAGGAGTTAAAAGCGCACGTTAAAGATTCAGAGGCGAAATGGTACGGTAATTTGTTCACTCTAAGTATAAAGAATTTACAAAAAAATAATTCCCCTCTCGACGTGCTCATCATCAACAAAGCTGTATAAAGCACTAGCAATAACTAGTATGTCCGTATCTGTATATTTAAGGCCGGAGTCGCGGGCGCCTTATAGGCTGTCGGAGTCGAAAAAGATAGATAAGCACGTATATATATATATATATATATATATATATATATATATATATATATATATATATATATATATATATATATATATATATATATATATATATATATATATATATATATATATATATATATATATATATATATATATATATATATATATATATATATATATATATATATATATATATAGACTCCGACAGGCTATAAGGCGCCCGCGACTCCGGCCTTAAATATACATATACTAGTTATCGCTATTGCTTTATACAGCTTTGTTGATGATGAGCACGTCGAGAGGGGAATTTTTATGTAAATTCTTTATACTTAGAGTGAACAAATTATCGCACCATTTCGCCTCTGAATCTTTAACATGCGCTTTTAACTCCTATTTGTATATTTTATATATGACAACCAGTTGCGTTCGCCTCCAGCGGTGTTGCTATTATTTCGGAGTCGAAAATGTATTATTTGTATCTCTTATATATTATAACCATATTACCAAAGCACGCACGGTTCTTCTGTCCTTGTTGTTTAACAGCTTCACTGAGTGCCTCTGTTCTAAATAGTATTATTTGCATTGTTATCTATAAGTCGTCTGCTTACTAATGATAATATTTAATTTAATAGAGATATGCCATATTTTAGAAGGACGGTTGATTATATTTGTATCGTTGGCTTGCAATATTATATCATTTTACCACGTACTTTCACGAATTTAGAGTTAAAGGAATTGATTAAAAGACTTAATTTAATTAATTTAATTTAAAAAGCTTAAGTTTTTGTTAGATGTTAACTTTTTATTTATTCAATTAGGGAAGTAAATTTATTTATTCTTCAAAAAATGACTAGTTTAAGCCTACAGGACTAATTTTCCAATAATTTAAAAGATTTAATTAAGCAAGTGCAGCATACAAGGTGTAAAATCGCTTCACGCACGATACAGTTTTATGTGCATTTTATTTCAAACCCTAATACTATCTCCTCTAATTATTTTACAGTAAAAATATTCGGGAGTGTTATAAAGAAAAGAAATACGAATCAAATGATACCTTTGGTTACGGATTACATTTGTAGAAGAGTAAAGAAAATAGAACTTTCGTTTCTGCAAAACATAGCTATGCCTTGGAAATATTGGAACGATCAGTAATCAATTATACCTTGAAAATATTAGAATGATAGAGGAAACATTTGCTTCATAGTCAAGATTATTTTGACAATCCAACTCGAAAATTTTTAACCAATTAAATTACAGAATTTTTCAAATTAGGACAAATGAAATTAGCTTATAGTGAAAAAACCAGTAGTGGTTTTTTCTCAGTGAAAAAATGTATGTCAAAATAAAATGCCAAATTTGTTCGATGGATTGTCAAGCCGAATTCAACTCTTGATCTAATTTTTTCTTGCAAAATTTGTCATTTAAGACATTCGTAGCTTTGCTTTTATAAAATTACACTCGTCTCTTTCGTCGACTCGTGTAATTTTAGTTGCAAAAGATACTCATTTCTGAAATGACAAATTTTATCGGAAAAAATTAGACCACTTGTTAAATTAAATATGAAAAATTGAATTCGTTCGTGTTTTGCAGTATTTTTGGATGTAAGATAGGACAAAATGTAACTCATATCGGAGAAAGTGCAAATTATTTAACCTTTGTTATAATAAAACAATTGTATTTGTTGTTAGGACATTGTGAAACCAAGTAACGCAATTTCCCCAATTTATAAGAACCGTATTAGGACATCTTATCCGGACCTTACAAGGACTGAGGTTGTCTCTTTGGGGCCTTCGTGGTGGCCTCATCGGGCTTTCTTAAGTTATTTAATTGTAAAATTACCTTAGATTGCCCCGTTTGAAACTTCATAACGATCTTAAGCGGTTCCCCTACGTAGTTTAATCCCAAAAAAAACTGTAGCTATCCCGATCGGGTCTTCATGAGATCTTAATCAAGCTTCCCTAAGTAACTTATCCTTGAAATAAATTGGGGCTGACGTAATCTACTCATAGGAACTTGATCGGGCTTTCCTAATTAGGGCTATCCTCAAATACACCTTATGAGATTTCTAGACCAAGTCGGGTGCATATTATACCTGTTTATCGTTGTTTATACCTGTGATACAAACTATATAAACAACTCTATAACAACTAGGGCATTATAAACGAGCGTTATAGTCTATAGCGCCCGCTCATCGTATCGTATACTTTGCAATCGGGTCCGGCGTTCTATTCATAGTAATTTGTTTGGAATAGTCAATGTTTGCGTACGAGTGTGTTGCAACACAACAAATAACGAGTATTTGCAACGTAGTTTCTGGGCGCGTGATCCGCGAATTATTTTGTGCCGAATTCTGCAGAAATTTCTTAAATAAAGTTAACTTGTTCTTTAGATGACATGAGTGCTATAAGGACTTTTTTTGTTTTCATGTTGGTAACAACAAAACATTTGAATTTAAATTGTCATATCTCTGTTTGACCTTTGTAGATTTAGTAAAAGTTGTTACCATCCGACAAACAAAAAAATCCTAGCTTTATAAATATATAAACAACGTCCTTGGCAACGACAACAATATTATAAAATAAAATTAATTTTCTACTTGTACAATATATTTTCGTGAAAAATAAAATTTTGTATACACCACGAGCATTACTAGATGGTAATGCCCATCGGGCGACTTCCATCCCTCGGGCCTTTCAGGTCCTCGGGTTGCAACATCGTCTCCTCCTGGCATTATCATCATCCTAATGCCCTTGGTATATAATAGTTATTTAAGTATTAGAGGCGGTAGGTACGCTTTACCAGTCGAGGCTAATAGTGTGGAGGCCGACGCGTAGCGAAAGTCTCCATATTAACCGAGACTTACAGCTTACACTACTTATTGCTCGATCGGATCTATGAGTGAATTTTAAATATATACAGTAAACATTAAATACATCACACTGAAAATGTGAATTTTCAGTCGGTTAATGTGCCTGCTTGTTATGAAGTTGGATAAACAAAAACAATTTTTGTCTCAATCCGGACGAATTTTAGAATGATAGTGAGTGTTTTTCGACTTAAATGACTAGGTACTTTATTACCGAGCCTTGGATGGTAAGTTGAACTTACCGCCCTGAGAGCAAAGCTTATAAATGAACCAAAACGCCCGATCGGAGCGATATATGTATGTGACATACTCTGGGTAACTATTAAGAGCATAAGGCGCGACCTCACTTAAAATTAATTTATCTTAACGTATTCCATATTCTATTTCTCAGGAAACCATCTATAGTAAAAAATACCTACCGTGCGGTACCTAATCAAACAGTGAAGGGCACTCGACTGCAACCGGCAGCTGATAGCACCCGAAGCTCGCACACCGGCCACGAAATAGATACGAAAAACTTAACCAGTTGCCCAACTATGTTATTATGATAAATGAACGACGTTATAGTATTTGTATCTTATATGGGCGATTGTAAATCTTAACAGACATTTAGAATTCGACAATATACGACAATGATAGTGCATTAGCCTAATAACTAAGGGAAACTGAGATGGGCAATGCAGATTTTTACTTTAATCTGGTTATTGTTATTTAATTAAACAAAATTTGCATAAAATAAAAATATGAGCAGTTACCTATATGTTTATAGATTATGTGAAAATACTTAATGCAATGCGGTTCAATTAAATGTAGTTAGTCTAGAAATTAAATGTTTTAATACATATAGTAACGAAGTTTTGTTTTTAATGCCATTTATCCAACACCTCTATATAAATACCATGTTTACTATGGTCATTTTAAATAAGGAAAGTGATTGTTTACTCTTATGTTACATTATAACCTACGTAGCCCCTAGCAACGTGGGTTATTTTTAAAAAACTCGCTCCTTCAAAGATAACAACCAATCACCAGCTTGCGTTACTTAATATTATTAAAATCCAGTGATCGTGCTAGAGTATTACCGTCAAAACTACAGACTAACTATACATTGCAAATTCGATGTTTAAACTTAAATAAAGAGGGTTGATAAAATTTTGTATGGCACGCGTGAGTTAAGGATATTATCCACTCAGAGAAATTAACCCTCTCGGGCCTGCCGGCCCTCGAAGGTAAATTTTTCGTTCGTGGATAATATCTTAACTCACTTGTACCATAAATAACTATTATTTACACAAATATTACAAATTGTTTAGTTTAACATGTTTCACACATTCTATAACTCTTTAACTATCCAATTGACTTAATTTTTTTCTAATTTTCAAAGCATCTAAACATTTTCTTTTTGTTACATTTACAGGTTTATAAAAATACAAATAACTCAGTCTATTTCCTTCTGATGTTTCGTATATCGACGAGAGTAGAAGTAGTCGCGACGCAGTACGCGCCTTGTAATGATCGTTTAATGTGGGATAAGCGTGACTTATTGCCTTAAGAATAATGCTATTGAATTTTTGAAATGTTCAGTTTTCTAACGAATAAGTTGGTTAGTAACATAGTATCCAGATAGTTTTCATGATATTGAACAAAGAATAAATGATTACTAGTAGTTTATAAACCGTCGTCTTCATTTATTTATATACTTTGTAGTGTATTCATTTATTATATTTTAAACGAAAGGACACTGTGCAATCGTTCCCCAGCCCAAAATGTTTTTGGTACACCAGGTGGCTGTTTCTGATTATTACAGTGAGATGATGTCCCTGAACTACTCCATGCTAGGTTTCATTAAATTCTATTGGTGAACTTCCTCACACCACTTCATTCTGCGTTCACAGATTTATATTATTATTTTGTGTTTCTGGCAGCGAAAAAAACGTTATAAAAAACTACAAGGACTGTAAGGGAGTAACATCCTCGGAAGTAAACCGGTTTCGAAATAAACCCTCAGCCCGTATATACTTCCTCAAATGTTAACGTATGCTTACATTATTTGTGGCTTAAAAAGTAATAATACTAGTAAAAGTGTGTAAATATTTGTTTTATAATTCTAGTTTTGATTTACTACTTTAAATCGTCTACATCATAAACTTTCTAATATAGTTTTGCTCTACATATACGGAAAGTTTACGTTTAAATTACGTTTAAGTTATGATCTTCTTTTATATTTAGCAAATGGAGCATTTTACGGTTGAAAACCTTATAAAAAGACAATTATAATCATTACTGCGTATAGACTACTGCGCCATGACGTTTAAGTACAATGTGTTACTTTCACTTATTTCATTTGTTATTGTCCATTTAATTAAAGTATTCATCTGAAAACTTTCCACATTGAATATCTCCTAAATTAAACAAAATATCGATTTCAGCAAAAACACGTCAATTTATTTTTCGATGGAACATTTAAATACAGAATTGTCAAAATTTTGCATCTCACACCCTTATCCTCACTCCACCAACTTTTTGACCTCCCCCCCCATTGTGACAGATCATTTTAAAGGGAATGAAAAAGGAATCTTTGGAGCAAAATAATTAAAATCGGACCATGGATTGCTGAGATACAGAGATAAGTCTTTTAACAACCGATTTTCAATATGATTTAAATTATTTTACATACAAACGTCTCACAAGTTTCACATACAGACTGGTGCCAAATTGTGGCAGTTCAGTCCTTTACTTACAGCCAACTCAAGTTTATTATTTTAAAAATGATCTTTTAGAGCCCCATCCTTCTGAAAATGTAACTGATCATCATTGACCATCATGTTTCCTCAAGTTCCATTCATGTTTCCTTCATAATCAAGTTGATTTTTTAATTCTTCAGTTATCAGTTATTAGTGGATCCTTTTTTAAACAAAGTAGGTCAATAATGACATTACCTAGAATTCCCTAGAGATCCCCCAGCTCGAAAGTCCATTGGGAACCTTTGAGAGTTATTGTAGAGACGAATTCGATAACACTACATAACATTCTAAGCTGCTATAAAAGAAGTGTTGGATGAAGAATGGAATAAAATCACAGCCGGAGAAAACCTAAATTAGTTTTAAATATGAAAAAACGTTAGAAGTAATTAAACAAAAAGGATATTCTACAAAATCCTGAAATTTAATTTTATACTTTCTTTCAACATTTATTTAGAATAATTTTCTACTCAGACTTTTTTGTTATTTATAAGTTTAGTTAGGTTTTGTTTTAGTTTTTTTTTAATATATAATAATTAATTAAAGTTTTAGTACCTCTAGAGTCATTCGTGAAATAATTTTCAATATTATTATAATTTCATTGATTATAAATTATCTGAATCTCTTGCAAGTGCAACTGATATACAATAATTTTTTCGAATTGTTATTGTATGTTTTTATGTTGTTATTGTATGTTATTGTATTGTTTTTTTAGTTGTTAGCTAGTAATTTTAATTATACTACTTTTTATAGAGAACAAATAAAGGAAAAGAAATAGAGTTCAAACATGAGTTCCTTTTCCAAACATTTTAATAGATATTTTCAGGGGCAGATTTATCATTAAACTATAAATAAGCTACAGCTTGGGGCCTCGGGTTCCAGGGGGCCCCAAAAATAACTAAATGATAATATAGATTTGCTAAATTACAATGGAGAAGATGGATATATGTTTATGTAATGAGCAAAACGTGTTATTCCATTTATTAACGTTTTTAATAATAAATATTTCACTTTTTTCTCAAGTTGCTTTTTATAAAGAATGTTAAATTTCGAATATAAATATGAAATCTTTAGTCAAAAATGTAATTATTCCCTAAAACCATTTCTCACAATTAAAATGTTATTATGGACAATACGATGGGGGCCTCAAAGATGTTTTAGCTTGGGGCCTCGAATATGGTAAATCTGTGCCTGGATATTATTCAATAAATTATTAAAGAAACGTTTTAGTATGATCAGCCTACGTGCATTGTTTCTGCTAATATGATTAATTGATTGATATGAACAAAAAACGCAAGTTAAATGCTCGGAGACATGTATACTTAAATAAATACTTATCGTACTCTGTCAACTCCTATTAGTATATATTGTATGTACTTATCAGTTGTGTATGCCTCCAATGACGTTGTCTTCTCATAAGAGTCCATAAGCAATTATGCGTATATAATATGTATGTATGTAAGTAGATGGATTGAGTAAAACCAAATAATTAATAACATCTTAAATAGTAAATATTGTGTTACTTTATTTATTCATTGTAGTTTTAATTGAAAGATACCATTAAATTTCTATAATAGCTTAATTTTTTAACAACGAAATTTTGTTATTCTTGCTTACATATAATGTGGGTTATTTATAAATTAAAGGTTTGTCAGTAAATACATTCATTCTTAATCTTTGGAAGTGATAATGGTTTATGTAACAGCGTTTTATTAACCCTTCCGTGACCGTGCGGGGTAATTCAGTTACCCCAGAAGTACATTTTTTATAACATTTTCTCAAATAATTTTTTTACAGCAAAATCCTCTCATGTAAGCCTTCATTAATCATTAACGTATATTGTCGTATCATACCTATTGTATTTTTATTTTAAAAAATACATTTTTTTCAATTTTTTCGTGATGGGGTTACCGAGTTACCCCGCACGGGCTGTCTTGCTCTAGTAAATTAATTACGCGGACAAGTTAAATCTTGCGTGGACTGCTTTTGTTTTATTTTGTAAAGCATAAAGTCACGTCTCGCATCGGTCTCATTCTCATTTTGCTTGTCACCATGGCACGTAAAAATCTGACAGATGAAGAACTACGTATAATATTAGAAGAAAGTGATAGTGAAAGTGAATATGAGTTTAGCGAAGATGATGAAGGTGATGAGGATCATGTAGAAGTAGAAACTCATATTCCAGATGAAGTTCAAGCTGAAGAAGATGAGGACTATGATGAAGATGTTGATACGCCTGGTATATCTAAAGAAATCATTTACAAATCTAAATCCGGACTTCAATGGACCTCTACACCACCTGCATCGACAAGACGGCTGACACATAATATAGTGAACGCAAAAAAAGTTGGGTTGCAAAATGCCAGGTAAGATAATAAAGTGGCGAAAAGAATGTATAAAATTTACTTGTAACACAACATTATAGTTTTTCTCATTTTCTACAATGACCTATTTTAGTTTGCAGATAACTTCGGTTTTAGATGCTTTCAAGCTCTTCATAACAGACGACATGCTTAGAGACATATGTGTTCACACAAATAGGCAGGGTAACAGTTTTATTTTAAAATGGAATGAAGTACATCCTGAACAGCAAAAGCGATGGAAAAACGTTAGCTTGCAAGAAATGCAAGCTTTTATTGGAGTACTTATTGCTGGCGGACGAAATCGTGGAAGAAAGTTGCACATAACTGAAATGTGGACTGAAAATGATCTATTCAAACAGCCTTACTTTACTGCAGTTTTGTCAAGAAATAGATTCATAGAAATCTATAGACACATTAGATTTGATGACCCGACAACAAGAAATAATAGAATTCAGGCAAGTGGAGACAAACTTGAGGCAATACGCCAAATATATGACAGTTTTGTCAATAACTGTATTACAAACTTTTCACCAAACACTAATCTTACAGTCGATGAACGTTTGGCAACTTTTCGCGGAAAATGCCCGTTTAGAGTGTATATCAAAAGCAAACCCGGCAGATACGGTATAAAAATTTGGGTTTGTGCTGATTCTAACACAGCGTATATACTAAACAGCCAAGTATATACGGGAATGGTAAATAACCAAAGAGAAGTAAATCAGGGACAAAGAGTTGTTTTAGATATGGTAAGGCCATATTTTGGTTCATGGAGAGGTGTTACGACCGACAATTTTTTTACATCAATACCTTTGGCTCAAGAACTTTTCAACCAACGACTCACAATTACAGGAACACTACGGGTAAATAAACGTGAAGTTCCTAATGAATTTTTGCCTCATGTATCGCGTCCAGAATATTCAAGCATATTTGGTTTTTCTGATAATCTAACACTTGTGTCTTATGTTCCCAAAAAAAGAAAAGGTGTTCTTCTGCTCTCAACTCAATTTCATGGTGTGCAGACAACTGGTAACGAACAAAACAAGCCAGAAATAAACATACATTACAACAAGACAAAAGGAGCTGTTGACACTGGAGATCACATGACCAGAGAATATTCCTGTGTTCGTACAACAAGAAGGTGGCCACTGAGAATTTTTATGGAAATCATTGATATGGCTGCTCTAAACGCATACATAGTGTTCAAACAAAAATATCCAGATGTGTGTGCAGACAGAAGTTATCGCAGACATTTTCTCCAAAAGTTGGCTCAAGAAATCGCGTTACCTAACGTGCAACAAAGAAAATTGAACAATAAAAACTACCATAAATCAGTAAAGAATGCTATTGATTTGTTTTTGAACCAAAATGAAGAACAACGAGAGGAAAATTTACCTGCAAATCTTCCTCAAACTTCCACAAGTTCGAGATGCTCATTTTGTCCCCGAAAACGGGATCGGAAGTCCAGAATATCATGTCAGCAATGCGGAAAAACAGTTTGTAATATTCATAGAAAAGAAGTAAAAAAATATATCTGCCTTGAATGTGAAAATTTAAATGTTTAAATTTCATTTATTGTAAAAATGTTTTATGTTATTATTTGCTTAGAAATACACTTCAATTTGTTTGTAATTGAATAAAACAATCACAAAATATGTTTAGCAGTATTTGGTTTGTCTCCTAATGCCTTCCAAATCAATGTGCACAAAACACAACAATCAAAAATCAAAAAAAATTCTGGGGTATTTGAGTTACCCCGAATGGCCTGTTAAGTGAGTTTCATTAGCACGGTCACGGAAGGGTTAAGACAGTATGCCCGCAAGAATGGCACTTTTTATCGTTAGAAAATAATATAATTATGATAATTATGGTTATTTAATGAGTAACCCGCTTCTATAAATATTTTTTTGTTTAACGTGGTTTTAATATTTATTTTCGATTCTCAGGAATAGCTACAAAATCAAAGGTTTCAACACAACCAAGAACCAAACGAAACCGTTGAGATTCAAAAGACGTAGAAAGTTAAATACTTCACATAATAGCATTTTATTGTATACAACAATCGTTGATTCCGCGATGGCCAGTAATAATAAGGTGATACGTACTGCTGAGTTTGTGTTCTTCTTAAAATTATGAAGTCATCGTAAAATACTGCGCCTCTCTAGTCTTGACAGTATCACTTTACTAACTGTTGCTATAACAAACAATTTGTGACATAGCATTCTCAAATCGTGCTAAAATGTTTATGATTGTTTGGATTTAATCATAAAATGCAGAAGAAAACGTCTAATATAGCCTAATTACGCTTACAATTTTAATAGACATAAATATTAAACTTTATTTCATAACGAACAAAACTTTTTTGACAATGAGGTATTTAAAATGATTTCCTAAATTAATTCCTATACTATAATAAACAAACACGAGCAGGACGTGCGAGGGCATTTGCATTGCAAAAGTATTTTGATTATTTTTAAAATACGTTTAAAGTGCCAAGGAAGAAATAAAAAATAATAATATATATTTTTTTTTATAAGTAAATACGTAAATAGGCAGTCGATTGAAATATGATTATAAATTTTATGTGTATAACTATGTTTTAATATTTACATAAATTACCCAAATCATACATAATGCAAGTAACCAATTGTAAAGCTTTTAGTAACTAAATTTTAGTTTCATTTTAATTTGTTGATCTTATGAAAAATCTATTTTTTAATCAATTTGAAAGCCCATGGTCAAGTGTATACAATAGAACAACTTCTTGAAGATGCACATAGGTAGGTTTCGCCTCTACGCTGTGTTGCCGCTAATATGAACAAAAAATGCATGTTAAATGTAGGGAGGTGTATAATACTGTAACTTAAGTTAAGACGTATCTCGTATAAAGCGAAGGTGCCGCCTAGGGTATAACACGATGTACTAAAATGTATCTATGACTGGGTGAATAGGTATTTTTCGACTCCGACCTAAAATTTGGGAAACGGCATAATAAATGATTTCCAACATTTTAAACTACATATACACGGGGATTCGTTTTCGCCTCCGTTTTTTCCACTTCACCTCCAAAATCGGAGGCGATCACTATGAACAGACATATATTCGGAGGCGTATCAGTGCTTTCTGCATGTATATATATATATATATATATATATATATATATATATATATATATATATATATATATATATATATATATATATATATATATATATATATATAGTTAAATTTTAATTAAATCTGCATGGACAAACTGTTAAATATAATCCTTTTCGTTCTGTCCTAACTAAACTAACTCGTTCAATCATATTAAAGCTGTTTACATATTCTTTTTGCAGGAAGCCTTTGTATGTGGAACCACCGGTTACCTCTTTCATTATTGATTAATTATTCTAAAATAAAATATTATCCTATATGACTTAAAGTTCCATCAGCTTTAAAATCGTCCAAAAAAGGTATGTAAAAAATGCTTGTGGTTTTGTTATGAACAGTTTTTTGCAATTTTGATGTTCCATTTTAGAACAAAACAAGCAAATGCCTCGGGTTTAGGAAGTTCAACGAACTAGATTTTGTCGAATAAGGTAAATATTTGTGTAAAAACAAAAATAAAGGGTTGCAAATAAAACATTTTTTTGCCATAAAAGATGCATATGGTTGAAATGAGTAAAACGTCCTTAATAGGAAAAAATAAAAACTCATTTTAAATTATATATGGTTCTGACATGGTATCATTAATTCATTCCGAGGACTAGATTTAACGAAACGTTTTCAGAACCAAGTTTCAAGTTGAAAAACATTTTTCATAAGGTTATATTAACAAAAAAAGTATAAAAAATAATGTGCAAGATTAAGAAAATGTATTGTCAATATTTTCTGAAAATAGTAAAATCTACTTTTAGCATGAATAAGGAAAGAACTTACTGACACGTGAAAAGTTGTTTACGGATGCAGTCCTAATTGAAATTATCGACCGCCCTAATGCCTCCATAAAATATTCAGATTGTTTCACAAACTACAAAAATAAATTGTAGGCAAAGATTTATACCAAGTTTACTCGACTAGAAAGGCTTTAATTTGATGCAATTAATTATTCGAGTGGTAGGTAATGAATAACTGAACGAAAAAGCATTAATAAATTGTTGAGAGAAAACAAGAAAAATTTAAACATCATTTTCTTCTACAGAAGTTGATTTTTACGAACTCAAATAGCCTGAAAAATGTTGTTCCACTAAATTTCATTATATAGTATATTAATAATACAAATAGTATAAATTCAGCTTGGAATAAAATATTTCTATCTAGGTAACCTAACATCCAATTTAATAAGGATTGTTTAAATAATGTAAGTACAACAAATTTTACATTAAATAATAATAATAATAATAATATTTATTTATCTTGAAATAATAATAATATACAAACATACGAATGTACATATACATAATTACACAGAATCGCAAGGAGATGATTCAGTGTAATCTGCTCTTCCATCATCCCCTTGGTGTTTGAAAACTAATATTTACAGGTTTTTACTATACACATTCATAAAGTAAGTAATTGCATTTATAAAAAATCATTTATATAAAAAACCAATTACATAGACTATGTACGAGTGATGTATCAATCAGTGTATCAATGGCTACTTTTTGAACAGAGCTTTCTTAAATTGTTTAATATTAAGCGTTTTGATGGAAAACGGTATCTCATTATAAATTTTAGCGACATTATAGGTAAAAGAACGTTGGTAAAATGTTTGGGGATAGTCAATAGCCCTTTATGCAGCAGAATTATATTGTGCACATCTGTCCTGTACCTTATTTTATTATATAAATAGGGAGGCTGCTTGTCAGATATTATCTTATGGTAGAAAGCGGCTGTTTGTAAATAAAACCGTTTTTTCATATGAAGCCAACCGGTATCAATTAATTTATGAGAAATATGCTCATATTTCGGAATTCTATAAATAAGACGCAAGCAAGAATTTTGAACACGTTGAATACGCTGAGTTGTCTCATAATCCAGGCAAGGGTCATATACAGGAATACAATAATTAAATTGTGATAAAACCATAGATTCACATAGTAAAATCTTCGATTCCTTACTTAAGTAATCCTTATGAGGGTAAATAAGTTTTAGGTAATAGTAAGCTTTTTGTAGGTATTTAGAAACTTCCTTACCGAACCGAAATGTTTTGTCAAAACTGACTCCCATATTTTTTGTATTTATTGTACTATAGGGTCAGTAAGCCAGTAATTGATCATCACCCAGTAGTTGACCAAATTTCATTTTAAAAGAAAAAAAATAAGATACCTGTACATCTTTATGAATATTTTATGTTTCTCAAGCGATTATTGCACCTCTAATTACTATATGGTGCCACATTGCTGCATTATCTTGGTCAAACGGTTGTCTAAATACATGTGGAATTTGTATTCGTTTATTTGACAGCTAAATTTGTGCTTTTACAGTAAGCATGGCAAGTAAACAACTCTATTGAAATCTGCAATCATCCAGGATTTTAATGAAAATCGTTATATTATACTTATTGTGCAAGTAATAGAAAGGTCGAACTAATCAATTTTTGTTATATATTTTTTTAATTGACACTTTATTTGCAAAAAATGTGGTGGTCAATTACAGAATTCGAAATCTTATCAGTTTTCCAGTAGTTGACCAACCACTAGTTTTATGGAAAATAACTAAAGAATTTTGTTTTTTTGTCACCCCTACAAGATTAGTAAGTTACTCTTGTTCCTGTTTTTCTTACTAAAATTTCAAATAAATAGCTATTTCCAGTATTTGTTCACACAAAACTACTGCTCAACCACTGGCTTCGTAAAGTTGTCAACTACTGGTAATTTTTCTTTCCTTTTTTGTTTTTAGCATAATGTCATCAAAAATAATACACATATATTTTGATATTTTTTAAGAATGTTCATTTTTCTTTATGCAATACATACTATGTGGCTCTATAACAATATATAATGAAATAATAAAAAACTGATGTTTTATTCTTTATATTATAAGACTGGTCAATTACTGGGAAAAATTTGGTCAAACACTGGGTAGTTTGTGGTTAACTACTGGAAAATTCTAACTTTTTTACTCTTATATTTTTTTTCTATGAAACAAAATGTTTTTTAATTTGTGTATTATTGATATTTAGTCTTAGACTATAACTGCATTTTATACCATTTTTAATTTTGTTTAAAAAAAATATATTACAAAGTTATAAATTTATATTTCTGAAAAATCTCTTAAGTGGTCAATTACTGGCATATTGACCCTAGGTACCTCAATTTCGCTAATTTTAATAGGTGGCACTTGAAGAGCATCACTTGATTTTCCTAATAATAGAGCACACGATTTCGTGGGATTTAACATTAATGCGTGTTGTAATGAAAATTTAGAGACAGCTTTGAGGTCGTTGTTTAAAATTCCAGTTGCTTCTTTGATATCACTTGACTTATTGTTGCAAGTCTTTCAAGATTTAGGAATACGAGGCAATGTTTTAGATCTATTTAAATGCTATCTCTCAGCAAGAGAGCAATACGTAGTAATCAATGAAACAGTTAGCAATAAACTAAATATAGAATATGGAGTTCCCCAAGGGACCGTTCTTGGTCCTGTATTATTCATAATATACATGGACAGTATCTTAAGACATAATATAGTTGGATCAATTATTAGTTTTGCGGACGACACAGCAATTTTTTACAAAGCAGATACTTGGCAAAATTTAAAAAATAAAGTAGAATGTGACATGAGTTTAGTACTTAACTGTTTCAAACAAAGGAAACTCACTATAAATTTTGAAAAAACTTGCTCTCTTCCATTTAGTTGTAACTCAGCCTGCGTCCCAGAATTTACAACTTTAATAATAAATAATAACAATGAACAATCTCAAATCCAAATTGCAGAAAAGGTAAAATACTTGGGTATCTACATCGATAAACATCTTCGTTGGGACATTCATTTAAAATATCTAGAGATCCTACAAAAAAGATTTTTAAAAATTTCATTCCATAAACCCCGATTTTATTCAACGGATGTATTATTTACAGAAAATTGAAAATTCTAGATCTGCGTCAACTCTTCTTTTTACGAACTGTTACGCACGTCTTTAAGAATAAGTATAAGTTTAAATATATCGACCACAATCACAGCACAAGATATAAAACTGAGTACACAATAAAAACACCATCCTCTTTAAAAACCATAGGTCAGAGAGATCCTGCATATCTATCACCGCGGTTATATAATAATCGTCCTAAATCTGCAAGAGAATCTAAATGCTTACCCGTATTTAAAAAAAAGAGCAAAATCGTATTTATTTAATATGGATAGAAAAATAATTTATATTCTGATAAATCCTTAAGAATATTTAACTGCAAAAATGTAAAAAAAATTAAATAAAAAAAAGTACCTGTTATTAGTTAATTAGTTAATGTCTATACTTATCTTTATACATATCGTTATACTTACCTTTATATTTACTTTTACATTTTTATTTATATTTATACAAATTCAATTTATAAATTTTTTCCTATTTTAAGATCATGCACAAATACTAGAACCAAATCTCTATATATATAACTCACGCTCAGGTTTTCCTTAGTGAGTATATTTATATGAAGTATTTATCTGAGCTTACTGTTCAATGATTAAATAAATTATTATTATTAAATTATTATTATATGTATAAACTTTTTTCGTTAGTTTTCAAAACCTTTTTTAATCCAATAAAGCCGTTACGTGATCTAAAAAAAAGGAAAAGTAAATTTGAGTATCATCTGTATACATGTGAACATTACAGGCTCTACACAGCCAAAAAGACCGTGTGGTGTGTACAAGGTGAATAGCAGAGGCCCCAATATGGATCCCTGCGGCACCCCTTTGATAACATTGATAAGTGAAGACACCACATTAGCCATTTTAAGTCTTTGTGTTCTATTACACTAATAGTTTCCGACCAGATCAATCGCATTTTCGCTGAGGCCTAAGTAGTGTAATATTTTGAGAAGTAAATCATGATTTATTGTATCGAAAGCTTTACTATAATCTTATAAAACTAAAAAATCGTATGCTTTAAAAATATCATCAGTAATGTAAGATAAAGTAGTAGTACAGCTGTAAACAGATGGTAATAAGTTATTATTTTCTAAATATTCACGAATTTGCACATTAATAATCTTTTCAAATTTTTTTGAGAGCGTTGAAAGGATGCTGATTGGTCTATAATCCTTATAATCGACAGGATGTTATATTTTCCCTATCGGTGTTATCAGAGCTGACTTCCAACTTTCAGGAAATTTATTCTCTAAAATACAACAGTTAATTATGTGTACTAAAAATTGTATAATAAAAGGACAACATAACATAATCATTTTGATATTTAATTCATCTAATCCCATAGAACTATACTTTTTAAAAACTGATTATTTTGAATACAATTTCGTAATCTATTAGCTTAAAATTAAAAATACTATCATTGCCTAACGTATTGTTTGTGTAGAATTCTAAATTATCCTGATCGACAGCCATAGAAGGAATGTTATCGACAAAAAACTTGTTTATTTCATTAATGTTACCATCAAACGAACTATTTGCATTATTCTTGGAATGTACAATATCTAGACGTTTAAATTCTTTCCAAATCACATTAGAGTTACCCTTATTCGCAAGCTTAAACTGTCAGTAAGCCCGTTTTTCATTTTTATTGCGATATTTGTGTAATTGCGCAACATCCTATAATATTCACATGCAGCTGCGGTTTTAGACGTTTTAAATTTAGTTTTTGCTTCGTCCCTTAATTTCATAAGTAATCTAACATTATCGGTTAATCAAGGTGCGAGTTTTTTTGTCACTGTAATGGTTCTCCAGGACGCATGCTTATCAAAAAGATTTTGTAAAAAGCTAAGTACCCTTCTTATTAATGTCATTTTCATAGAATATATAATCTAAAGACAGTATTTCTAACTCGGTGTAAAAATCCTCTGCAATGAAATTTTGTCACAAACGGAATTATTTCAAATAGAATCCCTTTATAACTTCTCAACTTGTATTCGTTTAGTACAAATATTATCAAGGTTACTGCAACCCTACCCACATACATGCACGCGCATGCATCTCATTGGAAGTAATTTATACAGTCTGCATCCCATTAGAAATAATATATTAATTTACACAGTATGCATTTATATTTGCATCTTATTATGCATTTATATATTTATCTCATTATCTGTAATTTATTCATAGCTCATAGCTTGCTTTGAGCTTACAATCCAGTCAGTGAAAATGACTTCAACACGACAACATCTCCAAGCAAGCGGGTGAACACCTTTTAATTTATTTACTAAGGGGTTGACTAGAATCTGCTACCCTGGGGTAGTGATTACCTGTCTTCCCTCTGCTTAGTTATGAGGGGATTGTGCTAAGGCTCTCTCTCTATCTCGCTTAGTTGTAATAATCTAGGAATATCTAGAATCTAGCACCCTGGGGTGTCGATTACCTGATTACCTAGTGCTTAGTTGTAGACCTAGTGCTAGTGTAGGGTGGTGCCGACCACCCTCATGATTATGTTGGTTTTCGAAGGACATGTACGTCCTCACGCTGTATAACCTAAGTGTGTAACCCTTTTTATTCTATTGTTTTATTGTTAGTATACATAGTTGTTTTTATGACCTGTGTTTCTTTCTAACTCCACATCTGCCTACGTCCACCAGTCACGAAACGTCGAACCAGTCGTGAAAACCCTACGTGACAATTTTTGTAATCACCATAAGTGCAGGTAGTTGGAATGCGCGGTATATTTTGACATGTTATTTCACAGCTTACTAAGTCATCATCTGACAAATGAAAATTCTCGACATTCGATTGTTTTATAAGTGAAACTTTAGAAATAATTATAATATCTAACAACAAATGTAATCTAGTGGGTTCTTTGATAATTTGATTTTCCAATTTAAATTTTCTATCGTATTATTGATATATCAGTATATTATTGCAGGGTTATCTACCATAAGATTCAAATTGACAAAAATTAATTTGAAATTTTTAAGGCACTTACGGTCATTTAGAATTTAAGATAAATAATATTTATCGATAAATATCTAAACTTAGCAGATCTTTTTATTGTATCTTATGAGCTGTCTGTTTCTGGAAAGTGTTTCTTAAAATATTCTTAATTACATAAATTCTATCTCGCGACGGAAAAATATACTTCCATCACGCGTCCAAGTATTTCGACGTCCCAGTTTTGCTTGTACACTATGCAGTAAGTTTAAGCGGTGAAATCTTCTTGTATGACATACAAGCCTTTGAGTTTTTTCTTATGATTTATAACCAGTTGGCGCGTCCTATAACTGACAAATTTGATTATAGTACTCTTACCTTCTACATATTTCCCGGCCCGATGTACTCTATCGATTGATTCTTTTGAAATTTAACATCCAGTTTTTTTTATAAGATTCAACACATCTTCCTCTAATTTCTCGTTTTTTGTTTTTATTAAACCAAAAATGCCGATATTACTTCGTCTGGAGTATTGTATTGTATAAAACTTTATTTTCATGCAGAACTGGCTGAGTAATTTCTTCTACTTTACGTTTATTATATCTGCCATGCATGCACTTACTTTTTTAACCAAAGAATTCCTAAACTCTTCACTTTCAAAATATGTTTTTATTGCAGTATTAACACATGTGTTTATCTCGGCTACTTTCTGTCTTGTTAATGGCAAGTTGTTAAATAAATTTTCCGACCAGTTCAGAATTTAAAGTTTTAATATTAATGATATTATAAAATAATATTTGGCACGACCGTAAGTGTATAGCCACGACTACTCTCGCCTGCACGTGAACGAGGAAATATAGAACAGAATGATGTTTATTTTATATTTTGGCGATGACCCATACCCTTCTTATCGTGTAGTGAATGTCAATTCATCCCTCTGAGAGTTGTCAATTTAAATTTGCTGGAACTTTCGTTCACCCTTCTAAAATCGGACAGTGATCATATAAGGTTATGTATTGGATTAGCATTCAATTTAGTGGGGTATTACAATTCAATTTTTGCAAAATGACTTAATACGTCATCATGTATATTATGCATATTTCAAGTAATGCATTTTAAATGCATCATTTATATTACTGAAAAAGTCGAATAAATGGTAGCTATTGTGACAAAAAGGTGATCTTCGAAATTGTTACTTTCTCTAATAATGTTTATCGACAACTTTAGATGTTTTTTAATAAATTCGTTAGTTTGAACCCGCATGGATTTCTTGTAGTGACAACCAGGTATATAACAGATAGATTGCTCCGTTATTAATAATTAGGTATATTATTTTTTATCCCTCAAATCCACGTTTCAAAATTTAAAATCTAAAACGGATTGCATGTTGCTTTGGTAAGTTAATAGTTTTGAAATAGGCTAGATTCATACTTTCACGTTAGAGATTTACTATAGTAAATCCAACTGGACTGGACTGGACTGGACCCAAAGACACAGACAAAATATACAAATAAATGTAAAAAAATGAAAAACAAAAATTACAACTTGCTTACCTTTAATCAAAATGATACTCCAAATAATCGTAAAGTAGAAGTGAAAACTTTCCACAAATTCAGACTCTCTCAGGCGGGTCGCTTCAATGGATAACTAAATTCTTATAATTATGGTACAGTAATAGAAAAACACATTTATACAAATAAATCTTATAGATAATAACACAATTTTATTTTGTATTAACAAGTAACAATGAAACGAAAACGAAAATTGATACCATCAAAGAAATATTTTTTATATCAAATAAAAAGACAGAAATAATTGATTATAATTCAAATAGCATTAAAGAATAAGAATACAAGATGCTCTCATTTTAATTCTATAATTAATTTGTATCTCAAAATAATTAAACATTATTTATTTGAAGACAAATTAAATTCATATGCCCTTTTAGTACAATCAAAGTGCCTTATATTAATGAATAAATTAAGCACTACAGAGAAATTCATGGTTTTTGAATTACTAGGATTGTCATCCTTTCCTTGATTAAAAATTGTCGCAACAAGATTACCAACTTGGTGTTTTGCAATTCCCCTTGAATCACCTGTCTAGTTTCATTAAAGTTGACAAATAAATTAAGAAACATGTGTCATTGATGTCTGTATAATTATTTCCAATTAAAAAAAGGTTTTAAAAACTTGCAATACCAAATTCATTTAATTATTTTAAAACCATGGTAAGTAGAATTTTATTTATTTATATCCAAATCCATTAAATTATTCAATAATTTCCATAAAGTGTACTTGTTATCAGATCTCAAAGAAGAACCAAATAAACACCTAATTAACTTTTGGCACTTAATTAAACACTATGAATTAAAACTTTATAAATTGTTACATAAACTGATAACTGTTAATATATATTTTTATTAATATAAACAAAACAAAAAGAAAAAGAATTTGAAAAAGAGTTTGTTGCAAAAATGTCTATTTATGAGATTTGGCTGAAACAATTGCCTTCTATACAAATTTCAAACAAAACAAAACACTATTGACATTACATGAATACAATGTAACCAAATTTTCATTAAAGCAAAAGATAAATAAATAGTCTTATAGAAAATTAAATTCCGAATTCAATGATATACAATACTTGTATGAACAAACTTTGAACGTCGATGACACAAAATTTGCTTAAAACTATTTATTAACTTAATTATCCAAAAATACATTTTCATACCTTCATATCTTCACATATTTAAACAATATAATTTTAATAAAATTATTTACAGGTTTTTAGATTACAATAAATTCAAATAGTAAACCAATTACAATATTTCAATAAAACGTTCCAAAACGCAACATAATTACATGTTGTTATAATGATAGCAACAACAAAATGTAGCCCCTACACTTAAGATTGTATCAAATACGTTGTAAAGAAGCAGCTTTACAAACCTCCACCAAAATAGTTTAACCAAGAGCTTTAAAATTCTTTATCTACGATCATACAAAAAGTGACACTTTTTATACTGATTTTCGTGTAAAAAGTTAACGTTCAGTGAACTAGTGTTATAAAATTTTTATTGAACGCATTAGCGTGCAATAAAAATCTATCATATCTATAAGAGATGTATGAATATTAATGATTTATAAATATTTTACTAACTGCTTTCTAAACAATAAGCACATACAAATCTAAGCACGCTAATATATGACATGATACATGATACATGACATAAGTAACAAATTTAAAAAAAATATATCAAGTACAATGAATAATTTAGTAAAGCGTTATGATCGTAGATAAAACGTGTAAAAAGTCTCTTCAATGCACTCACATCCTTTAAGACACTCGCTCGTACCTCGCTCGTGTATTAAACCGTTCGCGCAATAAAGAATGGCTTTTTACACTTATATCTTAAATACCTAAAATACAAGAAACTCTCAATATTGGAGAACATCGTTATAAAGAAAACATAGTTTTAACTAGATGTTCGCAAGGCAAGTGGGTAAATATTTGTGTACACCCTCAATACAGTACACCTTATCTGTAAATGTGTTTACTTTACACATTTACTTACATTAAAATTGTCCTAAATTTCATTAAATTGAAAAAATAGATTAACTTCACCCAAATGGTTAATAGACAAGGAAGATGAACTAAATTCTATGGAAAAATCAGTTTTCCAGATATCCTTTATCTGCCTATAGTGTTTAAGTATGCACGTTAATCGTAAATAACTATATTTTAATTCATAAAGGAAAAACTACTCAAAATTATTATTTTCAAATTAAGGTTATGCAACCAATCTAGCGGGTCGTTTTGAAATTGCATAAATATGCTTATTTAAAATTATTGTGTGCGGAAATGTCTTTTTGGCATCTTACATGTCATGATAATATGAATCGATTAAAGTAGGTGAATAACCTAGTTATATCAAAGTTTAATTTGATGAAGGAAGTTGTCACTTGTGACTAGTACAGACGCTCCATGTTCGGAGTACAACGACGATTGTCATCTTGGCATCTTCTTGTAATATACTTAGAGAATCTCGACGAAACGAATATGTGATCTCGCTTTATTCGAAAATATCTCATTAGCCGTATTTTATTGGAAGAATATGTTATTTTGAGGTTAAAACCACGTTTTTTTTCCTATATCCCCTTGATTGTGTGATCATAGTGGACATATCTTTTCGTAAGTCCTAATTAGTAGTCTCAATTATTTCCTTAATTAATATAAAGCCTCTCTTGCTCATTGATATTTTAAGTACATCATGCTTTTTTGATTGATAGCAGTTGCATTCTTCTAAAGAAACTTCGATAATAGAATTGACCCCGACTTCGAAAATAGCATCAATCAATCAGTAGTATTGAAAGTAGATAGTAGTATTGAAATCGAATTTTGAAAAGTAATTGATGTCCTGTACAGTTTAACTCGGAAATCCTGTACATATTAATTTGGAAGTATTACTCAAACTGAATCCACCTGTGTGAATGTTTGCGCATTCCTCCGCCTCATAACCTATCACCTAGATACCTAAAATAGGCTCAAATTACTGCTATGATAGTTGATATATGATATGTTATTTTGTGTTTGTACATTCCTTGTTTTATCTCAAATTAATTTTTACAGTGAGATCATATCGTAGAAATCATAGTTTGCATTACCGTGGCCATACTATAGTGGCCTTATAGAGTGGTGATTTAGTTCATTTCCCTTATATAATTATTTATGACTTTATAGGTGTGTCAATGTTTGGTTTATATTTATTTAAAATCAATAATTTATTAATTCGATTTCAAAGAATTCTCTTGCTATTTGTTGGAGGTATATAAACATTTCTGGTTACCAAGGATGCATCATTCATATTGTTGGTATAACTACAATAAATTTACAATTTCGTGCGTTAATTTACAATGATCAAACTTATTATAGAAATAAAAGAGGAAGGTTGTTAGGAGGGAAGTATAATAAAAAACATAAAAAATTAAGATGAGAATTAATAAAAATTTATAATAAAGAGAACTTGTAAAGAAACTTTAAAATAAAAAAATTAAAAATGTTTTTTAATTGGGAGTAAACCTTTTATTTGATACACATATATAAAAGTAAATAATCTTCTGCTTCTGAACTTATAAGAAAAAAAGAAATGAGCCTATAAAGAGGTATGAAATAACTTACCTATTAAATATTTTATTGTGAAAACATTATTTGGAAAGGCCATAACAAATACAAGAGAATTTATTGTTTGGTTAGGCGATTGAAAATGCGGCAATACAAGAAAAAATAATAGTGTCTCTGTTCCGACATGTATGTACCAAGAAAGCTAAAGGTAACTTTGTCCACTCTTAAAAATATGAAGATGCTCTTTAACGAGTAAATAATAAAGTCTTGGATCTCAATAAACTGAGATATTGTAATCTTTTGCTAGGGCTAATCAATTTAATTTTCTTATTTGATCCAAACAATTTAATTAATCTTACTAAATAGAAAGGAGAACCATTTTACTACAATACCTGATCATTAGAATCGATACAAATCTTCAGGTATTGAAAATTTACTTCTTTTATTTCTTCTGCTTGCGTCTTTTTGAAATAGCAAATAATAAAAAATAATCTAGTTAAATATAAAAAGTGAAAATGTAACTTATTCAAAGAATAAAGAAGAATGTTAACTCAAATTATTTATTAATAATTTTCTGTTCAAGCTGACGTAAGATTTTTGAAAACAACATAAGAAGATGTTAATAAAATAAGTTTGAATTTAAAAAAAATTCATCTTTAGATGTTTAACAAACAATTAAACCTTTGCAATATATTGTTATGATATTTGACATGTCAAAAAGGAATCCACTGGTACAATAATTTTAAATAAGCATATTTATGAAATGTCAAAGCAACTGTTAGATTAGTTGCATAACCTCAATTTTCAAGAGAATAATTTTGAGTAACTTTTCTTTACTAAAGTAAGATATGTGGCCGGTTTCACAAAGCTTGATTAAACTCTGATTAACTTAATTGTGATTAAATTTGAAATCTAGAAATATGATTGGATAAAATTCAAGGTCTGTTAAATCTCAGCCAATGAAATTTCTGGATTTCCAATTTAATGACAATTAAGTTAATCGGAACTTAATCAAGCTTTCTGAAACCGGCCAATGGTGTTTTATAATTAACATGCACACAGGATATCTGCAAAACTGACTTTTCTGTAGAATTTAGTTAATTTTCCTTGTTTATTAACGATGTGAGAGACGATTACCTAATTTTTCAATTTAATGAAGTTTAGGTCAATTTTAATGTAAGATTTAACCTAAAACAGATAAGGTGTATTAGAATGGGAAGGTATACAAGTATTTACTTATCCTACCTGATCAATCAATAGTTAAGAATGTGTTTTCATATTAACGAGATTCCTAGCCCACACAGCACCATAATATCTGCTGGATGTCCTACGGATATCCTGGAGCAGCTTTACGAATATCCGAAGGATGTCCTACGAAAAGCAGTTGGATATCCTACGGACATCCGTGGGATGGTAAAATGAGACTAAAATAGACATCTTCAGGATATTCGATGAAGGATATTCCTCGGATATTCTATTATTAATATCCGTTGGATATCCTATACAATATATCCTCGGGACATTCATTACAAGATATCTTTGGTATACAATATGCAAAATATCCCTTGGATATCCTGTACAAGATATCCACAGGAGGTCTAAACAAAATATCTTTGGAATATCTTATATTCATTATAAATAATATAAAAACAGATTGTTTCTTTAAATTTTCACTTTTAATTATTGTAGTTAACAATTGTTTTATCCAAACAGTGGCTTCTTCAAGCGCCTAAAAAACATGCTAAGCTAATGTAACTTCTGTAAAAATTGGCAATTATAAATCTGCAATAAACATTATATTCCTTGAACGTGCTTAGATGTGGGTAATGGGAGCGGACACTATTATTATACAAATAAATTTAACAACGGTGAATTGTTCAGCTCTGTTAGGTCGTTTATAAAGTGAATATTTAAAAAACAATCTGTTTTTATATTATTTAAGATGGATATAAATGTTTATCAAGTAAATGCCGAATCAATTCATTAATTGATTATAGAATTACTATTAGAGGATTTGCTAATTACATATCGGTATCAAATAAATAGTATATGAATATAATAAAAGAAATGATGGAGGTATATGCTTATAAAATATAAAAATTTATTATAATTATAATAATAATAATAATAATAATAATTTATTTCCATAGACACTGAAAATACAACGTGTGGGAATTGTCAACAAGTGTAAGGTATATAATAGGTAACATATTAAAATGGTAGATACAAACATACACTAAAACAAATATTAAGAAGCAACGATCTACATATAAATATACAACATATTAAAGTTGTGAAAAAACAAAAAAGGAACATTAATTAATGAAAAGCAATGATCTACACATAAAAGAATGTAACAAAATTGCAGTGGAACATTGTTATATAAAACTAAAGTCTACAAGTTCTATTCAGAAAACTCGTTAGTCGAATAAACACACTTATTTATTAGATATTCTTTTAAAAGATATTTAAAGCTACTGCGACTAGAACTATTTCTTATATGTAGTGGTATGTTATTAAAAAGTTTTAAACCTAATATATTAGGCGAATTCTTTGTTATATTAAGTTTGCCAAAAGGAACGTGAAAATTATTTTTATTCCTTGTATCATGTTTATGAACCATGTTATTTGTTAAAAATTTAGATCTATTATTAAATATATTAAGACATAGTTCTAGTATAAATAAGCTAAAAACAGTTAAGATTTTAAATCTGTGAAATAATTCTTTGCAAGAGTGTCTTGTGGGAACATTTGCAATTATTCTGAGAATCTTTTTTTGTATAATGAAAACATCCTTAGTTGTAGTTGAACTACCCCAAAAACTGATACCATATCTCAACCTACATTCTACATGTGCGTAATAGAGAGAAATCAGTTGCTGTGTTGTAAGAATATTTCTTAGAGATTTAAATAAGTAGCACAAAGAATTTAACTTTGAAATTAGATTATTACAATGCAGATTCCAGCTTAAATGATTGTCAAGATGAATTCCAAGGAAGGTGACATTATCACAGTTCTTAATAGTGGAATTATCGATTTTCAAGTTTAAATTTGTACAAGGATGTTGACGAGTGTGAAACGTAACAGATTGGGTTTTTTGCAAATTGAAGTGCAAGCGATTTTCTATAAACCATTTTTGTAATCTGTTTAAAAAACTTTTACATTTTATTTGTAGGACATCCTCGGAAGTATCCGATATGATTGCAGTGGTATCATCAGCATAAATAGTAAGTTTGACTTGAGGGTCTAAAAAAGCAAGATCATTTATATATAATAAAAACAACACAGGGCCCAGAATGGAGCCCTGGGGAACTCCAATATTAATTTCAGTGCAGTTCGAATTAAAATGCTTGATATTATTACCACTGTTAAATGACATCGACACATATTGAATACGAGAAACTAGAAATGATTTTATCCACTCAAATGAATTACCTCTTAACCCGAAATTGGATAATTTATTAAATAAAATCTTGTGATCAACGCAGTCGAATGCCCTGCTGAGATCACAAAATATCCCAACAGGACATTCTCCTGCTTCGACATGTTCAATAACACATTCATAAAATGAATGGATTGCCGTATTTGTGCTTTTACTAGCAGTAAAACCATGTTGAGCTTTAGTTATAATTTCATGTTTCTTAAGAAATTCTTGCAGTCTATTCAGGAAAGCAAGTTCAAAAATTTTTGAAAAGGCAGAAGTTATAGTTATAGGTCTGTAGTTGTCACTTAATTGACGGTTTCCCTTTTTATAGGTAGGAAGAACTTTACTCATTTTGAGTTTTGAAGGAAAACATCCCGTTTGAAACGATAAATTTATTAACGTGCAAAGAGGAGACAAAATTGCCGAAGATACAATTTTTAGTACAGCAACTGGCACGTCGTCTGGTCCAGAAGACCATTTACTTTTTAGTTTCTTTACCACCGTGTTGGCAAACTCATCATCGGTATATGGTTTTAAAAATATGGAGGAAGATGTGGATCTATCCTCATGATTAATTTGACTGCTAGTACCACTTTTAGTCTGCCCAATATTTCGTGAGATTTGCAATGGAATATGCTTAAAGTATTCATTAAAATAGTTGACAATTTGACTAGGGTCATCAAGGCAATCGTTATCAACAACTAAAGTAACATTTTCATGTTGTTTAACTTTATTATTAAATTTAGATACAACTTTCCAAGACATTTTTGTTGGATTATCTGATGAAAATATTTGTTTCTGATAATAATCTTTTTTAGTATTTCGAACTAATGCGTCATGCACCTTTTTTGAATTGTTATAAAAATCTTTTAACTCAGGATAAATTTTTTGAAGTTTAAACAGATTAAAAAGTTGATTACTTGAGTATCTAATTGTTTCATTAACCCAACTTTTACTATCATTTTTGTACCTTTTAGTTTTCAAAACGAAATTATTATTAAAATGAAATAGAAATCGATCATAAAAGAAATCGAAGGCCTCGTCTAGAACCTTAAAATCTGTAATAAAGGACCAGTCTTCACAAACTATATCATTTGAGAAGTTTTTTATGTTTTCATTTGAATAGCATCTACTTTTGGATGTGATATTGTCTACTTTACCGGAAATTATATTAGATTCTAATAAAACACTGCGGTGATCTGATATATAAGTATCAATAACACAGCAACTACCTATTTGGCTACCGTTTGAAAAAATATGATCAATAGTGGTCGCACAATTTCTATTATTATCTATTCGTGTAGGCCATCTCACTAAGGAATTCATGTTATAAGATAATGAGAGATTATGTAGTTTGCAATAATTCCCACTTTTATCAGATAAAGAATCAGCATTGAAATCACCACATAGAATAAAAAATAAATTTGGTCTGTACAAGACATTTATAACATTATCAAGCGTACTTACAAAATCATTAAAATTTCCACTCGGCGATCTGTAACATGTAATAATTATTACGACAGAGGAAGTAGTTGGTTTCCATTTTACGGCGCAAATTTCAAATTGTTTTTCAGTACAAAATTGATTCAGATCAATAGGAACAACATCAAGACCGTTTTTTGACCAAATACCTACTCCACCGCCTTTACATTCTTCTCTACAATAATAACTACAAAGTTTATAATTGTTAAATTTTAAGTACTCCACAGCATCATACTTAGCATTTATTTCTGATAAACAAATAAATTTTAAGTCATTATAAAAAGGTTTAGTAAATTCTACTTCCAAATTATTTATTTTATCGTTATTTAGTGTTTGAACATTTAACAAGAAAATATCAGGATTAAAAACTATGTAATCACATTCTTTCGTGGACGCAGATAAAAAAACTTGCTAATGCAAGCCCCTTTTGGCCACACTTCAGGATTGAGGGCTTTTCTAAAATTGGTTTCGTAAATATTTACTTTAAAAGAAGAATATTGCATTTTATGTTTGGATTCCAGTTGTTCACATGTGACCTCAGGGTAATCCTTTTTTAAAAAGTTTATCACATCATCAGGACTAGTTTCCGGATGAAGTCTGTAGATATGTAAAGCCACCATTCTTGGGACAGTTTTGATACTGCTGATTTTGCTTCCGACTATTTTTTTTTTATTCCGTAACGGCTTGTCTGTGGATTTATTGTTATCATCCTCATTTTTAAGATTATTATTTCTACTACTCTGTCCACTACTGGACGCAGTAGAATTTAATTTAGCAATTTCATTGAATTTTAATTTTGTAACTACAAAACATAACACTTAATTGAGGTAACTACAAACATAAAAATTATATTTAACTTATTATTAACATAAAGACTTCTTCTGTTGAACCTCTCATCTGCCGCCCCTTTCAGAAATTGCTGAATTGGTTTTTCGGCATCCTTTTCTGTCTAATCTAGATCTCTGTTTAGAACTTGTGTAATAATATATAAATGTTAATACTCTTAGCGTAAATGCAATTCTAGTTATTTTACTTAACAAAAATGCTGCAGTTTTCAGTGTGGAATTTGTTTTGTTTTCCCCGACCAATTAAATTTAAAGGTGTTGTCTCCAACAAATCGTGGTAGAGCCCTTTTGATCACTTCATAAGGAGTGCTGCCACCAAATCTTGCAACTTGATTGATTTGATTTGATATTTTTTTGCGCTATCTGAAAAACAGTAGAATTTAATAGATCACAATGCGGATATGGCAAATTTTACCCATCAACGTCGTGCCTGTTATGTCCAAGTTTAATAGAGATGAGGCTGTAAATAAATGTTGCTTTAAATGATAATTATTGTAGTATTATAGTATTTGTCAAAAGTAAATAAACTATAGATTTGTTACCTTTTTATTAGAGTACCTACATAATTATTAAAACGAATAAACCAAATTCGGTAATTCTACTTACCAAATGCTCTTCTGCAGGTGGGTTAGTGAAAATTAAAAGCACTTTATCGTAAGATCAATCACCAACAAACCAAATCAAATATATTTAATCGGAGCGCTCGGAGTAATAGTTGTGAATGCTGAATGCTCAAACTGAAATGACCGAAAAATAAGTTGTTTGGATCACGCTCGAGTCTAACAAAGTTGTAAATCTTTTCGAGGTTTGGACATTTTTTAACACTAGGCAATGTCATAAAACTTACCCAAAGAGGGTCGATTACAGATGTGAAGCATTATAGCATTCCAGGAAGAATTCACTGAATGCCGCACGATTTAAGAAATATACATACTAACATACACGTCATATCATCTCTCAATTCTTTGTTTTTGACGTGTAAATAATAACTAAAACCACGAGAATCTTGCCGTCAGCAAAATATCAGTCAATGTTAATTTAAAGAATATCAGTTTTCTTAACTAAAATACCTTGAAGTTAATTTACAAAAGTAATTTTGGATAATTTTTTTAAATCAATATTTTATATATTATACTCTATCTATTAATATCTAATTATGTAATTATATATCTTTTTTAGAGAATCTTATAAGGCATTATAAATAATAAATAAATAAGAAAAAGTAACTAAAAACTAATGTTTAAAGGTGTACGCTACCGATACAAAGAAATCAAAAAAAAATGTAGGGTAACAATTTGTCATAACACATAAACACTATATTAAGATTATAGCAATAACGAGCAATCTGTACTGTTTTTATATCGTACACCCTATGTGTTACGTGAAAAAAATTTTATCGTTAAAATTTTATTATTATAATTTATAAAAAATTTATGATAAAAAGGAATATCGTAGGAGATTCGAGTCGTAAGGTGTATATCTTAAGGATATCTTGTACAGTATATCTTTAGGATATAACACTCAGAATATCTCATGGATGTTCAGTTTGGGGATGTACGATCATTCCTTGAATCGACGATACCTGGGATATCCACAGAATATCCTGCATTTTATATCCTGAGGATGTGGCGTGCTGCATATCTCACGGATGTTCAGTTCATGGACGGGCGATCCATCCGTTAACAGACCATATACTGGATATTCCCAGGATATCTTGTGCTATATGGGCTCAGTTGCATAATTTTTTGTATTTCAAAATTTAACAACTCTTGGTTAAATAATTTTGGTGGAGGATTGTAAAACTGCTTCTTTACCAATAATTCTTACTATCTTATATGTAAGGGCTGGTTTTTATTAATAATATCAGATAAACAACATGTTTTTTATGTTGCGCCTTGGATCGTTTATTAAAATATTGTAATTGGGTTAATATTTGAATTTGTTGTCATGTAAAAACATGTAAATAATGTTATTATCATATTGTTTAAATGTGTGAAGATAGGAAGGTGTGAAAAGGTATTTTTGGATATGTAGATGTATATATGTACAGGGTGATCCAAATTGAATGAACACGGTTTGAATTTACCGCCACGTTAAATTATTGTCACATTGGCAACATGCATACTTTTCTGCTTCTTTTATTTTACAGCGGCGTCTCAAAAATAATATAACTTTTAAACTTCGTTAATTTTAAATAATAAGCTTACTTGATAATAAAAGCTCGTAACAAACTGTAGTTCTGAAAAACTGTTTTGTAAAATAAGAAAACAAGCAAAATAAAACAAAAATTCAATGAAAACCTGAACAACGTAGTAAAGTACAACGACGTAAACGAGAAAGTAATAGTTTTCAATAGGGCTACACTAACAACGTGAAATACACTAAAACCTAAGGCGCGAAATTCAAACAGTCTTCACTTAATTTGGATCGGTAATTGGTAATGTATAGTTGGTTGCATAAACATAGAGTAAATGCAATGGTTTGAGATGATTATTTTATATATAAAATACACCAACATATTGCATTTTAATTATAGCACTGTATATAGTAACCAAATGGGATTATTTTATTTACACATTTGTTCGAAAATCCTAAGAACAACTTTTTTGCGTTCTCGAAATGAGGATGTGAATTTCTTATGCTCCTTATTATGCAAATCTTAATGCGTAACTTTACTGACATGCCAGGGTGTTCGGGGCTTCTTGTTTGATCCCATCGGCGAAGCGATCATAAGAGACTAACCATAGGTTGATCATTAATTTAGTAATTTATGAATATTAATTTATATATAAAATCAGCCTATAGTTGACAACATACAACACTTGAAAAGAGCAGTTTCAGTTTTGTAGTGTAACACCGGAATTTCCGGTTACCAATAAATGTTTATTAAGCTTTTATAATTGATAGAACCATTTTCCTTTAGTAGGGAGGATTCTAAATTTACCACATCAAAAACCAATATCGTATTCTTCCAACATATCAGGATCAAATAAAACACAAACAACAAAGTTCATGGGTAAAGCTAATATTCGTCAATTTGACTATTTATTTTGCAAACTTTAACAGAAGGTTCTAATTTGTCCACACAGTAAAGCACAACCTTAATTACTTCTTGTCAAAATCTTGAGGCTATCCTCATCAAATTTTTTCATCACAGTTACCATTTAAGTCGCTTTGAAATCTTTTGTTTTCTTTGACAATCTGTCAATCCAATTTAGTATTAAAATTTACTAGTACTTAACAAAATGTCTTTTGGAACCTTGTCTGCACCTTCTCATCTCGAGATTAAGTTCAATAAGATACTTGGAGCTAAAAAATCAAATTTGTTTTTATATAGTATAATAAAACTTCAAGCTTCAACAATGCTAAACAAATAAAAGTAGTTTATTCTGAACGCGACTATAAAACAGTATGGTTTTCCTGTTATTTCGTGATAGTGGTAATTGCTGAGTGCTCTTAGTGATTGATGCTTGTTGAGTAAACGTTACTAAATATTGTTTGCAGAGTAAAATTATCGTTATAAACTGGTGAGTATCACTATTCACGTTTATCAGTCTTTTATGCCATTTTGCAGATTTGATTACTTGCTGTCTCGAGTGTTGAGTTTTCTTTATGTTTATTCTTGAATGGATCTACTAATATATGAAGTTATGTGTATACCTTTAACTGTGATTACTATGTCTCTATTATGGTATTTCTGTGTTGAGATATGTGTAATTTATTATTATGTTATTATTTACTACCTTGCGTATTGTCAACGATATTAATTTGTTACCTTTAATTAAACTAAATACAAAACAAACGCCGCACGATGGACGCCAACTATAACACCATTAAAATTCAAATACTGAATACCTACTGCAATTACTTACTTGACAGTAAAAACGATACTTACTGTACTCTAATGCACCGGCTGAGATCTCTAATTCTGCAGAATCAAATACAGGTGTGGGAGTTAACCCCAAAGGCTTCAGATTAATTAATACATTCAGGAACAAATAAAAAATAGTGGACGCCACCAAACTAAATAATATTCATATAGTTTTTATAGCAAGCGAGAAGTCATCAGTTTGGGAACAACTTTCCATTTAAAAATAACGCTAAGTTAATCAATCACATTAGTCATTAATAAAAAATTTTAATTGACCAAAAATATAAGCAGTGCGTTGAGCCTAACTATATCAAACGATAAATGAATTTGAAGTCTGTATATTGAAACATAAAAAAGTTTGAAAACATCACACAATAACCATTTTAGATAAAAAGAATTATTTTAACTATTACTTAATTTACAATCCCAAATAAATTTTACATAAACTACTTAATTAAGCTATCAATACCTTGAAACAGTTATCCTTAATCCAACATAATTTTCATAGATTCCTTGCGCAAATGAAAGACTTCAAACACATTACACTAAAACACAATATTAACCATACACATAAATTTCACTATAAAACTGCTGACCTGGAAAAACAATACGGAAACAAATCTTCTGAATTTTGAACTATCTGGTTTTTAATTTCAACGGTGAACTTTAACATGATTATTTTCAATAATCTCCATTAAATAATAAATTCTTTATTATTATAATAATAACTGGAATGGTACTTAGGTTAACTTGAATGTTTCCTGAAAATATTTGTTATAAAATTCTTGCACTACAGGAAACGTGCTACGATTATCAATTTATTATTATTAATAAATGCGTCAATGTGTTAATTTAAAAGTCTACTGTTGATTAGCTTTAAATAATTTCTTTTAAGCCAATACAACGTTCAAATAAGCGGGAATTACTACAGATGTTTAAGAGCAAATATACGGCAACGGAATGATTCTTACGTGAATGAAAATTCACCAAAATTAATTTCTAAACAATCCTCTTCACTGGATTAATTTCTTAACAACAAAATCTGTACGATATAACACTAAAATTTGCTACGTTCTAAACTGTACTGCAAATATGTGAAGGTAATGCCACTAGCTCGCGACGGCCGTAGCCAACGCCCACGTTAGTGTACCCCCTAACTTTGAAAACTATCCCAACTTTTAAATGAAATGAAGAGAGGGTTATTTTAAACCACTACTAATATAAAAGCTAACGATAATTTAAACCAATAATAGTCCCGTTCCAGAACATTCTATGGGGATTCACAGCGACTAGATATTGCGTTGTAGGGTGAAACCTGATATTTTTACATTTGGTTTCAGATCGTTTGTTATTTGTTTGCGTTCTATTCAGAAAGTCTATTCATCCACATTAAAGATAAACACGTACAGGAAATATAAAGTTGAATGTTTTCTTTAACATATAATTGCTTTGTTAAAACGGCAAGTTTTATTTCCGAATTGTTATAAACTCAATTTTATCTGTATTTTATTCTAGAAGCAATTTCATCTTGTGTGAAAACATTTTGCTATGAGCTTTGATATTAAAGAAGACACCCTTTTAATTCGAAATATCGCCTACAATTTTAACCCAACTAAAATATACTGAAATGTACAGGGCAGTACTAAATTTTTTCCACTAATGCATTAAAATTTACATTAAAATTAAATCGAGAATTTTAACACGTTACAGGTATTGAAATTAAATGTACTTATAGAGAATATTACTATAGTTACTTAATGAGTAACATTGATAATAAGGCAAATTGCATGCTATGGTATTTGGAGAAGACATAAGTTTCAGAGGCAGTGTGTAGTAACTAGAATAATTCTCTCCTTCTTATATGTCCTACTTTAAGTTGTACATTTTATACAATAAGCTCACGCCTATAAAAACGACGAAGTCCTGAGGGTTCCAGGCTAAAGCTGTGTACTTTTCCATTCATAGAGTCCTGAGGGTTTCAGACACAGAACTCTGAGGATTTCCGACTAAAACCTTATGCTTTTTCCATCCATGAAGTCCTAAAGGTTTCAGGCATAAAGCCTTGAGTTTTTCCATTATAAGTCCTGAGAGTTTCAGGCTAAACCCTTGAGCTTTTTCCATCCACGAAGTCCTTGGGGTTTCAGGCACGGAGTTCTAAGGGTTTCAGGCACAAAGCATTAAGGTTTTTTCATTACAAAGTCCTGGGGGTTTCAGGCCAAAGTCTTCAGCATTTTCCATCCATGAAGTCATGAGGGTTACAGGTGCAAAGCTTTGAGCTTTTTTCATTATGAAGTTCTGACCTTTACCTAACTAAGAATATTTTATGTAACTGTTTTTGCTTAGCAATAAATAAATTTTAAGAAACAAGAGCTTGGAATTTCAGATTTTTAGGCATGCAAATCTGTTTTTAAACGTTTTTCTTGAATACGTTATGTTGGACACTAGAAATTCTATTGGTGCACCTATGACATTTCTAATTTAACGGAGTTGTAGAAAAATGTGAAGCCCGTTGACGTCATAAAAGATTCGTGTTATTCTCGCGCTAACACCGCAATAGTGCCGTAACAAATAATGATTTTAATTACTAATTACGACAGACGAAGGTTAATGTAAGAGGAACGCTCTACAGATATAGAAAAACAAGTTGGAAGAATGTACGAAACCATATGTATGATAAGGAACGCGCTAGTAAAATAAAGAAGGGTTTATATCGGGCCACGCCTTGGCTCTTCTCAGTTTGTGTTAGTGGGGGAATATTCGAGCATTAAAGTTGTTTAGTAAACTACAAACCAAGCATTGGTGTGGTTGTTGTATTTGCACTTTTGTTATCATGCCGGGCTATTTAAATACAAATGAAGAAAAAATCCAAATTTTAAAATGGTATTTTGGGGGCCTCAAGATATAATAAATTTACTTTTTGTAGCATTTGAAAATCGTCCGATACCAACTTCATCGGCAATTATTAAAATTATTCAAAATTTCGAAAAATTTGGATATATTTAATAATTTCTGTAAAAAGTGCCAACCACCAGATGATGAACACGCTTGACAGATGAATGAGGAAATAATTATTAATTTCAATTAATATTTAGAGTTTTTAATTTATTTTAATCGAGCAGAAAATTTCTTACGTTTTTAAAATGTTTTATTAATTTGATTAGTAGTTTAGGTTTCTCTTTTGTTATGCTTTTATAAGAAACTTTATTTTATTTTCAGTCATTATAAAAATTGTAAGCTACTTAAAAAGAAAGAAATTATTTCATCCTAATTTGCCAAATCATTTTTTAATGGGAAAATTTACTACTACCATGAAATGCTTAACTTTCAATTACAAACAACTACACCAATACTTGGTTTGTAGTTTACTAACCAACTTTAATGCTCGATTATTCCCCCAGTAACACAAACTAAGAAGAGCGAAGGCGTGACCCGATATAAACCCTTCTTTATTTTACTAACGCGTTCCTTATCATACATATGGCTTCGTACATACTTCCAACTTGATTTTCTATATCTGTAGAATAACTTGACAAGTAAAACATCCTTCTGTTAAAAGAATAAACTAGTCCGAACGAAGTTTCGTCTAGCAAGCAGGTGATGTCAACAGGTTCTTCTCGTTTTTCGATTACTTTATCAACGGTGACACTAAAATGAACGATTTAAATCATATAAGTGTACTCAATCTTTCGTAAAGAACAGGCTTACAAAAAATTATTATTGGAAAGAATATTGTTATTGAATTGTCAAAAAGTTGTTTGTTCTGCACATTTCATTGTATCCAAAAGATGCAAAAATAGGAAGCAGTAAATTTTAAAATTTAAGAGCACAGTAGTAAGTAAAGTCAAATAATAAACATCTTAATATACAGTTAGATATACATAACTGCCCTAACAGACGTAGAACCACAGTATATATAACATACAATAATGTGACTGTCGCAAATAATTTTCATCCACCACACCACATGCTGGCGCGTGTCGGCAGTATGCAGACAGCAGTTCTGTTTCAAACACGCAACAGAACGTATCGAAATTACCAGAGCCGGATAAACCCACAATCGTGCAGTATTAGTGTCAGTAAACAATGCATAGTGTTAGTCGTTGTGCCCCCAAAGGCTGTAAAAATACCTCGGAAAGAACTACAATTAGTTTTTTCAGGTTTCCGATTTCAGGTTATTTTTTCCTACATACTATTATTTTTTAATAAATTCGCTCGTAGAAACAATGCCGTATTTAAGAATTCACTTTTGTATATATTTACCAATTGCTTAAAATTGAATTACTAACACGTAATAGAACAAATAAGCGATTACGAAATCCTACATAGTAAAATTTTTTATGCTGATTTATTAAAAGAGTTCAACAATCTAGGTCAACGCCTTATCAACAGGTATGAACTACAGCGTCTTTTGTTACTCTCAACTGTTAAAAAAGTCAAAGCGTGCGTTAGGATTGTACTTTTTGCATTTCGTTTGTTATTGAGTCTTTAATTTAATATGAATGAAAATAAATTTTATTATTATTAATTATTATTAGTATAGTGTAAATTGATTTCATCTCCCCTATTTTGTACGTATGTGATTTCGGTGACCTAGATTCTCCATTTGTTTGTTGAATAGGTATTCAAATTGTATACAGCTATGCATTTGTTCGTAATTATTTCTAAATAAAATGAAATGTCTATTGCAGCGCAAGAATATGGTTAATGGCTTGATAGAATAATGTAACTTTAGTTGGTAATTGACGACGTAACAAGAAACAACTCTTCTTACTTAGTTTAATAAATATTTTAAATATCTAAATTGATTATCGTTTTATTTATTAGATTCTATAAGTAAAACAACTTCAATCAAATGGTTCGCTAAACATAATTCTACTTTATATTTTGTTTACATATTTGTTCGAGACATTTTATTCAATGCGGCTCTGCGTTTTATTTACCGGCGATGCCGACCGATAAACGTCGGTCCACTACTTCGTTTATGGGCGTGATATTCGAAGGTGGATTAATAAAATGAATGGTGTCCCATGCAAGTGAACCTACTGATTGTTATATATACTGTGGTAGAACTACGAAGTCGTATATTACAGGCATTAAGTTAGATAAAATAAGTCAAATTGTGTGTCAAATGACAGAATGGCGTCTATTCCACAACAACAATGTTAAAACAAGATGCCTAAGAAGAAATCCACTCTTGAAGGAATCGTTACGGGAGATGAGATAAATAGAAATCGATAATTAATTAGAATAAGTATTTTAAACTTTGAGACTTGCTATAATGAAAAAAGAAATAAACTAAAACGAAATAGAAAGTAAATGAAAAAGTTTTTGTATTAAGAAGAAAGATATAAATCTCGAAGGAAAATGGTAAACAGAATAAGTGAGGTGGAACTAAATTAGAAAAGAAAATCGTCCTATAACAAAGTTAGATTCAAACTATATTTACATTAATATTACATCAAAAAGATACATTTAATCAGCATGAATAACACTCGCTGGTCCACAAAATGTTACTTTTCTGACGTTAAGTTGAATTGAAAGATGTGTTTTATGCAATCTAAATGATAAAATAAACAATAAATGAGCTAGAAAGATTCAGTAACAGAACAAATCCATTTTTAATTAAAATAAAAGTGAATGAAGCAATGAGAATCTGTTGGTCCTAGCGTACGTCACTGAATTCTTAGCAACGTGAAATTTGCACTCTTATCTTATCTCATCTCGGGTCGTATTTGTTTATTCCGGTGTGATTACAAAAATGACTCATTTCATGTATTTATGGTTGAAGTATAGTACGTACTACATATTACGCACAATAAAGCGAGCCGGCCAGCGCCGAGATACTGGCCAACTCGCAAGTTGTTCGCAGTATGAACGTAGGTATTACGTTTTAGAATATAAGGAATGTAGCAAATTATAAAGGTTCTTATTGTTTTTATTGTAATTTTGCGATAATAATCTCTAATATTAATAGATATTAAAAATTATATAATAATGTTAAAATTAAACAATTTTACTTTAATTCAATCACAATTTTATATCCTTATATAGTAATAATAACTAAATTATCGTAGTCGCTTTAGTAGTTAAAAAAAAGCCCAGGGTTTGATTCCCAACCGGGCTTATAATTTTTCTATATAAATTAGCATTCAAAATATAATTTAATGTAAAACAAAAATTAAACAAAATAAATTAACTTTTATGTACAATTCATAACCGGTTTTACAAAGCTTGATTAAATTCTGATTAACGTAATTGTCATTAAATTTGAAATTCAGAAATTTCATTGGCTAGGATTTAAGAAACCTGAAATTTTATCCAATTATATATCTGGATTTCAAATTTAATCACAATTAAGTTAATCGGAACTAAATCAAGCTTTGTGAAACCGGTCATATATTTAAATTACTTAATAGTTTTATAATATTGCACGTGCTGACATCTATGGCAATTTAATAGAACTACTGAAAATGCTAAATTATTTCCCACGGTCATTTTCGTTCAGTGTAGAGATTGTGAGCAATGCGTCATTTTTATGGCTAGACTGTGTGAAATGTGCAATTTTCTATAGTGGTCGTCGATAAAATGTCTTTTATTTAATTCATCTTACTACGTAAAAGATAAGATATATTCATAAATATAACTTCACTTTTCTACCAAAGCCAATAACGTTATAGAATATTGTTCTCGGCCTGCTGGTGCATCAAGAAGATCCTCGTGACTTTTTTAAATGACCTTCATGCAGCTGCCTCAGACTTATTTAATGTTTGTTCAAAACCTGCACTTTTCATAAACGCCGTTATTTAACTCATGGTGCCTCATTGGTTTCCCACGTTTCCGCTGTGACACCGCTCTTATCAGCCGAATCTAATTAGTCCTAATCAAAGAATAGAGAGGATAAGAATGGAAGGCTAACGACCTCAAAAATAGTAACGCCATCTAGTTTGTTGGATGTTAACTGATAGCAAGATGGTTATATTTTGACGTAAGTTTGCATGCTGTTGACACGTGTTGAATCAAATAGGTTAAGAAAAGTAAACATTTCGCGGTTAATAACACTTGTTAGATAGATCTTTTTATGAAAAGTATTATATATTGTTTTTTTTATGAATTAAAATTTTAAAAATGTCTAGCGATTATTACGCCATCTTTACGTGCCAGGTGTTAACTAGTACTGTAAAATAAGGTCAGATTTTTGCATATAGTTCTTATGGAGTCTTCTATTCATATTCCCTCTGTTCTTTGGTCATAATTAGGTATAGGATTTGTATGCACTTATAAATGCTGAAATATGCATGCACTTATGCACTATAAAAACGTGAAATATGCACTTAAATATGCACTTAAAAATAATGAAATATGCGTTTATTAGAAATTTTTAATAAATATATGCACTTTCATTATTAAAAAAACACCTGTTTAGCGTTATTTTATTTACATAAATTATTTTAATTAGACATCCTATGCAATAATTTAATTAATTATATTTTCTATACATAGAGCGTTACAGTTCACATGACGTACATTTTTAAATTTTCAAAAGTAAACATATGCCTATTATCCCTAAATATTGTTTTATATTTTGAGAAACTCCGTTCCACATCGCAAGACGTAATTGGGGATACTTAAAATTGTTTAATTCTACAAGCGAATAATGTTTTAGCTCGTCTAAAATGTCTTGGCAGATAATGCATCGTTTATGCTTTTAATTAAGTGAAAACCAGGATTTTTGTCTATAACGGATTTAAATTTTTGTTTATAGCCAAACCCTTTGACCCTTTTACTTTATTCAAAGAAACACCTAACAATTTTACATGCTCAAGAGATTTATCTAATGAATTTCCCTGGCTTTCTAATTTCTGAATTACTTTAGCTAAACGCACAAAATTTGTCAAAACAAACAATAATTCTGCCCACACCTCCTTAGTATTAAAAGCATTCTGTGCGCTTTGTATGCATAGTGCATCGTGTTTATTAAGTTTATTTACAAATGCTTTAATAATATCAAAATAAGTTGCATAATATTCTGCTGCAGAAAGCCAAGTACCCCACCTTGTTATTACAGGCTCATGTGGGAGAGGCACTTCTTGAGCAGTTTCCCTAAATATTTGTATGCGATATGGAGCTTTACAAACAAGTTTTTTACATCTGAAATTATAGAGTTTACGTTAGGATATATTTCCCGCACTTTTTCCGCAACTCTATGCATTGCATGGGAAAGACAAGTTAAGTGGATCATTTTTTTGTACAGAACTTGTAATCCTGCTCCAGCCTTGATCATGTACGGTGCCGCGTCGGTGACGAACAGGAGTACTTTGTTGTACTGTATGCCGTCCGGCCACAAAATAGCCATCGAATCATTAAACAATTTTGCCACAGAACAATGATTGGTGCTCTTGAGAACGTCCATTGCTAATAGATAGGATTTGGGATTGTTCTCCGAATTTAAAACGCCAATTATAACGTTAGCCACGTATCTGAAAACAAAACTTTGATTTTTATTTTATCGAACTACATAATTAGTCGGTTACAAACAATTAGCGCAAAACAGTTATTTAAAAAAATTATATTTTAATCAAGCAAAAATATTGATGTGATTAAATATGTAACTAACAAAATAGAAAATAAAACATCCGTAAATTGCTCTGCTGTCTTTAATTAGTTAAATTTTACTAACAAAACGAAGGAAATGAAGTTTCTACGCACCTTCCAGTAGTGTCAGTAGATTCGTCAATGGAAACCCATATGTAGTTATTCGCTACATGTTTTCTAATTGATTTTATGGTCTCTTCGTATAAACGAGGTAAATAATTTTTCCTGAGTGTAGACTCGTCGGGTATTGGGATTTTTGAAATTTCTTCCATAAAATTACGAAATGCTGATTGATTAATTTTACGTAACGGGATATCTGCAGCCACTAATGCACTACATAGTTTTTTATTAAATTCGATCGATTTGCTGGACTCACCGCACGAATTATTAAGGTACCCCGGTAACAATGTTTGTTTTTTTAATTTCAGGGCAACACACTTTTGATGTCGAACCGTGTTCAGATGTTGTCTAACTTGAAAGCGTTTCGTTGCAGTCACTTTATTGTCGCACACTGTACAATACAACACCTTGTCGTCAGCTGTAAGAACACTTAATTCCTTAACATAACTTCGAAGTGTAACAGACACAGACCGTTTTTCTTTACCCATCTTTACACTCTAAAATTTCAAATTGAAATGCAGTTTGCAATTTCTGAACTGTCTTAATTGAAAGATTACAAGATTAGTAAACAAAAGTACAGGCAAATTTTTCTATGAACAGGAAGTTGTCAAAGGGACTTTGGAATTTCCTAATACCTATTTATGACAATACCGCAGGATGTAAGTATTGAAATTTTTGTTGAAACTTTTTGTTTCTTAGAAAATATTAACAAGTACACAGATGGTTAAGGCAGTAAAATATTTTAAAGCCTAGTGTTTAACAATAAGCTTTAATTATGGGTTTCCCCTAGACTCAACTAAGCCGCCCTTGGTTGGTTGTCTAAAATGCTAAAATGATTTAAAAAATATTACAAATTTCATAATTAAAGCATGTAAAACGCTCAAAAAGTGGTGAAATATGCGCACTCGTTCAAAAATGCTAAAATATGCATGCATTTATAAAAAACACCTAAATATGCATTTATATGCACTTTCAAATTGACATTCGTGATTCATCTGTGGCTTAAACATGTAGAAATATAACTCTGCATATGTTTGCTATAAGCAGAAAAAACATGCAAATGCATAGAAATACCTATACCTAGTCATAATCATCAGATTGCTCTACATTTACATTTTTCTGCTTAGGTATAAATAAATTATTCGTAGCGTAACGGGAATAGCTATACTAGATTTAACAAAATGATTGCCGACCAGTGTAATTATTGGAAAAAATAATACATATTCAGCAACAGAAGTAATTTAGCAATAATAATAATAATGGCAGTTTCACATCAGTTTTAGCATGAATACTTATACCTTTAAACATTTATTTGATTACGTCGTATTTTCTATTTGTGTAATATTTACAGTCCTAAAATTTCCAAAATGTGTTTGTTCCCCTAGGTTGGGCAAAAATAATTTTAAAACGATGTTAATCTGCACATATTAGCCAAAAACATTAAACATTAAGGTACCTCTGAAACGCACTATACCCTGAAAATTGTAGAGCTCGCAATGAGGGTCCTCTTACCCTTTTAAAGTATAAAAACATCAAAAGAGCAAAGCACAAAAAGTTCTAATTATTAAATAAACCTTCAAAACCTCTTTTAAATTTAATACAATCCCTGTTTTTAGATTTTAGTAGCAAAAAAGGAAGGATTTTTTACATGGAAGCTGCTAACGACAACGATCTTAACGTCTTTTATAAAAAGATTTTGTGAAAGATGAATGTTCTGAATGTATTTTATGCTAGTACTACTGTTATCATTGTAAGCTCTATATTTTCCGGTAACATATTATAGAGAGCAGCAGTAAAGGAAATTTATTTGGTACGAAAGTGTTATTTGAACTAAAATAGCATGCAAATATCTTTAAAGTGGCTTTCGAGTTTTATAACATCAACCATACAATAAAAGGAAAAAATAAAAACGAAGGATTTATTTTAGTAGGTTGTGTCGCTCCCTTTTTATTTTATGAATATTATGAAATTTTTTCAAGCAGCCATGACTTATGATTTTGGCATTTCTTTATGATACAATGAATTTACCTTAAAGTTGTATAGGTCTGAATCTATATTACAAATCTAGTTTTGTAATATAATAAGGTTCTTGCATGATTTTCAAATTTATTCCCAGCAAAATCAGAATAGTATATTTTATTGTTATTTTAAATTTTCTTTCTAAATAATTGTTATTATTATAGTTATTAGCAAAATAACTTTAATAGATATTTGAGATACAAGTATAAAAAGTCATTCTTTATTGCACGAACGGTTTAAGACACGAGCGAAATACGAGCAAGTGTTTTAAAAGACGTGAGTGCATTGAAGAGACTTTTTATATTTGTATCTTACAACTTTTATCTACGATCATAATGTTTTACTTAAAAGTTAAAAGAGTATTCATTTTAATTAATATTTTTTTAAATTTGTGAGTTATGTCATGTGTATCAGTGTGCTTTGATTTTTACGTGCTAAGTTGTTTAGCAATCAGTTTGTAAAATATTAATAACACTATTTTAACACTATTTATAACAATATAATAACACTATTTCATAACACTAGCTCAATAAATGTTAACTTTTTATACGAAAAGCACTGTAAAACGTAGTCACTTTTTGTATGATCGTAGATAAATAATTATTCAGGTCCTTGAAACGCATTTGCGCTGGCGCGGGCGGCGCGATGTCATTACGCGTAGACCCGTCTTGCAGATTCACTTACTCCATGTATTTTTAGGTGTTGTAATTTCTTATTTTATTTATATTGTAAGTTACCACGAGTTACATATATCTTTTATTTCCGTACATTAATTCACTTTTTACTTAAACTACTGAGATGTTATATTGTCAAATAAATAAAAGCCCCACGTTCTGGGCAAACAATTACACTATGAGATGGAATTTCTAAATAAATAAAGTTAATGTTTATTTGATTTTGGCTAGCATTAATAAAAATGAAACTATAACAACCCAATAGCTTTTCTATTACCCAATAGGCTGACTCAGTTTTGTTTCAATTGAGCATGAGATAAACAAATTATTGATCTTATTAATACCTATATCTGAAAAAAGAAACTATAACTGCACTTGGAATCCCGCACCTGGACAAGCAGCAATCTTAAACTCTGTATGTGAAGATAATAAATGGATGCTTGCATAAACATCAAATGAAATAAACTGATATATAAATTTTTTTTTAAATCGCTTTTTATTTGCAATTTGTACAAGTATATTTGGCAAATTGTATGATTATATATATATATATATATATATATATATATATATATATATATATATATATATATATATATATATATGTTACATTTTAAATTTCCGCGGATATTATATGATACTTCACTACTTTTCCGGGTTTCACTCCGCGTATTCACTATTCGGCTCCTAGAGGAACCAGACAATGGTTGACGACGTTTCGGCAAGATCACACTTGCCATCTTCAGGTCACTTCTAACTTCCTTCTGCTTCGCGTGGTTACACGATGTAGACTCTACATCGTGTAACTCTACAGTCTACATCGTGTAACCACGCGAAGCAGAAGGAAGTTAGAAGTGACCTGAAGATGGCAAGTGTGATCTTGCCGAAACGTCGTCAACCATTGTCTGGTTCCTCTAGGAGCCGAATAGTGAATACGCGGAGTGAAACCCGGAAAAGTAGTGAAGTAATATATATATATATATATATATATATATATATATATATATATATATATATATATATATATATATATATATATATATATATATATATATATATATATATTGCAGTGATATTGGTTAATTAAAAATAAATATTATTTTTAAAAAAAATTATAATATATTTTAATACTGTGAATAATTGCCGTTCGATCGTAGATAATTACTTTATAATTAAATTGATTTTTTAAAATGACTGTGAACTTTGGAAATGCTTTTCAACTTCCCTATTTTATAAATTATAATATGATTTGAAAATACCTTTTAATAGATTTAATAATGCAATGGTTATATAAATTTAATGTTACGTTAGTTCTTGACTAACTCAAGTTTACGTAAGAGAGTTGGGCGCCAGTTAATAACTTAAATTAACAGAATTATATTTAATAAAGACTCATCTCAGGGTGAATGTGGATTCTTGTGGTATTAAAAAAAATATACAAATTGAAATTTAAAAACACTTTTAAAATTGAAATCTTAATTAATTTTTAACTATTACTAAATTGTTCAAATCACTTTACTACACTTTACAAACGATAGTCTTTCTTCAGCAAATGCCAATACAAAAAGGAAATAACTTCCTACCTTTTTATATTACTTCTTTTTTCCTTTTAGTATAGATGTCCTCTTTCCCAAACCATTGGCAGTGTAGATCACTTTATGTTGACCCAGGGCTGGCTTCCAATTCAGGGTTGACTTTCTTCCTTTTTGCATGGATTTTCCATATAATATCATCCACACACTTGATTTTGGAACTCACTTTTGTTTATTAACTGCGGGTACAATTTCCCTTTTTCGTAGAATGCTTATAGTTGTTTTTTTTTGTGTTTATATTAAATAAAATACCCGTTTATGGTTTTAACGTTGATTTATTATCTTGCTTAACTTTAGCAAGTAATTTATCTTAAAGGTGGTTCTTTATAATCATATACACTTTTACAATTTATACTTTTTACACCTTTGCCGTATTCAAATCACCAACTAACTTAACTTGTCTATTTAATTCTAGACTATTTAAATTTTTACAATATTATAAGCCACGACTTTACTTTGTCGCTTGAATTACTATAATATCTTTACTCTTTCGTCGTTTAACAGTAAGTGTCTTTTATCTTACACGACTTTACACCGTCGCTTTCTATCAGTAAGTGCCCTAAAACTATGATTTTCTAAGCTTATATACTATAGACTATTTACATAATTATATTACACAATTTGACTTCACCTTACAAACTAATACAAACTGTACACTCATATGATACATAATAGCAGATTAATATTCTTATAAAAGTGACACATCTATTACACATTAATTACACAATACTTTTACGCAATAATAACGATCTATTTACATTAACAAAAACCTTAAAGAATCACATAACCCGTAGATATACACATTTGAAATTTTACATAATTGAATTACATCATAACAAAAACTTGCGAACAACTGGATGTTACGTACACTTAAGTAATCGGTGAGTAAGCTATTTGATAATAAATAAAAACATGTATTATTTAACGTTATTAAAAAGTATACACATTGATTGTATAATCAATGACACATCATTAAATAACTTAAAATTATTTTTAACTGGAAAAGTTGATAAAAATATTTCAAAAGTGTTAGTATTTAGCAAAGATTTTAGATTTTCACAAAATTTTCAAAATTTTCCAAAATTTTGAAACTACCATCCACAGCATTTATCCCCTCCTGTTTCAAATAAAATTGAAATATGCAATTTTACTTTTAAACACAATATAAGTTAAAACAACCATAATAACAATATAAGTTATACAAATAAATAATTTTATATTTTTAAACACCAAAAATCTTTTTGTATTTTAATCTTTTATCCCAATAAACTTGCCCTATTCTAAATCTGCTAACTAAACTATTTACAATTTATACAACAATAATTATATCTATCAATCCTCATCTCCATCATATATTCATCTAATTATTTCATAATTCTTTTGCTTTGTATCGTCCTACTCATTCTATTTCCTACGTCATTATTAATAAATGTACTCTTAACAAATTTACTAATCTTTTCCTCATCAATATCAAATTTCAATCATAATTTCCATTTTTATCTAACCACAATCCTACTTTTATTTTTATTTTCAATAATACATTGATACTAATCATAATCAAATTAATCTTCATTCACTTCCTAATCCTTTATCTACTCATTATTCATTAATCTTTCAGTCATAATTTTATTTTAATAACATTTTCTAATCCTCATTTCCCCCTATTTTCATAAACATTTCATTTTTCATCTAAACTTTAATTTCCAATTTATTCATACACTTTCCCTCTTTCATTTTTAATAACATAATACATAAGTTCTAGTTGAGTATAAAATTCCATAACCCTGTTAGTCATATCGGTTACATAAAGTCAAAATCGGTTATATAAAGTCTGAATCAATCTAATTTACGTCATATCTGGGTTTCTTGTCACAAATGGTTATGTAAATTCTAATTAAAATAATATTCTACAAAGATCTTTATTTCTTTCTTCTGCTTTTATAGTTCGTTAGATGAATATTATCAACTGGTAATATTTGCCTTTTCCAGAGTTTATTTACAATCCTACTATTTTTCCCTCTTCCTCTATCAAACTTCCTATTTTTCTTCATAATTTTAAAATTACTAATCATGATTTTATTACGTTTATTTTTCTTTTCTTTGTATTTTACATTTACCCTTTTACTCCTAATTTGGTTACCCATAACAACCTTTTTCTTACCTTTTTTACTATAATCTACCTTTCCTAATTCTTTTAAATTTTTCACTTTCTTTTTGTTTGTTAATTTCACTTCTTTATCATTAATATGTTTAACTACAACAGCCTCCTTCTTAGATTTTTTTTTACATTCTAATTTGTCAATCACTATTTCCTCCTTTAAAATTTCCTTATTGGTATTATTTACTACATCTATCTTTCCTAATTTTATTGAATTTACTTCATCATTATTACTAATTTGTTCATTCAAAGATGGTAACAAAATAGGTGCGAATGAAGGTTGTCCTAAACCTGATTCAGTATGGATACTTTTTAATTCATTCACCTGAACAGTAATTTGTTTTAAATCCGCTTCTATACATTCGGATCTTTGAATGCAATTTCCTTGAACTTCGCCTATCTTATTTTTAAAATATATTAAATGAGTATCTTGAATTCCTTTTACTTTTGTTATTTCTTGTGAAAAGGATTCATGTTTTTGTTCTAATTCTGTAAATTTCTTTTCATTGTCTATTTTCAATGCTTCTACTTTACTATTAATCTCTTTTGTAATCGCCTCAATATCATCTTTTAATTCTTGTTTTATTTCCTTTATATCATTTTTAATTTCTTGTTTCAAAGTTTCTGATTGAATTCTCATTTCTTCTTTCATTTCTTTATCACGTTTCTCTTGATCTTTGGATTGTTTGTCTAATTTTGTATTCAGTTCTTCTTTGTCTTGTTCCCTTTCTTTTTTTCTTTCTTCAGATTGTTTATCGAATCTAGCATCGAATTTAGCATTCATATCCTGCATAAGTGCTATAAGTTGTGATAGTTCAGATCCTGCTGGCTTGCCTTCTTCGCCGTTCCCCTCCATCACTGAACTGGTTAAAGCTTTCTGCTTCTCAGACACAACTAATTCTTTATCTGTATACTTCTTTTTTAATACTAAATTACTTTCCGCGGCAGAATATATATTTTTAACTGACGTCATACATTAACCACTAAAATTCTTTTCTATTTCTTTTAATTATGCTATTATAATCTAAACAAGCTAATATAATCCTAATCATCCAATGAAATTACTATATGCAAATAACCTACAAAAGCTAAATAATCTCAAAATCCAAAGAATCTATTAAAAGCTACTATAAGCCTACTATTTTTCAAAAGATTATATAAACCACAAAAGATTATATGTACCACGAAAGCCCCACGTTGGCGGTCGCCATATATTAATGCAGTGATATTGGTTAATTAAAAATAAATATTATTTTTAAAAAAAATTATAATATATTTTAATACTGTGAATAATTGCCGTTCGATCGTAGATAATTACTTTATAATTAAATTGATTTTTTAAAATGACTGTGAACTTTGGAAATGCTTTTCAACTTCCCTATTTTATAAATTATAATATGATTTGAAAATACCTTTTAATAGATTTAATAATGCAATGGTTATATAAATTTAATGTTACGTTAGTTCTTGACTAACTCAGGTTTACGTAAGAGAGTTGGGCGCCAGTTAATAACTTAAATTAACAGAATTATATTTAATAAAGACTCATCTCAGGGTGAATGTGGATTCTTGTGGTATTAAAAAAAATATACAAATTGAAATTTAAAAACACTTTTAAAATTGAAATCTTAATTAATTTTTAACTATTACTAAATTGTTCAAATCACTTTACTACACTTTACAAACGATAGTCTTTCTTCAGCAAATGCCAATACAAAAAGGAAATAACTTCCTACCTTTTTATATTACTTCTTTTTTCCTTTTAGTATAGATGTCCTCTTTCCCAAACCATTGGCAGTGTAGATCACTTTATGTTGACCCAGGGCTGGCTTCCAATTCAGGGTTGACTTTCTTCCTTTTTGCATGGATTTTCCATATAATATCATCCACACACTTGATTTTGGAACTCACTTTTGTTTATTAACTGCGGGTACAATTTCCCTTTTTCGTAGAATGCTTATAGTTGTTTTTTTTTGTGTTTATATTAAATAAAATACCCGTTTATGGTTTTAACGTTGATTTATTATCTTGCTTAACTTTAGCAAGTAATTTATCTTAAAGGTGGTTCTTTATAATCATATACACTTTTACAATTTATACTTTTTACACCTTTGCCGTATTCAAATCACCAACTAACTTAACTTGTCTATTTAATTCTAGACTATTTAAATTTTTACAATATTATAAGCCACGACTTTACTTTGTCGCTTGAATTACTATAATATCTTTACTCTTTCGTCGTTTAACAGTAAGTGTCTTTTATCTTACACGACTTTACACCGTCGCTTTCTATCAGTAAGTGCCCTAAAACTATGATTTTCTAAGCTTATATACTATAGACTATTTACATAATTATATTACACAATTTGACTTCACCTTACAAACTAATACAAACTGTACACTCATATGATACATAATAGCAGATTAATATTCTTATAAAAGTGACACATCTATTACACATTAATTACACAATACTTTTACGCAATAATAACGATCTATTTACATTAACAAAAACCTTAAAGAATCACATAACCCGTAGATATACACATTTGAAATTTTACATAATTGAATTACATCATAACAAAAACTTGCGAACAACTGGATGTTACGTACACTTAAGTAATCGGTGAGTAAGCTATTTGATAATAAATAAAAACATGTATTATTTAACGTTATTAAAAAGTATACACATTGATTGTATAATCAATGACACATCATTAAATAACTTAAAATTATTTTTAACTGGAAAAGTTGATAAAAATATTTCAAAAGTGTTAGTATTTAGCAAAGATTTTAGATTTTCACAAAATTTTCAAAATTTCCCAAAATTTTGAAACTACCATCCACAGCAATATATATATATATATATATATATATATATATATATATATATATATATATATATATATATATATATATATATATATATATCTATAGGGCACCACTAAGCGTCCCCCCATGTAAAATCTTAGGTTCAAGCAGCGTCCGAAGTCACTCGGCGTCTGGATATACGGACGCTGAGTGACTTGTGCCTCAAAATTGCACCACATGAAGCTTAAAGTGTCTAGATGACGAAAATGTAAAAATTAGCTCTGCGCAGTTTGACACCCATTCCTGATTCGTGTATAAAATCGTAGTTCGAGCGTTTGCAACATGCAGCGCTAATAGCGCGCAATTTGTATACACTTGTATACAAATCGGCAACGGTTTACCCTGCGTCCCCACACTTAACAGTAATTTTGTTGGTAACACTGATGGCTTTATCGCTAGACAGTGACGTCATTTCAACGGGACTTCACTTGATGCATTGTATTTCTGAGTAAAGATTGCGTCATTTAAGGTGACAAACATTCTTTCATATTATATTTTGTTAAAGCTAATAAACACTTTTAATACATTTCATTTATGCGTCAATTAAAGATCTTTATTAAAACGGATTTGCTTGCTGCTACAAATGGGCGATAATTTTAATAAAATTATAAGATTTAATAAGATGGATAAGAATTTAAGGAGATTCTTTCGTTCTCAAAATATGTGTGGGATATTTACACGTAATTAAAAGCTTTATTTATTTAAATTAAGCAAACATTACGCATTATTATATTATCCTTGAGTATTTAATCAATCACTGATGCTGTTAGATAATAATAAATCAAAATATACAATTAAAATATAATTTTATGGCATTTATTATATTACGTTAAGGGCCGGTAGTATAAAACTTTTTACTTCCTAGATAAAATTTACTTTGAGAGTAAATTAATTTATTCTGACAATTTGCATATTAAATTGACAGAACAAATGAGTTTACTCTCAAAGTAAATTTTATCTAGGAAGTAAAAAGTTTTATAATACAGGCCCTAATTTGAACAAACTTTAAAATAAATATGTAGGATGTCGATTTTTATAAATCTTCACATTTCTTAGGTATCAGAGTATTGACTTTACAACTTTTTTTAAGTTGCCCTGTAAAACAAGAACGTCAATTTAGCAGCCCTTGTTTTTATGTAAAGAAATAAGCAATACAGTCCACTCACTCTGTCATTTGACAACACATGACATGAAGAAAAATAAATTAAGCAATTTCTGTTGATGGATTAAGTTATTGAAGTATATATCGGAATTTGGAATAAACAACATTTTACATTTGCTGTCAAACTTTGAAAATTCTAAAGGGTGAAACTAAGATGGAGTCCATACTGACTAAAGTATAATTTAATTGCTGAAACCTTTAACCTGAGGATGTTTCAAGTCGCTGATTTTAAATCTGATTTCAAAATTTGGAACTTCAAAAGGACTTCTTCAATATTTCGTCAATACTAACTTAAGTATAACTAAATTGCTAAAACCTGTAGTCTGGGGGTTTTTAAAGTCGCTGATTTCAAAATTTGGAACTTCAAAAGAACGGCTCCAATATTTCGTCAATACTAACTAAAGTATAATTACATTTCCAAAACCTATAATCTGAGGTTTTCTGAAGTCGCTGATTTCAAATATGATTTTAAAATTTGGAACTTCAAAAGGAAGGCTTCAATATTCCGTCAATACTAACTAAAGTATAATTAAATTGCCAAAACCTATAATCTGAGGTTTTCTGAATTCGCTGATTTCAAATCTGATTTCAAAATTTGGAATTTCAAAAGGACGGCTTCAATACTTCGTAAATACTGACTAAGGTGTAATCGAACGGCAGAAACCATTAATCTGAGAGTTTTGATGTCGCTGATTTCAAATCTGATTTCAAAATTTAGAACTTCAAAAGGACGGCTTCAGTACTTCGTAAATGCTAACTAAGGTATAATCGAAAGGCTGAAACCTTTATTCTGAGAATTTTGAAGTAGCTGATTTCAAATCTGATTTCAAAATTTGGAATTTCAAAAGGACGGTTTTAATACTTCGCAAATGCTCACTAAGGTATAATCGAAAGGCTGAAACCTTTAATCTGAGAGTTTTGAAGTCGCTGATTTCAAATCTGATTTCAAAATTTGGAATTCAAAAAGGATGGCTTCACTACTTCGTAAATGCTAACTAAGGTATAATCGAAAGTCTGAAACCTTTATTCTGAAATTTTGAAGTCGCTGATTTCAAATCTGATTTCAAAATTTGGAACTTCAAAAGGAAGGCTTCAATATTCCGTCAATACTAACTAAAGTATAATTAAATTGCCAAAACCTATAATCTGAGGTTTTCTAAAGTCGCTGATTTCAAATCTGATTTCAAAATTTGGAATTTCAAAAGGACGGCTTCAATACTTCGTAAATACTGACTAAGGTGTAATCGAACGGCAGAAACCATTAATCTGAGAGTTTTGATGTCGCTGATTTCAAATCTGATTTCAAAATTTGGAATTTCAAAAGGACGGCTTCAGTACTTCGTAAATGGTAACTTAGGTATAATCGAAAGGCTGAAACTTTAATCTGAGAGTTTTGAAGTCGCTGATTTCAAATATGATTTCAAAATTTGGAATTTCAAAAGGACGGCTTCAATACTTCGTAAATGCTAACTAAGGTATAATCGAAAGGCTGAAACCTTTAATCTGAGAGTTTTGAAGTCGCTGATTTCAAATCTGATTTCAAAATTTAGAATTTGAAAAGGACAGCTTCAATACTTCGTAAATACTAACTAAGGTGTAATCGAACAGCAGAAACCATTAATCTGAGAGTTTTGAAGTCGCTGATTTCAAATCTGATTTCAAAATTTGGAATTTCAAAAGAACGGCTTCACTACTTCGCAAATGCTAACTAAGGTATAATCGAAAGGCTGAAACCATTAATCTGAGAGTTTTGAAGTCGCTGATTTCAAATCTGATTTCAAAATTTGGAATTTCAAAAGAACGGCTTCACTACTTCGCAAATGCTAACTAAGGTATAATCGAAAGGCTGAAACCTTTAATCTGAGAGTTTTGAAGTCGCTGATTTCAAATCTGATTTCAAAATTTGAAATTTGAAAAGGACGGCTTCAATACTTCGTAAATACTAACTAAGTTGTAATCGAACAGCAGAAACCATTAATCTGAAAGTTTTGAAGTCGCTGATTTCAAATCTGATTTCAAAATTTGGAATTTCAAAAGGACGGCTTCAACACTTCGTAAATGCTAACTAAGGTATAATCGAAAGGCTGAAACCTTTAATCTGAGTTTTGAAGTCGCTAATTTCAAATCTGAATTCAAAATTTGGAATTTCAAAAGGACGGCTTCAATACTTCGTAAATGCTAACTAAGGTATAATCAAAAGGCTGAAACCTTTAATCTGAGAGTTTTTAAGTCGCTGATTTTAAAACTGATTTCAAAATTTGGACCTTCAAAAAGAAGGCTTCAATCTTCCGTCAATACTAACTAAAGTATAAATAAATTGCCAAAACCTATAATCTGAGGTTTTCTGAAGTCGCTGATTTCAAATCTGATTTCAAAATTTGGAATTTCAAAAGGACGGCTTCAGTACTTCGTAAATGCTAACTAAGGTATAATCGAAAGTCTGAAACCTTTAATCTGAGTTTTGAAGACGCTAATTTCAAATCTGATTACAAAATTAGGAATTTCAAAAGGACGGCTTCAATTCTTCGTAAATGCTAACTAAGGTATAATCGAAAGGCTGAAACCTTTAATCTGAGAGTTTTGAAGTCGCTGATTAAAAATCTGATTTCAAAATTTGGAATTTCAAAAGAACGGCTTCACTACTTCATAAATGCTAACTAAGGTATAATCGAAAGGCTGAAACCTTTAATCTGAGAGTTTTGAAGTCGCTGATTTCAAATCTGATTTCAAAATTAGGAATTTCAAAAGAACGGCTTCACTACTTCGCAAATGCTAACTAAGGTATAATCGAAAGGCTGAAACCTTTATTCTGAGAGTTTTGAAGTCGCTGATTTCAAATCTGATTTCAAAATTTGGAATTTCAAAAGGACGGCTTCAATACTACGCAAATGCTAACTAAGGTATAATCGAAAGGCTGAAACCTTTAATCTGAGAGTTTTGAAGTCGCTGATTTCAAATCTGATTTCAAAATTTGAAATTTGAAAAGGACGGCTTCAATACTTCGTAAATACTAACTAAGGTGTAATCGAACAGCAGAAACCATTAATCTGAGAGTTTTGAAGTCGCTGATTTCAAATCTGATTTCAAAATTTGGAATTTCAAAAGGACGGCTTCAACACTTCGTAAATGCTAACTAAGGTATAATCGAAAGGCTGAAAGCTTTAATCTCAGTTTTGAAGTCGCTAATTTCAAATCATTTCAAAATTTGGAATTTCAAAAGGACGTCTTCAATACTTCGTAAATGCTAACTAAGGTATAATCGAAAGGCTGAAACCTTTAATCTGAGTTTTGAAGTCGCTAATTTCAAATCTGATTTCAAAATTTGGAATTTCAAAAGGACGGCTTCAATACTTCGTAAATGCTAACTAAGGTATAATCAAAAGGCTGAAACCTTTAATCTGAGAGTTTTTAAGTCGCTGATTTTAAATCTGATTTCAAAATTTGGAACTTCAAAAGGAAGGCTTCAATATTCCGTCAATACTAACTAAAGTATAAATAAATTGCCAAAACCTATAATCTGAGGCTTTCTGAAGTCGGTGATTTCAAATCTGATTTCAAAATTTGCAATTTCAAAAGGACGGCTTCAACACTTCGTAAATGCTAACTAAGGTATAATCGAAAGGCTGAAAGCTTTAATCTCAGTTTTGAAGTCGCTAATTTCAAATCATTTCAAAATTTGGAATTTCAAAAGGACGTCTTCAATACTTCGTAAATGCTAACTAAGGTATAATCGAAAGGCTGAAACCTTTAATCTGAGTTTTGAAGTCGCTAATTTCAAATCTGATTTCAAAATTTGGAATTTCAAAAGGACGGCTTCAATACTTCGTAAATGCTAACTAAGGTATAATCAAAAGGCTGAAACCTTTAATCTGAGAGTTTTTCAGTCGCTGATTTTAAATCTGATTTCAAAATTTGGAACTTCAAAAGGAAGGCTTCAATATTCCGTCAATACTAACTAAAGTATAAATAAATTGCCAAAACCTATAATCTGAGGCTTTCTGAAGTCGGTGATTTCAAATCTGATTTCAAAATTTGCAATTTCAAAAGGACGGCTTCAATACTTCGTAAATGCTAACTAAGGTATAATCGAAAGTCTGAAACCTTTAATCTGAGTTTTGAAGACGCTAATTTCAAATCTGATTACAAAATTTGGAATTTCAAAAGGACGGCTTCAATACTTCGTAAATGCTAATTAAGGTATAATAGAAAGGCTGAAACCTTTAATCTGAGTTTTGAAGTCGCTGATTTCAAATCTATTTCAAAATTTGGAACTTCAAAAGGACTTCTTCAAAATTTTGTCAATACTAACTTAAGTATAAGTCAATTGCTAAAACCTGTAGTCTGGGGGATTTTAAAGTCGCTGATTTCAAAATTTGGAATTTCAAAAGGACGGCTTCAATACCTCCTAAATGCTAACTAAGGTATAATCGAAAGACTGAAACATTTAATATGAGAGTTTTAAAGTCGCTGATTTCAAATGTGATTTCAAAATTTGGAATTTCAAAAGGACGGCTTCAGTACTTCGTAAATGCTAACTAAGGTATAATCGAAATGCTGAAACCTTTATTCTGTGAGTTTTGAAGTAGCTGATTTCAAATCTGATTTCAAAATTTGGAATTTCAAAAGGACGGCTTCAATACTTCGCAAATGCTAACTACGGTATAATGGAAAGGCTGAAACCTTTAACCTGAGAGTTTTAAAGTCGCTGATTTCAAATCTGATTTCAAAATTTGGAATTTCGAAAGGACGGCTTCAATACTTCGTAAATACTGACTAAGGTGTAATCGAACGGCAGAAACCTTTAATCTCATAGTTTTGAAGTCGATGATTTCAAATCTGATTTCAAAATTTGGAATTTCAAAAGGACGGCTTCAATACTTCGCAAATGCTAACTAAGGTATAATCGAAAGGCTGAAACATTTAATCTGAGAGTTTTGTAGTCGCTGATTTCGAATCTGATTTCAAAATTTGGAATTTCAAAAGGACGGCTTCAATACTTCGTAAATGGTAACTAAGGTATAATCGAAATGCTGAAACCTTTAATCTGAGAGTTTTGAAGTCGCTGATTTCCAATCTGATTTCAAAGTTAGGAATTTCAAAAGGACGGTTCAGTACTTCGCAAATGCTAACTAAGGTATAATCGAAAGGCCGAAACCTTTAACCTGAGAGTTTTGAAGTCGCTGATTTCAAATCTGATTTCAAAATTTGGAATTTGAAAAGGACGGCTTCAGTACTTCGTAAACGCTAACTAAGGTATAATCGAAAGTCTGAAACCTTTAATCTGAGTTTTGAAGTCGCTAATTTCAAATCTGATTTCAAAATTTGGTATTTCAAAAGGACGGCTTCAATATTTCGTCAATACTAACTAAAGTATAATTAAATTGTCAAAACCTATTATCTAACGGTTTTTGAGGTCGCTGATTTCAAATCTATTTCAAAATTTGGAACTTCAAAAGGACGGCTTCAATACTTCGTAAATGCTAACTAAGGTATAATCGAAAGTCTGAAACCTTTACTCTGAGTTTAGAAGTCGCTGATTTCGAATGTGATTTCAAAATTTGGAACTTCAAAAGGACGGCTTCAATACTTCGTAAATGCTAACTAAGGTATAATCGAAAGGCCGAAACCATTAATCTGAGAGTTTTGAAGTCGCTGATTTCAAATCTGATTTCAAAATTTGGAATTTCGAAAGGACGGGTTTAATACTTCGTAAATACTGACGAAGGTGTAATCGAACGGCAGTAACCTTTAATCTCATAGTTTTGAAGTCGCTGATTTCAAATCTGATTTCAAAATTTGGAATTTCAAAAGGACGGCTTCAATACTTCGCAAATGCTAACTAAGGTATAATCGAAAGGCTGAAACATTTAATCTGAGAGTTTTGAAGTCGCTGATTTCGAATGTGATTTCAAAATTTGGAACTTCAAAAGGACGGCTTCAATACTTCGTAAATGCAAACTAAGGTATAATCGAAATGCTGAAACCTTTAATCTTATAGTTTTGAAGTCGCTGATTAAATCTGATTTCAAAATTTGGAATTTGAAAAGGACGGCTTCAATACTTCGCAAATGCTAACTAAGGTATAATCGAAAGGCTGAAACATTTAATCTGAGAGTTTTTAAGTCGCTGATTTCGAATCTGATTTCAAAATTTGGAATTTCAAAAGGACGGCTTCAATACTTCGTAAATGCAAACTAAGGTATAATCGAAAGGCTGAAACCTTTAATCTGAGAGTTTTGAAGTCGCCGATTTCAAATCTGATTTCAAAATTTGGAACTTCAAAAGCAAGGCTTCAATATTCCGTCAATACTAACTAAAGCATAATTAAATTACCGAAACCTATAATCTGTGGTTTTCTGAAGTAGCTGATTTCAAATCTGATTTCAAAATTTGGAATTTCAAAAGGACGGCTTCAGTACTACGTAAATACTGACTAAGATGTAATCGAACGGCAGAAACCTTTAATCTTATAGTTTTGAAGTCGCTGATTTCGAATCTGATTTCAAAATTTGTAATTTCAAAAGGACGGCTTCAATACTTCGTAAATGCAAACTAAGGTATAGTCGAAAGGCTGAAACCTTTAATCTGAGAGTTTTGAAGTCGCTGATTTCAAATCTGATTTCAAAATTTGGAACTTCAAAAGCAAGGCTTCAATATTCCGTCAATACTAACTAAAGTATAATTAAATTACCAAAACCTATAATCTGTGGTTTTCTGAAGTAGCTGATTTCAAAATTTGGAATTTCAAAAGGACGGCTTCAGTACTTCATAAATACTGACTAAGATGTAATCGAACGGCAGAAACCTTTAATCTTATAGTTTTGAAGTCGCTGATTTCAAATCTGATTTCAAAATTTGGAATTTCAAAAGTGCGGCTTCAATACTTCGTAAATGCTAACTAAGGTATAATCGAAAGGCCGAAACCTTTACTCTGAGAGTTTTGAAGTCGCTGATTTCAAATCTGATTTCAAAATTTGGAATTTCGAAAGGACGGCTTCAATACTTAGTAAATACTGACTAAGGTGTAATCGAACGGCAGAACCCATTGATCTGATAGTTTTGATGTCGCTGATTTAAAATCTGATTTCAAAATTTGGATTTTCAAATGGACGGCTTCAGTACTTCGTAAATACTGACTAAGATGTAATCGAACGGCAGAAACCTTTAATCTTATTGTTTTGAAGCCGCTGATTTCAAATCTGATTTCAAAATTTTGAATTTCAAAAGGACGGCTTCAATACTTCGCAAATGCTAAATAAGGTATAATCGAAAGGCTGAAACATTTAATCTGAGAGTTTTGAAGTCGCTGATTTCGAATGTGATTTCAAAATTTGGAACTTCAAGAGGACGGCTTCAATACTTCGTAAATGCAAACTACGGTATAATCGAAATGCTGAAACCTTTAATCTTATAGTTTTGAAGTCGCTGATTAAATCTGATTTCAAAATTTGGAATTTGAAAAGGACGGCTTCAATACTTCGCAAATGCTAACTAAGGTATAATCGAAAGGCTGAAACATTTAATCTGAGAGTTTTTAAGTCGCTGATTTCGAATCTGATTTCAAAATTTGGAATTTCAAAAGGACGGCTTCAATACTTCGTAAATGGTAACTAAGGTATAATCGAAATGCCGTAACCTTTAATCTGAGAGTTTTGAAGTCGCTGATTTCAAATCTGATTTCAAAATTAGGAATTTCAAAAGGACGGCTTCAATACTTCGTAAATGCAAACTAAGGTATAATCGAAAGGCTGAAACCTTTAATCTGAGAGTTTTGAAGTCGCCGTTTTCAAATCTGATTTCAAAATTTGGAACTTCAAAAGCAAGGCTTCAATATTCCGTCAATACTAACTAAAGTATAATTAAATTACCAAAACCTATAATCTGTGGTTTTCTGAAGTAGCTGATTTCAAATCTGATTTCAAAATTTGGAATTTCAAAAGGACGGCTTCAGTACTTCGTAAATACTGACTAAGATGTAATCGATCGGCAGAAACCTTTAATCTTATAGTTTTGAAGTCGCTGATTTCAAATCTGATTTCAAAATTTGGTATTCCAAAAGGACGGCTTCAATACTTCGCAAATGCTAACTAAGGTATAATCGAAAGGCTGAAACATTTAATCTGAGAGTTTTGAAGTCGCTGATTTCGAATCTGATTTCAAAATTTGGAATTTCAAAAGGGCGGCTTCAATACTTCGCAAATGCTAACTAAGGTATAATCGAAAGGCCGAAACCTTTGCTCTGAGAGTTTTGAAGTCGCTAATTTCAAATCTGATTTCAAAATTTGTAATTTCGAAAGGACGGCTTCAATACTTCGTAAATACTGACTAAGGTGTAATCGAACGGCAGAAACCATTGATCTGATAGTGTTGATGTCGCTGATTTAAAATCTGATTTCAAAATTTGGATTTTCAAAAGGACGGCTTCAGTACTTCGTAAATACTGACTAAGATGTAATCGAACGGCAGAAACCTTTAATCTTATAGTTTTGAAGTCGCTAATTTCAAATCTGATTTCAAAATTTTTAATTTCAAAAGGACGGCTCAATACTTCGCAAATGCTAACTAAGGTATAATCGAAAGGCTGAAACATTTAATCTGAGAGTTTTGAAGTCGCTGATTTCGAATCTGATTTCAAAATTTGGAATTTCAAAAGGACGGCTTCAATACTTCGTAAATGCAAACTAAGGTATAATCGAAAGGCTGAAACCTTTACTCTGCGAGTTTTGAAGTCGATGATTTCAAATCTGATTTCAAAATTTGGAAATTCAAAAGGACGGCTTCAATACTTCGTAAATGCTAACTAAGGTATAATCGAAAGTCTGAAACCTTTAATCTGAGTTTTGTAGACGCTAATTTCAAATCTGATTACAAAATTTGGAATTTCAAAAGGACGGCTTCAATACTTCGTAAATGCTAACTAAGGTATAATCGAAAGTCTGAAACCTTTAATCTGAGTTTTGAAGACGCTAATTTCCAATCTGATTACAAAATTTGGAATTTCCAAAGCACGGCTTCAATAATTCGTCAATACTAACTATAGTATAATTAAATTGTCAAAACCTATTATTTAACGGTTTTTGAGGTCGCTGATTTCAAATCTATTTCAAAATTTGGAACTTCAAAAGGACTTCTTCAATATTTCGTCAATACTAACTTAAGTATAGGTAAATTGCTAAAACCTGTAGTCTGGGGGATTTTAAAGTCGCTGATTTCAAAATTTGGGACTTCAAAAGAACGGCTTCGATATTTCGTCAATAGTAACTAAAGTATAATTAAATTGCCAAAACCTATAACCTGAGGTTTTCTGAAGTCGCTGAATTCAAATCTGATTTCAAAATTTGGAATTTCAAAAGGACGGCTTCAATACCTCCTAAATGCTAACTAAGGTATAATCGAAAGACTGAAACCTTTTATATGAGAGTTTTAAAGTCGCTGATTTCAAATCTGATTTCAAAATTTGGAATTTCAAAAGGACGGCTTCACTACTTCGTAAATGCTAACTAAGGTATAATCGAAAGGCCGAAACCTTTAATCTGAGAGTTTTGAAGTCGCTGATTTCAAATCTGATTTCAAAATTTGGAATTTCGAAAGGACGGCGTCAATACTTCGTAAATACTGACTAAGGTGTAATCGAACGGCAGAAACCATTGATCTGATAGTTTTGATGTCGCTGATTTCAAATCTGATTTCAAAATTTGTAATTTCTAAAGGACGGCTTCAATATTTCGCAAATGCTAACTAAGGTATAATCGAAAGGCTGAAACATTTAATCTGAGAGTTTTGAAGTCGCTGATTTCGAATCTGATTTCAAAATTTGGAATTTCAAAAGGGCGGCTTCAATACTTCGCAAATGCTAACTAAGGTATAATCGAAAGGCCGAAACCTTTACTCTGAGAGTTTTGAAGTCGCTAATTTCAAATCTGATTTCAAAATTTGGAATTTCGAAAGGACGGCTTCAATACTTCGTAAATACTGACTAAGGTGTAATCGAACGGCAGAAACCATTGATCTGATAGTGTTGATGTCGCTGATTTAAAATCTGATTTCAAAATTTGGATTTTCAAAAGGACGGCTTCAGTACTTCGTAAATACTGACTAAGATGTAATCGAACGGCAGAAACCTTTAATCTTATAGTTTTGAAGTCGCTGATTTCAAATCTGATTTCAAAATTTGGAATTTCAAAAGGACGGCTCAATACTTCGCAATTGCTAACTAAGGTATAATCGAAAGGCTGAAACATTTAATCTGAGAGTTTTGAAGTCGCTGATTTCGAATCTGATTTCAAAATTTGGAATTTCAAAAGGACGGCTTCAATACTTCGTAAATGCAAACTAAGGTATAATCGAAAGGCTGAAACCTTTACTCTGCGAGTTTTGAAGTCGATGATTTCAAATCTAATTTCAAAATTTGGAAATTCAAAAGGACGGCTTCAATACTTCGTAAATGCTAACTAAGGTATAATCGAAAGTCTGAAACCTTTAATCTGAGTTTTGTAGACGCTAATTTCAAATCTGATTACAAAATTTGGAATTTCATAAGGACGGCTTCAATACTTCGTAAATGCTAACTAAGGTATAATCGAAAGTCTGAAACCTTTAATCTGAGTTTTGAAGACGCTAATTTCCAATCTGATTACAAAATTTGTAATTTCAAAAGGACGGCTTCAATAATTCGTCAATACTAACTAAAGTATAATTAAATTGTCAAAACCTATTATTTAACGGTTTTTGAGGTCGCTGATTTCAAATCTATTTCAAAATTTGGAACTTCAAAAGGACTTCTTCAATATTTCGTCAATACTAACTTAAGTATAAGTAAATTGCTAAAACCTGTAGTCTGGGGGATTTTAAAGTCGCTGATTTCAAAATTTGGGACTTCAAAAGAACGGCTTCGATATTTCGTCAATAGTAACTAAAGTATAATTAAATTGCCAAAACCTATAACCTGAGGTTTTCTGAAGTCGCTGAATTCATATATGATTTCAAAATTTGGAATTTCAAAAGGACGGCTTCAATACCTCCTAAATGCTAACTAAGGTATAATCGAAAGACTGAAACCTTTTATATGAGAGTTTTAAAGTCGCTGATTTCAAATCTGATTTCAAAATTTGGAATTTCAAAAGGTCGGCTTCAGTACTTCGTAAATGCTAACTAAGGTATAATCGAAATGCTGAAACCTTTATTCTGAGAGTTTTGAAGTCGTTGATTTCAAATCTGATTTCAAAATTTGGAATTTCAAAAGGACTGCTTCAATACTTCGCAAATGCTAACTAAGGTATAATCGAAATGCTGAAACCTTTATTCTGAGAGTTTTGAAGTCGTTGATTTCAAATCTGATTTCAAAATTTGGAATTTCAAAAGGACTGCTTCAATACTTCGCAAATGCTAACTAAGGTATAATCGAAAGGCTGAAACCTTTAACCTGAGAGTTTTGAAGTCGCTGATTTCGAATCTGATTTCAAAATTTGGAATTTCAAAAGGGCGGCTTCAATACTTCGCAAATGCTAACTAAGGTATAATCGAAAGGCCGAAACCTTTACTCTGAGAGTTTTGAAGTCGCTAATTTCAAATCTGATTTCAAAATTTGTAATTTCGAAAGGACGGCTTCAATACTTCGTAAATACTGACTAAGGTGTAATCGAACGGCAGAAACCATTGATCTGATAGTGTTGATGTCGCTGATTTAAAATCTGATTTCAAAATTTGGATTTTCAAAAGGACGGCTTCAGTACTTCGTAAATACTGACTAAGATGTAATCGAACGGCAGAAACCTTTAATCTTATAGTTTTGAAGTCGCTGATTTCAAATCTGATTTCAAAATTTGGAATTTCAAAAGGACGGCTCAATACTTCGTAAATGCTAACTAAGGTATAATCGAAATGCTGAAACCTTTAATCTGAGAGTTTTGACGTCGCTGATTTCAAATCTGATTTCAAAATTTGGAATTTGATAAGGATGGCTTCAATACTTCGTAAATACTAACTAAGGTGTAATCGAACGGCAGAAACCATTAATCTGCGAGTTTTGAAGTCGCTGATTTCTAATCTGATTTCAAAATTTGGAATTTTTAAAGGACTGCTTCAATACTTCGTAAATGCTAACTAAGGTATAATCGAAAGTCTGAAACTTTTAATCTGAGTTTTGAAGACGCTAATTTCAAATCTGATTACAAAATTTGGAATTTCAAAAGGACGGCTTCAATACTTCGTAAATGCTAACTAAGGTATAATCGAAAGTCTGAAACTTTTAATCTGAGTTTTGAAGACGCTAATTTCAAATCTGATTACAAAATTTGGAATTTCAAAAGGACGGCTTCAATACTTCGTCAATAATTGCTTAACTTTGAATTAAATGTTTGAAACTTGACATCTGTGGGTTTTTGAGGTTGCTGCTTTTAGATTTGCTGTCAAAGTTTATAAATTGTAAAGGACTAATCCAATATTCATTATTTTATTATTTTGTATTCCAGTATTTTTGTTGTATCTTTAGTAAAGCATAAATTATTTAGAATGACTTTTTGTTCTTTGATAATCGGTGATCTTAGTTTTTACACTGTAGATGATAGCTGAAACCCATTTCTTCAGCAATAATTGTTAAAAATCGTCGATGGAAATGTTTAAATATAAGCCAGTGCAAGTTCCTGACTATTATTTCTTACATAAATTTAATTACTGGTCTAATCTTATGCTTTATTTTTCAATTAGCTAATTCATTATGGAATTGTGTTTTCAATTAATAAATTCCCGTATTGCCATAAATTATATTATTTTTAATATATTAACCACATATATTTAACACAATTTGCTTAATATGTAATCTGTCAAGTACGGTTAATATTGGCCAAAAAATGAAGTGAATTCTTAGTACTATTTTCGTCTAGTAGATGTAATTAAAAAATAAACGTTAAAACGCAACACGTATGTAGAAATTTGCTCTTGGTCACGTCCTGTTTTAATTTAAGAAATACCTTGTAAGCATGTTTGAATTTACTTCTATCATGTAGCAATAAGTATTAATGATTTTTCTTCATAGCTTGTTATCAGTTGTTCGCTTTGTACTGACAACAGAATTTTTATTAGCTTAATAAAAATATAAAAAATACTACATTGCATAATTAAACAATTCAAATTTTTTATTATAAAATATGATAAATAACTTTAATTCAGGAAAGTTTTGGCAATACGTAATTTATAATAATTGCATACCTTAAAAATAAATTATACATTAATAAAGAAATAAATACCAGTCCTTTTAAGAAACTGTTATTATTAGTCAGTAATATTTTTTGCTGTATCTTATTAAAACATAAATTATGTAGAATGGCTTTTTATTTATTAGTTAAACTAGTTGAAGAACATTTTATAAACACATTGTTAAATTTACAAGATCGAAAATTGTCCCTCTTCTTAAAGTTTTCGTAACTTATATCTAACCCTGGCCATCAGTTAAAACTGTACCAAATTTTAAGTATGTAAAGTCATTCAAAAGGTTTACAACTCCAGAAGATTGTGGTTTGACATAATAAATTTTTTTTACTTTTCATTTCACAAGAATCATAATTTTTATAATTGTGCCAAATATCAAGTTTGTATGTAATCTAGAAATTCAGCAGTTATAAAGATTATTTAATTTCATTACTTAAATAGAGTAACTTGATAACGCCGACAGACAAAATTGATAAACTGTTTTAAAAACGAAATTACATCAAATGCAAAATCAGCGACCTAAAATAGTCCCAGACATCAAGTTTATGCAAATGAGTCATATTTTAATTATTATGGACGCCATATTTCATACGTCCTTTAAAATTTGCAAACCTTTATATCAAATTTGAAATCAGCGATCTCAAAAGCCCTTTTGTATAAAATTTCATACAAATTCAATAACATTTCGAGTTTTATGATGTTTTTATGCATATAGTATTTTAAATCTGAAAGCCTTTTAAATAAAATGCATACACATAAAGAAACGGAACTAAAAGAATTTATTAAGTAGCTTTAATCAAATAGAAATGTTTTTGTCAGTTTAAATGACGTAATCTTCTCAGAAATACAGCGAGTAACATGACACCGCAGACAGGCAAGCAAGCTGCTAAACTTTAGAAAAAATAAATGGACGCTGAATAAACCTATAGTTTGCTAAAGCTGACGCTGACGCTGACTGATACCATCATTTATATACACTTTATATACGCAGGACGCTGGGCGCTACGCTTTTGGTCCGGACGCATGGTAGGCCTTTATAGATATATATATATATATATATATATATATATATATATATATATATATATATATATATATATATATATATATATATATATATACAAATGACGTGTAGGAGAATGCTCAGTAGCAGACTTCTGTAACAAAAAGCATAAGAGCTACTTCTGATTTTGGGATTAAGTCTTACAAACTAAAGCTTAGAACTAATACTTAACTAAGCTAAATACTAAAACATTCAAAATCTGGCTATTAGATCATGTGGCACAAATCTTTTTAAACGTTTATTGTGATTAGGTTGGTTCATTAGGTTTACCACTAATTGGTTAGGATGAGCACTGAGTCGAAGACTATATTGCGAGCTGCAGCGGCGTATCTCTTCCTTGACGGTTGGGATCTGGAGGTCCCTTCTGATGACAGCATTGGGCACGAACCATTGTGCGTCCGTTATCATGCGCAGTACCTTTGACTGAAATCGCTCCAGTATTTCTATGTTTGAATTGGATGCAGTGCCCCACAGTTGTAATCCGTATGTCCAGATTGGTTTTAAGATTACTTTATACACCAATAGTTTATTTTCTAGGCTAAGTTTAGATTTCCTTCCCAGCAGCCAATACATCTTGGAGACTGTCATTCCTAGTTGTTTTCATTTAGTAAATATGTGTTTGCGCCAGGTAAGTCTTCTGTCAAGATGCATCCCCAGGTATTTTACTTCATCATGGTGTGCTAGTTGATTATTGTTTAGATATACTGGGAGGCAGTCTTCTCTACGCATGGAAAAGGTAATATGAACAGACTTACTTTCATTAGCCTTTATTCTCCATTTCTGTAACCAGTGTTCTATAGAAGTTAGGTGTGCCTGCAGTTTCTGTGAAGCAATGATGGGATCGTTGTCCGAAGCTAGGATTGCGGTGTCATCTGCAAAGGTTGCTATGAGGACTTCAGGCTGAGTAGGTAGATCTGCGGTATATATCAAGTACAGCAGTGGACCAAGCACACTGCCTTGGGGTACCCCAGCTTTAACTGGACAGAGTTCGGAATATTCAGTCTCAATTTTCACCAGAAAGTGCCTCTCATGGAGGTAGGATTTTAGGATAAGGAAATAGTTTAATGGAAGGAGGATACGTAACTTATACAGTAAACCTGTAAACCACACCTTATCAAAAGCCTGGGTAATGTCCAGGAATGCGGCTGAGCAATACTGCTTGTCTTCAAGAGTTGCGTTGATTTTTTCCACAACTCTGTGGATCTGCTCTACTGTTGAATGCATTTTTCTGAAGCCGAACTGGTGAGCTGGTATGGTGTCTGTATTCTCGAGTACTAACAAAAGTCTTTTAAGTATAAGTTTTTCAAGCACCTTGGATACTATAGGTAAAAGACTTATTGGCCTATATGACTTTAGTTCGTCAGGAGGTTTGCCTGGTTTTGGGAAAAGGATGATCTGAGCCACTTTCCACTGCGCCGGGAAGTATCCAATGTGCAAAACTGCGTTAAACAGTTGAGTAAGGTACCGTATACCAATGTTAAGCAATTCCTTTAGTATTTTTGCGGTGATCAAATCATAGCCAGGAGCTTTTTTGGGATTTAGGGAGCTTATGACTTCTTGAATTTCCAAAGGTTTAAATCGCTCCACTGGTGGTTCAAGCTGATAAGGAGCTTTCAGAGTTTCTACAATAGCATTATCATTATGTGGTTCATGTGTAGGATGCGGCTGAAACACTTCCATTAGATGATCAGCGAATGCGCGGGCTCTTTCGGCATTACTTCTTCTCCAGGTACCTGTGAGTGTCCTGGCTCTTTGGTATTGTTTTATCTTTTTTGTTGCCCTCCAGAGTGAGTAGTCTGTTGTTTCTGTGGGGGTGAGGCCTTTGACAAATGTTTCAATACACGCATTTTTGTTATTATTAAGAAGTTCCAATAATTCCAGTGTAGCGGCATTGAGTAGTCGTTTATTTTCCGGGGTTCGGAGTCTTTGCTATTGTTTACGCAATTTGCGTTTTTCTTTAATTTTATTTTTGATTTGTATTGGGCAATGATAATCTACGTTGGGTGTACTAGTTTCTGGGGTAGCAGCCCAGCCAGCATGTTGTATTATGTCATTGAAGTGTTTGACTGCCGCTTCAATATCTTCTACAGTTTTAAGTGGGACTTGTAGGGTTAGGTTCACGTTTATTAGGCATCTAAATTCATCCCAGTTTGTATGTTTACTGCCTAAATGAGGTTCTTTCGATTTTAACATTGTTGTAGCGCTTAATGTGACTAAGACTGGAGAGTGGTCTGTGGACAGCTCGAAGCATGATTTGGCTATGGCAAAGTCATGGGAGATACCTTTTGTGATGCAGTAGTCAACCAGGTCAGGCTGTTTGTTTCTGTCGGTTGGCAGTACGTAGGTTCTCCTGTTGTTAAGAATTTTAAATTGTTCTTTTCTAGAGTTTTATATAACTGCCGACCGTTCGGTGTTATAAGCCTGGATCCCCATATCGTATGTTTGGCGTTATAATCGCCGCCCGCTATAAACCTTCGTCCTAAAGTGTTGAAGAAATTTTCGTATTGCTCTTGTTTTACTGTGTGTCTAGGTGGAAAATAAACGGCTGATATCGTTAGAGGGCCTAATGTATCCTCTATAGAAACACTGGCAGCCTGAAGGAATTCATTCTTGCCTATATCCAGCTATTTGATAATGTTTAATTGTGTTTTTTATTATAACAGCTGCACCGCCACGGGCAGTTCAACCTGGATGGTTAGTGTAGTAGACTGTGTACTTAGGAATTTTTATATAGCTTCTTTCAGTGAGATGCGTTTCAGATATCAACATGATATCAATGTTGTGGTTGCTAATGAACAATTTCAATTCTTCGGAATGTTGTGACAGGCCATTGGCATTCCATAAAGCTATTTGGAGGAACTTATCCATTACTTAAGTTTAGAAAGAACTGCTGTTAGAAGATTTAACATAGTACCTATTTGTTCGAATAGTCCTTTCATCATATTCTTTAGGTCTTGCATATCATTGGATGGTTGGCATGATTGATTTGGGATGAGTGTTTGCCCATTGTTGCATAAATGATGGTTTTGTCTATTGGTTGCCTGGGCGAAAGTCATTCCAGGTTGAATTTGTTTAAATCGATTGATCTGTTCGGGTGGCGTATAAAGTTTGGGTCTGAGCGATGGGAATTGTTTCTTTTGTAGCTCTTTATAGATGGTGCACCCCTTGTAGTTTGCGGGGTGGTTACCTCCGCATAGGACACATCTGACATTACTCGATTTTTCTTTTCTTTGACATTCTGCTGTAGAATGATCACCTGCACATTTAATGCATCTCGGTCTTTGATGACAAAAATTTTTGGTGTGCCCAAATCTTTGACATCTTGCACACTGAACAATTTCCCTTTTGTACCTAGGCGGTTCGAATTTAATTTTGCATTGCTGTAAGTATTCTATATTAAAGATTTCCTTATTGTTGGAAGCAGGTTTCAATTCCACAAAAAACATTGGAAGCGGTAATTTGGTCCTAAATTGTTTAATATTCCAGATGTTAGTGACCTTATGACCTAGTTTTTCAATTTCAACTTTTATGTCCTCACTATTAATAGAGTGATGCATATTTTTTAGTACCACTTTGTAACTTCTCTCTTCTTTTAGTTTGTATGTATGGAATTCAGTTTGTTTTTCTGTTAAAGCTTTTGTGATAATTCCATAATGTTCAGCGGTTTTTGGTTGAACTTTGACCTGGTTATCTGTGAGAGCCTTTATATCATATTGCTGTTTGCTAATTTGATCCAGGAGATTCATGAGTGGAGTAATGTTATTGACTCCAGATACGAATATTGGAGGAGGTTTAGGTGTTTTTTCAGGAGTTACATCTTCTTGTTGTTCATCAGATTTGTCTGTTTCAAGTAATGCATAGCGATTGGAGGTTGATGGTGCACTGAGCCAATAATTGTTTTTTTTTTGAGGGCTTCGAATTTAATTCAGTATTATCTTGAGGGTTTCTTCCTCTTTTGTGTGTAACTTGTTTCCAGTTAATTTCAGTATCCATTAAAGGAGGGAAAGAAGTGTTTTGATTGAATTGTTGGGAATGTTGATAAGGTTGGGAGTAAATATTTTGTTGTAATTGTGGAAAGGAATTACCTGGTATTTGTTGAAACTGTGAGCTAATCATCTGGGACTGGTCTGGCGTCAGCATTGGCGTTGATATCAGTTGAGGTGAAAGCTGTGAGGGTTGAATTACCCCAAAGGGTTGAGGGAAGGCCATTACGGCCTTCGCACTTGAAGTCAAACGTATAAGTTAATATAGTGAAATAAAATAGCTATTGTTATTAAATGTATGAATTTAATGTTACGGCTATTAGGCACAGGTAAACCCGAGATAAAAGGTCACTTTATATCTTAGCCCGCAAGTGAACGTCTTTCCTCGTTGATATTCAAACGGGAACTATATATAAATTTAAAACACATTTTTTATTTTATTTAAAATAACAAAAAAAATTATATATAAAAAAATTTCTTTAAAGGTTTAATAAAAAAGGAAAATCTTCCTTAAGCTTTCTCACATGAATTTGAGGTAGTTATCAACCTGACAAATGAGGGTTGCAACTGGTTTCATTTGAGCAAAGTTAATTCAAAATAAGGTAATCAAATTAAATAAAAATATTTACAACTACTAAACAAATCTAAAAATTTCCGAAGAATAATAAACTTTGTTCACAAAGAACGGCTTGAATTTATCAAGAATGAAATAAAATTTGTTTTATTGATTTGTTTCCAAAATGAAACAAAATACTTGTTTTGACTCACCTTGTATGATCTAATTAAATTAATTCACTGTATCATTTACATATCTCATCTTACATTTACATATATCATTTCTCATATGTATGCGCGAATTAAATTAATTCACCGTATCATTAGCGTATCTCATCTCTCATTTCTCATATGGATGCTCAAATTAAATTCATTCACGGTATCATTAGCATATCTCATCTGTCATTTACATTTATCATTTCTCATCTCTCCCCTCTCCCCTCAGCCCTCTCATCTCTCATCTCTCTCTCATAAATTTATTTCAAATAAATCTTATGTTGTCATTCCTATTTGATATTTAAATATAGATCTACACGTCATCGAGTAATTATGCGAAAACAATTTAACATGTAGAAACGTAATAATAAAAATTTATTTTCAACCATACAAAAGTAACTCTAAAAGTTACTGTCAATCACCTGTCGGATTATCTCTGTTGCATTAGACCTGTTTAAATATACGTCAGAAACATTATTATTTTAAAATAACACAAAGAAATCTGTTAGTTATTATAAAAACACTTTGTCTTAAGTAACAATTTTTGTTTTAAAAAGTTAATGAAGTGTTTTATAAATATAGAATACTGTAGAGCATTATTTTTTAAAATTCAAAAAACATTATCTATAGCTAAAACTATTTAAGAAATAACTTTCAAACTAAATGTTTTTGCATGAAAATACATACAAACTAACTTACTTTCAAGTATACAAGGTAATCACCCGTCGGATTATCTCTATTGCATTTTGGCATGTTTAAATCCAATCGTCATAAACATTTAAAATACAGTCTACAAGTAAATCGATGCTGGTCATGTAGTTATTATCTTAGCATTTACAATTATCTACTAAAAATGTATTGTTTAATACGACAGACAAAGGAATTTAGTGAGTTAGTCATAAAGAAACTTCAATGTAGACAGGTTTGATGTACGCTTAATTAACTTTTTAACCAAGAAACATTTTTATTATTATTTAGTTAGACAAAGTGTTTTTATAATAACAGCTCTCAAAAGAGTCATTCCTTTAAAAATAATAATAATGTTCATCACGTACTAATTACGTAGACGCTAAAAATGATATAAAACCGAACGCTTTTTTAAAATAAACCATCTCGAAAGTGTTCCTCGAATCATTAAGATACTTACATCTGTGCAATATTAAAATCAGGTATGTTTATTTTCATTTGCTTATATTTAAAAAACTATATGTAAATGATTTACGAATGTTTTTAGATTAACTTCCATTTAGATCATCTACAGTTCCTAAGAAATATAATTTGTTTATTTGAAATCAATCATGTAAGTGCTTTAATTTTTAATTATTTTATGCAAACTAATCATTTTACAATACAATCTCGATCTCAGCTATTGTATGTTATGATACAGAGTTATTTTTACCGAATGGTGAAATATTGATAAATACTCAACGGTATACCACGGAAGCAATAACGAAGAAAATGTGACGCAGGCATATGACGAAGTTTTACAGTTAATCAAAACAAAAAATAGACAATTAGGGGTAAATTATGTTACGTTTTTGAAGTTTATTCGTGTATAGTGTGTGTGCGCGCGTGTGTGTAACAGTTTAGCTATGTTATGTATACGTTTTGTTTCTTACTTAAGTGTATTTTGTTTGTATGTTTGTAATATTTAGACATTTACGAAAATTAAATCAAGTTGAACAGCAGATTACTATTTTAAATTTAATAGATCATACGAATTATCTTACCCTGTTCTGAATGACTGCTTTGTATAAATTGTGCATTGTTTGTAAATGCTCTCTGAACTAAAATATTCATATATGAGATAAATGTTATATAAGTCAATACAGCCCTATAACTATCATTTATTGAGCTATACAAAGAGATTTATATCTACGCTAAACTAAAGATTAATAGAAGTAATGCATTCCTGATATCATAAGATAACGATAAAACACATGATTATTCTTAGACTAAGGTCTAATTTAGGTAGTCAAATTGTAGGTAATCGAATTGTAGGTACATATCATGATATGATATTACACAATTATATTCTAGTAAGAATTGTAATAAAGTCACTGCTATAAATAACAACATTCTTTATCACGATCATCTATCATTATCATAATCATCTAATGTCATGCAGAGTCAGCAGCTAGCTCCTAAGTTCGTATATGCGAGAATCGGTATTATATAACACACACATCAGTCTACATTCATCGTTCTAATATTGATAGGAACTTTCTAGAATCTATAAAGTTGTACTACATATATTCAACTAATTTGAATATACGATAACGGGTACTCATTATACTTCTATGCACACAATCGATGTATCAGTACACTCCAACCACGTGATCGAGATTGTAGTATTCAAATCAAGCTTCCTAGCCCCTATACAAGTATTCTAGAAGACAGAGTATTCATCACTAAACGTTCATGAATAATAATAATTTGTAACCATTTTCGATACCTTCAAAATATAAGTCTATAACATATGTTTGTAATACGTCTTTATAACTTTGAAATACAGGGTATTTACCTCTTGCAATATCTACAGTTACGAGAACCCTGAAGACTTACTTAGAGAAATAAATCAGATAAATATTTTACTTTTATTGAAACGATAACTTTGCATACTAATATATGAAAATAATATAATGTATATCGCCTGATAAATAAAATTGAAATTATTCTTATTCTTTTACAATGAAATTTGTTTTGAAAAACACGATGAAGCGTTATGTATATTAATGCAGGAGTTCTGTTAAAGACATTCGTTATTTAGAGATTCGCTTATAAGTATACTATCTATTTAGCTGATTCAATAAAAATTTCGTTATTTTTAAAAATTCCTAACAAGGGTTCAAGGTTCCTTGTCTGTTTTAGAATATTCAAAGACAATATATGTATAAATTATCGTGAGACTCCTGCTCTATTTAAAACGCCATATATAAAATTAGAGATAAAAATTTATCCTGTGTATTGGTGAAAACTCAAATATTCACGGAAATATAACAATCGGTACATATGACGATACTAATCAGTCTGACGCGGAATATCTTTTATATTATACAAACGGAGAGAAAAGAATAGGTACAATCGGATTATGTTCATAACAGGCTCACCATGATTATTATAAACATCTTAACAGAATAAAAAGGGCGATATGAATATAACTTATATGATTTAATCAAACTAGAAAAATATCGATATATATCCTGCGTTGAGAAAATAATTATACTATACAAGCATCCAGTATGTAAAGTAAAGGGAATTAGACTCAACTATGATGTACTGAAACTCATCAACGATCATCTTTCATCCCGATGACGTTATAGGGTGACATTATGAAGTCGTACTAATATATGAAAATAATATACTGCCTGATAAATAAAATTATTCTTTTACAGTGAAGAGTGTTTTGGGGAAAACCTTAATGTAGCTGCTGAGCTCTGCTAGCCAGCTTCACTTATAATTTCACACCACTTAACTGGTTCAATAAAAATTTCGTTATTTAAAAATTCCTAACATGGATAGCTTATAGGACATAGGATAGTATATGACAATAAATTATCGTGAGACTCCTGATCTATACAAAACGCCTTATATAAAATTAGAGATAAAAAATTAAACCTATGATATATGGTAAAAATCAGTTCAAAATTACATTACGTCTAGAAAAGTAGAAAAAATTGGGGTTAGAATTGTTGTTATATTTAGCGACTTCTTTTGCTTAATAATTTTCATTATGGTATATGTATATGTCTAGTCACAATTTCAGCAAACGCATTGTATTCTATCAACGAACCATGTAAAATTAAGTAGTACGGATTAGTTGTATCAGAAAGTGGGTTGACCGACTCAAGCTCTAATCTCTAAATTCATGAATACCTTATACACACGATATAACTACGATGTAAGATTACGAGAGGGTACATGAAGAAAAGGGTATGTTGTAAGTCGGTTCTGGATTTCTTAAAACATTACTCGAATATAAAAAAATTCGTAACGGCGATGCATAGGTTTAATACTATCAACAGCTCATATAAAGGAAATGTTAGATTGTTAACAGTTTATGAGCATTAATCAAAGACTATTCTATAATGATGTATTATTTATTTATAAACGTTACATAGTATAGTAGCTAAATACATGGCTGACTGAAAAAGTTACTTTTATTAATGATGACTATTGAATTCGATCTGTCACTAGCTTAACCTTATAATTTCCACTTTTGACCAAATTATAGTTAATCTGATCAGATATTGCTTACAAATCGGAGCTCTAATCTAATGTCTACAGTAGAATCCTTAAAACTCGCTATGAAGTTTTAGAATTGTCGATTACTAAGACACCCGTTTCTTCTACCTTCTTTAGTAACTTCATATTGTTAGCTTCTACTTTGTCAACTGTTACTAGAATGGTGTTCTTTAGATCCTTTACCTCGCTCTATGTATCTGTAGTCATTACAATGAAAGTTTGTACTGTTGTGTCGAATTGACGATTTGATTTGAAAATTTAATAATGTAATTTATCGTTTAAACTAACCCTTGTTTACTTCTATATATGTTTAATTAATATGTAATTAGTACATCAAAATATGTTCTTAATATGTTTTTCAATTTCTTTATACGATATAACTATATATCATTGAAATAAAACATTATTAAAATATTAAAAAATAATTTTATTTTATCACATCCTAAATATTTACACGACTGATCACGTTTCTCCTCAGCTTCTTTTCAAACAATTGCAGTCGTTTATCATAAACCTAATGGTGAGCTTGTATTATTCGTATTACGATATGGATATATTATTCAATTTTCATGTCTTTTGCTAACCCTACATAACTTAAGCTTTACATAGATTTAGACATATTTTATATTTCGTATTTTAGACACATAGCACGACATATCTGAATGATATATTAAATAAAAATAAATTGCTACTAAACGTAAGCTAGACTTGAATGATATCGATCGATATGCTATAATATGTATAGCTTAAATGCTAGATTAGTGAAGGAACATTCAGTGAAGAGTGTTTTGGGGAAAACCTTAATGTAGCTCCTGAGCTCTGCTAGCCAGCTTCACTTATAAGTACACTATCTATTTAGCAGATTCAATAAAAATTTCGTTATTTAAAAATTCCTAACATGGATAGCTTTATCTGTTTTAGAATATTCAAAGGCAGTATATGACAATAAATTATCGTGAGACTCCTGATCTATACAAAACGTCTTATATAAAATTAGAGATAAAAATTAAACCTATGACATATGGTGAAAATGCAAATATTCAACAATTCTAACCCCAATTTTTCTACTTTTCTAGACGTAATGTAATTTTGAACTGATTTTTAACCTTTTTCGTTATATATACTACCCTTGTAAACAATTTCTACGTATGCCTTCTTACTGTGTATAATTTTGCCCCATGTAGATATTCGTCGTATCTATAGTAAACTCATATTTTAACGTTATTTTACAATATATCAGCCATTTTCAATGGTTTCGAAATACGTAGATATGTAATAATATACTATATACTCTTGTAGGATATTCATCGTTGAATATAGTAAACTCGTATGATTAATATTAATTTGTAATTATTTTCAGCACCTTCGAAATATATATCTATAACATATGTTTGTAATACGTCTTTATAACTTTGAAACTCAACGTGATTTCCTCCTACAATATCTATAGTTAGGAGACCTTGAAGACTTAACCTGGAGAAATAAAACAGATAAATATTTTACTTTTTATTGAAACTAGTTAACTTATATTCTAGCATACATATTTGAAACTAGACAACTTATATTCTAACATACAAATATACAACAGCAAAATAGAAAAGTATACTTGAGGGTAACATTTTGTATAACCATTATCTTTTATTCTATAATACCTTCTTCTTTAAGCTCAGAAATAATTGAAATAATCTCATCCTAGTTTTCTAAACTACTGCTATCCCTCTGTTTTAAGGTACACAGTAGACGAAGCCTGTCGACAACTTGATTCCAATATGGCGTTTTGTTTTTGGAATTTGAAATTGGTAGCTTGAGGTTACAGCCTACGAATACATTTTTAGGACAGAACGTAGGGAGCAGAGTAAGTACAAAACAACATACTTTCATACAAGAACGTTTATTGATACGAGTAGTTTCGACGTTACTTAAAACATTAATTACACAGTAATTAATGAATGAACAAACTGAGCTTAGTAATTCTCCTTTATTAGAAGTGTTAGATATTTAGTTTTTGTTATGTATTGTATCTAGTTACCTATTTTCTGTATGTATTTATCCTTAGCAACGTGTTTGTTTATCAATCTTATCTACCTTTGATAATGACATTTTAATGTCGAAACAATATTGTCAGGTTAAGATAAACTAATAAAACTTGTGAAACTTTAAATTAATCTTTTAATTTGATTATATTTCACGGATTATTACAGTTTATTTTATACAGTATCATTGGCGTTAGCTAATTTGTTTTTCACTTCAGGAAAATTAACCACACCATAAACAAAAATAGGGGGAGGCTTTGGAAGATTCGCTTGAATGTTTATGTTTAATGGTTCGTAGTTGTCTGTATTTAGGATGTCGTATCTATTATTTAAGTTTGTTTCTTCCACTACAGGTTGCTTAATGGAATTTTTTTCTTTTTTGTTTAACGCTTTTCACAACTTGCCATGGGTTTTCGGTAGTTGGATTTTTAATTTCCTCATCACTGGTAGATAGCAGTCTTACAAGCGGAGGATGATTACTAGACGATTGCGATAGTTGGGATGAAATTTGTTGCTTTTGTTGTTGTATTTGTTGCGGCTGTTGTTGTAAATTTGAAATTGTTCCTGATTCGGTAGAAAGTATGTAGTATTTATAGGAATTGAATTATTTGCTGTTTGTGGTAGATATAATTGTGACATTGTTGGGTTTACTATTGGTGAACATTGCGTAAAACTTGGTGGCGGCATAGTTTGATAATTATTGTTTATAAAACCGGGGCCGTTCCCTGTTGGGAACATTTTTATTATTTAGTTCAATGTACTTGACTGATAAAAGTTAAATTGTACGTACGTGAATAGGTTTCATTTATCAGGTGAAGCCGGATCTCGCTGTCAACCTTATCACTTTAATGGACTTGCACGCTTGGTATCACCACGTTACTCCGTGAAAGTCAAACCAAGACTGACCTATGATTTAAAGAGCTTTTTGGCAAATTGTTTATCTTACCTCACCTTAAACGGTATTATTTACACAGCTGTGTCTCAGGTGTTGACCTACATTCTTCATTAAATTGTAAGGTATAGTACATTTTTTCTACCGTTACAATAACGTCATAAAGAGGAAATTAGCATCAGTGCCAAATTGCGATAAAAATGTGTAGGTAGGCAACCCATTATACAAAAGTGTAAATCGGTTTCTTAGCAAACTTCTGCACGAGAAGATATTAGATACAATCAATCCAAAGAACAAGTGAAAAATAATCGTTTTATTTATTAATAGTAAAAGCATGTAATTAAAGATGTAACTACAGTTTCATACTGTCAGTTTTAGTGAAATTTAGTTGCTTATTTTATACACCAGGAATTAACATTTTGACGTCATTGTAAAGTTAAAAAATAAACTATATAGCAATAACAGCATAGACAAAAGTGTGCTTTATTGACAAATTACTTCAACTTCAACAAACTACAATCCTCAGCATTATGCGACATAAGGAGAATGTCGGACAGACTATATTACAAACTTGGCAGAGTTTCTTCTTCTTGAGTTGTGAACCGTGTTTTATAAAGTTTATTTCCACCCAAAAATAAAGATCTAGGGGTGTGACATGGGGGCATCTTGGAGGCCACAGTTCAAAAGGTCGTTCAAAAAGTGTTTCTTCCTATCCAGCGCATAGGAAAATGTTTGTGCAACCATAGACGAACATATATGAAATTGTACGAGGGTCGTTTTTTTTCAACCTCCGATAGGCTATAGATAAAAGACAAATGTATATAAAAAAATCATTTTATTACTAAAAGTTCTGTATACTTATGGTTACTTTTCGACATACTCACCATGAAGATTGAGGCATTTGTTGTATCTGTGGACAAGCTTTCCAATACCGTCTTCATAAAATGTTGCCGCCAAGGCATTTAAATGAGTCTTGACGTTGCCTTGAAGATGCTCGGTAGTTTATTGTGAAACTTTACTACGAAACTTTGCGGAGAGACGTTAAAAACAAGAAAAGAGAAATGCTGACTTCTGGAACTTGTTCTGATCCATGACAAGCCCGTCCACACAGTGCTGTTGCAACACAACGGCTCCTCGAGCAATTTCAATGGGACATTTTCGATTACCCAACATACAGTCCCAACCTAGCACCGAGTGACTTTCATCTTTTCCATGAACTGAAAACGTGGTTAGGAGAACAGTACTTAGACAGTAGGACAGTACCAAACTACGGAGGATCTTCAAGACAACGTCAAGACTCATTTAAATGCGTTGGCGGCAACATTTTATGAAGACGGTATTGGAAAGCTTGTCCACAGATACGACAAATGCCTCAATCTTTATGGTGAGTATGTTGAAAAGTAACCATACGTATACAGAACTTTTAGTAATAAAATAACTTTTTTATATACATTTGTCTTTTATTTATAGCCTATCGGAGGTTTGTTTGTTTGTTTGTTTTTGGGCGAGGAATCAGGATGGCGGAGCATCCTTCGTACCTCATGGCACCGATTGCTATGATCATTTGGCCGACCCTACTAGAAATTAGCCGAATCTGGGGGAATTCCACCCCCAGTAGGGATCTTTATCGTGCCAAACATCGCATTGACACGGGACCTACAGTTTTACTTCCTATCCGAAAAGAAAAAAAACGACCCTCGTAAATTGATACACCACCCAGCTGCAAATACATATTCCGTAGAACATTAAGAGGAAGATCTTCAACTACCTTCCAAAATTCCCAATAGAAAATGTATCCAAACATTCAGCGTTTAACGAGTTTTTAAAAAAAAGAACCGAATATTCGGTCTCCTAGAATTCTACACCGTACCTATATACCTGTAAATATTTGTCTTTACAATTTATAACCCAATGTGGATTTTCTGAATATGTATCACTGTTTCGTTAAAATAACGAAAATACGGGAGTCTATTCATCTTAAATGCGACACACTGTATGTAAAAATAAATTTACTATTTGCTCGTTTTTAAACAATTTAATTGGGTTTAGTAGTTACGAGCAATTACGAGTTAGTACGAGCAATACGCTTTTCATAGTCTTAATTCTTAATTCAGAGTGCTAAGAAATTGGGTTGTAATTTGTGCCTTTTTATGATATAAGAAATCGAAAATGCTTTGCGTACGTGACTAGAAAAAGAATATGGTTTTTTAGAAAAATAAATATGTTTGCCAAAAAACATATATATTTAATTTAACGAATACAAAGAGAGGAATATTAGATATTATTTAAAATTTTTATTAAGAATTTACCAAACTTCTTCCGGATAGATTTCTCCGTAGGGTGCACTCGAGAACAAATGAAATGTATTCCAGCGTTTTTACTAACCAGAGGACAGAAAGAGGGGTGAACAAGATTTAAAAGAAATTACAATAGAGTGCGGACTATATTAATGAAGCATAATAATTAAATCAGCCACTTTTAATTTGTTTAGCAAATTCGTCGCTATTCTAGTAGAATTAGTTCGAAATTGTATATTAATGTTGTCTATCTTCGCAGCACTTTATTTATTAACACACGATTTTATTTATTGATTTTAATGTCGCTCTTGACAACACTGTAACGAAATTTAATTGAAATTAGGGTGCTGTATTAATTGTTTAATTAAAGAAGAATATTTGCAATAACCAATATCTAAATCAATTAAAATGTATTCAAGGTTTATTTTATATTACACAGCTTGTAATTTTCCCCCTTCTTTGTACGGTCGCAATATTTGTATCGTATGTCGAATTCCATAAACTTCGAGAAAAGTCTCTCTCTGGATTGTTCCATATACTGGATTACTGAAAGGATACTACCATATATACTGGATTGTTTCTTCATTGGCTACAGTACAATAATCTTCTTGTTCAAGACTACCCCTGCTATGTCATTGCTGCACTGCTTAGGGGTATATTTGAAAATTTTTTCAAGTACATTTCAATTATTTTTTCTCCAACCGCACGAATATGACACTATAAAATCAAATTATTTTGTATAAAAAGTAGACTATTTAGGAACTGTTACTCGTTACCATAGAAACTGTACAAAAAATAACCACTTTTTGTACTAGGACAATAAGTAATCTGAAGTTACGCGAGACACATAATAAAATTTGGAGGCCAGAATTTAATAAAAGTATTTATTGGTAAATACACAAATATGTCTAAGTCGACAAATTTGACTCTACGTATTACAAACACTTCAACTTTCGTTACTCGGTGATCTGGTACGTTACTGCTTGCTTGATAAATTAACTCTGCAAGGTTGCAGCTCGAACCTGCATTTATAGCTGGTGCTTCCAGGGTGTGGGTTTGTTAGTTTGATGCTGCCCTTGATTTGACTATTCCAGGAAGGTCCGTGGTGCAAATGAGCCATTAGTATGCTGAACGGTTCTTAGCAGATATGCATAGCGAACGTGACCTGATAAAGGTGGCTATATTTAGATTGTGCTCAATGTCAACAAGACCTTGGCACTCTAAAACTGACTAACATTTACATTAAATGGAATATTATGAGAATAGATTGCAACATATTAGACTGCATAAAATATACATATAGGTAGTTTAAGTAAAAAGTGAATTAATGTAATGGAAATTAGAGCTTTATGTAACTCGCGTGTCATATTTTTCGCGGTGCTTTAAAACATTTTATTTATACCAATAATGCGAAATAAATAGAAATTTTCAATTAAATAATAATCATTGTTCTGTTTTTTGATAATATCATAAGATTGTCAGACTCCGCTAAAGAGTCGTCCGGCAACTTTCTTATTCGTCCCAAAACATGCATTTTTTGTACTAATTAAACAAATAACTATTTTTAAATTTTTCAAAAGTATCTCCTCTACCCTAACCTCACTGTAACCCTGTTGGGAGCCTTTCAAACTAATCTTCGTTTATAGGATGCTAATACTTTGATTTGACGAGATAATCCTAGAATTCTCTTTTCAATGAAATATATTCAACTTTAATTTTAAATAATATCACTTAATGTGTCAATACCTAAAAATACTAACATTTAAACACATTTAAAACACACTTTGTACATTTAAAAATATAAACACAAAGATCGTAATTCATTACCCACCGAAATTGTTGTAACAAGATAGATATAAGCGTTTTGATAGATAACAAGAGCATTTAGTAACTCAATTAAAACACCTGAAAGTTTATAATTGCTCTGAGATTTTACTTTAGCTCTAGCGCTATCAGTACACATTTATAACTAATAAACTACATTCATTTAATAATCATTTGCATATATGTATCTAAAATTCTAACTGCAAAGTTAAATAGCACCGCAAATTCATTAAAATTCGTGTTTAAATTATACCTCTTTTCCCTATATATAAATTAATTTCAGCTTGAACATAAAATTGGAGATTTAATGAAACTTTTTACTAAAAGTGGTGAATTACTAAAGTGATCTATGGATTTATTAATTAAAATATGTTTTGGGGTTGATACAAAAACATTAATTAATTTTTTTATTCTAAATCTAACATAGAACTTAAGAAATGTTTATTTTTAATTGCCTTTTATATAGCTATAAGAAGCCACAATTGCATTGTACTTACTAATATACATGTACTATATCTATCTGTGTACCATTTATTTTTATCCACATGCCTGGAAGCTCTAGAATATCAATAAATTACAGTAGTCATTTTCAGCTGATTTGAAAGAATTTATGTATGCATGTTTTTGCATATAACATTATTCAAATCATGTACTACTTTTTTTAGAAAAACGTGCAATCGCATGTTTTGCAATGAATTATAATTATTTATCAGGCCCTCCGTGGCCGAGTGGTAGAGATCCTACCTCTCGTTCAGAGGGACAGGGGTTCAAACCTCGGTTGCGACTGAATTTTAAAAATTTAGTACTATCGTGTTTGAGCTCCTTAGCACAGTATATATAGCAATCAGTAGATTCACTTGCATGCGACACCATTCATTTTATTAATCCACCTTTGAATATCACGCCCATAAACGAAGTAGTGGACCGACGTTTATCGGTCGGGATCGTCGGTAAATAAAACGCAGAGCCGCATTCAATAAAATGTCTCGAATAAATATGTAAACAAAATCTCTTGTTATATAATAGTATAGTAAAATATGAAGTAGAATTATGTGTAGTGAACCATTTGATTGAAGTTGTTTTGCTTATAGAATCTAATAAATCAAACGATAATCAATTTAGATATTTAAAACATTTATTAAACTAAGTTACAAGAGTTGTTTCTTGTTACATCGTTAATTACCAACTAAAGTTACATTATTCTTTCAAGCCATTAACCATATTCTTGCTCTGCAATAGTCATTTCATTTTGTTTAGAAATAATTACGAACAAATGCATAGCTGTATACAATTTGAATACCTGTTCAACAAACAAATGGAGAATCTAAGTCACCGAAATCACATACGTACAAAATAGGGGAGATGAAATCAATTTACACTATAATAATAATAATTAATAATAATAAAATTTATCTTCATTCATATTAAATTAAAGACTCAATAACAAACGAAATGCTAAAAAGTACAATCCTAACGCACGCTTTGACTTTTTTAACAGTTGAGAGTAACAAAAGACTCTGTAGTTCACACCTGTTGATAAGGCGTTGACCTAGATTGTTGAACTCTTTTAATAAATCAGCATAAAAAATTTTATTATGTAGGATTTCGTAATCGCTAATTTGTTTTATTACGTGTTAGTAATTCAATTTTAAGCAATTGGGAAATACATACAAAAGTGAATTCTTAAATACGGCATTGTTTTTACGAGCGAATTTATTAAAAAATAGTAGTATGTAGGAAAAAATAACCTGAAATCGGAAACCTGAAAAACTAATTGTAGTTCTTTCCGAGGTATTTTTACAGCCTTTGGCGGTACAACGGCTAACACTATGCATTGTTTACTGGCACTAATACTGCACGATTGTGGGTTTATCCGGCTCTGGTAATTTCGATACATTCTGTTGGGTGTTTGAAACAGAACTGTTATCTGCATACTGCCGACTCGCGCCGGCATGTAGTGTGGTGGATAGAAATTATTTGCGACAGTCACATTACTGTATGTTATATATACTGTGTCCTTAGGTTAAGGTATGAAAGTTGTAGGAGTGATAAAGTATGGGGGAGCGTAATGTACTTGCTACAATAGCTCCATTACCTCCGTTGCACTCCCATAAAAGTTTGTGTGGAACCCCGACACTGCGAAATGATGTAAAAGGGGAATGGATTATGTTTGTATGTATGGTGGTGTATGGTGTAAGTGGTGTATCAATCGGTTAGTAGTAACTTTTTAAACAAAGCTTTTTTAAATTGTTAAATAGCAAGCGTATTAATGGGAAAAGGTATCTCATTATAAATTTTTGAGACATTATAGGTAAAAGAACGTTGGTAAAAAGTAGTATTATGTCTAGGGATAGTCAACAGACCTCTAATACCGCAAATTTATATTGTGCACATCTGTTCTGTACCTTATTTTATTGTATAAATAAGGAGACTGCTTGTCAGATATTATATTATGGTGGAAAGCAGCTGTTTGTAAGTAAAACCGTTTTTTCATATGAAAGCAACCTGTATCAATTAAATTGTGCGAAATGTGTTCATATTTTGGAATTCCATAAATAAGACTCAAACAAGAGTTTTGAACACGTTTAATACGCTGAGTTGTGTTATAATCCAGGAGCAAAGTAATTAAATTGTGATAAGACCGCAGAGCAAAATTTTCGATTCTTTACTTAAATAATCTTTATGGGGATAAATCAGTTTTAAGTTACAATAAGCTTTTTTGTATGTATTTAATGCTTGTTGAACTGAAATGTATTGTCAAAAATCTTTCCTAAATTCTTAGCATTTTCTACTATAGGAACTTCAATTTCACCAATTTTAATATGTGGATCTTGAAGAGCGTCACTTGATTTTTTTAATAATAGAGCACATGATTTCGAGGGATTTAACAGTAATGCATGTTGTAACGAAAATTCAGATATAGCTTTGAGGTAAAAATTTTAGTTGCTTCTTTGATATCACTTGATTTCAAAGAAAAGTAAATTTGGGTATCATCTGCATATATGTGGACATTACAGACTCCTACACAACCACAATAAAATATGAACTAAAAATATTAAAACTACATTGGTTGACACCTGTCACCCACGCGACTAAACTAGCCACAAAAGTGCACGCGACTAACGTAGGGTTAACAATAGTAGGTAGGTACTTTTATAATTAAATATCCATCAATATTATTTCATGTAACAATAAGTAAAGTAAATAAAACCTACTTTTATAATAAGTCTAGGAGGCACGGTCTGAAATGTGCTTTTGTAGCGCAGTCGGTAGAAGCGAGGTATTAGTAAACTGAAGCTGTTGCTGCCGCAGGTTCGATTTCAGCTGGGAGAATAGCTTTATAAATTTTTTATAAAACAAAATTTAAAATAATTATTTTCTTTTCGAAAATGCTCAATTTCTATAAAGTTTTAATAGTTCTCTTAAAATTATACAATTACAGGGAGCTTTTAATCTCTACATTGAATTTCTAAAAAAAAACACGCAATCTATTATTTAATTGTTTTGTTTAGTCGAAGAAACAATATACTGTACAACTTGAGTGGAATGCCCATATCACTCTTGAACGATTGAGGCATCATGCCTCAAACTTCGTCCTCGTGCGATATGGGCATCATTTTCACGTACGTTGTACAAACAACTATTTCGGTCTTTCTACAATGTCTCAAAAGACACTACAAAATTCTTTTGCACCTAGAATTTGCAAAAAAACAAAAATTAAGTGACAAGATATCAACTAACGATGGTAAGTGGATATTTACAGTTGCAAGTAGCGTTTCGATGATTTCTATTATAAGTATTTTTAAAATTGTTAAAAGCACTGCTTATTGCCTATTTATGTTTTTTTTAAATAAAAGTAAAAGTAGAATAGGCTATTCAAAAACGATTTTATAAATTTTTGTGTTTACGTAAAGGACATCTGCCAAAGGTTGCCCCCTGCATATTAGGAATAGACTTCCAAAATGCTGAGTTATAGATAGCGTTGCGTAGGTTGTATAAATCTGCGCTTTTTTTAATTATAATTTGATGTCCTAAACGCATTAAGGTTCAGCAATACCAGTCATTTTACACTTCCTGCACCACTGGTTTATTTCCTTTTTAGCATCTACAAAAAAAGACTGTAAAAACGTTGAGAAAAGTATTTGTACGAACTTACCCAATATCTCTATTACAACCAACGAAGAAAATCATTAAGAATTGTAACGGGCGAAAGACTAAAACTAAGCAGTCTAAGCATGACGGACATTGCATGCGGGACATTGCAACCCAGACATCAAGCTTCAAAGGATACTGTACTGTCTCATTGTCACATTACAGTCTGGTGGTAGCAGTAGCACCAAAGACAACCTATAAGGATATGCTTGTGCAATATAAAGGTAAGTTAGATGGTAAATTTTTTTTTGATATTTGAATTTTATTTTAAACCTATTTATGCAAGCCTTCCCAAAGACTTATTTGTACTTGGTTGTATCCTTTAACATTGATTTTCCGTTGAGACTTCCAGTTGGCTTATCTTGAATAAAGACTAGATAAGTGGTATCAAACCGTTTAAAGTAAAAATAATTGGATTAATTCATTTAAGTTGCGGTTTTATTTCTGCTCTTCCACTTCGAAAATTGGCCATCGCAATAAATATAAATATATTATAAATATAATGCGGTGATCTTTGAAGATAAAATAAAATACAATATGTCCACCGTTCCAAATATAAACATAAATTATATACGGTGGATTGAAATGAGAATACACCACAGATATTTTTCTTTATTCCTCTCAGCTAGCTCAGGTTTGCTCAGTGAAGCATAAAATATTTGAATTACGAGACTCTTATTTACTTTTATGCCTGGAAAGGAAGAAAAACTTATATCGTAAGCACTAGGGCTCCTGCAAGCTGGACAACTGCTACTGAACTCTGAATTCAAAAGAAAAGAACGCTGGATGCTTGTATTAACATCAATTAAAAACATATGTAAAATTGAAAGCACATAAACTTTATTTAACGAACAAAAAATAAAAATTCAAATGGAAAGTCAAAGTAAGAAAAATGTTATTGAAAATAATACAATTAAAAATTGAGAATAAATTCTCAGGTTTGCTCAAACGTTAGAAATAGTTGTAGTGACCTGACATAGGATCAGTACGGTCATTCGTTTGAACAGACCAACACAAATAAAATTTATTTATAAATAAAAATATTCATCACATGAAAATAAATTTTATATAAAAGAAATTTAGTTGTTTTATTTACCTCAAATCAAATAAATTCTCAAAAGAACTTAATGAACTAAACCAAATAGCTTTATATTTGAGGATGAACTTTACAAGTTAATTATTATTCATGAAATTAACAAGAATCATTCATTATAACCAACCTTGTATATTACGATATATTTTCCCTTTTTTAAAAGTTAATCCATTTTATTGGTAACACTGCTATGAAACCAATCAGCTGACTTCTTGTTTATAAAATATCGATACGAAGATCGATGATGAAAATAAATCCAATCAAAATTTATTTAAACAATCACGTTCACTTTGTATATTTGTTACACAATTATTAAATCTTCTTTTAATCCTTTTAAAAAACGTTCAGGTAACACTTTAATTTATTTTAACTTTGTTTCATATATGACATTAGCGTCAAAAACTATGGTTAATCTGGTTATCTAACCTCAAATTAATTACAGATTTTAGTTTATGCCAGAACAAAAGAAAACTATGACATTTTTTAAAACAACGGAACATCGAGTAAGCTTGTGACGTCACTAATCCCGCACAGCTGTTATTTTTTTATCACTAATCCTAATTCTGTTATTATAGAATTGTAGCCCTTGAAACAAAGATCAAAAAAGTATAATACGTTTTTTGTCCCAAAATGTATCGTAACGAAGATATTCAAGAAAAACGATTTACAATGTATACATCTCGTTACGATCTAATTACATATAAAGTTCAACAAATCAAGATTTATCCTTTACAAACTAGTTACATGAATACATGACACAGTTAATACAAATAATTTCTCCATAGAAACATCTTTACAATTTACTATAAACATTTTTTTAGAGTACGAACACCAATTAATGCATATACAAGTGCCAGCTTAAATATTAAATCAATGTTTATCAATTTATGCTCAAAATGTCCAGCATACAATGCTCTAAGCACGTACATCAAAAAAATGGTGAGGAAAAACAGTATAAGAGTCTATAAGAGTCATATCAACACGAACGACAGGATTTAATACCTTCATTAATTGAAGTAATCAAAAATCTTATAAACAAATTCAAAAGTTAATTGTATTATATGAGTCATAACAAAATTGACCTAATTAATCTATTTTCAGCTAATTAGCAACATAAACTTGAGCTGGCCTCCTGGAAAATAGAAAAATTTATCTAACGCTAAACATCGTAATCTGTAAATTTTAATATGGAAATTACTTCCTCCTAACAAGTGGGAAACCCGTCCCAAAGTGTAACTTGTGTTGCATAAACATATTTATGATCAAGCAATTTAATTAAATGATATCCTTTTTCTAAAATGAAACCTATTTATTTATACATAAGAAAGCTAGGTTATGTTTGCATGAAATTTTTATTCTTAAGTTTTTAATTTAAACATTAATGACCCTAACTGTGGTCCTATTATGGTATAGCCATTATATTAATTATGCCCATGACATAGCATGTCCCCTCTTTTAATTTAAATCTGATATAAAAATGTTTGTATTAACGTTTCCGTTCCGTCGTTGATAAAATTTTCAATACGGTGATTTGTTAGTTTTAAACAACTCTGGAAGAACTACATGCTCTGTAAAAATTGCAATTGTTAGTTTTGCCAACATAATTAAAAACTTCGTAAATATAGTGACCTCTATCATTCTATGTAAATAAATACTCAATCTTAGCTATTTTTTCGTATGTTCAGATTGGTTAGTGACGTTAGTGTATTAAGTATTAACTACGGTATATCAACCCAGTCTATGTACCAAATTTAAATAAAATTTCTGAAGTACAGGCTTATAGTACTATAGATGTAGAGGGACTGTGTTCTGTACTTCTTGCATACTGTGGTGAATGGCTTACGATTTTGGCTTCTTGTCTCCAATAGACGAATGAAATTCCCAAATAATTATAAGTAATAATATACATAATAAAGTATAATATACATATTATACTTTATCACCGTAATGATAATAATATTTAACTCGTTTTGTTTTATATAGAGACTCCAAGCTCTTGTGCTATAAAATACCTTGGTTTAACTTTAAACAAAATAAATTCAATATTTTCCTTTGTTTTTTGTTAAATTTTCATTAAATTCAGTGAAATATTAAGGATATAATAAAAAAATTAAAAAGACGGGGTTCTGTTTCTTTGTAAAAAATCCAATTCCCAATCAAGTATAAATGGTAATTAGATAATAGATAAATAGAAATTAGAAATTACCAAAAAGAGCTCCCTCTATTGAGTTAAGCAAGAAAGAATTATCAGGATCTCAACAATAACCTAATCTCACTATATTAGGTAAATATTGAATTTTTGTAATTGATTTCTGTTGTTGGCTAAATGAAATTTAATTTTTATTTAAGGAAAAACTTGAATTATTATTCAGGTTTGCAACTTACACAAGATCGATTTTTGATTTTATTCTTATCATTTCGTAAGGTAAAATTTCCGTATGTATGTATGTAGAATAAACTGGCGGGGAGGGGTAAGCAAGAGATGAATATATGTCGGAAGAGAGGAGGGTAAATTGGGAGAGATATTGCTAGGCTTAAGAATTTTCAACTGGCTATGTTTGGTTGCGTTTAAATAATAATAACTCACGAAAATCCAAAGGATTGTAATCACACATCGAAGGTTGTATATAGGGAAATCCTTCAATGCTTTTGACCGTCATGTCTTGACGAGGTTTCCCTAGTAATATTTAAATTTGACATTTTATTAATTTTCTCGTTACAAAAATTATACGTGTATTCTTTCGTTTACAGCTTATTTTAAACTTCCTGTTTCGTTTTTATAACTCTCATGTTTATTGCCCAACATACCTTACAAGACTACACTCAAGGCGTTCATTATTTTTGACGTGAGATTAAGTCTCCATGCAAACCAAAATTCTTTATATTATATAACTCAAACCTTTTGACTTTATGTCAAAAAAATGCATAAAAGATGTAACATAAAAAACAAATATGAACAAGATATAAGTGAACAGTTAAATTAGGTTGATAATTCTTTTAAGAATGAACTCAATGTAATAAATTAACAAATAACTTTAATGTATCTTTTGTTTTTCATAATGGCTATATATGAAATTATAATTAAAATACCTTATTAAGTAGTACATATGTTATTTTAATATTAATTTACTTAGTGCCCCATGCTAGCCTGTTACATGGAGGCTCCAGTATCCAGACGAGTATGCGTACTAAGTTTATCTGAAATGAATCGTGCTCCGTTTAGGTTGTAAGCAAATTCAGTAACCCTTTGTGACGGGATCTAAGAATATTTTTGAAGTATTCTCAAATAATTCATAATCTTGCGTTTATTGTCAACCGAAACACAAAATTTAAATTCGTATTTATCAATAGATTTTTATTTATAGTGAGCAGAAAAAAGAAGTTGCAAATTGTTTGAAGTCATCAAGGTAATGTCTAAAATAAGTCAGAGATTTGCAACCCTTTATTACAACCAACGCCACTTAAGCCTCCCTGGCTAGGTTCGCTGTCCGCTCAAAATTTCTTGGAAAACCACATCTTGCCCCCAGATTCGGCTAAATTCTAATAGGGTCGACCAAAAATAAATAAAATAAAGAAATAGAATCTTGACTGATTTTAAAAAGTGCCTTTATTTCAAAAATCTGTTTTTGGCAATACCTTGACATAATTGTCATTTGTAATCATATGTGGTAATTAGAACTTAATAAGTTATTGTATACACTTATTGAAAATCTTTAAATGTTAGCTTTGTTCTATTTGTGAAACTTACTGCTTGATACTGGGTTATTTATAATATATATTTTGAAAGTAGAATTTACAGCACAACCTTTGATTCTCTAAAAATGTAGCCTTCTTTAAATCCGTACAAACACATGTGGGAAATGATAATATTTATTCTTTGTATTTTGTTGAAGTAAGAGTAGGCTAAGAAAAATGGTATTCAAATAACAATTTTTTTAACTAATTATACATTAAAGCCTAACAACCTTCTTTTTTTCATAATGTAAATATATTCCAATTTATATTTCTGAAACATACATTTTTTGTATGTTTCAACCCCTACTCTACGCCTATGGCATTGATATGAAACTTTTTATTTTCATTTATTTCCAGATAAATTGCAAAAAATACCTCCATTTGTAAATAAAATTACTTTAGAAATATTTATTTACTTTCCAAATAACATGTAATTAGATTTTTTTCTGTAGCAATTTAATGTTAAATTACACAACCTGAACTCAACGCAACTTCAATATACCATACAGAAAAGAACATTTATTAAGCAAGATTTCATTAATAAATTAATAATTTATACTAAAAAGATTAAAAAAATGTTTTAAATATTAAAATTTAATAGTATAATTAGTATAAAAATATTGCCATTTTATTTATTTCAAAATAATTTCGCAGTCTCTGGAACCAATAAATCTTCTGGATTGCTTTTTCTTATCTCTAGTAATCGTTTCAGTTCTCAAATTGAACACTGCTTCCTAACGTGTTTGAATTACGAGAGCTAATAAATAAGGAAAATGTCTGATTGTGATTAGATATATGATATGAATATGTTGTATGATGTGCCTACTTCAAGCTAAAGTATATATGGACGTACAAAAGCATTCATAATTATAATTCCGCTTGAAGCAATATTTTACTAATTAATTGATGACACTCATTTGAAACTATTGTAGGTTGTCTACTTGACTTAAAACCGTTCTGGGACCGACTCTCCATTTAACTACACATCCTACTTCAAAAGTTCTTGATCATATAACGACTGCTATATGATATAACAATTCAGAAAAATGGAATAAAAATAGAGAATCTATTTTAATTTTACATAAAATTATCTTTACTACAAGAGTGTTGTGAATTCTTAACATTTATAATTTGTATAATTTTTGAAAAATTTAAATTAATGTTAATGAACAAACATATTTCTACAATGTCCTGATTTTACAAAAGTATTTAATTTAAAAGGTGATGCTTCAAATGTATTTAATTATAGGCGTACCTAAATTAAGAAGTAAAGATTATTAGTTTACGCCTTACAAACTTTAAATGATAATGAACAAAACTACTCCAGCATCGAGAAGGAATTCTTGGCGATAGTTCAGATAACTAAACATTTCAGAAACCATCTTTTCGACAGAAAATAAAAGTCTGATTTGACTACACTTCAAAAACCAAACTCGAAATTAATGATTTAGAAAACAAAGCTCGAAGATTTAAATTATGATATAATGTATAAGACACCATTAATGTTATTAGGAAACACTTCAAACCAAAAGCTTAATTTATTTAATAAATAAAAATTTATAAACGGTACTGAGAAAGTAATTAAAGTAACCAGTCCTCAGGCACAACTAGAAGTTGTTTCAAATTATTATGAAGACCAATCAAGGTATAGAGAAATATTTGCTACCGTATTAGCTATAGATCATCATACAGGAAAAACATTTACTAAATTTCAAATTATTATGAAGACCAATCAAGGTATAGAGAAATATTTGCTACCGTATTAGCTATAGATCATCATAGAGGAAAAACATTTACTAAATCATAATACAAAACATAAATAGTAGTAATACATTAAGAAAGTTATTATGATAGATGTCCCAATAATACTTCATTATATATAAAGTTCTTTATTGAACGACTGCTCAATACAGTATTGAGTTGCCAAACATGACACAGTTTATCATAGCATTACATTTATAGATACGTCATTGATAAATAACATAAATAATTATAACATATATACTAACATATTTAACAATTAATAACAAAACTTAACAATTAATAATTAATAACAATTAACATTAAGAAACTTAAATTATTTGCAAGTTCCGATCTTTGGTTCCGAATAAATGATTACGTAAAATACTACAAGAATTTTTCAAGATACTTGTAACTATTTCGTTATCCAGGAATTTTGGTAAGTTGAATGTTTTTCGAAATTGTATGTATTTTTTCATTAAAGTTAGACGAGCACCAAATAAAAGTCCTATTACTGTGATATCTTTAACACGATATCTTTTGTTTTATAATATGGAATGGTAGGATCATAAATCTTGCATTATTCCAAATGCCCTTCATGCGGTTGTTTTTGATCTTTTTCAAATCGCACAGTTGGATCGATGATATAGGCATGCGCACGGGATTGCAATTATGTCTATTCTTCTAGTGCATACCTCTTCGGATAGACCAGGTACTTCCTCATGAACTTCATAATTCTTCTTACGTAAAGCATTGGCAATTAACTCGCGTACTTGATTATGTCTTTTTAAAGAAATTACAGAAAAAGACTTAGAATACCATTCCAGAAACAGCACATAGATACCTTCCAAGCTCATAGAAGTTCTTTTACGACAATAATAGGTTACTCAAAATTTGCATAAACTTATAATAGCTAATTATTAGAATAGTGGGATGGCCAAAAACTACAAAATAAAATACATCATGATGGATACGGGTACGTTTTGAAACTTAATTAAATATTTATTAACGAGTAATAATAGAATCAAAACTAATGATAATGAACAGATTGTGCAATATGCTTGTAAGGTCATTTGTATTATATTACCTCAATCTGGCAAGGAATTTGCATGATCTCATTTCTGACTCTCAATGCTTTCTACAAAATAAAGGAGAACCCCCCCCCATTGAGTGTTTGTACTTTTATTGAGTTCGCGGCCACAATTTTATAACGGGCTATCAGAATCTTTATTTAATAACAACCACTATTTGTTTTAAAGAACAAAACGACGTCCGACTAGCGTCGTCAAGATTAACAATAGCACTTTTAATTTGCAAAGATTTTGTTCTCAAAGATAGGATTGTTCTCATATAGACACCTCTAAAAGAGGGTATGTCTTTAGCATGTTTTATAATATAGCTAGGTTTGTAAGTGCTCTCCGAGGCAAGTTATTCAGTTTTTTGATCCGGCGTTAATAATTTTATAGTTACTAATAATTATTTTTATTTCATTTCGTATTTCAAACAATTGTTTATATACCACAATTAGTAAAATAAAGTATATTTTTCTCTCCGTTGTCAATGACACCGGAGTTCAAGACGTTCTTGATCTCTGTTGCTGTTGGCAACGTAAATCATTTCATGTTGCATAACAGCCACACGTGACATGATGCTTTTTATCTCCTTGGTTACGCGTATGATGAAACAGACAAGGCAACTTGCTTCTTTATACAATAAATTCCGATTAATTTTAGAAGGGAGAAATTAGGATTGAAATACGAAATAAAATAAAACAACTTATGCAAAACGGAGATCAAGCTTCTTTAAATCCTCGAAGATGTTATTAGCCTCGGCTGGCGCCTCGTCGTTATAATAATCTTATCGGATTTAAAGTATCGCTTGATCTCCTAATTACATAATATATAATAGTTACTATCTAGTATATTATTCGTTTCTTCTATCTTTGTCAACACGCTTGAATGAATAGTGTCCATCTCATCATTTGTTATTAGGAGATTTTTCTTTATTTAATTTTCTATCGCGGCTAGCAAAGTGCTAAGTTTATTAGTTTCAATGGCAACCTTGTAACGAAGTTACTAGATTTTATTAATCATTTTGGGTATAAGAATGAAAGTGTTTATCGACTGTTGCAATCAGTCGCCGCTCGGATAAGCCGCCGACTCAAGCGGAAACACGCGTCCCTTCCCTAACCAATATTTGACGTGCGTCGCTCCGTTTTAACTAGCGTCTAGCCCCCGAGTATCACTACACTAATCCTGAACTTAACGCATGCGTTTTTCGCAGCGTCTTGACTTCAATTCGATAGAATATGTGCAAATTAATATTAAATATATTATTAATTACAGTTCTGATTAGAAGTAGATAAATACATAATTAACTTTTTTTAGTTAATGATTGCATATAGATTATATAAGTTAAAAAACACAAACGACCAAATCCAAATTAACGTTTTTTCAAAGAAAGTCATTATCTTTTGGTTTTAATAAAAAGCGTGTTGTGACTCTTCAATCCGATAAAACATGTGTAAATAAATATTAAATATATTAATAATTATACTTCTGTTTAGGAGTAGGTACATACTTACCTTTTTTTAAATTAATGATTGTATATAGACTGTATAAATTAAAATTAACGGGTTTTCAAAGTAAGTTAGTACCATGAAAACCATAAACCCTTGAAAAGGTAATGTCTATGGTCATTACCTTTTTGTTTCAATAAAAAAAACTTTAGTAAACTTTAAATATTTTTTAGAATGAAATAATCAATAAAAAAATATTTTTATCACTTCAAGCTTTTACAGTGGGAAAATCCCCTTCACTATTATTAGGCATCATTTTTATTAAGTACTAATTGCAGGGCAATGTTTCCGATAAATACACCTGAGGCTTTAGAAATTAAATTGCATCTTTTCTTCTTCTGTTTCCCACTGCAGAATCGTGCAGTGATAAAAATTATTTTTTTACTTTATCTATACAGATTTTATTATAGGAGTTACATCTCCTTGAAATTAGCACTTAATAAAACTCATTATTTCATTATAATAAATAAATATTTACAGTTTACTAAAGTTTCTTTTATTAAAACCAAAAGGTAATGACTATGACTTTCTTTGAAAAAACGTTAATTTGGATTTGGTCGTTTGTTTTTTTTAACTTATATAATCTATATGCAATCATTAACTAAAGAAAGTTAATTATGTATTTATCTACTTCTAATCAGAACTGTAATTAATAATACCTATATTTAATATTAATTTGCACATATCCTATCGAATTGAAGTCAAGACGCTGCACAAAACGCATGTGTTAGGTTCAGGATTAGTGTAGTGATACTCGGGGGCTAGACGCTAGTTCCGTTTTATTCCTACCTTTTCCCCCACGTTCCGAAAGCACCTATATAAACAGGTGCGGAGCGACGATTTATTCAGTCCGCGAGCAGGACTACCAGTCCGGACCAGCCAGCAGCCTACCGAGCAGTCTAGCAGCCAGCCAAGAAGATTAGGATAAGAACTCTTAACCGTATATTCCGATCCCCCTTTCCGCACCGATTTCATCCTACTTCGGCCCGCTTTACCGTACCTCTCCCAAGACCTCGCTGTGCGTATGCTTGGGGGTCTCATCCTCAATCCACCCTCTTGTCCGAGACTTCGCTGTGAATATGCCTGGGGGTCTCATCCCAAATCCGACCTCTTGTCCGTACCTTACTCGAGACCTCACTGTGCATATGCCTGGGGGCCTCATCCTAAATTCACCGTCTTGACCGAGACTTCGCTGTGCGTATGCCTGGGGTCTCATCCTAGATCCGCCCTCCCGTCCGTACCTCACCCAAGACCTCGCTGTGCCTATGTCTGGGGGTCTCATCTTAAATCCACCCTCTTGTCCGAGACTTCGCTGTGCGTATGCCTGGGGGTCTCATCCTAAATCCACCCTCTTGTCCGAGACTGTGCGTATGCCTGGGGGTCTCATACCAAATCCGCCCTCTTGTCTGTACCTTACCCGAGACCTCGCTGTGCGTATGCCTGGGGGCCTCATGCTAAATCTACCGTCTTGCCCGAGACATCGCTGTATATCTTTTTTGATATCTCTTATATCTCATTTGATTTGTTATTAGGTTGCGTAGACAAACCCGCATAGTTGAAAACCATAGAAAGCATGCAAATTATACAAATATTAGGAGATGGCAATTGCTTATATATATAGCTGTTTTATATTGTGTGGAGTTTTGGACAAAACAAATCATTAGTGTTATCAAGTTGTTATAAAAGACTGGGGCGATAATCAAATATTTCATTATTGGCGATCACACTTATTACTGTGTTTCCATTATCACTCTTTTAGATTACGAAAATCGTATGTCTTTCGATAGTGAATACATCGGTCGTAATGAACTTTATTGTAAAGGTTAATTTTATATTAACCTAATTTTATATTATTATTATTTACTTATCTATATATTTAAAACACGGCTCATTTGCGTTCCACTTCGTCTACGAGTTCTACAAAACCGATATGCTTTATCCTTTTTTATATTAAAGTTTTAACTTTGTAGATTAGTCAACACTACATATTTTTTATTTTTATCTAGTTTTTATATTTTTAAAACCGTTCTTTTTTTAGTCTGTGGAGTTTTAGTTTTGCGATGTTTTAGTTATTTATATTTTTAATTTAAAAAGATTAAGGCCGTCCACTTACAGCGCTTGCTTTGTCACATTTAGGAACTAAACATCCTATACCTGCTTACTAACTATTTTACCAACGATCCTTAGTCGAGATTCATAGTATTTGCTGTGGAGCATTTTCACGATATTTGATATCATATAAGTTGGGGTGGAGGGGTAAGTCGGAAAAGGAGTAAAACGGGGGTAACTAAGAGAGAACAAGTGGTTGGTGGCCGGGGGGTGGGGCTTAGTCGGAAGTGTTTGTTAAATAACGCGTTCAAAAGTTTGTATGAGAATTGTAAGGTTAGTATTTTCAACTGCTTTCGATTGCGTTTATTTAATAAATACTAATATTAAATAATCATTCTTGGAAACCCGAAGGATTGCAATCACACATCGAACGTTCTATATAAAGAAATCTTTCAATAAATTTGCATTTTGACCGCCATATTTTGATAGGGTTTCCCTAGTTTAATATAAACATAGATTTCACGATTTCAGAAAAAATCTAATAGTTATGCTCTTTGGCCCTAAAGTTCTTCTGTCACCGTGTGGTGATTATTATTATCATTATTATGGCTGGATTATTAAGTAAAACGAAAGAAAATAGTGTAATTTTATAATCATCTGCTTTATTGTTGAAAAACCCACACTCTCATTACAAATATATCTTTTTATTTAAATGCCTACAACACTTCGGATCCAAGCACGCAAATTAGGTACACTAGCGTAAACACCAGGATAATTTGGTCGTGCACATCCGTAACCCCAAGATACAACACCTATTTGTTGACCACCAGATATGAAAGGACCGCCAGAATCACCCTAAATCAGACGCACTTAGTAACATTATAAAAATAATCAAATGCCTATACAAACCTGGCAGGAATCCTTTCCACCACTTGTGTATCCAGCGCAAAGCATACGATTTGTAATAGCAGACGATCCATATGCAGCTTTGCAAGTGGCTGCGGTGACAACAGGAACTTGAACAGCTTGCAGTTGACTTGGAGAAGAACCACCTTCACGTAAGGCTCCCCAACCGGATACGGTTGCAACCGTTCCAGCAGGTATGTTTTGGTTGTCGTTTGCCAAGGCGATGCTTTTTCCTAGCTTTGCAGACCGAGCTAATACAAGAACGGAAATATCATAATCGGTTGTGCGGCTATTATAACTAGCATGCTGAATTATTCGTGAAACTTGTACGACATCTCCTCCTGACCCTTTAATGGATGAACCTGCGCGAATACTTAAGCTACTAGCAGATGATCTACATGAAAGGAGAATGAGTAAGTTATTAACATCACTAAAAATTTGAAAATTTACTTACCCATCAGTGCAATGGGCAGCAGTCAGAACAACATTAGGTGCGATTAGGGAACCACCACATATATGACTACCATAGTATTGGAGAGATATTTGATGGGGATAGTCATTAATATCGACTGGTGATCCTCCTACAATTCTTCCATCTAACTGAGGCACGCGAGGTGATAGGCCGGCTATAAAGAATGCAAATAACATATGTGCATTTAAAATTTAATAAAAATAAAAGCAAAGATTTAAAAGACAAAATAAGTAGAAACTTACCGAAGGCGCTAGCGACGATAGCCAATAGTGTTAATTGTCCCAACATGATGTTAAGAGTGTGTATAATACTGACTAGGAAGGCATTTTATAGTATAATTCTAAGATTATCATGTATGATATAGTTTTTTATTTTTCATTGAAGACGTACATATTAAAGTGCTCTCTTTTAGATATCATTGTTAATAGCAGTACATAATTATTTATAAGTGGATTTTTATCAGATATATGTTTTTCGAATACACAATTTTACACAATAATTCCGAACATTCTCGAATTAAATTTTGGAAAACAACGAAATTCTAAACATGTTGAATATTAAAAATAAAATTCAATTTATAGCTTGAAAAACTATTTATAATCCACGGAGAATGTAATTTTACTGTTCCATTACTATGTCCTTACCAATACATCTTTTTTCACAAAAGATATTTGATGTGATTTGCATAAAAACTGTATAAACAGAAAACAAAATAGTTAGTTTTAGCAGTCTGGTTGAACCTAACAAGAACCTACACTCTATTAGTACTGTTTTTTATTTCAAAAATTCCATCCAAAGAAATATATTGGAAAGATTACAAATATATGACTTACAACAATAATGATACCAGAAATGTTAAATTTGATAATAGATATGGCTATAAGTGTCAATTCTGAAACCTATTTTTTAGAAATCTTTTTTAATCACACTACACTGTATTTAAGAAAATATTATTCTGCATAGTAATATATTATATTGAAGTGATTGAGCTTTGGGACAGACAATTATAAATTGTAACTAGCATAATACCTGTTGAAAAATCAACGGTCCCCTTCTGGTCATGTCACTCGTCTGGTCTATCCACGAAGTAAGAAAACAGTTCTACTTATAAAAGTTAATTTTTGGGATCCACCACCAACACTCTTCTACCTATTTTAGTAGTCCTTAACCACTTCCTTAGAAGGCAGTGCCTTAACCCCTACCGTAAACAATTCCAATCTTGGCGGACGAACGAACATATAAACCAACGAACGGACATGATTCCTTAATTGAATATTTCGTCGTACACAAGGTTTGTCGTAATGTTTTCCTTTTTGATTCCTCTTCTTCTTTCTCTCTATCATTTTTCTTCCTCTTCCTATCAGCCGCTTTATTTCCAATCCCTCAACGTCTATTTCTCTGATCCTCCAACCTTTATTTTTCGATTTCTCATCTTTTTTTCTAGCATTTTTCTTCCTTAGCCTCTTTATTTCCGATCTTTGCACGTCTATTTCTGTTATCTTCCAACCTTTTCTTTTTCGATTCCTTATCGTTCTTTGTAGCATTTTTCTTCTTTCCCTTGTCAGCCTGTTTATGTTCGAGCTATGTATGTCTATCTGTTATCCTCCAACCTTTTCTTTTTTAATTCCTCACTCTCTTTATCCTTGACTTGTCTTTTTCCTTCGATTGCAATAAATCGATCTACTCTTGGGCCAGACTCTTTTTGCCCCTAATTGTTGTTGATTTCCTTTTTTTGTGCTTCTTTCGAACAGACCTTCCGCCTTCTAAACCTTCTTGACGCGGTGTTTCAATTTTCTCCAACACATCAAAGTGAAAAGTAGCCGTGAGAAAAGTAGCCTTTTTGTATGAAGGTTAACTTGAACCTGAAGTGTAGTCAGATAGAAGAGGCCGCCGTCCCTCCACACGTCAAATACAAATGGGAAGATTTGGGTAGCTGCAATAACTTCACACAGCGAGCTATAAGTCCTGCCGAGGCCCATATCTGCCCGGTATTCGGTAGGAGTTAGGTAATTATCATCGCCGGGAGTCGAACTAAGGATCTCAAAATCTTCCCAGTTGTTGCAAACGTGGCCGAAAATAAGGTCCCTTACCACCTCGTGCACTGTCTAAACGTTAAATACACAGTGTGCGATAGCTCTAAATAGACAGTTCTTAGCGCCACTCATTGACAATGCGATGGGAGACTTTACCGTCTTCCATTATCAGTTTCTCCATTGTAAAAATCAATTATTAACAACTCCGTAACAAAGTTTGCTAAACGCAAATCCGAAGTAAAAAAAGTTCAAGTTAAAACAGTCGAAATAAACTCGCCCGATGTTGCGTCGCTCCTTATATGTGAACAGAACAACGTTCCTAGCGTAAGAAATGTCGCCTCGTAGCTCAGGATCTGCTACTCCAATGGAATTTATATTTTCCTTAATAATAATGTCAATAGGATCATAACATGTAACATTGTAACTATAATTTAAAAAAATTACGTTTGATTCATAATTAGCAATGCCTTTCTTCGTAATTACTAATAAGTCCCAAACTTTTTTGCTCAAATAAATGCTATAAAACACATAAGTTTGCCATTTTTCAAAATAACTTTAAACAAATGGCAGGCGTGTATTATATATATGTAGTTTTTTATTATATTATCTACCTTATATATTAGCATAATAATCGTTTGAAAATCATCGGCGTGTGTAGGAACCACCGCTTAAAACGCGCCATCGATCGCTGACAATCAGCGTGCCCCCATTAACTTTGTAGTTTTTGTAAGTTCGGTTGTTGTATAAACTGTTTTTCGAGAACCACTGAATATATTTTGATGCCATTTTCACCATTTGATAGCTTATTTCTTAGAGAAGGTTTTCATGTATACAGATTGCTATCAGAGAATCTTTCGAATGTCGTGTAATAAGGAAAGTGTGAAATAAGTAATTATGAAAATTGGCTTAAACAGGGACAAAAAGCATTACGCTGCAAAAATGATAAGAGATAAAGGCAAACTGTAAGCGAACGAATTGTAGATCTCAAAACGACCTACAAACAGGTCCAGATGGCATGTACGTAGCTCTTACAGATTACTCACAATCAAGAGTTTTATAATTGTTATTTTTGCGGAAAACTCTTTTCCCCCTGGAATGTGGCCTTACTCCGGTCCTGGACGAAATGCCGGCAATTTCTGTATTTTAGTATCTTTAGAATTGTTGCAAGTACAATCTGTGAAAATTTGAAGTTTGTAGCTTACGCCATTCAAGAGATATATAGCCATAACGATTTTTTGAGAAATGCCTCCCCCTGCGACCCCCTCGAGTTTTCTAGAATTGCAAATATACGCATGCAACCCTTTGACGTAAGGTCCACGTGCCTGTAAAGTTTCAGCTTCCTAAGTTTTCTAGTTTTCGAGATATTTTTCGATGGACATCGGACATCATAACTGGCTATTATTATATTAGGAGATTGATCTTCTGAAACTTCAAATCTCCCTTTTTACAGGCAATTGGTTAATTCTAAGAGTTGTAATAACTCGTTTACATATTACATCATTATTGAAGTACTTTTTAATGTCTCCATTTATGCTTTCTAAAACTGATTTAGAGTCACTTATTACCACAGCTTCGCGAATTTTGTTACCTATACACCAGTTTAGACCCTCTTCGATTGCAACTGCTTCGGCAGTATAGATGTTACAAAGGTCATGAATTCGAAACTGCGATATATAATTTAATATAATTTATTTACAGAAAGATGGTTTACCTAATGGTAATTCTCTAAGTCCTCTATTAGCTAACATATTTATGGATAATTTGGAAGATCGAATATTTGAATTAGATCTTTCTAAACACATTATTTTTTGGTTTCGTTACGTTGATGACATTTTAGCTTGTTTTGACAGTTCTTTTGAGGTTATCAATGAGTTTTTAATTCTTATTAACAGTCTTCACTCAAACATTACGTTTACACTAGAAACAGAACAAAATAGAGCTATTAATTTTTTGGATTTAACTATTACAATTAATACAAACAATGAATTTGATTTTTCCATATACAGAAAACCCACAAGCACAGACGTCACTATACCTAACGATTCATGCCATCATAAAATGCATAAACTAGCGGCTTATAGATCTTTAGTACACCGAGCTTTAACTACTCCAATGAAACGATCACATTTTGATAAAGAAATTTCAATCATCAAACAATTATCATATGCAAACCATTATAACCATAATATTATTATTCAGTTTGATGTCATACTTCTAATATATTCTTTACGATTCAGTAGTTCATATACTTTTTTCAAGCATTCTTTATGATTTTCAGGGTTTGGGTATATATGCATAGAGCCAACGAAAACTAAATTTACCCCAGTATTATACACTACAATGGTTGAAGTTAATGATCCGTACACCTTGCTCTATTTCAATAAGATATAGTGTACCCTGCGTTGTTTTCTCTTTTTCCCCAGCAAGGCAGAAGGGTAGGCTTACTATTATTTATTAGGATAAAGGTAAGATTCACCCTAAGTACTATTCTGTGGGTTGTTTAGACCTTAAAACACCTCATATACGATATGATAAATACGTAGTTTCTATTACTTATTTATTTATTAGAGTTGTTATTTATTCAGAAAAAAAGGAGAATTGATAGTACTTAGGTTTGTATACTATATGATCAACTAAATGGTGTGGTAAATTTCAATAATGTTCTTTATTATTCGTTATTTGATACGTTAATCGAATCACGTTTAGAGGGGTATACTTATTGTCACTCAAATTAGGTCGTAGTTTAGTAGATGCAAGGGGAATGATGTCCTGTTGTTCACCTAAACACTATTGCTGTAATTTATGTATTCTCTGCTATACGCAGATATTTGGAACTTATATCGTGATTCAATTTTATGAGTTTTACATACGAATTCATAAACCATTAAATGTATAGAGATTTAATTTAGCTTAAAGTAATTGATTATATTCAATATAGCTTCTGGAGTCTGGTTTCCAGCTTATGCGTTGTAGCAATTAATTATTATAATTATTCTTATAGTACCGTTATAGGGGAACTTCATACACGCTAAATAAACTTGTAATAATTTTATACTATTTTATTACACTGATTTATTCGAAGGGCCAACGAGTCATTCCACGGACTTTATACGTATTAGTATTTATGCGAGGGCATACGACGACTCAGAGATCCGTAGAACTACAACAGTCGTCATAGAAAACAACTTATGATTTATATACTTGTATTATGTTATGTATACTAAATAAATGTTTGTAAAATAACTTTATATGTTTTATTTATCACGCCCATACTCTGATTTCTTGTCTAACAGGGTGGACTCTGCCATTTTTGTTTTTATTTCAAGACTGTTTCTAGCCTAAGGATGTATAGCCCCAGGGTTAATTAATTGAGTTTGACCTGTACAGCATATTATGTTAGCGTTCAGTTAGTATGGCTTTGATTGTATATATGCATAGAGCCAACGAAAACTGACTGCATGTATTGTTAAAGTAAAATTTAGAGGTAATATACAGGAATATATGCGACTGTATCCGATCTCTAAAATATAAGCCTTTTAAATATTACTTTTTACAGCTATGTTTAACAGGTATGCGCTAAATATGTTAATGTCAGCATTGTACATAAAATATATATAGGTCATTTGTTGCATGGAAAATTAAACTTCTCTGTAACGTATATCCTATATTACTTTCTACAAATGCGTTCATCGGGTATGCAATCAGCAGTAGAGTATCATACGTACCTGGTATAATATAAGGCTTATCAGTAGGTCCCTCGTAAATATATTGCGACCCCTGATACCATAACATACGCCTTAGAATGAATTCAACATTAACTTTGACCAGCAATCTAAGCCGAGGATTCTTTATAACTTTATCGATGTCTAAGGCTACTCCTTCCTTTAGCATGTAGTACTCTCCTATGTACGGATCCTTCTCAGGGCCTGTGCATCTGTTAGATATTTGTATATAACATTGTATTAACTATTAAAAAGAATGGAATTTGATGTCGAGGGTCGGTATTTCCATCTTCTATAGTATAGCTATCAAGTACATATATTTATCATACAGATAATTCGAAGCATAATTACAAAAGGGTATTTCAATGTAGGTCAAGTATAAAATAATCTTTCAGTTAGATATCTCCTACCTGAAGTTGTGCATGTAACTAGGTACCTTTATTGTTTATTATTTTGATTTGCATATCAAATATAAAACCTATTATTATTTAAACTAACTCATGTTAAGCGATGCCTATGCTTTAAGGTTTATCTGAGTGCTGAAATAAACTGCGGTAGAAAACGATAAAAATTCAAAGCGTTCAAGTTCATGAAATTTTATATCCGTATATAGAATATTTATCAATAAGAAATAAATCACTATTAATTTAATGTCTTAGAGAAAAGTTAAATAATGCATGATAGTGTCCTAGTTCATTATTAAACCATTAGTACGTAATAATTTATCTTTCATTAAAGTGAGAAATTCCTATATTATCGGTAAATATGTACAACCTGTTTTATATAAAGAGATTTAATGTGAAATTTATAAGAAGCTGGTTGGATATAGAAAGATTTGAGATTTATCTCTTTATAATTTATACATGTATGAATTCTTAAACTACTCTTTACTATCAAACTAATCATAATGTAGTTATGTCTTTTTTTTCTATCACGCAATCCCTATAATCACGTAAAATAAATAATTTTATCCGTTTTAATGTTCATATATTGTAGTTATATAACATTTGATATAACATTACATTCACTCCGGCCCACGTTTAGAGGGTATACTTATTGTCACACAAATTAGGTCGTAGTTTAGTAGATGCAAGGGGAATGGTGTCCTGTTCACCTAAACACTATTGCTGTAATTTATGCATTCTCTGCTATACGTAGATATAAGACAGAGCAAATGAATTTACTCTCAAAGTAAATTTTATCTAGGAAGTAAAAAGTTTTATAATACCGGCCCTGATATGTATCTAAGTTATTATATGGGGACTATAATATGCTGTAATGCCAAAAGTGTGGCTTTCTATTTTTACAGGTTAAGTTTAACAACACTGATTCTTGAATTTCTATTTTACTGACATTAGCGTCTACTTTATTATTTATATAAAATGTGCATATATGTAGCTTAAGTCATTAGCAATCGAACCCAATCTGTAAAATTCGATTGCGTTTATTTTTGCAATTTTGGTGACGTTTTACATCTCTTCATAGTTTTGCTACTTGTTTTCTTTACATTTAGTAATAATAATCTAATACAATATAAACACCTAAGGATTTGAAAGACTTGATATCTAGGATAATACATTTCTAAGTATTTTGCATACGTTTTTATGGTAAATATGCTCATTCGCCTTCAAAACATAAAGATAAATAAATATCGTATACCTATAAGCATGTACAGTGACACCCGACAAGAGAAAGCAATAACATAATTGTTAATAAAAATGAATTATTATTAATAATAATAAAAACAATGGTAGCTATGTATTATTACGTAAGTAATTGACGTTTCAATCACGGATACATCATAATATAACCTATGCATTTACCCCTTGTTACGGTTCATTTCACACCCTTTATTTATTTCTTTGCAACTAATCAATATCTTCACACTTTGCATTTACATTTAAAATATATCTCGTTTATAGTTAGTTAGTACTAGTGATCTTTCCATATGTTAACCCTTTCAACTGGTATTTCGGTAATTTCAAACAAGAATTTTTTCATGCTTTGCATATACGCTTATTATTATTATTATAATAGTTGAAAACATGCATAAAGTACGTAACTATCCCTTTACAATTAGCATGAATACGTTCTCTGTAATATCGATTCCTTTTACAAATGGCTCCGTCTGTCGGTAGTTCAGTACGTTGTCGGTAATACAGATTTCCGTAATCGTAGGGACGTGACAACAGTTAGGGAAATCAATATTGTGAATCCCTGCTTCCTATTGGGCTAATCTACAAATCAATACTCAGGGTAACGCGCACCACCCTTCAATTATTATTATGTTTAATTAATACCTTCTAGAGGTTTCTATTGGACAATCAACTCAATCAATAATCAGGACAACGCCTTTATTTTTAATTGACCAATCAGAGAGCTATAGGGGCGAAGCCGATCAACTCAATCAATAATCCGGACAACGCTCTTATTTTAATTGACCAATCAGAGAGCTATAGGGGTGATTTAATTGACCAATCAGAGAGCAGTAAGGGTGACTTAATTGACCAATGAGAGAGCAGTAAGGGTGACTTAATTGACCAATCAGAGAGCAGTAGGCGTGTCATCCAAGATGGCGTCGACCAATCAGAGAGAAGTAGGCGTGTCATCCAAGATGGCGTCGACCAATCAGAGCGAAGGGGAGGAGCTAACAGAAGGGAGAAGGGGAAAGGGGCGTGGCTAAAAGTAGGAAGGGTGGGAGTGGACTCAAGTCACGCCATACCTACTTACATATTTCATAAACTATACCAAGTAGATGTACTTTTTATTAGATTTCATTTAGTGTTGATGGGTACAATGGGGATGCAGCTGTCCTTGGCTGCCCTGTGGAATGTGAGTATGGTGTTCCCCCTCCACAAGTCCTGTATAAGAGGGGTTGACTATTATAATAGAGTTTATAGGGTCGGGAGTGCTAGGACTGTGTTGAGAGACTTGACCTCTTTTTTTTACCTAGTCAGTCAGTCTAGCTATTCAGCACACAGCCACATTCTCCCCCATTAATGCTGTTAGTGAAATAATTGCAGATAACATTCTTTTCTTTCATGCAATGAATGGTTGCGATACTGCATCGACATTATATAATCAAGGGAAAGAAATTTCCTTGACACTTTAACCAAAAACCCTAAACCCTAGTCACGCTGAATCTATTAGTGTGTTTAAAAATCCCAATGCTACTCAGGAAATGGTTGCTGATGCTGGTGAACGTTTTCTAGTTTCACTTTACAGCAGTGGGAAGAGCGAGCCTTCACTGAACCGCTTGAGATATCTTTCCTACATAAAATCAGCTTTTAAGGATAAAGCAAACGTTGCTGCATTACTACCATCTGCAGCTGCAGCTCGCCAGCATTCATTAAGAGTGTTCCATCAGGTTCAGCAATGGCTGGGCGCCGATTGTAATCCTGAACAGTGGGGGTGGAAAAGAACAAAAATTGGCCTTGAGCCTGTGACAACATTGATACCACCTTCGTCCCCCCGCTGTATTGAAGCTAGTTTCTTGTAGATAAAAGTACTAAAAGCTGCCAAAAAAATTGTGGGTGCAAGAAGGCTGGCCTGCAATGTTCCAGTTTATGTCTCAACTGTGCAAAAACCTGCGATAACATGATAGTCCTTTGTGAAGAGGAGATAGAACTGGAGAACAAACTGCAGTTAGATTTTCCAGCCATTTAATCATTCCACCAAATAGAAGATTAGAACATTTTTCATGGTACGCATATCCACCATTCATTATAGTCATTATGCTTTAAAATATAAATAAAAGACCTGAATTGCTATTTTTTAGATATCGATAAAGAACCGGGGTCTTCAAAGAAGAGGAACTTCAAAGAATAGCAATAATAATAAATTTCTCTCTGTTGTATATAACGGTTTATGAATATATTTTTAAAACTAGGTATTAAAAAGAAAAGAAATGATTTGAAAATAAAGATTTTATATTTATCGCTATGTATACTTTTTCCTCTTTTTTTTTGGGTCGGAAATTTGGAGGGGATCTAGGAGGGTGGGGGTAGAATTTTTGCGGGTTTAGAAAGGAGGAGGCTTAATGCGTTTCTGAAATACGGTAAACAATTATAAAAAAAGAAAATGACTGATTTGTCGGCTAAAATTTACAAAAATTGAAAACCCCCGTTTTTTGTTTTATAACCTCCGATTTCGCGTCACCATGACGGCTATACCATTAATCGTACAGAAAGCTTCCTCAGACATAAAGGGATTTTATCTTCTTTAATTTCATACACAAAAAAAGCGAGAAATGGATAGTTTTCAAGTTATTTTGCAAAAACTAGAAAAAAAATCGTTTTTTGCAAAATTCTTGTTGACAAACTTGAAATTCGTGATCAGCAGCGCAAAAAACATAAAGAACCAAAATATCAAAACTTTCCCCTATTTTCTACCATTTGACTAGACTAATTAGTAGGTATAGGATTTCTATGCATTTGCATGTTTTTTCTGCTTATAGCAAACATATGCAGAGTTATTTTTCTACATGTTTAAGCCACATATGAATCACATATGTCAATTTGAAAGTGCATATAAATGCATATTTAGGTGTTTTTTATAAATGCATGCATATTTTTGCATTTTTGAACGACTGTGCATATTTTACCACTTTTTGAGCGTTTTACATGCTTTAATTATGAAATTTCTAATATTTTTAAATAATTTTAGCATTTTAGACAACCAACCAAGGGCGGCTTAGTTGAGTCTAGGGGAAACCCATAATTTAAGCTTATTGTTAAATACTCGGCTTTAAAATATTTTACTGCCTTAACCATCTGTGTACTTGTTAATATTTTCTAAGAAAGAAAAAGTTTCCACTAAAATTTAAATACTTACATCCTGCGGTATTGTGATAAATAGGTATTAGGAAATTCCAAAGACCCTTTGACAACTTCCTGTTCATAGAAAAATTTGCCTGTACTTTTGTTTACTAACCTTGTAATCTTTCAATTAAGACAGTTCAGAAATTGCAAACTGCATTTCAGTTTGAAATTTTAGAGTGTAAAGATGGGTAAAGAAAAACGGTCTGTGTCTGTTACACTTCGAAGTTATGTTAAGGAATTCAGTGTTCTTACAACTGACGATAAGGTGTTGTATTGTACAGTATGTGACGATAAAGTGACTGCAACGAAACGTTTTCAAGTTACACAACATCTGAACACGGTTCGACATCAAAAGTGTGTTGCCCTGAAATCAAAAAACAAACATTGTTACCGGGGTACCTTAATAATTCGCGCGGTGAGTCCAGCAAATCGATCGAATGTAATAAAAAACTATGTAGTGCATTAGTGGCTGCAGATATCCCGTTAAGTAAAATTAATCACTCAGCATTTCGTAATTTTATGAAAGAAATTTCAAAAATGCCAATACCCGACGAGTCTACACTCAGGAAAAATTATTTACCTCGCTTATACGAAGAGACCATAAAATCAATTAGAAAACATGTAGCGAATAACTACATATGGGTTTCCATTGACGAATCTACTGACACTACTGGAAGGTGCGTAGAAACTTCATTTCCTTCGTTTTGTTAGTAAAATTTAACTAATTAAAGACAGCAGAGCAATTTACGGATGTTTTATTTTCTATTTTGTTAGTTACATGTTTAATCACAACAATATTTTTGCTTGATTAAAATATATATTTTATTAAATAACTGTTTTGCGCTAATTATTTGTAACCGACTAATTATGTAGTTCGATAAAATAAAAATCAAATTTTTGTTTTCAGATACGTGGCTAACGTTATAATTGGCGTTTTAAATTCGGAGAACAATCCCAAATCCTATCTATTAGCAATGGCCGTTTTCAAAAGCACCAATCATTGTTCTGTGGCAAAATTGTTTAATGATTCGATGGCTATTTTGTGGCCGGACGGCATACAGTACAACAAAGTACTTCTGTTCGTCACTGACGCGGCACCGTACATGATCAAGGCTGAAGCAGGCTTACAAGTTCTGTACGAAAAAATGATCCACTTAACTTGTCTTGCCCATGCAATGCATAGAGTTGCGGGAAAAGTGCGGGAAATATATCATAACGTAAACTCTATAATTTCAGATGTAAAAAAATTGTTTGTAAAGCTCCATATCGTATACAAATATTTAGCGAAACTGCTCAAGAAGTGCCTCTCCCACCTGAGCCTGTAATAACAAGGTGGGGTACTTAGCTTTCTGCAGCAGAATATTATGCAACTTATTTTGATATTATTAAAGCATTTGTAAATAAATTTAATAAACACGATATACTATGCATACAAAGCGTACAGGATGCTTTTAATACTAAGGAGGTGAGGGCAGAATCATTGTTTGTTTTGACAAATTTTGTGCGTTTAGCTAAAGTAATTCAGAAATTAGAAAGTCAGGGAAATTCATTAGATGAATCTCTTGAGCATGTAAAATTATTAGCTGTTTCTTTGAATAAAGTAAAAGGGCCAAAGGGTTTGACTATAAAACAAAAATTTAAATCTGTTATAGACAAAAATCCTGGTTTTCACTTAATTAAAAGCATAAACGATGCATTATCTGGCCAAAACATTTTAGACGAGCTAAAACATTATACGCTTGTAGAATTAATCAATTTTAAGTATGCCCCAATTACGCCTTGCGATGTGGAACGGAGTTTCTCAAAATATAAAACAATATATAGGGATAATAGGCATATGTTTACTTTTGAAAATTTAAAAATGTACGTCATTGTGAACTGTAACTCTCTATTGTTTATTGTTTCCAGCCTTACTTTGTGGAACTCCATAATCATGAAATAAATAAAGATTATTAAAAGTTTCACAGTTTTATTAAAATACAACCTGACAATATTGTTTCGACAGCTATGCTGTCATTATCAAAGGTAATATAATTATAAACAAACACGTCGCTAAGGTAGATACAAAAATAGGTAACTAGATAAAATAATAATAATAATCAGAATTAAATATCTAATACTTCCAGTAACGGAGAATTACTGAGCTCAAGTTGTTCATTCATTAAAGGTACCCTGAGTTTGTGTTTGTATATCTCAAAGGCTTCTAAAATGTCTAATTTGCGTTTGTTATTACAAAAATTTAGGAATTTAATATTATTTTGAGGAGTCATTGTGCGATTTTGTTCTAAAAGGTGTTTGGCGTAATTCGATTTTTCAGGATGTTTATTTTTGTAATGACGTACGTGTTCTTTATATCTTATGTCAAAATTTCGAAGTGTTTGTCCAATATATACCGAACTACAAAAAGAACAATTTAAACGGTAAATGCCCGATTTCTTGATATCATGTGTTCTGTCTTTAGCATTAAATAAAAATGAAAAAGTGTTAGTGTTGGTTTTAAATGTTATTTTATAATTGTTGGTTTTTCTTAGTATATGTGCAATTTTTTCTGATATTTTGCTAAAATATGGTATACATATGTAATTTGTGTCTTCTGTTTGATTGTCAATGGGATATATTCTTTTGATAGCTAACCTATAATCTTTCTGTTTAATTAAAGTGTCAATCATGTTCGGATTGTAATGATTTGCATGCGCTAGTTGTTTAATGGTTGATATCTCTTTGCTAAAATCTGATTTTGTTAGTGGAATAGTTAAAGCTCTGTGTACTAATGATCTGTACGCTGCTATTTTATGTGTATTATGGTGACAAGATTCATTTGGTATTGTTATGTCTGTTTGTGTTGGTTTTCTGTATATGGAAAATTCAAATAGATTGTCTGTGTTAATCTTGATATTTAAGTCTAGAAAGTTTATAGCCCTGTTTTGTTCTGTTTCTAGTGTAAATTTTATATTAGGGTGGATAATATATATAATATTAAATATCAAGATTAACCCAGACAATCTATTTGAATTTTCCATATACAGAAAACCAATAATGAAACTTGTTGTAAGGAATGGCCAATCCTAATAGGAAAAAACCTGCCCAATATTTTTTTCTCTATGTTCAAGATATACAAAGTACCTTGCTTTGTATATCTGTTTTTGTATATACCTGAATCTGTTTTCTGATATCTATTATTTATATTATAATTGTTTGATTGATTTTGAATTTGGGAATTAATTATTGCAGATTTATCCAATATAGTGTTCAAATTATTTCCTTCTGATGTAGTATCTTGACTATTCTTGACTATTTGTGGGCGGCTTATCGCCGCTCGTATCATCAAACATACTTCTTGATTTAAATTAATGTTTCTCAAGTAAATATTTAAACAAATTTTAAAAATAAATAAAATTCAATACAATTCAATAGGCACTTATCTTTAACCTCGTCGAAACAACTAGTTAGGCAACGATGTACACGTTCGCTCTATATCACAGTACAAAACAAACTCCTTTACGCGATAAACTAGTTAAGCCTTTGTTTGGATTTTATAGAACACCAGACTGGATTGAGTAATCGTAAAATGAACGTAGTTTAATGCATAAAAAATTACAAACAAAATAAAGTTACTTTTTCTATTTTTCTGATTAGACCATACATCAATTCTAAAAATTTTTGCTTTTCAAGTACGTATTCCAAAGATATACAGGGCAATAAAAAGTATAGAATAGTCGATATAAAACAGAAACGAGAAAAATTTCAGTAGAATGCGAGTGCTTGAACGCTTAGATTTTATTTCTAGGTGGAATGTTGATAGCTTTGATAAGTACAATCTTTTGCTGAGTTCATCGCCGGTTTTTAATTACAGCGTTCATTTCTGTTTGTCTTATTGTGAGATTCTCTTAATTCCAAATTCAAGAACATCCTATTTGGAAATCTAATATATATGTGTTGATAAATACAGGGTAATAATTTTATTACAACAAAAAATAACAACAGATTCTACAAAAGATTGTAGTATGAAACGCTAGTTATTTTTCCGGAACAAAACAAAACAAAGCTTTTTTCTGACTCTAAATTATCCTGAATACTTACTTATACTTATTACTGAACACAAAATACTTACTTACTTGCTGTACAACTCAAGATTGCCTCGGCTTGAGATATCTACACAACAAATTTAAATTCAGGTCGCAGGTATTGCTTCCACAGCTCACTAATTATAAAAGAAATGGATATTAGTTTAAAGACACAAGAAAATACATATAGTTGAGCGGCATCTGTTTAGGAATGTCCGGGTATATTATAAAAAATAATGACCTGATGCTCGCAAACAGAAATCGGCATCAGATCTATTAAACTTAATTCAAACATCAGTTATTTCAAAGTTAGGTTGAATGAGGTTGAGGTCTAGCTTAGCTTCTAATGCAGGACTAGTTAAAGGTTGTGGTGCCTTTTGCATAGAATAAATTAAATCTAATTTTTCTACAAAGGATATTAACGGTAAGTCATTGAAATTTAAGGACTGAATCTTAAGTTCTGATGGTAGTTTAGCTATTAAAAAATCTTTGGTTAATTCCTCAGTTAAATCCAGATCCAATTTTTGAATGTTAAAATGTAGTTCTTTGGCACTACCAGAGAATTGAAGAGTCTCCAAAAGATTATTAATTCGAGATTCTCGTGGTCCTAGGACAGATTTTATCACTGTCCGTTTTAAGGTAGTGTATGGTCGTTGCCTAGGGGGGTTAATGGTCAGGTCGCGATGAGCTCCTAAAACGTCGAAAGGTAAGTTTAGTGTTAATAAGTTATATTTGGCGAGCTCATCGTTGATCAGCATACGAGTAAAGTATCTTTCCACTAAAATAAAATACAGGCCGATATCGTTACTCGTAAAAACTGGAAATGGAACTTTGACAGTCGCCATTTGAAATATTAAATAAGTAAGTAAAAGTACTTATCGGATGAGAAGGAGCACTAGTTTCGGTTCCAACGGTCACCTCCAACCAGCGACGACAAGTCACGTAAGCGAAGCAGGTAGCAGTATCTCACGATGACAGGAGTCGAGTAGTAGCTGATGACAGATGATGAAAGGAGAACTAGCGGTTGTTCACCTGGAGAATTCAGTGCAGCAGGCAATGACCAGTACTGTTAAATTCTTCTTCAGGAACGTCGGGTTACCAAATGTTGCGAGGGTTTAACACTAAATGTAGTGTTAGGGCTACATATATCTCTTGTAAGAGTTAATAAAACGCAAGTAGTAACTTTTATAAGATATTTATTTTTTTATTATATGACTTGTTTATTATTCTTGTTGCCTACTACCATTCCGTATCTACGCAATGAATGCAAGTTGTGAGCCATTCACAACAGTACCTTATTAAATAATTCAATCCGACATCACTTTATGGAGCAATTAATACAATATTGCCCACCAATCACAAATAAACATTAATCACCAAACTCAACTGCTTGATGAGACTGAAAAAATCTGGAAAACACCATAATTACTGACACCGCGATTAAGTTTGAGCCGAAGAATTAAAGTTCACAATAACTGTCTTTCTTTAGAACTATTGGTTAATAAAGTTCCCTTTTTTAAATAACCGGAACAACCGTATAAACTCAATTAGTGATTGATTATTTAAAATACTCTTCTTGAACCAACACTGGTTAATAATAGTGTTTGTAGAAAAGGTTTCTCTTTATTAAAGATAGCACCAAGCTTGAACGTGCCGTTTAAGAATTATTTAGTTTTAACACTTTAAATTATTTAAATTACATTAAAACGAAATCCTGTACAAACTTGACTTACGGTAAGTTAAATTTGGTGAATATAATTATTCGTTATAATAACTGTATTACTATCAAAAGAAATCATTCAACAAACTGGAATGCGGCCACAAAATATTAACTGCACTTTGATTATAAATCAATAATCGTACGGAATTAAATATTAGATTTCGGTAGGAGCGATTCTAAATTTCTGCACTTTTAACGGTAATTCAACACGCCATCGAATAATTGGGAAGTGCCAACGTCAATCAACCCCCGTCCGCACTCTTCAAGTGTTTCTTTCGAACTTTTTTTACTAAACTCTGCTATTGCGGCGGTAGAGTAATTTTTGGGAAGGGTAAAAATTTTAAATGAACCAATAAAAATATGTCGGGATTCTCTCTAGCCAATGAGGTATATTTACGTTATTTTATTCCAGAACAATTTCAACGAAACTTTTTGGGATTCCTCTTTAGATTTGCCTACTAGAAAACCTGATGTTATTTGCAGTTGGCCGTCTAGACAAATTTATTCTAGTATATTCTGTTTGTCGGTGTTTCGTTTATTAGAGGATATTTCAACCCAATGTGTTTTAAAGGAAACTTTTGCTAAGGCTAATATTATATCTTAGTCCTTATAAGCGAGGAAATAAAAACAATTTTTGTTCTGGAACATACTATTTCCAAAAGAATAACCGCCGTTTAATTTTTAACAATGCAAAAGCGGTGCTTTTAAAAGGAAATCTGCAGATTTTTCTAGAAACAAATTTTATTGATATGGGAATGTTTTTTTTAAATTTGTTTCTTTGATATTTGGTAGGACTTATTTTATGCAGTATACCAACGTAATTTTAAATCAAGATTAAATATACAATAATATGCAGAAGCGCACTAAGGGTTTTTTTATCAATTATGCAAACAAAATGATTTTTTAGTAAAGTTAAAAAATGTGATGTGATATTACTCTATAGATGTCGTAAGTGTTTTCTCTTGGTATTAATGTTAATTGCGGCAATATATATATAAACCGAGAATGGGTGTATGTTATTCACAAGCAGCTACCCCTAGCTGAAGAGAACCAAACAGTTCGAAACATGTCCTAGGGTGCTGCTTCAGAATTACACACATCTCATTATAATTGTGGGTTTTTATATAGCGTCATTTAATGTAATGTAATATTTATCCCACATATTTATTTACAACGTCATTGGCATCTTTTCCAGATTTTATATAATAAGTGTATACTGTATATTATGTTTTACGAATGATGCACAGGGTATAATAGTTACCTAGTTAATTTATGTAGGGGAAGAAGGGGAACAGTGTTAGACAAAAAATATTTTTTGATATAATTCAGAACCAAATCAAAATTTTAAAATTTATTATCTTCGTAGTTTAAGAGTTACAAGTCTTGTTTCAACTTTTACATTTAACTTGCTTTGATTATTTCAACTTTTAGAGAAATTAAGATTTATTCAACTTGGTGCTCTGTGTAACACTGTAGCCTAATAGTGGGGTACGGAGTTACAAGGAAAGGTTAACAATGTTAATGTTAATAAAACAACTTAAAATTCTTATATTCTTGCGTTGTACGTACGAATTTATAAGTTGGATTAACTTATGTATTCGATTTACGTGTAATTTCTCTAATTGGCAAAATTCTGTGTTTTATGGAAGCCTCTTCTTGTATTACCACAAAGTTTCCAACATCGATATCATTTGAATGGAATAACTTATCTTTGTCACTTTGATTCAACTTGGACTGATCACTGTCTGCGCAAGTGTTATATCAATAATGTTACACCAAACCCCACTATCCACTGTAACATTATACTCGAATAGTTAATAAGGGCACAAACAGTTTTGAGGTTAAGTTCGTGCTTCTCCTGCGTAAATAAGTTTACAAACTACTTATAAATAAATTTTTAATAATCTAGCTTTAATAAATTTAATCCTGAAGTAAATTGTATTGTACTTGAGATAATCACTTTTGATATTAAAAAATATACATACCTTAATTTCTTGAAAACCCATCAGTGAATATTAACCAAAATGCACCTACACTTGGTTACCACCAAAGTACTTCTAACATGAAAATATGAACAATGTTTAATATAAAGCAATCCTAAAAACATTAAGTGTAACACTGTAGTACGTGTAACGCTGTTCCCCCTCTTCTCCTGCTCCCGGACTGCTAAAATAAAGTTTTAGAAAAATAAATTCCTTGAAGAATTCTCATCTATTTCTTCTACACCGGTAGAAATCGTGAAATTCTGATGAATGATTTTGCTCAATAAAACTTTGCTTAATAATTCTTGCATTTACACCTAATGTCTAAATCTAACGTGGTAATTGCTATTAGAGAATTTCTGATTTACAATGTTAATTTCCAATACCATATAATCACTTATATCTTGGAAACTATTTAACACAGAACAGTATAGTGGGATGTTTTACGCAGTATTCAGTAAGATCTACAACTTTGCTATAGTGACTTTTTCTCTAAAATAATTAGGGGTCCAATATTTGAGAAATTGTGTTTTTACATTATATTTGCCTATGCAACAAAACCGATAATACACCCTGCAGTCATCATTTTGTACTAATATCGCTGTATCATCGGAATAAATTGCAAGGGCTGCATTGGGAATGATTGGGACGTCGCGTTGCACATGAATATATTCAATCTTGATGTTGATCCATCTGGCTCTTAGTGATTTTTACTTGAAATCTTCGGTCTGTTAAGAATGATTCTATAATTTGAATGAGGTAAGGTGGAGCATTCATTTTTAGCATTTTGTACTATATTAAGCCACCCATCAATACTCTGATGAAAACTTGTGCGACAACCATAAATGCGATAAGAGTGTGTTTTTTGTTTTCAAAACCTCTTTCAGCCGTTTCTGTGATTCTTAGTACTTGGTGATTTGTGGAGTGGGAACTTCTAAATCCAAATTGGATTTGCGGTATTGAGTAGTGGTTATCCAGATATTTAGTAAGGCGACGGCGAATAACTCGTTCAAGAAGCTTCGAAATAGTAGATAATAAACTTATTGATCATATTGGGGCTCTCCTCTCTACCATCAGTCACTCTAAACTAAACTAAACTAAAAACTAAACTATCAGTTCCCCATTTCCAATTCTAGAGAAGAAATTTGGATCAGTTACATAAGGTTGACGGAGCATTATTAGCTCTGAAACGAATAGATTTATCAGTAAGTTGATGCAGACTAGAATCGAAAAACATCAACTTTCACTATCTTTAAGCTTATTAAGAATCATTTTTCCATAACTTAGAAATTTGCTAGAAAGACTTGTTTAAAAATCTAGAAGAAGGGTTGTATAAATTATTAATTGATGTTCCAATCTCTATTAGGATAATTAAAATCCCCAAACAAGATAATATTATTAGTCCAGTCGAACTAGAAACAATAGCGGAGAGTTGAGGTAAGTCCTTGGATGTTTGCTTAGACCTTCCTTAAGGGCTGTTAAATAACCTCCACCTGCTTGTAGGTGGTGAGCTCGAAAAGAAAATGAGTGTAAACCGTGGTTAGGGGACGTGCCCCTTAACGGTTTTTATAGTTTTTCTCGGAAACTATTAGATTTACCGAGATGAAAAAGGTTAGGTGACAGCATCTACATACGGAATAGCCAGAATCCCCTAAATATTACTCTGGTCACTATTGTTCAGCTCGATGAGACACATCAAATGGTATATAGCATGTGCGGCTACGGGTGGCGGACCTAATCTAAAGTTTTACCGCTCTATCTTCAATAGAAGTAAAGTTATAAAAGTAGAAGATAACGGGAAATCTTTGGAAATGTCAGCCTATAAGAATTATTTCAACCATTTCAGCACTTTTTCTAAAATTCCTTGAGCATTAAAGGCTTTCTTTCTGTGAATTCCATTTGACAGTTTACACTGCATTTTATTGTAAATATAAAGCATTATAAAAAATGCGTATAAACACAAATGCTTCCACTTTTTCAGTTTTTAAAAAGTACAGTGAATATGCACAGACTGGTGAGTCTGTTTTTGTAGATTTTCTCAATGAAACTTGAGGGATTGATCTAACGTCCCATATTCATACAATGATGTAAGCAATTTCAGTACAAAATTTGCACGCTCACTGGTTGCAAATGTAACACTTTACATAAAGCAGCTGTAGCTAACGTTTATTACATTATTTTTCATCTCCATGTTTAACCGTACGTTTGACACAAAGAAACCACGTAAAACAAAGTGGGTTTTCAGAATGAAATATAAACAGTCATCTGTCAATAGAAATCCACAAATGTCTAATTGTTCTAAATGTAAAACGTAAGACTTTTTAAAGTCAATACAAATGTCAAGGAAATTATACAGTAAAATTTCAATTTATTTGGTTGTACTCGAAAAGAATTCTTAGCTATTACAAAGGTAATTAACATTTAATTGTTTTCTTAAAGATTTTAGCAACCGTAGAGTTTGACATTTAAGCGCAACGAGTTGGTAGCTGTTGAATAGCTTTTTAATTCTCCATTCAGCAAGTTTTATTAAAATTGTACGAGTTCTTGTAATATTTTCAAACTTTAGATTGAGCTGTCAAGGATGTTAATCAGAATATAACATCGGAGGGTGTCGTTTTAAATTTATTTAAAGCAAACATAACTTTTCTTCGAATAAGATTCCATCACCTTTAAATTTTTCTGAACGAATTTTCTCTAAGAGATTTTAACAGAAACATCACAGGCTGATACATATGTCGTTGAAGCCTATGACCATTTAAGACCCTTTAAGTAGCTAGCCATTTCTTTGTTAAGTGGAAACTTTCAGAGAGAGAGAGAAAGGAAGAGAACTAAAGAGATACATCGTTAGCAGTAAAATGATTTTCTCACTGATCCTTAGGCGGTTTAAACAAAATTTCAATCGAATCCCTCTAAATGAAAATTACAAAGTTTTGATTGATTTCGACCCGCCATCCTAATTTCGCATACATTTTCTTACTAACTTAATTTTAAAACCATTGAATAGGGATTACTTTTTAAGAGCGAATTGGAAATGATAATAAAATTTTCTTACAGTTTTCCTCTGAAAAATGTCTCGTTCACCCCCAGGTCAACCTTTTGGGTATGTGGCACACCCTGTGGTGGCACCCAATTATTATTATGATGATACAGAAGATTTTGTGGGCGACTACTCAGAAAACGAGGGAATTTCAGACGGAGCACGCCTACTCCCGCCACCGAATGTCACTGAAATTTACAGAAGAAAACCTGCTATGGGGCCGCCACACGAACCTTATAGGCAGCAAAATGTATATATGCCTCCCAAGTAAGTTTTTCTTTTGTAAATAAAGAAACTTTTGAATTGCCTATTTTAAGGAGGGTGCATAAAAAGAAAAGAACGAATAATTTTAAAAGTTTTTATGGTTGATTCAACAATAAGAGTTTTCAAGTTATACAAACAAATTCAGTAATAAATCTATCAAGTAGTGTATGCAGATTTAGAACTTTTGTTTGCCAAAGAACCCACTTCTGGACTTTAGTATAGAATAGTTAAATTTTTTATGAGAGTTTTATACAGACTTCAAAAGAACTCAATTTTTAGGTTGCAAGATATGGATGATGTAGTATCTTTTGTATTTACTTTGAATGATATTAGCAGATCGCTTTAAAAAAAGTATCGCCAGTTAAGGCTAAAGATTTATTGTGGTTTTAATATTGAACACAGTTAAATACCAGAATAAAGTTCTTAACATCTATTAGTGTACTACATAGACAAAAGCAACTGTTTACTATTCAGCAGGTTCAGGTATAGGTATCTACAAATTTTATATTATGTGTTGTTCTTAATCTCCTAATATAATAATAGCCAGTTCCGATGTCCGATGTCCACCGAAAAATATCTCGAAAACTAGAAGACTTAGGAAAGTGAAATTTTACAGGCAGGTGGGCCTTACCCAAAGGGGTGCATAAGTATATTTTTAATCCTAAAAAACCCGAGAGGCGTAGGGGGGCATTTCTTCAAAAATTATTGTGGCTATATATCTCTTGAATGGCGTAAGCTACAAACTTCAAATTTTCACAGATTATACTTGAAACAATTCTGAAGATACAAAAGTACAGAAATTTTATCCAGGGGCGGAGTAAGGCAACATTCCAGGGGGAGAAAAGTTTTCCGCCAAAAAAAATAACTATTATAAAAATCTTGATTGTGAGTAATCTGTAAGAGATACTTATATATCATCCCGGACTTTTTTGTAGATCTTTTTGAGCTCTACAATACGTTCGCTTGCAGTTTGCCTTTATTACATGACTCTCGAAAGATCCTCTGAGCAATCTGTTCAGTGGTTCTCGATATTCAACAGTTTTTACAAAAACTACAAAGTTAATGGGGGCACGCTGATTGCCAGCAATTGATGGCGCGTCTTCACTTGTGGTTCCTCCAGACGCCGTTTATTTTCCAACGAATGTTATGCTATGTTAATATAAAGTACAGAATATAATAAAAAACTACATATATAATTAAAATAACTATATTATATATATTGTATTCTCTTTGAACACGCCTGCTATTTGTTTAAAGTTATTTTGAAAAATGGCCAACTTATATGTATTATAGCATTTATTTGAGCAAAAAAAGTTTGGGACTTATTAGTAATTACGAAGAAAGGCATTGCTAATTATGAATCAAACGTGATTATTTTAAATTATGAAATAAATAAAGATTAGTAAAAGTTTCACAGTTTTATTAAAATATAACCTGACAATATTGTTTCGACAGCTACGCTGTTATTATTATCAAAGGTAATATAATTATAAACAAACACGTCGCTAAGGTAGATACAAAAATAGGTAACTAGATAAAATAATAATAATAATCAGAATTAAATATCTAATACTTCCAGTAACGGAGAATTACTGAGCTCAAGTTGTTCATTCATTAAAGGTACCCTAAGTTTGTGTTTGTATATCTCAAAGGCTTCTAACATGTCTAATTTGCGTTTGTTATTACAAAAATGTAGGAATTTAATATTATTTTGAGGAGTCATTGTGTGATTTTGTTCTAAAAGGTGTTTGGCGTAATTCGATTTTTCAGGATGTTTATTTTTGTAATGACGTACGTGTTCTTTATATCTTATGTCAAAATTCTTGCGCAATATATACCGAACTACAAAAAGAACAATTTAAACGGTAAATGCCCGATTTCATGATATCATGTGTTCTGTCTTTAGCATTAAATAAAAATGAAAAAGTGTTAGTGTTGGTTTTAAATGTTATTTTATAATTGTTGGTTTTTCTTAGTATATGTGCAATTTTTTCTGATATTTTGCCAAAATATGGTGTAATTTGTGTCTTCTGTTTGATTGTCAATGGGATATATTCTTTTGATAGCTAACCTATAATCTTTTTGTTTAAATAAAGTGTCAATCATGTTCGGATTGTAATGGTTTGTATGTGCTAGTTGTTTAATGGTTGATATCTCTTTGCTAAAATCTGGTTTTGTTAGTGGAATAGTTAAAGCTCTGTGTACTAATGATCTATAGGCTGCTATTTTATGTGTTTTATGGTGACAAGATTCATTTGGTATTGTTATGTCTGTTTGTGTTGGTTTTCTGTATATGGAAAATTCAAATAGATTGTGTGCGTTAATCTTGATATTTAAGTCTAGAAAGTTTATAGCCCTGTTTTGTTCTGTTTCTAGTGTAAAATTTATGTTAGAGTTGATACTATTAATAAGAATTAAAAATTCATTGATAACCTCAAAAGAACTGTCAAAACAAGTTAAAATGTCATCAACATAACGAAACCAGAAGATAATGTGTTTAGAGAGGTTTAATTCAAAATATTAATGAAATATTTGATCTTCGAACTTGTCCATAAATATGTTAGCTAATAGAGGACTTAGAGTATTACCCATCTTTTTGTAAATAAATTATGTTATTAAAAGTGAAATAATTTTGACTTATACAAAGGTCAAATAATTGAATTAACTCTAACCTTTGAACTAATTCTATATTACTATTATTCAAGAAACTATCTAATAAAGGAATACATTCTTATGGGGGTATTCTGGAGAACATGTTACAAATATCAAAACTAACAAGGATGTGGTGGAAGATGTATGTTTTGCAGCTTATCTACTAATTCTAATGAATTTCTAACAGAGTATTTCGATTTGTAACCTATCGTGTTAATAATCTGGTTCAGTTTTTTGGATAAAATGTGATTAGGTGCATTGATGTATGATACAACTGGTCTTATTAGCATATGCTGTTTATGCGTTTTGACTAGTCCATATAGTTTAGGTGGTTGTGGGTTTTTATTAATGATTTGTTGCTTTTCTAATTCTGAAAAGCAGATATTGCAGTTTTCTAACCCTTGTTTTATTTCTTTTTGGAATTTTGTGGTTGGGTTTTTGTTTAAAGTTTTTAAATTTTATTTATTAATAAATTCATTAACTTTTTGTATGTAAATATCTTTTGAAAGAATTACCAAAGTGTTACCCTTATCTGCTTTAACAGAAATTAGATTGTTCTCTGTGATTTTGTGTTTTATAGATTGAAGAAGTGATATGTTAGATGTGTTTGTACATTTTGTCCTGCTTCAAAGACATCTCTTTTAACAAATTCGAAATTTGGAATTTTGCATAGTTATTACGATCTTTCTTAAGTATAGTTTCGCATTCAACGGCCAAAAGTTCTTTAATTTTGTTGGTAAATTTTGGAAAAGGACAAAATTTGAAACCATTGTTAAGAAATTGTGTTTCTCTGTCACTGCATGTTATCTTCGACAAGTTTAGGAAACGAGGATAAAAGTTTGCAGTGTTCTGACTATTAACTTTAATTTGTAGTGTACGTTTTTGTTCTACAAGTCGATGAAGTTTATTTTTCTGTGTGGTGTATTTTTTGAATTTAATGTGACTGACGGTTTCTCTAATGTCAAAATCTAAGATGTCAAATTGGATATTGTGTAGTTTATGAGTAAGTTCTGTATGGAGTACCTTTATAAAAACGTGCATATTGTCTCTTATACTAAACCATTTCTTCGATTCTTCTTTGAGCCATCTTCTTTTGGCATTCCTAATCACTTTTTCGGTAATCGAATTCTTGGTTCTGGTAGTGATGTTTACGTAGTTAGGAATAACCTGACGTTTCAGACATTCTTGGTTAAACCAAACATTCTGACTTGCGATTCCGTGTTTGATCATAAGTTTCTTGTATAACTTGGCTTGTTCTTCTAACGAAGACGAAATAATCTTGTTTATTGTTTCCAGCCATACTTTGTGGAGCTCCATAATCATGAAATAAATAAAGATTAGTAAAAGTTTCACAGTTTTATTAAAATATAACCTGACAATATTGTTTCGACAACTATGCTGTCATTATCAAAGGTAATATAATAATATAATAAGGTAATATTATATTACCTTTGATAATGACAGCATAGCTGTCGAAACAATATTGTCAGGTTATATTTTAATAAAACTGTGAAACTCTTACTAATCTTTATTTATTTCATGATTATGGATTTCCACAAAGTAAGGCTGGAAACAAAAAATTTTAAATTATAGTTACAATGTTACATGTTATGATCCTATTTACATTATTATTAAGGAAAATAGAAATTCCATCGGAGTAGCACATCCTGAGCTACGAGGCGACACTTATTTCGCTAGCAGCGTTATTCTGTTCATATATAAGGAGCGACGCAACATCGGGCGAGTTTATTTCGACCGTTTTAACTTGAACCTTTTTTTACATCGGATTTGCATTTAGCAAACTTTGTTACGGAGTTGTTAATATTTGATTTTTACAATGGAAGACGGTAAAGTCGCCCATCGCATTGTGTCAATAAGTGGCGATAAGAACTGTCTATTTAGAGCTATCGCACACTGTGTGTTAAACAGTTAGACAGTGAACGAGGTGGTACTACGAGTCAAGGTTCTGTTTAGGGATCAATGACGGACGTATCTTTGTTTGGAAAGAACGGGATGATAGAGCCTGTCTGTAATTTCAGTTTAGTTCTCTCTTTTACCATAAAAGATGTCTCTTTACAATTTCAGTTTTGTTCAGAATTCTCAATTAATTAATAAAGCAGTTAAGATACTCCATACATAAACGTTTGTTTATAATTAATAATTTAACATATGCAATTAAACTAATTTAATTTCTGAAAGCAGACAACACCTACCAGACTTGCCCTAATTCTAGTCAAAGGGGGTTGGCATTCAGTTTAAATTAAATGTATGAACCGTGTTAAGAATTTCTAATATTTTAAAACGTGACGTTTTAAAATTATTATTACTCATACTTTGTATATGATATTCAATATGACCTAGTTTAAATCAAGACAAATTGTTAGCGCATTGAAATGGTTTTATTTTAAATTGTTAGTAGACGTAACTAATTAATTTACGTATAGCAGATATACTTTTCCAAAACCTTACACATTTATTTAACTTGCCCTTTGGCTTGATTTATACTGGCATGAAATAAAATGATTTTAGAAATCAATACCAATTCTATATTAAATGCAAGAAAGTAATCACCGGAGTTTGAATTTTTTACTTGAAGTAAAGGAATGGCCTCTTGACGCAGAACAAAAGTGAACATCGCTCTTTTTTATGTTTCAGTGAAATTGAATATTCTACGTTACGTTGAACATTGTAGATTATACTGCATATATCACGAAATCCATACGTTTACATCACGTATGCGAAATGAATTCGATTTGTTCTAACAGACGCCTAAAAAGGTCTTTAGACAAAAATATTTTCAAATAGATTTGTGCAAATTGGATTATATTACTGCGTCAATCCATCTGAAGTGGCCCAGAAAAAATAAATTGGTCGCTCAACCATTTCAAAAACGGATAATCTTTTGTGTGTTACCCCTAAATATTGGTAGTTTGAAACCACTGTTACATATTTTATTTTTATTTTATTTGATTCAAATATAGCAGCCATATTTGTTTCGTGGTGCACGAGGTTTTTTCGTTTTTTGATATGAACGTAAATCTTGATATCAACGTAAATCTTGATATCTGAAGATCGGTTGGTCCTAGAGACCAGCGGTAAAAGCCGTTGCACTGTCGGACTACATTTTTTAATTTAAACATAATTTTCGTAGGATGCTTACTTATGCGGGTAATTTAACACCGAAGTTTAATAACGTTTTTGCAAAATTACTCCTTTTTAACAAATGTAAACGCGCTTATCAATCCCGCTGACAGTGAGGCTAATAGCCGGGCTGATAATGAGTTGGGCCTTTTAGATTTCGTGAATTATTAATATAATATACATGGAGTGATAGGAAAATCGATCAGGGAAGAAAATACAAGGAAAAAGTACATATAAGTATGTATTCTATTAGTTGCTTTAGTTATACGACACTAATGGAAATGGTAATGTATTGAAAACAATGGCCGGGTTTTATGGTTATTTACAAGACTTATTTACAATTCTCAACTGAGTATAATTCTGTTCTTAGGCTAATATCAAAGTTGAGATTTTTACCATAGTTTGGCATCATATACTACATCATTCTCACATAATATAACAAACATCCATCCGTACCCATCGGAGATACTGAAGGCCAAAGTTGACCAAAAACAGAAAAAAACGAGAACTTCAAAAGCCCATAAATACCAAAATAATCAAGTTTCAGATTTGAAATATTGTATACATAAACTACCCCTAACTGTGTACCATTAACAAAGAAATCAGCCCTAAGACTTCACCTTTATCTGAAAATTGTAACGGTATATTTTTATCAGTCCTGAATAAGTGTAGTTTTGTCTACATAGTTACTAAAAATCTTAAGTCCACTTCTGCAAATTTACGTTCCTTTTAAAATGGAACTTGTGTTAGCATTCGGTATAAATAATCATATAAAAATTATTTAAAAAAAACTATTTTAAAAAGGTGGGTTTCAAATCCTCTTAGAATTATAAAAATCTCTTTGGTTACTCATATAAGCGTTTAAAAAATAACAACTTGAAGCGTTTGCAGTTTATAAAAAAATCAATACTTGCTTTTGAGTTGCGGTGCTCTGATTCGTTTAAGCCAAAACACGCGACTCGTTGATTGGTGTACATGATTTGCACCCTACGAACTATAATAATGTAACCTTCAGCTTTAAAAAAAATCAATACTTGCTTTTGAGTTGCGGTGAAGACGCGACACTTAACTTGAAGTGAGATTCCGAGATGGTACAGTTTTGAATAATTCAGCCAATAAATCTGAATATACAGTACAGTTATAGAAAAAAGTGGTTTGTTATTTTGTGATGGATCATTAAAACAATTATCTCTACCGTTCCAGTTATAATTAGTGAATTTACGTTATTAAAAATTGAGTGGTTTTTAAAATATTACGGAGTTATTGTTAACAAAAGTTACAGAAACATATCTGTTGGGGATTAGCGTTTATTTGCGGACGGATCCATAATATAATTAATAAATTTCCGTTCCATAAGTGGATAAAATAAATAATTATCGATTTTATCGGAAGTAACTAAACTAGCAAGTGCTAACTGAGTTTAAATTTATTTAAGATTTTAAAGATATTACTGTTAATTATCGGACGCAAGTTATTATAAATAAAACTATAACAGAGACAGAATTGTTTAAACTGTGTTTTAACAAAGAAAGTTGGTTGAACTATATGGAGTGTTTTAAATAATATAATAATAATAATAATAATAATATTAATTTATTTGCCCAACAGATTAATATCCAATTATAGGACAAAAATAATTACAAAACATCTATTAGAAAGCAATTAACATAGCAAAAAAATATGAGTACTAGTTTTTACAAAAACTAGTTTACAAAAAACTACTAGGTACAGTTTTAATAGTGTGAACTATCTATTTATGTTTAAGATTTTACGATAACTTGTTAATTCACCTTGCAAAATATCTTATACATACATTAATTATATCATTTAGTGAACAATGAAATATATCACAGTCAATACTAATTTTGTTATAGCCTGTGCACATAATAAATAGTGGAGAGCTCTTGTATAAATTAGTTCTAGCACTTTTTAGATAAAAAGCTATTGTATTACGCGCATTCATTCGCGGGACATAAAAATTTATCTGAGCTAACAGAGATATCGAGTCAATTCTATCATGCAGTAATTTGTATAGGAATATTAAACTAGAAGTGAAAGCACGTTCTTCTAACGAGGAGATATTTAATCTAGTTTGCAAAATTTTATTCTCAATTCCTCTGCCTGGATAAACACCATCAATACGAAACAAGATAAATTTGAGAAAATATCGTTGAACAGTTTCCAATGACTGGATACCACACAATGGCAGCATACTCCAGTTTCGATCGTATTAGTGTGAAATAAAGTGTTTTTAGAGCATGTACATTGGAAAATGTTCTACAGTTTCGTATGACAAAACCTAACATTCGTAATGAAGCATTGACAGTGCTATTGATATGTTCGATAAAAGTAAGCTTGGCGTCAAATATAACACCTAAGTCCCTAATAGAGTTACAACGTATAAGCGTTACATTATTGAGTTTGTAGAAAAATAGAATGGTATGCTTGTTTCTTGTATAAGAACATACTTTACATTTAGAAACATTTAAAGAGAGCTTGTTATCAAAACACCACTTTTGTATGTTCGATAGCTGAGATTGTAACTGATGACAGTCGCTAACCTTGTTAATTTCAGTATATATCTTTAGATCGTCGGCAAATAAAAGTTTTTGACATTTGAGACAATCGGCAAGATCATTAATAAATAATAAAAATAATAAAGGGCCGAGGTTAGATCCCTGAGGGACTCCAGATGTACTTTCGAATGTTTTAGATCTAAATCCGTTATAACTCACATATTGCAATCGTTTATCCAAATATGATATAAACATGGTTATCAACGAGTCGCCAAATCCCAGCTTCGACATTTTATTTAATAGTACAGCGTGATCGATTTTATCGAAAGCCTTCGAGATGTCCGTGTAGATAACGTCAACTTGGATCCGTCTATCTAAGGATTCAGATAAAAATTGTTTGATTTAAAAAATGTTTTGTTTAAAGAAAATGCACTATCAAAAACAGTTTCTTTGGACTGCTGTAGTCAAATATAATTCATCATCATTAACGTTCAGCAATTATCACCTAATGAGAAGCGTTTCCAATTTCTACCGGTCAATAGTAATGTTTTTTGCGATGCAAGTAATTATTGGTTTAAGAGGAATTCGATCTATAGGATCAAGGTATTGTAATTTAAGAATTATCTATTATTTTGTGTAATTTTTGAGTAATTTTGTTTGTGTTTATGGTTTATTTGGATAGTCGATTTATCTATTATAAAAAAAGAGCTCTCTAGTAGGATTTAACCTTAACAAGTTAATTTCAACAAAATTCAAATACATTAACTCCTGTAATAATAGCATAAACTTAATTCTATAATATTTTTATAAATTTATGTTTAATTAAATTCAAATAATTTTATGTTTAATAAATTTTGATCTTAATAAATTTTCTGAATATTTTATGTTCAATAAATGTTGAATAACTTGAAATTTCAATAGTAAATGACTAATTTAAGTTTAATAAAATCATGTTTCTTATGTTCTTTGATTATATATGTATATGATCTTTTATTTTTACTATCCAATAAATATGTTTTCAAGTCTCTACCAAGTGACCTAAATGGAACCATATAATTATGAATGTTTTATTCATTTTTTATTTTAAAATCAATAAATACAACCAAATTTTTGTCCAAAACCTTGTAAATTAACTTTATTTTCTGATTAGTGAATTCAATATCTTTTCTGACTTAATTAATATCACTAAATTTCATAATCAGATGGCGCCCTTTTAGAGTATTTATTTGAGTTCTGAAACCGTTATCTATTCTTTTTTACAAATAAGACAACTGCAGAACCAATACCTGCGACCTGAAACTAAAATTTGTAAGATAGAGCTAAATCTCAAGCCGTGGTAATCTTGAGCATCTCTTTAACGTAAGTATAAAATTAATATTTTATTCGAAGAAGTTTTGTTAGTTACAATTGGCGTCCACCTAGTGTTTTTTGCCGTGATAAAATATGAACCCCTAAAAAGTGGAAATTTTGTAAAAACGTTATTAAACTTCGGGGTTAAATCAGAAGCGTAGCTAGCGCCTGTGCAGGCTGTGCGCGACAAAGGGGCGCCGCAGTCAGGGGGCGTCAGCAATCCAGCATCCTGACAGAATAAAGTATAATATAAATTAAATACGACCAGTGCAAAGTTGGAATAAAATTTACTGATAAAATACAGCTTAAATTTTTAATCGATCTTTTTTTATATGAGGGGAGACCTCCTCCTGCCTTGCACAGGGGCGCCACAAACCCCTACTGCGCCTCTGGGTTAAATTATAACAATAAGTAACCATCTTACAAAAATTATTGACAGATTAAGAAATGTAGTTCGATATGTGAACAGTACAATGGTTTTTACCGCAGGTCTCTAGGATCAACTGTTCTTGAGATATCAAGATTTACGTCTACATCAAAAAACGCAAAATACGTCGTGCACCACGAATAATAATAATAATAATAACACACAAAAATTATCGTTTTCTGAAATGGTCGACCGACCAGGGCCAGTCCACTTCATATGCATTGACCTGTACGATTCGTAATTTTTACTAAAAGTTTACTAAAACTATGGCTCAAGCTAATAAGCTAACTATAAAAAGTTTACCGTTTCTGATTTTTCACATTTATTAATATTTAAGAAGGACAATAAATACATAAAATATATTTTTTTAAATTTATTTTACGTACATCAGTTTAGGTTTGCTTTAGCAATGTTCAAATTGTATTTTTTTTTTCATTTGCAGTGAGGAACTTATGTGTTGTTTACTTTTATTTTATATAGCGTGCAAGGGATTATTATGCGTTAAATTTTAAAGAATAAAAGACACCAAAAATAACAAAAAAGTCTTATACAACTTTGTTCTAGGACGTATCACTATTGCAGAAAAATAATTATAAAGTTATAAACTTTACCCTCATTTTGCCGCGTTCATAATATTAGTTTAATTATGGGGCTATTATATTATCAGAAGATGCAACTCATCTAGCACAACAAAAAACCTAAGTAACATTTTTTCATATGATCAATCGTTTACGCGTAAAATCAGATTCGTTTTACATTCACAAATTTTTGAAAATATTGAATTTTTAAATTAAAAATTGCTAAAGTAAACCTAAACTTTTGTAAAATAAATAAATTAAAATAAAATTTTTATAAAATCCATTTTATATATTAATCAACTTTCTTAAATATGAAAAATAAGAAAAATCAAAACTTTATAGTTTCAAAAATTTGTTATAACTAAAAACATGTTTAAGATTCTCGTAATGAAATTCTCATATCATAAGACTAGGAATACGGCTAGTTTACACGGTTTAAATGAAAATCAGTTTCTAACGTATTTTTGGCTGCTGAATCTAAATCTAATTTTAGAAGAATTTCATCACATCAGGATTTTAAGATATTGGTGAAAAAGGAAACTGAATTTAATATCAATTAATATAGTACGGTTATTTCACAAAAATTAAATATGTTTGGTACTTAATTTTCGTATTTTGTATGCAAACTGATCAGTTTTCCTCACAAGCAGCCAACAATAATCCCCCATCATATTTTCGTCCCACTATCCCTGATAAAGGTACTGTATAGTTCGCAAATATTGGTGGAAGCGCTCTCCTTGTTCGTCGCTTATTACAGCACCTACATTTTTCTGCAAAATGAGAATCTAAAAAATGAATTTTTGGTAACATTTTACCACCCATTGTTTTTATTAAATCTGGTATAATTAGTAATTATCCAATTATTATGGTAATTATGGTTGACTACCTACATTCTTTAGTGACGTGGTGACGTCCATGCTGCAGTTTCTTTTACTGACAAACATTGTTCAAAGTTCTGATCTCGAAATATTTTTCTTATTTGTGAACCCACAAAAATTTGTGGCAAATGCCCTCATTGAGTTTAGCTTTGCGTTATGTGGGGAAAAGTTTTTACCAAGTGTAGAAGTGCTGCGCTATTCTGATATCTAAGGCCTTCACAAAATTCTTCATAATCCCCAGCTTGATATTCAGAGGTGGGGAGAGGAGGTAGAATTATCTTCTATGGATTAACCAAAGACTGACATTTAAAATTCATCTGCATAGTTCACATTTTGCTTAGTTTTAATACCCAGAAATCTTCGTCAAACAGAAATAAGCAGTATGTTGCATGATTAGATAGTTTCCTCCATACGGACGGCTGACCAAAGTTTAACTTTACATTTTCACTAGACGTCCATCCACTTGATGTTTCTGCCTATTTTATCCACGATGTGGTAACGCAAACTTAAGTAAATATGTTTAGATGAATGTTAACTACATGAACGTGAAGACATTTTACCACACACCGAATGCATATTTCTTAAAAATGTATCCACTTTTCATATACCGTGCTTTATGTACACAATCTGACTGTTGATGCAAGTAAACATATGACGAATGATATTTCGAACACCTGACGTGATAGAGCATTTCTGATTTCGGTATTGACTTTAGGAAACAAAAATGATTTAGAAAACGCTATTTAAATTTGTGAAGGTAAAAAAAATAAAAATTTGTAAACTAGTGTCATTAGTTTTTTGTGCAGTTTTGGTTGTGGTAGGATAGCCTTAGCCAAAAGATATGGAGGTGCGCTATTTTGACAGATAGAAATAATTACGTAGTTTTGCTTTAAACAGTGGCTGTAGTGATACTATTTTTAGTACAGTAAAATTAGGGCCAAACCCAAACGTCCAAAAAATAGTTCTACCCCGCGCCAAATTGTTCTATACCCTCCTCGTGGTAAGTGATAAAAAGTTGCACGGCCCAGAGCGTCGGGTTTGAGGAGGAGAGGGGTGAAACGGGGGTAAAATGGTATGTTTCAATAGTTTTTCTCAAATATCTCGAAAACTATCAGGTCTAGCGCAAAGTTTATTATGTACAAAATTAATCTACATTAAATTCCGAACAAGAATGGTTCTACACATTTTTGTGCTGAAGGCAATGGTTTACAAGATATGGAAGTGGTAAAAATATCATTAGGGAACGCAGATACAAAAGCAACTGAACATACAAGAGAACTTGCAACTTGACTCGAGCGGCCTTGGGAGGGCAGATGGTCTGGCCGGACTCTCCTCTTTATTACCACCCTTACCCAGAAGTGTCCCTAAGGTCGGTCAGCCGGGCGTATGCCCGGGGCCCCGAGGGTTAGTGGGCCCCGCACCGAGCTACCTTATTTTAATCAACAGCACAATATATACCTTACGCATTAATAAAATAGATAGAGAGAGACCGGCATTTGATGCAAGTTCTTATACATAAAGCTAAAGCTTACTTTTGAAATGAAGCACGCACCAAATCTTCAAACGTCTCACCGTTTGAACGTTTTTATAAACGGACAAACGTTGAGACTTTGAAACCGAATAGTCCCGCGCTGCTGATCTGACTAAAACTGCAGTGATGGGGGTAGTGAGAAAATCCCGCTCGCCCATCTAGCAACACTGCTTAGTAGTGGTGTGTTTTAATGCTACTCGTAATACCCTACACCAAAGCGTTGAGAAATAAAAAGGTGTCTAACACTTCTAGAGACTTCAACGTAAACAGTAGCGGCGTGTCATAGCATTTTGTTATCGGTAGTACCTACTAACAATAAAGTTCGTGCATTGTTTATGTCACCCAAATGCACGTCTATGCGTGCGCATAAGCATGGATGGTACTATTGAAGGTCTCTTGAATTGCCAAACCAGTGGGAGTGATAGAAACAGCAATATATAAAAATATATATTTATTATTAAAATAAAAATGGATATTTCAACGCTTCCCGCAAGCAGGTCTCACAACAACTAAGCGTTGTAACACTTCGAGAAGCATCCAGAAGTGTATGCGTTATCTTATAACCCACCACTACTGCTTAGTAGTGTTTACACTTGCACTGCCAGTCGTCCGAGAACATTTTGTATACAGGGTGTAACTAATATAACTAGACCTCGTAATGGGGTGGGGGTGGCTGTATTGGTTTAGAACATATTTTCCTTATAAACATGTAGTCGCTTCCTGCTAGTTTTTGAAAAAAAGCAAAAACATTTTTAAACTTTAAAAATTAAAAAAACAATTTTTTGATTGTTTCATATTTTTAATGTAATGTGAGTACAATGGGAGTACTTAAAATTTTAAAATGCGATTTTTTCGAACACTAGCAGGAAACGACCACATGAAGGAAAATATCCTCTAAACCTTCTATTACAACTACCCCCCATTACGAGGTTTCTAGTTATATTAGTTACACCTTGTATATTTATTTATTCACTTTTTTTTTGATGTTTGGATTTGGTTAATTGGTGAGTTAGTTTTACTCTCGAATTGTGCGTTGCAACTCGCTTCACGAAAATCACGCGTTTGAACGTATACGCAACTTATGCAATGCTATACAGTCAGTAACACGCGTTAGTAATCGCGCATTAGCTAACGCTTCATGTGTGCGGAGCCTAACTGTGCTGAAACTATTTTGTATTTGTGTATCATTTTTATATGAATACGAAATAGTTGTGAATCACGGATAACTTAAGTTTCCATTATTTCTTATGGGGAAACTCGCTTTGATATACGAGTGCTTTGGATTACGAGTACATTTCCTGAAAGAATTATGTTCGCAAACCAAGGTACCACTGTATATCGAAACTTTGCTGATTTTCAAGTGATTTCGAGAAATTCCAAGTAAACTGAAAAATAATGATACTTTTACCCTCCATATCTCCGTAACCATTGCCTTCAGCACAAAAATGCGTAGAACCATTTTTGTTCGTCATTTAATATAGATTAATTTTGTACATAGTAAAGTTTGCTCTCGACTTCATAGTTTTCGAGATATTTGCGAAAAACTGTTGAAACATACAATTTTACCCTCTTTTCACCCCCCCCTTCCACCAAACCCGACGTTCTGGGGCGTGCAACTTTTTTTATCTATACAAATACTAAAAAATTTAAAAATCTCTCAAGAATATAAATTATACGCTTCTAGAATAGTGCAAAAGTGACAACGTTGTCTTAAATTACAAATTAATGTTGATATCAATGATATAAAATATAGATATCTACGATATTTGGTTTGTTGTTCGGATGAAACAATAATTACTGTGACAAGACATTTGACTCATGTTTTGAGGTTATCTGCGCAAATTTTACATACATATTTACAGTGAGATCCAAATTGAGTGAGGTCGTTTTGAATTTCGCGCCTTAGGTTTTAGTGCATTTCACGTTGTTAGTGTAGCACTATTGACATGTGTTGCGTCAAATTACAGCGTCAGCTCGTCACTTTCTCGTTTAGATCGTTGTGCTTTGCGACGATGTTCTGAGGTTTCATTGAATTTTTGCTTAATTTTGCTTGTTTTCTTATTTTACAAAACAGTTCTTTTCAGAACTACGTTTTGTTAGACGATTTTATTATCAAGTAAGTTTATTATTAATGAAGGTTATAAACTATATTATTTTTGAGACACCACTGTAAAATAAAAGCAAGATAAAAATGTCTAAAAGGTATTCATGCTGCCAACACGACAATAATTTAACGTGGCGGTAAATTCAAACTGTCTTCAATCATTTTGGATCAGCCTGTATATAAGACGATGGATGAAACACTATTTACTTTGATTCATTTAAAGATAGCAGTAAAAAATTGAAACATGTATCTTTTCTTTTTTATTAAACATTAGCTTGAAATTGTACTCGTGCACGCATCAAAAAAAACGTCGCATTCGTTGCTAATGCTAATGAAATTGTGAATACTAGTCTATACATGTGTTAGCGCCTATGTGGATTAAGGTTCAAGTAAACGTACAAGAATAATTGAATTGGATTACTGGGAAAACACAACTTTAGTAGGTTACTTTGTAGAGAATAATTTTTGTCAAATGAAATTTATTTACCGTACTAATAAAGTAAATTGGTTCTTGATTTAGAAAATACCAAAAATGTGTTTAGAATGGGATACCTAAATAAGTTAAGGTGTCATTTTGAAATTAATTGTCGTATCTGTTATGTATCATAAATTGTCCATTGCATAGTTTGCTAACCGATTTTTATGAATTTGAATTAAGAAAGGAAATTTAAAATTCAATCAATAATCGTTCGTTATAGCTGGGCATAACAAATTGTTTGTGAGCCATTTAGCAAAAAATAAAATAACATTAAGAGACAAAAAAATTTAAGATAACTTAGAAGTTTCTCCGAATTGTCATAGTTGCTTTTAATTAATAACAACAAACAATTTGGGTGGACCCTCTATATTGTTCAATTATTATCTAGCTGTCTTATCTGAAATCAGTATTCTTTGTGATTAACGTCCACGACCTCTGAATTCGATTACAGCGTAATCCGTTATTATTTATCCAGCTGGAAAGATCATAACAGCACATTAAAGAGTAAAAATGCTTCTATTTGTAAGCTAAGATACTAGACCTCTTGCCTAAAGTGCCTATTTCCTTTATTTCAACCTTTTAGTAATGTTTCGTAATTCTCTACAAGAAATGTATCTTTAATTTCGAATTGTATTATTTGAAGTGGATGATATCCTTATAAAATTCCTTGTACAAACTTGTTTTTACAAAGAGCATAACAGAAATTATTTTTCAAAATTCAAAACAAATTAAAATCGTAATATATTAAGTAAATTCCAAGTATAGGAAATTACAGTAAACTTTTGCCCGAGTTCATCTCTATAAAAGCGTTTTATATGCCCGTAACTGGGTAAAAGACGTCACTTTAACGTCGCTTATAAGACCCATCGTTGCTGCTGCAGGAAGCAACTTCCATTTGCAAAGTTGCTAGTGATGGCGCATTTGAATTGCATAATATATTGTAAATTTAAATATTAACCTGTTTTCTATGAATACAGGAATTTCCATTTCGTAGGCATACAGTTATCTTCTAAACTTATAAGTTGCATTTTATTGAAGTTTACAGTTAAAATGTAAACTATTTCTATTAGACGCTAGAAGCGGAAAGGCAAGAAATACCATTGTTGTATACATTCTTGTTAGTTGGTGGTTTTTTGTTCTTTCCCTCATGACTACAGTAAACATTAAAAGTCATGTACTTCAAGTGATGATCTATGTTCTTTAGATGTCGAAAACATCTTCCTCATTAAGTCCATTATAACCAACTACTATTACGACTATTAGTCCGGTCAAAATAGACGAAAAATTAGTGGCAAGTTTACATTAATTCGCATAGAGCTGAAAATTGGTACAGGTCTTAGGTACACTATTACAAATTCTAAAAATCCCCACCGATCCTACCTCTGCTAAAAAATTTATTTAAGGTCAAAGGTCAAAAGTATCGGTGTTTTGCATTTTTCTCGTAAACGGTAAGTGTTATTGTAAAAATAGGTCAGACAGAAGTTGTAGATCATGCAATTATCTACAAAAATTCCAACCATTCCTGAGATATCGCGATTCTAAAAGAAGTCGTATTCTACATAAAATGCACACATAAAAGTATTTCAAGGCGGCGTAGACTGCATATTATGATTCTCGATGTTTCAAATGGTGATATCTCAGGAATGGTGATTCGTAGGACAAAAAGTATAAGAACAATTTTTGTAGATAATTGCATGATCTACAACTTTTGTCAGACCTATCTTTATAATAACACTTAATGTTTACGAGAAAAATGCAAAAAACCGATACGTTTGACCTTTGCCCTTGAATAAATTTTTTAGCAGACGTAGGACCGTGGGGATTTTTAAAATTTTGTTTGTAATAGTGTACCTAAGACCTGTACCAATTTTCAGCTCTATGCGAATTATTGTAAATTGAATTGTCTATTTTGACCGGACTATATTTAGAATAATTGAAAAGCAGACTTGAAAAATGTCCAATAATATACCGATAGTGTCTTATCTCATTACCGACAATTGTCAGGAAAAACAATTTCAAAAAATTTCCGTTTATAATCTGATGAAACTTAACTCCTTAGGGGTCTTATCTTTGATTGTAATAGAAAATTTTGTCGAGTAAACTTTTTCTGAAAGTTATGTTTCTAAGTGAAAATCAAGGTTTTGATAAGACACCGACGCAAGAGGTATATTTTATTGAATAATTTTTCAAACATACGTTTTGTTTTATTCTAAATTTATTGCTTTCAGGTCTTTTCCTAACAAAAAATCAGCCACAAGAGTACAAGGCATTTTTCTAGTTATCGGGATCATTTCCAGAGAGATAGTCAGTGTTGTTTTCATATGCTAGGTATGATAAAACAAGAACTTGCATTTCTGCCGGTAATTTGTAGGTTGGCAAACTTTAATTTGCCGCTTTGGTTTCACGCCTTTGGATAGTTCAGTAGAAGAGTAACTGCCCGGAAAGCAGGAAGCCATGGGTTCGAGTCCCAGTTGGGGTGATCAATTTTTCTTTATGAATTTACATACAAATTGTGACTTAAAGTAAATCTTTAGTTACTAAATTTGAAATTTATCTAAAATTACAACTAAAATAATGCACAATATGCACTTAACAAAATTAGACACTTAACCGGGTGGCATCGCGGTTAAATATTTCTTGTTTCTAAACTGCAGCATTATTACACACTAGAACAATAAATAACTATTATCCAACTCCTCTAAATAAAAAGGGCGCTATTTTGATGCCTTAGGGCAATTGAAGTTGAAGTTTCCTCACTTGTGGGTAAACAACTTGTCATCCACTATAGAATGCTGCTATTGTAGATAGGAACCAATAGTGTTGTAAATAAAAGAATGTTCTGAAAATGTAAATGAGAACGTTTACGAACGTTCGCGCATGATAAAACCATGTCAAAAGAACGTTATCTTCGGGAACATAATCGAGCACGTTTGCGAACGTTCTGATAATAATTACCAAAGAATTTTAAGAATAATACAGTGCAAACGAGCATAAACAAGAACAAAAATCAAATAAAACTAAACGATTTTAAATACCATACCTACGCAAAGTGTGCACGTGTTACTCGCGGCTGCTGTCGGCGTCGGGTGTTCAAAAGCCAAACTAAACACAACCTTACCTGCACCTCCTTTTCAGTAGTTGCAGCGCATTTTAGAAGTATGCAGCGTCTTTCTTTAATAAGCATAGTTTACACAATTTATGCGTTCGAAAGCATTGACAATAAAATTACCTTACTTCTTTCGGTTTCCTTCTCGTTTCATATAAGTTTTGTATTAAAAATTGTTTATATTTTGTTTATACAAATAGTGACAGATGTTTGTAAAGTTGTCAAGCAAACGCGCGCCGTGCCGGTTGTCCAAAAATTCAAACATCGGCATCGGCGAAATGTTCGCCGATGGTGGCGATTTATTTTCTCTGTGCAAAAAAAACATTCAAACGTTATCTGGAAGTAAGACATCTGACAGAATTAATCGTTTCGTTTCGCATTTGCACGTAAGGCGTGATGTTACATGTCGCGTATTTACCTTAAAATTTTTAAGGTAATAACAGCAAAGAGCAACTTTATGTTTCATTTCATTTGGTTTTATTTCAACTATTTAATTGGCCGTCCATTGGTCGATGTTTAAGAATTAACACATTAATTAATTAGATTTTACCATCGGTCGAGCCCTAACTTGTACATACCTCAGTTTCCAATCTAAATGTAATGGTCCGTATTCACATCTCACTATTAAGTTAATAACATGTTTAATTACTATGGTGACAATTATAATCTTTTCCCACCTATTAAAATGAGCTAAATCTATCTCCGTTATTGTTGGTTACTTTAGTTAAGACTCCTTTAATCATGGCATGTAAATGAGTTTAATATTTCCAAGTTTCTAGTTATTATTACATTACTTTTCAACACATTACTTTTCAACAGGCAAGTTATCAACAACTAGCATTATAAAAGAGGAGAGGAGGAAAAAGAAGAGGAATATTGAAGAACATTAGAACATTTTCAGCATTTTGAGAATATTTAAAAAACTTTTGTAATTATCCCTATTTTGAGCATATCTTTGCAAGTTAAGCAGGAATCACACTGCTCGACCACGTCGACCGTCTGAGACCGACCAAAATTTCGAACACATATAACTGCATGAGCAACGTCCACTGTTAGACCATCGGCCGTCCACCGTCGACCATGCTCGATCGTCCAGCTTTAAATTCAAACTGGTTGGAATTTTGACCGATTGTGGTCGACGATCGCATGCGCGTTATTACTTTGCATTTCCAAACACGTGGGCGTGTTTGCAAAGTTTTATGTATCAGAACATATGTATAAAGTTCATAGGCATGGATGTAAAAATATTGCGATTTTGTTTTTCTGCAGTTAGTATAATAGCCCAGGTTGAAATTTGGTTTTACAAGCTGCACTAAAGCATTGATGAATAGCGGATACAATATAAAAAATTCTCCTTGATTCCGTTTTAAATGCATTTCTCGGACCCACATTTTTCTTCCTCCTCTTCTTAATTTCCTGAAAATCATATAATTAACAATTACATTTTAGGAATCGCTATCACTGATTTTGAAAATTTTATTAGAAAATTGATAAATAAGTGAGGCTAGGAAGAAAAAACGGCTCAAGGTCCGCCGACCAGTGTGATTTGAATATTTTAATGATCAGCGGTCGACTGATTTTTTTAAGCCGATGGTGGACGGTCGATGCTGGTCGATCAAGCAGTGTGATTCCTACCTTAAAGATGTATTCTCCAGTCCTGCTCACTTTTGAGGATTTATTCTCATTTTTTCTCGTTTGTGCTCTAGGAATATTCTCCAAAAATAAATGCTCGGGTATTTTACAATCACTAGTAACCAATCACCATCTTTCGTTGCATAATATTATTATAGAATCGAGTTATCGGGCTAGAGTATCAAATTTATTACCGTGAAAAACTACAGACTAACTATACATTGCAAATCCAATGATTTGAACTTAAATAATGAGGTGTTGGATAAAACATTGTATGGCACACATGAGTTAAGGATATTATCATCCACTTAGAAAAGTTAACCATCAAGTTTTCGTTGGTGGATAATATATTACTTAATTCACTTGTACCATAAATAGCTATTCATAGATAATTATAAATGTTTTATAATGTCGGCTATATGATTGATGTTTAAATTGATTAGTAATAGAAAAAAGATTCTGTTTGTTACTAAATACACTGACTGTTATTCATATCAGTGGTCATTTCTTACACAATGCTATTCATATTTGTTATATACAATTTTGGCCTATATGAACTTGTAGGGTGTTTGTAACCTAATTTAATTATAATAATCAGCTCCTTTGGTGACTATTATTGTTATTTACATCTATTTACATTCCTTATTAACATTAATTTACATATATTTATAGGTAATTTATAATGTTGTTATTATTGGTAATTTTTCGTAATTAGTATTATGCGTTTACACGATTAAGTTGACTTTTGTTATGTTTGTAGGTATATAGTCATTAGTCGGTTTCCTAGAGAAAAATATCTCAGTATCCGCCTTTTTAGGCTCCGATATTGATGATTTTTAAATTGTAAATAATCGACTATATTTCAAAGTCTAAATGTTGGATTTGTAAGCTAATGCTATGTTTAATTGTTATTAACAAATTATTACTTTTTTCGTAAGAAGCTAATTAATAATTAAATAATTTCATACAATTTTTATTATAATTGAATAATACTTATATCTTTTTGGGGGTCGTAGATTACGAGATTTTCTAATTACGAGATTACGTATATTTCCAAATCGGTCCAAAGTGAAAGATGGCGGCTACAAAATGGCTGCCGGTGTTAAAAATTTAGTATTTAAAATTTCAAATAATAAAATAGTACCAGAGGATTTTTAAAGTCGCAAATTACGATGTTATGGTTATGTATTTACGTATTAAGGTCTGTTAAGATAGCTATAACGACCAAGAGAGTTTGAAGCTCGACGGAGAGCTTTAATGCTTCCGCGGTCGTTATAGCTCTTAACAGAATGTGGTACGTACAATGGTTTTCGTCATACTAACTATACATTTACTATAATTACATTTTACATTCTGGAAATTTCAATAAGTGGCTAATCAATAATAAAATAATTCCATCAAGTTTCTATTAGAATTGAATAAAATTGGGTACGCATAGGTTTTTGGGGTCGTAGATGACGAATCGGCCCAAAGTGAATCGAAACTAAATATGATTAAAATTCAGAATGTTTAGTATCTCCGAAATCTTTGTTTAAGGTGGATTAATAATAGTAGTTAATAAAATTTTAAGATTGTTACATTTATTAGTTAGAGTATTATTTATTTAAAATTCAAATTAGTGAAAAGGAATTTATCTTGAATAGAATTAAAATAAATTAATACTCCATAATTTAACCATAATTCCCTTTAACATTGAAACTTTATTCGTCGTCAGATTTATTTAAAGATTATTGTATTAATTATTATTTACTTGTGTTTCTTTTAAAACACTGTTAGTTTCATCATCTACTTCTATAAACGACAAAATCGGTTGTACATTTAAGTAGCCATTCTCCTTGCATTCCCTGCAAGCTGAAGTACAGTATAGTCCACTTTTTTACACCAACATGCTGTTCTACGTCCAGTTTTGCATCCGCAAAATATAATCTTCAATACATTTGCTGAAGCTGCAGTTTCTGTCATTCTTATAGGGTAAAAATTGCAGTCTCAATTGTCCAACCCAAATCTTGAATGGTCATACTATTTCCCAGTCATAGTTGAACTTTTCAGATTAGGTTCAGAAGTATCTTTAAATGTTGCTGCACAGAATCGACTGCTGGGCAGAAGCCTGCTAAATTCTCAGAATTATTTTTCCTCGTTACTTTGGTAAACATACAACAGAATATCATCATATGTATTGCTGTTGCGCAGGGCGCTAGTCAGGTCCAGTCAGGGTGAAACACGTATCGTCATGAAAACACATTTTTGGAAACATTTTAAATCGCATCCGGCAACTTGTTTTGTAAATATACTTACTACACCTAAAAAGCTTTACACTTATTTTTCATCACCAATATTTATACAACATAAAATATTTGAGAAGATTCTTTTTTAACACAATAGAAACTGAGCACGTAAAATAAACATCCAAGAAATTTTGCAGCCTCGCTTTAGACACAGATTTTTGACCACAGAAATCACAATTTTCTTTTACACTACAATTTTACACAATGGTTTCAAATGTTTTTAAATAAAAGTTTCGTGTTGTATATTGGTGGTTAAAATGTGAATGTAAAACTTTCTCTGTATAGTAAACTATACCTTCCCTTGTTTCGAGATATTCATTATATCATTTTTTAATTTTAGCGGGTTTGTGACCGGCACTTTGCATCTTGGTCATTTTTTTAGCTTTTCTCTATACTATGTTGTTATAGAATAAATAACGTTCAACACTTGACAACCGTTAAGCTGCCAATAACACCCTGTTAACACTTGGGGATGTTCTTTTTAACGACCCGCTTGTCGGGCTACAAACAGCTCCCTTGGCCGTTATAGCTATCTTAACAGATTTTAATACGTAAATAACTATTACTTCGCTATTTGCAACTTTAAAAACTTTAAGATAAATTTGTTTTTAGTCACGAAAATATTGAGATAAAATTGTTTTATGGATAAAATGACACGTATAAATGCATTTAAACCAAATTTATGTTTCCGCTACGTGCTTATATCACTCCTGTTAAATAGATTTTTTTAAATCTACAGACTAAAAACCAGTCACATTATTTTTTTGATATCAGACCACCCGTGAGAAAGTATTTCTTCGTCTTAACAAAATAAAATTAGGAATATTCTACACGTATTTTCGTATTGGTGCAATGTATGTCACTTTAGTTTTCGATAGGATGTTTATTTTCTCTTTCTTAAAAATTAGCAAGCAGGGACACTATCTTTTTGTATTCCGGTAGAAGTTTCAGTCTAGTCTGGGACAGAGAGTCTTATAGCGGCTTTCTGCCGAACTTACAGTTTTAAAAGGAAGGAAAAGATACGGGCCGCCAAGTGCGAATATGTTAGTTTCCGATATCGTTTTGTTTTTTTTCGATCCCTCTACACTACAGGAAAGCTTAAGTGCTTTATATTACAGTTTAGACCGTCGCATTAATCAATTAGGATTTATGAAAGGAATTGAACAATACCTTGAAATTTAAAGCTAAATAAACTCCGTTCTTTGTTTCCGTTGCAATACTAATATGTGGAATTACAGAATTTTGTTTCATATCAAAATATTACTGCGTGCAAACAATGTAACCTTCTGGTCATTATATTTATGTAACGTAAAACCTGGGAATAATAATTTCTAATGTTAATAATTAACGGTTATAACTTCAGCATCGACAGCAGTGCTCCAAAGTTCTACAGTTATAATGCGTAAGGTATTTCGTATCTAAAGTTAAGTAAATAAAAAGGCATTATTGTGTGGTGTTATTAGTGGTTTATTAGACTGTAAAACCTACCTATTTAACCAGGATTAGTTGATAGAGTGTATCTTATGGTAATTTTCTAAATAAAATTTATTTGTACCGTTTTTATGAAAAAGCTTATTGCTAATGAGCAATTATTCTTGTATAATCGGGAATCCATAATAGACCCTCATCAAGACGTTTTTATATTATCTTTAATGGCAAGAGATTTTATTGTTCGACGAATAAATGAGAATTAAAGTAGACATGGTGGTGATAATGTTGGACCAATAATTCGTTGAACGTCAACCTGACTAATTATGATTCGTTTATTCAATTCAATCAAGGCAATCAGAATCTATTTTCACTTGAGGATTCCGATAACGTATTGTAATGACTTGAAGTGAATGGCGCCCATATTTCTTATTATTTCTACTACCTTGATTTTTTTCTTCACAATATACGAGCTTAAGAAATTAGTACCTACCTTGAGCTATAATTCGTGAAAAGAGATCTTACCGGTGGATAAGTACAGTAAGTATCGTTCTTTGGTTTCAGTAAGATTTTAGTGGTTGTTACAGTTGATGTTCAAGGGTGGGACGTTTGTTTAGGATTTCTATTTTAGTATTTTTAGCATGTTACAATTGGCGCCCGCGTGGGACTTTTTATTTCAGTGTAATTAAAAATGTTACACAATTAAACAGGGTATGATGTACCCTCATTGGGTACCAGGTTCTTATATTAAATAATTAAGGAATAAAACTTTTAAACTATAAATTTATTAAGAACTGTTTCCTCTGTTATTGCATGTTGACAACTATATGAACTTCCTTCCTTCTTCAAAACATGCATGATTGCAGTTCGTTACACCTAATGAACTTTAGGACTTATTGCAAATATGTGTTGAATCTGCATATGTCACAACACAGGAAGAGCAACAAATCCATAGTTCAAAAACATTGAATGAACTTTTATTCATTTTACAATGCTTACACCTACTAATACTAATTAGGTCTAAATTAAATATATTTCCCTATATAGGTTATCTAAATATCTTATCTTTACATCGCAAAGGCATTAGCTTACAAATCTAACATTTAGACTTTGAAATATAGTCGACTACTTACAATTTAAAAAAATCATCAAAATCGGAGTCCAAAAGGCGAATTCCAAGGTATCTATTACTCTTTATTTGTCTCCAGGAAACCGACTACATTCCCTTTCTAGTTTTTAGAATGGCGCCCAGGCAGCAAATCTTTTGTTTTTAGTAGCTTTCACTAACGAACCTACATACCAGCTTTTCTTGATAACTCAGTACTGTAGATTTTACTTTTGTGCATCCTAGTATGTCACAACCTGACTGTTTGATTAAAATCAAATAGACCTGAGAAATTCTCAGTAAAAAGACTGAAAAATTGAGGTTAAACATCAGGTTTAAATCTCACGTCCCGAAATAGTTGCTGTAATGTCCTAAAACAAATGATTGCTGTAACTCGATAGGGTCCACGATTTTCTTGGTACGCCGTACAAGCTGTTTTAAAGTTTGACATTTTTTTAATCAAAAACATTTTTTCTTCTGCGGGCGGTCGCGGGGGGCGAAAAGGCCTTTACGTAACATTCGCTCGCACACCCTTAAACTAGACACTTTAAACTTTTTAGTACCCAAAGGTTCATCCATTTTCGTCCAAAATCCGCCGAGTTATGACGGTTTGAGATTTTGCTATTTTTGGTGCGTTTTCAAGTGGTGCGTTTTTTTCCTCGAGTGTATTTTTACCGCAAGCCATATACAATTTTAAGAGGCAACTACATTTGTAATATGCTGTTAATAATATGCAGTACTTTTTCTTCATTTAACTAACAGTTTTTGCAAATTTTTAAAAGCACTTTTAAAAAGTAATATGAACGAATATTCGCGTCTTTTATTTATAATATCTAAAACTACGAAATGCGTATATTAGTCCAGTAAACGGAGGAAAAATCCAAGTTTTCCAATTCCATCCATCTGAAAAATCCGTCGAAGATCGGCATTTTTTTTAGTGTTTTGCCTATAACATCGTTCCGGTGCATCATAGCGCAGAAAAAGTTATTTGCCGACTTGTAGAGAACAAAATTTCCTACAAATTTGGTATGTGAAGTTGTTTAGTATGATAAATAGCAACGGAGCTGTGAAGCTCCCAAAAAAGGCTAAAATTGCGTACTATGCAAATTTTTTAGTTTCTTGTCCCTTAACATCGCGGTAACTCCTTAACACTTCATTTTAGCGTAAAAGTCTTCAGAATCAATCATGTAGACAATTTAATTAGCTACAAATTCTATGTATCAATTTTTACGCTCAATACAACGGAGTGGGGTTAAATTTAGAAAAATAACGAAAAAGTGGCTTTTTTAAAGTTTAGTGCAGCAAATCTATTCGGTTCATTATTTCTAATTATGAAAGTATTGCCTTTGATTCCAGACGGAATAATCTTTATAGATGCAAAATGAAAGTAATTATGTGTATAGGTATTGTATACAAAGTAAGTCGGAATCAACACGACGGAAACCCGTCGCAGGTATGGAGTCTTGCATTCCTAGTGCAACACAAAAAAGGTCAAGAAAAGTTTTTATCAAATGAGCACAACAAAAAACAATTCATAGCACTTCTCATGACTGAACTAAGGGCTTCAAACATCGACACCAAACAACCTGAAGAAAATGCTGACGTATTAATAGTCACCACTGCAAAATCCGTAGCTTCACAGTATGATGCAGTGGTGATTATTGGTGAAGATATCGACTTGCTGATGCGCTGACCGGAACAGCACCTACGGTCAAGAATGTGCACCTCCGAAAACCTGGGAGAATTAATTCCTCTGACATTTTTGGTTTCTGGAAGAATAAGTTTTGCCACCTTTTCCAAAAAACCCACTTTTGTGTGAGCTTACAGAGGAGTTTCGCAACCCATATGCCGTTGCACCAAAAATTTCAGAGGTAAGAGAGCGCATTTTGGTGGCTTTGTTGGTGCGGATAATGACTAATCCCTCAGCTTTCTCCGCATTGCCAAATTCATGAGCAGCAGCACCAAACTGAATTTGGAAAAGCTACCACCTACAACAAATGCTGCGCAGTACCATTCCCTCCGGACATACCACCAGGTCATGGCGTGGATGCGAATTGAAAAAATCTTCTGGATTGGGGATGGACGAGAGGGAGCCGAGGACTACAACCCATCAAGACTGCGAGAGATGCTGCTACTCTTGAATTACTGAAAACAGTATCCTGCAAATGTATAACTGGGTGAATGCTCCACCCTATGCAAGTTCTGTTGTGGGCAGCCTTGCGAGAACAGGCCAGACGTTCTTCTCGACTAGGACGAAGATGACATCGATCCAATACCAGCAGCACAAGCAGACTCTAACGACAACTCCTACCCTCCTTCTCCACTCCCTTATAAACGTAGGAAGTTGTAAATATTGTATATAATTATTTTTTGTTATATTTTCTGTTTTCTTTACCATGTTTCCTTGAGTTTCCACACTTTCTATATTGCGTTGAAAACTTTGAATTAATCAAACTTGAATGTGAAACCCTTGAATTGGCTATATATACAACTTATACATGAGGCTTGTAGTATATAATTGTGCTGATTAAGTTATTTAATGGTAGACTTGTATGCTAAAATGAAGTGTTACGAAGTTATCGCGATGTTAAGTGGCAAGAAACTAAAAATTTTGCAAAGTAGGCAATTTTAGCCTTTTTTTGCGAGCTTTACAGCTCCGTTGTTATTCATTGTGCAAAACAACTTCATATACCAAAGTTTTATGAAATTTTGTGTTCTACAAGGCGGCAAATAACTTTTTTTGCGCTAAGATGCACCAGAACGAAGTTATAGGCGAGAAACTAAAGAAAGTGCCGATTTTCGGCGGTTTTTTCAAGATGGCGGAGGGCGCGGAGGGGGATGGAATTAGAAAACTTGGATTTTTCACTAACCCACCAATCTATACAACATATCAATTTATAAATACCCAAATTTAGAACTACCCGACTTTTTCCAGGGTAAAATCCCTTCATTTACTGGACTATATGTGGAAACGAATAAGCGGCTTAACTAACACTGTACAGCTTAATTTATTTTTAAATTTCCATTACGAATCTTGTTTTAATAAAATGTTGCATATGTACGATGTACGTACATATATATACAATTTTTGATTAGATTCATTTAAGTGCTTTTATTATTTATTTTCAAAACAACATGAAATTTTCATTAGTAATTTCTGTTATTTACATTTACTCTAACGGCAAGTTACTTGGATTGATTTGAATCATTAAATAGTGTTAATGGACATAAATCAAAGAATAGCAATTTATTTATGTAACATTAGTTGCTTATGTGCTGTAGGCAATACATTTAGTCATAAAAAATTGAAAAGCTTGCTATTAATTGACAACTTTAGTACTATAATTAGTTTAGCCGTATTATATCTTTATGACTTTGATGAAGACCATAAAAAAGCACGAACAAAAAGAAAATTCACATAATATTTGTAAGAAAAATGCGGAAATAAACATGATATTGGATGGTGTGCACTTCATTCTCCCATATGGAAATGAAATTTGATTATTTGATCTTATTGTTTCACAAAATCGACAAAAACACATACAACGTAGCCTATATATACATTCACATTCTAAAAAGGCGTATCTCAAATTCGGGCTCTTTAAAACTAAACCGTAGTGGAAGTTAATGTTGAGACGTACCATGTTACATTTGAGAAAAAATTTACAATAAAAACATCTAATAAATTGTGGTAAAGTATTACCGAGTTTGTGTTATGGTTTCATAAAATTACCATTATTTACCTGTTCATCTTGTTAACGCCCACCGCATTGCAGGGATTGTAGGGGTGGTTGTTACGCCACTGATAAGCTGATCCCAACCGTTCACTCCAATTATACTGTAAATTCGGGTATTATACGTAATCGCCTTTGGATGTCTCTCACGTTTAAACCATAAAGTGTGATAGCTAACTGCATTAATATTGACGTCAAATCTTTTGTAGAAAGTTTTGTGCTCTATAAGAAGGTTCTATATACAGTGTGTCCCAAAAAGTTTTATACAAATGGACAAAATGTTTATCTTACATTTCACAAAAAAATATTCTTGATAAAAAGCTCTGCATGACTTGTAGCTCCATAATCAAGTACAAAATTTTTAAAACATTGGCTGGAATACAGGGAAAATCAAAATCATGATTTGGAGTGAGAGTAAAATACATTCAAACTGTAGTGGAGAGCAAAATGTTCATAGAAATTGTTATTGAGTAGCAAAGAATTATGCACACTTGTAGATTAGTGATTTTCCCAGATAAAAATTACAATATCATTATTAATTAGATTATTAGATATTACAGTTATTAGATATTCCAAAGCACTCTATCAAGAACGTGTTTAAAAAGGATGAGTAACACAAAATCAGGCGCTTATTATGAACGGGATCTTACGATGTTTCGTACTGCGCATTAATCTAACAATTGCTGACGTGTTTATTAAAATTATCTTTTAATTTTATTCTACAAGTGTGCGTAGTTTTTTGCTACTTAATAACAATTTCAATGAACATTTTGCTCTCCACTACAGTTTGAACGTATTGCGGTGTAATCATTTCATTGTTTTGAAGATTTACTAACGATAGTTCGCCTACGTTAATACAAATATTTTTGTATTGGATTTAAATCAAATGAGGGACATGTTATGTCATGGGTATAATTAATATAAAGGTCATAGAAAGGACCACAGTTAGGTTCATTAATACTTAAATCCAAACTTAAAAATAAAGATTTCATGCAAACATAACCTAGCTTTTTCATGCATAATAATAATAGGTTTCATTTTTAGAAAAAGGATATAAAATTAGTTAGATTGCTTGATTATAATCATGTTTATGCAACCCAAGTTACATTTTAGGTGGATTTCCCGCTTGTTAGGAAGAAGTATTTTCCATATTGAAATTTACACTTTACGATGCTTATCGTCAAATAGATTTTTCTAATTTCCAGAATGCCAGCTCAAGTTTATGTTGCTAATTTGCTGAAAATAGATTAATTAGGTCAATCTTACTATGACTGATACAATACAATTAATCTTTGAAATTGTTTACAAGATTTATGATCACTACAATTAATGAAGGTATAAAATCCTCTCGTTTCGTGTTAACTGACTCTTATAGACTTTTATCCTGTTTTTCCTCACCATTGTTTTTATGCAAGTGTTTAGAGCAGTGTATGCTGGACATTTTGTGCATAAATTGATTTATATTGACTTCATATTTAAGCTTCCACTTGTATAAGCATTAATTGACTTATTTATAGTAGTTCGTACAGTAAAAATTATGTTTATATTAAATTGTAAAGATATTTCTATGGATAAACAAGTTGTATTACTTATATCATGTATTCCTGTAGCTATTTTGTAAAGGATGAGCCTTGATTTGTTAAATTGTATATGTTATTAGATCGTAATGAGTTTCGTACATTGTCAAACGTTTTTCTCGAATATCATCGTTACGATACATTTTAGGACCATAGATGTACAATACTTTTTTGATCCTGGTATTAAGGCCTACAATTCTATAATAATAGAATTAGGATTAGTGACAATTAAAATTAGCTGTGCCGAATTAATGACGTCACAAACTTACTCGATGCTCCGCTGTTTTGGAAAAAGTGTCATAGTTTTCATTTGTTCTGGCAGAATGTATATAAGCTGGGGCAATTTGGAACAAAATCAGTCGATAAAACATTGAAGGCAGAAGCTATGCCCGGCTCCGGATAAAATATATCTGTAATTTGAGGTTGATATTTAACCGTATGTTTTGACACACATGTCATTGTATAAACAAAGTTTAAAATAAACTAGTGTTACCTGAACATTTTTATAAGGATTAAAAGAAGATTTAATTATTGTGCAACAATAAATAACGTGAACGTGATTGTTCTAATAAATTCAAGTGAATTTATTTTTTGACATCGATATTTGTATCGATTTTATAAACAAGAAGTCAGCTGTTTGGTTTTATCGCAGTGTTACCACTAAAAGGATTTTTTATATAAAAGGGAACTATTTTACAATGTATCAGGTTGGTTAAAAATAAATGATTTTTGTTGAGTTTATAAATAATGATTACTTTATAAAATTCATTCTCTAATACTAAATTATTTGGTTTAGCTTATCAAGTTATTTTCAGTATTCATTTGACTTGAAGCAAATCAAACAATTTAATTTTCTTTTTATAAAATTTATTTTCATTGGACAAATAATCTTTTTTTTTTTTTTTTTTTTGTTTATTGTTTCCAGCCTTATTTTGTGGAACTCCATAATCATGAAATAAATAAAGATTATTAAAAGTTTCACAGTTTTATTAAAATATACCTGACAATATTGTTTCGACAGCTATGCTGTCATTATCAAAGGTAATATAATTATAAACAAACACGTCGCTAAGGTAGATACAAAATAGGTAACTAGATAAAATAATAATAATAATAAAAATTAATAATAAAAATCATAATTAAACATCTAATACTTCCAGTAACGGAGAATTACTGAGCTCAAGTTGTTCATTCATTAAAGGTACCCTGAGTTTGTGTTTGTATATCTCAAAGGCTTCTAAAATGTCTAATTTGCGTTTGTTATTACAAAAATGTAGGAATTTAATATTATTTTGAGGAGTCATTGTGTGATTTTGTTCTAAAAGGTGTTTGGCGTAATTCGATTTTTCAGGATGTTTATTTTTGTAATGACGTACGTGTTCTTTATATCTTATGTCAAAATTTCGAAGTGTTTGTCCAATATATACCGAACTACAAAAAGAACAATTTAAACGGTAAATGCCCGATTTCATGATATCATGTGTTCTGTCTTTAGCATTAAATAAAAATGAAAAAGTGTTAGTGTTGGTTTTAAATGTTATTTTATAATTGTTGGTTTTTCTTAGTATATGTGCAATTTTTTTTTTTCTGATATTTTGCCAAAATATGGTATAGATATGTAATTTGTGTCTTCTGTTTGATTGTTAATGGGATATATTCTTTTGATAGCTAACCTATAATCTTTTTGTTTAATTAAAGTGTCAATCATGTTCGGATTATAATGATTTGCATGTGCTAGTTGTTTAATGGTTGATATCTCTTTGCTAAAATCTGATTTTGTTAGTGGAATAGTTAAAGCTCTGTGTACTAATGATCTGTATGCTGCTATTTTATGTGTATTGTGGTGACAAGATTCATTTGGTATTGTTATATCTGTTTGTGTTGGTTTTCTGTATATGGAAAATTCAAAAAGATTGTCTGCGTTAATCTTGATATTTAAGTCTAGAAAGTTTATAGCCCTGTTTTGTTCTGTTTCTAGTGTAAATTTTATATTAGGATGGATATTGTTTATAAGAATTAAAAATTCATTGATAACCTCAAAAGAACTGTCAAAACAAGCTAAAATGTCATCAACATAACGAAACCAGAAGATAATGTGTTTAGAGAGGTTTAATTCAAATATTCGATCTTCAAACTTGTCCATAAATATGTTAGCTAATAGAGGACTTAGAGAATTACCCATAGGTAAACCATCCTTTTGTAAATAAATTATGTTATTAAAAGTGAAATAATTTTGACTTATACAAAGGTCAAATAATTGAATTAACTCTAACCTTTTAACTAATTCTATATTACTATTGATCAAGAAACTATCTAATAGAGGAATACATTCTTGTGGGGGTATTCTGGAGAACATGTTGCAAATATCAAAACTAACAAGTTTTGAATGTGGTGGAAGATGTATGTTTTGCAGCTTATCTACTAATTCTAATGAATTTCTAACAGAGTATTTCGATTTGTAACCTATCGTGTTAATAATCTGGTTCAGTTTTTTGGATAAAATGTGATTAGGTGCATTGATGTATGATACAACTGGTCTTATTGGCATATTCTGTTTGTGGGTCTTCACTAATCCATACAGTTTAGGAATTTGTGGGTTTTTATTAATGATTTGTTGCTTTTCTAATTCTGAAAAGCAGATATTGCAGTTTTCTAAACCTTGTTTTATTTCTTTTTGGAATTTTGTGGTTGGGTTTTTGTTTAACGTTTCAAAATTTTCTTTATTAATAAATTCATTAACTTTTTGTATGTAAATATCTTTAGAAAGAATTACCAAAGTGCTACCCTTATCTGCTTTAACAGAAATTAGATTGTTCTCTGTGATTTTCTGTTTTATAGATTGAAGAAGTGATATGTTAGATGTGTTGTACATTTTGTCCTGTTTCAAAGACATCTCTTTTAACAAATTCGAAATTTGGAATTTTGCATAGTTATTATGATCTTTCTTAAGTATAGTTTCGCATTCAACGGCCAAAATTTCTTTAATTTTGTTGGTAAATTTTGGAAAAGGACAAAATTTGAAACCTTTGTTAAGAAATCGTGTTTCTCTGTCATTGAATGTTATATTTGACAAGTTTATGAAACGAGGATAAAAGTTTGCAGTGTTCTGACAATTATGGTTATTTTGTAGTGTACGTTTTTGTTGTACAAGTCGATGAAGTTTATTTTTCTGTGTGGTGTATTTTTTGAATTTAATGTGACTGACGGTTTCTCTAATGTCAAAATCTAAGATGTCAAATTGGATATTGTGTAATTTATGAGTAAGTTTATATAAAGGTACTCTATACAGAACTTACTCATAAATTACACAATATCCAATTTGACATCTTAGATTTTGACATTAGAGAAACCGTCAGTCACATTAAATTCAAAAAATACACCACACAGAAAAATAAACTTCATCGACTTGTACAACAAAAACGTACACTACAAAATAACCATAATTGTCAGAACACTGCAAACTTTTATCCTCGTTTCATAAACTTGTCAAATATAACATTCAATGACAGAGAAACACGATTTCTTAACAAAGGTTTCAAATTTTGTCCTTTTCCAAAATTTACCAACAAAATTAAAGAAATTTTGGCCGTTGAATGCGAAACTATACTTAAGAAAGATCATAATAACTATGCAAAATTCCAAATTTCGAATTTGTTAAAAGAGATGTCTTTGAAACAGGACAAAATGTACAACACATCTAACATATCACTTCTTCAATCTATAAAACAGAAAATCACAGAGAACAATCTAATTTCTGTTAAAGCAGATAAGGGTAGCACTTTGGTAATTCTTTCTAAAGATATTTACATACAAAAAGTTAATGAATTTATTAATAAAGAAAATTTTGAAACGTTAAACAAAAACCCAACCACAAAATTCCAAAAAGAAATAAAACAAGGTTTAGAAAACTGCAATATCTGCTTTTCAGAATTAGAAAAGCAACAAATCATTAATAAAAACCCACAAATTCCTAAACTGTATGGATTAGTGAAGACCCACAAACAGAATATGCCAATAAGACCAGTTGTATCATACATCAATGCACCTAATCACATTTTATCCAAAAAACTGAACCAGATTATTAACACGATAGGTTACAAATCGAAATACTCTGTTAGAAATTCATTAGAATTAGTAGATAAGCTGCAAAACATACATCTTCCACCACATTCAAAACTTGTTAGTTTTGATATTTGCAACATGTTCTCCAGAATACCCCCACAAGAATGTATTCCTCTATTAGATAGTTTCTTGATCAATAGTAATATAGAATTAGTTAAAAGGTTAGAGTTAATTCAATTATTTGACCTTTGTATAAGTCAAAATTATTTCACTTTTAATAACATAATTTATTTACAAAAGGATGGTTTACCTATGGGTAATTCTCTAAGTCCTCTATTAGCTAACATATTTATGGACAAGTTTGAAGATCGAATATTTGAATTAAACCTCTCTAAACACATTATCTTCTGGTTTCGTTATGTTGATGACATTTTAGCTTGTTTTGACAGTTCTTTTGAGGTTATCAATGAATTTTTAATTCTTATAAACAATATCCATCCTAATATAAAATTTACACTAGAAACAGAACAAAACAGGGCTATAAACTTTCTAGACTTAAATATCAAGATTAACGCAGACAATCTTTTTGAATTTTCCATATACAGAAAACCAACACAAACAGATATAACAATACCAAATGAATCTTGTCACCACAATACACATAAAATAGCAGCATACAGATCATTAGTACACAGAGCTTTAACTATTCCACTAACAAAATCAGATTTTAGCAAAGAGATATCAACCATTAAACAACTAGCACATGCAAATCATTATAATCCGAACATGATTGACACTTTAATTAAACAAAAAGATTATAGGTTAGCTATCAAAAGAATATATCCCATTAACAATCAAACAGAAGACACAAATTACATATCTATACCATATTTTGGCAAAATATCAGAAAAAATTGCACATATACTAAGAAAAACCAACAATTATAAAATAACATTTAAAACCAACACTAACACTTTTTCATTTTTATTTAATGCTAAAGACAGAACACATGATATCATGAAATCGGGCATTTACCGTTTAAATTGTTCTTTTTGTAGTTCGGTATATATTGGACAAACACTTCGAAATTTTGACATAAGATATAAAGAACACGTACGTCATTACAAAAATAAACATCCTGAAAAATCGAATTACGCCAAACACCTTTTAGAACAAAATCACACAATGACTCCTCAAAATAATATTAAATTCCTACATTTTTGTAATAACAAACGCAAATTAGACATTTTAGAAGCCTTTGAGATATACAAACACAAACTCAGGGTACCTTTAATGAATGAACAACTTGAGCTCAGTAATTCTCCGTTACTGGAAGTATTAGATGTTTAATTATGATTTTTATTATTAATTTTTATTATTATTATTATTTTATCTAGTTACCTATTTTGTATCTACCTTAGCGACGTGTTTGTTTATAATTATATTACCTTTGATAATGACAGCATAGCTGTCGAAACAATATTGTCAGGTATATTTTAATAAAACTGTGAAACTTTTAATAATCTTTATTTATTTCATAATAATCTTTTTATTTATAAACAAATTTTATTTGTGTTGGTTTGTTGACCAAACGAATGACCGTAGTTATCCTATGTCAGATCTCTACTATTATTTATAACGTTTGAGCAAACCTGAGAAGTCATTTCTCAATCTCACATTTGTATTATTTTAAAAAACATTTTTATTTTTATTTTTATTTTGACGTTCTATTTGATTTTATTTTGTTTGTTATATAAAGTTTTTGTGTTTTCAATTTTACCTATGTGTTTAATTGATGTTAATACAAGCATCCAGCGTTCTTTTCCTTTAAATTCAGAGTATAGCAGCAGTTGTCCAGTTTGCAGGAACTTTATGATATAAGCTTATGATATAAGTTTTTCCTTCTTTCCAGGCATAAAAGTAAATAAGAGTCTCGCAATTCAAATAATTTATGCTTTACTGAGCAAACCTGAGCTAGCTGAGAGGAATAAAGAATATCTGTGGTGTTTTCTCAGTTTAATCCACCGTATATAATTTATGTTTATATTTGGAACGGTGGATATTATATTGTATTTTATTTTATTCTCATTTCATAGATCACCGCAGTATTTTACTCTCACTCCAAACATGATTTTGATTTTCCCTGTATTCCAGACAATGTTTTAAAAATGTTGTACTTGATTATGGATCTACAAGTCATGCAGAGCTTTTTATCAAGAATATTTTTTTGTGAAATGTAAGATAAACCTTTTCTCCATTTGTATAAAACATTTTTTGGGACGCGCTGTATATCCTTTTGCTGTACTTACCTTAGTGTATGCTGCGCGGGCAATTAAATTAATGTTGAGAAACGTAATTTGTTTAAACAATTTCTACAAAAATTTCTTTTGTGAAAATATACATATAATACGCTCTAATGAACCGATTTCTGCTAATTATATATTTTTTCTATTATCTTTAGAATTAATGTAATCAATGTTTTAATTTAAAACTATTCTTTCCAATTATAATAAAATTTAACTTGAATATAAAAAGGTAAGATTATATATAATTATGATGAACGGCACCTGGCATGGACTAGCCCATACTCGTACTTAAGTCGGTTCGGATTGATTTGCCGCAGACACAAAAACCTTGGAAATCTAATAAATCAGTGTGACAAAATTAAAACCCACATTTAAAAATGAGATGTGTATAATTCACAGGAGACACTCTAGAACAGCTGTTTCGGTCTTTTGGATCTTATCAGCTGGAGGTAGTCTCCTGTAAATTATACACACATCATTCAGAATTATATAAATACCCGGAAATAACGTTAACATCGAGAAATGAATGTTACGACATCTGTATAGTCATATACAGTATTAAGCGGTGTCCTTTACCATATAACAATAAATATGAATGGCTTGTCTTCCATTTGAAGTTTAAAAACAAAATATAATACAAAATATTTGTATTATTAAAATTCAAAATGAGGAGATTAATTACAAAATAAGACAGTGTGACAAAATTAAAACCCACATTTAAAAATGATGTGTATAATTTACAGGAGACACTCTAGGACAGTTATTTCGATCTTTTGGTCTCATCCGCTAGAGGCATTTTTAGGATTTTATTTTGGTTATTATTTAATTCATGTTTGTTTTTTAATGTTTAATTCTTACTGTAGGCCATAGTTAACAACACCTTTCCTATTATTCCTCTTTCGGCTTTTGCTGTATACCTCGGGCCTCGTGTTTTCCTGCTGAACAATATGTTATAGACTTTCAATTCAACAAAACTGAAAAATGTATATTATATTGACTTGCATAAAACACCGTGTACTAAACAATTAAACCTCCAATTAGACCTTAAACAAGGCCATACGACTGGATCGTCACAAAAGTCCCACGAATGGGCTCCAATGACATGTTAACAAACTCTTTTTGTCGTTAACTTTATTGAACACTCAAAATATCAATAACTATACCTACGTTATGCTGATAACGCGACAGAGATCTCTTTTCTGCTAATTGTGTTCAGGATCGTAGGTGCTAGTTTCTAAAGCTTCTAATTCGTTGATAATAATAGTTATATGAACGCCGCTTACTTGTTTTAGGTCTATATACATATAAATTCACAAATAAGAAACGATTTACATGATACGACATAAATAACACGTATCTGTTTTCTGAAAATAAAATTTATACGAAGATTAGAACTGCAACAGTTGGCTCTGCCAATATTGCATTATAAAAGTTAAGTTAGACTGTATTTATTGAGTAAATAAAAAAAATAGTTTAAGTCTTAGTAGATTACAATTTACGATATCCTTTTAGTTACTTGCAAAAATTAAGTTACAAAGTTTAATCGCAGTAACAGTAACCTTTTGTCACATTAAGTCAACATGTAATACTTTAATCCACATACTGATATCACTAAAAGAGGTCATAAATACAGTGTAATATAATGGAGGAATTTTCCGTAACAGGAACTACATTGGCTGAATATCAATTCACATAAAATTTCAAAGTGAACCTTGAACAGCTTATTGTACATTTTGAAATGAAAAAAGTCCCACAGAAGTGGGGAGCAGAACTTGAACTAAACTATCGAAGAGGTAAAAATCTTTTTTATTTTAACGTTCTTAAAAGTGGCCAAATTCAAATGCACCTATACTGGAGAACATGACGTGATATTCACCAATGGCAAAAATGTTGAAGTTATCTGTTGTAGTTATTTTCAAGAAACAAGCCCAAGTCATAAATTAAACTCAAAGCCATAAGATTATCTTGCTAAGATGGGATATGGTTTCCTGCAGGGCTCAATTTCCTTGTCGGAATACTTTTATAAGCAGAATTTTATTCTTTGTAATTTGAAATAGAAAACAGTGTTTGAATAAACAAAAAAGAACTTGAGATGTGACTCATAAATTAATTTGTGCGGTTTCTGTACGTGCTTTATTACTGAAAAAGAACTTTAACTTGTTTTTATCGGAACTAATTCAAAAAATGTTAACATCCAAATAAGATCCCTTGCCGTGAGACTGTCTTTATATTAAGCCAAATTATTTATACTTTTGAGTGCAGCTGCCTTTTATATTTGACGAGATTTTAAACAAGACGAAATATTTGTGTTTTATACAGGATGGTATTTAAGAATATTTTCTGAAAAATAGATACCCAATTTTTAGCACGTTACAACGAGAATAGGTAAATACGGGATCAAACAACAAATTAACGATCATAATGACAATAAAAATGCATTAAAATAGATTCTGAAAGAGCAGTCCCCCTAAACTTTCATTCAGAACGCCCCTCATAGCCTTGCCATTTGCTATTGTTGCCTACCCATACTAAATAATATACTTTCATACTTTCATGATACTAAATAAGATTCACTAACGGTTTCGTTGCACATTATTATTCTCGTCACAACTTTTATATCATAAATCAGCTTCAGTTTCAAAAGTTAATTCAAACATGTAATAGAAAATGTGCTATTTTAAATCAGCACATTAAAAAATAATTAGATAAAGTGTCATCTAAATTATTTAGAAATTAATAAAGCAAAAAATTAAAATAAATACTATGTGGCAGATATATGGTGACGAAGAATGTAACGGTATATTTTCTATCGGCCTCAAATATGTGCAATTTTGCATGTATCCTTATTAAAAAAAATTTTTAAAGTTCGGTCCTGCAAAACTATATTTTATTTGTAGCTAAAATTTGGTCGTATAAACACATTTTATAACGAACATCTTAAAGGATTGTTCACGAACTCTTATAAATTTAGAGGACGTGGAAGTAATAAATAATATTTTTAGAGCTTTGTTTGTTCACCCATAGGAACGGTTGCGTTGCTAAAAAAATTAAAGGAGTTTGATAAAACATAAAATGTACTCAGGTCATCTTGCTCTACAAAAAACATTTCCGTCTGCATTTCGGGAATGTATTAGTGAAAGATCAACTTTTCTCTTTGTTCGAAAGGTGACATTTACACGTGTTCAAAATTCAGCTTGGTTTTTCTGCGTATTTAACTTGAAAATTGCACCATCCGCAAGTCTAGTCGGCACATGTTGTCGCGGCTGTTCCCGCATTATTTCGATCTCTACTTTTGTTTGTTAGGTCGAGAATCACGCGTGAATTTTAGTAGAAATTTCCTTATTGTATATAAAAATATAGTTACTCCCGCTAAAACAGGACTTGAGACGCTAAAACCACTTGCCTTTAGTTGGTGGTCCAGACAAGTCACTTTTGATCCAGCTTCTACAGAAGACGGTCGATTCCGGTCGATATTATTGAATTATCGTTTTATTTTAGTTAATTAAAATACAGTCCGGTTAAAGTTTTCGTTTGTCGTGCATTGGGCCTCGGCAAGGCACAAATATATAATTCCGTTGATGAGTTTTATGGGAATTTAATAATCTTCCGTTTAAGTATGGGTTCGTACCGTTCAATTTGTCTATTGTGAAATAACAAATTAATAATTTGAAGTGCCGTTTCGTTTTTCGAATTGATCGAAATAAATAGAGTTTACAGTACAGTTTAATTACAGCTATTTCGTGATTCTTCATTTATTGAAGAATGTTTTAGTTACCGGACTCTTGTTAAATAGAATATAGTGTTAATTCCCATGTTTAAGAAGAGCGAATTTTCTTATCGTTATATCGTTTGTGCCGAATTATAATAATATTGGCAGTTATTTTGAGTAACATTCAAGTAACTCCAAGTATAGTTCCAGTTAGAAGAATAATTAAAAATGTGTTGTCTAAGGCAGTTATTGCAAGCAATTAAGTTAATGTTTGGTGAACCTCTAAAAAATATGTAGTTCAGAATCCAAGACGACCTCTCCCGCAACTTTATGCCCAGCAGTCTGTTATTGCAGCTTTTGTTTTAAAGTTTTTAAGGCGCGCGATTGTCAAAAGTCGCATCCTGCAGTTTACAATAGGAATTTTGGTTGGACGATAAAATGTGGTTAAGGTATTTAACATTGTTATATTGTATTGTTAGTTTAGTATCATTTGGAATCCCGAAATTTTCATTCATTTTTTTTGAACAATAATTTCAAACATGATAGTTTTATATTTTGATATTACAAATAGTTTTACTAGTGTAACTATATTTTTGATGGTTTTATATTTTTGAATTTACAAAATTTTCATTATTGCATAATTATATTTTTGGTGTGTTTTGTATTTTGAACTTGTTTTTTATTATTGTGTAAATCTTTTTATTTATATTGTATGTACCAGTTGTATTGTTTTTAATATATAGATTTCAAATTTAATTGACCACTTGACATGGTTTGGCTAAACGGACTGCTGATGTTTTTTGTTTTCTTTGGCTAATCAAACTCTTTTATTGTTTGACTAATGTTTTAATTAAATTAACTTCAAAATTAATAAGGAGGTTAGTTCCTTAGCTGATAACCTTAACTTTTTCTAAATTTATGTTTTATAAAAAACATCTTCAGCTTTGGTGGCGCCCAAACATATTATTATTTATTCCCGAATCCATTATTATATCAGAAGCTTTTAGGGTTAACACCTGCGACCTGAAAACTTAAAAATTTGTAAGAAAGAGCTAAATCTCAAGCCGTGGTAATTTTTGAGTATTTGTTTCGTAAGTATGATAATTTTATAATTTGTATTTCGTTTGTGGATTTTGGGTGTTACAAATTGACGGTTCAACGTGGGCCAAATTTCTGTTGCGATAAGAATAAGAAATGAATTAAATAAGGAAATTTGAAGCCCGCTTTTAACCCAACACAAAAGTTGAAACTAGGGATCTAATAAACAAATGCACCAAGTTTTATAGTTTTAATTAAAATATGAGGTTCCTGGCCCATTGGCAAACTACCTCTTTCTCTGGTTTTTGCAAAAATTGTGATACATGTTCAAAATATCAAAATTAAAAAGTTAGAACAATTAGAATTAAAATTAGGACACTTTTACGAAATATACAGTGTGTTCATGGATGGACCTATACTTTTATTTTTTTGTTTACAAGGGTGGTTTGATAAGTCAGCGACTTTTTGAATAAAAGGTATTTATTTTAGCGTTTTATTTCTCGACATAGTCTCCTTTTAGCTCGATACATTTAGTCCAGCGTTTTTCCACTTTTTTTATTCCTTCCAAATAATAGGTTTTCTCAAGGCCCTCAAAATAGGCGTTTGTTTTAGTGATGGCCTCTTCATTCGACCCAAATCTCTTACCGCCCAGCCATTTCTTCAGGTTTGGAAACAGGAAATAGTCACAGGGGGCTAAATCTGGAGAATATGCTGGATAGGGTAGCAGTTCGTAGCCCAATTTATGGATTTTTGCAATGGTGACTACACACGTGTGCACCCGTGTGTTGTCTTGATGGAACAGCACTTTTTTCTTCTCCAAATGCGGTCGTTTCTGCTTCAAATCAATATCGAATCTGTCCAAAAGCTCTGAGTAATATTCGCTGGTGATCGTTTTACCATTTTCAAGGTAATCGACGTGAATGACACCGCGTGCATCCCAAAAAACTGTGGCCATGACCTTGTTGGCAGACAGACCCACCTTGGCCTTCTTTGGTGCACGTTCACCCGGAGAAACCCATTGTCTTGATTGTTCCTTGGTCTCTGGTGTAGTGTGATGGATCCATGCTTCGTCTACGGTAACTAAACGCCGCAAAAACTCGTTCAGATTGCGGCTGAACATCGCCACACACTCTGAACACTCCTTTGAAGTGGTCAAACGGTTGCGCTTATGGTCGAGTGTGAGCAATAGCGGCACCCATCGCGCGGATAGCTTTTTCATGTCCAAATATTCATGTAAAATGTGATGTACCCGCTCAGTTGAAATGCCTACAGCCTCAGCCACCTCACGCACTTTCATTCTCCGATCGTCCAATATCATTCCATGGATTTTAACGACGATTTCTGGCGTAACGACCTCTTTTGGGCGACCACAACGGAACTCAGTAAACCACGTCTTAACCATTGAAATTGATGGTGCAGAGTCCCCATAATATTTATCAAGCCTTTCCTTGGTTTCGGAGATGGTTTTTCTACGCAAAAAATAATGCTTAATCAGCACACGAAATTCACTTTTTTCCATTTTCGTTAAAATTCACGAGGTTGTTTGCTTTCAATGGCTGATATGTGTTAACCAAGAAAACTTATAAGTTATAACACAGTGTGGAATTTATTTAAGATAAAAAAGTTTTGATACTAGTCGTTGCGAAACGACCCACCCTGCATATAAATATTATAAAATTAAAATGGTGGTGGCTCACCCTGTACAATGTTAATCAAACTGCATACTTTACTCTTTAATTTACTGCTAAGCAACTACTACTTTACTTTTAATGCACTATGACTAGGAACTTTTCAAAAAAGCTAAACTTTTGATAACAATGAATGGAAAAAAATGAAAATGAAGAAGTTAACTCCCTCCATGAACACACTGTATACAGACGTAATTATTCTCAAAATGCAGATTGGCTTATAGAGAGAGAGAGAAAAAAGTACATTTTAATTTCATTCAATAAATAACTGAATGATTATTAAATTTTTGCAACGATTTTTGCTGTATACGTGATAAATTGGCCTAAATAAATAACTACTACCGCTAAAACAATATTACAAATAAACATAAAATAAACTTTTTCTCCAACCGTTACAAAAGTATGACATTTTACGACTGTCAGGAGGCTCTAAGGTTGACATTTTCCATACAGTAAACAAAAATTGGTATCTTAGCAACAAAAGTATTCACTTTTAATCCTAGGAGCTAAAGTTGTCACTTTTAATCCTAGCATTAAAAGTGTTGATTTAAATTAAAACTTGGTACTTTTAATCTGAACAAGTTTATTCAACAATCTTTACAATTGATGTTTATTCACACTGATATTGAATACACAGTTTGAACAGGTATTAAAATTAAATAATCCACTGGAACTTCCAGCACCTTCATTCTTGGAACAATTCTTAACACAGTCCAACACGTTTTCACTAACAATTATATTATTTTCCGATGCTGTGTCATTAGAAATGACAGTGGTGCTTGGTTTATCATTATTATTACCACTATCAACCTGCAGTATTCTTTTCGCAATATTTTCTTTATTCAAAAGTGAGTCTTCGATGTAGCCTTCCGCCACAGTGCTCGATCTCCATCCTCCGTGTCTTTTTAGACAAGTGAGGTCACCACCGCCGTCAATTAAAAGAGTAGCAGACGTTCGTCGTAATGCGTGTCCCGTGTACTCTTTCCAGTTGACCAGGTTCAAAAATTTTGCTACTTCTTGCGAGACGGCACTGATTTTATGAATACCGACCACCATTCGATGACACTTTCCACTAACGTATCTGAGAAATAATCGACGTTCTACCAATCCGGATGGACGTAGAGCAACATATTTTCGATATAAAGTTAAATAATTTTCTCCCAGCACAGTAAAAGATCGTGGTCTCTTGGTTTTGGTAGTGGGAATTTTGATAATTAAAGCGGATTTCACATCTTCAACATTATCAATTGTTAGATTGACTAATTCATCAGAGCGGCATGCGCCTGCAACCCCCAATATTAGGACAACCTATAAAAAAGCTTTTTAAGAATTTTGTTCTTTCATTTTGAAAGCGTTTACCTTCATCATCAAATATAAATTATCAGGTGCACTATTCAAAAAGCGGTCAACTTGCTCCTTTGTAAATATTCGAGATTTTTTTGATGAATATCCCTCATTTTGTCTCTTGAGAAAAGCGCGTAGCTTTGAATATTTACTCATATCAATCCCGTTCTTTACATCCAACGTTGACCGCAACATTGAATATTGTGACCAAAGCGTTGACGGCTTCATTTTATTTGCTAAGTTTGAGAAATACACCATCAGTACATCTTCTGAATACAACTGAATGTTTTTTTCTTTGCACCAATCCATAAAACGTCGATACGCAAATTCATAAATTTCTCGAGATTTCTTAGGGAGAAGATTCAAAGAAACCTCTTTCGCACACTCCAGTATCTCCCTAGGTACACCTAAATCTTCATCAGATTCCATTTTTACACAGTTTTCAACAAATTAGATCACAAACAATCACAAATGAACTCAATTAGCAAAATGGCGACCAATGTTTGACAAAGTGTCCATGACTACACATCGATACCTACTTTGCTTTATTATCCCAATGTAGTTTGAATAATAAGGTGCCTTTTTGTGACTCGCAATTAAGCATCCGCTCGGCTTCGCTACGCTTCGCCTCGCAAATGCAAAATTTGCTCGTCAAAAAAAGGGGCACCTTTAATCCTAATAAAACAATCTACTATTTTTTTACACTGTGTTTCATGCGTAAAGGAATATTTGTACAAAAATAAAAATGGTCAGCAAATACCAATAATTTATTTCGTATGGATTGATTCTAGTTTACAGTTGCCTTTAATTCATGAACAAACGTTGGGAGGTTTTAGAATTGGTAGGTTTCGACCTCTAATTTTTATATCTCCAAAATTTCAAACGAACTTTTTAACTTAGAGATTCCAAAGTCTAGGTCAAAATGACAAGTTCCAAGTTTTTATTATAGCCTACTAAATACATTGCATAGCCGATACTGTTATACATACAACCTAAAATTGTGTTACATGCACCAGATCTTGAAGGAAACAAAAAATCCATACCTGTTGCACATAGTTTACTGTGTGTTGGTGAAATAAATTTGTCTCGACTCATAAAATAATCTTACAATAAATCCAGAGAGTTTTTATCTTTTCTAGAGTTTTTAAAATCATTCTATTACTTACGCAGGATTCAAATTGTTTATAATTGCAAATCAAGATCTACAAAACTGTTAACAATGACATTTTATTACAGTTACTACTACGAAGCATTTCCACCACCAATTCCGCAGCAAATGCGACGACCAGCCGTACCGACCGCATATCGGCGTCATATTCCTGTAGTAGATGAAAGGGGACATTATTACTCTCCCGGAAGTATGGAAGCTTACAGAGGTCCTGTAGTTTATAGTTCGCCACAAATAACAACACTGCGACGACCTGCAACCCATGCATCGCTTACACCTGCGGCTCCTTCGGTTGTCCGCAGACATCCTGTAACAGTTCGAACTCCCAGGTAAGTTCTAAATAACCTTTATTGTAGAAATTGCACCAAACTGTAGATGTACTATATTTAAAATTATTTCTACAAGTTATCTTCTAGCGAAATGTCTGTTTAGCAAATCTTCCACTTTATACTTTTTAACCGTACGAACGCAAAACCGAGTACAAAAAGTACAAAACCGAACCCGAAAGTAATTAAAAAATAGTAATATATTTTCCAATACAAACTCAGTAGTAATAATTGAAATACTAGTAATGAAACAAAAGTAAAGTACAAAAGAAATAAATGCAAGCTTTTTAACTAAACCAATTTTTAAACATTCAGGAATTACTACTCTGTGACCCCAAAGACCCCCTTTTTCAATTGACAGATGATTAAGTCGACCAAAAAATCTTTAAGATTTTATTGAAACATTAACTTCTTAAATTAATTTTATGCAATTATATTCTTTGTCATGGTTATATACAGAATCTTTTGTAACCTATCGTTTTAACCGTCATTAATTAATAATAAGCTAGATACAAAAACAAATGCATCATAAACTACTTTAGTTACATTTAAGCTTATATCCCGGTAGGGACGTCTCTGATTCAGATTGTTATAGGCGTCGTGGGTGTTAATCGCAAAGACTTACTGATTATTAACAGAACGCAGGAACAAATAATAAGATAGAGGGCGCCACTCAAATCTTTTGATGTTATTAATTACTTAGCCAACATTGAGAAATTCACAATTTGGAAAAGGATTCTCCTTAAAATCTATGTTAAATTCATTTGAACAAATCTTTCATTTAATACTAAGATTTAGTTTATCAATGAAATAGATGAACTATTTAAAAATATTATAATATCTGGTACACAATATAAACACTCGTAATTGTGGTAAATAAAAAACCTTCTTGCATTATTATTGCGCACAAGCTAGCTTAATTTTATGATCCCATTTTAAATACATCTTCTAATAAGATTTCTAATCTATCAACCAAAAAGAATTCGACAAAACATTTACATGAAACGTGTGTGATATTTCTGTAATAGTTCTCCTGGGCAAGGTTGTGGGAACAATTTTACATTAACAACGGTATCTTCGAACGCTGCAATAATTTCCAATATTATCTGGTTTCATTATTATTATATATTTTTAAACTAGATCGGCACCTAAATAATGACTTAAAACACACGCAAGGGTATGACCCTGCAAAGACAAATTCTCCATGTTTTCGAAATGCACTAAGTCACACATTCAATCTCTTCATTAATTTAACTTCCAGAACAAGGAAAAACCGCGACTACATTTGCACACAAATACTGGTCTCTACATAGACTGACAATACAACACGGAAATGCACATAAATCTTTTGCATAAAAACTGGCCCCTAACTAGACCCGCAATACAAAATTGCTAGAAAGTTCCTTCACTAAACTGGTCTCTAACTAGTCTTACATCACAATACGGACCTACATATACATTAATACTCTGCAATCGCATTTTAACGTCGGAACACGGACAAATTCATCGTGTACCAACTCGCGAGGAGCGATTCGCTTAGGGATGGCAAAACGTGAGGCATCGGTTTCGATAGTTGAAGCGTAACTGTCCGCTGAAGGGTAAACTTTTGCATTCAACACGTTGTTTTAAGAGGGGCTTTTCAATCTAACCACTTAAACATGATTGTGACAACAGACGTAGCCAATAGCAAAATGAAACAGATTTATCTCTATTTTCCTGGTAAAAAGTGCATAGGAGTGGAAATTCGAAACTATAAGGACTTGTCAAGCAAATAAAACTTATTACAATTTTAGTACTTAATAAATCGATATTTAATTACAAGGAATTATTTACACAAAATAGAACTATAAAATAGATTTTTAAGGAGTATTTTGAAGAGTGCCCACAACAAGGTTTCAACCATGAGAAAGTATTTCTATTTGTCAGCAGAATTAAATTTAGTAGACTTTGATACCCAAAAATGTATATTAGGCGAGGCTGTCTGCATCACTAAATGTTTGTTTAAACGCAGCTGCTTTTCATATTCAACGATAAAACCTTTTATATTATATACAACTTCAATTTCAAACAAAGCGGGATAATTCACCTTTCTACTGGGAGTTAAAAATTTAAACGACATACACTAAATACCCACCAATCTTAGCTTAGATAAAATTTAGTCGTTTACAAAGTGTAATGCAAATGGCTAAATATTATCTATGATCCCTTTTTTTGTTAAATAATTGAATTAAAGTAGGGTGGCGTCAGTAGCTATAGTAAAATGTTTCATAACAGATAATTACTGAATTTTATGCAATAAGTTACTGCCAATGCCTTCTTTTAAATTTGATTGCAGTTTAACTCAGAATTAGATAAAATTCTGCTGATTTTAGACTGCGATCTGGATAAACGTGAGAAATAACTCCACCAAAACCATAATTACAACAATCAATACAGGGTGATCCAAATTGTTTGAAGACTGTTTGAATTCACCGCCACGTTAAATTATTGTTACGTTGGCAACACAAATATTTTTCAGGCATTTTTTAACTTCTTTTATTTTACAGTGGCGTCTCAAAAATAATATAGCTTATAAACTTCATTAATTTTAAAAAATAAACTTACCTGACAATAAAATCGTCTAAGAAACTGTAGTTCTGAAAAGAACAGTTTTCTAAAATAAGACAACAAACAAAATAAAGCAAAAATCCAATGAAAATCTGGAACAACGATGTAAACTTCAAAGTCACGAGTTGTCGCTGTAATTTGACGCAACGCATTACAATAGTGCTACACTAACAATGTGAAATACACTAAAAGCTACGGCGCAAAATCCAAACAGTCTTCAATCAATTTGGATCACCCTGTACTTAGTGTATACTTAATCTTAATCATAGTTGTGGATTATAATGTTCCAACATTTTGGTGAAGGTAATAATTCCTTGGCTTCAAGAAAAGACAATCATCCGTCCATTTAAATTCATTGGGCCATATTAACATGCCATTTTTAAAGGTGTCTTTAACTAAAGTTATGATTAAAATCAACAAGAAAAGAGATAGCAGAGATAGCTTTATCTAATTCTAATAGGTGGGAAAAGATTAAGTTGTTAACTTAATAGTGAGATGTGAATATGGCCCAATTCTTCTCTATTCTCCATAAAAATTGATCATACTCTTTATTTGCGTAATGCTTTTATTTGCGTTAAGTTATCTGGGTAGGGCATTGTTACAAAAGCTTGAATCTTATCTCTATCAGGATATAATATTTTTAACGGTGAGTCCTGCTCTAATGAAAAAAATCCAAGATGTGTGCTCTAGAGATTTCCAACCAAGCGTTTTTGATCCCAATTGGTTTTAACCAAATGACGTTTGCTTACGCCCGCGTCGTGACGCAGAATCATGAACTGTTGTGCAGCTGCTGCCCTTCTAGAAAATTTGTTTGATTTTGATAAAATTAAACGCCATATTGTCTTTAATTTGAATTTTCGTTTTTACTACCACTTTACATACTTTTTGAAATTAAGTTCTTCAATAAGTCCCACAATTAAACGTCTTTTGGCTATCTCATCACGGAGACCAAAAATTGCTTGATCGCGTAAAGCATCGTCTAAGTTTGCACTAAATTCATACAATGATGCTGCTTATTTCAACAGAGCAATAAAATCTGCTACTGCCTGCCCTGGCTGCTGAACCATACTCCGAAACCTTCCTTTTTCTACAAGCACAGGAGGCTTAATATTTGGATGTTTTTTATAGTTTCCAACAGTTGAATTGTAGTATGTTCGTAAAGTTATTTTCTCAAGTTGACATAAATTACGATGCAGCTGGAAATTATGTCTTCCGACACAGCTTAACAATATCGCGGGTTTCTTATTCACGCTAGTATAATTCGCTTCAAAGGCATATTGTAATATTTCGACGTAGCAGTCCTAAGACGCGTAATTATTATCAAACTCTCCAATTTGAGTGAATAGGAACAACATATTTTCGTAATAAAATGGAAAATAATAGAATAACTACTATAACATGGTAACTGTTAAGTGCTGTTTTAATCGTCTATTAACAAAGGAAAATATTTACATTAACACAAATTACAAACATTATAATTATAAACTGTAACGAACTTAAACTAGATTATTTATTTACGATTTATTTATTTCGTACATTATTTATCTTGTACTACACGTCAACATCAATTCTGATTTTTGATTCTCGTCAATATAATGTCTGTTATTTATAAAAAAAAATAATAAACCGGATCTAACTTAAATAAACTTAATAATTACACTCTTCTCTATAACAACTGTATAGCTGATATAAAATAAGCACTGATGCCCACTTATTCTGTTCTTAAAGGTTTCTGCGCAATACTTCGCAGATACCATTAACAAATGCCTTAGAAGTTGACTATAGAGAAATGACTGAATGATTTTAAATAAGTAATGAAATGAAAAAAAATTAAATTGAGTACTTACTATGACAGTATTCAATTTGTCACCACTATAAATAACTAAGAAAGAACGAAATTAGCATGTATAAAAATGTAAATAAATCTACGTATATGTATAGTAATAAATTATTGTATAAATGTATTATTAATGCATAAATGCAGCTGCATTTTACACGATGAAGTGAACAATACAAAGTAGAAATTTGCATTTTGTAAAAGCGTTTCAGTGTTGTTCGATTGACATAAAAATGTGTTTACCAAATGAGATTAAACACGAATATATCGTGAAATAAATAAAGATTATTAAAAGTTTCACAGTTTTATTAAAATATACCTGACAATATTGTTTCGACAGCTATGCTGTCATTATCAAAGGTAATATAATTATAAACAAACACGTCGCTAAGGTAGATACAAAATAGGTAACTAGATAAAATAATAATAATAATAATAAAAATTAATAATAAAAATCATAATTAAACATCTAATACTTCCAGTAACGGAGAATTACTGAGCTCAAGTTGTTCATTCATTAAAGGTACCCTGAGTTTGTGTTTGTATATCTCAAAGGCTTCTAAAATGTCTAATTTGCGTTTGTTATTACAAAAATGTAGGAATTTAATATTATTTTGAGGAGTCATTGTGTGATTTTGTTCTAAAAGGTGTTTGGCGTAATTCGATTTTTCAGGATGTTTATTTTTGTAATGACGTACGTGTTCTTTATATCTTATGTCAAAATTTCGAAGTGTTTGTCCAATATATATACCGAACTACAAAAAGAACAATTTAAACGGTAAATGCTCGATTTCATGATATCATGTGTTCTGTCTTTAGCATTAAATAAAAATGAAAAAGTGTTAGTGTTGGTTTTAAATGTTATTTTATAATTGTTGGTTTTTCTTAGTATATGTGCAATTTTTTCTGATATTTTCCCAAAATATGGTATAGATATGTAATTTGTGTCTTCTGTTTGATTGTCAATGGGATATATTCTTTTGATAGCTAACCTATAATCTTTTTGTTTAATTAAAGTGTCAATCATGTTCGGATTATAATGATTTGCATGTGCTAGTTGTTTAATGGTTGATATCTCTTTGCTAAAATCTGATTTTGTTAGTGGAATAGTTAAAGCTCTGTGTACTAATGATCGGTATGCTGCTATTTTATGTGTATTGTGGTGACAAGATTCATTTGGTATTGTTATGTCTGTTTGTGTTGGTTTTCTGTATATGGAAAATTCAAAAAGATTGTCTGCGTTAATCTTGATATTTAAGTCTAGAAAGTTTATAGCCCTGTTTTGTTCTGTTTCTAGTGTAAATTTTATATTAGGATGGATATTGTTTATAAGAATTAAAAATTCATTGATAACCAGAACTGTCAAAACAAGCTAAAATGTCATCAACATAACGAAACCAGAAGATAATGTGTTTAGAGAGGTTTAATTCAAATATTCGATCTTCAAACTTGTCCATAAATATGTTAGCTAATAGAGTTTAATGCCCAGTTCGTGGAAGCTACTCTTTCATGGTCAAGAGTGAAGGTTTGATGTAACGAATTCAAGCAAGGCCGTGAGCGTGTTGCGAATCAAGCGCACCCGTCGTCCTCGCACCAGTGTAACTAATGTAAACATTGCACGTGTTCGTGAGCTTATCGAACGGGATCGACGCTTCACAGTGCTTCAAATTTCGGAAGAACTTGGTGTCAGCTATGGAAGTGTCCAATCAATCATCAGAAAGCAGTTGGGCTTCAAAAAAATCTCAGCACGTTGGGTTCCAAGGTTGCTGAATGATGATCAAAAAGCCGCACGAGTTCGCATTTCTCAATTGCTTCGAACTCGTTTTGAAGAAGAAGGGGAAGCTTTTTTGCATAAAATTTGCACCTGTGACGAGACATGGGTGCATCGTTACACCCCCGAATCAAAGCGTGCAAGCATGGAGTGGAGAAAGAAAGGCGAAGAAAACCCCGTGAAAGCCAAAACTCGATTGTCTGCGGGGAAAGTGTTGGCCACGGTTTTTTAGGACTGGAGGGGTGTCCTACTGGTAGATTTCTTACATGGACGTCAGACCATCAACGCAATCTACTACTGCGGTCTCTTGGATCAAGTTAAGCTTCAGTATCGACGTAAAAGACGAAATTGTCCCATCCGCGAGGTGTTGCTGCTCTACGACAACGCCAGGCCCAACACAGCAGCTGCAACGCAACAGAAACTGGTGGAAATGAACTGGAAAACACTTGATCATCCACCTTACAGTCCAGACTTATCGCCATGCGATTTTCACATGTTTGGACCTCTCAAAGAAACACTTGGAGGCAAGCGATTTGAGACCAACGATCAAGTGGGAACATTCGTGCGCAACTGGTTAGATACCCGTCCAACTTCATTCTACGAGAACGGAATGAAAAAATTACCACAACGTTGGGAAAAATGTATAATAAAAGAAGGAAATTATGTAGAAAAATAATTTGTAGAAATGTAGCTGTTTCTTGTAAAATAAATTTTGTTTATACAAAACGCTTGTTTATATTTGATTGACCCTCGTACATAGTACGTTATGACAAGAGGTCAAATTTGCAAATCTTTTAACTCCTATTTATTACACTATATATTTAACGGTGTCTCCTAACCAGACATTGTATTTGACTAATTGCCAATACGTATTTCGGTAACGATGTTACCTTTTTCTCGGCATAAAACCGTTTGAATATAATTCTAAAGGTTATAATCCCGTTCTGGGTGGATTTTTAAAGGGGCCAATCAAAAACCATGCAAAGAAAAGTTAACACAAATATGCAACTAAGGATAACTACATCTTTTTATACATGAAGGAAAGAGAAAAAAGAAAAAGGAAGCTTAACAAATATTTGTATGACATACAGATGTTTGACACCGAGGCCCGAGGGTAGGTTGATCTAAAGCAGCTTCAAATTGTTAGTTTTAAAAATCGTCCGTCCAATTCTTAAAACATTTCACTGAAAATTACGTCATTTTCGAAACAAAATGTTTAGAGTAATTCATTTTCTCTGATGAAAATGTAGCCCACCCAGCAAGATTTATTCTGTTTTTAAACTGTTTTTGTTAACTTTTCCCGGGTTTTATATTAGCGTTAATAGTATCGAACTGTCAATATTTCCCGGCTCTTTGTTTAATAAATTCTTGTTCTTTTTAATAAAAATACTTTCATATGCATCTACTTCTCTGAGTGAATGGACATTTTTAAGTAATTTTAGTTTTTCTACTTTAATCGAGTGCGCTATATGTTTCACGTATATGTTTAGCTACACTTGATTTTTCTATGCGATTGTATTTAAATCCGCTATGTGTTCTTTGAACCTAGTTAAAATTGATCTTTTAGTCTTTCCAACGTAACTCATATTACAATCATTGCATTCAATTTGGTATATTCCTGATTTCAATTTTTTGTCAGTTTTTCTTTTGGATTGCCTAACAGGTTTTTTAAAGAATTATTTTACGTATAAGATACTCTCATGCTCTCGTTTTTAAATACACTATTCAAACCTTTGGTGATTGAGTGAAATGATAGTTTAATAAACTTCTTTGGCTCATGGAGAGTTTGAAGTATTTTTTTAAAGAACTTCATCTTTGTGTCCGTGTGACTCTTTACATATTAGACGTACAAAAAAGTGTAACTACTTAAAATGTAGAAAATTTAAGTTTGTTAACTTCATATTTTCTCGTAAAATGAACCGTTACGGAGATAATGTTAAAAAACTATTTCTTTGTACGTATAATCCAAGACGGCGGCGCGCGCTGCCCTTCCTCAAGGCCGGAAATTTGTATTTTTGATCAGGGTCTACCCATAAATAACATATTCCAAAATAATTTCTACCACACCTTTTGCACGCCAAAGTCCTTTTTTGTACCCACTTACTGGGTTAATAGACCTAATCCGCTATATGACGTATAGTTTAGTTTATTTTTCTTCGATTCGTGGTTATAGGCTGCTTTTGTTGGTCTTCCATTACATAAGTGTCTACACTCTCACTTTTCTCTTCTGAGGCGATTTGGTTTTCTACCTTCTGGTACAAATGCTCTACTCAAACGTCTAATATGTTTGTGTCATATTCTTCATCTTTTGCCACATTGTCAGTGTTCGTGCATGATTGCCCCAGACAATTAATGCAGATTGTAGAGCAACGAAGGACCACTTCTCTGCAGCCGCAAGCTGTCTTGCATCGTTTTAAGCACGTGCAGAATATGGAATTCAGGAGCGACTGTGAAGCAAGACCTTTGGTGGTGGTAATTGGAAGCTAACCATGTTTTGAGTTTTTCCATCCCTCAGTTTTGCGGGCTTTTGTTGTTTCCATGCCATTTTTTGAACTTGATGGTATGTTCTAAAAGAATGCTGACGTGCCGCTGCCCGAGTGGAAGGCAAGGCTGCGAGGCTGAAACGATTTTTTGTTAACGATTGTGCAAATATTTTAAATCTTAGTTCGTCTATTGTGGTTCCATCGTCCTTGGCTTCATAAAGCGCTGCGATAAATAACTGTCCCGTCTTATCAATTTTATCTGGATGTACATTGGGATCTTTGAAAACATGAATAGTTTCCTGCACTTTTTGGCCTTTTTTAAATAGATTCACAAGTTTCACTTTTCCCTTTCTGAAAAACGATGATGTTGTGTCACACCCACTAAATGCGTGTACTTCTAATGGAAGATTTAGACTTGTGGTACAATGCAGCCTTTTGTTTGTTTTTCCTTTGCCCGGTTCCATAAAATATATGTTGGGACGAGATAATCCTAATGCTGCCAATATGACCAAAATGTCTATGTCCTCAGCTATTATAATAACGGAGGTGTTGTGTTGTGACATATCAATTGATGTATTTACGATAAGCACATCTGCATCTTCGGTAGCTTGTTTTGTTGGAAATCCCTCACTTTGTAGTTTTTTTACTCAACATGTCGATAAGCCGATTCTTGTTTTTTCATTGGACAAGAATTTTTCTTGCAACATAGTTGCTTTCATGGACTCGTCAAAAAATTCATTAGCGCTACCACGTTTATTTTTGATCGGCGAAGCCGCTCAACTGATTTCGTGCTTTTAGCTGCTGGGTCATCGGGATATCCATCGAAAACAATGACACTGTTTTTCTTAAAAATTCTTTTAACATGGCTTACATATTGTGAGAATGGCAGAAAAAGTCGCATTTTGGTCCCATGTTATGCGGAGAAGAAGAAATCCACCATTTACTACGTGAACTTCATTATCGAATGTGACTTCATCAGTAACAGAAGAGAATAATTCATAAAACAGACTTTTGAATTTTCTGTATTCCTGATTCATCAAAAAGTAAAAGTGGGTAAGGGACCAGTTCAAATTGGAAATATTGCTGCAGTTCCTTATCCGATTTTTTCGCCAAGGAAATTCTTTGGAAAAGTATAATAGGGTCGACTGGAATATTTTCGTCATGGATAGTGACTTTTGAAGTTACATCACGAAATTTTCATCTATTATGCTTGCCTGCAAAGATTTGCCAATCTCGTATGCCCTGTAGCAATTAATTTTTTCATCTCCTTCTATTCCAGTACTTCACGATATAACATTATCCCCAACAGGAAAGGTCAGATGACAACCAGTCTACAAATTTCTTAATATCCTTGTCTCTTGACATACGTAATGTTCTGATATCTACATACTGCTCTGTAGTGGCAAATGACACCTTGCAAAAATTTTCAGTTTGCTCCGTCACGTCTAGAAGAATAGGCATTGCAAGAATCCATTTCGTAAGAACACTGTCTGTGATCCCACGTCCGTGTGTATTGTGTAAGACCACCGATGTTCTTCATCGACCTCATAAGAGTCTGTTCTATAGTCATGTCCATCCATATTCCAGACCAGAACTTATCGGATCGCCTAATCCTGATGTAACCCTTGGAGACAAATTGTTCGTAATCCGATGTTAGTTTGGATTTAATATCGAACATATCTTGCAGATATAACTGGCAAGATTTTGCATACAAAAAATGCCCACTGGCATGAAAATAGGGCAACATTTTTTGTACGCACTGAAGATGCAAGTGCCAATTCCCACTTCTCTCTGCCTGTATGAACTGTTTAAGCAGAGTGTCCATACCCAAAACGCGCCTTGTACTCTACCTACTAGTATAATTATTAAATATTCAATGCTTAAGATTAAGAAGAAAAATTACGCATATAACGCATGGAAACTGGTAGATTATGCAAGTGAAAAACACTTTGTAGACAAATTAAGGTTAATTTTAGACAAAAAATGCAAATGATCTTTCTTGTGGAGAGTATTTTTGCTAGAAAATTGAAATTTTAGGAGATATTTGCGAAAAACTGAATTTCGGCGCCATTTTGTTAATATGACGGCTAGCGCTGAATTCGTCCGAGGGAGAAAACTTAGTAAGTATATCGGGAGGTATAATTAAAGTGATTAAAGCAAATTCCAGATTTCTAGGAATTATTTCCTTATTAAAGTACCTGACGCCTGGCCTAGTTGTTTAGAAGATTTTTAATCATATTTTTGGTCGCCACCTTATCTTATCTTATCTTATCGATAAAAGGTAAAAACTGATATGTTTTGATATCTAATTAAATTCCTAATATCATCTAGAGAATTTTCCAACTAAATTATAAATACTATTATTTATATTTATAGCTTGTAAGTCATTCGATCTGTATCTGTCAAGTTTCCATCGGTTGAAAGGTCATAATATTATTTCGATCTACTGGTATTTCAAATTTAACTTGATATATGATTAGTTGATTATTTAATAATACTAAATTCTTACTGAACTCTTCCACAGTTTTAAGCCTTCTTAAGCTCTACACTTTAGAATTCAAGATAAATTTTAAACATTTAAAATATTTAACATTTAAACATTTATAGCATATTATAATTTAAGTTTATTTCTCTAAAAGGTTTTCCAACTTGGGAGCAAATAGTAATAGTATTAATTTGTCACCAAAAGTTGTAAAAGGAATAATGTGTTCTCTTAGTTTTTTCCTAACAAATACAATACGGTAAAATGAGCACGCTTCAAGCATTATATTCAATGAAAATTTAGTCTCCAAATTTTCTGAAGAAGCCATTAGTTGTTGAAAAGTCTTTTTGTGCCATTATGAAATACCTAAATTAAACGATCGGGAAAATCAATCCAAAAAACCAATCAAATGTTGCAAACACTCTCAAATAATAAAAAATATGTAATGTGATTAATGTAACACAAAATGCGAAATATTACAAAGACATAAATGTAAATTTACATATTTATAATACGTTATTACGACGAACACGCACTTTTTAGGTTAAACATTGTCCTTCGGATAATCTTAGGATCATTAAATGCAGAATAGCAAGAATAAATCTCAATCTCCTAGATTAATATAATTAATTTAAATAAACTACTTACGCCTCGAACTCTTATTCTGCTATGTGTATTTACACAACTTTGATTTTAACAAGTAAAAAACTTTAGAAAGAGAAGAACGCTTACAAGGTAGGAAATTTTTAGAAATGTACCACAAAAAAAAGAATAAGCATTTTCAAGACAGGCATATAAGAATTAAGTAGCATTGATTCCAATTTATCCAACAAAAAGGCTCATGGAAGGATTATATTACACAGAAACATAAAAGTGGAATAAGTAATAAAATTAAGATTCGGACCATATAGGCATACACTTAATGGCTTTATTTTAAGATTTCTGCACCTTATAATTGCTGGAACAGGGGACAGCTCTCGTTGAACTCGGAACTTTCTGCACTAAATACAAGGGTGGTTTGATAAATCAGTGACTTTTTGAATTTCTCGCGCAGTATCTTTAAATGCAACACTGCTCCCGTCAACTGCCATCTATGAATAGACTATTGTACAATTTTGAGAAGGCTGCGCCATTTAGTTTCTGTTTGACAGCCATTGAAAGCAAACAACCCCGTGAATTTTAACAAAAATTGACAAAAGTGAATTTCGTGTGCTGATTAAGCATTATTTTTTGCGTAAAAGAAACCATCACCGAAACAAAGGAAATGCTTGATAAGTACTATGGGGACTCTGCACCATTAATTTCAATGGTTAAGAAGTGGTTTACTGAGTTCCGTTGTGGTCGTACCAGCACAAGTGACGCCGAACGTTCAGGTCGCCCAAAAGAGGTGGTCACGCCAGAGATCGTCGATAAAATCCATGGAATGATATTAGACGATCGGAGAATGAAAGTGCGTGAGGTGGCTGAGACTGTAGGCATCTCAACTAAGCGGATACATCACATTTTACATGAATATTTGAACACGAAAAAGCTATCCGCGCGATGGGTGCCGTGATTGCACACACTTGACCATAAGCGCAACCGTTTGACCACTTCAAAGGAGTGTTTGGCGACGTTCAGCCGCAATCCGAACGAGTTTTGCGGCGTTTGGTTACCGTAGACGAAGCAAGGATACATCACACTACACCAGAGACCAAGGAACAATCAAGACAATGGGTTTCTCCGGGTGAACGTGCACCAAAGAAGGCCAACTTGGGTCTGTCGGCCAACAAGGACATGGCCACAGTTTTTTGGGATTCACGCATTGCTCATTCACATCGATTACCTTGAAAAAAGTAAAACGATCACCGGCAAATATTATTCAGAGCATTTGGACAGTTTCGATATTGATTTGAAGCAGAAACGACCGCATTTGGAGAAGAAAAAAGTGCTGTTCCATCAAGACAATGCACGGGTGCACACGTGCGTAGTCACCATGGCAAAAATCCATAAATTGGGCTACGAACTGCTACCCCATCTAGCATATTCTCAGATTTAGCCCCCTGTGACTATTTCCTATTTCCAAACCTGAAGAAATGGCTGGGCGGTAAGAGATTTGGGTCGAATGAAGAGGTCATCACTGAAACAAACACCTATTTTGGGGGCCTTGAGAAAACCTATTATTTGGAAGGAATAAAAAAAGTGGAAAAACGCTGGACTAAATGTATCGAGCTAAAAGGAGACTATGTTGAGAAATAAAACGCTTATTTGCCGAAATAAATATCTTTTATTCAAAAAATCACTGACTTATCAAACCACCCTCGTAAATCGTCAAATTCTCTAAATTGTTAATGCTTTTATTGTTTATTTTGTTACAATTGGACGACGAAGTAAATATATTCTCAAGATAAATTTGAATCACGCAATTATTACCTAGTAGCTTTTCAAAAAATAAGGAAATTTATTTACATGGTTATTAAAACTAAGGATCATCAATGTCTGATATTATTTACGATTTAGCAATATTTCCTCAAAAGAGAAATTTTAATGAATATTAACAGCAATAATAACCTTGTGCCTAATAACACCAAACTGAGAATTTCCTTTAAGAGTTGTTGACGAGATACAATTCACCATCCGTTACGGTAGTGAGCGCTACTTACTCTAGGTATAGACTCCTAGAGACTTCGAAACTGACTTCCCACAAAATCTATGTTCAACTCCCTTTTTAGAAATTTCTTGGGAATTTCTGAGAATTTCCTTTAAGAGTTGTTGCCGAGATACAATTCACCTTCCGTTACGGTAGTGAGCGCTACTCACTCTAGGTATAGACTCCTAGAGACTTCGAAACTGACTTCCCACAAAATCTATGTTCAACTCCCTTTTTAGAAATTTTAATAAAGGCGATTATATTCCAAAAGGTTCCAATGGTTCCAACCACACGTTAAATCTGACATCAGTGCTGCCAATTACAAACTTGACCTATATTTCCTTTTATGTCTATTAAGGAAATTGCAGACAGCTAAAAAGTCAAGAGGTATGCCATAATTATGTCTCATAAAATATAAAATATTGTTCCGAAAGCAGTACATTTCTTTGTGAACATTTTAATATTAAAGAGGGTTTGTTTGAATAAATAATAATCTGTTTGCCCAGAAATGGTCAATGAATGCTATAAGTGTTAGCACGTAATTAAACAAAAACTTCATCAAAGCAAGACACTTGAAATGTAAAAAGTGTTATTCGAAGTACCAGTCAGTGTTTAATCTGCGGATAAGATTTACTTGCGGACAAACCGTTTAAAAGAAACATACTAAAAGCATTAGACCTTTTTAACTTTTTTTTGTAACATTATCAGCTGTTATTCAAATACAGCCCAGCCATGCCTGAACATATTTCTACAGTTGTTGTTCTCCTATGTTATTATTTATGTTAATTGATTTATGCAAAAATCGGACACTATAATTATTACTGTCTTATTAGCGTCAATATATTAATAACGAGAACTGGTATTGATAGGACTGAATCGTTCTTGTTCTGACTAAACATTACACTATTTTTTATGTTTCAAGACCACTGAAGTAATCCTCTATCGACAGGAAGTGAGCACAACCTAATAATGTCCAATAATTCAATACGAAACGAGCCACTGCGACGGTTATTGGATACGTGCGTGAAACTAAAGAAAATGTCCAACAAGTTACCAAATAACTCGCTTCATATCTTTGGAAAACGTTCTGTATCCCATGTAGAAATCCATTATTAATCATCATGGTCCCGGAACACGCATCTTTACCAGAAGGAAACTCTCGGTGCAATCCAAGCTATGTCGTGTATCTTGTGCCACAGGCGCGCGATTTGTTAATAAATATTTCATGAATGTCTGCATGAAACACAGGTGTGTCCCTTACAGTTTCGATATAACTGCCAATTTTTGTTTTTAAGACAGATATTATTAAAATATACACAAAGATAGATTGTTGTTGAGGCGGTGTGTGACATTTTCATCAACTAACTCAATGTAATGATGTTAAAAATAGATTAATATAAGTAATTAAATGTCAGTTTCGATTTGTTTCATGCGAAAACCATTTTGTTAGTTAGGTCACTATACAATATGCTGCGTTGTAGTTATTAATAACGCATGATGAATCGAGCTGAGCTTGTTTTTCGACTAAGAATGAAAATAGTTATTTTTCTTGTGAAAATTTAATTTCTGGCCATTTCTCATGTCCTCCGGATGTAATATGCGACATATAATATACACTATGCTGTATATTTCTGTGTGTAATATATGGTTCGTTTCAACACAATTTAAAGCATCGCGGAAAACATATCAAAGCGTTTTTCTGTTAACATCAGCAGTAATTTCAAAGAAAAATGACTGTAAAGTTAATCACCTTGGAAGGTCGATATTTTTTATTTATTTATTTCGGACAGTCAATTATACAGTGTGCAGAACAATTTAGGTATTCTTATATTTTTGTTTTGTGACTTGTTTGCTACTTACACGGTCAGTGTAGGTAAAGCCCAGTTTGTAACTGTATCAGATATCATAGCCCTAACGCTTTACGGACACAACTCGCTATAAGCCCGGCTGACAGAATATCTGATGAGGGCTGCTGGACCGTAGATGATGCAAATTTTACATAATGTGATTTATTATATTAAATAAATTGTGCCCTAAAATTATTTGTTTAAATTAATCTATTTATTTAAATTGTTATTATTAAGATACTATAAGATCTACACAAATCTATTATTATTTGTTTTATTAGCCTTTTAAAATAGCAAAAAAATACTTTATGCGTTTTAAATAAAACTGCTTATTAGAAAATTGCAGAAATTTTATCGTTTGCATGGAACTTTACTACAAAAATACAACCTTGAAAATGAAGGAATGACTTGTCGACTATAGCAACTGAATTTTTTAACAAAGCAAAAACAAAAAGTACAATAAGTTTATGATTTTTAGAAGGACATGTTCCTGCAGCTTTAACTGATGTTTGTTTGTTTGTGTGTTTATAGTATATTTATGGCTTTTCTGTAGGTAATAAGGTGAAATAAAAAATTACTAGGATACTAAAACCGAAAGGAACCATTGATATAGCATCTTGTCTGTACGGTATTTGAATAATATTAATTGTAGTTTCATTCTTTGCTAACAATCAAAATATATTTGTTTGTATTAAATAAGGAATACAATGCAAATGTAATTATAATGGGATCTCAAAGTACGTTATAATGTCGAAGCTTATAAATTATTTCCACTCACAAAATAGAAATTTTAAAATTTGATTTATAATTATGGATAAACAATAAGACATAAAATAGATTCTAGCAAAAGTAATATGAAAACATACACAAAATACAAACCGCTTACCTTCACTATCGAAGAAAAATGACCGGCTATTATTATACTTTGGAAAGCAAGTTCCAAAAATAAATACGACTTTTCAGAGGGGTCGCTTCAATTAGGGCTTTCAATTAGGGAAAAGGTGATTTTCTTTAACCAAAATTCAAATGAAAAATTTATTCAACTCACAAAAGAAAATTAAATTGAAATTATAAACAAAACTCTTAAAATTATATTCACAAGTACGAAAATTGGTTGCCATATTAAGAATAAAAGAAATTGAAATTATAAGACAGTATAATTCCCTTTGTCTTGTTAATTAATATAAACTAAACTATATAAACTAAAAGAATAACTTACATTTATTTCAAATTTCCCAAAATGTTGGCGCCTTAAAATAATTACCAACATGGATTAGTAGTTCCTTGTAAATGTGAAGGTGTTGTCAGCTGCTTGACTGTCATCATAGTTGAATTGTTCCCAAATTCCATACTCCAAGAATAATAGTTTTGTAAAACAGGATAAAATTTATAACTATAAGCAACAGTTGTATTCTTCTATAAAGTAATTCTATTTAATTTTTATTCAAAATTAAATCCTTAATTTCCATCTCAAACTCCAATAAAATAGTCCAAATGTAACCAACACAAAAAAATCTTTTACTAAAAGAAAATCCAATTACTAATTAGTTTCATTGCACTTTTATTTAATTTTAATTAAAATGAATTATTATTAACTGCACTACTTAAATTCTAAAACTTTATCATTACAAGAAAATTTGACAGTAAACATAACCTTAAATTTCTGACAGGAATTTGACGTTGATGTAAGGTAATACAACATAACCTCCAATTTTTTTTAAATTTTTGCTCTCCAAAAGTACGCGTGTTCTGCACAAATGAGAAATTTCAAGAGAATGTCACCAGATTTCTTGGTGTGTATATAGCATTTGGAAAAACAGTTGAATAAATTAGTGGTTTTTCTGGTTCCCACTAGAATTCTTTAGTGTGAAATCTAGTTTCAACTAAATTTATAGTTATAAACAAAAGACTAACTTTAAAACTAAATTTTCATAACCAAATTGTTAATAACAATTAAACTAAATGTTTATAATATTATAAAAAAATCCTCTGTAGGTACCAAACATTTATATTAAAATGCTAATCTGAATCCAGGATGCATTGGCAACCATTTTGGTTTTTCCCTAGATTAATACATTTTTAAAATTTTAAATAAATGTTTATAACACATTAATACTTCATTTTCTGATCATAGACATAATCCTAACATCCTGTAGAATAATTATTACATAAGTTTTTTTTACCTAAATCCTAATAAAAGCTAATTTTTATACTTTCAGCAAACTATGACAAAACGCAACAGTATTTGTTTTAATAAATGCCCAAATCTTCTATAATAAAAAACCCTACTGTGACATAAATATCTCGAATATACTCAAGAACTTACTTGACAGTATTGCAATAAAATATTTCATTTCAGTATTTGATTAACATTGAACACCTCACATTTACTCTGAAAATACTCAAATCGTTAATTAAAAAGAAGATTTTCTTCAATTTGACCAATAAAAACAGTAAGCAAAGTGATAAATACTTGTGTATACCTTCACAGATATACCTTTAATATGTTTCAGGTAAAAGCAAGCGTTGAAATGGCTTCATTATTTATTTATGAAGAAATTCCAAACAACGACCGAAGATCGTAAACTTAAATCATTAAGAGAAAAATCAAGTTAAAATTTATCTTTTTTCTATTTACTGTGTTTTAGAGTGTTTCTTTAATAACATGATACCATTTAAAATTAAAAATTTTATTATTTATCTCATATTAAATGCTTCGCCTGGGAAGTTAGGCAACCTATATAGCATGTATGTCAAAAGCATGTCATTACATGACCATCTGTAAACCAAACAGATTTTTTCTCAAATTGTAAATTTTTGATTAAATATTAAGCGATAGCATCAAAAGATTTGGGTGGCACCTTTTATCTTTTTAATTATTTTTCTTTCTTATCTAAAATTAGTAAGTCTTTATATTTAACACCCCTAACAGCTGAAAGCAATTTGAATCAAAAGGCGCGTCTGCCGTAAGATATGTTAACGTAAGTATAAGTGGTTTACGAGTTTATTTGATTTTGTTCCACTTTAGTCAGTTACAATTGAAGCTCAAGAGTTTGATTCTTTGTTGTTTAATTGTTATTACAACTTTCCGATTTTTGAGCCATAAGCTAAAATTCGGGAAATCTGCTAAAGCCCGTTGAATGTGCAGCAAATTTGGTGCGGTGCCTATTATATAAATTTAATATTGTGTCAATAATTTAAATATTGTCTGTAAGAGGGTTATTCTTCTATAAGGTAGGGTAATAAATATGTAGATAAGCTGGTAAAGATGTAGATGACAATTAGCTGGAATGTCTTTAATTTTGACAATTTATTTAAAGGTATTTTATGGATTGGCTTCTCAACTGATAATGTAATACAGAAATGTGTTAGTTAAATATTAATTAATTTAATATTAAAAAAGCGTGTGCAACTATTTTAGATTTTTATATAAACTAAGATTACAGTTGTTTATTAGTAAAATGATGTATTTCAATTTAATTTAGCACAGGCCGGCAATATCTGTTGAAGAGTTGGTTTTAAAGGATAAAGTAGCTGGGTATATACACAAATGCAATTTCCCTAAAATGTCACAATGACTTATAGGCGGAAATCTCCAAAATCCCATTTTCTTTAGCTGACCTACTAAAGTTGTACCTACCTAGGAAAAAAACCGTCCGAAAATAAAACTGCTAACAGTTTCGTCCGATTTCAGTTCGTCGCTTGAAAAGTCCATTTCAATTCAGGCTTTTCAAATTGGATTACCGTTTTATATTCTCTATTTTTCCCATAACGTTTATAATATTATACACTGCGCGCGTATAACGCATGCATTTCCTTATTTTTATTATGTTGTCATCAGGCGTGTTTTCCTTCAATATTGAACGATCACCAAGGGAGTTCAAAAATGTGTTTGTTTATTTTGCAAGTCATGCATATTATAAAATCAATAATTCGTACCTTGGGAAGATCTAAAAATAGATCACACGTAACGAGATAAACGACACTGATACCCTAAAGAAGAAACAATTCTGTACAGCACTGACATTTCGATTAAATAGTCTTAAGTGGTTTTTGCAGACGAAAATAGTTGGCATTTTAAGTGTTGTCACCATACTAAAACCCTTTATCGGAAACCGAATAAGAGGTATGAAAAGGTAAAGATTAACAGATCAAATACTTTTATTTTGCATTTTATGTAACTCTTTTTTAAATTTTTACAAGATAATAGAAAAATGAAGTTAGTATACATTAATTGCATAAGACTAGCGCATGATTAGTCATACAACTGTGGAAATAGCCAAAGATCTATTAATATATTTCAGTACCCCAGCATTATTATTCAGAATACAAAGTATAGGTACGAGTACGTACCCCAATTAACAAATATTAATTTCACAGATGTGTCTAAAATGCTAAATTCTAATTCCAATTCATGATAAATTCTAAATTCAGTAATAGATATTTGAGATATAAATGTAAAAAGTTATTCTTTATTGCGTGAACGGTTTAAGACACGAGCGAGGTACGAGCGAGTGTCTTAAAGGATGTGAGTTGAAAGATCCGCTTTTTTCTTACTTTAAATAAAACTTTAAAATATCAAAATATTTATACTTACGTTACAATAATGCTCAAAATTGCCTCAGCTTGAGATCTTATTCTTATTACAAATTTAATATCAGGTCGTAGGTATTGGTTCTACGGTTGTCTAATTATTAAAAAGATAGATAAAGGTTTTAAAACTCAATAAAATATATTAACTGGGCGCCATCTGATTATGAAATTTGATAAGGATGATTAAAAAGAGAGCTGAGAACATTAATCAGAAAATGAAATCAGATCCAATAAATTTTGATCAAACAGTTAACTATACTCAAAAGTATCAAAATTAGGCTGACAAAAGTGAAATATAAATAAAGACTTTCATAATTATATGGGTCAATATTATTCGTATTTGTTAAATTTAAAATATGTTTAATCATTAACCAAAAAGAATTATATAAAAAAATATAACAGCTTGTCAAAAATTCATAGAAATGATTTTCAATACCCTAAGTAAGAGCTCTTAACTGAAAAGACATTTATATACGATAAAAAGAATATTCAATCAACATATGAACAAAAAACATACATAATCTTTACAAAAGTTCAACAAAAAATTTTACGATACCTTGTTTTAATTTGATAATTAAAACAAGTCAAGTAATTAAAACAGTCAATAATGACTTTTGCACACACAAAAAAACACAAATACTGCTGGACGATAGAAACTGGAGTGAATTTGAAAGTGTTCTGCAATCCTACTATCTTGAGCTTCGATAAATTTTAAAATCCACAATACTGTATTAAAATTGAAGCGTTCATTATTACGATTCACCCATTAAGGTGACTAATATAACCATGTAAATTAGATTACGTTGGTTATTAAATTATTCTTGAAAACAATCCACTTCTTTTCATTATTATTCTTAATGTGATTCATTTATTATTTGAATCCGGACTGAATTTATAAAACACTAGAATTTTAATAAAGGTTTTAGCTTAATTTCGATAATTGTTCGTAGATTAATCTTTTCTTTATTAATCGAAGATTCGATCACTTAAAACAAAATCTCTACTTATTAATTATTATTATCGATATGCGGTACGAGAAATAACTTTATCGGTAGACTGTAAAACACTGGAATCCGGAGAACTGTATCTGGCAATAATTTGCGCTAGCCACAAATTCTGAATTAACGGCAACTGTACTGTAATGAACGGTAACGAAATCTATCTTTTACTAGACTGTCGACTTGCTCAAGACTGAACGTCAACTCTCCTATCTTAAGACTGAATGTCCACTGTCTTATTTGAGACTGAACGTCAACTGTACTAGCTTTCGTCTTTTTAGGTTAGACGGGATGTTTTTTAAAGGGGTGTCCTTCTACATAGACCAATAAAAGAATCGCATGGTCTCGTTTAGGCGAATCAGAATTAATATTTTTTACACATAGGGAATTCAGAACGCAGTATCCTTTATAGACAAAATTGCAGACGGGATGTATTTTAAAACGCAAATGTGTTGCTTTGAAATCTATCATTTAGCACGTACAAGCAATCATTCATCAAAACAAAATAGGTTTTTATAATATTTTCGTAGAATAAAAACTGAAACGTATATGAGAAAATTTGAAAACATGATTTCACACTGACCAGAATTGTCAACCTTTAAGATTTTTAGTAACTTTACACACAAAATTTCATTATTTCGAAACTAATAAAAAACATACCGTTACAGAGTGCAATGAAGAGACTTTTTACACGTATATCGTACAACGTTTTATCTACCATCATAACGCTTCACTAAAATATTCATTGTATTTGATATATTTGTTTAATTTGCGACTTATGTCAGGTGTACATATATTAGCGTGCTTAGATTTTTATGTGCTAAGTTGTTTAGCTACCAGTTTGTAAAATAATCATAAATCATTAATTTATCAGACATCTCTTGTTGACATTATCGTGCCATAAAAATTTTATAACACTAGCTCAATAAACGTTAACTTTTTACACGAAAATCGGTGTGAAATTGGTCACTTTTTGTATGATCGTAGATAAAAATGATAAAATGATTGCATTGCAGAATTAGCATAAACAGTCATATAAATAATCATATACTTGAATTGCAAGTATTCTGGCTTCCAGAAGATGATAATATTGCCAATTTCTTTGATTATATTTGCACTATGTTGAAGAAAATGAAAATAATTATCCGTTCACACTACCTGAAATTCTCAAAGATGTCAAAGACTACGTCCCAACGTTTAAGACACTCAAAGCTCGATTGATAAAAACTTATGGTGACGAGATAGTTGTGACTGACGAAAATAATCAAAATTAGGTTAGATGTTTCCGAAATACTGAATACAAATTTTTAACGAAGATTTGATATAAATCCAATAAAAACAACGCACAAGAAGAACGCCTTCGAGTGCTAGAAGCTTTAGCAGTTATAATCTGAGAGGATATAAGATCAAATGATTTATTCTCTTGAGACTTACTACCCCAAACTGGATAATTTTTGGCGGACGTTGATAAAGACGTTCCAGAATCCCTCAAGTTGCTCATGGGGAAAATCATGGCACTCAAGGTGTAAGAATATCGAAAAAGTCAACACTGACGTCACTGCTATTTTGCACACAGTAATTAGTAGTACAAGGTCACGGTCATTTCTGTTTGACAACGCAGACGCCGATATAGATACAGTTGATTAATTTAAGATCTTTCATGACATGAAGGGACATCCAGTGTATAACTCCTCACAGTTCAGTACCTTCACAGACAATAATTGCGAAGTTAGCAAAGATACCAAGTACTCAGGCTTCTGCAGAATTCGGAAGCATACCATTGGTGCCTTTCCAGAACACCACGAATCAGAAACTGAAGAAAATCCCCTGAAACCGAAACTGTAAACATCATGCCCACCGGTTTTCTGTGAATGTATGGTAAATGGAAGGAACGTATAGCCGTCCCTGGGTGGAATAGTTTTATGGAAGACCTAACATCCACTATAGAACAAGGCTCAAGATACGTGTGTCCCTGGATGGAGTTGACAAGAGGGAAAAAAATTTATTATTGATTTTACGACAAAAAGAAATTCTTTATAAAAAGTTCTGCTTGTTGAATAAATAAGTTTACCATCAGAAAATCTAAGATTAAATCTACAGAATGTCCATAAATTAAGATAAAAGATGAAAATGCTTCAAGAGAGAAGTACCATTTATTGCAGCATTGTAGAGTTTACTTTTAATAGAAAAAGTTCCTTAAAAACATAAAATTAGTTAAAATACAAAATTTCAAGTTTAAATTTAGATTGTTATGGTTGTATGTTGTTAAGTTTAATTAAAGATAAATATTAAAAGCACGAATACAGGACGCGGTGAATGAAATTAATTTAAATGGACCACAAACCATACGTAAAGTCTATGGAGAATTTATTAAAAGGTTGGTGATAGGTATGTGGAAGTTGGAGGTGGCCTTGTAGAACAATATTTGTTGACTTTCTTAATTGATTGAAATTTTGTATTTAAACTAAAAAAATGCAATAAATGGTACTTCCGTTTTCATGTTATGTTGAATGTTAATTTATGAACATTCTGTACATTTAATCTTAGATTTTCTAATGGTAAACTTATTTATTCAACAAGCAGAACTTTTTATAAAGAATGACTTTTTGTATTAAAATCAATAATAAAAATTATTTTCGTCTTGTCAACTCTATCCGGGACACATTGTATAGTGACTTCCTTTGAACATGACTCTCCAATTGGTTCAGTAATAGTATGACTGGGTGGTATCCTCATGTTAATGTCCTTCATGGGTATAATTGGGTACATAATGGATAGAAGAATGCCAGTTTCTAAGTTAATTATTGGTGATGTAGCGTACCTTTTTGGCAGGTAGCTTTTCGCGAACTGCTAAGCATACGAAGGAAAATCGTAAAATTGTCGTTTTTCGAGCGTCGATAAACTGAAAAAATCCGAAAATTTCGCGGTTTTTTGATGGCCTCACGTAAGCTCGCGTCGAGGGACCGTGCAAACCCAGGATATTTCTATTTGACGTCAAATAAAGAGATCAAAACGAGCTCCCGCTTTCCAACATTTATTTCCACCAACGCACACTGGGGTTTTTTACCCATTTTTCTGGTCAAAGTGATTTTAAAAAGTTGTATAATATTTTATTTTCGGCGTGCACTTTCCAAAAGGGATCATCAGGCTAACTGAACCTACATAAGAAAAGCTCATAAACAGCAGATGCGTCTTTTTTCTTATTTCGAATCTCAACGTTACCAAATGCGGTTGTGTAGTCATTGCCTATCACTTATTATTTAGGTATTGTCAAATAGTGTTTTAAAGTTCATTTAGGGGCGCTTTTTAGTATGGATTCTATTCCAAGACGTAAGTAGAAATCAAATTCCTTATTATTGTCTTAAAAGCTTAGGTTTTCTTTAAAATTTAAAAGGAAATACTTCGAATTTCTGTAAAACTATGAAAGCTTTTTAGTATCGTTGAGCTATAGTTATCGTCCATGGTAGTCCAAAATATAAATCTTGCATAGAATTATTGTATATACCTTTTTACTACTTTACAAATAAAAAGTTATTGAGCATTTTTGTGCTTCTTTTTGTAATTACCATTTCTGTTAATGTTAATTAAATTTCCAATATAAAGTGTCTACGGTACATTAAGTAGTATGTTTTAGCCTTTTTATTTAAAAACTTATCGTATTTAGAATCATTCATATACATACTAATATTGCAAGAAAATTATTTGTTACTTTTTTACACAGGAATAGTTAATCGTTGCAGAATTTAAAAATGAATCGCTAGCAGTAATATTACCTTTTCTGTGGCAATGTAAAATTTATATACTTTTTCTATTTTTTGCTTCTATTATGGTGTATGTGGCTACATATGATAACAAAAATCTTAAAAAGCAAAATAAGCAAAGAAAATACTTTTGACCACCAAAAGGGTCACTTGGTCCCAGTGTGCAACGGTCCCCATAGAGTCTAATTTTACTTGTCTATATGTAGGAGCCTCGTGTTTTCTTCCAATCTGGCGAACAAAGTCTATTCTGAGGTTATCTGAACTCATATATTTCGTTATATTTCGAATATTGACAACCACTAACTACAGTAAAAATTAATTGCGATAAATTTAGCAATGCTGGTTTATTGCGACTAATACTTTTTCATTCTACTTGTTTTTAATCCCTTCCTGCACGATAATATGTAAGCGCTGTAGGTATTTGTAATCGAGTTAAAATTTGATTTCGTACACGATTTTTTAGGTGATAATGAAAATATATAATTTTTTTATGTTACCAGATGTACATATAACCAATTCAAATTTCTTAATACTAAACAAACAAATCGTGTTTAGGAAAAACTCAAAAATAAAAATATAAATTATTTTTTAAATTTTTAGAAACAAATGAATTTACCAATGCATTATTAATAAAATTTCCTCTTTGTTTATATGTTATTCATGATGTAATATCATTTTAAATATTTAAGGAGGGTTGATGATTTATACACCTAACCTTTACCACTTTTACACCAAAACATAATCTATTCGTCCAGAACGAGATCAGCTCTCGTTCAGGAATGCGGGGATGCTTTAGCAGAGTTGGCAAGGGAGAAACTGGTGGAACTGGTTTGGCTTCCATAGCATACCAGGGTCCAGGGCCAGGAGAAGGCCGATGAACTGGTCAAACTCGGAGCAGAGGACATCTGTCTATGACCGCAACCCTTCCTGGGTACCACAAGGCAGCAGATTTCGACAGCCTTAATGGAGTGGGCCTATGATAGTAGTAAAGAGATGTGGAAAAGGTGCAGCGGCTGTCGACAGGCGAAGGACCATATAAAAGAATTCCACCCAAAGAAGTTGGTCTGGCTAATGGCAAAGAGCCGAAGAACCGAAAATCTTCTGGTAAGGATCTTGACAGGCCACTGTAAACTAAGAAGACACCTAGTTCGAATAAGAGTAGGAGAAGATCCCATTCGCTCAAGATTGGGAGAGATGAAAAAACATCCTACCACTAGCTGGGAGAATGTGTAGCTTACCAGCATCTGAGGTTCCTATGACGGCCTACTTGCTAGACTTCTCCCCATAACTACTACTAGTACTACTGCATCAAAACATGTAAAATGATTTTGACGTGTATCAACGATTTTCCATAAAGCAATTATTGTTTCCCAAGATATTTAAAGTGTCTTTTGTAATAGTATATTATTTTATAAGGTGAATCGAAAGTGAAGCTTTTTGTGCTGACGCAGTTAGTTTGACTGCCGAATGTTAGTTGAAGGCAGGTAAAACAACCAAAGCACAAAAAGACGTAAGGATTCAGTTCGTTCAGACGTAAAGAATGAATTAAAATGAAAATTTTCTCAAGAATTACTCTTTATACAATTTTAGTGAAAAGTACAATGAGAACGATGCGTTTCGAAAATTACATCCCTTGGGCCCTGACTCACCACCAGAGGCATGCTGTAGCATACAAAACTCTCTTATTTTCAAAAACAAAAATCCTACGACTGGGCGCCAATTTGTAACAATAAAAGTTAACATTTTTAAAAACAATGGCTTAGCGATGTACCGTCAATTTGTAACCATAGAATTCTAACAAACGATAATATCTACGTTATGCTTAAGTAGGCCTTGGCTTAGCCCGAACAATGAGCACGATTCGTTTTCTTTTTAAATTAAGAATTAATTTAAATTAAGGTGAATTGGAATGTCAGCTGATTTAACAGAGCTATGGATCATGGGCGCCAGCATGGTTATTTTAAGCAAATAATGATGTTACAACTAAATTAAAACGTACTTAGAAAATCATACTTTGATCGATATTAAGTTTATTAGTTGCTTGGAAAATTAAATTCAGAATAAAGATTTATTTTTTATTATATCATGGATATTCATTAAATTTTAATTTTATGGACATTCTAACACATAATTCTAATAATTCACTTTTAAATTTTGATACAACAAACTAAGTAACGTTTACACATAAAAATAAGATATAAAAAGCCGCTTGGGTATTTATATCAATAAACTAAATGTAATTTACCCACGTTGCTTCAGGTGACTCGTAGTAAATGATCACCAGGTTGTGAAGATTCTTTGGCAAATGCTCCCAAAAATCACGAGTAGATACTTAACATTTTGCGGAATGCAAGACCATTAATAATGCCTTATATTCAATTCCATCCTTAGGGGTTCCAAATCAAGAGGATTGACGAATCTTCTTTATAATTAACAGGAACAAATACGTATATTCGCCATTAACACCAAACGAACACGGGTAAAGCTCGCAGCTTCGACTATGAAGGTCAAACATCAAACTAAATTATCATCCAAGATGGACACGGAACTTAAACGCCAAATTGAATTAAAGCCTGGGTCGATTTCCCTATAAAGAATCAATATCTTTTAGAACAAAGGCTTAATGATCACATAAACAAAACAAGTAGAAACTTTAATTAAATAAAGATGTTACCCTTTAAAATCCAGGGGAAAATCGAAGATGTAGCCAGGGAATCCATTCTCCTCACAAAACAATATCTAATTTCATTATATTCCAAAACTTTGAAATGGAAAATAATACTTTCAGTATTTCACAAAACCAAATTACACCATAGTTATCCCAATAACGGGGAAATTTCACAAAGAAATTGCAAAGTTAAACCGTTTACCAAATTCACGGATTTACTCCACCAAGTCTGTAAAAGAAGATAGGGAAAGAAGCCTTTTTCAAACGAATAAAGAAGTGTGGGTATCATGACCAACGTGCTGTCGAGTAAACTTGGGAATTTTAACAAGAGATTTATTATTAATTAACAAAAAACCCAAAAGGGGAAACATCGATAATTAGCAATCAAAATGTTAAACTCATTTAACAGAAGAGAAAAATATAATAAAAATTCACTTATCACAAACAAAAAAATCTGTAATTTGCAAAATACTAAAAAAATATCAAACCTAGACGTTGCAAATAAACATTAGAAAATAGAATTTTATAATATACAGGGTCTTCTAAATGATAATCCAAAAATATTTTTATTAATATACGATGTGATGTTAAAACAAAAAATATAGACAGAAAAACCTTTCTGTTACATTGTAAGATATAAAGTACTTTATCTGCCGGCGGTACGTAATAGTAGATTACATATCGAGGTTGGAGGAGCTTCATCACCTCTACTACTTTTTTTTTATTTGTGTGAAATATATCAACAGATTAAAGCAGAGTTTTAAAATAATAAAGTTTAATTTAATCTCATTATATGTAATATTTTGTTTTACAGGCAACAAAAATTAAAATTAAAAAAGCTAGATATAAATAGACTTTACAACTTCAAGTTCAGTTACTTTAGGGTTATTGTTCCAAAAAAACCCAACTCTTTTCTTTATTTAAGCGCTTTATTTTGTCGTTTTAAAAAATATAATAAACATCGAGAGTGAGATCGGCGCCGGTGTTAAAAGATATTAAAGGTCAAAGGTATGGCTCGGAGGTCAAATTAAGGTTTTTATAAAAATGAAAGATATTTAAATTTCCGACAACAAAGGTTATATTTATTTTTTATGTAGGTACAGCGAGCCGTTTGTGAGATATACAGCACATAATGTGTATATAATGTCCTATTGGTTTCATAATGATCTAGAACAAGAAGGCTAATATGATGCTATTGTTTATTATTTTATTGTATGCATTTTCATTGAAAAGAAACAGCATCATGTTAGCCTTGCTATCCTAGATCATTAGGAAATCAAAAATACGTTACATCCGTTGCCGCGCTACATTCGACGTAGAATACAAGGCGCGTTTTATTTATACACATTCTTTGTTTGTTTGTTTATTATTTATCATATTAACATAAAAAGTACAAAATGTATATTAATAACACAAAAAATTTAAATATTAGAAGTTTGAGCGTAGCTATCAACACTCTATCACTGGGCTAACTAAAGAACAGCGGTGAAAATGTTATTTTGATTGCTCTAAGTACCTAAATTAAATGTATTTGAAAAGTAAGTAAATTTGAATAAATTAAAAATTTCTAAAATAACTTTAAAATCACAAAGAAAAATCTCTAAACTAGCCTTCAGAAGGTACATACTTTTGCTTAAAAATCATTGACACTCCTTCCCGACAGTAACGTTGCAAGAAACTGTAGAAAAACCTCATAGTGTAGTACGTAACTTGAGGCAAAAATAATTTAATTTAACTAAAGTAGTCTATTGTCATTAATTACTTCTTTATTTGAAGAGTACTGCATTATCATTACTTGTTACTTAAAAACAATTTTTATTGCAGTAGTGTTTTGTCAACAGTCACCGAAACTCAACTTACCGAACTGTCGCTTGCTAAAGAGACAACAAAATAATAGAACTGTTATGATTCATAACGTCTATACTTCGTTTTTCTGCCTGGCCTAAGCCACAGCGCGAAGTTTGAAATGCGATAATTTTATTGGTACAAATCAAGATGTACGTATTACACTGGTTTAAAATAATAAAGACTTTTTTGATATATGGAGCAATATCGTTTATCTTTTCTTGATAAAATTATGCCAGTCCAGTTTAAATTTATTTATTTTCATTATTATGATACTTTTAGAAATTTTCAAAGGTATATTTTTCACAAAAGTATTTTTCACTTCATTAGCAGCTTTTTATAAAATTTGAAATATTATTGTATTAAATTTCTGTTTTGGAAGTAGGCAATATCGCTTCACTTGTATTTTCTTGATTGCCTATTCATTGTTCTGTTGATTTTATAATAATTTAGCTGTGTAACCTTAATTGGAGAAGACAAAAAAATACGAAGTACAGGTGCTGTTATCTATTTCCGTTCAGCCATTTTCAACCCTAGTGAGGTTCACCCTAAAAATCCTGTGCTCCTTATAAATGCTTTAAAGCATCCATTAAATAGTTTAAGGATGCCGAAAACCCACTTACAGAATTATAGCTCTTTCCAATATTTTAATGTATAATCATTCACCAACTGTTTTGATTACACGAATCATAGAAGTATTTCCTAGAGTAACTCTCAGCAAGTCCTCGATATTTTCAAGTGGAATGTGTCAAATATTAAACTTTTAAACGAAAGTTTGTTCTTATACATATTCTTAGTAAAATGTTTTATTATAAAAGGAAGATTTGCATTGAACTCGATTGACTTCCATTTCATATTATTAAAAAGAAACTTAATGCTAATTACCAATTCATTACTAAATGCTTCTATCGAGTGTTTTTTTTAATTTGACGTCGAAGGCGGCTATGGGTAGTTGATTGTGAACGGATCTTGATCGTATTAATAAATGTCATTGTCAAAACGTTCAAATCCAACCTCTGTCCAATAATTCACAATCGACTTATTCACCGCCTACGTTGACGTCAAATTTAAAAAAACACTCGATATAACTTACTAGAATAGTAAATACTACCAGAATCGGGTAACGCACTCCAAATCCCGGAAACTAAAATAATTCGTCTTTGATCGTTTGAATAGTTTATGTCATTACGCTGAAGTCAGTTTATTGTATTTTATGACAAACATAAAACCCGAATCCTTGACATTCCATGAGAAATTCGCAGCTGGATATCAATTGTTATTTCTGGCGGGATGGGCTCTTCGTCACACAACGTGATGAGGGTTAAAAATTCGATACGCACCTGCTTTCTTTATATGTGAAACCCATTGATTCATTGGTTACTTCTTTTGCAGAGATCAGTGAAACTGCGGACAAGGGTTTTATCTTGTTAAAAGCTAACTTTCACACAAACGCTCTTCTGCTTGTTACAATAACGTAATAACAAGAAACACTTATTTTTGCTGATTTTACATTAAATTAATTCTTAGACATTCTTTAGTGAATAGAACATGGTAGCAATTGTGGCATTCACCAAATATGTTACATAATAATTTATGAAAAAGTTACTGTTAGTTTAGTTATAGAATAATAATGTGCTATATAAAGTTTTATTTCACTTATGCAAGCGTATATAGTGTAAGTGTCACTTACGCATCTAGGACAAAAAAGTAATGCAAAGCATTTATTAACCTGTTATAATGACATTTTATGTCGAAACATAATGTTTGACAAATGTCAGAAGCAATATAAAAAAATTACAATTTCCTTTAACTTTTATTAAAGCAAAGAATTTGGTAGCGCATGAAATAATAGTTATTGTGTCACAGGGGTATAATGACCTTTCTACTCAACAGTACATTCATTATAAATTCCTTTCTTGTTAAGTAATGATATTCATTACTCACGACCTGTGACTAATAACTTATAAGGTGTGCGAGGAAAGTAATGAGACTGATTTTCTATTTACCAAAGTTTTTATTTTTTTCAAACAACATATTGTCCCCTTCCAAGTAGTTTCCTTCGGCAGCTATACACCGGCGTAGTCGTTGTTCCCAGTCTTGGTAGCAACGTTGAAAGGCTTTAACTGTTAGGACCTTTAACATGTCGGTCACATTCTTTTAAATGTTCTCCAGAGTCCCAAAATGATGTTCTTTTAAGACATTTTTCAATTTTGGGAAATGAAAAAAGTCACAAGGACTCAGATCGGGTGAATAGGGGGGCTGGGAACAACAGGGATGCCTTTTGAGGTCAAAAAATCCGTGATGGAGATGGCGGTGCAACATGGGGCGTTGTCTCACACGCAGCACCCTTTTTCTGAGCCTTTCAAGGACGTCTTTGTAAAACACTTGGTTGACAGTTTGTCCTGGAGGAACAAATTCTTTGTGCACGATACACCTACTGTCAAAAACGCAAACCAGCATTGTCTTGATATTTGATTTGCTCATTCGAGCTTTCTTCGGTCGAGGAGATGTCTCAGCGTACCACTCCTGAGTACGTCGCTTTGTCTCAGGATCGCACTCAAAAATCCAGGATTCATCTCCTGTGATCACACGATTGAAGAATTGCTGGTCATTGGCATTCCTCTCAAGAAAATCAACGCACAAGTTTCTTCGAGTGTCCTTCTGCTCAGTTGTGAGGTTTTTCGGCACCATCTTGGCACAAACCTTTCGCATGTGCAAATCTTTGGTTAAAATTTGATGTGCGATGAAAGTGTCTTAGTTTAACTGGTCATTCATCATCCTTATTGTTAAACGACTGTCTGATCTCTAACAAGAGCCCTCACACGTTCGACGTTTTCTTCAGTTTTTGAAGTTGAAGGTCTCCCTGAGCGAGGTTCATCGTCAACGTGTTCTCGGCCTTCCAATAATGATTTGGGCCAGCGAAAAACTTGTGCTCTTGATAAGGAATGTTCCCCATAGGCCTGTTTTAACTTTTCAAAGGTCACACTCGTGGATTCCCCAAGTTTAACACAAAACTTGATGGCATAACGTTGCTCTAAATTCTGCTGTTCCATTTTCGTAACACACAACAAAAACACAACTTAACTGATGGCGCTCTCAAAAATCACGTAATGGCTTTACGGAGTTGAAACTCGGACTGAGCATCTGGAAGGGACTAACACACCTGTCTCGTGAAGTAGAACAACACAGGGTTGTCAGATCGCTCGCAGTGTTGTCAGTGTGATTAGTTTTCTCACATACCTTATATTTTAACTAATATTAGTTAAATATATGTAGCATATATTTAACTAAAGAGAAGTAAAAACTGAATTCTGGCAGTAAAAATAATAAAAGATGTACGCCGTTGACATTTTAACAGCGGTAAAAGTAATCTCTTTAAGAGATATTAACACTTTTAGTTTTCCAAAACTACAACTAAAATGCTTTCTAAGTGTTGCAGTTTTTTGAGAAGTTATCTGATTCAAGGAACCTAAGAAACACAGCGTTATTGTTTACATTTCATATTACGCAACGTTTCGGGACCTGGAATCTACTCTCGTCTTCAGGCATATTTTATTAAAAATAAAGTCATAGGTATTAAATCGTATATTAACTTCGGATTATACATTTGACCGCAGAGGAATTCGAACCAGGGACGTAATTGCTATTTTAATTATGACTCTGGCTCTTTTACCACTAAACTATGTAGGGCTGGAGATTATAAGATGTTAATGAATGCGGTTAGAAGTATTAATTAGAATAATATACTGATTGATTGATTAATTGAGCTTTATCGCATTCTTACTCTTAGTTACGCTTTCCATTACGTCGTGTAAAATTCAATTATTAAACTAAAATATTTTTAAGTAAGTTCTTTAATTAGCGTATAATTTCCTTAACATGGGAACGCAGAACAGACGTTGAATTCGATTGAAACCAGCAAAGTTCGAAAACAACCAAACTTCTTTAATACACAATAAATATATGACATAACAATTTAATTCTTCTACATTTATTTTATAGACAAAATATTCTGAAATAAATTACTAGACATGAATATTAAAACAGTTAGATTCGTTCGCAGTTCCAAAGGCCTTTGGGGTGATTATTCTACATACAATCAAATTTATTTCACTAATAATATTAAATTCTTAATTGCTTCACAGGTAATAAAAAATTAAAACTTGCTTACTTACAAAGTTAATCTGAATTGTTGAAAATATTCTTGAAATAAACTGAAAATGACAAACAGTTAAAACCTAGAACTTTATGATTTTCGCTTTAACGCTTTAATTATTATTACTGCTTTAATTATTACAAAGCAATCTTTCTAGTTTTCTTTGTTCAAAATATAAAAAACAAGTTAACGAGTATTACTTACTTTTTTATTAAATAATAGTGGTAATAATTAATTGAATACATCTCTTATATCAAATACGTTGCACAAGCCATAATATTTAGTTTAAATCTTTAAATTTCTTTTTGTCATGTAGTTTTTTAGAATACTAAATAGATCGTTAAAGAAAACGCTAGATTCATCCAACTTTTAAAACAACTTTGCCATATGGATAAGTTAACAAAGAAAATGGTTTCAACAACAGTGTGTTCGGAGTAAACAAAACCCGTGGTCAAAAACCTTTAATAAACAAAGGCACATTAGATCGTGCCAAAACAAAACAATGATCGACAATAACGTTCTAAGAATAAAGATATGAGTATTAAAACGGTGTCCTACCTTCAGCAGATCATGTTTATAAAGATTACTTTTCTGTTTGTTAAGACACAAAGTCTTTAACAAAGGTTACAAAAAAAACCTTTATTTTTATCACGAGATTCTACAAGGAATTATGAAGAACACCCACTCAAAAGATTTGGTGCGTCCAACACACCGCTGAAAATACAGCGCTGCAGCAGCTTTCACAGCCGTCTTAGATTTAAAAACCCACTGAAGCAATAAAATCGTTTTAAATAAATCATCGCCTTATACATATTGTTATGATAATATGGGGTCAAAAGAAAAAAAAAGAAATATTAATTGTAGTGAATAATAAACCCTTTAACACTTGATGAAATATGAAAGGTTATAAATTGCAGAATAAACCTGTTATTGTTGAAATCCACAAACACAAAATCACGGTAAAACAGTCTGAAAATATACACAACTAAATATCACTTACCTTTATAAAAAGATTCTCCGGCTATAATTTCTAAACTAAAGAACAAGTTCCATAAATGCATGAGACGAAATCAGGCGGGTCGATAATTAATTAGGAAGCTATTTAAATTATATCTGTAAAACGTTGTTAATGGACCAGACACAAATAAATTTCTTTTTAAACATTTAAATGGATAATTTTATTTATTAACACAGAAAAGAAATAAAAATTTAAAATTCCATGAAGAGAAAAGAAAACAACTATTAAAAATTAAAAAATTAACTATTAAAAAGCCAGTCTCGGTGGATTAGTGGTTTTCATGTTTGCTTCATAATCCAAGGGTTGCAGGTTCGATCCCCGGCCGAGCTGGTAATTCTTCATAGCGGAGAAAAATTAAAAACATGCCTTCTACTCGGATAGGAAGTAAAACTGTAGGTCCCGTGTCACTGCGATGTTTGGCACGTTAAAAATCCCTACTGGGGGTGGAATTCCCCCAGATTCGGCTAAATTCTAGTAGGGTCGGCCAAATGATCATAGCAATAGGTGCCATGAGGTACGAAAGATGCTCCGCCATCCTGATTCATAGACCAAAAGTAAATAAATAAATAAATTAAAATTAAAGAAAATCCAATTAAATCTTGGTGTCAAATAGATTTAACAAAATACGAATTAAAAGACATTCTAATTCTCTTTGTTCTTTTTAATTCTTATCTGATCAATCTAACAATCTTAAATTACTATTAATAAAAAAAATAAAAATTGAAAATTATTTTAAATTTTAGAATTATTTGCGCCACACAAAAAAGTTAATCGCCCTAACTTGAAAGTTAGCAGATTCCTGTTATAGTTAGTAAAATTACCTGCTTATTTGTTGGTAAGATGTTCACATTCCATGTCATCCTTCAAATGGATTTTATTTGTGATTGTTGAAGATAATTATAATTATTAAAGTTGCAACACGTATCTTCCATGACGTGAGTACATAAAATAATTTGGATATTTGCAACAAGATTCCATCACCTTCGTTTAATTCGTTCCATACAAAATAAATTTCCAAACATTTCTCCAAATAATAATAACAGTCTAAACACCAAATTTAGAAAAAACTGCACTTTCGTTTATTTCATTTTAAGTTCACTTTGATTGTTCACTTTAATTATTATTAATTAAACTATTAAGAACTTAGAAAAAAAATTTAAAACAAGATGATATTTGCCATAACCTCACTTTGTTGACATTTAAGTGACATAAAATTCACCAACATAACCTGAAAACTTTATCAAAATAACGTACAAACTGACATGACTTTTGCTCTGTATGAAAATTCAAGAGAAAGTAACCAAATTTCCGTGCTGTTTTTATAATAATTAGAAAACAATTGCGAATCGCTTAGTGATTTTCCTAGTTGGAACTAGAAACAAAACATCTTTTCCGCCAAAAACCTTTCTAACCAAATTGTTGATAAAAAATTAAATTAATTTTTTTTTATTTCAAGGCCTACACTACGGGGGAACCAACATCTAAGGTCATCTGTCCCCCATCTAACATGCAACACGAATACACACATCCATAGTTGAAGTGGCGGAATTTTCCAATTAGAAAAATTCCGCCGCCCCCCCTTGGAACACGAGTGATGCACTGACACCACTCGTCCACCGCCGGCCCAATTAAATTAATTGTTTAAATAAACTGAAAGAGGATAATTTTTCCTTCATTTTGGTGCCTAATACGGCTATTAATCAGGCTCAAATTTTTTGACAAACGTTGCTTCACAAAAATTCAAATAAAAACATTTTAACATCTTGGTACATCCTTTTCTTATCACAAAATCAATCCTAGGATCCTATCAAACAAAAATTACATAAATTTTGACACCAAAATTACGAATATAAACTAAATTTTAACATTCTAGCAGACCCTGCTGAAACGTTACAATTTTGGGATTTCAAAGGCCTAAACCTCCTCTATACAAAGCTCCCCACTTTAACATTCTAGTGTCTAATGCACCCTAGAACCTGGTTAACAATATTGCAGTAAAATATTTTACTTAGAAATTCAAATGACATTGTAAAATATCCATTTACCATGGAAAATTATGAATCGTCAAAGAGATAGAACACTTTCTTGAAATTCAATAATAAAAACTGTAAGTAAAGTAATAAATACTTGTGTATACCTTCTCACATATGCCTTTAATAATTTTCAGGCGAAAACATGCCATAAAATAGCTTCAAAATCTCGAAGTGCGAAAAAATCAACCAACGACAGAAAATCGTTCATATTAAAATTGAGTTTATGAAATTCAAGTAAAGAATCTGTTTAAAACTTATCCCTTTCCATCTCACAGTGTTGTAGTGTATGATTTTAACATAATTAATGCAACATTTTATTATTTTTAATATAAAATAATAGTTACTACTTTCGCCTGGAAAATAGTCAACACACAGTAGTAAAACGTGCCGCTATTTAGGTTCATCACCACTTAAGAACTGTTGTCGCAAGAATAAGAAAATGTAACAAATATTTAACGACTTTGTCGATGCCATTTTGTGTGTTATTAATTTTCTTTATAGTAATCAATATTTCCATTAAACAGTGCTTCTTCGTTTTCGCCTAAAACTACTATCATTTTTCATTTTTGCGTAAGATGACGTTTAGTTACGTCATATTGGTCAAATTACGAATTGTATTTGCTATAGTAGGCGATGTATTTCAAGCGGCTTAATACCGATGGTTTTTAAATCTAAGACAGTTGTGAAAGCTGCTGCAGCGCTGTATTTTCAGCGGTGTGTTGGACGCACTCATATCACCACGTACAAAGCGTAAAGCTGACCTACGTCATCAGGCAAAAACCAGCCTGATTGGTAGATTCTATAACGAGCTTCAACATGAATTTAAGCGGCAAAAGATTAATGTTGAAATTACACATTACTTACTTTTTATGGAGATTCAAACCTGACAGATCAGTTAGACCAGAGATCAGTTAGCACATTATACGGATGTGTGTATATAAAAACAAAAAAAAAGCTACACTGGTAGCAGGATAGCTTGTCTCAAAAGTTAGACTAATGGTCCAAAAACATGTTTTTTAAATATCTTTGAAAGTTTGAATAATTTGCTAATTTGCCACTGAAGAATGTACATGCGCCTAATTGTCTTTTTGTCGATGTATGCCTGCGCTGAAGTGTCCCTGCGCCGAACTGTCTCTCTCCAAACTGTCCCCGCTCCGAGATGGCCGTGCCTGAACGGCCGCCCGAACGTCGCCCCATTGTAGATCGTACAATTATATATGTACAATTGTACATCATACAGAAGATAATATTAAAATAAATATATCGAAGCTTTTAATGGTGCAAATATATTCAAGAACATAAAACAATATTGTTAGATAATAATGTCATATTCATTGTTATTATCATCAGTAGCTCTTACATAATAATTTCTTTTATAATTACTTTTTTATTTTTTTAGGTACTATCGCCGAAATTCCTCAAATCTTTGTAAGAAACCTTCAGCATTATGCTTACCAATTGCTTGCCAGCCTGATCCAGCTGTTTATCGTCGCCATAAAAAAATCGTTGAAGAAATACCATTTGATTGTTCACTAGAGGATCGACCATCACATACCAAAATTATAGAGAGAAGCCATAGTGTTCCGATGGCTGCAAATGCTGCTATGGATGTTTCCTCGAAATTAAAAACACCTCCACAACCACCAATCGACTACCCTAGTGAGTTACATATGACTCAATCTGATGTTGATGCTGTTTTAGCACGTTATGAAACAATACTCGGTGACCACCGTACTGTAGAAACAACCACACATAGAGGTAGTCCATCTTCTAGTAAAAGCTCTGTAAATGAAAAATCATCTAACACGACTCATTTACAAACATGTATGAAACCAAAGGTAGGAACTTATAATCACAGTAACTTCCTTAAATTTTATTTAGTTATTTCCATATTATAAGGTTCCACCGTCAATAAAAGAGAAACAAGAACGTTTACAAAAATGCGACACTTCCAAAAATACCAAGCCAAAATCAAAAAATGTGCTGCCCAATATTGAACATTTGGATGTTGAAGAAATAACAACAGAAGTATTAGACTCGATGTTATCTGACTTAATGGATAAGGGCTGTGAAAATAAGATTAATGGGAAAACCAAAGAAAGACCTAGACAAAGTTCAGCTCATTCCAAAAGATCAGAACAAAAAGAAAGAAAATCAGAAAGAAGTACCAAGGTAAAGATTTTGCACAATATTAAACTATTTTATTGTTATGTAGCATTTTAGGAAGATCTACAGTACCCTAAAAGTTTTAATTATGAAGATATCACACAAAGTATGAAGTCACAAGAAGATATTTATGCCCAACCTGCGACGAACAGCCAAATATGTTCTCCACAAGAAAGTCCCAGATACGATTCACCAAATAATGCTAACCGCGGTAACATGATGCAGAATCAAACCAAAACTGTCAATTGCCACAATTGCCGAACAGTTGAAGAGTGTAGTGCAATGGAATTGCATAGATCAAAGAGTTACATAGTAAGCTTGATAGACAGAGCTCTAAGTAAAGAATTAGGAACGGTTCCAGATGAAAGGTCCCCGACTTCATCACCACCACCAGCACCACAAGTTCATCACCACACTTCCCCCAAAGAGGTGCACAAATTATTTTTAGTGTAATTTTACGTTTACATGAAATTAATTTCTTACAGTGTGAACAGATCGATGCCCGTCAAGCAATAGATATAATGAACAAAAATTTCGATAAAATGGATAAAGGGCTTTGTCTGGAAATTACTCAAGCATTAACCGACTCAATTGTATCCAATGCTACAGCTCCTCACCAAACTGAACTCAATCACAGCAGCACGTGCTCTTGTGATGTCCAAGGTGTCATTCCTACTTTTATTACTTTTTCTAGCATTTTTCTTATATCTTTAGTAGTTTTACAGATAATTCAGATAACTTTAAACACAATTTGGTGTTTATTTATTTTAATGTTATGTAAAATTGCAATAAATGAATGTTTGTGTTACGCCCTAATATATGTATTTCAGAGGAGCCATTATATGTGAAGCAGTTAAAGCAATTGCGATGGGGCCACTTAAAGCATATTCAAAGAGAGGTTAGAAGGCTGGAAGATTTAGAAAGGTTCCTAGATTCATGCAGCTCAGGATCGTTTTCCTAAATTATACATATCTCCACCATTTATTGAAAGTTGTAATACAACATTTACTATATCTGTTTTTTCATCCACTTTTTTTTATTCATATGTTTATACTCATAATCTAGTACAAGTGTTTATAAAACAAATCTAAATAAATAAATTATATACTTTGTTTCTATATTTCTTTTACTTTTGTATTAGTAAACTATGCATTAACTTAATATTACGGACACAAATATCTTAGCTTATGAGTTCGATCACAGGGTCGAAAGATCGTTCCTCGAATTGAGGCTCAAATAGATGCCAAGATAATCGCTATTTAAATAAGAATAGAAAAAATGAACCACGGGATTTATAGTAAAAAATAGATTTTCTAAACTATTCTGTGGGCATCGTCTCAAACATTACAATGAGAATCTAAGATATCTCTGTTTTGTAAGAGGCAAAAAACTATTTCTACTCGGCAATCAAATTAATCCAAAACAATAACTAAAGCCAAACAAAACCATAGATGCACAATACTTACGTTACGATACTTACTATAACTCTTAATGCTCCGGCCGAAACTTCTTATTAACTCAAATTATACTCAGGTGTCGTCGGTGTTACTCAAAAAAGCTTCTGATTAGCAATTAGAACCATAAACAAATAAAAAAATACAGGGCGCCACCCAAACTAAATAAGATGTTACATTATTTGAATAAAGGCGGGAAGTTCGCAGTCTGGGAAGAGATCTTCTATTTAAATTTACTTTAAATTGATCTGAACCAATCTTTTAATAATCAAAGTTTTTTTAATAAAATAAACATCAGCAGTTTGTTGAGCCGACTATATCAATGATAATTAAATTTGCAGTCTGTATATTGAATAAAACTTTAAAAATAGATTTCACGTAAATCACAACTACAAAGATTTACGTTAATTTTTTTTCGGGATTCCAATCAAAACAAATTTTACACAAGTAACCTTTAAAGACAATAAACTATTTGAAATTCCACAAAAAAACCAAGATAATCTTGTTTAAACATTTTTGTTAAACTTGCAACAACTCAACTTGAATTCTTTAAACAGTTACCAAAATTGTTAATTTCACTATACATTACATAACCATGATATAAATTATTAAAACTAGAACCAGTGACCATAACATAAAATATCACAAAAAACTGCCAATTGGCGCAGGAACGTAGCGGAAACTTTCTTTGGAATTTTGAACTGTTATTCAAATTTAACGACGGACTTTAAACTTGCAATAATTTTCACTACGGAATATATTCATTATTATCATTAACTGTAACTAAAATTATAAGCTTAAAAAAATTAATTTGAATGTTGCTTGAAGTTTATTGAAATTTCCTAGTGGAAAGTATAATAATTAAACTTGCCGTTTTAACATGAAAACACTCTGGATTCTTTAGACTAATTTTTTAAAGCAAATTCAATGTACAAAAGGGGTTTTTATTAACTCACTTATACCAAAATTCAATTTAAGTTTTTACACACTAAAACTGTGAATCTATAATTAGATTATACTAAACAGGAAGCGCAAATTCACACTTACTAGTGTCAAGCAAAATTCATTACACTGGAATTATAGACTAATTTTCTTCACCAGAATAATTTCTTACTAGCAAGCACTATTAACGGTACGGAAAAGAAGATATTCACTAACTTTGTAATCATGAAAACTATTTCCAACGCTTAGTCCAAGGAGGAGCGAGCAGTGGGCAAACATCATAAGGCTTCAATAGCTGCTGTCAGAGTGGACTTAAATGGCATTAGAAAAACTACTTGATTTTTTACAAATTTAAAACAAGAGTTTAATAAACTGTCCAAACAAACCAAACTTGACGACATTTTTATCCAATGAAAGAAATGCAAAACTTCTTACTAATACTTTACATTTAAAAGTTGCTTATCAAAACCTACCGCCATCTGAGATCATAAACTAGACACCTTCACAAAATCTATTATGTTGTTGATCACTAAAATTTTTATTCGTAGCTTAAAATATAAAGGGATATGTCACTAAAAAATATTGTAGACTAATAAATTATTTTTATATGAGATATGTATGTGCTTTTCGAGCAAAAGAAGCGCAATATTTTTAGTAAAACTATCATGATTATATGAATACTATATTAATTTGTATATTAAGTGTTTACAATTTCGAAAGGTTTATTACAATGCAGCTGTCTTTAAAAAGTTAACAAAAACGCGTATTGAACATGGGATTTGAATTTAAACTTAACCCAAACGAGATATTTCACTATACACAGGGCAGTACGAATACGAACATTCAAATTTTTAGCACGTTATTGTCGATTTTCTATGAACACAATGGTGCTTTTATTTTTGTCATAGATATAATACAAGCAAAGGTATTTCCAAAATAACGTAGAGCATCGCATTCCGTTTTTGCTGTTGGCAAAGGGAAAAGGAGTTTAGCACGTTAATATGCATACATGAAGCTACGTCTCACCCACGGTGTTTTAATTTAATTTTTTCAGTCTAATATAGCTCTATTAATATAAATCAGTACCTTAAATGAAGTATTATTAAAATACTATAAGCACACAAATTAATAAATTTTGTAAGATTTTCAGTTAGATTTAATTTGTATTCTGTTAAGTGTCTTACTATAAATTGTTGAGAATTTCTTGGATTGTCCTGGTCTGATCCGAAATCAAAATTCTATCTAAAGTCAAGTCCAAATTTATTACTTATAATCTGGATTTGGAAAAACCATTAAGGTTTTTAAGAAATAAGCATTTGGTTTCTAATACAGGATTATTATGGCGATGGCTAATCACTTTCCAAATTCAAACTATACTGTAGGTTTCTTCTGACAAGCCTAGTAAATATTAAAGCATAATCTTACTAGCTGCTCAGGTCTCTTTTGAAGTTGAAAAATTAGAAAATTGACAAATCCTTTGATCCAAATTACTTTTGATATTGAACGTGCTAAATTCAATCCTGAAAACATGTGAAATATATTGCGACAAAATATAATTTTAAATAATAAATATTTTCAGATTACACAGACTGACAGACAACAACAAATTTTAATTCATTACAATTTTTTAAATAGAAATATAGTGTACGTTGTATACTCTAATATAGAACATTTAAATCTGGAATTAATCTGATTATCAATTTTGTTTAAGTATGCTGTGGAAATTTAACAACAAAGTTATAACAAGCAAACACCAACAAATAAACGAGAAAATTAATTTTTACGGAAACCATGACAAAAATGAATGAATCACAAAAAATATCTATTCTAAATACAAAAAGACAAAAATCTAATATGGGGTTATTAAATTAAATTTTACTCCTTTGATTGCTAGGACCTAATGGTTGTGACCTAATCGGTGTTTAACAGTAGTTTATGATATAAGTGTCAAAAGTGAGTTTATTTGGATCTCTTCGAACAAAATAAACACACTTTTAACACGTATACCGTCATATTTTTTCTACAAACCCTATTAAAGGGATTAGAAAACGATAAAAATACAAAAGTGTAAGGCAAAGATCGGTAGGCTTATAATTATGAACAAACGTCTACCATAACATGGACATTTTCAACTCTGACGTTATTATTTATGTATTATTTATGTGGCTCCGCAGGAAAAAATCTAGTGGTGGCAAACATGAAGGTCGGGCAGGCCACTCCATATAAATTTGGAACGTTGCTTTCATAGTTTATATTTTTGCGAACGACAAACCTGACGTAAAGGGACATAAAAGACTTTAAATCGTCATATCAGTGGATATTTAAGGTTTGGGAGGAGCTAAGGGGCTGGAGCTCATGAACTTTTTTTAATAGTCCGGTCATGTATGTCAAAATTTAAGTATTTTGATTCGGGATTTTTATAGAGTAACCCCCTCCTAAGAAAATTCCTAAATACGCCACTGCATCATATACAGTCGGTTTTTTGTAAATTATAATAAAAGAAATCCAATGCAATTTTCTCATTTTCCTCCTAAATTTGTACCCTTACAAATGTAAGTAAAAACCTTGGTATCAATCGAAAGAAGACTTCATTTTACGTCAAAAATTTATACTTTATGAAGAAAACCAAACACTATTTACAAAAATACTTAAATTTTTTTATTGATTTATTGCTTTTGGTAATAAGCTATAAACAAAAGCTTGGAAACTGTACGTTGATTGGTCTAGAGATAACGCATCAGATTCGTAATCAGAAATCGCGGATTCAAGCCCATCCTCGTTTAGTTTTTTTTTAATTTGTAATGCTTACTAATTCTTATTTTTAAAACTTTATTAAAACTATTATTATTTGCTTTATTCATTTGCTTTTCTGATAGGCAGTTAAAATAGTACAAAAAGTAACGGTAAACCCCGTAGCAAAAATATCTAATAATAAAAAAAAAACTAATAATAGTTGTAATAAAGTTCTTAAAATAATAATGAATAAGCGTTACAATTAAAAAAAAAAGTATACGAAGATGGCGCTTAAACCCGCGATTTCTGATTACAAATCTGATGCGTTAACCGCCAGACCAATCGACGTACAGCTTTAAAAGCAATAACTCATTAAGCTTTTTAAGTATTTTTCTAAATAGTTTTTGGTTTTCTTTATAAAGTTCAATATGTTTTTGACGTAAAATGAATATTTCTTTCGATTGATACCAAAATTTCTACTTACATATTGCTGTGTTATCTGCAGTCAAAAATAATTAAATAGGTAATTTGGGTTGCCTATCTTTCAGGCGTTCATAAAAGAAATTTTTTAAATTTGAGAAAATTAAGTAATTTTGTTATTTAATAGGTAAAGGATACACTTTACATCACTTGGTAATAATAAGAAGTAGATCTTAAAAGGGTTTTTTACTTAAAATAAAAAAATTATTTTGACAAGTTACGATTTGCATATCGTTGGGTCGTTGGACTTGGTTTTTAATATTTGAAGCCATCGTAAGGTGTATTTTGACCTGGAAATTATAAAAGGCATAATTAGAAAGGTATATGCAAGTAATCACCACAATACTTACAGTTTTTATTCTTAAATTTCAAGTAAACCCCATGTTGGTTTAACGATGCAACAAATTTCAGCATAATTGCATAATTTTCATTAATCTTTGAACTTGCAGCCAAAATGGTTTGCTGATTCTTAATTAGATTCTAAAACACCTTTAGCAATAGAATTTTCAAGTGGGCAGCTCTATATAGAGAAGGTTTAGCCTGTTGAAGTTTATAATTTGTATCGTTTCAATCTTACCTGGTAATATGATAAAATTGTCAATATTTAAAATGTTGGTGCCAAAATTGTTGTAAATATTGTGTGATGGAATATGTGGATTCAGTTAATTATTAAAAAAAAGGAGGGAATAAGGTGTGAAAATGTAATTATCTATAATTTTATAAAACCATGTATTGTCAGGAAATTCAAGATGGTTGTTATTGAATCCTGGAGTAAAATTTGTTTTTTGTTAGACATGCAATATACCAAAATGTAGGGAAAAGTATCCTCTTTCCGATTATGTAATTTGTTTAAACATTTAATTTAATTTTTTAACAACATTTTGGTTATGTACTTCTTATTAGGTTAGATGTTCAATTGTTTCTAGTTACGTACCAAATTTATGTTGGTGTAGAAATGACGATCGTCATTTGTTTCACAAGAAAACATAAAAGCAGATCGAAAATCTGGTTACTTGATTGTTGATTTTCATATAAAGCAGAAGCCATGTTGGATTATTAAAATTTTGAGGTTATGTGTGGCAGATTTTACGTCAATGAGATGATAAAAAAGTGAAGTTATGACAAATGTCATAAAAAGTGAATTAGTTTTTTTTTTAAGTGTTTAATAATGAAAATAACATTGAACAATTAAAGTGACTTAAATAAAAAGGTAAAGTGAAGTGTTAATTTGGTGTTTGGACTATTTATTTATCAGAAGCAAATTTTTTTGAAAACGTCTTATAACTTTATTTCTGGATGTAATAAGAATTTTTGAAAAATAGACAATTGATGTGTGTACTCACGTATTGGAGGTAAATTGTTCTATATTTAATAGTTGTAATAAATTACAAAAAAAGACCTACAAGAACAATTATGGAAATGCGTGTTCACCAATGCTACAAATAACCAGGTAAATTTACAGAGAACTGTCAAATAATAATAGTGTGTGCAATAATCCAAGAATGGCGCAAAATTTTTGAATTTAACAATTTATTTTCAAAATTTAACTTTGTTTTTATTTCGTTTCCTTTTCTTTGTTTCATTTTATTATAATTGAAGATTGTGGGATTGATCAAATAAAAATCAAGCAAGACAAAGAACATTAACACTGTCTTTTGATTCTTATTTTGTTAAATCAAATTGGCACCATCAATTAAATGAATCTATTTTAGATAATAAGGATTTTTTTTTGTTTTCGTTTATCTTTTAATTTTTTTTTCATGTTTTATTAATAAAATATTTAAATGTTTAAAAGCAGATTAATTTGTGTATTTGTCTTGTTTTGTGTCCATTAATAGAATTTCGCAGGTAAAAGTTGAACAATATTTTATTTTTTTAGAGCGACCCGCCTGAAATTTTCTCATGTAATTTTCTTGAGTTTCTCTTTGGATTTTAAAATCATAGCCGGAGCAAATTTTCTTTTCATCACAAAGGTAAGTGGTGTTTGTTTCTGTACAACTTTTCAGTTTGCCTTGCTACACTAAACATAAGTGAAGTAAATTGTTGGTCAAGTGTTGTAAGGTGTATACTAGTACAGCGCATATCACCATAAAATTTAATGTGATGTTTATTTAAACATTAAAATATAATATACCATAGCAATATGCAAGGGTATAAAAGGAGAAAAATTATAAATTTGCATTGGATTTTCTATATTATCGTTTACAAAAAACAGGCGATATATCTTCAAAATAAATAAAAATGGGATCAATAAAAGAGAACCAAAATCAGAAATGAAATATTCCAAAAACGGAGGATGCTACAACAAATCTAATCGCACTTCTGAAGATTGCACTCAAAAATACAGTATAAGCACCTACTTTCAAATAAAAAAATTTTCCACTGTTGTACAGTATTATTTCCCAAATAATATTTTCTGTATATACAGTGTAGATTGAAATACAGTTGCTTACCTCTTTGACATTAATAGTGTTTTCTAGTTTTTCAATTTTTTAATTTTCAAAAGCATATTCTACTAGGAAAAATTTCCCAAGCTTCTCAAGAAATTGGACAAGCTAGTCTATAAATGCTGATACAATTTTCCTTATATGGGATTATATTGCTAGTCTAAAAATGAGTAGTATCGTTATGGTTAGCTTATCCTTTTAAATATGATTTTTCTGTATGGATCAATATGGCCTACTTGAACATTTATATCGTTAACATATTTCATTAGTTATTCATTTAATCTTTTATAAACATGCTGAAATAGGTTTCTTCTTTGATGATTTTTGATTTACTTTTGACAACAGGTATGCAGTGCTATTAACTTAAAATCCAATATACTCGCTATTTTGCATTTTAAAATAATCCAACCATTGCATTCATTGTATGTTTAAGCAACCAACAATACATAAAAGCTCAAAATGTGCTAGCCATTTAATTTTTTCATTTTACTTGTCTAACACTTCGGATAAGTCTTTGGATAATCTAACACTAATTTGGTTTATTAAAAAAATATAAACGAAAATAACATTTACAAATAACAATTTAGCCTAATGCTTTTATTTACTTGATTATTCAAATTATATCAAATGCAATATAGAGTAATAGAATATATTGCATTTTAATTTAATAGCACTGTACAGACATTAGGCTGCATGCATAAAGTAATTTTACTTTTATTACTAAAAGGAAAAAGATATGGTTTTTAATTAGCAAGAGTGAGATCAACTTATAGTAGAAGTATTTGCTACATTTTATGCATACGATCTATTGGGTAGTAGGATATGTGTTAATAAAGATATTAATTTTACGAAAATTCTCTTTTATATATAAAAATATACATAACAATTAAACAAGTAAGGTATTTACAAAAAGCTAGTACTATTACATAATAAATAGTTTGTAATAAATATAACAACCCAGAGAACTAATTAATCACTTTAATTTTTTTTAGCTTCCTTATTTTCAATTTTCAGTAAAGGTATGTATTTTGGATTTTTATAATTATCATCAAAAACTGGTAAATCTATGTATATTTCTGTGGTTTTATTTTGCACTGACTTTGCTAAAACACTTTCAGATGTCCCTTCCCCAAAACCTTTTCCACTTTCTTTGAATTCTGCTTGTAGTTTTTCAGTTGATACCATTTCAGTATTACTATCAAACAATAAGGTAGTGGTTTCAGAGAAAGATGCAGAAACTGTATCTCCACGTTTGGAGATTCTCTGTATATGTGTATAAGGTGTTGTCGTAATAGTCATTGTACTACTTTCACCTTCAGTATTAAATGTTGGTGGAGGATCAAACTGGCGTTTCTTCGAGTTTTCATCTTGATTAAATTGATTAAAAGTATATTCATTATTTGTTGTTTCTTCATATTGCAATGGCAAATATTTTGGTTGTTCTTCAGGAGCAATGAAATTCCTTATAATTTTAGGTGTATGTGCACTCACAAATGGTAGAAGAGTTTCTCTGGCATATTTTTCCGCTTGCTCAAACATTCTTGCCAAACGCTGCGGTAAAAATTGCACAGTCATTGATATAAAATTCAGTCCTTCATTATTTTCATTCTCAGGTTTGTCTGTCTGATGCTCAAGTGCTGTAACAGCTTTAGAATCATCATGACGTTTCCATTTATCCTTACTTTTTTCTGATTCAGTCTTGGAAGGAACCCAATCGCTTTCATTAGATTCATAAAAATTATATATAATTTCTTTATTTGTTCTTTCGGAATTTGGGGTAAAAACGAATTTGGCGGTTGTTGGGCCTAGTATTGGTTCAGATATTTCAAGCTTGTCTGGATTGTGGGATCTTGCAATTTTATTTGAATGCGGTTTCAAAACTGGTTCTACCACCTCTCTGAATATATCAGAATTATCAGATGAGCTGCCTTTTTCAAGGACTGAATTTTCAGGTTGCTTTATAACTCTTGTATTTAACGCACGGCTCGATTCCTTTTCATCATCTACCGTATTTTCTTTATCATCAGAATATCCTTGCCATGTTTCATCAGACTCTTTCGAAGGAATTTTATTTTTGTCGTCACTAATATAGTCCTTCTTGATTATTTCGTTACCAATCTTAACGACAGGCGTTGGAATAAATTTTGGAATATTCATATTATTATTACTAACATTACTCTTTGGTTTCTGATCAAAAACTCTGTCTTGAGCGTTTGCAATTAAATCATCTGATGGAAAATTACACCGCCCGGGATATAATGGTAATAGCACTGGTATCCCGGACTGCAGAACTAAACTCTTTCTGCATACTGAAGAACTAAAAGCAAATACCTATAGTTATAAAAGTTTTAAATAAAAGATATTATAGCAGTTACCTTTTTCCAAAACTATCACTAATGGTAACTTTATCAATCTTCCAATGTGTTAAACCAGATGACAACCAACCGCTATATGCTGTATATAGGAGTTGTATTTTTGTTGGCTCTGCTAAGACGGGATGAGGGACCAAGATTCGGGAAATCTTATGACCAAGTTTCATTTCTTCGTCATCTTTTCTAAAAATAGCAAAACCAACTCCAATTTAGTTTCAACATTTTGCAATAGATGCAAATAAAGTATACTTACTTGGTCATTATAAATGTTTCATTTAAAGAAGAATCTCCAACCAAGGTGATCTGAATCTTACCATAACTGGTTATTGGTATATCACTTGTAGAGCTTTCAATTTCTACATGGTACTGGTTAGCTGTAACAGTATTTTCTTAGCGGAGTTAAATTAATGGCAACACAAGTAAATTACCACAGAATGGTTCTTCATCCCGTGTAATCAGATAAAGTTGTCCCCGTCCTTTTGACCGATCAGCATAGTAACCCATATTTCCACAATTGCTGCAGAAAAATAGTTCAGTATTAGTTCAGTGTAAAAATATACAAGGCTATCTAATCTTACTGTTCGTCGGTGCAAGGGAAACAACTTCCATCTAGAAAAGCTTCGTATGATTCACACGGAAAAGCAGGGAAGTGGCATCTAGGAGATACTGAATCCGTGAAAAATTTATAAGCCCTTCTATGATTACATAACGAACGTCCTTCAATCGCAGAAGCTAGAATTATTGTAAAATAAATTTAAAAAATATCAGCTTACCCCATTCTTAATGCTTACACCATATAATATCACTGACAGCTCCAACGAAAATATTTGTACACCCCTTTTGCATTCTACCACCATTTGGATAAAAGTCGACGTGTCCCAGTGGTTGCCAAGAACCCAAACCGCCCAAAATTATGTTTTCTCCATTACTATGAATAACATCTACAAAGTCAGCATCCGTCTGATCTAATCTCGCCCTTGGATCTTGTGATTCAAATAATGGTCCTGCTGGATCCAAACCGGTTATTCTGCTTAGATTTCCTAGTTCTGCGCCAGCAAATCCAGCCACATGTGCACCAAGGCTAAATCCAATCAAATGTAATTTTTCCGGCGTAAGACCTGATTGTTCTACGAGACCTTTCAACAGGACAGACAATTGTTTACCTACTAATCTTGTATTAGTAGCTGCTTTGACGTAATTCGGTAACTCCGCACCTTTTGCCCAATCTACACATATTATATTCATTTCTTCCTAAAAAGCGAATATCGAAACATTTTAGATTAAACTTCCTAACAAACCAACTCTTAAATACTTACAACAGCCATTAAAGCACTTCTGAGTTCGTAGACCCAAATATGGGTGCAATCACTACCAAAACCATGAATTAGAATTTTAGTAGGAAGACTTTTGTTAAAACCTTGTGTTGCCCATTTGAATGCATACGTTAAATTTCCAAACGGAACTTCAGCATGTGAAAAACCGCTTCTTCTACTTCTATGTCCTGGATACAAAAGAAATTTTGTAGCAACTTCTTCTGGAGGGCTAGGTAACATGTCCAAATAACCAAACGGACCTGATGCTTCGAAGCATCCTAGATCTTTGTAGCAGACATTTGACTGTTGGCGTTTTTCCCTGAAATTTAACGGACGGGTGAATAAATGTTTAATGAAATGAGGATTCTGAGTTTTTATAGTTTATATTAATTTATACTGAATAATTTAATTTTATATAAATAAAATAAAATTATTATTATAATAATAATCATATTAATATATAGACTACCTATTTACTACATACATCAGTCATTAACTATTTTAGAAGACGAGGAATGTCTTGTTTATTATGAAACCTTAGTATTCCATTTTAGTTACGAACGAAAAAAAACATCTCTGCTTACTGTATTGTGAAAAGACAAACGAAATAAAAGTTAATTCTTTTAAAGTATAATGATAAATACGTTTTTAACAAAATATATCCCATTGTTATAATTTTTTCTTCGGCAAGCATACTGTAGAGGTAGATTGACGCAAAATATTTTCAATATTAAATGTCCACAAAAGAACAAAATGCTTTTAGAACTATAAATTCATGTTTACGTGACATTGTTATGGTTACGATTCTGAAAACGAGTTCTGGTCTTAGAGTGATACAGTGCCTGCATTACTTTAATAAATACACTAAAGAGAGTTTCGCTCAATTTGATTAGTGGCAAGAATGTCATGTGTAACTTGTAAGCTGTGGCGTGAACGGGTAATTTCTATTACTCCGATATCTTCAGTCCAGTTATAAGACAGTTCCGGTTACCGTCTCGCTTCGTTGGGTTTATTGTTTAAAGCATTGTATGGAGAATTTAGAATTGCCGACATCCGTTGGGTGTTCTGTTAGATCATTATAAGTAATAAAAAGTACAAGAATGAATGGGATAATTTAGCCTTCTTCGAGAAACGAGAGGATTTATCTCGGCATGTTTATTACCTTGTTGGTACTTATTAAAGCCCTAGTGTCATTTGTGGGAATTTACAAAAAATAATAAGTAAGATCAGACTTTAAAAATCTAGTATTTTAATAATTACTAGTTAACTTTCTTAAGGTCCAAGTGTACCCAAAAAACGTGTGTTGTTTGTTTAATAAATAATATAATAATGTGATAACTTTGGTTTTAAGTTAATAGTCGAGGAATGTTAAAAACTTACTTACCTAACTTGTTTTGGAAAAAAAAAATTTTTAATTAAATTATTTCGCATGTTATACGTGAAAAATTAATTTTGGAGAAACTGTACATTCAAAATTAATCAAAATATTATCACTTAAGTTTCATAGTATTTGAACTATTTTCTCAAAATTTTAAGAAAATCGCATGTCTAGGGACTAAACTATTACCTCCTTTTTGCCAAAAAAAGCAGTTTTTTTTTGGCAAAAAGCAGGTTTTTTGGCAATAATTTAGTCGCTAGACATACGATTTTCTTAAAATTCAGGGAAAATAGTTCAAATACTATGAAATATAAGTGGTATTATTTTGGTTAATTTTGAATGTACAGTTTTTCTAAAATTAATTTTTCACGTATAACATGTGAAATAATTTAAATAAAAAATTTCTTTTTCCAAAACAAGTTAGGTAAGCAAGTTTTTAACATTCCTAGACTATTAACTTAAAACCAAAGTTATTACATTATTATATTATTTATGAAACAAATAACACACGTTTTTCGGTACACTTGGACCTTAAAAGAATCATTAATAAATGTGCAGTGAACTTTGTTTTAACATGGGTTCCAATTATCGTACAGTAGTGACTAAATTTAGTAAAATAAATATAAAATAAATATTAAATAAGTCAACAAGTCTATAAGTGGAAATAATTGCATCCAAAGATCCAGATTTTTAATAGGCGTTCAGTTTTCATTTAAGCTGTTCACCGTTTTTTCACATTCCTGCATCTTTAATCTGTACAGTATTTTTTCCTTTTGGTTAATTGTGATTAATACCCTTTACCTGTGTAATGTTAAGATGGATTAAAGTTAAAGCAAATGTACTAAGGCAAAAGGATTATTGACAAAAATTTTCGTTCTGTAAGTTACTTTGTAATTAAATATTGATTATTACTCGATTTAAAAATTTGTAAAAATGTATTTAGAATGTGATCCCTAATAAGTTAAAGTGTAGAACCTCGTAAGTTGGTGTGATGTCTATAACAAAAAATTATAATCAATTTAAGATTATCTAAGTTCATGGAACTTCTTACTTAATTTAACAACTTCAAAAGTGAAATAATTGCTTCGTTTGATTTTATAAAAGGCGTTCAGGGTTCACCTACATCTGTTACGTTCCAGCATCATTAACTTAGACAGTGTTTGTTATTTGTTGGATTATTGTGAAGGTTAGCCTGTACAGGTGTTAGTGCCAACGTGGATTAAAGATAAAACAAATTAAGATAAAAGGATTATTTACAAAACATTCGTTTAGTAAGTTTGTATAATTAAATAATTTCAAGTTCATTCACGATAGTCATCAAATAAAATGGTGCTCGATTTAAAAATTAGTAAAACATAATTAGAATGGCATCTTTGTTAATTTGCAGTCTAGAATCTCGTAATACATGTAGGTTTCATACTTTATAATAATTAAACGTGATGTTTTATGACACGAATTATTGTATGGTTGCTAAGTAATCTTTATTAATTTAACTTAATAAACAAAGTTTAAAGTTAATATTCATTTGTTATAGCTTGGCACGACAAATTGTTTGTGGTTCATTTAACAAAAATTAAATAATAACAATAAGTGACAAAGCACTTAATGTAACTCAGATCATTGCTTAAACAACAAACAATTTGCGTGGCGCCCTCTATATTGTTCAATCATTCATGTATCCTATTTGAAATTAACAAGTCTTTGTGAAAAACACCCACGACCGCTGAAAATATTTTGAATAAGTGAGAAGCCTCTGCCGGGAGCTATAATTTTGTGATTATAAGATGTTTACGCTCTATTTATTTAATGTTTATTTGTTGATAAAGAATTTTGCTGGTTACATTTGGTTCTCCTAATCGTGTGGGGCCTTTTGAGCTTTCGATAGTTGAAAAAATGCAGTCGCGTTGAAGCGTTAAATGATTGATGCTCATTAAATAAATCTAAGCTAAATGAAACAAATACCCACCCATTATGTTTTAAAACTAAAAATTCTCGTGACGATGTAAAATGTTTAAATGTTAAAAATTTAATCATCTTGGGGAACCCATTGTATATATCTGTAAAACTATTAGTAGAAACGAGTTTAATTAAAAAAAATGCGAGTTTCAGTTGAAAGTTTTTTAGTTGCAGTATGTAGTACATTGTAGAGTGTACTATTATGCTAACATCTGCCTCTATATGCAAAAGAGTTGTTTCAGAACTATGTTTAGATTACCACGACAGATGTCATCAGGGGCGGATAAGCGGTAGCATAGTGGCCCGGAAAATTCTGTCCAGCTCTTGTCGACAATTAAGTAAAAAAACCATTTAAGGACATTCTGAAACAAAATTCCATATATGTACATTAAAAGAGTTCTATTAAGTATATGCATTACAAAAATTTGAAGGTGCTTACGGTTTTGCACTTCTAATGGTTTTTGTGTTTTGGTAAAGAATACAGTTGTTAAGGGAAAACATGAAAAACAATTGTAGTGTACTGTAAGGATGATAATCGCGTAGACGTGCTACACAAATTCGACCTTAAAGACATTGTGCTGTCGGACGCTTCAGTTGTCAGCTACTGCTAATACTTAAGAACTTTTGTTATAAGCCGCGTTTGCCCGGTCTGACATCTCTGCAGACCATGCAGTAACAAGTACATGCCAGGTGTATGTACCCAATGTTCCACAGGGTTCCTATATAGACCCTTGTTATACCAGCCAACCAGGATTTTCTCCGTATTCCTACGGTCCTTCCGCCCTTGGATGGCATGTAAAGAAGTTTTTAAAACTAACAAAATCTTAACAATTATATCAATTTATACAGTGTGATCTAAATTGAGTGAGGTCGATTTATAAGGTATATTATTTTTGAGATGCCACTGTAGATTAAAAGAAGGAGAAACATGTCTGAAAAGTAGGTATTCGTATTGCCAACGTGATATTTTAATGTCGCGGTAAATTCAAACATCATTTTAGATCCCCTTGTATATATCTTGCGGGACTGTACGTAAGAATAATATTAGTGTATCTAATATAAGCAAGGAAACCTTCATAATTACATAATAAGACATCTAAAACGGTTATATAAGCCTCCAAGACTTTAATTGTACACAATAAGGAATGATTTGATGACGGCACCTACTTACAATTAGATACATGATGAAATAAAAAAATGCAACTCGTTAAACATTTATTGTTAAATTATTTATAGATAAAATTTTTCCAGAAACATCGTTATTTTTCATTACTTTCAAATGGTATTTGTTTTTTTTCTTTTTTATTATTAATTACGTTTTAATAATATTTTACAATTACCAATTACGGACAGTACATTAACTTTTAATTAATCAAAAATTAATATTAATGCATTTACGCATATAAAACATACTCTAAAATATCATTCATTGCAGTGTTGGAGTTGTGTAACAAGGATGAGCGATGAGATGAAAAAACGTTCGTCGTCGCTTGTTTCTGGTATCACTGGACGCAACCAAGTTTGGTATTAGCAAATATAGTAAACGTAGTGTCGCCGCTTTTGACGGCAATAACTAAAAGTCCAAAGAAAATTGTTTTTTTATTATTCGTCTCCTGATATTATCTATAAAAATGCAACAAAAGGCAAAGTGAAGTACAATTAATAAACTACCGAGGTGTTTTTGTCTTTTTTTAGAATTAGGCACAGTTAATATTTTACGGTTTTTTTAAATCAATCTACTTTTCTGTTTTCTTGTAAACTTTTTTCCATGAAAAATACTTGTTACATGCTAATTTCGCAGCACCCTGTATAGCTATGCTTTTGTGTTATATTGTATAGCATTAGGGATTTTCGCATTCTCTCTCCTTTTAGTTGTCATTTTGTTTGGAACTAACTTCCTGTTGATAAGAGACTTCTCTTCGTTTTGTTCAGTGACCTACACATTGGGTGCCAAAATTTCAGTTGGCCCTTCACGTTGTGTGCCAGAATTTCAGTTGGCTCTGCAAGTAGGGCGTCATAATTAAAGTTGTTGCCCACAAAATGGGGACTGCACAAAAGGTTTTCTGTAATGGGCGCCAAGAATCGTCTAAAATAGCTCCAGTATTTGTTGACAAAATCTGAAAAGAACAACACATTTGCGACTACTACCAATGTGGTCGACTTTTCCCAATAATGGCTCCTCGATAGCTGAAGATATAAACCCCAAATACCACCCATATAAATAATAAGTATTCAAGTGAGATATACATTGCTTTATTAACAAATTAGCAAATCAGGTAAAACAATCAGGTGTGATATTTTTAATCAAGGTGAAATAGCCTTCGCAAAAATTAAAAATAGGTTATTGATTTTAATATACAAATTTGAACGGAGGGAGAATTCATGCAAGCGTCCACTATTCTATATAACTCAATCACTAAATCAATATAATAATAATCATTATAGATAAATAAACATAGACTAACAGTTCAAGTCTCAAAAATGTAACTGGCACTGTAAATTAACGCGAATACATGTGATATAGAGATGCGCAATCATTAATCGTCAGATTTTAATTGTTTAACATATACTGAGCAAAGGTTGTGCCTATACACACTCGCAAATATTTCTAACAAGGTAAACTGATCATATAATATAGGTATATGCAATAGATACATAGATATCAATGGTACACGCACACTGGGGAAAACCCATTTAACACAGAAAAATTATAATATACAAATATACAGAAAAGATTTATATTTACAATAAAGGATTGTCAAACGTTATTGCTACTACGAATAGTTGCTATAATATAAGAGACTCACGATACAGGTGTTCTTCAAAACTGGATAGGAACGCCACCAACCAGGTAATTGTTCGTAGGCAAACTCGGCGTATTGTTATTTTAACAACCCAAATATACGACAAAGTGTATAGAGGTAAAAATAACAAAGAATAATATAAACCAGAAAGATAAAAAAAGGTATGTAACAAATAAAATCAAATTACCAGAATGCACCAAGCAAACATTTTATAAATACCTTAGATAAAAGGCGACCTTCTGAAAGAGTTATACCGCTCCCAAATGCGGCTAACGTCGATTATATATCGAATCATGTCAAAAGAATCACACTATAAGGGACTGAATGTAAAGAAAAGCTAATCTACAAACTTACAAGAACGTGCTTCTAACCTCCAAAAAAGAATTAGTGGAAAAAGTCCTTACGGCTGCCAATAAAATTGGAAATCGCTAGCAAAAATTAATTATCGATCTGCACAAATGCCATTCCCATTTTACAACATAAAGGGAAAATTAGATTAACGGCGATGCCACTGAAACATTCTTTTAAAGAATTTGCTAAACACGAACGAACAAAACGAAGAGAAGTCTCTTATCAACAGGAAGTTAGTTCCAAACAAAATGGCAACTCAAATGAGGGAGAATGCGAAAATCCCTAACGCTATACATACACTTATACTACACTACATTATACTTACTATACTACACGTATAGAAAGAACTTTCTTCTTTATTTTGGTTCAAGTCAGATGTGAGAATTCTAATTTAGCCAATTTTTTTTGTTTTGTCAGTACAGCAAATATATATTTTGATCAATTGCTCTATTATATTTTGTGATTAGATTTTACAAGATATTATATTATAAATTTTTAACCCTATGTTTTTGTATTATACTTAAGACCCGCTCAAGCTATCCGAGGTCCTGGACTATCCATACTTTGGTTTCACTAAATCATTAAATATTTTCTAAACATTAACTCCAGTTTCACGGACGTTTATTTGAATGTTTTTGCACAGATTTTCAATAGAGTATTTATTCCAGCAGTACTGATATGAATCTATTTTTGTGGAAATGCCGATAAGAACTCTTTGCAAAGTGAGAGTAATAACAGTAAAAAACCGTTTCCTGTAATTATTAAATCTGAAACTACTACCTACCGTCGATGTGTTTTCCGTTCGTACCGACGTTTTTCCCATTGTTGCATAGAATTAATTACAGCTTTGTACAATTTAGCATCTTCTATTTCGTCCAAGTGTTCCAGGACTGGACTCGCCCATGGTCCAGCTTCAACTGCAAGAAAATCAAATTATAAATAAATTGTAAATTAAAGTGAAGAATAAAATTAAAAAAGTAAAACCACGTTTCTCACGTATGCACGTGTAAACTTCAACAAAAACCGTTAAACGTGCTCATTCCGTTATTATAGTTATTAAATTGTGTAACAAATGATATATGATATTATGTGTCCCACTTACGTAACAATAATTTTTCTTTAGAAACACTCGTTTAGAGGTGCTAATCCGGTTTTCTTATTACATCTTTCTGTAGTTTTTATTGTGTATTAGGAAATAAAATGGAATTATTATTACTGTAAAAACGTATTATATAATTTTCTTTGCACTCAATCAACTTTTTCAGTTAATTTAAAATTTAGTTAAGGTTAATAAATGATAGGTAATAATCTTCGTATTCAACACGATAGTATAATCTTTATAGTGGTATAAATAATTATTGTGCATTCATTTAAAAAAAAAGAGTAATGGACGTTTTTACAAAAATATGAACAAGTCGTAAAATAGTGTTTTAGCAAGGCGCCCTTTTGGCTACGGTTAGAAGGAATCGCTAATAACACACTTTATATGAAACTGCAGCAGTCATAAAACATCACCAAAAGACATTTGTCAAAATATTTTGCGGCTGCATGTGAAATATTACACCTAGAGTCTAGCTTCACATGTAGCATTATGGTTAATAATAATTGAGGACGTTAACGTTTTTTTAATATTGGAAAAAGAAGAGTTCAAGTAAATTAATATCTGCAGACCTAATTTTGGATATTCGTAAAAGAATTTATTGCAGTTATGTTAAACTTTCAAATATAGCATGAAATCATAAATTAGTCATTGACTGTAAAAACTAAAAAGTCCAATTAAGAATTACAATAAAACTATTACTTTTGCAATCTAGAAAAATTTAAAAAATTCTGTAATACTGTAAGATTTCTGTAAATGGGTCATTCTACCGAATGAAAAAAATCAAACTTTGAAAAATAAACATTGCATTTTTTTATTATTTCTATTTTTTTATAACAAATATGTCAAAATAAATGACAAAAAACATATCGTCGTGCTTATATTCAAACAACTCCAATACCCGTTTGATGCATACAAAAATGAGGAAATTAGACAATTGAGAGAAAGGATAAGTAAACTTTCAAAAAAAGTATTTGGATGAATACTATAAAGCATCTTGTTAATTAAACAGAACACCCAATTAAGTGAAAAAACTAATTAAACTTAAGTGAATTTAGATCATCGTCATTCCTGTGCAAGCACAGAACTGTTACGTGAAATAAACAAACATAGCTATATCCACTTTGAGGTTAGATTATTACAGATCACATGTTCCAAAAATTCGTCAAAATGAGTATTGAATTGATAGCTTAAATGAATTTTAAAGTAAGTACGTAACTTGATATCGCAGGAACAGGAATGACGGCACCAATTCTGACACAGATAAGTTAAGCTCTCAGTTTTGTTGTGTTAAACTAGGAACAAAAATCAGCAAATATATAAGCATCGCCAATGGAGGGGCATAGATGTTGGTTATCTATGTTGAAAGCTTTAAAATTCTGAAATACAAGAAACTTATGCAACTGTGGAGTCCCGTTGTCATGAAAGCACATTTTTAACTAACGTATGTCACATAAGTTTTGGGAAAAAATAAATAATGTATTGAAGATAATTGTAACATAATTTATTTAAATGGTCACTTTACGAACATTTTACCTTACATCTAAGTTAATTAAAACTACAGTTAAAATAATGACAAAGGGCCATGGTCTTCAATGGTACGCAGTTTTTGTCTAACTTGCCCCATCATGTTTTGGACAATGTTTATATCGATTTCTCTTATCTTTTGGTATATTCTACGTCTTAATTGTGCTTCATTTTGAGCTTCCCACCCATTATCATATACTTTTCTGCTCAATAGTCCCCAAAAATTGTCGATGGGTCGAGCCTGTGGGACATTTGGCAGATTGTCAGCTTTTGGCACAAAAGGTATGTTTTGAGCTTCTAACCATATTCTAGTCGTTCTTGCATAATGGCAACTTGCCAAGTCTGGCCAAAACATTATTTCATCACGTGGATGAGTCGTAGTAATAAATTCGAGCAACTTCGGTAGACATCTCTCAGTATAAACGTTGGCATTGACTGCTTCACCCCTAACATGCCCAATATAAGGTCGTGAAACTCCGCTCTCAGATATAGCACACCAAACTAGTATTTTGTCTTAAAATTTTTTTTTGGCTTTGTATTTTACATTATCTGGACAATTTTCTACATTATCGGTATAAAAACCATCATTGCCTTTTATTTCTGAGTGAGAAAATGTAAAATATTTTTCATCGTCCATTATGATCACTTTATTGTTTGCAAAATGAATTCGGCGTAATCTACGACAACAAATTGGAATTCTTCGTAACTGATCCTCTGTATAACGTGGACATTTACGTCTTTTACGGTACTTTAAGCTTTTTCTCTGCAATACTCTTCTTATAGTTTCATAAGAAACATTAAATCTTCTGGATAACTTTGGGTATGACGTTCCAACTCGATCTTTTGCACTTCCACAGATTCGGTTAACGCGATTTTCGGTCAGCAAATTCGGACGTCCACTTTTTGGTAAATTGAGGCATGGTATACCCTGTTCACATTCTGCAATTGTTCTATAAATGGTTGTTTTCGAAATATTTTGATTGCGAAAAATGTTTACAATTTCTCGCTTGGACACATGTCCAACCAGGTTGTAAATGCTTTTTCGGATTTCAAGCTTGTACGACATAACGGCACAAATTATTTGACATCTACGGAGTGTCATAACAAATTTGAGTAGTAATGAATATTTGTTTACAATGGTTACTAGATTGCAAGTTATTTACATTTATTTTTAAGCCCATTAAAATTTTCCCAAAACTTATGTGACATACGTTATTAATTGATAAGGTAAGATAGGTAGTAAATACTCGTATACCTCCCGATTGCACCTTGTCTGTTTTAGGTTAAATCTCCCATTAAAATTGTCCTAAACTTCATTAAATTGAAAAAATAAATTAACGTCGCCCAAATCATAGATAAAAAAGGGACGGGACTAGAAATAAATTTACAATTGAGTTGCTTTGATGATTTTTATATTTGCGAGTTATGATTATTATATGCATATAATAGCCCACTAAGTAAGTCTGGTTTACATTCTTTAAAGTGTTTAAAACAATTAATTATTTAATGATTAATTTCTAGTGATATATCTCAGCATTATGGATTCATTTTGGAATTTTCAATTAAAATGTCAATGTATTGCTTTTCAAAAACTTATATTTTCATCTCGAGAAGTGAAAGTCGCATATTACTTTGGAAATGATTACACAATTAATAGTTTGCACCCAGTAATGCTCGTCTAGTTGGTTCTGATTATGACTAAAAATAAATAAACATTTGTAGTTTTTATTTTAACTGCTCTGTATAACGCAGAAAAAAACAATTACGACTCGAAATAAAATCGATTTCTTTTGTTCGTGAGATTACTTACTCACCGCTTCCCGCGCCGCTCGGAAGAAAATTTTCACCTTTTATATAACTTACTATTTTTTACTATTGTATAAAAAGAGTGAAATCGTGTGAATATATTATATATCTTGGGACTAAAGTACATCTTTTAATCCTGAGTGGAAAGTCTATTTGTTGGCATACACAAAAATTAATGACACTGTGGTGTACACGCTATTTTTATGCGATCTAACAGACTTAATCGCAAAAATTCCAGAATTTGCAGAAATTCCCAAAAATACTGTTAGGGGCCATTCATTAATTACGTAAAGATCCCGAGGGGGAGGGGGTTCTCAAAATCTCTACATGCCCTTATCTCGGGGAGAGGGGGGGTCAAAGCCATTCTTACGTAAGATTTTATAAGTCGAAATAAGCGATTTTTAACATAGTTTGATGAATATTTGAGAGCAAAACTTTTGGGAAAACAAATATGAGAACTATTTTTTTTAAATGGACAATTCTATTTATACATATTATTATTTTAAAAAATTTTTATTGCTGATTAAGTTTTTAACATCTTTGATGTGTCTATTTTAACACATTTTGAAGCTTAAAAATAAAAATTATATTACATTCTTTTTTTATATTAATCTTACTTTTATTATTTGAAAAAGAATTCCTTTTATTATCACGCAATAATAGCATTGAATGATTAATCACAATTGTATATCATTTTAATCAAACTAACATCATTTCACAACTTTGAAAATCCCGCGCAATTTCTATGCTGTTCCAATAATGACGGCTTCAGCCCCACTCTTTTTTTATAAAGTAGATTCGCCAAAGACTAGCTAATTATCTAATAACGGGATCTTACGTAAAAAGGGGGAGGGGGAGTCCGAGAAATCTTACGTGCCCTTACATGGGGAAAGGGGGGTCAAAAATATCAAAATCATGCTTACGTAATTAATGAATGGCCCCTAAAACGTCATCCTCACAATTGAGCTCTGTTCACAATCACATAGTTTCACGAAAATAGATTTTAGGTTCTCTTTGACGTAAAGTAATTACTTGTTTTAAAAAATAAAATAAATCACAAAATCTAGGATTTGTTATAAGTGAAGCACTTTACTCTATAGAGAGTAAAGCACTACTTTACTCTCTTTTTTTTGGTAGTAAAGTAGAGTTTTATATACTCTTTCACTCGAAAAGTCGTGTATACAACGCGTGCAAAATGAATGTGTTTTCCACTCGTCGAGATTTTAACTTTTACTAGTTAAAAATACATTTTGCAACTTGCATAAATAATTAATTAATTATACTAAATACTTATAAAGGATTTACCACGGTAGTAAAATTTGACACCTACGTCGTGGTCGTGAAACCATTTTTTATTATTTATTTGGTGCAGCGGTACTGAACCTTTGACCCACCCTAGCAGCTTACTGCTGTTTTCACATATATTTGTTTCTGGAAGCAAGTATGTCATGTTTAACGAGTAATTGGACGAATAGTTCTGGAATATGGTCACCACTCGTAAATGTTAAAAAGATAGGGCATTTTCGCTTCAAGGGACAGTCTGAAAGAGTGCCTGAAAGCGCGACGTTAATAGCAGCGTTAATATTTAGAGTTCAAGTGGGATTCTCCTATTATTTTGGTTTGGTGTTAAAATAAAATTAACGTTTTTGTATCGTACCGTTGAGGTTGAAGTTTGAGAATAATTGAGAAATACTGTATTAAACTCTGAAAGTAATTCTAGTAATAGGTTAACTTCCAAAGTTTCCTTAGAAAAGTTATTAATATATGTGGATTTAGGTTTGTTTTGATATTACTTCCGATCATCGTACAGTAGTAACTAAATACTTCAAGTAGTATAAATAATAACAAAGCCCAAAGATTCAGTTTTTATGACACGGGTTCAGAATTCAACTATGTCTGTTACGTTCCAGCATCTTTAGCATGAACATTGTTTTTTAAAAGAGGTTTAGAGTTTAACTATAGCTATTACGTCCCAGCATCTTTAGTATGAACAGCGCGTGTGTTTGTTTTTTGAGTTATTGCATGGCAGACTTTAGTGTACCAAGCAGGAGCTGTAAAAAACAACACTGTAATGTTACCCATATTTTCAAGAAGTGCTAGATTATTTTTACTTCAGAAAATATAAAACAAAAGTTGTCCTTCCAAATCTTGTTAGAATAATGTCAACTGCGTTTGTAATATTAAAAAATTATTCATCTTTAAGTTAGTTCGCCTTGTTATGTATTTTCATTATTAATTGATAATTGTTAATTAAATTAAAAATATAAATTTCTATTTTTTAATTATGCAAATTCTGTTAGATGTAGATAGATACATTAGAGAATAATTAATAACCATTTTAACCAAAAAAAAAACTTATATTAAGTAGAACGCTGTCCAGTATGATTTGCACAGGTATCTATGATTTAATACATACTCATTGAAAAAATTAAGTAACAGATGTTGACATTATTCTAACCAAAAATTGGATGATAAATCTTGTTTTGCATTTTTTAACATATATAATCTAATACTCCCCGAAAATATGAGTACAATTATAGCGTTGCATTTTTACAGCTCCTACCTGGGACACTAAAGTCTACCATTGTTATTGTCATGATTAGTCCTTACATGTTAGTGTCAAGGTGGATTAAGGTTAAATAAACGTATAAAAGTAATTAGATTATTGGCAAAACAAACCTACAGTAAGTTCTTTTGTAAATAATTATTTTAAAATTCATTTTCGATAATAATAAAGTAAATTGGTTCCGAACTTAGAAAATAGTAAAATTGTGTTTAGAATGGGATCCCCAAATAAGTTAATGTGCATAATCTTAAAATGCTCTTAGATTTCATACATTAATTAATTGTTGCTCCCTTTATATTGTTCAGTATGTGTTGTATCTGAAATCAGTAAGCCTTTGTGATTAATGTCGACTACTTCTGAATATAATTCGAATAAGTAAAAAGTCTCTTCCGAGAGCTATATTTTGCGTAATTAGAAGGTTTTTATGATTTATTTGTTTATTTATGTTTATGTTTTTTGAGTTGTTGGAATTATACAGAGTGTTGTGTAAACTAGAACTAGATTTAAAAAATATGATTTGAAAATAAACCTAACCGTTCGACGTAGTTTAAAATATTTTTAGAAAAAACACTAAATTTGACACTGCATAACAGAGATATCGAGTCGCGAAGTTTTCAAAGATCATTCGCAAGTGTATATGCATCATAGGCAGCATGTTATGAACTACTTATTTACTTTTTACGTTCATACTTATTAATCAAGTAAACAATGCATCCACATCATTACTTTTGCCTGCTCGCGCACAAAAAGAATATAACGGAATGCCACCTTTACAATTATGCAACCTTCAGTGAATGAACCCAAATTCATTTCTTTACATTCAGTTAAGTCAAAAAAAACTTTTGCCTTTGGAAATATTCGGAAATACCTAATGTCTAATGTTAATCCCTTCTAACTATTACATACTAATACCTACGTGTGTGTTTGGTAACAGTAGTTTTGTTACTACAGTTTGCTTTTATTTCTAATTGCTAATATTTACTTTACGTTTTTTGTGTAAATAGTTAACTACAGAAAAAATTACACATCTTTTAGAGCATTTTAGATAGCGTCAAGCGATCCCTGAAGGCTAGAAAAGTAGTATTATTGTTATTATTATTACAGTTGAATATTATTATTACAATAAAGCAATTATTATTATTATTTGAACTCGACTTACATAAAGAATCTCATTCTGCCAAAAACTTTTTCCTAGTGTTACAAAGACAAAAAGTAAATGAAAGTTCTTTTTGCATCAAAAGAAATTCTTTAGTTGAAACAATTTTTATAACACGGAAGATTTAGAAAATCTTCCCGTCACGATATGAATAACATATAGAAAAGTTTCATGGTCATTCACGATATAACTTATTATACACCATAAAAAATTATACAGTTACTTTTAATTTAATACTAGGTGTTTAATACCCTCTCGGTCAATAAACTAACAATGTTTAAAACACAGAAGATGAAGAATCTAGAACAGCGTGGAACAAGCACCATGTTTTTTCACTTTAATGTGGTTCCTTTCATTTATAACGTTTTGATATTAAAAATATTACACTAATGAAGTTTGAACCTGTTTTTATTATTAGACATTCAATATTTATAAAATTTAAATTAAATTAAAAAAGTATTTTTTTATTGTATTTATATTTTCAGTATTATGAAACCGATTGAATTACCGATTCGTGACATGAAGAAATACGTGGGCAATTCATATGGGACATTTTAAAAGATTATTGTGAAATATGAAAGTTTTCAAGATAACACAAGGGCAAGCACCCATGGAACGGGAGACAAGTATTACCCGTTAAAGATTAGAAAGTTCCTATTCCAGAGATGTAAGTAATTTTTTCATCAAACATCCTAATCATTTTGTATATAATAGATTAGGTAATAATTTTAGTAGGACAGTGTTGGTTGTCAGCTTAGATTCCAATTTGAACTGCAGTCAAGCAAAGCTATTTTGCCTTGAACAGTAGTAAAGTAAATTCTGTCAAATACAAAAGATAAGTAAAGTTTATTTTTTGTTAAATACAAAACGCCGTAAAAAGTTTTTGAAAAGTTAATTTATAATTGGAATATAGTGTTTACTGGGATTAAAGTGTTTTACTTTTTCACAAAATAAAAATGATAAAAAATTAAAAAAGTATTTGTGCCTTCGTTAATACAAGTACATTAATTTAATGGGGAAAAAAACTATTTTTAAGTATTTGTTTACTACTTTATAAATATAAAAGAAAAAATAAATAACGAAAAACAGCACATAAAATACAACAGATAAAAAAACTGCGAAAATAATTTGATGGTTTGAATTTTACCATTTATTGAAACTACAAATTTACGGAATTGATTCTGAAACCTTGGATGGGTATTGGAATAATCTATAGAATAAAGGTTTATGTTTTTAGCAAGAACAATATAGCTTTGGCATGCTGTTCATGTATTATAGATGCCATTGTATAGTTGGAATCGACGTCTAAATAAGGTAGAACCCATATTATTGTGTTAAAAAAAAATTAAATTTAGAGTGAAACTACAATCTCTACTAAATGCATCTTTAATTTAGTTTTATTTCTAAAAACATATTATCTCAATGCTTTTCATAGCAAAAGTCAGGACTAAGAACTGTTTTACACATACGATCATTTATGCGAAATTCTTAACTAAATTTTTCACCAAATATTCACAATAAAGCTTTGGAACAATTTAGAATTTGTCCGTAATCTACGCGGAAGAATGAAGAGTGCGTACAGAAAGCTCGTAGTTGACGTGCAACACATCGATTTATTTTGTTTATAAAAATGGTTTTTCGCATTGTAAAGTATTATTAAAGCAAACATACAATGTTAATGAAGGTAAGAATCAAGTAACATTTAATCGCTAGATGTGCAAAATGTCTGTAGGTTTATTTTATTTATTGAAGTCGAACGGTCATATTGCTTTTACAATGACAGGTCCAGAAATCGTTAAATTTGTTATAAGTTAATATTAAATTGTACTGCATCCTAAAATAACGGTTAATTAACTATTGATAATTGTATACAAAATATGTTTAATACTCTTATACCATGAACATATTATATTACATATATTTATCAACAATATTTTTGTTACAATGTAAAGTCAACAAAATTCTTCTAAATACACCAACTATTTTTATACGACGTCATTCTTTGTTTACAATGAACGCCTAGCTGCTTCGCAAACACGCGTGCGTATGACCATAAATTTGAAGATAATTTGTGTTGTATTGTATTGCATGTGTAAAACGAGACGAAAGTGCACACCAAAATATTATTCACTAATTTATTGTAAAAATTTTGTCGAAAATCTTCAGCAAAGTTTTGATTAAAGATCTCGTATGTGTGAAACAGCTTTAAGACACCTAAACTTAACTTAACCCAACCAGGTCAACTTCAAGAAAACAAGCGAGAAGCAAACTTGCAGAAGGCATTTTCTCCATTTTTTTGCAAAATAGATACTTAAACTATAAGTGCCACAAAGATACGCTTGAAATAATAAGTTATACTTGATTTAGAATAACAAACTACAAATTTTCTTACAGGAATACAAAACATAGCTGTTAAAACTGTTCAGGCAAATGTACTTTGAAAATTAGTTAAATAAAAACCATAATGAAAAAAATTATTTACTCAAAAGTCAAACAAATTAGTTTTTTTAAGAGACTTAGCTCCCAAATCGAATATTGAGTTTTTTAAACAAACTGAATTTTTATGTCAAATATAAAAGTTTTAAACAAAACTTTACTTCTAAGTCACAAGTCAAACCTAAAAAAAGGAAAACTCTTTTAAGTCACCATAGTAGTAACTATGTTGATGTTATAATGCAATAAACGCAGGTTCTGTTCTCGGTCAAGCTGGTAATTCTTTAGAGCAGAGAAAAATTTCAAACCTGTCTTCTTCTTGGATAAGTAAATAAAACCGTAGGCCCTGTCTCAATTCGATGTTTGGGACATTAAAAGTGCTTACAATCTCTAGTAGAGATTCCATCCTCTAGGGGATGGAATTCCTTCAGATTGGCCTAAATTCTAGTAGGATCCATATGATCGTAGGATAGGAGGCAATAGGATCAGCCGTAGTAATCAATGTTATTAGTTACAAGAAATTCCCCGCACCCCTTCTCGTCTTTAAATTCTCGTTCAAAAATAAATAAGCTTTTAAAAACTTGGCTTTTAAGCAAACACTATAAAGGAACGTAGTTTTTAAGACATTCTTTGAAAATTCCTTGTATTTTCTTCAACAGTATGATTTTCATTTTTATAATCAAAATCTCTTTAAAGCACCACGAAACATATTAATACAGTCACGTTGTTTTCAATGAATCTATAAACTGAGCATGTCCGATGTTTACGGACAAAATGCGATTTGAAAATCCATTGTCGAGCTGAATGCATTTTGTTGTCCAAGTAAGTTTGTCTATTTATTTACACTGAAACAAAACGCGCATTGAACTTCTAAATCACGACTGCAGATACTTTATATTCACATGAAAAAGCCTCTATCTCATACCTAAAACAATTAGACAAAATGCTTTTTTGCATGTCTGCTTCTCAAGTAGGCACTAAATTGATATTGGCAGAATCGGATATTTTTTTTCAAAAATTGGTTTAATTTCGTAAAACAATTTAAAGAAGATATACGAGGGAAGGATTCGAACACGCGGTTTTTGATTACAAGTCTGATACAATAACCGCTAGACCAATTTGGTATACAAGCTTTTCCTTATACTTCTATAACGGCCATTAAACCAACAAGTCTCTTAAGTATTTTTCTGAACAGTTTCTGATTTTGTTCATAGAGTTTAATATGTTTTCGACGTAAAATGAATTCTTCTTTCAGTTGATACCGAAATTTGTACTAACATTTGCAAGAGTTGAATTTCCTATATTATCGCTTACAAAAAACACAAAATTATATAAATTTGAAACAGAAAAAATAATTAAATTTTTTGTAGATTTATGTGAAATATAAATCGTAGCAAATTTTAAAGCTATAAAACTAAAACCATAAAAGTAGTATAGGTATAGCTATTTGTTACATTATCTCTACTAATTACTTTATAAACCGATTATAATTTATTCAGACTACACCGGTAATCTCAATTTCCCGTGGTAAGTTGAATTATTGATTTTCGTCTAATAAGTTTAACGTACCTACTTAAAACCTAACTGCATGTGAAACTGCAGTTTCATTCATTAAATTATTAATAAATAATTAACGTAGTCCTTGTTGAGGTATTAATTAAGACAAACGTAAGAACAATGTAGTTATTTCAATCGTAGGTGTATTATGTAATTAATAACTTTTCAGAAGTCAAATAGAAATTTTTAACCAACCCATATCTTATTATTTAATAAATGAAACAAAGCGATGTCTAAATGAAGATCAATATTTATTTTTAAATACGATTTAACTAAAACTCTTATGGAAAAAATTGTATATCAAAACTTTCATTTAGTTTTACAAATTGAAGGTTACATACGAGTATATACATCACAATTTTTTGGTATACTCTATACATAAATAGATTTTGTTAATTACAATGCAACCCTAGAACACGTTATATTAAGACTTATTTTATTTTTATCATTGTATTGATGTATCGGTTTTATGGACGAGGAATCAGTTATGGTACCTATTATGTAGTTTGTGTTGCAGGATCCTATCATTATTTTGATAGAATGTACATGGTTGGGCTTTTCTTTATTGGAAAATACTTTATTTTAATGTTAAATCCGGTTATTGTATAAATAAAAAAAACTTACTTCTCGGTAGGTGTAGCAAAGTTTAAAATGCAAATAATTTTAGTCTATTTACGACACAAAAATGGCCAAATAAAAAATTCAAAGTATATTTTCGTTTAAACGAGGTTTATGTATTGCTTTTTGCAAAGTGATTTCTTTTCGCACATTACAAAGTTACTCTTTTGGTCACGTATTGAAATCACTTCGTTTATTGTAATAGTCAACAGATTTTTCCAAACAAAGATAATTTCTTTGAAAAACGATAATAAGGTAGAATATACAGCAATTTACGACCTCCTTTTAAGCAAACAGAGTGTTTATCTTAAGCTAGACCCTTTAGATAGATATTAAACGTACACAAAAGAATATATAGTCTTGGAAATCACATTTTATATTTTACGAGGCATAATTACTCACATCTGCTCACATTTCCCAAAAAATATAAGGTAGTTTGGTCTTTGTAGCTTGAGTCTTTGTTATTGGTGACAATGATGTTAGGCCTAAAATTGGTAAGTTACAGACTTCCGGAATATAATGCCCTCCCCCTCTTTAAATTCTGAAGATCCAAGAATTCATTCCGCTGTTAGCATTTGTCCCGGGTGCAGCTTATACCGTCGATAAACTTACGCTGTTTGTGGAATGAATTTCAGAAAGGAAGTGCAAGACTTAAACCTTCAAGTGAGAATTCGACATATATATATTTCGTCTGGAAGTTATATATCAATTATTTTAGTTGGTTTAATGCCGATGTGGTCAAACGATTCAAACAAATTAGTGGTGGAATCTGGTCCTTTGAATTTTGAAAGATCATTGAATCCGTTATGTATGGAACTATCTCCCCTATTAATACTCAGTAAACTTGAATATATTTTGAGGAAGTTCTGCGAGAGAAATTTATAATAAAAGTTCAATTTTAGAAATTTCTAACCCTCATAGAAGAAAGGCACTTTATTTTTGATTACATCAATTACTTGAGACAAATTCCTGTTAAAAAATTGGCTCAACGAATTGTTTGTAGTCAATTGTTCACAACCATAAACAAGACGGATTTCTTTTCCCAAATTGCAGATTGCCGTTACAATTTCAAAAATAATAACAAAGAATTTGAGTGGCGCCCTTTATAATGTTGTCCATTTATTCGTCTGTTTATTCTGGAATTAATGTGCCTTTATGATTAACACCCACGACACCTGAAAATAATTTGTTTAATTCGCATTCGATGCATTGAGCTTTATTGCGGAAGTATATTTTTTTGCTATATTAACAATGTATAGTTTTTGTTTATTAGATTATTAATACTATAATGATACTTTTTAATTTGTGCTTGAATAACTTGAGAATTTGATGCTATGAATTGATGCCCATTTGTGGAGTTGGTAATATGTTTAATGCTACAGCTGGTGAACTAACTGTTAAGACCCAACATTTTAACCATCGTGGAAAAGAATAAAATAAATTCCTTGGTATTGTACCAAAAATACGCATCTTGCGTTGACTATCGCAATGGTGGCATACCGTCGAGGATTGTGGAATATCTAGACTACGTCGATTCTAAGCAGTACATGGGTCACTATCTGCGTCGCACATCGGCAACTCTTCTTGTAGATTCAGGTGCAGACATGACAACACTGAAGAGATATGGACTGTGGAAAAGTTATAGTATTGCATATAGAAGATAGCATGGTCTCCAAGAACAAACTATAGCGCCTAATTGCTGGAGTTGATGCTGAAGTATTGATGATTCCTTCAAATTTGAATGATCGTAAATATATCATCATTCGACAGCAATTAGGGTTCAGGAGGTTGTTCATTAGGAGGTTGCGCTTCCTCCAGACGATCTTTTTCCAAAATAATAAGTTAACGTAACTAAATTAAAGAACAAGATTAATTACGACTTTGAATGGTTTAAAGAATTTAAATGTTACGCTATAAAACTTTAACACTTCTTCAAAAACTTCCCTACTGATATAAAATATTCTATTATTAGAATTTCAGATATCTCTACTGATGTGAGCATTTGACCTCACAAAAATAGATAAACAAAGTTTTTCGTCGATTGTCTCGGTCTTTCCGAAAAGCTCACTGTTCAGTACTGATCAACTGCACGTCTTGTCACTCCACTTACCATTTTTACGGAGACCACTCGCGTAATGTTGTTTTTGCCAAGGTGTATATCTACAATGTGACTTTTTTCCACTGTAATGATGGTAGATTATTTATCATCCCTTAGGATAACCATTCAACGTACCTTTAATGTATCCTCGTTGATTCGTTTCTATTTGCTGTGGGATTGTAGTTCTACCAGATGTTCCTTGGTCCACCTCTCCCAAAGTTCAGATCGTGAGGGTTATCACTTAATTGAGTTATAGGTCGGGAATTGGGAAAGGGCTCGATTCATGCTAGCAGAGCGTACATCTCTTCAACCGTCAGTAGATAACCCGCGACTCATAAAAATATCAAATAGAATTTTACAACGAAGGAACAGCAGTGTGTGAATGTTTGTAAAGAAACAATCACTAGAAATCGAAATGATCGGTTTATCGTTCCTTTGGCCGAGTTGACCATCAAGCGGCTAAGGGTACTAGAAACCGTTTTAAAGAACCGTTTTATATAACGTCGTGTAAGCGATCGTTTACTTTGGCGTTAAACTGTTTTCTGAAATAAATCTAAAACATAATATTTTCAATGTGTATTTAAAAAAGAATACACTTTAAGCAGATAAATTACATACTATATATTGTACAGTCTAGTAAAATCTGAACTGACCACTTTTGGATTGAAATGATTCTTAGAAATATTCACCACCTTGTTTTAGGCTTTCGTATTCGTTGTTTGGCTATAACCGTCAGTAAGATAGAGATATTACGGATCATAGTTGTATAATAACGTTTAAATGTTGTTTTGCTTTGACCGGCGGCGGTACTCAACAAGTTTCTTAAGTGTTTCAGTATTTTAACTAAATACATTTGAAAATCTGTATGTATATTAAAAGATTAATAAATAACAAGTTACTGTCAACCATTGTAAATAGAAAGGCGGCTTCTAGTGCCCACTTCGCGTGCGGTTGCACAAAAGATTAGTTGTTAAATACCTACTACATACAAAAAATAATAATAAAAGTTTGTTTGATTGTGATAGAATGTACCATTTTATGAATCGTTGTGTAATCCGGTCGGGAAATTAATTAGTTTGTTGTAAGTACCTGCTATATACTGGACCAAACAAAAGCTGCTTAAACAAAAGTTTAATTAACGAATGGGAGCACTTTTACATCAACGCTTTAATTTGCTGTTAAGATTTAAGATCAAACAATAATAAAATTTGGACCTTTAATTTAGTTGATACATGTTAAGTTAATAAAAAACAAACCTTTTCTCATTAGCTTTATTAACAAAACTAACAATCTTATTTTATTCATTTAATTTAATGCTAAGAAATAAAACAAATAAACGTACTCAGGTACCTTTAACGTAAAAAAGTATATACTTTTATCCGTTCTATCTATAACAGACAGGAATGCGACTATCTGGATTCAATAATCTTAACGCTTTGAAATTAACGCTTCTACATTCTGTTGATGAGTAACCATTAACCATATTTTTAATTACTCATTTTATATTGAATCCAATAAATTAATAGCATCTAAGACTTTTGGTTCATTTAGAAACTGTGCCCTATTTATCACACCTATGCTCCTTTCAAAATTCAAAATAGACTATTTTTTGCAGTCCAATGCTGGCTGTGACGTTCATTCGCTTTTCTGTTTAGTTAATGATGGAAAAACTTAGAACTTTCATTAAATCGTTATTAAATAAGCTTTTTAAAAGCGTTGTGTAGGTTTCTTAACCTCCAACTGCAACCCACGACTAAAAAAGAAATAAATAATAGTATATTATTATACGAGTTGTATAAGACGGTCTATTGTAGCACGAGTTGTTTGGGACACGACGAGAGAAGCGAGGAGTGTTCCAAAGGAACGAGTGCTACAATACGTCTTATAAAACAAGTATAGTATACTATTTTTTGTACTTTGCGCCATTAACTTTATAGAAATTGTAAATTCAAGCTATTAAAAGCATTGCATTACAATCTAGTGATTTTTGCGTTTAACATGTGGTAACACTATAAAATGACTTTTCGCGTTTTGTGAGGTTAGAATTTGTCAAGATTAAATGTGTTTATATGTAATATAAAACAAATGTTACCAATCTTACAAAACAAATAGTCTCCAAAAACGATGTTATAATAGCCTCTATTATGAAATCGTTTTCGGTGTCACAATGAGCCCATTGTGAACGCAAAGTACAAAAATTTTATTTTATTATTATTTACTTAAAATTAAATTCGGAATGCAATACCGTGATGGTTTAGTGGTGTTAACGACAAATAACATAACCAAAAATAACGCATGATAATTAAAGTAAAGGTTCCAAAATTAACTTCCATTAAAAAGAAATGCTTTCTTAAAGATATTTAAAAATTTTGATATTTGTCATAAAAAGAATCTAAAAATCTTCGAAGAGTAATCCACGAAATTATTTAAGACTTTCATATTGAATTCGTTAAATGTTTTACATTAGTTTGCTTGTAATCTTGTGATGATTTACATCTGAAAATATCTAATATTATTCTTCATCGACACAGTGTATAGGTTTTACAGATTAATCGCTGTTAATTCCTATTAGGTTCCACTAAGCAACTTTCAACCAACCAATTTGGTTTCAATTATATTGATAGCAATAACAATTCAAAAATTTTAGGAATAATGGCAATCATGTACAGTTGTATACGTATGCATTTGTAGAAATAAAGAATAAAATAAAAGTAAGTAAATAAATTTGTTTATTGTATCAAACTCTGCCAGTTTTTGCAAAATCAATAAGTTCTATATCTACATAAAAATTCTAAATAGGACGAAATCAAATAAATCTGCAAAAATTATATACATCTACACAAACAGTAACCTAACCTAACTTCTAAAGAAAACCCTACTAACACAATGAAACATTAAATATTAGGACTACTACAGTTATAACTACATATGTACCTACAGTAGAATTTGTTCCAAGAATAGAAAGAAACAGAAAACCTGTCTGTGCTGCATACAACTCTACAACAATCTGGAAATAGTTAGAATTTAACATACAGCGCTATTAAATTAAAATGCAATACAGTCTGTATTGCATTTGAAAATAATTATATCAAACCATTGCAGTCACTGTATGTTTATGCAACCAACAATACATAGAAGTTACAAACATAACATAACATACAAACATAATGAGTTTGCAGTTTAACCTCTTTCATTTCACTTGGGGGTAATTTAACACTAATTGAGTTTATTAAAATACACACGTAACTGAAAATGACATTTATTGTAAAATAAAAGATACAAAGATGTATTTTTTATAACAAAACACGTCTATTCGTGATAAAATTAATGCATACTTGTAACAACCAATCAATTTAACCTAATGCTTTTACTTGGTTATTTTCAAATGCAATATAGAGTAATAGAGTAGCTTAGTTATCATCATCAAAATTATCGTTATGACTGAATAAATGAATTTAGAAAATGAAGATCAGACTGAAAATTTTGATAAGAAATATTAAGATAACCAACTTCTGACGACTCTAAATGAAATGATGAAAAGTGAAAGAAGAGGAATCGAGAGAAGATTACTAAATTAATTTAAACAGAAACGCTAATATTAACAGTAAGCAACTTTTAAACAATTAACTTATATGGAGTTAACTATTTTATTTTTTTACACATTTCAGTCAACGTAATTGTTGAATAAGACTAACTTTCTCGACCGTATATTATTTAACAGGCATAACTCTATTGCAGTCTTAAGAAAATAATTATAAGAATACGCTACCATGTTTTGCTTTATACACAATATCCAGACAACCAAATGGTTTCATGTCAATTATATCACATCTTATGCAAGATATAGCGTGTGCAAACAATCTAACCCATTATTTATGTCAATATCCTTTCTTCTATATACTAAGTTTGTCAGTATGTTCATCCTATTCTAGAGTTGGTCCTATAAGTCCCAATCACAAACTAAACAAATTGGTGGACTCAACATCAATCAGAGAGATGCAAATGCATGGATGTTACTTTATGTTAGTAGACATGGTCTACTTTTATAGACTCGGATTCTGTATATTCATCTATATGGTCAGACTCAACACGGGCCAAAGGAGTGCAATTGGTGGGTGTGGTAGGCAGGATTTCATTTTAGTGTGATAAATTACTTTGTATTTATATATTTATAAAATTCAAAACAAAGTCATTAAATATTACATCTATTTAAACTAGAAAATTTGAACGGCATGTGTTAAGTGACTAGCGTGTCTGACGAGGGACATAAGTTCCGGAAATTTCATAGTAAACAGCCATTAGCTACAACCTGTTTATAAATAATCAATTAAGCTAAAGAGATTTAGTTTCAGAAAGAAACTACCGTTAGATGCGTTACCTTCATTCATTAAGTAAACTTGTACCTTGTCTTCAATTATATTCAAAAAGGGTCACTTCCGGGATTTCCTATCTTATTTATAAACTGATACTCATATTTTTAAATGAAGTATGGTCTTGATCACGTTAAGAGGTATTAATTTTCTAAAGTTAAAGAGTTCTGTTCCAATAAAGTTGTGATAGTTTTTGCAACTCTATTGTTAAGGTGGTTTATTTAATAGATTTCATTACACTGCATTACAAGTTTTTACAATACTTATTTATAGTGTAATTTTATTACATTTGCTAACCTCAAGTTATTGATTACTTAACAATGTTATTGTAACTACCAGAGAATTTAAGCACTTAAAAAAGATGGAAATATGCCCGATTGATACAAAATCGGGTAGTAGAAAACTTACAAGCCTTAAAATTGAGAAGCTGGCAATTATTATGACCACTCAATAAGCCAGAAATAATAAAAGTTGTGGGTGCAATATCGGGTACTTCTAAAAAGTAGCGAAATGATTTACAATGACGCATGTATTTAAAACTTTATTTTAAATTTCAAACAGATTTTTGAAATAATACTTGCTCGACTAAAGACTAAACAGGAAAGGTTTTGCGATAAAAAAGACAAAAATAAGAATTAATCTTATGATAGAAAAATAATACCTGCTGTACTTTTCATTAAATATACAGTTATTTTTTAATCTTGGATAAGAAGACAGTGTAAAGTGAACATAGGGTAGCGCAAATTAAACATTTTTTTATAAACTGCAAGAAAGAAGTGTGGCCTTCAACATCATGCTACTCTACGTTCTGCTACAGAATACAGATTTCAAAGCGACAAACATCAGTGTATAGGGCCATTATGAAATATTCTCAAAATGTTATTATATTTTTAGTGTAGATATGTCACATTATTTTCATTTATAATTATTTACATATTTACATGTAATGTCTGTCAGCTTTGGTAAATAAGTGGCTGGTATGTTGCTCTCATAATGCTACGGTTGCAGGTTGGATCCTCGACCAAGCTGGTAATTCTTGGTAACGTGGAAAAATGAAAATTATTGCTTCCCTCTGATAAGGAAGTATAACTGTAGGCTCTGTGCCAAAATCATGTCTGCAAGATAAAAATCTCTACTGAGGGTAGAATTTCTCCATATTCGGTTAAATTCTAGTAGGGCAAACAAAATTAGCTTAGTAAGCAGTGCCGGCATGGCGATTACGTCACTTATTATAACTGGACTGGTCATAGGCTTCCTATCCCTTAGTTTGCGAAATCTTCCAGAACGAGGCTGGAATTTTAGTACGAAGAAACTAGTAAGGTTTATTCCGTCAGTGCCCCCCTGACCACTGACCTATGGGAAACAGTGCTGTCAGGAAGTTATGACTGTGGATATATTCGACTCGATCTGCCTACCTAGGCCTGTACGGCTGATGTTAAGTAAGCTATTCCCGGAGGATTACTTACTAGACATGTTGACGCGAACACATAGCCTGTTAGATTTAAGAAATTCTTAACTCTGCTGGACTAGAAACAGACGCCGATGGTGACCACTTAAGCCGACACTAGCCTGGAGAGCTAATAAAGGTTGGATAGTACTTCACTTTCACCAGTGAGATTAATTAATGAATGAATCAATTAATTGATAATTATTGGATTTATAATTAGCGAATCAAACGGAAATGATAGATTCTTCCTGCGGATAGAAGACTAAAAAGTCCAACATACCTCTATACCAAGTTGCACCCCTGAGGAGATACAGCTCTCTAAAGTCTCCGCTAAAATTAAGAAAAGCAACTGAATACATTTTTTTCTCTCATACACACTTATGGTGTCTGTCTATTAAAACTGGTCTATCAGACCAACCATTAATTTTTTTCTGATACTTCTCAAAACTAAACTAATTAAATACCTAGAGTTCATCCGACGATGTCCTTTAGTTTTTTTAGCCACTATTAAACTCGCACTATGCTCTGCTTTTCACTGTACTACACAAGCTCGAATGGTTTGGTCCTCTTCAGTCTTCGAACAATATGTTGGTTGTCCAATAGCTGAAGAGCTTCTGCGTTTTCGTGTAGGTGGAGCCTGGCTTCGTGTTTGCCAGCAAACCTCTTGATCTCTTCCTTGACCATTGGGATGTTGAGGTCTCGGTGCAAATCAGAGTTACGTATGTACCATGGAGCGTCTACCATGTTGCGTAACACCTTGTTCTGGAATGTTTGTATGGTTTTTATGTTACTATCTTTGGTACAACGCCAGAGCTGGATGCCATATAACCATACCGGTTTTAGGATCTGATTGTAGAGTAAGATCTTATTATTTACTGACAGTTTGAAGTTTCTTCCAAGAAGCCAATAAAGCTGTTTGTATTTGAGTCCCAGTTCTTTTCTTTTCTTTTTTACATGCTCTTTCCACCGGAGTTTGGTGTCTAGAGTCATGCCTAGGTATTTGGCGTTGTTCTCATAGGGCACAATAGTACCATTAATCTCTAAGGGCAGAGGATTTACCAACCTTTTGTTTGTGAAGCTAACATGGGTAGATTTGACTTCATTTAGCTTAATCTTCCATTGTTTGGTCCAATCAAGTATTGTGTTGCTAGCTGCTAATTTCTCAATGGATATATCTTGCTCCCTCTCTACTGCAAGTATTGCAGTGTCGTCTGCGAATGTTGCTACTGTGATTCCATCCAATTTTGGTATATCACTCGTGTATAACAGAAATAGGATAGGACCGAGGACACTACCCTGTGGCACACCCGCTTTTATTTCTTTCAGGTCAGAATAATCATCTTCCTGTTTAATTCTGAAAAGTCGGTTTGAGATATAAGATGTTATTATCTCTACATATTGCTTTGGTAGCATTTTGTTTAGTTTGTATATCAGGCCTCCGTGCCATACTTTGTCGAAGGCCTGAGCTACATCTAGAAAAACAGCTGAGCAGATTTGCTTTTCTTCAAGAGCGCGCTCTATTACGTCAGTAATGCGATGCACCTGATCTATAGTTGAGTGTTTTTGTCTGAAGCCAAATTGAAAATCAGAAATTAGTTTATTATTTTCAATTAGTGGTTTCATCCTTTTGAGTATTAGTTTTTCAAATAATTTTAAGATAATTGGCAGCAAGGATATGGGCCTGTATGACTTGGCCTCATTAGGCGACTTACCTGGTTTTGGCAGCATTATTACTTCCGCAGCTTTCCAGCTGTCTGGAACATATTTCAGTCTAAAGGCTGCATTGAAGAGGTACGTGAGCATGACTGAATACATTTGAAAGTTAGATATCTAATTTTAGGCGTATTATTAAATGATATGATCATCAATAAAATTATGCGTTATATTATAGTGCCTTGAAAGAGCTTTCCAACAAATTACATTCAGAAATATTTACAGTAGTTCCCGAGATAATGCGTTTTAGAATTTTCAAGGTAAGTAAAACGACGTCAAAAAATAAGCAAGAGTTTCTGTAAGTAGATAAAGACAAAACACGTAAAAGTTCAATTCTTTATCGAAAATGTTTCAGACAGAATAGAGGAAAACACAATATCGATATAAAAAAAGATTGCTTTTGGAGATTACAACTCAATCAGAATTAATTTTGGACATTAACTGGAAGACATATCCTACGCTATTACATCCTAGAAGAAACTGGCATTCCTCATTTTTCTCGCTCATTTCTACGAAGAAATCGACAAAACTCTATTATATTTTTCAAACTCCAATGTTATTAGTAGACCTGGTCAATTTGTACGTGCAAACAATTTGAAGTGGAAATCAACGATAATTAGAAAATAAAGAGTGAAGCATCGATGTATATTTACTTGGTTCATGGTACAGGTAAGCTTTTCGTACATAAGTATAAGGTGGACTGGCAGGTTTTTTTTGTAGTACCGAATACATTTTGCTCCAGTTACAAGTAAAAGAATCTATTTTGCATTGCCTATTTACGAACATTACTTTCCGTTCATAAAGTTTTGGTATAAACCATTACCTCGAAGAGTTTCATGTAATAAAATGGAAGTTTATTACATTGTAGTTTTATTTCCTTGAAATATCGCAACGGTATTTTGCAAAACTTATAACAGCATGTTATATGTTATATATTTTTTTAAAAGGTTTTTTATACCTATTTTTGATACTAAAGTGCATGAATTTTACAATCGATTAAACTTCTTCTGAACTGAAACTGTTTTCAGGAATACATTTAGTATTTTACTTATGTGATCGCATAAAAACTATCCATTATTGTCTCATAATAACTACCTCCAAATAATAATCACTTGATTTTAAAAACTATACATTTTAAGCACAGAAGTTAGTATCTGTGTTGTCAATCAGTGAGGTTTGCTATATAACCAAACAGCAATTATGCAAGAATGATACAAAAGAAGCATTTTCCACCTTTTACAAGATGTAAATGATATTTCATCCCTTAAAAATTGATAATGAAAACCTTTTTACAAGCCAGCACAGCATCTGTCGTTTTCTGAGAATTTTTGTAAAGTACGAAAAAAATATATAAAAATTCCGTAGCAGTACTGTAACGACCTCTGTTGTTCACCACTGAAAAAAGGCTATTTTATCGCAAAGCTCAGCTACCTGTAACAAAAGTAAAGTATTTTAGCAAGCGTATCAACTATAGCCTTCTAAATTAGAGTGATGGAGCTAGTAAATAACCGTTTAAATTTTTTTCAATTTTTTTGAAATCTATTTAATTTTTTTATAAATAAATTTAATTGAGTTTCTTCTACTTTTTATATTGATGGCACTTTATGTAAGTTTGCAAGGAACATGAAAAACTATGAAAGAATTTAGTGAATAGACCGGTAGAAGCTAGAAAAGTCCTAGTCAATCACCGAAATTTTAGAATAATAAAATAGAATAAATTTAATCAAATAATCAAGCAAGATAATAAATAACCTAAACTATTTACTTGTAAAATAAAATAAAGATAATTCAGATGCAGAAAACTATAAAAAAACAATATAAATTGCACATAGTGCATAAAACACAACTAGCGATAAGTAAGCCTTTAATATGTTAGCTAACCTAAAAAATATTTTTGATATCAAAAATTGGAAATAAGGATCTAGAATAAAAAAGGGGAAAGACTTAAAAGGGAAAGTGGACAATGGTAAGGGAATCCCTCATACCACACATTTTTTTGGAGAGATAGATTTAGAAAAACTTTGAGATTTTTTGATATCAGAAACAGCGTGCGTAAATAAATTAATATTAATTGGTAACAATAATTAGTAATTGTAAAAAGTTATTAAAAAGTAATTAATAATAAAAAAGAAACAAACAAAAAAGTATGATGACATCTTTCATTAAAGAAGCAAATAACGTCAACGGAGAGCATGGCCTGTGGAAAGATCGTTGGATTTTCGACTATAAACCACGATTCAAGTTCAAATTCCAGTACATTTATTTTTTTTTAAATATTTAATATATTTCACAAATAAACAATACTTTTGAAATTATAATATTTATAAAAAGGGATAATTTACAATACTAATTTGGTATGTATAAAATCATTTAGTTTTATTTTTATTTGACATAAATCTACATATAGTTTAAACAATGACTATAAAATTAAGAGATAATTATCTCTAATTATTCTTTTTTATAAATAGCTATTATATTTATAAAAAATTCATTAAAGAAATTATAATAAATGACATTCATTAAAGAAGCAAATAACGTCAACAGACAACATGGGGCGTGGAAGGAACGCAGGATTTCCCACTACAAACCACGGTTCAAATCCCAGTTTGTTTAAACTTTTTTGAATAAAATAATTAATATATTTCATAAATAAACTTTTTTTTAATTATAATATTTATAAAAAACAATTATTATCAATTAAATTCTAATGTGGTATTTGGTTTTATTTTAATCATTTAGTTTTATTTTTATTTAAGATAAATATATACATATAGTTTAAACAATAACTATAACATTATACGATAATTTTATATAATTACTCTTTTTTATAAATGTCTATTATATTTATAAAAAATCCATTAAAAAGCAAACAAAGAAGGATGATAAAAGACATTTATAAGAAGTAAAAACAGACAACACGGACGGGCGGATAATTATTTATATGGTAATTTTTTTAATAAAATATTTAATATATATATAACTTTCTTAAATTATAATAATTTAAAACAGAATAATCACATAAGATTATCCTTTAGTTTTATAGTCATTGTTCAATCTACATATGTTTACTATTTATGTTAATTAAAAATAAAACTAATTGATTATACATTCCCATATTCGTATTTAATTGTAAGTTATTCTTTTTTATAAATATTATAATTATAAAAAATTGTTTATTTATGAAATATATTAAATATTTTAATAAAAGAAATACCTCAACGAGGAATATAATGCGGGTTATGTAATCGGAAATTCAGCGAGCCTCCCACTCGGACAAGCTGTCTATTGATATCGTTTGCTTCTTTTGAATGACTGAATTCATTATCCTGTTTTGTATGTTTTTTGTTATTAATTACTTTTTGTTGATTTTTACAATTACTAAATTCAATATATTCACTTATTAATTGATTAATGTCAATTGATCAACAAAATCCAGGTTAATTCATTTACGCATCTAAACATGTTTTAAAATTTAAGATTTTACGTGTTGACAAAGAGGGGAAATAAGTTATCATGGTGAGGGCGCCACTGCTCAATCATTAATTTATTTTGCGAGTTTACTGGTAAGAAAAAATGACTTGTAGGATTAACCTGAGATTTTGCACCGTGCTTAGTAAATAGTAAGTATAATAGATTAAGACCTTAAATATTTAGCTTTTTCTTATTTGGGTCGAATTATTTCACTGTAGTTGAACTCCAATATTGATTAGATTTAATGTTAATTGAACTGTATATTATTTAAACTACTTAACCAAATGGGAACTGGGAAATGAAGAACTATGGAAGTTCTTCAACCAATTTACCGATGCTTCATCCGCGTTCTAAAAGAATTTGAATAAGATCGAGTCATTGCAGTAGTTTTATTAGCTAAGCAGAGGCACTAAAGTTAAAGTAACATAAGTGTTGTTTGTTATGTTGAAGAACTCGGCTTAAAAACTTGCCGACCCAATTGTGGGGCTTTGTTTAGATCGAAACTTTCGTTATTACTGTATGTGTTTTATCAAAGCAGTATGCAGGTTTTACAAATAATTAGTTGCTTTTAGTCCCTATATGGTAATAATAGCGACTATTATACCTTCTCTTATTATTATTAAAATTTAATTAAATTCAGCAATAATAACATTATTAATAATTTTATTATTAATTATTATAAAATATAAAACTTTTATTTAGTTTATATCTAAAAGACGAAGTACTGCAATTTAATTTAAACTTTAGTTATAAGTAAATAAGTAAAAGGTAGTCTCTGATTAAGTTTATTTTTTGGTTAACTTAATTCTGCCAAATAACAACAAATCATTATGTTCTCTTTTGTTAATTTTATATAAAACAAAAATAAATGTGATTTTTGCTCTATTCTGGATTCAAAATTAACACTTTGTATTCTATTGATCAGTAATATTTACTCTTATTCCAGTGATGTCCAAGGTCTTCAGCGTTATTTAGAATCTGTACCCATAATGTCCATGACTGTTTCACAATTTAGAAGCCAGAGTTCATTTACTCGAATCTAATTAACGAGGTGGTGAAATTTTAATAACCTGCAGCTCTGCTTGGTGGATTGTTATAGTCCATAAGATTTTAATTACCTATTATCGGTTGGTTAATACACATTTCAAAATTAAAAATCTGCACACAGAATAACGAAAGACGTTTACGTAAATGTTGTTGCTGGAAAAACAAAACCAATAGTAAAAAATCAATAACTTTTCTGAAATTATTTTCTTGGTTTTGTAAAACTTGTTAACTTTTAAATAGTTGGCTGCTCTTATCTCAAGGTGCATTTTTAACATAACATTATTGATAACCTGGTGTCAATGTAAGTAGTTATTCTGTACATTAATAAATGCGTTGTTTTACAACTACTGTTCAAGGCTTAATGAAGTACGTACAAATCAATCCTTTCATTTTAAACATAATAATAACAGTATTAAAGAAAAAGTAAATATATAATAAAAAGTTGTTAATTGGTATTTTATTTGATTACCTTGACGTCGTGTATTCGTTTATTGCAACTTGTTATTATTTTATAAAAACCGTTTATTATAATTATGATTATTTTATGATAATATTATAATGATCATATTATTTCCTAGGGGTAACAAGGCATAAGTTACTGTTTTACAAATACTTATCTTGCTGCTTTTTGTTGAAATTATAACCGTTAAACTCCTGACAGCTAACTATTCTAGGAGTTCTAGAATTAAAGAAAGCCAATTTTGAAAAATCAATCGCATTCTCGCTGAGGATATGTAACTAAACAATTTCAACAAGGTGAACTTTTGAAGCTATGTCGGACCACAAAAGAAAATGATTAGATGAGAGGTCTGGTGAACATGGGGCCTAAGTCATCTGACCACCTCTTTCTATCAAATTCTCAGGAAAAGATTCAGTTAAAGGTGGTCGAATATTGTGAATTATGGGGGGAATTATTGCTCTTCTGTGTTTTTTTCATAAAAAATCACTAATGTAGATTTCTTGGTGGGATGAATGTTCTTTCAAACGGTGGACATTGCTTTTACTTAATCTAGCATCATTACTCACACTTACATGTGTTTCTAATATGTTCTAATAATATTTGATTCTCCTCCCAGTCGATATTATTTTGTTGCCCTTTCTTCATTGTATAGCCATTTAATAAATTGCTGTATACACACTTACTTTTAAGTAGCTCAAACAAGGTTAAATTGTAAGATAATAATTAATGTTGCTTGCATCATAAAAACAATAAAAGTATTAACAATAAAAAAATTATTTGGACAGCATTTGTTTATTAATTTCTTCATTACAAATTTAAATATTTACATTGACATTAAATATTTACAACCATACAATAACAACAGTAACAATAACGGTGTCATGACGATATCAGATATTTTTTACAAAGTACTACTTATCATAACACACTATATTACTTCATTTTAATCGTTCCATGGGAAAACTTTAAAAATACAAAAAAATCTTCCCAGTCAAATTATGTAAATATATTACTCAATTAATTGCCAGTATGTCTTATTCAGTTTATAATGCATAAACGAAAATAAATTGTGCAAAACCTGTAAAGACTTCACACTTCACCCTCACTACACACAATTTTTGCTCACTCTGGGCACGTGATTCAGCAACTAGGCCCTCATCTACAGCAACACTGAAAAACTAAACTAACCTTATAAGTTTAGATTTTAGACTTTAATTTAGTTTTTCATTGTCTGCAGAACCTGTAAAGACATGTGTTAAGACCAGTAGAACTACACTTCATCCTCACCACATATAATTTTTGCTCACTCTGGACACATATTTCAGCAGTTAGGGCGACATCTTCAGTAATACTGAAAAACTAAACTAGCCTTGTAAGGTTAGGTTTTAGATTTTAGTTAAGTTTTTCAGTGTCTCCTTAAGTGTGTCTACTAACCTTATAAGGTTAGATTTTAGATTTTAATTTAGTTTTTCAGTGTCTGCTGAAAATGACAACTTATCTGTTGAAACACGTGACCAGAGTGAGTATAAAGTGTGTGTGTGTGTGGTGAGGGTGAAGTGCAGTTTTAGTGTTTAGTGTACAATTTTTCTTCCTTATTAAGAGCAGTATTATTAAGATCTTGTAAAAACGTAGATTCATAGAAAACAGGCGATCGGCTATATCAATATCTACCCCAACTTCTCTTAATATACATTAAACAGTATTAATTTGTAATTGGTAAACTAGTTTATAGCAGAAATAGCTCCTTTCACCATGGTGCAACGAGAAAGAATAATACTGTACTTAAGTACTAATAAATATCATTAACATAACCTTAAAATGACAATAACATTTTCTATAGAATCTTTGTGGGTTAAAACAAATATGTAAAATAATGATAGCTGCTTCTCAATAAATAAAATTTTTAATAAGATAACTTTTAAAAAATCAGTAACAAAGCGTTTTAGCAGTTAGTCATATTTTACACAACAAAGGCAAGAGGTTGTCATATCGATTTACTTGTATGTTGTTATTCTTAACTGTTGTTATTGAACTTAAGGATCAATCGTCCAAAACTAATGTAATATCGTCTACCATCAACATGCCAACATTTAAAAGAACTTAAGGACCAATTCTCCGGAATCAATGTGACATTGTACATGATTATTAATGAGTAATAGTAATGCTATCGATTCATACTGTGAGGACGCTAGAAATATGATTTTATTTACTTAAGCATTTTATTTTAGTTTATCAGAAGATCAATTATTGCTTCTGCCCAAATTGATGCTTGGGCCATTGTGCTATCTGGCAGATAGTACACTTGTACCACGTAATGTTGATGTTTGGGCCGTTGTGCTTTCTGGCAGATATGACACTTGTACGACGTAATGTTGATGCTTGGACCTTTGCGCTTTCTAGCAGTGTTAATGCTTTGGCCTTGGTGCTTTTTGGTAGATAGTGTTGATGCTTGGGCCTTTGTGTTTTATGGCAGATATGACACTTGTACGACATAAAGTTGATGCTTGGGCTTTTGGGCTTTCTAGCGAGGTTGATGTTTGGACCTTTGTGCTTTCCGGCAGATAGCGTTGATACTTGGGCCTTTGTGCTTGCTAGCAGATATGACACTTGTACGACGTAAAGTTGATGCTTGGGCCTTTGGGCTTTCTAGCAATGTTAATGCTTTGGCCTTTGTGCTTTTTGGCAGATAGTGTTCATGCTTGGGCTTTTGTGCTTTATGGCAGATTCATATCTGACAAGTGTCATCACTTGTACGACATAAAGTTGATGCTTAGGGCTTTGGGCTTTCTGGCGATGTTGATGCTTGGGACTTTATGCTTTCTGGCAGATAGTGTTCATGCTTGAGCTGTTTTCTTTCTGGCAGATATGACACTTGTATGATATAAAGATGATGCTTGGGCTTTTGGGTTTTCTGGCAGATATGCCACTTGTACGACGTAAAGTTGACGCTTGGCACTTTGGGCTTTCTGGCGATGTTGATGCTTGGGCCTTTGTGCTTTCTGGCAGATAGTGTTCATGCTTGAGCTTTTGGGCTTTCTAGAGATGTTGATGTTTGGACCTTTGTGGTTTCCGGCAGATATCTCAGTTGTACGACTTAATTTGATGCTTGGGCCTTGAGCTTTCTGGCGATATTGATGCTTATGCCTATGTGCTATGTGGTAGGCAGTGTTGATGCTTGAACCTTGGTACTTTCTTGCAGATATGCCACTTGTACGACGTAAAGTTGACGCTTGGCAGTTTGGGCTTTCTGGCGGTGTTGATGCTTGGGCCTTTGTGCTTTCTGGCAGATAGTGTTCATGCTTGAGCTTTTTTCTTTCTGGCAGATATGACACTTGTACGACGTAAAGTTGATGCTTGGGCTTTTGGGCTTTCTGACAGATATAGTTGATGTTTGGACCTTTGTTCTTGCTGGCAGTATTCACACTTTACGACGTAATGTTGATGCTTGGCCTTAGGCTTTCTGGCAGTGAGTGTTGATTTATAGTTGCTTGGGCCTTGGGTTTTCTAAGAAATGTCACAAAATTTTATACTGTTCGAATGCCTAGTATGTTATTCAAAGTTTGTACTCTTGGAATGCACAACGCTTCGCAGTATGTTATTCATATTTTATATTGTTGGAATGCAGGACGCTTGAATGTTTGAATTGATGTTTTATTCAAAAAGGGCAAAAAAAGCCTTGCAGTTATTTTTGTTAATTTAGCTTTTGGATGCGTTGTCTGTTTGTAATTGTTGCAGGTTTGTCACGTTGTTACTTTGTCACGTTGCCCGTATAATACGAGAACGAATTACGAGGTCAGGATTGGCCGTATGAGCGACGCCACGGATCACTGACATCACGAGTCACTACCATCCCAACTTTGGGGATTAGTCTTAGTTTTTGTGAAACATAATTTAATAAGATTTATGATATTAGGTTTTCTGAAACTGTAAAATATTAATAGAAAGAGGTCAGACGAGGCATTATATTATGAAATCTTGTGTAAAAGGGAATTTGTTTTAATTTACCCCGTATATATCTTACATTTATATTAAAGTGTATGTTCCGCGACCTCTGAAACATACGGTATATGCTAGAAGTAGTAGTAGTTATAGTCACTATAAAGAGGCTACCTTCGTTTCATGAATAAAAGTTATTAATCAAAGTTTTTGATATGTTAACCTAAATAATATTTAGTTTTTTTTATTTTATGTATAGTCAGTCTCATCAAACATTCAAAAATTTAAATATAGAACAAGTTCAATTCAAAATTCTGATCTCCAGATTTCCTAGTAAGATTTCCTGCGTAGATATTTAGGTCCTCAGTTCATTTCAAATGCTGTTTCAACATTTTTTTTCAGAAGCACAAAATTAGTCAAGAATATAAAATATGTTCCATAAGGAATTAATTTGAATTTTAACTTCAAAATAAATATATCAAACTAAAAATTTTACGCTAACCAATAGTAAGAAATTACTAAAGAATCTTTACACTGATGTATTTGTGTCTATATTTTTAATTTTCCTTTAAGATAAACATTATAAAATAGTCAAATGAATAGCTGTTTCGCAACTTTCTACATGGCAATCAAAGTATTCTGATAGTTAATCAGCTTCTTTGCGATTTTAACGATTCGTTGCTTTATAAAATTACTTTTATGTAAGAAATACGAAAATGTTTTCTATGTTAATTAGAGCAAAAATGCTGTTAAAAAAGTATTAAAAAAAGAGTAACTTCAGAAAAACAGTATTTTTTAATATCTTTTTAGTCTCTTTTGAGATTTTTTTCTAGTGTCCGATCCTGGACAGTAGTTCGGTGGTCCTGGTCGGTGGCCCTCAAACAAAAAACTATTATTTAACTCCTATGAAAGCTGTCTACATGAAAATAGAATAAAGATTAAAGAATAATAGGAATACACCGTCTATACATATTAGGGTGGTCCATTTTTGGACTTGGGGTGCTCAACTTTATACTTTTTAATGAGGCAGCATATAAAAAGTTTCTTCATATTAAATTAATGTTAAATCCGAAATTTTATTAAAATATATCAACATTTAGGGGTCCCTACTAAATATCGAAATTATCACATTTTAAGATATCGTTTCAAATTAAGCCCGTGCTGTTTTATTGGGAAAATTTCATTTCGTTATAATTACATATTTATAATTTTAATCGACCAACACTGCAAAAACGTCTATGACTGCTATTCCCGAAGATAAGGAATTTTTATTAGCACAGCGCGAAGGCCGTCGTGGAAAAATGGGCAAGTATGGATACTGCGCTTGCTAATAAGAAGTTAGCTGCAGTCGCTCGAGTCAAGGAAGGACACCTGCCCCCCTGAAAGTTGAACAATTTGAATTTTATTTAAAAAAAATTTCTAGACTTGCCCCCCCCTAGCATGCCGTTCATTCTAGGCTTGCTCCCCTCTGGACAAATTTCAGCGGGCACGTATGCAAACGATTAAAGGACAAGAAAGTGAATAATTTTCAACGGTCCTTTCATCACCTTCATCATCTTTTAGAAGATGACGACACGGGTAAGATTAGGTACCGTACACTCGACGAACCAGGACCTAGTTGAAAACAGAATACAAAAAAGATAAATAACGTTATTTCATCTGCACTTGCGTCTACCTTGGCTAAGACCAAGGTCAGAGACCGAAAGGCAGCGGCTGTTCTAATTTCAGCAGCCCATGCTTTCGGGGTTGATGCTGCCAACTGTAATATGAGCTGCAGCTCTATTCGGCGTGCTCGAGTTAATAACAGAGAAGAACTGGGACTGAAAACTCTTGCTAGATGTAGTAGGAGCAGACATAGTTGACAGATTACCTGCTTTGGTAACCGAAAAAGACATTGAGCAGTTGCTAGGGATACCAAAGATTTCCTTTAGTACTGGTCAAGGAACTGCAAATGCCTGTGAAACACGAACGTTGGGGATTGACGGAAAACATTACAGCGATGTACTTAGACACCACAGCATCGAACACCGGCCAAATAAATGGTGCTTGCATTCTGATGGAGCAAAACCTGGACAAGAATTTATTTGGTATTCAGGCATCATATCTGCGAAATTGTATTAGAGGCTGTGTTTACGAAATGTATTGCGTTTCCTCTGGCCCCGATGTTCCTCTTTTTAAAAGCATCTTGGACGACAATAGACCGAGCAGGTACTAAACATACGTTTCTGATGAATTCAGTGCCAGTATTGTAACCGACTGCAAAGACGACACGATTGGTTTTGTCAAAGAAATGCTCCTCTCTCAACAACTCCGTGATGATTGAAGAGAGCTGTTGAAACGTGTACTAATGTTCCTGGGCAGTTCTCCTTTTCGTTAAGTACATTCTATGGTTCCAGGTGCACTCCATAGGGCAAGGTGGATAGCGAAAGCCATATACGTCATCAAAATATGGATGTTCCAGTTTAATAAAAAAGAAGAAGAAGGTTTACGAGATCGAGTTTATTTAAAGTTGTGGTTTCTTGCTCCTTTTGCGATTTGTACTCCGAACAACGGCTTCAATTTACTCTGAAGAAGCTCTATGACTGCAGAAATATTGTTGAAGGCATTGTGGATGTTGCAATCAAAAAGGGCGCTTCCCACCTATGGTATCTAGGAGGGATAATAAGGCACAGTAAAAGAGCTTTTGAGTTTAAGTAAAACACTTGATGTTAATAACGCCATCTTGAACCCCAATTTTTCACATTGCCAAAATATGACAATTTAATACAGTACCTGTTGATATTAGGGAACTGCTCTGCTTATTTTAGTTAGTAATAAGTCAGTAATTTTAATTTTACTTAAATGAACAATTCTTACAGTATGTCAAGGATAAACCAATTACTGTGTATTGCAATAAACCCCAAATATTTATGCCAACAGTATGCATTGCGATACATCTCAGAAATTTAGGCCTATGACCTGGAGTTATACACATTAACAAATAACCTTGGAGAAATACTAATTGTTTCGCAAACCTAACTAACACCAAAGGCTATGATTACATCGTACAAGAAATTAATTGTATAACAACCTGCAAATTGCTAAACGGAATCTTTTCTTGTAAACCAACAGGTATTAATTATCCTTAAAATTACCGAAATTTCATGTTGAAAGACACTACATAATAGAATTCCTGAACCTAAACATTTATTATTGGGCATACCGCTTTCACTTGTAGATCTAAATTTGCGTAAAATAATTATCAAAATTCTGATTTAACTTATCTATATTAAAAATATAGATGCACATAAACAATTATTATTATTATTATTTAATACAGGTCATTTCCTCATATTTTTCACAAAATATTATACCTTCCACGTCCTACTTCTACTGATTATCAGGTACATGAAATTTTTTTAACTTTTACTAAAATACACCGTACCGTGTCAAATGAGTTTTCAATTTTTCGTGTGCCATTTATTAAATTGATAAAAAGAATATTGCAAAATCATAAAAACAATCTAAATGTTATGCATTCGTTGTGGGTATACATGTGTGAAATGTAATAACAGCTGATGCTGCTGGATACGGTCTAATTAATTAGTAAACAATACCGCACTGTATGTGCAAGCTATTGTATTATTGTAAATTCCAACTTTTTTTGCTTTTTCACCCATAAAGATGTCGATCATAAATGAATAATTGCACCATATTTTCGAGGTTAATAACCGATTAAAAAAATTATAAAAATATAGTTATTTTTCTGTTTAAAAACTAACAAGTTTTATAACAAAGATTTATATCTATTGATTGTAGTAGTTACCACTAACCAAGCAAGAATGAAGAGTTAAAAGCTGTGAACGGTTTAATGAGTTGTCGATGTGGAGTATGTTTGTATATAAACATTCAAATTAGAAGGATCAAATGAATTTAAACTATTTCAAGTATTTCAAAGATAATTAAAGAAAGTTGGTTATACTTGGTTTCTTTTATTACGCTCAAATCCTAAATATATAAGATAAGAAAATAATTCAGAGAGATGTAACGTTTTTTGCAATTTCATAAATATCATTTTATATGCATAAATAATAAAGGAATTCTAGTACGGTCCTGGAAGTTTAGTAAATTCAATTGTGTCGGAACTACAAATATTACGTTAAGTTAAATAATGTTTTCCTTCAAGTACAAAAATTGTTTTTAATTCGGTGCTTATAAGGGCTAAAATTTAATACTAACGTTAACAAGAGTTTTCTTATGGTTAAACTGCATTGAACCTTGAATTTATAGTTTTAAAACATACTGGGTTGAAATATCTTCTAATAAACAAAACACCGACAAATAGATTTTTCTAGAATAAATTCGTCTAGATGGCCACCTGCAAATAATATTGAGTTCTTTTTAGTGAGTAGATTCTAAGGGGAATCCCCGAAAGTTTTTGTTGGGAATGTTCTGGAACAAAATGACGTAAATATTCCTCATTGGCTAAGTAGAATCCCACTATTTTTTTATTGGTTCATTTGAGATTTTACCCTTCTCAAAACTTACTCTATCATCAAAATATTTTTAGTTTTAAGACAGTTTACAATAGAATCTCATACAGTAAACAAGAGGGCCGAGCGGAGAGTAATTTCTCGCAGCTCACTTGCTTCAATTTATCGTCGAATTTTCAGGATTAATCAATTAATCAACCATTCGTTTTGATCAACGTATTAAAGAATAATTCGGCGAATTATTAGTTAACAATTTAAGAATAGAATTTAAAGTATTTGAAAGTATCATCACATCATTCAAGAAATTTCAGCTCATCGTTGCAGAATCTTTACCAAAATTCAAAGTTTTAAAGTTTAGTGAATAAGGCCTTTTTATTGTGAGGTGTTAGTGACGTTTTGAAGAATTGTAAAATCCTAGTACCGTATCAAAGACATTAAGGATATTTGGTTGATGAATTTTCTTGTTTTGTTAAAGCTGAAGTAAGTTGGATAATTATGTATGTATTAATTTTTTTGATTACTATTTGCATTAGCATATCTTTCCCGTCGCTAAGAATTCTTACGTAGGGTATTTTTTTATTAAATTTACAATTATGTCTTAAATGAAAACTTTAGAATGAAAACTTTTTTTAATCTTTAATTAACTTAATCTAGCTCTTTGTTATTTGGGGGTGTGATAGAATAATTTCAAATAATTGGCGCCCATTCTTCCTTTTTTGGGTGTGTTTAAACCTATATCCCTTTATTTTATAATTAGTGAGCTATGGAAACAATACTCGTGTCCTGAATTTAAATTTGCTATGTAGAAATCTCAAGCAGAGCCAATCTCGAGTTGTACAGTAAGTATCAAATATTTTGTGTTGTACAGTTTTAAGTAAGAAGTTAAAGTAATCTGTTTGGTTCGGAGGAAAGATAACTAGCGTTTCAGAGAAGGGGTTCACTATCTATTCAAACTAAATTCAAATATTCCAAATTTATTTAGTATAAGATAATTATCGCCCTCTATTTGACGTTAATAAAACTTATTGACTATTTACACAATAGTGTATAACCTCAGTTTATGACAGGTGCGTATGGTTTTATCTTGTCCTTTTATTAATTCTTTTATTTTATAAAATCTTTTATTTTAGCAATTGCCTTATTAAAGAAAAGAAGTCTAAAGCTTACCTAACAGACTTATCTTCCAAAAGGATTATTTTGTAAGTATTTCATCTGCTTCCTTCTAAAAGTGAACACTCCAACAAATATTATCACTATTATTCTGCTTTATGAACACTTTAACTACATTGATATTCTTTAGATGACTTGCTACTACCCTTTACCTTTTTTTATTAAATTCCAGCTCCGCTATACAATTTTGTCTAGCCACAAAGATCTATTACCTCAAATCTTCTTCAGCAGCATTTCCTACCTCTGCTCTTTAACTAAGAAATAAAAAGGACGACATATTCACAGGTAAATGTTTTTTTAATAGCATTCCATAAATTCCAAAAATTTTAAATACTTAAATACTAATATTTCATTTTATTAATCGTTTTCAATTACAGAATACACAGCTACACACAAAAGATTTTTGGTCTGGGGTGAGACCATACGTTTTTGGGGTCGCTGAAACCGAATCCGAAGTCCATTTCACCCTATCGTGTCAGGTTTTGGACATAACCTTAAAAAAATCTTATAAACCAAGCCCAGTTAGCCCGTTATACCTAATATATTGAACCTCATAATCTCTTAACCCCACAACCATTCGACCCCTTCACACCTTGACCCCATAAACACTTTACCCTATAACCATCAATTCCAATAACCATATAACCTTCAGAGCGCAATCTATCATGGCCCAGAATTTCCAGAAGACTCATCTCGCACAAGATCAGTCATTTTTGAGTGAGAGACTAGTGTATTGAAATATTTTGTGTCATTCCAACAAAACAAATGATCTACTACATATAACGAGGATATTTAGACGCATGTTGTTTTATATTTTTCTGCATAGACCTACCTCCATATCTACACCAGTGTCTGCATCCAGGGCACCTCCACGCGGTGATGGCGGGCAACGGAGCAATTCTGTTATCCGGCTGAGTCCCTGGATCACGGCGTTGATGCCGCCATGGAAGGCACAGGTGGAAAACGTTTTACGATACAGGGATTCCGATACCCAGAATCGGCGGCTGGTCAGGGTGAGAAAGCGGGCCCGCAGGCATCGTCATCATACGATGGCAGCTCCACATTGGTTGGTGACTTGGCTAATGTACAGTTCAATACTACAAGGAAAAAGGGCAAAGTCGTCTCGCAATCACATATCTGTGATTCAGATCATAACGTCTTTTGTTATATTTGCTCCCAGTTCGAAATAAGCTCTTTGGGGAAAAACAAAGATGACGACATTCGTGAAATTTTGAAGGAAATTCTTGATTTGGAAATTGATAAGCTGGGAATAAACAAGTGGGTTCCTAACATTATCTGCAATAGTTGCAACAAGATGCTGAATCGTTGAAAAAAAGATAAGAATAGAGTGTATATCAAGTACTGTATTGCAACGGTTTGGAAACATCCTCGCTGTAAAGATGACTGTTTCTTTTGTTGCAATCAAATCAAGGGTTTCAACGGTAAAAATAAAAACAAAATTGTTTGCATCAATGTTGCCACAGTAATAACCCCAATTTTAGCTGCACAAGAGAGTGGCAAAACTGATTTTGGTCGTGTACTTGAAGATATCAAAGCGATGAAAATTGTTGAAGAGTCTGCTAATGAGTTTAAAACTGAGATTGATGATGACGACAAAAGTAAAACAGACTGCGCTACAACCACCAAAAAATCACCTCTTCCATCCTTATCACAGTTACTACAGGTATCGCAGTTAGAATTACATGATCTTGTGCGAGATTTAGGATTAACTGAAGACGGTTCACAATTATTAGCTTAATTTTTTGAAATGAAAAATCTTTTAGAACCCAAAACGAAAGTATCTGTTTATCGAAATAGAGAATCACAATTCCGCAAATACTTCATGAAAGATGAAGATTCATCGCTAGACTAATTGGAGATTGGAGACTTTTCATAGATTCTTCTAAGCGAAGTAGAGCAATACAAATGTATACGCTCAAATTTCTTTATCCCACTCTACTGCCATGCAGAAAAAATATGAATATATGGGAGTGCTTTTGCAAAAAATAAACGGCGATAAAATTTTGCTTGGACAACAGTCTGGATTCACAAAACATCCTTGCTATTTGTGCTTGTGGGATAGTAGAGATCGTGCAAATCATTATAAAAAAAGAATGGCCAACAAGATCTTCGTTCGCACCTGGTACATGTAACATCATTCATGAGTCTTTAGTAAATCCATCAAAAAATCTGATTCTTCCTTTCCACATACAGCTTGGACTAATGGTTTTTAAACGCTGTTGATAAAACTGGACAATGTTTCCAATACTTTGTAAAAAAATTCCCTAAACTATCCAAAAAAAAAATGTTTTTTGTGTGGCTGTGTTATATTACAATTTTTCTTAAAGAGATTTTAAATCTGTATCATTTCTCTTTTTTACATAAAAAGGATGTTATTTTTATTTTTTGTTTTTCCGTTAAGGCAAAGATTATCGCTGACCTTCCTAAAAGAATGTATTGTCATCCTTCTATAGTTAAAATGTAGTATGAACAAAAAGTAACTCCATCAAAGGAGCCTTTGGAATTTTGAACTCACGTGTAATTGTAACACCAGAAAATTATATCAAATTAATAACAACTATCACTGTCAAAGAATTCCGATTATTTTGTATAATTTTCTGATGTTATAATACACATGAGTTCAAAATTCCAAAGGCACCTTTGATGGAGTTACTTTTTGCTCATACTATAGATACAACTTTTTCTCATTCATGTTATCTATTATATAGTATGAACAAAAAGTAACTCCATCAAAGGTGCCTTTGGAATTTTGAACTCATGTGTATTATAACACCAGAAAAGTATAACAACTGTCACTGTCAATGGACTTTGATTATTTTGTATAATATTCTGGTGTTATAATACACATGAGTTCAAAATTCCAAAGGCACGTTTGATGGAGATACTTTTTGTTCATACTATAGAATAGACACATATTTAATTTTCATGCCTATACCTTTTGTATATGCTTAAATTTTATTCTGACATTTATTGTCATCTTTATAAAGAAACATTTTCAAGAATAAGAAGAATCTCCATAACCGAACATAAACAATAGTTACTCCCTTTTTATTATTAGAATTTACTGTATCCGTTTTTAATTAAATAAAGAATTATATTCACTCATATAACTGAAACATCACTACAATATCAAACTACATACCTTTTAAATAAATCCTGTGTAATATTTAATTAAATTCAATTAATTTAAATTAATTTTAAAATTGCGTTACATAACGGGTAAATATATAATTGCATTTGCCTGAAAAAAATATAACCGGAAAACCCGCATCCGCGTTTTTATAAATGATGCAAACTGTAAAACGGTTTCCCTGCTGTTATTTTACGATAATTTGTAAATGAAACATCAGAGTGCACAAAATTAATTGTAATTAAGGTTTCTACAAGAAACAAAACTAAAATTGATCTTTAGTTTTTATGTATGAAGAAGTAGACAAAATTAATAATAGTTGCATAGGAAAAGTATTTTCAGGGAAATAAAAATTACTACGTAAATAAAGGAAAATATTAAAAACCTTTCCACTTTACGTTAATAATATTTTTGTTTACCAGTAATACATAAACTCTCAATGTACATTTAATTAAAGTTACACACCCATGTTTGGCATGTTCCCAAAGGGAGTTACGAAGAGATATTTTTCATAATGAAAATAAAGTCTATGACTTGCGATCTTCAACTAATCCCACATGTGTTAAGTTTAACGTGTTTTCACTGTTCCTATATAAATTCCCTTCATTTTATAACTATATTTTGTAACTTACATTATACATTTTTAGATACCCTTTTGATGCCGCCATTTACTAGTATTTGGTATTGTGATATTATGAACCATTTGAAACCCATCTATGGTAATAGCTAGCTCATAAATCTTATGCGAAAGACTATATAGTATATACGTATGCAGTAATCCAGTCTAAATAATTTAAACTAATCTGTTCCAAAATCTGAGAATTTGTAGTCATGGTTTCAAACAACTTTACATGATTAAATTTGTTCAAAGAAAAGCATTTTCGGGGTTGCTTTTTCTTTTATGTCACTCAATTATATCTTTATCTAGTATATATTTGTATTTTTTAGCTTGATTTTATTTTAAATAGGTAATATGGTGTACATGTACATTGCTAATTATGATTTTTGATTCTTTCATTAGTCACATTTTACTCGTTTAATTTGATTACCTTTTAAAATGTGAACAGATATTTTTTTGTATTAATCACTTTAATTAAACTCAATTTTTATTTTATAAATTTGTAGTAAATAATTTTTACAATTTTTTATTTTTCTCAAATTTCCATAATAATAGGTATTTCATAATACTGTAACGTTCTTTCCAAAATAATAACACAAGTGCTGTTTAAATCGTCTATTCACAAACAAATATTTATTTCTATACACTAATGAATACACTATAAATTAACGCTATAATTATAAACCATTAAAAACTATTATTTACAGACTATGAATTTCTAATACAACATTTATATTCACTATTTATTTTGTAATACACAGTTAATGACTTGTTGTTGACTGACTCCCTTTTATCCGCGAGTCGCTTTTATACCCTCCTACAATCGTACTAGAAGCCGGTAGAAACTACCATGTATTTCTGGAAGGTGCTAGATAAACAGTGCCTCGTTTACATTGTTGGTGCTATGCGTCATTCTCTCGAATGCCGCAGAATACTCCATCCGCTGCTCGAGAAGGGGTTCTTTCTTTTTCTCTCTTGTTACACTGCCCCCCTCTTCAAGTCTGTTCTGTCCCAGAACAGGTTTTATGATCTGGTTCCTGAAGAACGGGTCATGACGATATCGACAGTCTTCACCTCGACTACACGTTCCATTACGGTAGAAGTAGCAGTCTACACTCTTCGTTGGCCTTGATGCGGGCTGTGGGTCAAAACTGCAGACGAAGATCTTGACGTCCGTACCTCTAAAGATAACTTCCAGCATGTTTCTAACGATTCTCCAATCCAGCTGGTCCCGCCCACAGCCGAGTTTGGGAACTGCCAATTTGTTAATTCCCCTGGTAAGCAACTCGATCCTCAAATTCCATAATGCCCTCCACAAGTCGGCGTAACTCGGTTTCTGGTAGTAAAACTGCTTGGTTACCAAGTAGTAAATGGATCGGTCATGATCAGTCAAGCGTAAGGATTTACCAACAGAGGGATTTTGTTCTCGAAGTTCATTCAGCCGTCCAAATTTATTTCTAAACACCACTGCGATCCCCCTGGACATACGAAGATCCTCGGAGACACAGTGGGCAATGGAATAATCACCAGGGACCCGGAAGAGATCTTGTTGCATCTCAGTCGTGACTCCGAATCGCGCTTTTCTAGTTCCAGAAAACGCAGCCATAAATTCTCTAAAGGTTGGCTGATCATCTCCAGGCCTTACGGTATTGATAGCCACCTCAGCCTCATCTTCCGGAACTGCGTCATTATTTCCCTCATAGTGCGCCAGACGATTGGAGTGTACCACCTTTGGTTTCCCTCTTGGCAATTTCTGGATGCGATAAATCAAGTCATTTATTCGTTTCTTCACCTGGTATGGACCCTCCCAATTTCGCTGTAACTTTGGAGAATAGCCACGACGCCTTTGCGCGTTGTATAACCAGACAAGCTCTCCAGGTTGAAACCCTCCTTCTTGGGCTCTCACATCGTACGTAGCCTTCATCCGGTCACTCGCGATTCGACTATTATTTCGGGTTCGGTCGTGAATATCCTCCAACTTCTTCTTTAAGTTGATGACATAATCATTCCCGGCTACCTCCTGCTCTATAGGTGGAGACCCAAATTCCAGATCACACGGTAACCGTAACTCGCGTCCAAACATCACAGACGCTGGTGACTGACCGGTTGTTTCGTGGACCGATGCACGATAAGCCATCAGGAACAGATGCAGGTATTGGTCCCAGTCTCGTTGATGATCGGAGACGACCTTGGCCAAATATTTGCCCATTGTTCGATTCATGCGTTCTACCATTCCATCGGACTGCGGATGTAACGGTGTGGTCCGAGTCTTGCGAATGCCCAACAATCGACAGACTTCTCCAAAGAGTACAGACTCGAAATTGCGGCCTTGATCCGAATGCAGCTCCATGGGCACTCCGAAGCGACTGAAAAACTCTTTGACTAGTACGTCAGCAACAGTCGCAGCTTCCTGGTTTGGTAGGGCATATGCTTCTGGCCATTTGGTAAAATAGTCCATTGCCACTAAGATGTATTTATTCCCCTCGTCAGTTTCGGGAAATGGTCCGGCAATGTCTATAGCTATTCTCTCCAGAGGACTACCCACATTGTACTGCCTCATAGGTGCTCTTCGTTTCCCCAAGGGTCCGTTGCCAGTGGCACATAGTTCACATTTCCGGCACCACTCCTTCACGTCTTCTTTACAGTTGACCCAATAAAAACGCTCCTTAACTTTCTCCAAGGTCTTTTTCACACCGAAGTGTCCTCCGGAGGCACCGTCATGGAGATGTCGCAATACTGTAGCCACTCGGCTTCTTGGAACCACGAACTGAGACCTAATGGTGGTGCCATCTTCACTCTCCAGTACTCGCTTCAGGAGATCGTCTTCCACCTTCAAGGACTCCCATTGGGCCCAATATGCTTTGAGCGTTCTGTTAAAAGGGCTGACGGCCTCCCAGGCAGGCCTTTCTCCCACGCGCTTCCATTCCAGTACCATTTTTAGTTCGGGATCAGCCTCCTGCTGTCGTTGCAATTCTTCCGGCAACCAATTGTCGTTGACGATGGTAGTCCTTAATACTTGGCAAACCCTCTCTTCCAAACGAGAGCAATGACGGCAATCCGTTGGACAGGGTCTTCTTGAAAGAGCATCGGCATTTCGATGACTAGTGCCCGCTCGATGTTCGGTGTCAAAGTCGTATCCTTGTAATCGTTCGATCCACCTTGCGACCTGACCTTCAGGATTACGGAATTGTAGAAGCCATTTCAACGCTGCATGGTCCGTCCTCAATAAAAACTTCCGTCCGTACAAGTATTTGTAAAAGTGCTCAACGGACTTCACGACGGCCAATAGTTCTTTTCTTATTTTGGGACAACGGCGTTCTACATGTCCTTGTTCGCCGCAGTTCCAACAACGAGGCCCTCGAACTTCTTGATGATTCTTCTTACGGCTTTCTTCCTTCCGAAGAACTCTCAGTACTAACTCCTCTAGGTGATCTTTAGAACCTTCTTCTTCCTCCACAACGGCCCGAACACGCCCGTGACCTCGGGACGCTTGCCTTGCAGCTTCAAATTCTAAGGCGTGAGCAAGCGCATCATCAGTTGTTCTTGGTCGTGCTAGCCTCAATGATTGTTGTGTTTCCCCGTCTCTTAACCCATCAATGAAGATCTGCACAGCGAGCTGTCCCAGAAATGAATCGGGTGCCGTAGGGTACGCCAATCGGACAAGCCGCACAACATCGGCTTCAAACTCCTGCAGGCTTTCTCCATTCTTCTGGATACGATTCTTCACTTGCGCGTGATACACTTGTTGAAGATGCGCGTCTCCATATCTCATCTCCAATCTAGACACTAACAATTGATAATCAGTTTCCTGTCCTACTGGGATTGTTTGCAGGACGTTCAACGCGTCTCCACGCAAAGCCACAGTTAAAGAAACGGCCTTTTCCTTGCCTGTCCATCCGTTGGCCCCAGCGGCCGCCTCAAATTGTTTGTAGTAGGTGGACCAAGGTATCTTTCCATCGAACGTGGGTGGTTTTACTTTTATCCCTACGGCAGGAACCTTTTCTTCTTTAAATTGTTTCTTTACTTCATTAGACGGCCACTCAGAAGTTGAGGGAAACCGTAGTTGCCTCATTCTATCTTCCAGCATTTCGGCCATATCGTCTTTCTTAGTTGTTGGTGGTAATTGCATTTGGGCTATTTTCTCTTCTACCATCTTTATTACCCTATCTTGTTCCGCCAATCTACCTTCCAATAGTCCTAACGCGCTGGCATTCTCCAAAAATTCTTCGAAAACTTTTTCTTCTAACACCTTGACATTGTCCAGCAATTCTTCTTTAAGCCTTCTAGAACTTTCTTCGGACTTTTCTAGTAATTCTTCTTTAAGCGTTCTAGAATTTTCAAGTAAATCTTCTTTAAGCATTTTAACATTTTCTTCCAGTGCTTTAGTATTTTCAAGTAATTCTTCTTTAAGCATTTTAGAATTTTCAAAAACTTTTTGTTCCAGCACTTTAGTATTTTCCATTAATTCTTGTTTAAGCATTTTAGAATTTTCTTCAGACTTTTCCAATAGTTCCTCTTTTAAAATTCTAGAATTCTCTTCGGACTTTTGCAGTAATTCTTCTTTTAAAATTCTAGAATTCTCTTCGGACTTTCTAGAATTTTCTTCAGCTTTTCTAGAACTTTCTTCCATTTTACTTAACAACACGTTAGTATCAATTGCGGGTCCAGGTATTTCGAAGCGGTAATTTTCAGGATCTTCCTTCTGTTCTAAAAGCCATTCTCTTAGCCGATTTATCAAAACTTCTTTCTTTCCATTACTATCCAAGTCCCTCTCGTCCAACTCCCGCTTCAAATCTATTACTAAGAGATCCTTTAATAGTTTCATCACCATTTTGATTGTTTGTTGAAATTATGTTTTAACACCAAAAATTTTATTCTCACAGCACTTTAATTAATTATTACGCGATTTTATTTATTTTAAAAACCTCACACCTGTACCACTGTAACGTTCTTTCCAAAATAATAACACAAGTGCTGTTTAAATCGTCTATTCACAAACAAATATTTATTTCTATACACTAATGAATACACTATAAATTAACGCTATAATTATAAACCATTAAAAACTATTATTTACAGACTATGAATTTCTAATACAACATTTATATTCACTATTTATTTTGTAATACACAGTTAATGACTTGTTGTTGACTGACTCCCTTTTATCCGCGAGTCGCTTTTATACCCTCCTACAATCGTACTAGAAGCCGGTAGAAACTACCATGTATTTCTGGAAGGTGCTAGATAAACAGTGCATCGTTTACATTGTTGGTGCTATGCGTCATTCTCTCGAATGCCGCAGAATACTCCATCCGCTGCTCGAGAAGGGGTTCTTTCTTTTTCTCTCTTGTTACAATACATTGTTTTCTTTTAAAAACATCATCCACTGAATTTGTATATATTTTCAAAATTTTAAGACTTTTCTTAAAACAATAATAAAACACATATAGGGTGGTCCAGACCACTCGTACACCCCTTTTAAAATGCGGGGGATTAAACATTTTTAACAAGACTATGGGTAGTCTTACTAATGTCGATGTGCTCTATCGAATGACGCCCTGACTCCCCCTTGTAGGGGGTAAAGGGGGCAACTTTAAAAATTTAAATGGGAATCCCTAAATTTTATTGCATATTTAGATTCTACTCATCAAAATATGAATAATTTATTTTAATTTTTTTTTATCTTCGCAATAGGTGGCGCTGTAATCGCAAAAACCGATTTTTCAAAGTTCTATCGTAACCAAGTACGTCAATAGGTTTTATTATTTAATATCTGTTTTTCTGCCTTTATATGTACACCGAGTTCTACGCGCACTTTCCGTCATGCCATTATGCGCACATTTTCTCCGCTTGATTCTTGTTTATTAATCTTCAATTGTTCAATTCAAAGTTTTTCTTACTTATTCTCGTGTATTGAATAATGTTAATTTTGTAGGAAGAATACTACAATTACTAGAAATCTAGAGAAGTAGTAGAACTTCTAGATTCTATTAATTTTAATTTCTTATATTTTTTTGTACTACGCTTTTAAATAGTATGTAATTGTTGAAAATCAACTGTTCAAATAAATAATTTTTATTTCACAATTTAAAATTTTATTCGTTTAAATTTTTCTTACTTTATGGCTTGAGTGGATGAGATCCATATTTCATCTGTCATTGCTATACGCTAAAAGAAAGATAACCACCGAAATTTAATAGTGAATTACAAAGTGAAATTCTCGTCGGCAGATTTTTGTAATGCACTCTGACTTGACATGTTTTGAAGTAAAACCATCTTCCCCAGAAGAATCTTGAAAAATGTTGTTAGAATGGAACATAAATTCTAACAACATTTAAGGCAAAAAAAATTTGAAAACACCTTTGGTAGAGAATTTGCGTTTTTCATTGTAACGTAAAATTTTTTCTCATGAAAGTACACATTAGCAAAGCTTTTTCATCACTATTTAGTAAAAAATATGAAAAACTGTTATTTGCATCTGTAAATATGCCAAGGTGAGACGGCGGAAAATGCAAAAAATCGTTTTTTTACGATTACAGCGCCACCTGTTGCGAAGATAAAATATGTTTTATATAAATTATTCATATTTTGATGAGTAGAATCTAAATATGCAATAAAATTTAGGGGTTCCCATTTGAATTTTCAAAGGAATAAGGGTGGTCCATTTTGGCGTCATTCGAAAGAGCACATCGACATTAGTAAGATCACCCATCGTTTTGTTAAAAATTTGTAATCCCCGCATTTTAAAAAGGGAGTACGGGTGGTATGGACCACCCTGTATAAGTACAGATTTGAAAAATCAATACAATTAAATATAATATCATATCTATAGGGTGCTTAAAGCATATATTAAGCCCTTATTACTTACTTTTTTACATTTTAAACAATATTATGTGCAGTTTCTATACATACAAAATTCGTATATTGTACAGGGTGATAGAAAAGTGTGTCTTTTTAAATGAAACAGCCTGTATATTTTTTCAATAATTTAAGTCCATAATATTTTCTGATTTCAAATACAGTATCTGGCGATATTATTAGAGACATTCAATAATTTTGATTGCATCCAATATTTTTGGTCGTATTGTTAATACGAGGAAAAGATTTGTGAAATGTTTTACGTATATTTATTAACGCTTGTTGTATTAACAAAAAAATTCAATAAAATAGTTATAAATAATAACCTGATATAAACAGATAACTAATTGAGAACATGACAATAACTAACGAAAATAACGAAACAGATATTTTACTATTTCTGTAGAAAAGAGTTTTTGGAAACGTTTTTAATTATTTACCACAGAAATAGTACCTTCTATTTTAAGACATTACCTCCTTCAGTTCGAAATTCGCTGTTTATACTTACCAGTTTATTATTTAAAAAGTATTTTATTGAATTGTTTATTAATATGTACAACAAGCGTTAAGAAACATACGTGAAGCACTTGCCAAAATATTGTACTCTTGTTATTAATCATACATACCTTTTAACATCAAAATTATTGGATGTCCCTAATAATATGACCAGATACTCTATATTATATATACTTATTGCATATATGACCGAGCAGTTTTTAAGTCATCATTAAGAAATAAGAAATCATCAGTCATTTTTTTAAATATGAATACAGATAATATCTAGTGTGTCATTAATAATACTTTATTATTATGAAACTGAAAAGATTAAAATAAAAAATAATGACTTCCACTAAATGAGTAGGAAAGCACAATATCGCCCCTGTAATATATTCAACCAGGCCTTATGTATCGTTAAGCTATTGATTAGTGCGTTTACAAATCCGTACACTCTTACTGTTCATGCATGTTATGTTCAACAATCTCAAATAGGTATACATATGAAGGTTACGTATTTGCATAATTATAATTATATTTTTAATTCCAAAATTAACTATAAACTTTATATATGTAAGTCTAATAAGAAAACTAAATTAGGTACTTATTACAAACTTTTATTTATTAGTAATATTTATTATTATTATTAAAAATTTTTAATCTTTGCCCAGTAGCATTAAATGTTCCTAAGATTTTAAAAAATTAATATTTAAAATTATATATTTGATAAAGATTTCATATACAAATAAAACTTAACATAAAATTTAGGATGGTTAGAAATGCTTCGCTTTAACCAAACAAATTACATTTAAATTTTCATAAATTTATAAAAATTTAACGTAAATTAAAAAAATTATAGATTATATAAATATTACATAGCTCAATAATGTTTAACTTTGCAATTAAAATATGTAAAATAGTGATGGACTCGAGCCCGAAACTAGCTCGACTCGACTCTAAACTCGACTCGATTTCGAGCCGAGTTTCAAGTCGAGTTCGACAATTCTTTATTCGAGTCGAGTCGAGCTTCACGTATGTCGAGCCCGAGTCGAGTCGAGGTTTTGAAGTCGAGTTTTTCGAGCTTTTCGAGCCGGCTCGAGAAAATTGTACAGTTTACAGTATTTCCCCTATTTTGTACTTTAACGGATTATAACTAAGAATTTGCGCAATTACTTTTCTTTAAATGACTACATTACACTATAACACTTAAAACATAATGAAATTTTTAATTATTACATAATTATTTTATCCCGTTATTAGGGTGTAATGTATTCATCAATGACAAACGAAATGTTAAAAAGTAAAACTCCTGCACGCCACTTTCTAAGTTTTTAACAGCTGAAGTAACAAGAGTTGCTGCTTGCAATTTGATATTATCTTTTATGTTCAAAACGTGTTGATAACGTCGTGGATTTATTAACTTATATTAAAAAAATTAGTAATTTTAGTTTGTTTTGTTTTTTATTAAAATTAATGATAACTTTTAATTTGTTAATATAATCAAACACTTCACTTTCAGTGGACTCTTAATTTTCAAAATATTGTTGCAATATAAGGATTGCATTGTTTGCTTCATTATTTGATGGTGGGATTCTGACGTCATTTTCTAATTCATCTTCAGACAATGAGTTTTTTTAAATGTTGTTTGAATTTCTGAAACGATATCATTTTCGTCAAGTGTAGCGCAAATAACAGCGTTATTGTCTATTTCTATGTATTCATTGAAGGAAATCTCAGAGTTTATTGTATTCCACTTTGCAAGCTCCTCATCAAAAAAACATTCTTCCAAATGATTTTCCTTAAATTCTGTGTAAAAACCCGATTTCTTAAAACAATTCTTAATTGTTTCTGGTTTAATATGACTCCATGACAAACGTATCAAACGCACAGTATCGAGAACATTTATTGCTTTAAGCTGTTGGTTGTTGTCCATTTGCTCTATCATTTGCAGTACAATTTGTTTAAAATTGTGAATGACACCTTGGTGTAAGTACGCGGACAAGATCAAAGAAACAAACCGGATTCCAGAATCTTCTTCAACAACAAATCAATTAAACACTTTATCTAAAAAGGTTTACCTACTTATTTCGGGATTTTCTAAAAATTTGTTTAACATTTGGATTTAAACCGGATGGGTAATGAAAAGGAGTTGCAATTAATCATCCCTTAATCCTTTCGTTGAAACCTGTTTACTATCACCGGCTACTTACTGACACATTTATTGTTGATTTAGGCACCTTAAATACATAATCACAAGAAAACTACCTAAAATTTGCTAAATAGAATTCACATTTTTGGTTTAAAGTGTAATAAAAAGAACCGACAAAGGTTTAAAAAGATATGTAGTAAATATCTGTAGCCAGTCTACAGATTCCTTTCAAGTTGTTAACAACGATTTGTTTTAACGTATAGACTTAGTGGTGAATCAGTGCAAACTTAATCTCCCGGCTTGACTCGACTCGAAACTCGATTTCGAGCCGAGTTGAAACAGATTATTTTGAGTCGAGTTTCCAGTCGAGCTTGAATTTTTTTTTCGAGTCGAGTCGAGCTTTCTAGGAAAGCTCGGATTTATTCGGCTCGAGTCCATCACTAATGTAAAACATGTGTTAAAGCATGAACATCTCTGAAATTTTTCTTTTAATTTTATAAAACGTTTTTAAACGGTTTATTGTAAAAATGCAGTTGCCGTTACTCCGTTGGAGTTACATCACGACTAATAAATGTATGATAATGTTTGTTTGCTAATAAAAGTTTGAGTGGTGCAAAATCAAATAAAATACCTTTTGAATTGGTGGTGATTGTTATTGTACTGTATTAGTTTTTATTGGATGTTTCTAAGTTTTTAATAATATTTCATAATCTTACATCATATTTATTATGTTGAACAAAGCTTTTTTTTGCAGGTTTGAAAGAAAACCTATATTTTTGTTTTATTTCTTTTATGCATATTTCAGTCAGACAAATATTCACTCAATATTTATGGAATATATTCATATTATATCTAATACATCACATTAAAATTATATACAATAAAATATATTTAAACAGCATTCTAAGTTCAATATTTATATAATTATAAAAATCAAATGTTTTTAAATAAAAGGAGTCTGGCGTTTTCTTTGACAAATATTAAGAACTAAATATTTTATTTATATATGATGGCACCTGGGTTATAATAATTTATTTTTATTAAGATTTCTTATTACTAATAAAATAGATTATAGTTTATAGTAATAATAATAAACCGGTACAATTAGATTTATCGTAATTAAATCTAATATTATACATATACAAATAATATATTAAACAAATAGACGCATTACAATTAGAAATTTAAAATCGTATATCATAAATAAAATGCAATATGTTTGGATATCCTGCAATTATTAATCAGATTCGCATATCCGTATTCCATAATCAAAATAGAATTTTTAAAACAATATAAATAAATACTTAAAATACTGTAAAATCTATTTATGGTATCTGTAAGTATAAACATGTGGGTTAAACTTTCCAAAACAGGTTTAAATAACGAATTATTATTTACCAATTTTATAAATAATATTGGCAAATACTAATGTTTGTGTAACTGGTGATACATTTTTAAAATAACATGAAGTATTGTCATTTTTATGACATTGAGAACTATTGCAAAAGTAGATTTAAAAATACTGAGAATTAGCTTCTATTTCTTGTAGATATAGGATTTTTATATCCTGCGATTATGTTTTATATTTCACTCTTGAATTGCATTTGCACATTTATTAGTTTTTTTTAGTTCATTATATATAATATGTCGTAGCGACAATACATAGATTTACATAGGTGGGTGGTCGCGCGGTAAAGAGTCCAACTCTTACTCAGGCGGATCCTCGGAACCGGAGAGAAGATTTCTCTCATCGACAAAGCCTCAACGCTTCGCCGTGCTTTCAGATGGGCACGTTAAGCAGTCGGTCTCGACAATCACATAAAAACTTTTCTGTGAATGTCGTTAGAAATAACCGCCCTATACTACGCACAAGTATGTATAAAAGTCAATGGTTTGGCAATGTTAATCACAATTAACACTTATACAATGCAATAAACATATAGTATATATAACAGATATCTCTATGTTTAAACGCTAATCGTTTTTCACTTTCAGATTTAAGTCCCTAATTTATCTAAAAACTGTTCAATTTGATTTCAACGTTCTTCTCTAGACCTGTACAATTCCCTAAATTCAAATATTTTTGTTAGTAACAGCTGTGTAATGATACCTTTTGAAAGCTTTTCGAAGATAAATCATGTAAAGTAAATCACGTTCCGGGTTTTATCAATTTTGGCGGCATATTATATCTGTCGCTAAAGATCAAAGTATTTTTTTCAGGTGAAGTCACAGGGATAAACCTTAGATTAGTGTAATGACAACGTAGTGGAGGAACAAAGGGGGATGTCCTATAAAATTTTATGTAATAGAATTTTTGAATTTAACCCCACAAAAAAATTCAGACGTATTGTGGAAGAATTTTAATATACGTATTTTTTGGTGACAAACCATATAGCAAACAGTTTCAAATTAAATCCTGCTTTTTACGATTTTTTTGTTTGTTCAAAATATTTAACATTATCATACCCTGGTATAGATTGTATTGGCAATCAAAATATAGGAGCCCTGTCTCATACCAGTTGGCCCATTCTTATTTTTATTATTTAAATAACGCCCGGCATTTTTAACTGTTTCTTGTTGTTAGAGTGAAGTGTTGTCTTTGCACATACTCCATGCTAAGTTTCATATCATTCTAATAAGTGGTTCCCTTCAACACTGATAAATCTGCGAACGCAAAGAAGCGATAAGAGGAATCCCTGCCTCAGTAAAATTTCATAAAACTTGACATGGAGTAGGTGCAGCACTTTACCCTAACAACAAGAAACATACACCTTGAAGACCAAAAGAAATTTCGTGGAAAAATTGTGGGGTGTACTTTGTTTTAAAACATAAAAGATAAATACACAACGAAATATATAAATAAAACAACGTAACTTATAATACAAGATGACAATACTTCACTCTAGCAACAAAGAAAATCCAGGGTGAAAATAGCGAAGCGTCCTTTAACAAAAATAGAACTGAGCCAACTTTAGTGAGACGGGGTTCGTGGTTATATACACAGGAGAAATAAATAAATTGAATGAAAATAACCCACAAATATTAAAAATCTATTATTTATGTGTAAGCGAATTACCAATTTGTTTACTTGTCAGATTAATGGTAGTAATAGTATCATCTATTAGAAAAATATTTAATTATACGAATTTCAACATTACTGAAATGTTGCCAATCGATGAAACATTAAACGAATCGATTGAAATTCTAAGTTAAAGCTCACGTAACAACAATTTAATTGCTATTTAGTTACCACATTTAAAAATTAATTGCTCTTTTAATTACAAAAATTTTAGGGTTTGTCAGCTTGATATCAAGCTAGCAAAACTATATCGAAAAACACGTAATTAACGTTTAAAATAGCTTAAACATAACAGAAAAATTAATTGGTAATAAATTAAAATATAGAAATAATCATAAAAAATTAATTTAGTAAAAAAACTTTTTGAAGCTTAAACGGAACGGGTCTTGCCAGCTTACAATTGTTTGTCATCAATTAATTTTCTAATGTGGTAATTAATTAGCAATTAATGGTAGCATTTGTTTCAATTTAACTTCTGTATTAGAACTTTAGCGAAACCGATTTACAGGTGGCAAAAACCTATATTTTAAAAATTTTAATTTTTCTATTACTATATTAGCAATTAATTTTCGAATGTGGAAATTAATTAGCAATTAAATCGCAAGATATGGTAGCCTTTGTTTCAATTTAATGGCTCTATTAGATCTATGCAAAAAAGATTTAAAGGTGGCAAAAACCTTTATCTTGAAAATTTAAATTTTTCTATTACTATATTAGCAATTAATTTTCAAATATGGCAATTAATTAGTATTTAACTCGCAAGATATGGTAGCCTTTGTTTCAATTTAATTGTTCTATTAGAATTCTAGCAAAACCGATTTAAAGGTAGCAAAAACCTTTATTTTGAAAATTTAGATTTTTCTATTATTGTATTAGCAATTAATTTTCAAATATGGCAATTAATTAGCAATTAAATCGCAACATATGGTAGCCTTTGTTTCAATTTAACTGCTTTATTAGAACTCTAGCAAAATCTATTTAAAGGTGGCAAAAACTTAAAAATTTAAATTTTTCTATTACTATATTAGCAACTAATTTTCGAATGTGGCAATTAATTAGCAATTAAATCGCAAGATTTAGTCGCCTTTGTTTCAATTCTGATTTAATCAGCATAGATTAAGAAATAGATTAAGTCAGCAAAACTGATTTAAAGATGGCAAAAAGCTTTATTTTGAAAATTTAAATTTTCTATTACTATATTAGCAATTAATTTTCAAATATGGCAATGAATTAGCAATTAAATCGCAAGATATGGTAGCCTTTGTTTTAATTTAATTGCTCTATTAAAACTCTTGCAGAACTGATTTAAAGGTGGCAAAACCTTTATCTAGAAAATTTAAATTTTTCTATTACTATATTAGCAATCTATTTTCGAATGTGGCAATTAATTAGCAATTAAATCGCAGGATATGGTAGCCTTTGTTTTTTAATTGCTCTATTAGAACTCTAGCAAAACAGACTTGAAGGTGACAAAAACCTTTATCTTGAAAATTTAAATCTTTCTATTACTATATTAGCAATTAATTTTCGAATGTGGCAATTATTTAGCAATTAAATCGCAAGATATGGTCGCCTTAGCTTGTTTAATTGTCCTATTAGAACTCTAGCAAAACCGATGTAAAGATGGCAAAAACTGTTATTTTGAAAATTTAAATTTTTCTATTACTATATTAGCAATTAATTTTCAAATGTGGCAATTAATTAGCAATTAAATCGCAAGATATGGTCGCCTTTCTTTCAATTTGATTGTTCTATTAGAACTCTAGCGAAACCGATTTAAAGTTGGTAAAAACCTTTATTTTGAATATTTAAATTTTTCTATTACTATATTAGCAATTAATTTTCGGCAAAAACCTTTATCTAGAAAATTTAAATTTTTCTATTACTATATTAGCAATTAATTTTCAAATGTGGCAATTAATTAGCAATTAAATCGCAAGAAATGGTCGCCTTTCTTTCAATTTGATTGTTCTATTAGAACTCTAGCAAAACCGATTTAAAGATGGTAAAAACTTTTATTTTGAATATTTAAATTTTTCTATTACTATATTAGCAATTAATTTTCGGCAAAAACCTTTATCTAGAAAATTTAAATTTTTCTATTACTATATTAGCAATCTATTTTCGAATGTGGCAATTAATTAGCAATTAAATCGCAAGATATGGTAGCCTTTGTTTCAATTTAAGTGCTCTATTAGAACTCTAGCAAACTCTATTTAAAGGTGGCAAAAACCTTTATTTTGAAAATTTAAATTTTTCTATTACTATATTAGCAATTAATTTTCGAATGTGGCAATTATTTAGCAATTAAATCGCAAGATATGGTCGCCTTAGCTTGAATTTAATTGTTCTATTAGAACTCTAGCAAAACCGATTTAAATATGGCAAAAACTGTTATTTTGAAAATTTAAATTTTTCTATTACTATATTAGCAATTAATTTTCGGCAAAAACCTTTATCTAGAAAATTTAAATTTTTCTGTTACTATATTAGCAATCTATTTTCGAATGTGACAATTAATTAGCAATTAAATCGCAAGATATGGTAGCCTTTGTTTTAATTTAAGTGCTCTATTAGAACTCTAGCAAAATCTATTTAAAGGTGGTAAAAACCTTTATCTTGAAAATTTAAATTTTTCTATTACTATATTAGCAATTAATTTTCAAATGTGGTAATTAATTAGCAATTAAATCGCCAGATATGGTAGCTTTTGTTTCAATTTAACTGCTCTATTAGAACTCTAGCAAAATCTATTTAAAGGTGACAAAAAGCTTTATTTTGAAAATTTAAATTTTTCTATAACTATATTTTAGCAATTAATTTTTTAATGTGGTAATTAATTAGCGTTTAAATCGCAAAATATGGTAGCCTTTGTTTTAATTTAAATGCTCTATTAGAACTCTAGCAAAATCTATTTAAAGGTGACAAAAAGCTTTATTTTGAAAATTTAAATTTTTCTATTACTATATTTTAGCAATTAATTTTTTAATGTGGTAATTAATTAGCGTTTAAATCGCAAAATATGGTAGCCATAGCCTTTGTTTTAATTTAAATGCTCTATTAGAACTCTAGCAAAATCTATTTAAAGGTGACAAAAAGCTTTATTTTGAAAATTTAAATTTTTCTATTGCTATATTTTAGCAATTAATTTTTTAATGTGGTAATTAATTAGCAATTAAATCGCAAGATATGATAGCCTTTGTTTTAATTTAAATGCTCTATTAGAACTCTAGCAAAACCGATTTAAAGGTGGCAAAAACCTTTATCTCGAAAATTTAAATTTTTCTATTACTATATTAGCAATTCATTTTCGAATGTGGTAATTAATATTAGCAATTAAATCGCCAGATATGGGAGTCTTTATTTCAATTTAATTACTCTTTTAGAACTGCATCAAAACCGATTTGAAGCTGACAAAACCCTGTTTTTCAAGTTAAAAAAATCTTTTTTTTTACTAAATTAATTTTTTATGTTTACTTCTTTATTTTTATGTGGTAATTTATTACTAATTAATTATTCTGTTATGTTTAAGCTATTTCAAACGTTAATTACGTATTTTTTCAATAAGATTTTGCTAGCTTGATATCAAACTGGCAAAACCCTCATATTTTTGTAACTAAAAGTTCAATTAATTATTAAATTTGGTAATTAATTAGCATTTAAATATAGGCTAAAATTTTCGACCACATGAGATATTCTTTGTGTTTAAATAAAAAAGAAATGCAGGCTCTTAAGCTTAGAACTGTACTAAATATTACAGATAGATTTTAAAGTACCATTCTGAATAAACTATTAGCAATAATACAGTAGTAGTAATAAAAAAACCCTATAAATTTACATAGTAACTACTAGTAAGTTTTAGAATGCATAAAACATACCCGTTGACAATAAAGTGCACTGTAGCAAACTGTAAATAATAGGCTAGCACAAGCAAAAATATTTAAATAAGTTAAAAAAGCACGTCAGTAACTAAGATAGTTTCAAAGATATCAAAAAAGCATAAAAGAGTAGCATATAAACAGTATATCGCATAAAACAATGCCAGCAATGAGCCACAATCGTAGAATTATAAACTTATTTGTAGACATCGACCTAGAATACAAAATAATGCACATATGTTAAGTTAATTTTGCAGTAATGGTCTGCTCCATTATATATGCTACCTATTATATTAATTTTAATTTATCATCTCACAGATCTAATGAGAACTTTGTTCAAATAGTCCATCGCCTTTTAATTTTTTACTACGAGTACAGTTACATTGAACAATGCCACGATTGAATTAGATATCAGGAAAACGGAACAATGTTGAGGTAGTGTGACTGCGAAGTAAACACCTAGACAGTGCATTTCGAAAGAAATCTAGCAGAGCTACTGTCAGAAAGAATTTCTTTATTTAATTAGTTTAATTAATCATCTAAGACGATACTTCCTGCAAGAAGCACGTAAAAACAATAGATTTCTACATATGTTTATTATGATAATTAAATATTATACTAAATAAGAAAAACTAGTTGCTTTCAAGATTAATTGTAAGATTATGTTTTCACTTTAACAGTCTTTAACAGAAAGTGGCAAGTAAGAATGTTTCTTCATTAAATTAGAAACAGCGTGAGATTTATTTATTGCTAAAGTTCTGCATCTTGCAACAGCAGATTTAAGCTAAATTCTATAGTAGATATATGCACATAGCTATAATTTGCTGTCAGATTAATAAATTCCGTAAGTAGTAGTATATAAAAAAACGTGTGTCACAAAGAAGCACAGAAAGTGCAGTTTGTCGCACGAAGGATAGGTTTGAAAGGTCCGCAAGTAGTGAGTGCGACAAAAAGTGCTCGTGACAAGTTTTTATAGTATTTTTTTATTCTGCAATAATTTACTTTAATTTTTTAATTATATTCGCGTTCTAAAACATTGTTTTAGGTTTTTTTAATTACATATACTGTATGCATATATTACTGTAGATAGTAGTCTAAATTTGAAGAAACTTTTCAAAATTCAAAACTATTATACCTATAATGTCCCTTTTGAAGTAAATTTTCAACTTCTCTATTTATAAACTAAAACTTAATTGATTATTTACATTAAATTATATTTTGAATGCAAATTCGTATAGAAAAATGCATCGCCTCGGCTGGGAATCTAATCCAGGACCCTTCACTCTCTAGGTGGTAGTATCTCTACCAACTGAGCTACCGAGAGACAATTACACAGCCACACAAAAAAAAGTGTCCGGTCCAAAGCACCTGACCAGTATATTCACATGTAATTTTCAGCGCTGAATCCGAATCCTGGGTCAGAATCACCGATTTACATCAGGTTTTGTACATGTATTCTCATGTATTTTGATGCGCTGAGACCGGATATGATGATGAAAAATTCCTCTAACTAGCCAAATCAACGCTTTCACCTCATTTCACCCCCCATTTCCTTCCATTTCGGGGTAGAAAATTCATTTATTATAAAAATTTTAAATATCCCTCTATTATCATGTACGAGGGTAACTCGATATGTATTGCGAAAAACTAACAAAAACAAATATTTAGTGTTGGAAACTTTTTTATTGTTTTTCAAAATATTCTCCCCGATGATCAATACATTTTTGCATACCTTGAAACCAAATTTCGTAGCATTTTTTTCCATAGAGAAGCAGGTATCTCCGGCACATGGGTTTTGAATGCATCAACCGCCTCTTCCGGCGTCGAAAATCGTTGTCCACGCAGTTTCTTTTTCACGTGTGGGAACAAAAAGAAATCGTTAGGTGCCAAATCGGGACTATACGGCGGATGACCCATCAATTCGACGTTTTGAGTGCTCAAAAAACCAGTTGTTTGCGTTGATGTGGGTGAGCTCACATTGTCATGGTGTATAATGATCCGGCGTCACGCGCTGTTTTTTCTTATTTCTTCGAAGACTTCTGGTAAGCAAATTGTTGTATACCATTCTGAATTGACTGTTCTACGATCCTCTAAAACCACGGTAGCGACATGTCCAGTTTTTCCAAAAAAACAGGCGACCATTTGCTTCGAAGTGCTTCGAGCGCGAACGACTTTTGTTGGGTTTGGCTCATCTTGGAAGACCCATACAGTCGACTGCTGTTTACTTTCGGGCTCATACGCATAAATCCAAGATTCGTCACCTGTGACGATGTTATAAACGGTTTTTGAAGCATCGTGGTTGTATGTCTCGAGCATTTCTTTCGCCCAATCGACACGAGCCTTTTTTTGAGCGACTGTTAACTTATGTGGAATCCAACGTGCTCACAGCTTTTTCACGGCTAAATGTTCATGAAATATCGAATGTATGCTAGTCATGCTAACGCCTAAGGATGCCTGAATTTCACGATAAGTCACATGACGATCTTGCTTTATCAGTTCGCGCACTGCATCGATGTTTGCTGGAACCACAACCGATTTTGGACGACCTTCTTTAGATTCATCTGCCAGCGAACTACGACCACGATTAAATTCATTGAACCAACGATATACAGTTGCTCTGTGTGGGGCTTCATCACCAAAAGTTAAAATAAGTTGATTGATGCACTGTTGTTGTGATAATCCACGTCGGAAGTCATAAAAAATCATAGCACGAAAATGTTCACGAGTTAATTCCATTTTTTGGTCGAAAGGAAATTTTCAACTCAATGTAAATAAAACAAATAGCGTCCGTATGACAAAACGTTTTGAATACGTATGCCGTCAAAAATGTCAAACTTTATGTTGCAAATGTCAAATTGCACCTAGCAAAAGCAGGGTTGCCAATTCGCAATATATATCGAGCAAGGCTCGTATTTTGATGTGCTGGAACCGAATATGATAATGAAAAATTCCTGCAACTAGCCAATTCAACGCTATCACCCATTTCATCACAATTACACCCCCATTTGGGGATTGTAAATTGGATGTTCTTCACTATTCTTATGTGTTTTGAGGCGCTTACGAGTTTCTGAAACCGAGTCTGATTTTTTTTATATACTGTAATTGATATTGATGATAATATGATTTGATAACTTGTCATTTTTTCCCCTGTTTTAAATTTGTACATGTTTACTTATTTATGGTTGAAAAATAATTACTTTTGGTTCTTTAACATTGACATTAATATGTATACTTTTCGTTATTTTCTTAATATAATAAATTGAAATCTCATTAAACTGTTGTATGGAAAATTCTTTGATTACTAGTTATCGTAGGCCTGGAGTTAACCGCTTTTCAGTGGAAAAATTCATCCGAGTCTTTAACCTATGAAGGGGAAGTTTATCGAAGTGTTTTGCAACTGCAATAAATTACAGTAAATCTAAACATTGCGGCATTATCCGGACGACGTTCCCGACGTCGTCGGCGATGTGGTCGCTGACGACCGTGTATGGTGGGTTTAACACAAGATTACTGTCGCCTAATTTCTTTATTACAAGATCTACGAAATTTTGTTATTTCGACTCTACTACATGCATTTATTATAAGGAGTTAAAAATTTTTAAATGAAAATGTCATTATAAAACAATACCATATATCAAAATGAAAAATGATATATTATATTGATATGAAAACAAACATTTATAAAAATTAATTTAGGAATAAAATATTGTATTTTTATATTCGTATTTAATTAATAATTGTCCCTGGAACTAATTTAAAATTAACATAGTTGCTATGGAGTAAAACGTAGATATTCCAAATCTTCTGGTTACTAATTAAACTAAACATATTTTTATTTATTATAATCAAAAATTAATTTAATTCTTTTTATTTAATTAATTTATTTAATTGATTTAATTTATTTATTTATTATTGTCAACTCCAGTTTCAAGTAATTTATTTAAATGTGCTTTTGCTGTTTAACCCTTCTTGCTAGTGCCTATTTTGTATTGTTTAAAATCCATTAAAGTCCATTACGTAATGTTCAATACACCGATAAGCCATATAAATAGAAAGGAACAAATGCTCAGAGCATGAGGTAGGAGTATGAGCATATGCTACAAGCATATTTTCTAGTACGAGCATTCTGTTATAAATAAGTGTTTACCCATAAGCAGATACTGCACGTTTAGAGTATAGTTACAAAAAATAACCTACACTGAAACACACCAATACACCAACTTGAAAGCCAGAATCTGTCATATACTTTAAATATTTTTATCGTCATTCCTGAAGTTAAAACACCACCATTTGTATTTGTACTTATACCTAAAAAATAATTTTCTAAACACTTTACACTTCTTTCTTCTAATCAATATACTTTTTAAAACTTACACCTTCTAGAATTATAAAATTTGCGATTCCTATTAATTAAAAACTCGTCCGTAATGCGTATTTAAATTGAAGAGTAAAGAACACTTTAAGCTAGATCAAAATGAATTTTACAATTGATAAGCTCAATTATTTTTGACCATTTGCTAGCTTAGCTGAATAAGCGATTTATTTTATTCATATTCAATTGAGCAATAGATTTGAGACTATTGCAAATACTCAAAGAAAGAAGTAAACGTTTAGAGTACATTTTGATAACAAACTTAATTAAAAAAAAAAAACATTGTAAAGTTTGTGCAGTTAGTTGTTAATACTACTTAAAACGACATCACTTTTTAAAAATAAAGAACGTGCAACAAACGTGCTTTATATTTATTTGATTGTACTGTAGTGATTTACTACATTTTTATGATCAAGAAAGTAATCAACATATAAAAGACTTTCCATAACAATTTATAAAAAAGAATTAATTAACAGATCTATAAATAAACACGATCTTTTATTACTTGCAAATAATTAATTTCTACCAAGGTGAAAGCTGCAGCCACTGCCTTGTAGTTATGACTAGGGTTAGTTTGTAATGTGATATTTACTGTATCCCATCATAAGCCTATTATCTGCAGCCACTACCTTCTAATTAGAACTAAATTTAGTTTATAATGCAATAATTATCTTATTTATTATTTAAAAAACAATAATTGAAAATATCACCATACAGCACAGTTTTTGTAGCTGGAATATGTTATCGGTCATCATGGTGATGGTACCTACTAACAAATTCAAGTTTGCTTTCTCTGAAGGCTATATTAATTACCTTCTTCTCAATAACCTTCAAACATAATTTAGTCCTTTTTTATACCGGGATATAAATATAGTGATTTACTACATTCTTATGATCAAGAACGTAATCAACATATTAAAAGGGTGCCATAACAATTTATAAAAAAGAATTAATAAACAGATCTATAAATAAACACGATATTTTATTACTTGCAAATAATTAATTACTTTAATTGCAAGTATTCCACAGAAATTTTACGACAGCCTTCTTCCAAGGTCATTAAGCATTATAGTACTTGAATACATTATCTTGTTTAACTCGCTGTGTAATGTTTTTGTACTTATTCCATAATTACAACAATCACTAACACTATTCCTAATTACATGTAGGATGCCGCCCACAAACAAAGTTGCGGATTATTTCCGTCTGTGATTTCGTCTATCTTCTGTTTGTGAAACGTAATAATTGTGATTGAGGAACAACTTTAATCTTAAGCATGTTTAACGCACGGTTCTCACGATTGGAAATAGAGCGGGAGACTCAGCAGAAAACGACGGGTTACTTGAAAATAGAAAATAATTTTAGAGAACTATACAAAATAGTTCGAAATAAAATACTGAAATACCTTTTAAGATTTTTTTAATGCTATCTTTATATTATTATCTTATTTTGAGAAATACTGCAACTTAGATATTTCTAATGTAACTTATAATTAATTAGGAAAACGCCGTCAAAATATGACGGTCAACAGGCTAATTTAGGATCTCGTTATATGTAACTTTCGTTGTGTGATTACAATATTTCGGGTTTGCAAGCGTGGTTTTTTAGTATTAATATTTATTAAATATAAAAAACGCAATCAACAAAAATAGTTGAAAATACTAAGCTTACTATATTCCCTTCCCCCTTAGTTACCCCCGCCTTACTCCTTTTTCCGGCTTACCCCCTCCCAACTTATCTTTCCTCAGAATTGCCTACTCCTCTTGTGGTTTACGCTACCCCCGACTTATCTCTCTCTCTGACTTACCCCCTCCGGATAACTCCCTATCGGACTCCTCTCTCGACTTACCCACCCATTCTTACCATAAAATTCTATATTGAATTCATATATCATATACTTAAAATACCAGCTTTTTAAACTTTGTGTGATTATTATTTAAGATTAATAGTTTCCGGCTTACCCCCCCCCCCACTTATCACTTCCACACAATTACCCCCTGTCGTTTGCTTAATATAGCAAATTTTTAGACTTTGTTGATAATTTTCTCCAAGTCCCTTAAGACATGAAACATTAGTTAGACATTTTTGTTCTAGTTATTCATCAAATATCCCAATGCATCGATCACAAATAATGTTTTTAAATTAAAAATATAAATAATTAAAAAATCATAATACTAAAAACTCCGCACACTACAAAAAAGAACGGTTTTAATAATGTAAAAATTAAATAAACATAAAAAGTAGTGTTGGCTAATCTACAGACTCAAAACCTTAATATAAAAAAGAATGAAGCAAACCGGTATTGTAGAACTCATAGATGAAATGCAACAAAAATGAGCGGTGTTTTAAATATATAGATTAGTAAATACTAATTGACCTATACAATAAAGTTCAATTTGACCGGTGTATTCACTATCGAAGTACATAAAATTTTCGTAATCTAAAACAGAGTTAATGAGAACACGATAAGTTTGATTGCCAATCATGAAATCTTTATAATAATCGCTCCAGTGAGTTACAAATTTAGCAAACATATCCACGATGATTTTTTTGGTCCAAATAATAAATGAAGCAACTATAAATAAGCAATTACCATCAGGACATCATCTAATATTGTATAATTTTCCTGCTTTCCATGGTTTTCAACTATACAAATTTTTATAATCCTGAATAGTTACCAACGCTGGGGACTGAGAGGGCGCTGCAAGTAGATGGTCGTTCTCTTGCGTATCCAAATAAATGTTTTAGATGTCTTTATTGAAAAATATAAAACTTAAAAAATACAGATATTTAATAGTGTTGACTAATATACACAAAGAAAGTTTCAATAGAAAAAAATAATCACGTAAGTCGGTCCAGTAGAACTCTTAAACGAACTGGAACAAAAAAGAGCCTTGTGTTTTAAATATATCATCAAATATTGTATGTGCATATGTTAAATATGCATGCGAGAGAAATAGAAGAATAAGGAATAAACATAAGAACCGACTGTCTTCTCTTTTCTAAATTGATCACTTATTAAGTAGTTATATGCTATATAGAATATATCATATAATAATTTAACTGCGATGAAATCTGTGTTATTGAAATTGTCTTAATAATATACGTGAACAACTCCATCCGACTGGAGTTATATTGCGTTGTTATTCTCGTATACAATTTACATGCACTAGTGACTGTCAAATTAGTTATTCATAATCATATTAAGCATTATTATGCTAACGCAGTTTCTGCCTCGTAATTCTTTCGCAGTATTTAATGGAAAATTTAAGTTTCATTAAAATACATAACAAGCTACACTTGAAAAAATTTGTAGAGTAACTTCTTTTCAGCAAATTGGAATTTAAAATTTTTATGATACGACTCAAGGTTTATGTTAAAATAATAATTGAATGTACGTATCTCCCTAGGGTAACATATTAGAATATATTTGTAAATGTATTAAGTGGGTGGTTTTATGGTTAAGCATAATTCTTGTTTCGTCTAAAAAATAAGTAAAAAAAATAAATAATGATGTAAAACTAACTATGTAATGCTTCAGTCGCTAAATTTGAATATATGTTTTTGGAATTTTTCGTTCATACACTAAATAGTGGGTATTATAAAATAAAGAATGTGTTATATGACAGTCCTCCAGTGCTTTTAGCTAATTGTGGGAGTGGCTAGCAACACATTTTCATAAATAAATAATTTTTAAGTTTTGCACATCCTTTGCATCAGGGTTGGCAAAAAACGTGTTTAAACAACAAAACCAGATGCTTTTTTTAAATTAAACGTATTTCTTACCGAAAATAAGTTCAAACCACCCTATATAAAAAAAAATGTTTAAAACATGATTTAAACTGGTTTAAACTAAGAGACCTTAGTATATGAAATATTAAAAAAAAGCTATTCTTGTTAAATTCAGCCACAAATTATCATCATGATTGACTAAAACAATAAGAAAAGTTTTTATCATCACTTTTTCGACTTTCTAGTATAATAACAGCACAAGCAAACAATAGTATCTACTTTAATTCTCGCCAAGTCAACACCTTGTAAATTCTAATTTGTAAATAAAAGGATCACTATCCTTTTAAATGCGTCTTCAGACCTCTAAAAACCATGCCAAATTATTAAATAGAAATTTAGTCAAATATTATATATTCATGATGACGAGTCGACGAAAGCACCCTATATAGCAGCATTTTTAACAATTTTATTAAAGATGCCGTTAAACCTAACAAAATTCGTACCAAATGTATCCATTACCTAAAAGAAATGTGGGCGTTAAATTAGTCAATTAGTTAAATCAAAGACTATTGCTAAAGTTCATATTGAAGGGAAGCGTTTTTCAGGTATTTTTGTTTGTTTCGATTTACCATTTACGTAACCAGGTCATTTTTAATTATTCTTTCCGTTATTTATTAAATGCTCTACATCTGAAAATAACTACTTAACATTAATTTAATGTTTTTGCAGCAAAATTGGTTGATTTCATGCAATGTTATCTAATCCTCTATTCACCTTAGTACTAATTTACTATTAAATTAGCATTGTTTTTATTGTTTAAGTTTCAATCTTAAAAGTCATTTTCCAAAATAGATTTAAATAATACTTAATCTTATAATAATACACCATTCAGATGGAAACTGGTCATTTAAATTCGAAAATGCAGTAATATAAGAATCTATTTTAGTTTTGAAAAGGGCCTTTTTTAAATCACGTTTAAAAAGAAATAGTTTAAAACGTAGTTTGATGTTTTGAACTAGTTCTAATCATGCCAATTCTGCTTTGCATTGATGCCGGCACAACTCCACTGGTGATATATTGTTTTGTGCGTCGCGTTTCGTCTACGGCCGGAAGTCTACTTGAAACCTTCTCGTTTCGTGCGAAATAAACAGAAAACAGAACATTACTTTTTTGGGTTAGCGTAAAAACCGTAAATGCGACTTAAGCGCAATTTTATCATGCCGCGAGGTCCATTTTGGTTTCTGATTTCAATTCAGTGTAGGTTAAAGATAAAATAGAATATGCTTTGGACTCTCCAGACTCCAACTACCAGCAACTACTTTTTTGAAAACTATGTGACTCTTTATCGTACCACATTCTTCTCATTTACTGTATACGGTTTTGGTATGTATGATTTGTATGTATATTAAGTTTAGATTTTTTGGAATAATTTATTATACACGTAATTATTCCCGAAATATGGTGCCAAGTAGTTTCTTTTAAAAGAAATGACATAAAATTATAAATACTGGTAAAACAAAAGACTTCCTTTTAATAAATTCCCTTTGTCAATATATTTTCATTTTTTTAGCGACAGTTTATAAGATTGCATATTTAAACCGTTCTAGATGCCCGATTTTAATAATAATTAGTTAATGACGCACGTAATAAGTTTATTTTTTAATTAACTTATGTACAAGCAAAATACGGTACTGTTATTGGTATTTTAAAACTTTTACTACTTTGCTACCGGCCTATTTCTATTTTTTTATCGTTTTGTTAACTGTCGCAGTAGGCTTAACCTATCGAACCGCTGTCAGTTGTTATGACAACAAAATAATACTTATTTATAGTCATTTATGTACCAAAGGCATTATGAAGATGTTTATGTCCGTCGAGACTTTAGTGTAAGGAGCTCGGGAATTAAAAGAATTATGAGGGAATTAAGAGGAAGTAGGAGGTATTAGAGGAATTAAAGAGGAATTATATGAGTATTATAAGGCATTATAAGGAATTATAAAGAAGTATAGAAGTATTATGTAAAGAATTATAAGAGGTATTTATAGTAAGGCACCTCTTTTAATATCGCCTTAGGCTACGGTTCTTGAAGGTGCTGCTTATCTAACCTCCGTAGAAAGCACCCTTACGGCTAAATTTTCGATTTTGACTTTTTACTGATTCATACATGATCTTTCGAATGAAGGTAATTTCAGATTTAAATTTATAAAATTGAAAAAAATATAAGTTGAGAAAAAAGGGGACAAACCATAAATAAAACTAACATATTCACGCAAACATAAAAAACACAAAAAAAGTACTAAACTTTCATACTGCTCACTAGCTTTACGAAACATTGACGATTACGACTCGTTTAGCACGTATTAGGTTCTTGTCAGCAGCCACGGGCGATCTCCAAAGCCTTCATGCCATACTCTACAATAATCCATTGCATGCAAGCGTCGAGCCTGACTTCCAGTACGAATTGAGACCACGCGATGGATTCAACCCCGTTCAGCCCTCAAAGCAAAGTAAAAGAAAGCACGAGTCTTATAAGCTTTTATGTGGTAAATTTAAAAAGAATTTACAAGGTAAGGAATTTTTTATATTTATTTCTAATTGTAATCAATATTGATTTTGTTGCATTACTGCCTTTCAGAATTATTCAAACCTTCACAAAGGTAAATATTATGCAAAATTTTGCAACAACAAACATATAAGAATCCTGAAATTAAATGTCTTCAAGATTAGGTTTGGCGGTCTCAATAATTGCTGATAGTGGATATCTCACAACAACCGAAGAATTTTTGCAAAGAAAGAGGAATAGCGCATTGGCCTCAACGAAACGTTAATTAGCAATCAACCAAAGATGATTATGATGATGCTGCCAAAACAAGAGTTACCAGATTACTTTGGTTGGTACAAACTAGACTTTAATTAGTTCTTGGTATTTATTTAGTTTAGAAGCTAAATTTAATAAATTTTTAGTACCGTGGTGTGCCAAAATTCGAAATAGGTGATACGCATTTTAAATAACCGTTTATTTAAACATTTTAATCTTGGTACAAATAAATATTTTAGTGGTATAACTTAGGCTTTAATCAGTCCTAAATGACAACGTAAATTTGTCTTTAATTAGTACTAAAATGTAGGATACTTTTTTAATTTTCTTTAAAAGACGAAACCTCAAATCGTCAGACGTGAAGTATCGAAGTAACTAGAATAATCGACAGTGGTGCTGCCAGCACGCATTTCTAAAAATTAAATTTCAAGGCTTCATAAATGACCATTTTCTTGATTATATTGTATTTTATCAAATTTTATAACATTATCAAAATTCTAATCGGCTATTATGACATGAAGACGTTCTTATTTTTAAATAATGTCGTTAGCACAAGAAATATTGATGATACCCATATGATATAATACTCATCGGCTTACAACAAATTTCAGGAAAGGCCTATTACATTTAGTAAATTGCCTTTTGGACGCCCCTGATTTCATCTCATTTTGACAGGATTAGCAATTTCAGCGATACACTATTTACTATTATTTGGTTTTAGGCTTTCCAAATATTGGCACGAACTTCAAATTTTTCTTTCTCATCTCTTCCTCATCTATGCCCAATGGTAATTCGTCTTCAATATTTTAAAGCAGTTGTATTTCAGACTATTCATGCTTAAAATCGTCGGATTCTGAAGTAACTGCAGTAGATTAATTCTAAATACGATTATCATCAATGGTTTCTAATATTAATATCCTTAACTATAATAATAACCTCTATAACTATAACCTCTTTAAGGGCCTTCATTTGTTTTCGAATTCTACAGCACCTTCTTTCGAACTAACTGCTCTTTTTACCTACTCTATTTCGGCAAACAAAGTCTCACGATTAGATTGTCTTTATTAAACTATCACTTTTTGTTGGTAATTAATTACTTTAAAATCGATCAAACACTTTAACACATAATACTTTTTTATTTATTTATTTCCAACGATACTTACTCTAACACTTATGCCACGGCAGAGATGTCTCTTTTTTTCCAAATTGAGTTCAGGATAGTGGGTACTAGTTTCTAAAGCTATTGAATTTGCAGGTAGAAGCATGAAATAAATAGTTTTAAAGGGACTACCCATTTGTCATTAGTTCTTGAATAGAAATACGGAAACCCACAAAATAGGAAAGGATTTTCAAAAAACTGATATAATAAGTATAATTTATATGAATTTGTTTTATGAAAATGAACTTTAACTGAGATTAGAACTTTTGCTTATTATGATTAGCTTTTTGCGAAATTTATTTTAACTGTATTTGTTGAATAAACAAAATATTCAATCCATAAAAAATGTTAACATGGATCATTTAAGACGACATATAAGTAGGAAAAAAGATTTATTTACAAGGTTTGCAAATTGAAACAAGATACTACATTCAAATTTTAACTAAAGTAACTTACTAAAGTTTATTTGGTTATTATGTAATATACTACTAAAGTTGATTTGTATGTGTGTGAGTGTGTCCGAGCCCCATTCTCGCGTTCTATAAGGGCTGGAGAGATGGTCTTGGGCTCATTCGACGCGTAATTTGTCGAGGATAATGCACGAATTTTTTTAAATTAGGTCATGTTTTAAAAAATCGATAAATGCTGATTCTATCGTACTATTTAGTGCTATTGAGTGCTATTTGGTACTAATATGTGCTCTATCGATAGAGAATCGATTGGAGATTTATGTAGGTCATGTAAATACTGACCTACTTTTAAAAAAATCGATAAATGCTATTTCTATCATACTTAAGTGCTTAGGCCCGTAGGGCCGATTATCCTAGTAATCCCTAATATCAAACACCACACTAATAAAGGTCGTTATTATACTTTCATAACTCAGAAAGATTCGCCGGTAAAATGCTCTGGTACAATAAATCCTAAATCCATTGATGTCAAAGTTTAAACAAACGCACCCCAAACTGTTGTGAACTAAAGTTATGTTTCATTTTCAACTGTAAGAAATATTCGCACTAAAAAGAAATTTATTCCCTTTTACTTTCTTACGAACTCCGAATAAAATATAGCTGTAAAATATAACTGCTACTGAACAAATTGTAGTCATAAAAACTTTCGTAACTAATTAATTCTCTTTTTAACGAGCTTTTGTATTTAATTTAATCCAACGGAATTAACTAATTACTTGTAAATGATAACATAAGAATACCCGGGACTTAATACTCTATAGATTTAGGCGATCACGGCACTAATTTTAGCCGAAACCCTGATTTAGTTCTAACAGAACACAGCCCAGCTAAAGCCAAGCTAACCGCCCGCTTGTTGGTCACTTGGAATTCTGACTGGGACTCTCTTTGCGTTCGAAACACCCAAAGTCCCTCAAGCTTAGCTGCTTATTAGGCCCTGTATGTGAACTTAGCTTTAACTGACTCGAAGGAATGTAAAACTTATAATTTTTCTAAACTTAAACAGTGGGCTGTTAAAAACAACCATACAAAACGAAGTATGACGATATTTTATCCAATCGCAAAAATTGCAGTAAATTCTCTACATATCAATTTAAAAAATGCATATTGCAATGGAACGGAGATAGCAAGTAGTAATAAAGCATGACAACTTAAAAAGAATGATTATCTTTTTGCATGATTAAATTCTCGGAATAAATGTTTTAACATAAACATACTTTTGTTTTTCGACCGAAACGCAAAGAAGTTTGAACGGATAAAATTCAATTTTAGCTAGTGTAGACTCATATATGAAATAGCACTATAGCTTTCTAATTATTTATATATGTAGTTTGCATTTTGAACCACAAAATTAGTAATTTTCTTATTTGTTAAAACATACATTTGCTTCATTCATTAATTATTTCATTTCTGTGAATTTCCTTGCATATACAGGTTTTAATTAAAGGTTTTTGGCTGCATGGTAGATAGGTGGAACATATTAGAAAAAATTTTCCTGATGAACTTTAGAATTTTATTAAATTTCGAGTCCGGGCCTGTAACACTAACCTACCTTAAGTTGTACAAATTTAATTTAAAAATGTGATACTCTTTTAGATGTACCTACCTTCCTTTTAAAAATTGTTATTGTATCTCGCATAAAAAAGCTAATTTATGGCTGTCTGCATGGTAAATAATGTGGTCGAAAGTTATTACTGAGTAAATAAATACTTGTTAGAAATATGACCTGATCTAAAAACCTTAACTATGCATTTGTGATGATATTAAAACAGATGTTGGAAAGAAACATGGCATTTATTTTTTACACCTAACGTTAATTAGTAATTACATACTGTTATGTTGGTTTTCCAATTCATTTTTTACCGCAATTGGGTGTAATTAATTTTTACAAGAGTGATGTCATATTTGGAACGATTTGAAGGTAGATTAGAAATGTAAGAACACATTTAAGGAACTTTTATACAAATTCAGATGACAATACTTTCTGAAAACTGGTAATTCGATAAACAGATCACGATACATTTGAAAGGGACGCGGTAGTTTCCCTCCTGCGAATTCTTAATAACGTATTTTGTTTAATATTTGAAATATAACTAAAGTTCTTTTTAATGTGGTAGACTTTCAGAAAAATCATATTACAACCAATTTGGGTTTGTCACTTACCATTTATTGTTAGGAAAATAAAATAAAGATTTATGCATTTAGTGAAACCTGGAGTGTTTTTTACATCTAACTAAGTATCCTCTGAATGAATTAATTATTACGTCACGTCATTAATTATTACGCTGTATTAATCGATAAAAATGATCGTATTATGCCATTACCATACCATTGTTATTTTTAAAATGAATGATCTTGTACGTTTTTAGTAGTTTAATTGCAGCTATGCAAATGATAATTTCGGGATAAGGACATGTCTGATTTTTAATATTTCGTTTTACAGCAATTTTAACTGTTAATTGATTTTATTAAGCTACCGATTTACTTTCCGATTTTACTATTTCTAACGATGTCCGAGATTAAATACAATTCAAATTAATTACCATTAATAAGAATACGATTTGCAACCTAATACGGAAATGCAGTAGTTGTAATAATAACAAATAAAACTATTTATTTAGGTGCTGTCATTGTATAGTCTACTTGCTGACACATTTATGTATTTATTACTACTTATAAACAATTTAAATAGTAAAGATCTTTTTGTTTGAAATAAATTAAATGAATGATCCTCATAGAAATAATACCTCCTCCAGACACCAGGGCCGTCTTCAGTTTGCTTAATTTTCCGGATGCCCAAAAATTTTTAGTGAAAAGTGAGATAGTGCGGAATTTTATGCATTTTTGCCTTCTTTCTTTATTCATATGTTACTCATTAAGCCAAAAACCATTATTTAAAAAACACGCTGTATACGTAAAGGAATATGTTTTACATAATCAAAATTAATTCACAATATTTACACTAGATTACAGAGATATCATGGTGTGTTTATAACGTATTATTCCATTGGAATAACAAATAACAATTAATAACTAAATTCTATCACATTGAATCTCTTTCAAAACTTGTATAGTTAGTTACTAACAGCCAAGTGTTCGGGTTTTGTAATAACTCCCTAATTATTATTTTTACTGTTCTTTGTTTATATCGTTCTTTACGATAATTCATGATTATGCCATTCTTCAGTAAATTGACTATTATTTTTAAGTCCATTCAAACTGACTAACTTTGTATGACACTACAATAAACAATTGTTAATTGTTTATGTACGTCATACAATAAGTAAAAATTAATAAAGCTTTTTTCATAAAAAGCATTACTATACCTGGTTACAGGTCGCAACTAGAGCTTTGTTTCCAGACACGAAAACATTGAAAGTGATACGAACTTTTTGACCCCCTCTAGCTATGAACATTAATGTCTATGATTCATTAATTCTTTTTAAACATTTTTCTTGCTATTTCAGTGCATTAATTAAGCTCTTTTAGTTTATTTTTGTGGTATTTTAAAAATTTCTAACCTACTTTTATGTCTACCTAATAAATTGCTGCTTTTTGTAGAAACGGTAGTTTTAAAAGTTTCTCTTTTATACTATTTAAAATGCAACTAGAATTCCAACGATTGCAGTTTAATAACGTGACTACGCAGACACACAGAGATATGCGTAAAGTGCCTTTCACACAAATCTTTTTTTAAGGCCGAAGGATATGTTTATATCTAATTTATATGTAAAATATCTGTTTGTATAACCAGAGAAGTAAAACAGTGTATACAAAAACATAAAGGTGAATGACTGAAATAACAATAACTAAAACTAAATTTAGTAAAGAAAGTCGTGCGGAAATAATTGCAATTAGAAAGATTACAAACAATACGACTCCAATTATGTATGTCTATGATTCGTGTCTAATAACTGATGAGTGAGATTTAATCATCAAGGAAGCAAATTTTTTTATAAATACAAAAAGTTTTGTAAACATAATATAATAAAGATGTAGAATATTTTTTGTTAGTATTGCAACATAAACATAACCATAACACATTATGGATCTTGAAACTTATTCAGGTTCAAGAACATTTTACGCAATATCCCTTTAAAGATTTACATTCCGGATGTAAAATTAAGATAAAAAGCTTACTCATTATTTAAACAAATAAGAAAGTTATAATGTATCACTTTCAGTTTAATTAGAAATGAAAAGCAGGTTTTGTGCAGTGTATACCACGAAGAGAGTTTCAGTATACAGTGTGTTATGGCACTTATGGCATTAATTGAAATGGCACATAGTACATAGAAAAATAAGCAACTTTCATTATACAAGTAAGGGAAAAAAATGAATAAAAAACGTGAAAAAGGCTTTTTCTTTTAATTTACAAAAACTGGTTGGGTGTCACTGGAATTATGGTAGGTACAGGTTAAAAGTAAACATCTCGGGGAATTACCGTACGTATCTTTGCCATTAATTTTAGTTTAAGCTAAATGTTTACGTTTGAAGCACGTTTTTGCTTCTTTAAAAAAGGTTGCTGACCTAATTGCTTTTAAAACACTGACTGACTGTAAAGGGGTTACTTTATAATAATACGACTAAGGAAACATACGTATTTAGAAATTAATTTATTATTAATTTAATTAATAAAATTATTAATTAATTTAATTATTAAATTCATACAGTCTTCTTGCAATTGTAGTTAATTTAGTTTTCATAATACTATGTGCGAAATTAAACAGTGCTTAAGTGAGTGATTAATTTGTGACTAACTTTTGTAGTGTTATTCACTTATTGAATTTAAATTTAATATTAGGGAAATTACGGTAGTGCTCTCGGGTAAATTACACCTAAACAATAAAGAACAAGTGCCGTTTCGTACACAAACATGCCCCACAGGTATACTAACGAGGAATTAATGGACATGGTGTTATATTATGGAGCAGCTGACCAAAATGCAGCGAGAGCGGCCCGACTGTATGCACAATGATTTCCAGAAAGAGTAGCTCCAGCTCCAAGGAGATTTGTTGCAGTGGTTCAGCGAGGCCGTACTACCGGGTCATTGCGGGATCAACGTGGTCGAGGAGGAGGTGGTCAACGCCCGCAACGTGTAATTGATGTAGAAGAAGCAATTTTAGACAGGATAGAAGAAAATCCATCGTTAAGCACCCGTGAAATTGCACGTGACCTACCAGTATCGCATCGTGTAGTCTGGCGTACATTAAGGGAAAACCAAATGTATCCCTATCATGTCCAAAGGGTGCAGGCGCTAAGTGCAGCCGATTATCCTCTCCGGCAACAGTTTTGTAACTGGCTACTACAACGTCATCAGGAAGATCCAGATTTCCCTCGCGTGATATTGTGCACGGATGAATGTTCATTTACACGCAATGGGTTATTTAATTTCCACAATACACATGAATGGGCAATAGAAAATCCGCATGTTGTCCGGCGTTCCCACTTTCAACGGCGGTTTACAATTAATTTATGGGCTGGAATTGTCAACAATATGCTGGTTGGGCCGTACGAATTGTCAGAACGTGTTAATGGGGCAATTTATCATGAATTTCTAAGGGATACTCTTCCTGGGCTTTTAGAAGAAGTGCCATTGGACATCCGTCCACAACTTTGGTTCCAACATGATGGTGCTCCACCGCATTTTAGTCGTGTTGTACGGGATCATCTGAACGTGACATTTCCTGGTAGTTGGATAGGTAGTGGAGGTGTTGTATCGTGGCCACCTCGCAGCCCAGATTTGAATCCTTTAGATTTCTTCTTGTGGGGGCATATGAAACAACGAGTTTATGTGTCCGAAATTGACACTATTGAGGACTTGCGCTTGAACATTTATTATAATATTTATTATAACATAATAATGTTTTAATTAGCTAAGAGGTAAGTGTTTATAAGTTATTAATCTTTCCTTGTCAATTTTTTATTATAATAATGTTTTAATTAGCTAAGAGGTAAGTGTTTATGCAATTAGCCTTTTTGGTATTAATTAGACACAAAATGTTCAAAATTCAAACCCCCAACTAATGTTATATGAACATAATGAAATTTTGTATGCATGTAAAATAAATGTAATTATTTTATCCCGTTGTTAGGGAGCAATGTGTTCATCAATGACAAACAAAAACTGACCTTGTAAATTTTCAACAGCTAAGGTAACAAGAACTTGCTTGCAATCTAATCTTATCTTTTATGTTCAAGACGTGTTGATAACGAATGACCTAGTTCCTTCATTTGTTTATGGAGGTATAATAAGCAGTGGTCGTCAAACAAAATAGCGTGGACCGATTGGGGTAGGTCAGTTTTTGATTTTTGTTCAACGGCTTTAATATTTGGGTAATCGATTATACTCATCACAGGTAACTAACAGTAAAAATCCAATACTCCGAAAAATTTTTAAAGTAGGTCATGTTAGAGATGGGTTGGGCTCATTCGATTCCAATACTACTAAAGTTGAGTGTCCGAGCCTCATTCTCGCGTTCTATAAGGGCTAGAGAGATGGGCTTGGGCTCATTCGACGCGTAATTTGTCGATGATAATGCACGACCGAAAATTTTTTAAATTAGGTTATGTTTTAAATTTTTTTAAATTAGGTTATGTTTTAAAAAATCGATAAATGCTGATTCTATCGTACTATTTAGTGCTATTGAGTGTTATTTGGTACTAATATGTGCTCTATCGATAGAGAATCGATTGGAGATTTATGTAGGTCATGTAAATACTGACCTACTTCAGAAAAATCGATAAATGCTATTTCTATCATACTTAAGTGCTTAGGCCCGTAGGGCCCATTATCCTAGTTAATGCCCTAACTTCTATAACACACTGTATATGTATACAGCTGCATCAGAAAATTCATCTACAATTGTACTTATTTACTCTTATTATTTGAAATACAAAAATATTAAAGAATTAAAACTTATCACCAAGAAGTTTTATTTCACTAAAAAATTTTAATTCAATTTATTTTAAATTAATTTTAATTTAATTTAAATCTTACTTGTTAATATGTAACACATTCAAGAATCCTGTAGATTATACTTACGATAATTTTTCAATTGATAAAACCATCAATATGCGTGATCGCATTTTGTTTATTTGTTATTATGTTTTCTACATACATACATTTTTTGAATTCGGTATAAGTTTTTTAATTATATATTGTGTAGTCCTTTCACAGGAAAAATCTAGCCTACTATTGAAATTTTCAAAATAAATTATAATTTTCAAAATATTCTTTTGAAAAACTGAATAAATAATAAACAAATAATAATAGTAAATACTAACACACAACAAACAATTAGTGAATTTTTCACAACCCGAAATTAAATAATGTTTAATAATATCGAAATAACTGAATTTCCTGAATCTAATGAATGACTATTTATATTATTGTTTGATCAGTGTTTATACTACTATCGTTTATTATAATCTGTATTAAACTTATGAATTTCTATATTAAATCGTGAGATACAGAGATATTGTTAACATTTATTGAATATATAAAATCCAACGAAATTCAAACCAACCTATGAAAATATTCAGTTTTTTATTATTATCGTAAGCTAACTTTTTTTCTTATTGTAATTGTTATTTTTATTGTACCTGCTGAGATTATAGATTAATATTACCAGTTAAATTTGATAATAAAGAAATTAAACATTTAATTAAAAATAAAATGTGTTAAAGTTGTACTTGTATCGATATTCTATTTCAAAGTTTTTATAATTTAAATTCTGAAATTGCTTACAATACTTTAATAATGATACATCTAGGATGAATTATTTAAAATCTCACTTTCTGATTGCGATATACAGCGTGTCATGAGTTAGAACGCATTACTTTTAAGGGTTGATAGAAGACACCAAAAGGAACAAAACAGCCTTATACAACTTTGTTCTAGAACGCACTACTTTTTTAGAAAAAAATAAGAAAGTTGGAAACTTTAATATCATTTTGCCGCGTTAATATCAGTACTTTAAGTATGGGCCTTTGTCGGCAGATGCCTCTCATCTATCACAACAGCAAACCTTAATAACGTTTTGTTCTATCGTATGTCGTTTCCGCGTAAAATTGAATTCTTTTTACAATTACAAATTTATTTTACTCAATTAAGAAACGTGACAACCCTGTAAAGTTTGTAATAAAATTTGCTCCACATTCGCACAAATTGCTGATGTGGAAGTTACTTGACATTGAAATAAAGCACGTTTTGCTTACAACCTTGCAATTTAAAAGAATATTTGGATCAATGCCTGATCACAGCTTTGTAAATAATACCCTTTTTAGAGTGAGATAAAACTGAGTTTGTAGTTTGTTGAAATTTGAAATAATAATTTGTCAATAAAGCGCTTTGTTTATCTAATAACAGTTTTTAATGATTTTATAAGAAAATATCTTTTAAAGAGAAGATTTATCTAATTTAAATTAGATAATTAGGTTAACGGATTTTGTTGACACCTCGTTTTGGCTACATTAAAAATCTTTAATTTTATGGTAATTAGGTGCCTTAATCAATTTTTTACATAAGATAGTATTTTTTATTAAAAAAACAAATACGTCAAAAAATTTTGAAAATATTCCGGAAATTAATAAATATAAAATGTAATCAATTATTGACTTATTTTTACAGTTGGTTTGTTATGAATCAACGTGATTTTAATGTACAAGGTACAAATTTTGTTTACGGTGCCGATTACAATTTTCGTAGAATTAGTCACCCGACTATCTGCTTCGAATGTTTATTATTTTTACACAACGGCTGTCATCATCAGTTTGTTTGTTTGATTTTAAACAAGGTTAAGACCCAGCTGCGATTATACTTAAGCAAGGTTGCCAGATATGACAATGGTTTTTTCTAAATTACTCGAAAGCTTATTAACATAGAAAAAAATTATTCACTTTTTTGTTCCTTTTGATGTTTTCTATCGCCCCTTAAAATTAATGCGTTCTAACTCGTGCCACCCTGTATAGATAGATATTTTAGAAATTCCAATAAGCATTATTTATTTCAATTTGTTACTACTTATAGAAACTTTGGTTGCCGTTCTGAACCATTTCGAAAGTATTTCCTATTGTTTTGACTAGACAACTTATTTTTCGTACGCTGTTTGAGTAACTTCATAAAATATTGTAGCAGCGCCTTTGTGACTTACGTTTTTCTTTCGTTATGTTAATTAAGGTTAGAAACACTTTCTGAAGGTTTGTAAAAATTATTGTATTTATTACGTTTTACTACTTACAGTTATTATTTTTATACAGGATCCATTTGAGACCGCGCTCCAGCGAATGTAATATTTGGTGCTTGGGTAATTTTGATGTGTTTGTTACAGTTTGTTACACTTCTTTTTGATTATCTAGTTGCTTGCTGTGTCGCTTTTAAGTATCGTTACGATTTACTGGCATTACTTCCGTTAAGATACCTGGAAGACTCCAGTCCTACAGTCTACAATAACTGAAGAAAGCAACAGTATCATGAGTTGTATATAATTATCCTCCTGTGTACGTCAAACTATTACTATTATCAAGCAATCTCTATATAATTATTAGCAAATTAGTTAGTTAAGTTATTTCACAGTTTTTCTGATTTAAATATTTTTTTCTCAGTGTGTCACATACTGCAATTTGTATATAAGAACTTTGTTAGAATTGTTATTGCGAGTGTGCCCGTATATTTTGCTTAGTGAAGTGTATTAACCAATTACTATCTACTTGGGGTATTATTAATTGTACAATCTAAGTGAACTGTAGTCACTTTAACTTACCGTGATCTTTTGTGACCCTGATTCAATATTTATACTTATACAGATACAGTACTTGTCCTACTCGCATCAATTCCACAACTATCTTTGCTTTGTACATAACTATTAATTGAAGATTAGACAATTAGTGCTAAGGTTATTTAAGTCTTACTAAAGTTTAATTTTTACTACTACTTACTACATTTTATATTTTATTTAGTGACTTATTATTTATGTGCAATTTAGGTACATTTTATTAGGAGGAGTCTACCACATTGGGATCAGTCGCAGATGTGTAGTTCGTTAGAGATATTGTCGGTAGACTCTATTTTAGATGACTGTTGGCACCCGTTACAAAAGACATCTTGTGAGACCCCTGATGTCACACTAGTTGTTACCGTTTCCCAATTCGCAACCCCCATTTTGTGGGTAACACAGTATTATAATATATTGATAAGTATCCTATCTACCCACATTTATTTATAATATTTTAAATCGAGTTTAATATTTTATATTACGATATATTTTAATCTGATAATAAAGAAATTAAGCATTTAATTAAAACTAAAATAAAATCACTAAATTAAAATAAAATTTAAAGCCTTCCCGACTTTCCCAACAATTTTATAGAAAAATATATTTACTGGCATTCCTTCCGTTGCGACATCTAGAGGACTCCTACAGTCTACAACAACAGAAGAACGCAACAGTATCATGAGTTGTATTTAACTAAGCTTCTGCGTACGTCAAACTATTACATCAAATAATCTCCCAAGTAGCACAACCATATTATTCCAATATCAGGCCAATGTCGAAGATATATATATATATATATATATATTGAGCCAAACGAGTTACTCTATATTGGACCAATGGAAAATGTGGACATTCTGCAATATTGGCCTAACAACATATGCCAATACTTGCTCAACAAGATACCCCAATATATGTCCAACAACATATGCCAATGTTAGCCCAATAACTTATACCAATATTACATCAATAACTTATACCAATATTGTAGTCCAAAATAAATGAATGCTAGTTAAAATAACTGTATAATTGACTTTACACTATACAAGTATTTTATTTATTCACTATGCTGTTAGTGTGTTTTCTGGAGATGTCTCTATAAATTATCAGTAGCGGTGGGCGCATACGTCAAACCCGAGGCAATCGCAGTGCAACACATGATATACTGCTTTAATGTGTGCGTACGAGCATGATAGCGATATAACAGTTTGTCTCGGGTGTTTGGGAGACCACACGACGTTCACCCTTAAAACTGGCTGTCTTCTGCCCTATCTCGCTGACGGGCAACGGATGAAACTGTCAGATTAAGTGTGTGGTAGAGAAATTCGTGAGAATTCTCGACAGTAACTCATACCGATCAGGGGGAGCCCTGGTATATGAGACCGGCGTGGGCGGATTCGAATCTCGCCTGGGATAAGGTCATTTATGGTCACCAAGGAACCCGCTGCTTGAGCGAGGTCATTTACGGTCACCAAGGAACCCGCTGATTGACAGAGGTCAATTATGGTCACCAACGGAACCCACTACTTGACCGCGGTCATTTATGGTCACCAAAGGAACCCGCTGTTTGACTGAATCTCAAGTGCGAAGAATCAAAGTGAGGTTTATCCCGCTTTTGGGCATATGGGAAACTGCAAGCCGCCAGGTAAATGTGCTTAGGAGCTATCCCGACCACCCTATGATCCGGACTGCAGCCGGGTACAGTGATTGGGAGACGCTCTGAAAGCCAGGAGAGTTGAAGCGAATACATAGCCTCTCACTATCAAGACAACTTCACCAAATACGGGTACACACCGGGAGTCTATAACGTGTAGACTTAAACGAAGCTCTGTCGAGGGCCCACCAAGCCTATAATTGGTAGATCGGGGTGGCAAAACCATTAAAAACCAAGTCCCGCCACAATTGAGATTGGATTCGATCGGGCAGTGGTCCCACTTAATAACAGCGTTAAGCTGGGGAATAGTCCTATTGCTGGACGAGGTACTTCGCCCCGTATGAAACAGGACGGGAGGGTGCCGGCGGGTGAGGAACGTGTTAAGTCAATTGCTCCGGCACTATGCCTGCGATAGCTAGTAGAGGGTGGATAGGCAACCTCACTCCGACCAGTGAGCTGTTCTGGTAGCAATTGCTGTACTGCCGGTTATGCAACTTGCGCGCTGATTGGGCGTATCCCAATCACTTCCTTCTGGAAGGGAACGTGGGAGTATGTTCACACGGGTACCCCACGTAAAATAATCTTGACATTCATACCAGTTTGTCGTGTGCCCCGAGTTTGACGGGAAATTATAACGGTTAATGACTTTGGTAGAAGCTTGTCATTGTTTATTATATCGTAATGGCAACTATTTATTATGTTGGTTACCTGCTTTCATCTAAATAATGTAGGATCGCAGTTCTCTTCTTAATGTTCACAACTTGATAATTAACAGCCGCAACAACAAGAGTTGTCGTTTACCAACAAAATATTCATGACACCATCATGAAACTGCTTAAGCAGTTTGCTAAGTAGCAAATCGCCAACCACCAACAGGAAGTCAGTAACCTCAATACAAACGCAACGATATAACTTGGTGCGCAGATGCGACGTTTTATTTTCTCCGCATCCAACTGTGCCATCAAGTTTGTGACTTACTATTAAGTTAATTCTGACATTGTCAGTGAAGACTGAGATAAATTGCCTATGTCATAATTATAAGCAATGAAACCGTTGAAGTAACTATTTATATATCTCTGGATTAATAAGGATTATTGGCATAACTGACGACTTAAAAATTGGTTATATATTGATATACTATATTGGAACAATATTGCACACATCAACATTGTAAAAGCGCATCCAGGGCCAATATTGATCAACCCAAACATTGACTGAAACTAGTAAATCAATAATAATGGATTGTAAGGACTTTGGTTTATCACAACACTATATTTAACGGTGTCTCTTAACTACACATTGTATTTGATTAATTGCCAATACGTATTTCGGTAAGGATGTTACCTTTTTCTTGGCACAATACTGTTAAACGGTTTAGCGTGATTAGCGTGACGTAGTTGATGGACGACTGCTAAGGTTATTTACTGATTACCATTGCAATAATGCATTTTACATTTTATTTGGTGACTTATTATGATCTACTTATGTTATCTGTGGTTTGTTTTATTGGGGAGAGTCTACCACATTGAAAGCATTCGCAAATGTGTAGTTTGTTAAAAGATATTGTCAGCAGGCTCTATTTTAGCAATTTTAGACGACACTTGTCGCCCATTACAGAGGAATTCGCACCTCACACTACTTAGCTGGTAGCCTACTGATTAACTGTGGTTAAACGTTGTTATCGTTTACCAATTAACAAATCCCCACTTTGTGGATAACATACTAATGATCAATGAGTTTTTCGATCGCAATAGTCCTGGAATGTAAAAACCATCTATAGAATTATTATGAAGAAATGAAGAGAAAGGCTATGAGAAGACACGATTGGAAAAAATCGTCCGTCAAACCAGTCAAGAAAGAGACTAAAGACCTAGAGAGACAGAAAGAGAATTGTTTACTTCTACTGCCCGTAGTTTTTGTGAACTGTACAGAGTAGCGCCAATTTATCTTGAGTAGCGCATATGGAGACACAACCATCTGTGTCAAAAAAATACGACGCGCTGACACCACTAAACATAGCCCCATAGTACACAAAAAATGTTAGGTTAGCGTACGCTATTATTATTTCTTGTGCTTGCAGTTATTTTAAGTATTACTTATGTTGACATGACAGTTGTGAAGTAAATGTCAAAAATAATAGAAATAAATAATTTCATAGATAGCTTGTTAATTTCATGGCAACCCTGATCCAAAGACTTTTTGATCATACTAATATATACCTTCTAATAGTACCCACATTTATAACACTTTAAAACGGATATGATAGTAACAAATACTTGAAATACTTTTTTGTATTTGTCAATGTAGTATAGTTTAAACTTTAATTGTGAAGATCTTGATTGTATTTGTGAACATATTTTTATAATTACATTGTTAATTATAAGTTTTAGTAATATTTAATAAAAACTATAATACTTAAATAGTACAGACTTATATAAATTTCTAGAATTAAAATAGAATTATTAACTTATAATATCAGATAGTATATATTTCTATTAATGTTATTATTTTGTTAATTTTGGTAATTTTGTTAATGTTTTTTGATATATTACAGTGCTGTTTATTTTGTAAGCGATAATATAAAAAATACAAATGGAATTTTATCATTTTCCTCTTAAATGTGTACTTTTACAAATGTAAGTTTGCACTTTTTAATTGCAATACAATTAAAAAAGTATACGCGGATGCGATTTAAACCCGCGATTTCTGATTACGAGTCTGATACATTAACCGCTAGAACAATTCGGTATACAACCTTTTCCTTATTACCAAAACCAATAAGCTTTTTAAATATTTTTCTGAATAGTTTTCGTTAAACGAATTCTTCTTTCGATTGCTAACAAGATTTCTACTTACATTTGCAAGGGTACAAATTTAGGAGGAAAATTCCATTGGATTTCCTATATTATCGTTTACAAAGAACAGACTGTAGGCCTTTCTAATAATTTTCTATTTCTATAAAGACAGTTAGAACGGTAAACATAACTACAAAAATAGTTTATATAATTTGCAGCATAATAAAACTCATTATAATATATTATAATTGAAAACCTTAAAGTAATACTAAAATAATTAAATTGTTATTGCTGTGACTATTTTTGTCCAATTAACAGTGCTTATAATTAATGAACCACAAAGTAAAAACTTTTTGGATTAACGATTACAATTTTATGGCTAATAAATATTTAATACTTGAAAGTAAGAACAATTAACATTATAGTTAAAAGTAAATTGAATTAGAGAAACTGTACTTGCTTGTATATCATTATTTAGATGTTGAATATACATTCACAACTAAAAAGTGAAGGGTTCTTAATGAATTTGAGTTTGTGTACTTAATCTATTTGCTCTTTGTTATTAAATACATTTAAATAAATTTTTATTAAAAGCTTATTCCATTTTCTGAATACAATAATATGATAAATATAAAACGGTATCTTATAACTTAAAAAATAATTTTTTATTAATAGTTTGATAGTGAAAGTGATATTAGAGTATGAATAAACAGACTAATAAATAATAATCTGAATGAATCTGTTGAACAAGCCTTTATAAACTTTCTAGCAAGCAAACTTTGTGTGACGAAAACGATATAAATAGTTGATGTAGGTCAAACTAAAATTCACACATAAATCCAATTGAATCTAAATTACCAACAGGAAAATGGAAATAGGAAGTACAATACTAAATAATTTCCCTTAATTTGTTTTCAAGTAAAAGTTCAAAAGGTAAACGCGAAAATATCAAAATTAAAATCTTATAACCGAACGTTTGATTTATGGTTCCTGCTTTCTCGAACATCTTAACCGTAATGTATTTGGTTACTTCCTCTTACAATTTCCGTTTTGTTATTAAACATTACCCAATTAAATTGAACTTACCTATCGTCCAAAATCCTACAAAAGCACATGTGCATACAAACATAGAAAAGTAAGACAACATGGCTTGTACTTCATCACAAACAACATTTGTATTCTCTTTCTTGGTTTCACTTCATGATTAATAAAAATGGAAAACCAGTTCGAAAAGTACTACACTTCACTTAACACATTAATTTATTAAAGTAATTTATTTTTATGTTGGTAGATATAATTTTACCACATTTATTGTCAACTTTTCATAACCGACTTCTTACGATAGTATGTTAATTGGACACACTTCTCTTCGAAGAAAGTATCACTTTTATATTCACAAAATTCACTGAACTGGAGAGATTAAAATCTGAAACAATAATAAAGAACAGAATTAATAAAGCTAAAAAAATTAATTGACTATTTTGAAACCAAAACAAATAATAAAGAATTGTTCGTTTTTAATTAATTGGATTTGTTTTGGTATGGTTTGACAATTACCGAGAAATTCATTTACTGAGTTATCAGGCGGTTTTTCTGGCCTATTATAAAAAAGAATAATTTTTATAATACAATTATAATGCACAATTGACATAACATTCTTTAAAACCGAGATATAAAATATCAAACTACACCTACAGAATATATTTATTATAACACCTTTAACCATTTAAAATTAATTAAGCCTTTGTATTTAACTTTCTTCATGTATCTTGACTTACAAAACGTAAAAATTTATTCTTAAATTTGGAATGCTATATTTTTTTATAAATATAGTAGTTTTCGTAATTATAAAAACATTCATTCATTAAATTTTGACATAAATATTTAATAACCACAATAATTACAAAAAATTGGTTACTGTAAATTTTGCATAATTAGTGAAAAAACAGAAAAATTAATTAATTACAAACATAACAATATCTGCTTATCGTTGAATTGCAGTAATAACTATAAACTATTTTTTTAATCAGATTAGTACTGAGAATTACGAGAGAACTTTTGACAGATCCCATATAATTTCATCATAATTTTGTTTAATCTTTTAGTTTTCATATTTTTTTGTTAGACTACACAGCACAAAATTATGTTTATAGTTACATTTAGATATTCTGATAACGTTTAGCGTTGGGAAAATATCGGTGTTGATAAATTTGTCTGTATAAAACAGCTTCAACTGATACTAGTGAATAACCCATTTTTTCAAGTTTAATATTTATTTCATTTTTTATTTAATAGCGGCGCCGCTTACATTAGGCTGTAAGATAATTAATATTTGTTAATTTATATTTTATAGTGTACAATATTACATTCATCTGATAAAAATTAATTAATAGTGATAAGTACATGCATGATTAATTAATAGTATACAGTACGAGAATAAATATTTTTACTTTCAAATAATTTATTATAATTGTGGAAGCTAATTTCAAGTGTTAGTAATTCAAAATCATAATTTCAATTTACATATTTTCAGTTTTGTAAAGTAGTTCAATCATGAATTCAATGGGAACTACCTTGAAATATTATGGAAACATGTAATTGATACAACTGGAATTTCTTTATTTAGTTGACATTGATATTTGACAGTTGACAGTTTCCTTCTTGATACATGAATTAGTCGTTTTTGTTTAATTATATTTCCCATGTGTAGTTAGTTTGTACACGCGTTGGTAGCACTGCTCACGGCCCTGAAATATTAAGGCTGATGAAAATTCACGCCTAATTTTGTGACAGAATTTAGGCATTTTGTGTATGGTTAACACAGCATTTAATTTGTTTTATTATTATTTATTTTTAATTTGTTTTGTGAAAGTTGTTTTATAAAATAATAAATATAAATATAATCAGATTTATTTAAATTGGAATTCAATTAATAATTAAATTTGAATTTTAAACTAAGTAAATATATAAATATATATATTATACTGTAATAAATGTTTAAATAAAATAATTTTTTTTTATTTTTTATTATATCCAAATCCTAAATGCTTTTAATAATTATTTGACACAATTTTTGTATCATGAATAGCAGGGTTCACTCTCTTCATGAACAGTGTAAATTTCATCAGTTACAAGTGACAACTTCCACACACTTAGATCCCTTTTCGACGTAAGTATTCAAAATTTACTTTTAACCTTAAAATATTTTTATCTACGACCACCATAGAAAGTTACATATTCCGCACAATCTAGTAACCGTGAAAACGACCAATTGCAAACAATCTCCAAACACAACGGTAAAGTATGTGAGGAAGCAGTTCTCAATAATCCGTAGTTCTATTAAAACGGCATAGATGTCACCACTTGCAATATTTATAATATTATTAATTATTTGAAATATAAAATGTTATAAATTTTAGATAAAGGTTAATTTGTTTTGTTTAATTAATATTTTACATTAAATTATATTTCGAATGGAAATCCATCTAGAAAGAAAACTAAGGTCAGACCCGGGGAATTGAACCCGGATCGCTCGGTTAGTAGCTACAGCGTAACCATTGAGCTACAGAGACGCCTTCCAATGATGTTTTTTCTCATTATATAAAGTTACAATGATTGTTATTCAATTAAAACGTAAAATTAATTAATATTTTACATTATTATATAATTTTTAATGTAATTTTATTTATTATTATTGCTAAATTACAATAAAAACATTGAAGACATTTATAATTTGCTACATAATGCGAGAATATTTGACATTTTGCGCAGAGGTTAATAACCTTGACAATTGAATTGTGATTTTTGTACATATAAATTATTTTTTGAAAACGAGTACATACGTATGATTATTTAGCTGTAAGTACTAAATAGTAGATTGACTGAAATTATACAAATTGTAAACGTATTATTACTATTGTCTTTACAAATTTAATGTTTACTTTTGTCGTTTTTAAAATTCTAGATGTATCATGAGTGAATCCGATGAAGGAAAATTGGGGTGTACACTCGTACACCTCCAAACATCGTGGAAGCTGCTCACATTACATCTCTTAATTTATTGCCAAATATTTCACGTAAAAAATATGAATGCGAGTATAAATTCTAGGTTAAAAAACTTTCTTAGCTGTTGGTGGTTTATTACTTTTTTTGTTGTCGTAGATAAAGTATAGTGTGTAACGCGTGCAAAAACACCAATTTCTCACTCGTGTGATTGTGGCATTCGACTACGTCTCATGCCGCAAAATCTTCACACTCGTGAGAAATTGGCACTTTTCTGCACTTGTAACACAATATACTATTTTTTATTATTAGTGTGACAAGTAAAGTATTACTTTCCTTTATGAGTTTTATCTAACTTTCCTTTATCCCTTTTAGGCAAATTTCAGAATCATGGTTTGCGACTTGCCAAACACATTGTTGTTGCTATTAATTAAACTATCTACTCTTCTAAAAGTTTTATTTTGAGTAAGTAAACTTTATCTTCTTGATTTTCTTATATGGTTCTTTGCTGATGCTTTTTCTTTTAACCAACTATGTACACTTTTACTCTGCTTTTATAACACACACATATTATCACTTGATTAACTTTTTTTTCTCTTCTTACCACTTATTCCAATTTTACCTTACTTTTCTTTTAGATATGACGTCTCCAAAACTCACATGAAGGCTAATCCAGATATGATTGCCTTTTAAGATACCTATTCCTTGATTTTCTTAATGATATTGATGAATAATACACAAGATATGCTTTACAGGTACGTAGTATTATTTTATTTCCAAACCTTTTGTTGTTAATCTTGTACAACCACAATAGTATTTATATTTTAAAATTTTTCTTTCAATAAACATTAATTTTACATTTAATACATAACTATTATCATTAAAATTTCTTTACCAAAATTTTTCTTTCAAAAATTTTTATCTTTCAATTTTTCTTGTTTATATTCTTCTCAAGGAAACGATTATTAATATTTTTTACTCGTCCTTTATCTTTTATCAATATTGTGATGTTATCAATAATCGTTTGCCTCTATGTTGTCTAAGTTTTATCACTTTTGTCAAACCTCTTATGATTATTATTTTATTTGTTAATTTAATACAATTTCTTTTTTTTTAGTTCGTGGCAAACCCAAGGATGATTCATTTGACGTTATATTCATAAAGAAAAGTGAATTTACAAGATACCTCATCAACAATGATTATAGCTGACTCATCCATACTATCCCTACAATATTCTTGTATTATTAAATACCATCACCCTTTTTTTATTTAAAATCTGGAATGTATCCCCTTAATTTTGATAATTTTGATTAAAATTTTTAACCCTTTGAACAATCATTTTTACCCTAAAATATCATCACAATATTATTTATATATATATATATATATATATATATATATATATATATATATATATATATATATATAAAAATAATGTAAGAAAATTAATTTTAAAAATATAAGTAAAATACTAATGAGCTCTCTAGTTCGAGTTCACCTAATACGCTTAATTAACAACAATAAATAAATAAAATATATGCCCGGTTATTGAAGTGCCCGGTTTTTTAATTTTTTAAATTTTAATAAAATAAGCTCGATTTATCTATATATATTTAAAACGCAATGCTTATTTTTGTTCCAGTTCGTTTGAGAGTTCCACCGGGTCGATCTAAGCGATTCTTTTTTTATATTAAAGCTTTCACTGTGTAGATTTGTCAACACTACTTAATTTTTATATTCTTTTAATGTATATATTTTTAATTTGAAAAACTCTAAAATGTTTAATTTGAGACGGACGAATCGGACATTCACTTGGGGTGCCCTCTCACTTTCTACGGTGGTGAGTTTCGTAACTACTCCCGCTGGGAGAGAGGAGTGCTAGGCTTAGAATCTTCAACTGATTATGTTTGGTTGCGTTTATTTAAATAATCACTCACGAAAATCCCAAGGATTGTAATTATACATCGAATGTTGTATATAGGGAAATCCTTCAATGTTTTTGACCGTCATGCTTTGACGAGGTTTCCCTAGTTATGAATAAAATATGAAGTGCTATACATGATTGAATTCAGAAAAATATATGCTATCAAAATATCTAACATTTAAATATGGCGACCATATAAAAAATAAATAACAGTATAAATAGCAGAAATTTGATAATATTGAATTTAAGAGAATTACGGTCCACAGAAGAAATTTAATATTTTTAGTTGTTTAAAATAACTTGAAAATGTAACTTTGCGATATATTATTGGGCTCAGAATTACCCATCTTTCTAATTTAATTTTTTTGTATCTCTTTAAATAAACGAGATCCCCATGACCCCATAGTGCGCATCGAAAAACGGACATCTTGTATAAATAAAAAGTTGTTACAATCTCAAATCCAAGAATCTAGATGTTGCTGTAACGATGTTGCTCTAGATGTTGATGTAATTATAGAAGACCAACTTTTCAGCGGTATAGCTTCAGAAAACATATTCTTCTTCAATTACTTCAACTTTAATTTTGAAAATTACTGCAATGCCAATTAATTAGAAAATAAAGCAATCAAGTATTTATGCAGCACCTGCGTTATTATTAAATAAACTTTATAATGGTAAAAAATAATGGTTCGTGCTATGCTAGTGAAAAATAATAGAAAGGCTTCGAATATTGAATAATTAATTTATTAATTGGAAAAAAAACTATTTACAGGCCAAACCACTACAAATACTTCTAAAATACTAAACCGTAAGACACCAACAATTAAATATTAGTGTCCTCTCTACTAAATAATCTAAAGGAAAAAAATGTTTATCATAACATTGAACTACAAAAAAGAAAATAAAGTATGCATTACAAAAAAGCAATCAGCAATCGAAATATGTGCAACATTTACATATTAAAAAAATAAAAACAAACTTATTATATTCAACATAATTATATAGAATGAGAGTATGATAATACTAATAAAAATACAATGCATGGATGCAATGAAAACAAAACGCAATATATCACTAAGTTCGGCATAATTAATCGTTGCTTGAACGTAATTAAGAAATTGGAGAAAATATCAATAGAGCTATACTTTTTATTATAAAAGTAACATAATAATTAACATAATTCTGAGCGATGGGGAATTGCGATATAAATTCGTTTACATGAAAAAAGTTGATAACTTTTCTTGTTGAATTCATTGCAACATTAATTGTTAATAGTTTCCAAAAATTTGAGGGCAGTCAATTAAACTCGATAATATTTTAATTACAAAGCCATAACCGGTTACTCCTCTTATTACTTCAAGGTACGACTGGTTATAATCAATAATAGGTATATCAAACTTAAAGTTGATATGCTTTACAAATTTCTTTTGAACAGATACAATAGAAAATAGAGGTCCCAGGCGTGAACCCTGCGCTACTCCTGATGTTACTGGTAAAAAATCACTAATCAATCCACTAACTGCAACCACCTGAGATCTCTATTAGACATATACGATTTTGCAGCAAGTCTGATGTCAATCCCATATTCTCTAATTTTTGTGCAAGAATGTTGTGATTAATCTTGTCGAATGCCTTAGTACTAAAATCAGTATAAATAGCGCCCAACGTTGAATACATATATATGATGTTTAACTAAGCTTAAAATAATTCGCCAAAAACTACTTTTTAAATGCCATTCTGCAAGAGTAATAAATAATTCGGTGATTATATATTTAACATCGGTTAAATCATGAACTTCTGAGCAATATTCCAGGGTAGAGTTCACTTGCAGAAAAATCTATGTATGATACATTTTTGTATTATCTTTACAATTGTAAGAAATATACTACTTGATATATATAGGCGTATAAACGCGTATAATACGACGACGACTAACCAAAGGAAATATAAAAGTTTATAGGGCTATCAAAAAGCCAAAACTGAACAAAGGTCAAATGAAGAAACGTTTAGCGTGGACTGGCACACACGTAAAATGACCAGTACAACAAAGGCAACAAATCTTTTATCTCGCATTAAAGGAAATTACCTTACCAACAATCAATCAAGTCTTGTTCTCCAACAAATCTCAAATTCAGATTGTCTTACACTCCAATACTCATGTTCGACAAAGAAAGGAGATAAATATACAGCTTACTCAGTTCCCCAAACAGTAAAACATTCCACGTCAGTAAAGATCTGGAATGTTAGAATGTTACACTGGACAGGAAATTCGCCGGATTGCATTTCAATTGAAGACCATTCAAAATACTCTTGCAAGCATACTTGAACGGTGCAAAACTGTAATTCGTGCCAAAATTAGACTTGAAGAGATGAAGAGATGAAGAGGTGAAGAGGTGAAGAGGTGAAGAGGTGAAGAGGTGAAGAGGTGAAAAGGTGAAGAGGTGAAGAGGTGAAGAGGTGAAGAGATGAAGAGATGAAGAGATGAAGAGCTGAAGCGCTGAAGAGCTGAACAGATGAAGAGATAATAATAATTAAATATCTAACAATTCCAGTAACGACGAATTTCTGAGCTCAATGTGGTACCCTGAGTTTGTGTTCGTATATGTCAAAAGCTTCTAAAATATCTAATTTTTTGCTTGTTATCACAAAAATGTACGCATTTCATATAAAATACATCAAAGATACGAACGGGTCATAAATAAGCGAGTTCTTATTTATTTAAAATTCCTTAGAGTTCCTAGAGTGCCGTCTGTGAATTATACACATACCAATATAAAGTGAGTAATAATTCGTCAATTTCAACAATTATTAACTTATTAAGTATGAATTTAATATTATTTTGGGGAGTCCATTGTGTAATTCTCATCTAAAAGTATTTGGTGTAATTAGATTTTTGTGTATTAAAAAACTAGGATTAGAAAAACGACTGCTTACATTTTAATGAATGTTTAGTGAAGGCTAAGAACCGTTTCTATCCTCGATGATCGGTCATCAAAGACCTACATAATATCAACTTGTACAATTCTCCTACTCCAATTTCAAACATCGCCGCTATTTTGGAGACTATGGTTCGAAGAGTCAAGGGTACTCAAAAATCCATACATATTTATGCATATACAAAAAAAGATAAGCAAGACCAACCTTTTTTTTATCTTACGGTCTCACATTTCACTTGAGTTCTTTTTAACACATACATCACTACTTTCTTACCACATTCTGCTACCACTTGCTCTAAATATTACATTAAAAACATTCGCACACAATCTCAAAGTGGGATTTCACTACAGAATAACATCCTTTGTTCGTCCGATCTTTGTGTTACTCTCTGGATATCAACTACAGTTCAATAATAAGACATTTTAGAAGATGAGCAAGATTTTACGTTATGAAGAGTTAAACAAAAATCGAAAGTCCAAACGTCTGTATTCATACAGATTTCTAACTAGAATTTAAAAATAGTATTAGATAATCTTCTTTTAATAAATTACTATTTATTTTTACTACACAAAACCAGCTTGAAACTGCTTAAATGAGGATAACTTGTCTGTCACTGGTTTGAAGTTAACAAACAGATTCTTCGAATACTCAACAGAGATAGGCTGGTGTCAACGTTCTCTTATTAAATACACATACCTACTATATATGTACTGACTTACCAAAGGTCACTATTTAACTGTCTGAAATGGAGCAAATATTCATATCGCGATGGAAGATCAAAAAGGAGATAGGTTACATCTGGACCAACTACGCTGTATAACAACCCAAGTTTAATTCAATGTATGGAGTTTGATTACTACTGAGGTCGATTGAAAAGCAAATGATTGTATACACATAAATACTCACGCGTTAAGTCGAGAGATATAAATGGTTATGCGACGGCATGTAGTCAGACAGATAGGAGTTAGCCTCGGAAATGTATAATTATATTGTTGCCTTATCTACATGCCATAATTACATCTAAAGTATTTGCATCAAGCTATAGGTGTAAGTTATGGATTTTCATCAAAGAATAATATCTCTACTTATTTTCTTCGCTCGTGTGTTGGTGGTTTTTATAGATATAATTAAAATTTGATCTTGCATTTTTATCTTAATCATCTCATGCAATAAAAGTAAATAAACCATTAAAATTAATTACACAGCAAGTATGGTAAGTTTAAAAGAAATATCACACAAATACATTACATATTGAAAACTTAATGAGGGCAATAGCATTAAAATTAATATCATCATTGTCAAGGATAGAAACTTCAAACAAACATTTGTAATGTATCGATTGCTATTAAACATTTATGTTTTGTAATTGTTTAAAACTATTTAATTTTATGATGTTATTGACTTTAGAAAATGCAATCTTTGTAATGTTTAATAGATACACCTAAATATTGCAACCATAGTAAAAAATACTTACTAATGCATATTGCATAATAAAACCAAAATGACAAATTAGTGTCTACAACTTTAATTCAAGAAGGTTCATATACTTAACGCGGATCTATGAGTAAAATGTCTGATAAAAAGGGAGTTAGGATAATCAAAAACGTGTTTTATTTTGGATGCCTCTACTTATGGCGTTGGAAACGAATTGTAACGACCACTATTCTCAATAAACAAATATATTCATAAACAAGTAACGCAAAATCAAAAGCTGCAAGTAGCACTATGTTAAAGCTTATATCCCCGCAGAGACGTCTCATTAATTCAAAATATGCGCAGGTGTCGTAGGTGTTAACCGCAAAGGCTTACTGATTAGCAATAGAACGCAAGGATAATTAATAAAATAGAGGCCTCCACCTAAATCGTTTGATGTTATTAAGTTATTGAGAAATTCACAAAAATTTAGTTTATGAATGAAACACCTACAATTTGTCGTGCCAAATAGAGCACTGATTACTAGTTTTGAAATCTGTATATTGAAATAAGTAAAATATTAAAAAATCTTGCATTACTATTCTCTATATTCTAATTTATTTTTGAGATCCCATTTTATATACATTTTCTAATAAAACTTCTAATCTAAAAAAATCCAGAATTTTGATATCAACAAAAGAAATTTCGACAGAACAGTTATAAGCACTTGTGTGACATTAATCCATTTGTAACAACTCCCCTTAATAGGCGCACAAATAGATGCTTAATTCACTAAAACAAAAACCCAATAACACTAACTAAATATCACTAACACTGCAATCTGAAGGAAACGTTTCGGGAACAGCTGACTTCTGAACAAATTTATATTAAAAACGGAATAATAAAAATAATTTTTGTTATTAACTGGTTTATTATTATTATTAAATGTTTTTAAACTTGAACAAATACTGAAATGTTGCGCAAACCTTTAATTACCATCTTTTATGATGATGGATGTTAATTTATTAATATTAACCCGTAGCTTACCCGTAACTTCCTGCGTATTCACAATATCTAATATTTGAAATAAGTTCTCTAGAAGAACACTTGACTTAAACGGCACGACCCTGAAAAGAAAACATCTCCATATCCTCGTAGAGCACTAGGTCGTACAATGTAATCCCTTCTATAATTTGATTTCCAAGACAAGGGGAAACCGTGGCAGATCACCATACTGAATCTCTACACAAATACTGGTCTCTACATAGACAGACAATACAACACGAAACTACAAATAAACTCTCTGTACAAAACTGGTCTCTAATTAGACCTACATTATGATACGGAATCATTCGTCACTTCGCATTTCGGCAAATTCGTCATGTACCGGCTCACGAGAGGCGATGCGTTAAGGGATGCCGGAACGCAAAGCGTTTGTGAATAGATAGCCTAACTCTTTGGAAGGGTTAACTTTCGCATTGTATGCTCTAGGTCAGTGATGGCGAACCTTTTTGAGCAGTGGGTCAAACTGTGTTCATTATTTTTTTCAATACTAGCCCGTGGGTCACTAAGTCAGTAGCGTAACTTGGAAGGGAGGGGGGTAAAAAGGGTGCCAATAATTTGGAAACACCGAAAATTTGTTAATGGACCATATTTATCAATCATCACACCATATTTATCAAACCATTCTGTTTGATATGGTCTGGAACTTGTATAGTTTGTTTTTATTTTTTTAACCGCTGACATATTACAGGGCTACAACTAAAAATATTTATATTTAGAATACAATAATTTTAGAAAAAATCTCTTATTAACGTACTTGATATAGTTGCATATATAGACGAGAAAATTTAATAATAAGAAAATAATAAAAAAGTTATTATTAAACACTTCTAGACGCGTACGCAAAGGCTGCTAATTGGTTCAACACTGCGAGCTGGTACATCCCCATTCTATCGGAGCCGGACATTTGAGCGCGGTCGTTTATGCGCGGCCATTTTGGCACTACCGTTTCGACGCAGGACACTTCGGTGCGGACCACTTAGGCGCAAGGACATTTCGGCGCGAGAAATTGTCTAGTATTATTGTAATGAGCAAAATCTGTAGGTACTTACAGGTAGTAAATACAGTATGATCGATGATGAGAAAAAAACTCAATATCTGCCAATCACAAAAGCTCGTATGTCCTGCCAGATTTAAGAAAAATTTATTTTTCTACACTACTAAAACATTAAAATCAAAATTCTGCAAATCTGTGCATAAGGGAAAAATTTGTTAATTAGAATTTTATTGTTTATAAGAATATATTGTTTTATAATTATCATAATAACTTTTAAAAAATCAAAATTTTTTAAAATCAATTAAATGACATAGGAGAATTGACATTAACATTGAATATAGTACCACTGATAAATGGTACTATTTATAAATAAACGTATCCCACTTCACGAATTTTGTCTCAGTAGGTAACACTTATATATAAATGGATACTGCTTAGTGCTTGTAGTTCAGCGCTTAAAGACAAAAAGCATTGAAATAACGCAATTTAACCAACCAAAGCGAAATTCTGGAATTAAGAAGGTATATGTGTGTACATAAAAATAACAAAGGTTACTCTGATACTAAGGTAACTTGTCCCAAAAAATTAGACTAATGGCCCAACAAAAGTTTTGTTTAAAGATCTCCGAAAGTTTTACTTACGGGAAAATTTATATGCACGGAAGTGTTTTTTCGTCGAAGTGTGTCTGCGCCTAAGTGTCCCGGCGCCGAAGTGTGCCTGCGCCCAACTGCCCTCATGCCCAAACGGCCGCGTCGAGATGGCCGCGCCTGAACGGCCGCGCCCAAATTTCCTAGACCGCCATTCTACGATGCAACGAATATGAGCACCAAGTTTATGGTGCACAAGTGCAGTGATACGATAGAAAATAAGTTAACCAACGTCCACTTGGAAATATAGTTTTTTTTTATAAATTCAACCTTAGATATTTATACTTTAATTTTTTAATATTTTTGATTGTCTTTTCTCCCTTTTAAGAAATAAAAAATAAGTTTATAAAAAATCAACGCGTGGGTCATTTAAAAAGCCTCCGTGAGTCAGTGTCTGACCCGCGGGTCATAGGTTTGCCACCACTGCTGTAGGTCTTTAGAGGAGTGTATATGAATTTAACCACTCAAACTTGAATGCGACAACAGGCCTAGCCAATAGCAAAATTAAACAGATTTCTCTCTTGTTATTGTATCAAAAAGTACACCCTAGTAATAAACTAGAAGATTCGTAGCAATAAAGAATTATTACAATTAAAGTAAAGAAGAAGAAGAACTTAAGAATTTTTAAAATAGTTTTTGTGTTCTAGAAATAATAAATAGATAGATAGTTATGACTAACGACAATAAGTCGAAAAGCCGAAAATGAAACAAAAATTACCCACTGCAACAAAAAACGCAAGCAATCACTTTAATTAATATCGTAATCATTCAAGTTTGACGTTAATTTAATGATTTAACTTTTCTTTTTCTAATAAGTACAAACTCGTTTAATATATAGGACGTTTTATTTAATAGTGCTTGACTATTTTAACCAACCCAGTCGAAAATATTTTAATTCTTATTATTACATACTTACTTTGGAACTACTAAAAAACCCAATTTTAATTAATAAAATTCGCTACATAAACTCAAATATTGTATCATAATCGCAGAATAATGGGTCTATCTTGAAATAACAGCGTAACATCTGCACTTGAAAATAACGGGCTATGTTTGAATATTTATTAGTATGCAAATCAACCTACAATAGCAACTATAAAAACTAACTGGCATGAGGTATATTAAGATTTCATGATGCATCTTGCTGCTACTTTAGTATTAAATCTTCGTTTTTCTTTCTTGAAATAGTTTGTTGAGTAGAAGGACAATGTCGTGCAGAACACGTGTTGTAGTTAAAGGGTATGTCTTTTAGCTAATATAATACCCGATGTCAAAAATATGTAGGAAACATCTATCCTGAATTAAAACTACTATTTTAAGCGTTTCCTAAATAAAATGCGAACAAAAAAGAAATGTTTTGAAAATAAAAAATATTAAAGATTTATTAGGACATTTTAACAGTAAACTAGTATTTTTCAATATCCTGATAATTAGCTGTAACGTTACAACAATCATAACAAGTGCAATAAATTTGTGTTACAGACTGAATAATTACTTTATGAAAAGCAATAATTAATTACCATTACTAGGAAAATAAGTGTATTTTGTGATAAATAACTGAGGTGTTACACAACATGTTTGAATTTATTTATGTGGGTAGTTATATACCCAACTTTTTAGTAATTAACTTAATTATGCGCCTTGTCTCAAATATACGAATAAAGTTCCCAGTAATCTATTTTAATTCGTAACAATAATATTTTGTCCAAAATAACTTAAATTAAGTTAAATTTTAATTAACTTATGTGAAATATAAAGGATATTATTATAATTTTTAAAAAGGACGGGATTCTGTTCCCTTTTTAACAATTCAATTCCACCAATCAACAATAAATAAAATTTTTACAACAAAAAAGAGCATTTGTCAAAAAAAAGAGCAATGATCTATAACTTAGAGACTACACAAAGATTATACTAAAATCACTAATGACAAAACAACTGAAGATAAAAAAAATCATAACACCACTAATGTAATAACATCAAAATTGAAGAAATTAAGTCTAGATGTTATTAATTCAGTCAATAATAAAATATATGATGTCATTATCAAAGGCAAAGACAAAACAGCAAAAAATTGTCAAACTAATGTAGTATATAAAATAGAATGTTTAGATTGCAATAATACTTAATATTGGTCAAAGCAAACGGAAATTACATACAAGAGTAAAGGATCATATGAGAAATATTAAATCTGATTTCAAGTACCATAATGTAATCACAAAACACATAATAAATAACGATCATAATATGAATTGGGAAAATGTCAAAATCATGGATAAAGAAAAGAACTTGAAAAAAAGGACTAAATTAGGAAATATTAAAAAAAATATATAAATGTGTAATAAAATATATTAAAAAAAAAAAAAAAGCTATTGTTATCACTACAAATACTTGACTTCGTGCAAGACTCTAGCATGTTATATAGTAATTAAGTGTTTATACTGTTATTTGGTAATTATAAATATTTATTTGTTGTTATGTTTTGTATACATTATATGTTTTTTATTATAGGCTTGAAAAGATCCAAAAGGACAGGATGGAAACGTCGCCTTATTATGTGTTAAATAATAAATTGCTTTATCACACTTGTACTGTTTTGATACAATTACCTAAATTAACAGACGAAATTAAAATATATTTATAATTGAAGCTTATAATAATTAATTAAGTAAATTTTAATATTGGTTTAAGCTAATAACTACAATAATTAATCAAGTTTGCAACTTACTTTATAGTGGTTGGACAAATTTCCGCTCCTTCTTTCTCTGGACAAATAACTGAAGATATCTTTCTTACCCGAGATTTATCAAGCATAAATAAAGCCTGGAATTTTGCAAATGGTATCTACAAAAAATATGATTTCAAATCTGTGCTATAACACTTCAACCATCGTAAATAATTCTCGGACGCCTCTATATGGTAAATACTTATATTCAATATTTTTCTTCAGTTTTACTGTAGTTTACAATTAACATTATATTTTTTAACACTAAAATGTTACAATTCAAGGCCTTCTTAAGCACCCTTTTAACTGTTAAACTCATAATTCCCGTGTGTTGATAGAATGAATAACAATGTTGCAGTAAGCTAAATGTTACATCTTGCGTTGCCATTTCATAAGCCTTGCCTACAATCGATAACAGATTGAGAAAGTTATTTCAGCGATCTTTTTAACATGACGTGAATAATTTAATACTATTGCGATTATTATTATTAATGTTAATTAATTCAGTCCTCATAATTGATATTTATACTTAACCAACATTCTCATATTCGGCGTTACTGAGCTTGTGACGGGCAACTTAAGTTTCAGTTTAAAAATGAATTTAGTAGTAGATCACTAATAGTAGATTGTAAACACTGTGGTTTATCACAACACTATAATTTAACGGTCTCCTAACCACACATTGTATTTGACTAATTGCCAATACGTATTTCGGTAACGATGTTACCTATTTTTCGGCATGAAACCTTCTAATTCTAAAAGTTAGAGAAAAAGATAACATCGTTACCGGAATACGTATTGGCAATTAGTCAAATACAGTGTGTGGTTAGGAGACACCGTTAAATTATAGTATTAGTAGTAAATATTGTTAAAGCTCAAAACTTGTTTGCTTATATTAATAGGTACACTGACCGGACTTTGACAATTAGTTTTTTTCGAGATTCTAAGACAAAATTATTTCTTCTTAATTTTTTATAGTTTGGGATGTAAAATTTTGAATGTTTTCAAAATTTCTACTGAGATGACTAAGAAAAAGTTCCACAATATACAGGTAAAACTTTCTAAAGCTCAATCTTAATAAGTGCGATTATTTATATTCTAGAATATTTAACTGTATTTTGACAGCTTCTTAACGCTAATGGTTATGTAAACAACCTCTTTTCTTGATTGTCTTTACAGCACCATTCACAATTCTTATAAGTAAGAAATGGAAAAGCTGAGACAGAAATAAAGCAATTTTATAATACCATTAGATTTTGTTTTGGTTACAATTATAAGAAACTGGTTTTAATAAAAAAGATTAGTAGGTTTTAACAAATCAATCTTATATCTTCCTCATATCACATTACAGCCATTCAAAAGGTTCTACAAGTCATGAAAACTATGAGTTGTTTTCCTAATGATCTAAAACCAATGGCAGATAAGGAAAGATTTATATTAATGTTAAATATTTTGTTTAAATGCAACATGCATGATGATAAGTAACAAAAGAATGTGTCAACTTTCTCTTTCTTCTAGAAATCCCAGATATTTAAAAACAAAATTCTCCAAAAAAACCGAGACGTTAATACTAAACGGCTATAATTATAGTTTTTATAAAATGTCTTTATTTATTTGTATATAATATTAAATAAATTTTTTATTTATGCCGTAATTAATAGGTATTTGTTTTGCTCATTTTACTTCACTATTTATATATTATTATAAATTGTCATAAACAATTTATAAGTTGTACTGTAATCGCCATCTGTTACCCTTCTTTTCAATCAATTACTTCTAATTCTTTTCATATTATAACAAATTTAGAATTTTTACCAATAAGAAAAAACGGAAGCTTTCAAACTTGGAAACGTTTAAAATATATCTAAACTAGACTTCTAGAGCAAATTAGTATATGTTTATATAATCAGAAAAACTGATAAAAAAATATAATTACTCTAGGTGATTGTAATTAAATTTATACTTAAAATAACTTCCTACTCTCCAAAGACTCTAACGTTAATATGCAGTTTGAATTCCTCTCTTGTAATAACCCTAATTTTGTACTCTTATTACATTTTTTTCATTACGTTTGTGCACTGAAAAATAATGTTTAATATGTATGTCATACGTGTGATGTAATTGTGTCGAGTATGCTTTAGGTTAAATTTTGTTGCGATCAAACAACTGAATGATGATGACAATAATAATTTATATGTAAAACAACTTTCTAAAGCAATACCCAATATTCCATTTAAATCTTAACATGTAAGTGAAAATAATTTTAATTTTATTTTAGAAAAACCCACGTTGTTTTACAAGAGCATTCGGAAAACTTTCTAAGTAACACTACTAAAGTAGCAACAGGAAAAGGATGTTTGCAAATATCATTATCTGTCTAAAAAGTATTATATACAAATTACAAAAATTATTTGCAATGAATTACATCTTGAATATTATGAAAACAAAATTGGTCCTAATGTGACACCCTGCGTATCGCCTTTTTTATAATTGAGTTTACACAAGATCGTATAAAAATAGGTTTTGCATATAGAAGAGCCTTCTTGAATTATTACGTACACATAAAAGGAAATGACACATTGCTTACTAGAATGCAACAAATAATATGAACAATTTATAATGACCACAGCTATATTGGTCAACCGTGATATTGGTAAAATTACATAGTAACTAACTATAATTTCAATGAGATTCTATTTCAAAGTAATTACCGACATTAAACGAGTTTTATATATTTACGTTCGCGTTTATTTATATATATATATATTTTATAATAAAATATATTATTTCATGTGAAATACGCATTAAAAGAAACACCATTTGAAGCATTGCTAACTCCTTAAATTTTTTACTAGTATTAGTTTTTAGTATATCCAATGTTACTTCACTAGTAAGAAAAGATTTGTTGTATGGTAAGATGTCGGTGTGAAAGTGAAAATTGCCTCATTATATTTCCATGTGTGCCATCTTATTCTTTTGTTTACTTTTTAATTATTAAGGTTGCAAATGTATTCTTGAATCAGGAATTATTTCCCAAGATTTTGTATTATTTATTTTACGTATTAGCACGTAGTTTATTTATTTAACCATAAATTGACGTACTTACCAGATAACTAAAATATTAATTAAGCAGGCGTTACTCAAAGTTTTTGGTTAATTGATGAATTTTTACTAATTAAAATTGCAGGACAAATAAAACTCAATAATACAATAATCCAGAAAAGAAATATACCTAGAAATGTTAAAGATTATAAACAAACTTTAATGAAAATACTGAAAACATCGTAACAATGAAAAATACTGCGTATAAGGAAGACAGTTATTGCAAGGCTAAAATTAATAAATAAGCAAAATATACAATAAATAACGAGGTTAAATGTTAAGTATCTCAATAAAAATTGAAATATAAAAGACGAACAAAGAATTAATTAATTAAGTTTTAAACGATACAAAAAGTCTCCCAAAAGCACTAACAAACGCGGGACTTGAAATCGCTTCCAATCATATTATTAATTAATTTAAGAAAAAACAATAATAATATAGCCACAACATAATTCTGGAAACAGATAACACAATCGAATAACATGAGTAGATAAAGTCAAAGTTTAAAAATGGTGTCACTATACAGGCTACCACGTTGCGATAAATTATATCATGTGTTGCAGAACTGACTTATTGGAAATCTATATTTTCTCTTTTTTATTGATATGCTTCATTTAATTTTAATTATTTAGTTGCAGTATTATATGTACTATTCCGACAGGAAAATTTTGCACGATTTTTATCAAGTAGGCTGATTTTTCTTAAAGTTAGCAGAGTAACTGACATGTATTAAAACTTTGATACAATATCATAGGCGCATCAAAAATTACATGTCATAAAGAGAAAAAAAAATTTGACATAAGTACTACATGCCGCTGGATATGAGACCGCTTACAAAGGAAAAAAATCGTGCAAAGTTTTCCTGTTGGAATAGTACATATATTCACGGATTCACACTAATAAACATTAAAAGGAATTGAGAATAAATGAATTCAACAATCTTCACACAAATTGCTTTTAAAAACATAATTCATGTTTGGTCAGACATTTTGATAGTTCTGTAATAGGGTTGGACTCTGATAAGGTTGTTCTGATTTTTAAGTTTCATGACGAAGTCACCGCTAGACTCGAAGGGGTGCGTTTACACGCAGTTTCGGCCAGTACAGGCAGTTAACGATGAATTTGTTCTGCGGGATTATGTTATTAGGTGGGTTTGTGGGGTTGTGAAAATATCTATTATAATAAACAGCCTCGGGTTTCCCTTTTGATTTGAAGGAGTTACATTAACAATGTGGATAAATAATACATACTAGTTCACTTCGAGAAACTTGCGAATTTGTCCTTACTGGATTTGCACCGATTAAGGTTGGCGTATCCTATTTGGAAATTACCGTCGTTATTTAATGATATTTGTTTTGAAAATTACGCGTTTTAGTAATGACGAGTTCCGTTAGAAGAATAGCTAAGACACGTGCATTTTTTTGCCCGTTTTAGTAATAGTTCCTAACATTCTTTGGTAGTAGTTAAAGCTTTAAAATGAAGTTAATAATAATAAAATCATTTATAAACATTGGAAATTATTGTAACATCCGAAGATTTGGTTTTTTGTAAAGAGTTTAGAGTACAGTGAGGTTGTTATGTTCCGACAACTTTAGTTTGGACAGTAGTTATTTTGATTATTTATGATCACTAATTTTTTGTTTATTGTGAATAGAAGCGTTTATCTGGTAGTGTCAACGTGGATTAAAGTTAAAGCAATATAAGAATAATAGGATTACTGTCAAACATTTTTTCTGTAAGTTATTTGTAATTAAACTTTTTGAAATTTTATTCACGATTGCAACAAAATTTAATGGATTTTGGTTTACAAATCTAGTCAAAATGTATCTAGAATGGGATCACAAAATAAGTTCAATTGTAAAAGTTTCTAACGCTCGTAGGTTTCACATAATCATTAAATGCTGTGCATGTTTTAAAACCAGAGTAATGTTGTTGAACAATTTTTATAAAAGTCGAAGATTATTATTAATCTCTGGTTATAGCTTGACACGACAAATTGCTTGTGGTCATATTAAACAGAATAAATTTGATACTAATAAAATTTAAATAACTTACATGGAAATCTTTTCATGAATTTTTTAAATTATTGATAACAGACAATTTGGGTAGCACCTTCTGTCTCCTTAATTTATTTCTGTGTTTTATTACAAATTAATAAGACTCGAGCACCTGAGTAGAATTTGAATAGGTAAGCAGTCTCTGTCGGGAAAAATAATTAATGTAAGTATAAGAGAAATTGTGAATTATCTGTTATTTGTTTATATGGAGAATTTTGATGTCCATGTGTGGTCTTTTGTTTAGAAAAAATGGTTTGTTACTTTTTATGGTTCTTCTTTATGTAAAGAAGTAATCGCTACAAATGGCGTCCATCACAAAGACTTTATTTGTATATTGCTTATTGTTTCTTGAGAAATTTTGATTGTTACAGTGTGCGTTTCAATTCTTAAAAGCGTTTTAAACAAGGGGAAATCTTACAAGTTCGCATTCTATTTATATGTATTTCCCAGCACGTCTTGATTGAAGTTTTTCAGGTTTCTACTCAAAGTAAAAAATCATGTCAAGTGAACGTTTAACATTGAACAAGTGTGTAAAAGAGCAGGCAACTAATGCACACTATAGTCTGAGCTACTTCTGTGTCTTGTTGATTTTCATGCGTTTCACTTCTCCCGAGGTTTACTTCCGTACGTTTTCATTTCTATTTCTCGTTGTTTTATTTATACGAATAACAGCAAAAAGTTTAACTTTTATTCGCTTTTTATGTAAATTAGCATCCAGAACATTTAAAGTAACGCAATTATGTTGGATGCAACTTAAACTTCATTTAAAACCAATTAAATGCAGCAAGCGTAGAAGAAGCGAGCAGCGAATTTTAAATCTTCAGAATTTTATATAACAATGGATGCACTACTTTCGTAACGCTAATACAACCATGTCCTGCTAATTTTATAAAAGAGACGAGACAAGAAGAACATTAATTTAAATGTAATTTGTATTTCGAAAACGTGCAAATAAGGTAATGTTGGCTGAGGTACATTGTTTTTGCTCACCGCATGCGATCACTGAACACTGACAATGGTGTGTCGTAAATTCTTATATGTATTTCCTCATCATTGTATAAGGAATTCCTTGCTTTTTTTCCTGACGTTTAAATAATTATCAATTAAGCGTAACTATAATTGTGACCAGTCGTCATGCAGTCTTAGATGTGTATTATATACTTTATTGTTATTTTCTAAGAGAGACACAAGAAAGTTAATATGCCCACATTATTTGTAGTTAGTCTTTCTTAAATTTTAAAATAAAAAAGTACTTAGGCGTTACTAACATAATAATGATAGCAATTTTAATTAATGATTGTTTTAATCACCATCGTATGGTACTTAACCTCAATATGGTTCAAAGAACAGAAGTCGCACCTATCAACATGTTAAATAGTTGAGATATAATCACAATACAATAACTGTTGAAAAATGCAGTTATAAATATACTAAATTAAAACAATCAAGAAATGATAAATCAATGAGAAATGAGATTCATTCTAGCTACCATCTCAAAGGACACAATAATCTAGCATAATTTGAAAGAAAAGAAAGAAAATAATGAAGTTTTTCACCTTATACACACCTAGATCAGTTTTTTGAAAATAATTTTTTATTGAAAATCCATTTTTATTTGAAAAACACTTGTTTTTCAAAACATTTTAAAATACCTTATGAACTGAAATGAACTAAAATGAACGATTTTACTTCAAATTTAATTAAATATTGATAAAAATGACTTTTTTGAGTTTTTAATCAAAAAGAAAATTTCACTTTCTAAAAATCAGGTAATTTCATATTTTAACTATATGAATATTTAAATCCGAAATCTTGAAATAATTATACTTTTGATGATTTAAGATGTTTAAACAGTCTTTTAATTTAGATAGAAAAAAATTTATTCTTATAAGAGATGAAATGAAATACATTTAGTTCTATTTCTACTCATTGGATTTTTCTAACACGTAATAATAATAATAATAAAAGTTACTACCCATTTCCTAGCAAACTAGTCCCCAAAAACTATGAAGCTTGTGCGGGAGGGAGGAGCGATTATTATTTATCATTACGCAGGCCTAACGTGCGGCTGCAGCCGACTTACAGATCCTATAGCACAAAACTGGACAAAACCTTAACCAGATCGGCCGATACCGGGATACATATTTCTGACTAACCATTTGTCCAAACATGTTTTACAAAAAAAATGTGATTGCATTTAGTTTTAACAGCTTGTCAACACAAATACATCAGTCGCCCTCAATAAACTTTTTTATTAGAATGTAAGTTTACATATTTGATTAGGTAATAGTTTTGTTCAATATTCGATATTTTTGAATTGCATTTTAATAATTCAACATTAAGTTTATCCAGAAACTCTATTATTATGTTCTTTGATAATTGTTGATTTACTGATATACACGACCATTTAACTTTATCTTGAAATTTTCTTAAAAAAGCTTTTTATAAATTTGGATGTATTGAAATATCTGTCCAATCAATCAAGTTTATCTTTAAACTCACTCATTAATTATTCTGATAATTTTTGATTCCGTGAAATTTCTTTCCAATGTACATTATCTCGAAATTCTCTTATGAAAGCTTCCGATAAGTTTTGATCGCATGAAATAAAAAAATCATTTTTCAATAACAAGGTTAGGTTAGGTTTAATACTAGAATTTTTAGAAATTTCTAAAAATAAAAATAATACGAATATTTTATATGAAATTATAAATTTTCCTGGCACTTTTTTCAATGTGTTAGATTTTGTATAACATCTCTGCAAAGGATTATCTCTTAAAATTCTGCTATTCCAGCGTTACTATTTATTAATAAAAGAACATATTTGTCATCATTTTTTCCAGTATTTTATTTATGTAAGTACATGTAATTAGACGTGTAATTGATGTAAATGAATAATATTCTCTACCTATTGTAAATTTATTTGGTTAGTCAAAAACAGCTTATTTAAATTTTCACTTCTAATTATAATGGAATTAAATTAAAAAATTAAATTATAATTATAATTAAAAATATGTAAACTATTTTATATCCAATATTATTGAAAACTTTTTAATTATAGATGGCCCTTGATAATGACTAAAATGTTATAGTCAAAACTGCAGTAGGAAAATAATATTTTTATATTAATAAAAGATTTTATTTCGTGGAGAAGTCTCAATGGTTTTTTCTTAGAATTTTTTAAAATATCATATTATAATCATTAACTGGTATATTTAACAGATATTGAAAATCCACAATTTTGTTTTATATAATTAAAAATATATGATATCTCAAAATACCATATTATAATTATTGACAAAAATTATATAAACTAAATATGTTTAAATAGAATGCAACTTCATAGAGAAAATTATATCACCCTGACTGGAAATTTTTTAATGAATTTGCATTTTTATTGTAAAACATAATTTATTGTAGAACATTAATTCACAAAAATAAAAAATTAATCTTTACCTAAACTAAATATATTGATATTTAATATATCAAAATACAGTATTATAATCCGTAAAAACATAAACAGAAATCTGAACTAGAACCTGGCAGGTTGTTTACTGCAATGTTTGTCAATATGTGATATTAAGTATTATTGACAAGTAATAACGATTTCTCTTCAAAATAAATAAGTATTATTTATTATGACGATTATTTATTATACAACATATTATTAAATATATTGTGGTGATAATTACATCAGGAAAACAAAATTTAATTTAGTTACAATTATTGCATGAATCTATTTGGAATCTTGTATAAGAACACTTGGGTCAATGAACCTAAGTTTATTAAATTGTTTATTAAAATTAAATACTAAATAAAAATCTTACCAAATTTAATATAGAATTAAATGCGGATTATGAAAATAATATCTTCAAAATGTGAACCATGCGTATAACAACGCTAGGAATACGATTTTGAAATCCATCACATACTGGGTTCAGAGTAGATGTTTCGATTTATGAAATCAACTTAGCTAAAAAAAGTGTATTGCACATTTTCGTTTAAAGCCCATAGAAGAGAATTATAAACTATAATTACAATTTTAATTTCTAAATACAATCAAAACGAATGTTTAAATTTAAGTAATGGTAATAAGAAGACTACGACCCTTGCCGATAAACCAGGAACTAAAATTCCTTAAAAAAGCACTTTTTAACATTGAAGTAATTTAACCTTGAATCAAGTTCAACCTTAATGGCCCACGTTGTAAGTATTGTAGGTGCAGCTAGTATTTGCTTATAAATACTTCTGTGTATATATACTCCTTTAAAATATTTAAAGGTAATGTTTGTATAATTGAGATATGAGAAATTATAACAAAACAATTATCAAGAATGTTAATTACATATTATAGATTTATATAAGACATAAATTGTATATATAAAAAATAAAATAATATTTGATTTCAGTAGCATTATTGACGGGTCAATTAAAAAAAAGTAATTATTAGTTTAAACAGTTTTTTCTATTTTGGTTATTTATGACTACTCTATAAAACCTATCATAAGTACCTCCTTAAAGAACTCGAAAGTTTATTTTGTTAGGTTGGTAACAACATTTCTTTGCATCTTGAATTATAAACATAACCTTCAAATTTCAAATATCAATTAGTGGCCAATAAAAACAAAACTTCCCAACATAATAATTGACTGTTTTTATATCAAAAAATAACGCTGATTTTTAGATTTATTTACATGTAAGAACCAAAATAGAAAAAATATACGTTTCACAAAACCCTTACATATAAGTGCACACATGTCCTTTTAACTTTTGTAGTGGTGTTGTAAGCGTATAACACATGATTTAATAATTTTTTAAAATTGTATGATGTGTGTCTTGATATGACACAACACTGATTGATAAGCTCGATTGACAAATCAAAAAAATGACGGCCCTCTTAGAAATCGACGCTAAAGAATTTTGAAAGGGATTTATTCAAAATTTGTTACACGTTATCGTTACCTTATTTGTTATGGTAAAAAAGTTTTAGTGGTGTTTATCACGCTATTGTTAAAATTATGTAAAGAGAAATCAACTGATATACATTTTGCTTTACACTTATTATGATAAAGTAAGCACAGCAATGATAGATTGTTTTGTAAATATGCTATCGTTAATATCTTTGTCTATACACAACCTACGTAAAATAAAAGATTTAAATAGATTCTATAGTAGTTAAGTGATATAGTGATACTTAAGGGTGGTTAAGAATTTCTTATAAGCTGATGACTGACTAAGTCAAAATTTAAATTTAGATTAAATTAAATTTTCCTGAAACTCATAAATTGATATACTTTCAGATTAGCCTAGTCAAGAATATTTCTCAACATTTGCAAATTGCAGCATTCATTTAAAATCACGCCAATGTTTGTAATAAAACAACAATAGCTTTGAAATATAATATAAATTAAAAGATTAGTTAAAGGTTTTATTATTTTTCTAACCTGACAATTGTTTCAACATTAAATGTCATTATTAAAGGCAGATAAGATTGATAAAAAACAGTTTGATAAATACGAAAAATAGGTAACTATAGATATAATATATACAAAAACTAAATATCTAACACTTCTAATAAAAGAGAACTAGGGAAACCTCGTCAAGACATGACGCTCAAGACTTCCCAATAAACACTATAGTTGTATAATAGTAACCACAACCTTACGATCACTAATTTTAGTGATCAGAAAGTTGTGGTTACCATTATATAAATAAAAATGTTTATTGGGTTATTGAAGGGTTTCCTTAACAACGTTCGTTGTGTGATTACATTCCTTCGGATTTCCAAGAGTGATTATTTATTGGTAACATTTATTAAATAAACGCAATTGAACAAAAACAGTTGCAAATACTAAGCTTACCATTCTCAGACGAACTTTTAAACGCGTTATTTAACAAACACCCCCAATCGCAACTTATCCTATCTTCCTCCTTGAATTACCTCCGTCTTACTGCTTTTTCCGTCTTGCCTCTCCGACTTATCTCTTCCTCAACTTATCCCTCCCCCTCTCCCGGTTTACCCCCCCCCACTTATCTCCCACGCGGACTCATCCCCCCCCGACTTAGTCTTATCATAAAATTTTGCATTGAATTCATATATCATATATGTATAATTGTATGCTGAATATACCAGCTTTCGAAACTTTGTCGGTTATTTTGTCCACCCTCCTTAAGAGATAAAACATTCGTTCTTAGACATTCCTATTCTACTTTTTTATCAAATATCCCAATCTGCAAAATTTAAAAATTTAGACAGAACGAACGCACAGAGACAGACAAAAATATCAAATTTTGTGAAAATACTACACAGCAAATACTGTGAAACTCGACTGAGAACTGCTGGTCGCATAGTAAGCAGGTATAGGGAAGATGTTGAGTGCCAAAACGTGACGAAGCAATGGGAATATTGAAATGCATCGATTACAATTATTGCTTAAAAATTTAAATAACTAAAAAATCACAAAACTAAAACTCCACAGACTAAAAAAGGACGGTTTTAAAAATATAAAAGTTAAATAAAAATAAAAAGTAAGTAGTGTTGACTAATACCTAGATTAGTAATCGTGAATACTTCCAAAACTTACCACAGTAGAAAGTGAGAGGGCGCCCCAAGTGAATATCCGATTCACGCGTCTCAAATTAAACATTTTATATTTATTTAAATTAAAAATATAAACATTAAAAAATATATATAAATTAAATAGTGTTGATTAATCTACACAGTGAAAGCTTCAATATAAAAAACGAATGACGTAAATGGTGGAACTCTCAAACGAACTGGAACAAAAATATGCCTTGTGTTTTAAATATATAGATTACTAAGCTCAGTTTGTCCATTCATTAAAGGTACTGTGCGTTTATGTTTGTATATTTCAAAAGCTTCTAAGACGTCTAATTTGTGTTTGTTGTTGCAAAAATGTAAGAATGTGATGTTATTTTGAGGTGTCATTGGGCGGTTCGGTTCCAAAAGGTGTTTTGCATAATTATATTTTTCTGAGTATTTATTTCTATAAATCTTTAATCCATGATTCTCGAGTTCCACAAAGTAAGGCTGGATACAGTAAATTCAATAATAGTTTATTGATAAGTGTAGACAGAAATGGATTTAACAACCTTCGTGTTGCATTAACACATTATAAGTACAATGACATTTTACAGAAGCAAAACCAAACGAATACAATTAAACAAATGAAAAAGTAGAAACGAAACTACAAACCGTAACTTCTTTGCTATTGGTTATGCTCGATTTAGAATTATACGTTTAGTTTCAATTAGTTATCGTATAACTGAAGTTTGTCGTTTTAATTTTTACCAAGACCCTCAGGTGGGTCAAATTTAAATTCGTCTATCATAAGGTCTAAGATACAAAAAGTGGCGCACGCTACTATAGTTTCGAATGATTTCTGTCTGTAGCTGGATTCAGTTAAAATCAATTAGAGATGTATTTATTCCACTTAAAAGTTAAGAAATTTAAATCTCTTGCATCTTTAAAAATCTCTTTTTATTTTAATTTAAATATTATTGTAATTACAACTTTAATTATTGTACAATTATCTAGTTGTTAAACTGCAATTAGGGCCAAAACCTTGGGCTAATTATGTTGAAATGAATAATCTTTTTGTTTGCTGTAGCGGGTGTCATTGAATTAATTTTGAAGATGAAATGTGCACCTTCTAAATATCCTGACACTCCCTCACTGGAAAGATAAAATAATTATTCTAAGTACTAACCACAATAATACAATTCCATTATATAAGCTAATTAACAAAATTCATTACACAATAACTAGCAAATAATAATTATTATAAACATCAATACACAAAAAACGATACTGATGGCTTGAGGCCCCATTATAATTACTGTTCTGATAAATAAAATAAAATTGTCATAAATAAATGCAGCCTTGTGTTGCTTATCTATGTCAATACTCGTAATTAGAAATAGATATATTTTTAGTTTTAGCTGAAAGCTGTTTTCCTTTGAAAATCCTAATTAATAAAATTCATTATTTTTAATTTCTGTATCCTATAAAAAGAACTTGTAATTTTGCAATAACAATTTTAAAATATGAAATAGTTACAAAATATGTTACATCATTGTTTTTATTCTACTTTACATTACCTCAATAATGTTCTTGTTTAATGTGAATTTTCTTTTTAAGTTTAAGTTTCTTCTTTCTTTATTCTTTCCCTTCTGTCTTTTAGGGCGTCGGGTACTGGGTATTCACCAAAGCTTTTCATTCTTTTCTATTTTAGGTCATTATCTTGAGTTCTTCTATGGTTTTTCTATTTTCTTTTGCAATTTCCTCTATCTTCTTTTCCTTAAGTCTGCCAACTTTTTTCTTTTTACTACTTCTTGCTTCTATGTACCGTTTTGTCTTCCAATCTTTGTTCATACGTGAAATGTGTACAACTCAGTTCAATTGTTTTTCCTTCACTTTGTTTACTATTTTCTTTTGTTTGGTTTCTTTGTGCATCTCTTCTAAAATCCACCTATCCCTTTTATTTATCCCTATTTTTTAGCCATAATTTGATTTCTATGGCTCCTGGCTTCTTTTCGTGAGTCTCCTTGTTTCACTCTTTTTTCCATTTCAAACTCTTCTGATGTTTTTCATTACCTGTATTACAGTTCTTACTTGGTTATATATACTTTTAATTACTTGCATTATTTTTTTTCCCGTAGCTCTTTTTCTTCTAGACATATCCATACTAGTTCCATACTAGGCATTGCCGAATACCGCCTTTAGATCTATAAAGGTTAGATATAGGTTTGTTCCGCTTTCGAGTGCTGAGTCTATTAATCTTCTTAGGAACCTGTATATGGTCCGTGGTTTGTTTGACTTTTCAATAATCTCCCTGTTCATGTTCTAACTGGTGTAGTACTTTATATCTTAACCTCTTTTCTATGATTTCTGTGTATATCTTAAGTATATTGCTCTGTAATTATTAAAGTTAGTGGGGTCGTCTTTTTTATAGATTGGAAGTATTGCATTTAATTCCCATTCTACCGGTATTTTATTTGTTGTCCATGCTGCATTACAGATATCCTGAATCCATGTTATAACTAGATCTCCACCATACTTTACTGTCTCTGGTGTTATCTCGTCTGGTCCTCCGGCATTGCCGATTTTTATTTTTCCAACTGCTTCTTGAATCTCTTCTATTGTTATTAGTATCTATTCCTGGTTTTCTTCCTCGCTTTGTTCTTCCTCTGACTTCTTTCTCTCTCTCTGGCCCCGAAAAGTTCTTCCACACGTTTAGTATCTCCTGAAGGTTAGATTTAAGTAAGCCATTTTCGTCCTTGATACTTACAAATCTTTTACTTTTCTCTCCTCTTAAGAATCTTAAGATGCCCCAAAATGTCTTGTTGTTTCTATATGTAATCTATGTTTCATCTCCAGCTTTTCTTTCTTCTTAGCTTGTTTTATTTCGGGTTTTGCTTTGTTTCTAGTTTCAATATAGTCCTTCTTATTTTCTTCTTCACCTGTTTGAATATATCTTTTCGATGCTAATTTCTCCTCTTTAATTACTTCTCTTACTTTTTCTTTCCACCATTTTGTTTTGTATTTATTTTCTTAGTGCCACATACTAGTGTAGCGGTATTTCTTTTAATATTTTCCATTTACTTTCATTGTTTAGATTTTCCATTGTATTCTGCCATTTTCTCTATTTCTGATTGGAAAGTTTTTTCACATTTGCGTCTTTTATTTTCTTCGTTTTGATTCTTGTATATATTTTATTTTTCTCGATACCTGGTTTATTTATTTCAATTTTTGTCATTACCATTCTATGATCTGTGTCTAGTTCTGTTTCTGTATTTACCCATACAATTCTTTTACTTGTATTTGTATCTCTCTTGTGTATGTTATATAATCTATTAATATAGTCTATGCCAATCATTACACAGCTTATCAAAAAGTGGATAATTTTTATAAGTTAGTTCAAGACGCTTTTTATAAAGCATATCCATTAATCCGTAAATCCTTAATAAGACCTAAAAACTGGATCACTGCAGGTATTAGGACTTCCTCTAAAACAAAGAGAGAAATCCACACAATCTTAAAATCTTTTCCAAATGAAGTTTTACGTACTTATTATCTGCGATACAGCTTAATATTAAAGAACGTTTGTAAAGAATCTAAGAAAATCAACACCAAATATATAATCTCACGGTCTAACAATATTGCTAAATCTACTTGGCAAATAATCAATAAAGAAATAAATAAAACCAAACCTAGTCACAAAAATGTCATCCTTAAAATTGATAACACCATTACTTCAGATCCTGATATAGTTTCTAATTGCTTTAATAACTATTTCGCAAATTTGCCTTTGAACTTAACCAAAAATATTCAGAATAATAATTCAGCGCTTGATAAATTACGTTCGTTTAAAATATGCAACGGCAATTCGCTTTATTTCAATCCTACATCACCACAAGAAGTATTCAAAATAATCCACAAACTTAACAACACAAGTGCTGTTGGTATGGACGACATTCCAATACAAGTGATTAAATTTTGTTCAGTATATATTTCAGATTTGATATCATATCTTATAAATAGTTGTTTCAGTGTAGGTTATTTTCCAAGTCAATTTAAAACATCGAAAATTATTCCCCTTCACAAAAGTAAGGACAAATCTTTAGTAGAAAATTACAGACCAATAGCTATACTCCCTGCTTTTTCTAAGATTTTTGAGACATTAATTAAAAATAGGATAACAACATTTTTCGTAGTAAACAATTATTTTTGTCAAAATCAGCATGGTTTTGTCCAAGGTAAATCAACTTCAACAGCATTAAATAACGTATTAGGTAATGTACTTCACTGTCTTAACAACAATCGACGCGTTATTAGTCTAAATTGTGATCTTTCAAAAGCTTTCGATCTGGTTGATCATAATATACTACTAGAAAAATTAGAATATTACGGAGTTCTCGGATTAGCTTTGCGTCTTCTAAAATCGTACCTTAACGACAGAAAACAAATTGTTGAATTGCGTTATTTAAATCAAAATAATGAAATCGAAATTCACCGTTCCTTAGTAAACAATGTGTATTATGGAGTACCACAAGGATCAATTTTAGGTCCGCTACTGTTTGTTATATATATAAACGATTTACCGTACAATGTTAATGCTGGAGTCACCTTGTATGCAGATGACACTAGTGTAAATGTTACGGGTGCCAATATTCAGGAATTGGCTTATAATATAAATCAAGTACTCCATGATATACAAGATTGGTTTTCAGCGAGCCATCTCCTAATTAATATGGACAAAACTTGTTCGATGTCATATTTAAGCGACGGAGATAGCGAGGACTTATCGTATCTTTTAAAAATCTACCATATCAAATTTAAAAACTTACACTCCGAAAAATTTTTAGGTTTAGTCGTAGATCGTCAATTTCAGTGGAAAGAACATATAGATGAAATGTTACCTAAACTTCAGAAAGCGATTTACTGTATACGACGTTTAAAATATATCTGTGACTTATCAACCTTGCGTACCGTTTATTTTGCGTATTTTGAATCTATAATCAGATATGGATTGATTTTTTGGGGCAATTCGATACATCTCTCTAACATTTTAATACTACAAAAAAGAGCATTAAGAATTATATACAGTATCAAAAGTAGAGATAGTTGTAGACCTTTATTTATAAATCACAATATCTTAACAATTTTTAATTTATTCATTTACGAAAGCTCGATATTTGTTTTTAATAATAAAAATACTTTCAAACAAAATGCGGATGTTCATGACTATAATACTAGAAGCAATCTTCTGCGACCTAATGCTGCTAAAACTTCAACCTATTATAAATCATTCATGTTTACGTCGGTTAAAATTTTTAATAAACTTCCTGATCAGATCAAAAATTTAGAAAATATAAAAAAATTCAAATGTGCACTAAAATCGTATTTGACTAACAACTGCTTTTATAACCTGGAAGAGTTTTGGAATACTGGAAATACTGCGACTGCTTAGTGTTTGAAATGTAAACTCCATATATATTACCTTTAATTACTCTTTTAATATGTTTTACATCTACAATGTTTTTATAATATTTTATATCATATACACTACATGTTTTTTATCCTATTTATATTTATACAATATTTTATTTTATTTTATTAATATGTATGTTTTTTATTGTATTATTCAACGCCACTGGCACCAGAATAAATGTTTATCTATCTATCTATCTATCTATCTATTATGCTTTTTTCATATTTTCCTAAAGCTATAAATGTATATCTATCCTCCATATTTGTTTGAAAAACACGTTACCTATTATTATTAGATCATTTGATATGCAGAATTGAAATACGAACCTACGATTTCTATTTTTAGTTTGTTACCCGTATTTATCCATTATTCTCAGTACTATAGCTTCTACATCAGATCCCACTCTTCTATTCCAATCCCCCATTATTATTATTATGTTATTGTGTTCTTCTTTTAGCCTGTCGATCACTTCTTATAATTCTTTGTAGAGATTCTATAATAATTCTATTTTGGTGCCATCAACTGGAGCATGTATTTGTACTATAGCTATTGTTCTTAAGGAAAGTTTCAGTTTTGTATAGATAGTTTTATAGGTAAGTTAGATAAATTTAAGTTTATTAACTTATAATTCTTATTTAATTAGTAGATGCCACTTCATGCACAATAATATACAATATTAGGATACCTCAAGATTCTGCCTAAGGGTCGTCCATTTTATCAGTGGTCTCTATTATTTTATGTTACATATAGTATATGTTAAATGTTTTATATTCACAGGTATAATATGTGGACACTACGCAGACCGACACTTTTTGATACTTTGCCGACCGTGGTCGCTACGCCGGCCTTTAAAATAAATTTTGCTACTGGACACTTTGCGACACTACGCCAACCGCAACCGGCGGACACTTACTGTCCCGGTAAACTGTCCAACGCTTGTGGTCGGCGTAGTGTCCACAGTCGGCCATAAGTCCACCGCTTGCGGTCGGCGTCGTGTTCACTGCTTGTGATCGGCGTAGTGTCCAAGGTCGACGTTGTGTCCGGTCAGCGTAATGTTCTATGCCCGTACTTATGAAATGATTTGATACAAAAGCCGTAACAAATTCTTCTCACTATTCAAGTATTATACAATGTGTTCATTTGAATAGGATCCACTCGTAATAAGTCAGAAATGACAAGGATTATCACTCCAACTTATGTAAAAATAAGGACTACTACCCATACCGTTAATCTACCTGTTAAGTACAAAATCGAGAATCAATAAAATGAAATAAAAAATGGCCAAAAATCGGTTATGATATAACAGCGCAACTTCAGGATACTTTTTCTGTAAACTACTTTCTACATAATTAATTTACAATATTTCTGCAATGCAATTTAATTGTTTATATTAAAACACTAACGGTCGCAATACGCATCACAAATTCGCTTTGTTCATAGGTTGACAGCTTGAAGTGGGTAATCATCATTTGTGGTTTGTTTCTATATCGGATTTCCTTTTCGCGGTCTCAGTTATAAAAAGTTGTATAAACCAAATTGGTTAAAAATTCAAAGTGTATCCCTCAGAAGTTTTTCTCAAATCCCTCGATTAAGCGTTTAAGTATTGTAACGAATGGGAAAACCCCTACACGAGCGATGAACAAGCTAGAAGGTTCCCGGCCCATCTACAAAATTCGAGACTGGCCGCATATATGACTCATCGGCCGCTAGACGAGGTACTATTGTGATAAGACTTTTTATATTAGTCTTAGTACACAATCTTAGAAGTTATATCTTTTAGAAGGTAATAAAAGACGTGTATCTTGTATGAGATATTTATTTTCTCTTCTTGTTTATTCTGGTTGTCATGGCAATATCCTTAGCATTCAATGCCTTCTTGATGGAATATGTATGTAATGACTGATTATGGTTATTTTATGAATGAAGATCATTACAGTACAATACACCATTTAATCTAGCGTTTTCTAGAAAGATTATATGGGATATATAAATCGGCCGTCACGCACAAAAGCAAATCATTGTTCAACGAGTTAATTAGACGCGCTCAAGGTGTAATGATATCTTTGTAATATAAATTGTAGTGAAATAAATAGCCGAATAATAAATAACGATTGAGTTTGTTTAATAGTTTACAATTGTGGTTTGTATTTAGTTAAGATTAAATTAGTGTTAGTGTAAATATTTTCCTTTGTTAATAGACGATTAAACAGCATTTTTAGTTTTATTTAAAAAGAACGTTACAGTATAATTTGAATTTTGATTGGTTTAGTCATAGATAAGTTTGCAAGTTTTTCTGAACTTTTAGTGATCTAGGAGGAGAGCATATGGTTACATACTTAATTTATGCAAGTTTGATATTAGAGTTAAAAGTAATAGAGTGGAAGACTTAAAATAGAGATAATGATAAATATTACGTTTACAAGAGAATGCACCAAGTATTTGATAAACATCTTAAGGTTCAGTTCAAAGTTATTGAGCTTTTTCTAGCAGTTAGGTTATGTGCATTTTCTGATTTGTTTTATTAATTGACAATTGTGCAATGTATTCGAAATAATATAATGGAAACAGTATTTGCTAATATTGTCCAGTTTTAATAATATTTTTTGTACGTGATGTTTATTCTGAAAATATAAATTAGTGAATTTTAATACCTCTCATTATAAACATAACAAATAAATAAGAATCAATCAAATCATTTTGTTTATACATTATATCATAATCACACGAGTTTACAATTATTAACAATTAAATATTTTTTATAAAATAATTTTTTTAATAAAATTTTTAACATAAGTAATTTTGATAAACTTATATTAAAAAATATATTTAAATGTCAAATATGTTTTTATCGATATATTTTGCAATAATATTGGTGCCTACTATAAGCTTTGTTATCAAAATTGTTAAATTTAATTATCTAACCTAAAATGGAATAAAAACCATGGCTGCTAATCAATTAAATGGTTACAGATTAAATTAAAAGATTTAAATGCTATAATATAATTTTCTATTCCCCTGAAGTTATAATTTTGTAAAAACCTAGAGAAAATAGAAACTTAAATAGGAGACTTCAATAGTCGATTAGATTACAAACTTGCTCAATTTTTCTACAATTCACTTTTCGAATAATCTGTATAAAATTGTATTAATATTAATAATAAATAATTTAAAAAAATTCAATTAAATTAAATAAATAGTTATTTCAGAAGAGTAGTAAAAGTAACTTTTAAATGACACTAGTACTATATTTTATTATTTGTTTTGAATTCAGAACATTACAAAATAAAAGTTTTGCAATAAATTACCTACATTTATAAAGCTAATCATCAATTAATTTTTAATTTCAGTAAGCAATATAAGCAGATTAATTAATAAGCACGCATTGAACTGCTTCATTTAAAAATCATTATCTGCTTAGAAATAATGCCATATTAATTTACATAATATACAATGATATCCATATAATTTTGTAAGTTGCATAAACAAATAAAAATTTAATTATAAATTTTCAAATTCAATCCAGATTTACAGTTTAATGGCATCTCTAGACTATTAAAAAACTCGAAACAAAAAGAAATGCATTTCTCTTAGAATTTATCTCTGACCTACTAAAATTAAAAATAAAGAAATTCATGGATGGGGTCTACTTTCTTTAGTAACTTAATTCAAATTATAAAATTATTCATATCGTACCTTTTGAAAATCTATAAAATTTGGTTTGTCTCAGCACACGCGATACCTTAACTGCCGTTTAACACAACATGTACACTTTTTAGCACTGGTTATACCGTACTGAAGTACTGAGTAACGTACTTACACGATCGCGAAGAGAGTGGAAGAATGGATATTGGATGACCTACTAAGCTATAGCACCTGTTTGGTGTTTGTAACTCTGTTAAGCGGTTTTAAAGCTGACCCCGTTATGTGCCGCTTGATTTTAAACTGAATCCAATGCAACAGATTCAAATGCAATTTTTCTTTTAAATAAGTCATAATTCAATCATTACTATTGTTATGCTAAGTAGGCCTTGGTAAAGTTATTAAAGTAAAGTGTTAAATAAGTTTGTGCTAACAGCTACTAAAATTATTCCGTCTTTTTTTTAAGAATCATTTATGACGTTTCTACCATAAAACGTCATGCATTTTGCATTAAAAGTTACTACAAAAATAAATTAAATGGAACAAATACATAATGTTAAGTAGAAGAAAAAACTTTTACCATTGTAATGAAGCTTATACTTCTATAACCAGTGAATGATTATAAGTCTGAATTCCATAGAGAATTAGACATATGATGACCGCCTAAAGCATTTAGCCTTGCACATCAGCGTTCTAATTTATTTAAATTTTTACTTTCATTTACTGTCTAGTCTGGTAAAATGTACATTTTTTGAAACCATGAAGGAAAAGTCTTAAAAAGTTGCTTAAAATATTTCGGGGTTGGTAATTTTTTTTACAAAAATTTAAGTTAGGAGTAATAAATCTGATAAATCAGGAATCAAATATATTAACAGTACAGAATTACAAAAAAGCACTCTTATAAAACTTTGCTTATTTGCAGTTCTTTTCATTTGCAGAAATATTTAAAAACGTCAGATTGGTCTTACATTTGTAGCGACTTAATTTTAGTGATTAATTTGAAAATAAATCAATTGACAAGCAATTGATGAGACATCTGTTAAATTCAAGGTCATGGGAACTATGATACTATAGAAATTAACAAAATGCTTCTGTTGGGCGACACTATCTTTTAATAACCTATTCATAATTGTACTTTTTTAGGCACTCACAAAAATCAAGACTAAATAATAAAAAATATATAGAAAGAAGTTTCATTTATGAAAAACACTCGGCAATACTCTCTCTATACACATTTATTGTGTTTGAAAATGAGAAAAATTAAAATGTAAGTAAAATCTTAATAATTCTATTTTTAGATGGAATTGAGGTCTTTAAAATATTGAATCCAAATTATAATTATTTTAATCAAAAAAGTTATACCATACTGATTACGCTAATTTAAAATATATTTAATATTATATTAATTAATCAGTTATAAAATTAGTCACAGGAACCAATAATAAATGTTGAATTTTAAAAACAGTTTAATTAAAGTAGGTATTAGTATGTATTTAATTTTTTTCCTTAATTGTTGTTAAATTCTAATTACATTAATTTTTAATCACGTAAGTAATAATATAAAAAATAATAATTTAAAAAACGTGTTTTTGTTCCCTTTTTAAAAATTCACTTCTACCAACCAATAATAAATAAAGTTTTGAATGATTTTCGCCGCCAGACATATCAGTCTTTAATGAGTTAATCATAAAAAAATATGAAGCTGTCAAAAAAAGAATTTAACCTCACTTTATCAGCTAAATACTAAATTTTGTAATTGATTTTATTATTGATTAAATGAATTTTAATTTTAGTTTAAGGTAATAACTTCATTCAATAATCAAATTTGCAACTTACTTTACAGTGATCTGATATTTATTAACAATAAGAATAACTTCCAATTATACACAGATAATTAAAATACATTTTCCTTTTTTTATACTAAGTTTCAGATAAATTAGACATTAATTTTATTAGCACTTAAACATTACCAAAATTTCAATAGTGTGATGGTTGGAGAAATTTCTACTTATCTCTTTTTGCGCAAACAGTTAAAGATACCTCTCTTATCCGAAACTGTATCAAGCATAAATAAAGCTGTTATCCGAAACTATATCAAGCATAAATAAAGCCATACATTTTTTAAAAGAAATATGGATTCCAAATCTATATTTTTTCACAACTTAAACAACCATAAATAATTCTCGTACATCTTTCATGGTAAATACTTATATTCAATAATTTTCTTCTCAGTTTACAATAGTCTAATATTAATATTTTAATGTTTAACACTTTACAATATTGTTAAATGTAATATTTGTATACATTTTCTGCCATTACAAAATTATGCTTCTATACTTCATTTTTATAGACTTTTTCTAAAACTTAATTTGTTTAGAGTTCTCCATGGGGGATGCAAGATAGTTGGATCGTCTCTCCTGTAAAAAGTGTTCATTATTTTAGCTTTAGTGGTTTGGCAATATTAATTACAAAATTTTATTTATACAATTAAAATGTTATTTATACGAGATCAAGTTTCCTTGAAAAACATTTTTCTTGACCTTGGAAAAAGCTTTTTTTAACCTTACATTTTCAAATATGTATGGAAAACGGCATGAATTTACTTTTTTGTTTTTAGTGAAGTTGTAAATCTTGGATGTCCCAAAATATAAATAAAGAAAGCTTTTTAACAATGATCAAAAGCTTATATGGTGTGATGATATTTTCAAATAAAATAAATATTCAAGGGTTACATATTAAAGGATACATCAAAATTTTAAATAAAAAGGGGTGATTGTATTGTATAAGAAAGAGGATATAATAAATACTATGTTAAATATTTAATTATAAGCATTATTGATGAGTTTTCTTACTGAGGACGTTTTCTTTATAAATGTTACATCTACATCTCCATTTATGTTTGCAGAGAATTAAGAAAAGGGAAAATGTATTAGTTTAGTAATTCAAAAATGATGGCTATAAAATGTCTTACATGAAAATGTGAAATTATAAAAATGTCAGTAGATATAAAGTAAACTTTGATATCATAAAGGTAGACGATTATTAATAACACTACTATCTTTTAAAATAACCAAATGATGATAAGTTGATATTGTAGCGTTCTTTTTAAAATAATAACAAAAATGCTGTTTAATCGTCTATTCACAAGAGAGATATTATTTATATACACTAACTAAAAACACTATAATTATAAACTATTTAACGAACTATTTAAATGCTAGATATTTACAAACTTAAAGTAGGCTATTTATTTTTAATACAACATTCATTTATAACATTTATTCACTAATATTGGGTTATTAACTAATTACACAAAGTACATTTCGATACGCCGCCGGTTAAACAATAATTACCCACGAGCCCATCGCGGCTGGGATATATATCCACACGGAAGTGTGTAGAATGCACTAGAAAGATCGCCGACGTTACGTCATACACAGAACCCGGCTCGAACATTGTAGATTCTTCCGGAAATGTGCATCACCCGTGAAAAGGGATTTTCCCCATTTGTTACAATATTAACAATCGTCTATCTTAACGAAGCGAATAACAAAAAATTGAAAAAAGGTTATTTATCAAAAATTTGCTCTTTATAAATTTGATGATAACAAATTAATAATAACAATGCCATAAAAACAAATCTGGAAAGATTAATGTATATATTATGAATAAAGGGTTATAATCATGAGATATCGCGCAACAGAGAAGAAAGAAAAAGTGAGTTGCAGCCGTCTACACGTGTTTCATACTTATTAGTGATTATCAGGACGGCATAGCAGATGGAATAAATATAAAAGCAACTAACTCAGAAAGATGTAACAACACAAGGTTTCACTGATAGCAGCCAACTGCACATTTGCAGTATCGGCCTGAAGACACTGAGTTTTCAGTGCAACAACAAACGTCACTACGGAGGCAGCTAAAGCCACTACCGTGAGACAACCAATCCCAAAGTATAATATCAATGATTAGAAGTATTAATGCGCGTAGAGATATACAAGAAAGGGTTATAATCATGGGATATTATACTTTGGGATTGGTTGTCTCACGGTAGTGGCTTTAGCTGCCTCCGTAGTGACGTTAATTGTAGGGGTGTTAGGCCATAAAACATATGTGATAGTGTAAGCAGTTGTTACTACTTAATTTCTGCTTCCTATTCTTTACTAAAAGCGGTATTTCTTCCCATGCTTGGGGCATAATAGCCTTTGCTTAAACGGTCTCGTAAACTACTAAAGGGAACAGAATATCTTCTGCAAGCCTCTCTAATTTTACTCCCTTCCCTTACAGCTTGAATGGCACCTTTCATCGCCTCCTCTGACCAAGAAGCTTTATTGGTTTTACGTACCCGAGCTTTTGGCATCTACAAAATCAGAAAGGAGTCATTACAAAGCAAACGGCGGGCAATGCCGCTCACCTCGGGCAATTGCGCTCAGTCTGAGCGCAATTACCCGAAAAATTCTAAAAACATTGACATAACCTCAAAAAGTTAATCTTATGAAGAATGCCTTTGGATATTTCAAGCCCAAATCCTTTCATGTACTATTGCTAATTAGTTAATTGAAAAATAATATAAAATGATTTTACAAACCTTTATTGATATACCAGGTCAAATTATAACTGCACTATACAAAACACGTTTATTCTCACCACTCGAATATCTCGACTGCAAACAACATGGAGCGTTCAGAACACGCTCGCACTACTTTAATATAAGATGGCGCGGCGCGCTGTACACAAATCCGATTAAAGCACGGATTTTGTTTGAAATGAGTGAATGCAATTGTCCCCTGAGCGCCATTAGCCGTCGCTCCCCTAACTTTGGAACGGAGAACAAAGTTTACAAGCGTTTATTTTAATGAAGAGTGGAATCAAATTCAAAAAACGAGAGACTTTTGTAAAGATTATTCATGTCACCATTCACAAGGCCATGTAAATGAGCATTAAATTATATTTGTTTAGTAATACATAGTGCTTTTATTTTATTGAAATCTCTGTAAAAGCTACACAAATAAGCAATTTCTTATTTCCATTCAATAGTACTCGTATATCTTCTATTAATTAGAAGTTCCGAGTATGCATAGAAAATGCAAGCAATATATAAACTACAAAACCTATATGTAGTTTTGGCATTAGATGTGCTCAAAGAGTATAGTGTTTGAGCACGTCCGTCATCTCTAGTACCCTTTAGACATTTCCATTCAATATGCAGACTTAGCACTGTGGTGCCACAACGGAATAGTTGTAAAAAATAAATAAAAATTATATAGTGTAAAAACTCTGGCCGGTCACTAAATTCACCACGCCGAAAATGACAGAAACCGAATTATTTGCGCAACGCAAGCGTTACTTATTTTATGTGATAATGTATAATATGTATACAGGATGTAACTAACATAACTACAAACCTCTTAATTTTTTTGTTGTATACTGGCAAAAAGTATATTCTTTTAAAAAACTGGGACGCGAGACAAATTGTTAAAAATCGGAACTGTCCAGCCATAAGGTCACCTTAAGAATGCGACCTGCAACCGAAAGGGGGCCTCGCAAAACTTATCTTGCCCACGCCCAAGATTGGTCTTGCCCCACTACTGCATTTTTGCAACAATAAACACAAATTAGACATTTTAGAAGCTTTTGAAGTATACAAGCATAAACGCACAATGCCGCTAATGGATGAACAAACTGAACTTAGTAATTCTCCATTATTAGAAGTGTTAGATATTTAGTTTTTGTATGTATTGTATCTAGTTACATATTTTCTGTATGTATTTATCCTTAGCAACGTGTTTGTTTATCAATCTTATCTACCTTTCATAATGACATTTACTGTCGAAACAATTGTAAGGTTAAGAATTTATTAAAAACTTGTGAAACTTTTAACTAATCTTTGAATTTATATTATATTTCAAAACTATTGTTGTTTTATTACAAACGTGATTTTAAATGAATGCTGCAACTTGCAACTGTTGAGAAATATTCTTGACTAGACTTATAATACTAGAATTTATATGTTTCAGAAAAATTGTATTTAATCTTAATTTACACTTTGACTTAGACAGTCATCAGCTTACAGGAAATTCTTATCTACCCTTAAGTATTACTATATCACTTAATTACTCTAGTAACTATTTAAATCTTTTAGTTTACGTAGGTTGTATTTTGATTTTGATTATATTTTGTAAAATAAATGTTTGAATAAATTTTCAATAAACTGAAGAGTTTTAATGTACTTCAAGAACATTGTACTTTTATATTCTAATTTTAGATAAAACTTAATATGAGTAGTAAGTCTCTCTATCTCATATATGGTTTAAATCAATTTAATAGAAACAGATTTTTCAAACAGCTTCTATCAGAAACATTACAACTTTGTTAAAACATCAATTTAAAACACAATACCTTATTTACCTCGAATAATAAATAACTTGAAATTTCATTCAATTTAAATTGGAGGTTAAATTTTCCATCATAAATTCTTTTAAGAATATTAAATTTATTTAGAATTTTAAAACTTTGTCATTGTAATAAAATGGTTGTATAGTTTAGAAATCTTACAAAAAATATATAATTATGTCATTGGTTAAATTATAACCAAGGTACAGGACAAATTAAGATAAATTAAAAACAGAAGCTTCAACAAAATTCTGTTAATGAATTTGCCAATTGAATATGCCACGCATTTCATTTTGAAAACCCCGGTGGACTGTAGTATCACAAGTTTTTTTATAAGATACCGTAAGCGAATTTATGTGACTCACGGTAAATTTTAACTAAATCGAATTGTAAGCAATTCGGCAGATTCGACAACGTTTTTTTTACTGGTGATCTCTTCAACCTCAGATGGAAAATAGCTTTTTTCTAATAAATGTTTCGGTTGTCGAGTTATATTGTCTCTATCCTTCCTTTGTTTTAACTTTCTTTATGTATACATAAATATATATCCACATTGAAGAATCTCTTCTTGAAAGTTGGACCTAGTCTTCCTAAAAATACTCAATTCCGAATAATAAATCCATCCGTAACTTTGTGTAGCTTGTAAATTGCCCATTTTGTTTGTTTCAATAGAGAAACAGTGTCAAGCTTAAATTCTGCTTTTTAATCGACACCCATAATCTGTGTTATTGTTTTTTTGCAGCTGAGCTAAGTAATTTTCTGGGTAGAAATTTACTGTATTTAAAGTCGGAAGATTCCGTGTTTACAGATTATATTTTACAAATCAACAAACCAACACGTTTGATAAGTAAGCTTAAATCGTTGGTAATTGAGTTAATGTCTGCGAAAAAGTGGATATACTTCGCCTTGAAATCGATGGAAAATGGGAAAATCAAGTTTTTCGTGAACATGAAAAGTTAGCTATAATTTAAATCTTTGTTATCGATGTAGTAAAAGAGAAATGCTTTAAATCATTTAAACATATCCTCGGTGGGTATTTCTTTATTGTAATATTTATTATTAGATAAACGACATAATAGAATTATGTCCTTAGTAAGGTTTTGTTTATTAATTAAGTGTATACATTTTTAAATTAACACTAAGAATATTGTGTTAAAAATAATTTTTATTATATTCTTTCGTTTTATCATCTTTTTATAAAATCTTTTCAGGGTTTTACGCCAAACTTTGTTCTTCAAGACTTAATTAAACTTTTATAGGTTAAATTGATAAAAACACGTATTCTATTGAATAATTGTTTCAAATAACAATGCTTTGTAAATAACCGCGGTGTTTAAAAAACTCTGATTCGCATTGTGGGTGATTTGCAAATTCTAGATGGAAGAAAATATAGAAACAAGCGTACGTCCAAAATACCAAAAGTCCTATAGACGTGTAGTAATAAGCAGTAAACTGGTACATAAGGCCGGATCTTCGAACCTTGACCAAGCACGTTCACCAATTCAAGAACAAAACCAGGAAAATTCGCAAAGCCATAAACAAAAATCAACAGCACAAGGATATTCACCAAGTGAGGAACAAGAAACCTCAGCCCAGCCCAAACACGGATCTCAACTTCAGTACCAGTTAAACAGAAAGCTGATCCCACAACCGCACTGTTGATTAAACAAAAATTCTAGATGCAGCTGCAACCCTGCGCACCACATTAGAAAAATTACTGTCTAACGTTTGTTGATCTGATTATGCTCATTAAATAATTTGTTTTCAAGTTTTCCTCTCTAGAAATGCACTTAGCTACTTTTAACTATTAAAACACTTTGTTAATCACCGGACAAGGACCTACCAAACTGCGCTCAAAGAAACACCTTTAAACTTTTAAATTCAATAGTTTTTCTTTCAAAAAAATCTTTAAACAAAAAATTAAATTATAATAAAAATGCATAAGATGTAAAATTCTTGGATATAAGGTTGCAACAATATTTTACTAGAGATGCAGGATTTCAAACACAATTAACCCTAGACAATATTGTTTCATCTTCACCTAGACTCGTCAGTAGGGGAGGTCATACGTATACGACAAATATAGATGGCACCTCAGCCAGCTGCTATCAATGCTAATTCCACGAACGAATATATAGTGGATTGACACGAGATGTACGCATTCAAATATGGCCTCCACCTACTGACGAGGCTAGATAAAGACGAAACAATATTGTCTAGGTCTAACTGTGTTTAAAACCCTGCATCTGTAGTAAGATATTTTTAGAATCTTACACCTAATAATTTTACGTCTTATTTATTTTCATTATACATTTAAAAGGTTCAAGACCCAGATAGTTAATTATAATGTGAGTGTCCGTAATACGACTCTTGAATGTTTTCATAGCAACTGAAAGCTGCTTTTGTGTGAGGTTTCTTTCCTTGCTAGAATTCACTTTTTAACTTAAACATTCCAGCGCGTAGTGGCTCCTGCTGTGATGCCGTTATAAAAACCACTACCGCGTAGTTGCGCCTTCTGTCAGCCAACTTTCAAAGTAGGATACCCCGAACAAGCTCGTTTTATTATACCGTGTTATTTATTTACCATGCAATATATGTAAAGCGTATGAAAGAGCGTGTTGTATAATTGATTGCCTATGTGTGTATAATGCTGTGACTGATTATTTTCAAGTGCAAAATAGGGAAATTGCACATATTGCAATTTAATTTAATAGCGCTGTATATGGATGTTATCAGTATCCGCGGTCCTTATAAGAAATAAAGAGCCTCAAGGAGATATCGATGTATTTCTAAATAAAAATGTTCAACGAAAAATCTGGAATTTGACCAGATACATACATGTCTAACAGCATCAGTGTAAACACAATTCATATATTAGTTATTTGACAGTTGTATAAGTACAGTTGTATAAATACGGGGAACCGCTACCATAATAGACAATAGATAAGATAATCCATGAATAGACAAAATAAGATTTTGCGCTATATTATGATTTCTTACTAGAATTTCAATGACTGAGCACTTTTGACACTTGCGATCATCATACATTATAAAAACAACTGAAATTGATATGCTTTTAAGATTTCGTGCAGTCTTCAGATCTGGATGTGTTAAGATTTTTGAGCATGCCAACTGCATAGATCTCTTAGATATCTGGAATGATTATTAGGTACATTAATTTATTATATAAACAATTATATGAGCGTTATTGATCTTCGATATTAGAATTAGAAGAAAGAACACCCTCACAGACAATCAAGTAATTATCATAAACTAAAATCTACATCTTAGAAATCAATATTGGAAAGAAAACAAGATGCAAATTCCAGACAATATCTGTATTCATTTTCTATTGTTTCAATCGGTTCAAGATTTGACTTCCTTCCTTCCTCTTCATTAACCACAGTTCTCTTCCTCTTTTGTTTAGATCCATTGTTTACCAACACAGAGATTACAGATCTTATGATTCCTTTGTACATCCCGAGCTTAGATCAGTAGCGTAACAGGACGGCATTAGGCCACGGGGCAAGATAATCATTAGGGCCTCCAAACGCTTGCAAAAAAGAGGAGAAATTTAAATAAAATCTAATCATAATAATACGACATTGCATTGGTATGTATGTATTTTTATTGCTAATAAAAAGTTGAGTTTTTTATCTTGACCCTTACGTCATATTCATATCGTTCAAGTAAGCTAGTACGTCATGGAGAATTTCTTAGCGTGCAGAAGGAAGATATTTCTTGGACGTATGTTACAACACTTCTGTTCGAATCTTTCGTATCTTAGTTCGAAAGACACGCAACTCAAACAAAGATTGGTAACTAGAAGGGCTGTTACCTGTACGTTAATCGCATTTTTAACCTCAATGTTCTTCTCGTGTTCATTGTATGTTCGTATATAGGTAATAGTATCCTTCGTGTTTTTTTTTTGTAAATTTCACATTCATTATTCATTTCTGTTAATACAAATTATGTATTTAGTACATCAATTTAAATTTAATATAAAGAACAACAAAACTAATAAATTTATGTGTTCTTTGTTTACGTTCGGGCATAAAGTTATCCGTCAAATACAGTTTATAACTTGACCAACCGAATTAATGAAACTTGATTCGTACAAATATTAAACGTAAGGGAAAAGATAGAAAAATTCAACTAAAAGTTGTGCTAAAAGAATTGGAAACTAGTAACTAAATGCATCTAGATGCACAAAACTTCAAAGTTGTTTTGTGAGACAACTTAGGAATAATATCTGAACGTTATTGACAGATCGCGTAATTAGTTGAAATAATGTCATCAAACGAACAGAAAAGTCGCAAATTAATTCTGCACGAAGAGCATGATTGTGTAGTGATAGATCAAACCTTTCTAGAGCTTCTATGAGCTTTCTACAGCACCCAACCGACAGGAAGCCCCAGAGAGGTGTAAAAAAGTGGAAAAGGAGCCCAAGTCTCCAAAAAATTTCTGGTTTGGCAAGCGATATGATGTTGAGGCCTCAAGAGTACAGCAGACGTTACCTTCGGTACCATAAACCAAGAAATATATCGAACCGAGTGTCTTCAAAAGCGCCTATTACCTTTCCTGAAGCAATTCCAGACTCAATCTTTATTTTGGCTAGACCTAGTTACGGCACACTATTCCAATACTGTAAAAAGTGGTATATTAGAAATAACGGTGTTGTGATTCCGAAGGAGTATAGAATCTCTTAAATTGTTTGGAATTAAGGCCGATAGCACAATACTGGTCTATAATAAAGGGAACATTGAAGAAAAAAGCTGGAGAAGTATATATCTACACTCTGCAGTTCAAGATTTTTTTCTCTAAGTGGATTTGGGCAGCTTAGGAAGTTGACAACCTTGTGCAGAACTTGATAAGTGTAGTTCGTAAAAAGTGCCTAATATAGCGTATAAAGCCAATGCCAAATTAAATATAACATAAAATTTATTTATTAATATATTATTTATAAATTTTATTATTTTATTTCAAAGCAATGCTGCTGAGGCGTAGCTAGCACCGGTGCAACCTGTGCGCGGCACAGTGGCGCTGCAGTCAGGGGAGCCAGCCCCCTCTCAGAGCCCTCTAATTTATAGTATATTTAAAATATAATATAAATTAAATACTACTAGTATAAAGTTAAAATAAAATTTACTAATAAAATACAGCTTATATTTTTAATCGACTTTTTTTCATATGAGGGACGACTTGCGCCACCTTGCACAGGGGCGTCAAAAACCCCAACTGATCCTCATTAATGAGGATCAGTTTCACGGTGTCTGATAACCAAAGAGTCTTGTTTAGTAGCTACTAAGCTAGGATAACTTAGGAAACCATATATAGGATGACTTTCTGTTAACCATATTTTGTAAAATTCATCCAAAAAATAATAAGAAACATAACTCAGTGATACAAAAATAAAATTAAAAACAAGAATAAGAATTAATCATTAAAACGACTACTGTTATACAGGAATGATAAATAATAAATATATCAACTTATCAACAAATACTTTGGTATTATTTATACTTATTGTTTTATTTTAAAAGTCTCGTTTTTTAGCCAAGTATCGCAATGGGCTCCCTAAAGTCGTCGGGCCCCGGGGCTTTGCCCCGAACTGCCACGTGATAGTTATGCCACTGGCTTAGATGCAAATATCAGTAGTAGCTGTAGTTAACTATTGATCGTCATCGAGACCATTCGTTTTATGTCGTTTTATCTTCATAGGGAAGTATTTATATTTTACTGCCTAGAAAAACAATGTTATATTATTTATCTCAAATGATGTATGCAACGTAAATGATATTTTTTGTACAGAATCCATACAGAAAAATTATCACCCCGACTGGCAATCGAACTAATGCCCTCCTACGCGACCTAAGGTGGTTACCAACGGAAAGGCAGTTTTTCCATACAAACAAGAAATATTAACATACACAAGTACTAAATCACCTGATGTGCCGCAGATGGTAGCGTATCTGCCCGGAAACAGGAGATCCTTTTGATCGATTTCCAGGCGAGTTGATAATTTCGCTATATGAATGTTATACAAAAAATATGTTTTACGTTAATTCTTATTTGAATAATTGATATTTATCTTAAATAAAACTTAGATTACACTACAATAATACTTTTTCTAATTTGCGTTTGTAATACGTTTATTAACGTCTATCAGTAGGAGTCGTTTATGGCTATCTATAAAAGTACACTGTACTTTAATGAATTATAGGGTTATTTAGTTTTTAAGGGTTGGATGGGTAATGCGTGGAATGTGACAACTTCAAACTGCAAGTATCTGTAAAAATTGTCAAACTCCGATAAATTTTTAATTAATATCGTTGAAACAGCCTTGGTAGTGTAATGTCTGGCGTGCCGGACTTTCACCCAAGCGGCCCGGGTTCGACTCCCGGCGCTGGCAGATCTGGTTAAGGTTTTCTGCAGTTTCCCTTAGCTGTAACACAAATGTGGGATTTGCGCTGTTCCATTTATAAGTCGGCTGCAGCCGCACATTGGGCCTACATAATAATAATAATCGCCCCCTCCCTCCCGCACAAGCTTATAGCTTCTGGGGCCCTTGGTTAAGGTTATGGGTTGTAGTAATTATTATTATTATTATTGGTTCGCTGTTTGTTGATTGTTACTTACATGAAATTTCACTTGAAGTTATGGTCTATTTTTACTTGGAAAGAAGGTTAGGTTTTGGATATTCCTAATTAGTAACATAAACAAGTCTCGTACCTACATCAAATCTGCTTGGACAAATCAGTAAGTCCAATTCATGTTTGTAATTTTATGGTACTATAAACAAGACACGTATCATCGATTTAATCATCTTTGCTTTTTTTCGCGAATTTCGGGCGGAGTGCAAATTAAGTTGTCTTCGCTCATATTTTATTTATTTGTAACACTAATAAAGTAACAAAAGTAATAACTAATTTATTTGAAGTGACGGATGATGACAAATGATTCAAAAACTCAAGTGGACGCGCCGAGTGTTACCAACTGTTACCAACTAACACAAAATTCTCTAGACGACCAAAATATTTTTTTGTATTAAAATAAGAAAAAAGGGGGCGCAAATTAGTAAAAATAGCATAAAATACTCGTTTTATTAGGGCATTACCGCACTCATCCCATAGAAAAACTCGCCTGCGGCTCGTTTTCTAACTTGGGATTCGTGCGCCAGTGTTACCAACTGTTACCAACTAACACAAAATTCTCTAGACGACCAAAATATTTTTTTGTATTAAAATAAGAAAAAAGGGGGCGCAAATTAGTAAAAATAGCATAAAATACTCGTTTTATTAGGGCATTACCGCACTCATCCCATAGAAAAACTCGCCTGAAGCTCGTTTTCTAACTTGGGATTCGTGCGCCAGTGTTACCAACTGTTACCAACTAACACAAAATTCTCTAGACGACCAAAATATTTTTTTGTATTAAAATAAGAAAAAAGGGGGCGCAAATTAGAAAAAATAGCATAAAATACTCGTTTTATTAGGGCATTGGCGCACTCATCCCATAGAAAAACTCGCCTGCGGCTCGTTTTCTAACTTGGGATTCGTGCGCCAAATCAACCCTTATAAAACTCGATCGTGATAAATATGTTATCAATGGTTAATTACATCTAGGGACTCTAAAGTACATATGTATCTAATTAATTATTCTTGATACTTATTGCGCCATTTTTCCATTTAGATGCTAGGGATCTACATTTTTAATTTAATGAATTAACTTCAGTACCTAGGAGACACATATCTCTCAGTACGTAGAAAGGTGGGCCTTTCCCACCTAGCTTTATTTGTTTTTATCACACCCTGTCCGATTGCAGAAAGACGCGTATTTAATATTTTGAAATTAATCTAGTTTTTTTTTTCGAAAATACTTGTTAAGGTTTTCACTTTTCAGTAATTTAAATATGTGAATTCTTAAGTGCTGAAATTGTTGAGGAAAACATGTTTTAATTCATCTGACGGACAGCAGGATTATTTAAAAAAAAAGAGACTTGTTCATTAAAATCTCCAGTTCTTCCAATTATAAAACCCTCTGTAGGCTTTCTTGTTAGGATTTCTGTCTTATAATTAATCTATCTAATTAATCTTATCTAACTATTTTGTCACGTTTCCTTTCTTTGAAATAATAGCCTACCTGATTAGTCTTAATGTAAAGTTTGCACAAAGAAGAATTTAGTGTTGGAAATGGATTATAGTCAAGTCTATTTATAGCTTATACAGGTCCATCTAGTAATTGGAGTTAAAAATTAACTCTAAATTCATTATTTAGTGTAAATTACATAGTAGATATTACACTTATAATAGAGTAACTGTAACCTTCAAAGTAACGCTTTTATAGAGTGAATTACGGTAAACTAGGGTTTTTACTTTAACCAAACTCACGTACTCTATTAATAATTACTCGTTTCTACAGCTCTTACTCTTCTAGGCAAAAAGGGGTATTAAATCTTACAAAGATTTTAGATTTTACTCGCGAAATATATTTTTGTACACAAAGAAAACTTAATAATTAAAATTAAGATTAAATTAGTTAAAAGCTTAACACAAACTTAATATCTTAAATATCCACACACATACTCTTTGATACAAATAATTCAGGCTGGTTAATCGACAATAGCTCTGTTTTTACACTATTTAAAGTAAACTTTCCTAGATTTTACTCTGTTGACTACGAGCACGAGAATATACTCGATGTAATGAGTTTTCAAAGTTTACTTGTTACTAAAATTAATTGGTAGCTCTGGTTTATAGTAAATAGACGTTGAAACGTTTTTAGTGTTAATTTTTAGAGTAAAATGAATCTAAAATATAACACTAAACAATTTACTCTAAGCAAATAGTATATTACATAACGAGAGCGGAAAGTGGCATTTTTCGTACGAGTGTGGAATTTACGCACGAGGCGTCAGCCGAGTGCGGAAATCACACGAGTAAGAAACACACTTTCCACCGAGTTATCTACACTATTTTTCCTACGACCAGAAAAATACAGTTTTTCAAAAAAAATTATTTTAATCCTAACAAAAAACAATTTACATTTTATTTAGTAATTTTATTTTTATCATTATTTTCAGTACCAATAAAGTTTATAACTATATGATTATTGTAACAATTTGTGAAGTTAATTGGGGAAAGCGTGTGTGTAAGTGCGTTTTGAATATTGTCAGTATTATTGTATTATCCGTAAAGGGATTATTATAACAATTAGTTAAATTTCTTGGAATTTGAGAATTGTGAAAAGGTGTTTGTAAAAATCTGATTTCAATATTTTAACCATTTTAAACATTTAGAACATTTAAACCAAAGAAAGATTTACAGTTAACTACTAACAATGATAAATTAGCCTTTATACTTATGGCGTCTTTAAAAAAAAGACTATCATCCGCATATTGAACATTATACAAAGCCGTCTCTGATTATTTATTTATTTAAAATATTTTTAGAAATTAATTATACTCTAAGTAATTATTAAAACTTTTTAACAATAAATCTATAAAATATGAATTAAAACTTCTTTAGCAATTTAAATTAAAATATATTGTTGGAAATGGAAAACAAGATTAAAATTATTATTTTGCAGTGAAAAGTTGTTTTGGTGTAATGACAATTGGTGCAGTGAAAACATGTCAAATATCCCTCAATATATCTAATCAATAGTTTTTCATGAAATAAATACAGCTAGAATTAATTAATTATTGTGTTAGTAGATGATTAATGTATCAAAATAGTCAAAAAATATAAGCAGGTTCTTATTACTTATATAATTTGCTATTTACTGCTTAGATTTCGACCGTGAGATTTGCGAAAGTAAATCGCACAGCAGAAAGTAAAATCACTAGTGAGTTTTACTTTCGTGTGTTATGTTCGGTTTTCTAGGCAACTTGATTGTGCGATATGAGCTACTTTCTGATATGGTCGTAGGAAATAGTATATTACATTACTAGTGTGGAAAGTGAAACTTTTCGTACGCACGAGTGTGAATTGACGCACGAGGCGTAAGCCGAGTGCGGAAATCACACGAGTGCAGAAAAGTTACTTTCCAACGTGTAATGTACAATATTTTTCCTACAACCCCCCAAATTTCAAATGTTTAAAAAAATTTGATTTTTTAAAATTTTCAAGAATATATAATTTTTAAAGATTTTAAAGCAAAATTTTTATGGTTAGGTTTAACAGAGAAAATCACACTTAAAGCTAATTTTCTTAAGCCATTTATTTTTAGGATATAAAGTTTAATTTCTTAAACAATTTAGTTTCACAATATGAATAATTATAACGAAATTTCTATCAAAACATTTCCAGAAAAATAAAATTAAGTTATCTTGACACCTTAATTTTATTTTTCTGGAGCTGAATTATGACAATTGTTAAAGTGAATGGGTGTTTGTTAACATTTTATTTAATAGATTATTTTACTAAATATAAATTTCAATTTTAAAAACTCATATATTCATAACTTATTTAAACATAGTATAAAATTAAACCTGGGGTTTAGCAGCAAAATTAATTAAATGAATTACTATTACAATTTATAATATAATAATCTCAGAGGCACATAATTTATTTTTTATTTATATTTAATAATATCTCTATAATTAACAAATATAACTTCAACTAATAACACAATGCCAGGTGTGAAAGAGGCTGCCTAACTAAATTATTTGACATTATTACTCTTATTTTTCTCCCATTTGGCATCGCTGATTTTAATCTTGGTAAACTTGCTTCAATAATTTTCATGTATTATAGTGAGGTTACGTTAGGTGTAATCTATTAGATATTTCTTTTTGATAGCTAAAATAACTAATTAAACATTAATTAAAGTTATATTTATAAGAAAAGAATAGATACATAATGGTAAAAATGCTTCTCAAAATTGGATTAAACATTAATGTCATCATTTTAATGTAAACAAAATTCATGGATTTTTAGATATTGCTTAGCGTGACGTATTTTCATAACACACACGTGTGTTATGTTCCTAACATACGCGTGTTATATGACTCACTTTCTTAATATCGGTAGCGTTTGCTATTGTTCACTTTCGTATGGGGTCGTAGGCAAACTATATTTACCGGTACTGATTACATACAGCGCTATTAAATTAAATTGCAATATGTGCAATTTCTCTATGTTACATTTGAAAATAATCGAATCAAACCATTATGCACACACAGGTAACCAATTAAACAGAATGCTGGATTATATGGTTTACATATATTGCATGGTAGATAAATAGCACTACATATACTACTGTGTGCTGTTAGAGAACACTAATTGTCTACAGCAAAACGCCAGTAGGAAGGAACTGTGAGTATTGGAGGGGAATTCAATGCACACTCTATAGGTATAGCTGCTCATTTCTTTCAGAAACTTCCACTTTACACACTTTCCTGAGCCATACAATTTTATTATACGATAGTAGCACACTAAGCAAAGTCAAATATGTGTCTCTTTGAAATATTTATGTATATTTAATTCAAAATAATTAGAAAACCAAACATTTAATTAGCAACTTTTTTTAATATATCATACTTTCAAGGGATTAATAAAATCTACATTACTTAAAATTTAAGCTGCTCACAATCCACCAACCTATATGCATTAAAATAAATAAATAGGATTGATAAGAAATTTCACAAATCTATTTTAATCTACCTGACAATTCTTGTTTCGACAGCTAAGCTGCCATTATCAGAGGCAATATAGCTATAAACAAACACGTTGTTAGGGTCAATAAAACAGGTTACTAGATAAAATAATAGAAATGAAATATCTAACACTTCTAGGAAAATTACTTAGCTCAATATGTATATTCATTAAAGGTACCCTCAGTTAGTGCTTGTATACCTTGAAAACTTCTAAAATGTTTAATTTGCGTTTGTTATTTCAAAAGTATAGGAATTTGATGTTATTTTGGGGTGTCATTGTGTGATTCTGTTCTAACAGGTGTTTACACTATATCATGAAACGGGCATTTATTGTTTAAATTGTTGTTTTTGTAGCATTAGAGCAACGTTTTATAGTTAATTCAATTATTACTAACATAATAGAAGAAGAAAAACTTTTTAATACAATAATTAAAAGACTTTTTTATATAAATTAATATAAATAAATAGTTTAAATAAAATAATTTAATATATGCTGGATTAGCAAACTCTGCAAAGAATTGATTATGAAACAATTAGAACTTTGTTTATTATTTTATATTTGTTTATATACTTTAAAGATTTTATTATTTTATTTATTATTGGTTTAAGATTTAAAATTAATAAATTTACTAAATTGATTGAAATTAAAATAAATATAAAAAACATTTGCTTTAAAAAAGCGATTTACTGCCTGATACGTTTGTCTAAATATACCTCTGTAATCACATTAACAAATAATTAATTAATTAAAGGATTATCTTAAGAACACATTATTTAACCGGTCAATAACAAATTTGCTCAAAAATAAGAAAAATAAATAAATACTTACAAATTGTTTTAGAACTTAGAATACTTTTTTTGTCATTCCGATTGCTTAACATAATAGGTCGGACAGTTTCTGATACCGAACAAAACCCTAGTATACGTACTGTAATGATAATTTTCAGATTGTCTCAATCATATAGAGGGTGTAACTAATACAACTAGAAACCCTGTAATGATTTAGAACATAATTTCGTTATCAACATGCGATCGCTTCCTACTAGTTTTCGAGAAAATCGCATTTTAGATTTTAAGTACTCCCATTGTACTCACGTCATTACATTAAAAATACGAAACAAGCAAAACAATTTTGGTCTGTTACTATTTTTAATGCAATGTGAGTAAAATGAGCGTACTTAAAATGCAAAAACTTAAAATGAGATTTTCTGGAAATCTAGCAGGAAGCAACCATATGTAAGGAAAATATGTTCTAAATCATTACACCAATCCTCCATTACGCGGTTTCTAGTTATATTAGTTACACCCTGCATATAAGTCTCTTAAAAATAAAAAGAATACATCAAAGTTACTTATAAAAAGTTTTATTTTGTATATTTTATTGTGCATATGTTTTATATGATTATATGGAGTTTTGTTATTGTTAAAAACGTTTCTTTATTAATATTGTTGTACATCCAGGGTTTACAGCAAACTAAACAAAAGAAAAAAGAAATTATAATCGTCTTCCATGGGGAGAAAAAAATCAAAGGTTGGACAATAAAACCTTTTATAAACGAAAGACACATACAATTTTGTCAAGAAACATTGTCTTATATAAAATTTAAATACTCATTAATAAAAATTAGGTATTTGTAATTAATGTAGTTGCTGTAAATAATGAGCAAAAGATGTTAATAGAAGACTTACCGTTTGTAGATTGCAATCTAGATGTTGGCACTAACCGTTCTTGTTACAACACAGGGCGAAGTTATAAAATTAGATTAGGAAAGATTTTTTGCTGTACGTCTGCTGTTACCAATTGAAGTACTATTTCTGTATTTAATACTGGTAAATCGAACATCTCTGTTATGACGTCATGTGCGGTACCAGCATTTGTTCCAAAATGGGTTCTAATACATTCTGACTTTGTAAACTAGATATCGAAATATGTAAAGTCCTTTTAATTCTACGGCTATTGCCAAAAGCTTATCCGAATAATTGGGTGTAGGCTATTAAACGGGATAGAATCAGTTAATTGGTTCTAGCTCCGTTATTATGCATTTTATACCTGTAGTACCTAAATGCCGTTTTATTACACTTGCTATCGACTTTCATACTTAAAACCTAATAGTTCCATTAAAAAACTCCCGATGACGTCATGTAAATCGAAATATTCATTCTTTCAGTTTCACTGTCAAGCCAAAAAGAGTGTCCGAATGATTGAGCGTAACTGTTAAACGGGACGAAACCTGATAAATAATTGGTTCTAGCTCCGTTGCTCTGCATTTTAGACCTGTAATACCTTAATACTTTTATATTCAAAATGACAACTGCTATCCATGTTCAAACCTAAAACTCAATGGTTTTATTTAAAAAATTCCGATGACGTCATGTGCGGTACCAGCACATGTTCTAAATTGAGATCTAATACTGCTTTTGTAAACTAAAAGTCGAAATATACGAAGTTCTTTACTGTCAAGGTCAGAAAAGTGTCCAAATGATAGAGTGTAGATTGTTAAACGGGACAGAACCCGTTAATTTGTTTTAGCTGTGTTATATGTATTTTAGATCTGTAGTACCTTAATGCTTTCGCATTCAGAATCACACTTGCTATCCATGTACATACCTAAAACCCAATCGTTCTATTTAAAAAATCCCGACGACGTCATGTGCGGTACCAACACATGTTCTAAATTGGGATCTAATACTGATTTTGTAAACTAGAAGTCGAAATACACGAAGTTCTTTTAACTTTACTGTCAAGGTCAGAAAAGTGTCCAAATGATAGAGTGTAGATTGTTAAATTTGTTTTAGGTCCGTTATTATGTATTTTAGACCTGTAGTACCTTCATGCTTTCGTGTTCAGAATCACATTTGCTGTCGATATTCAGATTTAAAAACCTAATAATTTTATTTAAAAAAATCTGATAACGACGTGTGCGGTACCAGAACATGTTCTAAAATTGGTTCTAAAACTGATGTTATAGGTCAAAATATACAGTCTTTTAATAATAATATTGTTTCTATAATAGATTTTGACAAAGCGGGTTGTGCTCTTCTTTTTTGTTTGTAGATAAAATTTCTAATGTAAGAAATGTCTGTAAACGTCAAACTGCGCGTTTCCTCCGGACGATCTTGTAATATGGTATGAGTAATATTTGTTGGTCTCGAAGTAACTAACATCTTCAGAAACTCTGCGCTTTACACTGTTGTTTGCTTACACTATTTTTTTCTCGATCGGATCTATGAGTGAATTTTAAATATATAGAGTAAAGATTAAACACATCCCACTGAAAATGTGAATTTTCAGTCGGTTAATGTGCCTGGTTCTTATGGAGTTGAATAAACAAAGACAATTTTTGTCTCAAACCGGACGAATTTTAGAATGATAGTGTTTGTGATAGAATGTAGTGAATGATAGAATGAGTGTTTTTTGACTTAAATGACGAGGTACTTTATTACCGAGCCTTGGGCGGTAAGTTGTACTTACCACCCTGAGAGCAGAGCTTGTAAATGAACCAAAACGCCCGATCGGGCAAAAATTATATTAACTACAGTACTATAGAGTGATTATAAACTCTCGACATCTCGGGTGCTGTGAAAAGTAGAACGTAGGAACTTTATATAGTATGCTAGCACGCTATACTGACATTATTGACAATTAATATATATTATGTAATTAGGAGATCAAGCAATACTTTAAATCCGAGAAGATGTATTATAACGTCGAGGCGCTAGCCGAGGCGTTATAACATCTTCGAGGATTTAAAGAAGCTTGATCTCCGTATTGCATAAGATGTTTTATTTTATTTCATATTTCAAACCTAATTTCTCCCTTTTAAAATTCATCCGAATTTATTGTATAATGAAGCAAGTTGCCTTGTCTGTGTCATCATACGCGTAACCAAAGAGATAAAAAGCAGCATGTCACGTGTGGCTGTTATGCAACATCGAATGATTTTTACGTTGCCAACAACAACGGAGATGTTATGTCAAATAAAACATTTAAGGAACAAGACAAATGTTCATTATGGTATTGAATTGTAGACCAAAGAAAATGGTCAATATAAGTACATACAATTTGTTATTCTACAAGATACTATGACTATTAAACTATTATTTGCTTATATTAACAAATGGAGTCGTTGTAGGGCTAATAAGAAGTGGTTACTTATAACAAATAATTTTCTCCAATAAAAATTGTATGGTAGCAAAATATGTTTGACTATTCTTTTTCTAATTGATTTAACTTTGAAACTAGATAGGCGACATTTTATATTCTCTTTCTGTTGATTTAACCTATCACTTTCTTTGAGAGAATAAACTACCAACTGCAAATAATTTAATGTAATTTTTATTTCAGTGGTACATTTAAAATTACGGGAACGTTTGCAGATCAAGTACATGTAGAAAAGGCATGAATTTGTATCAATATATGTATCTAAAATAAATAATACAAAGTAAGCGGATGTTTGCTACACAGATCAAATTATTTTATTAATTTGTTATACTTGCTCTGAGTAGCAGATGTTGATATTTCTGGAGATCATTTGCTTTAATGCAAACATCTTTTTAAGTAATAATTATTTATGTATCAAAAAAATAATGTAATCTTTTTCAAACAATATAATTTGTAAAAAAGTTAATATTAGGTGATATCTAATATGAAGAAGAGTTTTTAAGGTCAGATATTAATCTCACATAATACAAGCAAGTCACGTATTGATTTAAGACTAATGCAGCTAAGAGATAATGTTATGATCCCTGCGTGCACTTTCAACAAGATAGCCAGCCATATTGCTGTTTCAGATGTTTTCGACATTCACACAAATTCTAATATCAGTTCCTTACGAACTCTTCGAGTGTGGCTCAATGGCTCAGGTACTAATTCAGTTCTGCTTCAAACTATTTAAATGTAAGTTGCAAAATTACTCTTTTAAGCGTATTGGTTCAAACAAAATTATTTTAAACTTGTGTTTATTTAAACTCCTTTAAAATAAATAATTATAAAGTAATTATAAAATAACTAATGTTCTAGTGAACACATTGTGAATGTAAAGAGTTTTTTAATTAATAAATAATAATATTAAATGCTTTATCAACTGCAAATAAATAAAAATAATATCAATCGTTTTATTATATTATGAAAATAAATAAAGTTTTTAAAAAGCTTTCGACTAAAGAATATAACAAAACTAGTACGTAATTAACAAAATTGAGTTCACAGAAGTATTAAATTAACGTTATGACATAAACTGCATTACATCAATGACATGGGAATCTTACTACACTCAGATAAGGAAAGTAAATTAGGCCGCTGCAACTCCATGCACAACTAGAATGGGATATTAAAATTCTGTAAATGATTTTCGTAAGAATACACAAATGCTATCCGTGAATTAGTTAATCTCAATTACCATTATTACAATGTCGTCTTTGAATTCTGCAGAATTAAACGATCTGTTTTCATGATTTCTCAAGTACAATCTTAACGTAACTACTGAATGTTCTTAAAACTATACATTAGTTCAGTCAAGTTACTTTCGAAATGCAGATATTGCAAAATGCTGTTGCATCTAAATTAAAACCATAAAGGAATACTTTCGCTAAATGTTAATAGCGTTTCTAGAATCATTATTTGTTGTAATAATAAGCAATTGTTATAAAAAAGTAACAATCTCTTTAATACTATAACTAAGTGGATAACAAATATAAATTACAAAAAAAAGTATAGGATAGAGCTGATGATAGTAATTATAAAGTTTACATAAATGATTACCTTATTATGCAACATGCAGCTTAGATAATTTTCCAAAAAACAGAGATATCCGAAAATAACTTACCTGAAGGAAGAAAAATAAATCAGCATTTTTTTTAAGATTCTTATAAATTAACTAATAGTTTAGTTTAAATGTTGAGTGTAATGTAACTAGTGTTGCCGAGAAAAACTATGACGGATTGTAAATAAGGGTTCATTGTTTACAATTTTTTGCATTTGAGTTGTAAACCTTATTCATAAATATAATAAACATCTTGGATTCATCTCTTTTAGAAAAGAAATTTGTTTTATAATAACATTACCACTAGATTTTGATAAGTGGAATCTCTATAATGCAAATAATTGAACAGACCTGGTTTTAGTAAATACAACTTATTTTATTTTAGATAAATTTATCTATTACTATTTGCAAATACATACTTTACAATGCTTATAAACGTAAATGAATTTAAAAATGTAGCGTTGAGTATAGCTTTCTTGTATAAGCTGACAAACGCTTTAAACATATAACAAACCTGTGCATTTATAAACTTTTGAAAACATAAGATAGAACTGTACACTTTCAGTTATTGCCTTCTTCCAGAATTACGAACAGCTACTGTAGAACACCTACGATCAGATATTTACAAGTATTCAGTCGATTTTTGCTTTTTGTTTACTAATCAATCTTTTTTCCTTTTTCAGTTGTAGATTTTCCAGAGTTACAGTAAAAACTGTGTATTTTCCAATAACAATACTTATTTTATTATTTATTATAAAATACGGGTCACTAATCAAGAAAACTATTTTATTTTTATTACAAGTTTAATTGATTTTTCAAAGAGTTGTTTAAAATTTGATACATTTTTTTATAATTTTTCTTTGCAACTTTTTCATTTATTAGTTACCGGGTATTACTAATAATAGCCTTTCACCTATTATACTAATTATTTATGATTTACACGATTAATTGTATCCATTATCTTTCAAACTTACTCATTATCAGTACCTTTATTATAAACATTCACTACGTTATTTTCTTTTATCTTGTATTACACATTCTGTTTCCTTGTTTCTATTCCTTAATTTTCTTCTTCAGCACTTAACTACCGTTTTTTCTTCATCCTTTTAGTTAAACAGCTGCATAGTTCTATTTGTTACAACAAATTTCCTTTTTCGTCTTATTGTTACAATACTTAATTTTCTACTGGTGTGTGCCAAAATGATTATTATTAATAATTGATTATTATTATTAAATGTTAATTCTATTCCTTTTGAAAGTCAAATAAAAATAGTTTTTTTATGAAATTTATTTAACATACAAAGGTAGTTATGAATAAAGCAGAATATACATATCAACACAAATGAGAAAACTCCTAACTAAAAATCATCACAGTATATATTACATGTATGTATTTTGCAAATAGTATCTACCAGTTAAGTTTCGATTCAAGTAATATATTTTAATATCAACTTAACAATAATTTACGTTTAAAATAGTATTTTTCAATTATTTTCATAAGGTAATCCAATACAAAGGATATTTATAAAATAAGTTTCTGTATATACCGGGTGAGTTGTTTTGTTACGAATAATATCAATTTTTGTATTTTAAACGGAACATCCTATTAGCGCATTTAATTGAGGCTATCCACTGTTATGGATAACTGAGGTTATCCACAACAAATCTCCATAAAAGCAAATGTTTACGTCAGAAAGTGGGATTTTAGAAAATAAAATTAATCTGCTTCAGGGTTTTCAAAAAGATGTTAAATAACAGATTTAGAAGCTTTGTGCAAAACTTTATCTCTAGTTTGTTTGCACAGATGGTATTCTTAACCAGTTTTTAACCAGTACTAAACAGATTTAGAAGCTTTGTGCAAAACTTTATCTCTAGTTTGTATTTAATAAAGAAGAGATTTCACTTTTTAGTATTTTATTATAAAAGATTTAGAACTATAAATTCATGTTTTACGAGACATTGTTAGAGTTTGCATTCTGATAACGCACTTTGGTCTTAGAATCTAATGTTGTCTGTATTTTTTATAATCACGTTAGAGAGATTTTCGTAAAAAATTATTATTGGTGGTTAATGATGTCAAGAATATTGTGTGGTTGATTGAATTTGTGTTGAAGAAGTTCGGAATTATAAAGTCTCGTACAGTTTTCCGAAATGTAATTTATTATTAGAAGTTCTATTTTAAAAGCACAACTAATTTTTGCACGAATTTTTAGTAATAAAAACTATTAAGAATAACTACTTATATAACAATTGCTTTATGTTGGATTCAATTTTCCACATTTATGTGACGATTTAATTTGGCGTTTGCGTCGCTTCAAAAAGTTCGTTCAAAAAGTCGTAACCGATATTATCATATTCTTTTTTTTTTCAGAAAACAATTCTTTCATCGTTGGTTAATTGGAAATAAAGAATAAACTGGTAATTTTTTGATTCGTCAATCATAATAATAAGCAAATTAAAATGTTTTTACTTTTTCTCAAGTAATCTACAGAACTTATAAGACAAAGCTAATTTACTACTATGGTTTTTGACCCGAGAATTCCCGGGACCCAAGTCCCGGGATTACTCTATTTTCTGTTGTCCCGGGAAAAATAACTCGAGACCACTTTTGTATACAAAGTTTTTAATTAAAATTCTTACTTTAGAATTCAGATTTTATTTGTGTGTTGCTTCGCACAGATGTTATTCTTAACCAGTTTTTAACCAGTACTAAACAGTCTTTGCAAACACATACAAATTATTTACAACCTGTCTATAAACAATCAATAAAGATAGAGGAATAGTTTCAGTAAGAAAGTACCGTATGGTGCCTCGCCTCAGCATTTTTTATAAGTAAACTTGCAGTTTCTATTCAATTATATTCAAAAAGGGTCTCCATCCGGAATTTTCTCTCTTATTTATAAACAGGTAAGGTAGTCTTCTTAAAGACATAAGGAGAATGTTTTTACTTAAAAATTTATATTGAAGTATGGTCTTAATATGTTTAACAACCGGTCTTTTTCAGTAGGTAAAGGTTTCCAAGAAGGTTTAGATACATTTTGTAATGACAATAGTATAATTAATTGCTTATATTAGTGTCTATTTATTAGATCTCTAAATTTGTTTCATCTGGCTTTTATTTACCCATTAAATTTATAAATAAAATGTTTTCTCTTTAGCTTCAAGGTGAAAATAAACCAAATCGTAGTTTGAAATCGTTTTAAAAATGTAGAAACGGCTAAATGTAATTATTGCCGCAAACAAATTTCGAATTCTAGCGGGCCCATGCGGCATTTAGAATGCATGCACGGATCGCATTAAAAAATATATTGAAGAAGATATCGCACCTCAAAAAACATAAAAATTAACAAAAGGTCGCTGGAGATGGAATATCAATTCTAACTATTGCTAATAATATTTATCATGTTCATATTCAGGAATAACGTTTTATAAATGCTACGAGTAATTTAAAACTTACCGGCACCAGGAAAGGTTTTGGCATAAAAGCGAGAAAAATAATTTTATGATCCGAGAATTAATTTATGTACTGCTGTGCTTTTTATTAAATAATTACAGATATTTTCGAATGGGAACTTCTGCAAGAAAGTTATTAGAGGAATAATTAAAACAATTTTAAAAACAAATATTTGGATTTTTGTGATAGGTGCCTATGTAAAATTACTGTCCGGAATTTCCGGGACTTCCCTCAGAAAAAACAGTCTCGAGTCCCGGAAATAGCAAAATTGTCGAGTCCCAGAAACCCTACTTGCTACCAACTAAGTTTATTTGAACTTTGGTATTATTCTTATTCATTAGAATTCCGTATGATAAATACTAAATTGTTATAATTTTCTAAACAGCTTCATATAATATTGATCCCCGATATTTTCGTGTCAAGTATATGTCACAATAAGTATATAAATGCGTATCATTTTTCTATTGACCAATTTACATACATATATAAATTTATTTTATACGTTCTATGTTTGTGGAAGATAAAGAAATAGCATTTGTGAAAGCTTCAACAAAGATTGATGCCTGAAATCATCCTACTCTCTTAGATGTCGTCTAACAGTCCAATCATTTCTATATAATGCTGTTATTTTATTTTATATACTTTCACTTATCTAATATTTTCTTTAAGAGTAAGTGCTCTAAGCAGATGACATAACAAACCTATAGGTGGTGTATTGTCCATTCAAAACGACGAAATAACTAATAATAGAACTAACGGATAAAAGAAGCACGAATGAAATATTTCATTAATGATAATGAATAGCACGTTAATCGAATAATACTCAACAGTGGGTTGTTACATAATTCAACCGAAAATACGATCAAATTAATTTCTACGGGTATAAATATAAAAGCTCAATAGATGAATTCTTGATACAAACCGCTTTTTCAAATAACTATCAATTTGTGATTAAATGCATAGAACTTATTAAAACAACTATAACTTAAAACCACCTTAGGTGGAGATTCTAAGTACCCGAAACTCCCCCTAGAATGCACTGTGTATAATGCTGTCTTCTAGTATTATAGTAACTTATTCAATATCATGTTCAATATAATGCAGTGAGTTTACTACATATAAATCAGTAGCCATCAGTACCAAAATACAATTATTTTCGGAGCAAAGTGTGAATAAAAGCGAAAAACGAGAAGAATTTATAAGCATTCCGTTTTTTTCGTATAAGAGCCTGTAAGACCAATCCACCCCTTGACGGTGGAAATCTTCCACATTAGGCGAAGTTTTATTAATAAGGTTGGACATATCATCAAAGTAATCGTACTAAATACTGTCTATGAATGTTTTCGTGCTCTAGTTTTTAAATTAGTGATTAGTGAAGCTGTTCGATTTTCTATGAGTTTGAATAAAATAAATTTAATATTTAAATGTTTTTTTGTTTATTGTTAAATTCTCATTAACTTGAGTGAAATATAGAGTATATAATAATAATTTTTAAAAAGGGCGGGGTTCTGTTACCTTTTTAAAAACTTAGTTCTTCATTAATAATATTTTAAATAATTTTTGCTACTAAAACGATTGAGTTGCTTATAAAATAATTATCAAGCTTTCAACAAAAGAATAACCTCACTTTATCAGGTAAACATTGAATTTTTATAAATGGTTTTAATTAAATGAATTTCAATTTTAATTTAAGGCAATAAATAACTGTAATCATTGATCAAGTTTGCAACTTACTGTACAGTGACTTTATATTCAATAAATATTCAAATAACTTCCATTAATATAAAGACGCGTAATATTAAATCTTCTTTTCTTATACCAATTTTCAGTATTAAACTCTATCACTTTATTTCAGATCTATAAACAATGTCAACTTCCCAATACGATAATGAATGGGAAAATGTCCACTGCTTCCCCAGCTTTGAAACCAGCTGATGACACATTTCTTATCAAGATTGGATCAAGCATTAAAAAAGCCTGGGACTTCTTTCCCAAGTGGTATCTGCAAACCCTATAAGAAATACGAGATCCAAATCTTGTTTTTATTTTATTAGTCGTTCAATCCCATAAACAACTTGAACATTTTGTATGGTAAATACTTCCATTTAATAAATATTCGTCAAATTTAATAGTATTTTAAATTGATATATTGATATTTTACACTTATATAATTATAACATAATTATTACATTTATAATAATTAAATTGAATATTATATATTATATAATATATTAATCGTCTTGAAAGATAATTGGATCTTTTCACCTGTATAAGGTATTCATTATTATTAAAACATTATTTACGTGAGATTAAATCTCCATGAAAATCAAAATGATTTGTAACCTTATAATTCAAACTATTTCACTTTAAGTCAACACATGCATTGTAACGGTATATTTTTATCAGTCCTGAACAAATGTAGTTTTTTCTACATATTTACTAAAAATCTTAAGTCCGGTTCTGAAAATTTACGTTCTTTTTAAAATATGAACTTGTGTTAGCATTTGGTTTAAACAACCCTATACAAAAAAAGAAAACTATTTTAAAAAAAGGTTGGTTTCAAATCCTCTTAGAATTATAAAAATCTCTTTGGTTACTCATATAAGCGTTTAGAAAATAATAACTTGAAGCGTGTGCAGTTTAAAAAAATCAATACTTGCTTTTGAGTCGCGGTGCTCTGATTCTTTGAAGCCAAAACACGCTACTCGTTGATTGGTGTACACGATTTGTACTCTACGAACTATTATAATGCAACCTTCAGCTTTTAAGAAAAAAATCGATACTTGCTTTTGAGCTGCGGTGAAGACGCGACGCTTGTCTTGAAGTGAGACTCCAAGATGGTACTGTAGTGTTTAGAAGATTAATGTAGTAATACAGGTTGCTTGTGTGTAGTCTTGTGTGCAACTCCAGGTTGCAGGTTGCGTTTGTCGGTAGCGACAGAAAACCAGAGCAATGGAATATTGAAGATATGGTGTTGATCATCTAAATTCTTCTTACGTAGCGTCGGAGGTCACCAATGTAGTGTTTAGATGGTTAATGTAGTAATATAGGTTGCTTGTGTGTGGTCTTGTACACTACTTATATGTTATCTCTTGTAGAAGACAATAAAAGACATGTTTACTTCTATGAGATATTTATTTATTCTCTTGTTGTTGATTACTGTTGTCATGGCAATCACTTAGCATGCAATGCCTTCTTGAGGTAATATGGATGTAATGACTGTTTTATGATGAATATCATTACAGTAAAGTTTTGAATAATTCAGGCGATAAATCTGAATATACAGTACAGTTTATAGATAAAAGTGGTTTGTTATTTTGTGATGGATCATTAAAACAATTATCTCTACCGTTCCAGTTGTAATTAGTGAACTTACGTTATTAAAAATTAGTGATTTTTCACTAATTATTACTCCAAAATATTACGGAGTCATTGTTAACAAAAATAACCGTGACGTATCTGTTTGGGGATTATCGTTTATTTGCGGATGGACTCATAATATAATTAATAAATTTCCGTTCCATAAGTGGATACAAATAAATAATTATCGATTTTATCGGAAGTAACTAAACTAGCAAGTGCTTACTGAGTTTAAATTTGTTTAAGATTTTAAAGGTATTGCCGTTATTTATCAGACGCAAGTTATTATAAATAAAACTATAACAGAGACAGGATTGTTTAAACTGTGTTTTAACAAAGAAAGTTGGATGAACTATATGGAGTGTTTTAAATGTTTTGTATAAAGAAAATGAACTATCAAAAACAGTTTCTTTGGATCTGCTGTAGTCAAAAGTAATTCATCATCACTAACGTTCAGCAATTATCACCTAATGAGAAACGTTTCCAGGTTCTACCAGTCAATAGTAATGATTTTTGCGATGCAAGTAATTATTGGTTTAAGAGGAATTCGATCTATTGGACCAAGGTATTGTAATTTAAGAATTATCTATTTGTTTTGTGTAATTTTTTAGTAATTTTGTTTGTGTTTATGGTTTATTTGGATAGTTGATTTATCTATTATCAAAAGAGAGCTCTCTAGTAGGATTTAACCTTAGCAAGTTAATTTTAACAAAATTCAAATACATTAACTCCTGTAATAATAGCATAAACTTAATTCTATAATATTTTTATAAATTTTATGTTTAATAAAAATTCAAACAATTTTATGTTTAATAAATTTTAGTCTTAATAAATTTCTGAATATTTTATGTTTACTTAATTCTGAATAACTTGAAATTTCAATAGTAGATGACTAATTTAAGTTTAATAAAATCATGTTATGTTTCTTGATTATATAATTATGTATATGATCTTTTATTTTTTTTACTATCCAATAAATATGTTTTCAAATCTATACCAAGTGATCTAAATGGAACCATATAATTATGAATGTTTTATTCATTTTTATTTTAAAATTAATCAATACAATCAAATCTTTGTCCAAAACCTGGTAAATTGAATTCATTTTCTGATTAGTGAATTCAATATCTTTTCTGGCTTAATTAATGTCACTAAATTTCATAATCAGATGGCGCCCTTTTAGAGTATTTATTTGAGTTCTGAAACCCTTATCTACTCCTTTTACAAATAAGACAACTGCAGAACCAATACCTGCGACCTGAAACTAAAATTTGTGAGATAGAGCTAAATCTCAAGCCGTGGTAATCTTGAGCATTTTTTTAACGTAAGTATAGTAATTTTAAAATTATTATTTAGTCTGAGGTAATTTTGTATGTTTAAATTGGCGTCCAATCGCAGGGCATCATTTCGTTTATAGAATTTTGTGTGTTTCAATTATAATAAAGCTGAATAAAGCTTCTTACATACAAGATATAAGCGAACAGGTAAATTATGCTGATCATTTTCTTTTTCTTTGTATTTCATAGTGGCTAAGCATAAGCAAATTAACCTGCGAAATTGTCATTACAATATACAAAAAAGTAGTAGTATAGAACTAGGACGGTTGCACAATAATTCAATTGACACCTGCAAGCACGCACGCCAAAGCTGGCAACGTAAACGTGTGTAAACTCACTACCGCATTATACTACTGGTTGGCTGAAACGAGCGGTATAAACAGCAGGAGCAAGAATTTTACTATAAAGTAAGTATGAATACATTTAACCGAAGTAACCAATCTAATTAATTTTTATATACATATATTTTATAAACATCTATTTATTTGTTTATAGACTGCTTTATATTTATCTTCGAGTTAAAAATAAACCACTTAAAGATTAATTGCTATTCGTTTATTATTAAGTTATCACTTCGTTTATTTTTGTTATTGTTGCAGCCTACAAGCAGCTTAAAAATGCTTTTATTCAGTGTACCACCAGATGATACCGTTTTAGTTAATTTTATTTAGTATGAGGAACTATGATAGCAAATTGGAATTAACTGAAAGAATGGATTTCTGATGACTGGCAAACATTTATTCAGGAACAACCTATGACCAATTCTTGGATGTTAACGAATCATTAAAACTTAGTAAAGAAGTAAAAGTGTAAATCGTCAGATAGTTTTTTTATTTCTTGGATTATAAAATAACGACATATTATTTATTACAGACTGCAGATAAACTAGATACGACTGTGCTAAAGAGCTTATCCTGACACTTAGTGTCAGGTGTACGATAATTATTTAAAGATGTTAAAGTTTTGAATGTCACCTTGTGCTTATAGATACTTTGCCCAGTGTTGTGCTTTACAACTGATGTCAAGTACTGTTTGACAGGATGAACTCTAATGCAGAGGTTTTCCACATACACAAAACTTGCTCTGTCAGTTAATCTCTAAATCTCCGAACGCAAGGCGCTATTTCATTTGTAGCATAATGACATATAACACCATTTCTTGTAATTTAAGGTGGCAGAAAGTTGACTTCCAGATTATCAAACGCTGCTATATGGAGTAGACGTTACTTAGCTGTAAGCGGCTTCTATTAAAAGGGTGATGAACGACTGAAATTACACTAACGAAAAGTCCTATTCCGAAAAGTACAATTGTAACATTCTAAAAGAGCTGAAAAGACTGAACACAAATGCCCCACGATGGGACTGTCATTGCAACACACAAGTTTTGCTTACTCTAAACAAATTACTTACTGAAAACAAAGAACGATACTTACTGTACTTTATGCTTCGGCAAAAGATACCTTTTTTGATGACAAATTATTATTCAGGGATAAGTACTGATTTCTCTAGCTTATAGATTGTAAAAAATAAGGTTTGTAGAAATAATAAAGAATATGGACACCATTTACTCGAAGTCATTACAATTCTTGATCCTAATCCCCAAGTAAAAAAAGATTCGGATTAAACTGATCAAAACTAATTAAATTAAATAACTAATCATTATTAGTTAAATTGACGTTAAAGTAGGTTAAATAATTAAATAATTTCAATTAATGATCAGTCCAATATTATCACAATAAGGTTTAGTTTAAATTCTCATTTATTCATAGATAAAGATAATTTTTTGTCTCACAAGACAATAATAAGAACAATCATAATAGCGTTCTAATCACGATCCTTATTGAGAAAAAAATGCTTGCATTATTACCAAAAGGTTTTCATGCAAATTGTACAAATAAATTTTCATTACAAAACTTGCTTCTAACGTACAGTTTATCGGCTAATCCTTGTTAATTCGTTGTAGTTTACAATCCTTTAAATACGTAGACTTGCAGTGTCCTATCATTAATAAAGATTGAAACCCATATAATTTCAAAAGAAACGTTCATTATTTAAAAGATTACCACGTTGACCCAATTTTATTTCTAAAAGGTTGCGTTATCCCCAATACGGTATTATTCTTAATCCGCAAAAAAATTTGTGCACTTCCCAATATTAGAGCTGCAATACAGAACAAAAATGTAGGTTCTTTATCTCTAAAATGCATTTAATTATTGAGTTCACTTCACAGATCATAAACTAATAGCGCACTGGATTAGTTATTGACTTTACTAAAGAAACTACTAAGCTTTAATCAAAAGCTGTTAAATTTCTGACTGGTAAACTGAACAGAAAAGTCAAACTTATTTCACTTGGCGGTCCATAACAGAACCTCGCGTCTACTTGGCAAATTATTCGCGACCTTCCGTATGCGCCCTGCTTGGTGACTTGTCTTCAACACCTCTAAGTGTATGCGCCCCGCTTGACCATTTGTCTTCAACTCCTCTAAAAATTCACTTTTCCCGGGTAAATAATATTTTAAGAAAGGGAAGTATCTTATTACCCTATAAGATCCAAGAATGACACATAACGCACTAATGAGAGAAAACCTTCCCGAACATTTCACGGGCATCTTCAGGATCGAAGACTTGCTTTGTAGCATGAAACCTGATATTTAAAAATATTTCAGACTGTTCCTTTTTGATATATATTTTCGATGAATCTATTCATCAAAAACGAAAATAAGCACGTACAAGGAAACATAAATTTGAATTAAATACATTTTTAGATGTATCATTTCGTCAAGAAGGCAGTTTTATCTCTGTATTTTTATTACAAAAACGATTTCATCTGCGTGAGAACGTTTTATATTAACGAAAAAGCACTATCAGTTTTAAAATAAAGCCTACGATTTTAAACCAACGAAGATATATTGAAATGTACAAGGCCGCACTAAGATTATTTACAATAAATGCATTTTACTATGTATTTAAAATGAATATAAAATTTTAACACGTTACAAGGGCTTACTTAATATTGCTAATAGTCACATTCTCCATGTGAATAACTTAGGAAACTCTTTTTCAGCATCAGGCAAATGTTGATACCTAATATTCTTTTAGGGAAGGGAATTAAAAACTATAGAAGGGATAGCTTCACTGCGGATGTCTTACCCAAAGAAAAAATCTGAAAGAGATCTAGAATGCATTTCTCATCCACTGAAGAGGGAAACAGGAAAAAAAGTACTCATATGGATACGCTATAGTGTCAGTGAGTACCAGTTAATATTAACCACCAAAGAAATCCAATAGAACCCAATAAAGTACTCCATTCAGCCAGATTCGCCGAATGGGCTAAAAAGCACGCGCAAACCTTTCCGATGTGTGGTCTGATCCGACAAAGGTGGATTAGCCTTGCTCATTTAAACGGACTTTTCAGGAAACTGGCTTCATGTCTCAGTTTTAGGTCTGATTTAGTCATCAGTATCTCTTTCACTACAGTTGCAGTATTTCCTTCAAGCAAAGTATAATGACACACATTTATTTTGATCAGGCATATTCCTATTGGGCGTTTTTACAGGATAGAGCGATGAATCGGTGGTTCAAATAAGAGACAAAACTACTGGTGGGGATTTGGCAAACATAAAGACCAAAACAAGATCACCATACTACCGAATTCAGTTCATAGTTAGTCGTACATTAAAAAAATTGTTAATTAATCAAGATCGTGTATGTAATCAAAATATAATAAACTTTTAATAATAATTCATAATGCAATATCGGCAAGTATTTAAAGTAGTTAAATGATAATAAAGTCAAGTTAATACCTAACAATAATTCAAGACAAAGTTTTCAATAACATTGAATAAGTTCAACATTAATGGATCGCAAGGATCACAAATTTTAAGGGAATAATTAAAAATATTAAAAGAGATAATAAATGAAATTTAATATAAATAAATCTAGGAATAGACGTAAAATAATTTATTAGGTAGCTAATAATCAAACAAAATTACTAATTGGTAATATGTTACCTCTACAATTAGTTATGTTACCTCAGGATACTAATTTAGTTTCGAATAGTTCGTTAGTATTTTCAAGAATTGTAAGCCTACTGATCTAAATTAGTCAATATATTATTTCAAAACGAATGAATTGTTAGTGTAATGGAATATTGTCAGTGAATGGTTTATAACAGAGACGTGGGTAATAGAAAAGTGTGGTCGAAATAATTACCTACATTTTCAGGTTAATACTTTAAAATAATAGTTAACGATGACCATATAAGATAATTATGTCATTATAAGCCTGGAAAATTAATTAGCTTGATTGCTTAAAAGTCGATTAAATATTGCATACGACATAGTCAAACGTACAGCAACAGATAGTCTTTCATATTAATTTTAAATATAAAATGAGAAAAATAGGGGAAATTCTACGAAAAATAAAATTCGATTTTCACATAAAATTTATGCAAAAATTGTATCACATTCATTTGTTTCACCAACATCGTATATAAACACAATCTTTTTGTACAAACTCTCTTCTAATTAATCTTTCAAAAAGTGCACAACTTTATAGAGAGCATAATGTAATTTAAAGTTATGTTTTAAGTTAAAATGGTAAACAAAGCTATGTCAAAGATTTGAGGTTAATGTTATTTTTGTGAAATTTAAGTGTTTAAAGTTTTTAAAAAGTTTGGTAAATATCTGTGATTATTTAACAAGTGTTTCAAATTAATCAAATGGTAATTTATTTAGCGATACAAATTTTATTAATTGTTAATAAAAAAAGCTTATAAAATTTACAATTGGATTATAAATAGATGTGGGTTTAATTTAAAAATTTAATTTACTTACCACTATTATACAAATAAGTAAAGCCCTTTATATGAAAATATTTGAAAGAGGTCAACAACTTTCTTGGTTGCATTGTCGAGACGAATGAAAGCAGACAGATATTTGGGAATTTATAAAAAATACGGTTGGCAAGCTTGTGGCGGCAAATATTTAAAAAGAATTTAAATATACAAACATGAGTTTTTAACAGTTGTTAGTTTTAATTTTAGTAATTAAGAAATATGTTACCAAAAGTATTAATCTCCAAATAAAGAATACTGTACTATTTTGGGATTAATATAAAAAAAACTTAATGATAGGATTACAAATGTATAATCTAGCAATCAAGCTTTTGTATATAATTGCAGTTACATATTTAAATATAAATTCATAATTAAGCAGCGTTTTTATCTTTACTCGCGTTTTTAAACTGACTCGCCTGAGAAAGTCGCAATCTGTGGAGAGTTAGACTTTTTACTATCATATATTTAACCGAAGCATTTAATTCAATTTCAAGTTATTACGTTAGCATCTGTGTCTGTGTTAATTTAAACAACCACCCCATATTAAAATATTATAACAATATGTATATGTAGGTCATGAAATAATTTATTCCATGTAAAGTGTATGTAAATAACATCAAATTACTAAAAGCATTAGCTTAAAATATATCATAAAATGTCAACTAACGGTGCATAAAATATTAACTTTGTTACAATACTGATATTGTTACAATAAGATAAAATTAAATTGCGATAAAATCTAGTATTTACTGAATTATGAATTAAATTAGTATAAAAATAATTCATACAAGCATAAATTAAGAAAATGTGAAAAGGAAAAATTGCCAAAATTGTAATGAATTGTATTAAACGTTGATGTTTACGTTGTATTTCAGTAGCCGGGAGTACAAAACCATCAACAGATTCTGACGATAGCTTCATACAATGGTACGAACAATACAAAATGTACTATTTAACGAGCCTATTATTACGAATATTTAATGTTAAATTCAATTATTGTATAAAAGAGAAAAGATATCCGCATTAGTACGTGCAACTAAGTTTAGATTAGATCATTCGTTTATTGTTAGCGGGCACGGCCAATAATTCGATGGGTGGCTGACTTACAAGTTTCAATCAGTCTGTCCAGTGAGGCAGCATGGAAGACCATCCGCGAATGAACGCTGTCCATTTCTGCTGTTATATACCTACTAAATAAGTATATGTATATAAAAATTCAAAGTAGAATAAATAGAGTAGTAGAATTCTGGAATAAGCGCCCTCTCTAAGATTTGAACATATGAACATCTCCGGCTTGGTAAAAGACAATTTATCAGTGTGCGTAGCGCTCCCGATTTAAGTTGAAGCAGAGTCCGGTACCGCCAAATAACCATCCCATCCCTCATTAGAGTAATAGATTTAGTTTGATGCTCCGCTGGTTTTATAACCTTACTGTATCATTGTATTTTCGGTTTTCAAGTGGAATTTAAGCATTCCTATAATCAGCTGAAAGCTTATTTAGGTTAATATAATACGCTGTAACAAGCAATCAACACATTAATGGTGGAATCTGACCCTTGGAATTATGAAGATCCTTAAATTCGTTTTGTATGGGATTATTTCGCCTGATAATATTTATTGAATGCGAGCATATTGTGTAGACACTGCACAAAATCTTATAATAAACACTAGATTTTGATAATCTCAAACTTTAATAAAATGTAGATAAACTTCTTCCTCTTGCTTTTCGAAAACCAACCAAGAAATATGCGATTCGAATTCGTTTTAACAATAATTCAATCAGGTTAATCAAGAGTGGAAATGATTATGAGGTGTAAAGATTTATTTAATGCAGAAAGTTCAGAGCTTAACATTAAGTGTCCTTTGTTCTTTGAGTAGCAAAGTTTAAAGTTAAAAAAAAGGCAATTAAGTGTTTGGGGTTGCTTTGGATAATTTTGGATAACTAATGTACTGTAAATCGTTTTGTTAAATAATTATCATCAAAATTCTGAAAGACATTGACGTCTTTGTCCATGTTCTATAGTAGACTAATATTATAAAACTTTCTAATTATTTTCGAATTTTTATATTTAAACAAAAAGAAAATGAACATGTTTGTCGTACAGTCTTGTACTTAAAACCAATAATAACAAGCAATTTGGGTGACGCCCTCTACAGTGTTTATTTATTCCTGTGTTTAATCAGAAATTAGTGAGCCTTTGTGATTAACACTCATGACACCGGTAAGAAATTTCATTAAGTAAGTAGTCTCATCCGTAGCTTTGGGCTTTATTAGATAAGTACATAAATATAAGTTTTTTGAGTATTTATTGTTAGAAATTGACGCCCATTTGTGTATATGGTAGTTTTTTATCGTTACACCATAGAGTGAAAATGTAATGTAAAAACTAAAATTAAATAGACTAAAAAGAACAAGGTAAGTCGCAAACAATCCACAACTAAAGAATGGTAAATGTACGTTATTGTCCAGTGAACTTGATATAATGTCGAATTCCTTCTAAGTATTTAGCAAAGAATATTTTGATATTGTAGTAACTAGTAATGTATTGTGTTAACCTTAAGAGTTTCTTCAAATGCAAATCCTATCAAGACATCCGATTACAGTCCAATCACTATAAAGGCCTATAAATCCGCTAAACAGCATGCCGTCACAACACAAGATGGTGCGGTCTGTACCACGACTGTACAAACCACACCCACTTTTTCGTTTACTTTAAGCGTGACCCCTTGTCATATTGCAAATTGGACCAACTTTGGACAACTTTCAACCGTTTTGCATGACCATAATTTGGTCCTTCGATCCGGATATGAATCAACAACCAGTTTATACTATCAAATTATTATTTTACAAGTGTTTATTAAAAAAGTTGCTTATCAAAACAGTTTTAAGGTAAAAATTAACAAAAATAAACTTAACAAAAGGCTACCTTTAAAAGCTAGAATATTATAACCATAAAATGTTTATAATGTACCTACTATATATAACTATATTAAGATTGTCTATAAATAATTTTTAATAAGATATTCACAATAATGAGTACAGTATAAGATGAAAGAAAAAGTAATAATTTATTCGATTAATAATAATTATAATGCTAATAAGTATGTATTTCCAGATGTAGTTATATTGTGAGTATATTTATTTTAATATAAGTGTTATAGTTATATTTTTCACATACATTTATTTTTTAATCATCAGTGTTTTCACTTATTTTAATTATAAAGACAATCCGGAAATCTAAATATTTAATCAGAAATGAAAGTGCGATCTTTACTTATTATTTTCATTATCAACACACCTTCCGTAGCTTAAAGGCATGGTCAAGAAATTCACATGACGCATGTATTTGTTGTAATGATGAACACGTTTAAGAACTTTCTTAAACCGGAAGCTTCAAAAGCATGTCTCAAAAAAGATACCTACTGCAAACTCTGAGAACAGTTCAATTAATTAAAAATTTTCTAAAAATTAGTAAACGTCCGTTCAAAAACGTTTACCTAATGACCCCAGAAATACATACAACCGTAATTATAAATGAATAACACATTTGAGGTTCTTGTTTCTAAATTGTCAAGAAAGAAAAAGACATAATAAACAAGAAAAACTGTTGTAAAACAAAGATGATCTACATAATTTGCATGATTTTAACATTATTATACGGTTGACATATTTAACTCGTTCTCAGGCGCTGCTTTTTGTTAGTGTTTTCATTGTCATCATTACAGAAAATGGTAGTGTAAAATAATGTGAACTGTAAATGTAAAGGATGTTCACCGTTTTTTAGAGAGAAAAGGAGATGTTCCTTTTAACTTCCGGAATTGTGAGAAGTCAATTGCTCTTTTATTATACTCGGACACGCATTAAATAGTCGTAAAGACTGATGAGTATTTTACTTCCGAATTCTAAATATTAAATTTAATATGATGAGATTTGTATTTTTTATGGTACTAATCCGTAACGGGAACTTATTAAGCGAATATATGTAAAACTATTAATGTGCCAGTTTTGGGAAATTTTGAATCCATCGAAATATAGAGTGCAATGTTCAGGGAATGTAATACTCTATTTTAGGAGTCTATGGGGTCGTTCCATGCGAAATCGCTCACTAAAATGGGTCGATCTCACGGATTTCAATGAAAATAGCACTTATGAAGTAGCAATCAACTAAAGAACATAACTTTCATTCATCAATTTGCTAGATTACGCAGAACTTCGGAAATATTCAAACTAAAAAAATTATTAAAACTGCTTGCATATCATTAAAGAAATATAAATATCTCGAAAAGTATTTACCCTAGAATAAATATTTTTTTTATATATTGCTCACAAGAAGACGGGCTTTTTGGACAGTCTAATAGGTTTTTGTTACCTAACGTATTTTTATTTTTCAAAACGAAATATTTTAAAAATGCAGAAAAATCGGTGTGGTCACATTTTTAAAAATCTGAAAAATTTGTAAAGTTTCTTTGAGCATTTCTGTATTTAAATGCAAAATGGCATGCTGGACGTTTGAATAGTTTTTGCATGGCAAATTCTCAAAGACCGCGTTGCAGGCAGCCGGCGCAATCCGCGTTTGCTACCTTCTAGATAGTAATAATACGGTCCACATTACCAACGGTCTATCTTAAGTAATGTACATAAGATAAATGTATATCTGTGTGAATATGATTATACCTACTGATTAGCTAATTAGTTATGTGTTTAAATTAGTGGTGGGTTATAACGCATAAAGGTGTGTTACGCATGCTTCTCGGAGTGTTACAACGCCTAGGCGTCATGAGACATACTTATGAAAAACGTTGAAATATGCAGTATATCCATCTTTATTTTAAATACAGATGTTTACATATTGCCGTTTCTATCACTCCCGCTGGTTTGACAATTCGAGCGACCTTGAAGAGTACCATCCATGCTTATGCGACCGCATAGACGTGCATCTGGGTGACATGATAAATGCACCAACTTTATTGTTAGTACTTCCGATAACAAAATGCTATGACGCGCCGCTAATGTTTACCTTGATGTCTCGAGAAGTGTTAGAGATCTTTTGATTTCCCAACGCTTGGGCGAAAATGAGTTGTATTTGATCCTAAATTTAAAAAATAGATGTTTACTGGGTTAGACTGAGTGCTATTGTAGGTAGCAGCCAGTCACCAGCTTACGTTGTATTATATTATTAAAACCCAGTTATCGGGCTAGAGTGCCAAATTTATTACCGTTAAACACTACAGACTAAACTATAGGATCATTGCAAATTCAATATTTGAACTTGTGGCACACGTGAGTTAATAACATTATCCACTCCAAAAGTTATCAATGAGATGCACAGCTGTAAAACAACAACTGGAGCATTTACACGAATTTACACGAGCGGTTATTATGTTACGTTAGCTTACAGATGTCGGCACTGTCGTTCATCGTTGGTGCATTTAATGTCACAATGTCAATTCCTTCATCAATTTTTATCTAAAACTAAATCTTGATTTTAATCATAGGGAAAACTACAAAGATCGCCGAAAATGCAAAACCACGCAATTTCTGGTTGAAAGAGACTAGTGAACTGACAACAAAACATAGTTAAACTCACTCATTATGGTGGTCAAGCTAATGTGAGGCGAACTAGAAAACTGAACGATATTCATCCTTCTTTACCAAAATCGCAAGATATACTGAAAAATTAGAGAATACAAACAAAATTATTACATACAGGAAAAAGTGTAGGAAGATTTTTCTTATTCTAGTGTTTTGAAAGCATAAACAAGTTAGTAATATTGTTGCATGTGTATTAACTTCCAATCGTCAACTCCAGTGTACCATTCTAGAAAATTTATGACGCAAGAAATGAAGATACAACTGTGTTTCTGAACGCAGAGAAAACTCGGAAAGCATTCCAAGAAATGTACCCTTGAAATGTACCAGGAGAAGAAAGAGCGCTTGTAGTTTAGTCGGATTGTTGTGTTAATAATAACAACTACTACGGTATTTGATACTTAAACTTTATTAACTTTCTCTAAAAAAATATAATTTAATTACATGTTTCTACAAACGGTTTGGGAATATAACAATGTACAATTGTACAAATGTAAATACAATTGTATTTAATGTGCTACTTAATTAAACGTAACTATAGATACAGTTAATTCAATGCTCCAAATACATTCAATGAGCATAGAATTTGTGTAGTAATCAAACTTTTTCTGAGGCCTACTAATTCAAGTTTAAGTTAATCCTAAAACATATTAGAGTTAAAATAATGCAGAACATGAAAACATACTGAACTAAAATATCCCAGGCCTTTTGGAACGCTTCACGGACAAACCTGACGCAAGACGCAAGGGTAGATTGTAAATTTCTTGTGAACCTCTTGCACCTTCTCTCTGCGTCCAGAAACACATAGTTGTGTGTTCATTTCTTGCGTCATAGATGGCTAAAACACAAGAAAATGTTCGAGAATGGTACACTGGACTTGACCATAGTGCTGGAAGTTGAATCACCTACAATAAGATTGATAATTTGTTTATGCCTTTAAAACACTAGAGCAGCGATTCTTAACCTTTTTGAAGTCAGGGAGCACTTTTGATCATAAGAAAAATTCGCGGAGCACCAAAACCAAAGAGTCAAAAACATCAGATATAACAGTTAAAAATAACATTAATTAAAAAAATATATAAAAATATATACGAGGTAAGCGCCATAAATTCTCGGCCTGATATAGAAAAAATAAACTTGGTAAAATATAATAATTTTTATTTTTCAATATAATCTCCCCTAATGTCAATACACTTATTACAACGTGGAATTAATAATTCAATGCCCTTGTAAAAATAATCTGAAGTTTTTCCTTCAAAATGTTCCAATTACAGCTGCTTGAAACTCGTTCTAATCCTTAACACGACGTCCCCTAAGGTCTTTCTTTAAATTGGAAAATAAATAATAGTCACTAGGAGTCATATCCGGATGTACGGTGGACGATCCAATGCTTCAAAGCCGCATTCGCGAATGGCAGCTTGTGAAATTGCGACAGTATGAACGGGTGCACTGTCGTGTAATAATCGAACATTTTCATCGAACATCGATTTTCCTCGACGTTTTTCACGAATATTGTTTCTCAATATATGCAATAAAGACGCATAATATGTACTGTTAACAGTTGTATTGCGTTCTTTAAAATCAATCAGTAGACTGCCGTCACAATCCCAGAATATTGTTGCCATAACTTTCTTTGTCGATTGAACGACTTTCTCTTTTTGAGACGAGGTTCATCGGATTGCCGCCATTCCATCGATTCCCTTTTGGATAGAGGATCATAATGTAGAACCATTGTTTCATCTCCAGTGACAATGGACTCCAAAATCGGCTTTGGGTCGTCTCCACACAAGTTTAAAAACGAGCGCGCACATTCGGCGCGACGTTGACGTTGAACAACAGAAAGAAGACGCGGTACCCATCTTGCACTAATTTTGTTCATACCCAAATGGTCATGAAGAATTCGGCGAACACTTTGTTCCGAAATGTCAGACATCACTGCTAACTCCTTAACTTTCAAACGGCGATCTTCTCTAATACCATTTCTTCAATGATTGTAACTTTTTGAGGCGTTACCGCTTCAATTGGACGACCGGTGGTGCGCTCATAATCTTCAAGAGATTCTTGCCCCAAACGGAAACATTTTGACCACTTTTTTACAGTGGAATATGAAGGAGATAAATCACAGTAAACGACGCCTAAACGTTGTTTCATTTGATTAGGCGTGTGCCCTTCTTTTATTAAAAATTTAATGACCGCACGGTACTCAATTGTCGTTAGCTGCGACATTTTCATGCACTCGTCGCGATGCTTGACCGGCTACTAATAGTTGTTTACGTGCCAAGCTTTGTAAATTAATCTTTACGGGAGAGCGACGAAATAGCGAGCATACAACTTCACTTCACTTTGCAAAGGTGCTGCCATCTAGCCATTATTTGTACAACTCAAATCACATGCAGTAGATGAACTAAAATTACATTTCGGCTTTCAGGATTTCGCGGATCACTTGCAACAAGCTCGCGGAGCATCAGTGTTCCGCGGAGCACCGGTTAAGAACCACTGCACTAGAGTAAGAAAAGTTGATAACTGGACCTACAGCTTGAATGTCCACAGAAATGACAGCCTTAAGGCCATATCACAGGTTAGACACGTATAGCTTTTGGTGCATCCAATATTTAGCTTTGACTAATGAAAGACTTCCCTATACATGCATTCGACTGATTAATCTTCTCGCGTCGCTGTTCTGAACCGGTCAAACATCTTGTTAAGGCTAAGCTCAGCAGATAGGTACTCGCGTGAGGGATTACCAATATAAGAGGACAATTTGGCATTGCAACTTAAATGTAGTAACAATTAAATTGTAATAAAAGCTACAGTACTCACTCGTCTGGAATAGTGACTCAATTGTCTGGGTAAGAAAAGAATCTGTTCAAGCATTCTATATCTCAGCTAGGGGTCATGTTGCTGAGTGTTAAAGCTACTTGTTCCTCTTTTATCCGTAAGAGCTATCTGACCAGAAAATAATTTTTCCGTTATGGTCCTGATACGACCATTTCGTCGGCTTCGTATGAAAAGTGCCTAAGTGACAAAATTGAAATTTTAAATTTATCTGGTTAAATACTACTTTTTATATAAATTAAATGTGAGAAAGTCCGAAAATAATTAGTAGATGTCGCTTAAATAGCAAAAATAAAATCAGGCACAAGTGCAAAAGCATGAGAGCAACATGAAAAGTATTACATTTCTTGTAAATAGTCTTTTCAGACTTATGCACTTTTCATGTGAAGCCGACGATTTATCACACCAAAAATGTTTCAAAACGTTCAACAAACGTCGCGTTTGAACCCATGTTCGTCACGAAAAAGGTAGTTATTTATTTCAGCTACTCGATAACCACCTTCCTCAGGGACCATTCAATCATCCGGCTCATGGATTTTGATGTTCATTGCGACGATGCGAAACCGAACGTCATAAGAAAAAGTACCCCAAAACTGCCCAAAACTACTACGTTTTCTCTGAAGTATTGTCGCAGTGGCACACGTTTTCTTAAATATAATAATTTTGTTTGCATTCCCTAGTTTTTCAGTATAATCTTGCGATTTTTGTATTACCTGTAAAGGAGAAGGAATGTCGTTCTTCATTTTTCCAGTTCACCCCACATTAGCTCGACTACCATCATTTGTGAGTTTTGTTTTATTCTGTTGCCAGTTGATAATCTTCGCTGACCTCTTTCGACCAGTAATCGCGTGGCTTTGCCTTTTTTCGGTGATCTTTATAGTTTTCCCCATGATTAAAATCAAGATTAATGGGTCTATTCTGTAAGGTACCTATATAACTCTTATTAACCTTGGTGAAATATAGAGACTATAACAAAATAGCAATTCTGTAGGTCTCATGTAGTTCTATAAGCTTTATAGTTCTATAGGCTTTACAGTATCCAAAATCTCGCCATAAATTGTTATAGTCTATTGTCGCACTATTCCAATAACAAAACAATAATATGTCTTTTTTTAATGAATTGCTATCTTATATTATTTGAGAATTTTAACTACATTATTTGTTGGGCAGTGGTTCATATAAAAAGATTATTTTGTCGAACGAATCAAAAGTCATGTAGGCATATAATAAACTGCTAAAAGTCCATTTTTTTGCAGGAAATGTAGGGACTTTGCGACTTTATTAGTAGGTACACCAAATGATCTGATCTACCCACAAATCTCTTTTAGCCTGTAGGACATACCGCATTGGATTTGTCAAATTGATCAGCCTAGTGCAGAACAACAGGGTCTAGGACGTTTCTACGCCGCCGGTTCTTCGCCGCCAGTTTATCGCCGCCGTTTCTACGCCGGGACGGTTCTACACTGGCCGTTTCTACGCCAGCCGATTCTACGCCGTATTCAAATTAAAATTACAATTACAATTACAATTAAAATTTATTGTTTAAACACAATTACAATTAAAATTTATTGTTTAAACACATACATACAGTCATAGAAAATAAAGTAGACAATACAAAAATTATGGAATCATTTAAAAAGTAGCATTAACATTTATTTTAATTTAAAAGAATAAAAGAATTTCCGAATGAGTAATCTAAAACACCCGGGATACAATACAATCGCCGAGATTATCTTAATGATGTTATGGTTATTAGCACAAATGAGGTAATCAGAAATTTTAATCCGCTCATAGAAAATTACCTAGGAGTTAACGAGTTTACAATCGCCGGGATTATCTTAATGATGTTATGGTTATCAGCACAGACCCTTAAATATGGGACAGGAGCCCTTAACACATCACTTTAAGTGTATTCGCCACAAAGTAATTATTACGTTAGTTAACAGTGATCTTAATAATGGAACCAGCAGTTCTCAGCAAGAGAGGAAACGAGAAGTTTTTCTATAACGGATATTTGTACGTTTTCGACAAAGTTAGTAAAAGGGACCCTAGTTTACAATTTTGGCGGTGCGAAGAAGTGGGTCGCTGTAAAGGAAGAATTCACACGAGGGCTGGAGAAGTGGTCAACGAAATGAACAATCATTGTCACCCTTCCTCGGCAGCAGCCATACAAGTAGCAACTGTTGTCATTAAAATGAAACGTCGTGCAGAAGAAACTATGGAGGGCACAAGTGTAGTTATAAATCAGTGTATAATTGACGTGCCTGAAGCTGTTTTAGCATCGATTCCAAATAATGCAGCCCTGAGAAAAATAATCAGAAGAAAACGGAATCAAATTAATGCTGCACCTGCTGATCCCGCAGACCTAAACGATTTGGTGTTGCCAAATCCATATAAGGTATATGTGCCTCTACCAGGAAGAGAAGAAAATTTTTTGCTAAGCGACGATGGAGAGGGAGCAAACAGAATTTTAATTTTTGGAAGAGAGAGCTGCATTTGCATAATGCCAATACATGGTACACTGATGGTACCTTCGCAATAGCACCGAGGCTATTTTCCCAAATTTATATTGTTATGCATCCTATATTGTATGCTCTGTTACCTAACAAGCAGCGTGTTACATACACACGTATGTTCGAACTAATTAAAACACTAGTGCCAAATTTAAGTCCAGGATCTATCATTTGTGATTATGAATATGCAGCTTTTAGTGCCATGAAAGATTGCTTTCCGGAAGTAAATGTAAAAGGTTGCTTCTTCCATTTAGCACAAAATATGAGGAAGCATTTAGCTCAGATTGGTGTTATTGGTCAATACAACAATGATGCTGAATTTGCATTGAGAGCTAAAATGGTCCTTGCATTAGCATTTATGCCAATAGCTGATTTAGATGAATACATTGATGCTTTAGCAAATTATTTGCCAGTAGAACTTCAGCCGCTTCTAAATTGGTTTGAACACAGCTATGTTGGCCGTTTAAATCGACGCGGGAATGGTAGGCGCCCGCCTATATTTCATCCAACAATGTGGAATTTATACCAGAGAACAATCGATGGAGAAGATCGCACCAATAATCATGCAGAGGCAGCCAATCGTCGATTGCGTTGTGAATTAGGTATGCATCACCCAACTATTTGGAAATTTATAGATGGACTGCGAAAAGTACAAAAAGGACGAGACGCTTATTTTGAGCAACTTATCGCCGGACATTTACCACCGATGAAGCTGAAAAAATACCGTGACGCTGATGAACGTATTCGAAGAATTGTCTTAGATTATGGAAACAGGGAACCTCTAGATTATTTACGTGGCCTAGCACACAATTACCAAATGACGCAATAATCTTATTTTTCCTATTTATTCTTTTAATTTAAAATAAATTTTCTATTTTATTTTCTATGACTGTATGTATGTGTTTAAACAATAAAATTTCACTTATTGTAATTGTAATTTTAATTTTAATACGGCGTAGAACCGGCTGGCGTAGAAACGGCCAGTGTAGAACCGTCCCGGCGTAGAAACGGCGGCGATGAACTGGCGGCGAAGAACTGGCGGCGTAGAAACGTCCCATTCCCAGAACAACATGCTTATACGAGCTTATAAGCTCACAAAGGTTGCCACACTTGGCCTTCCAAGGTCTGGTCAAAGTTTTCTGCACAAGTCATTATTATTATTATATATTATTATAATAAAGTCATAACGACCAAGGCATTGTCTACAAAAATGAACATTTAGCAGTTTAATACCTCCATAACCTTTGTCCGATCAACAAAATAAATTTTTGTTTTGAATATATTTCGGCATCACAAAACTTTTGGTACCATTACCATCTGTGACTTCAGACATGCGGACGTTTATTTAAACAGCTGAAAACCTGCTTCTAATAAATTATTCAAACTTAATTTGAACAAAATTTGGAATTTTGTTTATTGTTTCCAGCCTTATTTTGTGGAACTCCATAATCATGAAATAAATAAAGATTATTAAAAGTTTCAGTTTTATTAAAATATACCTGACAATATTTGGAATCTTCATTTTGCTTTCATAATAAGGCTTTCATAATTACATTATCTTGGGGGATGGTTTAAGAACAAACAAACTGTTGGAGACACTGTGACTGTAGTTTCACAATCATTTGATTTTCTTGAAATCTGTTGCAAAAGTAGTATTAAACATACAATTCTTACTTTAGCTTAGATTTTTTAGCATAGTTTGACAGCACTCTTTATTAAAAGCCTACTATTTTGATATTGAAAAGATTCGGTATAGGTTATGTTGACTGTCATACACATTATAGACACCAAGTTACGGTTTTATTACTGATTTTAATGTAATATATTTACAAATCGTTAGAAGCATTCAGCATTCAGCTTGTTAATTTATTTTACAAAGAAATGTTTTGGTTATAAGCACAAACTCTATTTTGGCATTTTTCTAACGCAACCTTTTGAAGTTGACAACCTTTTGAGTGTTGAAAGTGCAATAAATGCATTTTGCAATTGCATAATTACTTGCAATATTATAAGAACAACTGGAAACTCGGAAAAATCGCTCGAAAATCGTTACTCGGGAGGTTTTCGAGGATGCCGAATTCAATTCTGGCATTAGAATTACCCGGGGGCGCTCGGGGGTGGCTCTGCGTGGGTGCCCGGGGGGTTCCTTGTTCCTTGAATCTCTTGTTCCTGTGAAACCGACTGTGGCACAAGGTGCGGGTGCCGACGAAGTGGGTTGGAGTGCTCACTTGCATGTAAGCATTGCGATGGCAATTGCTCAAACCAAAAAGGCACTTCCAACCAGGCCGAGGATAGTGACGAGGAAGAAGATGAAGAAGGGGAAGAAGAAAAAGAGTTTGAAGAAGATGTTTAGTATTTAAGTTAAAAATTGAACTTTATGATGAATATAATTCAATATTAATAAAAAGTACTATTTATTATTTAAATAAAGTATTATTTTCATAATTTGTGATTTTTCACTTTCTTCATTACCTTTCCCCGCAGAGCCACCCCCGAGCGCCCCCGGGTAATTTTAATGCCAGAATTGAATTCGGTATCCCCGAAAATCCCCGAGTAACGATTTTCGAGCGATTTTCATGGACGCTGCAATTTCCCCCCAATCACCCCCCGGGCACCCCCGCAGAGCCACCCCCGAGCGCCCCCGGGTAATTCTAATCCCAGAATTGAATTCGGCATCCCCGAAAACCCCCGAGTAACGATTTTCGAGCGATTTTCATGGACGCTGCAATTTCCCCCCAATCATCCCCTGGGCACCCCCGCAGAGCCACCCCCGAGCGCCTCCGGGTAATTCTAATGCCAGAATTGAATTCGGCATTCCCGAAAACCAACGAGTAACGATTTTCGAGCGATTTTTCCGAGTTTCCAGTCGTTCTTATAATATTGCAAGTAATTATGCAATTGCAAAATGCATTTTATTGCACCAGAATGCATTTTTCGAAAAATGGCATAACCACACCATATAGACTTTTTTCCTGGGAGCTTTCTGAACACAATGCAGAAAACCGCATCTCGATATCTGCTGGCTCTAAAAATTTTCGATTTATTTCCTAACTTCCCTGGACTATATAGATTTGTAGAATTATACAGTTACAGAGAGCTTTTCAAGAATACCTATTACTTTTAGATAAAGATTGACGGAAAAATTGACATTTGTTACATTAAATGCACCAAACAAACGACAGTGTCGACATCTGTGGGCTAACATAACATAATAACCGCTCGAGTAAATTCGTGTAAATCCTCCGGCAGTTGTTTAAAATCTGTGTTGTTTTACAGTTATACTACGTCTCATATCTTACTTCTCACTTGTACCATAAATAACTATTACCGATCTCTATTGTAGGTTCTGATGTTTAATAAGGTCAGTTGCGGTTATTGGAGCGATGGGGTAACTGGAACTTTGCTTAATAAAAGGTAAAACCATCGTTAAACGTCTATGCGAATTATGTCAATTTTTAGTTTTATCGACTTTACCCTGTACACTCTTCCGACTGCGATAATTCCTGAACTATTCCTACTGCAGCCCTAATTTTTTGGAGACATTTTAATTAATATCCTTAGGACGTCTCAGTTACCCAGAACATATTATAAAGTAATGTGGATATAAAATATAGACGATGGTTCCATTTACTCCCATCTCTTGGGTTACTGGAACCACCTGACATGTTTTTAAAAAATTTTTTAATGCAATAGTTGGCATTAGAGCTGCTTTATTTTTACATTTTCTTTTGGAAAATATATTAAAGTTACTATAAAACAAGGTCCTAAACTTATACTTCATGATAAAAATGTGAGATAAAGAGTTTGAAGCAAGAGAATTGTAAAGCTATGGACCAATTACGCCAACTGACCTTAAAACTTAAATTAAAAAAGCTGTTGCATTATATTTTAGGGTCTTTGACAGCCGCAAGAAAAAACTTTATGTAACACACCTGAAGAAGTCGATTTAAATATATAAGTAATTAACTAATATAATCATATCCACACAAATAAACATTTATCTTATGTACATTAGTTAAGAGGTTACGGTTAAGAGTTAAGCTGGTAATATGGACCATATTATTACTAACTAGAAGGTAACGAATGCAGGTTGCGCCGGTTGCCTATTGCCGGTTGGCGAACTATGGTGCGCCGGCTGCCTGCAACGCGGTCTTTGGAAATTTGCCCTGCCAAAACATATTAAAACGTCTAGCTTGCCATTTTGCATTTAAATACAGAAATGTTCAAAGAAACTGTACAAATCTTTTCAGATTTTTAAAAATGTGACCACACCAATTTTTCTGCATTTTAAAAGTATTTCGTTTAGAAAAAATAAATATACGTTTGGTAGCAAAAAATTAATTAGGCTGTCCAAAAAGCCCGTCTTCTGGTGAGCAATATATAAAAAAATATTTGTCCTAGGGTAAATGCTTTTCGAGATATTTATATTTCTTTAAAGACGTGCAAGCAGTTTTGATAATTTTTCCAGTTTGAATATTTCCGAAGTTCTGCGTAATTTAGCAAATTGATGAATGAAAGTTATGTTCTTTAGTTAATTGCTACCTCATAAGTGATTTTCATTCAAATCCGTGAGATCGACTCATTTTAGTGATTGATTTCGCATGGAATGACCCTATGGAGTCTATCATAGTCTTTTTGGTAGTTCCAGCGAGAATCTGAAATGAAACTAACCATGTTTGATGACTAGACTACAAATCGTTTTTAAGAATATTCTGGAGCCTTTAATTCCTCATAGCTTACTTTCTTTAATTGCAATAAAGATTTAATTATTGATACGGGTTTTGCTATAACTGTTTCAAAAATTTAGATGCCCTTGTTAAAAAAATAAGTCAAACCTTAAACTTGAAAATCGGGCATGTAATTAACCTATAAGTCTCTACATTTTTTCTGTAAACCTGTTGTAGCCTTCTGTAAATATAGAGTTATTATTAATATCCATAAAATACAAGTCCTACAAAACAAAATACTTCGTATTATAACAAATGCAGATTGGTTTGTAAGAAATCATCAATTGCATAAGGAAACAGGAGTTCCTACCATACAAGAATTTATTAACAAGACTGCCAAAAAGTTTTATAAAAACATCAACCAATTGCAGCGGTGCCACTTATTATCAACTAGGCTCAAAATCAATCCACAAACGATTAAAACGAAAGCTTCCAATAGACTTACTCACAAGTGATAGTGAATAAAACAATCAATTAATAAAGTGCACAACTCAAATCCTCAACTGAAAGCTCCTAATGCCAAAACTTAAATTAACAATAAAAATTAGTGAGAGGTGAAATAAACCCAATAGTGCTAATCATGTGACAAACTATAAGTTATCATTACCATGTATAGCAACCAGTGGCGTAACTGGGTAAGAATGCGCGCCCCTGCAACACTTACGTTTGCGCCCCTCGTGTTGCTTATACCTGTAATATGAACTATATAAACAAGTCCATAACAACCAGGGCATTATAAGCGGGCATTATCGTATACTTTGTAACTGGAGCGGGCGTTACATTCAACAGTAATTTAGATCATTACTACAGAAACTATGGTCTATAAAATTTAAAATTGCATGTGCGTCACAAACTGAAGTTGTATCAATTAATCTAAAAACGCGCTAGTCAAGTCAAATATCATGGCAATGCATAATTATAATTTTATCAAATAACTAAAATACAAGAATTTTTTCTCTAGAATACTAGAATATTTATTCGATTGCTTTTGCAAAAATCTTACTGATAAAAATATTATTTTATTTCATACTGTCCGGTAAAAGGGTATTTACCGGACTCATTTGAGTCCGGTAAATGAATTATTACGTTACAAGGCCGGTAAAAAATTTTACCGGACTGAAAATCCAATTTGAGTCCGGTAAAAAATTTTACCGGACTGAAAATCTAATTTGAATGCATTTTTTTAAAAAATGAACAATGTGAGGCAGTATGAAATAAAACGCCTTACGTCATACTTCCGGTAAACCATTACAGTAGCTCGTTTCAACATTCGAGACTCGGCTCCTTCGTCTCCTCGTCCCGAAACGTTTTCAACTCGCTACTGTAAACTTGGGTTTACCGGACTTATAACGTACTATACTATTACACAAAATATTATTTTGCTACAGGTTGATTTTTGGTTAGCATGTCAAAAATTAAAAACGTCAAATCATGTTTGTACGCTGAGTCTAGTGCACACATACTTGGCGATATTTATCTCCTTCAATGTCTATCAACCGTCTAACAGGGTGTTGCTTAGCTAGAACGGTATGCAGATAACATACGTTAACAAATGTTTTCATTTGAATGTGAATAATTCTAGAGTGAAAGAGACGTTTTCAGATGTCGTTTATTAATTGATACACATGCAATCTTAAATCTTATAGACAATATATGTTTGCGTAAGTGTGTTGCAATACAACAAATAACGTTAGAGTTCGCAACGCAGTATGTGAGCCCGTGAATTCTTCTCGAACTGCTCAATTAAACTGGCAAAATTCAGTGTTTTTGTTATCTTCCCTATAACTCGGTCGTAGGGACAAAAAAGGCATTTGCCATACAAAAGGTGGATTTTGATATATAATGTTTGGGTCGGGACCTTGACAAAAAATCAAAGTTGTCGACCTTGGGAAGGGAAAGGGCGAGCCGACATCTTGAATGAAAGGTGGAAAATTGAGGTTTTTAAAATGATTACTTAACACTTGATACCACGAAAAAAGATTCTAAGACAAACATGAAGAACACAATTCCCAACTTTTCAAAATTCCAAAGTTGTGTGAAAACAGCATACAGCAAAGATTTTGTGCCTTGGGACAAGAAATGGGACAAGCTCGGGTTTAAGGTAATTCTTCAACTTGTAATCGGATTTCTTCGCAATCCGCACAGTCTCTGGAGTAGCATTATTAGTGGGTTGATGGAAATTGTTTAAATTGAAAAAATGCATATATAACAAGAAAAATCACTGTGATCTTATTGTGGTGTGGAAAAACTTTAAAAATAAGATGGAGTAATTTACTCTTACAAAATTCACCAACAAAGAGTTTTTAAGAATGTTCATATTTCTTCCGTATGTAACTCCTTAAATTTTGTCTTATACAAGTTTGTCATACCTATGCATTTTTTTTCGTAGGATCAACCATTGAGCCATTAGTTTGAAAAACCCCATTGTTTGCATCTTTGTGCCTCCCCCTACAAGATCGAAAACTTGAGTTTTATATCAGTGCCCCGACCTAAACAACATATCAAAATCATTTCTACCTCACCCATTGTAGGGTAAAAATCCCTACTAAGTGGACTATAAACCCTCTTAATACATTTCTCCGAAAATTATTATCAATCTGTTGTCACTGATCTAACAAGACAAGCCATTTGAAGTTTTTAAATTTCATTACAATTTACAAGTACAGCACGAAACAAAGTATGACGGAACTGTTTTAGTTGTTTAAGCAGATAAATAATCACTATTTAATAATTGAATTAATCTTATTTAAACACCTAATATTATAGTATATCACAATATCCCCTAATTTCTTGAACAATCTATATCCATAATTCCCATTTATTGTTTCCATAGAATATTTTTATCTCCAATGCCTGTTTTAAAATTTCTATTCTCCATGAAATAAAATTTCACAAAAGCAGCGCCCTTTGCAGGGTTGCGCCCCCCCCCCGCGTCGCAGGGTCTGCGGGGGCGGTAGTTACGCCACTGATAGCAACTCATTGCTGATCTGGTAAAAGACTTAACAAAAAGACTTATTATTAATTAATTAAATAATCAAATTCAAATGCACTTAATTGGTTTGTTTAATGTGAGAATTGAAAAGTGACATGTAACCTAAATAAACTATTATTAGTAGGTATTAATTTCAGAATAGTCTCGAAAAGATAGGTTGCTACTACAATACTATTACTACTACTACTACTACTAGTACTACAATGTTTTAAGACTATTCACTGAACATTTATAATCACATAAATTACTTTCAAATGAATTTCTCACTGCTACGAGTGAGCATGTGTAGATTAAGATTATACTTGACTGAACATTTCTAATCACATAAATCACATTCAATTGGCTTCTCACCACTGTGAGTGAGCATGTGATTTGTGAGCTTGTCTTTTTGTAAACATTTATAATCACATAAATTACATTTAAATGGTTTCTCACCACCATGAGTGTGCATGTGTCTTTTGAGACTATATTTGAATGTACATTTATAGTTACATAAATCACATTCAAGTGGTTGCTCACCACTATGAGTGCGCATGTGTAGTTTGAAAATATACTTGACTGAACATTTATAATCACATAAATCGCATTCAAATGGTTTCTCATCATTATGAGTGCGCATGTGTAGTTTGAGAATATACTTAACTGAACATTTATAATCACATAAATCACATTCAAATGGTTTATCATCACTATGAGTGAGCATATGTAGTTTGAGATTATACTTGACTGAACATTGATAATCACATAAATCACATTCAAATGGCTTCTCGCCACTATGAGTGAGCATGTGTAGTTTTAGTCTATGCTTGATTGAACATTTATAATCACATAAATCACATTCAAATGGCTTCTCACCACTATGAGTAAGCATGTGTAGTTTGAGAGTATACTTGACTGAACATTTATAACCACATAAATCACATTCAAATGGCTTCTTGCCACTATGAGTGAGCATGTGTAGTTTTAGTCTATGCTTGATTGAACATTTATAATCACATAAATCACATTTAAATGGTTTATCACCACTATGAGTGAGCATGTGGTTTGTTAGACTGCCTTTCTGTGAAAATTTATAATCACATAAATTACATTTAAATGGTTTCTCTCCACTATGAGTGCGCATGTGATATGTGAGACTGCTTTTTTGTGAACATTTATAATCACATAAATTACATTTAAATGGTTTCTCACCACTATGCGTGAGTATGTGTGTCTTGAGTCTAGACTTCACCGAACATTTATAATTACATACGTTACACTCAAATCGTTTTTCTCCTTTATGAATCAGTACGTGTTCGTCCGCTGATGCCGTAAAAGCATATGACGACAGTTGCTCATTACTCTCACTGTATATTGCAATATCATTTCTGATGTTATAGTCTTCCATTATACTTGCATTTCTTAAATAGGCATTTGTTATCGCATTTGCCTCATCACCATTCATTGTGTGAATATTTTATAAAATCATAACCTGCATTAACAATAACTTTACATTATTTAAGAGGCATGAACCTCACTTATAGCGTTTTCAATTGACTGCTCTGGAGTGCTCTTAGAGCGAATTACGTATTCGATTGGTTTACCTGACATTTCGGTCATCGAGATTTGCGTGTTTGATTGCGGCAACAGCTCTGTGTAAAAGCACACCGAGAGTGCTCTTCATTGATCTATCTCACGATACAAATCAATTCAGATCAAAACAAAAAACTAACCTCTAATCAGATTCGTCTAAGGATAAGGAAATTGAAGCTATTATTGAATATTTAAGTGAGAAACAACCATTATGCAAAGTTCGTAATTTTTTAGAGACGAAGTATTTTCTGATGAATCGGTAGGTTTGCTATAATAATAGGTACGCAATGCAATATTTTATTAATCGTTTTTGCTCATTTTTGTGACCCACGTATAATAAATAAATTCCTGACCATGTTTCCAAACAGTATTGCCAGGTGCTTTATTATTATTAGTTATAATAATTTATATAATCATGGTCCCACAAACATACGGTGATCAAAAATGATTTTATACGGTTGTGTATTGTGAATCACTCTTCGATCAATCTAAGGTCAATCTATGTAAGAGCAATGGCGTCATACCCGTTTTGCGAGCAACCACAGAGCAATCTGCAAATGAGCAATCTGGGCTGCAATTTAAAACGCTAGTTATTAGTTCCCTTTTAATTACCGTTTTCCAAGCTTGTCAATTCATTTCCATCAATGTATGTTATAACGAACACATAACAACTCCAACTTTCCTGAATTGAAGAAGAATAAACGAACATTACATGTTGATTTACTTTTAAATAAACGAACTATATTTACGTTAGGGTATTCTTGTTTAATGGATTAGGAAATCCTCTGTAGGAACACTTCTTAGATTAACAGTTTTAACAATTTGACATTTTAAAAATTCGCAACAAACATTGTAATATTGATAAACAAGTGTTGCTAAGTGAATATTGGTATTCGAAAGTCGACACTGACCAATTAGTTCAGTCGGTAGGGTAGAGAATCAAAATGTTTGCGGAAAAATGTTGGAGAGTTGCAATTTGATTTTTTTTTTACTTAAATACACTATTGGTAAAACTTCGCTTTGGGATTGGGTGCGTGCACATGAAATCCCAAGGAAAGGAAAAATAGGGAATACTAATTCATCTGATAAAGATATAATATATCATCGCATACTTACCAAGCTTTATACTATAGTAACTTTTTTGTAATGTTGGTGCTATAACTAAGAATTTTGAACTATAATTAACGTTTGTCATTTTGACACAATAACCTAAATTGTATTATATACTTTTTCAAGTTTGCAATACTTGTATGTTTAGTAACTAATGATAAACAACTGATAATTTCGCTGCACTCGCAAAAAAATGGGCATTTTATAATTTGAATTTTTTTCAATCAATTAAATCTTCATTATTGTTCATTATTCTTTATGTCAAAATGACAAACTATTTAATTTTTTTTACCTGACACCAACTTTACAAAAAGTTACTATATTGTAATACTTGGCAAGTATGTTATAATATCTATCTTTCTCAGATGTACTGCTATCCGCTATTTTTCTTTGTTCATCCACGAAAATTCAAACCCAAAGCGGAATTTTCCATATTAATATGATTCTATAATTGCAATGCAGAAAAAATACTCCGAAACCCGTCTTTTTTGTTTCAAGGGAGATTACTCCCGAGCCGCGTATCACGGAAAAAAACGGGTGTTGTAAAATATGCTATTATTCTGTGTAGTTTATGGTGAAACAATATATCAATTTGGTAACCTTGAACTTGCACCCAGGCCCGTCGAGAGCCGGTACGGGCCCTGGGGTAAAATAAACTAGCGGGTCCCCTTGGGATTGGTTAAATCAAAGGTACTACTTTTTAATACATATTTATAATTTTTAATTTGAAATATATTATCCACAACTCTACATTAAGTACAGTATGATAATTTAATAAATACAAAATATAAAAAACTATAATAAAACTTTTCCCGCCTTCCTTCAAAATTCATCTGTCTATCTAAATCGCTTTCCATTGTCAAAGTCTCCAAATCAGATAATCTACTTTGCGTCATGGTATTCTCCTACTACATCACAAAACACAGCACAAAACACGTCTGACGGAGTCAAAGGGAGAACTAAGAAGAAACAAATGCCGATATATTGCTATGGTTTGCTCAGTCGGTATGCTATGTGCTGACTATCAGTGTCAGGGATCTTATCTTTAGTTACCTCTATATTCTTATTATCAGTAGCAAAATATAACATCGACTTTCATAAACATTTATTTATTTCTTATCAAAACCTTATCATACATCTGACAGATCTTAATTAATTCTTTTTCCTTTTTTTTTTCATGACTACTTGATTACACATTCCATAGTTGAAACCCAATGCAATATATTCCCAATTAAAGGAAAATAAACAAATGACAACTCGTTCTGGAGCGGGCGATGAGTCATAAGGATAAGTGTGGGGGAGGTGTGGGGCTGAGAGGGTCGTTTACACGTAAATATTTGATTCCATTTGAAACAAAAACGAGTCGTGAGCTCGAGAAATAATCGTCCAGAATAAATTATCGTCCGTCCAATATCAGATGTTTATACACGAAGCTGGTTTGATAATTAAGGTAAACGGCAGACAGATGGCGACACAAATCCCAAAAACAAATGATATTTAACAAGTGTCAATCTTTAGAAGTTTATATGTAAATTTTTATTTCAATACTCATGCTAGTTTTTGTCTGGAAGTTTGTTAAAAAAAGTGTTGTCGGTGCTTTTTGTCATGTGCTTTTGTTATGGAAAAAAAGGAGATACGTGCGGTGATAAAATTATCCGTTTTGGAAGGTAAATAGACTAAGGAGATTAAAGGCCGATTGGATGCAGTGCTTGCGGAGTCTTCTCCGTCATTTAAGACTGTACACACATAGGTAGCCGAATTCAAGTGTGGTAGAACGAGCTGTGAAGATGCACCTCGCAGGGGATGTCCAAATGAAGTGACCACCTCAGAAACGGCCGATAAAATCCACACATCGATCGCAGGCTCAAGCTGCGTCAGATAGCAGACATGGTGGGCTCAACTGAACGCGTGCATTAACATCCTACACAAAATGCTTCAATTGAGTGTTTGAATCGTTTCAAGCGCAATACCAACGAATTCTTCCATCGGTTCATAACAGTCGATGAAACATGGGTCTATCATTATATTCCTGAGAGCAAGGAGCAGTCGAAACAATGGATTGAGAAGGAAAAAACGGCACCAAAGAAGGCAAAAATGACTTCATCGTGAAAGTGATGGCGACTTGGGACGCGCGAGGAACAATAGTCGTCGACTACCTTGAAAAAGGAAAAACCATCAATGGCGAGTATTATGCTAGCTTATTGCAGCGACTGAATGAAGAAATCAAGAAGGGACGGCCTCATTTGACAAGGAAGAAAGTGTTGTTCCATCAGGATATCCTATTTCCAAATCTAAAAAAATGGCTTGGCGGAAGAAATTTTTCAACCGATACTGAAGTTATCGACGCTGTAAATTGCTATTTTGTAGAGCTCAACAAAGACTTTCATAAAAATGGCACAAGCGCTCTGGAACATCGATGGACCAAGTAAATCGGGACTACGTTGAAAAATAAAAACATTTTAATCAGATAAATTGTTTTTTCCTCCTCATTTACCTAACTTATCAAACCAATCTCGTAGTAATACATAATACGAGCCCTGTCTCATTAAAGTTCGTACAGTTCTATTTCTGTTAAAGTACGCTCCGCAATTCTCACCCTGGATTTTTTTGGTTTTTTGACAAGGCTATTGCAAAGTTGCTATAGTAAAGTACTGACTTCCTATATTATAAGTTATGTTGTTTTATTGTTAGATTTAGTTGTGCATTTATCTTTTATATTTTAAAACAAAGTACACCCCACAACCTTATCCCAAAAATTTACTGTGGTCCTCAAGGTGACTGTTCATTATTGTTAGAATAAAGTATTGATTCTGCACCTACAACATGTCACGTTTTATAAAATTTTACTTAGCCGGTGATCCCTCTTACCGCCTCTTTGCGTGCGCAGATTGATCATAGTTGAAGGGCGGCGTGAGGAAACCATTCAATATAATTTCATTGAAATAAGTGGAAAGACAGTACTTCACTCTAACAGCAAGAAACAGCACATGCGTATATCAAAGGATCTCTCACACGATGCATCGATTCTCGGCGATTCCCTCCTGAATTTCAATGTGAATTCATAAAAATTAAAATAATATATTCTTATTTATAATAATTAATATATTAATCGATACAAAAATGTTATTACATAATGGTGATCGTGTGGTGCCGAGCCCGGAGCCCTACTTGCTCCCCATTCTCGTCAGGCATGCTTGCACCGCTGTTGGTAGTATAAAAAATATACTACGCAAAGCATTTTTTCAACTCTTCTCATTCATGAAATAGCCATTACTTTGTCGTACATCGTCAAAAGGAGTCAAATACCCACGCTTCTTATTTCGAATGCGGCGTTGCCACGTCTAATCCGTATGCGTAATTGTTACTTTTTTCATTAATATTTCAAAGCCAAACTTTCTAATAATTTTGCAATCTCTATAGAGCCGTGATAAAAGTCTTCAAAAATAACTTCTAATAATTTTATTAACATCTCTTTATGAGTTCTATATTGTATAATCCGCGTAATTATTCATGATCTCCACAAGGCTCCATGTTAATTTCTAGATTAAATACCTTGTTAACATGCTACCTAAATGTCTTTGATCATTAATATCTATTTTCCTAGTGTCAAAATCTACTTTTTTACGAAATTTGAATATTTACTGAATAGGTATAACTTCTTTAATGATTGTGATTATTTTGTGTTTAACGTCTGCTAAAGGCTACTATGATTACATTTTACTATAGATAACTTAATATTAACTTAAAGTCAATATTAACCAGATTTTGAACTTTTTAGTTTGACTCTTAGAGTCTAACTGAATTCTACTGATTCATTTGCAGTACCAATTTCATATTCTCCACTTAGAATTATAATTCTGAGTTTCTGTCTACATGACCTATGTAGGCAGTACGGCAGTATGATAGTATCACAAAGACACCCTTATCAACGTCTGATTAATAGGTCTGACCTACCCCTGGTCACAGCTAGTCAACTATAAGTGATGTCCGAGTACAATTACAAATTTTCAGGTCTTAGCTAACGTAATGCTTCTTATAGAACCTGGCGCTTGTGAGACTGTTTTGGAATAGTTTTTCTAAACTAACAATTATTTATTTTTCAGTTTTTTATACTACTCGTATACAACATAAACATGTAAATACACTGAATTATAACGTTGAAATTCATAACCCATTATTTGTTTGATGGTCACTGTTTAAAACCAAGCTTCTCCGTTGTTTGGTTGTCACTGGTTTTCCCTTTCTTTCGGTTTATCTTGAAGTCGCTCCTGCGCGTTTGAGCTCCCTGCTCAATAGTAGAGTGAAGTAACAAAATGGCTGGTTTTTGGTACTAGAAGTTGAATGGGCGAGATATATTAGAAATTGGTTTTAAATATTAATTCGCTTTAGCGGAATAAATCTCACATTCAACAGAACGATCGCTTGATTATTTATATGCGATCAATCGTCAAATTGGACGGATTACGTTCTGGTGCTAACCATTTTAGGTAACTTCTGTTCGTTAAAACCTCGTTGCGCTAAAAATCTTACAAATGTCTTTTTATTTTTAGGTAATATTTCCCTAGTAGTCACCTTGAGGGAATTGTTTTGTAAAAGACCTTTCAGTTTATAGAAAGGTAAAAATCTTCAAATATTTAAACTTAATACAATATACAGGGTGATTTTTTTGTAGGTCTTTTTTTTTCTTTCTTTTGGGTTTTGTTGTTCGTTGTCGTACTTGTGTTCCCGCTCTCTGATCGTGGGTTCCATTTAGGAGGTCCGTACCTACATCTATACATGTATCGGGACGGAATTAAACAACCAACATCGTAGGGTGAAGTGATAACCCCTAAGCAGTGTTTTAAACATACATCCGTGGATCTTCGAATGGTGGGACGTTTGTGAAAATTTGTATGTATTATATGTCTGTGTTTTAGTTATATATATATATCTATATTTATTTAATGTATTTACAATTTCGTCATGCATGTTAATTTTAAGAAACGAGATCTCGACTAGTGGAATTGTAGGGTAGATTTAAGTACAACCAACTGTGATACAGATCACCATTCACCTTTTTTTTTTCTCTATTAAACATTAAAATTGCATTTCAATTTAACTATTAAAATCTGCCAATAGTTCAAATAAAGCCCTACTTAGAACGTTTACATTTCACTACGTGCGTTTTATTTATTTATTATTTATTTATTTGTATGATTTTAATATTACTTTCCAGTTCGTCATTTGTAAGTATATATGTACGGTACGACCAAAATATTGGAAGTTGCCCATATTTTAGTAGATCTATTTCTTCGTTTGTCTGATAAGCTTGAAGCTTTAGTAATAAGCATTGTTTTTAAACGAAGTGGCGCTTGTTTTTTTTATCTTTTATATTTTGTATTACCCCGCCCCTCTCCGACTTATTGGGGGCTAGCTGGCAAAAACTAAAGCAGTGTTATTTGGATCAAGCTGATACTTCCAGCACAGCTACATTTTGGTTGGTTAAGTGTTTCTTTATATAAAAATAGCCTTTGTGTTTCTGTAGGTTATAATACTATAGCTATTTTATTCAAAAATAAAATAGTTTTTCATAGCCCGGCTATGAAAAAATTACCACCTCGGACGGCAACGAGCCTGCAACCCTTAGATTATACTCTTTGTAATGATTTTCCATCATAATGTTAATAAAAATTAACTCCATCAGTTGTTGAAGTTAAAATCATGAATTCTTATTGTTACCTAATAAAGAAACGTTAAATGTTGACGTTTATCATTAACAATAATTAATTGCTAATTGAACATTTATAAAGAATTTACTATAAAGCGAGTCAAGTATGAGTTGATTTTATTGATTTGGAACATGTAGTACATAATAACAAAATTTGGTGAGGGAAATTATTTTTGGTGGACAGGATTTTCACTTGCAGTTACATCTGAAAAAAAATAATGTATTAGTTTAGTAAAATTATGAAACATTACATATTTCATTATACAATAATATAACAATACAAAAGTAGTTTTGACAATGGTTATCAAAATAAATTAATATCTGTGATCTATCTATTGAATCTATCTAAAATCTATTGAAGTGCAGTTACATGGTTGACAATAATTATACCTATTATTAAAATAATCGCCAAAGACAAGCTATTTTTGAATTGAGAAATAAACAATAGTGGAATATGAAAAATGATTGCCATAAAAAACAATGTTGAGTTACCAAGAGGGTAGTTTTGTAAATAAAGAAATAAAAAAATTATTAAAAGAAAATGGTTGTAAAATTTATTTTGTCCTGTAAATAAATGTTAAAAAGGTAAGATAATAATAAAAGTTTAATGGTGTACCAAGTCTAAGCAGACGTATACTTATTTCTATTATATTAAAAGAAAATTTAAAAAAGAAAAATAGAACTTAACAGTAGTCAAGAGAGCAGTAAAGGTAAAGTTCCGTTCAACTAGACCTGCTAGACCCGAGCAAAACCGAGACATGAGAAAAGAAGAAAGAAATCAATTTTCTTCTTGAACGCTGTTCAATAAGTATCATAAAAAGATAATTTAATTAGGTGCGATTTACCTCAACGTTTTAGTGCGGCTGAGCATCCCGTCCTGAGGGGAGTTCCAGAGTCTACAAACAGTAGGCAGATTCCTGCGTGGTGGTATTTTACACAGCAGACTGAGAAAGGGGAAACATCAGTGAAACATAATACGAACTTTGTGACAAATATAAAAAGCGTTAATATAAAGCCTAATTAGTGCTCTTCGGAAGGAAAAAAGATAGTGAATCGATTTTAAAACAGTTTAGCTAAGGTTACAAGAACTCACCATAATTCTTTAGTAGATTTGCTTGTAAAACTTCAAGCGATGTAGCTTATCGCTTGCAGTTAAAACGCTAAAATTAATCAAAAGTTAATTACAATTTTCAAATATTCAAATCACCACCATTCATATTTTGGGGTTATGTTAGGAACTAAATGTCAAAATTAACATTTCGAGGAATCAAGAATTTCCCATTTTACCAAATAATTATAACATCAAAGAATGGTGATCGTATCATTTGATCAAATTTTATTTTTATCAAAACGGTGAATTCTCCAATAAAAATCCATTTGAGGATTCATTAGTGGTATTATAAAAAAGGACATAATAATAACGAAATAAAATAAATCTGGAATAAATTCTGTAAATACCGATCTGGAGGTTACAAGCTTCAAGCAATTGAGGCAAACTATCTTTTTGTAGATATGTTCAATTATTGAAGATAAAATAATTTTGACCTATACAAAGATCAAATAATTGAATTAACTCTAACCTTTTAACTAATTTTATATTGCTATTAATCAAGAAACTATCTAATAAAGGAATATATTCTTGTGGAGGTATTTTGGAGAACATGCTAAAAACATCAAAGCTAATGAGTTTTGAATGTGGTGGAAGATGTATGTTTTGCAGCTTATTTACTAATTCTAATGAATTTCTAATAGAGTAACTATGTCGATTTGCAACCTATGGTATTAATAATCTGGTTCAGTTTCTTGGACAAAATGTGATTAGGTGCATTTATATATGATACAACTGATCTATTAGACATATTATGTTTATGTGTTTTGATGAGTCCATACAGTGCAGGTGGTTGTGGGTTTATATTTATGATCTGTTGCTTTTCTAATTCTGAAAAGCAGATATTGCAGATTTATAAAACTGGTTTTACTTCTGTTTGGAATTTTGAGGTTGGATCTTTGTTTAAAGTTTCTAACTACAGTATATTTTTTCTTCGACTAAGCAAAACAATTAAAAATAGGTATTGATGATGCTGTGTCCTTCAGAAATCGAAGATAGGGATTAGGCTGTGCTTTTAAAATATGGTTTCTTAAATCTCCCTGTAATTGTACACTTTTAAGGAGAATTATTAAAAGTTGGCAGAAATTGAATATTTTCGAAGAGAAAATTATTATTCTGTTCTATTCTATTTCTAAATTCTGTTTTATAAAAACAAAATAAAAAATAGTTATCTCCCAGCTGTTATTGAACCTGTGCCGGCAACAGTTTCAGTTTACTAATACCTCGCTTCTACCGACTGAGCTACCAAACCACTTAACAGATCGTGTATACTATACTTATTATAAAAGTAGGTTGTACTTACATATTTAAATTATTTAATATTTTTGTATGTAAAATTGAACTCCTTGATCCGCATCCAAAACAACAAAAAGATCTCTTAAAAAATAAACAATTCCTGCAAAAATTCTTGTATTATAACACATAGTTCAATAAGTCCCGGGACTAACTAAGAAAAAAACATTTTTTTCGAAAAACTTACTTTTATTCATCAACATAATTTCCTTCAAGGGCTATACAGTCATTCCACCGCTTTTCTAGCTTTTCAATACCGTGCTTGTAAAACGATTTGTCCTTGTCCTCAAAATGAGCCTCAGTTGCAGCGATGATCCTCATTCGAGCCAAATCTTTTTCCTTGCAGCATTTTTTTAGATCAGAAAACAGCCAGTAGTCGCTCGGAGCCAGATCTGGAGAGTATGGTGGGTGGGGAAGCAGATCGAAGCCCAACTCGTTCAATTTGTCCATTGTTTTGACTGACTTGTGGCACATTGTCTTGATGAAAAATGATTTTTTTCTTCTTTATGTGCGGTGGTTTTTTTGCGATTTCGTCCTTCAAACGCATCAGTAACTCAATGTAGTAGTCGCTATTGATGGATGTTCCCTGTTGAAGGTAGTCGATGTAAATTACACCTTGCGCATCCCAAAAAACTGACGCCATGACTTTGCCAGCTGACTGTTGCGTTTTTGGACGCTTCGGACGGCTTTCACCGGTTGCACGCCACTCAGATGACTGCCGCTTCGACTCTGGAGTGAAATGGTGGATCCATGTTTCGTCCATTGTCACATACCTACGCAAGAATCCCTTTTTATTGCGAGTAATCAGTGACAAACAGCTCGTTGAATCGTCGACTCGTTGTTGCTTTTGTTCCATTGTGAGGAAACGCGGCACCCATTTGGAACAGACTTTTTTCATGCCCAACTTTTCTTGTAAAATCGTCCACGCACTTCCAGTTGATATGTTCATCATCTCAGCAATCTCACGAACTTTCACTTTGCGGTTATCCATCACGACTTTTAAAACTTGTTTCACATTTTCTGGAGTAACTGCTTCATTTGGCCTACCCGAGCGTTCCGCATCATTTGTATGCGTGTGACCGCGCTTAAAATCAGCATACCACCGGCAAATGGTTGTTTTCGACGGGGCAGAGTGCTGATAACGTTTTTCAATCCATTGCTGAGCTTGCACGGTATTCTTTCCCATTAAAAAGCAATGTTTTATCAATACACGAAATTCGTTTTTGTCGTTTTTTCTATTAATGCAAAAGTAGCGTCAGTTTCACCACGGTAACTTTGCTGTTTATGATCCGATTGACGTGAAAATCAGACACGTGTCATTTGAAGGTTAGATGTTTCGGAAAACGAAGTCGAGTTGATATTACTAACGCCATCTGTGGGTTAGTCCCGGGACTTATTGAACGATGTGTTATGTGTATCAACAAACTTTCAAAAAACGAAATTCACTTCCGGTCTGACCACCTATATCTTGAGCGGAATTTTAAGACATTGTCATTCATTATATCATAGATACTGTAATACTCATGTTTTCCTGTTTTGTCTTTATGTGCGACCAAAAGTTAAGTGGATCGCTTAAAAAGTTTTCTTCAACATTGTGAATATTAATTATAAATTGTTTGTTAAATCAATTCGATGACCTTATCAACTATCATATATGTTTGTAAATAAATTAAGATCATTAAAAACTGCAAAAAGGGTATTGATGACATTGATGAATCTAAAATGCTGGTAGAAAATCTAAACATAACTCTGAAAGGAATGTCTCAATTAACCTAGAAGACAATTTGTTTCTCAACCCAGCAGGTTTCCCCAGGAAGATAAACAAACCTAAGCTTTTCAATATCATCTTGAATTTGCTTATTGTATTGTTTATTTTGATTAATTGTTATGCGTTTCTTATGTTCAATCACTTTTATATAGAACAGACAAGTGACCTTGTTTCCATCCTGTTTTTTTTCAAATAATCCTTTAATAACCCTGTAATAATTGCTTATTATTATTATTATTATTATTATTATTATTACTAACCATTTTATGGAAAAAAACAAAAACAATAATAATCGGTAATCTGCCAAAAATAGATTATTTCAATACTTTTAAAATATATAATAACAAGATATAGAAAACACTCTCCTAAAAGAACGTATACTATATAACGTTTTTTTTACAAGTAGGTAATTGTACAGTTGAACGTTATTTGTGTTATTGTACAAGACACTAGTTAATTAAACTTGAAAATAGTAAACGTTTTAGAAATTAGTTCGTAATAAGTATGTAGTTCATCGAGCATTATTAACTTTTTACTTTTAACTAGCTTTATAATTAAATGTCTTTCTATATCTCTTATTTTTTTAGTTTTTTTGCCCTTGTCATATTTTATTTTATTGTTTTATTTTATAATACTATGTATGCAGTAATCAGAGTGCTTAGTGCTTCTAAAAGTGCTTGAAGTACATTCAGAGATTCAAGTACTATTCTCGAATTACTTTATAGAATAAAGAAACAAAACTTAGAGCTTTGTATTTGAATTACTTTGCAATTGCGCTTTCAGTAGTTTTCTACAAAATCTGATGAGGTTTGAAACACTTTAAAAATATGAAATAAATAAAGATTAATAAAAAGTTTCACAATATTAATTAAATTATAACCTGACAATTGTTTCGACATTTTCCAAAATTTACTAACAAAATGTTTAGAAAATTGGCCGTTGAATCTGAAACTATACTTATAAAAGATCAAGATAATTATGCAAAATTCTAAATTTCAAATGTGTTGTTTTTCTAGATACTAGATTTCAAAATGTAAACAAAACAGCTAACATATCACTTCTTATCACTATCTTAACATATCAGAAAATAATTTAATTTCTATTAAAACAGATAAGAACAACACTTTCGTAATTCTTTCGAAAGATATTGCTGTGATAATGTGGGGTCAAAAAAAAGAAATTAATTGTTGTGAATAATAAACCCTCCAACACTTGATGAAACATGAAAGGTTATAAATTGCAAAATAAACCTGTTATTGTTGAAATTCACAAATACAAAATCATGGTAAAGCAGTCTGAAAATATACAAAACTATATATCACATACCTTTAAAAAAACTCTCCGGCTATAATTTCTAAACCTGAAAAAAAGTTCCATAAATGCATGACACGAAATCAGGCGGGTCGCTATTTAATTAGGAAGCTATTTCAATTGTATCTGTAAAATGTTGTTAATAGACCAGACACAAATAAATACACAAATAAATTTATTTTTAAACATTTCAATGGATAATTTTATTTATTAACACAGAAAAGAAATAAAAGTTTTAAAATTCCATGAAGAGAAAAGAAAACAACTATTAAAAATTAAAATTAAAGAAAATCAAATTAAATCTCGGTGCCAAATATATTTAACAAAATAAGAATTAAGAGACATTCTAATTCTTTTTGACCTTTTTAATTCTTATCTGATCACTCCAACAATCTTAAATTACTATTAATAAATAAAAAATTAAAAATTATTTTAAATTTTAAAATTATTTGGCGCCACACAAAAAAGTTAATCACCCTAACTTGAAAGTTAGCAGATTTCTGTTACAGTTGGTAAATTTACCTGCTTATTTGTTGATAAGATGTTTACATTCTATGTCATCCTTCAAATGGATTTTATTTGTGATTGTTGAAGATAATTATAATTAACAATGCAGCAAACCGCATCTTCGTAATTCAAGAGAGAGTAACCAAAGTTTCGTGCTGTTTTTATAATAATTGGAAAACAATTGCGAATCGCTAGTGATTTTCCCAGTTGGAACTAGAAACTAAACAACATCTTTTCCATCCACATTTCTAACCAAATTTTTGAAAAAAAATAAAAGTAATTGGTTAAATAAATGTTATAAAATGAAAAAGGATAATTTTTCTTTCATTTTGGTACCCAATACGGCTATTAAAATGCAAATGTAGGGTTACGATTCATCGGCAACCATCTTGGATTTTCTGACAAACATTACTACACAAACATCCAAATAAAAACATTTTAACATCTTGCTACATCCTTTTCTTATCACAAAATTAATCCTAAGATCCTATTAAACAAAAATTACATAAATTTTGACACCAAAATTATAAATATAAACTAAATTTTAACATTCTAGCAGACCCTGCTGAAACGTTACAATTTTAGGATTTCAAAGGCCTAAACCTTCTTTATACAAAGTTTCTCACTTTAACATTCTAGTGTCAAATGCACAATAGAACCTGGTTAACAATATTGCAGTAAAATATTTTACTTAGAAATTTAAATAACATTGAAAAATATCCATTTACTATGGAAAATTATGAATCGTCAAAGAAATAGAATACTTCTTGAAATTCAATAATAAAAACTGTAAGTAAAGTAATAAATACTTGTGTATACCTTCTCACATATGCCTTTAATAATTTTCAGGTGAAAACATGCCATAAAATGGCTTCAAAATCTGAATGTGTGAAAAAATCAACCAACGATAGAAAATCGTTGAAATCATCTTGAAATTGAGTTTGTGAAATTCAAGTGAAGAATCTGTTTAAAATTTATCCCCTATCACCTCATAGTGTTGTAGTGTATGTGTTGAACATAGTTGATGCAAAATTTTATTATTTTTAATATAAAAAAATTGTTAACTCGTTTTGCCTGGAAGATAGGCAACACATCGTACATACGTGTTATGCGGGATGCCTATATCACAACATCCAAAAGGTTAATGAAATTATTAATAAAGAAAATTTAGAAACTTAAACAAGGATCCAAACACAAGATTCCAAAAAGAAGTAAAACAAGCTTTATAAAACTGCATATCAGCTTTTTAGAATTAAAAAAGCCACAAATCATAAATAAAAACCCACAACCACCTAAACTGTATGGACTCATCAAAACACATAAACAGAATATGCCTATTAGACCAGTTGTATTATTTAACAATGTACCTAATCGGTAGCGTATTTAGAAATTTTTTTCGGAGGGAACTTTATAAAAATTCCAAATCAAAATACTAAGATTTTTACTTAACATAGATTTTAATAGTATTACAAAAATTCGGAGGGCTTCAGCGCGATAGCCCCCCCCCCCCAAATACACCAGTGTACCTAATCACATGTTGTCTTAGAAACTAAACCAGATTATTAATACTATAGATTACAAATCCAAATACTCTATTAGAAATTCATTGGAATTAGTAGAAAACGTACAAAACATACATCTTCGACCACATTCAAAACTCGTTAGCTTTGATGTTTGTAGCATGTTTTCCAGAATACCTCCATAAGAATGTATTCCTTTATTAGATAGTTTCTTAATTAAAATTAATATAGAATTAGTTAAAAGGTTAAAGTTAATTCAACTATTTGATCTTTGTATAAGTCAAAATTATTTTACATTCAATAATTTAATATACCTGCAAAAAGATGGTTTGCCTGTGGGAAATTCACGTGCTAACATTTTTATGGATAATTTCGAAGATCATATATTGGAATTAATCCTTTCTAAACACATTATATTTTGGTTTCGTTATGTTGATGACATTTTAGCTTGTTTTGATAGTTCTTTTGAGGTTATCAATTAATTTTTAATTCTTATTAATAGTCTCCATCAAACCATAAATTTTACATTAGAAACAGAACAAAATAGGGCCATTCAATTTTTAGACGTAACTATCAAGATTAACGCAAACAATCTATTTGAATTTTCCATATACAGAAAACCAACACATACGGACATATCCATACCAAATGAATCCTGTCACAAATCAATAAACTAGTAGCATACAGATCCTTGGTACACAGAGCTTTAAGTATTCCACTTACACAGCCACATTTTGACAAAGAGATTTTGTCACGTGGGGTTATCGTGACTGAGGGTCGTAGTCAGGGGTAGAAATGAAAAGTAAACACAGACCACAATTAATCATATACTGAACAACAAGTTACAAAACATTGAGTTTACCAATATAAGTGTGAGGACGTATAAGTCCTCTTAAAACTAACAATAAACATAAGGGCGATCGGAACCACCCTGTACTAGCACTAGGTCTACAAACTAAGCGCTAGGAAACTCGGTAATCTGGGTTCCTAGAATACTACAACTAAGCATAGGGGAGACAGGTAATCGGCACCCCTGGGTGCTAGATTCGAGTCAACCCCTTAGTAAATAATAATAAAAGGGTACTCACCAGCTTGCTTCGAGATGTTGGATTGTTGGAGTCATTTTCACTGACTGAATTGTAAGATCAAAGCAAGCTGGTTATATACTGTATCCTCATGAATATTGCGGAAGCCTTACTGTATAAATGAATAAATTACAGATAATGAGATGAATATATAAATGCATAATAAGATGCAAATATAAATGCATACTGTATAAATGAATAAATTCTTTCTACTGATATGCAGACTGTATAAATTACTTCTAATGAAATGCATACGCGTGCATGCGCGTGGGTAGCCGGTGCAGATGGTCTGATAGCGTAGGAAGCTGCTGCTTAGACGAATGTAATCTTGCACTGACAGAACGTAAGTGGAGAAATTATAAAAGTATTCAATTCAAAATAATTCCGTTTGTGACAATTTCAACCATTATCCCTGAAGTCCTATCGTGGGGTGTTTCGGCACCCTTGTCACAATGTTTTGCTTAATATCTTCTAAATTATTATACTCGTGCTCTTCAGCTTCAAGGTATTCTTTTACAAGAACAAACGTTTCACGCCTAAAAATTTTTATATGCATGATGATAACGCCATTTTTCTTTATCAGTTAATGAAGTCACACCTTCGGGCACCATCCAACAAAAAATTAGTCCACGAAAAGCGTATTTTTAGTTTCAAACATGTTTTTTTATACACACATGTATTTTTATAAAAAAAAGTATACTTTTATGTGCCTTCAATTTTCTTTTTTATTTCTAATAGAATATATATTTTTTAGCGTCAATAGTAAGCTAAAGACTTGTTTTATTACCTAAAAACAAAAAATTATGGAAAAACATATATTATCACAAAAAACTCACTATAAAGAGTGGGGTGTTCAAACACCCCATGATCTACGTTAGTTGAAAACACGATAGTACTTGAGGGTTAAACATTTAGCACATGTAAATTATTATAATTCAAACACGATTGACACACTTCAGTGTCAACATGAATACTTTTTTATTCATCATCTTATTAACTCTTATGCCTGGAAAGGAAGAAAACTTATGTTGTAGACGCTAAAGCTCCTGCAAGCTGGACAACCACTGCTAAACTCTAAATTCAAAAGAAAAGAAAACTGGATGCTTGTATTTGCATCAATTAAACACATAAGTAAATTTAAAAACACAAACTTTATTTAAAGAACGAAATAAAAATTCGAATGAAAAAATCAATGACAAGAAATATTGTTCAAATCAATACAATTAATGATGAGAAATTGAGAAATAAATTTCCAGGCTTGCTCAAATGTTATTAATAGTTTTAATGGCCTGACATAGGGCCAATACGGTCATTCACTTGAACAGACCAACACAAATGAAAAATTATTTATAAATAAAAATGTTTATCTAATAAAAATAAATTGAAATAAAAGAAATTAAATTGTTTTATTTAATTGAAAACAAATAAGTTCTAAAAAGAACCTTGTAAACTAAACAAAATAAATTTGTATTATTGAGGATGAACTTTATAAGTTAATTATTATTAATGAGATTAAAGAACCCATTTATTATGACTTTTTTATTATTATGACCCATTTATTATTAAAATAAATTCCTTTATATAAATCCTCAATTGGTAACATTGCTGTCGTATTCATCAGCTGATTTTCTGTCTTTAAAAACATTGTTCAGGTAACACTTTAATCTAATTCAAATTCCTTTTATATATGACATATACGTCAATCACATGGTTGAAATATCTAACCTCAAATTAAATTACAGATATTTTATCCGGAGTCGGGCATAAGTTTTGCCTTGAACGTTTTGTCGACAGATTTTGTTAAAATTTGCTCCAGCTTATATAGTTTATGTTAAAACAAAAACCGGCGATGACATATTTTCAAAACAAAAACAAATCATGTAAGCTTGATGACGTCACTAATCCGCACAGCTGTTCTTAATCATCACTAATCTTAATTTTATGATTACAGGATTGTAGCCCTTAAAACAAGGATCAAAACAGTATAATACATCCCTTGTCCAAAATTTAACTAACTAATATCCGATAAATACTAATCGATCCGTTCCTCCGTATCTGCCTCTCGCCAATACAAGCCAAGCGTATATAAGTATTTTCTCTAATTACCTGAGCAAAACCCGATACGTGACAGTATCGTAACGAAGGTATAAGAGAAAAACGATTGACAATATACAAATCTCGTTACGACCTAAATACATATAGAATTCGACAAATCAAGGTTTATCCTTTATAAACTAGTTACATAAATACACAATACAAGTAATACATATAAATTCTCCATAGGAGCATCTTTACAATTTACAACAAACATAATTTTTACAGTACGATACTACAATGAATAGACCAATTAATGCATTTGCAAGTTCCAGCTTAAATATTGATTCAAGATTAATCAATTTATGATCAAAATTTCCAGCATACAGTACTCCAAGCATTTACATAAAAACATTGGTGAGAAAAAATAGGATAAGAGTCAATAATCGTCACAATGAAACAAAACGACAAGATTAAAACCTTCAATAATAAAAATGGTCAGAGATTTTATAACCAAATTCAAAAATTAATTGTATTATATAAGCCATAACAAGATTGACCTAATTTATCTGTTTTCAGTTAACTAACAGCGCGAAACTGAGCTGGTCATCTGGAAAGTAGAAAAATCTACCTAACGTTAAAAATCGTAATTTCTAAAATTAAATAAGAAAATTACTTCTTCCTTACAAGTGGAGAACTCATCCCAATGTGTAACTTGGGTTGCATAAACGTATTTATGATCAAACAATCTAACTGAATGATATCCTTTTTCTAAAAATGAAACCTATTCATTATACATAAAAAAAACTTAGGTTATGTTTGCATGAAGTTTTTATTCTTAATTTTTAATTTAAATATTAATGAACCTAACTGTGGTGCTATATATAGCCTTTATATTAATTATGCCTATGACATAGCATGTCTCTCTTTTGATTTAAATCTGATATGTGAAATATTTATTTAGACGTCTATGAACTATCGTAACAAAATTTTCAATGAGGTGATTTGATATCACCGCAATATATTTAATCAATACTTCGAAATTTTGACATAAGATATGGAGAGGAGGTGCGTTGTTACAGAAATAAACATTACGAAAAATCTAATTACACCAAACGCCTTTTAGAACAGAATCACACAATGACTCCCCAAAATAATATCAAATTCCTACATTTTTGTAATAACAAACGCAAATTAGACATTTTAGAAGCTTTCGAAATATACAAACACAAACTCTGGGATACCTTGAATAGATGAACAGATTGAGCTCAGTAATTCTCCGTTACTGAAAGTGTTAGATATTTAATTCTTACTATTTTTATCTTTTTATCTAGTTATCTATTTTTTTGTATTTACCTTAGCGACGTGTTTGTTTATATTCATATTACCTTTGATGATAACAGCTTGGATGTCTAAACAATTTTCAGGTTATAATTTAATAAATATTGTGAAACTTTTTATTAATCTTTATTTATTTCATGATTATGGAGTTCCACCAAGTATGGCTCGAGACAGTAAACTTTAAAACTATCTTAAGCTCATAAGCACTCTAAAAATATTTCAAGTCTTTTCAAAGTGCATCAAAAACTTCTTTGGTGCTACAAACAACGTCAAAATAATTCAAGCCCTTTCTAGAGTGCTTTAAGGCTCTTCAAACTGCTTAAAAACTCTATTTAAACATTAGTCCTAGCTGACATGTCTAGATTTGAGATCTATTTGAACGAGATAGTGCAAACGCCGGCTGTGGAATACTATAAATAATTTTTTTTTAGTTTATCTGAGGTCGGAACCTTTGTTCAGGCTAATCTTAGTTTGTAATGACGCATCTTTTTGACATTAAATTTTTATCTCTTCCAAGGACGTCATAATATTTTTTTAATGGCAATCTCTACTTTTTTCATCAGAATTCGATAGAACTTACTTGTCTGTTGTGTCACGTTTTTCAAATTTCATAGGTTCAGGTTTTATAGGACCTGATGGGTACTAATGTTCGATAAAAAAAACAAAAAAAGGAATTTTTAATTATTTCTCAAGATGGCGAAAACACACACTCCCTAGAGCGATGGTATTTTGTTTTTATCGAATATTGGTGCCAACCAGCACACGCCACTGTAAATGAAAAAAAAAAGTTATTTTCGGCCAATCCGTAACTTCCAAGTTAGCTCTACCGAATTTTGATAAAAGAAAAGTACGGGTTGATATTTTAAAAATATGATGACGTCATTGCAGAAAAGAAGGATGTGGGTAAAGAAATTTGTATGTAAAAAAAGATGAGCCGTCAAAAATTAAAATTTACCTGTCCAAGGGTTTCGGCCCCAGAAAAGCAGATACGCTTTTACTTGGAATATTTCACAACCGGCGGCGTTCACACTGTATATTGAATCGGTCAATGCAGAAACTAGAAATCTCCGTATCAGAGGAGGTTAAGAAATAAGTCGATCATAGGCAATTAACGTTGTACATTTGACTTTTATGTGTTTTGTTATACTTTTATACTATTGTATAGCTTCTGATTCTACTGAAATATTTGCATATCGTTTTGTACATATTTTTGAATAGTGCTTACAGAAGGCACAGTCTGGTATTAAAATTAACGGCAAACAAATCTTTAACTCTCCGCAAACCAACACCGTTGTAAAAGGTTTTTACAAAAAAATTTCACCCATTTCTGGGCGAGTATGGCTTGAAGGAAGGTAAACAATAGTCCTGGCTATCAGTTTCTATCCTCAAGCCCGTGGTAACTCGGACTGAAGGATCTCATCTAGGTCCGGTGTTTATATATCATCCTATGGTCATAAAATGAGCCTACTTAGCATATATTAAATTGAAGTTCTTAGATAACCACATTAGTATTCAGCCATTAAAATAAAGATTATGAGTATCTTGCATACATTATTTAAATTAAGATAAGATTTCTAAGTACGTTCGAATAAATTATGCAATGAGCATAATATTATGAGAAGCGTTATCTAAAAGGCAAAGCATTTGGTTGATACATCGTCGTATATGACTGCATACAGTTCGAATGTTAACTCCGACAGTTACCATTTAAATTGTTTTTTTGTAACTCGGTTCATATTGAACAAACAGTTTGAGATTTTAACATTAGACACGTATGATGTTTACAAAGATAAATGTTTACGTATGACGAGGGTATTAATAACCATTATGTGAGTGTTGCATACACTATTTTTTCGAACATAACTGATTCGTTACTCCTAAGTGGACTTTTAAAATTGTTATAAACTCTCATTCTGTGAGTTGAGCGATGATTAGACTAAGGCATTCCTACGCAACTATTAGATTTTCTTGTATCATAAAAATTGTATCATAAAAATTGGAAACGAATTTGATTATTACTTGTTAAGGCAGACTTACGAAATCAAAATCTTTTTATTTAAATTAATATTACCAAGTTTAGTATATACCAACTTTGGCTCGTTCCTATGCAGTCATTTGGGATTATTTACCCTCATTCTCTCTTTACTCTTTACTCTCACACAGGTCGTTTAGTTATGAACCTCATAATGAAACTGCTATTGCAAATACAGTTACTAACTAAATTAGAGTATGGAAGTAGAAACGAACGTTTATACAACCAACCCAAGATTTCTACTAAACAGGTTATGAATAATGTAACGTTCTTTTTTAAATAATACTAAAGGTGCTGTTTCAATTGTTTATTATCAAGAGAAAATATTAACACTAACACTAATTACAAACAGAACTATAAAGTGTTAACACACTTAACTAAATTAATTACAAGATTTATATTACACTGATATTTATGTTATAATACCCACGATGCGCGTATGTGCTTAGCTGATTGACTAATCCCCTCCTCTTGCACGGTGGTGATTTATATGTTGCATATAAGATTGCTGGAACGAGCTAGAATAGTGTGGTGTATTGTGCTTCGTTTATTCGAGTAGCTGTCGATGCGTCATATATTCCGCCGCCAATCTCGAATGTTCACCGGCACTGTATAAGGGTTTTTCCCATTCATTACAATAATTTCATAATTAATAATTTTGTAAATAAATCATATTTCCTTGTAAATTTTCTTTTGCTTCATTAAGAGATATTATATTAGTCTTATAATTTACATGAGATAGATTTTTTAACATTTTGCTCATGTTCAGAGAGTATCTTTGAATAGTGCAGTATGGTGTTGCTTCGCCATTTTTCTCAACACTCTATAGAGTAAAATACGGCAGATACGGCAGTCCCGGAACCACTTTTATGAACTTGTGCAGAGTACATAGCATTTCAGTGTTTTTAAAACGCAAAAGGTTATTTGCGTAACAATTTATTTATAATATCTATTAGATTTTATTTATTTTCATTGTCGAATCGTTGATCAGTAAATCGCATCGGTAATTTAAAGAAAAGTAACTTTTCTCTTTTGTTTGATTTAATTTATTGTTATAAGCATAATTCTTAAATACTACATAGAAATGCTAAACATCTTTAGCATCACTGTGCGTTTATTGAAACCATTTAAACATAATGCAGGGAACATTGTCGGCTGGCCGTACTAAGTCGCACGCGTATGTTGTACAACAATAGAAGTACTTATCAAATTTTATTTATATAAAATATGGATTACGAGCTTTAATCCTTTAACGGCGGAGTTTGGTGAAATAAATATTATCTGAATATTTATTTCATATTCAGTCTAGTTTCTTTTAACTCCCATAAAGTAATCATTTACCTAATTCCCAATGTATTAAAACAGTGCTTTTTTTATTATACAAATACACATGTTTGTCAAAAAATTGTCCACCATTATTTGAGAATGTTATACTATTATTAATAATTACATACATATTTCTTGTGGTCGTTGTCATCAGATTAACATACTATCCTTGATTATGTGTACGTAGGTTAACATAAATAATCTAACAATGGAAGTATGTTCAGAGTTTGCGATTACTTACGTAGATATTGTAATTACTGTTAGATTATGGGAAATTGGGTTATTTCCTTGTAATTAGTATAAAAAATGCACTAATGACAATTACAAAGAAGATATTTTTACTGTAATATGTACAATAGTTGTAAAGTAAACTAGGGGACTATAGCTACCTTTCATTTAATGATCTTAAATTATTTATCTTTCTTTCTAGGGTATTCATGTATTGATTATCGTATAAAAATTAATAATATTTAAATAGGTTAAAAAAGGGGGATACATTTAATTAGAATACTATAAGTTGCATGAAAATCTATAACGCATCTATCTTGCATTCGAATGCAATGGCAGAAAAATTTAATGATTAAACTTAAAGTAAACATTTAGTATTTAACAAGGGTTGGATGATTGCAAGAAAATAAATAATGATTGGGTTAGAAAAATATAAAAAAGTATACATGAGATTATAGTGTTTCAGAATGCGCATAGATGTAATAATTGACATTTTTGAATACTTTGTAGCTTCGATTTATATAACAGTTATACCGGGTGGGGCAATAGTGTGGGGAAAGTCGATAGCTCCTAAACGGTAACAACTAGAAAAATCGTTCTAATACGCATGTAAACAGTGGAAAGAGGCGCATCTAGAGAAATTATTTTCAAATATACAGGGTGTTGCAGAAAAGTGTGGCACGCTTAAAGTAATTTTTTTTTAAATAGAATGCCCCAAATAGTTTTGCATATTTAACACCTCTTTTGGCAGGTTTATTCATATCTAAAATTTTAGCGCCATCTAATGATCGGTTTAGAAGTTATAAATTTTTTTTTCAAAAAAATTAAGTTTTACATTATCCCACTTAACAGTTTACCGCTTTCGCGGCCGCAACTGTGAAGACGAATTTAAGTAGGGATTTTGTTGCAGGGCCTTGTAGGGTGCTATTCTTTAAAAGAAAATGGACCCACCATGTACAGGGTGTTCAAAATTAATTTTTAAATTTAGAGAACTTCAAAGCTAAAATTGACAACTTTTTCAAATGGAACACCCTGTATATTTTGTACCTTTGTGATGCAGAGTTAAATAACGAACATTTTTTTGTATGTACGTCCCTATAGCTATCTGTAACCACTTTTGATTTATTGAAAAAAACTGCAAAAAGTACACAATTATTTATTAGTTGTCAAGTGTGTTGGTTGTTTTTGTTCAACAAAACATTAAAGCATCTAGCAATTGTTGTGCACGTATGCAAAACGTACATTTCTCGCAGTTATCGACCATCAGTGTTTAGTTCTAGTAGATGTTTTAGTTTTTCAAAATGAATTTTAGTAATGAAGAACTAGTCCAAGCGACTGGGAAATTGATATATGGGAAAATTCACAAGACTTGATAACATTGATTGTCATGATTGTTTTACGTGGGGTACCCGTGTGAACATACCCCCACGTTCCCTTCCAGAAGGAAGTGATTGGGATACGCCCAATCAGCGCGCAAGTTGCATAACCGGCAGTACAGCAATTGCTACCAGATCAGCTCACTGGTCGGAGCGAGGTTGCCTATCCACCCTCTACTAGCTATCGCAGGCATAGTACCGGAGCGATTGACTTACGTCACGTGCTCACACGCCGGTACCGAAGTACCTCGTCCAGCAATAGGACTATTCCCCAGCTATGCGCTCTTGTAAAGTGGGACCACTGCCCGATCGAATCCAACCTCAATTGTGGCGGGACTTGGTTTTTTAATGGTTTTGCCACCCCGATCTACCAATTTTAGGCTTGGTGGGCCCTCGACAGAGCTTCGTTTAAGTCTAGACGTTATAGACTCCCGGTGTGTACCCGTTTTTGGTGAAGTTGTCTTGATTGTGAGAGGCTATGTATTCGCTTCAACTCTCCTTAAGTGTAATGGCTTCAGAGCTTCTCCCAATCACTGTACCCGGCTGCAGTCCGGATCATAGGGTGGTCGGGATAGCTCCTAAGCACATTTACCTGGCGGCCTGCAGTTTCCACTTAGCCCAAAAGCAGGGTAAACCTCACTTCGATTCTCCGCACTTGAGATTCAGTCAAACCGCGGGTTCCTTTGGTGACCATAAATGACCTCGGTCAAGCAGCGGGTTCCGTTGGTGACCATACATGACCTCGGTCATGTAGCGGGTTCCTTGGTGACCATAAATGACCTCGGTCAAGCAGCGGGTTCCTTGGTGACCATAAATGACCTTATCCCAGGCGAGATTCGAATCCGCCCACACCGGTCTCATCTACCAGGGCTCCCCCTGATCGGTATGAGTTACCGTCGAGAATTCTCACGAATTTCTTTACCACACACTTAACCTGACAGCTTCATCTGTTGCCCTTTATAGGGATAGGGTAGAAAACAGCCAGTTTTATGGGTGAACGTCGTATGGTCTCCCGAACACCCAAAAGACTTGATAACAGCAATTCTTTTAGTATGTAGGGGGGGGGTGAGTCTACATTCAAATTTTCGTATTAATCGGAGGCTGCGAAGTTGTCGCCATTTTGGAAAAAGAGGTTAAAGTGTTTTTTCAATTTATCTCGTTAACAGTAGATCTGAGGAAAACAGTAATTCATAAAGTTTTTGTCGGAAATTCGATTCTCTACAACTTCCTCAATACACTTCTTTGCGAGGTGTTTGTAATAAAAAAGTTATAAACAAATAACCGTAAAAACTTAGGGGTTGCAAATCTTTGGGGTGAAATAACTATTGCATTTTTGATCGTACGAGCAAAATTGTTCTTACCTTTCTTGTAGGTAATCTGAAAACGAACAATTTAGTGCACTCACTTTTTTGGTTCCGTTCTTTGGTATAGTGGAAGGCAGCGGTCGAATGGAGGTAAGTCGAAAACGAGGCAGTAAGCGCGTATAACTTTCTTCCTACTGGTAAGTTATTTATCTCCTTAACCATACGTCTAAGTAAAAAATTTGTTACCACCATTTTTGTCGGAAATATGATTCTCTACAACTTCCTCAATACACGTTTTTGAGAAATCTTTGTAATAAAAAGTTATAAACAAATAACCGTAAAAACTTAGGGGTTGAGAATCTTTGGGGTGAAGTAACTATTTCATTTTTGGTCGTACGAGAAAAATTGTTCTTACCTTTCTTGTAGAAAATTTAAAAACGAACAATTTACTGTACTCACTTTTTTGATTCCGTTCTTTGATATAGTGGAAAGCAAACGTCAAATGGAGGTAAGTCGAAAACGAAGCAGGTAAGTCGTATAACGTTTTTCCTACTGGTAAGTTATTTATCTCCTTAACCGTACGTTTGATTAAAAAAGTTGTCAGCTCAAATTTTGTCGGCAATACGATTCTCTACAACTTCCATACTACACTATTTTGTGTCATGTAAGCAGTTACAAAGTTATTAAAAATAAACCTCTAAAATATAAGGGGGATGGTCATTTGTATTGAAGTATGGGGTGAAATAAGTATTTCATTTTTTGTCGCATGGAAAAAATTATTCTTACCTTTCTTGTACACAATGTAAAGACGGGAATTTTGATATACTTACTTTTTTCATCGCGTTCTTTGGTATAGTGAAAGGCAGCAGTTGAAAGGTTTACCCATAGCATATAATACGAATTTGTTGAACATATAATAATAATAATAATAATAATATTGTCTTTATTATTTAGTTCCTTTTTTTATATATACACAAATACAGAAATAAAAATATATTATTGATTTTATTTTACATATAGTTAAAGAAAAACCTTTTCATAGGCGAAGTTCAGCTTAACGACAAGGTCGTGTTGCTGCTCTTCCACTTAACCTACATACTAAACCTTCTAATACCTTCTATACGCATACATACTAAACAAAAAAATTGCTGTTATCAAGATTTCTGACTTTTTTTACCCTATCGCCTGGACTAAACTTGTAGACATGACTTTTGTTTTGAGCGAGTCGAAAGAAATTGTTTGCTTGCCCGCAGAATTTAGCACCAACGGTATCCTGAACGGAGGCTCCCTTAACAATGTTGTGAACGAAGAAAATGAGTTATCTGTTGTGCTGGCAACGATTGAGAATCCCCATGTTAGTCAGAGAAAAGTGAGTTTATCTGTAGGAATAAGTAGACGTTCTGTTGGTCGAATCTTAAAGAAAAATAAGTTTCATGCATATCACATTCAAATGCACCAGGAATTAACTGATGGCGATTTTCTAAAACGTTTACAGTTTTGTAATTGGGACATAGGTAAGATGCAAGACGATGCTACATTCTTCAACAATGTTTTGTTCACTGATGAGGCAACGTTTCATAAAAATAGATTTGTTAACAGGCACCATTTCCATCAATATTCTACAGAAAATCCTCACTTTTTCGGACAACTTGATAACCAGCACAGATGGTCCATAAACGCTTTGGGGGAATTATTGGAGAACATGTAATAGGGCCACATTTTTTTGATGGTACATTAACTGGAGCTATTTATCTTTATTTTTTGGAGAACTATCTGCCACAATTATTGGCGAACCTTCCTCAAAGGATCCGAAATAGGATGTGGCTTCAGCAAGACGGTGCTCCACCGCATTATTTACATACAGTAAGAGATCGCCTAAATCATATCTACCCACATCAATGGATTGGAAGGAATGGACCCACTAAATGGCCTGCGAGATCTCCTGATCTTACAAAAATGGATTTCTTTTTATGGGGATATGTGAAAGAAATTGTTTATACAGAGACACCAACCACAATCCAAAATATGAAGGATAGAATAAAACATGCTTTTAGAAGTATCACGCCTCCAATGTTAAGAAACGTACAAAGATCGTTCCAAAGGCGCATCGAATGTGTGTCCATGCAAATGGGCAACATATGGAGCATTTCTTATAGTTTTTTCTTTTGTTTTATTTGAAAAACTTTGATTTTTAAATAAATAATTGTTATTAATTGTGTACTTGTTGCAGTTTTTTCTCAATAAATCAAAAGTGGTTACAGATAGCTATAGGGATGTACATACAAAAAATGTTCGTTATTTAATTCTGTATCACAAAGGTACAAAATATACAGGGTGTTCTATTTGAAAAAGTTGTGAATTTTAGCTTTGAAGTTCTCTAAATTTAAAAATTAAGTTTGAACACCCTGTACATGGTGGGTCCATTTTCTTTTAAAGAATAGCACCCTACAACCCCCTGCAACAAAATCCCTACTTAAATTCGTCTTCACTTGGGCCGTGAAAGCGTTAACTGTTAAGTGGGATAATGTAAAACTCAATTTTTTTAAAAAGTTTATAACTTCTAAACCGGTCATTAGATGGCGCTAAAATTTTAGATATGAATAAACCTGCCAAGAGAGGTGTTAAATATGCAAAACTATTTGGGGCATTCTATTTAAAAAAAAATACCTTAATCGTCCCACACTTTTCTGCAACACCCTGTATATTTTTGAAAATAATTTCTCTAGATGCGCCTCTATCCACTGTTTGCATCCGTATTAGAACGATTTTTCTAGCTGTTACCGTTTAGGAGCTATCGGACTTCCCCACACTATTGCCCCACCCGGTATAACAACGTATGTACAGATTTAGTACTTAGATATTTTTTCGTATATAATGGTGCTGTATTGAATTTCATGATAGCAGACAACATGAGTCGGTGTGGTTTTTTTCTGAATAAAATAGTTTGTCTGGGTGTAAGCTGTCTGATTAAATAAAGCATTAGTGCATAATTTATTTAAATAACAATTTAATACTACCAACTAAGCAAGTGAAGTGTATTAAAACGCAAAGAAAAGTGCAAACTTGTTGAAAACAGCCCCCAGTATAAACCAATAAAGCATTTAATTAAATAGTCAGTGTCTGAAATATTTAAAATTGAAGATACGTGGAATACGTGGATTAGTAAGTTTAATCAGTAAATAAGGTAAATACTTTATTACAAATCAATTAACTTTATGACATTTATTTGTATTTTATGTAACTTAATTTCAAAATTTTTGGAACATGGTCATCAGATTTATTATGGTTTAAAAGGTTTAACAAATATTTGTAGTTTAGTCTAACAAATCAGAGTCGGAAACTTATTTAGTAAATGTTAATTTTCCATTGTCAATTTTAATGATGTTACCACCAATCCGGTCATTTAGCATGTGATATCCTTGCCAAATAACGAATAAATACTGTGCAATTCCATTTGGATGGGTGGTTTGTTTATACAAGAACTTTTTAGTTACTTAGTAGTTATTGGCTGGATTTAACTGTATGTGGCTATAAAATTTTTCAATAAATTGCCTGACGAAATGAAAAATATTACGAGATACACATTATTTAAAATGAAAATAAAAATATTACTAATTACAACTTTACTAGCTAACGAACTTTTATTTTATGTTTTTTATTTTCTTTGTTGACTTTTAATATTTTAGCGATTAATTATACTCATGCAGGGGCGGCAACTTTTGATTTCGCCGGGTGGTGCGCACACCTGCTAAATCAACAATATAAAAATTTGTACAAATATAATTATGTACGTAGGTAGTCATATCAAATTAAGGATATTGTTGAAAAAATAAAAGTCTTCTATGCTTTACATACGAGTTTAATGTAATACATATATAATAATAAATTAATAGTGAATGGCAAAGTTGTTTACTCTGACACTGCATTTTAAAATCCATTCCTGGATTAGTTTTTGAATATCTAGATTTTCGGTGTAATTTCTGTGTATATGGAGAACAGCAAGATGATTTAATCGTTCTTGTTTCATTGTAGAACGCAAATACGTTTTTATCCTGCGTAGTGCAGAAAATGATCGTTCAGCTGTGCATGTTGACTGAGGAATTGTTAATATTATTTGTAGCAAAGTTGTTATTTGCGGAATTAGCGTTTGCATCCCAGGCTTTTCATTTAAGAAATCTATCACATCTTGCAAAGAATCTGGAAACTTTTTTTTTTCATGATGGAAAGTATCTATCAACATATCCCGATGAAGTGTGAGCCTGTTTTCTTCAAAATCGCAAGTTCCATCGTTTCCATTATAAAACTCGCAAACGTTCTTACATGAATTATTATCCTTTTTCAAAATGAAATTTTCAAGTTTGTTTAGAAACTGAAGGGTTTCAGAGTCGAAGCGCTTCTCCATAGTGGAGACAGTTAAATCCAAAATTTCATAAAATAATTTTTCAAAATATTTAGAAGGATTTGGAAAAACATGAGACGTGGAGCCAGTGTCATATCGACGTGGCATTTTTCTGTTTCTTGGTACTACAGGATCATTGATTTTCAAACACTGCAATCCATTCTGCGTTTTTTCCCATATCCTGCTAAAACCTGGCTCTCGAAATGCTTTTAAATTGATGATGGTACTATGGATTTTTTCATGCGATTCATGCAGAGATAATTGTACTTTTTGAAGTTCTTTATTCAGTGACTCGATTCTTTCGAATATTTCTATTAGTGTTATTAAGTTGAAATAAAAATCGAAAGATTCCATTGAACGCAAAAATCCAATACTTTTAGATGAAGTTGAAGCATCAACTTCTGAAGCTTGCGCCATTTCTTCAAAAAATGTTATCAGAGCTTCATAATTAGAAAGAATTGTTTGTAATGATTTGACTCTTACGCACCACCTAAAAGTAGTCATGTCAGAATTACATTATTAAAAAGTAACAATTACATGCAAATACCTTGTTGGACAAAAAGCTCTAAGTTGTGGCGAGTCGTCTTGTTGGAAACATTTAAAAAAATTCAACCGCTTTGGTGAATCTTTGACAAAAGTTATTAGCTCCTTTACGGTACCAATAAAATTTTTGACAAATACTATTTTAGTTAACGCATCTTGGACAACCAGATTCAATCTATGTGCTACACAGTGAACAAAAATTGCTCGAGGTTCGTCTTCCAGCAAACGCTTTTGTAAACCAGATAAATGTCCACTGACATTAGCAGCCCCGTCAAAACATTGCCCTCTCAAGTATTTAATGTCTAAATTTAAACGTAGAAGTACATCTTTTACTACAAGATATAAAGTTTCTGCCTTTGTATTGTTAACTTCATAAAATCCAATAAATACTTCTTTAATATGAAAATTTTCAACAAATCTAATTGACACAGAAACCTGCTCAAGTCGTGTTAAATCAGAAGTTTCATCGACTAATATGGCAAAATATTTTGATACTTTTATCTCCTCTATTAAGTTTCTTAGCACGGCATCTGCTTGCATTTTTATAATTTCTTCTACATTACTATGATGTAACCATTTGAAACCACTTTTATTTATCCATGTATTTAATTGTGGTACGTCTGCAGAACGAAGTCGTAATGTTTGCAAAAAATTTGAATTTTCATCTTGATCACTGCCACGTATTGCTAAATTTTGTTTTGCCAGAAATTGAATTGTGGTAAATATTTTTTCTAAAGCTACTCTATTGTCTTTGAGGATTTTATTTTGTTCTAGCGACATTTTTTGCGTAATACTAGGGCACTTTTCACGATTGTGGAGACCTATAAACGCCTGACGATGAAATTCACTTTTTTCGTGTTTTTTAAAAGATTCTGTCGCATGATTCCAAGATTTAAAACCGTTAATTACGAAAGACTCTTTAGCACTTTGCGACTGGCGATCATTGGGCAAAGGCAATTTTAAATCCACAGCTGATGAACATACAGAGCATGTAACCACAGTGTCCACAGTCCCTGAATCTAATTCTTTAGGTTTAGTGCTTAACCAAGAAAAAGACTTTTTCCAATGATCTTGAAATTTGCGTCCTTTAAAAGTAATTCTATGATTTCTGTGTTCATTTGCTGGATATGTCATTAAAAAAAACTCACCGGAAGTGCTACCCTTCTGTGAGACCGTTTCTGACTTGTCTGTTTGCAATGTTTGCATTGCTATTGCTTGACCCTTATCGAGCTTGTCTACTACTGGTATTGGTGTTGAGATACTTGGGGTGTCATTGTCATTAAGAGTACTGTTAACTTTATTTTGTTCTTTCCACTGTTTAATAAAACGATCCATTTTAAAGCTATTGCTATTAGGATACGCTATGCTAATGGGCACCACTCACGGTGTCTCCCCGACGACGTCGGCGAAAACGTCGTCGACGACGTCGGGGACAAGGTCGAAATAATGAGGTAATGTTTACATTTACTGTAATTTAATGCATGACTGTGAATAATAAAATTATTAATATCGTATTTCTTTTAAGCCATCAAAATGAAAGAAAGTAGTTTTGAGCATAATAAAATGCGTACTGAATTTCTTTAAAGTATTTCGAAATAGCTTATGCAATTAACAAAACTTTTCATAAGCGGAATAATATTGATATCCATCCATAGAATTACAAGTAACCCTTTATTATAAAACGAAAACTCTTTGTTTTTTTTATTAATCTCATTCTTAATTTAGTTTAAAAATGGATATAATTAACGCAGGATTTAGGATTTAGGAGTTCTGGTGCGCAAATAAGGATTTCCTATAAAGGACTTTTGATAAAATTTGGTAGTGATAATCGTCGGAAAAATATCATGTTTAAAAATGTAATGGTTTCACCGTCGCTTCCTTTTCCGTGTTTTTTAAAATTTTATGCTGATGGTACATAACCTTATACTATATCTATCTTTTTCGGGTTTACTTGAATTATTTCATTTTTATTACATTTGTTTACAAACAACTGTTTACAACTGTGAAAATAAAACCCTTGTCAACTGTAAATTATTATTAGGCAAAATAAACATATACATCTGGGATTACTAAAAAATATATGCTTTCTTTATTATACTTTTTAAGAAAACATTATGAATTCAATATGCTGTGACACTTTCAAGTGATAAGATGGATTTTTATAAATTATCTTTGAGAAAAAAAATTGCAGTTGGTGTGGCAGTTGCCTTGTGCTTCGAAGAAGAAGAAACTGAAACACCACGAAAAAAAAGAAAATATGGTTTTTAGATCGCAAACAATATTCACACATGTCCTTGTTAAAAGAATTGCGACAAAATGAGCCGAAGGATTTTTATTATAAGGTTATGTACCATCAGCATAAAATTTTAAAACTACACGGAAAAGGAAGCGACGGTGAAACCATTACATTTTTAAACATGATATTTTTCCGACGATTATCACTACCAAATTTTATCAAAAGTCGTCCTTTATAGGAAATCCTTATTTGCGAACCAAAACTCAGAATCCTAAATCCTGCGTTAATTATATCCATTTTTAAACTAAATTAAGAATGAGATTAATAAAAAAAACAAAGAGTTTTCGTTTTATAATAAAGGGTTACTTGTAATTCTATCGATGGATATCAATATTATTCCGCTTATGAAAAATTTGTTAATTGCATAAGCTATTTCGAAATACTTTAAAGAAAGAAATTCAGTACGCATTTTATTATGCTTAAAACTACTTTCTTTCATTTTGATGTCTTAAAAGAAATACGATATTAATAATTTTATTATACACAGTCATGCATTAAATTACAGTAAATGTAAACATTACCTCATTATTTCGACCTTGTCCCCGACGTCGTCGACGACGTTTTCGCCGACGTCGTCGGGGAGTCACCGTGTATGTGCTATTTAAGAGGCAAGTCGGCTACTGAGTACTGAGTAAAAATTAATACTCTCCCTCTCTCCCATATCCATGACACTGATTTTCCAAGAAATTAAGAAACAAAAAACAAAACATAAATCTTGACCTGGCGTCTGGCGATAAAAAAGCTTGCAAATGCAAGGTTCGGATGACCGAACATAATATTAACCGGGAATAGTCATAAAAAAAAGTAAAAAAAACTATTGCAGATTGAGGCATTTCAGGTCAATAACTCAATGTTGTGATTGTTGTGTGTTTATACGAACGCACATACGCACAATACGACTGACAACGTAAAAAATTGAAAAATTCTAACATTAAATAAATTATTACCAGTACTACTTATTTCAGAGTGGGCCAAGCTCGAGCCCGCGGGCTCGAGACATTCCCCTACTCTGCTAATACTGCGAACATCACGCCGTTGCCCCTGCCCGTGCAACGTTCCATTCGTACCCCTACTCAGTGCAATCACTGCCGGTCTAAATTAGTCTAATCTTAAAAGAATGATGAATTTATAATTTTATTTTATATCTTGCAATGTTTATAAATTTTATAACAATTAATTAGTAATAACAATAATTGCAAAAATATGAATAATGACGCCAGTAGAGTAAAATTTTATTCTTTATTGGACGATTTTACTAGTTAATAATAAAATTAATAAAGTAGTATAATATATACAGACTACTAATTGAATTCAAGTTCAAACTTTTCATAAACACGACACGTTGTGTGTTTATTTCTTTTAAATAGATACACATATGTGTTTTTAATACTATGTAGTTTAAATCTTTATTAGGTAAAAATCTTTATGGATTTTGTTCTTATCACAATTGAACAGGATCGTAAATCAAGCAACCCAAACGTCTAATTATTACCTACTTTGCTACTTATGAAATTATCTTAATGGCTAGTAAAATCGTCCAATAAAGAATAAAATAATATTGCTGTAAATGTAGGATTTATTAGTTACTCCTTCAGTTATATTGTTATAATTTTTTAAAATATGTACATAATCCCAAACCAAACATTAATTTTCAATTTATATTTATCATTTATCTAAATATTTATTTAAACGTGCTACTACAAGGAATTTAACTAGAGGTGGGAGCCGCGTAGGGGAATAGTGAGGGTTAAGGACAACCCAAATGACTCAATATGATGCAGTAGTGGGAGTTAGACACCCTCCGGTGGCCCAGCCTGACTTATTTACTTATTAAGTACAATGCACATTGCACAATGCACGTACATTTGTATCTACACACCGGGAGACCGGGATTTAACCACCGGGGCACCGGGTGGTGCTTAGCTTCACCCGGGTGGTGCTCAAGTACGTGAGCACCACAAGAGATGCCGCCCCTGTACTCATGATAAGAAACTGCAGCACAAATTAATGTCTCAAGTTCAATAACACGATTGGATAAGGATGCTACCTTATTTGAAAAGAAAATAATTGCACCAGAAGATGAAAAATACTGCATTTGTTACACAAAACTCATGTTGGAACTGAAAAGTTCGATAGCTTGAAAATTTATTTTATGAATTTTTAATTTTCTCTCTTTCGGTAGTGAATATCTAGGAAGGCCAATGTCGGTAAGACGTAAACATATATACATCAATAAAGTTATTATTGTTATATTGTTATATTTATTAGTTATTGTGTTATACGTTATTGTTATTGATTCTTACAGTATAATTAAATATCTTTTGACATTTATGTTTTTAATTACCAAAAACCCAGAATTTCGTATATAAATTACAGGCAGAAAATGTCAAATTAAATTAATTTAATTAAATGTCAATAAGCTGTGCAATCCACACTGTTGTTATTTTCAGAATTAAAAGAAAAATTCATTGGAATAATGGCGTTTTTAATAAAACCAACATTTATGACCAACATTTTAATTCAGAAATGATTTTGTGATAGAAGATTTCTACTTTTCACAAATCAAAGTTAATTCTAGCTATGAATATGACATTTAATAGGTCCTTCTAGGTCGTGCTCCCTTGTGGGCGTGTCGGTCGTTGATATGCTTCACTTGTGGTAACTTATTTCAGTGCTGAGATCGAAAAAAATACCACATGGCCGGATTTAGGGAAACATGAAAAGACAATTTCATATTAGTGGCTTACCATTTACATGAGAATAAGAGTACTTACGGGAGGATTGTGGGTCCCCCGTGTATCCCACGTTGCTTCTGGATGATTGGAGCCTTGGAGAGTGAAGATCTTCTGTGCACTGTCACGATCATGGTGGCCTAAAACAGATTCTTGTCGCATCGGGCGCCCTCCAGCGGAATGCTAGAGAACTAGGTGTACACCGTTATGTACATGGCCATGCACCATAATACAAGGGGCACCCCCCAGTGCCGCCCAATGATATCGGCCGGGGCCACTGGTGTGGCTTTATCTGTCACCCAGGTCGAGGTCAACTAAAAGCTTCGTCGAGCCGTCAGTCTCCCAAGTACACACCTAGCTGTTTATGCTTCTTTCATCTTATCAAATAGCAACCATTATTGCCAATAACAGAGAATAGCAACCATTATTGCTAATACCACACAATATCATACATTATTGCTAATAACATACAATAGCAACCACTAGAAAAGATAGCTTATTAGATATCATTATCACTTCTCAACCTTCACTAATTCAGAAATCTAGTGTTGTAAATTGTCATTTTTCAGATCACGATCTAGCAACTTGCGAAATTGCATGTCAAAAAGTCCCATGTTCTCCTATTATTCGTACTTATTGGTGTTTCAAAAATTTTAATATTGATCATTTCTATTCTGAATTGCAAACATTATCTTTGGATGATATATCTTATGAAAACGATATTAATAGAAAAGTCGGAATTCTTAGCTGTAGAATATTAAACCTGTTTGATAAACATACACCTTGGAAAACCATCAAAATAACAAAAAAACCTGCGCCATGGTTAACTGATAGTATTCGTTTATTAATGAATTTAAGAGATAAGGCAAAAACTAAATATAAAAACCTAAAAACTACAGCTGCATGGGAATATTATAGGATGTTGCGCAATTACACAAATACTGCCATAAAGAATGAAAAACGAGCATACTTGCAATTTAAACTTACCCATAGAAACAACTCGAAAGTTCTATGGAAGGAACTGAGATCGTTGAATATTGTATCTTCTAAATTTAATGAAAATGTTTCTTTTATTGGTCATGTTGATGAGATTAATAGTTATTTTGTTAATAGTATTCCACATATTCCAGTTCCCGAACATATTTCAAACTATTATGAAAACAATAAATTACATAATGCGGGAGATTTCACATTTAAACTCGTAGACAGTAATATTATATCAAAAATAATTAACGCCATAAAAAGTAATTCAACGGGATCGGATGGGTTAAATACCACAATGATAAAACTATGTTGCCCTTTTATTCTGCAATATTTAGTACATATTATTAACTCGTGTATTTTAGAAAATACATTTCCCGACAGCTGGAAGTCGGCTCTTGTAACACCAATAGCAAAAATTGAACAACCTGTGGAGTATAAGGATTACAGACCGATTAGTATTCTACCAACACTTTCAAAAATACTGGAAAAAATAATTAACTCGCAAATTAGAGAATATTTAGACACTAATAATTTGTTACCATCTTGTCAGTCAGGTTTTAGATCTGCACACAGCTGCGCAACCGCTTTGCTAAAGATAACCGACGACATTTTTAAAGCGCATGACGAAAGAAAATGTACGTTATTAGTTTTATTAGATTTCAGCAAGGCGTTTGACACAATAAATCATAATTTACTGCTTAATATATTGCATTATATCGGTTTTGGTAATAATGCAGTCGGTCTGATCCTAAATTATCTCTATAACAGAACACAAAGAGTTAAAACATCTCATAGTGTCTCTGTGCCTGTTGATGTTACAAGAGGGGTGCCGCAGGGATCCATATTAGGTCCTTTGCTGTTCACCTTGTATACCAGAGGTCTTTGTGATTGCGTGGGAGCCTGTGAAATTCACATGTATGCAGATGACACACAACTGTATTATTCATTCAATTCGAGTAATATGGAAGATGCTGTTAATATAATAAATAATGACCTAAAAGCTATAGACGAATATTCACTTAACCATGCGTTAATTTTAAACCCATCCAAGTCGTGTGCCTTACTTTTAGGGAGTGTGAATAATAGTTATCAATTGCCACCTTTAAAAATAGGAGATATTGTTATTCCTGTAGTCGAAAGTGCTAAGAATTTGGGGTTAATTATTGACAACACGTTCAGATTCAAAAAACAAATTAATAAATATATACAAAAAGCTTATTATAATTTAAAGCTTCTATATCCACACAAACACTACTTGAATAAAAACACAAAAATCTTGCTTAGTGAAGCCCTGGTACTCTCGCAATTTGCTTATTGTACACCCGTTTATGCTCCTTGCCTTGATTTCGAGACGTCACGTCGTATACAACTTGTTCAAAATTCTTGCTTACGTTTTATTTATGGACTACCAAAGTTTGCACATATATCTGCTAAATTATTAGAAACGGGTTGGCTTGATATGAAACAGCGGCGTCATATACTGACAACAACGTTTTACCATAACGTAATCATTAATAGGCAGCCACCCTATTTATATAATAAGATAAGGTATAGAACAGATGTACACAACATAAATTTGCGACATAGAGGTTTATTAACCATACCTAAGCACAATACTGTATTATATGAGCGGTCATTCAGTTATAATGTCGCAAAAATATATAATGACGTACCTACAGCATTCAAATCACTATCAGTCAAACAATTCAAAAAGCCTTGATTAAGCAGTTGGTTACAGATCATCATTGATGGTCCAGATCGTAAACAGTCGTCACTAATTATGTAAGCGTTAAGACGATTATTATTCTTATCATAGTAGGCTCCATGTCGGAAAAGTAACTTAATATTAAAGATTAATAAAATCATTTAAATAGGTTAAGTGGAAGAGCAGCGATATGGCATGTCGTAAAGCTGAACTTCGCCTATGAATATATAAATCTTGTATATTTGTAAAATAACTATACATAATAAAGACACTATTATTATTATTATTATTATTGCCAATAACATACTATAGCAACCATTATTGCTAATAACCATAATGCAACCATAATTGCATCATCAACAACAACCACAAACAATTATCACTTCATAACCAAAAGGCACAATAACAAATATTACAAATTCCACATCCGCATCTTTTGCTCTTCTTTACATCACTTTCGACCCGACTGTTAACCGTACCTTTCGCCGACCGATCGATTGCCTTCTTTTCTATACATTTGGATATTGGTTTCTTGAGTGAGGGGTGTAAACATAGCATGTGTCAAAGGGACTAATAACTTATCGCCCTGCATTCCTTTCGTTCTGTTATAATACATTTGGGTTTTTACTGAGAATTCAAAGCTTTAATGATTTAAGTTAAACGTAATTAGCCATTATTACTTACTATTTAATCAATACCTGATACTGATCTACTTAAAGAAAATACGACATCCCATATTCGGTTATCCTGGATAATTCTCGTCCACGAGAATGGTGAGTTGCATTGCTATGGCAACTACTCTGTGTAGGAACCAATTTGAATGCCATCTCCATCGCTTTTCTCTACCTTATCATCTACAATTCCATCAAGTGGAATCCAATTTCTCTTACTATCAACAGCTTTAACATTTTCAAGCGTCTGTCTAGCACGTTTGACTGAACTTGTCTCATGATCTTTGGGACAAGTTTTTTATTAGCACTGTCAACAGTTAAGTACTTTAGAACAAGTACCAAGTCACCCAAGTTGTAAACAGGAAGTGGTTTTCGATGTCGATCAAAACCATCCTTCTGCACTGGTTGTTTATTCTTAATTCCTTCTGATTTCCGTACTATCAGTCACCTACCTATGCCTTCAGCCCATTACAAACCCACTAGATGTTTTACTTTACTAACCGCGTTGTTAATTGCAAATTGTATTTTTGAGACCGCCTCAATCAATTTTTTTTTCTGTTAGACCAGCAGCCAAAGTAGTGTAATGGTAGCACTATAAGGTGCTACTACCCCACGTCGCGGTACGTTTCCAAAAGATTCCCTCATGTTAACGCGGTGCCACGATTGAATTAATTTGGGTAGAATATGTCTACCATCACCAGCACGTAACTTAGACCACGTTTAATTTTTATGGGATCAAATCCTCTATATGTAGAATATGAAGGTAGGCTTCTTGAGAATAGAATGGAAATACCCTGGTTATTTATCGGAAGGATTTTAGGTATATAAGTAAGGAGGGCAACACGCATTGTATCGCTTCACATAATTCCGCATACAGGAATTTTCGATTAATTTTTTTTATGTCATTTCTAACGACAAGTGACCCATATCATCGTTGGTACTTCTTACCACGCATTGTAGCATTCCCCGTGTACAACCCATTGTATGCCTACAAGTGTAATGCGATACAAACAATTATTATGTAACAAGAATTTTGATAGATTATTTTGTCGTACTCGGTGTTTAGAAACTTCTTGAGTGTCTTTTATTTTATCATCTGTTAGCAGTTTAGATAATACTCAATCAGCTGGCTCGATATGCAGCACCTCAAGAACGGGTGGTTGGTATTTTTAAATTGGGTCTATGCTCAGGTAAAAAACATTGATTCATGTTCCTATTCCCCCTATACTATACATTAAAATTATGTCACTGAACTAAGAGCCATCACTTAACAATCCTAGGTACCACTTTTATATAAGCTGTCCTGAGAGCATTACAATCGGTAACGACTATGAACCTACGGCCAACCAGATAATCAAGAAAAGGGTATCTACGACATCTAAAGTCTCCAGCTCAAAAGAGTTATTTTCATTATCTGGTTGATGGTTATAATACGCTACTAGTCGTAACGTAACTTACTTTGCTATCTCTGCATAAGAATACCAGTTAAACCTACCGCACTCGTATCTCTATGTACCTTAATGTAAGCGTAGGGATCGTATATGGCTAGTACCGAACTCGTGATTAGAACCAGTTGCAAAATTCTTAAAGGCACTCTCTTGTTCAGTACCCCACACCTACTTAATCCCTTTTTGTCGTGAGCTTTGCGAGAGGATAAGCAATTATAGCATAGCCCGGAACAAAGTGTCTGAAGACCTAGTTAAACCTAAAATCGGCAGCCTAGAACGAAGTGTCTGAAGATCTGCTAAAATCGGCGCACCTGTCTAATCTTTTACTTTTCTTCCTGGTTTAACACTGTTTGCAGACTCTTCCAAATGTAGGTGGGTCACACTTTGTTGAAGGGATAGACATCTCCCTAAGGTAACTGCAAGGTTTTTGCACTGGAAAACTAGTAGCACCGTATCTAACCTACAGAAATTATCTTTCAAAGTGATTGATGGGATTAATACTCCTCGGAAAAAGCGTCCGCTTATTTTCACGCAGTGCCATAACAGTGTTCATCAATTGCAAGAAAGCTCCAAATGCATTTGGGAGACCAAATGGGACTTTCTTAAATTCATAGTGTCCGTCCGGTGTCGCAGACGCTGTAAAATATTTCGCGCAGGACGTCTTTTACGGAAATCTAACAATAACCCGAGGCGAGACCTAATGCTGTGAAACATTATCTGTAACCTGTGCATTCTATCATCTGCGTATAATATCTAGCTACCTATGTATTACCTTTTATTTTTGTTTACTAATAAAAGAGAAGATGCAAATGGAGATAACGGGCATCCTATTTAGCATATATTTCAAATCCTATTTTGTGCGTCCAACAATTTCTATACCAATTCCTCACAAGGTACCCTATGTCTGAGTTTACTATCGCAAGTCTGACTCTGTGAAACTCCATAATTATGAAATGTCCCGACACCACGCATCACTATCAAAGGCACAAATTTGATTTTGATTTTTCACGTTGTGAAGTTTGTAAACTACCGGAGAAACCCAAGCTGTTTCAGAATATCCAAAATAAAATATATAAGGGCTAAACAAAAGAAAGGCTTTTAACGGATTTACACCCTGGAGCCAGCTGTACTGATAAATACCAAGTAATGCTTAGATTACGTTAAAAAAAGTAGATGATAAACATTTAAATAATATAATACAAACGTATTGTCTTGAACGTACAATTCCCTAGATCTTTAAATCTTCTATTTCACCTCTAACACATACTTTTTATATTATGACAACGCAAACGTATGCTTCTAAATTCTGTTGGTGCATGCATCTTTTTTTTAATTATTTATGTTGAAAAAGGGAAATCATGTAGGTAAAAGTAAAACTGGCTACTGGTTTGTGTAATGTAATCCACCACGCTTTATAAAATCGCGTTTACCGACTAAATATACACTAAAAGTTGTTGCATACAATACTATGTGCATGTATACATACAGTGGGTATATTTAAAATCTTTTATGAAATATTTAATATTGAACTTGTAATTATTAATTTAAAGTTATTCGGGATTTTTCAATATGACTTTATTAATTTTTCTAAATTCAGCAATTTTATTTCTACTATAACACATTTAATATTAATGAATAAATAAATTTCTCCTTAACCCATTTACTGCCAATGTTGCGTTAACGCAACACTCCGAATCAAATTTTTTTAAGTATGTTGAGTCTAAATTATATCTGTTTTTATAACTTCTGTGTGATTTTATAATATTTACCTTTTTATTTTATCAAAATTACAGCCTGAATTTATTTAATTCTGAATACTATTACATGGGTGACAGAAACGGTGTTAAAAAAACTACTCTTCCAAATAGAAATTTAAATTTTTATCTAGAATAGCTCTGGAAAGATTAAAAAATGTTACTGTTGATATAAAAAGTCAAAAACTTATATAGTTTCGAAAAAAACGTGATTATAAATTAGAGCGTTGCGTAATCGCAACATTGGCTTGATGAGTAACACAAATGTACATACCCTGCATTATTAATTCCTGCGTTTCTGGTGTTAAATGGCGAGTCTCTTTCAATCTGTTGTGATTGAAGTGTTGTTGCTTGTGCAAGTAAACACTTGAACAAAAAGCAAATTTATATTATATAGCAAAAAGGGTATAGGATATTACGCCGACCGCAGCCACTTGTCGACCATGGACACTACGCGGATTGACCGTTTTGAACACTTTACCGGTCCTTAAAATAAATTTTGCTACTGTACACTTTTCCGACCGTAGAGACTATGCCTACCGCAAACGGTGGACACTTTGCCATCCGTGGACAGTATGCCGTACGCAAGCGGTGGACACTTTGCCAACCGTGTACACTACGCCGACCGCAAGCGGTGAACACTTGAGCGACCGTGGACACTATGCTGACCACAAGTGGTGAACACTTTGCCAATCGTGGATAACCTAAGGTCATATTGTAGAAAACACCTCAGAGATTATATTTGTGAGAACCATATCAAAATTGACCAATAGGTTAGTTAGTTTTATCTTTAGCTTTAGCGGAACTTTATGTTTGTATTTACATCGGAATTGTAACTGTGGGCGGCTCTTAAGGGTCTCCCGTTTGTAACCGGCGCAGTGTCGAGGATCGGCGAGATGTGCAGCCATATTTATTTTAAGGGATCGGCGTTTCCACGGTCGGCAAAGTGTCCATTGCTTGCGGTCGGCATAGTGTCCACGGTTGACAAAGTGTCCACATGTTGCGGTTAGCGTACTTTCTACGGACGGCAAAGTGTTCACAGCTTTCGGTCGGCGTATATGTATATGTGTCTACGGTCGGGAAAGTGTCCAATAGCAAAATTTATTTGAAAGATTGGATTTTAGTTTCGACGGTCGGCAAAGTGTTCAAAACTGCCAGTCAGCGTAATATCCACGGTGGGCGTTGGGGACACAACGCCCACCGTTGGCGTTGTGCATTGGCGCAAGTGCTATTCACCCAATGTTGCGTTTAAGCAAGGTTAATTTTTTTTATGTTTTAATATATTATTTAAGTTTTTTTTGTATTAAACAGCTTCAGTTAATGTTAATGAAAATATCAAAACACAAAAAAAATTAATTTGTAGTTTTCTTTAGTAATGGTTTTAAATGGGTTAAATACTACAAATGGGCTAAATATAATAAACAATATGCACATTAAGATTTAAAATAAATCAATATTTTACATGTATTAGTTGGAATTATAACGAACAACCGTATTCCGAAACGACCGAATTCAAACCATTTAAAAAAGTTTTGTTTTACATTCGGTGACATTTTCTTGTTCTCCTGAAAAATTGAGATTTGGGGGTTACGAGGTATTAGAATTAGACCGACGATATAATCTTCTGGTCAGTTATAAGTAGGTATAGGATTTCTATGCATTTGCAGGTTTTTTCTGCTTATAGCAAACATATGCAGAGTTATATTTCTACATGTTTAAGCCACATATGAATCATATATATCAATTTGAAAGTCAATTGAGTCAAAGTCAAGTTGAAAGCATATTTAGGTGTTTTTTATAAATGCATGCATATTTTAGCATTTTTGAACGAGTGTGCATATTTTACCACTTTTTGAGCGTTTTACGTGCTTTAATTATGAAATTTCTAATATTTTTTAAATAATTTTAGCATTTTAGACAACCAACCAAGGGCGGCTTAGTTGAGTCTAGGGGAAACCCATAATTTAAGCTTATTGTTAAATACTAGGCTTTAAAATATTTTACTGCCTTAACCATCTGTGTACTTGTTAATATTTTCTAAGAAAGAAAAAGTTTCAACTAAAATTTAAATACTTACATCCTGCGGTATTGTGATAAATAGGTATTAGGAAATTCCAAAGACCCTTTGACAACTTCCTGTTCATAGAAAAATTTGCCTGTACTTTTGTTTACTAATCTTGTAATCTTTCAATTAAGACAGTTCAGAAATTGCAAACTGCATTTCAGTTTGCAATTTTAGAATGTAAAGATGGGTAAAGAAAAACGGTCTGTGTCTGTTGCACTTCGAAGTTGTGTTAAGGAATTCAGTGTTCTTACAACTGACGATAAGGTGTTGTATTGTACAGTGTGCGACGATAAAGTGACTGCAACGAAACGCTTTCAAGTTATACAACATCTGAACACTGTTCGACATCAAAAGTGTGTTGCCCTGAAATCAAAAAAACAAACATTGTTACCGGGGTACCTTAATAATTCGCGCGGTGAGTCCAGCAAATCGACCGAATTTAATAAAAAACTATGTAATGCATAAGTGGCTGCAGATCTCCCGTTAAGTAAAATTAATCACTCAGCATTTCGTAATTTTCTGGAAGAAATTTCAAAAATGCCAATACCCGACGAGTCTACTTTCAGGAAAAATTATTTACCTCGTTTATACGAAGAGACCATAAAATCAATTAGAAACCATGTAGCGAATAACTACATATGGGTTTCCATTGGCGAATCTACTGACACTACTGGAAGGTGCGTAGAAACTTCATTTCCTTCGTTTTGTTAGTAAGATTTAACTAATTAAAGACAGCAGAGTAATTTACGGATGTTTTATTTTCTATTTTGTTAGTTACATATTTAATCACAACAATATTTTTGCTTGATTAAAATATAATTTTTTTAAATAACTGTTTTGCGCTAATTGTTTGTAACCGACTAATTATGTAGTTCGATAAAATAAAAATCAAATTTTTGTTTTCAGATACGTGGCTAACGTTATAATTGGCGTTTTAAATTCGGAGAACAATCCCAAATCCTATCTGTTAGCAATGGACGTTTTCAAGAGCACCAATCATTGTTCTGTGGCAAAATTGTTTAATGATTCGATGGCTATTTCGTGGCCGGACGGCATACAGTACAACAAAGTACTCCTGTTCATCACCGACGCGGCACCGTACATGATCAAGGCTGGAGCAGGCTTACAAGTTCTGTACGAAAAAATGATCCACTTAACTTGTCTTGCCCATGCAATGCATAGAGTTGCGGAAAAAGTGCGGGAGATATATCCTAACGTAAACTCTATAATTTCAGATGTAAAAAAAATTGTTTGTAAAGCTCCATATCGCATACAAATATTTAGGGAAACTGCTCAAGAAGTGCCTCTCCCACCTGAGCCTATAATAACAAGGTGGGGTACTTGGCTTTCTGCAGCAGAATATTATGCAACTTATTTTGATATTATTAAAGCATTTGTAAATAAACTTAATAAACACGATGCACTATGCATACAAAGCGCACAGGATGCTTTTAATACTAAGGAGGTGAGGGCAGAATTATTGTTTGTTTAGACAAATTTTGTGCGTTTAGCTAAAGTAATTCAGAAATTAGAAAGTCAGGGAAATTCATTAGATGAATCTCTTGAGCATGTAAAATTGTTAGGTGTTTCTTTGAATAAAGTAAAAGGGCCAAAGGGTTTGACTATAAAACAAAAATTTAAATCCGTTATAAACAAAAATCCTGGTTTTCACTTAATTAAAAGCATAAACGATGCATTATCCGGCCAAGACATTTTAGACGAGCTAAAACATTATTCGCTTGTAGAATTAAACAATTTTAAGTATGCAATTACGACTTGCGATGTGGAACGGAGTTTCTCAAAATATAAAACAATATTTAGGGATAATAGGCATATGTTTACTTTTGAAAATTTAAAAATGTACGTCATTGTGAACTGTAACGCTCTATGTTTAGAAAATATAATTAATTAAATTATTGCATAGGACGTCTAATTAAAATAATTTCTGTAAATAAAATGTAAATAACGCTAAACAGGTGTTTTTTTAATAATGAAAGTGCATATATTTATTAAAAATTTCTAATAAACGCATAATTCATGATTTTTAAGTGCATATTTCACGTTTTTATAGTGCATAAGTGCATGCATATTTCAGCATTTTTAAGTGCATACAAATCCTATACCTAGTTATAAGTAAAGAGTCTATAGATTGCAGTTTATCTAAATTCAATAGTAAATAAATTACTCAGTTTTCAAGTTTATACGGATTTTTGTTCCACCACCCTTATTATAAATTAATTGATTCCTCAATTTTTCTAGCACCATAGTGTCTCTTCTCTTCAGACTCTTGGTATGTGAATGTAAAGAGTTGACAACTTGAATGTTATATTAAACATTTCTAAGCAATAAGATACGTCATTTCAATCATTCTGTTATAACTTATAACCCATGAATTACAATATATGACTACAATCAACACTATTATAGCTTTGATAACCAAAGTCAGTTAATAAATCATTGATTCATTAAGAAATATTCATATTGTTCATGGTGATATCAATAAAATTGAAGAATACATAATAAATTTGAATTTAGGAAACAGGTATTCATTATATTAATGAATAGTATCTACTTGAAACCAACAAACATTCATTTTGTTCATTATATACATTATTTTTTCATTGTATTAAAGAATGACTAGTGTATAAACGTTTTTTTCACTACTTGCTCTAGAAGTCAACATTATTAGTATGCTTTCGATCCTGAGAAGTTAAATTTCGTTACATAGGAAAATAACAAACAATTATCTACTACTAGTAAATATAGATTATGTAATTAGGAGATCAAGCGATACTTTAAATCCGAGAAGATGCATTATAACGCCGAGGCGCCAGCCGAGGCGTTATAACATCTTCGAGGATTTAAAGAAGCTTGATCTCCGTATTGCATAAGTTGTTTTATTTTATTTCGTATTTCAATCCTAATTTCTCCCTTTTAAAATTCATCCGAATTTATTGTATAATAAAGCAAGTTGATTTGTCTGTGTCATCATACGCGTAACCAAGGAGATAAAAAGGAGCTTGTCACATGTGGCTGTTATGCAACATCTAATGATTTTTACGTTGCCAACAACAACGGAGATCAAGACCGTCTTGAACTCCGGTGTCATTGACAACGGAGATAAAGTTATACTTTATTTTACTAATTGTACTATATAAACAGTTGTTTGAAATACGAAATGAAATAATAATTATTATCTACTATATAGTAGATAATAATAGAACGAATGAAACCAATATTTTGACATCTTGCGTTAGATATGTTTTACTGGCTCTTTTTACAGGTTGCATAACCATGTAATGTTAAAAGTTGAAAATCAAAATAAAAGTTTTGAGGTTAGAATTCAACGATTTCATTTAATTAGTTTTTTATTTATTTTACAACAAACAAGACTTATTTGTGAAAATTATAATTTATAGTGCAATTATTGCAAGTCATATTAATAGCTGCTGGACCCGTGTTGGATGTTAACATTCCTACTGGAATCTCAATTGCTTTGTTGGATAATGACGATGAAGCCAAAGATATTGGATCAATAACTCCATCTGATGTCTTCTCGGACCGTTCAGACCGAAAATCTGGCTCAGGATAAATTTCCTCCGATGTTATAGAGCAAGGTCCGGGCAAGGAAAGTTCAGAAGGCCTTTGTACCATTGTAGCAATTTTTTTTTCAGTTAAGGAATCTTCAATATACCCCTCTGTGACCAAGCTGGAGCGCCATCCTCCAGGTTTTTACGTGATAAGAGGTCGCCTCCATTATCTACCAAAATCCTTGCCGATGTTCTTCGTAGAGAATGGCCAGTATAAAGTTTTGAATTTGGTAGTTTCAAATATTCTGCAATTTTAGTTGAAGCCATGCTAATTGTGTTGTGCCCCATGTTCTGTCTGGTTGTTTACCTAACCTAAACCCAATGAAAAGACGTTCCATATCTGGTGTGGGTCTTTTTCCCAAGTATTTTTTTACCACCTCAATCCAAGATGGTTCTACAATGACAAACTTTCTGGAAATATGTGTTTTAGTATGCGGGATGTTTATTAAAATAATGTCATCTCGGACGTCAAGATCAGCTAATTTCATGTTGCAGAGTTCGTCAGTCCTGCAGGCTCCGCTAATACCAACTATAAGTATCACCTTGAAAGGAAGAAATGTTTCATCAGGTGCTTCAGCAAGAAATTTTTTAATATGTTTTTTTTCGAACACTGCCGCTTTCTTAGGTACGTACAAATCGTTTTTCCTTTTGAGAAATGCAATAAGCCTATAATATTTCGCTATGTCTATGTCTTCGGTTACTTTTAGGGTTTGCTTAAGCATAGAAAATATAGCCCATAAACTAGAGGCCTTTCTGGTGGCGGCTTTTTCTTCAAAAAACACTAGAAGAGCATTTTCGGACACTTTTGTTACCTGTTTTGATTGGCACCAATCTTTAAAACTTCTATAGGTTTTCATGTAGAACTCTTTGGATTTTGCAGGTAATAGTTCATTTTTTGTTAGCCCCCTTGCCGCTTCTCGTATTTCAGGTGGGGTGCAACCGCCAAAATCTTCCATTTCGTCTTCAACCTTTTTTTGAACACATTAGCGTCGAAAATTTCTATGCGTAAACAACTGTTCATTTGTTCCCTAAAATGTCAAATCCATAGCGAACTTGAAAATTACATGGGTATGTTCTTCAAAAATTTCATGATTATTGTCGTTAAAAGTGTAAAAGATTGAGTTTGGAGAACCAAATAAAGATGCAAGTAGTAAAAAAAATAATATATACACCACGGTAGAGAAGACAATTAAGCCTCGCTTCTTTATTCCCCTCGATGCTTCGCTTCTCGGGGAATAAACTACCTCGGCTTAAAAAAATGTCTTCTCTACCTTGGTGTATAATTACTATTCAATGATTATACTCGAAATAGTTTTTTAATGTAGTCTATTAATGCAAAAAGCATAAGTTTATGATAGAGAAACCGACTTTTACTACCGAACTAACCTCTACACGTCATTTACTAATCTAAATATAATAGTATATTATATACCAAGGTTGTGAAGAGTTTTTTCTAGAGCCGAGCATTATTAGATCCCGAGATGCGCAGCATCGAGGGATATAAGATGAGAGGCTCTAGAAAACACTTCACAACCGTGGTGTATATATTATTTTTTTCACTACTAGTACTTTTATTCCTTTTATTCTTCTCACATAAAAAACGTACTATCGCGATCACGGATTTTTTCCTGGATGCCAGTGTATAATGGGATGTATTTTTGCCCCGTATTACACTAAAATCTGGATTATTGACTAGTAGTCAATAATAAAAAATTATTTACCACTAGGCAAGAAAACTAACTTCACAAGGTGACAACAGACTAGATAATAGTATGTTTTAAAGCTAGTAGTGAAAAAACAAAATTTGATTTAAATTTGATCTGATTAATTTATAAACTATAAGAAATCTAATAAATTATAGAAAATATGTAAATTATAACATTTGTAACACTACCCCGCTTCCACAAATATTAATTCAGAACTACCTACGTCATCTGCGATAATGAAACTCTTGAATCTTGTCATGAGGAATTAGCCAAGGTCAACAATTAATTAAACAGCCAGGACAAAATTATTCAAGAATGGGACGCGTCAAAGATTGACCTGCATTCTAGCGGAATGTTATTAAATCCAATTATGCGGTAGAATAACTGTCAAACTGGAAGGTTTGAAGATTATGTTACATCTCATTGGTTGCATGTGTGATCACCTATCGCATATCGACCTCATTTTGTTTAATTTTGTTGCTATACAACGCCATCTATATTTAATGACGCTCCCCAATATATGTAAGTTTGACAAACTACATTCTTGAAATAAACATTTACAAGAGAAAGAATCTGCACTTAAAACTAAAATGAATAATCAGAAAGCCGAGTATATATTTCCCACGGTAGAGGCAGAAAATAAAGTACTTCGTGCCCAAGTTGAACTTGGTAAGATAGATTCTTACCAACGGTTGAAACAAACCCGTCAAAACCTCTTGAACCCAGAAGAATAATAACTAGATCTATTAGGCGCTCCTATAAAGAAGAGTTTATTCGAGTAAAAAAAACAGTTTTTATTTGAGTGTTATTGGTTTAGGTTGCCCCAAGTCTATGCAATTTAACAGAGTCGTGGGTTCAAAAAAACGTCTTTGATGGGGAGCTATTTCCAAATAATTTTGTTGTTTTTCGGAAATCGAGAAATCTTCAGATTAAAAAAACGAGGAGGTGTCCTAATTGCAATTAACAGTATTTATAAGTGAACTTGTTTCGTTTCTGAAATGTCCAAGCGAGACTTTGCTGATACTTCTGATGTAAATCAAATGTTAGCATTGTTTTATAAAGTAATATATGCAGTTATTCACGAATGTGTTCTAAAGGCCTTCTCCAAAAGATAAATATTATGTTTGATTTAAGATAAAAGTTAATTTTTAATTAATTTTTTACATGAAAGCATATTCTAAATGCAAATCCATATAGAAAATTTATTACCCTAACTGGGCATCGGTTCTACGATTCTCCGGTTCTACGGGCGGGTACTCTATCAAGTGAGCTGCCGGGTGATCTACAGAAAAATGACAATTTTTCTATACGAACTAGATAATTGCAAATATACATACAAAGTGAACTAGACATAATCGCTTAATTAAGATTAAAGCACCGTCAGTTCGTCGACAACACATCCACTACCAAAGCTAATCTAGATTTTCTTAATAATCGTATAATATTTAAGGTAAAGGTTAATTTTTATTTAATTACGGAAATTTGATTTGGACTACTTTAAACCCTCAAAACCAAAATTTAAAAAAAATAACGAAAGAAATTAAAATAGTTATTCTCATTATATGCTATTTTTTCTTCCATTTGGTGCAAAGAAACTTTAAAAGAGTTACCAAACAAAAATGTTATTTCAATTTAACAGGAACTTCAAACGAATTCAAAAGTATTAAAATAACAAAAGTTGTACTTCCGTAATAGTTATATACATATATATATTTCACATCTAATATTTTGCCGGTAGTTTATGACAGCCTATAATTTTATTTCAATTTAATAATGCATTTTAAACTATTATTATTGAAGGGTTTTTAATTAAAATTTGGTTTTCGGGTATTAGAGTGGTCCACAGCAGATTTGATTATAAATGGGATTTTTATTTACACATAAATATATTTTAAGTCTGTAGATAAGGATTTGGAATTGATTCCATTATAAATAACAAAGATATAAGGGTGTCAAGCTGTAAAGCAAAACACACTGTATACAGGGTGTTTTACAAGGTATGCACCAGACTTGACCAGCACATTTCTGATGACATTTGGAGCAAAGAATCTTAATATAACGTTTTTTGATTAGTGAAATTCAAAATTTTTAATAATCTTGACCGACGTTTTTAAAAAAGTACGTATAAAGTTATAATGCGCTAAAAGATATAATTAACGGTATAAGTGCCAGCTTTAAAATTTTAAAGCCACACAAACATGGTAAGATCACATTTTACTGTATATTTTTTCAACCTTGCTAGTCAAAACCCACTATTTGCATGCACTATTATTTGCATACTATTGCAGATTAAATTGCTTCGCTTAGTTGACATAGTGGGTTTTTTGCATATTTCTTTAGCTAGTTCAACAAGTTTTTGCTTTGTCATAGCTGTAAGATTATCGAAATTGTACATTTGGCACTTTTGTTAATTAACTTTTCGACAAAGAGTAAAATGCAATGAAAAACCGGTAGCATATTAATTCCTTAAGCTAATTAATATCAATTGTATTAATTGCATGTCGAGTTTTAGAAAGGTATGTATTTACGATTAATACAAGAAATGAGTCATTACAAACCACGTGCTTGAGATGGGCATAGATATTTGAAATCACGTGCTATACACGCACTGCGACCGTGTGAAATAAGAGTAGTGCAGCATTCAGTTGCAACATTCAGGTCAAATTTTTTGATTAGAGAAAGTCAAATTTTTAGTAATTTTGACCAACGGTTTTAGAAAAATACATATAGAATTATAAACGTGTTTATATTGATATCATTAATAACTGTTAGTTCCAGCTGAAATTTGAGAGCTAGACAAAATAATTTGTCAATACAGCACAGTGTTTGTTTATGCTGTATAACACTATTGAAATAAATTCAAGGTCTACTAACAGCTTTAAAATAAATCTGATCTATAAGAAAATACTTTCTGATTTTTAAAGAGAACATTTGATTTATGTAAGTAAACTAGATTAAAAGGAATTTTTATTAGTGTGAAGGCTTTTAAATTTAATTTAAAAACATAAAAACCATTCGACTTTATAGACGAATTTTACAAATCTGCGATGTGACGCGGGGATTCCCCGGACTACGACTTGACGCCTTGTTTGAAACTCCAGGTTTTTAAGGTACGGCGAATTTTACGTCGTTGATATAATTGTTTACATTTTTACAAAGACTTGGGATACACAACATCCTTTTCTTAATTATAGCGTTTTGGGAATCATCATCTGACTCACTGATCTCATAAGATTTTATTGTAAAAGGATCAGATTGCAGGTTGCAAAATCAGCAACGTAAGCATAACAAAACATAAAACGTCCTTTATCTTATTTATTTTGAAGAACATAAGAAACCCTACTGTACCTATATGTGCTAGAAATATTATACTCTTCTTTATTTGCATTTTTTTTTTCGAAAATTACTCTTCTGAGAAAAAATATTATAAGGATTTTCATTTGTCTTATCGATGTCTAACTACTTGCCACTAAGAAATCAGTTTCGTGAAACGATGTGCAACCGAAGACTGTGAAAATACTTTGAAAATACTTTTTTCTAGTTTATAAGATTTTCTTCTGATAGTTACCAATAAGTGTTAGTTTTTCCTACCAATTTCTTAAAATTAAAATTAAAAGATTACCAAACTTCTGAAGAATTAGAAAATAATTTTATCAAATGCGTATTAATTAACGGTAATAAAAGCATGGCAAAACGTGCGTAAATTTATTTGAAATATATGAACAGAAATTGAATGTAAACAACCATAGGAAATATAAAAATCATTGTATGGAAATATATTTAATAATAATGCTTTAGTTATGTAACTTTTTTGTAAATAAATACTGAATTATGCACCTATTTAAGTTAATAAGAAAATAATAGTTAAAAGGCGCCAATTAATTTTATTGTTAGAAGCAACTCTGTTTCCTCTTTTCAACTACTGATTTAACAAATTTTCAATTTTTAGCAAACGGAAAACTTTACTTGCAACAATAATATAATTGTACGGAGTATGTAGGTGCTCGTTATTACGATGACGATGTGTGTGTGTGTGCGATAATAAAAATTGGCTGAAAAACTTCAAAGTGCCGACAACAGAGTGAATCTGCCACTTATGTTTAACACTTTTTATAAAGAATCTATAGAGAAAGTACAAAAGAAATTTCTGCGTTTCTATAGTTATTTTAGTAAATATAGTCAGTATCCTCACGGTATTCCTTTTATTATAATTCGCCAACAATTTAATGTAGGTAGTTTAACAGAGAGGAGAAAAATTTTTGATAGGTACATTGTTTATTTTCAAAGTTATTAAAATTCTCTCCAAATATTCTGCAAAACCTAAATTTCAAACTACCTCAACATAATGCCAGAAATACAGAACTATTTAATGAAACTCACCAAAAAAACTAATTATGCTATGAATTCTCGGCTATATGGAATGTGTACTTTAGTAATTCAATTAAATGAATGTGGTGATATATTTTACGCATCGTTAAAGAAATTTAATACATATATATTGAAAAAAGAGAACTGTGTGTCAAGAATTTTAAATTTATACAATTTTCTTCATTTTTAGGGAAAAGAAAACTTCATTTTTTTCGAAGCTCTGATATATCTATCACTAGTGTCTCTTTTCAAACACCAACAATAGTCAGCCATCATTGACACATCCCAGTGGCCTTGATAGCGGGTTTCCATTGTTTTAATGTCTATGAAACCGCTCACCTTGTTCTTTGTCCGTTGCACCAAGATTCGCAGGAAATAAAAATGCACTTTAACACTCATTCTACACCCTAGAATTCTAAAATGTTGTAAGATTTCCTCCACAATTTTCTTATAGTTATCAGACTTCTTGTTTCCAAGAAAGTTTTCTATCACTTTTTTGTACGCCAACCATGCTGACTTCTCTAACTTGGACATCGACTGAGGAAAGGTCTCATCCTGCAGAAGATCACGAATCTGTCCTTATTCAGAGCAATTACAAATTGTTTCAACAGCCCTAATTTGATATGGAGTGGTGGAAGAAGAACGTTAGAAGGAGAAACCAATGGTGCATACTTCACATTTTTATCTCCAGGAACTAAGTTGCTCCTTTGTGGCCATTTTTGCTGGTCCAATGCTCTAATCTAGCCCTACTGTCCCATTCACAAATAAAGCAGGAATATTTTGTAAATCCCGTTTGCTGGCCTAGAAGAATAGAGATCACTTTTAGATCACCACAAACACTCCATTTATGTTCCACATAGGGCACCTTCTTTAGCAGAACTATCAAAGTATCATATGATACTTTTAAATGAACTGAATGACCTACTGCAATAGAAGGTAGTAAATTTCCATTGTGCAACAGAACCACCTTTAAACTTGTCTTTGAACTATCAATAAAAAGTCTCCACTCATGAGGTTCATATGAGGCATTCGTAGCAGTAAAAACACCAGCTGTGTTGTTACAGAACACCATTTTATCAGCGTGTGAAAAAAACAGTAAGAAATCTTTATCCCGCTGCCTGTAAAATGTAACAGAAGTTTAATATCGAAGCAAGACGTTCCAAGCTGCTCTTTAGAAGGTACAAATCTCTTACCAGATCATTTAAGTCAGCCTGTGTAAACTGTTGAGCAAGCTTGGGAGCCTTGAAGTGCACCAGTAGGTTGAAAGTCCATGTCTGCTGATGATGGTGGTTCATCCTTATCAATGATGGAGCTTGAACTGCTTTGACCAGGATTTGCAGGTGGCCACGGAACAGGAAGTTGCTCACTGTGTGGAATGAGACGAATTTCAAAGTCCAAATTAGTAGGATATTTTAAAGTACTTTGATTCTTTCTCGTTATAGTAGCTACCAGCAACGTTTTTAGGTTCACGCCACACCATTGGTATATCAAACACCAACGACTTTCGTTTGCCATAGACCCACTGCCTTACATTTTCGGTACACGAATAACATACGTAATGAGGAGCCCAGTTTTTATCAAAATCGCCAAGAGACATGCCAAAGTGCGCTTTATATGTATTTTTATAAAAGTTTGTTATATTTCTTCTCTGTTTTTGTGGAGTATAACTACCACATGTATAGCAAAAGAAATCAGGACTATTCACGCACCGACGTCGAGTAAACATTTTTCACACGCTCATCCAAACTAACTGGAATTCAAAACTCGACTGACTGTCGCCAGACCATTTACAAAACTAAAATATTTCTTATGAATGAAGTTTCACAAGGAAAATATTCCATCCCTCTCTTTTGTTACTGAGAACAAAGTGAAGGGCCCTGACAGTTATAAAGGCTCCGGTCATTAATCCCTTGACTACCTGTAAGCACAAGTAGATAACAGGAAACAGAATTAGGGGTGGGAAGACACTTACGAGAAACTTGTGAACCATTTATTATTATCTTGTTTAAATCTCTCAGAAAATTTATTTTATTATATATTTATTTTATGTATATGCTCAATGAAGAATACAGGGTAAGATTATTCAGAAAAATTTGTGTAGACCTGTGTAATAATTGAAGCACTTACATAAATATTAGTATTTTTCTAGATTGGAAGAACTCTAAAACGCATTCAAAAATAAAATTAAAATCTTTACATTCTGCATAGCTTATGTATATAGAATTTTAGAGTAAAAATACTAGATTTAATATAAACAATAATAAGTAGCTGAAAAATAAAATAACACTCGTTTTTAAACACGTATTTACTAATTTCACAATAACTAATTTGTTGTTAGCACGGAATCTACTAAACTCTCATTGCCACCTTTATTAAATACAGCCTAAAAATACCAACTAGATTATAAAAAAAAGGAAAATGAATAAAAGTAAATATTTCCTTATTTAGAAGTAGTTGTTAATAGGCCACTGCCATTAGTAATTCACTAAACCGCAATAAAGTAACTACTTTTGAAGACCGGTATTTAATCTTATTAATGCGTTACTAGCTTTACATACTTAAAGTAGGTTAAAGAAAGTTCTTTTTATGAATGATGCTACTAATAGATATCTGTTATTTTTTTGTTTTACTCTATATAAATTCTGGTTTGCTTATATGAGGGCCCCAACAAAACTTTCGTTTACGGTTAACAAGACTCTTCAATGCGTAGTCTCAATTTAATCTAATATTGCCTCCAGCCTAATAGATTTTCTTAACGCCCACCAGTAGCAAAAACAGAATTTTCTTGATACACTAGGATATTTGTTCATTGATTTCTGAATTAGATTATATTCGTTATGAGCGTCGCATACTTTATTTTAGGTTAGATTTTTATAAAAAAAATTGGGTTAATCAGAATGTCATTAGGTTAAAAAGGAAATTTAAGTAAATGCCATTCATTAAATATCGAAAGGTTATATGCACATTAATCTTAGAATTACCTTGCTGTGTATTAGATTTCTTTAAATGTTGTTCATAATTCAATTCATAAATACAAATACGTACAACGAATACGTATTATAAAACGTGTGTAATATAATATATTTTAGGGTTTTATAATATTTCATTACAATGTTACTGTAAATTTATTACACTCTAAAGCAATTATATCTTTAATCACTTATGATAACTTTTTTTACACTAAAACAGTCAAATTTCTAATCATTTCAGAGTACGATTTTACTCTTGACTTTTGAATCTCTTACTCTACAAGAGAACAAAGTTGTCTATTTAGAGTGGATTGCTATAAAACTTTTGTATAATTTTTTTTCTATTTAGATTCAAATTTAGAGTGAGAATAGTGTCGTTTTCAAGGTCAAGGTCAATAATAAAATAATTGATTTATTTCTTATTGCATTGCAAACATACATAAAAAGTATATGTAGAATTAAACCATAAGACCGTATTGAAAAAAATATATACGCCAGTTGGGACACTTCTATTTTGGTTAAAGGACACCCCGGAACCTTTACTTCGAAATTGTTTTTCTTGGTTCATGGTATGGTTGCTAATTATTGCTAGAGTGACCTACTACCCGTGCTCCATGTCAACTGTCATGAAATTTCTATTAGGAAATTCCCTTGCAGCACTCCGTGAACTCCACCAAAGTTCAAAATTACTGAAATTATGATGTATACTCTTTTGTTCTGCGAATTAGATATAATTATAATTATTGCTTTTACTTACCTAATTTCTTAATATCTCTGTTTATTGTTTGGAAATAAAACACTGAATATGAATTATTGAAAAAAGTACAACTCCGTTGGATATCAATATTAAATAGTTTACTGTTGAACATATCTTATCAGTTTCCAAGTGCTCCCGTCTTACTCAGCATAAGTAACATTAATTATTAACATTATAAAATAACACATGTATTAATAAAATGGTTAAAATGTAAAATTGTTTTAAGTTACTTTATATTAATTATTAAAATAAATTGCGAAGTTTCAGATAGATGTGTACATATTTGCACTAACAGGTGTCCAGTTATGACTGTTAAATCTTTGCAAATTAAAGGTTACCAAAATTAGCGGGAATTTCAAGATTTTACAAACCTAAACTTAATGTAGATACTATTATTTATGTACATATACCCGTTTTTGGTCTAGTCAATATAATTCTGATCTCTAAATTTTGCTTCGTTGTTCATTACGTTTTAGATTTTACAGCTACATTAACTTATTGAAAGATTTCTAAAATTTTGAAATTCTCACCAATTTTAGTAACTTTTGAAATTTCAAAGTTTCCACAGTTATAAATAGTCAAAGTCAAATACATTAGCCAGCTGATTGTCACCATTTTTTGCTAGTGTCGTTATCGAGCACACGCTTCTCTTGTCAAATACACTATCAAGTGTATATTGGTGCCAATTTGTTTTATTTACTCTAACTAGAGTAACATGAACACTAACAAGCATATTTTTTACCAATTTAGATCACTTTTTAACGGCTTTTCTTCTCTTAAAAACATTAAAAATTAGAGTGGATTTTGTCCTACTTTTAAAGTAGAATACTATTATATTGAATATTCAATCTATATTCAATAATATAGAGAGAAAATAGATTTCAGTAGTGAAGAATTATTTTTGTTATAAGAATAAAGTGAAAAAAAGTTCTACTACTCTAAATTTGAACTCTAAAATCTTTACCTAGGGCCCGTATTCTTGAGTTTCGCATACAAGTTTCGCATACGAGATGACGTAATTCTCTATTACCTTCTAACATTTGACTAAGTTGCATCATATTACGTAAAAATTACGTCATCTCGTATGCGAGATTTGTTATGCAAAACTCAAGAATACGAACAAGTTTCGCATACGAGATGACGTAATTCTCTATTACCTTCTAACATTTGATTGGCTAAGTTGCATCTTATGACGTAAAAATTGCGTCATCTCGTATGCGAGACTTGTTCGTACGGGCCCTGTACTCTAAAAATTGTTTATGGTGCTGATTTTTTACTGTGCACGCGGTAGAAAACAAAATTCTTACCAAACAAATAGTTCCCAGAAGCTATTCAGTATAGACTTAACTCTATTACTTAACTGTTTCGCTACAATCTATTGTTTATGAAAAGTCAGAAAGAATATATTAATTTGCAAATAAAATGTGTTTAATAGTACTTATTAATTACAAGTCTGAAAAATCTGGCAATGCCTACTTACTGTTTTTGGTATGGCATTTGACCAAAAATTTGGAACGTACCGAGGATCAGAATAAGCACGTTTTATCGACAGTAATTCTAAAGTTCATGAAAAATGTCAGTAGTGGGTTCAATGTTTATTTGCTTTACAAAAGAAGATCATACGAAGAGAATATAATTATATTAACAAAAAATGCTATTTGACCTTTTTTGGTTAATAAAAATTAATATATTGCGCCAGCTACTGTACATGGTGGTTCAGATTGCTTGACCGTATAGGACATCTCGGTGCAATCGTCTTAATCTTTAAACACAAATTTGCTATCTTTTGTGTTTCAGTCATAACGAAAACTTGACGTTTATTAAGTTTTTGTTTTAACAAAAATATGTAGTACTTTATGACTCTTTTCTAGACAAACTGATAATTATTTGTAGTAAAACTTTTTCAATATTAAAATGCTCAGAAAAAGATAATTATATATTTATTTATTTATTTATTTATTTATTTATTTATTTATTTATTTATTTATTTATTTATTTATTTATTTATTTATTTATTTACTTATTTATTTATTTATTTATTTATTTATTTATTTATTTATTTATTTATTTATTTATTTTTTGGAGAGGAATCAGGATGACGGAGCATCCTTCGTAACTCTTGGCACCGATTGCTATGATCATTTGGCCGACCCTACTAGAATTTAACCGAATCTGAGGGAATTCCACCCCCAGTAGGGATTTAGATATGGGATCTACAGTTTTACTTCCTATCCGAGAAGAAGGCGTGTTTCGAACCTGCGACCCTTGGATTATGAATCAAACATGCAAACCACTAATCCACCGAGGCTGACAGAAAAAGATAAAATGCTTTCAGAATCATAATTCATGTTTTATGAGACATAATTATAGTTTAGATAGTTTGTTTTACTGCTGTTTGCACCTTTTAATAAACAATTGAATTTCGTTATTGGGTGTACTGATTCCATGGTCATTGTGTAGTTGGTTGGAATATAATCGTCCCTCTTAAAACTTTTAAAAAAGTAAGCTGAGCATATTAAACTCAGTCAGAGGGAGGGCACAAGCATATCCCACTTCTACTTTACCGTCTAGCTTTTACCGATATAATTTGTTTCGTGTTTTTTTTTAAGAAATTCCTGAATGGGAATCTTCTTTTTTCTGGTTTGGTGTTAAGAAAGTTTTCCTACTGTATCCTATGGTTGGGATTATTTTTTAAATCTTTGTGTGAGAATTTAGTGTTACCGTGATCAGCTGACGTTATCATAGTACTCGGTACACAAAAACCTTGTGTTTTATGAACCGCGAAATAACCTTCATAATTTTCTTAGAAAAGCTACTAATAAATGTGGATCCAAAATTGTTTTGATATCAGTTGCGATCACTTCATGCAGTAATAAATAATGTATAAATAATAACAAAAGCTAACAAAATCCCAAAGAGTTTTGCGTTGAGTACCTGTCATAAGACTTAATCTTCACTTCCTTCCCAGAGGACGTAGTTGAGATACGCTCAATCAGCGCACATTTGCTTAGCAAGTGCTACCAGTTACTCACTGTTAGAAGCGAGGTTGCCTATCCACCCTCTACTAGTTCTCCAAGTTAGTGCCGGAGCTATAAACGTGCTCAACCGTTGGGACTAGCCTGCCCTATACCAGCGGGTCCGAGTTCCTCGTCCAGCATTAGGACTATTTCCCAGGTTAGGTACATCAGTACTAGCCCGCTTTCCTTCATGCGGAGCCGAGTTCCTTCACCCAGCCTTTAGTGTGTGGTCACTGCCCGATCATATCCAACCTCAGATGTGGCGGAACTTGTTTTTTAAATGGTTTTGCCACCCCGATTTCCCACTTATAGGCCTGGTGTGCCCCTAACAGAGCTTCGTTTCGAGGCTACTTCATAGGGCCCATCGAAGTAGCATCCTAGTGTGTACCCCGTTAAGGTTAAGTTGTCTTGAATGTGAAAGGCTATGTATCTTCGCATCAACGTTCCTTAAGCGTAGGTCTCTAGACGATTTCTGGGAATCCAACGACTGGAACTGCAGAGTCAAAACCGGACCCCCATACTGTCATCTCCGAGACGTTACCTGGTGACATGCAGTTTACCTTATGTCAGCGAACTAACTGGAATAAACTTCACTTAATCCTCCTCCGTACGTTTAAGTAAGTAGCTCCTTATCAGCCTCTGATGTCAGATAAGAATCAATTCACCGGCACTGGACCCTCTTGTTAGCAGAGTTCCCTCCACAACGTTTTAGATTCATCTTCGAGAAACACTTGCGTGTAACTCTACCACACATTACATTCTGATTGCGTCATCCGTTACCCAGACAAACCTGGGATTGGGTAGTCAACAACCAGTTCTAAGGGTGAACGCCGTGTGGTCTGCCCACAAGCTAGTCTCGGATACTAGTGTTCTCCGATACCTCTAAGGACTGCCCAGACCTCTGTCTCCTGGTTTAGCTCTTTAGCCTCTTTAGGTTGCAGCATTTTTAAAGAGTGAGACTGTTTCTTATGTTATTTTGGGATGATAGCCATTAATTGTATTAGTGCCAATGTAGATTAATGCATTTAGGAAATATACAGTAAGTCCCTTGTACTTGATTATTTTCAAGTTTCCACCACAACATTATCATGTGAATTGCGTTCTGTATTTAGATAATAGTAAAATTGTATTTTAAGATAAGATTATCCCCAAGTGATGTTTTTAACGATAAATAAATGCTATATCCGTTTTTATCTATGCAGATTATGCCTTTATGTACCCCTATTTGTTATAGCTTGACACGACAAATTGTTTGCGGTCCATTCAACATAAAAAGACAAAGAAACTTAACGTTATTAAAATATTTTTTTCCCAAATTGTAGATTTCCGTCGCTAATATCTAATAAACACAACAGACAATTTGTGCGGCGCCCTCTATATTTTTTATTTATTCCTGTGTCCAATTTAAATTAGTAAGCCTTTGGGATTAACACTCCTGACATCCGAGTATAATTCGAAGCAGTAAGACGTCTCTGTGGGGAGCTATACTATGCGCAAGTATAAGATCTTCATGCATTATTTGTTTAGTGGAATTTTTAATGATACGAATTGATGCCCAGGTGTGGGCCTTTTGTTTATTTTTCTTAATTATCGATAAATTTAGAGGTTACAATCATCCACTTTGTAATACAATTATGAGTATTCCAGGTTTCTTACGGAAAAACCCTGTTTAAAATAGTCCACCTACCTGCGAAGATGACGCCCTGCTGTTTAAGGTATGTGAGGATGTGAAAATAGCACATGTAAACAAAAGAATGGATTATTTATCTTCTCTAATAAACAGTTGAATGAATACAATTTAATTTAAATGAAGCACGATGAGTTATGTATAACACTAGAAAATTAGTCACTGTTAAGATGTAGGAAAGAAGTTGCAGTAGGCTTAAGAAATACCTAGAACTTGTTTTCCCACTGCGGTAGGTGAATCTATAATATGCCTAATTTTAGTGTTTTTTATGTCCTAGACTTTTTTTTACTTCTTTAGTGATATTTTTCGGATCGTATGTGTGTAACTCATCGTGTTCTATGTACCCAATTTCATTAAAAAAATCCGATTTATCTTATCTAACTAACCTTTCTAGCCACCCATAAACATGGTAGTTGCATATTATGTTGTATAAACATTTATACTTATTTTTCTTAGGGACATTTGCTATAAATCCTAAACATATAACATGTACAGCAGTTAATATAGAACTTCTTTCCATTGTACAGCTGAAAGCTTCAATTTTTGTGAAAGAGAAACCTACGCAGATAGGACTTTTCATATCAAGTTTGCATTTGAAAGTCTAATTAAAATATTTTTTCATATTTTCTATTACCCAAAGCAATTTTTTAAATTGGCATTTTTGCTTTCAAAGCACTTTATTTCAAATTATAAAAGAGTCTGGTAGTTCTAATTTTTTTCTTTTCAACAATATACAGTTAATGACTGACAGAATAATTTTACACAAAGGCATTGCGGCTTAAAATAAAGGCGTTTGATTTCATCCAAGCGTTTCTATGATGCTGCTTTCATATGAAGTTTTCCAATGACAAAGGGGTATTCGTTACGATATGTAGATTTGTTATATGCTGTTTTATACATAATACCTATTAATCTTTGATTGGATATTGGGCCAGTTGTGATTTTGTATCCCGGTGATTTAAATCTGTAGGAACAATTATTTCGGTTAGATTGTTTTTTAATTATTTAATATTCTACAAATGCACAAATGCAGTGTAATATTAAGTGACCATTATTTAAATTGATACCAATTATACTGAGATAAAACTTAATAACTCTATTAACTAAACTTCATATACTCGAGTCATTTCTAGAGTGTAAGAAATGTAATTTTAACCTTTAATCAAGTAGTCAAATAGCTACAACAGACAGCTTTAAATCAATGATAATTTATAACCTTAAACAGCTAAATTCAATGCTTAATTTTTGATACTCATTTTATAACAAGTTACCGTTTGTGTAAATAAAACTGTCTTCACACGAGATCTTTATGATCCCATTCTAGGCAAACATACTTGTAGTCAGAAGCAAAATTTCTTCAATATTAAAATGTTTACAAAAAAACGAAACGCTTCGAGAACTATAGATTCATGTCTTATGAGAAATTGTTATGGTTGGGATTCTGATAGCGTGTTCTAGTTTCAGGATTTGATGGTGTCTGCATTTTTTATAAACACGCAAGACAGATTGTCATCTATGTTTGTTATTGATGGCAAAATTACCATGTTTAACATGTGATTGGGTGAACAATTCTGAAACATATTCGTCCCCTCTTAACTATTAAGAAGGATATTAACATTAAATATCTGGTATAAACGGGTAATTTCTATATTATTTAGTTTGAGATCTTCAGTCCGGTTTTTTTAGAAAGTTTGAGTTACAGTATCGTTTCGTTGGGTTTATTTTTTAAAACCCTTGTGTGTGTGAATTTAGAGTTGCCAGTCTGATAAATAGAAATAATAAAACGTACAAGAATTAATGGTGTAACTTAGCATACTTCGAAAAATGAGAGAATTTGTCTCGTCGTGTTTATCTCCTTCGTTGTTACTTATTAAAGTTCGAGTCTCCTTTGTGGGGAGTTAATAAAATTAGATTTTGACAGTCTGGCATTTTAGTAATGACGAGTTAACCTCTATGATTTTCTGAGAAAAGTCAGTAATACATGTGGAGTCGAATTTGTTTTGATATCAATTCCGATTATCATACAGTAGTGACTAAATTATTGGAACAAGATAATAATTGAGTCAACAAGTCTAAAAGTAGAAATAATTGCAACACTCAAAGATTTAGCTTTTCTTAAACAAAGGGTTCAGGGTTTAACAACTGTTCCGTTCCAGCATCTTTAATTTGGATAGTGGTTCCTCTTTTTTTAATTATTGTGATTATTAGCCCTTACAAGTGTTGAATTAAAGTTAACTCAAATATACCAGCATAAAGTATTACATCGGCAGAATATTCTTTCGGTAAGTTAATTTGTAATTAAGTATTTTGTTGAAAATTGGTTCTTGATTCAGAAAATAATAAAAGTGTATTTAAAATGGGACCCCTAAATAGTTTCAGTCTCATTTCATATACTACGTTAACTAAATGTTGTTTGTTTTCTGACAGGAATAGTACATAGTACAAGCCTACTCCATCTAAAATTGATATCAACCAAGCTTATCAACACTTTCATGAGGTTTTTGAAATCAAGAATAATAAAATAAGAACATGTTATTCAACTAAACTTACTGATTTTGAAAAACAATCTCTACAAATTTTTGTTAGAAGATGATGAAGTTAACAAAGCACTTAGAACCATTGTTTATTGACACATCACCTGGTCCTGACAGAATTATAATGCGTACAATCAAAAGTAACTCAAAAATACCTTCAATTATTAGTAAGATTGGAACCATAATGTTGGAAAACAATTTTGTTCCAAAATCTTTTAAAATTGCTAGAACTGTTCTCATACTCAAAAAAGGAGACTCAAATAATATCAATAATTGGAGACCAATATCCATTTGCTCTCTACTTCGTCGAATCATAGAAAAAGTTTTAGAAAAAAATGTCAGGCGTTACATAGTAATTAACGAAAATCAACGTGGCTTCATGCACACACCGGGTTGCCACATAAATACAGCAATTGTAGAAAACTTTTAAGATTGGCTAAATCAGAAGAATGCAATGCAGGATTAATATTTTTAGATTTAGAAAAGGCATATGATTCCGTAGGACATGAACATTTAAAAAACACCCTTCTACATACAGAACTTCCAACAAAATTACAAAATCTTATTTTTAATTTACAGAGTAATAACGTAACTTACATTGATCTTGGAAATAAAAAAATCAAAGCATATTTATATTAATAAAGGATTATTATAAGGCGCTCCATTGTTGTCAATTTTATTTAATATGTGTATTAATCATATATTTGACATGGTTTCGGAGCCTACTGTAGCATGTGAATTTGGCTTTAAGCTGATAAAAGATCAAGAACCTTTGACTATCCTTGGATTTGCTGATGATACTGCATTGATTTGCAGAAACGAAGCATCTACAATAAACTTGCTACACATGGTAGAAGATAGCTTTTCAGAGATAGATTTACGGATAAATCCTTCTAAGTCTTCGGCCATTATTTTAGAAAACGGAATACTACAGCCTTCTAAATTGTACACGTTGTTCAATGATTGCATCAGTACTAATGCCATGGACGAAAAAATTAAATACCTGGGTTGTACATTCACAGATACATTGATAATTAATCAAAAAGATATCTTAAAGAACTTCTTTATCAGATTAGAAACACTGACAAGGTCTAATTTGTTAAATTGTAATCAAAAGATTAACATTTTGAGCCAATACATATCACCTTCACTGATTTATTTATTTCAAATGGCATCAGTAGAAAAAATATCACAAGGATTTTTGGAAGACATTGATAAGATTATTAGGAGTAGTGTGAAAGAAATTCTTCAATTACCATCAGACACTCCAAACAATTTTCTTTATTCGGCAAAATCAGTAAAAGGGCTCCAGTTGTTTAGATCTACGTGGGAAGCACATTTACAGATTTACAACAAATATCTTTTATTGGAAAAATCAAATTGTCAGCTTATTAGTCAGGATTATAAGTTGCAAAAAAATACATGTTTACAGAAATTGAATATAACACAAAACGATTTGGCGCAGATACATACACCTAAAATTCAAAGCAACAATTTACGTGAAAAAGCATTTGTTGATTGGCAAAATCTTCCACAAAAGGGGCGTGGGGTGATCCTCTACGGTCAAGTCAAATCAGCAAACCAGTGGATATATCGAAAGAATGGTTTAACTACATCCGAATGGAGAGATTGTTTAAAAATGCAGTGTAATGTCACAGCCGTCAGAGCAATAACTGGTCGCAGCCTTAACACAAACCGTTGCAGACATTGTAACGACTACGAAACTATTGCGCATGTGTTGGGGTCATGCGGCTACGGTGAAGCTTTACAAATTAAACGTTATAATGACGTGAGATCAATGTTGGCTTCTGCTCTTTCTGCAAAAGGACTCGAGGTACACGAAGAAATAGTTGGCGTATCTGAAAAGGATAGCATTCGCCGAATTGATATAATAGCCATCGATAGATCCACTGGAAAGGCCTTTATTATCGACCCTACTATACGATTTGAGAATAACGAGGATCAACCCAGTCAAGTAGATGCAGAAAAGCGTGGTATATATGAATCAACAATTAATTATTATAAAAATAAATTTCGGGTAAAGGATATTAAAGTGAAAGGTTTGTTATTTGGTTCAAGGGGGACGTTAGTAAAAGACTACGTTACATTTTGGAAAACATTTAATTTACCAAAATCGTTAGATAGTGAAATAGTTTTAAACGTATTAAAAAGTTCGGTATATATTTTACGAAATCATTTGTACGGAGTTAAACAGTAGTTTAGAAATATGTAGTTATTGTATCATTCATTGTATTGTTAATTATTTTTTTGTTTCTGGTTATTGTTAAAACTCTTTTACTGTTATCTGTGTTACTATAAGTTATTTAAAAAGTAAGTTATTGTTTTAAATCTTTTATTCTAATTGTCAATTATTAATTGTAAATTATACTGTCATAAGGCAGTCCTAATTGTAGGACAGTGGTTCAATAAAGAACATTATATATATATTGTTACTAAACAGTTTTTATAAGATGGGAGTCTTTTCCCGAATTCTAGATTCCCATCGTTAGCTTTAAACAATAACAACAAGTAATTTGGGTGGCATCCCCGTATTGTTTAATCATTCCTCTGTCTTATCTGAAATTAGTAAACCTTTACTATTACAACATAATAGTGAAAACTATTTAGAATGCAAAATTCATCAGTTTGAAGATCAGTAGATCTTCAAACAGATTCAGTAGATGTTTTTGGAAGCCATTTTTAAATTTGATCGGGTATGTATTGTAACGGGTACATTTTCCACTGGCATTTAGTATGCAGAATTTTGTATTTATTCTCATTAGAAATCTTAAGTTCGGTCCTGTAGGGCTGCGTTTTATTTAAACAAGCATTTTAAGAAAAGATTGTTTCATATTCGAGGTAATTAATGAATGTCGCGTCATAAAGATGTTGTCTTTTTCGTATCTTGCTAACTTGCATTTTGGTATAATATCAATTACTTCAGGAGAGACTTCTGATGAAGCCCATATAGCAAGCGGTCGATTGCGGCCGATATTATAAAAATGCCGTTTCGTTTTAGTGATATGGAATTTGAAAGATAATTCTAAATACAGTTCTCGTTTAGTTTAATAGACTGCCGGTTTTCGGGTGACCGGAGAATCTAATTGAAAGAATCTACAGTTAATAATATCGTTTGATAAAGTGTTCGTATAATAATCGAAATATGCGGTTTATAAAAATATCGTTGTACAGTTGGGGACTCTCTTGGAAGTTCGTGCTTCTGAAAAGTGGAAATCCGATTTTCCCTAATAAAGTGGAATCAAGCTAATACAGTTCCAGTTTTGTAATTCCGTTAAATACTATACCGTACCGAAATAAATTAATATTTATAGACTTTCTTCTCCGTAATCGAAATCTCAATTAATAAATAACTCGTGCTATGTGCCTTCTAAATTCAGTTTAGAATTAAAGAATATGTGTGTTGTTTTAGTGAAAACAATGAACTTTGAAATGGTTATCAAAACAAATAGCCAAATTTTTATGGAACTTTTATGGTTGCATTTAGTTATTGCAGTTTGGAGTGAATTTGTAAATTATGATTCACCATATCTAGATTTTACGAGGGTTGTTCCCTTGCATCTTTAATTTATGAAAGAAAAATCCAGATTTTCCAGTTTCCATTTGCAGTGACGCTGTCGTCAAATTTTGTGCAGTTTATCGTTGAGTTTGGTTTGTGATTTACCGAAAATAAAAGGTATTGTGACTATTGTTTTTTAGTGTTGATCCTTTATGTAAACCTTTGTTTGAACTTGTAGTAATTTTTTATAGTTGTTTCTCATTTAATAGAAATTCAATACAATTTTTTTATCCATTCAATTTTATTATCAACAGAGCTCTTAGGCAGGGACTTATTGTTTAAATTCTTGTATGTAAAATTTGTAATCCTTTTATATTTTTTTATTTTGGTTTTTCTAAATAAATATAATTTTAAAGTTAATAATAATTGGTAAAACGGAACCATATAGTTATGAACACCATATTTCATTTTACTTCAAAATTTTCAAATAAACAAAATCTTGCTTGTTTTATATAATATTTTATTCATTTTCTGGTTAATGGATTCAATAATTTTTAAAGCTTATTCAATTAACATCTTTGATTGTTTGTTTATAATTACTTAAGCTTCATAACCAGATGGCGCCCTTCTTGTGTATGTTTTGTGTTTTATGAAACCTTTATCCATTACTTTATAAATTAGACAACTGCAGAACCAATACCTACGACCTGAACTTTAAAAATTTGTAAGATAGAGCTAAATCTCAAGCTGTGGCAAATACTTTTGAGTTTCTTTAATACAGTAAGTATGACATCATTTCATATAATTTTATAGTTTTTATAGTTAGTTTATTGTCATTTAGTCTGACAGAAAAAGTGTTGTTTCAGTATTAACTTTCGTTTTACCGGGAGCTTTATTAAATTTTAATTTAGCCTTATCTTTATTCTTAAGTTTTGTCGCATTTAATTGGCCTTCCTTCTATGAGATTTACGTTTCTCCTTTTTCTTATGACTTTAAGTAATTTTTGGGTTTCTTCAATGTCAAGATGAATTTAATTGATCGCTTTGTTTTATTGTAATATATCGTTAGAAATATTCAAATGTTAGAATTCAATTATTATAGTACTTTCAACTTTGTTAGGAAATTTGGTCTAAAAATGATCTTCGTCCTGTCGATTTTTAAACTAATCTGAAAATAGCATATTAAGAGAGACGAATTTCCTCGTTACTTATAGTTACTTGAAATTAGCCTGTAATACACAGAAGACATATATTCCAAGAATTCCGTCTCGTCGTAGTGCTGGTTTTAACGTAATTTTAAATCAGCCTTACAAATTATACCTTGCAAACAGAAAAACAAATTTTCTGACAAACCTGCATTTTTCTTGTAGCGGTGTTAATTACCACACTTGGATACATTGTAAATATTTTAAGATTGCGAATCTTAAGATAACATGTTTTGGAATAAGTTACGGTACCCGAACACTAAAATTAGATCATGGTTCTAACATAATGGTTCATTTGCGATGACATATAAAAAGTGGTTCTCGTCTTCTAAATTATTCATTTCAAAGATCTTAGGTTGGGTTGAAGACAAGTATTTTTATTTGTAAAATACAATTCAACAAATAGTATCTACACTTTGCAAATAAAAGATGATAATGAAAGAAACACTTTCAGCCTTCTCTACTTCTTTAATAGCTTCGGCTAAAATATAATCGCAATTTCTACGTTTTCTTTTTGTCGTTATCTATGAGTAAAATAGTCACTACTCTAATAGTCTACGTAATTTTCTAACGACTCAATGTTAGCCATAATTTAGTATAATTAGTTTTCTTCTTTGTGAAGATTTAGATGTTTTTAAATACATAAGTACTTACCTTGAACATGGAGATTCATTGTTAGCCGAAACTAGTTTACTAGTTTTATATGCATTAGTATGGAGAAGCGTGATTTTTCATTATCATTTTCAATAAGTAAGGTCCACTAAGAGTTTAAATAGGTCATTTACATATAACATACAATCTTACACTTCGCAAGTTATTATTACTACTCTTCGAAGTACCTCGTATGTTCTTCACTTTCTGTTATTCGGTTTCTGTTATCAGAGATCTTTCATCACGTAGTTTTCTTTTGTTCAGCTTTACTTTGTGAACAATGTCAAGTAATGTTAAAATAGGTATTAGTACTAGCACATAACTATTTTGAATAGCCTTTCAATGAACGATGCACCAAAGGTCTTAACTATACACAGTTTGTGTTATCTACAAAAAAGAAGTTTGGAAATAATCCTAACCATTATAGTACCTTTAACATGGTATTTAAATACCGCAAAAGGGAAGAATAGATACAATGTGTAAATATAACTACTGCAATAAAATAAATGTACCTAAATATATGTATGTGGGATGTGTAATGATTAGTGCGGTAGTGAAAAGTTAAAAATTATGTTGAAGACTTGTCAAGATGACAAAAATGAAAGACGCTTATCTATTGTTATTTTAATTATTCGTTCTGTCATTTTAGATTTATTATTACATTTTTATTATTCATTTAATCTTATTTTTGTCTTGTATATCGGGTGTCTTAAAAGTGTAGGAACGCTTGAATTTCTCTAGAACGACACATCCGATTACAAAAAGAAGAAACACGTGTTCCTTTATTTTTTGAAACCTATTCAGTTATGATATGCAAACATCACCCCCACCCCCCTGGGGGGTGGGGCGGGAGTAAGTTGTGAAAACTTAAATAGGAACACCTATTTTTATTGCACTTTTGCATTCTTCATAAAAAACTGTTCTAAATTGCAAATTTCGCCCCCCCGCCCCCGACCCTTACTGGGGGTGGAAAGAGGGAAAATTGCACATGTCCGCAGAAAAACGATCTTTTTTTTTCCTCCAAAATGTCCGCCACTAACCTACGCCCCCACCCCTTTGGGGGTGGAAATTTTGGAGGAAAAAAGTAAAAGAAGATCGCTTTTTTGCGAATATGTGCAATTTTCCCTCTTTCCACCCCAAAAGGGGTCGGGGGTGTGGTGGCGAGATTTTCAATTTGAGGACAGTTTTTTATGGAGAATGCAAAAGTGCAATTCAAAATAGGTGTTCCCATTTAAATTTTCACAACTTACTCCCGCCCCAACCCCCAGGGGGGTGGGGGTGATGTTTGCATATCATGACTGAATAGGTTTCAAAAAATAAAGGAACACGTGTTTTTTCTTTTTGTAATCGGATGTGTCGTTCTTGAGAAATTCAAGCGTTCCCACACTTTTAAGACACCCGGTATATAAATCATCACGCCAAATTACCATTTTCAATCATACGCTTACTATATACAGGGTGTACCTTAATTGAAGGGTTTTGGATGAATGATAGATAGTTGGAAGCAATGGTGGATAGTAGAGCAAATTATCCTTATAAATGTGAAATAAATAAAGATTAGTAAACGTTTCATAGTGTTATTAAAATATAACCTGACAATATTGTTTCGACAGCTATGCTGTCATTATCAAAGGTAATATAATTATTAACAAACACGTCGCTAAGGTAGATACAACCAGTTGAGAATGCGCAGAGCTAGCATTGCCATGACGAACAAAAACAACTGTATACTTAATAAACTAATTTTTCGTTAAAAAAAAGAAAGAAAAGAAAAAAAATTGCTAAAAATGTTTATTTTCTCGTAAATTTTTAAAAATTCAAAATTTTTCATTTTTCAAAAATTTACCGAAATTTCCGGTGGTCATTTTGACCACTTTCCCGAAGAGATACAAAAAAATATTTCAACCAAAAGTTTCTTAGAATCTGATGTACCATAAGATTCCAAAAAATTCAAAAAAGTGAACAGGGAAAAAGGCGACAGACCGATAGACCGACAGACAGACAGACTTCACGAATTCAGAGACGAACTTTTTGTTCGTCGAAAATAGGTAACTAGATAAATAATAATAATAATCAGAATTAAATATCTAATACTTCCAGTAACGGAGAATTACTGAGCTCCAGTTGTTCATTCATTAAAGGTACCCTGAGTTTGTGTTTGTATATCTCAAAGGCTTCTAAAATGTCTAACTTGCGTTTGTTATTACAAAAATGTAGGAATTTAATATTATTTTGAGGAGTCATTGTGTGATTTTGTTCTAAAACGTGTTTGGCATAATTAGATTTTTCAGGATGTTTATTTTTGTAATGACGTACGTGTTCTTTATATCTTATGTCAAAATTTCGAAGTGTTTGCCCAATATATACCGAACTACAAAAAGAACAATTTAAACGGTAAATGCCCGATTTCATGATATCATGTGTTCTGTCTTTAGCATTAAATAAAAATGAAAAAGTGTTAGTGTTGATTTTTAAATGTTATTTTATAATTGTTGGTTTTTCTTAGTATATGTGCAATTTTTTCTGATATTTTGCCAAGATATGGTATAGATATGTAATTTGTGTCTTCTGTTTGATTGTCAATGGGATATATTCTTTTGATAGCTAACCTATAATCTTTTTGTTTAATTAAAGTGTCAATCATGTTCGGATTGTAATGATTTGTATGTGCTAGTTGTTTAATGGTTGATATCTCTTTGCTAAAATATGGTTTTGTTAGTGGAATAGTTAAAACTCTGTGTACTAATGATCTGCAGGCTGCTATTTTATGTGTTTTATGGTGACAAGATTCATTTGGTATTGTTATGTCTGCTTGTGTTTGGTTTTCTGTATATGGAAAATTCAAATAGATTGTGTGCGTTAATCTTGATATTTAAGTCTAGAAAGTTTATAGCCCTGTTTTGTTCTGTTTCTAGTGTAAATTTTATATTAGGGTGGATACTGTTTATAAGAATTAAAAATTCATTGATAACCTCAAAAGAACAAAACAAGCTAAAATGTTATCAACATAACGAAACCAGAAGATAATGTGTTTAGAGATGTTTAATTCAAATATTTGATCTTCGAACTTGTCCATAAATATGTTAGCTAATAGAGGACTTAGAGAATTACCCATAGGTAAACCATCTTTTAGTAAATAAATTATGTTATTAAAAGTGAAATAATTTTGACTTATACAAAGGTCAAATAATTGAATTAACTCTAACTTTTTAACTAATTCTATATTACTATTGATCAAGAAACTATCTAATAAAAGAATATATTCTTGTGGGCGTATTCTGGAGAACATGTTACAAATATCAAAACTAACAAGTTTTGAATGTGGTGGAAGATGTATGTTTTGCAGCTTATCTACTAATTCTTTCTAATGAATTTCTAACAGAGTATTTCGATTTGTAACCGGTTAATAATCTAGTTCAGTTTTTTGGATAAAATGTGATTAGGTGCATTGATGTATGATACAACTGGTCTTATTGGCCTATTCTGTTTATGTGTTTTGACTAGTCCATATAGTTTAGGTGGTTGTGGGTTTTTATTAATGATTTGTTGCTTTTCTAATTCTAAAAAGCAGTTATTGCAGTTTTCTAAACCTTGTTTTATTTCTTTTTGGAATTTTGTGGTAATTATCTGATTATTATCTAGTTACCTATTTTTGTATCTACCTTAGCGACGTGTTTGTTTATAATTATATTACCTTTGATAATGACAGCATAGCTGTCAAAACAATATTGTCAGGTTATATTTTAATAAAACTGTGAAACTTTTACTAATCTTTATTTATTTCATGATTATGGAGTTCCACAAAGTAAGGCTGGAAACAATAAACAATATTCTTATAAAGTTTGTTCTTCAAACGAATAGTTTGCGAGAAAATTAATTTTAAAGTTTTATTAAATTTCGAGTCCGACCCTGTAACACTAACCTACCTTACTTTGTACAAATTTAATTTAAAAATGTGATACCCTTTTAGGTGTTGTTAAAATTGTTGTTGTATGTCACATAAAAAAGCTAATTTATGGCTGTTTGCAAGCTTTAACGTAAATAATGTGGTCGGAAGTTACTTTTTAGAAAATATGACACGATCTAAAAACCTTAACTATGCATTTGTGTTTATATAAAACAGATGTTGGAAAGAAACATGGCATTTATTTTTTACACCCAACGGTAATTAGTAATTACATATTGTTACGTTGGTTTCCCAATTTGTTTTTTACTGCAATTGGGTGTAATTAATTCTTACACGAGTGGTGTCATATTTCCAACGATTTGAAGGTAGACTAGAAAAAATGTAACAACTCATTTAAGGAACTTTTATACAAATCCAGATGGCAATAATTTCTGAAAACTGGTAATTCGATTAACAAATCGCAGCACATTTGAAAGGGATGCGGTACTTTCCTTTTTGCGACTTCTTAATACGTATTTTGTTTAATATTTAAAATATAACTAAAGTTCTTTTCAATGCGGTAGACTTTCAGAAAAATCATATGTTTGTAATTTACGTTTTAAAAGCATACAAAATATGGTAAGCATTGCCAATTAATAAACCCTCTGTATTGCAAGCAATTTGGGTTTGTCACTTACTTTTTATTGTTAAGAAAATAAAACAGATTTATGCATTTAGTGAAACCTAAAGTGCTTTTTACATCTAAGTATCTTCTGAATGAATGAATTATTACGTCACGTCATTAATTATTACGCTGTTTTAGTCGATAGAAATGATCGTATTATACCATTAGCATAGTTGTAATAATAACAAAAAAAAACATGTAGGTGCTATTATTCTATAGTCTACTTGCTGACACATTTATGTATTTATTACTACCTATAAACAGTTTAAATAGTAAACATCTTTTTGTATGACCTAAATTAAATGAATGATCAGCATAGAAATAATAGCTCCTGCAGACACCAGGGCCGTCTTCAGTTTGCTTAGTTTTCCATGTGCCCAACAATTTTTAGTGAAAATTTATTTTTGAGGCGAATGCGGAATTTTATACATTTTTGCCTTCTTCCTTTATAGATATGTTACCCATTAAGTCAAAATCCTTGATATAAAAAACACCCGGTATATATTTTCTAAAGTATTGATTACATAACTCGTGTTCTAGTACCACGAACTATCTATTAATTTTTTTCTTTTTTATATTTGTTTACTTGTTCTAGTTCTTGTATTATCTTTTATTTCTTTATTACAGCGTGTGCTTGTAGGCATGTAGACGTCTATTAATGTACCTCTATTAATAGACATAATGGTGGTGGTTAAAACAATTAACAATCTATTGTTCAAAAAATATATTCTGTGAAGTGTTAACACATTAGTAATATTTTATGTTGATTAAAAATATTGACAACTAAAAAATCAAGAAATGACGTCACAAGAATAACTTTATTTGCATGTTTTGAAAGAAATACGTAGAAAATGAAAAACAAAAACTACCTCTTAATTTTAAACAAACTTTAGATTTCTGCAATAAAAAATGTGTTGAGTTCTAGCCCAGCACACTGAGAAACAAAGTTATTCGCACAAACAATCGCTTTACTTCTAAGATGACTAATAAAACGTTAAAATAACTGCATATTTCACATAGCTGTACCTGTACTATCCGCACTCTCCTCTGCAATTGGTTCTACAAGTTCCAAGTGTTTTAAATAAAGTGCTGTGTATGTTACTTATTATAAAACACGCATCCTGTATTACATACAAAATACAAATACGCTTTATTACACGACTCTACAAATCGGATTTCAAGAATAAGCTGTCCATCTTCTCTACGCCGGCATCCAATTTAGATTAACAACAGCTCAAGAAAATAAGCTCGCGTGATTCCGAATTTCCTTTTTAAGGTAAAGAGAACGAAAAGAAAACGAAATCGCTTTTAAAATGAGAGGGAAAAATAAAGGTACTCCATAAGTTAATCTTGTATTCGTTCTAGGTCATTGGTTATTTTTATTTATAAAAATTTAATTTTACCATAACAAATTTTTAAATTGTTCTAAATGGTATGTTTGAAAGTTCGCTTTCACCGAATGTGCTAATTATAAATATAAAAATCTATTTAATCATTTTAATCTTTATATTAAGGACCAAGCGACCAAGTTCAGAGAGTACCGTAGGACGTTAGGCGAGGCCGTAAATTAATTATTTTATATTTTTATAGTTGAAAGCAAGTGAATAATAAAATTGCATTTAAAAACACAATGATCTGCAAAAAATGCATTGTTTAAAAAATAACAGCTTAAACTGTTGTTAGAAAGGAAGAAAAAGAAGGGACGATAACTTTGTTAAATCTTCTGTTAAACTTTTAAAATTTTATTATAAAGTGAAAACGGTTTGCAATGCAATTAAAAGCTGATTTAAAGGAGGGTGCTAAGAAATGAAGTCAAATGAATTTTTGCGATTTTGTCTTGTTTGCTAAGTAGTTCGCATTTATTTGAAAACTTGGTTGCTGTTTTAATGACTTTAGAGATATGAGTTTATTTTTTCTTAATATATTATCCTTTTGTAAACTCTCACTTCAAGACAAACATTATAGCTGCATATTATACAGGGTGCTAGCACATACGGCGCGTTAATTTTAAAGGGTGATGGAAGACATCAAAAGGAACAAAAAAGTCTTATACAACTTTGTTCTAGAACTAACTACTTTTTCAGAAAAATAATAAAATTGGAAACTTTAACATCATTTTACCGCTTTAATAATAGTACTTAAATTATAGAGCTTTGTCGGCAGATACATCTCATCTATCACAACAACAAACCTTAATAACGTATCGTATATCGTTTACGAGTAAAATTGAATTATTTTTACAATTAAAAATTCATTTCACTCAATTAACAAAATGCTGATGCAGGAACTTTGTTGAACTTGGAATAAAGCACTTTTGTTTACAACCTTACAATTTAATGAAGAATATTTGGGTCAATGCCTGATCACAGCTGTAAATAATATCCTTTTAGAGTGAGATAATGCTTGTAGAGTTTCTAGTTTGTTGAACTGAAAATAATTTGTCAATAAAGCACGAGTTTGTTTATTTAATAACAGTTTTTAATGATTTATAAGAGAATATCTTTTAATGCGAAAATGTATCTGATTTAAATTAGGTAACTATGTTAAGGGATTTTGATGACGCCTTGTTTTGTCTACATTAATAAAATCTTTGATTTCATGGTAATTAGGTGCCTTAATCATTTTTTTTTACAAAATATAGTATTTTTAATAAAAAAAACAAATACGTCAAGAAATTTTGAAAATATTCCGGAATTTAATAAATATAAAATGTAGGTCAATTATTGTCTTATTTTTACAGTTCGTTTGTTATAATTCAGCGTGTTTTTAAGCACGTACAAATTTTGTTTACGAAAGAACAATGCTGATTACAATTTTCATAGAATTAGTCACCCGACTAATCTGCTTTGGATGTTTATTATTATTAAACAACGGCTGTCATCAGCAGTTTGTTTGTTTGATTTTCTAAAAGAAGGTCAAGACCCAGCTGTAAAGTATAATACTTAAAGTAAAGTTGCCAGATATGGCAATGGCTTTTTCTAAATTTAGTGGAAAGCTAATTAACATAGAAAAAAAAACTATTAATACTTTTTTGTTCCTTTTGATGTCTTCTATCATCCGTTAACTGCTTCGCGTCGCTTAATTAACGCGTCGTAACCGCTTCCACCCTGTAGATAAACTAATAAAACTCGTGAAACTTTGAATTAATCTTTTAATTTAATTATATTTCATCTGTATTTATTTATTTTTTTGGGCGAGGAATCGGGATGGTGGAGCATCCTTCGTACCTCATGGCACCGATTACTAATATTACTATGATAATTTGACCGACCCTACTAGAATTTAACTAAATCTGGGGATATTCCACCCCCAGTAGGGATTTTTATCGGGCCAAACATCGCACACGGGACATTGACACGGGACCTACCGTTTTACTTCCGTGAAAAGGGCATGTTTTTAATTATTCTCCGCTATGAAAAATTACCGGCTCGGCCGGGAATCAAAACTGTGATCCTTGGATTATGAAGCAAACATGCAAACCACTAATCCACCAAGGCTGGCCTACGTATTATATATAATCTGCGTCATTTAATCATTGTTTTTTATTTTTTAGTGATTCTTTTTTTACCTCTAATAAGATAACGGCATTTTAGTAAATATAGCGCAAACACATCATTTACAGCAGCGTTTCTCAACTTATGGGTCGCGACCCAATGTTGGGTCGCAAATTGACAGCTGCTAACTTACGTCAAAGCGAGGAACTGTTGAAATACTCTTACAGCGGCCGATTCTTTGTGTGACATTTCAAAGAAAATAGTTTTTTTAAATACGGTGCAAGAATGGTATTTACAAGAAAAGAAAGCATTTCTTCGGCACTTGCCGGAAGGTGTTGAACTTTAAAAAGTTGGAAATACGTGTGAAATTAGTTGCAAACCAAGCACAAATACGAAAGTCAACTCAAAGATTATTAGTATATTATATGTATTTTCAAGTTGATACGGGTACACCCAGTATCATACTACCGGTTTTTTAAATTGCATGTTATTGGGCCGCAGTACAACTACTAACAAATATATAGGATCGCGCAACAAACAGGTTGAGAAACGCTGATTTACAGTACTGTGAAAATGAACACCTAACAAATTGGAACTAAAACTTTAGTTAAAAGTTGTTTGTTTGCAAATAGGCATTCTGCTGAAATACTCGATTGTATATAATAATTTATCCTATCAAAATATACATTGGAATCGTATTATAACAAATGGTTAAAGTACATATTATAGGATTTCCTAAAAAGCTTTCATTTGCATAAAGTGCCGGCCATTGGGGAGAGGGAGGTCAAACGCCAGGCTGGTTGCGAATCAGGGGCGGCGAAGCCGCCATTGGTAAAATCATTAAACAATTAACATCGACACGATTTAATCAACAGGTAAAACATCTAAATTCTAGAATCTGATACTTCACAGCTCGACACGGATTCCAAGGTTGCTTTTGTTACGAGTTGTTACACGGTATTGTATACTGTGAATATAGAGACTATAATAAAAATTCTACATCCCTGGAAAAAATGTTGTATATTTTGCAATGGTCACTTTTGAGCTAAAGAGCAAATAATATGAGAAAGTGCATTCGATTATAAACTTTGGAGATTCATTGTTCATTTGAACAATGATTCCAACCAAGTCTGTGGTTCTTGGATATCATTAAATAAAACATAAATAATGTCTTAACGTTATACTAACATTAGAAAACTCAATATAAAATTGAAATACGATAAATCAAGTTGGAATAGCATATCTTTATTAAAGTATAACAGTTTACAATATTAAATACAAATTAGGATGGTAGGAGGAAGGAGATCTTAGTCAAAGGTCAACCTGAAAAAGAAAATTATGTATATTAGTTAAGGATATTAAAGGATCATATGAAAATCAAAACTGCACCTTCAATAATAATGCAAAATTGAAATTTTAAATAAAGAAATTAGTTTTTCATAACTATAGAAATATGCATTGTTATTGAAAGGGCAGTAAGAATGATCATAGAAACGTGATATTTCTAGGGAAAATAAATATAACAAATAAAATAAATGAAATAGAGGTTTCTCAGAGAGATTAAATAATAAGTTTTTGTTTTGGAAAAAAGATGGTTGTAATTGTAAAAAATTCTTAAAAAAAAGGATTATGTTAATAAATATTAAATAAAAGTCTAGTGTTTTATTGAAAAAGGAGAGTTAAGTGTAAGAATTGAAGGAAGAAATATAAATTATTAAAATACTACTGAAAAGGAAAAAATAGAAGAAAATTTAAAATAAAACATAAAAGGGGGAAAAAGTTAACACAAATAAGAAGTAATAAAGAAATATATACAGAAGAGTGGAAGAAGAGTATTTTTAAGGGTTCAGGAATAAGTAAAGAACCATAAGGGTGAGACAATTTAAGAAAATCATCATCAATACTTACTGAGGTGTGGAAGAATAGTAGTCAGCAGCAGTTCCTGTACGGCAGGAGTACCAATAGGGTGAGAGGCCATTTTCAAGTTTCACATAAGATACTTACCGGAGGTGCTGAAGAAGTGTGGCCGTAATAATAGTCCTGTCAAAGATAGTAACGGGTGGCTTATATGAAGGAAGTATAGAGTTGCCTATCCAGTAAGGAAAGATTGATGAGTTGGAAGGTTTGGTGGTCCATCCTCATAGAGTGCAGAGGAGGAAGATTGAAAAGTGTAAGAAGCATATGTGCTGTGAAAGTGCAGTTATAGGTTTAAAAGGGAGTGGTCTATCAGTTAACCTACTTGGAAAATCATACATTGCAGATTTAACTAAAGGAAGGAATAACTGTAAGTTGACAGGGTAAGATTTCTTTCTTTTAACATCCTAAACAAAAGAGTGGTAAATAAAGAGATTAAACAAATATTTATTTTATGTTATGCTTACTTGATCTTATATACTTTAATTTGGGAACTGTCATGTATGACATTGCGGGTATGTGTCAATGGTTGTCACTAACTCCACTTTATTTAATAAAGTTCAATAACCACAAATAGGTTAAGTTTTTGGATCATTTAATAAAAGAACCCAAAGTTAGATGATCGAATTAACAGTCTCGTAGTAAGAACAATAAATAAAATTAAACATTGATATTATTATATAAATATATATATATATATTGTGATGTTCACGTTTATGAGAGGTAGAAAATTTAATATGAGCATATTCATAAGAATAGAAAATTTTAGAGAATCATTGTTACACAGATGTGGTTATTAAGGTTCAACAAATAAACTTACATACAAAGTCATAATAATGATATCCCATGAATACAAAAATTTGTGTTATTTAACTACCGTATTAGTTTAAGATTATTTTTTTTAATTCTATAACCTCAAAAATAGATGTAACTAATCTTAAAACACACCTGCTAACTCATAGTGGCGAGAAACCATTTGAATGTAATTTGTGCGACTACAAATGTTTTCAAAAGTTACTCAAAGTGTTAGTCTTAAAACGCACATGTGTTGGTGAGAACCATTTGAGTGTAATCTATGTGATTATAAAGGTTTACTAATGTTTACTGTTTAAAAGACATGTTAACTCACACTGGTGAAAAACCATTCAATAAGTAATTTATAGTTTGTATACTAAATACATACTAAATATCATTCTATAATGAACTGCAATTCATGCGAAATGTTATCATTAGTTGATTATTAAATATTTTATATTGTTGAGAGGGAATACCATATATGTACCTACCAATCACTTGTAATAAGCTTTTTATGTTTGTAAAACTTTATATACAATAAAGATTTGAATTAAATTAAATAAAGACAACAATTGGTGTATAGTTTTATTAAAATCATTCCTTATATACTGCCCAACTAGTATACATACGAAATTAACAACCCTGGACGTTAGCTGGTTGAGTTCAGGTGTGGTAAATATTTAAATTTGGCGCGCTTTTCTGCTGATCCAAGTTAAAGGGCCAAGCATTCTTAGGTCATTGAAACTGATGACGAGAGATCAAAGACGCCACGCGAAGTTTCGCCTCTTATAATATACTAATACCGTTAAAATCCGAGCAGTTCAAAAGTGGCCAACACCGAGAGACAATAACCAAGTCTGTAGCTTCTGTGGGTTATGTACCTACTACAGACGTTTCGTTCCTGGGTTTTCCAATATAGCAAAGCCGTTTGGCCAGGTTAACGCAAGATGAGTGCGAGTATGTTTGTGACGGGGAGCGCGAAACAGCTTTCCAACAGTTGAAACGTGCCCTGACAAAGGGCTCGTTGCCGCTGCTGTTCGCAATTCTTTTTAAGTTAAATTGTAACAGCTCCCTTATCCCTACTTCATTTATATATAATTTATAGGAACCGTTGCAGTCGCAAATGAAAGATAACAAACTTTTATGAAGGACGACATCAACGGACGTAAACGTTTCACCAATAAAATGTCAAGTAGTAAGTGAACTTCAGTGTCAACGTTAACGACCCTTAGCTATCCACGGAGGGATGGCAACTTCATACTTGACACCTGCGCAAGTAACCTGGCCATTGGGAGTGTACTTTCTCAGATATAGGATGGCTACGAAAAGATCATCGGCTCCTTTAGCAAGGTCTTGTCGAAAACCGAAAGGAAAGATTGCGTGACAAGGAAAGAATTATTAGCCGTCGTGAAGTCCATTGAACACTTTTTTGTAAAGGACGAACCATGTCACGTTGAAATGACTCCTGCAATTCCGTAATCCCGATGGCCAGGTCGCAAGGCTGATTGAACGATTACAAGAATATGATCTTACACTGAACACTGGCGGGCAACAACCATCGAAATGCCAATGCTCTTTCAAGACGCTGCCCGAAGGACTGCCGACATTACTCTGGTCTGGAAAAGAAAGTCTGCCCGGTATTATAAACCATCGTCGTTAACGTCCATTACCGGAAGAGGTACGACAGCAGGAGGCTGATCCTGAACTAAAAATGGTAGTGAAATGGAAGCGTGTGGGAGAAAGACCAGTCTGAGAAGTCGTCAGTCTTTCCAACAGAACCTTAAAAAGCTTATTAGGCCCAGTGGAAATCATTGGAGGTGAAGAACGGTGTCCTGAAGCGAGCGCTGCAAAGTGAAGTTAGGTCGAAGTTCGTAGTTCCAAGAAGCCAACTGACAATAGTATTAAGACACCGGTTCTTCAGGAGGGCATTTCGGCGTGAAAAAATCGTAATAATTGCGTAAATATTGTAAGGACAATATACGTGTATAGAGAAGAAAACCAGGTCCGTGAAGCTAGCACAACCATTACAGCACAATCAAATAAAACCTTTGTAAATATTTAGTACTCATTAATTACTAATTAATTACTAAAAAGAAAAATTTATTACTGCTGCCTTTTTAAAAAAAAATCGGGTTGTTCCAGCCTCACAGTGAAGCTAGCACAACCGCACCAAAAATAAACAATGATTGCAAAAAACTAACGTACCTATTAATTACTAATTAATTACTCAAAAATCAAATTTATTACTGTTGCGTTTTAAAAAAAAACATGGGGTTGTTCCAGCATCACAGTGAAGCTAGCACAACCACACTAAAAATACAGCACAACTAAATAAAAACAATGTCAATATTTATTACACATTGATTACTAACTAATGGCACAAAATACATATTTACTACTGCTCCAAAAAAAAAGATATTAATCTTAAAACATCTACCAAAGTATCTAACGTGGAATTTTCCGAGATTTAACGAGACTACAATTTATTACTCCAGCACAACCGACAGATTATCGTTTATATCAACAACTATCATTAGTTAGAACCAGATTCTAGCATATTTCGACATAATTACCCTGTCCAAATTCGTTAAAACACATACAATACACCTTTATAAGGGAATTTCCAATCTGAATGAAGTAGGATGAAACTACAATTTATTACTCCAGCACAACCGACAAATTATGGTTTATATCAACAAATATCATTAGTCAGAACCAGATTCTACTATATTTCGACATAATTACTGTGTCTAAATTCGTTAAAACACATACAATACACCTTAATAAGGGAATTTCCAAGCTGAATGAAGTAGGATGAGACAACAATTTATTACTCCAGCACAACCGACAAATTATCGTTTATATCAACAAATATCATTAGTCAGAACCAGATTCTACCATATTTCGACATAATTACCGTGTCTAAATCCGTTAAAACACATGCAATAAATATACATTAATAAGGAAATTTCCAATCTCAATGAAGTAGGATGAAACTACAATTTATTACTCCAGCACAACCGAAAAATTATGGTTTATATCAACAAATATCATTAGTCAGAACCAGATTCTACCATATTTCGACATAGTTACCGTGTCTAAATTCGTTAAAACACATACAATACACCTTAATAAGGGAATTTCCAAGCTGAATGAAGTAGGATGAGACAACAATTTATTACTCCAGCACAACCGACAAATTATCGTTTATATCAACAAATATCATTAGTCAGAACCAGATTCTACCATATTTCGACATAATTACCGTGTCTAAATTCGTTAAAACACATGCAATAAACCATAATAAGGGAGTTTCCAATCTGAATGAAGTAGGACGAGACAACAATTTATTACTCCAGCACAACCGGCAAATTATCGTTTATATCAACAAATATCATTAGTCAGAACCAGATTCTACAATATTTCGACATAATTACCGTGTCTAAATTCGTTAAAACACATGCAATACACCTTAATAAGGAAATTTCCAATCTGAATGAAGTAGGACGAGACAACAATTTATTACTCCAGCACAACCGACAAATTATCGTTTATATCAACAAATATCATTAGTCAGAACCAGATTCTACCATATTTCGACATAATTACCGTGTCTAAATTCGTTAAAACACATGCAATACACCATAATAAGGGAGTTTCCAATCTGAATGAAGTAGGACGAGACAACAATTTATTACTCCAGCACAACCGGCAAATTATCGTTTATATCAACAAATATCATTAGTCAGAACCAGATTCTACCATATTTCGACATAATTACCGTGTCTAAATTCGTTAAAACACATGCAATACACCATAATAAGGGAGTTTCCAATCTGAATGAAGTAGGACGAGACAACAATTTATTACTCCAGCACAACCGGCAAATTATCGTTTATATCAACAAATATCATTAGTCAGAACCAGATTCTACAATATTTCGACATAATTACCGTGTCTAAATTCGTTAAAACACATGCAATACACCTTAATAAGGAAATTTCCAATCTGAATGAAGTAGGACGAGACAACAATTTATTACTCCAGCACAACCGACAAATTATCGTTTATATCAACAAATATCATTAGTCAGAACCAGATTCTACTATATTTCGACATAATTACCGTGTCTAAATCCGTTAAAACACATGCAATAAATATAATTTAATAAGGAAATTTCCAATCTCAATGAAGTAGGATGAAACTACAATTTATTACTCCAGCACAACCGAAAAATTATGGTTTATATCAACAAATATCATTAGTCAGAACCAGATTCTACCATATTTCGACATAGTTACCGTGTCTAAATTCGTTAAAACACATACAATACACCTTAATAAGGAAACTTCCAATCTGAATGAAGTAGGATGAGACTACAATTTATTACTCCAGCACAACCGACAAATAATCGTTTATATCAACAAATATCATTAGTCAGAACCAGATTCTACCATATTTCGACATAATTACCGTGTCTAAATTCGTTAAAACACATGCAATAAACCATAATAAGGGAGTTTCCAATCTGAATGAAGTAGGACGAGACAACAATTTATTACTCCAGCACAACCGGCAAATTATCGTTTATATCAACAAATATCATTAGTCAGAACCAGATTCTACAATATTTCGACATAATTACCGTGTCTAAATTCGTTAAAACACATGCAATACACCTTAATAAGGAAATTTCCAATCTGAATGAAGTAGGACGAGACAACAATTTATTACTCCAGCACAACCGACAAATTATCGTTTATATCAACAAATATCATTAGTCAGAACCAGATTCTACCATATTTCGACATAATTACCGTGTCTAAATTCGTTAAAACACATGCAATACACCATAATAAGGGAGTTTCCAATCTGAATGAAGTAGGACGAGACAACAATTTATTACTCCAGCACAACCGACAAATTATCGTTTATATCAACAAATATCATTAGTCAGAACCAGATTCTACCATATTTCGACATAATTACCGTGTCTAAATTCGTTAAAACACATGCAATACACCATAATAAGGGAGTTTCCAATCTGAATGAAGTAGGACGAGACAACAATTTATTACTCCAGCACAACCGACAAATTATCGTTTATATCAACAAATATGATTAGTCAGAACCAGATTCAAGCATGTTTAGATATAATTACCCTGTCCAAATTGGTTAAAACACAAAGAAATGGTGATCTGAAAGACCCGGTTCAATTTTGGTAAATACCTTATAATACGAAAGGAATCACGGTATTACGCTAGGGCAGCAGACAAGTTAACAACATGGTGATAAATCTGTTATATCCAATTATAGACCTATTTCAATGATTACTAACTTGGCAAAAATATTTGAAAAAATCATTAAGAAAAGAATAAATCTATATTTAAAAAGTTTAATCTTATATCAGATAAATAATTTGGATTTCAGGAAAATAAAAGTACACAAGAAGCTATAGCATATTTAACATCTATGATAAATGATTCAATAGATAAAAGTGAACCCTATCTGTGTGTGTGTTCTTAGATCTCGCTAAGGCATTTGATACTGTTAGTCATGTATTACTCCTAAATGCATTGGAAGATATTGGTTTTAGAGGCATAGCGTTAGCATAAATGAAAAGTTATCTATCGGAGCGAACACAGTTTGTACAGATTATGGACGTTAGTTAAGGGCAGAAATCGTGTAATTGAATACGGTGTGCCGCAAGGTACGGTATTGGGACCTCTCCTTTTCTGTATTTATGTTAATGATTTGTATAAGCTAAGCACTAGAGGGACGATTATTAGTATGCTGACGATACTGCCATTTTTTACCAAGGTCATTCTTGGGGAGATGTGAGAGCAACTGCTGAGATTGACCTAAGGCTTATAAAAGACTGGTTTAACTTTAAAATATTAACAATAAATTTTAATAAAACTTAATATTTGACATTTACTTCTTATAAACATAAACTGCTCACTTTTAATAAACTTACTATAGATTTATAAACATGAATTGACGAAACAAATACAATTAAATATTTAGGTATAACTATAGATAAACATTTACGTTGGGATCATCATATTAATAATTTCCGAGTAGACCGATTCGTCGATGTTATTGGATTCTGTGACAATTGATTCATCAACTTCTTTGTTTTTTCGATGAAATGTTTTACATGCATACACATACAATGATGAAATTTTGATGGAATTATTCAACTCCTGGCAAATATCATTCCAAATTGGATGAAGCTTCGAAACACATTTTTTTGTTTTTGCATTTGCATGGTTTTGCAAGTTCTAAGTAAGATATCATTGTCTATACATGCTTTTCGACCAACTTTCATTTTGATAAAGTACAATAAGCATACACAGGCGCGCGCGCGCGCGCGCACGCACACACGCACACACACACACTTCAATTAATTAGTATTAGATTTATAACACGATCTATTTTATTTGGAGTCAACTGTACATCAATTTAGACGAGGGTGCAATTGAAAGTGCAAAATCTCCTACTTCCCAAGGAATAATTCTAAGTTCATAAGTTCAGCTACAATTTCAACTTTCTTAGAATTATTGGCGTTTACAAAAGCACCACTACACCCATCTAAACTTATATCACACGTATTAGACCTTTTAATTAAGGTATAGAATACTAAGGTAGAAATAAAAGCACTTGACGTGGTTTTTACACTATCGCCAAAAGACTGAACATTTAAAAGAAATTACAATAATATTGTAACGTTCTTTTTAAAATAATAACAAAAGTGCTGTTTAAATCGTCTATTAATAAAAAATATTTATTTACAAACACTAATGAATACACTATAAATTAACGCTATGATTATAAACCATTAAAACTATTATTTACAGACTATGAATTTCTAATACAACATTTATCTTCACATTTACTATTTATTTCGTGATACACACAGTTAATGACTCGCTGTTGACTGCTCCTCTTTTATCCGCGAAGTCGATTTCGATTATAGTGAGATCTAAGAACACACACACAGATAGGGTTCACTTTTATCTATTGAATCATTTATCATAGATGTTAAATATGCTATAGCTTCTTGTGTACTTTTATTTTCCTGAAATCCAAATTATTTATCTGATATAAGATTAAACTTTTTTAAATAAAGATTTATTCTATTCTTAATGATTTTTTTTAATATTTTTGCCAAGTTAGTAATCATTGAAATAGGTCTATAATTAGATATAACGGATTCCTTTCGTATTATAAGGTATTTACGAAAATTGAACCGGGTCTTTCAGATCACCATTTCTTTGTGTTTTAACCAATTTGGACAGGGTGATTATATCTAACCATGCTTGAATCTGGTTCTGACTAATCATATTTGTTGATATAAACGATAATTTGTCGGTTGTGCTGGAGTAATAAATTGTAGTGTCATCCTACTTCATTCAGATTGGAAATTTCCTTATTAAGGTGTACTGCATGTGTTTTAACGAATTTAGACACGGTAATTATGTCGAAATATGGTAGAATCTGGTTCTGACTAATAATATTTGTTGATATAAACCATAGTTTTTCGGTTGTGCTGGAGTAATAAATTGTAGTTTCATCCTACTTCATTCAGATTGGAAATTTCCTTATTAAGGTGTATTGCATGTGTTTTAACGAATTTAGACACGGTAATTATGTCGAAATATTGTAGAATCTGGTTCTGACTAATGATATTTGTTGATATAAACGACAATTTACCGGTTGTGCTGGAGTAATAAATTGTTGTCTCGTCCTACTTCATTCAGATTGGAAACTCCCTTATTATGGTGTATTGCATGTGTTTTAACGAATTTAGACACGGTAATTATGTCGAAATATGGTAGAATCTGGTCCTGACTAATGATATTTGTTGATATAAACGATAATTTGTCGGTTTTGCTGGAGTAATAAATTGTTGTCTCGTCCTACTTCATTCAGATTGGAAACTCCCTCATTATGGTGTATTGCATGTGTTTTAACGAATTTAGACACGGTAATTATGTCGAAATATGGTAGAATCTGGTTCTGACTAATGATATTTGTTGATATAAACGATAATTTGTCGGTTGTGCTGGAGTAATAAATTGTTGTCTCGTCCTACTTCATTCAGATTGGAAATTTCCTTATTAAGGTGTATTGTATGTGCTTTAACGAATTTAGACACGGTAATTATGTGTAAATATGGTAGAACCCGGTTCTGACTAATGATATTTGTTGATATAAACGATAATTTGTCGGTTGTGCTGGAGTAATAAATTGTAGTCTCATCCTACTTCATTCAGATTGAAAGATTACTTATAAAGGTGTATTGTATGTGTTTTAACGAATATAGACACTGTAATTATGTCGCAATATGGTAGAATCTGGTTCTGACTAATGATATTTGTTGATATAAACCATTATTTCTCGGTTGTGCTGGAGTAATAAATTGTAGTCTCATCCTACTTCATTCAGATTGGAAGATTCCTTATAAAGGTGTATTGTATGTGTTTTAACGAATATAGACACTGTAATTATGTCGAAATATGGTAGAATCTGGTTCTGACTAATGATATTTGTTGATATAAACCATTATTTCTCGGTTGTGCTGGAGTAATAAATTGTAGTCTCATCCTACTTCATTCAGATTGGAAATTTCCTTATTAAGGTGTATTGTATGTGTTTTAACGAATATAGACACTGTAATTATGTCGAAATATGGTAGAATCTGGTTCTGACTAATGATATTTGTTGATATAAACCATAATTTCGCGGTTGTGCTGGAGTAATAAATTGTAGTTTCATCCTACTTCATTCAGATTGGAAGTTTCCTTATTAAGGTGTATTGCATGTGTTTTAACGAATTTAGACACGGTAATTATGTCGAAATATGGTAGAATCTGGTTCTGACTAATGATATTTGTTGATATAAACCATTATTTGTCGGTTGTGCTGGAGTAATAAATTGTAGTCTCATCCTACTTCATTCAGATTGGAAATTTCCTTATTAAGGTGTATTGCATGTGTTTTAACGAATTTAGACACGGTAATTATGTCGAAATATGGTAGAATCTGGTTCTGACTAATGATATTTGTTGATATAAACGATAATTTGTCGGTTGTGCTGGAGTAATAAATTGTTGTCTCGTCCTACTTCATTCAGATTGGAAATTCCCTTATTAAGGTGTATTGTATGTGTTTTAACGAATATAGACACTGTAATTATGTCGAAATATGGTAGAATCTGGTTCTGACTAATGATATTTGTTGATATAAACCATAATTTCGCGGTTGTGCTGGAGTAATAAATTGTAGTTTCATCCTACTTCATTCAGATTGGAAGTTTCCTTATTAAGGTGTATTGCATGTGTTTTAACGAATTTAGACACGGTAATTATGTCGAAATATGGTAGAATCTGGTTCTGACTAATGATATTTGTTGATATAAACGATTATTTGTCGGTTGTGCTGGAGTAATAAATTGTAGTCTCCTCCTACTTCATTCAGATTGGAAGTTTCCTTATTAAGGTGTATTGTATGTGCTTTAACGAATTTAGACATGGTAATTATATCGAAATATGGTAGAATCTGGTTCTGACTAATGATATTTGTTGATATAAACGATAATTTGTCGGTTGTTCTGGAGTAATAAATTGTTGTCTCATCCTACTTCATTCAGCTTGGAAATTTCCTTATTCAGGTGTATTGTATATGTTTTAACGAATTTGGACAGGGTAATTATGTCGAAATATGCTAGAATCTGGTTCTAACTAATGATACTTGTTGATATAAACGATAATCTGTCGGTTGTGCTGGCGTAATAAATTGTAGTCTCGTTCAATTTTATTCAAAATGGAAAATTCCACGTTAGATACTTTGGTAGATGTTTTAAGATTAATATCTTTTTTTTTTGGAGCAGTAGTAAATATGTATTTTGTGCCATTAGTTAGTAATCAATGAATAATAAATATTGACATTGTTTTTATTTAGTTGTGCAGTATTTTTAGTGTGGTTGTGCTAGCTTCACTGTGATGCTGGAACAACCCCATGTTTTTTTTTAAACCGCAACAGTAATAAATTTGATTTTTGAGTAATTAATTAGTAATTAATAGGTACGTTAGTTTTTTGCAATCGTTGTTTATTTTTGGTGCGGTTGTGCTAGCTTCACTGTGAGGCTGGAACAACCCGGTTTTTTTTTTAAAAGGCAGCAGTAATAAATTTTTCTTTTTAGTAATTAATTAGTAATTAATGAGTACTAAATATTTACAAAGGTTTTATTTGATTGTGCTGTAATGGTTGTGCTAGCTTCACGGACCTAAGAAAACCTTATATATATATATATATTTTTTTTAATTTTCTTTTCTATTTTATTTTATTATTTTTTTAGATACTAGGGTCTTCACCCTAAGAATAAATTGTAAATTATGTTATTTATAAATGTAAACATTGAACAAAAACTTTATTTTTTATAATTCCCAGATCGGGAAGATGAGGCTGAAGTGGCTGTTAATAGAGTAAGGCCTGAATATGATCTCTGATGACAAGATCTCTTAAAAGTCCCTGTCGATTTTTCCATTGCCCACTGTTTACCGAAGACCTTCGTATGGCAAGAGTGTAAAATTATGTAAGGATCTTTGAAAAAAATCATTGACTGCAGTTTCACTTTGAAATCAGATAAACCACAACATAGGCGCCCGGAAGGGGGGGCTAGGAGGAGCACTTGCCCCCCCCCAGGAAGTTGAACAATTTGAATTTTATTAAAAATTTTGTATAATATGCCGTTTTTTCTAAGCTTCATCTTCAGCTTTATTCAAGACTTGCCCCCCTAGCATGCCGTTCATTCTAGGTTTGCCACCCCTAGACAAATTTCTGCGGGCGCCTATGAACCACAATGATACAAAGAAGTTTCTAGTATTAAAATGTTTATTAATATTTAATATTACATTAAATAAACACATAATTAACTAAATGTCTACCTGTAACTAGCAAGATTGTTTTTTAATATAAATTAATTTTTATTAAGCAGATTTTTGATATCAGTAACTCTCGATTTAATTTCAGGCTGGTTATCCTTGCTAAGCTCTGGTAAAATATCATTAAAAGTTTTGCTTATTTTATTAAATTCAGTATGCCTATTCTTTTCTGAAAATAATTGTTGAATTTTAGAATATAATTATTTTTATTAAAAAAAAATAACAAACCTTTTAAATTAGTCGCAAGTGAATAAATCACACTTAATGTTTCTTTCCTCAGTCTCGTATGTTTCGTAATACCTATGCAAAAAATTAAATATCACAACATTAAAAATATATTTCAATATTAACAAATGACAATACCTAAAGCATAATTATTAACTTTTATAATATTATCCACAATTCTCTCTAAGCTGTCTTCTTCTTCGTTAGTTAATCTATCTTCTTTAAGCAATATTAATTTATCCACATAATCACGCAAAGCTGCAATCACACAAACTTGAATAGATCTAGTGTTATTAAGTAAACAAACACTGCAATGTTCAACAAACAATTCCCTATATTTTTCTTGAGTACTTTTACTATTTTCAGGCCAAGCTTTTCCCAAAGTTTCATAAACAACTTCTTTCATTTTAAAATCATTTTCACGCTTCTTATTTACTTCTTCTGAAGACATATCTTCATCCTCGTCCTTACTTGACCCTGCATTATTCGCAGATAGAATTGATTGTGCTATATTATAGATCTCGTCAAATTTGTCAACCTGAAGAGCTGATAATATTTCTCCTAGTGACCTTAATGCACTAGTTTTATAAACAATTTCTTCTTTGCGGCTTTCTTTTAAAACTGCATCTACTATAGAATTCAGATCTATATCTTTATCGGTTTTTAGGGAGTCTCTAAAGAGAAAATAGAAATTGGTACCTACATAAGGAGAATTCAAAAGTAACAAAGTAGGTACTTACTTGCAGCCTGTGCAAATGCTTGCAAGAGCTTTTAGTAGTTTATCTTTTCCATTCCATGTCCGTCCACTAAGACCATTGAGTAAGATTTCTATTAAAGCATTCCTGTGTTTTGTTTCTAATGTGGATCCCAATTTAGTTGCTACTGTACTAATAGAATTTGCAGCCTAAAATAATAATTCTATGTTTTATGAAAACATGACCATATTTAATTTACACTGGGACCAAAAAGACAGGCAGTCGCTACCATGTAGAAAATGGTATGTATTTAAGACAGTGAAACAAAATTTTATACACGTACAGTCTGTTTGATTTAAAATGTCCCCCCTAGCAACTTTATTTTCGGTCAGAAATGGTATTAATCACATATATTATTAAATGGCATAAAATTCTCTATGTTCTGGTTAAGAAAATTTTGTATTTACTAAATCAGTGTGAGAGTGATGAGACTCTTTTTAACCATAATAAATATTCATACAGTTCCATAAGAAAGTTTCCAAGAAAAACATGAAAAAGAATCTACTGCTAGTCGGCTGTGTTGTGGTTACGCCAATTAATAAAACAAATTTAGTTATCAAGCTTAGATGCTTAGATAAACTAACGAAACTTTAGTTATTCTGTTTCACATCTGTCAAATTTAATAATTGGTTTACTTTGCACTTAAACTGATTTCTGTTTTGAAATTAAAAATAGATAATTTTAACAGATAGATACTGTCATGTTATTTAACATGCCAAAAAGGAATTTACTCACACAATTATTTTAGCCAATTTATGAGTTGCATAACCTCAATTTCAAAATTATTATTTTGAGTAATGTTTCTTTTATGAATTAAGATATCTTATTTATGATTAACATGCACATTTGAACATTTTCATTTTAATAAAATTTAAGTCAGTATCAAAGCAAGATTTCACCTAGAACGGACAAGGTGTACTGTATTAAGGGTGTATACTAATATTTACCCACTTGCATTGTAAAGATTTAGTTAAAACTATGTTTTCTTTATAACGAGGTTCTGCAATATTGAAAGTTTCTTGTAATTAAAATTTTTAAAGCTCTTGGTTGAATTATTTTGATGGTTTATTGGCTATAAAGCTGTTTCTTTACCAATAATTGATACAATCTTAAATGTAGGGGCTGGATTTTAACACATATAATTATGTTGCGTCTTGAAACGTTCAATGAATATTGTTAACTGGTTTGAATTTTCATGTTGTTGATACCTAAAATTATGCAAATAATGTTTGGTAGGATATAATGTTTCGATTTGTGAAGATGGGAAGGTGTAGGAAGGTATTTTTAAGTAACTAAGTTAATCACTAGTTGTTTAAAAATTAGGTTCCATCGACATTCAAAACAGGGCTTATTTTGTAATGAACATATAAGTGTAACATACCAATGGATTCAGAATTTTATTATCTATAACTTTATCTAATTAGTTTTTGTGCTAATTAAAATTTATAAACAATAATTTGATTATGTTATAAATCAAATGTCAGGGCTCATTTGAGAGGTCTAGAATCAAAGGCAGCAATATCCATTTTTATCGAAAATGAGCTAAATACATCTTTAGATTTAAATACTCTACTTAATGGTAATTTTCTTTTATGCCAAAATCGCTTAGATTGCTTTCATTTCTCAAGACAAAGATTGGGGTTGGTTTCAGAATGAGCAACATCCAAGGAATATTTGGATTCAAATACGGCAATATCCCATTTAACCAATCAAATCACAGCCGTTCGCCACTTAAGATATTCGTACATAGTTTCGCACATTATTGTTGCTAATGAATTATGTGTTTGGTCATTGGTGTGGTGAAAGTGTGAATTTAATAATTATTACCTGTTTGTTGATGAGATAATCATAACAATTAGTTGAAATTAAAAAGAAGCTTCACGGGTTCCTCCTGATAAAATATATTAAAGTCTCCGAATAGAACATAGGTAAAGGTCGCGTGCCTAGATGTAAATTTTCAATATAGCAAAACCAAAAACTCATACAATGTTGAAAAATAAAAAAGTATATCTTGCACATGTATACTGTTATTGCCACAAACATTATCAGAAACTGTGATTATATGATAAAAAATATGTAGGTACTGTTTTTGCACCGAATGCATTCGTGTACTAAATAGATCATAAAAATTTATATTCTGTATTGTTTCTAACCCAACCAACGCAAGACATGCTAAAGTATCAAAATTTGTACACAGCTCATTTTTGGCGCAAACGGCATTTGTATTATTCTTGCACCAAACCTCAATGTTATTTAAATACAGTAAATATTTGTAAGATAATTAAATAAATGTTAATCTCAATTTAAAATATTTCTCTAAGTTTTATATTATCAGAATAGAATAGTACTTTTTTCTACACTACATATGATAATTTTGGAATCAAACATAGCAATATCCTTCTCTTGGAATCAGATTCGTCAATATCCATAATCAAATTTAAAAATTAAGATAATTGAATAATGTTACATTTAAATTGATTACTGATTTTCGATATTGCTGCTTTATTTAATATAATAACATTTGATTTGCATTCATATTTCCATCCCGAAATTCAGGATAGCTTTTCGCTCTTCCTAAAAATTAGAGAAAATTGCAGCCTTTGATACTAAACCCCTCATTTGTCTCAATGAAAATTTAGCAGATATTTCAATTGTTTATCAGAATCATATATAAGCACAGCCATTTTTTGTAACAAATTCTCTTTCAAATTTCATCTTGAAGAAAGTGCACACGACATGTTCAGATTAATAAAAATAAAGGTTATGTTGACCTAATTTAGAAATTTCAAAGTTTTGCGGTTAGATTTATTTATGCTAAACATCAAAGGGTAACAATTTACAAAGTTGTTAATTAAAAGGGTTTATTTAAAAAGTACCTCAATTAAAATAAAAGTGATTAATTTATTCTTCGATGGAAATTTTATTATCTGCTGACAGAAAAAAATTATGCATTTTATTGAATCTTAAATGGATTTGGATATAAATAAACAAAATTTTACTTACCATGGTTTTAAAAGAATTAAATGGATTTTGAATTTCAATTAGTAAACACTTAATTTCGCAATATTGAAAAGAGGTCGTTCACATCTTTCTTCAATTCTTTGTCAAGTTAATGATAGCAGACAGCTGTTACCAGGGGTTTCAGAATATCAAGTTGGTATTTACTAGGCATCAATTTCTAATCAAGGAAAGGATGACTATCCTAGTAATTAAAAAAATTGAGTTTTTTTGTAGTATTTAATTTAATCATTAATATAAGAAATTTTGATGATACCAAAAGGGCATATAGAATAATTGTAAACAAATTATTCTCTTTATTTCAAGAAGAAGTTTTTTATATGTAGTTTAACTAAAACAATTTATTTATGAATTTATTTTATCCACAAATAAATAATATTTAATTACTTAAAGATTAATGAAAAGTAATTATAGAATTAAAAAGAGAAAATCTTGTATTCATATTTTTGATTGCTATTTAAATCATAAACATTTATTTCTGTCATTTTATTTAAAAAAAAAGAAAATTTTTGATGGTATCAATTTTTGTTTTGTTTATTGTTTCTTTGTTACTTGTTAATAAAAATAAAAATAATTAATTAATTATATTTATTGTAAATAAAAATTGTGTCGTTTTCATATATGAGATTTATTTGTATGTTTTTTTTTATCATTTTTTTTCCACAATAATTATAAGGATATAGCAAACTATACAAGCGACTCGCCTCGGAGAGTCTCTGTGGAAAGTAAGGCTTTTCACAACTACAATATATTTAGCCGCAGCATTTATTTCAATTACAGGTAAGCACGTAAAAATGTAAAAATTGTGTGCAAATAAATGTGTTTTTCTCACTTGACTTGATTGATTTTAGACTTAAGGACCCTTTCTTCAGGCATGGTCACAAATGGGAGTTTTAAAAAGGCCACAACGCGTGCATTTGATGAAGAAAAAGAACTAGAAGTGTTGCTTTCGGTTCAGGAAGATTCTAACACTTCTGTATGCGAATTGGCCCAATTACTAAATTTTGACAAATGTAGAACATCAGGATAACTAAAGTGTCATTATTTTATCTAAGCTTGCTAGATAATTTTGTTTTATTAATTAGAGTAACCTAAATTCAAAGCCTACTAGCAGTAAATCCTTCTTCACCTTCCTTTGCAAATCTTATGTAAGAGTATGAAAGTTAATTATGGCTGAAAAGAGAACACAATACTAGATCGCTTTTATTAAAAAAAATACCTACCATGTAATCTCACGCCGATTTAGTAAATACAAAATTCCCTGAATTACATAGAATTACATTAATGAACATAGAGAATTTTATGTCATTTAATAATATGTATTGTTTCAATTTGATTTTGTATAAAATTTTGTTTTACCATCTTAATCAGTTTCTGAGATATTCCACCATTTCCATACATAGTACCAACCAGTATTGTCAAATAAGACGTCTATCTTTTGTCTAAACTACTTTTTCGTACTACCAATTCTTACCTGTGCTTTCATAGTCCACGAAGGCGATTCTAAAGCTACCTTTAACGTATCACATATAAGCTCAATATTTTGCCTTATACCAGACTCAGTACCAGGACTGTTTTCCGACCAAATCTCATTCCAAATTTCAATAGTGCTTTCTGTTTCTGGTGTCTTCTCACCATGCATTGCAAAAAATACTAACGGTATTACCACATCAGAGTGTGCTTTTAAAATTTCTTGGTTATGATTTGCTACTGACTGTATTGTCTGAGCACAAGCAGATCGGATAGTAACATCTGTAAACAGTAAAAACAAAAATATCAACATAACAAATAAAGTTATAACAAACACACCTTCTCTCTCAAAATACCAATGTCGAATTTTAGCAAAAAGCTTTTCTGCGCTCGACTCTTTTGCAGTTGAAACTAAATGTCCTATAGTGGATGCATAATGTTTTCTGATAGCTGCATTACGATCACTTAAACCGTTTACTAATGCTGCTAAAAATTTACCTGGAGACAAATACTATAAAATTTACAAATCTAACCTCACGCTTAGAAGTTTGATTAGAATACCTGCATAAGGTTGTAAATCTTGACCTAATTGAACAACTAATAATGTTACAAAATGAGCACAAACAATTCTAGTGCCAAGCCCAACAGAAGCTCTCATTAATTCAGTTACTTTAGGCGTAAGTTCTTCTAATATCGAAGCATCAGCATATTGGATACACTAAAATATAAAACAGAAACAAAAATCTTTAATTTAATTTAATTAATTAAAAACCTACTTTAGCTACAGTTTCAGTAGTAAAATGTGATTTAGCAAATGAAGCTCTAGCACTATCAACAGCTTCCTGAGCTTGACTTTGTCCACTTAACATCGTGCTCCAATATGAAAGTTTGCTCGATTCCAATTCACCTGTTGCTTGTAAAAGTGCTGGTATAAGTTGAGGTAAAAATGGTTTCAATTGGTTTCCAGCAGCACCAACTAGTTCTGATACAGTCTGCAAACTATATAAACAAGTGAATCAATTAAGTAATTAGTACGTTTAAGAAGTACAAACCTTACAGAACGAACCTCTGCTACTGAATTTGTTATACCAACATTCAATAAAATAGGTAAGATTGCCTGAACCATTTTAACACCAGCTTTACCCTGACTTGCATCGCAGCCACGAACACACAACTACAAAAAAATTTTAATTTAGTTAAACGTTTAGTCTCTTATCTCTTAGATTCTCCTACTATATGACAAATCAGTTTGTTCATGCTTTGAACAATAGCTATGTGTGTATTAAAGAGTGCAAAATGATAGATTGCAGATCAAAAGAGAAAGTTGAATACCTCTCAAGAGCAGCAAGAAAAATGCTTTGCATCCGAAGAACGGGTTGATATCTAGTGCTCATGCAATATTAAAAACATTTATTGTCTTTGTACCAAGATAAAAATGTTTTGAGAGTTAACTACCACTCCAAGATAACAAAAAACTGTAATATTGAAAATAATTGACGTTTATAGTATTGGGATGATATTTACTAAATAATATAATAATTATAAAATCCCCACGTTGATTGAGCAACAATAAAACTTATGAGATGTTATAGGCTAATATATATTATGTAATTAGGAGATCAAGCGATACTTTTTATATTTTATTTCGTATTTCAATCCTAATTTCTCCCTTTTAAAATCCATCCGAATTTATTGTATAAAGAAGCAAGTTGCCTTGTCTGTGTCATCATACGCGTAACTAAGGAGATAAAAAGCAGCATGCATGCATGCATGTGGCTATAATGCAACATCAAATTATTTACGTTGCCAACAACAACGGAGATCAAGAACGTCTTGAACTCCGGTATCATTGACAACGGAGATCAAGATATACTTTATATTACTAATTGTGCTATATAAAGAATTGTTTGAAATACGAAATGAAATAAATAAATAATTAATTAATTTGATTATGGCTAGCTTTAATACAAATGAAAATATAACAACCCAATAGCTTTCCTTTTTTCCCAATAGACTAACTCAGATTTATTTCGTTTGAGCATGAGATGAACAAATAAAAAAAAACTTATTAATTCTTGCACCTGAAAGAAAAGAACTTATTACAAGCCACACCTGGAACACTGCGTCTGGACGAGAAATTATCTTTGACCCTGTATATAAAATTTAATACTTGCATCCACATCAAAATAAAAATAAACCCTTTTATAAGTTGAAACACAGATTTTTATTTTATTAAACATAAATAAACCTTTACCACAGGAAAAACAAAATCCTTCAAAAGATATTAAAAAGGATAAACTTCCTTAAGATTGTTTAAGGAGGTTACAGCGGATCTTTGCGGGGTGAAGGGCAAGGGGATATCTCCTATGCTTTTACATAGGCTCTAACAAGAAATACCAATCGATGAAAAAATAAATTAACATTCTTAAAACTGAACAAAATAATTTTATTATGAATGCCTATAATGCATTTATTAATTATTTGTATTATATTAAAATAATTTAAGTCGATTGGAGTGCATTTGTTTAACTGTTGAAAGTGTAAAAATAAATGTAAATAGGTTAAGAATAGTGGCAACACCTCAAAGAAATCAATCGATTTTGTTGGTAGCAATGTTAGGTTTCAGCTTTCGATTGAGTTGACATCCTAACCTCCAAAAGTCAATCCCAAAATATAAGTGGAAACATTTTGAATGTTTTGTAATTTTGTATGCAATTACAGATGGAAATATTCTATTTTTTAACTTTTGTATAGTCTAAAGAGTACAATCTGCTAAGCAGATACAAGAAATATATAAAAAGTTGTTAAAGTTTAATACATATATTTTTAAAATTAGTATGTTTGTATTACTGATTTCGTGAAGATTCTGATTGTGATGATAAATTGTATTCATCACATTGCAAAATGTAATTTTGCATTTTGCAATATTTCCGTCGAATTAACATTTGTATTCTGATTATTAACGCAGAAGACTGAATTGTTCAACATAATCTGATTAATAAAATATATGATTATTAGATAATACAATAAAATATAGATTATTATAACAGTCATTATATGTCATCATTCTGTTCTGTTATTTCAATTCGCGCGCTATGAGGTGTTGTCACATCTCTACTGTCTTTCCACATATGTAGTGAAAAATTCTTGTTTTCTTTACTTTAAACTATTATTGTGCATTAACTAGACACAAGATTTCAAAAATATTGGGCAGCATTGTTCTTCGAATATGAAAGTATGTCATTTTAGTTTTTTATCAGATTCTCTACATTTCTTCATCAGAATTTTTAGTGAAAACTGCTAAAGGTTAGACGGTCTTCATAAGAGCCCATGTTAAATTCTGGATTTTATTTTCCATTTTTCTCGGTAATGGTACACAAGAAAATTATAAAAAAAAAGCTACCGAATAGAATAAGTGTCAAAGAACTCGAGGTTTAAATTTCAAGTCATTCTCTACATTTTTACATTTCGCTGTATCCTCCTTAAATGAATTAAAGGTAGTTGCCAACCAGACATTGGGGGTTGCAACTGCTTCCATTTAAACAAACTAATATGAAATAAATTAATCCAACTAATGCCCAGTATTATAAAACTATTTATTTCCTAAATAAAATTTACTTTGAGAATAAATTAATTTATTCTATCAATTTACGTATTAAATTGATAGAATGAATTAATTTATTATCAAAGTAAATTTTATTTAGGAAATAAAAAGTTTTATAATACCGGCCATAAATAAAATATTTACAATTGATAAACAAATTTTTAGAAATTGTTGTTAAAACAACAAACTTTGTTCATACGGAACCTCTTGACTTTAACAAGAATGAAATGAAATTTATATAAATTGTTCCCAATGGGTAACAATCCTTATTACGACCAACGTTGTATATGCAAATTGACTAACCAAATGTCAATGAATTCACTTCTAAAATGTTTAATTTGTTGTACAATCGGTAAAACAGTGTTTATCCAAATCAGCTGTTCTTAAAAATCCATACACATCGATATAAAAATTTTCCAATATTAAAATCTTCGATTTTATTAAATATAAAAAAATTATTGCAGTTGATAGATTTTAATATACAAAGTTATTTCCTAGAAAATCTTTAATGTTTAGGAAGTTTGTTTATGCATAAATTGCATTTAAAAATAACACACGATCTTATGCAAAATGGCAAGTTGTTGATACCTTTATTATAATAACTTCATAAAAAATGATGAAAAAAACTTAACACCAAAACATTTCACGTAAAACCGTTGTAAGATTGTGCCGTTAAAGTTTCAAATTTGTTAGGAGGATAGTTTTGCCAAAAAATAAATTAATACGAAGAATTTGTAGATTGAACGCTTGATATAGCTCACTTGGTAACAACGTCGCATTGCGAAAAACTACCGGGAAACTTAAATGCTTTATATAGCTCCATATAGAACCAGTGCCGTTGGTAATTTACATCTCGAAAATAAAATCAGTTGTATTAAATAAAAAGATACATAATTCGGGAATTTCTTACTGCTACGTTTTAAATGAATCTGAATAAATGGTGTTTTATATACATATATTTGCAGAGATAACCTCAAAACATGAGTCAACGTCATTTAGTGCATTAATTTGATTTTATCAGAACAACAAACGAAATACTGGTGCCAACTGAAGGCAACGTTGTCACTTTTTCACTACTCTAGAAGCGTATAATTTATTTATATTCTAGAGAGATTTCTTTAATTTTTAGTGTTTACATAGTAATGTTATTTTATATTTACTAATAAAAAAGTAAACTTGAATGAAATTTCTGGTTAGAACAATTGTTTCTTTCGTCAGTTTTTCACGTTCTTAAGTTTGGACTAGACAGTCAAAAGTTAATTTCTGACTTTAAAAAAACTAATAATTAATTAAAAACATATATAAATAATAACTAATTGCTTTCACATGCATTTTAATAAAACTAGTATCGTTTGAGCCATTATTTGAAGCAAGACTATGTAATTATTTCTATTTGTCAAAATAGCACAGTTCCATAATTTTTGGCTCAGACTATCCCACCACAACTTCCTTAAAGACTTTTTATTGGAAAGTGTATTTAGTATGCAACTTAATAATTGTTGCCATAGTTTAGTATGACAAACTGTTGGTGTTCCACTCATAAACTAAATTTTAATATTAAAAGAAACATTTGTTCAAATCAACTTAAGGGAAATCCTTTCCCAGACTGTGATTTTTTATGTAAGAATATCGAACAGTTTGGGTGGCGCCCTCTATTTTATTATTTAAATTGTATGGAAATGCTGGAAATATTTCCACGGAAGAAATGAATTGTAATAGGCAGGTAAAGGTAAAACATTGTTTAAGACAGGCATTTAAGGAAATACAATATAAACGAGAAAAAGGCGTCCAGGTTTTGATTGTGTCATACTGAACAACAGAAGAACTCAACACTTTGCCAAATCGTATGAGTCTTTTTCATAAAAAAATATTGCCTAAATAAAATGCCTAAAAAAATATGTATAAAGAAACTACATTAAAACCAAACCAAATAGGATACAAAATTAATTCAACATTTGTAAGGACAGTTCATTCCACCATCACCTGTATTCAAATACTAGTTCGTTGGTGATTGAAAATATAATGTGTAATTTTCTCTTATCTACTTTTCTATACCTACCACATTTATCAAGTTCAACTTTCTTTATTAAGACCAGATTGAAATCATTATATTCCAAAACATTCTCATTAGAAAACTTACCTTGCTAAACACTTTTGATGTTTTCACAGCAACCAAACGTGTGGCTTCATGGTGATCGTCCATAACTCTAAAAAGTTGCGTCCAAAGTTGTTCAATGTGATCAATACAATCGTGAATAGACTTATTCCCAGCGCCTTTAAGAAAATCTTGTAAAGCCAAACAGCACGACTGTCTAACCCTGTATTGCGAAGAAGTTAAATTTTCTAATAAATCAGCTAGAATTTCATCATAATACTGTTCAAGCTGAAATGATACGAACATTAAACCTATTTATGCTAACTAAACAAAAAAATACTAATACCATTTTTTGAGACTCTGGTACCAGAACTTGCCAAATATTTTGCATAGATGCTTGTAAATTAGGTGTGGGATCATATTGGTAACGATATAATTTTGGTATAATTTTTGGCAAATGATCTTTTAATTGATCACCACATTTTTCTGCAATAGATGAAAAACCAAATGCCGCACCTTTTTTGGAATTCCAAATTGAATTGTGATTAGCAAGATGCATGAACTGATAGATTAAATCGGGTTTGTTTAGATCTGAAGCCAGAGAACATAATTCCTTGTATGTTGATAGTTGTCCACTAGAAAATAAAAAAAGTGTCATTTTCGGAAGAAAAGTTATTGTATGTTAATACTGTTTCTGTTAAAGTTTTAGACCTAAAAACTGAAACTTATTAAACCTTACCCAGTAGGTGCTCTCCCTAATTCCCCTTCCTCAAAGAGCTTAGTATCACTTGCAACTTGTGCAACCTTTCTTCTTCCAGACGTCAATTGATCTACTAAAATAGTTAGTAATTCTTCAGATTTGGAATTATCATACACAAGGCACAATCCTTTAGAAGCAACATCCTGCACAATATCTAAAACCATTGTCAAATATAATACATCAAACATCTTCTTCTTTTCATTTATTCTCACCATTATTTTCACCTAACAGATCCAAAAATGCATTTTGAAAAACTTTTAGACGTGCTTTTACAGGTTCCCTATTAGCACAATTCTTTAGCAGAGCTAGCAACCAAATACAAGAAGCTTGCCGAGAATTTGGATGTGTCTCATTAGCAAATTTTAACAATTCATCTAATAACCAATTCAAATTATCATCAGATGGGGCATCCAGCATTGTGTTAGATGGAGTAAAATCTGTAGCAGGTACAATCCAAGGATCTCGTGCTTCTGGTGACCATATACTCTGAACACACATTACTAATGATTCTCCGACTGTAAAATGTACTTCAACATCTTTTGTCTGAAAAATTCCAAATTTTTGATCTCCTTTATTAAACAGTTAACTTTTATTCTAACCTCTTTAGCAGTATCTAAAAATCCCTGTATGACTTCTCTAGTATAAGGGAACTCTTCACCAACACATATTAAACCTAGCGATCTTGCAGCACGTTCTCTAAGCTTCGAAGTAAGTTTAACATTCTTCATGTTTTCCAAAAGTTGATTAGCTACACCAATTTTAGTAATTTTACCATTTGCTGGTCGCTTTGCGTCAGGACTACCATGTTTTGGAGCTTTTCCATTATCTAAAGGTAACGCTGTTGATTTTCCCAATAAGCCAATTGCTACATTAGCAGCAGATACCATTAATGGATTTTGATGAGTTAAGAATGGTACTAAATAAAATAAGTTCAGATGAACAGAATTTCTAATAAGAACACATTGATCATCACATACCTAAACTATTTACACAATTTTTAAATAATTCCCAATTAGAAAAACCATTGCCATTTAATTTCTTAGCCATAATTTTTCTTTCCATAGCATTAGCAATACCAAAAATAGCTCCATGTTGGGCTTCCAGATTTTTATGGCTAGTTTTTGATACTAGATGATTAATTGCATTTTCAAAATCTTTCTCAGCCAATACTTCATTAATAACAATTGCATATAATAAAGAGGCATATTCGCGTATTTCTTCCTTGGATGAATTCAACAAATCTCTAATCCAATCGACATTGTTTAGCAAAGATGAAGCTAATTTTGGAACGCACCCGATTATTTCCACCATACAGCACAGCGGTTGAATAGCTAATAATAAGTAATTGATATTAAAATCTCTAAAATGGATTTTGCTGTTTGCAGATAATACCTGGATTAGCAATAAATAGTTGACGTACTAGAGAAACATATTGCAACAGTGGATTTTTATCGATGACGTCGTTTTCCTTGTAAAGTTCTTGCAATTGCTTTCTAATGGTTGGTGTGAATTCGCAAGGATGCTTAATAATCTCACGAGTGAGTGGTACTTCTAAATTTTGGATTAGACAAAGTCTCAAGTATATTAAGATCTGTAAATTAAAAAAAATATATAACAGAAAACAAGGAACTTTTAAGTATGGGTTAGCAAGTTGCACATGGAATATGAAGATTAGTTTTTCAACATGTGCAGTTGGCCCTCCATATTCGTGGGGGTTAGGAGGCAGGACCTTGTGTAGTGTCCACACTTTTATACAAAGTGTAAAAACCATAAATATCTCTACGTCACCTACAAAGCACACACTGATAATAGAGACAATAAACATGAGTAAGGCTTGGCTAGTACTGAGAGAAAAAGATGGCATTCCCGAACAGAGTGAGTAGTCCATAGTTCTTCAGGAACTTTTTACAAAATGCGAGATTATGTTATTATTAATAACAAAAAGTAAATGGAATCTAGTTGTTTACATAATGAGATTTCTGATGTGAAACACTGGTTACCATAATTGCTTGATATGACCTCCATTTTGTTGTTGTAAAATTACCAACCATTCCTCCAAATTGTATAGAGCACTATTCAACATTTCTGGTTGAATTGCACGAACTTGCTCCCTGATACTGTCCTTTAATTCCTCCAGCGTTGTTGGACGTGTTCTAAACACCAAATTTTTTAAATAACCCCACAGCCAATAATCTGCTGGGTTTAGATCAGGTGATCTTGGTGGCCATGAATTTGCAAAATGTCTGCTTATAACACGATCTTGAAAAACCGCAGTTAACAATACTTTAACTGGTCGGTAAATGTGCGGAGGTGCTCCATCCTGCATAAAAATCATGTTTTCAATTCCTTCGTGCTCGTTTTGCAACTGTGGAATTGCATAATCCCTTAACATTTGCAGGTATCATTCACCAGTAACAGTTACAGATACGGCCTCCCCATTCTGTATTTCCTCGAAAAAGTATGGACCAATGATGAAATTAGCTGTGAAACCGCACCAAACAGTGACTTTTTTGTCCTGAAGACCTTGCTGAACGATTTCATGTGATTTTCTGTTGACCATATTCGACAGTTTTGAGTATTAACTCCACCGTTAAGAGAGAAATGGGCCTCATCTGTCCATAAAATATGAGATAACCATTCGGGTTCAATTTCTATCTGAGCCAATATTTGTAATGAAAAATCGTACCTGAGAGCAAAATCTGCATCCTTTAATTCAAACAGCAGTTGCAATTTATAGGGATAAATTTTTACGATTTTCCGTAAGATTTTCCAAACCGTGGTGTATGGCATTTGTGAATCGTTTTGATATCGCATTCACACTACTGATTGCTAGCGGATTAGTATTGGCTACGTTTTGATTTTCCTGAAGAACTTCTGCAACTTGGACATCACTAATCCTTGGTCTTCCTGATCTCAGAAGGTCAGTTACAGACCCTGTTCTTTCAAATTTGCTAAACCCATTTTCGTACGAAATCTTCGTAATCCAGCAGTGTAATTTTTACCGCATTCATAATAACATTGTTCTAAACCAATTCTTGTTTGCAGATCCATGTTCAAATTGTTACAATTTACGTTTACGCGAGTTTTATTTTGAGAACAATTATCTAAATTATGATACTTTCGTTTGACACTTGTATGAATAGTTGTCACGACAATTCTTTTGTTTTCCATAGATACACTAAAATTCCATTATGTAAGCAACTAGATTCCAATTACTTTTTGTTATTAATTTGATTTGTTAAAAATATACCGGGTGGGGCAATAGTGTGAGGAAGTCCGATAGCTCCTAAACGGTAACAGCTAGAAAAATCGTTCTACTACGGATGTAAACAGTGGATAGAGGCGCATCTAGAGAAATTATTTTCAAATATACAGGTTGTTGCAGAAAAGTGTGGCACGCTTAAGGTAATTTTTTTTTTTAAATAGAATGCCCCAAATATTTTTGCATATTTCACACCTCTCTTGGCAGGTTTATTCATATTTAAAATTCTACAGGGATTTTGTTGCAGGGGCTTGTAGGGTGCTCTTCTTTAAAAGAAAATGGACCAACCATGTACAGGGTGTTCAAAATTAATTTTTAAATTTAGAGAACTTCAAAGCTAAAATTCACAACTTTTTCAAATGGAACACCACCACCAATGGAACATGTATATTTTGTACCTTTGTGATGCAGAATTAAATAACGAACATTTTTTGTATGTACGTCCCTATAGCTATCTGTAACCACTTTTGATTTATTGAGAAAAAACTGCAAGAAGTACACAATTAAAAAATTATTTATTTAAAAAAAATCAGGGTTTTTCAAATAAAACAAAAGAAAAAACTATAACAAATGCTCCATATGTTGCCCATTTGCATGGACACACATTTCGATGCACCTTTGGAACGATCTTTGTACGTTTCTTAACATTGCCGGCGTGATACTTCTAAAAGCATGTATTATTCTATCCTTCATATTTTGGATTGTGGTTGGTGTCTCTGTATAAACAATTTCTTTCACATATCGCCATAAAAAGAAATCCATTTTTGTAAGATCAGGAGATCTGGCAGGCCATTTAGTGGGTCCATTCCTTCCAATCCATTGATGTGGGTAGATATTATTTAGGTGGTCTCTTACTGCATGTAAATAATGCGGTGAAGCACCGTCTTGCTGAAGCCACATCCCATTTCGTATCCTTTGAGGAAGGTTCGCCAATAATTGTGGCAGATAGTTCTCCAAAAAATGAAGATAAATAGCTCCAGTTAATGTACCATCAAAAAAATGTCGCCCTATTACATGTTCTCCAATAATTCACCCCCAAACGTTTATGGACCATCGTGCTGGTTATCAAGTTGTCTGAAAAAGTGGGGATTTTCTGTAGCATAATAATGGAAATTGTGCCTGTTAACAAATCCATTTTTATGAAACGTTGCCTCATCAGTGAACAAAACATTGTTGAAGAATGTAGCATCGTCTTGCATTTTACCTATGGCCCAATTACAAAACCGTAAACGTTTTAGAAAATCGTCATCAGTTAATTCCTGGTGCATTTGAATGTGATATGCATGAAATTTATTTTTCTTTAAGGTTCGACCAACAGAACGTCTACTTATTCCTACAGATGAACTCACTCCTCTCTGACTAACATGGGGATTCTCAATCGTTGCCAGCACAACAGATAACTCATTTTCTTCGTTCACAACATTGTTATTCGTTCACTTTTTTCATACTGTACATTGCCGGTCCTCACAAATCTATCGAGCAGGTTTTGAAAGCTGTGAACTTTAGGGAGCCTCCGTTCAGGATACCGTTAGTGGTAAATTCTGAGGGAAAGCATACAATTTCTTTCCGACTCGCCCAAAACAAAAGTCATGTCTACAAGTTCTTCATTACTAAAATTTATTTTGAAAAACTAAAACACCTACTAGAACTAAACACTGATGGTCGATAACTGCGAGAAATGTAAGTTTTGCATACGTGCACAACAATTGCTAGATGGTTTAATGTTTTGTTGAACAAAAACAACCAACACACTTGACAACTAATTAAATAATTGTTTTTAATTGTGTACTTCTGCAGTTTTTTTCTCAATAAATCAAAAGTGATTACAGATAACTATAGGGACGTACATACAAAAAATGTTCGTTATTTAATTCTGCATCACAAAGGTACAAAATATACAGGGTGTTCCATTTGAAAAAGTTCTGAATTTTAGCTTTGAAGTTCCCTAAATTTAAAAATTAATTTTAAACACCCTGTACATGGTAGGTCCATTTTCTTTTAAAGAAGAGCACCCTACAAGCCCCTGCAACAAAATCCCTACTTAAATTCGTCTTCACAGTTGCGGCCGTGAAAGCGTTAAACTGGGATAATGTAAAACTCAATTTAAAAAAAAAAATTATAACTTCTAATCCGGTAATTAGATACGCTAAAATTTTAGATATGAATAAACCTGCCAAGAGAGGTGTTAAATATGTAAAAATATTTGGGGCATTCTATTTAAAAAAAAAATTACCTTAAGCGTTCCACACTTTTCTGCAACACCCTGTATATTTGAAAATAATTTCTCTAGATGCGCCTTTATCCACTGTTTACATCCGTATTAGAACAATTTTTCTAGCTGTTACCGTTTAGGAGCTATCGGACTTCCCCACACTATTACCCCACCCGGTATAATCAGTTGAAATAACTTATCCCTTACTTTATGATAACCCTGTATAAGTTTTCATCGCTTAGTGTACACAATATTTATTGCAGTAATTATAAATTAGATTAATAATACATAAGTATAATCTATGCATTTATGACTTACTAAATTTCTTTACTTTTCTTTACATTTTCTAGTCTATGTGGACCACCTACGATTTTCTGCAATTGGCCATATAACTTCAAAAAATTCTCATTTAATTATTGATCTTGAATTATTAAATCTGCCATGAATTTGGAGGGCTGGCTGTAATTTTAAAAATATATTGACTTTCACTTCCGACAATCAACAACATGAATATGAACATCAAGAAAAGAATTTGTATTATACAAAAAATTTTGATAATCAGTAGCTTGAATAAAAACAATTACAAATATGTTTTAAATTTTTTTTACTTTGCATACTTTTTCAAGTTACGGGTACTCAGATGTGCGAAAAAAGTGTGATTTCTGAGTTGCAGAAGAATATTGATTTATCTACAATTCGAGTAAAATGAAAAAATTTGCTAAGGATAGCTGTTACAGAGGTTTAAAGGTCACACATGCTTAATGTTTTGTCAAATATTGTATGGTTGTTAGCGAAATTTTAGATTAAAAGATGTTTATTGGAATAAAGAATTTTTAGAACGGGATCCCAGAAATTAATTAGAATATAGAGAATGTTAAGGTAAGTAGGTGTTTTTATTAATCAACGGTTATGACTTTTATATACTGTAACAGATTTTTTTTTTAATTATTTACTTCAATATCTAGACTTCAAAGTTAATAATCGTTGTCATAGTTCGTTGTATAGACTGTTGGTGTTACATTCATAAACTAAATTTTATTAAAAGAAAATGTTGATTTGTCTATAATTTGAGTTGCAGTTGAGCCACAGTAATGAAATAGGGCTGGTTTTAGAGCTATTTTTATGGGCTTTAATATGATATATAACATGATAGGAATGTAAAATTTTTATTGTTTAAAAAAAACTGAAACTTTAAACTTTCCAAATTTCAAAAACATAACTTTCAGAATATGCAGAGAAATAGTTCTTCTTGACATATATTTTTGAAGATTTTTAAAATTACAGTTTTTTGAATAATTATATCTTATAGCGAAGATATAATTATTGGAAATTTTTAAACATTTTTCAGGAATTGAATTAGTGACCCTCACATGTATGTAACAAAATTCTGCAAACAAACTGAGGTGATATATAAAGTTCATCCACAAAGTTCAGCATATAGTTAAAATATGTTTATTCAAGATTATTCCCAGAACTTTGTAATTGTCTATCATGTATTCGCCAACTCCTGGCCATTACGTTTCGTTTATTCCCATTATTCCAATTGTGTGTGTTGACTCGCAGCCTCTCAGCCTCCGACTATTTAAAGCCAGCAAAGGAGTGAGGCCCATATTGTTTGGTCATGTCATTGGTTATTCTAGGAGATTAATAATGTGTAAGTTAGGTAGTTAGAATGGTAGTTAGGTCTCGGGAAGATCATTATTCAAAGGTCTCATCTGATAGTCAAACACAATGCATCAATTTTTACCAAACCTGGCTACCCTCACTTAGTTCCGTCTGTAGATACAGATGCCCCGGGCTTGGCATGAGGAGCTATAAGTGAGAGTAGTGTTTCATAAAGATCAGTTATAACCTTCTCACTTCAATCTTCTAAGACAGTAACAAGCACAATACAAATATGGATTTAATTTTTTACTTTGTTTGGCCAATTTATGAGGTATTATGTTTACCAATTATAAGTTCACAATAATTACAGTGCACATTGATTCAATTAACCCAGACATTAAAAAAATGTAATATAGCTTTACCTCGATAAAAACATTAGTTGTAAATGGTAGAACATGATTTCCAATGTTAACTCTTTTAGATCCATCTTTCACTCTAGTTTCTGCTTCGACATAAACATACTTTGTAATTTCTTCAAATGCCGGCAAAACAACTTTTGGTGCACCTTTACTTTTATCAATTTTAGCTAAATCTACATCACCTTTACGAGATGTCCCATATAAAGATTTAAAAGCTTCCATAGATACTTCATCTTTGCTGTAAAATTAATACACTTAGAATGAAATTACATGATTATTTTCTTTGTCTTACCTGTCTCCTGTTGCTAATAATAGTAAGAATTTTGAAGGAACATGATCTGGTGGGAAAATGGTACCAATTGACCTAACCGCAGCAAATCTCACCATAGGTTCCTCAGAAAACAAATAATATTTTACCAAAGCAAAAAGAAAACTTATTCGGCCATCTTTATCAAATTCCTTAGGATTAATATCATATTTATATGCAGGAATAAGACTTAAAAAGCCTTCACGAATCTGCAAACGTAAATCAGGATTTGCAGATTCAAGATTTTTGAAGAACATTTCTAAAAGGGCAGCGTTGTGATAAGTAAGCAACGGAAAACGACTACCCAAAAAACCAAGCACCAGAAATGCTTGACCTTGATGCATAGGTTCCCCTTCACGAATTAATTTTTGCAAACCTGTTTGTAAAACGCTTGCAACTTTACTTAATTGTGTTTCTTCAGCCCTAAAACTTTAATTGAAAATAAAAAATTCACAGAAAAGCTTTCATACACGTACGTCCTCACTAGATTCATAGCAAAATTGAGCGCCAAAGTTTTCAATTTGGCATTGGTATTAACACCATAAAGCGAGTCGAATATAATTTGAATACTTGCAGGCAATACAAAACCAGTTCCACTTATTCTACACATATGTGTTAAAAGCTTTAAGCGAATACGTGTATTTGCTGGTAATTTTTTCATATTTGGCTTGACATTTTGGGATTGTGAACCTAAGAATAGTAAATAGAGAGGCATTGGTACAATGGGTGAAGTCCAATCAACTGAACTGTAAACATAATATAATTAATAAAAAAAAACAAATGCACTGCCATGATTTGAAAACATACCCAACGACTTTCTTCAATTCTAAATCAGCTAAATTAGCAACACTAAATCTTGTGTCTGCCGCAGCTACTACTAGATGGATTAGCACTTCTTCATCAGGAAATACGCCACATGACAGAAACTTTACAAGTCCCAATTTAATCTTGAAAAAAATTATGTAAGCATTAAGATTTAAAACAAACGAGTTCACTTTTATTTGTCAAGTAATGGGTGCGCCAGTGAAATGGAAGATTTTAAAAGCAATATAACTCAGAATGTAATTGTATTTTATTCAAATAAAGCATCGTGTTAGCACAGAGGTTATGTGCTATTTTATTTTTTAAAGATTACACTGTTGACATGATCCCTGAAACACTCCACAGCAAGGCTCAACATATTCAACGGAATATTTGGAATTTCATCTTGAATTTTCATTTTCAGTTCTTGAATATTCCTTGGACGGTATTGTAAACATTACTCTTCATGTATATCCATGCAAGAAAATTGCATGCCGTTAGGTCTGGGGATCTTGGGGGCCAATGGATGTTACATGTTTGAAGATGATGTGATCCGAAATGATCTCTATAGGCATCTCAAGCCACTCCCGTGATATTGGAAGTTGCATTCTTGCAGAATTCAAATGTTCTGATTGATCAAGAAAACCAGTTTAATTTGTGCATTCGATGCATTAGAAATCTGTCAATCAGTTTGATGTAGTACATCCCATTACCCTACTACTCTGATAATAGGGTTTTAACACTTGTCTGGTCCTTTATGCTAATGGCTTGATGACAACAGTAGAAGGTTCACTGATGAGGAATCCCAGAATTAATTTGGAAAAGCTGATGTGCAGTATTGCATCGAATCCGGAAATATATTTTCAATCCCAGGATTTCGTCCAAGAAGTCTGCTAATATAGAACAGATTTTCGTGCAAAGGTTTTCAGCTGAGAAAATGCACTTTTCAGATTTTACACTGGTATTTAGGGTTTATGTAGCTTTTCTTCGCAGGTGTTTTCAAATACATATTGTTTATCTAAGATCGGCAATACTACATCCTCATCATTTTCTTCTTCCCCGTCTTTGCTGGGTATCTTCTGAAATATTTTCAGTATTTTGTAACCTCTCTATAAGTTTAATCATTTTATGCTTTATAGTTTTCATATTAGTTATGTTGAAGAGGTCATTTGTTTTATTGTCACTAGGATGTTGCAAATAAGAAAGGATACTAGCAAAAACTGTTCCGATGTTGTTTAGTTAGGAATTTGAGAGTAATCCATTCAAGTTTTTCAAACTTGATGATAAAGCGATTGAACCTTTTTGCACTTCACTCAGCAGGAATTTTAACATTATATAAATTCATATCCCGATGACATATAGTATATTATGATACAAGTGTATAAGTAAGCTTTTAAAGCACGCACGACAAGTTTAAAAGAACAACGCAAAGCGGAGTGCTTTTAATGGCGTAAGTGCTTTAAAAGCAATTATACTCGCGTGTCATACGCTATTTTTTATTACAATTGCATCATAATTCGAGAATAGAGCTGAAATCCATATTTTAAATGAGCATTTTAATTTTGAATTTGTATCATTTCGTACAGTAGCCTGTGCAATGACGTCATGTCATTGATATGGAGATTGGTTTGCATTTGTTGTTTACTTTGCTGTTTTGTAAAAAATGAGTCAGTTTGAAGAAAGTATTCCACGGGAAATTCAAAAATTGGCCGAAAAAGCGGAATTAAGATTGATTCCGGAGAAATCAAGAGATGCTTATTGCAAAGAATATGAAAAACTAACTGCTTACGTGGATGGAAAGTAAAAATTCAAAAAGTGTAAATGAATCATTGATGCTTGCCTACATGATGGAAATGGTAACATTGATTACAATTATAATTATTTGTTTTTCATATTTTATGTTTTATGACAGTCTAGTGTGTATAAATCGTCAACTTTATGGTGTATACATTAAAAATTGCAAGCAATGTTGAGACAGAAACGGAATGGATATCTTTTCACAAGCTGCATGCCTTTATGTAGGCGGTCAATAAAGGTTATGAAGCTAAAAAGTCTTTCGTTTTCACGGAGGAAGAACTTCGTACATTTTTCGTTCAAGCTCCTGATGACATTTTCTTGTTTTTAAAGGTACTGATATACGATAGTTTTGACAGAGATTAGTAACAGTTGCTTCGTTTTTCAGTTTGACAATTACTACGTCATCGTTGTCAGTTAATACTGGTGATCCTCTGATAACCGAAGCAAGTAATAACGAGCTGGAAACTGCTGGAATCCACATATCAAATAATAATAATTGTACATTTAACATTTATTTAAAATAAAAATTATACTGTTTGTTATATCTTACTAAATAAACATCTTAAATAAACTCGAAAAAAAATAAATAAAATAAATAAACTAAGTACATGTGTAAATTACAAATACAACTTTCTTTAAAAATGATGACGTAATTGTTTCTATAGCAACTTTAAAGCACTCCAGTGTTTTAATATTGAGATTGAGATTTCACACGGTTTTTAGTTTTTTAAACAGGTATTATGATGCAAGAGTAATAAAAAAGCATCTACTGTTATTTTAACAATCTTTACAGTTTCACTAAATTTGCAACAAGTTGGCGTTCGATATCTGATAAAAATGTCATATTGAGGTCAATTATTGCCGTTTTAATACAATTTTCTAAAAAAAACAAACCTTCACAACATCATAAGACTGCTCCACCTTGTCCTACAATCCAAAATCAGCTTCATGTTCAGTTTTAACATAACTTTGTTGGAGATTTTGTAAAGGCTCTGATTATTTTTCAGATATTTGATATTTGGAAGAATAAAAAATTATATTTTTCCATTTCTAGTCACAGAATTTTCATTGTCTTGGGTAATCACGAATCCATGGTCTGTTTCTAGGCTATCAAGGTCATAGATTTCTCAACTTTTATTAACTCAAGATTACAACATTTTTTCTCAGCACATTTACGTTTCATAAAATGCTTATTTGATAGAGAAGTCCATCCATCGAATGTCAAATTACATCAGGGTACCCTAATGAAACTGTCACACTTTGCTCTGTATTATTTAGAGTTATGTCACGTATGCATGTCAAATTATCTTAGTGACATATCATATTTTGAAACTAGTTATTAGAAGGTTGGTAATTATGAAAAATACATTAAACTGTCAATATCACATTTATATAAAACTGAAATTGGGTACAGTTAATACTTTATTATTTACATTATCCAACACTACTAAAGTTGATTTGTATGTGTGTCCGAGCCCCATTCTCGCGTTCTATAAGGGCTGGAGAGATGGGCTTGGGCTCATTCGACGCGTAATTTGTCGAGGATAATGCACGACCGAAAATTTTTTAAAGTAGGTCATGTTAGAGATGGGTTGGGCTCATTCGACTCCAATATTAATAAAGTTGATTTGTATGTGTGTCCAAGCCCCATTCTCGCGTTCTATAAGGGCTGGAGAGATTTTTTAAATTAGGTTATGTTTTAAAATTTTTTAAATTAGGTTATGTTTTAAAAATCGATAAATGCTGATTCTATCGTACTATTTAGTGCTATTGAGTGTTATTTGGTACTAATATGTGCTCTATCGATAGAGAATCGATTGGAGATTTATGTAGGTCATGTAAATACTGACCTACTTTAAAAAAAATCGATAAATGCTATTTCTATCATACTTAAGTGCTTAGGCCTGTAGGGCCCATTATCCTAGTTACATACTATTATAGTTTTAAAAATTCTCTACCAGTAAATAAATGATAACATGCACATTAAAAACTTTTACATGCATAAAAATAAACATAACTTAAAGCATAACCTAAAATTTACAACTGACAGCTGCTGAATTTTGTCACTAAAGTAAAAAGAGACAAAAAAATCTGTTTCAGACAGCTTAGTTTTTGCCTTAGAAAGAGATAGATTTTGACATTGTGTCCTAACTCTAAAATAACACAATTAAAGTTTTCATTCAGGAACTCTAATCCTAAGGAGCTCAAATATGATTGTACTAAATTTTGAAAATACATGTGCACCTGCCCTTCTGAACGAGAAGTAGGATCTTTACCACTCGACCATGGAGGACCTTTTTAATATGTTAACATAAAATCAATAAATTCGGGAGACATTGCAGCCCTGACTTTGACGGCAGAGATTGGAGGTTGACTAATGAGATTGTAGATTTACTGACAAAGGTTTTGCAAAGTATATCTCAATGCAGGAAAAACAACACAGCGCAAGTGGCTTTACTATTTTTAAATTATTTTAATTATATATAAAATGGTCCAATAAAAAATTAAATAGTTGCATGATTATTAAAAACAATTGATTTTTTTAACGCAATAACTCTATACTATTGCGGTATTTTTTTTTATGTCAAAAACATTTAATATATGCATTTTGTTAATACTAAAAATATTTATTCAAGATGACCATTATTTTAATTTGCGTTTACTGTTGCGTTTACAAAAATAAAAATGGCTAACCAATAAAAACCAAAAGTGCTAAAATTAAAATAATTACCATTTTGAACTACCACCATGATAAATAAAGATATTGCCTTAAAAGATCAAATTTCTTAAATTTATGAAGCAACCAGTGCTAGACCACTTTATATGGATCCCGCATTGCATTAGTTGTTTACATGGTTGTTATGTTTAAATGTGAATCGAAATTGAATTTTTATAATCCCGGAATTAACGGGCCTGAAAAATGCTTGGGATCCGGAGATTGGATGTCTTAATGTACAGCAACTGCAGTCACTGTTTCTTGTAATTCAATTTAATCACAAGAGCATGTTGACATCAAATCACTGGTCTGTTATTATTAAATAGCGCACTATGACAAGTAAGTTGTCCTTGCCCAACTGCTTGTGGTTACAAAGTAACAGTGTTGCCAATACTTCCAGTTACAGTGGCGCACCCATTATTAAGTATTGAGAAACTGTGTAGAAGAATCCCGGTGGTCTATCATGACCCAAAAATAATACTTACTCTACCAGCAATAAATAACCATTGCTAAAAATTTCCTTGTACAGATTTGTAGCATCGATTTCCTCTTTGCAGAAAAATTTTATATCATGCAGTTTTCAATTTTGGAAATAGGTGATAGGCAAGATAGCAAACAGTAGTACAACAAAATTTTCAAGCAATTTCGACATCTTCTGGGTCAGAGATATTCTCTCTTATAACATCAGAAGATCGTTAAGGTAGATAAAGTAATATTTCGTTTAATAAATTTTTTTGTAAGATTTCTATGTTAAGTTCAAGTAATATTTATTAACTAAAACTAATTTACCTGTTCAAGTTCTTCTGGACGCAGTGGATTCTCATTCGTAACTCTCTTAAATGAATATTCGCTCATACCCGGTGGTATAGGCAATGACACATCAGTACTATTTGTTGTTTGCTCATTCTCATTTGATTTTGGAGTTAAAGCTCTAAACAAGACATCATATTAAATAAAACCAAAACATCATTTTGATAAAGCATTTATTTTCATACCCATAAGGTAACAGTAACATATCTAAGAGGAGTCCTAAGAGTTGTTTTGCTACATGTGGTTTTTCATTAAAACCAAATAGAGAGGATTTTTTTATTGGATCTGCAGGTACATCCATTTTACCTAATAAAGGTACAATTAGTAAAAGCAAGCTATCTTGGTGAGGTTGTGGCTTGGAATCAATTGAATTTAACATTGAAGGTACCAATTCTATTTGTTTTTCAATTGGTAGTCTTGGAAAGCCCATTTTAATATAGATAATGGTAAAGTTCTACAAGAGAATTATATTATGATAGTTACTTTCTTAATAAAGATGGACTTACAATAACAAAGGAGCTGGCTGCTGGATCTTGATATTGCACTAGTAAAGCTTCAACAGGTAACTGTACTTGCGGGCGTGACTTAATTCGTTTATTAATGTGGATTAGTAACTCCATCACCTAATAAAATTTAAACAAAACAGATTTAAGAATGGTTTCCAGAACAATTAATTAATAGTTTCTATGTACTATTTTCAAAGCAGTGTCAATAACCCAAGTAGCAAAGATATGTCATAATGACGTCAACATCTGGTGATAACTCATCATAAGATGTCAGTGGACCAAAAGTCGACGACATAATGACGTGACACAAATCACGTCATATTGTCGTCTTTTCTAGGTAATAGATTTATTTACACCTATTTATTTATAAATTATTATTTTACTGGTTTCTAAGGTCAAAAACTAAATATTGCGATACGGTATTTTGTATCGTAAGTAATATTAGCATTATTTCGAAGATAATTTTTGTTTGTTTGTTATATTTTCCATAATGGTATATATTTCAGTAAGGCTATTGCAAAGAAGAGTAAATTAAAAGGTGGTATACAACGATATATAGAAAATGATATTACAATTAAAGACAGGAAAAATTGGGAGAAATTAGTACAGATAGTAAAGATTAGAAAGGAAGAGGGTAGGATGATCAAGATTGGATACAGAAAGATAATATAGTGAACGTATAATTACTGCCAAAATGGACCTAAATGAAAATAAATTAACAATAATACAATGCTATGCACCCCAGATGTTAGTGATTTTGAAGAAAAAGAAAGATTCTATGATCAACTAAATAGCATATTAAGTAAAATAAACCAAAATGAGATAGATCTTTTTAAACATAAAAAAGAACATAATAAATGAAACAAAAAGAGAGAACCAGAAAGAAAATACAATGTTCAAGATGTGGCTTTAACAATAATAAAAGAAAATGCCCAGCATATGAAAAAAAGTGTACCTTTTGTGATAGTGTTGGCCATTTTGCAAAAATGTGTAGGTCCAAACAAAATTAAGGAAAATAATCGACAGTGTAAACAAAGTAGAAGTGAATAATAACAGCAATTTAAAAAATGGACACAGAAATTAAAAATTAATGTCCAAGAACTTGAATTCAATATCAATACTGGGTCACAGGTAAATATCTTACCAATTAAATATTTTCAAATCTTGAGATTAAAGAAAAAAATTCTAAAACAACTACTTTAATAACTGCTTACAGTGGTATGGAAATTAAATCTATTGGAACAGTAATATTGAAATGTAGACTTAAACATGAAGAAGTGCCAGTCAAATTTGTCTTAGTTGAAGTGGATGCATATCCCATTTTAGACCTAGAAACATGTGTTAATGTGAAGATAATATGACAAATAAATGATGTAAAAGCTGATAGTATTTTTAAAAATGCAGACGAGATATTAGACAAATACAAACATGTGTTTGAGGGACTAGGAAAATTTCCAAGCTATAAAATTCAGTTAAAAGACTCAGTTAATCCAAAGGTAACTCCTGCAAGAAGAGTATTTTTGGCTATCCATGAAAAATTAAAACAAAAATTAACTAAATTAGAGAAGGAAAAGATCATTGAAAAAAATTAGTGAACCTACAGAATAGGTTGTGTGAGACTCTGCCTCGATCCTAGACCGTTGAACAAAGCAATTAGAAGAGAGCATTTCCTGATGCCAACAGCTGAGAATATAGCTACAAGATTAACTAATATCAAGTGCTTCACAGTTCTTGATATGAAAGATGGTTATTTGCAGGTTCCATTAAGTCCTGAATCCACTGCATTGACAACATTCAACATTCCTTTTGGTAGATACAAGTTTCCCCGAGTATCATTTGGAATCGTATCTAGTCCAGAGGTGTTTCAAAGCATGATATACGAACTTTTTGGTGACTTACCAGGAACTGGTATTTATTTTGATGATATTATTGTAGCAGGTAAAACAGGGGCTGAGCATGATAAAAACTTGAAAAACGTATTAGATATAGCTTTAAAATATAATATTAAGTTCAACAAGGAAAAGTTTCAGTTCAAAAAACCTAGTATTAAGTACAGTAAAAGCTCCATAATCCGAACACACTGTATTCCGAACATCCAGTAATCCGAACAACATCATTTACGAGCTATAATCCGAACAAACCTCTTTAATCCGAAATCCCCTTTAATTCGAACAAATCTCTTTAATCCGAACAAGAAAGTTCTATGTACTATTGAGAGATAATTCCTAGGTAGGTAGGTTTTCCTGTTTAAATAGGACTTTCTCCGTAGTAATCTCTTCCATTGGTGTAATATGCCAAAATTCTTAAAAGCCCGCCTACTTTATAATTCAATTATTTATTTCGCAATAGTACATACTAAAATTGAATATGTAGCGTTCTTGGGGAATGGGGAAGGTGAATATTATAAATGAGATGTTACAACCCGTCGGGTGTAGAAAAATTGTACGAAGATCAACAAACACTTTTATTATTATTTAATATAAAGAGTAATAAAAATCCTGAATATAGTAGTAACTGATATCATCACAAAGGCATCCTAAATGCTTTGATGTTGCAGTTTTGCCGCAATTGTTTATGTAATGACATCATCTACTTTAAAACTTTTTCTAAATTTTGTTATACATCGTTTGTCCATTACTCATTTAAAAAATGTCGAAATATGTTTTAATGATCGATTTAAAACATGGTGTTGGTAAATCGACAGTTTCCGATAGTTCACCTACAGTTCATGAAAGAAAAACAAAACTAAAATTCTAGAATACGTCTCGTCTACTGACAAAGGTACAGAAGATAGAAAAACTCTGAAATTAATATCAAGAAATGCAAACACACGCTATGGAGAAGAAAAGAGAAATAAAGCTTTTAAAGCAAAGAAATTACTGATTTTTTAATTTGAAATAAAAAGTTTTGTAATAAAATTAGTAAATTATATAAGTTACGTTCTTTATAATAAGGTACCATGTCCTAAAGCAATGTTTTTATTCGAATATCCAATAATCCAAATTCCTCGTTAATACGAATTTGCCTTGCATTTATAGGTTCGGATTAAAGAGTTTCTACTGTATATGGGTCAGGCTTTTTCAGAACAAAGGATTAGACTCAAGGAAAAATTTGTAAAAGCAATTCAAAAAATGGAAACTCCAATCGAATTATTAAGAATTATAGGTATGGCAAAGCTTGTTAGTAAATTTATACCAAATATGTCAAGCCTAACTGCACCATTGAGTCATTTGACACGAAATGATGTAGTATGGTTGTGGACTGATGAACATGATTATCTTTGAATATTTAAAAAAAAGGTGTTACAAATGCACCAGTGTTAGCATTTTTCAACCCAACTAAACCAGTTGTAATACAATGTGACGCAAGTAAAGATGATTTAGGTGCTTGTTTATTACAAGATTATGACCACCCTGTTGCATTTGTATTGCATAGTCTCAATAGATCTGAAGAAAATTATGCTCAGATAGAGAAAGAGTGTCTAGCAATAGTACTTGCATTTGACAAATTTCATTATTTATCGTTATCGTCTAAACTAATCATAAGCCTTTATAGAGCATTTTTAATAAAGAATTAGACAAAATTAATTCCAGGTCACAAAGAATGGTTTTGAAATTGATTACATATGATTCTTCAGTACAATACCTTCCTGGCAAATTTATATGTACTTGGCAGATTTGCTCTCTAGGGCTTGTGATAATAATAACGAATTAGTTGATATGTGTGTTTACAAAATAAATACATAGAAACATTCCTATGTCTGAAAATAAAAAACAAGAATTTGGACATGCTATTAAAAGAGATAGTATTTTGACAGAGTAGTATCATATATTAAAAATGGTTGGACCAAAAATTATAATAAGTTAGATTTAGAAGTAAAACACTATTAAGCAATAAAAGATTGATTGCCTTATAGTAAAGGATTGCTATTTTTTTCATAATAGTTTCATTAATAGTTAAGTAATAGTTCCAGTAAGTTTGCAGAAAGAAATGTTGCATTTAATACACGAAGGCCATTTAGGCATAAATAAATGTAAGAGGCGAGCTCGACAGTGCCTTTATTGTCAAACGTTATACAAGTCAAAAATTGTAAAATGTAAGCTACCATGTAATCCAATCCATTTATGACCTAGATTCAATAAAAAGTACAAGAAAAATTTGACAGCAAATGAATAATGTATAAGCACTATTACAATAGACATGTTAAAAATCAATCAGAATTTAAGTAAGAAATAATGTCTTGTATTTGAAAGGCAAAACATGGAAAAAACCATAGTAATAGCTAAGTGTAATGAACCACATTCTTATATAATTGAAACCAAAGATAGAAGTTGTTATAGACGTAATAGTAAATTTTTAAGACCTGTTTATAATCTTTTCAAGTATGATGGCATTCATGCAGTAAAACCAACTAATAACGTATATGTATATCAAATGCAGAATTATGGGAAAGAACAGGCCAGGCCAGGAAGACCGTATAAAACTTGAAGGAGTGTATCAGAAGAAAGTAAAATAAAGTGTTGAGGAATTACGTACAATAGCCAGTGACAAAAACCATCGGAAAATCTATGTTAAAGAGCCTATGATGTGCTTAGTATATATTATGTATCTGTTTGAATTGTTCCTAACTATGTCGGGGAGAGTCGGGTGATCTGATCCGCCGCTAGTTTGCCTTGTTTTGACAGTGACATCCCAAACGTCATTATATGTAAATTGTTGTACGACTGATACCTCACTTTTCATAACGTTTCGGAGAGAAGACATATTTGCCATATCTTAGTCAGACGTGTTCTAAAAATTTAAAAAAAAAGCGTTTTAGTGACTTTGAAAAACATTCGTTTAGTGAACAGTTTTTACCGGTTTTTCAAGGTAAAGATCATTAATGTGTGGTAAATTCAATGTATTTTCACGTGCATAAAGAGTTTTTGTGATAACCTATCGTACGCCCTTTTTTGTCTAAACGGCAAACCGTAGCATCCGTTGGGTGGTTTGAGCCAACAAAGTCGTGTGGTCTAAGCCACCTCCAATTTTGCATGCAGATGAATATTTATCGATTGAGAATGATGTGAAATTGTGTTTGGGATATATTTAAAGTGATGTGTTTGGAAGTTCATCGCAACTGTTAAAAATTAAGTACAAAAACATGCTTTTACATCAGACACAATAAGTGTTCTTTTACATTTTAGTATGCCGAACTACAAACGACAGACCGATCGAGGAATAATATCCATATTAATAGGGGGTCATTCAAACAAATAAATAGTTCATTTTCATTGATATTAGGCGTTTTTATTTCATTTTTGCAAGGTTTTCTGAGTTTTTTCTTTCAGATTTTTAAGGGTTGCTCAAACCTCCCGACAAAATTTGGTTTTGCCGACAATTGACACTTTTGAAAAATGGAACAATTGTTTAGTGTTTTTTCAACAACTGAATGTTGCAGAAGTGTAGGGGTAGGTATGATCTCTACCTTTCCAACGGTATATCAAACTTCTTGATATCTTCATCCATTGAGATTTTATGCCGAAAAACAAAACATGGCTCAAACCACCTGACTCTCCCCTATTTATTTCATTTTACCGTATGTCCTTCGGGAATAATGGGTGTTAATAATAATAAATAATAATATAATAAATATAATATTATTTTGTACCGCCGAATTACAAATTCGTCATAAATGCTATAATGTAAGTTATTGTATTTATTTATAATAGTTTTATTCGTTTTCTGATTTAATTATCTTCGGAAACAGCTTTTAAATTTATAATTATATATGATTGAAGTATGGGCAACTTAGGCTAAGAGCTAGCGAACATGACTGCTTCACAACTTCGTAATGGATAAAATCCCTTTTATTATCTGTATTCATAGTATATGAGTAGGAAAACCCTTGTCTGGCAGGACAACCCCTCTGATTTATGGAGGAAGAGATCAAATAGTGTGGTTAAAAAATTTCACGTTTGAAACACATATGTAATGGTTTTTCTAATTTTTATATGAATCAAAATACTGAAAAAATACGATAGCAAACTTGCCCGACAAATATTCCTCTGATTAATTAGTACCAGATCAGTACTAATTAATTAATTACATATTAAAAGATTTCAAGTATAAGAGCATTGTGCACACATAGGCAACCAGTTATACATAAAATGGCGTAAGTTTATTAACTTTTCAGAGATGAAATCAGTGGAATCTTGATCTGTCATTTTGCAATCACATTATACAAGGATCAACTATACTTAGAAAAAAAGACAGACATTACACTTATACATAAAATCTTTAATAATTAATTAATTAGTGTTGATCTGGCACTAATCAGAGGAATATTTGTCTGGCAAGTTTGCCATCGTTCTTTTTCAGTATTTGATTCATATAAAAATTAAAAAAACCATTACATATGGGTTTCAAATGTGACATTTCTTAACTACACTATTTGATCTCTTCCTCCATAAATCAGAGGGGTTGCCCTGCCAGACAAAGAGTTTTCCTTACTCATGTACTATGAATACAGATAATAAAAGGGATTTTATCCATTACGGAGTTGTGAAGCGGTCTTGTTCGCTAGCTCTCCGACTAACTAGCAAGGTAGGATGATCGAGGAACTTGGCATGTCATTGTGCAACACCTCATGCTTTCTTCATTTTTAACATTAACTAAAAAATTATTCCAAGCAGATCGTCATTCCAAAAAATAGGGAAACAATTTTGCGAAAGAGAAATTTTTTGATTAAAGGCTTAGATTGCGAGATATGGAGTGATAAACATTACATAGTAGCAAAATCTGCTATTTATTACCGTGTATCAAACCGAGAAAACGGCTTGTGAAGTTTCAAAACTCCATAAGCCACTGGTCCTTTATAAAAACGACATTTAATAAAGTGTAAATTTTGTAAATAAAAATAATATAAAAAATAATACTACATGAATAACATTATTTATTAATATTACAAACTTAAAAAGAGTTAAAAATTGTTATTAGAAAAAAAGGAATTGGACTATCCAACAAATACATACAATTAATTTCCAACAATTTGTAGCAATATAAATCTAAATTTTCATTTTAAACTTAAAATTTACCTTTTTACGAACACCTTCTTGTTGAGAAGACAATTTAAGCAACACAGGTGGCAGAAATTTTGATACTGCATTTTGTAGCTGGTCATCCGTCTCAGCAGAACCAATTCTCAAAAACACCCTCTCCAACAGCACTATACATTTAATAATAAAATATTATAATTAAAATCCATGTCATTTAAAAAATGGTTAATTTATGTCAGGATGATAATACAAAAATACACACCCTAATTTGTAAATTTAATTTAAAAATCTTATAAAATTAGATTTTTTATAAAACAAAGTTTACCAATAGCAGAGTTTTGAAACTATAAATTTCCTTGTGTACTTAAAAGATATAACTGATAATTTCAATAAAAAGATAATTTTAAAAACATACCTAATTCGTCGGCAGCCGCTGCCATTTTTCCGATTTGACGTTTGAAATGGTTTAAATTGACAGATTTACAGGAAACTGTAACAACAGACAATTGCTACTATACTGACACCTATCAGCAAAGTTGTATAATCCCCCGGTTAGTTGATTTTTATATTTTAAATAATGCAAAATTTCAGCATCGTTAAATTATTCATATTTTGAAATAACGAATAAGTAGTAAAAAAGAATTATAAATATTACTGCAGTTACATTTGTTTATATTTCACAACATGCATAACATTTATACATTTATACGCCAGCGTCTCTATTTACGTTACCGTAACAATAAGATTTTTTGCGATCCGTTAAACCCATTGAACTATATATAAATAACTGGAATGGATGCCTTGTGTAAATAGTTGAGACAAATAAAATTTTATGCAACCCGCCACAATGTAGGATCCTCATCCTTTTCTAACGCAATGATTCAAATTAGACATTTGGTCGCACACAAAATAAAACAAAATAACTGCAGGTAACATAAGTTAGAAAGAAACGGGAATACTACATTCTTGTCTGTTGCCCCTAACACAACGTTTTCTAATTTAGCGTGCTTGCGCGTCCCTTCCAGTTATTTATATATAGTTCAATGGTTAAACCAAGGATTATATCAATAATTTTATACAATAATGCTTGCACATTCTGCACCAGATACATTCCACGCCGATTCGACCAAAGTTGGCGCGGTACCCGCATAGATTCTTTTTTTATATTTTGTTCACGTAATACCCTTTCCAAGCCTTATATAAAGCTCGAATATTACTGCCCATAAATACACCGTTCGCGAGATATACAGGTTTATTTCTTTCAGTTATAAACGTACATACCTATATTCAAATGCTATTTACTCGGCTTTCGTAGTAGTTAGGAAGGTCGGGTTTTTGCATTTGAAAGAAAATGAAATGGACTATCTACGGTAATTTTCGTTCGTTTTTCCAACATTTGTAACATAGTACATTATTTGAGTTTTTAACAAATTTTTACTTTTCTCAAAATCGGTTCCATTAATTTTTTTAATTACAACTATTGTATGCAATGTTCTTATAATTGTGTTAAAATTTCAATTTGGTATCTCTATGGAATCAGAAGTTATGAGTTTTCTTCTATAGTCGTGCGAATAAACTGTTCTGAAACGACATGCACTTCCATTAAGAACAGCGAATGTGACTCTCAAAATGTTCCATTAATTTTCTCCAAAAAAGCAGAACTATTGCATGATATGTCCTTATCATTGTAATAGAATTTCAACTTAGTATCTGAATAGAATTAGAAGTTGAGACATTTTATCTGTAGTCGTGCGTATACACTGTATACATTGCAACAAGAATTATCCGAAGTCTACGGGACGCAGTTGCGAGCAAACCTATTGTAGGTATATATTATAATTATGATAATACAACGAATTATAATTATTACTTATTTGTTTTAACAAATCAAACTCGAAACAATCATTTGAAAATCAATAAGTTTTCGCTGCAACTTTTGCGATACGAAAGATCAACCAAATGTTGATAAACTAAATATTAAAAAAATTTTTTAGCAAAACCTACCTTTTTTTTAAAAGGTAGGTTTTGCTAAAAACTATAATTGAATTTGAAGCACATGAAGGACTTTTGAATCAACGATTTGTCAGCTCCAGAAGACTTCTTGGAACTCTAAAGTTCCATTCTACTCTTCCTGTTGGTATCGAAATTCTTATTCATTTTCAAATGATTGTTTCGAGTTTGATTTGTTAAAGCAAAAGTAGTAATAATTATAATTCGTTGTATTATCATATAATCAGGAGCGGACCCAGAGAATTATTTGGGGGGTGGAATCTTAGGAAAAAGAATTGTTTTAATACATAATAATTAAACAAACATTATTTGATTCTATCCTATGTATATTTATTTATAAATTTGGGGGGGAACCCCCCATTCCCCCCACCGTTAATCCGCGCCTGATATAATATATACCTACAATATGTAGGTTTCCTCGCAACTGCGTCCCGTAGACTTCGGATAATTATTGTTGCAGTGTGTCTGTGTATAGTATGTATACGCACGACTACAGAAAAAATGTCTCAACTTCCGATTCTATTGAGATACCAAGTTGAAATTTTATTACAATGATAAGAACATATCATGCAATAGTTGTAAGTTTTTGGAGAAAATTAATGGAACATTTTGAGAGTCACATTGGCTGCTCTTAATACAAGTGCATGTCGTTTTAAAACATTTTGTTCGCACGACTATAGAAGAAAATTCATAACTTCTGATTCCATAAAGATACCAAATTGAAGTGTTAACGCAATTATAAGAACATTGCATACAATACTAGTAATTTTTTTTGAAAAGAATTAATGAAACCGATTTTGAGAAAAGTCAAAATTTGTTAAAAACTCAGATAATGCACTATGTTATAAATGTTGGAAAAACGAACAAAAATTACCGTAGATAGTCCATTTGATTTTCTTTCAAATGCAAAAACCCGACCTTCCTAACTAATACGAAAGCTGAGTAAATAGCATTTGAATATAGGCGTGTACGTTTAAAACTGAAAAGAATAAACCTCTATATCTCGCGAACGGTGTATTTATGGGCAGTAATATTTGAGCTTTATATAAGGCTTGCAAAGGGTATTATGTGAACAAAATATAAAAAAATCTATGAGGATACCGCGCCAACTTTGGTCGAATCGGCGTGGAATGTATCACCAATCATTTATAAGTTGAATAAAACTGACAAAAATTGAATAATTGTAAAATTACAAAATTATTAGAATTATCTTATCCAAAGGTATAAATTAATTATTTTAATAGATCCTAAATTTTCTCACTTTCATATATTTTTTCTGGAAGAAAACTGAATTAAATAACTCCGAAATACGTGATAAATATTCGCGGCTACTTATTTCTATAACATAATTTTATAAGTACATGACCATTAATCATGTACTTTTTAATAAAAAGTCGGCAAAAAGGAGTTTGTTTTTTTAACGAGGGTTTCTTACCCAGAAATAATTTATCCTTGACACAGGGTTTTATTAGACTGCTTTCTGTTTTATTAAACCGGTTCTCCTCACCGGTAGAATTAATACAAACAATGAATTTGAATTTTCCATATACAGAAAACCTACAAACACAGACGTCACTATTCCTAATGATTCATGTCATCATAAAATGCATACACTAGCGGCTTATAGATCTTTAGTACACCGAGCTTTAACTACTCCAATGAAACGATCACATTTTGATAAATAAATTTCAATCATCAAACAATTAGCACATGCAAAACCATTATAACCATAACATGATTGACATTTTAATTCAACAAAAAGATTATAGGTTAGCTATCAAAAGAATAATTCCAATTGACACTCAAATACAAGACACAAACTACATATCAACACCATACTTTGGAAAGATATCAGAACAAATTGCAACTATAATACGAAAAACCAACAATTACAAACTATAAAACTAACACGCTTTTTCATTTTTATTCAATGCTAAAGACAAAACACACGATATCATGAAATGCGGCATTTACCGTTTGAATTGTTCTTTTTGTAACTCGGTTTAATTAGACAAACACTTAGAAATCTCGACATAAGATACAAAGAACACGTACGCTCTTATAGACTTAAACATCCAGAAAAATCGAATTATGCTAAATACATTTTGGGGCAGAACCACCCAATGACACCTCAAAACAACATTAAATTCTTACATTTTTGCAACAACAAACACAAATTAGACATTCTAGAAGCTTTTGAAATATACAAACATAAACGCACAGTACCTTTAATGAACGAGCAAACTGAGCTTAGTAATTCTCCTTTATTAGAAACGTTAGATATTTAGTTTTTGTATGTATTGTTTCATATACGTTTATAAATTAGGTGGAAATACTTGATGCGGTTCAATTAAATGTATTCAGTTAATCAATTAAATGTTTTGTTTTTAATGCCATTTTTTATACAAACATTACAAATTTGTTTAGTTTAACATGTTTCATACATTCTATAACTCTTCAAGTATCCAACTGATTTAGTTTTTTTTTTCTAATTAACATTTTCTTTTTGCTACATTTGCAGTTTCATAAAAATACAAATAACTTAAGCTAAGTACTCTCACAGCAGCGGATCCGCAGGCGGATATTATACGATTGGTCGGTTTGAGTCGATTTGGCTCAAACCGACCAATCGTATTACATCCGCCTGCGGATTCGCTGCTGTGAGTACTTACCTATAGTCTATTTCCTTCTGATGTTTCGTATATGGACGTTAGTAGAATCATAGGTTAAATAAGTATAGTAGTCGCGACGCAGTACGCGCCTTGTAACGATTATTAGTGTCTTATCTCCTTAAGGCGTTTGGTAATTCTTACGACAGTGTACGTCTAAACACTGCATATTGCAACCTGATAACAAAATGTGGTTGGTGCAGTTGGTATTATCGCATTCCTAAATTTTTAAGTAACGGTTTTTACGGTTCCATTTAAATAGTTCAAATTTTAAATTATTGCCTCAACTTTAAGCTATTATGACAAGTAATAAATTTGATCCAGCAGAAGTTTTAGCTTACCTAAATGAATTGGGATATCGCAATATTACTGCCGTACAATTAAAAGAGTTTATGAAAGGTGTGATACTAAATTAGTTGCCTGATAATCCTAGTTGCTGATAACCTTATTTTTTTAATTTTCTCTTTACAGATCTTAAAAAACTAATGAAATATGAAGCAAAACAAAATAAAATGGATAATGAGAATGTCCAACCACCTCGTCCTCCTTGTAAGTACAACCGGCGACCAGTAACTTCTACACATTTGTTCCAGACAGAATCTTCGAAAGCCAAACAAGCTAAGAAAAAAGACATTATTTCTGTTGAAATTAAAAAGAGATTTACACCTTTTTGCAGTGGTTATCAACAAGCTCAGCTTGATACACAAAATACTCATCAACAAACTCAGTTTGTTAGAAGTAATGTAGATAAAATAATTAAGTTAGACTCGGAAGTGATAGAACCTACAGATACTGAAAGTTTAAATAAAATGCAATCTACCAGTCCTAGACCAAAATCATGTGATAGTGATAGTTGTAAAGCCAAATCGAAAGTAACATTTAAAGAAAAAGCATTCAAATCTAAAGCATCATGTGAGAATTGGTGGAATATTACATATTAAAATAAATTATGATTCACTTTTTTATTTCAGTTATTGTTCCACGTGGGCCATTCAAACCTCATAAAAGTGATCCAGTCGCACTTTATCATAAATATCAAAAGATGTGGAAAAAAAATAAAATACCCGGTGAGGACAACCGTAATGAATTACGATGGGCAATTCGTGAACGATTATTAGGCCAGCCTTATGTAAGTTGAATAGTTTTGTATGTGGGATAACATATTTAACTGTTACTTGATATAATTTTATTTTAGTCGATGTCTGCGGCACCATCTCTGGAACAAATTACTAAAAAGCGAGTGTGTAGCTCTTGATGGGCTGTGAAAGTAATTAGTAAAAATTTAAGTACATTAAAATTCTTAAGAAGAAATTGAGTTTATTGTTTGTAATATTAGTTTATTAATGTTTAAGCTTAAAATATCTCCTAGGTTGTAGTGTTTTTTATGTAATGACAATGAATATATACACTTTACTGTTTGAGAAATGTCTGAAGACTGGTTTAGTATAATTTTTAAATCAAAATATTTTGCGTGAATACTAGTTTGTTTTTCATGCTTGCAAAGCAACAAGCAATGCTATGTGTAATGTGTTCATAAGAATATTACAGAGGATTTAGATAAAAACAAAATAGTCCAATAAAATAAGGATTCAACCTCGGAGTGAAAGAAGTTTCTTGGAGTGAAAGTAAGTTTTCAGTTTATTGTTGAGCATTTGTTTACAAAAATCTTTTTTTTTAAATATAATAGTATATTATTTTATGCGGAGAAGTATGACTTTTCATGGCGCGCCTGAGTTTACGGTAATAGAAGGCAAACCATGAAAAGTCACTTCTCATCCAAATTAAATATGCTATTTTTTCTTCAAACGCTTTAAAATATGTATTATAAAGCTGCCATGTTTTTGTGTTTTTGATACTCAGCTCTGGGTTTGATTTATGCATACAATACTAGAAATGTAGTAGGCGATTAATAAATGCGAGTAGTTTCGATTGTTATACAAAAAAACGTTTTGACAGATATTCAACACTTTTCCCTCCATGGAGGGAAAAGGAAAAGAAAAACTGTCGCCGGCGGAGAAGTTGCATTTTTCCTCAGCCACCTCAGTCAAAATATGACCTAATTATTTTACGTTTGAAGAAAAAATATTTTACATTTTAATGAATGCTTATTTTCTAGAGGCGCCTAAGTGATATGGGTGTTTCTCCCAAAATGTTGAAATCTGTTTTTCTAAGAAATAGTATGATTAATTGATTGTATAGAACACATACTATTGATTAGTAGAGCTTAATGTGGACATTTTCGACCTTTACAGTGTTTAAATCCACGTAAATGATCCAAATAACATGCAAATGACAGAAAAGATTATATTTAATAGAAAAACTGAATAATGTTATAATAAAAAGATGTTTCTAACACGATAATGCTTAATAATGGCTTAGTAATGGATAACAAGTAAAATAAAAATTACTAATTTTTATTTTACGTGATATAACAGTTATGTTTCAGCTTCTCCATTTGTTTCTGTAATGGATCATTTTTAATTTTTTCTCTTCTTTTCTTCTTTTCCACATTTTCTTTGCACCTCATAATGTAAGAACATAAATGTATGTAGGAGTTGTCATTTACGTGGACAAGTTGTATTACATGGAATTATAAATCCACGCAAATGACACAATGAAAATGCCACGCGAATGACTATTAAAGCATTAATATAACATAGCGTATAGACTATTTTCTTTGGAGGCTTCATACTAGCTATGATTAAACAACACAAGTAGTGTATTAACTTACGAAAATTTTTTTTCTAAATTCAACACCAGTAAGAAATTATGATAACCACGTGAATGACACGAAATAAATGTACTCTTACATCAAACCATATAAACTACCTCTATAAAGTTTATAGATCAACTGAACAAGACACTACATGCTGATTTCATTAAAATTACATATGCAAGCAATAAATGGGTAATGCTGATATTCTAGAAATACTGATACTATATGTAAAATTTAATAATGTTCTTCTCTTTTAGTTACATTCACGCAAATGACAAAAATATCAGGGACAATATTTTATTGATTGTATATTAGTCGATGCTTAATATTTTATATATTAATTGATTCTGAATCAGAGCCCTATACTTGTTTTACAATTCTCCTTAATCAGAACAATAATCATTAACTGATGCCTTAGAAAAACTGCTTTTTACTTTGAGAATATATACTAGGGACCAGTCTTGGGTCGAATAACAAAAAACGGTATTCGAATACGAATCCTGAATACACTATTAAAAAATCGATTCGAATACAGAGGATTCGAATACAGGGTTCAAAACGATATTCGAATACCAAGTATTCGAATCCATGTATTCATTTTAAATGAATATTGTTTAGAATAATTAGTTTCATGAATGAAAATAAATGGAGTATTTCCATTAAATGCTTTATTTCACGGGCATGGTCGGGTTTGGGGTTTTTTCCTTTAAATTAAACTACCCGGACACTTCCAGTCTGGAAGGCTGGGTAATGCTAGGTTATATTTTCGAATTTTGCATCCACTATACATTACACACAAACTTTGGTGGTGTCAAAATTACCGCGTACTTAAACAGCAACTCTTTATCAAGAATAGAATTATTCTGAGAAATTGATAATATATTTTATTTCATTTCGTATTTCAAACAATTATTTACATACCACAATTAGTAAAATAAAGTGTATCTTTATCTCTGTTGTCAATGACATATATTTTTATATCCGTTGTCAATGACACCGGAGTTCAAGACGTTCTTGATCTCCGTTGTTGTTGGCACCGTAAATACAATAAATTCGGATGAATTTTAAAAGGGAGAAATTAGGATTGAAATACGAAATAAAATAAAACAACTTATGCAATGTGGAGATCAAGCTTCTTTAAATCCTTGAAGATGTTATAACGCCTCGGCTGGCGCCTTAGCGTTACAATACATCTTCTCGGATTTAAAGTATCGCTTGATCTCCTAATTACATAATATATATAACTTTTCCATACGTGAAGAACCTTTCAAGACACGCTGTCACTGTATAAGTATTGCCCAAATAATCATTTTCAAAAATTACTTACTTAATAAGTAATACTAATACTTTAAAATGAATTTACCAATCTTACTTTTTAAAAACCTCTTTCACTTTACACTAATTAATATCGTAACACCAAAACACAAACAAAATAAATTCGACAATATTGAGACATTTCTGGGGTAAGTAACTGCAGGAATGAACATTGAACAATCTTCGCGATTCGTGCAGTCCCAGACTGTTCTATAACATGTTCATTTCTGATTTTGCTTGTAAAAATATGGTATTATTTACAGTGGCTTGCGGTCCATGGAAGCAAGGGAAGCAATGCTTCCCCTGAGAATTTATTAAAAATAAAAACCAATGCTAACAAAAATATTTTTATAAAATTATGGTAATCGTTTATTTAAATTTGTAATATTTAATCAACTTAAAGCTCAATATCAATTCCGTAAAGCAAAATGTATAATTATTAAGAGTACTATTTTAAATAAGGCTCATTAAAGTTGCACGGAAAGGTAATACCGATTCAAATGTGTTACATACACTGCATATAACTGCTCTTCTCTTAGCCTTGGCGTGAATCAGCGGGCGTGGGGTGATATAGTAGACGATGCTGTTTGGCTGGTGAGTATTGTTTAGCAGTTATGTTTAGTGTGCTTCATGCCCAAATGTTTATTTATTATAGTTTGGTTATTTGGTCGATTTAGTGTTTGTTAAATTTAATGTTACTTAAGTAATGTAAATCTGCGAATGAGACTCTATTTTGTCGCATTTTATTATTACAATTTATAAGTTGGATTTTTTTAAAGACAAATAATTCTATTTAGTTTGCCTGTATGCAAATTTAAAATTGCATTATCGTCACGACTGCAAGAGCTGCTTCGGTGAAAGGTTCGAGTACTTTCGATATATCCGAATCGGGGCGATTTTTTGTTCAGTTTGTAAATTATTAATAAAAAATTTTTCGCATACAGTTTTGGAGAGAAATTACAAATTATTAAGAAAGGCAGATCAACCAGAACTTTCAAATTTAACAACAAAGATTAAAACCTGTACTGGTATTTTGCTAAGAAAGACCGGAAAATTGATACATAGTAGTAGTTTTTTTAAAATAAGAATGATAGTCAACAAATTCCATAAGTATAAAGTGTAAAAATGCTTCTTTGAAAAACTTTTAAGCTTAATAATTATAACACTGTTTTTTATTGTACCTAGCAGGGGATCCAGAGAAGTATTTTGAGGGGGAAATCTTTGGAAAAATAATTGTTTTAATAAATAATAATTAAACAAACATTATTTGTTTCTATTCTATGTAAACTTCTTTCTAAATTGGGGGGGGATTATTCCCTCCCCATTAATCCGCGCCTGTACCTAGGTGTATTATAATTAAAATCGTGGTTGCTTCCCTAGCCTAAATTCTCACCGCACGCCACTGATTATTTATTATTGTATGTAATCTTTGGATCCATGTACTCCCAATTTCAATACATGTATTCCTTAGATTACGGGGATTCGAATTCCAGGATTCGTTTTCACTAGAATACCAAAAGAAAGAGTAACTCGAATACAGAATATCAACCAAAAAAAGTAGTTGTTTGAATACAAATACTAAATTTTTGATTGTATTCGAATACGAATACTAGCAAAAGTAGCTTGAATAGGATTCAGAATGCTGGGTATTCGAATACTACCCAAGACTGCTAGGGACATGCCACGTGAATGACATATGACATAATAAAGTTTACTTTTTATTGTTAAAAAAGTAGTTTAGTTGTTAATGTAAAAAGGTATTCGCAATATAATATTAATTAAGCAGGGACAGTAAATGTAATATTTCTGAAGAATTACCCCTATACTTGTATGTGTCAGTATTGACCAGATCAAGATTATATTCGAAATATAAATACATTGGTAAAGGTTTATAAATATTATAAATTGACATCTGATAATACTTCAACAAACATACAATACCCTTATTTACAAAAAATTTTATATTTACCCGATTGACAAAATTCCAGAACAAAATAACAATTAAAGATTCCTAGCTCAGACATGCTCAATTAAAAAGGTCCAAAAATTTGTTGATATTCATTACTATAAAAGATTTACAAGTCTTATTAAATTTAGCGTTTACAAAAAGATTATAGGTTAGCTATCAAAAGAATATTTCCAATTGACACTCAAATACAAGACGCAAACTACATATCAATACCATACTTTGGCAAGATATCAGAACAAATTGCAACTATAATAAGAAAAACCACCAGTTACAAAATAACCTATAAAACTAACACCAACACCTTTTCATTTTTATTCAATTATAAAGACAAAACACAAGATATCATGAAATCCGGCATTTACCGTTTGAATTGTTCTTTTTGTAACTCGGTTTATATTGGTCAAACACTTAGAAATTTCGAAATAAGATAAAAGAACACATACACTCTTATAGACTTAAACACACAGAAAAATCGAATTATGCCAAACACATTTTGGAACAGAACCACCCAATGACACCTCAAAACAACATTAAATTCTTACATTTTTGCAACAACAAACACAAATTAGACATTTTAGAAGCTTTTGAAATATATAGACATAAACGCACAGTACCTTTAATGAATGAACAAACTGAGCTTAGTAATTCTCCTTTATTAGAAGTGTTAGATATTTAGTTTTGTATGTATTGTATCTAGTTACCTATTTTCTGTATGTATTTACCCTTAGCAACGTGTTTGTTTATCAATCTTATCTACCTTTGATAATGACATAAAGTGTTGAAACAATATTGTCAGGTTAGAATATTAATAAAACTTGTGAAACTTTAACTAACCTTTGTATTTATATATTTCTTATTAAATTTGTTCATGTGAAGAATTTTTCTAATATTGATAGGTAGTAGATTATATGCTTTGCATTAATTAATTAGTCCAATAAAATTAATAAAGAGATTAATATTTTTATGGCAAGCTGGGATCTAAAGTGTTCATTTTCATTGTTTCTGGTTTCATTACAGTGATCATTGTAATCTTTCTTCTTACAATGTACATGAGTGCAAGCAATTGTTAGATACATCGTCCATATGCTCAATATAAAAATATGCTAAGTTTAAAAACTAAGAAGAAGACTGCTAAACACCGCATTTCATTATCTCGATTTGTTCAAAAGTATACTATAGGCTTATAGTCAAAATATACCCGGTATAATTTCATATGATTCACGCGAATATTAAAGTTTTGACACCGGTGGGCATTTTGTAGCCGCCAATTTTTAGCACTTTGGACCAATTTGGATTCGTAATCTACGACCCTAAAAACCTATAAGTACCCAACTTTATTCAATTATAATAAAAATTTGATGAAATTATTTAATTATTAATTACTCTTATGGAAAAAGTAATAATTTGTTAATAACAATTAAACAGGGCATTAGTGGAGAAATCTAACATCTAAATGTTAGACTTTGAAATATAGTCGATTACCTACAATTTAGAAAAAAAATCATCAAAATTGGTGCCCAAAAGGCAAATTCCGAGGTATTTTCCTCTAGGAAACCGACTAATGGTATAAGTGCAAAGACGTACTTCACTCAACCAAGAAACAGCTCATGCGTATATAAAAGAAAAAATAGCATTCTTTAAATAACAAAAGCAGTGTGTGAACTTCAGTAAGATAGGGCTCGTATATCACTTCGTTATTTCCAAGAAAATATTATTAGATCTTCGTAACATTTTCAACTATGCACTGGTTTCCCCTGCCATATAAATTACACTAACAGTTTGAATAAAGTTATAGTCTATATATTTATTATATAAAAATATACAAGCGTATGTTACATTTGGAGCATTCTATAGAGATCTAGGCATTTAAAGCAAAAGCATAAAATTTAAATTAATGAAATTTATTCTTGTGGATTCTAAGGTTATCATCTGTATCTGTGTCTATTTCAAGTAAGTTCTTATAATCAGTAAATGTTTGTGCCATCCCTTCCAATTCCCGAGTTTCCTTTACTGCTTTACCAAAAGCTTTTAACTTCTCCATACCTTCATCAACTGTTTGTTGAAGTGGTTCTAATTTTTCTAATATATCTACTTCAGCTTGAAGCTTATGCATTGAACGGAACTCCTAAAACACGATTATTAACATATTTATTATCAAAACAGATAACCTCTAAACATACTTCTTCAATTAGTTTTTTTAAATCTTTTATTTCACCTTCTAGCTTCTTAATGTCTTCTTTTGAATATTGCTTTTCTTTTGAACTATCACATGGCAGTAGGACATTTTTAGGTATAGTAAAAACCTGTTTAATTATCGGCTGAAATACAATAATGATTATAAATTGAGTAGAAGTAACTCACAAAAAAAGAGAATATATCTGTTATTACTAGCAGTTCTTTTAAAATTATCTCCGCTCGTTTACTCCATATACTGTGTATTTTTACTGTATTTTCCAGAAGCTCATCCTTATTTTGCATTACCGACAAGGGCATGATCAATTGTTGAACCACTGAAGCCATTTCGTCCAAAATTAATTCACAAACTGGAATTTAAAAGAAAACCCGTTTAATAGTTTGAGGTTAGATTTAATTTATCGTACTTACATTGCTCATAAAACATTTCTGGTGTAAATCCGAAATACTGTGCAGAATATTCACTTTCAGCTAGTTGTTCATTCATGGTTTACAGATTTTAAACAGCAACAATGGATATCTCAATGTTTTTATTATTATTATTGTTGACAATTCAAAATCTTCAAATCACTTGTCAAAATGCAACTGTCAACATTTTGCAATGTTGTCAGGTCTTTGCTATAGCGTACAGGCTGGATTGACATATTGAAGAAATTACTTTAACTTAATAGATTATCTTGCAGACATTTTCTATTAATTTTATGTTATATATATTTACATATACTGGGTGTCTATAGATGGGGTTACACAGAGAAAAAACTTTTTTAATATTCGTTTTACAGAAAAAAGTTATTCTTTATAAGAAAAGTCTGCTTTCCTTAAAACGTTCAAAAACACGTTTAGATGTGACTACAGACATACACTTACTTATAAATTCAATATTATTGCAGCTAATACTTTTATTTTTCAACTAAACAATCAGATTTTTTAAATAAACAACTTAATAAGTACTATAGGGCGGTCCAAGACCATGACCTGCGCAATAACAAAATGGCTGCGTGGAGGCAAACAACACATCTGTCGACCAGTGCACTGAGCATAAAAACAGGTAAAACTTTCTATTTTGCCCTTTTCCTGTCTTGCCTTTGTACCGTACAGACGGCTGCAGTGATTTCTTAGTGCCCTATAAGTGTTTGTGTAACCAATAACAACATGTCTTCGAATTATTTGCAGAATGTGTTGCTGAAGTGGCCAGATGTGGCGGCGAGGTACACAGAAAAAATTACCAAAATAAATGGTGTGGATCCGTTTGCATTAAAATAGGCTGAATTGAGCTATCAGGTAGGCTCTTTTCCACCCGTGACAAGTATGGATCTCGTCAGCTACCTGGTGCTGACCACGAGCACCTATACCACGGAGCAGATGAAAGCATTCAAAAGCTAGAATGCGTTCAAATATTTTGATGCTGGATTTGTCCACAAATTGTTGGTTTGAACGTGCTTGCAATTACTTTCTTCACCTTCATCACTTATTCCAACAACTGATGGTAGCTCTTGTTCCTCGTGTTCTGCTAAGCTATGTTCTGCCAATGGTGTAACTTATTTTTTCACCTATTGTTAAATCAAATAATTAGCATTAATTGTAATTAATGAATTATCCATGTCACATAAGTATTTACACATAAAACAGTAAGCATCTGAGAAATAACACATTTAAAGAAGCTGTAAGAGTAAGTTGTCTGGCACAGTTATATCTATTCAATTATTAGCGAAGTTTAACACTGCAATATTTATAATTATCAAATTCGGTATAACGCCCTTAATCTAAGACAAGTTATCAACTTTATATCTACTTTAGGATATTATATTTACATCTTTTTGATAAAATGACAACAAAAAAATGCATATTGCAACAGTCATAATTTTATACTATAATAACAGAGGACTAACAAAATGTTAATAACATAGTCATACAACTATCACACTACTTGATTCGGCAAGGTGCATGCACAGATTAAAATATACACAGCATACTTTTTTAAGTATTTTGTACCTTTTTCCGTTTAATCCCACGTTCATATCTTCCCACTTTTGAACTTGAAGAACTTTCTGCAGTCTCTTTGTACCCCATGTTCACTGATGGAACCCAGTCTGGATTAAGTTTATCATCCAATTTTGCAGGTTTTCCTTGAATAAAATTAATATATAATGTTGACAATTAATATTATTACATGTACATAACTACCTGTATAATAGTGATAAAATGTATAATATGATATTAATTTATATCCAAAATATATGACAGTTATTTGCTTGACTTTTATTCAATTACAATACAGGTAAATTACTTATTATACGATATATCCTACCTCTTATGAAATGTTTAGAGCACACTCGTGCATTCTTAATTTTGTTTTCAGTTAAATCTGCACGTCTAATAGCATTTAGCCATCGTTCTCGTCGAAGGGCAGATAATTTCGTTCAATTCCACTTTATGTTTGAAAGCCAAAATCTTTGGAATTGGATAGAATAGCAACTTATCGCGATTACTTCTACTACCACAGTTTACGACACAACAAAAATGAGGCATTCTGGTTATTTACACTTCCGAAATCTTTATATAATTGAAACTTCCACAGGCCTTCCACACTGTTAAATGACACTTTATGCAATGTTTGCCTCCATGCGGCCATATTGGATTTAATTTGACAGCGTCTTGGACCGCCCTATTGCTATAATTACTATTTTACGTGTATGTTTATAAATAACACTTGGTTCATAACATAACATCGGGACCATATCGGGACGCAATCAGGTACACACGTGCATACTAGGTTTAAGTTAAAGCAAAAAGACTATGTACAGGAGATCAAACTGCAGAAGTGGGGGGAAACACAAAATCCGCCGTAGGTCTCTCAGAAAGCCAGTGGTAGAGTCACTGCATTTATAGTAAAAACCAAATAAGAATGAAGTAGATGGCGCTTCTATCCAAGTTAAATTTACACACCTAAAATTAAAACAGCGGGAAATTTGAAAATTAATAGTGTTTTTGGCCCAAAAGTATTTACTTTTCATACGCGGTGGCGCTGCGATCGATGGTTTCTTAGTGTATACCACGACCTCCTTGATTTGACGTTTCGTTTGACGTCTTAAAAATAAAGACGTCAAACGTCGAAATCGAGGAGGTCGTGGTGTATACAAAGTAAAGGTTATCTCACCCATTTCCACTATTGGCTTTTGAAATGGGCTCAAAAATGGCGCCTTTTTGGCGGCAATTTTAATTTGTCATGAATTTGTCAAATCAAATATTCACATAACATACAGAACAGGTTACGAATATTTTAATTAAAACAAATCAATAATACTATGTATTAACTTATTAACAAATAAGATTTTTAGGCATTCGAATTATCTTCTGTTATTGAGTAATATTAACTACTACTACTGAATAAAACCACGAAAACATTAACACATTAAAAAATAATGGTCTAAAATGGCGAAAATTTAATAGTTATATGAACAAAACAACAATAACAACTAAAGTGAATATTTTAACTGTGATACAACTAATTTATTAATGGTATCCCCGTCAAACAGTATTTGAGTTTCTCTTTTTTGTTATCCAAATATGGCAAAAAGCCATGTAAAAGCCGTGGACGGAAATCTAACTTCTGTAAATGTCTGTACAGAATGGAATATGATGCAAGTGGATGCTACAACTATTTTTTAAGTTTTTGTAACCTTTTCAATCAGCTAAAAATTAAGAATATATTAAGTAGGTAATTGAAAATTATCCTGCAAATCGTATTTGTATTGCCATTTTCCAGCGGCCACATCGGTATTTTTAAAACCTGAAGTGAATAGTGTCTCTGTTCCTTTTAGTATCTGCATGAAAATGCGCAGTAGTATTGTCTTTTTCCTAATTTGCTGTGTTAACAAAGCTATTTCCGCATCCATTTTGGGTGTGGAAATGAACCATTCCCAAACCCGAAATCTAGGGACTTTTTTTCGGTTGGTAACATACTGACATAAATTGTACAGGATGTCAGATGTCAGTATGAGTTTGTGGTTACAGGTTATGGCTGCAAGCCAGACAACAGAGAAATCGTTGGAATCATTGAATTTAAGTTTTTTGCAAAAGTACAATTATTATAAACATTTATGTTGACAGTAGAACTATCAGTGGAGTTGATAATTATACCGTGAGTTGAGGAAACATTCTCTTCATGGGTATTATTCCCCCCAACAGTGACTTGGCCGTTTTGTGCTGGAGTGCTCTCTGTTCTCTGTAATACTGTTTCAGAGTCATTTGAATTAGTGATCGTGGAACAGCCAGGGAGTTCAACGTTTGTTTCCTGGACAAACATTTTTGAAACTTCAATTTTGTTGCTAAAGATGAATCAACATAACCCTCAGCAACTGCTGAGCTTTTCCATCCTCCAAAGCGTTTAATCGTCAAAAGATCACCGCCACTGTTTGCTACATGCGTAGCACTCGATCGCCGAAAGCAATGGCCTGTGAATAGGTGAGGATCTGGGAGCTGAAGAAAGGTAGCAATTTCTTTCGGAATCTTTCCCATGGTATTAATACCAATGGGACTATTAATACATAAACCGTTGCGGTAGGTTAAAAAGAAGCGGTCATGTTTAACAGTCTTAGGACGGAGACTGTTATACTTTTTAATCAATTTGATCCAGTTTTTGTCTGTTATGGCAAACATCCTAGGAACATAGTTTTTTGTTTTAGGTATATTTACGAGAATGGAATCTGATTTAAAATCTAGATCATTCAGGGACATATTTGTAAGTTCATCTCGCCTACAGGCGCCGTTGTGCCCCATTATAAGGATAACCTACAATGTAAACCTATAGTGACACTTGAAAAGCAAAATTTAAAACCTACCTTCATAGCCAGGTATTTTCTATTATCGGCTTCCGCTATGAATCTTTTTATATCATTCTCCTCAAGAATTTTTGATTTTTTAGGGACATATCCCTGTGAAGAGCGTTTTAATAGGGCTTGAAGTTTTTTATAAGTGGAAATATCCACATTTTTATGGACATTCAGGCATGTTCGCAGCATTGAATACCTGCTCCATAACGTAGATGGTTTATATTTGTCTCGTTGCATATTGAAGTATGCTAACAGAACATTTTCTGATATCCCATTTATCCCATTCTCGGCACACCATTTTTGAAAATGTTGAAATTGTTTTTTATATTTGCCATGAGATTTCACGGGCAATAAATTTAGCATACTATTTTCTGCAATTTGCCGTATTTCTGGTGGGGTGCAAGAAATTTCTGAATTTATCTTCTAACTAATTTTGCACTTCAACGAATTTAACTTGCAAAAAATGACATTTATAGTGAGTCTACTTGATTCAAATTTAAAATTTTGTTTTAAATGGAGGCTTTGAAATAAAAGTGTCACCAACCATTGCAAAATTCCCTAAATTAGCAAAATTGATTTTATTTGTATTAAAAAGCTATTTTATTTGCAAATTAGGAAAAATAACATGAAAAATTCGTTTTGTAAAACTTCCGAGCACTCGTCCTTTACAGGCACTTGTACCTACGGCAGTCGTGCTGCAAACTGGACTCGTGTCGAAATAAGAGTTTTATAAAACTCGTGTTTCAATATACTATTAAAGTATATCGAGGCTCTCTTTTCAATCCTTCCACACTCTTCAATTATTTTAGGGTTTTCTTTAAACATATCCAGTATTATTTGATGATTGTGGTTAGCAATTAGATGTCATATTTCCTTTATTATATTCAGTTTGAAGGGAGTGTAACTGAAAAAACAACCACTACTACGAACGTCAAACAACAGCTCTTTATTTTTCTCTGTGATCGGTATTACAGAATACAAAGTATACAGCAATGTTAGATAGGCAATACATATTACAAATATACATTTATAATACCCTTTCTTTAAGTTCTTATGTATTTATACATACATACATAAGGTTTTACACTCGATTAGAGTTTTAACCACTCTTTACATAGAGTTCTATTGACCTTTTTCTCTTGTGGGTGGTCAGTCCACTGATTCTCCTCATTCCTTTCTCTTATAATTTGGTATGTGTTTTTGCTTCCTTTACAATGTCTCTCCACTCTTTCCTGTCTTGTACTTTTTCTCTCCAATCTGTTATTCCTAACAGTTTGATATCTTCAGTTACTTGATCTATCCATCGTGATTTCGGTCTTCCTCTCTGTTTTTCTCTTGTGGTTTCCATCTTGTTATTCTTCTGTGCATTGATCTTTCTTCTTTTCGGTTTATATGTCCAAACCATTGTATTCTTTGTGCTTTTATTATCCTCACTATATCTTCACGTTTCAGTATTTCTTCTATTTCAAAATTCATCAATCTCCTATGCTCCATTTCTGCTATCTTTATTGGTCCATAAATTCTTCTTATAATTTTTCTTTCAAATATTTTTAGTTTTTCTTGGTCTCTTTTAGTTAGGCACATAGTTTCTGCTGCATAAGTTACCACTGGTCGTATTGCTACCTTGTAAATTCTTAGTTTTGTGTCTTTTCTTATCTTTTTATTTTGCATCAATGTTTTGTACTTGAAGTATGCTTTATTTCCTGCTTGAATTCTTTGTGCAATTTCTAAACTTCTGTTATTTCTATTATTTACTGTTATACCTAAGTATTTGAAGTTCTCAACTTCTTCGAATTTAAACTTTCCTATTCTTCTTTCATTTTTGTTGGTTTCTCGATGTTCTCTACTTATCTTCATATATTTTGTCTTGCTCTCGTTTATTTCTAATCCTCTCTTTCGTGCTTCTTTTTCTATTTTTGATAGTGTTTCGCCTAGATCTCTTTCGGTTCTTGATATTATAATCAGGTCGTCGGCATATGCAATTACCTCCACCATTTTTTCTATTATAGTGCCTTCAATTTTGCAGTCTCTAGCTATTCCTTCCAGTGCTATATTAAATAGGGCTGCAGATAATCCATCGCCTTGTCTCACTCCTGAATCAAATTCAAACTCTTTCGACAATCCTGATTCTGTTATTACTGCTGCTTTTGACTTTCTCATCGTCATTTGTATTAATCTTATTAATTTGTTTGGTACTCCTATTCTTCTTGCATCTTTTATAATCATGTCACGTTTCAGGCTGTCAAAAGCTTGCTTGAAGACCACAAAGATTATTTGCAAGTCGATATTATTTTCATAAGCTTTTTCTATTATCTGTGTTAGTATATAGATTGCATCTATCGTTGACCTGCCTTGTCGAAATCCTTGTTGGTATTCCCCTATTGCTTCCTCAACGTATGGCTTCATCTTCTTTAATATCATTGATGTTAATATTTTGTATATAGTATTCAGCAAGCTTATTCCCCTATAGTTACTGCATATCATTGAGTTTCCTTTCTTCAATATTGTTATCACCAGTCCCATGGTCCATTCTTCCGGCATTCTCTCCTCTTTCCATATTTTCTCTATCAAATCAAATACTCTCTCTTTTAATTTCTCTCCTCCGTTTTGTATCAATTCATTACATATATTGTCTGGTCCTGCCGCCTTATTCCGTTTTAGATTTTTTATTATTTCATTGTATTCTTCTCTTTTTGGATTTAGCTCTTCATTTATTTCTTCCTGGGTATATCTCTCCTCGTTCTTTTCATTCGATTTCTTTTCTTTCTCCGTTAATAAATTTTTGAAGTAATTTTCCCATACGTCACTGTCTATGTTTGCTATTGTCTTCTTTTTGTTCTCTTTCTTTATTATTTGGTATAACTTAGCATTGTTTTTGTTATTCTTTTCTATATCATCCATCATTTCTTCAATCCATCGTGTTTTTTTCATTTTTAGTAATTTCGTGCCTTCTTTTCTTAATTCTTTATATACTTCATAATCATTCATTTCTGTTGTTCTTAACCATTTCAGTCTTGCCTCTTTCTTCTTTTCTAACATTATTTCGCAGTCTTTATCAAACCATTCATTTCTTCTTTCTTTTCTTCTTCTTCCTATTCCTTTTTCTGCTGCATTAATAATGCTTCTTTTTATATTATACCACTCTTCTTCAATATTTTCTTTCTCTTGTTTTTTGTTTAGTTCTTCATTTATTTCCATTTCATATGTTTTTCTCTTTTGTTCATCTTTTAAATTATCAATTTCCCACTTCTTTTCTATTGCCTTTCTTTTTTCTTTATTAATAGTTCTCAATATTGTTTCTATTATGACTACGTGATGATCTGAGTCAACATTTGCTCCTCTATATGATCGTACATCTTGTATCATTTTCTCATTCTTTTTGTTAATTAGTACATGATCTATTTGATTCCCGTATGTTTTCCCTGGTATTATCCATGTTTCTTTATGTTCGGGGATAATATAACTAGTGTTATGATTATCATCGGTGATAGCCCGAGTTAAAACCGACGAAAATTGACCGAGTGCGAAGCACGAGTTCAATTTTCTAAAGGTTTTAACGAGTGGTATCATCGTTGATTAATCATAACACGTGTTATATTTGGTGAGAGAATATAATGAACGTTGACAGAAAATAAATTTTCTCGCCCTCTTAAAAAAGTCAAAAATTTTAAACGATCTGTCAGTTTGACAGTAAATAATTACAACATGCGGTGATAGAATTATCATCGATTTGATAGCCTATTCTGCGAGTTTGTTTTTGTACTTTCACCAATGAAATTAATAAAAAATGTACCATGTGACACGTGAATTATATTCTCTCTTTTATAACATTCTGATAGCAAAAGTGTGTACGACATTAGTTGCTGCTTAAAAGATTTTTCACAACTCCAATTAATATTTATTAATAGTAGTTTAATAAGTAACAATTGGAGTTGTGAAAAACCTTTCAAAACTTTGACAGATTGCAATGACAATTTTTAATTTCAAACTGTCTAAATTTGACAATTTGGGAACAAGGCTCGCTCACAATCAACTCCGACTGCTAATCTGCGCCTGCTAGATTCACTCGGTTTAGATCCTTCATTTTTTGGTTTAGGTATAGGCCCCTACCACACATTATTTTTGGAGATGGGATAGATTCTGAGAAACTGAGATTTTTCAGACAGTGATACCAAAAATACCATGCGTAAATGAATTATCATTAACTGTTGATTAATTAGTATTAATCAATAAAAAAATCATCAAAAATATTAATAATAAAAGCAAACAAACAAAAAAGAATGATAAATGACATTCGTTAAAGAAGCAAAAGGCGTGAACAGGTAGTATGGCCGACTGGAAGATGCTTTGGACTATTACAAAAACCGAGTTCTATTCCCAGTCCCAGTAATTTTTTTTAATAAAATTTTATAAACAATTTTTTATGATTAAAATAATATTTAGAAGAAGGAATAACATTTAAATACTAATGTATGTATAATCATTTAGTCTTATGTTTATAGTTTAAACGACTATAAAATTAAGAGATAATTTTATGAAATTATTCATTTTTTTATAAATATTATAATTATAAAAAAAAACTTGATTTATAAAATATATTAAATATTTTGTTAAGAAAAAATTACCCGAACCGAGAATAGACCGGTTTTGTAATCGTAGATCCAGCTTGTATTCCAGTCGGCCATGCTGTTTGTTGATGTCTTTTTCTTACTTAATGAATGTCATTTTTCAATCTTTTGCGTTTGTTTCTTTATCGAATTGTTTATTTTATAAATAAACAGTTTTTATAAATATAATATTTATAAAAAAGAATATTTATATAAAAGTATATCTTAACTTTATAGTCATTGTTTAAACTATGTATATTTATATACTATATATATATATATATATATATATATATATATTGGTTTAATCGACGTTGTCGGACCCGCTATATGGTAGGGTCGTTAGTAGACCCGCATTTTTTGATTTTTAAAATGTGTATATTTTACATAATATTGATCTATTTCTGATAAGCAATATTTAAGATCCTCGAGGGGTAAAAATATATGAAAAAAAAATATTGGTGATATTTGACAGTCGTTCTTGGACCCGAAACATATTACAGTGTTTATAGACCCATTTGTATAATTTTAAGCAAGCCTACCTACCCTACTGAACCCAGCAATGTTGCCGAATGTATCAGAGATAAAATTACGATTGACGTAATGATTTCGGGATGCTAAGCACATAAGTGATCTTTATTTTTGTTGATTTGTTCGTAAATTCCATAAATAACCTTAAACGCAGAAAAATTAACGTTTTCCGTAAAACGATGTAACTCTGAAAATTATTATTAACATGAGAAAATAGCATTGAGCTTCTTTTGTTCTAAAATACATAAGGTTTATGCAAATAATTGATTTTTAATAATTTGCTTTTAAATCATTTATTTTAACATGATTATTTTTGTTTACAAGAATACAATTAAAAGTTTCGAAGACACGTCATGTATATGTGTTTTGAAAAATGAAATGTTATAGCCAAATCTTTTGACCTCCTGAACATTTTACTGTTATGTTTTTAGCACAAATGAACAGTTTCTAATATATGTATATTTTAATGCCACGGTAACAGTTCAGTAAAATTTGTAAAAATAGAGGGGAATTGAGGTATATCCTTGGATTTTTTATAGGCCTTCTTTGTGATATGTTAAATAACCCCTTAAAAGTTACTACTCAAAAGTGGTGAACCAGAGAAGCTGATGAGGGTAAGCCATGTCCCCAGAGGGTTTTTACTGTTTTTTCAGAAACTATTAGTTTTATCAAAATGGAGACAGTTAGGTAAAATAGGATTTTATTTAACTTTCATACCAAAAAGCTAAGAAAACTTTGTGCATGTTGTCTTGTTTCTGTGTTATCGAAAAAACGATCATATGTCACACAGACAAATAATTTGTATCGGTACATATTATACGAGAAGCTTCGAGCATAACTTTGTGTGATTTGATGTTCATCATGAAATAACTATGGAAATCTCGTTGAGCATCGAACGCGGTCCTGGTTCAGTCTTATTCTATCTCAGCATCTCCAGCAAAATCTACGAGGCGATATTATCATTATTATTTGGGGCTAGTCATATGGTAATTCTCGTATTGGCAAGATACATTTTAGGGGTATACCCTGTACTAATCAATCTTTTTAGTGAACCTAAAACTTACAGGGTACTTCAGGGTTTTTGGATATCTCTTACTTTGTCCTTTATATTGATATTCGTATCGAGTAATTTTTTTCTTGAATGGTTTTGTTTTGGAATTCTAAGTTCACGACTTAATTCCACGCCTGCTTTAAAATGTAGCTAGATATTTAACATTAAATGGGACACCCATTTTACATGTAGGATATCTCGAGCAGACGATGCCAATTCCTGAGGGTCAATGCATTTGATCAAAATAGGCCATTAAGCACAACATATCTATGTTCAATAATGAAATGTTACAAAGCTATAGACCTTCAAAATAAAAAAGTCAAAAATGCAATTTGGATAAAATTTTGTTTTCAAGGACAGTTGTTATTAGAACATATATTAGTGTTATTTTGTGCTTGTGGTAGCTGTAGCGTACCCGCTACCGCTAGATACGGAATTCTGTGCCAGTGATATGTTTAATGAATACACCATTGAATGCAAAATTTAATTCTTCACAAAACAGGTATACTTGACCCAAGTCGAATAGTGACAAGTCAAATAATGCTCTATAAAATGCAGAAAGAAAATAAAGGTAAAACGTCATGCAGTATGACGTACAAACGAAGTAAGAAAGATTTCAAAACAAGGTGAAATGCCCTATACATTTTGGTTTCTATAAAATAATTTTCCAGTACAGGGTATTCTCCTAAAGATATTCTTTTTACTGCAAAATTATCATAATACTACAACCAACAATAACAACAACATCGCTTCATGAATTTGGCAGAAGTGATGCTAAGGTTGCACTGCGAACTCAACATTTTTTTTTCTTAGCTAAGTACTTGATGACGAATACAAGATCGCAATAAGTTATGTTCTGAAGTTGGTATTGGTAGAAATTGTTGGTCTACATACAGGGTGTTTTACTCAACTTTCGTATAAATTGCATGTGTGATAGTATTCATCAATAGGAACAAAAAACTCTTTTTGTTTTTACGCAAATCAACAAAAATTTGCTAAAAATGTCAACTTTTGGAAACTGCTGGAAATTATAGTCAAAACAAACTGCGACATCACCTAGCAGCTGCTGCGTCAATGTATCAGATAGGCACATCCAGCTCCAAGTGTGATTCTTAGACCAGTGACCTGCTACCCACTTTTCAAAAACCATTCTTTTTTCGGTTATTATGAAAGATAGACACTAATGATTTTCAGCTTTTTTGTTGCATTTTATGTGTACTACCACCTATTCAGATGATACGAATCTTAAGTGAAACAACCTGTATGATATATATTCATGCGCCAATTAAATAAGCTTTATTTTATCTAACCCACTTAACAACCAGTCCATAAACCTAACAGTTTTTGAAAATAAAACGACAAAATCCATCTGAAGGCGTGGTTTAATATTGATATTTTACAAAATTCAGGATATTATCTACTCGTAAACATGAACAAATCAAGCATAAAGTCATTTTCAAGTTTAGTTGACCAAAATAGACTACATTTGATTAGTTTAACCTAGATTAAAAATAGCAGTTTCTATTTTTACTGTGCGTTTGTACAGTTACAAAAAAATTATGGAATGTTCGATCCCTACTTTCTGTTTAATGAATTTGAAGGTACAAAACAGTATACACTATATGGTGGTTAAGTGCCTTTAACAGAAACGTCGAAAGGTAACGAAGAAAAGTTTTTCAAACCTTGCCTAATTCCGTTATATTGCACTTGTAGTAAGTTAAAGATCAATTTTTATTGTATTCTGAAATAGCTATTTGTGAATTGGAATATGTATTATATTCTTAGTGACGAATTGTACACCAGAGATTTTCTGATTACATTTGAAATATATGTAGTTCTAAATATACCAGGCGCAAATCATATTAGTCCACCCAGTTTCATTTTTGTTAAAGAACGTCCCACAGAGTTTATTCCGTTTATCTTTTGTTCTATGAGGTGGCCGTTTTTTGTTGCTATAGTGAAGTGCTGCTACTGCATCTACCCATACCAATGTTCATGAAATTCAATTGGGGGTTGCAACATACACTGCCCCTCCGAACCTTTTGAGTGCCCTGTTTACATTAAAAGTTCCATTAAGTAATCTTACAAATTACAGACGAGAAAGTTTTCCTTCAGCGTTTTATCAAAAAAAGTCACAAATGATGCTCAACTTAGTTCGCTCATTTTAATTTTTGATAAAGAATACCTCACGATTTATACCCTGAATGGTCTACGACGTTGTTATTTATTGGTGGTATATAGTACATATCGTCGCCGTTAATGCATATGAACTTAATTCTTTGAAATGTTGTAACTAGCAATGTTGCTAGTTGCGATTTCAAAGAATTCATCATGCCATCTGTAACAAAGTTTTTATAAGCATTTAAACTGCGCTCCTGGAAAATTGCTAGAAAATAGTTCCGCTAGTATGCATTAACGTCGACGATATGTATGAGTGAGTACTGTGATCCAGTGATATGTATGTGTGCGTGTAGTATCCAATGCAACGAATATAAACAAGGAGTCAGGAAATAATTCAGAAACCAAATAGTTCAAGCATTCATTCTCTGATCTTAACAGTAAAAGAATAAAGCATTCATTAACCACAAACAGTCTTTCAAACAAACAAACACAGAGGATATTACATGTGGTGACCGCCGACTTTAATTGAACACGCAACAATCTGTCAAGAAACTTACTCTTGCTAGCATACCATTCAAGATACCAGGATCCTATTTATGAAGCAGATGTCGAGAAATCAATTAGCATAATTCCAGTAGAGGATCAATACTCTCTCAGCACCACCACTACCAGTACATGGAGAAGTTCCATCGTTGAAGTCATAATCTATCTGAAGTCACGGTTGTATAAGGTTTTTTCTGTTCTAAATTTTTCTGCCATCAAAGCAGACTATCTACAGCATTTAAAGAAAGTATTTCAACGCCTATATCATTACGGTTAACTATCAAATTAAAAAAGAAACAATCTTTGAAGCCAAAGAACTAACTTGTCTCGACCACACAGTGAACAGTGATGGAGTTACGCCGCAAGTTTCAAAAGGAGAAGCTATTCATAACTTTCCAATCCTTAGAATGCAACAAGAATTATCCCATTTCGTTGGCATAGATTGTCGACTTAAACCTGAGCTAAACCTATTTATTTCAGAAAAAGTTTCAGAACCCTACAAGAAACCCACACAACAGTGTGTCGCAGAACGTATAATTACAAATCGGTTGTTGTGAACTTCAATAAACGGTCGTACCAAAAATTCGTTACTTCGTATGATCGGGCACACAGGGAATACATAGCAGATAAACTCGGATGCAGCCCATTACAAATCTTTCTTATCTTTTTTTGTACCGTTTATGTATAGAACGTTCGCAATTACTTTTTGTTACCTGTTAGACATATTTGTGTACATAAATTTACTATTTTCCTTTTATGTTGCATATACGATTATGATCCAACTAACAACCTACAAGTCCAACAGTATCCTCATACGTTCCTCTTAGGTTAAGTTTTGTAGTTTTTAGTTATTTACATTTTGCAACGAGCCCTAAAATTAAGAATCTGCTGCCTTAATTTTAACCGTTTTCAATTATCTCATTCGATTATTAGCTCATTTCTATAGGTTAAGTTCTTATCATTGTAACGAACATTAACATTAAGAGCCTTGTACTAACTTTAATCAATTGTAAAACCAGCCAAAGAAAAAAACGCGGTATTTTACGTATCTATCAAGTTACTTTACAATCACAACCGCATCTTATGCGTACATTCACTAGTTCTTTCCAATCCTGTCCTCAAGCAAACTGATGGAGACTTTTTCTGCTGGAAAGATTCTAAAAAACAAGGGAGCAATAAATGTGATGATCACCGTTGCCTTGGATACTTTGTAGTATCCAAGGAAACGAATGTAAACGAGGGATCAGAAAATAATTCAGAAACCAAATAGTTCAAGCATTCATTCTCTCATCTTAACAGTAAAAGAATAAAGCATTCATTAACCACAAACAATCCTTCAAACAAACATACAAAGAATATATTACAGTACTTTTATACTAAAAAATTTAATCAAGTTCTTGAAATTTATCGTTACTACGGAAAATGACATATGTACTTTTCCACCTTATTTGGAAACCATCCACTTTCCCCAGAAATTAACTTTTCCGTATTATGTTGCGTTGTCTCACTTGTTCGAAAATCCTGTTAACCTTACTCTAATCATTTATATAAAAAATGAATTCAGTTATAAAGTCCTACTTAAAGATACCATTGATATGAACACATGGATTGTAGGTAGTAATATATGCTTTCAATCATACAAATATAACTTTATAAATTTATATCACTCTCCAAACTCTAGTGATGCTCAATTTCTAATGAAACTTGAAAATTTGTTTGATGTATATGCTAGTAGATCAGAGACCTTACTAATTATCGGAGACTTTAATATTGACCTATTAAAGGATTCATATTATGAAAATAGGCTGAGAACTTTAATTAAAAATAATGGACTGCATCATATTATCGACCAACCTACAAGAATGACTAAGGATAGTGCTACACTCATAGATCTTCTTGTATCTAATGAAAAATCTATTGATGCCCAGGTACACCATGTTCCAAAAATAACCGATCACTCAATAATAACTATAAATGCAAAAGTGAAAGAAAAATATGAAGAATATACAATACAACACAGAGACATGAGCAACTTCAATGAAATGCAATTTCAATTAGATCTAATGGATCAACCATGGAATCCGGACTGTACAAACACCAATCAACTAGCAGAAACATTAGTTAAAACCATAATGAACACACTAAACAGGCATGCTCCAACTGTTAAAAAACCATTAAATGTCAATGGAGTTGTAAGCGTTGGTGGACCCCAGAAATAGCCTTGGAAATTGAAGAAAGGGACAGATTATATAAAAGAACAATCTTTACACAAGAAGAAAGTGATATGAATAGGTATAGACAACAAAGAAATGGAATTGTTAGTTTGATCAGGAACCACAAGACAAATTATTATCAAGAAAACTAGATGATATGAAAAATAACTCAACAAAAATGTGTAAAACAGTTAAAGAATTAATTAAAGGAGGCCATAACAGACAAAAAAAAGGAAGGTATTATTTTTGACAATGAGTTAGAAAAAAAGGAAATTCAAATTGCAGAAAAATTCAATATTTACTTTATTAACAGCATACAACAAATTATTACATTAACAAATTTAACCCAAATTGAAACTGATTTAAGCCACATTAATGTACATCAATGCAAGTTCGAGAAATCTTTACCAATAGAGTTTTTGGAGTTATAAAATAATCAATTTATAAATATTCAATTTACCTAATAAGAATAGTAGTGTCGATGGTATTACAGTAAAGATTCTTAAATTAGCTTTCAATGTAATAGGACAGAGATTTTTGCATCTAATTCAAATGAGTCTAGAAAGGGGATCCTTCCCAGAAACCTTGAAGACATCCCATATTATCCGCTTAGAGAAGATAACCAACACTAACAAATGTGAAGAATACAGACCGATGAACATGTTGCCAACTTATGAAAAATTATTAGAGACCGTCGTAAATATCCAGTTTCGTGACTTTGCAGATGACACTTTAATATATTTTATAGGAGATGATGTTGAAAAAGTAATAAATATCATCAATGATGAATTAGTAAATGTATATAACTGGTTAGGTAAAAATAGTCTTTCTTTAAATGTAAATAAAACAAAATTCATGATAATAAAAAATAAGTTTAACGAAATTGATACATCTAGTCATGTGGGAATACAAATTAATAGTCAAAAAATAGAACAAGTTTATGAGTGGAAGTACTTAGGCGTAACAATAGATTGTCACTTAACATTTTCTAGTCATTAAAACTATGTTATCAGTAAAGTTGCAAAAAAAGTAAATTTCATGTGTAGAATAAGCCAAAATCTTAGCGTCTTAAGTGGTCTAAATTATTACTATATAAAACAATAATACTTCCCCATTTGAATTATTGTGCTAGTATACTTTACCTCCTAAATAATACTGAAATTAACAATCTTCGAAAAAAACAAAATTGAGCATTAAGAATAATATTAAAATGTAGTAGGTATACTAGCATAAGAAGAATGTTGCAACTTAGATCTTCGTTAAGTGTTAAGCAAAATATATTTTATAATACGATGACATTAATATTTAAAATAAAAAACCGAATATATCCAGAGCACATTTTAAATGAATTACTATTCGTAGAAGATGTTCATGATCATAATACTAGAAGTAGAAATAATTTTTATGTTCATACAGTAACAACAAATATAGGACAAAATAATCTGTTTCATAAAGGTTTAGTTGAATATAATTCACTTCCAGCTAATGTAAAAAACTGTACATCTTTAACATTATTTAAAAAACAGTGTAAAAAATATGTAATAAATTACATTAATATTTAAGAAATTATAATGTATTATATGGAATTTATCTAGTTCAATGCTATAAATAAAGTATATTATTATTATTAACAAATATTAAAACCTTCAATTTTTCAAAGCCAGAGAGTTATTTACAAATTTGAAAAGAACTCGCATACGAGCTGATGTAATTCTTACGTCACTTTTCTCCATCAAATATTAAATGCGAGCTATTATAACCAAACGTTTATAAAACAAAGCTTAACATATGCGTCATGGCAATGTTGCCAGATTCAGGGCTTAGGAAGACTGTAGAACATAGCGGGTTTGATAGCGTCTTGTATAAAAATATACGATATACACTTGAGAAAGGCGCGACGCCCCCTATAGTTCATTGTGATGAACTACCATTGTATAAAACTTTTTACAGACCCTACTTTTCCAAACCCAAATTGTATATTTTTTTATTGCAGTTTTAAGTAAACATTATACTGTAGACCTCGAAAATATAGGAGAACGTTGCCAGACCCAAGCCCGGGTCTGAGAGCGGCGAAAATGGTCCGACAAGTCGGTAGAATATAGCGAAACGGGTGTGTATAAGCGGTTTGACAAATATATATCCCTTTGTTATATATATATATATATATATATATATATATATATATATATATATATATAGTTATTTGAAATTTTATTGGAATATAGAAAAATTATCGTCTCGAGCCAGGAATCGAACCTGGGCTCCCTGCTATCTAGGCAGATGCTCTACCGCTGAGCTACTCAAGGCTGATTGCTGGTGAGACGACAATTCTTCCATATAAGTTGTATAATGTGTAAACACAGAGAGAGAACTAATTATAATTTGTTGTGCTAAAGTAGGCCTACTTTAGCACAACAAATTATAATTAGTTCTCTCTCTGTGTTTACACATTATACAACTTATCTTAGTAGCTCAGCGGTAGAGCATCTGCCTAGATAGCAGGGAGCCCAGGTTCGATTCCTGGCTCGAGACGATAATTTTTCTATATTCCAATAAAATTTCAAATAACTTAATATTACTCTTGGTGGCTTACATACACTATTATAAATCATTTAACTATATATATATATATATATATATATATATATATATATATATATATATATATATATATATATATATATATATATATATATATATATATATATATATCTTCTAATCATTGATATTATACTTTGGGATTGGTTGTCTCACGGTAGTGGCTTTAGCTGCCTCCGTAGTGACGTTTGTTGTTGCACTGAAAACTCAGTGTCTTCAGGCCGATACTGCAAATGTGCGGTTGGCTGCTATCAGTGAAACCTTGTGTTGTTACATCTTTCTGAGTTAGTTGCTTTTATATTTATTCCATCTGCTATGCCGTCCTGATGATCACTAATAAGTGTGAAACACGTGTAGACGGCTGCAACTTATGTTTTCTTTCTTCTCTGTTGCGCGATATCCCATTATTATAGCACTTTCTTGTATATCTCTACGCGCATTATTACTTCTAATCATTGATATTATACTTTGGGATTGGTTGTCTCACGGTAGTGGCTTTAGCTGCCTCCGTAGTGACGTTTGTTGTTGCACTGAAAACTCAGTGTCTTCAGGCCGATACTGCAAATGTGCGGTTGGCTGCTATCAGTGAAACCTTGTGTTGTTACATCTTTCTGAGTTAGTTGCTTTTATATTTATTCCATCTGCTATGCCGTCCTGATGATCACTAATAAGTGTGAAACACGTGTAGACGGCTGCAACTTATGTTTTCTTTCTTCTCTGTTGCGCGATATCCCATTATTATAGCACTTTCTTGTATATCTCTACGCGCATTATTACTTCTAATCATTGATATTATACTTTGGGATTGGTTGTCTCACGGTAGTGGCTTTAGCTGCCTCCGTAGTGACGTTTGTTGTTGCACTGAAAACTCAGTGTCTTCAGGCCGATACTGCAAATGTGCGGTTGGCTGCTATCAGTGAAACCTTGTGTTGTTACATCTTTCTGAGTTAGTTGCTTTTATATTTATTCCATCTGCTATGCCGTCCTGATGATCACTAATAAGTGTGAAACACGTGTAGACGGCTGCAACTTATGTTTTCTTTCTTCTCTGTTGCGCGATATCCCATTATTATAGCACTTTCTTGTATATCTCTACGCGCATTATTACTTCTAATCATTGATATTATACTTTGGGATTGGTTGTCTCACGGTAGTGGCTTTAGCTGCCTCCGTAGTGACGTTTGTTGTTGCACTGAAAACTCAGTGTCTTCAGGCCGATACTGCAAATGTGCGGTTGGCTGCTATCAGTGAAACCTTGTGTTGTTACATCTTTCTGAGTTAGTTGCTTTTATATTTATTCCATCTGCTATGCCGTCCTGATGATCACTAATAAGTGTGAAACACGTGTAGACGGCTGCAACTTATGTTTTCTTTCTTCTCTGTTGCGCGATATCCCATTATTATAGCACTTTCTTGTATATCTCTACGCGCATTATTACTTCTAATCATTGATATTATACTTTGGGATTGGTTGTCTCACGGTAGTGGCTTTAGCTGCCTCCGTAGTGACGTTTGTTGTTGCACTGAAAACTCAGTGTCTTCAGGCCGATACTGCAAATGTGCGGTTGGCTGCTATCAGTGAAACCTTGTGTTGTTACATCTTTCTGAGTTAGTTGCTTTTATATTTATTCCATCTGCTATGCCGTCCTGATGATCACTAATAAGTGTGAAACACGTGTAGACGGCTGCAACTTATGTTTTCTTTCTTCTCTGTTGCGCGATATCCCATTATTATAGCACTTTCTTGTATATCTCTACGCGCATTATTACTTCTAATCATTGATATTATACTTTGGGATTGGTTGTCTCACGGTAGTGGCTTTAGCTGCCTCCGTAGTGACGTTTGTTGTTGCACTGAAAACTCAGTGTCTTCAGGCCGATACTGCAAATGTGCGGTTGGCTGCTATCAGTGAAACCTTGTGTTGTTACATCTTTCTGAGTTAGTTGCTTTTATATTTATTCCATCTGCTATGCCGTCCTGATGATCACTAATAAGTGTGAAACACGTGTAGACGGCTGCAACTTATGTTTTCTTTCTTCTCTGTTGCGCGATATCCCATTATTATAGCACTTTCTTGTATATCTCTACGCGCATTATTACTTCTAATCATTGATATTATACTTTGGGATTGGTTGTCTCACGGTAGTGGCTTTAGCTGCCTCCGTAGTGACGTTTGTTGTTGCACTGAAAACTCAGTGTCTTCAGGCCGATACTGCAAATGTGCGGTTGGCTGCTATCAGTGAAACCTTGTGTTGTTACATCTTTCTGAGTTAGTTGCTTTTATATTTATTCCATCTGCTATGCCGTCCTGATGATCACTAATAAGTGTGAAACACGTGTAGACGGCTGCAACTTATGTTTTCTTTCTTCTCTGTTGCGCGATATCCCATTATTATAGCACTTTCTTGTATATCTCTACGCGCATTATTACTTCTAATCATTGATATTATACTTTGGGATTGGTTGTCTCACGGTAGTGGCTTTAGCTGCCTCCGTAGTGACGTTTGTTGTTGCACTGAAAACTCAGTGTCTTCAGGCCGATACTGCAAATGTGCGGTTGGCTGCTATCAGTGAAACCTTGTGTTGTTACATCTTTCTGAGTTAGTTGCTTTTATATTTATTCCATCTGCTATGCCGTCCTGATGATCACTAATAAGTGTGAAACACGTGTAGACGGCTGCAACTTATGTTTTCTTTCTTCTCTGTTGCGCGATATCCCATTATTATAGCACTTTCTTGTATATATATATATATATATATATATATATATATATATATATATATATATATATATATATATATATCTCCCGGTGCCGGCAGATCTGGTTAAGGTTTTTTGCAGTTTTCCTTAGCTGTGACACAAATGTGGGATTTGCGCTGTTGCATCTGTCGTCGGCTGCAGACGCACGTAGGGCCTACGTAATAATAATAATCACCCCCTCCCTTCCGTACAAGCTTATAGCTTCTGGGGCCTGGCTTCCAGGTTATGGGTTGTAGCAATTATTATTATTATTATTATTATATTAAATAAAAATAAAACTAAATGATTGTTACATAAATCATTCAGATTGTTACAAAAATCATCAAACATGCACAGTAATAACAATAGAACCGGTAAGTTCTAAAAGGACTGTTGTAATTGGTTGTAATAAAAGGAATGAAAATTATTGACTTGAGAAAAGCTCGAACTTAGCATTAATAATTTAGACATAGATGCAACGTTGCCGGATTTTAGGTATGAATTTCCGATTTCCATTTATTTAAAAATTTGTAGATTAATTAATGAGCATATTGTTACTTTAATTATGAATATACATTAAATTATAGTTTCTCTTTACACACACAATAAGTAATATTTTCGTAGTGGAACGAACGTAAGCCGTAACGTTTATTGTACAACTGAAACGGCGCTTTTCACATAATTTATGTACAAATTTACTTTTTTAAGTTGTGTGAACGTGCCTCGTATTTTAGCCAATCAACGCGAAGGTCAAGCTTGCCCTATACCTTCCTTCGCTTTATTCTTAGCTGAATTCTACTATAGCTATACACACATGAATGGACCTTAGCAGAGGGTAACTGGGAGCAATTGCTACGCAATTGCGCGTTGATTGAGCGTATCTCAATTACTTCCTCCCCAGGGAAGGAACGTGGGGGTATCTTAACACGGGAACCCCAAGTAAAGCATTCATAATAATCATGCTACTTTTTAAATGAATCTGAATAAATAATGTTTCATCCCTCGTTTTATATACATATATTTCCAAAGATAACCTCAAAACTAGAGTCAACGTCATTTAGTACATTAATCTGTTTTCATCAGAACAAACGAAATACTGGTGCCAATTTAAGGCAACGTTGTCACTTTTTCATTACTCTAGAAGCTTATAATTTATTTATATTCTAGAGAGATTTCTTTATTTTTTAGTGTTTACATAGTAAGATAATTTTATTTTTACTAATAAAACAGTAAACTTCAATGAAATTTCTGGTTAGAATAATTTTATTTGTTTTTGTCATATTTTTATGTTCTTAAGTTTGGACTAGACAGTCAAAAGTTAATCTCTGACTTTAAAAACACTAATAATTAATTAAAAACATATATAAATAATAACTAAACTGCTTTCACATGCATTCTAATAAAACTAGTATCGTTTGAGCCATTATTTGAAGCAAAACTATGTAATTATTTCTAATTGTCAAAATACCAAAGCTTCATAACTTTTGACTCTGATGATCCCACCACAACACCCTTAATAACAAAGAAATTGCGCTGACAGTCTTTCTTGACATAGAAAGATCATTTGATCATACCTCCTTGGAGTCAATTACAGCTGCAGTGAAGAACCGTGGAGTAGAAGACACCATCTGTTGATAGATCAGCAATATGCTCCACGATAGAAAAATGTAATCAACCCTATCCGGTAAGGCTATGGTGATAGTAGTGGCCAAAGATTGTCCCCAAGAGGGAGTTTTATCACCTCTGTTATATAATGTGGTGGTCGATGAGTTCCTAGTTGAACTAAACAGACAAGTCTATTATATTCATATGGTATGGGGTATGCCAGTGACTTGGCTATACTCATCTTGTGGAAATTTGAAAATATAATTTTAGGGCTTATGCATAGAACTTGGACATCGTGGAAAGTTAGTGTATTAAGAAGAACCTGATGTTAAATTCATATGGTCGGTTTCACAAAGCTTGATTAAGTTCTGATTAACTTAATTGTCATTAAATTCGAAATTCAGAAATTTCATTGGCTGAGATTTAACAGACCTTGATTTTTATCCTATTATATTTCTATATTTCAAATTTAATCACAATTAAGTTAATCAGAGTTTAATCAAGCTTTGTGAAACCGGCCAATAGTGTATTAAGAAGAACCTGATGTTAAATTCATAGAAAACAGCACCGATTCTACTTACAAGAAGAAGAGAAATTGACAGATTAATAATGCTTCACTTCTTCAATGCCCAATTATAAGTGAGCTAAGAGATTAAATACCTAGGTATAATCCTGGATGCAAAGTGAACCTGGAACTCACACATACATAAAATCGTAAGCAAAAGGCGAGAAGGCGCTTATGGCCACAAAACTGGCACTGGGTAAGACCTGGGGACTTGCATGATATACTAGCTGTATAAAGCTGTGGTAAGGCAGTCGTCTATGGACCGATTGGTGTGGTGGCCTTAAGTAGCACAAAGACAGGTCATACTGGCCATACTGGAGCTGTATAAATTTTAAAAGACTTGTTTGTTTTTACATCACCAGTCATGAGAAACACTCCCAATGCAGCCCTGGAAGTCATATTATAATTCCCCCCCCCTACAAGTGATTATCAAGACAGAAGGAAGGGTGGCAGTATATAAACTGAAATGTAATGGAAACTGGCCAACCAGATCTGTTTGTAGGCATGCCATGATGACAATTAATACCATCATAAACTCAGTATTTATTTGAAATGAGCAGTGGCGTCCTGCCGACAGAGCAAAATCTCAATAAACCCTTCAATATCCAGTTTGAAAGGAAAGAAGTGCTGATTCAAAGATGCTGTCGGGAGGTAAAATAATCTGACACACAGATGGGTCCAAAACTGACGGAAATGGAGCTGGATATATGGGAAATCAGAACTTACTTTGTTTTAGTGTATAAAATGCGTCTCTAGAGAAGTAGGCCACAGTATTCCAAGCAGAGACTCATGCTATTGACATCTTGTCTGTAGGAGAACATAAGAATAAGACGGAATTATCAGACCAGGGATGAGACTGCTATAAAAGCTCTGGCGGGCTACCAGATTAATTCAAAATTAGTATAGGATTATCTTCAAAACCTTATAACATTTGCAAACCACAATAAGGTTAGTCTTATGTGAATGCTAGGGCATAAGGGAATACAAGGCAATGAAAAAGCTGATATGCTTGCAAAAAAGGTATCAGAAACAACCTTTTACTGTCTCTGAGCTAGTATTTGGAATTTCCAAAACCATAGCTCGCAGTTGGCTAGAAGGTTGGATAGAAAGACAAAATAAAAACCACTGAAACAGTGTAGAAGGTAAGAGGCACAGCAGATTGTAAAACTAACAGCTGACATACTGCAATTACGTAGGCGACAAATCAGGGTAATGATAGGGCTAATAACCAGTAACTGCAACCTAAGAAAACATATGCATTCAATGGGCATATATAATTAGGAACCTATATGCAGACTCAGCCACTTATATCGTCTTTGAGTGTGAAGCGCTTTCCCGATGGAGGCATGCACTCTTGAGAAAGGCTTAGGTACTGCCAAAAAACTCTAACGAGAGAAAACTTGGTAAAAACATTATTAAACCTAATTAGGAATACAAAACTTTTTGCCTAACAAGTGATATGATGTACAACACAATAAGCCTATTGGCTGCAGTGTCAGGCTGTCAGGGGCAACAAATCTTCTTTCATTTGTCAATACTAATAAATACGAATAACAATCCTGACCATAAACAAAAACAATTTACATTATTCAAGATTTCCCCCTGATTGTTCTAATCAACTCGCAGACTATTTTTGTCAAAATACCAACGTAAAATTTTTAATTTTCCTTTTCTTGTATAGATTATTATTATTCAATAAGCTTATTTAAGAATAATGCGAATTTTTGTGAATGAGGTTATTAAGTTTTGTTTAAGAAGTAATGTAGGGTAAGGGCGACAGTCGTTGGCACCTTTGTGCATGTTCTCTCTTTATTACTCTTAAACAGTTTTTAGAGATCTACGTGGAACATAATTTGAGTATTTAGTAATATTAGGTACATTACATAAGTTTTTCATGGGAGAGATGACCATTATTTGTTTTACCCTAAATAGGTATATAGAGCACTAATTTTAAAATAGACACAATCCACAATGGTTGGCACTAAGGAAACAGTTGTTGGCAGTATTAGTATACAGTCGTCGGCAGGTAGAGCATATTAGGAATCTTTCAAGAACTAAAAGAAAAATATTATTTATTTGCAAAAATTTTTTAAATACTTATACGAGGATAGACAGAAAAGTTTCGGGAATGACAATGAAAACAAAATAAGTAAATGTGATTCAAATTTTTATTTCTCAACGTAAACCCCTCGAACTTCAACACACCTAGTGCAACGTTGCTCAAGCTTCTTGAATTCTTCCCGGAAGTAAATTTCTTGAAAATCGTCAAAATAACCATTTACAGACCCAATTATCCCTTCATTTGCCCGAAATCTTTTTCCAGTCAGGAATATTTTTAGTTGGGGCAGTAGGTAGACGTCCGAGGGAGCCCAATGAGGCAAATAAAGTGAATGCAGAATGATAGTTAGTTCTGACATACTTAAATGGATCTAACGTTAAAGTAGTGGAATTTCTTGATCATTCCGCGATATTTTTCCTGATTTGCTGTTTTCAGCTTGTCCAAATTTACTGTGTAGTGTTGGCCAGTAGCCGTCTTTCTTCTTTCAAGATAATCAATCTGCAAAATTACTTTGGCATTCCAAAATACTGGCGCTCTAACAGCTTTCCAGCTCATTGAATGGACTTTACTTTCTTCGAAACCGATTCACCGTGTCCAATTCACTGCTTTGATTGCATTTTAGTTTCTGGTGTGTTGTAATGAATCCAGGTCTCACCCATGGTCGCAAACCGTCTTTTGGAATTCGTTGGATTCCTCTTAAACACTGAAACATAGGTTTTTAGCCGGACTAAATAATTTACAAAATCGATAAAAAATCAATAAACATTATACTTACTTTAAATGATGATCAAGATTACCACGGCTTGAGATTTAGCTCTATCTTACAAATTTTTAATTCAGGTAGTAGGTATTGGTTTTGCAGTTGTCTAATTTATAAAGTAATGGATAAAGGTTTTAAAAAACACAAAAACATACACAAGAAGGGCGCCATCTGATTATGAAGCTTAATTACGCTAATTAAATAGATCGAATAGATTAGATAAATTTAATAAATCTGTCTGAAAACACTAATCAGAAAATGAAATCAGGCCGATAAAAATTTAATGCAAATATTGATTAATTTCAAGAAAGTTAAAAATTTTGATTACTGAAAATATGAATAAAAACTTTCATAATTATATGGTTCTGTCTTACTGGATTTAATTAACTTTAAAATCATATTTATTGAAGAAAACACCAAAAAAATATAACAGATTACAAATTTTAAATTCAAAAATTTAAATGATAAGTCTCTGCCTAAGAGCTCTTTTACTAATAGAAGTTTAATGAATAATAAAATTGTATTGAAAAACATATAAATAAAAAACAAACTGTAAAAATTATTATCATGATCCAAAACAAATTTACATAAATGTTCAACACTCAAAAAAATACATAAGTTACAATACCTTTAGTTGTCAATAATTCACAAATCAAACCAACGGTAAACTGCACAAATTTAACTACAGCATACATCAAACGATTGCCGCAGGTGGAAACTGGAAGGTAAGTAGATTTCTCTTTTCATAAATTAAAGATGTAAGGGACTAATCCTCGTAGTATCTGGATGTGGTGAAACATTGTTTACAAATTCAGCCCCAAAACACAATAACTGAATGCAACCATTAAAGTTCCATAAAATTTGGTTATTAATTTGATTTTGATAACCATCACGAAGGTTCGTTGTTTTCATAAAACAACCCACATAATAATTAAATCCGAAATGGATTTAGAAGGCACATAACTCAAATTTATTTGTTAATCGAAGTTTCGATCACTATAGAGAATGTCTGTATTTATTAATTTATTTCTGTACGGTAATTGTTTAAACGAAAATGCGGTACTGCAGACTGTAATAACATTATTACACTTTAATAGGGAAAACTAGATTTCCCATTCTTCGAAAGCACAAACATCCGGAAAAGTGTTTAGCGACATAACTGTACTTTTTTTAACCACGAATTATTGATTAATATACGGACACTTAATAAAACGATATAATTATTAATTGTTGATTTTATTTAACTGTACCGGCATCCGAGAACCGGCAATCAATTAAACTGTATGAAAACTAAATTTAGAATTTTCTTTTAATTCTATTTGACTAAAGTGAAACGGTATTTCTGTAGTGTCGACCGTCTTCTGTAGAAGCTGGATCAAGAGTGTGGAAGTGTTTTTTAACACTTTTTGGACCCCTACTGCCAGCGCGGAAGAAGTATGCCTTTTCCCTCGCTCAAGATGCAAATCGGACCAACCGATTAAAAGCCTGTATTTTTTTGGTAAGAGCAAATCAAAGCTAACACACACTTAGTCCACGTGGACTCCTTAAAGTCGATATTATTCGATTTTAGGCTGAATTCTCGTCCTAATAGACTGAGCTAAAGATTTTATACAGGCGCAAAGACAGAAAACCAAACATGCCACATCTGCTGACTAGACATTGCAGATCATGTGATCTTTTTAAATTAATACGCAGAAACCAAGTTGAATTTGTGAACACGTGTCAAATGTCACCTCCCAGACAAAGAAAAAGTTTGTTTTTTTACCAGTACTTTCCCAGAATATAGACAGGAATATTTTTATAAGGCGAGACGACTTAAATACAACATTGGATCTTATCAAGGTCCTCTGATTTTTTAGCAGCGCAACCGTTCCTATGGGTGAACAAACAAAGCTCTAAAAATATTATTTATTACCTCCACGTTCATTAAATTTATAGAAGTTCGAAAACAATCTTTTAAAATATTAGTTATAAATGTGTTTATACGACAAAATTTTAGCTGCAAATAAAATATAGTTTTACAGGACCGAACTTTAAGTTTTTTTTTTCAATAAAAATACATGCAGAATTCACATATTGGAAACCGATAGAAAATATACCGTTACACCACTTCCAAATAATCAGCTGTAGTTGCTCAAATGCGTTTCTGCTGCGGATTGAGCAAATGCGATGCCCATCTTTCAGAACGTTTATTTAGACCCAATTAATTATGTAAAATATAAACTACCCGTTCATGAGAGATTCCCATGGCTTCTTCAATTTCAATCACCCTTATTTGGCATCATCGTTATCCTCGATCTCTGGGGTGCTTTCCGGTTTTAGAGATCCTGGACGTGGTTCATCATTTGTGTGAATGCGGCAGTGGTTAAATTCAGAAACCCAAAAACTCACGATGGAAAATGATGGTGACGAATCCCCAAGAACAGCATCCAAACTGGATTTAATTTCTGTTGCGGTTCTTTTTTTTAAGGAAAATTAAGAATTTTATTTTATCCATAACTGAAAACGCACAACGATTTGAATGCTTCTCAAAAACAAACAGTCAGGTAATTCAGTCAGGAAATAGAGTTTTTCGGTTTGTTTGGTTAAAAGAATTCTGAACACTTTATTTTACATCATCAATGCTTCTCGGAAACCCTCTCGTTTACCTATCCAACTAAATAATAATTTTTTAGCGAAATATATACAAAATCAAATCATAATATAAAATTACCCTATTTTCTTAAATCAATCTGTAAAATAAGTAGTAAGTGGTGGCATAAGTGTGAGTGTGTTATTTTAATAATTGAACGTACGTGATTATATGCAAAAAATTTGCATGTTTAGAGATATAAAATAAGCTCTGTATGCACATAAATAAAAGAAAAAAATTAAAAAATACGAAAACCTCTGAATCTGAGATTCGAATTGGTAGATGGTAGATAATTTTCTTTACTGTCGGTTTTATATTATTTATTATATTTCAGATAATTTTATTCGTATTATTATTTGTATCCTTTAAAATGTACTGCTTATTGCTTTGTATTGTTGCTTATCGTATGTGGATATGACTCCTTATTAAAGTTCCACACTGTACATGGGTATACAGCGGACTTCACTCAACTAGAAGAATAGTGCAGCGCTAGGGAGATACACATACTTCTTGAGGTCTACAGAAGTGCTATCGTCCTAGTCGGATGAGCCGCTTTGTATATAGCTTCAACTTTTTAAAATACTATATGAGTAAAACTCCACGAGTTATTTCTAACAAATTTATTTATAATTTTAAAAGTATACATCATAATTAAATAAAATTCTTTATTGCTTAATAATGATACTTAAAAAATGAAATTATTTAAAGTAAATAATATTCTTGTCAACAAATTTATTTATTAATGTGATATAAATAAATTCACTCTACACGTTCTTATAAAATATTACTTTATATACCACTCTATAAAAATATTCTATATTTTAATTTTGGCACCCTTTCAAGTTAAAATTAAACAAGGAACATTATCATTGGCATATAATTATCGAGTTTAAACTTAGTTCACTCTTGGTTCATTAAATGTTGTACACTTAACCGATCATCATCGCTTTAAATTCTAAAAATAAAATTATTAGAATTAAGTTTTCAAACACGAATAGAATTACTTTAATACATACCCTCCCAGTCTACAGTACCAGAACCATCAGTGTCAATTTCTTCAATCATTTGATCTAAGTCCTCTTTTGTCATTTTGTCATCTAATTCTTTTAATATTTCTCTTAACAGATCAGTTGTTATAAAACCTAGACCTAAATTAATACATGATATAAATTAAATTTAAACAAAGCATTGTTTCTAGGTACTATCGAATGCAAAAGTTTTGAGCCCTGAGTTTGAATGCGCATAGCAAAAAAAAAACTAACCGCTCTAATTAATTCAACAGCTAGAACAGACAATATATTTTTTATAAAATAGTAAATTTGTAAAATTATCTGATTTTAGGTTTTTTAATTTTTGCGAATTATGTTATAAAAAAGTTCGGTTTTTTGGGACTTTGAAAGCGTGTCTTTAATAATTAATATTTCAATAACTACTCGACAGAATTAAATGTAATTTTATATGTAAATGGCTAATAGTGTTGTATGTACGTGGGATTTGATACGTGCATTATTTCTCAAGTTTCAAAACTTTTGCATTTGATTGTATATAGGTACCTTCTTTATCGTATAACCGAAATGCGTCTTTCAGTTCTCTTAAAATCATCTCAGTGTCTTCTTCCTCTTCCACAAGAAATCTTGAAGCTAGAGTAGCAAATTCATCAAAACTTAACTCGCCGTTGCCATCCTCATCAATTTCGGACACTATTTTCTTATAAAAATATAAAATTATGAATATACAAAATTAAAAAAAATATATAAAGTAGTAGTACCTGAAGTTCTTCTGAAGTTAACTGATGTCCTAACATATCTAATATCTGGCCTATCATATCTAAATTAAGAAATCCTTTCTTGTCAACATCAAACGATACAAATGTTTGTTGCAACACTAAACATAAGTTAATTTAGTTTAAATAAATTAGAGAATATGAAAGTGATATTAAACTTACATACTAATTGTTCTTTGTGTATATCTAATTTCTTTCCAAGCATTTCTAAATGTTTTTTTGTCTCCTCATCTATCTCTACGTCACCAATCTAGCATTTTAATTTTACAGTTAAGATTTGAAACAAAATAATGTAGATATAAAATGCAAATCCTACCTTCGACATGACTGTATTTTGTACAAGAGTATACACTAAGCTTAACAAGGGAAACACTGAACTGATTAATTACTAGTTAATGAATAGAACGTCAATCAACGTCTTTTTATTTTATATAAATAGATGGTATGGAAGGGGTTTTGTGACATGTTTATACCTTGAGATTGTTGTATAGGGCTTCATGTAAATAAAAATAGCAAACAATTATAAATCTGATAGACGAAATGAACCTTCCAGATATAAAATTGTTTAAAAATAGTGAATTGTTTTAGAAACGTTAAGAAAAGAGATTTTGCCATCGAGTGTAAATGTTTAATTCTCGAGCGAGCAAAGCGAGAGAGTGGATTAATTTTACACGAGCATGGATAAATTACTTTTCTAACGCTTGTGAGAAAAATAAACAAATCTTAAAAATAAAAATTTTAAAATTAATTCTAAAATAATTTTGGTCGAAGTATGTAAGCGTAACGTTTATCATGAAAACAACGTTATTATAGATAGCAACCAACAAACAAATAACAACCACAAGAATATTGCTAATTAACAGTGGTTGCTAACTAGAAAAGTAGCACTTTACCGTTTTGTAACAAATAAAGTGGCCTTTTCCATTAATTACACAAAAAACGAAATACAATAGAGCCCCTCTATTCCGAACCCCGCTATTCCGAAAATGCCCCTACTCCGAACACAGAGTTCAGAAAAATACCGATTTTTTAACTTAACGACAGTAGAAATTAAAAAGACGTTCGTGAAAAAACGTACATTCGTACGCTCGTTCAACACGAGCCGATCAATGCTGTATAGAGCTGAAACCAGCAGATGTCCCCGCACTTACTTTACGCCTTAACAAGTCAATATACCTTGATATTATTCATGAAATCCGCCTATTCCGAATTCCCGCTAAACCGAACAGTGTTCGGTCCCAATTAGTTCGGAATAGCGGGGCTCTACTGTATTGTTATCGTTGTAAAAATAGACAATTAGTAAAATTGATGAATGTGAGTCTTACATCTAGCAGACTTAGATGATTTATTTTATTAAATTTTACATAAGTACATGTGATATTTACATTAATGTTATGATAAAATATACAAAATCGTGAATAATAAAAGATTCGGAAGTAGAAGGTCTCAATTTACCCAATCATAACAGCTTTGAATTCTATAAAATAAACAAATCGATTAATTGAGAATTTAAGTAAAAATACAAGCTTACCGTCCCAATCCACTGTTCCAGATCCGTCAGTGTCAATTTCATCAATCATATTATCTAATTCATCTTCACTTATTTTGTCATCCAGTTCCCTTAAGATTTCCCTTAGGACTTCTGTTGTAATAAACCCATTTCCTGAAGAAATAAGTATTTTGATTTTATTTTAATATTTTGTAGGATGACCCTTAACCTTAACCTCTCCAACATCTCTTTTAACACTTTTTTGACATCAGAAAATAATTATTCTTTATTTTTAAAATTAAATAAATCAGTTTTTCATGTATAAATAAGTTACCCGTAAATTATTCTACCTTCTTTATCATAAAATCTGAAAGCTCCTTTCAATTCCAATTGGATAGCAGCTGTGTCTTCTTCCTCTTCCACCAGAAATCGAGCTACTAAATTAGCAAATTCATCAAAACAAATCTCTCCATTTCCATCTTCATCAATTTCATTAACAATAGACTATAAATTTAAAAAAATAATAATAATCTTTAGTTGAATTACCAAAAGATTTTAAAACCTGTAAGTCATCTTCTACAAGCTGAGTTCCCAGCATATCCAAAATGATACCAATCATGTCCGTTTCGATATAACCCTTTTGATCAACATCAAATGCATCAAAAGTAGATCTAAGCACTAAAAATAATGTTGATTGGGATTAAAGGGACTTAGTAATTAAATCAAACTTACTTTGAACTTGTTCCTTTTCAAGATCATCCTATAACATAAGAGCTTCAACAACAAAAAAGATAAATTTAACCATAAAATTTTTACCTTTTTTATAAATCTATTCATCTTTTCAATAAGATTTCTTACACTTATTGCAAACACGTGTGACGTGATGAACTTACTAAAGTACTCCCGTGAAAATTTATCTTAACGTTAAACCTTGGAGGGGATGTTCTGGAGTAGAACTAGTGTATTTTTTGCTCCTTTTTGAGGACAGCATTTATAGATGACACAATAACATTTAAGTCAGCTGGGAATTTACAATAGTAAACTACTGAATGCTAATGGTTTGTGTTTGTATTTATTTTTGTAAAGAAAATAAAAAAGGTATTTGAAATAAATAATAAAATATTCTTAAATACACATTTGAAGGCTTAATTCTAAAGGGGCCAGGAAAAGAATTCACTATGTACAAGAAAAAAAGTTTTCTTCTTGCTTTAATCATCACCTCCAGTCATGACCTCCATGAATTCTGAAAAATAAGATTGTTAATTAAGGTATAATAAAGGTTTTGAAGGGTAACGCTATAATAAAGTTTTTAAACTTTGCTATAAAAGTGCTCTTTCTACAATAATTTAATAGGGAATATTGGAATTTTTTTAGAATATTGAAAAAGGAGATCGATTTGTTTTTAAAGAAGATAAAGCATCTGAACATTAGAAATTTTATTAAATTATATTATAAGATTCTAACGTATTACATAAGTGACTGATTATCAACTAGATCTAGCTTTCGTTGGTGGAAAAAGTAACAGTCTGGAAGTGGAACAGGGGAAAGTTATTAGCACCACCTCTTATTTTTATACCTACTCCGTACTCCACATTAACAGGCTTAAAAGTCTATAGACAAATGTCCCGGAAAGTTATAGTTTCCAAGCTGTGCAAAATTAGCAACTGTAAAGCAAATGTTAACCAAATGTAAAACCTTAACGTCATCTATCTATGGAATTAACCTAACAATCTATAACCGAACTTGTAACTTAACCTAACTAATCTATAAACTTAACCTAATACAATCTATGACCATGACCGTATCAGAAATAGTTGTCCCTTCCCCGCAGAAAATTGGGCAGGGTGCCAAATTGGTAGGGCCCCTAAACCTTTGCCTTCCCCGCGCAGCCGTGGCATCTGCGGAGGCGATTGTTACGCCCTGCCTATGACCCTACCTACGCTATCTGTAGTGCTGATCTGGTACAATCTATAATCAAGCCTAATCTCTATGTAGATCTAACCTAACAAACTGTAACATAGACAACTTGTAATAAGTGTATATGTAGATCTAAACGAGAACGTAGAAGTAACGACTGCTTCTAGCGACTGCTGATGACTAGCTCGGTTCTATCAAAATGAAGTCGGACTGTGTTTTTGAGACACTATATTCAATAAATCAACACTGTACCAAATTTCAGCTTTTTCAAATCACTTCTTTACATTGACCTCATTTTCACGACATGCGACCACCGCATTGGTGCTGATGCAACGCGTTCAATCATTACGCTGTCTGACGACTGTTTTCGAGTTTTTTATTAAATAAACTGTTTAGTGATAACTTTTCAGCTTTTAGAAAACACTTAGATGACATTACTTCTTGTTACAACTTGCAAACTGCGCTGACGCCGAGTGTGCCCATATCCGAGTTTCTTTTGTGTAGGAAATTATTTACACTCTAAATATAAGCTAATATTAAAATATTAGCCTATTCAAAACTCTTACACTTTTTGGTCGCCAGCTTTCGGGCTATAATATGATCTATAACAGGTCTGTGCAATTTCTATTTCGGTCAAAGTTCATCGGGTCGAAAATTAAAGAGTATCTGTAATTCAATAATATTTAATTGTAATCGCGTAAAAACATCAAAGAATGAAGAGATCCTCAGGAAGTAGGACGGCGTTTGGAGCCCTTCGCGCAAAAAAGTAAAGAAATCATGAATGCTGAGGTGAAATGCTATTCATTATTCGTTACATTATAGAAGAGAACGTTTCATTGCGTCACCTGATGACTTAGTAGGTAGTGACGGTATTATTGAAACAAACTGTACAAATGTCTCAGTATCAAGAATTCCCACTAGTAAAAGCGATGTTTTTTGTGAAATCATAAGTACTTTTATCAATCATGAAGCAGTAGTACTGTACTAAGCGAAAATAGTACTTCTTTTTTAGTCTACTACAATAACAAAAATGACACTCCAATAATTGACATGTGGGTTGAAACAACTTTTTTTTGAAAGCCTTCACTTGAAAAAAAACTGGAGAATGTTTATAGATTAGTTGCCACACCATAGATATTCGAATCAAGATGTGACCATAACAGGCCAATTTGCCAGCTAGAGTATCGAGCCAAAGTGATTGGTTAGCGAAAAAGCTGCTGAGTGTCAATGAAGATTTTTAGTAATTAATTAGGACATCTTAAGCATCTGTAAGTAATGCTTGCTGCCAAATCTACCGCCTTTCATACTCATTCAAGCTTTCCACCAATTCTCTCTTGTGCTTAAATCTCCCTGTTGCAAACTTTATTTTTAACTTTTTTTTGCAAAAAGAGCAAAGTCTTAAAAAATTGTTGATTTGTATCTGCACAATCGTTACACAAACAACTTCTACGAGATTGGTCGGCAGGTTGCACAAGCCTGATCTATACTTTAACCTAACCTATCACTAGATTTAACACAACCTAATCCGATGTAACCTAACTTGAAACTCGAACATCTTTGATAAAATGTAAATTTTTCAAAAACTACGATTATGTGCTTTTTGCCTACAGATCTTTCCTATACTACTCAATAAGATTGTAGGCGCGAAGAAAATAGAACCGTAACGCTTCATGGGAACAACGTTATAAAGATATAAGTTTGTAGCGATGAAATCTAATATCCAGAATTAATAAAACATTAAAATTTCAAATACTTGTAGCTAGAGAATTGACCTAAAATACTTAAGTCTTCAAATCTTGGAAATCTAACCATAAAATAGAAAATTTTGTATAACTGTAGATGCATAAACCCACTTCAATAACTCTGAAGTAGTTTGAATCTGGTTCATGATGAGTAAAGATGTGCTCGAAATGTTCTGAATTTAAAAACAAGACAGTGTCATAAGAGTTATTGGAACAGTTACAGTGGCATAATATCAGGAATCTACTGTTCATCTAGACACCTAATCACAAAAAATGGCAGAGAGCTACTACAGAAGATACTACACCTTAGAAAAGAAGATTTGGAAGTTGAGGTGGAAAACTTCATCAAAGACATTCAAATAACTGGTTGAGAATGCACGCCAGACGTTATACGGCGACTAAAAAGCTACAGCTATTCGGAAAAAATTACAAATTTAGTACTAGAAAAAAAAAAATAAGCAAGAAGGAAGCGGTTCCAAACCAGAGACCCGAAAATACTATATTCAACAATCTTATGCAACAGCTAAAAATAGTAATTAAAGAATTGAAAGACGAATCTATTGCTTTCTACTTGACAGACCTGACTAATGATAGCAGTATGGATAGCTCTATGTAAATCTATAGAAGATTAAAAAGAACTATTATGTAAGTACTACCAACTGAAAAAGTATATGGAAACTTGGAAAAGAGGTTCTAGAAGAACCTATCTGGCAGGATAAACAAAATATTTCACTGGTGTCGCCAGATGGAGTTATGAAAGAAATTAAATATAAGGTAATATAAGGAGAAATTCCAGCTAGTCGAGCAGGCTAATCTCATCAATGCTTATGTACTAAAATTATGGAAAATGATGGAAATAATCATGGTTCCTGCCACATGCAACTTGTTTTTATAGACCAATATTATCAGCGCCTATTACACCCAAACTTTTTTGAAAAACTGCTTCAAAAGAATGCAACCAATCATAGAGAGACTTAACTTAATCCCAGATCACCAGTTTGGATTTCGACATAAACATTTAGATCATAGATCTGGTCCATAGAATCACCCATATTATTAAAAAAGCACTAGAAGAAAAAGGCGACGTGGCATAAGCGATTATTTGAGTAGAAGGTATCCATTATAAATTAAAATCTCTCCTTTCCAAACAATAGACTGGCATTTTAAAATTTTATCAATCAGATTCACACTTTAGAATCAATCAAAATGATGCTTACTATGACCTTAAAGCTGGAGTACCACAAGGTAATGTTGTGGGCCCGGTCTTCTCCCTTCTCTACAGGGTATTTTTTAAATAATGGTTTTTGGCTTAATGGGTAACATATGAATAAAGGAAAAAGCCAAAAATGCATCAAATTCCGCACTGTCTCAAAAATCAATTTTCACTAAAAATTGTTGGGCACCCGGAAAATTAAGCAAACTGAAGACGGCCCTGGTGTCTGGAGGAGGTATTATTTCTATGCTGATCATTCATTTAATTTATTTCAAACAAAAAGATGTTTACTATTTAAACTGTTTATAGGTATACCTAAAACAAAAAAAATGAACCGGAGTGACTCTAGCAGCTGCAGACTAGCAGTCGGAGTTGATTGTGAACGAGCCTTGCTCCCAAATTGTCAAATTTAGACTGTTTGATACAAGAAGACTATATACAGAAGACCAAACTCCAGTGGAGGTGGTAAGAATTCTTTACACAAAATCCGCCGTAGGCGGTCCCAGAGAATGCCAGTGGCTAGCATTAGCGACATCAAACGGCGATTAGTAAAATGTCCGAAGTTGTTGTAAAAGATTCCTCGGCAGCACGCAAACCGATTCTTATTAGGTAAATTCAAATTCATTGCAAACAGTTTAATAATTGATCATTTTATAATAATAGTTTAAATATTATTGCACTCGAAACTGTTTTGTTTACTAAAATGTTTTGTTATAAAATAATATATAAATCATTAAAATTATTAGATTTTATAATTAATGTTAAATATCATCAAAATTGGGAAATTTTGTTAGGAAATATATAATAATAATAATAATAACTACCTACAACCCATAGCCTAAACCAAGGCCCCAGAAGCTATAAGCTTGTGCGGGAGGGAGAGGGCGATTATTATTATTATGTAGGCCCAATGTGCGGCTGCAGCCGACTTACAAATGGAACAGCGCAAATCCCACATTTGTGTCACAGCTAAGGAAAACTGCAGAAAACCTTAACCAGATCTGCCGGCACCGGGAGTCGATCGCGGGCCGCTTGGGTGAAAGTCCGGCACGCCAGACATTACACTACCAAGGCTGTTTATATATAAATAATATAATATAATAATATACAAGGATATAATACAACGAACAAAATATTTGCCATAGATAATTCATTATCATAATTCTTATTTACAATATATCACAATAGTAATTTAAAAAACTCGCGATAAATTACAGAAAATATACGTACGAATACATATACGGTAGATTTACAATATGTAATTTTTTCGACTCTCTTGTTTTTAGCCAATTATTAAACCATTTGCAATGAATTTACCGAGTAAGAGTAGGTTGAGGAATCTTTTACAACAACTTTTGACATTTTACTAATCGCCGCTTGATGTCGCTAATGCTAGCCCTTGGCTAGAGTCACTGCATCTAGTTACCTAGACTAGGTGGTCGAACAGAGTACCGCAAACCGCCGCCATATTGGGGCAAACGAAGCTCGAAATTGTTCATTATTTGTTCTGTATTGAATTGAATCAAATCCACGTTTACTTTAAACGGTTTTTCTTATTCTGAAAGATCAAACCTCTAATATGTCACATACGTAAAACGTGGTTTTAATTTGTCCATTATTAAAAATCATCCTTTTCTGTCCCAATATGGCGGAGGTTTGCGGTACTCTGATCGACCAACTGGCCTAGGTGACTATACTGGGGCCGCCGAATAGATATAGTACAAAAAAAATCAAGGCAGCACAGATTGTACTGATTGGCTTTATGTGAAAGTGAAATTTACAATAAAACATTTTTGCATATGAATTGTTAATTCATTATAAATAATGTCTCTTCGAGAGATGCTAATATAAATAATAACCATACATTTTAAAAAATTGCAGTTTTATTAATTTACTAAAAATGTTATTAAAAGTTCGTGAGTAAGACAGTTTGACAGTAAACTAATTGATATCTTTTTGGTACAAGTAAACATGCCTTTCAATTTGAGCGGTATATTTGAATGCTACCAATAGAAAGGTTTTGTTAAAAAGAGGGGGTAATTGTAGGCGGTTTTAATTACTATATTTGTTCAGCGTCCCGAGTATAGATGCAGTGACTTTACACTTGGCTTTCTCTGGGACCGCCTATGGTGGATTTTGTGTTTCCCCCACTTCTGCAGTTTGGTCTCCTATATATAGTTTTCTTGGTTTGAAATAAAAAAATAGACATTGCAGTCTGTAGAAGTTTTAAAAGGTTTTTCACAACTCCAATTGTTAATTATTAAACTACTATTAATAAATAACCTTCTTATAGCAAAAGTGTGCATGACATTAGTTGCTGCTTAAAAGATTTGTTACAACTCCAATATATTTATTAATATTTCCTAATATTTATTAATAGTAGTTTAATAATTAACAATTGGAGTTGTAAAAAACCATTTAAAACTTTGACAGATTTCAATGTCTATCTTTTTATTTCAAACTGTCTAAATTTGACAATCTGGGAGCAAAGCTCGTTCACAATCAACTCCGACTGCTAGTCTACGGCTGCTAGATTCACTCCGATTTAGTTTTTTCATTTTTTGGCTTTACTATAGTAATAAACACATAAATGTGTCAGCAAGTAGACTATACAATAACAGGACCTAAATAAATAAGGCTTTTTGGTTATTATTACAACTACTGCATTCCGTATTAGGTTACAAATCATTATTATTATTAATGATAATGAATTTGAATTGTATTTAATCTCGGCGATAGCTTAATAAAATCAATTAACAGTTAAAATTACTGTAAAAAGAAATATTAAAAACATGACATGTCCTTATCCTGAAATTATCATTTGCATAGCTACAATTAAACTACTAAAAACGTTCAAGATCGTTTATTTTAAAAATAACAATGATATGGTAATGGTATAATACGATCATTTCTATCGATTAAAACAGCGTAATAATTAATGACACTTGACATCAACCTTAAAATATAAAATGTTACTGTTTCCGGTATTTAAATAAATCACTTTTAGACATGCAAATAGAAAATAGTACATTAAAGTACGTTATTAGTTTCTCAAGGCACGTTTTTAAAGCACGCGCAAGTTTAGAAAACGACCTGTATACCGAGGAGTTTTCTAATGGAAGTGAGCTAAAAGTCTTACGAAACGAATACTTTATGTTTATACTATTTTTTTAATTGTCCTTTAGTGTCATTGTCTTTTAGAAAACTCGCCACACCGCGCATGGATTTCTAAAGTTGGCGTCAGTGCTAAAAACTTGTCTTATAAAACGAATACTTAATTCGTTTAATACGCGTTAATAGGGATACTTTGTTAACTAGTTTGGCAGTTGGTGACACTGAAAATTCTAATTCTGAATTTGTTTTTCAAATTTATAGCGTATATAATATTTTGAAATTTCTCTCAGATTTCTTCAAAAGTTCTTATTTTGCGGTCCGATAAGAAATTAAAAATTGCAAATGTGGGGTTAATTTTTGTTTTTTTGCTTTTGGTGTAATTTATATTTTTATGGAACTACTATTAATAAAACCTATCAGGACCTGTCGTGAATTTGGCGGGAAATGCTTTTTCTATTTCATTTTGAGGCGTTTTTCTGAGAACTCTTTCTAAATCCAATTAAGAACTCTATAATTATTGAAACTCTTTTTTGCGTAAATAAACTTGACATTTTAAAAACAGCTGTCCAACAATGATATCAACCTTAAAAAATAAAATGTTACTGTTTCCAGTATTCAACTAAATCTCTTCTGGACATGCAAATAGAAAAAAAAAGGATAATCTAAAATATATTATTTATTTTTGAGTACATAGTATAAAAGGAGAGGGCCCCTAAAGTACTATTCTCGGTCCCCTCCAAATCTTGAAAAAATCGTCTGAATCAATTTTTTATTGTTTTTTTAGACAATATTTGGTCATTTCTACGGTAAACGAAGGTGACTCGATTCATATAGAATCATACCGATAAATATACTAAAATATGTTTTCAGCAATAAACTGCTAAAGTATTGGTAAGCATTAGATTTAGCTCCTCCTCCACCCCACTCCTCACACTTTTTTGAAGCCCCCCACCCTCTTCCGTAAGTACGTGCACTATCGGAAACAAATTATTTTTAACTTAATTGTATTTTGACGTGTCACACTTGATTTGAATAGAAATGAAAGGTATTGAAAACGTAACTTAACATATCCGGGGTGGACTATAAAGACGTTGATTCTTGATCACCGTAGGATTGTTTCTAAATATTATTTTGTTGAATTGTTGATTGTTGAGATCTAAAATAATAATAAACTATGTCTTCAATTAAAATGTTTACGCATTTTTTCGCCGAAATCCTTCCTCTCCCCCCTGTCACTCTGTTACAATTTAGCTATTCCTCCCTCATCCCTCGAGCTTTAAGTACCTTATGGATGACCCCTTACCGAATCAACAGAACTGTTTTTGACTCTTCTCTTAAACAGTTCATGGCTGAAATCATATTTTGGTATTTTTACGTGATTTTCTTATAAGGATAGTTACGTAGCCAATCAATCACCTTCATTTAGCCTAGAATTGACCAAATATTGTCTGAAAAACAAAAAGTTGATTCGGACGATTTTTTTCAAAATTTGGAGCGAGCCGAAAATTGAGGGCAGATAACCTAAGATATTATTTATTTTTGAAATTGCATACTATAAAATTGATTTTAAATTTTTCCCTAAAAAAAATTCCCGACGATCAGTAATTCGAAGGTTCTTTCCCGGTTGTGCAAATTCCCGGTTTTCCCCCGGTTTTCACGGTTTCCAGGTTCGCTGGCCACCCTGTTATTGCATATATTCTTAACGTAAACCTAATTGATCTAATAAAAATAAACAATTATGCGACCCACTTTCGCCACCCAAAATTGGTTCGCTAACCAATGGTTCCGATTCGCTGATTCGAACCTATTCAAAGCAATAATGCATGCGTGCATTATTGTTAAAAGGACGTGGACTATCAGGTTTCTACATAATTTCTGAATCTTTTAATTACTTTAGGGGACGTAAATCTATTTACAACAGGACATCCAATTATGCATTTTTATTGTCTCAATTTTATACGGGCAATTTAACTTTTTATTATCATCCTTGTGTATTCAGTTATCATATCATGTTAATTAAGCACTTGAAAAACCAAAATAAAAATCACTAATCATATTTACCATCAAAGTCGACTGTTCCCGAACCATCAGAATCAATTTCCTTTATCATCCCGTCCAGGTCTTCGGGTGTGATCTTATTATCTAACTCCTTAATAATTTCCTTCAAGACGTCAGTCGATATATATCCATTTCCTTATTAAAAGTATAAAAACAATACATACATGTTATAAAAACAAAATTGTAGGTATAAAAAATAAATCTACTTATACCTTCTTTATCGTATAAACGAAAAGCTTCCTTCAGTTCAGCTTGTAGCGCTTCTGCGTCTTCTTCTACCATAAATCTTGAAGCCAATATACAAAACTCCTGAAATTCAAGCTCTCCAGATCCTGAAATATAAATTTGTTGATTTCTTCAATAATAAATACTTTTTTATGTATTACCATCTTCATCGACTTCTGCAATAATGTCGTCCAACATTTTCTCTGTAATATGTATTCCTAACATATTCAGAATTGTGCCAACCATTTGAGTTCCAATACTGCCCTTTTTCTCCACATCGAAGGTATCAAATGCTTTCTTCAGTACTGAAAATTACAATTAATTGGCTTAATTTAATTTATTTAAAACAAATAAATTACTCACAAGCTATTTGTTCTTGTGGCAATTCAGCCTCAGCCTGAAAATATTCAAAAATGTATGAATTTAAAAGATTTAATTTGGTTTAATTTAATAAATTTTACCATTGCTATTGCTGTCGAATATTTTGCAAAAACTGTCTTTGAAGTTCAGTACGCTACATAAAACTGCGAAAATATGTACAACATTTCGCTATACATTCTTAAAATAGAGCAGCAGCTGTTTCGCAATTTTAATTTTTAAAAAATCCTTATTCTTAGTTAATTACATTTTGTACATGTTTTCTATGTCAGGAGTGTATTCGGGAATTTGTTGAAAGTATATTGTAGCATTTGTAAGTGGTTGGAATATTAAAGTAATACATTAGAAAAATAGTATGTCTAAAATGACCCGTTAGATTGCAGAATACTTTTAGTACTAAATTTTTATGGCCAAGCCTGATAAAATTTAGCAGAGACTGGTAAGTTACCATATTGACAAGAAAATATGCAAAAACCATAGGAATAACTTCTACAGTAAAGCTGCAGTAAAACTTCAAAAAAACCTATATCTGACCCGGTGAGTAACAATACAAAATATTTAAACACTAAATATTTAATTTTTAGTTTGAATTGTAATTATTATTACAACCTAAATTGTCATTATTTATGATGTAAATTACCTTCTGAATTAAAACGTACAATTCTCAGAATTTTTGTAAGATACGTTTAGCAATAGTGTAAATATAACAAGAGAATATAAAATTTAAATTAAAATCCAATAAGGATGTAATTCGCTGCGTTTGCTAGTACTAAATACATAAGCGTCTTCAATTGTAACTTACTAAAATTCCTTCAACCAAATAAACAAATAAATCACTCATGCTTACGTTATTGAAGCAGGAATAATTACAAACATAGAAAGGTGCCACCTAAATTGTTGGTATTTTTGGTATTGTCCAAAAGCAAAAAAATGGGAATCTACAATTTGGGAAGAAACTGCCCTTTACCTTTTTTAAATTAATTATTACATATTATCATACTTTTAATTTAACTAATATTGTTAAAACGATGATGAAGTTTTTCGGGATTCTTAACGCGTACACATACGTACTACACTAACGTGTGTGAAATCACGATACAAGACCGTGCAATTGTTGACTTGTTTCTTTATTGCTTGACTACCACGAGAATGGTAGAATCTTAAATTTCTTGGTAAGAATTAGGTGGAGTGGTCTGTTCTATAATGCTTCAGCCAATTGCACGTTAAATGTGACATCATGTATCACCAATGATAATTTTAGGCAAAATTCGTCTCTTATATTTAAAGTCCGCATGCTACACTAGGTGATGGGATTCCCTCGAAGACGGAAGCCGACGAGTGAGCACGTTAATAGCTCCGGTACTACCCTAGAGGGCTAGTAGATGGTGGATACGTAGCCTCGCTCCCACCAGTGAGCACTGGTAACTTTTACAAGTGTAACTGACGCGATAATTAAGCGTAAATAAATTCGGGTCTCCCAAAGGGGGCCGTGGTGCCACGTTAAACAAAATCTTGTACTCTTATATTTTATAAAATGTGCACGGTACTATTAAGCTCAACATTCAGACAAGCTTATCAGAATGCAATCGAAAAGCAATTCATTCTTCTATAAACATTTAAAATCCAAAGAAATTTATATAAGGTATACTTATATGAAGCTCATAAGGTATTATTTGTCTAGAATAAAATCATATAATAAATTAAGTTTCTGTTGTACCCAATTTTACTTTAGTTTACTTTTTAATTTATATATTAAACAAAATTGGAGAGAATACGCGACTAAAACAAAATATTATATCGTGCGAAATAGACTTTGCTTATACAAGTGTTAACTTGGTTTCAACTGGATACCACAAACTTTATATTAAATAGGAATATCTACATTGATAAAGATTTCTTGAAATACAGCTGCCTGTGTAGCCAAAAATGAAACTCTTCTATATTTTCAAAGCGGAATAAATATCTAAAATAATGAGCTACTTACAACGAAGTGAGTTTTAAATATTACTCCAGGTGCTTATTAGTAAAGATGCTCTGCTTAAAACCGAAAACAGACAAGTTAGAGTTCTTAATTCATATGTACATGATGTTCTTTGCATAGTGACAAGGTACTCTAGAATGTGGTATCATATCTTGGATGCATAGCTTTTTACTACAATAAACTACGAGGGTCATTTTTTAAGTAAGAACCGATTGCGCATCGTGTCTGCGCATTCAGTCAGGTGACGCCAATTCAAGGTCAGCAACTCTTTGCCGGTCCTCCACTACACCGCCATTACGTTTCACGTCTCTGCCAGTGCTGGTTGTGTGGTTATACTGCGTAGTTTGTCGCCATGTCTATCAGTAATCTCGCCGATTGTGAAGTGCGTGCCGTTATTCAGTTTTTGAATGCAAAAAACGTTCGTCCTGCTGAAATTCACCGGCAGCTTGTTGAAGTTTATGGTGAAGGTGTAATGAATGATGGTAATGTGCGTAAATGGTGTAGGCGTTTCAATGCAGGGAGGACAAATGTTCATGATGAAGAACGATCTGGAAGGCCAACTGTCATGAATGAAGACAATGCTTTATTCAGACAAAACGTTGATGAGGAAATCCGCCGAAACAGGCGCTTCACAATTGACGAGCTTCATCAGACTTTCATCTCTTTCCAAAACTTAAGGAATCTCTCGGTGGGAAGCGTTTGGACAATGATGACATGCTTAAAGAAACAGTTACGAACTGGTTTAATAGTCAGGCGGCAGAGTTCTTTGATGAAGGGATCCAAAAGCTGGTGCCACGGGTTGACAAATGCTTGAACGTTGATGGCGACTATGTTGAAAAGTGAAAAAATGTTCATATTTTAGTTTTTGATATAATTTGTGTTATTAAATAAAGTTTCTTTTACTCCATTATAAAACGGTTCTTACTTAAAAAATGATCCTCGTACAATAATAATTGTGCTTACATCAGATGAATAGTCTTGCGGCTCGAACAGAATCATAAGAAAAATCAATATTCACATAAGACTGTTTTAATACGATAGTGTGATTAGTTAGACAGCGAAGCTAGCGATATTTGTGTTGTAGAGAAAATTCCTGGCTACATTTGCTGATGGCTGAATGCTCCATAGTTAGTTACAATGAAGCGTCATACTTTCTACGAAGTAAAGTTTGCCTTTATATACAGAAACTTAAAAAAGTGAACACAAAATAAACCTCCATCAAAAGAAAGAATTTGGAAACCGACAAAAGGTCTACAACTGCAGCAGATGAGAATGTGTGAAAAATTGTTGCTGAAATGTTTTTTGGGACATTTTATGAAATGGATGAAAAGGTCATGTCAGTATCATAATGTAAAGTTAAAATTTTTCAAAATTTATATCGCATGGCTTGCGTATAAATGGTTTTATTTTCGTGCGTCAATCGAAAAAACCTTTCGTTATACAGGTTAAGAGATGTATAGTATGATCAAAAAGTCTTTGGGTCAGGGCTGCCATGAAATTAACAAGCTATCTATGAAATTATTTATTTCTATTATTTTTGACATTTACTTCACAACTGTCATGTCAACAGATAATAGTTCAAATAAATTACATTCTGTGTTCTTTTTATAAATGTTATTAAGTAATACTTAAAATAACTACAAGCACAAGAAATAATAATAGCGTACGCTAACCTAGCATTTTCTGTGTACTATGGAACTCTGTTTAGCGGTGTCAGCGCGTCGTATTTTCTTGACACAACTCAAGATACATTGGCGCTACTCTGTACAGTTCACAAAAACTACGGACAGTAGAAGTAAATAATTCTATAGATGGTTTTTACATTCCATGGCTATTGTGGTCCAAAGACTTTTTGATCATACGATACTAAGGCCTTTCGATCGAGTCTTACTAATATTACAAGAAAAGTTCTTAAAATTATTATAAAACATCTTGATTACTTTTATTGATGTAATATACTATATAATCTCAAAGGCACGCCACTGGATTAAAACACTTTTCGAATCTATGACCGAAGGTGTGAAAGGATCATTTTTGTCATATACTTAATTGCATAAACTACGGCGTCGTGTTCAATAAGTCATGAATTAAAAATATACGTATATAATACGTACAATGAGATTATTACAATAAATCACAGACAATAATGATCACATTAAAGTTCTCATAAGATTTGTCAAAGCCATTAAATAATTATGTTAATCATTGATTTAATTTGACTACACCACACACTACACATACCAATAAAACCCGGTCGGGCGATTATGACCTATTGAGCAGCCTGTTTTTAGAGTGTAAATTGCTAAATTAGAACACCCCTTTGTACTACCCTTGTTTACGTCGTCTCTATAGTAACAAAAATAATTATAGACCACTACACCTAACCTACTTGAAGTTTGGAACTTTTCCAATTATTTTTATTTTAAATTAAATATTAATTTAAACTTAGACCGGACATAAACTAACGTATGCATTTCGGGCCTAATTAGTGTTATAGAGCCCTTTATCGTCTTAGAGCCTTCGGCTTTCGTCTCCGGCGCTAACTGACCACGGAATCTAAGACACTCAATTAAGCCCTTAATACAGGAAATAATGAAAGTAATTATAGACCACTGCACCTACCTACTTGAAGTTTGGCACTTTTCCAATTATTTATTTTTATTTTAAATTAATTTTCAACTTAGACCGACATAAACTAACGTATGCATTTCGGGCCTAATTAGTGTTATAGAGCCCTTTACCGTCTTAGCGACTTCGGCCATCATCTCAGGCGCTAAATGACTATGGGCTCTAAGTCACTCAATTAAGCCCTTAATACATAATACATTATTATGTCCGGTCGGGCGATTATGACTTATTTTGCGGCCTGTTTTTAAAGCGTAAATTGCTAAATTAGAGCACACCCTTGTACTACCCCTGTTTACGCCGTTTCCATAGTAATAACAGTAATTATAGACCACTGCACCTACCTACTTGTAGTTTGGCACTTTTCAAATTATTTTTATTTTAAATTAAATATTAATTTGCACTTAGACCGGACATAAACTAACGTATGCATTTCGGGTTGATTAGTGTTTTAGAGCCCTTTATCGTCTTAGCGCCTTCGGCTATTGTCTCAGGCACTAACTGACTACGGGCTCTAAGACACTCAATTAAGCCCTTAATACATAATATATACTATTAAAACCTTACTAAAAGTAATCTTTGTTATTTTGGTGTACTACCCTTGTTTACGCCGTTTCCATAGTAATAACAGTAATTATAGACCACTGCACCTACCTACTTGAAGTTTGGCACTTTTCAAATTATTTTTATTTTAAATTAAATATTAATTTGCACTTAGACCGGACATAAACTAACGTATGCATTTCGGGCTTAATTAGTGTTTTAGAGCCCTTTATCGTCTTATCGCCTTCGGCTTTTGTCTCAGGCACTAACTGACTACGGACTCTAAGACACTCAATTAAGCTCTTAATACATAATATATACTATTAAAACCTTACTAAAAGTAATCTTTGTTATTTTGTCCAAAAAGTTTACTTAAGGTATGGTCCGTAAGCGCATATAGAAATATCTTTTAAGTTTAACTTAACTACAATATTTATAACAATTAACATAAATCAAACCTAACTTCACTTGTAGGTTATGTCACCTGTCATGTATTTAAAAACGTTATAATAGCTATTTATCTTATTAGTGGAATAAAGGTATTATTAGTTGCACGAGGAGGGCTTCAACCCGAGTCGGGAAAGAGCATGAGTATGTTACTATAGTTCAACCAAAACTACAAGAAATGAGTCATCACAAACATGTGGGCGAAAATGTAAAAAGCATCTAGAATTACGCGAAGGCCACGCTGTAATCTAAATGATAAAATAAACAATAAATGAGCTAGAAAGATTCAGTAGCGGAACAGACCCCTTTTTAATTAAAAATAAATGTAAAATCAGCAATGAAAATCTGTTGGTTCTAGTGTACGTCACTAAATTCTTAGCAACGTGAAATCTGCACCCTTATCTTATCTCACCCCGGGTCGTATTTGTTTATCAAGGTGTGATTACGAAAATGACTCATTTCTTGCATTTACGGTTGAAGTATAGAGCTTATCACAGGTGTTAAGATACAACTTTTTTATCTATGACCGCCCATAATTGAAGAAAACTGTATTATTCAATAAGTTGAAACAGGTTTTTGACGTACATCATGAAACAGCGTAGAATTCGAAGTCATAGCAACCAGGCAATTATGATCACGATTTTAATATCCCACTCAGTTTGATAATAAACTTAAAACTTCATTATCTAACTCAAATGAATGACACAATTAGCTCTTATCCAAGCAGACGTAGAAAAAAAAATTATAACAAAGTTAATGATACCAGAAAGCCTACAACTTATTTTCCAAAAAGCATTCGAAAGTATTGAACCATTTCAGTGATAGTGGTATTACGGACACAGTCTGACATTGTGTTCTTAAGTTTTAAATGTAGATGTTACATGTGCAATAGCTAAGAAGAATCATATTTGTCAACTATTCAACCTTATTCTGACATTTTGTCCAAACAATGTAGAGTTACTCCAAAGAATATTTCTTGAAGGGTTGAGATTATGACTTCTGTAATACAAAAACGCAACCTTATTTTATGACAAGAATTTTCTGTACGCATATAGCTTGGTCAAACGGCAGACAAAGAACTTTTTGATTTAACACATTTCTTACTAGCAATGATTTTCTATTCTAACTTACTTTTCTAGTAGTGAACTTCAATCTTTCTTTCTGTTTAGTTAATGAAGGACTGTTGACCCGCGTATGACCCACGAATATAGGTTATTATATACAGGGTGTATTATCGGTTTTGTTACATAGGCGAATAGCATATAAAAACACTATTTCTCAAATATTGGATCCCCTGATTATCTTAGAGGAAAAGCCAATACAGCAAAGTTGTAGATCTTATTGAATACTGTCCAAAGGACCCCCACTTTAGCTTTCTGTTTTAAATAGTTTCCAAGATATTAGTGATTTTCTGGTATAGAAAATTAACAATGTAAAACAGAAATACGCTAATAGCAATTACCACGTTAGATTTTTAGACAAAAATTAATTCAAGAATCAACATGATGAACGAAAAATTAAGCAAGACTCATTTCATGGGTTAAAGGAAGAGTACAATTTAAAAAACAATTCTCAATATTACTAAAGTAATTGATAGTGTTATAGTATATAGATTTTAAATTAAAAAAATTACGCTAAACTGCCGAGATCAAAAAAGGCCGAAACAGTCGTCTATATTTATTTTTTCAATTTTTACACCTTTCAATAAAAAGTGGAAGCTCTACAAACCAAAAAAATTCTTTTTTGGTAATGGGTAGATTTGGTAAGATCCTACTTTAAAATGACCTACTATCAATAAGAATAATAAAATACAAATTGTTCATATTTAAAAATGCCCTGAATCCGGATCTATCATATATTAGTAATAGCCTAATAGCTAACAATGCATTACAGTTTGTCTGTGCCCTTGGGTCACGTGTCGTTTGTTTGATCTTATACCTGTTTTCCGTCTCTGGCAATAACCCAACTGCCTTACAAATAAGATATATTGTAAGCAACTATAAAATACCGAAGTGACAAATCTTGGGCCCAAAAACAATTATTACATTGAAGCCCTTTATACTACATACTTTTATAGACTAGAAAAAAAGAAATTGCGAAATAAGTGGAAATTATAGGTTTTCTAATTTCCTTACCCAAATCCAAAAATTCTCTCTTCATAAAATTATAAAAGTGTTTTTCTAATGGCGAGTCTTTAATTTGAAACAAATAAATTGTTAGATAATTTAGAACATTGACATTCCATTAGTTTTGGACTATTTTTAACATAATCCATTGTTTGCTTTTAATAAAGAGCATATGTAACTATTTGATAAGTTAAAGCTTTAAAGCTTTGTTTAAGTAAAAAACAGATAAATTATTTTTTATCAATATGTAGTAGTACCTAAAATCCGGTTGCATTAGTTAATTTAGTTTTTCCTAGATAGCTCTAATTAGGAGATTATACTTTTGATAAAGCTGATTGCAGCTAACAATGAAGTAAAACGGAAGTATTAATTTCTGTAATGATAACTATTATTTTACAATATGCAATTGCAGCGAAATTCAGGAAATAAAGTACCAATCGTCTTAAATGTCTTTTAGCTACAAGAAACGTTAGACTCTATTTTTGTATACTTATGTATATAAAATTTTTGCGGCATCCATTTTCGAGCAACAGCGTTATGGATGTTATCTTAATATTAATAGAAGTATGAAGTATTTATTTTAAGAAAATCGTTTGAGCAATATCAAATGGAAATAACAATAACGAATGATTTTAAAAATCGCGGTCACTGTATTTAGCCCAATGCCAATTTGTTACAATCTTGGAAAATTCTTTAAAATATATGTACTTTCCACTGGCTTTCTTTTTAACTTTAATTTAGTTTTTTCACTGACTTCTATAAAAAAAATATTGATTATCCAGGAATAATAGGTGTATCAGACTTTTATCAAAATTGTTAGATAGATAACAATCAGAAAACAACAATTTTAATACAGCAACAGGATAAACCTATAGAAACTAAAATCGGATCAAAATTTATTTTCATCTAGTATGGCTGTGCAAGTTTATTTCTTCCATTTTAAAAATATTTTTTGGATACCGATACTTAAGTGCTATTTATATAAGCAGCAGTTTATGTGATTGTACTGTAATGTTCTTACACAAAAAAAATATAATTTGCCCCACGTTTTGGTCATTACTTAATATTGAAATGATCTACACAAAATAATTAAAATTGACACAATTTTGGTGCCCTATTTAATACTGAGACAAAAATCCCAACAAATTACAAGCAATAAAAAGCAAGAAATAACTTTTTCTGAAATAAATCGGACCTTAATAATGTCTATTTTTAAGTATTAACTAAACCAAATTTCAAAAATATTGAATGTATAGTTTTTAAGTTATTCTAAAAAAAAAACTTAAAGCAGTTTTACTGGGGCAATAATTTAGCGGAATCGGACATTTGGCCGAGGTAGTTTAGGCGCGGCCATTTTGGTGCGGAATTCTTCGGTGCGAGGACACTTCGGCGCTGGGACACTTCGACGCGAGAAATTGTCTAGTATTATTGTAATGAGCAAAATCTGTAGGTACTTGCAGGTAATAAATACAGTATGATTGATGAAATACAGTATTCGATAAATACGGTATGATGAGAAAAAAACTCAATACTTGCCAATCAGAAAAGTTCGCATGTATTCCCAGATTTAAGAAAAATTCATTTTTCTATGCTATTCAAACATTAAAATCAAAATTCTGCAAATATCGTTTATAAGGGAATCATTTGTATTAAGAATTTGTTTATTATAAATCCCTTGTTAATATAACTTTTAAAAATCAAAAATGTTATAAAATCAATTAAATGTCTTTTCGTCAAAGTGTGCCTGCGCCTAAGTGTCCCGACGCCGAAGTGTCCTTGCGCCGAACTGTCCGTCACCAAACGTCGAAAGGCCGCGCCTAGATGGCCGTGCCTAAACGACAGCGCCCAAATGCCTTACCGATAATTTAGTTACTACTATCCATTTTTCTTTTCTAAAGTCCTCTGACTTTGAAAGCGTATTGCTTGTAAGCTACTGAGCCAAATTAAATATTTTAAAAAGGAGCAAATAGTAAATTTATTTCTACATGTATCAATAAAATATTATATTTCTAAGTGCTACACTTTTGTTTTTATTGGATGATACGTTATAAAAGGTACTCATTTTTAGGGACAATCCTATTAAAAATAAGTTAAATATTTTTTTTCTCAGAAAGTATATGCCATATATGAAACTTTTGTAGAAGTTAGAAAAAGAGAGAGATTCTAATGCTATTTTTATATGTAGACTTTATTTTCTTCAAAGAAATGTTATTAAATTCAACAATAAAAGTGCAACAACAAAAAAACCATTTTTTGCCCAAATCGCTTGTCACTAAAAAACGTTTTTTTGTTACAGCATTCTTATTTTTAAAATTAGGAACATTTTTTGGAAAATAATAATGTCTACATATAAAAAGTGTTAATTTAGCGAAAAAAAATCTTTATTAATAAACAAGAAAACATAGTTCGTTATTTTTTCATATAAATCTTAAATAAAACATTTTTTTGTCTGAAGATTAATAGTATTAGAACCATAAGGTCTCTTTTTAACGCCTACAAAAATTTCATAGATATATGGCATATACTTTCTGAGAAAAAAATATTTAACTTACTTTTAATAAAATTATCCCTAAAAATGGGTACCTTTTATTACGTACCCTTAAAAACAAAAGTATAGCACTTAGAACTATAATATTTCACTGTTTCATGTAGAAATAAATTTACTATTTGCTTTGTTTTAAAATATTTATTTTAGTTCAGTAGTTTACGAACAATACCCTTTCAAAGTTAGAGGACTCTAGAAAAGAATGGATAGTAGATATATACAGTTTCTCTAAAATTAATCTTATACTTAAAAAATGTGGAATAATTTAATTAATAAACATCGTCTTCCAAAGAAAATTAGGTAAGCAAGTTTTAACATGCCTCGAGTATTAATTTAATACCAAAGTTATCACATTGTTATATTATTTATGAAGAAAACAACGATTATTAATCATGCGGTTACGATTTATGCACCAATTTGGGTATTTAAATTGCCCCTTTGTAATGATTTTTTTAAAATTTGGTATAGTTATTCACAATATAAGTAAATTCACTGTACTTTGTTTAAAACTTCTGAATGCACCGTTAATTTCTTTTGGGTACACTTGGACCTGAAACTTGTACACTTGTAACTTGGAAACTATAAACTGTAAGCTGCAGAGATCAACTCCTTGGCTGGGAAACGGTATCAAACTGTCAATCACAGCCACCAACACAGACAGAATATATTTTTTATAACATAATAAACTTCAATAACATCAAATCAAACAAAATTTTAAACACACAAATTTTAACACGAAACAAATAAAAAAACAAAATAACACAAAAATAAATAATTACTCAACTACACTGCTATGAACTAGAGTTCCTAAATATAAACTGAGCTCTGTGTTATTTAGAGTTAAGTCACGCATGTCAAATATTCCTAGTGACATTTCATATTTTGAAACTATTTACTAGAAGGTTGGTAATCATGAGAAATAAATTAAACTGTCAATATGACATTATATAAATCTGAAATTGGGTACAGTTAAGGACGTTCATGCGCTACACTAGAGTCGAGTGAGAACTAACTATTTACGAAATTTATTTAAGACTTAAAAATTGTTTTTAAATATATTAATAATCTTACAACGATTTATGAAATTTTTTTATTTGTCCCAAATATTTTTTAGACATTTATTGTAAAATATCAGTAAATGTAAATTAGTCATTAATTTGACTCCATTTTTATTGCTTATTAAATTTGGCAACACAGCCTTTTTTAACCCTATATTCATCAGTACGTTAATATGTAAATATACCCCTGTCCAGCTCTGGAGAATAATAATGATTACAACGTTAAAATGATCACGGCAGTTTAAAAGAGAAATTTGTTTCACAAAAACGTAAAATTTGATATATGTACAGCTACAGAAATAAGTAATGCGCCTTCTATGTCCACCTATTCAGTATACAACACACTTTATACATTCATTTAAAAGAAACAACTTTCTATTATTAAAAATAAGATCTTTGACGTTCCATAGCGCCTTAACGAAGCACTTTTGGGTCGAGGTAAGTTTGGTTAAATCCTGGTTAAATATTTTGGTCTCAGGAATATGTCTTAGACTTTTCTACAGACCTTTTATAGGCACCCTGTATGTCTTTCAATTTGTAATTTTTCATTTAAATTTATAAATATGTTATATAAATCGAATATTGTTTTTCTTCTGTTATCGTATACTCAAAATACCATTCATATTTCATGACTAAGTATAGGCACACTGCGAGTCAAAAGTAAGAAATAAATTTGATAAAACGTATTTGTATTGGTTTTTGGAAAAATTCCTGTATATACGGATATTATATCAAAAAGTGCGCACTTTAAAAACAAAATTGGCTTGTTTTTGAAATGTTTCCAAAAATCAATACTTTCCCTTTTATTGAATTTATTTCTTACTTTTGACTCTCACTGTATATTCAGAAAATGTGTTAATTACTGTAACGATTACTGTAAGGTGTAAGCAGTGTGAGAGGTGGTCAAAATAATATTGTCTGTTGCGTATTGTGAGTTTCTAGTTGCTAGTTGAGCATTGCCTCAGTGTGAGAGCTTACTAACAGTGATCGTTGATAGTAATCAGTAAATAAATGATAATGTGCACATAACTTTTACATGCAAGAAATAAACATGACATAAAGCATAACTTAAAATTTATAACTGACAGACTATTTGTCGCATAATATTCTTCTTTTGAGGTATTGGTGTTTGTTTATGTTGTCCATAATATTTTAATCGCAATCACTATTTATCTTTTAAATAACTAAATCTAAATTCAAATTCTTCAAGACTTCTTCTTAAAAGACCACAATGAAATAAGTATAATATTTTTAAATTTTTAAACATTATTTTTCGTATAACCTCACTTGATTTTCGTGAAATATTTCTATAACTTTGATTTAGAAGGAATACAACCTCTCTTTTTCACGTTTTAGAGACTTCTGACTGTTTTCTAACGTCGTTTGTCTAACGCTAAGAAGTTCCGGCGCAGGTCTGGTCTGCCGCGAAGACGCTTTAGCTATAGACGTGTGACCTTTTTCTGACAGATAAACTATACCAATAAAGTCTCTTTCGTCATCCCATTGTAGTAAAACTCTAAAATATTAAATAGCACCACCTTATTTAAAATACTGCATTGGAAAGACAATGATTCTAGGAATACAATAATATGTTTATAAAATAATAAAAGTTTGAAAAATATTTTCAAACATTGGACGACTATGCTCACAAAATTTCTAAATTTACATACCTACACATCATTTTGAAATTTTGTGAGCATAGTCGTCCAATGTTTGAAAATATTTTTCAAACTTTTATTATTTTATATATGTGAATACTCACATTAATAAAACACTATTGTGTTTTAAAATTTGTATATTTTACATTTTTGTGTAATAATATGTTTATGTTTACTTCTAGATTTTCTTTATTTGCGATTAAATAAAAAAATTATAAACCAGTGCTTAAAAAGTTGCCGCGATGTTCGTTACTACAAATGGTAAATATTCAGGATGGATCGTTTAAAAATGAACACACTGTATACTGACTTAGGGTCGGTATTATAATAGTTATTTATGGTACAAGTGAGTCAAGTAAGATATTATCCACGAACGAAAAATTTACCCTTGAGGGCCGGCAGGCCCGAGAGGGTTAATTTTTCTGAGTGGATAATATCCTTAACTCACGCGTGTCATAAAAATTTTTATCCAACACCGCTTTATTTAAGTTTCAACATCGAATTTGCAATGTATAGTTAGTCTGTAGTTTTGACGGTAATAAATTCAATACTCTAGCACGATGACTGGATTTTAATAATATTAAATAACGTAAGCTGGTGATTGGTTGTTATCTTTGAAGGAGTGAGTTTTTTAAAAATAACCCACGTTGCTAAGGGCAACGTGGGTTATAATGTAACATAAGAGTAAACAATCACTTTCCTTATTTAAAATAACCATAGTAAACATGGTATTTATATAGAGGTGTTGGATAAAACATTTTATTTCCTAGACAATTCAACTCGAAAATTTATAACCAATCAAATTACAGAATTTTTCAAATTGGGGCCAATGAAATTAGTTTTATAGTGAAAAAACCACTAGTGGTTTTTTCTTAGTGAAAAAATTTATGTCAAATTTAATTACATTAATATTAACTACACACGCTACATAAAAATTTGCTCGATGGATTGTCAAGCCAAATTCAACTCGTGGTCTATTTTTTTCTTTTGCAAAATTTATCATTTAAGACATTTGTAGCTTTTGCTTTTGGAAAATTACACTCGTCTCCTGCGTCGACTCGTGTAGTTTTCGTTGCGAAAGCTACTCATATCTGAAATGACAAATTTTGTCGGAAAAAATTAGACCACTTGTTATATTATATATGATAAAATTTACTTTGAGGGTAATAGTAATTTATTGTATAAGGGTTTTAGATAGCATTTTATTCATGCAAGAATGTTTAAACGCGAGAGCTTGCTCGAGCGTTTAATTTTCTTAAGTGAATAAAATGCATCTAAAACCCGTATGCAATACAATGTTTTATCCACAATCACACTCATTTAGAATCAGAATTGCCGAATTTTATCAAAAAATTATTTGACATTTTACTGCGACGGCGGATGTTACCTTGAAAATCATTATTCGTGTTCCATTTGTCGTAGTACCTTTGCTTTACTGGTTGCTAGTGTGTTCAACAATCATTATAATTCCATGTGTTTTATGTATAGAAACCCTAGAGTTTTATAAACCACATTATACGTTGGCAAGGAGGTCAATTATTACCTTATTATATGATTGTGGATAAATTAATTTATTCTGTCAATTTGCATATGAAATTGACAGAACAAATGAATTTTTGCTGCACCTCATTGATAAGTAATTGTTATTTGACACTTTTTAATGTCTAAAATATGTCATTATGAAAAAGTGTGAAATAAAAATATAACTATAAAATAAAAAAATAACTATGAAATAAAACAATCACTAGAAAACATATTTTATTAATATTCAATTCAAAGCATCAACAAATCAATGAAAATGTAATTGGATGTTACTATTGTAACGTACCCTTAACAACAACAAAAGTGCTGTTTAAATCGTCTACCAACAATTAATATTCACTTAGAAACACTAATGAATACACTATAAATTAACGCTATGATTATAAACCACTAAAACTATTATGAATTTCTAATACAACATTTATCTTTACATTTACTATTTATTTCGTGATACCCATTTAACTACTCGCTGTTGACTCCTCTCTTTTATCCGCGTAGTCGATTATATACCCCCATGTAAATATTCTAGAAGTCGCTCGATCATACCGGTATATATCGAATACACTAGAAGGTCGAGTTTATTGCGCTGCGGCTCTAGAATGTTCTACAACCCATTGACGGCCGGACCAGCAGGACGAGACCTTGCACTCGTTACACTGCCCCCCTCTTCAAGACTGTTCTGTCCCAGAACAAGTTTTATTCCCTGGTTTCTGTAGAAAGGGTCGTGACGATATCGACAGTCTTCACCTCGACTACAGGTTCCATTACGGTAGAAGTAACAGTCTACACTCTTCGTTGGCCTTAATGCGGGCTGTGGGTGAAAACTGCAGACGAAGATCTTGACGTCCGTACCTCTAAAGGTAACTTCCAGCATGTTTCTAACGATTCTCCAATCCAGCTGGTCCCGCCCACAGCCGAGTTTGGGAACTGCCAATTTGTTAATACCACTGGTAAGCAACTAGATCCTCAAATTCCATAATGCCCTCCACAAGTCGGCGTAACTCGGTTTCTGGTAGTAAAACTGCTTGGTTACCAAGTAGTAAATGGATCGGTCATGATCAGGCAAGCGTAAGGATTTACCAACAGAGGGATTTTGTTCTCGAAGTTCATTCAGCCGTCCAAATTTATTTCTAAACACCACTGCCATCTCCTTGGACATACGGAGATCCTCGGAGACACAGTGGGCAATGGAATAATCACCAGGGACCCGGAAGAGATCTTGTTGCATCTCAGTCGTGACGAGAATCGACTGTCCGAATCGCGCTTTTCTAGTTCCAGAAAACGCAGCCATAAATTCTCTAAATGTTGGCTGATCATCTTCAGGCCTTACGGTATTGATAGCCACCTCAACCTCATCTTCCCGGTTCGGGACTGCGTCATTATTTCCCTCATAGGGCACCAGACGATTGTAGTGTACCACCTTTGGTTTCCCTCTCGGCAATTTCTGGACGCGATAGATTAGATCATTTATTCGTTTCTTCACCTGGTATGGGCCCTCCCAATTTCGCTGTAACTTTGGCGAGTAGCCCCGACGTCTTTGCGGGTTGTATAACCAACCCAGCTGTCCAGGTTGAAACCCTCCTTCTTTGGCTCTCACATCGTACAAAGTCTTCATTCGGTCACTCGAGATTCGGCTATTGTTTCGGGTTCGGTCGTGAATATCCTCCAACTTCTTCTTTAAGTTGATGACATAATCATTCCCGGCTACCTCCTGCTCTATAGGTGGAGACCCAAATTCCAGATCACACGGTAACCGTAACTCGCGTCCAAACATCACAGACGCTGGTGACTGACCGGTTGTTTCGTGGACCGATGCACGATAAGCCATTAGGAACAAATGCAGGTATTGGTCCCAGTCTCATTGATGATCGGAGACGACCTTGGCCAAATATTTGCCCATTGTCCGATTCATGCGTTCTACCATTCCATCGGACTGCGGATGTAACGGAGTGGTCCGAGTCTTGCGAATGCCCAACAATCGACAGACTTCTCCAAAGAGTACAGACTCAAAATTGCGGCCTTGATCCGAATGCAGCTCCATTGGCACTCCGAAGCGACTGAAGAACTCTTTGACTAGTACGTCAGCAACAGTCGCGGCTTCCTGGTTTGGTAGGGCATATGCTTCTGGCCATTTGGTAAAATAGTCCATTGCTACTATGTATTTATTCCCATCGTCGGTTTCGGGAAATGGTCCGGCAATATCTATAGCTATTCTTTCCAGGGGACTACCCACATTGTACTGCCTCATAGGTGCTCTTCGTTTCCCCAAGGGTCCGTTACCAGTGGCACATAGTTCGCATTTACGGCACCACTCTTTCACGTCTTCTTTACAATTGACCCAATAAAAACGCTCTCTAACTTTCTCCAAAGTCTTCTTCACACCGAAGTGTCCTCCTGAGGCACCGTCATGGAGATGTCGCAATACTGTAGCCACTCGGCTTCTTGGAAGCACGAACTGAGACCTAATGGTGGTGCCATCTTCACTCTCCAGTACTCGCTTCAGGAGATCGTCTTCTACCTTCAAGGACTCCCATTGAGCCCAATATGCTTTGAGCGTTCTGTTGAAAGGGCTGACGGCCTCCCAGGCAGGCCTTTCTCCCACGCGCTTCCATTCCAGTACCATTTTTAGTTCGGGATCAGCCTCCTGCTGTCGTTGCAATTCTTCCGGCAACCAATTGTCGTTGACGATGGTAGTCCTTAATACTTGGCAAAGCCTCTCTTCCAAACGAGAGCAATGACGGCAATCCGTTGGACAGGGTCTTCTTGAAAGAGCATCGGCATTTCGATGACTAGTGCCTGCTCGATGTTCGGTGTCAAAGTCGTATCCTTGTAATCGTTCGATCCACCTTGCGACCTGGCCTTCAGGATTACGGAATTGTAGAAGCCATTTCAACGCTGCATGGTCCGTCCTCAATAAAAACTTCCGTCCGTACAAGTATTTGTAGAAGTGCTCAACGGACTTCACGACGGCCAATAGTTCTTTTCTGGTCACACAATAATTCCTTTCGGCTTTCGACAAAACCTTACTAAAATAGCCGATGACCTTTTCTTGTCCATCCTGTATTTGAGAAAGTACACCCCCAATGGCCAGATTACTTGCATCTGTGTCAAGTATGAATTTCCCTTCTGTCCGTGGATAGCTCAATACTGGTGCTGTTGTCAGGGCACGCTTCAACTGTTGGAAAGCTGTTTCACACTCTCCGCTCCAAACATACTTTCGCCCATCTTCGGTTAACCTTGTCAGGGGCTTCGCTATATTGGCAAACCCAGGAACGAAACGCCTGTAGTAGGTACATAACCCAAGAAAACTACGAACTTGGTGTTTATCTCTCGGTGTTGGCCACTCTTGAACTGCACGAATCTTATCGGGGTCGGCTACCACTCCATTTTGTGATACGACGTGCCCGAGATATTTCACTTCCTTTCTGAATATGTGGCACTTTTTCGGACTCAGATTGGCTCCATGTAGTCTTCGAAACACTTCCTCTAGATTCTTCAAATGTTCGTTGAATGATTTTCCGACTACAATGACATCATCTAGATATACCAGGCAGGTCTTCCACGACAGCCCTCTCAGGATGGTCTCCATTAGACGCTCAAAGGTGGCCGGAGCGTTATATAGACCGAAAGGCATAAGTGTAAACTGCCATAGTCCGGAACCAATAGTGAACGCGGTCCCCTTCTCTTTCCTTCTCTTCTCCCGTTCTTCAGGTTCCATTTCAACTTGCCAATAACCACTCTTCAAGTCCAAAGTCGAAAACCATCGTGAACCAGACAGGGTATCTAACTTGTCGTCGATGCGTGGTAAGGGATAGCTGTCTTTCTTGGTCACGTTATTGAGCTGCCAATAGTCCACACAAAATCTCGTTGACCCGTCCTTCTTACTGACCAGGACCACCGGTGATGCCCATGGACTGCTGGATGGCTTGATGACCCCTTGTTCTTCCATATCAGTAATAATCTTTTCGGCTTCTGCTCGTCTTGCTAGAGGTAGACGGCTCGGCTGCTGACGGACAGGCATAGAGTTGCCTGTATTGATTTTATGTTTTACTATATTTGTTCGTCCCTTCTGACTATCGTCAAGAGCGAAGATATCTTGGTATCTGTGAACCAAACCCTGTACCTCTTTCACTTCCGTTCTGTTAAGGTCTTCGCACGAACTAGTGACCATACCCACTAATTTTCCACCATGGTTTTTGGGCGCTGGTTTTGGAACATCGGCCATACACCTGGCTACTCGGAATACTGGCACACAAGGTCCCACAAGGGTACTCTTCTTCAATGTCACCGGATCCACATTAACGTTCATAAGCCTCACCGGTACTGTCTTTCCAACCTTGATCAGCGCTTTTCCCACCAGTATGCCACTATGGATCTTCTTATCACAAACAGGCTCCATCATTCGCACACATCCTACCCGAAGATCTCCATCCAAACCTGCCTCGACAACCATCTCGCTTTGACCCGGCAATATCACATCTTCTGTCAGCAAAACCCTTACGACAGGATCTTCTCGTGGGTGCAAAGGAAGTTCTTCGTTACCAACCTTCAAAACACACTCCTTCAAGTCCAATGTAAAACCAAATTTTCTCAGGAGGTCCATTCCCAAGATGAATTCGTCAATGATGTCGGCTACCAGCACCTCATGATCACGTTCTTCACTTCCAATGCCAATCTTCATCTTCACCACTCCGCGTGTTGGTATCACTTCACCTGTTGCTGTACGGAGTTGAGTAGTTGTCTGTAACAGCTTCATACTTGTTCGTAGAACATTAGGGCGTATGATGGATTTTGTCGCCCCCGTATCAATAAGTAGTGGAACAGTTCGATTAGCAATTTTTCCATCTACTAACAAACTACTGGCACTATTCTTTGATGTTACGGCATGAATGGTGATCTTCGGGGCATCTCTACTCAAGGTCAACGTTCGCCCCCTCTCGTCGACCTTCTTTAGTTTTCCGACTGCTGAACCCGTTTTAGGGCAACGACGTCGTATGCGACCTTGTTCGCCGCAATTCCAACAACGAGGCCCTCGAACTTCTTGATTCTTCTTACGGTTCTCTTCCTTCTGAAGAACTCTCATTAATAATTCTTCTAGGCGATCTTTGGAACTGGAACCTTCCTCTTCTTCCGCAACGGCCCGAACACGCCCGTGACCTCGGGACGCTTGCTTTGCAGCTTCAAATTCTAAGGCGTGAGCAAGCGCATTATCAGTTGTTCTTGGTCGTGCCAGCCTCAATGATTGTTGTGTTTCCCCGTCTCTTAACCCATCAATGAAGGTCTGCACAGCGAGCTGTCCCAGAATTGAATCGGGTGCCGTAGGGTACGCCTATCGGACAAGCCGCGCAACATCGGCTTCAAACTCCTGCAGGCTTTCTCCATTCTTCTTGATACGATTCTTCAGTTGCGCGTGATACACTTGTTGAAGATGCGCGTCTCCATATCTCATCTCCAATCTAGACACTAACAATTGGTAATCATTTTCCTGTCCTGCTGGGATTGTTTGCAGGACGTTCAACGCGTCTCCACGCAAAGCCACAGTTAATGAAACGGCCTTTTCCTTGCATGTACATCCGTTGGCCTCAGCGGCCGCCTCAAATTGTTTGTAGTAGGTGGACCAAGGTATCTTTCCATCGAACGTGGGTGGTTTTACTTTTATCCCTACGGCAGGATTCTCTTCTTCTTTAAATTGCTTCATTACTTTTCATTAAACGGCCACTCACAAGTTGAGGGAAACCGTAGTTGATTCATTCTATCTTCCAATATGTCGTCTTTCTTAGCTGTTGATGGTAATTGCATTTGGGCTATTTTCTCTTCTACCATCTTTATTACCCTATCTTGTTCCGCCAATCTACCTTCCAATAGTCCTAACGCGCTGGCATTCTCCAAAAATTCTTCGAAAACTTTATCTTCCAACGCTTTGACATTTTCCAACAATTCTCCTTTAAGCCTTCTAGAACTTTCTTCGGATTTTTCTAGTAATTCTTCTTTAAGCCTTCTAGAACTTTCTTCAGACTTTTCTAGTAATTCTTCTTTAAGCGTTCTAGAGTTTTCCAGTAAATCTTCTTTAAGCATTTTAACATTTTCTTCCAGTGCATTAGTATTTTCAAGTAATTCTTCTTTAAGCATTTTAGAATTTTCAAAAACTTTTTGTTCCAGCACTTTAGTATTTTCCATTAGCTTTCTAGCATTCTCTTCGGACTTTCTAGCATTCTTTTCGGCTTTTCTAGAACTTTCTTCCATTTTACTTAACAACAAATTAGTATCAATTGCGGGTCCAGGTATCTCGAAGCAGTAATTTTCAGGATCTTCCTTCTGTTCTAAAAGCCATTCTCTTAGCCGATTTATCAAAATTTCTTTCTTTCCATTACTATCCAAGTCCCTCTCGTCCAATTCCCGTTTTAAATCTATCACTAAGCGATCTTTTAACAATTTCATCACCATTTTAATTGTTTGTTGAAATTGTTTTTAATACTAAAAATTTATTCTCACAGCACTTTATTTAATTATTACCCGATTTTATTTATTTTAAAACATTACACCTGTAACGTTCCCTTTAAAACAACAACAAAAGTGCTGTTTAAATCGTCTACCAACAATTAATATTCACTTACAAACACTAATGCTTATGATTAACGCTATGATTATAAACCACTAAAACTATTATGAATTTCTAATACAACATTTATCTTTACATTTACTATTTATTTCGTGATACCCATTTAACTACTCGCTGTTGACTCCTCTCTTTTATCCGCGTAGTCGATTATATACCCCCATGTAAATGTTCTAGAAGTCGCTCGATTATACCGGTATATATCCAATACACTAGAAGGTCGAGTTTATTGCGCTGCGGCTCTAGAATGTTCTACAACCCATTGACGGCCGGACCAGCAGGACGAGGCCTTGCACTCGTTACACTATTATTATTTAATGTTATTAATATTTATGGTTGGAAGTACACGCTCTGTTCTTGATATATTTTCAATAATAACCTACTCTTCACGTTCTGTAGAATTGTGAGAGAGGACCGATGAGATTGATGACTTCGGAATCTCTACATTCATGTTTGTCCCACTGAAGATTTTTCTAGAAGTTCCTGCTTTCATCTCGATATTTATTCTCTTCAATATAACTTTCTGCTACGGCAGATGATTTCCATCCGCCGCGACGCTTGATACTCAAGATATCAGCTCCAGTACTGGCAAGGAGAGAAGCAGAAGATCTTCTAAATGCGTGTCCTGTATAACTTTTCGGATTAGGAAGCTGAAGATATGTAGCGATGACACTTGGTATTAATGAAAATTGATTAATGCCCACTCGCTGCACAGTGCACTTTCCTTTGCGGTATTGAACAAAAAAACTATCATGATTCGTGTAAGCTGGACGAAGAGCAGCATATTTGTCATAAATTTCCAAAGAATTGATTCCTTTGATCAGTGTGTGTCTTTGAATCAGGGATTTTGATGATCAACATGGACTCTCTTCTCTCGATGTCTTTCATTTTCAATTGATAAAGTTCTTCCCGGCGACAAGCGCCTGCTAACCCCAATATTAATGCAACTTTCATCATTAAGAAGTTATCATTTGGTGCTCCTTGTATGAAATTTCCGATTTGTGGTCTTTCAAAAACCTTTGGTTTCTTAGGCCTGTATCCAGTGCTGTGTCTCTTAAGAAACGATTTCAATTTTAAAAACTTGTTTACATCTATATTTTCTTTCACAGAGAGAACAGCTTTTATCATTGAAAATTTTGACTACAAACTTGAATTTTTATATTTCTTTAATAATTCGTCCAAATAGGCTAAGAGCCTCGTTTCATTAATGGTCCTTACTTGGTTTTTCCTACACCATCCCATGAAAAGTTCATATTCGGCTTCATACATTTTTCGTGATTTAGCCGGTAATAATCCCAAACTTGCAGCTTCAGCTTTCTCCTTAATCTCTAATGGAATATCCATGATTTCTTCATCATCACTGCTAATACACGGAATTGAATTCATTTTTGCAAAAATTTATAGCCCAAGATTTTTAAACACATTTTTGTTTGTTTATGTTTTTTACAAGGTTCTCATGACAACCATGCACAGCATTACCAAGTATTGAAAGTCAAAACTGGTGCGAAATTTAAAATATATACAAAGTGGTGAATTTTATTAATTAACAAAGAGGTGTTGCAAAAAATTATGTATGAAACTCGTTTATAAAGCGTCATTTTTTTACTCGGGGGTTTACAACATTTGCTTCGCTCGTGTGTGTAAATTTCCCACTCGTAAAAAAAGACATGCTTTATAAAATTGTTGCATAAAATACTATTACTATCAAAGTAAATTTTATCTAGGAAGTAGAAAGTTTTATAATACCGGCCCTAAGTCGATTACCAAGGCTCGCTTATGACATGTAAAGAACAGATTTTTATACTAAGGATGGCAATTAGTTACAAATATTTTACATTATAGTAAAAATAATCTTAAAATATCTTTTGAAAATTAAAATGTCTATCAATAAAACTTTAAATGACAGGTTCTTCTACAATACATGTCTAAATACTGTTAAAATACTTCTTAAACTACCGCCATTTCATGTTACCTACCTTTGCAGAAGTTCATTGTTTCCTGGCGGTCAAAATATTGCATTGTTCAGAGTGCCTAGGTAATTGGAGAGAATCATTTATCTTTGCTAATATTTTTTTTCATTCAATAGCAAAACAGAGACAAAGAAAATTTAAAATTTAATTTACAAATAACCTTAACATATTTACAACAATATAGACATTTTTACATAATAACTTTCTTGCTATACAACACTATAAATAGATCACTAACTATAGAAACTTTCTTGTTCTGTTTCCTGAGACGTCCGTGTATTCCTTGAACCAGGATTTGGTGGTGGTAGCGGTGGCCTATATTCGTCATAAATCTCAACATTATTTAATCTGTTCCTATTTAGTTTTGATCTTATCTCTTGAAATTGCCTAGGAGCGTCGTAGAGACATTGTACGTTAGAACTACCAACACTCCATTCTGATAAACTTCTCATTAAAGGTGGCCTATACCTAACTTTCGAGTATCTATGATATTTGGGAGTTAGATATCCCTGGCTAGATGGCACTAAATAGGGTTCACAATATGCAGGCCCTTCATATTGTCTTGTTGGTGACTCGGTTTGCGAATCCTGTTTTGATTTTACTATAATTACATTTTTATTGCTAGAAATGATTTTTGGATAACGCCGTATACAAAGAAATGTTATGTAGCCTGTAATGCAAATAAGGAAAAGCAAAGAACAAACTAACCCTGCAATGATGGTAGTTTGATATTCGTTATGAATCCAAGTTCTCAGTGACCATTCTGGTTGCGTTTTTATGCAGAAGTTTGAATTAGGAGATGCTGTGTTTTCACCATTTTTTAGCAAACTGAAAGTATAAGTTGTTCCACGCCTCAGGCCATCGACGGGCTGGCTTTGTCTAATATTTGCTACACAGCCATATTCGGATTTGTCGTCCGCATTGAACCAAATCAAATTATAATCAGAGAGATCTTGTGATGTTTTAATCAGTACCAACAAAGGCCCTGTATCTCTGTATTCGCTAATTTCTAACGTAATATTTTTGTATTGTATTTCAACTTCAACCTTTTCATTTGTAAATATATTTTCATAGGCGTCTGGAATAAGTTTATCATAAGGCCTACATATAATTCTTAAACTTGGTTCAATGGGTCTTTCTGTGTTAGCTGAACTACTCGGAATAGTAGTTGTTATAGTCGTTCTAACTGTGATAGGCTTTCCTGCCGTAGTTTCTGGGATAGTATGTGAACTAGTAGAAGAAATAGACGGTAAAGATGGAGTATGACTAGAAATTGTACTTGGTATTGTCGTATTGGTCGGGCAGAAGTCTGTCTCGGTAAAACTGCACTCTCCAAAACATTTCGGTGGTGGATTTTTTGATACAAACTTTGTATTTATATAATATTCTTTTAACCAGGACAATGTGCAGATGCAATTCCAATCGTTGCCTGATAAAAACAATTTTTGCTCTTCTAAACTACTTAAAGCATTAAACACACCTTCTGGCAAAGTCGTTAAAGCGTTATCACTTAAATCTAAAATTCTCAAATTGCTTCCCCCAATAAACGCTCTCTGCTGAATAATCCCTATACCGCTGTGTTTAAGGTGTAACTTTTGAATCTTACTAGCATTACTAAAAGATCGATCTTTGATTTCTTCTATTGCATTCTCCTTTAAATCGATTTCAATAAGTTTCGTTAATCTCGTTCCAGTAGGACCTGTTAAGTTTATAATGTCTTGTGGAAGAAACTTACATCTGCTAAACTCAAGAACTGTTAAAGTGTCTTTCATACCTTCCAACGCATTTTCTTTAATAGTTAATCGGTGAAAGCCTTCCCAGATCTGAAAACAAAAGTAACTAACAATACCAGCATCCAAAAATGCCTCTCTTGTTAATGCTGTAATTTTTGTTTTTATAAACAATAACTTCGACATTTTGGTAAATGGGTTTCCAGAAAAAGCTCTATTATTTAGCTGAGTTAAGTTGCAGTCATGTAGTTCCAATTGTGTTACGTCTACTGTTAGGTTTTCTAACCATCCTTGGTTTAATTCCCTATTTAAAAACCTTGATTTTGTAATCTTCAGATCTATCTCTGTACACGTGGGCTGAAAAAAGCATTTGTATAGCAAGATGCATATAGGGAGTCAGTTACTAATCGCTATAAATAACGACTTTTTTAAACATTAAAAAACTTTTTAACCTATTTGGTCTTGCTTCTTTGAAAACTAACAATTATGTTGCGTTGGTCCCATTATCGTTCGAAAAAATCTGGAAGTCCATGGAGTATGAACTATTTTGAAGAATGATAACACGGTAGTAAATAATTATCTTAACAAAGTGTGTAGCAGCAATAGCTAGTGAAAAGTTGAAAAATAAAAAATATAGCAGAATAGTATAGAAAGGAGTGTTCAATTTTGTCAATGATAAACTTTCTCGATAATGTTTCTTCAACAATCTAAAAACACATACTCGTTTTTAAACTGACGTATTAGACGTTTCTAATTTGTATGGCGTTTTTTGGTTTATTAATACTGCACGACGAAAGCACGGCGTAAGAATAACCAGCAGGTGCACTCTCGCAAGTATTCTCGCTGCTAAGTATGACCTTGATATATTCGTACACTGTTAGCTGACTACGGAGCAGAGGAATAATACCCGTATTGAACATGAACACATCGATATACAGGTGCTGTTCCCAAAAGTCGATAACTCATGAACCAACAAGATTTAAGAAGAGGCATATGAAATGCCAATGGCATCCTACAGAAAAAAATAGGAGCTAGAAGTCTTCCTTCATATTTAGCATATTAAAAATATATCACACTACTCACCATGGCAACCAAAGGTGGTAGTGCGGTATTAGTCCAAGAATCAATTAGCCACAATGAAGAATGCCATCTAACTATAAAGAATAGAATTCCAGCTTACTATGGTAGATAAGTATTAAGTCTACGAAACAAAACTTGAAAATTGGTGCAATTTATTGTCCTCCAAGGTAGAATTTAAAGAAGTCTGACTACAAAATCGTCCTACAACATCTTGGCGAACGTTTCATTGAGGATGGTGATTATAACGCCAAACATGTAGACTGGGGATCTAGATTGACTACAATGAAAGGCCGTGAACTGAGAAGTAACATGAGGAAACTTGCATACAACTTCCACTCCTCAGGTAAGCTCACGTATTGCCCTAGGGATCCAAACAAAATCCCTGATCTGCTGGACTTCTTTACTTCAAAGAAAATTTCACCCAACTTAGCAGAAATCTTCAAACCTAATCAATTGGAAGGTGATGTTACCTTGGAAGCAGTTAATAATCAAATGTCTGAAGAAATCACTCCGGTTACTCCTAAGGAAGTAGCTAATGAGATTAACACCAATCTTAATCCTAGAAAAACTCCAGAATTAAATCTTATCACTGGCAAAATTTTGAAACAACTGTTGTGGAATTGCCATGCTTACGTACCTCTTCAACGCAGCCTTCCGACTAAAACACGTGCCTACCATTTGGAAAGCTGCAGAATTGATTATACTATCTAAAGCAGGTAAACCAGTAAACCACCCAACAATGTGAAACCTTACAGGCCATCTTTCTGCTTTCAATTATTTCAAAGATCTTTGAAAAACTACTTCTTAAAAGATTGCGACCTCTAGTAGAGAACAGTAGGCTGATTCCAGACCAAGGGCACAAACCATAGATCAAGGGCACGGAATCACAGATGCCATAGAAAAAGCCCTTAAAGAGAAGCAAATCTGGTCAGCACTCTTTCTTGACGTAGCCCGGACTTCTGATAAAGTCTGAAAAAACTACAATTTCCGAAACAATAGGTGAAATGTTTCATTTTCGTACATACGGGGATGGGTTGAAAACTTCTAGGCCTGAGATGGAAAACAATATTTTTAGTGGTTGATTTTGATTTTATTTCTCAATAAAATCTCCTTTGAGCTCAATGCACTTGGTCAAGTGCAACGTAAAAAGCAAACGTTAAGATCTTCATAATATGCGTTTACAGTATCAATGACCTCAAGATTAGGAAAAAATTTGCGCCCTCCAAGCCATTTTTTTTCAAATTTGGAAACCAGGAAAAATCGCTGGGAGTTAGATCAGGCGAGCACGGTGCGTGATTTAAGAAATCGAAACCCAGTTCATGAATTTTCGCCATTGCAATTGCCGCTCGTCGAGGGGGAGCGTTGTCTTGATGAAGCAGTACCTGTACCTTTTCCATCAACATGTGTGGACGTTTTTCAGCGATTTCTTCTTTCAAACGATCCAGCACGTTAACGTAGTATTCACCTGTGATACTTCTTCCCTTTTCCAGGTATTGAATAAAAATTATGTCCAAGGAATCCCAAAATACTGTGGCCATCACCTTGTCGGTCGACGGAAGTCTTAGCCTTTCTTGGGCGTAGAGAATCACTAGCTTTCCACTCTTTTCAGTGTTTAGATTGTTGCTTAATTTCAGGAGTATAGTGGTGGACCCATGTATCATTAGCGGTAATAAATCGTCGCAAATGTAACATCTTTTGGATCACACCGAAAACGCTTCAAACACTGTTTTGATTTACTGAATCGTTGTTGTTTTTGATCAATTGTCAGCAGTCGCGGCACCCACCTCGCACAAATTTTCTTCATCTCCAAATTCTCGTGTAAAATTGAATGCAAGCGTTCTTTAGATATATCTACAGTATCAGCTATTTCTTGCAATTTTAATCGACGGCCGTTTAAAACAATTACAGAACTTTTTCAACCATTTCTTCAGTGGTAGCAGATTTGGGTCTTCCCGGACGCGTTGCATCGTCGCAGCTCTTCCCACCTCGTTTAAATTCAGCAGTCCACTTTTTTACAGTAGTATGGTAGTTTACAGTTTCATTATTCACCAATAACTTGCAACAAAAACTTTAACAAGCTGATTGATACACATGGAGTTATGCAGCAACCGTTTTGACACTGCAGATTCGACTTTATAAAGAATAGAACTTTGCGGCTGCCAAACAATGTATGCACTCAGAGCTCTAGGTCGAGAAGTTATCAACCCGCCCTCGTATAGGACAGAGTCTTCAGAATCAAGCAAGAGGAAGAATACTCCAAGCTAAAAGAAATTAATTGCGGGTGTGCCTCAAGGTAGCGTCCTAACTCCTATTCTCTACCTATCTGTTATACACCAGTGCCATTCTGAATTTGGATGACGTTAAAATTGCGGCCTTTGCCCATGATACCGCAATACTTGCAGTAGGTCCGGAACAGGATGTGTCCACCAGTGCATTACAAGCAGCTAGTAACGTAGTTGTGGATTTGATGAAGAAATGGAAGATCAGGCTGAACGAGCTCAAGTCTATTGATGTTAATTTTACCAAAAAAAGACTAGATGCTAGATGGACAACCGTCTCTAGATTTCAATGATGCCATATACAATATATGTGAAGAATGCCAAATCCCTCGATACGCCGCTAAGCTCCGATGGAAAGAGCACGTAAAGGAAAAAAGAACGAAACTGGACCTAAAATATAAACAGCACTATTGGCTTCTTGGTAAAGATTCTAAGTTGCCACTACATGACTACATAGACTAATAAAAAATAATTACAAACAAACAATTTACAGATTAAGGCTATAGACATTTACGTGTATTTCATCATGCTACAAGCATATAAGTGTTCGAGATGAAATTAAAAGATTTGCTAGCAGGCATGAAGCTAGGCTACATAATCATACCAACGCAGAAGCTCTACAGCTGCTGGATAACCATCATCCGAAGATTGAAGAGAGAAAACCATTCGAGCTTGTTTAGTGCTTGAGAAAAGTCAGACCATTGTGCGCGAGTGAGAGTGATTAGTGAATTTTCTACCAGAACAAACTAAGGACCTCAATGGATGGACTCATAAATATTTAGTTTTTGAGAATTATTAGATAAAAATTAATGGTTGATCAACGTTGATCAGTTTTAAGAACTCAAACACCATACAGATGTTAAAAGGAAAAAATTGTTGTTACAAAGCATTTGAAAATGTCTTTATCGATTTATAGCTTTTAATACTTATAAAATTGTTCATTATATACTTACATTAGTTTCAAGGGCTATTTTAATTTCTTCTTCAAAACTTTCTTCCTTGTCTTCGTATATCTTATCACATTTTACTGAACATTTCGTAATTGTGCACCTTGGTTTAGTATCCCTATGGTCTACCATACTTTTTCTATCGTTAGATTGTTTCTGACTATTCTTAGTTTCGCTTAATATATTGTATAAAACAATTCCCACTAGCATTAGGAATGCCAACAATGCAAAGACAGAAGCAATACTTCGATCCCATTTTTTACATTTCTCCCTGAATGTATTCTCTGAAAAACTGCAAGGATTAATTAATACTAATTAATAATTACTTTTTGAGTACTATACATAGGGTCTCCATTTACCTAACATTCTTTTTCTCAGTCACTTTAAGATTGTCTCGAAAAAACAACTTCATTACTTATTCAACTTTATCAAAGGGTGGAATTATTGTGCACTAAATAGTTTACATAATATGTATAAATATCGGAATTGTCATGAAAGGTTCATTTTTTTAACTGATTATTTGGACGAGATAACGTTTATAACCATATGTTATTGATTTCTATATTAATCTACTAATCTTTATTTACGTATTTAGTACAAATCACTTTTCAATTTTTTCCTGTTTGATAGAATCTAATTTGAATAATTATTACAAAACTAGTTATAAAAAATAAAAGGTTCTTTCCGCAGTATTGTTATCTGTTGCGGATGTAAACCAAAATTAGAAGAAAACAATGAATTTGAAGGTGAAGGTTAAACGGATAGACTTGACAATTATAGTTACTGATTAGATTGATATTATCAAAATTATATTTCCTCATTTTCGTAAACACAACCTACGAATTAATAACTAAATAAATAAATGTATTAAGTGTCATTAACACATCCTGTATGGTAGTGCACCTTATTAGTAAACAATCACGATTGTTTAATTAGCACTTCCAAGAAAAATATAATAAATATTATTGTGGCTACAGGATTAATTTTATTGAATTATATAGATTTATGTTTGACGGAAGTCAAACAATAGTTATATGTGTATTTAGTGCGCGAAATGCGAAAGTCATTTCGAGTACGAATTGCACACAACGTTTTTTCTACAGCGTTATTGAAATAACCGAAAAACTAGAAGAAGAAATCATAGAAAATAACACAAGGAAATTTTTATTTTACCGCAAAGTAGACAGTTTCGTTGTTGCTACGGAAACGACATTGCTCATATATTTAAAAATATTTCGTGCACGTTGTCAACAAGTAAACAAAACTAATGTGACATTTTGCATACGGATATTAATGAAAAAGTGTCATCATTTTTTGACAGCTGTAGAAGAAATAATTTATTATTGTTTTATAACATTGTATATTCAAAAATAAATAACATTTTTTTTATTTGATTAAGGGCACCAACATCAAGGTCATACAATCCCTATGTGATTGATCCTGGAGCCAAAATTCTCCCGACTCGATGCTCGATCTAAAATAACGTCGCATCGGTCCGGACGGCTTTGCTTAGAAATAAATGTCATTATATTCTATAGCAGTTTGTTGGTTTGTTTGTTTTTGGGCGAGGAATCAGGATGGCGGAGCATCCTTCGTACCTCATGGCACCGATTGCTATGATCATTTGGCCGACCCTACTAGAATTTAGCCGAATCTGGGGGAATTACACCCCTAGTAGGGATCTTTATCGTGCCAAACATCGCATTGACACGGTACCTACATTTTACTTCCTATCCGAAAAGAAGGCATGTTTTAAATTTTTCTCCGCTATGAAAAATTACCAGCTGGGCCGGGGATCGAACCTGCGATCTTTAGATTATGAAGCAAGCATGCATACCACTAATCCACCGAGACTGGCTTCTATAGCAGTGGTACCCAAACTTATTTTGTCGAGACACCCTTGTACGATTTCCCACAGATCATGGAATCCTTGCCACGCCTATATTCTAATGACATTAAATCAACAAAAGTTCTTTAAAAACAGAATTTGTCAAATCATTTGTAGTCTAGTTATTTTAAATAATATATTAAAAATTGAGGGTGAGATCGCACCAGCCTTAGAAAATATTAAAAGTCAAAGATCAAAAATTCGTTGTTTTGTGAATATATCACTTCCTATGGCTCGGAAGTTACTTAAGGTTCTTATAAGAATGAAAGATATTTAAGGTTCCGGCAAAGGTTATATTAATTTTTTACGTAGGGTAGGTCCGGCTGTGATATACCCCTGGCTATGTTGACACCCTTGCATTATTTCAGATCTCCTGAGTTGGCAACACCTATATGTGAATTGTGGAATCGCTTAGCCAAACTACCAGTCATAAATAAAACACTTTTGATAAGTAAGTACTGTATTACCAACACTGGACAAATTGCAGCGCCAAAGTGGTTGCGGGGAAAACTAAAATCGGATGGCGGGAGGTTTAAATATAATAATCATACTATATCTCATTTGTATAATTCAAATCCATTTTAAATCTCTAGGGATTTGTGGATGCAGTGTTCTACCCCAAACTATGTTGATATTATTAAATGATAAATAATGATATCAACATACATCAGTTTGGGGTAGAACATCCACACAAATCCCTAGAAATTTAAAATGGATTGGAATAATAGAAATGAGATATAGTACAGAGGATAATTTTTAAATGTTGTAAAAATATACTCAAATATGAATACCTACTTACAAATTCTTATATTTGGATACAAATATTAATCAAAGTTTAATTGTTGAAACTACAAAATAAAACAACTAAAATAATAAACTGTAAAATCATTGCAGAAACTTAGCTTGTAAATATACAAATAAATATAAACAGACTGCACTATTTGTTATGTATGTAAATAAGGTAGAATCTAAATCTTAAAACAGTGAACCATCGTTTCGAGCATGTTTGGGGTGGTTGATTTTCTTCGTCACTTCATCCATTAACATCTGCATAAATATTTAAACATAAGTACAAAAATAATTAAATGAAAGTGGAAACATTTTATAGTGACTAATATACCTGGTAATCCCAGCGAAGGTATTGTATCTCTTCTCAGTCCTCTTTTCGTAGTTGCAATAATATACTATCTTGTAAGAAATGTTGATTACAGTGTGGTATATATTTATCAAGAATTAAATCTTTTAAACGTGCTTGATTGATATTCTTTTTTAATAACTTGACATCTTTAGAAAATCAATGCCGTTTACTGTAATAATCTTCACAAACAGGTACGCAACATTTATTTTTATATAATCCATGCTTGGGTGGGTATCCATGTTTTCCTGCAAGCATGCAGATACACAGTGAAGGAAAAGCATTAAATTAATATATTCTTGTTAAACTTACCCTTAAATCTATTCACTAAATTCAGACTTCACAAATTAATAACAAAATTATTTGCACCATTTCAGAATTAATTACTGAACACAATAACGCCTAAACCGCAAATTTAACACACGCACATCATGTGCGAATGGCGACAGTTCGAAATTTTCAAATTTTCTTCGATTGTTTCATGGCCATCCGCTTTAGCTAATCTATGACTGATGCAGTCGGCCATGATTGCTTTGAGAGCTGGCGCCTCTCGACGGTTGCGGGGAAAAGCTTTAGCAAATACGTAAACCTCCAGATTATAGTCCAAAGCAAAGATATAAGTTGGTTAGTTCCAAGTTCCAGGTAGCGTCTGCGCTTTAACATGCAGACCAAAGATTAGAGAGGATTAAGATAGGAAGCTAAGCGACAATGTTGTAGGTATTGCCATGTATAGTCTCAGGGGGAAGTAGGTTGGTCGGTAAAAAAGTAATTGATGTTTATTTGTTTGTCATTTTTTGGTAACCATTGGTAACATCACCTATAAAAAACAAATAAAAACCTGTTTGATAACTGCCAAAAAATCATCTTCAAAGCATCGCCAAGATTTTGAATAGTTTTTGGTTTTGGGCGAGATTTGTTCTCCAAATTGAAAGAAAAAAATGGTTTCGTATTCAACAGTGGAAAATTGCCGCAATAATAAAAACGATCATCCTCAAATACTTATTTCACGTTGCCAAAGGACGTAAATATGTAAGTAACTTTCGGTTGTATTCATTATTGCTCTTCAGGACTACTTTTCCTTTTTTTGTTTCAGTGCAAAGAAATGGATAAAAACATATTGTTATTAATACTCACGCCCCGTGTGTAATGAAATTCATTTCTCCCAGGTCAACGCATATTTATAATGAATGTATTACCAAATGTATAACTTAATAGGAGTAACAAGAATTGGTTATTATTACTGTTACTGTTATTGTTATTACTATTAATATTATACTGAAAATAAACTACTTATAAACATTTAACTTCAGCATTATTTCTGTGTATAATCTGTATTATACAGTCATTATAATGTCTGTAAACAAACCACTAGATTTATTTCTTGATGATTTTGGAAATTAAATAGATAGGAGTAAATATTTTTAGTATATTATACTCTTTTTCCTGAATTTGGAGCCATCCATATTGTAGCGATTGTGGCGACATCTCCAGCTCAAAATTCGATGCCAGCCGTATTTTCATGATCAACTTCATTAATTTTCGCCGTCAGCGAATATGAATGGGCATGATATTGTAGCGAATATTGCGACATCTAACGCCTCAGGGGGAATTGGACCACAAAAAGCGTAGTCGTTTTTTTACATAGTGCTCTTATGCCAGTTTCCTATCTTAACCCTCTCTAATCTTTGGTCCAAAGTTGGTACATTTAACTTTCAGTTCTAAAGTACGTGTTCTGTGCTACCAGTTATGACTCGATTCCTAGCCCGTGAACATGAAGACTGAACGTGACTGATTGAAGAAACTAAAAATGGATGTAATATTAAAAAACAGAGTCTGGTTGATGCAGGGATCGATACAGTTTTTACACTCTATTAATTAATTCGTAAAATCCGTTTAAAAGAGCAGAACTTCTTTATTAAATTTTAATCAATGACATAACTTTTTACAACTGTTTATTTATAGCAACAACTCACTGACTAGATTATAATATTTTATAACTCGCACACATGTAACATGATAACTTGATAAATAGGAAAATATGAACCGGGAGGGAAAATCAATCTATTCTAACTTCTATCACTAACATTCTTCATGCATGGTAGAGTGTCGCGTAACATGGGACCTTACGAGAAAAAAGTTTTAGTAGGAATGTTAAAAGTTTTTGATGAAATATTTTGCTTTGTTGGAGAAAGTAGGTCTGAAACTTTTTTATTTAAAAAAATATGTTTTCATAAAAACTTTCGAAGTTTTTGTTTTATTATTTTTTCTGGAAATATGTTAAACCTAACCTTAATTACCATTGTGTAGTGGAGGTCCTAAGTTATATCATTTTTTATCGCAGAAAAATTTAAAACCTATACAGCTCGGGCATGTTCGATTCATGATATTCCGGCCATGATGGAATATAATAATAATATAATATTTTTGACAAATACAAACTACATAATTTAAAAAAATAGATGCTTAAGTATTTGTTGTTCTTCTGTTAACAAACATTCATATGTTTTCCAAAATATTTATTGAATTTCTTTATTTTCTTGTTCTCACTTAGAAACAAATGAAAGTCGGAAGCTGAATCGCACATATTAATGTGTATTTTTAAAAAACAAAATCGACGTGTTTCAGCGTTTTTAAAAAAACCGGTTGAGTTCGTTTTGTTTTTAATATTCCACACTTTAATCCCACTCTGTATACAATTTCATATACTAAGTATGGTAATTAGAAATAGTAGATAGGCTAAGAGAGTTCTAGCGCAAAATCCCATGTATTTTCTTATGAAGGTTCGTTTTACCATTCAAGGTCATCCGCGAAATTCGAGGCTCATTTGCATATCATTCGCGGGGTCATTAGCGGATCATTTGCATATCATTCGCGGTGTTATGTATGTATCATTAACGGTATTATTTGCATATCTAATTAATTTAATTCGCGAGGTCATTAGCGGATCATTTTTTATATCTCGCCGGGTCATCTGCATATCTCATCTCTCTCTCCTCATTTCCAACTTGTCATCATTTCCCGCTGAAAGATTTGAATTCCTAGCGCTGCTAATACCATCTATCGGTGACGTCATATGATCGGTATAGTAGATTTCTATACGCCTGTAGATAGGCAACCCGCTATACTTTTTTACAAAACCAATGGAGCCAACAGGGTTTGAACCGGGGACCGCTCGAATGGTAGCCAGCCAATGCATCCACTACACCAACGAGGTAATCTATTAAAGCACTGTAAACTGGTTATAAAAAAAAATTGTTGACTAGCGACCACGTACTCATAATATAATACAATTAATTTTAGGTATAAATCTAAACGTGATACATTATTATTACTAAATTAATTTATTAAAATAAAAATAACTCAGAACTAAATTATTAATATCAAGAAATTTATTTAAAAAAAAAACATTTCAATTCTAAACGTGTACAGGAGTTATTTATAAAAATGCTTTCACGTATATTTGATTAAATCCAATTTATTTAAAAATAATTCCCGGAAAATATTTATAAATATTGTACATTAATAATATTAAATCTTTAGGATTCCAAAATTATAAGCCAATTATGATTATTATCATGAGTCATTGAGATGAGACAATTATTAACCTTATATGAGCCAATCGTGAAGAAACTCAAGAAATTTTTCTTGATACATCTTAAATAATAATATAATACAATTAATTTTAGGTATAAATCTAAACGTGATACATTATTATTACTAAATTAATTTATTAAAATAAAAATAACTCAGAACTAAATTATTAATATCAAGAAATTTATTTAAAAAAAAAACATTTCAATTCTAAACGTGTACAGGAGTTATTTATAAAAATGCTTTCACGTATATTTGATTAAATCCAATTTATTTAAAAATAATTCCCGGAAAATATTTATAAATATTGTACATTAATAATATTAAATCTTTAGGATTCCAAAATTATAAGCCAATTATGATTATTATCATGAGTCATTGAGATGAGACAATTATTAACCTTATATGAGCCAATCGTGAAGAAACTCAAGAAATTTTTCTTGATACATCTTAAATATAACAATTTGAAAACTATATACAGATATTATTACTACATGAGCCCCGTAACATCAGTCGATCCGCGGCTTTTTATATCAATACAAACTAATTAGTCGTGTTGTTTTCAACATTCTTTAACACTACTTTCAACCATAAATAAACAAACGTTCTTACGAATGACTGAAAGGAATTTAAATATTATAAATAATTTGTTAAGAGATCAAAGCTACTGTCATAGTTATAAGTTTAAGCGATAACAAAATGTCCATAGCTTAACCCCGAGACCACGGAGCTTGTCTTTTAAATTACTGCATACGAGTTATTTCTAAAAATGCTTTCACGTATATTTGATTAAATCCAATTTATTTAAAAATAATTCCCGGAAAATATTTATAAATATTGTACATTAATAATATTAAATCTTTAGGATTCAAAAATTATAAGCCAATTATGATTATTATCATGAGTCATTAAATGAGATCGGTAAGGTAAAAACATGACGTCTTGATTGTAAACGATGATTTCACCATTGCTAATGAATTTCCAATTAGCGGGTGTAGAAAGTTAAAATTCAAACATGAAAAACTATTGGTTTAATCGAAATATTTTAAAAGTTGCCGACGGCTAATTATTATTTAATAGCAACCGTAAATTTCTGAGTAAATCTGTTTGGATATTTCCTGAAGCCTAAATCAATTTTGTTTGTATTAAAATCTAGAAATTTCAGAAAAACGGTTTTAAAATAAATTGTATATAGTTATACATTGTGAAATAAAAAAAATGCAAGAATAAAATACGTACACGGATTAAACTAAACTATATATTAAGAAATATTAATTACGGCTTTTATAGCATCTTACAGGAAAAAGATTACAGTCAATCAAGATCACAACACATATCATTAACTAGATATCATAAATAAATATTATATATATTGAAGGTAAAGACATGAGTATATCCATCGTTTGACTAATGTCTATTTATTAAAACAAATAAGTTATGAAATGAAGCAGGGAGTCTATTCAATGAACATTGCCTAATACTTTTATGATTTTTCTAGCCTATAGATCAGCAGTTAGAAACACGGGCCTGCTAAATGCCTGCAATTCACCTACCCTATCAATATGTTGTACAATTTTAGATATGTAATGTATACGTTTTGTTTCTTACTTAAGTCTATTTTGTTTGTATGTTTGTAATATTTAGACATTTACGAAAATTAAATCAAGCTGAACAGCAGATTACTATTTTAAATTTAATAGATCATACGAATTATCTTACCCTGTTCTGAATTACTGCTTTGCATAAATTGTACATTGTTTGTAAATGCTCTCTGAACTAAAATATTCATATATGAGAGAAATGTTATATAAGTCAATACAGCCCTATATCTATCATTTATTGAGCTATACAAAGAGATTTATATCTACGCTAAACTAAAGATTAATAGAAGTATTGCATTCCTGATATCATAAGATAACGATAAAACATATGATTATTCTTAGACTAAGATCTAATTTAGGTAGTCAAAATGTAGGTAATCGAATTGTAGGTACATATCATGATGTGATATCATACAATTATATTCTAGTAAGAATTGTAATAAAGTCACTGCTATAAATAACATCATTCTTTATCACGATCATCTATCATTATCAAAATCATCTAATGTCATGCAGAGTCAGCAGCTAGCTCCTAAGTTCGTATATGCGAGAAACTCTCTACCCGCTCTGAACAATCAATTACAAAAACTGGATGAGTTTCGGACGTATAGGTAGATAATTCCAAATTTTAATCCGTTTTCATTAATGAGTAGACCTAACATAACATTAGTTTTACCGTAGGAAGAAGAACCGCTCAGAATTGCTCTACAGGAAACAGTCTGACACTAGGTTATTCAGATCAAATATTACTTACAAATCGGAAAGGATATCTATAAAACTCGTGCTGAATTAAATGTAGGAACCTGAATGCGTGGCAGCATCCGTCGCTATTGCATCAACCGTTTCTTCGCATAGCTTTTAGTTTATCTGTGAGAAATTCTATTTTATTTAGTACATAAGGCGTAGATTAGATTATTAATCTACCCAAAAGATTCACCAAACATGGACCTGCTAAATGCCTGCAATTCACCTACCCTATCAGTATGTCGTACAATGCAAACATTTAATATTATTATTAAAATTTTATAAATAAAAACGATAAAAGAAGTTTATAGTTTTCATTTATTTTTATGTTAAACATATACGGTAGCAGGATCTAGATCGATGTATACAAATTCATATATGACAGAAATGTTATGTATCTCAATACATACCTAAAACGTATTCTTCGTATATTCAGTAAGAGCTACCCATTTTTTCTAGACATTCGAATTTTGAACAGCTTAATAATATGTTTTCTCATTTAATCATAATTAAGTTGACTTATTGTTTATACACCATATAGATATTCGTAGCATCTAAAGTAAACTCTTATTTAAACGTTATTTTACAATATATCATACATTTCAGCAACTCCGAAATATGAAGATATGTAATAATTTACTATATACTTTTGTAGGATATTAACTCGTATAATTAATACTAATTTGTAATTATCTTCGATACCTTCGAAATATAAGTCTATAACATATCTACCCAAAAGATTCGCCGACAAACTTACTGAAGATAAAGTGGTCGATCTCAACCAAAAGATAGCGAATACAACTCTGTCTCTAGGATTGGTTTACCTAGGTAAAATAAAGACAGAAAGATATCAACTGTATGCTGACTGTATGTTCATCGAGACGAATAAGGTATGAAATGTAACAGGTAGTCTATTCAATGAACATTGCCTAATACTTTTTTCTGATTCTTCTTCTACCCTATGGATCCGCATTTAGAAACATGGACCTGCTAAATGCCTGCAATTCACCTACCCTATCAGTATGTCGTACAATGCAAACATTTAATATTATTATTAAAATTTTATAAATAAAAACGATAAAAGAAGTTTATAGTTTTCATTTATTTTTATGTTAAACATATACGGTAGCAGGATCTAGATCGATGTATACAAATTCATATATGACAGAAATGTTATGTATCTCAATACATACCTAAAACGTATTCTTCGTATATTCAGTAAGAGCTACCCATTTTTTTCTAGACATTCGAATTTTGAACAGCTTAATAATATGTTTTCTCATTTAATCATAATTAGGTTGACTTTATATAGCATTTTTCAGGAAAACCTTCTTCAGAAAAACCCTAATGATTATTTAATTTACATAAAAAAAAAATTTAAAACATTTGATTACACAATAATCCCATTTTCGATACCTTCGAAATATAAGTCTATAACATATGTTTGTAATAGGTCTTTATAACTTTCGAACACAGGGTAGTTACCTCTTGCAAAATTTACAGTTATGAGAACCCTGAAAACTTAACCTGGAGAAATAAATCAGATAAATATTTTACTTTTATTGAAACGATAAATTTGCATACTAATATATGAAAATAATATAATGTATAATGCCTGATAAATAAAATTGAAATTATTCTTATTCTTTTACAATGAAATGCGTTTTGAAAAAACACGATGAAACGTTATGTATATTAATGCAGGAGTTCTGTTAACGCATTCGTTATTTAGAGATTCACTTATAAGTACACTATCTATTTAGCTGATTCAATAAAAATTTCATTATTTTTAAAATTCCTAACGAGGGACCTACTGATAAGCGTTATATTATACCAGGTACGTATGATACTCTACTGCTGATTGCATACCTGATGAACGCAGTTGTACAAAGTAATATAGGATATACGTTACAGAGAAGTTTAATTTTCCGTGCAACAAATGACCTATATATATATTTTATGTACAATGCTGACATTAACATATTTAGCGCATACCTGTTGAACATAGCTCTACAAAGTAATATTTAAAAGACTTAAAAGGCTTATATTTTAGAGATCGGATACAGGCGCATATATTCCTGTATATTACCTCTAAATTTTACTTTAACAATACATGTAGTCAGGTTTGGTGTAAATAACAATTAGGGATATCAAAGCCATACTAACTGAACGCTAACATAATATGCTCTACAGGTCAAACTCAATTAATTAACCCTGGGGCTATACATCCTTAGACTAGAAACAGTCTTGAAACAAAAATGGCTGAGTCCACCCTGTTAGACAAGAAATCAGAGTATGGGCGTGATAAATAAAACATATAAAGTTATTTTACAAACATTTATTTAGTATACATAACATAATACAAGAATATAGATCATAAGTTGTTTTCTATGACGACTGTTGTAGTTCTACGGGCCTCTGAGTCGTCGTATGCCCTCGCAGCAATACTAATACGTATAAAGTCCGATGACTGACTCATTGGAACTGTACCGGTAGCCCTTTCCTTGTTCAACTCTTCGTTACTATCACAGTTGGTAAACGAGGAATCACATTCATCAATACCCAAATGCATGGCTGAAGTCATATCTTCTTCTTCTTCTTCTTCTGTCTCAACGATATCAGTAGGTCCATTTGCTTCCTTTACCAGAGCTGTCTTTACAACATTTGCGTTATTATGTACGTTTTTTAAATGCCTTTTATAGCTGTCGATGCGTGAAAGATATTTGAAGCAATTAGAACACCGAACTTTGATTGATTCGTGAACGCTTTTAATATGTCTTTTTAAGTGGTCACGACGTGAAAAAGTTTTGACACAGCTAGAACACTTGATTCTGTTTGAATCGTGCTTGGTTTTTACGTGTCTCTTGCAAGTGAATGGCCTCGCGAAAGACTTGAAGCAAACCGGACACTGTATTTTGCAATCCTGTCGACCAGAGTCATTCTTCTTACATACGTCGTTAGCGTGCTGCTCCATTTCGACTAATGAAGGAACAGGAACACTACCCCGCCTATTTATACTGATCGACCAGCGCAATCGGTTGTTCTCGGTTATAATCGTAAGCGCTCGAATAATATGCTCATATTTCCAATGTTTTACAATTCCTAACGAGGGACCTACTGATAAGCGTTATATTATACCAGGTACGTATGATACTCTACTGCTGATTGCATACCTGATGAACGCAGTTGTACAAAGTAATATAGGATATACGTTACAGAGAAGTTTAATTTTCCGTGCAACAAATGACCTATATATATATTTTATGTACAATGCTGACATTAACATATTTAGCGCATACCTGTTGAACATAGCTCTACAAAGTAATATTTAAAAGACTTAAAAGGCTTATATTTTAGAGATCGGATACAGGCGCATATATTCCTGTATATTACCTCTAAATTTTACTTTAACAATACATGTAGTCAGGTTTGGTGTAAATAACAATTAGGGATATCAAAGCCATACTAACTGAACGCTAACATAATATGCTCTACAGGTCAAACTCAATTAATTAACCCTGGGGCTATACATCCTTAGACTAGAAACAGTCTTGAAACAAAAATGGCTGAGTCCACCCTGTTAGACAAGAAATCAGAGTATGGGCGTGATAAATAAAACATATAAAGTTATTTTACAAACATTTATTTAGTATACATAACATAATACAAGAATATAGATCATAAGTTGTTTTCTATGACGACTGTTGTAGTTCTACGGGCCTCTGAGTCGTCGTATGCCCTCGCAGCAATACTAATACGTATAAAGTCCGATGACTGACTCATTGGAACTGTACCGGTAGCCCTTTCCTTGTTCAACTCTTCGTTACTATCACAGTTGGTAAACGAGGAATCACATTCATCAATACCCAAATGCATGGCTGAAGTCATATCTTCTTCTTCTTCTTCTTCTGTCTCAACGATATCAGTAGGTCCATTTGCTTCCTTTACCAGAGCTGTCTTTACAACATTTGCGTTATTATGTACGTTTTTTAAATGCCTTTTATAGCTGTCGATGCGTGAAAGATATTTGAAGCAATTAGAACACCGAACTTTGATTGATTCGTGAACGCTTTTAATATGTCTTTTTAAGTGGTCACGACGTGAAAAAGTTTTGACACAGCTAGAACACTTGATTCTGTTTGAATCGTGCTTGGTTTTTACGTGTCTCTTGCAAGTGAATGGCCTCGCGAAAGACTTGAAGCAAACCGGACACTGTATTTTGCAATCCTGTCGACCAGAGTCATTCTTCTTACATACGTCGTTAGCGTGCTGCTCCATTTCGACTAATGAAGGAACAGGAACACTACCCCGCCTATTTATACTGATCGACCAGCGCAATCGGTTGTTCTCGGTTATAATCGTAAGCGCTCGAATAATATGCTCATATTTCCAATGTTTTACGCTTATTATTTTACCCTCTGGCCTATAATCTTTTCTGTATGCATTGGTTAGTGAGATAATCTGCATGTAATTTTCAAGATGAATGATAGGTAATCGCTATCTACATGGGGTAAAATTATATACAGTAAGAAGGTATATATAGAAATCGTTTACAAGGGTAGTAGATATAATGAAAAAAGGTTAAAAATCTGTTCAAAATTACATTACTAACGCTGATCAATACCTACATATTACTATTTTTCTGTGTTTCTGTAAGAATTTATTTTCTGTTTTTAATACCGTATGTCTCATTCACCTGTTTCAAAACGTTAATGCCCAGACGCTTGTAAACAATGAAATTAAGCAACATCAACTCAATAAATTAGTTTATTTTTAAATATAATCATATTATATTTTATTTAAAATTAATCGCCTCCTTTTCTATAAACTTACCTGTACAATCCAGACTTCTCTATGATCCAGACGGACGAATAAGTATACATCCCTATACTTATAACCCTCTATATGTATTAAGTCTTCAGCTACAAGACACGCTGTAGCAGCTGGGTAGGGAGGCAGCTTTCCATCACATTTTAGTACATGTATCAAAAACTGCGGCTGATGACATGATGAATGTGGTTGATAGCGTAATTAATGTGGCTGATAGCGTGATGAATGTGGCTGATAGCATGATGAATGTGGCTGATAGCGTAATTAATGTGGCTGATAGCATGCTGAATGTGGCTGATAGCATAATGAATGTGGCTGATAGAATGATGAATGTGGCTGATAACGTAATTAATGTGGCTGATAGCATGCTGAATGTGGCTGATAGCATAATTAATGTGGTTGATAGCGTAATTAATATGTCTGTGAAATATAAATAGAAGTTGTGTTATAATGATGCTAATAGTTGTCTACGGCTATTAAAGATGGACAGACTTGCTTGTAATCTCTGCAACAAAAGAATTCGACAATCTGATTTTGCACGTCATATGAGAATTCATCAGGGATATAAAGTGCAATGTCAGAAATGTTCCAGGGGATTCTCACGGACTGACAGTTATAAGAGACATTTGAAAGCAATGCATAATATGGAAGATGGGAAAGACGATATAATAAATGCTCGTAATGCGAAACATAGAAAAGTTCATCGTGATAAAACAGAATGTAGTTGTGATGACAAACTAAAAGAGATTATATCTCTATTAGAATCTATTGCTAAATCCAATAACAACTCATTAAAAGTTAAAAAACTACCTTCTTATACATCAACTACGTCGACATCATCGGAGTATGAAGAAGAAGAATATAATCAAGGGTCAGAGAAATATCATGATATTTCTGAGTATTACGATACGTTGATAGGAAGAAATATAGATAGAACGAGATATGGTCTCCATAAGGATAACGACGAATTGAGATTTGCTTCAGTTTCGGTAGGAATACAAGGAAAAGATATTCTAATTAAAAACAAACTTTTCAAGGGAACACCTGGACTATTTGATTTACTAACACTTAAACATCTAGGTTCTACACCTACGGAGGAAGATGTTGAAAATTACATGCAGATTATCTCACTAACCAATGCATACAGAAAAGATTATAGGCCAGAGGGTAAAATAATAAGCGTAAAACATTGGAAATATGAGCATATTATTAAACCTAATTTATACAGAATAACAGATTTTAGTCTTCCCAAATTTAAAAAGTTAAACAAAATGAAGCCTGATTGGATGCGTCAGAGCACACCTGACCAACTAGTGGATCGACTTCGTTTGCTGTACGCCGAAAAGAAAGAGGGTATGAGCAGTCACAAAACCGAAATAATTTCGATTATTTCTGAACTTAAACAGAGAAATATTATAGAATAAAAGAAGATTACGCAATATCACTAACCTTATATTAGGGTATGAACCCTCTAGAGGCTGAATACAGGCGCATATATTCAGTATATTACCTCGTAGTTAACATAGTATTTTATAAAATAATTAGATATAGTTATATTCCTCCTATATTTATTATTGTTTATTGTTTCTAGCCTTATTTTGTGGAACTCCATAATCATGAAATAAATAAAGATTATTAAAAGTTTCACAGTTTTATTAAAATATACCTGACAATATTGTTTCGACAGCTATGCCGTCATTATCAAAGGTAATATAATTATAAACAAACACGTCGCTAAGGTAGATACAAAATAGGTAACTAGATAAAATAATAATAATAATAATAATAAAAATTAATAATAAAAATCATAATTAAACATCTAATACTTCCAGTAACGGAGAATTACTGAGCTCAAGTTGTTCATTCATTAAAGGTACCCTGAGTTTGTGTTTGTATATCTCAAAGGCTTCTAAAATGTCTAATTTGCGTTTGTTATTACAAAAATGTAGGAATTTAATATTATTTTGAGGAGTCATTGTGTGATTTTGTTCTAAAAGGTGTTTGGCGTAATTCGATTTTTCAGGATGTTTATTTTTGTAATGACGTACGTGTTCTTTATATCTTATGTCAAAATTTCGAAGTGTTTGTCCAATATATACCGAACTACAAAAAGAACAATTTAAACGGTAAATGCCCGATTTCATGATATCATGTGTTCTGTCTTTAGCATTAAATAAAAATGAAAAAGTGTTAGTGTCGGTTTTAAATGTTATTTTATAATTGTTGGTTTTTCTTAGTATATGTGCAATTTTTTCTGATATTTTGCCAAAATATGGTATAGATATGTAATTTGTGTCTTCTGTTTGATTATCAATGGGATATATTCTTTTGATAGCTAACCTATAAACATCTAGGTTCTACACCTACGGAGGAAGATGTTGAAAATTACATGCAGATTATCTCACTAACCAATGCATACAGAAAAGATTATAGGCCAGAGGGTAAAATAATAAGCGTAAAACATTGGAAATATGAGCATATTATTCGAGCGCTTACGATTATAACCGAGAACAACCGATTGCGCTGGTCGATCAGTATAAATAGGCGGGGTAGTGTTCCTGTTCCTTCATTAGTCGAAATGGAGCAGCACGCTAACGACGTATGTAAGAAGAATGACTCTGGTCGACAGGATTGCAAAATACAGTGTCCGGTTTGCTTCAAGTCTTTCGCGAGGCCATTCACTTGCAAGAGACACGTAAAAACCAAGCACGATTCAAACAGAATCAAGTGTTCTAGCTGTGTCAAAACTTTTTCACGTCGTGACCACTTAAAAAGACATATTAAAAGCGTTCACGAATCAATCAAAGTTCGGTGTTCTAATTGCTTCAAATATCTTTCACGCATCGACAGCTATAAAAGGCATTTAAAAAACGTACATAATAACGCAAATGTTGTAAAGACAGCTCTGGTAAAGGAAGCAAATGGACCTACTGATATCGTTGAGACAGAAGAAGAAGAAGAAGAAGATATGACTTCAGCCATGCATTTGGGTATTGATGAATGTGATTCCTCGTTTACCAACTGTGATAGTAACGAAGAGTTGAACAAGGAAAGGGCTACCGGTACAGTTCCAATGAGTCAGTCATCGGACTTTATACGTATTAGTATTGCTGCGAGGGCATACGACGACTCAGAGGCCCGTAGAACTACAACAGTCGTCATAGAAAACAACTTATGATCTATATTCTTGTATTATGTTATGTATACTAAATAAATGTTTGTAAAATAACTTTATATGTTTTATTTATCACGCCCATACTCTGATTTCTTGTCTAACAGGGTGGACTCAGCCATTTTTGTTTCAAGACTGTTTCTAGTCTAAGGATGTATAGCCCCAGGGTTAATTAATTGAGTTTGACCTGTAGAGCATATTATGTTAGCGTTCAGTTAGTATGGCTTTGATATCCCTAATTGTTATTTACACCAAACCTGACTACATGTATTGTTAAAGTAAAATTTAGAGGTAATATACAGGAATATATGCGCCTGTATCCGATCTCTAAAATATAAGCCTTTTAAGTCTTTTAAATATTACTTTGTAGAGCTATGTTCAACAGGTATGCGCTAAATATGTTAATGTCAGCATTGTACATAAAATATATATATAGGTCATTTGTTGCACGGAAAATTAAACTTCTCTGTAACGTATATCCTATATTACTTTGTACAACTGCGTTCATCAGGTATGCAATCAGCAGTAGAGTATCATACGTACCTGGTATAATATAACGCTTATCAGTAGGTCCCTCGTTAGGAATTTTAAAAATAATGAAATTTTTATTGAATCAGCTAAATAGATAGTGTACTTATAAGTGAATCTCTAAATAACGAATGCGTTAACAGAACTCCTGCATTAATATACATAACGTTTCATCGTGTTTTTTCAAAACGCATTTCATTGTAAAAGAATAAGAATAATTTCAATTTTATTTATCAGGCATTATACATTATATTATTTTCATATATTAGTATGCAAATTTATCGTTTCAATAAAAGTAAAATATTTATCTGATTTATTTCTCCAGGTTAAGTTTTCAGGGTTCTCATAACTGTAAATTTTGCAAGAGGTAACTACCCTGTGTTCGAAAGTTATAAAGACCTATTACAAACATATGTTATAGACTTATATTTCGAAGGTATCGAAAATGGGATTATTGTGTAATCAAATGTTTTAAATTTTTTTTTTATGTAAATTAAATAATCATTAGGGTTTTTCTGAAGAAGGTTTTCCTGAAAAATGCTATATAAAGTCAACCTAATTATGATTAAATGAGAAAACATATTATTAAGCTGTTCAAAATTCGAATGTCTAGAAAAAAATGGGTAGCTCTTACTGAATATACGAAGAATACGTTTTAGGTATGTATTGAGATACATAACATTTCTGTCATATATGAATTTGTATACATCGATCTAGATCCTGCTACCGTATATGTTTAACATAAAAATAAATGAAAACTATAAACTTCTTTTATCGTTTTTATTTATAAAATTTTAATAATAATATTAAATGTTTGCATTGTACGACATACTGATAGGGTAGGTGAATTGCAGGCATTTAGCAGGTCCATGTTTCTAAATGCGGATCCATAGGGTAGAAGAAGAATCAGAAAAAAGTATTAGGCAATGTTCATTGAATAGACTACCTGTTACATTTCATACCTTATTCGTCTCGATGAACATACAGTCAGCATACAGTTGATATCTTTCTGTCTTTATTTTACCTAGGTAAACCAATCCTAGAGACAGAGTTGTATTCGCTATCTTTTGGTTGAGATCGACCACTTTATCTTCAGTAAGTTTGTCGGCGAATCTTTTGGGTAGATATGTTATAGACTTATATTTCGAAGGTATCGAAGATAATTACAAATTAGTATTAATTATACGAGTTAATATCCTACAAAAGTATATAGTAAATTATTACATATCTTCATATTTCGGAGTTGCTGAAATGTATGATATATTGTAAAATAACGTTTAAATAAGAGTTTACTTTAGATGCTACGAATATCTATATGGTGTATAAACAATAAGTCAACTTAATTATGATTAAATGAGAAAACATATTATTAAGCTGTTCAAAATTCGAATGTCTAGAAAAAATGGGTAGCTCTTACTGAATATACGAAGAATACGTTTTAGGTATGTATTGAGATACATAACATTTCTGTCATATATGAATTTGTATACATCGATCTAGATCCTGCTACCGTATATGTTTAACATAAAAATAAATGAAAACTATAAACTTCTTTTATCGTTTTTATTTATAAAATTTTAATAATAATATTAAATGTTTGCATTGTACGACATACTGATAGGGTAGGTGAATTGCAGGCATTTAGCAGGTCCATGTTTGGTGAATCTTTTGGGTAGATTAATAATCTAATCTACGCCTTATGTACTAAATAAAATAGAATTTCTCACAGATAAACTAAAAGCTATGCGAAGAAACGGTTGATGCAATAGCGACGGATGCTGCCACGCATTCAGGTTCCTACATTTAATTCAGCACGAGTTTTATAGATATCCTTTCCGATTTGTAAGTAATATTTGATCTGAATAACCTAGTGTCAGACTGTTTCCTGTAGAGCAATTCTGAGCGGTTCTTCTTCCTACGGTAAAACTAATGTTATGTTAGGTCTACTCATTAATGAAAACGGATTAAAATTTGGAATTATCTACCTATACGTCCGAAACTCATCCAGTTTTTGTAATTGATTGTTCAGAGCGGGTAGAGAGTTTCTCGCATATACGAACTTAGGAGCTAGCTGCTGACTCTGCATGACATTAGATGATTTTGATAATGATAGATGATCGTGATAAAGAATGATGTTATTTATAGCAGTGACTTTATTACAATTCTTACTAGAATATAATTGTATGATATCACATCATGATATGTACCTACAATTCGATTACCTACATTTTGACTACCTAAATTAGATCTTAGTCTAAGAATAATCATATGTTTTATCGTTATCTTATGATATCAGGAATGCAATACTTCTATTAATCTTTAGTTTAGCGTAGATATAAATCTCTTTGTATAGCTCAATAAATGATAGATATAGGGCTGTATTGACTTATATAACATTTCTCTCATATATGAATATTTTAGTTCAGAGAGCATTTACAAACAATGTACAATTTATGCAAAGCAGTAATTCAGAACAGGGTAAGATAATTCGTATGATCTATTAAATTTAAAATAGTAATCTGCTGTTCAGCTTGATTTAATTTTCGTAAATGTCTAAATATTACAAACATACAAACAAAATAGACTTAAGTAAGAAACAAAACGTATACATTACATATCTAAAATTGTACAACATATTGATAGGGTAGGTGAATTGCAGGCATTTAGCAGGCCCGTGTTTCTAACTGCTGATCTATAGGCTAGAAAAATCATAAAAGTATTAGGCAATGTTCATTGAATAGACTCCCTGCTTCATTTCATAACTTATTTGTTTTAATAAATAGACATTAGTCAAACGATGGATATACTCATGTCTTTACCTTCAATATATATAATATTTATTTATGATATCTAGTTAATGATATGTGTTGTGATCTTGATTGACTGTAATCTTTTTCCTGTAAGATGCTATAAAAGCCGTAATTAATATTTCTTAATATATAGTTTAGTTTAATCCGTGTACGTATTTTATTCTTGCATTTTTTTTATTTCACAATGTATAACTATATACAATTTATTTTAAAACCGTTTTTCTGAAATTTCTAGATTTTAATACAAACAAAATTGATTTAGGCTTCAGGAAATATCCAAACAGATTTACTCAGAAATTTACGGTTGCTATTAAATAATAATTAGCCGTCGGCAACTTTTAAAATATTTCGATTAAACCAATAGTTTTTCATGTTTGAATTTTAACTTTCTACACCCGCTAATTGGAAATTCATTAGCAATGGTGAAATCATCGTTTACAATCAAGACGTCATGTTTTTACCTTACCGATCTCATTTAATGACTCATGATAATAATCATAATTGGCTTATAATTTTTGAATCCTAAAGATTTAATATTATTAATGTACAATATTTATAAATATTTTCCGGGAATTATTTTTAAATAAATTGGATTTAATCAAATATACGTGAAAGCATTTTTAGAAATAACTCGTATGCAGTAATTTAAAAGACAAGCTCCGTGGTCTCGGGGTTAAGCTATGGACATTTTGTTATCGCTTAAACTTATAACTATGACAGTAGCTTTGATCTCTTAACAAATTATTTATAATATTTAAATTCCTTTCAGTCATTCGTAAGAACGTTTGTTTATTTATGGTTGAAAGTAGTGTTAAAGAATGTTGAAAACAACACGACTAATTAGTTTGTATTGATATAAAAAGCCGCGGATCGACTGATGTTACGGGGCTCATGTAGTAATAATATCTGTATATAGTTTTCAAATTGTTATATTTAAGATGTATCAAGAAAAATTTCTTGAGTTTCTTCACGATTGGCTCATATAAGGTTAATAATTGTCTCATCTCAATGACTCATGATAATAATCATAATTGGCTTATAATTTTGGAATCCTAAAGATTTAATATTATTAATGTACAATATTTATAAATATTTTCCGGGAATTATTTTTAAATAAATTGGATTTAATCAAATATACGTGAAAGCATTTTTATAAATAACTCCTGTACACGTTTAGAATTGAAATGTTTTTTTTTTAAATAAATTTCTTGATATTAATAATTTAGTTCTGAGTTATTTTTATTTTAATAAATTAATTTAGTAATAATAATGTATCACGTTTAGATTTATACCTAAAATTAATTGTATTATATTATTATTTAAGATGTATCAAGAAAAATTTCTTGAGTTTCTTCACGATTGGCTCATATAAGGTTAATAATTGTCTCATCTCAATGACTCATGATAATAATCATAATTGGCTTATAATTTTGGAATCCTAAAGATTTAATATTATTAATGTACAATATTTATAAATATTTTCCGGGAATTATTTTTAAATAAATTGGATTTAATCAAATATACGTGAAAGCATTTTTATAAATAACTCCTGTACACGTTTAGAATTGAAATGTTTTTTTTTTAAATAAATTTCTTGATATTAATAATTTAGTTCTGAGTTATTTTTATTTTAATAAATTAATTTAGTAATAATAATGTATCACGTTTAGATTTATACCTAAAATTAATTGTATTATATTATGAGTACGTGGTCGCTAGTCAACAATTTTTTTTTATAACCAGTTTACAGTGCTTTAATAGATTACCTCGTTGGTGTAGTGGATGCATTGGCTGGCTACCATTCGAGCGGTCCCCGGTTCAAACCCTGTTGGCTCCATTGGTTTTGTAAAAAAAGTATAGCGGGTTGCCTATCTACAGGCGTATAGAAATCTACTATACCGATCATATGACGTCACCGATAGATGGTATTAGCAGCGCTAGGAATTCAAATCTTTCAGCGGGAAATGATGACAAGTTGGAAATGAGGAGAGAGAGATGAGATATGCAGATGACCCGGCGAGATATAAAAAATGATCCGCTAATGACCTCGCGAATTAAATTAATTAGATATGCAAATAATACCGTTAATGATACATACATAACACCGCGAATGATATGCAAATGATCCGCTAATGACCCCGCGAATGATATGCAAATGAGCCTCGAATTTCGCGGATGACCTTGAATGGTAAAACGAACCTTCATAAGAAAATACATGGGATTTTGCGCTAGAACTCTCTTAGCCTATCTACTAGAAATATTTTTAAATTAGTAAAAATAATCTTAAAATATTTTTTTGAGAATTAAAATGTCTATAAATAAAACTTTAAATAACAGTCTCTTCCTATAATACATGTCTAAATACTCTTAAAATACTTCTTAATATACCGCCATCTCTCGTTACCTACCTTTGCAGAAGTTCAATGTTTCCTGGCGGGCAAAATATTGCACTGTTCAGAGTCTCTAGGTAATTGTAGTGACTTTTTGCTGATATGTTATTATTTATTTAGAAGCAAAACAGAGACAAAAAATTAAAATTTATTTTACAAATAACCTTAGCATATTTACAACAATATAGACATTTTTACATTATAACTTTCTTGCTGAACAATACTATAAATATATCACTAATTACTAGGTGAACTAGCAGAACGAATAGGCGACAAAGATGGATTACGACTAGAAATTGTACTTGGTATTGTCGTACTACTCGGGCAAAAGTCTGTCTCGGTAAAACTATACTCACCAAAACATTTCGGTGGTGGATCTTTTGATACAAAGTTTGTATTTATATAATATTCTTTCAACCAGGACAATGTGCAGATGCAATTCCAATCATTGTCCGATAAAAACAATTTTTGCTCTTCTAAGCTACTTAAAGCATCCAACACACCTTCCGGCAAAGTCGTTAAAGCGTTATCACTTAAATCTAAAATTCTCAAATTGCTTCCTCCAATAAACGCTCTCTGCTGAATATTTTTTATACCGCTATGTTTGAGGTGTAACTTTTGAATCTTACTAGCATTAATAAAAGATTGATCTTCGATTTCTTCTATTGCATTCTCATTTAAATCGATTTCAATAAGTTTTGCTAATTTCGTTCCAGTAGGACCTGTTAGATTTATAATGTCTTGAGGAAGAAACTTACATCTGCTAAACTCAAGAACTGTTAAAGTGTGTTTCATACCTTCCAACGCATTTTCTTTAATAGTTAATCGGTGAAAGCCTTCCCAGATCTGAAAAGAAAAGTAACTAACAATACCGGCATCCAAAAATGCCTCTCTTGTTAATGCTGTAATTTTTGTTTTTATAAACAATAACTTCGACATTTTGGTAAATGGGTTTCCAGAAAAAGCTCTATTATTTAGCTGAGTTAAGTTGCAGTCATGTAGTTCCAATTGTGTTACGTCTACTGTTAGGTTTTCTAACCATCCTTGGTTTAATTCGCTATTTAAAAACGTTGATTTTGTAATCTTCAGATCTACTTCTGTACACGTGGGCTGAAAAATAAGAAAGTATTTGTATAGCAAGATACACTTAACGTAATCTTGATAAGTATAAGGATTCAGTTACCATTACGTATGCATAATAACTTCGTTCAACTGTAACGTGCAAAAAATTTGAAGATTCAATTTATAAAAATAATTCTACTACGGCCCTATGTAATATCGAAATATCTAGCTGGGTTAGGTTTGAATTCATTTCCGACGCTAAATCTGCGTTCGTTTAAATATAGTTACAGACAACTGTATCCAAAGTTGTAAACAGTTTAAGCTGATTTTAATTCTCACGGGAAAAATTGTTTTTGTAAACGAAATTCTTGGTAATTTCGCTATGTAATAAAGATACCGGACTTCTTTGTAGTTAAAAAGCACGTACAAATCTCCTATAAAATAATTTATTAGTCTGCAATATTTTTCTGTGATATATTCCTTTGCATTATAAGATACGAATAAAATCTTAGCAGTTTGCAACTAAATAAATGCGTCTACGTGTCTGCGTTGGATTTTATAGTTTGGCACTGTAGAGCTGATAAGCCTTTCTAAAATATTTAATATGTTTCGAAATTCGGTTATTTTTCTTGTTGGGTGTTAATGTCGTCAGTTTTTATTTTACTTAGAAGTTCCAACAATATCTTCGTTTTTAGTTTGAAAATATCACATAGTTTTGCATCGCGTTTGAAACCCTCACGTCCGTCTTTGGCCGGTGTGCTTGTTTGGTTTTACCGTCATATAATTAATATAAAATTACGAATTGTACAGGATAATTATTTATTGGATTACGGTCATGTACGTTTAGGTATGTCTTAAAATCGTTTAACTAAGATTGTCTTTGGTATTTGTTAAATTTCAAAATGTTTTAAAATTAATTAATTAATTAAAATTATTTTGTCGTGATTCCCAAATTTATTCAATTTTTGTAGTTAGAAATTTTTGATGAATGTACGAAGTGTAATCCATGCTCGGTTTTTATTTTTTAATATACAGACTTTAGTCTAGTAACGTAAGTATCAATAGTGAAAGTTTATGCATTTTTGTTAAGCAAACTTTAAGTAAGTACCGTTCATATTTTAATTAATGTAATTAGGTATGCTACAATTGAAGCTCAAGTCTGGAGCTTTTGTTATTGAGTAAAAATGATTAAAACATAAGTTACAAAACATCGAGAAACTTTTTAAGCTATCAAATTTTGCTTCTTTAAAAACTAACAGCAGTCTTGTGTTGGTCCCATTATCGTTCGGAAAAGCTTTTAAAGTCCATGAAGTATAAACTATTTTCAAGAATAGTGACATTGTAGCAAAAACATCAGATTAGTATATAAAGTTTCAGAGATATACCTCGAGCGGAGTATATAGCGGACAATAGTTTTGTATTCGTTTACACAAAATTGTGTAAAAAGTATTAATTAAGGTTAACTTTGACAGATGTCAAGTTGGGTAAATAAGCGAAAAAGTTTAAATAATAAATATATTGTTAGTTATGTATCACTTTTTCGGTTATATATCTGACAAAACGAATACGGAAGAACAGTTTACAGAATTGTGAAACATTTCTGTCTGTTAACGTTACAAAGCATTTAAAAATATATTTACGTCTTTATAGCTTTCAATACTTATAAGATTGTTTATTACACTTACATTAGTTTCGAGCGCTATTTTAATTTGTTCTTCAAAACTTTCTCCTCGGTTTTCGTATATCTTATCACATTTTACTGAACATCTCGTAATTGTGCACTGTGATTTAGTATTCCTATGGTCTATCTTACTTTTTCTATCGTTAGATTGTTTATGACTATTCCTAGGTTCGGTTGAAACAATTCCCACTAGCATTAGGAATGCCAACAATGCAAAGACAAAAGAAATACTTCGATCCCATTTTTTACGTGTCTTCCTGTCTGAAAAACTGCAAGGATTAATTAATACTAATTAATAATTACTCTTGAGTATTATACAGATGGTATTCATTTACCTAACATCTTTTTTCTCAGCCACTTTAAGATTTTGTAGAAAAAACAACTTCATAACTTATTCAACTTTATCAAGTGTGCTATGTTATTGTGCACTCAATCATTATATACATGACACCTATGTATAAATATCAGAATCGTCATCGAATTTTTTAACTGATTATTTGGTTGAGATAACTTTTATAATGTTATCGATTTCAATATTAATTTACTAATCGTTATTTCCGTATTTAGTAGAAATCATTTATTTAAAATCTTTCCTGTTTGTGTAATTTTGCTATTGTTTCCCTAAACTATAAACATTATGTAAATTTTTCTGGGCTGCTATACGACCAATTTTTTAACTTTCAAATTGTAATGATGTTGATGATACAAAAATATTTGTAGTCTCAATCTTTTGCAGAAAATAATCTGCCAATTAGTTAAAATTTTTATTGTCCCTATAGTTATAAATATACATTATGGTCAAAATAACAAAGGGCAGGCGTACGGATATATGTACTGCTGTGAATTCCAGCCCTAACGAATTTATAAAACAGAGAATGAATTGAATTTTGTATCATTTAAGTCAAGTATATATATATATATATATTTAAAAAAAAAAGCTATTATTATTTTTACATGTAGATTTTACTGTAATACACTATAAACGTTATCTTATTTATTCTCATATATTATATTTTGAGTTTATATAGTCGAAAAGCAAACTGACTGCGAATTAACTGCGTATGACTTTCATATTTTTTTCTTCCGACTGCTGGCAGTACTGCTGTTTCTCGTTTACATGTCAATCTACAATAGATTTTATAATAAATTGGTTGCATATGCATAAATGCTCATTTAAAAAATGTAAACATACTAAATTAATGACATCCGTTGAGGTCGTGACGTAGGATGTGATGTGCGCATTGGAACTTAGAAGTATACTACGCTTACGTAGAGAGCCATAGCGCTCGCTCTTGTAACAATAACATATGCTTTGATGACGTACCCGACGACACCGTATCTAATTTAATAGACTTTACCAACAGTTGCATTCTATATGAAGAGAAATACAATTGAAAGAAATAAAACGCCTTATATGTATTTTACGGCTTTATTGTACCTCGTTATTCTACCTAAAAACAGATGATTATCTATTCCAGGTAAAAAAAACACCCTTTTCTAAAGACCAAAACTGAATGTGAGATTTTAACTAAAGAAAATTATACCCTTGCAAATAACATTGATATAATATTTTAAAACATTTCAATAGACTGATTCGGACTGATTCAGAGGGATACAATGTTTATATTAAATTTTCCGTATTCTGTTAAAACAATAATTTAGCGTACCCCTTCTTTTACTACTTAAAATAAAACTTCTTTTTATAAAATACTTCTGAGATTATGAACCGTGTTAATAATGTGTTTATCTCGACGTAAATGCCTGTCCATGATGACACCCAGATATCTTTTGTTTCTGATTCCTCAATATTGGTTTAAAGGTCAATTAATAGTTTATTATAGTGTGGCTGGGAAACATGCGGATCCTTCTACCTGCTGCTGATCGTTATAGGTATATGGATGTTGAATTATGTTCGACTGTTTTCATGAATTTTTAATTCGTTATTAATAAAAATTATATCAATTATCTTAAATTATTATTATTGGTGGAACATTAGGTAATAACTTTTATCAATAAAATTCCATAGTTCAGAGTTCGTAAATGAGATAGAAAAACTTAAAATTTTTAATGTTGGAGTAAATTATTATATGTAATTAATTTTAACTAATTACCTATACATGTAAGTAGGGTCGGATTGTCATATAAAATAAATACTTAATAAGAAGTACATAGAGAGGGAGCGATTAATTTTATTGGAAATTAACGATAATCCATTAAACATAATATCGCATTCTGCGCAAATTAAATTAAAATTACTACACATTACAGTAAGTGGACTACTCATTAACATATTGGTCCTTGCAAAATTATTGTAAAAGAATAAAGAACTTCTGCTTTTGTGTCTAGGTATATTAAAACTAATCTTTTGCAGTAAACTAGGACAATCCAGGTTGTTATGAAGTAAATTAAAAAGAAACTTAATATTATTATGATTCTTCGTGTTTTCAAAGATATCATGTTAAATGTAATAAATCGCCGCTGAACAGATTCTAGATGTTTAATATGAATATTAGAAACGGGATACCAAATAATTGAACCATACTCCAGAGTTGATCTCACAAATGCGAAATATAAGATTCGGAGGCAATGCTTATCTGAAAAATCCCTACAGTTTCGATAAATAAACCCAAGTGCTCTATTGGCTTTTAATACCTCTTGATTGACGTGTTCAATAAAAAAAAAAAATTTTTTTTGTTATCAAAAACAATTCCTAAGTCCTTCACTCGAGTTGAACGATTTAATATTGTACCATTTACAACAACAACATAATCATGAATAAGTGGTTGGTGTATTTTTGTCGATTCAGCTACCATTCTGCCCGGAAAAATATCATCCCGCGAAACTCAAAGCAGTCTAAACTTATACCCAATCTATATGAAAAGACCAACTATGTGACCCATTACAGAAATCTACAACAGTGCTTATCAGCATAAGATTAATGTTCTATTATAGTTATCCGAGAACAGATTTCAACCCTAATAATAATAATTGTTTAGTTATTTAATTATTGTTTTGTTGTTCAATAAAAATTTTGAGAAAGGCGCTCGGAGCAATATGTATGCTCGAGAATGAATCGTAGGTTCTATCCTAAGTGTATGTAACGCGGAACCGATGTCCGTACAATTTAAATTATCAAACTTTCCATATAAACATGAATATTTACTACATTTGATTTTCAAATTATCACTGATTTGCTTAGGTAGAAATGTAATGTGGTCTTCAGTAATAATAATTACACCTTGGTGACCTCTATTGGTAGTACATAGGTCGTCGATAATACAGATTTCTTCATGACACCCTCTATTAGCAATACATATTAATTGTAGCATGACGCCTTCTATTGGCAGCACTACATATGCATACAATCAACCTACCCCTGGAATAAGTAGATGTAGGTACAATTAAAATCAATAAGTTTAAAGATATTTATTTACGCCGACATACACCAACGGTCAGCGATAGCTGGAGGAATTATTATAGTAGGATTTCTAACGATGATAATTTAGAAAAATAGTTAAGTTTACATGTATATCTTGTGTGTGTGTGTGTTATATAAGTCTGTATATATGTAATTTCAAAGACAGTATATGACAATAAATTATCGTGACAGATCTATACAAAACGCCATATATATAGAATTAGAGCTAAAAATTAATCCTATATGGTGAAAACGCAAATATTCATGAAAATACGAGACTAACATGACTAAGGGTGAAGGGTGAAGAGACTAGCATGACTAAGGGTGAAGGGTGACGAGACTAGCATGGCTAAGGGTGAAGGGAGAAGGGTGAAGGGCGACTATATATAAAAGGTAGATCGTTATCAGCGAGAGAGTACTATACTATGGCATGGTTGCTTTTACCCTTTTTGTGTTTTAATAATAATTGTACACTTTTCAAGCAAGATTAACTTTTTCTAAATTATAAATACCTTGTATACGCTAATGCTAGAATTGGGGGTTTATCTGTTCCATTGTTTCGTATGCAAAAATACACCAACTACTTATTCATGAATATGTTGTTGTTGTAAATGGTACAATATTAAATCGTTCAACTCGAGTGAAGGACTTAGGAATTGTTTTTGATAACAAAAAATTTTTTTTCTTTTATTGAACACGTCAATCAAGAGGTATTAAAAGCCAATAGAGCACTTGGGTTTATTTATCGAAACTGTAGGGATTTTTCAGATAAGCATTGCCTCCGAATCTTATATTTCGCATTTGTGAGATCAACTCTGGAGTATGGTTCAATTATTTGGTATCCCGTTTCTAATATACATATTAAACATCTAGAATCTGTTCAGCGGCGATTTTTAAAATTCATCGATTATTTATCTACTGGAACTTATCCTAATCACTTCTTTTTTTGATTACTCTTCTTCACTTATTACATTTAACTTGATATCTTTGAAAACACGAAGAATCATAATAATATTAAGTTTCTTTTTAATTTACTTCATAACAACCTGGATTGTCCTAGTTTACTGCAAAAGATTAGTTTTAATATACCTAGACACAAAAGCAGAAGTTCTTTATTCTTTTACAATAATTTTGCAAGGACCAATATGTTAATGAGTAGTCCACTTACTGTAATGTGTAGTAATTTTAATTTAATTTGCGCAGAATGCGATATTATGTTTAATGGATTATCGTTAATTTCCAATAAAATTAATCGCTCCCTCCCTCTCTATGTACTTCTTATTAAGTATTTATTTTATATGACAATCCGACCCTACTTACATGTATAGGTAATTAGTTAAAATTAATTACATATAATAATTTACTCCAACATTAAAAATTTTAAGTTTTTCTATCTCATTTACGAACTCTGAACTATGGAATTTTATTGATAAAAGTTATTAACTAATGTTCCACCAATAATAATAATAATAATTTAAGATAATTGACATAATTTTTATTAATAACGAATTAAAAATTCATGAAAACAGTCGAACATAATTCAACATCCATATACCTATAACGATCAGCAGCAGGTAGAAGGATCCGCATGTTTCCCAACCACACTATAATAAACTATTAATTGACCTTTAAACCAATATTGAGGAATCAGAAACAAAAGATATCTGGGTGTCATCATGGACAGGCATTTACGTTGAGATAAACACATTATTAACACGGTTCATAATCTCAGAAGTATTTTATAAAAAGAAGTTTTATTTTAAGTAGTAAAAGAAGGGGTACGCTAAATTATTGTTTTAACAGAATACGGAAAATTTAATATAAACATTGTATCCCTCTGAATCAGTCCGAATCAGTCTATTGGAATGTTTTAAAATATTATATCAATGTTATTTCCAAGAGTATAATTTTCTTTAGTTAAAATCTCACATTCAGTTTTGGTCTTTAGAAAAGGGTGTTTTTTTTACCTGGAATAGATAATCATCTGTTTTTAGGTAGAATAACGAGGTACAATAAAGCCGTAAAATACATATAAGGCGTTTTATTTCTTTCAATTGTATTTCTCTTCATATAGAATGCAACTGTTGGTAAAGTCTATTAAATTAGATACGGTGTCGTCGGGTACGTCATCAAAGCATATGTTATTGTTACAAGAGCGAGCGCTATGGCTCTCTACGTAAGCGTAGTATACTTGTAAGTTCCAATGCGCACATCACATCCTACGTCACGACCTCAACGGATGTCATTAATTTAGTATGTTCTTCTTTAAATGAGCATTTATGCATATGCAACCAATTTATTATAAAATCTATTGTAGATTGACATGTAAACGAGAAACAGCAGTACTGCCAGCAGTCGAAAGAAAAAAATATGAAAGTCATACGCAGTTAATTCGCAGTCAGTTTGCATTTCGACTATAAACTCAAAATATAATATATGAGAATAAATAAGATAACGTTTATAGTGTATTACAGTAAAATCTACATGTAAAAATAATAATAGCTTTTTTTTAAAAATATATATATATATATATATATATATATATATATATATATATATATTTGACTTAAATGATACAAAATTCAATTCATTCTCTGTTTTATAAATTTGTTAGGGCTGTGGAACAGGTAAAAACGCACTGATTTCGATCTCTCTTACTGATGCATATTTCTAGCGATGTTGTCAGCGGGCAGCTTTGCAAATTGCAGTAGCATTTTGACGTCATTTGATGTTGATTTTAATATAAATTAAATGATAATCAGTTGTTTACTGATTAAACATGCATTAAATATTTTTATCTTTATAAAAAGTTTTAAGATAATATTTTTTACAGAAAAGAACAATTCAAAATTAAAAAGGGAAAAGCAATTATACCTGGTTTGGGTTTGGGGCTGTTAGAGAGATCCTTCAGCTGATAAAACCGCATATTTCTATCGATGATGGCAACGGGACAAGTAGAATCTTGTTTTTCACCCCCTTGAAATGTCTAAAGGAATCCGTATAGCCTAAGGCATTATATTTTAAGCGACCGATGAAATGTTTCCCTTTTGTCTCGTAGAGAGAGAGCTAAATATTTGAAATAATATTTTTCACGTCAGTCCCTTTCGATACGCTGTATGCGTGTGGTATATAACAGTGGCTTGAAAGATTAATAATAACTGGTTTTAAATTTAAAAAGTGTCTGTTTACACTGAATATTCAATCTTCTTGGTGAGGTGAGGTGATTAAAAGTGTGAATATTTATTGTTTTTCCGTTTTTAATTTAAAGTGATACGCCAATGGTAAGTCTATACATTTTCTGCATTAGAACTAGTTTTTCTCTTTTTATGTAGTTAATTCAGACGTTGATACTAACACATATTAGTGTTAGAAACCAGGCCGATCCCTGAACGTGATTCAAGAGTCTGTGTATTTATTAACGTAATTTTCTTAACATGGAGATCCGATAGCCCTTCACCTAGGGTAGCTACTGACATAGATATATCGGTTAGTCGAGCTTGCAAAACTTGCAGTTGTATCAAGGATTGTCGGTTTTATTTTAAATTTCGTGATCTCTTTGGCTAGAAAGCTTCATTAGAATACAGCAGTCTTGATCACGTGGTTAGTCATCCGTGAAATATAAAATTCTAGGGCGGGAAATCCCCCCCATGATGGATCAGATTGTTTTAATAGAGAGAGAAAACTATTGGGAATTAGATAACTTATCAAATAGGCCGTGGTCAGTAGCTATATGTTTTATTAATTGTTATCATTATTCTGTTAACAAATATTTTAGTCAGCCCTCTGGAGTTTTTTTGGTCTACCCTTTGCTGCTTGTAATGTACTTTTATGAAATCTGTTGTAAATTGATTAGAATGAAAAGTTAAATATGTCCCCTACTTAGTTATATGCTATGCTTTAATAATTTTTTATCTGGACAGGTAATAATGCATTCAATGTGACTGGTGTATTTTATAGCATATCCCCGATTTATCATAATATGTATCTAGGTTTGTAGATACTAAATTAACATTTTTATGTTTGAAGCGAGTTTATAGCTAGTATGTTGTTGTTAAAATGCATTACGGATAATTTATTATTTCTTATTCAATTTTGACGTTTTAACATGGATAAATTTGTTTCGTCTTCACCTAGACTCATCAGTAAGGGTGCCATATTTGAATACATATATCCCGTGTTGTGTTGTTTATTAAAAAGGTTGTTATAATATTATTGAATGCTAGATACACAACTGAGTTAATGACCTACCTAATATCTTGTTCTGACAGGCAAATTCTACAGGTAAATGCCAATCTATCTGAGAATTGTTTCGATAATCTTTATCGTTTATAGCTTTATTAAATAGTTTATACTTCTAAAACGCTCATATTTAAGCTATCTAATGTATATCTAATATCATGATCTTAAGTTATAGGGTCACATGTCTTATAGACGTGATGAAACTTGAATGTTTTAATTAATCATATTATCTGAAACAATTTAGGATATATTTACATGGTTTTTATTTTTTAATTTATTTTAAAAGAAAGATTATTTATTGCTTTGAAGGCATGCTTTTACATTGCAAAGGTTGAAAAAGGGATTTTTTAAACGTTTTCCTAGTGATTCATGTTTGCTCAATACAATTCATTTCATTTTTTTCGAATTTTATATACTAGTAAAAGTACTTTAGTGTTTTTATTATATGTTAACATCATATATAATAATCTAACTGGTAATCGATAGAATATACTTTCTAATTGCATTCAGCCTGATAAATTTGTAAAGGAGTCCTAATCAGTTTGGTACCTTATTAGATCAAAATTCTTAAAATGCTACCTGCTTGTCTATTATTTGTTTTCGATAAGCGTAGGTATAAGGTATCCTTAAAGTAAACTCTATTACGAACTGTTTTTCATAAAAAGAATTGACTTGAAAAAAATATAATGCTTTCTACTTAATTTATAATGAAGCATATTAATTATATCTAGTATTTATTGAAAACGTAATATTACAGAGGCTTCAACTAATATAATTCTCTAATTCGATATTTCGGATCTATGTTTCTAATAAAGTTTATAATATTTATGCAATAGTATTTAAAAGAAAGTGATAAAACTGATGATAAAGGTTACCTTGATTTGTTGTTAAAACTTAGAAAGAATATATACTCTTTTGTTAATAATATAAACACTTTTGTTAATAATATAAACACTTTCAATACAATTTAAACACGTTTGAAGTTTAAAATAATATGTATTTATAATAGCTCTACAAGCTTGTCTTAACATGAAATCGCGTAGATGTCAAGATCTTACACAGGTGTGCGCTGTCGCGCGCCTGACCGAGTCGCGGATGACCTCGAGTCGCGAGCCGACGCCATCTTGGATTTGTGATCTTTTCGCTAAATCGGACCTTGGCGATTTCCCATGTTAATTTCCATAAGGATTGTCCCAGAACTCTTGTTGCCTATCTACTTGAATTAGAATATGCAGGAAGGTGATGTAAATATTATATAAGCTTATGATGTAAATATTTGCATATACGCGGAAGGAACGTTATTGTAGTTAATTCGTTATAAAAATTTAAGAGTGAATTAATTATTTGATTTATGTATTAGAATGTTCCTAAAATTACAATTTAATGAAGATCCATGATACGATAAATCATTTTTTGTGTTTCTAAATTTAATTTCTTAAGTAACTTGTAATAAACTTAAGTAATAAACTTAATAACTATCAAAGTATAACTTTCTAAGAATTTTTAATTTGGTTGTAACATACTTATTATTAACTATAAAACATTACCTAAATTGCGACTAAAAGTACATTACTAACCTAATGATTAGATAACGAATTTTATGTGTGTATAAATCTTTGTATTATAACGGAGTAAGAAATTCAGTTCTTGCATGCTTTGAACAGACTCACTGTAAGATTTATAGTTCCGTTGTTGTGGAGAACGACTGATAACACTTGATTTGCTTAAATTAACCATGCTGGCGCCTGTGATCCAAAACTCTGTTAAATCAGCTGGTATTCCAATTTACCTTTGACCTACCTTAATTTAAAAAGAGAATGAGTCGTGCTTATTGTTCAGGTTAAGCCGAGGCCTACTTAAGCATACAGTAAGTAATGTTGTTTAGAAGTTTTGTACACTACAAATTGGCGTCCAACAAAAGGGGCCTTTTGTTATATTGTTTAGTAGTAGTGTTTTTATTCCTACATAATCTAGAACCTAGATGAATCTCAAAACTATTAGCTTTACGTTCGTCCTTCTTGCTCACGTTCCACCTTGCTGTCTTATTGAAGCGATTTAGGTTATTGGTCTTTTCGGTCGTTTTCTAGCTTTCCAAAGATCAAAATCAGTGCTACTATCATTAGTTTTCTTAGATAAGCTTCAATTAATTTATTTTTCACTTGATGAATTTCTATTTTTCGTTGCTGACTAGTACTATTCAGACTTGTTTTATCTTAAGAGGCTCGAGACTGTTGCTATTTGCGCATTAATCTTCTTTTTTGCGATCAAATCGCCAATCTCTCTTCGATAGCTATTTTCCTATTATTCTATGTTTGATGACAAAAATGTTTTCTCGTATTGCTTGCTGGATGTTATTTAAAATTATCTTAGCTTCTTCATCTAGTTGTTGTTCGTTTCTTAGAGGAACTGAAAAATTAATCTTTTCTTCAACACTTAATTTTGGACTCGTTCAATATGTCGTTTGTTTGCTAATGTTGAGCTATTCTACTTCTTAATAATGTTTTTACTTAACGTTAACACTATTGGCGAATGATCGGAATTCATGTCCTAGCCTTCTTCAATCTATAAAAAGTTTCTAGATATGTTTTTGATAATATAGAAATCTATGAGATATGATATTTTATTTAGGTCAGTTGGACAATAGATTATAGACAATAGGTTTCCATGTTTAGGAAAAGTACTACCCCTAAGTTCTCTAACTGCTCTAAGTTCTTTTCCTTTAGTATTAGGAAGTCTGAAGACATAATGAGTATTTTTTTGCATTAAGTCTATCCAATCATAAATATTTTTTAGAGAAGACTATTAGTTCTTATTTATTACCTGTTATATAAATATTTTCTTTGTTTTTCCAAAAACTCAAGCTATTGGTTTTTCTTTAATGCATTTCTTAGAGGGTAGTATACTGCTATATAACCTAACCTAATAATATGATATCTAGTTCTATACTTAAATAGTAACCTATACTTCTTTAGTTTTATATTCTTGGTGTTGCAACAGTCTATTGGCATTCCATTCCATGGTTCTTAAAAACATTAGCCATTATTATGTTTAGGGATAACTCCTTTAAAACGCTAAAGGCTTATCAAGTTTAGTGAACAATCTTCTTGGTTATTTAATTTATCTAGAGTTATTTGAAAAACCCGATCAACGAAGTAATTTTGTTTTTATTTTTATTAGTATTAGCTGTGCCTGCTACACTTTGACTATATGCCTTAGCTACATTATTATTATTTTCTGATAAGTGTTTGTTCGTTTCTGTATTTGTTTCAACAGAATTTACCTGTTGCTTGAGTAAATTTGGTTTTTTCATGGACTTAATTTTTATTTTCTGCATCTCTTTAGCGACCATGCATTCTCGATAACTTGTAGGATCAATTTCGCCACAATGGACGCATATCGGTCTTGCACTGTTTGGTTTTGTACATTTAGTGTGATGCCTACACAACGGGGTTCATCACAGCATGTTTGCGTATACCCATAAGTCTGACATCTTTTACATTGAGGTATTTTGTTTGTAACCTACAAATTTATTTAACCACAAATAAACAAATAAATCATAAAAGAATCTTATACTTACGCAAATTATAGCTCCCGACAGAGACTAACCTATTTGAGTTAAATTTAGAGGTTCTGAGTGTTAATCACGAAGGCTTACTGATTTCAAATATAACAAAGGAATAATTGAACCATATAAAGGACAAATTGTTTATTGTTATGGTTTATAAGCAACGATAGGAATCTACAATTCGGGAAAAGACTCCCATCTGAGTTACGTTAAATGATTTGCTCGTCTTATTGTTATTATTTAGTTTTTATTAAATGGACTATAAAAAATTTGTCGTGCCAAGCTATAACGTATAATTATTAACTTTTAACTTTGTTTATTAATTCTGATTCATGAAAGTCGGTTATCAGAGTATGCAATGCACAATTTGTGTACATAAAATAGAAACAACATTCAATTGCTGTATTAAACTTAAGAGAATTTTCTATGTAGATTTTAACCATAATTTAGGGGTTCCATTTTAAATACAATTTTACTATTTTCTAAATCGAGAACCAAATATACTTTATAACCATCATGAATGAATTTTAAAGAATTAATTACAAAGTAACTTACTGAAAGTATGTTTTGGTAATAATCCGTTTTCTTGTACATTTATTTTAACCTCAATTCACTTTAACACTAACCATCACAATATTCCAACAAAAAAAAACGCAAACACTGTCCATATTAAAGTTGCTGGAATGTAACAGTTGTAGTTGAGCTCCGAACCTCTTTTATGAAAGCTGAAACTTTAGATGTTCCGATGTAATTTTTCAGTTGATTTTGCTATAATTCAGACTTAACTGGCTCCTCACAATTTATAAAAATTGATTCCTCATTTCTAAAATATAAGACTGTTAAAATCTAATATTATAAAACTAGCATAAACAAATTTGATCGTAACTAGGCCTATATTTAATTGCTATTTAATTACCACATTTAAAAATTGCCAGCTTGATATCAAGCTAGCAAAACCTATCCAAAATAGCTTAAATATACAAGAAAAGTTAATTAATTACTAATAAATTAGCACATTAAAATCAAGAAATAAACATAAAAAATTAATTTAGTAAAAAACTTTTTTAACTCTAAAAATAAAGGGTTTTGGCAGTTTAAAATCAGTTTTGCTGTAGTTCTAATAGTGCAATTAAATGGAAACAAAGGCTACTATATATTGCGACTTAATTGCTAATTAATTACCACTTAAGAAAATTAATTGCTAATCTAGCAATAAAACAATTTAAATTTTCAACATGAAGGTTTTTGCCACCTTTAAATCGGTTTTGCTGAAGTTCTATTGAGCAATTAGATTGAAACAAATGCTACCATATCTTGCGATTTAATTGCTAATTAATTACCACATTCGAAAATTAATTGTTAATATAGTAATAGTAAAATTAAAATTTTCAAAATAAAGTTTTTTGTCAAGACTTCCATATCTTGCGATTTAATTGCTAATTAATTACCACATGAGAAAATGAATTGCTAATATAGTAATAGAAAAATCTAAATGTTCAAAATAAACGTTTTTGCCACCTTTAAATTGGTTTTGCTAGTTCTTATAGAGCAAATAAATTAAAACAAAGCTACCATATCTTGCGATTTAATTGTTAATTAATTACTACATTAGAAAATTAATTGTTAACATAGCAATAAAACAATTTAAATTTTCAACATGAAGGTTTTGGCCACCTTTAAATCGGTTTTGCTGAAGTTCTATTGAGCAATTAGATTGAAACAAATAATAATAATAATAATAATAATTACTACAACCCATAACCTTAACCAAGGCCCCAGAAGCTATAAGCTTGTGCGGGAGGGAGGGGGCGATTATTATTATTATGTAGGCCCAATGTGCGGCTGCAGCCGACTTATAGATGGAACAGCGCAAATCCCACATTTGTGTTACAGCTAAGGGAAACTGCAGAAAACTTTAACCAGATCTGCCAGCGCCGGGAGTCGAACCCGGGCCGCTTGGGTGAAAGTCCGGCACGCCAGACATTACACTACCAAGGCTGTAAATGCTACCATATCTTCCGATTTAATTGCTAATTAATTACCACATTCGAAAAATTAATTGTTAATATAGTAATAGAAAAATTAAAATTTTCAAAATAAAGTTTTTTGCCAAGACTTCCATATCTTGCAATCTAATTGTTAATTAATTTACCACATTCGAAAATTAATTGCTAATATAGTAATAGAAAAATCTAAATGTTCAAAATAAACGTTTTTGCCACCTTTAAATTGGTTTTGCTAGTTCTAATAGAGCAAATAAATTAAAACAAAGCTACCATATCTTGCGATTTAATTGTTAATTAATTACTACATTAGAAAATTAATTGTTAATATAGCAATAAAACAATTTAAATTTTCAACATGAAGGTTTTGGCCACCTTTAAATCGGTTTTGCTGAAGTTCTATTGAGCAATTAGATTGAAACAAATGCTACCATATCTTGCGATTTAATTGCTAATTAATTACCACATTCGAAAATTAATTGTTAATATAGTAATAGAAAAATTTTCAAAATAAAGTTTTTTGTCAAGACTTCCATATCTTGCGATTTAATTGCTAATTAATTACCACATGAGAAAATGAATTGCTAATACAGTAATAGAAAATTTAAATTTTCAAAATAAACGTTTTTGCCACTTTCAAATCGGTTTTGCTGGAGTTCTAATAGAGTAATTAAATTGAAACAAAGGCTACTATATCTTGCAATCTAATTGTTAATTAATTTACCACATTCGAAAATTAATTGCTAATATAGTAATAGAAAAATCTAAATGTTCAAAATAAACGTTTTTGCCACCTTTAAATTGGTTTTGCTAGTTCTAATAGAGCAAATAAATTAAAACAAAGCTACCATATCTTGCGATTTAATTGTTAATTAATTACCACATTAGAAAATTAATTGTTAATATAGTACAAGAAAACTTTAAATTTTCAGAATAAAGCTTTTTGCCACCTTTAAATCAGTTTTGCTAGAGTTCTAATAGAGCAATTAAATTCAAACAAAGGCTACCATATCTTGAGCTCTAATTGCTAATTAATTACCACATTTGAAAATTAATGGCTAATATATAATAGAATGATGTTTTTGGTTAATCAAAATTCATTATCTCTCTATTATTAGCGTTATTTTTCTGTCGTCTTTTTTTATGATTTTTCTTTTTGACCGTAATCCACTCTCTCTCCTTTACTAATTCTTCCTTATCATCAGACGCAGTATAAGTGACGCATTCTTACCTTGTAATAACGGTGGCCTTGAACTATTTGGTTGTCTACAACATCCCTAGATTTGTGAGAGATCTAGAGAGACAATCTAGGGACCCTAGAACTTTGTGCCTCAAGTGCCCCAGAACTGTCATTTTTGTGACTTCGAACATATGACCTTGAGTGTAGCCAACCATTTTTGTGGCCTTGAACATATGACCTTGGGAGAAGTGGAGGGGGGGGGTTAGTACAGTTATCTATTTGTAACTATAAAAGATTCTATTTGCTTAAATTGGATATTAAAATATCTATTATATGATTGCATCACAAACCAGAAACAGAAACTAGTCTCTGGGTCCAACTGTACATGACCGGCAAAAATACAATCGTTATCACTCAGACTGCAGTACATGCATACATTTTGGTAAAATGAGTATAGTATGCACTATATATATTTCATTTATTAACATGTAAGCTAAGTCTTAAGAGTAAAGCAAATCAAGTTTAAATATCTTTATTTATATTTCACATATACATAGAATATTACATTTTATAAACATTGAATATAATATTTTGAATATTATGACACGAAACACAACAGCCATATAAGAGATAATAATTAATACAAATAGTTCATAAAGGTGCTTAATTTTATATCTATGAAGATATACATACAGATATATCTGATTACGATAAAATTGTAAAAAATGTGGGGCCGGGTCTGCCCTTCACGCTCCTATGTGATAACGACCTGACACTTGTAGAAAGTTAGAAAAATATTGCGATTACGCATTGAGCTGGCATAGCAGCGCGAAGATTGGCATAAACCAGCGGCGGATATGTCTCGAAATGGTCTAGCAAACGTTCCCTAGTTTGAGAACGAGCTCATAACAATTTGCCACAAAACACCTTCCATTTATCAATTGCACGTAGAGTTTGTTCTCTGCGATTTCATTTTAAAAATCGCCCTTCTTAAAAAGGTATTAATTATAACTTTACATCTACAATAATAATATATTTCTTTATATTTACTTTATTGCATTTCTACATTATCTTAATCAATTTTAATTTTCAAAGATGATATGTATTGATACAATTCTCTGCTAATAGATTTTTGAAAATACAATTTGAAATTTTTGGAAATTGCGACTTGCATAGACCTTATTGGTTTAATTTATTTAACTATTTTTTGAAAATTTCAGGTTATTTCTGAACACGTAACAATAGTGCATTGACAAATGTTTATAATATATGTATATGTATATATAATCTAAAACTAATAATAATATACTTTAATATAGTACTTTTCTTTAACAATAATTAATAATGATATGATGTTGAAGCTCACATTTTTGTTAAATTTCACAATAATATATTATTACCTATACTAGCATGCACAATTTCTGACCCCATTCTTTAAAAAAAATTACCCATCCTCAAAAACCTCGCAACTCAGAATTTTCGCAGGAATTCTAAACTTGGTAGTATGAATTCCCCTGTCTCGCGAAAAAATCCGAAATCGGTTCGGTTTTTATTATCATAACATCAACCTAACTTACCGTTAACAATTAATGCGGCACAAGTGATTAAAAAATATCTTTTTTAAAAAATCCACCTTATGATATGTTTCTAGGCCTTTGAGTGTCCCAATTGAAAATCGTGGAATCTTCATGCCGATGCGCGATTTCAACGAAAGTATTTCTCAAAATAAAATTTAATCAAAATAGAGTTAACGTGTGAACAATTTTAATTACATTTATGACACACATATATATATGCACATCTAGAGAGAGAAAGAGAATCAGAAACACAGATTTTTTAACTGGGACACAGTCAAAAATTTTGTGGTGGACTTTCATTTTCTTCTAAACTCAGTTCAGTTCCCTTCAGGAACACTCTGATATGTATGAAATGATATGGAATTATTACAGACTTTTGTGATCAGTTACATCAAAATACTATAAATTTAATTATTTTGGAAATCATTTGTTTTCAAAAATTTTATTGGTATTTCCTAGAAAGAGACACAATCACTTTTTGATCTTAATAAATATTTAATTCTATAGGTAAAAACCATATAAAACTTTTCAAAACATACTTTTTGACAATTCTCGCTTGCTGAAAACTGTATTTTGATGCAACATCTTTGATTTCCTAAAATTATGTGAAAAGGTTGCGGTAGCACATTGTAAACAAGCATGTTCTTTTATAGAATAGCAACATATAATAAAAACTATTTAGCTCTATATAATAATGCAAAATAATATCTAATTCCTTGTCAATATAAACCTTTACTACATTTATTTTCAGTCTGCATACACTACGTCATACTGCCAATTTTAATTTTGGACAACCCAACGTAGTAAATGCCGCCGATACAAAAATTCAATAATCTACTTTAGCTATCTGTTTTAGAATCAGACTGCACTAGTCTAAACGTTATAAAATAAATTACATTTTTTATTTTTCTTTTTCTTTGTGGCATTAACTAAAGTGCGTATTTTAATGTGTACAACCAGAGACAAACTGCCGCTGGAGATGTTGTAAACAACCTCGAAGTACTGCTAGGACGACCTAGGTCGTATGCCTTCACAGCACAATTCATTTTTTCTAATGGTAGATTTTGTAAGCTATATTCTCTATGCTCATTCGGCATAATGCACACAGTTCGTTTCTTCTGCATCATCTCATCGTCCTTTTCTCTTAAGTTCCTTAACCAATTTTTGTACCACTGCAGTTCACAGTCGCATACTAAAGGATTATCTGAAATAATACAAAAAAATTAAAAAGATATAACTTTATACTTATTTTTTAGTGTAATATACATTGCACAAAATAATCATTTTGATTTTATTAAGCCTACTTGATCCAATTTTACAAAACAAACCTTTCTATTATAACGTGCTCAAATTTGGAGTTGGTCAGTTCATGTCGTTTCAAATTTCTTACCTGGTATAAAAATGAATTATTCAGCTTTGTATAAAATTTAAGTTGGTATATAAAAGATAAAATGTTTTACCGTCGAATATGAAAAGCTGCTGCATTTAAATAAATACTGGAGAATGCAGACAACCTAATAAATTTCTTGGTATACAATTTTACTAAATTCAATTCTGTAGGAAAATAAAATATTTTCTCCTGGTTGAAATCTTGCCTTGGGGCACGTGTTCTTCAAAATTTCTTAAAAAAAAATTATTTTAAGATTCTATTTTGCGTAAATCATTCTTTGTACAATATTGAGTTTCGTAGAATTTCAAAAGAATTACGTACTAAAATTGCAATAAATTCGTTTTAAAGGACCCTGCACGAAACAAACAGTGCACAGTCAAATTTGGCTGAAACTGATGTATTTTATAGTTCATGGCATCCTGATCAAAAGTCTTCAGGGGCGCAAAGTCTTAATATGGCCAGTTTTTGAGTTATACAGTGTCAAAGTCTTCGTATCAAACGACCAAGAGTACGAAGTAGAGATTGGAGTTGTTTAATGAAATCATCCGATCAGGATATTAATCAAGATGATATGAACTACCACATACATTTACAGCCCAATTTCATTGTACCCTGTTATCCATTTGCTTTGTGCGAGGTCCTTCCCACTTTATTACTCCTGTGCTCCTTTTAACAGGAAAATAGACATAAATTTGTTCAATTTTGTTATTGGCTAAGTCTGTTCAAGTCAAGTGAAGAAGTTAAAAAAAAACTTCTTAAAACATAAGGAGACGAGTTCCGCCATCACTAAGCGGATCGCCTCTCCTGGATCGGTACACGCCAAATTTTCCCGTGTTTCGTCAATAGAGTTACAATGCGATTGGCGAGTACTACTGAACAGCACCGTATCGAAATGTAGGTCTATTTAGAGATTAATTTAATAAAGAGAATTTCTAGAAATTCCGTATTGTGAGCCCAGTTAGAGACCAGTTTTTGTGCAAAAAGTTTATTTGTATTTCCGTGTTGTATTGTCGGTCTATGAAGAGACCAGTATTTATCTGCAGATTTAATAGTGTTAGTGATATTTTATTTTAAGTGATCATTGAGCTAATAAATGTTTAATAAATTAATTATCTATTTGTGAGGTTATTGTGAATAATAAGGAGTTGCTAAGGAGAGCAATGTTACGAAGCGATTTATGCCACAATGTTTTATGTATATGTTTACAAATATTCATTCTTTGACAAATTTCTTTGATTGCTAGCAAAATTTTAGATTGTTTCTAGATTAGGTTTATTGGATCTCACAAGCTCTCAAAAGCTTTAAAGTAAGTATAGTGTTTTATAATGCATTTGTTTTTGGATTTAGTTTATTAAGTTTCTGCCCGTAGTGGCAGAATTAGTGATGGAAAAATTAATATCAACAATACTTAGTAAAATTGAATACAAGGTAGAATTTCTTAAAAGGTTTGTTTATGATTGTCTACTACTGATTCAAAAAAAATGCTGTAGATAGAATTTTGGATGATTTTAATAATTTTCACAATAGGATTCAGTTCACTATGAAAATTGAAAAAGAAAAGGCTATTAATTTTTTTAGATATGACGATTATTAGAGATAATGAAGAAATTCTTACTAATTGGTACAAAAAGCCTAGTAAATCTGATAAACATTTGAATTTTAATTTAATATATCCTTTTAGTCCTAAAGATAGTGTAGTGTAAAGTTTGTGTAATAAAGCTTTAAGGTTATTCAAAGTATAGAAAAGATAACATTAAAAAAATCAAATCGATATTAATCAATAATAATTATCCAATTGATTTAATTGATAAACATATAGCTAATATTACTAATAATCTGTATAATATCTCAAATAAAGAACACGAGCTGTAGAAGTCTATTGGTTATACAATATACATACATCCATACCTTATGTAGTACCTGAATTATCAGAAAAATTAGGTCATACTTGCACATAAACCTGACTATTCAACTTACCTGTCATTTATTAAAAATTGAGCAATTAAAATGCAGCATTTGATATTTTTAATCCAATGAAAATGAATTGTATCGACAATTCTCACTAGTGAAAATTGTCGACAATTTTCACTAGTGATAACAATCGACAATTTTAATAAAACACAAATATTTAACAACATTTATTTTTGAGTATTGAACGTACAATTATTAAATGTAACATTGCTACATTTATGAAAAACAATTTGATTTTTTAAAGCGTGTTCGTTGAATAGTCTCTCGAATACCATAAGTAGTCAAAGTTAAGTAGACTATTTTTGTGGTGCTTAACACTCATGTCTATCATGCTTAAGAATACCACTCGTGCTGCGCACTCGTGGTATTGCAAAGTTGTGGTAAATGCAAGCATGATAGACATTCGTGAAACCACCACAAAAATAGTCAACATAACTTTGACTACTAATGGTATTATAAGTGACTATTTCATTCATAACGTTATGAACCAATAAAAATATGCGCTTTTTCTTAGATACCACGTATTCAAACGGTTATATTGTAACTATGTACAAGTTACCAGGACGAATTGAATATACGAACCTTGTATAATCACTTATAATACCATTAGTAGTCAAAGTTATGTCGACTATTTTTGTGGTGGTTTCACGAATGTCTATCATGCTTGCATTTACCACAACTTTGCAATACCACGAGTGCGCAGCACGAGTGGTATTCTTAAGCATGATAGACATGAGTGTTAAGCACCACAAAAATAGTCTACTTAACTTTGACTACTTATGGTATTCGAGAGACTATTCAACGAACACGCTTTAAAAAATCAAATTGTTTTTCATAAATGTAGCAATGTTACATTTAATAATTGTACGTTCAATACTCAAAAATGAATGTTGTTAAATATTTGTGTTTTATTAAAATTGTCGATTGTTATCACTAGTGAAAATTGTCGACAATTTTCACTAGTGAGAATTGTCGATACAATTCATTTTCATTGGATTAAAAATATCAAATGCTGCATTTTAATTGGTCAATTTTTAATAAATGACATGTGAGTTGAATAGTCTACCTGTATACAACTCGACGATCTAAAATACTCGAAACTCGGCATATTGCCTAAAGAACACCATTCGACCGTCGGTCTCGTGGTGTTTCAGGTAATATGTCTCGTATAATCGAGTATTTTAGTTCGTCTTGTTGTTTAATTACTGATAATACTATTGAGAGATTGTTCTATTCTAAACTAAAATACCTACCATTCTCAAAAAAAATCTAATTTAATCTATTAAATACCTTGTTTGGTATGTGATAAAAAATATATTGAAGAAACAAAAAAACACTTACAAACAAGAATTAATGAACACAAACTATTTATTAATAAGGTTATTAATAAAACAGGTTTATCTATGGGTCATTTTTCTGAACTTAACCACCCGCTAGGGCCAAAAATTGGCGCAACGTAGAAACGCCAGCGGGGGCTCATTTTAAAGCTTGAAACCTGGCTTCTATATGAAAAAATTTATATTTCACCCCTAAAACAGGGTAAACACGTATCCAGGTCCAAAAAGATTTTTTACTCTTATCATTTTTTTTCTATCTGACGCCATTTTCGATGACAAAAATGATAAACTTTCAAAAATGGCAAATTGTTATTCTCAATCTTGCTCTCTAGGAAAAACCAGAGTGGACAAAATTGATGTATTCTTTGACGAAGAATGCGATGCCGTTAAAAAAAATTACAAAAAATATTTCTTTTTCCAATTTTTTCAACTTTAAAATTTTCTTTTTGGAACTGGATACGTGTTTACCCTGTTTTAGGGGTGAAATATAAATTTTTTCAAATAGGAGCCAGGTGACATTCGAAAGTAGAGGTTTCAAGCTTTAAAATGAGCCGCCGCTGGCCTTTCTAAGTTGCGCCAATTTTTGGCCCTAGCCGGTGGTTGAGTTCAGAAAGAATGACCCATCTATATTTTTTGGAAACTGGTCCCCACTTCAATTTTAATAAAACTAGAATTTTGGAACGTGAAGATATAATAAATAAATAAATCTAGAAAATTCTTAGAAATGGTTTACATCAAAAATATCCTTGATTTTGTTAATTTTAAAACTGATGTAGGTTTTGATTTAACATTGTATTTATAATTAGGATTAAATAGTATTCAGTAATCAATATTTAGTTATATTATATTTTAATCAAGACCATCAATTGTAGGATTAACACTTGAAGTTAAAATTAAAATATTCAAATTTCCCGGAACATTCGCTTGAAGCAATTCTAGCATTTCTTTTCATTCTTGATGTAAATGTAAAGTAATAAACAATAGATTTTAAATATTTATTGTAATAATATCTAGTCAGAATGTGTAATTATTTAGGATATAAGGGAACCAAAAAAAAAAAATTGGTATGTATAAATAAACTTAATTAAAAATTTTAATATTTATCTACTACAAAAATTTTAGATTTGAAAAAGCATATGGATTAACACGTGTGAAAGGTTTCATCACGAAAATAAAATTTTAAGAAAAGTTTTTGATTTGGTCTTGTGTCCCAAGAATAATGAGAATATTAAAAATATTTTGCATACATAGGCAACCATTTATACACTATAGCGTGAACAATTTCTGAGATAAAGCTTTTTAGTAAGGTAAGGTAAATCTCCCGAATTCAAATAATTTCACGACTTTCACCACTCGAATAGCAGAAAGGTAGGTAATGTTTTTCCTTTCACAAACATTGCAGGAAGCATAGTTAACAACTGTCGCATTCAATGCCGTGTTGATAACTATATTAGACATTTGAGAACCTAAATGAGAATTTTATTGCTTTTCTTCTCTGTCACTTTGTCTGACGTATCAGTACCGAATATCGATTGCATAAAATACACACAATTTATCTTAGCTAGTTTCCAACATTGCTGACGTACAGCTTTTCTTTTCTGATTTCTATTTTACGTTCATACGCAGGGGCGTCCCTAGATATTTGGCTGTCCTTGTGCAAAGATTACTACTGCTGCCCCCAAATTTTTATATATGTTGAACCCCACCCCCCTTTAATTGATCACACTCGTAGTAATAAAACAGATCAGACAACAGTTTTAAATTTTATGTTAACTTGTAACAAATACTATAACAAAAATACGTTTATTAGAAAAATAAGTACGTATAATAAAGGGTCTCCGAAAAAGAATGATAAAACTTCAAAATGTTGTAAAATGAAAACAAATGAACATTTTTCCTTGATTTGTATTTTATTTTGTAGCAAATTACATAACATTATGTTTTGAATAAGACGTCAGTGAGATGGACGCCTCGGCTGCGGTTGCAGGAGTCTAGACGACGAACTCAATCACTTTTTCCAACAAGTTCGGCTGTATGTTGTGAATAGCTCGGGTAATGTTGGCTTTCAGGTCCTTTATAGTCGCAGGTTTGTTAGCGTACACTAGGGACTTTACATATCCCCAAAGAAAAAAGTCTGTAACGGTATATTTTCTATCGGCCTCAAATATGTGTAATTTTGCATGTATTTTTATTGAAAAACTTAAAGTTCGGTCCTGTAAAACTATATTTTATTTGTAGCTAAAATTTTATCGTATAAACACATTTTATAACGAACATGTTAAACATGTTAACATGTTAAAAGATCGAACTTCTATAAATTTAATGGATGTGGAGGTAATAAACAATATTTTTAGAGCTTTGTTTGTCCACTCGTAGGAACGGTTGCGTTGCTAAAAAATTAAAAAAATCTTGATAAAACATAAAATGTACTCAAGTCATCTCGCTCTATAAAAAAACATTTCCGTCTGCATTTTTGGAATGTATTAGCGAAAAATTAACTTTCCTCTTTGTTCGAAAGGTGACATTCACACGTGTTCAAAATTCAACTTCGTTTTTCTGCGTATTTAACTTAAAAATTGCACCATCCGCAAGTCTAGACGGCACATGTTGACGCGGCTGTTCCCGCGTTATTTCGATCTCTACTTTTGATTGTTAGGTCGAAAATCACGCGTGAATGCTAATAGAAACTTCCTTATTGTATAGAAAAACAGTTATTTCGCGCTTAAATAGGGGTCGAGATGTTAAAAACACTTGCCTTGAGCTGGTGGGACAGACAGACACTTCCGTTCGAAGTTTGACAGAAGACAGTCGACATTACAGAAATACCGTTTCACTTTAGTTAATTAGAATTAAAAAGAAAATTCTAAATCTTGTTTCCGTATAGTTTGATCGACTACCGGTCTCGGGTGCCGGTAAACTTAAATAAAATCTACAATTAATAATTTTACTGTTTAATCAAGTGTTCGGATATTAATCAAGAATTCGTGGTTAATAAAAATTACAGTTATTTCGTTAAACCCTTTTCCGGATGTCTGTGCCAGTGAAGAATGGGAAATCTAGCTTTCCTTATTAAAGTGTAATAATGTTATTACAGTCTACAGTGCCGCATTCTCGTTTAAACAATTATCGTACCGAAATACAGTAACATTTACAGACTTTCTCTTCTGTAATCGAAATCTCGATTAATAAATAAATTTGTGTTATGTGCCTTCTAAATCAAGTTCAGATTTAAAGAATATGTGGGTTGTTTTATTGAAAACAACGAACTTTTGTGATGGTTATCAAAATTAAATTTAATAACCAAATTTTATGGAACTTTAATGGTTGCATTCATTTATTGCATTTTGGGGTGAATTCGTAAATAATGTTTCACCATATACCGATACTACGAGGGTTATTCCCTTACATCTTTGATCTATGAAAAGAAAAATCTACTGACCTTCCAGTTTCATTTGCGGCGATTGCTTGATGTATGCTGTAGTCAGATTCATGCAGTTTACCGTTGATTTTGTTTTTGATTTACAGACAACTGAAGGTATTGTAACCTATGTATTTTTTAGTGTTGAAGATTTATGTAAACTCGTTTGAATCTGGTAATAATTTTTACAGTTTGTTTTTAATTTAAGTGTATTTGAATACAATCCTTTTTTATTCATTAAACTTTTAGTAGTAAAAGAGCTCTTAGGTAGGGACTTTTTATTTAAATTTTTGAATGTAAAATTTGTAATCTTTTATATTTTTATATTTTTTTCTGGCGTTTTCTTAAATAAATATGATTTTAATGTTATTTAAATCCAGTAAGACTGAACCATATAATTATGAAATTTTTTATTAATATTTTCATTAAACTAAATTTTTGAATTTGTTGAAATTAACTAATTTTTTGCACTAAATTTTTATCGGTCTGATTTCATTTTCTGATTAGTGATTTCAGACAGATTTATTAGATTCATTTAATCTATTTGATCTATTTAATTATCATTATTAAGCTTCATAATCAGATGGCGCCCTTCTTGTGTATGTTTGTGTGTTTTTTGAAACCTTTACCCATTACTTTTAGACAACTGCAGAACCAATACCTACGACCTGAATCTAAAAATTTGTAAGATAGAGCTAAATCTCAAGCCGTGGTAATCTTGAGCATCTTTTAAAGTAAGTATAATGTTTATTGATTTTTTATCGATTTTGTAAGTTATTTAGTTTGGAGAAAAAAGCAACGTTTCAAGTCTGGCGGCGTAAGATCGTACGATCTTGGCGGTCAGTTGATAGGACCATTTCGTGAAATGATTCGCTCCTCAAAACGCTTTCTCAGTAAATTGATCGTGGCTCCCGCCCGTCCTATTGGAACCACATCTGTTTCAAGTCTCCATTATCAATTGCAGGCCAAAGAAAGTTTGTTATCATATCGCGATAGCGTTCCGCGTTGACTGTTACTGTATGACCATCAACGTTTTCAAAAAGTAAGGACCGATGATTGCGCCGGCGTGCCAACCACACCATACAGTAACTTTCATTATCTGCTGGGGATTGTTCTCACACCAGAAGCGGCAATTTTGCTTATTGACAAAACCATTAAGCCAAAAATGTGCCTTATCTGAAAAGATGATTTTCTTACCAAACTCGGCAATTTGGTTTAACTGCAATACCGCCCAATCGGTGAACGTTCTCCGCAAACCATGGTCAGTAGGCTTGAGTTCTTGGGTGAGAACAATCTTATAAGGATGTACGCCCAAATCTTTCCTCCAAATACGCCACGTAGACATCGGTGAAAGGCCCAATTGCTGAGAACGGCGCTCAACAGACACATCATTTTCGTTCACACTTTCCCGCACAGCAGCGATATTTTCAACACTCCTTGCTTTTCCTTGTCTTGTCGGCAGCTTACAATCCAGGAGAATGTAATCGCGTTCAAACTTTTTAATTGTGCGCCTGATAGCGAGTTCAGAAGGCCGTTCACGTTGGCCGAAATCTGCGCAAAGAGCACGATAACAACTCCGAACCGAGCGCGAATTTTCGAAGTACCTTTGTACTACTACTAAACGTTGCTCTTTGGTTAAGTGATTCATGGTGAAATGTCAAACTATACTGACCACAAATTACGGTATGTGGGTTATGACAATTGAACTAATGCACTGACGCTTTTCAAAGTTCTATCATTCTTATTGGTAGACCCTTTACAATCATTTTTAACCTCAACTATTTTAATAGCATCATATATTATTTTTTCGATAAATTTAATTTGGAATTTGTTATCGTTGCACATCGCCATATAGGTAGTATATTCATTTTAAATTCATTTGGCTGCTCCAGAATTCGGCTGCCCGTGTGCCGTGCACACCTTCGCACACCGCTGGGGACGCCCCTGTTCATACGTAAAGTTATTTATTTTTTAATTGCACTGTATTTGTGGTTTGTACCTCTGTGGTACAAACTAGAGGCTTGCACGGGTCAAAGTTTGGTTTTTACCCAACCCGACGCGATAAATTTTCAACCCGATCCCGACTTTGAACTATTCTACCCGAACCCGTCTGAAGCCCGATTATTTTATAATAAAGTCGGAATCAGGCCCGAATTCCTTATATTATGAATATATAAAAATAGAAATATTGATTGCATTAGCAAATCAAAAGTCTTTTTAAATAATGAACTTGTTATTTTTATAAGAAAAAGTAACTCACCAAAAAATGCATTACTATTTTTTTATATTAAATAATATAATTTAATGTAAAACAATAATTAAAATAAATTAACCTTTATCTAAAATTTATAACATTTCTTATTTCAAATAATTAATAATATTATAATATTGGAAGTGCTGACATCTACAGCGTTTTAATAGAACTACTGATCGTGAGAAATCATTCCTCACGGTCTTTACCGTTGAGTTTGGAGATTGTTTGCAATTGGTTGTTTTCACGGTTACTAGATTGTGCGAAATGTGTAACTTTCTATGGTGGTCGTAGATAAATTATGTTTACTTTACTTGGAGTTCTCTTTAAAAACAAGCCGTACATGTCCGAAATAATATTAATTCCAGAAGATTCGACCCCGACCCAAGCTCGAAATTATGCTGTGTTACCCGGTTTTATCTCAACCCGCGGTCCGGGTCGGGCTTAGGCCTGAAAGTCAGGCCCGAACCCGTGCAGGTCTGTAGTACAAGCTATATAAACAAGTCAATAACAACCACGGCATTTAAGCGGGCATTATCATGTATAGCGCCCCCTCTTAGCGTTAACTTTGCTATCGACACCGACGTAACGTTCAAAATAATATAAATATAAACAGCGCCCTTGGCAACGCCAAAAGTTATAAATTAACTAATTTTCTACTCGTACGTATTTTCGTGAAAAATAAATACTGGAGCAATTAAATTTTAATTTTTTTTACTATGCCACCCCCAGGCCACCGGGAAATGTCCCGGTATCCTGGTGGGCCAGCACGCCTCTGGACGTAATAGTATATAACTAAATATAGGCATACATTTTACACGTGATCCACGAATTAACGAATCAAACGGAAATGGTTGGTTCCTCGTGCGGATAAGAGACTAAAAAGTAGACAAAAACAAATAATATTTCGGAAACTACATGACATACATGTTTCCAGTTTGATACACAATTTACAAACATTATAAATCATAATAGACAACGACATAATAGAAAGTTTTATCTGACAACTACAGAAAGAGGCATTTATCATGATGAGGTTGGCCATTATAGTTGGGAAATTCGATCTGTGGCGATTTTATGTATTGAAAGTATTCGATATTATTACTGTTTCTGCTGGTGCATATCTCTACCTTAAGGTTATGAATTTGCCCACAACCAACTGTTAGTGGAGGGGATGATTTCTTACTCCACAACGAAGATGTTAGATCAAAGATACGTAGATCATCGATCTTAGACAAAATCATCGTGAATTCCAATGTTTTCAACTTAAGTAGATATTTTACTGATAGCAATTCGCGCCGGATAAACAACGGAGGCTCCTGGGCTTCTACCTGCAATGCTCGGACTGGGGTAGACTGCATGGCACCGATGCATAATCGCAAGGATTTGCTCTGAATCCGATCTATACGTTTTAAATTTGTTCTGCATGTACAACCATACAGTGTGCACCCGTAATCTAGCCGAGATCTTATAATATATTTATATATAAGTAAACATACACTAACATCAGCACCCCATGTAACACGTGTTAGGGTACGCAAAATATTAATAGAACGTTCGCATTGAGTTGTCAGGTAACTGATATGTTTCGACCACGTTAACTTTTTGTCTAGTATTAAACGCAAATATTTGTATTCGTCTTTTATAGGTATATCCAACTCAGAGCATGACATATACGGTGGAAAGTTTAATCTTGATCGGGAGAAAAATATTACTGCTGATTTACTTGGCGATATACTAAGAGCGTTATCGTCTATCCAGGTTTTTATTTTGGACATGGCCTTGGTCATGTTCCTTTGCAATTCGTCTAATTTATCATGGCATAGACATATACACAGATCATCTGCGTATTGGATTATGTTGATATCATTATTAGCTATTTTATGTAAATCGACTGTATATAGAATAAAAAGAAGGGGGCTCAAGATAGATCCCTGAGGGAGGCTGTATGACACGTATCTGGGGCCAATTAGGTTATTAGTGGAAGATCGAATATACAGTTGCCGATCTCTGTACAGATTACAAATCATATTAGCTGCAAGCATTCGGACACCAAGATCTTGTAATTTTTTCTCCAGTAATTCCAGGTTAACGCAATTATATGCGTTCTCCAGGTCTATAAATATAGCTCCCAAGTGCCTTTTTTTGAAAATGAAAGTTGAACATCCGTGACCAAATCAGTAAGCGCATCAATCATGCCCATGTTTTTCTTAAAACCATATTGCCTAATGGGAAGCACGTTATTTTGTTCCAACCACCAATATAACCTGTTGTAAATCATTTTTTCAAATGTCTTGGTGATACAAGAAAGAAGAGAGATAGGCCTGTATGAGTTGTACTGAATCTGGATTCTTGTTGGGTTTTAAAATAGGGGTAATTAATATTGTTTTGAGTTTATTAACTTGTATATTTGAGCACCGCATATCGTTGAATGCGGAAAGTAAAATTTGCTTTCCAGTCGGTGGTAACAGAGATAAAAACTGATAAGTTACGTGGTCATAACCAGGAGCACTGTTAGATTTTTTAATTGCGTCATCTAGTTCTGTAGCCAAGAATGGATTAAGAAGAAAGTGGTCACTTTCATTGTTTAATATTGACTTATGTTCCGCCCTAACATAAGGCGGAGCCAGTTTGTCTAGTAAGTCTGGGAGTAAATTGTTAATAGTTTTATAAGATGCAGTTCTATTAAATTTTTTTATTGTTTTCCAAATATATTTGATGGAAGTGTCTTTATTTAGGTTACCTGTAAATTGCTTCCAACTATCTTTCTTTTTATTCTTTAAAAAACGTTTTGTGTAAGCCGAAAACTGCTTATATTTTAAGAAATTATCAATTGTGCGGTTTCGCTTGAAATTTTTACTTAACAGTTTTCTCTTTTGAATGATTTTAGTACAATCTTCATCCCACCAGGGAGGATGGGGTCTACCTTTGGGTATGAATGATCTATTGACCTTAAATGATAGATCAGCGGCTTCCTGTAAACAATGTATGACAAAAGAAATCTTTTCATCTGCTGAAAATAGATTAAGCACATTGTTAAGTTTAGCGCTAAGATGAATCGAAAAGTTAGGGAGTTTCTCTTGGTCAATTTTCCATTTCCTTTTAGGATATACCCTAGAGAGATTAGGACCGTTATAACCTACTGAAATACAGATCGGGAAATGATCAGAGGAGTATGTATCCTCTAAAATAACCCAATTGCTTCTTGAGGCAATCTCGGGGGTACAAAGAGTTATATCGACTGCGGAGAGGTTAGCACCGGGTGGAGTGAGTCTTGTTGGGCTCTAATCATTTAAAAAAACACAGCCAAAGCTATCAATAGCTTTTAGTAGGACATTGCCTTTGTTGAAAATTTTTGTCGATCCAAATACTCGATGATGAGCATTGAAATCGCCTGCTAAAATGAAAGGCGAAGGTATCTGAGAAAACATTTTCACATAATCTTCACAGGAAATATAAGAATTAATTTCACAATACACAGACACGAACGAAATATTGCATTTAGGCAATATAACACCACAAGTCAAGATGCCACTGTTAATTGAATTAAATGTAAGAGGTGTATTCTTTTATCGATTAGGATAGCGACACCTGCGTATCCATCATTGCGATCTTTCGTCGATCTTTTGCGATCTCGTGGTACTTAAAGTTAACAACTTGGTTAGGTTTATAGCACGTCTCTGAAAGGAGTGCGACGTTTACGTTAAGATCTACTAACAATTTATCCAGGTTACATCTTTTGGATAGCGCTGATTGAACATTCCACTGTAAAATATTGATGAAATAAATAAAGATTATTAAAAGTTTCACAGTTTTATTAAAATATACCTGACAATATTGTTTCGACAGCTATGCTGTCATTATCAAAGGTAATATAATTATAAACAAACACGTCGCTAAGGTAGATACAAAATAGGTAACTAGATAAAATAATAATAATAATAATAAAAATTAATAATAAAAATCATAATTAAACATCTAATACTTCCAGTAACGGAGAATTACTGAGCTCAAGTTCTTCATTCATTAAAGGTACCCTGAGTTTGTGTTTGTATATCTCAAAGGCTTCTAAAATGTCTAATTTGCGTTTGTTATTACAAAAATGTAGGAATTTAATATTATTTTGAGGAGTCATTGTGTGATTTTGTTCTAAAAGGTGTTTGGCGTAATTCGATTTTTCAGGATGTTTATTTTTGTAATGACGTAATAATAATAAATAAGTAATTCTCCGTTACTGGAAGTATTAGATGTTTAATTATGATTTTTATTATTAATTTTTATTATTATTATTATTTTATCTAGTTACCTATTTTGTATCTACCTTAGCGACGTGTTTGTTTATAATTATATTACCTTGATATTTTAATAAAACTGTGAAACTTTTAATAATCTTTATTTATTTCATGATTATGGAGTTCCACAAAATAAGGCTGGAAACAATAAACCAAAAAAAAAAAAAGTAAAATATTGAGTTTGTTATTAATTATTTTATTAGTAGTACTATCCATTATCTAGGGGAAGTTAAGCGTACAATTCGGATGTATCCGATTGATAATCCTGAGAAGAGAGACTCGATAGTACGTCTTCTTGGAAAAGGTTAGCATTACTACTTTCATATAGATAAACACTGTTTTTTAATTTTGCCACTAATCGTTTCATTCTAGATTTTAGTTTACTCGTTTTAATTTCTCTAATGGCTGAAATAATTATTTCAATTAAAGAAGTTACCTCAGAAGTGGTTTGCTTAGCAATAACGTACGGATTATCATGACCTTTAACAGCTTTTAGAAATTCGCAAAATTTACTATAGTTAATAATTTTTTCTGTACTAAGTTGAAGATAATCTTAAACTCTTCAAATAGGACTGAATCATCCTCTAGGATTGGTTGAGGTTTTTTTAAATTTTTTTATGAGGACGTTTCAATTGAAACATGTTTGTCGTCAGGACTTGGTTTTAGGTTAATTTTTCTAAAGATTCAACGGATGACGGTGCAAATCTTTTAAACTGGCTGCCTGAAGCAGTTTGTAGATTGTTCACACTTTCTACGTTATCAAATATATTATGAGTACCTATTGCCGGGTTATTAGTTGGGGAAAGAGTTATATTAGTATCAATCTTAGTAGTATTGTGAATGATATCCTTTTGTTTATTAGTGGCGGTCTTATTGAGATTTGCAGTGTTGTGGAGAGCTGGGTTATCATTATTTTGAGCATTTGGACAATTGCTGGCAACATGGTTTAAATTCTTACACAGAAAACACCGTAGCTCGTCAGTAGAGAGATAGATTCTAAAGTTATTATTTTGAAACTTGAGAAGGAAACTGGATGGAAGTCTGTCGCTCTCCTCCAAAGCTATGTATACCTGTCTGCGAAAGCTAAAGATATGTTTGTATTCCGGGTCACTTATGCCAGCTCCTATGAAAGATATATTTGAAACAACTTTAACATTAAGTTTTTTCAATTCATCCAATAAAAGATTATTAGGGATGCATGGTGATACATTTGATATAATAACTCGTTTTGTAGGAGAAACTAATCTCCGTGCTGGAATAAATTTATCTTCAATGGTGATACCTTTATGATTCATCATGAACTCGTTTAACAACGATTTACTGGCTAAAAATATACAGATTCTATTGTTCGATACTCGCGATGCAAATATAATATTGCTAGGGCTGATGAGTTTACCTACACTTATAATGTAATTATTTTTTGGTATTCCATCGGTGGAACCAAATAATAAGCCTTGATTTCTATTGGGATAATTAAATGTGTCGGTAGTAGGTTGAATTAAGACATCAGCAAACGTATTGCAATGGGGTGACATACTCATATAATATCCGCTACCAACCTCTTGACTGGTGGCACAGACATAAAATATGCAAGTTTGCAGAAAGCTAATTCTTCTTAAATTTCTTTCCAAATTAGAAATTTTATATGTTGTGAAGTTATCCAAATCAATTCAAAAATTTATTATCTTCTTGATATTACGACGAAAAGGTAAGTTATATGCATTTCTTTGCACGAAATTTCATTTATTAAACTTTGTAACCTCACTTTGTTCTTTCAAATTATTAAAATGCATGTTTTTTATAGGTTAATCAATGCACAAACGACACAACCTCCTCTCAATGCGTTCTGGAGATTACTGATTGTTTTTCACAATACAAATTACATTAAAACATTTAGAAACAAAAACAATATAACATTATCAAGTAATCCATGGACAAAAATTTGACATTTAAAATTTTTAAATAAAATATAAATTTCTTTAAATTTTAGATTTAATCACATTAAAAGAATCCCCCAACACTTCCTTAAACTAATAATATAACATTTTTATTTCTAAAACCCAACAATAACCCACAATTTGAGTCGAACAAGCAAATTTTCACACTCGACAAAAATTGTAATAATTTCCATTTAAATCTGTCCACATACCAATTTTACCCTTTAATCTTTACACAAAATGATTATTTAACTTTTCCCAATAGTTTGACATCAATAACAAACACTTATAATACAAAATTAACTAAAAATGAATTTTAATATCGGCACAGGTGTATGGACATTTTTAAATTGAATTGGCTGAGAAAACACACATAGAACTACAAAAACTTTATACAACTTACACAGCCAAGATGTTATCCAACGAAATTCCACAATAACATCATGAACCTACATTAATTAAATTAGAACGGTGACTCGATAAGCCAATACTATGAATCGCAAAAGAAAAATCACCCATTTTGAAAATTAAGCAAGGTAAGTTACTTTAATATATGCAAATCTACTCATAATAGCCCGTTTTGTTATATTCTAGGTGCAATTTACCAAATTTGAGCTATTGACGGAAGATCAAGAAAACAATTCAACGTATCAATCGTTGTATTAAAAATTACAATTATTAAATTATATACACACTTAAATATATATAAATATAATGATCAAACCGTTTTCGCCTAAATCACACGAACTCGGAACGATGATGTGCACCGTATAAAAGACCGATGCAAACTGTGTATGTGATTTCTTGTTTGTTTTAAATATCTGCAAAATTTTGTATTGATTGAATATTAATGCGAAAGGAGAGACTCTAGGCAAGTAAACAATGTTAAAAGCACACAGCAAAAAAATCAGCAATAAAGCAAAATAACTCCCCTACAAACTTTCACAAGAGTAAAAGCGCCTGTAGTGTAAATAATGCAAACACTGCCTTAATGTGAAAGCATCCCTTTTACTAGCGTGTTATTTTTGTTGAAAAGGAATAACAGTGTTACCACATCAGCAAATACATATAGTACATCATTCAAGTTACATATGAATAGCAGCATTTAACCGGTAATTATTGCAACTGAAAGGGTAAATGTTGACATTAATTGTAGAACAATAAATCTTCGCGTGTAGAACATTAATTAGTTTACTAATTAATTAAACAGCATACATTGTACTATGTGTGTATACTATTTTTGAATGTACAATATATTAATGGAAATTAAATTAGTTGGACCCTTTAATTTTTATATCTAGAAATTAATCATTTAAATATTTAAACATCGTGCGTAATAAGATTGCGGTAATTGTTATTTATGTATTAAGGGCATAATGAAACTTTTATGGCCAGAAGCGTAATTTCCAAAAAAAAGTTTGTAGGGCCATAAAAGCAAGTTATGCCCGCTATACATACACTATTTTATGCACAGCTTAAGTTCTTATCTCAAATCTATTATTATGTAAAAATCTAATTAAATGAGTACGTAGGTACATCAAGCAGCTGTGCGTATACTTATGTACTTATACGAAGTACGTTACTATAACTACTATTCCAAAATATTTATTTTCATTGGTGATAAGTTTACAAATTATATTAAGAACCAATCAAGTTCTACAAAAAACTTCTGACATTTAATTGACGTTTTGTAATTGCCCATCTGACTATAAAGAAGCCCTTGAGCCATAAAGAGACGGTTATGTTTAGATGAGTCTAGCAATAATATTGAAATAAATAAAGATTATGGAGTTCCACAAAGTAAGGCTGGAAACAATAAACTAGCAATAATAGTCTAATTATAATGTATCTGTGCATAAAGAGTATTAATCAAGCGGCCCGGATCGATTCCTAGAAACGGCGCGGCGAGAGGATTTTCTCATCGACCTATTATAAAGGCTCAGCACTCTTCGCCGTACTGTCGGAACGCAGATTAAGCAGCTGGTCTCGACAACCACGCAACACCTAGCTGTAATTGTCATTCAGATTGACACCTCGGCAATGGTAATTATAATTACTATTAATAACAATTCAATTAAAATTGATAAAATTAGTTAATTTCTTTTATAATTACTTCGTCCAGATGAAATGTGACAGATAAAGAAAATGTGAATTATAGATAGATGAATTTTTATAGATAAGCACTTGAAGAAGAGCAAATAATCTTGAAAGCAAAAATTTTACGAAGCACGGCCATAAAATACCTTCATCAATAATGAATTTATTTTAGATAATACTTTAATTATACAGGGTGAATCTTAAATTGCTGATAGGTTTATACCATGCAGTTTGCATAATGCTTATACCATGCTTTGAATGAGACCCGAAATAAATTAAATGTTAATTTGTATTATTATCGGATTTTCCAGGTAATGCCAAGGATATGAGTTCGTATAACATAGTCTATTATTTAGTAGGTAATCTTAGTGGAATTATATGAATCCATACTAATAAAAAGGCATAGTGTCACAAACGGGATTATTTTAAATGAAATCCTTTTTGTAATATTTCAACTTGCATTCATTTATTATCAAGAGTAGTGCGATACTCGCCCACACGTCGCCACGCGCGGTACACAATCTGCATAAGCCTTGAGAATAAAATATACAGTTTGAATCTCATTAGAATAAAATATACAGTTTGAATCTCATTAGAATAATTTATACAGTTTCATTCGAATAATTTATACAGTTTGCATCTTATTATATATTCATGTGTTCTTCGTATCCCACTTAATGTATTCAATTATTCAGTAACGTTTCCGCCTTCAGCAGTATATAAACCCGCTTGTTTTGGCTTCAAATCAGTCTGTGCCAGGACTCACCAGAAGCCTCATCAAGAACAAGCGGGTAAGTGCTCTTTTGATTAATTATGGCTTAGTTTGCTTAGTTGAGTGGGCGGCGCTTATTCGCCCACTCTCTGCGATAATTATGGGTAGTTGTGACCAGGCTACCCGGCTTAGTTATAATCTCTAGGAGTCTAGCTCCTACGCTTAGTTAGTAGATTTAGTGCTAGAACAGGGTTGGTTCCAACCTCCCCTGTATTGTATTAGTTTAGGAGGACATATACGTCCTCACAATATGTATCAATATGTCAACATGTATGTTAACCTTTTGTACTCTTTTTATTGTCTTTAGTATATAGTTGTTTTTTACAACTTGAGTTTGATTTATCTCTACCTCTGACTACGTCCTCCAGTCACGAAAACCCCACGTGACAATATCTTTCGGATAGTTGAAACTATTTGACTGATTATCGCATATTACACTTTTGTGATAGCACCATAAGAAAAAATCAAACGGATTCAAATTTGGTAACTGCGAAAAACCATTCTTTTTCACGGCTTCTTTCTGTCCACATTTGAAGAAAAGCGTTTTGACCTCAACTCTGTAGTGTATTGTTCGAACCAAACGTCGTTGAATTCGTTCTATGAAAATAAGGCTCGACAAGCTGGTAGTACCTCATTTTCTAAATATCTTCTGCAGTTAAAGTTTCGTCTCAGAAGAATAGTTCCATAAAATAACATTTAATAATTCATAACCAAACATTTACCTTTTAAGATAGCTATGTAGGTACATACTTCTTCCATTCGGAAATAGTTAATGCATGAGCAATACCAGGAATTAAGGTAGTATATTTATTTAGAGATTCATTAAGCCAGAAAGTAGTTTCTTCGGTGAAAATAATTTTTTTAGCAACTCGATGTTATTATCTTTTCTATTATCTCTTCATTACAAAATTGTGATTGTATACAGTCATCTTCATTGTGTTATTGCAATGGTTGAACTTTTATAAGGTTGAAGTTTGAAGTAAATTTTAACAGATTTTTGTCAGATGCAAGGAATTTCCCTGAAGGGAGAGCAACAAGTATAACGCAGATGCAAACTTGCACACCAATTCGTATTCTCTCTCCTCAACCAACCCTCATTAAACTGAACTCCTTCTTCAATATACCAGAAAAAAAAGCAGATACCTCAATGCAAAAACTGCCAACGTTATGGACACACAAGCAACAGAAGCACCAGACCAGCTCGGTGTGTAAAATGTTCCGAATTACACGACTACCGCACTTGTACTAAAAACCGTAAGGACAGTAAAGAACCAAACTGTGTATTATGTGTAACCACCCGGAAGACTATAAAGGCTGCAGAGTCTAGGTAGATATTCTCAACAGAAGATCGCAAAATCCAAAGTTTGGCATTGCTTTTCGCCAATACCAACAGCAGAAACAACAGCCGCAACAGATGCAGCAACAGAAACAACAACAACAAAGTCAACAGATGCAACAGTTATCTCAATCTGCAAGTCAGACGCAAAAAACCTTCTGCTCTACAACCTCAAAATCAAATGCAATGGCAAACCCAAGAGATAGGTTCTCACCTCCAGCAAAACCTGTATAACCAAACAGTCGGTCAACAAGCAAATGATTTGACATCTACAATAATCTCATTACAGTAAACCATCCTAACACAACAAAAAACTATCAATGAACTAACCACACAATTAAAATTACTCAGAGAAGAACTAAGTAACAAAAATGGCTCCTCTGTATAAAATTGCATTATGTAATATGCCAATGGGCTCCCAAATCACAAAAATAGGTTGAAACTCTCCTCAGACATAAAGAAATCGATATTTTACTTGTATCTGAAACTCATTTCTGCATTACAATTAATTTTAAGATACACAATTATAAGGTCATCAAGGTCATCATGATCCAGTAATAGCTGCATACAACCTACAGCACAGTTTAAATGAAGTCTTGCAGTGGACCAAAAAATGGCGTGTAAAATTAAATGAAAAAAATTTTTTCACATTACCTTTACAAAAGGCAAGGATATTACACCGCCAGTACTCATTAATGGTATACCGCTAACACAAGTTTCGGAGATTAAATACCTCGGTTTGCACCTGGATAAGGGCCTGACGTGGAGAATCCACATTTGGAAGATGCGTAAACAACTCGGAGATAAGTTTAGAAAACACTATTGTATACTTAGCAGAGGATCCAAACTATCCCTCTAGAACAAGCTTCCTGTCTACAATGCAACGTTTAAATCCAAATGGACATATGGCATGTGGGGAACAACAGCAAACTCCAACATCCAAATAATGGAAAGATTCCAATCAAAAGTTTTACGCGCTAGTGCGATTCTCCCTACTTTGTGCGTAGTGTGGACATCCTAAGTGACTTAAAAGTGGACTCGGTCAAAAATGTGATTGTTAAATTAAGTGAAGAGTATCTAAGAAATCTAGAATCTAGTAATCTAGAATCGCATTCAAATCCATTAGTCCTAAATCTACTAGATAATAGTACATACAAAGACTAAACAGGTATAAGCCTCTGAACTTGCATATAGATTCTAATCTAAGTTAATACTTGTGTTATAAAGTATTGTCTATAAGTTACTTCTATGTTGTAAATCACTGGATTTCAACTTCATGTCATTTTTTTCATGTCATTACTAGTCTCTAACATATGTTTTGTTTATTGTAAATTACAGATTGCAAATAGTAGATATACATTAATAAAAAAAAGAATAACAAAAAATCATTATGTCATTTTTGATTTTATCGAGAAAAATTTACTAAAAAGGCAAACGTTTGTGACCTGCTGGAACGTATCACGACCTACCTCACTTATAATATCAAATAACTGATTTAACAAACGAAAGGGTAGTGTTTAAAAACAATATTTGGGCAAGTACGAGTATACGCATTACGGTATCACATCTCATTTTGTTTGTGATCTTAGTCTATGTATTGCAGATCATGACCGAAATAAATGGCATGTTTACACTAATTTAATACTTTATTATTATTATTGCATGTTAGGAGCGAGTTTCTTTGCAATAACGTAACCGTAACTTACCTTTTTACTTTGAAAACTAAATACTGATAATAGACAACACAACTTCGCTTCTGTTCGAGTTAGATCCACTATCTTTAATAACAGTTGCAGTTTCCTGAAGTGGTACATTACAAACAAGCTAAGATTTAAATTTATGTTTAAATAAAAATTATTAAGTACGAATAATCGTAATAATACGAAATCAATAAATCACAATATCAATGCCTTATTTGTAACACTACATCAAATGTGTTTATGTAAAATGATTTACTGTTATTAAATAAATAATCGCAACGAAATAAATGATTTCCATTTTGTGTATTTTATGTTAAATATCTAATAAATAAGAAATTAGTGGCCGAACCTTCGTAGGAATAATTTATCTCATCTGCCTAATCTTACAACATCGAGTAAAGCTAAAATGATCTTAATAATAAATAAACATCTTAATAACTACTTTTATTACTTCGTAAAACTATGTAATCTGTCAAAATAATTTGAAAGTTGAATGTTATTGGGAGGCTGTCTATGAAGAAGGATCTGATTGTGTTTATGAACAGCTGTTTGTTTACAAAATTTATAAAGATGCTCCTTTCTATTAAAGAAAATGCCATCAGTAATAACTAAAAAGTAAATATTTTTAAATGTACGGCTATTTACTCTTAAATTACCTGCAAATTAACAAACTTCTTAAAACAACATAACAAGACAGCCCTGTAATGTAAGTAGTTTATTATTATTGATAATTTAAAATCAAGCAACTACATTAATCTTTCCAATAACTGTTAACTATCCCTTTTGTTATAAGTACATTATTTTAAACAAGGATAATATTTAACTAAAAATAGATCTAATAAAGCCCGTAAAATTTTCTTAATCGTCAAACGTGCAAAATTCAAGACAATAATGTAAAATCTACTTCCTGGAAGAAGTGATAACCACGTGTAAACTACATAAATATTAGCTGACATTGAAGTAACATAAACTAAACAGGACGAAACGAAAATAATAGTCAAAACAAACTGTGACATCACCTAGTAACATCAGCTGTATCAATGTATCAGATATCAGATTGAAAATGCATTTTGGTACATGCAGTTCCAACTGTGATTCTTAAACCAGTAATCACCAAACCTACTTTTCAAAAACAATTGCTTTTCTTGGTTATTATGGAAGATAGGCACTAATGATATTAAGCTTTTTTTTGCATTTTATATGTACTCACCTATTCAGAGGATACGAATCGTCAGAAAAACATCCTGTAATGCATTGACTATAAAAATCTTGAATTCACAAAATTCAAATTTGAAAATCTTTGAAATTGCAGTATATTTAAATATTTTTTTATGGAGCGAATGCGTAGATAATTTAAATTTAATGTGGAGCTAAAATGGCCAAATTAAATTTAAAAAAGTAGAGTCTATCTTATATTCTTGTGTGGTTTACTTGTTTAACACAAACAGTATTTCTCTCAAAATTAATTTATCTTAAGATTCTGTTTATACAACTACCAAAAATTTCAGACTACCAGAAGCAGAACATACGCCAATTCTACATGTAAAAAAATTTAAGGAACTATTTAAAAAATGAAAGTTGCAGGTAAGAGAAGTTTTAGGGCATAGGTAATTTATGCTTTTTAATATATATTTTTTAAAATTTAAATAAATATATATGTAGCTATATTGCACAACTTTTTGCTCACCCTACATGAATTGTCTAATGGTCATAGAAATAATGTATCCAGGTAAAGCATAATACATAGTATATTATGGGAGAAGTGGTTGAAATAAAATTTCAACGTTGAGAGTGGTTTTTTTCAACGAGCGATAGCGAGTTGACAAAAGTAACCCAAGCCGTTGAAATTTTATCAGCCACGCGTTGCATATACTATTTTTCTTCAAATTTTTAGTAAATTAATGCACTTTAGAAAAAATTATACATAAAGTCATTTTATAGTGATATTTCTCTTGTCAGCAATTGAATGTCGAACAATTTGAAATTCAAAATCCCGGTAGTCCGAAAATTTCAACCTCTAGTGGTTGAAATGCGATTTCAACCATCGTTATTAATTGCAAAATGAGTGATTTCAATGTCATGAGTAGAAAAATAAAATTGCCATTGAGAAAAAGCCATACATTCGTAGAGCCAACTAGATTATCAAGATAACCGATGCAAGTAGAGTTGCGAACATAATGAAACTAGATGGTAAAGATAATATATAATGAAAACTACAAGCAAAGTGATGTGAGCATTCTCATATCCGTACACCTTCCTAACATAGTTATACAGTACATATCTCAGTAGATTACACTAGTTACTCGCTAGATTGTTTAAGCACCAATTTAGAGAGACTGCACCATTAATTTCTGTGTAAGATCTGCTTAACTCTAACGCTACGGTAATCAAAGAATATAAATTTATTTATTTTTTATTTATTTATTTATTTATGGTAAATTACCATTTTACAAAATATGTTGTTAAGAAGTAAATTATAATATCTATAACTATATGCAAACAGAAATATTATTATCTTCAAGTGAAATTCAGTTATGTTCAAATCTTCCTAATATATGCTGTGTGTTGTAAGCTTTTCATCAATTACACAGGCCCACTAAAATAAAAAAAGTCTTGTAGTTGAAAGGTGAGGTACCATACCGTATGCTTTTTGGTGTGCTGAAAAGGTATCCGTGGACAGAATTCACCCATCACTCAAGGATTTCGACATAACCTCAAAAAACACCTCAAAAAATTTATAAAAATACATCTAAAAAAATTGTTGTGTGATGGGTCAATTCTGACGCCGGATTCGTTTTCAGCACACCAAAAAACATACGGTATACCTTTCAACTACAAGACCATTTTGTGGGCCTGTGTTATCAAAATGTTTTTAGTACAGTTTAATATAGGTTTCAGTTTGACCAATTTAATTTACAATACAAACGTACATTAGATTGCTTGGCAATGATATCCTGAAGGACATTTCAAACTCCATTACCATTTTTTTTATTTTGAAACTTCTATACACCACTCAGGAACATAAAGAAATAAAAATAGTTATAAGAATAGTGCTTCGGTTCGTCCAGAATGAAGCCTTGGATCGTGGATCATCAATTTAACTATACTTATAAAGCTTTCAATAAATTTCAATAAAAATTGATAAAATAAAACCAAAAAATTTAAAATATAACAACAACCTATATATAATCATTATAAACACATAGAATAATATATGTTGAAGAACATACACTATGTACACAAGATTTAATCATCAAATAACTCTCAACTATTATACAAATCTAAAGATAATAATTAACTGAATAGTCTAAAAAAGAAAGATTAACAATCATTAATTAATAAGTTAAAATAATTTGTAAATCTTTAAATTTATTTAAAAAAATCAAATCTCCATTCAGAGTATTGCTGAAAGCGGAATAAACGTTAAATTCTATTACTTGCTTGGATATTTTAATATTGCAGTATTGATTAAATAACAGGACCAAGTGTTTTCAGCAGCCAAAAGCTTCAATAAAATGTCTCATAATATAATCGCCATTCAATCTCGATCTCCAATTATGAAATCCACGTTTGTGATAGATCGGAGAACAAGTAGAAACTAACACAATATCCTCCAAGTCTATCCACGAAATTCCTAGTAAGTAAGGAAAGAACTATTTAAGAGACTGAAGAGTAGTAAAATAAAAAATACACAATAGTTCGTTGATCTCAATAGCGTAAGAAGGTATTTAGAAATCTTATCCTTTAAATAAAAGGATAATATAAGCTCTATTATAATCTCTAATAAGCTCTATTAAATATAAGCTCTACTAATAGAAGCAAAAATAAAAACAAATCTTCAATAAAAACTATACCTAAAAGTAAACAATAAAGATATAAAGCACTGTGCTGAGCACCAAATCAATAAACCTAACCTCACTTTCAGACTTCGTCAATATAGTAGGTGTGTTTCAATTTTGAAATCCTAATGTTGATTAACCAAATTTGATCAGAGAAAAAGCAGTCCATACATTAGAAATACGAAGCGGAAATTAAATAGGGTGGTTCGGAAACAATAAGCTGACCAACCACCAAAGAAATGCAGTTATATTTCTCCTACAACTAAAATATAGATCTTGATTTACTACATGAAATGACAGTTAATTAATTTACCAAGGCTGATTGTTAATTGGAGTAATAGTAATGAGAGAATGCACTCTATACTAATCATGGGCACCTGCACATACAAGAGCTGTGTCGTCTATTAATGGCTACCTATGATCCACACAATTAATAGTAATGCATCTCCCAAAACAAACATTATCATTTAAAAAATCTAGTACGTATAAAGCTCACATAGTCAATATAAAACTCCCAGAATAAAATCCTGCAATAGTGTCAAGGCAACATGGGACCGAAAACCATAAAATTACTTCTCCCAGAAATTAAAATTAAAAAATTCAAAATAATTACTAATTTATTTTAAATGAGAAAACGCTAGGATTAAAGTTTATATAATATGCGCATCGTGTAACGCTGCTTGTTACACAGGCACGTGATTTTGTTATTGTCGAGACTCATTTCTCGCCGAATGAAAAATAGAAATAATCATATAAGATCAAGTGAGTAAAATGTAGTACTCCCAAAAATAACTCGGTGTATGTAGTTGGGTAGACAACACAGAAAATACTAGAAAATAAAAGTTATAACAATAAACATTATACAGACAAATCCAGGCAAATGGTAATGCCACAGTTTAATAACATACAGTAGCCCGACACTCGCAAATATTGATAGCCACTGCTCAGAACGTTGGCAGAAGGTAGACAGCAGTTTTGTTTCATACGCGCAACCGAGCACATCAAATTAGCTAGAGCCTTATAACGTTAGTTGTGCATTACCAGTAGCCCCGGGCGGATGGAATGGAAAAATGTTCGTTAGTTTTTTCAGGTATTTTTTAGGACTTTTTTACTTATTAGGTATTCAAATTGTATACAACTACTTAGTTGTCCGGAATTATTTCGAAATAAAATGAAATGATAAAATTTCAGTGCAAGAATGCTATTCTTCTAATCTTCCATTCATTACATGTGTTTTCCTCAACAAGTAAATGAAGAATTTAGGTCATCCCGGAATCACCACCTGTATAAACAGATTCGATAAGATCGGATTGCAAATATTATCTATACTGTTACAAATGTCAGCGACATATGATATGACTATCAGATGTTTATTTTTTGCAACTTTTTTGTAAAGAAATGTTGAAGTATGTTAATTTAAGTTCAGTTAATAAAAAAAACTAATTGTTCAAAGGCGTCAATTAATTTTGTTGATACACGCAATTCTATTTCCTCTTTTACTATTATACCACTATAACAAGAGTTTTCAGTTTTTACAAAATTTACTCGTCACATCATTTTACTGAATATGTCTCTGCATCTTGATCACCAGCATTCAGACGATGTCGACCGATAAACTTCGGTGAACTGCTTCGTTTGTGGGCGTGATGTTCGAAGCTAGCTTAACGACATCAAAGTGTCGACACGTAAGTGGACCTACTGGTTGTTAATATTTATACTGTGGCAATGCTTAAGGCGATAGGACACGGTTTTTCCACATTAAACAATCATTGCAAGTCACGTACTGCGTCGATACTACTTCTACTTACGTCCATATACGAAACATCAGAAGGAAATAGACTGAGTTATTTGTATTTTTGTAAAAATATAAATGTAGCAAAAAGAAAATGTTTATTAGAGAAAAATTAAATAAGTTGGGTAGTTAAATAGGTATAAAATGTGTAAAAGATGTTAAACTGAACAAATTTGTAATAGTTGTGTAAATAAATGGCATTAAAAACAAAACTTCGTTATTATTTGTATTAAAACATTTACTCTCTAGACTAACTACATTTAACTGAACCGCATCAAGTATTTCCCCCTAATCTATAACGAAATAGGTAAATGCCCAAAGTTCTATTTTATGGAAATTTTGTTTAATTAAACAACAATCTATATATTTAAAACACAAGGCTTATATTTGTTCCAGTTCGTTTGAGAGGTCTACTGGACCGAAATACGTGATTCTTTTTTATATTGAAGCTTTCATTTTGTATATTAGTTAACACTACTTAATATCTGTATTTCATTATTTTTATATTTTTAAATAAATGAATCTAAAACATTTATTTTGATACGCAAGAAAAGGAATATCTACTTGCAGCTCCCTCTCAGTCCCCAGCGTTGGTAGCTTTTGGAACTATTCACGATCATAAAAGTTTGCACCAAACCCGAATTAATTGAAAACCGCATTTTTTCTTTTAAACCGCATATGTATTAATAACAAAATGCAATAATAATAATAACATGTATTAGCATAATATTTTTATAATTAATAAAAATTCTACTACTTAAACGTTTTATTCACTTAGTCTTTGTTAGTTACATATACTGTGTGTTCATAAATAAGCATTTGTTCTTGGAATTTATTCTTGTAAATACTATATACTAAATAAATCGACACATTTAAAACACAAGGTTGATTTTTGTTCCAGTTCGTTTGAGAGTTCCACTGGTCCGATTTACGTGATTGTTTTTTTATATTGATGCTTTCGATGTGTAGCATCCAGTTTATTGCGATATTTTCTTTTTGTATTTCTCATAAATATGTGGTAGCAAACGGCACCAACAAATAAAATAGTAATTAAGCCGTTATTGTAGGAAAGCTTAAAGCGTTGTAAGTGGTATCCTTTTGTTATATTACAAGATTTACAACTGATCCCGCAGAACCCCAAAATATTTCCACGAAACCCCAGGGGTTCCACGGAACTCACTTTGGGAATCAACTTTTTTTGTGACATTTTCCATTTCAATGAGTATCCGGAAATATCTCGATGGAAAATTAAAAAAAAAATAATTTCCGGAAGTTTGCCAACGCTATTTTTGAAATACGTACTAATAGACGTTTTGAAGAATTTTTAAACAAGATCGATTTTTGATTTTATTTTTATCATATCGTAAGATAGAATTTCTGTATGTATTGTATAGAATAAACCGGAGGGCAAGGTATAAGATAGCGAGGAAGATATGTCATAAGATAGAAGGGCAAGCTGAGAGAGAGGAGTGCTGGGTTTAGAATTTTCAACTGGTTATGTTTGGTTGCGTTTATTTAAATAATCACTCACGAAAATCCGAAGAATTGTAATCACACACCGAATGTTAGATATAGGGAAACCCTTCAATCCATTTGACCGTCATGTCTTGACGAGGTTTACCTAGTAACGAAATTAAAGTAAAAAGCAACATTCAGCCCATCTCAGTTCCCCTCAGTTATTAGGCTAATGCACTATCTTTGTCGTATAGTGTCATATTCTAGATATGCATTTGTCGTGTGGTTAGAATTTACAATCGTCCATATCAATCAATCAAAGTAATAACGTCGCTTGTTTCTTTAATACTATGATTATGTTTTTCGTATCTATTTCGTAACCGACGTGCGGGCTTCTGTTGCTGTTTGCAGCCGAGTGCCCCGTCTTTGTTCGATTAGGTAACGTGTAGGATAAACAAAGAGAAATTGATTCTTTACTATAGAAGTTTTTTTGAGAAATAGAATAAGAAAAACGTTAAGATCAATTCGTTTAAAACGTGGTCGCGTCCTATCTTCTTAAAAAGACTTATCCAGCATATTGAGAAATACTGCATGTTTAATGAGTACAGAAAATTAAATTAATTTAGCTTGTCTAGACGCTGGTTTATATAGCGGTTTCTGGTTGTAAATGATTTAACATGTAACTTCTCCAACTTGCACTGACTACGGCAGTTTCCGGACAATTGTTCATTCGTTGTGTAATTTCTCAAACCCTTGCATTCTACTCATTTGGCCTTGCATGTATGTTTCCAGTTTAAATTACGCTTTCTTGGTTGCTACACAGTGCTAGTAAATTAAAATGCAATATACTCTATATTGAATTTGCAAACAACCAAGTAAAGCGTTAGGTTAAATTGGTTGGTTATTGCAAGTACGTATGCAATTTACCACGAACAGATGTGGTTTATTATAAAAAATTACACTTTTGCATTTTTTATTTTATACTGCATGTTATTTTCATTTACGTTTATATTTTTTAATAAATTCAATTAGTGTTAAATTATCCCCAAGTAAAATGAAACGGTTAAACGGCTAGCGAATTGTGAGCATTATGTATTGTTGGTTGTACACAAAAAGTTGCTATGATTTTTTACTTCTAGTTAATAAATGTGTATATAGCATACAGGTGTGGAAAAACAAGAAGGAAGTATCTGCGAAACCATGTGTGTGTATGATAAGGAAGAAACCACCTTTTGTTTTTAGAAATAATAAAAAGGTTTATTATGAAGAAATACGGGTTTTTTTCTACATCAGATTTGTTTATTTAAGTAATGGGTAAATAACAATAAATATAATGCAGGTATAAAGAACAGTTTTCTTTTTCATTTTTTTGTTTTCTGTAGATAAATTAATTTTTCGGTTCTTTTCTTTTTATAACAGAATATCAAATAAAACTTGAAAATTTCTATTTTGGCTACAAAAAAAACAACTATTATTATAAAATATTACTACATTTCATGTTAATGTTAACGAAGGCAATTTTTTTCATAAAAAAATAACCCCTTAAGAAAAATATTTAAATTCATTTAAAAGGAAATATTTTCTTTAAGCTCTCTTAATTCATTTCCCGGTGAGCTTTTCAACAAAAGTTAAAAAGTTATGAATTTTAAATAGTCCGCCTAATTTAATTACACAAACATAAAAGGTTTATTTAGCACTAAAAAGGGCTTTATCAGTAACTTTAAAATAAAAGCAAATACAAAAATATCTTATATGTAAAACATTATTCTCGAACAGTTTCACAATGTATTCTTTTCACGACTTTCGGTAAAATTTCATTCAGCCCTCTAAAAAAGTACTTGAAAAACAAAGCACGAATGCATCTTGTGTTAACTCTTGGGAAATTATCCAAGTACTCCAAATAACCCTGGAGCATCTGTGTAGTCGTTTAATTAATCTTATTCTTAATGTATAATAGAAATTATGCCCTTTTGGGGTCATTAAAGTAAACCTAAGAAGCAATACGACAGGAATAAAACGGAAATAAAGTGAATACTTCATCCAGAAATTTAGCTTACCATTTTTAATCTTCTCATTAGGATAATATCGTGATTATCTACGTTAATACATAAAACAGGTAATACGATTATATAAAGTGATTTAGTTTTCATGTGTGGTTTAGGGGCTAGGTTCAGGTTTTTCCTTTCGCTGCCTATGACCAATTAGCATCCTTTTTATTTTTCACTTTGATATGGTAGTCTTTCAAAGTGTCAAATCTAAGTATACTGTGAATCATTAAGGAATAGTCAGACTTTGCCAGTGGTTATATAATAACCATTAAAGAAAGAAAATTCTTATATATTATTTGTCTGGTACTTCTATATTTTTGGAGAAAAACAGCATCGAAGTTCAGCCCTATGTTTTCAAATTGAATAGTAAGAATGTACATGACACATATTTTGAAGTTCAAGGAGATAAGTAATCTGTTTAGTTTCTAAAATGTGCATAGTAGCAGATAATAAAAGATAAATCAGCAATAAACACTACGTACCGTTTTGTTATTATCATTTCAATGAACACAAAACACAGCTGCACACCTTCTTTCTAGTATTATGTTTCAATCTTTTAGTTACATTTCTTGGAATTTAAAATTTAGTCTTTACTCCTTTACTCCCTTATCTACAATCTATATGAATTTGTTAAACCACAAACAGCAGCGAAGTGCGTGGCCGCGCGGAAAAGAGTTCAATTCTTACTCAGGGCTCAATCCCCAGAACCGGCAAGAGGATTTATTTCGTCGATAAAGCCTCAGTACACTTTGCCGTGCTGTCAGATGGGCACGTTAAGCAGTTGGTCTCGACAAGCACATAATAGTTATTTACATTGCAAGACCGTTACTTACAACTTTACGTGCGAGCACTGAGGGTTCGTGTAACGGTCGAGCATTGTACAACGTTTTATGGTATACTGACTCGTAAATCTTTATTAAATAATTCTTTTATTTACCGAAGCAGTACAACACAATAAGTAAGATATTGTGACATCCTAGTAACCAGGATATACAATGTTATTGCCAACGGTGCTCAAGATTAAAAGGACAGCTGGTAGGTTAATTCGTCGGTGAAAGCTACTAAAAATAAACGATTTGCTGCCTGGGCGCCATTCTAGAAACTTAGAAAGAAAAGGAATGACCATATACACACAAACACAACAAATAGACAACATGATCGTGTAATAACGTATAATTAATATATACTGTATATAGTTTAAATAATATATAATAACAATTTAAGAAAAATAGCAGCAATACAAGTATGAAAAATGCCCACAATTATGTATAACAGCCAGTGTAATAAATATACAAGCATTCTGATAAACAAATCGATATAAAGCATCAATAATGAAGATTTTGCTGCTGAAGGTTACACAAATAATAATTAATACAAAATATATAAATAAGTGCAACTGGTAGTGAACAGGAGTGTGCAAAAATAATGAATAAAATTGTTGAAAACTGTGAGAGATGAGGTAGGAAACAAGATATCGGGTAAGTATAATTAAACTCGATTTCTAACCTTAAATATTTACCAATAAAAAGTATAATAAAAGTAAAAAGATCATATAAATAATAACCTGTAATAGTTTCTGGCAAGCTTGCTCAATAAGGCACCGTACCAGCAATATTAATACCCAGAGCAAGAATTTACGAACAGGTACTCTATAATCAAAAGTTTGATCACACAGAAGGTAAGTAATTAAATTTATCAGGATAATAAGATAAGGTAAATCGCAACACTTCTGCAATACTCACAAGTTACAACACTCTTAAATTTACCAAAATTATTACAGAGCTAAGATGCAGAGGCTGACGTAGATAGCATCTTGAAATAAAAAGCAGGCACAGCAAGACTCCTGGCTGCGAAACTATTTGTGGTTCAGGGTCTTCAACGCTAAATAACTAAATATAAAATCTCTTTTTTTATCTGTATTCATAGTAGGAAAACCCTTGTCTGATTTCATTCCCTCTGATTTATTGACGAAGAGATCAAATAGTGTGGTAAAAAAATGTTACATTTAAAACACATATGTAATGGTTTTTTAATTCCTATATGAATCAAAATATTGAAAAAAAAAACGGTAGCAAACTTGCTCGACAAATATTCCTCTGATTAATTATAAGTATAGTTGATCCTTATATAATGTGATTCCAAAATGATAGATCAAGATTCATACATCAAGATTTCATCCCTAAAAAATTAATAAACTTACGCTATTTTATGTATAACTGGTTGCCTATGTGTGCACAATGCTCCTATACTTGAAATCTTTTAGTAATTAATTATTGTTGATCTGGCACTAATTAATTCAGAGGAATACCTGTCTGGCAAGTTTGCTATCGTTTTTTTTTTCAGTATTTTGATTCTTATAAAGATTAAAAACCATTACATATTTATGTGTTTTAACTGTAACATTCTTTACCACACTATTTGATTTCTTCGTCAATAAATCAGAGGGGATGCCCTGCCAGACAAGGGTTTTCCTACTCATATACTATGAATACAGATAAAAAAGGGATTTCATCCATTACGGAGTTGTGAAGCGGTCGTGTTCGCTGACTCTCCGACTACAAGTATTTCCATGATCAGAATTAATTAAATTTCAGCATATAAGTCTCCATAAATAGACCATAGTCCCTCGATAATAAAGGTGTAAAAAATGTGGGTTATAAAAGAGACCTAGAGATAAAAATCAAATATTACCCCTAGCTCAAGTATAGATCTAAATGCAAATCAAAATGAATCTAGAAAGATTAAAAATATAGCAAAGCTTATTACCTAGATGTTCTTGGGCCAAAGGTTCAATAGGAAAAAGCATTGGAAATTTTGAACTGTCTGCTCATTATCAAAAGAGATTAGATTTCCTCTTAAAACTAAGTTGGTAAAACCTCCTCACCAAAAGATTAAAAAGAAAGTAGAAAGGGCTGACAATGCTTATAATAAAATAACAATAAAATACTCAGGGAAAAATATTTAATAGTATTTAAAGAACAAAGTAATTAAAGTTGGTTAAGTAAGTACACTTGTACAATTAAGAAAATGACTCCAAAAAATCAAGAAAATATTAAAAAATGGGGAACGTCACAACATATATCAATGTTGTAAATAAATGTATGTTGCTATGGTATTGATGATAAAAGAGTCCGTAATAACTTATACGGGCTTCATAACGGGCTATCCCGTAAAAATAATCTTTACCCATAGAGACAGAGCTCAATAAACAGATGTTTACGAGTCAGTATACCATAAACATTTTTCTGTGGTTGTCGTTAAAAATAACACCGCCCGGTACCACGCACAAATATGTATTTACTTCAGTGGTTTGGCAATGTTAATTACAATTAACTTTTTTATACAATAAAAAAGGAAAAAACCTTTTTCCAACTCATTTTTGCACTTTCGTAGTTAGAATTATTATTAATTAATAATAATTAGATAATATTTATTTCTATCAAGGAGATGCCTATTGCTAAGTATTCATAAGAATTGTAACTAATAATTGGGCACAGCTGCATTAGTAATGAGATAACCAAAACAACCCGACGGGAACTTTTATTTTCAGTAACAGCAACACTAGCAACAGTACTTATTTTTTAAGCATACCGTTCTGTATTGTTTTTATATTATGTGCTATATCAAAACATAAAAAAATAAAGGTTTTACTAAAGCAACTTTGTACTACTGTATTTAAAATTCCAATAAAAAAAATTGGTGGATAAATTAAAAGACCTCAACATGTTTTTACTTAATTAATTATTTATTAACAAATAACAAATCAAACTAATTAATGATAATTAAATCCGTCAGTATCAAAAATGATCTAATTTCTGCCCGCGTTCCTTACTAGAACACAGGGAAACCTTCCGGATTGTGGGACTTTGTTTTGACTACACTATTCCTAGAAAGTTTGAAGTCGTTTCAACAACATCCTAAATGGAATGTGCGTCGTCGACATTAGGTCACAATTCTTGTTGTGCTCACTCAACAGAGCTCACGTTTTGCAATCCTCTTTGACTTAACACTTAACACGAATCTGCATTTATCATACGTACTTTCTATTTTCTAAAAAGGTCGTGCAAGATATTCGAAATTTTCAAGTTCATTTAATCAAAAAAATGTTACGAAGGTTTTAAGTTTCTAATGATCAGTGAAGCTTATGCTGCAAAGTCCGATCATGAGCCAATAAATCATCGTGTAGAAGGCTATGTAGAAGTTTAATTACATTAACAATCAAATACAATAAGTTAATGCACTTATACCTTCAATAACGAAATTGAAATTGTCTTAAGTTGTTTTCCATTTATAAATTCAACAAAGAATCAAAATATGTGAAGTTTGAAATCTTTTTCAAAAAAAATTAAGTACCTACGTTCAATTACTGAACTAGAATCAATAATAAAAGCTTTATAAAAACTAGTATAATTTATTTTACTAAAATATTTCAAAACATACCCATAACATCTACCACTCGAAGGGTGTCCACTACTGGTTCCATAACTTCCTCGGGAATGTGCATAATTTTGTTGTTTTGCAAATTCAACGTTTCCAATGAATTCAGATTTTCGAAGCCCAAAGCTGGTAGAGTTTTTATGCTGAAAAATAAACATTTAATAAATTTAAGATCCAACTTGCTATTTTCTGATTTTTATCAAAGTAAATACCAGTTGTGTTTTGCGGTTGTTTCAAATTTATGTTCGAAATGTGTGCCAGATATAAAAGGGCTAACATTCGTAACATTTTCGTATTGTTACATTTGATTAGCAGTAGGCTTATCCAAGAGTAAAGCTTCGATATTTTATGCGTGAACACGTTTTCCAATACATCAAATCTTGTCGATTTTAAGTCGAGTAATGCATACCAATATTTTTTGTTTTATGTTTGCGTTTATACGTGTACAAATAAGGCCTCGTTTTTTTTTTCATTTGGAAAAAGCTTTTAAAAGCTTCTTGGCTTAACATTTAGAGAATACAAAGCGCTTAGTTCCCATAGCAGATAAGCTAAGTTAAGAAGATTTACTGCAAAACGCAATTAATGGATTTTCCTCTGTTTGAATCTACTATTTCCTTTTTTTTGGATTCTTATTTTACGCAAAATTACTAATAAGCTCCGTAATGTCGCTATTTATTACTCAATCTTAATGAAGGCATCTTAATGTGGAAAATAAATGAACAAATTTAAATCCCTAGGATGGAAAGAAAATACAAACAATGAAAAACGGAGGACAAAGAAAAAACCACCCTGGGAAAAACGGAAACACTAAAAGAAACAAAATTCAAAGTACGTAATAAAAAAAGTTATACGTCTGACTCTACGGAAGCAACTCGCGGACCATCAGAGATAAACAAAAAAGTAGACTGACAAGTAGAGAAATGAAGTTCTGGGGGAATAACAGTAGAAAAAATAGAGAAAAATAAGAGAAAAAGAGAGGATTAGAAACACAACATACAGAGAGCAGATGGGTGCAAAGGCACTGAAAGGTAATTACTTGATGGTGGTAAAACAAACATTTAAAGAAAGACCAGAAGAAAACAACAGAAGCGGTACGAATAGCAGTCAAACAGTGATGGCTAGAGAGGAACATAGTGAAACAAACAACGCGCGACGAAGAGTGATAACTAACTGATGTGATAAAAATTGATTATCTTTACAATATTAATGGTCTATGGTATTCACGAGCATTCATCGTTTTGGACATAACCCCGAACTAATCTTCCGCAATGTAGGTGGATTCGTTTGCTAAAATTACATGTCCTCATTGAGTAGTGTGAATCATGCATCTCTTTTCCACTCATTTACTCTCTTTTCCAACACCGCAACGCATGAACTTTTAGATTTCAGTTAATATGTTACATGCGTAAATGATTTAATATTAATTTTTGATTAATTAATAATTAGTTAATTATTGATAAGTTAGTAATATTGTAAAACATAATTACTCAAATAATTCATTACTAATTCATTAAAGATAAAAGGTATAACAGCAGCTACTATGGTCGAGTAGTAAGCGCCCTAGATTTGTAACTACAAAACGTCAGTTCGGTTCCCGTTCCAGGTTTCCTTTTTTATAGAATTATTTATGAAATATTTAATATGTAAACAAATATTTTTTTCGATTCAAGAATTCATTTTAAAAAATTCTTTTCTGCATGGTGATTTATATACAAATAATTTCACGTACACATACGTGTCGAATACTATATACTTAGTTTTTTCTTCTCTATACTTTAACTACTCCATTGAAACGATCACATTTTGATAAAGAAATTTCAATCATCAAACAATTAGCACATGCAAACCATTATAACCATAACATGATTGACACTTTAATTCAACAAAAAGATTATAGGTTAGCTATCAAAAGAATATTTCCAATTCATACTCAAATACAAGACACAAACTACATATCAATAACATACTTTGGCAAGATATCAGAACAAATTGCAACTATAATACGAAAAACCACCAGTTACAAAATAACCTATAAAACTAACACCAACACTTTTTCATTTTTATTCAATGCTAAAGACAAAACACACGATATCATGAAATGCGGCATTTACCGTTTGAATTGTTCTTTGTGTAACTCGGTTTAATTAGACAAACACTTAGAAATCTCGACATAAGATACAAAGAACACGTACGCTCTTATAGACTTAAACATCCAGAAAAATCGAATTATGCCAAACACATTTTGGAACAGAACCACCCAATGACACCTCAAAACAACATTAAATTCTTACATTTTTGCTACAACAAACACAAATTAGACATTTTAGAAGTTTTTGAAATATACAAACATAAACGCACAGTACCTTTAATGAATGAACAAACTGAGCTTAGTAATTCTCCTTTATTAGAAGTGTTAGATATTTAGTTTTTGTCTGTATTGTATCTAGTTACCTATTTTCTGTATGTATTTATCCTTAGCAACGTGTTTGTTTATCAATCTTATCTACCTTTGATAATGACATTTTAATGTCGAAATAATATTCTCAGGTTAAGATAAACTAATAAAACTTGTGAAACTTTGAATTAATCTTTTAATTTGATTATATTTCAAATTAATTATTTAATTAATATTATTTAATTAATATTATTTTATATATTTTATAATATTATTATTTATATTTTGAATGTTATTTGTTTTTATTATTATTAGTAATATTTGCATTTGTTTATTGTTTTTTCTATTTATTTTAAAACACGTGTTCCACATTTTCAAAAGGACTTTTTTAAATTCATTGTAATAATTATTCATAATAAAAGCATTAAAACATTCAAAAATATAATTCAAATAATTAATTAAAAAATTAATTAAAGAGTGTTCCGCGCGTTACACATATATCACCTTACAGATTGATCCACAGGGGATAGTTAAGGGATAGTAAGATGTGCTATTTATAAATCGCTATACTTTAAAAAATTTATAAGTGGGACGCTATGAAGCATTTCACAAAACACCAAGACACGTAACTTTTTGTGGCCTCTACAATTACAAAAGTGGCATTTTGATTCTCGATGAACTGGATGCGATGTTTTCAATTAACATTAATATACATAGTTTAAACAATGACTATAATATTAAGGGGTAATTTTGTGTAATTGTTACTTTTTATAAATATTATATTTATAAAAAAATTGTTTATTTATAAGATATATTAAATATTTCATAAAATTGTTTTACCCAAACTGTTAATAGAACTTGCGTTTTGCAATTACACATCTAGCGCGCCCTGCATGTGGCTATGGTGGTATATACTAAAAATGACACACATTATGATTTGTAATAATTGCAGATTATATTTTATGAAATCATTTGTATACAAATCACCCCCGCAGAAAAAATGTTTTAAAATTGAGATGTTGAATTGAAAAAAATTGTTTATTTATTTATTATTTGATTTTATTATTTATTATTGTTTATTAAATATTTGATAACTTTATTTAAAAGAAATTACTCAAACCAGATTCGTCCACGTGCGAAACAATATGTCTCTAGTGTAGGCGAAATCAAGCTTGATATTAGCAAATGTGGTAGACGCAGTTTTGACGTCAATAATAACTAAAAATCCAAAGAAAATTGATTTTGTATTATTCGTCTTCTGATCTTACTAGTTCATCTATAAAAATGAAACAAAAAGCAAAGTGAAGTACGGTTAATAAACTACACGAGTGTTTTTGTTTTTTTCCAGAATTACGCTTAGTCAATATTTTAGGATTTTTTAAAATCAATGGATTTTCTGTTCTCTTTTGTGAACTTTTTTCCATGAAAAAATACTTTTTCTTCAAATCCAAAAATACACGGGGATAGAATGGACTTTCTTGTTTATTTTGGTTCAAGTAGATTGTGAAAATTTCAAGAAATAACTGAATGAGAAGTGTAGTGCGCAAAACATTTTAGAGATCAGAAATTCCGTATTGCGGAGCGTTACATTTGTTATTAACAACGTTAACATCTTTTTAATTGTAACTGAATGTCGTATTTTTTAGTTTATTCTATAAATTAATGAATACTGGTTTAAAATTGAGAGGCACTTTTCTTTCGGGGTAGTAAAAGACTGTTAACTCGCCTAGATAATAGTATCCTCGTAACATTTATTTATTTGTACTTGCTATTCACTTTGAATTAGGTTAGCAGAATGTAACCCAGCACGTTTGTTTGCATTACATTACATCCCCCCGTATAACTATCGGTTTCAAACAAAGTTTCAAACTATAATTTCATTTAGTTATTCAGTAGTTTTAGTTCAATGCGGTGCATAATTTTAATATGATTAAAATCTAAGGCAGTGGTGGTTTATGATTGGTCATTTAATTAGTGCACATAATTTTCTTTTTGTTTTAATTATTAAAGGATGATTTTTATTAATAAATCAATACATTTTTGAAGTCCTTTCAATCTATCCGTTTTTGGGTCTCGTTATTTCAAGGATAAGATTCATTTTTTACGACCGTTAAACTAATCGATTCAATCAATTCTATTTTCCACTTTCACTTTTCCATGTTTTCGTAGATCTGTCACAGTCTATACACACCCCTCCTCAAGAGCATTTTAGTTTTATCAAAATGCCGACGGAAACTGTTGGTAAGGTAACTTTCTACAATGCCTATAGAGTCGAAAACAAACTTACCAGTAAATCGGACCAGCTTATATTTTCGAAATAACCCCATTTTAAAATTAAATATTAAAAAGCTTCTATTTAATCCAGTCAACGAATGAAAAATAGCGTAAATAATTCGTGTAGTCGCAAATTCTTGTACAGTGGGAAGGGGGGAGTGCCGTAAACAACATACTACATATCCTAACCGCGGGGTGCGGGGGGGTGGGGGAACGTTTAAAGGTCATTTCTCACGTTTTTCTTGAATAACTCAAAATTCTAGCGAAAAAGTGTCCTGGTACAAAATCAAACTACATGAAATTTACTACAAAAAAGGTCCTATTTATTTTTTGTCTGTTAAATGAAGTGGGTTCGGAACGAATATTAAATGTCTGTACAATATCTAAAAGCAGTAGTGCTGTATTAAGGAATAAATCGTGTAACGGTACATTTTCCACCGGCATTCAGTACGTAAAATTTTACATTTATATTTATTAAAAATCTAAAGTCCGGTCCTGTAAGACTGCGCTTTATTCGAAATAGAATTTCGTCATGCAAATATTTACTATGAAAACATCTTAAGAAAGGATTGTTTTATATTTGATATTATTAAAGAACGTAGCGTCATAAAAATGATGTTTTTTTTTAGTATTTTGTTTACTTATATTCTGGTGAAATATCAATTACATCGTGAGAGATCTTGATACAGAAAATTATTAAACGAACTGCAGGGAATTTGAACCGTGATTTTTAGTCTGAATTCCAGCCATTCTTACACTTGTTTGTTTCTTTAATGAATGTCACTTATACTTTTTTGTTTGTTTCTCTTTTATTATTAGGTAATTATTTTTTAATGATTTTTACAATTAAAAAATACAGTATATTCACTTAAATTGATTAATGTTAATTAATCAACAATTAATATTAATTTATTTACGCATGTAAACATGCTTTGAAATCTAAAATTTTGCTCGTTGACAAACAGGGGAAATGAGTTGCCATGGCGAGGGCACTACCGCTCAATGATCAATTAATTTTTGCGATTTTACTTATAACTAAAATATGGCTTGTAGGATTATACTCAAATTTTGCATGGTGTTTAGTAAGTATTTTTACCACGACGCTGCAAAGTAAGTTGTCTGAAAAATCTGCTAACTCAGATTTTCGAAAATCTGTTATGCCGAGTATCGGTTTTTAAATTATTTTGATAATATTATTTACAATAACTATCGAAACTCGATGTAGCGCGATTCTATAAATAACAATAATTCGAAAAAACTTTGATTTCTATAATAACTATCCCTTGAATTTATATTAGAGGTAAACTCGTGTATATGTAGAAAGAATCGCTTCGCGAGCATTCGCGAAAGCCCTTAAGGTTGAAAGCAGTTCTCGCAAACTCGAGCAATTTTTAAAGGATGTAAAGCTGTAAAAAATAAGATTAATTTCTTAGGCCTTATTTACATAAAGGTTACTGAAACATCCTCTATAGCGCCAGTCGCTTCGTGATGACAAAATTAACATTTGTTTTTACTATACGTATAAACTTTTTATAAAAAAATAGAACATTTCGTTGGCGTAGCTTGTGACCTGTAACAGAATTACAATGTGTTATTTACAATGTAGAGCGCCATGTCAATATCAGTATCAGGACTTAGTATCAGGACGTAAAGAGAACCAAGATATCCGTTTCTACATCTGCTACTCCTAAATAAAAGGAAAATGCAAACTCGAATCTTCACTATGTCTTGTGAGTTTCGAATTAGATTCTGTGATATAAAATTAAATATGCAGTAACTGTAAGCATTTTACAAAAGTGAAGTTTGTAGGTTATTTCCTTTGTGTGAGAAGTACTAGAAAAAGCATACGTATAACTACATGCCCTTTATAAGCTTTATGGTCACTTCCGTATGGTTACATTTATTTTTCTCATAGTTTCATGAGATAAACAAAAGATTTTCTTTGAAACAGCCACAACCCATTTTTTCAAAATTTTGCATAAAAAAAAACCTTGAGTGTTGAAAATTTCTATGAAATGTATAAAGAAAGAATAAAAAGTGTTCTCTACTTACTCGTTTTTCTGTAAATTAAGGAATGTAATAGAATCACCATATCCCGTAAAAGCATCTTCGGCAATGTAGCTGATATTGTTAGCTCTCAGATCCAGATGGCGGAGACGATGTAAGCCACGCAAAGCTGGCGTGGGAATTGTGTGAATATTGTTATCTCCCAACCGGAGGTACTGCAAGTTTTCTGTGAATTGATAAAAGTTTGCAGAGCTTTCTCGATGTTATTATACATATGAATAATTATTTTCGTCTATTGTTTCTAAAAGCACGAACTCGAGCTGTTGTTTCTGAACATAGCATTATAGAACTTTTAATAAAACAGTGTGTACATCGTGCTTTTGTCCACAGATAAACATTTTAGATATTATAGACATTATAGTAGGATGGCTCGCTATCAATCTAAGCTACTTCAGAGTAATTAATAATAATTAACTTTTTTATTCTCTACCAAACACGACAGTAATTTTAATAAATGTTTTCTTCCCTTTGAAATTGTAGTCAACAATAAATTCCAATTAACTTTTTTTAACTCTCCTTTGTTACATGTAATCTTTTTAAAACTACATGAAAGGGTAGATATGAACATAGGACTGTTTAATTAATTCAATTTTCAGCTACAATAGGTCTCACAAAAATGTTTGCTAAAGAGTAAACTTGATTTATATTTGTGTTTAAATAATAATATTAGTATCTTTTAAAGTTATTGTGGCAAGAAGTAATTGGATTATTATCATAATATCCATATATCATAATATAAGAATTGATTTGAACATCAGCTTTGATTCTTTTCTTCTTTCTATACAGTGCTATTAAATTAAAGTGCAACATACTCTATTATTCTATATTGCATTGAAAATAACCAAGTAAAAGCATTAGGTTAAATTGGTTGCTTGTTCCAGTTCGTTTGATTTCCACTGTGCCAATTTAGGTGATTCTTTTTTTATATTAAAGCTTTTGCTGTGTAGATTAGTAAACACTACCTCATTTTTATATATTTTTAATTTTTATATTAAATAAATGCAAAATGACTAATTCAAGACGCATGAAATCCAACATCCACTTGGGGCGCCATCTCAAAATCCATCGCGTCAACTTCTGGAACTACTTTTATAAACAGACTACTTCCATCATTCATGTTCAATATGTGCTGCGGCTATTATCTCATTATCTTAATCTCTCATCTTGATATTTTAGTCATTTAGTGGTTATATTTTATAATATTCAACAAAATATAAGTAACAGTATACAAAAATCCATTTAAAAATAGGAAATATATGTAGTTATTTCTGTATTAAGACACCAGAGTTTTTATCGTTTTTATGTAGTGTTGGCAAATATTTCAAATATTTCCATGAGGAAATTTTTTCACTTTGGAAATATTTCAAAAAGGAAACATTGATAAATTTCCGATCCAATAAATTTCCACCTTAACCTTGAATTAATGAATGCGTTTCAATTTTTTAAGTTTACAACCTCATTTTTAAACGTTGTACATCGTTTTTTCATTTTTAATTTTTAGTTGAACCAAAACTATTAAAATTAGAAATTAATAAAATAAGTAAATTAATTAATTAATAATTGATTTCGAAACTTATTTTTCCGCGGAACCCTTATACTATATTTTACATATTGCGGAACCCTAACTATATCTACAAACATCCTATTCTTAACTGGGCATGCAAAAAAAAAAAAATTACCTACAAATAATTTATTCAAACATGCATGCGTATGAAAACTTGATTTAATATTTTATAACGAATTCGTATATCTGATGCAGCAGACAGTTTATTGCGATATTTCGTTATTGTATTTCACATAAATATGTGGTAGCAAAAGGCGCCAACAAATAAAATAGTCATTATGCCGTTATTGTAGGAAAGTTTAAAGCTTTATTAGTGGTATCCTTTTGTTATGTTTCCTATGGTATCCTTTCGAGTTACGATTTCTACTGGGCAGATCTACGCAATTCTAAGTTAAAGATTTTACGCTAGAGATTTACAAGCTCTCCTTAGTTTTACATTTTTAAAATCGTTATTTGTAATCGATGCATTTCTATACGCTCGAGGCCGAATATTTACTTACATCACTCGCTTCGTCACGTGTCGGAACTAAACATCCTCCCTCTACTTGCTTACTACGTCACCGATCTCTTACTTACAAATCATATCACAAACTATTCTTAGAGGAGTGTTAAAGTATTTAATGTGGAGCATTTTTAGGAAATTCGATACGACTGTCTGTCTCTGTCTATCAGTTTTTTCAAATTTTTTAATTCTCATCAGATTCGAATATTTGATGAAAAAGTGGAGTAGGAATGTCTGAAGAACCAGAATGAATAGAAAGTTGGTATTTTAAGTATATGATATATGCATTCAATGTAGAAGTTCGGTATTTATGTATGTAGAAAAAACCGTGAGGAGGGGTAAGCCGGAGATATATCGGAAGAGAGGATGGTAAGGTGGGAGAGGGGGTGAGAGGACTATTTAACTAGATAATTTCACCGTATTAATTGATCAAACCTATATGTTTCGTTAACTATAACTGGTAGATAAATGGGAAATGTAAACCCAACAATTTAGAAGTCTGTAAAGGATAATAGAATTATATAAATTAACTTATGTGGAACTAACAGAATGTCGAGTTATATTTGAGTATAGATAGATTCAATAAAATTGAAAGTAAGCCATTAATTTATATAAAATTAATTTAAATTAATAAAAACCGCTATTTCTAAAAAGTTAAAATGAGAAATAACTACTACACGCAGGAATAATTAGTTAGAATTATTAGATTGTCAAAATACCTAAAAACCAGCCGCTGATAGAAGTCAACAAAACTTCGCATGAAGTAGATGAAGAGGCAGTGTTTCACTTCTAGCAACAAGAAACAGTTACTTCGTAGACCAAAAAAAAAAGTTTAATGGTAAACGTCGTAGAGTGGCTTTTAACAGAAATGAAAACGGACGAACATATTTGCTTTTGGGTTTCTATATATTATGTACTATTAAACGATAACAATCGATTAGCTTAAGAGTGAAGCCGGTGCTGGTGAGGTACAAAAGTCTATAGTTTGGATGATTCTGTTTAGTTTAGTACGTATTATGATGCGGAGGGGGATACGTTATTAATAAATAATTCATGGCGAATGATGAACCATTTAGCAGATTCTAATTAATATTTATTGTTATTATTGTTATTAAATATACGCAATAAATTTCGTTCGTATAAAATTCCACTTCGTTCAGTTCTTTATATAGTTTAGAATGTAAATGTAGCAATAAAAACACAAAATTAAACATTTTGAAAAAACGTATGCATCTAAAATTTGAGAAAACCTGAATTTTTATCTAAATTTTGAAGCAAAAATGTTAATCGAGTTTTAAAAGGGTTATGTTGAACATAATATCAATATTTATGACTATTTTATAGAAATTAAGCAAATTGTTTATTGGGAAGTAGCTTTGTCCGGCAAAACGTGACCAGCTTGTTTATTTGCCTTCCTATTAACCTTATGCTTAACTTTAATACTTTAAAAAAAATCTTCTTCTTAATCGACGATTTCAGTATTTTCATAATAAATGCGTGGTGTTCAATGTTAATCAGATATTGAACTGAAATATTTTATTGTAATGTGGTCAAGTGAGTTCTTGAGTATATTTGAGACTTATATGCCAATGTGGGGGTCTTTGTTGTAGAAGATATGGGTATTAAAAAGAAATTGTTGCGTGTTGTCATTGTTTGCTGAACGTAAAAAACTAGCTTTTACTTGAGAAATAGAAGTAATAATGTGTTATTAAAAATTATTGTAAATTTTAATAGTGTATAAATCTAAAGAAAAATCAAGATGGTTGCCATTAAATCCCAAATTTATGTGTGCATATCAATATATGTCTTTGGTGTCAGTAGAGACAGAACAATTTCCTCTATCTTTTTATAATATTATTATAAACAATATGGTTATGTAATTTTAGTTTTAAATTTATTCATTTGCTTCTAACCAAGAATTTAGTTGTAACTAGAAATCACACTAAAGAAGTTTGTTTAGAACCAGATAAATCAATAGTTTTTTCAATTGTTTTTCCAATTTCTGTATAAATCACTGGAAATCTGGTGACACTCTCTCGAAAATTTTCGTTTGTGTAGAACACGCGTTCTTTTGGAGAGCAAAGATTTTAGAAAAAATTTGAAGTTGTTGGTATTTTCTTACGTCAACGTCAACCTCCTGTCAAAAATTTAAGGTTATGGTTACTGTTACGTCAAAGTTTTTTTATAATGATAAAATTTTAGAATTTAAGTAGTGCAGTTAATAATGAATTTTATTTTGACTAAATAAAAGCGCAGTGATACTAATTAGTGATTGAATTTTCTTTTGGTCAAGAACGTTTTTATTTGGTGGTTTGTTAAATTTTATTGGATTATGCTATTGGAGTTTTGAATGGAATTCGGATATTTAATTATGAATAAAAAAAAATAAATGGACTTTATAAAGAACTGCAACTGTTGTTTGTAATTAAAAAGTTTATCCTGTATTACTTACGTTGAAGCGACCCGTCTGAGAAGTCTCATTTATTTTTGGAACTTACTTTTCAAATTTTGAATTTGAATGCAAATGAATTGCCGGTGCATTTTTCTTTGATGGTAAAGGTAAAGCGGTTTATATTTTGTGTATGTTGTCACTTTACTTTTGCCATAGTTTGTTCTATGTGTTATTGATTACACAGGCCCACAAAATAAAAAAAAGTCTTGTAGTTGAAAGGTGAGGTACCATGCCGTATGCTTTTTGGTGTTCTGAAAACGAATCCGGCGTCAGAATTGACCCATCACCCAAGGTTTTTTAATGAATTGTTTGAAGTGTTTTTGAGGTCATGTCGAAATCCTTGGGTGATGGGTCAATTCTGACCCCAGACTTGTTTTCAGCACACGATAAAACATATGTAATGTATGCGTCCTGTTTACGAAAATGGATCACTTAGCTCTTTGATAACAGAATAAAAATGTCAACATTTTGTGACAGTTTTCAAAAAATGTCATTTTATGCCACCAGTGTCTAAAGTGAGATCTGAAGCAACGTAAATTCAAAAAATAAATTACCATAACAGTTGCTGTTATATTATTTGCAATATAGGCAACCTAATATTTGAAGGTTATAGTAATGTGAGGCCCTGGCGCACATCGACGGAGGGCAGGGCAGCGCAGCACAGGTTTTTGTATTTAATAAGTTTTAATACATATGCTCAGGATAGGGCAGAAAAAAGAATTGAAAAATTATGTTGAATTTGAAAGATGGCTCTTTATGAGATATTGTGTCTGAATCCAAATTTGCATCAGAATCTGTATTAGAGCTTAAATCAATCAAATCAGCCATAATTAAGCAATAAAAAAATCAAAAGCTTGCGACCCAGCATGCGCAGAATGACAGAAGTGCTTTACAATGTGCGCTCACTCTGCCGGTGAGACATTTTCTTTACAGGGCACGTATTCTTGAGTTTCGCATACATGATTCGCATACGAGGTGACATAATTTTCTATTACCTTCTAACATTTGATTGGCTAAGTTGCATCTTATGACGTACAAATTACGTCATCTCGTATGAGAGACTCGTTCGTATGAGTTCATGAATAGAGGCCCTGTGCTGCCCTGTATCGCCTGCGTTTCAATGTGCGTCCGGGTTAAGGCTGTGTAAGCTGTGTTGAATTTCAAAAAGCTATAGTAAAGAGTTTCCAAATTATTATTTAACTTTCATACTTTTTAGCGACCCTGTATAACCGTATATATGCCATGATTAAATTAAGTTTTATAACTTTTCTTCGGAATTATATTTCCAAAGTCGAATAAAAAATAATTTCAGTGTTTGTAATTTCTAGTTATAAACACACTTCCCTTTCTGAAACATTCTTAATAAGTTAGCAGTTAATTAATGTAGACAGCTTTCTTTTAAAAGTTTTAACCAATTATTAAGTTTTCAGGCCGTCTTTAACTTTTCATACGACTTCCACATAAAGCTTATTTCTTTTTACGTCAGTCAACACGAACCTATAAACTTTATATTAAGTTGCTGTATTTAATATTTCATTTTTGTTATTATTACATTTTGAAAAGTGATACATACTAACTTTCAAAGAATCATATTTTATGGAAACCCATTTAGTTATTATTTTGTTCCCATTAAATTACTTTTAGCACAAAAATAAATTGAGTTCTTTCATTTCTAAAACGAATCAACGGAAGTAAGTTACTGCTACTGACATGTAATTTTTTCAGATAGCTCTCATATCTTTTGTTTGTCGCAGAAAACATATTAAAAATTGGTTTTTGTGTATAATAACACGAACGGATTATCCGAAAAAAGAAGGAAAGAAAAATTGATTGTTGTTTTCCTTCTGTTAATAAAAGTAAGTCTCTGTCATTATATTATATTATGATTGCCGCAGGTAGACACTTTTTAAGGCCAACGTTAGAATTATCTCATTTAAATTTATAAATAAACATGCAAAGTTCTGTGTAACTGCATTTGTATGGTTTGATAGGCTTGATACACGCGAGTTAATTTATATTTTTTAATTACAGCATGCAGACTACAAATGAAGACGAAGCTAATTTATATATTGCACTTTCAAAGTGTTCTTGACATATACTTTCAAAGACCGTTTATTTATATTTGCTTGTTTCATATGAAATCAGGGAATGAGCACTGCTTACATAGTAAATATAATCCAATTAAAATATAAGACGTTTAAATAAACATCAGAATCAACGTTAATGGCTATCAAATTGGTTTTTTAATAACCAAGAGAAGGCAAGCTTAATATATTTGGTTGTCTAAGTAAATAAGTGGTTTTGTTGTAACGTGTTAAAAATTTGAGTTTTCATTTTATAGAAAATAATCTTGGTACGGCCCTGTATATAGTGAAATATTTCGTTTTAGTTAAGTTGAAATTTAATTCCCACGTTCAATATGCGTTCTTGTTAAATAGTTAAGGACAGCTGCATTTTAATAAACCTTCACAATTGCAAACATTTCAAATTAATATAGTATTCATGCCATTTCTCATAATTAAGATGGTTCTTGCAGACAAAATTCATGATAATTTTACTAAGTAATAAAGATATTGAGCTTTTGTTGGTCGAAAAGTACGTACAGTACTCATATAAAATAATTTACTTGTCTGCAAAATTTTTTAGTGACATATCTCTTTGTATTTTAAACTACGAATAAAACTTGTAGTAGTCAACAATATAATAAAATTCGTTTCATGTCGAGGTGCTTTCCATTCTCGGTAGTACTTGATAAGCACTTGTTAAAATCTGCATTTTAGAAATAAATCTTATAGGCCTCTTATTGGATACAAATATCGTCAAGTGTGGTTTGTTTAGAGAGTTTAATAAACCCCTCTTCTAAAATTGTAAAAATGCAAGAGCTTTTCGCACCCCTTTAAGTCCCAATCCCCTTATAGCCCAAATCCCATATTTGTGTTACAAATAAGAAAAACTGCAGAAAGATCTAAACTAGTACTTGCCGGTCACTGGAATTAAACCCGTACCGTTCGGGTGAGAGTCTAGCATGCTAGACACTACACTACCGAGGCTATTAACTATTTAATTTATACAACAAATATAGAAATCGGTAAATATTTTATGAGCATTTCATATTTTAGAGTGCGTTAATTAAAAACTAATCTTGGAAAAAAGAATAGTATATAGAAATTTAACACTGAGACTAAAACTATGACGCATCATACTTTCTACGAGAACTTATCAGTAAGAATTCCAACAACATTCAATCTAATAGTTTTTCCATACAGTGCAGTTAAAAGTTAGTTTTAGTATCGTTATAGTTATTAACGATAATAAATTTATTCCGCAATGGAAACTATTGCAAAGTTCAAAATATTTCGTAAATGTAAAATGGTCCAAAATTTAATAAGTGTTTCCGCAATGTTCCGACTTCAGTTTGCAGTTTTAGCGAAATTTGGTGTTCTGGTGTGGAGTTATGCGAAATTAACCATTAAGGACAACTGTTTAAGGTCACGTATGTGCACGTTTAAAAAATGTTTATTTAAGAATAAATTTGGTATTTATGAAAATTTCAGATAGTTTAATGGTTACTGATATTTATTACTTTGATCTAGTTCGGCTCAACATACTGCTGATGTTTTCGTCACAATAAAAAATTTTATTAGAAATCTGTTCAGATCAATTTTAAAGGGAAGTCTTTTCTCAGATTGTGGAGTTCCCACCTATTACTTAAATGACAGCATATAATAGGCTTGAGTGGCGTCCTTTATATTTTTATATGCTCCTGATTCCATTATCTAATTAGAAGCTTTTGTGATTAACACCCGCTACGCCTGAGTATAATTTGAGTTAATAAGATGTCTCGGCCGCAGCATTAAGATTTAAAGTAAGTATCGTTAGACAATTCTGAGTGTTTAGTTGCAAGATTTTAATTATTAAAATAATTTGTTTGCCAAGAAAAAGTGGAAGTTACATTGTGTTGCATCGTTTTGTTATTAACTAAATCGAAGATAATTTTCCAATAATAATTTTAACAAAAATGAAGTAAAAAATCGTCATTCTCGAACTTTTTCTTTTAGAGTTCGTTCTTTTGCGTTTATTCAGCAAAAAAGTGTGAAGGCAATTGAAAGACTATTCAATTTTCAACAAAATATATCATTATGCATTATTTAAAAAACCTTAACTTTGTTACAATTTCTTATTGGAGGTAAGGGTAAAGGGAACTTGCAATTAAGAAGTCGCCGGTTTCTTCTTGAGTTAAAGTAGAGCCAGAAGAAGAAAATACGTGTTTCTTGTTACGTGTAACTTTCAAAAGTTAGTAGAGTTATAAGGATTTAAAGCCGAGGACGCACAAGTAAAAAACCTATTATCTAGTAATCTGATTATTTCCTTAACTCGATTTCCTCATTGCGGATGGGTAGCAACAAAAGAATATGAAATTATATCCAAGACATGAGAATATCCCTTTAATTTCACTACATTCACAGGTTCAGTAGATATTATCTTTCACTCAAGTTATATATTTATTAAGAAATGTAACTGAATATCTATTCTAACGTTTCTGTCTTTCAATTAAAAATAATAAAATTAGCAATAATATGATTACACCGAGAAATACTAATTTGTAAATAAATAACTACACACTGAACATCTTTAATTAAATTTAAATACTTGGTATCATTGTTGGGAGGCACATGAAAACCGAGATTTACCCAAACATTATTTCCTAACTTGGCCATTAGACCTCCGTGGAGAAGCTTTTCAGAATGCATAGGAAGCGCCTCGTATTATTTTATTTCTGTGTTACCAAATCTAAAGAAATGTTACTTCAGGTTACCTGAAAATCTATTGCAAACTTTTTTGATGATAATTTAAACATTTTTTAATTAACTGATGTTGCTGAAACTTGCACCAATTGTAACGTGTTTAAATTCTCGATTTATTAGAAATGCAATTTCAAATGCATTAATGGTAAAAAAAACCTTAGTACGGTTCTGTATATTCCAATACATTTTCGTCAGTTAAAAATGCATTAAAGCAAATAGTGTTTTCTTTAATACCAAAGTTCATTTTCAAAGTGGTCTCACGGTTACGAATTGTTTTTTTTCGTAGAGAAAATACAGATCAAATTGAGTTTATAAAATATCCAGAAATAATATCGTCATTTTAACTTTTGAATATAATGTCAAAAAAGACATTCAGCTCAAATTTACAGTTTCTGTACATACTTATCTGCAATTTGTATGAATATATTTTTCTGTACTCAGACAAATAAAAAATGGTCTGAAACCACATTTTTGAATATTAGGCTTAACCCTGCAAACATATTTTGAGGCGGTAAAGTCCCGCAAAATTAAACAGAACGTTCTAGAAGGATTTTATGTTTGCTCCTTATTGGCTTAAGAAGTGTTAGTCCCGATAAGATGATTCGGAGAGGCTGGTTTAAACTTCCCTTTCTTAAAATGTATAGCTAGAACAATTATTTCGCACCCCAAGGGAGTCAGTCAGGAGTCTAACATAGAGAGTCAAGTCAGATACCGAGCTCGAGCCGAGCTGCGGTTTCTAGCCGAGCAGCGGATGGTAGCCCTTAGCTCCTTTAGTGTTAGTTGTATTTTTGTTATTACAGTTTTAAAGCCAAGTCGCTAAATTTGACGCGTCTTGAAAATTAATTAAAGTTAGCCGAAGATAGTTGAATACAGTACAGGGTCTGTTAACGTTAATTCAGTACAGTACAGTAGGCTAATCAAACGATTAAAAAAGTGATTAGTAAAAGTTTGAAAGATTTCGTTAAGTGAACCGCACGCGAAGCTTAAACTAAGTTTTGCCGAGTGAATAAACACAAGAAAGCCCGTGAATTTACCGTTAAGTGTAACAAGCGGTTGTTATTACCGTTTAATTCGTCAAATAAAGGAATTTAACTAATAAACTAAAGTATTTCTAGTAAAATATCCAAAGTTAAGAAAAAGTTTAAGTATAAAGCTTATTGCACTGTTTTAAAAACAAATAAAATCATTCCAACGTGTTATAAGCTAAGATTCGCGAGGAAAACTCAAAAGTTAGTTAATTTTGAAAATAAAGAATTAATCTTTCCGATTCTGTCTTGCCGCCGACATACTCGTAACCTTGTGGTTTTTTTGGTAATTTTTATAATTAACGGAAGTTCTTTTTTGAACTTACATGGTGTTAGTTCTTCATTAAGGGATTATTAATGAATGTGAATTTGTGAAACAATTATTGTAGACTTCATTCGTTAATTTAGGGTGTAACCGTTGCAATCAGACTTTCCAGGTTTCCTTTCTTTAGTTAGTGAGGTACTGTGTACCTGTGGTTAAGTGTGAATTGTTTTTAAAGGGCATTATTGTGAAAGTGAGGTTGTGAGAGTTAAAGGACCGAAAAAACTTTAATGCTTTTTCAAGGACTGATGCATAACTTGTATAATAAAAGTAAGTTCTGTATTTAAAACTTATTTGTAACATTATTCTTGTACATTCTACATTCTTGTAAAATTATTGTTAATTATGTAAACATTTTCTCCCATATAATAATTCTTATTAGGATATTATTAACAAAACTATTATTATTGACATTTGTGACAAACAGATGCATTTATTTACAAATAAATGAATATTTAAATTAAATTTTGTTATAATGATAATGGACAGATCATTAATTGAAACTATTCAATTATTTAACTTGCCCTAACGTCAAATTAACTAATGCTGATTTGTTTTTCTAGTTGATTAATTTTAATCTATGTTCTCTGGGTTCTTTTTTATTTGGTAACCCAGGTCAAGAATGACTTCAAATAAATGACGCCCATATCCTTTTATTGTGTCTAAAAAATCCTTATTTTTCTTTACAATTCGTAAGCTATGGAAATCAGACCTACATCTGTGAGATAATTTGTAAATGAGAGATCTCAAGAACCGAAGCATTAACGTAATGTAAGTATCGTATTTATGAGTTTTGCAGTAAGTATTCAGTATTTGAATTTTTTATAGAGGTTGACGCCCATCGCGCAGCGTATTCTATGTTATGTTATGTATTCAGAATATTTTAAAGCTATGAAAGTTGAATGTTACACAATCAAGTACATTTTTCAGGTTTAAGGAGGTAGGTTCCTTACATGTTACTATTTGCTAGACTATTTATGCTTGCATTTTACTTTATTGATGTATATTATTTTTGAAAATAATTCTTTAATAGAAATTTGTATCATAGATTGTTACTAGGGTCTCTTTTAATTCATCTACTTAGCTATGAAAAATACGTCATACAAAACAATTGCGTGGCTGTCAAATTACTGTCACTGTTCTAAGTACTTTGAAAAAACTGTACGACTTCGTTGCGTTTTGCAGTTTTTTCAATTTTTTTTCTCCCAAAAACTCAGTGAACGGGAAAATAATTTGGAGCATCGCGCAGTGATGAAATTTCTCACTCAGGAGGAAAATAAACCAAAAGTTATTCATGAAAGAATGGCCCAGGTATACAGTAATGACTGGCCATCTTATTTTCAAATAAAATTTTGGTCTAAGAAAAAGTTTCGTTAGGGTCGAGACTTAATTCAGGATAACCCCAGATCAGGAAAACCGGTTGAAGCAAGAACAGTGAAAACCATCAGGCTTCTGGAAGATTTTAACGAATGAAGATCGCAGTGCTTTCTAAAGAAGTTGGAGTATCCCAAACTACAGTTTTCAAAATTGTGCATGAAGATTTAGGAATGAAAAAAGTTTCTGCAGGATGGATTCTCAAACTCCTCTCACCAGACGTGAAACTGTCGGGGAAAGGATTTCTCAAAAACATTTCGCCTTTTTAGAGAACGATGAGAGTTATTTTTCGCGAATTAAGTAAGTGTTGAAATAAAATGGGTATTTTAAAATAAATCAAAGAAATATACAAGAGATAAGAGAAGGCATGATTCTTAGATACTGAAAGATACATAACGCATAAGGCGAAAATACAGAGGCGAAGACCAAATCCGATTCTACAGATTTAATAAACAAAATAATTGTTTTGAAATGAGTGCACAGAACAAATATGAAGACACAATAACCACATCACAAAAACAATGGATTTAAAAATTGGAGTTGAAGATTACAGAAAGTGTACGAAGACAGAATATTAGAGAACGAGTGCGTTTTGATATTCGAGAAGTAATTATCAAAAATATAAAAAGAATTAAGACTTCAGAAATGATTATAGGTATTTTCAAACCTAAAGAGACACCATTTTAATCGGAAAACCGACTTAAGATTAATAGGGGTCTTATAGTCAGAAAGAAAATTTGTGGAAAGTCGGGAATTCTCACGGAGGCGTCAATAGTGCAATTTTGTACGAATCATTTAAATTATTTTTATAATTCTTTGAATTGTTTGATTCTCATAAAACTAGAAAAAGAGTGGAATCAGTATAATGTGAAGTATAAATTGAATGTGATAAATTATGCAAAACAACATAGAAACCGAGCAACAGAAAAACATTTTGTTTCACCAGGATCAGAAAAAATTATTTGCGAGTGCAGAAAACAAGAAGTAGAAGAAGAAACTGCAAGGTAAACGCAAAAAAAACATTCTGTTCGCACCTTTTACAAATTGAGTAACAAATCACCGAAGCATCGGAGTATTTATTTGAACCGAAACGATTAGTGGCTTCCAATGGACAATCTATGTCCACATTCTTGGTGCTTAGATTTATGAAAAGACATTAACTATTCATGCAGATAAAAACCACTTTAACCAATTTCCCTCTGACTATGAAGCTAAAATTATAGAATTCAATAGATTTGTCATATGAACTAGACGGAACTTTAACTTTGAGCTACTAAAGATATGAGCAAAACGTCCGGATGTGTTTTTACAAAAGCATATGATGTTAGTGTGGGATTAATTCTAAGCGCATAAAACAAAATCAAGATTCTAAAAGAAATGAACACAGAATTAGCTATCACTTCCGGAGCCCTCACAAATCAATTACAGTTCCTATAATGTATAGATTTAACCATTTAAATCATCTACAAATTTCATGTCGGAGGAGTGGATGCAAACGGGCGACAAAGGTAAATTTCGACTTTATAGCAACAGACAGGCGCGTGCTGGGTCAATTTTAGGACCAGGGAAAATATGCTCTTAGAGGGCCCCCCCACTCCATTTTCGTTATTTTTTTGAGATAATTTATTTATTTAGATTAATTATTAGATTGTCTATTATATGGTACTCATTAGTAACTATCAGAACAATTTTAAGTTTCTCTTGAGGAAAATTTTGCAGAGAATGAAGGTTGCTGTGGCTACGAGTCTGGGAGTCTTCCAAGCGATCGTATAGTCAAACGTGATTTGCATCTTCAAAGTACCAATTAGTCTTTGCACCAATTCTGTTGCCAACATAACTAGGGAAACCTAGTCAAGACATGACGGTCAAAAGGATTGAAGGATTTCCCTATATACAAAATTCGTTGTGTGATTACAATCCTTGGGATTTTCGTGAGTGATTATTTAAATAAACGCCACCAAACATAACCAGTTGTAAACATTCCTCTCTCCCAGCTTACCCTCCTCTCTTCTGACATATCTTCCTCTCTGGCTTACTCCACCACTCTTCTACCTTACCAAATATAAGAATATAATCAAAAATACATTTTGTTTAAAAAATTCTTGAAAACGTCTATTAGTACATTTTTCAAAAACGATTTAAAAATAGTATTGGTCCTCAAATTTATTTTTTGGTAACTTTCCATGGAAATATTTATAAGTGTGTTCCTTGGAACCCTGGAGTTTCGTAGAAATATTTTGGGTTCCCGCGGGACCAGTTGTAAGTCCTTTAATATAGCAAAAGGATACCACTTAGATAAAGCTTAAAACTAGAACAACAATTATAGTAGTGTTTTAAATATATAAACAAGCGGGAGTAGTTATTACTTAGTTAGTAGTTAGTTATTAGTTAGAAACTTGCCACCGTACAAAGTGAGATGGCGACCCAAGTGAATGTCCAATCCGTGCGTCTCAACTTAAACATTTTATATTTATTTAAATTAAAAATATAAATGAAATAAATAAAGATTATTAAAAGTTTCACAGTTTTATTAAAATACAACCTGACAATATTGTTTCGACAGCTATGCTGTCATTATCAAAGGTAATATAATTATAAATAAACACGTCGCTAAGGTAGATACAAAAATAGGTAACTAGATAAAATAATAATAATAATCAGAATTAAATATCTAATACTTCTAGTAACGGAGAATTACTGAGCTCAACTTGTTCATTCATTAAAGGTACCCTGAGTTTGTGTTTGTATATGTCAAAAGCTTCTAAAATGTCTAATTTGCGTTTGTTATTACAAAAATGTAGGAATTTAATATTATTTTGAGGAGTCATTGTGTGATTTTGTTCTAAAAGGTGTTTGGCGTAATTCGATTTTTCAGGATGTTTATTTTTGTAATGACGTACGTGTTCTTTATATCTTATGTCAAAATTTCGAAGTGTTTGTCCAATATATACCGAACTACAAAAAGAACAATTTAAACGGTAAATGCCCGATTTCATGATATCATGTGTTCTGTCTTTAGCATTAAATAAAAATGAAAAAGTGTTAGTGTTGGTTTTAAATGTTATTTTATAATTGTTTGTTTTTCTTAGTATATGTGCAATTTTTTCTGATATTTTGCCAAAATATGGTATAGATATGTAATTTGTGTCTTCTGTTTGATTGTCAATGGGATATATTCTTTTGATAGCTAACCTATAATCTTTTTGTTTAATTAAAGTGTCAATCATGTTCGGATTGTAATGATTTGCATGTGCTAGTTGTTTAATGGTTGATATCTCTTTGCTAACATCTGATTTTGTTAGTGGAATAGTTAAAGCTCTGTGTACTAATGATCTGTAGGCTGCTATTTTATGTGTATTATGATGACAAGATTCATTTGGTATTGTTATGTCTGTTTGTGTTGGTTTTCTGTGTATGAAAAATTCAAATAGATTGTCTGCGTTAATCTTGATATTTAAGTCTAGAAAGTTTATAGCCCTGTTTTGTTCTGTTTCTAGTGTAAATTTTATATTAGGGTGGATACTGTTAATAAGAATTAAAAATTCATTGATAACCTCAAAAGAACTGTAAAAACAAGCTAAAATGTCATCAACATAACGAAACTAGAAGATAATGTGTTTAGAGAGGTTTAATTCAAATATTCGATCTTCAAACTTGTCCATAAATATGTTAGCTAATAGAGGACTTAGAGAATTACCCATAGGTAAACCATCCTTTTGTAAATAAATTATGTTATTAAAAGTGAAATAATTTTGACTTATACAAAGGTCAAATAATTGAATTAACTCTAACCTTTCAACTAATTCTATATTACTATTGATCAAGAAACTATCTAATAAAGGAATACATTCTTGTTGGGGTATTCTGGAGAACATGTTGCAAATATCAAAACTAACAATTTTTTAATGTGGTGGAAGATGTATGTTTTGCAGCTTATCTACTAATTCTAATGAACTTCTAACAGAGTATTTCGATTTGTAACTTATCGCGTTAATAATCTGGTTCAGTTTTTTGGATAAAATGTGATTGATGTATGATATAACTGGTCTTATTGGCATATTCTGTTTATGTGTTTTGACTAGTCCATATAGTTTAGGTATTTGTGGGTTTTTATTAATGATTTGTTGCTTTTCTAATTCTGAAAAGCAGATATTGCAGTTTTCTAAACCTTGTTTTATTTCTTTTTGGAATTTTGTGGTTGGGTTTTTGTTTAAAGTTTCTAAATTTTCTTTATTAATAAATTCATTAACTTTTTGTATGTATCTTTTGAAAGAATTACCAAAGTGTTACCCTTATCTGCTTTAACAGAAATTAGATTGTTCTCTGTGATTTTCTGTTTTATAGATTGAAGAAGTGATATGTTAGATGTGTTGTACATTTTGTCCTGTTTCAAAGACATCTCTTTTAACAAATTCTAAATTTGGAATTTTGCATAGTTATTATGATCTTTCTTAAGTATAGTTTCGCATTCAAGGGCCAAAATTTCTTTAATTTTGTTGGTAAATTTTGGAAAAGGACAAAATTTGAAACCTTTGTTAAGAAATTGTGTTTCTCTGTCATTGAATGTTATATTCGACAAGTTTATGAAACGAGGATAAAAGTTTGCAGTGTTCTGACTATTAAGGTTATTTTGTAGTTATTATTATTATTATAATTATAATAGTTATTATTATTTTGTTGTACAAGTCGATGAAGTTTATTTTTCTGTGTGGTGTATTTTTTGAATTTAATGTTAATTTAATTGAATAATTTCAGAATTAGAAAAGCAACAAATCATTAATAAAAACCCACAAATACCTAACCTATGGGTAATTCTCTAAGTCATCTATTAGCTAACATATTTATGGACAAGTTTGAAAATCGAATATTTGAATTAAACCTCTCTAAACACATTATCTTCTGGTTTCGTTATGTTGATGACATTTTAGCTTGTTTTTACAGTTCTTTTGAGGTTATCAATGAATTTTTAATTCTTATTAACAGTATCCACCCTAATATAAAATTTACACTAGAAACAGAAAAAAACAGGGCTATAAACTTTCTAGACTTAAATATCACGATTAACGCAGACAATCTATTTGAATTTTCCATATACAGAAAACCAACACAAACAGACATAACAATACCAAATGAATCTTGTCACCATAAAACACATAAAATAGCAGCCTACAGATCATTAGTACACAGAGCTTTAACTATTCCACTAACAAAATCAGATTTTAGCAAAGAGATATCAACCATTAAACAACTAGCACATGCAAATCATTACAATCCGAACATGATTGACACTTTAATTAAACAAAAAGATTATAGGTTAGTTATCAAAAGAATAGAAAATTTTGACATAAGATATAAAGAACACGTACATCATTACAAAAATAAACATCCTGAAAAATCGAATTACGCCAAACACCTTTTAGAACAAAATCACACAATGACTCTTCAAAATAATATTAAATTCCTACATTTTTGTAATAACAAACGCAAATTAGACATTTTAGAAGCCTTTGAGATATACAAACACAAACTCAGGGTAGCTTTAATGAATGAACAACTTGAGCTCAGTAATTCTCCGTTACTAGAAGTATTAGATATTTAGTTCTGATTATTATTATTATTTTATCTAGTTACCTATTTTTGTATCTACCTTAGCGACGTGTTTGTTTATAATTATATTACCTTTGATAATGACAGCATAGCTGTCGAACCAATATTGTCAGGTTGTATTTTAATAAAACTGTGAAACTTTTAATAATCTTTATTTATTTCATGATTATGGAGTTCCACAAACTAAGGCTGGAAACAATAAATACAAATATAAACATTAAAAAATTGCAAAAATGAAATAGTGTTGATTGATCCACAATGCGAAAGCTTCAATATAAAAAAGAATGACGTAAATCGGCCAAGCACAACTCTCAAACGAACTGGAACAAAAATACGCCTTGTGTTTTAAATATATAGATAATCGCCCCCCCCCCCGAACAAGCTTCAAAGCTTCTGAGGCGTGGTTTCCAGGTTATGGGTAGTAGTTATTATAATTATTATAGAGATCGATGAAAGATTTTATAAAGTTTTGATTATCATTTCTAATTATTATTTATAGTTTTAAATTCACTTTACCAATGTTACAAATAAGTATTATAGTTTTTTTTGTTAGGAGCTACAACATCAAGGTCATAGGCATCATGAGATCGATCCAGGGCCCTGTTTTCCCGAAACTTCACCAATCGGACCGATTATAATATAATAGTTAAAATATCTGGTAATTGGAAACAAATTGTTTCCAATTATGCGAAATATCAAGACTTTTTTATAGGAAGATTATCTGAAAAACTTCTTGCTTAATAACCTCAATTAATATTAATTGCAAAAGTTTTGCCGTTTTTACACGTTTTAACATTAACCATAGCGTTAAAAATGTCTATATGTGTGAAAATTCCCACCAAAGTAAAAATAACATCCAAATGCACTTAAAAACGTACCAACATCAAAGCTTAAAAGCTCTCAGAGTTCATTTATTTGCATAAAGTTGCGCCGAAAGCGTCATCAAAGCTGATGCTCTATCTGGTGTATAAAAGAGTAAAAGAATTACATCGGTACTACTTTTTGTATTTTCTTTCTTTGGGTAAATTTTGCAATTCTAATTCTAGATGGAACTCTACATAAAATATAAGCTAGTAGCACACCAGGCTAATGAAATTATATGTTTGAGTTAAAATGAAACTAACCTTTGGGCACAATAGAATAGTTCAACTACAACCTAAAGTAAATTTAGATAGTTCGTGCCTGGTATTTATCAAGAGAAACGCATGTAAAATATTAGCAGGGTAAATAGACAAATTTGTTGTAACTAAATTAATTTGCTTACCTTCAAGTCCGGCGAAAGCCATCGGGTCAATGTGAACAATGTTATTCCCGTCAAGTTCCAAGGAATTTAGTTGGGACAGGTGAGAAAATGCGCGGGCTGGAACTTCCCTTAATTTATTATGTGCCAGTCCAAGCGAATCTAAATTCTTCAGTCCTGAAAACATGATATACCACCTTAAAATCATAAAATATTTAAGAGTGCAGCAATAATCGATAAGCTTTGACAGGGCTGCTTATAAAGTAAAATGCCTACCTTCGAAATCGCCCTCTTGAATTTTCGACATCTGGTTCTCTTGCATCTCCAACTTCTTCAAGGTGTCCAGAATCGAGAGAGATTTTTGAGGTACCGAAGTCAATTCGTTGCCACCTAGGTTTAACCTTTTCAGTTTCCTATAAAGCAAGTTAAAAAATCCAATTAAGTTAGGTACTGCCTAAATCTGGAAATATCAATTTCATTCTGTTTTCTGGTTATTTAACAAAGCAAGAGCGTGTCAGAGTGCTTTAAATAAATTAAGAAATATCGATTCGTTGAAATGAGTCAGTTCCCTTTAAATTAAACAAGTTTTGTGAGGCGCGGTTAGTACATAATTGATATCATTTTGAAATGAACGTTTAATTTCTTCACTTTTATTTTACATTTTAACCGAATTATTATGACTTCCTTTTTCTTGAATCTTGAATGTAATTAACACTTTTATTTAACTTTCAAAAACATATACCCTCTGAAAATATAAACCTTAATGTAATATTCAATTTGAGTCTAAATAAAATGCGACACAAATTTATTTGAACAGAAAAAATGAGCCTTCACATTTAAAACTTTTTCTAAAAACGTTACAAATCAAATAACAGAACGTTGTAGATCATATCGAATACTCTTTAACATTTATTACAGAACGAATAAAAAATGTCGATGACATTGTAAACTATAGAAACAATATATATGACGTGGGTGATATATTGTGATGAATGAGTGAGGTGTTCTACCACACGTTTGAATATATATGTATTTGTAGTGATACACCCAATTCTATTGTCATTAACTCAAATATGTGCATTGTTTCAATTAAGTGAATTAAATTCCCAGTAATCTATTTTACTTTATAACAATATTAATAATAATTAGCCCGTATCTATATATATATAGAGACTCCAACTTCTTGTTCTATAAAAATAACTGGATTTGTAAGAACTCTTAATAAAATAATTTAATTTTAATTTCATTGTATATCTTTGTTTATTGTTAAGTTTTAACTTACGTGAAATATAAAGGATATCATTTTAATTTTTAAAAAGACGGAGTTCTGATACATTTTTAAAAATTCATTTCCACCAATCAACAATAAATAAAATTTTAAACAATTTTCATCACTAAATAGGACCCCTCTACTGAGTTAATCGTAAAAGTATTATTAAACTGTAAACAAAATAATATAACCTTACCTTATCAGGTTTAATAAAATTAAATTGGTATTGGTGAAATTAATTTTAATTTTGGTTTCAGATAAAAACCTCAATTATTAATCAAGTTTGCAGCTTACTTTATAGCAACCTGATATTTATTAACTTTAAGAATAACTTTCAATAATGCTCAGGTAAGTAACACAAACTTTTCTAGTTTCAAGTTTCTACTAAATTAACTACTGTTTTTCTTTCAGCACAAAAACATCATCAACTTTCCAATAGTGTAATGGTTAGAGAAATGAACACCCGTTTTACCTCTGAACAAACAGCTGAAGCTACCGCTTTTACCCGAAACTGTATTAATCATAAATAAAGCCTGAAATGTTTCAAATGATATCTGCAACTACTATACAAGAAGTATGTGTTCCATATCTATACTTTTCCAGCACTTCAACAATCAAAAATGATTACCGTACACCTTTTTTAGTAAATACTTAATCATCATTAACCGTTTTGAAAGATAATTAGATTTTCTCACCTGTAAAAGGGATTAATTTTAAACACTATTTATATGAGATCAAGTCTCCTTGAAAACCTGAAATTAATTGTAACTTTAACTTTTACAATATTTGACTTGAATGTAATTTAATTAATGCTACTGTCGCAAATTACTTGTTTTGTTCTGGTAGTGGCGCATCCTCTATCTCTCCATATTTCCTTCAGCAGTATATCTGCCGTCAAAACTGCATTCGCAACTTAAGAAAAAGAAACTTGATTTATATAAACAGGAAGTTTTCTAAGTACTGTCCATAATTATAGGGGCTGATTATTGAAGTCATTTTATGATGAAAAACTTAAATGAATATGTTCTGAAGAACTAAAAATTATACAACTCGACAATGTAAGCAATTAAGGTATTGTCATTCTTTTTTCTTACAATCGTCGTTTTGTAACAAGTCATTTGGATAGAAACAGGGCGGCGGAGTATAACGTTACTGCTTCGTATTCTATTTCTACATACATAAAGACTGTTTGTATTTCATTACTCTTTTACTTGTGGATTTAATTTTCTTTTTCAACTTCTTCGAGGTTTCTAATTTAGTGTAGTTAGTTATACCTCAAGTCTATCCGAACCAGAAACACAATTCTTTATACCTCTAAAATTAAACTTTTGAACCATATGCTTAAAATATTAATATTTTTATAGCATAGCTAGGATTAGGATCCTACATATTGGGTAGTATTTAAAAAAATTTGTCTATTTCGCGTATACAAAGGTTACTTTGTGACACTGTTTTTGCGAAAAACAGTTACACAAAGTGCTACTTTGTGCAACTGGAAGTAGTGATTTTTTTATTTGTAAGGCTGGCAGTAAGTAAATTTTTCTGCCAACCTACTCTGTCAGTCTGTCTGTGATAGGTACTAATAAGTATTCATTAACTGGCGCCGTTTTGAAAATTTGAATGTTATGATGCTCAGAAATAACAGCGAGAATAATGAAACATACTTATTTTTATTATAAATAATTATTTTGATAAGACAATCATGTACTCAATCAAGGTTTTACTGTTTCTATTACAATAAACATTTTTTATCTTATATCAGAAGAAAAACTAAGCTGTCACCTTTTTTTAAACTTGAATTTTTTTCTGCCTACGTGATTTTTTCAAAATGACAGTGGATGTGATTGTATGCGTTATCAGTTATTACCAACATTACCACATCGAAAATACCCGCGTGTAAATTTTCCCATTTCGTTAAAGGTAATTGTAAATTAAGGCGAAATAGACAAAGTAGTAAGTAAAACACGTGTTACAATTCCTTTTTGTAATACTAGTATATTGCTTAACTCGCCGCCTCGCCGCTCGTTAAGCAAACTTATACTCGTATTACAAACATCGTCATTGTAACACTAGTTGTACAATATACTATTGTGTAATGTTTTCTAAACGTAAAATGTAGAAATGTTGTTGCTATTCTTATAGTACTGGCAAAACGTAGATTTGAGAATTTATATCCTACTTTTTTTCATGATATCTTCATTATGCATAAAAGCGAGACAGTCTCATTATGCCCCACCCCCAACGCTTCATCATTACTGCGTGACCACTTCTTTGCATGAAAACATTCTGAGTTTAGAGTTTAGATTTTTTAGAAGTAATACGAACTGCTCGTTAATAAAAAAATTGATAATAAAATAAAATTCTTTTAATAATAAATAAGACATCATGGGCTTCCCGCTTAAACACAATACATATGCAGTAAAAAGAATATCGAATCTCTTGAATATTTTAAAAACCAGTTAAAAAATATTTTTGTTTATTTATGAACCCAATATATCATTGACTAGAAATAGTTTTGAGCACCACAAAAAATAATCCTGATAATGTTTTATGGATTTCGAATATGAATATAGGTCGTAAAATATTGTGAGTTATTTGGACTTTAAATATCTCTAAAACCAAACAGATCTGCTTTGACTACATACTATTTGTAAGTGGCTGCACGAAAACTCTTTGAACTAAACATAAATAAAACCAATATTAAGTTAATAAAAACTAAATTTCGCGCCTTAACTAATAAGATAATAAAATAAAAAATGTAACAGAATCTAAATACTTAGGAATACTAATTGACGAGAATGTAAGATTTTTAAAACATGCGGATTGTGCAATTAAAAAGGTGGAAATGAATTTGGTTTTCTTGTTTGGTTGGTTGGTTCCAGATATTTAAGTACCTGGAAAAGACTTATATTAAATATACCTTGGAACAATGTAGCACCTCATTTCATTTACTATTCTTTTTTTGTTTCTTGTTTAGTAACCCGAATTTCATAGTCTGTAAGTACTTCAAAATAAAGCATCGAGAAACATAAAATTGTAATATTTATACAAATATTTATGTACTATTAATATTTTATCCTAACTCAAAGTAATACCTTTTGAATGTTTTTTAATAGTATGTTACATACAAGTAGAATACTATACTTTGTCCACGACATGACATAACATTAAATATTTTTTATTAGATTTATACTTGAAAGTACTTTTAGTAATTTATAAACGATGTTGACGTTTCAATTTATTTAATTAGTTATATATGCCATGAACCATTTTTTGACACATAGCGGCCTACTCGATAAGATTTTAAAAATTGAAACTTAGTAGTAGTAAATAATGATATATTAATTACTGCTAGTAGTGATTAATGATTAATCCCCGCTAGTAGTGAATAATGTATATATTTATAATTGAGGAAACACAACTATAATGAGTATATTACAACTTATTCGTGGACAAAATTTATTTTGCGAGCATTTACATGCAAATTTTGCGTGTTTGTGTCTAATGTTCATAATTATTTCACAAAAGCACAAAATAAATTGTACATTCAAAACAGGGACCTAATTACAGGTGTAGTGCCCTTGTTCAAAGCTTACTTTGGGCTTTTTTCTCGACTCGAAATTTCTTTTAAAAAATCACCGGTTTTAAAGTTGACAATTAGTGAACCATTTGATGTTTCTTTCTCGTGTTTTTAACTTCTTTTACGTTTTGCCACACCTGATAAGTCTGTACATTGATAGTTTACTTTTTAATTAACTTTTCACGCAGTGTCACTCATCTACAATTGCCAGATCTGTTCTAATAAATTATACTTGTTAATTTTATTAAATATTAATTTACATAAAATAATGTTGACTGCAGTATTTTGTACTTTTATTTATTAATTTCGTAAGTCTGCTTTAACTAATAATTACATAAAATTTGCAAATTTTTATAAAACCATGAGAGTTAAGAAAACTACTACATTTTCTTAACTGGAATGAGTGCCTTTCTCTGATCGTCACCCAGTTCACAGTTTGAGGTTACAGCTGATAAGAACTTTAAAACTTAAAACACTTAGGAGTAATAAATCAGTAATAGCCGAAGAACAAATAGTGTATGCAACTCGCATATAATGGTCATTGTAAACGTCAAGCTCATTTTTTAATAACCATCATTACGTTGCTGGTTGCCTAATATATTATTTCCTTTTTCCAAAGAGTATAGCTTGACAGGTGGTGATAACTGACGGATAACCGATTTTAAGGATTAAGCGCTTTATATTACCATTTTAAAGACATGACCGCTGTCAATGGTCTGTAGTTGAAGTTAGGGACTGCGCATTGCATCCGCAGCATTGTAAACGAGAGCTTAAAGTAAGCACATATATTCTACGTTGCGTCACTTTCCCCAAATTTTTTTCTTAAAAAGCAATAAACATTTACAAAAATGTTTTTATGTTTAGAATTGGATATAAATATCTAAAATCATTATGCTCAATAATACTTTGACATAATGAGAAACTTATTGGTGAAGTGTCAAATAATTTCTTTTAAACGTCAATATTTAAGTATGTTACCCCACTGAAGCACATGAACAGGTAAGAATTTGATTAAGATTTATAAAAGGTACTTGATATTATTTATTTTATTTCAGTATTTTAGAATGTTTTATAAACCAGCAGCTTCACAAATCTTATTTGCAGTTAAGTAAGTAATCTTTACAGTATTAACCTTTTTTTACTTTAGCTGCTCTAATGCACCTCCTGTTTATAACGTCTCTTCACTAAGGCTCTTAGCAAATTGTAAACAGAACACTTAATTTTTAACTTGTTAATATTCCAAGATGTCTGTCCAACTCACCCACATGTAACTCATAACTTGAACATCTCTTTATGTACACAAAATATTTTTGGGATGACCCGTTAAGTTGTGTATGGTTAATTATTAATATATGTGGAATTAATTTTTAATAACATGTAACTTTTTTTGTTTATTTTTTCCAGTTATAGTACCTAATAATTATTTAAAAGTTCTAAATATTTGAGAATGTTTTACAAATTTTTTTCGTTGCGTCAATCATCAAAAGTTTTGCGGCATCAAAAACTAGAAAAAAGATTTAAAAAATTTCAAATTTGACAGGCTTTGTATATTTCGCTTTTTACATATATTTACATTAAAAGTATATAAATAATTATATTTGTACTGTATTTTGTATTCTTTGCTTATATACCTTATAATGCTTCTTTTATAACTAATGCTGCTAATATTTATATTGCTTAGAATATTTTTTGTTGATTTCTTATTGATTTTTTATTGAAGTTAAATTTGCATAAATATAACATAACTAGCATAACTCCCGTTCATAAATCAACGGACCATCTTAAGTTTAAGTTTTCAATGCAGTAAGAAAAGAAAAGGTTGAGCTGCTGGTAACGCCGCACTATGTAAGATTTTCACGATCAGGCGGGACGAAATTATTTGCACCCATAAGAATGCATGTTTTGTGTTGCATTTTATCAGTTATAATTTTTTTATTGTTCTAAAAGTTTGGTGCATTATTAGTTTCACTGGCTGCAACAAAGAATATTTGTACTTCAGGGACAATTTTAAAAATTCAGCATATCGCATCGTTATGAATGCAATAATTTTTTGTGTATTTTCTCTGATAGCTAGTTATAATAGCAAAATAGTGATGAAAATTCATTTTTTCCCTCTAGTGAGGAAAACTCTCGCTCATATGCCACATTCGCTGATGCTCGAGAGGCACACCTTGAGCTTGAGTGAAAACAACTACTTTTCTGTCTGGTTGGACAAATAGCTAATACATGCATTAACAATTGTTTGCATGCTAGCTGGCATCGCATAGTATCAAGCATAATGATTTAAATATACAGTGTGTTTATTTGGGCAAAAGCACATCGATTGATTTCTTAAGGAGGGGGGGGGGCATTTAAATGCAGTATCTTCAAGATTTTGCATCCCACCGTCTTATCCCCAGCAACTTCAACTTTGAAATGTCAACTGACAATTCCATTCTTTGTGCACCTTATATTTAAAAAATCGAAATCAGATCATAGGTTGCTGATATAAAGGAAAAAGTTCTTTACCAACCCTCTTTTAATACCTCTCAAACTATTTGAGATATCAATACCAGACGGTTATCAAGTATATCTAACTTAGCCATCTTTATTTTCTTTTTTAATATTTAAATTTTCCATGAAACAGTATATTGTTTATACGCATTAAAATAAAGTATGTCGCAACCGCGATTATATTTATTGTCATTATACAATAATAAAAATGGTGGTTGTGAATAAAGACGTGAGTAAAAGGCATCTGACAACAGTCTATTGTTAATATCTCATAGTTATTTATGTACCAAGGGCGTTAGAATGATGATAATGCCAGGAGGGCGACGATGCCAGCCCGAGGGCCTGCACGTCCCGAATGATGGAAGTCGCCCGATGGGTATTATCATCTAGTAACGCTCGTGGTGCATACAAAATCTTATTTTTCACGATGTATAAGATGAAAACGAGTTTTAATTTATAATTGTTGGCGTTGCCAAGAGCGTTGTTTATATATTTATCAAACTAGAAATTTTTATATTTGTCGGATGGTAATAACTGTTGTTACCAACATAAAAACAAAAAAAATTTTAATACCACTAATGTCATCTAAAAAATAAGAAGTTTTTGTTGGCAATTAAGTCGGCACAAAAGAATTCGTGGATCACGCTCTCAGAAACTACGAGCAAATACTCATTTTATTATTTGTTATTTGTTGTGTTGCACCCGTACGCAAACATATAGTTTCTGAACTAATGATCCAAATTACTATTGAACGTAACGCCGGCACCAATTGTAAAGTAAACCATGAGCGGGAGTTATGAATTATAACACTCTTGTTGTTATGGAGTTGTTTATGTAGTTCGTATCACAGGTATAAACAAAAAATAATATGTAAGTGGAGCATAATAGTTATTTACATTGTAAGACCGTTACTTAGAACTTTACGTGCGAGCACGGTACGTAACAAGCGAGCGATTAGTGAGCTTGTTATCCGTGCAAGCACGTAAGGTTCGTGTAACGTTCGAGCATTGTACAACCTTTTATGGTATACTGACTCGTAAATCTTTAATAAATAATTCTTTTATTTACTGAAGCTATACAGCACAATACGTAAGATATATATCAATGTTTTAAATAAATATGCATGTTGCTATGGTATTGATGATAAACGAGCCCATTATAATATTTACGGGCTTTATAACGGGCTAGCCCATAAAAAGAATCTTTACCCATAGAGACAGAGCTGAATAAACAGATGTTTACGAGTCAGTATACCATAAAATAGTTTAAGATATATTATAGAAGAGTTGGTAAAGAACGTTTCGCTTTATCTCCGGGATCGGTTTCAATTTCTTTTGCGCTAGAAATTTTCAATTTTATACCCTTTAAAATAAGCTGGCACAAACGTTATCATTTGACATTTTTAGATGATGATATGGGGGTGAGATGCAAAGTTTTGATGAAACCACACTTAAATGTCCCCCTTCAGAAATTAATCAACGTGTTTTTGACGACACTGATATTTTATATAGTTTAAGTGATATTCGGAGAGAAAAGTTTTCAAATCACCATACTGTATATCTATTGCCCCTTTGCAATTTTTCTTAAATTTTTTAGTCAATTTCAAATCCCGAAGATTTATTGTAAGTATATGACGAGATTGCCTTTGTACGAATTTTTAATTTAAATTCTATTCATACACTAAAAATTTCGCTCCGAGTGGTGGCGCAATACAAAATTCAATAGCGTTAAAAATAGCAAGCAAATGCAGCTGAAATTAATTACATTTTGTTAGGAAACCTTTAAACTTTTATTTTATTTTACGTTCAGAGAAACTACAAGTAAATACATTTTTGAAGTCCTCGATAAAGTTTAAATTTTGCTTTAAAACGCTTTTAAAAGAAAGATTAAACAATAAATAGTTAACAAATTAATTTTTAACCACTTTATAATTCATTAGGCTAAATTGCATATAATATATTTCTAAACAAATTTTTAATAAATTTTCTTGGAGAATGTTTTTTTATATCAACATTGTTCTAAAAAACTTTCGAAAGTTGAATCATGAGCAAAATGTAAAAGAAATAATCAATAAAATTGGCAAAACAAACACAAAATGCCTTATAGTGCGAAAACGGTAACATATGAAAGCAAAGTGTAAGCGAATGAATTGCAGGTCTCAAATAGATCTACAAGAAATCGATGCTGGCATATACATATCTCTTACAGATTACTCACAATCAAGGTTTCTTTAATAATTATTTTTTCGGAAAAATATTTTTCCCCTGGAGTAGGTTTCTCAGGATTAAGAATATACTCATGCACCCCTTTGAGGTAAGGCCCATCTGCCTGTAAAATTTCAGCTTCCTAAGTTTTCTAGTTTTCGGTGGACATCGGACTTCGGACACCGGACATCGGACGCTGGACATCGGAATTTGCTATTATTATATGTTTGATAAAAAAACTAAAATTTTATAATATACCTATAAATTTTTTTGTAGTTTTTTTATTTTGCATAATGGACTAAAATTCCTAGTTACGTCACTGCAAGGGAGATGTGACTAATCTAAACACCGATTTTTATATTTTAATTTCAAGCATTCTACACAATTTTTGTAATGCAAACTTTTTGTAATTTGTAAACTGTTTTACCCATTAATTGTAAACTAATAATAATGGAAAATTGTAAGCTGTTAATAAAATTGCCAGGTAGCGTTTACATATACAGAAAACCCACAAGCACAGACGTCACTATTCCTAACGATTCATGTCATCATAAAATGCATAAACTAGCGGCTTATAGATCTTTAGTACACCGAGCTTTAACTACTCCAATGAAACGATCACATTTTGATAAAGAAATTTCAATCATCAAACAATTAGCACATGCAAACCATTATAACCATAACATGATTGACACTTTAATTCAACAAAAAGATTATAGGTTAGCTATCAAAAGAATATTTCCAATTGACACTCATATACAAGACACAAACTACATATCAATACCATACTTTGGCAAGATATCAGAACAAATTGCAACTATAATACGAAAAACCACCAGTTACAAAATAACCTATAAAACTAACACCAACACTTTTTCATTTTTATTCAATGCTAAAGACAAAACACAAGATATCATGAAATCCGGCATTTACCGTTTGAATTGTTCTTTTTGTAACTCGGTTTATATTGGACAAACATTTAGAAATTTCGACATAAGATACAAAGAACACGTACGCTCTTATAGACTTAAACATCCAGAAAAATCGAATTATGCCAAACACATTTTGGAACAGCACCACCCAATGACACCTCAAAACAACATTAAATTCTTACATTTTTGCAACAACGAACACAAATTAGACATTTTAGAAGCTTTTGAAATACACAAGCATAAACGCACAGTACCTTTAATGAATGGACAAGCTGAGCTTAGTAATTCTCCTTTATTAGAAGTGTTAGGTGTTTAGTTTTTGTTATGTATTGCATATAGTTACCTATTTTCTGTATGTATTTATCCTTAGCAACGTGTTTGTTTATCAATCTTATCTACCTTTGATAATGACATTTTAATGTCGAAACAATATTGTTAGGTTAAGATAAACTGATAAAACTTGTGAAACTTTAAATTAATCTTTTAATTTGATTATATTTCATAAAAATTGCCAGGTATCTATAATATTGATATAGGTATACTCCAATTTATACATTACCTACATGCCTACATAATGTTTGTAATTATACATAACCACCGGTAATTACACATCATTTCCACATTATTAATAGAATATACGAGTACTCTCACATTACGCAAATTAATCAATCTCTCTGTCTAGCTTATGTTTGGAAATTCAGCGATCAATGAACATTCCCTTTGATGTATTATTTAAATAAATCTATATTACTATTACTGTCATAATATTATTAAGAACAAAATATTATAAGCAAACTTTAAAATAATATAAACGTCTATTCACAACCCTACAAAATCTTAACAAACTTGAACTGATTTGTATCGAATCAGGTGAATCTTCTTCTAGATGAGGTATCTGATTACTTTAACGTTCTTACGTATTATGAATCCAAAGTGTTCTTCGAATGTAACTGAAATTTGTAGTTTGTCCTTTGAAACGAAATCTAAGCACTTCACATTTCATATATTATCTGATCTGGAATATATCCTTTGATCAGTGTTTAGAGGATTACTGTTTTAATACTTATTTAAGGTTGGAGTCAGGTACGTAGCCAGGGTGATGGGCTAGTAGGGATGAATCCCCCCCCCCCCGAAGCATATATGCGACTTTCTCACTTTAAAGTTTTTTTTATTATATGAAATAATTTTTTTCTAATAGTTATATTATATAGTTATATTTTAATAATTATGTTACACATTATCTGTAATAAGATTGTATAATACTTAATCGTTTAATGTCGAACATCGGTTTATTTTAATTATAAATTGTAAATAAATGTTTTTATTTACAATTTTTGGCTACGGGCCTGGTTGCAGTTGATTCTACAGCCTCGTTAATACAGTACTTATAAATACACAGAAACATATTAGGGCATCCGTTATTTTGACAAAGTTTGAATTACATTGAGCACACCCCAAAATCTTTTACAGAATGTGAAAAAATTTCAATTTCCATTCTGAATTTGGTCAACATTTATCCGTGCTACCGAAGGGTTGAATTTGAAATGGCATTTAATATGGGATTTACTATTTTTCCTGCATTTTTAGATGCAACTTCTTCTAGTTACTATATTTTACTCTGAAATTGTGTTTCCCTACTTTTTTTGGATCGCTGAAAACAAATTTAATGTCGCCAGACTCGGTGGATTAGTGGTTTTCATGTTTGCTTCATAATCCAAGGGTCGCAGGTTCGATCCCCGGCCGAGCTGGTAATTTTTCATAGCGGAGAAAAATTAAAAACATGCCTTCTTCTCGGATAGGAAGTAAAACTGTAGGTTTCGTGCCAACGAGGTGTTTGGCACGATAATAATCCCTACTGGTGGTGGAATTCACCTAGATTCGGCTAAATTCTTGTAGGGTCGTCGGCCAAATGATCATAGCAATCGGTGCCATGAGGTACGAAGGATGCTCTGCCGCCATCCTGATTCCTCGCCCAAAAATAAATAAAAATCTAATGTCAAAAAGGACCTATGACATCTGTCAAAAATAGTGATACATTTTTGATATTAGATTTTAGTCCAGTCAAATTAGAAAAAATAGCGGAAATTTGAGGGAAGTTCGTCGATTTTTGCATAAGCCTTCCTGGAGGGCTGTTAAATAACCCCCTAAAAGTCACCGTCTGTAGGTGACGAGCTCGAGGAGGTAATGAGGGTAAACCACGCCCCCTAACGGTTTTTGTCGTTTTTCTCGGAAACTATTAGGTTTATCGAGATGAAGGAGGTTAGGTAAATTAAAGTTTATTTAAATCTCTACCAGAAATGTCCGAACGTTTTTTCGTACCTCGCCTTCTTTTTGTGTTATCGGAGAAAGCAGATATGTCATACATAAATGAGCAATTTGATCCAGTAAATTTGCTCAAGGAACTTTCGGGCGTAACGTTTTGTGGTTTCTTATTCGTCATGAAATAGATAAGAAGAATTCGTTGAGAGTCGGACGTGATCGTGATCCAGTCGTATTTTACCTTAGCATCTCGTCGGCAAAATCCATCAGGCGATATTATCGTTATCCTTGGTGTCAGTTGGATAAAAGTTTCGTATTGGAAAATTAATCCTTAGGAGAGTACACTGTGTTAGTCAATTTTTGTATACAACCCAATACGTACAAGGTGTTTCGCTTTTTTAGAAATCCTTCTAATTTAATTTATTTCTAAGATCTTGGTATTGTCCACATTTACAATTGAATATTGATACAGTACCTACGTTGCATGCATGCTAAATGTAGAGCAAAATCTTTATAATTATCTGTTAACAGACATTTTAAGATACAAAACATTCTGTGTTACTATCTTGGTTGGTAGAACAAAATTGCACTTACATAAATATTTCTAAGGATTTCTAAAAAAGCGAAACGCCCTGTACGTATTGGGTTGGATACAAAAATTGACTAGCACAGTGTACTCGCCTAAGAATTAATTTGCCAGTACGAAATTTTCATCCGATTGGCACCAAGGATAACGATAATATCGTCTGATGGATTTTGCCGAAGAGATGCTAAGGTAAAATACGACTGGACCACAATCGCGTCCGGCTCTCAATGAATGTTTCTTATCTATTTCATGACGAATATGAGACCACAAAAGGTTACGTCCGAAAGTTCCTTGAGCAAATTTACTGAGGCAAAATACTCATTTATGTATGACATCTTCTTTCTTCGATAACACAAAAAGGAGGCGAGGTACGAAAAAACATTCGGACATTTCTGGTAGAGATTTAAATAAAATTTAATTTATCTAACCTCCTTCATCTCGATAAACCTAATAGTTTCCGAGAAAAACGACAAAAACCGTTAGGGGGGGGTTTTGCCCTCATTATCTCTTCGAGCTCGCTACCTACAGACGGTGACTTTTAGGAGGTTACTTAACAGCCCTCCAGGAAGGCCTATGCAAAAATCCACGCACTTTCCTCAACTTTCCGGTATTCATGAAAATTTGTTCTAAATTGACTGGACTATTTGTATTTATCGGCCATAGAAATCTTTATCTAAGGTATTGTTTGTCAAGAAATGCAATATTTTAATGTTGACAGTTGTCATAATGCATTCATGTAAGTGAATTCGAGGTTAGGCAGCTAATAAAAGTAAAAAATATATAATCCTCCAGAAATGCTGATTTTAATACACTTTTTTTGTAGTTGTCAGCTTTTTAACAGCTGTCAATGTGTGATAGGTCCTTTTTACATTAGATTTGTTTTCAGCGATCCCAAAAGGGTAGGCAAACACAATCTCAGAGTAAAATATAGTAACTGGAAGAAATTACATCTAAAAATGCAGGAAAAGGAGTAAATCCCATGTTAAATGCCACTTAAAATTCAACGCTTCGGTGGCACGAGTTAATGTTGACCAAAGTAGCTGGTATTTGGGGAAATTGAGTTTTTCCACATTCTATAAAAGATTTTGGGGTGTACTCAACGTAATTCAAATTTTGCCAAAATAACGGACCATGCCAAAATAACCTAATGCATATGTATATCATTTCAACCCAAGACATTACTATAGTTGTTTAATTTAAAGCTAAACAAAAAATACTATTGCAAAGTAAAAAGTTTCTTAACGAAATAACATTAAAATAAAAAGCTATTATCACATGCCCTACTTACTGAATTATTGATTATTTAATGATACATACAGCGATATTAAATTAAATTGCAATATGTGCAAATTATCCTATATTGCATTTGAAAATAATGAAGTAAAAGCATTATGCAGACATAGGCAACCAATCATACAGCACGCTCTTTCATACGGAGGGCTTCTACGACTAAAAATAAGGAAAAAAGTTTATATAAAATATGTCCTAAAATGGTTCCTTACTGAGCTACAGCAGTGAATTTAAGAGAAATTCACTGATTACACGCATTTAAGCTTTTCAGACTATTAAATAGCAGGTAATTCCTGCTTCTTATTTTCAGTCATTAGTATTGTTTTTTAATTAATTGTACTAAAATGGCAGATTATTCTTTCGAAGAAATGGTTTGGAACATTGTAATATGGCGGAAGCAAGAAGACTTTACGCAGACCATTTCCCAAACCAACCTTTACCAAACAAAAAAAACATTCGAAAGGCTTCATATTAGATAGAAGGGAAACAGGATCTTTCAAACCGGTAGACCGAGATCGCGGCGGACCACACACGAACTACAAGAATTTTGGACTTTGAAGAACCTGTGTTGGATCGTGTTGAAGAGAATGCAGATGAGAGTATTCGAAGAATTGCATTGGCGAAAAGTGTCGATCATATGACTGTGTGGCGAATTTAAGAACCAATTAACTGTATCCGTACCACGGGCAAACAGTACAGGGACTCAATGAGAATGACTTCCCACTACGAGAAGCTTATTGTGCATGGTTGTTAGAAACATGCCCCGTCGATCTTCTCTGTTTGCCATCTGTGCTCTTTACTGGCGAAGCTGGCTTTACAAAAGTTGGTATCGTCAATTTTCACAATTTACATCAGTGGCAAGATGAAAACCCTCGTGCCATTATTCTGTCTTCATTAAATGTGTTGGTAGGAATTATCAACTTCTTGATTGGTTCTTTTGTACTACACGGACGACTTCCTGGCCAGAACGAACGGTGTTTTTTAGAAAATAGCTTACCAGGTTTGCTGGAACCTGTAGCGTGGCCTGCACGGTCTCCGGACTTTTACATATGGGGACATTGAAAATCTATAGTGTATTCAGCTCCACTTCAAAACATTGAGGATCGACAAAGTGTGGAAGGCGAATGCCAGCATTTTCGGAACACACCAGAAATCTTTGAGAGCGTGATTCAGTCCATGATCCGACAAGCTCAGCAGTGGAGGTCATTTTGAACATTTCTTATGTTCTTAGTTAAACAACTCCGTTTTTTTATCTGTTTGAATAAAAAAAAGGTATTGGTTAAATTGCGTTATTCCAGTGCCTTTTGTCTTTAAGCGCTGGACTATAAGCAGTATCCATTTATAAGTGTTACCTACTGAGACAAAATTCGTGAAGGGGGACACGTTTATTTATATCGTACTATATATCAGCGGTACGGTATTTAATGTTAATATCAATTTTCCTATGTCATTTAAGTGATTTTTATAAAATTTTTGGGTTTTTAATAGTTATTTAATAAATTAGTTTGTTAATGAAAGCGATTAATGATCGAAACTGTTTAAAGCACGAACGAGCGATAGGGAGTGAGTGCCTTTAATAGTTGAGATCATTAGTTGCTCATTAACAAACGAATTGATTACAACAGTTTTTCGTTGACCGTAAAATTCTTCGATTTTAAGATAGAAAATTTCAAATAATACCGAATCCAAACTTGTGCGTATATCTGGTTGCCCAAAGTAAAACATCATCAAAACGTCAAAATCACAAACGGGTTTATTAATGAAAAAGAGTGTATTAATGAGGTCCATTAATGCATCCTTTTTTCACAAAACAGTTACTTAATAAAAAAGAGTGTATTAATGACGTCCATTAATACATCCTTTTTTAGAAAAAATCATTCATTAATATTGACATTAACAAACGGTCAACGAAAAAAGTTAATTAAGATGATTATCAAACATGATATTCTTATAAACAATAAGATTCTTATTATTCGTTTATTATTAAATTACTCCCTTATGGGGAGATTTGGAGAATTTTGATTTTAATGTTTTAGTAGCTTAGAAAAATGAATTTTTCTTAAATCTGGCAGTACGTACGAGCTTTTGTGATTGGCAAATATTGAGTTTTTTTTCTCATCATCGATCATACTGTATTTATTACCTGTAAGTACCTACAGGTTTTGCTCATTTCATTAATACTGGACAATTTCTCGCGCCGAAGTGTCCCTGCGCCTAACTGGTCCGCGTCAAGATGTCCCCGCGCCGAAGTGTCCTCGCACCGAAGTGTCCAGCGCCGAAACAGCCGCTCCGAAATGGCCGCGCCCAAATGTCCGGCTCCGCGGTTAAAACATATCCTTTTTTTATAACTCCGTAACTTCTTTGAATTTTCAGTTTATTCTTCTACCTTTTTATTCTACTGTATACTTTTGCTTATTATACTGCTTATTGATTACTTGCTATAAGTATACGAATTCTTTGACTGCGTGCGAGAGAAACTTTACTTTTCACCATCTTTATTGTTTGTTACTAAATTTGTCAAAATTTGAAGTCATGCTTCTGTTAAGACAAGTTATTTTTAAATGATTCATTGGTGCTTTACAAATCGTAGTTCGTGTTAGAAGACATTAAAAGTTGTAAGTAACGAAGAAATTTGAATAAAGTACATATATCAAATTGTTTGTGACAGCTACAGTACGCATTATCTTGGTTTGTAAAAGGCATTTTCTCGCCAGCCTCGGTGGATTAGTGGTTTGCATGTTTGCTTCATAATCCAAAGGTCACAGGTTCGATCCCCGTCCGTGCTGGTAATTTCTCATAACGGAGAAAAATTTAAAACATGCCTTCTTTTGGGATAGGAAGTAAAACTGTAGGTCCCGTGTCAATGCGACGTTTGACACGATAAAGATCCCTACTGGGGGTGGAATCCCCCCAGATTCGCCTAAATTCTAGTAGGGTCGGCCAAATGATCATAGAAATCGGTGCCATGAGGTACGAAAGATGCTTCGCCATCCTGATTCCTCGCCCCAAAATAAATAAATAGAATAAAAGGCATTTTCTATAATATTAATGTAATTGACATTGTCTAAAGAGCAAGCACAAATTATAAGCTTCTTGGTTCTGCACACTGTATAATTGATTGCCCGAAATACATCAAGTTAAATATCTCCTGACAAGCTACAAAATTTATCTCAACAATGTTTTGGGTAAAAATTTGTTTTACCGGGCACGCTCATTTTAAAAAGTAGGTTTGGCCATAGAAAGAGGATGTGGCCTAGGCATCCGGAACTGGAGAGGTAAAGAGTTAGATTTACTTCAATTTTCCATTATAACTCTATAGGAGATTATTAGTATCTAATCTTCCAGCTAGAGTACGCTGACCTAACCTAACCTAACTGAAAATAACGCCATCTGGGAACTTAAATAATTGTAATTTAAATCTTTTTACCCATACATTTCCGGGCGCTAAATTTGGTCTCGTTGGTTTCCTTTTTTAATGTAGATACAAAGTAAAGACAAATATGGCTTTGATCATTCACTCATAATTAAAATTTTTGACAATAAATAAAAACAAAAATTTCCTTAAACTTTTTCTGAAGCTAGTTAAATCAGTTTTCATATTTATGAGACAAAAAAATGTTATTAAGATAATAACGGTTCCAATACTCATGAGAGCATCTGTGATGCTGCTGCGTTTTTATCAATTAATGTTGTTGAAATAAAGTCAGACTTCATCAAAAGTGTTATTGGGAAACTAAAGATTGATCAAAATTTTTCTCGTCGATATACAAAGCCTCAGTACAGTTTATCTTGTTGACGGATGGCCACGTTAAGCAGTCGGTCCGGACAAGCACACAGTAACCTACCTGTGGCTGTCGTTAAGTATAACACCGCCCTATATCACATACAAGTTATCTTCATACTTCAATGATTTGGTAATGTTAATTACAGTTAACATTTATACATAATATTATTAATTTGTTTAATTTGGTCGTCAGTCACGGACAAAAAGTGCGCATAGCTGTTAAGTAAATACATCTACAAATTTGATCAGTTGTTTTTCTTTGAAAGAGGTTAATAGTTGTAGAAAGTTTTGAAATACCCGATGAAATACTGTGGTTTTCATATTCACAGGAAAGGTGACACAAAAGTCAAATTGCAAAACACAATTTTCAAAATTTTGTACCGTGTGTCACAGCAAAAGCTTTAAATATTTTGCTTGGAATTAAAATATGTAAAACTAAAACATTTACTAAACAATAGCCATTTCCATAATCTATAAAATGGCATACAGCTTAGATTCAGATATGTCTATATATTCTATAATATTCCAACAGTACAAAAACTTTGTGCAACTTGTTAGTGAGTAACATTCTGATCAGAGCCATACGAGTATGTGTAAATATAATGGCTTGGTAAACTGAACGTCAGCAGGAAAGGTATTTTCCTAACTATTGAGTGCATCCCCTTATTCTGAGAGTGTCATTTCTTTGTTAGTGCTGTATTCTTGCCGTGCAGTTCTGCTTACGTGGATGGCGCTGTAATTCCTGATGGGTTACAATGATTTGTCTGAAGAATGCGAACTAAGGGACAAAATTCGGTTTCTGGCTGTAAATCTCATTTTCAATATTTACATTTGCTTTTGAAGACAAAATTGGTGGTCGTTAGCGAATGGATTCGTTGTTCTCATTATTTTATTAAGACGCCGCCATCCTGATTAAAGATGCTTTTAAAATATTTTATGCACTGATGCATTATAATTAGACCATTATTGCAAGACTCATCTAAACATAAACGTCTTTTTAGGGCCCAAGGGTCTCTTTATGGTCAAACGGGCAATAACGAAACGTCAATTAAATGTCAGAAGTTTTTTGTAGAACTTGATTGGTTCTTAATATAATTTGCAAACTTCTCACCAATGAAAATAAGCTGAAATTAAATATTTTGGAATAGTAACTATAGTAACGTACTTCGTATAAGCACATAAGTATACGCACAGCCGCTTGATGTACCTACGTACTCCTTTAATTATATTTTTACATAATAATAGATTTGACGTAAAAACTTAATCTGTGCATAAAATAGTGTATGTATAGCGGGCATAACTTGCTTTTATGGCCCTACAGAAATAACGCTTCTGGCCATAAAAGCTTCATTATGCCCTTAATACATAAATAACTATTATTGCCACTTTCTATGTAAATGACACTTTACAAGCATTTATGGTAACTAAGTGAATGAGTAGTTACAACTACAACCTTGTAAAACTTTACGGGCTCCTAAAAGAGACCTGTAAAGTTTTGCAGTGATCATCAACAAAAAGCTATGGAAACTACTTTGCTGCTTAACCACAACACCATGACAACGATTAGCTATAAATTGTGCTACCGCCTTTAATTACAAAATGACTTTTTATAAAAAAGCGTTGGTGAAGGTGGAAATAAAATTTTGTACACGACACGCATTGCAATTAATCTTTACTGGGCTTACTGGATTATGGAGGCCCGCTCCTGCGTCGGTCGCCCCATAACTTTTCAGCTCGCCCCATAACTTTTCAGCTCGCCCGTAAAGATTAATTTACAAAGCTTGGCACGCAAATGACTATTACTCATCTACAGAACTTTTTGCTGGATTTAAAATTGAACTGTATTTGCAAATTATTACTTTATATTAGTCTCGTTCTTGCATGAATTTCTTTCTCTCTGGCCGGTAATTGTTTTTATGGTGTACCATCGATGATGTTATTAAATAATTATTTGTCTTGTATGATCTTTCGTTCCAAGCAAACTATGATTTTATTTTTATTTTAAATGGTGAAGCACCACTGAAGTGTAATATTGGTTTTGTGAAGATAAGCAAGACTTTTACTTCCTCATTTGTATAAGTTGTGGTTAAGGGATTGCAAAATTCCATTATGTGTATTGTTTTGTCAGGAATTCTGCTAAATGCTCGGCTTAGTTTATAATGGCCAAATAATACCTTTTAAGCAATCTGATAAATTTCTTCCCTGATTTAGGCTCAATCTCATATCGGTCTGAATGGCTTCCTTCAAAAAGCCTCATCACTCTATCTACAGACTAGAGCGAGTGGATCTGCAACACTTGCTGTCCCGTCCGCATATTCACCGACCAACAAGTATTAGATCCGATATGCGATATAACGACGCCTGATTGGTCGAATTTAGTCGAACAAATTTAGTTCCTTAGTTGTTTTAATGCGTTACAGATGCAATGAAAAATGTCTAATTTTTATTTTACTAAACTTGTAACTAAATTTGTTATTCGCGCGTAAAATTTTAACTAATAAAGCGTCGTTATATCTCATACCGGCTCTAACACTAGGTTGTCGGTGAATACGCGCTCGGTTTTTTCCGGAGACAACTTGTTTATCATTTCATGGCCAGTAAAAATTCAGAACAACTAATTCTTTCAGTTCCGATTAGTCTTTAATTAAGTCTACGTTAATTAAAAGATCTGCGTACAATTTAACATCATGAGAATTTCATTAAACCGATAACTTTATTACACTTTAATCAAAGGTATTACAAAAACAGTGGCGCTAAGCAAACAATTCCAAACGAGTCCTGATATTAACAGATTTATAATTCTTCTGGTCTAGTGGAATATGAATAAAATAGTTTAGATTTATCGTCGTGCGCTTCAACACAGAATTTGATGCTCTTTGAGTTACAATATATTGATTATATTGGCGGTTTTATTTTAGGATTATACATTTTATACATCCATAACGCCTTAAAAATTTAAACCACCTCCAATTTCGAGGATGATTTCTAACTTATTTATTCTCTCCTCTCAGATAAAACGTGGTAATTTGCATAATATCTCTCTGACGTATAATTTATTTAACCTTATACCCGAAAGAAAGTAAACAACACTCAATTTATTTTTCAGTTTTAATTACTGAAACTGTAATTTTCTACTCTGCTAATGTACTTAAACTTCTACACAAACGACAGCTTGTCTCAAAGTTCTCTAAATTTACAAACTCGGATACTAGATTTAAAATTAGTGTTTAACATTATTTATCAGGGTGCGATTAGTTTTGGCAGAATTGTTGGAGAGAAGATAGCAAACGTAGAAATAAGCTGCCATGTTATCACTAAAACTTTCCGACGAGTGCTCAACAGTTTACAACAAGTTGTTCTACTCTACTTACACTGGCATCTAAAATTACACATTTACATTATTCAAAAAGCATCCGTAATAATGTTGACTTCCTCTTAGAAATACTAAGGGTTTATTTGTGCGGTTGTTACATATTTAAATTAGTTTAATTACTAAAAGTACGAGTATATTTAGCTGAGCTTTTTAAAATCTAATATGAAAGGATGTTTCCACTTACTTTTCCAGTCCGACAAAAGCTTCTGGCTCTACAGTAATAATCTTGTTTTCATAAAGGGTTAGAATTTCCAACGTATCCAAACCTTGGAATGCACGGTTTTGGATGCTGTTTATGTTGTTGTGGTTCATATTTAAAATGAGAAGGTGGTGTAAACTTTTGATGGCTGATGATGGTACTGATGTTAAACTGTTTTGGGATACGTCCAGTTGGGTTAACATTTTTCCTGAAACGAAAACACTTATTCAATAGGTAAGAGCAGAAACACATTTAGGTGTACACAAACCGATACAAATTTAATCATAGGTTTAACTATTTTAGCTACTAGCCAATTAAAGTTTGAAATTGCGATGATAATTTCTTAAAACTTTAGAAACTTCTATAAGTTTAAGTTGGTTAGTCAAATATCTATCAACCTGAAAGATTTATAAAAATTACTAGGCGATCAAATGCAGTACAGTGGACACTATTCAGATACAGAAACGGTGTTTTATAAATTGCCTACGTTGAAAAATTGTATTGCAGAGACATTGGTATTGTTCATATTACGATTAGCTTTTTGAACACTCTTGGTTACAACCATTAACATGTCCAGTAAAATACTTGGGAATCAAATAAAACGTAATTGATAAAATCATTACTTATCCATTACATAAGAACGCAGTAACTAAATACCTTCGACACACCTACAAAAAAACCTCCCTACTACATATCTCTCAACAAAACATATTTTACATAAGTTAATATTAAACCATAAAACTCGGCAAACGGTAAATTCGTAGATTCCCCACTACTTAAAAAGGTATTCCTTTTCTATACAAATTCAACGGTATGAATAAACAAATCAATGCATGAATAAAGCACGCTACGAGACAGTGGTCTCGTGCTTGATTTCTTATCTATACTTGACTTCCGCTGATTATACATCCCCGAGAACGAAAGAAGCTTGCATTTTTTTGGTAACGGTTACGTGGGATGTTCGTTTTAGAGAGCTTCATCGAATTGCACTTTAACTATGACGTCATGCACCATCAATAATAAACTTAGCCGAAGTCTCTTTCCATTAATTTAATTAAAAATTGCAAACGTTATTAGACCATGATTTGATTCGTGGCTTAAGCAAGATATTAACCTGAGGGAAATAGCTCGTTTGCTGCTCTTTCAATAGAGGTTTTCTACATCTTTAAAGTCAAATGCGACAAAAAGTATAAATGATAGATTAATTATACATTATATTTAGAATCAGGAAAAAGGGATATTCAAATATGACCATTTGTTAAAATATATCTATATCTCATATCGTGTAAAGAATACAATTTTTATCTGAAACTTCTCTTTTATCTTCAATAATAATAAAGATAATAGGGTGACCAAAATATGATGAATAACCCTTTACATACTGAACGCCATATTTACAACTGTGATTATTTCTAAAATCGTTTTGTTAAAACATATTTAGAAATATATTATTACCGATCACTTAGACTGACCTGTACTGCAAAAAGGCGAACGAAATATAAGTTAACTATATTTCATTTAGTATAACTATATTAACTAATAATACTGTTAGTTGACGTAGAATTTCTTCACTGTTAAAATGTTCACAAAGAAACAAAACCCCTTTAGAACTATAAATTCATGTTTACGAGACATCAATATAACTAAATAAAATGGCATTTTGATAGCTGGCTTCAAGTCTCAGAATTTTATGGTGTCTGCGTTTTTTATAATAATGCAAGAGAGATTTTCGTCTAATTTTACTATTGATACCCGTGGGGTATCGGTTAAAGTGTGATTAGGTAGTTAGTTCTGGAATATGGTAGATCCTCTTAAATTTTAGAAGGATATGTACATTCTTTGCTCCAAAATAACTGTCTTAAGGGATACTCTAAAGCAGCGGTTCCCAACCTTTTTTGTTCGCAGACCACCAAGCGACGTAGCATCTTTTTGCGAACCGGTCAAAATAAATCATAATAATAAATAAACTTTTACTGTGCAAGAACAATCTGAAACAAATGAATATCTATTCTTTAGGATAATGAAAGTCGGTTTTCGAACCTTCCGCTCCCGCAGAGAGACCGGTGTTTTTCTCTTTGGGATGGTCTATTGTTCAAAACCAGAACGAGATATCTCGACAGCGCTGACGCTCGGAAGCTTGTTCGGAAGCGGCGGTAAAAACCGGAGGCGACTCCGAAGTCGAAAATGGCTCAAACGACGCGGAAGACGATCATATAAGATTTCCATCAGTGGTTTCCACTTAGGAGCCCGCTTATGTTGACGGTGGCGATATTACTTAAGCATGTTTTTCGGGTGAAAAACAAATCAGAAATTTAGAGTTTTTTGGCTGTAACTTCTTTCCTATGGTTTTGCATGGCATTTGAAAGGGACTGTTAAACATTTTGATAGTGCCCGTCATTTGACGCCAAGATCGTCGTTTTGGCTGCTATAGTTCCCGAAATACCGAACTACTGAAATAAATTTGCATTGAATGGAAACAGGAATAATCTCATATTTTCCAATTGCCTTCAAACTTTCAGGTATAATTCTTTAACACATAAAGGCCGTACTGACCGAAGGCATCACTTATATTGATAGGCTGGGCGTAGCAGGGCGGTTAAGGTTAAAATGCTAACTTTGCGTCCAAACATCGTATACTCCCCGAAAAAAAGTCAATATTTCGACACTCGCCGTTCCCTAGATCGGAGGCGAGTAAAGATTTGGACAAAACAATAGGCTCGTTGCTACGAGCCTATTGTTTTTTCCAAATCCAAATTTCCAAATGTTGCCTGCTGGCCGAGTGACATCGAATGCCGTCAACTCAATCGTCTTTCCCAAAAATGGTTCCCAGCTCCGGAAGAGTGTAGGTAAAAAGCTTTTCTGATAGAAACGATCGTGAAGGCGCCGGCAAAGATTCCGTAGTTGGATTTTTGCTCCTTTGTAAAAAATGCCCCCGCCTTACGGTAGGTCGTAAGGTGGGGGCATTTTTTATTTTGCCGCTCCTGCCTAAACGATTTAGCGGGGACAGTCGAGACTTCAAACCTGAGATGGGAACTGCCAATTGCATCGACACACAAAAAACGTTCCGGATAGGAGCACGTTTGCGGCCCCCCGAACGTTAACCGTTCTCACGAACTGCACGAAGAGACTGAGAAAATTCTAAAATGGGAGATCCTCCTTATTACTTACTGGAATAATACTACCTATACGTGCTAACGTGCATACGCGATACGTATACAGTATGTATACTATAGCTCTGGCTCTGTATAAATTTACTCGGAGTTTACTCTTGGTCAACTCCGATAAACCATTTGATAGCTCCAGGATAACATGAATAACAAAAAATTCTTTAAGTAAAATTTTCAAAAAATACTGTTATTTCTCTGCGGACCGGCAAAAATTTCTGACGGGCCGGCACCGGTCCGTAGACCGGCGGTTAGGAAATTGCTGCTCTAAAGAACACGTTGGAAGACAGCACCGTCTATCCTCTACTAAATGAATTTATTTTTGCGTTTGCCTAATAAAATGCTAGCAAGTAACTCCTATTATCTTGAAATTCTCAGTTCAGTTATAAGGAAAGTTCTGGTTACGGTATCGTTTAGTTAGGTTTATGGTTTAAACACTTGCGTGGAGAATTTAGAGTTGTCGAAATCCGTTGAGTGCCCCGTTTAATATTCTGAAGTACATTACAAGTACACAAACTTACAAGAATGGTGTCACTTAGCCTTCTTCGAGAAACGAGAGAATTTGTGTCGTGTGATTATCACCTTCATTGGTACGTATTAAAACTTGAGTAGCCTTAGTAGAATTTGCAGAAATTATAAATAACATTAGATTTTGAAAGTCTTGTATCTTAGTAATGACGAGTTAACTTCTATAATGTCCTGAGAAGAGTCATTAATAAATGTGAATTCGTTTTTGGTATCAGTTGCGATCATCATGTAGTAGTAACTAAAAATTAAAATATAAATAATAACAAAATTAACAAGTTTAAAAGTGAAGTGATTGCAACGTTATAATATTCAGTTTTTTAAAAGATATTCGGGGCTCAATTACGGCGTTACGTTTCAGCACCTTTAATTCAAACAGTTTTTGTTTTTTTTTTATTGGGTTATTGTGATGATTAATCATAATAGTCATGATAGTCATTTACAAGTGGCACTGAGCCAATGTGCATTAAAGTTAATCAAATGTAGTAGGAAAAAGATTATTGACAAAACATTTTTTCAATAGTTTACTTTGTAATGAAATATTTCACGATATCAATAGAGTATGTTGGTTCTCGATTTAGAAATTAGTAAAAATATATTTAGAATGGAATCCTTAGGGATTAGTAATTTTAGCTTATTATTGATTTAGCTTATTAGTAAGCTAAAGCATAGAATCACGTAATGCCTGTAGATTTCATATAATAGTTAAATGTTGTTTTTGTGTTATGACACCAATTGTTACTCTCCGATTTTTATGAATTTAAATTAAAAAATAAAGTTGAAAATCAATACTCATTTGTTATGGCTTGGTACGACAAATCGTTTGAGGTTGTTTTAACAAAATTAAAATAATGACAATAAGTGACTTAACGTAATTCAGGATTCCCATCGTTGTTTTTAAATAATAGCAACAAACAATTTGCGTGGCGCCCTCTATATTGTTCAATCATTCCTGGACTTATTTGAAATCAGTAACCGATTAATACTGACGAACGCATAAAATAATTTGAATAAGTCAGAAGTTTCTGCCGGGAGCTATAATTTGCGTAATATAGATGTTTATGCTTTATTTATTTGTTATTATTTATTGTTTATTTGTCGATACAGAATATTGTAAGCTACAACTGGCTACTTTAATCGCGGAGCTTTTTGATTAATTTTAAAAAGAATGCCGAATGATACAGGTATAAGAATTAGGCAGAATAAAATAAATAAATTAATGAACTTATAAGTTGTGTTAATTTAAGTAATTAAGTGATGCATTTAGTTGCATCAATACCGTATCTTTGCGATGACTAGTATCAGGAAGTAAAACAAGCAAATGGGTACATCAAAAGGATAGCTTAAGTATAGTCATTTAAGGATCTCATGGCACGCGAAATAAAATGCGCACAAATGTAAAACTGGTCAGAAACTTCCAGGTAGATTTGTACTGACTAACTAAAAAATATCGTCATTTCTATTAGCACTGTCTATCGTTCACGTTTGTCTGCTACTGTTACTTCCATCATCATATTTTTTCCATTATTATTTATATTTTTCTCCAGTATCTTATCCATTTAAGAAATATTTATAAAGAAAAAAGTGTAAAAATAAGTGCAAATAAAATATTTTTTACTCTTCTTCATTGATGTACCTTTTGTTCTTGTAGATTAATCGATCAATACCGATAACTATTAGGTGGGTTTTTTCATAAAGTTAAAAACAAAAGTAATTAAACATTTAATTCTAGCAACCATTTCAACTTGTATATAGTTTCACTGGCAGAAAATTAATTTTTTGTAATAATATTTAACTAAAATTGTTAAAATTTAAAAAAATTGTTTTATAATTTTCTACATTCCGCACCTACATACTATGTAAAATGAGAGATTTTGATTTTCGGATTAGCATAAACTTGTTTATCTGACTGATGGATTTGTGCTTAGTTATTGTGTGCTGTCTACCTGCTTATAGAAACACAAAGACAGTAGGGTTTCCGAGAAAGGAAATCCCCTAATCCTCACTAATGCGAAAAGCAAAATATTTTATTTTACAGACTATATATTAAAAATACTTATTGAAACAAATTTATTCAGAATGTCATTTAATTAATGCAAAATGCCTTAAAATTGGCAGTTTTTGTTAAGAAACAATCTTGATTTATTTTGTAATTGACATACTTTATAAGTTTAAAACTTGTTTTTCAAACAAAATTGCAAATCTGTTTCTCGTGTGAAATCTGTAGCATGACGTTTTTAGGATGGTCTTTTTAGTAATGCTTTTAAAAATGCTCTCTAAGTAAGCTCCGCCTTCGCGTGCCAGATTCGACTGATTCCCTGAAACGACTATACCTATGAATGGTAAGATTGCATTAAAATGAACTGCAATGTAGACCCAGTAAGAACTAAGACATGCCATTGTAGATACTGCAGTGACAAGGGAACACTTGCGCATGTGTTAGCACAATAAAATAAGGCAGTTGTTAGCCGCAGCTGTGTCCCATAAAAGATATGAGATGCATGAAGTTGTTTACGTTTTGTCGTAAAATAAAACACGTTGCATCAGGGAAAGCAGGTTCAAACTTATATTCCTCCATTATATTATCTTTTATCAACAGTAAAATTATTTACTTTTTCTTCGAAATATGTACCGAGTGGAAGCAATTGTCAAATTCCTATGTCAAACTTTTAAAACTTTCGCTGTTTGAAACCATATTTATTATTTATGAAAATCTTGAAAGTTTTGCACTTTAAGCTTCTGAACACCTCTTTTAAATTTTAAAACTTTCTTAAATTCTCGATCTTGAACATGTAAACCTCGGTTAATCGAAAACTAAAGTTTGGGATAGTGTAAAACTTTAAACGTCAAAGTTTAACATTTACCATTATTGAAAGTTTTAGAACTACCGATTATAAAATTTTACAAGTTTGTTTCAAATTATTGTAAAAGTGTAATATTTAGTTGCTGAACATATAATATTTTCATAAATAGAATTTTTCCAAACTAAAATTACTGATTTAGTTTCAAACTTTAAAATGCCAGGCACTTAAACTATAGTTACTAACTTAAGTCATTGGAGCACAAAAACAAAATTTTAAATTAATTAAGCTTTGTAACTCAAAAGCCTTTAATATTTCAATAGGAGCTGAAACTACTAAATTTAAATCATTTAATGAAAACTATATGCTACTCCTCTCATCGAGCTAGTTAATAAAATCTACAAGGCCATCACTAGCAGAGCATTCGTTCAAAAGATATACCAATTTCTATATACCATGTTAAGTCTATAGGAGCATGTTAGCCCTATGGGCCCAGGCTATGTTTATGGACACATGTTAAATATATGGGTACATGTTAATTCTACAGCTCATGTAAAGTCTATGGAGACATGTTTTGCACTAGACGTCGTCACGGTAATAAAGCAATGCATTTGATTGGCTGAGAAAGGATGCCAATTTGTTATGTCTTTAATAGAGTTATTAAGGCACCATTTTCTTTAGTTTAGTTTCTGGTTCCATTGTGTCCTTTCGCAAGATTAGGTTAGGTTAGGTAAGGTTATGTTATGTTAGAATAGGTGAAGTTCCAAATGATATTGGTAATATTAGTTTCCGCCGCATATAGAACGGTTTCTAATAAAGTCATCGTGGTGATAAAGAGTTTAACACCATTAGACCTACTAATTGAAGAAAGAGATGGAACATACAACGAAGGGAAAGATGACAAAAAAAGGAAATAGATGTCTTTCCTAGATGTAGAAAGGAAGCAGCAACGTCGATGGATAAGAGCAACAGGCAAATCGAATGGTACAAGGGATTAATACCGGATGGAACTATTTGGATCAGGTCAAGTAAACTTCTTTCATACAGATTAAAAGGCAAAGCAACTGATGACCGCATATTTTGCGGTATAAGAGATGACTGTAATGACAACTCTCTCGACTGCACTAGATGAGTGGAAACAGAGTAAACATAATAGCCAATAAAGAGATAACAGCTGGTAATATAACGAGACTAATTTAAAAAATCAGGAAACATGGGATGCAGTATCCGAACTTGCTAGAAAGATAATAGAAATGAAACTGGAAATGGGGGTCTAGTACGAGAAAAGCACGAGACGAGTGCTGAGATAGTACATTATATATCGAGGCCGAAAGTACTCCTGTCGAGAGAACAATATAGTTTACCGAGAGGCGATAGCCTCGAGGTGAACTAGTTCTCGAGACACAGGAATGGTACTTTTGCCGAGGTTTGTATACTATTTTATTCGCAATCGTCCTTTAAATACCGAATTATCTAAAATTCTTGACAGATGCAAAATGTCATCGGTTGGGATTGGCATAACGTATGTCGCCACTTACATCATCAAATTCGATCGCATAATATTTCGAGGATTTTATTGAATAGGAGTATTTATAAATTAATAATAATACCTGGGTACTCGTTCTTTAGCCGCCAAGGTCCGCAACATTACCAAACATGATTTATACAGCCATTTATACACCGCATTTGGCGATGTAATTTTCTGCGCGCCACCTAGTAGCTGAATTTAAAGACACGTAGAGGTGCGAAAATAGGTCGTTTCGGACCATGAGAATGTCAAAGTTACAAACAATGATGCATTTTCGGACCTCTAAATGGTCAGGAATGGACTCATTACCAATACGATTGCGAATAAACTCTTTTATTACCCATTCCCTGAAGTAATTATTACACTGGTTCCGCGGAGTGGACAGACCTGACGAAGAGGGGTTTTAGTTGGTGTACCCGTTCTGAAAAAAAGGGAATCCGACATTGCTAGTGAACAGCACGAGCTGTCCGGTGCCTATAAAAGGTTTCCTCTTCTGATTAAAAATAGGTTAGGCTAGGTTGGGTTATGTTAGGTTGTGTTATGTTAGTTTGTGTTATGTTAGGTTGTGTTATGTTAGGTTGAGTTATGTTATGTTAGGTTAGGTTAGGTTATGTTACTTTAAGCTAGGTTGGGTTATGTTACGTTAGGTTAAGTTATGTTAGGTTAGGTTAGGTTAGGCTAGGTTATATTATTTTATGTTAAGTTAGGTTATTTTAGGTTCAGTTGATTTTATTTTGTCCCATTATAATCCGAGTTGATCATTCTCCATAGATTATACATGAAAATTTAAAAAATCGATATTTCATAAATGTATAGTATGAGTGTGTTGACTCTAATGACTTTTCGGTTCAATTTAGAGAAATGAGTCTAACTAGAGTCACTGCATCTAGTTACCTAGGCCAGCTGGTCGACCAGAGTACCGCAAACCGCCGCCATATTGGAGAAAACAAAGCACGAAATTGTTCATTATTTGTTCTGTATTGATTTAATCAAATCCACGTTTACTTTAAAAGGTTTTACTTATTCTGAAAGATCAAACCTCTAATATGTCAAACACGTAAAACGTGGTTTTAATTTGTCCATTATTAAAAATCATCCTTCTCTGCCCCAATATGGCGGTGGTTTGCGTTACTCTGATCGACCAGCTGGCCTAGGTGACTAGATGCAGTGACTCTAAGTCTAACTAAAGTCACTGCATCTAGCAACCTAGGCCAGCTAGTCGACCAGAGTACCGCAAAAGCCCGCCATATTGGGGCAAACGAAGCACGAAATTGTTCATTATTTTTTCTGTATTGAATTTAATCAAATCCACGTTTACTTTAAAAGATTTTTCTTATTCTGAAAGATCAAACCTCTAATATGGCAAACACGTAAAACGTGGTTTTTATTTGTCCATTATTAAAAATCACCCTTCTCTGCCCCAATATGGCGGCGGTTACTCTGATCGACCAGCTGGCCTAGGCGACTAGATGCAGTGACTCTAAGTCTAACCATATGACAATGCCCCCTATCGGCTTTACTCTGGAGGGTAAAGGTAAAGTTTTACCCCAACAGACTATTAGACCATGAGTTTGACACTTTGAAACATCACAACTGTACCTTTCTGAAACTTTAGAAATGTTTGACAGCTTGCTGCATACCTGGCTGACGTCATCACGTTATTGAAACACGCAATGTAACATTTTTACGGAGGCTTGGATGTATTTGTACATATATCGATGATGTATTGATAAGGTCGCTGAAGATAGAGCTAAGGGACGCGTTGAAAACAGTAAATAACCAGATCTAAAATGGACACTTGTAATAAAGCTTATAATTGTATCTGTCAGCAATATAAGTCGCTGTTACATTAATATTTCACCCTTCACGGGCAACAAGTGTATGTCGAACACATAAGTTATTTTAAACATAATTAATATCGAACAAAAATTTTTTTTCGTTGTTTTTAATAGTTTTCTAACTAATGATCTTAAAGTTAACATTTTATAATGTGACATTTTAGCTTGTTTTGAGAGTTCTTTTGAGGTTATCAATGAATTTTTAATTCTTATTAATAGTATCCACCCTAACATAAAATTTACACTAGAAACAGAACAAAACAGTGAATTTTCCATATACAGAAAACCAACACAAACAGACATAACAATAGCAAATAAATCTTGTCACCATAAAACACACAAAATAGCAGCCTACAGATCATTAGTACACAGAGCTTTAACTATTCCACTAACAAAACCAGATTTTAGCAAAGAGATATCAACCATTAAACAACTAGCACATATAAATCATTACAATCCGAACATGATTGACACTTTAATTAAACAAAAAGATTATAGGTTAGCTATCAAAAGAATATATCTCATTGACAATCAAACAGAAGACACAAATTACATATCTATACCATATTTTAGCAAAATATCAGAAAAAATTGCACATATACTAAGAAAAACCAACAATTATAAAATAACATTTAAAACCAACACTAACACTTTTTCATTTTTATTTAATGCTAAAGACAGAACACATGATATCATGAAATCGGGCATTTACCGTTTAAAGTGTTCTTTTTGTAGTTCAGTATATATTGGGCAAATACTTCGAAATTTTGACATAAGATAAAAAGAACACGTACGTCATTACAAAAATAAACATCCTGAAAAATCTAATTACGCCAAACACCTTTTAGAACAAAATCACATAATGACTCCTCAAAATAATATTAAATTCCTACATTTTTGTAATAAAAAACGTAAATTAGACATTTTAGAAGCCTGTGAGATATACAAACACAAACTCAGGGTACCTTTAATGAATGAACAACTTGAGCTCAGTAATTCTCCGTTACTGGAAGTATTAGATATTTAATTCTGATTATTATTATTATTTTATTTAGTTACCTATTTTTGTATCTACCTTAGTGACGTGTGTTTGTTTATAATTATATTACCTTTGATAATGACAGCATAGCTGTCGAAACAATATTGTCAGGTTATATTTTAATAAAACTGTGAAACTTTTACTAATCTTTATTTATTTCATGATTATGGAGTTCCACAAAGTAAGGCTGGAAACAATAAACAAAACGTAAATAAATATTTGATCATAAATTTTTAGTACCATGTTTCTTATTTTGGAGAATATTGACAGATTTCATTAGGTTTTTATTAGAATTTAGGATTGTCTCGATGTTCTTATAACAAATAGAGGATATAATGGGCTATTAAACCCGACAGGTTCACCCTAGAGATCTATCCATTAGAGTTAGAACTATTATTCATATAAATTGCACCTTCGCGTAAAGCTTATAACAGTTAAACAAATTATAGCTTAAGACCCTTTTTGGAGGAATACTGGAATCGATAAACTATGTACCGTTTCTTTCATCTGCTGTGATAAATCTCAATGACGTCACATGGATGACCAGTTTATTGCTATAATTAATTTTAGCAGTACGAGTCTAATCATATTTATTCATTTTAACAAAGCTATAGAATAACGAAATTCTAAGTTTACAACTGAAAGCAATACATTTCCGTCTCTATTAGCACATTCTGCTACATTTCACCAGTTTATATTATCTAACTTCTGGATACATTTGACTTAACAAAAAACACATTGACATAAAAACTGTGCTGGATTAAAATAATCATTTTACTTCATTCATGCTGCGCAGAGAAACTGAAAGAAGTAAAAAGACGCTTTATTAGGGTTCTTAATAAGGGACATAGCGAAAGTTCGTAATAATACAAAACAAAACAAATTCCTTTTATGGCCCCTCGAACATAAAATAAACCATTTAAAGTTTTTTGTATTGTTTTAGTGGATAACTTGGAAAATCCTATTTATTCACGATTCTCTTCCAGCGTTATTCTTCTCGACATTTTAGGAGATATTGGTAAAATATGTGTCTGACGCAAAACCCTAAATTGATTGTAGTTCCGAAACAGAGTTCTAAATTTAAACGTAAAATTATTTTAAAAGCTTTCATGTTCAAGGTTTTTTCTAACATTTATCATTTAAGTAATGTTAAAATAAAAGTAAGTAGATGACATAATATGCACAGTCTATCAGGTCCCTACATAAAATTAAATTACTTTTAGGTTTCCCTATGTGTACTCATGTAATCGATGAGTTGCGGCACTGGCAAAAAAATTAGAAACCCTTCACTTTACCTAAATTGTACAAGTCTTCTTAACCAAATCCTTTTCCATACGTCAAACTACAATTAATTTGGCTGAAGTATACTACGTAATTTTATTAATGAAACACTTTTTTTCCAGCCCCACGTTGGACCGTCAGTGAAACGCTCGTTATTTTCCCGGACTAAAACTAAACTTAAAATCTTCAAAATATTTATACTTGCGTTAAGGTAATGCTCAAAATTGCACCAGCTTGAGATCTTATATTTACAAATTTAAATTTCAGGTAGTAGATATTGTTTCCAATAGCTTCAAATTGTAAAAGAATAGATAAAGGTTTTAAGTTACAATAAAATACATATAATTGGGCGCCATCTGATTATGAAAGTTTGGTAATGATGGTAATTAACCATTAACCAGAAACTGGAGTCAGATCCAATAAATTTAATTCAACTTGTTAATCATATCCGATGTGTCAAAATGTCAAAGTTAGGTTGGATAAAATATAAATAAACACTTTCATAATTATATGGGTCAATATTATTCAGTCTAATTAAGTTTAAAAAATTGTGTTTATTCATAAACCAAAAAGTTGGAAAAGATAACAACTAGTCAAAAAATCATTAAGTAAAATCACAGTACCCTGCATAAGAATTCTTATCAAATGGGAACGTTTTCATACAACAACATAACAACAATAATCGGTACATAAACAATATACTACTTACACAATGTTCACAAAATTCAAAGAGTCAACAATTCGCAATATCTCGTTAAAATGGTTTAATTCACGAAACTAAATCAGAACAAACTTACACTATATTGCCTTTTACCAACACAGGTATAAACAGTTATCACTGAACTATAGAAACTGAAAACTTCATAAGATTCTGCAATCACCAATAACCCAAAATTGCGTAAATTAAAATTCCAATACTGCACTACTAGGGAAATACTCATTATCACAATTTCCTCCCACGATAAATTAATTTTTAGAGCTTCCCGAATTCAAATTGTATTAAAACGTGACTATTAAAAACTGGGCCCACGAGAAACTGAACTCGGCAAACTGTAATTATCTGTATCATAACTGCATAACTTTTAAAGGTTCTTCAACAAACTAAAGTTCAACCACAAAATACTAAATTCTTATTTATTATCGATCGATAAACTGTACGGAATTCAACTGTAAATTTCGATAAACTTGATCCTCGATCAATCACTGTATTTTCGTGCTTTGACGGCAGCTAAAAGCAACACTAAATATTGGGGAACGCCAGCGGCGATCACCCCATCGAATGCGGCAGTAATTGTGAGAGCCTCACGTTCGTTTATTACACACAAAGTCCAACTAAACAACTTTAAACTTTAAACTTTTAAACGGGAACTGTAATTAGAAATAGCTCTCCACTAAATTTACTTTATTCGATAATATTGATATAAAAAACTAAACTGGAACAAACTACGGACTTAGAACAAAACACAAACATCATTTAACCTGAACGCCAAACATAACGTGAGGGCCGAAGCCCGGCGACGCGAAAGCGTCCCACTATCTGTGTATTATTCTCTTACTTGCTTTATTGAACCCTGACTGTAAACTGTATGTAAAAATTAAAATATTTTGACGGTAGACGGGATTTTAAGAGGGGTACACTTTCAAATAGACCAATAAGTGAATGACGTGACTTTTTTAAGCCAACCAAAATTAGTATTTTTTACACAAAGAAAATTCAGAGCTCGGGGTTTTACAAGATTTGCAGACATAAAATCCTTCGAAGCGCAGATGTCAGTATTTGAAATTTACCCATAAGCATGTACAAGGAAATCATAAATCACGGCAGGAGAGGTTTTAATGATATTTTTCATAAAATTTCAACTTATTTAGATGGGAATATTTGCATATTTTCTTTCACATCGACGGAAATGGCTGACAATTTGTATTTTAAAAGGCTAGTCTATTCGAAAATAATTTTTTTCTTTCACGAACAATGAAATGGTAGATGTTAACACGTGTGAAAACAATACCTTTATCTAAAACGAAGTCTGTAAATTCTTATAAAAACAGTTTCATTAGTCTGGAATATTTCTTTAAGATGACCTTTAGTGTTTTATGGGGTTTATTTTATGCAGTATACCAACGATGATTTTATATTGAGAGAAAATGTATGAATACGCAGGACCGCATTTAGAATTTTTTGTTAAATATGCATACTAAATTGCGTTATTTAAAAACCGACAAAACATAACGTTACATTAATTCATACCTATAGAACTGAGAGAAGCCTCTTCGACAACGGAAAGACTGCTGTTGTGGATGGTGAGGTGGCGAATATCCAAGCCGAAAAACACGAAACCAGGAAGCTTTTTTAAGTTGTTATGGCGCAATTTGAGGTAGAAGATGACCAATGACTTCCCTTTCAACACACTCATTGCATTGTCTATGTGTTGCTGATCCGTGAATTCGCATAGGATGTCGAGCCCGTTCTTCTTCACCTGACAGGAACATGGCATTATCTCGGACCGTGCTGGACATTGCTGTTGAACCTGTAAATAAACATCATTAAGATTCTGAGTAAAACGATTGAAGAGTTTAGTAAAGATGTTGCTCTTGAATATCTTTTGATGTGATATTTGGTTTCTTTAAGTAAATGTTAGAGTACATTAATTCTCACAAACTAAGGATAGTGACTAAACAACTGGGTATATAATGCGGTGTTATAATAGTAAAGATAAAAACTTTGCTTTACGCCATGTTGCTATAGACAAATTAATTGTGGTGATATTTAATAAATAAAATAAATTTAAAGCTCATTGCGCCAGGTAGTCACGCTGCTTCCTACAGTTTTATCTTCTAAGTTTGTTACCAATAAAATAATAATAGTGTTTAAAAAAAATTACTTGCGAAAATAATCACTGGCTTCTTATTTTCCCGTAGAAAGATTAACTGGATTGCAATTCACAGCTTTCCTCTTTGACAACACCAAACTATCAAAACAAATATCGAAAGATCAGCTGATTGATTTATTTACTAAAAATCCAATCTTCTTCTTGATTGTAATGTAATGGAAATTCCAATAAAATCGAAAGTTGAAAAGAGATAAAAATATCTTCTGATTTCTTTTATTACTATAAATGATAAGTATTCTTCTTTAAAATAATTTAAATTCCCATATGTTTGCAAAGTAGGTCCTTTAATTTAACCTTACTTTTTATTATGATTTAAATTAGAAACAGACCGCGCTTCCACGGCTGCAAAAATATGCTAGCTTGTTCATTCTTGCAGGCCCATTTATACATTTTATGAAAACAATTGAAAATAACAATTTCCGACGCGTGTGATATTAAAACAATAATAGAAATTTTCAAACTCCCCAATTCTATTTGTACAGTAATGTAGCCTACAGAATTACGAACAAATTGATATAAGATACTTGTATCTTTAATTAACAAATAGAGTTGTAAATCAACCTCAACGAAACGTTTTGAAGGTGCAAGATTGGACCAAGATCTGGTTGCCTTAATCAACTTAAACCAGGAAAATTGCAAACAGTTCTTGTTTTTTTATACAATACTGCACAAGACTACAATAAAATATTGGTCATATTTTTTTAATATTTTGATTGTTAAAAAACCGATTCTTTTCAGACTCGTTACGTATGTATATGATGAATGTAATAACTGTTTGTTCTTAATATATCTCCCCTCTGATTAGTTTTCACAAGTCACGTGATAGAGAGGTTTTAATTTCTTGATGTTCTCCAGCAATACCAATTGCATCTTATGGTGAAAGTAGGAGATAAAAACAGAGGTTGACAATTGAAGAAAATCTATTTTCAGACGAAAATAGTAAGGGAAATATAAACGAACAAATTACGCGTCATCGACCTACATAAATAAGTTATTTAATTCTGGTTTCCTGATTGCTGCATATGTGTTCGTTGACGAAACATTCAGGATTAAAAGCTTGTAAATTGTCAGTCTGATGAGTATTGCATAAAATACGAGTGTTAGCAATGTTGCATCAAACACACAACTGTTTACTGTAGTACTTACTATTAAAGATAGCAATTTAAGCTGATGCGTGCATATAAACTCTATTCATTGAAACTTACAACTTACAAAATACACTAATGATTGAATGTTTGTGTGTGAACTAATGACAAATTATTTATTTATACAGTTAAATTCAAATTAAAGTAATTGTATCTACAAAAATTAGTAAATAACTGTAAAACTTCGCAAAAAAAAGATTTTTCTATAAACTCTAAGATTATTTTAATTGCCATATCATCAAATGTGTGTCTTGTGCAAATTTGTACCCATCAGCATCAACCGGGCTAAGCTAGTAAGTTAGTAACATGGGCAAGGTAAAAACCTGACACTTGGCTGAACACTGGTATTTCGTTGATTACTTAATACTGCTTTATTATAGGTTAATGGTTCTTCATCGAAGAACCATTCCGTCCCTTCCCTAACCGTTTATTTGGCGTACGCCGTTCCGTCTTACTCCTACCATTTCCCCCACGCTCCGAGAGCTTTTTGTAAAGAGGTGCGCCCGTCTATTTATTCAGTCTGCGTCCAGGACTCATCCTCAACGGGACAACCAGCCCGGAGCAGCCTAGCCAAACAGCCGATCAGGATTATTAGAGTAAGGACTTTTGACCGTAGTTCCGATTCCTTTTCCACCCCGCCGAATCCCCGTTTTGTTTTCCCCCTATTCCGTACCTTATACGAGACCACGCTGTGTGTATGCCTGGGGGTCTCATCCTAAATCCGCCCTCTTGTCCGAGATCTCGCTGTATGTATGCGTGGAGGTCTTATACTCCCTCTTGTCCGTACCCTACCCGAGACCTCGCTGTGTGTATGCCTGGGGTCTCACCCAAGCTTCCACTTTTACACTTTTATACCCTTCCTTTCACCGACCTTACCGCACCCGCACGTTGATTTTACTGATTACGCTTTGCAACCGGTTGCTGTGCCTACGATAGAGTAGCGTAGGGTAATAGTTAGGGGTTCAGTTTAATGTTTGCTTTACTAGAATTATTAATAAAAAAACGTTTTGGGTAATATTGTGTGTTTTGTTTATTAGTATTAACAACCTCTTAGTGAAAGCTTTAGGTACAGGTCGAGTGATCCAGACAGGGCCGACCTCAGCAACCCCAGCAGTTCCCTGGATTACCTTTCTCCACTAGCATTAAAATAACTGGCGCCCGAGAGTTACCGCCGATCACCAAAAACCACTCAGCGCCACTTAGCAGATACGCCAACCGAGTCAAACCCCGGGTCCCCCTTACAACATGAGATACAAGTTTGTGTTTAATGTTGCTGGTAATCACAAAATTCAACTCCTGTGGCAAAACCATCTCTAAGGCTAAAATTCCTTTGAAACTCAAGTAGTTTAGACCACGCCTCTACAGGCACAGCAGCTGCAACCATTTCATGTGACTCACATTAAGAAAAACAATATAATTTATATACGCCACCAATATTGGTAGTTGTGACTTTACAACCACTTTTGTTCGCTCTGCATTTCTCGTAAATACTACAATTAACCACTTTTCAGTCATTTTATAAACTCATAGAAATTTGCAGATACTGCCTGGTACATACATTACATCAGTAACAATCCTTTCTTGGTCATCTTTTAATCTGACTTTAACATTACCTATTCCAATGCTTTGTATAATCTGATTATTTGCAACAGTGGTCCTTTTGTGATTTGGACTAATATCAGTAAATCAATCTTTACGATTGCTTATATAGCAAGGTCATGTAGAATATACCAATCATTGCCACTAAATGATCTGGCAGTCACGACAGACGCAGTATTTTTCTTATAAAATTCTGGATTTGGGTTACTGATACACTTTTTTATTTCTGCCATTTATGGCATTTAGGTTCAATGTGACCTTTCCTACCACAATAGTGGCATTGACCTCATCTTCTCTGTTGATTTTGATTCTGAATTTTTCACTACAAGATCAGTTGCTATTTCTCCTATTACACCTACAACTTCATTCCTTTGGTAGTCTTTATGTAGTAAGCGTGCCTTCACCATCTCATTCGTGATTTGACACATTTGTAGCCATAATAGCCATGATTAAAAGATCAAAGTTTGCTGGTAAACTACCAACAATGAGCATTGCAACTTCTTCGTCATCCACTATATGACAAATATCTGAAAGTTGCTGAACTAAAGACATCAGTCCAGCTACGTGCTCATCAAATTGTATTGTAGTCTTATTTCGTACCCAGTAGTCTTCGTAATAATCCAATTCGAGCACATAAACCTTTGTCTTCAAACGCCTTTTAAAGATTTTCCCAAGCCTATTTTGCAGTTGCAGCTTACAGCACATGAATAAAACATGATGGGATCTACGTTCAAACACATCTTCGTAAGTGCACGTTAATCTCGATTAACGTCGACGTCAGTCCTCAATACCCAGTTCTCTAAACCATCCGTGATTAAAAATATTCTGATCAAAAATCTCCATTTATTATAATTTTTAGTAACTTCTAGTTTGTCAAGTAAGGCCCCTGCGCCTCCAATATGTATTTGAGATTGAGTTGTTGATGTCATTAAGTAAAAGCCTAGGTTCTGGTTGATGTAGTGATGGTTATTAATAAATCCATAATAGTCATTTTGTCCAAGAAAACACACGGAAAAATTATTTCACACAAAGATTAATATTTATATCACAAAACTTGATAGTTGTAAAGATTATTTTATTTTAATCAACTAATATTTAAGCTTTTTTAAACTCTGGGTCCGTAGTCTGATAAGATGTAGCAATGTACAATCACAGCATAAGAATAAACTATCGCAAATATTTTCAGCCGGCTGTGTGTGACCGTGCCCAAGCAGCATTAACGTACCAGCAACTACCAGTGGAACTATAAAGTTTTTGCCACTTGTCACAAACACGTAATTGCTACGGTTTTATTACGTGCCTAGAACCAAATTGGAGAACCAGTGACCTCTCTGCAACCTGTTCAGTTACGTTGAGGCTACGTAGCGGCATAGTCATTTCTATTTTCGGGGAACTACCGTTCTTTTTGACACATCGTGTCGTGTAGTCGCTCTATCTTTCTCTTGCAACTTAAAATATATTCTATTATCATTTTCTATGCTAATGCTGCAATAGTGTCACAAAAAGGATTACTATTTTATTTGTAATAAGTACATAATAATACATAGAGAGATGAAATGTTTGATTATTTTGTAACTCCAGTATACCAAAATTATAAACCGTCGCAACTTTTCTGTTAAATGTGATGATCATAAAATCAATGATAATATCAATTTGTTATTTTTATTGAAGGTTATATTAAAATATTTTTTAACAAATTGCAAATTAATTAATAATCTCCAATATTTTACAAGTAAATATGGAGTAGTTTTCGAAAAATTACCTTAAAGTAGTATTCACTGTAAAATGCGTGTGTAATGTTTATTTAGTCACTTAATTACCAGTAATGGGAACTAGATACATTCTATTTTCAAGTGACTCTTACTATAAAACGACGTCAATGTTGCCGTAGCCACTTTTTAATTCCTAATGTCACTGCAAAGTTCCCATTGGGACCTTAAAAACGTATAAGTTTAACCTCACATTTAGCCATAAACATTATATTTTTTATACTGCTACAGAATAATTAGATGTGGCATATTTTAAGGTTATGGGAACCAAAGAAAAAGGGTAAAATATACTTACTTCACCCCTGTTCCCTATAAATGGGAGTAAAATAATATACTGCATCGGTGCCAACATTTAAGCTTTTCAGAAACAGAAATGTTGGATGCAAATAGCTTGTCCTGATATACAAACATATCAGTTGCTGTCACTTCATTGTAATTTTTTAATAGTAACTTAAAATTTGCAATAATTCTGAAGCAAAACAAGTAGTAAAAATCACTTTCAAGTGATTCTCCTGGGTAGCAAATACGTAAGATTTACTTTCAATAATATTGTAAGGTTGTTAGTTTAGGAAGGAACCTATCAGTACAACTTTAAAGTTTTAAAAACTTTAATGTAGCTTCGGGCAAGTTATTGCTTCAATCACAAAACCATTTTGAAGTTGCAACAACTTTAAAGTAATTATACTAAGTGGCAATACCGTCCCAAATATTTTAAAAGCTACTTAGAAGTAATGGAACTACAAAGTTTCAATAAATAATAAATAGTAAAAACAACTACATAATTACTAAAATATTCCAAACTGAAGTAATTAAACCTATAAAGTTATAAATTTGGTTGTAGTTACTTAACAACTGTCAATCAAAGTACCGAACTCAGCTACTGCTACTTCGATGCTGCTTGGGTGATGTATTCTCGGGCTGTTGGGGGCCTACGGAATAACAGTCATGCTGTGATATCATCTGCTTGTTATACGATGACAATTACGATCGGCAAACCGTGTCTGCGATATTCGAAACTAGCTGAAAAACTTCAAATTGACGACAATAGAGTGAATCTGTTTATTCTTATGCTGTGGTATAAACACAGCAGATTATTTCTTAAACAACTTTTTATTATAAACTTTATGGTGTAAATTTTGTAATGACAATGTGAAAATAAAATTAATAGTATTGCTGACTAGAATTCCTAAATAAAAACTGTGGTTGGCATTTAGAGACTCTACAAATAACAATTCTAAATTGTCAGTCAAAGTTGAGACGTCAAATTAACTACATTTTGAATTTTCTAAGAATTTCGCTTAAATATTCAATACAGCTAATTGTGCAGTAAAACATTTTGTGATAGAAAAAGAGGGGTGCTGAATGAAATTTCGAAAGTAAATTAACTTACGATCTACATAATTATATTACAATTTTCTCGGCATTGGATGTTTACATAATTTCAACTTAAAAAAATGTAAATGTGAAATTCTTTACTTTTTTATTTTCTTTATATTAACTTATTAACCTTGAACTTACATGTTAGTTCTTTCAAAAAACATCACACTACTTAACCCACTACGAAAAGTACTTGACCTCTGCTTGTTCACCCTTTCTCTGTTGATATCTAGACATAATGTAATGGTAGCGATTAGCCTTTCGTAGGTGATAACGCGACGTTTGCATGAATTATTGCGACAGCATATATCCGCATGTTACACCCTATCCATTCATGCATATATAACCCTCGAAGTTATCTCGTTTATCAAAACGCACGTGCTGAACAAAAAGCTGTTGTATTATTTTAGCGCGGCATTCATTTTTATAAAAGAACCAAACTTTGATTAGTGTTCAGTTCAGCCAAAAGGCTGTCACGTTTTGAACTGTGTCCCGAGCTTTATACAGGTTTTAAAATACACATTTTGTAGATGAAGACATGTTAAAAACTGCGAAGAGTTGGACATTATTATTATAATTTCAATTATTTATTACATTTGTAAGTGTTTATTTATACTATTTTTTTATTTCACTCCTACACTACGGGGGAACCAACTCCTAAGGTCATCTGTCCCCCATCTAAGATGCTACACGAATACACACACCCATAGTTGAGGTGGCGGAATTTTCCAATTAGAAAAATCCCGTCGCCCCTAGTGGGATTCGAACCCACGACCCTTGGAACACGAGTGATGCACTGACACCACTCGTCCACCGCCAGCTCTATTTATACTATTATTATACTTATTATAGTATGTAGTAACAACATAAATTATTGAATTTAACAAATCGTATTCAATTACATTGATTGATTAGTTAAAAGTTAGCTCATCATCATCAACTTATATATAATTACTTTAGAGTAAAGTAGATATGAGTCGCGACTAATGTATTGTTTTGTTCAAAGTATGCAAGGGGGGAATGGAAGATCAACCTTGTTGAATTCCCTCCTTGAGGTTCTATACTATGTAAAAAATATTATAGAATAAATATTATTATTATTATTATTATTATTATTATTATATATATACATTAGTGTGACGTTAGTCACGTTAGTGACGAAGAAAGACGAACAATCATGTATATGTGTCGACTACCGTGCTCTTAATACAATAACAGCGAAAACGGGTCCCTACGGGGTGATCTGAAAACTACCGCACGATCTGTATGTTATAGATGACATTCCTGAGGCCACACAATCGTAGAAGAAATACTAAAGTGTCTTTCTAGTGAATTATATGAAAACCTAAGAAACGATTTAAGTTCAAACTCTGAAGTGATAATGACAACGTGGTACGGCATTAATAAATTACTTAAAATAGTTTCTGCTGCAGAAAACTGAGAGAGTGTTGATTGGGTGATCCGTTAATTAACGGATCACCCAATCAAACAAAAAAATAATGACTCATATCATAGAATCCAAGATGTGAAGCAGAATTATAGTATGCAACTAATATAATTATATAAGCTGTCATTTAAGAGAAATCACTTAACAAAGAGACGCCGGTTAAATTAACGACATCGTTACTATATTTTCAGTGTAATTTTCTAGTACTTGACTACAATAGTTTTAGAATCGTTTGCCGAATTATTTTCGAATTACTTATTCCTGAATATTTTTTTAAGGTGACATCCCGAATACTACTTGAGAAATTATTTATTCAATAATTCAGAAAATATAAATAAAACAAAAAATAAAATATATCACCGCATTTTAGTGATTTTTCCTAAAAAATGATATGTTGTCTAATACAACATCAATCCTTGTCTACAATAATATAAATATAAATTTTATTAGTTCATTCACATACAATTATCTGAGCCTAAACTATCTTAGAAACTCACATTTCCGTATTTTTAAAGTAAAGCGACAAAAATCCATATGTGATACGGGAAAATGGTAAGCAGATTAGACTCCAGCGCACGAATATTAGATTTAGACACCAGCCTAACTTTATGCATTAAAAAAATAGCATTGTTATCTTTGCGAATAATTTGAAGGTTATGTGGACTACTAGAATATTTAGTAATCAAGAGCATTTTCAAATATATGCAATTTTATTTAGCATATTATGCTTGTGATATAAATGTATGTAAAGTCACATTCAATTTTAAGTTTTTAAAGTTTTTTTGAGAGTAACATTAGTTTTGTTAAGTTCTACATAGTCAATTAATAAAATTGAATAATAATAACAAAAATAAGTAATAGTAACTGCTTGCGGTAGAAGAGTGATGTGAGTTCATGGCTCGTAATTCAAAGGTCATGGGTCTTCAAAGGAAGTCTCACTTTAAGGTAGACGATTTATTAAATTGAAGAATTCGACCACTTCAACTATAGGTTTGTCTTTTTGCAATTTGCATGTAAGATGGGAATCATACGATTTGTTGTCACAAAAAGATAAAACTATAGAAAAATAATAATTAAATATAAATTAATTATATAACAGTTAATTAAAAACTTTAGAATTTTTAATTAGTTCTTTTAAAAACCACATAGGGGAAGTGGGGGTAGCCCCGGACGGCGGGGATACAATTAAATTACTAAGCCATCAATTAAAAAAAAACATAATGTAACATCGAAATGTGTCCCATATGACCTACAAACAGAATATAATTCAGTATTGCCGTAGTCGCCGAATGTATTGTACAATACAGTAGGTTTTGTTCCAACCAACTATCTTGCGTCCACTCCTTTCAAACTTCATAGGAGGTTATTACATAGAAAACGTATGTAGCGTAATTTAATTTATTGGGTGAAGCTTTGGTCATGACATGTATTTTAGGACTACAATAGCATTTATCTACGACCACCATAGAAAGTTACACATTCCACACAATCTAGTAACCATGAAAACGACCAATTGCACACAATCTCCAAACTGAACGGTAATGACCGTGAGAAATGATTTCTCACGATCAGTAGTTTTATTAAAACGCTATAGATGTCACCACTTGCAATATTTATAATATTATTAATTATTTGAAATATAAGATGTTGTATTTTGTTTAATTAATATTTTACATTAAATTATATTTTGAATGGAAATCCATCTAGAAAAAATATCAAAGGTAGAGCGGGGAATCGAACTCTGGATCGCCTGTCTACTAGCAGGAGCTTAACTATTGAGCTACGTAGACGTCTTTAGATGACTAGGTTATTTTTCATTATAGAAACTTACAAAGATTGTTATTCAATTAAAACGTAAAATTGATTATTTTTTTACATTATTATATAATTGTTAATGTAATATTATTTATTATTATTGCTAAATTACAATAAAAACATTGAAAGCATTTATAACTTGCTACATAATGCGAGAATATGTTGACATTTCGCCGCAAAGGGGTTAATAACCTTGACAACTGAATTGTGATTGTTTATAAAAAAGATACTTTTTGAAAACGAGTACATACGTATGATTATTTAGCTGTAAGTACTAAATAGTAGATTGACTGAAATTATACAGATTGTAAACGCATTATTACTATTGTCTTCAATTCAATATTTGCTTTTGTCGTTATCGAAATTCTAGATGTATCATGAGTGAATCCGATGATGGGAAAATGGGGTGTACACTTGTACACCTCCAAACATCGTGGAAGCGGCTCACCTTACATCTTTTAATTTATTGCCAGAGATTTCACGTAAAAAATATGAATGAGAGTATAAATTCTAGGTTAAAAAATTTTCTTAGCTGTTGGTGGTTTATTACTTTTTTTGTTGTAGATAAAGTGTAGTGTGTAACGCGTGCAAAAACGCCAATTTCACACTCGTGTGATTGCGGCATTCGACTTCGTCTCATGCCGCAACTTCTTCACACTCGTTAGATATTGGCACCTTTCTGCATTTGTCACACAATATACTATTATCTGATCCCGTTCATAAATTAAATACTGTTAATAGAAACAAGTCATCTAAGGTATCGGGTAGCCCCGGACGCAAGTCAGTCGGTACCCTCGGACATTTTTCATAGCTTTAAATTTAACAAAAAGAAAGTAGTTTCTGGGTAATTAGGTTTATCCTAGGTAATTGATTAAAATATATTTTGTATATTTGGAGAACCAGTTCAAAAAATTCCAAAATTATCGCATCTTCCTAATGCGACTAAAAAACGCCTTATGAAGCGTTCACAAAAGACACAGCAGAATCCATAATAAAAACAAATCCAAATAGTCAAAGTCTTTCCCATGAATATCGTGACCAAGAAAGCGAATGCGTCATTTGCAGAGAAACATTTGAAGAAGATTGAATCTATTGCTATAAATGTAAAGGTTGTACTCACGAGGTCTGCGTTAACATCGATCTATTAAATAATTATTACTATTGTGTCATTTGCAAGGATAAAAACGCTTAATAAGTATGTCCGGGGATACCCTCCATCTTTTCCATTGTTAAAAATTAAGGGATAAAATTATCGTATTATTACTACTTAAATGACTGTTTATATTTTTGTACTAAAATATTTGAAGAAGTTCCAAAGTAAATTCTAAGTATGAAAATAAACGTTGAAAATTGTTATTTTTGGGCGTTTTCGGTATTTCATTTAAATGCCCGGGGGTACGCGAAGTATTTCTTTCTTGGAAATGCAGTTTTTAATAAAAACGATACGATACGAGCCCCGACGCATTAATTCGTCTACTCTCATTTTTGTTAAAAGTCTCCCTGCAATTTATACTCCGAAATTATCTTCTGGTATAGAAAATGACTCTTCCTTGTTGTCAGAAGTAAAGTACACCACTTCTGCATTGACCTGACCTGACATTGGGGATTGCAACTGCTTTCATTTAAACAAACTAACATCCAGATAAAAAAACAAATTATTTACAATTGATAAACAAATTTAAATTGTTGAAAGACAGCAAACTTTGTTCATAAAGAACCTCTTGAGTTTAACAAGAATGAAATAAAATTGTTTTAATAAAGTTGTTCCCAATGGGCAACAAATATTATTTACGACCAACCTTGTATAGGGTTTAACAAACTAAATCTGTCGATAAATTTATACTTTCTAAATTCCTTGTGCTCACTTGATAAAATCAGCTTGAACCAAATCAGTTGTTCCATACCATATCGATAACCAAAATCCACACAAATTATTGAAATGGACAATAAATAAATCTTCTTCAAATGGGAATCACAATTCCCAATAATTGTGTTGAGAAATGCAAACAATTCTTCTTTGATTCAATAATACAGGTAAACGTCCAATTCCAAATGATAGACGTTTGTTCACAAACGGAAAAATATGTGATTCTTCATAACCTATCTTTATTTTACAGATTTTTTAACGAGTCTAGCATAGATTCACCCTATGGCTTTTATCGACTGAAATTGTTCTTTTTCCGAAGCCCTTTTATATATTCGAGCGAAAAACAAACACAAAACACCAAAACAATCGAATAACGCGAACGTCATGACGCCACAAATAAAAACATGTGTTCATAAATTACACTAATCTCAATTCTGAAAAGATAGAAAGATCGCTCGCAAAAAGACGATTAAAATAACATAAGATACTTATGGTTTAAACTTAACAATAACAAAGGAATCAATAAAAAATTAGCTGTCACCGATCTCATTAAAAACCTAATTACATTTAAAAGCAAGAATTACCAACTATTTCTTTACATGGAATAAATGCATAATTAACACAAGGTAACCTACTCACATGGAGTTTACACAAATTAAATAATGTACTATAACAAATCTTAACTTAGAAATCTGTTTACAACGTTTCAAACATCAGACGATGCTTTTGCAAGTTTAAATAAAATAACAACATAAATTAAATCAAACTTCAATCTTGTCCAGAATACAGTACTCCAGGTGACTGTATCCAAACAACGGTGAAAACCATCACATCAATACCAAAATTTCCAAAATCAATAAACATCAATACTGCCAAATATCTTCGTTTAAATGACATCAAATCTTCCAAACACAGGATTCAGTTAGTTAAATGTAACCTCTTAAATAAGTTGTATTGATCTGTTTTAACTATTTCCAGTGAAATATCTACCCGAAACTGATTCGGCTCTGTGGGAAAAGAAAAAAATCTGTTTTACGTTAACCTAACGTCAATCTCAAAACTAATGTGAATATAAAACAATCAAGAAAAGTAGATAAACTATCCCAAACATGCAACCTGTGTTACATACAAGTCTTGCTATAAAATAGCACAATTGACTGCTATGTCAATACTTTTTATAAAGTGAGGTTAAATACCGATGAAAACCATCGTACTCCAATATTCCCATTTTAACTTGATAAACTATTTGTAAACAAGCATGTAACCTTAAACTGAAAAAAAACTAGTATCCTAGCATGCCTGTCTTTCTATTTAATGCATGAAATGATTATTTCTGTGCTTACGATCCTATCGTAGCCTTTAAAATATTCTAAAATTACAATTCGTTAAGTAAATTTTCAACTTGATGATTCTATATCGTTTCAATACAATCAAATTTGACTTTTTTTGTGTTTGTCTCTCATCTTCCGCCCTTATAAAGCAAATCAATCGTTATCAGCTTTTGTCATATATAGTAAGAAAATAATCACAACGTAGCTTTAGGTTTGTTTTTTGTGCAAAAACACTTTGAATATAATTATGTAATTTATATTATTGCAAATACGTTGAAAAATAAATTAGTGATGTGCACAGTTCTATAGTTATGTAATCTAATACTAATATTGTGGAAACATGCCATTGGCTTGTGTACGCAATTTATTGGATTATGTGTAATTAATCATAAATTTGAATTTTACAGATAAACATTTCTTATACTCCCAATCGACTGGTTCGTTTCAGCTAATTGCAAACATTACTCATATCACTAAAATGAAGCTTCAGATTAATGGAAACGGATTAAGCTCTTTTTTCAAACGCAGTTAATGGCTTTCTGCACGGTAATTCAGTTCGGAATTAGCAGCAAACAAAAGTTAAATAATTCCGTTTTAAATGAAACTGATTTCCCAGTTGTATCTTGAATTATACAGGAATAAGTTCTTTGTAATTTGAAATATAGCGTGAAGCTCTGCATAAAGCAGTAAATAGAAAATGTCCCTCCTACTGCTTTTCAAACTGAACCCCCACAAATTATACCCACACCTACCAGCAACAAGCGAGAGCCAACTACATTTTCTATAAACACTAGAAAATTCTCTAGGGTTCAGCATCCAGTTTCTTTGAAGATGCTTGTCATCTAAACTAGCGAAGTGTAATGGAACTCTAAGAAGTTTCACTAACAAAACACGAGCCCTTATTACAGCTGTATGCAAAGTTATGACTTGTTTCCTTAGTTTAACCGTGAACGTAAACTTTCTAACAAACCCTTGTTAACCCATTGCCTTATCACCCCCTTAATTAGCTTATTATTACATAACCTATAATTTTACGCAAAAACGATCTACATGCCCAGTTTAATTAGCTAACTCCAAAAACTGATGGCAGCTTTGAGTTTTGATAATTCACATCATGTAATTTATTTAGACAAGACAAATAAACGGCTCGTTCCAACTTGTCACGTTTATTTTACACTTTCCACCAAACACAAAGACCGATTTAGATGTTATACAGTTGTTTTACTCCGAAGTGACCCTCAAGATAAATGAAAGCTTTTGTTGTAGTTTCCTCAAAAAAACAAAGTGTTTGAAAAACTTTGTTCTTTTAGACTTGTAAACACACTTAGGAACGCTTAATGGCTAACCTGAACTATTTGGGTTAAAAATACAAAAAGATTTAAAATTTTAAAGTTTTTTATCCACAACTAATGTTAAGAAAATAAAAGAAAGTTTTCCTTTTTCTGTTATTTTTTCTTCTTCGAACTTCTTGTTCGCTTTAACAAGAATTCCACAAAGCTTTTACCTACTTTGAGAAATTTACCAAACAACCCTCCAAATGCGCTTCAACCGTATCTGTTTGTGATACCCGCAACGTAACCCAGAGAAGTGTAAGTATACATAACCCGAGCTGCTGTAATTTTAAGGGTGCTACTGTCGCTTGATAATTCATTGCCATCCTAATTTCACGCTTAATGTTGATCCCGCAAGGTGGATTTTGATGTGTGCGTCATCACTCAAGCGAGATGGAGTTAGTTTCAAATTTCCTTTTGCTGAGGGTAAAATGTTTTTGAAGGTTTATTGGATGAGTTTACGCATACATTTCTACGGCGTTATTAACTGAGAAAACTAATACAAAACAGAAGGTGTTTAAAAACTAGATGAAAAAATCTTTATAAAACCAGTTAAAACGCTCAAGCTGAATTACCAGAACGAACTTAAAGCAAACATTACTTTTCGATAGTAGAGTAATTTATCTCATGTTTCACTTTGACTGCCATTTTAAGAGTATTTCTATGAGTGTGTGTATGAGGTAGAAAGTTGTGTAGTAACGGACTTAAGTTCGATGAGAAAATTAAGAAATTATAAATGCTTGTTTGGAATCATCAATTCTTTTGAATGCAATTAGCATCGCAGTGCTCAGATTGCGCGGCGGCCAGCCGCGATTGCATGATTTCGTTTTGGTGGTTAGGTACAGTTGTTATCAATTATTTATTTAATTGTTATTTCGCTTTGCTGTTATTTCACTTAATTTATGTAAAGCTTTTAAAACGTAATGCACATTTATGTATATTAAAGTACGCACTGACAACGATTATTATTAATTAATTAGTCAGATTAATTATACATGTTAGTAGTATAAATTGTAGAAATGGAAATTGATAAAATTATTTTCTTTGATTTATTAACATAAATTGATCACACTTGCCAGTGATTATTAAAATAAAAATACCTAATCCTCTTCGTTTTTCATAACAGGCCTGTAACAATCCAATTCCATATCATTATGACGTTTGTTTACATTGAAAACACGTGATTAATAATAACCTAACTTTATTTTAGGATTTTTTAATATGTGCCGAGCGTGGATCCTTCCAATGCGCTTTATTGCCTTAATTTGTTCTTTTTCCGGAATTCAATTATATGATTTTTGAAAAACAGTTGAAAAACAGCGAAATTTCACAAACAACGGAACATCACAATCTGTCATGACGTCACAAACGAAAACACCTGATCAAAATTAACACTAAACTAAATTCTAAAAAGACAGAAAGGCAGCTGGCAAACAGAAGATGAAAATGACATCAGACACTTATGGTCTAAATTGAGCAATAACAAAGAAAATCAATAAAAACCATCAGCTGTCACCGATCTCATTAAAAGCTAATTTGAAAACTCATCACCCTCCAAGTATACTTGTGTATTTGAGACAATATTCGTGAAGTGGGCCACGTATTAATCAGTGGTACGATATTATATGTTAATATGAATATTCCTATGTCATTTAATGATAGTAACCTGATCCTTAATTGATTTGATAAAATTCTTGATTTTCCAAAAGTTATTAACAATAACATTTTTGTGTAACGATTTAAGAAAAATTTATTTTTCTATGCTACTAAAACATTAAAATCGAAATTATTCGGCAAATCTCTACATAAGGGAATATAGATTAATATCAAGTAAATATTTTTTATCCAACATGGTATTCTTATAAACAGCTGTAATTTCCTAGAATATTTGGATCGGAAAAATCTTTTTTCAGCAATGTTTTGATAAATGCATAAAGAATTTAAATTAATTAGAAAAATGTTCTAGCTCGATTAAGAAGTCATAAATAATTGAATTTGCTTATTATAAATCCCTTATTGTTTATAAGAATACCATGTTGGATAAAAATATTTATTTGATATTAATCTTTATTCCCTTATGTAGAGATTTGCCGAATAATTTTGATTTTAATGTTTTAGTAGCATAGAAAAATAAATTTTTCTTAAATCGTTACACAAAAATGTTATTGTTAATAACTTTTGAAAAATCAAGAATTTTATTAAATCAATTAAGGATCAGGTTACTATCATTAAATGACAGGAAAATTCATATTAACATATAATATCGTACCAATGATAAATACGTGGTCCACTTCACGAATTTTGTCTCATATACAATATTTACATAACTACTCAAGGTAACTCAAACATATGAAGTTTACACAATTTATAACAAAATACCAAAGAAAAACTTAACTTAAAAAAATATTCTTTCGTTTTAGACATCAGCTGGTACTTTTGCAAGTATAAACAAATACACTAAATAAATGAATTCAAACTTCCACTAATCTTGTTCAGAGTACAGTGCCCCCATGTGTACCCCATGTGCCTGCATCCAAACAATAATGGAAATCATCAAAATAAAACCAACATTTGAAAAATCAAGGATATCTACAAAGCTGATACCTTCATTCTTATGAACTCAAATCTTCTAGCTGCAAGACTCCGTAAGCAAATTGCAACATTATAAATATCAAATTACTGATCTAATATGACTATTTCCAGTGAAATATGTACCCAAAATTGACTTAAGTTTTCTGGGAGAAACAAAAATCTTTTCTACGTTAGATGCTCGTCAAACTCAAATCTAACAAAAAGATTTCTGTTAGACCTTACAGAAAATTGGAAAAACCATTTTAACATGTGACCTGGGTTGCATGAAACATGTATTACTATAAAATAACCTAAATACTTTATATCCTTTTTATAAACTATAAATCTTTTTATATGAAATTGAGGTTATGCGTGTGTGATAAATTTCTTAGTTTTAAAACCTATTCTAACTTAATAATTCTATGCGTAGCCTAGCATATAGCCTTTTAGATTAAATAAACCTAATATCCTAGCATATCTATCTTTTATTTAATACATGAAATGCTTATTTTCGTGTTTTCGGAGCCTATCGTAGCCTTACCCTAAATAATTTAATGGTTTATTATGCTTTATAATTTTCAATCGATGATCATATATCATCTCAATATACATTTTATGATTAATGAGTATAATTCAGCGAAAATTTGACAGTTTAAACTTATAAATCGTATAAGAACTCGCATTAGTTGGGATGCATCTTATCTATTAATAGTATGCGAAAACATAAGGTGGATACAAATGGCTTCAAAATTTTATAGAATTAAAACTGCTTTGTTTGACTAGATTTTGTGCATTTTCAAGTGAGTATTTTCTGATAATAATAATAATTCTTTCGCAACTAAGTTTTATAATTGACTTTTATAATTTTATGATTTCCGTTTTTTGAAAACAAGAATTTAGTTTTATTATTAATAATAATTTCATCTTGTACGCGTTTGGTATGGTCTGAAGATTTTAATTGAATGTCTGAATGAATTGAAATTTTAACTAACTTTATAATCTTACTTGATCTCTACTATCACCTGCATTATTTTCTTTATTTAAGTTTCCTTCTTTGAAAACCAATTTAGAATTTGGTTTCTTTAAATTAAACAACCATAAAATAGCACGGTGGTCAGTTATAATTGTAAAACGTCTGCTAAACAGCTAGGGACGAAAGTGATTGCAACACTAAACGAAAGCTAGCAATTCTTTTTCTATCATATTGTGTCGTTGTTCCAACTCGTTTTAAGTATACAAGCGTTTGGTTTGTTCTGTCCTATAGTTATCTGCGTTAATATAGCACCTAATGCTATATTCGAGGCATCAGTAGAAAATATAAATCCTATTCAAGACTTCATGCATAGCGTCATTACAAAATATTTTCTTACACAACTTTGACATTTATTTTAAGCCAAAGTGTGAGAGGATTTGTTCATTTAACAAAGTTGAAAATGTAGTTTTTATCTGGAATTGATGATAACCGCTTGCGAAGTCCAATGTGGTAAAGGAATCTGCCCTACCTAACGTGGTGTCAAGTTAGTCCCGAATGTTTGACAGTGGGAACTTATCGTCAATAGTCTTGTGATTGAGTTTGCAATAGTCAATTACGATACGCCATTTCTGTCTTACTGATTTATCCAATCTTTTAGGTATTTTTAATTAATTAAGGTAATAAATAGTTGTTTGAAAATTAGGTTCCATCGGTATTCAAAGGAAAGCTTATTTTGTTCCAATAGATTCGAAATTTAATTTTCTATAAAATTATTTAGTATTAGATTTAATTAAAGTTATAAACAATTTGGTTATATTATAAATGAAATTGCAGTGCTCATTTGTTTCAATGAGAATTTAGTGCAGAGTTCAATTGTTTACCAAAAATGTATATAAGCGCAGCCGTTTTTCAACAATTTCTATTTCAATTTACACCTTGTTTAAATTAATAAAAGTTAAGATTATGTTGACTTAATTTAGAAATGTCAAAGTTTTGAGGTTAAATTTATTTATGTTAAACGTCAAAGTGAATTAATTAAAAAGTTTTAAAATAAAAGTGTTTATTTAAGAAGTGCCTCAATTTAAACAAGTGATTAATAAATTCTACAATTGAATTTTGCTAACAAAACAAATTTATAAAATTTTTTATTATAATGGATTTAGACATTAAGTAAATTTATTTACTTACCATTAATGAATAACAATTTTTGGTTTTGGAATTTCAATTTGTAAACCTTTTTTTGATTTGGATATATTTATGTATAGATTGTTGACGCAACTCTTTCTTTAATTCTTTGTCAAGTTTAACTATATCATACAGCTGATACCAGAAGTTTCAGCATATCAAGTTGGTATTTACATGGCACCAATTTTAAAAATTAAAGAAAGTAATAACAATCCTAATAATTAGAAACCGTGAGTTTTGCTGTAGTAATTAGTTTAATTAATAATAAGAAATTTTAGTGATACCAAAAAGGGCGTAAAGAATTGTCAACAAATTATTATTTCAAAAAGTATTTTTTTATAGTTAAACTAAAACAATCATTTGTTTTGAAATGAATTTAATCTATCTCCAAATAAAAAATATTTAATTATTTTGAGATTAATGGGAATTAATTATAGAATTAAAAAAAAGTTAAGAAAAATTCACTTTTTTCAATGTTATTTAAATTATTTATAAACAATTATCTCTGTCTTTTCATTTCATATAAAAGAAAATCTTTCTTAATGTATTTTGTTTTTATATTTATTAATAGTAAAAATGTTGGTTTTGATTTATTTTTCGTTTTTTTCTATAATGTTATATAAGTTCCAAATATTATATTTCTTAATATCCAGAACGCAATTGTTTCGCAATTCGGTTTTCCTAATCCAATTTTTTGTTTCCGAATATTATTTTCCTCAATACTCTGAAACGCGATTGTATGTCAATTCTGCATAGCTATACTCTTGCTAAAATATCCTACCTATATCCTTATATTGAAGATATGTTTGGCAAAAATTAGAGGCAACAGGAAAAAATAGAAAAAAGACTTGGCTTTAGGAAATCTATCCTAGTGTTAACTGTAAAGTTGGTAATTAAACTGTGTATTTTTAAAAAGCGAAAATACAAAAATTTATTTTTCTTTTATACAATTTTATACATTTATTTCATAATGCATTTAACATGAAAGCGAATAATGAACTACTTTATAGAACATGTTAAAATAATGTAAACAACCCGGTTTACGTTTTTTAACACACTGTCAGAGCTGTAACCTAATATTTGCTGACACGCGAGATGATAACTCACATTAGTATGCAATTTCCTGGTTAATTAGTTGCTTGTAAATATTGTTGACTTTGCTGTGTAAAACTGTATACAGAGACCGAATTGTTATTGTGCTCATCTCAATAAGCCTTTTATTACATTCGACGGTTGGGAAAGGACTTTTACTAAACTACAATCGGTGTGTCCACTATAAAATAAAACGTCTATACACCAAGACTAAAAACTACGAGCATGAGCTGTTGTTCACAAAGATATCACATAATATTATACCGAATCTGCACACATACATTTAATACAAACATAAGGTATAATGAGGGGAGACAGTGCGATAGGAAAGTATGGCATTGCACGGTTAAACCTACCTAATTAGAAAATGAATATCTTTTGGTTAAATGTTCTAATGATAGACTACTTAAATAGCTACCACACGATATTCTTAGTAGAAAAGGTTGGGCATGCTAAAGTATTGTAATTCTCGATCAGATCGAATTAATGTTGAATATAATAATTATGTAAATCATTCTTTGTCGAAAATAAGATTAATAATATCTCCCGATATATAAACCCATAAATAGTTTTCCTTAGAGGGTCCAATGCCCGGTCAGGGCCTTCACTCTAAATAACGCTAATAAATTGTGTAAGCACAACCCTTATTATTTAATTACCGAAACAAAGGGATGTCAATTATCTAATTTATCCAAGGAACTGATAAACAAATGGTTCGAGGTAGTAGCACAGTACAGCATCAGTTGGTCTCAATTTAGTTGAATCTTTAACACGTTTTAAGAATTTCTGAATTACAATTAAGTATTTCAGCTTTAATTAATTTGTGAAGTTAAAGTAAGCTTTACTCGTAATAATAATAACTTTAAAAATTGTTAATATCTAAATTAAATATATACCTTGTTCACCCAACAGAAATAGTTAAGCCACTCTCTGTAAAAGTGCGATATATTTGAATAGACGTCTTCTATTGGTCGTTTTTCTAAAACCCGTATCTCAAGCAAACGCATACTTAACTGTTTCGAGATCTCCGAGTGATGCTCTGGTGTGAAAAAGGTTGGTTGCATAATTAAATTGTCTAATAAATACTTTATTTTAAAACTTTTTAATTAATTTTTACTTTTTATAATAACAGATTAGAAATTTATTAAAAGAGATTATTATCACTTATTTAAAACAGAAAGAATGTACGTAAAGGAAATTTCTATTCCAATTAGCATCGTAGCGCTCAAATTGTGCGGCGGTCAGATGATTCCGTTTTGGTGGTTATAGTTGTTATCAGTTATTTATTTAGTCGATATTTCGTTTTGCTGGTGTTTCATTTAATTTATTTAAAATTTTTAAGACTTAGATTATTTAGTGCTTATTTATGCGTGCGTATGTATATTAAAGTACATACCGAAAAAGGTTAATATTGATTAATTATTTGGATTAATTAGTCTTATACATGTTATAATTTGTATATTGTTTATAATTTTTTATTGTTATAAATAAAACTATACGTATACATTTTAGATTATTGCAAATGAGTAAAATTCAACGAATTAATTAATTAATTAGTTTATTTTATAACTTTTTAATCCATTTTTACTTTATATAACAACAGATTAAAATAATGCTAATAACCATTTATTAAAAAAAAATGTTACAAAAAAAGATCATTTATTTAAAAAGAAAAAATACACTAAATGAAAATTTGTTCCGCTTTTATCAATTTGTAGCATGTGAAACTGGTTTTTGCGCTCACGGTTTTATGCAAGCATAAAGTGGGAAGAGGGAACTAATTTGTAGCTTCCAATAACCTATTTCGTGCATTTAACTCTTCTGGCAATTATAATCTGACTTGTAACTTTATTTAATTGGGTTTGTTATTCAGCTTGCATCAATCGTTTAGCATTTACGAACTTAATCTGTGGCATTAAATTGGTTGTTCAGAAATAGAAGGTTTAATATACCGTTTTTGACTTAGCTACACAGTTTGCAATAACACTTAAAAAAGATTAAAAGTAGGTATACATATAAATATAACTAATTGATTTTAATGGAATGGTTCCCATCCAATACAAATATTTAATGTGTATCCTAGGAGGGAACGAAAAACACTTTTCGTCGAGTCGAAAGGTGCTTCTTGGAATAAAGCTAGAGTGTGCAAGCTTTTATTGAAAATATTGACGTCTAAAGCGTCGAATGTGATCAGGCGAATCAAAAGAGAATTGGCTTAAAATTGAGGAGTGGAATTTGAAAACTATCAATCTTAATTAAATTAAATCTTAAACATTAAAAACTTAAAATATTTATCATAATCTTGCTTTCATTTTCTATGACCACGAAAAATAGCAAAAAATGAGATATTTTTTAATCTGAAGCTCTTGAGTACAACTTTAGTCCTTATGTGCACGTCGTAGCGCAGGTCTATTGCAGTGCATAGTTTCAAGACGTTATTCATTAATTTTGTGCCAATTTATTGACCTTACAAGAGAGATTTTGCCATGCTTATCCTCAAGCCGACAATATTCTTCACTAACACGTATTTAGTTTTAAGCATTAGTTTTATCATAGATAACCGTTTATACATTTTTAATAGTTACTAGTTATCACTGTCTCCGTAATTGTACTACTGTGCGGAACAACTTTAGTCCTAGAATTTTAATTTTTGTTTAAAAATAGAGCAGTATTGTGCGGTTGATGAAGATATCCATCAGTGAGGATTGGCACCAAACTGTGTCCAATTTGTCAACTGTATTAGATTAAGAAAATCGTCCACCCTTTTTGAATCTATAAGAGAAGAAAACGGCAAGGTATTGATTTTAGACATTCTTACGTACAGGTCATGAAATGTCTAGATAAGTTTATGGATGTAGTCTTTTCTAGGTACCTGCAGATATGTTCTCAGTGAGTGTTGTGCTCACGCTGCTTTGGTTGCAGATCTAGTGCAGTGGTTGTCGTGCTATAGATTTTTGACAAACATACTGATGATGAACTCACTATCAGATTAAATTTCGTTTCTGTCTGCGGATGTGTTATTAAATGTTCCAGCAATCGTTCGAAGAGCTTCTTCATAGATTTCACGGTTTCTTCTATGCTTTTTCTTTCAGAGCTAAAGTCATAGCACGAAGAGCTAATATGTCTCTAGGTGTCCTAGATTGGATAGTATTTCTTGATGTTAAACATCTTTCCAGGACTGGCGAACATGGAATTGGTATTCTTCTTGAGCAAGACCAATGATAGCGCCTTGCAGATGTTTCTTATCTCCAAAATCTTAACCATACATTTTATCACAGAGATGAATCAAATATCAAGAAAAAGCAAATAAAGTGGCCGATAATGTTTATAAGGTAGCAACATATTTTTCATCAACATAATTGTGTGCCTTTTCCAATTTTCCCGGCAGTGCATTATCAAAACAGAAAAAAAACATTTAGTTTTATACCTCCAAGTGACTCCTTGTACAGTCTGGAACTTAAAAAACGATTCGGGTCGACTTTAGCTATATGCAACATATCCTACAAAATTAGATGTTACACACAATTTTACAATATTTTAAATAATATGGGGGTTTGTATTCGTGTTGCATCTTAGATGGAGGACAGATGACCTTAGCTGTTGGTTTCCCCGTAGTGTAGGTGTGAAATTAAAAAAAAGAAAGCGATATCTGTTAAAAAAACAAAATTACTTGAAATTAAATTTAAAAAATGAATGTAAAGTAGACAGTAAAAAAATGGACAGTATCTGTAATCACTTCAGCCATGCGTCTCCATAGTGCAATGGTGAAGTTGCACAGTAAACTCCTCGTTCATCAAATCGAATCCCATATACAGATTTTTTTGTTTTTTATATAATATATGCATATTGATACCTGTGTATTGTAGATTAATAAGTTAATTCTAGAATATGTTTGATGAATTTTTTAATAGTCTGTAAATTGCTTATAGTATAAAAATTCTTATAGTTTTTTTTTCTTAAACTTTAAAAGATGAGTCACAGGTTTAGAAAATAGTGCAAATTTTGTTTTATAATGGAGTTTTACAAAGAAATGCAAAAATTATTTGAATTACTTCGGAAATCCTATCTCTTTTTAAGACAAGTTTCAAATATGTATTACAGAAATAGTTCAAAACAGTTTTGAGGCGACAAGCAGTAGAATAAAGAGAACAGATAAGCCGGAATTGCAAAGAGTGCCTTTTATGAACTAAAGGATTGAGCTCATGCAGGAAAATTTGCATTTTAAATAGGACTATAAGAAATGAGACTTTCACAATCAACGTTTTAAAGCAGATTTTACAAAAAATGATTGCATTCCCTATATTTCAAGACAAATTTTATTACTTTTTAGAAATTCCATTGTAAAAAAAAGTTTGCAATATTTGCTAAACCTGTCATCTTTTAAAGTGTAAGATGTAAAATATATAAGAATTTGTATACTATAATTTAGAATTTATAGGCTACTAAAGAATTCATTAAACATATTCTAGAATTTAAAATTTCAATCTACAATATACATGTATCAATATGCATATAAATATATTATTTGTTAAATTGCTTAAAGTGTTGTTGCCACATGTTAGATTTATATTTATTACTTATTTTTTTCTGTAATTTCTTTACATATTGTTAAAGGGGTTTCCTGTTTATTATATTAAATAAATATTTAAATAAATATAAGTAAAAACAAAAAAAAACTTCCGGATCTATGGTTCGATTTGATGAACCAACAGTTTATTGGCAACTTTCCCATTGGGCTATGGGGACGCATGGTTGAAGTGAATACAGATACTGTCTATTTTCTTACTGTCTACTTTGCATTCATTTTTTAACTTAATTTCAAGTAATTTTGTTTTGTTAACAAATATCGTCTCTTTCTATTTTATATTATTGTTTTCGTATATAATTTTTGTATTATTTATATTCTTTATAATATCGTAAAATTGCGTGTTTCGTATAACTTTATAAAAAGAAGTGATATATTTTCTAAACATGTGAGTCATCTTTTAAAGTTTAATAAAAGAAATATAAGAATTTTTATACTCTAAGCAATTTACAGACTATTAAAGAATTCATTAAACATACCCTAGAATTAAAATATTAATCTACAATATACATGTATCGATATGTAACTATATATGTAAAAAAATAAAAAACGAACTTTCGAATCTGAGATTCGATTTGATGAACGAGTAGTTTACTGTGCAACTTCCCCATTTCGCTATGGAGAGGCATGGCTGAAGTGATTACAGATACTATCTATTTTCTTACTGTCTACTTTGCATTCATTTTTTTAACTTAATTTAAATAATTTTGTTTCTTTAATAGATATCGCTTTCTTTTATTTTATATTATTGTTTTCGTATATTATTTATAGTCTTTAGAATATTGTAAAATTGTGTTTCGTCTAATTTTGTAAGCTGTGTTGCATATACCTAAAATCCCATCAAATCATTTTTAAAGTCCTAGACTGTACCTTCCTATTAATCTATTTAATACCAGATCAGGTCAAACCCCCTATGTTTTAATATACGTCTATTGCTATGTATGTAGTTTCAAGTTTAGATACAGTATGTATAGTTCATATTCGGCAAATATCTTATGTTTAATTAAGTGGTGATGACAGGTACGAGTTTTTTTGTTATTTAATTACATTGTACTTATAAGAACAGATAAGAGTTATTAACATTTTATGAACGAATACAACAAATATAAAACATAAAAAATCAAACCGTCTAAATCTAAAAACATCAGAATCGAATAAAATCTTCTTTTTCTCCGATTTTTAGAACACATGGAAATCCCGTTTCAAACATCAAATTCCTTTATGGACCGTGTAAACCAGCTTTAAAACTGTTGACTATAACAAAAGGAGTTACTGAACTGCATTTACAACTCGTTCAATGCTTCACTGTAATTTTCTTATCACAAACATTATTGAGTTGTTAAATAGCGCTATTCGCTTTAAGAGCTGTTCTTCTTATCGTAACACTTTCATGGCTATTTTCATAAACATACTATCAGAAATCTATACCGAATACAAAGAGTATCAACTTTGTCAAATACAAATTTACGTACTTCACAATAAAATGCATAAATGTGCTGCAAATTATTTACTTTAATCCGATTTACTAACAATAAATGTGGTGCAGTTTGAAATTGCTCGTTGTGTTGGTAGATTTTGATAAATTGCTAACATTGCTCTGTAATTGTCAAGGGGTTTAGTCGTTTTGGGTTTTGTTTATTGATTTGCATTTAAAATGGATGCATTTACTACGTTGGCTTTCAGTTCATGGGAAATAAAATGAATTATTCGTATTTTAAAATAAACTTTAACTTTAAAAGTACAAGTTAAGAATGACAAGAAAAATACAGAAATAGTTATCTTTTTCTTTACGGCGTTCGTTTTTTTAATTTTATTCATATATACTTTTATCAGATGTATAGCCCATGGAGTGGTACAGGGTTACACAGAGATAACCTATATCCGTTAAATGTAGTATCCGGTAGGTAGAGGAAAGGTAGTAGAGTAAATTTTCCTTTGCAAGTAGATAAAAACGCATAGTTTTCCAGAAAATGAAGTGGGTGAGTTATGAAAAGTAACCATGTTATCGAAAACAGAAATGTGATATGACTTTGTCTGCAATTTAAGAAAAATAAAATGAAAGTTTGTTATTATTGTTTTATGATTGAATAATAACTACAATAATAATAACTACAAGCAAATTCATGTGTGATTGAAATCCATATTGGAATCGAAACGGGAGTGAAAAATGAAAGGTGATTAACATAGTCAGCTATAAAGTAATCAATAATTTTATAACTCGGTGAAAATTAACAAGAGCATCCCTAATTTTAATTGTATGCATATATTACATATATGACTTTGATGACTCATAGTTTCAATTAAAAAAAATAAAACTAACCATTTCCTTAGAGGGGGCTGTTTTTTAAGCTAATTAATAAATCAGTTATCATATTTGAGAGACAAAAAATTATATTAAAATAATAACGGTTCCAATGTTCATGAGTTCTGTAATGCTGCTAAGTTATCATCAATTGATGTTATTGAAATAAAGCCAGACTTTATCAAAAGTAGTAATGGAAAACTAAAGATTGATAAAGATTTTTCTTGTTTATATGGAAAGCCTCAGTACACTTCGCCGTTCTGTCGGATGAGCATAGGTTAAGCAGTCGGCCCTGACAATCACTAACCCGCCTGTGGTTGTCGTTAAGAATACACCTCCCTATATCACGCACAAGTTTGTATTCATATTTCAGTGGTTTGGCAATGTTAAGTACTATTAACATTTATACATACTATTATTACTTTGTTTAATTGTGGTCAGTCACGAGCGTCAGCCACGCACAAAAATAAGCATAACTTTTAAGTAAATACTACATCTACAAAGATCAGTTGTTTATGTGAGAGGTTAATAGTTGTAAAAAGTTTTGAAGTACCTGATAAAATACTGTGGTAATTATATTCACAGGAAAAAGTGGCACAAAGGTCAAATTGCAAAAAACAATTTTCAAAATTTTGTACCAAGTGTCACGAAAAAGATTTTTCTTGGAATTAAAATGTGTAAAACTAAGCAATATCCATTTCCATAGCCTATAAAAGCGCATACAGCTTAAACTCAACATTGTCTATAGTATTCCAACAGTACAAATACTTTGTACAAATTGGTAGTATGTCACATTCTGATTAGAGCCATATGTAAATCGTTATTATCAAATATAGTAATGGCATCACTAAAAATAGCTTCATAATAAAGATTCCTTATGTAGATTATTAGCTTAATCTACTTTCTCATATTGCTGTAGTGAAGTGTTTTACACCCTTATTAAGTAAGATTATTTTACGATTATTTTTTAAAAATTCTCGAAAATACGGCAAATATTTACGTACGTAATGTAAATATTACTTATTAAAATAAATTCATTCATTCATTCATGCCATGTGATAACCTTCAATAAGTAGTCCTATTACAGTTTTTTAATGTCAACCCTGTATTTTTTGTATTATCTTTTGGTGCAGTTCCACAAACATATGTTGGCGTGCTATCTTATCTTATCAATCTAGTGTAGTATTAAGCAACCAGACTGTCAGGACCGGGTTAAGTTTGGTGAATTATAAAGGCGTCCCAGAATTTTAAATGAAAAAATTTTTTAGTTAGAAATTTTTGGTTTGCATTTCTGTGATCTATCCACTTTCATATTTCGTCCCATAAGCCCCATGTGCATCATATAAGAATTAACCTGTATAACTAAACATAATACAAACTTTATGGTTTATGTCCCTAATTTGACATCTGTCAAGTTAACTGCAAAATTTACAAAAAATGTATGTTTCTACAATTTTGTGTAAACGAATACAAAAAATATTTTTTTTGTACGCGTGCATTGTCAATTTTTAGGCTCTTGTCCTCTTTTAAAGCACGAGCTTCGAGCCTAGAAATTTGACGTACAGAGCACTTGTATTCTTACATTTTTGCAAACATAAATTAGACATTTTAGAAGCTATTTAGCTAGAACATATTTAGAAAAATACACAAACATAAACATAATTCCAGTTAATAAATTAGTTAAAGTATTATAATTCAGCCAGGATAACTAGTGTTTTCTTAAACCAAATAAAGATCTGGTTAATTTTAAGGAACGAACCATTACATAGATTACTTGTATGCAATTTTTATACCAGAATTATTAACTGAACATTTCGGTGCGCGGTTTACACAGTGCTATTAAATTAAAATGCAATATGCTGTGTGTATCTTGTATATTGCAATTTTCAATAATCATCTCAAACCATTGTATTTACTGTATGTTTATGCAACCAACAATACATAACCGCTCAAAATGCTCTAGCCGTTTAACCTTTCACTTCAATTATGAATAATTTAAGACTAATTGAGTTTTTTAAAAATACAAACGTAAATGAAAATACCATTTATTGTAAAATAAAGATGCAAAAGTGTACTTTTTATAACAAACCAAGTCTGTTCGCGGTAAAATGCATAATACGTGTCACAACCAATCAATTTAACCTCGAATTTAACCTAATGCATTTATTTTTAAAATGCAATACGGACCATATTGCACGATAATTTAATAGCACTGTATGTAGATTATGTAAAAGCAATACCCAGTCTAGTGACGTCATGGTTTTACTATTACTAACTTATAGCCTACACTGCAGACATATTTCTGGGCCTTTGCATACATGAATACAGATATGAATAATCACAAATAGCCTGTCTTATTAACGAAGTGATAGGTAGATGTCGTTTAATGATCTTTATAATGAAATTCGAATTCCCGTAACTACATACACTAAATTTGTTATTACATTTAGGAGATAACATTTTCTTTCTTGCAATTAATTCCGTTTATCTTTATTATTTTATAAAATGTATAAGTACTTAATTTATTGCTTTATTGGTTAATAATAGGCCAGTAAAATAGAATCCGTTGGTGGAAATAAATGTTGGAAAGCGGGAGATCGTTTCGATCGCTTTATTTGAGGTCAAATATAAGTATCCTAGGTTTGCACGGTCTCTAGACTCGAGCTTACCTGAAGGCATCAAAAGAACCACGAAATCTTCGGACCTTTTTTAGTTTTTCGCTTATAACGCCAAAGCGGTGCTTTCCAACGAAAACTTTACTATTACAAGAATTAAAGATCATTAAATTCTGCGTCGGATAAATATCTAACACTTTAAATTCGGTCCAGTGGTATGATCGAAATTGACGGTCGAGAAACTACAATTTTACAAATTTTCGATTTTCCGTCAGACCGGACGCCCAGAGGCTTTCCGTATAAACAAACCCGTTGGACTCATTCTGATTGTTAATATAAGTCGAGAAATACCTAAGCTTTGATATTATAGAGGTTGCCGGATTAACTTAATGGCCATTTTTCCATCATCCCCCATCATAGCAATTAGGATCAATTCATATGAAGTAGTGCAGTACTGGTCGCTCGATAATTTCGAAAAAAGATAATTTTTTGTGTGTTATCACCCCTAAGTATTGGTAGATCAAAACCATTGTCATTTTATTTTTATTTCGTTTGATTGAAATATGGCAGCCATATTTGTTTCGTGGTGCACGACTTTGCTTGCAGTTTTTTGATGTAAACGTAAATCTTGATATCTCAAGAACGGTTGATCCTAGAGACTTGCGGTAAAAATCATTGTATTGCTCACATCTTGGACTACATTTTTTAATCCAAACATAATTTTTGTAGGACGCTTTTGTAGGACGCTTACTTATGGGTGTGATTTAATCCCGAATATTAAAGTTTTTATAAAAATTTCCGCTTTTATGGCGGCATATTTTATAGATCCAGATAAAAATGAAGTCTTAGGGCGGATTTTCTATTTAAACGTACACGGTTAGAGGTAGTTTATGCATAAAATTATGATACGTCATATCAATATTATGTTTATGATTAAAAAATGTAGTCCGACATGTGAGCAATACAATGATTTTTACCGCAAGTCTCTAGGATCAACCGTTCTTTAGATATCAAGATTTACGTTTACATCAAAAAACTGCAAACAACGTCGTGCACCACGAAACAAATATGGCTGCCATATTTCAATCAAACTGAATAAAAATAAAATGACAGTGGTTTTGATCTACCAATACTTAGGGGTGATAACACACAAAAAATTATCTTTTTTCGAAATGATCGAGTGACCAGTACTGCACTACTTCATATGAATTGATTCTAATTGCTGTGATGGGGGATGACAAAAAATGGCAATTAAATTAATCCGGCAACCTCTAGAATATCAAAGCTTAGGTATTTCTCGACTTATATTAACAATCAGAATAAATCCAACGGGTTTTATTATACGGAAAGCCTCTGGGCGTCCGGTCTGACGGAAAATCGAAAATTTGTAAAATTGTCGTTTCTCGGCCGTCGATTTCGACCATACCTCGAGAATTGGTCTTGATTGGGTTATCATCTATTAAAGTAAAAGTGTTATTATAAAAACTTTCGAGCGAGCTTTTGTAAGTTCTGGGTTTATTTACAACAAGTTTGTCCAAAATTCCTGTAATAAGAAGTGATTTTGTTTTGATATTAAGTTCGACCATCGCCCAACAATGACCAAATTTACTAATATGTAAAATTTCTTAAGCAATTAACGGATTTATAAATAGAAAATCATTGTTGTCTTACAGAGGAGAAGCTAGCTGTAAGTGCCAGAAATTTTGGTGTGAAAAAGTGACGTTTGTGATTATTAGGTTTTTGTTTGTAGCGAGTTTAAGCCTTTACCTGTGAGTGCTAAGCTGGTGTAAAGCAATATTAAATTACTAATATAAAAAGATTACTGACGCACATATTGTATGTAGGTTAATTGTAACTGTATTATTTGAAATTTTATTTTTGACAACAAAACTATATATTGGTTGTAACTAGAGAATTTAACGCAAATGTAAATAGAATGGGATCCCAAATTAAGTTAAAATGTAAAAATGCTTAGTAATGCGAGTAGGTTTCCAATGATTATTATTAACTGTATGTTTTATAACACAAAGAGTCGAGTGAAATATTGTAAACAATTTTCTGAAAATTAAATTAATATAAAAAGTTTAAAATTACTCCTCTTTCCTATAGTTTAGCACGAGAAATTGTTGGTGTTCCATTCAGTAGAATAAATCTTCAGCAGAAATCAAAAAATGACAACAAGCAACAAAGAATTTATCGTAATTTAAATAGGAATCTTTTCTTAAATTTGTATTCACATCTTGCTTTTAAACCATAAACATACTTTTATTGTACTTAAATATGTGAGGGAAAATAAGATCACATAAAAATACTTTTTCTATTCAATGTAATCCTTAAAATATTTAGATTGTCAAAAAGATAAAGTACCTATTTGTATAAACAAATACTTTGCAACGTATATAACGTTGCATTGTTGTGTATAGCTACTCTGGTTTCAAGAAATGCATTGCATCGTTGGGATCTGTTAGATGAAACTGTACCCCTATACCAACAAAAACATTAATGGATTCTATTGTAACTTAAAACGCTATGTACGATAATTACAGCTAGATGGAATTTATCACCTTTTTAGTAATGTCTAAAAGTATTTGTTTATCAAATTTTAAATTAAAAGAAACCATTTGATATTAAGCCCGCGCAAAAACTTTTTTGATAAACTTTGAACTTTTAGTTAGACCGCATTCATTGTCATCACTGTGCTGCTTAAATTTTGTTGAAATTGAAATGCACGAAGTAGATTTTACGTTCCGACTTTGTGTTCATGAGGGAAATCCATTCCCAAGTATTTGCATAATTCATAATGTTAGGGTTTGGAAGTTCTCACCTGGCAAGTGGCCAGAGCGCACAGCCCAGCCAACACAGCCCACGCCCACCTGACCACCCGCACTCTGGCCATGCTCTCGGCAACCCTGGCGGTTGGGGCGGCTATGCCATCATCCGCCGGCGTCGCATACAATCTGCAAAGAAAAATGAAACGTTAACAATACGTTTAAGAAAAAATGATGCATAATTCATAACAGCACATATTTTTTAAAAATTCCTTTACTCGATCGACAATTTTCAAATTTTCCTGAATATAAAGCTCTGAAGCTTTTAGAGATTACCTCTACCTAGGGTGTGATTCGCCATCTATCGGGTGATCCTGCAATGAGTTATAGTTGATCATCATTAAATATTATGCGGCCATTTTTTATATAAATCCTTTATTAAGTTCCTTAAATATAGATTTTTTGTATATAAAAACACGTAATTATGAAAAGTTCCTTCAATTGCCTACTGTACCAATAATTTCCCAATATTTTAGTTTTTTTTGTGGAAAACTGTAAAACCTATGATACCACAAGACTTCCTCTTAATTCCTGTAACGATTATTTAAGTCAAATGCTGCTTAGCTTTTATGACCCTTAGCCAGCGATATTAATATTATCCTTGGTTAAGGTTTAGGGTCCTTTGGCTAAATCACTAGGAGCTGCAATTTGTACAGTTTTTGGGAGAATTTATATACGCACTTATATGAATGTACCTTACGCCAACCTTACTATTGCGTAAAATGTAAATTTATAAGATTAAAAATATAAAAGTGTGTATTTACCAAAACAGATTTGTAGTATAGTAAGTAGTTAGATGGTCCTGCACTTCCTACCCTATTAGATTAGAACTAGAACTAAATAATATTTGGTAAAATGCTAAGCAGGACAAGTAGGTAGATTGGTGTGTCAACGGAACTTAATTTAGTCTGAACTTATCAGCGAATATTTATTTTTAGTAGCTACATGTATGATTATGACTTCAATTACATGTATGACCTTTGATTAGCTTCATTTTTCACGTTCTTTTTCATAATCTATTTTCTCGCATGAATTTGATAAATCAAAACAATATTACAAATTGTATCTACCTTTTTCTATTTTAAATAACGTAAGTAGTAGTTAGTTATATTAAATGCTAAATCTACAAGAAACTCATTATAAAAGTTTGGTCTATTAATGTTTTGCGAAATCTAGCTGAACTAAACGCTAATTAGCTGTTCTTACCTTAACGAAACTATAATGTTAATACGCAATACTTCAGTTTGAGTTTTTACAAGGCTTTAAATCAGGGCTGTGCAGTGTGCAACCGTTTAAGTAAAATAAAAAATTACAGGTTTTGCGAAATTATATAGGGCGGCATCATTTTTTAGGGAATATGAAGTATCTCCCTGATGGGTGGGTAAGGGCAGAAAAAAAAGTACCTGAAAATTACTTATATACGTTTTCTGGTACATAGCCTAGAAAAACGATGTTACCAGCCTTATGTTATGTTACCAGAATACCAACCTTACATAAAAGACTTTGTATCGGACTGGTACGAAACGCACCTGTTACCCACCTGACGCTTGAGTGATGTACTGCATCTAGTCGGCGTAAGACTGCCTTGCAGAAGAATAAACGATAGAACCGTACTCGATCTTTGATGCAATTACTGCACGGTATATTCGCAGTAGCCATTCTCTGTCCGCACCCCATCTAGTGTTTGCAAGACACTTTAAAATATCCAGCGCCTTCCTGCAATAACCTATTAGGTTGGATACCTGCATCTGCCAGTTTAGGCGTCGATCAAAGGTTCGACCCAGAAAATTTATATCGTTGACGAAATTGACTGTTTCGCCTCGGAGCGAGATTTCGGGGTCTCTGTTGCAGGAACGCTTCCTGCAGAAGTGTAAACCTATGCACTTAGAGATAGAAAAAGTGAAACCCCTACTTTCTGCTCATTGTACCAATGCATCAAGTGCCGACTGCACTCGATTTTGCACGTCGTCAATGGAGGAATCAATAGCATACAACACAATGTCGTCCACGTATTGGCAATCGTATACGCTAGGACCTAGGTTGGATAATAAACCAGCCGTGGATATTATAAAAATAGTACCACTGATCGAGGAACCCTGAGGGACGCCGTTTTTGATGGAAATTCTGTCGGAAAATGAGGTTCCCACTTGCACTCTAATGTACTTGTCCCTCAGAAAGTCAGAAATGAAACCTCGCAGGTTACCCCTCATACCCCAACCGTGTAAGCGCGCCAATATACCATAGCGCCACGTTGTGTCATTTGCCTTGTAGAGATCGGCGAACACTGCGATCATGTGTTGTCGCTTTGCGAAGGATACTTGAGCAGCGTGTTCAAGTTGAACTAGAGCGTCAGTTGTAGACCGGTTCTTGCGAAAACCGAATTGGTTGGTATCTAACACACCGCTGTCCTCCAGAAACCAAATTAAACGCACATTAACCATGCGCTCGAGCAATTTATTCATGGTACACGTCAATGAAATGGGTCTATAATTTGATACTTGGGCGACCTTAGCACCATTCTTCGGTATAGGCACGACAGTTGCCTCTCTCCAACTCAACGGATACTGCCCGCTGCTATAGATCTTGTTGAAGAGATCAAGGAGCGTGCGTTTCTCCGTCATTGGCAAGTTTCCTAGCATTTCATATGTTACGGAATCGGGAACTGGAGCGGATCTGGAGCAAAAAGACAAAGCGTGCTCCTGTTCTTCAAAGGAAAACGGGAGATTGCATACTTTATATTCCTCGGTAGAGAAGTCCAAAGGACGCTCCAGTTGAGGTTTTGCCCTACGAAATGCTTCGGAATGAGAATGGTCTCATTCTCCTCGCCAGCGGCGCAAACAACTTCATTGCCGTTTGACCTCACCGTCACCTCAATTTGAATGGGAGTCGGCCGACTGTGTCGACCCCGAGTAGTGCGCACTTTCCTCCAGACATTACTAACGGGTAGCCTTACTGTTAATTGTCGATATGTAATCTGACCACGAGTTTCGTTTGGATTCCAGAACCAACTTCCGCACTTTTGCTTTAGACCGCTTATATTCCACTAGGTTGTTGGTCGTTGGATTATTTCGGAATAGACGAAAGGCTCGGCGCTTGTCTGCAATAACAGCTTTGATTTCATTGTTCCACCACGGTACACGAAATCGATGTTTTGTACCGTGGGTATGACTTCGGTACAGCCTTTGTTGCTGCTTCTACTATTGCAGACGTTATGGCTATTACACTTGCATCGATATCCTGGGTAACTGCTGGGAGACGGACTGTCTCGCCGTATAGCTGCCAGTTTGCCTTATTTACCAACCATCGTGGCGGTCGCACGATGTCGAAATTGGCGTTGACATCAAGAAAGCTAATCGCTTGTGGGTTGCTATTATGGAGGTCTGGAATGATTGACCATTCTAAACGTGGTATCACAGAAGGTGAGGAAAGTGTTAGGTCTATCGCCGTAAAGGTACCGTTTTCGGTTATAAAATGGGTCTTCAATCCGGTATTTAAGAGACAAACGTCGTTCCGCTCTAAAATGCTTTCTATCCTTCGGCCATAGCCATCGGTTTTGGTAGAACCCCAAGTGGGGCTATGAGCGTTAAAATCTCCTGTAAGAATAAACGGACTGGGTAGTTGCCGGAGCAAATCTTCTATATCGTCTGTGGACCAGGAGTCTCTACGACCAGGAGGAAGACGTATGCAACAGACTGTTGCTGTAACACGGTGTGTAACTCGAATGGCGACAGCTTCCAGATCGCTTAAGAGAGCGATCGAGTCATATAACACCCCTTCTCTAATAAATATCGCCACACCACCACGAACGCGGACGTTTGCTGGAGCATCGCGACGTTCGCAGCTGTATCCTATTAAATTGTAAGTTTTATCCTCCTTAAAAAGAGACTCCTGCAGACACAGGAGCCATGGACATTGGTCGGCTACCAACAACTGTAGATGGCTTAAATTGTTGATAAAACCTCGACAATTCCAGGAAATAATTTGTGACGTTTGTGTAGGTATTGTAGTACCGTCCATGAAGATGAATTAAAAAATAAGGTAAAAGGTAACCGAAAACAAGAGAAAAAATTATAAGAGAATAGATTAGGTAACGAAAGCAACTAACAGATGCCAAAATTAAAAATTACCAATAAAGGCAATTTGCTAGCGAGTCTTGAATCTGGCCTTCCCCTTTGACCATCCGCGCTTGCCTTTGGGAACTGTTATAAAAACGCTCGCAATAGAATCCTCGCTGCCTACAGAGGTTGAACCCTCCCTCGGAGGTGGTGTAATAGGGGGCAACGAGAAAAAGGGATTTTCGGACCCCTCTGGGGGGAAAGGTTTGGGTATCACTTGGGGTACCCCTGACGATGCTATATAGGTTGAAGTGGATGACTGCGCAACGTCCTGGTATGCTATCACCGATGGTGAAGCCCTGATCATAGTACGCCTTGTATTATGCAACGATTCCGTAAATGATTTCACAAACTCGTCAAATAGTTTTTTAATTTCCGGTATAATGGCGTCTATCATACCGCTCTCCGGCTTAGATGAAGTGGTCACGGCTTTACCATACGACACTTTTGGATCCGGAAGGTTCGGCCCAACAACCTCTCGCTTGGCTTCGGCATAAGATAACCGTTTCAAGGTCTTGATCTTTTGAATTGCCGTCTCCTGCTTATGAACAGGACAGTTCTGCGATCTAGCCGAATTCCCCACAATTTACACACCGAACTGGTGTCTGACAAGGCTGACCTTGATGCAGCGGTTTCCCGCATACACAAACCTGTTCACGTGTACACCTTGCAGCCGAGTGCACAAACCGCTGACAGCGGAAACATCTCAGCGATGCCGGAAAATAAGGCCTTACGGGCAGCGAATAAAAAGCCACTTTGATTTTGTCTGGCAGGACTGTGCCAGAAAAAGTTAGCAGAAGAGAACCAGAATTGATTAATACACCATCCCTGCGATACGTCAATCTCTTTACTTCCGTAACATGGTATTTCTTTAGGGAAGCTTGTATTTCATCCGTTGAACAATTGACAAGAGCAGAACAAGTCACAACACCTTTAGAAAAATTCAACGACTGGTATGGACGTACACTAACAATAAAATCTTCAAACGTAGTCAATTCTAAGAGCCGTTTTGACTGCTTGGTAGTAGCAGTTTCAACCAACAATCCTTCTTTAACCTTTCTCAAGCTTTTAACCTCTCCCACGTTCGGTATAATAAACTTATTAATAATAAACGGGTTTACTTTTGAGAAATCGCCGTCCTCTCTTTCAATGATCAAGAATCTCGGAGCTACAGTATCAATAACATTTTCAACATCATCTGTACCATTAGTTACAGTTTTCCTTTTTTTAGTTTTCGTGGATATAACAAGCGAAACAACAGCTGGTAGATCATCCACCACAATGGGGGTTTGAGGAGAGTTTATGGTGGTTCCCTTATCCACCGGAATAGGGTTGTTAGGGATAGGGATGCTTAAAGAGGAGTTTGAGGGGTGGAGCCGGGAAGCTTCGATTGCGTAGCAAGGGGCACTTTTAAAACTTCATCTACTATTTGACTTTCCATTATTTATAATTTTAATAAGGTTTTTAATGGTAGGTGTAAGTGTACACCCCGAAACCCAGTTTTATCAGCTGTACCTTCCAGCAGGCGAGCCCAAGGATCTCAGACTGCTACTAGTTCCCCCACGCTGTCAAACAAGGAATGAGTGTGCGTGTTGGTGACCTGCCCGTATGCTGTGTATGTGTGTTAGGGTTAAAATAGAAAACTGTGTGTTTATATGGTTGTGTTTACGGGCAGGTATGTGTGTTGGAACGAGGTGTACTGGTGCAATGGCTGCCCGCTTTCAGCCACCCGGCGGGTAGTTAATAGTTATAAACAGATATGTGGTTATGTAGTATTTAATTCCAAATTGGCTTTTGTTTATAACAAAAAAAATTACCATAGCAGTGTTTGGTTTTCAAAAGGATATAAAAACAGCAGCCGTTTTGGTGACAAACTCTCTGTTAATTTCAACATTTCAAGCAGTGCACTTGTGCTTAGAGCAAAATTTTAAAGTTTAAAGGTTATGTTGCGATTTGAAAAATGTAAACAATTCCAAATGCCAAAATGTTAGGTTATACTTTGGTGAAATGCCAAAGTGATTAATAATTGTTGAAGTTCCTTGAATTTGACTATGTGTTTTAATAATAATTACTTTTAATTAAGTCAATATTCAGTGCTGTAAATTTTATTAGTGAAATAATTTTCTTTTTCGTGAAGATTTTTTTTAGTTTATGAGAATGTCAACCGTTATAAATTGGATTTATAAATTAATTAATTAAAGGGACTTACCATATCTCAAGAAAGCAGCTAGTTTTAAATTATTTTATTTATACCATTTAATTTGGACATTTGGGGATTTGTTTGTATTTCAACCATTTTAATTATAAACCATATGGAAGAAACAGGATTTCTGTTTTATTATTATATTATTTAAAATATAGTAATAAAACATAAAATACTATAATTTTTTTTAATTTTTTAATTTTTACTTTTTATTTAGTTATAATCAAGTATTTAAGATATGAAGAAGGTAATTACTCATGAAGGTAAAATGCATTAAACTCTCTTAGGATTGATTTTTCTTTTATTCCGGGTTTCAAAATTTCATTATTTATACTGTTCTACTTTAATTATTAGTTGGATTATTTTCTGTTCCCTGTTAAATAAATTTTGTCATTTCAATTTTTAAGAAGTTCTTAGAATATTTCTTTGTTGTGTACTTTAATTATGTTTCTTAGATCTATAAGTATTTAGTGCCCTATATTAAAGCGACCCGCCTGTGAGTCTCAGTTGTGTTAAAATTCATGCTTCACAACAGTTATTTTAGCCGGATCATTTGCTTTTATGACCAAAGTAGTCTGTTATGTCTTGTTTGTACTCTCAATTTAAATCAATTTAACATTCTTCAGTTTCAATCGTCATCAACTTCGGGTGGATGTAATCCGACAAACTCAGACGTATCATATCGTAGTATTATTGTTGCCCGAATATGAGGCCTATTCTAATAATATATACCCCCTTATTTATAGCAGTGCCTATTATACGTAATACATATTTTGCGAACAATGTTACTCTTTTTACAGCGTAAAACAGTATAATTAAAAAAAATCTAATACTGTTACAGTAACCCTTTCTTAAGTGGGCGAGTTTTAAAGAGTCAATCACAGCCATGCAAATTTCATGGATGTAGATTTTAATAAATCTTATCTTTTTCTTTCCTTTCATAAAACCTTATAACGAAAAATGTTAATGCCAAGATTATGAACAATATTTCTAATTAAATAACATCAGAAAAAACTATTCTATCCTCATACAGATTTTATACTTATAATTTTAAACAATTTTTAGTCAATTCTTCTCCGGGTTTCCTTTTATTCCATGTATTAGCGTTGAAAGAACCGAATTGTCTATCTTTCCCGGTTCCTTTTTTAAAATAAATTCTTATTTTTTTAATAAAAAGGCTTTCACAGTCATCAAGTTCTTTTGCTGAATGAACCCTTTTCAATCATTTCAATTTATCAACTTGAATCGCGTCCGTTGTGTCATATATATGTTGGACGGCACTTGGTTTTTCTGTACGATTGTATTTAGAATCCGCTATATGTTCCTTAAATTTAGTCAAGATAGACCGCTTTGTCTTTCCAATATAAATTTGATTACTATCATTGAAGCCGATTTGCTATATGTCAGATTTCAATTTTTTACCTTTTGGATTACCTAACAAATTCTTTAAATAATTATTTGATGTTTAACACACTCTTATGCTCTCGTTTTTAAATGCGTTTTCTAAGCCTCTAGTGATTGGGTGAAAAGGCAGTATAATAAACTTTTTCGATTCATTTTCTATAGGTAGTAACGAATAGTAACCGAAATATGTATTGGCATAACAGCGTGTGGTTAGGAAACACCGTTGAAAGTCGTCTTTCTTGACGAAAAATCGCAAAGAAAGTAACACTTTTTTTTAACTATTTTAATATACACAATAGCAAAATAGCGAAATGTTAATTTTACAGTTTTAAATTATGAAGTTCTTTATAAAACAGAGTTACAAGAATGCAATCAAAATACAAAACCTTGCTGGTAGAGCATATTTTTATTTCACGTTTGATTGATTAGGCTTCGTGCATCGAACTTCAAGCTAATGAGAAAACGTATTGCTTTTGTTACTTCTTGTGCTCATCTTCTGACTCCATATCAGGGTTCGTGTTCAAATCACGTTGCACTATATAAGATTTTCATGATCTGGCGGGACGAAATTATTACACCCATAAGTGTACATGTTTTATGTTGTATTGTATGAGTTATAATTTTCTTCACTATTTTAAAAGTTTGGTGCATTATTAGTTTCACTATCTGGAACAAAGGATGTTTGCATTTCCGGATCATTTTAATAAATCAGCACATGACATCGTTATGAATATAATAAAATTTTTTGGATGTTTTTTCTGATAGCTGGTGATAATAGAATCGGAATAAAAAGTTAAGAGAGTCTATCATTGCTAATATGCGTTTTAGAGTTTTCACGCGATTGATAACACTGTTCTACCAATAAAAAAAATACACAATACCTCCCACCTACATAACTGTTTTGATATTGAAGAATAGAGACTTTTCATAGTTGCAGAATTTTCCCATCACTTCGCGTTATTTTTTCCCAGCCCGCTGAATGTACCTCATCCAGTCTTGGTGCCTTGCACTACTCTAATGACCAAAACTTAGCCATTTCTTGGTCAGTCACATTTTGGAAATATCTCTACTGGGAAGATAAGTAGTGTAGCGTTACAAAAGTTCAAAAATAACAAAAATCGGTAAAGAAATGACCGAGTTATAGCCTAAAATAGATACGAAAAGACTTTTTTGCACGTCCTATATATAAGGCTCTACTTTAGTCCTCCAAAAGAGGGAGTAAATTAGCACTTTTACTCCCTGAGGGAGTAAAGTGTTTCCATGAAAACAACAAAAAGTAATCGCGGTACATGTTTTTATGGATTCAGGATTTATTATCCTGAAACTATGTGATTTTGGCGTTTGCAGAGTTCAATTGTCCGAATGACATCTGACGAAATTTTCGGGAATTCCGTGAATTTTTGCGATTAAGTCCTTTAGGACGTGCAAAAAATAGCGTATATACCACTGGATTAAAATGCCTTTTAATCCCTCGTGTGTTTATTTTCCGAGCGTTAGCGAGGAAAATAAACTCACATTCGAGATTAAAAGATGCACTTTAGTCCCTGGATATATAATATACTATTTTTGTATGGCCTATATGTAAAGCTCTATTTCACTCCTTCAAAAGATGGAATAAAGTAGCTATTTTACTCCCTAGGGAGTAAAGTAAAATAATCGCGTTATATCCAAGGAAACCCAACCTACCATGCTAAAATTATGTGATTTTGGTGTTAAAAAATTTCAATTGTCAGAATGATATTTAACAGTATTTTCGAAAATTTCGAGGATTTTGCGATTAAGTCCTTTAGGTCGTGCAACAAATAGCGTATACACCACAGAACTAAATAGCCTTTTAATCTCGCGTGTGTTTATTGTACTTGCTTACGCTCGGGAAAATAAATTTCACATTCAGGATTAACAGATGCACGTTAGTCCATTGGTATATAATATAATATTATCAGAAATTTTTCATGTTTCAATGATGAAGTTTATAAAAGGATCAATCAAGTATTTTTAGAAAAACCTAAATTTGTATTAATAGTCAAGTCAATCTGCCAGAAAAACAGGCCTTACCTTGCAAAAGATCGGGTAGTTCTGAGTTTTGGATATGTTTTGTATGTTGGGTGTCCTTATTAAAAATCCAAGTACCTTGGTATATGATATATGGATATCAAATATCCAACCTTGGCGCACCTCCGCCAAATTGAAAAAATGAAAATTTCGAAATTTCTTCTTACAATATCTTGTAAACGATGTGTTTTTCAGCGAAAGTGGTTATCTTTAATTTTAAAGTAGACTAGATTTGCTACACTTTGAGTGCTGCCGAGATACATCTAGGAGAGAATGGGAAACGGGCTCTTCATCTTGTTTCCGTTCAAAGAATGCTGCCATTCTCTCATGCACTTTTTTATGTCGAGTGTGCACAATTGCACATCTCTATTTGCAACACATGTTGACATAATTGGAAGCAAGAATGGATGCTGCTGAATACGATAAATTCACAACTGTATTTCACCATCAGATGCCCAAAAGAGTTTTGGTCCGGTATATGGTCAGATATGGCCATAGAACAAACACTGATGAAGACGATGAAAAGTTCTGGATGACTGATATGAAGCCTTCTTACATTACCCGAGATAATGAGGACATGGATAAGCTCAGAGACTGGTTTTATCAACACTCCCCATTTCCCAAAACTGGCTTGATCATTAATGATGATCAGAACTACCAAAACTTCGAGGAGCTGTATCTTGGCAACTATTGTGTTCCGAAAGTCATTCTGAGCTCAAACTGTAGCAAATCTAGTCTACTTTAAAATTAAAAACCATGTTTGTCGTAAAACACATCGCTTAGGAGATATTCTGCGAAGACCGAAGAAACATCAAAATTTTCCTCGTTTCTTCAATATATCAGCCCGCGTAGCGAACACCATGATCAAAAGTTTGAATTTCGAATAAGGGCCCCAACACACAAAACTTATCCAAAAACCAAAACTACTTGAGTTTTTGCAAGGTAAAATGTACAGATTGACTGGACACTGGACTATATGACAAATTAAAACAATGAAAAGAAATTATTGTTTTGCACATTACCGGCCATAACTCGGTCATTTGTTAACCAATTAAAAAAAACATAAATTTCCTAGAAATGAAACAAAATATATCTTCAATAAATGAAAAGAAAGGATTTTTTTTTGTTGAGTAAATATTATTTTGAACCGCTGAAACTTGAAAATTGTCAAATATAAACTGTTTTAGGCTATAACTCATTTCTGTACCGATTTTTGAACTTTTGTAAAGCTACACTTTATATCTTCCCAGTAGAGAAAATATTTTCAAAATGTGATAAGAAATAGCTAAGTTGTGGTTATTAGAGTAGTGCAAGGCACCAAAACTGGATGAGGTACATTCAGCGGGCTGGGAAAAAAAACTCGAAGTGATGGGAAAATTCTGCAAATATGAAAAGTCTCTATTCTTCAATAACAAAACAGTTATGTAGGTGGGAGGTCTTGTGTATTTCATGTGTAGCACAATGTGATCAATATACAAAAAATCGAAGTCTTCCTACGCAGTTCTATTCTTCTCGGTGGCCTAGATGAATTTGACCTATAACTGTTTTATCCATAGCTCGATTAAAAACCTCTAATTAGTAAATTTTAAAAATTGGGGTTATAAGTAATACATTTCAAGGGGATTTATAATGTTAACTAATCGACGTTTTTTACGAAGATTTGACACTTAAAAACTCAAACTCATCTGCTATTTCTTGATTTGTTTTTTATAAAATACCTATCAAATAACAATATAATCTATTTAATAATTAAACACTAAAACGGTACTTCACCCTCACCACACACACTTTAATCATTCTGTACACGTGTTTTAACAGCTAGACTGTCGTCTTTAACAGACACTAAAAAAACTAAACTAAAATCTGAAAAATATATCCTTGTATACCTACTTTACGGTTCGCTGATAATCAAATACAATAATTAAATAATTCAAAATAGATCTTGAGTTCACCTCAGTTTTGTTGTGTTTGGATTAACGCGATATTCTATTCTATCATTTGATCTGCTGGTCATGTGCTATTTCTCATATGCGAAGAGAAATACAGTCCACAAGCAAATCATTCAAACAATTATCTAAATAAACATTTCATTAAGTAAGTAATAAGTAGATAAAATAATTCAAATTACTTAAATTAGTCAATTATTTTATGTAGTTAAGTAGATGAAGATGCACTATCATCTAGTATAATTATTATATTATTCGCCAAGATGGCATGGCACACTTGCATGAAATTCTAAATCGTATACAAACCTGCTACGTATACAAATCTGCATATGTGATATGAACACTTGCATCACGTATAGTATGCCATGGCCACTGCCCACACATTCTGGCGTATGTGTATGGTACACATGCAAGAAAAAACCTACTCGTGACACGCACGACCTTTGCAAGCGTAGCTGAATCGCTGACGCTGAAGCCTTCACACGCGCCAGCATAGTATAAATATAGAAATCGTATTCAAGCGGGGCGAATTCAGTCTACTTCAAAAGCTGTAACATTACGTTTTTTCAATTTAATCAATATTATTTTATACGTATAAATAATAAAGGAGTCCTTAGTACGATCCTGTGCAGATTAATAAATTTTAATGCGCCAAAACTGCAAATATTACATTAGGCTTAATAATGCTTTCTTTCAAGTATAAAAGAGTCACCTTTGTGCATTTACAAACAGTATTTTAAAACCAGCAAAGTTTTCGTTGGTGTGAACGATCATTTTAAAACGTTCCCAGGCTTATAATTTTTGTTTCATAGAAAAACACATTAATAAAATCCATTTGGCTTTAATTTATGATTTCCTTCTACTTGCTTTTTAGTAGGCTTAAAATAAACAACTTTCGGTCTCAGCGTATCGTATTATTGTAATTGCGGCAGATTTTAACTATGGGTAAAGTCTCTCTTTCGTGAACGTTCTTTGTTCAAAAATATTAATTTTGACTGGTTTATGGTAGCCACGTTGCTTTGTTATTGCTTAATTTGAAGTATCTTAAAATTTTTGTCACTAGGTAGAATGAACTTTTCTTAGTGAAGTCAGTCCGCAATAGACCACTATCGGAAAGGCTGATGCCTCACGGCTTCTCCGGGAGCTCCGCATCCCGGGGATATTCTTAAAAGGGTCGTTACAAAAAATGTATGCCCTTATTAATAAATGTATTTAGTTTGGAATTAGTAAATTTGATAATTTATTCCGTATTATCGTTTTCGTCTCACTTTAAGTTAGTGTTACTTTGTACCGATTTAGTTATTTTGAAATAAATCCATACTAGAATTATTTCGTTAAGTTTTGTTAGTCTAACAAAAAAAATAATACCATCTTGTCGTATCGAAAAATTAAGTATAATTTTGTATTATCGATTAATGATTTGTTAAGCAGCCTTCAAGTAAATAGTGTTAAAAGGTGTCGTTACCTTAGTGATTTTCGAGAATCTGTTCCGTTCGGAAGCATTGCACGGAAGCTATTGCAATTAATCATGTTAATGAATCTCGTTAAGACAATATAGTTCAGAATTCAGAAGATTTGTTCCCGTTTTGGTTCTTTCGGTCAAAAGTTTGATAGTGAAAACTTATGTGTTATGGTAATTTTTTGTGGCTTTTGTGAAACGTTTTGAGCCTTCCGTTTATGCTAGAAATTTTTGAAAATGAAGGAGATTTGTATTGGAATTACGTTCTTGTTTATGTAAGTTAATGTTAATTATGTATATTTAGAATATGATGAATTATTATTCTACTATTTTGAAAGAGAAAACTTTTCTAACATGTTTCATTCATGTATTGTATTTTCAATTTTTTTTACCTTATTCAATATATAGATTTCAAATTTAATTATCGTATGATATAGTTTGGCTCAACAAATTGCTGATGTTTTTGTCAATTAAAATTTAGTAGTATCGGTTGATATGTGTTTGATTAAATTAACGTCAATTTTAAATGAAGAATCTTTTCAAATTGGGATTCTAAGATTCTGTTAACATCAATTTGGTGGCGCCTACTATTTTCTAATTTTTTTTGTTTGTTCCTGATTCCATTAATTAATTAAAAGCTATTGGGGTTAACACCTACACCTGTATTTAGATTTACATAATTAGAGATCTCAGCCGGAGTATTTAGTACAGTAAGTATCCAATATTTTGAGCAATATTTTTATATATTCAAGCAAATTTTTACTATTACATTCATAATGCAATTTATTGTATATATTTGTAGAATCAAGTTTGTTTTTAAAATTGAAGATTAAACAATTTATAATGTATATACAATCCTTTTTGGACATATCGTGAAAAAAATGTTGTGTTTAACATGAGTGGAAAGTGTTTTTCACTTTCGCTCAAATGCCTCAATCAAGAGACGCTTTCCTCTCTAGTTGGACAAATAACTATTTTTCTCAAATTCGCTATTTTTCCTTGACTCGTACATGAAAATTCAAACCCAAACACAAGTTTTACGTACATAGTATGTCTCGGATCCAAAATGTCTAAATGTAGTCGCAAATCTTCAAAGTGAATCACTTATTTACGTAAACTTGATTTCATGGACTTGATTTAATAAAAACACAAAGGAATGTTCATTTAGAATGTCGTTAAATGTCTTTAAACATATTATGCCTGCGTGCTTTAGGTTTAGAAAATAGGATTCGGAATTTGGTTTAATTTAATAACAATCTAATATTTACAAAGGTCGTAAATTTATTCTACATTTCTACATCTAAGTAGAAGTTCTAAAGCAAGGATTGAATGTCCCAGTAGTTTCTATTTGCAGCGATTATTTATGCACAATCACCCTAGCTTAGGGCTGTATACCATCTCTGGAACAGATAGTTTGGTTAACTGTTGGTGACTATCAATATTCACATCCTAACATATTCAATCAATCTCTTAGGTATTGATGCACCAATCTGTAAATTACTATATTCCTAACAGATCTTATTCAAATATTTCTAATGATTCTTTAAACTCTCTTTTCTATATTAGTAGAATTGGTCTAACTTAGATGCAATTTAAATTTCCTTGATTCAGTTATGATCTTTAAGCTTATTTCTATCTATTAGAGACATCCATTGAACAGTTATTAACATTTGTTTGGTAGACAACCATTTTGTATTTGCGTAGCATCTACAAATTTTTTGCAGGGAAGTCTTGTGTTTTTTAGGATCAGCTCATCTTTCGGCTGACTGTATGACTTGAACCTTGGTCAAATTGATGTTTTGATTCGGACGACTGATACTTTTGATGATGTGATATTATGTTAGAAAACTTAATCTTAGATTTTACAGGTTTTGACTTTATTTCAGTGTGGATTTGTGTGGGTTCAAGACACTGATTTATAATTTTTTCTTTTTTATCTTGGCCCAGTATAAAGTGTAACGACCTCTGTGGCTCGTGGGAGGCGAAGATAAGTTCTGGTGTCTTCAAGTAAGTTACCATTCATTTTACGATTTTACGCTACATTGATGTTGTTAAATTCTTAGTTTACTATTAATTTTTCCAAGTGATATGATGACTCAGTTATATTTGGAAACATTTGGTAATTTATGTCTCATCGACTCAGTGAACAGATTTTCAAATTGTACACTGATATCTTTAGGAAAAACAGGAAAAGCATGGAAATTACTGAAAAATTTAGCTCCAAGAAATGTTACACGGCTATAACTAAATTAATAGCGGCGTTTGAATCGGAATATAACTCATGAGGCAAAGGGGAGGGGGTCAAGAAAGAATCTGGGTGATAAGTAAGTAGCTACAGCTGATTTCAAATAACTCTAGGACAGTTGGTATTTTGTAGTATAAATGTTACCTTTTCTTTTCATTGGTGTTAAATCAGTTTTATGTAGTTACCCATGAAAATATAATTCAAAGCACAAGACTTTTTTATTACATAATTTGCAATTAGCTGTTCATTGAACAAATAACAAATAGTATTTGCAGTTAGTTTTTTCTTTATTTTTAACTAATTAACAAGGACACTATACAGAAACCTTAAAATTAGAAAATCGGCAGCATTTAATAACTTCTTTAAAACAAAAATAAAGATTCGTAAATGGAAGGGTAACGATTAGTTACGCTTCCTGCCCTTGACCGGAGAAAACCAAATTCCTAAAAACTATGGTAGATGTTTTTTTATCGGTCAAGAATTCATAGTTGTTTCAGAGTGAAGGGCCTCAAGTTCAAAATAACTGAGCTTGTGACTTCATCATTGTGTTTAAGAAATAAATTCGTAAGTGTTGACTTGTATATGATGATCCTTTGTTAACTTTGATTTATAACTGTGCATGACTTCGTAAGTCAGTAGAGGCAGGGTAACTGAACGATGCAGAGATTAATTAATAAGACGAATTATTGAATTGCATAAATCTGTAGTGAATAGTATTGCTACCAGTTAACGGGTCTCTGATTGGTATCTTTTATTTTGAGTGTCTGCATATGTTTACATACGACCTATGCGGACGGGTTCGAACACAGTGTAACACTTTGCGTTTATTTGGTTTTTCGCATATTTGTTCTCTGTGCACAAAGTGATGGGTAAACCCGTCTTTTGCGTTTATTACCTGAGCTTTGTTTTAAGTAACATTGACGGCAGATGATAGCGTCTCATTTGCATTTTGGTCCTTTGTGTACGGAGGTTTATCAGTGTTGCCAGCCAGTATCAATGCCAATGTAATTTATTTTGTGTGACACTATTATTATTATTTTTAGCGGGCAGTTGCACGATGCATGTAGATAAGTTTACGTACAGAAACAAAAGGGTAGTTAGTGCATGAGGAAATACTTACTGAGACGTGGCCTCATGCTGTTTATCTTTTATTACAGCCATTACAGGAACGGACCAGTCAACGCTCCGTGCGAATACCCATCCTCCCTTTATTAAAATTATTTTAAGATTATTTTTCAGGTTAGATATTTTATTTTGTTTGTAATTTCATTGAATGCATTCCGTTTTTCGGTTATTCTCTTGGAATAAACTTGTGAACTTTTATTTAATTATTTATGTTTTATTTATCTTTTTTTATTATTAGTTTAATAGTTTTTTAAATTATTAAAAAGCCTTCCTGTCTCAAAAACACATTTTAATGCAAATTATAATCATGGTTTTTAAGATCAAGTAATATTAAGACATAAACCTTAAGTGATTAGTCTTTAGTTCTGTTTTAGATGTACTACTACATGAAGTGTTATACAAGAGGGGTTCAGAAAGATAACATGGAAAAATAATTATAAAAGTTGATTCCGTCAAGTTATTATTAAAAATTTAAATTTCACTGTTATCATTACGTTCTGTTTATGTTATAAAATTACTTTATGTTTATGTAGCATTATGTTTATAGCCAATGTTTACGCAATACTACATAATATTACTAAAATCTGTTTTATTGTTGACATTCATGTTGCTGTTAGTGCAGCTGGTTTTTATAATAAAAGTTTTCCTCTGGATATAAATTATTATGTTATTATTATAGTAAAATTAATGCCCCGGGTTATTACATATATAAAAGAGTGTATAACTTAAGCGAGTTTCGTTTGTGTTCAAATGAAACGAGTTTTTAAAAAGATTTTTTGTTTTCCCTGGATCTTTATTTTAAACCAGCGGAAGTAATGACAATTACAATACACAAGAATATAAATGCTCATTAGAGCTTAGATGTAAACTTAACTATGAACTGATCAAAACTTAATGAATCTACTGTCTAACACACTATATATATGATTCTCTTATCTAAATAAAATATTACTAACCAGTTCTCACTAGAAAGGTAATACAATATTATCTGAATGATAACCAATTCTCATGAGAAAGTTAATACTGCATACTAAGTAATTCCCACGAAAGATGATACTTTCTTCTTATCTTGAAATGTAATATGATATTATCTGCTTGCTGATTGTAAGCAGTATTTCTACGTAACTAGCGTATCATAAATTCATTATTATCTTTAATACTGGGCGACCGAAAACAAAGGTGTGGAGTACTTTATTTTTTATTTGTGTGTATAGCGGGAGGAGGAAGTAAAATATGTTTGGGAAATAGAAATTAACTTTACTGCACTACAATTTTGCTGAATGTACAGAATTATAGATAGTTAAATAATTCACTATAATTCCGTAGACAAATGATCGTGATTCTTCCCAAATCCAGTGATATACACAAAGGTACGTATAAGTATTTAACACATAAACTTTTATGTTTGTTTACAAAAGGTCCGTAACCTCAAATTGTTTGATTACATAAAACTAACCTATCTGTTTAGGTTGTTTCTTGGTGTGTTCGAGCAGCGACTCCCCTCAGTGAATTTGTTTACTGATCTGATCTTCTCGTCAAGATCCTTTTATAGTCGCGGCTTAAACAATTGAAGAATAACATCAAAAACAAAAGACATCGGAACGCTGTGACGTCACGAGCTTTAACATGTGATCATAATAACCAAATTAATGAATTCTAATCCTACAAAAAAATGTATCTCCTAAAAATACAAACAAATCGATATAATACACTTATAGTCTACAATATTTCCTAACCTGATAAATCAACAAAAACGCCAAAACAGCTGTCACAAAAGATAATTAAAAACTTAATTACTCCGTAATTACATAAATCTCAGCTCTGCTACAACATGGGATAGTTGCATTACAACACATAGCAACTTCCTAAGATAAATTTACAATGATTACAAATGAATACTTAAGGAAAACTCAAATTATATATATGCCGGCACTGTGGTCAAATGATGATGCTTAAACATCTAATGCTTTTATAACATTTTAATCTATGCAGATCTCAAACAGTTCTTGTTCTATGTACACTAATTCAGGTAGCTGAATCAAAACCTAACTACGATTGAACACAAATCTGAAATAAAAATAAACTCTCCAAGAATATCCAAAGTTAAATCCTAATCACGTTTCCTTAGCTATCTAGTGCATGTTTTGCGGCGTAGAAACTACATTTATTAATTTTCCTTTTTTATAATTTAATAATTTTTACAATAAATTTTAAATAAATAAAGCTAATGTCCTATCATGTCTCTACTTATTTTTATTGCATATGTGCTTCAAATAAGTTTCATTTCATATCATCGCAATACTAATGTTAGTTATATTTAATGGTCGAAAAGGAATGTTACCGGACCACGCGTTAGTGGAATCTGGCAATCTTATAAGTTTTTCTGATATTAGAAAACTTGCAATCTGTTCGTCAAAACAGTAAGCAAGTATGTTATTTTGAATGAGTGCGCAAGAGATGAGTAGTAGGCCATTAACTACACTCCGCAATTAACAACTGATGCTCTTAAGTAACTGATTTAATTAATTTAATAAAAGTATTAATTTTATTGTACATCAGTGGTTCATCGTTTCTGGGTAGTGCAGGATGGAAGTTTAGGTTGCTGGCTTCTTCATTTGGATCATTGGATGTCTCTGGAGGTTTAAGCAACACCTGTTAATCGCTGGATTTCATCTTCAACGGTCAGTATGCCAGTCATGAGTCATGGCGGAGCCTTGATGCTACCCCAGTAGCACACACATGTTGGAAAAATATTGTTTCCACATATTGGCCAAACATTGTAAACGACAGACACTGACGTATATTGGGCCCCAATCTTGAACCAATATAACATCAATATAATATAGTGGGCTGGAATATAAGCCCAATATAGGATCAATATAGAGGAAAACATATTTTTTAAACGTAGTGTTTATATATTGGACCTTTGTAGGAGCAATATTGGCTACATACGTTGGGTGCCAGTCTTTAACCAATGTAATACCGATCTTGGTTGAATCTTCCTAATATTGCGCCTGGATATAATATGTTACCCATATAGTACTAGTATTGGGCCAATATCTTGTGCTACTGGGGTAATGTACCAAGGGACATGAAGCATTTTTCTTATTATTTTAGATTTCAATAGTTGAATTATCTTAGTATTGTACATCACCTAGAATTGGATCATATATGACCAAATAGGTTTGATTATACACAAGTATAGAAGAATCTTGTTACTTGGTGTTAGCTTAGATGCACTAGGACCTATTAAACCAATTCATTTGATGTAGATTAGCTTTGATAGTTGTTGTGTTGTCATCGAACTGCCGACCTATTAACATGATAAAGCAATTATATCTAGTAGACTTTGTCTGTTTACAATTATTTATTTATTTATTTTATTTATTTATTCCAAACAGGCATAAAGCCTAATTACATGGAATTACATAAATTATAATTATAATATGAAATTTAATAAACTTAAAGACTAATTATCAGAAATTGAAGAATCGTAAGAATCGCATGAAGTAATATACAATAAATTTAAATTTTAAATAATATAAGATGTGCATAAATTACATTGAGTTTGAACATATTGCTTTGTTAATTACTATAATTTTAGGTTACTTTATACCTATATAATATAATATTACCAAAATATTTGAGGATGTTAATGATTTTGAAAGTATTCATATACTATAAGCTTTTTATAATTACTAAATTTTATTTAAAAAATATCAAAATCTAACAGAGACAGAATGTAATTGATTAATTTGAGCATAGTGATTATCGGCGAATGAAGTGTTCGAACAGCAGGCGGCACCTTAAATAATACAGGATTTCTAAGCAACCGTCCCTGCACTTTAAATCTAAAAAGACAAAGGATGTCTGGGCAATCTGTCAAACCATTTAATATTTTAAATCCAAACATTAAGAGGGCGCATTGCCTTCGGTTAGATAAAGTCAGTTTTATAAGAGTTCCTGAGATGATTAGATCTTACTATGTTATAATCAGGATAGGTTCCAAATTGCTTAAAGTAGAGATACCTTAAGAATCTATTTTGTATTTTTTCAATAAGCTTAATGTTTTTAATAGTATGCGGATTCCAAATAATAGAACAATAATCGAGCTTTGAACGAACTAATGCAAAATACAAGGCTTTAATAGTTGTAATATGCTTAAAATTAAATGAATTTCGTATGACATAACCCAGTGCCTTTCTAGCAGCGTTGGTAATTTTCTGTATATGATCATTAAAAGTTAATTTTGTGTCTAAGGTAACACCGAGGTCATCAATTGTACTTAATCTTTTTAACTTTACATTGTTCATGAAATAGTCACTTTTGACTGGATTTAGGCTATTTGTAAACGTGATTGTAGAGCATTTACTTGTATTAAAATATAATTTGTTCATTAAACTCCACTCATACATATTATTAACATCATTTTGTAATGCGATAGCATCTTCAGGTGTATTCACTGCAGTGTAAATCTTTATGTCATCAGCAAATAATAAATACTTTACATTTTTAATCACATGCGCAATATCATTAATAAATATTAAGAAAAACAGGGGCCCAAGGTTGGAACCTTGTGGGACACCTGAGTTGGAATTAAATTGTTTTGATACACTATTGTTAATTTTAACATAAAAAGATCGATTTTTTAGATAAGATGATAATTACAGTAGAGTGGGGTTAAGAATCCCATAGTTTGACAGTTTGCCCAGTAGTATATCGTGATCAACACTGTCAAATGCCTTTGCAAAATCTGTGTAAATTGCATCTACTTGCGTACCTTCCTCAAAAGCATTATATATTTCATTAGAGAATACTAACAGATTAGTAGCAGTTGATCTGCTAGGCATAAAACCGTGTTGATTATCAGTTATGTACTTGCCTATATAGTTAAATAATTTCGTAAATAGGATTTGCTCAAATACTTTAGCTGGAGCCGATAAAATAGATATGGGCCTGTAATTTTCAACCCGAAGCTTATCTCCCTTTTTATGCACTGGACACACATAAGTTTCTTTCCATATGTCAGGAAACGTATTACTTGTTATGGCTAACTTATAGATATGTAATAAAAGGACTTCTAGTAAGGGAGCGCATGCTTTTATAACATACGGTGGTATTTTATCTGGAACAGTTGCACGTTTAGGTTTTAATTTATTAATGGCATTGACATAGTCATCATGGGAAATTTAATCTATTTTAAAACAATCATTAGTTAAGGATTTTGTATTGTATTCATTAATATTATAGCTGGCAGGTTGGTCAGCATATATAGATTGGAAATATTTAGCAAATGTATTTGCAACCTCAGCCTGTTCAATAATTTTATTATTATAAGTATAACTTACTGATTGACCTGATTTCTTATTTGATTTGATAAAATTCCAAAATCCATTTATGTCAGTAGTTATATTTTCTTCCACACCAGCAATGTAATCCTCATACGCTTTTTTTGTTAGGACTTTTAGTTTTTTCCTTTCTTCTTTATAATTATTGACTAGTTTATTTTTCCTATAATAATTTTTCAGTTTTAATGAATCAATTACACTTTTATTAAACCACGCAGGGTATTTAGACGTCTTACAGTGGTATCGTGGTACAAGTTTGTTAAGAACTTTATTTAGCTTTTCATAAAAAATTTCAGTAGCGTTATTAACATTACTGGTGTGTAGAACTGTATCCCAATTTATATTTAGTATTTCATTGTAGAGACTTAGAAAGTTACATTTTTTAAAGTTAAATTGATTGTTCAACTGAAGATTTTTATGAATAAATGATGATGTACAATTTTGTTTTGTTTGAAGTGAACACACTAGCGCAGGATGGTAAGGATCTTCTTGTAAGAGTGGTGGTTCACATTTCTTCAAGGTGCATGTGATATCATCATCTATTGTACAAATAACTAAGTCTAACTTATTTCCAAATACATTATTTACATTATTAATTGAAACTAGATTAAAATCATTGATGAAATCTAAAACTGTGTTTGCTTTTATCCCTTGCATTATAGGAATATTAAAATCTCCAAATAAATAATGTTTTTCATTAGCATTTACATTTTGTGAGATAAAGTTTAATACTTGTGTGTAAATAATATTGTTAGAATTTGGTGGTATATAGACCGAGATGAAGTTACAACAGCTACCTTTATAATTTATTTTCACTATTAACAATTCGTAATGACCTGTGCTGATACATGACTTAGTCACCCTGTACTTATTATCCACTGCTGTCAAAACACCCCCACCCCTGGTTTTATTAGTCACATCTTGATCTCTATCGCAACGGAATAACTGGTACTTATTTAAATCAATTACCTCTGCATCATATATAGCATCATTTAGACTTGTTTCAGTTAATGTTATTAAACTATAATCACTTACGCTTGATTGAGTGTATATGTCCTTCAATTTTGTACGTAATCCTCTAACATTTTGGTAATATATCGAAAAGTCATTTGGCATTCAATACTAATCTCGAACAAAATCTAAAAAACTAAAAATATGATAAAAGAATTAATTATATAACTAGAAAAAATTCAAATTTATTATATTAACAAAAACAAAAAGAAAAATATGTGCAATACTCAAACGATTCAAAACGTAATCTTATGTTTAGAAGAATACATATATGGAGCAGTAGGATACTGTGAACAGAGTTCTTAATATCTCTATTCAAAACGACCGACTTCCATAACAAGTGAAATGAACAGACATGTTTATTTAATACAGGTTAAATCAATAGCGTTAGTACAATATTGTAATAAATTCATAGAGATAAATAGAACAGTAAAATTTTCAGAAAGAAAAACAAAGGGCATACACGAAGCAGCGAAAAATAATTAACGTCCGTCAGAAATTAACAGAGACTGTTTACAAAAATACATATAATCTAATAATATTTAAGTAAATAAGCCTAATAATGAAACTCCAAATAAATCAAAACAAAGATAAACTGTTGCTGTAGTTGAATGTTCTGATATATATTAAAATATATAAAAATTACTATGCCACAAATAATTCTTTTATCCTAATCTAAAATTAAAGAAAAGTATATATTCCAGGACCTTTATATATGTAAAAAAATATTTCTGCCAAAAAGTGTCAAACGTATACCAATCGCAAACATCGAGATAAATTGGATATACGTCTGTACAAACATATTAGGAGTAATAAGTAGAAGAAAAAAAATAGTTATATTGTAACAAGAGAGAAAAAGAAAGAACCTCTTTTCGAGAAACAAATGGTGTGTTCTACCGCATTCGAGAGAATGACGCATCGCACAAGCATGTAAACCAGACGCGGTTTATTCTAGCGCTTTCTAGAATACATAGAAGGTTCCAGCGACTTCTGGTGCGATTATATGAGGGTATAAAAGCGGATTCGCGGATAAAAGAGGGGTAGTCAACAGCGAGTCGTTAACTGTGTTTCACAAAATAAATAGTAACTGTATAGATAAATGTTATATTAGAAATTCATAATCTGTAAATAATAGTTTTTAATGGTTTATAATCATAGCGTTAATTTATAGTGTATTCATTAGTGTATAGAAATAAATATTTGTTTGTGAATAGACGATTTAAACAGCACTTGTGTTATTATTTTTAGAAAGAACGTTACAATATGTATGTATTATAATCAATTAATCATTAACGAGAAAATATTACATAAACGCAAAGAAAAACAAAGCAAAAACAAATGAAAAGTGTAACTAGAAATGAACTATCATTCTTACAAAAATATTAAGTTTCATTTTTGATTAGATTTTGTAGATCGAGTATTATATGCATTCTGATTAGTTTTTACAAACTCCTTCTGGTCATTCGAAGCTTCGCACAGAGATTCAACCTGCCTGGGATTGGAAATAATCATCCTCTTTTTGTTAGCTAGAGCGACATGAATTTTCCCGTCATGAGTCCATACATTCTTATCACCGAATTGTTCGCATACCTTTTTGTAAATACTCAACCGTTTTCTTGTCAAGGATTCCGTTAAATATTGACGAGTTCCCTTCAGTTGCTTTTTGTTGAACCAAATTTGTTGTCGTATCATGTACCTTGTAAATTTTATTATTACTGGTCTAATCTTATCACCATCATTCTTAATAGAGCCAAGTCTGTGTAAATTATCTACCATTTCTTCAGTGAATACAAAATTCGGAATCTTTAAATCCTTATTAAAAAAACCGACAACTTTTTTGATCAGTATTTCATCTTTTTCTTCCGGAAGTCCATGGAGTAATAGACAATTTTTCCTGCTGTAGTTTTCTAAGTTTTCTAATTGATCATCCACTTTATTCAATGCAGTTGCTATACCGTCTAAGCAACTGAGTACTTCGTTTTTAAATTGATCAAATAGACCACACAGTGCGTTAATATCGTTAACATTAGCTAACGTATTTTTCATTTTTAAATCTTGGAGTTTATTATTGAAATCAGCCATCAGAGATCCAATACTCTGACTTACTGCCTCAAAAGCCACCCTGTTATTACCTTGTTGGTTCATGGCCTATATTAATAATACTACAGAAGTTCACTTATTGTTATTGTAATCTTGTACACCAGCAGGAAATCAGGTGTATGTTTACACACACAAATGAATTGTTTAGTATAACAGATTTTCACACAAAATTAAATTTACCAGTCTATATTTAGAAAATGATAATGAGACTATCACATTTAGGTGGGGCAATTCTAGCCTCATAAGTATTATTAATAAATTTATTAATTATAGCTAAACAGCCTTTAAAAAGATAGATATTACAAGTTATAGATATTATTAAGTCCACTTACTGTAATCTCGCAGTCCAACAAGTATTAACCAGATGTCTGTTTAAACGCACAAACACTTTAAAATAGCGGTTTTAATATAAATTTAATAGTTTTTAACCAGAAACTGATATTAAAAATATAACCATTAGATAGAGTATACTTAACTACCCTTTCTCATAGTGAATTCATTATTTTTTTGGATAAATAAACCTTTGAAAAATAGATTTGTAGTCGGTCAGTCGCTTTGCAGATGTTTACACGTGCACAACCATGACAATATTATTATGTAGTTCGTATAGGAATATTTTTATATTACTGTAAAGGTAAGTACTCACAGCAGCGGATCCACAGGCGGATGTCATACGATTGGTCGGTTTGAGTCAAATCGACTCAATCCGACTAATCGTATGACATCCGCCTGCGGATCCGCTGCTGTGAGTACTTAGTTTAAGTCGTCCTGGAGCTAACTTGGTAGAGTTCCGCCCGGAAAGCGGAAGACCTGGGTTCGATCCCAAGTCAGAGTAATAATTTTTCTACATGGAGTTGCATTTGTGATATGAGTTAATGTAAAAAATTATTTCATTTATTTCGCTTGAATTTTGTTGCAGGAGCGATATCTTAGCGTCTCTACCATTATCTGCAGTTTTATTGCTCTTACTCAAATGAATGAAATATGTACGATATTCAATGAGATACTTTTGCAATTCGAACTTCTCACTTCTCAGTTATGAAAAGTTTAAGGTATAGCAAATGCCGTGCTAATACTTAAAGGGTTATTTTTATATGTACTTGAGTAAGAAATGTTAATTTTTTATTTAAATGCACCAATTAGTCACCCGCATATTTCCACGCACCTTTTTGTAATTTATGCATGCTGTTCTTCCACTTATAATTAATAACAGGGGTATATTCAGCACCTTACAAAGGTGAAGTAAAGCAAAAATTTCCATAAACTTGACAACTGATATTTAAGGCTTTCAGAATGGTTAAACGCTTTCTGACACAGTTAATAAAAAAAGCTAACTTGATTCTTTAAAAAGATGCCAGTACTACAAAAGAGCAAACAAGGCAACGTATAAATCACAAGAAACGGTCGTAAATTATTTGTACTTAAAACGACATTTTTCATAGAATATGAAAGCCCATTCAACAAGTAAAACATAGGGAGTTTTTGATTCGATAAAAGACCATCTAATCTTGTTAATATCGATTTGTACGCTTTACCAAATGGAAATTTATTATTCTTCTTGCTCTGAAAGTAGACAGTGGGTAAAATAAAGTAATTATGAGAAAATTTATGAATCAGGTTGGGCTAATACTTACTTAAATTTAAATTTATAGGTTAGATTTGAAATGTTTTTGTAGATAACGTATTTCAGATTCCTGTGCGATTGCCCGTAGGTAAAAATAACATTGTAATAACTAAACATGTAGTTTTCTGCTAAATATAATGTAATTTTCTATGCCTAAATCTTATTTTTACGGCAAAAAGAAAAAATTTTCTTATTGACAGGTTAATTCCATAATTCCGAATACAGCGCGATACTCTTTAATGTGCTGTGTATTTGTTTAAATCTGTATTTTTATATTGTACTTAATTTTTTGCAATCGCCAATATTTAAAATAGTGAAAATAATACTTCTTTTTACTCGATTCAGAAAAGTTCAAAAAATTGTGTACACAGCACAAGCAAAATGAGTGTTTTTCACATGTTGTAACTAAATACTACGACTGGTAAAAAATATTTACCATTAGCAACTTGTTGTATAAATAACTAAACTGCTAATTACAGCTGAATTCAAATCGTTTAGTCTAAACAAACCGATCATCTATGTTGATTTTTTGTAGTACACTTTTTGAATGGCGCATCCTTGTTTTGCTGTTAAACAAAATTAAGCACGTTTTATTGATTTTTATTACAAAAGGTTTTTAAAAACATTAAATGAAGAATCTAGGTCAGGGCGTAATCAATACCTGTGTAAATATAAGATAAGATTACAAACAACACTCTTGCTATCTCTGCATTTTTGTAACATTTTGTTTGTCATTGATGAATACATACACTTTAATATCAAGTTATAATTAAAAATTCCATTATGTTTTAACATCATTTAAAGAAAAGTAGTTGCTCAAATTGCAAATTTTTAGTTATAATCCAATAAAGTACTAGATAGGGGAAATACAGAAATCAATTTAACGAAAACAATACCGCATCTGTTTATGCAATTTGTTAATTAGCATTTATTCCTGGAATGCGTGAAATTTAGTAAATCAAATGTAACACTTAAGTAAAAGTTTGTAAACTTTTGATTACAAAAAAGTACTTGAGTTATTCTGGGCTTTTACCTGCATAAACAGGTTGAGTGAAATGCTTTAAAGAAACAGTAACATCCAACTGCTCTTTGAATACAAAAAGTATTTTTTTCCATAAAAGAAATTGGTCGTTAAATAAGATTTTTCTCAGAATTTTCTAGTGTTTCATAGGTATTTTACATCATTGGTGATAAAAGCAACATACATTTATATGTTTGCACCCTCTGAGATCACCACATGGTTAATCAAATAAATCAGATTATTTACGTGTGTGTTACATTAAAAGAATGTATTGTGTGAAATAGGTATAGCTATGGACCGATTCCATGCAAAAAAGAGGCTAAGTTACTCCAATTCGTTGATTTTTCTCCTTTAAAAACATCAATTAATTTAATACAACAATAAGTTACCTTTAAAAAAATTATTACTATTTCTTTAATTAATTTAATGAGTTAAAATGTATCGGACGTCTATAATTTAAAGAGTTTTTTTTGACAAATTGTTTCAAGTTCAACAAACTATTTCCTAGCATTATACGACATAAGGATAATGTCAACCTGATTGTATTACAAACTTTGCAGGGTGGCCACGTTTCTTAATTGAGTAAAACGAATTTTTCTGCTGATAAAGTCCCATAATTAAATGTTAAGTTTAATGTGCAAGTTTTTTATTTTTATTTTTTTTTCTGAAAAAGTGGCACATTCTAGAGCAAAGTGATATAGGAATCTTTATTCTTTTTCATGTCTTCTATCGCCACTTAAAATTAACGCGTCGTGTCCCCTTCAACCCAGTATGTAATACATGTTTAAACTGTTGTGTCATGCGTCATGTTTCCGGAAATTAATTCACATAGATTTTGAAATTTATATTTTTTTAATTAGTTTGCTTCTTTGTTATTTTACATTGCTGTAAGCAAAGTTAGTGTCGTAATTATGGAATTTACTTTGAGAGAAACTGATTTTTTTTATATATTTATATAACCTAAACCTATTTATAATTTATTTATTTTTAACAATATGTGACCCTCTCTCAAGAAACCCGGCTTACGAAGATAATGCACGTTTTGTGAAAAACTCACCTAACGGTTAACTAATTATGTAGAATTTTTAGAACGTGTTTAAGTGCAAAAAATCGGTTGTTCTAAATGTGTCGTATACTGTAAAAGTATAACTATACACGATTATTGCATTGCAAGTATGCAATACAAGGCGTTTACAACATGTTGAACGGCTTGCACCGGACACCAAAGCTGCGTTGTTCTCTTGTTGGATCTGCATGTACGTAAAGCGTAGTTAATGGTTTGTTTGTTACGTATGTACATGCAAATATAGTTATGGTAGTGGGCATTGTAGTATTTGACAAAGTGAAAAATCGATCGTACCAAACTCACAAACTGACAATGACTATTAGTAGACTATTTCCAGGAGCAACCGTTTATAGACGGCTCTGGTATTTTATGTAGCAGTTTCTGAACCAGATCAACTTCGTTTTTACAATATATTTTTTTTAATTAGGAATAATGTTGATTTACAATCTACTCTATAATATAAATATATGAGTATTTAGTAAATGTGCTATGTGAAATGGTCGTGTAGAGGTTCACGTTCAGCGACGATACCCCAGGATCTAGTTGCGCTGACTGAGTTAAAGTTCTTCATCTCAAGTCGGTGGGACATTGCTTCTACAGTCTTCTTACGGGCAGTGGATCGGACAGCTGTTCAATCAGATTATTTCCGTGTGCACTGTTTTTATCAAAATAGCTGATGGCTCGTTTGTGGATTTCGTCAATCACAAATGGAACATTCAGATCTTCATGTAGCGTCTGGTTGCTAACGTACCAGGGTGCATTAGCTAGAGCTCGAAGGATTTTTGATTGGGCTCGCTGTATTATGGCTATTCTGGATTTAGTAGCACAGCCCCACACCTGGATGCCATAAGTCCAGATAGGTTCTAGGACGCTGCCCTGAGGTAGTCCTGCTGCTATTGGTTGTAGAGCTGAGACTTGACCATTCTGTTTCACAGTGAAATAACGGTGCGTGAGGTAGGATTTCAACAGGAGGTAGTAAGTATTCGGTAGAAAGTTCTTCAGTTTGTAGAGTAGGCCAATGTGCCAAACCTTGTCAAAGGCTTGTTTCACATCCAGAAATGTTGCGGTGCAGTATTTTTTCTCTTCGAGGCTCTGGGCTATGTGATTAACAATGCGGTGAGCTTGCTGCACGGTGGAGTGCCTTTCTCGGAACCCAAATTGATGGTTGGGTAACAGCGTATGGAGGTCAATGTTTTCTTTGAGTCTTCCCAGAAAGAGCTTTTCAAAGAGTTTGCCGAGTTGCGGTAGAAGGCTAATCGGCCTATAGGAGCTTGGTAGATGTAGTGGCTTGCCAGGCTTAGGTACTATTATTATCTGTGCATGCTTCCATTGAATAGGGAAGTGTGACAGGCTCAACATTCGGCTGAAAATGGTGGTGAGGAGAACAAGTGCTTTACGAGGTAAGTTCATAAGGACTTGGGCTGTTATTAGGTCATAGCCAGGAGCTTTGTGGGTTTTTAGCGCTTTTATACCGTAGCGAATTTCAGCAGGAGTGAAAGGTTTGATTGGGGGGGACAACTGACATGGTATGTCTAGAATGCTCTCGATTTCACCGGCATTAGCCGGGGGTGGTGCATCATTTGGTTTAAATACTTCTGTCAAGTGTTCGAAAAAGGCTGCAGCTTTTTCGGTGTCAAATCGGGCCCAGGAACCATCCGGCTTTTGGATAGGTGAGATGCTAACTTGAGGTCGTTTAAATTTTTTTGTGGCTTTCTATATTGAGTGGTCCTCTTTATTTAGATTAGTAACATATTCCTGGAAGGAGTCGTTTTGGTGCTCTAATAGTACCTTTTTGAGTCTTTTGGTTAGTCTGTTCAAGGTGCGTTTGTCAGCTGGGTTGCGTGTGCGTATCCATCTGGACCGTGCTTGTCTTTTCTCGGCAATTAGTTCTCGTATGGCAAGCGGCACGATAGTTGTAACTCCGTGTGATTTGGTGTAGGTAGGGGTTGAAGACCAGGCAGATTTTTGGATAGTTTGTGTGATGTGTTCGACTGCATCGTCTAGCTCTTGTTTATTTTTTATACGAAGGTTGAGGTTGAGGTTTTCCTCGACTAGTTGCTGGAATTTCGCCCAGTTAGTTAGCTTAGTAGTTAAGGTAGAATTTAAGGGCTTGTCTAGTACTTTGGTACTGCACGTAAGTATTACCGGAGTGTGATCAGTTGACAGGTCATAGTTTTCTTCAGTAAGAAAGTAGTTTGGAGTGATACCCGCAACTACGAAGAAGTCGAGAAGATCAGGAAGCTTATTCTGATCCGTAGGCCAATAGATGGGTTTGCCCGTTGAGAGGTGAATGTAGTGGTTATCTGTTGTAGCCCGCAGGAGGTTACGCCCTTTAGTGGAAATTATTCGGAAGCCCCAATGTGTATGCTTAGCATTCCAGTCCCCGCCTATAATGAATTTATGATCTAATGTTTTGAAGAAGTCTTTGTACTGTTGAGTTGTTATGGTATGTCATGGAGGACAATATATGGCTGAAACATCGAAAGACGAGGGTAGGGCTGAAATTCTTACGCTAGTAGCTTGAATTGGTGCGGTCTGATACTTCGGTAATTCAAAATGTGGAATACCATTTCTGATTAGTACAGCAGACCCTCCATGGGCAGTCCCATCTGGATGGCAGGTGTTATAGAGAGTGTAATTGGGGAATCGAAGGTTCGTTCTATCGGTGAAGTGTGTTTCAGAGATGAGGATGATGTCAATTTTATGAAGCTGTAGGAATGTTATTAATTCGTTTTTATGATTAGTAAGACCATTTGCGTTCCATGTTGCTAGTTTAGTATATTTAGCCATTAGAAATGTTTAGAGACGATGGTATTCGGTAGATTTAATATCATACTGTTTTGTTGCATCATTTGCGTAACCATATTTTTGAATTCAGTTAATAATGAACTTAGCTGTTGCGATAAGGCAGAGTTAGTATCAGTTGTGTTATTGGATGCAACGTTTGCCGCTACACTGGCGTACGTTCTGGTCGGAGCGTTTATTAATTCATGTCCTGCATTATTCGAGCTAATATGTGTATTTAAAAGATTTCTAGGTTGATTCTCATTTTGTGGACGTAGTGTGTTGCTGCTGCGTTGAGGCAGGCTGTTTGATTTATTCCTAGCATTGATTAGGTCCTGATAGACCTTACAACCCCGGTAATTTGCCGGATGGGCGCCTGCACAAAGAGCACACTTGGCTGGTGTTTGTTTCGTTTTTGTACATGTAGCTGAATTGTGCTGTTGTCCGCATTTCACACAATTGAACGGCCTAGTACAATACGTTTTTGAATGGCCGTAATTCTGGCATCTAGTGCATTGGATTATGCCTTGTTTTTTCCTGGGGGGTTCAACGGTTATCTTGGTTTCTTATATCTTGGTAATTTATTTATTTAAGTTGGGTAATTAACAGGAATAGGTATGTATTAAAACCACTAAGTAATTACAAACAAAAACACTTTAACTATTATCATTTAACCGTTAAGGTAAACAAAAATTTAAACAAATAAATGAAATTGAGATATGTAAGGTGTTCATCAAAGAACTTTTGAAAACGCTGCTATGAGTTGTCAAATAGATCTACACAGTTTTTATTATTTGAACTAAGAAGGCTAAAGGTATTGCAAAACCGACACACTAGAGAATTTCATGCATGGTAAGTACTGACAACAGGATCATAAAAAATAGGGCACCCGTTGAGGTATCCTCATGTTAAAACGTAACAGTAAATCTTCCCAATCAATAATATTATTAAATATTTTATACAATGTGATCGTTATTTAAACACCGTCTTGCTATTAAAGCTGATTGGGAAATTTATCTCTTATGTATTTATTAAATCTAGTTTGTATTCATTCAATCCTTGCGGTGTAAACATTATATTGAAGATTCCAAGCCCGTGAAGCAAATTCTAAAATGCTCCTTATAAGTGCAAAGTATAGTATTTGAAATGTATACGTTTGTGTTGAAAGTCCTTAGCAGATGGATGCAGTAATAAAGCCTACGGAGCCGGACATTTGGACGCGGCCAGTTTCGCGCGACCGTTTCGGCGCGGGGCAGTTTGGCGCGAGGACACTTCGCCGCAGGGACACTTTGGCGCTGACCTCTTAGGCGCTGGAACACTTGAAATTGTCTAGTATTAGTGTAATGAAAAAATCTGTAGGTACTTACATAAATACAGTATGATGGATAAAATACAGTATTCGATAAATACGGTATGATGAGAAAAAAAAACTCAATATTGACCAATCACAAAGGCTCGTATGTACTGCCAAATTTAAGAGAAATTAATTTCTCTAAGCTACTAAAACATTAAAATCAAAATTCTATTGCAAATCTCTGCATAATGGAATAATTTCTAATAAGAATTCAATTTGTCTATTATAAATTCCTTATTGTTTATAAAAATCTCAAGTTTGATAATCATATTAATATAACTTTTAAAAAATCAAGAATTTTATAAAACCAATTAAATGACATAGGATAATTGATATTAACATTGATTATTTCCTTTAAACACATAACAATGCATACTTATATTACTTATCATGTCACTTTAATAATGAAAAAAGAATTGAAAGCTCAAAATTTAACCGCGATTAAATTTCTGTCAAAATTGTATTGCTCCTGACTAATTTTGACATCTTTATCGAAGGTGCTTAGACAAGTGAATGTGTAGACCATGGAAACATATTTCAAAAATTCTAATTTCTTTCTTAACTGTACTAATGTAAATACAAATAGATAATTTACAAACAACATCTATTTATGCAGGAAATAACCACGCCAAATTCCACGCGTGCATATAAAATAACCTGATTAAATTTTTACAATTTTGTGTCAAAATGTCTTGTTCTAAAGAAATACGCATCGAAATTGTTTTCGCCCAAAATCTTTTTGGGTGAAGATCAAAAGATTTTCTTGCACGGATAAATTTACTCGACGTATTTCTGAGCAAAATATTCTGACAAAAAACGTCAACATTTTACTGCACTTATGGTATTACTGTTGAATATCGTATCACTGATAAATACTTGTCCCACTTCACGAATTTTGTCTCAGTAGGAGACACTTATAAATGGATACTGCTTAGTGCAATTTAACCAATCCTAGCGAAATTGTAGAATTAAGAAGGTGTATATGTGTACATAAAAATTAAAAAGGTTACCTTGATAATAGGGTAGCTTGTCCCAAACAATTAGACTAATGGTCCATAAAAACGTTTTATTTAAAGATTTCCGAAAGTTTTACCCTAATTTGCCGCGGAAAAATGTACATGCCTTGAACTGTTTTTTCGTAAAAGTGTGCCTGCGCCGAAGTGTCCTTGCGCCGAACTGTCTGGCGCCAAACTGCCCTTGCGCTGAAACGGCCGCGCCCAAATGTCCTAGACAGTATCAACTAGCAACTAACATCAAATAGCAACAAAACAAGAAGAAACATCATTACTAAACCATAAATTATAAAGGGCCCGAATGAGAACCTTGTGGATCAATAAAAAACGTTTAAAATTTCTTCAGACAGGAATATTAAAAAATGAAATGAAAAAAGAATACAAAAGGTCCGATCAAACTCACCATCCGAATGCGACTTTGATACCCCCTCTGAGATTGTGCTGAACTACAGAGATTGGAATGTAATAAGTCAATCCCACCCCGTTTGCAATTTTACCAAGTGAATTTTTGTGTATACCGTATTATTTTTAATGGGGCGAGATTGATAGGTCGGGCAAGATTGATAGGTGGGGTAAGATTGATAGGTAGCGCAAGATTCATAAATGAGCTAGATTAATTAGAGAATAATAATGCAATGTGTTTGGAGCATAAGTATTTATATTTAAATAAATATGAAACATGAAAGGAATGAATACACGTAATAGATCATTCTAAGTAAGTATCTATATCAAAATTTTACAGTTCTTTAACATCAATTTTAGCAAGAAACTCGTATTCTTGTTTTCCCAGTTCAGTTGGGTTTGGCAGAACAGCTATTACATCAGACTCTGGTAGTATACTACCTAGATCATCCTCTCTTATTTTAAATTTAGTTTTTTCCAGATAACTAGACTTGAAACCAACTAGATTAAATTCGTTAACTGAGAACAGGGTTAAGATCTTGCATATGTATTTATAAATTGTACAATTTCTCCGTCCAGAAGTGAATTTGACAATGACGAATGTTTCTGATTACGACAAACGCTTACTAGGGGCTATGCAATCTACTGCATTCTCTAACTTTTCGCCTCCACTATCTTCCTCTACTGCCACAACATTTCCCTCTTCCATTTCGCTATTATCTTCTTCAGAACTATTTCTGGTTCTTATGCTTTTCCCTGGTATAACATTTATTCTTTGTTTTTGGCCTCTAACTCTTTCTGTATTATTAGTTCCGTATCTTTTTTCCCGCAATAAGGCAGTTAATGAATCATTAATTTCTCGTTCTGGATTATGATTCAAATCTGGAATTTTATCTAAAACCTTATATGTGTTGAAAGGACTTATTCCTGTTACGTAAAAACCATTTCTCAGATTCCTTGCCACACCAGCTGCTTCGTCTCCAGGTTTGTGTTTGCTTTGGGCTTGTACTGGGTCCATTTTCTCTATTGCAGATTTAAGTAATGAGGGATAACTTCCTTTGGAATTTCAGAGTTATTTTTATTTAGTTTGTAAGTTGTCAAAACATTTCGCCAAGCTACTTTGAACGGTTTAAAAAATGCCACATCAAGTGGTTGGCAGATGTGGGTTGAATGGGATACTAGACAGACAAAAGATATATAGTTTTCCATAAAGCCAGAATACGTTCATTAAAATGAGATGTTAAATTGTCGCCGATAAGTACTTTGGTACCTTCCAATCGCTTGGCATGCGGAAGAAATGATGAGCAGAACCAACCTTCAAATGTTACATCCAATCCAGCATCAATCCAACCATGTGGAGTTCTATTGAATCGGCAACCCTGTGCACAACATGGCTTGGTGCAGCAAGGATATTCGCTAATTCCACCCTCTTTCCGTGTATCGTAGAGATGTTCGCTCTTGTAGGTAACATATGGTGGTAGCAGAATTCCCTCAGTTGATCCACAAATCATTATTGATGTGCAGCTCTTCGAATGATTGACAATTTGTTCGGAATACTTGACTCCACGGCTATAAACAAGCTTTTTACTTCCGGGGTCATTACCAACGTTGGTTTCATCATAATTAAATATATTTCTTGGGGGAACATTGTTCAAAGTTTCCCTCAAATTGTCAAAATATGTGGTCAAAGTTTCTCTATACACTTTGGCTCGGGCTTTGTTAATATTTCTAGAAACACGCTGTGAGACTTGATCTTTATGATGATGCAATAAATTTAGAGCCCAGTCTTTTCCAGGTAGATTATTTTGAAACTTTTCTACTCTTCTTCCCTTCGCATCAAGAGACTTCTTTGCAAGCATTATAATTTCTACGAGATCAAGAAGGAATACCCAATCGGCACGCTTTAAAGCTGACGTAAGAATAGCTCTTTCTTCTAAATGTGTAACAACTGGCTGACTACCGCTTGTTCACGCGTGTTTTCCGTGAAATTTATTGTATAAAGTCCCATAAGCAATGTTATACCGTTTTGAGGCCGCCTTGATGGAACGTTCGTTGTCTGCTATGTTTTGAATAGCCTCATTCAACTGATCATTTGTGTAATCTTTGTAAGATCTCGACCCTGGCGTTCGTTGACATTGTCGCTCCATCTAAAAATATTGCCTTAATAGCAAAAATATTTAATACCCACATAAATGAGACAACATTTTTAGTTTTGCAACCAGCGGGGCGAGTTTGATAGATGTCAATCACACCCCACCGGTTATATTAAACTCTCCCAGTGAAACATATTCATGAATCTTGCAGAAACTGTTAGATTTAACCTCAAATATTAAACAATAATATGTAAAGAAATAATGACTTTTTCGTGCACTAGACTCAAAATTTACGTTATAAAAACTCTTACCTTGGGATCCTTGAAGTTCTGTAAGTCAAAGTTTTACAAGAAACAGGTGCTTTTCAGACTCGTCAAAACACAATGTATTTTTCACAAATTGAACGCGAACTATGGGAACAGGTTTGCATTTAACTGTGTACTGACGATTAGCTCAGGCGGCAAGTTTAAGAAATAAGTGGCGGGAACGGGAATGTGCCTATAGCGTGCCAGTGAAGTTATCAATCTCGCCTCCAGAAATCAAAGTCGCCCCACTTTACGGTAATACATACTATATTGCTTTTATAAATAAAGAAAAATGTATAGCAATATATCTGAATTTATTAAATGAATCAAGATGTTTCAAATTCTTGTTATATGATATTCGTCTCCTTTTGACATCATTTAAAAATAAAGCATTTTATTCAAACTTACTATTATAATAAAACTTAACGAACTAACAAGAAACATGTTTATTCCGAGAACCCATTCAAAGTTAGAGATGAAATATCAAACAATAGAATTAGATTTCGTCTAGTTATTGGTTAATGAAAATTTTAGGATTTCGCTTGTGAAAACAAAAACATCTGAATTATTTTTTCTAGAAATTTCTACAGACTACTGTTTTCTGTCCGATTCACGTACCGAAGTTATGTTCTTCTCTCTCTCGTAGTAGCCGGGTGGGAGACAGGATTCGACAGGAACCGTGGCGAAGTATGTTAGATTTAAATAAGATCGAGTTAAATGGAAGGTGAATGGATGTGTTTAGTCCAGTTTTAATTCTGTATCAGGGTAACAACGAAAGTTATTTTAACGACCTGTTAGAACTAAGAAACAATTAAATATTATTTAGAAACTTTTGTGTTGCACCTTTGTAGAGTAAATATTATTGTGTAAATAAACTGATTTCAGTAAATACACGTACAAATTCTTTCAGAATACCAAATCATTTAATTATTACCTTCAAACTGAAAATTTACATAATTTTATCAGCAAGTTCATTGACACATGAATTCCACGTCTGAGTTGCATGTAATATATTCATACTTTTTGCTGATTTTTAAACATAACAACTGTATGTAAAAAATGAACTCAAATAACGAAGGTAAGGAATACAAAAATTGCATTCTTTTGGCGTACTTGTTTTTTTTTTAATTCTAAGGATGTACTTTGTGACACGCGAAATTTATATAATTTTCATGTAAAATGCCTACATGGGCTGCAATAATAATTTTCGATATGCAAGTTTTAATGGCCAGCACTTTTACTAAATCCAAATATTTTGTTCAGACTAAGTACATATTTACTACTGTAATAATACAAATAGAACAACTCTTCATTGTAATAGCTGAAAATAAATGTGTTTATTTATTGATCACTAAAATTGTATTTACCTACCATTTTATAACAGAAAAAGAAATCAAATACAAAAATTATTTGGTGAAATGTGTGACACCTCTTCCAAACCAATGGGGATTAATTTGGAAAAGTGATATTGACAGTCTGGGTTCTGACTGTTTTTATTGATTGAATCACAGCTTCACTTTTCAACTAATCGTTTGAAATTATTTTTTCATTCCTATATCCATCAAACTAACTTATTATTAGTGTTAACTTTCTTACTACTGTCGATATTTTAACCTTATTTTCAGCATGGGTATAAGTTACAAAAGCTGTCGAATAAGTGACCGTTATCCCCGTTCATACCTGGTAAAACATGGCAACGCCGTTTGAAGCTGTTGGCTGTTGATTTTTGTTCTAGTAACCTCAAACTCAACGGCAGTTAACACCACGTAGCTCGTGCAATTAAAATCGCGTTCCGTTTTATTGCGCTTGTCTTTAGCTCTCCTTCTGCTTTTATCGTGCCCTTCTGATTTCCATTCTGTTTGCACTACTAACCGTTAAAACAAGTACGAGACCTAACCACTATATGTCCGGACAATAAATATTTTTTCTATAATGTTGTTATATTACTGTATTACGCTCGAATTAATTCATACTGACTTTACACTTTCTTAAAAAAACAGATATAGAGTATGAATGAATCAATTTGAGTGTAACAGTAATAATAATTTAGTTACAGGATGATAAAAGTATGATAAATATTTAAAAGAATGTAGAAAATATGAAAACTTTCTCTTGTTAAAGATGTAATAGTTACGAATGTCAGAATTTAGGGTTCTTGGCTGGGGGTGTCTCGGTTGGCACCGTAGGGGATAAATACCCGGGAAATAAATCTACCGGACATATTACCCGACCTTAACATCTAGGTAAGTGTGTTCCTTCTCTGTCCTGTACTTTTGCTATTGTAACGTATTAAAATTCGAGATCCATTTAATACATTTGAAAATGTATTTATTGAAAATAATCTTAGTACGGCCTTGTATATTTGAATATATTTTGTGAGTTTAAAGTTGCAGAATTTATTCCGATCATAATAATATTTTTCTAGGGCGGCGGTGGATAAGTGGTGTCAGTGCATCACTCTTGTTCCAAGGGTCGTGGGTTCGAATCCCACTTTTTTCTAATTTTTTTGGATTTTTCTAATTGGAAAATTCCGCCACCTCAACTATGGGTGTGTGTATTCGTGTTGCATGTTAGATGGGGGGACATATGGCCTTAGCAGTTGGTTCCCCCGTAGTGTAGGTGTGAAATAAAAAAAAATTTTCTTTCCAAATAATGGCTTTCCAAGCATTCCATGTAGATGTTTTTAGTAACAAAATATCAAGATAAGAATTGCTTTCTAGATAAATTGTCACGTATAAATGCATTTAAACCAAATTTATCTTTCCGCTACCTGCTTATTTCATGTTTGCTAAATAGATTCTTCACAAGATAAAATTAAGAATAATCTAGAAGGATTTTTCTATAAGTTTGTGTTTTCGAAATTACAGTTCTACAATTAAAAGAAGAATATGATACAGATTTCGAAGTACAGATATGTTAGTTTCCGATATAGCTTTGTATTTTTTTCGTTCCGTTTGCAGTACATGAAAGCTTAAGTGCTTTATATTACAGTTTAGTCTTTCGTGTTAATAAAATTAACAATTAATTCAGTGTACCGTTAGTTAAATGTTATCGAAGGGAATTCACAAATCATTTTAAAATTTAAAGATAGATAAACTTAATTCCGTTGTTTTCCGTTATAGTATTAATATAGTAGATTTGCAGAATTTGTGCCGGATAAAAAGTATTATAACGTTAAAACAATAACCTTCTGATAGTTAAAAATGTATTAACGTGACCTTAACGTTTATGTGTATGACGTTTGTATTGAAATTTTATGAGTTAAAATTTGTAGTATTGAGTGGCAATAGCCAAGTTATTAAAGACACAAAACCCAGCAAACCTCAGTTCGTAAATGCAGTTACTACTCGTATCTTCAGCATCTTTACCAGGATTTACAATTCTTCCTTCAGTGAAAAGTGTAAGGCACTTGATGCCGGAAGTTTAAAGTGAACAAGAGGCAATATAGTGTTGTGAGATTTTGGTGTTTATATAGATTTCACAATCTATTAAGGATTAGCTGATGAACATTATTTCTTAAGTAAGTCGTCTTAGTTATTAAGATATTTTATGTACCTTTTAGCATATTAATAAAATATTGATCCATTATTTTGCAAAAACGATAATTTTTGATTTTCGGATAAATGAAAATTAAAACTAGACATGGTTGTGATAATGTCGGTTCAGTCATTTGTTGAAGTTATTCAATTACGTTAACCTGCTTTAACGTCAACCTGACTAATTATGATTAGTTTATTGAATACAATCAATTTAATCGCAATCTTTTGCCACTTGTGGATCCCGATCATGTATTGTAATGACTTTTAAGTAAATGACGCTCATATTTCTTATTATTTCTAAAACCTTAGTTTTTCTTAAAAATCTATGAGCTTAAGAAACCAGTACCTACGCCTGAATGATAATTTGTCAACAAATAGACATCTCCATCGGTGCATAAGTAAGTACAGTAAATCGTTCTTTAATTTTCTTAAGTAATAATAATAATAATATTAATTGCTACAACCCATATCCTGGAAACCAGGCTCCAGAAACCAGAAGTTATAAGCTTGTGCGGGAGGGAGAGGGCGATTATTATTATTATTACGTAGGCCCTATGTGCGGCTGCATCCGACTTACAGATGGAACAGCGCAAATCCTACATGTGTCTATTCTAAGGAAAACTGCAGAAAACCTTAACCAGATCTGCCGGTAACAGGAGCCGAACCTGGCTCGCTTGGGTGAAAATCAAGCACGCTAGACATTACACTACCAAGGGTGTAAGTATTTTTAGTATATAGAGTATGTTACGCTATACGCGATTGTACTTTTTTGTGCATCGGTTGCTTCAGTTTATGTAAATGTCTTCTATTCGTCTATCTATTTTTACATTTCTCTATCTTCTAGTTTCTACTCTTCATTTTCCTATCGTTGTTCCGGATGCTTTTTACACACTTTGAGTAACTTCTAGCCGAAGTTAGCTGGCTAGGTAGTCCAACTTCTAGATATATATTTTTGTGTAATCGGCAGCTTTCTAGTTGTCGCATGGTTAGATGCCCCACGTTAAAAAGTTGATTCCTTGCTGAGGAAGCCTTTGGATTTTCTTTCGCAGCAAGAGTTGCGCTACTTTCCACTAACCGCTCGAGCTTCTACTTATCGTCTGATACGTTCTGTAGAGGGTTGTTGTCTTCCCTCTTTCTTTGCATTTTTAGAGAGTTCCCCTGCTGGGTGCCAAAAAAACTTGTCTTTGTCTTTTGTGTTGTATTTGTTACCTTAGGGGTTAAGCCTTGTGAAGGTTTGTTGATAATCAGGGTTGATTGGATTGCAGTCTTTGAAGGTACATTGCTACTGATTGTTGCTTTGGCCTTAGGCCATAACGGACGTGGCGTGCCTTTTCATCTGCTGCGACCGTAGTCAGTATGGGATGTACTTTTCAATTACTGTTACCAAAGTTAACACTCTTCTAACAAATCTTTAACAGATACATTAAAAGTTGTCTTTTAGTAACTCAGTTATTGTGGGTTGGTTATTCATTTTTGTGGATTTAATTTTCTTACAGCTTCCCTTTTATTTGCAGCTTCTGCGTTATTTACAGTTGGTATTGCGTAAGGCAACGGTTAAATGGCATGGTTAAATAAATTTAACCTGCCTTACACTATTACAGCTTACATTAAAACTTTAATAAATGATTTTGCCAATACCTAAAGATTCAGAGAATAAAAGAAAAAATATTGATAAGGACGACTTGTAACAAGTTCAAGTTGTTTTAATTTTTAATCTCGACATAAAGAAATTATGTGACGTATACCCAAAACATTTTCTGTTTCATATATTATAGAAAAGCACAGAATCAAAGAAAATTCTGTTTTAGCATTCTAATAAATTTATTTTTTTAGAATATATTGCTGTGGGTTTTAGTATCCAAAATTTTGTAAATTTTGTTATTAAAATCTTTGTTTTAAAATAATTTAGTTATTTAGTTGTGTCATTAATAACACAATCAATGTGTACTTTTTAATAAGGTTCAATAATCCATGTTTCTTTATTTATTATAAGAAGTTATACGAAGTTATATGTTATAAGAAGTTATTGTTATTATGTAATTCATTTATGATTAATTTCATTTGAATAATTTCGACGGTAATGAGATTCTCTAAGGTTTTTGTTTATGTAAATAGATCATTAATATTGCATAAAGTGTTGTGTTATAAACTATAATAGATATGTGTCACTTTTACAAAATGTTAATCTGTTGTTATGTATTGTAAATAATGTATAGTAATTTTACTAGATCGTAAGGTGACGTAAAATTGAGTAATGTGATGATGTAAATAGTTAGTATTTAAGCTTAGGAAACAATAATCTTAAGGCACTTGTATATACACTGATATACGACAAACGAGAACGCATGTAAAGATCAATCCTGTAAAATAAGCGACAGAGTAAAGTCGTGAAAAATAATATTGTACAAATGTAAATAATTAGTCTTGCATAGACAGTCAAGTTGGTTGGTTAGTTGTAATAAACGGCGAAAGTATAGAGTCGTTATAAAATTGTAAAAGTGTTTATATGGTCCTAAAGAACCGCCTGCAATATTTAATTTAAATTACTTACTGAAGTAAGTACGGTGAATAAATCTTAAAACCATAAATTGGTGTTTTATTCTTAAATAAACAGTTATAACAAATATTTTACGAATAAGGAAAATATTACCCGCTATAAATTAAAACAAAAGTGAGTTATCAAGATTGTTATTCCTTTGTGGAAAGTGTGTGGATGGTGATATATGGAAAGTCCATGCAAAGGCATTTTAAACTGGAATTGAAAACCAGCATTGGAATAGCGTAAAGTGACATACTCTGCCAATGGTTTGGGAAAGGATGGTGAAAAAAGTTGTGACAATAGTAGAAGGGAAGAACCAACTATATAAAAAGGTAAGAAAGATATTTCCTATCTGTAACTGGTATCTGCTAAAAAGCAGACAATCTTTGTGAAGTGTAATGAAGTGAATTAAACAATTTAGTAATAATTAACCTTAATTAGTGATTTCAATTTAAAAGTTATTTCAATTTGTATTTTATTTTTTAACCACAAGTATCCACATTCACCCTGAGATGAGTGTTTCATTATACTTTATTTCAGTTATTTTAAGTTACTTAATTGTCGCCCAACTTATTTTACCTAACCTTGAGTTAGTTAAGAACTCACGTAACATTTTTAACTATTGCATTATTTAAATCTATTAAAAAGTATTTTAAAATCATATAAGTATTTATGTAAAAGGAAGATGAAAAGTCTTTCCAAAGTCATTCAAAATCTCAATTTAATTATAAAAAAACATCTACGATCTAACGGCAATTATTCGCAATTTTAAAGTATTTGCTGAAATTGAATAAAAATAATTTTTTATTTTTAATTAGCCAATATCTCCGCATATATTTATTTTGCTAGCCAACCTGAGGAAAATGTTCAAATTTTTCTTTTTATGCGATTTCATTGCAATATATATGGCAGTTAGTATGATCCGTTCTAGGGGGAAATATACGCCAGTTCGAGATAAACCTTCTTAATATTAAATATTCACACCGAAGAACAAATTGATTTTATAAACATAATTAATGTTTTACGGGACATCGTAATAGAGTTAGATTCTGATAAACTTGTTCGGATTTTTTAGTTTAATGCTTTTTTGCACCTTTCATTATTAAGTTGTTCATTGGAGTTATTGTGTGAGTTATTGTGTTATTTCAGTCAGTTATTGACGTTAAGAATATTGTGTAATTAGTTGGAATCAACAGCCCCTCTTAAATTCTAATAAGGTATGACAAATCTTCGTTTCGATGAGACAGTCAAAACAGTTCGAAGACTTGAAGGGTGCGTTTGCACGCTTTTGCGGGCAGAAGCCCGTGAAAGTGTTTTTGACCGCTAACGACGAATTTGTTTCGTGTGTTGCTACACAAAATTCTGCGGGATTATCTTATTAATTGAGTTTGTGCTTAAGTGAGCTTTTACTGTCTTCGTAGTTGCTGAACACTTTTATAGAAGGTTCTGTTATAGTAATCTGACACTGGTATCCCTTTTGATTAGGAATTAAATTAACGCAGGGAATAAATAGTTCGTTTTGAAGAACTTGAGAAATTGTCTTTACAGGGTTAGTACCGATTAAAAAGTCGGAGTGTCCTTTTTGAAAATTACCGAAGTTATTCGTTAATGTTTGTTTAGGAAAATGTGGAAATCATTGCAACTTCCGAAAATTTAGTTTTTGTACAGAGCTAAGGTCCAACGCAGCTTTAGTTTTGATAGTTTTGTTTGTGATTCGTTTGGTTCTTTGTAATATGATATGTAATATGTAATATGCTAACCTTTTGCGTATAGTTTAAGCGTGTAGTAAATTGAAGGTAAGTGCTAAGGTAAATTGAAGTGATACTAGAGTACTAGTCTAAAAGGATTACTGAATTAGTAATTTTCTGTAAGTTATTTGTAACTATTTATATTTACAAATCTAGTTAAAATGTAGAACGTCACAATGCGAGTAGGTTTCAGACGATCAGTTAGAGTTATGTATGTTTGATTTGTTGTTGTAAACATTTGTTGTTTTCTTAAATTTAGTTTAATTCACAAAGTTTAAAAATCATTGCTATACTTTGGCACGAATAATTGTGGGTGTTCTATTCATAAAATAATCATTAGAAATAAGAGAATACCAATTAAGAATTTAAAGTAATTTAAATAAAAGTCTTTTCCCATTATGGATTATAATTTTGATTTTAAACTATAACAACAAAAATGTGGGTGGCGCCCCTATCTCATTTATTTATTTTTTATAATATTTATTTCTGATGAAAATAATTTGGTTGCTACAACTAATAAAATTGGCAATCTATAACGTAATTGCTACTGGGTAGCTTTGAAATATGAGAACTTAGAAAATTATATTGTTTATGTACTAAGTGTATATTGCATTTAAATACAAAATATTTCTTAAAGTGGCGTACTGCCTATTTCCCTCCCTTTTCATTCTTTGCCAGCTTGAAACAATGCAAACATAATACACTATATTTTATGTTAATAAATTAAAATATTTAAATGGCTTGGAAATTGTTCTGTAGATTAATTTAAAAAATCCTTTTAAATCCCTGCTTTAGGTAAGGTTAGAATATCACGATACCATTTACGTGCCGAGTCGGTTGTATAAAAACCAACCACATTTTTCTAAACACCATTATAAAAAAATTCTTTAACTGGCTGCTTTAATTTAATTTTATTAGAAAAAGCACAGAAATACTGTTAAAAGTAAATTAAAATGTCTAACTACTGTACTGTACTAAAATACAAAAACCACAAAAACAACAAAGTTAAAAAAGATGAAAAAAAGTTTTAATTACAGCACCTAATAATAACCGACAATGTTTTACTCACATTGACTAGCTCACCCTCGCAATTCAGCTACTGCAAATAACATAACGTTATTAGAGACCTGAATTTTGTCAATTTATTGCATGGGCACACAGCGTGTCGCAATTAACAGATTCCTCGTTAATTTAAATTAATTTTCGATATTGATGTTCCGTCCTGTATGTTGCTTACATTAATCAAACTCAGCATTATGTGCAGGCATTTAATGGATGTAATACACGTAAATGACTCAACAGCAATATTAGTTAGCGATGTTTTAATGAAATAAAAATCATTTTTCATCATTTTCTGTTACATACTAATGAATATATGACTTTTCATGAAAAGCTCTACGAACATGCGTGCATTTTTGTTTCAATATTATTAACTGGAGAATGCAAACTCATTTTACATGAATAATGATTTACACTATTTCATAATACTTAGGAACTTTTACAGTGACCTACTTTTTCAGTATAGATTAGAAGTAGTTAATGTATTACCAGGAGTCACAGACACTAAAAGAAATAAGAAAACTATTGGTTGGATAGTTTGTTGCTCTAATCTTCTTAGAGCTGCAACAAAATTAGTACAGTTTGAGCTTTTTGTAATAATTTGATCAAATCTTGGACATTCCTCATTTAGCCATTTGCCAGAGACGATGATGTGTGGAATTATTTAGGTCACTTCGTTGAAGACGTGATCAATCAGAGCGTTTTCCGTGTTGCTTCCTTTAAGGAATCTAAAATAGCTTTCGGTCAGCATTTTAGTAAAAAGACAAAAATATATGTTGGTAGAAGTTGTTAGATAATTGGTAAGACGTTTTCAAGAAAATAATTAACTAATTTAATAAAATAGTTAAACGCTCATATATCGTTTGTAGTTTTTATCTTAATTCCACATTAATGTAATTACGATAGCTGCCTGCCTGTATGGTCTCCATTTAGCTTTCTGCTAAAATAACCACGAAGAACTTTTATATTTCCCAGGCAATTCTTTCTGAACTCTAGAAAGTTTCATGTTTTTAACTGTGACATTTTAGCGCACAAGTGCTAAGAATTAATTCATGAAGTAATGTTCTAAATCTTGTTGCATGGTAACGAGAAGTGCCAAATTTGACTAGTATTGAAAACTCAATAGCGCGTAGCGTGGAGGGAGTTAGATTTGTACTACGATTCGAGTTGCTATGAAAAGGTTGCAGAAAATTAGTAATCGCTAGAAATTCCAAGCCCTTACTTTTTAATTCTGTAAAAGCTTTTTTGCTAATATTAGATAGGAAATAATTAACCAAATCGCAAATTTTTTATTCTCTTGTAACATGCGAATGTCACACACACACAATTGTTGACAAAGAAATCATAAAGCATGCAAAAGAAAAAATAATATGAGATAATTTTACGGAAACACATTTCACACTTGAAAATAATGAAACGTCACACGTATGAAATGATATGTTACATAGAAGTATTTTTAACACGTTAAAATCAATTTTAACACGTTAAAACATTAAAGAAAACTTTAAGAAGTTACAAGAGCTTAAATCGTTTTGAGAAAATTTTCATATACTCTTTTTTTGTTTCGAAATAAGTCAGATACAGGGATAATAGCAAATAGAAAATCTAAAAATTCTATTTTTGCCTTTTGAAGAATTTGTGTTTAAAAGGTAAAACGCTTGCTCACAGTAGATACACAAAAAATTATTATTGACAAAAGTTTGTTTGTGCGATTAAAGCCTTCTTGACTATTGTGCCCCCCCCTCGTTTCATTGTTAACCCTAAAAGCACATTTTTTACATTATGTCAATTCTATAATAATTTGGAATATTTTAAAATTTATTATTTTTGTTTCATTGTCCGTGTGACAAATCATTATTTTCAGGTCCATAATTTTCTTTTCACGTATATCAATGCTTACTTTAATTCAGTAATTTTTAGGGTTCTTAAGTATAGTTTAATGAATTAAATTTGTAATAATTTCCATGTTTTAATGTATTAGTTATTTATAATACGTATTACAGGTAATTACATACCATGTAAATAATTAGCGTCCAAATATCTCCCGATTAACTGGCTACAGAAACCATCTCTATCTATGTGACGAGCCTCACTGGGAAAGTAAGTTGTGAAGAAGTTGTAGACAAAACGTCACTGTATCTATTTCCCAGTTTCATAGCAGCAAATGATAAGAAAATTTTACAGATTGCTCTATTCCATGGTCTTTTATTTCTACATGAGCTTTTTGGGAGTTTTCGCTTATAAATTGTTTAAAAGGTTTATTTAGCGGGTTTGTTTGTATAAAATAAAAAAGGCATTGTACTTCATTATTAGCAAAAGAATTCTCTAAAGTACCAATTTTCAACATAAATATATAGAAGGTAATTAACTATTTATAAATTTAATTAAATTGTAATTTTTTCTTTTACCCAGTTTTCCTTTACTTGCAAACATCCCAAAGAATTTCCTAAATTATTTATATAAGTGGGTTCTACTATAGTAAACGAGTTACACGTCGTAAAGGGGAAATTGCCAAGAAAAACTTTTTACACAGAACTGAAAATTCGTTCCGCGTTACACAAAGACAAAAAGGGGCAAAAATTAAGTTATACTACCCCAGCTGGAACTTTTATGACAAGAACATGGCCATAATAAAAATTATTTGTAGTTATTATACTCGGTACGCTCACTAGTGAACCGGCACGACTTTATGATGTCTTTAATTTGCGAGGGCTGTTTTTTTTCCTTGGTTATTATAATAATTACCTGATGGCGTTTGTGACACGAATTTAAAACAGTAATTATGCTGCTACGCAGTATGCAGTACTAACATAGGGTATTTTGATGCACGATATGCATTCGTAGGAAAGTTATAAGTGCATAGGGACGTATTTCTCTTAAACTCTAAACATTAGAATAAAGTTTGCTATTTATGATACGTTGTACAGAATATGCTTAAAAAATCTAAATATTAAATGCAAAGATTTATCTACAAAAAACAAGAGATAAAACATTCGTTTTCTTTTAGAGACCACCTAAACCATAATTTTTGTATAGGCCCTTAAGCATATGAAAAACCTTTATCTCTTTACATATTATGCCTTTTTTGCATATTATATTGTAAACTTAATTAAGATAATTTCACATATAAAAACATCAGCAGAAAAAGGACTCTTAATTATTTAGATTTTGATGAGAATTGTGAATGTAGTGATTATACAGTATTAAATTCCAGGTTTTGTTTTAACGTAGCCTACCTTCTTAAAATTAATGACCACGGCTCCCTTAGGGTTCAACAAGTTCAGTTATGCTCAATTAGCGCGTCACTTACTTATGTAAGAGCTACCAGTACGGACTGGTGGAAGCGAGGTTGCCTATCCAACCTCTACCAGTTCTCCAGGCTAGTGCCGGACTATTTAACTATTTAACTTGACTGCCCGTACGATTCCAACCTTAAGTGTCATTGTGGAAACTGGGTCTGCTTAAGATATTCCAGAATTTAACCACTCCGACCTACCCTAATTAGGCTTGGCGAGCCTTTGGCAGAACTCCATCCGACTCAACCTAAAAGTAGAGACCCGGTCAATACAAACTAGGAGGGGTGTTGCCGTAGTGTGAAAGGGTAAGGTCGTATTCTCTCTGTATTCGCATCGACACCCTTTATAAATCCCATATGATTCCCCGAAGTAGCCTTCCTGGATCAGCCATACCTATAGATCTTAAGCCACCGAAGTGACTTAATCGATTGGTCCAGCGCAGAGTTGCCCCGCGCCATACAATACACAGTGCAATGCGACTACCCTAGGATGAAGCATTACTGCTCTAATAAACATTGCTAGTATCACTCTCATACCGGAATCCAGTCCCGTTCTGGGCCCGCCCCCAAACTAAGAGACGGAACTTTAAGACCAGTCCAATTATAGTATAGCGATTCCTAAGGCCGGCCCATACAATATTGGAGAGAAATTCCGTCTAAAATTATCATTGGTGGTGCATATCACATTTAACGTGCAATTGATTGAAACATTATATAACAAATCACCCCACTTAATAATTACCAAAAATAACAAGATCACCTTGTTGGGAATGTTTAGTCCAGTACAAGATAGACTGAAAAGGGTACGGCAAAGTAGCGTGATTTTGCATGCTTGATAGGTAGTTTGGAAACACTTGTTCCCGTTTAAAACTGTATTGGGAAGGAAAATTTTGCTTGTTTAGTATTTTTAATATAATGTGAATACAATGGGCGTACTTAAAGTTTAAGATGCGATTTTCTCGTAAACTAGTAGGAAGCGACTACATGTTTATAAGAAAAATATGTTCTAAATCCTTACAGCTACCCCCCCGTTACGAGGTTTCTACTTATATTAATTACACCCTGTATATGGCTTTTATGACCTCGAATTCCATACAAAATTAAAAATTTAACATCTTACCATGTTCAGGAACGTTAAAAATAGCCTTTCAACTTTAAGAGGCTCTTAAAAAAGTCGCCGCAGATGTCGATGGGACCGTTTAATATGCGATATAGGACATTGTTTTGAACTATATTCAAATATCCCCGTCTGGCTAATTTTATCGGGGTTAAAACCTATTTTTCCCGAGCTAATAGTATTACCAAACAAAAATTCTTTTTTTTGTGATAGCCAATAATACAGCGATAATAAACCTTGCTATCGTGGTATTACCTACAATCCTAAAGGAACGCATTTTGTTCTGGTCCCCTAGGATCTGTCCGTCTGCTAGCTAAAAGGTTTCCATTTTGTGGCTAGAAAAAGACAGTTTTTCGACGTGTAAAGGTACTAACTATCATTACCGAAATACTTATTGGCATAAGCCAAATGCAACTCGCTATAGTTAGTTCTTCAAAGTCATTTTACGTTGTTTTTGGAGTTACATTTTGCCATAAGAAATACATGAGAATTATGCGTTTTCTTTACGTTGAGGATTCTTGATTTCACAGTCCCAAAGTGTGGGTGCTATCTTTTTCATAGATCGTCTTGTAAATAATTAAATTATAGTTGATGTAATAGGTCAATATAAAAATACATTTTATTTGGATTAATCTTGTATTCTGAGGGGTATTTCCAGTATATTGGATAGCGAAACCGCGCAATAAATGACTGAAGAGGATTATGTGTGAAGTGATTCATGAAAAAACCAGCCAAGTAAAGCAGGTGTTTCAGTAAAAAGTTATAATATTAGCTTCTAAAATCGTTAACTCTGCTTCCCCTCTAGGTCTTCTCCAGTTCTGTAGAAAGTAAAAGCATTTATGGTTGAAAGTATTAGTTTTCTAACAACTACAATTAACTGCTGATAATAAAAGAACCTAAAATGTGTAACGAGCTCATTATTATGGTTATTTATTCGGCTTTGTTTTAAATTAGAATTGATTAGAACAATAAGTCATGTTTTACAAGACCTAGTAATCGCTTACATTCTGATAGGCTTTTCTGAATTTAGAGCTTAATAGTTCTGAGTATTTTTTATAAAATGTAAGAAATAATTAAGTCTAAAATTATTATTGGTGGTGCATGAGGTCACATTTAACATGCTTGACTGAAGCATTATAGAACAGATCACCCCTGTTTATTATTACCAAAACATTAAAAGTGTCCTCTCTCGGGGTAGTCAAATACAATATGATAGAGAAGTGGACGGTCATAAATCGTCATTAAATAGTCCGAAAACGTTCACCCCCGTTTAATTCGCAGTGTGGAAGAATACAGTTAAAATAGTGCAAGGCTGTTACGAAATCATCATCTATTAAGTTTTTAGTTTAAACCATTTATTTGTGGAATTACACACAATAAGAGAAACAAAGGGGTTGCGATCGTAATTATTCTGGTACCTAGTTTCAATTTTTTTAATATGTTTTATAAACTTGTCTCCTAATGTTATATCCAAGTTTTCGACCTTGGGGCGCCTGTGCGCGCGCCGCCATCTTGAAAAAACACCCGAAATCACTCCAAAATCTAGTTTTTCCCATATCTCCTTCCCAATGCAAATTTCGTTTAAAGTAGTCTTTACAAATTTTGTAGAACATAAAATTTCCTACAACTTTTGTATTTACAATTTTCTGCTATCTGTAATAGGTACCGACATATAAAGTCGTAAATATGCGTATAAGTTTGCAAGAACAAGTAAAATGTACAACCACGTTTGGTTTTTCGCGAGCATTCAGTGTAATTTTGAGAAAAATTTCAGGTTCAGATTTCTGAAGTTATTTGTAAATACCAGCAATTTTGCTTGTAAGTAAGTGCGGTTCTGTAATTATTAGGCTTTTGTTTATAGTGAATTTAAGCCTATACTTATGATTGAAGCAACTCTAGATTACGAGTATAAAAGGATTACTGATCCACATATTGTAAGTTATTTGTAACTATACGATCTAAGAAGTTATTCATGTTGAAGAAAAAAATACATATTAATTTAATTAAAGAACTTAATGAAAATGTATTTATAATGGGATCCCAAATTAAGTTAAAAGTAGGAATTTATAATGCGAATAGGTTTTCAATTGTGCATTCATTTTAACAAGCAGGTAGATTAACTGGTTGTAAACGATTTCTTGAGTTTCATTCAATATATAAAGTTGGAAAATATTACTCATTGCTATGGTTTTCCCATTTTTTCTCCATTATGTTAACGTAACTACCATAGATTTCTTTGTTTACTTGGTTGAAAACATTTTAGTAAGTTACAATTTAAAACTGAAGTATGGGATTTTAGTTTCTTGGGAAAATTAGGTCGTTACAACTATGTTATTTTTATGTGTTAAAAAACTTAACTTAAAAAGGTTTATACTTGTCAGACATTTCTGATATTTAAAGCATTTCGTGGTGGGTAGTCGGTAGTTCTTTTAACAATTATAAATTACAACCTAAATGTTATTACTAATCAAAGTAGTCTAAACTTAGTTTAACTCATGTGAACTAAATAAAGTATTCTCTGAAATAGAATACTTTTTAGTAGTCCCTTATATTAAAATATAAACATTACTGTCTAAAAACATTACTGATTTTTCTTTTTGTACTTTTGTAGGTTATTTCTGATTATTTTTGGAAAGGCCAGGATTCAAACCGTATCATTTTACCACTTGCATATTTTTCTGCTAATGAACACATTGTAGGAAAACCTTCAAACGGATCAGATTAGAAAACATTGTAGAAAATCGGATCAGATACGCTTCTTATTCTTTAAATAATAAAACACCACTAGTTACTTGGTTTCAATGGTAATAACCAAGGGCAATCACGACCTTGATAAATGGGTAGTTAAGTGCATAATTTCGTCGTGTAGTCGAATGTATACGTATAAAATTACGGCGATTCCAGGCTTTTAATCTGTAATAAAATATAAAAAGTAAACCGACTGTTCAAAAATTTTTTATCGTAGAATAAATTACGCAAAAAAGACAATTGTCTATTGAAAAATTGGCGAGATTCAAATGCATGTATATTGTTACAATTTATAATACGTATATCAATTAAAATTTTTCAAACCAGTTACTTTGTTATGCGTACTTACAATTATGTAAATTTAATTATTTTTTTATAAAAAAATAGCTAACGATAGTGATCACAGCTGACGATGTGATATCGTTACTTATTTATGTAAAAAATGAATTGGAAGTCATTTCAAGGCATGTTTTGACCTAAAACAGACAAGGTGCATGGTTGTGATGATGTATGCAAATATTTGCTATCTTACACCTGCGGTTTTAATATGAAAAAAATATGTTACAAGTTAATAACTTGGTGAAATAGTTAAAATTTTCTTATTTACTTGGATTATGCAGATTGTGGCTAATTTGCTTCATTGAGTTGTTGTCAAGCAGTTTCTTGGGCACAATTTTGAAATAAACGTAAATGTTGGGTTTGTTTTTTATAGAAGATATCATAGAAATAAAATGCAAAATTCTGCGTCTTGACATGGCAATCGGATATATGGTAATTTAGCTATTATTCCATAGTTTGAACATCTAGAAATAAGTGAATAATGTTCTATAGGAAATAAGGTCGGACTTTATTAACATAGGAAGAAGTAACTAGGCAGTTTTGAGCAATTAATTTAATTTTAGTTACTTGATAGTTGTATATGGAAGATGACTTCGTTGACATGTTCTAGTGAACTTGTTATTTTGTATAGTACAAGTGTAATATATCATTAAAAAGGAAATTTTCTTGGGTATCTAACTATTATTGATTTTGTCTAAACAATAATTAATAGTTATAAACAATTATATTTGTAAGTTATATTTATATGAGTATTTAGTTCTAAATTGTTTTTTGTTTATAACCAAAAATCTCACTAAAACATTCGTTTGTTTTGTTAAAGATACAAAAAGAGCGACCGATTTGGTGACAAACTCTATGTTACCTTAGGTCCTCCACAGTGCACTTATGCTCAGAGCAAAATTAAAAAAATTAAGGTAATGCAGTGAGTTTGGATAATTCTTAATACTACAATAATTTTTCATCAAAATGTTAGGTTATATTGTTTTTAAAATGTCAAAGAGATAAATAACACAGGCCCAAAAAATAAAATAAACTCTTGCAGTGGAAAGCTGAGGTAGCATACTGTATGCTGTTTGGTGTGCTGAAAACGAGATCAGAATTGGCCCATCACCCAAGGATTTCGACATAAGTTCAAAAATCACCTCAAATAACGCATTAAGAAATTTATAAAAATACATCTAAAAAAAATCCTTGGGTGATGGGATTTTTTTATTTTGTAGGATTGTGTAATCATTATAAATCTTTGAACTTAACACATATTTTTAATAACAATTACATTTAATCAATTTAATATTCAGTGCTATAAATTTATTTGTGAAATAATTTTTTTATTTACGAGAAGAAAAAAAAATTAATTGATAATGAAATTTTCTACCTTTGTTACAATATGAATACAAGACAGGAATTATTAAATAATTTTTTCAATTATTAAATCGACTTACCGTATTTCAACTAAGCAACTGGATTTCAATTTTAATTATTAATCTCATTTATTTGGAGTTTAATGAATACGAGAGGTAAATGTTGTAATTCTAGTTATGTCATTCCACCATTTTAATTTTAAATCATATAGAAAGCAGAGAATTTTTGTGTGGTTACAATTTCAGTTGGCAAGTGTTGGCGCCAAATACTGATTTGAAGTTTATTAATATTTCAGCTATTTATTTAGTTTTAAATATTTGTAGTAAAATAATAAATGAGGATGCCAGAAATATTACTCCTCGGATAAAAGGCATTAACGCTCTTAGGATTTATTTTTCTTCATCTATGATATCAAAATTTCAGTTTCTTTTAATATTTAATTTTTTATGGCGTTGTGTTATTTGTGTTCAATGTTTATTTAATTAACAGTTAATTAGCCGAAGAATTATTTTTATGGTAAAAGTAAGTGGTTTATATTTTGTATATATCATCACTGTGCTTTTACTGAAGTTTGTTGCTATATTCTATGTTTGTTCTTTCAATTTGACATCAGTATGACATTCCTATGTAATTAATTGTATCACATTTGATAATCATATTAATAAGTATATATGTTTTTGTTTAAGAAGCTGTCACCCTCTACTATCTTGTTAAAAATATCTTTAATAACTCTACTTAACCAATTAAATTTATACAAATTAGAATGGTAAATAAATAAAGAAATCTCGAATAATACTATTAGATGTAAAACCGAAGTGGCGGATTCAGCACTTTAGAAACTCCAGGCGCAATTCAATTTAGAAGCCTCCTTTAAATATTTTCGTTACCACTACAGTGTGCATTCCACGTGCACGTTTTTACTATACCATGTGTTCTAGATTTGGTGTTTCGGTTTGAATCATTTTGGTAGCACAATCATTACTACCATTTCAACTGCCATCCCTTTTAAATCTAACATGAATACACTGAAACAAATCTCAAACCAAAGCTATAAAATAGTTAAATAAAATGCACCGCGCAAATATGATAAGAATTTATAGTTCCACTGTAACAAACCTATCAGGTTTATTAGCGCAGTCAGTTAAAAAATGTTTGAGAACTAAAACACAACCACCCTTACATGTGAGCCAGCACAGTAGTGATTTCAGACGCTTTAAAAGACCCCCCAATTAAGGTTCGATCGCATTACCTATTCGGAGAGTGTAACCAAAAGCTACGTTCACATATTGATGCTTTACCGCTTAGAGCATACGTTCTATCGTGCGAAATGCAAAACGACGATGAAAATGTTTAACACCACTAAACTAAATTAGACTCGCTACGTATCATTAAAAAGGACATGTTTTACGGCGTAGACGCCCACTATAAAATAATTAATTAGTGCTCGGTGTATTTTTGCCAGTTTTCTTCAGTGACCTGGGCAATTCCTTCCACTAGCAAATCTTTTAAGCCTTTTAACTTAAACATTTTGTTATTTGCTGCAACGTAACCATTAATTTGTTACCAAATTTTGCGTAACATGAATATTAGTACTGGACGTTTATGCGCATTTCCGCGCTTAAGTAAACGTCATCAGTCATTAAGCGCGCCAACCAGTAGTGTTGCATTTGCTTTGTTTACGCTTTCCGAATAGCTAACGCGACCAGAATTGAGTTGCGAATATTTTTAAATTGAGAACTTGAAACATGAGTGTAATAACTTAAAAGGGCCCTTAGGCGCACGCCTCTGCGCCTGTGTGAAAATCCGCCATTGTGTATAAGTTTTTAATAAAACAGGGACTCATCATGCTTAATTATTTGTAATAATTCTTAAATAAAAATCTGAATAAGTTGTTTAAGTTGCGATGCTTTTAATTTTAGAGACGTATGTACAATCAACCACGTCTATGTTTTTCCAAAACGTTTGTCAAGGAGACTTTCAGAAATTACTAGAGACATGCATTTTAGCAATGCATAAAACCACTTTGACAGTTAAGTGAAGCAAAATAATCTGCAATACTACAGTGTAACACAAGTAGGCGCTTGAAAATGGTGGGTATGGACTAACCATGCCGCCTTAATATAAAGTGAAAAGGGGTCTACTTAAAATAAACAACGCAAATTAAAGATGAAATATAATCAAATTAAAAGATTAATTCAAAGTTTCACAAGTTTTATTAGTTTATCTTAACCTGACAATATTGTTTCGACATTAAAATGTCATTATCAAAGATAGATAAGATTGATAAACAAACACGTTGCTAAGGATAAATACATAAAGAAAATAGGTAACTAGATACAATACAGACAAAAATTAATATCTAACACTTCTAATAAAGGAGAATTACTAAGCTCAGTTTGTTCATTCATTAAAGGTACTGTGCGTTTATGTTTGTATATTTCAAAAGCTTCTAAAATGTTTAATTTGTGTTTGTTGTTGCAAAAATGTAAGAAGTTAATGTTGTTTTGAGGTGTCATTTGGTGGTTCTGTTCCAAAATGTGTTTGGCATAATTCGATTTTTCTGGATGTTTAAGTCTATAAGAGCGTACGTGTTCTTTGTATCTTATGTCGAAATTTCTAAGTGTTTGTCCAATATAAACCGAGTTACAAAAAGAACAATTCAAACGGTAAATGCCGGATTTCATGATATCTTGTGTTTTGTCTTTAGCATTGAATAAAAATGAAAAAGTGTTGGTGTTAGTTTTATAGGTTATTTTGTAACTGGTGGTTTTTCGTATTATAGTTGCAATTTGTTCTGATATCTTGCCAAAGTATGGTATTGATATGTAGTTTGTGTCTTGTATATAAGTGTCAATTGGAAATATTCTTTTGATAGCTAACCTGTAATCTTTTTGTTGAATTAAAGTGTCAATTATGTTATGGTTATAATGGTTTGCATGTGCTAATTGTTTGATGATTGAAATTTCTTTATTAAAATGTGATCGTTTCATTGGAGTAGTTAAAGCTCGGTGTACTAAAGATCTATAAGCCGCTAGTTTATGCATTTTATGATGACATGAATCGTAAGGCATAGTGACGTCTGTGCTTGTGGGTTTTCTGTATATGGAAAAATCAAATTCATTGTTTGTATTGATTGTAATAGTTAAATTCAAAAAATTAATAGTTCTATTTTGTTCTGTTTCTAGTGTAAACGTGATGTTTGTGTGAAGACTGTTAATAAGAATTAAAAATTCATTGATAACCTCAAAAGAACTGTCAAAACAAGCTAAAATGTCATCAACATAACGAAACCAAAAAATAATGTGTTTAGAAAGATCTAATTCAAATATTTGATCTTCAAAATTATCCATGAGTATGTTTGCTAATAGAGGACTCAGAGAATTACCCATAGGTAAACCATCTTTTTGTAAATAAATTATATTATTAAAAGTGAAATAATTTTGATAAAGATAAATAATTTATTGATAAAGAAAATTTAGATGTTTTTAAACAAAGATCCTACCACAAAATTTCAAAAAGAAATAAAACAAGCTTTAGCAAACTGCAATATCTGCTTTAACGAATTAGAAAAACAACAAATCATACATAAAAACCCACAACCGCCAAGACTATATGGACTGATTAAAACACATAAACACAACATGCCTAGACGACCAGTAGTATCATATATCAACGCACCTAATCACGCCTTGTCCAAGAAACTCAACCATATTATTAACATCATAGGATACAAATCGAAATACTATGTCAAAAATTCATTAGAATTAGTAGAAAAACCACAAAACATACATCTTCCAGCACATTCAAAACTTGTAAGCTTTGACATTTGTATCATGTTTTCTAAGATTCCACCACAAGACTGTATTCCTTTGTTAGATAATTTCTTAGTTAATAGTAATGTAGAATTAGTAAAAAGATTAGAGTTAATTCAATTATTTGATCTTTGTATCAGTGAAAATTATTTCACTTTTAATAATATAATTTATTTACAAAAAGATGGTTTACATATGGGTAATTCTCTGAGTTCTCTATTAGCTAACATATTTATGGATAATTTTGAAGATCAAATATTTGAATTAGATCTTTCTAGACACATTATTTTTTGGTTTCGTTATGTTGATGACATTTTAGCTTGTTTTGACAGTTCTTTTGAGGTTATCAATGAATTTTTAATTCTTATTAACAGTCTTCACACAAACACCACGTTTACACTAGAAACAGAACAAGATAGAACTATTAATTTTTTGGATTTAACTATTACAATCAATACAAACAATGAATTTGATTTTTCTATATACAGAAAACCCACAAGCACAGACGTCACTATTCCTAACGATTTATGTCATCATAAAATGCATAAACTAGCGGCTTATAGATCTTTAGTACACCGAGCTTTAACCACTCCAATGAAACGATCACATTTTGATAAAGAAATTTCAATCATCAAACAATTGGCACATGCAAACCATTATAACCATAACATGATTGACACTTTTTATTCAACAAAAAGATTACAGGTTAGCTATCAAAAGAATATTTCCAATTGACACTTATATACAAGACACAAACTACATATCAATACCATACTTTGGCAAGATATCAGAACAAATTGCAACTATAATACGAAAAACCACCAGTTACAAAATAACCTATAAAACTAACACCAACACTTTTTCATTTTTATTCAATGCTAAAGACAAAACACAAGATATCATGAAATCCGGCATTTACCGTTTAAATTGTTCTTTTTGTAACTCGGTTTATATTGGACAAACACTTAGAAGTTTCGACATAAGATACAAAGAACACGTACGCTCTTATAGACTTAAACATCCAGAAAAATCAAATTATACCAAACACATTTTGGAACAGAACTACCCAATGACACCTCAAAACAACATTAAATTCTTACATTTCTGCAACAACAAACACAAATTAGACATTTTAGAAGCTTTTGAAATATACAAACATAAACTTACAGTACCTTTAATGAATGAACAAACTGAGCTTAGTAATTCTCCTTTATTAGAAGTGTTAAATATTTAGTTTTTGTTATGTATTGTCTCTAGTTACCTATTTTCTGTATGTATTTATCCTTAGCAACGTGTTTGTTTATCAATCTTCTCTACCTTTGATAATGACATTTTAATGTCGAAACAATATTGTCAGGTTAAGATAAACTAATAAAACTTGTGAAACTTTGAATTAATCTTTTAATGTAATTATATTTCATGATTATGGAGTTCCACACAGTAAGGCTGGAGACAGTAAACGCAAATTAAAGAAATTGTCAGTGGCGTGGCAAGTTTTATATACCAGATTTTGTATTTCTAAACTATATGTCATGTAACTTGTAGCGACGGCGGTTATGAAAGTGAGCTAATCAAGGGTTTTTCAGGCGAGGTCACCTAAACTGAACATCTCTAGAAATTACTGAAAATGTCATGCTTACTTTAATGCTACTAATTAAAAAATTGTTTAGTACTAAAGATTCAATAGTTTTTTGTTTAATAGTATGTTATACGATGCTTTAAAAAAGTGCAAATGATTGGAAATTTTTATTACAGATTTTGTCGTTAAGCCTAATGGAAAACTCATGTTTACGTTTCGATAGGCGTCATCAAGCAGAATATTGAAAAAAAAATGTTTATTGAAGGTTAGATTAGTATTTACTTATTTATAGGTTTTATTCAGAAATGACTGGAAAATTGAAAACATTCTTTTGTTTAATTTATTAGTTTGAATTAATAAAAAGGGAGATATTCTACTTAAATTAATGATCAAGAGAAATAATAAGTAAATAAAAGGAGTAGTGGTGAAAGTTTAAATTTGATTAAACTTTAAATCAAAAATATGCAAAACACATTTAGACCTAATTAGTTAAAGCTCTTAATCAAAGCCTGAAAGCTCTTGGATATTACTACGTGATTAATTTGCAAAATTTAGTAAATTATCGATTGCATGTAAAAGTGGAAGTTACTCTTCAGAATCTATAATTGAAACTTATTATAAGTACAACTTCTGAATTTCATTGAACTTGTGGGTGGTTCCCATATCACGTAATGTTCGTATTTTAGCTTGGCTATTCCTAACATGGAGGTATAGCCTGCAGCAAGGCAATTATCTGGCGTTCTATCCTGATTAAGGCTGTAAAATTCGTACCTTTGCTGTGCTAATGTTGTGCTCGCCCACTTGAACTTACACTAAACAAACTTAAAGTTAAAATTATAAATTCAAATAAAGTTTCGCAAATTTAAACCACACCAGAACAAATCATTTCATTATATTTCACCAGGAAAGTCGTTCAGATTTTCGACAACCCACACCGCGCCACTTGTTGGTTAATAAAAAATAACTTGACGCACTTTATAAGCATCTGTTTTCATATTTTAATACCTTTTTATACTCAGTTTCACTTTACGCTAGATTACACACGACTTACGTTTGGATTTAAGCCCTCGAAACTTTGATACATTTAACTTCGCGTTTACACGGTTATCAGAGCTTGATGTGGGATGAACACAAGAGTAACCTTGTGATGTGAGGCATTCATACTTCATATATAAAATATTAGACGTATCAGTCATGAATAGTGACCGTAATGGATAACTTCCTTTCTAGGGATGTCAAAAGTTGATTGTTATGTCTCTAATTTTATCATATCATTTTGACTTTGGACAGCATTTTATGTGAGATTTTTTCATTACTTAAATTAATAATCAATCCAAGTGACACTAATTAATCTTTAACGAACTTATAATTTCCCAACTTTTTCCTTTTATATCCTTTAAGAAATTCAGCCGTTTCAAAATAACAAACACACTCCATAATGCAAAAAAAATAACAGGCGACGTTTAGTCATCGATTTTCTTTGTTCTTCAGTTTTATATTTGAAACTCAAAGTCGGAAATATTAATATGCTTAAAAGAAAAATACTTATTTTTCATTCGTAATAAATTGAATCCAATTTGTGTTTTAAAATTATTCTGGATTTTCAGAACATAAAATTTAATAATTAATTTAGAAAGCTGGGATTGTATAAGCTTTGTAAGCTTTGGCAAGGTTAAATGTTTAATACAAATAAATAAAATGGCTTATTTTGGGTGATCTAGATATACATGAATAAATGAATACAAATATATCATTCACTAATTACATAATTGGAGTATAAAAATAGATATTTCAAAAATATTAATGTGGTAGTTAGATATAATTATATTATATTTAATGCAATTATTATATATATAATGCAATTATATTATATTTAATGACAATTAAAAAGGTGCGATTTAGAATTTTATTTTGGAGAAGACCTGTCATACTGTCACAAACAACGGATTAGTTGAGATATCACTCTCCATGGGTTAATTAGATAACTCTCTACTTGAATACGAAGTTAGACCCTTTAATTTGTTAAGACCCAGCGTGTTGCTTTTAGGTTATTTGTAACCTGATATGTCCGTATTAAACAATTTACTAGTGAGACTTTGTAGGAGACTCTTTTCAGGGTTTATCGCTTTGCTAAATTTATCATAAATTGTTATGATGGTAGTTTAAAATAGACACAAACAAAAAGACACACAAATAAAATTGACACAAAATAAATAACACAATGTTTTATTTATAAACTTACATTTAAACAAATAACGAATAAAAAAATAAACTGTGATACCAATAGATTATAAGAAACTCAGGAAGACTGATTATTTTAAGTTAAATATTAACAAAGATTGATGTTAAATAAATAAATTATTAATCAATCTTAAAACAGAGAAATATATCTTCTATAAATAATATCTTCTCTATAATAGACAAGTCTGATATTCAATAATTCTTCATTAAACGTTTCCATGTAATATTTAATCATCAACGATCTTAATTAAATTCACTTTTATCATTTCTAAGATGATATTTAAATGTTTATAAATTGTAATAATATCGAAGGACAACTTTTATTATTCATTAACATTTCAAACAAAATTATCTATTATTGATGTTTCACATTACTTTACTTTTTTATCATTTCCAAAGTTGAATTCTAGCCTTACAATTTTAATTTTTGAAGCAACTAGGAACACGCCTTGTTCCTCTGATAGAATAAAGCTACTTAATTATTTTTTGGGAGCTCTCCTCAACATAAAAAACCAAACATTTTGACTTTTAATAAGTTTTAACCTTAATTATTTTTACAAAGATGTTACTGAGATGAAAATCCAAATAGAAGGAAATAAAGCCCTTAGCACTATTTATCTGATTTCTATATTATTAGTGAGCAGTGTCTGGCCTACTTGGCGTCCGTGTGGAAACAAAATTTTGACACCCTTAAATATATATTATTTTTGCAAAAAAAGAGGTTAGTTTTAAATAATATTTATTTATTTATTGTGTGATGTGTTAAAATTTGAAATTTTTTAAATCCTTTTTTGAAATACATTGCATGCATTTATTGCAAATAATCTTACAATGTCATAACTAGGTATAGGATTTGTATGCACTTAAAGATGCTGAAATATGCATGCACTTATGCACTATAAAAAAGTGAAATATGCACTTAAAAATCATGAAATATGCGTTTATTAGAAATTTTTAATAAATATATGCACTTTCATTATTAAAAAATACCTGTTTAGCGTTATTTACATTTTATTAGCAGAAATTATTTTAATTAGACATCCTATGCAATAATTTAATTAATTATATTTTCTAAACATAGAGCATTACAGTTCACAATGACGTACATTTTTAAATTTTCAAAAGTAAACATATGCCTATTATCCCTAAATATTGTTTTATATTTTGAGAAACTCCGTTCCACATCGCAAGACGTAATTGGGGCATACTTAAAATTGTTTAATTCTACAAGCGAATAATGTTTTAGCTCGTCTAAATTGTCTTGGCAAGATAATGCATCGTTTAGGCTTTTAATTAAGTGAAAACCAGGATTTTTGTCTATAACGGATTTAAATTTTTGTTTTATAGTCAAACCCTTTGGCCCTTTTATTTTATTCAAAGAAACACCTAACAATTTTACATGCTCAAGAGATTCATCTAATGAATTTCCCTGACTTTCTAATTTCTGAATTACTTTAGCTAAACGCACAAAATTTGTCAAAACAAACAATAATTCTGCCCACACCTCCTTAGTATTAAAAGCATCCTGTGCGCTTTGTATGCATAGTGCATCGTGTTTATTAAGTTTATTTACAAATGCTTTAATAATATCAAAATAATTGCATAATATTCTGCTGCAGAAAGCCAAGTACCCCACCTTGTTATTACAGGCTCAGGTGGGAGAGGCACTTCTTGAGCAGTTTCCCTAAATATTTGTATGTGATATGGAGCTTTACAAACAATTTTTTTTTACATCTGAAGTTATAGAGGTTACGTTAGCATATATTTCCCGCACTTTTTCCGCAACTATATGCATTGCATGGGCAAGACAAGTTAAGTGGATCATTTTTGCGTACAGAACTTGTAAGCCTCCAGCCTTGATCATGTACGGTGCCGCGTCGGTGACGAACAGGAGTACATTGTTGTACTGTATTCCGTCCGGCCACAAAATAGCCATCGAATCATTAAACGATTTTGCCACAGAACAATGGTTGGTGCTCTTAAAAACGCCCATTGCTAATAGATAGGATTTGGGATTGTTTTCCGAATTTCAAACGCCAATTATAACGTTTATCTGAAAACAAAAATTTGATTTTTATTTTATCGAACTACATAGTCGGTTACAAACAATTAGCGCAAAACAGTTATTTAAAAAAAATATATTTTAATCAAGCAAAAATATTGTTGTGATTAAGCATGTAACTAACAAAATAGAAAATAAAACATCCGTAAATTGGTCTGCTGTCTTTAATTAGTTAAATTTTACTAACAAAACGAAGGAAATAAAGTTTCTACGCACCTTCCAGTAGTGTCAGTAGATTCGTCAATGGAAACCCATATGTAGTTATTTGCTACATGTTTTCTAATTGATTTTATGGTCTCTTCGTATAAACGAGGTAAATAATTTTTCCTGAGTGTAGACTTGTCGGGTATTGGCATTTTTGAAATTTTGTTCAGAAAATTACGAAATGCTGAGTGATTAATTTTACTTAACGGGATATCTGCAACCACTAATGCACTACATAGTTTTTATTAAATTCGATCGATTTGCTGGACTCACCGCGCGAATTATTAAGGTACCCCGGTAACAATGTTTGTTTTTTTGATTTCAGGGCAACACACTTTTGATGTCGAACCGAGTTCAGATGTTGTGTAACTTGAAAGCGTTTCGTTGCAGTCACTTTATCGTCGCACACTGTACAATACAACACCTTATCGTCAGTTGTAAGAACACCGAATTCCTTAACATAACTTCGAAGTGTAACAGACACAGACCGTTTTTCTTTACCCATCTTTACACTCTAAAATTTCAAACTGAAATGCAGTTTGCAATTTCTGAACTGTCTTAATCGAAAGATTACAAGATTAGTAAACAAAAGTACAGGCAAGTTTTTCTATGAACAGGAAGTTGTCAAAGGGTCTTTGGAATTTCCTAATACCTATTTATCACAATACCGCAGGATGTAAGTATTTAAATTTTAGTTGAAACTTTTTCTTTTTTAGAAAATATTAACAAGTACACAGATGGTTAAGGCAGCAAAATATTTTAAATCCTAGTATTTAACAATAAGCTTAAATTATGGGTTTCCCCTAGACTCAACTAAGCCGCCCTTAGTTGGTTGTCTAAAATGCTAAAATGATTTAAAAAATATTAGAAATTTCATAATTCAAGCATGTAAAACGCTCAAAAAGTGGTAAAATATGCACACTCGTTCAAAAATGCTAAAATATGCATGCATTTATAAAAAACACCTAAATATGCATTTATCTGCACTTTCAAATTGACATATGTGATTCATATGTGGCTTAAACATGTAGAAATATAACACTGCATATGTTTGCTATAAGCAGAAAAAACATGCAAATGCATAGAAATCCTATACCTAGTCATAACTGTATTGTTAATAATAGAATTTAAACAGACATACTGTTTACGACCTTTAAGAAAACATTCAATCCACTTCAAACTGCATCCTCAAATTCCTAATTTCTCTAAAATGGATAGTAATAAAAATCATGATTGACGCAGTCAAACGCCCTGCTAAGATCACAGAAGATACCAACAGGACACTCACCTGCGTCAAGGCATTTAACTATTGAATTACATACAGACTGTATAGCAGTAGAAGTGGATTTGGAATTCATAAAACCATGTTGATTTATAGACAGCAGATTAAAATTGTGAACAAATTTTAGTAGTCTATGGGTAAAACAAATTTCAAAGATTTTTGAGAATCCTGAGGTCACCGTAATAAGACGGTAGTTTTCTAAATTCTGTTTATTGTTTTTCTTAAATATGGGAATAACTTTATCTATTTTCAAGGATTTTGGAAAAGAACCTTCCGTAAATGACAGATTAACTAAATAACATAAAGGTGCTGCAATGTAATCTAAAACCATTTTTATAATAAACATAGGAATGTCATCAGGACCTTTAGATCTTTTATTTTTGAGTTTATTTGATATAAGGTTATGCAGTTCAACGTGATGAAATGGTATTAGATATAAAGAGTTTTCATAGGAACTCGGGTTAGCATCGGGGGAATCTACTTTAGGTATCTGTTGAATTATCTCTTTAGGTGTATTAATAAAATAATCATTGAATAAGTATTTGAGTGTCAATTGGAAATATTCTTTTGATAGCTAACCTATAATCTTTTTGTTGAATTAAAGTGTCAATCATGTTATGGTTATTATGGTTTGCATGTGCTAATTGTTTGATTACATTGACCTGCATAATGTTAATCTGACTAATTACGATTAGTTATTAAATTTAATTAATTTAATCAGACTCTTTTTTTACTTGCCGATTTTGATAATGTATTCTAATTACTTTCAAATAAATGGCGCCCATATTTAATAAACCCGGCCAATAAACCCTATTTTTTTCTTTACAATCTATAAGCTAGAGAGAGCAGTACCTACGCCCTGAATGATAATTTGTCAATAGAAAGAGATCTTTCGCCGGTGCATTAAATTACATAAGTATCGTTCTTTGTGTTAGGTAAGCAATTTGCAGTAAGTATTAAATATTTTGAGTTTGAGATCAATAAGTGTTACATTGGCGCCCATGCGTGGGACTTTTCGTTAGTGTAATTAATATCGCTACAATTGACAATCCCATCGTGGGACATTTGCATTCAGTTTTTTAGAATGTTATAATTGACAAATTTAATGATTAAACTATTGTCTGTACTAAGGTAAAATATTTTTGCCTCATTTTTTTACTGAGAATACTGCAAACTTTTCTGAATTTATATACTATGCGTCTAATTATTTTTTCTGTTTGGTAAATATATTTACTCTTTCAGTTATGTATTTTTATATCGGACGCTCCTCGGCTGTTCCGCTTTTGTAAGACTATGTGTTATATATTATAATGTTATGTTAATATATTGTGACGGACTTGTGATGTAAAAATGATAATAATAATAATAATATGTTATTATATCTCTTAGTTGCTTTATTTATCAATCTCAGGGTCTTGTAAGTTTATTCATTGTCTTATGGAATTTATTAATATGCAATAATAATTTTACACAATGGGAACGCCAATAGTTTTGCTTTATTGAGATATTATCTTGTAGAAATTTAAAAAGTAACAGTTTGAGAATGTTTATCAAAATTGTCAGCTGGATTTGACATAACCCCAAATAACTATCTGAATGAATATTATAAAATCAACTAAGTTAGCTTTATTTCGTTTATATTTTATGTTATTTATTCTTTCAGAGCATCACACCTCTGGAATATTGGTGCACTTGGAAATATTAGGTAAATTTTTCTTTTTGATTTTAATTTCTTCTTAAAGTGCTAATAATTGAAATTCGTAGACTATTTAAATTAATGATTCAATATTTACTTTAAATTATTTAACAGAATTTTTATAGATGCATAAATTTTACATGTAACTTTTTGTAATTTTTATTTATTCCTTTATTTATTCAATATAGACCAACCTTGGTCATTATTTGGGTGATACACATTACGTTTATCTTGACTCCATGGAATCACATTAATTTTCTTTATTATTGATTCTCATTACAATTACTGATGACAAACATACTTATCATGGTAACCGTGGTTTAAATTATATTGAGTTTGCATTGTTTAATGAATTAAATTTTATTTATTGTTATTAATTCATATGTTCATTGCCATTTTCTTATTAATACTAATTACAGTTTTGTTTTCAGAATTAAACTGCAAGTGAACTTCTACTCTCTCTAAACAGTTATTTTATTTGAATGGTAATCATGTGTAAATACCAAAATCAATAAATCTCCACTTATCCTGAATCCTTTTATGATAATTTAATTTTATGTTTAAACAATGAGTTTTCTCGTCATCTTTATAGATATAACAAGGTTCATGAATAACATTTTAAAACTCAACAATCTTTGTAACGATTAATCAAAGAAAATGAATTAAAGCAAAACCATGGTGGTAAAGTAACATCGCAATATGTTAGTAAATCTTTACCTAGCCATTTGTTTTATTATATTGATGTTTTTATTTAAAAAGAATCTTAACAATGATTATGAAAGAATATCTCAAGAATTTATCCCAGGGTTTTTAAATTCTCAAAATTAATAAATCTTACTTCTTGAATATATTTGTTTATGTGCTTTATTAAATTCCTTTTATTTTATATACTAAACTTTATCCTTCTCAACTCTCTTTATTTTATTAGTATAATTCTTGAATTCATAAGTTGAGTTAGGTCTGTATGAATTTTAATTTAGAACCTTTTGGCTTTTGAGTACCTTACAAGGGACATTTGAACAAAATTTGTTTGATCAAATATGATACTGTTATATCTAAATGAAGGTATAACCTCATTTACAACTTTTAAATACAACTTTTCGAGTTGTATTTTAAAGTTTTAATAGCTTAATAAATAATTAGATAATTCATAATTAAAACAATTTTTTTTATTTACCTTAACTTCACTTTTAGAAACGATACTGCAAAACACTTCGCATTAAACTTTTTTTATAAAGCAATTAAATTGCGGATTCTGGTAAGCAAATGTTTATTGCCTTTTGTAAATTGTTTAACTCAATAACAGAGGCTCCTTTTTTTTATTATTGTTAGATGATTTTATGATGTAAAAACATCAAGATGTAAATGCACGTATTGAAAAGATGTTTATTCACAATCATATTGCAATATGTACATTTCATATGTTGTAAAAACCATGGAAAGTAAGCTATTGCTATAGCACCACCAAAGTGGTTAACAATTTCCTTTACATGTCTGTAAAACTGACATGTAAAGTTATGGCAAACTATTTTTTCTGAATAATTTAAAACAGGACGTTTTATCCGATTTAAATTTAAGTTTTTATAAATATATTTAACGCTAAAAACATATTTTTTATTTAATATTAGTTCTATTTTTATTTTTCTGTATTTTATAGTTAATAATTACAATGGAATTAATTAATTTCTAATTTTAAAATACTGAGCGCATACATTGCCATCTACCGGCGAAGAATAAAACCTTACTTAAAATTTCTTTTGGTCGATAGATGGCTCTGATTGAAATTATGACAGTTTATAAAAAATTTATTCTAAAATTTAAAATTACTTTTTATTTTGATTATCTTAAGTCTAATTATTGTGAATAAAATAGTATACATGTTTCGTTGGTAAAGTTTCCACGCCTCGCGATATTGTTTGACCTCGACGTACCGTCTCGGTCAAACAATTATCGCTTGGCTTCTAAAGATATCCTTTACCAACTCAACATGTAATATACTATTTTCTACTCCTACCTGTAAATCACCCGTTTTCTTCACGCTTCGCGCAATGGAAATGTATGCAGTTCCAGTAAAGTGTACGGATATAATTTCATATCCGTACAGTGTACGGATATGAAAACAGCCAATCAAAGCAGTCCAATTTGACACTTCTTTATTTATAATTAATTTAACCTACTTTTATAATAAGTATAGTAGACAGAGTTTTGACGGAGTTTGGTAGCTCAGTCTGTAGAAGATAGGTATAAATAAACTGAAGCTGACCAACGTAGGTTCAATTCCAGCTGGGAGAATAATTCTTTTTTAATTTTTTTTATAAAACAAGATTTAAAATAATAATTTTTCTTCGAAAATGTTAATTTCTGTAAAGTTTTAACAATTCTCTTAAAAATTCTACAATGACAGGTGGATTTTACAAACCATATTTTGAAACGAAGCTAAATTTTGGCCCACGTTGGACCGCCAATGAAACGAGAGTTTTTCTCACAAGAACACAATTATAAAAATGCCCCGCGATTGGGCGACAATGAAACGAAGCTTTTTAGCCACGGTAAAATAACAATAAAACTATAAAGTTACATAAAATTATTCATACTTACTTTATCATACATTACTCAAAATATTCACCATGGCTTGAGATTTAAACCCTTTCTTACAAATTTATTTATTCAGATCGTAGGTATTGGTTCCTCAGTTGTGTAAATTGTGAAAAGGACTAGATAAAGGTTTCAGAACACAAATAATAACTCAAAAAGGGCGCCATCTGATTATGAAGCTTAGAAGTGTTTATAAGTATAAACAATCAAAGATGTTAATTGAATAAGCTTTTAAAAGAATATAAAATTCACTAACCAGAAAATGAATTAAATATTAGATTGGAAACAAAAAGGTTTTGTTTATGTTTAAAATTTAGAATAAAGATGAAATAAAATGTTCATAATGATATGGTTCCGTTTTTAGATCTTTAGTATAAACTGAAGACATTTATTAAACAATAAGGGAATAGATAAAAATATAACAATACACATGAATAATAAAGCACACACAAAATAGGTTTATTACAATAAAAATCAATATTCATTTACTAACGATTAACCTCTCTAAGATAATTACACTAAAACAACTCAAGAAAGATTTACACAAAACCTTTTAATCAGCAAGAATAACCAAGAAATCTATTATATTGGTCAAATAGAATTAATCAGTAAAATTTATTTAATTATGAAAATTATGTGAACTCAACTTCGTCGAAAAAATCGACAAACAAATATCTAATTAGGCAAATTAGATTAATCTAAATATTATCAGCATTGATTATTTTAAGATTCTTTAACATTAAAGTTTTAAGGTTTCTGGATATTATAGAGAGCTCTCTTCCTAATAAAAAATTACAAAATTCCTGGTATAAAGGATTTTTAAACTACACTGCAATAATAAACAATCACTTATAAAATACGGTACCTTTAATCTTTATCCAACTAAATTCGTAGAGGACAAACAAAAACAATCCATTAGAAATTGGAAAATGGCCTCTATTTCGGAAGATCGTCGTTGACACCTACTTGGTCTTGAAGTGTTGATTTTCAGTGACAGAATCCAGGAATGAGATTCAATTTAATTACTATCATTTGCGCATATGATTTCACAAATAAATTTGATCGAGCACACATTAAACAATCCAAGATTTTAAAATGTTTATACACTATAACGTATTTACTTTTAGTTACGAAATAAAACGGTAGTGTTTCTCAGAAATTTAAATAATTTTAACCACAAATAGCACTTCATGCGTTTAAATTCTTCGCACGTAGTTTTAATTTACTGTATTATTTTATAGAAGAACGAGAATCTGTCATTAAATTCTGTATCAATTTTACGTAGTTTTTTTTTACAATAAAACTGCACTAGTTTTAAAACCAAACAAAACGAAATATTTGTGTTTAATAGTTCTTCACCATAACATGAAACACCATTGTTTATTCGCGTTACAAAATTATAAATCTTTCTAACACGATTTAACGAGACGTAATTCCTTTCAAAACTTGCACATTGCGACCAAATAACACTAAAACTGTACTGTACTGTATTTATAATTTATATAAATTCTAAAGGATTAATAAACTGTAATTCAGTAGCATTGATTCAAAATCAACCACTATTGATCGGAGCTCAATCGATGAACTTTCACACCCTAGGCTTAAGCGGAAAAATATCGACCGCAATCGACCGCTTGCTGTAGGGGCTTGATCAGGAATCTCTTGCGCCAACACAAGGCGAGGGTATTTATCATCTCGGTCCCGAATCTCGCGCGTAGAAACATATGTTTTTATACAGTAAGGATGCTTTTTGGTTGACCTTCTATAGGACTTTCGACCCAAAGCAAGAGAAAGTAGTACTTGAGAAAATTGCGCGCAAACTGGTACGAAGTGGCACTCATCTGGCGTCTAGACTTAATATTAGCTTCAAAATCACTACGCGGGAACTCGTTTTTTAGATTTCAAATACACATAAAAGACAAAGAAAAATTTGTTTTTAAGTCCTGTATTCTCGGAATATTAGCAGAAGTGTTTTTGTGAAATTGATGACCAAGTACTTCTCACAGTTCTCTGTATCAAAGTCTCTCTTGAAATAATGGATATTAATACAGAATTATAAACGAACAAAATGCTAAAAGTAGTTAGGCAACACCGATTCTAGCCCAAAATCCCATGTTATTTCTTATGGAGGTCCAAAAACGCCGAAAACGTGACAAATGATAGTGCGCCGACTCGCGACTCGAGGTCATCCGCGGTTCATCCAGACACGCGGCAGTAATTTCATATTACCTTTTTAATAATTATCTGTTATATTAATAATAATAATAAAACATTTAATATTTATTAAAATCCCTAAAAATTAATTCCCCTTCTCTTGGTGGATGTCTCATATAAAATTATTAGATTTTAAAATACATTTTCCGCGACTCGGTCCGGCGCGCGTATTAACAAAAGTGTATATATTCTTTCTAAGTGTTAACAACAAATCAAGGTAACCTTTATCATCAGTTTTATAACTTTCTTTTCTAAATACTATTGCATAACTATTATAAATATTATTTCATCCATAGATCCGAAATATCAAATTATAGAATTATATTAGTTGAAGCGTCTGTAATATTACGTTTTCCATAAATACTAGATATAATTAATCAACTTCATTATAAATTAAGTAGAAAGCATTATATTTTTCAAGTCATTCCTTTTTATGAAAAACAGTTCGTAATAGAGTTTACTTTAAGGATGGATACCTTATAACTACGCTTATCGAAAACAAATATAGACAAGCAGGTAACATTTTAAGAATGTTGATCTAATAAGGTACTAAACTGATTAGGAGTCCTTTACAAATTTATCAGGCTGAATGTAATTAGAAAATATATTCTATTGCTTACCAATTAGATTATTATATATGATGTTAACATATAATAAAGACACTAAAGTACTTTTACTATTATATAAAATTCGAAAAAAATGAAATGAATTGTATTGAGCAAACATGAATCGCTAGGAAAACGTTTAAAAAATCCCTTTTTCAACCTTTGCAATGTAAAAGCATGCCTTCAAAGCAATAAATAAATAATCTTTCTTTTAAAATAAATTAAAAAATAAAAAACATGTAAATATATGCTAAAATGTTTCAGATATGATTAATTAAAACATTCAAGTTTCATCACGTCTATAAGACATGTGACCCTATGACGTAAGATCATGATATTAGATATACGTTAGATAGCTTAAATATGAGAGTTTTAGAAGGATAAACTATTTAATAAAGCTATAAACGATAAAAATTATCGAAACAATTCTCAGATAGATTGGCATTTACCTGTAGAATTTGCCTGTCAGAACAAGATATTAGGCGGGTCATTAACTCAGTTGTGTATCTAGCATTCAATAATATTATAATTCTAATGCAGAAAATATATAGACTTACCCCTTTGCGTATTTGTGCCAGTACAAACTAAAACGGGAAAACAATAACTTAATCACCAAGAAGGAATATTACACTAATCATCTTTTTTAAAAATTAAAAACCGGTCATTGTCTATACAGTGCAACGTACCGCGATAAACTGAACTTATTTTCAAATCTACCTTACCCTCGACGACAAAAAGGGAAACACCCTGAGGCAATATACATTCTTTTAAAAAGACACGATTTGACCTGTAAATCACTAGAAATTTGAGGTTTTATACCTGCTTCGAACCCCCAAAACAGGTGATTTTTAATGGATCTTTCTGTAAAAATTCTCCCTTTTCAAACTTCTTTAAAGGATTTTACTGTAATCAATATCATCTTAAAACTCTTTCTTGATATTTGCCACTTGATTTACAAAACAACATTTGGAGTGTATAAATTTCACATTTTAAATTATTATTTACATATGTTGATTCCGTTTATAAATGAATCGTTGCTTTGGACACCCCGTTGCATTACTTTTTACATTTATTTATGATATGCTATATAATACACCAGTCACATTGAATGCATTATTACCTGTCCAGATAAAAAATTATTAAAGCATAGCATATAACTAAGTAGGGGATATATTTAACTTTTCATTCTAATCAATTTACAACAAATTTCATAAAAGTATATTACAAGCAGCAAAGGGTAGACCAAAAAAAACTCCAGAGGGCTGACTGAAATATTTGTTAACAGAATAATGATAACAATTAATAAAACATATAGCTACTGACCACGGCCTATTTGATAAGTTAACTAATTCCCAATAGTTTTCTCTCTCTAGTAATTAAGCCTTATCCACAATTAGTTTGTAACAGCTGATACACCATCCATCTTGAGATTTAATAACCTTACATTTAAAAGATTCAACATTTAAAAGTATACAAAAGCAGAATCTATTAGTCATTTCATTTAAATCCACAGCATAATAAACAGTTTCCGCATAGCATTTTAATATATGAACTGAACTGATTTATGTATCGTATTATTTAAATTCCACCTTATTACATCCAGTAACTCGGTAATTTTTCCTAGCTTTTAGCTGTTTTCTCGGCGGTACGTGTAAACGGGATATAGAACGAAATTCTAACTCTAGATTTCAGTCTCAGTGCAGCAACTCAACGAGTAACACTTATCTCTCTTCACATCCATATTTAACCTTTATAATAAAAACATGTCTTTCGCCAGCGAACTTGTTGAAGAGTTAAGGAGACTTGTCTACGACTCACAGATAGATGATGATAGTAATGCTATCCTCAGAGCCTTAAAACAATGTACCATAACAATAAGAAAACTTAATAAGGCACTAGATTCAGCGTCATCATTGGGAGCGAAGAACCATCTATTAGCCTGCTTGGCTCAAGCGAAATCTTATCGAGAGACAGTCAAAGCCTTAAAAACTGTAGGCGAGGGATATAACCAGCGAAAAGAGACAGCCTGTAGCCGAGTCAAATGGTCAGACATGAAATCAGCATTTAAAGGACGTATGCGAACTGCTGCAATAACTAACATCAGGCATATTGATCCGAAGACTTTCATGGAAGACTGTTTAGTCATTTTTCAGAGACGTATGCTGAATGCGTTGAAGAAGGATGCGGCGTTAAAGGTGAACACGGCTTTAACAGGCATGTTTGAAGTCAAAAAAGGGGATACTATTATGGAAGAAATAAAATATATAAACACTAAAAATGTAGCCATATACCGATATAGTAATTTAGCCCAATGGTACAAGATCAATATTCAAGATCCTATCCTTAAGGATCTCGAAGAGTTTCAAGTAAGTATAGACATTGTAGAAAGTTAGAAATAAACTAACACACATATATTTCTTTATCTAGCAAAAAGATAGCGGATGGACGCTTAAATCAATCATTAACCTCCAGCTCAATATCAATAAGTATACCCAACAGCTCGGCTCATCCTATTAAATCTGAAGCTCAACATAAATCACATAATACAGCGAGTGTACTTGAGGTCCTCTACAAGCGTCCGAAGAAATTGACGAAGATACAAAACTTGTTTAAAAGTGTTTAAAATGTATATAATTTAAATAATTGTTCTCATATTTATCCTGTATTAATAAAACTCAACAAATGTTTTATTGTCTTTTATTTTATTTTTATGTTTTATTCTGTAAGTTACTACAAGTCTACGAGTAATCAACTTATGCATTGCATTCGATGACCTAGTGACGGGGAGATAGGAGTAGGTACAATCGGTTTATGTTATGCTCCCTCGTAGTCTTAACAGAGTAATTATACTATGCAGGGGTAAGCACTATCTTTTTCCTTGAGGTTATGTTTTAGTTCGAGTTTAAGCTTAAATAACTTTACTATTGACGGCATAGACCCTTTATTTTCATATAGTAGCGACAACGATCGATCTCGCCGCTAGCTCAAAAGCATCAGAACGATGTTGACAACATTGACGATGACTATCTCAGTAGCCGTCATAGAAGCTTCTGCAGGTCTCGGAAAACTCCTGCTGCTGCTGCCTCTGGTAATGCTATGAAATAAAAACGTATCAAGATGATGGAGGAACTCAAAAGGATCATCTACCAGAACGTTTACTGTGAGAGGTAAAGAAATAAGAAACATATATAGAATGTATGTCGTTTATTTTATCATCAGTGTTAAAATATCATGTTACATATAATTAGCAGTACAACAAGATCATTTTACACAGTACAAATTAAATATTTACTTATTCTATGATTTTTCTCGTTTTAAGCTCTGTGATGACTGAAATTATTTCGTTGTCGTTTTCGAGATTGCTGCTATGAGCTTTCTTTGTGGCGTACAACAATTGTAGTCGATCCACTAGTTGATCAGGCGTACTCTGATGTATCCAATTCGGTTTCATCATCTTGTTTAACTTTTTGGGAAGACTAACCTCAAAGTCTGTAATTCTGTATAAATTTGGTCTGATTACATTTTCGTATTTCCAATGTTTAACGCTTATTAGTCGACCGTTGCGCCTATAGTCTTTCTTATGAGCATTAGTAAGTGAGATTATTTTCATATAGTTGTCGATATCTTCCTCTGTTGGACTAGGAGAGCTTATTCGTTTAAGCGTTAGTAAATTAAACAGGCCGGATGTTCCATTGAAAAGGTTGTTTTTAATTAAAATATCTTTTCCCTGAAACTGTACTCGCGAACAACCAAATCGCCACTCATCGATGTCGTTATATAGAGCGTACCTAGTTTTGTCTACGTTTTTGTTTTTTTCCGCTAACTAATAATGCTCTATAATGGTTAGAGAATTCGTGATAATCTTTTAAGCTAGAATCGCATTCTTCTTCTTCATCATCAGCAGATGTAGCGAGAGATGATTGTTCAAGCTCTGGTGAGAGATTGATAGCAACGGTCTCCGATCGCGGTATAACACGATTATCATGAGGTTCTGCTTTATCACAGTGAAAGTAGGCTAATTTCTTACGGATAGCATTACGAGCGTTTATTACTTCATCATCATCATCGAGCCTTATTTCTTTATTTATGTCACAAGGTTCATTGGTATGCATACGTTTCAGATTCATGTCTTTAAATATTTCATTATTTCTAGGTGACGACTTATTATCAACAACTATGGTATTATGAACTGTGTTCAAATGACTTCTATAGTTATCAAGGCGTGTAAAATACTTTAAACAAATAGAACACTGAACTTTATACCCCTGGTGTATCTTCAAATGGCGAGCAAACCCTGAGCGTAAAACACTCATACAACATACGTCACACTTGCGTCGCTGGTTCATATCGACTAATAATTGATCATGAACTCCTATTTATATAACATGTTCTTCAGGTCACTCTTAATTAACCCTAGCACTACGTCTATCATCACCCGGTCAATCTTCCTTTATCATCACTAATTAACCCTGGCTAGCCGTCCTTAAGCATGAATTCACCCTTGGCACGGGTCAATGCTTCGATAAATACCTGAGAAACCCAGGTTATGAGTAATAATAATAATAATAATAATAATGTTTATGCGTCTGTTTCTCTAATCTACTAACTTTATCAATAGATCTCTTTGGTAGAGCTATGGAGAGCATGACGTCATCAGATGACAGTTACAAGCCTTCAGGGATACATAGTTTAGAACCAGTGCATGATTCTCGTACACGAGAATTTGCAGACATTCAGGGTAGACATAATAGCGCCACATACAAATTTCTTTTTATACTCCAAATACCATCAGTATGAGATTCCTGTAATCAAAGATGGCTGCCAACAAATCACAGCGTAGTAGGCGTGATCCAAGATAGGTTAGGTTAGAACACGTGATGTTTCATTTACTAGCACGACTAAGGGCGAAGGGTGAAGCGACTAGTATGACTAAGGGTGAAGAGACTAGCATGACTAAGGCTGAAGGATGACGAGACTAGCATGGCTAAGGGTGAAGGGAGAAGGGTGACTATATATAAAAGGTAGATCGTTATCAGCGAGAGAGTACACGAATAAAGCCGAATCTTTCCGATGGCGAACATCCTAGGTTACAGAGCTGGTAAGTAGTCATCCTATGAGAGAGAAAGAGTTTCCGCTTAGTGAAAGGATGATCCAATCCCAGAGTTAGCGCTAAATCTAGGGAATTCCAAGATGGCTCCTTCAAATGACAAATTCAAAATGACACATGCAAAATTGTCAGATTTAATAGGTTAGGTTAGAACACGTGATGTTTTATTTAAATTATACATGAGACTAGCATGACTAAGGGTGAAGAGACTAGCATGACTAAGGCTGAAGGATGACGAGACTAGCATGGCTAAGGGCGAAGGGAGGTTACTATATAAAAGGTAGATCGTCATCAACGAGAGAGAGAGAGTACACGAATAAAGCCGAAGATTTCCGACGGCAAACATCCTAAGCTACAGAGCCGGTAAGTAGTCATACTATGAGAGAGAGAAAGAGTTTCAGCTTAGTGAAAGGATCCAACCCCAGAGTTAGCGCTAAAATTTAAAGCTGTCAATTTTGCTATAATTTAAATAAAACATCACGTGTTCTAACCTAACCTATTAAATCTGACAATTTTGCATGTGTCATTTTGAATTTGTCATTTGAAGGAGCCATCTTGGAATTCCCTAGATTTAGCGCTAACTCTGGGATTGGATCATCCTTTCACTAAGCGGAAACTCTTTCTCTCTCATAGGATGACTACTTACCAGCTCTGTAACCTAGGATGTTCGCCATCGGAAAGATTCGGCTTTATTCGTGTACTCTCTCGCTGATAACGATCTACCTTTTATATATAGTCACCCTTCTCCCTTCACCCTTAGCCATGCTAGTCTCGTCATCCTTCAGCCTTAGTCATGCTAGTCTCTTCACCCTTAGTCATACTAGTCGCTTCACCCTTCGCCCTTAGTCGTGCTAGTAAATGAAACATCACGTGTTCTAACCTAACCTATCTTGGATCACGCCTACTACGCTGTGATTTGTTGGCAGCCATCTTTGATTACAGGAATCTCATACTGATGGTATTTGGAGTATAAAAAGAAATTTGTATGTGGCGCTATTATGTCTACCCTGAATGTCTGCAAATTCTCGTGTACGAGAATCATGCACTGGTTCTAAACTATGTATCCCTGAAGGCTTGTAACTGTCATCTGATGACGTCATGCTCTCCATAGCTCTACCAAAGAGATCTATTGATAAAGTTAGTAGATTAGAGAAACAGACGCATAAACATTATTATTATTATTATTATTATTACTCATAACCTGGGTTTCTCAGGTATTTATCGAAGCATTGACCCGTGCCAAGGGTGAATTCATGCTTAAGGACGGCTAGCCAGGGTTAATTAGTGATGATAAAGGAAGATTGACCGGGTGATGATAGACGTAGTGCTAGGGTTAATTAAGAGTGACCTGAAGAACATGTTATATAAATAGGAGTTCATGATCAATTATTAGTCGATATGAACCAGCGACGCAAGTGTGACGTATGTTGTATGAGTGTTTTACGCTCAGGGTTTGCTCGCCAGTTGAAGATACACCAGGGGTATAAAGTTCAGTGTTCTATTTGTTTAAAGTATTTTACACGCCTTGATAACTATAGAAGTCATTTGAACACAGTTCATAATACCATAGTTGTTGATAATAAGTCGTCACCTAGAAATAATGAAATATTTAAAGACATGAATCTGAAACGTATGCATACCAATGAACCTTGTGACATAAATAAAGAAATAAGGCTCGATGATGATGATGAAGTAATAAACGCTCGTAATGCTATCCGTAAGAAATTAGCCTACTTTCACTGTGATAAAGCAGAACCTCATGATAATCGTGTTATACCGCGATCGGAGACCGTTGCTATCAATCTCTCACCAGAGCTTGAACAATCATCTCTCGCTACATCTGCTGATGATGAAGAAGAAGAATGCGATTCTAGCTTAAAAGATTATCACGAATTCTCTAACCATTATAGAGCATTATTAGTTAGCGGAAAAAAACAAAAACGTAGACAAAACTAGGTACGCTCTATATAACGACATCAATGAGTGGCGATTTGGTTGTTCGCGAGTACAGTTTCAGGGAAAAGATATTTTAATTAAAAACAACCTTTTCAATGGAACATCCGGCCTGTTTAATTTACTAACGCTTAAACGAATAAGCTCTCCTAGTCCAACAGAGGAAGATATCGACAACTATATGAAAATAATCTCACTTACTAATGCTCATAAGAAAGACTATAGGCGCAACGGTCGACTAATAAGCGTTAAACATTGGAAATACGAAAATGTAATCAGACCAAATTTATACAGAATTACAGACTTTGAGGTTAGTCTTCCCAAAAAGTTAAACAAGATGATGAAACCGAATTGGATACATCAGAGTACGCCTGATCAACTAGTGGATCGACTACAATTGTTGTACGCCACAAAGAAAGCTCATAGCAGCAATCTCGAAAACGACAACGAAATAATTTCAGTCATCACAGAGCTTAAAACGAGAAAAATCATAGAATAAGTAAATATTTAATTTGTACTGTGTAAAATGATCTTGTTGTACTGCTAATTATATGTAACATGATATTTTAACACTGATGATAAAATAAACGACATACATTCTATATATGTTTCTTATTTCTTTACCTCTCACAGTAAACGTTCTGGTAGATGATCCTTTTGAGTTCCTCCATCATCTTGATACGTTTTTATTTCATAGCATTACCAGAGGCAGCAGCAGCAGGAGTTTTCCGAGACCTGCAGAAGCTTCTATGACGGCTACTGAGATAGTCATCGTCAATGTTGTCAACATCGTTCTGATGCTTTTGAGCTAGCGGCGAGATCGATCGTTGTCGCTACTATATGAAAATAAAGGGTCTATGCCGTCAATAGTAAAGTTATTTAAGCTTAAACTCGAACTAAAACATAACCTCAAGGAAAAAGATAGTGCTTACCCCTGCATAGTATAATTACTCTGTTAAGACTACGAGGGAGCATAACATAAACCGATTGTACCTACTCCTATCTCCCCGTCACTAGGTCATCGAATGCAATGCATAAGTTGATTACTCGTAGACTTGTAGTAACTTACAGAATAAAACATAAAAATAAAATAAAAGACAATAAAACATTTGTTGAGTTTTATTAATACAGGATAAATATGAGAACAATTATTTAAATTATATACATTTTAAACACTTTTAAACAAGTTTTGTATCTTCGTCAATTTCTTCGGACGCTTGTAGAGGACCTCAAGTACACTCGCTGTATTATGTGATTTATGTTGAGCTTCAGATTTAATAGGATGAGCCGAGCTGTTGGGTATACTTATTGATATTGAGCTGGAGGTTAATGATTGATTTAAGCGTCCATCCGCTATCTTTTTGCTAGATAAAGAAATATATGTGTGTTAGTTTATTTCTAACTTTCTACAATGTCTATACTTACTTGAAACTCTTCGAGATCCTTAAGGATAGGATCTTGAATATTGATCTTGTACCATTGGGCTAAATTACTATATCGGTATATGGCTACATTTTTAGTGTTTATATATTTTATTTCTTCCATAATAGTATCCCCTTTTTTGACTTCAAACATGCCTGTTAAAGCCGTGTTCACCTTTAACGCCGCATCCTTCTTCAACGCATTCAGCATACGTCTCTGAAAAATGACTAAACAGTCTTCCATGAAAGTCTTCGGATCAATATGCCTGATGTTAGTTATTGCAGCAGTTCGCATACGTCCTTTAAATGCTGATTTCATGTCTGACCATTTGACTCGGCTACAGGCTGTCTCTTTTCGCTGGTTATATCCCTCGCCTACAGTTTTTAAGGCTTTGACTGTCTCTCGATAAGATTTCGCTTGAGCCAAGCAGGCTAATAGATGGTTCTTCGCTCCCAATGATGACGCTGAATCTAGTGCCTTATTAAGTTTTCTTATTGTTATGGTACATTGTTTTAAGGCTCTGAGGATAGCATTACTATCATCATCTATCTGTGAGTCGTAGACAAGTCTCCTTAACTCTTCAACAAGTTCGCTGGCGAAAGACATGTTTTTATTATAAAGGTTAAATATGGATGTGAAGAGAGATAAGTGTTACTCGTTGAGTTGCTGCACTGAGACTGAAATCTAGAGTTAGAATTTCGTTCTATATCCCGTTTACACGTACCGCCGAGAAAACAGCTAAAAGCTAGGAAAAATTACCGAGTTACTGGATGTAATAAGGTGGAATTTAAATAATACGATACATAAATCAGTTCAGTTCATATATTAAAATGCTATGCGGAAACTGTTTATTATGCTGTGGATTTAAATGAAATGACTAATAGATTCTGCTTTTGTATACTTTTAAATGTTGAATCTTTTAAATGTAAGGTTATTAAATCTCAAGATGGATGGTGTATCAGCTGTTACAAACTAATTGTGGATAAGGCTTAATTACTAGAGAGAGAAAACTATTGGGAATTAGTTAACTTATCAAATAGGCCGTGGTCAGTAGCTATATGTTTTATTAATTGTTATCATTATTCTGTTAACAAATATTTCAGTCAGCCCTCTGGAGTTTTTTTTGGTCTACCCTTTGCTGCTTGTAATATACTTTTATGAAATTTGTTGTAAATTGATTAGAATGAAAAGTTAAATATATCCCCTACTTAGTTATATGCTATGCTTTAATAATTTTTTATCTGGACAGGTAATAATGCATTCAATGTGACTGGTGTATTATATAGCATATCATAAATAAATGTAAAAAGTAATGCAACGGGGTGTCCAAAGCAACGATTCATTTATAAACGGAATCAACATATGTAAATAATAATTTAAAATGTGAAATTTATACACTCCAAATGTTGTTTTGTAAATCAAGTGGCAAATATCAAGAAAGAGTTTTAAGATGATATTGATTACAGTAAAATCCTTTAAAGAAGTTTGAAAAGGGAGAATTTTTACAGAAAGATCCATTAAAAATCACCTGTTTTGGGGGTTCGAAGCAGGTATAAAACCTCAAATTTCTAGTGATTTACAGGTCAAATCGTGTCTTTTTAAAAGAATGTATATTGCCTCAGGGTGTTTCCCTTTTTGTCGTCGAGGGTAAGGTAGATTTGAAAATAAGTTCAGTTTATCGCGGTACGTTGCACTGTATAGACAATGACCGGTTTTTAATTTTTAAAAAAGATGATTAGTGTAATATTCCTTCTTGGTGATTAAGTTATTGTTTTCCCGTTTTAGTTTGTACTGGCACAAATACGCAAAGGGGTAAGTCTATATATTTTCTGCATTAGAATTATAATATTATTGAATGCTAGATACACAACTGAGTTAATGACCCGCCTAATATCTTGTTCTGACAGGCAAATTCTACAGGTAAATGCCAATCTATCTGAGAATTGTTTCGATAATTTTTATCGTTTATAGCTTTATTAAATAGTTTATCCTTCTAAAACTCTCATATTTAAGCTATCTAACGTATATCTAATATCATGATCTTACGTCATAGGGTCACATGTCTTATAGACGTGATGAAACTTGAATGTTTTAATTAATCATATCTGAAACATTTTAGCATATATTTACATGTTTTTTATTTTTTAATTTATTTTAAAAGAAAGATTATTTATTTATTGCTTTGAAGGCATGCTTTTACATTGCAAAGGTTGAAAAAGGGATTTTTTAAACGTTTTCCTAGCGATTCATGTTTGCTCAATACAATTCATTTCATTTTTTTCGAATTTTATATAATAGTAAAAGTACTTTAGTGTCTTTATTATATGTTAACATCATATATAATAATCTAATTGGTAAGCAATAGAATATATTTTCTAATTACATTCAGCCTGATAAATTTGTAAAGGACTCCTAATCAGTTTAGTACCTTATTAGATCAACATTCTTAAAATGTTACCTGCTTGTCTATATTTGTTTTCGATAAGCGTAGTTATAAGGTATCCATCCTTAAAGTAAACTCTATTACGAACTGTTTTTCATAAAAAGGAATGACTTGAAAAATATAATGCTTTCTACTTAATTTATAATGAAGTTGATTAATTATATCTAGTATTTATGGAAAACGTAATATTACAGACGCTTCAACTAATATAATTCTATAATTTGATATTTCGGATCTATGGATGAAATAATATTTATAATAGTTATGCAATAGTATTTAGAAAAGAAAGTTATAAAACTGATGATAAAGGTTACCTTGATTTGTTGTTAACACTTAGAAAGAATATATACACTTTTGTTAATACGCGCGCCGGACCGAGTCGCGGAAAATGTATTTTAAAATCTAATAATTTTATATGAGACATCCACCAAGAGAAGGGGAATTAATTTTTAGGGATTTTAATAAATATTAAATGTTTTATTATTATTATTAATATAACAGATAATTATTAAAAAGGTAATATGAAATTACTGCCGCGTGTCTGGATGAACCGCGGATGACCTCGAGTCGCGAGTCGGCGCACTATCATTTGTCACGTTTTCGGCGTTTTTGGACCTCCATAAGAAATAACATGGGATTTTGGGCTAGAATCGGTGTTGCCTAACTACTGCTAAACATCAATTTATGATGCTACGTTCTTTAGGTGTATACAAATAAGAAACAATCCTTTCTTGAAATGTTTTTAATTTATAGGAAATATTCGCATAACGAAATTCTAATTCGAATAAAGCAGTCTTGCAGGACCGAACTTAAGATTTTTAATAAGAATAAATGCAAAATTCTACATACTAAATGCCGGTGGAAGATGTACCGTTACAATTTTAGCATGGATAAAAGCATAGGTTAATCCATACATTCGATTTCTCAAGGAGACATGCAATTTATTTTGTAATTGTTTTACTTAGTCGAAGAAAAAAGATACTGTACAACTTGGGTGGAATGCCTATATCGCCCTCGAACGATTGAGGCACTTCGCCTGCGGCGTTGTGCTGTGATTGATTGATTGTGATTTTTGTACATATAAATTATTTTTTGAAAACAAGTACATACGTATGATTATTTAGCTGTAAGTACTAAATAGTAGATTGACTGAAATTATACAAATTGTAAACGTATTATTACTATTGTCTTTACAAATTTAATGTTTACTTTTGTCGTTTTTAAAATTCTAGATGTATCATGAGTGAATCCGATGAAGGAAAATTGGGGTGTACACTCGTACACCTCCAAACATCGTGGAAGCGGCTCACATTACATCTCTTAATTTATTGCCAAATATTTCACGTTAAAAATATGAATGCGAGTATAAATTCTAGGTTAAAAAACTTTCTTAGCTGTTGGTGGTTTATTACTTTGTTTGTTGTCGTAGATAAAGTATAGTGTGTAACGCGTGCAAAAACACCAATTTCTTAATTTATTGCCAAATATTTCACGTAAAAAATATGAATGCGAGTATAAATTCTAGGTTAAAAAACTTTCTTAGCTGTTGGTGGTTTATTACTTTTTTTGTTGTCGTAGATAAAGTATAGTGTGTAACGCGTGCAAAAACACCAATTTCTCACCAAATTGGCACTTTTCTGCACTTGTAACACAATATACTATTATAATATATTGTGTACATTATAATATACTAAAACAGCTCCTGGTGCTGGCAGATCTGGTTAAGGTTTTCTGCAGTTTCCCTTAGCTGTAACACAAATGTGGGATTTGCGCTGTTCCATCTATAAGTCGGCTGCAGCCGCACATTGGGCCTACATAATAATAATAATCGCCCCCTCCCTCCCGCACAAGCTTATAGCTTCTGGGGCCTTGGTTTAGGTTATGGGTTGTAGTAATTATTATTATATTATTATTATATAATTGTGCACCGGTTGTATATAAAAAACACCGGGATTTTTAAAGAATCAAGTGACACCATCTACTTTTTTTATTTCTTACAATTTTTATACAAGAATAATTTATTATAAACTTTTTATTAATAAGTTTAATAAAACGTTATTATCCTTCTGTTTATTTACAAAAACATTATTTTTCAAATTTTTATTTTACCTGTGTCTAAACCGCCAAGAAAAATAATTGTTATTATTTATATCATTTTTATAAACAATACATAATTTATCTATGTAAGTAACAGTACTATGCAACACATTTACATACATAAATACTTTCTTTGTTAAAACATTTTTTTAATTTCAATAAGGTTACATAACCTTACCTTTAGTATTAGTTTCCCTTCTTAAAAATCTAATACAAATATTTTTGTTTTTTTATAAATTTAGTGTTTGTAACCTTTATTCATTAGTTGAAAGAAATACAGCTTAACCAAAGTTTAACCATTGTTTTAATCAACAATAGAAAAGATAATAGAACGATATGAACTTAGACAAATCGTACTTTTTTTTATATGGTAAGAAATTTTCTTTAATATTTAAAAATAACAATAACCTCTAATAATAACGTTTGAGTTGCAAGTACTATTGAATTTTATTAAAACACAGAACAAACAAATTCAGACTATGTCAAAATCTATAACAATATATAAAAAAATCAGTTGGTCCAAGGAAGATGCCCTAAGGTACCCCACAGAAAACAGCTCTATATCTCGCTTTACTTAAACAGTTTCCAATTCTAACACATTGTTTCCTGTTGGTAAGGTAAATTTTAATTAATTTATGTCAACCCACGAATACCAATACGGTTAGTTTTTTGTAATACTTTGAATGTGAAACAAATCGCAAGCATTCCTCTAAATCGATAAATATAAATAAAATTTTTTGTTTTTTTTTAAGTTTTATTAGTTTAGTTTTACTAGTTAGTGACAGACTTGAATCCAGTGTACTTTTTAATTTTTAAAACCGTATTGAATTGGCAATAAATAGATATTATCAAGAAAATTATGAAGAAACAAATGTGGAACGTCATAGAATGGGCTTACGTAGTTTTATATCTTTAGCTATCATATAGGTACCAAAATCACCTTGATTAAAGCAGCTGGGTGAGAACTGTTATCATACAAGTAGCTAAGTAAAATATTTAACACACAATAAAATAAATAACCAAATTGATAACGTGACCACAAACATCTTATTTATTAAACAGCAAAATAAAATGAGTTAAATAAAATAAATATAAATAAATAAATGAAACCCAAGAAGGGTTTATTATTGATTATTATTCAAATGGATTTACATAGAAATAAATTTAATGCTGACTGATAATTTTAAATAATTTGTGATTGAACAAACATATGACTCGCATAAAGTTCAAGTAAACTTACACAAAGAAATTTTTTAAGAAAGCTTTTAAGTTAATTGTCTTAACAGAAATAATAATAATAAGTTCTTTATGTTTGTCTTTTATTTAGTTTTTGTTGGCGCAAATAAACACTGTCTTCTAATTTACCCGTTTGTAGGTAAGCTGGTACACAAACCACAAGTCTCCTCTTTGCCAGAATTCCAAAACGTCCAATAATATCCGATCAGCTGAGTTACTTGTTATTGTTAAATTCAAGAATGTACTTGAATTTAAAATTATGGAAATTTCAATGATAAACCATGATAATCTTATTCCAATAATAATTGTTACACGTAAGTAAATCTTGAAATATTTATAGTTCTTTGTTTACAACAATAATGGAAACATAACCCTACTTTTATTTATTGCAATTTGAGCTCGCAGTTTTTTATTGCAGGAGTATTTATACTCTGAAAACATTTGGAAAATAACAAAATGCGACGCGAATGACGTCAGTATAATTTTTACAATAATAAAAATTATTAAATTTCTTAGTTTCTCTAAATTACATAGAAATGTAGCTCATAGATTTACAAACAAAATGATATAAGATACTTGTATCTTAAATTGGCTGAAGAGTTTGCAAGTCAAAGACAACGATAGCTGTCAACTAGATTTTAAACTGTTAATTACTTCTTAACTATACAACTCTAAGCTATAACTTTAAGTCTGGAGCTGTTGTTTGCACATTAACCTACTTGCTTTTTCTATGTATTTTCTTTAAATGTGAATAATTAATATCGTGTCTTGAAAATTTGTAGGTATCTAGATAATTTGTATGTCTTACCAAACTAGTTGCTGACTTAGAATTACTTGATGATTTCTTTGCTGAAACTCACCTGAAACAAAAAGGATAATAAATTATTCTAATACAGCAAGTGACGTAATAAGAAAATTAATTTCCAAACAGTCTATTAATTAGCTTCTTAAAAAATCTAAATCAACTCCCCGTACAAGTTACAATAATCGATAATAATTAATCATAAAATATATAAAGATTAGGGAGCCATCAGCATGTATAAATTAGGCTTGCATTTCCGTGCAAGTCTCCCTCTCGATCTCTAAATTTCTGATCAAGCTTCTTTCGTAGATTTCCATGAAATATGAAAAAAAAGAGATCTGGTTTATGTTACGCTTGTCGTTTTCTGAGATACGTGAATCATTTATTATTGCCTTTGGGATAAGTTATATTAGGTATTCTGAATAAATCTAAAATGCCTGATTTGATAGGGCTTTACACTTGTATTTTATAGGTTAGTATAGGTTCTCTTTTAGGACTTTTGGTATTTGTAATTTCTTATATTTTCTGTTTTCATAAATATGTTCAGTTTGCCACTCAAAGTTTGATTTGTTTATACCATCTAATTTACCTGATGTGCCCAGCCTCCACGTCAATTACTGACCAATTAAGGCCAATCATATTCTGAATGTCTGTTGTAATTAATATATGTTGATTGCAATGTAGTTAAAATAGTAGCAATAGTCAATACCTTGGCTGTTCCGTTTTTACTCAAGTTTGACTGACTGCAACAGATTATTATTAGAGCTTAAACGCCTTCATGGGCCAGTCCATCATAGTGTAAATATCACTGAGAAAATAGAATAGTGTAATAAGGAATAAGTGAAACATTGACAGTTTATGTATAATCAATTAGACATTTATAATCAAATCGAAATGAGCTGCGCAACCCTTTCAAGCAACTTCTTGTTTAATAAAGTTAAATAACGCCAGGATCAGCTCATTTAAATGCTTAAATTACAATTTGTTTCAGTGTTTCAGATCGATGATTGTAATAAGTAATGCGACTGTCTCTTTACTAACTTATATACGTACTATTGATTTCACAATGATATATGACATAAATGCTAATATGATGCTATTTTATTTTTTTTAGCGTAAATGCATAGGATAAAATAATGAAATCATATTAGCTTTGCAGTCCTACATCATTATGAAACCAATAGTACATTTAAATCTTAAACATAGAATATTAAAAAATTTAAGAAATAGAAACACGCAAACACAATTTAAAACAATTTCACCATTTTCATCGTTTGCGAAAACGTAAGAAATTTAGCAAACAAAACAATTATGTTTTAACTTAACAAGTATGAAATTAAAAGCCAGAGGCAGAAAAAGAAGTTTGTCCAATAAATGTAATTATAAAGGTCAGGGAGAAACATATAGTAATGGAAATATAAAGCATCAAATTACTAAACAATAAAACTATTAAGGTTATAAACAGATTTTGATAAATTTTATAATACAGAATTTACGAAAAACGCATGTGAATTTTCAATACAAAAAGTTTGGATGTGTGAAAGGTATTTAAACAAATTATTCACAATCATTTAATGATTATTCAGTCACAATGGCTATTCACAATCACATCTAATTTACTTTTTAAATTAACAATTTCATTTCTCTACAGTTTATAAAATAATAGTAAATTTTCATAAATATTTTAAAAGGTGTAAAAGACTGAAATTTTTAATTATGAAAAAAGTGGACAACATGAATAATAATAACAATAACCTCATGTTACCAAATAAATACTACGGAGAAGGAACTCCAAAAGATTCCTTAATTGATTGTGTGACAAGCTAACCCGTCACATTAAAAAATATATAAGATGACAGTTTTATAGTTTGGTATTTGAGTTGGATTCTTGGGTTTAATGGCTTTTCGCAAAGTTTATAAAGTATTAGACAGAAATTTCGTCTAAATTTATCATTGGTGATGCATGATGTCACATTGAACGTGCAATTAGCTGAAGCACTATAGAACAGATTACCCCACCTAATATACTAAACAACTACAAGATTTTCTTTTCTTGTGGGTAGTAGAAGTAGAAGATAGACCGGAGAGAGCACACCGGAGAGAGCACGGTCATGTGAAACGTTTAAGTTTTGTCACACAAAATCAACAATAAAACTTATCATACTTACATTATCATAGATGCTCAAAATAGTCAAAATAGCCACAGCTTGAGATTTAGCTCTATCTTACAAATTTATTATTCAGGTCGCAGGTATTGGTTCCACAGTTGTATAAATTATGAAAAGGATTATAAAATAATTATAAAATAGGGGTTTCAGAACTCAAATAAAAACACTAAAAGGGCGCCATCTGATTATGAAGCTTAAAGATGTTAAATGAATAAGCTTTAAAAGATATTAAATTCACTAATCAGCAAATGAATTAAATAATTAAGATTGAAAACAAAAATTTTGTTTATCTTTAAAAATTTTAAAATAAAAAATAAAACGTTCATAATTATATGGTTCCTTTTGGATCCTCAATATAAACTGAAAACATTTATTAAATAATAAGAAAATGAGAAATGAAATAACAAAACAAATAAATTATAAAAGCACAGACAACATAAGTTTATTACACATGAAATCAACCTTCGTAAATAGTTATCAAACCACATTGAAATAATTGAACCAGTATAATTCAAAAAGTTAGCATAAAATAATTTAATTAGCAAAAAAAAGAAAAGATTTACTAATTTTTAACAAACCAAAATTATTCAGCAAAATTTACTTAATTGATCAAAATTATGGAAACATAACTCCGGTGAAAATTCAACAAACAAATATCTGAAGGATATTACGCAAATTAAATCTATCTAAGTATTATCAAGATTAATAGTTTTGAAATTCACTAGCCATAATGATTTAAATTTTAAATGCTAATGAGAGCTCTCTTCCTAAAGAAAATTACAAAGTTCCTTGCATAAAGGATTCGTAAACAAAATTACAATAATAAACAGTTTTCTATAAAGTACAGTACCTTAAGTTTTATCCAACTAAACCTGACGGAAACAAACGGAACTAATCCATTAGAAATTGGAAAATTGCCTCTGTTCTAGAAAACAGTAATTGACTCTAACTGGTCTGGAATTGTTGCATTACGGTAGCAGGTCCCAAGGAAGAGGTGCATTTTAAATACAGTCAATTGCCCATATAAATTCACGAACCGTCTTCATTAAGCACAAATTAAACAATCGAAGTATAGTAATGAGGTCTTTCAAAAACTTAATTGATTTTATTCATAGGTAGCGCTTGCTACTTTTAAATTCTTCCCGTAAAGCACTAATTATTTGTCTTTAATAACCGAAAAACGGGAATCTGTCTTTAAATTGTAAATCAATCTATAAAATTCTTATTACCCAAGACTGCACTAATTCTGAGCACAAACAGAGAGAGGTAATTGTTTTTAATAGTTCCTCACGATAAAACAAACTACAGTTGTTTATTAGCGATACGTTAATAATAAATCTTTCGAACAAGATTTATCAGATCATAAACGACTTCAAAAAATTTCACTTCACAACGAAGATGAACTAAACAGTACGAAACTGTATTTAGAAATTGCATCATTTCCAAACACTCACTAACAAACGGTAAATCGATAATATCGACCCAAGTCGACTGGTTTTTCATAAAGTTCTAACGGAAGAGTTTTTAAACATTGATTGATTGATTCACTTAACGAAATTTATAAAGGCTGTACCCTGCCGAGGTCAGGGCACACAATTGCACAAAAACTTTAGCCGAATTGTATTTCTAATTATTTAAACTAAAACGAAAATTCAATAATATCGACCTTCATTACTGGAAGATCAAACGGAAAAGTGGTGTGACTCGAAGCTCAAGCGGGAATCAAGTGACGCTACCCTATCGCCGCGCGAAAGATTTTAACACTTGCGACCCTAATCTTCACGCGTAGAAATACATTTTTTTATACCGTAAGGAAGTTTTTAGCTAGCATTCTGCAAGAATTTCGACCTAATGGATTAAAAAATAGTAATCAGAAATGACGTAGAAATAGGTGCAAGAAAGCACTCGTTTTTCGTCTAGACTTGCAAAAACATATCATTTCCAGAATCACTACGCGGGGACTAAACCAGATCTCAACCACGTGTAAAAGTCGCCTTTAGAACAAAAGAAAATCGGATCTCATAACCATGCATTCCCAGAATATTAACCAAAATATTTTTATAAAATAAGATGACCAAATACTTCCCAAAGTTTTTATCAAGGTCTTTCGTTAGCTCTCTCACAATGTAATCAATATTAACACATAAATATAAACAAACAAAATACGAGAAACATTATTTTATGACTCGACGTCCTCTAAGTTTATACAAATTTAAAACAATCTTTCTTAAAATGTTTATTATAGAAAATATTTACATGGCAAAATTCTATTTCAAATAAAACACGGTCTTACAGGACCGAACTTTAGATTTTTAATAAGTATAAATGTAAAATTTTACATATTTGAGCCCGGTAGAAAATATACCGTTACACATGTAGCGTGATTTTGCATACGTAATATTATGTATTCCTTAAATTTTGTTCCAGTTTACATTTGTATTGGGAAAGAGAACAATAAGTAGTGTAAGGCTCGTGTTGTCGGGTTTGTGGTTCAAACCGTTTATGTGTGAAATTAACAATCTTTGAGAATGTGCTATGGTGAAATTACCGCCTACTAAAGCTAAAGTACTTAATTAAAGTTAATGAGAACTACCGTACTTAATAAACAAAACGAGTTTTTGTAAATTCTGGGCCTTTTTATAACGAGTTAATAATTCCTGTAATATGAGTCATTAACAATTGGGAGATGATTTTGTTCTGATATGAAGCTCAGTCATCATCCAATGATGGTTAGAACCAAGTTTTAAACAATGAAAAGATTTATAAATAGAAATTATTGCTGTCTTAGAGACTTATGTACTCTTAAAGAAAAGTGCAGGGTTCAGCAGCTAGCTGTAAGAGCCAGCTATTGATACTGTAATACTACTATAAAAGATTTACTGACACACATATTGTCTGTAAGTTATTTGTAACTGTATTTACTAGCTGAAATTTTATTTTTCAATAATAAAATCATACATTGGTTTTTAATTAAGAAGTTTAATAGAAATGTGTTTAGAATGGGATTTCAAATTAAGGTAAAATAATTTAAAATTTTATAATATGAGTAGGTTTGCGATGGTCATTAACTGCTATGAATGTTTTAAAACACCAAATGTGAAGTGAAATGTTATAAGCGATTTTCTTGAAATTAATATAGTAAAATAAACTTTCAAAATCAAACAATGACAACAATCGTAACAAACGTAATTTAAATAGAATTTTTTTCCCAAATTGTAGGTTTTTTCGTCTTGCTTTTAAAACATAACAACAACAATTTGGGTGGAACCGTTCTATTGTTTATTAATTCCTGCTTCCTATCTGCAATTAGTATATTTTTGCAATTACTATCCACGACCCCTGAAAGTAATTTGATTAACTAAGACGTTTCTGCCGAGAAATATGTTTGAAGTAAGTATAAGCGATTTATTTGTTGAACATACTATTTGAGAGATACAAAAGACGCCCTAGTGTAGGATTTTTGCTTATTGGGAATTTAGTATGTTATAACATATGGTGCAAAGATTAAACAAGGCGGTGAATCATATAGTATTAAAAAGCCTTGTTATTACTACCTAATCAATAAAAAACTATGAAGTAAGTACTACGTTAGTTAGTAAATAAAAAATATTGTGAACGGAGGCGTTCTAAAAAAATATATCGAAAAAACTACGATACACTAGTTCTCCACCATATGCATTTAAATTGGGAATGTGTAGTTAAAATAATTATAAAGTGAAGTGACTTCTAGTCAAAGACACAAGCACAAAGACCACGTTACCACCACAAAAGAGCAAGACGGCAGTTCAAGCAGACGCCACTATTAGAAAGTGGAGTGGCTATTCTCACGACTACACCATAATAGCAAGTAAAAAATTGTTTCTTGTTTTTTTGTACTTGTGCTGAATGTCTTTTATTAAAAACTGTAAAAAAATAAAGTATATAACATCGAAGATAACATTGATCAGCACGTCAAGTATAAAATTACACAGAAATGTATGAGTATTGTTTCGGTAAAAGGATATCTTCAAAAGTATTATTATAAATATTGTACCGGTAGTTTTAATAACATTTTGAGTACTTTGTCTACTATAGTGTCAATAGCGTATTGATCTTCGACCTGACTTCTGACTATTTAAATAATTAATTAACTTTTAGGTAAAGCCTCATCAATTATTTGACAAGGGTTTCGAAAGTTTAATGTAAACTGGAATAGAAGCTATTACATAACTTCAACCTGTACATTTTTTAAATTTAGTTACTGTAACTTACTTCGACCTGACATACATATATAACAACGTTGTTAAAAGATTTATTTTATAACAGGCTATTGTACTTGGACTTTTGTACTGTTGGCTATTGTACTGTTACCACAAGTACGAATTAGCCATTAGAGAAGGCTCTTAATAGACAATAACATAATATATTCTGGATTGTTTGAAAATAACCTGCGAATGAGCGACGGAGGATTAAAAGTCATCTAAGCCTTTAATGTTTGACGTTTCTGTGCAATAAATAAGATATACTTTGTTTATCTTTTGTGGGCGCAACGTTTTTGTGCAACAAGTATAAACGTAATATAAGGTAACACAATTTGTGTTACACAAAGCATAGATGGCATCGCATAGATGTTACCAATTCATCTTGGGTATCAAGAATTATTTTACCAAAAAAAAGCTCCACACTTGGGCGCCAATTTGTAACAAGTACTTTTACTTGAAAAAATCTGCTAAATAATAATACTTACTTAGGCCTCGGCGTATCCTGAACCATAAGCATGACTCGTTTGTTGTCAAATAAAGCAGGTTGTGGGCGAATTGAAATATCATCAAACTCATAGACGCTATGGATACGGGCGCCAGCATAATTGATTTAAACAACAAAATATTAGCATTAATGCTCCCAATAACGAAGTCTTAGATCTCAATATGAATCAGTTTCAAATCGTGCAAGAACCGACTCCGTCGAAGAACAATCCGTTATAACACAAGAATATAATTTATTTATTATCCATTTATTGGATTAATATTGAACTAAAAGGCCTTCAGCCATTAATTAACTAAAGTATTACTATAATTAATAATGTCGTTACATAAAAATAAATAATCGCTCAAACGATTCATAACTACTTAATTAAAAATAATAATAATTTTAAAATCTAACCTTGATCGTTAATTCAATTTATTAATTGCTTGAGAAATTAAGTCCAAAATCTTATAAAAATAACTTTACAAACATTCCAACACAATTCTATTAATTAAATTTTATGACTATAAATCAAGTAACGTTTCTACATAAAAATACGATAAAAACCACCTGTTTGTTTCTATAAACTAGATTTGTTTACTAACGCGGCTTCCATTAACACGTTGTAGATGATCACCAGATTATTGTGGACCTTTAGGAGAAGGCTTCCAGTTAATCACTCGTGGGGATTTAAAATACTAAGGGTTGCAAAACCTTTATTTACCATTAACATCAAACAAACAAAGGTGAAGCTTTTCACCATGAAAATTCAACACCAAAATACGCTGTTACCCAAAATAGACACGAGACCTAAGACGCCAACTTGAATTACAGTATGGATCGATTTTCTCGAACTGAAGTCTATATCGTCTTTCCCTATAAATAATGATCGATATTGCAAAGAAAAATTTATTGATTATTTCAAAGAAATTTACAAAGTTAAACAAAGCACTATAATTACGTGTTCACTTCGTAGAGGTTTTGAGAAGAAGGGAGGGAAGATCAAATGTTGTTTTCAATAAACAACGAGTGTGGGCCTCGTGAAATATATGCTGCCTTCTAATTGGTTCAAATCAAGAGTCATGTTGCACAACAAAATATGTATTATTAATTAGCGAAAACGGACAACCAAATTGTTTTGAAAAATCAATAATTCGTAAATAAAATGTTAAATTTAATTAACAGAAGAGAAAAATACAATAAAAATGCACTTATCGCAAAAAAAGATCGATGATTTTGCAGTCAATAGTACTAAACCTAGATGGCGTTGCAAATAAACAGTGAAAGTGGAATTTTCATAGTATATAGTGTGTCTTCTAAAGAATAACCCAATAGCATTTTTATCTATATGCAAGGTGTTCTTAACATAAAAAATAGACAAGAAAGCTGGCTGTTACACTTGTTGCTATTCAAATTTGACTAAGACTAAAGACTTGTGTTACTATATTATGTAGACTAACAGACCTATAAAACTGTTTAATGTTTCTGTTCTAGTATTGTTCCCTTTGATAGAATCCTGTAAAGTTTATAATAAACTGCGTAAAAGTTAAACTTAATAAAATAGAAGCCTAAATTTCAACTTTTAGTTAATTTCGTACCATTTTATAGTTTATTGCTGTTATATAAATTAATTAAAATTTACTAATTTTCGAACTCCGATAAGTTAGTCGAACACTTTTGCCATTAATGACAAACTTCCATACCAAAAACTTTCTAGGTATGGAGCATTAAGAAAACTTCACAAAGTTTATAATAATTAACTTCTTACGAGTAAAACACTTAAATCTGACATTAATTTTCCTAACTCACTATCCCCAAGCCCTTACTCATATTAACAAATAAACCGTTTGTTAACTTTTTAATTCGTTTTAGAAACTTAAACTTGTCAAGCCCGTAAGCAGTCGCAGTAAAGGAAAATAAATTTTCCATGGTTAAAAGATGTGGGAATACAAGATTACTTTTAAGATTTATGCAGCCGCGATAACACAAACTTACATCAAACAACAAATAAGAAGGAAAATTTACTAACAGTAGCAAGTCTTGATTCATGTGACTTTAGCTGAAAGTTTTCCATTCTACCCTGAACTTCTGAAAATAAACTTCTAACCTTTTACATTTATCATGAGTATGAGGTGATGCGGCGGAGAGGGGTTACAAGGAGGGGATATCTGGTACTCTATTTTCGTTAAAAATTCATTAGATTTAAGTAAGCCATATAGTTTACTTTGTACAAGTTTTTATTCAACCTCCTTGAAATTTTCAACTTTAAAGAAAATGTAAGACAATAGAAGGAAGTGGAAAAGATCGATACAAACAACGAGCTATTGTTAACATGCAATTTTCCGCTTCTCGATTTTTTTTATGATAAACATGAACTTATGACGTAACTTGTATTACAATAGTAAATCACCAGAATTGGGTTATTTATAAGATATTCGAAAACAAAGAAGAATAAAAGAATTTTTGAACAAACAATAAAGGAAAGCCGTAAAGGTTATTTGTTTTGAAAAGGAACCAGTACAGAATACTAAAATATTATTTTATATCCTTTGAATGCGTTGTAGGTTGGAAAAGTCATAATATGGTAATTATTAGGAATATCTAACTTATCTAAAATCTGTATGAAGTTGAAAATTATTATTCGCATGAGATGTAAAGACTTGCTTAAACTAATCTAGAAGATTAATAGAAATTACTCAAATAGGCGGAAAATTGAGTTCAGTGACGTAAATAGAAAGAGATGAAATATTTAGAAGGTTAATTTAACAAAGTTTAATAATTCAGTTCTGTGTAGGATAGAAATAAATGACAGCATCATTAAAAAGAAAACGCTTGAAATACAGTTTGATGAACACAAAACTATTTAATTTGCATGACGCAATCAATAACTAACTATATAGTTTTTCGGACTGTAACCCTAACTCAATATAGGTAAACGCAAGGTGATAAGCTTCACATTTTCACAAATCACACTTGAAGCAATTCTAAAGGTAAAGAAATACAGAAATTACCAGCGTTTCATTCAGGGGCGGAGTAAGACAACACTGCAGGAGGAGAAGAGTTTACTGAGACAATAATTATTAGAAAAACCTTGATTGTGAGTAATCTGTAAGAGATGTACCAATGCATATATGCCACCACGGACTTTTTGTAGATCATTTTGAGAACTAAAATTCGTTCGCTTCCTATATTATCATCTGTTACTGTTTTTGCAGCATACAGCATTTTGTGTTTGTTTTGACAATTTTCCTGATTATCTCTTTTACATTTTGCTCATTATTCGACTCTCGAAAGAGCCTGTGAACAATCTTTATATAAAAAACATTCTCCAAGAAACAAGATATCGAATGGTAACAACGGAATGAAAATCTATTTAGTGAGTCTCGAAATTCACCAGCTTTTACGGAGACATAAGTTAATTGTAAATATTTGAGTGCGCGTACACTTATGAATGATGAGGGGTGATATGGTGGAATGCACTCAGATTTCCGATGACGTTATCAGCTCAACTTTTGTAAATAGATCTTTTCTTACTGCATTGATAGCTGGTGCGACCAGAGACCCCCGAGTATCAGTCAAACATCCCGGCCGTAAGGCATGCGTCTTGTGCAGTTGTCTTGACTCTTCAATCCGATGGAGTATGTGCAGACCAATATTAAATATTACAGTTTTGTGTAGGAGTAGGTATATACTTACCTTTTTTTAATTAATGATTGTATATAGATTGTATGAGTTAAAAAAAACAAAAAACCAAATCCAAATTAACGGGTTTTTTTCAAGTAACTACAGTAATTAGATTTTTGTTTTAATATTTAAAAAAACTTCAGTAAACTTTAAATATTTATTAGAATGAAATAATAAAAAAATAGTTCTTGTCACTGTATGTTTTTACAACGGCAAAATCGCCTTCACTAATAGTTATAGTTTTTATTAAGTACTAGTTGCAGGGCGATATTTTCGATATCTACACCCGTAACTTTAGAAATTAGATTACATCGTTTCTTCTGTTTTCGAGTTGAAAATAATCTTCCTTGTGGATTTATGTTTTTGTTTAAATAAAAAAAAATAAGATAAAAATTATTTTTTTATTTATTAATTCTGTAACTATTTTTATTATTTATTTTGGGCGAAAGAATGAAAACGCTTATCGACTTTTGCAATCAGTTGCCGTTCGAATAAGTTGCCGATTCAAGCGAGAGCACGCGTCCCTTCCCTAACCGATATTTTGCATGCGCCGCTCCGTTTCACCCCTACCGAGAGCACCTACATAAGGAGGTGCGCAAGCCGATTTATTTAGTCCGCGTCCAGGACTAATCTCCAGCAGGATCAGCAAGCAGCCATCCGAGGAGTCAAGCAGCCGGCCAGGATTATTAGAGTACGGTCTCTTGACCGTAGTTCCGATTCGTTTTCCGCCCCACCGAAACCCCGTCCCGTTCTACCTTTATCTGTACCTTACCCGAGACCTCGCTGTGTGTATGCTTGAAGGGTCTCAGTCTAAATCCGCCCTCTTTTCCGTACCTCATCCAAGACCTCGCTGTCTGTATGCCTGGGCGTGTCATCCGAACTTCCACCCTTACCGCAATCCTTAGACTTTTCTATCCTCCGGTACACCGATCTTACTGCACCTGTACGTTGATTTGCTGCTTACGCTTTACATCCGCTTGCTGTACCTTACCGTAGGGTAACATATGATGTTGGCGTTTTTGCAGCCGCTTGCTGTGGCTACGACAGAGTAGCGTAGTATAATAGTAAGGGTTTTGTTAACAATTGATTTACTAGTATTATTAATAATCAAACCATTCGGTTAGTATTATGTGTTTTATTTTTGAAACTAACCCCTTTCTTTCGTGAGGACTTTAGAGACTGGTAAAAGTGATCCAGACAGTGCCAACATATACGACCCCAACAGTTCCCTGGATTACCTTTTCTCTGTCGCCCGAGGGTTACCGCCGATCACCGAGATCATCAGTGCTCTTCGTAAGCGAGTTGGTTCCCAGAGCAGAAACAGCTATAATTTGGTATCAGAGCAGGGACGCCTACCGAGTCAAACCCGCGGAGCAAGCAAACCCCCCTTACAATTCATTCTAATAAAATGTACTGACTTTTTTTATTAAAACAATAAGGTAATGACTATAATAATATTTAATATTCATTTGCACATATTCCATCCGATTCAAGAGTCAAGACAACTGCACAAACTGCGTGCGTGACGTTCGGGATGTTTGAGTGATACTCGGGAGATAGATGCTAGTAAACTTAATAAACTCTTTCCCAAAAATTCGTATTATTTCTTAATTTTATTTAAGTTTATTTATTAATAATGTATGCAAAATAAAAAATCTAAGAACAAAGAGGGGCACATTTTGAATATCTCTTGTAAATTGTTGTTGTCCACGTTCAGGGGTGTTATTAGTATTCATTAATATTGTATTGAGTTTTCAAAAATCATGTTTTTGTTTATTAGGCGCAGGAAATATTTAATAATAATTAAAATACTGAAAATATGCTTTTTTTTATTAATAAAATACTTAATTATCATTGTTGTGTAACACGCACGTGTATTGATCAATTCAGAGCAACTGAGTCAAACTTCCTTAAAACAGAACTTTTAATCTCTCTTTTAATAAAGTAACAAAAATCGACTAATTCACTATTTAGCAACTGTCATGTAAGATTGGTTGAATAATTGTTAACGATGTCAATGCGTTTGACTGCTACTTTAATAATAATTATATAATAATAATAATAATATCGTAATTAAGTAATAATAATTAATGAAAGACTTTAGGAAATGCAATTTAACTAATTTTAATAATCTGTAATAATTAAGAATAACTTGAAGATGATACAACTCAACTAATCTTAATTACGCTGTAGCAACCGGCGCACATATCTCTTAGAGGTTTTCTTACTAGAAATTAAAAAAATTAATTTATTTGGAATAAGCAGGCTTAAGCCTGTCGTCTATTGATATGGGTTGATTTAACATATTTAGCATAAAATATTTAGCTGTTTTTGTTAATACTTTATAGGGGCCGATATAGATATCTTTAATGTTCAAATCATATGTATCGATTCTTATAAAAACGTGTGTGCATCTGTGTAATTCTTTGGGAACAAAGAATTCGATTTATAAGTTTTGGTGAAGAAAAACTTCTGAGTTTGCTTACGATGTTTTAATTGGCGAAGAAATTGAGGTATGTGGAAATCTTTATCGGGTTTTTCTTCAAAAAATCTCGCGGTAAACGAAGTGCAGTCCCGTATTACATTTCTTACTGTGAAACACCTAATTCGGATTTTATCGTAGCTTGTAGACTAAGTAATACCCATGGTAGGTTCTTTAATCAAGAAGACATACCACTGGTGCGTATGGCCTGTTTGAATGTACGATTTAATCTCTCAATTATCGCTTGACTTATGAGATGATATGCAGTGCGTTCTATGTGTTTGATTCCTAGTGTGCCCGTAAAATGCTTCCGTAGATGAGAATGGAATATTTGAGCATTATCTGTTGTTACATTTGGGGAATTCCAAAGCGCGCTATCCATCTGTTAATTTACTACAGAAGTTGCTGTAGCGATCTATTATGGTCAATAAGTACTTCTGAAGATGGTAATTGTACTAGCTCGAGATGAATTTTTTCGAATCGTTGGTCAGGTTCTGTAATTGGTTGCAGAGGGGCCTTTGTGTGACGAATTACTTTGTGGCGTTGATAATCAGCACAACAAATAACCCATTTTTTATATGTTGCTTCATAGAAGACCATAGATAACGTTGCAAAATAATTTTCCTAAAACTCTGATATCTGGATGCGCTAAATTATGTATTTGTTGAAATAACTTATAGCGAAATTGTTGAGAAACGTAAAGTCTGGGATTCATCTTGCTATTTCCGTCCAAGTATGTTGCAGTTTTTATCTGTCTGTTGGGCACGAGAACTTTCTTCATAATTAACTGAAGAATCGGGCATGTGAATATTTTGTTGTCCTCGTATATGTCTAGTGTCACTAATAAAATGAGAAATATGTTCAAGTTGACAAAATTCGCGTAGTAACTATGCGTCACTATGGTTCTTTATTACTGTACATAAAGGTTTGTGCGTTCGTGTCACCATTATAGTGTATATGGTGTTGGTTTACCTTTTGATACACTATTTTTAAGAAATTCTTACGTATATCTTTTAGAATCTTTATTTTTTACTGATCTATTTATTCTGTCGCTATAGCAATCCATATGCTTCAATGTCTTCCTGATAGAGATTGTGAATGTAATAATATACGTGGTGATCATTTATATATCACTTACACAAGATTATTACAGTACCACAGTAAGTTGCGTTCAAATCTTCGTTACACTAATAGTATCAGATATTTCTAGGAACATAGAATCATCGATTTAGACTTAAAAGTCAAAGACCATTTAGAAGTCATTATTAAACGTAAGGATTTTTGAGATACTGATCATAGTAGAATCATAGTTATTGCAAATCATGTGCGAATTCGACGTAATGAAAGGGAATTTGTACTCAGAGTTTTACGAAATTAAATTACATTGTCTACCAATTGTTCTATTGCCCGCGTAGAAGATACGCATGTATTACTTGTTCTGGAAATATTTATTGTTAACGTTCATGATGTCATGATGTAAGAAAGTTACTTCAATTTGTGTATTAGTTGGTTAGGATTAAATAAATATTGTAGTTATTGCAATCTCTAACCGCTACGATGAGCGACTCAGACACGCGTGCTTGCCTGTCCCTTTTCTTGCCGTGCGTTTTGCATGCGTCTCTCCTACCATTTCTCCCACGCTCATCGAGCACTTATAAAGCATACGCTGGTCAAATTTAGGCAGTTTATTTCCTGAACCCGACCACAGCCATAGAAGCCGGACTGACCAGCCAGCAGCCAAGCCAGTCAAGAAAGCCTAGAGTAAGTGCTCTTTTCCTTAGTGCCGAATTCCTTTCTGCTCCACTGGAACCTCATCGTATTTCTCCTTACACCTTTCCACTTTCAGACCTCACTGCATGTACACCTGAGAGCCTGATCCTTCATTATATCCCTTTACCATTTCTTCCACTTCGAGACCTCATTGCGTGTATACCTGAAGGTCTCATATTTTCTTACATTTCTTCATCATTCTTACTCCGTGGCCTCACTGCGTGTATAACTGGGGGTGTCTCATCCTTTTCCTACCCTAGTACCATCACCAAAAAATCTGAACTGTCTTCCTGTAAATATCTGTGGTACCCTCGCTTCGACCGCATCCCGCCTGGCATCCACACGCTTGTTTTGCTATTTTGAGGCTATATTGCACCCCGCTTGTCCTGATAGCCGTAATTAACTGTATGATTGTAGGGATAGAGTGAATGCTTGCTGGAGCTTCTTTTGTTACTGAAGCTACTTGATGTAGAAGTTGTGTGTTTTATGTGTTTTATACTCGAATTCGTGGAGCATGCTACGTTAAAACAACTTGTAACGGGTACATTTTCCACCGGCATTTAGTCTATAGAATTTGGTATTAATTCTTGTTAAAAATCCTAAGTTCGGTCCTGTGGACCTCGCTTAATTTAAACAAGCCTGTCATTAAATAAACATCTTAAATAAAAGGCACCTTTTAAGAAAGGATTGGTTCGTATTTGCTATAATGAAATAATGTAACGTCATATTGATGTCGTTTTTTCGTATCTTGCTATCTGGCAATTTAAAATAATATCAATTTCTTCAAAAAGAAACCTTGAAAAGAAACTATGAGAAGCGCTTAGTCAACTCATTTATAGAAATATTTCGGTAAACATTTTGAGTGTATACGATTCGTAAATACACTTTACTTTGTCTGTTATTTGCGTTTTAAATTTTAAGTCAATGCGGCGTAGAAATTTCGTCTCGACAGCAGTAGCATTCCACACGTGTATTTTGGCGCGCAGAATTTTGGTGTTGCTTTTTACACGTAAGGTCTAAAATCCTATAGTAGGCCACGTAACAAACGCCCTTGCCGCATAAACACAGATGTTTTGTCGCGTAGCGAATGGTTGAAAGTTAATAAAAAGGCTTCGCTCAGTTTTGACGCAGAGTTTTGACGATAGCACCCTGCTAGCGAACGGTCGATATCACGATTCGACCTGGGTGCGCAGTTATATTATCGATCAATAATGATTGATTGCTTTTGAATCAATGTTAACGGATTACAGTTTATTAATCCTTTAGAATTGAAAGAGATTCTATTTACCGTTCCGTATAGTTTTAATGCTCTTTTGTGAATTGTGAAAGTTTTAAAATTAAATGCGTTTTACGTCATAGGAAGAATTAGTTGAGCAAAACATTTATTTCGTTTCGTGTGGTTTGAAGACCAGAGAGTGTTTACAAAGAAGAATTACTTAACGAAATCCTAAATGTAGTGACCGATTCCTGTGCTCTTGTAAAATTAAAATTCCTCTTAAGGGATTTGAGCGCAATTAATGCAATAAGTGAATTAAAATAACTGGAAGCTCCAAAACAGTTCCATTAGTTTTTCTGGGTGAAAATTAAAGACGTTATTAAGTACGCACAAATTAAAATCTTGGTTATTTTTTCGTGCTTGACTTTATTGGTTTATGAAACCATATGGGCTGATATTATCAATTAAGATTGGATCACGTTTTGGTATGCAGAATCTATACTTCGATGTAACGGTGAAATTTATCACAATTTCCTCAAATGAAAGGCCGAATTTCCAATTTCTACTGGACTTTATGTATGGTGTTCCATAAGTTTGATGGAAAATATGCAAGGTACTGTAGTCTTAAGGATTTGTTTGTAATTCAGTCAATTAAGAATTTTCTTTTGAGAGAGCTCTCATAGTTATTTAAAAATCTTTAAACTTTAACTTAACTACAATTCATTTATATTGATACTGTGAACTGATTTAATTTGTCTAATCTCCTTTAGAGATTTGTTTATAAATTTTGTTCAGGAAAAGCTCAGTCAATACAAAGGTTAATATTTAAATTAATGTGTTTTGAACAATTTTTGTGATTGATCTAATTGATTCTTTTAAAATATTTTGCGATCATGATCAGTCAATGTAAATTTCTAATATTGGTAGTATGGCTTTTGAATAATTTTGTGGTCAATCCAATAAGTTTTCCTGTTTGTTTTCTTTATTAAATGAAAAGTTCTTGGTGAATTTTTTTATTGATTAACTTTTGGACATAATTATAATCTAATAAATCTAGATTGGATTAGTAATAAATATACGAGGTGTGTTTTATTTGTTTATCTTTGTTATGTGTGTTTCAACCATTCTTTTGTTAATAAATGTTATTAATGCAAAACTGATGGATCTACAAAACGGAACCATATTAGTTATGAAGGCTTAGTTTCATTTTTTCAACAATTGTAAGTAAACAAAATTTTTGTTTCAACTAAATATTTTATTCATTTTCTGGTTAATGAATTTAACAATTTTAATGCTTATTTAATTAACATCTTGATAAGTCAATTAATATCTATGAATAGTTATTAATTTAACTTAAAGCATCATAACCAGATGGCGCCCTTTTCAGTTTTTATTGGTGTTTAAACCCCTATCTATTCCTTTTCACAATTTATACAGCTGTGGAATCAATACCTACGACTTGACTAATTAATTTGTAAGAAAGAGTTTAAATCTCAAGCTGAGGCAGACATATGAGTTTTTAGTTACAGTAAGTATGAGTGTATTTTTATAGCTTCTATAGTTATTTTTTGTTGTTTTATCTTGGCGAAAAAAGCTTTGTTTCATTGGCTTCAACGCGGGGCCTAGTTTTGTTTGTGAGTAATTTAGTTAGTTTATCGTCATTTAGTCTGACAGAAAATAGTTTGTTTCATTGACGGTCCAACGTGGGCCTAGACTTTAGAGTGTTTCAAACTGCGCAGAGGATTACCGCCGAAAACCGGAAAACGCCGACCTTCCCCTATTTTTTAACCCAATTCATAAAATTCAATAACCCACGAAAAACATTTCTGTTGCCATTTAAAATTGTACGTAAAAACCTCAAATAATAGAGCCCGGTTTCGTCTAGTTATTTATTTATGCTAACTTGATGGTTTTTAGAAACACCTGTGTTAATTTCTAAAAGAATTCTATAGACACCTCTTGCACTGTTTAATTCACGTTCGGAGGTTATGTTTTTCTCTCTCTAACTCTCGCTTTTTCTTGGTAGCCTACTGGTATATATGGGATGCAGGACCGGTTCTGTCCTGCACCAAACACAAAAGTGCAATGTGGTTTTTAAATTAAAATAGTTATGGATGTTGAAATAAATTAAAAGTTTAACTAACTCTAAGTTTAAGTTAATATAAAGATTAAGGGCTGTAATTAATCCTGTTTTATAATTCTGTTTCTGGATAACAACGAAAATAGTTCCTATGATCTTTTAGAATAAATATATATTTTAAATGGTGAAAAACTTTTTATTCGCTTTAGATTTAAACTTCTTTTGGCAAATAAACAAAATATTACCATCCTAATTGATTTCAATATAATTATCCATGCAACTTAAAAACTATCAAATTTTATTTTGAGGGTTAATCATTATTACCATTACCATTGTTTTGTGAAAAAGAATTGTTCTGCGGCAATTTCAATAATGTCTAAATTACAAAGAAAGACTTTATGTAAGCTTAGTTTATTTGTAGAATACTCTCAGCAACAATTTATGATAATTGTGAAATGTACTTAATAACTTAGATAACTTTGATTATTGAATTCCATGCGTTAAAAGCCCCAATTTTGTTAGAATCTAAATCCAGATTGTCTGTTCTTCAAATTAAATAATTTGCTTACAAATTTTCTTGTTTTTTAATGTTTATTAGTATTGATTTAGTTTGTACGTCCAAGGACTAAGATCAAATAAAGTTTTTATAATAATAAATAAACCGACGCACAATGGTCATCAATAGAGAATTGCATTATAGGTAACCTCGCTGAAAAAACCCTTGATTACCTCATTTTTCATAGGTAATATATAATATAATACTTTTTGGATAAAAATACCTTACATTTTATTAGATGTCAGTCGGTGATATAGTCGTTCTTGACTAATCTGAATATTGTGCACAGTTTGCCGATTCTTGTTTAGATATTTTTCTATGTAGATATTCACATAAAATATAATGGTAAGCCTGTCTCATTATTTTGTGTTTTTACAACAATAATGTTATTGTAACAAATATGTCTGGTATTTTACCTTGACATTTCCTTCCGCTTGAAATAAAAATATGCCAGGCACGTCGAACAAAGGTCAGAAAAAAATCATATCAATCCCTTCAATAAGCTTAATCCGCGTAGGAGTCACCTTGACATATACCAATAGATCAAAAAGTTATTAAACAGTAAATGGGTCGTTAGAAGAGGGGTGTAGGTTGAAAATTATTCGTTTGGGAGTACCAACGCGTTTGTAATTAATATTAAGTTTAGAACTTGAAATTTATTTACGTAAATTGTTCCTTGAGGCGTGCACACATACCCTCCCAATTTATTGTTTACATAACACACGTAGACAACCGCACAGAAGGATATTTTACTAAATGGAGCTCGTACGAAGGTGAGAAGCTGCTGTGGCTTTATAGAACGTGAGCTTATTTGTTGAGCTTTGTATTCGAGCTTGAACGTAGCCTTGAATTTCTGCAAGAGGTCACGTACATGTGTTTCCTACTCTTTTATATTCCATGAAGAAACGTGGTCTCTAATCAAGCCGGATCCTTTGTAAGTATTTTATTCATAAAGTTTAAAGTTCCCTTCTCGTATTTCCTAAATTAAAAAAAGGGAAATCTGGATTTTATTTCTTTTGTAGTTAGCCACATCTATATACACACGCGTACGTACGTACCTACCCTCTTTTCCATTGCTGATGAAAATATCGATAGAACTTATATCTGAACGAATCGACCAGCATTGTGAATGGTTGACGTGAACTTTATAAAGGGTTTAGAATTCACTTTATGCTTTTCAAGTTGGCTTTTATTTGTGCTTGAAGGGATTCGAATTTTTGGCATGCAAAGGTTTTTGGCTATTTAAGTTTTAATTTAGGTGTCGCCTTCACGACTATTAATTGAAACTTAAGATTTAGAACCTATTACCAAATAAAGGGGATTTATTTTGCTTCTAATTCCAGATTCTAATAACGTATGTTACACATAAGTGTTGAGAAAATATTCAACAATAACATAAGAAGTAACTCAAACATTAAAAGCAAACATTATTATCCTTTTCAAAAAGCTTATCACATGGATGAATAGCACGTCGTTCTCTTCAAACGCCATCAATCAGGCGCTGGAAGATATTTACGACCATTTCTGTTGTCATCTTTTGAAATATTCTGAGCAGCAACTTAGCTCATTTTGGGACTCGCAACAATTATCTCAACTGTGCCCAGTTGAGATAATTAATGCCCAAGTAATGCCTCAGTAATGCCCAAAAACCTGCTATGGTACGAGCTTCAGGCAGGTTTACGGAATTATATGCTTTGGGTGTTAGCCTTTGGGGTGTTATTCTTACCTAATGGTTTGAAGGTAAATCAGACCACAACATACTTCCATCGTTTTTATAATCTCTTTCAATAAACTGTACGAGTTTTGGTAAGCAGTTCTGAATATAGGTTATAAAAGTTACTAACATTTACAAAAGTTACATAAAAATCAGATTGCTGTTAATTTACAAATAACCTCTATTAATATAAACAATAGTAGTTCAGTTAGTAAAATTCTAAAATTTAAAATCATTTAATATTGAAATCAAGTCAATCGGTATTTTACAACAATAAACAAATAGTTTTTAAATACAAAAATCAAACAGTATATAGTCAATCAAATTTATTTTGGAGATAAACAGAAAATTATATTACTTACGATGTCTGCAGAAAAGGTAATTTTAAATCTGGCAACTGTGCAAACGCAACAAATATAACTAAATAAAGAAATAATAAAGTTTGCTTATTTAATACATAACCTAAAAAGAAACGTGAAGCGACTTTTTATGCAGTTTATGTAGTAACATTTTGTGTATTGAAGGATGTTGTGTAGTAAGTCTTCTTGACCTATGTAATTTGGACTCGATAGTACACTTGATGTTTTAGATGCGACTCCAAGGGTAGTAAATAACAAAACCCAACGTTTCAGAAGGAAACGTTCAGTAAAGGTAACCACCCCAGTAGCACAAGATATTGGCCCAATACTAGTACTATATGGGTAACATATTATATCCAGGCCCAATATTAGGAAAATTCAACCAAGATTGGTATTACATTGGTGAAAGACTGGCACCCAACGTATGTAGGCAATATTGCTCCTACAAAGGTCCAGCATATAAATACTACTTTTTTAAAAGTTTAAAAAATATGTTTTCCTCTATATTGATCCTATATTGGGCTTATATTCCAGCCCACTATATGATATTGATGTTATATTGGTTCAAGATTGGGGCCCAATATACGTCAGTGTCTGTCATTTACAATGTTTGGCCAATATGTGGAAACAATATTTTTCCAACATGTGTGTGCTGCTGGAGCACATACGTAGCAAAGAGACGTCGTAAAGCTATCATCACAAACTACAGCATACCGAATTAGGTCGATTCCACATGTCCTTGTATATAGGTCTTCCTACAAAACAAGGAATTGTTAGAAATAATCAGATTAGATAAATTAGTTTAGAAGTATACTTGAATATGTATCGATTAAATCCTAACCAAATTAGATTTTACCATTTTGTATAGAAACTTCATCTACGTGAAAACCTAACCAGATCCACAGGAAATAAGTAAGCTTTCACCTACTTAAAAACCTCAAAGAGGAAAACTATTAAAACTTCACAAGTGATTGAAGCAAACATTACTTGTTCTCAAGAAAATTAAGAATTAAACCCATAAAACGGAAAATTATCTACTTTTCCAAAGATTTTCCAAAACCAGTGATAAGCAGAATTTACCAATGAAGAATCTAGAACTGAAACATAATCAAATAAAGAATAACCAATCAAAAAAGGACGGCCAATTTAGGAGTGACAGATTGATAATAACACATTGGAGAAAAGCCTTTTAAGAAGAAAATTTTTAGATTAAATACTAAAGTGAAATCGAACTGGGGAAAATCCAAAAAATCTGTAACAAGACAACTTACAAATGGTAAACTTTTTACTTGTAAAATCCGCACCTATATGAGTGGTCGTAGATCGTCGAAAGTTGTAGATGTAGTAAAGAGGCACAACAAGAACTGGACCGACTGTGGGATTATTGTGCCCTTGTGCGTGCTTACTAACGGACATCTGCTGTTAGTGAAAAGTTCGCAGTGTTTGTGTTAGTACGTTCGTTAGAACATTTAACTGCATCAAAAAAAACTACTAAAATTACTAGTGTTAGTGTTACGTCTACCAAACTTCCATCCCTCTTTTAACGGCATGCCTCTTATAGTCCAGTCAAACTGAACGAAAAAAGGGCTTAACTTGGAAAATGGAAGTACATGGGATTTTTTATTTCCTGCATGCAGGGGAGAATCTAGAAAAGCTTAACTTGAAGTTTTCGACCTCAAAGTCATATGTACTTTTCCGCCATTTTGAAAAGAAGAGATGAAGTGCTGTTTTGAAATTATCTCTGTAACCGTAGGTCCGACCAAAAATTTGCATGAAGCATTTTTGTCGGAAATACGATTGTCTACAACTTTTATTTCAAACTTTTTCACGTAATATAAAAAATGAGAAAGTTGTGAGGGAAAAACATTGAAAATTGAGGTTGTGGAAATTGTTGCTTAATTTTGTAGATGGTAACTATTTCATTATTAGAGGAGCAAAAAAATATTCATTCGTTTTTTTGTAGAGCATTTCATGACGAACAGTTTTTCCTAATGACTTTTTTTCATTCCGTTTATTGGTATAGGTCAAGTCAACGCTCGAAGGGAGGTTAGTGTACGTGAACTGCTTGGTACTCGTCGCGTACTATCACAAATTGTGCATCGTAAATCTTTGTGCATGGGAACAATTATCGTTTCACAGTTTGCCTAATTTACATTATCTTATTTAATACTTACATTTATAGTACATGTAATTAATAATTCTTCATCGACAGCTTGGTCATATTTAGTGACGTTTTCGCAGGTCTGCCTACTGCAATGCAGACAAATAGTGGAACACTTAACGCCTGCTTTTCTGCACCTGCAAGTTGCTTCACATTTCCCTTTGCATTTGAAGGAGATGAGTTCTAAAAGGTTCCCTGATACGGGTTCGGCGGCGCTTGTGATAGGTTCAAGACCTCGATGAATTGTTCGTCAACCCCATTCCTCTGGATCCTTTTCAAATCCTAACCATGATTGAACCCGATGGAACGGACAAGCAGTCGTTGGAGATGTCGGACTTCACTGGTATCCGAGACTAGCCAGAAGATAGAGGGAAGGCAGTACGTTAAAGGTGTCGGGAAGCACTAGGATTCGAGACTAGCTTGTGGGCAGACCACACGGCGTTCACGTTTAGAACTGGTCGTTGTCTACCCAATCCCAGGCTTGTCTGGGAAACGGATGACGCGATAAGAATGAAATGTGTGGTAGAGTTATGTCGAGGTGTTTCGTTTACGTTTCACCGTAGTGTTTCTCGACGATGACTCTAAAACGTTGCGGAGGGAGCTCTGGTAACAAGAGGGTCCGGCGTGGGTGGATTAAATCTTACTTGACGTAGGGTCTTTTATGGAGCTAAGTATCCCGCTGTCTGGCCTAGACGAATGGAGGAGATTTAAGTGAGGTTTATCTCGGTTACGGAGTTCGCTCGCTAACCCATGAGAAACTGCAAGCCACCAGGTAGCGTTTCGGAGGTGACAGTACGGGGATCTGGCATATGCTGTCTTCCAGCGTCAGATTATCAGAAATCGTCTAGAGACCTACACTTAAAAGACGTTGATGCGAAGATACATAGCCTCTCACGTTCAAGACAACTTCACCTTAACGAGTACACACCGGGATGCTACTTTGATGGGCCCTTAAAATAGCCTCTAAACGAAGCTCTGTCGAGGGCGCACCAGGCCTATTACTGGGAGATCCGGGTGGCGAACCCATTTAAAAACCAAGTCCCGCCACACTTGAAGTTGGATTCGATCTGGCAGTGGCCCCAACTAAGGCTTGGTAAAAAAACCTATGGTTCTGATGTACCTAACCTAGGGTATGGAATAGTCCTAATGCTGGGCGAGGTACTTAGCCCTGTATGAAAGAGGACGGGAGGGTGCCGGCGGGTGAGCACGTGTTAAGTCAATCGCTCCGGTACTAACCTCGTTAGCTAGTAGAGGGTGGATAGGCAACCTCGTTCTGACCAGTGAGTAACTGGGAGCAATTGCTGTGCAATTGCGCGCTGATTAAGCGTATCTCAATTAGTACCTTCTTTGGAAGGAACGTGGGGGTATGTTATCACGGGAACCCCACGTAAAACACTCATGTAAATCATGGACTCGCAGACAATAAATGTAATGTTTTCTTCAGGAAATCGGCAAAAGGTAAGTCGGCCACCACAATTTTTATTCTTTTCCCTCACAACTTTTTCATTTATTATATTACGCGAAAAAGTTTGAAATAAAATTTGTAGACAATCGTATTGCTATAAAAATGCTTTATACAAATTCTTTGTCGGACCTACGGTTACAGAGATAATTTCAAAACAACACTTCATCCCTTCTTTTTCCAATGTTTTTCCCACACAACTTTTTCATTTTTTATAATATGTGAAAAAGTCTACACAAATTTTGTATCGGACCTACGGTTACAGAGATAATTTCAAAATAACACTTCATCCCTTTTTTTCAAAATGGCGGAAAAAGCTCATATGAATTTGAGGTCGAAAACTTCAAGTTAAGCTTTTCTAGACCCCCCCTGTATGCTGGAAATAAAAAATCCCATGTACTTCCATTTTCCATTTCAAATGTTTGGTTTGACTGGACTATTATTCCGCCCGTGTTATTTCACGCCATGCATGATGCCAAAAATGTCCTATGACACTAATTAATGTAAAAAATAAAATAAAATAGAAGTTAATAGTATCAAAAATAATTTTGATACATTCGAAATGTGCATTCTTATTATCATTTAGTTTAAAAAATAAATGAGAAGATTGCAAAGATAAAGTCCATTATGTTGTTGCAACTTTTATTACAACCAATAAAAATTATTTATCCTGTATATTGCAGAGAAACGTTAAAAGGGACCAAACTATAGTTGTGGTTTAATTGCAGCTTCTAATGGGAGACTGTCAAGTGGTCACATGGGAAAATATAGAAGGCAAACCTTTGTTTCAAAACCGCTTATGTGTGCTAAATATTTAGTTACAATGTTGACAAGTTTACTTCAGAATGTGAAACCTTAAAAGTAACAAAATAATTGAAGTTAATTTAGTCGCACGCTTAGAGAGCGTTAATCTAAAGACCAACAAGATCTCTACAATTAAATGTAATAGAAAAGGGAAATTCTCAGTGTTGTAGCTAAGCTGTTCTCCTAAAGGGAGTTCAGTCGGTACAAAAGTATATATTACGCTTTTAAAGCTTTTCGACAAACTTATTGTTAGATATTTCCCTTCACGTAAAGAAGCTGTGAGTGCAAAATCAAATAATGTAATGTTCTCATTTAATAGTCATGAGTAACTAGAAAAACTGTATTTATAAAAGCGAGTGGAATTATTAGTTGTTTTTTCTTCTAAAGTTACAAGACTTAAACTACATAAATCAACACGTTGAAAATGAAGCACGTGTATTAATAAACAGATCTATAGTTTTTATCATTTAGCGCGCAAACTCGTTATAAAGCATTATAAAGCGCAGAGAAATGGCAGTAAACGACATTTTTTAACAGACGACTATGTTTTCCGTTGTTTGCTTTGTAGCGTTGGGTGCACCCGAAGGCAAGAAAAAGCGAAACTATCCCTTTTAGTTCAAAAAAGATAAAAGGCGACAATGATAAAAACTTATACAGTGAAAAAGTGATAATTGGTTAGACGTTTGCGGGCCGTAACAGCACCTAGACACGTTATGAATCATAACAGTTCTGTTATGTTGTTGTTTTCATAGCAACCAATAACGATTCTATTTTTTAGAAACTTGCCTACGGATCGCTGTATTTACAGAGGCACAGCGAAGAAAGTCATATAACTATTTTTGACAATTAAAAATTTCAGAAAATACTAACTAAATGAACAAAAAGTAACTAACTTACGTAAATCACATTACGTAAACAGGAAAAATGCCATATAAATGTAAATGTAAAAAATAAACACTTGAATGTTTGGCAAATGTCGGGTATTACCAGTGGGACCGCAGTTTTCCGCTATTTGGCATGAGCCAAGCTTTCTTGACTGGAAATACTTAACACTCGTCCTACAACTAATACAAATTTTAAATACAGGTCGTAGAGAGCATATAAACCTTAAACTTGTATTATACAGGGTGATTCAGTTATAAGTAATATCCGTTAAATGGTACGTAGGAAGCGGATAGTAGAGCAAATCTACCTTGACAAGTATAAGTCAAAAGCGAATAGTTTTCCCGAATATAAATTTTGGATCCTGACCTGTCATTCCTAACTGACCTAATTACGGAAGCTAACCTTATCATTAAAAACAGAAATGTGATATGACTTGTTTGCATCTAAAAAATAAATAAAATCGGAGTTTGTTATTTATTATTTTATGGTTGAATGACACTACAAGAAAGTGTATGTGTTTGTACTTTTACGCGTTCACGGTCACAATTTTATAACGGAATATTATTTAAAATCTTTGTTAAGTAATCACTCTTATATTTTGTTATAAAAAATTTAAATATTAATAGACAAGTGAAACGGAAGTATGTTACAAATGCTATTAATTCCACCTTTAACTCAATAAAAACTCAGAAAAAGTATTTTTAATTTTAATTGTATGCATACATGCCCTACGGACATTCTTATTATAAAATATAGTAACCATTATCATTGTTACAAGGAAGCATCACATTGCGTAGAATTTTTTGTTTGACACAAGCCACAGACCCTATAATAAATTGTTAGTTCTTATTATAGTTTTATTCAAGTAATATTTTTATGAATTGTTTTGAATTATTATTAATCTACTAATTAACGACTTTTACACTTATCTGTTATACTCAATAAGTACGAGTACTTTTGTTTTTGTATCTAAAAACTATTTTTCCGACATTCAAATAAACTATGTTCATAAACAAATTATGCGAGAATCACAATTCCCAATGATTGTGTTTTAAAAACGAAAACAAATCTTCTTGGTTTCACTAATACAGGTAAGTATTAAACAGAATGATAGCGTTTATTTACAAACGGAAAAACATGTTTGGGTTAACCTAACCCTATTTTATTTTTATAAAATGTCTTTACGAGTCGACGTGGGTTCACCCCAATGCTTTGATCGACTGAAATCACAAAACACTGAAACAATGGAATAACTGTCATGACGTCACAAAAATAACCATGTGTTCATAATTAACACTAATCGTAATTATAAAAAGATAGATAGATACCTGGCAAAAAGACAATCAAAACATCAGACACTTATAGTCTAAAATTAATGCTTATCGAAAAAATCAATAAGAACGAACAACTGTCCTAAATATCATTAAATGTAAATTACATTCAGAATACAAGAATTCCCAATTATCTCTGTATATGGAATATTTACATAGTTACACAAGGTAACCTACTCACATGAAGTTTACACAAAGTATAATTACATACTAAAAAAAACTTAACTTAAAAATATTTACAACGTTTTAGACATCAAGCGATGCTTCTGTAAGTATTAAATACATAACAACATAAATTAAATAAAACTTCAAACAATCTTGTCCAGAATACAGTACTCCAGGTGACTGAATCCAAACAACTGCGCAAATCATCAAATATCAAAATTTGAAAAACTAAAGAATATCAGCAAAGCTGATACCTCCAATTATGTTACATAGTTTAAACTAAATACACGAATTCCTAAGTTAAATGTAACCTTATAAACATCAAAGTAATGATCTGTTTTACTTATTTCCAGTGAAATATTTTCCCAAAACTGCTTTAACTTTGTGGGGGAAAGAAAATTCCATTCTGCGTTAACAATCGTCAAACTCATATCTAATAAGAGGATAAAACCTTCTTGAAAAATGGATAAACTATCCTAAACATATAACCTGGGTTACATAACTTTGGTATTGTAATGTAGGACAAATATTACATAATCTAGGTACGTAATGAATTTCTTCTAAAATATAAATAGATGTGATCCATTTATTCATACCATGTGATGACTTTCAATAAGTACTCCTATTACGTCTTTTATGTGTGTTTGTTATCTTTTGGTGTAGTTTTAAAAACATTTGTTGCGTGTTATTTTACCTTAACAATCTAGTACTGAGTCTATTGTAATATTAAGGAACCAGATTGCCTAATTTAACACAACATTCATAGTTACTTACAAAAATCAATGAAAATTGATTTAAGTATTATAATATACAAAAACAGTATGTCATTTACTATATACAAAGATACATTACGAAAATTGTACCGGTAGATAGATATCTACCCACCGTGGTGTCGAATCAGTTAGCTCATAATTATTATGTACAACAAAACAGTAGTACTATTTACTGTATTCTCTTCAGGGTATGTATCTGATTATCGCTGTCTAATATAAAAGCATTCGTCAACACAATTATGTACTAGGTTGTAATCTCTTTGGCAACTACAAATTGAACATTTTCGAGGTATAATAGATACCACACTGTTCGTTGTGTTCCATTTATAGGTTATGTCGTTCAATTTACCACGTTCACCGTCGGTTAACGGTAATTGGTTAAATTTTCAAACCTGTTGATGCAAGCGGTATCAATTGTAAACACATAATAATATGCTTTTCAGTTATACGCCTTTTATAGAACTTGGACTCGAGTGATATCGGGAACTTTCGTAACAACGATTCTAGCTGTCAACTAAGAATTGCGCTGGATTCGTAATTGGCAGTTTTTCATTTTTATGTTTTTGTAAATACTTTTTGGGTTAGATTTGCAAATAGAAACTTAATTACTCTTGTTTGTAAATATCGTGAATAACTGAATAAAATTTATTATTTTATAATATTAAACAATTATTATAATGTAAAATAACATTCTCTGTTCAATATCGACATAATAATTAATAAATACCATATGTTTTAAACTAACCAAATCTGTCGTTTTCTATTGAAAAACATTAATAATTAAATATTCAAATAGACACATCGAAAATATGTTCTTACTCACTGTTATATAAATTAGACCCAAACACATTTTACAAGAAACAATCTCTTAACTGTATATTGTGATCATGAATGACATCCATATACTATCGAAACTTAAAGCTTAATTAAACAGTCTGATTTTATAAAGTAACAGTTTCTATTTAAAAATTGATCGTGATCTCAAAATCATTGGTATACACGCATTATGGTATATTGCACATTAATGCATTATGGTAAATGCATGATATTAACAATGTAGTGTTTCAGACTTTTATTTTTGTCAAATGAAAAAATATTGTTTTTAATAACTGCACACAAACATAAAACTTTACATATGTACTATCTCGGGTCGAATATGTATGACTGAAATGTATGATTTCCTGTTTATAAGTTAACCTTGTATGAGACTCAAAAGATTACTAATGAATCTGCAATTGAGTTCTTCATTGAAAATTCACAAATATTTATATAAAAGAAATTTAAACTAATGGTATCCTTTTTTTTTGATGTTTTAATAATTTGTTTCAATAAGAAATTTTGACATTCGTTATCATAACCCTAAAATTGTGTAGCAAAGGTGATACGATTCAAGTAAGTTTTCATTGTTTTATTAAATTGTGAGATTATTATTATTGACTTTATTTATTTCAGGTTACGATGTATTTACTAGCAATTATTTAGTGGACTCAAGGTGAGTTATATTAACCTTGACATATATACAATCTTGGAGAAATTATTTCACCTATTTAAAAAAACCACTAGCTCTGGTTTTATATGCACACCTTTGATTTTTACACAAACCTGATGTCTTGTACTGATGCTATTTTTCTTTTCTGCACAGTCTGCATTCTGGAATTGCCCCTGTATGAATTTACTGGAATTCTGCTATTTTAATAATTAATTCAATGAGAATAATCCTTGTTGAATTATGAAAAGTCAAGTTTTGACATTCGTTATCATAATCCTAAGATTGTGTAGCAAAGGTGATACGATTTAAGTAATTTCGTTTTTTTATTGAATTGTGCAATTATTGACTTTATTTATTTTAGGTTGCGATGTATTTACTAATAAGTACTTCGTAAATTCAAGGGGTGTTATATTAACCTTAAAATATATCAAACCTTGTAGAAATTATTTCACTTCTTTTAAAAAAATCACTAGCTCTGGTTTTATATGCACACTTTTGATTTTTACACAAACCTGATGTTCTTGTACTTATGTTATTTTTCTTCTGCACAGCCTGCCAGTGTAATGTATGGCAGTTTAGTAATATTATGTCGGAACTGCAAATATTATTTTAAGCTAATTAATGTTTCCTCCAAATACAAAAGAGTCACCTCGAAACATATTCGTAAACAGTGTCTCATATTTTAGTAGAATCTTTATTGATTCAAGTGTTTATTTTGAAGTGTTCTCATGCCAAACAAAGGTTTATTTTCCGAGAAATAGAATGGTTCAGAATGAAAAAATTGTTTTTAATTCCGAGCTTATAAGGACTAGCATCTAATATTAGCGTTAACAAAAATTTTCTTATAGTTAAAGCGTATGAAAGTTCGAATTTACAGCTTTAAAATACACTGGGTTGAAACATTCCCTTGTAAACAAAATGCCGTCAAACGGGACCGTCTAGAATAAATTTGTCTAGACACCACCTGCAAGTATAACGTACAGATTCAAAAGGGAATCCCCTAAGTCTTCGTTAAGATTGTTCTTGAATAAATAATGTAAGTATATCCCATTGGCAGATGAAAATCCCGCGACAATTTTATTGGTTTTGTTTAAAATCTCGCCCTCCTCAAAAAATCATTCCACCACGATATAGTTTTTAGTTTACAGTCAGTCGAAGATAGTCTAAGATAGGGGCTAGTTGAATACACAACCGAGCGAAGTGGCGTTAGCCACGCGGGAGGCCTCGCGCCTTCTCCGTGAAAAGAGTTGTACGAGAGTTGATTGCCTTTGGCATTTCCCAATGTTTTAGATATGTGTTTAATTATCGATAAAAGTGCAGAAATTTCAGTGATTAATTTAGAACCGCTTTTACCGAAATCTAGTAATTAATTCCGTATGAGTTATCGAATTAAAGACAAAGTGCAGTTAATGTTTGGGGGCTACATTTCAGTTTTGTTGAATGATTTTGCTTGATTAAAATACAGTTACCATACTTAATAACTATGTTTACCGACGTTAATTCATCGTATATCAAGTTTTTATAGGATTCATTTTGAAAATAGAAGCCGAGGTAGCTCAGTGGGCATGGCACTTGACTACCAAGCTTAAGGTCCTGGGTTCGAATTCCAGGGTAATACATTGTCATTTTTAGATTATCTAAGGCTTCCAGGTCGACTCAGCCTGTGAAAATGAGTACCTGGGAAATCATTTCCCGGGGTAATAATAGGCGGTCGGTGCGTAGAGCTAGCCACTTTACCACCCTTGAGTGCCGTACGGCTCGAGAGATAGCGGCCTGCCCTGCTATGAACCCCAATGGGCCTTCGTGGCCTGAGAAAGGAGACTATTATTATTATTATTATTATATTTTGAAAATAATTTAAAATCGAAAGTTTTAAAACTAAATAGTACTTAAATAATACATTTAAGTGTGGCCTTACCTCTATTAAAGAAGAGTGTTTCTAATAAACATTTAATAATTAAACTTATGTGGTTGTTTTGGCTATATTTTTTATAAGAAAAGGATAACGTTATTAGCAATAGTCCTAATGAGAGACAGTATTGGAGCTTCAGTTCCTTGGTTTGATTTTCGTAACGGCATTAATGGTGACTTCCAGATTCTTTAAATTCTATCGAGTGGCCAAGCTTGATGACTGATGTTTGTTTTGATAGGAAAAGCAATATTGTTTCAATTGCTTTGTAAGGTGAGGTTGAATGAACTATTTGATTAAGGTATTACGACTTAATGGATTTTTTTTGTTAATATTGATTAGTTGACTCATTATTTTTGTGTATTGATTATTTTGGACCATTATTTGCATGTATTAATTCCCTGTCGTTAAGAATTCTTACGTTGGGTATCATTTTTTTATATTTAAATTTGTAACGATGTTTTATTTGGAAACTATTTTTTATTTTCATTTATCAAGAAAAACTATAATTAAATTTAATTAAACTGAATATTACAGGACCATATATTTATTCAAATATATTATTCAAACTAATCTTGACATAATCGATTATGATTAATATCTTTTATAATTTGTGAGCTGTGGAAGCAATACCTGCGACCTGAATTTAAATTTGTAGAAAGATATCTCAAGCCGAGGCAATCTTGAGTTGTACAGTAAGTATTAAATAGTTTGTGTAGTACAGTTTGCGTAAGATTTTTTGAAGTTAAAATAATCTGCTTTGTTTTGTTTCGGGTTAAATAACTAGCGTTTCACTTTCTGGAATTGTCCCTGTATGAGTTCTGCTCCGCATGCATAGACTACTACTGTTAAAACTACTGTTGAAAACTATCGCGGTAAATTGCCTTTACCTTGTACTGCTTATTTTAGACAAAGTTTAATTTCATTTTTTAGATCTTCTTTAGTTGAGCCAATTGACATATTCAATTTTAAAAAGCTAATAATTTTACATGTTACTCTTACAGTGTGCAAAAATTAACCATTTTTTTACCTTAACTATCCCCTTAGAAAACCCTGTCCTTTAGAGATTGCATTTTTTATTTTTTTACTGTTATTTATTTTTACATCACAAATTAACCTGGCTTAAGTCATTATCCCATTATGATTATTATGAAATCCAAATGAAAATGATTAATTCTTTTTTATATTATTTTAATAAAGATATTGCTTCTCTAGTAACCGTTGTCAAGGCTATTTTGGATTGTTCCCATAACTCATTATTTTATTTTATTGTCAGTAAGATGTTAAAATGTTTCCCATTTTTATTAATTTTACTATTTACATTTTCCTTTTTAGCGATAGCTGAGAGTGGAAACCTCTCACTCTAAAATAATGTTTTTACTAAATTATAATTATGTACAAAATAACAAAGCAATAAAAATAACTCAAACTTGAATGAATAATTTTGATATAATTTCTTTTTAACTGTTTAAATAGCAATTATTACTAACAAATGGCAAATATCAAATATTCAATGGCTCTTTATGTATCAATAAGAATCCATGAATATTCATAAATCAAATAACTTTTAAGTTGAACAAACCGAGGCAAATACTTTTTATATATCATCAAAACATGTTTTGCAAAGCAGTCTATAAAGCGTTGTCTTTAAAGTATTATTTCTTTAAGGAGATACTATACAGTAATAATTATTTAAATAGAAAATTGATACAGAAAATTACTAGTCCGAATACGAGTTTTGCTTCTAAACATTATTGCTTCTAAAGAATATTAACGTGTAAATGTGTTGAATTATAGGGTGGTAGATATATAAACAAGTTGCTTTTCCGAGTATTTATGTAATATATGCAGCAAGTCGTAAATCATAGATATACATTTATAACGCTCATGAATTAAATATTTAATCGTAAAATTGCAAAATTATAGCGGATTTAAGTACATGTTACGAATTTCCATAATATACGTTAATGATAAACTTACTGCACTGTTTATTACACCAATAAGCAAAGCAATAAATTAAGCTTTCCCATGCTTATTGTTATCAATGAAGTGTAAGCAAATATTCAAAAATGTATTACCATTTTTCTATTATACACTGGTGTCCGCTTTGCTATAACTCAGCAAAATTAAAAAGGGCACGCTGTTCTCTTTATACAGCTATACAAACAAATTGAACTGAAGTTGGGAGAACGTGAACTGCATTCTTCAGAAAATTGCAGCAGAATCAAAAGTGGTAGCAGTATGATACTGGTATTACTACCTGTGGATTTTAGCACAAAAACGCATTTGCAGTAATCTCTTATAAGTTAGAAAAATAACGTTGGATACTAGAAGATAGTAACACTATAAAAATAATAAGTTTTGGAACGTGGAGTTTCTAAATTTTCTTGAGAAATTGAGGTGAAAATTGAAATTTTTTGTAAATCAACTCAGGAAATAATGGTTTTAGGGAATTTAGTTTTTAAGAAGTCTAAGCAGGCTTAAAGATAAAATAAAATAGATTGTATTGATTTTCAATTTGCTTTTAATTGTTTAATTGTAATTTCCAAGTAGTGTCATGCATCTAAGCAACGTTTATTTCCGTGTATTCTAAAACCAGTGTTCTGTATCGCGACAGAAATGAAATATATAGCAAGCTAATAGAACATACTTGTTGCATAATAATTTGTCAAGGTAATTAACTACATACATACATGCTGAATTTATTTGCAATTAGATGAATAGCTTTAGCGTAACTAAAATAATTCATTCCCAGTAGCCTCATTTATAATAAATTAGAAGTAAAAAATATAAAAGTGTACAGTATAATGAATATAATAATATGTAACTTTTTAACAGACTTTTAATAAAGAATAATAAGGAATTTTATCTACGACCACCATACAAAGTTACACTTTCCGTACAATTTAGTAACAATGAAAACGACCAATTGCACACAATCTGCAAACTGAACTGAGGATAATAATGACCGTGAGAAATGATTTCTCACGATCAGTAGTAGTTCTATTAAAACGCCATAGAGCACTTGCTGTATTATAATATTATTAATTATTTGAAATATCAAATGTTATAAATTTTAGATAAGGGTTAATTTATTTTGATTAATTAAAGTTTCACATTAAATTATATTTTGAATGCAAATCCATCTAAAAAAATTATCATCGGTCCGGCGGGGAATCGAACTCTGGATTGCTTGTCTGCTAAGCCAGAGCTTACACCATTCAGCTACCTAGGCGTCTTGACATAACTTGGGTATTTTATCTAATGGTATGCTTATCTCTCTGTGAGTTTATGATTGTTTGGGTAAATGGGAAATCCCCGATCACCTCGAAATATCAATTTTTATCAGATCAAGTAAGTTTTTATTTCATTTTTAATATTTGAAAATTATAATTATCATAAACTCTTAATATCCGTAGGTTATATAGCTTATCACTTGCAGTTTTAAAACAAATCTACTAAGGAATTATGGCAAGTTCTTTTAACCTTAACTAAACTGATCTTAAGATGACCACACTTTTTCTCTTCCTTTAGAAGAGCATTAGGTATGCTTTTGTTAACACTATTTTATTTTCGTTACAAACCTTGTATTTTTATTCACTTAAGTTTCTTCTTTTTAAGTCTGCTGTCTATAAAATCATCACGTAGGAATCTGCCTACTGCTTTTGGACTTTGGAACTTCCCTCTGGATTGGGATTCTCAGCCCCAGCTGAAACGTTGAGGTAAATAGCACTTAATTAAATTACCTTTTTACCCTACTCCTTGAACAACGCTCCAGAATAAATATTATTTCTTTCTTCTTTTCTCAAGTCTTGGTTTTTTAGGGTCTAACAGGTCTATTGAATGGAACTTTAACTTTACTGCTCTCTTGTCTAATGTTAAGTTTATTTTTCTTTTTTAAATTTTCCTTTCTTATAGTTGAAATAAATATACGCCTTTTTACACTTGATAAACTATTAAACTTTTATTATTCCTGCTTTTTAAACATTTCTTTAGAGAAAAAATAAATTTTACACACATTTTCTTTTAGTAAATTTTTTTCTCCCTATTTACATAACTGCCCTTTTGGTAACTCAACATTATTTTAGATTCCAATTATTTTTCATATTTTATATTATTTATATTTGAATTCAAACTAGCTTGTCTTTGGTCATTAGCTTGGTATTAAGGTTATTGTCAACCATGTGACTGCATTTCAAGAAAGATATTAATTTCTTAATAACCGTAGTCAGGGCTATTTTTATTTTTTTGTTATATTATTGTCAATAAGTTATATAATGTTTTATAGTTTTGCTAAACTAATGCATTTTCTTTCATTCGGATGTAACTGCAAGTGAAAATCCTGTCAACCCAAAATGCCTCCCTTTACTAAATACTGTTCTAAACTTGTACCAAATTCATAAAAACAACTCAAACTTGATAAACGCAAATAGTTAACATTTTAGGTTTCTTTATTGGGTAACAATAAGAATTCATGATTTTAACTTCAACATCTGGGACAATTCATTCTTATTAATATTATGATGGAAAATCATTTCAATATATAAGATACACCACAAATATACTAAATAACTCGCACAAGTTAAATAACTTGTCCCTAACATATTTTATTTTAAAACAACAATACAAAAAGGGCAACATAATTTTACTAAATTAACAAAAAAAAAATAGAAACAACTTTAATTTAATTCTTCCTGACCTTCTGGAAACCTTTTTATTTCTAATTTGAAATATTTACTGCAGTAAATATTTCAAATAAAAGTAGAAAAGAACAAATGAATAAAAGTAAGAGACTAACTATATAACAAAAAAATAAAAACAATCTCTTCAACGAGTTACTTTATCTGTCAATTTTTATGTTTGCATTTTTAAGTTATCAACATGCCACTGAATGCAGCATTGAGTTACAATGCAACACAAGGCATACCCTGTCTAAAGATGCACCATAGTTTACAGCAAAAAGGTTATGCATCAGTCACGTTCCTATTGGCTTTATCACAAATACAAATACCACCAATGGATTTCACGACACCAACAACTTCACAATAATAAAAACTTTACATAAAGTAGTGTGATGCAAATTTGTAAAGCAGCTGCTTTAGCACATAATTGAAACAATCTTAAATGTAGGGGCTGTTATTTATTAATTATATCAGATAAACAACATATAATTGTTGCGCCTTTGGAACGTTCTTTGAAATATTGTAATTAGTTTATTATTTGAATTTGTTGACTTTTTAAAACATGTAAATAATGTTATAAAGATTATAATGTTTAAATCATAAATAATTATAAATATATATAGAAAGGTATATAAAGGTATATTTAAGTAATTAAGTTAATAAATAGTTGTTTGAAATTAGGTTCCATCCACATTTCAAGGAGGGCTTATTTTGCAATGACATAAGAGTAGCATACAAATGGAATTTAATTTCCTATAAGATTATCTAATTAGTTTAAGATTTAACTAAAAGTTATAACAATAATTTGGTTATATTATAAATGAAGTGCCAGTGTTCATTTGTTTCAATGAAAATTTAGTATAGAGCTCAATTGTTTACCAAAAACATATATAAGCACGGGCATTTTTGCACAAACTTTCTCTCAATTTACATCTTGCAGAAAGTGTGCACGTCTTCTTCAGATTAATAAAAAATAATGTTATGTTAACCTAATCTAGAAATGTCAAAGTTTTGAGATTAGATTCATTTGTGTTAGACGTCAAAGTGAATTAATTAAAAAAGTTTTAAAATAAAAGAGTTTATTTAAGAAGTGCCTCTATTTAAGCAAGTGATTAATAAATTCTACGATTGAATTTTGCTAACAAGACAAATTTATGGAATTCTTTTTTATTATTATAATGGATTTGGACATTAAGAAGATTTATTTACTTACCATTGGTGAATAACAAGTATTGGATTTGGCATTCCAATTTGTAAACCTTTTTTTGACTTGGATATATTTATGAATGGATTGTTGACACATCTCTTTCTTCAATTATTTGTCGAGTTTGATGATAGCAGACAGCTGATACTAGGGGTTTCAACATCAAGTTGGCATTTACAAGACGCCAATTTTAAAAATTAAAAGAAAGGAATTCTAATCCTTGTAATTAAAAACCGTGCGTTTTCCTGTAGTAATTAGTTTAATTAGCAATAAAAAAATTTCATGATACCATAAAGGTCATAAAGAATTGTAAAGAAATTGTTCTCTTTATTTCAAGAACTAATTTTTTTATAGTTAAACTAAAACAATTATGTTTTGAAATATTTTTTTGTCTCTAAATAAATAGCAATTAATTATTTTGAGATTAATGAAAATTAGTTATAGAATTAAAAAGGGAGAATCTGTATTCATATTTTTCATTGCTGTTTAATTTATAAACAAATATTTGTCTTTTTATTTCATGTAAAAAATATTTCTTTGATGATATTAATTTTCGTTTTGTTTCATTGTTACTCGGTAATAAAAATAAAATTGTGTTTTTATTATCTATGAGATTTATTTGTGTAAATGTGTTTTTATATTACTGTGTCCCTAAATATAAGAATTTAGTTATGCATTGAAGAGACCCGCCTGAGGGAGTATCAGTTTGTGGAGACATTCCACAACTTTATACAGAGGTGGGCAAAAGTATGGAACCAAGTAAATAGCTCTGGAGTTTTTAGAGATATCGGAATGAAACTTGATAAGCAGATATTACAGTTAATTGTGTATTTACGTTGAATGTTTTTGACAATTTTGAGTTTTCGGTTTAAGGTCCAAGTGTACCCAAAAACGTGTGTTATTTGTTTCATAAATAATATAATAATGTGATAACTTTGGTTTTAAGTTAATAGTCTAGGAATGTCAAAAACTTGCTTACCTAACTTGTTTTGGAAAAAAAACCAACTTGTTTGCTTACCTAACTTGTTTTATTTAAATTATTTCACGTTATACGTGAAAAATTAATTTTAGAAAAACTGTACATTCAAAATTAACCAAAATAATACCACTTATATTTCATAGTATTTGAACTATTTTCCCAGAATTTTAAGAAAATCGTATGTCTAGCGACTAAATTATTGCCAAAAAACCTGCTTTTTGCCAAAAAAACTGCTTTTTTGGCAAAAAGGAGGTAATAGTTTAGTCCCTAGACATACGTTTTTCTAAAAATTTTGGGAAAATAGTTCAAATACTATGAAACTTAAATGGTATTATTTTGATTAATTTTGAATGTACAGTTTCTCCAAAATTAATTTTTCACGTATAACATGTGAAGTAATTTAATTAAAAATTTTTTTTTCCAAAACAAGTTAGGTAAGCAAGTTTTTAACATTTGTAAACTATTAACTTAAAACCAAAGTTATCACATTATTATATTATCTATTAAACAAACAACACACGTTTTTTGGGTACACTTGGACCTTAACCGGAAGTAATGCCGATTTTAAAATTTGTAATGGAACACCCTGTATATTATTTTAATTTTGAATAGTACATTTTATTACGATTACAAAAATATGGGGTTTGATGTGTTTTATTTTAAGGCCAACCGAAATTTTTACAATAAAAGTACTTTTGAGGCAAAAACTAATGAAATCTAGTAGTCTATGAAACAAACGTAACAATCACAGTTTATGAAACTGACATTAGCCGTGATAGTAGTTAAAATAAGTAGGTGTTTTAACGCAAAATGCTCCATCTAAGTGAAAGAGAGAGAATAGAAATTCTAATGATGATTGGCTTTTGGGACCGAAGAAGAACGCATGAAGAAGTTTGTGATCTTTTTAATGTTATTCATCCCGATCGGCAAATATCACGTTTGCTAGTAACAAAAACTTTGCAAAGGTATACCACAAATGGCACAGTCGGTAATTTACCAAGAAGTGGTCGTCCAAAAACTTCTACAAAAAACGATGTAGCTGAAAATATCGCAACATCTTTAGAGGAAAATTCTCATTTGTCTACTGCTGAACTCGCCAATACTATATACGCAATAAGTCGTCGTACAGTAGGAAGAATATTTAAACGAGAAAAATATCATCCCTACAAAATTCGCCTTGTTCAAAGGCTCTCTGACGACGATTTCGACAGACGGTTAGAATTTTATGAAACAATGATGGATATTTGCAACCGTGATAATAACTTTGTAAAAAATATGGTGTTTTCGGACGAGGCTACATTTTGTTTGAACGGTACAGTAAATCGACATAACTGCCGCTACTGGTCGCAAACTATCCCTCACTCTATACAACAGGCTCTCACGCAACATCCTCAAAAATTGAACGTTTGGGCCGGTATTTACAACAACAGAATTGAACGCCCTTTCTTTCTAGAAGAAACTTTAAACGGGGATAGATATTTAGAGCTTTTAGATACGCAAGTTATTACGACGCTGGAGGAAAATGGACAACTGCCAAATAATGTCTGGTTTCAGCAGGACGGGGCACCACCCCATTTCGCTCGCATTGTTCGAGATCACTTAGATAGGAAATTTTATCATTGGTGGATTGGAAGAAGAGGTACCATTGAATGGCCTGCGCGATTCCCCAACCTTACTCCACTGGGCTATTTTCTATGGGGTTATTTAAAGTCCAAAGTTTATCTTAATCGACCAAACAGTTTGCAAAAACTAGCTGAAATAATAACCGAAGAGAGTCAAAGAATTCCACCAGAAGTAATAATTAATGTTACAAGGGAGTTTACAAATAGACTAGCCTTTTGTCAAGAAGTAAATGAAGCTCAGTTTGAACATTTACTACATTAAGTTTATTTTCCCTTTACAAAGTACTCCTGTTTTATTTTCCCGTTTTGTATTAATTCAATTTTGATTACTAATGTGATGTTTCATAGACTACTAGATTTCATTAGTTTTTACCTCAAAAGTACTTTTATTGTAAAAATCTCGGTTGGCCTTGAAATAAAACATATCGAACCCCATATTTTTGTAATCGTAATAAAATGTACTATTCAAAATTAAAATAATATACAGGGTGTTCCATTACAAATTTTCAAATCGGCATTACTTCCGGTTAAACCGAAAACTCAAAATTGTGAAAAACATTCAACGCAAATACACAATTTACTGTAATATCTGCCTACCAAATTTCATTCCGATATCTCTAAAAACTCCAGAGCTATTTACTTGGTTCCATACTTTTGCCCACCTCTGTATATAGCCGGAGCATTATTTCAATTAAAGGTAAGCAAGTAGTAAGTTGTGCATTTCATCTTTGTTGTGTTGTCTAGTAACTAAAAATAAATTAAAAAATTAACCACCCGACATTTATATCGTATCATTATTATGTAAAGTTTTATACAAGGGAAGAGCAACTTGAATTGAAGTTGAATTCCCTTCTTGAGATATTGTATTATGATAATAAATATTCCAGCATAAATGTATGTATTATTGTTATTACTAATCGTTAGTTTTTGAGTTATATAATGAATTATGAACTTTTGACTTATCATAAATAGAAATAAAACGTTCTGGAAGGAACGTAACTCTTTAATATTTTGAATATACGAGGATGGTCTGAAAAGTTTCCGACCTTAACGTGACGATGGCAGCACTCGTCAATAAAATCTAGGGAATGTAGTTGTGCATCTTTTGACAGGTACTCACAAAAACTTCAGCCATTTTGGACGCGCAGTTGTTATTTGACAATTGTTTGAGTGAGTCGATGTGAGTGTTTTTGTGAAAATGGAAAAAATCGAGTATCGAGCTGTCATTAAATATTTGTTTTTGAAAGGCAATACGCATACGCAAATCAAAGATGAGTTGGACTCTGTGTATGGGGACTCTGCGCCATCATTTACCACAGTGAAATTTTGGGCAGCTGAATTTAAACGTGGCCGTGCCAGCTTGGGAGACGATGAACGTTCGGGACGTCCAAAAACTGCAACCACTGACGATAACATCAACACCTTATGGTGCTAAACGACCGTCGAATTAAAGTGAGAGAGATAGCAGAGGCTATGAATATGTCCAAAGAACGTGTTTGTCACATATTGAATCAAGATTTAGGCATGAGAAAGCTGTCCGCGCGTTGGGTGCCGCGTTTACTCACGTTAGACCAAAAACGTGTTCGAATGAACATTTCCAACGCTCTGTTGGCGCAGTTTAGGCGCAATAAGTCAGAGTTTTGACGCCGATTAATTACTGTAGATGAAACTTGGATACACCATTATACGCCCGAAACAAAAATACAGTCAAAACGGTGGACTGCGAAGGGGGAATCGGCTCCAAAAAAAGCAAACACTGTTATGTCGGCTGGGAAAGTGATGGCGACTGTTTTTTGGGATAGTCATGGACTTATCTTAATCGATTATCTTCAAACAGGAAAAACCATTACAGGAGCATACTACGCATCATTACTTGACAAGTTGAAGGCAGAAATTGCGGAAAAACGGCCACATTTGCAGAAAAAGAAAATCCTATTTCACCAAGACAATGCGCCGTCTCACACCTCCGCGGTTGCCATGGCGAAAATCCACGAATTACGGTTTGAACTGCTTGACCATCCTCTTTACTCACCAGATCTAGCCCCAAGCGACTTCTTTTTGTTCCCTCATCTAAAAATTGCGCTCGGAGGACAGAGATTTTCGTCAAATGAAGAGGCAATCACCTTCGTGAACAATTATTTTGCAGAGAAAAACGCCAAGTACTATTTGGACGGGTTAAAGAGATGGGAGCATCGCTGAGAGAAGTGTGTAGACTTACAAGGAGACTATGTAGAAAAATAAAAATAAATTTAAAGAAAAAATGTCTTGTATCTTTGTTAGGTCGGAAGCTTTTCAGACCACCCTCGTATGTATTTGCGCTCACTCGACTTATCTTGACCCGAAGCACTTAGACTTATCCAGGAAAAGTTTTGTTTAAAATAAACAAAATATGACGCTTGTTTGTAAGCAGCTCTTTTTTATTTAGATATGAAATTAAACCATGTATATTTTAATTCAACAATAAAAACTATTGAGAAATTTCAAAAATGTTTTAACACCCTGCTCGTTATTTGTTCGATAAAATAAAGCTACCTAGTGTAACGTGTTAAAATTAGTTTTTTAACCCCGGTATATAAACGAATTATCTCGCTTAGTCTTAAAGTTAGTTGAAGTTGGAGTATAATAGATAAAATGTTTTTACGTCAAATATAAAAAGGAGTTGCGTTTCAATTTATGAATGTAGATAGTTTCGTCAAACTCAATTTAGTGTTTGAAATCTTGTTTGAAAGAACGTTTTCTCTCTGCTAGTTATTAAGAACCCCCGATAAAAACCAGATATGTATCCTCTTACAATAATAAGTTCCAAGTTTTACCTTTAGTTTTTAAAATTAATATTAAAGAGAATTCTATGCAATTTTGTTATTGGCCGAACCTGTCGTCATATTTCAGATCGACTGGTTAAAAGCATACTATTCCACTTAATAATCTAGGAAAGGCAATGTAAAAGTTCACCCTTCTAGATAATTTCAGTCAAGCAGTCCGTCTTAAATTATCACCAGGGACGCTTCGGGTTTGGAACGAGCGCGGTAAATCTGCTGTGCCCTCCCAAAAAAGTAAAATACCACTAAGATAGGAGTGAAAATAGATTGCCGTTCTGGGGTGTTTTGATATAGTTCGTGTTCGTAATACAGACAAAGATGTAATTATTATAATTCTTGGTATCGTTTTGATCCTAATTCGTGCACTTGCCGGCATTTATTTTTGTCGGAATTGCAAAAATTAATTCTAGAGCTAGTGAGGTGATTAATAGTTTATCGAGTCAATTTGAAGGGTGATAATAAATATGCTTGGCGTCAAGCATTTTTGTCGGAGAAATTTGAAGGGTATCAGTTTGGGGCTACAACAAACTACTAAGGTGTTAATAAAATTATTTGAATATTGTCTTGAATATTGCATTGTGTTTTGATAAAAATTAATTACGAGTATTTTGCTAATCTGGGTTAGGAAATAAAAACCAATTAATCCTCTTCTAGTATTAAACATGACCACTCAAGAAATACAAATTTTAAACTTTAGTTCAGTCACTATTAATACGTTGAAAGCGTCATCCTTGTTTAGGGGTCATTCATTTGTTTAAAAGGTAATGTAAATTTGTATGCAATGTTCAGCTCAAGGAGTTCGAGAGATCTTTCGTATATGGAAAATCGAGTTTTTGCATATCCGTCGGGGGATTTTATTTAGTTTTTATAGTGTAATGGCGTTTATACGTGAAGTGTTGTGTTGCATAGAAATTAATTGCCGTCCCGTTAATTGTCCCGCAAAATTTTGGTAAGTTAGTAATAACAAACGTTTTTTGATATTTATGTTTTGGTAACCAACTTTTCTTATTTTTATAGTAGTTAATTTATTGATCTGTACTTAGAATGGGATCTCAGGTAATGATAATAATGATTGTATGCCTCAATGTGACTAATTCATCAGGTATTAAAATTCAACTAATAGAACTTATTTGGAACGAATTTTGTATGAAATTAATGTTTGCTTAAATAACAAACCTTGTTTAACGTTAAAAATGTTAAATCGGCACAACCAATTGTTGGTTTCCATTTGTGTGTGTGATGTGTTGTTGGTGATGTCAAACTAAAACTTGTAGCGATACAATTACTAAACACAAAAGTCATAAACTGAAACAACGTTGAATACCTACATAAACTACTTACTTCACCAAATACCGATACTAACTGTAATTTATTGCACCGGCGAAAGATCTCTTATTAACAAATTATCCTTCAGGGCGTAGGTACTAGTCTCTCTAGCTTATAGATTGTAAAGAAAAAATAAGGTTTGTAGAAATAATAAGAAATATGGGCGCCATTTACGCAAAGTCATTACAGTTCTTGATTCGAATTATGAAGTAAAACAAGATTCGGATTATATTGATCAAAATTAAATTAAATAACTAATCATAATTAGTTAAATGGACGATAAAACAGGTTAGATTATTGAATAACTTCAATTAATGATCGGTCCAGTATCATCACACAATGCTTAGTTTAAATTGATTTATTCATACGCCAAGAAATATTGTTTAATAAACAATGGAGCCATAATTTGTTTCCTATGATAAGAGGGATCCCTTTTTAAATATAAATAGTAATTGTTCATACTAGCAGGTTGAATATAATGGATAAATATAAACCATCTTAAAACTAAAAAAGCAACTTAGGAAATAATGTTCATCAGGTAATTCTGAATAGATGTTAATGTCTATCTAATCACTCAAGATCTCACTTCACTATAATACCTTTTGTATTCACATCAAATCACAATAAACTGTAGATACCAACTACTAATGTCGTTAATAAATTGACTATACTGTCCTTCATTAATAAAAACTTTAAACTTATGTGATTCCAATAAAAACAGTACGAGCTAATAACGAATAAAACAGAATTGTTTTAAACAGTAATATAACTTCGTCGCGAAATTCTGCACTTACATGATATATTTATTGTAACGGTAAATCAACGGAATTCAAAGGTGCAATTCATTATTGAATTTTCTGTATAAAATGTCAACTGACGACACACTGTAGTGGTTATTGGATCGATAATACGAAATGCTACACTCAAACTTTCAATTTAAAATTGAATTCCCTTATAAATGGTTACAACTAATTGCACGTTGTATTAATTGACAACATTATTATACGACGGACCAGACTGTATTATAAAGCAATTAGCTTATATTTATTTATTACGGTAAACGAGACGAAAAGAAATTGACCGCAAAACAAACTCAAATCTCAACTGGTTGTACTTGACGGACAGCAACGGAATCTTGGTCCATTTGGCGAATTATCAACAAGCCTTCTCTATGCACTCGAATCGGAGAACTAATTTCGACCCTCGCGTGCGTTCTGCTTAACGAATTCTTTTAGACTTCTCCAAAAAATTCAATTTATTCTCAAGTAAATAATATTTTTAAGAGGGGGATATAGACAGTCACTCTATTAGGAATCAAAGTGATACATTTTGGCTCAATTGGAGATTTGTACAGCGTCCAGATCTTGCTTTGTAACGTGAAACCTGATATTTTAGACTTGGTTGCAAACTGTTTTTTATTTTGTAGGTTATCAAAGGATCTATTCATCTAAAACAATCATCTAAAAAAATAGGCACGTGCAAGGAAACATAAATTTGAATTAAATGCATTTTTAGACGTATCATTCCATCAAGAAGGCAGTTTTATCTATGAATTTTCTCCACAGAAACACTTTCATCTGCGTGAGAACGTTTTACATGACCTTTCACATTAACAAAAAACATTACTTTATTTAAAATAAAGTCTGCAACTTTAACCCATCGAGAATATACTTAAATGTACAGGGCCGTCCTAAGGTTATTTACAATAAATGCTTTTACAAATGCATTAAAATAGATCCTGAAATTTTAACATGTTACAAACTGTTTCCGCTCTTTATTGCTAATATTATTAATTGTTGGTTTTTTATAACGTAAAATTTATTTAACTCGAATCAATATCAATTTTTTAGGAAGTCTTTTCCCAATCTGTGAATTTCTCAATTATTTGCGTATTGTGTAATAACTAACAACTGGGTGGCGCCCTTAATATTACTCATTTATTTCTGCTTTTCCTCTTTAATTTATAAGCCTTGGTAATTAGCACTTACGACCACTGAACTCAATTTGAATAAGAAAGACGTCTCTGCTGGGGTATAAGTTTTACAGTAAGTATAATGATTTCTGATGAACTGTTTTTTTGTACTATGCTTATTTTAAATTTAATATCGAGTAAAAAAGAATTGTTATACTAGCGCAATATTTTTTAAAAATCACCTTATCAACATGAAATTACTATATGACCAGTAAGTAATAAGAATGATAAAAACTTGCTGATGCAATGTTGGGATAGAAGATGACTCGATTAATATTGGTTTGCCATGGATTATTCCTAGCTAATTCAAGAAGATACGAAATCACAAAAATAGTTTACACTATTCTGATTATTATATTACCTAAAGCTTATCTTAAGCTATTAATCTATAAATTTAGAATTATCACCTAAATCCTTTATAAAGATAGAGGAGATAAAAGTAAGAGATGATAAAAGTATAGATGCACAAAATGTGTTGGCCTAACCTGTGTAGCATCCATTACTTCATATACGTTTAAGGTGAATTGGGATTTTAAAGAGTTGCACTGGCTACAATCTGTGGCACGATACGAACAGATTTTATCCACTGCTTTTAACGTGAAATTGTAGCAAATTTTGCATCTTAATGTAAAATGAGCAATGGCTCTTTTATATCTTTTTCATCATCAACGAAAAAAAAAATAAAAGAATATTTTCGCTAACCCTTCGGGTTATTTAACAAGCCTGTTTATACAAAAATCCTAACCTTTCCTAATGAAAGCCCCATCCCAACTTTTTGCTGTTCCTCAAAATATGGTTTGCATTGCCTGGGTTATAAGTCCTTGAATTAATGTTTGTGTTAAATGTAGTATGTAAAATATGCATAGCTTTGCATATTTTAATGTAAAATTCAATGCAATCGTTTTCATCTGAACACCTGATTCACCTGATATTTCCCAGCGTACTTTTGAGGAATCATGCATTAAAGTTGTATGTGAAAGTTCTCGATTGCAAAATAAATTATTAATTTGCAATGAAAATATATAAACAACCAAGGAGTAAGCTACTGAATGACTATCAATCAGTTCATAAGATCAACTTTGAAATTCATGAAAAGCTAGACAGGATCAGACTGAAATTCCCATTGAATTTCAAATTCTGTTTCAAAAGAAAGCCTATCAATATTGATCCTGTAAACATGTTTTCTTTAAAAATAGTACTACTAGAAGCTGTGTTTTATAACATCTTTATTCCTATCAAGGCCATCTAAAATTGGAATATACGTGCCAACTAGATCGATAGTCAGGTAAAAAGGTTACATTGTTTCATTTTTGTTTTTAATGGTTTTAACGCAAGAACGGGCGAATTTAATTTTGTCTAATGTAACTATGTAGTACGTCTAGACAAAATTTTAGTTTAAACTCTATACCAAAACTAAAATAATTGCTTAAAGCTTTGCTTATGAAGACGAAGTAAGTTTTAAGCTTCGGTAATTCTATTTACAATCAAACTTTGATGATAAATTTGCATAAATTTGCATCGATTTACATATTTGAGAAATTTAATATACCTCAGCAATGGATGTTTGGTCAAGTCTGAGAGTACAGTATTTTCAGTTCAGTATGGACAAATTAAAGTTGACAGTAAAAAAATGCTTTTAGATTAATTTTTTCATAAACAATAATTACTTGAAAAATGATATATATCATTGCAATTAACTCTTTGGGGTAACCACAATCTGCCATTAAATTACAGAACAAATATAATTAACATTTTACGTCAGCTCTATAATGTTACCCTTTTGTAAACTATGAAATATTAAGGGAGTTATTAATGCTAATGTTAGCTATCGCTCATTCTGACGGAAGATTACGACATGAGAAAGAGCGCCACCGGTGGAGCTTTCAAAGGGTAGAACGAAATCAAGGAACAAATAGATCATTGTTATAACACGTAGAACACGAATACCTATGTACATGAGACGAATATCTAGCACGTGATGTACTTTACAAGATTTATCACCTCCCCATCATTTACACTTTGGTTTTGTTTGAATTTTTCCATAAGCCTGGATACAGAAAAAACAGCTAGATTGCAAACAAACAAAAAATTGCCTTGTTTAGATCTGAAATTACAATCGCATTTTCAAATAGAAAATTTAACGCAATTCCTAAATGAATGTTCTTTGTAAGCAATTTTCGTGTTCGTGTGGAGTAAACTTATTTTATCCAGACGTTATTTTCTCCCCTTTTTTATTTGGTTCATCCTTCTGTTAAGTAATTTCAAGTGCTTCCGTACACCTAATGGCTATAACCATTTATTTGTTAACTTGATTCCACTGTTGTTTGAAGTAGATGAAGTAGAGAAGAAACAACTTCAAAGTGAAACGTGCAGCAAGGGAAGTATTAGATTTAAAAATTAAACATCGTAAGTTGAAGATACGTGTATAAAGCAAATTAGGAAACAAACATTTTCTTTTTTAACAAAATTTAACAATAACATAGATATCCCATTTGATAATTTCTTAAGGAAATTTCTACTAAATAGATTATTATTATTAGATTCAATCACACTTACATGTTCAAAAATGCCTTGGCAAAGAAGTGCATTTATGATCGCATCGACTGAATTTTCTCCTACATTCATATTTTTAAAAAGTTCTTAAAAAGACGACCTAAAATCCACTTATACTAAAATTAAACAGTGTCTTCAATGTGTGTCAATTGCCATGCATCAATGAATGTTGTAAACAGCACGCGAACATATTAATATGATAATCAGGTTTATAATATTAGGAAAGTCAACTGTTGGAAGGAAACTATTGTGAAGCTAGAGCCTTTTCACAACTGAGACTCACAGGCGGGTCGCTTTTAGGGCACTAAATAAATATATCTAGGAAACATAAGTAAAGTACACACAAAAAAATAAACCCCAGAATTTTCTTTAAATTGAAATTTCAATAATCTATTAAACATTGAACACAAATAACACAACACAATAAAAACATTAAATATTAAATGAAACTAAAATTTTGATAAAAAAATCAATCCTAAGAGTGGATGCCTTTTATCCGAGGAGTAATATTTCTGGCATCCTCATATTTTTAATTAACTAAAACTATTTAAAACTTGATAAATAGTACCTTAAAATATTAATAAAGTTCAAATCAATATTTGGCGCCAACTGTTGCCAACTGAAATGGTAACCACACAACAATTCTCTGCTTTCCATATGATTTGAAATTAAAATGGTGGAATGACAAACATTTACCTCTCGTATTCATTAAACTCCAAATAAATGGGATTAATAATAAAAATTAAAATGCAGCTGCTTAGTTGATATACGGTAAGTCCATTTAATAATTAAAAAAAGTATTTAATAATGCCTTTCTTGCATCCATATAGTAACAAAGGTAGAACATTTCATTATCTATTAAAAAAATTGTCTTCTCGTAAATAAAAAAATTATTCCACAAATAAATGTATAGCACTGAATATTAAATTGATTAAATGTAATTATTATTAGAACTAGAAGTTAAGTTCAAAGATTTATAATGATTATTTATCACTTTGACATTTTAAAAACAATACAATTTAACATTTTGACGTTTACAAAAATTATCCAAACTCACTACATAACCTTATTTTTTAAATGTTGCTCTCAGAATAAGTGCACTGTGAAGGATCTAAAATAACAGAAAGTTTGTCACCAAATCGGTCGTTCTTTTTATCTTTGTCCTTTATCTTTTTATCTTTTACAAAAAAAAACGAATGTTTTAGTGAGATTTTTGGTTATAAACAAAAGACTATTTAGAACTAAATACTACATAACTACATAATTGTTTATTACTATTAATTATTGTTTAAACAAATTCAATAAATAGATAGCCAAAGAAACATCTTTTTAATAACAAGTTCACTAGAACATATCAACTAAATCATCTATATACAACTATCAAATAACTAAAATTGAATTAATTGCTCAATAATTCTTCCTATGTTAATAAAATCCGACCTTACATCCTATTGAACATTATTATCTTATTTTTTTGATGTTGTGTGTGATCAAACTAAGAGATAATAACTAAATTACCTTATTTCAGATGGTCATGTCAAAACGCAGAATTTTGCATTTTATTTCTATATTTTCTATAAAAAATAAACCCAACATTTCAAAATTGTGTTAAATTTCAAAATGTTAAATTTAAACATAACTTCTTCACATTAATAATGCAGGTGAGGTAGCAAATATTTGCATACATCATCGCTACCATGCACTTTGTCTGTTTTAGGTCAAAACATGCATTGAAATGGCTTCAAACTCCCATTTTATGTACATAAATAAGTAACGATACCACATCGTTAGCTGACAATGAAAATTTACCAAAAATGTAATAAAAACTAACTTTATCCTTTTACTCCATAGTGTAGTCTAGAGTGCATATTTATTAAAATAAAACCATTTATTTGTCTTTATTTAAAAAAAATTATTTAAATTATAATTATCCAACCCATCTAACATCTTTTTGAGTGGGGGTGCATACTCCCTAATTACATAACAAATATCATGACAATATGTTCACTGGTGATCAATATGTTAAGGAAAAACCTCTTACATAGGTAAATCATGTTGGAAATGGTACTTATAAGTGCAACCTCGACACTTCTGAATTTCTTTCTCATCAGTAAGAGTAGCACTTCAGTAGATGATTATTTACACTAATCTGTTTTCCCCTACTAAGTTCTTTTAGTTGTTCGATGCAGATTTCGCTTTCTAATTATTCAGCTACATAAATTAATCAACTACATTTACTAACTAATACACTCCATACAGGCTTATATACAAGCCACGAGTAACATTTTTCTTGAGAGGTGACTAGTACTACATCTAGAGAACGCCATCAGCACGAACTATTAAAAGCATGACTTTTGTTTCAATAACATGAGCTCTAAGAGCTCTGTTTACATAGTATCCATTGTTGTAAATAATTGTAACTATGGCAAAAGAGCTTTCAGAGCTAATAGAGTTGAAATGCTGAATTAGCGTATCCGGTTACAGCTGGAATACAATTTTATAATCGATATATCTCAATAGTTAAGAGGTAAACTATAGTTTTTTCAACGTTAATATAAAAAAATATTCTTAAACTATTACTACATAGTTTTTCGTATACACGATGAGTTGTTTAAATATAAAACTTTCAAGCTGTTCTTGGGAATACTGTGTTAACCCATATGTACATAAGTGGATTTGAGTGCAACTTTGTTAATCGTTTTCTCAGCGTTTTTTCAGGTATCAATCGAAAGAGCAACATTGAATTTACCAAATCACACTTAAGTTATGTAATTCTTGCAAGGTTTAGGTGGTTTTCTACCTTAATGGAGATACTATTTACATACTGTCACGATATGACATGCTACAAGCAACAACATTTACATACATGTTTTATGGGTTGCATAATTTTAGGCGAGCTGAATTTGCATTAAATTCCTATTATTAGAAAAATAAATAGAAAAATGTTTCATTATGATTAAGAAACAGTCTATAACACAGTAAATAGAAAAAGGATAAATTTTAAAGTTGATTTTTCTCTTAATTTTAGTAATTTCTCTATCAGCTGATGGTTTCCAATCGTTACTTAAAATTTTCACATAAATAGGTAATAAAGCCATTTCAAGACTCATTTTCACCTAAAACAGATTATGGGTATGGTTGTGAGGGTGTATGCAGATATTTAATGCTTTACCTACTGTTTAAGTTGTTGAAAAAATAAAAATTTTCTTATTAATCAACAACTTAAGTAGTTTTATGTTGTATTTGTAGTTTTAATGTTGAGAAGTTTTTGGATTTAAATATTTTATTGTAATTTTGTCAAGCAAGTCCTTGGGCACAATTGAGATATAAATGTCAATATAGGGATCATTTATTGTAGAAGACCTGGGCATTTGAAAATCAAAGATTACTACGAATTATATAAAAACATGAAGACTTTACAGATTACTACTAATTCAAATCGGTAAATCTTTCCAGCCGCCAAGATTTTTAATTTTGTACTTTATGGAAGGTAATTATTTAGATTTTAAAGTAGTCCTACTAATTATAGAAATATTAATTAAGAAGACAAAGGGAATTATACTGTCTTATAGTTCATTTTTCTTTCATTCTTGAATTGATATTCAATTTTCTTTTTGTGTGTTTTTTCTTTCTTTCAATTTTAATTTAGTTGTTTATTTGTGCGTGGTCAGTTAACAATCTTTTATAAATCTAAATTAGTTAGTGCCCTATTAAAGCGACCCGCTTGAGAAGTCTCATTTATGGACTTAAGAAACTTGTTTTCCAATTTTACTTATAGCCGGAGCATTTTTCTTTGATGGTAACGGTAAGTCGTTTATATTTTGCTTATATCTTCATTGTACTTTTGCCAGATGTCTGTTTTATGTGTTATTGATTATCAACAACTATAAATCAAATTTAAAATTTATCTATGACCATCATCATCATCATCGATTTATTTTTTTTTATATTTAAATACAAACCCGCGTATATTATAGCAGTTATTAGTCTTCCAAACGTGGGGCTTTTCCAAATAATTGTAAAGAGTATAAATATTATAGCAATACGTAGATATCGGAATAAAAATATCCAACTTACAGTAGGCGTTAAAGCCAAACTTCCCAAATTGTTAACTAAAGATCAATTAACAGTAATAAGGAAATCAATTGTTGCAACGAAAGGATATGCTTGTTATAATTAATATTTAACTCAAAGAAAAAAGAAAACAAAAAAGTGAATATAAAGAGTTAGTTGTCTTTATTCAAATAGTTTTTGTTCAGTCAACAACAAATAGGTTAATATACAAAGAAATTTTGAAACAATATTTTCATTTCTCACAGTATACAATAGGCTATATTATGGTGTTACTATTCTAAACAAAACAGTTTAGATAAGAACTGTAGAAATAGTAAGTTTTGTGTTTAGTTTCAACAGCTGTAGCGCAACCGCACTAGGAACATTAAAGAACAGGAGGTTCCTTGAGAAAATACAGCGTATTTCATAAGACATACTGGGATACTTTCTTAGAAGCATAGTTTTAAAAAAATCGCCGATAAAGAATGCTCCAACGTTTTTAGCACATACAATGGGACATGTGATGAATTCTTCAAGACATTTGAAATAAGAACTGTGCCAACACTAAATTTTGTAATGTGTTTGTAATGCTGCTCGTGAATTACACACATTTCATTTTCAAATGTGGATTTTTATAGTCATTTTTTTATTTATATTGTAATATTTATCCCACTTAATTTTATTTTTATAATGTAAAAATTATTTTGTATTATATTATATTGTTTTAGCAAATCTTGTGTTTTTGTTTCAACACATGCACAGCAACCGCTATAAACTGTAAGATCAATACATCGTATTTTAAAAAGTTTGCCAGACTAATATCAGTCTAATAAAACTCATTATTACATTCCGGGACGATTTAAAGACTAGTTTAAATTTTTGCAAGAGCAGTTTAGGTGCTTTAAATTATTTAGTGTAATTTGCGGTGTGTGTGTGTGTGTGTGCGCGCGCTCGCGCTCGCCCGTCTTAGGTAGTATTAATTAATTATAATGGACGATTTGTTGATCATCAGAGAGTTAACAGACTTTCGTTTAGTTGTTTTCACACAATTATTTTATTCGTCACTCAGGCTTCTTAGTACTTGAATAATTATACGGTATCTGTTACTTGTAACATGACTAGTATTACAAAAACAAAAGCCCCACGCTTAGTCGACAATTATAAGATAATTACTTTTCGATAAACAAACTATAAACAATACTCCCGCAATTGGACTGGCAATTGTAACACATAAAATTTACCTAACGATACTTACTTTAAATCTTATTGCTCCGGTGGAGATCTCTGTTTCTGCAAATTGAATTCATGATCGTAGGTACTGGTTTCCTAAGATTATAAATATCAAAGAGGAATAAGGAGATATTAGGCAATAAGAGAATATGGGTGCCACTTGTGTCTTCGTTGTTCTTTCTTTTGAAAATCTATAAGTAAGAAGAGATTTCTGGTTGATTACATAAGATCGTAAATAATATTTACAAGTTCATTGACTCGAAAAAACTAGAACTTCCAACAATTAATTGGTCCAATATTATCGCAAAAACACTAGGTTGAACTTTAAAATTACTCAAGATTTTGAGTTTTTTTAATAAAGTCTGATGCAGGGACTTTAAAACACCCGATGTTGGTGATTTAGAACGCATGGTACAAATTTCTATGGCCTTAAGGAGGGCTCATTCTAAGCAGAAGTAGTTTAATGTTCATGTAGTCAATTCGAAATAATTAAGAAGTTATACACCGTTACAGCTTGTTATTAAATCTTATTACCTTTATCGCAGCAAGTTAAGTTAGTATTGTAGTAACATTAAGGTTAAGTAAGGTTAATCAAACTTAAACTCTAAGATTGTCATTCACCGTAACAATTGAATTTCTATCCTCTAAAAAATGTATTGTTTACAATAAACTTTATTTGTAACATAACAATTAAAAATATTTCCAAGCAGAAACTAATTTTAGGGACTGCGCTGAACAATTTTAACGAATGTAGGTTAGAAAATATGTTTTAGCAGGATAACTATTTAGAATTGTAGCAAATAACGTTGAGGTATTAATATGAATAGTTTGATAGGAACCATAACCAAATTGATATTTTTATATAGTACAAAGAAGTATTTTTCTACAGTGTTTCCTAAAGTTTAGCATCGACAGCATAAACTCTAGAGATAAACTTTGTGCCATTTGTATAACTTTTTGTCCGTAGCCCAGCACTGGTAGGCTATCTCAGCCGTGTAACGAGATCAATATTGAGAATATAATATTCCGACTTGTTTTTAATTTAATTTGGTATAAAAATATAAAAAGGTTTTCGTTTTTGAGCGAGACTGGCAGCTGTATTTCAAGAAATGCTTATAACCGCAAATAGCCCAACTTAACATATAAACAAGTTTGCACATGCGTAAATAAAATCTATTTATCGCGGAATGGTATTGTGTTTTACTCATTTATCCACTCTATCTTCTTCAAATTATCGTAAATAATTCCTTAATGCTATCAAGTCTTGTTGAATTTCAAAGGTTTCTAATAAAACTAACTGCTTTTGGAAAGTATAGTTGCATAAAAGAAGAAGTTAGAAGTTGCAGAAAGCATGTTTTATGAGACATTGTTAGAGTTGGATTCTGATAAACATGTTCGAATTTTTTAGTTTAAGGAGTTTGCTTTCTGCACCGCTTATAAAATATTTATATTATTTGTTGGTAGTTACTGTCGTTAAGAATATTGGTGGTTAGTTGGAATAAAAAGCCTCTCTTAGATTTTAATAAAAGATCCTTAATTTTTCGTACAAGCCAAGAGCGATAGATGCGAAGGGGTGCGTTGCACACGTCCACAAGCTTCGCTCGTCTAGCTAACATTAAATTTGTTTTTGTAAAGAGGTCAGGGTTCAGTGAAGCTGTAATGTTTTGGTAACTAGAATTTGGACAGTGTGCTTGTGGTTATGTTGGACATTTGTGATCATGTTCATTGTGAATAAATAATATATAAGAAATTTTATTGATTCTTAGTTTAAAAATTTAATCAAAATGTATCTAGAATGGGATCCTGAGTTAAATTGTAAAATTTCGTAATGCTGATAGGTTGCGGATAATTATTAAATCATATTAATGTTTGGTAATATCCATAACCGAGTTATAGATTGTGATGTTGATAAACGATTTATTTGGTTTTAGATTACCAAACAAAATACAAAATTACTAATCCGTGGTTATACTTTGGCACATCAAGTTGCTTGTGGTCATTTTAACAAAAATAAACTTAATACAATCAAATCTAAAGAACTTGTGCAATTGTGGAAACCTTTTCCCAAATAGTAGATTCCATGCTTCGTTACTCTTAAATTATTATTGATAACAGACAATTTGCATGACGCCCTCCATCTCGTTTATTCCCGTGTCCTATTTCAAATTAGTAAAGCCTTTGCGATTAATATCCATGACATCTGAGCATAACTTGAATAAGTAAAAAGTCTGCCGAGATATATGTTTAAAGTAAGTATAAGTGATTTGCTTTTTTATTTGCATTCGGGAAATTTGAGAGCTACAAGTGACTAGTGGTGCGTTGTTTTGAGTTTTTTTATGTAAATAATTTGAACGTTATAATCGTTATTAATCTGCTAGACACTACCAATTTATTATTGTATTGTTACTAAATCGTAAATAAACTTCATTCGTAAGTCGTTGTTTATAAGTTTGTATAAAGCTTTGTTAACTGCTTCGGGGTGTAGTTAGAAGCAGAGTAGAAGGTGGGATCAGTTGATGATAATGGGAAAATGAGAAAAACTGTTTCGTTTAATCAGTAAATTGATATTTTCATTCTCTTCTAGCATAAGCTACTTTATAGAGTGATCTAAAAAAATAATTGAAGATAATAAATTAAAATATCAGTATCCATGGTGAAACTTACTTCAGAGGTGGTACAACTTTTTCTGCTAATATTTATACGTAGATATTGTTTGTATGTATATCTTAGAATTAAACCCAGCTACAATATTAAAAAGTAAATCGTATAAAATATATATCAGAGTACTGTCCAACCTAAAAACATGATCCGTTTAATCTATTGATCAAGCTTTTAATAGTTAAGCCTTTATTTAATTTACTTCAATCATAATTACTTTTGATTAAAAGAATAAAAGAACCCTAAACGTAGCTTTTATTTCTGGAACATTTATTTTTACCTCACTACTCGTAAATCTAGTTAGTAGTAACCTAACCCATTCTAGAATATATTTGCTTTATTATTACATCGTTATGAGATGAATATGATAACGAGCTTGACAAACAATGGAATAGTTAGGGTTTCTGTTTAGAAATCGAGCTTTGTTATTATCACCAAAAGCAAACAAACATTAATAATCTACTGTGTACTACATAAGCTTCTAATAAAATGACCGAGTTGTTAATAATAAAACGATTAAAAAAATTTAAATTTTTTTAATCTTTATGTAATCTATTCTTTGAGATTTATTATTTGTTGTGTAAATGTACAAATTTTTTTCTGTATTCCTTTGTTTTGATTTACTTTAATAGTTTTTTTGTGAGCAAATTTTAACACGAAGACATTTATTACTGTTTTATTACTTTTATATTATATTTTTTATATAAAAGTAAACGTTAAAGCCGACATACTATTCATTTCGTTTATTTAGATTCGAATTCAGTACTTAAAATGGGCTTTCACTTAAATGTTAGCAACAAAATATTGATTTTTATAAATTAATAATTCTATTTTGTATCCAACATGCAAAGGAAATTTATAAATAATAAAATAAATTTATTGATCGCTCCATGTATGCCGTTAATGTGTGCCCAGAACACGATCTATAACTTATTTTCAGAGACTCTACTTGATTGGAAAATACATGCTGTACTGTTAATACTAACATTGTTTGCACAGCCCATGTCTTATAAGCTTGTCTATATAATTGTTTAGATAATATGGCGTAAGGTTGATTAGAAGGTACAAAATATTACCATTTGTTGTTACTGTCTAAAACCGCCCTAACGTACTTAAATGTAGCGATTCTTCTTTATTTTCAAAATCTTCTAGTATATTAGTATATCTTAGCTCATATTTACTCGACCAAGCAATTAAGAAACCTCCGATTCCTGTGTTCATATTTTAAAAGGTGTTTACGGTTATTTGAATAAAATAATATCATCATAGTTCCCGCCTACGGTAATAAGTATGATTGGTTGACACTCTCGTTGAATTTCCTATAAATTTTTTTAAAGTGCAATCCAGTCTTCCTTAAGGGTCCCCTTAATACATTATATAATGAAGCACACCTTTTACATCCCATTCGAGTACTGACCGAAGCAAACTCGACTTCACTCTATTAAGCGATATAAATCACTACTATAAGCACTCTGCCGTAATGCCGGCTGATGATTTGTCATATTTATTTTTTTATAGCTATGATTAATTAGAAAATTTATTTTTAAAACACTGTTTTAACCCTCTCCGACTTCAGTGTGGATTCCTATTTTCCAAAAATTTATCTTTTCTTACAGAATCATCTAATCTAAGCAACTTCGGGTTCGAAATGAATAATATGATTTATAGAACGATGCTGCAAAACATTGTGATCCCAGTACCATCCAGCCCTTCTAAACAAATTGTTTAGGAGCCAGCAGGTGCATAACGGTTAACATCTCATTTCATCTAACTTGCGACAACATTGTACTAAGAAGCACAGTTAATACTTTTTCGATTTTTCACAGATACAGTGAGGTTACAATGTTACACAAGTAACATTTTTAATCTTACTGCCTAAATTTTAAAGCTATCGAACCATATCACATACAGCTCAACTATTAGTATTAAACTTATTGCTGTGTTATTTGCAGGTAGAACTGTTAATTAGGTAATTTGGGTTGCCTATCTTTCAGGCGTTTGTAATTGAATCTTTGTTAAAAGGTTTATTTAATAGTTTCAGAAGTACGGTTGAAGCTAGCTATATACAGGAATTAAGTTAAATACATCCTATTCGCGATAATTTCTTGTTAAAGTTGCATTTCATGCAAGATTATTTAACGATCCGATCTATTCATTACATAACCTCAATTTTTGAAAATCATTTTCAAAATGGGTTTCTTTAGAGGAATAATTTATTCACATTATGCTAACATGCATAAAAAGTTTTATATTTCAACAAAAGGATACTATTTAAGTGTGTATATAATTTAATAATTGTAAATCTTAATACAACGTTTGGTACGTTGAATTGTTTTTCTTGATCTTCCGTCAATAGCTCAAACTTGGTAAACTGCACCTAGAATATAATAAAACGGGCTATTTTGAATAAATTAGCATATATAAAAGAAACTTACCTTGCTTAATTTTCAAAATGAGTGATTTTTCCTTTTGCGATTTATGGTATTGGTTTGTCGAGCCACCGTTCTAATTTAATTAATTTAGGTTCATGATGTTATTGTGGAATTTCGTTGGATAACATCTTGGCTGTGTAAGTTGTATAAAGTTTTTTTTGTAGTTCTATGTGTGTTTTCTCAGCCATTTCAATTTAAAAATGTCCATACACCTGTGCCGTGAAGAAATTTTCATTTAAAGTTAATTTTGTATTATAAGTGTTAGTTATTGATGTCAAACTAATGGGTATAGTTATATAAGCATATTGTGTAAAGATTAAAGGGTAAAATTGGTGGTTGGACAGATTTAAATCGAAATTATGACAATTTTAGTCAAGCGTGAAAATTTGTTTGTTGACTCAAATTGTGAGTTATTGTTGGGTTTTAGAGATAAATATGTTATTTTATTAGTTTAAGGTAGTGTTGGGGATTCTTTTTATGTGTTTAAATCTAAAATTTAAAGAAATTAATATTTTAATTATAAAATTTTAAATGTCAATTTTTGTCCATGGTTTACTTGATAATGTTACATAGTTGTTGTTTCTATATGTTTTTATGTAATTTGTATTGTAAAAAACAATCAGTAATCTCCAGAACGTATTGAGAGGAGGACGTGTTTGCATAATTATTAACCGATAAAAAACATGAATTTCAATTATTTAGAAAAATAAAGTAAGGTTACAAATTTTTGAATAGAAGAAATTTGTGCATATAAATGGATATAACTTACCTGTTTGTCGATATATCAAGAAAATAATAATTTATTGAATTGATTTGGATAATTTCACAACTTATAGAACTTATTAGTTTGGAAAATATTTCAAGAAGAATTAATTTTCTGCAAACTTGCAATTTGAAATCTCGCCACCAGTCAAGAGCTTGGTTGTGGATATTATAGCGGTATTTTTTTCACGAGACCAATTTTAAGGAAGTGTCGAGTGTGCGGAAAAATCGTAAGTGACATTAATTTGAATTTTATACTGGCCAGTAAAATATAGCATTTCGGGCAAATATTTTATTAAAGAAAAGAATAAAACGTAACATTTGAGAGAACTTAACATATTTGTTTAAATATTAAAAAAATAAGAATTTAGAAAATTTGCTACATTGATTTTTATTTAAATTATTTTGTTTAGTAGTTTAGTTATAAGGTATATAAAAAAAATTGACGTAGAAATCCCTAACAACATAAATAAAATAAAAGGCTGATTAGTAGTTTTGTTAATTGTTTATTTATTATTTATGTGTGCAGAAATAAAAATTGTGTTTCTATCGATATATTTAAATTTTATTTATTGTTCATGTTTCTTCCATGTGTGGAAATAATTTGTGATTTGCAGAGTGTTACAATTTTCCCAGCCCGGGTGTTAGTATTACAAGTGGACCCACTGATATTGGAAATTGGTAAGGTAAGGTTGATGTATTACAAATTTAAGAGATATTTGTCGATTGCTTTACTGAAACTAAAGTTGGAGCTAGTGACGGGGCAAAAATTTGTTATGTAAAAAAATAGTGATATACGGTTGTATTGTGGTTTTGTTTTATTAAAGTGTATACTACTGCAATATGTACAAGTAAACACAGACTGATAATACTAGAGCAGTGATGTCAGAATCAATCAGGCGGCAAGGTACGCAATTTCTCCCTGGTCAGCTATCACTCACTACGTCACTGTCGGATATGACTTTATCTCTTTCTCCCTGTCAGATTCTTGCTGATATATTGTTGTTATAACTCGTTACACCTGTTGGCTGATTCTAATTATTATAAAAAAATTATTAAAATGAACTAATAATCAATATTTCTGTTTCCTTTACTTTTTTTTACACAAAAATTATATTTTAAATCAAGAAAAATAATCCAATTGACCTAAATAAAAATAAAAATAAAAAAGTTATATTAATTGATTTTTTTAATCTGAATTTCCGGATCTTTTAATTTTTATAATTTGATATTTCTCAGATATTTTTATGTTAAATGTTTTTACCACAAGTCAAGTTTTATATTACTCGTCGGAGTTGGTATCTAATGTAAATAAATAAATAATTATTTAAAAGCCCACTTTTTACTTTTTCGAGTTTCTCTTACTTTTTAACTCATTATAATACTTCCCCATCTCCTACGCCCATCTCTAATCGAAATCATCTGGTCAAAATATTTGACAGCTCCTTTAATATCGACGCAATAAATTATTAATTCCATTCACTTTTTATTTTCTTTGCAATTTTTTTCTTTACAAAAAACAGGTATGTTTTATGTTTAATAACTCATTGTTAACTTCTTAACGATGTTAAATATTAGTTCTTTACTTAAAATTTATTTTTAATTTCAAATAGCCTATAAACTTTTATTTTTATTAACAGTTAACCTCACTTTATTTTATTTTTGACGTTTAATTATAACTTCACTTTTAACCTTACAATTTTTAATTTTATTTTTAAAGCAGCCAGGAATAACAGAATAACGCTACCTAATTGTTTTCTTAGAGCAGTCTCTTATATAATTTTAACAAAAACAAAAGGATCTCCCATTAAAACAAAACTTTTGAAATCAACGTAACAAAATTCTAGTTTTATAAATTATAATTAAATGCAACACTAAAAAGACTACAAAAATGTATAACACTTAGGCTTAATTTTAAATTTTAACATCCCTTTTAAACGTCAAAGAATAATCTCAAAGCAGATAACACTAGTTAACTTAATTTACTTTTAAACATACTTGTACACTGTTCTATATCATTAAGCACATTCATTACTTATTTAACTATATCATCTGAATACTTTTAGTTGCATCTCAATTTTATTTGCAACCCAAATTACATAAATCTTTATGACGATGAAAAACCACAAGTCTACAAATATGTTTTGTCCAGTAACTTTAGCAAAGAAACTCAACCACTTCCATTTAAATCTCTGCAAATTATGTAGTTAAGATGAAATTATACGAAATTCCGGTAATACATCGTATAACAAAGTTATAAAATTGAAAATAAATCAACAAATCCATGTTCACGGATAGCGTTATAATGAAATTCAAGCAGCCAACAACAATTGTTTCCGGTAAGTCGGTTTATTTATGCATACATCTTAATAATAACCTGCTTGATCTCTACCAGAATACAAGCTAATACATTTCTAGTTACGTATACTAACTGTTATCTAGCGCGAAAATGGCGGTATTGCGACGATCTGTATTTGTAAGCTTGCTTATACATTTACGGACCTTGATTTTAGAGCTCCCATTCTTTAGTTTGGGAATGGTCCCAGAACTAGGCTGAACTGTAATATGGAGAAACAAGTAAGGTATATTCCGTCAGAGGCCTCCTGAACACTGACCTATAGGGAACTGTGTTGTCAGGTAGTTTCTTATATTTGACATGATCGGTCGACTTGCATCCTTCAGTGTCTGAGCTCAAACAAGGTTATAGTGAGGATCACCTGTAAATAATGTTGATGCGAACATAATAGCTTTCCACATACAAGACAGATTTTAGGTTAGGGTAAGCAAATCCTAATCCCACACTTGAGGTTGGACTCTGCCGGGCAGTGGAAGTACGTATGCCATATTAAGGGAGAAAGGACGATCTCGGGAAACGGGCCCCGACGAGTGAGAACGTTAATAGCTCCGGCACTATCCTGAAGATCTCTGTAGCAAGAACGCTGTATCTGCAAAAACTGTTGTCTAGACAAATACTATGTGAAATATTAATGAATGCTAATTAAAAATATGGTATTTTCTTAAGTTGCAGTTTTGTAGATACTCCATTCTTGTTAAGCACGGCAGATGCTAAAAGAAGGTGGATGGCAACATCGCTCCCACCAGTGAGAACTGGTAGCACTCACTTACGTGAGAGTGACACATTAATTGAGCGTAGCTGACTAACGTAAATCCACAACAATGATAATGGAACTTCACGATTTGGAAATCGTTTAAAGTCAACAATTACTACGCTCTACATTTTTATGGGTAACAACAATGACATTCACGATATTTCCATACTTATTTATTTATGAATTTCTTTCCACTTAAAGAAAAGTGTAGCCATTTTCATTTAACAATAGATTGGAAAGAAGGTCATTTTATGTTTATAAAAATTTAAAATGTTCCACAGAATCTATTTATAATAATTGAAAATTTAATAATGACATGGGAAAATAAAGGTTTCTACATGTAAATCAACAGCAGATGCTTTTATTTCCCTCATTCATAATAAAACCTATAAATAATATAATAAAGCTACTAATCAATAAAATCGTTCTTACAAATTGATGTTCAAATACTACCATTATTGGATGTCATAATCTAATTACTATACGAAACCTACTTTTGTCCGCTTACATTAGAAGTGGTAATATTTATTGCGTTGATTCAAGAATCGACAGTAATAGGAAATAAATGTCGACGGAAAACTTGTGAAACCTAACATTTTACATTCGGATTTCTCGATTATGGTGTGGGAAGCCTCAAACAATGCGATTCATTAGAACAGACAATACGAATAATCCTAAAGGATTTCAGTTTAATTTTGTTCCGAAACGCAACAACGGAGAGCAGTTTTCTACCGAGAATAAAGCATGTTTGTAATAAAACAAAACTAGAGTTAATTATAATTATAAAAATTAAATTAAAAAACAATCCTCAATGCGAATGATTCAATTAAAAGGGATTTCCATATATTCAATAGTATCAACAGGTTATGTTCAATTAGGGTTCGGAAAAAAACAGATTTTCGTTACTGATAAATTCTTCTGATTTTTATTATTCCTCCCAGTTTTATCTACCATCAGTAGTTATACATTAATGTTGCCTTTATATTTTTATAAAAAATTGGATCGATGTGTATTAGTAGACTACAAATTTCCGGATATTTAATCGGATGGGGTAGAATAAAACAACGATTTAATTATATTGGCCTTTAATATATGAGACTTTTTGTTTTATAAACCTTTGGAAGCCTTAATTTTTCAGAAAGAAGATTAAATAAAACAACGTTTTTCTTTATTCAGTTCTAAATGGCAAGTTCGTTGAAAATACCGATTATGATACGAATATCTTTCCATACTGTAACGTTCTTTTTCAAATAATAATACAAGTGCTGTTTAAATCGTCTATTCACAAACAAATATTTATTCCTATACACTAATGAATACACTATAAATTAACGCTATGATTATAAACCATTAAAAACTATTATTTACAGACTATGAATTTCTAATACAACATTTATATTCACTATTTATTTTGTAATACACAGTTAATGACTTGCTGTTGACTGCCTCTTTTTTTTCCGCAATCCGCTTTTATATCCTCATATAAACGCACCAGAAATTGCTGGAACCTTCTATGTATTCTTAGAAAATGCTAGAATAAACCACGTCTGATTTACATGCTTGTGCGATGCGTCATTTTCTCGAAGGCGACAGAACACACCACCTGTCGCTCGAAAAGAGGTTCGTTCCTTTTCTCTCCCGTTACACTGCCCCCCTCTTCAAGTCTGTTCTGTCCCAGAACAGGTTTTATGCTCTGGTTCCTGTAGAACGGGTCATGACGATATCGACAGTCTTCACCTCGACTACACGTTCCATTACGGTAGAAATAACAGTCTACACTCTTCGTTGGCCTTAATGCGGGCTGTGGGTCAAAACTGCAGACGAAGATCTTGACGTCCGTACCTCTAAAGACAACTTCCAGCATGTTTCTAACGATTCTCCAATCCAGCTGGTCCCGCCCACAGCCGAGTTTGGGAACTGCCAATTTGTTAATTCCCCTGGTAAGCAACTCGATTCTCAAATTCCATAGTGCCCTCCACAAGTCGGCGTAACTCGGTTTCTGGTAGTAAAACTGCTTGGTTACCAAGTAGTAAATCGATCGGTCATGATCAGGCAAGCGTAAGGATTTACCAACAGAGGGATTTTGTTCTCGAAGTTCATTCAGCCGTCCAAATTTATTTCTAAACACTACTGCGATCCCCCTGGACATACGGAGATCCGCGGAGACACAGTGGGCAATGGAATAATCACCAGGGACCCGGAAGAGATCTTGTTGCATCTCAGTCGTGACTCCGAATCGCGCTTTTCTCGTTCCAGAGAACGCAGCCATAAATTCTCTAAAGGTTGGCTGATCATCTTCAGGCCTTACGATTTTGATAGCCACCTCGGCCTCATCTTTCCGATCCGGGACTGCGTCATTATTTCCCTCACAGTGCGCCAGACGATTGGAGTGTACCACCTTTGGTTTCCCCCTTGGCAATTTCTGGATGCGATAAATCAAGTCATTTATTCGTTTCTTCACCTGGTATGGACCCTCCCAATTTCGCTGTAACTTTGGAGAATAACCACGACGCCTTTGCGGGTTGTATAACCAGACAAGCTCTCCAGGTTGAAACCCTCCTTCTTGGGCTCTCACATCGTACGTAGCCTTCATCCGGTCACTCGCGATTCGACTATTATTTCGGGTTCGGTCGTGAATATCCTCCAACTTCTTCTTTAAGTTGATGACATAATCATTTCCAGCTACCTCCTGCTCTATAGGTGGAGACCCAAATTCCAGATCACACGGTAACCGTAACTCGCGTCCAAACATTACAGACGCTGGTGACTGACCGGTTGTTTCGTGGACCGATGCACGATAAGCCATCAGGAACAGATGCAGGTATTGGTCCCAGTCTCGTTGATGATCGGAGACGACCTTGGCCAAATATTTGCCCATTGTCCGATTCATGCGTTCTACCATTCCATCGGACTGCGGATGTAACGGTGTGGTCCGAGTCTTGCGAATGCCCAACAATCGACAGACTTCTCCAAAGAGTACAGACTCGAAATTACGGCCTTGATCAGAATGCAGCTCCATGGGCACTCCGAAACGACTGAAGAACTCTTTGACTAGTACGTCAGCAACAGTCGCAGCTTCCTGGTTTGGTAGGGCATATGCTTCTGGCCATTTGGTAAAATAGTCCATTGCCACTAAGATGTATTTATTCCCATCGTCAGTTTCGGGAAATGGTCCGGCAATGTCTATAGCTATTCTCTCCAGAGGACTACCCACATTGTACTGCCTCATGGGTGCTCTTCGTTTCCCCAAGGGTCCGTTGCCAGTGGCACATAGTTCACATTTCCGGCACCACTCCTTCACGTCTTCTTTACAGTTGACCCAATAAAAACGCTCCCTAACTTTCTCCAAGGTCTTTTTCACACCGAAGTGTCCTCCGGAGGCACCGTCATGGAGATGTCGCAATACTGTAGCCACTCGGCTTCTTGGAACCACGAACTGAGACCTAATGGTGGTGCCATCTTCACTCTCCAGTACTCGCTTCAGGAGATCGTCTTCCACCTTCAAGGACTCCCATTGGGCCCAATATGCTTTGAGCGTTCTGTTGAAAGGGCTGACGGCCTCCCAGGCAGGCCTTTCTCCCACGCGCTTCCATTCCAGTACCATTTTTAGTTCGGGATCAGCCTCCTGCTGTCGTTGCAATTCTTCCGGCAACCAATTGTCGTTGACGATGGTAGTCCTTAATACTTGGCAAACCCTCTCTTCCAAACGAGAGCAATGACGGCAATCCGTTGGACAGGGTCTTCTTGAAAGAGCATCGGCATTTCGATGACTAGTGCCCGCTCGATGTTCGGTGTCAAAGTCGTATCCTTGTAATCGTTTGATCCACCTTGCGACCTGGCCTTCAGGATTACGGAATTGTAGAAGCCATTTCAACGCTGCATGGTCCGTCCTCAATAAAAACTTCCGTCCGTACAAGTATTTGTAAAAGTGCTCAACGGACTTCACGACGGCCAATAGTTCTTTTCTGGTCACACAATAATTCTTTTCGGCTTTAGACAAAACCTTACTAAAATAGCCGATGACCTTTTCTTGTCCATCCTGTATCTGAGAAAGTACACCCCCAATGGCCAGATTACTTGCATCTGTGTCAAGTATGAATTTCCCTTCTGTCCGTGGATAGCTCAATATTGGTGCGGTTGTCAGGGCACGCTTCAGCTGTTGGAAAGCTGTTTCACACTCTCCGCTCCAAACATACTCGCGCCCATCTTCAGTTAACCTTGTCAGAGGTTTCGCTATATTGGCAAACCCAGGAACGAAACGCCTGTAGTAGGTACATAACCCAAGAAAACTACGAACTTGGTGTTTATCTTTCGGTGTTGGCCACTCTTGAACTGCACGAATCTTATCGGGGTCGGCTGCCACTCCATTTTGTGATACGACGTGCCCGAGATATTTCACTTCCTTTCTGAATATGTGGCACTTTTTCGGACTCAGTTTCAGATTGGCTCCACGTAGTCTTCGGAACACTTCCTCTAGATTTTTCAAATGTTCGTTGAATGATTTTCCGACTACAATCACATCATCTAGGTATACCAGGCAGGTCTTCCACGACAACCCTCTCAGGATGGTCTCCATTAAACGCTCAAAGGTGGCCGGAGCGTTACATAGACCAAAAGGCATAACCGTAAACTGCCATAGTCCGGAACCAATAGTGAACGCGGTCTTCTCCCGGTCTTCAGGTTCCATTTCAACTTGCCAATAACCACTCTTCAAGTCCAAAGTCGAAAACCATCGTGAACCAGACAGGGTATCTAACGTGTCGTCGATGCGTGGTAAGGGATAGCTGTCTTTCTTGGTCACGTCATTAAGCTGCCGATAGTCCACACAAAATCTCGTTGACCCGTCCTTCTTACTGACCAGGACCACCGGTGATGCCCAGGGACTGCTGGATGGCTCGATGACCCCTTGTTCTTCCATATCGATAATAATCTTCTCGGCTTCTGCTCTCCTTGCTAGAGGTAGACGCCTCGGCTGCTGACGGACAGGCATAGAGTTGCCTGTATTGATTTTATGTTTTATTATATCTGTTCGTCCCTTCTGGCTATCGTCAAGAGCGAAGATATCTTGGTATCGATGAACCAAACCCTGTACCTCTTTCACTTCTGTTCTGTTAAGGTCTTCGCACGAACTAGTAACCATGCCCACTAATTTTCCACCATGGTCTTTGGGCGCTGGTTTTGGAACATCAGCCATACACCTGGCTACTCGGAATACTGGCACACACTGTCCCACAAGGGTACTCTTCTTCAATGTCACCGGATCCACATTAACGTTCATAAGCCTCACCGGTACTGTCTTTCCAACCTTGATCAGCGCTTTTCCCACCAGTATGCCACTATGGATCTTCTTATCACAAACAGGCTCCATCATTCGCACACATCCAACCCGAAGATCTCCATCCAAACCTGCCTCGACAACCATCTCGCTTTGACCCGGCAATATCACATCTTCAGTCAGCAAAACCCTTACAACCGGATCTTCTCGTGGGTGCAACGGAAGTTCTTCGTTACCGACCTTCAAAACACCCTCTTTCAAATCCAACGTAAAACCAAATTTTCTCAGGAGGTCCATTCCAAAGATGAAGTCATCAGTGATATCGACTACCAGCACCTCATGATCACGTTCTTCACTTCCAATGCCAATCTTCATCTTCACCACTCCGCGTGTTGGTATCACTTCACCTGTTGCTGTACGGAGTTGAGTAGTTGTTGATAACAGCTTCATACTTGATTGTAGAACATCAGGGCGTACGATGGATTTTGTCGCCCCCGTATCAATAAGTAGTGGAACAGTTCGGTTAGAAATCTTTCCATCTACAAACAAACTGCCGTTACTATTCTTTGATGTTACGGCATGGATCGTGATCTCCGGGGCATCTTCACTCGCAGCCAACGTTCGCCCCCTCTTGCCAACCCCTTTTAACTTTTCCGACGGTTGTACTTTTCTGGGTTTAGGGCAGCGGCGTCGTATGTGCCCTTGTTCACCGCAGTTCCAGCAACGGGGTCCTCGAACTTCTTGAGGATTCCTCTTACGACTATCTTCCTTCTGAAGAACTCTCATTAATAATTCTTCTAGGCGATCTTTGGAACTGGAACCTTCCTCTTCTTCCGCAACGGTTCGAACTCGCCCGTGGCCTCGGGACGCTTGTTTTGCAGCTTCAAATTCTAAGGCGTGAGCAAGCGCATCATCAGTTGTTCTTGGTCGTGCCAGCCTCAATGATTGTTGTGTTTCTCCGTCTCTTAACCCATCAATGAAGGTCTGCACAGCCAGCTGTCCCAGAAATGAATCGGGTGCCGTAGGGTACGCCAATCGGACAAGCCGCGCAACATCGGCTTCAAACTCCTGCAGGCTTTCTCCATTCTTCTGGATACGATTCTTCACTTGCGCGTGATACACCTGTTGTAGATGCGCGTCTCCATATCTCATTTCCAATCTAGACACTAACAATTGGTAATCATTTTCCTGTCCTGCTGGGATTGTTTGCAGGACGTTCAACGCGTCTCCACGCAAAGCCACAGTTAGAGAAACGGCCTTTTCCTTGCGTGTCCATCCGTTGGCCCCAGCGGCCGCCTCAAATTGTTTGTAGTAGGTGGACCAAGGTATCTTTCCATCGAACGTGGGTGGTTTTACTTTTATCCCTACGGCAGGATCCTTTTCTTCTTTAAATTGTTTCTTTACTTCATTAAACGGCCTCTCAGAAGTTGAGGGAAACCGTAGTTGCCTCATTCTATCTTCCAGCATTTCGGCCATATCGTCTTTCTTAGTTGTTGGTGGTAATTGCATTTGGGCTATTTTCTCTTCTACCATCTTTATTACCCTATCTTGTTCCGCCAATCTACCTTCCAATAGTCCTAACGCGCTGGTATTCTCCAAAAATTCTTCGAAAACTTTTTCTTCTAACACCTTGACATTGTCCAGCAATTCTTCTTTAAGCCTTCTAGAACTTTCTTCGGACTTTTCTAGTAATTCTTCTTTAAGCGTTCTAGAATTTTCAAGTAAATCTTCTTTAAGCATTTTAACATTTTCTTCCAGTGCTTTAGTATTTTCAAGTAATTCTTCTTTAAGCATTTTAGAATTTTCAAAAACTTTTTGTTCCAGCACTTTAGTATTTTCCATTAATTCTTGTTTAAGCATTTTAGAATTTTCTTCAGACTTTTCCAATAATTCCTCTTTTAAAATTCTAGAATTCTCTTCGGACTTTTGCAGTAATTCTTCTTTTAAAATTCTAGAATTCTCTTCGGACTTTCTAGAATTTTCTTCGGCTTTTCTAGAACTTTCTTCCATTTTACTTAACAACAAACTAGTATCAATTGCGGGTCCAGGTATTTCGAAGCGGTAATTTTCAGGATCTTCCTTCTGTTCTAAAAGCCATTCTCTTAGCCGATTTATCAAAACTTCTTTCTTTCCATTACTATCCAAGTCCCTCTCGTCCAACTCCCGCTTCAAATCTATTACTAAGAGATCCTTTAATAGTTTCATCACCATTTTGATTGTTTGTTGAAATTATGTTTTAACACCAAAAATTTTATTCTCACAGCACTTTAATTAATTATTACGCGATTTTATTTATTTTAAAACCCTCACACCTGTAACACCACTGTAACGTTCTTTTTCAAATAATAATACAAGTGCTGTTTAAATCGTCTATTCACAAACAAATATTTATTCCTATACACTAATGAATACACTATAAATTAACGCTATGATTATAAACCATTAAAAACTATTATTTACAGACTATGAATTTCTAATACAACATTTATATTCACTATTTATTTTGTAATACACAGTTAATGACTTGCTGTTGACTGCCTCTCTTTTTTCCGCAATCCGCTTTTATATCCTCATATAAACGCACCAGAAATTGCTGGAACCTTCTATGTATTCTTAGAAAATGCTAGAATAAACCACGTCTGATTTACATGCTTGTGCGATGCGTCATTTTCTCGAAGGCGACAGAACACACCACCTGTCGCTCGAAAAGAGGTTCGTTCCTTTTCTCTCCCGTTACAATACGTTTCTTTTAATTGAAACATTTACAACGCTGTAAAATTTTCTATTCAGCGAATTATTTATTTTTTTGATGCTGTGCATTATGAAATTCAATTTGATATTTATTTCATCAATCTCGCTTTTTCTTGGATAAAAAATTTGAAATAAAAAAAATAAATAAAATTTTTTGAAAAACTTTTGATACATTACTAGACTTATTTGCTCCGACAGAGATACTTTAATAAATGGAATTCTACTCAGGGGTCGAGGGTGTTGATCACAAAAGTTTCTGATTAGAAAACAGAACACAGGAACAAATAATAAGATAGATGGGCGCCACTCAAACTGTTGTCTAAAATGTTGTTTTTATCGATTTTAAATGAAAAGGCGGGAGATCCTCTGTCTGAGAACAGACCTACCTATTAAAATGATTATTGTTTCCAGCCTTGCTTTGTGGAACTCCATAATCATGAAATAAATAAAGATTAGTAAAAGTTTCACAGTATTTATTAAAATATAAGCTAACAATATTGTTTCGACAGCTAAGCTGTCATTATCAAAGGTAATATAAAAATAAACAAACACATCGCTAAGGTAGATACAAAAATAGGTAACTAGATAAAAAGATAAAAATAATCAGAATTAAATATCTAACATTTCCACTAACGGAGAATTACCGAGCTCAAGTTGTTCATTTATTAGGTACCGTGAGTTTGTGTTTGTATAACTCAAAGGCTTCTAACATGTCTAATTTGCGTTTGTTATTACAAAAATGTAGGAATTTAATATTATTTTGAGGAGTCATTGAGTGATTTTGTTCTAAAAGGTGTTTGGTATAATTAGATTTTTTAGGATGTTTATTTTTGTAATGACGTGCGTGTTCTTATGTCAAAATTTCGAAGTGTTTGCCCAATATATACCTAACTACAAAAAGAACAATTTAAACGGTAAATGCCCGATTTCACGATATCATGTGTTCTGTCTTTAGCATTAAATAAAAATGAAAAAGTGTTAGTGTTGGTTTTAAATGTTATTTTATAATTGTTGGTTTTTCTTAGTATTATTAGTATTCAATCATTAAACAACTAGTACATGCAAATCATTACAATTCGAACATGATTGACACTTTAATTAAACAAAAAGATTATAGGTTAGCTATCAAAAGAATATATCCAATTGACAATCAAACAGAAGACACAAATTACATATCTATACCATATTTTTGCAAAATATCAGAAAAAATTGCACATATACTAAGAAAAACCAACAATTATAAAATAACATTTAAAACCAACACCAACACCTTTTCATTTTTATTTAATGCTAAAGGCAGAACACATGATATCATGAAATCGGGAATTTACCGTTTAAATTATTCTTTTTGTAGTTCTGTATATATTGGACAAACACTTTTGCCCAATTTGAAATTTTGACATAAGATATAAAGAACACGTACGTCATTACAAAAATAAACATCCTGAAAAATCTAATTATGCCAAACACCTATTAGAACAAAAACTCACATCTGAGCAGAATTTAAATCAATAAGACATCTCTGCTGGGTGAAGAAACCTTAGTAAGTTATAATTAAAGCTAAAGTGTGGAGCTTTTGTTTGTTTAATTGTTGTGGAAAAACTGCTTTTTACTAACCATATTTTTATATTATTTTTTCTTTTGCTATTTACTTACTTATTACTACTATTTTTGTGCTATGGTTACTTTCATTTCAAGTTCTTTAACTAATATGCGTATTTATCTTAATTACTATTTTTAGATTGCATTCACAATTTGTGCGTTAAAAATTACATTTACTTCATAATAATGCTCGATTGGTCTATTTGAAACATTTATCTAAATACTCACAGATTGCTTAGAAATAGATTAGAAATAATTACGGTAATGTTGCACAAGTACATTATTTTATTCATCAAGTGTTTATTGATGTTTTCTATTGTTGTTTGTTGTTACTTGCTGAACTAAATAATGTAATTTAGTCATAAGTAATTTAGTAATTCCATCATAATACTGAGTTATGTATGAAGTCGATTTTTATACTTTTTTTTGATATAATCTTAGTTATTTATTTATTCTGTATTACATACAATAAATAACTGATATCACTTGTGTATTTTATTTTATTGAATTTGGTAATGTGCTAAGGTTCAAATTCGGTCTATTATCAAGAACTTTGGTATTTCAATTGATTCCTATTACTTAAACATTTAAAAATAGCTAATTAGTTCTGCAGCTATAACAAGGCTTATATGAGCAATTTTGGGTTCTTTTTCTGTCTAGGAAATTTGCTATTTTAATGTCTTGTGATGTTGGTTTATCTATTTTTGACTATTGTTATCTGCTTTGATCATTTTCCACTTCCTTTTCCTGTTTTTTTAAATGTTTCCTCTTTTGAAAGAAGGAATATGTTTTTCTAAGGTTTGTCCGAAACAATTTAGTTTTTAAATTAATCCTCTAAAATCATCTTAAATCCGGTTAAATTATGTGATATCCAGAAAAAATCAATCCATCTAAAATAATTGAGGTTATTAGGTATACAAAATATTATATATAGGTTTAGGTATACAAAAGTTTCTCCGTCCTGTTTGTGTTTTGACTGACTTGTTCGTGATACACCCCCCGTTAGAACCGATTTATAAACAAGTGTTAGATTTGCAATCAAAATAGTGACGATCATCGAAGGTACATCAAGAGACCGAACTCATCCGTCAGCCCGAGAAATTGCTCATCCTCATATAAATTTAAAAATAGCTAAATTGAGATTTTGCATAATTAACTAATACACTTACCTAAAATATAAACAAGTAAAAACAGAATCAATACATTAATTTTTTTATGGGCATATCTTCACCTTTCTGTCCAATGATACGTAAAGAGTTGTTTCAATTTATCTGTCATTCGCTTGTAGAAATGCGTTCCAAAACTGTATCTAGAAATATATAAATACGCGTTTAGTAATATGTAATTTGGTTATAAATCTTGTATTTAAGTTAAGTTTTTGTAATAATTATTAGTTACACTATTCGATTTGGGTGAAAGCCTTAGGAAATTGCTATTTTTTGTCACAACGGTTAATTGATATAGTTGGAAAGGTCGCAGGTTCAATTAGAAATTGCACTACACTTACACATTAATTAATTTATGGAGATGGAAAAAACTTAAATTCAACAGCAACAAAATCACTGGTATTACCTACTCATTCTGTAACAGTAGTTAATTGGTCAGTCTTAACAATATATCTTAATAACATTTTTAGTTTACTATTTTGATCACTGATCAATAATAACATAAGAAAAACGCTACAATAATCAAACACAAATTTCCATTTTTCACTACTCAGAAACTTACTAAAATATTTACTAGTTTAAAGTGTAGTATAAATAAGGAAATAACTATAAAAAAACCTTACAAAGTTGCTATGACTGCAACTCTAGATGCATACAATAAAATATTCTTAGTGTATTGTTGATCCTTTATTGCACCGTGACTACTGTCCAATAACTCACTTCTATTACTGTTTTTTCATTCTTTCTCTTTGCAGATTTCGCGTACATGTGGAATAGCCAGTCAGGGGATTTAAAAGAGAATTGGATGCACGCGGATTTCTATCAACTAAAATAAAAGGTACACGGAGATTGTAAGCGTCACAGAAATGCTAGTAATGCTATGCTAAATCGAATGTATTAACCTGTCAAATGTTTGCCTTTACAAATTCTTACTGGCGATCAGTATAATCTCTTCTATACTGCCAAACCAGTTTCTATTTCTTTATTTACAATTATATAAATTAAACGAATGTAAAGAATAACGCGGGTACACGAAGACATACATTGTATTACTAAGTTTTAGTTAAAGCAATTGCTTAAATGAACCATAACCATACCAATGTTTAAAGTATTAATTTAAAGAAGGTTTTAAGGTCCCAAAGGGGTAATCATTATATAATGTTGAAATCAAAAGATAAGTTTCGGGTAAATAAATTATAATGAGTTTGTTTACTAGTTTTTAAATAACACCTACTAGAAGTGCAAGGTTTATTTCTAGCTAAGTCGGTAATTATCGTTCACTGAAATTCTTTGTTTTCGACATTTTTAACTGCACTAGATTTCTAGTTATGTTATTAATTTTATGCACAGATACATAATAATTAGACTTTTATTACTAGACTCAGGTGTTTTTATGGCCCACGAGCCTCTTTATGGCCCGACGGGCAATATAAAAAAAGGTCAATTAAACGTCAGAGCTGTTTCTTATAAAACTTGATTTGTTCGTAATATAATTTGTAAACTTATCAACAATGAAAATGAACTGAAACTAAATATTTTGGAATGTTTACTATAGAAACGTAAGCGTAAGCACAGCTGCTTGATGTACTTATTTAATTATATTTTTTACACAATAATAGATTTGAGGTAAAAACTTAATCTGTGTACGAAATAGTGCATGTATAGCGAGTGTAGCTTACTTTTAAGGCGCACTTTCGCAAAATAACGCTTTGTGTCATAAAACCCTCTTTACACCATTAATACATAGATAACTAATATTGACATAATCCCTCATGTCAGCATTATCACAGAGAAGAATTGTCGTCAGATGATTCATTATTCTAACTAATTCGAAGGGCTAATATTTGAAATTCTATCGCAATATATTTACAATACTGAATATGCATATCATGAAAAGTCAAATTTTATTTAACAATTAGGTTAATTCTTTCAATTTATAAAATTTTAACTGTTTCTATTTGCTTATTGATTTTCAGTTACTTTCATGTCTCAAGGTATTTATATTACTCATTCTTGCTTCTAACTACAACTTTTAATTTTTTATTATTAGTTGTAGTAGTTACTATTTACTATAGACATGTCTTTGTTACTTTGGTTAACCTACAATTAAAGAAAAGTTCTGATTTATCGATATTCTTTTTTTGTTATTAGAATATCTTTTAGACGTTATATGAATGATATAAAAATTAGTTGTATTTCACTTACTTGTATGTAGTGATTTTCGCTTGATTCGTGTTGATGTTATTGTACAACATCATAAATTAATGCAGTAATATTAATTACTGCATTAATTTCAAGCGTAACGTTTATTAATTCTTGGCTAGTGATAAATTCATAAGTGAAGTTTAACACAAATTTTAGAAACTTCTAGGCACTTATTTACCTTATAACATAATACAGGCTGTTTTTTGTGTTAAATTCTCAACCGCCTGTATAATAACAAAATACAAGCAGCTGCGTTCAAATAAATGATCAGGAACGTGGACAGTCTACCAAATGTAATTTTTTGTCTTGGTGAGCACGCATTCCGTTTACTAGATATTAATCCTCACAAAAGAAACCAGCTAAGTTACCTTCTGCACATTTAATCACATTGAATTTCTTTGTATCTTTTAATTGAGAACAAATTTTTGTTTATCGTAAAATCTCAATCCAGAGAACTAAGTGTTCAAAAACCGGAATAAATGTTTAGCTAAAAAGCTTTTATAGTTTCAAGTTTCCATTTTAGGATCCTGGTGCACCATTTAAAATTAATATTAAAGGGAATGATATACAATTTTGTTATTGGTCGAACCCGTCGTCACATTTCAGTTCAAGTGGTGAAATGCATAGTATCCCACTTAAAAACTTAAGAAAGGCTATCCAAAAGTTGTTTCTTGAAGGCAGTTCCTGCGGAGATTTTGCAGTAGAGAGTTTCAGTGAACGAGTGTTGAATTAAAGCTAAAGGGGTTTTGTCGTTCTACTCCTCTCCGCGAAGCGTTATGGTGTATTCTCTCTCCTAAAGTAAATTTGTAAACAAAAGGTCTTCTCGTACGGAGTTCCGTATTTTGTTATTAGTTTTGCTAGTGCAAATAAATCAAATAAGAAAATCTAACGAAAGAGAGAATTAACAATTCATCGACGTTTCAATAAACAAAATTTGAATGGTAGCACCTATATGCTACAATCATTTAATTTAAGTATTTTTTAATCTGAGCTTGCAATAAAAAAGGGGAATAAATTCTCCTATAGTGTTAATATTTATCAATTTAGGATAAATATTAATCAAGAAGTACGTAGCACGATTTGAATTTGTTACTAATGGAATTAATCTAAGGAATTAATAGATTTTCATCTATTACTTTCCTGGAACGCAACCTAATCAGCCTAGTAGGATTGGGACGCGCCAATAAATATAGATGGCGTTGTGCAATAACAACATTTAGAGTCACTACATCTAGTTACCTAGGTCGCGCTGGTCGTTCAGAGTACCGCAAAACGCCGACATATTAAGGCAAGAGAAGTAGAAAATTGTTCATTATTTGTATCTTATTGCTTTTAATCAAATCCACGTTTGCTTTAAAAGGTTTTTATTATTCTGAAAGATCAAACCTCTAATATGTCAAATACGTAAAATGTGGTTTTAATTTGTCCATTATTAAAAATCGCCCTTCTCTGCCTCAATATGGCGGCGTTTTGCAGTACTCTGATCGACCAGCAGGACCTAGGTGACTAGACGTAGTGTCTCTAACAAAATTAGACAAAATAACTTCGATATGCGGTAAGTGATCATGTAATGCAACCGATATGATGCATGCTTCAGTTGTAACATAACCTTGAAACCTTCCAATATGACAATTATTCTACCTCATAATCAGATTTAATAAAATTCCGCTAGAATGCAGGTCAATCTTTGGCGCGTTCCAATTACTATCAGCTTTGTTGATATCGTTACTCGTCAGTAGCCCGGATCGACGACTTTTTGTTTTTGGTTTTTTGTTATCAAGATGTCGCAAAATAGAAAACCATTGATTTAACTTGAATGGTTTATTATATCTATATATATATAAAAGAAAGTCGTGTTAGTTACACTATTTATAACTCAAGAACGGCTGAACCGATTTGGCTGAAAATTTGTGGGGAGGTAGCTTAGAACCAGGAGACGGACATTTTATCCCGTTCCCGTGGAACGTGACATAAAACGTGGTATAACGAAACGCAACTGAAAGCAAAACAAAAAATTAATCAGTCAAAACATAGCCGTTCATTTGTTAAAAATGGTATAACAAAACGCAACTGACATGGAATAACAAAACACAACTGACAGCTAAACGTAATGTTGTCTATGGTTAAGTATGGTTGAAAATTTTATAATTTGAAATTTTGGAGTTGACTGGTTGATGTGTTTGTTTCGAGTTTCAATTAGCTTATTGTGCCGATATTATCATTAACAATACCATGCCGCGACCAAGACGATCAAATCTTTCTCGACAAAGCCGTGATGCAACTAGGATTCGAAACATTGTGAAACAAGTTAATCTATTTGATAGTTCGCTTTTTTAGATTGATTAAAAATTATACATGTATAAGCTGTAACAGCTTTAATTTAACTTACTAATTTTTATTCTCAGTATTAGCTATCTGCTGTGTTGCTCGATTTAAACCTCTAGCTGAATAGTTACGATTTTATCGTGAACTACATAACAAACTGCTACTATATAGAGCTCTATACATGACCAGTTGTAGATGATTATCGACTAAGATCACCAGCAATATAGATTAGGTATTTAATACTGGTATCGCATTATTTAGGAATTATTTCCAATTATTATTATTATCTTGAGATTACAAGGTAACAAGGTACGATTTCGACCATATTTATCGCAAAGATAGTGTCAATAAACTTAAACAAGGTGTGTTTGTTAACAAATAAACCTATTTAAACCCATTTCTTGTGATATTACATTGGTACAACCAATTGTCAGTGTTCTAATCATAAAGAAAGTTCATTCTCACAAAACAGATGTATTCAACTTACCTCAATCTCATTTTCTTGGAAATCTTTTCCCAGTCTCAAGTTTTTTTTTCTTTAATAACCAACATCTGGGTGGCGCCCTTAGTATTATTTATTATTTCTAGCTTCCCATCTGTAATTTATAATCCTTGCAAATTAGTACCTACGAGCCTGAACTCAATTCGAGTAGGAAAGGTGTATCTGACAATCACCTGAACAAGTAAGTAAATCAGAAAGTAAAACTTCTAAGAAACAGAATCCTAAAGTCCCGAAAAAATTAAAACCTCCACCGATCATATTGAGTAATGTGGAAGATTACAGCTGCATTAAAAACAAAATTAATTCAAAGAATTTAGAATACAATGCCAGTATGTTAAGCAACAAACAATTAAAAATAAATGTCGACACAGACATAGCGTACAAAAATATGACTCAGCTATTAAATGAAAACAAATACGAATGGCACAGTTATGAAAATAAACAAACACGACCTATAAAGGTTGTAGCGAAAAATCTACACCCTTCATGCGACTCGACAGAAATTAAAGATGAGTTAATCCGTAGAGGATTTAAAATTATAGAGGTAAACAATAGAATTAAGAAAGTTACAGTAAATAATAAACAAATTATAACACCTTTGCCATTATTTATGCTAAGTTTTGACAACAGCGAGGATATTAAAAAAATATATGAAATACAACATTTGTGTAATATGAAAATTAAGACTGAAGCATTAAGAAGTAACAAATTAATCCCACAAAAATATTGCAAACGCGAACCTATATGCGTTAAATGCGCAGGCAAACACTTAACAGTTGAGTGTAAGAGAACTAAAGCTGACAAACCTATATGTTCAAATTGTGGTGAATCACACCCTGCCAATTACAGAGGATGTATGATTGCGCGCAAATTACAGAAAAGGCGTGACAAATCAAACAAAAGTAAAAATGATCCGCAACCGAAAACATTTACATCTAGTAAAACCATTGAAGGTTTATCATATGCTCAAGCCGCTATGACTGACAAATCACAAATGCAACCCAATACAAGCGAACAAACACCCATGGTACGAATGATGCAAATTATGATGGAGTTAATGAACAAGTTCTCACAGAGACTCGATAGATTAGAAGTCAGAAATGCTGGAGCTATACCGCGTAATACAAATTAATGGACCAAAGAGATTTACGAATAGCCACTTGGAATGCTAATGGCATCCAGAACCGTCTACCAGAACTAGAAGTATTTATGAATGAGCAAAATATAGACGTGTATCTGATTTCAGAGACACATTCAACTAAACAAACCTACATAATGATAAAAGGTTATCAGATCTATCAGGCAATTCACCCTGATAATCAAGCAAAAGGTGGTAGTGCTATTTTGATAAAAAATAACATCAACCATTATGAAGAATGCCATGTTCAAAGCGCCGAAGCTCAACTCACAGTTGTGACCGTTAAATCTACCAAGCAAAATTTGAATGTTGGTGCAATATATTGTCCACCAAGATACAATCTCAAAAAACCGGAATACAAAAACCTGTTACAGCACCTTGGCGAGAAGTTCATTGTCGGTGGTGATCTTAATGACAAACATGTGGATTGGGGCTCGAGATTAACAACAACAAAAGGAAATGAACTAAGACAAGCCATTAGGGAAACAGGATGTAACTTCCACACCACAGGTAAACCAACCTGTTGGCCCACAGACCCGAGCAAAATACCAGATCTTTTAGATTTCTCTATATCTAGAAAAGTTTCTCCAAACTTTATTGATATAGAAGAAAACTTTGACTTAAATTCCGATCACTCAGCAGTAATCCTCACTCTAAGTGAGAGAATAATAAAAAAAGAACAAAAACCAACATTAGTTAATAAAACTACGGATTGGTAAAGCTTCAAAATAGAACTTGAAAATTTAATAAGACTCAATGTGCAATTAAGAATTGTTCCACAATTGGAAACAGAAGCTGAAAACTTTATCAAAATTATCCAAAAAGTAGCTTGGAGTAACACTAGAAAAATCACTCACAAAACTGCTGGAGTTAACTATTCTATGGAAATCAGAGAATTAGTCAAGGAAAAGTGACGAATCAGAAGAAAGTGGCAACAGACACGTGATCCGGCTGACAAAAATATTCTTAATAATAAAACTCAGCAACTAAAGAGAGAAATTCAAAAGTTGAAAGAAGCCTCAATTGAAAGGTATCTCCAAAAACTAACAGCAGATGAAGATACTGATTATTCGCTGTGGAAAGCCACAAAGAAAATCAAACAACCCCTCACCCACATTCCACCCATCAGGCAAAGTAGTGGTACATGGGCTAGAAGTAACAAGCAGAAGGCTGAAACTTTCGAAGAACACCTTGCTGAAACTTTTCAACCAAACGAAATTCAATCAAATGTAGAAACTGATGAAGACGTAATTTTGGAAGAAGAAGAAGAAGAAGACATCCAACAAGTCACCCCAAAGGAAATAGCAACAGAAATTAAAACTAATCTTAACCCCAAAAAAGCGCCTGGATTCGACCTTATCACAGGTGAAATATTGAAACAACTTCCCAGAAAAGCCATTGTTATGCTGACGTACTTGTTCAATGCAGCATTTCGATTAAAACATGTGCCTAGTGTTTGGAAGGTAGCAGAAGTTATCATGCTACCAAAACCAGGTAAACTACCTAACGAGGCGAAATCATACAGACCTATATTATTACTACCGATTATATCGAAGCTCTTCGAAAAACTCTTATTAAAAACACTTAGACCTATTATAGAAAGGAAAAATCGAATACCAAACCATCAGTTTGGATTTAGACAACAACATTCTACAATTGACCAAGTTCATAGAATAACAAATATCATTGAAATGGCATTAGAAGAAAAATTAATCTGCTCAACGATTTTCCTAGATGTGGCTCAAGCCTTTAATAAAGTTTGGCACGAAGGATTGATCTACAAACTAAAAAGAATGTTACCAAAACATTACGTTAAATTACTCATGAGTTATATATCAGACAGATTATTCCGCATTAAGCAAGAAAATGAATATTCAGAGTTAAAGGAGGCTAGAGCTGGCGTGCCCTAAGGAAGCTTATTGGGGCCCATCCTCTATTTGTTGTATACAAGCGATCTTCCACAACCGCAGAATGTAACTGTTCCCACATTTGCCGACGATACAGTGCTGATGGTTACTGGAACAGCCATACAAGAAGCAACTGATAAGCTTCAAGAAGCCAGTGACGAAATACACCAGTGGACTAGAAAGTGGAAAACAAAGCTTAATGAATTAAAATCGGTTCATGTAAATTTTACTAATAAAAGGCTTATAAATACACCGTCAGTTAATTTAAATGGCATCATAGTTCCATATGAAAACACAGCCAAATACTTAGGAATGATCTTAGATACGAATTTGCGGTGGAAAGAGCATATAGAAAAGAAGAGAATAGAACTTGGACTCAAGTATCGACAATTGTACTGACTACTGGGACGCAACTCGCAATTGTCAATAAATAACAAAATACTTATATACAATCAAGTCTTAAAACCAATATAGGTCTATGGCATACAATTATGGGGATGTGCTAAAAAAAGCAATGTCAAAAGAATCCAAACGTTCCAAAACAAAGTACTACGGAATATGGTAAATGCTCCATGGTACATCAGAAACAAACATCTACATCGTGATTTAGGGATTTCAGACGTGACAAGCGAAATCAAGAGATGTCAACGTCGAGGCATTACAACTACTCGACAACCAAAACATCATAAGAAGACTGAAGAGGACTAAGCCATTTGAACTAGTCTAAATACTGTGTAACGTGTTAATAGTGCAAGTGCTTCAAGAAGCAAAGTCAGATTAAAATATAGGACATCAGTGGATGAACTGTAGCTTAAGTTTTATTTAGTTTTAAGAGTTTAAAGATAAATTGATGGTAGGTCTATTAGACCAGTTTCAATAACAAGCGCATATGCGCAAAAAAAAGTTAAAGTAAGTATAGCTTCTGATGCATTGATTTGTTCGTTTGTACTTGGGGTATTTTAAATTTAATAACGGGTAAAGTTTTATTACAATCTCTAGTGAGACAATGTAGCTACCCCACTTTTTGCACAAGGATAGCTATTAATATAGAACCGGTTCTGGCCGAATCCATTTGCCAAGAATATCAGCTGTTGTAGAATAGAGTTACGTTTTTGTACCTTAGCTTATTAACCTTAAATTTGAAACTTAGTACATGACGACAAGTTCAGACTGTAAAAATTTAAAATTATGTTCATAATGGTGTCATAGTCAAAAGTGAGTGAAAATGGTCAATTAGTTTAATTGCCTATCGTAAGGTCATTTATCTGGTTGAATATGTCTGTAGATATTTAGGTATTAAATTCTGCAAAATGCAAATAAACGGCAAAAAGAAATACAATTGAAACGGAAAAAAGAAACTTAAGAAATATAATTTCAATAGGAATTTCTGCAGATATTGGAGAATTTACATAATAGATACCATAACACGTAGGGCCGTCTTTTGTTATATCTACAAATTTGGCACATTCAACAAATAGCCGGATTTGTAAGGGTTTAACAGAATAGCTTTGAGTATTCTGATAATCCGGGCCATAAATTAAGCAACGGTCCATATTGCATACCCCAGAATCGTACCCCTTTCATGTTTCATATGAAATCTCCAACATTGCATGTCTACGTACTCATTAAAGTATATAGATTGTTAGTTCGTAATAAACGTTGGAGATAATTGCATTTACAAAGTGCATGGATAAGTAGCTACTTGGTTGATAGCTAAGGATTAGATTGGATACTTATACTCGAGAGCTGTTGTGAGGGCACGCGAATAATAAAGGCAAAGGGTCAAAGTAGCAGGCAACCTTTCACATATTGAACGCCTGATTTATGCGTATTAAGGATGATGGTCTCGTTTTGTTTTATTTATTGTGAAATTTATGTCACTGGCCTGTTATGGCCAATTTAAAGGTTGATTGGGATTGTTTTTGAAAAATACAATAACTTGTCGAAAGTTTTGTTGATTTAGTGACAGGTATATGTTATTATATGTGTGTTAGTCAACAACCAGTCCCTTTTCCTGTATTTAACTTTAACAAACAAAGTTAAATACACGAAAAAAAGTCTGATTGTTAGTACCATTAACCTTAATTGTTTTGTACACGAACATTACCGTCTGTCTCATTATGGTAGAAATTGATTCGGCCTACTAATTAATACAGGAGCAGTTCTGGGATAAACATTATGTTTTTGAATACAAATTTCACCAAGAAGATTACCAGGAAGGCAACTTGATCTTTGAACTTATTAAAGTGGTCATAAATAATAATGGGCATTTACCGTGTTTCGGGTGTGTTTAATTATTGAGAAGGTAAGTTCGAGTTTAGGCGTTTTTTTATTCTAACTATTGATTTAACCATTGACTTCATTGCCTGCAGGAAATGGCGGTGCAAGGTGAAGGTGTGAAGAAAAAAATACTGTCAATTACTACCTTTTCGTACTTTAACGATGTTCTTTAAATTACATTTAGAGGTAGAGCAATCATAAGAAGTAAAAGACCCAATGGGGATTTAGCAATAAAAAACAAAATATTATATGTATTCAAGTGCAACTTGCATTACTAAACTCCCAGAAAGGTAGGATACTATGATTTCATTAATAACAGGTAATAAGCACAAACTTAATTATTAAAATTATTAGCTATTAATAGAATAAAAGAGCTAGACATGCTGACGTATGACTAAAAACCTTAGTAAAACTGATAAGCGCTTATCTTTTAGCTAATAAATTGCTTGTCTGTTCATTAGGGTGGTCCAACAAAAAAGCAAAGTACGGAATCTTATGCTCTCACCTTCTAGGATTATTGTATATCGAAACAGAAGGTACCCCTATTTTTTTTATTTTGAAATCGGTCGATGTTTAGGGGTGCCTCAAAGCTCTTAAAGTTTCCCATGTATTTTATATGGGAAAAAACACGTTTTCGTAGATTTGGTATAGAATCCTAGAAAATCAATATTTTTCAACCGGACTACTCTGTTTCTCTTCAGAAATGTTCAGAGAATGATATTCAATAATTTATTTGTTAAATTTTTTATATTAACTATTTTTTACAGACTCGCAAAAAAACACATAAATGAAAGAAACACAGAAAAATCGTTAAAAATATTTATTACTATTTTTTAATATAAAATATTTTGATAAATAAATTATTGGATGTCATTCTCTGAACATTTCTGAAGAGAAACAGAGTAGTCCCGTTGAAAAATATTGATTTTCTAAAATTCTATACCAAATCTATGAAAAAGTGTTTTTTTTCTCATATAAAATATATGGGAAACTTTAAGGGCTTTGAGGCACCCCTAAACATTGTCCGATTTCAAAATAAAAAAATAGGGGTACTTTTTTTCGATATATAATAATCCTAGGGGGTGAGAGCATAAGATTTCTGACTTTCCTTTTTTGTTGGACGACCCTACTGTCCATTCTTCAGTGATTCAGTAAGCAGACAAGTATTATCTAAATATTGTAACTAAATATTTCCGAATAACTTTACTTTCAACATTTCTTTGTACTAATTCAAATGTAATACAAGATTTTAAAGGAATATTTTTACAGGTATAGTCAAACGATGTAATGCTGTTGAATTAACATAGTTACTACTTGAAGAATGGTTTCTGTATTTATTTTAACTAACCAATAGTACTTAATGAATTCACTAATAAAGTTTGAGTTTTCTCGCTCGTGTACTGCACTAGCGAGCCATCCATTAAAAATATGCGGATATACAGCATGACTGCAGCTCTTTTTCGTCGAGTTGATTGAGACAGGATGTTGTTTTAAAAAACTAAAACAGAGTATTTCTTGATGATACCATTATACACTAATGGCGTCCTGAAAAAGCATTACTCTCACAACCAATTTCGATTGAGAACAAGTCGCATGTAAACTTTTTGGGAAAGGTTGAGGAAGAGGTGTGGAATAAAGTATTTTGAGAAACATAATTTATGGTTGCTAGATAGCTTTATCTAGTGGCTGGTGGTAGACAATGTTGTTCTTGTTTTTCAGTTTCACGGCTTTTCTGCATATTATAAATAATAAAATAAAAGAAAGAATTTTGTCTAACTTTATTATTGGTAATGCATGTGGTCATAAGTTTGATTGGTTTTTTTGGAAGTGCCGCCAATTTTTGTAGAGATATTCTGTACAATAATCTTTATTTATATTATAAATTTATATCCAACGAACGAAAAAAACTGTACGGCCTAATTCACTTTTAGGAACTAAAGAATGGGAACTATATTATTAAAGACTAAAGAAAGTGTCCTTAGTTGGAAAATAACTCAATTATTATTAGAAGTTATCTCATTCAAAAGATGGCTAGTAAAAGTGCATATTAAATAAATTTAAACAACATTGCGGAGCTTTATTTTAACCAGTTAAAGTTTTAAAACAAACTAATAGTAATAAAACCAAGTTCAATAATGAATATTATTATTATCGTCGACGTTGTAGGTTTTGGATAGATTTCAGAACTGAGAAAGTTGCGATTTTTCGCTACGTTATTTGGATAGTGTTGTTAACGAAATTTTTTTGGTATGCGTGATCATTAGGCTTTTATTTGTGAGTATTGGAATAAAAAATTACAAGAAATACTAGCATAAAAGGATTACTGTCACACATATTCTATGCAAGCTAATTATTCTTGTTGAAACGACATCTTTGATAACGAAAATTTATATTGGTCTCTAATTAAGAAATTTAAATAAAAATGTATTTAGAATAGAATCCCAAATTAAGTAACGTGTAAAAATTAATGCTGCAAATAGGTTCTTATCAACTAATAATTGTAATTTATTTTTTTATAGTTGTAAACGATTTTTTAACTTAACATACAGAATTAAAATTAACACTTATGCTATAGTTTGGCACGACAAATTGTTTGTGTTCCATTCACAAAATCAATATTACGCATAAACAAGAGATTAGTCACAATGAATTTAACGTAAATTAATAGCGAATCTACCCGAATTGTAGATTCTCAATTTTTTCTATTACTTAATATCAAACAATATAAGTGGCGCCCTACTACCTTTTTAATTATTTCTGTGTTCTATTAGTAATTAGTAAACCTTTGCGATTAACGCCCACGACATTTGATCATAATTTGAATTTGAATAAGACGCATCTGCTGAGAAATTGGTTAACGTAAGTATCAGGGATTTATTGTGTTTATTTGGTTGAAAGAATTTTAATAAATTATAATTAAAGCCAAAGTGTAGCGTCTTTTATTCGTTTAATTGTTGTGAAAAAACAGTAGGTTACAATTAACTATTTTATCGCTTATCATTATTTATTTTTATACAAAAAAAGTAACAATAATAAACGGTCGCATAAACAGCCAGTACATGTCGTAAGTAGGTAGATGTCGAATTTTGAATCTAACAATTTTTAACTTGTACAGTGACTTTTGGTAAATATAGTTGTGTCTGTTGTAAATTTCATTTATTTACATTTGAATTATGTGGTATAATAGAATAGGATTTAATTTTGTATTTAAGATGATTTTATATTTAATGTAAATTAAAACAATTCCTATGATTGCATAATCAATTAACTTTAATGATTTTCTCTCTTGTATATTAAAGTATATCTATATTGTATATATCTTGTATATCTATGTAATTAGAATTAAGAAATTCGTTAACTTTTATTTTTGTTAAATTTATGTGACGGCATCGCCATTCGATTTTGTTCAATTTTGTTATTTTCCAATTGTTTTTGGTAAAGTGTATATAAGTACCTGAAAGGAAAAACAACATCAGTCAGTAGAGAATGTATAGGCAGAAACCACGTCTCTCTGACTCAAAAATTATTAAATTAGAGCAGTGTTATGTACCCATTATTTTTGGAAACAAAGATAAAATTGAGATATAGCCAAGTTTGCACTCATCTTTATGAACTATATTGGATCCAAGAAGAGCCACTACCAACTTTATATGGAATTTCAATGGAATTAAATTACTAAAGTTTAGAATTAAGAAGATTTTTTTCTAGATATTATCCATTCACTAGCATTGATCAATACGAAATTGACAGCTGAAATATTTATCAAGGTTGCTGCTGTGTCTACAGTACCATTAACTTTCCCAGCGGGAATTTATTATAGTATTTTCGTGGACGTAATCATAAAAAAGTAAGTGCAAATAATTTTTCAAATCAGATTTTAACTATTTTATATATTATTTCTTTTACTTATTATGTCATCTGTTTGCTAACAAATTACAATTTATTTCTACTATTTTGTAATTCATTTTTATTTATTTTTCTGTATTAAATAAATAAAATCTGTGTTCTTGTTTATATAAATTTGTGTATTTATGTATGTGTTATATAAGTCATTTAGCTATTGTATCACAAAGAATATCTAAACCCTTCTCGTCCAGCTATTTTGGAGTAAGCTGTATTAAAGGTATACAGATTGGTAAGTTCATCCAATGGCGTTCTACGATTGTTTCATGCTCTAATAATAGGTATTAATAATAGTGAGATAACCTCTTGAGTAAAAAGATATTGGGATGTTATTTGGTTAAATAATTTAATCTCAATAAACTATAATTACTAGTAGGTACTTACTACTTACGCTCTGTTATAGGTTATTCCTGGAATCTGATTATGTTTATAAGCTTTACTGTTGCTCTGTTGATATTTGTTTAGAATTCACTCTTTTGTTTGGATTGTCTGATCAAATCTTATTAAAAGTCATGTACTAAACTTTAGTTATCGATAAAATATTTTGAAAACACCGCAGCATTCAACAAATATTTATGTCACGATCTAATCTGAGCAGCTTCTTAATTCCCACATTCTCTTTGAATTTGAATAAAATTATTTGTTACATTTTCATTTACGAAAATTTTACTATGTGAATCCATGATCTTATCACAGTTTAATTACTTAGCTCCTGTATATGGCCCTTGTCTGGATTCTGAGGCAATTCAGCGTATCCGACCTGTTCAAAACTCTTGCTTGCTTCATATTTATGGAATTCAGAAATATGAACACATTTCGCATAAATTATTTGATACCGGTTGCTGCATATGAAAAAATGGTTTTACTTATAAACAGCAGTATTCTACCATAAGATTACATCTGATAGGCAGCCTCCCAGTTTATACAATAAAATAAGGTACAGGACACATGTGCACAATATAAATTTGTGGCATAGAGGTTGTTGACTATCCCTAGACATAATACTACTTTACAACAATGAAATATTCTTTTCCATCAAATTCTTCCCATTAAACAATTTAAAAAATGCGTCTTTTTTAAATTTGCTTAGTTGTGTTTACTAATGTTCTTCAATAATTTGCAATAGTTTTAATTTGTAAGACTTTTAATTAGCACGAGGCTCTAGGCTAGTTCTAGCTCTTACTAGCGTAATGCATCACTTAATAAATATAGGAAACTTTGGTTTCATAAATTTTAGCTATCTGGTAAAAGCACAAAATTTAAAACAATTTAAACAACTTCACTACAGTGATTAAAATTAATGTTAAAGTTAATCAATGAGAAACAAGATCACTTGTTATATTACTTAAAAACAAATAAATCGTTAGATTAGGATCTTTACCTTCAGGTAATTCTCAATGAAACTTATAAATATGGTTTGTTTTTACGCAATGGAATAAGTTCTGAAACACGAAAATTGCACACACTTTATGTTTATGATAACGATTTTATTAATCAGTTTTTAGATCCATAAGTTAAAGAATAATGAAGAATATTGATTGCTGAAATTAATAACGCTACTTGATAGGAAACAATTTACTCAAATTATATGAGACAGTGCAGCCTTCAGTAGTTTATTGCGGCTGTTTATATTCACTGAATTAATTACACGTTTACCCACTTGCTAGTTGATTGGTTTAGACGTCGAAAATTAAATAAGTGTACTTTATTAGTAGGAGACACGAAGCTCTTATCGATTAAAATGAAAAAAGTGCTACAAAGAAAGCTTTAGAAACTATAAAAGCTCTTAGAGATTTTAGTAACTTTAAAACTATCATAAAATGTTCCTGCTGTCTCTTTTATGACAATACTATTGATGTTTAATGCTAATTGATTGGTTGCAGGCTTTAATAGTTATTCATCCATAGCATTTACAAATAATCTTTTTCTTGAATATGATGATTCAGCCGAGCCGGTATTGTTTCTAAAATTCGTTTTAAGTATCAAAATAAATAAACTTTTAAATACATTCATATCTGTAAACCACTTTGGTACTCACTAAAAAAAGTACCTGGTAGCTCCCGCAAATTTTATTAGTTCTGGTTTATCGAGTAGTCATAAATATTTCTCGACCTATCTATTTGGAATATTTTTTACTGTCTTCTACATTATGTAAGATTCTCCATGAGAAAACTGTTTATCAGATCTTGAAGCGCAAAGAAACCCCGAAAAGATCGCAATAAATTCCTAGCACAACAAAATGCAAATTCGACCATTAATGACTACTAGGGTTTTTCAAATTTTTTTTCTGATCAATTTCTAATACCCGGCAAAATTTGCCCACCTATAAGGGTAACTCACGTATAAAATATTGTTCTAATTGGACAATATCTTCGGTTTGTTCAATGAGCCTCAATACTTTTCTCGCTCACTTGTGAAAGCAACCTGCCAAGTGTTCCAGAACCCACCACGTGGCGGTGGCTGCACTTCAGGCTCCTCCCAAGCCCTACCCAACCAACTAACCATATGTAAGACTTTTTATTCTCTAGTCTGAGTCATCATTTCCATGGAAAATACTGCAAAACTGCCCGTTGTTGTCAAAACTTTCAGGCATAGCCTGCCTAGTCAACGATATCGAGCGAATTTGACGATCATGTGCTTCGTTGCTGCACGCTTTTGAAGATACCTAAGTTACTGTGTGGCAAAGGGTACTTGTAAAGAACCATTTTGATACTGTATTAACTGGGAGGGAAAGTTTATATATGAAGTTCATTGTTTGAGACTCGTCTAAGTACTGGAGACACAGTAATGTAGACATCAGGATTATCCCAGGTAATCATGTTTGTATAGTCTAGAGCTTTGAAATTAAACTTTGGTACAATTAACTATAACATTGTGAGAAATGTTGTCTTTCTCCTCCTCTCGAGCTCTTGGTATCTTTTGTAGTGCATCTTGACGAACAGAAAGTCGAGAATCTGTCACCAAGTTAAGGAGAATGTTTTCCAGTAATGCGAAAATGGCATTAGTCGAATTGAGTTGTCAACAACTGTTTGATATTTTAACTGAAAAACCTCGATAGCCTGATAGTCTGAAAAATATGACTAGGACCTTTAGCTATGAAATTATGTCTCCTGATGATGAACCACATAGATACGTAAACGTTAAGAATGTACGTCACTATATCTACGAATTTCTTTGTAGGCAATGGTGTGTATACGTATAATCTTAATATTCTATTTGCAGTTGTGACAAGACTAGGTCTTGTGCAAACGACCAGGACTCCGAGACAGAAGTTCAAGAGCGCAAAATCCGGTGTAAATTGCTTTAGATATTTCCTACAGGTACCTCTGGTCTGTGCTAAGGTCTTTCAGTACTAGGTCAGGTAAGTCACATGGTATGCCACTGAACTTACGACTTTGACATTGACATTGAGCGAGAGGAAGATTTTCGCACTCGGGAAGCGTTGATCCAATCGGACCGGTAAAAGTAGCTGGTCCGGAAGTTTCAACAACAAACCAAAATAAAACACGGAATGGAAGTTCCTTGAAGTGTAAGAGACAAATAATTTACTGAAGGCGACGCTCTTTTTTTCCAGTTTTTGGATTATGCCACCCTTCCATCCAGTAACTAATACTGGTTAGTAACTAATACTGGTTGGAAGGGTGGCATATTGTTGTCTAGGCAGGCTATACCTGCAAGTTTTGACAACAAAGGGCAGTTTTGCAGTATTTTCCTAGGAAATGATGACTCAGACTAGAGAGTCAGCAAGCCTTACATATGGTTGGTTGGTTGGGTAGGGTTTGGGAGGAGCCCAAAGAGCAGCCACCTCCACGGTGTTGGTGGGCACAGGGTCACGAGGTGACAAGTGAGCGAGGAGCTGCACACAATCAAATATATAAGTACATTTTCCCCTATCCCCCCACCCTCTGTCCTAAACCCATGGTCACACAGGGTCTTGAATTTGATTTTCAAATCCTCGTTAATGATTCTTCATTTAAAATGAATCCCTAAGCGCATCGGTAACGCCGCCTGGGCCCATGTTGCGGAAGCTGTAACTTTAGTGTTTTTAGCGAAAATATAAAATATTGAGGCTCATAGAACAGACAGAAGATGTTGTCCGATCAGAACAATTTTATACGCGTGTTGCCCTTATAGGTGGGTAACTTTTGCCGGGTATTAGAAATCGATCAGAAAAAAAATTGAAAAACGACCCACCCTACTGACTACCTTTATTCCACCACATGTAACGGGTACATTTTCCACCGGCATTTAGTATATAGAATTTTGTATTGATTCTTGTTAAAAAATCCTAAGTTCGGTCCTGTGGATCTCGCTTATTTTAAACAAGCACGTCATCAAATAAACATCTCAAATAAAAGGCACTTTTAAGAAGGGAATGTTTCATATTTGCTGTAATTAAAGAAGTAGCGTCATAAAGATGTCGTTTTTCGTATCTTGCTATCTGGCATTTTAATATAATATCAATTTCTTCAGAAAGAAACCTTGAAAATAAACCATGAGAAGCGCTTAGTCAACTCATTTATTGAAATATTTTGGTAAACATTTTGAGGTATACGATTCGTAAATACACTTTCCTTTGTCTGTTATTTGCGTTTTAAAAATTTTAAGTCAATGTAGCGTAGGAATATCGTTTACAGCCAGCGTGTTTCAGTTCACACGTGTGTTTTGGCGCGCGAAGAGCGAGTACTATTTTTTTCACTTAGGGTCGTGAATCCTATAGCAGGCCAAATAAAAGCTTTACTTAGTAAGCTTTACTTAGTAAGCCTACTTTATAGTAGGCTTTACGCGTAGTAATGAAGAGCGGAGTTAATAAAAAGCCTTCGCCAGGTTTGACGAGAGAGACTTACTACTGCACCCTGCTTCCGTGCGGACGAGATGGTGTTAAAGATGCCGTTTAGCTTAAGTGCTATGAGATTTGAAAGATAATCCTAAATACAGTACAGTACAGTTTTTATGCTATTTTGTGTAAAGTGCAAGTTTTTAAAAAGAATTTCCGTCTCGTTAATTCGTGTTAGAAGAATTTTTATAGTTTTGTAACGCGGGTAAATAAATGTGTTTCACGCTATAGTGAAGAATTATAAAACAACAAACAATTATTTTGCTTCGTTTGGGTTTAAGACCAGTGCAGTTTTCTTTAAAGCAAAACCATTTAAAGCGGTCTCGAATTTAACGATCGACTTTCGTGCTTTTATAAATTAAAACCCCGCTTAAAGAATTTAAACGCATTTGATGCTACACGTGATTACAAAATCAACCTAAGTGTATGAAACATTATCGTTATTTTCCAAGTGAAAACCCCGTTTGTTTATGAAATCATATGGGCAAATGACAATAACTAAATATTATCGCATTTTTGGTACGGAGAATCCACAGTTCAATACAACGCCGAGTTCAACGAAATTTCCCCAAAGAAAAGGGCGAATTTCCAATTTCTTCTGGATTGTATGTATGGTGTTCCATGAGTTTGATGGAAAATACTCAAGGTACTGTAGTTTTAAGGATTTGTTTGTAATTATTGATTAATTTTGGTATAACTATAACCTAATAAATTTATGGTGGTCTTGTAATAAATATACGATGTGTGTTTTACTTTTATTTATGCAAAGTTGTGTTATTACTATTTTCCTGTTAATAAATGTTATTAATTCTAAACTGAATGATCTGAAAAACGGAACCATATTGGTTATGAATGCTTAAATTCATTTCTTCAACAATTTTAAGTAAACAAAATTTTGTTTTAACTAAATATTCTATTCATTTTCTGGTTGATGAATTTAATAAATTTTAATGCTTATTCAATTAACATCTTTGAATGGTTAATTTGTAATTAACTAAGCTCAGAACCAGATGGCGCCCCTTTAAGTTTTTATTTGTGTTTGAACCCTTATCTATTCCTTTTTACAATTTATACAGCTGTGGAACCAATACCTACGACTTGATTAATTAATTTGTAAAGAGAGAGTTTAAATCTCAAGCTGTGGCAGATATTTTTTGAGCTTTTCAGTTACTGTAAGTACGATGTATTTTTATAACTTTTTATAGTTATTTTTTTCGGGAGAAAAAAAGCTTTGTTTCACCGGCGCCCAATCGCGGGGCCTAGTTTTGTTTGTGAGAGTTTTAGTATGTTTCACTGACGGTCCAACGTGGGCCAGAATTTAGTATGTTTCACACAATCCCAAGTCCAAAAAATTCAATGAACTCCTTCTTCCAAGAAAATAATTGCAGTTAGTTTGCCCTACTAAAAAGCCAACCATAAACTCCGTTTACCGACCGTTTTGTATCATGGATATACTAAATATAACGGAAATCATTATGTTGCTTGGAATATTAATTAAAAAGCTTGATTTTTAAATTATTCTTTTCTTTAATAGATCATGGATGTGTAACAAAATAACATTATGTTTTGCAATGACAACGAGCCTACTTACAGTTTAAACTTGCTAGCATTAACTCTAATATGATATGAAAAGTATTCAATTGTCGATGGGGTTCCTTCTATGTCTGTGGATCAGAACACTTTAGATTTCTACACAAATATTACGTTAGGTAATGATATTGTATTTAATTTTATTCTTATAGATTCCGAGTTGTGTTCAAAATAATTAGTTCTTTAAAAACTAGATCTACGCAATTAGATGGATTAAATATCAATGATTAAGTTATGTTGCCCTTTTATTATAGAATTTTTAGTACACATAATTAACCCCTGTAGTTTAGAGAATACAATTCCTGATAGTTGGAAGTCAGCTCTGATAACACCGAAAACAGAACATCCTGTGGATTATAAGGATTATAGACCAGTCAGCATCCTTCCAATACTCTCAAAAATATTTGAAAAGATTATTAAAAGTTAGCAAATTCGTGGATACTTGCCACCTAGTAAAATTGGTGAAATTGAAGTATGTATAGTAGAAAATGTAAAGAATTTAGAAGTTTTTGACAAAACATTTCGGTTCAGGAAGCTCTAAATACATACAAAAAGGGTGTACCGGTTGGCTTCATACGAAAAAACGGTTTTACTTACAATATAAATATGCGGCATAGAGGTCTGTTGACCATCCCTAGACATAATACTACTTTTTACTAATATTCTTTTACCTATAATGTCGCAAAAATTTTGAAAAAGCTTTGACCAAAAAGTTACTACTAACCGATTGATAGACCAGCTCGTAAGCAGTTTGTAAGCATAGCGTAAGCATTTGTAATTGATTTGTGATAAATGTATACTGGAATTTTTGTGTTTTGTGCAGCAATCCTGTAGTTATTCGTTCGTCAATTTCAAGGAGATGGTGGAAAAACAGCTTATGCTAAGTCATCTTCTTGCAATTCTGATAATTAAATTAAACTAAGTATTAAATAATTAAGTATATTATGTATAGTGTTTATTGTGCAGAATAAATAAATATTATTACTTACTTTGTAGTATTTTAAGTTTTTAGATTTTTAAAACCATAAATCAAAAGTAAGTATTTATTTAGTTGCATGCGCTCGAGAAAGCGTATCCTCTTGAAGCGCCCCCTTAGTTTGGCAACTACTCACGCTTATAGAAGTGCACACACGGCTACATATCAGTCCAAAAGTCTGTGTTAGGCTTAGCATTTTGAACAGGTTTTCTTTAGTTGCGTTTATTCAAATAATCACTCATGGAAACCCGGAGGATGGTAATTACACAACGAATGTTGTATATAAAGAAGTCCTTCGATGAATTAGCCGTTTGACCGTCATGTCTTGACGGGGTTTTCCTAATACCCATTAACGTCTAATGAAAAATCTTTATTTAACGTTTCGTCTTTTGCATTAATTTCCATAATATATAAAATATTTGCAGAGTATAAAATTTACATTTTTTAAAGAATGCATTCATATAACAGCTAAGTGTCTCTTCATTTTAGTTCGTCCGTATTTCTACAAACTTAATATGTTTCTAAAGTTAAATGAAATTTGTAATTTATATAAATAGGATTGACATGAAAATTAAAAATTACATTGAAGACGTGTTTGGCGACCTCAACCGTAGTAGTTAAATCGATAAAAAATAAAACCATTCTAGATCGAAGCATTTGCTCGCTTGTGTTAAATACATAGTTCACTGTAGTCGACAATAAACAATTGTTAAATTATAAAAACGTTTCTAAGTTTATAAGTAACAACTTATTAAATAAATTATTAAAATGCTACTTCTTTCATTATTAATATTTTTATTATTATTTATGTATATAATGTTTACAAAACATTTCCAATATTGGTCGGGAAGAAACACTTTACAAGAAAGTTTGTGGGACATTTGTAAAGGAATATTCCGATTATTCTGTCAAAATGTATCAATGGCAGATATATTTGAAGAACATCATAGAGTGTTTCCAAATGAGCGGTAAGTATTGCAGAATATTTTCTAATATAAGGAGTTAATGGTAATGTCTGTTTTAGATATGTTGGAATATATAACTACTATGCTATTCCTTGTCTTTTGGTAAGAGATCCTGATCTAATAAAACAAATAATGGTTAAAGATTTCGCATTTTTCACGGATCATACCCCAGTTGGAGTTACAGATCCTTTGTGGGGCAAAAATTTGATTCTTCTTAATGGTATTATTTTTAATTTGTAACTACCTTTTTACTTTTGGAAAGTACTATATAAAAGATATATTGCAAATATTGGTATATTTCAAGAAACAGGACCATTTTTTAAAATTTTCATAAACGTAACTTTTCTGTTAAGGTGACCAATGGAAATCTATGAGAGCCAAATTAAATCCATTATTCACCAGTAGTAAGATGAAACTAATGTTCGATATAGTATGGAAATATTCTAACACATTTATAAGTCATCTTAAGTGTAAATCGGGCAATATACTGACAGTTGAAGTTAACGACATTTTTACTAGATATGCTACAGATATTATTGCATGTGTTATATTTGGCGTTTCATGTGATTCAATAAAAGACCCTAAAAGTGATTTTTATATCAATGGAAAGAGAGCTATGGATTTTGGTGGATTGAGATTTACTTTGATTATGTTTTGCTCCTTAGTCCCGAGGTTATCAAAGGTAAGAGACAAATTTAAACAATAACAATAATAATAGAATATTAGAAGATATATTAATTAAACTATTATATCAGAATAACAAAATAACAGCTTTTAGGAATTCAATTTTATCCCTCAACCGTAAGAAATTTCTTCTTTAAATTGATAAAAGATAACGTTGAAATTCGGGAACGTGAGAATATCATTAGACAAGATCTTATCAATATTCTAATGGAAGCAAAAAAGTGTAATTCCAAAAACAAAAATTTGGCTGCATACTTAAAAACATTTACAGCTATTAATAGGTTTTGCAATTTTTCATCGATATGGATGCGTTCTTCAATAACTTATTGACTTCTATTCAAATTTCATAAATTCCGCAAATGTGATTTATAAACTAAAACCTAAAGTATATCTAGCTGCTTATGTAGGTAGAGCTTTCAGATCTATATACAACTCTTGTAACGGTTCGTTTTTTTTAACTTCCGAAAAACGCAATTTTGTTTGCATAATTGATAAACACCCTTAGTGCAGTCCTGCATATTATTGTATATTTCTTCTTGATTTAAAAATACGTTGGTATCCTGCATAAATTAAGCCCCTTAAAATATCAGGGGTCACTTTTAAAACACACATTCACAGTACGATAAAATTTGTTTCTAGAAGAATCTGCAGATTCCTTTTTAAAAGCACCGCTTTTGCAGTGTTAAAAGATCATTTTCCGAGAAACAGAAGGTTCTACAAAAACAAAATTGTTTTTAATTCCGAGCTTGTAAGGGCTAAAATCTAATATTGTCGTTAACAAAAATCTCCTTATAGTCAAAACGTATGAAAGTTCGAGTTCATAGGTTTAAAACATTTTACTAGTAAACAATTTGCCGCCAAAAGGAATTTTCTCGAACGAGTTGTCTAGACACCGTCTGGTGTGTTATTAGCTTGTTTTGTACGTATAATTTCAAAAGGGAATCCCCTTCAGTTTAGTTGGGAATGTGCTTGAACAAATGATATGAATGTATTTCGTTGGCTGACAAAAATCCCGCTAATTTTTCTATTGAACTGTTTAAAAATTTTGCCCCCCTCAGAAAATCTTACCACCGCGAAATAGTTTTTAGTTTAGAGTTGACTAGAGAATCTCGAACTGTAAACAAGTAGATAGACGGGCCGAAGGGAAAATAATTTTTCACGTTTTCCTGGGGCTCTCTCTTGTAGAGATGCCCCAGGTAAAGTTTTTTGTTAATCTTTATTTAGAACACTACAGTTTTTAATACGAACAAAGTTTCCGTCTTTAAGAGTATAATTAAGTTATACTACTACCGTTTTGTGTGATTAGTTCCGTTATCGTATCGGAAGCTCACTTGCTTCAATTTATCGCTGAATTTTTGGGGTTAATAGATTAACCAAATTATAAATTTTCCCGTTCTTTAAAAGTTGTTAACAATACAGAAAGTTAAGTGATTATTTTGGAATCGCGCTTACCGAAACTTAATAAATAATTTCCAGTGCAGTTAACGTTTAGTAGACGCATTTTCAGTTTTAATGAATGATCTTGTTTGATCGAAATACAGTTATTGGAATGAATAATTATGGTTATCAAATTTAACTGTTACATTAACGGCTACTGTTTTATAAGAAAAGAGAGATCGTTATTATGAGCTTTAATTCCTTGGTTTAAGGATTTTGAAGCAGTATCAGAAATTAGGGTGTTTTCCCGATTCTTCTGTTGCAGCTGGCGGTCGAGCTTGGTGCTAAGAGTTTGTTCAGATTTAATAGGCAATATTGTATTAATTGCTTTGTAAGGTGATGTTGGAGTGAACTTACTAAAGAAGGTATAGTGACTTTATGAATTTTATTTTGTCAATGTTAATGTAAGAAAATTTTGTATCATTTTGTATTAAATATTTTTGACCTATTATTTTTATTATTGTTTACTACGATGATTTATATGAAAGTTTTTTATTTTTTGGTTTTAAATAAATTTATAATTAAATTTAATTAATCTGAATATTACAGGACCATATATTTATGAAAGTCTTTAAATATTTTACTCAACCTAACTTTGACATAATCGATTATGACTAAACGATTATTAAATTTATTAGATCTGATTCCAGTTACTGGTTACTGGTGTCGAGTCAATATTTTTATAAAGATTACTGGACTTTCCTAATCAGATGGCGCCCTAACAATGTGTATTTTCTTGTGTCTTAAACCTTTATCTATTCTTTTATAATTTGGAGCTGTGGAAACAATACCTGCGAATATATTGGATATTTCAACCTATAGATACCATAGTATAATAATTCAAATGAACTTTAGTCCAAATAAGAAATAACTATAAACGCAAGTTTACATATATTAGTAACGATAACAGTAAGTAATTGTTCAGTGTAATTTAAAGCAGACTTACCAACCTACTTAGTGGGACTTTCACAGTGCGTAGAAGGTAAAGAAGATGAATCACTTACCTGAAAATAAAAATATATTTCTTTAATGTGCAATAATTATTAATAACTACAGGTAATTAATTTTAATAATTCAATAAATTAAGATTATTGCTATATAAAATTATGTTATTGCAAGTAAAAGTTATAATTCTATTAATCACAATAAATAAAAATAATGATATTGTTTACTGTCTCGAACCTTACTTTGTGGAACTCCATAATCGTGACATAAAGATTAATACAAAATTTCACAATATTTATTAAAATATAACCTGAGAATTGTTTCAATTAACAAATCTAATTACGCCAAAATAATAACAAATTCGTACATTTTTGTAATAACGAATTAGAGCTATTTATAAGCTTTTGAGATATACAAACATAAACATAAACATTAACTCAGGTTACCTTTAATAAATGAACAGGTTGAGCTGAGTAATTCTCCGGTACTGGAAGTGTTAGATATTTAATTATTTTTATCAGTTATTTTTTTTATTTACCTTAGCGATGTGTTTGTTTATATTCATATTACCTTTGATAATGACAGCTTAGCTGTCGAAACAATTGCCAAGTTATAATTTAATAAATATTGTGAAGCTGTTTATCAATCTTTATTTATTTCAAAAATAATGATTTCATATAAATTTAGACTTCTAGTCGTGACGGTAAGACTAACTAACTAACTAAGTCTTAGAAAGAAGAAGTATTTGCTACCTTTAATAAATACTTGTTATTAGCTACATTCCTGATCTATTTTTAAATTAATATATTATGTAGAAATATAAGTTATAATAACAAAAATTAAATTATATGCATACATTTTTTTGTATTAGAATTTACTCTTTAATAAACAAAATTTGAATTAATATCTGCAAATTAACAACCATTTCATTAAAATACCTCTTTAAATGAACAACTTTCGATAATTAAATGTTTGTCTAAATGTATATAATGACACCCGAATCTTTCATTTTGCCAATAAATTATTATGATTGCCAAGAAATCATATTAGTAGTATAATCATATTAATTAACTATTTAAACTATATTTTGGTAACCAAGTACTAGTTTAGAAGATTTTAATTATGCTATAAACCAGGGATCGCCAAACCGTCGTTCGCGAACTACTAGTAGCTCGCGGGGACATTTTCGGTAGATCGCGTTAACCTCCGGTTGGCTAACATTAATTCCTCCACTGAGCTGTTGATGACAAAAAAGAGTTCCATCATTCTCATTAAAGTTAATAAAGTTCGATAAAAAAATCTGTAATTACATTTGTTATTTATTACTAACTACACTTCAATTTCTTTCTTATGTACAATTCAATTTCAGTTTCTTTTTGTTATATAGAGTTTAATTAAAATTGATTTCATATTTACTAGAAATGTAAGTTTATAGGCAATAAACAAATGTAAGATTTTTTAAAAAGTTGGTAGTTCTTTTGGTTGGTATAGCTCACAGTAGGATTTAAAAACGTACGGTAGCTCGGAAGCTTCATAAGTTTGGCGACCACTGCTTTAAACTAACTAAAGCGCCATTTACTTATACATAGGTAATAAAAACAGGTTAATTATATAGTTAATTTTTAACTTTAATTATTAATAGTTTATTATACTTTAAACTAATCAAAGCGCCGTTTACTTATATATAGATAATAAAAACAGGTTGTTGTGATATTCTTATTTTGAAGCAATTAGTGAATAAATGTAAGCAGTAAACAAAGAAATCAGCAAATAACAAAAAATATTTAATAAAACGTTTAACGACTTCAAAATCTTGATTAATACACTCAAGATGCATTTAAACCATACTAATCATGGTCATAAATAAGAATTGAGGACGTAGAAGGTTAATAACTAGGTTAACAATTAACAACAAAGGGCCGGGTGTGAACGAGTGGTGTCAGTGCATCACTCGTGTTCCAAGGGTCGTGGGTTCAAATTCCACTAGGGGCGGCGGGATTCTTTTAATTGGAAAATTCCGCCACCTCAACTATGGATGTGTGTATTCATGTTGCATGTTAGATGGGGGACAGATGACCTTAGATGTTGGTTCCCCCGTAGTGTAGGCGTGAAATAAAAAAAAATTAACAACAAAAAAATCTTCAATCTAGTCGGTCAACAATATTATTTTTTACTCTTCCGGCCTGTTTTTATGTGTTTCCCAATTTGTTATTTGCCACAGTAAGTTGATGTTACCGAATCGTTGCCGGTTGATATGACAACCAGAAAATAACAGAACTGTTATAATTCATAACGTGTCTCGGTGCTGTTATGAAAATAAGTGGGTATTAAGGGGGCATTATTGGCGCAAAATATTAGCGTCAAAATATAGCTCACGTTTTTCATTCGGTTTTTTTTTAATAATCGTTTTTTTAGGAAGATAACGTTTGATGTCGATTGCTAAACTGCTAAGGTAGTGTGGATCATAGTTTGTAAGGAGTAGATATCTAAAATAAGTTTTATAATCGTAGTCGAACATCGCCAATCTTGTAGAATTAACGTTTTCTAAAAAATAACCAAACTAAACATAATACAGTCATTATAACACTGTTTAATAGCAAAATCTATGACAATGGATAAATGTTTTTGCTTACTTATTTAGTATTGATTGAAATAAAATAGATGTACACGGCACGGAAATTTAAATATGGCAGCGCGAGAATCAGTCATTTTTAGTTGAACGCTTTCTGCACTAGGAGGCATTGGTAATATTCGCGGGACATTTAAAAGTAATTTAACTTTATCTTTTGACTATTATTTAATAAATTCCTGAAGTAAATGTCGTTTTTCTTTACTTAAGAGCATGTGACGGTTAATTTTTGAATAAACTATTTCACTCTTAATTATGCCTGATTAATCTCTTAAAACGAATATATATTTTCAATATTTTAATATAGTAATACTTTTCTTTTTCTTAAAACCAGCAAGAACAGCTGATATTTTTAAAGATATTTAGCAGTTTTATATTCCCCTTTTTGATTTCAACTACCTTAAATTATTCCTTGGCATTTAAAAATTAAAAATTTCAGTTAAACTTAAAGTATTTTGAAAGTTCACACATGTCTGGCAACACTGTGAGCAGAGAACTGCGATGCGATCAAATAATGTTTCTATTTACATTTTAAAATTTTAGTTTTAATAGTTATTTATGGTACATGTGTGTTATAAGGGAAATAAGTCACGAGAAAAAACGGGTAAGCCACGAGCACTTTGTGCGAGTGGCTTTGTTTTTTAGAGTGACTTATGACCGATAACACACGAGTTTCATACATAATTTTATCCAACACCGTCAGAATTTCGTTAAAACGCATTCTTTTTCTGATGACAGTTGTGACATTTTTATTTGACAAATTATTTGAGAAAAAATTAGTTCAATTTATGGGAAGGCTGTGACGCGATCACCATGGCAAGAGTGACTTATGGTTTATAACTCACTAGTGACTTATAGGTCACTTTAAATTGCTAAAATCACTATAATTATGGGCTTAATAACTCACGGTGTTGGATAAAGAGATTTATTCCGTTTTGCGGACCGTAGCGCCATCTTTAGGTGTTTATAGTTTCTGAAGCTTCCTATTATTAAAACTGGCGGCGATAACAGGCCCTTAAATGATTACAATAGCACTAATTGTGCACATATCTAACCTTACTTTTGTAATTTGGTGACAGCTAACGCTTAGAATTTGACATTACAAAATTGCAAAAGTAAGGTTAGTATATTTTGCGGTATGTCCACAATGAATGTTTCGCAGCGAACGTCGATGTCAAATTAAAAAAAAAGGTTCATTATAAATACATTTTTATTTATTTTCTTTATTGTCGAAACTTTTTCTCTATCTGTTAGAAAGCACTTGCTGGTCTCGTATCGTAATATACTCTTTCAGCACAAGTTTGAACTTTAAATAATAAACAGATATAATAGTAAAAACGTGATATTTTACTACCTTGCAATCATACTTACAAAATGCAACTGCTAAAAAGATATAACGACAATCTCCAAAAGGTACGCAATCATTATATGTAGTATAATACCTATAAGAGTTCAGCTAAACCAAGAACAGACGCTGATAAGTTGGAGCCATGGCGTATCTGCTGTTTAAAAATTATATAATTTAGTTTGACACATTTCTTGACACAGGAATTGTTGCATGCTTTATATTTTTCTTATCTAACTTTTTCGTAAATATAAACTGTAATATTTACCTTATCATTTACTTATGGATCCAAGATGACGTTTTGACCTGGTTTGATCTTTGTGTTGGCTGAACTCTTATAACGAATATACATATACACGATCTATATACTAAGAAGGAGGCTTCCTACACGTCCTTGAAGGCAGTGTTAAATAAGTTACTAAGAAAAATAACTAAGTAAATTATTTCGTTACTTTACAGAATACTAACTGAATACGTTACTAAGTTACAGAAAACTAAAAGTAACTAAGTAGTTATCATAGAGTCATTTGTACAATTAAAGTTATTTTTTAGTCCACATTTCTTCTAATTTATTTTTATTAATAACTCCAGTTAAGCAGAAACGCAAAGCAAAACTAAACGCACAGATCGAGTGATAAAATTGAAGTGAGTGCAGTTACAGGTTTTCTTTGTACCTATTGCAATTTATAAATTTTGACAAAAAATAAAAATGTATTGAATGAATCAAATGAATTGACATTCTATAAATAATCATTGTTAGGTTCTTATCTTCTTGTCATAACTATTGTTTTTCTTTCATTAATACTATTTATCCTTTAACAGTATAAATAAACAACTACATAATACATTTATTTGCACCAAAATCGTATTTGGATCATTTTCGCAGAAAATCCGCAATAAAGACATAAAAAACGTTTTCTTGAAAATTAGGATTTTTAATAATTAAAAGTTTGTAACGGCTGTACATGCTGCGCAAAGAATATTTATTCAAAAATAAATATTTCATTCATTGAGCCATGCCCAAAAATTACCTGGTTTTGGTTGTCATTTATTGATTTATAAGTATTTATACATTATGCCCACATAGCTCTAATACGTACCTTCAATTTAACCATAAGAATGTCTACCTGTAAAACCTTATTGCAGCTGTATGTTTGTCATTTTAAAAACCTCATTTATCTGAAAAGGCTATTTACACTTGTGAAGCGTAAATCTGATTTTACCTGTAAAACTAAAAATTTAGGGATTATTTAGAGGAAAATAAAGTGACTTTAGTAGGTTACTGACATAAAGTAACCAGTTATCGGCGTTATCGTTACAGTTACTGAAAATTGAAAAGTATATAGTTACTCGGAATATACTTAAAATTTCAATAAAATCTCACGATTTGTTAAGATAATAATAGGTTGTAAATATAATAAATTATTTGATAAAACACCACCAAATTATATTATTGGTAATCCGTATGTATAATGACTACTTCTCAAATAAAAATCAACCACTTATTCTCACGAAAGTAATGTGTAGCCCAGCACTTCATTTTAATTTCTCTAGAGAGAACGAACAATGCGTCATTAATACTGGCATATATTCTAATTATATTTATTGTTTTAAATAAGTAGCACAAATTCTGTACTTATCTTTTAATCATGTGTTATTTTTGTAAAACGAATATCATTCTAATTTAATAATTCTACGGTTACTACAAGACTACTACAAGCAAGATACTAAGACATGTCAATCAAATATTATGCAGGAGTAAGAAGAAACATTTTAAAACATAACATTTAACAATAACCTGTTATTGTAATCCTGTAACAAAATTTGTTATCAAACAATTTGGACTTTAAACGCACGTCCACGACCCCTTGCGTAAACAGCGACCATCTTTTTTTGATAATATCTAAAGGGCTGATATAGCCGTTATGTGAGCGGGACAATCAATTTGTTAAATTTATCATTTGCGTTATTTATGAAGTGACATTTTCTATATAGAAATTTCATGGTTTAGTCTAGTCGCTCGAACATTATATAAATTTCACCAGTTTTCCTCTTAACTTAATTTGAAAAAAAAGAGAAACATGGATAATTTGGTTTAATTCAAACAAATTAAATGACAAAGCAAAACTTATGAAGTTAGTAGTTACTAGTTTAATTTAAACTGGTAGTTAAACAAAAACTTATAATTGAATTGAGGAAAAAGATTGGCTGGCAAACTGCGTTGACGAAACCAATACGTCTTATCGTTGGTATCGTACCAATACCTCCAGGTATCGAAATTTAATCTTGTTTACCCTAAATTAGGCCAAATTAGTTATTTTAATTCTTATTTATGTATTGATTCAAAAATGTCACTTGCTATTTAAAAATAGGTAAATCGATAGCATGAAAGTCCCCCGCCCTTGAAATTATTTCGGTACCACTATAGTGTGCACTCTTATCGCTCTACTACTACGTTTTTACTATATCACGTGCTCTAAATTTGGTGTTACGGTTTTAATCATTTTGGTTGCACAATTCTTTCCTATATATTTTAATTAACGTTTAAATGAAAAAGTGACACAACTACCAGCCCTCTCTAATATAACATGATTACACGAAAACAGCAAATTCTCAAATCAAAGCGTTAAAATAGTTAAATCGTAACCGCGTCGCGCCGATATAATATGAATTCGTGGTCGTACTGTAACAAACAAACCTATTAGGTCTGTTCGAGTAGTCAGTTCAAAATTATTTGAGAACTAAAACGCAACCACTGTTATATGCGAGTCAGCAGTAGTGATTTCAGAGGCTTTAAAAGACTAGTGCCCTTGCTTATTGGTTCCCAATTAAACTTCTGCTCAAACCTACGTGCAAAACACCAATTTATTCAAGTTTACCAAATTTTATAATTTGTTTATACTTATACTTTTATACATTATATTGTGATATAGTAGCATCATCACAGTATAATCCTAGTCTAAATCCGATGAAAATTAATTATCGACTATTAAAACATCGACTTTGTGATACAGATCCCAGATTTGTTGTTTTATTAATTTGTTGATCGTGCGCGACGCATTTTCGCCAGCTTTCTGCTATAACCTGGGCAATTCCTTCCAGTAGCAAATCTTTTACGTGCTTCAGCTTAAAAGTTTTGTTATTCGCTACAATGTAACCTTTAATTCCCGACTAAATTTTGAGTAACATGAACATTAGTACTAGACGTTTATCCGCATTTCCGCGTTTAATTAAACGTTATTAGTCATTAAGCGCGCGCACCAATAGTGTTGCATTTGTTTCTTTTGCGCTTTCCGAATAGCTAACGCGACCAGACTTTAGTGGCGAATAGCTTTAAACTGCATCTGGAAACAAATCTAATATCGTTTCTTGAGCAATATTGTCATAGGGTTTTTCACTTCGTGGAATTACCACCGCCAGGAAGTGTTTAATTTAAGCATTAATGATAATATGTATTCTACTCACTTAGGTCGCATAGATATATCATATAATATGTAAGGATATTCGTATAAGAGTTAATTAACTTCTCATATTTAATTACAGTTTTATTCAGTAACGGTAATAAAGATGAATGTAAAAATTTTAAATGAAAAAAAAAATATTTTGTGACTTTTTACCTGTTTCATTTTAATCATGGAGGCGCCAATAATTCGTCCGCCATCGTCGAGTACATTTTCATGAAAACTACTTACCGTAATCCTTAAGTAATTTAAGTTATGGAAAACTCTTGCTGACTTATTAAGTAATTTCAAATTCAGTTTTGAAAAATCTATTATATCATAAATGAAAGTTCCAACAGCAGGATTGCAACAACAACAGAATAAGTAACTTTGACATAATGTATTGTGCAATTTAAGCTGATTAAAGTTTTTATAAGAAGTTTTCTCTTACACCCGAAAATTAAAGAGCCTCAAATAAAAGCTTGTTATGAAACACGCTCTTATAAGTTAACATGGCCGTTTATCATCATAAGACGAAAACTCACTGAAGAAAGGAAAACTTTCTAGAATCTTTTGCTCAGCCAAGAAACGCATTCTTTTATCTAAAAATCTATTATAACTAACATACATTGACTATAGTGTATAAGCAGAAGTTATTTTAATACGACACCCTTTACGTTAGGCATTTCCTTTCTTATGTGGGAGTCTTTCATTACTGTCAGTTAGATAAAGTGATATTATACTGGTACCTAATAAATACAACCTAGTGAATCTTAAACGATTTAATGATTGCAGCAGATGTGTATAAGAATCTAAAATTGAGAGTAGTCTATACCATACCTTCTTGTAAGTTGTGGACTTTATGGTTCAGATACAAAATATCCAAAATTGCTTTTGGTTCTTTAAAATGTGGCTCTCAGTCTCATAAACATGTTTATTATAACCTTATTTTCTTAGTGTATTTGACCTAAATCTTAGTCAAGAAAATGGCCAGTAATTTCAATTTTGTTAGTTTAAATCTTCTATCAACCAAGTGCTTTCCACGTAATATACTTTCTCATACTATACACTATACTGCGAGCACAAGTACATATTTTATAGCCCGAACGTTCTATTTTTGTTAAATGTCATTCCGGAAGCTTCACTACGATCTTTTTCTTGTTTCTTATTGCTGGGATGAAGTACTACCGCTGCACCTACTCCATACGAAAATTTAAGAAATAACGCACTCCGCCTTTAAGTTTTTGAGTCCTCTCTTAAATCTGCGAATGCGAAGAAAAGCGGCGCGAGGGAACCTACCACTAGAATTTCGTGAAACTTGGCATGGAGTAGTGACTGCCCTTCCCTCTACCAATAAAAACCGGTACTTTCGTGAACCAAGAAAACAACTTTTTGAAAAAAAAAAGTTGATTTAAATGTAAAAAATGAGTACACTATAGAATATATAAATCAATAAACAAATTTTGTGAAATAGGATGGTTTATAGCCTAATTTCACATTTTAATATAAAACTAGTTATTGGTCCAGCAGGTGGCCGATAAGTAAATGTCCCTATACCTACTCCATTCATAGTTTAATTAAATTCTACTGATGTGATCGCAGATTAGGGTATTCAAAAATTTTGAAGAGGTGGTAGTACCCCGCAATAAAGTATGTTTCAACTTTAATGGAGTAACAATTTCAACAAACATATAACTGGATGCCTAGATTTAGTCCAATTTACAGTGAATTTTTTACAATAACTAAAATTGATTTAGAAAGTTTAAAAATTGTAATTAATACTACATGCTGTTGCTTCATTTATTTTTTAAAAATTTGCAGTTCACAAAAACTCCATTAAAAAAATTACAGGTTTCTGTATTAACTTATGGTGTGATTATTGAAGTGAAGAAGTTTCCATATTCGGTCATATTCGTTAAATGGCAGAGAAGCTTTAGTAGGAGAGTGGAAGACGTACTGTATTACCTAGGACTCATAGCATGTAACGTTTAACTTTTACTTATTTTCCAGTTTACGCTAAATTTTCCATTGTATAATTTAGAATTTGTCGCCTGCGCATTTTGGTTGGTGCCTTTGTAAGGCGAACCTGCGTAAATGCGTTTTTAGTTGACCGCGAGTGTAGCGGTGTGGTGTTTGTAAAATTTTACAAGTTTCTTTTAGGGGCCCGCAAAATAATAATAATAATAATAAATTACATAGAAAGTGAAAATAAAAATTCTTACGGGCTTTGCATCATCAATACCATAGCAACAGCATCAGTAAATAAAAGAATTATTTATTAAAGATCTACGAATCACGAATCCTACGTGCTTGCACGGATAAGAAGCTCGCTAATTGCTCGCTGGTACCGTGCTCGCACGTAAAGTTCTAAGGGTCTTGCAATGTAAACAGCGATAATGGTATGTGTTTATGAAATTGGAAATTTACAGATAACTGATTGTTAAAACGTTACAATTTCCTTCGAAAGGATCACTGTTAGGGCTTTTACAGGATCCAGAAGCTCCAGTACTTGCAGTAACGTGTTATATAAATATATTATATTATATTCTTGAAATAATTAAGATTTCATAATACAAATTTTATTTTATTAAAAACATGTCTATTTATTTACATCTATCGATTTATTTATATTTTTGTCACCTAGTAACCAATTGATAGTTAACTACTTGCTACTTTATAAATAAAAGTTTGAATGAGAGCCTACAAATACTCCCCCTAGCGTTAATTAATAAAGAAACATTATTATTCTTTGTTTTGGATTTTGAATATGACTCATTGTCAATGAAAGCTGGCTTGATTCTATCTATGGAGACTTTTGCTTCAGTGCCATGTTTATCTATAAAAACAGTCTTATCAGTCATGCGAATGACTTTGAAAGGGCCTTCGTATGGCTGTTGAAGAGATTTCTTTATGCCTTCGACGAAAACGAAAACATATTCTGAATTTTTAATATTTTTGAAAATAAAAGGTTTGTTATTTTTATATTTGGGAAGGCTAGGTTGTAAATTACGAAAGGTATTCTTTAATTTTGATAAAAATGTTGTTGGATCCGTTGAATCGGAATTTGATTTTAAAAGAAATTCTCCTGGAATACGAAGTGGTTGTCCGTAAACCATTTCTGATGAAGAGCAATTCATATTTTCTTTTATGCTTGTTCGTAATCCTAATAAAATAATTGGTAACTCTTCAAACCAGTGAGTTGTGTTTTGTCTTGCCATTAGAGCTGATTTTAAATGCCTGTGGAAACGTTCAATCATACCATTACTTTGGGGATGCCAAGTATTGGTATGTATTTTAAATGTTCCAATAAATTTTGTAAGTTCTGAAAATAGTTTAGATTCAAATTGTGAACCTTGGTCTGTCGTGACTTTTAAAGGAACGCCAAAACGTGGTACGTAATTTACAAAAAAGTTTTAGCAACTTCTAATGCTGTAATGTCTTTTAAAGGATAAACTTCAGGCCATCTGGTGAAGCGATCAATAATAGTTAACAAATATTTGTAATCATTGGAAGGCGTTAAGGGACCAACGATATCTAAATGAATATGTTCAAATCTACCTTTAGGCACATCAAACTTACCGAATTCAGATTTATTGTGTCTAGTAATTTTTGATTTTTGGCAATTGATACATGTTTTGCTCCAGTTATTTAAATCTCTATTCATATGTGGCCAAAAGTATTTAGATGATATTAATTTACGTGTTGCGCGGATATCTGGATGTGAAATGTTGTATATTGTTTCAAAAAGTACTTTACGTAATTGTTTTGGAATATATGGACGTGAAGTGTTTGTGGAGTTTTCGCACCATACAGAAGAATTGGTAAAAGGCACTGCTACTTTTGCAAAATTGAGTTTATTGAGATTGAGTGTTAATTAGTTCTTGCTAATTGAATATTGAAGAATCAATACCTGAAATATCTTGATCGCAAATTCTGGATAAAGTGTCTGCTACAACATTAGATTTTCCAGAAATATGTAAGATATTTGAGGTGAATTGAGAAATATATTGCAAATGTCGAATTTGCCTTGGAGTTGTACTAGATTTAGTAAATAAAGCTTGAACTGAAGGTTTATGATCTGTAAATACAGTAAACGAACGACCTTCAAGAAAGTATTGAAACTGTTTAATGGATAAATATATTGCTAGTAATTCTCTGTCAAAAGTTGAATAGTTTTGCTCTGCAGAAGAAAGTTTTTTTGAAAAGAAGCTAAGTGGTTGCCAGGAACCTTTTTCGAACTGTTCAAGGACTGCTGCCACTGCAGTATTAGAGGCATCGACAGTTAGATTAAATTGAGAACTTTCGTTTGGATGAACTAAAAGTGTGGCAGATGCCAGTGCTAGTTTAATTTTAATGAAAGAAGTTTCGCATTCATCTGTCCACTGGAATGTTGATTTTTGTTTTATAGTTTTATGCCATGAATTCACCAAATTGTATAGAGGAATAAGTAAATCAGCTAAGTTTTTAATAAAACGATGATAATAGTTGACCATTCCAATAAAGTTTAGTAATAGAATTAGGTCTGGGAAATTCTGTAATAATTTTAATACGAACTTCGGAGGGTGATATTCCATCTTTGGTGATGTTATGACTCAAAAATGCGAGAGAATTTACACCAAAAATACATTTGGAAGGTTTAATAGTAATATTGTTCAAGTCGACTGAATAACTGTTTCAGATGAGTTTCATGTTCGTTTTCGTCTTTACTGCCTATTAAGATATCATCGATATAAGCAAAGGCAAAATCTAAACCATGAATGACTTCATTGATGAACCTTTGAAACGTTTGCGCTGCATTCCGCAAACCAAAAGGCATTCGAACAAACTCGAAAAGACCGAAAGGTGTTGTGATGGCTGTTTTATAAATACCTTCTTCGGCGACAGGGATTTGATGGTAAGCTCTAAAAAGATCTATTTTGGAAAATATTGTACAGCCTTGCAGGGAAAATTTAAAATCATGAATGTGAGGTAATGGATATCTATCTGGTTCTGAAACAACATTGAGCAATCTATAATTTCCACATGGATGCCAATCAGCAGAATCTTTCTTGGGTACCATGTGAAGAGGGGATGATACTGAAGAGGATGATGGACGACAGATTCCCAATTGTACTATGTAATCAAATTCTAATTTTGCTATTTTAAGCTTTTTGGGATCTAATCGCCGTGGTTTAACAAAAGGTAATTTATTGTATTATCGACAAGAAAAATGAGTTTATTATTTTTATCAGTGATGAAAAGACGGCGGTTTGTTAAAGTCCCATTATTCGTCGTCGAAATAATGGAATTTACTCATTTTTTGAGTTTGGCAATGAATGTTCTTGATTTTTATAGAAACTGCAAGGTTTCATGCATTTTTGTGCTAATTTACCATATTTAGAATAATACCAACACAGTAATGTTTGTGAACGAATGGGTGTGTGTTTTCTATTGGTATTTCTAAAACAGTTTTGGCAACGTGTGAATCGAGATTCAGAACGAGAACGATAATTAGCATTAGTAACAAAAGTTTGTTTTAATTCTGAAATTTCATTTTGGAGTTCCATGTAATGAACAGTCAATTTATTAAATGCTTGTAATAGGTCTAATGTCAAGTTTGCATTTAAAGTGTCATTTTGACATTTGTGATTTTTAATAGAACTTACAGAATTTATTTGAAGGTTAGGAGATACGTCCCAAATTTTATCTGCTAATTCTGATAATTCGTGTATGTCAGTTTTACCAGAAGCAACTAATGCAATATTAATAGCGGAAGGTAATTGCTTGAACCATAATTGTTTAAGCAGTTCTTTACCTACTGCAGAAGAGGAACCAGCTAAACTTTCCATAGAACGATACAGTTCCGATGGTTTACGGTCACCCACTTCCGTATTGGATAGGAGTTCTTCCAATTTTTTTTCTTCACTTAAAGAATGTCTGCTAATTAAAATATCTTTAAGTTTTGTATAATTTTGAAAGTTTGTATCTTGGAGTTTGTCCCAAACAGTTAGAATAGTTTCTTTAGGTAAGGAAGCTATCAAATATTGGTATTAATAATATAAACAACTATACTATAAACAATTATCGGTAGAGGTCTGATACTCTAAGTCCACACTGGTTTTTGACGTTTTAGTGAATCTATTATTATCTACTAACAGATTTAATGTAACTCCACATTTTCTATCTCGATAAATGATTGTACAATGCTTCTGGATCTACTAAAAAGTTAACCTTTTCACTGGCACTGAAATTCACGTATGAAGAAATACGGTTTATAACTGAGTTTTTGGAAAGGGGCGAGATTGTACCTGTCTTTACACTAACACGATTGGAAGGTTTTACTTTAACTGGATAAATATTGAATGAAGACCTTTTGTTCAATTGTATTAAAAAAAATTAATAAACAATCAACTGTTATTGTAACTATAAGCTGTTATAAACATTATTTTCACCGATTCCTGGAATCTCTTCTTTAGCAACCACTGACAGATAACCAATTTTCTGAATTTAACCAGTATTGGACTGGGGCGACTTTAGTTTCTTGTTGTTCAAGCAATTTGCAACACTTACTTTTCCTTGTTTTTTACTTAATTTTTATATCTAATTATTCTATTTATCCCGTGGATTCCCTTCATATATGTTTGATCTAGGGTATCTTACCTCCTTCTCTTCACAGTATCTTTTATTAACACTATGTGTTTCTATTATAATAATAATTAACAAATTTACCTTCACTTTATTATTTGACCTTGATTTCAATGCCGCACGTCAACTTCTTTAATATGTATCTAAAATTAATTGATGGAATTTATAATGATTTAAGTAAATTAATTAACTAAAAACTTGATTTCATGAAATTTAAAATATCAGATTCAAAATGTGCTTGGCAACCACAACTAGTTCGCTGTAAAGTTTTTTTAAGTTTATAAATAATAACTTACTGAATTAATTAATAAAATGCTACTTCTTACATTATTAATACTTTTATTATTATTTATTTACGTAATGTTCACAAAACATTTCCAATATTGGTCGGAAAGAAAAATTGCACAAGAAAGTTTGTGGGACATTTGTAAAGGAATATTCCGATTATTCTTTCAAAATGTGCCAATGACGCAGATATACGAAGAACATGATCGAGTATTTCCAAATGAGCGGTAAGCAATGCAGATTGTTTTCTATTATAAGGAGTTCATGGTGATGTATATTTTAGATATCTTGGAATATATAACTATTATGTTATTCCTTGTTTTATGGTACGAGATCCTGATCTAATAAAACAAATAATGGTGAAAGATTTCGCATTTTTCACGGATCATACCCCAGTTGGAGTTACAGATCCTTTGTGGGGCAAGAATTTGATTCTTCTTAATGGTATTATTTTTAATTTGTAACTGTACTTTTACTTTTGGAAAATACTGTATAAAAGACAAAGACTTGTTAGTCCTAGCAAGGAATATTGCCTAACATTTTTCTTTTTATTAAGGTGACCAGTGGAAATTTATGAGAACCAAATTAAATCCATTATTCACCAGTAGCAAGATGAAACTAATGTTCGATATAATATGGAAATCTTCCGACACATTTATAAGTCATTTTGACTGTAAATCGGGCAATCTATCGACAGTTGAAGTTAACGACATTTTTACTAGATATGCTACAGATATTATTGCATGTGTTATATTTGGCGTTTCATGTGATTCAATAAAAGATCCTGAAAGTGATTTTTATATCAATGGAAAAAGAGCTATGGATTTTGGTGGATTCAGATTTATTTTGCTTATGCTTTTCTCCTTAGTCCCGAGGTTATCAAAGGTAAGAGACAAATTAAACAATAATAATAATAGGATCTTAGAAGATATATTAATTAAAATATTATATTAGAATAACAATAATAACAGTTTCTAGGAACTCAATTTTATCCCTTAACTGTAAGGAATTTCTTCTTTAAACTGATGAAAGATAACATTGAAATTCGGGAACGTGATAATATCATTAGGCAAGACCTCATCAATATTCTAATGGAAGCAAAAAAGTGTAATTCTAAAAACAAAAATCTTAAAGAAGACATTTTAGAGTTAACAGAAGATGTAGCAACAGCGCAAGCGCTACTATTCTTCGGAGCAGGAATTAAAACAGTTGCTACTGATATGGCATTATTGGCATATGAATTATCTCTTAACGCTGATATTCAAAAAAAACTGCAAAATGAGATTGATGAGGTGTTACATAATTCTGATAAATCCGTAACGTATAATACCCTGACAAAGATGAAATACTTAGATATGGTTGTTTCAGGTAAACATTTCTTTAGAACAAAATTATCTCAAAAGCTTAGGATTTATTTTTATCTTTCAGAAACCATGAGAAAATGGCCTAGTGCAATTCAGATGAACCGTCGATGTGTCAAACCTTATACAATTGAACCAATCAGACCTGAAGAAAATCCAGTATATCTAGAAGAAGGCGAAACTGTTACAGTATCAATATACGGAATTCATAGAAATCCTCGCTTCTTTCCGGATCCTGATTGTTTTGATCCCGAAAGGTTCAGTGAAACCAATAAAAAGAATATCATACCTTACACGTATTTGCCATTTGGAACTGGACCAAGAATTTGTATAGGATATAGACTTAGTTTGTTAGAAATCAAGATTGTGTTTTTTAAAATTTTATCAAAATTTGATATTGTGCAAGTACGAGAAACATCTGTACCTGTGCTCGAAAGAGATCCTATAGGCTTAAGTATTAAGAATGATATGTGGTTGGGATTGAAACCACGAAAATTTTAAATTTCAATATACATACATTGTAGATACTACCTAATATACTGTAATATATTCTAATAGTGGCACGGGTCTTAAAATACATACATACATACATACATAATCCATTCCCCTTTTACCGCATTTTGCAGTGTCTGGGTTCCACACAAACTCTTATGGGAGTGCAACGGAGGTAATGGAGCTATTGTAGCAAGTACATTACGCTCCCCCATACTTTTTCACTCATACAACTTTCATACCTTATCCTAAGGAGCTCAAACCCGTTTGTACTAAATTTTCAAAATTCAGTCGCAACCGAGGTTTGAACCCCTGTCCCTCTGAACGAGAGGTAGGATTTCTACCACTCGACCACGGAGGGTCTCATAAAATACATAAAACTTAAAAAAAGCGTCATTGTGTGATATTATTCTACAAGGTGTTTGTCGCATTTAGATTATTTCGGATGTTTATTACAGGTGTTTTTTATATCTTACGTCAAAATTTCGAAGTGTTTGCCCAATATATCCGAACTACAAAAACATAGATTCAAGCGATAAATCCCCGATTTCATGACAGTGTGTGTTCTGTGTTTAGCATTAAATCAGAATGTGCTAGTGTTCAACGATATTGATGTGCTCTTCAATAACTTATTGACCTCTATGCAAATTTCATAAATTCCACAAAAAAGTGATTTATGAACTAAAATCTGAAGTATGTCTAGCTGCTTATGTAGATAGAGCATTTAGCTCTACATACAACTCTGAGAACATGAATATGTGAATAATGGCGTCCTAGGACAACTAGACCCGGCCAAGAGGATGCGGTCAACTGGGTGCTGCAACCTGGCCGCGAGACAAATCGACGCAGGGCCCACTTGGCACAAAACAAGACGACTCAAAGACAATTGGGCACCAAGATCTACTAAGTATAAATGCCACGTTAAAATGTTTCTAATCAGAAAAAATAAAGTTATATAATAATATTAGTAGAATCAAAATAACAACATTTAAAAAAGTATGTACGAATTGCTTTTGATGCATAATAAATTATCTATTAACAAAAGCCCACTCAAAATGTATTTAGAAAGTGGATGTATTTGAAATATATGCGCGACGATACGTACTTTTGCTGTACGGTGCAGTATTAATGTAAAACCAAATAGTTAATAATTACTTTGTTTCTAATTTAATTGGCTAAAGTACTCAGTACGTATACTGTATAATATCCAAGTAATACTGTACAGTGTTCTCATATTGCTTCAACGAATATAGATTTTAGATCACTAACAATAATTTGATGAAATATTTGCAAGAAATCTGTCAGAATGAACAAATGAACATAAATATTTCATTAACGTAATGTAAATTGGTAAATATATATGTTATAACGACATGGCTTACATTTCAAATGCAATCGCTTCTTAAATATTTACATCTTAATTTGACTTTACATATTAATAAATTTTATGAGTTATGTAAAATATCTGTTTATTAGGTATTTTAAACTTTCTGTATTTGTTCGTCTGCAATGTTGTTATGTTAGTCCTACAAATATAATTATACAGCCTTACTTTTTCTGATCAGAAACACTTTAATATAATATAATATATACTTAATAGATTTTCGCGCTCAGTTATCTACGCTCTGACTCGTGCCAAGTTGGCACTGCGTCCAGTTGTCCGTGCGCTCACTTGTCTCGCGCCCAGTTTGCCGCGTTCAGTTGTTCCATCCCGAAATAATGGATATCTGAACATATGGATAGTACAGTATAATAATTGAAATGAACTTTACGATATTTAATAGGGATAACTCTATCATATAATTGTGCAGGGTTATTTAAAACACACTTACCAACTTACTTAATGGGTTTTTCACAATGCGTGGAACATAAAGAGGATGGATTACTTACCTGAACATAAAAAAATATATTTCGTTAATGTGCAATAATTATTATTAATAACTACTTTTGTTATTAAAAAATTACTTAATTTTACTAATTCAATACAGTACTCACAATGGCAATTACACATTAAGATTAAGATTTGTGCTATATAAAATTACGTTATTGCAAATAAAAAATATAATCCTGTTAATTACAATTAATATTAATAATTATTCTAGATTTAGACTCATAGCCTGGACGGTAACTAAGTCCTAGAAAGCGCTAAAGAAATATTTCATAAATGTTTGATGTTTCTGTTGAGTGTTGCTACATTTAAATATTTGTTATTAGCTACATTTTTAATATTTTTTGAAATTAATGTATTATGTAGAAATATAAACAACTAATAATAATAAAAATTAATTGTATAAATTTGTTTTCTAATATAATTTTTTCTATAAAATACAACATTTAGATTAATATCTGCATATTAACGATCATATCATTAAAATACCTCTTTAAATTAACAACTTAATTTCGATAATTAAATTTATATTGACTGTACAGCTGTACACATAAGAGCAAGCTGATCTGTCTTGATCTAATACATATATATATAAAGTTTTTATCTATGTATATAATATTCTCTAGTAAATGTTAAAACTGTCGCGACTTGTTACATGTTACATTTTACCACTCAAATTCAAATTTTATATTGATTTATTTAAGATTTTCTAAGGTTATACTTCTTTGGGTCTCGAAAGGCTAGTGAATTTACTTTTATAGTATTCATCAATTATCAACACACATATAAATACTAGAATTTTTGTCAGGGCCCACCAACTATTTGTCTTATGTCTTAATTTGCACAAAAATAGAAAGTTATAATTTAGCTTAATTCGAACAATTTGGGAAAAGTAATTTAACTTTTCTTGAATATTTAGTTTAGTTTTAAGGACGTGGAAAAGTTGGATTAAATTGCAGACCTTATGAAGACTAGTTAAATTTAAAGAAACTGGTATTAACAAATAAATACTGGCAAAAAGGGTTGACGAAGCCAATACGTTTTATCGTTGGCATCGTACGAAGACTTCCAGGTATTGAAATTTAATTTTTTAGCCGCAATTAGGCCAAAATCGTTATTACAAATTGAATTGATTTATTGACAACATTCTAACGGACTATGTTCTTTTTATTTATATAATTATTATATTTATTATATACATTTTGTATGCAAATTCATATAGAATAATGTATCGCTCCGGCTGGGAATCGAGCTAAGGACCCTCCACTGTCTAGATGGTATCTCTACCAACTGTGCTACCGGATAACGACTATCAGCATAGCGACAAATTTTCCATATGAATTAGATATTTTAGCTAGTTAATTTTATTTTTAATATTCCTTAATTTTTGAAAGTCTTTTTAAATATCTTATTTGTAATATATCTTGCTCCTTTCTAACTTGTTCTTAGAGCCTTGAAAATGAAGTGAAAGCTTCCTTCGAAATATTGGCAAATAAAATAAACAAGAATATTAAAACTGTAGTAGGGTTTAGCCATTGAAAGTAATACATTAAAATATAATTAAAAAATCAATTAATTAAAAGCCTGCTATATTTATATATTATTAAATAAACTTTATTTTTAAAAGTGTCGTTAGGAAAAAAATATGTTAAAAACGATGTTATGTGCTTACAATTAAATCCGAAAATTCGAAAAAAATCGATTTGTTATAATATACGACATCGACTTCGTATCGTAATATCGACCGGTAGATGTAATTGTAGGTAGGTGTAATTGTATAACACCGGTAGTGTTACCAGTTATTCATAGTGTCCTAGTTCGTTTTTCGCGGACCGAGTTACACCCTCATCAATCGTTCATTTGCCTGTTTAGAGTGCTGCTGGATATTTGCTGCCCTTTGTGTAGTTAGTTGACTCTAGCTCAAAATTAAAAGAAAAGCATACTTAACTGCAAGAATTGTAATGTCAAGTTGTCTCAAGATGCAATCAATCAAACATATAAAATATTATCCAGTTCCGAAATCTAGAAGACTTAATAAGCTGAAATTTTAAGCCGTGCGGGCCTTACCCCAAACAGGTGCTTTGCATATTTTTAATCCTAAACACCCAAGGAGGTTGCAGGATGGGGCATTTCTTAAAAAAAATCATAATGGCTATATATGTTATCTCTTGAATGGTGTAAGCTACAAACCTCAAATTTTCACAGATTATACTTAAAGTAATTCTAAATATAAAGAGATTACCGGCGTTTCATCCAGGGGCGGATAAAAAGAACATTCCTGGGAGAGAAGAGTTTTCCGAAACCATAATTATTGTGAAAAATCTTTATTGTGAGTAATCTCTAAGAGATACATATATGTTACCCCGAGACTTTTTTTGTAGATCTTTTAGAGACCTATAATCTGTTCGCTTACCATTTTACCTTACCTTTATATGTTATCGTTTTCGCAGCATAAATCATTTTGTCGTTGTTTGCCAATTTACTTGATTATTTCTTTTACATTTTGCTCATTATTCTACTCTCAAAAGACTCTCTGAACAATGTTTATATAAAAAGCATTCTCTAAAAACAAGTTATCGGTGAAAACGGAATTAAAATCTATTCAGTGATTTTCGAAATTCACTAGTTTTTACGGGGACGTAAGTTAATTGTAATTTTTTTATTATATAAATATTTTAAGGTATTAAATAATTTGTAACTGAAAAGAATTTAGAAAAATTGACCATCCCATAAATGAAAGTGTCAACAGCAAGATGCAACAACAACAACAGAATAACTAACTTTAACAAAATGTAGTGTGTAATTTAAGCTGATTAAAGTTTTTATAAGAAGTCTTTTCTTACACCCCGAAAATTAAAGAGCCTGCAATAAAAGCTTGTTATGAAACACGTTCTGATAAGCTTTTCTGAACCCTTAACAAGGCAGTTCATCATAACCCGCAGAAGAAAGGAAAACTTTTTAGAATCGCTTGCTCAGCCAAAACACGCATTCTTTTATCTGAAAATCCATTATAGCTAACATACATTACTCATATTGTACAAGCAGAAGTTATTTTAATACGACACCCTTTATGCTAGTCAGTTTCATTCTTACGTTGGAATCTTTCATTACTGTCATCATTGAGGTAAAGTGATACTATACAGTTACATACAGATACTATAAGTACTCCCCTAGTAGATTAGATTACTAAAAGGAACGCTTGAGATCTCTAAATTATTAACACGTACTAGTACCAATGTCTCGGAAGTTAGAAATACTTGGCAATTCTGTTACCTTATCTTCAAATAAAGTGGTCTAATTATACAGCAGCGCAGTAATGTGTATCGTTGTTAAATAACAACCCACGTTAGAACGACAACTGATAACAATTATATCGCCTACGTATCGCGATTCTACCAAGCTATTCCATTTAAGATAACATTGCTTTAAAGCTATTTTAATTAGGTGTATTCATAAAATTATATTTTTAGTATCCTGTAATGGGGAAATATTCTCACTCTTACTAACAATACCCAGAGTTTGTTAAAGATCAGTAAAACGTAGCTTAAAAGGATATTTAAAAAAAAATTAGGTTTATTTTATTGAGCTTCTAATAATTAATTATTTAAGTTTATGAAGTCGTGAAAACCATTAATACATTCTAATTATAGGGCACGAATTTTCAGTAACTAATTATAGGTTAAGAAACTGTATAAAACATTAGTGAATGTTGGTAACAGAAGTAAAAGTTAAAATCATGAGTTGATAAATAATTAGGTAGTTATAAGAATCTACGAATTTTTAGGCATAAATTTCTAATTTATCACTAGTTTTGGCTGAGGGCTAACAGGGTTTTTCGGTATGTTGTATGTACCACTTTTATTAAATGCTTTGCATTAGTTTATAAGGAAGAATTTTCAACTTTAAACACATTTTGACCTTAAGAACAAGTTGATACAAGATCTGTAAATAAACCACAAACACTTTAAACATCATATCTTTTAATTATCACTTTTAAACACTTTGTCATGAATAATAACTACATCTACAAACCAGACAGAAATATTCATATCCGCGGATATTAAAGACTAGCATAATACCCGTTGAAAAAATCAACGATCCCCTTCTGATCATGTCAGCTATCCACGAAGTAAGAAAACAGATCTACTTTCTTTGAGATCCCGTAGTTCAGGATGTGCTACTGCAATGGAGTTTTTATTTTCCTTAATAATAATGTCGATCGGATCATAACATGTAACTATAATGTAATCACAATTGATTCATAATTAGCAATGCCTTTCTTTCGTAATTTGTAATAAGTCCCACACTTTTTTTGCTCAAATAAATGCTATAAAAACACATAAGTTGGCCTTATTTCAAAATAACTTTAAACGAATGGTAGGCAAACAGTGCGTGCCCCCATTAAATTTGTAGTTTTTGTAAGCCCAGTTTTTGTCAAAACCAGTGAATCTCAAGAACCACTGAATATATTTTGATGCCGTATATATTTCACTGCTGATATATTTCACCATATGATAGCTTATTTCTTAGCAAAGGTTTCTATATATACAGATTATTAAGAGGTTTTTTGGAGAGTCCAGTAATAAGCAACGTATGAAATACATACTTAAGAAAATTGGCACTAACAGAGATAAAACGCATTACGCTGCGAAAATGGTAACAGATAAAGCCAAACTATAAGCGAACGAATTGTAGCCCTCAAAAAGATCTACAAAGAAGTCCGGGATGACATATACGTATCTCTTACAGATTACTCACAATCAAGATTTTTATAATAGTTATTTTTGCGGAAAACTCTTCTCCATCTGGAATGTTGCCTTACTCCGCCCCTGGATAAAATGCCGGTAATTTTTGTATTTTCTATCTTCAGAATTGCTTCAAGTATAATCTGTGAAAACTTGAAGTTTGTAGCTTACGCCATTCAAGAGATATGTAGCCATAATAAATTTTTAAGAAATGCCCCCCTGCGATCCCCTCGGGTTTTTTAGGATTGAAAGTATACTATGCACCCCTTTGGGGCAAGGCCCACCTGTCTGTAAAATTTCAGCTTCCTAAGTCTTCTAGTTTTCGAGATATTTTTCGGTGGACATTGACATCGGAACTGGCTATTATTATATAGGAGATTATCAGTATCCATATACTTTTATGATCAAACACATGAGTCAAACGGTATCTACCTAGATATCCTAAATTTAATTGCCCCCAATTAGTATTAGGTATAGTCCTAATTATAGCCCCACCCCCCTAAAAATCTTACATGTACAGGTTGTCTATTTATTCTTATTAGTTTCCAACGAACGAAGTTCGTTTACTATTTACAAAAGTCTGTCTGGTGTGTCTGCGTTTTCTTTCAGATTAGAAGTTAGGTTAGAGGTTATATAAATGATTTTGTTTGTTGTTAGAAATGCAGCAAGGCGTAGGATTTTGAACATACTTAAGTTTAACCGTTCTACAACAATTAACACATGTAACTGCATTATTAGGGATAATGTAGTTGGGGGGAATGAAATTTAGGGGATCTGGGATTAAACTGTGTAATCAGCTGGAAACAAAGAGTCGCCTCTAAGCAGATTTAATGGGTATAAGAATTGACTTGTAAGTAATTTCTAGATGTACAAACCGAGCTATTGGGAGAATTTACAACTCTAGTGAACTCGAAGAAATGAATTAATGTCTCACCAGCATTGATCTAAATGTGGCTTTATACATCATTACCTATAAACGTGCTCCTGTTGTTTAATGTAATTTTAATTTTGCAACTCTGTGTATTGCTATAGATGTGAAAAATTTAAGAGATCCAATTTTCATCTACATACATTAGACCTTCTCTAACAAGCAGATAAAAGTTTGAAATTACTTTTGAATGGATTTTTCAGAAACTGACTAACTGCTTACACAGATCAATAAACGGGTATGTATATTTCAATATAATTGTAACGGTGTACCTTGCCAGCAACAAATTATTCATATTTACGATATGATTAGTACATCATTATTAAACTAATTTTATTAAAATTAAGTAGGTACTTTATTAGTATTGACTATCATTTGATAATAATTGTAGTGTTGTCCTGCCGTTAAAATTTATACTATTTCTTTGAATAATTATTCATTTAGATTAAAGAGAAATTATCATTACTAGACGTCTTTTAATATGATATAATAATTTAATCTAATTTAACTATGACAAACCCTATGATTCAATAAAATACCTCTACTCTTCACTTGATCCTTAATAATCTTCCTGGCCATCAATCATTTGTAACAGTTTAATTTAAAAGTTCTTTGCATCTAGACGTGCTCCAATAACACCCATAGAATTGATCTTGGATTATTTGTATTACTTGTGTAATAGATTTGCAAATCTGCCTTCAATTTTGATCAATGGGTGAATCAAATTTTTAAATATCTTTTAAATACTCCTCTTTATAATCATCTTAGTATTACTGACAGAGAAACTGCTGCTTACCATTTAAATATTACTTCTGTGCTATTTTGAATCCTAGATAAACTTTATGATGAAGGTGAGTTTTATGCATTCTAGCCAGTGAATGTTCCAGTTCCTTTTTGTTTTGTTAAGTAATGCGCAATTAATTATTTTCTCTTTTGTTTCCTTTTCCTTAACTTCTTAATTAACTAGTTGATGTTATAGTTTTAAATATTTTTAGTGTTTAATAGGAATTACGAATAATTACATGAGAATTTGAATAATTTAGAGTAATTATAAAAGGTTTTGAATAATTATTCAGATAGAATATGAGGCTTAAAAAAACCGTGGAAAGATTTGGATATACAGGGTGTATATTGCGATGAACCACAACACAAGGTCAATTAAATATCACGCAGTAAATCTCGTTTACCCTTTTAAGCTGACTCAGGTTTATATTAATAGAGCATGAGATAAAAATATTTGCTTCAACCTTAATAATTCCTGTACCTGGAACGAGACCTACTACCAAAGCATTTGGACTTCTGCAGCTAGACGACAGGAACATAAACTCTGTATGAAGTTAAGAACAATGGATACTTGTATGAACATCAAATAAAAACATGAATTAATTCAAACACAGACTTTTATTTTTATTGTGGTTAAAACGAAAATGAAAATTCAAAATAAACACACAACACAAATGTTTAACCAAAAGAAATTCAAAGTTAGGAAAATCTTCCTAAAGTTTGCTCAAGTGTTTTAGGTCTTAACCTAACTAGGTCTTAACTTAATAAATTTATCTGCCAATAAAATAATTATATACAGATGCTAAATGAATTTGTTAAACGAAATCGAATTATCTTTGATAATAAATAAATTCAAAATTGTTTAATTGTTTTCTCTTTGTTATTTGAAAACAATCCAAAGTGAGAAAAATCAAATTCTAGATTTAAACAAAATTGTCTTTATAACTTTAAAGTTCTTTATGCGAACAAAAATCTTTCACCTTTGAAATACCTTGTATATAATCCTGATCCTTTTTTAAAATTTGTTTTAGTTTATTCCACTTGCATTGTTGGTAATACCGATTGCTTCCAATAGACGGCTGATCGATCTTTCAAATAAATCGATTTTTCAAACCAATGAATAGATCTTCTTTATGTTGTTTATAATAATATTTACAATCCCAAATAATTGTTTATATGTGGAAATATTTCTTCTTTATATTTATAAACAGGTAACTATTCCATAAATGCTTTGTTTACATTCGACGTATGTTTTATCAAAACATGTGATTATGACTTAACCTTACTTTATTTTAGCAAATTCGTACACGAGTCGACGTGGATTCTACCAATGCGTTTTATCGACTAAATGTGTTAATTTATCCTGGCCTTTTTATATGTTTTACCAAAACAATTGACAACTATGACAAAATTTCACAAACAAAATCTAATCACTACATTCGTGACGTCACTAACGGAAAACATGTGTTCATAATTAGTACTAATCTTAAATCTAAAACAACAGAAATGTAGCTGGCAAAATAACGATTAAAACAACATAGGATACTTATAGTCTAAAATTAACATTAACTGAGAAAATTAACAAAACAACCAACGGTCAGAAAATCACACTAAAACTTAATTACACAGAAGACTCATTAACTCCAGCTACACCTTTACAAGAAATGAACACATAGTTACATTAGGTACCTCATACATATAAAATTTACATAGGAAAATATTTAGAATAAAAGAAAAACTCAAATGAAAAATCTGTTTATACGTTTTAGGAGTTCAACGATGCTATACAAGATCCTACACAAATATCAACATAAATGAAATCAAATTATACTCAAACTCGTCTAGTATACAGTCCTCCAAATGCTTGTATTCAAACAACGGTGAAAAATGTTCTATTAAAATCAAAATTTGAAAAACCTCCAACATATCCAAAACAGCTGATTTCTCTTAATAATTTATGTAAATCATTTAATTACAGGAATTGGTAAGTAAAATGTACTATTATAGACATCAAAATAATGACCTATTTTACATATTTTTAGTGAAATATAATCCCGAAACTGGTTCAGCTTACTAGGATAATGAAAATGAAAATACTGTCCGCGGTCCCATTAATGACACATCAAATTTAAGAAAAGATAAAAATCTTCTATAAAGAATGGAAAACTATCCCATGTTTTCATGTAAACAACAACATGTAACATGGGTTACATACATCATGTTTTAGTACAAAACAATCAAATTAAATGATATTCCTTTTTATAAAATATCCTTTTTAATAAAATTAGGTTAAATATTATCGACGCCTATCATGGTCCTATTTTTACTATTTTTACTTGATAAAACTATCTATAATCAAGCATGTAGTCTTTAGCATGAATAAAACTACTGTCCAAACATGTACAATGTACATCCTTTCATCTGTTGCATAAATAATTATATAAATGCTATCTGGCTAAACCCGATACCTATCGTAGCCTATTGATTATTTTTAATATGTCGTAAATTACTGAAATTTTCAAATAGATGATCCATATCATCGCAATATATACGCGGCAAGTAAATAAACATGAATAAGATAAACAAAAAATATCTATAATGTTTTTACCCTATAGGCATATGGAATTCGATGTGGAAAAAGTCATGTCCTACCCAATGTCTTGCTCTTGAAGGTAGAGGCTGCATTTCGCCAATTTTATAGTACCAGATATGAAAGGTCATATTTATTTACATGAAGTCAAATAAAATTCCGTTATAAATAGATGTCTTATAAAAATTAAATACACAATTTTGTTTATTTACGGTTTGTATAAATTACAATTCGTCGTCATCATGTTTTTTCTGGCTCTCAAATTTCAATTATTAATGATGTCACCGTAAGCGTGTTATAATTCTACATGTATTTTTTTTAAACTTCGTCAAAAATTGCTAAGAGTTTTGACTTTCTCTGATCAAGAAACTTTATTAAGATTTTTTGTTCCAAAAGTCAATAAGAATGTACTGGTCACCTTTGGTGCAGGGACTATAAAACACCCTGTATGTACTATGGTCTGTATACTGATTTAATGTAGATTTTATGTTTATTTTGTGTGCTATGTAGAGTATATTTCTTGTGTTATGGAAACTTTTCTGATTTTTTTTAACAGACGTTTTTGTGAACCTTGACATATGTAATTGCTTTATATTATTAACATTATTCAGTTTTTAGAGAATTTATCCACGCGTCACAGGGAACGAAGCATCAAACATTATCAATTTATTGTTAAATTGTTTTAGAATTATTTAATGGCTTATTTCAGACTACCGAAAAATTCTGCTTCAATTTTCAAGTTTGAGATAATGATGATTAAGAAATCATGGACATTTACTTTTTTACTTAAACTATTTAAATTTACTCCACCCGCTAAATGATTATAAATCTTTCTTTTCCGTATTAAACACATTTTTGGCAAATGGATTTGTATAACCTAGATTTTTTAGTAACTATATTTGTAGCTAAATTCGTAATACAGCTTGAAAAAAAAACATTTCAAACGTATACTTAGCAAATTGGTAGAGATTTTGACATTGACAATATACAATTTGTAAATTGATAGTAGATTCTATCCAGCTCGATTTCATTCAGTGTTTTTCAAAAAGATTTTCTGCATTGCCTTTTTATCAAACTTGTCACTCCTAATTTGGCCAAGTTTTCTGACTAAATATTTCCATCAGCTATTACATATTTGGTTATGCTTTAGTTTAAGATTCTTGATTCGTAAATCAATCTTCTGCTTATCACTCTTATTTAAAAACGTTGCAAAATTTAGTTATTCCTTTTTATAAGTTTAGCTGTAAATTCTCTTGTAACGAGTAGTGCTGTGCTTTCGTAACTTGTGAAGTTTGAATTATAATTTCCCTCTATGTGGTTTTTAAGTAGATGGAAGTTAGTTTGTTTTACGTATTAGGCGAATTTGTAAACACAGGAAATCCAATTTGACGGGGATCTAATCGCTGCATTTTATTCTAAACTAATTTATTCATTAGGGTTATTTCTAACAATCCCTTGTTTTGCGGGAAGACCTTAACCTAGTAAAATAAATACAAGAGGAAATCTTTATCTCTCCGCAGCTCTATTTTTTAAGCCAATACCACTTACATATATCGGTATGCTTTATTTTATAGTGATAATCTGTTAATGAATTGCAAAATTTTCTGTTAGGCTTTTGTTTACGTTACATTTATACGTTACACAACTTTGTTACCCTTATTCAAACTTTCCTTCTGGATCGTTAGCTTTTGTTTATCTGCTGCCGTTCAGAAAAACCAGCAGCATCTGAAACATCAAATGTTTATATCGAGTCCAACATACATACATCAAGAAGACAAACTACACAATATCCTTCTAATACATAAATTATTGCTAATTTTCTTATCTTTTTAAAAAGTATTTCCTCCTCCTTTTTTACGTTATGTATTAAATATACAAACATTTTCTTATTGTATTTGACTTTGAATATTTGTTGCGTTTACACAGTTGCAAGATTTAATTTAAAACTACCGTTCCTGCAAAAATCGTATACGCGAGTAATATGATTTTCTTTTTAGCTCTAAAATAGCTGATTGATTGATACCGTTTTTTAGTATTTAAGTGCTATTGGCTTATTATCATAAAATGCTGATTTATTTTATTCAACAATTTAATTGACTTTAAAATATTGATTTTAGTATTATAAGAACTGAATAGTTATCGTTTATATAGATAGTACTCGATATTGGTAGTTCCCGTTCCAGCAACTTTAGACAACAACTTTAGAGATGATGATGTTGACGGCATACTCAATATACCGTGTGTCAATTTGAAAACTTCCCACCCCTAGTATCGCTAAACTGGCAAATTATATCAAAAATCGCTGATACACGTCAAATTTGTTTTCAAGGGGGAAGAATTTTGACGTATAAATTATATCCCCCTCCTTCCCCCCCTGTCCCCCAGAGCCACCTCCCAAAGATCTTAAATGGGAAAGGCGGTCGAGTGAAACATCATTTTGAAGGGCTTTTTATTCTTTACCTTTTAGTGTGCCATTTTTTAAATTTGAGTGCTGCGTTGTCAAGTTAGGTGTCTTTGAATATTTTAAAATTGAATTTTTGTAATTATTTGTGTGATACATTAAACTCATAAATTCTCATTGAAACAGGTTTTGACGGTGGTACGTTGTTTTAATAACCGCTTTCTAATTTGTTTGTGGTTTACGTTAATCTAGTAGGTATAATGGTACTTTATCTGTAAGAATTGATTTATTAAAACAACGTACCACCGTCAAAAAACCGTAAAAAAACGATTTTTGAAATAATTTGCCAGTTTAGCGATACTAGGGGTGGGAAGTTTTCAAATTGACACACGGTATATTTCATATATTGTTACCTATAAACTAATAAAACTAAATGTTGGAACAAGTGCAAGTATATTATTTCTTATTCAAATTAATTTTATAAAGCAGAATATCTAACAAGTTTAATACTGCTATACAGTGTTTTCAGATATTTTAAGTTTTGTGGGAATCTATTTGCTAAATTGATAGTGTAAACATTATTGGGAGTGCACTAGGTAAACTTATTGTAACCCGTGCCTTCTGTTCAAGTATCTTTGGTCTGAGTAGAGAGCAATGTAACCTGTTTATACAGTCCCTACCGCACCCATAAATAGGAGTTTATTAGCATGCCAGTGTTATTACAGAGAATTGTTACATTTACCCCAAAAGAATTACGTTGTCTTAAAAATATGCTCATTTATAGTCTATTGTATTAATAAGAACTGTTTGTGATGTATTTATACATTGCAACTGTTTGTGCACATACTAAAAATAAAAGCAAAAATTCTTATATTAAAGTATTTAGGATTTTAAATAGTTTTATACATGATTCGGTTTATTAGGCCTTTATCAAGAGCTTGCATAAAAACAACTAATAGGTCATAAAGTGTCCAGTTTAGGTCATAAACCGACCTTTACTAATTGTTTGTTGTTTGGAGCTAGAAAATACATTTACTATGAGGATTGAGGGTGTTCAAGAAATTTGTCTGAACATTTACAATAAATGTGTTATTATTATAGGATTTTCTAATTTCTAATTGTTAAAGTGTTAAACCTCTTAATTTTTTGCATATGTAATAAATCTACTTATCTATGTCTTTGAAATAATTATTATTAATGGGCAGCCATGTCAGACGATTTCTTATTATATAAAATGTCGCATTATATTCCGCTACGCATCCTATTAATATTTCTGCAACTTTGTCCAATATAATAATAATAATAATAATAATAATAATAATAATAATAATAATAATAATAATAATAAATTTGCGGAAATGATAGACAGCGAGAAGGTAGATAAGATCTCATCTGCTTTATATCTCACCAAACCTGCACTTATTGGAGAAACCGAAGGAAGCATCTTAGCGATCCAAGATCAGGTGATATCAACGCGAGTATATCTGAGAAACATAGTAAATCAGAACGTTGAAAATATTCAGTGCAGAATATACAATCAAAAGCCGGAAACAATCTCGCACATAATAGGATCATGCAGCCAACTAGTGCCAACAGAATATACCAAGCGCCATAACAATATTGCAAATATGATACACTTAACAATATGCCAGAAACTAGGGCTAATAACTGATAGTAAGCCATACTATAAACATTACCCTGAGTCAGTTATAGACTCGAAAAATTACAAAATCTATTGGGATACCCAAATAAGAACTGATCGAGAAGTACCCCACAATAAACCCGACATTACAGTATTCTACAAACAAGACAAAACAGCAGATATAATTGACATATCAGTGCCACTTAATGAAAATGTCGGAAAGAAATATTTGGAAAAAATGAGCAAGTACCAAGATCTTGCCGTAGAAATAAAAAGGTACATCAAGTAAAAACAGTAAGAATAATACCCTTAGTAATATCTGCAAACGGTTTAGTCCACATCAAATTTAAGGAAAACCTTAGAAAGCTGCAAATTAATGAAAATCTGGTAGTGACTGCACAAAGGTCAGCTATACTATCTACATGTCACATCGTGCGTAAATACTTACCGCAAGAATGGTAATCTTGGTTACATACCCGATTACCTGTTTATCACCAGTAAAACTGTAAATTAAAAAATAATAATAATAATAATAATAATAATAATAATAACCCACCAAGTTCATTCACGAATTAACTGGCTACTGCGAAAAGAAAAAAAGACATACAATAATCTTGACATCGACGAACTAACACAAGATATAAAGATGAGGCTTCAAGCTAGATCACTCAAGGTAAGAAGATACGAAGAACGTCACCAACAGTACATACAAAACAATATGTTCAAAAACGACACCAAGAAATTCTACAGATCCCTTAATCAACAACAGGAAACAATTACCGAGCCACCCTCACAGCAAAATATAGTAGCATTTTGGGGCGGAATACTGGAAAATGAAGTTCACCATAATCAGGACGCGACGTGGATCAAAGACGAGAAAAATAAGTTTAAAAATGTCACACTACAGGAATGGGATGTGCTCACTATCGATGAAGTGACTAAAGTTATAAAACGAACACACAACTGGAAATCGCCCGGTCCAGACAAACTTCAGAATTTTTGGATCAAAAGTTTCTACGCCCTACATAAAGACATGGTAAGAGCAATAGAAGAGGTAATAAAAAACCCCAATATAATGCCTAAATGGCTCACCACCGGATCTACGTTTCTGCTACATAAAGGGAATGAGACAAAGAACCCGAAGAATTACCGGCCGATCACCTGCCTGCCGACGATGTACAAAATCCTAACGGCACTTATATCTGAAAAACTTTACCAGCATCTCTTAAATAATAACATACTCCCTGAAGAACAGAAAGGGTGTAGAAAAGGAGCAAGGGGATGCAAAGATCAACTCCTTATAAATAAAATGATCGTCGAAGATGCCAAGAAGCGAAAGAAAAACTTATACATGGCCTGGATCGACTATAAAAAGGCCTTTGATAGCGTCCCACATTCCTGGATATTGGAAATTCTAAGAACATATCGGGTAAGTCCGACTATTATTCGATTTATAGAAGAATCAATGAAAGAGTGGAATACCTCAATGCAACTTTACCACCAAAATGGGGTCACCAAAACCGGAAAGATCGGCATCAAGCGCGGCATCTTTCAAGGAGATTCGCTCTCGCCGCTTTTATTTTGTATTAGTCTAATCCCCTTAACAAACATGATCAACAAACAGAAGTTAGGATATGAAATTGACCAATTTAATAAGGTTAGTCATCTCTTCTACATGGATGATCTCAAAACGTTTGGAAAAAATGAAGGACAACTCAGGCAAGTGCTACAAATTATTAAAACATTCAGTGATGACATCAGAATGGAATTCGGATTGGACAAGTGCGCTACTTCTACCCTTGTACGTGGCAAACAAGTCCAAACATGTAATACCTTGCTGGAAGACGGCTCCACCATTAAGAACCTGGAACAAGATGGCGTATACAAATATTTAGGCGTAGATGAAAATGATGGAATTCAGCATAACCAGATGAAATATAGGGTCAAAAAAGAGTTCTTTCGCCGGCTGCGACAAGTACTAAAGACAAAGCTGAACTCTAAGAACAAGATTAGCGCCATCAACAGTCTAGCAGTATGCGTGGTCACATATAGTTTTGGAATTATCGATTGGAGGCGTGATGAAATTAAATCAATGGACAGGAAAACCCGCAAGTTTCTCACTATGCATAATATCCACCATCCTAAAGCAGATGCGGACCGTCTATATATTAAGAGACGAGATGGAGGACGCGGAATCGTCGAACTTGAGACGGCGTATAATATTGCAATGGTGGGACTAGGTAACTATATACAAGATAGTACAGACAAATTTATAAAAATGGTATGCAGGCATGAAACTACTAAAGCCAAATACTCCCTGATCAATATATCCAAGGACGTAAAGTCACAGTACAACACAGAGGATACAGAAACACCTGAAAACAAAAAGGGAAATAAACAGTTAAGAGAAAGCATACGAAAAAAAAATAGAACTAGTTAAGAATAAACCTTTACATGGACAGTTCTTTGGACACCTAAGCAAAAATCAAATTGACAAAGAAGGTAGCCTAGCTTGGCTTCAAAGCTCTGGCCTGAAGGGAGAAACAGAAAGTTTAATTATGGCTGCTCAAGATCAAGCGCTTAATACGCGGTATCACCAGCGTAAAATTCTTAAAATTGAAGTTGACAGCAAATGCAGAATGTGTGGAGCAGCTGAGGAAACTGTCAGCCATATTATCTCGGCATGTGGAATAATGGCACCCAAAGAATATCTAGACCGACACAATAAGGTGGCAACTCATATACACTGGACGATTTGTAAAGCCCTTGGTGTTGAGGTGGAAGAAAAATGGTACCAGCACGATCCCAAGCCAGTAGTCAACATCGAAGAAACTGTGGTCATGTGGGACAAAGGTATTAGAACGGCTCGTACCGTAGAGGCAAATCGCCCTGACATAGTAGTCCACAACAAAAAGGAAAAAATGTGTCTTCTCATCGATGTAACGATCCCTGATGATAATAACGTAATCAAAAAAGAGGCTGAGAAGATCAGGGACTTAGCAATTGATATACAAAGATCGTGGGCCACTAAAACGCGAATAATACCAATAGTCATCGGCGCCCTAGGGACGCTCAGGAAAGGATTCGACAAATATCTCGAACAGATTCCAGGCAAACCAAATGCTTTTGAAATCCAGAAAATTGCCTTACTAGGGACCGCACACATCCTACGTAAAGTCCTGTCATGAAGGACCTCCTGAGGACTCTGGTCGAGTCCTGGATATACACCGAGAACTTATAGCTCGTGAATATAGAAAATAATAATAATAATAATAATACGCTTCGCAACCTTAATGACATAAATAATATTACAATTTACTTGCCTAAGTTTGTTTAGTATCTTGTCACTAATTCGAGAAATTAGTTAACAAATCTATACATTCCTTTAAGTGTGATATTCTCGTTATAAAAAGTTTTACTTATAATTTTTCCGTGTTTCGTTTAAATCCCAATGGTGTTATAAATTAAATTATATTTATTGCAGTTGTTTTTAGCAATTTACTTAATCATATTTAACTCTTTCACGTATTCCTCTTCATCCAGTAGACTCGTTTCTAAACGGTTGTTACCTGCTAATTTCGTTGCTACGAAATTAGCACCCCAGCACCCTGTATAGCTATGCTTTTGTGTTATATTGTATGGCGTTAGGGGTTTTCGCATTTTCTCTCCGTTTAGTTGCCATTTTGTTTGAAACTAACTTCCTTATTGATAAGAGACTTCACTTCGTTTTCGTTCTATTGTGGAGCTACTTCTTTAAAAATAATATTTTAGTGGCATCATCGTTAAATTAGTTTTTCCTTTATGTTGTGATATGGGAATTGCATTTGTGCAGATCTATAATTAATTTGTGGTTTTGATTTCCAATGTTATTGGCAACCGTAAGGGCTTTCCACTACTTCTTTTTTGAAGGTTAGGAGTACGTTCTCGTAAGTTTATAGATTAACTTTTCTTTTCAGTCTCTTATACTGTAATTCTTTGACAGGATTCGATATATAAATCGACGTTAGCCGCGTTTAGAAGCGGTAAAACTATTTCAGGTCACCCTCGATCTAAGGTATTTATCAAATGTTTGCCTGGTGCATTCTGATAATTTGGTTTTGTTTGTTGTTGGTGTGGTTGGCTTTTTTTCTTTCCGGTTTATATTATGCTTTTTATTTTTACATCAATACACTTCGTTTTATATTTGGGTTGTTAAAACACCATTACGCTGAGCTTGAGTTCTTCAGTTCGAAGAACACGCACCTGTATCGTGAGTCAATTATATTGTAACAACTATTTACAAAAACAATAACGTTTGACGACCCTTATTGTATTAATCCTCACTCCGATCAAATTTTTATATAGAAATCAATAACCTACATTTAATTTTTGCCAAGGCTATTTGTCCTTAATTAAAATATAACCATGCTTGACTGATTTATTTTAATTAATTTACCTGATAATTTGTTTTGTTGTTAATAAAGCACTGTGTATCTCTTACTTGAAGGCTTGTTATTTATCTGTGTGGTATTTGGGGTTTATATTTTCAGCTATCGAGGAGCCAACATTGGAAAAAGTCGACTACATCGGTAGTAGTCGCAAATGTGTTGTTCTTTTCAGATTCTGTCGGCAAATACTAGAGTTATTTTAGACGATTCTTGGCGCCCATTGCAGAACACCTCTTGTGAGACTCACATCACACTAGCTGGCTGGCAGACTTAACTGCGGTTAATAGTTCTTACCGTCAGTTAACAAGCCGTTGTTAAGCAGTCCCCATTTTGTGGGTAACACGGTATCCTAAACGTATTTCACGATTGATACGAACTCGCACGTACAATAATAGTATCTGTTTTTTTTTATATTTTATTTTTAACCAGATCAGCGTTTATTTCGCTATACATGGTTTTGGTATAACTAGTGTCTTATAACAAAACTGATTAATAGCTTACGCCTAACTAAATATCCCAGTGTTTTGCAGATAACAATTAGTAATTAATAACCTTCACTGCACATAAGTGTTTTATGACGCTATTACACTTTCTTTTGTTTTTAATCACTCTCACTATCACTTCCTGATGGTAAGTATATGTCCGAGGGAGCTTTCTTTTAAGTCTAGTGTGAATATTGCGTAATCCGGTTCAGTAGTTTCTTACACTTGGACACTCGTTGATGTTTTTGAAATATTTTTTAGTTGTACTTTTTATGTGATCGACGATTGTTGGGAGATTGGCTTCACGGTGAAGTTGTATATTACGTACAAACCAAGGAGCGTTGAAGACTATCCTAGTAACTTTATTTTGGAAGGTTTGTAGTTTGTGTAGGTGTGTATTTGAAGTTGCACCCAAGATTTGACAGGCATATGTAATTATTGGCCTTAAGATTGATTTGTATATTAATAAACCACATTCGTGTTTTAATGATGATTTTTTATTAATTATGGGATACAACATCGATAGTCTTGCATAGGCCTGGTTCAGTTTTTTATTAATGTGGAAAGACCAGGTTAACCTTTTGTCAAGATAAACCCCTAGATATCTTACGGCTTTATCAGCTGCATTCCATTCGATTTGTTGGTTTTCAATTATGATGTTAGGAGGAGTAGCTGGACGGCGTAAAGTAAAAATCTTCGCTTCACACTTGCTTGCGTTTAGTTTAATGTTCCATTTATTAAACCATGTGCTAAGGATCTCAATACTATGTTGAAGTTGCTGCGTTGCTACAAGGATGTCTGAATGTTGGCAAAGTAATACCGTATCGTCATAACTGTTTGATAGAGGAAAGCGAGGAGTTTATTCTTACTGCGAATGTTCTATCAGTTAAAAATGATTTTATAACACAGAGTAAGTAGCTAGGTATGTTGGCACTGTGTAGTTTATATAGAAGGCCATCGATCCAAACACGGCCAAACGCATTGGCAATGTCCAGGAAAACTGCTGTGACGTGCAACTTGTTTTCAAATGCAGTTTCTATTATTTCAAAAACTCGAGACAGTTGATGTGTGGTTGCGTATTTCTTGCGAAAACCAGTCTGGTAATGTTTGGTTTTCGGAGAGGAAAGTAGTCAGACGCGAATGGATAATTTTTTCGAACAATTTGGCCATTGTTGGAAGAAGACTTATAGGGCGATAACTATTTATGTCGTTTTTGTTTTTTCCGGGCTTGGAGAAAAGAAGCACGTTGGAGTGTTTCCATGTCTTTGGGAAATATCCTAGTCTCATGCTTGCGTTGAATAGTATTGCCAGAAGAGTGAATATTTTTAGAGGAAAATTTCGTATTATCACATTAGGAATTAGATCATGACCCGGAGATTTTTTAATAGGAAGTGCATTGGCAAGTGCTTGTATTTCTGTTGGGGAAGTTGGGTCTATTGTTTCTGGTACTGTAGGATAGTCGTTGTGAATCTCAGCAGTAACATTTTCTGTGAAATCTATGTTATCTTCTGAGATTGATGAAGTGAAGACTTTTTCCAAGTGATCCGCAAAAATACCACACTTTTCTTCATCGGAAGCATAAATGCTGTCGTTAATTTTAATCGTTGGTATCTCAGGTGACTGTTTGAGTATCCGTTTTGTCGCCCTCCACATTGAAGGGTCTTTAGGTTGGAGTTCAGAAAGGTATTTTTTATAGCAAACAATCCTATAATTATCAAGAAGTTGTTTGATTTCACGGTTGGTGCGATTTAATTGCGTTTTTATTAACGGATCTCTAGTTTTTGCCCAAATACGTCTCAGTCGATTTTTGTTTTTAATTCGAGCTAAGATATGAGCTGGAGGGTTTTTGTAATCGGTTTTATGATTTATGTTACTTGGGTAGTCTGAATTGTAGCGAGAGTTACAGCATTGGTTATTTTTGAGTTTAATTTATCGATTTCTGCGTCTATTTCTTCTTCCGATGTTATCGATGCTGGGCATATTGTTGTTCTATTAAGGGAATTTTGAAAGCAGGACCAATCGATTCTGCCATTGATTAATTTGGGAAGTATGTGTTTAATCGCAGAGGCAGTTTGAAAATGAATCATAACTGGGACGTGATCAGAATCTAATTCCATCAATACAGTTTGTGTTATAGGGATGGCAAAATTTTTTATTAAACACACGTCTAATATATTTGGGCGATGATCTCTTCGGTATGGATAATGCGTTCGGTCGGTGGGAGCGACTAATTGAATTGCATGATTTGTCAGGTAAGTATGTAGTTTAGCACCGCTAGGGTTATTACTTAAGCAACCCCATAAAGTATGTTTTGAGTTGAAATCTCCGATGGCCAAGGTTGATGCTTCGTTTTGGAAAAGTGCTGCTACGTCTTCTTCTAATAGGCGTCTGTTAGGTTGTTTGTATACAGCAACGATATTTACTTTTGTTCTATTAATTAGTTCTAATGTGATCGCGACGGCTTCTAGATTAACTGTTTTTATTTCCAGAGGATACGCGTTTAAGGAACGCTTAATGATTATTGCAACTCCGCCTGATGGAAAGTTTGTGTCACGATCTTTCCTATGTATACTGTATTGTGGAATTTTAATTTGTTCATTTTTAGCAAAATGTGTCTCAGTGACCACTAATATATCTACGTTGTGTCTGGCTAAGATGCCAGCTGTTCTAGCTGTTGCGAGAACAGCTAGAAATTTTTTACATGAGCACAATATCGCAGTATTGCCGTGGCCGGCGCAATCCTCCGACTGGAATCCCATAGAACATGTGTGGGATATGCTGGGAAAACGTGTCCTGAATCCAGGTATGGTGTTTCAAACAAAGGAAGAGCTCTTAGATTGTTCACAAGACCAGTGGCAACAAATTGATCAAAATGAAATAGACAATTTGATTAGAAGTTTACCCAGGTGCCGAGCTGTGGTTAACAGTCGAAGTGGCCATACACTCTATTAAATAGGCAAATCTTTAATTTTTTCATTCATATTCTACTGTTATTTGTAAGTTAAAAATTTGCTCTGTTTTTTACACACCCTGTATAAGCAAACTACAGTAAATTCTGTTTGTTTTGTTATAACAATTAAAGATTATTTTCAACTTTATGTTTTGTTTCATCCACTAGTTGCAACAACGTGTATTTTTAGCCTTGTCCGCTAGACCATTTTGATGTGTGTATAATTCATGCTTTACGAATCACTATAGTTTAGATAAAGTTACATTATGATAAGCTTGTTTCAGGTCTTCAAATTCTATTGCCGTTTATACCTTTTAATAAAAATACAAGAAAGATTTTTATCTAAATTCCTTATTGGTAGTAATGATGTCATGTTTAACGTGTGATTGTTGGGAAAGTTTGTAATCGCCCCTCGTAAATTTTAAAAGGATATAAACATTTTTAGCTTTAGGAGGTATGTTTTTAAGACAGTACAGATACTACCTTCTAATCTGTGATTGGGCATCTTCGCTTTGGTTTTAAGAAAGTTTTTGGTTTCTTTATCGTTTTGTTAGGCTTGTTGATTAAAAGAAAGAAAAGAAAATAAATGGTGTAACCTAGTTTTCATCCAAAAAGTTGAGAAGTTTGAATTCCTTAGTGGAAATTTTTGTAATTATTAAATAGTATTAGATTTTTAAAGCCTAGTAAGAAAGTGCAGTAAAGCAATTAACAAACGTGGATTTAAATATGTTTTAATATCAATTCTGATGACTAATAATAATAATAATAATAATAATAATAATAATTACTACCACCCATAGCCTATAACTATAACAAAAGAATTAATAACTATCAACTAAATAATTATAATAGAAATAATAACAAAATTAAGAAGTACAAAAGTGGAAATCATTGCTACGTTTGAAGATTCGTTTTATGCAAAAGGTTCAGTACTCAATGACAGCTATTCGAGTTCTCGCATCTTTAAAAAGTGCGACTGGTTTTTGTGTTATTTCAGACTGATGACCATTGAATGTGGATTAATGTGCAATTCCACAAAATTCTTTTAGGTTTTAAGCGGCACATAAATCTTCTATCTGTTTTATCTGTGCAGATTGTACACTTCATGTATTGCTAGCTGATCTTAACGAGTTTTAATTAATGCACGAAATTAAAAACCAATAATTACTTGTTATATCCTGACAGGACATATTATTTGTGGTCCATTTAATATAAAAAAACAAAGAAACAACGTAATTCATATTGAAATATTTTCCTGAATTGTAGATTCCCGTCGCTGATTTTTAATAACAACAATAAGCAATTTGTGTGACGCTCTCTTGATAGTTCACGTATTCTTGTGTCCAGTCTGAAGTATAAGCTTTTGTGGTTAACACCTACGACATCTGAGTATAATTTGAAATAATTAAGTAAAAAGTTTCTGCCGGAAGCTATATTTATGTAAGTATAGGATTTTATGCATTATTTGTTTATTTATTAATATAGAGAAATTTAAGTTTACAAATTGACACACATTGCGGGGGTTATATTCTTTTGTTTATTTCAAGAATTTTGCATGTTACAAGGCAGGAGAATAAATAGCATAATTAGGGTTGACTGGTTAAAATAATGCTATATCCTAAAGAACAACTAGTACACAATTAAACCTAGAATTATAATTATGTTTCAAAAGAAAAAAAATCATATGTTTTAGACAAGAATGAATTTATGGATGAATCTGTAAGTAGAATAATCATTCAACAAAACTAAATATTTACTTACACCGTTTATCGTCGCACATAACAGTAGAGTGTAATATTATGTGTATTCAACTTTGTAATTTAAAAAAATTCAATTTTATTGATTTTAATCAGACTAAATACTTCCTCGAAAAAGTAACACCCTATTATGCAAAGATAAACAATCTTATCGGATCAACAAAAATGCAAATATTGTGCATAATCAATAAAATACGTTTATTAAAGTTATGTGTTCGTGAATGTGTTAAATAGAGAAAAAATTGTTAGCGTATTGCTCGGAAAAGTGTGCTGTATAAAATATAGATGTTATAATTAAATATTTACGGATTCATTTCTGTGTTGTTTCAGTATTATATCAAAACCATTTCTTTTTGAATTTATGGCCATTGAATTGTTATTACATGAAAATGACATTTTACTAATTATAAAAAAACATCAAAAGCAAAATATAAATACGGTTTGAATTTATTCAATTGCCGTGGAATTTAATAAAATCTGTTTAAAAGGAAAAATAAAACTGCCCGTTTGTTTTACTTTATAAAAGATAATAAAAATAAAACTGCATTAAAACGGAAAATGTTTACATTTAAATGCTTTAGACATGTTGAAAAACGACAAAATTTATTATTTAATTTTATTTCCATGTATAATTTTTAGGAATTTTGTTTAACTAAATGTTGTTTTTATGTTTCTGTTTTGCAGAAACAAGACATTATGATGGTTTTATATAAAACTTTTTTGACTTTATTTTTAAAATTTCCACACTTTAAAAAAACAATTATTATAGCATAAAAATATGCATATATATTAAGACTTAATAATTAAATAAATAGATTTGTGTAGACATTATAACGCTAAAATTTATTTCGTTGCATAATAAACATAATTTAAGGTCTATGTTTTATTGTAAACCGTGCGTCATTACGGTCCATCTACCTGGATGACAACCATGCACATCAACCGACAACGGGGATGACATCCGGAATGATAGTGTGAGGTGGGTTTAATAAATTAATAAACAATCTACATTCTGCAATTCACTTTATGTATAAGCCTCCTTTATGTATTCACTTTATGTTTAGATGTAATTTTATTATTAACCTTATCGACCGTTTGGGACTGCTTACATTAGCAGCTTAACTTTAGCTTAATAATTGAATTTGAATGAGTTTATTTGCATTATCCTCAAACTGCCCATGCCGTAGTAAAAGTAAATATTTATTAGTAATAGTATTCTCCATTCAATTCGTGCTGAAGCGTGAAAGTGTACATTCTTTTGGATTTTTTTCTTATTTATTGTGTTTGTTGAGTTGACATTTTCTATGCTTTAAATATATTCCCATATTTTTATGTTTGAGATTTTATAATTAACTGATCTAATGCTATTGTGGCGAGAACCACAACTTCGATCACAGATGACATATGAGTACACTCCTCTTCTTCCTGTCGTTAACTGTAGTTAACGACAGGAACTGTGTACAGTTACTAAAAACCTATGGTTTGATGACATTTTGATATTAATACTCATCGTTAGCACTGATCGACAATCATTCCTATGAAAATCATGGATACTCTATATAGTTAAAGTACCTAGAATTAGTTGTCAACTGGAAAACACAGCACTATTTTAATAAAACCTTTTCTCATAGATAGGTTACAAATAATAAATCTTACATTTTCATTTTGCACTGAAGCTTACTTCGCCTGTAGGCACGGCACGGTTTTGTGAACTGTGGGGTTTTGTAGACAACTGCAATTGAGTTTGTTAGCGGAAAGTCAGTTTTTTAATCTTCTATTTCGTATTCCGTATTGCATTGCCTATGTAGGGACCAGTTTTTTGTGCAAAAAGTTTATTTACATTTCCGTGTTGTATTATCGGTCTATGTAAAGACTACTATTTGATGCAGATTCACTAAAGTGATCTGCCGCGGATTTCCTTTGTTTTAGAAGTTAAATTAACGAAGGAATTGAGTGACTTAGTGCATTTAGAGGACATGGAGAACTTGTCTGCATGGTCATACCGATTAAATAGTTTTCTTTTAGAGAACTTATTTCAAATATTAATATTGTAACTACGCAAAAAGTGAGGAGCTCTACTATTATTAAATTAACGTCCATCTTCTTTGAAAGTAAAGTATCAAAAAAAGTGCAAGCAATATTTCAAGTCATTATTTCAGCGGCGTTCAAGTTTAAAAATATATAATAATAATAATAAAACCAGTTAATATTGGAAATTATTGCAGCATTCGCAGATTTGTTACTAATGTAAAATTGTTCAGAATGCAGATATCGTTTACGCAACGTTTCCTTCAGAGTTTTGGTTTTGTTTAAATGATTCAAGCATCTATTTGTAAGGTTATTGTGAAATAAAGAATTGCTAAGGACAGCTGTTACGACAAGATTATTGTCGGTGATTGGTGTTGATCGCGAAATTTTATTGCAATCAAAAACCCTAACTTTGAGGTAATCTTATCTAATAACGAAATTATGTTGTCTTTTAGTAATATGATACCTGTGAAATATTTTGAATTTAATTAATATTTAAAAAATAGATTGCCCTGGAATTCGTATTTTTAATAATAATTTTAAAGTAATTTTTATTCCTCAAACAAGTTCAACATACAAATAGCGTAAATACCATACATTGTCGCACTAATGCTTTAGGGTGGGGGAGGAGCTTGTTTCAGTGAGCTTAACGTTCGCAATATTCCCTCATTAGTCGCGACCTCGCATTTGATGTTAGAGGTTATTATTTTGTGATTATTTATTCGATTTCGTAATCTTTCGTCATGAAGGTAACGCGAAAAGCTTTCAAGTATTCTATCTTTGGAAATAATTGTGAATTAAAGACAAATGTTTGCCAACTCAAGAGGATGTAATAAAGGTTTATGAGTGGACGCGACAGCAGTTAAAAAATGAGAAAAGACCGGTCATTTGCAGATGTTGCTACAATTATTACATCAAAATTACAAGAAATATGGGTTTATGCTTCAATTCCAATCGTGCCCCATACAAGAATAATTCAAATTATAAAATCTTTTCGCGAAAAATAAACAAATCTCACAGTAAACCATCTTTTGCCGATAAGGTGGAGGAATTTCGGATTCAAAGAAAAAAACTATTTGATATTTCGTAGTGCAAGTGCCCGGAGTTTGAGTGTTGTGTTTGTTCAAGAGCAAAAATGTCCCAATGTTAGAACAAGCCTTTTTGCAAGATCAACGACCCAGTCTAAGAAAGATTATCGGCGCTATTGACAAAGAAGTAACTAAGATACAAGCACGGTTAACGAGAAAACAAAGAAGCGAAAGATAACGAAAATCACCAATTCCCAGTACCAATAAAGAAATCATTGAATTAAAATCGAGCACAGAAAAAAGGACGAAATAGATTATTTTCCTTTATCGATGACCTGTGACATATTTGGTGTTTCAGACAGAACTGAAGCTGCAACTGTTTCAAATGTAATAAAAGGAATAAAACAAGGAATAATAATAATCGATTAAAGCAAAATCAAAAAGGTTTTACAGTATCTGGCCATATTAATAGGGACATCGCATAATGTTAATGTTAAAAGTTATTTATTGTTAATACCAAGAATAACAGATTTTGGGAAATGTTTTAATTGTGATTATTAACGCTTGTTGTACTAACAAATAATTCAGTAAAATAATTCTAAATAATAAACTAGTATAAATGGCGAATTTGCTAAATGTGCTGATAACTAAAGGATGCAATTCTTAGCGGGCACTGAAGAAAATAATAAAGAAGGTATTTTACTATTTCCGTAAAAATTAATCGTAGAAACGTTTCCAAGAAACTCTTTTCTACAGAAATAGTAAAATATCTACTTATAATTTTGGTTAGTATCCTCTAAGACATTACCCTCTTCAGCTATTGGCATGTTCTGCAAATTCGCCATTTATACCAGTTTATTACTTAAAATTATTTTTTGAATTGCTTGTTCATACAAGAAGGGTTAATAATCACAATTAAAACATTTCTCAAAATCTTTTATGTCTGGTGTTAACAATATAAAACTTTTAACATCCAAATTATTGGATGTCCCTAATAATATGGCCAGATACTGTAAGCGAGGACAAAGATTGAAAGACAAATCAAAATAGCTGAAGTATAGGTTTTATATTTTGACGGACGAAAAGACGTAGAAATAATAGTCGAAGAACATATATCTTTAATAAAAGAGCCAAGATCTCAGTATTTGGGTTGCACTAAGCCAGATTGTGGGACTGCCAAAGGCATAGAAAGGTGGATTATCAGTTTTTTTCTTAGAAAAAGGTTTAATTACATCAGGTCTTGTTTCTATTGGATGCGATGGGGCAAATACAAACACCAGAAAATATGGCGGAATGATAAGATTACTTGAAACATATTTACAAAGGCCACTTCAGTGGATCGTATGTTTTTTGCACATGAACCAGTTACCTCTTCGACATGTATTTGAATATCTTGATGGAACTACATCAGGACCGGAGTACCAATTAATCCTATCTGTATAAAATTTGTTGTGCTATCAACTCAGGAACATTTTCAGAAGATCTAACAAATAAATCACCGGGAAAACTTTCATGCCAGGTGATTAACACGAGCAAATACAATCCTGCGTTTTTTACGTTGCAACTGAAAATCCTTATGACATTCTGGTCAATTTGGCAACTTACGTAATGAAGGTTTACGCACCAAGTGGTTTAGAATGAAACTACATCCTTCATATAAAGATGGATCTCGACACCTATACCAGTTAATTGCCGACTCACGCTACTTGTCAGATGATCTCCTAAAAATTGTAGATCCAGTGATTCAGCGTAGTAGCTATTTACTTCGCTCATTCGGAAATATTTTGCTAACTACGGTAACCAATGAAGACAAAAAAGTTCTAGAACTCGGAACTAGACGTATTCTAAAAGCACGTAATATGGATAAAACTAGTGTCATTTGACCATATCACCTACCAAAATTAATTCTTTTAGCACAATGCTGTTACGACCTGATCGATTGGCAAGAAAACTTGTTTGAACCACCAATATTGACGACAATCAAACAAAGAACTTCAACTATCGATTGACAATAAAGGAAACGGTAAGGTTTTATTTTTGAGGCTCCCTAGTCACACCTAGGCCGTTGAAGGAGCTGTTAAAACGGCAACAGAATCGTCAACAATACTGTATACTAAAAGGGCAAGAGAGGGTGCGATAAAATTGAAACTCGAATCTCACAGGAAAATGTCTAAATTTCATAGCAAGACAGACTTCAATATTTAATGATTTGCTTTATTTTTTCTGTGGTACTTGACTTGAGGCGCTATTTACTTCAAATTCTAATATTAATTCTACTCAAAATTAATAGTCAAAGCTACAGTCCGACCCGACAAATTGTTGGTGATGCGTTCATAAACTAAACTGCTATTACACGAAAGATTTGTTAAAATAAATTCCACGTAAATTTATTGGAGAACCCTTTTGCAATTTGTGGATTTTTTAATTTTGGCTATTTCGGAACATCAAAAGTTTTAGGTGGCGTCTTCTATTTTATTAATTGTTTCTGTTATTCTTATTTGCGGTTAACACCCATGACACTTGGGCTTAATCTGAATTAATGGGTCGCCTCTGCCGGGGCATAAGATTTAAAGTAAGTATAGTATTATTTGATGCATTTGTTTTTGTATTTGGTTAAAATCAAGTGTTAATTAATTAATAAAGTGTTAATTAATTGGTGGCCTAATCGTGGGAACTTGTTTGTGAGTAAGCCCGTTACACGGAAACGGCAAAGGTCTGTCTAAATATAGCCTTGTATACATAAATGCAGTATATAAATAAGTATAACATCCTAAAGTATGAATTACACAACGGACATTTAATAATCCTGCCTGGATCTTGCCAAAACAAACTTAATTTACCGATTTTTATGTTTATAAACGAATTAACACTACTTTTATAACTTCTCACAATTCCTTATTTCTTTTTATAACTTGAGTTAAAATTGTAGGATGATCGCGATATATTTCATTTCATGGTTAGGCTCACTAGTGTCCGATTTACAAGAAACACTGAAAGAAAGGGAGACTTATCAAGGATGGGGGCAACAGTTTTAGTGGTTATTAAGTCTTAACAGTGAAATTTTAGTATAAAGGTTTTTGTATTCTATTGTATTTAAGTTCATTGCAGATATTGAGATGTTATATGCTAAATAACCTAATAGAAAACTAAATAAGATTTTAAAAGAAAGCCCCACCTTCTGGGCAAGCTATGGGATGATATTTACTAAATAAATAAAATAAATGTTTTAATTGATTTTGGTTAGCATTAATAAAAATGAAAATATAACAACCCAATAGTTTTTCTTTTTCCCAATAGACTAACTCAGGTTCATATCATTTGAACATGAGATAAACAAATAAAAAAAATCTTAGGAATTCTTGCACCTGGAAGAAAAGAACCTACTAGAAGCCACTCCTGGACTGCTGTATTTGGACAAGAAATTTTCTTTGACTTTGTATATAAAATTTAATACTTGCATCCACATCAAAATAAAAATAAACACTTTTAGAAATTGTAAACACAGATTATTATATTATTAAAGATTAATTAAAAAAACCTTTACCAATAGAAGAACAAAATCCTTAAACAGAAATAAACAGGAATATTTTCCTTCAGTTTGCTTAAATGAAACTTGGGTGGTTGTCAACCTGACATGGGGATTGTATCCGTATTCATTTAAACAGACTAGCATCAAATAAATTAAATTCACCGAACAAACAAAAAAATATTTACAAATGTTTAATCAAATTAAAAATTGTTGCTAAAACAACAAGCTTTGTTCACAAAGAACCTTTTTATTTTGACAAAAAAATGAAATAGACGTTTTTATACAAATTTGTTTCCAATGGGTAACAATTTTTATTACGACCAACCTTGTATATAAGAAAATTGACACATCAAATGTAAATGAATCCACTCAAAATGTTTAAACAGCCTTCCTTCAAATCAGCTGATCCATATAAGTTGGAAACCAAATCCATACAAATTGTGAAAATGGAAATCAATAAAATAATTGTCTTTAATTTATTAAGACAAATCAGTTACAATCCCAATAATTGTTAAAGTCCAAATAAATCTTCTTTGATTTATATAACAGGTGACTATTCAGATCACATATGATATAGACGTTTGTTTACTATCAAAACATATGGGTTAAAACTTCATAACCTAACTTTTATTTTAGGATTTTCGATTACGAGCCGACGTGGACCTACCCACTAACTTTTATCGACTGACTGTTAAATTTTCAAAGCTCTTTTATATGTTTACGCCAAAAACAATGACAAAACAATAAAACAATGGAATAACGCAAACGTCATGACGTCACAAATAAAAACATGTGTTAATAATTAACACTAATGTTAATTCTAAAAAGACAGAAAGATAACTGGCAAAGAGACAATTAAATTGACATAATACACTTATGGTCTAAATTTAATAATAAAAAATATCAATAAAAACGAACAACTGTCCCGAATCTCATTAAAACTAATTACATTGAAAACCAATCACTCTCCAGCTATCCCTATACATCAAATATTTAAATAATTACACAAGGTAACCTAAACATATGGAGTTTACATAAATTCTAACAAAATAATAAAGAAAACTTAACTTAAAAAACATAACCTAACGTTTTAAACATCAAGAGATGCTTTTGCGAGATTCGACTAAATATCAATATAAATGAACTCAAACATGAACTAATCTTGCCCAGAGTACAGTACTCCAGGTGCCTGCATCCAAGCAATTGTGCAAAATATTAAAGTGAACTCAAAATTTGACAAAACCAAAGAATATCAGCACAGCTGATACCTTCATTTACTTGAACACAATTCTTCCAAATGCAGGAATTAGTAAGTTAATTGAAACATTATAAATATCAAAGTACTGATCTGTTTCAACTATTTCCAGTGAAATATGTACCCGTATGATTCAGCTAAATAGGAGAAAGAGAATTCTACTCTGCGTTCAACAATAGTCAACTCAAATCTAGTAACAAGATAAACCTTCCAGAAAAATGGAAAACCCATCCTAAACATGTATCCTGGGTTACATACAACCTGTTTTACTATAAAACAACATAATTGACTTATATCCTTTTTATAAATTCAAAACATTTTTGTGAAAATTGAGGTTATGTCTGTATGATATACTTCGTTCTATTTAATTCTATTTAAAATTGATAAATCTATCTGATAAAATATCAATATAAATGAACTCAAACATGAACTAATCTTGCCCAGAGTACAGTACTCCAGGTGCCTGTATCCAAGCAATTGTGCAAAATATTAAAATGAACTCAAAATTTGACAAAACCAAAGAATATTAGCACAGCTGATACCTTCATTTACTTGAAAACAATTCTTCCAAATGCAGGAATTAGTAAGTTAATTCAAACATTATAAATATCAAAGTACTGATCTGTTTCAACTATTTCCAGTGAAATATGTACCCGTATGATTCGGCTAAATAGGAGAAAGAGAATTCTACTCTGCGTTCAACAATAGTCAACTCAAATCTAGTAACAAGATAAAACCTTCCAGAAAAATGGAAAACCCATCCTAAACATGTATCCTAGGTTACATACAACCTGTTCTACTATAAAATAACATAATTGACTTATATCCTTTTTATAAATTCAAAACATTTTTGTCTAAATTGAGGTTATGTCTGTATGATATACTTCCTTTTATTTAATTCTATTTAAAATTGATAAATCTATCTGTAACTTAGGATGTAGTCTTTAAATTAAATAAACCTAGTATCTTAGCATATTTATCTTTCATTAAAATTTTTTTTTTCGGACAATTAATTATACACTGTGCAGAACAAAGAAGTTTATAACTTGTGCCGGCTCTTTACACAATTTTAAATTAAATTAATATAAAAAATACATTTTACAAACCAAGATTCTGTAAGTGTCACAAATAATTTGACATACATATGAACTTTATTCAAATTTCTTCCTTATTTGCAACTTCTCACGTCTTCTAACATAAACTACGGTTTTTAATGCACCAATGAATCATTTCGACCCATTTTTGTTGCCTAATCTTATTAATTTAATAAACAACTTGCTTTGATAGATGACTTCAAATTTTGACAGAAATTCTTAATTAATCAAAGTTGACATGTGATATATGTATGTGATGAATGCATGATATCATTATTTCTTTGTGTTTTTGGAGCCTGTCGTAGCCTTTAAATATTTTTTTTCACTACTAGCTTTAAAACATACTATTATCTAGTCTGTTGTCACCTTGTGAAGTTAGCCTTCTTGCCTAGTGGTAAATAATTTTTTATTATTGACTACTAGTCAATAATCCAGATTTTAGTGTAACACGGGGCAAAAATTCATCCCATTATACACTGGCATCCAGGAAAAAATCCGTGATCGCGATAGTACGTTTTTTATGTGAGAAGAATAAAAGGAATAAAAGTACTAGTAGTGAAAAAAATAATATATACACCACGGTTGTGAAGTATTTTCTAGAGCCTCTCATCTTATATCCCTCGATGCTGCGCATCTCGGGATCTAATAATGCTCGGCTCTAGAAAAAACTCTTCACAACCTTGGTATATAATATACTATTAATGATTTATTAATGTGTTAAATTTTCGATGGATGATCCTATATCATCTCAATATATTGTAGGTTGTACGGAATTACTTGTTTTTTGAGAAAGTGGTAACATTGCGAATAAAAATTCACTTTTACATTTATATTTCTTAAACATGTCTGGTTTTTATTCTATATTACTTTTTGTAATTGTAATTAAATAAATTATAAAATAATAAAGAGCCTAAAATACATTTAGCAGTGTAAAATTTTCTAAATTACTATTACTGTTTTGTTCGATAGCTGTTAACAGTAAAAGTATCAAGTTCAAACTGATAAAATGTTTATGTTGGAAAACCCCATTTATCAGACTTATAGGCGCTGAATTATGCTTACAGTAATCAACGACTTCCAATTAAACATAAATTAAATCTGCGTCATAAATATTTTCAGACTACATAAAATGAAAATTTATGATCCATTCAGCACGAAATGTTGAATTGGTTAAATTCCCATTTTATTGGAAATTGTGTCCAAACCAAATCCCGATTTTTAGTCGTTCCAAATGGGCAAATATATAACAGAATGGCTTTCCTCGTCCGACCCTATTGTCTCAGGTGTGCAATGTAGCGAATAAATCTTCTGAAATGTTTCCTCTAGGACCAAGAACGTTAAGGATTAACACAGAGGACGGAGACAAAAGTAATAATAATGTTAGTACAACTAACAGAGAAGCAAACAACAGCATCTTCCTTAATACAATAAGAACACCCGCAAGCTATGTATACGTTACGTCATATTGTGTTGTCTGTTATTCGTCTAAAACAGAAAATTACCGCAGTTTAAGCCTCGTCGCATTATCCTTTCGCGAGATAATTACCACTTTTGTGTGAGAAAAGGGAATAAAAGAAAGATAAACAATTGAAGGCTAACACAATATCCTGATAGCGTTTTAATCGGGCCCCTTTACTTTGTTTTGGCCCAGATTCAAAACATCGGAGTTAACTAAATGTAATTTAACTCGTACAAATAGGAATTAGTACTTACGTTTCGGGAATTAAGCCACGGGGTTATTGCTTTGGGAAAAATATAGCATTTACTTTTTTTAATCATTATTACTACAATCCTTTTAATGTTCAGTAGCGCACTTCCAGTCACGTACTTTTATTTTATGTTAATCTCATTTTTTAGGTAAACATACAAATACACTCGTTCTGGGAGATTTAGATAAAAACTATAAGCCATGTTTTTGTGTAAAATGCTCCATTGGATTAAGAATACAGATTCGATCTAACTTTGACAGTTTTCTAATATTCTGGTCGCATTATCGCCTATACAGACATATTTTCCTAGATTGCACTCTCTATCTCTAAATAGTGATTTAATAAGATCTCGGCATGATTATGACAAATAAAATTTAAAGTTGTAGTCACTGTTTTGTGAAGATAAACCAAACTTTGCTTATTTGATACTGACATGAATAGTAATTATACACCAAGGTAGAGAAGACATTTTTTTAAGCCGAGGTAGTTTATTCCCCGAGAAGCGAAGCTTCGCGGGGAATAAAGAAGCGAGGCTTAATTGTCTTCTCTACCGTGGTGTATATATTATTTTTTTCACTACTTGCATCTTTATTTGGGTCTCCAAACTCAATTTTTTACACTTTTAACGACAATAATCATGAAATTTTTGAAGAACATACCCATGTAATTTTCAAGTTTACTATGGATTTGACATTTTACGAAACAAATGAACAGTTGTTTACGCATAGAAATTTTTGACGCTAATGTGTTCAAAAAAAGGTTGAAGACGAAATGGAAGATTTTGGCGGTTGCACCCCACCTGAAATACGAGAAGCGCCAAGGGGGCTAACAGAAAATGAACTATTACCTGCAAAATCCAAAGAATTCTACATGAAAACCTATAGAAGTTTTAAAGATTGGTGCCAATCAAAACAGGTAGCAAAAGTGTCCGAAAATGCTCTTCTAGTGTTTTTTGAAGAAAAAGCCGCCACGAGAAAGGCCTTTAGTTTATGGGCTATATTTTCTATGCTTAAGCAAACCCTGAAAGTAAACGAAGACATAGACATAGCGAAATATTATAGGCTTATTGCATTTCTCAAAAGGAAAAACGATTCGTACGTACCTAAGAAAGCGGTAGTGTTCGAAAAAGAACATATTAAAAAATTTCTTGCTGAAGCACCTGATGAAACATTTTTCCTTTCAAGGTGATACTTATAGTAGGTATTAGCGGAGCCTGCAGGACTGATGAACTCTGCAACATGAAATTAGCTGATCTTGACGTCCGGGATGGCATTATTTTAATAAACATCCCGCATACTAAAACACATATTTCCAGAAAGTTTGTCATTGTATAACCATCTTGGATTGAGGTGGTAAAAAAATACTTGGGAAAAAGACCCACTCCAGATATGGAACGTCTTTTCATTGGGTTTAGGTTAGGTAAACCAACCAGACAGAACATGGAGCACAACACAATTAGCATGGCTTCAACTAAAATTACAGAATATTTGAAACTACCAAATTCAAAACTTTATACTGGCCATTCTCTACGAAGAACATCGGCAACGATTTTGGTAGATAATGGGGGCGACCTCTTATCACTTAAAAGACATGGAGGATGGCGCTCCAGCTCGGTCGCAGAGGGGTATATTGAAGATTCCTTAACTGAAAAAAAAAAGAATTGCTACAATGGAACAAAGGCCTTCTGAACTTTCCTTGCCCGGACCTTGCTCTATAACATCGGAGGAAACTTATCCTGAGCCAGATTTTCGGTCTGAACGGTCCGAGAAGACATCAGATGGAGTTATTGATCCAATATCTTTGGGTTCATCGTCATTATCCAACAAAGCAATTGAGATTCCAGTAGGAATGTTAACATCCAACACGGGTCCAGCAGCTATTAATATGACTTGCAATAATTGCACTATAAATTATAATTTTCACAAATAAGTCTTGTTTGTTGTAAAATAAATAAAAAACTAATTAAATGAGATCGTTGAATTCTAACCTCAAAACTTTTATTTTGATTTTCAACTTTTAACATTACATGGTTATGCAACCAGTAAAAAGATCCAGTAAAACATATCTAACGCAAGAAAATATTGGTTTCATTCGTTCTATTATTATCTACTAGTAGTAGATAATAGTATATTATATACCAAGGTTGTGAAGAGTTTTTTCTAGAGCCGAGCATTATTAGATCCCGAGATGCGCAGCATCGAGGGATATAAGATGAGAGGCTCTAGAAAACACTTCACAACCGTGGTGTATATATTATTTTTTTCACTACTAGTACTTTTATTCCTTTTATTCTTCTCACATAAAAAACGTACTATCGCGATCACGGATTTTTTCCCGGATGCCAGTGTATAATGGGATGAATTTTTGCCCCGTGTTACACTAAAATCTGGATTATTGACTAGTAGTCAATAATAAAAAATTATTTACCACTAGGCAAGAAGGCTAACTTCACAAGGTGACAACAGACTAGATAATAGTATGTTTTAAAGCTAGTAGTGAAAAATAATTATTTACTAGTAGTAGATAATTGTTTGTTATTTTCCTAGGTAACGAAATTTAACTTCTCAGGATCGAAAGCATACTAATAATGTTGACTTCTAGAGCAAGTAGTAAAAATAGTATATTATGTACCAAGGTTGTGAAGAGTTTTTTCTAGAGCCGAGCATTATTAGATCCCGAGATGCGCAGCATCGAGGGATATAAGATGAGAGGCTCTAGAAAACACTTCACAACCGTGGTGTATATATTATTTTTTTCACTACTAGTACTTTTATTCCTTTTATTCTTCTCACATAAAAAACGTACTATCGCGATCACGGATTTTTTCCTGGATGCCAGTGTATAATGGGATGAATTTTTGCCCCGTGTTACACTAAAATCTGGATTATTGACTAGTAGTCAATAATAAAAAATTATTTACCACTAGGCAAGAAGGCTAACTTCACAAGGTGACAACAGACTAGATAATAGTATGTTTTAAAGCTAGTAGTGAAAAAAATTTTTTTATTCGGAATCATATGGTAATATGTGCATTCCTAACCGCCTCAGAGGGTGGGAAATTAACCATTCCTAACTTACTTTTAATTCCCTCTCTTGGTCAGGAATGTAATCATTCCCTACCTGTTATCCCTCTCTTGGTCAGGAATGTGATCATTCCCGACCTGTTGTAAGTTCGTAGTTTGCTCGGTAGAGGGCGGGTGCATTATTAGGTCAAGTTTGTCACTTCAGTTGTCAGTTGTAAATAATTATTATTTGTTAAAAAATATGATGATTCCGAATAAAATAGTATACAAACCTCGGCGGGACGTTTCCTCCTGTCTCGAGCATTAGCTCACCTCGGGCCTGGGCCCTCGGTGAGCTATCTTAGCTCTCGACAGGAATGAAACACTTCCCGCCTCGGTATGTAATCTACTATATCTCATGGCATACAGTACAATTTGCTATTACTTGGAGATGTTAAAGATGTCCATTTTTTTGTATTCGACCTAAACAAACATTTCTTACCACGATCATTTTGTGTAGTTTTTTGTTTTTAAATGTAGTTCCTGATATTATTAGATTATGTGAAAAGTTATAAGATGGGACTCTTTCCCGTAAGGTTTATAGAGCCCTTTGAAGTTTTGGTATCTGTGTTTTTTTAGCTTTTCCACTTACTCTAATCAAACTCCGTAATTCCATGTGTGCGACTACACGGAATTGGGTGCTCGAATACACAATCGCGCATCTACCCTTGGTTTTAATCTTGGTTATAATGTTAAAGTTTATTTTATTATTTTTCTCTTATTCGCAATGGAAGTATTCAAATATTTTTTTTTAATATTAAAAAAGAATCCTTTTCCAGTTAATGAAATGCTTTTGCTGAAGATTTTAATTAGATTACTACGATAATCAAAATGGAAAAGAAAGGGCGATGAACAACTTCAATTACGTTGATTTTGGATTCTATTACCACATTTATTATAAAAATGTCAATATCAACGTTACATAATTTATTGTAAAGAAAATATGAAAAAACCAAAATTCCGGAACTTTAAAGGGATGTGTAAACTTAAGGGAAAGAGGTGCATCTTATAACTTCTCATATAATCGACTAATGTCAGGGGCTACACTTTAAATAAAAAAAAACACAAAAAACTGACCACGACACGACACATTTCTTCTTATGTACAGAAATTCAGAATTGAAATGAAGATGTGTACAAAAAAAGATCGCTATGAACGTATACGTCAAGACTTTCAGAAGCAGTGCTTTCATGTCACAATTACGAGTTTTTCATATACAGTAAAGGTTCATCTCTCAATTAAAGTTGCATTTGAATTATCAACATTATAATTTAAAAAACTTTAAAAACTAGGATGTATGTTTGTACCTTCGCCCCCACGTGTAAACCACTTATATGGTTGGACTCGGCCTAGACCAAAGGGGCGCAATTGATAAGTTTACTGGGAATGATTAATTTCTTGTCAGCATATTTGTTTTTTATAGGCTCTGTCCTGTATATCGAATACACAAATCAAGTACTCACATAAATGTGGCTGGAGTCATATAGCATGAACTACTAAGTTATAATGGGTGGATCTTGTGGGCGTGGCTGCATGTTAGTAAGTGTGATAAGTTAACTATGACTTTCAGTGAGTGCATAATAAGTATAAAAGGAAAACAAATTCGTTTAACTTTATTACATCGTCTAACTTTAAATTATTGTAATCATGATTCCTTCCCTAACTTCATATAAAAAGAGAACACAAGAGCAAATTTACAAATTTTCGCTCACAAATTGAAGAATGTCTACAATGTTTCTCTTAGATGGATATCCATTTTTAAATTTTAGTTACTATATATATAAAATTACAAAATCTTTGTGATTATGAGAAATCTTTATAGTTAAGAATGCTTTACAACACGACCTAAATTTACATTTAGGATCGTTTGTTGTTTTACTACAGTTCTGTTTTAGTTTTACTTTATTTCATTTTCGAAATACTAGTCATCAATAGGGCTGTGTAATAATTGCGAGTTGGAAAGTAGGGATAGGATCGGTTGGCAAAGAATTCTCACAGACGAATGGCAAACTAAAAATGATAATACCATTTTCTCGATGCAATTACCCCCAAGTGAATATGGTTGTGAGCCTTGATTTTTAATGTGGGACATTCAGTTAGCTTCAAGGGTTCTAGGAAGTGGTAGCTCGCGGGTTTTTAGGAGTAAAGGCTGCAGAAAAAATAACTCTAAATTAAGGAAAAAATTTGTTAATGGCGGAAAATAAAGTTCATGAAACGATTTTTGTCATAAATTTGTCTGTAACTTAGAATTAAAGTTTTTAATATTTTGAACTGAATCGAAAAAATCGTTTTCCTAAAACAATAAAATGAAAGTTCTTCGGCAAACCTCGCGTAAAAACTTCACTAATCTTAAGATCTCATAAATGATTTGTTTAAAAGACTAAAAAAATAATGCCGAGAATCAATAACGCCCGGTGAGCGGCATTCCTAACAATGTCCCTATATATCAATAAATATTTGGTCCAGAAAGCAAAATTTAAAAACTCTTGATAAATGATTTTGTTTAAGCCATTACAAATATTTATGTCACTTATGGCACATAACTCTAAAAATAATAAAGTTACCTCGATCGGACATTTTCCTTTGCAAAAACAGTCAAAGGAAATTAATTAATTTTTTTAAGAAGTTTATTATTTCCAATACAAAGTTTTTTACCATGAACTTGTCAAAGAACACCTGAAGAATATTGTGCAAAAAATTGAGGTTAATCAAAAGTAAAATAAAAAAGATATGTGTTATCTGAAAAATAAAAATTAACAGGTAATACTCAATTTTTTTCTTAAAATGGAAATTTTTTAGATGTGTGTTCCTGAGTTGTATAGATCGTATAGAATTCTGAGGGTCTGCACTTTAACAAGTGTTGCAGTTAAATGCCGTGCTATGATATCAACAGCCCGGCGCCGACTTAAATAGGTATGATTTCGACTATATAATTGGGTATCTCAGAAATAACGTTAACGAAATAACGTTGAAATTCATGCATTACATCTAATTTTAATTGCGGGCGGTATTTTCGGAAGTTAACTTACTCGACTTAATTAATGTCTAATGTTTTAATTAATACATAAACGAAATTATTTTTTGTTTTTGACCACTGCTAAGAACTTTTGTAAAATTTAGTCAGTGCTGCAGCACTGCAGCCCTTATATACCAGCCGCCACTGGTTCTAGGGGAAGCCGCAAAGAATTGAAAAAAACCAATTCGAGCAACAACATAACCGAACTTAAAATACGCGCATAAAACTAGTGCTAAAAAATTACAAACTTAAAAATTACCAACATCGAACAAGAATGAACTGCAAGAAATAAAATGGATACATACATACAGGGTGTTTTTAGGTGGCCCCTAGTCAGAAACTTGATTTTTAGTATATTTTCGGACTAGTAAATGGTTATTTTCCGGTCTGAATCTGGAAATATTATTCCCAACCCAAGTTTTTTCCGAAATCGGAAAAGTTGTCTGTATGAAAATTCCAATCCCCACTAGACCTGTCATAGAACTAGAAGGTATTTTCAAGAAAAGAAAGAGAAGAGAAGAGAAGAGAAGAGAAGAGAAGAGAAGAGAAGAGAAGAGAAGAGAAGAGAAGAGAAGAGAAGAGAAGAGAAGAGAAGAGAAGAGAAGAGAAGAGAAGAGAAGACGTTATCAATGTTATAAAAATTTTGATGGTTCTATAATAATAAATTATAATTAATCATAATAAACCCTTCTTAGTAATACTACCGCAAAACTTCTTTCAGTGTAAAATAATACCCGTAACTATGAATCCAATTTTCTTAAATGAGATAATTGAAATTTTTTTATCGTCTTATTTATGTGTTAGGTATAATTCTGTGGTATTGTATACCGGTTATATAATTAGGGGTAGCGTTCTGGGAAAATTTAGTTGCCAATGTTAAAACCTTATTTTCGTTCTGGAGGGTTTTCAATTTAATTGGCATTAGGCTTTCAAGTGCTCGTGTATGGTTAGTATTGACTTTCTTGGCTAAAAGTATTTAACTTTCGTTGTTTTTCATTCCCAAAAAGTGAGTTACTAACTACATGCTTGACCGTTGTGCAATTTGTGGTAGTGATTCACTTTAGATAGTTTGTGACTGTAATGGAGGAGTCAAACTATAGAAGAGGATCAAAACCCCTAATCATTTTCGTTAGTAACTTTTCAGGAGATAATTCCAAAATCATCAGTGTTTTCTATACCCAGAACCGTATTTAGTTCAAACACGACTCATATGTCTGCATCAACATATCTTACGGTAATTTCCCAAGATAGCCTTACTCGACTCAGCTGTATCGAGTTTCTGTGCTTGGGTACCCGCAAGTTCTCCGACCCAACAAATCCTGAGGGACCCGAGTTTACCGAGAATGTCCAGAGCAACTGATCCGCAGTTTTGACTATCTGGAACTACCTAGCGACACGGTCCCTACAGGACATGTTCAAGCTTACATAAGAACACGGTGTCCAGTGCTTTCGAAAGAACTTGGAAACGCTCCGCGAAGACGATGTCAATATTTTTCATTGTAAGTAGTGGAGGAGCGTTAGGCAAAAAAGAGCGTTATCTCGGAACCGGATACTACTCGGATCTTCGTGATTCTTCTTTTAAAATTTTGTAAATATAAAACATTAAAACCTTTATAAATTAGAAATTGAAACTTAGATCTGGTGAAATGCGGTGAAACTCGAATAACCTAAAAATTTTCCAAGTGATCCAGTACTGGTTGCTCTACCATCCATCTCAGAACAGGATAATTTTTTGTGTGTTACAACACCTATGTAGTGATAGTTCGAAAACACCATTAATTTATTTTTATTCCTTTTGGTTTAAATATGGCAGCCATATTTGTTTCATGAAGCATGACGTTTCTAGTAATAAGAAATTCTAATAAATAAGTCAGCAATTGAAATGGTTCATCCGAAGGCAAGCTCAAATGGAGATTTACGTAGACGGGTGGAACGATTTTTAAAAACTAACTGATTTTTTTGCAAAATTCGCTGGTAATAATCCTTACATTTATTAATGAGATGGATGAGGTTACTTTTCTTGTCCGCTCATATAACTTTCTAGAATTCGTTCCATACGTTTCCAAAATATCTACATTTTAATTTACGATTCGATTGCTGAAGTGAAATTGTTTACAAAGTGAGATGTTCAAAAAGGCTTCTTTGTCATAACTTCTACCACTTCTATAATATTTCTATAATGCTTTACCAAACAAGCTTTACTGCTTTAAGCACAGAGAATATTACAATAAGCAGTGAAGGTGATGAGACACCTGAGCTAGTACAGAAAATAAAGAGGTGGGCTTTATTGTGGATGATAATATCTTTTAAATGTTTTTATTTTACCTTTTATATTCCTTATTGAGAGAAGTAGTGCTGGAGGGTGCAAGAATTCATACCTGCAGGAATTCATTGACGCTCTAAAAGCCCTTCCAAACCACTCATCTATATTCGGATGCAATCTGAATAACATGCGTATTATAAAAGAGCAAAGAGTTGGTTTGGTCTCAAAATTACCATTTGAGTGTAATATGTGCTACTTCCTAAACTGTTTCTACATGTCCGAAAACCCAAAAAGATTTGATATTAACACTTCCTCTGTTACTGCTGTCATGAACGCTGGTGGTGGCTACACACAGCTAAAAAAATTACAGAAGCCATGGATATTCCTTTGCGTTTCATACTATGGTATTGAACGCTTGGGAAGAAATAGCTTGAAAATCCATGAGAGAAGCTGCGGAAGAAGAAGCTAGACTAGTCATAGAATGTGGAAGTATAGATGAGAACGGCACACCAATTATCACAGTCGTCTGTGATGGTAGTAGGGCAAAACGATCTTATTGTAGTGGAGGAAATTATAACTTCTCTCTGGAGTGGCTGTAATTGTTGGAGCGAAAACAGAAAAATATTGTACCTGGGCGTAAAAAATAAATATTGTTGTGTTTGTCAAACAGCTGAGAACAAAGAGGAACATTCCCAGAACGCACGTTACAAAAGTTGGACTGCATCAACTGCTATCACAGAAAAAAATTAAGACGTACATGGCAACAATCTAGAGCCCCTCAAGATAAAGCACGTCTGAATTGTGGTAGTCAACAACTAAAAAGATAAATTCAATGAGTAAAAAATGAATCAGTTGAAGCTTACCTAAGAAAACAAACGACTGACAGCAGCACAGACCATTCTCTTCGGAAAGCTACAAAAAGGCCAATAACCCAAATTCCTTCAATAAGACAAGAATATGGAAAGTGGGTAAGAAACAACAAACAAAAAGCACATAGTTTTGCGATTTATTTAGAAAAAACATCACCAGAAGTCATTATGATTCCCAAACCCAGGCAAGTCACCTCATGAAGTTTCATCTTACAGACCTATATCTTTACTATCTGTAATATCTAAATTATTTGAAAAGTTATTGTTAAAAAGACTAAAACCTATCATTGAAGAGAAAAATTTAATTCCGCCTCATCAATTTGGATTCAGAGAAAAGCAGTCAACTATCGATTAAGTAAGTACATAAAATCTAGAATATTATAGAGAATCGTTAGAAGAAAAGAACGTCTGTTCTACAATCTTTCTCGGTGTAGTACAGACATTCTGTAAGGTATGACTTGAAGAACTAAATTATAAATTGAAACTATTTTTGCCAAAGCAATTTTTCAAATCTTGAAGTCTTACATTTTTGACAGATACTTCAGGGTCAAGCAGGAAGGTGCTTATTCTGAAATAAAGGAAATTAAAGCACGAGTGCCGCAAAGAAGTGTACTAGGACCGATCTTCGACATTCCAGCATTTGAAAACACACTATTGCTACTTTTGCTGATGACACAACTATATTAGCAGTAGGAACAACCAATGCAGAAGTCACTGAAAAATTACAAACAGCCATTAATCTAGTTTACCGTTGGACAAGAAGATGGAGAATACAATTGAATGAATTCAAATCAATACATGTAGACTTTACGAATAAAGTTATCCGATATATACCAGTCAGTATAAATAATAACCAGATACCATGTTCGAACACAGCACAAGCTTCGATAGAAACCACACGTTAAGAAGCAAAAAGAAGAACTTGGTATTAAATACAAAAAAATGTATTGGCTGAGTGGAAGAAACTCCACTCTGTCTCTACACAATAAGCTTTTATTGTACAAGCAAATACTGAAACCTTTATGGACGTATGGTATTCAGCTTTGGAGCTGTACCAAAGTACCACCGACATTATCCAACGATTCCAAAATAAAGTGCCGAGGTGTATAGTAGATGGATTTGAAGACTTGAAAGTGAAATTTCTAGAAAATGTAAAAAAATCTGAGAAAAACTGCAAAGAAGCAGAAGCAAAAACTTGATTGCAAGCTGATTCTGCCAATTGGCAACAATATAGAAAAGAGTTATTAACTGCCTCATTATTTGGTAAAGTTTGTAAGATGCGACCTACTACAACAGGTTCTGCTTCAACCGTTACTGGTATCCTTTATAAAGAGTTTCTTTCTAGAGCCACAGCTTGAGGAAAAATAATGAAGACAGTGCTAAATGTTCGTTAGAAACGAAATTTGGTTTTCGCATTTCTAGTTGTAGTCTTTTTATAAATACGAAATGGCTACTTCTCGGTGCTTCACCAGACGGTATAGAGGTAAATTCTGGACAGCTATTAAGTAGACATTAAATGTCCTTTCACGGCCAGGAATTATGAGAAAAAGGAAGTAATTAAAAAAATATATAGATTATCTAGAAATAGATGGTGACCAATACCGAATGAAAAAGATAATTATTTTTATCAAGTACAAGGAAAATTGAATATCTTTTCAATCGAGAAACGCTATTTGGCAGTTTGGACTTCAAAATGTTATTTACTTGAAGGTTGAAGCTTACTTTAATCTGGACCACGTTGGACCGTCAGTGCAACAAACTAAAAATCTCACAAACGTAACAAGGCCCCGCGATTGGGCGCCAGTGAAACAACACAGAATCTGTCTCACATTGGACAGGCAGTGAAACAAAAGTTTTTCTACACGAGAACACAACTATAAAATTATCATGCTTACATTATCATATATGCTCAAAATCATTGCCACAGCTTGAGATTTAAACTCTCTTACAAATTTGAAATGTTCAGGTCGCAGGTATTGGTTCTGCAGTTGTCTTATTTTGTGAAAAGGAGTAGATAAGGGTTTAGAACACAAATAAAAACACTAAAAGGGCGCCATCTGATTATGAAGCTTAATATTGATGTTTAATTAAGCCCGATTTGATATTAAATTCATTAATCAGAAAATGAATTAAATATAATAGGTTTTTGAATAAAAATTTTAGAAATGTTTTTTTTAATTTTAAAGTAAAATTTGAACAAAACTTTCATAATTATATGGTTCCGTTTAGATCATTAGTATAAACTAAACACATATTTATTAAATAATAAAAGCAGAAAATAGTTCAAACACAGGTATAATAATAATAGTCAAACACATAAAAAAACACATAAACAGTATTAATTTATTAAACTTAAGACTAAGCATTTAGTAAATAATAGTCTACTTCGTTAAAATTAAGAGACGTTAGGCAGTTCCAAAGATAATTTGAATATTTGTCTAGAATAAAAACTATTAGAATTTTAATAAATATTAATTGCCCCAAAAGTTCAACAAGATCAAAAAAATATCTAGATTTATTAGCCATGAAATATTTCAACATAATATTAGACTCAAGAATTTATTTAAACCAAAAATCTTTTGAAAAGTTTGACGAACAAATATCCATCAATTTAGAATAAAATAAATCTAATTAAATATTTCGAAGATTTATAAATTTAATTTTCACTATTAATAATGGACTAAAATTAAATATTACTGAGAGCTCTCTTCTAGTAAAGAACAACAAAATTCACTTATTTAAAATAATCCAACCTCAAAATAATAAAGATAAACAATTCTTAAAGTACAATACCTTAAACCTTGGTTTATTTGCTGTACAAAGCAAATCATACTAGTCAATCAGAAATTAGAAAAGGCCTGTCTTGGAAAGAACCGTAGTTGATTCTCGATGATTCGATGGTATTAAATTGCAGTTTAAATAACAATAGTCAATCATCCATACAATTTTCAGCACCAATGTTCGTTAAACACAGTTTAAACAATCTTGTTTAGTTAATGTTTATTGTTAAAATTTATTCTCGAGGAGTAATTGTAATCCCCTTTATTTAAAACTCGACGGATTAAACCAAATAACTGTCTGTCATTATCGGCAGATAAAATGACAATCCACAATTTTAAACTTAATCACCCAAATTAAGTGATTTTTAATAACAACTTCACTTTCTTCTGTTAACGCAGGTAAACAGCGTAATTGTTTTTAATGGTTTATTACACATAAACCAACTATAAATGTTTATTGACGAGACGATATTAGTCAATCTTCTCAAACGAAAATTCTCAAAAATCAATTAACTTCAAAAGTTCACTTGTACCACAAATCACAACTGAACTGTACGGGAACTGTACTCAAAAGATTGCATTAATTTTGTATAATTAACACTGAATTATAACACAATAAACACGACCCCAAAGTCGACTAACTAATCTCAAAGATGGACCGCAAGTTTCTTAATATCGACCCTCATAGCACGATCTGACCGAGGTGGTCTAGCTTGAAGCGCAAACGGGAAGCAAGTCCTCACGCTGACCTGTCGAGGCGCGAAGGAAGCCAGCCTCTGTGACCCTGATCACCCGCAAAAACATGCGTCTTATTTGGCCGTAAGGAAGTTTTTTAACTAACCGTCTGCAGAGATTTCGACCTAAAGGAATGAAAAGTAGTACTGAAAGAATATGCGCACAAACTGGTACAAAATAACACCCATCTGGTGTCTAGCCGAAATCGCTACGCGACGACCTGACTTAAAATTTAAAACGCATATGACAAACAAAGAAAAATTTGTTTTGGAGTCCTGCATTCTCGGAATATTAACAGGAATGTTTTTATGAAATTGATGATCAAGTACTTCCCATAATTTTCTGTATCAAGATCTCACCAGAATATAAGTAAACAAAATACTAAAAAAACATCATTTTTATGACGCTACGTTCTTTAATTATATCAAATATAAAACAATCTTTTCTTAAGATGTTTTCATAGGAAATATTTGCATGACGAAATTCTATTTCGAATAAAGCGCAGTCTTACAGGACCGGACTTTAAATTTTTAATAAGTATAAATGTAAAATTTTATGTACTGAATGCCGGTGGAAAATGTACCGTTACAAGGTTGAGGTTGATGTGGAGGTTTTTCAGAGAAATATGTTGCTAAGATTACACGCATTTTATTATAATTGTCTCCAGTCAGAAATAATTGTTCCAAGATACACACGAGGTATGAAAATTAGAGACCTTACCTATATTATAGATTCTCAAGAAAAACAAAAAAAATAATAACCTGAATATTTTAAAATCATTATTATCAGTGACAATATCATTTATGTTTTTTTAAATTTTTATGACCTATTTTAATAATTACGTCTTAACTTTTGATATATTATATGTAAATGTGACAATAACTAATTTGGAACAGAGGGATTATTATACTTCATATTTATATTAATATGTAATTATAATATTATAATTACGAGTTTTTCATTTAAACGGGAAATAATTAACTGTGAATGATTTTTTCACAAAACATATGATACGCGCTAACGCGCAACAATGGTTACTTGAATTCTTGCATAAGAAGCGAAAATGATACGATTTGAAAATAATACTAAATACGTCCACAATAAAATCGTGAAAGCAGCGATGATCGTGTCTCCGCCCAGCACCTGAACGCCCTTGCAGCCGACCCCCGAGCGCAACTTGAGCTTGTAGCGTAAACAGACTCTTAACTTATTTTTTATATTAATAAATTTAAATGTTAATTTATCAACTGCTTCATTCAGAGTTTTAAACCTTTGTATAATACATGCATAAAAGCTCAAGCCTTCGTTGCAACGAAAGCTTACTAATTAGTAAGTACGAGACCGGCAACTGAATTTATCCAATGTGGACACATTAAGTGTGACTTAATAGCGTTTTAGGTTTACTTTCACAAAAATATTATTTTTCTTACATGCGTATTAGAGTTCTCGGTCCCGAATTGGATACGTAACATCTTAAGGATTATCATTTTAACCATGGGATTGAATTGTATAGAATTCTTGCCTGTCGAGCTTTTCTAATCTGCTGGGATTATCGGGCCCTCAAGCTTTCCCGGTCGGTTGGTTGGTACTTTTGAATATACATATTAATGAAAACTAGTTTTTAAAACAAAACTTGTAAACAAGAATAAAAACGAATATTTATCAAGACCAATGAAATGCATAATGACAACGTAATAACGCAATTTCAACTAATCAAAGTAGTGTTATATGCCTGATTTTGTTAGACTAATATATTATCTTTATTTATTTCTTCCAATCTGTGTACGGCAATTGAGGATATACTACTCAAGGTTTTGCTGTTATAGTCTAGTAAAATCTAAGCTGGCCACTTTCGGATTAAAGATGAAATTTGAAGAATTTCAAGAAAAAATCGAGTTTAAAGTCTAGACTAAGAATTTGTACTATTTACGCACATAATTTTAAGATGATAGCTACAAAACCCTTGTCTTACCAACCAATCACTAATCGACCAACATCTTTTAGAAACTCACCTGAAACAAAGAAATATACGTTATTTTTTTCTCAAAAGCAATAAAGTGTATTTAATCTCACAAAAATTATTTATGACAATTTAAGAATAGTACCATATGATTATCTTTAGTATAACTTTACTTAAATAACCACAATAACAAAATTACTTTTATTCAATTTTTTTCTTATACAGACATTATAATTACACTCCTTGGTCCTTCAATTAAATTCATCATTTCATTACTTACAACATTTTATGGATAAGCTATGGGTTTATAAATACTAACAAAGCATGGTTTTTCTTCTAAGTTTAACTTAACTGTATTCAACTCTGAAGTTAGATTATGCCTATCGAGCCGACCAGATGTTGTAACGTGCAGAAAATTTGAAGATTTAATTTATAAAAATAAACCTACTACGGCCCTGTATAATAGCGAAATATTCAGACTGGGTTAGATTTTAGTTCATTTCCGACGCTAAATTCACGTTCGTTTCAATATAGTTACAGACAACCTATATTCAATGTTGTAAAGAACTTAAGTTGATAGAACTTTCATTTATTTTTGCAAACGAAGTTTTTGATAATTTTGCTAAGTAATAAATATATTGAAGTTCTTTTTAGTTTAAAAGCACGTACAGTTCTCATATATAAATAATTTATTAGTCTGCAATATTTTTTGTGATATGATCCTTTGTATTTTAAGCTATGAAGAAAACTGTTAACAGTCAACAAAATAATAAATTCCGTCTCATGCGTCGTCAAATTTACGACTATAGATTTCCGATAAGTTTTGATAAGCTCTTCTTAAAAGTAAAAATAGAATAAGTAATCTTGCCTTTTCTGTATTGGATAAAAATGTCGTCAAGTTTGGTTTCTTTGGACCGTTTAATAAATCCATTTCCTAAATTTCTAAAAATCATGTAGGTTTTAGTTTCGCTTCAAGTCAGTCCTCAACGACACTCGAAGCCAACACGTCGGCCTCTTAGCCGGTCAAACATTTGTTTCAATTGTTATTAGTGTTATCAGGGTAATAATATTTAAGTGAAATATTATAACATGTTCCTTTTGGTTACGTACTTCACATAACTTTATGTAAAACAAGCTTTTTAAAGGGATCCTTATTTTGATATCAACTAATATATTTTATGACTGAACACAAAATTTATTCAGTAAATAAATAATGTTTAACTTAAATATTGTTATGATAATATTGAACCAGTCATTTGGTGGAGTTTTAGAGTTCAATTAATTTAATGAAGTGTCAAAGTAAATATTTCTCATTATGTTAACGCCTATGTTTCTAATTGTTACCTGTATTTCCTGCTTCTAATTTGCAATTTATGAGCTTAAGAAACCAGTACCTGCGACGCCTCAGAAGAATTCGATTGAATAAGATGTCCCTGTCGGGGAAAATAAGCCTAGTAAAGTAAATATCTGTAGTGAAAGTTTAAGCATTTTTGTTGAGCAATTTTAAGTAAGTATGGACCTGTTCATATTTAATTTGAGTAATTAAGTATGCTACAATTTTTGGATAAAACGATTTCGGTGTTTGGAAACAAAGGAAAAATAATATCTGCATATAAATACCATAAAGATCCAAACAAATGTTAAATAAAAATAAGCAAAGTAGTAAAATAAGAGCAGAAGGGTACAGTAACTCAACATGTTAATCATGTCATAGGTGTAACCTTTCCTAGAGCGAATAGGGGGAAGTATTCCTGTATAAAAAAATCGTTACTGTATTATTACTTCTTACTTCTGACTCCCCAAGCAATTAATCTTTTTATTTTTTTGAGCTTATTTTTTGCAAATTTCCGCCAATTTTGTGTTCGTCAATGTTATCAGTTATTAGCAGATTAAGGTTTGGGTAGCTTAATTCTAAAACAAATTGCAACGCAACCGAAACAAACTTAATTACCTAGAACAAATAGAGTTAAAAAATGAAAGAAGAAAATCTAATTTAAAATTCCTTTTCTTAAACCATCAAAATAAATTTATTTGAAATACAATTTTGTTCGTTTCATTCGAATTCCCACAAGGTAACTCTGCAAGTAACGACTTTACATTTTTCTTTACTTTTTTTTGTTTATTATAAAAGACATACGCTGCTAAAATCATTAGAAAATTTTCTATTAAAATCGCTGCGGGGTAAAAGTCTATACGAACTCATAAACCATTCTGCACCTTAAAGCGAAGAGGCAGTCCCCGAAAACTCGAGAAAACTCTAGAGCTTAATACTAAAATCTCGGTGCCTTGAAATGAGTTCCTTGATAGCATCAACCTCTACAGAAGAGAATATGTTGAAAATAAGCAATCAAATTTCAACATTTTACATATATAGGGCAAATTGTAATTTCGCCCTACGTTCTCGGTATCAAACTTTTATTACTCTCAGTTCAAGTGGGGTAAATTTTATGCGTTGTAAAACTCTATACCCTTAATCCTTTTGAAATTTATTACAACTTAATATTGCCTGTTTTAGTGCACATGTTACAAACTTAAAGACAGCGGGTAATCTTAACATTGATCGGTGAGGAAATTTGATTTTGCTCGGATAATAATTTATAGAACAAGCAATTTCTGCCGTGTGCGTAGTTGTACAACTAACTACTCTATATATCGTGGCCTAGAATAGCTGTTTAAATTGATTAACTTGTTTTTATACTTTCACGGGTGGAGCTTTTTTCATTATCTTTATGAGTTGTAAAAACCCATATGGCTCGACTATTTTACGACCTGCACGTAATTATTTCCAACACAAAAAAAACGAAATTAAAGGTAAATGATTAAATAACAACTGGGAAATGTGTTGTATATGTTCATTTATATTAAATATTGGTTTTAATTTTATAGCTTTGCTTTATATCACGTAAATAATTTAAAGCAAACATAACGTAAGTTCTAAAACAAGTGGATGCGTTCATTTTTATTGTTGATAAATTATCTTTTACATTGTAGCCTTGGTAGTGTAATGTCTGGCGTGCGGGACTTTCACCCAAGCGGACCGCGATCGACTCCCGGCGCCGGCAGATCTGGTTAAGGTTTTCTGCAGTTTTCCTTAGCTGTGACACAAATGTGGGATTTGCGCTGTTCCATCTGTAAGTCGGCTGCAGCCGCACATTGGGCCTACATAATAATAATAATCGCCCCCTCCCTCCCGCACAAGCTTATAGCTTCTGGGGCCTTGGTTTAGGCTATGGGTTGTAGTAGTTATTATTATATATTATTATTATTATTGTTTGCATACATACACTTTAATACAGACAGTTTATTTTATATACTTACTTCAACAATGTCCTATAATGTATAAGCTATAAAATGGAGTATATTGTTCGCGAGTGCAAATGTGTAGCACGAGACGGAGATCGAGGGCTCTCGATACAAACTAGTAATACAAATTACGTAACGTTTTGTACACTGTACTTTCGCACGACTTGTGCTACAAAATCTACTTTAAAAGGAAAAAAAATGCAAAACGATGGTATTATGTAAAGTGCCTTGCCTTTAAGATATGTCAAATCAAACCATTCTAGTTAATACTACATGACAGAGAGGTATAGATTATTCTAGAACTAAGTATATAAGTCGGTATTATGAAACAAATTATCGAAAAAAGGTATGAATTCAATATAAGACTGTACATACTATTTTGATAGCAATAAAAGAAGAGCGCTTTTTAAAGACATGCAGAATCCCAAGTAAGCTAATTAGCTTAATTAAAATGACATTAGATCAAACGCAGATCAGTATTAGAAATAATATTGAAAACATGGAATACTTTCATGTAAACTTGGGAGTTACACAAGGAGATGCTTTATCCCCTTTCCCTACTATTTTTAATTTAACATTGGAAAGTATAATAAGAACATTGGATACTCAGGAAATATTATAACTACCGAAGCACTAATGATAGCATCTAAATAAATTGTTGCAATTAGTAATAATAAAGTAATTAAGTAATTGCTTCATAATATGGATGGAAGGTTTGAAACATTCGTTATTTTAACACAAAAAAACAACAAAGCAAATTACTTTAATTTTAAAAGTTCTTACGCAAACTGTACAACATAAAACGTTCAATATTACTGCACAACTCAAGATTGCCACGGCTTGAGATCTTATCTCTGCAAATTTAATTTCAGGTCGCAGGTATTGTTGCCACAGCTTCAAATTATAAAAGAATAAATAAAGGTTTAAAACACAAGAAAATTCATATTATTAGGGCGCCATTTAATTAGGAAAGTCCAGTAATTTTTATAAAAATATTGACTCGACACCAGCAACCAGAAACTGGAATCAGATCTAATAAATTTAATTTAATTTTGTTTAGTCATAACCGGTTATGTCAAAGTTAGGTTGAGTAAAATATTTAAAGACTTTCATAAATATATGGTCCTGTAATATTCAGATTAATTAAATTTAATTATAAGTTTATTTAAAACCAAAAAATAAAAAACTTTCATATAAATCATCATAGTAAACAATAATAAAAATAATAGGTTAAAAATATTTAATACAAAATGATACAAAATTTTCTTACATTAACATTGACAAAATAAAATTCATAAAGTCACTATACCTTCTTTAGTTAGTTCACTCCAACATCACCTTACAAAGCAATTAATACAATATTGCCTATTAAATCTGAACAAACACTTAGCACCAAGCTCGACCGCCAGATGCAACAGAAGAATCGGGAAGACACCCTAATTTCTGATATGGCTGCAAAATCATTAAACCAAGGAATTAAAGTTCATAATAACGATCTCTCTTTTCTTATAAAACAGTAGCCGTTAATTTAACAGTTAAATTTGATAATCATAATTATTCATTCCAATAACTGTATTTCGATCAAACAAGATCATTCATTAAAACTGAAAATGCGTCTACTAAACGTTAACTGCACTGGAAATTATTTATTAAGTTTCGGTAAGCGCGATTCCAAAATAATCACTTAACTTTCTGTATTGTTAACAACTTTTAAAGAACGGGAAACTTTATAATTTGGTTAATCTATTAACCCCAAAAATTCAGCGATAAATTGAAGCAAGTGAGCTTCCGATACGATAACGGAACTAATCACACAAAACGGTAGTAGTATAACTTAACTATACTCTTAGGGCGAGTTGTATAAACACAGCTTAACTTTAAACTAGGATCAATATCCTAGACAACAATTGTTCTAACAATCGTTACTGCAGCAAGTGAGACAAGTTTAAAGTTAAACCACATTTATACAACTTGCCCTTAAAGACGGAAACTTTGTTCGTATTAAAAACTGTAGTGTTCTAAATAAAGATTAACAAAAAACTTTACCTGGGGCATCTCTACAAGAGAGAGCCCCAGGAAAACGTGAAAAATTATTTTCCCTTCGGCCCGTCTATCTACTTGTTTACAGTTCGAGATTCTCTAGTCAACTCTAAACTAAAAACTATTTCGCGGTGGTAAGATTTTCTGAGGGGGGCAAAATTTTTAAACAGTTCAATAGAAAAATTAGCGGGATTTTTGTCAGCCAACGAAATACATTCATATCATTTGTTCAAGCACATTCCCAACTAAACTGAAGGGGCTTCCCTTTTGAATTTATACGTACAAAACTGAAGCTAATAACACACCAGATGGTGTCTAGACAACTCGTTCGAGAAAATTCCTTTTGGCGGCAAATTGTTTATTTTTAAAATGTTTTAAACCTATGAATTCGAACTTTCATACGTTTTGACTATAAGGAGATTTTTGTTAACGACAATATTAGATTTTAGCCCTTACAAGCTCGGAATTAAAAACAATTTTGTTTTTCTAGAACCTTCTGTTTCTCGGAAAATGATCTTTTAACACTGCAAAAGCGGTGCTTTTAAAAGGGAATCTGCAGATTCTTCTAGAAACAAATTTTATCGTACTGGGAATGTTTGTTTTAAAAGTGACCCCTGATATTTTAAGGGACTTAATTTATGCAGAATACCACCGTATTTTTAAATCAAGAAGAAATATACAATAATATGCAGGACTGCACTAAGGGTGTTTATCAATTATGCAAACAAAATTGCGTTTTTCTGAAGTTCAAAAAAAACGAACCGTTACAGGTTCCATTTCTTTTGCGGAAATCCTAATTGTTAGTTTCCTATTTTTTTCAGCTTATTCTTTTAATCGTTGTATGAATGTGGACAAAATCTTATAAGTTTAATTTAAAAAAGTTATTTCTTTGTCATTACAACATTTTTCATGGTCTTTTTTTATGTAATTTTTTTATGTTTTTATTACAATTCTTATTTGATTTTTATCCAAAAAATGATTTTTTAGTATTTAACCAAATACTGTAAATAATTTTATTCATATAATCATAGTAATTAAAATTAAAAAATAATCATATAAATAGTGAATTTTAAGTATTATTACTCATTTTATGCGTAATTATTGTCCACAAACATGCTTTTACAGTTTTTAAATCAAAATCGAATATAATTTACAGTAAAATGATTTTGCTAATATTGTGATTAATTTAATATAAATGAAAATTTAAAAAATCATTTATAATTGAATAATAAATATATTAAAGCATTTGTATATTAAAAAACTGTAAATGACAAAATTCAACACACTTACCAAAATGCATTTGTTTTACATAATTGAATTATTTATTCACAACACAATTTCAATTAATTGCATGTTTATAATTAAATACTAACATTATTAAAAACGTTTAGAAAATCGATTATTTGTAATTAGTTTAATAATAATTATAATAAATAAATATGCATAATTACGCATAAAATAATACTACTTAAAATTCAACACTTTTAAATTAAAATATCAAAACACGTTTTGGTAAATACAAATATTGATGTTATATCTAATAAATATAATGTTTAATTCTATCAGATATTTTTTAATACCGAAAAAATTTATAGTTTTTAAGGTTTATCTTATACATCACACAAAAAGAAATTCCACGCATTAAAATCAATAATTGACATGCTTTTTTCAGTACAGATTAATTGACGGATTAAATGATTGAAATAATTAAATAAGAAATTGTAAAAAGTAAAACACCATAGAATGAAATTCTTTTATATTTGAAGACAAATTTGGTTAATTTTCACCTATAACTGGTTGGATTATCACCATGTATATTGTGATAAATGCTCCTGCTTTGGGATAAGCTAAATTATTCTTGTTGCGAATGAGTGAGATGTTACACTAACCGTTACAATTAAAATAAAATTCCCAGTTATTTATCTTACTTAATAACAGTAATAATAATATTTACTCGTATTTTTGTATAGACACCAACCTTTTGTTCTATAAACTACCTTGTATGACTTTGAATAAAATAAATTTAATATTTAAATGTTTTTTTCTTGTTTGTTATTAAATTATGGTTAACTTCTGTGAAATATAAAAAATATAATAATTTTAAAAAGCACCGGGTTTTGTTCCCATTTAAAAATTCAAGTCTTCCATGCAATCATAAATCAGATTTTCAATAATTTTTACCACTAAAAAAATTAAGTTAACTAGGTGCCAACTGCTTACCCTAATGGGTAAGCTTTAGTAACTCACGCACTCCTAAAACACTGCTGTTCTTACGTATTTCTTGTAAATTGTTGAAATAAACTCCTTACTGTGAGCGCATCTTTGACGATTCAATTATTGTGAAGTCGCCACTTTTTGCTTTTGTTGAAATACGAAAAAAGAATTCAAGCTCGGATCCTCACCTCTCTCTCTTACATCGCGTAGTTCAATAGGGTTTGGGTCATCCAGCGCTAGGTAGCGCTGGCTGTCTCCACAGTAAAAATGTACCGAGACACATGAATGAATGAATGACAATACAATGCATGTACTTCAAGAGTAAGAAATGATCATAAAACAATTATTAAGCTGTCAACAAAATAATAACGTTACTAATCAGGTAAATATTAAATTGTTACTTATAATTGATTTTGTTAATAATTAAATGAATTTTAATTTTAATTTAAGGTAATAAATTGAATCATTAGACAAGTTTATAAATTACTTTATAGTGACCTGATATTAATTAACTTTACAAATAATTTCCAATAATCTACAGGTAAGTAATATTAACTCTCCTTTTCTTATGCCAATTTTTAATATTAAACACTAACACTTTAGCACTAAAACATCGCTAATTTTCCAATAGGATAACGGATGAGGAAAATTTTCACTCATTCCTTCTCTTTGAAACCACCAGTTATTTTCGAATTGATACCTACAAACTCTATATACGAGTAAGAAATATGATATCCAAATGATACCTTTGTTTTTTTAGCAATTCAATTCTATGAATAACTTTTTATGGTAAATACGTCTATTCAATTATTATTTTTTTCAAATTTACAGTATTTAAAACTGATATACTTAATATTACGTTACACTTTGTAGTTGAATATTTTATAAGTTTTCATTACAAAAATCATACTTTTTAGTTTCTTTTACAACTAGTTATATAATCTAAATTTTGTTTATAATCCTCTCGTTTATTTCCAAACTTACCTTTGAAGACCTTAAAATTCAATTAATCGTCTTGAAAAATAATTGTATTTTCTTACCCGTATAAAGTGTTCATTATTATGACGTTCATCATTGTTGGCGTGAGATCGAATCATCATAAAAACCAAAATTATTTCTAACCTTATAATTCAAACTATTTGGTTTTATGTCAAAACATGCATGAAAAACGTAACATAAATTTACAACTTCTTTTTGGCTTTCTTTTAATGAACTTGCAAATCCTGGATGTGTGAAAATATAAATAAAGAAAAGTTTTAAGAATGAACCCAACGTAATAAATTAACAAGTAATACTAATATATTCTTTGTATTTCATGATGACTATGCATGAAGAAATCAAACTGTGAAATTATCATTACAGTATGTAATCATTAATCGGCCATGATTTTTTAGTGTTTCAGAAATACACAAAATCGCCAGTAGTGGCCTCTACTATGTATGATTTGTTTCTAGTCTTTGGGATAATCTGTAGAAGGTACTTAGTCCGATGAAATTTCGAATAGTCATCGAAAAGAATCAAGTCATCTGTTTTGTGCCGTCCTAGTACCATATATCTGTTGTGCAGCGTGTGTTCGGTTAAATTAATAAACTGGTGGAAACATAAAAATAACCTCATTTTGTTTGATTGTACTCATGGTACGGAAAGAACAAAAAGGTCATGTCACAGATTGTTATATCTATCTGACGAACATTGAAGACTTATAAACAGGAAATCTAAGAGATACTTTACAAGAACTTATCTTTAGCAATAAAACCAGCACTCCATTCGGAAGGTCTTGCAGTACCTTTAGTACCAAAGAATGAGGAATACGAATAGTGAATAAAGTAAACTGAGGAAATAAATTACCCCATATTTCTTAAGCAAATCTAAATGATTTAGTTCGTGATTTAGACCTTTTTGTTTCCTCGTATTTTGCAACTGGCAACACACCGACTTTCTGTTGGCTTAACGTAAGTTCTGCACTTCAGAGACTTTTTATTTACTTAAACATATCGAAAACTACTCTAAAATGGGTTTTGCTGCACAATGGAACTATAACACCTTCTGTACCGGTCACCTAAGCCAATTTGGTTAAAGAGGGTTATGAGATATTGAATATATAGTCGAGGGTTCAAGTTAAGGTTGAGTTAGCGTGAGAGTTACTTATGTAGATGTGCTTCTTCCCCATCTTTACATCAAATTAGGTCTAGGTAAAGGCTATGGGTACAAATAGAAGAGGGTTTGTCTTTCCATTAAAGTTCCACGTTTTTCAGAATCGAAGATAAACAAAGGTGTATTGGTGGGTCCGAATAAATAGATATAGAATAAATAGGATAGATAAAAGTCAAGAAAAAGAAGCCAAATGGTTACAATACATACCAAGACTTGATGCAACAAGTTCCTAAAAGTGCACTCACTGTATACCATAGAAAAGCGATACGAAGGAAAGTGGATGATAACCATCTTAGTTGATTATTGCTGACATAGGAAAGACATTCTCCACAAAGAAAAGAAATAAGTCCTGTGAAACTTTCTTGTAGAATAAATGTTATACAAGAACTTTTCTGACATATATTATTTCAAATATCACCTTTCTAAATAAAAAAAAAAACAATGCAAGTATAGGGGTAGTTAAGCTGTTTGATATTTTAATTTAATATAAATCCTATAATAACTCTGAGAAATGTTAATAACTAACTCTAACGATAACTCATAAACTACTACTGACGGAGAAAGTCTTGCTACAGATCTAACTTCAGCGCCCAAAGTGTTAAATGTTGTAAGAATTACGATTGCCGATCACGAACTAGATAATTGCAAACATACAAAGTGACTGTATGACTAACTGTTCTAGTGAACGAATTTCATCGCTCTACTTAGCTGCAGGAACTGTCTAAACAACTTTTCAAACGCATGAGTTCACTCTAACAGTAACTTTTAGCATATTGCCTTAAATATTTAAAATAGGCTGTATTTGATACTAGTGTGTTTGTTTTGATTTATTTATGAACGCTCGGGTGTTCCTTCCCGTCTGTTAGACATGAATTGAGTTACACTCAATTAGCGCGCACTGGCTACCAGTAACTCACTGGTGGGAGCGAGATTACTACCCATCCTCTACTAACTCTCCAGGCTAGTACTGGAGCGATAAACGTGCTCACCCGTTGACACCTTCTCCTAGGAGATGGTACCTCGTCCAGCTTCGGACTTTTCCCCAACTTCCTGAGTTGGGGAGAGATCGGACCAGTTCTATGGGCAGGCGCCGTGTGGTCTGCTCCGCCCACCCTAACTGACTTGACTCACTAACTCGCCCTATCCCACATGATTCTACAATTTTGCAGACAATTATTAAATTTAAAAATGAATGCTGGTCACACAAACCGTAGCCAAGCACTCAAAGTTGCACTCATACACAGTATAATGAGAAAGTAAATGTTTGGTTAGGTATAATAGATAATATACTGGTTGGCTCATTCTTTATTAACGTCATTTTAAACTTCCATTCTTATTCAAATCTTCTCTATAATTCAATAATTCCTCAAATACAGCAACTTGCAATTGAAGATCCCTGGTACCAACACGATGGTGCGTCACCTCACTCTACGGTGGAAGCCAAAAATTTTCTTAATGAAAATTTCCCTGATTGGATTGAAAGAAGTGGGACTCAAACAGGCTCCCATCAAGATTTCTAATGCAGTTCAAGATTTTTATCATAGACTGGGTTACTGTTTGGAACAAGGGGAGGGGCGAAATTTTGAGAAATATTTAAAATAAAGTGGAGATTAATTTATTCAATAAATAAATAAAATAGTATCAAATAAATAAATTCTGGTATTTCTCTAGGGTGCTCGGGAGACCACATGACGTTCACCCATAAAACTGGCTGTCTTCTACCCTATCCTTGGAACCTGGATACGGGGCATGGAAACATGACTGGGTAATGGATGAAGCAGTCAGCACAAGTGTGTGGTAGAGAAATTCGTGAGAATTCTCGACGGTTACTCTTACCGATCAGGGGGAGCCCTGGTAATATGATACCGGTGTGGGCGGATTCGAGTCTCGCCTTGGATAAGGTCATTTATGGTCACCGTGGAACCCGCTGATTGACCGAGGTCATTTAAGGTCGCCGTAAGGAACCCGCTGTTTGACTGAATCTTAAGGAGGAGAATTGAAGTGAGGTTTCGGCAGTGAAGAGGTAAATGCATGCCTATGGGAAACTGCATGCCGCCAGGTAACTGTGCTTAGGAGCTATCCCGACCACCCTATGATCCGGACTGCAGCTGGGTACAGTGATTGGGAGAAGCTCTAAAACCCGTTACACTTAAGGAGAGTTGAAGCGAATACATAGCCTCTCACAATCAAGACAACTTCACCTCATTAAGGTACACACTGGGAGTCTATAACGTGTAGACTTACGAACGAAGCTCTGTCGAGTGCCCACCAAGCCTATATATTGGTAGATCCGGGTGGCAAAACCATTAAAAAACCAAGTCCTGCCACAACTAAGGTTGGATTCGATCGGGCAGTGGCTCCTAGCAGCATGGGACAGCATGTTAGGGGAATAGTCCGAAGCTGGACGAGGTAAAAACTCCTTGGTCGTGTGATACGTCCCTCACATCCTCCTCGGATATGGAGCCGACGGGTGAGCACGTTTATCGCTCCGGTACTAGCCTGGATAGCTAGTAGAGTATGGATAGTATCTCGCTCCCACCAATGAGTTACTGGTAGCATTGTGAAGTGTAGGCAATGCGCGCTAATTGAGTGTATCTCAATTCATGCTTCGGCATGTCTAAAAGGCGGGAACTCCCTAAAGTTCGATAAATAAGTTATGTAACAATTACCTAAGAGACAATTACTACGGCCCATTGTATTTTTAAAAGGTAATAGGCTAATAGTTCGCTGTAAAAAGGATTGATTTCTTTTCGCAGACAGTTAAGCCTTACATTTCCCTGTTGTTTAAACTTAGGTTAAGTTGGTTGGTAGGTGGAAGTAAATGTGTTATTAACGACGTTGCTTGTTATCAAAACTACACCTCTGCATCGTTTATTTTACAATAAATGTTATTTTCATTTACGTTTAGGTATATATTTATAAACTTAATTAGTGTTAAATTAGCCTAGAGAATGTCAAATAAAAGATGTTAAACGGCTAGCGTGTTATGAGCTTTTATGTACTGTTGGTTGCATAAACATATAGTAAATGCATGCTTTGAAATTATTATTTTCAAATGCAATATGTGTTTTATTTTGCATAGTAAATTAATAGCACTGTATGTATATTTTGTTAATATTGACGCCTGGTTGGACCAGTGCTTCATGATTATCTGAAAATGTAGGCACTAAGGATCGCGATTAGAAGATTTAGCGTTTAAATTCACCTTTGCCGGCCTTGTTTAACAATATTTTTGGTAATAATATTTTTCCACATAAATGAACTTATTTAAATAGTTTATATGTCCCTACCGTTAAAGTGGGTTTTGCCCTTATATTTGCACGACATTGATTCAATTTCATATTCAGAATAAATAAAAATAAACTGTATAAGTAATATTAGCTTAATACATCTATTAAGGTTTTTGAAGTTGAATTTTCCTATGTACAAATTACCCACTTCAACACTTCTCTCAAGGAACTTGGTTCCTTAATAAACCACCATTTAGGAAAACATATTTTCAAAATATAGTATGCAATCTCATAAATTTTCCTAAAACATAATATTACAAAGAATTGTACTCCATAAATAAAGCTTGGATTAGCTGTAAATCCAAGAGGAGAGAAGCCTTTGAAATTGGAAAATTAAATAAAATACGTTGTACGACTAATTGCCCCTTTGAAATTTATTGCACGTTCAAGTAATTACACGAAATCACAAGCAAACCTAGCTAAATTAGTTTGAAAAGCTAACAGAAAATACTCCTAATGAGAACGTTTACGCCATTGCAAACAGCACACTGTGTAATTCGGGCTAATTCAGAAACAGATTTTTCGACTTCAGAATTGAGCGTTAGGGTGGAATGAAAAAAACTTTTATTTTGGATATCAAAACGCATCAGGGCGGGATCACTTAAGTTTTTCTTAAGAACTCTTCAGTTAAAATATCTATCCTTATATGACACACCCACCTCTAAACTAGAAATACGCATTTAAAGCATTTCAATGCTAAAATCATGATAATCAATACAAAGAACGATTTGGTCTGTAACGTTACATTTTTAAACTTACAAATATTAAAGAAATCCCAGTACGGTTCTGGTAGTTTGGTAAAATTTATTTATGTTGGAACTGCAAATATTATTTCAAGTACAAAAGAATCACTTAGAAATAAATTCGTAAACAGTATTTTGCATTTCAGCATTTTAAGTGGTGCGAAAACGCAAGTTAAAGCGTTCCCATATGGATTAAATATTTCTTTCCTAAGAAAATGGATTATTTCAGAACAAAATTGTTTTTAAATTTGTGTTTATAAGAGCTAAAATCTAATATTAGCATTAACAAAAATTTCCTTATGGTTAAAAAATAATAAACCTTGAATCTGCAGTTTTAAACCACGTTGTTTTGAAATTTCTACTAGTAAACAATCTACCGCCAAAAGGAATTTTCTGGAACAAGCTGCCTAGGCAGCATCTGTGGAGGTTATTTGCTTTCCGTTGCGTATAAATTCAAAAGGGAATCCCCTTAAGTTTAGTTAGGAAGGTTCTCGAACAAATGACATGAATGTATTTCGCTGGCTGACAAAAATCCCGCTATTTTTCTATTGGGCTGTTTAGAAAGTCTCGCCCTCCTCAGAAAACCATACCACCGCGAAATAGTTTTTAATTTAGAAGAGTTGACAAGATCTCAAATCTCGAACTGTAAACAAGTAGATAGACGGACCGAGCGGAAGACAATTACTCGCGTTTTCCTGGGGCTCTCTCTCGGAAAGATGCCCCAGGTAACGTTTTTGTTAATCTTTATTTCAAACACTATAGTTTTTAATATTAACAAAGTTACCGTCTTTAAGAGTATAAATTAAGTTATACTACTACCGTTTTGTGTATGCAGTTCCGCTATTATATCGGAAGCTCAATTGCTTCAATTTACCGTTGATCTTTTGGGGTTAATAAGTTAACCAAACTATAAAGTTTCCCTTTCTTTAGAAGTTGTGAATTATACAGAATCTTAAGTGATTAATTTGGAATCGCTCTTACCGAAACTTAATAAATAATTTACAGCGCAGTTAACGTTTAGCGGAGGCATTTTCAGTTTTGATGAAAGATCTTGTTTGATCAAAATACAGTTATAGGAATGAACAATTATACGAGTAGTTATTAAATTTAACTTATCGTGGAATAAGTTCCTTATTGGATTCCGTTATTAACATAATTTAAACTCGGAAGTGTTAAACTAAATAATATATTTTAGTGTGGCGTTACTTTTATTAATGAAGAACGTTTTTTAATAAACATCTAACAATTGAACTTTTATGGTTATTTCGGCTATTTTTTATACGAAAAAAAGAACGTTATTATGAACTTTATTTCCTTGGATATAATTCCAGTAGCGGCATCAGTAGGTGTTTTCCAGATTCTTCAATTTCATCGAGCGATCGAGCTTGGTGATATATGTCTGTTTTTATGTAAAAGCAATATTGTTTCAATTGTTTTGAAAGGTGAAATCAGATTAAACTATCTGAATAAGGTGTTGTGACCTAATAAATTTTATTTTGTTATTATTGATGTAATTTGAACCATTATTTCTGTATTGAATATTTTTGACTACATTTTTTATGTGCAATATTCCCTGTCGTTAAGAATTCTTACGTTGGGTATCAGTTTCTTTTTATATACATTTATATATTGTAACGAGGTTTTATGTGGAAACTTCATTCTTTTATTTTCATTTATCAATAAAGCTGTAATTAAATTTAATTAATCTGAATATTACAGGACCATATATTTATGCAAGTTTTTAAATATTTTATTCAACCTAACTTTGACATAATCGATTTTGACTAAACAATATTAAATTTAAATTTATTAGATCTGATTCCAGTTTCTGGTTACTGGTATCGAGTCAATATTTTTATAAAAATTACCGGACCTTTCTAATCAGATGGCGCCCTAATAATATGCATTTTCTTGTGTTTTAAACCTTTATTTATTCTTTTAATTTGGAACTGTGGAAACAATACCTGCGACCTGAATTCAAATTTGTAGAAAGATAAGATCTCAAACCGTGGCAATCTTGAGTTGTACAGTAGGTATTGAATATTTTGTGTTGTACAGTTTGCGTAAGATTTTTTGAAGTTAAAGAAATTTGCTTTGTTTCGTTTTCGGAAAAATAACTTTTGTTTCGAGTCTAAAATTTTACTTAAGTACATTATATCATGTAATATTTTTGATCTTTCCACTTCACCTACATCAAAAGAACCAGAGTTCTTTTAATAAAAAAAACTCAGAGTATCTAACCATCCAAAATTCGTGTTTTTGGAATTTTTTGATATCTCAATTTTGATATCTCAATGCAAAAACCGTGTACAGTAATCAATATGACAAATCGCTCTAGAGCTAACTGGCCTCTAAAATCGCTAAAAATGGAACATTGGGATGGAATTCAGGGTGTTGAAATACCCTATAAGAGTTTGTAACTTGACTGCAACTAAAACTTGGAATAATTAATAGAATTGAATACAAATAAACTGTCAAAAAGAGACAATTTATTTCTGGGACCTTCAAAGTATAAACTCTAGAGATCTAGAATTAGCAAGACCCTGAGATATCGGAAATCTAACTTTTAAAGATATCGGAAACTTAACTAAACCCTAGAGACTGAAACTGAAAATGTAATGACTGTCCAGGACTCTAAGGTAGTGTTTAAAAGTAATTTAAAATAGAAAACCTAAATCTCTTAAGTTTTTAAGCCGCTAACGTCCGAAATTTGAACACTCTAGATATATCTAAACAATGAAGATCTAGCTAAGTAGTGAACGCTCTAAATACTTTAAAAACTTTTAGATAAGTACTAAAAAATATAAATTTTGCTAGCTTGAATGACAGCTTAACTGTCAGGTAGAATAAATTAAATTTGCGAATCACTTTATTATCCTATTTATTTATTTATTTTATGATTATGGAGTTTCACCAAAAAGGCCCGAAACAATAAACTAATAACTAGATAACTAATAACAATAAAACTAGAAACTATTATAGATTGTTGATACCGTTATAATTTTTTGAAAACTAACATTTGAAATTGCAATTTAAATTATTAATATATTGAGGTGTTATATAAATAAATATAATAAGAAAGATAGGAAAGCCCTTTCGTTTTAATAAAGTACTAATAATGAAGTAAATTCGGCTAGCTTTAATAATTGTAATTTATAACACCACAATAAATTTTCCTTTACTCATCAAAATTGACATTACTAAACTCTATATCTGGAAAGAAAAACTTACTACAAACCACACCTGGAATCCTGCTTCTGGAAGAGAAATAAATTTTGAAATCTGTTTTAAAATATGAATGGATACTTGCGTCCCACATAAATAATAACAAATATTGAAAGCATAAAAACAGCTTATTATTTATTTAAATAAAGAATAATATAAAAGATAAAAAAAACACATTAATTATTTTGAGAAGACCTCTCTTTAGTTTATTTAAATAAATTATTATTTTGTAAATGATATGACATGGGTATCATAACAAATTTCATTTAAAAAAACTAATATTAAATAAATTTAAGAAAAATTTAAATAATAAATAAATAAATAAAGTACTATGTTCTTAAAAAACTCGTTAAAAAACAAATTTATTTATAAACATTAAATTTCAAAGTTTCTGGTCCGAAAACAATTATGGATCAACTTATTTTTGTTGTTAAAATAATCCTATATGTGTCGCTACACTTGTTTAAAACCTTCCTGCTGGAAACACAGTCGGTAAAAACACTAACACTGATCCACATCAGGTGTAAGATCCATTCACTCGATGATAAAAAAAAATATTTTCTTCTTTGAAGAGAATTAAATAAAATAAATTAAATCACAATCCCTGTGATTGTTTACAAAAATGAAGGATATTCCTCTTTGTTCCAAAATCATAAATATAAGTGACATTTTTAAATATAATACACGTTTATTGGTTAGAAAAACATCTGATCAATCTAACCCAATTTTATTTTACAGATTTTGATCTGGAGACAAACATAGGTTTACCCTTTACTTTTTATCGGCTGAAATTATTCTTTTTCGAAGGCCCTTTCATACGTTTAGCCAGAAACAATCGAAAAAAACAAAAAATTGTTGAACATCGCAAAAATCATGACGTCACAAAATGAAACATGTGTTAATAATTAACGCTAATCTTAATTCTAAAGGTTAGATGAAAAGATAGTTGGTAAAAAAATAATCAAAATAACATAACACACTTACGCTCTAAAACCAATATTTACAGAGAAAATCAAAAAAACGATCAGCTGTCACAAATCTTATTAAAACTTAATTTACATTGAAGATACATAAATCTCCAGCTTTCTCAGTACATGGAATATCTATATTGTTACTCAAAGTAACCTAATTAAATGGAGTTCACAAAAATTATAATTAAATACAAAAAAAAACTTAACTTATAGGTCTGATCACTATGCTCTTATGATCAAACGATGCTAATGCAAGTCCTGTATTAATAAAAATATAAACTGATCAAAACTTGAACCATTCTCGTCCAGGATACAGTATTCCAGGCGACTGAATCCAAACAACGGTGAAAAACATCATAATACTATCAAAATTGCCAAAAATCAATAAACATCAGCACAGCCGATATCTTCATTCAAATGACATGATTACAAGCAAATATAGGGATCAGTGAGTCAATTGTGGCATAATAAACTTCAAGAAAATGCGTTCTTTTAACTATTTGCAGTGAAACATCTACCCGAAACTGACTTGCCTTTCTGGGAAAAGGAAAATTCACATCTGCGTTAACTAACGTCAATGTTCAAATCTAACATGAAGATAATCATTCAAGAAATGTGGATAAACTATCCTAAACTTGTATCAGTGTTACATAAAACATGTTTTATTATAAAACAACATAATTTAGTCATCTGCTTTTTTTTTTAATTTAAATCTTTTTATTAAAGTGGGGTTATGTATACATGAAAAGATAGTATTCTGTTTTATACTAATAATTCTACACGTTACCTAACTTGTAACCTTTTAAATAAATAAAACTAGTATCCTAGCATGTCTATTATTCTTTTTATTGCATGAATAGTAATACATCCTAATTTGATTATTTGAATGCTCCCGAAAACCTATCGTAGCCTTTAAATATTATTTATGTGTTGTTAAATAGTTCAATTTTCAAACTGATGATAAGATATCATCTCAATATATTATATAGGTTAGTAATTCAAAGGTAAGTAGTAGTTTTTTTAAATAAAAGGTAGCTACCAATTTGAATTTCAACTATTATTTATTGGATGTTAACACTGATTGGTTACAATAAAACGAAATAAAAGGTTAAATAGGTTAGATAATGAGGTAAGTGCAATAGTCTTTACGTCTTTTAAACAAATCATCCACATGTGTCTTTCTTTCGTCGTTAACTCGCGTCACCGAAAATCACCCTCATTCACAGCCGTCCGCGCACCTCATACTTTTCATATATTGCCTTACTTTTGGCATAGCGTCCACTATTACCACACTCAACTTGTCCCTTCTTTCCCTTTTCTCCCTGTATTTATATTCAACATCGACAGTCTTACTTTTTGTACGTCTCCTTACTTTATATCCAAGGCCGCATTCAGTAGTTAGCCGGAGCATAAGCAATTTTTTTTATTTATGCTGAATGTAAGTTTACTTGTTGCACTGCAAAACATTAAATCCTCATACTATCAACTTTTCAAAACCTTCAAATCTTTCAAATTTATCGGATGCTCAATCAGTAGAATTTAAAATTAAAGTTAAGGAATCTGTGATATCCGCATCTCTAATAATGCATAGCTTTTTGAAATTTCGAACCACCAAAATTGTGTGTTTCTGATTTTAAACTGAGCATCTGTAAAACTTTATTGGATATTGAAAAATCTTATTGAAGCGTAATATTTTAAAATTCAGAACTAAACTCCTTAAAATATGGACTCTTTAAATTAATGTCGGAAAACGTAGTTTTCTTTAAACTTTGTTTTTTTGAGTCGTTTTAAAATCTTTGTAAAATTGATTCTCTTGAATATGTGAGATGTACAGTAAAGATTGCGTTGTAGTGTTCCTTTGATGTCTTCTGGGTGTACAACATGTATATCTATAAATTCAGTAACGATTACCTGTCATCGCCGTCTCATTATTTGAGGTATAGATCAAATATACGGTCTACATAATTTTGAATTTACGTGTATTACCTCTGAAACCAAGTCTTCGTAAAGTTTATACCTAAATTCAAGAAGCAGCAGCAAAAGCACAAAAGGATAATTAGTATTGGTGATTGACCCAACCTGTCATTGCCATTTCAAGGTAAGTTTATCTTAACAAAGGTTTTATTGTAATAACGTAAGTTATCTTTTGATTCAACTTTTGACCAATTCGTGTTAAAAAGTTACAATAATACGAAGTTGTATGGAATACAAATTAAACTGATTACACAAACGGAAACCAAGTACCTATCATGTTTTCCCCTTTTAATGGTGCACTTGTACAGATTACCACTTAATTTATAACAGCAGTTAAGCGCATCTTCGATAATAATTAGAGGCCTTGATGCATAATTAATAGGATGTAAACCGGGGAACTATTGATTTTTGTATAAACGTACCTTAATGAGGTACTGGCTTCAAAAAGTAAAGAAAAATATATCTGTCTTTTTATTTAAATATTCATTAATTAAGTCTTGTTAGAAGAACGCCGTTAAATAAAACATGGTTACTGTTTCGTTAATATTTTGTTACAATATCTAAGAGAAACGAAGTTAGACGAAGTTATTAACGAAACTAACATACTTAGGTTAAATTATTAAACAAGTTCCAAGAAATGTACATGGTATAACTTGCTCCATTAGATAATTCGGTTAGTACCTCATTAAATATGAAATAGCTATTGAATACACGAAAGGTGAATGTTAAAGAGGCTTGGATTATCTGTTAAAATAATGAATCATTTACAAATTCACCACTGAATGTTCTAATATTTATGCTGATAGCAAACTCTACATTTTATGTTCGTAATAGTTATTTATGTATTAAGGGCATAATCTATTAGATTATGGCATGAGAGAATGTTTAAAGCCCGACGAAGGAGGGCTTTTAATTTCTCGAGGGCCATTATCTTGATTATGCCCGTGGTACATACAACGTTTTATTTTATTTTGCTTCATGGAAAAGATAATTGCAAGCAATTGCACATTTCATTTTGAAAAAATGTAATAGTTATAATTATTTATTAAAATTGTTAGAACTCTATAGAAACGTTTTCTTTGTATCTTAGCAACTTTATACGCCCTCGGGCTAAAAAAGCCAAATTACGCCCGCAATTGAGTGCCAATAAAGACGATTATCATGTCAAAATAAAATAATACTTTATTAAGTTATAGTGCGTTCAAAGTAAAATAATACCCAACATCTTTTTTTTGTAAAACTAAGGCTGGTGAATATTAAAAAAAGGATGGCGATAATGACATCAGGGAACCCAAAGATGTTATCCCGTTCCTTGGAGCTAACCTCCTTATAGATCAATGGGCCATTTCTTCTTTAGTCTTCTGGAGGGGGGAAGTAGGCTGAATGGCGAGAGTGTTTGGGTGAACTTGTATTAAACTACTTAATTACATTAAAATTAAAAAACTTTTTTGGTATAGTCGTATATTGATAACTTGCTGCTGTTATAAACTTAATCGGGTGTTCGGGAGACACACGACGTTCACCCGTAAAACTGGCTGTCTTCTACCCTATCCTTGGCATGGAAACATGACTGGGCAATGGATGAAGCATGACTGCATGAGGGCAAGTGTGTGGTAGAGAAATTTGTGAGAATTCTCGACGGTTACTCATACCGATCAGGGGGAGCCCTGGTAATATGATACCGGTGTGGACGGATTCGAGTCTCGCCTTGGATAAGGTCATTTATGGTCACCGAAGGAACCCGCTTTTTGACTGAATCTTAAGGAGGAGAAGCGAAGTGAGGTTTATTCCGCTATTTGACCGATGGGAAACTGCATGACGCCAGGTAAATGTGCTTAGGAGCTATCCCGACCACCTTATGATCCGGACTGTAGCCGGGTACAGTGATTGGGAGAAGTTCCAAAAGCCATTACACTTAAGGAGAGTTGAAGCGAATACATAGCCTCTAACAATCAAAACAACTTCACCTTAACGGGTACACACTGGGAGTCTATAACGTGTAGACTTACGAACGATGCTCTGTCGTGGGCCCACCAAGCCTATATATTGGTAGATCCGGGTGGCAAAACCATTAAAAAACCAAATCCTGCCACAATTGAGGTTGGTTTCGATCGGGCAGTGGCCCCAACCCCTGTCTCGGGGAGGAGCTTATAAAGGTATGAAAGAGGACTGGAGGGCTCTCTCTATTCAACTGAGTTAAGTTGGGGGAATAGTCCTATTGGACGAGATACTTAGCCCTGTATGAAAGAGGACGGGAGGGTACCGGCGGGTGAGCACGTGTTAAGTCAATCGCTCCGGTACTAGCCTGGATACCTAGTAGAGGGTGGATAGGCAACCTCGCTCCGACCAGTGAGTTACTGGGAGCAATTGTTCGCAATTGCGCGCTGATTGGGCGTATCTCAATCACTTCCTCTTGGAAGGAACTTGGGGGGTATGTTTATATAGGAACCCCACGTAAAACAATGACAATATCTTGCCATAAACTTAATAACAGTAGTCAGCGCCGCACTTTGGATTTTAAGGCCCCTGGCACAAATATGGAGTGGGACCTCCAGTAAATAAAACGTGGATAGTTGTAATAGCATGTTAAATTTTAAGTGCGCACATTGTACTCACATTAGAGTAAAAATACACAACAAGCAAAAAAACTTTTATTTAAATTCTTTAATTATTAATTAAATCTAAATGTTTGCTTGTTTATTATTTTAAATGTAATAGCAGTACAATAGGCGTATTTGTTCTAAATCATTACAGCTACCCCCCATTACAAGGTTTCTAGTTATATTAGTTACACTCTGTACACTTAGTGACACTTCAAAATGTTCTAGTACAACAGTGTTGCGAGACCTACTTACGAGAAGCGTTGCCATACGCAGTATGTCCATCTTTGTTTTAAATACATATTTTTATATACTGCCGTTTTTATCACTGCCACTGATTTAGCAATTCATAATTTCAACATTTTGGCGACCTTTAAGATTACTATCCAGACTTATAATCACGCATAGACGTACATTTGGGCAACATGATAAATGCACCAACTTTGTTGTTAGTACTTCCGATAACAAAATGCTATGACACGTCGCTACTGCTTATCTTGAAGTTTCGAGAAATGTTAGACATATTTTTACTTCCCGACGGGTGTTACGAGTAGTTAAAAGACACACCGTGGTATAAAACGGAGTGACGTAAAAAGTGTTACTAGATGGGTCGGGCGTGCAGGAGTTTCCCATCACTAATTTTTATTTTGAACATCTCAAAGGTAAGATTTAACTTTATGTATAAGAACTTGCATCAAATGTCGGTCTCTCAGTCTATTTTATTAATACGTAAATTATACATATGTATATTGTATCGTTAATTAAAATATGGTAACTCGTTGGGGCGCCACTAGCCTTTGGGGCCCCGGGCGTACGCGCGGCTGACCGACCTTAAGGACGCTTCTGACAGTAGTAGTGGACAAACCCTGCATCCAGACGTAGACGAAGACAAACCAAAATTTTTTATATTGGGAATATGTTGAGTGAACAACAGCTTTCAATTTAATGTTTTTTTTTCATATTAGTTTTGAAATAGTCTTTGTATCTTAAAACTGTTACATCTTTTGATTGATAGTTTGCGGATACGACATATTCGGAAAAGGTATATTTAAGTAGTTTAACATCTGCTTTACAAATACTTTTAGCTAATTTATTGATCTACGATATATCGGAATTTCTCTATTTGTAACAGTTCTGTATTATAACTATATTATCTACATCAAATGTATTATATATAATACAGGATGAGGGTGGAGCAAAATAATAAAAAATTATTGACGGATCAGTATCAACATCCTACCATTCACTTTGGATAAACAAATTAGACACACCTTTAACTAGATACATTTATTTATTTAGATTTGTCAATTTCAAATAATTAAAAATTAAAAATGAATTCATAATTGACGTTTTTACCACAGGCAAGAAGCTCTTAAAGCAACATGACTACAAAATATTAACAGAAAAGGTTGAAATCTTAGTCAAAATTCACGTTTTATCTTTGGGTATGAAAGGCAGCTGCAGCTATTGCATGCGTTTAAAAAAGCATTTAAGCATGCACAGTCTGATTTAAAATTAATTTCTTGATATTCAGTTGAAATAAAGTTAAAAATAGTACGAACTAACCATAAGTCTCACGATTACAATCTTGCTTTAGCCATGTATTCTTCAAAAATTCCCCTTAAAAATATATTTTATGATTTTTTTTTGTACATAGAATTAAAAAAACAACTAAGTGTTCCCAAGTAATAACTCTTATTTTATTGACAGTTTTTATCACTAGGAATATTGGGTTTATTAACCCCTGGGCACCTTTTGAAATAATAAAAGAAAGAAATTCGTTCAATATTCTTATTGACTAGGCCTGTCGTCATATTTCGTCGTCATATAAGTTTAAGTAGTTAAATTCATAAAACCACTGTTAAAATCTTAAGAAATAAATGCTAAGTTTACCCTTTGCCGAGAGTTTGTCTTTGCCTATTAAGGTTATGCCTTTGCCTACACGTCTATGGAACGTCCTGAGCACACAGCGAATTTGCCCGTGTTCCGGCGCTTGTAGAATCAGTTTAGTTATTTGTAAAAGAGATTTCTGATAATCCCGTATTGTGGGTCTATTTAGCGATTTTTGTGAAGAGTGCTTACTTGTAGTTTCGTGTCGTATTGTAGATCTATCTAGAGACCAGTTCTTAGGGAAAGGTTCTGTCTTTTCGGAAACCTGCCGCGGGTTTCTTTTGTTAGAGAAGTTGAATTAACAATGGGAATGAATCTTGCGACCTAGTGCAATTCCAGGGTATAAAGAATTTAATTGTCTTGGAAGTTTTAAACATACTATAGACATTTAAGATGCAAGTGAAAAAGCCATTCTTTATTGCGCGAACGGTTTAACACAAGTCTTAAAGGAATTGAGTGCAATGAAGAGACCTTTTATACGTGTACCTTACATGTTTCATCTACGATCATAAAGCTTTACTAAAGTATTCATTGTATTTGATATATATTTTAATTTGTGACTTATGTCATATTACATATATTAGCGTGCTTAGATTTTTATGTGCTAAGTTTCTTAGCAACCAGTTTGTAAAATATTCATAAATCATTTATCATACATCTTTTGTTGACATTAGTATGCAATAAAGATTGTATAACACTAGCTCAATGAACATTAACTATTTACACGAAAATCAGTGTAGGAAGTAATATTACATAATAATATAACCAAAGTTAATAATTGGGATTATTGCAACGTTCAAACGTTTTAAAGTAAATCGTTCAGAATTCAGCTGTTGTTCTCAAAACGCTCCTTTTTTTGGATGTGTGTGTTCTTAGTGGTATTGTTTGTGTGATTATTGGGTTTTTGTTTTAATGTTTTAATGTAATCTATTTGGAGTTTTTACTGAAATTGCTAGGAGTGCTGGTATTAAAGGATTAATGTCACACATGTTTTATGTAGGTTGTTTATAATTGTCTTGACCAAGGTTCATTTGTTGATAGCGAAAATCTGGATTGGTTTGTAAATAAGAAATTCAAATGATAAATTATCTGAAATTAATGTATAATGTAGAAAATAATAATGTAAGTAGGTTTTTATGATCTTCGATTCTTGTGTATATTTGTGTATTGTGTTTGGAACGACAAACTATTGGTGTTCAATTCATGAAATACGTTTAAAATAAAAAAATATTCAAATTAAATTTAATGTAAATTAATAGGGAATATTTTCCCGAATTGTAGATTTTTAAATTTTTTCTAGCACATAACATTGAACGTGTAGGAAATATATATCTTTTTCCCACTGTTACATAAATGTCTATTTTCATTTTTACATTAAGGATGTTTACATTAGTTTTTGCATTAAGGATCGTAGATGCCTAAATGATTTAATTATAAATATCATTTTGATTTAAACAGAGATACTGCTGCCAAGTATTACAAGTTGCTAAGTCTTGTATAAGGTTTTCTTTTACAAAAAAAGGTAAGTAATTACGACTAGAGGGTGGAGCAAGCAGGTTATTGCGTATTGGCGCACAAGTCATATCTTTGCAAACCTCCTGTAAAAACATCCCATGATGTCCTAGCAGGTTTAGTTTAGCTACTGACCATTCAGTAGTTAAATTAAATCTGTATAAAGTACATCCACATCATGAAACCTTTAAAATTATACTCGAGCTATCACATTTGGCTTACGCTTTTAAAATATAACTAAATAAAAGTTTATTTCAGTACTTACAAGTCAAATCTTTTGACAAACAAAATTTCTATGTAAACAGTTACAGAGTAAATAAATATTGACTGCATTGTTTCTAAAAAAATTTGATAATGACAGCATAGCTGTCGAAACAATATTGTCAGGTTATATTTGTGATGAATACAAAAATTGTCAGTCTCAGTCTCAGTCTTAATAATAAATTAATTTCAAGTAAGTATGACCTTCAACTTACTCATATTGAAATAACAGCTTTAATTGCGTAGCACATGATAGCGCAAGTTCGTGCAACGTTCTGATCCTGCTATGTGTATTTCCACTTGTTCCTTTATTTGTTTTCAGTATGTTTGTAGTAGAATTTCCAGATTTAAATGCAGCTAGATTTCCAGTGAAAAGGAGAGAGCATTGGCTACTTAACGTGCAAGAAAGAGATTATCTTTGTGGTCTTGATAACGTGTTCTAGCGTTTTTATTTGATTCGCCACCTAGGTCCAGTCTTGAAATTTTATGACAAATTTAATGCGTGATTTTTTACAAAATATTCGGCTCGAAGGACCAAAACTTTACTTTGCTGTATTAACTACGAAAACGATAAATTAAACCTGCGAGGAAAATTGAAATATGTGTTTATTAACATTTTATGTTACATTACATTTTTTCAATTGTTTATAAAAATTGCTTTATCATATTTATCTGTCACATTTGTGTGTCACATGTCATCTGTCACAGGATGAACGGACAAGCAGTCGCTCGAGTATGTGGAAATTTGTTATCTGTTATCTGCGTCATTTCTTAAGTTATTTTTATAAAGAGAATATTAACGAATTAATTAGTAAATAATTCTTATAATAATTATGAAATAAATAAAGATTAGTAAAAGTTTCACAGTTTTATTAAAATATAACCTGACAATATTATTTCGACAGCTATGCTGTCATTATCAAAGGTAATATAATTATAAACAAACACGTTGCTAAGGTAGATACAAAAATAGGTAACTAGATAAAATAATAATAATAATCAGAATTAAATATCTAATACTTCCAGTAACGGAGAATTACTGAGCTCAAGTTGTTCATTCATTAAAGGTACCCTGAGTTTGTGTTTGTATATCTCAAAGGCTTCTAAAATGTCTAATTTGCGTTTGTTATTACAAAAATGTAGGAATTTAATATTATTTTGAGGAGTCATTGTGTGATTTTGTTCTAAAATTTAGCAACGTGTTTGTTTATAATCATATTACCTCTGATAATGACAGCATAGCTGTCGAAACAATATTATCAGGTTATATTTTAATAAAACTGTGAAACTTTTACTAATCTTTATTTATTTCATGATTATGGAGTTCCACAAAGTAAGGCTAGAAACAATAAACAAGCTTATAATAATTAGTTATTTTAATTCGTAAATATTTTTAAAATTTCTATACGTATTTGTTGTTTTATTAAAAAATACCATATTTTATAAAAAATATTTTAATTAAGGCAGCAGAACACCAGAATGCATTACTCTCCATTTTATAGACTAACTTAAGAGATAATACAGATATCATATAACAAGTTTCCACTTGCATACAACACTATTAGCTACTTGCATACAAAATTACATTCAATTCTGCCTAGCAGTTATTGAAATATTAATTATTAAAAACACGCTTTACGTCAAAACTCCTAGAAAACCGGACTTTTTGTAACATAATTCGCAAAAGTTAGCTAATTTTACAAATTTACTATTTTATACACAAATCAATTGTCTATTTAACTGTTTTTGTTTGAATTAATTTCAGCTGTTAGTTTTTTTTGCTATGCGCATTCTAACTAAGGGCAGAACTTTTGCATTCGATAGTAGAACCATTAGTCGACATTAACCATTACTCACTTAATTCTTCCAATATAAAATCTATACTAAAATTAAACATTAAACATTATTCTATCTTGCAAGTATACTACTTAAGGACTTTCTCGAAGCAGTTATTTCCACATATACACGAGTTTACCTGTAATATAAGTTTAAGGGATAGTTATTATAGAAACAAAAGTTTTCTATTGTTATTTATAGAATCGCGTTACATCGAGTTTTGTTAGTTATTGTAAATAATATTTTAAAATAATTTGAAAGCCAATACTCGGCGTAACAGATTTTTGAAAATCTGAATTGGCAGATTTTTCAGGCAACTTTCTTTGAAGCTTCATTGTAAATATACTTACCAAGCACTGTGCAAAATCTAAAGATAATCCTACAAGCCATTCTTTTGTTAGAAGTAAAATCGCAAAAATTAATTAATCATTGAGCTGTGGTGCCCTCGGCATGGCAACTAATTTACCCTTTTTCTCAATATGCAAAATTCTAGATTTCAAACCATGTTTATATGCGTAAATGAATTAATATTAATTGTTCATTAATTAACATTAATCAATTATTATTAAGTGAATATACTATATTGTAAAAAATCATCAAAAACTAACTAATAATAAAAAACAAACAAAAAAAGATGATAAATGATATTCAAAGGAAGCAAACACTAACTTCCGACTACTAACCCTCGTTCTATCGGTTAAGGATTTTTTTAAATAAAATATTTAATATATTTCATAAATAAAAATTCTTTTTATAATTATATTTATAAAAAATTTATAGAAAAGAATACCTTACAATTAAATACAAATATAGGAGTCATAATCAATCAGTTATATTTTTAATTAATATAATGTTAAGCAATAGTCATTATAGCAAAATTAAGGGATAATTTTATGTAATGATTCTTATGTTATTATGTTTATTTATAAAATAAATGATTCCGTAAGAAAACAAAAAAAAGATAATAAATGACATTATAGTGGTAGCCGCGCTGGATTTTCGACTACATAACCCGCGTTCTATCCCTGGTTGGAGTAATTTTTCTTTAGTAAGATATTTAATATATTTCATAAATAAATACTTTTTTATGATTATAATATTTATAAAAAAGAATAACTTGCAATTAAATACTAATGTGGTAATATACAATCAATTAGTTTTATTTAAAATTAACACAAACATTATACATATATAGTTTAAATAGTGACTATAAAATTGAGGGATAATTTGATGTAATTATTATTTTTTTTACACATTGTACCTAATTTAAAAGAAATGGCTTTTTCAAATGATGGTTTACAATTACTAATTACTGTGCATACTTATTAATTGATTAATAATAATTAATCAGCAATTAATATTAATTTATTTACGCCCGCAGTTTCTGGTATCAGAAATCTCAATGTTTCTCTAAGTTTATCCCTCTGCAAAATAGTGTGTGGATGGGGCCTACTTCTAGGGGTTCCTCTGTCGTTATCTTCTTATCGCTGCCCAGACGGTTCAGGACTGTTTGAATATAGCCTTAAGAAAATCATGTAATTTACTGGGAATTTCTGGTTTTCTTAAAAACATGCTTCAAATGATTATTACCAGTAGAATTAAGGTGCCAAAAATTAGTGTGGGAATATAAAACGGCTCATATTAGAACTGGGTTAAAATGCTTGTTGTACGCCGCTGTGTTGAGAATGTGAAAATTATTAGTAAAAATATTAAAAATAGTAATAATAATAATAGTAATTTTAAAATAAACCAAGCCCTCAATACTGATCGTAAAGCATAAAATTTAAATTAGTTAATCAATAGCTAGTTAAATAAATATTTTAGAAGTGATTCTAAACTGAACCCTGACTTAATGGATATACGTAAAAAAGTATGATCTTTACCTTCTTATAGACGGCTGACACTTGAAGTACTTAAATAAATAATGCTGCTAAAAGATTCAAAGCATTTAATCGTCACAAAAAAAGACCTACGTTTCAAAAGGTTGAAGTCTATCGCATATAAATCAAGTACAGTTTAAATTTTCTTTCTTTATATTTGTGGTTTAGTAAAAAACGCATGCCACTTATGATACTTTATTGGGCGAATAGTGCTTACGTTTAGGAAATTATAATATTGTTGAAACATGCCAAACAAAAAAAATCACAAAAACTATTCAAAAGACTTTTCGCACAATCAAGATGCTGTAACAAAAGTTAGTGTGAAGTTCATTTACTATATTCAATTTCCAACTGTTTAATAAAGGTTCCTATCGGATCTTTTAAAATTATTCTACATACATTAACTCCAATATTATAGAATATATCGAAATTAACTCAGACTTTCACAGAATTACTCAAAAATATTTTGAATATCCACATATTATATTGCAGGAGAATTCTTAAAGTGTTCAGAATTGCCAAATCTGTACTAATCCGGAATCCTTTATGGCTATTAAATTTATATACTAAAAAATATTATGTCTAGAATTATCTTATACAGGCTAATTCTGAACATCTCAGAATTACTCAATTGAGACCTAGCTGCATCCATGATCCTTTAAAATACAAATCTATATGCTCAGGATAAGTAACCGTATTTATTAAATACCAGCAATACCTCAAAATCAACTCTACTTCTTAATCAACGAGAAGAGAAAACTAATTAAACATTAATTAACACAATTTGACTTAGTTGGCTAGGATGCGTAAAATGTATCTTTCTGTGATTCAAATTATATCAGAATGGGTATTATGTAATCGTAATAAATTTAAATCCAAATATAAACAACAGATAATTCCAGGGGGACAAATAACACAATTAGGATTAATTGGTCAAATGATTTACAAATCCATTTCTATTTACAATAATTTTTCTATGAGTTCGGTTTATCCCTATAAACGAGTATCCAATTCCAACAAGAAACCACGTGCTACGCAATCGAAGTTAGAGTTAGTTGTACTAGGTATTGAGATGATATCTAATTATCGGGTCGAGAATTTAACAATTTAATAATAAATAAAGAATATTTAAATGCTATGATTAGGATCGGAAGCACCAAAATAATCAGGATTATGTTATATAAAGTATTCATGGAAGAAAAAGAAAGATAGACAGACATGCTAGGATACTAGTATTATTTATTGAAAGGTTACAAGCTAGGTTATAGATAGATTTATCAAGTTAAAATAGAATTTATAGGAGGGCGATTCTCATGCAAACATAGCCTACATTTTTATAAAAAGTTTTATTAGTTTTTGAAAAGGATACGAGTTAATTGTGTTGTTTTATAATCAAACATGGTTTATGTAACTCAGGTGCAAGTTTAGAATAGTTTATTCGCTTTTCTTGAATGAAATTTTCTTTATCTACTCATTAGATTTGAGACTGACGTTAGGTTGACGTAGAACAGAAATTTCTTTTCCCACAAAACAAAATCAGTTTCGGGTAAATATTTCGCTGGAAATAGTTAAAACAGATCATTGTCTTGATGTATACAAGGTTACAATTAACTTACGGATTTTGTATTTGGTAGAAGTCACGTCATGTAAATGAAGATATTCGTTAATATTGATGTTAATTGTTTTTTGGAAATCTTAATATTAATTTTATGATTTTCATCATTGTTTAGGGTCAGTCACTTGGAGTACTGTATTCTGGATGAGAATAGCTGAAGTTTTATTAACCTTATATGTTTGTTTATTTAAAACTTGCATATGCATGTTTTGATTGCAAGAACGGCGTAGTCAGACCTATAAATTAAGTTTTTTAGTATGTAATTATAATTTGTGTAAACTCCATATAATTGGGTTACCTTGTGTAACAATGAAAATATTCCATGTAGTGAGATGGCTATAAACCATATAATTTTCAATCTAATTAAGGTAGAAAGTCACCCAAACCTTACAACTCAAGAATTACATAATTTAAGTATGATTTGGTAAATTCAATGTTGCTCTTTCGATTGATACCCGAAAAACGGCATTTCACCACGTATGTACCGAGAAAATGATTATGATTTATGCAACAAAGTTGCAGTCAAATACATTGATGTATATGGGTTTACACAGTATGCACAAGAACAACTTGAAAGTTTTATATTTAAACAACTCACCATGTATATGAAAAACTATGTAACAATAGTTTAGAAATTGTATTTTATATTGACGTTAAAAAAACTGCAGTTTGCCTCTTAGTTATTGAGATATTTCGATTATAAACTTGTATTCCAGCTGTTACCGGAAACTGATGACTGAAGTCCCTGCACGTGCAAAACCCTATTATATGATCTGGCAACGTTGCTTCGCGCGGAAATTCAAATTTTATATGTTAGATGAATTGTATGTTGGTATTTTTTATATTACTTGAAAATAATGATATACGTAAATAAATTAAATAGATGAAATCAAATATAATAAATAAGATTGAATGAAATAAAATGAAAATTGTATTAACATTTTTTTCTCATTACTTGTACGTGATCCCAGACGTGGTTCGGCGATGTGGTCGCGGAGTACTGAGTGCGTGCTCTAAGTATTAAAGGGACACTTTGAGTGGACAAATCAGTCTAATTTTTCATTGTTAATAAGTGAGTAAATATGAAGTTCATTAGTAACCATTTACATGTGTATAAAAAGGATCGAAGTTCTGTACAGCAATATTGAAAAACAGTGATAAACTTACAACGGCCTTTTTATTATTAGTTCTCGCTCTTGAAGCAAAGCTTTCTCACTACTTGACTTCCCTATAATATCCCCTGCTTGCTTCAACGTTGTTTTGCTCACAGCAGGCATGTCAAGTGATGTGAGAATCGCGTTGATTTGACTTGCCTCAATACCGGCATCGATCATCGTTGAAGATCAATTTTTGAATTAATGTTATACACAAAAAATTATAATGATAATAGGAAATAGTATTAAGAATCTTCTACCTGCTGCAAGTTTTATATTCAAAACATGACGTTTTGTAGAATCATCATTGGGGAGTATGTTTCTGATGTGTGAACGTATTTGACAACTTGGCAAGGACAGCGAATCGACCAAATTGAAGCTATACCACACACTTGTTCTTTAATGATGTCATCAAAAAATAACTTTTGGTCACAATCATATTCATAACACCGCATATATCTATTTAACGTGCAGCAGTCAATAATTTTTACCAAACTCTAACCTCACTTTTGGTTTTACGTCAAATACTGATCGTACATTGCGTTGCCAAATCTTACGCATCAATGTATACTACGTTAGTAAAGCGAACGATATTATCATTATTAATTTGTTTTCTGATATAAAATGACAATTTTTGGGTGCTAAACAACAAATAAATAATTATTTTAATTTTCTATAATGTTCATATGTGAATTAAAATTTGTTGATTTTATTCATATACAGCAGCTAGCTTGACTTTAGATTTGGGTGACTTTCTACCTTAAGTTTAATAAGTTTTGGTGACAGCTGATCGTGTTTATTAACTTTCTCTGTAATTGTTAAACTTAGACCATAAGTATATTATGTTGTTTTGATTAACTTTTCACCAGCTATCTTTTCGTATAGTTAGAATTAAGATTGGTGCCAATTATTAACATATGTTTTTATTTGTGACGTCAAGATTTTCCGATGTTTAGAATTTTTGTACGATTTCATTGTTTTTTCATATGTTTTTCGCTAAACGTATAAAAGCACCCTCGAAAATGAACAGATTCAGTCGATAAAAGCATAAGGGTGAACCCACGTCGACTCCGGAAGAAATTTCTGAAAATTAAAGTAGGGTTAGAGTTGACCAACGTGTTTCTTTGTTTGTAAACAAACGTCAATTTTATTCAAGTTGATATATTTGCTTTGATGGTTTTAGAACAAAGAAGATTTGTTTTCATTTGTGAACAATAACTGGGAATTGCGATTGATTTATTTTATTTAAATAAGAAGATTTATTTATTTCCATTTCAAAATTGTATATGGATTTTCGACAACAGCTGGGGTTGGATCACAGCTGGAATTTATATTTTTCTTTTTAGTAATCTCATTTTGAATAAATAAAACCTGTGCTTTTATAATTTTTTAAATAGTTGTTTTTATTATTCATGTGGATGCAAGTATCCAATTTTATGTACAGAGTTAAAGATTATTTTTCGTCCAGATTAAGGATTTCAGGTGTGGCTTGTAGTAAGTTTTTCTTTCCAGGTACAGGAATTAATTAGATCAATTTTTATTTTTATCTCATACTCAATAGAATTAAACTGAGTTAGCCTACTGGGAAGGAGAGAAGCTATTTTAATTTTCATTAAATCTAGCAAAATCAAATTAAATATGGATAGTTTATTGCTCACCAGAACGTGGGATTTTCTTATAAAATAATAATTATTATTTATTTGGTTATTTAGATTATAAAATCTAAAATTTTTGCCGAAATTCTAATTATATTTATTTATTTCAAACAACATCTCAAAGTTTAATTGTTGCTCGAACGTGGGGCATTTTAAATCTAATTATATTTATTATTTATTTATTTAATTCATTACATTCCAGTATGTTATCAAATAAAACTAGATAAATTATGTAGATGGTTAGTCATGCATCGAAAGTTGTAAAGTAGAATTTTATCGTAGAATTAGGCAAGGTCCTTAAGCATTCGCGGTTTATTACATCCATGTGACACGATTTCTTTTTTCGGAAAGTTGAACACTTGTTGTGAAAGTAGAGCTGGAACATATTAATTAACATCGTAATCGATAATTCAAATTATTAACTGTGATAATTTCCGTTTATTGGTACAGCTGTGCCAAAACAAACCGATAATTAGAGAAAATGAAGATAAAATGTTAGCCTAGGTAGGAAAAAGACATTAATTAATTAGTTGAATATACCTAAATTTTAAAAAGGTTAAGAAATACATTTTAATCAGAATGCATATGTATTCAAAAAATAGTTTACTCAATATATCTACAGCAGGAATCTAAAATAAGATTGAGGAGTAATACTTAATTAGAACGCGGGCTTCGAAGATAATAATAATCAATATCAAAACTAATTGCTAGTCCATCACCGATCATCTTACTGTCAAGAGATGATAGTAAGATATCATCGAACGACTATTGCCAAGAGCTACTGATCCCTGCCCCAAACACTGCTATCACGGGACTGTTCAGCTTCCATCAACGATTAAACAAAGGAAAAAGGAGAGTTGCAATAACAAAAGTTATTTTTATTGTTACTATCTACTTCTTATCTATCTTGAAGCTTATAGTTAAGTTACCCATCATTAAAAAATCACACAGATCATCACACTAACAACTTTAATTACCGCATAGTCTACCCTATCATTGTACTAACAGCACTACCACGCTATCGACACAACAAATCCTAACCTAACTACCTACATACAGTGTACTATCGCTGCTTACTTCCAGAGCTCCAGAAGCTTTATATAATCAAAACCGAGGTGCCCTTCGAACACTGAAGTTGTTTAAGAATTTTAGTTAGTTTTCCTAACCACGATTTAAACTATTTTGGATAAAGGTAACATGTAGGTTCCAAATTAGAATATTATTCAATGTTATTGCAAGTTTTTTCTTTTAATTTTGAGTGTTAATCTTATGACAACTGGAGCAAAGCTAACAATAACACGGTACGGTTTTCATAGTCTTTTCGAGCTTTCTGGTTTGTAGATCACAAACCTGCTGTTAGATTTTCAAGGTCAAATCAAATGCGGGTTTCAAATTCATTCGTGTGTCATACTTGCCTCATCAATCTAACTCGAACAGTTTCTTCAGAGAGTAATTTTTACCTCACAAATGCAAAACACCAATAGCTGAATAGCATGTATACAGCACATGAAGAGGGTTGATAGTTTTGACAATTTAGACCCAATTTGGATATCTTTTGATGCCTCCTGGTTCTGCAGTTTTTTGTTTTGGCGCGTGGCACATAAATTTGGCATTTGGCTAGTATTGCTATTGTATAATAGTGTGCCCAACTCGACCTAACGATAGGCAAAAATAACAGGTGGTGCAACTCCGGTGGAGGGGTAAACTCTTTGTGATGGGTGATTGCGAATTAAGTTTGGATCCATTATTAGCTGTGCCTATCCTGATCAGTGGCTCCCTGACTATTGGTCTATGGGTAACGGTATTACCAGGTATTTACCAAGTAATGTCAAAACGGTAGAACTATTACTCTGGACCTTACTGGTTAGCTTGGGTACCTCGGTGCGGAAGGTAGCGGAGCAAAATATAGTAACTAAAGTGTAAGATTTACTCTTTCAATTTACGGGTTTTTTCTCTTGCACCACATCATACTGTTTTATTGTTGTGCTTTTTATTGTATGTAGCTGCATAACTGAATACTTATTATTCTAACACAACCTAACCATGCAAACCTAACAGAACTAACAATTAGATTTATTTTTAAAAGGTGTATCTTTTACAAAAATGAGCGATACCCTGAAAGATACTGATCTAAAATAGGAATTGTTAGAAACGGGACCGTTACATGCGTATGGATGTAGGTAACAATTTCTAAGTAATTTCAGAAAATAAGCTGCGGCGTTGTCAGTTCTCGTCGAGTTGCTGAAGAACGAAGATTGCCCCAAAACGTGTTTAATCATTTCCAGGTAATAAATAGTTTCCTGGTAAACACTAAAACTCGCCTATTCTTGACAGTTGGGTAACGATTTCTATAACCAGGTAATAAGCTGCGGCGTTGCTGATTCTTGCTACCGAAGAAACAAAATTACGCTAAAACGTTTTGAATCACTACCAGGTAATACATTTGCGGCAACGCAGTTCTTGTTACCCAAAAACAAAAATTGCGCCGAAAATTCTATAACCACTACTACACCAGACAAAATGATAAAAATTTCACCAAAACCCGGAAGAAATTAAGGCAGACGGTGATTTTTTAATATAAGCTCAGAACAATATCCTACATTACATATTAAAAATCCCCATCAATATCTGTCGTGGTTTTTTTCTAAGAGCTCTTTAAAGTTAAAAGGCTATTGTTAACTGCCTGAACAGAGAAAAATATCAGATTTCGAATTCTGTGCAGATTTCTTGACATTTTAGGCATAATTCAAGGAGACAAAGGCCATTTATAATATTTCTGATCTTCTAAGCAGCATATTTGAGTGGGTTTGGCCATATTGTCGTTGTAACTAGGTGGAAATCCAGACGCAAGGCTCCAAATTGATATATCTTATAAGGCCTAGTAGTGAGTAGAAATTCAATTCAGAATGGGTAATTAAAAATGTATACTTTCTTTTATACAAAATATATGACATAATCATAAAAAAATAACAGTCTAGTAGATATAATTTAACAGATAAGTAAAAAATTTTTCCTAGTTGTTTCATAACCTATTCTTTTGTTACATACTAACTGTTGACGCATAACAACGTTGTTTATTAAAATGTATAGTTATGTTCTTATAATTATCAAAATACATTTCTGTGCTCTAGTTACATTTAATAATAATAATAATTGCTACTACCCATTACCTGGCGAACCAGGCCCCAGAAGCTATTAAGCTCGTGCAGGAAGAAGGGCCGATTATTACAATTACGCAAGTGCAACGTGCCGCTGCAGCCGACGTAACAGATGGCATAAGCATATTTGTGTTACAGCTAAAGAAAACTACAGAAAACCTTAACAAGATCTGCTGGTAATGCGATTTGGTCCGTGCCGATTGGGTGACAGAAGAGCACGCTAGTCCCTACACTACCAAGGCTTAATTTATTTAATAATTTAATAATAATTTGATCGAATCTCTACGGTTCCGGTGCCTCTGTAAGGGTAGTTTTTGACGAGTATGATGAGCCCCTGTCCAAGACTGTAGAACATGTAGGCATCATTACATAAAAAAGAAGGGTGGTGACCTCTCTCCATCGCTCCTGATAGTAAGCAATAACGATAATAAGTCCCAGCTCATCAATATTCTCACACTTATTCTCCAGAAGAGTGGCATCATCGTAACCGCTAACCAAACCCTAGCTGCTGCTGATTACCTGGTGGCATTAACAGCTGTTAGGCTATATGCTACGTGCGCCATCACAGTAATACATACTGATATCTTGGTCAGGTTAGTAGTTTCTTCACCTGAAAAGAAATAAAATCTCTTCCCCCCCCCCACTCCAGCGGGAAAAGTGCTCAGTATAAAGAAAATACAACAGGTGTTGAAAATAAAAGATATTGATTAAAATATTAAAAACTTTAATCAAGTTCGTGTTCCATGGGTTAGAATTAATATGAATTGATACCATCCACGAGTATGTTTAAGACTCTGTGAAATTAAGGGTCAAGGGGTACCAGGGGCCAAAAACAAGAATAAAAAAAATATAGCCGATCCATGATCTGAATCTTAAAAACCTCTAGAAAAATGTAGAAAAATCCGATAATTCTTTTCAAGCCCAATTTTGCTGTACTGTATAAATGACCACGAGTATATCATGTTACGTGCAGATCTAATGATTTTTTAAATATTTTTTAACAGAAATTCTTATTTAGAGCTTATTGGGAAAATGATGCCCATACATTGTAACATTACTAAATAACATAATTAAAACAACGGATGCACTGTAAAAGAATTACCTAACAGAATTCAAAAGTATGACAGCATCACCAAGCAACGACGAAGTATATTTAGTGTAGGTTTCTAAAGCTAAATACATAGATTTTAAAAGCTTTTCCATTTGCCAAGTTTTTCTCTAGGGCCGACCAAATTCACATTATGTACGTTATTTTACGGGAAAGTCAGCACGCAAACGTTTTTCTATTAGGTCTTTCCATGTTTTTCCAGTCATTTTTTATTGGTTTTAACCTCATCTTCTAAACTAACCCAAAACGTTACTGAAAGCAAAACCTGCACAATACGCATAGAAAACCTGTTACATAAATTCATTTGATTTTTCAACTTATGAAACTCATGAAAGACTTAAAAGAAAAATATTTTTTCCTTAAAAACTCTGTCAAACGTTTATCTCATGGCACATCGTTTTATGTATTTTGCCGATTGCTTCAGTTCGTTTTAGCCATAATGGGATTAGAATTTCTGTCCCAAAGTACCTCTCAATTGAACAGCGATGTGGAAAAGAACAGGTCGCACAAATATTTGAAAAACTCGTTAACGACCGTAGATTTAAAATCGCGTGGGAACTGAAAGGTCATAAAAATAATTCTCCTTTTTTCTCTTAATGAAACTAAACTCCAAAATGGCTAAAATATTAAGTGAGAGATCATTTAAAATTACACTGAAAGCTTTCTGTAATCCACACATTTTTCATTTGTATTGCGTTTAATTTAAAGTTTGTTAAATACGACTGTACTTGACGTTTAATCAATTTGGACGCAACATGTGTGAAATTAACACGAAATGTGTGAAACAATTTCAGGGAAATTTTTAATAATTTATTTACTGGTGACAATATATTTTTGTGGATTTCAATATTCGCAATGTTTGAGTGACAAAATAAACTTCAAAAAATAATAGTCAAATCAGGACCAAACCATTATCTTAGAGAAGAACAATAAATTAATGCTCTAAAACACAACAAAGACGTATTTCTTCACATTTCTTGTAAATTGACCTCTTAAAAATAGTAAAATAGCCTTTCTGGAAACCCATTTACGTATATTGGCTTTACAACAGAATTTACTACACGTTAAAGTATTTAATATCTCTTTAAAAAGAGATGTTTGAGTTTGGCAGTCAAGTTAAGTCCAAAATGTTAATAATCCTGTTTTGTTCTGTTTCTAATGTAAAATTTGTTTTGGTAGAGACTATTAATAATGACTCTAACCTTTTAGCTAATTCTTCATTACTATTAATCAATAATGGATAAATAATCAAATTAATAAAGGAATGCATTCTGAAGGATGTATGCTGGGGAACATGCTAGATACATCAAAGCTAACGAGTTCTGAATGTACTGGAATATGTATGTTTTGTTGCTGATCTGTTTTCACTATATAAAGCTAGAAACAATAAACAAAAATATTTTTTGGCCTCCTGTATTTTAAAACGTTTGTTTCAGTTTTGTTTACGTCAACTGTAGCTTCATATTTACGCATGATGTCGTAAAATGACAAGCGAATGTGGTAAAAATACTAAAAAACACTGGGCAATTAGAGATATTTAAGAAACCAACTATTCTTGTAATAATTAAGTTTATGTAATAAAATACATGTTACCTAAGTTATTAAAAATATTTCGGGCTTTAATAGAAAAAATTAAAATTTAATTAATTTAAATCGCCGCAGCGCCATCTATTGTACGTTTGGAAACTACAAATGTCATCCAAGAGCACACTATTATGTGCATGTTTTGAATTATTTTTTTTTATTTTCTATAAAACTTGTCGGCCAAAAAATCTTATACAAATCTCATGCGTCAAGTCATTTTACAGGGCTCCAACTAATAATGCACTCGCCCTACGGGCTCGTGCCTTAAACAAAGTTGTCGCCCTGTAAAGTTCGACTTACCGCATTCGAGTGTAAATAGCTATATCTCACTCTATTCTTAAACAAAAAATTATTTATTACTAACGACGCACTGTGGGCGAGCTTTAACAAAAACCGCGCAATGAGGTAAAAATCCAACTTGTGTGAAGAATAAAAAACATATTGGCGTTTGATTATAAAATGTTCAGGGCATCTAGAATCGGTGGCAAAATTTAAAAATCTTTGTTGTTGATCAGAATTTTGATGCTTAAAGTTGTCACTACTTCGAACTTACAATTTCTCGACATTTCCAAGCTGAGATTTAAAATTAAATTACTTTTGTTGCATGGAACTTATTGAAACCAAAATTGAAAATGAAAAAAAGACAGTATTTGTAGCTACACAACTTAAAAAAAACATGAAAATCTGTTGTAGTTTTTATTTTAAAAAATCCTAAATTGTAAGAGCTTTTATTTTGCTAAAATTCAAATTTTGCTAGAGTTATAAAAAAACGCCCGCATATGCCCGCTTTAAAATTTATGTCGAAGAAAGAGCCAAAGCTTCCTAGTTATTTTCATACAAAAACCAAAACCAACTCGATCCAACTTAAAAAGTTAAAAGCCGTTATTGTAGGCACTGCAAGAAATTTTTACTGGTATTATTCGTATTACTCCATGCGTAGTTGTTGATGATGCCACATTGTGTTTTTGCATCTTATATCTCAACTGTTAGAAACAACTAAATACCACCCCTTAAGAAGTTGGCTTTTTAAGTTTTACCATGATCCCTACCTACGCAGAATGGTATTTTCTAATAACTGCAATAAAAATTTAACAAAACTGAAAGCATCATAACGAACAGCATGATTGATACCTTTTAGTAAAATGGAGAATATTTATGAATGAAATATTGGCAATTAATGTAAAAAGTTACAAGTACTGTTAGTTCTTAAGGGATGGTAATTCCTTTATAAATGCCGACCTAAAAATATTTAATAATTCTTTCTTAAAGATTCAAATCCCTTGTAGTATACAATTCATGGTGAAGTGATTGAAAATTTAAATTAGGTATCTTGAAAAATTTATGTCACCCTTATTAATTTTAGAACGTCTAGAATTTCCAAAAAGATTGCAACAGATATATTATAGAATACCTTTGCTGGAATAACATAAATCCTCTTATTATCAAATAAGCTGTAGGTATAATGAAGAAAATAGATAAAGTTCCCCTAATTAATTTGAAAGATAACGCATAAACTATTAATTGCACTTAATGAATAATGCTCTAACATTGTTATATTAATTCCTATAACCAAAAAAGTACATATGAACACCAAAAAATTGGTAAAAATTATTTATTTTACTCGATTATAAGGCTTCTGCGCTCTTCCTATCTTTCGCCCCACAGTGCGACGTCTATTTTCTCTCTGTAGTATTAATTATTTCTGTATAGATTAAATATCCAATCTATTTTTACTAGTATTCTACTTTACGTATAAAGCTATTCACTGTCATTTTAATTTTTTAAGAAAACAAAGCCATTAAAAAGTTATCTAAATTGGTAGAAATTTTTTGTTAATGTGCGTGTTACTTCTAATCAGAGTAAGTAAAACAAATTGACATTAATACAGAGCGATTTGTCTTGAAAGTATTAAACTTTACTCCACTTGAACAAAATAATACACTTGACAGGGTATGTTTTTGTAGAATCTTTTATTTAGAACACGAAGTGAGTTAGTTGTATGTGCATTAAATAAAAATTTGCAAGATGATATTTTTCAAATTGAAACACATCTTACATGTTGCTAAATTATGTAAGTTCGAAGAAAATTACACATATGACGATTGTTACCGTTCTATGTTTGAATTTAAATAATAAGCGTGTTTTCCCTCCAAGAAGAAAAGCGTGTGCGGAATATAACGACACTAACAAAAAATGGCGACAAGCAATAGCTACATTCGATTTCATTTATAATTACAAACAAAATGCATAAAATTTATATTTAGTATTTTATTTACAAAGAATAAACAAAGATATTGAGAGATTAGATAAGCAAAAGCAATATATATCTACTTCGCAGAACAAAAGAGTAATTTTGAACTTTGACGCAGTGGTGCAAGAGACGTTTTTCATGAAAGCTGGTATGGAGCAGGTGCAGTAGTTCACTCTAGCAACAAGCAACGTAAAGGTCACGGGGTGTCCAAACTATTAGGAGCCTGGACACATATATATCTTTTAATACAGTCTTGTTTTAATTGTGTATAGTCCTTATGTCTGTTTGCATTGCAATAGATAAATAAATCACTTATTTTAATATTGATCCCCACTTTCAGCGTAAAAAGTCACACTACTTTCACTCTGAATTTTAGTACTTCTTAAAATTTCAATCTAAATAGACAACAAATTATAGAAAAGTTTTATAACAATTCTCATAAACAGGGAATATTTATTCAAGAGCAAACTCTTATTCCAAAATGATTAGAAATTTGATTGTTTTAATGTGAAAAAGTTACCACAAATGATTAGATATTTTACTCTAAACGTATTAGACCAATACATACACTTTTTAGAGTGATCTAGTTTCGAATTCTACACTAATTTTTTTTACTGCGTAATCTTAACAACCAAATACTGAGGTATTTACTTACGCAACAAAGGTAAAAAATACTTGAGGTTCACTTTTTTGCAAATTCAAACTCCTTTATGCCTAGAGCACTAAAATGTTACTGGATTTCCTGAGTAACTTTCCAATTTATGTTAAAAAATAAATTTTTAAAAATTTAATTACAGTAACCCCCTCGAGACAAGTTGTTCATTATACAGGATTACCATACGTGTTAATCTAGATCTAAGTGACCTAGTTATGTACGTTTAATTAGTTTATAGCCCTCGTTACACTTTAAAATTAATTAACTTTATTTAATACCTTATAAAATGCATAAACAGTGATGAAAAACAGATTGACTATGAGGCATTATTTTCATAAGAGTTTAAAAAGAACATAAATAGTTTGTTGTACCTTCAGTTTAATTCTGAAAGATGGATTTTTCGTGGATGTTGAGAAAATGCATCTTCCTTCAGCTATTTTCTCTCGGATGGAGATTTACTGGTTTATGATGTGTTTTGTACACCGATAAAATTCTAGAGTCTAGTTTCCTTTTCAGCAGCCTTGATACTCTAGGGAACGTCAAGTGTCTCAGGACTGGCGCAAACAACGTATCACATATCTTGTTGTAACATTGCATTACCATTACTATTGGATAAAACGCTGTAAACAGATTAAACTGATTACTGACAGAAGACCGGAGACCGGAAACAGTTAAAGAAAATTGTGAAGCAGTTAAGTATTATTGCCTTAGTTTCAACAATTCTCCAATGACTTGCAGTCATACGCGGTGCATTATATCTTTTGTAAAAGAAATGCTCTAAGGACGAGTAAAGAGATCCGCGTATCAAAGATAAATAGAAACAATTTAGAAAGACAGCTGCACTTTGGTCCAAATAGGCCTAATCCAGACCACTGACCTACTGAGAGAATTGTTGTGTCGTGCGATTGGTCAAGTGAGTTATATGGAACGAAGCGAGATGCAATAGTCTCTGGTATTTGCATTCACTCATTTTAGCACTACTTAATCTTAAGTAACGATTAGTTTGTTGAAACAATCACACCCTTGACAGTTACAGTAAATTCATACTCAAAATTAACATAATCTAATAGTCACTTCTAGTCACGCACGCAAAACATTTTTGTCACATTCAAGTATTTTTGGAAACATAATTCATGTTTGCTGGATAATCTTAAAGCTGCTAGTGATTGATAGGTTTGTTTTTGTTTTCGAGCTTAATGACTTTTCTGGGCCTTTTAATAAAATAAAAGTGAGATTTTCGTCTAATTTTATTATTGGCCATGCATGTTGTCATGCTTAGGTTTGATCGATTAAATTCATACTTAAAACTTAATAAATAAATAGGAGTTTACCTTTTCAAGGTGCACGGAAGTAAATCGGGAATCTAGTCTGACTCGGCCTAGAAAGACGGACGATTTACGTCCAGGCTTCCTAAATGTAGCATTGCCTAAATCTCGTGGTAAATTTGAGTTTTTCTAAAATACTTTAGTTGCGATTATCGTATTAGTTTAATGCGTTGTAGAGTTTTTGAAAGTTCCGTATTGAATCGAGAGTCAAAGACCAATTTTTGTGGAGATGTTCTTTATAATAATCTGCCACGGGTTTCCATTTTTATAGAGTTAAATTTAACGACAGGAATTAATCGTACGACCAAGTTTACTTCAAGGAACTAGAAAATTGGTCTTAACTAGGTTAGTAGTGTACTTAAGGGAGTGCTTTTTATTGGAAAGTCTCTGAATTATTAGAGAGTAGTAATACGTGTAAAAGTGACGCGTTTAAATAATAACGAGCTAACGTTCATAATATCATTTAAAGGACGGCTAGTAAAAGTGCACATTAAATCAGTTTAAACAACAATACAGATCATTATTTTGTCCGCAGCTAAAGTTTTAAAACTAATTAATAGTAATAAAATTAAGTTTAATACTGGAAATTATTAAACATCCAAAGGTTTATTTTTTGTGAATAATCCAGAGTTCTATGCAATATGTTATATTCCCAGCAATTGTATAAATTGGTGTTGCTGTTTCTTTCATTATTTGTAATTATAAGTCTTTATCTGGGTAGTATCAAGGTAGATTAATGCTTCAGCAAGAACATAAAGGATAATAGGATTATCGCCACTCATTTTTTGCAAGTTACTTGAACCATTTTATTATAAATTTCACTTTGTCAACAATTAAAACAATAATTTAGATTTGATTTGAGAAATTTAAATGCAAATGCATTTAAAATGGGATCCCAAATTAAGTTAAAATGTAGAAATTCATGTTGCAAGTAGTTTTCTGGTGATATTTAACTGTTTTCTATATTTGTATTATTGTAAACGATTTTCTTGACTTTAAATTAATATACAAAGTTAAAAACTACTACTCATTGCTATAGTTTGACGACAAATGTTCCATGATTTTAAAAACAAAAGAAAGATTAGTCACAATGAATTTAACGTAAACTAATAGGGAATCTTCTCCCTATAATAAATAAAAATATCCTACGTGACAAGACATAGCCACGCTTCTAGCAAATTCTATTCATTTAACCCAACTAACTGCAGTCAAGGCTGAAACGTTGAATGCTATCACCCAGAATGCAGTTGCGCGAGAAATAATAAACGTTATAATAAATAAACAAACGTCAAAATCATAAAATAAAAACGAATTTTCTGATATTATGTATGTTTTTTTTCATGCGTACACGGGTTATTCTAAACAACAGCGTTATTTGTCTAACAAGTTATACTGAGATATACATAATTATTGTTTTAGCCTCCCGCTGGAAATTAGTTGTCCTGTTATTTAGACTAAAACAAGTTGCTAATTATAGAACATGGGCAAATCCCAAGTGACTATTAAAGATTATCTAGATTTGCACATACGTGTGTGTGTATGCTAAAAATTACTTAATAAATATAATTATGTGTCATTACAATCATAGAATTATTTTAATTATAGGTTAAATTACGAGGATAATTAAAATACAAACGTTAATAAGAACCATAAACGAAAATAATTAAAGTTTATAAGTTAGATCGACGATAAATCGTTATAAATTGAGAGCGGCAAAACTAAACATAAATGAAGCTATCAGCAAATCAATAATAGAGGCTATTTATTGATAGTCGGTACATTTTTTTACTGTTACTTGTTGCAAAGCTCGCACTTTTCCAATTTACACTTAACAGCTATAATACGCATTCAATTTCAGTCACACAATTGATTTCAAACGCTGGAATTTTTATTTATTAACCTTCAATTTATTAATTCAAACAAAAAGTTCAATTCTACTAAACTGCTTTTGCAATAAATCAAACTTCATAAAAGTAGTAAACACGATTACTTCACTTACTTTTCAAAGTTTAAAATGTGGGATTCTGATATATTTTAATAACTTTATTTAACTTAAATATTTACTAGGGAAACCTCGTCAAGACATGACGGTTAAAAGGATTGAAAGATTTCCTTATATACAATATTGGTTGTGTGATTACAATCCTTCGGAGTTTCATGAGTAATTATTTAAATAAATTCAACCAAACATAGGCCGGGAATTGTTTGTGATATGGGATATAGATAATAAGCAAGCGATCAGTGACGTGGTAAGCAAGTAGAAGGAGGATGTTAGTTCCAAAACGTGATGAAGCGAGAGATGTAAGTAAACATTCGGTCTCGAGCGTATAGAAATGCATTGATTATAAATAACGCTTTTAAAAACATAAATAAATAATTAAGAAATCGCAAAACTAAGGAGAGCTGGCAAATTACAGCGTAAAACATGTTACTTGAACCAGTAAAACTCTGAAACGAAGCGTAACGAAAATAAGTTTTGTGTTTTAAATAGGTCTAAAGTATTTTGAATTTATAACTTTCAAAATTTAAAGACTAAAGAAAATATAATTTCAAAGCTTATAAGAAAAGAATTAGCAAATCGGTTTTTTAAAATTCATAAAAAAGAACTATGACGACATGCAAGGGTTTGTCTATACATCAGACCAATTCGAATATCTATTAAACACTCAATGATGGATGATGGAAGGCTAGACTGTAGGAGCTGCAGCTGCCAAGTTTTCAGAGAATATTGAAGTTTAAAATACAACCATATTCTGCTCATTAATCATTTACCTTTACTTCATAAAGTTTTTCTATATTTTATTTTGTTCTTTATTATATTAATTGACTATTAATTTAATTATATTATTATGTATTAATTTAATTCTTTGAATTATTCGTTAGTTACCATTGTTCTAAATGTTCATTATTCTGTGTCATCTGCAAACCAGAAACTGTTGGTCAGGGTTCAATAAAGAATTTATATATACAATTTATATTTTTGTATTCTATTCTGTAAAATTCTATTCTGTCTTGTGTATCTTACTCGTGCATGTTTGCATAAATTATTTGTAGGTAATTTTTATTTTTTAATGCTCAGTTAAGATTAGGATGTTTGTAGATATAGTGAGGGTTCCGCGATATGAAAAATATAGTATAAGAGTTCCGCGGAAAAATAAGTTTGGAAACCACTGATCTAGGTGAATCGATAAATGACTAACAATTGCAAGATTTTTTATTTAAAAAAAACACAAAAATGAAAAATCATTCCAGGGAAGAATGAAAAAAAACAAATGATGAATAATAATCCTAAAAAATAATATGGCTCATAATATGCTCATAAAATTTAAAATTTATCACTGATGATGGATAAATGATGATATAGTTTTATTTTATTAATTTTTAAATTTAATAATTTTGGTGTTTTGAACTAAAAATTAAAAACGAATAGACGATGTTTAAAAATGAGGTTCTAATCTTCAAAAATTGAAAAATTGAAGGCGTACATTAATTCAAGGTTATGGCGGAAATTTATTGTATTGGTAATTTACCAATGTTTACTTCTTGAAATATTTCCAAAGTGGAATATTTGCCAACATTACATACAAACGATAAAAACTCAAACTTCGGTGCCTTAATACAGAAACAACTACATATATTTCCTATTTTTAATTGATTTTTGTCTACTGTTTTAAGATTTTTATATTTTTTTAAATACTATAAAATAAAACTACTGGATGACTAAAATATAAAGATGAGAGATTAAGATATTGAGATAATAGCCACAGCACATATCAACGGTTTCGATTCTTAACGGTAATAAAATATGGTGATGGAAGTGGTCTGTTAAAAATGTAGTTCCAAAAATTTACACGCTGGATTTTAAGATGGCGCCCCAAGTGGATGTCCGATTTCATGTATTTAGAGTTAATCATTTTAGATTTATTTAATTTAAAAATATAAAAATGAAGTAATGTTGGCTAATCTATTAATTCTTTATTTTTATGAAACTTTTAGAAAGTTAAATACAGTGTTTATAGAAATAAGTAATGTATTTTCAGTCGAATTTGTTTTCCACTATTACCTTAAGCAAAATATTAATTGATTGTTTCTATTATTCATTCCATGAAATGTAAATCGTAACATTCCAAAAGGAAATGTCTGAAGGGCTATTCTATTAAAATCTACCAAATAGTGAAGTACGTAATAATGTCCGGCTGATATAGGGCAAACTCCAACAGGAATTTGTGCAAAAACTACACAGCGAAAACTTCAATATAAAAAAGAATCAGGTAAATCGACCCAGTGGAACTCTCAAACGAACTGGAACAAAGATAAGATAACATTTTTATTACCAGGTACCTGGACAGATCCAAAATAAAACCGAAAATCTCGTACCGAACTGGAACCGGAACCGTTATTGAATAAAATGAAATTCTCTTACCGGAACCGAAACCCCTTTTTTTCTGGTTTTTGCGGTTTTTAGCGAAAAAATTTAAAACTGGAAATTAACAAACACCACGATGATCATTGGACGTCGCTACTGGTGCAAAACATTAATGAATTTAATTCAATTTCCGCCTTCCGATTATTCCACCAATCCATGGGCGGCTCTCAATCAGTTAACTTAGAAATAGCAATTAAAAATGATGGAGGCACAACGCAATCCCTCTCAGGATTATTGTTTACCAAAACTGCATAAAGTTAATAAAAACTGTAACATGATTACATTATTGTTACCAGGCGCATGCTGGCCCACCGGGATACCGGGAGTTTCCCTGTGGGCCTTTATAAAGTTGGCTCGAAGGGCCCTACGAGACGACTGAATTTAAATTATCAACAATTAAATTATATTTAAAGGAGAAACAATATACCACGCAGCTGTTCAACTCGACCGCACCTGACGAACAGCAACAATTGAATCACGCCCACTTATCCCTCCCAACTCTTTGTCCCCTTAGTTTATGAGTATTCGGAACACATGTCACAGGCATCATTTGTATACGTTGTTGTCTATAATCCAGTGCTTATTTGGTTTATTTATACCCTTACGTTAGAGATTAAAGGTGATTTTCAAAAAAATTATTCTTAGTGTGTTACTACTATTGCCCATCAAATGCAGCTTGGCCTGCGGAATGCGCAGATGGAGAAAAGAAAGAGTCGATGTTCAACAAAGACAAAATGTAGGAGGTAAAGAGAAAGTACGATCTGTGGTGCAAGTATTTTCAACTCACAAAAAGGGTGTAAATTGAAATTTACTTTAGCGATACAAATCTTTATTATACCGTTGTGTAAAATGATCAACAATCCAAAAATAAGACTTTTTAGGTAGAAGGATTAAAACTAACGAGTTTTTGTGATAAAATCTTAGCGTGTTTCTTTATATATTTTATACTTTTTCATAGAATGTACCGATGTGTACTAGACAAGAACGTTAGGTAAAATGAGCTACTCCTACCCTAATGCCGCAAATATTATCCGCATCAAAACTTTGCCGGTCAAGCTGAATTTGACAAATTGTACATAATTTTAGGTTAAAATATGAAAAGGAGTGAGTTTGAATTGCGACGCTCTTTGATCGGAAATCGCTTGTCGATGCAGTCAGGTCTCGGGAGCCAATACTCTTTAGCGAAAGTGCACTCGTCAGTGGCTGGGTCTTTCAGGACAACTTCAGTGGAGAAACTGTTTCCAGGGGTCTTCGACGAGGTTAAGCAGCTTCAAACGGTTACGGATTATTATTATTATTATGCACACATTAAACTATCACTTTAGCAAACCTTTAGTTTATTAATCAAACTATAGCACATTACAGATATGATCATAAATAATTCAAGTTATTATGCCAATCAAAACTAACATTTTGGTTAGAAAAGTGTGCAGCGGTTAAATACACTATACTCTATATATATAAATTAGGTATTTCGGTCGGTTTCGGTTATGTGCAGTAGATATATGTTTGGTTTGGTTGTGTTCGATACGGGTGTATTCGGCTCGGTGGTGTTCGGGTCGGTTGTATTCGATAATTCTATTCGGTTTGGTGGTGTTCGGTGCGGTTGTGTTCGGTACTTGTGTTAGGTTCGGTTATCTAATATTCGTTGTATCGGTTACGCTGCAATTTCCTAGGACAGTCGGCCGGCGGAAACTGACTTCGACTGACATCCGCAGAAATCAAACGCGAATAATTAAATTCAGATAGCTTTCTAAAGTTCGCTACCATGCGTCGCGTAAAATTCCGCTTTGTTTGTTAGTATTAGTCGCCGGTTCTGTTCAGTGGAAGGTAGATTCCAGCGGAAAAACGCCGAGCAACTCAGTTCAAGAATTAACTTGTTATTAATAATATGAAATCTGAGCTTACATTTTTCATGCAAAATGAATCAACAATTTTCGTTTAATGAAGACAAACAATTAAATAATTTGGAGAAACAGTATTCTGCAAATTAAAAATCTATATAATCTATCTATAAGATTTAGTTGTCAAAAATCTTTCTGTAGGAAACTACCTCCATCACTAAATCACGGTGGGTCAGAAAGAGGATGCTTTCGTTCTGCTTCCTTTCGTTCTGCTTTCGCTTCGGTCGATGTCAGTTTACGCCGGTCGACTGTCCTAGGAAACCGCAGCTTCAGTGTATTATACCTTCGGTCGGTCAGTTTTCTGCTAGTTGAAACGAAAAGCGACTGAACCGTATATTAAAAACAAGACTACATACGTAGTTGGCTTCTGCAGGAAAATTTGGAAGCGTTGTTTTTTATGGCATACGAATCTGATATAAATACAAACATTCCTGCGAAGGTACTATTAGTGACAGATTATGCCAGACAAGCAAAGCATTTAAAAGACACCTACAGTGGTATTAAAACATATCAGTTATTATTTTTCTTTGAATTATTATTTCGTTGTATTTTTTGTTTTATATTCGTATATTTGTTAAATATTTATTAACGTTCCACGTTTGTTCAAATGTTTAGTTGAATAATCAAATAATGTTGACTATATATGTATTTAGTCACTAACAAGCATTATTAAAACCCTTGATCAGTTTAAAATTTCTAATAATTAATCTAAATAAATAAATTATTCTGAAAAAATTAACTGAAGTGGAATGGTGGGGCCCTTTAAGGGAATATATCCGCGAGCCCTAAAATTGATCCATCACGCGCCTGATTGTTACTATAATTATAAATTATAAATAAATTTATCAATTAAAGCTGCTGATCTGTGAACTACTCCGTAGTAGTTGGGAATTGTTTTAGTTTTAAGAAAAAAATATAACGGTTTAAAAATTTTTTTATGTATATGAAACCATTGATTACAGTTTTTATGTTTATTTAATGTTACAGAATTTTTTAGAACAAGTGTTAGAATTTTAGAACATTATTATTTTTGAACAAGTGTTAATAATTTTTCCTGAGAAACATACTTATTACCAAAGCCCTACCTTTTTTAAGGAAAAGATTAGCATAAAATTGAAAATAACCGGAACCGAAAAGACCCGATAAAAACCGAAATAAATTACAGAACCGGACCGTTTTTCTCAACAAAACCTGAACCAGCACCGGAACTAATAAAAAACTGACGCTACACCGGAACCAAACCGGGATCTTTATTATGTTCAGGTCCTGATTCAATTTGGTTCATCCTTTTAATACATTCTGCTTTACTTAATAATTTTCTTATTATAATTTTATATCATAATAACGACACTTCAGTTGTGATTTTTTTTAAAATACAGTAATTTTCGCACTAATACAAAAAATAAATATTTGATATTATTGCGCTAGTGCGAAAATTAATAACGTGAACATATTTTATAGAAGAAACCCGATGTTTGATTTGTTATATACGATATTAATAGTGCAAATTTTATAAATCAGCACGTGCAGATTCGTGCGTTTAATTATTAAAATAGCACGCCAAATGCATAGAAACACCTAACAGTGCACACGCAATCAATTTTACTTATTTTGACAACTGAAGAAACGAACTTCTTACACAACATTTAATGATCTCATTCACAAAAATTCGCATTGTTTCTTGAATAAGTTTATTTAATAATAATGTATTAAAAAAGAAGATAAATCCTACATTAAACGGTTTGAGAGTTATTTGTAAATTGTTGTAAACATCACATGTGCATTCAACAATTCATGGCAACTGAGCAAAATTTCAAATTTCGCTGTAACTAATAGCTCTGTCATGTAAGATAGGTTGCATGATTGACAGTGGTACTTTAATAATTGAACATATATGCAGGAAATTTGCATGTTCAGAGATATAAAATGAGCACTGTACATATAAGTTTGTACAGTATTTCAATGATATGTAAATGGTAGTGACTAGTCGCCTCTAGTTATGCAGCACGTCTAAAAGCATAACCATTTTGCAATTTGTATAACTATTAAATGTTTTATGTATAAAAATGATTGTTAAAGTATAATGAGTACACTGACGAAATGCTTTATTAGGAATTAGTATTTTTTGAGAAAAAAAGTTTCATTATAAGGCTAGTATGACACGATACTAAATTTTGTGTAAAATTTGGGGAAATTGTCGTATTAAATTATTTTCAAATATTTTGTTTAAAATAATATACGTTCTGTATGCCACCACATACAACTTAAAATTATTTTTGTCAAGAATTTCGAGCGTGAGCATGCGCATTAGTAAAAAAATAAAGTTATAGGCGGCGTTTTACGGTACTTTAGTCGGTAACTAGATGTAGTGACTATATAAAAAAAGTACTAGCAGGGACATCTACAAGATCAGCTGCTACTCAACATTGACGTCAAAATTGTCACTATAATCATCCTAACCTAATATCAGAATGTTGTTTATGTAAACATGACCTCACAATTCAAAAGTCGCCGCGCTGATTTCTTGTATCAACCCAGTTTTTAGAACAAGTTCTAAAAAATTTTACAGAAAAAAATATTTGTATAATAAACGGTCATCTGATTGATGGACTTGCATGAAAAAACCGACACAGATCGTTTTACTGAGAAGTGACTATTTTGTACAGCAAAATAACTAGAACTAGTTCATGGACTACTAACAAACTACCCAGGTACACAGAAGAAATTTAAATTCCATGTGAAACCTTAAAAAAAAATTTGAAGCAATGTTATTCCATAAATCTGAGAACCGGAAAACTAAATTATAAGTATAGTTGGATAACAGACTCGTTATTTTCAAAACATATCGCTTGAGATAAATTAAAAACTATCAAGTCTTTTACAAAATATGTTCCGAAACGCAGCCGCGTAAAACCAAGAATTTCGTTAGAAATTTCCACGATTTAAGTTGCTTAGAAGATGAACAGCTGAGGGGCTCCGGTTAGTTTCTGATTGCAAGTAGAGTAAAAGAAAAAAGTACGTGTGTTATAGTTTGAACTAACAAGATTTACTTTCGAAAATAACAAGTTGTAGAAATTCGGTCCTTTCATTTCATGTATTGGTATTCTCATGCTTTGATCTTAAATAGTATATTACAGTACAAGTGAAGAAGCTAAAAGTTTTACTCACGCGTGTGTCGAGATTACACACGAGGCGAAGCCGAGTGTGTAACGACACGCTAGTGAGTGACTCAGTTTACTACGAGTGCTGTATAGCGTTTTGTTTAATCCTGATATTAGAAATTTAAAAAAATAAATAAATAAATTTAAATTTTTAGAATAATTGCAGAAAGATTAGGAGGCGGTTTTCGTTCTTATGGTTCTTATCATTCGTCATAAAACAAACAATCAATTTGTCATTATTTGCCAACAAAGATCAATTCCCTGTCATTATTTGTCAACAAAGATCAATTCCCTGGTATTAATCAACCGATTTTTAACAATTGCAATGTTAACTTTCATATTTATAAGTAATTTTATCCAACACCTCTATATAAATACCATGTTTACTATGGTCATTTTAAATAAGGAAAGTGATTGTTTATTGTTTGTTGATTGAATGAAATAGTAATTTTCAACGACAAGATTGAACAAAAAAATTTTCATTCACGAAAACAGTTTTCATAAATAGTTTGTACAAAATATACCTATTATGGCTATATTAAGATTCGTTATAATTTATACAGTTTTACGGAATACTCATAACTTTGTTCGTCTTCGTAAAAATTAGATTGTGTACTCTGTATATGTAGCTTCATAGCTTCTGGGGCTTGGTTCGCCAGGTAGTACATAGTAGTAATTATTATTATTATAATTCTACGATAAAACATTTCTCTCGCAATAAACCTGGTCTTACTACTTATCCACAAAGAAAAACAGAAAGTTTTTGTAAAACCACTTTGCTTGCACAATAAACTAATAACTTTAAAAAATCTCCACAAAGATTCCCTTCCCATACAAAAATTCGCCATTATCATAACATTCAATCTAAGTGGACTAATCTAATCGATTTATGTGCTGGAGCAATTTGAGTTACGGGTTTGTGTTCAGCATCAAAAAATCTATTAGAATCACCCTGCCTGGTTCAATCGCCCAAAATCCACGAAGGTGATTATAATTTACATTCGTTTTCAGTGATAATATACCTTCAGGATTTATTTCTAGGTAGGAAGGTGATTAAACCGGATGTCGGCATGTGTTCTTAAATTACACTTGAATAGGTCTCTTCAGTGATAAATCATATGACCCATATAACAGTATGCCCATATAAATATGCTACGTAGGTCAAAAGATCTTCAATAATACCTCACATGATCTATGTCGTATTATTTCGTCGCCCGGTTACGATAGGTCATGTCCTCGCGTGTCTTTGAATTGTCTTTTAAAAGTCCTCTTCAATGATATTCCACATGCGACAGGTTGCCATTTAAAAATTTAATGACCCTTGACTTAAGTCACTAATGCTTCATCGAGTTGGGTTGCAAATGTAAACTTAAAGCTGTACATGACCCTACAGATAAGATAACCCGGTGAAATCCTCAAATCGACTGTTAGCTTTCCACATTGGACTCGCAGACAGGAAATTGAAAACATAGAGTAGCGCTTCCGCTACTTAATATAACCGCGCTTTGATATTATACCTTGAGAAGTGATACGTAAAGAAACTTTTTAAGGAAAGAAAGTTTTTGCAATTAGATCCCTCTTTAAGTTTTACTAAAAATAATAAAAAGCACAACAAATGCAATTTTATCTCAACTCAATATAATAGCAAGTACAAAATTAACTTTTATATTTTACAAGATGTGTAACTAGGGCTTATATTTTTCTTAATAAAGAAAATTCACGTTATAGATTGCAAAGAAACTCGGTGAGATATGATAGATTGCATAATATTGTAACCATCTTTACTTAGAACTCGAGTTTCGTGTGAATTGTTTGATAACAGAAAAATATTAACAGTAACTAACGTCTAAAACTAATTAACACACAGAAAGACTAAGCATCAAGCGAACTTAAACTAATTTATTTAATACTACGGTATTATTTATTTACACTAAAGCCTATTTATTTATATCACACCGCTTCTAATTGTCTACTTCCTTCCTTGCGCGGTTGCCGTGTTTATATATCCTTCGCAGAGATTTCTCGACGCAGTCTAGATTTTCTCGGCGCTTGAAGAACACATCATAGTCATTAGACTATGAGATACATAGATGCGCCTATAATAGTATATATTGCTTTTAAAAGAATTCTTATATTTGTAGTAACGCGAAATATTAATTAAATATTTATTCTTCAAATAATATGGGATTTTAATGTAGTAATGTACTCAAATAAATTAAGAATTATTAAATGACAGAAACCGATTGGAAATATAAGTTTCAATAATGCAGATAATAAATGAATTTTGTTAATTACAGTAAGCAGTTAAGAAGTGTTAGGTTAGCTTCACAACCATTATCATTATTGTCGGAATTTTATTCTGAATACTGGTTTATTCAATAATATTGATTGGGAAACATCACCAGTTGTAAAAAACGCAATAATATGAATCTATCTATATTTTAATTTATATTGACTCTGACCCAATTGTAAAAATAACAATGCTATCTATCGATGTACAAACACGTTGATGCAATAACGAAATAAATAACTACTATTTACATTTTCGACCTATTATTCCATCGAATATTAATTACTATTACCTCAAATTATTCCAATTATTCCATAATAAACCAAATCAACTTTTTGTTTTGTCCCATCTTCGTACTTTTTGTGTTTATCCGTAAACGCATATTGGCGAACCACGACTTTTAATTTTGTTGACTGCTGCCCTAAATACATAGTGCAATGGTCACTTTTGCACTAAAGGGTAAATAATATGAGAAAGTGCATTCGATTATAAACTTTGGATACTCATTGTTCGTCTGAACAATGATTCCAACCACGTCTGAACAAACCATGTCTGTGGTTCTTGGATATCATTAAATAAAACATAAATAATGTCTTAACGTTATACTAAGATTAGAAAACTCAATATAAAATTGAAATACGATAAATCAAGTTGGAATAGCATATCTTTATTAAAGTGTAACAGTTTACAATATTAAATACAAATTAGGATGGTAAAAGAAAGTGATCTTAGTCAAAGGTCAACCTGAAAAAGAAAATTATGTATATTAGTTAAGGATATTAAAGGATCATATGAAAATCAAAACTGCACCTTCAATAATAATGCAAAATTGAAATTTTAAATAAAGAAATTAGTTTATCATAACTATAGTGATAAGCATTGTTATTGAAAGGGCAGTAAGAATGATCATAGAAAGGTGATATTTCTTGTGAAAATAAATATAACAAGTAAAATAAATAAACTAGAAGTTTCTCAGAGAGTTTAAGAATAATAAGTTTTGTTTTTTTTATGAATACGGATTTTTTTGTAAAAAGTTCTTGAAAATAAAAATTATAAGTTGATAAATATTAAAGGATAGTTTAGTGTTTTATTAAAAAGGAAGAGTTAAGTGTAAGAGTTGAAAGAAGAAATATAAATTATTAAAATAATACTGAAGAGGGAAACATATGCTCTTACCTTATGCTCTTGAGCTCTCCATCAAGATTTTCCTAGTCGGCAGCTTACAGTGCTTCTTTGTATGTAAAATGTTTACAAATATTTTGTGGAAATTTCTTTGGATATCTAAATCTTAGATCGTTTCTAGATTAGAATTTTTATTGGAAAGTGTTTTTAGAATGGGATCCCAAAATTAATCTAGGATGTATGGAATAGTAATGAAAGTAGGTTTTCTTATTTATCATTATTATGAGTGTTTATATTGTGTAACAGATATTCTTTATTTATTTTAATGTCCTGACTTCAAAATGAATAATTAATCAATGCTATATAGCGACATTACATTCATTAACTAAATTTTAATATTAAAATAATAATTTGTTCAAATGCATTTAACATAAATTTTAATGGAAATCCTTTCCCAAATAGTGGGGTTCCCAATTTTGGCTAAGTAATTAACAACATCAAATGATTTGGGTGGATCCATTATCTTATTATTTGATTCTGTGTTCTAATCTTAATGTATACCTTTGCGATCTTTTGTGTTTAATCTGATGACGATAACATTGTCGTTCAATAAGGACAGGTTCTTGTGTTTTTCCAATTTTCTACTAGAATCTTCGAAACTTTGAAATTTGAGATTCAAGAAACTATAAAATAAAAAATATAAAGCCCATTACCCAGACAGCACCCTTTGTCTTAAAGACATCTTTTTTATGTCCATATTATGTCTGAACGCCTGAAGATCAAGAAACGACGTCTTAAAGACAGAACACTGAAAGACAGAAAGAACACTGAAAATCCCAACCAGACATAATTAAAGAGGGCCTTGGATAGATCATCTTTATTTAAAAATGTAACTTTCTATTCTAAGAAAAAGAGATAATCTATTTTTTCTTGATTAACGTTATGAATTTTATTTTTATGCATAGTATTAATATTTCCTTAAATGAACACCTTCAAGCGGATATCTTAAAGATATTTTGTAGAAGACATCTTTAAGACGTTGTGATAAAGACATCTTTAAAATATTGTGATAAAGACGTCTTAAAGACATTGGGTTTTGTTACAATGGACGTGTTAAAGACGTCTTTAAAATAACATAAGGCAAAAATGGACATCCATAAGACGTCTTGAATATTTAAACTTTACATCTTTCGGATGTCTTTAAGACGTATTTGTGCTGTTTGGGTAAAATCTACATTGAATTTGAGAATTTAGTGACTTAAACTGGAATTTGAAAACTTTGACAATCTACCTCAGAATTTCCAAAAACTTTTAGACTTCCGAAGCCCGTCTTTAGAATCAGTAAGTAACTTATAGTCGTAACTGTATAAATCTGAAACTGTTGGCACAGCTTGGACACTGAAACACCGGAGATTTAAAATATTATAACTCAATTCTGAAAATTTGGAAACCTTAAAGAGCTATTAAGCTCAAAAACCTTAGATCAAGTTTACGTCACCCAATATAAAGCTAGGGCTTGAAACTTATCAAATATAACATAGATAACCATGTTTGTTTTACGCGGGGCACCTGTAATAGCTTTATCCCCACGTTCCTTCTAAGAGGACATGTTTGAGATACGCTCAATCAGTGCGCAATTGCATAGCCATTGCTACTACAGCCGACTTACTGGTCGGAGCGAGGTTGCCTATCCACCCTCTACTAGCTCACCAGTTTAGTACCGGAGCGATTAACTTAATAAGTGCTTACTCGCCGGACCCTCTTGTTAGCAAAGCTTCCTCCGCAACGTTTTAGAGTAATCGTTGAGAAACACTTGCGTGTAACTCTACCACACATTACATTCTGATTGAGTCATCCAGACAAACCTGGGATTGGGTAGACAACAACTAGTTCTAAGGATGTGGTCTGCCCACAAGCTAGTCTCGGATACTAGTGCTCCCCGACACCTCTAACAACTGCCAGACCTCTGTTTCCTGGGACTAGTCTCGGATCCTAATGATGTACGACACCTCGAAGTACTGCTTGTCCGTTCTCCCAGGTATAACATTCGTGACTCTTTTTATTTAAATATGGACGTACCTAGTAAGTACGTTCGCTATGGTGAATTCATAAAACAATCAATAACTACAATAGCCGTTTATCAAAAAGCTTAAGTTAAAAGAGTTCAACAAAGTTCATTTATAATGAATCGTTTTGTTAAAGTATAAAGCGCAGTTGATTATAACTTTCAAAAATTATTTGATTAAATTTTCTGCTGTTAACAGCTTTTTCTGAAACATAAAATTATGCTTTACATTTTTAATTATAATTGTAAATCTTTTTTCTACTACCTCTAGCTTGTCATTCTTATTTATAAACTAAAATAAGATTAAACGTCGGTATCCCCTGCTGTTTCTAGTTTCCCTTTTTTGTTTCACTCTAAATTTCTAATATAGTACGCCGTATAAATTGTTTTTCGGCAAGAAAAGTCAGAAAAAAATGCGGAAGCAAGATTACATAGGAAAGATAAATGATTAACTGAAAGACGTTCTTGGCAAAACACAACGCCAGTCCCTTGTGCTGTGAAGCAAAACAATTCCGTTTCTCAACTCGTTCGAAATGTCTGAACTGAAATGTCACCTTAGAAACCTCCACCACAACTCATTCCTTTCCTCCCAATTCCGTTTATTTAACTATCCTTGAAATATCTAACCCTTGCTTTATGGTAACAGGAGGTCAAGTGATCCGTGCTGTATTAGAACCGCGTTACCGTGGAAATCGCCCCTAAAATACTCTAACCTATACCCTCCAACCCCTACTAAGACAATAATGAGATTCCTTTGTCAACATGAGAATTTCGCTTTTTGTTGCTGGTGATTTAGTGTTGAATGGAGGTTGGGTTTTCCTTGTGGGATTACAAAACGTCTACGAGTGGTTTATAAGTCCTAGCACTCTTCCTAAATTATAAGGGCAACTTGTAGATACGCCTTAAAAAGTTTTCGACAGTTTTAGAACGTTTTCATCAATAGCACACAATATGCTGTTAGGCTATCTGGGTCAAACTTACTTCCTGACAACTAATGATAAAACGACAAAGATCGATTTTCCCAGCCTTGTCAAATCGTAGGACATGATTCACATCATGTAGCACGAGTAGACCCTGCTTGTTACATGATGTAAAATTAAATGTCACACTAACCTTAGAGTATGTTATATACGTTTCTAAATTACGAATTTCAGACCTTTTCTTCTTTTATTTATGTATGTCGTATTTAAATTATAAATTAGTTTATAGATCTAAAGAATTTTACATTAGCCTCTTTTAATTGTTTATGAAGTGAATTTGAAATGATGTAGAAAAGCAATGTTGACTACCTTTTTAAATTTTAAAAGAAGTTTATTTTAAAATATGTGAATGTAGGATGTACTTTCTACATTTATTAAAAGTACGGTTCGCTGTTCATCCTTCAGGATGCGGCTTATTGTGGTTATAATAATATGAAATGTTTCTATTCTGATCTGTAAGGGGTATGTCAGTCTATTGTATTTTAAGAATTAAAGTATTTTATTGAAGCATCTTAAGGACAAGGTAATAGATAAGACTTCAGCCAAATACTGAAGAGATGGCTCTTGAGTACTTTTGCAACACATTTTTCTAAACGTAAGTGCACTGACTTGAAAATGAATGGATTAAGTAAGGTATAATAACATAATCTCCATTGTTGCTAGGTGGGTAAACCCCAGCAGGGATTCTTTTTACTTACCTGGAGTTTAGTTACAAATACCTTTATTGTATAACTATTAAAACTGACAAGAAATTATATTGAAACGATTGCTTTCTGTAGAGAAATCTTAGTTGATAATAATTAAAGAAGTATTATTTTAAATTATTTTTGTAAAAAAATATCTTTAAATACAAATTGCTACATACTATAGATTAAAAACCAAACTGAAAACTGAGTAGTAATTTAGTTTACACTTGTCTAGTCTAGATGTATGTATAAACTTGAACATTTTAATTACAATTTAAAGGTTAATTGAGTAAATCTTCAGTATAATTATTATAAAAACTAGTTAATTTGAACAAAGACTTGTGAATAAATGTATATTTTACTTTCTAAGGCTTCCTTTACAGTCTTGTCCCTAATAGAAAATAAGCACTTCACTTCGACAAGTTCTTCGTTTTCTGTAATCCCATCTGGAGATGCACCTAAAAAGCGATATTCGTTACAAACATGAAAACCGCACTCGTTAACTTTTGAATTAGTTACACTTTCGAAACGTGTAATGGCGTTTCTTTCATTTTCGATGCCATACTGGATCGCCTTGGTTTTCAAGTCGGTGTTCCTGTACAACAGTCCCTTTCTGAGGTTATGACAGGGGGTACTGGTTCTTCTTCTGCATATTCTTCCAAAATTTGAAGCCGTAAGCCTGTTTCTTTGGGCTTGATGCCATTGAATATTTTGCCTTTGCCCAATGGTATCTCGGGCCATCTGGAAAATATCGTCACTGCTTAATTCGTGGACTATTGCTTTTTTCGACAGTTCCATCATCTTGATCTGGTTGAGCTGCATTTTGACCGTAATCCATATCTTCTTGAGAATTCTTATTAATTAAACGCCTTTTTCGTTTATATACCTTCCGTTTGGATCGTCTTATAGAAAAATGGTTTAAAAAGTATTTATCCTTCTTAGTAGTAGAGAGAGCATGAAATAATGGGCCCATATTATACGCTAATCCAGCTCCAAAACATCTGTTATGGTAGATCCCTTTCTGAACAAGATTTGTTCTTTTCCCTCCTGTAAATTTTGCAATCATTGCCATATATCTTTCAGCACAGTTCGTTGTCACATTTTGTGTCAATCGATCAGCTTTTCGCACGAGTCCATTGCATACCTTTAATAACTCCGGTAATATTGCAGACGATCTTAATAAAGGTATAGAATTATTGGCCGTGCTCGTTTGTTTAGAACAAACCTCTGGCCTGCAATTTTCATGATCTCCAAACACATGCATCATGGAATTTTTTAGGTCGGTTCTTAGCTCATCTACATTCGACGTGCGGGAAATAATTATTCTTATAAGTCCGCTAAAAACTGGAATCTTTGATTTAATTATATTTCTTGCCGTAACACTAAATGTCGTATTCTTTACTAAATTGTGTAGTTTTGCTGTAAACGCTCGAGTACAATGATTGGCACATTCCAGTTTAACGACATATCTGCCGTAGGTAACATGTTCTATTATTCGCGTATAAACACTAGAGTCGCCGTCCCCTACAAAATATTTATATCGTATTCCGTAATCCGATTCACTTCTATTAAACCCTTCAACTATTACTGTTTGTTCCATACTTGTGGATTGACCTGAATAATTTTTATAACATACATGTTCACGACTACCGACTGTACAAGAATAGCAAAACTTGTTCTTCACACCAATATATACAAGTTTCTTTGTTTTATAACCAATTATGCAAGCTACACCAGAAAGAGACGAGTAACTATGACCGTAAGTTCTCTTTGCCCAACTTCCATCAACTATTATATAAGGTATTCCTTGCTCGTAGTGTCCTTCTTCAATAGCCAATCGCTTTTCTTCTTGAGCATTTTTCTTCATTTGTTCCACCAAGTGTTGTTGCCATTTCATATGAATCAAAGTTTCTACCTTTTTGTATGTCGTCTTCATCATCATCGGTATATCCATAACAGACAACAGTTCTTCTGTTTGCGAATACCCAATTCCAACACTTGAAACTCCCCACACTAACGCTTGATTGACATTTGTATCTGGTTTTTGCGTTGTGAGGGTAGTAGTTCTATTACAGCTTTTACGATGATAAGTAAAATATGAAGTTAAGCCATTTCTCTTTTACTAACTAAATGCAACACCAAAAGTTTGCTTTTGTCAAAATATTTAGGAAAATTTTATGAGTATATGTATTTTCAACATGCAGAAGATCTAAATAGCACTTTCTTAGAAATTGTGGTTGTTTATCTTGACTCTTTTGTTATGGAATTACAAGTTACTTTTCTATTGTACTAGGATTAACAGTAGGGTCACAGCGGCAGGTAACAACAACTACCTATCCTTTATTGGAATTTACACTGGGAAATTTTCAGTCAGTTGAGAAAAAAATTCATCATAATGAAATATTTATTTACTTTTATCACGTTCTATTTATTGCTACAGTTTGAATGTAGTATTAAATTATGTGAAATTTTGATGTTCAGGAGGTTAGCTAATTTTTATTAAAGTTTTAACACTTCTGTTTCATTTAAATCAGTTTTTATTGTCTTCTAGCATTAAATTATAGTTTTTAAAATATTTTACATATAAATGCAATTTTTAAATTTTGAAAGCGTAATAAAATTTAGATCAACTCCTCGCTCTTAATGCGTAGAGAGTATATTCCAAATTAGGAGTTTGTAAGTTTATTTGTTTGCAAGAAAAGTAAATAAAACCTATTTGCCAAACGGAGCGTCAAAAATAATTTTTTTAATTATAATTTTATAGATCTATGTTAAAATAACCTACCTACAAGAAGTTTTGTCTTAAAAATAAAAAATAACAAAAATATAAGTATTTTAACTACATTCTGTATTGCATATTACCCACCCCTTAAACTGGTTCTCTACTTAGAATAGCTAGCTGATATAATCTAGTATAAATATCCAAGGTTCCTAGATGCAGCTGCTCTAAACGATAACGCAGGTGAGCACTTGTACAAGATTGAATGCCAGATCTACGACCATCGACTGCTTACACAACTTCATCTGCTCTTGCTAACCTCGCCACTTTCAATTCAGCCACTTTGTCATGCGTCAGCCGCATTTAAACAAACACTGAAGAATGTAGACAGTCTCGCATCATATAATTTTCTTTAAAAATCAAATATTTTCTCATGGTTGAATCCCTGCTGTAGGCACGTATTTTTTTTCAATTCCCCTTAATAAATCTATTTTATAGTTCTATTTTGTGTAAATAATCCCTTGCACAATATTGAGTTTCTCAGAACTTCAAAAGAATTAAGTGCTAAAAATTGTAATAATTCTTATTAATTTCAAATTTCTACTTTATTACCACTGTGCACCACTGTGTAATAGAGAAATAGAGATAAATTTAGCAATTTTGCTATTGGCTAAACCTGTCGTCACATTCAAGTTTGAGTGGTCAAATTCAAGAGAAAGCCTTTTGAAACATAAGGAGGTGAATGCAAAAGTCTACCTTTCAGCATCGAGTTAAGCTTCAATTATAGAGGCGGAAGCATCGTGTTCCACCATTCCTAAGCGGATCGCTCTTCATGGGTCGGTTCACGACGAATTTACTTATGTTCCGACAACAAAGTTAAAATGCGATTGCAGAGTATTAATACACAGTTCCGTATCGTAATGTAAGAGAGCAGCTTAGTGTAGGGAATTTCTGGTAATTCCGTATTGTGGATCTAGTTAGAGACCAGTACTTTTTAAAATTGTTTATTTGAAGTTTTGTGTCGCATTGCCTATGTAAAGATTAGTTTTTGGCACAGAGAGTTTATTTGCATTTCCGTGTTGTATTGTCGGTCTATGTAGTTGTAAAAAGTGTTAAACTAAAATTTCGTATCGCATTGTCTATGTAGACATCAGTATTTGTGTGCGGATTTAGCAGGGTAATCTGCAGTGGTTTTCCCTGGTTATGGAAATCAATTTAACAAAGGGAGTGAATTATGCGACTTAGTGCACTTGATGATATGGAGAATTAGTCTTTGTTTTAGGATCGTACCGTTTAAATGCAGTGTCCTATATAACTTATTAAAAATATTAAACATTGTTTTACTATTAATAAATTAACGTAAGTCATCTTCTTTAATGGCTGGTTATTAAAAATCTTAGCAACGTTTCATATCATTATTTAAGCACCGTCCTAGTTTAAAAATATTCCATTGTTAATGTAAAATTTACACACGTTGTTAATGTAGATTTACAGTTTTAGTGATATTTTGTTTTGTGTGATCATTGGGCTTTATTTTAATGAATTAAGCATCTATTTGTGAGGTTATTGTAAAATATAGAATGGATTAGGAAAGCTGTTACGAATGGATGAAGAAATAATTGAGGTCTCACATGCTTTATGTAAGTGTTTACAAATGTTTTGTTTAAATTTCTTTGGATAATAGCAAAATTTAAGATCGTTTCTAGATTGGAATTTTTATTGGAAAATGTATTTGGAATGGGATCGCAAAATTAAGCTAAAATGTATGGAATAATAATTCTTATTTATTAGTATTATGAGTGTTTATATTGTGTAAGAGATATTTTTTATTTATTTCAATGTCCAGACTTCACAATTAATAATCAGTGCTACAGTTCGGCACAACAATTGTTGGTATTCTATTCATAAAATAAATTTTAATATTAAAATAAAAATTTGTTCAAATGCATTTAACATAAATTTTAAGAAAAATCGTAGTGGATTTTTCAATTTTGGCTAATTAACATCAAACGTTTTGGGTGGCGCCGTTCACCGTATTACTTGTTCCTGCATTCTAATCCTTATCAGTAAAGCTCTGAGATTTCAACACCCACAACGCTTGAGCATAATCTAAAATAATAAGACGTCACTGCCGTGACATAAGCTTTAACGTAAGTATCTTGTTATAATGCATTTGTTTTGGTATTTGGTTTATTATGTTTAATTCGTTAAGAAAAACGCTCGTTACAATTGACGCCCATGCGTAGAACTATTGTCGATGAGTTTATTAATTTCTTGAGAAAAATCCAGCTATATAGTGTAAAGTGTGTTTGTGTTATCAAATGAGTAACAATAAACGCTGGAAGAAAAACTGAGCATACGAATAAGCGGTGAAGGTTTTTTCCGTAAAAAGCTGCCCATTTTAGATAATAGAGAAACAGTAAAATCTAGAATTATAAGATTCTAGATGGTTTTAGAATTTATCTCAATTTTGCTAAATTAGTATCTTTTAATCTTATTGCTCGTAATTTTCTTCGAACTAAAAAGAACCGTTTAAAAAATGTATCATTATCACAAAGGTAGTTTTGCAAGATCTTTTTATATAGCTAATATTAATAATGAAAATAAGATTAGCTTAGTCCTACATTAAATTGTAAAACAAAAAAAAATGATAATAACTAAGTAGACAACTTGGTTCTGTAGATTTTCAATCAGAACAGAGTTATGAAACCTTAACTGAAAACTTATGAATTAACAATTAATAAAGTTGAATTCGATGATTGAAGAAATCAGGTAAGGTATTGAAATCAAAATACAGTACCACAAGAACCTAAAAGGTAGACTCTAATTACAGAATTATGCAAAGAAGCATATATAAGTGCACCCAAAAAATTGACAATGAGGGGTTTTACAATGAAATGTAGAAGTGGACGGTTCAGCAAGTAAATTCAATAGTAAACTCGTTACTGACAAGTGCACACTTTACAAAGAAAGTGAAAGAATTGTAATTAGGTTTGTTAATTTTCTAAGCCAATCATTTTAATCATTTTTCTGGAAATAGAAAAAATGAAACATAGTGTAACGAGCTCATTAAACTGAATCTTTAATTTGATTCGTTTTAAATAACGGCGTATACATTTGCAATATTTCCATCTTCATACTTTTTTAAAATAAAATTATTATTTTTGTAAACATATTTACTTTTCGATAAGATTGTATTCCTTTTTAGTAACGTATGTAAAACACTTCTGCTTATTGTATTGTAAAAAGACAAACGAAAAAAAAGTTAATTCTCTTAAAGCATTTTAATAAATTGGTTTTTATAATCATATGCAACATTTCATGACCGGTTTCTATTTTGAATGGCTTCTATCTTCAATATTAAAGTGTTCACAAAGGAACAACACGCTTTTAAATCTATAATTAATGTTTTACGAGACATCATTATAGCTAAGTGGAGCTCCATTTTGATAAGCTAGTTTCTGGTCTCGAAAAATACGCCTGCATCTTTTACTAAAAATATGGGAGTAATTTTCATTTAAATTTGTTATTGGCAGCAAGAATGTCATGTTGAACGTGTGATTGGGTGGATAGTTCTGGAATATGGTCACTTCTCCTAAACTTTAGAAGGATATGGACATTTTTCGCTTTTAGCGAGCAGTCTTTTTCAGGGGTGCGCAAACGCATGCGTCTGGGTGGCTTTGCCGTTTATCTCTTTCAGCGATAAATTTGTATGGCGTTTGGCTGGTAGAATTCAAGTGGGATTGTCCTATTATTATGGTTTAGTGTTAAAGGAATTTTAACATTTCTGTATCGTACCGTTGGAATTATAGTTTAAACCCTTGTCTGTGAGAATTTAGGATTCCGTCATCCGTCGTGCGCTTCGTTCGAAAATTTAAAGTAATAAAATGTACAAAAATGAATGGTGTAATTTAGCCTTCTTCAAAAAAACTAGAAAATTTGCCTCGGCGTGGTTATCACCTTTATTAATACTCATTAAAGTTTGGGTGTCCTCTGTGGAAATCTTAGCGAAAAATCAATAATATTAGATCGTTAAAGTCTTGTGTTTGATAACGTTGACTATTAGAATTATGATTCAAAATTGTTTTGACACCAATTCCGACCATAGAGGTTATTACTAAAATATAAAGTAACCAAATTAATAAATTAAAAAGTGGAAAAACATAATTGAAATGTTTGAAGTTCAGGGATCAACGACAGCTGCTCAGGTTCCAGCATCTTTAATATGTGACAGTGTTTGATGTTTTAGTGGTTGTGAATTATGGCCATTTAAATGTTGGTGCCAAAATGTGATTGATTAAAAATTATTGATTGGAAATTAGTTGAAATTTTATTAGATTCAACTAGTATAGTGTTTTTGTTTATAATTATAATCCATAATTGGCCCTTGCATAACATGTTCAAATATGATACACCTTTATGCATATTATTTGTAAATTGTAAATTTTCTCTTTGCTATTGTATATCCTCTAGCAACTATATAAGCGCAACATGATATAATAATCTTTTCACTAAAAGAATTTTTACAGAATAATTAACGTAGAAATACTCTTAATTACATATTTGCTGGGCCCGTTAACCTAAAAAAAACATTTTAACAACCTTCATCTAAAATATTCTTGAAATATGACCTGCATAAGCTCCAAAAATATTTATATGTTACGTTTACACTTTCATGCCAAATTAACAGGAAACCCAAATTTCCTTTGGGGCCTTCCACGAACCCTCGAGTTTACTAAAAAATGCATTGAATTTGCAAAACCCTGCCACATGCAATCTAATTTACACCAAATCAGGAAACTGTTCGATATTTCAATAGTTATAGAGTTTCGGTATAAATTTTGAAAGAGAAATTGAAGCCATCAGTGCATTTTAGTGATAAAAACTCTTGGGAAATCCTCCCCGGTTATAGAATATCAGTGGGCTCGTAAAGCGTTCTGGACGCTACTTTATATATCTTTATTGGCCAACTCCGAAGGGAACGTATCGTTTTACATTCCGCCTCTATACTCCCTTGTTCCGAGCTTCATTTAACTGCCCTTATTTTTGCTAGGGTCCCTTTTCACATCGATTGAAAAACCTTACACCCGGAAGCCGGGAACCTGCTCGCGCTTAGGTTTATTTAAAGTTTACTTAGGTTTTGAGTTACGCTTCCGAATCTCAAATTCCATAATTTATAAATATATAAATAAATACAACCAAACCATTAACTTTGAGAGTGAAATTATAATGAATTCATAACCTTCAAGCAAGATTATCAGGAAGAAGAGGTTTTTTCATCGTTAGCCCGTTGATTAAACCATGTGTATGAGGGAGTGGATTCTTGGAGACGTTTCAACATAGATAGAAAAGTATAGAAAGGATCGATAATTGATAACGTTTTTCTCTTGGGATATTAGAAATCCGTTGTTGGTGAGTTTCGAAGAAAAAGTTTCTTTTCCCGTGTTACAGATTTAAGTTCGATTGCGATGACTTATCGGATAACGACAGAATCGATACTTTTTCACAGTATAACCTAACCTTATTTTTCAAGTGTATCCGTCCCAAGGGATCTGAAAGAGGAGTTGCCACTTTAAATATTTAATGTATTTTTATCCCCTTCTTCCATATTTATTGTTGTTAGATCACTATAAAGAAACTCATATTAGTTTTATTTATAACACAACCTCAAAAAATGATAAAAGACCTAATTCAAAAAATATCAATTTTTTATACAACTTTCCTTTCTTCTCCCTCAAGCTCTATTTCTCTACGCTCTATATTAAAATATGTGGATCTCCCTGGATCTCTTTCCCATCATTTTTCCCGGCAGGGTCATCATTTTAAGCCTTCAACTCCTTTACAAGGAAAGGAGCTTTCAAGATCATTAATTCGTTACATTTGCTTACTGACGTTTTCAACAAGAATTTATAACTTCTAGGGAAAAAAGGAGTAAATGCATCCCTATTCAGTGACCCAGCATTTTCTTTTAAGGCTGGATTTTGATAAAATATATCCTGAGGGGTGAAAAGTACAGAAAAAACCTCAATGTGTGCTTATACTCGTGAAACTTGTACAATTAAAATGGAAGCGAGAGTTTACGAGAACAATGAACATTAAAAACTGACATATTGTGGGTAAGAATGTAAAGCGCGCCATCTTAACAGGAAACAAAAAATTAAACCACCCACTTTGGGTTTGTAATAAACCCTCGAAATAAACGAAGAAAATAACTGGAATATGTCGCCACGTATAACGAATAAAAAACCTTCTAGCCTCTTAAGTTTTACCACTACAAATAACAAAACTTAGAACAATAAAAGCGTCTGTTGGTGATTTCTAAAAGTTTCATACCTTTTTGAAAGAAGTCTACTTCTTGTTCGAATTTGTATTTTTTTATTCTCTATTCGTTGATGCTCAGGGGAAAAAGGGAAAACAACCAACATGATTATTTTTATGTTTGAACGGGATGCGCGTTTTCTGCTACAACTTTTCAATATTATGGTAAGCCACATACGTTGCTAGAAGGCAAACAATTATTTTTGCGTTTACCGCTCACTCATATCAACTTTTTAAATTTAGTTGGCATGTTTCTGTTGGATATCCACATACAATATTTATATGCCCTGAGCAGTTTTGAATATTTAAAGGACAATGAAATTGGCTTGTTTTAAAAATATTCAATAACAATATAAGGCTGTGTACATGCATAACACAAACAAGCAGCACCTATTTAGTGTTTAGAGACTCCACAAATGTACAATTGATTATGATTGTAACAATTTGAAGCTTCATTGTACAGCTTTCAAAGTACTATGTAAATCCTTTCTGTAAATCTGTACAATAAAATATTTCATTGTCCTAATAAATTTATAATTATTATGTACGGAGAGTCGTAAGTGGATCGTCAATGGGGACATGGGGGGAGGGATGTCTTATAAAAAAACCTCGCAAAACCGTGAAGATGCTTATTGTTTCGGTTACCGACAAATAATATTAGTTCACTATAATATATAAAAAACTACAATATACAGAGTGATTCGGAAATAGTGATATCCGTTACATGGTAAAATTTACCCAGACAAATATACATAGGTCAAAAACGTATAGCTTTCCAGAAAATGATTTTTGAAGTTTTATTGAATTTTGGATTCGGTCCTGACATTCGTAACTGATCTAATTATGGAAGGTAACCATGTCATTAAAAACAGAAATGTGATATGTTTTGTCTAGTGTAACAGACAGTTTTTCTGTCCATTTTTTATTTTAAAAACACCTTGCATAGTTATGAAAAATACTATTGAATTATTGTTTGTGAGACACGTTGTATAGTGAAGTAGGTTCGACTGTTAACGTTTATTTGCAATGCCATCTAGGTTTGGTATTTAAACTACAGAATATCGATTTTTCAATAATTCCTATATGGTTATAAATGTTTTCCGACGTCCTAAATGATGAGTGAATACCGCTTTACTCCAGAAAACATTGATATGGATTTTAGCTTAATAAAATCGATCCACACTTTAATTAGAGAATATTGATCCACACCTGCAATCAGTTCCTAGTATTTTGTAACCATAGAAGTGATTCACTGTAACCTTTTCTAGGCTCACAATAACCTGATGCACCTGATTGACATCTTCAACGAGTTATTTGTAGTAAGTTATGTTAGTAAACCAAATTAAATTTATAGAAATAATCAGGTAGATTAATTATATCATTTTTTTGTGGAAGCGTTAATTGGTTAACTTGATCAAAATTTAAAAGTGGATTATTATATTTTTGAATAAAAATTTTAATGTTGAAATTCAAAGAAAATTTTGATATGAGAATAAGTGAGTTTTTAGGTGATTCTGAATTTAATATTTTATATTATATTTGAAGTAATATTTTTAAAATAAGTTTTTAATAGTTTTCAAACCGAATAATGATCATAGTATGAATTTTTAATGTGTTGTTAATATAGTTGTATTACTATAATCCATAGTAAGATATTATCTGAATAACAACTAAAGGCCTTCCAGTTCTCTTTATTTTAAAATAAATAAATAAATGGTATTATTTCTTGCTTACTTCTATAATATGCTATTTTTGTGTAATAACAAGAGTGTTGGACATCGGTCTTTGCATAATTAAGACCGGTTCATTTTAAGATCTAGACCTCTGTATTGTGGATTATTAACGTCACTCCTTTATTAAAATTAAATCAATTATGCTGGCGCCCATATCTCTATGAATTTGATGATACTTCAATCCACCTATGACCTGCCTTAATCTCAAAGAGAGATAGAGTACTGCTATAGTGCCATACTCAGTATAGGAGTACTTTTGTTTTCCAGTTTTTTCTTTATTCTTTGTTTTCTTACGTATCTATATCAGGAAACGATAACCTGTTGTTATAATAAGTGTTATTTCAAAAATTAATTCTAGAATGTCCAACATGTAGTGTTATAATCAATCCCATAAACCCACGTGCATTTAATTGTATCGCCCTGTATAAAAAATTATTAGCTCATTTATAATAAACAAAAAATTACGCGAAAGCATTTCATTTGATTTTATGTTTATATTGTCACGAATGGAACAATGAAAATTAGATTATTCAACTATTTTATAACTAGCCATATGATGTGCTTTCAAACCAGTGTGACAATCTTAAATAAATTTGTCAACGCTATACGCGCAGTGCGGAATTCAAACCTGCTGCTAATAATAGACAATTTGCCATATCAGCAAACAAACCTCTGTTAGAAACACTTGCATGTCGTACTGGTATGCGCCCAGGAATAGATTACGGCTACTAACAGTTTTGGCGTACTACCGGCGACTACCTTCAGAAAGTTTAAGATTAGTATTGTATAATCTTAAAACACATAAATACAAGGGGAGGTTCATAAATTCGCAGAATGAAGGGGAAATAAGAGACGTACAGAATTTCTACTAAATAATCGAATAACCGAATCTTTATCAAGCACGAATGCGAACTAGCGTTTAAGTTACGCGGTGATGATCCAGCTAGCGTTCTCAACATAATTGTAACTAGAGACGAAACTTGGGTTCATTACTATGTCCCTGAACTGAAACAGAAATTCATGGAGTGACATAGAAAAGGTACAGCTCCACTAAAAAAGTTTAAAGTCACTCCATCTGTCGGTAAGGTTATTCTGCTTTTGGTTTTCAGAGAAGATAGAAGATCTATTACAGGCGAGTACTAATCAAATATATTACGGCAGTTACGCGAGTGCATCAAAGAAAATCGAAGTGAAAAAATGAGAAGAGGTGTGTTGCTCATTCACGACAACGCTGCTGTTCACAAGTCTCGCCTGGTAGTGGAACCTTTATCTGCGTGTGGCTTCGAAGAAATTGGTCATCAGGTTTATAGGCCGGAACTCCAAGAGATTGCCAAATATTAAAAAAGACCTTCGAGGGTGCCGATTTAGAGACAATAACGAGTTAAAAGCCGCATTTTGAAACAAAAAGTCAAGATAGTTTTTCGTAGGATTAGAAAAGTTAATAGATAGAAGTAAAAAGGGAGAATACATTGAAAAATAATAAAAGAATTTTATAAATTGCACTGTGTTTTACTGCTCAATCCGCGAATTTATGAACCTCCCCTCGTAAATGTAAAATTATAATATAAAAATACGTTAAATAATAATTATGCAATCGCATTCTATTTAATAATAATAAAAAAATTGAAAATGTTCTTTCTGTGTAAAAAAATTGTTTATGTATTCAGACTACCAAAAACGGCATTAATACTTTTAAGTGGATTTAGCATGAGTAATTTAGGAATTGAGTAATTGGAGTAATTTAGCGTGGTGTGATTACTTATTGAGCACTTGATAGAATTAGTCCTTTATTAATTTATTTACTTTTTAACAAAATAGTCTAGGTAGTGCAGGGATTAGCGTACTCGTCTCTCACCCGATCGGTGGGACGACTCCCGGTATCGCCAGATCTGGTTAAGGTTTTCTGCAGTTTTCCATAGCTGCAACACAAATGTGGGATTTGTCCTATACCGTCTCTTAAGTCGGCTACAGCCACACGTTGGGCCTGTGTAATAGTATAATTGCCACTCCACACCGCGCAAGCTTTATAGCTTCTGGGGCCTGGTTCGCTAGGTAACGCGTAGTAGCAATTATTATTACTATTATACTCTATAATGATAATAAACAGTTTTTGTTAGTAGTTCGTTACTAAATATAAAAAAGAATAGTTGTAGTTACCGAGGAATCAAGCGAACAACCGGCTTGAGATTCCAGAAATCAGTGAGGAAAACTGAATGACAGATTTCATCGGAAATTAAAGTATCCAAAACTGCCAGACAAAATACTATAGCGAGGTACTGAGAAACGGCTTTTTTGGCGGATCGCAGACGTTCGGAGAGGTTCAAAGCTCAAATCCAAATCTGTATTCCAAGTATTTTTGTCGCGTTTTTGTTCGCTGAACGACTGAAGAAAAGATCCTGCCGGATTGAGTAATACCAACCGCCAAGTACGGCGGTGGCTGAGATACGCGGGGTCTTTCTGTGCTGCAGGAGTCGGTGACATAGAAAAATTTACGGTATTCTCAGTACAATATGATTTTAGAAGAGTTGCGAAATCATTCATACTACAGCAAGATAATGACTCCCAAACATGGACTCTAAAACTTTAAAATCATGGTGTAGCAGCCACAAATACCCGAACTTAACTCCATTGAACTCTTGTGAGATGATCAGGTTATTTGCTGTATGGGAGTTTTACCTCTTGAGTTACTGAGCTCTATTAATATCTTGTATTGGTTAGTTTGGTTAGTTAGTTATTATAGTGTTAAATAAGACTTTTTATTTATTCTACAACCTTTTCGATTCCAATAACGTCAACCTATAGCAACCAAAGCATACCTTCTATTTACTACCATATCCATAATCGATGACAATCAAACCGACCAGTGTTACAAGCCCCTCATCTGACTGTAGTAGTGTGCAAGTCTCATCCACACTTGAGGTTAGACTCATCTGGGCAATGAAAGTCCGCATGTTGTACTAGGGGTGATGAGACTCCTTCGGAAACGAACCTCGACGGGTGAGCACGTTAATAGCTCCGACACTAGCCTGGAGAGCTAGTAGAGGGTAGCTCTTACAAATGTAACTAACGCTCTAATTAAGCGTAACCCAATACGTAGTCCCCTAAGAGGGGCCGTGGTTAAAAGTTAACGCAGATGGATTATCTAATTGTAGTAGTTACGACTAATTAAGCTCATCTAGAAAAAAATATATGTACCTTACGTGTCACGACACAATGACAACGTTAGGAAAAGTTTACTAAGCACTGTTCAAATAGAAACTAATATAAAAATAAGTTAAGAAATAATATCAGCTTTTGAGGAAAAGCAACTGTTCTAATAACTTCTAAATAAGTTGTTATTAGTTTTTCTTCTAGTAAAACTAATTTATTTCCAATGATATATTTGTTTAAAATTCGTGATTCTGCACCAGCTTGTATTTGAAACCAATTTTTTAATGCATGTACTACAACCACTTTTAGAAAATTTGATTTCGTTAATCCTAATTTGGTTACAAAACAGGTATTTATCTTTAAGGTGCTTTATTAAGGTGTTTAACATGCAAAGAATAATTTTGCGATTAGATAATAATTTCAAGATAACTACCGCAAAAAGTAACAAACCGTATGTTTTGTTATATATTTTTATTCTAGTACGTATATCAGCGGTATATTTTATGGGGAACAAAGACGGTGTTTGAATTATTTCAGTGCTGAAGTTTCTTTTGTGCGCCTTCAATGAAACTGAGGTAGGCGTTTTTAATTTTCAATTTTTTGTTCTAGAACAATGCAAACGTTTGTTGCTTTTTACTACAGATGAATAACGAGTTCCATCTGGGAAGAGAAAAGTTACTGAATTGGAAATCAACCAGATAAAATCTGCAGCTAGTACTTTAAAGCGCTGAATTGGATACGAACATTGTTCGGGTTAACTGCAATTAACTGCTTTCGGTACGAGCATTCATTTGTGAATACCAACACCAATTTATCTATCTGTTTACGTAAATAGAAGGCAGACAAATCTCACAGTATGACACAAGCAAAGTGGGTTCTTTGTATCTATTCCTACTTGTGCGAGACATCTAGGAATGAATACAGCGCGTTTCACCTTAAATCAGAATCATTGGGTGATTATACATACAAAAAGCTTAATATAATTATCTTTTATAATAACAGAGATAAAAATTGTTTCCACAGGCTTTTCCACAGTTTAATTTCATTTCAGTGTTTAACCTAAAATTTGCCTTTTAAAAGGCTTTTCCTCATTGTGTTATTATCAAACTTGTCGCTCCTAATTTGGCCGTGTTTTTGATTAGCCATTCGTATTGGTTGTTCCTTATTTGGTTATGTCTTGGTTCAGGATTCTTCATTAGTAAATTCTGCTTATCATTGTTTTTATAGAACCTTTGAAAAATATAATTATTCCCTTTTAGGGGACCAATTGTAAAATGCCTTGGAACAACTACTATTCACTTTCATCACTTGCAGAGTTTTAATAATTTCCCTCTTTTTCACCTATTTTGTTATGCTGTAGTTCATTGGATAACTTTAAGTTAATGCGGAATTCTGATTTATGCTTCTATCTTTACACTACGTTTTTACGACAAGTTTTTACATCACGTCTCTTATTACCTTACTGGAAAGTTTCTCTCTGAAACGTTGGGTTTTGTTATCTACTAAGCTTGAAGCCTCAAGCGTTTTTATCGAGTACAAGATATCTACATCAAGATAAGATATTCTACGCAAATTCACTACACTCTTCTAGACACAAAATTATTGATAATCTTTAAACTGTATAAAAATTCTTTCTAGTCTCTTTTAGGTTATGTATTAACCAAAAAACTTGGCTTTTGTGTTAATTTGATTATTTTGGTTGCGTCTACACAGTTGCCAGATTTGATCTAAAACTACCGTTTCTGCAGAAATCGTACGATGTATATCTGTTAGAGTTCTTTTGGATAATACAGATTTGTTTGATTGACACTGTTTGATTTTAGTAATTAGGAATTGTTTCTTTATTGTAATAAAATACCGAGTAATTTAATTTTAATTTTGACCTTAAAAATTGATTTTAATATTATAAGAACTGAAGAGAAGTATAATTATCGTTTATATAAAATTTCTGTAAAAACGGTGTTTGAACTTGTATGTAAGGTACGCTGTGGCCAGTTCCATTAGTCCCCAAAAAAGTATCTATTCAGCATTATTTTCTTCGATTAGCATATGCGATATGCTGAAACTGCCTGTACGTCTGAAAGGAACTACATTATATTGTATATAAATTATATGTAATACTATTGATTTTTTTATCATTTTGAATATAGTAAGTATAATGACAAATGACTGTTTCTTTTTAGTACTCCAATCCTTCTTAGTAAGACGCCAGCTTTAAGAGTTTGCTGTAACTTCGAACCGAAAGACTGTGTTTTTAGAATTTTAGCATCACGGGACCAAACTCTATTGCAAAAGCAAATAACCGAACGCGGTTTTGTGGAAACAATAGTGTTAGCGGCCTTTTCATGCATTTGTTGAATAGTTCTATTTGCTTTAAATTATTAATGAATATTATGAACTTGAAATAATAAAATACATACAATTTGAAGCAATATCTCTGTTTACGACAGGTGAACTTTATATAATGAAATAATAGGTAGTTATTCAAAAATTTACTTTAACAAGGTTTATTAATTATAAACATGTTATTTATTAATATGTATTGAATCGAACAATTTTGACCTTACTATTAGGTTCGGTCGCCAACTAGGTACTGTTTCTGTTCCTTATTTAAAAAAATAAATTAGAAGCAATAAGTTTGCCATTTGCTTTTAAATATTTGACGGTTTGGAAAATATTTTAATTTACCTAGTACACAAAATTTTTAGAAATTTGACAGGTGCCAATTCAGATGTCATGTAACCAGACTTTAATTGGGACTATTCTTGTATACTTGTATGTTAAGGTCACAATACTAATATATAAAGAAAGAAAAGTTTTGGCAGCCACCCATTCTTAAATTTCGCCGTATCTTACTATTCAAATGGAGAAACAATAAAACCTTGCTTGTGGGAGTTTCGATCTTAGATTTTTGCCCTTTCCCTTACTTACTCCAAGTCGACTAACTTATCTAAGCTAACTAAAGCTGTCAAAAAATTGTTAAGATGTGGAACTACTAAGACATGAAACTCACTTACGTTACGTTTACAGAATTCATTGTTGTCTAGGCTAGGAACATAAAGAAATATAGAGTCACTACATCTAATCAGCCAAGGCCATGCTGGCGGATTAGAGTATCGCTAGTGACGCCATACTGGGACGAAGATATTTATTCGTTATTTAAAGTGATTTATTCTTAATATTTTTAATATTCTATCAATCTATACTATCACCTTATAATATTATATTTTAAAAAAATTGACAGTTTTACTTCGTTCTCCAGGGACCGAAAGTTTTTCATACCTAGCAACCACCTCGGATGTTTTAATTTCGCTTTTGGTTGCCTTGGCAAGATAGAAAGTTACACTTTCGTAAAATCGTACAAAATACCATATAAATAAAGATTAATAAAAAGTTTCACAATGTTTATTAAATTATAACCTGACAATTGCTTTGACAGCTAAGCTGTCATTATCACGTATAAGTATAAAGAAACACGTCGCTAAGGTAAATACAAAAAATACATAACTAGATCAAAAGATAAGAAAACTTCCTTTATTAAATAGTTTCTTGGCTAATAGTAATACAGAATTAGTTAAAAGGTTAGAGTTAATTCAATTATTTGATCTTTGTCTAACTTAAAATTATTTTACCTTCACTAATTTAAAATATTGCCATGCTATATGACATGGTTTGGAAAATATGCAGCTATTTAAAAAAATGCTATTTGGGTCGCATAAGTTCTAGGAGGAAAATTATTTTTAATAAATTTCTTTTAATGAAACCGAAGCAAAATGTTTCAATTTGATAAATTATTATTACTCTAGATTACTCTTGATTATTACTCTAGAACACACTAGGTAGAAAAAGGAAAAATTCTAAAGTTGATTTGTCTTACTAACTTGATTAAATTTCATTGTTTAGCTAGCGATGTGCTATATCGGTACTTAGTTTTGTACACAAATATGAATTTGAAACCATCTCAAGGTTTGTTTTGACCTAAAACAGACAAGGTGCACGATTGTAATGATATGTGCAAATACTTATTACCTTACCTGCAGGTTTATTTTATAAAAAATGTCTTACAAATTAACGATTCGATAATCTCATTGTAATTTTGTTTTTTACTAAGATAATAAGGCTTATGGGGTGAAATATTTCATTGAGTTGTTGTCAAGCAGTTCCATGGGCACAATTGAGAAATAAAAGTAAATGTTGGGATTGTTTTTTTATACGTGATGTTTTGGTTTGAAAATACAAAATTCTGTGTTTTACCATGGGAATCTGAAATAATGTGAATAATGTTCAATAGGATGTAGGGATGGATTTTGTTGGAATAGAAGGATGTAACTAAGTGGTTTGAAGTAAATAATGTATATTTTAGTTTATAATTGAATGCATTTAAAAAATGATTTGGTTGACAAGTTCTAGCCATCTTATTGTGTTTTAGTGCAACTATTTGATAGCATTGAAAAAAGAGAATTTCTTTCTCTATCTAATTATATAATTTATTTAAACAATTATTAATAATTATACACAAGTATGTGGTTATGTAGATTTAGTTCCAAATTGGCATTTGTTTCTAACTAGGAAAATAACCATAGCAGTGTTTTGTTTTTGAAAAAAACTATAAATACTCCAAGCGTTTTGGTGACAAACTCTCTGTAAATTTAAATCTTTCAAGCAGTGCATATATCACCAGAGCAATAATTTTAAAATTTCAATGTTATGTTGTTAGTTCAAAATATAAACAAACCTAAATGTCAAAATGTAAGATTAGAAATTTGTGAAACGTAAAGTGATTAATAATTTGTTAAAGTTATTTAAATTTATCTAGTTGGATTTAACAATAATTTATTTTTAATTGAAATAATATTCAGTGCTGTGAATTTTATTAGTTAATCATTTTTTTGTAAGAAGATTTTTTTATGTGTTATGAGATTATCAATTTTAATTATAAATTGGACGATGGAAGGGAATTTAACAATTTAATTATTGAGTGGACTTACCTTATCTCAAGAAGACAGCTGGTTTTTAACAATTTTGATTATTACTATTTAATCTGGACATTTATATGAAAAGAAGTGAATTTTTGTATTTCAACCATTTTAGTTATGAACTATATGGAAGAAAGAAGATTTCTGTTTTGTTACTACATTAGTTGGTAATTAAAAAGGCGTCAATAGATTGATATTATTTAAATGTTTTAAGGTATTTAATTAGTTTAATTTTAGTGTTTAAGATAATACGAATGACAAAGATTTACCTCTGAAGATAAAAAGAATTAAACTATCTTAAAATTGGTCTTTCTTTGATTCAGGGTATTCAAATTTCATTTTTTTATTTATTCCATTTTTTTGTTTGTTCATTTGTTGTGTTAAATAAAGTTTGTCATTTCAATTCTAAATAAATTTATGGTTTATTTTTTTTTTGTTTTGTGTATAGTTTAATTATGTTTCATAGATCCATACTTCGTTGTAGCCCCGTAAAGCGACGCGCCTTTTGAATCTCAGTTGCGGTAAGATTCAAGTCTCATAACAATTATTTTAGCCGGAGGGTTTTCTTTTATGGTAAAGGTAGGTGGTTTATATTTTGTATATATTTTCAGTGTGCTTTTAGTCTTTAAGTCTGTTTTATGTGTTGTTTGTACTGATAATTAATCAATTTTAATAATTTATCAAGTTTTAATTCATTTTCATAAACAACCAACAACAATTATAAATAAAATTGACTCAATCCTATGTTAGCTAACATGTTTATGAATAATTTAGAAGATCAAATATTTCAATTAAATCTTTCTAAACACATTTATTTTATAAGATACATCAAAAATAAACAGCACGTGGGTTCTAACAGAAATAAACATCCAGAAAAATCTAATTACGCCAAACACCTTTTAGAACAGAATCACGCAATGACCCCCAAAAAAATCGCAAATTAGACATTTTAGAAGCTTTCGTGATATACAAACACAAACTCAAGGTACCTTTAATAAATGGATAGATTGAGCTCGGTAATTCCCCGTTACTGGACGTGTTAGATATTTAATTCTTATTTTTTTAAATCTTTTTATCTAGTTATCTATTTTTGTACCTTAGCTACGTGTTTGTTTATATTCATATTCCTTTTATAGTGACACCTTAGCCGTTGTAACAATTATCAGGTTATAATTTAATAAATATTTTGAAACTTTTATTAATCTTTATTCATTTCATGATGAGTTCCACAAAGTAAGGTTCGAGACAGTAAACGGTTTTACAAAGTATCACGATTTTGTCGAACTATCTTAAAACATTGTAAGATATTAAAAGAAATGGAGAAGAGAACTGTCTACAAATTCGGTCGAATACATTTTATCGTAGAGTTAATAGTAAACGCGTGACAAAGCGGCAACAGCAACATTTCAGTTACATGTCTGAAGATCCCTTTCTCAAAATAACTCTATTCTGCACTACCCTAATAAAAAACCTAGTGACATAATAAAATAAAAAAGAAACGATTGTGTACAATTTATGTCAAATAAGTTTCTTGTATAGTTAATAATAAATGTATGACAGAGCGAAAACAGTAGTTTGTACAACGTGCGTGAAAATGATGCCTATATCGCACGAGGATGACGCCGATGGCGAAGGACTTCAATCGTTTGAGGGCGATATGGACATTTTACTCAAGTTGTACCATATATTTTTTCCTCGACCAAGAAAAAATTAAAAAATAGATTGTATATCTTATTCAGAAATCGAATACAGGGATTAACCCGTGCTTTTAAAATATAGCTTCGAAAAGTGCGTTGTGGTTGTACAATTTTTAATAAATTTATTAAAATTTTCGAAGAAAAAACTATTATTTTTAATTTTGTCCTGTAAAAGAAAATTAATAAAGAGTTTTCTCGCAAGCTGAATCGAACCTGCGGTGGCAAGGACTTTAGTTCATTGCCAACTTGCTTCTACTGACTGAGCTTCTAAACCACATTAGCAATCGTGTATACTACACTCATTATAGAAGTAGGTTTACTTATTTAATTGATTTAATATTTATATTTAAATATAAAAGTACAATTGTTGAAGGTACAATTACACAAATCTTGGCACCTTCATATATGCCTATTATTAAAGTAGGCAACATTTGATTTCACTGAATTTTTATTTTATAACAGTCAGTACAAATGAACAAATGAAGTTGAGTTGAATTTCATTAATTGTTGGTTTTCATATTCATACACGTGCGAATTGTGTAAAAAACAGGTGATTTAAATACATGTAATAGAAAAAAGTACATAAATTATTCACGCAAAATTCAACGTACATAGTTACAATTCATAAATGCAGACTATTTAGTGAAATAAAATCAAACTTTCCACACTCATACTAAAAACTTGAGCCCTTCCAACAGTTAGTTGGAAATTTCCGCAATGTTGAAAGTTTTTAAAACATACTTAATAAACATAGAATTGTATGGCAAAAACTTCTATATACGGCAACCAATACAATTATTATAAATTACACATACGTATAGCAAGTCAAATACAGTCAAGATAAATAAGTCGTTAACTTCAATTTTTATTGACATAAGAATTTTATTCTTAAAACGAAAATAATTTACATTACCTGCATTTATAATTACACCACTTAAAATAATGGGTATTGATAAACTACTTTTTAAAGAACCATTAGGCTACTACAGATTTTCAAATGTGTTTAGTTAAAATACCGAAACACTTAAGAAATCGTTTGAGTACCGCCGGTCAAAGCAAAACAACATTTAAACGCTTTCATGGAACTATTATCAGTAATACAGCTTGCTTACTGGCGGTTAGAGCCAAGCAACGAATGCAAAACCCTAAACAAGGTGGTGGATATTTCTAAGAACCATCTTAATCCGAAAGCGGTCAGTTTTGATTTTACCAGACTATGTATTGGCAATCAATAACCTGATTTTATTTTTTGCAACAAGAGTTTATTCAATTATACCCATTTAAAATAAAGTTATCGTGAGTGAGGGTTTGACATTTTAAAGTTGATGCTGGTAGTGAGGGGGTTGAAAAATCAATCGGCTTATTTTTTGGGGAAATTGATATTTTGTACACTTTAGTTGACAATTGAGGTGGGAAGTTATCGAGTAAACACAGTATATAAAACATTTTCTCCACTTTACATTTACACATGGCCTTTTCTAAATGTAACGCCAGCCGAATCCTGCCCGCCAGTCGTACCTCACTCTAACGCGCCTTCGGTCATGAAATCATATTCATATTTAAGTAACAATTGAAGTGCCTTGAGTACATTTGACTGACTATATGTGCTTAGAAGTTTTGAAGTGAAGTGAAGGTGCAGTTCTTGCAGCCCGATTTTATTGATTACATAAAACCTTCGACATTTCGGAATTTCCTATAAACCGTTGGAAGCACTCGGCTTTTAGTATATGTGTGCAAAAAATCAAAAAATTGCTTGTACAATTGAATTAATATAGCATTAAAGTTTTTTTTTTAGAGAGACGTAATTTTTCTTTTTTCGTTTTTCAAGTTTCTATTCAAAACGTTGTCGATGCCTATTTCTTATGCCCTAAAACGTCTTCTACAAGACGGCGCAGGTTTCATTAAATTATAGCACGGAATCACCTGCCCTCAGAAATAAACGATTTAGAGGCGCGAGTTTTTTTTTCACTAATTATAGCATCGTACTGCCTTGAGTAAGTGATTGACATAAGTAAAATTTAATGTGAAACAAGCCTGTCTCAAAAAGCTTTCCAATCCAAACGAACTGTTTTAAAAGCCTGTTCTGAAAATGAATACAAAGCTATTGTTTTTCTATTTCCAAAAATTCCGGAATATGATAGATAATCGCAGGAAGTTTTTGTGTGAAGGTTTTTTCCTAGTATTTTATTACGCCTGACGTAAAATGATTGTATGAATTTTAAGTAATGTTTGTCTAAATGGCTGACTCCCCTCACCGAATACTTCAGATGCGGTCCGTATATTTACCGTGTTCCGTCCAGAATTTTTAACAAAGATTGAAATTTTATTCAGAAATGTAATAATAATAAAAGTTAAAAACATAAGCATAATACCAATAATTAAGACAATTCTTTTTAAGTGATTTTGTCAGAAAAAAACTTCATGCGTACATTATTTTTCATAGGTGACAACCCACAAATTCTTCTGAAGTCAAGAAATATATCTTACACACACTATTTACCTTACTTAATAACAAAATATTTCTATTTATGACTTCTAAAACTAAAAATTTGGAAATCACAATCCTGCAGACTTTGAGGTTTGAGGCTCCTGAAAGTTGGTGTACCAAGAGGTGAAATTGTAAACGAAAATACGGGGTGTAGCTAAGGAAAGTAATAAACCTTTAAGGAGTGAAAACTGGATGTATGTAATATTAATATTAATCAATAAAAAACAGCATACACTTTTATTAGAATTTCAAGAATGTTGGTTGAAATCTGCTTGAATAATAAATAAATAGTATCTGTTTTGCTTTAAGAATTTAATTAAAACCGAACATGCTCAAGGAGAAAAATTAATTTATTAAGCTATGAGACAACCTCACAGCATATTCACTGGATTGTCGCCACTATGAATTTGTTAAGCAGCTTTGAATAATGCATACACACCAGTGACACCTTATCAGTCCGCCGCAGCTTGCCGATCGTCAGCGTCAATGCATACTGCTAATAACGAGCAGGAGATACACAGCATAAATATTGTTCTAACGTTCCGAGAATACTACAAAGTCGCACGCCGTCGTCAGAAAATATTTAGGAGAGTGTACCTTCTGGTTGTTATTATACTTATATTGTGACAAGGTCAACTTTTCCGCATTCAAGATGCCGACAAACCAGGAGCATAAACCGCATCGATTCTGGTGTAAGTGTGGTTTCAACACTTTTCAAAAAATGGGGAATACTACCTAATCGGGAAACTGTAACAACTTATAACCGCAGTTAAATCTGTCGGCTGCCAGCTAACTAGTGTGAGGTCGTGGGTCTCACAAGAGGTTTTCTGTAATGAGCACCAAGAGTCGTCGGAAATATCTCCAGTATTTGCCGACAAAATCTGCAAAGAACAAACACACTTGCGACTACTACTAATGTGGTCGATTTTTCCCAATATAGATATCTCGATAGCTGTAAATATAAACCCCAGACAGTAAATATAAACACTCATATAAATAATAAGTCTTCAGGTATGATATACAGTGCTTTATTATTAATCAAAGCAAATTATCAGTAGTCAATTAAAGCAAGTCAATCAAGTGTAGTTATATTTGAACGGGGTTCTCACCCCGTGCGATTCATGCGAGCGGGACTTATTACTCTAAACCTGACTAAACTTCAAGTCTCAAAAAATGTATTTAACAGGGCGCAGTAAAATTAACGCGACTACAGGTACCAATCAGATTGCGCAATCATCAATTCCAGTAGTGAGCTGTGCAACTATTACAAAGGAACGCTATATATATATTGCATTCACTCGCAAAATTCCTAACAATGTAAACCGATAATATGCCATATCTGTAATAGTAGTTTATAAGTATATAAGAAATGAATACCTAGGTTTAAGAATGATAGTTATAAGAAATAATTACCTAGATCTAAGTGCTACTCGCACACTAAGAAAAAACTATTTAACACAAGTAATGCTTTATTTATAATAAGGGATTGTTGAACGTTATTATTATCATAAATAGTTGCTGCAATATAAGTGACTCACGATAGAGGTGTGTGTTATTTCAATCTTAATAGGACCGCCATTAACCAGGTTGAACCAGCAACCAAGTAACTGTACGTGGGCATGAAGCTCAACGTAGTGGTCTTTTAACAACCCAAATATATTATAATGAGTTAAGGTTAAATAAAGAGAAAAATATAAAGGTCTATAGGTAAACAAATCAAATCAATTACCAGAATGCACCAAGTAAACATTGAATTAGTACCTTAAATGGAAGGCGATCTTGTGATATAACCTAAAGTTATTCAGCTTCCAAATGCGGCTAACGGCGATTAAATATCAAACCCTGTCAAAAGAATTACAGTATAAGAGACTGAACGTAAAGAAAAGTTAAAAACTACGAACCTCCAAGAACGTACTTCTAACCTCCCAAAAGAACTGGCAAATCCCTTATGGTACCAATTTATATTAAAAATTGTAGCGTTTCCTTTTTATAAACAAGTACTATTCACGATAGTTGCCAGACAATGTTTACCATGATTGCCCAACACACTCAGTGAAGATGGGGTGGATTTAAAATAAAACAAACTAGGCGCCACACGTTTACAAAAAAAAGGAATTGGTAAACCGCTGGCCTCAAAAGGTTAAACGTGAACCCGCAGCTACTGCAACATTTAAATTACTTAACCTGTAAAGAAAAGATAAGCAAATCTTGAACAGTACTTCTAACTCAAGAAAACAATTGAGCAATTGGAACAGATTCCTTTTAAATTTCATTTATTACCCCAAAATAATACATATGAAAATCCTTAGTGGCTATCACTTGATTGACTTCAAAACAAATCGTATATAAAAACATCTGTAAGCTATATATGAAACCAAGGAAAAAATTCGTATATTATTATCTTGATGCTATATGATGTAAACAAATATTCAATAGTGAATAGTATAGATATCCTTGGAGATTAGACGTCTACCTTCAAGTTCACACAAAAGAAATACAAAATATAATTTAGCAAGTGTACAAAATTAAATAGCATTATAATACACCAATAATTACTCAGGTTTTATCTAGTTATGTAAACAAGTTCTGGTATTAAAAAAATATATATATTTAAATATTGATTGTAGTCCTTGTAGACAATGGTACAAAACTAACATAAATCTCTGACCTTGTCAATCTCGTGCTTCCACTACAGCTACCATACCATAAATAAAAGGTTTTAATTAATTATCCATAGTGCCATACAATGCCACCAAAAACCAAACTAAATGGATCAAAACGCCTCATGCACCAGTCTTGGATAGCGTGCATGAATTTATAGCCTCAACGAGTTGGGCGAGTACGGTCCTCTGCGTAAAATTTGATAGCGCCTGTAATTATTGTAACTTATCGGAAAAACTTGCCATAAACTAAAAGCCTTGCTGGAGAAGGCTTAGTACTTGAAAACAAGCGAAATCTTTGGGAACATAAAAATGCGAATAAGAACCGACAACGTCGAATTTAGCTCCAACTAAATTTAAAACTGTGTTGATATGAAAAATCCCTTATCTTAGGAATCCACCACAACAGAATTATTCAAATAACAATTTAAATTATTATTAATTTAATTGCACAAAAGTGCGAGGTGTAATTACAATTTTCTTAATAAAATCAACACAATTCGCAAGTGTTCATCTAAATACCGATAATCTGCGTTCAAGACTCAATGCTCGAATCTCCTATGCGTTCGTTGTTCCTACACATCTGCCGAATAAAAAAAGATAACCGGATTTCAATTGAAAACATTTTCTCGCCTAAAAATGTTAAAATAATGTATTAGAAAATTTTAGAAAATACAGGACTGGGTTGAGGAATAGTATTTTAAAATACAAGAATTAATCCAAATTAAAATAACCCGTTACAAAATCACCATCAAAAATTAATTATATATCTCCAAAAATGCAATTCCCATATCACAACTTAAAGGAAAAATCAATTTAACGGCGATGCCACTAAAACATTCCTTTAAAGAACTTGTTTCACGATTAAACGAACGAGCCAAGTGTCAGTCGTATTATCAAAAGGAAGTTAGTTCCGATCAAAATGGCAACTAAATATAGAGAGAATGCGGAAATCCAAACACAAAAGCATAGCTATGCAGGGTGCTACGAAATTAGCACGTAACAAGATATTCTCTTTTATTATCTCAAAATAAATGTGCTTTATAAAAAACTAGAAGAAAAGAACCTACAAGTTAAAATGAAAGTCAAGTAATGTAAATGAAAAAGTTACAAATTATTACGCATCATTATAAAATCATTAAATTCATTGTTTATAGAATTTATGTATTTAGGAATTTGATTAGTCATTATTGTAACGTAATTATGGAATAAGTACAAAAACACTACACAGCGAGTTAAGCAAAATAATCTATTCAATTCAAGTACAATCAAGCATAAAACCATTTAAGGACGGACTTCAGTAAATGTTCAAAATGACCACCACTCATTTGTATACACGCACGTATCCTTCTTCGGGGCGGCATCCATTATCCGCTGCTTTAGTTAATACAACAGGGGCGTACTTAAAATTTGATTTTCTGAAAAAGTAGAATGTTTATAAGGAAAATAAGTTCTAAATTATCACAGCTACGCTCCATTACAAGATTAACTATTATTTATGTTAGTTACACCCTGTATATACGGTAGTAGTAAATGTGAATAAATGTAGATAAAGGAGTAGTGTTTGTGTTTCGTTAGACAATTTAGGGATGCTAGTGGTTAGAAATCCCATCATTGCTCCTTGCCTATCATTGTTACAAAAATATTCAGGTGCTGTTTTCTCTTTTATTAGAGTGAAAACAATTGGATAGAAGCCGCCAACTCGCCAGCTGTAAGGTTTATCTTTTGACTTCATCAATGATAACCAACTGTAGGCTGTACCAGGTACATAACAAGGGCTACAACTTTTTCATTTACATATAAATATTTATATATGGAAACGGAAAAGAGGCAATTGCAGCAAAGTGTTCATCTCGCCAATCTCAAGATCTAAAATCTAACTTATTCCAAGAAATAATTGGGACTTTGATAACTGAAAGCAAGAATGTAGGTTAGGTCTTCTTTTTGTGTAATTTAGTACTTTTTTTACCTAAACATAACTAAACTCAGGAATAATAATGAGTTTGTCAATCGAAATTCTTTACTGAATTAACACCGATTCTGTTCGAACTCCATAAGTAAGAATCGTCCCCAAATCTACCTGTTTTAACATGAGAAACTACCTGAAAATAACTCAGAGACGTATATTCCCATTGGTTTCTCCTAGATTTTTATTTCATTGCGTCCGGCGCGCCGGTCCTTTGGGATGCTATGCGCTCCGACGGATTCCGCATTAGAATGTGTGGAGTAGACTGGACAAAATTATTCTTTTCGAAGTCATCGATATTAGACCACCTGTCTCGATTTAGAATTACTTGCCTAATATGTTGTATTATTACTTACTGAGTGAACATGCAATTGTTTTGAAAACTATTGCAGATCTACTCTTAAACCTCCTTTTTGCCCAATTTCTGTGATTAATAATTTATTGATGTGTACCAGACGAATATTCATGGAATGCGCAGATCGTTTCCAGTTTCATGGATTCATTTTGAGATTCTGATTGCAGGGACCGATAAGTTTGTACGGAAAAAGAGCATTGTACCTCTAGCTCTGCCCACTTGATTGATGGAGTGGATTGGGTGCATATACTTGTGTAAAACTGGTTTATATTTTCTTATAAGGTACTTTATAAAACTCTCCCACTTAAACAATGTTTACATTACACACACATTTTGATATAATTAGGTATTCGAGTAAAAGCAAATAAAGTAGAATAGCAGAAAATTGCGGATTACATTTGTTTAACTTAAATCACTAAAGGGTACCTTATAGCGAAATCAAATGATTGCGGACAGCAAAAAAGCGACATTTAATTTCTTGTTGTTGTCAACAGTATAACGTTGAAATTCACAACCCATTGATTGTTTGACGGTCACTTTTTAAAACCAAGTTTGTCCGTTACTTTGGTTGTCATTGGTTTTCTATTTCCTCGCTTGTTCGTAAATTCACGCCAGCGCTGTCAAGCGCTTTCTCAATGCTGCCGTTGATATAACAAAATGGTGCGCTTTTGCATTAGATGTTGGATGGGAGATGAAATAGAAAATGAGTTTTGATATAATTCGCTTTAGCGGAGAAAATCTCGCATCCAGCAATATGATCATTTGATTGTGTATACGTGATCAATCGTTAATTAGACGGATTAGGTTCTAGTGTTAACCATTTAGGTAAACCTTTTTTATTTCCCACCATGTGCTAAAATCTCATTAAAGTCTTTTTCTATTTTAGGTAATATTTCCCTATCGGTTGCCCTGAAGGAATCGTGTAATAAAAGACCTTTCAGTTTATCGAAAGGTAACATTCTTTGCAAATATTTAAAATTAATATCACATACAGGGTGTTTTATTTTCAGGTCTTTCTTTTTTCCTTCTTTTTATCTTTTGGGTTTCGTTGCTCGTTGTTTTTTTTCCTGTTCCTGCCCCTTTGATTTAGGATTGGCTTTAATTTGAAGGTCTTCCCCTTTGGGTTCGTACATGCCTACATACGTACAAGGTTGTATGTAACAAGATTATATACCAGAGGGTGAAACGAAAAACCCTAAGCAAGGCTTTTAAACCGTACCGCATCATCCGTGGGTCATCGAGTGGTGGGATGTTTGTTTGAAACTGTATGTATATGTATATTATGTCATTTTATCTATGTTTATATATATTTATAAAACGTTTATACAATTTATTTATTCATGCATCTTGGTTTTAAGAGGTAGTTAAAGCGAGATTTCGAGTAGTGAAATTGTCATAGGGTATTTTTTAAGATTTACAACCTCTGTGATACAATTCACCATTCTGTTAATTTTACTAGACATTAAAATCCTTAATTAGTATAATTACCATGAAATAAATAAAGATTATTAAAAGTTTCACAGTTTTATTAAAATATAACCTGACAATATTGTTTCGACAGCTATGTTGTCATTATCAAAGGTAATATAATTATAAACAAACACGTCGCTAAGGTAGATACAAAAATAGGTAACTAGATAAAATAATAATAATAATCAGAATTAAATATCTAATACTTCTAGTAACGAAGAATTACTGAGCTCAAGTTGTTCATTCATTAAAGGTACCCTGAGTTTGTGTTTGTATATCTCAAAGGCTTCTAAAATGTCTAATTTGCGTTTGTTATTACAAAAATGTAGGAATTTAATATTATTTTGAGGAGTCATTGTGTGATTTTGTTCTAAAAGATGTTTGGCGTAATTCGATTTTTCAGGATGTTTATTTTTGTAATGACGTACGTGTTCTTTATATCTTATGTCAAAATTTCGAAGTGTTTGTCCAATATATACCGAACTACAAAAAGAACAATTTAAACGGTAAATGCCCGATTTCATGATATCATGTGTTCTGTCTTTAGCATTAAATAAAAATAAAAAAGTGTTAGTGTTGGTTTTAAATGTTATTTTATAATTGTTGGTTTTTCTTAGTATATGTGCAATTTTTTCTGATATTATGCTAAAATATGGTATAGATATGTAATTTGTGTCTTCTGTTTGATTGTCAATGGGATATATTCTTTTGATAGCTAACCTATAATCTTTTTGTTTAATTAAAGTGTCAATCATGTTCGGATTGTAATGATTTGCATGTGCTAGTTGTTTAATGGTGGATATCTCTGCTAAAATCTGATTTTGTTAGTGGAATAGTTAAAGCTCTGTGTACTAATGATCTGTAGGCGGCTATTTTATGTGTATTATGGTGACAAGATTCATTTGGTATTGTTATGTCTGTTTGTGTTGGTTTTCTGTATATGGAAAATTCAAATAGATTGTCTGCGTTAATCTTGATATTTAAGTCTAGAAAGTGTATAGCCCTGTTTTGTTCTGTTTCTAGTGTAAATTTTATTAGGGTGGATAATGTTAATAAGAATTAAAAATTCATTGATAACCTCAAAAGAACTGTCAAAACAAACTAAAATGTCATCAACATAACGAAACCAGAAGATAATGTGTTTAGAGAGGTTTAATTCAAATATTCGATCTTCAAACTTGTCCATAAATATGTTAGCTAATAGAGGACTTAGAGAATTATCCATAGGTAAACCATCCTTTTGTAAATAAATTATGTTATTAAAAGTGAAATAATTTTGACTTATACAAAGGTCAAATAATTGAATTAACTCTAACCTTTTAACTAATTCTATATTACTATTGATCAAGAAACTATCTAATAAAGGAATATATTCTTGTGGGGGTATTCTGGATAACATGTTGCAAATATCAAAACTAACAAGTTTTGAATGTGGTGGAAAAGTATGTTTTGCAGCTTATCTACTAATTCTAATGAATTTTTAACAGTGTATTTCGATTTGTAACCTATCGTGTTAATAATCTGGTTCAGTTTTTTGGATAAAATGTGATTACGTGCATTGATGCATGATACAACTGGTCTTATTGGCATATTCTGTTTATGTGTTTTGACTAGTCCATATAGGTTAGGTATTTGTGGGTTTTTATTAATGATTTGTTGCTTTTCTAATTCTGAAAAGCAGATATTTCAGTTTTCTATACCTTGTTTTATTTCTTTTTGGAATTTTGTGGTTGGGTTTTTGTTTAAAGTTTCTAAATTTTCTTTATTAATAAATTCATTAACCTTTTGTATGTAAATATCTTTTGAAAGAATTACCAAAGTGATGCCCTTATCTGCTTTAACAGAAATTAGATTGTTCTCTGTGATTTTCTGTTTTATAGATTGAAGAAGTGATGTGTTATGTTAGATGTGTTGTACATTTTGTCCTGTTTCAAAGACATCTCTTTTAACAAATTCGAAATTTGGAATTTTGCATAGTTATTATGATCTTTCTTAAGTATAGTTTCGCATTCAACGGCCAAAATTTCTTTAATTTTGTTGGTAAATTTTGGAAAAGAACAAAATTTGAATTTATTTATTTCATGATTATGGAGTTCCACAAAGTAAGGCTGGAAACAATAAACAAGAGTATAATTACCGTTTACAATTTGCATTAAACAATAAAGCCCTACTCAGAAAGTTTACATTTCACTACAGGTTTGTGTTTTATTTATTACTATTTATTTATTGTGTGGTTTTAGTATTTGCTTTCCAGCTTATAACCTGTAAGTATATGCACCGTACGACCAAAATTGCAGAAGTTCTCTATATGTTAGTAAAAGATCTATTTCTTCGTTTATCTAATAAGTTAGAAGCTTTAGTAGTGAGGATTATTTTAAAACGAAGTGGCGCTTGTTTTTTTATCTTGTATATCTTGTATTACCCCTCCCCTCTCCGACTTATTGGGGTTAGCCGGCAAAAACTTAAGTAGTGTTATTTAGGTCAAGCTGATACTTCCAGCACAGCTATATTTTGGTAGGTTTGGTATTTATATATATAAAAGTAGCATTTGTGATTTTGTAGGCTATAACAGATTAAAGTTAGAATTAAGTTTTATAAAAGAATGTTTTAAAAATATCGAAAAATTATTACAGAAAATCAAACATAAACAGTATTCGAAACGCGAGTACGTTATTACTAATAGAAAAGAACCATAGAAGTTTATTAAACTACCTTTTCAGCCAATCACTAAAAGTTTGAAAAGCACATTTAAAAACGAGGGCATGAGAGAGTGTTATACATCGAATAACTCTTAAAAAGGACTTGTTAGGCAATCCAAAAGATAAAATTAATATATGCCAAATCAAATGCAATAATTGTAATAAAAGTTATATTGGAAAGATAAATAGATCGATTTTGATTAGATTTATGGAACATATAGTGGATTTTAAATGCAATCGCATAGAAAAATCAAGGACGCTCAACATATACAGAGTGTATTATAAAAATCATTTCTTATATTAATGATAAATACACACCATTCAAAAACTCCGCATGCTATTAATATAATTGAAATTAATGTGATAAGGATTTTATATACTCACGTTTTTTTATTACGTTTTACTCTCTATCAAAAAATTAATTAATAAAGGTGCCAAATGTACAATTTCCATAATCTCACAGTACCAGATATGTAAGGTCGCGTTTAGATGAAAATAAATAAATAAAATCTCGCTATAAACTGATGGCATGAAAAAATTAAATACACAGTTTTGTTTATCACGTTTTGTATGAATTACAATTCGTCATCATTTGAGACGTGCATTTTAGTAAATCATAAACCACTATGTCAACGAAGCAAAGCAATTTAGTCTACAATATTACAATGCAACACAAGTGGTGCTTGGAAAGGGAGAGGTATGGACATGGGGTATGAAGAAATGGACTAGATATGCCACAAAAATACACAGTGAAATGTGATATCATGTTTATCTGGTCTTTATACAGTTAATTTTATCTTTACTTAATGATATCACCGTCAGCGCGTTATGATTTTATACGTACTTTTCTAAAAACATCGCTCGAAATTACTAAAAACTTTGACTTTCTTAATCAAATAACTTTATTAAGATTTTTTGTTCAAAATGCCATGAGAAATGCACTTGTGAAGTCTGGTGCAGAAGCTATAAAGCACCCTGTATATGACGCACTTGATTACAGTGTATTGTAACGTTACGTTTTTTGAAACTAAGAAATATTAAAGGAATCCCAGCACGATCCTGGCAGTTTAGTAAACTCAATTGTGTCGGAACTACAAATATTAGATTAAGCTAAATAATGTTCTCCTTCAAGTACAAAAGAGTCACCTCGAAATATATTCGTAAGTAATATTTTAAATTTCAGCAGAATTCTTATTGGTGCGAGTGTTTATTTTGAAGCGTTCTCATGCTAACCAAATGTTTCTTTTCTGAAAAATAGAATGTTCTAGAACAAAATTGTTTTTAATTCCGAGCTTATAAAGGCTAAAGTATAATAATAGCGTTAACAAAAATTTTCTTATGGTTAAAATGCATTGAACCTTGAATTTATAGCTTTAAAAGATACTGGGTTGAAATTTCTTTTAGTAAACAAAACAAACAGAATATTCTAGAATAAATTTGTCTAGACGGCCACCTGTAAATAACATCAGGCTTTCTAGTAGGCAAATAATAAGAGGAATCTCTGAAAGTCTCGTTAAAATTGTTCTGGAACAAAATAACGTAAATATACCTCATTGGCCTAAGAGAATCCCGCCATATTTTTATTGGTTCATTTAGAATTTTCGAAACTTACTCTTTCGTCAAAATATTTTTAGTTTTAAGACAGTTTACAATAGAATCTCATACAGTGAACAAAAGAATTTTTTTATGAATGAGAAGAAAGAGAAGACTTTTAAAGCCAACAAAAAATTTTAAACTGTTTAAACTGTAGGTGAAGGCACTGTCGGGTTTAGCAATTATGTGTAACAATAAAATTTGTCAGGCTTTCTTTTCTTTATGTTTAAATATATTTATATATTTAAGTTGGATGCTTGTGTTACGATTTTTTGCATGGTCATGATTGGCCTTTTAAAATCCAAATACGGAAGAGAGGGTTATAACAATTTTTAGAATTTAGACGGTTTTATATCGAGGAAACGGTAACATCGTTACCAAAATATGCATTGGCAATAGTCAAATACAATGTGTGGTTAGGAGACACCGTTTAAATATGGATTTTAAGTAGGTATTAAGCAGTTTCAGCGTCAGGGGTAGAAACTCTAGCTAAACAAAAGAACAGCATGTTAATATGCAGTAGTTTTTTAAATTACAACACACGAGTAACTAAAAAATTGCTCGTAATGTAGTTTATTCATAATCAGTTTTATCCAAATCCAAACATAAAATAAATCCACTTGAATTGTTTTACATCCATCTCTGTTTTCCAATACCGTGAAGGATAATCTCTTAAGTTAGTAAACCAATAAACTCTTTCCCTAACTTAAATTTGATTTCGTTGTTCGTTGAACGAAATTACTAGACTCGTTCTCTTTTTATTAGAGCTTTTAGTTTACAAGAGCAGAATGGTGCCTGGTATCATAAAATTCGCCACGCATATACGTACTAAAATGAAAAACAATTGGCGAAAAGTGGAAAAACCTTGTAAAATGTGACAGAAACTAATTATTATATTAAACTCCTTGACGAAATACAAAGAAAATCATTGTAAAAGAACACGCCACGTATAAATCATCCAGATATGTTAAACGGCAAGATTAGATCTGACATTGATGGGAGGCTTTTCGTCCACGTGGAAGTCTATTGCATGTTATAAGGAAAAAAAGAAACTGTCAGGTTTTTCTTTCAGTAGTAGATTTTCGTAAACCAGAATAGAAATATAATCAGACTAAAGAAGCCTGTTCCGCAGAGAAACGCAAATGGTTAGAATATCATACAGAAAAAGTAATTTCCTCCAACCGATAGAAATAGTGTGTGCTTTATTATATACTATCGTGATCAACACAAAAAGTTTTGTTCATCGTTTTCAAAATTGCTAAAACTGTAAAATGAATTTTCAAAATGCCGAAACATTAGACAAACCAGACTTAATAAATTGCTTATGTTATTATTTAGGGTGTTTACGAAAGATTACGTGTTGCAGAATGTGTATTTTAATACGTATTAAGGTTTTAACACGCAAACCACGGACCTCATTTAGCAAGCGAGAAAATTATCAATAAAACTGAGAGTAAAGTGCTCATTTGCATGTAAGTTGGAAAATTAATAAAAGACAACAAAGTAACCAACCCACTTTTAAACTAATATCTTTGAAGAATATAATATGAAAACTAACGATGTTTCTGAGGCTTGGTCGACCAAACTAATAACCTAAAAGCCTCAAACAACAAATCTACTATAATAGGACACATATTCTATATAAGAAGTCAAGGGCTCTACGACAAATTGATAAAGCGAAGAAACGAATTATAAGAAATTAATTACGAAGTCATGACCTACACTTACTATTACATACATACGTAGGTCGCATATGTTATGTTTCTTCAACTAAAGAGGTGGTAATCTAAGGTTTCTGCGTCGAAACTTCAAGAGCTAGAGACATCGCGTTTATGCGAGATTTGTAAACAAGTCTGTCGCTTTAGAAAGGCGGAGCTGCTATGGAATGATGTCCTTAAACATTGGAAGATTAAGTTTCTCTTTCATCAAAATAACAGAAGAGATGTTGTTTGGTCCACATTAGCCGTAAGTCTATGCGACCCAAAAGTCAGTGGTAGGACATTTCATAAGGCGGCCGATTTCAAACTTTTATTATAAGATCGATTTAGATTTTATGGCAGTGATTACTTTACTTGAAATATGAAATGCTTCCAACTTTTAACTCCACCAGAGTTTACTTACTGCCCATATCGCTAAGATCACCAACCTGACATTCTAGACGCAGATTGTCAAAAAAGCTTTGCGAAGGAAGTAGATCAAAAAGTCATCAATGAGATCAATTCTGAACATGTACCAGTTCTCATTCCGTTTATAAATAAGTACCCCACCAATAAAACCACTGAACCAATCAATTGGGAAAAATAGCCCTTAATGAACAATTACAATGCCTAACTGAATTAAAAACACCCGAATGCATAGATGACGCAGTATCCAGATTTACAACTTCAATAGTGTGCATAAGGCAACATCAACAAAAAATATTTCACAAACCCAGACATTATTACCATCCAAATTACATATTCGGTTTTATTAAAAGAAAGCCAAGCAAGACGCGAATGACAACTAACCAAAAACCCTTTGTAGTAAAACGATTACTAAACTACCTAATTCACGAACTGAAAATAGAGTAGGCGAGATAAGGATAGCTTCACAACAAAGATGTATAGAGGAGCTTGAGCCAAACGACCCAGGGACGTGGAAAGCAGTCAACAGAATACTAAAGCAACTGAAGAAATACCACCCAATAACAACTATATTACAGACGCAGAAAAAGCTGCGGCTTTCGCCACTCACCTGTAACGCACATTCACAGCAAAAATTACATGCAGCCGAACATTATATTTTTTGTATTATTACTGTTTGGAAGAAAAGCTTGGGCACGTCAATTTTATTTTTTCCTGCGGATTTTATGGACGTCAATTTAGTTTACTACTGTGCGGCCTATGACGCCATCGACTTTTTTTTAATGAAAAAAAGTATGTTTGTTTCAGTTCACCAATACCCCATATCTGGTATTTAAAATTAGTATTTTTTTAAATTTGGAGGATCAAATGTGATAACTTTCACGAAAATAATAATTAATCTTTCAAGTCTCATTATGATTTTCGTGAAAGTTATCACATTAGGTCTTCCATATTTCAAAGAATACTGATTTTTAAATACCACATATAGGGTATTGCTGAACTCTGCTGCCGATGACGTAATTGGTCCCACAGTAGTAAACTAAAAAATTAAAATTGTCTCCCATAAAATCCATAAGAAAAAAATACAATTGACGTGTCCTAGATTTTCTTCCAAACAGTGATCATCTAAAAAATATGAATTGTATTCGTTACTTTATTGACACACTGTACATTAAACTATATTAAAAGAAACATACCTGTCATCGCTCATCAAACCAACCCCAGTAGCACAAGATATTGACCCAATATTGGTGCTATATGGGTAACATATATTCAGGCCCAATATTTGGAAGATTCAAACAAGATTGGTACTACATCTATTAAAGACTGGCACCCAACATATGTAGCCAATATTGCTCCAACAAAGGTCCAATATATAAATAATAAATTTAAAAAATATGTTTTCCTATATATTGGTCCTATATTGGGCTTATATTTCAGCCCACGATATGATTAATCCATTGGTAGATATTTAATATTATATATCTAATTAATATTGATGTTATATTGGTTAGCCCAATATAGATAACCAATATTTCTTGCACATAAGTCCCATATACAAATTATTCATACTGTATAATTCTGTACTGGTCTTATATTGGACATATAGTGCAGTTAATATTTCACCTTTATGGTTCCGACACTGAATAAGCAGCCATTAAAGAAGGTTACTTTATTATTCAAGGAACAAAAATAGCTATACATAGGCGGGTGCTTTATATGCGTGAAAGTGTTTTGCAAATGTGTACCATGTCGAGAAAAATGAAAGATGATTACAAGTTACCATAACACACACGGTTTTATTAAATACTGAATTCTAATAATACTTCAATACGTAATTATTGTATACTTTGGTCTTAATTCATAATGTTCGCATTTCAAATGCGTTTTTAGTGTTGCAATATCTGCTGCTGATCATTTCTGGTTGAAAAATTTGTATGTACTGTTTGTAAGTGCGTCAGTTATTTATATTTATTATATAATGTAAGTACTCACTATAATATCCATATATTTTAATTGTTATAACCGCCTAGTTTAATTAGCGTTTTGTTTAAACATGAATAAAATGGTATAAACAATATGTCCGTGATTCATTTTCAGAACATGTAAATACGATAATGGTAGGTACATAATTATGTAATTTCAAATTTATTAAAAATAGCATTATCTCGCCTTTAATACATTTTTACAGATTCTTATTGAAGTGAATGAAATATCAAACTTGCTACAATTTTTAACAAATACTCCTAGTACATATTGTTGGTCCAATATGTTGCCAATATATGTTGGATATATTTAATGTTATTAGTTATCTGTTTTACGTTGATACAATTTGTTTAACGCTTTAACTAGAAATCCCAAAGATAAAAAGTCCAATTAACAAAATTTAATGGGTTTGTATTTTTATTTGCAGTTTTCGCAATGACGCAAACGAATTATTGTGTTAAGTACAGACATCTAAAACGAGTTCTATACGGAAGATATATCGATAGTTTTAAGTGTAAATGGACAAAATAAAAAAGTTGAATTACATTTAGCGGATAATAGTACTTCATATTACGATGACCCTCTCTTCCTCCGACTTCATCTACAGTTGAACATTAATTTAACAATATGGACTGTCGGTTTATTATTATTATTATCGTCGTCGGTTATTAATATGATTGACTTAAATTAAACGAACAGAAGCTATACAACGTGATTTGTGACAAATAGTACCTGTCGAAGGAGACATTAATCGTAATAAAATGTAGATATCAAGCATTATCACATTATCACATCAACATATTGTATACTACACCAATATTACATTTGAATGGTGGATGAATATCCTGTGAATGCATTTCGCCAATATTGTAAAAGGATATTGACCATTAAATGTTTCAACGTTGGACCAATATTGGAGACCATGTTGGAGACATATTCTATGCACATATTGTGCCAATACTATAAACGTATACTAAACCAATATAATGTTCCAATGTATGGTCAATATGAAACTGCAATACTGGAGATATATTGCTTCCGCATATTGTGTCAATCTCGTTAGCGTCTGTCATTTACAATGTTTGGCCAATATGTGGAAACAATATTTTTCCAACATGTGTGTGCTACTTGGGAACATCGTTTAACGAGCTGCAAACTCTATTTAGCAAACTCTCCAAAAGGAATAGCCCTGGAAACGACCTCCTACCAAATGTCGTATTAACAGAACTATATAACTATGAGACCCTTAACATATTTACCTTGCGACAGTATTAAATGCCTGCCTGACTTTCCAAAAGAATGGAAACACACCCACATATTGTTATTCTCTAAACCAGGAGAAGACAAAAAATGCATAGATAACTATAGACCCATACGCCTATTAACATTATTATACAAACTACTAGAAAAGGTTATCCATTCTAGCTTAATTGATGAAGCGACTTCCTTCAACAACCCCCCCCCCTTTCGCCAGTTCGGCATTAGTAGAATTTACTTTACTACTCACCAGCTTCAGAGAAAATTCGAAACAATGAAAACTGGATTCGAAAATAAACAATACTGAAGCGTCTTTCTTGTCGTACCCGAGGACTTCTATAACGCCTGGCTAGAGGGCCCCCCAAAAAAAAAACTACTTAACCTGGGCGTACATAACTATCTTAAGGCAATGGTATTATCGTTCTAGAGAACAGAAACTTTAATGTAAAAATAAATGCCAAAGTCTCGGAAAACAAAAACATACGAGCCGGGATTCCCGAAGGCTGTATCTTAGAACCACTGCTTCTCGATATTTATAACTCAGATTTCACAAAAATAGCCGGTACTTTAGCAACATTTAACGACGACACAGCTATATTAATCAAAAGTAATGATCAATCAGAAGCGACTCTTCTGCTACAGAATGCAATCGACAAAGTGTGTTCGTGGTTCAACTACTGCAATATTCAAATGTCCAAACAAATGTCAAGAAAAAATATGTACGTTAAAGAGAATTTGCAACCCAACTAACATCCACATTATGAACGAAATCATCAAATAAAATTCCCTTAATTCGATAGTTAATAACCTGGGAGTAGTGCTAGACACCAAATTATCTTGGAAGCTATACATTAAGAACAAACTAAACCAGAATTACACAAGTGTACCTATCACTAAGTAAGAAATCTAAATTAAAAACCAAATGTGCAATCTTAATGTACAAATCTCTCAACAAACCCTTAGCATTATATGCAGCACTATACAGTGTGTAAATAAAGTAAGGAATAAAATTAATATTTGTTGTATTATAACTGTTTGGAAAAAAAGCTCGGACACGTTAATTTTATTGTTTTCCTGCGGATTTTATGGACGTCAATTTTAAATTTTTAGTTTACTACTGTGGGGCCTATGACGTCATCGACTTTTTTTTAAATGGAGCCCCCTTATTTTTTTGCTAAAAATGAAGAGTATATTTTTTTCTGAGTTCAGCAATACCCCATATGTGGTATTTAAAATTAGTATTTTTTTTGAAATATGGAGGACCGAATGTGATAACTTTTCACGAAAATAATACTCAATCTTTCTAATCTAATGATTATTTTTATGAAAGTTATCACATTCGGTCCGCCATATTTAAAAAAATACTAATTTTAAATAGAAAAAACTTTTTATTTTTAGCAAAAAGTAAGGGGGGTCCATTTAAAAAAAAGTCGATGACGTCGTAGGCCCCACAGTAGTAAACTAAAAAATTAAAATTAAAGTCCATAAAATCCGCAGGAAAACAATAAAATCGACGTGTCCGAGCTTTTTTCCAAACAGTGATAATACAAAAAATATTAATTTTATTCCTTACTTTATTTACACACTGTATAGAATAGAGCACCGCCGCAAAAATAAATATATAAGCAAATTACAAAGGCTCCAGAATAAAGTCATACGTTTAGCAGCATATGCTCCGTGATTTATAAGAAAAACCCAGTTACAATACGAATTAGTGGTACCAACTATAGAACAACCATTAGAGCAAACACAAAATAATTCATTAACAATTTAAAAAAAAGCAAAGGATGTAACGTGCTTAAGTTTCCAATTTTATAGAAATGTAATTTTATAGCATAAATAGCAAATAATCTTAGTCCGGCCCTGTGTATTTCAATACATTTTAGTTGAGTTAAAAACCTGTATACTTTAGTTAACACCGAGGGTTACCTTAAAATGTTTTCGTCTAAACGACATTTCTTCTGGAACAAAATTACAGATAATGTTGCTTCTAAAAGCAACATGTTGACGTCTTTGTAAATATTAAAGTTCAGCTCAAGACGTTCCCATAGTTATAAAAGTTACTTCGTCGAAAAGAACCTTGATAAAACTTAATTTATAAATATTTTAAACTAATACCGTCTTTCTTATATTTATATTTATATTTAGTTTTTATCTATGGTTTCCTGTTCATGCTTATCGACATTGTGCATAAACAAATTTTCCTGAGTGCAGACGTATACAAAATACATTGAAGCCACGTGTGGATATCGAGTTCTGTTCGGTGAGCAAATTTTAGTTGCGGCGAAGTCCCTAAAGATTACATAGAATTCCTTCGAAGCTTTTTGAATGCTTGTTCCTGATTGGATTAAAAAATCCCCGCTTAAGTTTAATTGTGATGATATAAAATTCAGATCCATTAGTTCAGTTTATTTTTTAACAGGACGGTCAAAGAGAACCATCAAAGAGGCTTGCCTCGAGGTGCCTTTGCCTTTGCGCCCCGAGAATATTTTAAAATGGTCGTTATGGTGGATGTACGCCCTTATTATTTAGTATTTAGTTCGGAATTAGTGAATTCGATAAAATATTCCGTACTACCATTTATGCCTCAACTTAAGTTTAGTGTTATATCGTACCGATTTCGTTGTTTGGAAATTGATCCAATACAAGGATTATTTCGTAAGTTATGTTAATTTAGCAAAGAAACATAATATCGTCTGGTTATATCGGAAAATTAAGTATAATTCTGTATTACCGATAAAAGATTTGTTAAACAGCCTTAAGTACCGCTTTAAAATGCTGCTACAAGGAGCAGCCCATTATAACCTCCGCAGACGAAAACATCCACACCCGACGAAAACACAGACTCTCCCAGGACCTACTTTCAACGGACGCAAATGTATAACCACTTGGCAATAATAGAGGAACCAAGACAGTTGACCAAGTTAGCATAGTCAATTACTCTATACATTATCAATGCTATGTATAACACAAATGTTTGTAAATCTGGCAAAGAAATATTTATAAAAAAAATTGACATTGAAATTGAATTACTTGTACTCTTTTAGATTTATCATATATCAAGCATGTGGAGACAGGATATAAAATATCTCGAGTCCATATATGCTCTGGTATGTGGAGTATGGCACTACCGAATTTATTGCAGGGATCTATTGCAGCAGCGCGAGAAAACAAAGATACCTTAGGCCAGCCCGCAAAACTTACGGAAATAAGCTCGTACACATGTACAAGTAGAAGAGGTAAGCAACAGCTTCGTCAGCGGTCTTCTGCTATATAAACTGAAATACTGAGCAAATTGAGTTAGTTAATTCTTTTCTCAGCATAGCGCTCTAAATTTTAGTCTTTGCATATGCATATTATGTAGCATGTTTATTTTGCTGTTGTAATTCATTTGTTTTCTTACCGTATGCTACCAACACCCCCAGTCTCGGTAACCGTAATTCGATATAGCATAAAAACAATAAATTTACCAAAATTCACATAGCAGAAAAACATCTCGGTATTTTCCATTTAATTTTGGTGTTAGCTGTTAGGTACGTAGATGTTTCTTGGAAATCAGTTTAAAGTACGATTTTTCTTTAGACTTTAAAGAAGATTTGACAACCTGTAGTGGCAACCAGGTTTATATTCAAAACATGTCAAAATAAACATTTACAGTTTACGATTCAATCCAACAACGGAATAGTCATAGCAAACCAGAGAAGAGTATAAAAAAGCAGAGACAGGAAAGAAGATAAGAGTTTCTTAGGAAATTACGCATTATAATACCATGTGAGAAGTATTATTTGACAAAAATTTCAAAAGTGGAGTTGGGGTAACAATTTTATGCATGAGGTTTTACACTGTATAAAAACAGTAAGTGATATTAACTGGGTAACAAAACAAAATATAAAACTGTTTGGACCTTAACATAGTAAAAAGAAGTCGATATGGATAGTAGAAAAAAGAAGGAAAAAGAATGCGAATTTAGCTATATTTGTAGAAACAGTAAAGTCAAAGTTTAATCTGTCCGGATTGGCACTTAAGTATTGTTAATTGTTATTACATATTATTAACGATTGCTTCTTGTTACAAAAGAACTGCAGTGTTAATTTAATTTTAAATCAAGTAAAAATATTAATAGAAGTCCAAATTCAAGTCAATAAAAACACCTCGACATGTTTCATATTTTCACCACATAAAGTAGACTTAACTTCAATTAGAGAGTTAATATTAAGTCAGTGTATCCTGCATCGTGGAGGTAGCTCCAGCTTCAAGTCAAAAATTATATATTTTAGATCTGGTTAAATTCTTTTTAAAATTAAATTATACTTAAAATTTAATTATTTTAACAAACATTGTTACTAATGTTCAATGCGTGATTGTAACTAATTAAACAAAAATTAGCTTTTAAGTTTATTATCGAAAACTATTACAATTAACAAAACATTAGCACTTATTAGGAATTGAGTGTATCTAAATAAAATAATAATTTATAACGTAGCTGATGTACAGCGGCTAAATGCGCGGAGGGCGGGCAACAGGAAAATATTTTCTTGTGATTTCTTTGATTGTGATTCTTTAAACACATTGCTCATGATTCATAAATAAATATATAGTAAAGGTGGTGCAAAGTACTTTAAATAACTAAATACGGATTTGTGTTTAAAGGTTAATTAAAATTTACTTTGCTTTTATGTATTGTATTTTCCAGTTTTCTCGTAGTATTAAAAAACAACAACAAACAGTTAAGCTGGCGAAACGTTTTTAAGAAGTTATTTAAAGGTCACAACGAGATTTTTGCCTAAAACGCCCACACTGCATCGTTATATTATAAACTAGAGAAAATATTTTAATAACCTTTACTTGTAACTTTGTTAAAGTATTTGTTAGTTATAGAGAAAACTAACAATTTAAGAAATATTCTAAAATTTCGTTTAAAGCAATCATGAAATCGCTTTTTTAAACTCTGTTATAGACAGACAATTTATCTTGCCCTTTAATACTGACTAACAATAGTTAATCTGACATTATTTAACAGAATGATCACTGCAAAAGTCAAAAAACCTACTGAAACTTTTAGAATTAGTGAATATAGACATGTTTACGATAAAGAAATTGAGCGTATGTTTAATGTAACGAACAACAAGATATACGAAACTCATTTTTATGTTTAAAATACAGCTCATGCATATTTACTTATTTATCACTGTTTATTTTTTGCTTATATGTTATTTTAAGGCTGGACGAAATATGAATAACAGTACTTCTTCTCTTGGAATTTCCTAAAAATTTGAATAGGCTGTCTACCCATTTCCCGAACCTATAAAATATTTAATAAAAGGAGTAGATCGATACATCCTTAATGTTGCTATCTTTTCAAAAATATCCGATTAGATAGAAAACAAATTGAATATTCTGTTTTAAAATTTAATTAGCAGCTATTACGTTCAACATCATTTATACAGTACTGATAAATAATTAATGTGCAATTTAATTCAGAATAAACTTACCTACCAATTTCTGTTTTCGTGAATTTTGCAGAATAAGTAATATATGAAATGAGTAGGAGATCAACTTACCTGAAAATAGAAAGAAAATATTTGCTTAGTGTACAATATCAAATAGTTGCTTTAAATTAAAAAAAAATACGGTAAATCTAGTCTATACCATATAAACCTAATAACATTACCACTAATAAATTGCTTTAGTTTTAAACAACATTACCTGTAATTATGTAATCGAACACTTGTATAATAGCTTTTTAATTCGTTAACGTAATGTACTGCCTACTTGGTTATGAAGTATATCTATATTACTATACCTATTTGTAAAATTGAACACCAAAAAACACAAATAAAATGTTATTATCAAGCCTTTATTATCTAGGAGAATACTACATAACTAATTCAGATTCTCTACTCGAAATTAACAAAGCTCTCTTTTATTTATAATGATTCTTTATCAATTTCGAGTGCGAATTGCAAAATAGAAAACTGAAGATAATTAAACTTTATTTAAATGAAATAAGTATACGTAAAACTTTTTACTATATCACTACCTTGTAACTAACTAAAATCAAAAGTTATTTAGTTCATGTCTATTAAATTTTTAACAGAGAGATTTGTTTAATATAAATTTCGTAGTATTCAGTTGAAACCAAATTAAAACTTGCAGAAATGAAATATAATTCTCACGGTTGAAACCTTGATTTAGGCACGTATTCTTCGGAATTACCCTTAAAATATATTTTGATGATTTTATTTTGTATAAATAATCACTTATTAACTTTTAATAGAATTCAACATTAAACATTAATTTTCGTAGACTTTCAAAAGAACGAGGTGCTCTCCAATAATAATTCTAATTTAGCTGACAGTTTTTATTGCTGCGAATATTGAGTTCATTAGACGTGTACATATTTTGATAGAATAAAAGACATAAATTTCCGCAATTTTGTTATTTGGTAGGCCTGTTGCCATATTCAAGTGGTTAAAGCCCCTTTTAAAATATTAAAAAAACGAATTCAAAGTGTACCCTTCTCCAGCGAGTTTGGCTTTGCCTATTAAAGTGTGGACGCTTCGCGTCTAGGCAACCTTTCTGGGGTCGCCTTGCGCAATCTATTTTATATATTTTAGTGCATATATTTTAGTGAATTAAGCATATATTTGGAGGTCCTAGTAAAATAAAAAATTGCTAGGAGTGCTGGTACAAAAGGATTTATGTCACACATGCTTTATGTAAGTTCTTTATAACTGTTCTTGTCGATACTTCATTTGTTGGTAGTGAAAATTTGAATTGGTTTTTAGATAAGAAATTCAAAGGAAAAATGTATTTAAAATGGGATGCTAAATTAAGGTATAATGTAGAAAATAATAATGCGAGTAGGTTATTATGTTGTGTTATTTCCTGTTGTGTATATTGTTATATTGTGTAAACAATTTATGCTTAATTCAACTTTTTCTAGTTTCGCACGACGAATTGTTGATGTTCCATTCATAAAATAAATTTTAAAATTAAAAGAAAAATATTCAAATTGCATTTAACGTAAATTAGTAGAGAATCTTTAACCGAATTGTAGATTTCTCAATTTTTGCTATTACGTAATAACATCAAACAAGTTGGGTGACACCCTTTATCTTATTAATTGTTCATGCTTTCTATTTCTAATCAGTACACCTTTGCGATTAACACCCACGACACCTGAGCATAATCTGAATTAATAAGACGTCTCTGCCGGGAGATACGCTAATAATGTTAAGTGATTTATTGTGCTTATAAGTTTAATAAGATTGTGTTACAATTGAAGCCCAAATTGTAAGGAGATTTTTGTTTGTTTAATTAGTGAGAATTTAGAAGGTTATAACATCAGTGAACATTTTTAACCAGTTATTAGTACCTACTTGTAGTAGTTATATTTTTTTCAGATTTCCCTGTAGTCTAATCAGAACTGCAATATCAAACTTCGATATATGTTTCAAGAAATGAAGTTGTAAGACTACGAAGTATGAATGTGGTCGATTTAATACTGTTTGCTTACTGACTATGACATCTAATCGATACTACTTAACATTTCTATTCTCATTAAAAGCACAGATAGATATTGACGTAAATTGAAGCAGAGAACTACAGACAGTCATGGCTATGGTCTATGTTCCTTTTACACAGAATTAGACACTTTAATGTAAGACCATTGGTATTAAATAACTCCTGGAAAAAAATAAAAAAATATTAATAAAAAATCTGTTAGGGTATGATTCGGCTTAAATGAAATTTAAATATATATAACGAAACGAACCACTTCGGCATGCACGCGTCTAGATGAAAAGTGTTTGATCTTTAGTCCACGTTAAAATAAAACTAACTACTAGTAAAATTTGCACAGATTAACAATCAATCACACACTACCTACCCTTATTATTGGGAATTAGTAAACAGAATATCCGCAAACAATTCAAGCAGATTCAATATAAATTCAATTACGTTAAACAACTGCATAGAGATTTATCTCCTATCTCCATATGTAAACATTAAATTTTGATCTTGGGCAATAAAGTAACTATTAGCAATGGATTTACTATTTTAAGTCCAATATAGGTCGATATAAATACTAAACAGGTTTTCAAAAGAATTAAAATCTTTTTAAATCTTACTATCGTTATATAGACAATTTATTACAATAAGAGCAAGTACAGGTGTTTTCTTCCTGATATGGTGCTTTAGAAAAATAAACAACAAATTCCATAAAGTCTTACAACAAACTTATTTCAAATAGACGACGAGAATAACTGATAGCACTACAAACTCGTCTCGAATTATATTATAGAGTGCAGACAGGATTTCTAGACTTCCATTTTTCTTACAATTAAACTTGCTACAATATCAATCAAATATATTTAGTACACGTATGCTGATACAATTATTCTGCGGAGATCGCGGATAATTTGATATTTTTCGCTTCAAAGTTTCAACGTTTCAGATATACAATCTGAAACGTTGAAACTTTCAACTCCGAACGAGACTGGTTGTATGCAGAGATTTTCATAAGGAAGTAACTAATGAAAATACACTAGAAATAGAACAAACAGGGCTTTTATAGGAAAGGGTAGTCCATGTGGTGGGACTATTTAACAATATACACTAATAAAAGGAAGAATAAAATTTAAAGAAATTATGATATTAATCGAAAGAAAAATTCATTTTACGTCAAAAACATATTAAATTTTATGAACAAAATCAAAAACTATTCAGAAAAATACTTAAAAAGCTTATTGTTTTATTGAATAGGTTAAAGATATAAAGAAAAGCCTGAAGTTGTAGTTTGAATTGAGTATGTGGTTAAAGTATCAGGACAGTAATCAGATACCGCGGGTTCAAATCCTACCCTCATAACCCTCCCATCCTTTTTTTCTAATTGTGTTGCTTACTAATTATAATTTTTTCAACTTTGTTTTAGCCTTCTTCAATTCATTTTTGGATGTAGGCCTAACCGACTATTTTCCATTTTTCTCTCTTCTGTGCCGTTCTTTTCCAGGTTAGTCCTGCGCGTCTTTTGATATCGTCCGCCCATCGCATTTGGGGCCTACCACGCGCACGGTTCCCTAGCCATGGTCTTCATTTTTTAATCCTTACGTTCCATCTAGAGTTTGTCTGTCTAGCGTTGTGTCTTGCAGATTGCCACTTTAGGCGAGCTGCTTTCTGATGTCTGTAGTCTTAGTTCTTTCCCTTATCCACGTATTTCTTTTCCTATCCTTCAGGCCAATTCCCAACATTTGTCTCTCCATTGCTCTCTGAGCCTTTGTCATTCTATCGACATTTTTCATTATGAAAGTCAGACCTGGGCACCGTATCTCATTGTTGGGATTACGTATTGATTGAAGACTCTTGTTTTAAAATGTGGGATTTTCTTGTTTTTGAGTATATAGCTCAGTTTACCGAAGGTTTTACTCGTCTTTTAGCTCCAGGCTTAAACCTTCTGGTTCTATATCTGTTTCCCCGCCTGTATTTGTCATTATTTTTGTTTTTAAAATGTTCATCCTCAACCCCACCTTCCTGGAATTGACGTTTAATTCCGTCACCATAGATTCTAGTTGTTCTGTATTTTGGGCAATTAATACAATGTCATTTGCATATTTTAAATGGTTTAGGTATTCCGCGTTTATACTGATGCCCTTTTCTTCCCAGCACAGATTTTTGAACAAATCTTCTCTTGAAGGTCAATTTCAAGGTCAAGGTCAATTTACATGAAGGTCAATGTAAATAGTTTCGGGGTTAATGGACCGCCCTGGCGAACGCCTCTGTCTATGGTATTGGTATTGATTCGGTTTACTCGTTCAGCTTTATACTCGTTGTCTGTTCATGATAGATGTCGCTGATGAGTGATGTGTATTTAAAGTCGACTCCGGCATTTCTTAAGGATTGTTGGATTGCCCAAGTTTCAATTGAATATAAATCTTTCTCATAATCTTTGTTCATAGCCAAAGTTTTTGAGACTTACAGAAGTAAAACAACTGAAATTAATTTCAAGATTTCAAGAAAAAAAAATGGAGAATGGACTTCATGCAGGTTAGAATTAACTAGAGACATGTACCAAACTCTTTGAAATGTTTTTTCATTTACAACTAACGATTATTGGGTATGACTAGGTGCCTAAATATAAACTGATCTCTATGTTATTTATTAGAGTTAAATCACGCATGTCAAATTTTCCTAGTGACATTTCATATTTTGAAACTATTTATTAAAAGGTTGGTAATCATATGGAAAATAAATTAAACTGTTAATACGACATTTATATCAACAATTATATATACTTACAATACTTTATTAAAAGCTGTCGTAAATTATTAGATAGTGGTATAAAATTGATATACGTTAAATAATTTTTTATTTACCTATTGAATAAACTTAATTTTCTTGTATTTAGTTTGTCCTAGAGGCCCAAAAATCATAAGCGACTCGGGCCTGAAGGATTTTTGCTCTGATCCTCATGATAAAGATTAAATAATCAAGTATGATTTCTCAAGCAACTACATTGTATAAAATAATAGAAATAAAAAATAAAGGTGTGTGGAAAAAATGTTTAACGGTCATATATCTTTATTAGAATTAATTCTTATATTAATTTATAGTATTAATTCTTAATTGTTTTACAACTAGTAAACTTTGTGCAAATAAATTTACCTTACTCCGCTAGAAGTATTACAAAAGTTATTTTAAGATTGTTTAAAATAATATTATTTATTCAAAATAGAAGTACACATAAAGTTTACTTTACAGTTAAAACACATTAGTCTTGAATTTTATGTTTTTTTTTTCTTAATTTCCTTGTTTTATAATATCTTGCTCTTAATTTGCTGTTTACAATACAACAGCTTCAACCAACTTAAAGATTATCACTTACTTTTCTTATTCTTTAACCAATAACAGCACTAACAAGAACAATAATAATAAATACTTGAATAAATCTCGCCAATCAAATTTGTCGCACCATCAACTTTAGGTTTGATTCTTTTAAATCTGTTTTTGTATCCATGTAGTTTGTTAATATATCTCATTGATAAAACAAAACCAAGTTTGTCCAACTTTTAAACGATGCACTTTATTTTACCCAAGGAAACGATCTTCAAACCACGTGTTCAGGGTTAGGCAAAGCCCCAAGTCAAACAACTTCAATAAACAGTTAACAATAGATTATTGCGCAGATTAGCTAACAACATCCTTAAAATAAAATGGAGATAAATACTTAAAAAATATCCTACTATCAACAGATTAACGAAAGTTTTTGTTTGTTTGTTATTATGTCCTTCACTTGAGAACAAAGGCAAGCAAAGAAACTTTTATTTCCATCAGAAAATTTATAAGAAAATAAGATAAGCCTACTCAAGGCACTAGAGGACCACCACGATAAAGTGAATGTTTTACTAAACTAAACTACTAAACTAAATTTTCACATTTAACAGTAGAAGACTCACAAAAAACAATTCAATTTTTAAACTTGAAAGAATGACGGTTGTGAGAACATATCGTAGCTAAAACAATTATTTAAAAAAAACAGCGCTTGTCTTTTACCGGAGTCCATGCGCCATTGTTCTACGTATCACAAAGCTATTTGGGCAACATATCATATATTAATACGGTGTAAGTTAATACTAGCACTTTAAGTTATCAATAACAATTTTTCGTTGTAATTTTATATTATTTGGCATCTTTCCAAGACTTGGCTGGGAGTTGTAGATACATCTCTAAATTTTACCAAGAGGAAAATTATAATAACATGATACTAGTTGCTGTATAGTTTGAGAAAGGAATGCGAAAACTATTTGAATATTTAGTTATCATTAAAATAAAATAAAATATAAAGACACAAGGTAGATTTCCTATGTAATACAGCCTCATATAAAGAATTTATTAAAAATAATACGTTGACATACAGAAATACGAGACCGGGTTTGTATGCATTCAAACGAGCAGACTATGTATTTCGATTAATATAAATAGTTCTAGCAGACAATTTCAATCGCTAACTGAATTAAATTAAACGGTTAATCTAAAATTATTTCGTTACACAGTGTAATAATACAGACACCGAAAAACAGGAAAAAACTTAATTAAACACTGACACACCATAAAAACTATAAAATGCTTAATAGTTAAGTAAAGGTTTAACTTTAAAGAATTGATTAATTCGAAAAAAAATAATGCGAACAGGCTACTAGTTATTGTTATTTTATAATGAATTACCAACTTTAAGTTGTATTTAAAAGTAAAAATTTAAAGATTTTCGTCTTTAATTCATTTATTTCAGTCAAGTTCTTTCAATTCTGTAAATACATAACTAATTTCAGAACTTTGCTAGAATTCCCAATATAGCTTTTATCTACAGTTTATTTTTAATAAATTCGAAATATTACGAATTCGCCAGGCTGAACTTTTCAAGAAAGATTTATATTCATTTTTCATTTGGCCCAAGAAGAAAAAAATGTGTTTGGAAACCGGCTTTTATTTCGCATCTTTTTATTATATGGCTGGATTTGATTTAAAAACCTTTGCATATTTTAACAAATTCCCAGGAGCTTTATTTACTTGTCCAAATTTATCCTTTAGAAAAAGTTCTTTCTCTAATTCCCACAGAAAACTTTCAATAATTTTCCATTTTCGTGAAAAATAATTAATGATTTTTAAGAATGCAGCAGACAGGATACCTCATTAACTATCGTTGCCCTCAATCGGTTTTGCACACAAAAGGTTCTTTTCAGAAAAGGTTTGCTTCAACTTTAATAAGGTCATAGATTATTCCTTTTTGTTTTGTTAGTTATAAATAATAACAAATTGCGTGTCCGAAAAAAAAGGTTGTGTGTGCAGCCACGTGTATATAAGAATATAAGAGCGATAAAAAAATAATGTTTCTTCAACATATAGGTTAGAATATAGCTGCAGTATATTTTTTATATTAAAAAAGGGGAATATGTATTCTACCTGTTGGATAGTGACAGTGATCTATAATCCAAGATGATAATGGTTTTTCATCTGCAATATACGCGTCAAGGAATCTTATACAGAAATAGTCTCATATGACGACAAGATAGTATGTGCGCATTTACACTACCGTTTTTATATCCGGTTTTTCCACAGAACGCGGAGTCTTAAAGCGCCATTGGAGAATAACCCGGAATATAAAAAAGTATATAAATGACGAGAAGGGGTCATTTCCACCCAAATGTTATTCTTCAGATTTTTTAAGTAACGCTAGTAGACTTATACGAATGTCCTGTGTTTATAAAGACCCCTTATCTTTTATAACTGCATGGTTAAGCGACTTAATTTTTCGTCTCTGTGGTGTTAGCAGTGATAAATTATGTCTGCTCCTCCCTTAGGTAAGTAAGGGGTGTAAATGTGCTCATATATCATTGAAATTGTGGAGTTCACTAGTTGCATATAGAACACAAAAGCGGTAGAGATAAAATGGTTTCTATATACTGACACATGGAACCTTAAATGAATTTTCATGACCACGCCTTTGAGAAATCAACAAATAGATGTGTGCAACTTGATGGAAACAAAAGTAAAATACCGAAATTTGCCAACCGTGTTTAATCTAATCATTTGTTGAAACAAATGAAATTGCTACAAGGTGTGAATGTGAATATTATGTTTATTAAACAAATTGAATTAATTAACTCATTTAAGGTACACATTTAATATTTATGTATGTACACATATTTAATTAATTATGCATGTTAAAGTTTGAATTAAATCATTTGGTAATTCGTTTCAGTTGTTATTAGAAATTTTGGTACTTGCTGCTGCTCTTTCTTTCTAGCCACAGTTTAGCTACGGATATTCTGAAATACCATTTTCAGTTATCTACATATATTTCAGATTTAAATTCTCACTTGAAAATAATGTGAACCTCTTGAACTACAGTTTGATTCCAATTCAGCATTTGTTTAGCTCTAATCTCGATGAAATGACTAAATCTGGATTTTATCTATACCCCACGTTGAGCGCCAGTAAACTATGAGATGCTAACTAAAATAATAAAATTAATTGGTTCGGCTAGCTTTACTAAAAATAAAAATACAACAACCCAACAGCTTTTCCTTTTTCCAGTAGGCTAGTTCAGTCTTAATTTGGTTGAGCATGAGAATAACATAAATACCAAAATTAACTTTATCAATCTCAATACCTGGAAAGATAAACTTATCACAAAGCGCATTTGGAATTCTGCTTCTTGACAAGAAATAAATTCAAGCTCTTTACTAAAAAATGTATGGATACTTGCATACCACATATAAGATAAATATACACTTTAAAAAAATTGTAAACACAAATTTTATTTTTATAGATCAAAGTATGGTGAAAATAAAATGATTCAAATACATCAATTATTTAATTATTATTATGATTATTAAATGAATTATTATTTTGTTAATAACATGATATGAGTGTTTTGTAAGTTTCATTTTAACAAATCAACATGAAACAAATCAAAAAACAAGAACACAAGGTTTCTGACCAGAAAACAAATTCTAACAATAACTTACTTTTACAGTAAAATAATCCTATATATGTCGCTACACTTGTTTAAAGAATTTCCCGCTGGAAACACATTCGGCAAAAACGCACTCACTGAGCTGTTGAGTCGGTAAGAAAAGATCGAATTAAAATCGATGACAGAGAAATTAATATTTCTTCTTTAATTTAAATATAATGATTCATATCAGTTCCCTGTGATTGTATTTAAAAATGAAGTTAATTCTTCCTTTTTTCATAAATCATAAAGGTAAATATTTTCCTTGATTATCATTGACGTTTGTTTGTTGACAAAAAAATCATATGGGTCCTTAACCAAACTTTATTTTACAGATTTTAAATTCGAAGCCGAGCATAGCTTCAACCTTTAACTTTGATCGACTGAAATTGTTTTTTCGAAGACCCTTTTATATGTTTGGACAAAACAATTGAAAAAACATAAAAACTTTAGTGATCGCCAATGTTTTAAGATACAAAAATTATCATATGAATATAATTAACGAGAATCTTAATTCTAATTGGATGAAAAAATGTGGTTAAAGGACGAATAAAACAATATAAGACACTTATGGTACAAAATCAATAATTACAAAAAATTAACAAAAACGATCAGCTGTCACAAAACCAATTACAACTTAATTATATCTAAAATACACAATTTCCAGCTACTTATGTATGTGGAATAATTACATTACTACTAAAGGTAACCTATTCCTATAAAGTCTACAAAGATAACAACTAAATACTAACAGAAAATCCAAATTAAAATTCTGACTATCGCTTATGGCAAAATGATGCTAATGTAAGTCCTGGAATAATAAAAGCATAAATTGATCAAAACTACAACCATTTTCGTCCAAGATACACTACTTCAGGCGACTAAATCAAAACAATGGTGAAAACATTAAATAAATATCAATTATTTCAAAAATCATGAAGTGAGATTTCTAATTATAACTTCTGGCATAAAACACAAATATGCGTCGATACTGAGATGGATAAGTTAATTGTAGCATAATGGACTTCAATATAATGACTTAGTTAAACTAATTTCAGTGAAACATCCACCCGAAACTGTCTTAACTTTCTGGTAAAAGGAAAAGTATCATCTACGTTAATCAACCATAATGTTGAAATCTAACGTGAAGATAAAACATCTAAGAAAAGTGGAAACAATATCCTAATCATGTAACCTAAGTTGCGTAAAGCATGTTTTATTATATAACAACTAAAATGACTCTAGTTTTTTTCTTTAAAATTTATTTATTTTTACTAACAACAATGGTACTCCTTTAAATTATGTGTTTTATAGGGATAATTCTATATGTAACCTAGCATGTAACCTTAAAAATAAATAAAACTAGTATCCTAGCATATCTATAGTTCTTTTTATTGCATGAGTGCTGTAAATAAGTATTTTATGAATTATTCCTATGCCTCCGAACTATTGTAGACTTTAAAAACAGAAATGACATCATCTAATATTGACGCATTTAATTATCATTATAGTATGATTTTTTTATTCGTTAATAAATAGTTAAGTATAAACATGTTGATATAATTAATAATTTTTTATTGAAAATCTAAATACAGCCGTACAAAGTTGCTTTAGTAAAACCTCGATTTTTTTTATGTTTTGGTAGAACAACTCTGAAGGATGGTAATTTGTTTACCTAGAAAATAATTACTTAGTATAAAAGTAATGCGCAAGAAATAAGTACTGTTACTGTTTTACTAAAAACTGTAGGGTAAGGAGTTTGCAATTTGTTATTATTGAAATTATTAGTCACAATCCTTATGAATACTTGATCTTTATCGAAATAAATACTATCTAGTTATTAACTAATAATAATTCTAAGTAACTACAAAAGTGCAAGGATGAGTTGGAAAAGGGTTTCTTCCTTTTTTATGATTTTACAAATTCCTATAGATTGTAGATAATAAAGGAGTAAAGGCTAAATTTTCCAAGAAATGGAACTAAAAGATTAAAAGAAAGAATACCACAAAGAAGGTGTGCAGCTGTGTTTGTGTTCATTGAAATAATAATAACAAAACGGTACCTAGAGCATTTATTACTGATTTATCTTTTGTTACTGCTATTATGCACATTTGAGAAACCAAACAGTATTGTTTCGCTTCGTGAACTTCAAAATATATGTCACTATTACGTGTACTATAATATGTGTCTGTTCTTACTAATCAATTTGAAATCATTGGGTTGAACTTCGACGCTATTTTTCTCCAAAAGAACAGAAGTACGAGAAAATGGTATATAGGAATTTTCTTTCTTTAATGATTATCTAACCACTGGGAAATTCTGACTATTGCTTACCGGGACACCGTCTATAAATCTAGTTCAGTAGAATCTGACAAAGCAAATTGTAAAATTTTAATTGACAGTTCAACCAGAGTTTTTAATGTTGAATATGTGTATAACTCGACAAACTGTAAAGTCATACATAAGGTTATATTACATACAGTTATGATAAATAAAAAGTACAGCCATAATGATTATACCTGATGATGTTTCTTAATGGGTTATATTTAACGTAATGGTCTGAGACACAAGCTGCAAATTTACTGAAATAATCTCTCTAAGTATCAAAGTACCGCCTGCAGTCGCATGAACATAACGGTAGAGAGATGTAAATGGATGTCATTATCTTGTATCTCAAATGCAAAGTATAAAAGAAAAACATGCTGCAATTAATTTTCAGCGTTAATTCATACCTTAAAAATTCATTTAGTGTATCAGTACGATAAAATAGAATATAGTAGATTTTATAGTAGATAGTTAAGAATCGTTAGTGAATTGAGGTTGTGTGAAGTATGGATATATGGTGAATTTTAAAACGTAGCTACACTCAAAGAAATATTGGAAATCTAAAGTCAAGAAACGTAGTGTCTAAATCAAAATGATCCAGATAATTTTTAATTCTAGACATAAAATGCTTGAAGGGAGATATTGGATTATATCAATTTAAGCATTGTTTTCTGCTATTCAGAGAAGCAAGTTTAAAAGAAGATTTTTAACTTCTTGTAACAAAAAAATATGCTTAATGTGAGAACAAATATGTTCTTGAAATCCAAGTATTGTTTTAAGCACTAAACCACTTCAAATAAGAATCTTTGCATTTTAAAAATAAACACTATTTTCTGCAATTTATATACAGGTGTGTTCAAAAACAAGATTTTTAACTTTTGGTTTCAAGAAATTTTGTACTTAATGTGAGAACAAACATGTTTTTGAAAACTGTGCATTGATTCAAGCACTACACTACTTGAAATAAAAATCAATGTAATATGAAATAAGTATATGTTATGCTGAATTAAGTTAGTTAACATTTACATTTCTGAAATTAAAAAGTTAAATTCTTCATATTACAATAATTCTTCTGGAAATGAGAGTGCAGTGCAGTTAAATCAAGAAACTTAAGTGTTGCTTCTAGCTGCGTCGCTGTTTACACTAGTTCAGTATAGCTTAGTTGCACTTTTTGTAGTTGGTTCTTTTATGTTTTAATAGAAGCACAAGTGCGCGACATTTCCTGTGTGAAGTATTAACCTTAAAAGTGATAACTTGGTAAAGGCAATGGGTGAACTGTGTTTTTTAAAACATATCAATTGTCATGATTTTTGTCATACAATAAAAGGTATGCATCCCAGGTAACATTTTTTTTTCAACAGGATGTTAGATAGGTTGCATAACCACAAGGAGAAAAACATTTAATTTTAATAATTTTTTATGAAACTAAACAAAAGGTTTCAATTTAATAAATATGCACTCTAGAACACACTAGGCAGTAAAAGAATAAATTCTAAAGTTGATTTTTCTTAGAATCTTTGCATTTTTTCATTGTTCAGCTAACGATGTGAAATCGTTACATAAATAAGTAGGTAAAATAAAGTTGAGGTCATTTGAAGGCAAGTTTTGACCTAAAACAGACAAAGTGCATGGTAGTGATTTTTGTATGCAATTATTTGCTATCTGATTTGTTTGTATAAAGAAATTATGTTCCAAGTTAACGAGATAGTGATATCGATAAATCTTCTTTAGATAGATTATACAGTTCGTGAGTAATATGCTTTAATGCTGATTTGTCAAGCACAATTTAGAAACAATTTTGAATGTTGGGGTTGTTTTTTGTAGAAGATATCATTGAAATAAAATGCAAGTTTGTACGTTTTGCCATAGCAATCTGAAATTAGGTATTGTAGTTACTATTTTGATGTTATTGATATCTAAAAGCAAGTAAATAATGTTAGGATGTAAGGTTGGATTTTGTCAAGATGTGAAGATATAATTAGGTAATTTTAAATAATTAAGTTTGTTATCGAAGAATCCAACATATTGTTATAGTTCTCCCTTGAGATGTACTAGCTGGGATAACATTATTTGTTGTTATTTTTATTAAAATTATTAAAAAAATAATAGCGATATAATAGAAAAATTAATAAGAAGCCAATGTGTGCCAATAAGCGCGATTTTTTGGTTATTATAGCTACGAAGTTGCAGTGCTTTTTAAGATGCACCTATATAATATTGTAAATTCTATTAGTTAATAGTTAATAGTGAGGTGCATTCAAAAAGATTTTAATATTTTTGTAGAAACTTGACTGGCATACCTTTTGCAAATGTATTGATATTGTCACAGGAATCCAACTGGCACTCTCCTTTCGTAACTCCTTGTCACCTAAAAAAATTCTTGGTAAAAATAAGTCACAGTTGAGTGCAATAACTTATACTGATTGTGCAATAATGCCGAGTTGTTTAAGTAGTGATTTATTTATCTCCTAGATTTACAATTTTTACATACAGATGAAAGTTGCGATGATTCGCTAAAGAATGATCAAAAGTTCGTAATAGCCGATTTTTCAGTTTATTTGTACAATGTAAATGTTATGGCAATCAAGGACATTTCATTTTTCAACATGATAATGGCCCAGTTCATAAACGATTTTTTCATTGTTCTTTAGCAAATTATCGCAACTGTACAAGTGGTACAGTAGAAAAATCCCCAAGTAGATCTCCTAAGATCTAAGGAGTTTAGAGACACTACTCTAGGCAGCGCAATTTGCTACGTTCACTTTTCCTACCCTACAAGGTCTCTTAAATATTTGTCGATAACCCTCCTCATATGACATATAATTTGGCTACTATGTGCCACAGACACAATAAAACTATTTTAAGCACACCGCTTACCTCGCACGCCGGGCTTCCCTCTAAAAATCAAGCAAAAAAGTCCACTTGTGCCTAGTGTTTGCTCGACTTCACTACATGTTACAAGTCAAATGGTGCTACTCCTGGGATATTACACCTCTTCTTATGGCCTCCAGACGCCTTTAAAGTTCGCAAAGAGATTTGATTGATGGGCCACATGTATTTTTTCCGGCAATGTAAGTTAGTGTGCCACATCCGCGGCATGAGACCATATGGCAGTAACGAAATGTGTAATTATCCAGGAGTGGCACCATTTGATTTGTGATATCTTGAGTAGATGTGTATGAGCGCAGCTACACATTTCTATTTGGTTTTTGGGAGAGGAGTTAGAAGCATAGCGGTTACAGTTGTTTTATTGAACATATTGAATGCTGTCACATTACAGAAACATAGCGCTTAAGGTTGCTTTATTGATTTCCGCGGTGCATTGAAGTCGAATATGTTACATAAGAGGAGCTGTTTGGTGGTATTTTTAAATTTCTTATGGAGAGTCTAATGGTGTATGGCATATTTGGAAGATTTGGATATTTACATTCCATACATACGTAGTTGCTATAAAAAACAAAAATTTCATAAACTTATTAAATAGTTACTATAATACTAGACATTAGAATGAGAATCATTAGAATCAAAACACTGAATCTTATATTATATGTAAAACTCCACCATCTCCGCATATCAGGGGTGATTGTTATTTGCAGTTATTCATTGCTAAACCGTGCTAGGTCGTAGTTCAGATACAGATAATAAATCAGCAATAATTATTGAAAATAAATCATTAGTTAATTAATTTCTAAGAGGAACTAATTATTGCCTTTTTGCATCTGTTTATAAATAGATGTAAAAATATTATTAATTCATTTGAAGGTTTGTTTGTATTTCAATTAATTCTTAACCTCAAAGAAGAACACTGCACTCATTATCTTTATTATATACAGTGCTATTAAATTAACATGCAATATGCTGCATATTGCATTTGATAATAATCAAGTCAATGCTTGATTGTGGCAAGTACGTATGCATTTTACAACGAACAGACGTGGTTTGTTAGAAAAAGTGCGCTTTTGCATCTTTTATTTTACAATAAATGGTATTTTCATCTGCAATTGTATTTTTCAAAAACCCAAATAGTATTAAATTATCCTTAATTGAAATTAAACGTTAAACGACTAGCGCATTTTTAGCGCTTCTGTATTATTGGTTGCATAAACATACATTAAATACAATGGTTTGAGATGATTATTTTAATTTGCAACATACAAACTACCCAGCATATTGCATTTTAATTTAATAGCACTGCACTACACACTAGATTTAAAATAGCAGCATAAAAAAAGATTGTGATTTGTTATTAATATTTGTAAATGTTACAAATACTGTGTGAGAACTTTGAAGAACTTTTAATCTTAATACAGTACCCATCATATAAAACTACCCTTCAACTTAATACGGAAATATATGTATACCTACAAAAGATACTTTTTACTTAAATACACGGTTGCGACCTTTCCAAATGCGTAGTTGAAAGCGTATATCGATCGCCATTTTTATTTTTAGACTTAATTTTATGAGTTTTATGTAAATTTTTTATATCTAATATATCACTATCTACAATTGTATACATTTTAATTTTAAATTAAAAAATAAATGTATAGCCCTTAATTTCGTATTTAAAAATGAAAAGAATTTGAGATAACTTTTCACTGAAACGATTAAATTAGTCTAAATAACTTTATTATTTAAAATTTAATTAATCTCGACAGTCAGTATAGAAAACCTAATTAATGCGTATATATATTTCTGAAGAAGTATAAAGTAACATGAACAGAGGTATAGCATTTAATTTAAGGATTAAGGCTTTCTCCTTTCCAAGTAACGTGAAATCTTCTTTTCGACGTGTACTTTTTTTATAACAGAAATGTAATTAGTAAATGGATTTAATCAGTAAATTACCCTTAAAACGATTGAATGATTAGTTGAATTGCAGACCTTTCTTGATGCTTTACGAAGTACTAGTAATTGATTGATTAAACAAAATGATATTTTTAGGAAACAAGATGTGGTAGTAAAAAAATTGTTTATTTAATTAAGACGATCGTTCTATCTCTTTTAGAAGAATTATGGTATAATAGATTATACCTATGTTGTAGATAGTACCAATTAAAAATCGGAATATTCGTTTTTGAAATCGCTTTAATTAATTGTCTAATCAATTATTGGAAAATAACTGTATTTAATAAATTCTCCTAAAAAATCAAAGTTTTCAATACATTTATCTATGTAAAACCACTTTGCTATTTCCTAGACAAAAATACCTGGTATTGCATCAACAAGTTTTATTATTTCTGGTTTATTGAGTGGTCATAAATATCCAAGTCAAATGAAACAAATTCCGCTTGTTTATAAATAAGGTATAAAATTCTTCATGGAAATCATTTTTGAATATAATTGAGTAGAAAGTGCAAGTTTACTTAATGAATGCCCTAGCTAGCTATCGTATTTAACGTTAATGTCTTATTAAAATAAATCCATTTCTTTTTATTGGTTGTTTATAGATAGGTCGTAAATAATTTGTATGTATTTGAAACGGCTTCTTGTCGGTTTCTTTAGAAAAACAGGTTAAGACTCAGATTATTTTTCTTTTTATTATTTTTATGTATCTTACAATTTCTGTTACTGTCTTTCAAGAATTAAATTGCAAATAAGATATTGGTAACATAGAGATAAATGCATTTGTACTACACGACAATAAATATTAAATTAACTATTTTAATTGAGCTTTTTTCGTATTTCTGATTATATAAAATTTCAGTTAAGCTAATAGAATGATTTTAGAGATTGACATAACTTTGTCTAGTTTTTGTGAGCATCTAGAATTGGATCTACAAATATTGATTCGCACTTTTGTACGATATCATAAAAATATTGATTTATTTTTAAATGGCTTTTGACATGAAACAATGTTTGTAAATTTTTTATTCCAGTATTCATCGGTTTGCAGTAATGTACTGATATACTTAAAAGAAAAGAGCTAAAAAATCTAAAACAATGAAAGAAAATACAATAGTCGAAAAAGCCACTCTTGGATGGGTGACCGGTTCACAAACAATTTTTCTACTCGAAGCGGCGCAACATGGAAAGCCATCCACGAAATTTTGTCCCTATTGCTATAAACTAAATAATCTGTATTTATAAAATGTATATTAAAATGCTCTTGCTCTGACCGCTACATGATTTCTTAACAGTTAATGCATGTTGACTGTAGTGCTGTACACACGTGCAACGCCGCTAGTGCATTTTCTACACGACAATTATTGTGTAGGAAAGTGCAAAATATTTATTGTTTTTTCATACTTTTGTTTATAAAAAACAAAATTAAGGGTGAATTTAATATTCAAACACACTAACTTTACAAATAATATAAAATTAAACAGGATAAAAAATAAAAGTTCTAAAATAAGAATAAAGAAAACTTCGAATCAGACAAAAGAAAGTCTTTTCGACTCGTGGTCATTTCGGTATCAAAGAAGAACGTAAACTTACAGTAAAAGTTTTCGGAAATCAAAACTAGAAATAGATTATATGTGACAATCTTTTGCAGGACCCGTTGCATTACATCAAGATAAGGTCTAATAGGGAAAGTAAATGTATTAGAAGACGCCATGAATGGCCAGTAAATAAAGATGGAGAACTAAACGAAACCTAGTTAAACAAAATATAGTAAAGATTTTTGAACGAGTTGCACTGTATGTTAAATATTATTAAACTTTAATATTAAATATTAGTCACCAACAAAATTTTAGTATTGATATAATCTTACTTATTAGCTATAAAGGATTTAATAGTTTTTTTGTAAATATGCGAGCTTCTATAGATTAAAACAACCTGTTTGAATAACACAACAATGCTAATGTAATGTGAATAGTTAGTAATTAGTAAATTACCGTGATAACTAATTATGGTAGATATATACACTATAGTAAAGGTGTGTAAATAATAATTAACTTAAAAAAATTAAACTACCGATTGTTATAAAACTTCCTTAAATCTTAGATTTGTATAAGATTTTTGCTCAAAGTAATTCAAGTAATTCAATTTCAACAAACTGATTCATTTAACCACCCTTTAGTGGTTTGTTTAGTACAAAATACAAATACACCATATTCAGCAGAAATTTTAGTATTAACCAAATAACCTTATCTTGCTTCCCTTCCACATATCCTTGATGTAATAAACTTGACGTTGACAAATAATTTGGCGTAAATTAACATTACGAGTTACCATACTTGACAAGTTTCCTTCATTTATCAATAAATCATCAGAAGTAAAAGTTGAGAACAAAGTATATGCAATTAATTAATAATTATTATTAAATTATTTCCAAACAAATTCTTTCTGAAACAAATTCTAAATCTGAAATTTTGTAATAAAGTTAATTGGTCTTATAAACAATATAACCTTTTCTAAAATTATTGGTAAAGTAAGACACATTTTAGGTAAACTACAACAAATAAAATAAACCATTGTGCAATTTTTATTTCCCCCCACAGAAAATGTTTAACAGTCCAGGCCATTTAATTATTTTATTTCCACTTTCTATGTGAATGGACTTTATAAGGCATTTATGATAACTAAGTAAATGAGTAGTTACAGCTACAGTCCTGTAAAATTTTATGGGCTCCTAAAAGCGACTTGTAAAGTTCTACAATGCTCATCAAGAAAACACTAATGGAAACTAATTTGTTGCTTAATCACAACACCATGACAACGTCTAGCTATAAATTGTCCTTACGCCTTTGATTACAAAATGTATTTGCATACAAAATATTAATTAAATTAATAAAAAACACTGATGAAGATGGAAATAAAACTTTGTACGCTGCACGCTCTGCAATTAATCTTTACTGAGCTTACTGGATTATGGACAAACTTCCCAGCTCGCCCGTAAAGGCTCATTTATAAAGCTTGCCAAATAAATAACTATCAATAATAATCATAACTGTTCTTATAATAACAAAAATGTTAAAATAGGTTTTTGTACAGTTCCCTATTAATTGTTTAAGTGAAGTGCACCTAATCTTAATATTAAATGTTGTTTCAAACTTTATTAATTAGGATTTCAGATAAAAATTAATGTGCACATTTGCACTACAGTTCTTTTTATCACCAATGTAGTTATTTGCTTTGATCTGCAAAATATTCATATTCATGATAAAATATTCAACTTCAGAGCCTTGATACACAAACAACTACGAGGGTTAGTTTTTCAATGTCTAGTTAACTGGTGGTTATTGGTTAATTGTCATAGAGGCGCTTATTGAAGCAACTGTAACAGTGGCGGATTTAGGGATGGCTAACGGGCTAGAGTTAGGACTAGAGTTGCCTCCCCCCAAAAAAAATGTTTAACAGTCCAGGCTATTTATGTCAAAATCTACGTTACGTGAAAATCCAATAATCTTTCGAGGGATGTTTTTGATCTTGTGACGAGGAACGTTGTAGCCTGCACAGTAAACCTCCCACCACAAGAAACCGAACTGTTAATTTTTTTAATTAAATAATTAAAAACTTAATTTAAATGGTATAAGAAAAAAACACTATATATATTTAAAGATATATATTTTAGTACTGCCAAACTAAAATGTTCTTATCTCTAATAACAATAAACGTTTCGTGAAGTGGATTATGTTCCCGTCTTCAGGTGCATTTGTAAATATAATAATTAATTTTTATATTAATCTCGAATTGCGTTTACAATTAAAGTCGGTAATTTGACATTAACTTATTAACTTTGAATTACATACTTGATCTCTCGTGGATCTGATAAATATGATTGATACACCTGATACGTCTGAAAACGAGAGCAAAATTTAGTTCCCAACCGTTGCTTGATATACACACCATCAATAATGCGATAAAGCCGAATTGTCATCTATTAATTATCACATCAAATTGATACTTGCATATATCAGTTAAAATTAATTGTCACTTCTTTTTAAATGCTGGATTTTAAGAATGAAATTTTTTGTGACGTCATATGATGTATAATTAAAAACTTTTTACCCGCTTCTTGTGATGCCCTTTAAGTTCCTCTGTTTCTCTCTTACCGTAGATATATATTAAGTTGTTTACAACAGATTGTTAACCTACTTAATGTTAATCTTCTTTTAACACTGAAGAAATGCACGCCCTTAACACAACAGAAGAATAAACAGCAGGTGCACTCTCGCAAATATTTTCAGTCGGCCGAGTATGACGTTGTTGTATTTCTGATTGTCAAACTACGGAATAACTGTTGTGCTGTGATATCCGCTGCTCGTTGTTACCAGCATACGATGACGATGATCGACCAGCGTCGGCTAACTGATCGTGGTGTGTGCGATATTTGAAACTAGCTGAAAAACTCCAAAGTGCCGACAATAGAGCGAATCTGCTGTTTATTCCTTAGTCTAGTCATTGTACCTGTAAATAATTTTTCTAAGATGTAGACTTTGCAGTAATAATATACCAAAAACACTGGGTGAGTGCTGTGCTAGGATCTTGGGAAATTACGACCGATTTTTAGTTTTTCAGGCATACGTCATTGATCATAAGAAATACCAAAAACATTTCAAAGGTTGAAGAGCTCGCTTTTTGTAAAAATTCTTATCGTATCTGGAACAGTTACCGAGTTGTAGGGCAGAACATTCTTTCACATATTTATTTATAAAAAAAACTCAGCATAGTGATGGAAGAGATGATTATGTCAACTGGACATTTTTTAGTTAATCTTTTACTAACATCTCTAGATACAGAAAGCCTACTGGTTCACATTGGCAAGAATAACAAGTCTTATATCTACACGAAGTAAAATGTAGGAATTTTGCCGCTGAAGGAAGAGATGTTGTACGTAAATACAAGATAAATAGAAGTCTTTGTTCATCTAACGTATTATTTTTTGATTTTCCATTCAAAGCAAATATGAAATCCTCGCTTTTTTCGCGATGTTTTTCCTACTATAATTTTCTTCTTTGAATATTGTTATTTTTCTTCTCAATGTCTCTTCCTTTTCTCGTAAATTATAAGACTTAACTTTTCCTTTTATACACCACACTGGAGGTTGTGTCACATCCTTTCTTAGAGCTATTTAATATACTTTCTTCTTTATTACCAGTTTACACCTCTTCTTTATTACCAAGAGCACTGAAGAGTGTATTTTTCGATAGAAAGTCACATTTCGCATGGTCAGTGCATTGTAATGTATGTACTTTAAACCTCATTACACACGCTCTCCTTTCGCTCAGGTCGTCATCAAAAAGCGGATCCAGCAGAACAGTATTTTTTGGAACATTTTGTCACAAATAACCAGTAGGTACAAACAGTTTCAAATGTTTTCAAATCAGGCAAATCTAATTTCTATTTAGTAGAGTGACTACATCTAATCAACAAAGCATGCTGGTGGATCAGAGTACGGCAAACCGCAGCCATATTAGGGCAAAAGAAGCAAGAACTTGTTCATTATTCAACCTCTAATACATCAAATGCGATTTTAGTTTGTCTATTATTGAAGTTACGCAGTAATCTGTCGCAATATGGCGGCGATGTGCAGTACTCTGATTTGATTGAGAACCAGCACGGCTTGGCTGATTAGATGTAGTGGCTCTAGTTTTTGTATCCTTATAGCGCCTCCCTTTCTGCTAATGAGCCGGCGTGAAATAGCGCTGCACTATGACTGGACTGGTCTCAGGGGTCTTCTGGTAGGCTGGACTCCAGTACCACAGTGATATTAGCAAGATTTATCCAGACAGCGACCCCTTGATTGCTGCCTTAGGGGATACCGTTTCACCAGGTGCTTCATCCTGGGATAGTCGTTTTGTTAACGTGGATTGGATGACGCGGAGTCAACTTTGTTATAGACCAGTAGTATAAGTCACTTCGACGACAATAGTTATGTCCATTCCCAGGAAGACTACTCCGGGGGATCAGTTATTAGCCTCTCACACCTAAGATAATCCCACCTCTTAGTTGGTATAGGCCGGGTCGCTACTTTTAGGTAGACTCGGACGGGGCTCTGTCGAAAGCTCACCAAGCCTAATTATGGTAGACCGGAGTGGCTACATTCTGGGATATCCTAGGCACATTGAGGTTGGACCGTACAGTGTAAGTCTGCATCTTGGACTAGGGGTGATGGGAATCCCTCAGAGACGGATCCCGAAGGGTGAACACGTAGATAGCTACGGCACCAGCCTGGGGAGCTAGTAAAGGGTGGATAGGCAACCTTGCTTCCACCAGTGGTAACTGGTAACTTTTACAAAAGTAAGTGACGCGCTAATTAAGCGTAACTCATTTCGTTGACTCTTAAGGGTGCCTTAAGCCTAACGCAGGTGGACCATGTTAAGCATCTCCCGCTGACGGCGAAGATTAACATTAATTTTTTTAACGAAATGCCTACTTAAGCACGTTTAAAAAGTTTTCAAACGAATCTCTTTTTGTGACGTTATCTCTCAGATTATAAAAGGAAAACGCTTGGATACGTATCGAATTCAATCATAAATTCAACAATCTACTCGGCAAAAGTTGTAAGCCAAAGTAGAAATAATTATACATTCTATCACAAAATTTGAATAAAAGTATAAATAATTAGAGCTTGTAAAATTCTCATAAACTAAATTAAAAAGGGGTGAAATGGTGACATCGAAAAGTCTATTTCTTGAGTTCTACTTACTTGAGCTTATAGAAGGAATGCGCTCTACGTTAGCAGAGGTAGATACGGAAAAGAGAAGGAAGCGATACAAAGGTGGGGGTTAAATTATTTAGTAAAATATAGATAATGAATAAATTCAAATAATCTTTATATGGACAATTCAGTGCGCTAATCATATCCATTTGTATTGCAAGCTTGTTAGTGTAAAACACACACCCAACGGTCATGTGAATTGCATTAAAGTGTAGAATTCAAAATTTCCCCGCTCTCCTACTCACTCTTTATGTTAATACGAGGGTAGTATGTCAGAAATCGCTAGGGATGCATACTAAAAACCCAACACAATTTTGTGCTTGTGTAACTCTTTTGTCCCAGAACTGTCATTTATAGGGATATAAGCCTTTCAGGGTACGCAACGACCACCAACGAACAAACGTTAGTTACATTTTACTGTTTAATTGAACTTTTAATGGCATTAATGTAAAATAAAGGTTTACCAAAGAACTCCATCTAAGCCAATTTGTTATCATAAAAGCGCTTATAAAGGAATTGGATTGTTCTATTTTGAAAGCAGATTGAGAATTTGGATACTAGAGAAAGAGTGATTTAATATTAGCAGCCTTCTATACATTTAAATAGAGGTACTATCTTGTTAGGGATTTTCGATAACAAAGTTTCTAGAGAAAATAGCTTCGAGATATTAAATATAAGACTTTAGATTAAATTGTCTACTATCTGAGTAAAACAATCGGTGCCATGAGGTACGAGATATGTTAGGCCATCCCAATTCAGTTAATAAAATTGCCTACTTGAAAATAGCAAAAAAAATATTTTTCTAAAATGGCAATTACTATATGTTAATACACAATGTCCAGAATCGAAACTATTGTTTTTGATCCATATTATTCACTATATACCTAAAAGTTACGCTTTGCTTTAAACTTTAAACTAAAAATAGTTTTTATAAAAGTATATACCTTCGTGATATAATTTTACAGCTGCGTAAATGTGGCTTGTTGCTTTAACCATTTAAAAATGTTAGGTTAGGAACTGTTTTAACTTAATTTATGATAATTTAATATGTTGGTTGATTGTGTAACAAAATGCACAATGACTAAAATTCCAAAAGACATTAACTCGAACTTTAAATAATATTTTAATACGACAGGTGATATATCGCGAGGGTATACTTTATTATTTAAACTAGCTTTGCTGTTTGAGCCTCCATATCTTATCTATAATATTAACTAATTGGATATTCTGTGTGATGTTCGTTTGAAACGTTTCTATTGGTCTCCGAGGAGGATAGGCATCCAGTGTGGCAAATGTGTGTAAAGGAAAGTGCGTGTATGCATTATAATATTTTAAATAGAGTTTGTAATTATATGCATCAGACATGGTTTACTAATTTTTTGCATATTGTACAGTCTGTACATTAAAGGCTTTTTCCTATATATTGTACTTACAGAGTTCGCTAAATTATAATCGAAATTGTTTTAGTAATGGAGCTTGGTTAGATGGTAGCATACAACTTTCTCGCTATTAATGTAAATTTGACGATTTTATGTAAATAAGTTCTGATGAGCAAACTGACATTACTATTTCTTTTTTTTTAGCAAAACATTGAATAGAATTTTAAAAACTCGTTGAAAATGTTTTGTATATTTATATTTGGAAGAAAAATAGTATTAACTTATCTATAATAAGAAAAGCTCCTGCAGCTCCTGTTATCGTAGTATTTTTATGCGATCACTGGGAGGTGCAGTCATATTGTTTTCGGAAAATAGAAATGTCTTTTGGATCTGCCTTGCAATATCCGCTTGAATAAAAAAAAGGCAATTAGATTTGTGCTAAATCTTTGTGGTATTACTAAGCAACGCACACTGGGGCCAAGTGCACCTTTGGTGGTCAAAAATATTTGCTTTGCATATTTTGCTTTTCAAGATTTTCAAAGGTAATATTACTGCTAGCGATGCATTTTTAAATTCTGCAAAGATCAACTATTCCTGTGTAAAAAAGTAACAAATAATTTTCTTGCAATATTAGTATGTATATGAATGATTCTAAATAAGACACGTTTTGAATAAAAAGGCTTAAACATACTACTTAATGTACCGTAAACACTTTATGTTAGAAATTTAATTAACATTAACTAAAATGGTAATAACAAAAAAAGCACAAAAATGCTTAATAGTTTTTTACTTGTGAAGTAGTAAAAAGCTATATAGAATAATGCCAAGCAAGATTTATACAGCGTGTCCAGAGATAGAATGCATTAATTTTAAGGGGTGATAGAAGACACCAAAAGGAACAAAAAAGTCTTATAACAACTTTGTTCTAGAACGTACCACTTTTTCAGAAAAAAAATAAGAAAATTGAAAACTTTAACATCATTTTGCCGCGTTAATAATAGGACTTTAAGTATGGGGCTTTGTCGGCAGATGTATCTCATCTATCACAACAACAAACCTTAATAACGTTTTATCCTATCGTATGTCGTTTCCGTGTAAAATTGAATTCTTCTTACAATTACAAATTCATTTTACTCAATTAAGAAACGTGACAACCCTGTAAAAATTGTAAACCATATGCTCCAGTTTACACAAAATGCTGATGTGGATGTTTCTTGAACTTGAATAAAGCACGTTTTGCTTAAGATTATTTGGGTCAGTGCCTGATTGTTGTATAAATAATACCCGTTTAATGCTATAATGCGCGATAATGCTGAGTTTTAGGTTTTTGAACTTGGAATTATTTGTCAATGCACGAGTTTGTTTATTTAATAACAGTTTTTAGTGCCATTTTAGAGAGAGATAAGATAAACACTTTGTCAAAAAGCTCTTTAAATCATAGGCGTCCGCTATATCTTGGCTGATTAAATTAATTAAAGTAATAATAATTTTAGTTATAAAAAACGCCCGCATATCCCCGCTTTAAAATTTTTGTTAAAGAAAGAGCCAAAGCATCCTGGTTATTTTCATACAAAAACCAAATCCAACTCGAACCAACTTAAAAAGTTAAAAGCCGTTATTGTAGGCACTGCAAGAAATATTTACCGGTATTATTCGTATTATTCCAGGCATAGTTGTTGATGATGCAACATTGTGTTTTTGCACCCTTTATCTCAACTGTTATTAGAAACAACTAAATACCACGCCTTAAGAAGTTGGCTTTTTTAAGTGTTACCATGATCCCTACGTACGCAGAATGGGGTTTTCTAATAACTGCAATAAAAATTTAACAAAGCTGAAAGCATCATAACTCATAACAAACAGCATGATTGAAACCTTTTAGTAAAATGGAGATTATTTACGAATAAAATATTGGCAATTATTGTAAAACGTTATAAGTACTGTTATTTCTTAAGGGATGGTAATCTCGTTTATAAATGCCGACTTAAAAATATTACCTAAATTCTTAATTGGAAACTATTAATTGCGCTTACTGAATATTGCTCTAAAAATTCCCATAACTTAATACATGTTAATTAACAAATTGCATAATCAGATGCGGTATTGTTTTCGTTAAATTGACTTCTGTATTCCCTCTGTTTTTTAATACGCAATTACAAACGTTTCTTTAAATGGCTTCATTGCACTATGACACTTAAAACAATTGCATTTTTAATTAACCCGTTATTTGGGAGTAAGGTTCATCCGTATAACGCCGCCGCTGGCGTTATTATTTATTTCAATTTAACACCAGAGAAAAGTGCTGCTTGTAATCTAATCCGAACTCATATTTACACAGATGTTGATCATATCCTGACCTAGATTTCTTATTTACTAATTTTAAAAACCTTTTGTAATAAAAAGCTATAAATCGCGCTTCATTTAGCTTTTTCAGCAAAACAACGGCTGTCATCGTACGTTTGTTTAGACTAACCGATATTAATTCTAAAACAAGTTCAAGACCTTCAGTTGCAAAATGCGACTATACTTAAGCAAGGTTGCCAGATATGGCAATGGTTTTTTCTAAATTACTCGAAAGCCTATTAACATAGAAAAAAAATTATTAGACTTTTTTGTTCCTTTTGATGTCTTTTATCACCCCTTAAAATAAATGCCTTCTATCTCTTGACACCCTGTATATTGGACTATTATGGACGCTAACTATAGCTCAACGATACTAAAAAGCTTTCATAGTTTTACAGAAATTCGAAGTATTTCCTTTTCAATTTTAAAGAAAACCTAAATTTTTAAGACAATAATAAGTAATTTGATTTCTACTTACGTCTTGGAATAGAATCCATACTAAAATACACCCCTAAATGAACTACACAACCTCACTTAGTAACGTTGAGCTTAGAAATAAAAAAAAGACGCATCTGTTGTTTTATGAAATTTTCTTATGCAGGTTCAGTTAGCCTGATGATCCCTTTTAAAAAGTGCATGCCGAAAATAAAATATTATACAACTTTTTAAAATCACTTTTGACCAGCAAAATGGGTAAAAAACTAAAAAATCAACATTGATAGAAATCTAGGCCATACTGTACAATTAAAGTTCTGCTCAACTTGCAATTGTTCTATTATATTTACTAACTCGGCAGTGTCTACTTAGTCGTTACCGGTAACTACTTCTGTTGCCGGTAGTTATGGTTTATTTTCATGGGGTGAAACTACCGGCAACTGAATTTATAGCCGGTAACAATAAACACAAAAATAAAATCTAGGACGTCACGATGTGACATCATACGTCTAAAATATTTTTCAGCTAACCTTTCAGTAAATCTGATAGTTAAAGGATGGGTAAATAGGCGTAAAAAGAGCAAATTGTGGTACTTGATACATCTAATCGTTGACAGGTAACCAGAACAATGATTCTCCAAAATCTAAAAAATTTCATTTCCACCGTTATCTTGAGAAATATTTACTGACTAAATGCCTGAACAAATTAATATCTTTTTCACATTTAATTATTTATTGACAAACTTGCCTGATATACCACACCTACTATTAAAACAAGGCCCTCATTAACTTCGCTTCAATTAATACTTAAAAATTTCCTTAAATTTCACTAAAAATCGTGAATCAATCGGAATAAGTAAATTATTCCAGACGTTGTAGAGAAAGGAGTAGAATCAGAAGTAGGAGAGGACAAAGTTAGCTTGTTCTTGAACACCTTTAAAGGCTCTCCACACTCAGTAAAAAAAAGGTTTTATTAAATTTTAATAGTTCGTTCAGATCCCGTAGTGAACTTTACGTAAAAAGCACTCTATTGCAATAATAACGTTTGTCTTTTTCATACCCTTTTAACCCGCACCGTCGTTAAAGAGAAACTTATTAGATTTAACTGAAGATAGCGAAGGGTAGCCTAGAGCAGCGTTTCCCAACCGTCGGTCCGTCAGAAAATCTTGCCAGTCCGCAGAGAAATAACAGTACTTACTTTTCAAAATTTTATTAAAAGATTTATTTTATTCATGTTATCCTGGAGTTAAAGTAGGGTCAAATAGTTTATCAGAGTTGACCAAGAGTAAACTCTGAGTAAATTTATACGGACTTGGTGCTATATACATCCGTACATGCGTATAACGCGCCCGCTCTGTACCTATGTGGTGCGGTAGTAAACAGTAATAGGTAATAAAGAGGATCTCCCATTTTAAAATTTTTAATTTAAAATTAAATTACTTTTCTTGTATGGACCTTATTGAAACCAAAACTAAAAATGATAGTATTTGAAGCTACATAACTTAAAAAAACATGAGCATGTGTTGTAGCTTTTATTTTAAAAAATCCTAAATTGTAAGAGCTTTTTCTTGCTAAAATTCAAATTCTGCTGGAGTTATAAATAAAGTTTATCAGAGTTGACCAAGAGTAAACTCTGAGTAAATTTATACGGACTTGGAGCTATATACATCCGTACATGCGTATAACGCGCCCGCTCTGTACCTATGTGGTGCGGTAGTAAACAGTAATAGGTAATAAAGAAGATCTCCCATTTTAAAAATTGTAAGCGGGTTTAGCTCGCACAAGTCTAGGCATACCGGAACCAAAAGATCTTCGTCTTACTGTCCCCGCCTTACGGTAGGTCAGAGCGAAAATCTGACCGCGGAATCTGTGCCAGCGCAGTACCCCAATCATTTCTACCTGAGAAGTTTTTTGCCGACACTCTTCCGGGGGCGGGGGCTAGGGGTGACATGCAGTTTTAGGTGGCGATCGAACGTGTGTACGAGCGATGCATCGCCCGTTTTCGAGAGGCGGTACCTCGAAAACTAAAGGAGCCAAAACGACTATCTCAATCTCAAAATGTTTTCACTTCAAATGCCGTGTAAAACCTAAGAAAAAAGTTACAGCCGAAAAATTCGAAATTTCTTATTTGCTTTCATCCGAGAATCGTGCTAAAGTAATATCGCAGCCACCAGCCCAATCGGGCTCCTAAGTGGAAGTCACTTCTAGAGGTCTTATATGATTGTCTCCTGGATCGTTTGTGCTCATTCCCGTTTTTGACCGCCGCTCCCGAAACCCACTCGCCAACGTTTACGGTTATATTTACGCTCCCTGTCGAGATATCTTTTACTGGTTTTGAACGATCGACCGTCTTATGTGTTTAAAACCCGGTTATGGTCTTCGGCGCCGCACCCCGCTCTGCGATCGTTTCTCGGCGTTCGTTTGCGAAAAGAGAAAAGCTCCACCTCGCGGTATTCGTCAATTTCGAGCCGGTCCCCATTTTGGTCGTTCGAGGTTTGGTATGCGGAAGCGGATGAGGTACGAAAACCTACTTTTGTTGTTATAAAGAATGGATATTTATTTATTTTAGGTTGTTCTTGTAGAATGTAACAGTAAATTTACTATTATACAATTTATTTTGTGAAATGTTTTCTTTAATTTTTTACCCTACCGGTCCGCAAGCCAATGCTAAGTCGTCTGGCGGTCCGCGGACGAAAAAGGTTGGAAACCGCTGGCCTAGAGCACCTAGTCGAAGAATCCGGACTACAGTCAGCCCTTTCCAAATTATTCTGGAATGAAATAATGAAATGGATCTGGCCTCACTCAGAGAAATTTGGTAGATTTGAATAAAAAAGATGTTGAACGATAGCGAAGCTCATATAGAGGAATTATACAAAGCCGTTTATTTTTGGGGTACCTCTAAATCATTTTCTTCCACATTCAGTAAGTAACGTTGACTGAACGCCCTTCTAATCGCTCTATAGTCGGCTAGTCGACTCGAGTATGTGGTTTTGATTGCACTGATCTTCTCAAAAAGGAAGAAATAATCAAGTAATGCAAAGGAGTTTTCTAACCTAACTAAATCTGTATCTTACACATTTGTATTTTCTGTATATATGATAACCTTAACGATCTAATCCAAAAACTATCAAGTACATACAATATTTCAAATACTACGTCAAAAAAATCTACCTGTGCAAATCTTGCATAAAATAACCCGATCGGAAAAGTAACTCATGATTGGAGTAATTAGAAGTTACTATCTAAACAATGAGATAATTCTAACATCTTATTTAGAGAGATTACTCAGTTTGTAAAATCGCAATTAAGACAAAACCCACTTACAATATTATATCTTACGTATACTAGTCGTTAATCTTATAGAATTCATCAACATGAAGTTTACGAACAGCGGTATAAAACATAGAGAGAAGTTAATCATAAACTAGGAAAGTGGTAACTAAGACACAACTAACAAAGTTATTTCTACAAGCACAACTAACTTGAACATGAATTTTCTGACATAGTATTACAAACAAGATTCCAAAGATAAAAGGACTTAATTTTTCAAAAAATAAATTGAGATATTTGATGAACTAGCAATTTTAAAACTGGTGTTACTTTGCAATACTGTATTGCATTAAGACAGAAAAAGAATGCTAGATTTTTATAATTATGAATTATAAAACTGATAACGTAAGCTTAAGTGCTGTTTACACAAGTTTATGATTTTAGGGTGTTTTATAGCCAGAAAAACCTGTTTAGTCTAATTTGAAGATATTTGAGCTATTAAAGGACAATTGTTGAGAAAAACATAGAATTTCTATCAGATAATCAACTTGGAAAGGCGCAGTTCGGCGGAGATGTGTTAGAAATTAGCTTTCACTTGCCAAAATAATATATTTAATTAAAATCATATTATGCAAGTCTGTTATTGCGCTAAAGAATGTTAGCAATGATCCAATTTAGAAATTAATGTTTTCATATTATTTTAATTTTGACTCTCAAGAAGAAGAGTCAAAATGCAAGATGTTATTATTCTTTTATTCACAAGTATTGATTATCTTCAAATATGATTATACATTTGCAATAAGATGATGTAAATATTATGTAAGATTATGATGTAAATATTTGTATATAAGCGGAAAGAATTTTATTGTAAAGGGTTACTCTTACACAGACAGTCAAGTTGTTAGGTTCAGTCTGGTAAAGGCAGTTAAACAGTAAAAGTAAGTCTCATTTATATCGCTGTAAAGAACAGTCCTCATACGGTAATTTGAATATCCTTGCTGAAGTTAATATAACAAGTTATAAACAATGTTCAATAAATGTTCGTACATACACAAAACGAAGTTTTATTTAAATCACGATAAAAACAAATAAGTACATTGTAAACAAAAATATTCTGCGAATAAAAAGGGAAACTCTATCTCTTATTTAGAAAATAAAGCATAAGGGATTTAATCACTACTATTTTCTACTGTAGAAAAGTTGTTGAAAATATGAAAATTGTATATGGCAATGGAAGATATAATGTGACCAGCAAAGACAAATCCCTCACTGGAAATGGCGATAAAGGAGTAAAAGTTAAATACCCTGTTAATGGTTTGAAAGAAGAATTGTGACAAATTAAAGGAAAGAGCTGGCTCAACTTAGCAAAAAGGTAGAAAAGTATTTTTTCTTCTATTTAATTGGAACCTGCAGATAAAAAGAAGACTATTGTGTGGCAATAATTAATCAAGCTATTTACACAATTAAATTTATGTAGTATATTTTAATTTTATAGTCGGTTAGTTTTGAAATTACCTAACAACCTGGGGAAGCCAACGTTGCTTTGATATACGTTTTTTGTGGATATTTTTATTCTTAAGGTTATTTCTTAAGTTTATTACAAAAGTTAATTAACTATTTTAATAATTAAAAAAATTAACTTATTTTAAATTTTATAACAACTTATAATTTTAGTTTATTTTTAGTTTATCTTAGTGCGATTCATCGAAATACATAAGTTGGATAAATATACTATCTATGTGCCGACGCATTGGTGCTAATTTTTTGTAAATTAATTGTATATAAATGATAAAACACAATCTCATTAACTTTCAATAATTTCACTTTTACACTATGAAAGCGTCAAAAAGTAGGGTCTCTACATCTCTACCTATTGGTTCTAGGAATTCGAAATCCCCTCTCCGTCAACGTAATTGTGCATACTTGATTTTACACATATATAATTTGCACTTAAATAAAAATTAGTGAAAAACTGCCTTTACTGCATTAGAGTACTTTACTTTGTAATTGTCTTTTACCATAAATTTTATTTAGATTTCATAAAAATTTCATAAAATTTACCCTCTACGCTCGAGTGAGACATAGAGTTTTTTTAGGTAGAGAATTACATTATCTTTGAATTATGGCATTTGGTTGCTCCAGATAACAGCCATCATAAATTTTACAAGTTTTACGTAAGTACGCGGTATGCATACATGTATAATGTTCATACATCTTCAGTAGTACATTCATATATTTAAATATCTATTTGGTAAACATTAACGTGTTTGATTTATATATACAAACATTAAATTATTTAATAATTTATTACGCTTTTGTTTTATTCGACGCATGGCACCATTTCGCTAAAGCAAATTCATATTAAAAATGCAACAGCTTTTCCATGGGATTTTTCTTTCTCTTTTTCTTTTTTTTTTTTCGTTATCATATTACTTTATTTTCCTTTTTAAATGCAGCTCACGTTTCCATTCCTATTGTTAGTAGGAAAAAACGTCGATTTATTTTTCTCTGTTTCAACATTGAACATAAACATAAATCATGAATAAGAAGTAGACTTCTTATAGTGGCGAACGCTTACTGTTATATTGTATTATTGCATGAAAGACTGAAGTTTTCAAATATGCAAACTTTTTATAAACCATGGCTAGTAGGAAAAAGCAACAATTTCTCTTTTTTCTCTGTTTCAACATTGCACATAAATATAATCTGTAAACGAAAGCTGACTTTTCATAGAGGTAAGCGCTTGTTATAGTATTGTCTTCTTGCACGAAATGCTGAAGCTTTTTTTAATCAAATCATCTAAGAAAGCTTTCCATGTTGTCTAATCCATAAATTAATCTATGTAATAAATCTGGAAATGAGCATTTAATTATTTTATTGATAATGACTTACGCTTCTTACATGGAAAATGGAAGCTTTCAAATGTACTTTTCAACGAATCGTCTTAGGACTTGTTTCAACAATATACATAAATGCAAATCCTGAATTCTTATATTGACAAGCGTTTATCATATCAAATGAGCTTTTCAATTACTCAATCTGTAAATATTTCTCCTCAATTTATACTTAACAAAAAAAAAAGGTTCTTGATCGATTGCGGAGCTTTTATTTTATTTCAATATAGCACATAAACATAAATTTGTATATGAATAAATATTTTACTGTCGCTTTCAAATAAATTTTTCAATGAACTGACCTTCAATAAACAAAGCTTTTCGTCGATGTCTAATTGACAAATTACCCTAACTCAATGAATAAAACAACATAATATACTACAACACACTAGGGACGTTTTCGTACATTTGGCAAATGCGGTTCGAAGCTATTATCTGTTTATATAAAGCACATGCGGCTTTTGTCTTCTTTATCCACATCGCAAATTCTATTTACTTAGGGTTAGACAAAGACAGACGTTCAAACATTAAAGTCCTTTAAAAATATTGTTCTTATTTATTCAAATTACTAAATGTTCATTATTTAGTTCCTGTTACTGCAAGACGAAGCTTTTAAGTAATTAAAAAGTTTTAATTTTTATGGCGGAGAAAATGTTAATTTATGTAATAGCACATATATACATATGTTATAATGAAACTGAGCTTTTAATAGAGCAATCGTTAAACGTGTTCTGCTTACTTTGGCATATACATGACGTATCAAAAAGAGCGCTTTTGGTTATTTTCTCTTTGAGTTTCTTAATTATCTTTTAAAAAGTTTATTTCTTGATAGATTTATTAAAACTATTTCTTTGACCTAATTTTAAAAAAAATTTAAATAAAAAAAATTCTAATAATAATTTTTTTACAAAATTCATTTCAACTTATATAAAATCAACTTACCACTTAAGCTCGAAAATTGGCGCACTTTTGAACAAAGACATGTCTCCACACGCGGCGAGCGCTAACTGACGCCGGCGCCGAGTAGCGCCGCGCGACGCCAGCGCCCGGTCCTAGTGCGGAGACGCTTCCAAATGTGACTGGGTCAATACAACGATCCTGCTGAACTTACCTGGAGCTTTAATACTGGACGTGCGCCATAGCAAGGACGCCCACACAATTTCCACAGTTTTCCAAAAACGACGTGCGTTATAGGAGAGCAACCAGAATCTCTTAGGTTAGGCGGGCGTTATAAGCCGAAGGTCAATACAGACAAACTTACCAACAAATCTGCTGACTCCTGTCAGATTATCCTTGGGATTCTGGAAGTTTTAAATATTTCTTGTTGTTTATTTTAGTTTTATTTGTACACCCAATATCACCTGATTTAAAAACCTTTGTTTCGTTTTTTTTTTCTATCCATATCATTGGGATTTGATACTATGTAGTTATTTAGATATCATCTTACCGGTTGTTTAAGAAAATGCCTTTTTAATGCTCAACAATTTTTTTTGTGTTGATTAACACGAATGTTGCGTGAAAGCAACATAAAACGACGATCCATTCCTAACATACTAAAACTTGTTGAATTCCTGTTTACCCAAAGTTTTTGTCATTCTTAAAGTGCCTTAGCTATTTCTTGGTGAGATGTTTTATTCGAACCATTTATTCTCAAAAAATGTATGTGACGCGATATTTTAAGCTTTGAATACTGTATACATGAGCAATAGGCTACAATAAGATTTCGTTTATGTGAACACGATACAGGAATGAATTGGTAACGTTTATAAAGGAAAAAAAGGGAAGATTTATTTGGTTTTTCGGTTTTTATTTATAAAGGTTCCTCCATATTTTCTCTAATATAGTAAATTTGTAAATCACAAATTACTACGACTATCGTTTCAAACGCAAATACGTCATAAATGTTTATAATAATTTTTATTGTTTTTCATTAAAAATACATGCCGTCAGGAAATTGTCCTTTTCCTTCAAGCGAACAGTCAAATCACGATTTATTTAATCAAATAAACTGTTAAACAATTCGAGTCCAGTTTTTTGGATTTTGAACAATAATATAGAGAAGGAATAACGTTCTTCATTCAAGATTCGATCTGTAAAGCCAGCTTCGGTAGATTTAGACCAAGCTGGTAATTTTTCATAGCGAAACAATATTAAAACATGCTTTCCTCTCGAATACGAAGTAAAACCGTAGGCACCGTGCAATGATGATAAAGATGCAGGTGATATTCCTCCATATTCGGCTAAATTCTAGTAGGGTCGCCAAATGATGCTTCGCCACCTCAATTTCTCGTCCAAAAATAAATAAATTCCATCTGTAAGGTGTCATTCCAGAAAAACATTTTGATTTGGGAGGGAGGAGAGGAGAGATTCTGTTGAATCCTTGCTCCTAATAATCAAAATAAATTTGAAACACTCTATACATACAAGAATAGATCGTGAACTTATTGGTTCACCAACTAACTTTTTATTAGAACAAATTCTTTTATTTTCAAGTTTCACAAAGGCAGTTTAAGTGAATAATAGAAATGAACAATTATAGAGGCATCAGCTATTCCAGAAGCAAGACGGCTGATCGATCAGGCTACAATATTGTTCGATAGGAAGGGAAAGAACGTACTGTGTGTTCGATTAATTGAAGTCGCATACTACGAAGAATGTGCTTGGGTTACTTAAAACTTAGAAAATAACGGCGCAATCTATTACTAAAAAGTAAGATACTCGATCTCAGCTCGCAAACTCGCAATGTATCCTGTTGAATTTAAGTTAGTACGATAAGAATAGCTCCAGAAGCATATGAGTTCTACCTACTACAATCTTAAAATGGACCCTGTTGTAACTGTACATAGTTACAAATAATTTACCTTCTAAATGAAATATTCTAAATTTTAAATCAGTCATTCATGTAGCATACATTAATCTTGCTACATAATAAACACGTTTGTTGTCTCATTATTAAATTGGGCGACAAAGGTGCATCACAAAATTTATCAAGACTAAAATGCAGTCAGTTACATTGATCTTGGATTTTATGACATTCAATTAACTTCCCTTTATTATAAACTTTACCTGTTAAATTGTTGTAAACGAATTATTTTAAATTCGTTTTTATGATAAAGGGTTGAAACAACTTAAAGACTGTCACTTACGTTTTTATTCGTCAGGAAATAATAGATAACAATGATAACTTAAATAATTACTGTAACCGAGCCCTGTTTATCACTGCAAAGCTTCCAATTTATTCGTTGATCCTTTTAGATTTCCATTCTATCCAATTCCAAGTTAATCCAACTCGGAAACGATGCAATTATGATTTACTCAATGAGATATCTCAAAAAAAGTGTTCTCAGGATATATCAAAAATCCAGTAAAACAACTTTTAATAAAATGAATATAAATGAAATTCTTACAAAAAACCCGCACGCGCTAGTCTTGCGACGCAGCGCTGAAGCTTGGCGCAGCCCACACCAAGTAAGATTAAAATAATCGTGTTGGAAAGACGAGAATGGAAAAGAATTGCCGTTGGAGGTCTTTGCAGAAGAGTACAGGTCGAGTAGGTGACTGGTTTTTGGGTTTTTTTTTAAGTTTTCAGCGCAAGAAGCAGAATTTATCCAAAAGAGTTTCAAAAGTTGTACAAATCACTTGTACGGTTCAATCATTACAGTAGCGTTTTATTTACTCGGCTTTAAGTCGGCCACGTCCGGGCGCCAGTCCCCTTCTTCACCAGTCCAGGTCCGGGCTGGCTCCCAGCCTTGGCTTGAGCTTTATATGTAGGCCAGTTCCGGGCCCGGCTCTGGCCTCCGCTTCTTCACCAGTGTGGAATGGGAGGAGTGGAGAAAGGGATGGTGGGGAAGAAAGGGACGGAAGGAGATGAAAGAGGCGGAAGGAAAGAAAGAGGAGGATAGAAAAGGGGAATGAGGAGAGGAGCAGTGGGGAAAGGGACGGAATAGAAAAGGGATGAAAGGGGTCGGTAGAGGAGTGGAAGAGAAGGGCGTCGGGACAGAGAGGTGCTGAAGGGAACAGAGAAGGAGGGGTAACTAGTGATGAAGGGAAGAGAAGGGGCGAGGGAGAGGGTAAGAAAGGGGTTAAAATGGGATGAAACGGTGGTAAGAGAGGAGGTGGGGAAGAGAGGAGAGGAAGAAAAAAGAGGATTGGAGGGAAAGAGAGGTGCTGAGAGGAACAGAGAGGGAGGGCAAAAGGGAGGTGGAGAAAAGAATGGAATGAAGAACAGAGTGGCGGAGAAAAGAGAGGGGTGGGGGAGAGAGATGACAATAAATGCTTACATAAACAAAGCGTTATTAGATCTTCACAAGGTTATTGTTTGACAACAATGCTTTAAACAATGCAATAATTCTATTAAAAACAATCGTTAACTGCCACAATAAATTAAAATTCATTACCTTCAGCAATAAAACAACCACAAAACAACTTTATTCTAATCTATAATATAATTTAAAATAGTAAAGAATTCAATCTGACCAATCGGATTGGAAGATTATTGAAAATGAATTCTAATGGATTTGGCGCCAAGAAATTTGATATCTTGTTCACCTATCATGAAGCAGTATGAGTAAAAGCTTACCCTAAATGGCTCTCTAAGGCGCGCTACCACGCGTTCTAGTGCAATACAATACGTTCTGGTACAACCGGTTTCAAAAAAAGAAAACTGTTTTTGTATCGAATATGTAATTAATATTAATTAATGGCGATTACTATTAAGAGTACTTTATTTACATATTATGCAACTGTCGGGAATTATATAAACTAATATTTTAATTCAAAGAAAATACAAATGGAAAATCGTTTCCTTTTTGTAAATTCGACCGTACTCAGAATTTTGCTAAGAAAAATTCACAAGAAAGTGTTAATAGCTTCTATAAATTAAAAAGAGGAATGCAAAACTATTCAAATAACATTTAGTCAGTATTTTAAAAAAAATTATTTAATTTCGTGCAACTTAAAATAAACGTAGTGCGTTCACCAGCCGACATGATTTCATGGTTCAGTTAGCCGGAGAGGGATGATAATAATTACAACTCGCTACCGTCCCAGCATCGATAGCAACTGGCATATAACTTCTCTTTTTCGTAGATATCTTTACAAAACGCAAAAGTTGAAATTACAATTATTCTCTTCAATAATATTCATTTTGTGGATAATTTTAATAAGTCACATTAAAATTGTAATTCTGATCCATAGTATTACATACGAATAAACATCAAGTTAACTAAAAAATGATGATTTTTTTTCATTGTCGATCTGAATAGTACGTACCTAATTAATAAAACTTATTAAATTTGTGATAGATTAGTTTCAGATAACTGGTATGCATGACACTACTGATTCAGTTACTTCATGATTTGAATATTTATTTTATTAAATTAACCAGGCCAGTAAAATGCAACGGGAAATGTGAAAAAATTATTATAAGCACTAAAACAAAACATTTAGCAAAAATACCAGTCGCACGAGAAATAACCAAAAAAAACAGGCAACTCATTAAAATTCTGTAGAAAAAGATATTTCATCGAAAAAATATTGATTTTTAAATCGTGTTTTGTAAAACAAATAAATTTAAAAAATCTGCCAACTGGAATTAAATCTGGTGCGACAGCGACTTAAGATTATTATCACTCCGCTCTGACTAACTGACCTATGGTATTATTATGTCGGCGCTCGAGCACGCCACACTTATTTTAAAAGTAGGTTACACTAATTTAAATTATTTCTCTTTACAAAAGAAACTAAATGTACTTGTTTTTGTCATTTGTAGGATATAAGTGTTATTTAAGGTAATAAATAAACTGATAACTTTATTTACTTGGCGAGATTTTACAAACAATTTTTTAAAACCACAGATCAATCTTTTTATTCGATTTTTACGGAACACAGAAAACTAGAAACACGTATTGAGACGTGCCTATAAATAAAGATGGCGTTGTACAGCAACGCAACATTTTCAATTGACTCTGTCTAATTCTTTAGCAGTGCTTTTAGGCAAATAGGTTTTTCATCTTAGTAATGCACATAAGGATATTTCAGCTCTACATGTGGATATAGATATGATCATCAACGATTTAAAATGAACTCTAAATAGTTTTTGCCATTTTGTAAAAAAGAAATACAAAAACAGCCGAGCTGGACAAGTAAGTAGAATCCCCTCTTTTCTTTATTACCTAAATGTAACCATGTGAAGGAAGGCTCAACCCTCATTAAATTATTTTAATGCCCTCTTGTTAAATCCCCTACAAAAATACTAAAAACTGAACTTATTTTATTATTATTATTATTATTATCTTATAAACTTAAGATTTATCATTTAATATCTTCCCAAGTAACCTCCCAGTAATTTTCAAAAGATTCCAATGGAGCAGAAGGTGGCAAGTACACTCATCCAATATTATGCGCTTATTAGAATGTACTTTAGGTATGTAGTTTAACATTTATTTGGATACGCAAGAGAATGACCATCCACTTGCAGCACCATCTCGATTTCCAGCGTTGGTAACTTTTGGAACTATTCACGATTATAAAAGTTTGCATTTAACGTTTTATTTGTTATTAGGTTGCATAAACAGACCCAGATTAGTTGAAAACCATGGAAAGCAAACAAATTGTTCAAATATTAGGTAAAGGCAATTGCTCATTTATAGCAGTTTCATATTGTTTAGACAAAACTAATTAACGCGAGATACGTTTGCAAATTGTTAGCGACTGAAAGATTTCATTATTGGCGATCAAACTTAACGTGTTCCCATTAACACTGCTTTAGATTACGAAAATCGTATGTCCTTCGATACACCATATTAAACTTTATTGTATTGGCCAATTATTATTTATTAGTCTATATATTTAAAACACGGTTCATTTTTGTTCCACTTCGTCTACGAGTATTACAAGACCGATATGCACATATTTACATTTTTAAGCATTATTTGTAATCGATGCATTTCAATATGCCCAAGGTCGGTTGCTTAGTCACGTTTTGGAACTAAACAACCTCTCTATACCTGCTTAGTATGCCACCAACAGTACTCAGTTGAGTTTCACAGTATTTACTGTGGAGCATTTACACAAAATTCGATATTTCTTATGTCTCTGTGAGTGTGTTCGTTCTAATTTTGCAGATTGGGATATTTAATGGAAAAAGTAGAATAGGAAGAACTAATGTTTTATCCCTTAAGGAACATAGACAAAATAATCGGCAAAGTTTCGAAAGCTGGTATATTAAGCATATAGCATATATATATGAATTTAATGTAGAATTCTATGTTAAGAATGGTTAGGTAAGTCGGGTGTGGAGTCCGAGGGGAGTTAGACGGAGGGGGTAAGTTAGAGAAGGGAGCTAAATCTGTGGAAGAGATAAGTTAAAAAAGTAAGACGGGAAAAACTAAATGAGGGAGATAGGATAAGTCGGATTGCTTGGGGAGGGGTAAGGGAGTGTTTGTTAAATAACTCGTTCGTTTGAGAATGATAAGGTAAGTATTTCCAACTGTTTTTGATCGATTGCGTTTATTTAATAAATGTTAATATTAAATAATTATTCTTAGCAATTCCAAGGATTGTAATCGCTAGGTATAGGATTTCTATGCATTTGCATGTTTTTCTGCTGATAGCAAACATATGCAGAGTTATATTTCTACATGTTTAAGCCACATATGAATCACATATGTCAATTTGAAAGTGCATATAAATGCATATTTAGGTGTTTTTTATAAATGCATGCATATTTTAGCATTTTTGAACGAGTGTGCATATTTTACCACTTTTTGAGCGCTTTACATGCTTTAATTATCAAATTTCTAATATTTTTTAAATAATTTTAGCATTTTAAAAAACCAAGGGCGGCTTAGTTGAGTCTAGGGGAAACCCATAATTTAAGCTTATTGTTAAATACTAGGCTTTAAAATATTTTACTGCCTTAATCATCTGTGTACTTAATATATGTTAATATTTTCTAAGAAAGACAAAGTTTCAACTAAAATTTAAATACTTACATCCTGCGGTATTGTGATAAATAGGTATTAGGAAATTCCAAAGACCCTTTGACAACTTCCTGTTCATAGAAAAATTTGCCTGTACTTTTGTTTACTAATCTTGTAGTCTTTCAATTAAGACAGTTCAGAAATTGCAAACTGCATTTCAGTTTGAAATTTTAGAGTGTAAAGATGGGTAAAGAAAAACGGTCTGTGTCTGTTACACTTCGAAGTTATGTTAAGGAATTCAGTGTTCTTACAACTGACGCTAAGGTGTTGTATTGTACAGTGTGCGACGATAAAGTGACTGCAACGAAACGCTTTCAAGTTACACAACATCTGATCACGGTTAGACATCAAAATTGTGTTGCCCTGAAATAAAAAAAACAAACATTGTTACCGGGGTACCTTAATAATTCGCGCGGTGAGTCCAGCAAATCGATCGAATTTAATAAAAAACTATGTAGTGCATTAGTGGCTGCAGATATCCCGTTAAGTAAAATTAATCACTCAGCATTTAATAATTTTCTGGAAGAAATTTCAAAAATGCCAATACCCGACGAGTCTACACTCAGGAAAAATTATTTACTTCGTTTTTACGAAGAGACCATAAAATCAATTAGAAAACATGTAGCGAATAACTACATATGGGTTTCCATTGACGAATCTACTGACACTACTGGAAGGTGCGTAGAAACTTCATTTCCTTCGTTTTGTTAGTAAAATTTAACTAATTAAATATAGCAGAGCAATTTACGGATGTTTTATTTTCTATTTTGTTAGTTACATATTTAATGACAACAATATTTTTGCTTGATTAAAATATAGGTTTTTTTTAATAACTGTTTTGCGCTAATTGTTTGTAACCGACTAATTATGTAGTTCGATAAAATAAAAATCAAATTTTTGTTTTCAGATACGTGGCTAACGTTATAATTGGCGTTTTAAATTCGGAGAACAATCCCAAATCCTATCTATTAGCAATTGACGTTATCAAGAGCACCAATCATTGCTCTGTGGAAAAATTGTTTAATGATTCGATGGCTATTTTGTGGCCGGACGGCATACAGTACAACAAAGTACTCCTGGTCGTACATGATCAAGGCTGGAGCAGGCTTACAAGTTCTGTACAAAAAATGATCCACTTAACTTGTCTTGCCTATGCAATGCATAGAGTTGCGGAAAAAGTGCGGGAAATATATCCTAACGTAAACTCTATAATTTCTTATGTAAAGAAATTGTTTGTAAAGCTCCATATCGCATACAAATATTTAGGGAAACTGCTCAAGAAGTGCCTCTCGCACCTGAGCCTGTAATAACAAGGTGGGGTACTTGGCTTTCTGCAGCAGAATATTATGCAACTTATATTGATATTATTAAAGCATTTGTAAATAAACTTAATAAACACGATGCACTATGCATACAAAGCGCACAGGATGCTCCTTAATACTAAGGAGGTGAGGGCAGAATTATTGTTTTGACAAAGTTTGTGCGTTTAGCTAAAGTAATTCAGAAATTAGAAAGTCAGGGAAATTCATTAGATGAATCTCTTGAGCATGTAAAATTGTTAGGTGTTTCATTGAATAAAGTAAAAGGGCCAAAGGGTTTGACTATAAAACAAAAATTTAAATCCGTTATATACAAAAATCCTGGTTTTCACTTAATTAAAAGCATAAACGATGCATTATCTGGCCAAGACATTTTAGACGAGCTAAAACATTATTCGCTTGTAGAATTAAACAATTTTAAGTAGGCCCCAATTACGCCTTGCGATGTGGAACGGAGTTTCTCAAAATATGAAACAATATTTAGGGATAATAGGCATATGTTTACTTTTGAAAATTTAAAAATGTACGTCATTGTGAACTGTAACGCTCTATGTTTAGAAAATATAATTAATTAAATTATTGCATAGGATGTCTAATTAAAATAATTTCTGTAAATAAAATGTAAATAACGCTAAACAGGTGGTTTTTTAATAATGAAAGTGCATATATTTATTAAAAATTTCTAATAAACGCATATTTCAACATTTTTAAATGCATACAAATCCTATACCTAGTAATCACACAACGTACGTTGTACATATAAAGAAATTCTTCAATATAATAGCCTTTTGACCGTCATGTTTTGACTAGGTTTCCTTAATACTCATCTAGTTTAAATTCTGCGTTTGTAATGTCCGAACATAACCAAGATTCCACAGTAACAATAGTATCAGAACTGTCACTTATAAAATTCAGTGAGAAATCATTGATTTTAGTTTTAATTCTGATGGATGGATATTTTAAACAAATTGTAGATACTGTAGAATAATAGTTGGTTAATGTTACATAGACAACGTCTGCGCATCAGCGGATATTTATTGTAGTGCGCACTATGTTTAAGTAAATATTTGTATTTAATTCAAAATATAAACGGCTAGAAAAATACGAAAATACAGAAATAAATCATTTTGCATCATACAATTTTATTGTTTGCAAATTAATTTTATACAATAATGTTCATTAATCTTGTGCTACGATCTATCTATCTATTCTACCCACCAGAATTTAATTTCTTCTAAAATTCCCTGTCATCTCTATTATCAATCGTCCCATAATCAAATCAAAATTTAATTAACTCTGTAAACCTTAAATCTCTATAATGCCCAGCTAAATCATTATTAATGAACAGAATGTTGTTACCCTAATTCTGACATTACTTTTTAATTAGTTTTAAAAGAGGTTTAACCCGGCAAGATAAATATATTGACCATAATCATAAAGCCACGTATTGTTCTAACTTCTACGTTTCGCATTCTATTTTCATTCCCACGTGCTTAGATTCCCACATAAGAAATTCTAGAAAAGAACTGATATTTATAATTTCACCTTGCGTTGCCTGGAAAATAACAAGTCATATAATGAACGGTTTTTCTAGTATTTATCTTCTAACGACTTTTATTTATTTATCCATTGCTTCTAAGCTAGTGAAAACTGCTCCAAATTAATTCTTAATACTGGTTTGATAGTAGAAGTTGGATAGCTCGATAAAATATAAAACTAAAATCTTGCGGAAGTTTTATCTGTAGGTATATCTACAGTTTTCTGGAACCAGAAAATTGAAATATCAATAAAATTGCAGAGCCCCATGCTTGAATATTCCGGTCATGTCTCTTAATATTCTGCATGTTCAGTAAATTCGGTGTACACTCTCTGAATACATACAAATATGAATTAACACTTAAGCTTAGGTTTACTGATTCTCGTTATTGAGGTTAAGTATTATTAATAAGGGTAGGCATATAAGGTAACTTACCGTTATTAGCTCATATATGTACAAACTTGAGAACTACTTAATAATGAAGATGCTTCCTTTCATAGGCGCCGACTTTTCAAAATTTCTATAAGGCTGCCCAGTTATAGCTTTTACTAACCGTACTAAACACGGTCTGCATATGTAAGTATTTCCAAAGGATTTTATTAAACGTCTACATGCAATAACAATACAACGTAAAAAATCAAAATAGTCAAATCGAATTTAGAGATTAACTGGTGCTTTTGATAAGATCTCGTTGATAAACAACAATCGTTGATAAGATCTCACCAAGTAAATAAAAATAAAAAAAATACATTTAGTACCTTTTTTAAATAAAATCATTTAAATTAGTGCAAGTTAAAACAAATGTGCGCTCAAGAACCGACATAATTCCATAGTTCAGTTAACCGGAACGGGGTGATAATTACCCCAAGTTGCTGTAGTCACAGATTCGATTCCAGCTGGCAAATAACTTCCCCTTTTTATATATTTTTAAATCATACAGTTGAAGATGACAATAATATTCGCTTTTGCACATACTTTTAATAAATTGCATTTCAAGATTGTAATTCTGATTCTCAGTATTGCACACGACTAAAACACAGGTTAAGTAGAAATGGTGATCTTCTCTGCATTGACAACCCAAATTTGTAATTAAAGAAACTTATTAAATTTGTGATATCCTGTTGCGTGCATCGCACTTCCGATTCAATTACTACATGACTTAAGCATTTATCTTGCCAAGTTAAGCATGTTAGTAAAATAATCAGAAAATTTGTAAAATTGTAATAAGCAATAAAACAAAACATTTAGCAAAACTACCAGTCACATGGGAAAAATAAACAAAAAACAAAAGTATGCAATTTATAGAACGATTGCAGCTTAGATTGTGTTTTGTAAAACAAAATAAATTTTAAAAAATCTTGCAGCTGGAAACGAACCTGGGGCGGCAGTAATTTAGGGTTATTATCACCCCACTCCAGCTAACTAAACTATGGTATCATGTTGGCGCTCGAGCAGGCCGCACTTATTTTAAAAATAGGTTGTACCAATTTAAATAATATTTCTTTTAAAGAAACAATTAAATGTAATTTTTTTGTATGTTTCAGAATATGGGTACTGTTTAAGCGAATAAACAAAATGATAAACAGAAAAAAATCATACTTTATTTACATGGGGAGCTTTTACAATCGATTTTTTAAAAGTACAGGTCAATCCTTATAGGTATGCGATCCAAATGACATGCACATACGGCATTAAAAACAGAAAATATATTCTTACAGAAACACAGAAAACAAGGAATATATAGTTATTGAGCCACGTCAATAAATATATAATAAATAATCGCAGTTAACAGAAAATATTTGAATTATAAAATAATAAACTCTTATTTAGAAGAAAACACGTTTTTTACTGCACCACTTCTTTCAATACAGATATTTACAATTTACTCTGTCTAATTCGTTAGCAATGTTTTTAGGCAAATAGCTTTTTAATAATTCAGAAAATAATGTTTCAGTTTTTTATGTATTTCAATGTGAATATTCTAAATATTTCTTGCCTTTTTGCAAAAATACCAAAAAACATCCCAGTTGAATAGGTCCGTAGAATCCCCACTTTAGATTTTCAATTTAGAATTTGTATTGCCTACAATATATTAACCATGTTAATAAGGCCTCATCCCTCACTATGTTATTTTAATGAGGGCTACAGCCTTCAAGTTACCACATAGTCGGCGCCTTACTTACTTGCATAGTATTCTAAAACATAAAATAATTTTCGTTTGTAGTACACCTGAGCCTTTATATTGCGTTGATTACATATTGTCATGATATTATGACATGCATTGGAAATTAGGCTACCCCATTTACAAACATGTTGGATGGGTTGCATAATCTCAAGGGGAAGATATTTAAATAAATTTTTTTTCTATATAAAGCCAAAAAAAATTTTATTAATAAATATGCACTTTGGAACACGCAAGGCAGTAAAAGGATAAAGTTTAGAGTTGATTTTTCTTACTATCTTGATAAATTATCATTGTTCAGCTAACGATATATCGTCATATATTTTTGTACATAAAAAATAATTTGAAGATATTTCAAGGCATGTATGACCTAAACATGGGTGTACCACAGTATAATATAATACAGTAGTTTCACTCTGTGTCGGTCTCTTTGATGTTTGTGTCGCCGTCGTGTTTTGGCGCAACTACCCAGGAGTCGATATGCCCGCTTATTTTCTAGCGGCAATTTCAAATTGTTGTAGCGGGATATTTGAATATCTAACCTCTTTAGTGATGGTTTTTGTATGGCCCTTCTAAAAGTTCCGTTATAAACTAACAAAAAAAAATGCTGAGAAATAATTTAATGACGTGGAGTTTTCAAAATTTAAATTTCTTGTTTCTTTAATTCTTGTAGAAAGAATAATCATAATAAACATAATAGGGTAATCCAAAAGTATCAAGTTACTGGACGACAAATATAAGATATAACCTCAAATGATACCATAAATTGCTCTCTATTTAGATAAAATATACCCTAAAGCAAACATTGAATGTTTAAATTACTAACATGCGAAACAGATATTTAAAACATTTAGTATTTTTAGAACTACAGAGCTTCAAACTGTTTATTTGTCCCTCTGCGTTCCTTGGAGAAATCTTGAATCTTATAAAATTCATAGGTGATACCTTTTATACAGTGTGAATTAGCTTTGAGCAAAGCTCTGCACCCCAGGATTATATTTTTATCTTGAAAATTCATTGTAAGAAATGTTATATTTAATACAAATATACATTTACTAATAAAAAGTAGATAATTGCATTAATATATTTTATTTTGCTTATAAGTTTTTAATTTTTTACATACAAATTATACAGCAGAAAACACTTTAATTAATATATTAACAAACTAATTAAAACTTGTATCGTGGGATTTCTCTATTTTTTATCTTGGTGAAAACCGAAAAAACTTAGCACACTGTGGAAACCGATCGCATTTAAACACGTGGTGTTAACACTTTAACAGTACGATTTAGAGGTTAGAATTTACTGCGCTGCTCGCCCGGAGTCGATTATGCGCGTAGAAATTATGTGACAAAAAAAACAGGGAGTGAAACTACTGTATTATATTATACTGTGGGTGTACCATGTACCATAAGGTACATAATTGTGATGATGTATGCAAATGTTTGCTACCTTACCTGAATCTTTAATTTAAAAATAATTTGTTTCAAGTTAACGATTTGGTGAATTTGTTGAAAACTTCTTCTGTAGTAGGATTATTTAGCTTGTGGCTAAAATATTTCATTGAGTTGTTATGAAGCAGTTCCTTGGGCACAATTTCGACATAAATACACATAAGATATAACATAAGACAAATAAGATACAAATATCTGCGATTTTTCCGTAGCAATGTAAAATAATATAATTTAGTTATTATTTCATGGTTAGGTATCTTACAAATTTCCAAATAATGTTAATTAAGTTGTAAGAATGGATTTTGTAAAGATAGGAAATTGTAACTAGGCAAATTAAAGTAATTAAGTTAAATTTAGTTATTTAATAATTGGATTTGAAAGATGATTTGCTTGGCAAATTTTAGACAACTTATTCTTTTATGATAGTACAAGGATTATATATCATTAAAAAGAGAATTTTCTTCTCTATTTATTTATTTAAATTGTTTAAACAACAGTTAATAGTTATAAACAAATGTGTGGTTATGTATTATTTAGTTCCAAATTGCTTTTTGTTTATAACCAGAAAAATCACCATAGCAGTGTTTTGTTTTCAAACAACAGCCGCTTTGGTAACAAACTCTCTGTTAATTTCAACATTTCAAGCAGTGCACTGGTGTTCAGAGCAAAATTTAAAAATTCGAAGGTTGTGATTTGAAAAATTAAACAATTCCAAACGTCAAAATGTTGTATACTTTAGTGAAATGTAAAAGTGATTAATAATTGTTGAAGTTCTTTGAATTTGATTATGTGTTTTAACAATAATTACTTTTAATTAAATCAATATTCAGTTCTGTAAATTTTATTATTGAAATAATTTTTTTTTCATGAATTTTTTTTTTATTTTAGTTTATAAGAATGTCAACATTCGTTATAAATTGGATAATAGAAGGGGATTTATAAATTAATTCATTGAAGGGACTTACATTATCTCAAGAAAGCAACTGGTTTTTAATTATTTTATTAATATCATTTAATTTGCACATTATTTGGAAGACAGTTGAATTTTCGACGAACAAAAAGTTCGTCTCTGAATTCGTGAAGTCTTTCTGTCTGTCTGTCGCCTTTTTTCCTGTTGACTTTTTTGAATTTTTCGGGAATTTTATAGTACATCAAATTCTGAGAAACTTTTTGTTAAAATATTTTTTTGTATCTCTTCGGGAAAGTAGTCAAAATGACCACCGAAAATTTCGGTAAATTTTTGAAAAATGAAAAATTTTGTATTTTTTAAAAATTTACGAAAAAATAAACATTTTTACAAAAAAATTTTTTTAACGAAAAATTTTAGGACTTAGAATTTTAGTTTTTATGACAACTAATGTGTTACGTCAACATCAGTTTTCAAAAATAAATTAGTTTATTAAGTATACAGTTGTTTTTGTTCGTCATGGCAATGCTAGCTCTGCGCATTCTAACTAGTTTGTATTTCAACCATTTTAATTATAAACCATATGGAAGAAAGAGGATTTCTGTTTTATTACTACATCAGTTGGTAATTTAAAATTGCGCAAAAATTTTAATACTATTTAAATATTTTAAAGTATTTATTTATTTATAATCTAGTGATTAGGATAATGAGATAACAGAGATATTACTCCTGAAGGTAAAAGCATTTCTGTCTTAGGATTGATTTTTCTTTTATTCTGGGTTTCAAAATTTCATTTTTTTATTGTTCTATTTTAATTATTACTTGCTTTATTTTCTGTGTTCTTTATTAAATAAATTTTGTCATTCCAATTTTAGAGAAGTTTTCGAAAGCGATCCGTCTGTGAGTCTCAGTTCTGGTAAGATTCAATCTTCACAACAGTTATTTTATCCGGAGCATTTTCTTTTATGGTAAAGATAGGTGGTATATATTTTTTATATATCATCACTGTGCTCTTACTGAAGTCTGTTATGTCTTGTTTGTACTCTCAATTTAAATCAATTCAACATTTTTCAATATGAATCATCTTCAACTACGGGTGGATGTACTTCGACAAACCCGGGTGTGTCATATCATAGTAATATGTATGTATTTTGTGTGTGATAAGATAATTCTCTAATTATTTTTCATTACAAATTTTCACTTTCGACGAAATTTAAATATTTCAACAAAATAGTGCAGATATATTTACAGGTTGGATGTAACGTAATTTTTCTCAGCAATAAATTGCAAATACTTTTTATTTGCCACCTATGTTAAGTTTTAAATTTTCTGCTGATTCTATTTTTATGATTATTTGGCCCGATAATAATTCACTTTTATTTTGTTGCCCTACCATATTGTTTAAGCTTTGCTATGAAATATTATTTCATATACATATTTCCACGTGAATCGATCTTATCTCTCTTCTCTTTTATCTTTTACTTGATATTGAAAGCGCTACAAATAAAATTAAAATATCAACCGTTATTGATGGGGCCTGAACAAATTGTCTGGTTTATTGAGTTATTTGCAATTGTGAATTTGCTTTGAGTTGTAAAGTAGAAGTAATACGAAATTTGCTTTTGTCAAGATAAGCCGAAATCTTGTTTTTCTTAAAACAAAACTAGCCTAAAATTTTAACTACGGTTATACAGCATGCTCGAATGATATTTACTGAGTTATATTTTTTTCGTAAAGCAATATAATACATTGAATTTGTTTGTTATTTGTATAAGCACTTCACAACCAAGTAATCTGAACCACACTGGAGTGAGCTTTGTGTATTTTTAGTCATGAAAATCAATTCCCTTCTGGTTAGAAGTTCCCTTGTTGTTTGTTATTGTAATTGATTAGGTATTTTTTTTATTAAAAAATAATGAATTAAATAGTGCATTTCGTTCTAAAATACTTTTAGATTTTAATAGTGATTCTATGTAATATCATATAATAGACTTTATTGATACATTTAAGTTTTTGAGTATTTCCAATAGATTCGAAGGGTTTTCAATATTGTTTTGGAGTTTTAATAAAGAAATGAAGTGTAAAAGTAGTCGACTTTTACAAATAAAACAACTAAATTCATAATACGAGTATCAATTATAAATATAAAGGACACATCTGCTCTCTTTACAGATTAATTAAAGAGGGACAGTAGCCAAATAGAATTATTATACACATAAGGATTATTATTTGCTAAAATAAAACAAAGATTATTTCTAAAACATGTATTCGTTTACCAAAACGCATAACTAGTAGACAATATATTATTATTGAAACAAACGCAAAGCTTTCATAGCTACGCAATGCCAGAAAGAGACCACCAGAGGAGGCTAATCGTTCCTACATACAATTGTCCTGAACAAGTTGCATGAGCTCAATATATCAACTCAGGCTTATTTCTATTTAAATATTTTAATTATTTAATTTCTATTACTAAATAAAAATGTTCAAAAAATGTAAAAAAAACATTTGCGTTTGATTTCGACCAACCACTGATAGGAATCAAGCATCTGAAATATATTTTGAATAGAGTATATAATAAACTATTTAAAAAATCACAGCAGGGTTTCATTTAAAATATGTTTCATGTGCTGGTATTATGTATTCAAAACGAATTATTTCAGACTTTTCAAATAATTTTAAATCATTTTTCCTTACATATTTTATGATTAAAATAAATAAATAATACACTGCGAGTTTTACTTTACACACAACATAACACACAAAATCTAACTGTTTATGGTGAGTTCTATTTCTTTTTGTGTGCTATAAATGAATATAAAAACCGTTTAAATGCATGAGCTTTCGTTTTCCTAAAACATTTTTTTCTTTAACGCTACCTTGTGTTATATCATGTATCCTCTCGTTGCGAGCAGCCCCCATGCTTTGCAGGGTTGCCTTTCCACTCTTTATTTCGCGGACCTGGGTTCAAATGTAACCACGTGATATTCTAAAATTTTAATTTCGATTGAAAAATATAATAAATAATTTATAATATTATAATATTTTAATAAATAAATTTTAATAAATTATTAATTAAAGTTAAAAAATCCTAAGGTTCAATTCGAATCCGGACCCGCAAAATTAAGGGTGGGTGAGAAATCCATCGTCTGAATAGATTTGTCACATAAAGCGCCATCATTCGATACTTAAGAAAAGAAAAGAAAATATTGGAAAACGAAGGCCCATGCACCCAAGCTGGTTTCATATTCATTTATAACAGGCAAAAAGGAATCAAATCCGTCATTGACAGTTAGATTTTATTTCAAACAAACCTTGTCTGCTCTTTGTAAGTTCCGTGGTAACGATGTATCTATAGTTAGTTCTAGTCTAGGAAGCAAGCAAGAAGCATTAGAAATGCTTATGTTTTAAATGTAAAAACATAAGCACTTACAAATAGTCAGTCTAAATTATTACAAAACAGTCAGTTTAAGAAAAAAGGCGGTAGATCTTGTACAAGATTAAATATACAAAACTGCTTCAAATATCTAGTATTTAACAACAAATATTATGGAGTCGGTAAAAAGTTATTAAATTTCTTAAGAAAATACATTGACAAAAAGACGTAATGTAACAATAATAAATCCTATAATGTGAAAATATGTATAAAACTATACGTTCTTCATCCAACAGAAATAGTTAAGGTACTAAGCGTAGAACAGTCAGCTCAAAAAAACAGTTTCACATGCCACAAATTAATAAAATCGCGCAAAGCTTCTATTCATCATACCTATTTTTTTATCTTTAAATAAATGATAAAAGTCTGCTTTTAATAAATGGTTATAACAATTATTTTAGTCTGTTGTTATAAAATAAAGTATAAAAATAAACCTGAAAAACTCACTTAAAAAGCAGCTCTAGTTCTATAAAATTTTGAAGCTATTTACGTCCAGCTGCCTTGTATTTATTATCGCATAGTTATTAGTAGATTTAAAATGCATCGTTGCATGCAACTTTGGTTTATCAGCATGTCGAACTTTCGTTGTGTTTGAACGACAAAAGAGAAATTAAAATTTTGAAGGACCTTAACGAGTAATTAAACTGATGGGTTTCATTACCTATCTGAATACTTAATCGACTGTTTCCATAGGATAGGCTCCGGGGGGATTTATAATTTTCTTTGTCTTGAATCCTTAGTTCTTATAGGAGGACACCTCTACTAACACTCGTCGCCAATTAATACCAAGAGTTTCGTTCCTCTTATGATATTCGGAAATAGGGTTTCTTACCCGTCAGTTTGCTATACTTTAATTATATCTCAATCTATAATAATGTACCCAAAGGTGACTTCGGAAAATAATAGCAATCATCGCTTACATAGCAAACAATAAACAAGAAGGTACCTTTCCGCAATTAACAATAATTTAAAAAAATAAAATATACAAATTAGGCTGTAACACGTTGAATCATACTAATTTTCAATAATCATAAAATGTATATTTATAGTTTTATTTATAACAATGATAGATTATTATAAAGAATATACAAACGGCCATATTAAAAATTATAATGTGTATAATTAATCTATGTTAATCGTTTTCAGTAAGTACTTTAATATACACAAATGTGCAATAAGGTTAAAGAATTTTAGATAAATTAAGTGAAATAACAGCAAAGCCAAAACATCGACTCAATAAATAACTGATAACAACTGTAACCACCAAAATGAAACCATCTGACCGCCGCGCAATCTGAGTGCTGCGATACTAATTGAGAGGGAAATTTTTCTTATGTATATATATTTATCTATTTTTTCTTTTTAAATAAATTATAATAATCTTCTTTTAATAAATGATTATTACAACTATTCTAATCTGCTATAAAAAATAAAAATTGATTAAAAGCTGTAAAATACAGTAATTATTAAATAATTTAATTAGGCAACTTTTCTCACGCCTGGGCATCACTTGGAGCTCTCGAAATAGTCAACTAATCATCGCTTGCTCGTAATACGGCTTTTAAAAGACCTACCAATAGAAAAATTCTATTAAAATATAGCACACTTTTGTAGGAAGTGGTTTAACTATTTATGTTGAGCGAACAACGTAGAAACTGGTACCAAACTGTTGAAGTCTAAATTAATTTGGACACTGTCATTTATCGAGTTTTCTATAGAGCTATTCTATTTTTATTTACTTAAATATACTTAAAAATTAAATGTTGCAAGACTGAGAAAGATAATACATAATTCAAGTTTTCTTACCAGTAAACTAGTTTGAAGTTCTCTTTCCCTCACTCACTCACTCATCTGAAACAAAAATAACGTAATATTAATTTTACAAAAGTCCTTAGTTCACTGCAAGACCTATAGTACGAGCATTCCAGTTTGTGCGTATAATCAAGGTAAAGATCAACAAAGATATAAGTAAATTAGTTAATTCTCGTGACCACAGGTTGGGATTTATTTTAGATGTAGGTGACATATCACTGAACCAACTTATTTAGTAGCACATTTGGAATGTCGTTATTTGTAAAGTGATAATAGATTGAAAACACACTTAGTAAGCTCTCACACTGGGGCAATGCACAAACAGCAACTACAAACTGACAATAAGCAACAGACAATATTATTTTGACCACCTCTCACACTGCAGCAACTGATTCCTTTTAATCAAAAAAACTTTTTTTATTTTTTTATTTTTTTTATTTTTTTATTTTTTTTAATTTTTTTAATTTTTTTTATTTATTTTTTTATTTTTTTAAAATACGGAGTCTTCTAATTCTCATTTTAATAAAATGTAAAATTTTGGGATCTTAAGGGATAGAATTGTATTTTAGTTTTTCTTAATAAGTCTGATGAAAGCAAAAATTTTATGTATTATAATGCCGAAACATTTTATGAAAATTAAATTTAATGGAGAAGACTTTAAAAAAATTTTGATTAAAATTTATCTTCATTTAGAGTGATGGATACAGAATTATTAAAAAAATGATTCCTTTTAGTTTGTGTAGCAATCTCAAACAATCATGTCATCCTCTAACAACTGTGGCTATGCGATTTTAATTTGGTGGTATTTAAAGAACATAAATTTAATAACAACGAAGAAATTAGCGAAACTTCGTATTTATTAAAAGATTACTTAAAAACAATATGACATAACAACCATCCGAACTTATTAAGTGCTAGATAAAGAATAATCTAATTGCGTCAGCCTTGAACGCAAAGATTTCTACAACCTCCAATAACAATAGTAAATCTTTTTTTTTGTATGCTAAATATATGCACATTTCTTATTTAGACCGTCTTTAATTACATCAGCCACTGACCTGATAACCTTGACTTATATTTCGGTCACAATCATAAAACTACCTAATAATTCCAGGAAATAATAAAACAATTATAATTTACAAGTATTCCTTTATATACTACGGTGTTGTCAAATCACCGTATTGAAAATTTTATCAACGACGGAACGGAAACGTTAACACAAATATTTTCAAATTCAAATCAAAAAAGGGACATGCTATGTCATGGGCATAATTAATATAAAGGCTATACATAGGACCATAGGTAGGTTCATTTATACTTAAATTAAAAATTTCATGCAAACCTAACCTAGCTTTCTTATGCATAAATAAATAGGTTTCATTTTAAAAAAAGAATATCAATTAGTTAGATTGCTTGATCATAAATACGTTTATGCAACCCAAGTTACACTTTGGGACGGTTCCCACTTGTTAGGAGGAAGTAATTTCCGTATTTAAATTTACAGATTACGATGTTTAGCGTTAGATAAATTTTTCTATTTTCCAGGAGGCCAGCTCAAGTTTATGTTGATAATTAGCTGAAAATAGATTAATTAGATCAATCTTGTTGTGGCTTATACAATACAATTAATTTTTGAATTTGTTTATAAGATTTCTAATCACTTCAATTAATGAAGGTATTAAATCCTGTCGTTCGTGTTGATATGACTCTTATAGACTCTTATCCTGTTTTTCCTCACCATTGTTTTGATGTAAGTGCTTAGAGCATTGTATGCTGGACATTTTGAGCATAAATTGATAAATATTGACTTAATATTTAAGCTGGCACTTGTATATGCATTAATTGGTGTTCGTACTCTTAAAAAATTATGTTTATAGTACATTGTAAAGATGTTTCTATGGAGAAATTATTTGTATTACCTGTGTCATGTATTCATGTAACTAGTTTGTAAAGGATGAACCTTGATTTGTTGAACTTTACGATATATGTAATTAGACCGTAATGAGATATGTACATTGTCAATCATTTTTCTTGAATATCTTCGTTACGATACATTTTGGGACAATGAATGTATTATACTTTTTTGATCTTCGTTTCAAGGGCTACAATTCTATAATAATAGAATTAGGATTAGTGATAAAAAATAACAGCTGTGCGGGATTAGTGACGTCACGAGCTTACTCGATATTTCATTTTTTTGAAAAAATGTCATAGTTTTCTTTTGTTCTGGCATAAACTATATAAGCTGGGACAAATTGTAACAAAGTCAGTCGATAAAATGTAGAAGGCAGAACTTATGCCCAGCTCCGGATAGAATCTGTAATTAATTTAAGGTTATACTTCAATCGTGTGTTTTTGACATAAATGTCATAGTATAAATAAAGTTTAAAATTAAACTAAAAGTGTTACCTGAACAATTTTCAAGGATTAAAAGAAGATTTAATTATTGTGTAACAATTATTGAAAGTGAAAGTGATTGTTTTAATAAATTCTGATTGAATTTATTTTTTGACATCGATCTACATATCGATGATATTTTATAAACAAGAAGTCAGCTGATTGGTTTCATCGCAGTGTTACCAATAAAAAGGATTAACTTTTAAAAAGGAGAAAATATATCGTAATATACAAGGTTGGTTATAATGAATGATTCTTGTTAATTTCATGAATAATAATTAACTTGTAAAGTTCATCCTTAAATATAAAACTATTTGGTTTAGTTCATTAAGTTCTTTTGAGAATTTATTTGATTTGAAGTAAATAAAACAACTAAATTTCTTTTATATAAAATTTATTTTCATTTGATTAATATTTTTATTTATAAACAAATTTCATTTGTGTTGGTCTGTTCAAACGAATGACCGTACTGGCCCTATGTCAGGTCACTACAATTATTTCTAACGTTTGAGCAAACCTGAGAAGTGTTTCTCAATTATCAACTGTATTATTTTGAATAACATTTTTTTTTACTTTGACTTTCCATTTGAATTTTTATTTTGTTCGTTAAATAAAGTTTATGTGTTTTCAATTTTACATATCTGTTTAATTGATGTTAATACAAGCATCCAGCGTTCTTTTCTTTTTAATTCAGAGTTTAGTAGCAGTTGTCCAGCTTGCAGGAGTTTTAGTGCTAACGATATAAGTTTTTCTTCCTTTCCAGGCATAAAAGTAAATAAGAGTCTTGTAATTCAAATAATTTATGCTTTACTGAGCAAACCTGAGCTAGCTGAGAGAAATAAAGAAAAATATCTGTGGTGTATTCTCATTTCAATCCACCGTATATAATCTATGTTTATATTTGGAACGGTGGACATATTTTATTTTATCTTCACAGATCACCGCAATACTTGTATCATAAATAACAGTTTGTTATACACATATGTCTTTATGTTTGTAACAAATGCTGAATCGTCATGTCTGTTGTATGCAAATTCCACTCTCGACGATAAAATCGGCTTCCGACATGCAGGGCATATCGCCGGCAACAAATATTAACGCAACCGGCAACGTTCTTGTAGAAACGATAACAAGTTGCTCCAATATGAGACATCTGATTTAATTCAATGTAAACAACCCGATGGCGATAATGTTGCGTGTTTCCAATTGCTAGTTGTTGATTGCTTATTGCTTCACTGTGAGAGCCCCCTTAATGCATAACACACATAAACACTAAAACACAAACATAATACACTTCCAAATATTAGTTAGTTGAAATTGCATAAAGTTTTATAAATGTGATCAAGTTAAAACAAATCTCGTCCCAAAAAAAGAATAGTCTGATATTTAAACTTTTATTCCATTTAGCTACTAAATTAAAAATTTACAACTGATAATGTATAACAAATTGAACGCTGGTACGATAAGTAGTTAATTTCAGAAGAGCTTTCTCAAATTTATGTTTAATTTTATCTAATTGGTAACGGTCTAATTGATTAAACTTGAAATTGTAATACAATGTACATACACTACCTTTTGTTGTTGACAGTAGTCCCACTTACAAACAAAATGGGTTTCCCTAGCTAGTAGAATTACAAATGCACCCCGCAGCATGCATTTGCACAAGTCCTTGTAATAAGCAACCCTGTTAACGAGTGCTACGCGAGAGTCATTAATATATTCAGTTTCAGTTGGTTTCAGAAAATTTTCGAATTTCTAACTTTTTTGTGATTGGGGATATATTTTGCAAGTAAAAACCCTTGTCAAGCTTTTCTTTCAACACTCTGTCTAATTTTCTAATTGGACTTATGGATTTAACAGATCCTATCGTGTTAGACAGTAAAAAATCAGCCCCGTGAACAGTTTTTAGAGTACTGGGTAAAGATTTTAGAGTTATTATTTAGAGTAGAAAAACTTTTGTTTTGTTATAACAAAAATAATTCTTCTCTACTGAAATCTATTTTCTCTCTATATTATTAATTAACTCTATATAGATTGAATATTAGATCTAATAGTATTCTACTTAAAAGTATGACAAAACCGACTATAATTTTAATTTTTTTTTAGCTGAGAAGAAAAGCCGTTAAAAAGTGATTTAATTTGGTAAAAAAATGTTTGTTAGTGTTGATGTTACTCTAGTTAGACTGAATAAAACGAATTGCCACCAATATACACTTGACAGTGTATTTGACAAGAGAAGCCTGTCAATCAATCACCTGGCTGCTGTATTTGACATCGACTAGTTATAACTGTTAATACTTTGCAATTTCAGAAGTTATTAAAATTGGTGGGAGTTTCAAGATTTTACGAATCTTTAAATAACTTAATGTACAGTGGTGTTAAAAAGTCCTGCATCACCCAAGCCTATTATGGTTTTTGAAGCTTAACACACATCTTTTGCATACTTTCGCTAACTATTTTCCACTATTTGCTTGTAATTAGTATTATTAGTACATTCACTAATGTTATTGTTAATCACCTGCTTAGAATTCTACAGAGAAATTTAAATAAGCCTGTTTCAAAGAGAATTTCTATAATGCACTTCCACTGTGAGAGGAAGGCTGCTTAGTTTTGGACCTAGGGGATGTACAGCACGCAAGAAACTACTGCTATTCAAAAAGCAAAGAATCCAGCGTTTGGAATGGGCCAAGGAACATCGAAACTGGACAACAGAGCAGTGGCAGAATTTACTGACGAATTCACTTTTAATATCAATAATCATGGCTAGAAATACCTACGTCAGAAGGTTTTCTGGCGAAGAATTTTCGCTAAAATGTGTTCTTTCAACATTATAAGTATTCAACCTCCGTTATGGTATGGGGTTGCATGTCCGGCCAAGGAGTTGGTCGACTACACGTCGTCTCTGGAATGATGAATGCCACCAAATACCTCGAAGTACTGCAGGATAAGATGCTACGTAGCGGAAAGACTTGTTTGGCGAAGAAAAGTTTATTTTTCAGGATGATAATGCTCCTTGCCATAGAGCAAAACTGGTTAAAATGTGGATGGAGGAGAATAAAATCGACAGGTTGGACTGGCCAGAGAAATCTCCAGCCCTTAATCCCATTGAGAACTTAAGGCAAAGGATATCAAACATCATATACAAAAGAAAACCCGCAAAGAAAACCGAATTAATCGAATCTCTAATCCTGGCATCACTGTATTTCGAGGGAGGAACTGGAAAAACTGGTAAGTTCCTTGCCCAAAAGTTTAAATTAAAATATGTTGTAAAATGCTGTTTTAATTTACATTGCCGAATTATTGTAATTTTGAATTAATTTTTTTTTTCTAACTGTATTTCTTTATGAACCAGAATTCTTGCTGTTTTTTTTATTTTATTAATCCGATTAAGAGCTTATTTGATATAGAGAGTAAAAGGTTGATAAATATTTGAAGTAAGTACCTTAAACTTCTATTTTCATGAATTTTATGAGGTGATGCAGATTTTTTTCCACCGTAATGAACAACTATTTAGAGAAAAATCTAGAGATCAAGATTATGTTGACTAATCCAAAAACAGGTATTCGTACATAAATAATTGTACCTACATTAAGTTTAGATTTGTAAAATTTTGAAATTCCCGCTAATTTTAGTAACTTTTCAACTTGTAAACTTTTATAAGTTAAAACTAGAGATCTGTTAGTGCAAATATGTTCACGTCTTTTTACTGCGTGTGAATGTGAAACTTCGCAGTTTGTTTTAATAATTAATATAAGATAACTTAAAACAATTTTACATTTTAAACATTTTAATAATACATGTATTAGTTCACAATGTTAGTAATCATTGTTACTTGAAGTATGAACGTGATTATTGAATATGAATTACTATGAAGTAAGGCAACTTTGCAAACTTATAAGAGATATAATCCTATTTAATATTCCTTCCTATTTAATATTAATATCAAACGGAGTTGTACTTTTTTCAATAATTCATATTTAGTATTTTATATCGAAACAGTAAACAAACATATTATGAAAGTAGGTAAGTAAAAGCAATTATAATAATTATATGTAATTCGCAGAACAAAAGAGTAATTACATCATAATTGTAGTAATTCTGAACTTTTGGCGGAGTTTACGGAGTGCGGAAAGTGAATCTCCTAATAGAAATTTCATGAGAGTTGTTTTGGAGCACGACAAAAGTTCACTTTAGCAACAATGAACAATCATACCATTGACCAAGAAAAACAATTTCAAAGTAAAAATTCCGGGGTGTCCTATAACCAAAATAGAAGAGTCCCAACTGGGTTCGTATATATTTTTTCAGTACGTTCTTGTTTTAATTGCATATATGTATAATTGTATATACTTTTTATGTATATTTGCATTGCAATAAATAAATACATCACTTATGTTATTATTGACCTTGATCTTGGAAAACTACACTACTTTCAGTCTAAATTTTAATCTAAATAGAAAATTAATTATACAAAAGTTTTATAACAATCCACTCTAAACAGGCAATATTTTCCCATGTAAAGTAAAATATCAAAAAATCTTACTCCGAAACCATTAGAAATTTAAATGTTTTAGTATAAAAAGCTTGCCATAAATGGCATACATAGTACTAATGAATAGTGCTTACGAGAGTGTTAAAAATTCATCGTGGAATGGGAGTTTCGGTTTAGCTTCAGAAGTGGAAATCTTTAGTGCACCCTCAGGTCATGGTGACCTGGAACAGATGCTTGTTACATTGTGCGCTCTCCAACGGAATATTAAAGAATATAGTGCAAACATCGTCATGTACTCACATACGCCTAGATCAGTATTTCCCGGGACCACGGGTTGTCCTCGTTTTTGTCAGTCCTAGTGAGAGTGCAATTTGCATCAAATTATGACTTTTTCGGGACTTCAAGGTAAAAATGTACAAATTACATAGAATAGTAGCTTTGGTTCTGTAGATTCTAAAACTGCTGCATGTCAAAAAATTGTATAGTGCACAGATGCATTATTTAAAAATTTCAAGTTAAGTACGTAGATGGAAAATAGAAGATATAAGCTACCTCTGTAATAAAAATATGTACGTTTTTGTACAGATTGTTATTGATTTTGAAGTCTTAATAAGAGATTCCGGTTGGAAATGCACGTAAATCCCATAAGCGAAAATTGAGAAGGTTTCAGACTTATGCAAATTTCTCGTTTCAAGCATTGCACAAATCTAATTAAATTCGACTAGAGTTTGCTTTACACCGTTTTATCTCGGAAAAGGTAGCATTTAACAAACAAAAATAAAATGTATTGGGTAAAATTGTAACCATGTTTTTCGCAATTACGATGGTCCTTGATTTATGAATTTTTAAGAAATATTAACCAAGATGTGTAATAAAATGTAATGACAGGCGCGGTATGATTCAGCAATATGCACCTACGACCGCTGGCACATGACGGTGGGCATGGTCCACCGTCATGTGCCAACGGCCGTAGGTGCATATTGCTGAATCATACCGCGCCTGTCCCGCATGTACAAATCTACAAATGTACATATTTATTCGTCTTTTATCATTTCGTTTATCAGGTAGAAATTGGGCACTAAGTCAAGTTAAGGCAGACCCTTTGAAGCCATCAGATAGCTGGGGCGGTTATTTTTCTAAGAATTTATTTAAGCCTATCAATCTCACATTTGAACCTTTTTACTAACAACAATATTACACGCTGCCAATTAATAATAGCGACATCGCACCTCGCTAAACAAGATAGTTAACTGAAGACATTTGTTTTCAGTAAGACCAATATGCAGATTTGAATCTAATCTACGTCTTATTGGTAATAACGAACGGTTATTATAACAGATCACAACAGAAAATCGATCTTAACAATGCTGTGTAAGTTCATTCAGCTAAAACAACTTATCAGTTTCGTACAAATTGAGTGTTAAAAAGTATATGAATTGAAAAGTTATACCAATTGCAACATTAATCTGACATGACGCCATATTATCGAATTGATTTATGATGTACCTATCGTGAAGGTGAACGTTAACAAAAACATAAAACTTGAATGTGAGTGAATTGAAGATAATTTTGCAACTAAATTAAGAAAATATATATTTCAAACTTTTCTTTGCTTTTTCTGTTTATAAATTTTTCATAAATTTATTTTTCTGCATGTATATGTATACATTACTAATAAAAACGATGTTGTATAGATTTTCATAGCAAACCTTTACAATTCTTTCCAAAATTGCTATTTCCAGTTTTGAATTTTCAATTTAAATCACCATCTTTTGATTTTATTGCCCAATGAAACAACAACTACTTAAAAAACTATAAAGATTGCATCTTTACCTGCACACGCAAACACAATATGTATTTTTCTTTCGGTTAAGTTAGAAACGTTCAGAAAAATTCTAGATAACGGAGTTTCGCGGAGTATATTGAATTTTGCAAAGCATTTCCTTACGGCTCGCAAAAATTGCTTCAGAGAATTCTTCATTTTATAAAAGAAAACAATATGCAAATTGAAGTAAAATGGATGAGGAGAAAAGCTTCGATTTAAAATTTGCATTTTTAAAATTGGAGCAGACGTTTAAAAAAATCAAGGAACACACCTAAAACTGGATCTGGTAGTATATAAGTATAACAAAAAATATTAGAATTAATAGTAAATCTTTTTCCAAAAAAACTTCCTTTGCCTTCGTCACTTTACATTTTATCTGATAAACTAAATAATTCTTTTTGTTTTTCTTGTTGTGGTTGACAGTGACTGATGATATGAAAATTTAGAAAAGGTACATTAAGCCGAATTCCATTCACAAAATTTATAATACTTTTGTATATATGATATTATAAAAGCAAAAAAGAAGTGTCATGCTCCCTAAGACATTTTTCTTCCTTTAAATGGAAATATTAAGACTTACTGCACATAGTATAGTGATATTACAAGTGTCAGAATATCGTGCTACGTAATTTCGAGGAAAACATATAGCACGAATTAAATATTTTTCTGGAGAATAGCATCAAAGCCTGGAGAACGACAAAAGTTTGAGAAAATAAAAGTTCAACAAGTTTTACATTCGACAAATCGCCTTTTTTATATTGTTTTCTCTAATGTTGTGTTTGGCTGACCGTCAAATTGGGTTTTCAAGCAGTAACTTTTTAACTACTTGATTAAAACAACTGTCACAACTTTTTTGAACATAAATAATTCTATTTGGAAACTTTATTTTTATTTTTTAAGGCATTGTTAGATATTGAATTAATAAGTTTTCTTCAACCAGGAATTTAAAATGTATTTATAATTTGGTTTATTAAAACATGACTAAAGCTCGACTAGTGGTAGGTAATAGAGAGATGATGCCTCTGTTACAATCGTTAGATTAGGTCCTACATTTCTAATTTAAAGGTTACTGCCCAGTGTTTTGAGCAGAGTGCCATTTAACTATACGTAATTTTTCCAGAATGTGTATTTTACTTTGTTTTTATAAGAGATACCCCTCCAGTTTTACTTTCGTAGGTGAATATTAATTTTAGATCACTCTCTGTCCAATTCGAAAGAAAATAAATTTTCCTTGTTTTGCCTTTGGTTTTGGACGCGATAATATTCTATGCGATCTGAATTTTTAAATTAAATTGATTTTCAGTGATAATTTTAATAAATAATTTTAATAATTTTAATAAACTATAATTTATTCTCACCTCTTGATTTTCAAGTTCAATGATCTCCAAGAAATCTACGAAGGATAAGATTAACATCATTTAAAAATATAATTCATTATTATTACTTCTTCACATAGGTATGTATAATTAACATGAAGCTAATAAAAAATTAGGAACTGTTTATAATGTAACCGTACTCCTTTACAGAGGTACATTTAAAATTGTAAATGACTATTCAAAATACAATTACAACATCGATCTTGCTTTACATAGGTGTTAAATATGCTCTTTTGGAGTTCGAATTTAAAAAACTTCTTTAACGAGTCGTTGCACGGTCCAGTAAGTAATTCCCACGCCTGTCCAAACGCAGGAACTCATTAATATGTCTTAATTTCGTTTTCACTTCGGTTCCAGGCGATGAACATTCCAATTAAAAAGTTACTAGTTTCTAACTGCCCCCTCTCGTCGACGCCTTTTAGTTTTCCCGACGCCTGTACTTTTTAGTTTGGCACAACGGCGTTATATGATTATTATTTCCCTTGTGCGTCACAGTTCCTCGAACTCATTGAAGGTTCTTCTTGCGAGCTTTTTCCTTCTGAAGAACCCTCAGTACTAACTCTTCTAGCCGATCCCGAGAGCCTTCCATTTCTTCCGCAACAGTTCGAATATGCCCGTGTACTCAGAACGCTTGCTTCATGGGCAAGTGCATCACCTGTTGTCCTTGGCCATGCCAATTTTAATGACTGCTGGCTGCATTTTCTAATCTTTAAATCCATCGATGAAGGTTTACACAGCGACTTGCCCCAAAAAAGAATCGGGTGTCGAACGATACGCTAATTGCACCACCCATGCAACATCGACTTCAAACTCTCCAATGGTTTCTCCATTCTTCTGGACACGGTTTTGCACCTGCACGTGCTGCACTTGTTGAAGATAAGCGAAGATCTCACGTCTAGCCTAGAGACCACGGGCTAATAATCGCTTTCCTGTTCAGCTGAAATTGCTTACAGGATCTTTAAAGCGTCTCCACGCGAAGATACAGTTAGAGAAACAGTCGAATCGATCGATCGTTCATCAATGAACACCTAAATGTTTTTGGGATCGCCGTATTCGAGCCATCGTTCAGCATTTTAGAGATGCTGTCATTCTCGATCGTTGTTTGTGCATTTGGGCCATTTTTCAAGCACCATTTTTATTACTCTATTTTGTTTTATTAATTTAATTTCGACTTGTTCTAAGGTGCTAGAGTTTTTCAGAAATGCTTCCTTAAACATTCTAGAAACTTCGAAAACTTTTTCAAGAGTTTCTAAATCTTTGTCGTCCAGTTTTGCTTTGGAAATTCCAGTAATTCTTCTTTAAGCCTTCTAGAATTTTCTTCGATTTTACTTAACAACACGTTCGGACCGATTCCGGCAACAGGTATTTCAAAACGGAAGGTCTCGTAATCTTCGTCATGTTTTATCATCCACTCGTTAACATCTGCTTTATCAACGCGATTTTGTTTCTATTTATGTCCAATTTCCTTTCCTCCTTTAAAGGTCTTTCATTTTTAATTCGTTCCATCATTCCGTTACCAGTCTTATTTAATTCGTTTGAAATTGTTTTTTTAACAGCAATTAGTCTAACTTAGCAGCATTTTATTTATTTACCTTTTCCTATTTATTTTAATTCCACTTCCGACACCAGTTGTGTAACGATTCTTTAATTAATACTCAGACATAATGTGAATTTCTTAATAAACAGAAAAATATTTAGAGTAACTAACGTCTAAACTAACTAACATATAAGAAGACTAATCACTAAATGAACTTAAACTAATTTATTTAACGCTACAAGATTGTTTACTTTAAACGGCGCTGGAGTCAACTTATTTTATATAACGCCGTTTCTAACTTCCGAGTTTTCTCTTCTTCGTGGGATTGCAGCATTTATAAGCCACAAAGTAGAATTCTCGAAACATTTAGAACGCCGCTCTTTGGATTATTGTATATATACGTCGTTTCTTGATTCGCTACAATACAGAATACACTCAAACATTACATTAGGATAGCACCGAAAATTTCTGCAAATTCATAGATCAAGTACAGCAAAGGAATCAAATGTGTCATAAAACAAATGTTTATTGTTGTCCAGTTAGTTTAAATTTAGTTTTGATAACTACAAACTTTAACTAAGAAAAGTTTTATATTAAAATAAATTAAATTAAATTAAAATAATATTAAATTCCTACATTTTTGTAATAACAAACTCAAATTAGACATTTTAGAAGCCTTTGAGATATACAAACACAAACTCAGGGTACCTTTAATGAATGAACAACTTGAGCTCAGTAATTCTCCGTTACTGGAAGTATTAGATATTTAATTCTGATTATTATTATTATTTTATCTAGTTACCTATTTTGTATCTATCTTAGCGACGTGTTTGTTTATAATTATATTACCTTTGATAATGACAGCATAGCTGTCGAAACAATATTGTCAGGTTGTATTTTAATAAAACTGTGAAACTTTTAATAATCTTTATTTATTTCATAATTGGTTTATTTGTTTAGGCCTTTCGTATGAGTTCCTCTCTTTTTCTTATTTATCTTTCGGTGGATAATCATAATTTTTCTATTATCTGCAATTTTATTGCTCGCTCTTGACGCCCTTGAGAATTGTTACTGCAACATTTTTTCCGATTCGACACCCAGAGAATCACGTTGTCAATGTAATAGAAATATTATATAAATTTTTTGATTTAAATAGTTTTCCCGCCACAGTGAGTAACACTTAGGAATATGTACAAATAAATTATGGTGGAATTTATCCATGCGAGTGCGCCCGTTTATTTTGAGATTATGAAGAGTTTACCTGTTTATTATCTATACTTGGGGCATGCCCAATTGTACAATCAAGGTGAACCTGTAGAAGTTTTAAGTTCATTAACTTTTGTGCTATCCTGATTTAATAATTATACTTCAACAAGTTACTGGTAAATATTTCGCTTGCATAAATTCATTAACTTAATAACTTTTGTTGGTACAGCCCTATTAGGTTAAACATTACTAAAGTTTGTTAAAGAATGTTACCGATTCCCAATTAGCGACCCCCATTTTGTTAATAACAAATCTTTTGCTACAAAATCCTGTTTTATTAGGCAGGAATTTTCGGTCCTACTCTCGTACCTATGTAAAAAGATCTTAATGCTATCCATGACCTCTTTCTAGAATGTTCAGCGTTTGTTCTACTACTGTTATTGCACGTTTATCAATCATTATCGCCACAGAGTAAATTTGTAAAGTGCTGAAAGATTGATAAAGTTGGAAGGCCAGCAAAGGCAAAGAGACACACAAAATTGATATAAATTGCAACGTTTAAAATAGCATTTATAAACTATTTCAATTTACTAAACGGTATGCAATAGAAGAAAACGAAGTAAAAGTTATTTAGTTTCTGGAAAACAGACACCAGAAATCATTGGTGGTCCACTCAAATCATGAGTGGAACTCAGACCTATTCATTACTGATTATATCCTAGTTTGTTTTTTCCACTCACATAAAAAGTAATTTCAGTTGCATTGCAACCCTAGTTTCGGAAATCTAACTTAAACCCAAAAAGCTTCTATAAATCGTTCTTCTAAATTGTTCGATTCATATAAACTTTTTTCAGCAGAGCTTTCAACAGGCACATTTTTAATGCTAATGAATATATAGAATTTCTAGTTAAACTAGATTAAAAGTTGAAATCTGCAAATTGAAAAATTAGATTACCTTCTTTTCTATAAAAGTCCACCAAAGCAAAGTGCTGTAATTACGGCTGCAACTCTGATTTATTACATTTAATAATTTCCAGATTAATTGAAAATTGTATCCAAGCAGGTTTTATTTTTCTGCTGGTTTTCTATGGCATTTTCTTGGTTTTATTTTGCACGTTCATTATTTTTCTACAATTATATAGTATATACTGCAAAAGAAACAAAAACAAACCAATAAAGAAATTGCCGTGTCGTTTGCTTTCTAACAAAGCGAAAAATGTAATATAGAAAATACCAAGCATTTATAAAATAATTTTCTTTCATTTCTCAATCCATTATAAATGAAAAACCTTGAAGTAAACCTTAGAACATTTTTAATAAATAATAACCTATTAAGGTATACAAGGTATATCTGTCTTTTAACGGTTAATGTTCGTGAAAGTAGGTGAAAATAGGACGAAGTAAAGTGTTTTTCCCATCAAGCGACATCTGACAAAGGTTCTAGCGGTTCTGTTTGATTAACTGGTTCGCGTTACTATTTGTCTTGATTACTACAGAATCCCCTTCGAATTCTGTCGTTTCAATTGAATTATCTTGTGTACCGTGCTAATTCACTTCTTTCGGACTGGCAAGCAATAAGACGCATTATTAATAATTTATAGGGAAATCCTTATTTCATAAACTAATTATTATAGGAAAATATATAAAAGACGTTCATGTTAAAATAAAAATGATTTCAGAAACCTATATTTTGAAAGAAGCTCTTCAACCACTTATTTTACCGATCGGCTGAAATGTTAAAGGTAAGGTAATCAATGACAATGAAAGGGGTAACAAAACTGAAACATCACTTGTAAAAATTATTTTAAAAAGTGTTGGGTAGGATTTATTTCAGAGTGGGAAAGCAAGCGAGAGCTACACTACACAAATGTAGAGTTTTGCACGAAAGAAGATCAAGTTTAAGCTGAAAGGGTTTTATTTTTAGAAGTTACGTATTGCGTTACATGTTTTTTAGGTTTTGTGACAATTGCTTATACAAATTTATTACAACACAAGTATTTACACAGCACCCGAATATTCAAATACTTGTGTTGCTAACTAAAAGTTGGTAAAGTAATTTAACTATATACTGTAACGTTCTTTTTAAAATAATAACAAAAGTGCTGTTTAAACAACTAATAAGAAATATTTATTTACAAACACTAATGAATACACTATAAATTAACGCTATGATTATAAACCATTAAAACTATTATTTACAGACTATGCATTTCTAATACAACATTTATCTTCACATTTACTATTTATTTCGTGATACACAGTTAATGACTCGCTGTTGACTGATCCTCTTTTATCCGCGAAGTCGATTTTATACCCTCATATAATCGTACCAGAAGCCGCTAGAACCTACTATGTATTTCTGGAAGGTGCTAGATAAACCGCGTCTGGTTTACATACTTGGTGCGATGCGTCATTCTCTCGAATGCTGTAGAATATTCCATTTGTTGTGTGCAGAAGAGGTTCTTTCTTTTTCTCTCTTGTTACAATACCCTCGAGGAACAAAAAACGCGCCAAAAATACTAAAATTTCAAACCGTCATAACTCGGCGGATTTTGAACGACAATGGATGAACCTTTGAGTGCTAAAAAGTTTAAAGTGTCTAGTTTAAGGGCGTGTGAGCGAATGTTACGTAAAGGCCTTTCCGCCACCGCGACCGCACGCAGAAGAAAAAAAGTTTTTGATTCAAAAAATGTCAAACTTCAACAGCTTGTACGGCGTACCAAAAAAATCGTGGAACCTATCGACCACCAAGGCAATAAAGTTCAGCCATTTTTCTGTAGAGTTCTCAAAATTTCGAGTGCCTACGATGACTTAGCGCAAAGTTATGAATTTTTTAAATTTACCCTGCATTTTGTCGGGAGTCTTTCGTCTTCTGCCAGCGACATTATTACCGGTTGAGTTTGAACATTTTTTCCCAAATTCAAAAATTTTGAAAAATGTTTTTAATTAATAAAAACATTTTTTATTAACTTTTTTTTAACGTGTAACCGCCGACATCAGCGTTACCCGATGTACACCATGAGCAGGTGTCGCATACTAACTCCTACCTCCAAAAGAGCAACAATTCGTGCACGTTGAATGTCCGTTAATTGCGGTATTGTAACGCTTCGAATAACTTTCTGATACTGATTAATTTCAAAACATTAGTAAAATAAAAATCAAAACATTAATTTAGGCACTTGCACATCGGGTAACGTTGTCGGCGGTTACACGTTAAAAAAATGAACATTAATAAAAAAATGTTTTTATTAATTAAACATTTTTCAAAATTTTTGAATTTGGAAAAGAAAAGATTCAAACTCGACCGATAATAATGTCGCTGGCAGAAGAGGAAAAACACTCGACAAAATGCAGGGTAAATTTCAAAAATTCATAACATTCCGCCGAAAAAGTTTTAAAAACTTGACAGAAAAAGGACTGAAATTTATTGCCTTGATGGTCGATACGTTCCACGATTTTTTTGGTACGCCGTACAAGCTGTTGAAGTTTGACATTTTTTTAATCAAAAACATTTTTTCTTCTGCGTGCGATCACGGTGGTGGAAAGGCCTTTACGTAACATTCGCTCACACGCCCTTAAACTAGACACTTTAAACTTTTTAGCACTCAAAGGTTCATTCATTTTCGCCCAAAATCCGCCGAGTTATGACGATTTGAAATTTTTGTATTTTTGGTGCGTTTTCAAGTGGTGCGTTTTTTTCCCTCAAGTGTATTTAAAATACAAGGATCATCTTTGTTCAAGTTCTACAAGACCGATTTGCATTACACTTGTTTTTTATATTGAAGCTTTGGCGCCGTGAGTTACTACTCACTTTTTATTTTCGTTTTTAGTTTTAGATTTTTAAAACCATAACTTAAAATATTTATTTGCATACGCGCGAGAAAACATCCACTTGGAGCACCCTCCTAGTCTGTGCTTGTTGTGTATGTTTGTCGATACTAATTAAAGTTAAGCAGCCATATCAAGTTTGTCTGTTTGTATGCAAGTTTATTAATGGTGAATCCTCTGAACAACACTGTATATTCCATCTTACTTGAGGAATAGCTAAACGTCCATTCATATATTTTCTTTTATTGATCTAAACAGTATTACTTTTTATTGACGTATACTTTTATGTACTAGATCTTGGCATCAATAGAAATGAAATGGTTGTTATTAGTGTTAAACATTGCATACCAAGTAGGTTGTATAAAACACAGCTAATACTATACAAAAATGAGCATAATGTACTATTAAATTAAAAGTAAGCAAGTAAATAATAGTCGGTTTTTGCTTTGAGAGAAAATAATCGCTTATAGCGAAGCATTTGCAACTATGACATCGAAAAATGATATTTAGCCGTATATGTGCGATACTTCAAACCATTTCACACTTCCATGAATTATTTATCCATAAGGCATATCTTAATGTATACTCGTTTGTTACTATCAGATTCCGAAATTCGCTAAAATCCGATCTTGGTAGCGAAAATTAATTCTAACTAAGCTCCTTCTCCATTCCTAGCTTTAATTACCCTTTAGTCCGTTAATCCTGCCCCAGGCAATCTTAAATTCTAACATAGGCAACACAGTGTATCTGAAAGACACACTACTACAAAGAACAGTAAAAGTGGTGCATTTTTGTGCTCCTGTTGTAGGTTTGGAGTCTATATGGTACCCCGGAAAGGAATCAGTTATCGGGAACGTGTGTCAGTGTTGCCTCTCGATTAGTTTGATCTAAAATGATGTTCTGGCGCTGAATGAGGGGGTCATCTCGTTTTTGGTGTGATCGGAATTTTGTAACTGTGTTACTTTTTTGACGAATTTAGGTTGTTTGAAATTTATTAAATAAACGTCGTATTATAATATTTCGAATTTATTTTCCGCTAGTTAAAATACATTTAATGCGATCATTTATTTTAATACCTAGAATTTATGTTTTCTTATTTACAATAAGCACAATAGAAACTTTGTATATTTGTATTGTTAATAAAATTTAAGAAATTTTTGGATTTATTTATGATATCATTTGACACATAGGAAATTTATTTCCTCTCAGTTCTCTTTATAATACAAATTGAACAGCATGAGAAAGAAAACTTTTTCAAGAATAAACATATTTTAATCTTAGAATCCATTTAATAAGTTACGATAAAAATATCAAATGCGAGAAGCGAAACTATTAGCTTATTATTGGTCGACCGTGACATCAACCAAATGTTCCAGAATCTACGACAGATCTTTTTCTTCGTCCAATCCATGCTGAAGGTGTTGTTCTTCTTTTTTTAAATTCAAAACGTGGGGAGAAGAAAAATCCGCTGAGATTTACCGGACCGTCCGGATATGCCTAGGGTGCGTATGCGTATTCTGCGGCGATTGTTTAAAATCTGTTTTTAATCATTGTTAAAAGTTAAACAAATTCCTTACGTATCGTCTGAGTATTATTAACCTAATTCAATTGTGATCCTTCGAAGTATTTATTTCTAAAGTTTAAATAGTGGTTTTTAAACAATTCAAGTTAAGGGTAGATTTTCCTGTTTCGCTGCCGTGAATTTATTAATTTAATTTAAAAATTATATTTTATAGTCTCAATCTGTAGTTTTCAATCTAACAACCAAGTTAACTTTTAGTTATATGGTAATTAACAGCGTTTATTATTATTTTTACGTTTATTTCTTTATATTTAGAGCAAGCACAAGCTTTATGTAGCTTCTTCGTTCGACAAGTGTATAATTACCAAATAAATAAGTAGAAGAATATATACATATACATTAATTTTTTATAATAATTGGAATATTCAGTATTTTTATTATTTCATTATCATAAGAAAGGTAGTTTTAATCAAGATTTATTTTGATTTGTTTTAGCAGAATAAAATCATTGTGGTAATCGCCAGTTATGTAATCAATAATCTAGATACACTTTTTAATGTTTATTCGTAATAATATGTTTTCTTATAGCTATAACTAACTCTTAGTAAAATTAATGTTTTAGGATATAAAGATCCAAGGTCTTTCTGTAACTCAACACATTTGCACCTGCACAAATGCAATACCAACAGTTCTACTCAGAGAAAACTTAAATCTAATACTCTCTAGGTGACTAGCCGAGCAAATTCAGCATTTTGAGATCGTCCCGCCTTGACTTTTAACAGGTGTGTGTGACTACAGAATCGTAGGAAGACATAACAAGTCCGTCGTCTAGACTATTCATAAAAGCCCAAGGTGCCTCGAGGCGTGTCCGTGAGGTGAATATTCATAGTAATAGTGTCTTGAAAGTAATAATGTAATAATAGTAATTGCTACTACCCATTACTTGAAAAACCAGACCCCCAGAAGCTATGAAACTTTACTATTACGCAGGCACAACTTACGGAAGCAGCTGACTTAACAGATGCTATAGCACAAATCTCAAATTTGTGTTACAGCTAAGGAAAACTGCAGAAAACCTTAATCAGATCTGCCGGTACCGGGATTCGACGCCGGGCCGCTTAGGTAAAAGCCGAGCACGCTGTAGAGAGGTTACTTTTGTGTCCACCTCACTGTCGTCATCAGAACAAGCAACTTAACGTCCTATCAACCACAAGTTAAAAAACCCGATGTCCAACAGTTTGTCACCCAACAGTCCAAGTGACATCCACTTACCGACGGCGTTCTCCGGCCCGTCCAGGTTTGGGATACTAGCTCACGTAAGCTGACGCCAGGCGAACAGTTACCACCTTATCTTTACTATGGCATTCAATAGTGCCAATCTCCTCCACAAGTATGAAGAATGCGGGAACGTTAGCCGAGGAGTCTTCAGCCCCCCCCCCCGGAAAATCGTACCTAGTGATGTGGTTCTGAAAAGGGGCGTTGTTTTTGCTACCCGCTAAATCCTAAAGTTTTCCTTTCTATCTTTAATATTTCTATATATTCAACCAAACGCTACTTTTACACTTTTTATCATTCTCCCGTTTTTACCTCAATTTCCAATCACAAGCACGACCAAACACACCAACTATCAACCGGTTGCCTACCGCTGTCACCTACCCAAGACGATTCGACGCCATATAATGAAGTTACCAGTTAGTCGGTTTCCTAGAGAAAAATTCCTCGGAATTCGCCTTTTGGGCACCGATTTTCATGATTTTTTTTTAAATTGTAGATAATCGACTATATTTCAAAGTCTAAATGATGGATTTGTTCGCTAACCCCGTTTAATTGTTATTAACAAATTATTATTTTTTCCATAAGGGGCTAACTAATAAATAAATAATTTCATCAAATTTCTATTATAATTGAATAAGATTAGGTACTTATAGCTTTCTGAGGCCCCAGATTGCGAATTCGGTGCCCAAATCGGTCAAAGGTGCAAAATGGCGGCTACAAAATGGCGGCCAAGGTCAGACGTTCATTATTTGAAATAGTTATTTACGTATTAAGATCTGTTAAGATAGCTATAACGGCCAAGGAAGCTGTTTAAAGCTTTAATGTACCCGCGGTCGGAAAAGCGGATCGTTAAAAAACACCGTCTGTTGAGACCTCTTTTAACAGTCCTGAGTGTTAACAGGGCGTTATTGACAGCTTAACGGTTGTCAAGTGTTTGGACGTTATTCCTTCTACAACAACCTAGTATGACGAAAAGCTAAAAAATGATCTAGATGCAAAATTAAACGCTATATAACACTAGGGTTGAACAATTATGAATGCAATATTTTACCCCATAAGGATGACAGAACCTACAGCTTCAGCAAATGTATTACAGATTTAATTTTGCGAATGCAAAACTGGACGTGGAACAGCATGTGTGTGTAAGAAATAGGACTTGTACTTCAGCTTGCAGAGAATTCAACGGGGATGGCTACTTAAATGTACAACCGATTTTGTCGTCGCCAGAAGTATAGATGATGAAACTAACAGTATTTTAAAAGAAACGCAAGTAAATAACAAATAATACAATAATCTTTCTTTAAATCTGACGATGAATAAAGTTTCAATATTAAACGGAATTATGGTGAAATTATGGAATATTAATTTATTTTAACACTATTCAAACTAAATTCCTTTCCACCAATTTGAATTTTAAATAAACAATACTCTAAGTAATAATTGAAACAATCTTAAAATTTTATTAACTAATATATATCGTATATAAATCCATCTTAAACAAACATGTCGGAGAGAATAAACATTTTGAATTTTGATCATATTTAGTTTCGGTGGCCTTTTGTGACCGGCACTTTGCATCTAGGTCATTTTTTAGCTTAACATCGGAATTTGCGACTTTAAAAATTCCTAGTACTATTTTTCATGTGAAATATCAAATATTAGATGTTTGACCCAGGCGGCCATTTTGTAGCCGCTATTTTAGAATTTGGGCCGATTCAGCTTTTAAAAGAGGTTTCAACAGACCGTCTTTTTTAAAGACTCTCTTTTTTCAAAATTTTTATGGCTAAGGTGACAACGGCGTCTACGACTTTTTGACCGCGGAAGCATTAAAGCCCTTCTTCGTCGAGCTTCAAACAGCTCCCTTGGCTGTTATAGCTATCTTAACAGATCTTAATACGTAGATAACCATAACATCGCAATTTCCGACTTTAAAAATCCCCTAGTAAGTACTATTTTTCATTTGCCATTTCAAATAATAAATTTCTTAACTCGGCGGTCATCTTGTAGCCGCCATTTTGCACTTTTGACCGATTTGGACCCGAATTCGTAATCTGCGACCCCAAATAGCTATAGGTACCTAATTTTATACAATTATAATAAAATTTGATGAAATTATTCAATTATTAATTAGCCCCTTATGCAAAAAATATTAATTTGTTAATAACAATTAAACAGGGCATTAGCGAACAAATCCATCATTTAGACTTAAAAGAAAAAAATCATGAAAATCGGTGCCCAAAAGGCGAATTCCATTTTTTGTCTCCAGGAAATCGACTTACAACTGACACCCATACCTAGTCTGGGACCCAACCAACCAATAACTAAACCACCAGCTAAATAGGCTGTAAAAACCTACAACTGCCAGTGGCCTACTTCGCGAAGCTTCAGGTTTGAAGCAGAGTGAAAAGTTAAGAAACAGTCTTTTAAGTATTATAGTAATTATTGTCAAATAGCAATTTTTTTATAAGATTAAGTTTCCATATCAGAAACATAGATTAGCGATCTTTACTTCGTAAAAGATTAATATTTTCCGGTGTTATGCTGCAGTGTAATAAAAAGATATTGTCTGTTAAAGAACAAGCTGGTTTGTATTCTTTATTTTCTTTCACGTATTTTAAACTATATCTAAAGCAACAATGCTACAGTTTGTATGGTAATTGTTTAATATAAATTTACAAAATCTTAACATTCCGCGATTATTATCTGACAGTTTAAGTAAACCGTTATCAAGCCGTACGATCTGAGAAAACCATTTCTATCAATAATACCCTGAACATTGGATTTTCTTTAAGTGATAATAAAATAGAAAAACTTTTGTAATATTTCTCCTGCCATAAACATATTTTTCTTCTGAATAAGGTAATAAAACTTTTATAGTTTAACATGTAATTTAAAGAAAAAGAAAATGGAAGTTATAACAAATAAAATTTTCTTACAATTTCATTCCTTTTTTGGAAAACCAACATGAAGCGTGTATATCACATTTTGTTGTTGAGGTTGCTTGTTTCCGAACTAAAATTCAGACAGGTGTCTTTTCCTATCTCTGGCTATCAAAATAGCTCTTCCATATTCTCTTATGTACTCGGTCGATTCTACTTCAGCTTCATCACTATAAAAGTTGAATACATGAATATCTTATAACTTCCTCACGGCCATTTTATGCCATCTTAGGAAACGGCAACAAAATTTTACGGGTACGTTTACAGGTTCTAATAACAGTTGTTTGAATTTCGGTTTATACTTGCTCTGCTGCTGCTTTGAGCTTTCTTATTATTAGGAAGCACTTTGGGAACTTTACATTTTTATTGCCTCTGCTTAGAAGTTAGTATTCCTAACATTATTAAGAATATTCTGTGATGCATTCTTGAGAGACCCATTAGTTCTTTTTAAACATTCAATAGGTATCAACCGAGCTATTTGGTTACTTCAATTATGGCATAATGGTTACATTATAATTAGTTTATATTCTTCTACGAGTATACCTTGTGCCTGTAAAATACGGAATTACCTAAATGCTTCTATTACATGTTCCTAATTACAAACATGTCGATGTATATTCATTTTAAGTATTAGAACACAAGTATAATACTAATATAGAACCTTTGTCAACCTATGGTAGGCGTACTACCAGCAAGAACTTGAGGATGGGCAAAACGATCAGGCAACCTTCCACCGAATAAATCAATAACTGTAAGGTTTTTATAATATCATCTTTTAATTATTTCTCTTTTATCTATTTCATATTTATCTCAGGCTTGATTTATTTTAGATAGTAGATAACGAAGTCTATTATACATACTAAACTTAATTCTAGAAAATCTTTGCCATCTGAAACCTGCCTGTTTTGACATAAGAATAGTTCAAAATGTATTTCAAAAATCTGTTTGAAGTTCGAAATAAAGTTTTAAATATATTTGCCCTTCTTGTAAACCACTTTGCTAGTTTCTGAAAGAAATACCTGCTATTGCACCCACAACTTTTATTATTTCATGCTTATTGTGTCATAAATATTTGCCAACCCAATTAACTACCAGATTTTCAACTTTAAGGTTTTAAGTTTTCTACTACTCGATTTTGTGTGCAACTGGATTATTTCTTTAAGTAATCAGTAATTTTATGTCAAATATCGTGTTAACGATAAGTCTGTAATACAGCCGTAACGAAATCTATGAAAAAGAAGACTTCAACAACAGATCATTTGCAAAAACTATCAAAACTTTGTTGGAACGGACCCCATTATCTTTTGAAAATTACTACCTAGTAAGTAAAACCATTTTGTTTAAGAAAATCACTATTTAAAATTATTATTATATACCTGTTGGTAAATAAGATAAGGAAATTCAGGATGGGGATCATTTTAAATTCGAAAGTACAGGTTTACTTAATGAATGAGTGACGCATCTACAGAATTTCTTTCTGAAACTAATCCCCTTTACTTTTAATACAAATATTTATTATAAATGTGCTTGGTTTTTAGCACCGGAATTTGCAGATTATCTATATATTTAAAACACAAGGCCTATTTTTGTTCCAGTTTGTTTGAGAGTTCTACTGGGCCGATTTACGTGATTGTTTTCTTTATATTGAATAATTTTTATATTTTTTTAATGTTTATATTTTTAGTTTAAATAAATAGAAAATTAATTTGACACGCACGGATTGGACATTCACTTGCGGTGCCATCTCACTTTGCACGGTGGTAAATATACATTTAAAACACGACTCACTTTTGTTTCACTTTGTCTACGAGTTCTACAAGACCAATTTGCTTTATTCTTTTTTATATTAAAGTTTTAACTCTGTAAAGTAGTCAACACTACTTACTTTTCATCTATATATTTAAAACACAAGGCTTATTTTTGTTCCAGTTGGTTTGGGAGTTCCACTGGGCCGAATTACGTCATTCTTTTTTTATATTAAAGCTTTCGCTGTGTAGCATCCAGTTTATTGTGATATTTAGTTTTTGTATTTTACATAAATATATGGTAGCAAAAGGCACCAACACATAAAATAGTAATTAGGCCGTTATTGTAGGATAGTTTAAACCTTTGCAAGTGGTATCCTTTTGTTATATTATAGGACTTACAACTGGTCCCGTGGAACTTCAAAATATTTCCACAAAACCCCAGGATTCCACGGAACACACTTTAAAAATCAACTTTTTTTTGACATTTGCCATTTCAATAAGTTTCCGGAAATATTTCCATGGAAAGTTACCAAAGATAAATTTCCAGAAATTTGCAACACTATTTTCATATCATGTTTTTGAAATATCTATGTACTGATAGACGTTTTCAAGAATTTTTTAAACAAGATCGATTTTTGATTTTATTCTTATCATTTCGGTAGAATTCCCGTATGTATGTATGTAGATGAAACCGGAGGGGAGGGTTAAGCCTGAGAGGAAGATATGTCGGAAGAGATGAGAATAAGCTGGGGGAGAGGAGTGCTAGGCGTAGAATTTTAAATTGGTTATGTTTGGTTGCGTTTATTTAAATAATCACTCAAGAAAATCCAAAGAATTGTAATCACACAACGAATGTTGTATATAGGGAAATCTTTCAATGCTTTTGATCGTCATGTCTTGACGAGGCTTCCCTAGCGACTTTATAGTTTAATACAATTTAATAGTAGGTATTTGTAATATTGTAATTTAAAATTAAATTTTCTTTGCTCCTGCCTCGGATAGGAAATAATTTTTATGTCTGTTTACTGCTTTATTTAAAAAATGGATAAGAAAACCACTTGTGTAAGGAGGCCATCTTGTTTAGAATTTTTTGGAATCTTTTTAATTAGTAATTTGTTTAAAAAATTGAAACAAATAGGAATTGTATACAAACTTCCTGTGTCTCGGATTATTTTTTCCGGGATTCGAGACGAACCAAAAAATTGAGTAATTTCCCGGATCAGAAACAGTAGAGGAAACTTATGACGTTACGTTGCTTAATTCCGGATACCGTTTGACCAGTACTCACAGCACTAGGTCATGCAACCGACATGATTATATTTGAGGTATTATAAGACATGACCTTTTTTTTCTAGAAAAAACATGCGTAGCTTCAACATTGAGGTTTATTTAGAACTATATAAAAAAGGGAAACCGAGATATTGTTATTAACATTAGTTTCATCAGGGCAAATATAGGCTTTTTAAGCTAATATCCTATTTGTAACCAAAAGTCTCTCAAACAATTCTTCAAAGTTTCAGTATCGGAATATAAACATTTCATACTTTGTGATAATATAATTTTCGACAAAACCATTAGTGCTTTTTGTAGTTCGCCCAGGTAGCAATGCCTATTGAGAAGCGTGGCACGCTTTTTAATAATAAATTTTAGCCCGTATCTTTTTATATAGAGACTCCAACCTTTTGTTATATGAATTAACTGTAGTATATACATCATCATTGAATAAGTTATTTTAATATTTGTTTGCTTTTCTTTGTTGATGTAATTAAATATATAAATATGAGTAAATTCTTAAAAAAATGTGTTTCTGTTTTCTTTTAAAAAATTATTTCCGCCAATCAAAAATAAATAAAAAATTGAATGATTTGCGCCACCAATAAGTGCGACCTCTAGTATTTTAACCAGAAAAGAGTTATGTTACCTGTGCTAAAACAAATGAAATATAACATTTTATTAGGTAATTGTTAAATTTTGTAAATAATTTCATCAGTGATTAATTACATTTTAATTTTGTTTAAGGTGATAAACTTCAGTCATTAATCAACTTTGCAACTTACTCTACAGTTAAGACAATATTATCTTTAAGAGTAATTTCAATGCAGCACAAGTAATGTACAATAAACTCTTCTTTTTCTTATTATAAACCACGTTTCAAACTGAATAAATTGGCTCTTTATTTCAGCCACACAACATCACAAATATTCCGTCTGTGTGACGCTCAAAAAATCTCCACTATTTCTCTCTGGATAACTAGACGATGATAACTTCATTAATATATACTATACGAAGTATAAATAAAACCTGGATTTTCATCCAAATGGTCTGAAGAGATATGAGTAAATTGAGATGAAATTAGTTAAACAGAAGTAAACTGCATAAAATATGGTATAAGTTTAAGTTAAGATATTTTGATAAATCCTTTCTTATGAATGAACACAATAATTAATTGTTCAGTAACACTAGTGTATTTTTTGTATTTCGTAATTGCTATGCATGAATAAACTACCACTTGCTAAATATCATTACAATGGGTAGAAATAGAAATAAATCACTATTACTATTTCAGGAAAAAGCAACACTTAGTAGCTTGCAGTTTTTTAATAGTTCTCAGTATCTATTCCTTGACATCGGAAGACCAACACTACACTGTATCTCGATAAGATAGCCACATTGATCACTTTTAATGTGGATGCATGAGATTTACAATAGATGGGACTGTTTTCAAAATTTTGAAGATATTCTAGTATCGTGGTATTCAACTTGCCTTTGATTCTTCTGGCCGAACTCTATCGGACATTTGTTCTTCCTACATGCATTTTATGCCTAAATTGAGTCAGCTTCTTGTTTTTCGTTTTATTGTTGTGTTTATGTTGTTATCTGTTCTCAGTAGCCGAATCTTAAGCCCATTCTTGGCTGGTTTTTAGTCTCCTTTGTCACTTAGGATATCTTTTTAATATTTTGTTTCGAGTATGTCGGAATTGTTAAAGATTAATAATATCTATTATTTTAGATCTGTGATGTATTACGCAATTCTGTAGACGACAGGTTACTTAAAACCCTCAACTTAAACCCCCAGAGTTAATAGTATCGAATTGTCTATATTTCCCGAATCTTTGTTTAATAAATTCTTGTTCTTTTTTAATAAAAATACTTTCATATGCATCAGCTTCTCTGGCTGAATGGACATTTTAAAGTAATCTTAGTTTTTCTATTTTAATCGCATGCGCTGTGTCATGTATATGTTTAGCTACACTTGATTTCTTTATGCGATTGTATTTAAAATCCGCTATGTGTTCTTTGAACTTAGCCAAAATTGATCTCTTTGTCTTTCCAACGTAACTCATATTGCAATCACTGCATTCGATTTGGTATATTCCCGATTTTAATTTTTTGTCAGTGTTATCTTTTGGATTGCCCAACATGTTGTTAAAAGAATTGTTTGACGTATAAGATACTCTCATTCAAAACTTTGGTGATTGGGTGAGAAGGTACGTAGTTTCATAAACTTCTTTGATTGTTAAGCAATATTGGCAATTCGTCAAATACAATGTGTGGTTAGGAGACACCGTTAAATATAGTGTTGTGATAGAAGTTTCAATCGTTAACAACTTAGGTCACTAAATTAATTGTTCCCAATATACATATGTATAGTGAAGAGGACACCACTGCTGGCGTCAACTATGATAATGCAGTTTGATTATACTTTTCACAAAAAACCTCTCTATACTACTAATTTTTATTATAAAATTACTTTTACTTTTAAGAAATTAGCAATTATGAACGAAGAATAATATAGTCATAGCAAAAAATGATTTTCATATACGAGTATGTATACAAATTGGAAAGGTTTGTATTCTTTAACAAAGCAAACATAACCAAGTAGCATACATGAAAATAAGAATGGATCAATAGTTGGATATCTTCGTTGTTCAGCAAAAAAAAAACAAAAATAGAAGTGTTCTGTCTTGTGTACTAGATATATCAAACATAAAGTTCACCACAGGGAACAAGTCAAGTAGGGTTTGAACGATTTTTCCTTTACAAACGTTATAATGTTTTTTTGCTTTTATTTTAACTAGGAAGCTTACTGGGGCAAGACTGAGATGAGAGTTGTAAAAGCAATAAACGCCGCATATTTGATAATACATGCAACACGAAGTCAGTAATATTTTCCAACTAATGGAATTATTCTGCTTGTTTCAACTTTGTTTAGAATCTAATACATAATCCAGGATGGCTGCAGATGCAGCTTTGTATTTATTTACAGAATTACGTTAAGCCACACATTAAACTGCTTTAATAGTAGTACTGCTATATCTACAGTAAGTATGAGTACTTACAAACAAAACCATCATCTCTAACTAGCCTGAAGACCTAACTACATGAAAAGTATGTTAAGAGTTTACTTGCAGCTAAACTAATTATTCTTTAAATGAACAAGAGATTTTGTTTCAGCAAGAAAATTTCTGATTGTTTCAAACTGAACTGTCAAATAGGACACGGCTCAAGGATTGAGTAGATTTATTGGAAATTCCTTGGTTGATCAAATAAATACCTGCAGCAAAATAAATATTGACTGCTTATGAATACGAATATGTATAGTTGCAGATGCAACACACATTCCTGCTTCATTTTTAAACAGCTATTAAATATGTTATGAACTGGGTCAGAATCAGAATGTCTCGTGATTAACTGCTAAATTTCAAAAACTAAGGTTAGTCTAGCATAACGACAATAATACTACAAATAATGCTTACAGATATTAAATGTTTTGTATAATGGAAAGTTGAGTTACAGTAAAACTTTTCAACAACGGGCAGCTGTGGGGAATTTGAAACTGTCCGTTATGGAGAGGTGCCCGTTAATAAGAGGTCAATATTTAAAAATCGTTTTTTTAATATCGTAATAAAACACAATAAGTATGTAATAAAAAAATGAATTTATTTATTGAGCGAAGGGAGTTTAAATAAAAATCACTGTAAAAATAGAATTTATGTATGTATTTACAACTTATATAATAAACATGTACATATGTAATTATTACATATTATAAACAATACTACTAATAATAAAATAATGTGTAGGTATTATTACAGTGGCTTGAAAAATTTGTCAATTGTTGTTTGTTTTTTGGTAGAAACCATTTTCTCTACAATTACTTTTTCTACGTGAGATACAACATCCATCAATACTATTATATCTTCCGAAATATAAAAAAAATTTTGCAAATCTTGTAATTTTCTATAAGCGTCTTTAATGTCAATCATTCCGTACGTATTATGTCTTCATTATCACTATCACTATCGTCATTTTTAGATTCTTCGAGGAACTTTTCTGTGCATTTTTCTATGGATATCTCCGAACTTTCTCTGCAAAAATCCTTGTCAATGTCTACATAATCCGAAAAAGAGTTGTTCGAATTTTTCAAAATTAGTTCTGAGAATGGCACTTCGTCTTCACTATCGTATTCCTCAGATAAGCGTTCGCTTTCATTTTGTCCAAATCCTGCTTTCGAAAAACAGTTGTTTATTGTTTCTGTCTTGACATTTTTCCACGCTGTTGATATCCAAATCAAAGCATTTAGTATATTGAGAGATTTCTCCAGCTCGGCGATATTCTGCGAATTTTCTATCGAAGACAAAAGCCTTTTGACGATATATTTTCTGTAGTAGGATTTGAACGCTTTTATTATCCCCTGGTCAAGTGGTTGGCAATGAGAGGTCATATTTAGAGGGAAAAACACTAATTTCACATTTTTTAAAGAAATTTGTGGGTCCGACGTGGCATTGTCTAAAAATAGAAGCACATTACGCTTTTGTCGTTGAATTTTTCTGTCAAACTTCATCCACCATTCGGACATAATATCTCATGTCATCCATGCTTTTTTATTGAATTTCGATTCTACGGGCAATTTATCTACGTTTGCTCCTTTAAAACACCGTGGGTTCTTGGATTTTCCAATCACCAAAGGGCTTTCCTTTTCCCCAGTCCTACTTGCACAAAATAGAATTGTGAGACGATCTTTTGAAGCTTTGCCGTCAGTGCACTTTTCTTTTTTTAAAGCAAAAGTTCTTGTCGGTAAAGCGCGAAGAAATAAGGCGGTTTCATCGGCGTTAAAAATATTTTCAGGTGCTGATTCTTTGATGATCTCACACAACTTCTTTTACTTCGTTATCTTATACTATATCTTCGTTTACCTGACCTGCTTCCCCACAAATGGATTTAAAATTTATTTGCCATCTTTTGCAAAACTTTCCCAACCATCCATTTGAAGCTTTAAAACTGACAAGTTCTAATTCTTTTGCAACTTCTAAAGCTTTTTCTTTTAAAAGTACTCCAGATAGTGGTATATTTCTATTTCTTACTTTGCAAAACCAGTCGAATACAACCTGATCCAATGCACCACATATAATTTTTGGAAAATTCTTTTTTCGTTTTCTGTCCCCCTTTTCACAAAATTATTTGAGAATTTCTTCTTTTTTTCTTTATAATCTCAGCGGCTTGAGACCTTCCAATTAAAAATTTGCCTGCGAGTTGACGAGTACTAAGTTTAAACTTTTCACCACACTTAATAATTTCCACTTTTTTTTCGATGGTAAGGAACTTTCCCTTAATAGGTGCCATCTTAGTTACCAACTAGGTGACTTGTGTTAAACTGATTAAATTTTCAAGTTTGTCCCTTTCTTAAATTTTGTACTGGGGGTGGTAGAAGAAAACAATTCTACGAAATATTTTATAACCGCGCGCTACGGCTTTGGGAAGTTCCCTCATTAGCATATTTCAGAGAAATACCATTTAGGGATTAAGGATTATTAGGATATGTACGTAGTAAAATCGCACAACTATATTTCGTGTGTATTGTGTACTTACTTTGAGTTTACCGACGGTTTTGAAAAGTATAAAAAGTGTATAAAATACCGTTAACATTTGAATACAATTTGTGGTTTAACAAAGTACTGTTATTTCAACGTGCCACCTTGTCGTCGTCAGAATGGTCCCTTTGAAATGTCGTCTTAAAATTCTATTTTGAAATTTGTTCATAACGTTATTCACCGACCATTTATTCTTGCTCATTGTGCCCGTTATAAAGAGTTACATTTCTTAAGAATTATGGTAATTGGGGAAATTTTTGCTGCCCGTGTCCGTTATTGAGAGTGCCCGTTGTTAGGAGGTCGTTTTACGTTAATTCTCCTATATATTAGGAAAGTTCCTAAAAAAGTGTCCGGTATTGAGAGGTGCCCATTAATAAGAGGAGACCGTTAAGGGAGGTTTAACTGTATAAAGATTATTAATAAATAATTCACTTATAAGTATACACTGTTAGGTAAATATTTATTGGATTATAGCTTTTGATTTGGTAAATACATAATAGCGAGGGAAGTCCTGTTTTAAGGGAATTATAATTCCGTCATTTTTGAGGAAACCTGCTGACTTTAAAGTCTGTCGAAAAAACTAAGAATATTAATTACGAATTTTTATTACTCGGATTGCCTTAAGCATATAAAAGACAGCTGTTCTCAGAATTAAGTCAGTCTCAGTACTGACAATTTTTAAGTACCATAAAAAAATTTACAACGAAAATTACAATGCAAATGTTCGACGTTTTGTTTAATGTTACATCAATCGATTATATCAATGTATATCAATTTCAATATATGATATATTCCGAAGACCATATATTCTTTGTAAATATTTAATATCTAAAATGGTTTGGCTTAAAATGAAATCTTCTTGAAAGTGGGTCATAATTGCTGCATATTTTTGTTACAAAAAATTTATTAACGTGCTTCAAGAAAATAATCTTTAAATAAATACAAATTTTATTTAATCACATTTTATCCAAAACACTAAACCAGATTATTAACACGATAGGTTACAAATCGAAATGCTGTGTTAGAAATTCATTAGAATTAGTAGATAAGCTGCAAAACATACATCTTCCACCACATTCAAAACTTAAACTATTAAGTAATAAATTTATATTAAAACTTAAATAAAGAGCATTCTGAGATAGAAAAAAGCGCCTTAAAAAACAAGGGGTTCACTTGACTTCAGTTGCTGGTCGGAGACAGGACAGTTTATAGATAATAATGGTCTGAATACAGTACAGTTTATAGATAAAAATGGACCATTAAATAATTATTTTTAACGTTCCAGTTGTTAATTAGTGAATTAATGTTATTAAAAATCAAATGGTTCTTAATATTTTCCGGAATCATCGTTAATAAATTACCGACAATGTATTTGTTTGGGATTATCGTTTATTTGTAGACGGACTCGTAATAAAACTAATTAATTCCCGTTCTATACGCCGACAAGTAATAAATAATTATCGATTTTTTATTGGAAGCAACTAAATTAGCAAGTGATAAATAATTTTGAATTGTTTAAAACTTTAAAAACATTACCTTTAGTTATCGAACGCAAGTTATTATAAAATAAAATATTAAAAAACAGGATTGTTTTAACTGTGATTTAATAATGAAAGTTGTTTAAACCATCTGGTTGTTTCGAACGTTTTGATTGGTTGAAATGAACTACCAAAAAGTTTCTTTGGACCTGGTGTAGTAAAGTTTAATACATCAAAAGTCACATTTAGCAACTATCATCCAATAAGAAGCGTTTCCAGTCTCTATCAATTAATAGTAATGGTTTCTGTGATGCAAGTAATTATTGACTTTGTATGAAATCGATCTAGAGGATCAAGGTATTGTAACCTAAGAATTATCTGTTTTATTGTGTAATTTTTGAGTAGTTTCTTTATTCTTGTTATGGATTATTTAGATGTGTTGATATTTATCATTAACTATCGAAAGAGAGCTCTCTGATAGGGTTTAATACTAGGATCTTAATCTCAATAATATTTGAATATTTTAACTTCAATAATCACTGAATATGGTAATTTCCTTAATATTTGAATAATTTTAAGTTCAATAAATCTTGAATATTTTCAGTTGAATAAATTTTGAATATTTTCAGTTAATAGTAGTTGAATAATTTAAGTTTAATGAGACCATCATCTCTTATGTTCTCTGGTTATATTTTTATTTTATTTGTTTGATATCCAAATGCAATCATATAATTATAAATGCTTAATTCATTTTTTCTAATTTTAATATTAATAAATACAACCAAATTTTTTTTTGATCAAAACCTGGTAAATTCGAGTTCATTTTCTGATTAGTGAATTCAATATTTTTTTGGCTTAATTAATGTTATTAAATTTCATAATCAGATGGCGCCCTTTTAGTGTATTTATTTGAGTTCTGAAACCTTTATCTACTCCTTTTACAAATAAGACAACTTTAGAACCAATACCTACGACCTGAAATTCAAATTTGTAAGATAGAGCTAAATCTCAAGCCGTGGTAATCTTGAGCATCTTTTGACGTAAGTATAATTTATTATTATTATAATTTATTCTGTTAAAGTAAAGTGAAGGTCACAGGGTGCCGCAATTGCTCACACTCCACCATAAGTGCAACCGTTTGACCACTTCAAGGGAGTGTTTGGCGATGTTCAGCCGCAATCCGAACGAGTTTTTGCGCCGTTTTGTTACCGTAGACGAAACATGGATCCATCACACTACGCCAGAGACCAAGGAACAATCAAGATAGTGGGTTTCTCCGGGTGAACGTGCACCAAAGAAGGGCAAGGTGGGTCTGTCGGCCAACAAGGTCATGGCCGCAGTTTTTTGGGATGCACGCTGTGTCATTCACATCGATTATTTTGAAAATGGTAAAACGATCATCGGTGAATATAATTCAGAGCTTTTGGACAGATTCGATATTGATTTGAAGCAGAAACGACCGCATCTGGCGAAGAAAAAGGTGCTGTTCCATCAAGACAATGCACGAGTGCACACGTGTGTAGTCACCATGGCAAAAATCCATAAATTGGGCTACGAACTGCTACCCCATCCAGCATATTCTCTAGATTTAGCCCCCTGTGACTATTTCCTGTTTCCAAACCTGAAGAAATGGCTGGGCGGTAAGAGATTTGGGTCGAATGAAGAGGTCATCACTGAAACAAATGCCTATTTTGAGGGGCTTGAGAAAACCTATTATTTGGAAGGAATAAAAAAATTGGAAAAACGCTGTACCGAGCTAAAAGGAGACTATGCTGAGAAATAAAATGCTTATTTGCCGAAATAAATATCTTTTATTCAAAATGTCACTGCCTTATCAAACCACCCTTGTATCAATCAATTATATCAATGTATATCAATTCCGATATACAATTAATTGCAAAGATTATATTCCTTGTAAACATTTAATATGTAAAATGGTTTGGCTTAAAATGAATACACAATATTTAAAAAGAGGATCATAAATTGCTGTATATTTTTGATCGTAACACTCAAAATCCAGAAACTAAATAATAATTATAAAATTATCATACTTACGTTAGCAAAGAAGCTCAAGATTACCACGGCTTGAGATTTAGGTCTATCTTACAAATTTTTGTATTCAGGTCGCAGGTATTGGTTCTGCAGTTGTCTTATTTTATGAAAAGGAGTTGATAAAGGTTTAGAACTTATAAAAACTCTAAAATGGCGCCATCTGATTATGAAGCTTAATGATGATGTTTAATTAAGCCAGAATAGATATTAAATTCACTAATCAGAAAATGAATATAATATATTAGGTTTTGAACAAAAATTTAGATATGTTTAGAAAATTTTAAAATAAAAATTGAACAAAACATTCATAATTATATGGTTCCGTTTAGATCCTTGATATAAACTAAAAACATATTTATTGGATGATAAGAAAGTAAAAAATAGTCAAACACATATATAGAAATAGTCAAACACGTATAAAAACATAAACAATATAATTTTGTTAAACTTAAGATTAGTCATTCAGTAAATGATTATCAACTACTTCAGAATTATTAAACACAAAGCGATTCAAAAAGGTAATTTAAAATTTATTCAGAATTAAAGAAGTATTTGAATTTTAATGAGTATAAATTATCCAAAAACTCAATAAGATCCAGAGAGTATCCAGATTTATTGAACATAAAGTATTCCAAAATTATTTAAAATCAAGAAATTATTTAGATCAGAAATCCTTTGAAAAATTTAACAAACAAATATCTATAATTTATTACCGAAGTAAATCTATTTAAATATTACAGAAGTTAATGAATTTAAATTTTACTAACGGTGACGAACTAAAATTAAATACTACTAGAGAGCTCTCTTGTAGAAAACAACAAAATTCACTTGTTCAAATAATCCGTCAACAAAAATTACAATGATAAATAGTTCTTGAACTACAGTACCTTAAATCTTATCTAATTAAACCTTTATTTATTTGCCTTACAAAGCAAGCCATGCTGGTCAGCTAGAAGTTGGAAAAGCATCTTTTGGAAAAAACCGTGGTTGATTCTAGATGGTTTTAAATTGTAGTTTGAATGTAGCAGGTCCAAAGAAATACCTTTTATAATAAAAATAGTTAATCATCCATATGATTTCACCACCAATAGTTTAAACAATCCTGTCTTTGTTATGGTTTATTGTTTATAATTTATTCACGAAGGATAATGGTAATATCTTTTTAAAACTCAACAGATTTAACCCAAGTAACACTTGCCACTTTTTAAAATTGCTCCCGTAATAAAATAGTTATTTGTCTTTGTCTGCAGATAAAACGGGAATTTATAGTTTAAATTATTGACCAATTTACGTAATTTTGAATAACAAAACTACACTATTTTTAAAGCGCGAACAGAAAGACGTAATTGTTTTTAATGGTTCATCACAATAAAACAAACCATAAATGATTATTGACGATACTGTATTAGTAAATCTTCTCAAGCAAGATTTATCAAAAACTAAACAACTTCAAAAAAATTCACTTCACAGCAAATAGCAACTAAACTGTACGGGAACTGTATTTAGAAATTGCATTAATTCTAAATAATTAACGCTAAATTGTAATTAGATAGAGTCGACCCCAGAGTCAACTGACTCTTTTCAAAGCTGGATCTAAAGTGAATAAGTCTTTTTTAACATTTTGGACCCCTATTTTAGCGCGAAGTAACTATATTTTTCTATACAATAAGGAGGTTTCTACTAACATTCACGCATAATTCTCGACCTAACGAACAGAAGTAGGGATCGGAAAATAACGCGGGAACCGCCGCGTCACATGTGCCGGCTAGACTTGCGGACGATGCAATTTTTTAACTTTAAGCCGCAGAAGCCTAGTTGAAATTATGGCCACGTGCAAATGTCACCTTTCGAACAAAGAAGAAGTTGATCTTTCACTAATGCATTTCCGGAATACAGACGGAAATGTTTTTATAGAGCGAGATGACTTGAATACATTTTATGTTTTATCAAGGTCTTTTAATTTTTTCAGCAACGCAGCCATTCCTACGAGGGGACAAACAAAGTTCTAAAAATATTATTTATTACCTCCACGTCCATTAAGTTTCTAGAAATTCGAAAACAATCTTTTGAGATGTTTGTTATAAATATGATTATACAGCAGAATATTAGCTACAAACAAAATACAATTTTACAGGACCGAACTTTAAGTTTTTCAGTAAATATACATACAACATTCACATACTTGAGGCCGATAGAAACTATACCGTTACATGTTACGAAAAATTTCTTAGTGTGCTTCAAGGAAATAATCCTTGCTTAAAATAATCCTGTTGACTATTACAATAAACGGAATGATCTCAATACGTGATCAAAAAAGTAACTTGATACTTGTGCAAAAATAACTCACTTCACTAAAAGCAATAAATTAACCTAGTTTAAAAATATTGTTTAAAATCAATCTGTTTAAGGATCGTAAATAGATTAGAATTGTCTACCATTTACACTTTGATGCACGTACTAATGGGGAAATCTTTTCTCTTGTATACAATAACCAAATTTAACATTAAAATAAAGCAAAGCAAATATTCGTAATAATATGTAAATCCGTTGCAAACCCCTTTAGAAATTTCAGAGAAACTTCACGTTTATCCTTTTTTTGTTGGCATGTTACCGCACCATCCTTTAATTGTTTATTTATAACATTCTTTTGGTGAGTCTTTCCCTTGTGTTACAACTGAATGGACATTTTTAAATTTTTTCAGTTCGACAATTTAGACATTAGATGTTACACGTGTGCAACGTTTCGTAGCGCATAAAATATATCTCAATATTTAAAGTCGATTGGTTGATATTTAATTTAGAAAGTTTGTTAATTTTTCAGCGCAAAAAATAATTTTTTTCTTACTTTTTGTAAATACATAATTAGGGAACTTTTAATTATTGTAGATCTACATTATTATATTACATATTCTAATAAAGGTATTTCTAAACATTTTAAAGATTTTAAGGCAATTAAGTGGAATCTTAAGCATGATTGTAACACTACAATTATCTTAATCAAGAAAAATCCAAAATTCGAATAGTATTTACTTAATTACGAGGGTTGTCCGAAAAATGATGCACAGCGCCTTCTAGATATCGTGCAACGTAACATAAACGGCTAATGTTCTGAGTTTGTAGCCTCAAGTCTAACGAACACGTTGGTAACCAGTGTTAGTGGTTTTAGCGGAATGTAATGATGTCCGAGAGTGATAACGAAAGTGGAAACAATTCCTCGGCCAACATTTCAGTACTAGAGCAACGCGCGTACATTAAGATGGAAACAATTCGTGGTAAAAGTGTGCCCGGAATTAATGCCGCGTTAAATGAAACGTGTGGTGCGGATACGATGGATCAAAGTGCAGTGCAAAGATGACATTAGTGGCAAAGATGGCAGATAAGCATTGAAAACAATGCTTTTTGCCTACGATAAACACGGGATAATTGCCACCGATCGAGTTCCTGTTGGCAGGTGTAACTAGCGACTACTACAAAACATTCCTTGCTAGAAAATTGCGACCAGATATCGGTAAAAAGCGACCAGGATGACTGCAACTCCGCGTGTCCATACTGTATAACAATGCGAGGCCTCATATTGGAGCGCCAGTCGTCACCCTTTTAGAAAAATACGGATGGGGACACCTCAATCATCCACCGTATTCGCTGGATTTGAGTCTCCCAGACTTTGATTTATTTCCGAAACTCAAGGAACCACTTCGAGGAATCAGTTTCCCTAGCTGAAATGCCCAGAACGGAAGAATGAGCTAAAGAGTCCGCGAGCTCAATAAAAATGACGTCCTACGTGGCTTAATAAAAGATTAATTAAAAGTACATATGGCAGATTTTGTTCATTTATTGCCATGTCTATGTAGGTACTGCTTCTATTTGAATTGGGAATTTTATCCAAATTTAACTTATTTAAAGTCATATTGCATAGGAGAATCAACATGTTGCATGTGCATTGTGATTGGTTGAGTTATGCATGTGTAAAATAAGCAATAAAACAATTATGCCTTATTATCCGCAATAGCCGAGACCGAAATAAGACCGTAGGAGTAGATAAAGCTGTATACCCATTTAATAGAAACAGAGTAAAGACTTTTCGTGGGAAAAAGTGACAAATATTTTACCGGGAAGTTTGAAAATATTCCTGATTAACGATTTTAACAATATTATTGTTCCTTTTTATGCAATAACTAAATGAATATACGGTAATATCCCTAGAACAGCTGTATAGTATGTTGGTAGTGTGAGTATTTTATTGTTAAGTGTGCTTAAAATTCCGACGAATGATGTATACACGCCTTTATGTTTAGTTAGTGTATACTTACCTTTATATTATTAGATTGGTACCATTGTTAGACGTAATTATTAGCGTTGCCCCTGGCTCATCGACATAGAATAAAACTTTTGGTATTATTTTTTTATATTGTTTATGTTTATTAATAAATACTATTTTTTGTCAATTTGTCCTCCCTATTTTTATTTTTTTTGTGACGCCCATGTATGTAATGCAAGGTTAACAACAATGTTAATAATGTAATGTATGAGTTATTCATGTTTTATTAAATTGTTCAATTATAATTAATAATGAACACTTACCTCCTTTAGAGCATATCTTTAATTATAATACAACATAAGAGATACATATAAAAGATGGCTCATTTGATTTTTATTTTGCTGCAACCATTAGCAATACGACTAATGTCATATGTGATTTAACTTCTATATGAATATTGTCACCTTGTGAAGTACTGATCAATGCTAAACAAGCGAAATAACAAGAGATAGATAGACTTCTGCGCAGGACGATGATGAGAAGTGGAAGACGATGAGCGTGGATATAGTCGTACTTATCCGTATGTATAAATTTGCGATACACCTAGGGCCGGATTTCAATTATTGGAGGACCCTGAGCTGAATTTTGATGGGAGCCCTTTATCTATCGCTATAAAATGTGTCAGGATATCTTAATATATGTACACCATGTGCGATCGAACATTGAAAAAAAAACAATGCAAAGTAATATAAATGCGATATGTATTATGGCCCGCCGAATTGATTGGAAATTTAGGAATATTGATCGAGGCCAAACCTTTGTACACGATGACATCAACATAAACGTGCTTGCTATCATAAACTGGTTATGTTTATTATCAAAAGTTTATTCAATGGTGTTTTCTTTGTTAAATAAAATTGATTAATAGTAAAAATCACCTGCATTTTACTTAAACACGTACTTCTTAAAAATCGCCTTTTAATTTAAGATTAAAAGTAGGATTTATTTTTCTGTATTTTTCTGTTTATTTTCGAATGCTATTAAAGAGCGTAAAAATGTTGTATATACACACAGTTGTGTAACTGAGCAAGGCAGTTCTTGCTCAGCCTAGTTTTATTATAATAAATGATCTAATAACCGCAATAAACTATTTACATTAATGAGAATTACGTATTCTTCGTAACAATCATACTCGTAACTCATAAGCCAGAACGAAATACTTTATTTAAAAACATCGTCAATTAATTAACAATCAAGTAATTATCCAGCTTGTAAATTGTAGCTACTAACATCGCAGATTTGAACTCGTAGTGTAATTTACTTATAAAGCCGAATGGTTTTTATGTTTTTTAAATTAAATTCAAAGCCGCCTTCACTAATAAAAATTGTCCTTTAATCTAAATAACTTATCTTATTAGTGAAGATTGTGCATTTTAGGTAATGCATGAAACCACTATGTCAAGGAAGCAAAGCAGTTTAATCTACAATAGTATAATGTAACACCTATGGGCGCTCGAAAATGGTGGGTTTGGAGTAAGAATACAAAGTGGCGATTATGAAAGATCAAGGGTTTTCTAAGGCGAGGTCACGTCTCTACTTATTAGGAAACCAAATGTTCTCTTAAAAAATTAGATATCTTTATTTTAAAGCTTTTATTAAACCTTGAATTTATTTTAAAATAAAAAGCTGCAACAGAAGAAAAAGGACATGTATAAAAAGACAAAATCGTGCTTTATTGTAAAATTATTTCAAGTTCAACAAACTATAATACTCCACATTAGGCGATATAAAAAGCTTGTCTAGAATAGTGCAAAACCGCACTAAAAACTTAAACAACTTAGAAAGTAAACATTTTAGAAAACTTTTCTCTACACATCATCAACTAACTCGTATTCAAGCATTGTTTCTTATTTTTATATAATTATATATTATAATATTTTTTTGTTGCTATATATTGTTCTATAAACTTTTGTTAAAAATTAAAGTTTTCTTAACGTATAAAATACATTTGTAAATTGTTTGACTTAATTGTTCAATGCATTGATTTGAACAATATATATTTTAGATATTATGCCTAAAAACTTTACACTAAATTGTCGTTACTGATACACAGCGGAGCCTAGCCAAGGGAAAAAAGATTTATTTTTTTTATAAACTAATTATTTCAAATCAATAAAAGTTAAATTATAATAATTGTATGAAATTGATAAAATATTTAATATTCAATAAAGTTTTATTTAAAATAAATTCTTAAATTTAGAAAAATTGTAATGTTTTTCATTTTGGTTGAGGAGGGAGGCTCGATTGATACGGCATAATAATCAGCCCACCCTTAAACCTGGCCCTCTAGACAGGAAGTTGAATACAATGAATAGTAAGAACAAAGTAAGATTCACCTCAATAACGAAATTCCTAACGTTCGTGAGCTAAACCCTTAATCGTCATTATTTAAAAAAATATCTAACGTTCTAGGCAATTTTTCAAGATAAAGCATAAGATTTGACCAACCTCATCAAAATTATTAGTGTGTAGCGTGTCTAACATTACAATTTTTTTCATGTTATTTAAAATTGTCTATCTGTTTTTTCCTTTGTTAAAGTTCTAGAATTTCTGAAAAAGTTCCAGTATTTTTAATTAACTCCTAATTGGGTTCAGAAGAAAAGCAACGTAACTCAACACCTTTTAATAATAATATTTAGGGGGTTTCATTTAAACATCCACGTGTATATATATCCTTATTTTCTTAATTTATCGCTTCTTTTAATAGTATTCAGCGAAATACTAAAATTTTCCTTCCATCAAGGTTGATAATTTCGCGTTTCATGTAACTTTGAAATGTAACTTTATAACCGAAGTCTAAATGAAGAATTATAATTAGATTTATTTCACAGAGTTATGTTTCTGTAAATAGGCTTTTTAAATTAGAAAAAGTAGCGCAGAAAGTAAAGAAGGGAAATCAGAAGTGAGAGAAAACTCTTTATTTTAGATCTGGGAAGATGTTCTTGTGATATTTTACATTTATTCAGGAATACCGTTTTAAAATGAAAAAAGCTTAGAATTTATCTTAAAATGCATGCTTTGAGAAACGCTATAATTGTAATTATTGTTTTAAAAGTGTGAGGAAGTTGTAATTTATCAAAGAATGTAGCATTAATTATTAAACACAATGCTCGTTGAGATTAAAGCTATCTTATAAAAAGTTTTTCTTTTCGAGGTTGTTAAACTTTTTGTACAAACAGAACTCATTATTCTTGTTTATGTAGATTTTAATTAACGTTAGAATTTCTACGGCAAATACATAATAGATCTTTACTAGCTTCATAGTATACAGATAATGCGGCTGGTGCCAAACTTATATATTTTTAAATTAAGAACTGATTTATATAAAATTTCAAACAATTTTGAGTTTACTGGTAGGTAATTTTCATTTTTGTTGATTTCTGAAATTATATAAATAATATTTATTAGCATATAAAGTTTAAATTTGAATTAAGAGTGATTCACAATACATAACCGAATAACTCATTTAGATCGCCGTATGTTTGTATGATCATTATTATATCCAATTATGGTAAGATTTCTAATAAAGCTAAACAACACCGTTCATCATCCATAATAATACTTTGAATGCGTTTTTCTAGTTGAAGTAACGCAGATACGAATGAATTAGAAGTTAGGTTTTTGTTTTGATTTGAATTGAGCTGTCTCATGAGACCGTAACACCAATATAGGTGTTATAACATACCAGAAATTATGCAAAACACACTGGGCCACTAGGATAATATTTAGGTTTTCGAGTTTCACCGAATTTCCTGACCTGAGCGTCAATTTCTAATCTATAAAGTTTTAGTATTTTATATTTACAAGCTTTTAAAAAAAGAATTATTAAAATTTGAGTTGTTTAAGCCGGTTCTGAGATAAAGCTCTTTTTTGCTAATGTTCATCCACTAAATGTTAGGTGAACCAATCGAATACGGAATGTGCTCTCAGAAGAAGAGCGCTCCTTTTATGTTAAGGTAGGTTTTTTAGAAATAAATTTAAAATTATTTGTTATTCCCAAAACATTTGTATAAACCTATGTGTGATATTGGAATTATGAAAAGTATCAACTCATACCAGGACCAAATGCAAACAATCAATGCATTTTACCTCGATATCTTTACCTTATGTGGAAAGATACTTCACCTATTAAACGTGAATTAGAAAGAAACCCGAATTATTAACATTTATTAAATCAAATTCATTATGTTTAAGGTGTGCCTTGGTAATTCCACCCCATGCCTTACGCTTAAGGAAGGGAGAGTTAGACGATGGGTTAATATATAAAAGATCTTTATTTTAATACATAAAAGCTTTGTTCAAAAAATACGATATATACCTATTTGTATGTATTTATATTTTTCTCTTCCGAAATATCCTTATTGTAACCACTATGAGCCATATTATAATTTTACTCTTTGTAATATTTAAATTCAATATAATATTTAAACGTTATAAGCTGTTGTATACTTCAAGATTACTTTACAGTTAGACAGTGTAAGTTTATTCTTAGCTAACACCTCCAGTTTATTACGTACATGAAACTTTCGAGTCCTCTCCAAACTTCTGTAGGAAAGTCCAAGATTGAGGTTAGAACATATAGGACAAGGATTCAAGCAGAGTTTGAAGAGCTTCAAACTGTTGTCTGAAAGTGCAGTGTAATATCTTATAGCTAAATGTAAACCAATTTGTCGACATGATTTTGATATTTTGTTGTTACTTTATAAAGAATAAATTATTCATTATTTATAAAGAATAAAGTACGTAACAGAATATCTAATAAAGTACTTATGTACTTTATTAGATATTTGTGCACTGAAAAGAGCACACTTTATCGTACGGGTATATTGTAATGAACGGGATTAATCCCTATGCGCCGCCGGCAAACATTATAGACTGGCGGCGGAATGCATCACGCATCGACCGCTAAACGAAATACAATGCACCGGACTAAGCTGGAATGTTCCAGCAATCTTATATGGGATATATAAAGCCAAACACGTTCGCGCTTCGTGGGTAGTATAAATATAAGTGTAAAATAAATCCTATTGAAATAAATATTTGTGTAAATTAATTAGTCTAAGTTTGTTAATTGTTGATAGTTGTTTATAATTAGTGTTAGTGTAAATACTTTTTCTTGATAATAGACAATTAAAACAGCACCTTTAGTATTATTTAAAAAGAACGTTACAATATGTTTATGCTCTTAGGAACAACCTGAAAATTAAAATCAGGATCCTAGAATGACCCTTAAATAGAGTGAACTAGCTGCACAATAAACTAGCATAAAATTAAACAATAAACTGCACAAATCCTACCAGATATATGATATTATAAAAAGTTTAAATAAGCTAAAAAACAGCCTCAAAGGAGATATTACAACTTCACAAGTCATTATATATTGTTGGAATTTATATTCCTTTTCTTAAACCTTAATCGATGTTCACAAAGTAGAATTTAATTAATTATTATTCAAGATGTAAATATGCCCTCAATAGAAACTGCATATATTCGTGCGCAAAATTGCGTTGCCAGGGGCTAATACAAGGTCTAAACTCGGCAGGGCTTTAATGTTAGCTACAGGGTTTTACTGATAAATCCCACCACATTTAGCAAAAACAATGGTTAGCCATAAAAATGAATTGAGAGATAAAGTTTGAATATTACATATTTCAGAGACTTTGAGTGCTTTATTAATATTATTTTTTTGATGTTACCGCACAGAAATAAAGAAATTTAATTTTCAAAATTATTCATTTGTTATAACAAAGTATACTTTATTACGGCATCAGGCTTTGTTCATTTCAATTTGCAATTAATCCGCATCCTTTACTACTAATTTCGGTATTGTTTCAGAAATGGAATATTTCAGTTGCCTAAGAGACTGTAATTGTGTTAGACAGTTAAATATGAACCCATTAGTGGCATTTACCATACCTTAGGTTATGTATACATATGCGATACATTCCTGAATAATAGAGTTGGAATTTCTCTTGTATCTTGGCAGTAAGTGTTTCCATCTGTAAATCAATTTGCTAAAGCAATTTGATAACACCTAGCTGCAGCCAAGGAAAACCTTTTCTAGTTAATACTCGCCGATTTAAATTATTCGCAGTTGGATTGAGTTTTATTTTTACTAATAAGCAACTTTATAAGCATACATCTTTTTATTGGATTCCATTTATGTTAAATGTTAACTTGTATTTTTAATATTATTTAATATTTTTTAAATTTGCTATTCTAGAGGAACCAGATTACTTAATGTAGGGATATATATGAGAGTATAGTTAGTATGTATTGTATATAGTCTGATTTACTTTAAATAATCGAAATGACTGGAGGATTCGGCTCCAAAAATTCGTCCTTGTGGCGAGTTATTGCTAAGCAAATTACTTTTTCTACAAAAATAACCGCCGTGGCAAGTAATTAATACTTGATCGTAATTAAGACAAGCTAAATCACGAATACTTTGAGTTAAAAGTATAATACAGTAAATTTAAATTTCATATTTGTCTGTTGTATAAGTGCAAATAGTGAACGATTCATACTATTAAACGATATACTCCGAGACTTTTCGAAGATCCAAAATAAAGTTTAATGTTTTAAACGATCCTCTAATTCTTAAAATTTTCGCGCATTTTTGTATTTTTAAAATAAGTACTGTTTCCGTTTATTACACAGGGTGAAGATTTTAAAACGACTTGGACTATCTGAATGCAATGCGGGTCAGGTAAGGGTGGGAAGGGATTTAATGTAACATATTAATGTAATTTTTAAATTCTTACCCCCCACTCATTTTTAAGGAATAGGAAGGGTAACTTCGTAATTTTAATCAACACAAAATTACTGAGATTTCTCGACTAGTTACATAATTTATTAATTATTAAGTTAGAAATAAAAAATAAGAATTTATCATTTCATTTTAATTTATTTAACGTCTATTTATTATTAAATTGCTTAAGAAACGAGTTGTCCCAATTATTAAACATAAATCCTGACATGTGGTTCCAGCAGAATGAGGCACCATCTGATTATGCAAGATAGTCCCGCAATTTTTTAACTATGGAAAAAATATGAAAATTCGTATCCGACATTCTAATTATATAGTTTAAAATATTTCGAGGCCAGAATTTAATAAACTATTTATTGGTAAATACAAAATTCGTCTAAGTTGACAAATCCGAATTCTACAATATTACAAGATTCAAACTACACTACACATTTGTTGATCGGTGGCTGAGTACGCTACCGCTTCAATGATGTGTTTTCTGGCAAGGTTCCAGCTCGATGCTGCACTTATAGCTTGTGCTTCCAGAGTGTGACCGAATGAAAGTTTCTTTGTTCGATTTCGTCCTTAGTTTGACTTCCAAATGTTCTAAGAAGAGCTGTGAGAAAATTTACATTACGTGGAATATAATTAATTACAATATATTAAAAAGGGAACATATATCTCTACATAAAATATATGTGGTTTAATTACATAAAAGTAAATATATGTATGGAAATAAGAGCTATATGTAACTTGCTTGCTAACTAGTGACGCCTGAAATGTTACACAGAGCACGAAATTAATTTAGGAAAAGGGTAGAAAAGTATGCAGTAGTTGAAGGGGGGCATTTCGAACACCGTCTGAAGCATGATCGACGTTAAATAAATTGAAATAAAATGACAAATTATTAATTTTTATTTCTAACCTAATAATTAATAAATTATGTAAACATACTTAGTTCATTACGTAGATTCGAATTACAAAAATAAAAATTGTATCGTTCTATTTAGAATGCCAAACTAACTACCACCCCCTAAAAATGAGAGGGAATAAAAATTTAAAAGCTACATCAAAATGTGTCCTTCCTACTAATTACCTGTACCGCATATGCATTCTAATAGTCCGTGTCGGTTTTGAGATATCGCAATGTAACTGTATAGCAGTGGCGTCCATGGGAGCAAGGGAAGCAATGCTTCGCTTGATAATTTATTAAAAATAGAAACCAATGATAACAAAATATTTGTACAAAATTATGGTTATCGTTTATTTAAATTTGTAATATTTAATCAACTTAAAGCTGAATATCAATTCCGTACAGCAAAAAGTATAATTATTTAGAGTACTATTTTAATTAGGCTCATTAAACTTGCACGGAAAGGTAATACCGATTCAAATGTGTTACATACACTGCATATAAGCACTGCTTATAACTGCTCTTCTCTTAACCTTGGCGTGAATCAGCGAGCGTGGGGTGATATAGTAAACGATGCTGTTTGGCTGGTTAACATTATTTGGTCGTTATTTTTATTGTGCTTCGTTGCCATATGTTTATTTATTATAATTTGGTTATTTGTTCGATTTAGTGTTTGTTAAATTTAATGTTACTCAAGTAATGTAAATCTGCGAATGAGACTGTATTTTGTCGCATTTGATTGTTTCAATTTATATAAGTTGGATTTTTTTAAAGACAAATAATTCTATTTAGTTTGCCTGTATTCAAATTTAAAATTGCATTATCGTCACGACTGCAAATTCAACTGCTTCGGTGAAAGGCTTGAGTACTTTCAATACATCCGAATCGGTACAACTTTTTTGTGCAGTTTGTAAATTATTAATAACGAATTTTGCGCATACAGTTTTGGAGAGAAATCACAAATTATTAAGAAAGGCAGATCAAAACCAGAACTTTCAAATTTAACAACAAAGATTAAAACCTGCACCGGTATTTTGCTAAGAAAGACCGGAAAATTGAGTTGCAGTATAAACACATAGTAGTAGTTTTTTTAAAATAAAGAATAATAGTCAACAAATTCCATAAGTATAAAGTGTAAAAGTTCTTCTTTGAAAAACTTTTAAGCTTAATAATTATAACACTGTTTTTTATTGTACCTAGCAGGGGCGGATCCAAAGAAGTATTTTGAGGAGGAATCTTTGGAAAAATAATTGTTTTAATAAATAATAATTAAACAAACATTATTTGTTTCTATTCTATGTATACTTATTTCTAAATTGGGTGGGGGGATTATTCCCTCCCTGTTAATTCGCGCCTGTACGTAGGTGTATTATAATTAAAATCGTGGTTGCTTCCCTAGCCTAAATTCTCACCGCACGCCACTGCTGTATAGATATGTTCCTCGTGCATTCAATTTAGTTGTTTCAGCTGAATAGGATAGCATTGGCTAGTTTTTAGTTAGGAATAATACAGCCTTCTAGCAGAATAGTTAATATTTAAAACTATTGTTGTATATTTAAATTTGGCATTTTAATAATAATAAACCGATTATTACATGTTAATAATTAGGCGGATACTATCTTTGGAACGAATCAGTACACAGTGTTCAAAAACCAAGTTAAGCTTTCATCAATATGTTCTAGAATGCAATTAGATCTTCTCATTTTAAAATTTCAAAAAGATCTATTTGGTCTTAAAGAGCCGTACAGGAGAAAGTTGCCATTTACTGTACTAATACATACTATGGAAACCTGGTCAAGACACGACGGACAAAAGGATAATTTATTGAAGGGTTTCCTTATAAACAACGTTCGTTGTGTGATTACAATCCTTCGGGTTTCCAAGAGTCATTATTTAATAGTAACATTTATTCAATAAACGCAATCGAAAAAAACAGTTGCAAATACTAAGCTTACCATTCTCAGACGAACTTTTGAACGCGTTATTTAACAAACACCCCCTTTCCCCTCCGCCATCAATCACGACTTATCCAATTTTCCTCCTTTAGTTACTCCCGTCTTATACCGTGACTCATTAAAGAATAGTCAGACTTTATCAGTAGTTAGATAATAATCATTAAAGAAAGAAAATCCCTATATGCCATTTTTCTAGTTTTTCTATACTTTTGTAGAAAAATAGCATCGAAGTTCAGCCCAATATTTTCAAATTGAATAGTAAGAATGTATGACACATATTTGGAAGTTCAATCAGATAAACAATCTGTTTGGTTTCTAAAATGTGCATGGTAGAAGGTAAAAGATAAATCAGCAGTAAGTACTGTACGTACAGTTTTGTTATTATTATTTCAATGAACACAAACATAGCTGCCTTTTTTTGTGAATCAAACCTTTCAGTTATAATTTCTTGAAATTTAACAATCTATACCAATGTGTTAAACCATAAAAAAGAAAAAGAAACTTTTTTCAGTTTATCTTTGCACTTTCGTAGTTAGTTAGAATTATTATTAATTAATATTTTTTACGCATACCGTTCTGTATTGCTTTTATACTATGTTGTTATTTTCTATGTAAACAAATTGCCATCCATCATGGTCGTTCTATCAAAATATGAAAAAGAATAAAGGTTTTACTAAAGCAACTTTGCACTGCTGTATTTAAGATTCCAATAAAAAATAACCTATTGATGAATATATTAAATCATCTCAACATGTTTTTACTTAATTATCTATTTTTTAACAAATAACATGTCAAATTATAATGATAACTAAATGTGTCGGTATCAGAATCATGTCATTTCTGCCCGCGTTCCCTACTAGAACACAGGGAACCCTCGAAAGGCGGGACTTTGTTTTGACTACACAATTCCTAATAGAAGGTTTTAAGTTGATTCAACAACATCCAAAATGGAATGCGCCGTCTGCATTAGATAATAATCCTTGTAGTGCTCATTCAACAGATGTAACGTTTTGTACTGATAGTGTCAATTATCACAACCCTTTTCTGAGTATTTGTATTAATAACAATTTTTAAAAATCTACTAATCATAACTTAAAAAAATTATGTACGGAATCTACTAAAGACGTTAAAAGATATCTAACGCGATCAGTGCAAGAAAAACGCTAAAGATTAATTTGTCTACCCTTCAAAATAAACTCCGTTGTAAACGCAGTTTACATTTATAAAGATAAAAAAGATAAATGTTCTTTGTAAACTTCTGATGGTGTATTTCATAAATTTTTAGATGCGAACTCCTATAATCTTCGTTTCTTCTTTGAAATTTCTCATCTTATCACAAAGCAATAAAAAAGTAGAGTGGATTATCGATCTTGTATTTCTATTAAATTACTTCTTTGCTACTTGTTGTTCTTGTTCAATACTATTGTCTTCTTTTTGACATATATAATTTAATTTGCCACCTTCTCAACAAAGTAAATCAACCCAACAACACAATGCGCATTCCCTTCCAACACACAGAACGCTTTCATCTGGAATTTTCCAAACAATTTATTTGAAAGGTAAAGTTGCCGACGAAACAAATGGATTTATTAATTTAAAAAAGTACTTAATTGAATATCATCATTAGTGTCACTTAAATCGAACTGGAAAACATCTTTTAAATACAAATTACTCCATTCATGTTTATTAAAACATTGAAAGCAATTGCGAGAACAGTGCCGAAAATTTTCCGTATGCCCATCGATGATCGATGTGTAATTTCCATCGGTGTTATAATTAACTAAGCAAATCAATAGGTGTAATTTAATGAGCGGACGTCCGCAAGGCTGCTCTTTGTGACATCATTTGCATGCTGAATAACGTATTAAGCACATGAAAGCTCTAACTTGGAAATATAACCTAATGTAGTAATAACGCGATGAAGGGAGTGGTTTCTGGAAGGCGGGTAGTGAAGGAGAGTTAACGGAGAGTAAGCCCACAGAGATTCCAGAAGTAATGAATTATTGTTTAAGGCAAATCATCCTTCACGTCGTTGTTACTTGCATAATCCCCTAAGAAATTTTATTACCCCGGTTTAATCTGAACACTAATTAGGAATTGTTGAATTTATCTTTTTACGAGAATATTTAATTTATTTTACCTTTAATTAACGTCGTATTCCTTCTCCTTGATATTTTGAACTATGTACTGTACACAATTAATAGAATGGTATTGAATTTATGTACATATATATGAGACTAGGTTATGTTGAATTTCAGAGTTTATTTTAGATAACGTTCGCTTGCATTCTGTATATTTTAATAACTATGAGATTTAGGGGTGCATTTCACCAGCTCTGCACACAGTAAAAAATATGGACCCAAATATGCTCTAAATCGACACTAACGAGAGCCCTAGGAGGTCCACTAGAAAAAAGTAAAAAATATCTACTGTTGAATGGAATTAATTTCCCTCTACTATGTGCTAACTATTTAAATCTACCACATTCTCCAATACTTACAAAAAGCTTATCAACAGGTGGGTAGTGGATAGTGGAATAAGAGTTTGAATAATAATGAGTTTGCAATATTTGGATAAGAGAGTGGCCACAATTCGTTCTTTTTGGTTAAAATAACATTTTTGACGGTTTTAATAATTAAACTGAACCCAAGGAATTCAAGATATACCTGTTCGCTTTGGTAATTTATTTAATTAAACATGTTGTTAAGTTTGGTAATGGTTTGTGCATATAATCACACTGATATGTATATGTAGTTTCTAAAGTTTATTATGGTGTCCTTTAAATAGCGTATTGGATATTATAACAAATTGATGCAGTTATTCAGATAAAAACACTTTTGGAGGAAAAAAAATTAATTAATTGAGCTGCCTGTGAAACGACTTATTTCAAATTTTATTTTACTGGGCTGGGAAAACGCCTAACCCAACAAAATCCCAAATTATGAAATTTTAGTGATCCATGTGTTCAAATAGGTTCCATCATAGTGTTTTCCAAAACGATTTATTTCAGCTTCGTTTACTGACTGGAGAATCTTTGTGCATAGTGGTGTAAAATTTCTCCGGGGCATGTCAACACTGTACAGTCTTTCAAATTGGTAATTTGAAATTGTTAAGAAAATAAACATAGAAGACTGTATGTATAAATTAGAAAGTAAATAGAATTTTACAGAGATTTTCACATGAAATCGTTAAAAAATAAAAATACTTATATTGGACTTAACAAGATATTGCGCCAGCACATTTTGCAATCTGTGTCGGACAATAAATATCTGAACTACTCCCCCAACAGATGGACTGAGAAACGTCGACCTTTAAAAGGTCCAACTCTGTTCTATAATCTATACTTCAAATCCGATCCAGATGGTACGTGAACCATAATTAAATTTTAACTATCTTAAAGAATAAATCACTTTTATAACACTAAACAAAACTAGCAAATTTTAATTGACATTAGTTTAGAAGTTTTTAAATGTCAATCAATAATATTACTAGAAAAAACTCAATTTCCCTTTGTGTAACGCGCTAGAAATTGGGGTATTTTATGAAAATAATTCTGATACCACACTGTATAATAATAAAATATTTCGTCTTAATTGAAATTAATTGTCAATTTAAACGTTAGAAAATGTTTTGTCGTAAAAAATATAAAAGGCAGCTGCATTTAGACGTATATTTAATAGTTATTTACATTGCAAGACAGTTACTTAGACTTTACGTGCGAGCACGGTACCTAACAAGCAAGCGATCAGAAAGCAAGCACGTAAGGTTCGTGTAACGTTCGAGTATTGTACAACGTTTTATGGTATACTGAATCGTAAACCTTTAATAAATAATTCTTTCATTTACTGAAGCAGTACACCACAATATGTAAGATATATACGAATGTTTTAAATAAATATGTATGTTGCTATGGTATTGATGATAAAGAACCAGTAATAATTTTTATTTCCACTTTCTATGGAAATGACACTTTACATGCATTTATGGTGTCTAAGTAAATGAGTAGTTACAACTACAGCCTTGTAAAACTTTACGGGCTCCTAAAAGAGACCTGTAAAATTTTACAATGCTCTTCAGCAAAAAGCTATAGAAACTATTTTTTGCTTACCCACAACACCATGACAACGCCTAGCTATAAATTTTGCTACCGCCATTGATGTACAAAATGTCTTTTTATAAAAATATAAAATTTATAAAAAACCACTGGTGAAGGTGGAAATAAAAGTTTGTACGCGACACGCTTTATGATAAATCTTTACTGGGCTCACTGGATTATGGAGTCTCGCTCCTTTGTTGCTCGCCTCACAAACTTTTCAGCTCACCCGTAAAGATTAATTTACAAAGCTTGGCACGTAAATAACTATTACGGACTTCATAACTGGCTACTTCGTAAAAAGAATCTTTACCTATAGAGACATAGCTCAATAAACAGATGTTTCAGAGTTAGTATACCATAAAAATATAAACAATTGGTGTAATAAAAAATAATGTATTTTCACGGGTAAACATCTTGTTTAGATCTAAAATTCTCCGAATTAGTCCTGATAAAAACAAGTTAATGTTTAATTATTTTTGAGTTGTCAAGTTTTATTACTTGTTATTTCTGTTTCATTTGTGATATGCACATTTTAAATTAATATTGTTAGTAAGAAATTCTGCAATTTTTGTATTAGATGAAATATCGTCATGATACAATTTCAGTGATTGTTTGTGGATGACTTTTTTAAGTTTAGAAAAATCATGAGAAGGCAACTTTTTCAAGTCAGTTCAAGTAAGTTTCAAGTTGGGGTAACAAGCGGGCGGTTAGTTTAGCTAGTTTGGCATTAGTGTGGCTCCCGTACACAAAGTTAAGTTAGGCTTCCGGCTGATGTCAGTAGTTCTATCATCCGAATTTACAAAATATTTAATAGTAATTAGTAACGCAAAAGGATAATTGTGGAATCTGTTACCGATATTCTCAGAGTTTTTGTCTTGTGGAGAATTATCTATTTTCGTGCTCTCATACAGAATCACAGTGGTTATGTTAGTGCCAATGAACTAATTCAGGAAAAACTGCGAAAGAAAGAATTAAAAATAATGCCGGACTTTCACGATTTACAATTAGTTCGGTGGCATTTATGAGGTATAATCATTTAAACGAGTAATATTTTCTCGAAAAAACTGTTCCGATAGAAATTTAATCATACACCTTTCGTTAATTGAGTTACAAGGAACTTAATAATCAATATTTTATTCGCAGTCCGTACAGAAATAAAAGGGAATACATTTTTCATTACTGCTAATATTTTCAAATCGAACCAGCATGTTTTACCGTCGAAAAAAGTTCTTAGTTATTAAAGTGCCATTATGGACTTTTTATTAGTGTTTTGTCTTGTTGTAAGGATTATACGCCGATTTCAGTAAGTAACTAATTATTATTACTTCAATTAAACTTTGTAAGTTATTTTTGTCTGTAATTAAAATTTAAAACTTTGTAACATATACTTCTTTTAGGATAAGTTAATTAATTATCTTGTCGAATACTTTTTAAAAGGGAACTCTAACTAAGACAACCATGTTAAAACTACAAGGATTTAAAATTTTCTTCATTTTTTATTTACCAAATAAATACAGTTAAAATCAATTTTCATGAAGCTATATCAGCACAACCAATTGTTAGTGTTCTAATGACAGCTTAAAGTTTTTTTTTTATGTTTTTATGTTTAAGATTTTTTTTAAGTTTTATCATGTCAGCTTAATGGAAATTCTGTCCGATTTTGTGAATGTTCGCATTCAATCCAAGAACTACTACAAATGGGTGGCGCCCTTAATACTATTTATTTCGTGCTTCTACCTGCAATTTAAAAGTTCTAGAAACTATCACCACCGATCCTGAACTTAATTTGAAGAAGCAAATTGCCTCTGCCGAGGCGTAAATTTACCATAGTATCCTTGCAGAAGCATTATGTGTTTAAGTGTATTTGATTTTGGATTTATTAAATAAGTTACCAACAAAAAGTGTACGCTATGTAAGCGACTATGTTTTTAAATTAAAAAATAAAATAACGCAGATTTTCAAATTTGCTTGACATGTAAGAACCAAACAGAAGAAATGTAGTGTAAAATACATGTTTCATAAGACATTTACGCACACTTGTCTTGGACGCCTGTGCTAAAATCATGTCATGTATCTTAATCAGTATATTATTGAAATATACCACAGATCGGATTTTAATGGTTTGTTTCTCTCAAATTAACCTAAGGGTCATTCCATGTGAAATCGATCACTAAAATGGGCCGACTCACGGATTTTAATGAAAATCACTTATGAGGTAGCAATCAACTAAAGAACATAACTTTTATTCATCAATTTGCTAAATTACGCAGAACTTCGGAAATATTCAAACTGAAAAAATTATCAAAACTGCTTGCACGCCTGTAAAGAAATATAAATATCTCGAAAAGTATTTACCCTAGAACAAATATTTTTTTGTATATTGCGCACTAGAAGACGTGCTTTATGGACAGCCTAGTAATTTTTTGTTATCAAACGTATTTTTATTTTTTTCTAAACGAAATATTTTTAAAATGCAGAAAAATCGGTGTGGTCACATTTTTAAAAATCTAAAGAAAATTGTACAGATTCTTTGAACATTTCTGTATTTAAATGACAAATGGCAAGCTGGACGTTTTAATAGTTTTGTCAGGGTAAACTTTCAAAGACAGCGCTGCAGACAGCCGGCGCACCATAGATCACGGTCAACCGGCGCAACCCGCATTCGCTACCTTCTAGTTAGTAATAATACCGTCTATATTTCCAGCGGTCGGTCTTAACTAATGTACATAAGATAAATGTATATATGTGTGGATATGATTATACCTCCTGATTAGTTAATTACGTATGTATTTAAATCGATTTCTTCGGGTGTGTTACATAAAGCATTTTTCTTGCGGCCATCAAAGACCCTAAAGTATTATAATGCAATAGCTTAGATACCATTTTTGTTTACAGAAGATGAGTTGTTTTTGATCCTAAATTTAAAAAATAGATCTTCACTGGGTTAGACTGGGTGCTATTGTAGGTAGCAACCAATCACCAGCTTACGTTCTATTATATTATTAAAATCCAGTCATCGAGCTAGAGTGTCAAATTTATTAACGTTAAAAACTATAGACTGAGCTATAGGATCATTGCAAATTCAATATTTGAACTTGTGGCACAGGTGAGTTAATGATATTATCCACTGCAAAAATTATCACTTGTAATATACCAAGTGCATTGATTATTGCCGGAAATTTTTTGAGTGACATTTCTGCAACGTCATACGTTGCAGAAATGCACGAAATCAAAATTTCCAGGCAGAATCAATGCACGAGGCTGTATTCGGTAAGAGAATCGCACGACGCACAGAAAAAATGCATTATGATTAATTGGTTTTATGTAGCTATATATGTTACAAGTATAATTTCCAAAAAATTTCCAAAAAATTACTCCTTGGTAGCATATATATATAAATTTTCGGGAAAATTGTGTGATTGTCATGGATACAATTCAAATTTGAATTTTTCTATTGGTTCTCGGCATCGTCGTGCGATTCTCATAATAACTTACTTAACTCGCTTGTACCATAAATAACTATTACCGATCTCTATTGTAGGTACTGATGTTTAATAAGGTCAGCTGATGTAATTGGAGCGATGGGGTAACTGAAACTATGCTTAATACAAACTAAAACTATCGTTAAACGTCTATGAGAATTACGTGAATTTTTAGTTTTATCGACTTTACCCTATACACTCTTCCGACTGCGATAATTCCTGAACTATTCCTACTGCAGCCCTAATTTTTTGGAGACATTTTAATTAATATCCTTAGGGCGTCCCAGTTACCCAGAACATATTATAAAGTAATGTGGATATAAAATATAGACGATGATTCCATTTACCCCAATCTATTGGGTAACTGGAACCACCGGACATGTTTTTAAAAAAATATTTTTAAATGCAATAGTTGGCATTAGAGCTGCTTTATTTTTACATTTTCTTTTGGAAATATATTAAAGTTACTATAAAACAAGGTCCTAAACTTATACTTCACGATAACATATGAGATAAAGAGTTTGAAGCAAAAGAATTGTATATCTATGGACCAATTACCCCAACTGGCCTTAAAACTTAAATTAAAAAAGTTGTTGCATTATATTTTATGGTCTTGGACAGCCGCAAGAAAAGTACTTTATGTAACACACCCGAAGTAATCGATTTAAATACTTAAGTAATTAACTAATTAGTAGGTATAATCATATCCACACAAATATACATTTATCTTATGCACATTAGTTGAGAGGTTAAGGTTAAGAGTTAAGCTGGTAATATGGACCGTATTATTACTAACTAGAAGGTAGCGAATGCGGTTTGTGCCGGTTGACCGTGATCTATGGTGCGCCGACTGTCTGCAACGCGATCTTTAAAAATCTGCCCTGCCAGAACTATTAAAACGTCCAGCTTGCCATTTTGCATTTAAATATAGAAATGTTCAAAGAATCTGCACAATTTTTTTCAGATTTTTAAAAATGTGACCACACCGATTTTTCTCCATTTTTAAAATATTTCGTTTAGAAAAAAATAAAAATACGTTTGATAAATTGATTGTAACAAATCTTACTTCACTCTAATATCCTGTTTCAATTATAGGTGAATATCCAATTCTTCCCTTTTCTATCAACCGTTTCTACGACTGCCTATGATGCTGCCATTTAAATATCTTCTCTTTGGGTAGCTTCTGCATACAATTATACCGACTTATATAAGGTACATGTCTGCGTACTCATTAAATGGTATTTAATGCGCATTAAGGTAGCGACGGAAATGCATTAACTGCAGCACTGGTTCAATATTACGAACCTCACCGGAACTACTAGCCTTCCTATATGTTGTATTTGTTTGTGTACACGTGACTTGGATACTGTATTGCAATTAGAAAATTAGCACTTTATTGTTCACTGAGGTTCTAGCTATACATGCTTTCTAAACAAGAAAACCCCTCAAAATTGAATAATGATAACATCAAGATGGAAAACCTAAATTGTTTCAACTCTATGAATTTTCTTTTCAAATATGAATGTTCTATTCGTAGTAGTAGTAAATCAGAAATGTTTAATGAGAACTTGAAAGAAAAGGTATTCATTACTCTTTTTACAAAATCATTATGAGAAAAGAGTTGCTGTTAGCTCTGCTACTAGAACTACAGATTTATGGAAAAATATCCACTTGTAGAAGAGCTCGCAAGTTAGATCATTAAAATAGATAGTAAGAGGGATGAACTTCTTTTTGGCAAAATAAATTGAAGTGTCTCTTTGCTTTTACAATTACGTTTGCCCATTTTAAAACGATTTCTTAAACAAGTGTTATTATGAAATAAATAAAGATTAATGAAAAGTTACACAATATTTATTAAAATATTACCTGACAATTGTTTCGACAGCTTTGCTGTCATTATCGAAGGTAATATCAATATAAACAAAATACGTAGCTAAGGTAAATACAAAAAATAGATAACTAGATAAAAAGATAAAAATAATCTAAATTAAATATCTAACACTTTCAGTAACGGAGAATTACTGAGCTCAATCTTTTCATTTTTTATTACCCCGAGGTTGTGTTTTTACACCTCGAAAGCTTCTAAAATGTCTAATTGGCATTTGTTATTACAGAAATGTAGGAATTTGATATAATTTTGGGGAGTCATTGTGTGATTCTGTTGTAAAAGGTGTTTGGCGTAATAATTACAACTTGAATATTGTGTAATTTATGAGTCAGTTCTGTGTAAAGCGCCGTTATGTAAACGTGAATATCGTCTCTTATTCTAATCCAATTCTTCAATTCTTCTTTGAGTCTTCTTCTTTTGGCATTTCTAATAACTTTTTCGGTAATATAAAAGATATTTTTAACTTCAAACTGTCGATTGATAAGTTTTTTTGTAAAGAATCCGACCAGCTATTTCCCGCGCTCGGCGTAGGCCACGAGACGCCTCTACTACGCGATGAAAAATCTTCCACTCCTACATTGTTTAATAAATTACGCGTGCTTGGGTTAACCGCGGCTTCTTCCAAATCGCTTTCTTCATCATCGCCCTCTTGTTCATTGTCACTACCATGATCACATAACAATCGAATGTCACATAAATGTTCACAGATTCTACGGGCCACATCTTTCGCCGTTCCCGCGTAATCTAAAGATAAAATGTTGCATATCGATGCAAAGTCACCAAATAATAGTTCATCTACTGCCCACTGCACTTTTTTATTAAATTCTTCTGACCCTATTTCAAAATTAAAGCCGGCAAACTCTCTCAGTCGTGCTCGATATTTAATTTAAAATAAAAATAATTTGAAAGGTGCAAGATTTCAAGTAGGTATACTGCTGTGGTCTATATTTAATTGTACAATAAATATTTGACACTTTATATAGCTTTACCAATTACATTATATTTAGTTTTCTTAATCCATTTTTTTCAATACGCATGAAACGACGCCAGAAACTTCTATGCATTAAACGATCATAAGTAAAAATGAGCAGTTCGACCTCATACTAAAAAACTCGCACGAGTGCATATTTCGTGTATCATCTGTCACAAAATCGAACACTCGGCACTGAGTGTGAACCGAAAAGCATAAATCGAACGGTTACACGGCATCAGTTTTAGTCCGGTGCTTATAAATCGAAAACGCTATTATTAAATTTTTATTATTTGTAATTATGTGCAGTTTATGTACCATTCTTACACAATCCAAAAATCTGCGGTTTTTGACGGAAACTTGCAAAACTGATTTATTATTTTTTATTATTAAACATAAGATACATTTAAATTAGAATATTTCTATCGGCCCGGCCAGTCTAGCAGTGGAGGTTCACGTCGCTTGTCTCTAAACAGTCTACTCCATAGAGTACAATAATGCTTAATGAGCGAAGCCAACCGGACCGACGCGACGTAAGGTCGATCCTGGCCAGGGAAAAGATCTTTTAGTACCACGATTGAACTCACAACTTTATGTTGATGCTCGTAACCAGATTTAGTAAGCACTGCTGTTATCGTCCTTGTCAATGTTACCCAGCGCCGCCCTTTGGATTTTGAGGCCCCGGGCACAAATACCGAGTGGGGCCCACAGTAAATAAAAACGTGTTGATTAAAATTAGGTAACTCGTTGTGGGGCCCCGCTAGCTCCAGCGGCCCCGGGCATACTTCCGGCTGACCGACCTTAGGGACGCTTCTGATGTTACCTGGGTCTTCATCCACATCTTCCAATTAGTCTCCCGAACACCATAAAAATCACGGCATTCTCGATTGGATAATACTTCACAAAAGGGCTTGAAAATCTTTAGCTTTTTCATGATTGACCTTGATAGGACCCTGGTACATAGGTACAAGTTGTAATTCACTAGTAATGGAGTTTTACTTCTGATTATACATTGCCTTCACGCTCCAGAATATCTAAATCTTACTTTTATAAATTTATTGCGTGAATGTATGCGATGCATTTTCAAAAACTTTAGTCAAGTAGCTGGTCGGATTCTTTACAAAAAAACTTATCAATCGACAGTTTGAAGTTAAAAATATCTTTTATATTACCGAAAAAGTTATTAGAAATGCCAAAAGAAGAAGACTCAAAGAAGAATTGAAGAATTGGATTAGAATAAGAGACGATATTCACGTTTACATAACGGCGCTTTACACAGAACTGACTCATAAATTACACAATATTCAAGTTGTAATTATTACGCCAAACACCTTTTACAACAGAATCACACAATGACTCCCCAAAATTATATCAAATTCCTACATTTCTGTAATAACAAATGCCAATTAGACATTTTAGAAGCTTTCGAGGTGTAAAAACACAACCTCGGGGTAATAAAAAATGAAAAGATTGAGCTCAGTAATTCTCCGTTACTGAAAGTGTTAGATATTTAATTTAGATTATTTTTATCTTTTTATCTAGTTATCTATTTTTTGTATTTACCTTAGCTACGTATTTTGTTTATATTGATATTACCTTCGATAATGACAGCAAAGCTGTCGAAACAATTGTCAGGTAATATTTTTAATAAATATTGTGTAACTTTTCATTAATCTTTATTTATTTCATAATAACACTTGTTTAAGAAATCTTTTTAAAATGGGCAAACGTAATTGTAAAAGCAAAGAGACACTTCAATTTATTTTGCCAAAAAGAAGTTCATCCCTCTTACTATCTATTTTAATGATCTAACTTGCGAGCTCTTCTACAAGTGGATATTTTTCCATAAATCTGTAGTTCTAGTAGCAGAGCTAACAGCAACTCTTTTCTCATAATGATTTTGTAAAAAGAGTAATGAATACCTTTTCTTTCAAGTTCTCATTAAACATTTCTGATTTACTACTACTACGAATAGAACATTCATATTTGAAAAGAAAATTCATAGAGTTGAAACAATTTAGGTTTTCCATCTTGATGTTATCATTATTCAATTTTGAGGGGTTTTCTTGTTTAGAAAGCATGTATAGCTAGAACCTCAGTGAACAATAAAGTGCTAATTTTCTAATTGCAATACAGTATCCAAGTCACGTGTACACAAACAAATACAACATATAGGAAGGCTAGTAGTTCCGGTGAGGTTCGTAATATTGAACCAGTGCTGCAGTTAATGCATTTCCGTCGCTACCTTAATGCGCATTAAATACCATTTAATGAGTACGCAGACATGTACCTTATATAAGTCGGTATAATTGTATGCAGAAGCTACCCAAAGAGAAGATATTTAAATGGCAGCATCATAGGCAGTCGTAGAAACGGTTGATAGAAAAGGGAAGAATTGGATATTCACCTATAATTGAAACAGGATATTAGAGTGAAGTAAGATTTGTTACAATCAATTTATCAAACGTATTTTTATTTTTTTCTAAACGAAATATTTTAAAAATGGAGAAAAATCGGTGTGGTCACATTTTTAAAAATCTGAAAAAAATTGTGCAGATTCTTTGAACATTTCTATATTTAAATGCAAAATGGCAAGCTGGACGTTTTAATAGTTCTGGCAGGGCAGATTTTTAAAGATCGCGTTGCAGACAGTCGGCGCACCATAGATCACGGTCAACCGGCACAAACCGCATTCGCTACCTTCTAGTTAGTAATAATACGGTCCATATTACCAGCTTAACTCTTAACCTTAACCTCTCAACTAATGTGCATAAGATAAATGTATATTTGTGTGGATATGATTATACCTACTAATTAGTTAATTACTTAAGTATTTAAATCGATTACTTCGGGTGTGTTACATAAAGTACTTTTCTTGCGGCTGTCCAAGACCATAAAATATAATGCAACAACTTTTTTAATTTAAGTTTTAAGGCCAGTTGGGGTAATTGGTCCATAGATATACAATTCTTTTGCTTCAAACTCTTTATCTCATATGTTATCGTGAAGTATAAGTTTAGGACCTTGTTTTATAGTAACTTTAATATATTTCCAAAAGAAAATGTAAAAATAAAGCAGCTCTAATGCCAACTATTGCATTTAAAAATATTTTTTTAAAAACATGTCCGGTGGTTCCAGTTACCCAATAAATTGGGGTAAATGGAATCATCGTCTATATTTTATATCCACATTACTTTATAATATGTTCTGGGTAACTGGGACGCCCTAAGGATATTAATTAAAATGTCTCCAAAAAATTAGGGCTGCAGTAGGAATAGTTCAGGAATTATCGCAGTCGGAAGAGTGTATAGGGTAAAGTCGATAAAACTAAAAATTCACGTAATTCTCATAGACGTTTAACGATAGTTTTAGTTTGTATTAAGCATAGTTTCAGTTACCCCATCGCTCCAATTACATCAGCTGACCTTATTAAACATCAGTACCTACAATAGAGATCGGTAATAGTTATTTATGGTACAAGCGAGTTAAGTAAGTTATTATGAGAATCGCACGACGATGCCGAGAACCAATAGAAAAATTCAAATTTGAATTGTATCCATGACAATCACACAATTTTCCCGAAAATTTATATATATATGCTACCAAGGAGTAATTTTTTGGAAATTTTTTGGAAATTATACTTGTTACATATATAGCTACATAAAACCAATTAATCATAATGCATTTTTTCTGTGCGTCATGCGATTCTCTTACCGAATACAGCCTCGTGAATTGATTCTGCCTGGAAATTTTGATTTCGTGCATTTCTGCAACGTAGTTTATAACGTTAATTATGACGTTGCAGAAATGTCACTCAAAAAATTTCCGGCAATAATCAATGCACTTGGTATATTACAAGTGATAATTTTTGCAGTGGATAATATCATTAACTCACCTGTGCCACAAGTTCAAATATTGAATTTGCAATGATCCTATAGCTCAGTCTATAGTTTTTAACGTTAATAAATTTGACACTCTAGCTCGATGACTGGATTTTAATAATATAATAGAACGTAAGCTGGTGATTGGTTGCTACCTACAATAGCACCCAGTCTAACCCAGTGAAGATCTATTTTTTAAATTTAGGATCAAAAACAACTCATCTTCTGTAAACAAAAATGGTATCTAAGCTATTGCATTATAATACTTTAGGGTCTTTGATGGCCGCAAGAAAAATGCTTTATGTAACACACCCGAAGAAATCGATTTAAATACATACGTAATTAACTAATCAGGAGGTATAACCATATCCACACATATATACATTTATCTTATGTACATTAGTTAAGACCGACCGCTGGAAATATAGACGGTATTATTACTAACTAGAAGGTAGCGAATGCGGGTTGCGCCGGTTGACCGTGATCTATGGTGCGCCGGCTGTCTGCAGCGCGGTCTTTGAAAGTTTACCCTGACAAAACTATTAAAACGTCCAGCTTGCCATTTGTCATTTAAATACAGAAATGTTCAAAGAATCTGTACAATTTTCTTCAGATTTTTAAAAATGTGACCACACCGATTTTTCTGCATTTTAAAAATATTTCGTTTAGAAAAAAATAAAAATACGTTTGATAACAAAAAATTACTAGGCTGTCCATAAAGCACGTCTTCTAGTGCGCAATATACAAAAAAATATTTGTTCTAGGGTAAATACTTTTCGAGATATTTATATTTCTTTACAGGCGTGCAAGCAGTTTTGATAATTTTTTCAGTTTGAATATTTCCGAAGTTCTGCGTAATTTAGCAAATTGATGAATAAAAGTTATGTTCTTTAGTTGATTGCTACCTCATAAGTGATTTTCATTGAAATCCGTGAGTCGGCCCATTTTAGTGATCGATTTCACATGGAATGACCCTTAGGTTAATTTGAGAGAAACAAACCATTAAAATCCGATCTGTGGTATATTTCAATAATATACTGATTAAGATACATGACATGATTTTAGCACAGGCGTCCAAGACAAGTGTGCGTAAATGTCTTATGAAACATGTATTTTATACTACATTTCTTCTGTTTTGGTTCTTACATGTCAAGCAAATTTGAAAATCTGCGTTATTTTATTTTTTAATTTAAAAACATAGTCGCTTACATAGCGTACACTTTTTGTTGGACACTCGAAAGACTTTTTGACCAATCTTTATATAAATAAACATTCTCCAAGAAACAAGCTATCGAATGTTGAAAACGGTTTTGAAATCTATTCAGTGATTCTTGATATTCAACAACTTTTATGGAGACATAAATTAATTGTAATTATTTGGCTGAGCGTGCACCTACGAATCATGCAGGGTATGTAGTATGCACGCAGATTGCCGACGGTGCGGCGGCGTTACCAGCAGCTCAACTTTTGTAAATCGATCTCTTTTCTTATTGCATTGATAGCTGAAGCGACCAGAGACGGGTCCGTTGATTTTTCAACGGGGGTTATGCTAGTTTGAAATATTTGTGAAAGTTTTGTTAACTAAAAATAATTATTTTTTAACCATTCTTTCCTATCCTAAGTATTTATATACAAAACCGGCATGTGGTATATAATTGAATACGCATAGTATATTATAAAGCATATACTAAATGTAATATATAACATTTATTATACTGAAGCATTAGGGAATTGCCAAGTGATATAACGTAACTTATTGCATTTATTTATAATAGTTTTATTCGTTTTCTGATTTAACTATCTTTGGAAACACTTTTTAAATTAATAATTATATAGGATTGAACTATGGTGAACTAGGGAGCGCGGGTGAAAGCGGGGTGGGAGAGGGTGACCCAGAGACTTAGCGAGTCATTGTGCAACACCTCGTTTTCTTCATTTTTATCCTTAATAGTAACTAAAAAATTATCCCGAGTGGATCACCGTCATTCTAAGAAACGAGGAAACAATTTTGCAAACGAGAAATTTTTTGACTAAAGGCTTAGATTACGAGATATGGAGTGATAAACGTTAAAAAGTAGCAAAATTCCCGATTTTCTTACGATGCATCAAACCGAGAAAACGGCTTGTGAAGTTTCAAAACTCCATAAGCTCCTTTTGCACAGGACAATCATGGGACCAATTTGGATTTAGCATAATAAGCATAAACTTCAATTTAAAATATGTGTCAACTTTTAGTCTATAAACCACCAGCAAATCGTTTCCAGAGGCCTTTTTAGGGTTGTGCACTCTATTATTTAATGATTAAAATATTAGCATGTAAATAATTTGCTACTTTTTATATTTGTTGGTAAAAAAAAATTTCAGCAAGCACTAAAAGCTCATTAAAAAATGTAAGTGTAAGTATAGAAGGTACCGAGTATATTAGGAGTAAAATATTCTACCTTGCATTCTTCGGGCACGTTTTATCACACAAACCATAAATCTCATAATCATAAAAACTTTAAATGTTAACAAAACAACTATTCTTCATAAAGAAATAACGAAAGTTTCCGTTATTAGATCATTTTTAGAATGCAGTTTATAGTTTATAAGGTCTCATGTAAATGTACAGCATAAAACATCTAAAATGATGTTTTCCGGTAGGTTCGTGCCAAATTACCTCACATTTCAAGTAATCTTAAAACTCTACCGATTCGATCTAAAATACCATGGCTGCGACTATTTTTTTGTCATCAGTTATTTAAACTTACATTTATAAAGGAGGATTAAGACGTTATGTGACTGTTGCGTGATAAAAATGAAAATACTAGTTAACGCTTTCGCGTTTAATCACAACTTTCATCGAATACATTATCTCGGTGTATTCCAGTGTTCATATATCTCTCATGGTCCTTTTTTTCGTTACCTTTACATTTATGTAAAACAGTAAGGCATTTAAATTGTAAATTATTCCTAGCAAGTAATCTAAAGGTAATTTTAACAAAAGAATGGAAGAAATAAAAAATGCAAAACTTCAATGTCGGTCGTTGAAATAAAATTGTTGCGGTTGAAAAAGTTTTATGAGCACTATGGCGATAAAAGAAAATATTTAGGGAAATAAATAATAAAACTTCACATATCAAAATTCAAGCAGAGGCAAATCGGAATAAAGCTTTGGATTGAAAGCTGCATCGTATTGTACGTAAATCTAATAACAGAGATGCGCACATGAAATTTGAATAAAGCTGCACTATTCGTTGGTAGTATATTGCTTATTCTCTCATGTCAAAAGTTTTAGAGCTCACAGAATAACTGTAGATGTGCTAGTAAAGAAACAGATAACAGATTCAACTAATTTTAAATTCAAGTGTCTACTTTAATGCTTAAATTCCGCCTTTTTCTTTTTTAAAAAGACGGGGAAAAGTTTAAATCCTGAAACGTTCAGAAAAAGTTTTCAAGGATGTTATTATAAGTGCTGTTTATTATGTGGCAATCAATTTTTTCATAAAACAAAATTTAAAAAGAGATTAAAAGTCTGAATTACTGTTAGTGATTTATTAGGCACGAAAAAGTTGGTGACTTTTTAACGCACGAATTGACATTAAAAGTTATTTAACTAAAATTAGTAAATTAAAACAGCATTTTCACTTTTGAAAGAGCAAATATTCGTTTTACATGCAATAAGAATCAATATTTAAATGTAGCGTTAGTTGTTTTAGGTAAATTATTATTAAACGTGATAAAATGCTTGTTAGTTTCAACAACTAAAACGTGGCGATTATGGATTATATTAAAATAATAGTTATTTGTATACCAAGGCTGCGAAATGTCTTGTTAACGTACCGAGAGAATAATTGTCGCCGAAGCCGTTTACGGCCGAGGAAGGACAATCTCGAGGACGCTAATGAATTTCGTGGACAAGGTATGCACAACATTTACGTGCAACCGTAAAAATAGCTAATTACAAATTCTACTGATTTTAAAACCGACAGTTTAATTAATTATAATAATAATAGTAACTACAACCCATAGCCTAAACTAAGGCCCCAGAAGCTAGAAGCTTGTGCGGGAGGGAGGGGGAATTGTATAATATTTGTTGAATTTATTTATTACAAATAAAGAAGCATGTTGTTGTTGTCATGTTTTAGAAACTTCATTGTCAATGTCATTCTCATATTATTGTGTCAAGTCAAGTGTTTCAGCCCGTTACTTGTACCCCTTTTATCTTAGTCTACCAGACTCTGAACTCTTGACTACTGACTTTAAACTAAAGAAGCAACCCTATGCTAGGTTTGAATGTTTGAATTTAAAACGAGCGAAACTGTAACCAAGTAATCCAAAAAAGTTAATATTCCATCCAACCAATCAGGAAAAAGACCGCGTCAAAAAACTTCGAGAACATTCCAAGGACTTTACCACAAATTTACACGTAATCTTCAGACAATTTAGTTCTAGAAGAAATTTTTATTTGATTACACTCTAAAAAATACGTTCAACCCAACATTAAAATAGCACGTACGGGAAATAATAAATTTAACTAAATGTCATTTAATCCTTTTGTTAGAAGGGCGGCAATACTTTTGAATATTTATAAATTTTAAGAAAAAGAGTTGTATTTAAATGTTCCCAATAATAAAGTAGATTACTCTCTACATATGTTTCGGTTTGTTAGACCATTTTCAAGAGATACTCGTCAGTTTCTATCAGTTCCATTTCTTGAAAATCGTCTAACAAACCAAAACATACGTAGAGAGCATTCTACTTAATTATTGGGAACATTTAAATACAACAGTTTTCTTAAAACTATTATATACAATGTTTCACAAGGAGCCTACAGCGACTTCAATCTCACTATTTTATAAATTCATTTTTATCTGGAGACTTTACTTAGAAACGACATTTGTAATTATGAGAACGCCTTAAAATGGATTTTGGCATATGCAAAGACTTCATTTGTTGTAATAAAAGTCTACGTTTTATTCTGGAAGAATTTTATCTGTATGAGAACATATAGAAGTGACCCTAGATATTTAAGAAAACACCATTTGAATTAAACTGAAGTCTGCAGATTTTAACCCAACGAAAAATACATTGTAGAATGCAGGACCGTGTCAGGGTTTTTTATTATTATTAATACATACAAACTTACATATGTACTATAAATGGGGGATTTTTAACACGTTACAAGCTTACGTCATTCAAGAGATATATAGCCATAATGATTTTTGAAGAAATGTCCCCCCCTGCGACCCCCTTGGGTTTTTTAGGATTAAAAATATACTCATGCACCGTTTTGGGGTAAGACCCACCTGCCTGTAAAATTTCAGTTTACTAAGTCTCCTAGTTTTCGAGATATTTTTCGGTGGCATCCCTGTTAATAGTGTTATACTAGCTTTACCAGCAAGAAAAAACTAATTCATTGAAACGCAAAATCAATCTCAATTATTTTATAAATTCTACAAATTTATACGTAAATACATGTAAATAACACATCTTTTACTTATTTAATTCTAATTACACATATGTAATTATCAATTGTTTGATGTAATCAGTTTCACATAAACTCACAAACATTTTCCCAATAGCTATATAGTTTTTATTGTGTCCAAAAAAACAATTGGAATATGATAATTTTTATTTGTACTGTCGTATTACTAAATTGCTATAAAGATATAACGTTATTGTAGTTATTTATAATACTTTTATTCGTTTTCTAATTTAATTATCTTCGGAAACAGTTTTTAAATTAATAATTATATAAGACTGAACTATGGTGAATTAGCGAGCGCGGGTGTAAGCGTGGTGGGAGAGGGTGATCGAAAGACTTCGCGAGTCATTGTACAACATGATCATTTTTATCCTTAATATTAAATAAAACATTATTCCGAGGGGAACCTCGTCATTATAAGAAACGAGGAAGCAATTTTGCAAGAGAAAGATTTTTGATTAAAGGATTAGATTATGGAGTGATAAACGTTAAAAAGAGCAAAATTTCCGATTTTTTACGGTTCACCAAACCGAGTAAAACGGCTTGTGACGTTTTAAAACTCCATAAGCCGCAATAGTAATTTCAAAATTGAATTTCGGTTTTCACAAAAGTCGGTACAGACATTGAAATGCCCCTTTACGGAAATATAGCTTCACGACTAAATAATCGTTTATCGTATATATTATGTAAAAAGCTTCAATTTAAAATGTGTGTCAACTTTTAGTCTTTAAACCCCAACTTCATGACATGTTTCAAGCAGTTTGGCACTGTACTAAAATATCTAAGAAGGAAATTACACAAGCTTGAAGCAAAATTTGCAATCACATGGTCGATTTCTATTTTTACTGGTTTAGTTTTCTTTTGACAGTGTAGTGTTACTACATCTCAAGTCTACAAACAATGTCGGGCTGGCAGCATTAGTTATGCTTTTTCCTTGTTCTAAAAGTTTGGCACAAGCTTTATTATTACGTGTTTTGATTGGCTAATAAGAATAATATAGAAAATACAACAACTTTTTAATAAATCTAACGTAATATTTTCCAACTTTGTAACGAACTCAATATTGTGAATATTTATTCAATGTTATTTTAAATTTAATTTGGTAAAAAATATCAAGTTTTTTGCGTGCGACAGGCAGCTGTATTTCAAGAAATTTCTATAACCACAGGTAGTCCAACTTAACGTATAATAGTAATAACGTAAATAAATTTTATTTCCCACGGGATTGTGTTTATATTGTGTTTTAATCACTTATCTACTCCAATTGTAACGAGCACAAATTTGATTTTTAACCCGGGTATAAAAACAGTACTCTTTTCTGTAAAATATTAAGGTGTTATAAGAAAAATATACTAAATACTTTAATTGATTCGGCTAGCATGACTAAATTGAAATATGAACACCCCAATAATTTTCTATTCACCCACCAGTCTTCTAAACTTTGTTTGAGCATGAAACTTGTTTCAACCGTGGTAGTGTAATGTCCGGCGTGCCGGACTTTCACCCAAGCGGCCCGCGATCGACTCTCGGCGCCGGCAGATCTGGTTAAGGTTTTCTGCAGTTTTCCTTAGCTGTGACACAAATGTGGAATTTGCGCTGTTCCATTTTGTAAGTCGGCTGCAGACGCACATTGGGCCTACATAATAATAATAATAATCGCCCCCTCCCTCCCGCACAAGCTTATAGCTTCTGGGGCATTGGTTTAGGTTATGGGTTGTAGTAGTTATTATTATTATAGAAACCAACATAAAGCACCAACTAATAATCTTAATATCTGTAAAAACTTACTTCAAAAACACACCTGAAGTTCTGCAGCTGGACGAGAACTATTTTTATAATCTGGGATATCGAATGGTTGACTAATCGTATGACACACAATAAGTAAACAAATATTTATAAATTATCAACACAGGTTTTCTTTATTTGACATAAGAAGAAAAATGAAATAAAACGTAACACACAAATCAAATAGAACAAAAATCCAATTAAATTTAAATAAGATTGCTGAAATAAAATTTTAGCTTGTTTATAGCATGACAATGGTGCTATAACAATTTTCATTTCAGCAAACCTCTGTAACTAAAATTTATTTTAATACAAATATTTTCAAAAAGCTCTATTCTTTATTTTAAATACCTTTTTAAAAATCGAAAAATGGTTATTTGATTTCTGATCAGATAATATCTAAATACATATTCTCACTTACTTTGGTATTAAAATCCCACATAGTACACTGTTGTTATATTCCCACTGATAAACAAAGCGGGGTACAAATAATGTACACGCTACGCAAACTAAGTACAACTCAGTAAAGTACACTCAGGTGTGTATAAATCTTGTAATAATTGAAGCTCCTTTGTTTATGGGTGAAACTTGAGGGTATATAACCCAACTTTTATTTGATAACTTTTGAGTCAGAGAGGCATAGATTCCGACTTTTTATTTTAACTGACTGAATTGTTTTCTCTTGTAGGTCTTTTTATACGTTTTGTTGAAGACAATCGAAAAATCTAAACTTTTCTTTACATCAAATGTTTATGACGTCACATAAATTAAACTTATGTTTATAATTAGCAAATTAGTTACATCTATTTACATGGAAAAATAGCTGCCAAAAAGACGAATAAAACGATATAATACACTTAAGATCAAAATTGATTCTTAACTGAATAAATTAACAAAAATCGCCAACTGTCACAAATCTAATTAAGGGTTAATTACACCATAAACCATACAAACTCCAGCTATGCTACAACATGGGACAGTTAGTTACTTAATAACACATACCAATCTCCTTACATAAATTTACAATGATTACAAATGAATACTAAAGGAAAACTCAAAACATACATCGACCACTTCAGCTTTCTGGGAAATATACTGCCAACGCATCTCATTCTTAAACTAAACAAAATTCAAATCATTCTGGTCTAGATTACACTACTTCAGATGTCTGAATGAAAACAATGGGCAAAACATAAAATATTACATGAATTTCCAAAATGGTACGACATCTCCGAACAGAAAAATCAAAATTTAACCAGATACAAAGGCAGGTGAGTTAATTATGGCATAATTTTGCATGTAAACCTATAAATAAATAAAACCTGTAAATAAATAACACATGTCTTTATTGGATATGTGCTTTAAATAAATATAATTTTCTTAATTCTTTGCTTTCCGATACTATCGTAGACTTAAAGTTCTGTTATTAGTATTGTAGTTGTAGAATTTTCTACATGATGATTTTGTATCATCTCAATGTATTTCCTTTTCAGTCACGTACGCAAAACATTTTTTGTTTATTATTTTGTAACAAAGGTGAAAAATAGAAGCAATTCTTTTTAGCATTCCAATAAATTTAGTTTTCTTTGGAATATATATAGCAGTTTATGATCCGTTCTAGGCAAACATATGCCAGTTCGAGATAAACTCCCCTAATACTAAATATTCACACAAAGAAACAAATTGATTTTATAAACAAAATTCATGTTTTACGACAAATTGTAATTAAGTTTGATTCTGATAAACTTTCGTTAATCGCACCTTTTATAAAATATACGACATAATTTCGTCTAAATTGTTTAATTTAGACGAAGTTATTTGCTACTTACAATTTGTCGTAAAACATGATACATGGCACTATTCTGATACACGGATGAACAGATACTTCCACAAAAATGGTCATACACTAGACCCACGGTACAATACGGAAACGGTAAAAGCTCACTTAACCACAAGCTCAGTTAATACGATAATCCCGCAGAACTTGTAGACTTCTAGAAAAACACGAATCAAGTTCTCGATAACGGCCAAAAGCTTAGTTGGTCTTCGGGCCTTTTCGAACTAGCTTCCCGAACGAAATATTATACATATCCTACTTAGATTTAAGGACTGTTGGTTTCAATCAATCACACAATATACTTAACGTCCATAACTATCAATAAACATTGGTAATTTTTGTAAAAAGTTTAGAATTTAGTGAACTGCACTTTAGTTTGGACAGTGTTGTTTGTACTACGTTTGGTTGCTTGTGATCACTATTCGTTTGTATATAGTGAGTTTAAGCCTTTACTTGTGCATGCTAAGGTAAATTAAACTGGTATTAGAATACTAGTCTAAAAGGATTACTGACACACACACACACACACACACATTTTCTGTCAGTTATTAGTAACTGTATTATCTAAAATTTCATTTTTGTTAACAAAAACATATTATTAGTTTTTAATTAGGAAATTTAATGAAAATGTACTTAGATATGTATTTAGACTGAAATCACAAAGTAAGTTAAAATGTAGAAATTTATAATGCGACTAGGTTTCCGATGATCATTAATATTGTTTGTGTACATTTTGAGTGGCGCCCTTCTACTGTTTAATAATTCCTGCTTCCTATCTGTAATTAGGAAGTCTTTGCAATTAACACCCACGACCACTGAAAACAATTTAAATTAGTAAAACGTCTCTGGTGGGAGGATGTTTAAAGTAAGTGTGTAACGGTACATTTCCTATCGGTCTCTAGTATGTAGAATTTTATATTTATATTTACAAAAATCTTAAGTTCGGTTCTGCAAATTTGCATTCTCTTTAAAATATAAGCGTTTAAAAAAATGATAATTCAAGGCGTTCGCAGTTTTAGAGGAAAAATCAATACTTGCTTTTTAGTTGCTGTGCCCTGATTCGTTAAGCCAAAACACGCGACTCGTTGTTGATTGGGTACTTAGAAAAAATCAATACTGTTCGTGAGTAAGACCTCGCTATTGGCTGATATTCCTACAAGGAAATAAGAACGCGGAGATTAAAGTTGTAGCGTTGCGTCATTTACTTGCTTCCGGCCTGTGCCTCGTGGCGGACGACTCTCGTTTGATCTTCCAGTAATGAAGGTCGATATTATTGAATTCTCGTTCTTGTTTAAATAATTAAAGAAGAGAATCTCCCGCTCAAGCATAGAGTGTGGACGTCTTTCGATTGAGTTCCGATAAATAGTGGTTGATTTTGAATCAATGTTATCGAATTACAGTTTATTAATCCTTTAGAATTAAAATAAATTCTAAATACAGTACAGTACAGTCTTAGTGTTATTTTGTTGCAAAGTGCAAGTTTTGAAAGGATTTACGTTTCGTTAGATCGTGTTTGAAAGATTTATAATTTTGTATCGCGAATAAACAATAGTGGCTCATTTTATGGTGAAGAACTACTAAAAACAATTATTTCGTTTCGTTTGGTTTTAAGACTAGTGCAGTTTATCATAAAGGAAAACCACTTAAATTTGATCCAGAATTTAAAGACAGATTCTCGTTCTCCTATAAATTAACACAGTAAATTAGAACTTCGCCCAAAGAATGTAAACCCATTAAGTGCTACTTGTGATTAAGATTATTTAAATTTCTGAGAAACATTACCGTTTTATTTCGTGAATAAAAGTGAATACGTTATAACTTATAAACATTTTAAAATCTTGGATTGTTTAATGTGTGCTCGATCAAACTTATTTGTGAAATCATATGCGCAAATGACAGTAATTAAATTGAATCTCATCCTTGGATTCTGCTACTGAAAATCAACACTTCCAGACCACATTAATGTTAACAACGATCTTCCGAAATAGAGGCCATTTTCCAATTTCTAATGGATTGTTTTTGTTTCTCTTCTACGAGTTTAGTTGGATAAAAACGAAAGGTATTGTACTTTATAAGAAATTGTTTATTATTGTAGTTTAGTTTAAGAATCCTTTATACAAGGAACTTTGTAATTTTTTATTAGGAAGAGAGCTCTCTATAGCATTTAGGAAATTCAAGTCTTTAATGTTAAATAATTTTAAAATAATCAATGCTGATAATATTTACACTAATCTAACTTTCATAACATCCTTTAGACATTTGTTTGTTGATTTTTTCGACGAAGTCAAGTTTACATAATTTTAATAATTAAATAAATTTTGCTGAATAATTCTATTTGACCAATCTAATAAATTTCTTGGTTACTTTTGCTGATTAAAAGGTTTTGTGTAAATCTGTTTGAGTTATTTTGATGTAATTATCTTAGAGGTTAATCGTTATTAAATGAATATTGATTTTACTTGTAATAAACCTATGTCGTGTGTGTTTTATTATTCAAGTGCTTTGTTATTTTTTTATCTATTTTCTTATTGTTTAATAAATGTTTTCAGTTTATACTAAAGATCTAAAAACGGAACCATATAATTATGAACATTTAATTTCATTTTTATTCCAAATTTTAAAACATTAACAAGATCTTTTTGTTTTCAATCTAATATTTAATTCATTTTCTGGTTAGTGAATTTAATATTTTTTTAAGCTTATTTAATTAACATCATTGGTTGTTTATACTAATAAACACGTTTAAGCTTCATAATCAGATGGCGCCCTTTTTGAGTTATTATTTGTGTTCTGAAACCTTTATCTACTCCTTTTCACAATTTATACAACTGTGGAACCAATACCTACGACCTGAATACTAAATTTGTAAGAGAGAGCTAAATCTCAAGCCGTGGTGAATATTCTGAATATTGTATGAGTAGGTAATGGGCCACTTTAGGCAGACAGTTCTAGGGACTTTTTTTGTTTACAGTTGGTACCCCTGGGGGAAAATCTGGTGACTTTTTGTCTGTCTCTCTCTAATCTGGTGACTTTTTGTCTGTCTCTCTCTAATCTGGTGACTTTTTGTCTGTCTCTCTCTAATCTGGTGACTTTTTGTCTGTCTCTCTCTAATCTGGTGACTTTTTTGTCTGTCTCTCTCTAGGTGTGGCCATTTTGAATCGCCATTTTGAATAGCCATTTTGAATCGCCATTTTGGATCGCCATTTTGAATAGCCATTTTGAATCGCCATTTTGAATCGCCATTTTGAATCGTCATTTTGAATAGCCATTTTGAAATGTCATTTTGAATCTGTCAATTTTGAATGTCATTTACCTATCGGCCATTTGTATCTATCATTTTCAATTTGTCATCTTAGATTTCCCGCCCTTGGATTTGAATTTTTAGTAATTTAATTCGCGGGGTCATTAGCGGATCATTTTTTTTTATCTCGCGGGATCATCTGCATATCTCATCTCTCATCTCTCTCTCCTCATTCCCAACTTGGATTTCCCGCTGAAAGATTTGAATTCCTAGCGCTGCTAAGGCCATCTATCGGTGACGTCATATGATCGGTATAGTAGATTTCTATACGCCTGTAGATAGGCAACCTGCTACACTTTTTTATAAAAATCAATGGAGCCAACAGGATTTGAACCGGGGACCGCTCGAATGGTAGCCAGCCAATGCATCCATTACACCACGAAGGTAATCTATTAAAGCACTGTAAACGGGTTATAAAAAAAATAATGTTGACTAGCTATTGTTGTGTCGAATTGACGATTTGATTTGAAAATTTAATAATGTAATTTATCGTTTAGACTAACCCTTGCTTACTTCTATATATGTTTAATTAATATGTAATTAGTACATCAAAATATGTTCTTAATATGTTAATCAATTTCCTTATAAAATATAACTATATATCATTGAAATAAAACATTAAACAATTGCAGTCGTTTATCATAAACCTAGTGGTGAGTTTGTATTATTCGTATAGCGATATGGATATATTATTCAGATATGTCGTGTTATGTGTTTAAATTTCTCATATGCATGCGCGAATTAAATTAATTCACGGTATCATTAGTGTATCTCCTCTCTCATTTACATAACTGATATCTCATTCTGTACATCTCATTTTTATATATTATTTGCCATCTCTCATCTCTCTCTCTCTCATAAATTTATTTCAAAATAAATCTTATGTTGTCATTCCTGTTTGATATTTAAATATAGATCTACACGTCATCAAGTAATTATGCGAAAACAATTTAACATGTAGAAACTTGTCGTTTCTCGATATTGTTTTTACCTCAGTTCCCAGAATCTGTTTTACAGGGATTAACTCTGAGTCATAGGGTTGTTTGTTATGATTCAACTTGATTGAAGATGTGTATTCATGCGCATGTGTAGAAATCACTATAAAATGTATTTCGGCGAAAGGCTATTAGTCATTAGAGTGCAGCAGTTGATCGTGTAACAGTACCATGATGAGTTTAGGCAGTCCAGATTATTATTATCATCGTTATGGAGACACGTTTACAAGTAGCGCTGAAATGGGTAAGAAAGAAAACGGTTTGTTTATGTATACATTTGAATAATTTATTTCATTTTAGATCAACAGCATGATGAACCGGGTCAATCGGCAAACTTATCAATTCCAGAACCAAGCAGTTATTTCCAGGGTCAAGACTACGAAGTGATGCATGAAGAAATAGGTATGTTTTAAAAGAACGAAATCCTTTGAATGTTACTGAATAATTATTTCTTGTTTAGGTCCGAACGAACCATACTATGCAGACGATGCATCAAGCTTACAGGTACAAGGTACAGATAATGTAGCAACACCAGAATCGTCGTTGATTACCGTCTATCCGGGTGAACACATGCAGTTGTTGGGATCTGTACAATACCCTCTATTTGTCATGAGACCAAGAGAAGACTCTATTCATTTACATGATATCCTAGTAGGAATTATCCCGCCTGAACAACCTAATGAATTTGACGTGACTGTTAAATTGGAATGTATCAACAACATATGTGAGCACGGTGAAATTATGTTAACGGAAAGTATATGGTCCGAATTGTATGATGTCCGAGTCGAAGCAATGTTCAAAGACTTCTTTTCCACGAAAATATGGAACGATAAAAAGCTAAAATTCCATCTATGTACGAATCTTTACGTTGAGTTTAATCATAGTGTTTTTTATGGCAACACGGTGATGATATGTTATGACCAGCGGAAGATAACGGTAAAAGACCACGAATTTCAAAGGATCATGCATCTAGCACCGCTTATTAACCAACATGCTCGTGTATTACGTCACCTTAATTTCTCCTACTTCTACTACGCAAGTGTAGAGAACACAGCTGAAGGAGTAAGACGTCAGAAGAACGTGTCAAACGAATCGATTTTATTCTCAGCCGAATTGTCTTGCGGTAACTACACGACGTTAAATTTAAAAGATCGCGGTGGATTGAACTCACTCATTTTATTAGAGATAATAAAACTTTATCCATCAAAATTTACCAATGTCGTACACAGTCAGTTACAACCCAATCAGCAAGCACCGGCAGCGTCATGGCCAGCAATTCACGAGACATCAACAGATGTACCATAAGAAGCTGAGGATAATTAAATATAGAAATAGGTTAGAAAATTATATAAACGCTTTGTATGTATTACGAAATGAAATAAAATCGTATTGTGTATTGAATAAGTTATATAAGAAATTTTCACGATTGTCTCTTACAAATGTATTTAATAAAGAATAAACGTATAAAAAAAATTATTAGTGTTTTACTACCACTAGCAATAGCATGAGACAGTAAGTTTTCGCAGAGTATAAATAGAGATGCATCTGATCTCTTATCTCAGTACGTGATGTTGACTCATCAGGATAACAGTGTTGTTAACAAGCTCATTGACAGGCTCCCTATCGAACTACACCTGCCTTCTTACCAATATTGCGGACCCGGAACTAAATTATCTAAAAGATTAGAAAGAGGAGATAAAGGTATAAACCCCCTGGATCAGGCGTGTATGCAGCACGATATTTCGTACGCTCAAAGTTCAGACTTGGATAGTAGACATAAGGCAGATCGTGTTTTAGAAGAAGCTGCCTGGAGACGTGTTAAAGCTAAAGACTCCAAATTAGGGGAAAAGGCTTCAGCTCTGATTGTAACTGGTATAATGAAGGTTAAACGAAAGTTAGGAATGGGCGTGAATAGGAAGACTAGTAGGAGAAAGACAAAGAAGATTGGAAATACAAAGAAGATTGTCACTTTTAAAGGAGGTATTTTAAAGAAGCTTGTAAGTACGGTAAATCGAGCAAGTTCATCTAATGTTATGCAGAGTCAGCATCTAGCTCCTAAGTTCGTATATGCGAGAATCGGTATTATATAACACACACATCAGTCTACATTCATCGTTCTAATATTGATAGGAACTTTCTAGAATCTATAAAGTTGTACTACATATATTCAACTAATTTGAATATACGATAACGGGTACTCATTATACTTCTATGCACACAATCGATGTATCAGTACACTCCAACCACGTGATCAAGATTGTAGTATTCAAATCAAGCTTCCTAGCCTCTATACAAGTATTCTAGAACACAGAGTATTCATCACTAAACGTTTATGAATAATAATAATTTGTAACCATTTTCGATACCTTCAAAATATAAGTCTATGACATATGTTTGTAATACGTCTTTATAACTTTGAAATACAGGGTAGTTACCTCTTGCAATATCTACAGTTACGAGAACCCTGAAGACTTAACTTAGAGAAATAAGTCAGATAAATATTTTACTTTTATTGAAACGATAACTTTGCATACTAATATATGAAAATAATATAATGTATATCGCCTGATAAATAAAATTGGAATTATTCTTATTCTTTTACAATGAAATTTGTTTTGAAAAACACGATGAAGCGTTATGTATATTAATGCAGGAGTTCTGTTAAAGGCATTCGTTATTTAGAGATTCGCTTATAAGTATACTATCTATTTAGCTGATTCAATAAAAATTTCGTTATTTTTAAAAATTCCTAACAAGGGTTCAAGGTTCTTTGTCTGTTTTAGAATATTCAAAGACAATATATGTATAAATTATCGTGAGACTCCTGCTGTATATAAAACGAATATAAAAAATATATAAAATTAGAGATAAAAATTTATCCTGTGTATTGGTGAATACTCAAATATTCACGGAAATATAACAATCGGTACATATGACGATACTAATCAGTCTGACGTGGAATATATATATTTTATATTATACAAACGGAGAGAAAAGAATAGGTACAATCGGATTATGATCATAACAGGCTCACAATGATTATTATAAACATCTTAACAGAATAAAAAGGGCGATATGAATATAACTTATAGGATTTAATCAAACTAGAAAAATATCGATATATATCCTGCGTTGAGAAAGTAATTATACTATACAAGCATCCAGTATGTAAAGTAAAAGGAATTAGACTCAACTATGATGTACTGAAACTCATCAACGATCATCTTTTATCCCGATGACGTTATAGGGTGACATTATGAAGTCGTACTAATATATGAAAATAATGTACTGCCTGATAAATAAAATTATTCTTTTACAGTGAAGAGTGTTTTGGGGAAAACCTTAATGTAGCTGCTGAGCTCTGCTAGCCAGCTTCACTTATAAGTTCACATCACTTAACTGATTCAATAAAAATTTCGATATTTAAAAATTCCTAACATGGATAGCTTTATCTGTTTTAGAATATTCAAAGGTAGTATATGACAATAAATTATCGTGAGACTCCTGATCTATACAAAACGCCTTATATAAATTAGAGATAAAAAATTAAACCTATGATATATGGTGAAAATGCAAATATTCAACAATTCTAACCCCAATTCTTCTACTTTTCTAGACGTAATGTAATTTTGAACTGATTTCTAACCTTTTTCGTTATATCTACTACCCTTGTAAACGATTTCTACATATGCCTTCTTACTGTATGTAATTTTGCCCCATGTAGATATTCGTCGTATCTATAGTAAACTCATATTTTAACGTTATTTTACAATATATCATCCATTTTCAATGATTTCGAAATACGCAGATATATAATAATATACTATATACTCTTGTAGGATATTCATCGTTGAATATAGTAAACTTGTATGATTAATATTAATTTGTAATTATTTTCAGCACCTTCGAAATATATATATCTTTAACATATGTTATATGTTTTGTAATACATCTTTATAACTTTGAAACTCTACGTGATTTTCTCTTACAATATCTATAGTTATGAGAACCTTGAAGACTTAACCTGGAGAAATAAAACAGATAAATATTTTACTTTTTATTGAAACTAGTTAACTTATATTCTAACATACATATTCGAAACTAGACAACTTATATTCTAACATACAAATGTACAACAACAAAATAGAAAAGTATACTTGAGGGTAACATTTTGTATAACCATTATCTTTTATTCTATAATACCTTCTTCTTTAAGCTCAGAAATAATTGAAATAATCTCATCATAGTTTTCTAAACTACTGCTACCCCTCTGTTTTAAGGTATACAGTAGACGAAGCCTGTCGACAAATTGATTCCAATACGGCGTTTTGTTTTTTAGAATTTGAAATTGGTAGCTTGAGGTTAGAGCCTACGAATACATTTTTAGGACAGAACGTAGGGAGCTGAGTAAGTACAAAACAACATACTTTTATACAAGAACGTTTATTGATACGAATAGCTTCGACATTACTTAAAACATAATACATAACTTATATATATAATATCTATTAAAATAGTACATTTCGTATACACTAATAATGATACTACATACCCGACTATAAAGTAAACATGGTAAGTATAACAGCAGTTTAAAAGAATAGATAGTAAATATAACTATATCTAATTATTTTGTACTGATATAAAAATTCGCGGATCGACTGATGTTGCGTCTAGTCCTGTTTAATTAAGGGTGACGGTCTAAGCTAATGTCATACAAATCATGCAAAAGTTTGATAAAATACATGACTGCATGCTCATTTTATGTCAGCACTTGATAAAAATAATTGTAGTACATTTGTATATATTCTTTCACTCTGCAGGAAGTCTTTTAAATAGATGAAATATATAATTTAGTATTTAGTAAATTATAAGGTTAGTGCGAGAGATTAACGATCCCTGACCGAAGGGTTAAGGGCTAAGGTTAAGGGTTAAGGTTGAAGCATGAAGGGTTAAGGGTGAAGGGAGAAGGGAGAAGGGAGAAGGGTGAAGGGAGAAGGGTGAAGGGAGAAGGGTGAAGGGAGAAGGGAGAAGGGTGAGGTTTCGTCGTGATAGAGCAGAAGCAGAACATATTTATCGTGATACTCATAAACAGGTTATATCTCCTCTGGAAACTATTGTCGAATCAGTTAGCAGTTTAAAAGAATAGATAGTAAATATAACTATATCTAATTATTTTATAAAATACTATGTTAACTAAGAGATTATATACAGAATATATACGCCTGTATTCGACCTCTAGAGGGTTCATAAGACTAGACTAGACCAGACCAGACCAGACCAGACTAGACCAGACCAGACCAGACCAGACCAGACCAGACCAGACCAGATCAGACCAGACCAGACCAGACCATAACAGACCAGACTAGACTAGAGTATAGATGATAGACTGTAAAATCATGAACAATTATACCACCTGTAATATAATAGAGCTTACTTCATATTTTAAAATTAGTGGCTGAATCTAATTATTACGGAAATTCAATTGTAGAAACTGAAGATGTAATCTTTAAAACATCTAAAGTTAGAAGTTTTTAGTAGTCAGATTAGATTAATAGAGGGTGTTATAATCAAATCGTTTTTTAGAAACTATTTGTTTTGTAAGATTGGCGCCGTAAGGAAAAACAACATAACTGTAGTCTTGATTTTGAAATTGAGATAGCTCGGGACAAAACGATGAATACAAAGTTTAGAAGTTTATTTCAAAATTCTGCGATAAAAAACATTAATTCTTCTTTACTTTACTTTAAAACCCAAAATTGCATGATAAATCAATATAATATTAATATAAATAATTAAATTAAATGAAGCAATCTAGGCTAGACCCCCAAAAAATTATATTAAGGTTATAGATTTTACACTCCGGTTGTTGCAAAGATTCAAGAATCTCTATTAAGATTACTTCATAAAACATTTATTAGGTTAGAGCATGTAGCTACTTACAAAAAAAAATCTCTATTAAGATTAGTTCATAAAATATTTATTAGGTTAGACCATTGTAGCTACTTATAAAATCGTCATTACCATTCCAAAAACTTACATATAATATTAGTTGGGTTACAGTCTACGAATATATTTTAGGTTAGATTTAGATCGCGCGCGATCTAAATCTAACCTAAAATATATTCGTAGACTGTAACCCAACTAATATTATATGTAAGTTTTTGGAATGGTAATGACGATTTTATAAGTAGCTACAATGGTCTAACCTAATAAATATTTTATGAACTAATCTTAATAGAGATTTTTTTTTGTAAGTAGCTACATGCTCTAACCTAATAAATGTTTTATGAAGTAATCTTAATAGAGATTCTTGAATCTTTGCAACAACCGGAGTGTAAAATCTATAACCTTAATATAATTTTTTGGGGGTCTAGCCTAGATTGCTTCATTTAATTTAATTATTTATATTAATATTATATTGATTTATCATGCAATTTTGGGTTTTAAAGTAAAGTAAAGAAGAATTAATGTTTTTTATCGCAGAATTTTGAAATAAACTTCTAAACTTTGTATTCATCGTTTTGTCCCGAGCTATCTCAATTTCAAAATCAAGACTACAGTTATGTTGTTTTTCCTTACGGCGCCAATCTTACAAAACAAATAGTTTCTAAAAAACGATTTGATTATAACACCCTCTATTAATCTAATCTGACTACTAAAAACTTCTAACTTTAGATGTTTTAAAGATTACATCTTCAGTTTCTACAATTGAATTTCCGTAATAATTAGATTCAGCCACTAATTTTAAAATATGAAGTAAGCTCTATTATATTACAGGTGGTATAATTGTTCATGATTTTACAGTCTATCATCTATACTCTAGTCTAGTCTGGTCTGTTATGGTCTGGTCTGGTCTGGTCTGATCTGGTCTGGTCTGGTCTGGTCTGGTCTGGTCTGGTCTGGTCTGGTCTAGTCTGGTCTGGTCTGGTCTGGTCTAGTCTAGTCTTTTGAACCCTCTAGAGGTCGAATACAGGCGTATATATTCTGTATATAATCTCTTAGTTAACATAGTATTTTATAAAATAATTAGATATAGTTATATTTACTATCTATTCTTTTAAACTGCTAACTGATTCGACAATAGTTTCCAGAGGAGATATAACCTGTTTATGAGTATCACGATAAATATGTTCTGCTTCTGCTCTATCACGACGAAACCTCACCCTTCTCCCTTCTCCCTTCACCCTTCTCCCTTCACCCTTCTCCCTTCACCCTTCTCCCTTCTCCCTTCTCCCTTCACCCTTAACCCTTCATGCTTCAACCTTAACCCTTAACCTTAGCCCTTAACCCTTCGGTCAGGGATCGTTAATCTCTCGCACTAACCTTATAATTTACTAAATACTAAATTATATATTTCATCTATTTAAAAGACTTCCTGCAGAGTGAAAGAATATATACAAATGTACTACAATTATTTTTATCAAGTGCTGACATAAAATGAGCATGCAGTCATGTATTTTATCAAACTTTTGCATGATTTGTATGACATTAGCTTAGACCGTCACCCTTAATTAAACAGGACTAGACGCAACATCAGTCGATCCGCGAATTTTTATATCAGTACAAAATAATTAGATATAGTTATATTTACTATCTATTCTTTTAAACTGCTGTTATACTTACCATGTTTACTTTATAGTCGGGTATGTAGTATCATTATTAGTGTATACGAAATGTACTATTTTAATAGATATTATATATATAAGTTATGTATTATGTTTTAAGTAATGTCGAAGCTATTCGTATCAATAAACGTTCTTGTATAAAAGTATGTTGTTTTGTACTTACTCAGCTCCCTACGTTCTGTCCTAAAAATGTATTCGTAGGCTCTAACCTCAAGCTACCAATTTCAAATTCTAAAAAACAAAACGCCGTATTGGAATCAATTTGTCGACAGGCTTCGTCTACTGTATACCTTAAAACAGAGGGGTAGCAGTAGTTTAGAAAACTATGATGAGATTATTTCAATTATTTCTGAGCTTAAAGAAGAAGGTATTATAGAATAAAAGATAATGGTTATACAAAATGTTACCCTCAAGTATACTTTTCTATTTTGTTGTTGTACATTTGTATGTTAGAATATAAGTTGTCTAGTTTCGAATATGTATGTTAGAATATAAGTTAACTAGTTTCAATAAAAAGTAAAATATTTATCTGTTTTATTTCTCCAGGTTAAGTCTTCAAGGTTCTCATAACTATAGATATTGTAAGAGAAAATCACGTAGAGTTTCAAAGTTATAAAGATGTATTACAACACATATAACATATGTTAAAGATATATATATTTCGAAGGTGCTGAAAATAATTACAAATTAATATTAATCATACAAGTTTACTATATTCAACGATGAATATCCTACAAGAGTATATAGTATATTATTATATATCTGCGTATTTCGAAATCATTGAAAATGGATGATATATTGTAAAATAACGTTAAAATATGAGTTTACTATAGATACGACGAATATCTACATGGGGCAAAATTACATACAGTAAGAAGGCATATGTAGAAATCGTTTACAAGGGTAGTAGATATAACGAAAAAGGTTAGAAATCAGTTCAAAATTACATTACGTCTAGAAAAGTAGAAGAATTGGGGTTAGAATTGTTGAATATTTGCATTTTCACCATATATCATAGGTTTAATTTTTTATCTCTAATTTATATAAGGCGTTTTGTATAGATCAGGAGTCTCACGATAATTTATTGTCATATACTACCTTTGAATATTCTAAAACAGATAAAGCTATCCATGTTAGGAATTTTTAAATATCGAAATTTTTATTGAATCAGTTAAGTGATGTGAACTTATAAGTGAAGCTGGCTAGCAGAGCTCAGCAGCTACATTAAGGTTTTCCCCAAAACACTCTTCACTGTAAAAGAATAATTTTATTTATCAGGCAGTACATTATTTTCATATATTAGTACGACTTCATAATGTCACCCTATAACGTCATCGGGATAAAAGATGATCGTTGATGAGTTTCAGTACATCATAGTTGAGTCTAATTCCTTTTACTTTACATACTGGATGCTTGTATAGTATAATTACTTTCTCAACGCAGGATATATATCGATATTTTTCTAGTTTGATTAAATCCTATAAGTTATATTCATATCGCCCTTTTTATTCTGTTAAGATGTTTATAATAATCATTGTGAGCCTGTTATGATCATAATCCGATTGTACCTATTCTTTTCTCTCCGTTTGTATAATATAAAATATATATATTCCACGTCAGACTGATTAGTATCGTCATATGTACCGATTGTTATATTTCCGTGAATATTTGAGTATTCACCAATACACAGGATAAATTTTTATCTCTAATTTTATATATTTTTTATATTCGTTTTATATACAGCAGGAGTCTCACGATAATTTATACATATATTGTCTTTGAATATTCTAAAACAGACAAAGAACCTTGAACCCTTGTTAGGAATTTTTAAAAATAACGAAATTTTTATTGAATCAGCTAAATAGATAGTATACTTATAAGCGAATCTCTAAATAACGAATGCCTTTAACAGAACTCCTGCATTAATATACATAACGCTTCATCGTGTTTTTCAAAACAAATTTCATTGTAAAAGAATAAGAATAATTCCAATTTTATTTATCAGGCGATATACATTATATTATTTTCATATATTAGTATGCAAAGTTATCGTTTCAATAAAAGTAAAATATTTATCTGACTTATTTCTCTAAGTTAAGTCTTCAGGGTTCTCGTAACTGTAGATATTGCAAGAGGTAACTACCCTGTATTTCAAAGTTATAAAGACGTATTACAAACATATGTCATAGACTTATATTTTGAAGGTATCGAAAATGGTTACAAATTATTATTATTCATAAACGTTTAGTGATGAATACTCTGTGTTCTAGAATACTTGTATAGAGGCTAGGAAGCTTGATTTGAATACTACAATCTTGATCACGTGGTTGGAGTGTACTGATACATCGATTGTGTGCATAGAAGTATAATGAGTACCCGTTATCGTATATTCAAATTAGTTGAATATATGTAGTACAACTTTATAGATTCTAGAAAGTTCCTATCAATATTAGAACGATGAATGTAGACTGATGTGTGTGTTATATAATACCGATTCTCGCATATACGAACTTAGGAGCTAGATGCTGACTCTGCATAACATTAGATGAACTTGCTCGATTTACCGTACTTACAAGCTTCTTTAAAATACCTCCTTTAAAAGTGACAATCTTCTTTGTATTTCCAATCTTCTTTGTCTTTCTCCTACTAGTCTTCCTATTCACGCCCATTCCTAACTTTCGTTTAACCTTCATTATACCAGTTACAATCAGAGCTGAAGCCTTTTCCCCTAATTTGGAGTCTTTAGCTTTAACACGTCTCCAGGCAGCTTCTTCTAAAACACGATCTGCCTTATGTCTACTATCCAAGTCTGAACTTTGAGCGTACGAAATATCGTGCTGCATACACGCCTGATCCAGGGGGTTTATACCTTTATCTCCTCTTTCTAATCTTTTAGATAATTTAGTTCCGGGTCCGCAATATTGGTAAGAAGGCAGGTGTAGTTCGATAGGGAGCCTGTCAATGAGCTTGTTAACAACACTGTTATCCTGATGAGTCAACATCACGTACTGAGATAAGAGATCAGATGCATCTCTATTTATACTCTGCGAAAACTTACTGTCTCATGCTATTGCTAGTGGTAGTAAAACACTAATAATTTTTTTTATACGTTTATTCTTTATTAAATACATTTGTAAGAGACAATCGTGAAAATTTCTTATATAACTTATTCAATACACAATACGATTTTATTTCATTTCGTAATACATACAAAGCGTTTATATAATTTTCTAACCTATTTCTATATTTAATTATCCTCAGCTTCTTATGGTACATCTGTTGATGTCTCGTGAATTGCTGGCCATGACGCTGCCGGTGCTTGCTGATTGGGTTGTAACTGACTGTGTACGACATTGGTAAATTTTGATGGATAAAGTTTTATTATCTCTAATAAAATGAGTGAGTTCAATCCACCGCGATCTTTTAAATTTAACGTCGTGTAGTTACCGCAAGACAATTCGGCTGAGAATAAAATCGATTCGTTTGACACGTTCTTCTGACGTCTTACTCCTTCAGCTGTGTTCTCTACACTTGCGTAGTAGAAGTAGGAGAAATTAAGGTGACGTAATACACGAGCATGTTGGTTAATAAGCGGTGCTAGATGCATGATCCTTTGAAATTCGTGGTCTTTTACCGTTATCTTCCGCTGGTCATAACATATCATCACCGTGTTGCCATAAAAAACACTATGATTAAACTCAACGTAAAGATTCGTACATAGATGGAATTTTAGCTTTTTATCGTTCCATATTTTCGTGGAAAAGAAGTCTTTGAACATTGCTTCGACTCGGACATCATACAATTCGGACCATATACTTTCCGTTAACATAATTTCACCGTGCTCACATATGTTGTTGATACATTCCAATTTAACAGTCACGTCAAATTCATTAGGTTGTTCAGGCGGGATAATTCCTACTAGGATATCATGTAAATGAATAGAGTCTTCTCTTGGTCTCATGACAAATAGAGGGTATTGTACAGATCCCAACAACTGCATGTGTTCACCCGGATAGACGGTAATCAACGACGATTCTGGTGTTGCTACATTATCTGTACCTTGTACCTGTAAGCTTGATGCATCGTCTGCATAGTATGGTTCGTTCGGACCTAAACAAGAAATAATTATTCAGTAACATTCAAAGGATTTCGTTCTTTTAAAACATACCTATTTCTTCATGCATCACTTCGTAGTCTTGACCCTGGAAATAACTGCTTGGTTCTGGAATTGATAAGTTTGCCGATTGACCCGGTTCATCATGCTGTTGATCTAAAATGAAATAAATTATTCAAATGTATACATAAACAAACCGTTTTCTTTCTTACCCATTTCAGCGCTACTTGTAAACGTGTCTCCATAACGATGATAATAATAATCTGGACTGCCTAAACTCATCATGGTACTGTTACACGATCAACTGCTGCACTCTAATGACTAATAGCCTTTCGCCGAAATACATTTTATAGTGATTTCTACACATGCGCATGAATACACATCTTCAATCAAGTTGAATCATAACAAACAACCCTATGACTCAGAGTTAATCCCTGTAAAACAGATTCTGGGAACTGAGGTAAAAACAATATCGAGAAACGACAAGTTTCTACATGTTAAATTGTTTTCGCATAATTACTTGATGACGTGTAGATCTATATTTAAATATCAAACAGGAATGACAACATAAGATTTATTTTGAAATAAATTTATGAGAGAGAGAGAGATGAGAGATGGCAAATAATATATAAAAATGAGATGTACAGAATGAGATATCAGTTATGTAAATGAGAGAGGAGATACACTAATGATACCGTGAATTAATTTAATTCGCGCATGCATATGAGAAATTTAAACACATAACACGACATATCTGAATAATATATCCATATCGCTATACGAATAATACAAACTCACCACTAGGTTTATGATAAACGACTGCAATTGTTTAATGTTTTATTTCAATGATATATAGTTATATTTTATAAGGAAATTGATTAACATATTAAGAACATATTTTGATGTACTAATTACATATTAATTAAACATATATAGAAGTAAGCAAGGGTTAGTCTAAACGATAAATTACATTATTAAATTTTCAAATCAAATCGTCAATTCGACACAACAATAGCTAGTCAACATTATTTTTTTTATAACCCGTTTACAGTGCTTTAATAGATTACCTTCGTGGTGTAATGGATGCATTGGCTGGCTACCATTCGAGCGGTCCCCGGTTCAAATCCTGTTGGCTCCATTGATTTTTATAAAAAAGTGTAGCAGGTTGCCTATCTACAGGCGTATAGAAATCTACTATACCGATCATATGACGTCACCGATAGATGGCCTTAGCAGCGCTAGGAATTCAAATCTTTCAGCGGGAAATCCAAGTTGGGAATGAGGAGAGAGAGATGAGAGATGAGATATGCAGATGATCCCGCGAGATAAAAAAAAAATGATCCGCTAATGACCCCGCGAATTAAATTACTAAAAATTCAAATCCAAGGGCGGGAAATCTAAGATGACAAATTGAAAATGATAGATACAAATGGCCGATAGGTAAATGACATTCAAAATTGACAGATTCAAAATGACATTTCAAAATGGCTATTCAAAATGACGATTCAAAATGGCGATTCAAAATGGCGATTCAAAATGGCTATTCAAAATGGCGATCCAAAATGGCGATTCAAAATGGCTATTCAAAATGGCGATTCAAAATGGCCACACCTAGAGAGAGACAGACAAAAAAGTCACCAGATTAGAGAGAGACAGACAAAAAGTCACCAGATTAGAGAGAGACAGACAAAAAGTCACCAGATTAGAGAGAGACAGACAAAAAGTCACCAGATTAGAGAGAGACAGACAAAAAGTCACCAGATTTTCCCCCAGGGGTACCAACTGTAAACAAAAAAAGTCCCTAGAACTGTCTGCCTAAAGTGGCCCATTACCTACTTGTATGATAAGGTAAGTATGAATAATTGTATAGTTTTTATTGTTTATCTTGTGTGAAAAAACGAAAAGTTACAATTGGCTCCCAATCGCGGGGCGTTGTTTCGTTTGTGAGTTTTTAAAAAGTTACAAGTGTAAGTGATTTATTTGGTTGAAGAAATTTCTAGTGTTTTACAATTGCCCAAGTATAGAATTTTGTTATTGAGAATACGTATGCTACAGCTTTCCGTGTTCGGAAAGTGTTCACTTACCTTTAATCTACAACGGCAATCGAAATATTCGAATACGAAGCAATATAATAAAAACAGAAACATACTGCACACTGTGACGTTTAACATACCATTCATGCAGGCTTAAATACCTGTCCTAAATTAACAAACTACAGATTTTCAATCACAGATAGCGGTAAGAATACATGTTGCATTTGTAAGATGTGATAAAAAACAGTTCAAAACAATCATTCCGACAAAACAATTTTGTATAGACAAAATAATTATAAAAGTTTTACCGAATATTTATTTTCCAGTAAGATAAAAATAATGAATTTCAAACGCGTTTTCTAGGTTATTGTGTAGTCTGTAGTGTACTACATATTTAAATACAAGTTTATAAATTATAATTTTGTTAAACTTGAACAGTACACGTGACATTTATACCAACAGCTCCGCAGTACATTCGTTCCCATTCATAGATATCGTCATAGAGCAACATTTTGAATCGTAAACATTTTATTTTTATTAAATTTCAGCTTTTATAATGATTGATATATCTACCTACATTTCTTTAAATTCGTTTTACTATCAAATAATTACTTTTACTTTCAATACCTGTTGCTAATGTGATTCATTCCACTATAAGAAGTCGCTCATCTGAAAGTCTCCATTCGTCTAATGTTCTTTTACTCTTAAAAAGTTTAACCTTTAGCAGTATTCGACTAAATGAATTCTCTGTAAGTGCTTAAAGTCAATATTTATCATACTTTTAGTCATTTTTCAGATGTCAGAAAGTGCCTTTTCTTCTTTTATGATTGAGTTTCATCAGTCACCAAACAGGAGGGGGGTGTAAAATTAATTAATTTTAAAACTGAAGTAAAGATTGGAAAGGCTGTCCAGAGTTTCGATAGTTATCAACCATAGTCCCTGTATGTCGCGCTTTTCAAACTTACTCCGTTCGGTCACCAAACTTATAATGGTACGTTTAAAAAAAAACTATTTCTATCATTTATCTATTCCCTTTTTCTTGTTTTGAACCAAATAAGTTTTCATTGAACCACCGTTATAAGAAAAATATATCTTCTATTTTCACGGTTATGAACACATTGTCTGCAGAAGTTTTCTGTGTGCACGGTAGATCAAGGACCATACTAATTCCTCCCTCCTCCAACAAGTATAACTGCTTCAAAAACATATTATTATAATAATTTTTCTATAAGATTCATCATGCAATCAGGATCTAGTCAACAGGTTGACTAAAGGTTAAAAACGTCGACTAAAGTAAAGCAATAAAAATTTTCTCTACATGCATACGGTACGGTATACATACAGTATATAGATTAGTCGAAGCAGATTATTGTTCGCATAACTGTTGTTCCGTAGCCCGCCAACAGCCCAAGGTTACAACAAGGTATACAATATTTGCGAGAGTGTACCTACTGGTTGTAATTATACTGTGGTATAATCTTATACTGGTGGGTAAAAGTAAATTAGCAGATTATGTGTAGGTATCGTGTTGAAAGAAAACATACCCTGATAACCAATGATGTGTATACCAATGATAACATTCCTTGAAATAGATTCAAAAATCATCAAATAATTTCAAGTCCAAGATCTATCTGTATTGCAAGTTGATTTGTAATTTACATATTAATTTCATTGTAGATTCACTTGCAGTGCAGATTTATCATCAATAGTATGCTTTGTCGTTGGACAAAGACATACTGCGGGTGATAAAAATTCTAAGAAATCTAATTCTGAGAATTAGACTGAGAAGATTAATGACCTTCTATGAACCTGCGTCTCTACGACATGGCTAACTATGTCTGCAAAACAACGTCCTCAACAAACTCGTGCAAAAACTCTTCACTATCTTGTTAACGTCTGATGTCGACATTGACGCTGCAAGTCATTACTAAATCTGTACAAAAGCTAGAGAACAAAAGACATCAAGATGAGGTGTGAATTCTTAGTAAACTAGTTTATTGTTTCCAGCCTTATTTTGTGGAACTCCATAATCATGAAATAAATAAAGATTATTAAAAGTTTCACAGTTTTATTAAAATACAACCTGACAATATTGTTTCGACAGCTATGCTGTCATTATCAAAGGTAATATAATTATAAACAAACACGATTGCTAAGGTAGATACAAAATAGGTAACTAGATAAAATAATAATAATAATCAGAATTAAATATCTAATACTTCCAGTAACGGAGAATTACTGAGCTCAAGTTGTTCATTCATTAAAGGTACCCTGAGTTTGTGTTTGTATATCTCAAAGGCTTCTAAAATGTCTAATTTGCGTTTGTTATTACAAAAATGTAGGAATTTAATATTATTTTGAGGAGTCATTGTGTGATTTTGTTCTAAAAAGTGTTTGGCGTAATTCGATTTTTCAGGATGTTTATTTTTATAATGACGTACGTGTTCTTTATATCTTATGTCAAAATTTCGAAGTGTTTGTCCAATATATACCGAACTACAAAAAGAACAATTTAAACGGTAAATGCCCGATTTCATGATATCATGTGTTCTTTAGCATTAAATAAAAATGAAAAAGTGTTAGTGTTGGTTTTAAATATTATTTTATAATTGTTGGTTTTTCTTAGTATATGTGCAATTTTTTCTGATATTTTGCCAAAATATGGTATAGATATTATATAGATATAAACCAACACTAACACTTTTTCATTTTTATTTAATGCTAAACACAGAACACATGATATCATGAAATCGGGCATTTACCGTTTAAATTGTTTTTTTAATATAAAATATTTTATATATTTTATAAATAAACAACTTTTTGTAAATATAAATATTTATAAAAAGGAATAACTTGCAATTAAATACTAATATGGTATGTGTAATGATTTAGTTTTTTAACATAAATATGCAAACGCAGTTTAAACAATGACTATCAAATTAAAAAATAATTTTATGTATTTAATCTGTTTTATAGATATTATATTTATAAGAAATATGTTTATTTATAAAATGTGCAATTCAACAAAAACGGATGATAAATAACTAGCAAAAGATATCTACAGCCAACATGGTCAAATGTAAGGCGCGGGTAACACCTCCAATTACAAAATGCCGGTTTTATTCCCTTCTGGGTTAATTCCTTTTTGTAATATAATATTTATAAATATAATTTTTTATAAATATAATATTTATAAAAAGGAATTATAACTTAAGTTAATTAAAAATAAAACTAAGTCATTATACATACCATATTAACATTCAGTTGTAAATTATTCCTTTTTATAAATATTAAATCGTTAGAAAAGTTGTTTATTTATAAAATATATTAAGTATTAATATAAAATACATTAAATATTTTATAAAGAAACTCCTTATTTATAAAATATATTGAATATTGTTTTTATAAAAAAATATGTAAATAGAAATCTAGCACACTTTCCATTTGGCGATCCTCGCTGTTGATATCTTTTGCTTCTTTTAAGAATTTCGTTTATCCTTGTTTTAATTCTTTTTTAAATTTTTAATTATTTTTTTATAATATTGCTGACTACAGTATACTAACTTAATAATATTAATTAATAAACAATTAATTTAATATTAACATATTAACGCATGTAAAATATGCTTTGAAATTTAAAATTTTGTTTGTTGTGGATTGGAACTGTATTAACAAAGAGAGGAAATGAGTAGAAAAGAGATGCATGATTCCCTCTATTTAATGTGGGCGTGTAATTTTAGTAAACGAATCCACCTACATTACAGAACGTTATTTGAAGGTTATGTAAAAAACGATTACTGCTCGTGCATAGTATAGGACCTTAGTAAATAAGCTCTCCCTTAGACAATAGTGAATATGCCACCGTGAAAACATAAAAAAATTTCTAAATGTATTCTTGCAGATATGTGGAACATAGCGGTGAAGTGACTAAAGAAGTTTTACTTCAATATCACTATATTCACATGTTTTAACATATTGGGGAAATACTGAAAAATATTCTTTGAAAAATGCAAAGCCTTTCTTTGCTATTGATGTGCCAACTCAATAATAATCTACACAAATAATTCAACAGTTCAGCATAATTGTTACTGCCGTATGTGTAATCAATTGCTCTCATTACTCCAAGAAACAACTACTGGTTGTGATTGTATCTCAGTCATATAACTGTTTCGGTGGAAATAGCGTTCTAACAGGAAAGCGTAAACCACACATTATTATTACTGCACAGTGCATGTAAAATCGCATTGCATGCCTATATTAACCACTTATTATAAGTGGCATTTTAAAACTCCTACGAAAAAAAATAGCTTCAATTTTTGATAAAATCCTCATGGCTTTGTGATTACTTTAAATGCTGAGCAATTCTGCACGTAACGGCTGGAAAATATAACTCTAGATAAGTAAATGTATGTTTTCTGTATATTTGCATTTGCATCCGCAACTAAAATACTGCAGAACGCAAATTAAACTTCATGCATATTTTGAAGACATTTTCATTTGTCCTAAAGCTCTTTCAGCATGTTTGTTGATTTTAATCAAAAGAACTTCGTTTTCAGTACTGCACAGTGCACACACACATTTCAATTTTAATAGGGAAATTGTAGTATTATGTGTAGATTGGAAAATTCTATTTACAATCTATTTTCAATTCTATTCTCGGGCTGGACGAGATGTGCAAACAAAATTCGATTTCAAGTATTTGTTGACTGACTTTTCCACTTTCCCTTTATAAAGTTTATTTCTTACCGAAGAGAGGAGGTTTTAAATAAAACTTATATATTTACATGTGTAGAAGTTTATTACATAAATGATTTGCCAAGTTTTCCTTTCAACTTGCTGTAAAGTAAACAAACTTTTCTCTTATAAATACTTGTTGAAAAATATTATACCACAACGCTTTTAAGAGTGTAAAGTACTTTTAAGTAAACACAAAGTGAAAAGCTTTTGTAAGCTTTCTTGCATAAGAAAAAGTGAAAGAAAATCTGGATTATAAAAATGCCTTAGAAAATCTAACGTGGATACTGTTTGATAATGTTAGTTTGAGAAGATTTTAGACATAGGGTAGTTGATGGTAAGACTATTTGTTTTGCAAAAAGTGGATCTATCCATCAAATTTTTCTTATAAATTTAACGAAAAACAACAATGTTACCTTAATTAAACAAACCTTAATTAAATAAATTAATTTGTTACTCAATACGTAAAGGATACACTTTACGCCACTTGACAATAATAAGAAGTAGATCTTAAACGGATTTTCCAACTGAAAAACTTTTTTGACAAGTTACGATTTGCATATCGTTAGGTCATTGGACTTGGTTTTTCATAATTGAAGCCATTGTAAGGTGTAGTTTCACCTGGAATTTATAAAAGGCATAGATGGAAAGGTATATGCAAGCAATTACCACAATACTCAAAGTTTTTGTTGTTGAATTTCAAGTAAATCCCTTGCTGATTTAACGATTGATCGAATTTCATGATAAATGTATAATTTTCATTAATCTATGCATTTGCAGCAAAAATGTTTTGTTGCAATATTGTTAATTAGGTTCAAGAGAACCTTTAGCAATAGAATTTTCAAGTGAGCAGCTCTAAATAGAGAAGGAGTAGCCTTTTGAAGCTTAAAATTTGTATCGTTTGAACCTGGTCTGTTAAAATAGTAAAATCTAGTTAATATTTAAAGTATTAGTGCCAAAATTGATGTAAATATTGTGTAATAGGATATTAGGATTAATTTAATAATAAGAAAAGGAGGTAATAAGGTGTCAAAATGTTATTAGCTGTAATTTTGTAAAACCATGTTTGTCAGGAAATTTAAGATGGTTGCCACTGAATCCTGGAGTTAAATTTGCTTTTTGTTAGACATGTAATGTACCAAAATATAGGAAAAATTATCCTCTCCGATTATGTAATTTATTTAAACATTTAATTTAATTTTCTTAACAATGATTTGGTTATGTAAATCTTGTTAGGTTAGATGTTAGATGTTAGATGATTTTTTTAGTAACTTACCAAATTTTGTTAGTGGAAAAAATGACGTTTGGCGTTTGTTTTTGAAAAAATATAAAAGCTGGTCGAAAATCTGGTTACCTTCTGCTTGATTTTCATACAAAGCCGAAACCATGTCAGATCACGCAATAATTTAATAAAATTTGAGGTTATGTGTGTCAAAGTTAACGTCAATAAAACGTCAAAAAGTGCGGTTACGACAAATATCATCCAAATTTAATTTTGTTGAAAAAGTGTTAAATAATTTAAAAAAATTAAAAATTTATTTTCAAACTTTAACTTTATTTTTTTTTGTTTTGTTTCTTTCTTTTAATTACAATTTAAGATTGTGGGATTGATAAAATAAAAATTAATCAGGAAAAGAGAATTAGGCTGTCTCTTAATTCTTATTTTGGTAAATCCAATTGACACCAATAATTAATGTAAATTATTCCAAGTTTGTTAATTGAATCCAATTTAGATAGTAAGAAAATTTTTTGTTTTCGTTTCTCTTTCATAAACTTTCAGTTTTCATTTTTTTATGTGTTTATTAATAAAATAATATTTTTAAATGTCCAAAAAGAAATTTATTTGTGTATTTTTTTGTTTTGTGTCCATTAACAGAGTTTTACAGGTATAGGTTGAACAATATTTTATAATTTTGTCAAAGAACGGCTCGCCTGAAATTTTCTCATGCGATTTTCCTGAGCTTGTTTTTGGATTTTAAAATCATAGCCGGTGCAAATTTTCTTTTCACCACAAAGGTAAGTGGTGTTTGTTTTTGTATAACTTTTCAGTTTGCCTTGCTACCATTAAACATAAGTGATAGTGGTCTTTAATTTAAATAAATCTATGATCAAGTGTTGTATAGTGTATACTAGTACAGCGCTTATCACGATAAAATTTCATTGTCGCACAAATGCGATGCTTATTAATTAATTTTTTATATAATCTAAAATGATTAAACGAACACACACACACTACCTTTTTTATATCATAACACTATATTAAACAATTATTGTTAATGTTAAATTGATTTTAATATAGATTTATATCAAAATTCACATTAATTTTAACTATAGAAATTAATTTCTTGTAACAGCCAATTTTTGTGTCTATTTATTATGTTAAGAGTTGATAAAAATGTTATTGGGTTATTCTTTAAAAACTCTGTATACTATATGAAGTCGACTTTCAATGTTTATTTGCATCGTCATCTAGGTTTAGTATTATTGACTGAAAAATTGTCGATCTTTTCTTTGTGATAACTTAATTATTATTGTATTTTTCTCTTCTGTTAATTACACTTCACATTTTATTTACGAATTATCGATTTTTCAAGTCATTGATAAAATGATATCAATAATAAAACCTTTGTTTGAGACAATGACGCCTGAATGCAACCAATTAAAAGGCAGCTTGTTGGTCATGAGACCCACACTTCTTTGTTTATCACAGAGAAGCTTCTTCTTTCCCAACCATCTTGTGAAAACCTTGACGAGTGAACACGTAATTATGGTGTACTGTTTACTTCGCCAATTTGCTTTGAAAATTTTCTTTTGATGGACCAATTATACTTTGATTAGTGCATAAAATAGTTTTGCACTATTTTAAAACTATAAATTCTATTGTTTGGAATTTATGCAATAACGATATTAAACATTTCTTTTTGGTGTTTTTTTGATCATTTTAAAACCATATTTGATGTTTGACATCCATAGTTGAGTCATGTAAGCTGCAGTATTTTCAATCCGTACCAGTGAATAACTAGAATCCTTCTCCAAAAGTCATCCTCAACCAGTCTTTTGAAGTAACATTTGAAAACCAAATTAAGTTTATAGAAATAACCAGGTGGGTTCTTTATATTCTATTTTTTATGTGGAAGCGTTAATTAGTTCATTTTATTAAAATTTAAGAGTGGATTGTTATAATTATAGGATAGAATTTTTAAAGTTTCAAATTACAGAAAACTTTTGATATGATAATAATTAAATTTTTATGAGATTCTGAATTTAGTTTTTCAACGAAAGTTAATAAACTTCAAACCCAATAACGATCATAGTTGGATTTTATAAAGCATTTTTTTAATTTAGTTGTAATATTATTATAATCCATGTTAAGATATTATTTAAATAACAACTGAAGGCCTTCCAGTTCTTTTTTTTAATATCTAAATGATTTATTATGTGAAATAAATAAATAGATCGTATTACTTGTGTTATTTATTGGTTGATATTCTTGTGCTATAACGGAGTGAAAGAAATCAGTTCTTGCACGATTTGAAACTGATTCATGTTAAAATCTAAGACTCCGTTATTGTAAGCTTAAATGTTTAAATCAATCGTGCTGGAGCCCGCATCGCAAAAAATTGGCGCTCATTCGTGGGGCTGATTATTTGTTGGCTACAAATTAGCCCCCAAGTGTAGGGCATCTGTTTTTTGTAAAATTAGTTGTTATATCGTATGAATATTTTGTTACATATCGTTAACAATTATCTCTAGTTATTTAGTTGTTAAAGTTAACTAAAGTGGGTGAAATTATTGATTAATTAATTAACTTAATCTAATTATCACAAAGTAATCGATAAGTGTAACTGGTAATAGGTATATAAACTACATATAACATAGTTCCAAGAAATATTTTTATACTAGAATAATCTAGAAACTGGAGGATAAAAATAAATGAAACCCAGACGCATCTTTGAATTAATATCCCTTAGGAGTAAATCCTTCCTAAAATTAAATATACATCTACTACAGCATAACATAGCACTTCTTAATCAAAACCAGATATTTTGTATGGAAAGAAAGATGTACTACAGTATTTTGTAGAATATAAAGTAAAGCTACTGCACAATATGTGTCATCATGCGTATATCTTCCCAATTGTACTTCTAACTCATGCATAGAAAAGCAAAAAAGCATTCAGTATAAAAACCAACCATAGTTTCAAAAACAAATTCTAAATAATCTCCTCACGAAAAGATGATTAAATTGCAGTGCAAATATTGCATATGCAGGCCACTTTTTCATTTATCTTACCTACAAAACGAAACCTAATGATAATCAACGAAAATGAAGCTGCAAAGCAAAATAATAAGCTAGGAAGCAGACATCTACTGATCTTCAACATGCATATAGTAATTACGCTGAATCTTTAGCAAACTAAATTTTTTAAAGCAGTTGCAACACTTTGATATAAAATAACATAAACACATAAACAAAATCTATATGCTGTTAAAGTTACCTGTAGATACAAATGCCAGCCTATAACCCTTATTTTGACGATAGCCTTAGAAGTATAAAGATATTTAGTTGGTATGGTGCTAGTTTATTTGAAGGCGTCAGAAGTGCTTTGGGTTCAGTGCGATTTTTCAAATACTTTATCTTGGGTGTCAAGAACCTACTAAATCTAACATCATTTTCAGAGAGTATCGCTACTGGTTCCAAGATAGCTAATGTCTTAAAATAACCACCAAAACGCAATTTGCCGTTGATGATCTCGGTCTGAAGATTAGACTAGAAGTAAGTTCAGAGAAGTAGAGGTGAAAGCAAAACTACAACAAGACCTCTTAAGTATTGTGGTGACTGCCCCACAATTTGGAATAAGACACATTATACAATTGAAACTATTAGACGCAGGCAAATTCCCAAATATAATTATGATATTTAGTCCGTAAGGTATAAAGAGACTCAAACCTCTTGTTTTGTAAAATACCTAGGTTTAAACAGTAAATGAAGTAAATTTAATATTTATCGTTTTTCTTTGTTTGTTGTTAATTCTCATTCAATTAAATGAAATCTAAAGGATATAGAGCGAGGTTCTGTTTCCCTTATAAAAGATTCAAATCTCCCAATCAAACATGAATGATAAATTCTAATGATTCTTACTACCAAAATGCGCGCCCTCTATTGAGGTAATCAAGAAAAAGAATTATCAAGCTTTCCACAGAATTATAACCTCATTTTATTTGGTAAATATTGAATATGTAATTGATTTTTTACAAATTAATTGAATTTTAATGTTGATTTACAGTAACAATTTCATTATTAAGTAGACAACTTAGGTCTTAGCTAATTAACTTTATAAAGAAGAACTTCCAACTATATATAGGCAAGTAATAATAATTCTCCTTTTTGTGATATTTTTCACTAATAAATCCTCAATTTGTTTCAACACTAAGAACAATGCATAAACTTTTCTCATCGTTCTTTCATTTAGAACAGCTGGCTATATTGCGCATCGAGATAGTGTAAAATATTAAGAAAAACCCAAAACTTCTGTTTCAATATTTTTCTGCAAGCCCTTTATATGAAATTTAATATACAAAACAGTTTATTTATTAATATGCAATCCATGCAATAACTAGAAAATCTTTAGTAGTAAATTGTTCTATTAAAAACTGTTTTCTCACTATTTACAGCATTTCACTGTTGATGTAATACATTTGTATGTACATACATATACTTTTCAGTTTATAATTCTTTAAATTTTATTTTTATAAAAAATTTTGGTAAAAATTGTTATACATATGGGCATGACATTAGATCATACTAGAGAGAATTTACACTAAGAATAATATTTAATTTTATAAGATTTCATGCAATTCTCTTACTATCCGGTTTAACGGTTGCATAATCTAAATTTTAAAATAATAAATTTTGAAAAATATTTTTTAATGAAAATAAATGTAGTTAGTTAAGCATGCACATGATTTGGTGACCGTTTATGCATTTTTTAACTTAAAGTTTAGTTTAATTTTATTGTTATAAATCATATGGAACAGACAAAATCAGAGGAACAAGTTGTGTTTCTAGCTGCTTCTAAAATTAATATTGTAAGAATAAATTTTAACTTTGAAAATACTAAAAAAGTAAGGTTAGGTGAAACGTCAGTAATAGATAATTTTGTTTGATATTGGATATGAATAAATAGTTCTTCATTTTAAACTGTTAAAAGTTATTTTAAAAATAATAACATTCATACCTAATTTTATTTAACCTTATCAATTTTAAATTAATTTTAGAAATATCAAAAAGAAGTATCGAATTTAAACTTAACTGTTTAATTGAAAGAAGGTCCATTTTTAATAAACAACGATAATCTGGTTTTTAATTGGTCTGAAATTTAAATTTGGATCGATTAATATTTTTGTAGTTCGATTGATAATTTTTGACAGAATTGTTTAGATCAGATATGGGAGCCGATTTACGAGTTTGTCAAGCAACTAGAACTTAAATAGAAATGAGATATATGTGGCGCCAAATTAAAAAAAAAGTGAGTTATTGAATCAAATTTTAGTTAAGTTTATTTAGATAAATATCGACTTTATAAAAAAAATTTTTATATAAAACAATATATTGTTTAACATTTTATTTTCCATAATAAGATAGCATTCAATTGTTTTTATTTCAGAAAACAAATGGGTAATGAATAACACTTTAATTTTTCTTAAATAGCAATGTACCCTTCCATTAGGCTCATTTGATAGAGATTTTTTTTGTCTTTTCGATGACCTAAAATCTTAGTACCCTTATATCAGAAAATTTTTGAAAAAAATGTAAAAAATGTTTATTAAGTTAATTTCACCAATAACATGAATCTAGATATCCGAGATCGTAAAGTATTATTACCCTAAAATAAACAGATGTGCATCTACATAATGTACAAAACAAAACAAATGAACAAAAAACAAAATAAAACAAATGAACAGAAAATTATGTACGTCTCTTATAAAGCTTGAAGACAAAACGAAATTAGCAATAAAATGGTTTTCATGGCAATAAGTGTTCAAAATGTTCACCATTAACTGCAAGGCAGTTGCCCAACCTATCACGAAAAGCTTGAAAAGAATTTCTGAGCGATCTGGGAGAAATTGCTGCAGCTTCATTTTGTATTCGTTGCTCTAATTCGGCCAGATTCTGGGGTCGGTTTGTATACACTTTTGATTTTAAATATTCCCAGAAGAAGAAATCGCAAGGTGTAAGATCCGGAGATCGAGGAGGCCACTCCACAGACCCTCTTCTGCCTATCCAACGGGCCGGAAATACCACATTTAAATATCGGCGTACATCTAAATGATAGTAGGGCGGTGCTCCATCTTGTTGAAACCAAAGATCATCAAGATTTGCTTGGCAAGCTGGAATAATTTGCTGTTGCAATAATTGCAAATAACGGTCACCAGTTAGAGTACCACGAATAAAGAAAGGTCCAATTATGTGATCTGCACAAATTCCCACCCATACGTTTAATTTTTGTGGTGTTTGGGTATGATTCTGGATCATCCAATGGGGATTTTCAGCCGCCCAATATCGACAATTATGCCTATTTCCATTTCCATTTAAACAAAACGTACCCTCTGTGTTGTGATCTTTCTTATGAGAATAAAAACAACTTCTTTGTAGCTTTATACATATATTATACAATGGCATCAGCCAACCTTTATACAAGAGTGTTTCCAACACTCTCTCTTGTTTTCATCAAACTACATAAATATAATTGACTTGTCAAATAAAGGTGTGATCACACTATTAAACAAATTAAAGTTTATTTTACACAACAGCCTCGTCAGAGAAAGCAATATTATTAAGAAAATTTGGATTGTTGTTGATTCGCTCCATCATAAATTCACAAAATTCTACACGTCGATCGTAGTCACCTTCGGATAATTCTTGCAATAAAGTCGGTTTGTACGGATGTAATTTTTCTGAATGTAATATTTTCTGTATTGAACCTTTACTTACGGCATGGTTTAAACTTAACTGACGAGTTGAAATGTTTGGATTTTCTTCGATTTCTATTAAAACATCGAGCTTTTTATCTTCATTTGTCGCAGTCCTCTGCGGACCAGTTTTCACCAGATCTTTAACATTGCCAGTTTCCCTAAACCGTTTCAAGGTTTTGCTAACTACTGACTGGGTGGTTGGTTCTCGATGTGGATAACGCTCATTAAATATTTCACATACTTCTAATTGTGTTCGGTTGCGATCCCCATAACCGACCATAATTAAAATTTCTATACGTTCAGTTTCTGTTAAATGAACCATTTTTACTTTTCCACGTACCAACAACTTAATTAAATAAACAAACTTCTGTCACAATAAAAGCCTACAATCAATTGTTAAGACAACTGAAAGAGATCTCGGATATCTAGATTCATGTTATTGGTGAAATTAACTTAATAAACATTTTTTACATTTTTTCAAAAATTTTCTGATATAAGGGTACTAAGATTTTAGGTCATCGAAAAGAGAAAAAGCATCTCTATCAAATGAGCCTAATGAAAGGGTACATTGCTATTTAAAAAATTAAAGTGTTATTCATTACTCATTTGTTTTCTGAAATAAAAACAATTGAATGCCATCTTATTATGGAAAACAAAATGTTAAACAACTTTTATATAACACATTTTTTTATAAAGTCGATATTTACCGAGATATATACTATATTCCATAGATAATGGGCACCCTGTATAATCCCACTACATTGAAACTCTCAAGTTTGGGTCGCTGATTGTTATTTAATAAAAGTTGATTGTTAAACAAAAAAATAGTAGACAAATGACAAAATACATATAAAAGAACAAGTATTTTCTTTATTTATTTGTCGATATTTACCGAGATATATACTATATTCCATATATAATGAGCACCCTGTATTACCTACTTGTTACATGAATCCGAAGCATTATACAAAATTTTATAAAATAAGAATGTATTACATGTCATCTCTTTACAAATCGTCTTTTGTTTGTTGTCTTTTTTTTGCAAATTTCCCCTATATTCATAATAATATGTATGTACTCTTTTGTTTATAAAATTACTATTAATTAACATTGGTTTTCTCACTCTCCCTGGAAGACATTTATTGTTCCTTTCAAGACTACATATTAAAATTGAATTAATCGTCTTGAGAAATAATTGGATTTCCTCACCTTTATAAGGTGTTCATTATTTTTGTACATGAGATCATATGTCTATGTATACCATAAATCTTTGTAATTTTAAAATTTGTATAGTTTAGACATTATGCCAAAACATGTACAAAAACGTAACACAAAGCTATCATAATATTTTTTTTTATTTTCCTTTTTTTTGCTGCAAGCCTTGGATCTACCTACATACTAATAAGGAAAGTTTTTGAATAATAAAGAAAATTTCATATGAACAAATTATAAGTGAACAAATAAATTAGATTGATAATTCTCAGTTTTAAAATTGAATGCAATGTAAGATATTAACAAATAACTCTATAATATCCTTTTTATTTCATAGAAGCTATGCTTACATAACATAACCTGTAAAAATATCATTTCAATTTATATGCTTTGAGCTCACATACGTATTAACATATTACTTGGTTTTTTACAAGTAAATGACAGATAGCTGTAAGCAAACCATATTATATTGTTTGACAAGTGAAAGTATGCACAAAAAAGAAATATTAATTCTAATTATTAAGTGATTGTTTTTAGATTGGTAGCAGGATAATCTGGCTCGTAGATGAACTCTGTCGCTTGGTGTGTCTTTAGTGTTCGCAACTTTCTAATTATTAATGTGTCACTTACTTATAAAACAGTTTTAGAAAAGGACAGTACTTGTCGGAAACGGAAATACTACATATTTTTCCTACTCGAACCTGTTCAACAGGGTTCAATATGTGGTAATTACTTTAAAAGAAATGTGTAGTAATCTTAAATTGTTTCAGATAAAATGACTTTTTAAATTCAATTTGTTTTCAGATCATTTTAGAGGATTACCTAATCAAAAAACTAAATCGTTTAACACGAACGTCAGAAAAATTCCTTACTTTCAAAACAGGAAACATTCTGGGAAACAGAAAAAGGAAGTGAAAAATGTTATTAACTGATAACAATTATCAAAAATAGATAAACGAGCAGTAAGTAAGATGTTTACATTTTAAATTTTGACTTTCGTTAAAATCTCGTAAAAGTTTTCGCCAACAAAAATACAAAAAAAAAATAAATAGTCGTAGAATTTCTATAGAAAAACTTTTTATTTAGCGATGATTTGATGTTACTTATATGTAATATAATAATGTAATATGTAATAAATAGAAAAAAAGCTTAACAAGACATTAGCACAATTTATTTTAAACAAGCCAAGCAAAAGCAAATAATAATTACTCATTTAATGTTTTAATGACTTATATCAATTCTAAGAAGTCATTATTTCGAGAGTTTCATAAGCCGAGTGGATTTAGTAGTTAATCTCAGGCGTAAATATATCTAAAATTAAGATTTCGAATTATAGTTTTCGAGCAAATGGATAATTGAATTTATAAAATTCCTTCTAATAAAATAAATCAGTGTTAAAAGATTGCTCAAAAGTTAACGATTCACGATTGGGCACTAAGTAATGTCAATAACTATCGTATTCTGCCAAATGCATTTTAAGTAAAAAGTTTGCGGACGTAACTTTTTCAACGTCCTTCTTTATAAAAATGCTATATTTATAATTAACCTAACCTTCTTTACCTACTGTTGTTGTAGGTGTTGAAAATTAAAAAGTATCCCACATAAAACCCAAATAAGACTTAAAATATGTACCGGAGCCTAAAAAAGGGACAAACCTTTTTTTACGTTATCTTAGCCATTTGGTTACATAATTTGATTTCAAAGAGGGTACAAACTGTCTTTAATCCGGTCAATGTTTTTTCACCGTCACAAAATAAAATTTTAAATTGCAAAATAAGCAAGTTACTTTGTTATCAAAGTGCCGGAAAGTGCAGTATTTTGCCATTCACTCTGTGATCCGAGCTTTACGTTGTCTCATTATCCAAGCTTTGTAATCAGACCGACCAGAGTTCTCTTTAAAGGACTGCGAGTTAACCTCTCGCACACGTAAATTCAATGAAATGAACTTTCCCTATATAATTGAATTCTGTCGGCTCTAGTTACAAAATTATGTTTGGAGAAGAGGAAAATTTTCTCTCGACAATGTTAGGTGCACATAAAACTTTATGATTAGTAATTTGCGACTATGCACTTGCAAATTTTAGTTTGTTTTTAATTAAGTACATCATTATGATTCTTTTAATGAACTTTAATTAAGAATTCTTTATTATGTAAATGGCAAGATCTTAGATTGAGGATCATTATGATATGCATACAGTATCATCAAATTTTCGGAATGAAAGTTTGATAGAATATATCAGAATGCAAATCGATAGGAAATTACTGTTTACTTAAATAGCAGCGGTTTGTAATTGTATGCCAATGTATGTAGACTATAGAATTTCAAGTGTAGGATAGTTTTTGCATTATGTGGTTCACAGCACTAACTTTATGGTTATATGAGTTTAAGTAGATTTCTACGTTTTCAATGTTTATTTAAATTTTTGTTGGGAAGACGTGACGTAGTCACTAAAAAGTATATTGAACAAATTTGGAAGTTAAAAAACATTTCGGTCCTAGGAAGAACCTTGTCACGACGACAGATCAGAACAGGTCGCAGGTTCGATAACCTGTAACGTTACGTTTTTGAAACTAACCAATATTAAAAAAATCCCAGTACAGTCCTGGCAGTTTAGTAAAATTCAATTGTGTTGGAACCACAAATATTACATTAAGTTAAATAATGTTTTTCTTCAAGTACAAAAGAGTTACCTCGAAATATATTTGTAAGCAATATTTTAAATTTCAGCAGAATTTTTATTGGTGCGAGTGTTTATTTTGAAGCATTCTCACACTAACCAAATGCTTATTTTCTGAGAAATAGAATGTTCCAGAACAAAAATTGTTTTTAATTCCGAGCTTATAAGGGCTAAAATATAATATTAGCCTTAACAAAAATTTTCTTATGGTTAAAATGCATTGAACCTTGAATTTATAGCTTTAAAATATACTTGGTAAAATATTCCCTTGTAAACAAAATGCCGACAAACAAAATACACTCGAATAAATTCGTCTAGACGGCCATCTGTAAATAACATCATGTTTTCTTGTAGACAAATCTTAGAGGGGAATCTTCGAAGGTTTCGTTAAAAAACATTCTAGAATAAAATGACGTAAATATACCTCATTGGCTAATAAGAATCCCGCTATATTTTTATTGGATTATTTAAAATTTTACCCTCCTTAAAAACAAAAACTTATTCTACCACCAAAATATTGTTAGTTCAGCAGAAAGAGTCAGACAGCGGGTCTCGTACCCTGAAGTGGTGTCCGTTCGGACACTGGATGTTCTACGCCAAGTTAGCGGACTTGCCCCAGAATTCTAGTTCTCGTGTTATTATCGAATAAAATTATTTCAGTGAAGGATTTTTCTTAATTAGAGTTCTAGTTGAAGTTTTTTTAGTTAAAAAGTTTATAATAGACCACCATCGAGAAGGCTGTTGCCTTAAGGCATTTCCGGGCGTTTCGTGCTCCAGTGATATAAAGACAGTCGTTACCATGAATGTACATCCTAATTAATAAATATTTAGTTCGGAATTGGAGAATTTGATAAAATATTCCGTACTATTGTTAATTTCTTAATCTAGTAAGTTAGTGTTGTATCGTAACGATTCCGTTGTTTGGAAATTGATCCAAAATAAAAATAGTTTCGTAAAGCTTTGTTAATTTAACGAAGAAAATAATTCCGTATTACCAATTAAGGATTTATTAAGTAATCTTCAAGTATGCAGTTTGTTTAGTACAGTTACCGTTAAAACTTTTGAGAATTTGTTCCGTTCGGAAGTTAGTGCTAATAAAATAATTATCGTTCCAGTTATGATTGTGTTAATAAAGAATTATTAGTTATTGGAAATTATCGTATGTTGAAGCTCGTCGTTAATTGAGAAAAATAATAATAGTTTAGAATTCAGAAGATTGTTCCCGTATTGATTTTCCAGGTCAGCAGTTTGTGATTGTGCTTTGTGTATGGTCATTATTGTTTTTAGTGTATGAAGTCATTTGTAATCTTGAACTTTGTTGGATTATTCAAACTGTAAGGTATTGATTTTTTTATTATGTTTTTATGTAAAGTCTATTTGAGATCCCGGAATTTAAATTACTTTTGGTATGATAATTTTTTGATAATGATAATTTTGTATTTTTTGTAATGATAATAGTATAAATTGCACTCTAAAGTTTTAAATACAATACACTGTAAATTCGGTACTCGAAAGAACATTTTATTTTGTTAGCTGTTTGATTTAAAATTAAAATGCCTGGCCATCTGTTTAGTGAGATAACACTAAGCAATAGGTTTGTTCGACATTTATCCCGGATTTTATCCAATATTTTACACGTATTTACAATTCTTATCTCTGAAATTCCATAAATCAAGCATTTTATTTGTAAAATTCAATACATAAACGTTTCTCGTCGGCTGTGTTACTTCGTTAGTTATCTAGCGTAATTTCCTTGAAAATCTAAACTTTTAAAATGGTATTGCATTGCATTCAGAAAATATTGAAATAGCTGCACTGCATTTACGCTGTAACAAGTACTACAACTTTTATAAAATTCAATGGAAAACACCCTGAACCAGACATTTCTCATACATACATCCCTAAGCTAATTTATGGAAATAAGATCACTGCAAAACATGAAATACTACCTGTTACAATTTGTTTTGGCTTTTTTTCAGTTGGATTTCACTTCCATGTTTAACCTAAAACTTTCTTCTTAAAAGGGCTTTCCCCATTCTGTTATTATCAACTCTATCGCTCAAGTTTCGTTGTGTTTGTAAGCAGACCTTGCTATTGGATATCCCTTATTTGGTTGTGTTTACGTTCAGGGTTCTTTATTGGTAAATTCTGCTTATCACTGTTTTTCTAAAACGTTTGAAAAAGATAATCATTCTCTCTTTTGTGAAGTTTAGTTGCAACTTATCTTGCGAGCAGTGTGCTTCATTCAATTTAAACGTTTTAATAATTTCTCTCTTTAAGGGCTTCTTTAGTGAGTGAAGTTAATTAGCTCGTGGTGATTTAGTTTCTTTACAAGTAGGTAAAGTTTGTAATCGCAGGAAACCCGTTTTTTTCATTACGTCTTTGTTATCTTACTAGAAGTCTCTCTTTGGAACGTTGGATACTATTTATCGCTTGCCCTTGAAAGGACCCGCAGTGTCTAAAAATCGAGTGTATTATCGAGTCCAAATTACATACAATACAAATTACATCAGAAGACAAGATACACAGCATCCTTCAATACACAAATTTCTACTCATTCCTTTAACTGTATAAATATTCTTTCACTTCTTTTTTTAGGTTATGTATTAAGTATAAAACTGCTTTCCGTTTTGTTATGATTATATTTGCTTGTGCTTACACAGTTACCAATCACGTTTCTGCAGAAGTCGTATACGTGAGTAATGACTATAATTTTCAATTTAATTAGCTGTATAATTCGATTGATTTTAAAATCTAATTATAAGAATTGAGTAACTATTGTTCATATTGAATTATTGTTTATAGTGATAGGGGTTATTAATGAAATAATTGAAACTATTATAATCTTTAACTTGATTTTCTGCTCATAATATTTGCTTTCTTTTAGTGTCTATTATTTGTGTTATTTTGAATAAATCTTTTTCTGTTTCATTTGTTTCTGCCTTTTGTTTATATTATTACATATGCTGAGTTCAAACGGCGCTGCGGCTGATATCTGAACGCAAACATTTGGCGGGCCCAAACATTCAGTAAGTTTCAGGACTGAAGGATTTAAAGTGGCAGTTTTTGGAAATGAATTATGATCCATTTCGACGTTTTCAAAAAACTGCCGCTACAACTATGACTTGACTATTCAAATATTGTTCGAAATTTAATAGTGTCATATACCAGTGTTCGCAGAGTTTCATTAGTATCTTATAAGTACCAACTAAATAGTTGAAGAACTACAATGATTATGTTGATCTTGTTTAATCGCAGTTTGCTGAAGAAATGATTTAGTATTCACGGATTTTATATATTGTAACTTTTGCTTCCCTGATTAATGCTCTTTTGTATTAATGGATTGGATATTGGTAAAACTTAAAACCTGATTTATACAGCAAACAACATCCAAAGAAATAGATATATTGACTAGTATTCTGGTTAATAATATTCTTGGGCTAATCTAATATTCGGAGAACCATATTTATCTTATACTTTTACAAATCATTAAAGATGACAACATGCCAGAAGGCATATTGTTCCAGCAGGATGGAGTTGTACGTCAATTTTTGAACCAGCACTCTTGCCGGCAATTGCCTTGACAGAAAAAGTTTTTTGAATGATTCAAAAAATCACCAGATCGTACGCCAATGGATATTCCCTTTAGAGATATCTAAAAATCGCACCTAGTGGGCTTCATTGCAAATATTACGAAATGTTAGAAGGAAGTTATAGTAGAGTACTGCTGTACTATAAGGGTGTTGTCAGGACACATTTTCAATAGCTAATAAAATAAAAATTTGTTTCCAGTATTCGATTTTGCATTTTAATGAATTTAGATTTCAAAATGCATTTTATCAAACACAATGGGCAAATTTCAAAAATGTTATGCAGTTGTGAATATAATTAAAGGGTCTTTAGAATGATTTTAATTTTACTCCTTTTGCCATGTAAAACTGTACAGAAATAATTTATGAAAAAAGCTTTTTAATAAAATGCCTATAGTGCAGAATAACTTGGGTGACGTTCAAACTGTCTATCCTTCCTTGTTTTTAAATAAATGTATTTACATGTGTACTTTTTTGTATGTGTATGTTTTTAAATGTTTGTAAATGTAAATATTTTTTACCACTTTGATAACAGTAAGCGGTTTTGAACTGAACAGCCCATCACATATTGAAGTAAATTTTGTAAGTTGGAGGTAAATAAAACCGAATTCTATTTCTAAAAAAGCACGAGGGGCATTTTGTCTTGATCGAACGCTATCTTGGATTAACACTTCATTTTTATATTTAAAAAACTTCTTAAATTAAATTCAATATTTTACACTATTGTTGGTATCCCAATTTAACAATGACTTTACCGCCTGCTGATATAGTCCTGTTTGGTCCTATATAGTGTTAGTAATAGAATCTTTGACAAAGAAAATACTAGGACAGTATTTTTAAAAATGGTACATATTATGGTTGGGTAAGGATATTACACAAATGACGTTTCGTTTTCATCATGCGGTAACTTTTCTTGCAATACACAGTAAAGAATTTAGTGTAAAACACTAGACCACTCTAAAAAGTGTGTGATTAGGTCCAATACATTTAGAGTAAAATATCTAATTTGTACCTTCGTGTAGACGCTAGAGTTAACTTCAATACAATGTTAGTGTACATTTATTACACTCTAAAACAATTACATCTTTTTTACACTGAAGCAGTCAAATTTCTAATCATTTCAGAGTAAGATTTTACTCTTGACTTTTGAATATTTTACTCTACTTGGGAAAAATATTATCTATTTAGAGTGGATTGTTATAAAACTTTTGTATAATTAGATTGAACTTTTAGAGTGAAAATAGTGTACTTTTTCAAGGTCTAGATTAATAATCAAATAAATGATTTATTTATTGCAATGCAAACATACATAAAAAGTTTATATATATATATACAATTAAAACGGAAGAACGAATTGAAAAAAATGTATACGAGCCCAGTGGGGTCTATTTTGGTTAAAGGACACCCCGAAACCTTTACTTCGAGATTGTTTTTTTGGTTCATGGTATTGTTAAATGTTGCTGAGTGAACTCTCGTGCTCGTGCTCCTTGGCAACTCTTATGAAATTTGTATTAGGAGATTACCTTGCAGCTTGCAGCACTTCGTGGACTCCGCCAAAGTTCAAAATTACTACAATTATTATGTAATTATACTCTGTTGTTCTACGAATAAAATACAATTATAATTATTGCTTTTACTTACATAATTTCTTAATATCTCTGTTCGTTGAATATGTCAAGTTTCCAAGTACTCCCGTCTTATTACTCATCATAAGTAACACTAATTACTAAAATTATAAAACAATATGTATTAATAAAATGTTTAGCAAGTAAAATTGATTTAAGTTACCGTATAGTAATTATTAAAACAAACTGCGAAGTTTCACGTTCACACGCAGTAAAAAGACATGAATATCAACAGGTGTCTAGTTCACTGTTAAAATTTTGCAATTTAAAAAGTTACTAGAATTAGCGGTAATTTCAAAATCTTACCAATCTAAACTTAATGTAAGTACTATTTTTATGTACACATACCTGGTTTTTGGTCTAGTCAATATAATCTTGATTTCTAAATTTTGCTTATTTGCTCATTACGTTTTAGATTGTACAGCTACATTAAGTTAGTGAAAGATTTGTAAAATTTTGAAATTCCCACCAATTTTAGTAACTTTTGAAATTTCAAAGATTCAGCAAGTTGGTTCAAATACAGCAGACAACTGATTGTCGCCATGTTTTGTTAGTGTCGTTAGTGCGCACACGCGTCTCTTACTAAATTATTGGTGCCAATTCGTTTTATTTACTCTAACTAGGGTAACATCAACACTAGCAAACATCTTTTTACCAATTTAAATCACTTTTTAACGGTTTTTCTTCTCTTAACAAAATTAGAATTAGAGTAGATTTTCTTATACTTTTAAATAGATTACTATTAGATTGAATCTTCGATCTATATAGAGTTAACTAATAATATAGAGAGAATATAGATTTCAGTAGTGAAGAATTATTTTTGTTATAAGTGAGTGAAAAAAATGTTTTTCTACTCTAAAATCTTTACGCAGTACTCTAAAAATTGTTCATGGGGCTGATTTTTTTACTGCGTAATAATTTCTTAATTCCTAACCAAAAATGAAACTAAATAGAACTGTAGTTCTCTTCATTTCCCAAATCAAATTGTATAAAATGTTAGTACCTAGAATAAACGCGAACAAATTGTGCATTATTCAAGCTGCATTTTCCAATAATTAAATTGCAGTCGTTATTAATGTTTGCTTTCCAAGGTGTCTTATAGAGTAGCAAATTGAATTCGTTTGAATTAATTAAATTGTCATTTCATTTTCTGTTTTATCGAAACTTATCTTTTTAAGTCCATCTCAGATGAATTTGCATTTGCAATGATGACATTAACGAATTACATTTCAAATATTATGCGTTTTCTCGAGAGAATTGTAAATTTCTACTATAAAAACTGGCATTAAACATACACAAGTAGTTTCACTAGCAATATGCTTCTGTAGTTGATTAGTAATTAAAATAGTTGTAAAATGCATATAAAGCTGTATGTACATTTTATATTATTCTAGTTTAGACAGTTTTCATTTAATTAAAATGAAATTCGAGGAGTTATAACCATTTGCATTAAAGTTCTACAAATCTTTGTGCGGCATAATTATACAAACGGAACAAATGCATAATTAACTAATTATTAATTAAAGCTATCTTATAATGGATGTTTACATACACGTATAGTATTCTAAATGTACAATATTTTACACAAATTCTCTTGGAATTTTGCTACCATATCAGTGTATTTGAATTTCTAATTAGTACAGTATTTTACCAATACACGTATTGTAGTTAGTACCCAGAAAGGTAAGATCTTTTACAAAGAGAAGTACTTATATCATGATATCCCGACTCATTGACTGATTAATTTCCATTTTTTGATTACATGCATGTATACAAAATTAAAAATTTTAAATCATGTTTAAAATAACACATTATAGTAATAGCAAATTTAAATCACATTAACAATAAATAAATAAATCCGATAGCCAAGGCACCAATTTATTTTCTCATTTTAGTAGAACGACTAAACAGCTACTGAGACAGTTTGCTTGAATTAAAAATGTAACGTTGTAGATTAATTCCTGTGAGAATTAAAATTATCGAATTTGCATATAAGAAATCACAAAAGAAAGATTAGTAATCGCTAAAATAAATTTGGCATCTATTCTCTATTTCAAATAGTAGCGACACAGTGGAGTAAACCTGACACAAACTTTAATAAACATAAAGTTACTACATGCAAATTGTTACCACAATTTAGTAAAACGTTGTTTAAAGATTACAAATACGTAGGTGTATATTATACTAATATGATCGTTTTTACAGAACATGAATGTTCATTATCAAATTAATGTTAAATTCTGGATATTTTTGTGCATGACTATTGTTAAACATAAAAGCGTTTTCGACTTATTCGCACAAATATTGCCCTGGCAGCCTGGCACCGAGCAAGTTCTGGAATAGTGCAAATTAGCACGAACACCGAGCATATGAAACCGAACTATAAATCGAACGCGCGCGAAAACAACCTAACCTCAACTCTATAAACCAACACGTACTCTAAGCTGTTTTTATTTTACAACAAATAGTTGACACATTATACTACTTTATTACATTATATTTAGTTCTTTTTAATATATTATTTTAATACGCATGAAACGACGCCAGAAACTTTTTAACAAACGTTAATAACCTAAAATCAGCTGATGCATAAACCACAGCACGAGCTCTTCGACCTCGTACTTAAAAAACTTAAAAAACGAAGTATGCACGAGTGCATATTTCGTGCATCAACTGTCGCTAAAACGAACACTCGGCACCGAGTTAGTGTAAATCAGCAAGCATAAATTGAACGGTTGCACGGCATCAGTTTTACTCCGTGCAGCATCGGTGCATATAAATCAAAAACGCTGTAAGATTTATTGCACACCGGAATGACAAATATGGCAACTTTAAATGTCGTCAACATCGTTCTGGTATTTTTACTCCAGCGGCGAGATCAATCGTTGTCGGTACTGGCATATAGTCACCACATCTAGTCACCTAGGCCGCACGGGTCGATTAGAGCAATTTTTTGTTTGACTACGATTGGGCAGTGAGGGGGGTTGATATGTCGGATTGATGTCGGGGTAGATTTGCGGGCTGCTTCTTGGTTTACTTGAGTAACGTAAAGCACTGCTTCATCTAGACCCGTAGTAGTTTTTAGGGGTAAATCCAAGCGTAGAGATATGTCAATCAGCTCTTGGAAGTACACCCAGTCTGTGTGCTTATTAGAAAGCGTTGCCAGTTTGTTCTTGTTGATTATATTTGTACCCAACGTCACTAAGATCGGGGAGTGATCGGCAGAAAGATCTAGACAGGAATTTACGTTGAGGAGATTAGTGTTAATTCCTTTTATAAAACATAGGTCTAGGAGGTCAGGTTGTCTATTATGGTCAGTGGGCCAATATGTTGGTTCTCCTGTGGATACTGGCGACAAATTCATATTATTCAATGCTTTTAACATTTCTTTGCCCTTGGTGGTGGTTACCCTGCAGCCCCAGTGGGTATGCTTGGCGTTGTAATCGCCTCCCGAGATAAATCTGTTGCCTAACGTTCGGAAATAGTGTTCGTACGATTCTTGCTTGTTGTTGTGTCGGGGTGGACAGTAGGCCGCTGAAATTGTGAGAGGGCCATACCAGTCTTCGACAACAGTGGATGTGGCTTGTAGGTGCGGTTGACAGTAATTTGGGAGAACGTGATGTTTAATTGTGTTTTTGAAGATCACGACAGTGCCCGCGTGATCAGTGCCGTCTGGATGATTTGTGCTATAGGTTGTGAATTTGGGAATTGTAAAATGGGAGCGGTCCGTGAAGTGGGATTTCGAGATTAGTAAAATGTCAAGACAGTGATTTGTAATGAAGGCGATGAGTTCGTCCCGGTGTTGTGACAGTCCGTCGGCGTTCCATATTCGAACATTTAAAATTTAACAATCATTTTGAACTATCGTTTTTATTTTTTATAACAATAAAATAACACAAATAAACAGGCTGGCACCTAACGACAATCACAGTCTTATTCGATTCAGCCACTTCTTTAGTTTTCCTTTGCCCAAAAAAATCTTAATTAGATAATAGGTCTCTGTTCAAAGTGGACTAGCTAACAGAAGTCGCGCCCTGATAGTAAATTGAAGTTTAACGTAAATATTATACACTTTAAGTCTTGTGTATTTATTTTGTTTTATTGGATAAACAAATAAAAATTGTTATTATTATGTAAATTGTATAATTAGTTCGCCCTGGCATTTTTACACATCTTATATTAAAAAAACGAACCAACAGACAACTTTTGACAACCACTGAGTTATTAATATGTTCTAAATGTCTTGCGCAAGTTTTGTGGGTTGTATTGGGTTATAGCTAGATATATCAAAAGGCAGATGCCTATAAATCATCCTAATGTAAATTTTATACACTAAAGAACATAGATAGTCAGTCTATCTTCCTTGAGTAAATTAATTTTCGGAAAGTATGTTTTGGATATAACCTTAAAGCGTATAATATCGCAAGTTACTATAATAGAAAACCAAAGTAGATTTTTTGAAGGTATTAAAAACTGTTATAGTGCATTAATGAATACCACCGTTGTTTAAAAGTAGATGTAAAAAATAGGAATTTGCTTCAGTGCGAAATTTCTAGATGTGAAATAAAATTAAAAGAAATTTTTTTATACCCTTGGCGTAAAGAGATCGGTGCAAAGCTTTTAGCAAGGGTAGAAGTAGGAAAATGGCCTCATAAACAGTTCTTTAACAATTCAGAAGAATTCTGTTGAAAATTTTAAAGGGTTCTGCATGAAGTGACGGCGAGAATACTTTACATTATACTGCACACCCCTCAATACCTGCATTTTTTCTTTCCTGCTTACAAAAAAGGTGTAGTAATGAAACAATGTAATATACCTTAGCATGACTTGTAAAACAGCGCACTAAAAAGTGATTTTTATTGCTTAATTTTGCATATAAATGAATTTTACTTTTTTTTATGCAGATTGTACTAAAAGCTTTACCAGAAGATAATAATTGGAGTTAAGATAAGACCTAATGAATATGCTGTAGAGGGAATGTCCGCCCCCCCCTTTTAAACCACATTTTAATATAAATTAAGCGTGTTAAATTTGATTAGGTTTTGCTCGCAATTAGCAAGTGGATAACGAGAACAAACTTTAACGATAAAGCTTGATAATTGCTTATTTAATAACTAATTATGCAGCAAATATCGCTAAAAAATATATATTTGTAATCTAGAAATGGTTTATTATTATTAGCATTCCTTCACCTTTACTGGATTGTTCGTGTAGATTTCTACAAAGTGTGAAATAAACATAACGAAAATGGTGTGAAATTCAACACTAAATTTAAAAGTTGCTATCGCACAAAGCAAATACCTATATCGACTAATTTTATCATTTGATCTTTTCAAGCATATCATTATTTTAATTATACTATTATACTTTATGCTACGATTTTTGTTGTTCAACTGCGCAAAGTGACTGATAAAAGATCTCATGTGGCAGTTCACTAAAATATTTCACTTAAGTACATTACAATAACAAACAGTCGATTTCATTCATTCAGTTATTTCTTTAAGATTTTCACACCAGACGTCAACCAAAATAAAGATGAAAGTCCAATCTATCTGCCTACTTTTTCAGATTTGAGGAAAAATTATTTTTCATTGAAAAAACTTACAAGAAAACAGAAAATCAAGTGATTTAAAATATAAACATTTTTTTATAAATATAATATTTATAAAAAAGAATAATTTACAATTAAACATTAATATGGTATGTATAATGATTTAGTTTTTTTAACCTAAATATACATACTATCATGGTATGGGGTACATTTAAAAATAATAATAATAAATAACAAACAGACAAAAGATGACTAGAGCATACAAGTTACCACTTATCATAAAATAATGCACCGGGTAAATGTATTGCAGTATTGAAAAACTACTTTCCACAATATGTTTCTCCCAGGCGGGTCGCTTTATAGTTTTTTTATATTTTTATCAACTATGGACAAGATAACAGAAAACACATACAAATAAATATCCAAAATAATAATAACACAATTTTATTCTTATTAACACAAAACAATGGAATGAGAAACAAACAAAAATAATTGATACCAGAAAAATAGATTTTCTATTATGTGAATTAAAAAATTGAAATATCTCTTATTTATGAATCTTTTTAAATTAAATTATAAAAGAAAAATCCGACTATAAAATTCTATATTTTGCTACTAAATATTTAATTTTTATTAACTATAAAAAAAATTTAATTTATTTTTTAAGCATTATAATTTGTTTATAATTTTAAGCTTGGTATTAGAAGTTTCTCTAACTAAAAATAATAATTAACCAATATTAAAAACTCTCGTTTTTATTTAATGTTAAATTAAATTTTTTTTAAATTGGCGCCACATGATTACCAATTTTATTTAACTCTCCATGTATCATCTGCTTGCCTTCATTACTGTTTGATATTGAAATCAGCAAACACGATCGTTGATTTAAATAATTAAATCCATAAAAAGGTTTTACAAATTGGAATTCCTACTACAGATAATTCTTATAAATCAATGGTAAGTAGGTATTTTATTTTTATTTAACATCCAAATCCAATTATTTTTTAATATACAGTCAAACACCATATTACGAACTTCTATATAGCGAATTTCTCTATATATCGAATTTTTGTGCTGTATACTGCCCTTTTAGAAAAAAATACATATAAAACTGTCTCTAAATAACGAAGTAAAATTTCTATATAACGAATTTTTTAGGCCAAACTAAAATAATTTTTTCCAGGTAAATGTATGTATTATGCATCACTCTTTCTTTCTTAGCAGTAGTAAAAGATTATAAATTTACCCATCTTCCAAGAAGCAGGCACACATTTTTAAAAACCAGTAAACCTTACAAAAGGATTTTGTAAATTTGTTCAAGCAGAAGTTCTAAGAAGGGTTAAAATTGTCATTAAAAGGCCTCCTACAACTGGTTATCTATACTTTCTTACATTATCAGGGGATTTCCAAAAATTTACCAGAATGAGAGTTCTAGGAAAGATTAAACTTCGATTCATGCACATTGTTACTTGTCTAAATAGATTTCAACCCTCTAAGAAAGACTAAAATTCAATTAGGATTTACGTAAACTTAAAAACTTGCATTGCAAATTTTTATTTTAACTTTAGTTTTATGAGTGAACAGCCCTACAGTGTAGTACAAAAAAAGTCAAAGCGAAACTGTTTAACCATTACTGAGAAAATCAACGTGTTGCAGAAAATTGATAACTGTATACAAAAAAGAAAGATATCGCGGCTGGCGGCAAAGTTTGGAATTCCTGCCAGTAGTTTAGCGACTATAATAAAAAATCGGAATCAATTTTAAAATCAGTTGGTGAACTTACAGCAAAACGTTCTAGAACTTATATTTACAACGACGACTACGTCGCGACGTAGAAGAAGCAGTTTTAAAGTGGGTGCATTTAATTGGCGACAAAAATGCACCATTATCAAGACAATTAATTAAACACAAAGCGTTACAGTTTGCGGAATCACTCAAAATTAAAGCATTAAACAAAAGGTGATATTTCTTTATAACGGAATTTCCCTATAGCGAATTTTTTTTCAGGGTTTACCGACTTCGTTATATAGAAGTTCGACTGTAATTTCGACATTTTTTTCTTTGTTAACAATATATCGATTAATTAAGCACTTGTTTAACTTTTGGCACTTCAAAATTAAACACTTTTATTTATTAATTTTAAATTATAACACATTGATGTTTCTCAAAAATTTGTCACTTGACACTTATCATACTTTTATCAACATAACCTTAAATTTATTTAAGTTCAACAAGATGTGTGTCCCCTTTGAAAAATGAAAAAAGAAGAACGTTTTATGAACAAATAGCCGCCCTTCCATCTGATTTGGTCGAAATAAAAGACTTCTATGTAAAATTTCAACTAAACAAATGAATCTTGACACATTATAAATAGAATAACTAAATTCTTGTTTATAAACTTTCATTAATGCAAAAACTAATTAAACAGTCTCGTAGAAAATTAAATTCCGAATTCAAGGATTTACGACACTTAAGCCGAAAAATAATACTAACTTTATAATTTAATGTCAATTAAATAACTATTTCCTAAAACTAACACATGGCTAAATTATCTAATAACACCTTTTTACATAACGTCGGCTTCATATGAAAAGTGCGTAAGTGCCAAAATTGAAAAAAATGAGATTTTAACGTTATCTGGTTAATTATTACTTTTTCTATAAAATAAAAATGAGAAATTCCGAAAATAATTAGTAGAAGTCGCTTAAATAGCAAAAATAAAATCAGGCACAAGTGCAATAGCATTGGCAAGCAACGTGAAAATTGTTACATTTCTTGTAAACAGGTTTTTCGGACTTATGCACTTTTTATGTAAAGCCGACGATAATCCATTAATAACATTATTTGAATGTTTTTAGATGCCAAAAACTGTGACTTACAAGCCAATTTACATAAATCACTTGAACGTCAGAAAAGCGCACTTCAACAATATGTTTTTAGGTGATATCATCAACAAGATCTAACCTTTACATTATAAAGTCTTTCAATTCTGTGGTGATAACGGTACTCCACAAATTTTCACAAAAACAAGCTACCAAATAGCTCTATAATTATGAAATGGATCAAAATTACATTCTGAAGATATATCGTTAATATGAAAACAAAGTTCTAACTAAAATTTTACAAAGTTTCTTTGTTTTAATTACCTAGATTTAATTTTATAAAGGAAAAACTATTAAAAATTTTAATTGCAAAGTCAGTTTACGCAACCAATCAATTGGGCGGCTCTAAGATTGCATAAGAATTTTTATTAACAACGTTGTGTGTGTGTTCTCTCTTAGGCATAATCAAATTTCATGACAATACGTGGTTTTATTATCTAAAATTATCCCTTAATTTTATAGTTACTGTTTAAATGTATATTTATGTCAACTGAAAATAAAACTAAATAATTGTGCAAATATATTAAATATCTTTTAATAGAAAACATTTACCGCAATAGGGAAAACAACTGCCGTTATATAAATGAAAATCTAATCACGCTTCCATTTGGCCATCCTTGGCTGTTGATGTCTTTTGCTTCTTTAATAAATGTCGTTAATCATTTTCCTTTTGTTTGCTTTTATTTTAATATTTTTTTCTAATATTACTAGCTACAGTGCATTAACTTATTAGATGATTAATGCTAATTAATCAACAATTAATATTAATTCATTTACGCATGTAAAATATGCTTTCAAAATCTAAAACTTCGTTTGTTTTGGTGTTGAAATTCTATAACAAAGAGGGTAGATGAGTAGGAAAGAGATGCATTATTCCCATTACTCAATGTGGGTCTGTAATTTTAGCAAACGAGTCCATCTACATTGCGGAAAATTATTTAAAGGCTATGTCAAAACCGTTAGTTTAAGTTAAGTAAGGCCCCATACTAATGGCATTTCTATTCCAAAGCATAACCTATTTAAAAGAAGATATTCAAATTTAAAAATTGAACCACTTATATCTATAAAAAAATTGTGAAAGTTTGACCCGTTTGAACCCAAGAAATAGTATCAATAATCTTACATTGAAAATAAAAGCTGGAAAACGTTTTGTATTAAAAGCTTTTTTGGTTCCCTACTTAAAAATGCTGTTTGTTATGTTGCAGATTTCTAACGTAATGATATATGTAAAAAGAGCACGTGCCTGTGGTAATGGTTAATTATTATTGAAGATTTAATACAAAGTGATATATGACAACATTAATAACATTATTTTCTTTTATGTAAGTAGAGTATTCTTACATAACTGTGGCATAATTCTGTTTTTTCTTAGATTAACAAACAGTAATTTGAGTTGATCATTAGAAGGTACTTAAGTTAGACCGATAAATAATATCAAACAATAAAATATATTAATACCAATGAATAAAAGTAAAAGCGATTGACCCACAACTTGCACAAAAGCATTCATTAATTTAGATCAGTATCTCTCTGGAAAAATAGTGATTAAATCTTACCATTATAAAGCGCTCAATTTTGAAGATATTAATTTTGTTTCGTTTTTAATTCAAAATATATTTTCATCTTTGAATCTGTTAAAATAAAAATATGCGTGAATGTGTTTGCTTTTTTGTTGGATTCTTCCCTTTTTTAGTAACATATTTATATAATTTCCGCTTATAGTATTGTAAAAATACAAACGAAATAAAAGTTAATTCTTTGAAAGCACTCTAATAAATTAGTTTTAACCAAAATAGCATTTTATGACACTTTCTAGCCTAATATATTATTTCAAGTCAAATTTCTTTATTATTAAAATGTTCACAAAAGAACAAAACGCTTTTAAAACTATAATTTTGTTTTACAAGACACCATAATAGCTAAGTGGAGCTGTACTTCAATAAGTTGGTTTCGGGTCTCGAAGTTCTATAGTGTCTGTATTTAGTAATAAACATATAAGAGAGATTTTTGTTTAAGTTTGTTATTGGAAGAAAGGGTATCATGTTTCACTGTGATTGGGGAATATGGCCGGCCGTCTTAAAAGAAAAAATGATGCATTTTCCTTTTTAGAAAACAGTTTTCAGAAAGTGTGTATAAAATGCACGCGCCTGGGCGGCCTTGGCGGTCTTGGCGTCTATACTCAAGCTATAAATTTGTTTGGCTATTAGAATGCGAGTGGGTAATACCTATTACATCTTAAAATCTATGGTTTGATTTAAAAAAAGTTTTATTTACACTATCATTTTGTTGGGTTTATTGGTTAAACCATTATGTGGAATTAAAGATTATGATAATCTGCTGAGGTCTCTTTGTTTGATAACTTGGGTTAATTTAACGCCAAGGGTGTAATGAATGGTGTGACCTAGAGGTCTGCGAAAAATCTTAGAATTTGCTGCGGATTCTTACTAAAGTGTAACTAATAATATTAGATTTTAAAAGTCTTGTGTTCTAGAAATGTCGAGTTAACTTCCGTAATTTTCTTAGACAAGCTATTAAAAAACGTGATTCAATGTTTCGATATTAGTTCCGATTATCGTACAGTAGTGATACACTGAATAATTAATATAAAAAACATAAAGTCAACAAGTCTAAAAGTAGAAATAATTGTAACGTCTGAAGATTCAGTTTGTTTTAAAAGGAGTTCAGTGCATAACTACAACTGTGCAGGTTCCAGCATCTATAGTATATACCAACAATTGGTTTTTGAGATATTATGATTTTTATAGTTATAGTTGATTATTATGTGTTAGTTCTAATGTGGTTTAAAGTTAAAACAAACGCACAAGAATAAATGGATTATTGGTGAATCACTCCTTTAGTATCAAATTGTGCATTGCATATTTTGTTAACCGATTTTCATGAATTTGAATTAATATACAAAGTTAAAAACATTAATCATTTGTTGACCCAAGTTATTTGCGGTCTATTTAACGAAAATTGAATAATAACAATAAGTGTCAAAAAACGTAACTCAGATGGAAGTCATTTCCCGAATTGTAGATTCTCATCGTTGCTTCTAAAGAGTAACAATAAACAATTTGGGTAGCGCCTTCTAGTTTGTTCAATTATTCCTGTATCCTACCTGATATTAGTACGACTTCTGTGACGAGTCCCTGTCGGGTGCTATATTTTGCGTAAGTATATGTTTTGTAAAGTTGAAACAGATCAAATAATTATTTATTATTTAATAACAAGCAAATATTTGATTATTTTTGTTATTTATTTATTTTGATTTAATCAAAAGGTACAGTTTACTTCCACAACCTATCATAACATTTCCAGTCGCGATATAACCTGCATATGAGTTATAGACATAACATTGCCCTTTTGTACTGGCACTTTATCGATGTCCCAAACCATATTTTAAATGAATTAATGAACATAATGGAGCCTGCGTTTTGGCGGTAGTAAAAACATCCGGACTAGGTAACATACAGGTGTGTCTTCGATTCGATGCACTGAATCAATATGTAGATGTAACAATCGATGCAATATAGAGTCAGCGATATACAAGTGATGTTAGTGCACAGCTCGTATTCCATAGGCCGTGGGTTCAAATCCCACCTGAGCTAGCAGAATGTGTCAAATAAAGAATTCGGTCACCTCCACTACGCGTGATTTGTCTTTGCATGTTAGATGGGGGACATATGACCCTAGCAGCTGGTTCCTCTGTAATGTAAGTGTGAAATAAAAAAAACAATATATCTAAAGCGTCCTGTCGATATAAATATATAAAAATTACATAGCAAATATATCAATATATCATTGACATCTCTAGACTGGGCTGGTTTTGGAATACTTTATAGAAAGGAAAAGCTTAATAAGTGCACAACAATAAGTGCTGTAGATGACGCTAACGATAACTTTTGAGTATTGTATCGCCTTATAGTTATTAGTTACTTGGTACATTGGCGACGACACTTAGCATCGTTAATTAAATTTTACAAAAACACACAGCCTATTTAGAACTTCCACTATGCAATAATAAAATGACTATAAAGGACTATAATTTTATAATAAATGTACTTGCGTGATGAACATTCGTCACGGTCTGATTTTCTTGAGTGTCACTAATCAGTAATTCTAATATTTTCCTACCTATTAGAATTAGATAAATCTATCTCTTTTCTTGTCGATTGTAATCATAACATTAGTTAGAGACACCTTTAGTAATGGCTTGGGAATACGGCTCAATGTCTTTAATGGACAAAAAAGAAAGGTTCAAAAATGCCTTGACGTGAATGGCGAGCACTTTGAATAATTGTTGTAAATCGATGATATGTAAATTAATCATATCTCTACTGTGTTTTTGATTGCACCTGTTATTTTTAATTTCTAGATTATGTTGAGTTAGAGGTTTTGTTTACTGTAATAAATCAAGTTGCTCCAAACTAAGACATGAATTATTCTTTTAAACGCCGATTAAGACTTGAAATTTTGTAAATCGCATAAGCGTTATAAATAATTTTATATTTTAAAATGGTGGTAACGTAGTTAGCACAAAAGTATATGAAACTCGAGTGTTTAAAACAAATCGAAAGTTATGGAAACTTGACTCTTTGGGTGTCTTTATTATAAGACACTTACCGATCTCTATATATACTGTATAAAAATAAATAAATAAAAATATAAACTACGTTTACTTACGTTTGTTATCAGAAGAATGTCAATATTTGTAAATATTAAATTTTCCCAACATTTTGATATTTTGTTTGCAAATTAAAATAAAATTTCTATGTACACAAACACTGGACCCTACCTTAACCGCAAAGTCCATTTTGAGGAAAGCCTAAGCACACTCTGGATTAACGAAATGTTTGCAGATGAAATGTTTGTAAGTTACAGGGAGAGCACGTTAACTAATTAACATGAAGAGAAGTTTATAAAAGAGTAACCGAGCTACTTTTCTGTTTTAATTTTCTAAGTTTTGTAAATTTCCACGATTAAATTTAATTAAACGTTGCACTTTGGCCGGTTAATAAAATGAAAAACCTTTTAGCGAGTTCACTTGACTAATATAAATTAAATTTTCAGAGATTTAAATTAAAATAATTAATAATTATTATTGAGAAGAAATCAGCAAAAAATTTTGTTCTTAATTTCTTTAAATATATTTTATTGGTAGTAAATCGATAATAAAAATTAGAATCTTTAGTGATTTTTGACATGTTCGTTACAAAATCATTATTATTTTGCTTCTACAAATCTAAAATATTCAAGCTTGTGTAATCAAACGAAGATTGTAACGATAAACTTACCAGTTGAATCGTCCTAGTATTTTCACTCGTACGTATTTTTACACAAAAAGCATAATGCAACAAGCGATGTAGACTGACGCTGGACGTCGAGACGCTTTAGCGGTAACTGGGTCAATATTTCTCCCCAACCCAACCTCCTCAGCTTATGAAATTACTATATAAAACGAATGTATAGAGGAGGGGTATAAATGATAGCCGCACACCATTAATTTCGGCCTTTAACTCTGCTTCGTGACAAAGCCATTGCAATTTCGTATGTAATTATTCATAGTTACGGCACCAACAGTACAATATTGATCCACCAATTGGATAAATATTTCAGTTTTCAGTTAGTTATCATTAATAAACCAAATAAACGTAACCGCTTCACTAATCGAACATAAATGTGAAAATCGGAAAATCGGAAACCGGCTACAAACGGAAATTTGTAGAGGAGTAGAGCGAACTAATGAACCGTTTATCCTATTGTAAGTTACAGTGAAATAATTTAATGTGGAAACTTGTTCACGGAAATGTGGAAAAGAAAATAATGGGAGAATAAATTTTTCACCGATAAAATATAAATTTTGCATGTACGTTTTATTTCAAGCTTGGAAAGATTGTGCTGTAAAAAACACAGAAAAATATTTACCCTCAGCCTAGCCTGTTTAAATCGATATTCTCGTATTACTGCGTATTTTCCTCGGTGTTGTGTCCATTAATTTTTCCCTTTGTTTTCTTAGCGATGAAATTAGATGACAATATTAGTTCATTTTCTGTTTAATTGAAAAGAATTATGTAATAGTTGATTGTGTTGAATATTTCGTAGCACAAGCACAAGCATAGGTTCACAAAGCTTCCTCTGTCAATTCTATTGGAAACACGAACGGACCCATTTGTCTGTACAAGATTTGTTTATTATCTCAATTTTCTTGTCTAAATGTTTTACGATACTTCAAGCTTGTGTGAATGCAAAAAGAGAGAATGTACAAATTTACATAATGCTTTATTCTTGTTGTTGCGTCCATTATATTATTTAATCAAGTATTGTTAATATACTTTTCGATGTTGCATAGTAACCTACTATTATTATTGTAACTTTGTCATTAAAATATGATTAAAATGTTGATTTGAGTAAAAATGTCATTCTGTTCTTTTTTATAAATTTCATTAAAATAAAAGAGGATAAACAAGAATTTTAAACGCTTAACATTTCTTGCGTTAATTACCATGGTCCTTCGAAGCAAATAGAACCAGATCCAGCCTGAATATATAACAGCACAAGAAGATTCTGGAAATAATTCATCACTGAGTTCAAAAAGTCAAAAATTCTATATTTTGACAAACAGTCAACAGCAAGTTAGAATTTGAAGTTTTGAAAATACAAATTGAATTAAGAATAAGTTTGAAAGAACCTGAGGTTAGTGCACACCTACTTTTTCTTTTTTTCCACTGCTATACTTACTGCTACATGCATATCCTATATACTCTATAATTATTTTACTTGAGTTACATTTTTTGACAGTGAAGTAACAAAGATATTCTGGAGTTACAGTAATACTTTGTAATTAATATTAATACTACTACAGTAATCAAAAAATCTCATATATATTCAAAAGCTGCCGAATTAGGTGACTGAATTACGTGACTCTTATTTACTTTTATGCCTGAAAAGGAAGAAAAACTTATATCGTAAGCACTAAAGCTCCTGTAAGCTAGACAACTGCTACTAAACTCTGAATTCAAAAGAAAAGAACGATGGATGCTTGTATTAACATCAATTAAACACATATATAAAATTGAAAACACAAACTTTATTTAACGAACAAAATAAAAATTCAAATGGAAAGTCAAAGTAAAAAAAATGTTATTCAAAATAACCTTAGTAGTTTTATATTTGAGGATGAACTTTACAAGTTAATTATTATTCATGACATTAACAAGAATCATTCATTATAACCAACCTTGTATATTACGATATATTTTCCCCTTTTTAAAATGTAATCCTTTTTATTGGTAACACTGCGATGAAACCAATCAGCTGACTTCTTGTTTATAAAATATCATCGATACGTAGATCGATGTCAAAAAATAAATTCAATCAGAATTTATTAAAACAATCACTTTCACTTTCAATAATTGTTACACAATAATTAAATCTACTTTTAATCCTTGGAAATTGTTCAGGTAACACTTTTAGTTTAATTTTAAACTTTATTTATACAATGACATTTATGTCAAAAACATATGATTGAAGTATAACCTCAAATTAATTACAGATTCTAACCGGAGCCGGGCATAAGTTCTGCCTGCTACGTTTTATCGACTGACTTTGTTACAATTTGCCCCAGATTATATAGTTTATGCCAGAACAAACGAAAACTGACATTTTTTCAAAACAATGAAACATCGAGTAAGCTCGTGACGTCACTAATCCCGCACAGCTGTTATTTTTTTATCATTAATCCTAATTCTGTTATTACAGAATTGTAGCCCTTGAAGAAAAGATCAAAAAGGTATTATACCTTTTTGATGTATTACCAATGAATGTATTAACATTCATTGTCCCAAAATGTATCGTAACGAAGATATTCAGGAAAAACGATTTACAATATACACATCTCGTTACAATCTAATTACGTATAAAGTTCAACAAATCAAGGTTCATCCTTTACAAACTAGTTACATGAATACATGACACAGGTAATACAAATAATTTCTCCATAGAAACATCTTTACAATTTACTATAAACATAATTTTTTTAGAGTACGAACACCAATTAATGCATATACAAGTGCCAGCTTAAATATTAAGTCAATGTTTATCAATTTATGCTCAAAATGTCCAGCATACAATGCTCTAAGCACTTACATCAAAACAATGGTGAGGAAAAACAGTATAAGAGTCTATCAGAGTCATATCAATACGAACGACAGGATTTAATACCTTCATTAATTGAAGTGATTAGAAATCTTATAAACAAATTCAAAAATTAATTGTATTGTATAAATCACAACAAGATTGACCTAATTAATCTATTTTCGGCTAATTAGCAACATAAACTTGAGCTGGCCTCCTGGAAAATAGAAAAATTTATCTAACGTTAAACATCGTAATCTGTAAATTTAAATATGGAAATTACTTCCTCCTAACAAGTGAGAAACCGTCCCAAAGTGTAACTTGGGTTGCCGTATTTATGATCAAGCAATCTAACTAATTGATATACTTTTTCTAAAATAAAACCTATTTATTTATGCATAAGAAATCTAGGTTATGTTTGCATGGAATTTTTATTCTTAGTTTTTAATTTAAACATTAATGAACCTAACTATGGTCCTATGTATAGCCTTTATATTAATTATGCCCATGACATAGCATGTCCCTCTTTTAATTTAAATCTGATATGAAAATATTTGTGTTAACGTTTCCGTTCCGTTGTTGATAAAATTTTCAATACGGTGATTTGATATCACCGCGACGATAACCCAGAAAATGAAATAAAATTTTAAAATTGCACAATTTTATAAATTTTATTTTATTTTTAACATTGAAAATTTTTATACGCGTATGACATTATATGAATAAATCACCGATACATGAAATCTATTAGGGGTAGATTTATATTTGCTATCTAAATATGCTAATTCATAAGTTGTGTCTCCACGTTTCCTAACTATTCTGAATGATAATAATTGAAAATGTTTAAATATTTCTTTAACGTAGCGTTCTAAATTCACATTTGAAAAAACCTTCTTGTTCCAAACTTTATATAAAATAACGTCCATATTCTGTGGACTTTCAAATTGAGGCTTTGTTTTTGTATTTAACTTCCTAGCATCCAGACAAAGTCTTATAGATTCATCGCGTTTCTTTACAACGACAATCGGATTGACATAACACGTTTTTGATCTTTCGATAATATTATTTTCTAACATAACGGATATCTCTTGTTTTATCTGCTCACGATGTGCAAATGGAATAGGATATATCTTTACCTTGTAAGGCTCTTGATCTATTAATTCTAATTTATGTTCATATTTTTGTGCTATGCTGGGTTCATCATTTATTAATTGAATATTTTCTCCAATAATCTTAATTATCTGCTTTCTGCATGGTTTGGCTTGGTTTCCGATTTGTTCCTCTACTATTAATTCTTTTCCACATATTTGGTTGCACATATTTGTTACACTCTTTGGTACTATAATAATAATAATAATAATAATAATAATAATAATAATAATAATAATAATAATAATAATAATAATAACCCGCAGGGTGGCTGAAAGCGGGCAGCCATTGGGGAGTAGCGCCCCCACGGGTACCAGCTCAGTACACCTCGTTCCAACACACATACCTGCCCGTAAACTCAACCATATAAACACACAGTTTTCTAAATTAATCCAAACACACTCACACTACACACATGTACACTGCATACGGGCAGGTCACCAACACGCACACTCATTCCTTGTTTGACAGCGTGGGGAACTAGTAGCAGTCTGGGATCCTTGTACTCGCCTGCTGGAGGGTACAGCGGATAAAACTGGGTTCCGGGGTGTGCACTCCCAGGCTGCAAGGTAGTACAGGGGCCCGGGTCGGTCTAGCCAACATGACCTGGCTGCCCTATCAACTTGCGAAAATCTCGCTTATGCCGTAATGCCAGGTGGCGCCTGGACCGGGAACCTTGCGGTATAATGCGGGGGGCTCCGTCGAGGCCACCAGAGTCGGGTTCTTTGGAATCCTTTGGCTGTTGCTGGTTCCTCAAGTTGTCAAACACAAAAAGGAATGAAGAACATAAATACATTAGTCCTACACTCACTCACACTTAAACAAAATTTAAAAACTTTATGATGATTAATGATAATATGGACGACGTTTTAAAAGTGCCCCTTGCGCAAACGGAGCTTCCCGGCTCCACCCTTTCTAATACACCCAACTCCTCCACCCTAACCAACTCCTCTACATCCTTTATTCCAACCCCTCCTCTATATCCATCTTTGGTCAATGACCCACCAAATGTTGGTTTAGAGAAAGAAAAATTAGTTAAGAAAAGGAAAACTGTTCCATTTGGTTCAGATGAGTCTGTGAATATTTCAGAAGTTGTGCCTAGATTCCTTGTAATCGTAAAAGAAGATGGTGATTTCTCGAAAATCAATCCTTTCCTCATTAACAAAGTTATTCAATCGAACGTTGGTGAGGTAAAAAGTATCCGAAAGGTTCGAGAAGGTTTGTTAGTAGAGACTGCGTCTACCAAACAGTCTAAAAGATTGCTCCAGTTAACTACCTTTGGAGATTTTAACGTTACAGTACGACCGCATCAGTCCTTAAACTATTGCAAAGGAGTCGTATCATGTAATGATCTTGTGAACTCTTCCACTGAAGAAATCTTAGAATCACTTAAGAAATTTAACGTCACTGAGGTGAAAAGAATGACTTTCAGAAAAGACGGTGTTTTGCAAAATTCAGGGTCCTTGCTACTAACCTTCGCCGGTACTGTCTTGCCAGAGAAGATAAAAGTCGCTTTTTATTCTCTTCCAGTTAGGGCTTACATCCCAGCACCACTGAGGTGTTTTCGATGCCAACGGTTTGGTCATTCGGCTGCCAGATGTTCAAAGGAGCAAGTTTGTGTTTGTGGGAAGCCACTGCATGAGGGTCAAGCGTGCCAAGCACCAATTCTCTGCGTAAACTGTAGTGGCGAACATTCGGCTAGATCGCAGAATTGCCCAGTGTTTAAAGAAGAATTGGCGATTCAGAAAATTAAAACAACGAAAAAATTATCTTATGCTGACGCTAAGAGAGAAGTCGTTGGAATGAACCCCCCTAGCGTCTCGTACGCAAAAGCTGTAAGCAGTGCTCCGAGATCTACACCTAGTGCACCTAATACAGAAAGTATGAACGCTATAATTCCTGAAATCAAAAAATTATTTGATGACTTCGTCAAATCCTTCACGGAATCACTGCGTCAGGAAAGAAGAAAAATAGCACCATTGATTAGCCCTGCACCGTTGGAAGTAGATAACCCAAATAAATCGTCTAGTTCTAGTTTCGTACCACCTTTTACATCCCAAAATTCCATATCTGTCCAAAACATTATACCTTCCCTTCCACCCCTAACAATCACTCAGTCGTCTCAACAAATATGTGACACTGAGGAGCTATTCCCTGAGAACCTAGAAATGTCTTTCTCCAATTCCCAAAATTCTGAGAACGCGGGATCTATATCCCAGTCAGATTTGGAGGTTTCGTCCCCCAGAAACACCACAGCAAAGAAAAAGGGATGGCCTAAAGGCAAACCAAGAGGTCGACGAACCTCTTTTAAAAAATGAGTATTTAGTAATTTACAGTCGAAATAATACTATATTAAACATGCTTTATCTTTTCTCCTGGTATATTTTATTAATTTATCTCTCCTGTTCTACAATGATCATAAATAGTTATACTTTATACGTTTATAAACACTCCTACTTCTCTACATTATGAATAATAAAACAAATTTCCTTATTCAAGTCAATTGTAATGGTCTTGTTTTACACTATCCGGAAATTAAAAAGATCATTGTAGACAAAGACCCGTTCTGCTTGTGTTTACAAGAAACCAGATTGAAAGCTAATCAAAACTTCAATCTCCGAGGTTTTAAATGCTTTCGATCAGATGCTAGAGGTGGAGATAGAGCGCATGGAGGTGTAGCCATTTTTATCAAGAATGGAATTTCCGCTGAGGAAGTAGTCCTTAATTCTACCGTTCAAGTTATAGCAGTGAGCTTGCTACATCCTGTAAAAGTCACCATTTGTAATGTATATCTACCAAATGGTCCCAGAAACGTTGCAGAAATGCAAAATATTATTAATCAACTCCCTTCGCCATTTCTATTCGTGGGAGATTTTAATTCTCACAATCAGATATGGGGATCTGAAACTACGGATTTGAACGGTAGAATTATAGAAGATGTTATTTCCGATAATGAATTAGTTTTATTAAACACAGGGAAGGCTACGTTCATAAATGCCAGGTCTAACTCGTTTTCACATCTGGACATTTCAGTTTGCTCTCCACCTCTAGCTCTGCAAATAGAATGGGATACAATGGAAGAGGAAATCTTTTCAGACCACATACCTATATGTATGTCGTTTCCTCGGGGTTTAAAAATCTCATCACTTCCACCACGTTGGGTTGTAGACAAAGCTGATTGGGAAAAATACGAAGCAGCCATACCTGAGATACGTTTTTCAAATAATACATCAGAATGCGTCGACAACTTTACCACAGCCATTTTAGATGCAGCTGCAATCAGCATCCCGAAATCATCGGGACATTTACCAAAACGGGTTGTTCCATGGTGGAGTGATGAGATTGAAAACATAGTCAGGAGAAAAAAACAGGCATTAAATCGTTTTAAAAGAAATCCAACGACTGAGAACTGTATAGCTTTTAAACGTCTTCGAGCTGAAGCAAGACGAGCTATTCAAATGTCAAAACGCAAGAGTTGGCAAGGGTATGTTTCGTCACTTACTCCAACTGTACCACCCAGTGAGATCTGGAGGAAGGTAAGAAAGATTTCTGGTAAACAAGTTAACAATCTGCCGTCGCACCTTTGTATAGACGATAGGACGGTGTCAGAACCTGCAGTCATGGTTGAAGTTATGGCGGAGCACTTTAAAAAGGTCAGTAGCTCCGATAACTACAGCGTAGAATTTCAACGCCACATTGCTGACACCGAGCTAAATCTAGACTTTACTACAGACTCTGACTATGCTTACAACCAGAACTTCACAATAGCAGAACTAGAACATGCCCTTGCGTCATGCTCCGATTCAGCTCCTGGCCCTGACGGAATACCGTATTCTTTGTTGAAGCACCTCCCATCTTCTAGCAAAAACTCTCTACTTAAGCTCTATAACAAAATCTGGCAGGCTGGTGAATATCCAGAGCAATGGAAAAATGCTATAGCAGTTCCAATCTTAAAGCCTGGGAAAAATCCAGATCAACCGACGAGCTATAGACCCATCTCTCTTACTTGTTGCATTGGTAAACTCTTCGAAAAGATGATCAATTATCGGTTGGTATGGTATATAGAAAGGCATAACTTGCTATCTCCATACCAACACGGATTTAGACGCAACAGATCAACAGTTGACAACTTAGTCTCACTGGATAATGCCATACAAAACAGCTTTGCGTTACGCCAACATACAGTCGCTGTCTTTTTCGACATAGAAAAAGCATATGATATGGCATGGCGCCATAACATCTTAAAAACGTTGCATAATTGGGGGGTCAAAGGAAAAATGGGTCTATTAATAGAGAGTTTTTTGTCGGAACGGAAAATACATGTCAGAATGGGCAATGTAACGTCATCTCCAGTCGTCCTAGAGAATGGTATTCCCCAGGGATCAACATTAAGCGTAACATTGTTTATTATTGCCGTCAACAATCTGTTAGAAGCAATCGATGGGGAGGCCGTAAGTAAAATGCTGTACGTTGACGATTTGTGTCTTTACAAGTCTGCTTCATCAATGGAAGATATAACTACAGAACTACAAACTGCAGTAGATCGACTTTATAACGCAGCCAGTAACATAGGATTTAAATTCTCAGAGCAAAAAACGGCATGCGTTCACTTTTGTCGACTGCGATCATGCCAAGAGAATCCGGTTATTAATTTAAATGGGTCGCCTATTCAGTTTGTAGATTCCATAAGATACCTCGGACTTACCTTTGATTCGAAGCTTAATTGGAGAAAGCATGTTACCGGTTTACGCGCTAGATGTCAGCAATCCCTGAATATTATGCGATGCCTGGCAAATATCAATTGGGGAAGCGACAGAGACACTCTAATTAGTATATATCGTGCAACAGTTTTATCAAAACTCGATTACGGCTGTTTTATATACGCTTCTGCACGGAAATCTGTTTTGCAAAAGTTGGAACCGATTCAGAACATGGGGCTTAGACTAGCCACCGGAGCCTTTCGTACTAGTCCATCGATATCCCTGTGTTGTGAATCGGGTTTTCTTCCACTTAAACAAAGACGTGTGTATTTACTCATGCAATACGCAGTAAGAACATGGGGACAACCCCATCACCCTAGCTACCATAACTTTTTTTCCGAAGAACTTGAAGAGATATATTCTTCTCGTCGCACAATAACTCGACCGTCTAGAATTCAATTTACAGAATCTTTGAACGACTTTGAAGTCAACAACTTGCCTTTAGTATACCGGTTGGGCCCGTGTGAAGTACCTCCGTGGAACCTGTCAAAGCCAATCTGTCATACAGAATGTGCTACAGTCAAAAAAGGGGACATTAGTACCATTTTTTATGTAACAACATTTAAATTTATTCTTAGCAAATATCCTCAAAGCTTAGTCATATATACAGACGGGTCTAAAACAAGGACGGGAGTGGGAGCTGCAATTTACGTCCAAGACAGTTCTTACTCTTGGACATTACCTCCCATCGCGAGCATATATACCGCCGAGCTCTATTCCATATGGCAGGCTTTGAGGTATTTTGAAATGTCTACGCACACGTCAGTACTAATTTGTACAGATTCGAAAAGTTCCACGGAAGGTCTAACTGACACTTTTAATGATGATCCTCTGGTTCAGAGTATTTTAACTTTAATTCAGTGGCTGGAATCTACAGGAAGAAAAGTCGTTTTTGCTTGGATACCCAGCCACATAGGCATACTGGGTAATGAAAAGGTCGACGAGGCAGCCCGTCTGGCTGCAAACACAGGAGTAATCGACCAAAACATCCCCATTCGCCATAATGATTTGTCGTGTCATTTGAAACAAAAAACAATCTCCTCATGGCAGATCATTTGGTCTAACAGCGAATCGAAATTAAAAGCTGTTAAACCAGAAGTGACGAAATGGAGATATCCAGTATCACTAACAAGAAGAGAACAGGTGGTAGTCTGTAGAGCTAGAATAGGACACACTCGGTTGACTAATACTTACTTGCTGGCAGGCGGACGGCCACCAATATGCGAACATTGTGGAGTAACACTAGGAATTCGGCATCTGCTTTTAGACTGCCCGCAATATGATATTCAGCGTCAGAATTTACACCTACCTGATAACATGACAGAATGTCTAGAGGATACCCCAAACTCCATTATAAGGCTTATAGCATTTCTGAAATCTACACGTTTGTTATGCAAGCTGTAACTGATCGCCATTAATAAGTATATAAATGTTATCTTTGACTGTGATAAATAATAAAAGCATAGTGTTCTGTTTAAAGATATATATTTTATATTTATTTACATATATTTATATTTATACAAATCATTTTATATTTATTTTTATTTTTCTATTATATTTTATATTTATTTATACACACATTTATATAGTTATATTTTTACACATATTTTATTTATACACATATTTTATATATACAATTGCTAAGAGGTTTAGATTCGTTTTATAGTAATTTTATTTCAAATATCTTGTTTGTATCGTTTTTTGTTTCTCGTTCCAACGTTTTAAAATGTACTACGTGTGATATGAAATGTATTATCTATGCGTACTGCATGTGTATTGTGTAACTCCACACAATTACATATCTTACCTTGCAAATAGGAGATAGCATCTTCTTAAAGTAGAAATACGGCTAATAACCTAAGCTGTTGATGCCGTTAAATAAATAAAAAAAAAAAAAAAAAAATAATAATAATAATAATAATAATAATAATAATAATAATAATAATAATAATAATAATAATAATAATAATAATAATAATAATAATAATAATAATAATAATAATAATAATATTTATTTCCAACAGAAACAAGTTCCATTTACAGGAAATATACATAACATGTGTGGAAAATAGCAATAACATAAATATATCAATCGTGAACTTAAAATAGCTAGTACAGATAGTTTGAGCATTACGAACATATAATTGCAACTGATAACAGCAGATACCCTAGATATTACAATTACCTTAGACATGATTATAATTATTAGACATAATCATTCACTAATTTACGAAATTGATGAAATGATAGATTAAACAAATCCAAGTCTAGCTCCAAGTTATTAAAACGCCTTTGAGCTGCCAACATGGGAGCCATAAGATGAGAGTTTGTTCTAGGACAAGTATAATAAAATGTAAGCCTATTATTGCGGGTTCTTATATCCGGAACTTTTATATTAATTTTGGATAATCAAAATGGAGCATCAATCATATCATTTAAGATTTTATATAAAAACAGCAATAACTGACTTTCTCTCCTCGAAGAGAGAGATTTTATGTTAAAGTGATTAAGTAATGAGCTGTAATCCTTAGAGACATTCGCAATATTACCATCTTTGTATAAGCAATACTTCAGCATTTTTTTCTGCACCCTTTCAATTTGTATTATGTGAGATGTGTATATGGGATTCCATATGATTAATCCATATTCAAGTTTTGTGCGCACTAGGGAATTAAACAGAATCATTATTGTCTCAATATTTGTAAAAGATTTAGTATTCCTAAAAATAAACCCCAATTGTTTTAATGCATTGTTAACCACAATCTCATAATGACAGTTAAAAGAAAATGACGATATGAAATGAATTCCCAGATCATTGCATTCTGTTACTCTAGGTAGAGTATTATCATCCATTTTATAAGTATGATCTATTATATTAACCCTACGTGAAAACGACATGGATTTGCACTTAGCTATATTGAAATATAACCTATTATCAATGGACCACTTATAAATGCCATTTAAATCCTCTTGTAACAAACGGCAATCTTGTTGATTTCTTATAACTTTAAAAAGTTTGAAGTCATCAGCATAGATGAGATTTTCACTGTTGTGAACCTGAGTCGATATATCATTTATAAATAATATAAAAAATAGTGGGCCAATGACACTACCTTGGGGCACACCGGAAGAAGCTATATAATCACTGGAGCGATACCCATTACAATACACAGTCTGAATTCTAGACGTTAGATAAGAATAAAAAAATGTAGTTAAATTATTGGTAAAACCTATTTTATTTAATTTGTTTAACAAGAGTCTGTGGTCAACAGTATCAAAAGCTTTGGAGAAATCTGTATATATAACATCCACCTGAAATCTCTTCTCCAAAGCTTCCGAAACACATTGGGAAAAAACTGCTAAATTTGTTGTAGTGGATCGCTTTGTTAGAAATCCATGCTGAGTTGTGGAAATAATATTGGATAGTTGGGGTCTTAACGAATTGTTCAATGTAATTTCAAAGACTTTTCAGAAAGTGTTTAAAAGGGCAATTGGGCGATAGTTTCTTATTTCGGCCCTAGATCCGCTTTTATAAATTGGAATGATCTTTCCATCTTTCCACTTTGAAGGGAAAGTACTTGTTACCAGTGATAAATTAAAAAGTTCCTTTAAAGGAGCTGTAAGAAATTCAGCCACACCCTTTACTATATAAGCCGGAATATTATCAGATCCCATAGATCTAGAGTTACTCAATTGGCGAATGGCAGTTAATATGTCATCAGTGTTGATCTTGTTAAGACTGATTGTATTACTTATACCGTAAGGCAATATGGATATATCAATACTTGCATTATTAGAATCAGGTTCAGTAAAGTTACCACCAAAATATTTCGCAAAAGCTTTAGCAATATCGGGACCGTTCGTCAAAGGAGCACCCTCATTATCTACCATAGGTACCTGTATGCCATGTGTACCTTTTTTAGAATGTACATACTGCCAGAAATATTTTGGATTCTCTTTCAAGTTCAATTCAACATCTCTTAGATAGGCAGCATGAGCATTGTGTATGAGTATCTTAGTTTCAGATCTAACTCGCTTATAGTTATTTAAATAAGTTTCGTTCTTGGTGTTTTTGTATTGTTTTCTATACTTTGCTTTAAGTTTTATTTTGTTCCTAATATCATTACTAAACCAGTGAGGATACTTGGATTTGCCTTTAATCATTTTTGGCACACATTGATCTAAAATAGAGTAGAACTTATCATAAAAAACATTTACAGCTAAATTAACATCAGTTAAATCAGATATATCGGGCCAGTCATTAAATTATATAGCAAAAGAAAATCAGCACTTTTAAAATTGTAGACTAGCTCTGAACCTTTACAGCGCTTCACTTTTTTGGGGGATATTTCAATACTAAAGTTTAGTGCAGGATGGTGTAAGTCCTCGGGTAGTAAGGGATGCAGTTCTTTAATTACATCAAGCTTATAATTAGATAACACTAAGTCTAAAAGCCGATCATTAACATTAACCACAGAATTTAATTGTTGAAAATTTAGAATATTAATTAAATTGATGATACTTTTGGTTTGACCAGATAATGTATCTAAAGGATAATTATCATTGAAATGAAATTTTCTAAAATCCCAACAATTAAAGTCTCCAATTATTATACAGTTGTCATGAAATATAAACTGTAAATTTAATATAGCATCCAGGAGTGTTTCATAATCACCAATAGATAATGCAGGAGGTATGTAAATAGCTAAGATAAAGATGTGGTGTTTATTTAGAAGCGATATTTTCACACAAATCACATCACAATTTGGAAGACTGATAGATACTGTTTCGGACAGATAATCGGATCTCACAGCCACTAACACACCGCCACCAGTAGCTTTTCCAGTCATCAATAGGTTCCTGTCCTTTCGGTGTACGACATATGCTTGCGTAAATATCTCATAGTTACTAATATGTGGTTGAAGCCATGTTTCAACCAAAATAATTACATCAATCTCGCAATTTAATATATTCAAGGATAAGTCCTTCAGTTTAGTATTGATGCCTCTTGCATTCTGATAGACACAGTTCAGCGATTTATTGGATATAAACGTGTTTTTATCTGCCGTAGATGACAGTAGTTGCTATTGTGAAGTCGGCAAGACATCGCGTTTATGTTTGGACAGAAGTTGCTTATAAACATGGCACGTATTTTTATCCCAGGCAGCATGCTGTACATCAACCTCCGAAGGTAAATCACTTCTGAGACGCATACAATTAACGCAGCAAAGTTTGTCGGAAGAACAATCTTTAAGTTTGTGATTTTCTGCACACCGGGGGCATTTCATGTCATTCTTGCAGCTTTTTGCGGAGTGATGGTAACCGTTGCAATTATATTATTATTATTATTATTATTATTATTATTATTATTATTATTATTATTATTATTATTATTATTATTATTATTATTAGGAGCTAGGAAAGAATTTATAAAAAATGTTGTCAAACATTTCTAGTTGTCACAACCTCTTCTTGTTTGGAGTTTTCCGATGCTTCAGTCTCTTCACGAGTAGCAATTCTATTTGACTCTACTCTTCTCGTAAACTGTTGATTTGTTCGACCATTACGGCCTTGTGGAGATGTACTCCTATTACTGTTACTGAAAGTAACGCTTCTCCCGTTTCCTAGATTACTTTCTTCTCTTCGCCTATTTTCAGGCGGACTACTTCTTTGTTCGCTTTGCATATTATTCCGCCTCTCGGTCCCATTATTTTGGTTGTTCAGACCTCCCCGTCCATTATTATTTCGGAAAGGAAAATTGTTATTATTAAAAGACCGATTTCTATTAAAATAATTATTGTTATTATAATTGGCATTGTTATTATTGGTCGCTGGCGGATTTCTTCTAACGAAATTGTAATTATTATTTGAGAATGTATTTCCCCTATTATACTGATTACTATTATTACTGTTGGGCACATTTATATTATGACTATGCCCTCTTTGCCCCCTTAGCGCTCTACTTTGTTCGAATGCATCGTTTCTTAAGTACTGTAATAACGTAGGCATGTCTTGTATATCTTGCAGCACGATCATTTCTGCAATGTTCGATTCTAATTGTCGAGCTAGATATAATACCATAGATTCTGGTGGTATTTGTGGGGTAAAATACTGTGCAATCTGGTATTTTTGCATTATATAAATTTCTCTAGATATTTTCAAGCTTTTATCATACTTCGCTCTAGCGAACTCTTCCCTCAGAGAATTTTGATGAGCTTCACTCTAATATTATTTAATAAATAATTGTTTAAATTGTTGGAATGTTTGACACTCATCTTGGATCAAATTGAACCATAATTCAGCATTTCCCTTAAGTGTTCTCCGCACCATTCTGAGTTTCTGGGTTTTACTTCGAAATTCACCCAAATAATTTTCGACGTTCTTAAGGAACATCATCGGAGATTCGTGTCTTTTGCCTTCAAATTTATAGGCATGATCAATTTGTACCATCGGTTCCATATTACTGAAACTAGGTCTCATTGGTTCTTGATCTAGTCGAGAGAGTAGCTCTTCTTTCCATTGCTCTTGTTGATTTTGCATTTGCATGAATTTCTCAGAAGTCACTGAAGCATTCTGCTCCACCTTCTGATTCACTTCTTTTATTTGTATATTTTTCACAAGGGTTAATCGTTGTATTTGACCCTTAGCTTCATTTATTTGTAGTCCGATCAACTCTTAGACTTCTTTTTTATTTTTATTTATCTGTATTTTCTGTTCTTCTAATCCCTGCGCTTGCTCGTCTATTCTTACTTGAAAATACTGGCAATTTTGCAAGATTCCTATCTTATGTTGTTGAAATTCAGTTTCTATGTTTCCCAACCTTACTGTTGTATCATTCAGCATTTCAGTTTGTGCTTTGACACATTGTTGTATTTGAATTTGAAGTTCTTCTCTAGTTTCTTTAAGTTGCACTTGATATTTTGCATGAAACTCATCTTGTTGATGATTTAATAAATTTAAATTTGTCTGAAACCCGTCTTTTAATTGTTTTTGTAAATCTCTCCTCAATTCTAAATTTTGTTCTTCTATTTTGTCTTCAAAATATTTCTTTAACTCTTCATTTCCTTTCTTTAAACGCTCTGCTTTCTTTTTCTGACGCCTCTCTTTCTCTATCTTTTCTTGCTGTAGGCGCTCTTGCTTTTCTATCTGACCCCTTTCTTTTTCTTCCTTCTCTTGCTTTAAGCGTTCTATAACCTACAGAAACACAAAGGCTATTTTTATATAGATAAATACCTAGCCTACTAAAATATAGCTGTGCTGGAAGTATCAGCTTGATCTAAATAACACTGCTTTAGTTTTTGCCGGCTAACAAGAAGTCGGAGAGGGGCGGGGTAATACAAGATATAAAAGATAAAAAACAAGCGCCACTTCGTTTAGAAACAATGCTTATTACTAAAGCTTCAAACTTATCAAATAAACGAAGAAATAGATCTTCTACTAAAATATGGGCAACTTCCACAATTTTGGTCGTACAGTGCATATATACTTACTCCCTCCTTGTCGAGCTGGAAAGCAATATTATAATCACACAAATAAATAAATACTAAATAAATAAAACACACGTAGTGAAATGTAAACTTTCTAAGTAGGGCTTTATTGTAATTGTAATTATTGTGCTGATCAAAAATGTTAATGTTTAATAAAAAAATGAATTAATGGTGATTTGTATCACAGCAGGTTGTAAACTTAGAAACTACCCTAGGACTCTTTTTGTTCTTTCTTTTCTTGTTGTAGGCGCTCTTGCTTTTCTATTTGACGCCTTTCTTTTTCTTCCTTTTCTTGTCTGAAACGCTCTTGCTTTTCCATCTGACTCCTTTCTTTTTCTTCATTCTCTTTCTGTTGTTCTTCTTTCTCTTTATTTATATAAACTAAGAATTGTTCCATCGTCATTAGATTCGATCCAGCTTGTTCCTTAGGAACTTCTTCTGTTTGTCCTTCTGGGTTTTTAGTAGAATGTTGTCTTGTTCTTGGTTTCTCGTCACCAGGCATTTTTTATTGCTTCGAAATGTTCTTGACAGATGTCATACAATTTAAAAAAAATAGATTCCGGGGATAGGATTCTAATAAAGTTTTGGTGTTACAAATAAACATAAATTATATGTAAAACGCCGTACTTAAAAAACGCCCTACTTAAAAAAACGCCCTACTAAAAAAACGCCCTACTTACAAAAAACGCCCCACGTTCGGAACCATAAAGTATATGCGGTGATCTTTGAAGATAAAATAAAATATTTCCACCGTTCCAAATATAAACATAAATTATATACGGTGGATTGAAATGAGAATACACCACAGATATTTTTCTTTATTCCTCTCAGCTAGCTCAGGTTTGCTCAGTAAAGCATAAATTATTTGAATTACGAGACTCTTATTTACTTTTATGCCTGAAAAGGAAGAAAAACTGATATCGTAAGCACTAAAGCTCCTGCAAGCTGGACAACTGCTACTAAACTCTGAATTCAAAAGAAAAGAACGCTGGATGCTTGTATTAACATCAATTAAACACATATATAAAATTGAAAACACAAACTTTATTTAACGAACAAAATAAAAATTCAAATGGAAAGTCAAAGTAAAAAAAAATGTTATTCAAAATAACCTGACATAGGGCCAGTACGGTCACTCGTTTGAACAGACCAACACAAATGAAATTTGTTTATAAATAAAAATATTCATCAAATGAAAATAAATTTTATATAAAAGAAATTTAGTTGTTTTATTTACTTCAAATCAAATAAATTCTCAAAAGAACTTAATGAACTAAACCAAATAGATTTATATTTGAGTATGAACTTTACAAGTTAATTATTATTCATGACATTAACAAGAATCATTCATTATAACCAACCTTGTATATTACGATATATTTTCCCCTTTTTAAAAGTTAATCCTTTTTATTGGTAACACTGCGATGAAACCAATCAGCTGACTTCTTGTTTATAAAATATCATCGATACGTAGATCGATGTCAAAAAATAAATTCAATCAGAATTTATTAAAACAATCACTTTCACTTTCAATAATTGTTACACAATAATTAAATCTTCTTTTAATCCTTGGAAATTGTTCAGGTAACACTTTTAGTTTAATTTTAAACTTTATTTATACAATGACATTTATGTCAAAAACATATGATTGAAGTATAACCTCAAATTAATTACAGATTCTATCCGGAGCCGGGCATAAGTTCTGCCTCCTACGTTTTATCGACTGACTTTGTAACAATTTGTCCCAGCTTATGTAGTTTATGCCAGAACAAACGAAAACTATGACATTTTTTCAAAACAATGAAACATCGAGTAAGCTCGTGACGTCACTAATCCCGCACAGCTGTTATTTTTTATCACTAACCCTAATTTTGTTATTACAGAATTGTAGCCCTTGAAAAAAAGATCAAAAAGGTATAATACATTCATTGTCCCAAAATGTATCGTAACGAAGATATTCAAGAAAAACGATTTACAATGTACACATCTCGTTACAATCTAATTACATATAAAGTTCAACAAATCAAGGTTCATCCTTTACAAACTAGTTACATGAATACATGACACAGGTAATACAAATAATTTCTCCATAGAAACATCTTTACAATTTACTATAAACATAATTTTTTTAGAGTACGAACACCAATTAATGCATATACAAGTGCCAGCTTAAATATTAAGTCAATGTTTATCAATTTATGCTCAAAATGTCCAGCATACAATGCTCTAAGCACTTACATCAAAAAAATGGTGAGAAAAAACAGTATAAGAGTCTATAAGAGTCATATCAACACGAACGACAGGATTTAATACCTTCATTAATTGAAGTGATTAGAAATCTGATAAACAAATTCAAAAATTAATTGTATTGTATAAGTCACAACAAGATTGACCTAATTAATCTATGTTCAGCTAATTAGCAACATAAACTTGAGCTGGCCTCCTGGAAAATAGAAAAATGTATCTAACGCTAAACATCGTAATCTGTAAATTTAAATACGGAAATTACTTCCTCCTAATAAGTGGGAAACCGTCCCAAAGTGTAACTTGGGTTGCATACACGTACTTATGATCAAGCAATCTAACTAATTGATATGCTTTTTCTAAAATGAAACCTATTTATTTATGCATAAGAAAGCTAGGTTATGTTTGCATGAAATCTATAATCTTAATTTTTAATTTAAGTATTAATAAACCTAACTATGGTTCTATGTATAGCCTTTATATTAATTATGCCCATGACATAGCATGCCCCTCTTTTAATTTAAATATGATATAAAAATATATGTGTTAACGTTTCCGTTCCGTTGTTGATAAAATTTTTAATACGGTGATTTGACAACACCGCACTATATTACTTGCTCCTAGTAGTAGTAATAAGTACTCAACCTACTATATCAAATACAGATGCTATTAATATTTAATCTGCCATGTCATATACTTATGATACTAATACTAACCTTTTTACTCATTATAATACTAATCCAAATGAAATATTATACAATGCTCCTATTTATACTCATGCAAATACAAATCCCTACAATACTTTACCTAATATGCATACTCGTTATAATACGATACCTAATACTTCATATCATAATCCATTTCCAAATTACGTTCCACCTTTTACTACCTCTACCAATTCTATCTTACCTAATAACGCTTTTTCAAAAATTAACTTACAATCTCCTCAGCTCTCTTATGATTCTGGTCTTAAGTTACCTGACATTAATTTACCTACCTTTGACGGATCCTTTGGAGATTAGCGATTCTTTCGTGATACTTTCATATCACACATACATAATAAAACAAATCTCTCAAAAATTCAGAAATTTCATTATCTTAGACTTGCTCTAAAAGGAGAAGTCTCTGAATCTTTGCAAAACTTACAAATATCTGAAGACAGCTATGACATTGCGTGGAAAAGTATTTTAGATCAATATGATACTAACGCACTTAGTAATTATCATATCCGAGCAATATTAAAATTGCCAATGATTTCCAAAGAATCACATACTGATTTAAAACAAATTCAGGATGGCTTGATTCAGAATTTAAGAGTTCTGAAAACACTTGGAGAACCCATTGAATATTGGGATAGTATTATTATAAACATTATTTATTTAAAATTGGATAACAAATCAAAACAAAAACCTATTTGTCAAGATTTTATTGAATTCTTAAAAGATAGGTGCAATCTTTTGAAAACCCACTATACTGAAATACTCCTAAAAGATATAAATCCCAAGATACATGTCAATGTGTCTCATAAAACTAAAGCCTTTGCTTCTACTAATACTGCATCATGCCCAGTATGTCAACAGAATCACATAATTCAAAACTGTGCTCAATCCTAAATCTCGTTATAAACGAGTAAAGCAACTCAAGATTTGTGTAAATTGCCTGCGCAATACTCATTCCATTAAGAATTATACTGCTAGTAAATGCCGAAAGTGCGGAAAATCTCATAATACTCTTTTACATTTTGCAGCAAAGTCGTTATCACCTGCTCCCTTGAATTCCAATGAACCTGACTTATCTGATAAAAGCACTTGCACTTCTAGACAAAGTATAGATCAAGCTTTTACAAATACATTTTGCTCAACAGAAAGTAAAAACTGTATTCTACTTTCTACAGCTCTAGTTATTGTAGACAAGCATGGCAATTCACATAACTGTCGAGTTCTTCTTGACAGCGGGTCTCAACGTAATTTTATTACCAAAGAACTCTGTTCTAAGCAAAACCTTTCCACTGATAAAATAAATATGTCTATATCAGGGTTAGATCAAATTTCTTCTCGTGTCAATTCTAAAACTGTAGTTAAACTTCATTCTAGAACTACTGCCTTTAATACTACAATTTCTTGCTTAATTGTTGATAAAATCACTTCATGTGTTCCTTGTATCACTTTTAATAAAGACTTAGTACAAATACCATCTAATCTATTATTAGCAGACCCAGATTTCACTATCGGCGCTCCCATCGATTTGCTGATTGGTCTGGGACCTGCTATGTTCTGGGAAGATTAAACTTGGAAGAAATTTGCCTATCATGCAAAAGACCTTACTTGGTTGGATTATTTTTGGTCCCATTCAACTTATAGGGGATAAACTCCCTAATGCAATCTGTAACTTCACTACAAATGCAGCATGTAATTCCTTTGACACTTCATTAAACAAACAATTGGAGAAATTTTGGGATATTAATGAGTGTCCCACCAGAATGCATTTTTCCCATGAGGAATTATATTGTAAACAGCATTTTGTAGAAAACACTACTCGTGAACCTTCAGGTCGATTTATAGTTAAAATTCCTTTAAAGGAACCAATATCCAAACTGGGCTAATCTCTTAAAAATGCTGAAAGACGTTTCTATTCTTTAGAAAAGAAACTAAATAAAAATAATGAGTTGAAAAGGCAATATTCAGATTTTATCCACGAATATATTTCCTTGGACCACATGAAACTTCTATCTGATACCAAAATCAGTTCGGGCTTTTTCTTGCCTCATCATTGTGTTCTGAAATCAGATAGTATTACGACCAAGTTACGTGTTGTGTTTGATGGCTCAGCGAAGTCGTCTTCAGGATATTCCGTGAATGATCTTATGCTAGTTGGGCCAACAATACAAGAAGATCTTTTTTCCATACTAATCCGTTTTAGGAAACATAATTTTGTTTTAGCTGGTGATATCGCTAAAATGTACCGGCAAGTCCTCGTAAGTCCAGAACAGCGTCGTCTTCAGCGCATTCTTTGGCGTGATAATTCATCAGATCCAGTTTCTGTATATGAACTTAACACCGTCACCTATGGTACAGCCTCTGCAGCATTTTTAGCTATTCGTTGCTTACATGAAGCAGCACATAGCATTTTCATCATCACATCCATCTATTAGCTCCGTGAGCTTGATTTCAATATTTACATCCATCACCTGAGAGTCAGGACAAAAGCAGTGGCGTGCGGATGACATTCAAAAAACTAACCTCCAAAGTAATGTACAAAAACTTAGAAACACTTTGGTTTGTATGAAATTAAAAACATGAAAAACAAGTTCGTTTTTAATTAAAAAATATATTGAAATGGTTATAAGGATTGTTTATTTTCTCTCATTTGAACTATGCAAAAGTTTATCCTTTTCATACAAAATAAACTTCAGGAATTTAAAAGAATTACTGAATGCTAATTGAAATATTTTACTGTTTTATGTGTTACCATTGATAACAGAAATAACAAGACGTGTCAATTTCTCTTGCCACAGTATTGGTAACCAATACTATTATTATCAATTATTATCATTAAGATCAATTACGATCAAAAATAAGAAGTAAATACAAAAGATTTCATTTAATAAACAATTAAAATTACACAATTAAACAATTTACAATTAAAATTATTACAATAGGTGTATAGTATGTGTTTAAAATGACCTCCATGTACAGCCAGACAAGCATCTACTCGTTTTTTCATATTTTCGAATATGTTTACCAATTGCTCAGGGGTAATGCTTCGTACTGCCACAGTAATAGCGTCCTTCAACTCATCTAGTGTATGCAAGCGAGTCTGGTAAATTGTATTTTTTAAGATGCCAAACAAACAATAATCTGGTGGCGTGAGGTCAGGTGACCTCGCATGCCAACGTCCTGCACCGATTATTCTCTTACCATAAAATTGTTCTAAATACCCAACCGTTCTTCCAGCTGTATGAGCAGTAGCATTATTGTGCTGAAAATATCCACGTTGGAGTTCCTCATCATTAAGCTGGCTTATAAACGTTTCTATTTGTTGGTAACGTGCTGCTGTTACTGTATCTTCAAAGAAAACAGGGCCAATTATCCGCCTCCTGAATATTGCTATCCACATCCCAATTTTTTATGGATGAAGCTGCGTTTCTTGAAAAACGTGTGGATTTTCTGCACACCATACTCGATAATTTTGTGAATTAATGTATCCGGACAAATGAAGCTACGATTCATCGGAAAAGAATGTGAGATCCAATAAATCATCATTGCGAAGATTTGCATTAAACCAGTTACAATATTGAATTCGTCTTTCATAATCAGGGGGAAGTAACTCTTGCACGACAGTTACTTTATATGGATGGAAGTGTAGTATTTTCTTGACTGTCTTGTGAGCTGTACCATATGATAAACCTACAATAATTTTCATTTAATATTTCAAAGTAATTTTCATATAACTCTTACGATTACCTGTTTGTTGAGCAAGTTGGCGTAATGGTTTGTTTGGACTACGTTCTACACGAGTACGCACATCTGCAACAACATCTTCCGTAAGCACAGTACCACGACCACTTGACTTCCCCTTACTAACACTCCCTGTTTCACGAAAACGGTGCACAATCTGGTGTATATGTCGAATTAAAGTTTCTTCATCAATTTCCATATCAGAGAAGCGATTTATCCATTCTTCTGCACAAGGCGTTGGAGAATATTTCCATTCTGCATTACCATCTCGTTCACAGTTGCGAAAATAAGCTTCTATAATAAATTTCTCTTGTTCAAGAGAAATGGGCATTTTGATAGAGGTTATTGACCTGTAACCTGTAATTCACAATTTCTACATAAAATAACTTTATAACAACAATAAAAATATTTTTTATTTACCTTGCACTCAATATAATCCTTCAGTGGTAGTCTTGAAAAAGACTTTTATGTATAGAAATAATTAAACAACGAAAAGAATAAAGAAATAAACGGAATTAACAACGCATGGCAATGAGTTAACAACAAAAACAATTTTGACACATTGATATCTAGGGACATCTAATAAATTCCCCAGAATTCTTTATATTACTAGTTTTATTTATAAATTGGATGTAAATATTGATATCAAGGTGATGGAAAGTAGTGTAGGATCAGGACAATCGATCTTGATCTCGCTGTATTACAGATATTCTAGCTCCTTTTGGATTTCCCTTGAGAAAATTTATATCTAACTCTTCTGAGATTGCACATTTTAGTAATGATTCGTCTAGATCATTCTTAAATTTAGGAATAGTCTAACCTACTAAAACCTTAGGTTTGCTTTGCCATTCCAGAAAAGATACTTTAGCTTATTCTATCAAAAACGACTTTTCTGAAAATTTGGTAACTAAGAGATCTATCCTTAGTATAGTCGCACAAGTTTTTGACCCTTTTGGGCTATTGTTGCCATTTACCGTTGTTGCAAAAATAATCTTACAAAAACTTTGGCAACACCACATATCATGGTATGAATTCATTCCTCTTCATTTACACACCCAGTGGAGCAACTTTAAAGCGCAAATTCAAATGTTTCATAACATTCACGTCCCAAGATATGGCATCTGTATTTTCCCTACTGTTACAGAGCTACATGGATTTGCAGACGCTTCAGAGCCCGCTTATAGGTCTGCAATCTACGTCAAATCAGTAGACAATAATGGTATGATTTTTTCTTTCCTTTTATGTCCTAAAAACAGATTAGCGCCTCTTAAAACTGTTACTATTCCTAGACGGGCGCTCTGCTCAACTCTTTTTTATCTGAACTTATGGCAACGGTTAAAAACGCTTTAAACCTTGCAATTACAAATATTTATTATTATTCCAATTCCACTGTAATACTATATTGGATAAAAACTTCATCTCACCTTTATAAGGTATTCATAGCCAGCCGAATAGCCCAAATTCAATCACTTGCCAAGCTAGATAACGGCAGTAATTTTGTAAATAGCAAACATGAATTAGCTTCCAATACTAAACCTTACTCAGGAAGGTATTTTATGGCAATTCATCCCTGCTAGAGCTCTAAATTTTTGGGAATTATGGCAGAGTGGGGTTAAATCTGTTAACTATTTTCGTAAAGTGTTAGGTAAAACCCTTCTGACACTTGAACTACTTATAACCATAATAACTCAAGTAGAAGGTATCCTAAGTTCTAGACCTTTATATCCTTTTTCTAATGATCCTTCTCCTATCACTCCTGCGCACTTCCTCATTGGTGAAACAATTACTGGTATTCCTGAGCCTAGCAACCTACTTATACCTGATAACAAATTGAAGCAGTTTAATTTACCCAAAAAATGGTTCAGACTTTTTGGCATAGATGGTCCAAAGACTACATAAGCCAGCTGCAGCTACGTGTCAAATGGAAGCAGTACACCTCTGAGTTACTGACACCAGAAACGTTGGTTTTAATCGAAGAAGATGATCTGCCTCCCCTTAAATGGGCGACAAGTCGTATTTCAAGTGTAACCCTTAATAGAACTTATTAGCGACCAGCATCAAAATTATGTATACTTCCCATAAAGCAATCCTAACGTTATTTAAAGCCCTATGGACTTTCAATGGGGGCGGCTATGTTGCGTCCATTATATTATTTAATCAAGTATTGTTAATATACTTTTCGATGTTGCATAGTAACCTATTATTATTATTGTAACTTTGTTATTAAAATATGATTAAAATGTTGATTTGAGTAAAAATGTCATTCTGTTCTTTTTTATAAATTTCATTAAAATAAAAGAGAATAAACACGAATTTTAAACGCTTAACATTTCTTGCGTTAATTACAACTTGTCAACCTTTTAATTATTAATTGCCAACTTCTTCTAATTAAATAAAAGTAACACATAGGAGCTTTAAAAGATTACCAGTTGTGACGTTGAGATATTTATTTTATTAAAACTTTTAAATAATTATTTTCAGATTTTCAGCTTCCCTAAATCTAAAACCTTTATTTTCCATTTTAAACAAAACAACAAAATACACTGTCAAAAAACTCAAAGATCTATTATATTATGTTGTTATTATTCAAAAGAAATAAAATTTCAAGCTTCGGAAGCAAAATCTTAAAAGCCATTTTGATTTAGATTCTATTTATTTTCCCTGTCCCTCATGGCGAACTTGAATTAATGTTTCCGCATGACTCATTTTTCTTTCTCCTTCCAATCCCATTATTGTATGCTCTTTTGTATGATACTCCTCCTATGTCCAATGTAACTGTGAAACAGTTTTTGTAACGTGACGTTTTTTGAAACTAACAAATATTAAAGGAATCCCAGTAGGGCCCTGGCAGTTTAGTAAATTCAGTTGTGTCGGAACTACAAATATTACATTAAGCTAAATAATGTTTTCCTTCAAGTACAAAAGAGTCACCTCGAAATATATTTGTAAGTTATATTTTAAATTTCAGCAGAATTCTTATTGGTGCGAGTGTTTATTTTGAAACGGTCTCACGCTAACAAAATGTTTCTTTTCTGAGAATATGATGTTCTAGAACAAAATTGTTTTTAATTCCGTGCTTATAAGGGCTAAAATATAATATTAGCCTTGATAAAAAATTTCTTATTGTTAATATGTATTGAACCTTGTGACAGTACCGCCGACGCCGCTGGCGCGACAGTGTTATCATCTACGCTACTGGCGGAAAAAATGGATTGGTAACCAAGAAAAAATGTGTGTTGGTAAAACTGCAAAATGACTAAATGCCAGTTACATCGACTGCGTGTTGTTTATGCTGGTGGTTGTTAAATAAATACCAGTATGTTTATTTATTATCATGAATTCGTTGGTGTGTTATTTATTTTCGTTGTGCTCGATATTCCTTGGATATCATGTTAACGGTCAAGAAAGAAGACAAGGTCTCTCGACGGCTGAAAGGGTCCAACAGTTCAAAGTAATAGCCAAGAAAATAGCTTAATTAAGTTTAAACTTAATGGTATTACATTTCGTGTTTATATCAAACCTAATCCTAGAAATTATGTGGTAATAATCATGTTTACAGCAATGGTCAAGCAAAGGCAGAGTAGGGGGTACAATCATACCCTTGAAGAATCATACCCGAGATGGACTAATTTATCTAGGGATGATCAAGCTTATTCGAAGGCAATCTTTGTTGCTGTAGCTAGTGGTAAGGAAGGAGAGTACGCTTTAGCAAAGCTTACACCAGTAATTATACATTTACCGACTAAAAGAAAACCTAAGGATAAAAATGCAAGAGTGAGAAGAAAGACAGGTTGGCAGGGTTTTGGGTATTTCAAAAGTTTTATTTATAAGAAAATGTCTAAAAAGAAAATGGAGTAACCTAGGTACTCTCGTTTGTTTTGTTTTTTTGTTGGTTGCTAGGGGTAATAATTAGAATAATAAAAAGAAAAGTTTGGGGAGAAAAATTCTTCCTTTCATAATAATTAAGAAAGTCTTGAATTTTTCTTTCATAATAATTCAAAAAGTTGAATTTTTTCATAATAATTAAAAAGTTTTGAACTTTTTGCAAGTTAATTCAAAAAAGTTATTAAATAATGAACTACCGATAGTACTAAAAGAGCTATCGTTCTACTGGTTTCAAAAAAGTTATTAATTAATTGATAACTCCTGATAATCAATATATAAAGGTTTTACTGTTTAATCCAAGCAAATATACTTGGGAGTTTGCATATAATTCAAAAAGTTGTCAAAACAACTTTCCCAGAGGGAAAACTGGCAGATCCTTCATTACGGATGGTTACAATTCGTTCTGGTTGTAAAATTTTGAAGAGTCCAGGAAAGTTTATTATTGGTTGTAATGAGTTCAAGAAAGAGTTATTCATTATAATAGCTGCTGGGAATTAATCGAATCGCCATCAGTAAGAAATAATCATGTTATTATAATAACATATCATTTATTGGTGGTTACGTTTCAAGTAAGTGGTAATTACAGTGACTTGTTTTGGTTAAATAAAGTACCTGTTCGGACATAGGGTCCTATATTTTGTAGTGATTTTGGATAAAATACCTATAAAATTGTAATCATAAAAAATTTAATTATCATTTAAAAAGATAAAATTTATATAAATTTTAAAGAAAAACAACCAAGATTTAGTATTAAACTTTATAACACAGCTCTACTATTGAATTAAGATATTATGAAAATAGAAACCATTTTCGAAACCAATAGTAAAGGGGTGTTATTATTAATTTAGCTTGTTACAGCCGGCTGAGGTACCTTTAAGATTTTTATGTCATCATGAACAAACGTAGTAATTTGTGAGTAGTTCTTGAACCTGAATATAAGTGTTTAACTTCTCTGAGACTTAATTCTATTTATTTGTATCAGTGATTTAAATAAGCTTTTGTACTTGCTAAACCAAAGGTAAGTTGTATGTAAACTGATGACTATTGGATATGATACTTCCTGCTTAAAGAACCTATGAACCACGCCCTGCAAGAGTTTCATGTCTCTATCTCACTAGTTGTGGATTTCCGTTTATATTGATCATGATAACCAATATAACTAAAGTCATAACCTAAATAAAAAAGAGTAATCAGATAACAAAACAATTTATTAATAATTTTTTTGTACATTTCAAAAATAAAATAAATAATTATATAGTAATGGCAACTCTTCAGAGAGTACTGCTGGCTACTTCTGCCTAAACGCCCTATAACGGGACATTTGTTTACCAGAAGGTAGTGATTCTGTAACGGTTGAGGGTAGGTGCGTGTCTTAATGGGGAGTGCGCATTTGAGAGATTTGTTACAACCTTTAATTTATAACTTTAAAACGGACTGGATTGAAATCTCTTTTAGTAAGCAAAACACCGACAAACAAAATATTCTAGGATAAAGTTGTCTAGAAGGTCACCTGTAAATAACATCAGGCTTTCTAGTAGGCAAAATATTGAGTCACCACTAAAGTTTTCGTTAAAAGTGTTCTAGAATAAAATGACGTAAATATATCTCATTGGCCAAAGAGAATCACGTCATATTTTTATTGGTTCATTTAAAATTTTACCCTTCTCAAAACTTACACTATCGTAAAAATATTTTTAATTTCTTGCGTTGTCCTGGAGCTCTCTCTTCAGAGAACATTACATTATTAACATTACAGTTTTCAATATAGAACAAAGTTATCGTTTTAAGAGTATAATTAAGTTGTACTATTACCGTTTTGTGTGTTTAGTTCCGTTATCGTATCGGAAGCTCACTTGCTTCAATTTATCATCGATTTTTCAGGGTTAATAAATTAACCAAACCATACAGTTTCCCGTATTATTACCTAATAAAATTAATCCAGTGAAGGATTATTCTCCAATTACAGTTTCAGCTAAAGTTTTCCAGTTAGTTTAGTTGAGTTTTAGTGAAATAGAGTCCGAAATAAACACTTAAAGATTGCGGAGCTCTTGGAATTAATGCCGCATACGTACAGGGTGTTCCACTTACCGAATACACTAACCTGTTTTAGTTGTGAAAGATACAGAAAATTAAGTGATTAATTTAGAATCGCTCTTACCGAAACCTAATAATTAGTTCCGTACAAGTTATCGATTTATAATCAAAGTGCAGTTAGTATTTTGTTGCCGCATTCCAGTTTGTTAAATGATTTCTTCTGATAGTAATACAGTTATTATAACGAATAATTATATTTACCGAATTTAACTTATCGTAAACCAAGTTTTTACAAAATTTCGTTTTAGTGTAATTCATAGACGGAAAGTTTAAAACTAAATAATTTCTAAACTGCACATTTACGCGTGGTGCTATCTTTAATAAAGAAAAACCTTTTCTACGAACATTACTATTAACCAGTGATGATTTAAGAAGAACATTTCAAATAAACAATAAATAACTTTATTGAGTTTATATGGTTGTTCCGGTTATTTAAAAAAGGGAACTTTATTAGCTAATAGTTCTAAAAAAAGACAGTTCTTGCAAACTTTAATTTCTTGGTTCAAATTCAGCACCGGTGTCAGTAACTGAGGTGCTGTCTTGATTTCTTCAGTTTATCAAGCAGTTGAGTTTGGTGATTGAAAAGGTAATATTGTATCAATTGCTTTGTAAAGTGAAGTCGGATTGAATTATTCGATTAAGGTACTGTGACTTGATGAATTTTATTTTGCTAAAGCTAATGTAAGCTGAACCATTATTTATGTATCAAATATCTTTGATCACTATTTGCATGTGCATAATTTCCCGTCGCTAAGAATTCTTACGTTGGGTATCATTTTTATATTTAAATCTATAACGATGTCTTAAATGAAAACTTCTCATTTTTATTTTTTTTGCTTATAAATAAACCTATTTTTGAACCTAATTAGGCTGAATAATATTGAACAATATATTTATGAAAGTCTTTAATTATTTTTTTATTCAACCTAACTTTGACATAACTAATTATGACTAATATTTGAATTAAATTTAATAGATCTGATGCCGATTTCTGTTTGCGAGCATCGGGTCATTATTTAGTAAGAAAATTATGAGCTTTATTGTAAGTATTCAGAATAATTTAGAGTAAGAAAAAAGCTTTGTTTCACTGTCGCCCAATCGCGGGGCTTTGTTCTGTTTTGTTCGGGAAAAATAACTATTGTTTCATTTTTCAGAGATTTTGTATTTTGCATCGAAGTAAGACAATATTGGATTCGGCATCGACATTGCTACCTGAGTGGTCAGCATGACACATGTAGAAAACCAAACTGCACGGTCAGAATATTTATGCTATCATTTTGTCTTAAAAATTCGAGTTAGCAAGCTTGACTAACTAATTCTAGTCCTGTCTGTTACTATTTTATTTTGTATTGGTTGCCGAGTTTTGATGTTGTGGGAACATCTAGACCGGTTGAGCCATACGGACTCTAACTAGCAGTCGATTGCATGTCATTCTAGGTGTTGTGGCCTATGCAGGTATCATCTGTTCCGGGCTGATAAGAGGACCACCGGGTCACGCATCGTGCAGGAGACGTCTATAAGGATAAACTATCCTAGATCAAGCTTATCCATTCACCTGCCTGTTAAACCCGTCCATCAATGGTCAGTTGCCACAGTTCTAGGAGATGCAAGAGGTGAACGTGAAATGAACGCTATCAGAAGAAGTTTGCGAAAGTTTGTTTGCAAGCAATACCCGCCAAATGAAGACCGGGGGTACGTTGTGAGTATTATGTGCCTCGGCGTTCGACATCTGCCTAGGAAATTCGAAAAATGAAGCTAACCGTTCTCTCCTGCATTGGATTTCGGCGCCCGCAGAAGGATAAGACCCTTGACGAATTCTACAGTGCTTTCCTGACTGAGTATGATGATGTCGGTGACATGTCAGGTATCGAACCGACTTCGTCTACAAACTTCCTTTCTCATCATTCTGTCTGAAAATAAAACAAGATCAAAGTAGTTTTCAACGCTGCATCCTCGACCACATCGGAACGTGGCTTGAACAGCACCCGGTGACGGGACCACGACTAAGACGTAAAGTAAGCGACGTGCTGACCTACTGACGTCGTTATCCGATCGCCTTTACGTCAGACATCGTGAAGCCGTTTCGGTGCATCAGAGTAGCGTAATGGTATAGATCACCTCATAAAGGGTTGCTAGAGTTTCGCCTCACCTACGGGACATCATTTGCACCCTATCCTGGCAGACCATCAGAAAACTCTCTTGCCTAGCAGTTGAAGAGAGACGAGTCTCATTACTACTCCAACAAAGCTGAAAATCTACTGTAGGAGACGTACCTCGATAACACTACTTCGGTGTTACTGATCTGAAATAAGTTGTCCGGCTGAAAAAGCAGTTGATCAAGGTCCTCAAAGTGGTCGGATTTTCACTCGGTAAGTGAGCTTTCAACGTTGTTGGTCTAGTCGAGAGACTATCGAGTCCACGGCTGATAGGACTATCCGTGTCTTTCTGAACGATAACTGATAAGACTGGGGCGCTACTCTACCTACAACCGACGACCTAGACAACTTGTGCAAGAGTGGACCGACTACTACACAGCTTGAAGCCATCTTCATCCCTTGGTGGATCAGACTGAGATTTGGAGAAACCTACGAGCTGCACGGATTCTCTGACAGTTCCGAGCGTGCTTATGCAGCGGTTACAGACAGACAACAGTAGATATGCACCGGTCAACTTTCTTGCGTCGAAAAACCAATGTCGCACCCGTGAAGACTACCAGTGTATCGCGACTCGAACTCTGCAATGTTCTACTGCTATGTCTATTGATGGCGTCACTCAAGTTTAACTCTTTAGCAACCCCAATCTACGCTTCTAGTCGCCCTTTTAGATAGAACTGCGTCGTGGCCAATCGACTTTCGGAAATTTATCAATCTCTACCTTCAGCGGTTTGGCGTCATGTACAAACGAACGAAAACCCAGCTGACTGCTTGACTTGCAAGATGAAACTAAAGGAGCTACGAAACTAATCAATCTGGTAAGATGGTAAGATGGTAATCTGGACCTTCTTGGCTATGTAGACCACCGGAGAGTTGGCCGGTCGCCCTGACTGAGGGTAACTGACAGCATTAAGGAGAAGAAGACCATGACAATCAATGCTGCTGTCGTAGTGCCACTGACATATTGGTTTATTTCTCCACCCTTTCAAGACGAGTCAAAAGCTGGATGCCTCGGTTCCTCAAGAACTCGCGGTTAAGGTCAGAAGCACGCGCCTCGGTATCACTATCTACAGACTAACTCAATCGCTGTCGACGACTTTCGATATAGGTGACTCCAGAAACTTTCTCCTCTGACTAATTGAAATGCTATAAAAGACGGCCTCTGCCTCGTTAGAGTTCTGTTTTCGAGCTGATTCTTATTATGAAGGGACGTTCTTCCTGTCGGTGATCGGCTGAAACACCTCTCGCTGTCCTTCAACAAGAAACGTTATAGCTCCCGGTATCGCGTCTGATCGTCCCACACACGAATGCCCACCTCAGGACTCCGAGAAGGGCTCTAACTCACTCTCAGTTTTTTGTACTGGATCATATTGGCCCGTTGAATAGCCTCGTTACACATTTACAAATGTGCGACCTGCGTGCGGTACTCGCGAAAACCCAAACTTTAGCTGATGGGACAACTGCTAGGTATCTGTATTACCCCCGACTCGTGACTGTTCACTCTGGTGTCGACCATACTGGAATAGGATTGCTTCGCACGATTAAAAAACGTGGCTATCGAGTCTGTAAAGGCCAGATAGCAGTGTCTTTGTGTGCGGCAAAGACCGTGCATCTAGAGATTGTCACTGATCTCACGGCGTCGAGCCTTTTTAGCAGCTTACAGGCGCTTGGTACGTATCAGGCCGAATAGTGCCCTTCTTTTTTCTTGAGGGTTCCACTCTAACGCTCTGCAACAGATCTCTTTCCTATTTTTCTCAAAGTGTGTCTTAACAACCTATATTTCCGTTTGGATGTCTTGCTGTTGGATTCTTTTTACAGTTACTTTGCCTATGCTACGATAATTGCAGCAATTATGTCCGAGTTTAGATTTAATGGCCGCATCCCTCCTTTCTCTCACACCCTCCTTCCCCTTCCTCTTTCATTTCACACTAACATGAGTTTCTTATAAACATTTGCAAATAAATGAATTGTTATTTGTGATATTTAACTTGAATGAAAAAGAGATAAACCTATCAAAACGCTAGCAATAGATATAAGAAAATCATTGGTTTTAAAAACTGGAACCAGACTAATTTATTAAATAAAAAATATTATACCAGTTGACTAAGGGCTAGGTTGGCTGTTGATTAGTGCCGACATAAAAAGGGCTTTTTTATGAATTCGCTAAATGCAAACTGTGCTATGCACGTTTACACAGTAAGAAACGAAAATAAATATATTGTTTACTAAAATCCTTTGCAAATGCTATAAATCATGAAAGTCCCATTTCTGTAAGTTTCTTTATAAACATATTGAAAAAAATGAATGATTTACGGAACACCATTTTATCCTAAAAGTATTTAGGCTTCTCCTATACATACATAATAACAATTTTTTCTTTAAAATTCTTCTTTTGTATGGTTACCATGTAACAAACTCATTATCTGAAAACTTAATTCGCTGAGTTTTTTATTCAATCGGGGTTTAAGAAGAGAAAACATTTCCGTCTTGATATTCTGTAAAATAAAATTACTACTTGTGTTATTAAACTCCCCAATTCTTTTAAAAAGCTACCAATAAATGTGAATTTAAATTTGTTTTGACATCGATTTAATTAATTATGCAGTAGTAAAAGTGTTACAGTTAATAATCGGAAAATTGCAACGTGTGAAAAATCATTCAATGCAGAAAGTTCAGAGTTCAACAGTTTGACAGCTGTTTTGGTTCCAGCATCTTTTCCAAGTCACCTTGTAAATGATTATTTTCTGATCAATTTCAACAACAAAATTAACGTATTGGTTGATGCTTTTTATTTAAGTAACTAAGACAATCTACTTTCTGTGTAAATCTTAATAATATCAAACTCTTATGTGATTGCAACGGAGGTAATGTAGTTATCGTAGTACATTACGTAATACAAATACATTACGCTCACCCATACTTGATCACTTATACACTTGCTATACCTTATCCTAATGTGGCTTTTAATTAGTTTTAACATCAGTTCAAGTAATTGTGCAGTAGTAAAAGTGTTACAGTTAAAAAGCGGAAATGATTGCAACGTGTGAACAATCATTTATTGCAGAAAGTTCAGAGTTCAACAACAGCTGTTCTGGTTCTAGCATCTTTAAGATGTGAAGGTATTTTTTGTATTGCGTAAGTGATGGCCTATAAGTGTTAGTGCGATTCTGGAAAGCGAAATTACAGTAAGTCACTTTGTAAATGATTATGTTCAAATTTTAACAAAAGTTAACGTTTGGATTTATGCTTTTTATTTATTTAAGTAACGATAATATTATATTTAAGGAGAAAATCCTTAAGTAGGCTTGCTGTGTAAATCTTAATAATATAAAACTTATGGGATTGCAACGGAGGTACGAGGAAATTACGTAGCACAAGTACATTATGCTATATCATACTTTATCACTCATATAACTGTTATACGTTATCATAACGAGCTCAAACACTATTGTAATGAATTTTTTTAAATTGAGTGGCAACCGATATTTGAACCCATCTGATCGAGAAGCAAGATCTCTACCACTCGACCACCAAGAGTCTAATTTATTATAACGATTCAACATTTCTCAAGATTGCTGTCTTCTATTAGAAAGTAACTAGAGATTATAGGGACTAGTTGCATCGTTAGGTTTGTTTTAAGTCTGTTAGTTTTACATTTTTCTAAAAGCTAATTCTTCCGTTTGATTTGCACAAGACAAGCAATAAGACTTTCATTGCTCTTCCATGGAACTATAAACTTAATAGTTACGTCTACTATAAAACAAACAAATACAAATAAAAGAGCAACATTAAATTGCTGGAAATTATGACCAGAATACGATCCTATTAAAACTATATAGAACCTGAGTTTTGTATGTTACCGTAAAAGTTACCTTAAAATATAAAAACACCATTACCTGTTTAGCTTTAGCAGTACATCCTGACTATAATTTTGGGTAGTTATATCCGACTCATCTCTGTCGTAAACACTAAAATTCCATATGGCTATGTGCGTTCACGTAATATTATGTTGTACGTTTAAATTCGGATTATTACATGGCGGAAATGGACAACATAAAACGCTTTTAAGTACAGGAGAAATACCGGATAGTTACAATTCTGTGGATGAACTTACTGCGTAGATTCGTTTTGTGTTAATTATGAATTGAGAAAGGTATAACAGTACTTTTAAAAAAAGGAAAAAGTCAAGCTTGAAATATTCGTTAGAAAATGTTAGGTAATTTTGGAAACAAATGCATGATTTATGGTAATTCAAGGTTTACCAGAATACACTTTCTTTTGCCTCTGCATAAAGTTGAGCACACAAAGCGGGTTATTAATAACTATTATTATTAATTAAAATCATTAACCTCGTTATTCTTTCATATTAAAATATCAAAATTTAAATGAAACTCTTGTACTGGTAAATTGTCCTAAATAGTCATTAGTAGGTATAGGATTTGTATGCACATAAAAATTCTGAAATATGCATGCACTTATGCACTATAAAAACGTGAAATATGCACTTAAATATGCACTTAAAAATCATGAAATATGCGTTTATTAGAAATTTTTAATAAATATATGCACTTTCATTATTAAAAAACACCTGTTTAGCGTTATTTACATTTTATTTACAGAAATTATTTTAATTAGACATCCTATGCAATAATTTAATTAATTATATTTTCTAAACATACAGCGTTACAGTTCACAATGACGTACATTTTTAAATTTTCAAAAGTAAACATATGCCTATTATCCCTAAATATTGTTTTATATTTTGAGAAACTCCGTTCCACATCGCAAGACGTAATTGGGGCATACTTAAAATTGTTTAATTCTACAAGCGAATAATGTTTTAGCTCGTCTAAAATGTCTTGGCCAGATAATGCATCGTTTATGCTTTTAATTAAGTGAAAACCAGGATTTTTGTCTATAACGGATTTAAATTTTTGTATTATAGTCAAGCCCTTTGGCCCTTTTACTTTATTCAAAGAAACACCTAACAATTTTACATGCTCAAGAGATTCATCTAATGAATTTCCCTGACTTTCTAATTTCTGAATTACTTTAGCTAAACGCACAAACTTTATCAAAACAAACAATATTTTTGCCCTCACCTCCTTAGTATTAAAAGCATCCTGTGCGCTTTGTATGCATAGTGCATCGTGTTTATTAAGTTTATTTACAAATGCTTTAATAATATCAAAATAAATTGCATAATATTCTACTGCAGAAAGCCAAGTATCCCACCTTGTTATTACAGGCTCAGGCGGGAGAGGCACTTCTTGAGCAGTTTCCCTAATTATTTGTATGCGATATGGAGCTTTACAAACAATTTTTTTACATCTGAAATTATAGAGTTTACGTTAGGATATATTTCCCGCACTTTTTCCGCAACTCTATGCATTGCATGGGCAAGACAAGTTAAGTGGATCATTTTTTCGTACAGAACTTGTAAGCCTGCTCCAGCCTTGATCATGTACGGTGCCGCGTCGGTTACGAACAGGAGTACTTTGTTGTACTGTAATGCCGTCCGACCACAAAATAACCATCGAATCATTAAACAATTTTGCCACAGAACAATGATTGGTGCTCTTGAAAACGTCCATTGCTAATAGATAGGATTTGGGATTGTTCTCCGAATTTAAAACGCCAATTATAACGTTAGCCACGTATCTGAAAGCAAAAATTTGATTTTTATTTTATTGAACTACATAATTAGTCGGTTACAAACAATTAGCGCAAAACAGTTATTTAAGAAAAATTATATTTTAATCAAGCAAAAATATTGTTGTGATTAAATATGTAACTAACAAAATAGAAAATAAAACATCCGTAAATTGCTCTGCTGTGTTTAATTAGTTAAATTTTACTAACAAAACGAAGGAAATGAAGTTTCTACGCACCTTCCAGTAGTGTCAGTAGATTCGTCAATGGAAACCCATATGTAGTTGTTTGCTACATGTTTTCTAATTGATTTTATGGTCTCTTGGTATAAACGCGGTAAATAATATTTCCTGAGTGTAGACTCGTCGGGTATTGGCATTTTTGAAATTTCTTCCAGAAAATTACGAAATGCTGAGAGATTAATTTTACTTAACGGGATATCTGCATCCACTAATGCACTACATAGTTTTTTATTAAAATCGACCAATGTTTGTTTTTTTGATTTCAGGGCAACACACTTTTCATGTCGAACCGTGTTCAGATGTTGTGTAACTTGAAAGCGTTTCGTTGCAGTCACTTTATCGTCGCACACTGTACAATTCAACACCTTATCGTTAGTTGTAAGAACACTGAATTCCTTAACATAACTTCGAAGTGTAACAGACACAGACCGTTTTTCTTTACCCATGTTTACACTCTAAAATCTCAAACTGAAATGCAGTTTACAATTTCTAAACTGTCTTAATTGAAAGATTACAAGATTAGTAAACAAAAGTACAGGCAAATTTTTCTATGAACAGGAAGTTGTCAAAGTGTCTGGAATTTCCTAATACCTATTTATCACAATACCGCAGGATGTAAGTATTTAAATTTTAGTTGAAACTTTTTCTTAGAAAATATTAACAAGTACACAGATGGTTAAGACAGTAAAATATTTTAAAGCCTAGTATTTAACAATAAGCATAAATTATGGGTTTCCCCTAGACTCAACTAAGCCTTGGTTGGTTGTCTAAAATGCTAAAATTATTTGAAAAATATTAGAAATTTCATAATTAAAGAATGTAAAAGGCTCAAAAGGTGGTAAAATATGCACACTCGTTAAAAAATGCTAAAATATGCATGCATATATAAAAAACACCTAAATATGCATTTATATGCACTTTCAAATTGACATATGTGATTCATATGTGGCTTAAACATGTAAAAATATAACTCTGCATATGTTTGCTATAAGCATAAAAAACATGCAAATGCATAGAAATCCTATACCTAGTCATTAGAAAAGCTATAAAAACCTAAAACCTTTGTTAGAAAAAATACTGATTACTCAAACATGTTTGGGGATCAATCTTTTTTGATATGGTTCTATGGTAGAACGATATTTTCCGAATTCAAAGCGATGGCATTGAATTCAGAGAAAAGCATTCTACCATAGAATTAGAAGTCCAGTGTGCTGTTACCCAGAAATTGGAGGTTGCTAATTGGGAGACGGCAACATCCTTTAACCGCGGTTAATCCTGCCAGCTACTAGCTAACTAGTGTGAGGTCATTAGTCTAAAAAGATGTCACGATGCCAAAAGTTGTCTAAAATAGCTAAAATAGAACCTACAATATCTCTAACGAACTACACATCTGCGACTGCTTCCAATGTGATAGACTCTTTCCAATAAAACGTACCAAAATTTCTAAAAGCTTTTTTTAAAACAAACCACAGGTAATGCACATAAATAATAAGTCACTAAATAAAATATAAAATGCTTTATTACAATGGTAAACAATGAAAAATAAACTTTAGTAAGGTTTAAATAAACTTTTAATAAGCACTAATTAGCTAATATTTAATTAAAAGCTATGTACGTATAAACTAAAAATAGTTATGGAATTCATGCGAGCGGGACTATTACTCTAATCTTGCACAAGTAGAAATATTACACCAGGGATTACAGTAAGTTAACGCGACTACGGTTCACTTAGATTGTAAAATCAATAATCCCCCAAGTAGGTTGTAACTAGTTAATACACTTCTCGAAGCAAATTATACGGGCACACTCGCAATAATAATTCTAACAAAGTTTTTATATACAAATTGCAGTGTGTGGCATACTGCGGAAAAACATTTAAATCAGAAAAACTATGTAGTACCTTAATTAATTAATTTGCATTTATACATAGATTGCTTGATGTAATTGTTTGATAGACAGGAGCTTAATTACATGCAACTCACGATACTGTTGCTTTCTTTAGTTGTTGGAATAGATTGTAGGAGTCCGGATTTGCTACTTCATCTATGGATACTTACGGAACACGGGTTTATTATTATTTATATATTTATTTACTTATTTCACACATGCAAAAGTCCAACTACATGGAATTAAACAAGCAATAAATTTAAACTTTATACATATTGTCACGATATATGACATGCTATTGGTAATTATGCAGCCCTATTTACAAACATGTTAAATGGGTTGCATAGTCTCTAAGGAAATATTTAAATACATTTTTTTTAATAAAACCAAAGAAAGATGTTTTAATTTAATAAAGAAACACTCTAGAACACACTAGGTAGAAAAATTAAAATTAAGTTAAATTTTAAAGTTGAACTTCTGACTATATTGATAAAATTTCATTGTTTAGCTAACCATGTGTTATTATTACTTAATTTTGTACACAAATATGAATTTTAAGCCATTTCAATTCCTGCTTTGATCTAAAACAGACAAAGTGCGTGGTTGTGAAGATGTATGCAAGTATTTATAACCTTACCTGCAGGTTTATTTTATAAGAAATTTCTTACAATTAACTATCTGATGATTACTTTATAATGGGCTGAAATATTTCATTGAGTTGTTGTCAAGCAGTTTCTTGGGCACAACTGAGAAATAAAAGTAAATGTTGGGATTGTCTTTTTATAAATGATGTTTTGATTTGAAAATACAATAATGTTCAATAGGATGCAAGGATGGATTTTGTAGGAATAGAAGAATGTATATAATTAATTTAATTTTTAATTATTAATTGAATGCAATTTAAAAATGATTTCGTTGAAAAGTTTTAGTTAGTTTATTATATTATCTTAGTACAAGTATTTTATATCATTAAAAAAATTTCTTTTTCTATCTATCAAGATAGATAGAGAAATATTCAATAGAATTTGTTTAAACAATTATTAATAATTATAAACAATTATGTAGTTATGTAGTATTTAGTTCCAAATTGTCTTTTGATTTCCATCAAAAATCTCACTAAAACATTCGTTTGTTCTCAAAAGGATATAAAAACAGCGACTGATTTGCTGACAAACTCTCTGTAAATTTTTAGCTTTCAAGCAGTGCACATATGCCCAGAGCAAAATTTTAAAATTTAACTTAATCAGCAAGCAACCAAATAATTAAAAAGAGAGTAACGCAAAAGATAAACGAGAGAAAGAAAAGAAAGGCCTGCAACGTAATAAATTCAGTAATTTTTACAAAACTTCAGAACTTCAGTGTTTGTAACCTCAAAAGAACTATACCTAGTGATAAATATCTAAAAGGCATCCAAACAAAATGGATATATCACCGCCAGAAATTACATTAAAACGCTTAATTAAGATTCCAATTAACACAACGAAAGAAAAACGTAATTCACAAAGGTGGCGCCACTAGTACGATATTTTCTAAAGTTACTCACTCAAACAACGTGCGAAAAGTAAGTTGTCTTGTCAAAACAACAGGAAATATATTTTGAAAGGTTCAGACCTGCAAACAAAGCAGGGAAAATGCAAAAATCCCCTAACAAACTATACATGAAGGTACAAAAGCATAGCGATACAGGGTGTTACGAAATTAACACATAAGAAGGTTACTAAAACGCTCGACAAATAAGATGTAGAAACTGGGATATACTGTTCAGCAGACTTCTTAGAAGTTTCTCAGCTTTCGGCAAAGTCTGGCATGGGTAGCTGTACAATATTGAAAAAGTCCTGAAATCACAGATGTTCAAGGTGAAATTTCAAAATACCCAAACAACTCTGCACGATATATTGTATACAAATCAGTGTAGATATCAAAACAAAAAATATAGGTACGCTCATTATACATGAGTTTAAAAATATCGAAATATTTTGAGAACCAAAGTCAAAGCTCATCCGTGGTATGACCGAAAGGTAATTTATTTTTTATTTGTTTTTGGTTTCTGGAATGTGTATTCAACAACAATATTCTGTAATATTTCCTGGAAGAAAATGAAAAGAAAATAAAAGGTTGCAAAAACCAAGTAAACATCATTTATGAAATAAATAAAGATTATTAAAAGTTTCACAGTTTTATTAAAATATACCTGACAATATTGTTTCGACAGCTATGCTGTCATTATCAAAGGTAATATAATTATAAACAAACACGTTTATAATTATATATTTATATTTATAATATATTTATAATTTATATTTATAGCGACGTGTTTGTTTATAATTATATTACCTTTGATAATGACAGCATAGCTGTCGAAACAATATTGTCAGGTATATTTTAATAAAACTGTGAAACTTTTAATAATCTTTATTTATTTCATGATTATGGAGTTCCACAAAATAAGGCTGGAAACAATAAACAAAAAAAAAAAAAAAAAAAACATCATTTAGGTTATTCCTTAGAAACTCAATTGTATCAGACAAATATCCTTGGGTGGATAGTAATATGGAGAAAATTGCAATAACAAAATTCCACTTTGTATCATGACAGACGTGCTACAGTGACAAAAATGAGGGAATTCAAGCTATCCGTCAGGAAGAAAAAGAAATGTCAATTTATTTCAGTAATACAAGAAAACATGTAATAATTCCGATCACGTTTCCTGCTAAACCAAGCCAATAGCTATTAAATCCTGCAACGTCTTGCGCGTCCTACAGCAAGCGAACAGCAGGACGTTCCTAATCCAAAGTTTAAGCGTGCCTTTCACGATTTCTGATCAGATTTGTACGGCATTCCACCATCTACCGTAAATAAATGATTATATGAGCTATTGCTTCTATAGAATTAATATATACGATTTATATTTGAGACAAAAATTTTTTGAGTCGATAAGTTTAGAAAACGAAAATTCTAATTACGTTACGGTAGTTTTCCAGTAAATGCCAACTTTAAATTGTTTGCAAAACAAAGACAGATTAAATATTCTTTCCTAAAAAAATAATGATGATGTCAAAAGAAGAACTTTGAGGGATTCCGATGAAACAGATACTTTTGTCTTGAACTTTCGATCGAGACGCTTGTGATAAAAATATATCATATTACGCTTGTTAAATTTTTATCGGTTTCTTTTGCCAACCTACGTGTATTGAATTGTAGAATTTCTGGAAGTAAAACGATTTCTTCCCCAAACGCCACAACTTACAAAATACCATTTCTCTAACAGGGCCCGGAACATGATCGAAACTTTTATATAAATGAAATAAATTCAATTGTTGAAAACAGAAATACAAACGAAAGCATCAAAAAAGCAAAGCATTGGAATGAAACACAAAACAGTTTAAAACAGTTTAAGATTTATTACGTTAAGGCTTTCGTAACCCTGATGTAGTTGACAGTGACATTTTGGTTGTACGAGTGCAGTCTAGTCAGTAAGTTCTGTGTGGTGAACAAATTAAGGTAAGACATTTTATTTGGTAAAGGAATTTAACGAATTTTCTAAATTTTACTGAGGGCTGTTCAGTTTAGAATTGTGTACAAACCGTTACCAACACGGTCTGCATATATAAGTACTTCAAAAGGATTTATTAATTAAACACTAACTTATATAATATATAGAGTAGTAGTAATTATTACATTCTGAGAATTTAAAATACAATATTTCATTTAAAATAGTGCAACCTAAAATAAGTGTGATACATTCAAGAGCCGACATGATTTCATCGTTCAGTTAGCCGGAGCCGGGTGATAATAAGCCCATGTTGCTGCCGTCCTAGGTTCGATTCCAGCGGATAGATAACTTTTTACGGGTGTTTTTACAAAACACCAAAATTTAAATTGACAAAATTATTCTCTTCAATAATATTCATTTTGCAGGTAATTTTAATAAATCGCATTTCAAGATTAGGTAATTAAATGAAGATATTTGCAATTGTGTAAGTTTATTCTTTATCATTGCTAGAAAAATAGGTTTTTAATCGGTGTATTGCAGAAAAGGATATTTTAGCTCTACATGTGAATATAGATAGTATAGGCATCAAAGATTTAAAATGAATTATAAATATTTTTTGCCTTTTTGCCCAAAAAAAATCTCTCCTCTTTTTTTTATTACCTAAATATATTAACCATGTTAATGAGGATTCAGCTCTCGTTAAATTGTTTTAATGAGGGCCACAGTCTTCGTGCCACTATGTAGTTGGCGCCTATTTATATAACAGAGGATTTCCAATAAGCTTCGTTTATTTGTACAGCTATGAGTTTTATTATACTTTTATTAGAACAGAGAACTACAATTTGTATTGTATTGGGTAAACAATAAAGGTAAATAAATTTAATCATGATATTATTGCTTGAAACCAAAATATATTTTGTAAGAGACCCGCTGCTATCGTTACTTTAGTGTTGGAAGCTGATACACTTCTACTATTGGAAGAGAATAAATATAGAACGCAAACTAAAGAAAAATATGGCTAGTAGGAACAATAAAAATAAAAAAGTACAACAGAAATACTGTAACGGTTGTCATAATGATGTGTAACGTGACCTTTCTGCGGCTCTTGGATGCAGTTTATACTTTTTATACAAAATCACTAAAGAATGTTCACTACACTATTGCATTTTTTTCAATAAGCATTCAATTCATATTCCTATTTTTTATGTGTTTAAATAAAAAAATACTCAATTATTGTCATTACTTAACTGCATTAATATTGAGTGAGCAGGGAACATTACATACACAATGCATATACTGTACGAGATGTGTGTCCTCCAAGCCGACTCAAGTGATACCGACGGACAGGCCAGGATTGGTTAGTTACATCACTACAAATAAATGTTGCCAACTTCAAGCTACATACATAACAATTCCCAAGGCACAATTTAGCACCAATTTGTTAATTTTATTGAAGGTTATATAATAAAACATTTAATAACCATCATAACAAATTGCAAATTGATTAATGACCTCCAACATTTTACAAGTAAATATGGAGACGAAGTAGTTTACGAAAAACTACTTTAAAGTGATTCTCCTGGGTAGCAAAAACGTAAGTTTTACTTTCAATACTACTGTCAGGTTCCGTTACTTTAAAGGGTTAAGCAATGGTTTCAGGCAGATGGCAGGAACTTTCAGTACTACTTGAAAGTTTTAAAAACTTTAAAGTAGCTTCGGGCAAGTTACTACTGCAATCATAATACCACTTTCAAGTTGCAATGACTTTAAAGTCATTATACTTGGTGGCAATACTGTTCCACATACTTTAAAAGTTACTCAGAAGTAACTAATCATACAATTACTAAAATATTCCATATTAAAGTAATTAAACCTATAACGTTATAAATTTAGTTGTAGTTATGTAACAACTACTCAATCAAAGTTCCGATCTCAGTTACTGCTACTTAGATGCTGCTTAGGTTTGTATACAATAAAAATTAACAACGTAAGCTAAATATAAAATAACAAATCTAGCATTCTATCAAAATAATAATAATCACTAACTTCAGCTGTATGGATTACTAGCAATCATCAGAACCATCTAATGTGATGCTATTTTTGGCTTCTGTCAATCTAAAAGCTATCGCATCGCAGACCGGCGCAGCATCTCTTCAAGAAACGATTTTTTGGCTGTAGACTGTAGAATTGAACTAATAAAACCATGTGACCTGACATTGAAATATAGAAAGATTGAAGGTTATTAATTGTGTTGTCGACTCCTAGTTAGTTTACGTGATTTGTTTATATTGAAGCTTTCGCTTTGTAGTCAACAATACTTACTTTTTATATTTTTAAATTAATAAATTCATTTGAATTCGTTCGAGAAAAGTTGTCCACTTCGAGTGCCCTCTTAGTTCCCAGCGTGTTAACTCTTGGAATATTCACGTAAACTTACCGTTTTTCATTAACGGTACTTTAGATTACGAAAATCTTATATCTCTCGATAGTGGAAACGCCGGTCATATTGTGCATGTCAATTTTTTATTTACTAATCCGTCTTCTATCTATATATTTAAAACACACGGCTCATTTTTGTTCCACTTCGTTTAAGAAGTGGAACATTATTATCTGCTTGTACTAATGTAAAGAAAATTCTATTTGTAATTAATTTGTTTTATATAAGTGCGTCAGACCCTCCGTGGTCAAGTGGTAGGCACCCTGCTTCTCGGATGCGACTAGATTTTAAAAATTTAATACAATCGTATTTGAGCTCATTATGAAAAGGTTTGAAAGTTGTATGAATGACAGATATGAAATGCGTCTCAAGTGGCTTCATTTGGACACTCAAATAGAAAAATTACATTTTATTATCAAAATCAAATAATTTGCTTCTCAGTTTTACACATATTGAAATAAATTCAAATAAGAATTATTTTCTAAATTAAGATTTTATTATGAAATATAATCAAATTAAAATCAAAGATTAATTCAAAGTTTCACAAGTTTTATTAGTTTATCTCAACCTGACAATATTGTTTCGACATTAAAATGTCATTATCAAAGGTAGATAAGATTGATAAACAAACACGTTGCTAAGATAAATACATACAGAAAATAGGTAACTAGAAACAATACAAACAAAAACTAAATATCTAACACTTCTAATAAAGGAGAATTACTAAGCTCAGTTTGTTCATTCATTAAAGGTACTGTGCGTTTATGTTTGTATATTTGAATTGTTCTTTTTGTAACTCGGTTTATATTGGACAAACATTAGGAATTTCGACATAAGATACAAAGAACACGTACGCTCTTATAGACTTAAACATCCAGAAAAATCGAATTATGCCAAACAGATTTTGGAACAGAATCACCCAATGACACCTCAAAACAACATTAAATTCTTACATTTTTGCAACAACAAACACAAATTAGACATTTTAGAAGCTTTTGAAATATACAAACATAAACGCACAGTACCTTTAATGAATGAACAAACTGAGCTTAGTAATTCTCCTTTATTAGAAGTGTTAGATGTTTAGTTTTTGTATGTATTGTATCTAGTTACCTATTTCCTGTATGTATTTATCCTTAGCAAAGTGTTTGTTTATCAATCTTATCTACCTTTGATAATGACATTTTAATGTCGAAACAATATTGTCAGGTTGAGATAAACTAATAAAACTTGTGAAACTTTGAATTAATCTTTTAATATGATTATTTTTCATGATTATGGAGTTCCACACAGTAAGGCTGGAGACAGTAAACGCTAAGATTTTATTGTTTATTAAAAATGTAAATACCGCGATATAGGGTTCCAACAATTTTGAACACAATTTTAATCAATAGAAATCTAAAACACTATACTAATCCAATGTAAAAGAAATCAATCTATTAAACATGATGTTCAAGAAATATGAAAAGGGGATTACTAGACAAATAAGATGGTCGACATCGAGCTAAAAATTAATTAAGTCAGTCTGGGATAAATCTAGGAGGGGTAAGGGTGTGTGTGGTAAATAAAGCTTTCACGATCCGTCTGACAATGCTAATCCTATCAATTTTAATTGGTTTTGCTTGATTGCTTTTATTTAAATAACTACTCATATCTAGTAACCCAAAGTAATGTTGCACGTAAGAAAATCCTTGAATAAATTATCCTTTTGAACGTCAAGTTTTAGTGGGGTTTCCCTAGTCACAAATAGTTTTTTGTTCCAAATGCTTTTAAGTTAAGCAACTTAAATTTAGGCAACACAAGCTTATCTGCAGAAATAATTTGTATCGCCTCCAATATAAATATTAGCCTTATGGTCATATCAGAAATAAATATTGTTGTTTGTCTTTATCTTACCTGTTTCTTTTAGTAGTCCTTCTTTTTCTATAAGATGTCGGTCTTAGTTATACTCTGATTTAACTTATTGACTCATAGTTTATAGTCCACTTAACCTCATTAACCTAACAGTAACAGCTGGCATTTAGCTTGTTTATCTCCGTCCAAATAGGCTACTGGACGGAATTTTGGATTTGAACTAATTGGAAATTATTGCACTCTCGAAGATGTTGCAGTTCTTTATTTGTCTGTCTGTTACTAATAGCCTCCACATGTCCTTATCCAGTTGCTGAAATACTCCTGCAATCGTAGTAGATGAATTATCAGCTGCAATGCAATTGGTGCGTCGAGTTTTCAACGTGCAAGAAGTGTAGCGTTGATTAAAGCAGTCTGGGCATTGTTAAAAGCTTGTATTTGATTATTATTTAATTCAATAGGCTTTTGAGAGACCTTGCCTGGTACGACAAGTTTAATAAGCGGCGCGAAGTCGTTACCAATTTCTGAAGGTTTATATGTAGGAAGAGAAAGGTCAATAACGATGGTATTCATCTTGTTGCAATGTTCATGTTCATTAGAAGACGTGTTTATAGTTTTTTCGATAGTGAATTAGCTATGACATTTTTCTTGACACGTTCAGTGTTTAGGTTATTAGTTTGTCAAAGAGGCTAAACCAAGGATAGGAAATGTGACATAAGCTATTAAAGATTTCCAGGATTGGCGCTGGATACACGAAACGCCTAGAGTCACTACATCTAGTTACCTAGGTCACGCTGGTCGCTCAGAATACCGCAAAACGCCGCCGTATTGGGGCAAAAGAAGCACAGAATTGTTCATTATTTGTATCTGATTGCATTTAATCAAATCCACGTTTACTTTAAAAGGTTTTTATTCTGAAAGGTCAAACCTCTAATATGTCGAATACGTAAGACGTGGTTTTAATTTATCCATTATTAAAAATCACTCTTCTCTGCCCCAATATGGCGGTGTTTTTGCGGTAATCTAGGTGACATCTTGTAGTGACTCTAGAAACGCCAAAGTCAAGTATTAAATCTACTGTACGTAATATGGGAATGTTCATATTGTTGGACCCTTTTAAGGTATTAGAAGAAATTTGATTGACTTTGTTTTGGGATAGATTCGCTCATTTTGGTGATATTATGGAACACGTGGATGCAGTGTCAACGGCAAAAGAGATATTGTTTACTGTATCTGTTGATGAGATAAAGGTTCAAGAAGCATTTGGACAAACTCTGCTCTCCCCATCTGAAAGAGCAGAGCTGATTCTTTGTTTTTTGTCCGATACGAACAATTGCCTGTACAGTTACGGGGGTTGTCTTGGAGTCTAGCATGGTAACAGCATAGTCTAGGTAATTGGGGACTGTTATCAGTATTAGTAGCAAATCGTGGTGTATAGTTTCGTACAGCACGAGAAGTTGAAGTGCTGATATTTTGAATCAGGTTTATTTGTTAGAAAAGGTTTGTACTTTATCGGATAGTTGGTCAAGTTTATACTGTAAAGTTTTATGCAACTGGTCAGGTTTGAATGGTTCATGTAGTTCATTGATTATGTGAAATATTTCAACAAGATCTGATAACAGTAAACGTAATAGGTTTACTGCTTGAATTTTTAAATGATTTTGTAATTTAACTATTAGAAATTCTTTAAGAATTTCGCCAGTAAAGTGTTTTGACAGTGTTTTAATGTCAGTTACTAATTCCTTGATTTTGCTACTGAATCTCAAACTATCCAGGAGCTTTGATATGCGTGAAGTGACTCTTTATCCGTGAGACATAACTCAATAAAAAGACACCATCGCTACTTAAATTGCTAACCTACAAATTAACACGTACCTACAAACGTTATCACGATCGAATGTAAAATGAGGTCCGTAACGCGAGCACCGCCACGTCAATTAAATTCAAAAATCTTTAGCCTATAATTAAGTACTAATTAAATACTAATTTGTACTAAAAACATTGTTCATATCTCCGGTTAGCTGTAATTTAAACTTTAAAAGTGGGGGTGCTGGCAGTAGTTGAAGCTGGCACTCCCATTTCAATTAAATTTAACCACTTCAATTAAATTCAAAAATTTCTATCCTATAATTAAGTTAGAATTAGAGGCTAATTTGTACCAACAAAAACTTGTACCTATCCCCGTTTAGCTGTAATTTAAGTTTTAAAAAAGGGGGTGCTGGCAGAAGCTAAGGCTAGTACCCCCACTTTGACAAAATTCAAAAATGTCTAGCTTAGACTTAACTACTAATAAAAGTACTAATTTGTAACAACGAGAAAGAATTACACTTATCTTCGTTTAACCGTAATTTAGGCTTTAAAAATGGGGTTGCTGGCAGTAGTTGAAGCTGGCACTCCCACTTTGATTCAATTCAAAAATGTCTAGCCTATAATTAACTACTAATTAAAGAGTAATTTGTACCAACAAAGAAAAATTTGTACCTATACCAGTTCAGTCGTAATTTATGCTTTAATTAAAAAAGTGGGGGAGTTGGTGTTGGACCTTGAAAAATGATCTAGAGGAGGTTGTGAACAGATGGTTCTACTGAATTTTAACTGAGATGACATGACTTTGCGAAGATTAATTATTTGAAGGTTCCTGTTCTTTATAGTGATTACCTGCCACAGTTAAAGAAGTTTTAGAAATATCATTTACTGTTGAAAACACAAAGTTAGTGCAATTAAATATCGAGATGTGTTCACGGCTACTACAGATTTTTATTCGACAACACGGTATTGGTACAAAAATAAAGCTTTAATTTAAATAAAAGTTTTAAAAAACTTTGAAATGCTGTTACAATTATACGAGAGGGAACTAAAATTAGAAAATATTGATATCTTAATTATCGATATCGTAAATATAATCTCGAAATACTCGATTACTGTAACCATAAACAACACTGGTTAAAGGTATGCGTTATTATAACTAAATATTCCAGATAACAAATAGTTTATTGTTACAATTATCTTGAAACCTTGTATTATATCCGCGCATATGAAGCTATAAATTTTTATTATTCCAGCAGTTTAAATGTCCAAATACGAATATTGTTGTCAGCGGGTAACGATAAGTAATGTACCCAAACCATGATTTCATAGAGAAACCGAGCGGAACTGTTATAAAGAGAGTTCGATTTGCACCCTAGAGAGAAAAAGATGTAACTCTTAAACCACTGTGTCAGAGAAGTATTGCAGTAAATCAATAAATTGTAAGAATTTCTTGTGATCCCCAAAAGAACAAGATTAGTGGAACAAAATCAATCACATGACCTAGGAAACTTTGTAGAACGAAAAGTAAAGATTCACTTCTAACTAGAAGCTTTAAAAAGCTCTCGTTCTTTGCTAGCAGTTTGGACTTAGGAATCTACTGCTTTAAATTTTGCGTATCTAGTAAATGAAGTTGTTAACTTTAGTAAATTTGTTTGTACTGGCTTCTCTCAACTTCCTAAATTAATTTATCGCCCTTGTAGAGCGTTCTATTATAAATTTGCTAGAACTGAAGTTTACCTCTCTAAACCGTACACTAAATGTATTCGTTGGAATGTAAACTCCCAGTTGGAAATTACACTTTGTAAACTTAATTAAGGTAATGCTCCCATACCTGTTAATGATTACAATTACTTCAGTTGATAGGCAATAGGTAGTACTTGTTAGAATAGTCACTGCAGCAGGCAATATTGATTTATTGTTAGATGGCTAGAAACTAGTTGCTAAAACTTAACGTTTGGAAAAGTTGACTTTTCTTAAAAATATTGAGAGGGTATTCTCTTTGCCAACTAAAATATTAAAATCTTAATCACTTTAAAGTAGATGCAAACTAAAAATAACCACTATACGTTTCATATCATATCCTAGTACATACCAGTGGCGTGCGGTCCATGGAAGCAATGGAATCAATGCTTGCCTTGAGAATTTATTAAAAATAAAAACAATGCTAACAAAAATACTTTTGTAAAATTATGGTTATCGTTTATTTAAATTGAAATATTTATTAAATTAAAGCTCAATATCAACTCTGTACAGCAAAAAGTATAATTATTAAGAGTACTATTTTAAATTAGGCTCATTAAACTTGCACGGAAAGGTAATACCGATTCAAATGTGATACATACACTTCATATAAGCACTGCTTACAAATGCTCTTCTCTTAACCTTGGCGTGAATCAGCGAGCGCGGGGTGTTATAATAGACGGATGCTGTTTGGCTGGTTAACATTGTTTGGTCGTAATTTTTATTGTGCTTCGTTCCCAAATGTTTATTTATTATAATTTGGTTATTTGTTCGATTTAGTGTTACTTAAGTAATGTAAATCTGCGAATGAGACTGTATTTTGTCGCATTTTATTATTTTAATTTATAAGTTATATTTTTTTAAAAACAAATAGTTCTATTTAGTTTGCCTATATCCAAATTTAAAATTGCAATATCGTCACCACTGCAAATTCAACTGCTTCGGTGAAAGGTTCGAGTACCTTCGATATAGCCGAATCGGGACGATTTTTTGTTCAGTTTGTAAATTATTAATAAGGAATTTTTCGCATACAGTTTTGGAGAGAAATTACAAATTATTAAGAAAGGCAGATCAAAACTAGATCTTTCAAATTTAACAACAAAGATTAAAACCTGTACCGGTATTTTGCTAAGACCGGAAAATTGATACGTAGTAGTAGTTTTTTTTTAAATAAAGAATGATAGTCAACAAATTCCATAAGTATAAAGTGTAAAAGTGCTTCTTTGAAAAACTTTTAAGCTTAATAATTATAACACTGTTTGTTATTGTACCTAGCAGGGGCGGATCCAGAGAAGTATTTCGAGGGGGAAATCTTTGGAAAAATAATTGTTTTAATAAATAATAATTAAACAAACCTTATTTGTTTCTATTCTATGTAAACTTATTTCTAAATTGGGGGGGGATTATTCGCTCCCCGTTAATCCGCGCCTGTACCTAGGTGTATTATAATTAAAATTGTGGTTGCTTCCCTAGCCTAAATTCTCACCGCACGCCACTGGTACATACTATGTGGAGTATGACACATGTACACTAGTGTACAGTCTTCTTTGTAATTTTACTTACGACCACCAATATCACAGGTCATATGGTTCAAGACTTCGTTTGGCTAAGATGGCTTTGTTCAGTAAACGTAATATATCTACATAACTACACTACTACTACTACTAACTACATAATTACAATAAGAATTGTGAAATTTATACTTAGGGATTCTTTGTGAACCAGAAAGAACAACATTAGTGGAAGAAGAAAATCAATCACATGACCTAAAAAACTTCGTAGACAGAAAAGAAAAGATTCTTTCCTATCAAGGAACTTTACAAAGCTCTCATTTTTTGTTAGCAACTTGAACTTAGATATTTAGCGCTTTAAATATCGTGTAGATCATCTACGCTAAATGATTGTTGCTAATTTTGATTGCTTATTCTAGATTCTCCAAACTTTTAAAATTATTTATCAAGTAAACATTAAAAAATACATTCCATTAAAAAACGTAATTTTTAAGGCATTCTATAGTATATTTAAAAATAATTTTCAAAAATTCAAATGGCTTTGCCTTTGATGTAACTTACTTTTTAAATTAAGTTATCTCTAATTGTTACAGAAACGGAAATATCGAATACCCGAACTTAAGTATATGGGCCTCCAAAAATTGCGTTGTTTTATTGAACGCTGGGTGACATTACTCATTTATTTCGTGAGTACTTTATTACAGGGTAATTGAAATTGTTTCAACTGTTGACTATTTACGAACAGAATTTATTCTCACGATAAATATTTAATAGAAAGATTTTATGCAATTCTACAACTACCCGAATTAATGGTTGCATAACATCACCTTTAAAAATTAAATTTTGAAAAAAATTTTCTTTATAAAATTAAATTTAGTTAATTAAGACTAACATGCACACAAAAACTCTTTAAGCAGATAAACGCTATATAGAAATCCAGTTTTTCATAGAAAATAGATAATTTTTCTGGTACCTTAACGATTTGGGGACCGTTTATGCATTTTCTTTAACTTAATAAAATTTAGTTCATTTTTAATGTTCGAAATCATCTGGAACAGACAAAGTATGTTGTATTGAAGGTGTATGCTAATATATAGCAACTTACCTTGTTGAAATATAGTTGAAACATAAAATTGACGTTAACGAGATATGTTTAATTGCAGTTTGACGAAGATTTCTGGGTAGTAAAACTAAGCGAAGTGTGGACTGTTAATGTTAAATATCAGTTTTTAGATAATCCACATAAGATAATTCTACCCCCCTCCCCTTATTAATTTAATAATGTATATTAATGTATATTAATTTGTTTATGTACATTAATTAAATAATTATATTAATGTTAATTAATTAAACTCGGTTATCTTTTTCCTCAATATCTTAAAATCCTGTGTTGTAAAATTTAGTTCTGATTTCGTTTCAAAATTTTATATTGGTATCAATTTAGTTCTTTATGTTTATTTTCATTTATGTGGTTAATTATGTTGTTAAAACATGAATATAAACTTGTTATTTATGTAATCTTAGTTGTTAATAACCAGCTTAAATTTAAATATAAGAATATTCTACATCAGCGACCCAAACCTAAGAGAGTCTGAATAAAGTGGAATTGTGTTACTCACTGTTTATAATACAATTATTTAGCCAAAATATTGTTATAAGGTAAGCAATCCAGGTAGCAAAGGATGTGAAAATGACGTGAAAAACTCAGTGGCATAAATGTCGCCGTCGGATGACGTAAATATGACGTGGTGATCATTTTCTAATATCTTAGATCAATGACGTCATATGCTAAATGTTTACTTCACGTCTTACAAACACGTTAATTTGCCGTCTTTTTTAAGTTATATTTGTTACTCCCCACCCCATATTTTTAGGAATATATGAAACTAATTGCTAACCAGTACTTTTTAAAGTTACATATTGATCAAATATACAAAAATATAACATATATTAAAAGGTTGTATACTAATCAAATGACTAAAAATTACAAACATTTGCCCATTTTAATTAAAGATAACATATAGTTCACAGTCTAGTTTTATTGACAATTGTCTCATTATTTCTAATAAATGGCATTTACCGTTTTCAATGTTTCCTTTGAAATCTTACAAAAATCTTTAAAGATAAATCAAATGATATGAATAATAGGCAGCGCCACAAAACTTTCCGTAAAAGTCAAAACAATGCATTTGCCAAATATTTCTGTAGCATGTCATACTTTAATATTTGACAAGTTTTTCACAAAAAATGTTCAATTCGCTAGAAGAATATGGACACTTGCTATTTGACAATTTAGATTTTTCTTAAACTTTCAAATCAAGAATGGCGGAGAAGGTAAACAACACATAAGCGATAGAACAAAGACTGGTACTAACAACCAAGATAGACTGCGCGTGCATATCGCTTAAGCGACACATACACCGATTGGCTGAAAGTTTGAAAGTACGCCATCGTAAAGGCAACCTTGCGACACGAAATTTAATCTATTGCAGACCTTGAATTACTGTTGGAATTTATCAACTATTAAAAATGCACTAAAAATAATATTTGTGCAAAAATAATGAAGATAAATATTTGTCTTTGCTGCAATAACACGCTTTGAACGCAATGAGACTTTATAATAGCCTTACTGAAACATTTACTGTTATCGAAATTATAAAAACTAGCTTCGAAATAATAATACTAATATTACTTACAATACAAAATGCCGTATCACAACATTTAGTTTTTGACTTTGGAAACCGATAAAATATATAAATAAATCTTATTACCCAAAAAAGACCACAGTATGACGTGATATGTCGCACATCACTGTAATGTCATTTAGTGGACGTTATTATGCCATCGACTCTTCGTGCACTGACGTTTCATGACGAGTTATCACCAGATTTTGACGTCATTATAACGTACGTTTGTTACCTGAGAAGTTGTGTGCTTTTTGTCATCTTTTTGGATTCATATTATGTCTGCATAGTGTCACAAACGGATTTATTTAGAATTTAAATAATTCATAATTCTGCAAGTTGCATTATCAACTGGTGCAATTATCATCCAAAGTTAATACATTTCTTCGTAACATTATATAGCGGTAGCTTAATGTTAATCACACACGTGCTCAGCTACTCTCATTCGAAGAACTTCTAATCAGCACACATGCGATCGACCTACGCCAAGACACGAGTTTACATTAAGATGCTAGTAAGTTCCGCAATATACAATATACAAACCCGACTCTTTCAAGTTAACATTCAGTCGTTCCTTCGACTTCAACAACCAACAACTTGAAGCACACCTGGCAAGAATTTTTATATTATTAATTGTAGGGGGATTTTAGAAGCTGGCGTCCAGGGGCGCTGCTTACCTGATTCGTCCTACTTCTTCGTATTAAGAAGCCTAGAAGCTAGTGTCCAGTTGCACCGCTTACCTGGTTTTCCTAATAATGCTTAGTTGTAGTTGCTAGGGTGGTTACGACCACTCTAATGTCTAATGTTTAATGTTAGTTTTTAGGGGCACTTAACCGTCCTGAACTACGTTCTTAGTCACGACAATCCCACGTGACAATATATTTAATTTTTTAAACCCCCATATCCATAGTAATAGTTATATTAGGTGATAAATACCACTTTCTATCTCTACACTGTCCCATTTTAAAGCACTGGTTATTCTTAATCAATATTCTTAATAATAAATTATCTTGATTTAATTTCTCTAAAATAATGTGGAGAGGCACCGTCCTGCTGAGAAGTTATTTCCATCCCTTAAAATTCATGAACATTATTTTGAACCATTTTAGTTCTTACAGGCTGAAATTTTGCAGCATATCAACGTAGAAAGATCTGGTCAACTTTTTATTAATAAAAAATGGCCCTATCATTTGGTCGCCCAAGATACCCGTCCAATAACTAAAAATGGGAAACGTTAAATCCTATTAATCTTTGATTTTACTGCAAGGGAATGAAGATAACATTAACACAAGCGCATGGATGCCTCGAATTCTCAAATGGATTACTGGTTTATTCTACTATTAAGGGATAACATTTTCAGCCATACCTTTAATAAAAATAAAATTATTGGTATTTACTCTTTATTTAAATAACAATTTTGGATTTGCTTGAATTTTTTATTATTAAAAATAAGGAGTACCAGTTTGTAATAAAATATTCCCTTTCCCTCCTTTAATGGACAACTTTGGAACTTTGGCATCATACTTACTATAACAACAGCTTTAAAACATGGTATCGCTCGACCTTCATGTTCCATAAAGTAGTATTTACCGCTTAATACATTTGTCTCAAAATTTGTGAAAAAATAGTAAACGATTTAGAATTTAACAGGGAAAAGCCTCTAGATGCGAGCTATAACTATATGGTCAGACACACCCGACTAGCGAAACCTATAAAAAAAGAATTTAAACTAAAACCATGAGAGTTTTAACATCATTAAAGCAGCAAGTTACCAGATCATCGAGCACCCGAAGTGAAGTCTTCCTACTTGTGGATTTTGTACTATAGCTTTGAATTCAAATTTGTCGACTTATTTGTGAACAAAATCGAATTTGAAAACCTTTGTACGCTATAACTTATATACCTTTAATGAAACAGAATATAATACCTTATTTTTAACAGGTTGTACTATAAAAAAGATAGGTTGATAAGTGAATTATAATGTAATACAATGATAAACTGCAACCATTGGTATGCAGTATTGCAATAAGTTGTAGTGGAGCATGCTGGAAATGAATGTATAAATATAAACCTACCTTATCCCCTTCCGCACCCACTTAACCAACTAATAATTCTTTGCTGTAATTAGAGTTGTTCTAATCTCTAGTTCAGGTTTCAACGAGCTGTAGGTGCCAGAAACTTTAGTCTGGACAGTGTTGTTTGTGGTTATTAGGGTTTTGTTTATAGCGAGTTGAAGCCTTTACCTGTGAGTGCTAAGATGGATTGAAGTTGATACTAGAATACTATGTAGTATAAAATGTTATTTGTATTTACTATACTAGTATAATAGTATTATTGCGTTGAGATTTCATTTTCGATAACAAAAAATATATTGGCTTTTAGTTAAAACCGTTAATAAAAAATGTATTTAGAATGGAATCCCAAATTAAGTTAAAATACAGATAAAATAAAATGTTAACGCGGGTAGGTTTCAGATGATAATTAACTGTCGTGTATGTTTTATAACACGAAGTGTACAGTGAAATGTTGTAAATGAGTTTCCTAAATTTAATTAATAAACAATGTTTAAAATTACTACGCACTGCTATAGTTTGTCACGACAAATTGTTGGTGTTCCATTCAACAAGATAAAACTTAGAAATAAGAGTAAGTTAAATAGGAGTATCTTCTCAAATTGTGATTTCCCATCTTGATTTTTAAACCATGACAACAACAATTTGGGTGGCGCCCTTCTATTGTTTAATCATTCCCGCTTCCTCTCTGAAATAAATGAAACTTTGCAATTAACACTCACACCACTGAAAACAATTACCTACCTGATTATGTACCTACCTTTTGGAGGATTCTCTCTAAACCCTTAATAAATGTTATGATAGTTTCAAACAAGTAAAATAAAAAAATCAAGTTGTACTGAAAAATTTTTAATTTTTAACGAATAGACCGTATTAGTTATTCATACAAATATTGTTGCTTGATAATATAACCCACATTTGTATATGTCCATAATATATTAATTTTGTTTCTGAGGCCTTCTGGTATATGCACATACAATAACGCTGTATAAATAAAGAACATTTTCGAGCTACCCAAGAGATGCAGTTTTATAAATATAAGTAGCTCAAAAGGCATTATTTTTCAGAGTTATGTGAAAATGCTTTTAACGCTCGTTCCTTTGCATGTTATATTTCCGGCTGTACATAAGCTATGAACATTCCCCATTATTCACAAAATTAGAGTTACTTACATACGTGCATTGCAATTACACCCAATGTTACAAGTAGTGCACTAATGTGCACTAATGCAAGTTACACACTTCATTCCTTTAAACAGCAAATTGTTCTTCCTTAGTCCTTCCTTTCTCCTCGTTATGAAAAGTTATAGCGTTGAGGCAGAGGTTACACAAATAATTTTGTAATTAACAATTTGTGTATATTTAAAATCTTCGTTAAGGATCATTCGCTCAGTTGGTAGTTGGTTTATTATTGTAGCGCTCGTCGTCATAGAACGAGTAGTAAGGATTGAGAGGAAACATAGAAAATGTCATGCATGACCTACTTTTGAAATTTGCATATATATTATATAGCTCAACAACGTCAATATTTGGTTTTCAACCATTTTCATTCACTTAAGCTGGCAGCTATAGTTTAGAATTCAACAAGTTTTCTGGAACCCTTTTTTATATAGAGATGTATGTAAAAACCTTATTAAATTTGAATGACATTATCCTTAAAACCCTGGGGCGGCATACACGCGGTGCGCTACAACCCTTTGCAATTTTCAGTTTAAATAATCCTTCCGAGGTCATATGTATACGGACGGTTTTTATTATAATGCGTTCTTTCTTGAATAATGGACCCCTTCCTTCACATTTCTACATTTTAATTGAAAAATATAGTTTAATATAGGTAGTATATTTGAAGTTATTTCTGATTGTTGCATAACTATAAGGTATCTGCAACAATAGAAATTAAAAACTTCAAATATTTCTAGAAACAACGAAATAAAGATGTGCAACTTGGTGCTTATTAGTGTATTGAAGTTTAAGGGATACAATACTAATGCTCTAATAATATGTTGTTTCTGAACCTTATAAAGCAGTTTTAGTTACAGTAGTTCCCGCTATTCCGAACTAATTGGGACCGAACACTGTTCGGTTTAGCGGGAATTCGGAATAGGCGGATTTCATGAATAATATCAACGTATATTGAATTGTTAAGGCGTAAATTAAGTGCGAGGACATCTGCTAGTGTCAGCTCTATACAGCGTTGATCGGCTCGTGATGAACGAGCGTACAAATGTACGTTTTTTCACGAACGTATTTTTAATTTCTCCTGTTTTTAAGTTAAAAAAATCGGTATATTTCTGAACTCTGTTGTTCGGAATAGGCGGATTTTCGGAATAGCCGGGGTTCGGAATAGCGGGGCTCTACTGTATTTTTAACTTCACTTTTAAAAACTTAAGGTATTATGGTTAAATGTTGGTTCTATACGAACTACTGTAAGAATAGTAGATTTTGTTATATTTTTCTACCGATCAGAAAATTACAGTAGATTAAAAATGTAGAGCAATACTTCAATTTATGGTTAGGTTTAACTACAATTAACGGAATAAACTATAAAAAGATCGAAGATCTATTAAATCGGTGTAGATATCAATCGCAAGGACACGTCTTTACAGATATTTGACTCGGAAAAGACTATCTGCTAAATTTACTAAATTTTAGTGTATACAAATACAGCAGTGGCATGTTCTTTAAGATTCTTTGTTTGAAAAGTAAATTAAATACCACAAGTCAAAATCAATATTGAGGTATGCCCAATGATTGTTCCAGCAGTAATGCCGCACCATACAGTCACCTTTGTCAGTGTACCGGTAGCTCGTGAGTAATTCTTGAGTTTTTACGTTCAGTAGCAGTGGTTTTGTTCATTCACAGCTCTATTCAGAATTTATTTTATAAATTGAGATTATGTAACCTTATAACGTTTTACCTTTTTAATAGTGTCATTTGATTTTATTTTACCTATTCTGTACTTCTAACGGGTTATGACTAAAAATGTGCATTGATTACTTTTCTCTAAACGGCTTCATTACACTATGACACTTACAACAATGAAATCATCTTTAATTATAACCCGTTATTAGGCTGTACGTATTCATCAATGAGAAACAAAATGTTAAAATGTAAAATCCTAGCGCAAGCCGCTGTCATTTTTAACAGTCGAGGTAAGATTAGATGCTGCTTAAACTTTTACCTTATCTTACATTGTTATACAGGTGTTGACCAGACGTTGACCTAGATTCTTGATTTTCTTGTTTAGAATAGTAACTGTAATTAAATGCATCATATTTCCCAGGGAAAACGTATCATTACAAAACGTAATAAAGATTTAAGAATAAAGATAAAAAATGTTAAATGGTGATTCTTCATTTATTAAACGAAAAATCAATTAATTTGTAACTTACCTTTATAAACATCTTGTGTTCAGTCTTCAAAGTCGGCCATATCGGTTTCAATTCTAAGCTCAGCTTAGTTTCAGCCATAGGATAAGAACTCTAAAGGTTTGAAAAATAACAGAAGTAGGTATATACATATAAGTGTATTGTATTTTCTTTTATTTTATAATATCTCCATGATTGACACTTTTTTAATAGAAAAAAATAAATATTTTTTAGTCTACCAACAAATCCTTTCAATCACTTCAATGACTAAATTCTAAAATACTGAAAATTACTTAAACCTTGCAAAATATTAGAATTATTACAATTTATAAATCTTAAAATATTACTAAAACTAAAAATGTGTCTAGACAAAAATGTATATCAATAACGTTCAACGCTGAAAGAAGCATTCGGACTCATATCAGATCCCAATACAACATTACTCTCGGACATAAGATTTCCAGCATTTTTGTCTCTTAAAGATAGCTTTCTTTGTTTTATTTGAGGTAAAAGTCCATTCTTGAAGTTCTATAAAATTTATTTAGTAAAGAAATAGTTATTTATGGTACAAGTGAGTTAAGTAAGATATTATCCACGAACGAAAAATTTACCCTCGAGGGCCGGTAGGCCCGAGAGGGTTAATTTTTCTGAATGGATAATATCCTTAACTCACGCGTGCCATACAAAATTTTATCCAACACCTCTTTATTTAAGTTTAAACATCGAATTTGCAATGTATAGTTAGTCTGTAGTTTTGACGGTAATACTCTAGCACGATGACTGGATTTTAATAATATTAGGTAATGTAAGCTGGTGATTGGTTGTTATCTTTGAAGGAGTGAGTTTTTTAAAAATAACCCAGGTTGCTAGGGGCAACGTAGGTTATAATAATAATAATAATAATAATAATAATTACTACAACCCATAACCTTAACCAAGGCCCCAGAAGTAATAAGCTTGTGCGGGAGGGAGGGGGCGATTATTATTATTATGTAGGCCCAATGTGCGGCTGCAGCCGACTTATAGATGAAACAGCGCAAATCCCACATTTGTGTTACAGCTAAGGGAAACTGCAGAAAACCTTAACCAGATCTGCCAGCGCCGGGAGTCGAACCCGGGCCGCTTGGGTGAAAGTCCGGCACGCCAGGCATTACACTACCAAGGCTGTAGTAATGTAACATAAGAGTAAACAATCACTTTCCTTATTTAAAATGACTATAGTAAACATGGTATTTATATAGAGGTGTTGGATAAATGTATATAACTATTTGAACATTTACTTACCTGTAGAAAACTACCGCGTCCTGTACATATATAGTATAGAGCGTATGCTGGAACCCAAACCATAGATGAACAACTTATTAGAATTCCAACAATTTCTGCCCATTGTGGGTAACTATAATTCTTTCCATAAGTTAACCTTTCGTATTGTATACAATGGGCAATAAATATAGCCTAAGTAAATAATAATGTTTTAGAACGTCAAAGCATTGTTTTGATGGCATGAGAAAATACTTACTAACATAACTATAGGCCCAAAAACTTTCCAACATATAACTAAGAAATAATTTGGTGTAATTCCTATCATTTGATCTATACAGGCACAGAGCTTGTCGGTTCCGAATATCCATGAAATTGCTATGGTTTGGAAGAAACATACCCACAGCAAAGACATACCACTTGCTGAATAGTAGTCCATTAGTTGAAAAATATAAACTCCTCCCTGTAAAAGTTCATGATATCGTATTAGTTATTTGCCTTGGTAAGAATAATAAAATACGCCAATTCAAACATATTTATCGATTAGGCTTGTTTGACTTCTATGAACATCTATTTTACAACCATTTAGGGTTTGGATCACGTTTTGCTCAGAACATAATTTTGATTTCTGGGAAGGAATCTAGGCCCTAAATCAGCTTATTCCTATTGCTGCATTAAGTTAAACTAAATTTATTACATTAATAAAACGAACTAGATCTTGATAGACTTTGCAGATTGATGTATATTTAAAGAGGATTGAATTGTTCCAAATGTAACGTAGACATCGGATTCGTTTTATGAGTTTTATGAGTCCCCGAATTTAGACAAAGAATAAGGCTATAAAGAAATAAGTATACAGTCTGTTTGATTTAGAAAAAGCTAGTAGGCTTTGTATTCTGGTTACGCGAATTAATAAAATAAAACTATCTAGGAAGCTTAGATAAATAACGAAACTATAGTTATTCTGATGTTCCGCATCTGTAGAATTTAGTAATTGGGCCGATTCGCGTACAGAAGTGTTTTCCTGAACCAAAAGCAACACTTCTACAATCATTCTTTTGCATCATCCAATGCACGTGTTGTGATTTCTTTGATCGTTTTAAAACTCCCATTTCGCCGTAGCTTTCTTTTTAGTTTTCTAAATGTTTTTCTACTGGGAATAACAGGATACCGTTGTCGGTAAAGTTGCAAAGCAGCTGCAATATTCTTCTGCAGTCAACATAAACGCCGTACATATCTACCTTCTCCTTAAAATCAAAACATTTTAAAATAGAAGTCAGTTTGAACGCAAAGTAAGTCAATTACTAAATTTGACAAATGTGGAACATCAGAATAACTAAAGTTTCGTTATTTTATCAAACTTGCCAGATAATTTTGTTTTGGGATAACCACAATACAAAGCCTTTTAGAAGAAGAAAGGTTTTTAAAGTACAAAAACTAAGACTTCTGATGCCAACACAACACGACTTGGTAAATTTATGATTCCCCTAATTTATCTTTGATCGAATTGCTTTTAGTTTTCTTTGACTTTCCCTACACCTTACCTAAACAGTAGAAAAAAAAAGCAGATATTCTGAATCGTGGTCCAAGATAAGTTAAGTATAGAAATGTTAGTCATAAACAACTCCTTTATCCATAATGTTGCGGTTTGTGCACGGAAAAGTGTTCAAAACTTCCAAAGAGTTTCAAATGCAGCTCCCAACCACGCTGGCCTACAAGTCTTCCTGTATTTACACCAAACTATTTCAAGTATCAGAAATATTTCAATCAATTGAAGTATTTCAAGATGGTAAACGATTCTAACTCTACTAGTTTCTGTTCTTTACAATCAAACACTATATGACAAGTAAAAGAGAAGCGGTTTGAGAAGGGTCAAGTTTGACGCGCGAAGGGCGCTTGTAGAATACTTGATGTAGAAACAATTCTGCTAGAATATGGAAAACGGTATCTATTTTATTTTTTCAAATTAGACTCATATGATGTGTCCAATATATTTAGTAATTTTTCATATATTCCAAAGCACTTTTTTTCTATGCTACTAATACTATAAATTTTAAAAGGTTGTCCAAAACTTTAGAAAGATTTACAAAACCATGTTTACAAGATTGTGATCAATGTCAAACTTTCAGATATGTTGAATTTGCGTATTTTTTGTGGTTTAATATTCAAACCGTTTTTCTGATTTATGTCAGTCACATTACCGTGCGAAATTGTCTTGCTATAAAACTCTAAAAGTACGTGTATACGTAAAATGTAAGTGCAAGAAAACGAGGAGAATACACAAAATACAAAACTTAACCTACTTGTCATATAATCTGAGTGTTGCTTTATCAACGAGGGGATCGTTAGTAACAATCATTAAGGAAGGAATTTATGTAAATTATGTGCATGAGCGCATAATTTTAAGTAGGGGTCCAATTTTCCATTTCACTACACAAACGACTTACGTGTGTAACCATAGGAATCCCCAAAAGGAACATTAAGATACAAATTATTACTGTAAACTTATGTCTGTGGGGTCTCAACGTCTCCGACCAATTATCAACTACTCCAGTTATAAAGGATTCCACCAGACAGAATGCACTGTCGATTCCCAAAAGCTGCAACAAATTATCTCAGTTTAATACACATACCTACCCTTGTCTTTCATTTTAGTTTATGTCAGATATAAAGAGGTCTTTATTACCCGCAAAGAATCGTACTTACTAGTAACATAAAAAAGAATGTTGCAGCCCAAAATGGGGCTCCGGGAAGTTTAAGAACCACTTCCGGATATGTAAGGAATACAAGTCCGGGACCGCTCTGCACCACATTCTCCACACCTGTGTTTTTCTCGAGGGCGATGTGACCCAAAATTGAAAAGGTTACACATCCCGCTAGGAGGGATGTAAGGGTGTTTATCACGCAGGTAATAATGGCATCCCTGGAAAAAAATCCCAAGATTTATTTTTATTTTCTAAATGGAAATGTATACTATAGAGACGATGCGTCAGTTGTTGAAGTTAATTTAGAAATATATGAAAAAGGTGAAGATAAAAAAGTGGCAGTGAATTTAAGGGCCATAAAGAGGAAGCTTAAATTTGTGAGGTTAGATTTCTTCAAAAATTAATCTATCAGTTTTTCGTAATTTTTTTCAGTCTCATTTAACGACTATTTTATACCTGTATTTAAAAATGATTTATGTTACAGTTATTCTTTCGTTAATGAAAAATATTAATGATCGCAGTAACAGTCTATACTATAATAATCAAATTAAACTAACCTTAGTTTATTATATTTTAGAACACATTCCAAATTTAAAAATATTTAAAATTATGGAGTTGTCGATTATTACCTTAGTAAACTATGCGAACATTCCTCATCACACAGAAAGGAAATTGATATCATTAGCGACATTTCCAGAAAACGAAACCTAATTGCGTAGAAGTTAATGTATCTCCGCCCAACTCCCTTAAATTAAACCCTTTTTATTTTAAGTTTAAGGGTACATTGTAACAAAAAATATTATAGAAATCAAACTGCAAGTCAGCAGTCATTTTCTCTACTTTTTCTTTATTGTTTCGTTATTCCTCCTATAATGTGTAGGATCTTAGCCAAATCAGCATTTTTGGTACAATAAAAAAATCACTGTTTTAATTTTCAATTTAAATTTGAATTGTTACAGTATTTTTTGTTCTTTATCTTTAAGGTAATATTTTGATTATTTAAATAACAGTCCCGGCTTCTAATACCACTGGTTCATCGTCCATTATGATAACTATACTGTATAAAAAATATTGAAACTAATCAATCTTGTTTTTCAAAACTTACATTTATTTTGAATTGGATTGCTACCAGGTTTTCTGTTGTTTTCTGCATTATCTTAATAAAAAGGTTTGAAACTGTAGAATATCCAGTTCTTCCATTAAAACATTCTTCAAGAAAACATCTTTAAATTTCTCTTATTTTCAGCTTGACAATTCTTTGAAAATCTTTGTGATTATTTTACCAAGTAATCAGATTTGAATCCATACATTATGGAAAAGTTTGTCGATTGTTGGCAAGACTCGAACATCCGCAGTTCGACGGAATGATAGAACGCATGGAAAAATGACTCGGATCGGAAAGAAGAGGATGGGGTGGCTGTCAATAGAGTAAGGCTTGAAGATGATTTACCAACCTTTGGAGAATTTATGTCGATTATTGCATTGCCCACTTTATTTCCGAGGACCTTTGCATGGCAAGAGCGATTGCAGTAGCGTTTAGAAGTAAATTCGAAAGGCTGGATGAACTCCGAAAACGGAATCCTTCTGTTGGCAAAACCTTATATTTGCTGAATCATAAACATTCCATTATTACTTGGTAAAAAACCGGCTTTATTACCATAAATCCAGTTACGCGGATTTGTGGAGGGCATTATGGGATTTGAGGCCCAGCCTATCTACCAAGGACGTTAACAACTTGGCACTTCCCAAACTCGACTGTGCGTGGAGCCAGTTGGATTGTTGGAAGACCTGTGAAGACGGGGTGAGAACCGCCGATACCGGCACGACCCTTTCTACAGCAATCAGAGAATAAAACTTGTTCTGGGACCAGAACAGACTTGAAGAAGGGGGCAGTGTAATGAACGGGAAAACATCGTGGGTTTCGAAGCATCTAGACTGGACGGGAGAGACAGACGTCTAGATTAGACGGGAACAAGTTTAGATTTTCGGATAGGATGAATCATAGAGCCTAGCGCACGTACGTACGTAGCCATAGCGGCGTATTGGTGGAAAAGCGCTGGTCAAGGTTGGTGGGACAGTACCGGTGACAATTATGAAGAAGAGCACCCTTGCAGGGCCGTATAGTGTTATGTTGTAGGGCATCTGAGTAACCAAATATATGGATGATGTTACGAAACTTAGCGGAAAATTAGTAGGTACGGATACTAGTTTGTGCGAAGACATTAATAGTACGAAATTGAAGAAGGTACAGGATTTGGTTCATCGATACTAAGATATCTTCGCCCATAACGATTACCAGAAGGGACGAACCGATGTGGTGCGACATAAAATCGATACTGGGTACTCTAGTCCAGTCCGATATCAACTGAAACGTCTACCGTTAACAAGACGAGCAGGAGCCAAGAAGGTTATCACCTATATGGAAAAAGAAGGGGTTATTGAGCCACCCAGAAACCCATAGGCATCGCTGGTGGTCCTGTTCAGCAAGAAGGGTGGGTCAACGAGATTCTGTGTAGTTTATCGGCAGCTCAATAACATGACCAAGAATGACAGCTATCCCTTACCATATCGATGACATATTAGACACACTGTCTGGTTCACAATGGCTTTCAACTTTGGATTTGAAGAGTTGTTATTGGCAAATGGTGATTATTAGGTCGAAGTAGAACCCGAAGACCTGAAGAAGACTGCGTTCAATATTAGTTGCGGATTTTAGCAGTTCACGATTAAGCCTTTTAGCCTATGCTCCGGTTACCTTCGAGCGTCTGATAAGAGACCATTTTGAGGGGACTATCCTGGAGGAGACTTGCATGGTATATCTAGACGACCTAATTGTAGTCGGAAAATCATTCGGTAAACACCTTCAAAATCTAGAGGAAGTGTTCCAAAAACTACAAGAAGCCAACCTGAAGTTAAGTTCGAAAATGTGCCACATCTTCCGAAAGAAAGTGAAATACCTCGGGCATGTCGTATCACAAAATGAACTGGCAGCCGACCCCGATTGAAGTTCAAGAGTGGTCGACACCGAGAGCCAAATACCAAGCCCGTAGCTTCATTGGGTTATATACCTACTACAGGCGTTTGGTTCCTGGATTTGCCAATATAGCGAAACCGCTGTCAATGTTAACAAAAAATGGACGCAAATACGCTTGGAGCAGGAAGTGCAAAACAGCGTTTCAACAGTTGAAACGTGTCTTCACAACAGCACCAATATTAAGCTATTCTCGGACGGATAGGAACTTCATACTCGACACATTTGCAAATAATCTGGCTATTGGGGGTGTACGTTCTCAGATACAGTATGGGCAAGAAAAGGTCATCAGTTACTTTAGCAAGGTCTTGACGAACGTTAAAAGGAATTATTGCCTGGCCAGCAAAAAAATATTAGCTGTCGTGAAGTTTCTTTTACACATAAATACCTCTATAGGAGAACGTGAAGGACGGATTATGTCGCGTTGAAATAGCTCCTGCAGTTCCGTAATCATGAAGACATCAGGTCGCAAGGTGTTTTGGACGATTACAAGAATAAAATGTCGACGCTCCTAAAAGCTCCTATAACCTTAATGGCATATTGGGCCCAGTGGGAATCCTTGGAGGTGGCACCACCATTAGGGCAGGATTACGACACCTGTATGATCATGTCTCGGGAAGACACATCGATGTGAGGACTCTGGAGAAGGTTAGGGAGGTTACAAATTGGGTCAGTTGTAAAGAAGACGTGGTTAGTCCTCCGGAAAGAATAGCTGTAGGTATTGCCGGACCATTTCTCGAGACCGACGATAGGAATAAGTATATCTTAGTGGCGATGGACTATTTTACCAAATGATCAAAAGCATAAGTACTATCAAACTAGGAAGCTGCGACGGAGTGGTACAACGCATGAATCAGAAAATGTACAAGTGACTCGGATCGGGGAGAAGAGACTGGGGTGGCTGTCAATAGAGTAAGGCCTGAAGATGGCCGGCCTGCGTTTTCCGAGACCAGAAATGCTCGATTCGGAGTACAACGACCGAGGTTCAACAAAATCTCTTCCATGCCCCTGTGGATTATTTCGCATGGCAATAGGGATTGAAGTAGCGTTTAGAAATAAATTTAGACTGCATTTGGTTCCATTTCTTACTTGGTAACAAAGCGGCTTAACTATCAATAACTCAGTGACGCTAATCTGTGTAGGGCATTTGAGGGTCAACTCGACTGTGGGCGGGACCAGTTGAATTGTAGGTGTGGTTTTACCCAAAACCAAAACAACGAAAAACCCAAAACATAGAGTGTAGATTGTTACTTCTACCGTAAGGGAACGTGTAGTCGGGGTGAAAACTGCCGAAATTGTCACCAGTATTTTCAATAGTAAAAGATATGTGGCTGTACATTTCTCGTTTCTTTTAGGCTAATATCGCTATCTATTTGAAAATAACAAAGATGATTTCAAAACCCTTTATATGGATGAGAAAATATTTAAAAAAAATCGTAAAACCTTGCTAAATGTTGTTTTTTGTATTTAAATATGTTAATCTACATAATTAAACCGAATCACATTTCAACCAATTTCAGGCAAATATAAGAAATGTAAACTATTTTGCTTATTTTGGAATAGTTTATGGATGTGTAAAACATAAACTTACTTAGTACGTCTCACTAAGAAACATTAATAAGAAGATTAAAAAGGGTTAAATCTTAAATCCCAATCACTTTAAAATTAAAAAATATTTTCATGTTATACTACAAGGAAAACAACATTTTTAACAATTTACAACTTTTTCCTGTCCTTTATACCTAGCTTCTAAGATATTTAAAGACAACGAAAAAGGCCAAAATTTAAGAGTGGTTTTTATCTCCTCAAACTAAATAAATGCAACTAGGAAAAAAGCTTTTCCGATATTTTCACGTAAACTACCTATAAACAAAATTTTATCAAAATGGGCGAGTAGGGGACTGTCGGAACAGAGCAATATTTATGAATTTTCGTTCCAAAACAGCAGGTGTCGTTACTGTTTCTTTAATGACTTCCCATGTAACCGCACTTTTCATGTAACCTCAAATAGGCAACACGTGACTTTTGCGGCTGAAATAAGAAGCGTCTACAAATTGCAAAAAAAAGTGTCGTCGTACATTTTTGCAATGTGCAAGTGCAGTTTTGGGTTTTACTTTTATAGGTAAATATGTTCAATGTGTTATGAAATATGTGTACTTTTATTTTTTAATGTGCAAGGAGAATTTTGATGTTATTTCGTCGTGGAAAGTTTTGTGTTCACAAGTAAAAATCGCGTTTTTTGTGAAGTCTTGAAGACTCGACTCGGGTAAGTTAGGACACTATGTTTGTTGTGTTTTGCACTGTGACGTCACTGTTATTTTCGGAAATCTTCTTTGACGTCAATTTATTGTAGTATTTTAAAGGGATTTAATCATATTTTTATACACTTTTAGATTCGAAAATGTCACTTCACAAGCAAAAAACGATTCATGGAGTCACCGATTACGAGGTCTTAATGAAACCATTGAATGCAGTGAAAATCAATTCGTGGGACTGCAACTGCTTTTGACATTCCAAAAAGTAGTTTGGCACGTTATGTGCAGAAATCTGAGGAAACAGGAATAAACATCGCCGAAATGAATGATGCCGAGCTGGACATTTTACTCTGGGAAATTACGTCGTACTCAACGTTCAACAAGTTCAATGGTAAAGTAAAATATGAAAAAAAAAATTAAATAAAGTAAAATAACATAAAGTAAATATAATAAATAAATAAAGTGAAATAAAGTAAAATATGAAATATAAATGAAAAATCAAATTACACGTAATTGAAATTTCATTTTAAAAATCTGTACTGGTGTAGTATGCCACGAAGTGTGCCAATCGTTATTACGGCTTGAGTATCACCGAACTGAAGCAGTTGGCCTACCAATTTGAAAGGAAGATGCAAGTTAATTATTCACCAGGCTGGGATAATAATCGAATGGCTGGTAAAAACTGATATTACGGATTTATAAAGCGTCACAATTGTTTATCTTTACGCACACCAGAGTCTACGAACTAGTCTGAACCGTGTCAAATCGTTTTGCAAACCAAACATTTTTTCGACAATTTGAATGCGATTTGGTCACGACCCTGTTTGAACCAGCATCAGTCTGGAACATGGATGAGACCCGTTTCAGCACTGTGCCAAATAAGATTGGCAAGGTGATTGCTATACGTGACTTGAAAAGAGGTGGTCAAATTGTAGCCTCGAAACGAGGAACAATTGTGACGATGGCATTAAATGCAGTCGGTAATTCGATTCAGCCTATTTGTTTCCTCGAAAAATATGCAGAAACATTGCATGGATCAGGCTTCTCTGGATGAAGTAGGTTACGCAAATGAATCCGGTTGGATGAAGTAACCCGATTTTGTCTTGTTCATTAAACGTTTGACATAGCCATTCATCTTTATCTCAATCGTCTAATCTGCTGCTCATCGATAAGCATAATTCACACCTCTCCGTTGAAGCGTTGGATTTTACCCCAGCGGACGAAGTCAATATATTTTCTTTTCCGCCACACTGTAGCCATAAGCTACAACCGGTCGACGTTTCTGTTAACAGTCCAGTCAAAACTTATTATGATCAGCAATGCACTGCTTGGACGAGAAATATACGGGAGAAGCGCTAGATATTCCGTACATTTCTGAGATAATAAAAAAACTGCCTTGATTTGACGCTTACGCCCCTTACAATTAAAGCCGGATTCCAAGCAACTGGTATTTCCCAATACAACCCGAATACTGAATAACTAATGCCGAAATTATCCAGGCAGAAATCAGTGGTGAAAAGCAAGCTGCCGCTTTGTGGAAGACGAGGTCAACGAAGAGGTCAATTGTCGGCCTATCATCAACTGTAGGTACGGAAGCTAGAGTGATTATATCCGAAGATCCAGCAGCATTGATGTCTGGTGCTTATCCTTGCTTTTGTCTGCTATCGATCCATTGCAGCCAACAAAGCCACAACCCCAAAAATCGAAACGTAGACGGCCACCAATATAAAGTGGCATTCTTACATCGCCTCAGAATCATTCGGCAATAAAGGAAAAACGAGCGAAACGGAATGCCGCAAAGAAGAAAACTGAGAAGAAGAAAGAAACAGCTACAAAAGCAAGGCCACCAGCTAAACGATCGAAAAAGCGCTTGTCTTCGTCCGAAGAGGATAATTTTTGCATCATATGCTTGAAATCATTTCAAATTTCGTAAAATGCAATTCTTACGAAAGGCCTGTCCACCTGAAATGTGCCAAAATGTATTAAAAACTGTGATTTGATGATTTCGATAAAGATGCACAGGACCACAAATGTGCCAAAATGTATGTCGGTGGCTTTATCTGTAAAAACTGTGATTTGATTATTTTGATAAAACTGATAAATAATAATCGTTATTTTTGAGGTTACAAACGAATAAATAAATGAACTCAAACAACATCTAAGTAGCAGTAACTGAGATCGGATCTTTGAGTAGTCTTTGCATCGTAGTCGTTGCAACTTCAAAGTGGTATTATGATTGTAGCAGTAACTTGCCCGAAGCTACTTTAAAGTTTTTTAAAGCTTTGAAGTAGTACTGAAAGTTCCTGCCATCTGTCTGAAACCATTGCTTAACCCTTTAAAGTAACGGAACCTTACAGTAGTGTTGAAACTAAAACTTACGTTTTTGCTACCCAGGAGAATCGCTTTAAAGTAATTTTTCGTAAATTACTCTATCTCTATATTTACTTGTAAAATGTTGGAGGCCATTAATCAGTTTGCAATACTTTATGATTGTTAATAGATGTTTTACTATGTAAACTTTAATATAAATAACAAATTGGTGCCATATTGTGCCTTAGGAATTGTTATGTATGTAGCTTTAAGTTGGCAACATTTATTTGTAGTGATGTAACTATCCAATTCTGGCCCGTCCGTCAGTACCACTTGAGTCGGCTTGGTGGACACGGACATCTTGTACAGTGTATGCAATTCGCCCTACTCACGCAATATTAATAAAGTTAATTAATAATAATAATTGAGTGTCTTTTATTTAAACACATAAAAGATCATAATAGGAATAATATAAAAATGGTTTCTATCATGTGTATCAACTTATAAGTATTTTTTTCATATTTTATCAAAGACATTTTTTATTAAAAAATATATTTAAAGTTATTTCATATTGTTATTTTTCGACCTACCATCATCACATTCAACAGAAAAGCTGCAATGATTTATAATTTTGGTTTACTGGAATGACAAAATAATCAAACAATTAATCGCTGTTTATATTATTAAGTACGTATTACAAATAAAATAGTAATCCATTTTGTGACACGTTCGCAGCATTAGTATAGAAAATGATAGAATATTTGTTAAGTTGCAAAAGTAAGTGAGAGTAACCACGCGACACGACCGATGTGTCAAATAGAAAAGAGAAGAGAATAGAAGTTCCACGAAAGTAGCAATTACTACGCCGCCACGTATCTGCTACCCAAAAATTGTTCCCCTTTTTAGTTCCAGGCAATTACGTGCTTGTAACTATTGGCAAAAACTTAATAGTTCCACTGGTAGTTGCTGGTACGTAGCGATGACTAAAGCTGCTTCTTGGGAATATTTGATAAACATTCGAAATATGGCATTATTAGATCATTTCGACACTTATTTGTCAGATTTTAGGGGGTGTCCCAACCCACCCGACAATTTTTTTGTCCATTTGCAGGTGATCGGAAAATTTACTAAAAAGTTAAAAATTTACATTGAAAAAATTATTCTTCCAAAGAAGATTTTTGAGGAGCCATCAATTCCCGTCGCAACCCACCCGACACTTCAGGGGCTCTCCCTTGTTCGTGGGGTGTCCAGTGGCGGGTTAACGTTTACTCACCTCAGGACATGTCCTTGTGCACTTAATTGGAATTCAACTTAATAAAGAACATTGCCTTCATAATGACCATAATCCCTAATATAATTACAAGACTAAGATTTTTAGCTTATTAATTAATTTGCCAAATAATAATAAACTTTTCTTGAATAGTTACCGCCTTGCATAAATCTAAAGAATTTCACTTTTTCATAAAACTTGAAATACCAAAGCTCTAGGTTTTTTTTTAATTTTAACATTTTTTTATGTCAAATGTTCGGACAAAAGCTTTTGTATGCGTTAAGAATTAACATTTCTAGTAATTAGCGGAAACTTTTAAATAAATTTAAATCGGTAGTTATTTGTATTTTAAATCCCCAATTTTGTATTTAAATGTGAGATAATACATTAAACAAAATTAAAATTCAGATGGCGTGTGCGTTTAATCTAGAAATAGCGTATGTAAATGAAATATAGCCCATATTTCTTTTATGATCGTGTGCATTCGATGAAATTAATGCAATTTTCGGATTACCAGTTATTGCATTAAATTTCCTCTGTAAATTCGTTCCTCTGTCATCGCCTGTTTTAAATTGACCTATATTATTTTACCCACGAACAATTTTCCATACTAAATAGTAATTCATGATAATAATAAAATCAAATTACTTGTAACAATTGTGATGAAATTTATTATAAGATCCTAGTGCTGGCAAGGCTCCACATCCTATACTGTATGCAAAGAAAATCTGTGTAGCTCCATCCATCCAAGGTTCAGTGCTCAGTAATTTCTCCCATCGAGGTGTAATGTAATATAATAGACCTGCTTCAGCTCCTTCTAAAGTAACTGCACGTCCTAATAAAATTAGCAGCACTACATAAGGAAACAAAGCGGTAAACCATATAATCTGAAATAAAAGGTAAAGAGTTAATAAAAATCCGTTCACAAACAAGACAAGGTCTTTTACCTTTCCACTCTGATGCAATCCTTTTCTGATAATGAGATAAATGATAATCCAACCCAGTGTAAGGCATCCAAAGAGTTGCCATTGCATACCTCCAATTTCTTCTATACCTCCGGAGATTCCCAATACACGATTTCTAAAAATAAAGTTCTTAAAAAACATCTAAAAAAACCTTCACCTTGTTACATGACATTATTGGCTTGAATTCAATTCTTATTTTTAGTAACATTTTTATGAATAAGTTGCATGCTGTAGTAAAAAAGTCATTGCAAACCTTTGAACTCACTCAAAAAATTCTTCAGTTGGTGTCTTGAAGACTGTTTGGTTTTCTAATGTATCCGAGGAATTTGCAATTAACCTTGTTAAATTCATATCCGGCGTGTAACACTTTTTATTCCATTCATTTCCTACAAACATTCCATTTTAATGAATTAAATAAGAATTAAAAATTCAAATTAACGTACCACAACTCGACCAAGGTAAATCAGGTAAAACAATGAAAGTATTAATAAAATAAAATATCGTCCAAGCTATAATAATACAATAATAAACATCTAATAGGAAGACAATAGTCATTGTTGCATATCCGACTCCTTTCAATAAAGGACATAATTGTCCAACAAATGTCAGTCCCCCTGATCCTAAGTACTGTCCAATTGCAACTTCTTGAAAAAAGATAGGTATTCCGCAGAATATCATTGCTATGCTATACGTCACCAGAAACGCTCCTGAAAAATTTCCTGAATCTAAATTCTAAACTCAATCTGAAGTTGTGTGTGAATTTTATAGTTGCAAAATGCATTTGAGATCAATATCTGTTGCATAATGCAACTCTACATTTCACACAAGTACAAGTTAGTTTTCAGTACATGCAAACATAAGTGGGATTAGATGAAAGAGATAATAAGTATACAACGTGTCCAAATATAAATTTCCGATTTATTCAGATTTTTTTCAGAAATTATGTAATGCACAAATACTACTTATTATTTTTGCATTGCATCTAAAAAACACGAAGGTAGTTTAAGTAGTTAAGTAGTTTAATTAGTTTTGAAATTAATTAACATGTGAAGGAAATAAAATTATTTTTTTACGTTTGCAATCTTTAAACTCTTCTTCCTTTGGCTGCTTATTTCCATTTGTTACATTCAAGTTTTTGACCAAAAGAAAACACAATAACAAGAAGGATTGACAGAACTCATTAAAGTTGATGGATTAATTTTTCAAACGATGCAATCAATTCTTTCGTACATTTGAAAATACAACCTCCACATTTAACAAAAAAAACGTCACTGATGAAATTCCGTGCCACAAAAATATTAATTTATTTTACCTACATTAGGGATTTGGCATTTAAACTACATCAATGTTGAATGGAAATTAAAATCTATAAAAAGCATTTTATAAAGAAGATTGTAGTGGTTTTAACTTTAATTAAATTGATTATTTAACTAATGAATTTTTAAGAAATTAATTTACTGAAATGTACAGTTTGGTGATCGATCAGACAGCGTGAGGAATTGTGAAGCGCCAATACAACAAGTTACACAGTTTATTTTTTCATTTTCTTCTTAAGAAAAATCAAATCTTTAGGTTTATCCTTAACAACTTACATCGGTCTATTACTGTAAGTGAACATGACAAAATTGATGGGAATCTTGATGACTGATCTTAGACTTCTTCTGGATGCGCTTATATTTTCAGTATACAGTGCGATTCTAAAGTCTAGAATAAATTCGATAAAAGGAAAAGTATTGATAAAAAATTTTGAAAAAAATAATTATGAAGACGGGAAAGTGCTATGGTCACCACAATAAAACGCATCACCCTGTATATCCGATATGTCAAAAAGTGCGGACTTTAAGAACAAAATTGACATGTTTTTGGAATTTTTCCAAAAATCAATACTTGGCGTCTCACTTTGCATTTAAGTGTGCTGACTATAGCACTTTCCCGTCTTCATAATTAGTTTTTTCAAAAATTTCCTTATGTAAGGTAACAAACTTATTAGATTACCATTTTGGCAATTGGATGAAGTGTCAGAATATGGAATAAAAAATGAAAGTTGCCATTTAAAAAATGCCGATGACATCACCGTACTTAAATGCATCACCCTGTATATTCGAAAATTATGTCAGAAAGTGCGGACTTTAAAAAGAAAATTGACGTGTTTTTGGAATTTCTCCAAAAATCAATACTTTTCCTTTTATCGAATTTATTCCATACTTTAGAATCGCACTGTATAAACAGCAGTAAGCCAGTGTATGCAAGCCGAATCACGTCTCTTACAAGCGGACCTCTTCCTTCACGGATTAATCGATTAATGCATGTCAGTGGTGGTTGGCTTAATGGAAAATAGTCACGTTGCGGCTTCAGTGGTTAATTTATATTGGAGAGGGGTAAACTAATGGAACTATTAGGGATTATAATTCAATGATGAGGCATAAAAATCTAGTATCTAGTTTTCTTGAAATCTAACTTCCTAAAGCTAATGCTTGTTAAGCACTCATCGGAATGTGCGTTCCTCTAGTTTCGTTGTACGTGGATTGTACAATATTTGTTGTCCCTAGCATAGAAGGCATTAGAATAGGTTTTGGTGGAAATGGGAAAAATGAAGCTAACGCCGAAACAAATATACGAAGAAATAATGCCCCTTTCTACCAAATAGTAAAATATTGGACACGTGAGTACAGAATAAGTGTGGCAGGAACATGCAAATGGTGCAGGTTGGCCCAATTCTGCAATATCCCAAGGTAATGCTAATTGTGTAAATGGCATGGTAAGGGAGTTCGTCGATTGACTACAAGACCTATAGTTGAGATGTCAGGCCTCTCTAATAGTACGATTGGATGTTTATTAAATAAGTATTTAGAGTTATATAAGGCGTCAGCAAGATGGGTGTCCAAAATGTACCAAAAAGAAACTTTTAAAACAAATGTAAAAATTCAGAAAAATGGAAAAAGCAAAACGATAAAAGTTTCTTTCTCTGTAGAAAACGTAGCATTAATTTAAATCGTGCAACAGTGTAAATATTCGACTAAACTGTGTCGAAAATATAACCTATATAATATCATATAACCTAAAAAGTAAAAGAAACAAAAGAAAGAACAGATTTTACAGTAATAACACAAAAGGTAATAGCAGTTGTGGGAACCAAAAGGTGCTGCCTGTCTTCCTTATGGTAGAAATAAAGTCCTTTCGTAACCACTCTGGGTTAAAAATTTTGCCCTGGTTAAAAAGCTTGGTATAGTAGAATTTCCAGTCCGTTGTTTACAACGAAAAGAAGAAAAGTCCTAAAATTCTTTGGGAGAAAACCCTAAAAAAGTTTTTACAATTAACCAAGTTTTAGCGAATTCTCCAGCATTAGTATAATCAAAAAAGTTTTTTATGAAACGGTAAGAATTTGCCAAAAGTAAGGAATAGAATGAAAGATAATGCTTTCCAGTACTTGAGAATGTTATAGCTTTCACACACTTAAAATTCTCGATGAAGGAGATTACACACAATTTCACAAAGTGTATGGGAAGATCACTACATCACATTTCAAAAAAGTCAACTACCAAAAGGGTTTAACGATAATATGTATGAAGTATTTCTTTACAATAATGTTTGCAGGAAAGAGTCATAAGGCAGAATAAACCAATAAATAATTTTAAATTGAGAAATTTCCATATATGGCTTAGTCAATAAAAGGGTTTAAAATGCAACACTTTTTTACTTTATTAACAAAATTGCATGTTAAGGTACATATACATTGTAAAGTCAAACTAGAGTGAAAATTAAAAAATGTAAAAATTACTTTTTTGTCTATTCCAAGATGTCGAGATTCCCAAAGTTGCCTTAGAATTTTTATTTGGGTTTTCCCCAGTTGGATTTCACTCAGTGTTTAACCTAAAAAATTTTCTTCTTAAAAGGCTGTTCCCCATTATGTTAATATCAGTTTGTCACTCCAAACATGGTCGTGTTTGTGAACACACCTTTTAAATGCCTGGACAAAAACGAATTCTTTCTGCTTCAGCCAAAGCTTTTTGATTATTTTGTGACAATATATGAAACGTAGGTTCACCACTTCGATCCAGAGTCTAAACAATAAAGTATGGAACTTCTCGAAAATTTCAGAATCAGCCTTCCGCGGCCAAAATTATAGAAACTATTTTTTGTGATACCCATGGAATTTTGGACTGCTTGGACTACTTGCAAAGTGGTGTCACTATTCCTGGAAAATACTATTCAACATTAATTTATAAAGTTTGCGAGTGCATCAAAGAGAAAAGGCGTGGAAAATTACCACGCGAGATTTTGTTCCGTCAGGACAATGGTCCTGTGCATAAGAGCCTGATTTTGGAGAATGCAATTCTTGGAGTTGAGTTAGTTATAAATCATCCACCCTACTCTTCCGATCTAGCGCGCAGACTTATATTTATTTTCAAAGTTAAAGGTGAGCCTGATAAAATTTAATAGCAATGGCATGATTATGACAACGGTACAAGAATTATTTGATAACCATGACAAAGAATCTTGAAGCAAGGTGTAGCCAAGCTTGAACACTTGTGGAATAAATGTATCCATGTACAGATTGATTATGAAGAAAAATAAGCCTTACAACTGCATATTCTACAATGAGGACCAATTGCGGAAAGTTGGGTCCACGCGGAGAATTCAAAGGTTATGTTAAAAATATGAAATTATTACGTTTAATAGGTTATAAAATAAGTGCTTATGCAATTTTTATTTACGACCAATTTAACCTAAAAATAAAAAAAGAAAAAATCAAAAATCTTAGAAACAAATGAAAAATGGCGCACCATCGTAGTAACAATTTAATGTAGATTTCAAATATGTATAGATATACAGGCTGTTCCATTTAAGATTCTCAACTTGATGTCACAAGTCTAAAGCTAAAGATTATATAGCAAAATTGTATTCATTATTCCAAATTTGATAAAAATCGGCTGAAAACTATGCAAAGAAATTATTCGGTGTGACACATGATCATTGTGACCCGGTATATCATCGATGGAAGATATTCGTTACATCGTGTTGTATAAAATTGAAGAGACAACATAAAGACACAAGACCCAAAGAAATCAAAAGAAGAAAAAATAAAAATAAACGAGTACTCTACCTCAAAGTTGGTGTGAAAAGAAGTGAATTTCTTCAAAAACATGAAAGTTACAATTTGTGTGTTGCTATATCTCAAAAAAGGCCACTTCTATGAAAAAGCCATTTGACATTTTTTTTGTAGGAAATTACGCGAGCTACAAATTTAATAAGAAATATTTTTATCGTAAAACTAACTGTTAAAGAGATATTGCAAAATCCATTTTTTACGATTACATTTTTACCATACCAGCCGGGAGATGAATCTTTTTTAATTTTTTTTTGCAAAATAAAATTTAAAATGACAATTTTCTCTTCGAAAATGTGCGATTTCTGCGGAATTTAAATAAATATTTTAAATATTGTACAATTAAAGAGACATTTTACAAACTGTGTTTTAGAAGTGTGAGTTAATCAATTTATTAATCAGTTAATTAATTTAATTGATTTTTTTAGTCGAAAAAAATATATACTGTACAACATGAGAGAAATGCCTATGTCGCCCCGAATGATTTAGGCACTCCGCCTTCGGCGTCGTGCCGCAACCTTCGCCCTTGTGCGATCTGTGCATTTTTCACTTTCTTACAAATACTGTTAAAATTACTAGTATTAAATATATTTGAAAAAAAATCTCGAACAACTCTACGAAGAACTGTCATCACTTGGAGCTCTTGATTGTTGTTTGATTTTTGTTTTAAAATTTTTTAAGCAATTATCTTAAAAATTTCAAAATACAGTGTCATACTTTTTCAGCATATTTGGTCTTAAGATTTCAGGCTCATTCCAAATTCATTACAAAAAATTTTGGTTTGCATTAAAAAATGGCTCTCGCCATAACTCATCAGCAAAAGACAATCTATAAATAATAATTATACTAAAATATATATCATTTAAACAAGAATTGATGTGCTTAAGAATTTTTTTCAAAAACATTTAATACAAAATTTATTTTGATAGTCCAGACTTTACACTCGCACTGTATACATATTATTATTAATCATGCAAAACATTTCGCTTCTGTTGTATTGTCAGTAGAGATTAGGTATTGTTTACTTATTAAGAATAAAATAGTTAACGCTTGGACACACTGTATACTCACAATGAAATTGAAAAGTTTGTTTCGATCGAATTGTTTGCAATAATGATGAGTTTAAATTGACTTGACCTAGATTAATTTTCTATCGGTTAAGTATTAAATTGAATCTAGATTTTACTTGCACGCTAGCTATTATTAATTTTGCACGATGTCAATGAATGCTCATTTAATAAACAACCAATTGTTTCATTTTTTCCTATTTTTTGTCTGAATCCAGCCATTAAAATTACTCAAGTGTATTTGATTGCAAAATTTGTTTGAAAAAAGCAACATTTTACAGAAAACCACATAAAGGTGAATAAAACTTAATTATTACTTTACCTCCCCCGTTTTTATAACACAGATACGGAAATCGCCAAACATTTCCTAATCCCACCGACAGGCTTATACAAGAGAAGAGAAAATCCAGTTTGTTTGTCCAACCACCTCTTTCTGTTGTGTCTTTTGGGGGTTCATAACCGACGGAAATTTTGTCGGGTTTAGTAAATTCGGTCGATGCTGTGAATTGTAAAAATGAGCCGTCTACTTCCATGTCCTTTGGGATTTCACTCTGTTGTTTTTCATTCCAGAAATACATTCTTTCAGACATATTATCTAAAACAAACAGTCAACATCAGCTGTATTTTTTGCTTGGTAGTGAGTGATGTGTTTAATAACTTATGTCAACAAATCCAGTAACATTTTTCAATTACTACATAATAAAGTATTATAAAGTTTACACAATAATATTAGTTTACACATTGAAATGTTCCTACACGATTTATGCTTTTTACTGAGGTATAATAAGATTTAACTTTTTTTTTATTCACAATCAGTTATTAATAAGTCCATTGCTTTTAAAAAATTAAAAAATAAATAACTTTCCAACTGCTCGGGATGTAATTTCTGACATCCTAACCGGACGGTGTTAACTGCCTATTTACTGCAAATGTTTTACCAAAATTACAACACAATGATTTGTGTATTTGCCAATTGTTGTTTAAAATTAAATACTCATAAATAACATAGTATAATATTATGTTAGTCTAATTGTAAGCAAACATTACTAAACTGCATTGATTATTATTAATATAATAGATGCGTAAGCTACCTGAAACTTCTGACTCAAGATTAAAATATTGCAGTCAATTCAACAAAATTGCTCATATCAACAAAATAAAAAAAAATTCTCTATCATTATATTATTTTTGAGGTGTACATTTCAAAAGATATCCAATACAAAACACCCAATCAGTTGCTAAGGCAGCTATGGATGATAAGAATAATTACTCGTGTTCTAATACATAACTAATTTATATCCGATACCTGCATATCAATTAATTATAAGAACATTATTTGTGATATTGTTAAATAAGACCTTGTTTCTTAATTTAATCAAATTAATTTGATATTAAATATTTAAGTGAGTCAAGGCGACACCGTCAATATCTAACATCTGCAAGAGTTAAATGTCGTATTGTCAAGTTCAGTAATATTGAACTTATTAACCTTTATAATTAAAAAGTAACATGATAATTACCTATTCTTAAGCGATTATCTACATTTTATCTATTCATTGTAATACTAAAATTGATAACAGTTGATAAAATAAATAAATAATAAATAAAATAGAAAATTGTTTTAAATGTCAATAAATGTTACAAACAGTCACATAACAAAAATGATGTTCTTAAATTATAGAATAATTATTATTATATAAAAGAATAATAAAGAAAAACTAATTTTTTGTTTTTAGTATGTGTAAGAACCAAAATAGATAAAATAGTATAGAATACACGTTTTATAAAATATTTAACATACGTATATACAGTAATAAAAGGTACATTGTTGACCTAGTTTATAATACCTATCGTTGGAGAACTTGGAAAACTATGCAAATCCCACGTTGAATAAGAATAATTCAGTACTATTAAACTTAACAAACTATGTTCTATCTTTCCTAACAATTCCTAAAGGATACAGAAAATAAATTCATAATAAAATTATTAAGATCTTAGATTCTCATTACTTTATCAATCATGTCCGTAAATATACGAATTAGTTGTCATCATTTCTGATTTTTTCTTTAAATCCTTTTCTTATAATGGTTTTAGTCATTACTTCTAACTGTATCACTTTTCTAGAAAGTAAGATATCAAATTTAAAGATAATGATAATAACCCAAGCGGTATCTAAGTAGCAATAACTGAGATTGGAACTTTGATTGAGTAGTTATTGTTACGTAACTGCAACTAAATTTATGACTTTATAGATTTAATTTCTTCAGTTTGGAATATTTTGGTAATTATGTAGTTGTTTCTACTATTTATTGAAACTATGTAATTAGTTCCATTACTTCCAAGTAGCTTTTTAAGTATATGGAACGGTATTGCTACTTAGTATAATCAATTACTTTAAAGTTTTTGCAACTTCAAAGTGATATTATGATTGTAGCAGTAACTTACCAGAAGCTACTTTAAAGTTTTTAAAACCTTAAAGTAGTACCGAAAGTGCCTGTCACTTGTCTGGAACCCTTGCTTAACCTTTAAAGTAACGGAATCTTAAAGTAGTATTGAAAGTAAAACTACTTTACTACCTGTTTTGCATCAGAATTACTACGAAGTTCCAGTTACAATTAAGTGATAGTGACTTCTATTAGGCAATTCAAACCAATATGGTTGCAATGGGCAAACATTCCCGTCCCGACGGCGCCATTTGATAGGCTATTAGATTACTTAATAAATTAGCCTAATCGATCTAAAAAATGATGACCAGTATGAGCAAACATTTCTGCCGGCACCACAAAAAAAGCCATTTAATTGGTAGCTGGATTGCCTAATAGAGGCATATCTGCTGTAGGTTAATTTAGAATTTGGAGGTTAATTGCGTTTTTGCACTGGCAGCAGTTGGGGTCAATACAAAAATTATTTTGCTCAACAAGGGTGAAGTATATTTCCCTTTTTCTTTGGTTGCCACAACCGTAATATAAGCCATACCTAATTATTATGTAGCAGTATAAAAAATATAACGTTCATGGTTAAATGTGAGGTTAAACTGAAACGTTTTTAAAGTTCCAATGGGAACTTTGCAGTGACATTAGGAATTTAAAAGTGGGTACAAAAACGTTGACGACGTAAGAGTCACTTGAAAGTCCCAAAATTTTTTATTTTGTTTTATACTTCGTGGTAAAAACAAACTTAAAGTAAATTTTTTTTAGTTCCCGTTACTGGTAATTCATTGACACAAACTTTAGACACGCATTTTACAATGAATACTACTTTAAAGTGATTTTGTGATAACTACTACATATTTACTTGTAAAATGTTGGAAGCTATTAATCAGTTTGCTATAATTGTTGAGAGATGTCTTACTATAAGCATACCATAATGGAAACTTCCCGACCGGCTAACTCGAGGTTTTAATAACCATTCCTGTCATATTAAGATTTATAAAACAAAACATTAATCTAAAAAATTTGCCGCCGTTTGAACTCAGCATAAGCAATCATAGAAATAAAAGATACACCAATTATTCAGGGAAAAAATAATAATAAACAGTAAGAAAAATAAATATCTCAAATCAAAGAGTCAAATTAAACTAGTTCACACAAAATCAGATTGAAATTATTTTACAAATAACTTCTATCAATATAAATAATAATTATTTTATATTAATATAAACGATAAGTATTCCGTTCATAATTACTAACATCAAACAGTATAAATAAATAAAATCAATTTAAAAGGTGAACATAAAATTATAATACTTACGTATACGATTTCTACAGAAAATGTACTTATAGATTAAATCTTGCAACTGCGTAAACGCAACAAATATCTGCAATCTGATTTTTGTGTAAACTATTATAATTTTAACTGGATTCTTTGATTTTTGATATTTACTCCTTTTTATTTTTTATTGTTTATTATATTTTTGAATAAGTTTCTGACTGTTTCTTTTGTTTTATGTGTCTTCTATTTATATTATCAATTATGCTGAGTTCAAACGGCAGCTGTTTTCTTGAAGCAGACGTTTTCCGGAGCCAAAAATTAATGTTTCAGGTTTCTATAGTTTAGCCGGCTGCAAGCCATTTGTTCACAAAGAGAATATTTTCGAAAGCCCTTTAAACTTAACGTATTTTCATTTTGAGTTAATAACCTTGAAAGATGAAGTTATTTTGGAATTGAAAACGAGAAAGAAATGTGTAATAAAAATGATGTTTTTAAACGGTGTCTCCAAACCACACATTTACTGGTATGAAATAAAATAATTAAAACGTTATACAATAAGTTCCAAAGACTTATTGAGATTTCTATACCTGACAATGTTTCAATGGTAAGTTTCAATACTAAATAGTATCGAATTTTGAAACTTTTATTTTATTATTTCATGATTATGGAGTTTCACGAAGTAATGCTTGAAAAAGTAAACTCCACACATGTGAAAAAGGTAACCTAGTTACCGAAATACGTATTGGCATATTAAGTCAAATACAAGTGCGTGGTTTAGAGACACCGTTTAGAATATAGTGTTGTGACCAACCCTTCCGATCATTATTATCGTTATTATTGAAATAGTGCTAATAATTCTAATGTAAATAAATTATGTAAATCTAGAATCCCTAGCTATGTGTAAATTTAACCAAAAATTTTCTTTTTTTCTCATATTTATTCAATCCCCCTTCAACATTCTACTACATTTAAAGCCCAACCCTTGCTATTTTCTCTGACCAAGGTTAATAATTTACTGCACATAGGTCCCAAGCAGCATTTTTAGTCATCGCTACGTACCAGCTACTACCGGTGGAACTATTAAGTTTCAGCCACTAGTCACAAGCACGTAATTGCTACGGTTTTGTTACGTGCCTGGAACCAAGATGGGGAACAATTTTTGGGTAGCAGGTACGTGGCGGCGTAGTAATTGCTACTTTCGTGGAACTTCTTTTCTCTTTGACACATCGTGTCGCGTGGTTGCTCTCTCTTGCTCTTGCAACTTAACAAATATTCTATCATTTTCTATACTATATAATGCTGGATCATGTCACAAAATGAATTACCAGTTTATTTGTAATACGTACTTAATACAAAGAATGATGAAATGTTTGATTATTTTATCATTCCAGTACACCAAAATTATAAACCATTGCAACTTTTCTGTTAAATATGATGATGATACATCGAAAAATAACAACGCGCCTTCTTTAAATATATTTTTTAGTAAAAAAATGTCTTTAATAAAATATGATAAATATACACGAAATACTTATAAGTTGATACACATGATAGAAACCATTTTTATATTATTCCTGTTATGTTCTTTTATGTGTTTAAATAAAAGATACTCAATTATTGTCATTAATTAACTTTATTAATATTGAGTGAGCAGGGCGAATTACATACACAATGCATAGACTGTAGAAGACGTGTATCCTCCAAGCCGGCTCAAGTGTTACTGCCGCTCGCCTAGGGGACGGGCCAGGATTGGTTAGTTACATCACTACAAATAAATGTTGCCAACTTCAAGCTACATACATAACAATCCCAAAGGCACAATTTCGTACCAATTTGTTATTTTTATTGAAGGTTATATAGTAAAACATCTATTAACAATCATAACAAATTGCAAATTGATTAATGATTATTGATTAATCCAACATTTTACAAGTAAATATGGAGATGGAGTAGTTTACGAAAAATTACTTTAATGTGATTCTCCTGGGTAGCAAAAACGTAAGTTTTACATTCAATACTACTGTAAGGTTTTAAAAGCTTTAAAGTAGCTTCGGGCAAGTTACTGCTACAATTATAATACTACTTTGAAGTTGCAACGACTTTAAAGTAAGTATACTAAGTGGCAATACCTTTCCACATACTTTAATAGTTACTCACAAGTAATGAAACTGCATAGTTCCAATAAATAGTAGAAACAACTAAACAATTACTAAAATATTCCGAATTGAAGAAATTAAACCTATAAAGTCATAAATTTAGTTGCAGTTACGTAACAACTACTCAATCAAAGTTCCGATCTCAGTTACTGCTACTTAAATGCTGCTTGGGAGTTGCTGGTACTTTTGTTGCACATTGTAACAAATTGGCACTTGCTGGTATGTTTATTCCTACACCTAGACTATAATTTATACTATTCTATCTATTTTTGTAACACTTTCATTTGATTTATTTATATCGTCGGATTTATTTTTGCCGAATCCTTTGACCATATTATATTTTTATTTATTATTTTATCTAAATTTTTTTTCATTAATGTCTATACGTCTATGTGTTTATGCCTGCGTATTGTATGTAAGTGCAATAAAGAAATTAGTCATCAGGAAAGTAATCTTCAATACAAGAATTTGGCAAATGATGTTAATTTTTAATATGTGACCTGTCAATACTAGTCCGAGAAATAGCCAGTACAATGGCTACCTTCTATTTTATTCTTTGGAGAATTGCCTTTGAATTTAAATAATTGCTTATAAGACTAATTCATTGATGAAATAAATGGGTCATTCCATGTCAAGTAACCAAATTTGCGAGGAAAATTTTTAGTCACCATCTCCAATCTTGCTGAAATTTAATTTAGGTACAGACATATGTCTGAGAGGATGTTGTGTAAAATGGCACCTTGATAAGTAGTATAGCTGGGGTTCTGGGGCCTTCAGCATAAAGGTCAACAAATTGGCAAGTTTCAAGTGCTACTGTTGTGGAACCGTAGCCGCTAGCATCCTGAAAAATGCCAACCAAAGACATCTTTTTGTGCTTTGCATGATGGCTGTAGTGTCAAGGTTTAATAAGTTTTAGTTTGATTGGTGTTAAGTCACAAAGTTGCCCAAATAATCCATCACGTCAATTTGGGGCAGATTTTTGATGATTGATAACTTTGAAACAATACCTTCTAGAAACTTATGTTCTGGTGAGCTAACTAAACCCATTACTACATTTAAGCTGCCAAAGTATCAGCTATTAAGCTCATTTATCATCAATATCCAGCATGACTGCTTCTTCTAAACTATACTGCCTTCCCATTGCTGTAGCTGTGGGGGCTGGATTGTTGGTTATTTCAATCAATTATGAAATAATGAAGCAACTTTTCAACAATAATCTATAGTTTTACTTATTGAACATATATCAATCACTTCAGCTGGGATCTATAAAGAAACCCAGCCTTGACTTGGGATCCTTGATGAGAAACCCACAACATCAGGGTTGGGATCTTTTGTAAGAAATTTACAACGTCAGGCTTGGGATCCTTGGTAAGAAACCCATAACGTCAGGCTTGGGATCTTTGGTAAGAAACCCACAACGTCAGGCTTGGGAACCTTGGTAAGAGACCCACCCGTGGATGGCCTTGCCTGGCTATCGGGCGTGATCCCTAGGCGATGGGGTTACCAATTTACACCTTGAATGAAGTGATGTATACTCTCATTTAAAAACAACGCAAGGATTTTTAATTTTGTAGTGAATATACAACCTTCCAACAGCATTAATCAATTTTATTAGATACTTATTTAATTATTGCATAATCATAAATAAAAACTTTTTGGTTGGTATTAAGCATCATTAGCACTAATAGGTAGTTTGAATGGCCTGTAGAAACAATGTCTTTTTATCACATTCATACAGTATATCACGCTAGTTAAATGAATGCAATCTTTAAAGTAATCTTTCTGCCCTTCTGGAATGAATCTACAAAATGAAAAAAGATTACTCTAAAAGAAAAAAGTCTGCTCTTTCCAATGATAACAAAAAGATTTGATTGGAGAGAAAGGTTTTGTGCTATTTGGTTTGAAAATTCACAAGATTTGTCACGTAAAATTTGAACCTCATGTTCAATAGCACATATCCTGACAACAAAGTGAGCTTAATAGGCTCACAATATGTAGCTCATAATATGATACTTTGGCAGCTTAAAAGTAGTAATGGGTTTAGTTAGCTCACCAAAACATAAGTTTCTAGAAGGTCTTGTTTAAAGTTTATCAGTCATCAAAAATCTGTCCCAAATTGAGGTGATGGATTATTTGGGCAACTTTGTGAGTTAACAGCAATAGAACTAAAACTTTTTAAACCTTGACCTTGCAACCATCATGCAAAGCACACAAAGTTATCTTTGGTTGGCATTTTCAGGATGCTAGCAGCTATGGTTCCACAACAGTAGCACTTGAAGCTTGCCAACTTGTTCAAATGTGCATCAGTGGCGCAAAGCTGACCATCATGCTTGAGGCCCCAGGACCCCAGCTATACTACTTATGAAGGTGAAATTTTATACAACATCCTCTCAGACATATGTCTGCACCTACACCAAATTTCAGCAAGATTGGAGATGGTGAGTAAAAATTTTTTTGGTCACTTGGCTTGGAATGACCCAAATGTAAAATTTTAGTGACGCTATTAAATTTGGATTCAAACGTTTCGAGACTGCAGCTGTTATGGTACTAGTTTCAACATTCACATGAAAGTTGTTCATTGAGAATTGTTAACATATGTGATGGTATAATTCACTCTTTCAGGTAGGGTTTATAATCAATGTTCGTCTTTGACAATTTTTTATTGTAGCTGTTAAAATTCTAATCCTAGCTGTAATATGGAAAAGCCTATATTCTTAATATTTTTGCATTCCAACCTCACTTTTAGTATCTTAATAAAGTACCTATATGTAGATTTACGATTCAAGCATGCTGTTAAACAAGTCTTTAGTTTCTTTTCAGCTTTAGGCTTTTCGTCTGGTCGCTTTTGCATGTTACATGTTGGTATTTTGCTTCACATCAGAAATGTCATCTTACAGTTGAGGTAATTTTTGTTTCATTTTAATTAAAATTGCAGTTCAATATGTTTTTGTGCTTTCTAATTTGAGCTATCTCAAATAACTAAGATCTACTGATTTCTTATTTCTATTTACTCTAAACGAGGAAAATTTATTTCCATTGACAGTATGCGTGGTCGCTTGAAAATGCAATTGCAAAATGTAGTTTGGATGTCATCCAGAAATGCCAAACGTGATATTTCCCTAACTCGCTTTCTCTGTCTTGAAGTCAACGACGTCAAATCACACATCTGTTATTGTTTTGGAGTAACAACAAAACTAAATGTGAAGTCCATGATCACTTTTCTTCTTCATATGAAATCATGAAAATGCAAAATTCCTTTGTGGCTATAAAATGATTTTCAGCATTTTTATAATCAATAAGATAAATAAATGTTTTGAACTAATACTCAGAAATAGAAATATATTCTCGATGATTCATGGTTGGTATAACGAGACGAGAGAGGATTAACTAAATTGATCATGTCATCAAATTTTATTGTGGTAGTTTTTGTTCGTCATAAATTTGAAGAAAATTGAAGAAAAATTGAGATGTATTTGCGTTTCTGTTAATATCAATTGAGTTATTGTCAAATGCTTCCAATTAGGTATATATTTACTGGAATTCAAAGAAGTGTTTAATAAAAGTGTCAATTAATATAAATTTCCACAATTTCTTATTTGCACGACACATTTACAATCAATTAAACAGCAGAGTGATCACACAAAAAGTAAATTGGGGAAGGTCATGGCAAAGTCATTATTTTTTTTCATTGTCTGTTTTTTATGTCCATATATATATATACAGAGTGTTACTGTATGTATGAGTAAATTACTTATGTTGGAGAAAAACCTTGCAAATTGTATTTGAAAATGTAATTTACTACACAAAGATTTTACAAAAGCTTTCTTTGACATAGATTTCAGAAAGACCACTCTGTATATGTGATTGTCGAATAGTTTTAATGTAGATATATATTTAGTGCTTTTAATATAAATTTTTCTATTTTTTATTTGTACGAAACATTTACAATCAATTAAACAGCTGAATGATCAAACAAAAAGCAAATTGGGGAAGTTCAAGGCAAAGTCATCATTTTTTTTATTGTCTGTTCTTTACGTCCACATCTACAGGGTGTACTATTTGTGTGAATGTAAAAAATATTTGCAGTGGCGAAAAGCCATACAAATTGTATTTGAGAATGGACAAACTAGGGAAAAACGTTTTCACAAAAGCTTTTTCTGATACTTTTGTATACTGACTAACATAAGTAATCGCACTAATTATGAGTGTCTGAAAGTCTAAAATAAAACTGAACCAAAAATAATTGAAAATGTTATTTTTGAACTTCAAATCGTCAGCCAATAGTTAAATAAACGCGAATGCCAAAAATATTTCTATAGATTTTTCAAGAAACCAATTTTGAATTTTCAGGATTTAATGTATAACTATTTATCATAAAACATCAAAAAAAACACCTAACCTAAAATAAATATTATGTTAGATTCAAGTAATAATAATCTAAAAATATAAACAATTCGTTAATGGTTTAAATTAGTATAAGTATAATTTTATTTTTGATTGTTCAGATTAGTTAAGAAAATTAATAAAAATAGCCATTCTAACAATAGATTTAACCTTTGGTTGTCCCTATAATATAAAATTAATGAATTAACTTTCTTCCAATGATCGTCTGAAAAAGTCTTTAATTCTTATTTAAGTGCGGTATTTCAAGAATAAACTTACAACTTAAATTTATTTTATTTTATTCTGTTAATAAAATACAGTAGTGCATCAGAAATAATGTACTTACACTTTTTATGTTACTAGCACAAGTACACATTTGAATTTAACTTAACCGGAATATACGAGTTTGACTTTCAAATAATATAAGCGTCCGTGGCGTCTTCTCTAGCCCGCCGTTTTCAACTGATCTTTGAGCTCCTTTATATGATTCCGTACGCCCTTTTAATAATAGGTTCACTTTTGTTCCGCTCGTTCGCTTTCTAAACATGATTTCATAAGATTTTTTTTTCTTGGTGGGCGATAGTAAGTAACTCCATGTAAATTTTTGCACACTGACACGTGTAATAAAAAAATTGTAAATTGGATTTGTGATCTAAGTACTTTTTGAATTATTTGAGTGCATACCGAAGTCGTTATTCATTCGTGCGTAAAATTTTAAATTAAATAAATTATTTTTGTATATAAACTGATTTTCCATGCAATATTATAAATTATTGTTAGATGATAGTTCTTATTGTTGGTTTTAGTATTTGCATACCATATTTAGCATGTCTTGTTTCTTGCTAATTAAGTATTGTTTTTATACACCTATACAAATTTGAATTTCTAATATTTCAAATTATTTTTTGTGCAATCGCTGTAGAAAAAATATTTCAATATGTTTACAATTTAAATGAACTTGAAATTACAAAATAATTAAAAAGATTAATTGCGTGTAATAATTTTAATGAATTAATTTACTAAGTGTGTCTATATTTTAACCAAACCCAATTTATGTGACAAAACGGTACATTTGATAATTTAACTCCGAGTTTAATTAATTACTAATAAAAGTACTATCACATCTATGTTATGTCTAAAAACGCCTAAGAAATTTTTCATTGATAAAGGTATTTATAAAAGTAACCTAGATTCAATAAACAGAACTAACACTCTAATGAATCAAACGTTTAAATTGATAGAAAATGTATAATCGTTATTTTTATTAAATAAATTTTTGGAATAACTCATGAATAAAACGACTTTCTAATTTTATAAAAAATAATCACTATTATCATAAGTATAAAAGTCAAATTTTAATTTGCAGTGTAACTGTCGATAATAAGATAAGTATATAAGATACTAGTGTAATATAAAATGAATCCTAATGATGCGATTGCCCAGCATATATCAAAAATTGAAAATCTTGCCAAAGAAATTAGAGAAACAGGTGACAGTGTAAGTGATGCTGCAATAATCACCAAAGTATTAAGTACGTTGCCTCAGAAATACCGAAATGTAAGACAAGCTTAGTTGTCCTTAGATGAGTCGAAACAGACCATTCAAAATTTAACTGCTAGATTACTAGATGAAGAAATAAGTTTGACATCCATTGAAGAGGAATAAATGGCTCTAGCCGCAATGTCATTTAAAGGTAAGAAAACTGAAGAAGTAAAAGGTAAAAGAAATCAAAGATTTCCGTTTGCCTGCTATAATTGCAAAAGAAAAGGGCACATGCCAAAGGACTGCAGAGCTCCTCGAAGACATGATCGTCCATCAACTACTAAGAATTGTAGAAATACAAATGAAATGAAACAGCTTTTTATGTAGAACAAGAAAATCAAACAAATTGTAATGATTATTGGATAATGGACAGTGGTACATCATCCCACATGACTTGTCGCAGAGACTACTTCTCAACATATAAAGAAGAACTTGAAAATGCAACAAGTGTAGTATTAGGAAATAATAAAAACCTAACAGTAAGAGGAAAAGGTACAGTTAAAATTCAGAAATTAATTAAAAATAAATGGTATAATGCAACAATAAACAATGTACTCTATGAAATATAATATAAATACAAAGATTAGTTAAAGTTTCACAAGTTTAACTGTGAAACTTTAACTAATCTTTGTATTTATATTATATTTCATGATTATGGAGTTCCACAAAGTAAGGCTGGAGACAGTAAATGTACTCTATGTTCCTGAATTAAGCAAGAATCTTTTTTCTGAAGGTGTATTAACAAAGAAAAACATGAAAATAATAAAAGAAAACAGCGAAGTGAAAGTCTATGAAGAAAAAAACATAGTGGCCGTAGGTGTTCGTGGGACAAACAATTTATATAAAATGTCATTTCGTAAGGTTATTGGTTCAGGTTTAAGTGCAAATGTAATACCGATAATAGCTTAAAACTATGGCACGAAAGACTTGGACATATAAACGTGAAATATCTACGCGAAATGATCTCAAAAGGATTAGTTACAGGTGTAAACATAAGTCACATTGACAATTTTCAGTGTGAATCGTGTATTTTAGGTAAACAGCATCAGTTTCCATATAAGAAAACAATTCGTGAAGTAACTAAAAATCCAGGTGAGTTAATCTACAGCGATGTATGTGGTCCTATGTCAACATCATTAGTATCTGGTGCAAGATATTTTCTAAGTTTTAAAGACAGTTGTTCTGAATATCTAGAAGTATACTTTATAAAAACATAAAAGTGATGTTTTGGAGCACTTTAAGTCATTTAATGCAAAAATTAAAACAAGATTTGGACATCCAATAAAAATTCAGCATGTAGACAATGGGAAAGAATATTGTAACAATGACTTTAAAGAGTTTTTAGATAGAGCAGGGATTGAACTGGAAACCACAGCGCCCTATACACCACAGCAAAATGGTAGAATTGAGAGAGATAATCGCACAATCATGGAAAGTGCACGATCAATGCTATATGCTGCAAATGCTCCATATTATTTATGAGCTGAAGCGGTCAATACAGCCGTATATCTCTTAAATCGTACACCAACTAGTCAAACTCCAAATTCCACACCATTTGAGGTTTGGACTAAAACTAAACCAACAGTAGGACACGCAAAAACTTTTGGCTGTGAAGCATATGTTCATGTTCCAGATCAGAAAAGAACAAAGTTACAACCGAAAAGTAAGAAACTTGTGTTTGTAGGTTATGATAAAAATAGTATGAACTATAGACTGTTTTATTTTTCAACACAAAAGATTACAATTTCTCGGAATGTCATTTTCAATGAAAATGTCAAAGGATTTACAGAAGAAAAGAGTTTCGTTCCGATCTCAGTAGAAGAAGATGTTGAAGCAGTTGTAAACAATGAAGATGATATAGAGGTTAATCCGAATGAACCAGAGGTAGCTCAACAAGAAGAAAATAAAGAAGCAGAGAGAGTATCAAATCTTAGACCAAGAAAAGATATACGAATACCACAAAGATTTGAATATTATGAATTAAACCTTGTAGAAATCGATGTTCCTGAAACATACGAAGAAGCTTTATCAATTAGTGAATCAGATAAGTGGAGAAAAACAATTAATGAAGAAATAGAAGCACTAGAAAAGAACCACACATGGGATTTAGTGAAACTCCTGAAGGAAAGAAGCCGATAAACTCAAAATGGGTTTTTAAAGTAAAACGAGATGTAAATGGTGAAATTAGCCGATATAAAGCGAGACTATGCGCCAAGGGATATGGACAGAAAAAAGGTGTGGATTATACTGAAATATTTTCACCAACTATACGGTATGACTCAATACGTGTACTTTTATCCATTGCTGCACAGAACTGTTATAAGATGAAACAGTTTGACATAAAAACAGCATTTTTGTATGGAAATTTAAAGGACGAAGTATACATGACAGTACCAGATGGTTTTGAAAACGATTCAAACATGATATGCAGATTGAAGAAGTCTCTGTATGGATTAAAGCAAGCGCCACGTTGCTGGAATCAAAAATTTGACAAAGTGTTAAAATATTTTGGTTTTCAACAAACCAATGCTGACAAATGGGTTTATAAAGGATACGTTCAGAATGTCAAAGTTCTTCTACTTCTATATGTAGATGATGGTTTGATTATGTCAAAAAGTTATTCGGTTATAGAGACAGTTCTTCGTGAATTGCAAAACAATTTTGAGATTACTATAAGTGATGTTGGTTACTTTGTTGGACTTGAAATACACCAAAATGAAGATGAAAGTTCCATATTCATCCATCAAAGTAGCTACATCAAGCGAATAATCAGTAAGTTTGGATTAGATGAAGGGAATGCCACCGATATACCTGCTGATCCTCATACAATCTTAAGTAAGAATGATACTGATACAATCTGTGAAGCACCCTATAGAGAAGCAGTTGGTTCTCTGATATTTGCATCAATCATTTCAAGACCAGATATTGCACACTCAGTGGGAGTAGTAAGTCGTTTTTTAAACAATCCCTCAACTGCTCATTGGAATGCAGTAAAACGAATAATAAAATATCTCAAAGGTACACAAAATGTGGGCATTCTTTCAGAGGTATTAAAAGGTTTTTGTGATGCTGATTATGCCAGTGACAAAGAAACCAGACGTTCAACTACGGGTTATGTTTTTAATATTTTAATCATATGTGGTGGTGCCGTAACATGGTCCAGTAAAAGACAACAAAGTGTAAGTCTTTCAACAACAGAAGCAGAGTATGTGGCAGCATGCCAAGCCACAAAGAAAGCTGTTTGGCTCAAAGGACTTCTCAGAGATATAGAAGAAAGTGTTGATGGTGCAATACCCATATATATCGATAACCAAAGTGCAATAAAATTAATACGCAACCCAGAATATCATAGTCGTGCAAAGCATATAGATATACAGTATCATTTTGTGCGTGAAAAATACCAGAAGGAAGTTCAACCTATGTATGTATCGACCAAGCTGCAAGAAGCTGATATCTTTATAAAGGCTCTTCCAAAGGCAACTTTCAGAGTTATGAAAGACTTGTTAGGAATGACTGAACGTTAAGTTATATAATATTTGTGTTTTTAGTTAAGTATTCAAAATATTAAAAAAGAGAGAGTGTTAAAGATGAGTTTCTCATATTTAAATGAATAAGGTAGCTTTGAGTTGTTTTACTTGTCTTGTCATTGATAATAATAAATGTTTATGTCAACTGTATATTTTGCTGTGTTTTCCTTTTGATAATAGAAATATCAAGAGCAGTGTTATTAATTCAACAAACCCTCCAAAGGTCGACATTCCAAACGGATTGATAGGTCATGTTTTAATTTACCTTCCAATCCCACTGCTTATTTACTATAATTTTATGAATTGGTGTGGCCAGTGTTTACAACATACTTCGTGAGCACAAGCAACAACCTGATTATTTTGATGCTCCTAAGTCGTGTCATAGACCAAGAGCTATTTTGGACAATGTTTCCGAAGAAGACAAAAATGGCAAAAAAAGTGTGGGCTGACATGTCCATAACAAATCCACGAGATGCATTTTTAAGAGGGTTATCGACTGGCTTGAGAAATCCATCGGGGAAAGGAAAGCGGCTCATCACCGTTCATACAGGATCTGATGACGGTTTTGTAGATAATGGATTACTGTTATTGAAATCCAAGAAAACAAATGACTACCATGAAGAAATGAACGCAGATACATTTGAACAATGGTTTAAAAATATTTTGCCCAGTCTTGAAGAAGGTTGCGTTATCGTCTTGTATAACGCAAGTTATCACACAAGAAAAATTGAAAAAATTCCGTTTAGCAACACAAAGAAAGCTGACATACATAACTGGCTGCAGAAAAAACTATCCCCTACGAAGACAGTATGGTGAGAGCTGAATTGTTATCTTAAGTAAAACAGCATGCACCTAAACACAGTGCTAACGTTATCGACGAATTAACACAGGAAAGCAACAGAACTGTTCTGAGATATCCACCTTACCATGCGACCGACGTATATATAGTATGTTTGTATGTAATTTCTTTGTTTTATTGTAAAAAATATTTATTATATATTATAATATGTGTAAACACATAGCACTCGCGAACTTTTCATGGCTTTTTTATTAAATTAATAAAATGCAATTTTTTAAAATGTATTGTTATTATTTATACTAGTGTAAATTTCTCTAAGTGACATCATTTATAACGAATTAACAATTCATTTCTAAAAATGTTCTATTGTAAATTTAACTTTCACATAAAACCAATCAGAACAATCTGTGCTGCCTTGATTTTTTTTAACTATATCTGTTCAGTGTCCGGAGTATAGTATACTGCCAAGTAATATATGTCCAGTACCCCAAGCATGGAAATGATTCCTACGTAGAGTGAGGTTTCTCCTCATCAATAAAATCATTAATTTTTCGGGTAATATTTACTTTATTATTAAATACGTCATAAGATATTTTGACATTCTTAACTTTTACTATAATTTTTGTAAAATATAAATACCTATTTACTACGTATATTTCCTTTTTGATAACGTTATTATTGCTAGATGCATTTTATGATTTTGCCCTACTAACCAATATTGAATCTTGTTTTGCTTATGTATTGCAATTGTGATTTGCCAAGTTTAGATTTAACAAATTTCTTTTAAACAATAATTGGTTCTGCTCAGCACAGTGTGAAATGCCTCCAAAGAAAGAAACTAAACTGCTATTAGCCAAAGCAAGACGTATTATCTCCCAATATGAACATTTTCAAGCGGTTATACATTCAATTAAAGATGAAGTCAATATTCCTAGCTTAACTATTAAGGTCCAAGTGTACCCAAAAACGTGTGTTATTTGTTTCATAAATAATATAATAATGCGATAACTTTGGTTTTAAGTTAATAGTCTAGGAATGTTAAAATCTTGCTTACCTAACTTGTTTTGGAAGAAAAATTTTTTATTTAAATTATTTCACATGTTATACGTGAAAAATTAATTTTAGAAAAACTGTACATTCAAAATTAACCAAAATAATACCACTTATATTTCGTAGTATTTGAACTATTTTCCCAGAATTTTAAGAAAATCGTATGTCTAGCGACTAAATTATTGCCAAAAAACCTGCTTTTTGCCAAAAAAAACTGCTTTTTTGGCAAAAAGGAGGTAATAGTTTAGTCCCTAGACATACGATTTTCTTAAAATTTTGGGAAAATAGTTCAAATACTATGAAACTTAAGTGGTATTACTTTGATTAATTTTGAATGTACAGTTTCTCCAAAATCAATTTTTCACGTATAACATGTGAAATAATTTAATTAAAAAAATTTTTTCTCCAAAACAAGTTAGGTAAGCAAGTTTTTAACATTTCTAGACTATTAACTTAAAACCAAAGTTATCACATTATTATATTATCTATTAAACAAACAACACACGTTTTTTGGGTACACTTGGACCTTAAACAAATTCAAATAGAATTTGATCTTTTTAAACCCCTTTTGGGCGAATATATGTTAATTTCAGAAAAATTTTCCGCTAGTAATATTGAAGTCGATGAATTTCCCTCTCTTCATCAATTTCAGAGCAAATACGTGCTTCTCTCGGCTACAACTGAAGAAATATTAGCTAACCAAAATACTTTAAAGTCTAAGCAGTTTAGTAGACGATCTGAAAGCATAAATAGTAATAGTTCACGAAAACCCCGTGATAACGTAAAATTACTTACTATTTCTTTACCACACTATGATGGTTTCTATCAGAATTTTAGAAGCTTTTTAGAAACCTTTCAAGCTTTGGTTGGTTCTAACCATGATTTATCTCAAACTGAAAAGTTTCTAATCTAAAAAACTGTTTAAAAGGTTCCGCTAGGCAGATTGTTGACGAGTTAAATTCTACTGAATCGAATTACGATTTAGCTATCGAATTGTTATAAGAACGATACGATAATCGAAAGCTACTTATTTTTAGTCATTTTGACTCTTTATTTGAAGCTTACGAAAGATTCCAGCTTGCGTGAGTTTTATGATAATTTGATTAAACACCTAAGAGCACTCTCGAACAAAAACTTGTCCGAAAAAGAATAAAAAGATGCCGTTCTCGCTTACGTTGTTAAAAACAAAACCCACGGTCGTACTGCTTTAGAATTTGCCAAAAATTTTCCTAAAATGATTCCGATAATTGATGAAATCTTACAATTTTTGTCAAATCGTTGTAATGTCATTGATGGCACTAGTAATATCCCAAGCAGCATTTAAGTAGCAGTAACTGAGATCGGAACTTTAATTGAGTAGTTGTTACGTAACTACAACTAAATTTATGACTTTATAGGTTTAATTTCTTCAATTCGGAATATTTTAGTAATTGTGTAGTTGTTTCTACTATTTATTGGAACTATGTAGTTTCATTACTTCTGAGTAACTATTAAAGTATGCGGAACGGTATTGCCACTTAGTATACTCGTTGCAACTTCAAAGTGGTATTATGATTGTAGCAGTAACTTGCTCGAAGCTACTTTAAAGTTTTTAAAACCTTACAGTAGTATTGAATGTAAAACTTACGTTTTTGCTACCCAGGATAAACACATTAAAGTAATTTTTCGTAAACTACTCCATCTCCATATTTACTTGTAAAATGTTGAATTAATCAATAATCATTAATCAATTTGCAATTTGTTATGATTGTTAATAGATGTTTTACTATATAACCTTCAATAAAAATAACAAATTGGTGCCAAATTGTGCCTTAGGGATTGTTATGTATGTAGGTTGAAGTTGGCAACATTTATTTGTAGTGATGTAACGGATGTAACTAACCAATCCCTAACCAATCCTCTGGGCAAGCGTCAGTAACACTTGAGTCGGCTTGGAGGATACACCTCTTCTACACTCTATGCATTGTGTATGTAATTCACCCTGCTCACTCAATATTAATAAAGTTAATTAAGAACAATAATTGAGTATCTTTTATTTAAACACATAAAAGAACATAACAGGAATAATATAAAAATGGTTTCTATCATGTGTACCAACTTATAAGTATTTCGTGTATATTTAACATATTTTATTAAAGACATTTTTTGACTAAAAAATATATTTAAAGAAGGCGCGTTGTTATTTTTCTATCTATCATCATCATATTTAACAGAAAAGTTGCAATGGTTTATAATTTTGGTGTACTGGAATGATAAAATAATCAAACATTTCATCGCTCTTTGTGTTAAGTACGTATTACAAATAAACTGGTAATTCATTTGGTGACACGATCCAGCATTATATAGTATAGACAATGATAGAATATTTGTTAAGTTGCAAGAGCAAGAGAGAGCAACCACGCGACACGATGGGTCAAAGAGAAAGGAAGTTCCACGAAAGTAGCAATTACTACGCCGCCACGTACCTGCTACCCAAAAATTGTTCCCCATTTTGGTTCCAGGCACGTAACAAAACCGTAGCAATTACGTGCTTGTGACTACTGGCAAAAACTTAATAGTTCCACCGGTAGTTGCTGGTACGTAGCGATGACTAAAAATGCTGCTTGGGATTACAAAGCTCACTTCAAATAATTTAAATCAAAATAAAGGGTTAATAAAAAATCGAATTTCAAAGATACCTACACTTTATCCCAAACCATACGTACATGTGTTCTGTGCAAAGGTGAGCATTTCTTCAATAACTGCCCTAAGTTTTTAGATAATAAAGTGAGATCTTTAAAATTTTGTACCGTTTGCCTTAGACATGATAATAACTCGAAATGTGTTTCTATTTTAAACTGTAAATTTTGTCAAAAAAGACATAACCATCTACTTTGCCTACAGACTAATGCTAATTCCAATAACTCCATTCAAAAGATCACGAATAATAAATAATCAACAATCATCTAGCAATTCATCCTCGAATAATAAGTCTCAGACGAGATCAAACACTTCTGAAACTTCAAGCGAATCTGTTTGCAACCTTTCCGGTTCTTCAGAGGTGTTATTGTCTACAGCGCAAATTAAAGCAATTAATGGTGAAAAATGTCTAACAATTCGAGCCCTTCTTGATAGTGGTTCTCAAAATAACCTTATTACAAAAGACCTTTGTCATAAATTAAATTTACGTTGCTCTTCTGTAAATTTAACTCTTAAAGGTGTTAATTGTTCCACATCCACTTGTTCCAAGTATACAATGCTAAAGATTTGTTCCATGACAGGCAGGTATGAATCTGAAATTACTTGTCTAGTCATCCCTCGGATTACAGAGAAGTTACCTAGGGTCTCCTTTCACAAAAATATTCTTAATATTCCTATTAACGTCCGCTTAGCAGATAACTCATTTAATACATCAAGTAACATAGATGTTTTAATCGGTGCATCGACCTTTTTCAAGTTGATGCTTCCGCAAAAAATATCTTTGGGTTCTACAATGCCCACTTTACAGAAAACCCTATTAGGCTGGGTAATTTCAGGAGATTTGCCGATTTATCGTATCGCACTCTCAGATTCAAGTATTTCCCACTTGAACGTTGTTAGCTGCCATTCCGCGATTCAAAGAAACAAATCCGATATAGAACTTCATCGATTCTTGACTAGATTTTGGGAATTAGATAATTCTAAGCCCATTTCTAAATTATCTTTACTTTCTCCAGAGGAAAGCTTCTGCGAGAAGCATTTCGTTGTTACGATTCAACGTGATGAGACAGGTCGCCTTACTGTTTCCATACCTTTCAATTCGAAGCTACCCCTTTTAGGCGAATCCATGCAGATTGCTAAAACTCGCTTTCTTCATTTAGAAAAGCGTCTGCATAAGAATCCTAAGTTACTTCGTCAATATTCCGAATTCATGTTCGAGTATGAACAGATGGGCCATATGACTAAAATTTCAGAAATCGAAAGCTCATATCCTAATAACTTCTGCTCTGTTTCCACATACAATGGTTCGGTAGATATTGCAGATATTCCTCCGCAGTTTTTCCCTCATCATGCTGTCATCAAGAGCTCTTCTCTACACAGTTACACTACAAAGTTACGCGTGGTCTTTGATGCCAGCGCAAAATCTTCTTCAAATATTTCTGTAAATGATACCCAGATAGTTGGTCCTCAAGTTCAAGACAATTTGTCCACAAGACAATTTGTTTGACATTTTGCTGAGTTTTCGCACTCATAAAGTAGCTCTCTGCGGAGATATCGCTAAAATGTATAGTATGATCAATATTCATCCCGCTGAGAGAAAATTTCAGCACATTCTTTGGAGGGAAGATCCCCAGAAACCACTTCAGATTTTCCGTCTCAATACCGTAACCTATGGTACGACTTCTGCTAGCTACTTTGCTACGAGATGCTTGCTTTATCTTTCCGAGATAAATAAAGATTCCTTTCCCGAAGCTTCCGATGTCATCGCGAATGATTTTTATATGGATGATCTTCTTTTCTGTGCCGATTCTGTAGAACAGGCTCTAAAGATTAAGAGCGAGGTATTATCAATACTTGATTCAGCAGGTTTTATTATACGTAAGTTTCTCTCTAACAAGATCGAAGTTCTTAAAGATTCATCAACTGTTAACGACGTTGAATTTGCCACAGTTCCCATTGATGAACGGTGCGATTCTAAAACTTTGGGTCTTCATTGGGACTCGAATGGTGAATTTTTATTTTGCAAAATCGATCTATCAGATGAGGATTCTTTGTTCACTAAAAGGAAAATTTTATCTACTATAGCCAAGGTTTTCGATACTTTGGGATTTTTTTCACCTCTGATTACAAAAGGGAAATTATTAATGCAGAAGCTATGGCAATCCCACTTCGGCTGGGACGATCCCGTATCCCCTGAACTTCAAAAAGAGTGGTCTACTTTTAGATGCCAACTTTCTGAATTGAGTAGTTTCAAGATCCCTCGTTGCGTCATTCCTGTTGTATCAATCTCAATCCAGTTGCATGGGTTTTGCGACAGTAGTTCTTTTGCTTACGGTTGTTGCTTTTATGTACGTTGTTGTACTTTTGATAATCGTATCGTTGTTAATTTACTTGTTTCAAAATCTAAAGTCGCCCCTTTGCACACCATCACTATTGCTAGATTGGAGCTTTGCGCTGCAGTAATGTTAGCAGATTCATATGATAAAGATTAACATTTTTAAAATCAAATTCCATGAAGTCTTTTTTTGGGCAGATTCTCAAGTCGTTTTAAACTGGATTGATTCGTATCCAAATAAATACAAGGTCTTTGTAGCAAATAGAATTGCAACGATTCAAGAGTTAATCAATACCAAATATTGGCATCACATTAGTAGTTCAGAGAATCCCGCGGATTTGATCTCCCGTGGATCTGATATTACTGATTTGAGAAATAATGTCATATGGCTTAAAGGTCCAGAATTTCTTCTGCATGATCAAACTAAATGGAAGCTCAACGATGTTTCGATTGTTTTGAACGAACCCACAGAAATAAAAAATATTACTTTGTCGAACATTACAGCAGATATCAAACTTGGTGATGAACTGTTCAATAAATACTCGTCGCTGACTAAACTTCAACGAGTTATTGCATACATATTGAGTTAAATATTACTGAGTTAAGAAATTCTTTAACACTTTTAACGAAATTATGCCAACAGAATTGCTTTAGGGAAGAGGATGGATGGATTTTAATCGGAAAAATCGCGATTTCCATTGAACCTTATTTAATGTTTCTAGATTAAGTTTTATAGATAATACTTTGTTAGATACCGTTTTAAAGCAGTTTTGGCAACTTCCAGAATTGGCAAACTTGCAACTTGGCAGAACTTGGAAGAAGTTCTTTCAATAAACTCACTCTTTCCAGATGATCGTATTTGCGAGGATCTTTTTTCTAAAACTCACTTCAGAACGACTCAAGGACGTTTTATACTTTCGCTTCCTTTCAAAGTCTTTGAACTTTTATTTTTGGCACTCGTGATACTGCTCTTCATCGCTTTTATTCGCCGGAACGTCGATTAGTAGGTAATCCATCTCTTTATAACGACTATTCAAAATTCATGAAAGAATATCTCACTGTAGGTCATATGGAAAAGGTCTCATGCCCTTCCAGCAATGGCAATGCCTATTTGATCCCACATAATTGTATTTTAAAACCCGAAAGCACTACCACTACGTTACGAGTAGTGTTTGACGCTTCCAGATTTTGGTTATTCCTAATCATAGAGATTATCAACGAATTTTACGAGATAATTAACATCTACAACAAACTTTCTTTTACCCGCATAATTGCTTGAACCGACTCTTAGTCTATTTTCTATTATTCTTGCCATTATCTTGCCTGAAATGTTTGACAATGTTAACCCTCTGTTACTTTTTGTCTCCATTTTTGTATGACGGTAGAATTATTCCTATATACCTATTCCAAACGTTTAGTAACTATTTATATTTAATTGTCTTATTAAATATTTCCTTTAGTTTCTTGATTGTCTCTTCTCCTAAGAATTTCATCAATTCGGAGGTAATTTTATCTTTGCATATTTTGAGCTTTTATCGCAGTAGGAAAAAGAAGAAGAATACTTGCGCTTTTAGAGAGAATTACGTTGGTAAGAGAATTAATCTGATGAGAAGTAGTAGCAGTTTCAGAGCTTTGGATTTGATTCAGATAATGATAAGAATGATAAGATGATAAATGATAATAAAAATTGATATTATTGTGGAAAATGAAAAGTTTAGTACCAGTGCTAGAAAGGTGGCTGAAAGGTTTAGTGTTAAAAGGACACAAGTTAACCAAATTATAAAAAACAAATCCCAATTATAGAAGCGCTTTGAAGAAGGTTCAAACAGACCAGGGAGGGAGTTTGGGCAATTGACCAAGTAGTTTACAACTGATTCTGTAAAGTCAAAAATAGAAACATCTACATATCTGGATCTTTAATAAAAGAAAAAGCCTTAAAAGAAAAAATTTTATCGGGCACAACATAAGCTTTAAAACAGTATGCGAGGAGTCAGTGATGTTGACATAAAAAGGGTTCAAGTCAAATTGAAGGAGTATGGTATTCACCAAGCCACGTGTACAATTCTGAAGAAACCCCGACGTTTTTACCTTGCTGTGGCAGACAAAACGTTTGCTCTAAACCGCAATAAATGTGCCGGTAAAGAAAACTGCAAAGCAAAAATTGACGATTCTATTTTGCGCAAATATGGAAGGTGACAAGGAAAACCCGTTAATTATTGGGAAAAGGAAAACCATCGATGAATTAAATAATCTTTAATCAACAAACTGCCTTTAGAATTGGCATCTAATAAAAAAACTTGGATGACAACATAGATTATGACTTATGACGAAAAAGTGAGAAAACAAAATAGAAAGGTCTTTCTCGAAGAAAGGATTTCTGGATAGCTGCATAAATGTGGAACATTGTTTTTCTGCCTCCAAACACCACATCCCATTGTCAACCATTATGTCAAGAAATTATCGATAACTTTAGCATGGCCTACAGAAAATTTCTAATCAAAAGGCTTTTAACATTCGCAAACAGCGAAAGTTCTTTTGAAGATACACAAAACGGTATTAATGTAACTAGCTCTTTAATCTGAATATCAGCAGCCTAGAAAAACGTTTGATCAGCTACAATTTAAAAATGTATTGCAAAAGCAGGATTCTTGGAAAAGGTCCAGCAAGAAGATTGGGATGAGGAAGGCGAAATTACACTAGCCCATCTTTTTCCTGTACTAATAAATATACATGGTGTAAGCCTGGAAAACTATGCATCATAGAATCAAATGTTTTGATCGACATCAAATTTCAATGTAAGCATTCAAGAAATAATCGGTGAATTAATTGATAATAAAGATTGTGATTCGAACAGTAAAAGTGATGTAGAAGAATCTGATTGTTGTACGTCAAACATTAAAGATATGGGTGAAGTGTGTGAAAAAGAGATGTACAAAGTTGTCTATTTTGTAATGATAAATTATAGTAAACTAGCTGTAGAGATTGTTCAGATTTTATCAAAATATCAATCTCATGTTTTACAAACGAAACTTAAAAACTTAAAACAAATCTCAATTGAGAAATATTTCAAGAAAATGTAATTATAATATGGCAAGCAATGCTTAAATATATCATACCTAATTTTTTTAATACATACTTTATTTGTAGATATTATATACATACAATTATGTAGTAAGCTTTTTTAATGTGTTTATAATTTGTTGTTCCATGTTTAAATTTATTTTGTCTATTTCGCGTATACAAAGGTTACTTTGTGACACTGTTTTTGCGAAAAACAGTTACACAAAGTGCTACTTTGTGCAACTGAAAGTAGTGATTTTTTTATTTGTAAGGCTGGCAGTAAGTAAATTTTGCTGCCAGCCTACTCTGTCAGTCTGTCTGTGATAGGTACTAATAAGTATTCATTAACTGGCGCCGTTTTGAAAATTTGAATGTTATAATGCTCAGAAATAACAGCGAGAATAATGAAACATACTTATTTTTATTATAAATAATTATTTTGATAAGACAATCATGTACTCAATCAAGGTTTTACTGTTTCTATTACAATAAACATTTTTTATCTTATATCAGAAGAAACAACTAAGCTGTCACCTTTTTTTAAACTTGAATTTTTTCCTGCCTACGTAATTTTTTCAAAATGACAGTCGATGTCATTGTATGCGTTATCAGTTATTACCAACATTACCACATCGAAAATACCCGCGTGTACATTTTCCCATTTCTTTAAAGTAAATTGTAAATTAAGGCGAAATAGACAAAGGAGTATGTAAAACACGTGTTACAATTCCTGTTTGTAGTCATCGTCATTGTAACATTAGTTGTACAATATACTATTATTAAATAAAGCACAAAAACAATAAATCATTTTCTTTACTCCCTCTAAATAACGACCACCTCCATATAACGGTCATTTTTACAATAAATTTTAGTTGCCGCTATTTAGGGTTTTACTGTAATACGAAAAGTCAGAGACTGAAAGAAAACTCAAAAATAGTGGCAAGAATCACTACTTGTTGATGTAAATGTGACACAAATAGCTCACTAGTCTCTCCTGAAATCTCAGGTTCCACATTTTCCCAATGCTCATAGTGTTAAAATAAAACATGATATTTGAAAATCTACAAATGAGAGAGGGGTAATAAAAATATAACATTTGAATAAAGATAAAATTGACTTGATCAAGATATTAGATGAAAGATACATATCGTTAAAGATCCACCTCAATATCTCATACTTTGATTTTTCCGAGAATGTTTTGAGTTTGTTAGTGTCAAGTGCGGAGAACAGAAAAAAGAGTTAATTTTTAATGTAGGGACAGATTACAATCGGAAAATCATAAAAAATAGTTTAAAGACAAATGTTGATAGAGAAGTCTCCACAACGCGCTTTGCATTACCATGTAAGAGTCCTTTGTCAAGTGCCCCGACACTTGCCAATTCCGAAACCTGTATGATTGCAAAATAGAAATTTTTAGCAGATTCACCGACTTTATTTTTGACACTAAAAGGAAATAATTATGTTTTGCTTTTACCTCAGCCTACTTAATTTTTTTCAAAAAAAGCATTTTCTGAAGAACACAGACTAAAAGGAGCAATAAATTTTCTTTTTGCTTTATACAAAACGTTTGGGTAAACATAAATTTAAGGTGTAACTCAGAAATCTGGTTGAATATACATAACAAAAATGCTCAAGTCATCTTCACAACCAAATTACTTTTAAGATATTTACTGTGGCATATAAATATCCACTTACTTCGTTGGCAACGTAAAATTATAAATCTTTGGAAACACCTCTCTCATCGCTATACATTTTAGCTTTTCTTTCAAATCCAACATAAACAATTTTACAACTTGTTACATATATCTAAGTAGTAGTAAAATTCCATCTTTCAATATTTAGAAAGTTACTAAGGTTTTATTAATAACAATCAAAACCGATATACTGTTCCTTTTCACTTTTTTAATCCTCCATTAAAGTTAATTATGGAGTATAGTTACACCAGTCGGGTAAAAAAGTATTAGTAAAGAATCTACACTATTGCATAATCAGCAAAACTAATAACAAAGCTGAAGAATGTAATAAAGGAATATGCACGTACAATCAAGGTTGCAAAATGATTGATAGCTGGAACTTTTGCAATTAGTACCGAAAAAGATTAAAAAAACCGCATGTCATGCAACATGACAAACCCTACACAAAATTAAGTAGATGTACATATATATTACACCAGACAAAGGCTGTTGAAAAAATATTAAAAAATACTAAAAATGTTACATCAATATAAATATTGCCTGTACGTTACATTAATACTCAATAGAGCACTGGCATCAGAACAGCAGGATTAAACGTAAAGACTTTCTAAAAGGATTCACTTGCATTGGTGTATACTCGCATAGTAACATAATAAATAAATAACAAGCATTATTTAAATATTTAATAGATATCTGTGTGAATCTGTGTGAATAAAAAGCATCTGTGTGAATAAAAAACATGAAGTTTTTTTTGGCCTGAGATACACACGTTTTACGCACCATGACATAGTTTGAAATGATTGTAGGTACGACTGAACTGATTTACTCTAGATACATTCTTGAGAATATCTACGCATTAAAATTTCTAATTATAAAACTATTCCGGGTGTGCGGTGATAAAAAACACGTTGATCATTATGATCAGGCATATTGACTTTTTTTAAAGCCCGGCGGCCGTAATGTATTAGTTTCGGTCATGGTAATTAAAATGTAAACAAACAGTTTTGACCTAGGTGTGCGTAATATATTTTTTACTTACAGTGGCGGCTTTTGTTGTAATCTATTTAATAGTTCTCAAGAGGACATGGTTCTAACTTTGCTGCCGCCGATTTGGCTTATTATGTGCATGCAGTTAGGGTAGGGTAACCCTAGCACAATCATGCGAAAAATTCGGATGACTGGTGTTACCAACAAAATGGGGACTGCATATTGGGAAACGGTAACAAACTTTAACCGCAGTTAAATCTGTCGGCTGCCAGCTAGCTAGTGGGAGGTCGTGGGTCTCACTAAAGGTCTTCAGTAATGGGCGCCAAGAATCGTCTAAGATAGCCACAGTATTGACCGACAAAACCTGAAAAGAACAACACACTTGCGACTACTACCAATGTGGTCGATTTTCCCCAATAATGACTCCTTGATAGCTGAAAATATAAACTCCTGACACCACACATATAAATAATTAAATCTTCAAGTAAGTTATATACAGTGCTTTATTATTAATTAATTAATTCAAATTATCAAGTAGGGCAAATTATTTAATGAGAAATAACCTTGGTAAAAATTGAATAGTGGCTATTGAATGCTGTACACAAATTGCAAGGGAAAAAGAGATTAATGCGAGCGCGATTACTTACTCTAAAGTTGATTTAAAGTCACAAAAAAAATAAGCAAAGGGCACGGTAAAATTTAACGCGACTACAGGTACCAATCAGATTGCGCAATCATCAGCTTCAGTAGTGAGCTATTCATCTATTACGGAGCAAAGACATACGTACACACTCGCAAATATTCTTAACAATATCATACAATAAATGGTATGTGATAGAATTATAAATATGAAGCAGATATCTAGAAATGAGTGCTACACGCACACTGGTGAAAAACCATTTAACACAAAATCATAATATACAAATATACATAAATGTTTTATATACAATAAAGAGTTGTCAAACGTTACTGTTGTTGTAACCAGTTGCTATACTATAACCAACTCACGATACGGTGTCTGTTCTTAGAGCTGAAGAGGAACGTCACCAAAGCTCGAACGTAACGTGATCCCGACAACAGCAACCAGGTCTGCGTAATGATCTTGTAACAACCCAAATATCCAACGTATACTTGTTATACGGCAAGTAATAAAATGAGTAACGGATAAACCCAAACTTAGAGAAAAAAATAAAAAGTCTGTAACAAATAAATCAAATTAACAGAATGGCCATCACAACACTCTATAAATACCTTCGATGGAAGTTGACCTTAAGAGAGATTTATATCGCCTGCATATAACGACGATTATACATAAAAACCTATCGAAAGAATTAAGTATAAGAAACTGAATGATAGAAAAGTTAATCGATAAACTTACGAAAAGGTGTGCTTTCATAACCTCAAAAGAACAAGTGGAAATACATCCCATAAACGGCTTCCAATAAACTAAATCGGAAAACTAACGCCACAATCAATCATCAAATCTGCACTAAGGCAATTCCCATAACTTAACATAAAGGAAAAGATTAATTAGACGGCGATGTCCACGAAAAGGTTCTTCAAGGAACTTCTAGCTTCACGGGCGGATCAAACTAAAAAGTGACAATCTCTTATCAAAAAAAGGAAATTAGTTCCACAACAAAATGGCAACTACAAGGAGAGAAAATGCAAAAATCCCTAAACGCTATACAACTTAATACAAAAGCATAGCTATACAGGGTGCTACGAAATTAGCACGTGACACTGGGCCTCTAGTGTAGCACAAGCCTTTGTCACTTTTGAATTATAGGATTTTAGCCTCCATAACCTAAGCTCCACGTGACCAAAATAGGTACTACGTATATTTCTTTCCCCATTCATCTGAATTTTGCAACGGTTTGCTAAGGTTACCCTATCCGAACTACTTGCACAGAATGAGCCAAATCGGAGGCGGCGAGGTTGGGACCCTCCCCTCAGTGACTAAAAATATCCATTATTCACAAGTTCTCTAATGCTGCAACCAAAACAAAAAACAATATTCACACCAGGTTATGGTAATAAGATATTTATTTTAGCTTGGCTTATTTGACAAAATCTCCACTCAATTCAGTTTGTGGCGTTTTTTAAACTCTATTGTACAAAAGCCGCTACTATAAAATAAAACATGGTTTATATATACTGCCCTGCTAATCGAAAAAGTTCTATCTGCAAAACATCAACTCAGAAATATACCATATCTTTTCTTAGCTCACATTAACATTCTACATAATACATTTCTACATTGCAGTTTTGCAGATAGGTCTTTTTTGCTTAGCAGGGCAGTATAAATCTTATTAGCTTATAATGACTTAATTCATTCGTTTGTAATACAGGATGGCTTACTAAAAATTTGTATCCTTTAGACATCTGGTAGTACACGTCAATAGGAACAAGAAACCCTTATGCCATTTTTGATTTTACGCACATCGAGAAACATTTGCTAAAAAGGTAAACTTTTGGGAACTGCTGGAAATAGTAGCCAAAACAAACAGTGACATCATCTAACATCAGCTGCATCAATGTATCAGATATCACGTTGCTGCTACTGCAACTGCTATTCTTAAACCAGTGACCACCAACCCACTTTTCAAAAACAGTTTTTTTCTCGCTATTATGAAAGATAGCCAGGCTTTTTTGTTGAATATTATGTGTAATATCACCTGTCCAAAGGATACGAATCTTAAGTTGTAACGAAGTTACTAAGTTTCGTTAATTATTTTGGTTGTAAGAATGAAAACGCGTATCTTTTGTGCAATCTAAAACCGATCGGATAAGCGACGGACTCGAGCGATTGCACGCTTCCCTTCCCTAACCAATATTTGGCGTGCGCCGCTCCGTTTCACTTCTACCATTTCCCCCAGGCTCCGAGAGCACCTATATACAGAGGTGCAAGCAGCGATTTATTCAGTCCGCGTCCAGGACTACCAGCCCGGACCACCTAGCAGCCAATCGAAGAACCTAGCAGCCCGCCAGGATTTTTAGAGTAAGGACTCTCGATCGTATTTTCTGATCCCTTTTCGCCCTAATTTCATTCTGCTTCCATCATATTTGTCCGTACCTTATCCGAGACCTCGCTGTGCGTATGGCTGGGGGTCTTATCCCAAAACCGCCCTCTTTGTTGGTACTCCCGTTCACATGCCTTACCACACCCGCACGTTGATTTTGCTGCTTACGCTTTGCACCCGCTTGCTGTGCCTTAACGTAGTGCTGTGCCTAGAGTAACCATTGAGTAGCGTAGGGTAACAGTCAGGGGTTGAGTTGAATGATTTGCTTTGCTAGTAGTAGTATTAATAATAAAACCATTTGAAAATATTGTGCATTTTATTTGTTAGTATAAATACCCTCTTAGTGAGGACGTTAGTCAGGTGAAGTATTCCAGACAGGGTCAACATCAGCGACGCCAACAGTTCCCCGGATTACCTTTTCTCGACGTGTAGTTACCATGAGCTGTGGAGCATATCACGTTAAAATAACTGGCGCCCGAGGGTACCACCGAAAACCACACTGCGCCACTTTGTAAGCAAGCCCCGTACGAACTTAGCTTCCGAGCTGGGACGCGTAACGAGACAAACCGGGGACAACTTACAAAGTGAAACACTCTGTATGATATATATTTTTTTGTTTACTAAAACGTTTTAATTTTTAGGTAATAAGTATGATTAACCTTTAACCTGGTCATAGTACTAACACAAGATGTTTTCTAGAAGTAAGTAAAGATATTTTATGAGCCAGTTTATATTTCGATGGCGGAGTACCACAGAGAAAGAAACATTAAGTCGGTCTTACAGTTTTAGCTGCAAAGACATTTTATTTCCATGGTGAAGTGCTCAGTACTCAGAATTAGAAAGACTAATATTGATATACTCAATGTTCAATGAAAGTGACAATTTCCATGCAGGTTTCCATAGGCCGCAAAATATCACAAATTGAAGTAACTTTGGTAAATTATTATCAATACGTAGCCCAGGACGAACGTGAGCGATTAAAATTAAACTAAAAAAACAACATAATGCTTTGAAGCTTTCATTTGTCTTATAACAAAGTCACTTTATCTTTAATTATTATTTGTGTAAGCTTATCATCCGTAGCAGTCTATAGCCGCTCGGATAAGCCACCAACTCAACGTAGCGTCCCGTCTCCTGGTGTTTATTCTGCTTTTTACCCACGCTTTGCAAGGATCTGTAAAAAAGATTGTTCTAGCTGCTTTAGTCAGTTTATTTCTGGAACTCGACTACAACAGATCCACCAGTAGGAACAGCAAGCAGACAAGCGAACCAACCCGCCTACCAGACATCTAACAGTAAGATCTCTTGATCGTAGTTGCGATTCCTTTTCCGCTCCGATCCCATCCGGCTTCCAACCTTTTACCGTACCCTTCCAAAACCTCACTGTGCATGTGTCTGGGGGTTTCATTCTTGTCAATCTGTGATTTTAAAAAACGTTTTTTTCTTACACAATTTTATATAATGAATCATTGATGAAAATGAAAAGCTTAAATATTACATAATGCAGCTGGCATTATTAATCGAAATATTTACTTTCATGCATCTGCTAGCAAGAAATATTTCTCTCTTCAACCCCATCGCTAGAGCTTGAAAGCTAATAAAAGTAAGATTTCAGCAAAAATAGAAGTCACAAATTATTGTTTAAATAAACCTCATTATGGTAAGTATTTTGGATACTTGTATCCTTGATTTTCATTGTATAAGAACTGCACCTATACCTTTCTGCAACTTAATAGAGGAACCACTACTGGCACCAGTTATGTTATCGCAATTTGAATAACTGTTAGGCGCCTAGATAACCACACAGCCCGACAACAAAGGAAAGGAAATCCAACACTATGTAGAAATCAATTAATCGGATTGATAATAGCTTGTATAGGATCTCGAGGCAGTAATTAAATTTTAGAATATTATTGATAATATTAAATAATAAATGACAAGGAATTATTAAACCTTACACCGCTACCACACACATCATACTGTAGATAATACTAAACAATGTAATTAAATAAATTAAAAACGATAAACAAAATTGTAATGGACTAAACCAGTAATTAACTGCTAAGTATGTAATACTTTACTGCCATAATAAAATCGGGAAGTGTAGACGGATGGCATAAGAGAGTACGAAAGACACTTTCCAGCGAGTGACGTACACTATTTTTCTATGACCTCGAAAAAACGGCACATCTTCTTTAATGATTTATTTCTGTTTTTAATTAAAATTTCAACTAAGTGAAATTATTGTAACAATTTAAAATGTATCAAGATCTAAATAACAGGTTTTAGGTAAAAAGAATTTTTGTACCTACCTTGAAAAAGTTCTATGAAGACAACATAGATGGCAATATTAGTTTTAACAATATTGTATATAGATATTTATGCTAAACATGATGTAGTCATACCCAATAAATGTAGGTTGTATATTAAAAAACATATCAAAGAGACGGGTACATTTCTTCATTTTATTCTAACCTGATGCAATCCATTCTCTATTTCATTTATTACTAGTAATAAATGAAATAATATTATTACTAGTAAATACTATTCAAAAGTTATTTATTATTAATAGTCTACAATTTTATATTTAATAGTTTAATGCATATTTTATTAATTCAAATATCAAAACAAATCAATACTACTCAATAACAATCAATATATGTATTTGATCAAATAAAGTCATCAGTTTAATCAAATAATGTTCAAATAACTAATTCAAACATATACACATGGACTAAATATTTAAAAATCAACACAAATATTAGATTGCAGCGGCATCTGATTCTTTCTTAAAAGAAGAATGGGATATATTACCCAGATGGGATGTCCAAGGATATGGAATTAGATGCAGCCAGATTTTAGCAGTCAAGCCCTATCGGTTGTAATGCACTCTAGCAACAGCTTGACTTGGTAGTAACAATGATCTTAAATAATATTACCCACAATGATTATAAGAAAACTCCAAGGTAATAAAAACCCTCTGTAAAGAAAAATTCCCACAAAGAAAAAAGACACTTGAAGACATCCTCAAATGGTGACTCTTTATTCTGATTCAAAATGATATAAAGGAACAGGAGGATCTCCGCGTACTTTACTACGCAGAAATATCAGGAAACGCCAAGTTTTTTTTTCTGATAAAACTCCTAAAGATGTATATCAAAAAAAACTAATAAGAGAACCCTAACGCCATAAATTAACAATTCAAACCAATGAATGTAAATCATAATCAACATAATTTAATTATTAAGCAATGTAGATGCAAGTAAACACGAAAAAGCGCGATATGATTGAAACAATTCGAAACTAAAATTACAGAGGCAGCATGTAGAAAACATCGAAAGAAAAATTCTAAAAAGATTATGCAATAATGTGTTTTAACTGCAGAAGAAAGTAAAGATAGATAGAATAATTAAACTAGTGCTCATCTAAAATGACAAAATTAATGTTATTTAAACCAAAACGAGCGTAAACGTTTTAATTACACAAGAGAAATAGATATATAACACCAAAGAACACTTGAGAGTAGAAACAAGGCATACTAATAAATTTAGTAGTAGTTATGCTTATTATTTTATAAAACATATCATTTCTGTTATCCCAATCTGGACAAGCAGATTTTTTAATAAAATGTTCACAAAAAATGTATGGATCAATATTTTACATTTTCTGTGATATAATTATACAGAGCAATTTCCCAGTCATGATTTTCTAGGCGTCTGTATTTTTTTAATAGACAGAAAATTTAATTCAATGTTGTGACTGGTAGCACTGATGCCAGGCTCAACGTGTGGTCTGTTTGAACCTTATGGAATATAATCGCCTCTCTTAAAATTTTAAAAAAAGGAGCTGAACATTTTCAACAGACTTTACAGGAGATGTCTAAAGACAGAGTGGGTAGTACTCGCTGCCGTAGCAGAAAGCGAGTTGTATCTCGTCACTAACTTATAAAGAAAATTCCCAGCTTGGCTTTAGAGAGTTTTTTGGCTACATTATTGTACTGTAAGGTTTATTGTTTACTCCTATGTGGGAATTAAATGCTATAATCATACTAATTAAACTTGAATTCCTTCTGTGGAAGTCTTGGTAAACAGTAAATAATAACGTTAGATTTCGGTAATCTTTAGTTTTAATAACAATGTAATTTAGCGTACTTATTTTTTTGAAAAGCTACAAATAAATATATAATTCAGATTTATTTAAGCCTAACTATGGTTAGGCTTAATCTACAGCACCGCATATCGTGCATACGCTTGATTAACGCGCTAAAGCTATTGCTATAGTTACCAGTTCACCATTGGCCGGAGCGAGGTATACCTATCCCTATTCAAACCTTTACTAGCTCTCCAGGCTAGTACCGTAGTTATAAACGTACTCACTCGTCGGGGACACTCTCCCGGCACAGGAGATGACCCCTAGTCCAGCTTCGGACTTTTCCCATATTTTTATCGGACCACTGCCCGACCGATTTGAACCTCAATGTGGCTGGGCTTGGACAGTTGTGCCACCCCGGTGTACCATGTTTTAGGTCTGGTGTGCCCTCGACAGCGTTTCGTTTAATTCTACCTGGGTAAAATCCCGGTGTGTACCTATAAAGGTGAAGTTGTCTTGAATAATGAGAGGCTATGTATTCGCATCATTATCCCTTAAGTGCAGTGGTTCAAGACAGTTTCATTGAATCATCGGACTGGAACTGCACAGTTATATGAAACTCGATTACTTCCTACTCAAAACCCAATCTACCTGATAGCATGCAGTTTTCCATTGGCTGGGAATTACCCCCCCAACCTGCATAAACCTCACTTGAATTCTCCTCCGTCCAACTAGATTAATCAGCGGGTGACCAGCGGTGCACCACAAAAGACTTCAACTTAGGCGAGAATTCAATCTATCCACACCGGTACTCATGTTTGTAAAGTTACCTCTACAATGTTAATGAGTTTCCGTCAAGATCACTTTCGTGGATCTCTACTACACATGAATTTCTGACTGTATAGTCCGTTTCTCAGATCTCTAGGGCAAGGTAGAATACAGACAGTTTTTTGGGTGGACGCCGTGTGGTCTGCACCGCCCACCCAGCATGTAGTAGTAGTAATAATAAAAACGTTAACAACTTAGAATGCGGAAATGATTGCGAACTTTGAAAATGTATTTAGTGCAGGAAGTTCAGAGTTCAACGATAGCTGTCCTGTGTTTCGCAACTTTAAGTGCGAATGTGTTTTAGTGTGGTTAAAATAACGCCGTTAGGTGTAATATAAATTAATGTGGAAAGCAGACGTACCATAACCCACTTTGTTAAATGATTCGTTGTTGATTGTTGATAATTAATTCAAACAAAAATAAAATGTGCATATTTGTTATACACTAAATTGTGTACTTTATTTACAACTAATTGACATACGTAAACTTGATTTAATAAACGAAAAATAAAAGTATTAACTACCTCAATATATAGATTGGAAAAACAAATTGTTTGTAGTCAATTCTTTCACAAAAGAAAACGAATCATAAACCAGGCGGAATTCTTTATTCAAATTGTAGATGTCAGTCGCTACTTTCTTATAATAGTAACAACAAATTTGGGTGGCGCCCTGTACATTGTTTATTTGTTTCTAGTATGAAACTCGTAAGCCTTTGTGATTAATACTCACCAGACCTGAGAATAATTCAAATAAGTAAGTAGTCGCAGTCAGAAGCTTTCTAGCGTAAGTATAAGTTATTTTATGCTTTTATTTGTTTACTTGATAGTTGGGTATTTTGATAAAGTTGTAATGCTACAAATTGGTACCCTATGCGAGTGTTTAAATTTATTTGTTTATGGTAAGTTTAAAAGCTATATGTTTAACTAATATTAGATAATACTTTATGATTTCTATATAAAATATTGAAGAAAGCTTCGAACCTTTAAAGTTTGTTTAAAAAAGATCTAAAATTATAAAACCTTAAAATTTCAAATATTTCATACCTTAAGCTCTAAATAGGTCTGTAGGTATGTCTCAAATAGGTATGTTGACCGGAAATTAATATATTTCAGATTGAAGGAATACTTAAAAGATGATGAGAATGTATACTTAGAAACAAATACTGTATATAAGAAGTCTAAAGCTGTTTTCAAGCTATACATAAACTGTCTCCAAGTCGTGATTTGGAATTTTCTGATCGTTCGTTGCTTGTAATCTACTTACGAAAAACATCTGGTTTGCCACATATCACGACTTTCTTTTATGTTTGTTAACTGAATAACCTGTCAATTTCCTGAAAGATCGAAAATAAGATGAGCGGCTCTATCAATTACCTACAGAACTTTTTAAACCAAATCTGCCTTATTAGATTAGTTTTGCTTTCTAATAGATGCCATAGACCTATTCTGAAAGATAAGAAAGGCTTATACAAAAGCACTATAGAATTTACTTGAAAGTTCATAAAATTAAGTTAATAAAAAATTAATTAATAATATAATCTGCAAAAAATTATTTTGAAATTTAAGGAAAATCCTTGTAGTGAAAATTATAATTAGTGTTAATTATAATTTTCACTACAAGGATTTTCCTTAAATTTCAAAATAATTTTTTGCAGATTATATTATTAATTAATGTTCTAGTTAGTGTTCTCCATCATACTTTAATACAAGAAATTAATTTTCACTATAAACGCGGGTCTTTATATAAACAATTTCCTACTTGAAAGCATAAGATTATGGCTTGCAAAAACATTTACATTGCTTAAACTAAAATTTCCTTTATAAATATTATACATACATTACCGCTTTAGAAAGGATAGTTATTAAAGCTTTTGAACACGTAAAAAGAAATCATTTCCTGCAGCTTTTCTAAAGAAGGAAACGCTAGACAAAACTCAAAAGAAAATAAGAAACAAAACTCCAGTTTTTCCTTCTAAGCTTCCTTCCTTCATTTACTCGCTACACATCGTGTGCTTTTACTGACAGAAACCAATTGCTTTCTAGCAAGTGTTATTTGAACACCGCCATCAGCTCTTGCAAGAAAACGAACGAAAGAAAAATCTTACACTTGAAATTCTCACAATAACCAATTTCTTGTACAAAGATATATTGCACTTAAAACACGCTGTTGTACAATGGTAGATAAACTATCTGTGATTGATTAAATGAAGCGATAGTTTTACTTTTATTTACTACATTTTCTTTACTGAGATTTTCCGTATTTGTCAAATAGAATAAGACTAGACAACAGTTTGTTAGTTTTTTAATGAGCAGTGTTTATTTCTGTGTTAAGTTCATCTTGAAGTAGTGCGGTGGTGTGGAAGTAAGTGGTGCGGAAATCTAATAAATCTAATATTCCTATTCATTTTATCCTAAATTTATTTGGAAGTTAATTGTGAAACAACTCTTTTTTGTTACTCTAAAATTCAAACTACTGGATACTTACTGTACTAAATGCTCCGACTGAGATCTCTAATTATGCAAATTTTAATACAAGTGTGGGTGTTAACCCCAAAAGCTTCTAATTAATTAATGCAATCAGGAACACACAAAAAATAAAAAATAATGGGCCCCACCAAATTAATCTAAGAACAATTAATAATAAGAACAAAATCTAAGAATCCCAATTTAGAAAGATTCCGTATTTAAAATTGACGTTAATTTAATCAAAAACATATAAATCGATACTACTGAATTTTAATTCACAAAAACACCAGCAATTTGCTGGGTCAAACTATATCATACGATAAATTTATTTGAAATCTGTATATTGAAACATAAAAGAAACATTGAAATAAAAAAATTGGAAATACAAAGCACATCATAATCAACAAGTTATTATTCCTATACGTGAATTCATTAAATTTCGGAATCCCAAGTAAATTTTACATAAAAACTTAATTAAAAAATCAATACCTTACAACATTTTCTTTAATCCTGTTTAATTTTCATAAAAACTCCTTACACAAACGGAATACTTTATCGCAATACACTATAAAAACAATAATGGCCTTACACAACACAATATAAGAAACTGCTGACCTGGACATTGCTGGAACATTTCATTATTTTCTTAAATTCTGAACTATTTTGTAAGATTCATCGAACTTTAACATAATTATTTTATTTGCATTATTTTCCAAACGGAACAAATTCTCAAGAATTATAACGGTAACTGTACTGAAAAACTGTATACTTGAAGGTTGCTTAACAAATCCTTAATCGGTAATACGAAATTATGCTTAATTTTCCTATATGACAAAACGGTAGTATTTTCTTCGTTAAACAACAAAACAAACAATTCTTACATTGGATCAATTTCCAAATAACAAAATCGGTACGGTATAATACTAACTTATTTAAATTGAGGCATAAACGATAATACGAAATATTTTGTCAAATTCACTAATTCCGAACTAAATATTTATTAATAAAGGCGTACATTCATTGTAAAGACCCTCTTTAAGCCTCGAGGTATCAGCCTCTTGATGGTTCTCTTCGACCGTTTTGTTAAAAACTCTCAACTAAACTAAACTAAAAAGGATCTGAAATTTATATCTTGACAAATAATTCTAACAGCGACATTTTAAATTGGCCAATAACGAAACAACGCGGCTTTAACAAGCCAATCAAAATGAATATTTCGAAACAAAGAATGTTCAAGAAAGAGGGACTTTACCCATAATTGAAATCTGCAACGTTTACAATAATATGATACACTGGGATCGAAAGTTGTTTATCCAAAGTCTACTAAATAGCACGTACAATGAAATCATAAATTAAAGCCAAATGGATTTTATTAATGTGTTTTTCTATGAAACAAAGATTAAATACACAAAGGTGACTCTTAATACTTATAAGAAAGCATTATTTGGCTTAAAATAATATTTACAGTTTTGACGCATTTAAATTTGTTAGACTGCGCAAGATCGTACAGGGGTTCCTTGATTATTTAGACTTATAAAGTGGTATTTATTAAGTTAAAAAAACGTAGCGTTACAATTGATACGGTTGCAATTGTATCTATAACAACTAAAAGCCATGGATGTCAAATATCGGTACCTTAAGTCTTGCAGTTGCAATATTTAGTGTGCTTCGAGAACAACGTATAGGAAAAACGCTGAACAGTGGACATATAGTGTATATATTGCGGCTACAGCTAGGTCTAATGGTCTAGAATTAGGTGCAACCGGTCGACTAGAATTAGATGTAGCCTTCCTCTTTACGACTGCAATTAGGTGTAGCTGGTTGCAGTCGGCTAAAAGTAGGTCTAGTCTTTTTCAAACCAGTTAGAACTAGGTATATCCAATTACTGGTGGTTAAAACTAGGTGTAGCCCTCTAGATCGGTTAATATTGGATGCGCTCGGAGGTGAGCAGTTGTATCCTTGCATAGCCCCACCCGCTACCCGCGCCCTGCGTCTTTTAATTGCTTAGTGTGTGTCACCAAGTGCTACTTGGTGCACGTAGTGGTAATTTTTCATTTAAAAAGTTTTAATGTCGGAGAACGAAGCGGTTAACGCGATGAGGATAATAGTACAGCAAAACAAGCTCATAAATTGGCCAAATGCAAACATCCAAAAAAAAAGTTCTACCCCGCGCTAAATTGTTCCATACCCTCCTCGTAGTAAGTGATAAAAAGCTGCACGACCCAGAGTGTCGGGTTTGGGGGAGAGTGGGTGAAAAGGGAGTAAAATTGTATGTTTCAACAGTTTTTAAACTGTACAACTTGTTCAACTATGAGGTCTAGCGCAAACTTTACTATGTACAAAATTAATCTACATTAAATTCCGAATAAAAAAATGATTCTACGCATTTTTGTGCTGAAAGCAATAGTTGCGGAGATATGGAGGGGGAAAACTATTATTATTTTTCAGTGTGCTTGGAATTTCTCGAAATCATTTGAAAATCAGTAGAGTTTCGATATGCAGTGGTATCCGATTTGCGAGCATAATTCGTTCCGGAACTGTGTTATCAAAACGAATTTCCCCATAAGAAATAGTAGAAACTTTGATGATCCATTCCACAATTATTTCGTATTCATATAAAAATGATACCCAAATACAAAATACACTATTATTTTATTTAATGATTTATATCACGAATTACTTTCGGAGTATACAATGTTTTTGTTATAACCCCAAAAAAATAAATGTAAAGCAGTTAGATCCGGGCTTCTAGGAGGTCAGGAGGCATTAAGCCGTTTTGTCTATCCGTTTGTTGCCAAATATTTCATTTATAGCATTTCGTACATGACGACTGAAATGTGGTGGATTGGCACGATCAACGAATATTATTCACATTCTTATGAAATTTGCGTCGAAATCTGCGTTGAACACTGATAATTGATTTCATTTCTGCCACCCATAATACACACTGCGCTTGATAGATCTCAAAAATCGGACGTTTTTGTAACATTTTAACAGTTATAAAATCAGGTAAGTCTTTCATTCCTGCCAGTCTAGCCACTTATTTATTTTTCGTTTCTCTAACATTAACCGTTAAAATCCTACCACTCTTTTATGCTGATTTTAAGAAATTCAAGAATTGCTGACTTCGAGAAATTTCAAGTAAACTGAAAAATAATGATAATTTTACCCCCTCCATATCTCCGTAACCATTGACTTTAGCACAAAAATACGTAACATCATTTTTGTTTGGAATTTAATGTAGATTGATTTCGTAACGTATGAAGTTCGCGCTAGACCTCATAGTTTTCGAGATATTTGCGTTGATACTGTTGATACATACCATTTTACCCTCTTTTCACCCACTCCCACCCAAACCCGATGCTCTGGGTCGTGTAACTTTTTATCACTTACGTCGAGGAGGGTGCGGAACAATTTGGCGCGGCTTAAAACTTTTTTTTAGATGTTTGGGTTTGACCCTAGTTTTACTGTACTATAAGTTTCTACGAAGAGTTTGACCATACATTCGAAACGTTGTGATGCCAATCTTGCCTTCGAAACGTAGTGATGCCAAATCTTGCATGAGTAACGAACAGTATATAAATTTTATAGACGATGTTGAAACTGCCAAGAAATTAACATACAACATTACAGTACCGAAAGTTTGACAAAAATGTGACCAAGTCTGAAGATTGTGCACGGTAAGCCTCGTCATAGCCAGTCACAAGGTAGTGTTCAATGTACCAATAAAGTTGTGCAAAGTATGTTGATGACGTGAATGAAAGATGAGGATTATGAAAAGTGTTCTGAAGGACTAAGGTTTGTCCAATGAAAAATAATCCCTATCATCACGGAATTAAACGGTCACCTTACCAGGCTATATTTGGTTGTGATGTAAGAGTAAACTTAAGATGATCAGCATTCCCATCAGAAGTAATCGAAGAAATAAAAAATGAGGAAGACCTAGAAAGAATTCTAGAACAATTAGAAGAAAAAGAAAATTTTATTGAAAATGAGAAGCATGAATAAAAGCAGAAGCCGAACCTAAAATTGTTTGTAAACTTTGTGATGGGAATGGAAATGAAAAATATGCAGGAAAAAACAAAGCATAGACAGTAACAGAAAAGGCGCAAAAGACTCGTTAATAGTACAAGCCATTAAAATAAGAGCTTTATCAAATAAAAAGTTTTCGCGGTACAATGGGGTGATCGGTGATACAGTTCGTGTGAAGATTCCTGACGTTGACAGAGGTAGAGGACACTTTCCCAATGTTTTAATGCAGTACTTGAATGTACTAACAATGGGTTAGCAAAAGTTGGGCAAAAGTTGGGTAACCAATTTGGAACTACTATTCCCGAATTGTTTTCTAGGAATTAATTCGCTGTATTCGAATCAAAATTTATAAATATTGAAAATGTTTCTCCAGAGAAGAAGGCTGTCGAAATATTATGTAACTCAATGTGCCATTCTAGTTTGTCTTGCTCAAATAAGTAAAAAATAATTAAAAATAATTTTAAAAAATTATACGTAAATTCACTTTTTATAAAATGTTTTGCACCATCAGCTTTTTTTTCTTTACTTACTTACCATGGTTAAAAAAGCAGTAAATGTTCATTATCGGCTTTTGTTACGGGTAGTCAAATATTTATTGCACCTTGTTTTAAATTCAATTTGGCGTGGAAACACAAAAGGTTTACATGTTCGGATGCGATAGGCAACTTAAAAAAATATATAACCGCAGATAGTCTAAGACAGTATAAATTCGTGGTACCCATTTAAAACCAAGTTAACACTTGTGTAAAAAAAAATCTATTTTCTACGCGATGGTATTTTAATTTTAGTCACATATTCACTTCAATTATTTTTAAAATCATCTAAAAAGCGAACAAGATGTTAACTTACAGCAATAAATTTGGGTTTCATAGAAAAATAATTTATTTTCCGATTTCACTAAGTATAGACAAATGCTTCAAATGCTTTGAATTCATAAATGCTTTGAAACATAATTCATGTTTTGCGAGACAATTTTATAACACTGTATGGGGTTGTATTCTGATAAGTCTATTTTAAAGCTGGAGTTTCACACTGACAAAAGCATTTAGTTGACCAAATAAAATTGTATTGAACTCATCGAAACATTTAGTTAGTAAAACTATAAACTAATAATGACTAAAGTTAGTAAAGCTAAGTTTTTAAACAGATAACGAATTTATAAGTGGAAATCATTGCTGCCTACGAGGCTTCCACCTCCTTAAAGAAAAAGTTCAGAGCTCAGCAAGCTGTAGGTTCCAGCAACTTTAGTATGGACAATGTTGTTTGTGATTATTAGGTTTTTGCTTATAGTGAGTTTAAGTCATTTGCCTAATACTACAAGTTGAACGGTAGAATGAACATTATTGAAACTAACAAGGAAATTAGCTCTGACTTTGAGTGGATAAAAGTATTTCTAAAGATTTAATGGTTTAATACTGTATTTTATAATAATTGCTCTCCATAAGATAATTATCTAAAATTGTAACTGTTGATATAGTTGGTAATTTGAAATAAGTATTATTTTAATTAATCACTTCTATTACACTTTTTCGTAAATCTTCAATTTATTTTTTAAAGTATGTCTTTTGCAAAGAAAAAAAGGGAAATTCGTAAATGGTATTTTTCTATTTTGGTTTTTATCATCTTCTCATTTAAGTATCATAAGGTACCTGTTTAAAGAATTTAATTTTTTTTTTATTTTAATAAGTTGGTAACAACAAACCTGCATTTCTTTGTTCTCGATTAGAAACATAACTCTTAAATTATAAAACCTACTACGCATGCGTGTTCTGATTCATCCTAACATTATTTTTGCCCTACTTGATCAACAAAACTCACGTTTCAGACTCATCTGTAAAAAATTAATTACTAGATAGTGCTTACTGAAAAAAATAGGTTGAAATACAAAAACTTAAAATAGCTGAAAAAATTGCTAAAGAGTAGATAGTGTCCAAAATGATTGAGGACAGTTTGAATTATTGTCATGTTGGTAACCCGAATACTTTTCAGACGTTTTCATACCTTTTTTATTTTACAGTGGCGTCTCTAAAATAATTAAGCATATAAAATTTATTATTTCAAATAATAAACTTACATGACAATAAAATCATCTAACAATTGCGGTTCTGAAAAGAACTGTTTTGTAAAATAACAAAACAAATGAAATAAAGCAAAAATTCAATGAAAACCCAGAACATCTAGTAAAGCACAACGATAAGTAAACGAGAAAGTGACGAGTTGACGAGCTGTAATTGGACGCAACACATTTCAATATTGCTACACTAACAACGTGAAATAAACTAAAACTTACGGCGCACACAGGGCTGAAACCTGATTCTAGCCGGTGAAAACTCCAAAAACCATTGTTAAAATCAAAGGTATTCTAAGAATTAGTATTTTAGTAGAAAGCTTAGTGAACTCGTAACTATCTCCCGTTTACCGTTACGACAAATAATAACCATAAGAAAAATCCGACAATTCCGGTAAAGTGCAGGTCAGTGTTAAAACACTTCCGAAGGAGACAATCTGTGTAGATGTATTTGTAGTTTGTTCGTTAACGTCAAAGTGTTTTTTGTGGAACTGTTTTTTTATTGATTTCAATAATTTATAAAAACAGAATTGAAGTGCTAAAAAGTCTTATAAAAAGATAAGTTGATAGCCTTCTAATATAGAAAACGGTGAGTTTTACTTTTCGAATAATAAATGTTTTATTTGTGGGTTATAACTTAGAAATCTTGCAAGCTATTGCGTTTGTATTTTTAATATGTTTTTGCTATAGTATAAAGAATAACATATTTAAAAATCAACATGTATAATGATGTATAGACTGAAATACAATCGAAATGAGGTAGTTATTAAACGATTAGCAATATAATTTTTGCAAGTAACGTACGTAGAATCGCACTATAGATAAGATCATGTTACATGAGAATTGCTTAAGATAATAAAACTCACGATATCAAATTACAGTTTTCTGATAAGTCGACGTTATCTCTATGAGAACTTCTTTGGCATTTATTCTCTCATGACCATGAGAGCTGTGTAGGCAGATAAGGTATAAATACCTCTGTTTTAATCTTAAGTCTTTAGTCTTTATTAAATATTCATTCAACACACAAGTCTTTATTAAGTATTCAACAAGTGTTTATCCTGAGTAAGTATTAAAACTAGATGTGGATTTTAAAATTGTCTTGCTAGTAAAAACATAAAGGATCATTCGAGTTTTAATTAATTATTTTGCTTAATGTCATTTAAATGTGAATTCTAAAATTGTTCTGTTAAGTGTGTTAATTCAAATTTAATTATTTAAACTCGTCTTAAACTCGTTAAATAATTACAGACAAAGTAATATTAATATTTGTATTCTAAATGTTAAAAGAGATAAAGTTTTCTCTCGATTAAAAATAATAAAATATATTCTACGACTGCAAACGAAATATATAAATGTGTTTTATTATATTCAATAAATAAAGTTTTAAAAAAAGCTTTGGCCACAGAATATAATCAAAACTTGCACGTTATTTCATTTTTAGATATTAACAAAGCATTTTAAGTTGTACAATATTTCTTAAAATAAAGAATTCGTGTAAATGCTATTTATTTTACGTCTTTGCCTTATTTCCTAATAACATAATTATGTAAGTAACTTTTTCTTGGAAAAAATATTAAAGTATCAAACTGATCCAGCTCTAGTGGCTCGAAAGGATTTTTTTCTTTCTTTTTTATTATTTTATCATTTTTGTACTATTCCAGTAAATTGCTTTCAGTTAAGCCTATAAAATAATCTTGACCGGCTAGAATCAGGTTTCAGCCCTGTGTGCGGAGGCGAAATTAAAATCGTCCTCATTCATTTTGAATCACACTGTATTGATAGACAATGAGGTAATGATACAACCGCAATGAAATTAAAATTTCATTGATTCAGAAAGCAATTGTAGTTTTTGATATCAGTTTTTCATATACTAGAAAGATCAGATTTTCGCAAAACTTATTTTCATTTACGTACCGAAAAAATATAGATTTCATTTACTTTGTAGACGGAAAATGGTAAAAAAAAGTTATAAACGGAATAAAAAATTATAATCTTTTTTTCTACAATAATTTCTTTTAAATGCAAAATGGTACCAAATGCAAATAAGTTATTATTCACAAACAAGAATTTGAGAACAATTTTTAATATTTATAAATAAAAAGTTAAATTATGTTCTAGATTACCGTTGAAAGCAATGTAACAGGGCTGCATAACATGTTTACATTAACTATTTTCCTGAAATTAAATTTTATTATTACTCCCTAGGGTATGCAATACTCAATCAAACCTTCAACTCCATACATTTTCATTTGCATTTCTCTTGCCCAAACACCTTATTACGTAGTAAAATTAATTTATTAATGTAATAATTCTTCCTTACCAAGTTTCTTTAATCTTTTTTTTTTTATTGTTAATTTTAAACTATTCTACTCAATCAATTAGCTTTAGTATTTAGTTGTAGAACACTGTATACTGTCCTCATGCATCGAAAAGTAGAGTATAATCAAAAAGTGTGTCGGAATGAGTTTGGTAATACTGGATGGTTCAAGCGTTTTTAACTGGTTTTTAAAAAGTTCTGCTGAAAAAACTCAAAATGAGTTAGAAATGACCAAACTAACGTTGCAGGAAAAAATCACAAGATTCTATGAGTTCTCGATAAAACCGATATAGTTGAGCAGCAAAAGAGTAAGGAAAACCTGACATAAAAGCAATTTCTTTTGCTATGAAGACGGCATACTTAGATTCAAGGCTCGTATAACAGGTCACCCACATTATAAATACCCAAGTTTTTAATTTAAAGGTGTTTTTTATCTTAAAGAAAAACTATTCTAAGAAAGATAAAGGTGTTTTTAAGAGCAGTTTGCTAGGTCTTTTTCCGGTCATTAATGGAATATTTCAATAGTTAAAAGTAGTTACGTGTATTTCTAATGAGAAACGCTTCAAAACAGATTATTTAATGAGCAAAAGCACATCAATAAATGTAAGTCAGTGTGAACGAACTGGATTGGTATTCTAAGTTTATTGCTTTGTTTCAGTGATAAGTGCACTGTAAAAAATGAGTTGAAATTTACCTTGGGAAAGAGTTAACTTTCCTCTCTTATTTGCGGTTGTTTTACTCTAAAATTTAACTTTACCTGTACGTTAATAGCTGTTTTACTATTTGTGGTAAAATGTTCTTTAATTGTGTAAAATTACACAAATATAAGTAATTCTACTACATTTACTACATCAATCTCATTGAGCTTTTGAAATCGAATATGATTGAAGATACGAATGATGTTAAAGATGAGGATCTAAGGCTCCAAGAAGAACATCAACCCTAAAAGGTTTTCCGAAGTCCCAAACGATGTTAATTTTATCAGATTGCATATTGATGATACTGGTTTTTTCCAGTATATTAAAGATCTCAGAACTGGGTCCGAAGCTTCGTCTCCCTATCCCATGATCGCTTATTTTCAGCCTATATGCAGCTGCCAATGCTTCTGATTCCACTACTAGGTGAAGTGGAGGTAGACTTAGCATTGTTTCCCATTGAAGCTGTGGGCGTAGATGACATTGCCCCAGTAATACCTACACAGGCAAGTCTTGGTAGTTTGTTTAATTTATTTATTACCACTCTGTTTCTGGTTTTGTGCCACCAGATAATAGAGGCATAAGTGATTGTTGGTGCAACTACTCTTGTGTATACCCACAAGGTCATGCTTGGTTTCAAGCCCCAAGTTTTGCCTATTGTTCTTTTGCAAGCCCATAAGGCCCTTGTGGCTTTGTTAATTATCTTCTCCAAATGGGTATTAAAGGACAATTTGGTGTCTAAAATGACGCCCAGATATTTTGCCTCTTTCCCCATAGGTAACTGTTGGTCCCCTATTCGTACCTCCTTCAAATCTTGAAGGTTTCTTTTAGGTGTGAAAGGTATGACCGAAGTCTTAACCGGATTAACCGAGAGTCCTTCTTTCAAACACCATCTCTCCACGGTTTTCTGGGCCTGCTGCAACAAATTTGATATTACTCCCCCGAATTTCCCGTTTATGAGTATGGTTATATCATCTGCATATCCTTGCGCATATATTCCTTTCGCATTTAGTTCAGCGAGAACGTCATCAATTACCAGGCTCCAAAGAAGAGGAGAGAGAACTCCTCCTTGAGGACACCCTTTTGTAACGATAGCCTCCTTGGTATAATTTCCAAGGGCTACTATGATTTTCCTGTCTTTTAGTGCCGCAGTAACCCAGCCTATTATAGATTGGTTTACGCCACGCTCAACCATTGCTCTGGTAATTGAGTCAAAGGAAGTATTATCAAAGGCACCCTCTACATCCAAAAATACTCCTAGGACAATCTCCTGGTTTTCAATTGCCCGTTGTATTCTTGTAGTTAATTCATGTAAAGCTAGTTCACAGGATTTACCCGATTGCTAAGCAAATTGGTTTCGATGTAGATGGTGATTCCCTCAGAATATCGTCCCTGATATGTCTATCAATGAGTTTCTCGAAGGTTTTGAGGAGAAATGACATCAGGCTGATGGGTCTGAAAGCCTTTGCCTGGGCATAAGAATTACGCCCTGGTTTAGGTATGAAACAGACCCTGACCTGTTTCCAGCCACTTGGTATGTACCCAAGAGCCAGACTTACCCTATATAGGGCACATAGTGGTGAAGCAAGTTCTTCCAGACCATGCTGTAGTAATGCAGGAAAGATGCCATCTATTCCTGGAGACTTAAATGGTCTAAACGAATTGATTGCCCATGTAAGTTTTGTTATATTGATTAGCCTTTCGGCCAATCCCCAATCTTCTCTTCTTGCCCGAGTGATTGGTATTCCTGACATATCATCGTCAGGATTTGTTTCAGTGTCAGTAACACTGCCTGGGAAATGAGTCTCTAGCAAGAGCTTAAGAGTTTCCTCCCCAGTTTCCGTGTACGCTCCATTAGGCTTCTGTAATGAGCCCAATTTTCCCTGGTTTACTTTCAATAGGGCTTTTTGCAGTTTTGCACAAGTGGGTGTACATTCAATTTCCCCACAGTACTTCCTCCATGAAGCCTCTTTTCACTTCCTGACCGCATAACCGTGTTTCAGGTTAGTGGTTTTGTACTCTCCCCAATCCCCCGTTCTTTTTGCTTTGTTAAACAGTTTACGCACTGTTGCCCTAGGGTTCATGGTTCCACCAAGGGTTCCCATTTTTCGCTCTTTTTACTCTTAGCGGGCATCTGTTGTTTCAGGTTGCTGTAGACAGCCTTCTAGTCCTAGTGCTAGGTTTTGCTTAAACATTCCCCAGTCACAAGATCTAGGATCTCTGTAAGTACTAGGTTCAGCCCTATTCGAGTATAGGTCGAACCTGATATATCTGTGATCTGAGAGTGACGGCTCGATAACAACGTGCCAACTTTTAATCACCCTACAGATCGGTGGTGTGCCTATTGTAATGTCTAAGACTTCCTTTCTTGAAGAAGTCACAAAGGTTGGTTCATTACCTTCGTTAGCAACATCTAGATTATTGCAAGCAATAAATTCTAAAAATGACTCGCCTCTAGCGTTGGTTTCTGTGCTGCCCCGTACCTCATGGTGTGCATTGGCATCACATCCTACTAACAAGTGGACTTTATTGCTAGTGCAATTCCTGACCAGGGCTATGAATTCCTCTGTTGGAGGTAGTCCTGGTTGATCATATGGAAGGTAGGCTGAGCCTACAATTAGGTCTCTTGCAATTCCTTCCATGGCTGTTTCAATTTTTGCCACTACTAGGTCTCTGGTTATGAGGCCTCATAGTGGTTAGTATGTATGTTACTCATAATAAACCATTTTCTAGCTTCATAAAAGATCATTTTTCAAAATACTAATTTAAAAAATGAAATTAGGCAACCCATCTAACGTGTCGCTTTAAATATCATATCTAAGCTTGCTTAAAACAATTGAGTGGGCGAATTACTTATTCTCTAGGTTAAAATAACATGACAATATGTTATAGTTAATAACATGACTCAGTCTTTGATTTTTCATAATAATTGAGTTCAAGTTATCCTTTTCATTATCTGAAAAAAATGTTAACCCGTCGGTACCCGGCTTTGTAATATTCTTTTTCTTTCACCAAGCACAACGATGCAATTTGTTAAAAATATAAGGAGTCTCTTGACATTATCCTCAAAGTATGCATCTTCGTATCGAGGGGAGTTAATTTTTTTGTAAAGAGTTTGCTACCTATTTAGTTACTAAACTAAACCGTAGTAAGTTGACACAGGAGGCGAGAAATAAATATTTCAAGCTCTGAATAGGTCATTCGCGAAGATCATTGAGAGAACAATCCAATGAGGATATTCTCAACTTATTTTTGGTATCTTCGGATCTATTAATAACAAATCCAAAACCAAAAAAAAAGCAAAACCAGAGCAGACATATCTTAACCACTTCGCAGAAGAAATATCTTTGTGATATCTTGGTGATGACAGTTTTTGATTATTGTGACTGTGTTTATGGTCCTAGCTTGCTTGCTACAGATAAACTTAGAATTCAACGAGTACAAAATTCATGCTTAAGACTAATCTTTGGAATTCGTAAAACTCATCACATCTCTCATAAACTTGCAGAATGTAAATGGCTAAATATGACCACTCGTCAGTATTTGCATGCTGCTTGCTTATACCATAAGATTATATTAACAAAAACTCCAGAATATTTGCACATGTTAATTCGTTATCGGACTGACGTGCATAATCTTAATTTGAGATTTAAAGGGCTGCTAACTCCTCCTCAACATGCTACTGAAACCTTTAAACGGTCTTTCTCATACTGTAAAGCTAAAATATATAATAATCTTCAGTCTGACTTAAAAAATCTTTCACTCTCTAATTTCAAAAAACATTTTAAGTAAATGCTCTTGCGTTGACATTACTATCTGTCTAGAGATTGGCCACCTTAAACTCTATTATTTAATTTTCTTTACGCACAATTTTATTTACCGTTTATTATATATTATCTACAATTATTTATAGGTGCAACTATGTACCTATATTAAATTTAAAAAAACTCGTAACAATGTTATTATTTTGATTTTAGGTTCAGTGTAACAGCAGCACTCAGTCTAATGAGTAGCTGAACTACGCCTTTTGTTGCTAATTTATTTGTTTTTTTTCTTTTATTATTATACTATATGTATAAAATGTTATTTTATGTATTACGAATAGCAACATTAAAGAAATATTATTATTATTATTATTATTATTATCTTCGACCCCAGCCGAAAAGAATGTTAAAAGTGCAAATGTTAGGAATATTAACGAAGAAGATTCTGAAAAAGAATGTTCGTCATGAGGAGAATAATATCTTATAGTCAATATGGTAATTTGTCAAATTAAAAGCGAACTAATATTTTTCTAGTTTTATTATTATGTAATCTCTAATAAACAGCTTTAATCTTTTTTTATTTGTTTTACTTTGTTTTTAGTAACGCTAAGAGTTTGGTAGAGTAGTAGCAAAATGTAAAAAGCCTGTTGACTTCATAAAAGATGCGCGTTGTTTTCGCATCCCCCTATTAAAAGGATAAACTAGTCGGAACGTAGTTTCGTCTAGTACGCAGGTGACGTCAACAGGCTTTACTCATTTTGCAATTACTTTAAATATTGTAGAAATGCTTACAAAAACGTTTTATACACTGTAACATTTGTCAGTTTTACGTCAAACTTTTCAGTCCGGTAAATGCGATCTTACGGTCTAGTATGACTGTATAGTATATTACGTTATAAGTCCGGTAAACCCAAGTTTACAGTAGCGAGTTGAAAACGTTTCGGGACGAGGCGACGAAGGAGCCGAGTCTCGAATGTTGAAACGAGCTACTGTAATGGTTTACCGGAAGTATGACGTAAGGCGTTTTATTTCATACTGCCTCACATTGTTCATTTTTTAAAAAAATGCATTTAAAATTTTCAGTCCGGTAAAATTTTTTACCGGACTCAAATTAGATTTTCAGTCCGGTAAAATTTTTTACCGGACTCAAATTGGATTTTCAGTCCGGTAAAATTTTTTACCGGCCTTGTAACGTAATAATTCATTTACCGGACTCAAATGAGTCCGGTAAATACCCTTTTACCGGACAGTATGAAATAAAAAAGTTTTATTTCATACTGTGTCACATTTGTCAGTTTTACGTCAAACTTCTTAGTCCAGAACATGCGATTTTACGGTCTAGTATGCTTGTAAAAAACTTTACAGGACTTTTTAGGACAGTGAATTTTACCGGACGCAAATACAATCAATCAAGTGGACAATGTTTTAGTACGTAATCAGTTACCATGTAAACTCTTTCTTCATAGATGTCCATATTTTGTATTCGGAATTTATTTTATATAATTTTTTTTTAAATTAAACCAATATTCCAATAATTGCAGTATGAAATAAAACGCATTACGTCATACGTCCTGGAAATGGTCTTACAGTCTCGTTTCGATGTTCCGGACTCGGCTCCTTCGTCGCCTTGTCCGTAACATCTTACTCGACTGTAAAATTCCATTTCCAGGACTTATAACGTAAATTACTATTACGAAGTAGGTACCATAATTAAAAACTGCGGTAAGAAGGTGTACTTAATTGTTGACCGGTGTAGAAAAAATTGACCTATTGATTACGGGTCAATCCATATGAAGTGGTCCAGTACTGGTCGCTCGACCAATTCAAAAAACTATAATTTTTTTGTATTTTATCACCCCTAAGTATTGGTAGTTCAAAACCACTGTTACTTGATTTTTATTCTTTTAGAATGAAATACGGCTGCCAAATTTGTTTCGTGGTGCACGACGTTTTTGGCGTTTTTGATGTAAACGTAAATCTTGATATCCTAAGAATGGTTGATGCTAGAGACCTGCGGTAAAAACCATTGTACTGTGCACATGTCGGACTACATTTCCTAATTGAACAATAATTTTCGTAATATGTTTATTTATGGGTGTATAATTTAATCCCGAAGTTTAATAAGGTTTTTGCAAAATTCCCACTTTTTAAGGGGCCATATCTCCAGATATAGGTGAAGCGTTAGGGCTGTTTTTTTTGTTAATGATACACAGTTAGGGGTAGTTTATGTATAAAATATTTCAAATCTGAAACTTTACTATTTTGGTATTTATGGGCTTTTGAAGTTCTCGTTTTTTCTATGTTGGGTCAACTTTGGCCATCAATATCTACTATATTGATGCGCGGCACAGATGGATTTTTTTTATATTAGGTGAGAATAAAATAGTATATGATGGCAAAATGTGGTAAAAATTTCAACTTGATATTAGCCTGAGAACAGAGTTATGCTCACTTGAAAACTCTAAATAAATTTTGTAAATAACCATAAAACTCGGTCATCATTAAACCATGTATGTATTTTCAATAGGTTACCATATCCAGTACAATCGTTGAGTATATTTATTTCATTCTAGTGCTAACATTGTTTTGAGTTAATAATTATGTTATAATTAGTTATTATGTTTATTATTTGAGTTATAATTATTATTATTATGTAATCATATGCCATCTGTAAACGTTCTTGCAGTTATAACTAAAGCAATTAATAGAATACATACTTACATGTACTTTTTCCTTGTATTTTATTCCCTGATCGATTTTCTATAAAACCGTGTAAAAGTATATGATAGTTTACATAAACTGATTCACGAAATCTTAAAGGCCCAACTCATTATCAGCCCGGCTATTAGCCCAACTGTCAGGGGGGTTGATAAGCGCGTTTACATTTGCTGGACTTTTTGCAAAACTTTAAATAACTAGTTAAGAACTCTTGAACTACTGGAACTCTGACCAGAACTGTTATTATTTCCTAGACTTTTGCAAAAGTCCCTGACAACTTTACCCAAGTGATACACAAACTTTATGCAAAAACTCCCAATAGTTTTATTGCCAATCCTAAAAGTATTCTTCAACATTTCATAATAAAAATATATAATTAACTTTAGGAAATATATATGTAAATTCAAACTTCCAATTAGAAAATGTTGCTATTAATGTTGTTAATTTACATTTACTACACTACTTGTAGAATAAAAGTAGTGAAATACGGTAATTTTACAAAAAATAACAAAAATATAAATAATACTACATGAATACATTTTAGGCATTATTCAAATATGTATATTTTATATTATTATTTTTAATGAAACACATCCTATACCTACATTTTAATAGCCATTATTTACTTTTAACGAATCAGATTTTCCGGACTAAATTTAATTGGAAATTTTATCTATTTATACATACGGTAGATTTATTACAGATTTCTACCATTATCATCAACAAACTAATTCGAGAATATAAATAACTCACCTTTACCCTTTCATAATGAAAGTTTCCACTTGGAAATGACACAGTTCCATTTTCATTTCCATTTCTTGAGGTAAAACTAAATGTCAATTAATTTTGATTATGTGCTAGATTTCGTGATAATCGTTCGTATTCTTGAATTAACAAATCTCACGCACTGATAAAGAGGTAGAATAGAAGCTGTTTATATACAATTTTGGAGGTAATTAATACGTCAAATTAAAACCGGTTAGTATTTGAAGAATTTTTTTCTTAAATTTAACATAATTTGTTTATTGTTTTTGTGAATAGATTTACACATGAATAGGCTTTCACGTACACATTTTAGTAACCAAAAGCAATTAAAGATAACATCCCATCAATTTATTTGTACACTTTGTAAAATTATATACCACTAAAAAATAGTTATAACTATTTAATTTAACAATCTTTAAACAGATGCTAATGATGAAATACGTTTAATTTAAACGCTGACTAAGTACATTAAGTAATTAATAGTAAGTACATTTGTTTATTGTTTGTGTGAATAGATAGATAGTTTTCTGGCACATATTTTAGTAATGAAATGTCATTAAAGATAATAATAATAACAATAGTTTATTAACGGTGTGTTCCCTTTAGATACAGAAACGTATTCATAAATAATATATATAGATGAATGAATAGAGATAAAAAATAGACGAGAAAGGTCGGTAAAATTAAATAGATATCAAAAACTTTTATTAGACTTTTTAAACATGTTCAGAGAGACACCACAGAAGTCCAAACCGCATCTGTCTGTATTTGCTTACTTACTCTGTACGAATTTACAATCTCTATGTAACCATTTAAAATTTTAAATACAAACAGTAAATCCTGATAAATGCGTTCAATTAAAGTGTATAGAATCCGAAATAATTTAATATATCTACTGTGGTGAATAGCCTAAATTTCTTTTTATTAAATAATTTTATAAATAACGATAAAATTCACATTTTCTTAATATAAGAAAGACATTCTAATATAATATTCTGCATTCAATTTTTATTATAGAGACTTAAACTTAAACTTTAATTCAGTGAATTAAGTTTGAATTTTTTTAGGAAGACCGGGGTTCTGTTTCCCTCTAAAAAATTTTCAAATTTTTCTTTTAACAATAATGATCAACACATCAGAAACACTTATTGAATAGTTTTGCAACTCACTGAACAAACCTTGAATTATCTAGTTATAACCATACAACTTTTTTAGGTAAGATTTTATAGGTAAGTAATTCTGCTCCTTCTAAAAATTTTATTGTAACGGTTGCACTCTCACTTTGCTCTATTTTTAATAGATAACTATTTTCACTTGAGTAAATATGTAGCAAATTTCTTTTATCTCAACCGGATAATTACCTTGATCACTAAAATTGGCTTTTAATCTCCATGGATATAGGACGGAGCCTAGATTCTGCTAGCCCTAAATATGAATTGGAGTTAAGAAACTGGAATTTGAGAAAACAAGATGTTTGATATTCTTCTTTCGTTTTTTTATCATATAGTATTTACAATATTTATTCGCATATAATATTCATTTTATAAGTAATTAATTTTTTTCTATTTTTCATCTTATGAAATAAAATTTTATTTTTCTCTAGGAGACTATTCTTTAATACCTTTTGAGACTACCTGTTACGTGCTAATTTCGTAACACCCTGTATAGCTGTGCTTTTGTGTTATATTGTATAGGATTAGAAAACTTCCTGTTGATAAGTCTATTGACACTTCGTTTCGTTTGTTAGTGATGCAACTTCTATAAAAGAATGTTTTAGTGGCATCGCCATTAAATTGAGTTTCTCTTTAAGTTGTGAAATGGGAATTTTTGAAGATTTATAATTGATCTTTGGTGCTGATTTCCAATATAAATTGGCACTGTAAGGGATTTACCACTAGTTCTTTTGTAGGTTAGGAGCACGTTCTTGAAGATTTGTAGTTTTTAACTTTTCATTACGTACAGTCTCTTATACTGTAATTTTTTTTGACAGGATTCGACATCTAATCGCCGTTAGTCGCATTTGGATGCGGTATGACTATTTCACAAGGTCGCCTTCCATCTAAGACCTTTTTTTGTTTTTTTATTTTACCTTAACTTTAAAACAGCCTTGGTAGTGTAATGTCTAGAGTGCTGAACTTTCACCCAAGCGGCCCGAGATCGACTCCCGGTGCCGGCAGATCTGGTTAAGGTTTTCTGCAGTTTTCCTTAGCTGTGACACAAATGTAGGATTTGCGCTGTTCCATCTGTAAGTCGGAGTAAGTTCCAGCCGCACGTAGTGCCTACGAATAATAATAATCGCCCCCTCCCTCCCGCACAAGCTTCTGGGGCCTGGTTTCCAGGTTATGGTTGTAGCAGTTATTATTATTAACTTTATGCACTAATTATTGTATATTTGGGTTGTTAAAAGACTTCTTGCTCACGTACGACCACATAGGAACTAGTCGCAAATGTGTTGTTCTTTTCTGATTTTGTCGGAAAATACTGGAGCTATTCTAGACTACTCTTGGCGCCCATTATAGAAGATCTTCTGTGAGACCAACGACCTCACATTAGTTAGCTGCCAGCCGACAGATTTAACTGCGGTTAAAAGTTGTTACCGATTTCCAATTAGCGATTCCCATTTTATGGGTAACACACTTTTTATCCTCATCAATCACCTTGAAAGCTAGTTAATACTTTGTTATCTTTTAAGGTATTATTATTATTATTAACCTTGATGCAAACGGTGCAAACTTTGGTTGTACAAGAATATTCATAAAAAAACCTTTTCAAATAAAACAATAGTATATTACATGTTGAGTTGGTAAAGGATATCTTTACAAGCCAAGCGATAATTGTTTGACCGAGACGGTACGTCGAGGTCAAACAATATCGCGAGGCGTGGAAACTTTACCAACGAAACATGTATACTATTTTATTCACAATAATTAGACTTAAGATAATCAAAATAAAAAGTAATTTTAAATTTTAAAATAAATTTTTTATGAACTGTCATAATTTCAATCAGAGCCATCTATCGACCAAAAGAAATTTTAAGTAAAGTTTCATTCTTCGCCGCTAGATGGTGATGTATGCACTCAGTATTTTAAAATTAGAAATTAATTAATTCCATTGTAATTATTAAATATAAAATATGGAAAAATAAAAATAAAACTAATATTAAATAAAAAATATGTTTTCAGCGTTAAATATATTTATAAAAACTTAAATATAAATCGGATAAAACATCCTGTTTTAAATTATTCAGAAAAAATAGTTGGCCATAACTTTACATGTCAGTTTTACAGACATGTAAAGGAAATTGTTAACCACTTTGGTGTTGCTATAGCAATAGCTTACTTTCCAAGGTTTTTACAACATATGAAATGTACATATTGCAATATGATTGTGAATAAAATTCTTTATACATTAATTATAGCTGAACATTTGTGGTAATACTTTTTTGTTTGAATTAAGTGACTAATGTCATCAGCTGATCAGAAATGCACTGATCAAATTTAGTGCGGGGCTTTAAAGAATCCTGTATAACGAATTGCAAAAAACCTTGTCAATTCAATACATTTTATTTATTAAAAATATTAAAACACAGCCTACACAGGAACTGGGATGTTAGATTTCTGCTTCATAAGTGCAAAGCGAAACATGAAATCGATTATATCCCATCGTTAGGCATATAATCGGTTATTAATAACTTTGCAACTAAGGAAATAAAACAACTTGATTGATTTATAATACTATAATGAATTATATAATTACCAATATGTCATTTGTGTAAAAATTACGTCAGTCGCGGTCGCGTATTATGTTTACTTTACACACATATCAACACTTAATCTAATTAAATTAAAATAGAACTGAAGCTGTCAACTAAAATATTTGATAAGATCTTATAAAAGGTGCTAAAATGGTTCTCCGACATTAAAACGTAAATAAATTTTTTTTTGTGTTTTCGAAGACATTCGTAGCATATTTTCATCAACAACTATTTAATTTGCACAGCCTACTACTACTTTTTCGTAAATTATTTAACATGTGATTGTACTGGAGTTTTGAAAACCGAGTTCTTTAAAGAGGATATAGAAAGTAGTCTAGGGTAGTATGAGCAATATCAAGACATCCTCAAAAGTACACATCTGCAGCCTCCCAACTTTCTTGCTGAAAGTACTCACTTTGGAGCTGGTCATTGTGAAGTTCGTTTATAAATGGCTCAAGAATATTCTGATGGTAACTTTCAACTCTAAGATGTCATCAAAAAAGATTATCCCGATTAGCCTACTTTAAAATACACCCCAGCTTTGTCTGATACAAATTGTTTCTCTAAAATAACGCGCATTTTATGTATATTTTATTATTAATATTTTATGTAGCCATTTATGTGAAACCAAGCCTCGTCCGAATAGAAGATGAAGTTGTTATCATTGTTAAGATCCTCATGCTGATATGCATGCAACTCTTCTAGCATAATCCATCGGTAGAACTTCCTGATGCATCTGTAGTTTTTACGGACATAAATTGAAAGAAGCATACCAATAAGGCATGGTATATGACCCAACTTGTAACCTCTCCACTCGCCGATTACAGCGATGTAAAACTTAATATTGATCTATAGTAACCAGCAGGTTATTGACTCTAAGACAGCGAAATATGAAACAATAGAGAACACTTCAGTCGTAGATACAGGGTGTTCAAGTTGCTACATTTTGCCAATTTTCTTAATACTATCCTCAAATACCCAACAACCGTAAGCCTCAAATCAAATGAGTGCAAGCACCATGCGATTCAACAATCCGGGGACGTAAACATGAATGATTTGTCTACACATTGCCAAAATATGAAAACATGGTGCACACCTATACCGTAGATACAGGGTGTTAAAGTTGGTACGTTTTGGCAAATTCCTCACTGGTCACCCAAAATGCACTTCAATTGTAAGCCTTAAATCGCATGTTTGCAAGCACTCTGCGATTTGACAATCCGGCACCATAAATACGAAGGACGTGTCTACACATTTCCAAAATATGAAAACATGGTGCACACCTATACCGTAGGTACAGGGTGTTAAATATGGTACGTTTTGGCAATTTTCTCACTGGTCATCCAAAACGCACTTCAATGGTAAGCCTTAAATCAGATGTTTGCAAGCACTCTGCGATTTGACAATCCGGCACCATAAATACGAAGGACGTGTCTACACATTTCCAAAATATGAAAACATGGTGCACACCTATACCGTAGGTACAGGGTGTTAAATATGGTACGTTTTGGCAATTTTCTCACTGGTCATCCAAAACGCACTTCAATGGTAAGCCTTAAATCAGATGTTTGCAAGCACTCTGCGATTTGACAATCCGGGGCCATAAATATGAAGGACTTGTCTACACATTTCCAAAATATGAGAACATGGTGCATACCACCGTAGATACAGCGTGTTTAAGTTGGTACGTTTTGACAATTTCCTCGCTGGTCACCCTAAACACACTTTAATGGTAAGCCTTAAATCACATGTTTGCAAGCACCTTGCGATTTGACTATCCGGGACCATAAATATGAAAGGCTTCTCTACACATTTCTAAAATATGAAAACATGGTGCACCCTTATAACGTAGATACAGTGAGGTAAACTTGGTACGTTTTGGCAATTCTTAACTCGTCACGCAAAATGCACTTCAATTGTAATCCTCAAATTATTTCGTCGGATAATTATTTCCCAAGTACTCATTTTTACAGGCTGAGTCGACCAGGAGGCCTACATATTTTTGAAAATTCCAATGTATCATCTCTGCCTGATGGAGGGGAGTTCGAGTTATGTTTATCCATGCCGGGGTGTGGGCAATCTCTGGCCAATAGTGCATTGCATGCCACCAGCCAGCTGTATTCATAAACGAGAGTTTGAGGATCACGTTATGGCTGTGCAATTCCAGTCTTATGCCTATGACTCACCAGGCCTATGACCGGGGTGACATAACCGTCTAAACCTGCCAGATTGAGGTTGATTTCGGTCGGGTAGTGGTCCCACACACGTGGGAAAAGTCCGAAGTTAGACTAGAGGCCGTTTCCTATGCCGGAAGAAAGGGTCTCGACTAGTGAGTACGTTTATAACTCCGGTACTAGCTTGGAGAACTAGTACAAGTCTGGATAGACACACCTCGCTCCCACCAGTGTGTGCTGGTAGCTTCTGCAATACCATTAGTGATTGAATTGGGCGTATCTCAATTTGTGTCTCCAAAAGGAGGACCGTTGTTATTAAATTATCAGGTGCGCCACTTTAAAATAACGTTGTCTAGATGGTTGACTCCATTCTATAGTACAGTTACTCAATGTTACAATACATATCGTGACCGAATGTGAATCGTTACTAGTATTATTGCTTTTCTCGCCGTGTAAATGTTGAAAACGTGAGAAGTCTTAATTAATATTTTTATCTACCGTTGTGTTTTTCTGAAATATTTTTACATAATCAACCAGTAGCATTAAAGAAAGTATATCAAAACATATATGTAAGTAGCAATAATGTGACAGCTGCTACTCATTATTGTGATACAGAGGTTAATATACATCACAGTTTTTATTTACATAAATCTGACTTAGTTTTAAGTTTGTTTTTCCATATATTTCTAATACATACTTCATATACTTCAGCAAGTATTATAAATAACCTCTTTTCCGTATTATTATGCATCAAGAGTACGTATTCAGTAATCTTTGAAATTATGTTTTTTTAGATATTTTGGAGTAGGTCTCAGATCTTTCATAAATAAGACACGGATTTTCTCATGAGACATAGTAATTGATAAGAGAAATGTAGCTTGTGGTTCCACACACAAACTAACAATTGCAAACTCTTTAATCTAGCCAGAAACACTGCTTCATCTGAGAAATGGAATCTGCTAGTTTTATTAGAAACAATTTTTCTAATAGTATGAAAAATTTTTAAAATCTCAATAACTTAGAGATAATACCTCATTCTTATTAAAAAATAATTTAAAAATGTTTATTATTAATGTTGAAAATGGTCTTATACCAAAAAATGCTGTTTAATCGTCTATTAACAAGAGAAATATTATTTACATACACTAATTACAATCACTATAATTATAAACTGATAACGAAATTAAACAAGATATTAACAAACTTAAAGTAGACTATTTAAGGACTATTTATTTACAATACAACATTTATTTACTACACATTTATATTTGTCTACTAATTATACAATGGGCATATTCAATTCACCAGTTGAACAATGATTGATCCTTCTTCTACGCGAGCGTGGTGTATAACAACACGGAAGTGTGTAGAATCCTCTAGAAGTCTCCGGCACATCATACATAGCATGCCGTACATCACTCACGCAAGCTGTTGATTGTTAGTAGTGGCGTATAGGAGTAACTCCCGTTTATTACATTGCCCCTTCTTCAAGTCTGTTCTGTCCCAGAACAGGCTTTATTCTCTGATTTCTATAGAAAGGGTTGTGGTGACGATATCGACAGTCTTTGCCTCGACTACACGTTTCATTACGGTAGAAGTAACAGTCTACACTCTTAGTTAGCCTTGACGCGAGCTGCAGATCAAGGTTGTCACGCCCGTACTTCTAAAGATGAGTTTCAACATGTTTCGAATATTTTCCAATCCAGCTTCTCCTGCCTGAGTTTGGGAACTGCCATTTGTTAATGCCCCTGGTAAGCAGAGCAGTCCTCAAATCCCATAACGCCTTCCACAGGTCCGCATAACTGGGTTTCTGGTAGTAAACCTGTTTCGTTACTAAGTAGTAAATAGAGCGTCCATGATCCGGCAAGTGTGATACTTTGCCAACAGAGGGATTCTGTTCTCAAAGTTCATCCATTCGTCCAAATTTATTGCTAAATAGAAGATCGTCGGAGACACAGTGGGCAATGGAATAATCAACGCAGCCATAAATTCTCCAAAGGTCGGCTGATTATCTTCAGGCCTTACTGTATTGACAGCCACTTCAACCTCGTCTTCCTGATCCGGGAGTGCGTTATTATTTCACTCCTAGAGCGCCAGACGATTGGAGTGTACCACCTTTGGCTTCCCTCTTGGCAATTTCTGGATGTGATAGATCAAATCATTTATTCGTTTCTTCACCTGGTATGACCTTCCCAATTTTGCTGTAACTTTGGCGAGTAGCCACAACGTCTTTACGGTTTGTATAACCAGACAAGCTCTCCAGGTTGAAACCCTCCTTCTTGCGCTGTCACATCGTACAAAGTTTTCATCCAGTCTCTCGCGATCCGGCTATTGTTTCGGGTTCGTTCGTGAATAGCTTTCAACTTCTTCTGTAAATTGACGACATAATCATTCCCGGCTCCCTCCTGCTCCTCATGGATATCCAAATTCCATATCACACGGTAACCGTAGATCCTGTCCAAACATTACAGACGCTGGTGACTGTTCGGTTTTTCGTGAACCGATACACGATAAGCCATCAGAAACAGATGCAGGTATTGATTCCAGTCGCGTTGATGATCGGAAACGACCTCGGCCAAATATATGCGCATTGTTCGATTCATGCGTTCTAGCATTCCATTCCGAATGTAACGGTGTGGTCCGAGTCTTGCGAATGCCAACAATCGTCATACTTCTCCAAAGACTATAGACTCAAAATTACGACTTTGGTCCGAGTGCAGCTCCATGTGCACTCCGAAAATGTCGGTCTCGGGAAATGGTCCAGCAATGTCTATAGCTATTCTTTCCAGAGGACTACCCACATTGTACTGCCTTATAGGTGCTCATAGTTTCCCCAAGGGTACGTTACCAGTGGCACATAGTTCGCATTTCCGCCACCACTTTTTCACGTCTTCTTTACCATTGACCCAATGAAAACGCTCTCTAACTTTTTCCAAAGTCTTCTTCACGCCGAAGTGTTCTCCTGAGGCACCGTCATGGAGATGTCGCAATACTGTTGTCACTCGGCTTTTTGGAACCACGAACTGAGACCTAATGGTGGTGCCATCTTCACTCTCCAGCATTCGCTTTAGGAAACCATTTTTCACCTTCAAGAACTCAAGGACCACTAGGCCCAAAATGCTTTTAGAGTTCTGTTGCAAGGGCTGACGGCTCCCAGACGCTACTATTCCAGTACCATTTTTAATTCGGGATCAGCCTACTGTTGTCGTTGTAATTCTTACGGCAACCAATTGTCTTTGACGATGGTAGTTCTTAATACTTGGCAAACCGTCTCTTCCAGACGAGAGCAATGACGACAGTCCGTCGGATAGGGTCTTTTTGAAAGAGCATCGACATTCCAATGGCTGATGCCCGCTTGATGTTCCGTGTCAAAATCATATCCTTGCAATTATTCAATCCACCTTGCGACCTGGCTTTCTGGATTACGAAATTGCAGGAGCCATTTCAACGCGACATGGTCCGTCATCAACAAAAACTTCCTTCCGTACAAGTATTTACAGAAGTGCTCAACGGACTTCACAACAGCTAATAATTATTTCCTGGTCACACAATAATTCCTTTCCGCTTTCGACAATACCTTGCTAAAATAACCGATGAAGTTTTTTGTTCATTCTGTATCTGAGAAAGTACAACCCAATGGCCAGACTACTTGCATCTGTGTCGAGTATGAATTTCCCAACCGTCCGCGTCCATGGATAGCTCAATATTGGTGCTGTTGTCAGGGCAAGCTTCAACTTTTGGAAAGCTGTTTTTTGCACTCCCCGCTTGAAACAAACTCGCGTCCATCTTCCGTTAACCTTTTCAGTGGCTTGGTAATATGCTATATTGGTACATAACCAAGACAACTAGGAACTTGATGTTTATCTCTTGGTGTTGGCAACTTTTGGACAACACGGATTTTATCGGAGTCGGCTGCCACTCGATTTTGTGATACGAGGCTGCTTTAGTCTTCCTTTTATTGTTGGAAAGAACTTTTTTGTTATTGCACCCTTATCTGATATATCCCACTGTTGTTGCCATTCTACTTTAATTTTTAGTTGCACTTCACTTATAACTTTTGATTTTGGCATTCGGTGGTAAATTGCTGTTTCTTCCGGTAAGCTGGTGGCCTCCTTAACTAGTGCATCCGCACGTTCATTTCCTATAATTCCTATATGTGATTCTATCCACTTAAATGTGATTTGCCAATTCTTGTCTTGCATCTTTCTTAATCTCTTCCTTGTTTCTTCACTTATGTTGTTATGATTTTTTGTATTTCTTAGAGCGTCTAATGTTACTCTGCTATCCGTGTAATCTCCCTCTCCCTCTCCCTCTCCCTCTCCCTCTCCCTCTCCCTCTCCCTCTCCCTCTCCCTCTCCCTCTCCCTCTCCCTCTCCCTCTCCCTCTCCCTCTCCCTCTCCCTCTCCCTCTCCCTCTCCCTCTCCCTCTCCCTCTCCCTCTCCCTCTCCCTCTCCCTCTCCCTCTCCCTCTCCCTCTCCCTCTCCCTCTCCCTCTCCCTCTCCCTCTCCCTCTCCCTCTCCCTCTCCCTCTCCCTCTCCCTCTCCCTCTCCCTCTCCCTCTCCCTCTCCCTCTCCCTCTCCCTCTCCCTCTCCCTCTCCCTCTCCCTCTCCCTCTCCCTCTCCCTCTCCCTCTCCCTCTCCCTCTCCCTCTCCCTCTCCCTCTCCCTCTCCCTCTCCCTCTCCCTCTCCCTCTCCCTCTCTCTCTCACCCTCTTTTTCCACTATCCTTCCCCCACCCACTCCGCTCCCCCCTAGTTTTCCTTTTCGCTCTTGCTCTCTGCGTTCCTTCCTCTGTCTCCTCTACCCTCTTGCTCTCAACGGAAATACTTATTGTATAATTTCTTGTATGGTAGTGACAAATGAATAATCGCAGTTACAGACGCCATTTTGAATATTTACATCGAGTGTGATACATCGTTGGATAGATAATATTAATTGGATTTAGATAAGTGTGGAAAATATATAGGATGCTAATTAAAATTAGTATGGTAATGACACTTCCGGTAAACCGGAAGTTGCAGAAAGCGTCTAGTTGGCTGATAAGAAGCTCTATAGTCTATCATGTTCCCTCCCTAAATTATGGAATCAATATATGAAAAAATAAGCGAATGGCGGACAGTTAAACATGGTAAGATTTGGGGCCAGAAAACGCGCCTTAATGATATCGTTCGTTCCTTCTTTGCAGAAGGAACGAGATACAATGGCAAGTTCCAGTATTTAAGTTTAATTGATGGGCCAACCTTTCAACAATTTGTTTTTGACTTTGTTTCTGGCGCTTTAAACGAGGTCTATTCTCAGGTCTATTCGGTCGATTATTATGAGCCCTGTATCTCGAAAACGCTACACCAAACGTAATAGCGAAAGAATTACAAAGAGTATTATTAGTAAAGGATTACGGTCTCACGTATTGTATGTAAGTTGCTTGTAACTGTTTTTGTTGAAATTTGATTTATTGATAAATAAAATTTATATTGGGTTTTAGATAAGAAAAGCTAAAGGAAAATGTATTTAGAATGCGATCTCAAACTAAGCTAATGTGTAGAAATTTATGCTGCGAGTAGGTTTTTTGTTCTTTAACTGTTGATAATTTTTTTGTATCGTTGTAATGATTTATTTTTAGTTTTTTTGAAAATACAGATTTCAAAACTAATAATCACTGCTGTAGCTTGGCAACAAATTGTTAGTGCTCCGTTCACAAAATAAAAGAACCATTAGTCAAAATGAATTTAAAGTAAATTAATGGAGAATCTTTTCCCGAATTGTAGATTCTTTTTCTATTATATAATAACATCAAACAATTTTGGTAGCGCCCTCTATTCTTTTTCATTGCTCCTGTGTTTTATTCCTATCAGTAAGCCTTTATAATTAACACCCACGACACCTGGCCATAATTTGACTTAATAAGATGTCTCTGCCGGGAGATGTGTTAACGCAAGTATCAGTGATTTATAGTGTTTATTTGTTTAGTGAGATTTTAGCTTGCTACAATCGTCGCCCAAGTGTGGAACTTTTGTTTATTTTGAATTGACCATTATCTTGCCTAGATCTGTTTCCATTCCATATTGTGAAAAAGAAAGAAAAATAATTAAGAAACGCAAACGAAGGCTACTCAAGCATTATTCGAAATTTATAAAAAATACGATTTTGTAGATTTTATTATTAGTAATACAAATTCTACTTTGTTTTTAGTTCATACGTGTGGATAAAGCATTAATTTTTTATTTTATTAATAAATATCAATTTATTACAAATGCTAGTCTAATTTTACCTTTGAAAGTTAATTTATTAAGTGAAAACGTTAAATATTAGGAGTTCCTCGAAAAGGACATATTAAAATTTTTATGTTGTCTTAAAAGAAAAATCGTGGCGTTTGATGTGGTTCTACCTAATAAAAATAGAAGGTGAAAGCATTCTTAAAGATCAAAGTGATACATTTCAGTTACCTACCGCAAAATTTTTAAAGAAGGCCTGCTGCTTTATTAATAAGACCGTTTCAAATATGAACTACTCGGGGAAAGCTTCAAAACCTCTTTTAACCCATGGTAGAGTTTTGTTAGTTCAAAATTTCTTTGATATAGGAAAGTCAACATGCCAATACATCAGTCGCTTGTCAGTTGATCCATATCCGGAGCAACTGTATTACATTTTAAACAAATAATGGATGACATTTTCGGTTTAATGTAACCAGATTTGTTTGTAAATAACTAGTACTACGCTTGATAAGAGTTTCTTTGCAATTTATCCTGTAAATCTCGTGGTTAGACGACGACGCTGTTGAACAGAGCAGCTCATACATGTTTGAGCAGATTAATTTTCAATACAAAGTGGTTGATACTCAATCTTGAATTGACGTAAACATTGAAACATTCACCGTCTTTTTTGGGAAGGGTGAACAGTGTAACTACCTAAATTTTATAATTGTCCTTTTTGTATATTCCAGATTTTCCAAAGTTTAATCTTTATAGTGGAGCTCTTTTTTGCGCTAACGCCAACTGCATAAAATATTTTACCCAGTGGGTGGCATACAAGTCCGTGTTGGGAATGTTAATCGTAATAGGTTTACTCTATTATATAATTCTTACATCAGGGAGGGGCATTTAAATTGATGATTGTGTAAGATTATAGGCATTATCCCTTTATGTCTCTTTTAGAACTACTTGGAGTATTATTATTTTTTTTATTTCACGCCTACACTACGTGGGAACCAACATATAAGGTCATCTGTCTCCCATCTAACATGCAACACGAATACACACATCCATAGTTGAGGTGGCGGAATTTTCCCATTAGAAAAATCCCGCCACCCCAAGTGGGATTCGAACCCACGACCCTTGGAACACGAGTGATGCACTGACACCACTCGTCCACCGCCAGCCCTAGAGTATTATTATTAAATCAATACTATTTCCCTTTTGGTGAAATTTAAATTTTAATGCAGCGCTCTTTATTAGTTTGACTAAACAAATTAAAAGATATCAAATTTCAATAATTCATACACAGTGCTAACGCTTTTCTGGTTCTATGATTGGGGGCTTAGGTCGTAAAATTTGTGGGTTTTTCATTCCGCTTTGAGTATGTTTGAAACCAGCTGATAAGTTTATTGACTAAGTATTAGAACTACCTTGACTTTTGACCAATTTTTATTTTTATGTTAATAAATAAACAAATAAAATATTTGGTAATGATTATTTTTTTGTACTATTTGTAGTATATTTGGCTTTTACTCGTTTGGGTTGAAATGTTTTACAGTAGTCGAACTCCTATAATAGGGAGACTTAAATTTAAATAAATTGTTTATTATTTTTTACCGTTTTATCAAATGTGCTGGCGGTCTTTTTCATAATTCTTCAGCCAATTTACCGATGCTTCAGTTCACCCATGTCCAAAGATAATTTCAGTAAGATTGAGTTACTGCCGCAGATATACTAACTAAGCCGAGATATTAATAATAAGTTTAAGTAACGTAAGTATTATTTGTGATGTTCTTTATTGCTTTAATAGTCTTACGTTTGCACTTGACTAACCCAACCGTGTGGATTTGTTTTGGTAGCCTTTCTAAATCTGTAGGATGTAGATGTTTGACGCTAACATACAAAAGCAAAGAAACGTTTTCAATTCACAAACAATACTCCATGACAGACTGTTTCGAATTTTGTAACTTTCATAGCCTGAGCTAACCGCTTGTGAATTCCACAGACACCATCCGAGCTTATATACAAACCCTAAATAACATTAATATCAAATGATAATTAACGCGACGCCTGTAAAGGATCAACCGCACTAAGCAGCGAAGTTATGGCCTCTACCGGATGTCAAAGCAAGGCCCCTAACTATTTTAAATAAATACAAAAAACTTAACAACATATAGTTAGTAGGCTGTGATTTACAATTAAAACAGTGTTGTGAATTAATAGCGATTTAATTTTTTTTTATGAAGAAAATTTTTTTCTGGGTTATCAGATTAACAATTGTCATTTGGATGGAATATGGGGATTTATCATTGAATTCATTAAATGGATTTACCTTATGTCTTAAATACAGCTGCTTTTTATAATTTCAATAATATCCAGTACTACAGATTTATTTATGAAGAGAGGTGAATTGTTAATGGATTTCCACCATGTTGATATAAAACCACATGGAAACAGAAATTTTGCATTTTGTTACTAAGTTCGGTTGGCAATTTAAAAGGCGCTAAAAAATTGATTATTTGTAAATTATCTAAGATATTTATTTAAATTTCAAGTTAAAAATACAAATAATAGAGATATTACTTCTGAAGATAAAAATAATTAAACTATCCCAGAATTGATTTTTCTTTTATCCAAATTTATTTTTATTTATCATTAGTTTTTAGTATTTCAGTTTTAATTTTGTTTATTTATTTCTTGTTTGTTAAATAAATTGTGTCATTTAAATATTTTGTAAGTAACTCTTGGTTTATTATTTTGTTTTGTGAGTGAGGTTTAATTATTTTTTATACATCTATATTTATTTATTGCCCTATTGAAGCGACCCAATAGGTAGAGTCTCAGTTGTGACTAGAGTTTAGGTTCACAATAATTAATAATAACCGATGCATTTTCTACTTTTATGGTAAAGGTAGGTGGTTTATATTTTGTATAGATCGTCACTGTGCTTTTGGCGAAAACTAAATCTGTTTCATGTATGTTTGTACTCTCAATTATAAAATTAATTTAACAATTTTATCAACTTCATTTATTCTTCAAACAACGACGGTATAGATATTATTATTATTATTTTGCGCAAGCCCCCCCATATAACATATCAATATGTTACCAAATAAAACCAATATAATTATTGTCAATACATAAATGGAGTCTTTATGAAAATTATATGAAAATTTTATATAAAATAATAGTAAATATAAAAACGACAATCATGTTAATATTTTTTATTTAAAATGTCTGAGAATTATGTTATAATGTAATAATAATGTTATAAGTAGCTAATATGAATTTTATATTTTTACGTTTTAATTATCCTATAGCCACTTGTTATCCATTTCCACATTTTTCTATATTGCCTAGAAATCTTCACATTTTTAGAAGAAGAAATAAATGTTTAATGTGCTAACTGGGCTACGATTTTACTTCCATATATCGAGAAGAAGGCATGTTTTAATTTTTCTCCGGTATGAAAAATTACCAACTCGCCTGAGGATCAAATATGCTTACCACTAATGCGCCGAAGCTGGCACAATTTCAACTATTAGTAAATGGTAGTCACCACTTTAGTAAAAAGAAATAATTAATTTTTACCTGATGTACGGAAACCAATATAGCATTAAATAACGAAATGTGTTTTTACTGTTTTCTTTTGACTAGTTTTGGCTCATAATAAGTAGAATAAACACTATTCGTATAGGTACACGCAGTTTGCAAATTACATTTGTTGAGATTGCTAAAAATAAAAAAATGTTATATCTTGTAACAAATTAGATATCATAAACATTTAGAAAATGCCAAAATGTTATTAATCCATACTAATGTTATTCCGTTCATACAAAGGAAAAACTTTGAAATCTCTAAAGTTCTTTCTTGTCAAAACCTTGGTTTTTGAATATTTATGACCATAAATCTTCAGTGGTAGACTGCTATACGGAATTTGTAACTAGGTTTCGTTCTACTTTAAAATTTTAACTTTACAAATTGCTGTGATTATACATTTTCATTTTTAATGTATAACTAGTGTTAATTACATCTACATTTGCTTTAGTACAATCCGCGGAAGCTGCAGTAAATATATGCACTTAATATGTATAACACAAAGCTAATTGTAATAAAAATAAATGTTTACTTCGACTTACATGTGCTTTGTTAAAGATGCTTGCTTCTAAAAGAATTCTGCAAAGTTAGTCAATTCCATTATTGAATTTAATTTATATAGTTATTATCTTAAAATAATGCGATATGTGAAACTACCGTACCTTGTGCTACACTTAAGATCGGACCCAGATAGCAACTCTTAAAATACATGAACCGACTCCTTAGGATGTACACTTGTAAAGACTCGAAAATCAATTAGGAATTATTTTTAATTATCACTACTTTAGAAAGAAAACCTACCGATGTAAATGCTTTAAACCCTTTACTTGCAAACGTCATCGAAATGGAAACAATAGATATGAACACAAGAAGAATTTGCATTGTACAGACATACCTTGCGCGCTTGCTTAGTTTTACGTAAGATTTCTACGGGGTAAATTAAAATAAATTCTCTTCAATCCACATTTACGGGTATGTTACAAGCTTTCATACCAGAATGCCTCATCTAGCCCCTTTCTATTCACAAGTTACAGTATCCGAAATCCTAATATCATACATCTTAGTATGTTATGTTCTACCAATACTAAAACTAATTCCTGAAGAATTTGGGGTAGTAGTGACCCGTGGTGTCGATGACCTACTAATTCGTTTTCGAATTCAACGAACAAAGTAAAAACGTGGGGACCTGCAACAAATACAAACAACAGACAACGCATCCAACAGCTAAAGTAACACAAATAACTGTAAGGCGTTTGTTTTTGCCCTTTCTCTATAAAGTATCAATGCACACTGTGAAGAGCTCTACATTACAACAATATAAAATATGAATAACATACTGCGAAGCGTTATGCATTTCAACAGTATAAGATTTTGTGGCATTCGCCAGAAAGCCCAATGCCCAAGCATCAACATTAAATCAACACTAACTGGCAAAAAGCTCAAGGTCGAAGCATCAACATAACACCGTACAAGTATGATATCTGTCAGACAGCACAAAACCCCAAGCATCAACACTATCTGCCAGAAAGCACAAACGTCCAAACATCAACATCGCCAGAAAGCCTAAATACTCATAGTATGAAGCGGCATAATTACTCGTGAATAAACCTGCCTTCCTAAATTTTTCACTGAGGGTTTTCTTCGGTGGGTACAAGTTCGAAATTTCCGCCCTAAAAATTTCCAGATTGCGTTAGTGTTCACGTTCGAAACCATTCCTGTGCATTTCCCACTAAGCCACTAGCACCTCGTATCAACTCCACGTAGTCGGACTATAGTTAAATATTTTAAAGATTTCAGGAGCGTAAAAAAGAGAACAAATATTGGCATTTTTGTTTTAAATTATTCATTATTTTTTGTACATGAAAAATCAGATTTTTTTATTTGTTAAAATGACCATATTTCATAATCAGACGAAATTATCACTGATTTTTACTTTTAAAATTCTGTAGGTTATTAACGAAAAATGAGAAAAAAACAAAAACGCCATATTTCAGCAATAAATTATTTGTAAGAAAACAAAATCGCAATTATGACCTTGATGGAGATAAAGATTCCTTTTCATAAGAAAAGATGAAAAGTGAAACATGAGATTCCATCCGTATGGACAGACACATATAATGTTTTCCTTTTGAAACATTAGTGGGTAATGAAATAAATAAAGATTATTAAAAGTTTCACAGTTTTATTAAAACGCAACCTGACAATATTGTTTCGACAGCTATGCTGTCATTATCAAATGTAATATAATTATAAACAAACACGTCGCTAAGGTAGATACAAAAATAGGTAACTAGATAAAATAATAATAATAATCAGAATTAAATATCTAATACTTCCAGTAACGGAGAATTACTGAGCTCAAGTTGTTCATTCATTAAAGGTACCCTGAGTTTGTGTTTGTATAGCTCAAAGGCTTCTAAAATGTGTAATTTGCGTTTGTTATTACAAAAATGTAGGAATTTAATATTATTTTTAGGAGTCATTGTGTGATTTTGTTCTAAAAGGTGTTTGGCGTAATTAGATTATTCAGGATGTTTATTTTTGTAATGACGTACGTGTTCTTTATATCTTATGTCAAAATTTTGAAGTGTTTGCCCAATATATACCGAACTACAAAAAGAACAATTTAAACGGTAAATGCCCGATTTCATGATATCATGTGTTCTGTCTTTAGCATTAAATAAAAATGAAAAAGTGTTAGTGTTGGTTTTAAATGTTATTTTATAATTGTTGGTTTTTCTTAGTATATGTGCAATTTTTTCTATTTTGCCAAAATATGGTATAGATATGTAATTTGTGTCTTCTGTTTGATTGTCAATGAAATATATTCTTTTGATAGCTAACCTATAATCTTTTTGTTTAATTAAAGTGTCAATCATGTTCGGATTGTAACGATTTGCATGTGCTAGTTGTTTAATGGTTGATATCTCTTTGCTAAAATCTGATTTTGTTAGTGGAATAGTTAAAGCTCTGTGTACTAATGATCTGTAGGCTGCTATTTTATGTGTATTATGGTGACAAGATTCATTTGGTATTGTTATGTCTGTTTGTGTTGGTTTTCTGTATATGGAAAATTCAAATAGATTGTCTGCGTTAATCTTGATATTTAAGTCTAGAAAGTTTATAGCCCTGTTTTGTTCTGTTTCTAGTGTAAATTTTATGTTAAGGTGGATACTGTTAATAAGAATTAAAAATTCATTGATAACCTCAAAAGAACTGTCAAAACAAGCTTTATGAAAAAGGTAGCACAACACTTAAATATGTTGTTTTAGAAGGTATTTAATTTTAAGACTTCTGTTTTTGAATTTCTTTCTTCTAAAAAACAAGAGCCCATACAAACTTAATTCACGTTACGTTTTATAATTTTTCGTTAATAATAACAGTATTATTAATCTCTGGAAATTATTAAAAGGACTGGAATACGGTAACAAACACTTATTACACTTTAGTTATAACTCTTTAAATTATAAGAAACTAATTATTAAATTTTGGTACGGTATTTATAATAGTGATTCTAATTAAATCAAATTAGATTTCAGTATTTTTCACAATTACTGTTACTGTATTTGGGAAGTGCCATCGGCAAAACAACCCCTGTACGTATCGATCATAGACGGAAGAGCTCCGCACTCTATTAGTGTTTATTGCGGACTTTCTAAATTGAAAATATTTCGGCGATCGTGTGGTTTTTTGGAAGGGCAAATTTCTAAATGAACCAGTAAAAGAAATGATGAGATTTTTCCTAAGCCAATGAGGTATAATTAGGTCACATTATTCCAGAGCATTTTCAAACTTTCGGGGCAACTCAATATCACTCGCAGGTGTGTTTTATACATCCTGTTTTGGAGAATATTATTTGTCTATTTCGCGTATACAAAGGTTACTTTGTGACACTGTTTTTGCGAAAAACAGTTACACAAAGTGCTACTTTAACTCCTACTTTGCTCCTTCAACTAAGGCTGGCAGTAAGTAAATTTTGCTGCCAGCCTACTCTGTCAGTCTGTCTGTGATAGGTACTAATAAGTATTCATTAACTGGCGCCGCTTTGAAAATTTGAATGTTATCATGCTCAGAAATAACACCAAGAATAATGAAACATACTTATTTTTATTATAAATAATTATTTTGATAAGACAATCATGTACTCAATCAACGTTTTACTGTTTCTATTACAATAAACATTTTTTATCTTATATCAGAAGAAACAACTAAGCTGTCATCTTTTTTAAACTTGAATGTTTTCCTGCCTACGTAATTTTTTCAAAATGACAGTGAATGTCATTGTATGCGTTATCAGTTATTACCAACATTACCACATCGAAAATACCCGAGTGTACATTTTCCCATTTCTTTAAAGTAAATTGTAAATTAAGGCGAAATAGACAAAGTAGTATGTAAAACACGTGTTACAATTCCTTTTCGTAATACTTGTATATTGCTTAACTCGCCGCCTCGCGGCTCGTTAAGCAAACTTACACTCGTATTACAAACATCGTCATTGTAACACTAGTTGTACAATATACTATTGTCGCTACTTGAACAAGTGTACAACCACCATTTACAGAAACTATAAATTAAAAGCCTTAATGGATTTTTGACGTGAAACCTTTGATAAGGGAACTAATCTTGCTTTTTCAGCCTATATAAATACAATATTGAAAACAATTTTGTTCTAGAATATTATATTCCACAAGAACAATTCCTATTGTCCATCAGAACATGAAATAATAAACATTAACACTTGCAAATCTGCAGATTTTTCTAGAAGCATATTTTATTAGTCTGGGGATATTTTTTGAAAGTGACCTTTCACTCATATTTATACAGAATACCAACGTAATTTTAAATCAAGAAAAATATATAATAATATGCAGGACCGCACTAAGGGTTTTTATCAATTATGCAAACAAAATTGCATTTTTCGGAAAAAACGAACCGCTACAATTGTTCTAAAAATGAAAACAAACTTCTATTTAGATTGCAATTGAAACTGTCCGAAAATACTTCCAAAATATATTCTTTACCCGGTAAATTAATTCAAGCCTTTTTGATCCAGTAGCCAGAAACACTGCTTCATCTGAGAAATGGAATCTGCTAGTTTTATTAGAAACTATTTTTCTAATAGTATGAAAAATTTTTAAAATCTCAATAACTTAGAGATAATACCTCATTCTTATTAAAAAATTATTTAAAAATGTTTATTATTAATGTTGAAAATGGTCTTATACCAAAAAATGCTGCTTAATCGTCTATTAACAAGAGAAATATTATTTACATACACTAATTACAATCACTATAATTATAAACTGATAACGAAATTAAACAAGATATTAACAAACTTAAAGTAGACTATTTAAGGGCTATTTATTTACAATACAACATTTATTTACTACACATTTATATTTGTCTACTAATTACACAATGGGCATATTCAATTCACCAGTTGAACAATGATTGATCCTTCTTCTACGCGAGCGCGGTGTATAACAACACGGAAGTGTGTAGAATCCTCTAGAAGTCTCCGGCACATCATACATAGCATGTCATACATCACTCACGCAAGCTCTTGAATGTTTGACGGCGGCGTATAGGAGTAACTCCCGTTTATTACATTGCCCCTTCTTCAAGTCTGTTCTGTCCCAGAACAGGCTTTATTCTCTGGTTTCTATAGAAAGGGTTGTGACGATATCGACAGTCTTTACCTCGACTACACGTTTCATTACGGTAGAAGTAACAGTCTACACTCTTAGTTAGCCTTGACGCGAGCTGCAGATCAAGGTTGTCACGCCCGTACTTCTAAAGATGAGTTTCAACATGTTTCGAATATTTTCCAATCCAGCTGGTCCTGCCTGAGTTTGGGAACTGCCATTTGTTAATGTCCCTGGTAAGCAGCGCAGTCCTCAAATCCCATAACGCCTTCCACAGGTCCGCGTAACTGGGTTTCTGGTAGTAAACCTGTTTCGTTACTAAGTAGTAAATAGAGAGTCCATGATCCGGCAAGTGTGATACTTTGCCAACAGAGGGATTCTGTTCTCAAAGTTCATCCATTCGTCCAAATTTATTGCTAAATAGAAGATCGTCGGAGACACACTGGGCAATGGAATAATCAACAGGTACCCGGAAGAGATTTTGTTGCATCTTGGTAGTGACTCCGAATCGCGCTTTTCTGGTCTCGGAAAACGCAGCCATAAATTCTCCAAAGGTCGGCTGATCATCTTCAGGCCTTACTGTATTGACAGCCACTTCAACCTCATCTTCCTGATCCGGGAGTGCGTTATTATTTCCCTCCTAGAGCGCCAGACGATTGGAGTGTACCACCTTTGGCTTCCCTCTTGGCAATTTCTGGATGCGATAGATCAAATCATTTATTCGTTTCTTCACCTGGTATAACCTTTCCAATTTTGCTGTAACTTTGGCGAGTAGCCACGACGTCTTTACGGATTGTATAACCAGACAAGCTCTCCAGGTTGAAACCCTCCTTCTTGGGCTGTCACATTGTACAAAGTTTTCATCCAGTCTCTCGCGATCCGGCTATTGTTTCGGGTTAGTTCGTGAATAGCTTTCAACTTCTTCTTTAAATTGACGACATAATCATTCCCGGCCCCCTCCTGCTCCTCATGGATATCCAAATTCCAGATCACACGGTAACCGTAGCTCCTGTCCAAACATTACAGACGCTGGTGACTGTCCGGTTTTTCGTGAACCGATGCACGATAAGCCATCAGAAACAGATGCAGGTATTGATTCCAGTCGCGTTGATGATCGGAGACGACATCGGCCAAATATATGCGCATTGTTCGATTCTTGCGTTCTAGCATTCCATCCCGAATGTAACGGTGTGGTTCGAGTCTTGATAATGCCAACAACCGTCAGACTTCTCCAAAGACTATAGACTCAAAATTACGACTTTGGTCCGAGTGCAGCTCCATGTGCACTCCGAAAATGTCGGTCTCGGGAAATGGTCCAGCAATGTCTATAGCTATTCTTTCCAAAGGACAACCCACATTGTACTGCCTTATAGGTGCTCATAGTTTCCCCAAGGGTACGTTACCAGTGACACATAGTTCGCATTTCCGCCACCACTTTTTCACGTCTTCTTTACCATTGACCCAATGAAAACGCTCTCTAACTTATTCCAAAGTCTTCTTCACGCCGAAGTGTTCTTCTGAGGCACCGTCATGAAGATGTCGCAATACTGTTGTCACTCGGCTTTTTGGAACCACGAACTGAGACCTAATGGTGGTGCCATCTTCACTCTCCAGCATTCGCTTTAGGAAACCATTTTTCACCTTCAAGAACTCAAGGACCACTAGGCCCAAAATGCTTTTAGAGTTCTGTTGCAAGGGCTGACGGCTCCCAGACGCTACTATTCCAGTACCATTTTTAATTCGGGATCAGCCTACTGTTGTCGTTGTAATTCTTACGGCAACCAATTGTCTTTGACGATGGTAGTTCTTAATACTTGGCAAACCGTCTCTTCCAGACGAGAGCAATGACGACAGTCCGTCGGATAGGGTCTTTTTGAAAGAGCATCGACATTCCAATGGCTGATGCCCGCTTGATGTTCCGTGTCAAAATCATATCCTTGCAATTATTCAATCCACCTTGCGACCTGGCTTTCTGGATTACGAAATTGCAGGAGCCATTTCAACGCGACATGGTCCGTCATCAACAAAAACTTCCTTCCGTACAAGTATTTACAGAAGTGCTCAACGGACTTCACAACAGCTAATAATTATTTCCTGGTCACACAATAATTCCTTTCCGCTTTCGACAATACCTTGCTAAAATAACCGATGAAGTTTTTTGTTCATTCTGTATCTGAGAAAGTACAACCCAATGGCCAGACTACTTGCATCTGTGTCGAGTATGAATTTCCCAACCGTCCGCGTCCATGGATAGCTCAATATTGGTGCTGTTGTCAGGGCAAGCTTCAACTTTTGGAAAGCTGTTTTCTGCACTCCCCGCTTGAAACAAACTCGCGTCCATCTTCCGTTAACCTTTTCAGTGGCTTGGTAATATGCTATATTGGTACATAACCAAGACAACTAGGAACTTGATGTTTATCTCTTGGTGTTGGCAACTTTTGGACAACACGGATTTTATCGGAGTCGGCTGCCACTCGATTTTGTGATACGAGGCTGCTTTAGTCTTCCTTTTATTGTTGGAAAGAACTTTTTTGTTATTGCACCCTTATCTGATATATCCCACTGTTGTTGCCATTCTACTTTAATTTTTAGTTGCACTTCACTTATAACTTTTGATTTTGGCATTCGGTGGTAAATTGCTGTTTCTTCCGGTAAGCTGGTGGCCTCCTTAACTAGTGCATCCGCACGTTCATTTCCTATAATTCCTATATGTGATTCTATCCACTTAAATGTGATTTGCCAATTCTTGTCTTGCATCTTTCTTAATCTCTTCCTTGTTTCTTCACTTATGTTGTTATGATTTTTTGTATTTCTTAGAGCGTCTAATGTTACTCTGCTATCCGTGTAATCTCCCTCTCCCTCTCCCTCTCCCTCTCCCTCTCCCTCTCCCTCTCCCTCTCCCTCTCCCTCTCCCTCTCCCTCTCCCTCTCCCTCTCCCTCTCCCTCTCCCTCTCCCTCTCCCTCTCCCTCTCCCTCTCCCTCTCCCTCTCCCTCTCCCTCTCCCTCTCCCTCTCCCTCTCCCTCTCCCTCTCCCTCTCCCTCTCCCTCTCCCTCTCCCTCTCCCTCTCCCTCTCCCTCTCCCTCTCCCTCTCCCTCTCCCTCTCCCTCTCCCTCTCCCTCTCCCTCTCCCTCTCCCTCTCCCTCTCCCTCTCCCTCTCCCTCTCCCTCTCCCTCTCCCTCTCCCTCTCCCTCTCCCTCTCCCTCTCCCTCTCCCTCTCTCTCTCACCCTCTTTTTCCACTATCCTTCCCCCACCCACTCCGCTCCCCCCTAGTTTTCCTTTTCGCTCTTGCTCTCTGCGTTCCTTCCTCTGTCTCCTCTACCCTCTTGCTCTCAACGGAAATACTTATTGTATAATTTCTTGTATGGTAGTGACAAATGAATAATCGCAGTTACAGACGCCATTTTGAATATTTACATCGAGTGTGATACATCGTTGGATAGATAATATTAATTGGATTTAGATAAGTGTGGAAAATATATAGGATGCTAATTAAAATTAGTATGGTAATGACACTTCCGGTAAACCGGAAGTTGCAGAAAGCGTCTAGTTGGCTGATAAGAAGCTCTATAGTCTATCATGTTCCCTCCCTAAATTATGGAATCAATATATGAAAAAATAAGCGAATGGCGGACAGTTAAACATGGTAAGATTTGGGGCCAGAAAACGCGCCTTAATGATATCGTTCGTTCCTTCTTTGCAGAAGGAACGAGATACAATGGCAAGTTCCAGTATTTAAGTTTAATTGATGGGCCAACCTTTCAACAATTTGTTTTTGACTTTGTTTCTGGCGCTTTAAACGAGGTCTATTCTCAGGTCTATTCGGTCGATTATTATGAGCCCTGTATCTCGAAAACGCTACACCAAACGTAATAGCGAAAGAATTACAAAGAGTATTATTAGTAAAGGATTACGGTCTCACGTATTGTATGTAAGTTGCTTGTAACTGTTTTTGTTGAAATTTGATTTATTGATAAATAAAATTTATATTGGGTTTTAGATAAGAAAAGCTAAAGGAAAATGTATTTAGAATGCGATCTCAAACTAAGCTAATGTGTAGAAATTTATGCTGCGAGTAGGTTTTTTGTTCTTTAACTGTTGATAATTTTTTTGTATCGTTGTAATGATTTATTTTTAGTTTTTTTGAAAATACAGATTTCAAAACTAATAATCACTGCTGTAGCTTGGCAACAAATTGTTAGTGCTCCGTTCACAAAATAAAAGAACCATTAGTCAAAATGAATTTAAAGTAAATTAATGGAGAATCTTTTCCCGAATTGTAGATTCTTTTTCTATTATATAATAACATCAAACAATTTTGGTAGCGCCCTCTATTCTTTTTCATTGCTCCTGTGTTTTATTCCTATCAGTAAGCCTTTATAATTAACACCCACGACACCTGGCCATAATTTGACTTAATAAGATGTCTCTGCCGGGAGATGTGTTAACGCAAGTATCAGTGATTTATAGTGTTTATTTGTTTAGTGAGATTTTAGCTTGCTACAATCGTCGCCCAAGTGTGGAACTTTTGTTTATTTTGAATTGACCATTATCTTGCCTAGATCTGTTTCCATTCCATATTGTGAAAAAGAAAGAAAAATAATTAAGAAACGCAAACGAAGGCTACTCAAACATTATTCGAAATTTATCAAAAATACGATTTTGTAGATTTTATTATTATTAATACAAATTCTACTTTGTTTTTAGTTCATACGTGTGGATAAAGCATTAATTTTTTATTTTATTAATAAATATCAATTTATGACAAATGCTAGTCTAATTTTACCTTTGAAAGTTAATTTATTAAGTGAAAACGTTAAATATTAGGAGTTCCTCGAAAAGGACATATTAAAATTTTAATGTTGTCTTAAAAGAAAAATCGTGGCGTTTGATGTGCCTCTACCTAATAAAAATAGAAGGTGAAGCCATTCTTAAAGATCAAAGTGATACATTTCAGTTACCTACCGCAAAATTTTTAAAATTATTTAGATGGAAAGAAGGCCTGTTGCTTTATTAATAAGACCGTTTCAAATATGAACTACTCGGGAAAAGCTTCAAAACCTCTTTTAACCCATGGTAGAGTTTTGTTAGTTCAAAATTTCTTTGATATAGGAAAGTCAACATGCCAATACATCAGTCGCTTGTCAGTTGATCCATATCCGGAGCAACTGTATTACATTTTAAACGAATAATGGATGACATTTTCGGTTTAATGTAACCAGATTTGTTTGTAAATAACTAGTACTACGCTTGATAAGAGTTCCTTTGCAATTTATCCTGTAAATCTCGCGGTTAGACGACGACGCTGTTGAACAGAGCAGCTCATACATGTTTGAGCAGATTAATTTTCAATACACAGTGGTTGATACTCAATCTTGAATTGACGTAAACATTGAAACATTCACCGTCTTTTTTGGGAAGGGTGAACAGTGTAACTAGCTAAATTTTATAATTGTCCTTTTTGTATATTCCAGATTTTCCAAAGTTTAATCTTTATAGTGGAGCTCTTTTTTGCGCTAACGCCAACTGCATAAAATATTTTACCCAGTGGGTGGCATACAAGTCCGTGTTCGGAATGTTAGTCGTAATAGGTTTACTCTATTATATAATTCTTACATCAGGGAGGGGCATTTAAATTGATGATTGTGTAAGATTATAGGCATTATCCCTTTATGTCTCTTTTAGAACTACTTGGAGTATTATTTTTTTTAATTTCACGCCTACACTACGGGGGAACCAACATATAAGGTCATATGTCCCCCATCTAACATGCAACACAAATACACACATCCATAGTTGAGGTGGCGGAATTTTCCCATTAGAAAAATCCCGCCACCCCAAGTGGGATTTGAACTCACGACCCTTGGAACACGAGTGATGCACTGACACCACTCGTCCACAGCCAGCTCTAAAGTATTATTATTAAATCAATACTATTTCCCTTTTGGTGAAATTTAAATTAAAATTTAAATTGTAATGCAGCGCTCTTTATTAGTTTGACTAATCAAATTAAAATATATCAAATTTCAATAATTCATACATAGTGCTAACGCTCTTCTGGTTCTATGATTGGGGGCTTAAGTCGTAAAATTTGTGGGTTTTTCATTCCGCTTTGAGTATGTTTGAAACCAGCTGATAAGTTTATTGACTAAGTATTAGAACTACCTTGACTTTTGACCAATTTTTATTTTTATGTTAATAAATAAACAAATAAAATATTTGGTAATGATTATTTTTTTGTACCATTTGTACAAAAATGGTTGTACCAAACTATTTGGCTTTTACTCGTTTGGGTTGAAATGTTTTACAGTAGTCGAACTCCTATAATAGGGAGACTTAAATTTAAATAAATTGTTTATTATTTTTTACCGTTTTATCAAATGTGCTGGCGCTCTTTTTCATAATTCTTCAGCCAATTTACCGATGCTTCAGTTCACCCATGTCCAAAGATAATTTCAGTAAGATTGAGTTACTGCCGCAGATATACTAACTAAGCCGAGATATTAATAATAAGTTTAAGTAACGTAAGTATTATTTGTGATGTTCTTTATTGCTTTAATAGTCTTACGTTTGCACTTGACTAACCCAACCGTGTGGATTTGTTTTGGTAGCCTTTCTAAATCTGTAGGATGTAGATGTTTGACGCTAACATACAAAAGCAAAGAAACGTTTTCAATTCACAAACAATACTCCATGACAGACTGTTTCGAATTTTGTAACTTTCATAGCCTGAGCTAACCGCTTGTGAATTCCACAGACACCATCCGAGCTTATATACAAACCCTAAATAACATTAATATCAAATGATAATTAACGCGACGCCTGTAAAGGATCAACCGCACTAAGCAGCGAAGTTATGGCCTCTACCGGATGTCAAAGCAAGGCCCCTAACTATTTTAAATAAATACAAAAAACTTAACAACATATAGTTAGTAGGCTGTGATTTACAATTAAAACAGTGTTGTGAATTAATAGCGATTTAATTTTTTTTTATGAAGAAAATTTTTTTCTGGGTTATCAGATTAACAATTGTCATTTGGATGGAATATGGGGATTTATCATTGAATTCATTAAATGGATTTACCTTATGTCTTAAATACAGCTGCTTTTTATAATTTCAATAATATCCAGTACTACAGATTTATTTATGAAGAGAGGTGAATTGTTAATGGATTTCCACCATGTTGATATAAAACCACATGGAAACAGAAATTTTGCATTTTGTTACTAAGTTCGGTTGGCAATTTAAAAGGCGCTAAAAAATTGATTATTTGTAAATTATCTAAGATATTTATTTAAATTTCAAGTTAAAAATACAAATAATAGAGATATTACTTCTGAAGATAAAAATAATTAAACTATCCCAGAATTGATTTTTCTTTTATCCAAATTTATTTTTATTTATCATTAGTTTTTAGTATTTCAGTTTTAATTTTGTTTATTTATTTCTTGTTTGTTAAATAAATTGTGTCATTTAAATATTTTGTAAGTAACTCTTGGTTTATTATTTTGTTTTGTGAGTGAGGTTTAATTATTTTTTATACATCTATATTTATTTATTGCCCTATTGAAGCGACCCGCCTGGTAGAGTCTCAGTTGTGACTAGAGTCTAGGTTCACAATAATTAATAATAACCGATGCATTTTCTACTTTTAGGGTAAAGGTAGGTGGTTTATATTTTGTATAGATCGTCACTGTGCTTTTGGCGAAAACTAAATCTGTTTCATGTATGTTTGTACTCTCAATTATAAAATTAATTTAACAATTTTATCAACTTCATTTATTCTTCAAACAACGACGGTATAGATATTATTATTATTATTTTGCGCAAGCCCCCCCATATAACATATCAATATGTTACCAAATAAAACCAATATAATTATTGTCAATACATAAATGGAGTCTTTATGAAAATTATATGAAAATTTTATATAAAATAATAGTAAATATAAAAACGACAATCATGTTAATATTTTTTATTTAAAATGTCTGAGAATTATGTTATAATGTAATAATAATGTTATAAGTAGCTAATATGAATTTTATATTTTTACGTTTTAATTATCCTATAGCCACTTGTTATCCATTTCCACATTTTTCTATATTGCCTAGAAATCTTCACATTTTTAGAAGAAGAAATAAATGTTTAATGTGCTAACTGGGCTACGATTTTACTTCCATATATCGAGAAGAAGGCATGTTTTAATTTTTCTCCGGTATGAAAAATTACCAACTCGCCTGAGGATCAAATATGCTTACCACTAATGCGCCGAAGCTGGCACAATTTCAACTATTAGTAAATGGTAGTCACCACTTTAGTAAAAAGAAATAATTAATTTTTACCTGATGTACGGAAACCAATATAGCATTAAATAACGAAATGTGTTTCTACTGTTTTCTTTTGACTAGTTTTGGCTCATAATAAGTAGAATAAACACTATTCGTATAGGTACACGCAGTTTGCAAATTACATTTGTTGAGATTGCTAAAAATAAAAAAATGTTATATCTTGTAACAAATTAGATATCATAAACATTTAGAAAATGCCAAAATGTTATTAATCCATACTAATGTTATTCAGTTCATACAAAGGAAAAACTTTGAAATCTCTAAACCTTGGTTTTTGAATATTTATGATCATAAATCTTCAGTGGTAGACTGCTATACGGAATTTGTAACTAGGTTTCGTTCTACTTTAAAATTTTAACTTTACAAATTGCTGTGATTATACATTTTCATTTTTAATGTATAACTAGTGTTAATTACATCTACATTTGCTTTAGTACAATCCGCGGAAGCTGCAGTAAATATATGCACTTAATATGTATAACACAAAGCTAATTGTAATAAAAATAAATGTTTACTTCGACTTACATGTGCTTTGTTAAAGATGCTTGCTTCTAAAAGAATTCTGCAAAGTTAGTCAATTCCATTATTGAATTTAATTTATATAGTTATTATCTTAAAATAATGCGATATGTGAAACTACCGTACCTTGTGCTACACTTAAGATCGGACCCAGATAGCAACTCTTAAAATACATGAACCGACTCCTTAGGATGTACACTTGTAAAGACTCGAAAATCAATTAGGAATTATTTTTAATTATCACTACTTTAGAAAGAAAACCTACCGATGTAAATGCTTTAAACCCTTTACTTGCAAACGTCATAGAAATGGAAACAATAGATATGAACACAAGAAGAATTTGCATTGTACAGACCTACCTTGCGCGTTTGCTTAGTTTTACGTAAGATTTCTACGGGGTAAATTAAAATAAATTCTCTTCTACACTTATGTTACAAGTTTTCATACCAGAATGCCTCGTCTAGCCCCTTTCTATTCACAAGTTACAGTATCCGAAATCCTAATATCATACATCTTAGTATGTTATGTTCTACAAAAACTAAAACTAATTCCTGAAGAATTTGGGGTAGTAGTGACCAGTGGTGTCGATGACCTACTAATTCGTTTTCGAACTCAACGAACAAAGTAAAAACGTGGAAACCTGTAACAAATACAAACAACAGACAACGCATCCAACAGCTAAAGTAACACAAATAACTGTAAGGCGTGTGTTTTTGCCCTTTCTCTATAAAATATCAATGCACACTGTGAAGAGCTCTATATTACAACAATATAAAATATGAATAACATACTGCGAAGCGTTATACATTTCAACAGTATAAGATTTTGTGGCATTCGCCAGAAAGCCCAATGCCCAAGCATCAACATTAAATCAACACTAACTGGCAAAAAGCTCAAGGTCGAAGCATCAACATAACACCGTACAAGTGTGATATCTGTCAGACAGCACAAAACCCCAAGCATCAACACTATCTGCCAGAAAGCACAAACGTCCAAACATCAACATCGCCAGAAAGCCTAAATACTCATAGTATGAAGCGGCATAATTACTCGTGAATAAACCTGCCTTCCTAAATTTTTCACTGAGGGTTTTCTTCGGTGGGTACAAGTTCGAAATCTCCGCCCTAAAAATTTCCAGATTGCGTTAGTGTTCACGTTCGAAACCATTCGTGTGCATTTCCCACTAAGCCACTAGCACCTCGTATCAACTCCACGTAGTCGGACTATAGTTAAATATTTTAAAGATTTCAGGAGCGTAAAAAAGAGAACAAATATTGGAATTTTTGTTTTAAATTATTCATTATTTTTTGTACATGAAAAATCAGATTTTTTTATTTGTTAAAATGACCATATTTCATAATCAGACGAAATTATCACTGATTTTTACTTTTAAAATTCTGTAGGTTATTAACGAAAAATGAGAAAAAAACAAAAACGCCATATTTCAGCAATAAATTATTTGTAAGAAAACAAAATCGCAATTATGACCTTGATGGAGATAAAGATTCCTTTTCATAAGAAAAGATGAAAAGTGAAACATGAGATTCCATCCGTATGGACAGACACATATAATGTTTTCCTTTTGAAACATTAGTGGGTAATGAAATAAATAAAGATTATTAAAAGTTTCACAGTTTTATTAAAACGCAACCTGACAATATTGTTTCGACAGCTATGCTGTCATTATCAAATGTAATATAATTATAAACAAACACGTCGCTAAGGTAGATACAAAAATAGGTAACTAGATAAAATAATAATAATAATCAGAATTAAATATCTAATACTTCCAGTAACGGAGAATTACTGAGCTCAAGTTGTTCATTCATTAAAGGTACCCTGAGTTTGTGTTTGTATAGCTCAAAGGCTTCTAAAATGTGTAATTTGCGTTTGTTATTACAAAAATGTAGGAATTTAATATTATTTTTAGGAGTCATTGTGTGATTTTGTTCTAAAAGGTGTTTGGCGTAATTAGATTATTCAGGATGTTTATTTTTGTAATGACGTACGTGTTCTTTATATCTTATGTCAAAATTTTGAAGTGTTTGCCCAATATATACCGAACTACAAAAAGAACAATTTAAACGGTAAATGCCCGATTTCATGATATCATGTGTTCTGTCTTTAGCATTAAATAAAAATGAAAAAGTGTTAGTGTTGGTTTTAAATGTTATTTTATAATTGTTGGTTTTTCTTAGTATATGTGCAATTTTTTCTATTTTGCCAAAATATGGTATAGATATGTAATTTGTGTCTTCTGTTTGATTGTCAATGAAATATATTCTTTTGATAGCTAACCTATAATCTTTTTGTTTAATTAAAGTGTCAATCATGTTCGGATTGTAACGATTTGCATGTGCTAGTTGTTTAATGGTTGATATCTCTTTGCTAAAATCTGATTTTGTTAGTGGAATAGTTAAAGCTCTGTGTACTAATGATCTGTAGGCTGCTATTTTATGTGTATTATGGTGACAAGATTCATTTGGTATTGTTATGTCTGTTTGTGTTGGTTTTCTGTATATGGAAAATTCAAATAGATTGTCTGCGTTAATCTTGATATTTAAGTCTAGAAAGTTTATAGCCCTGTTTTGTTCTGTTTCTAGTGTAAATTTTATGTTAAGGTGGATACTGTTAATAAGAATTAAAAATTCATTGATAACCTCAAAAGAACTGTCAAAACAAGCTTTATGAAAAAGGTAGCACAACACTTAAATATGTTGTTTTAGAAGGTATTTAATTTTAAGACTTCTGTTTTTGAATTTCTTTCTTCTAAAAAACAAGAGCCCATACAAACTTAATTCACGTTACGTTTTATAATTTTTCGTTAATAATAACAGTATTATTAATCTCTGGAAATTATTAAAAGGACTGGAATACGGTAACAAACACTTATTACACTTTAGTTATAACTCTTTAAATTATAAGAAACTAATTATTAAATTTTGGTACGGTATTTATAATAGTGATTCTAATTAAATCAAATTAGATTTCAGTATTTTTCACAATTACTGTTACTGTATTTGGGAAGTGCCATCGGCAAAACAACCCCTGTACGTATCGATCATAGACGGAAGAGCTCCGCACTCTATTAGTGTTTATTGCGGACTTTCTAAATTGAAAATATTTCGGCGATCGTGTGGTTTTTTGGAAGGGCAAATTTCTAAATGAACCAGTAAAAGAAATGATGAGATTTTTCCTAAGCCAATGAGGTATAATTAGGTCACATTATTCCAGAGCATTTTCAACGAAAACTTTCGGGGCAACTCAATATCACTCGCAGGTGTGTTTTATACATCCTGTTTTGGAGAATATTATTTGTCTATTTCGCGTATACAAAGGTTACTTTGTGACACTGTTTTTGCGAAAAACAGTTACACAAAGTGCTACTTTAACTCCTACTTTGCTCCTTCAACTAAGGCTGGCAGTAAGTAAATTTTGCTGCCAGCCTACTCTGTCAGTCTGTCTGTGATAGGTACTAATAAGTATTCATTAACTGGCGCCGCTTTGAAAATTTGAATGTTATCATGCTCAGAAATAACACCAAGAATAATGAAACATACTTATTTTTATTATAAATAATTATTTTGATAAGACAATCATGTACTCAATCAACGTTTTACTGTTTCTATTACAATAAACATTTTTTATCTTATATCAGAAGAAACAACTAAGCTGTCATCTTTTTTAAACTTGAATGTTTTCCTGCCTACGTAATTTTTTCAAAATGACAGTGAATGTCATTGTATGCGTTATCAGTTATTACCAACATTACCACATCGAAAATACCCGAGTGTACATTTTCCCATTTCTTTAAAGTAAATTGTAAATTAAGGCGAAATAGACAAAGTAGTATGTAAAACACGTGTTACAATTCCTTTTCGTAATACTTGTATATTGCTTAACTCGCCGCCTCGCGGCTCGTTAAGCAAACTTACACTCGTATTACAAACATCGTCATTGTAACACTAGTTGTACAATATACTATTGTCGCTACTTGAACAAGTGTACAACCACCATTTACAGAAACTATAAATTAAAAGCCTTAATGGATTTTTGACGTGAAACCTTTGATAAGGGAACTAATCTTGCTTTTTCAGCCTATATAAATACAATATTGAAAACAATTTTGTTCTAGAATATTATATTCCACAAGAACAATTCCTATTGTCCATCAGAACATGAAATAATAAACATTAACACTTGCAAATCTGCAGATTTTTCTAGAAGCATATTTTATTAGTCTGGGGATATTTTTTGAAAGTGACCTTTCACTCATATTTATACAGAATACCAACGTAATTTTAAATCAAGAAAAATATATAATAATATGCAGGACCGCACTAAGGGTTTTTATCAATTATGCAAACAAAATTGCATTTTTCGGAAAAAACGAACCGCTACAATTGTTCTAAAAATGAAAACAAACTTCTATTTAGATTGCAATTGAAACTGTCCGAAAATACTTCCAAAATATATTCTTTACCCGGTAAATTAATTCAAGCCTTTTTGATCCAGTAGAGCACAAGACATGACTGGAAGCGTCGTAAAATGAACTAGTCTTTCTTTCTTTTACTTCCATCTCAATTTTACCTGAAATGTAGTTTAATTTGTACAAGAACTGTTTAAGGATATCGTTTTTCAAAATGGTCTAAGCGTTTATACTCATGATTTACCACATAGTAATAATTTGTTTTGATAACACAATAAATAAATAAACAAATTAATTGTAGAATAATAAACACAAGTTTTATTTATTTGACATGAATAAGGAAAACACATCGATTCAAATAGGTTTTATTTTGAAAGTTATTTTAAAATAAAGAAAACAAAATTAATTCAATTTTAAATTGCCATTGAAATCAAACTCTTAGACTGATTAATTAATTTTCAAACTTATATAAACTATTCAAATAATGAAATTGATAACCAAATAACTTAATTAAATTTGTTTTTAAGTACTAAACTTCTGTAATTTAAAATTGTTATGGAATTTCTATTTTTTTTTAATTTTATAGAATTTTGTTGATAAATCTGATTGCCCATTTTGTTTTTATCTTTTTAACCTGGTACCAGAAAGATAAATATTTAATAAGTGCACTTCCTTTGTTATTAATTAGGTGTAACACAAACACAGGCTTGGAATTAACCCGTTAAAATCTTCTCTGGTACCGAGACCCGACCTTCGTTGAAATAAAGTGTGAAATCTGTCTAGCCAAATATTTGACTGCCAACCTGAATCAGTTTTTATTCCAATAAAGCAATATTACTAGGATTGTAATAAATTGGAAATCCAAATTAAATCATTGGATAAGAAACTTTTTTCTTGCGTAACATATACGGTAAATAAATGATAAACAAATTAAATTTGAGTTTTGTTTATGATAAAGGTTACATAGCCTAACTTTTTCTTCGATCTGAGAAGCAACAAGGTTCGTCCTTTACCCACAAGATGAACTTGTATACTGTTTTTTCATTGCAGCCATATTTGTACTTGAAAACAAATGAAAAATTAACACCTTGACTTTTATGACTTCACTATAAATAAATGATACAAGAATTGTAATCAATTCTTTCAATCTAATTCATCAAATCATTTTGTAATTCAAGTCCAACCACAAATGTCAAACAGCACAACTAAATGTACAACATTTTCCCAAAAAGAATACTTTAGGGCACATCATTACATGGTACATCTGTATCATACTATTTATCAACTTCTTTGAATAAAATTACATTATCAACAAACAATTCTATAAGAGAAAATTCATAAAATCGCTTGGAGATATTATCGTAATGATGGTGTTACTTGGAACTTGTTTTGGATACCTTACTACAACTTAAAATAAGAAAATCTTATACAATTCACGTACTCCATACAATATTTAACAAAGCTGCAACAAATTGTTGAACTAAATGAAATAATTTAAAATGCTTTGCTAATAATCCAAGCCGTGCAATGAAAAGGTGAAAACTCAAATAAACAAATGAAACTCACCATTCTTTTCCATCGATCGTTTCTTTCGTTCTTTCTAACATGAGTTTTGTCATTGCATTTTTAGCATCACATAATAGTGTAATTGATCTCCAATTTGCGGACCTAGTTAAATCGCGTTTTTTCGGTAACTCAATAATTATATCTTGTGCGCATTCCATGGTTTATATCTTCCTTAGTAATATGTAGAATATCAGTATTTACTTTTATTAACTCGACTGGCATATCGCCAATACCAGCCGTTGTGTCGTCCTTTAGTTTGATTTTTGTCTTCTTAATTCCATCTTCCTTGTTTATGTTTATTGTTTCATTTCTACATTCATAATTTTGTTTTTTTACATCACTATCACCACGTTCTCTTTAAAAAGTTTTGTAGTGTATTCTATCCACCTGTATTTTATATCCTATTCTATATTATAGTTTTCTCTCACTTTTCCTCGTAACATCATAGCTACTTCTCTTTCGCTAGTCGCGATTTCTTCTTTCTTTGCAGAATATAGTATAACTAGTGTTGCCACTACTTAATCGTATACATCCTTCCTCATTTTATCTAGTTCCACTTATTGTACCTATTGTATTGATTTTGTTCATATGCATTTTATTAGCTATTTATTTATTCTGGTTTGCTTATATCAAAGCTCGTTCTAACATTACAACAGGGTCCCTCTGCTTTCTACTTCATCTTTAGTTTTTCTTTTACGATTACTCTTATTATGGTTCTTGTTTTTCATTATTTTACTTTCTCTTGCATTAGTCCTTGCTTCATTTGAGGGTCTTGGGTTTTTTAGTGAGCTTGTTTCGTTCTCATACGTTCTCATTCCACTGCCCCTGTCAGAGCATTTGTATCATTTGCACTGTTTAACTGTTTTGTGTAATATCTCTATTTAGCATCTTCCTGGTGTTTTTTCTTCTCTTCTAAAAGATATAAATTATTTAGAACATGTTTTATGTTTTACTGCACTAACTATAAATTGTATTTTACATTATTAGTTTTATTTCCACCTTCACTATCGTTTTTTATAAATTGTATATCTATACTAATATTATAAAGAGGAAAGATTTGTATGTTTGTAACGAATAAACTCAAAAACGACTGGACCGATTTCAATTCTTTTACCATTAGAATGCTACATTATCCCTGAGTAATATAGACTATATTTATTACTAGAAAAAATTAGGGATCTCTACTAAAACTTAAATAATGTAACCCAAGGTGTACAAATATTAGCCATAAAATGTCTTTCATCGCATGCGCTGCAGAAACTATTGATGATAGAACAAAAAAATGTTCTACAATATTAAGGAGCATATCAATATCTACAAAAAACTTCAGGATAACGTATGTCCAACTATTGTAGTTATGTCACTATAACTACTTTTTACATTTTAAAAGTTGACAGAAATGCCGACCAAAATCAGACAATGTTATCCATACCTTTCTATTAATCCTTATCCAAATAAATCACTTCGTATTCAAGACTGTTTCAATACCTGTAGATTACTTTTTGAATCATTCAAATAGAACATTCCATTCAAAAGATATTACGAATTTAAAAATGTCAATCTAAACAAAATACTAATAGTAAAATAAACGACGCCGCGCCGTGGCCGCACGTAGAGCAGCGGCCAACACGATTGACTTCATAAGAAAAATATAAATAGTAATTTGAAAAAAAACTACTTATGTCCTGCATAAAGATACATTTACTCTACGTTTATCCCAAAATGTTTAAAAGTAAATGTCCACCCGTGCGAATCCGGGACGGACCGCTAGTTTTTTATAAAAAGACATTTTGTAACAAAGGCGGTAGCACAATTTATAGCTAGGCGTTGTCATGGTGTTGTGGTTAAGCAACAAAGTAGTTTCCATAGCTTTTTGTTGATGAGCATTGTAAAATTTTACAGGTCTCTTTTAGGAGCCCGTAAGTTTTTACAGGGCTGTAGTTGTAACTACTGATTTACTTAGTTACTATAAATGCCTGTAAAGAGACATTTACATAGAAAGGAAATAAAATAATTTTATGCGTCTTATAAGTAAGCGTAGACGTAGATGCTATTATGACAATTGGTCGTTATTGTATAAATGTCATATTCTACTAACTTGTAGAACTTTTACAGGTCAGCTGTCAGTTTTACAAGTCAGTAGCTCGTAAAAGTAACTTTTCGTTGTTTGTGTTCTGTTACATTAAATGACGACGACGAGTGAGTAACAAATAAATTCTTTTTCTACTGCCACATTCTAAAAGAGATGTGCAATATAAATTTTATTGCACACTTCTGATGAAATTATATTTTTAGGCTGGAAACAATAAACGAAATTATATTTGTTAAATTAAATATTACATTTACATCACATTGCATTTAAATTGCCTGTAAAACCTGTAACGGTACATTTTCTATCGGCCTCAAGTATGTAGAATTTTATATTTATATTTACAAAAATCTTAAGTTCGGTTCTGAAAATTTGCATTCTTTTTAAAATATAAGCGTTTAAAAAAAATGATAATTCAAGGCGTTCGCAGTTTTAGAGGAAAAATCAATACTTGCTTTTTAGTTGCTGTGCCCTGATTCGTTAAGCCAAAACACGCCACTCGTTGTTGATTGGGTACTTAGAAAAAATTAATACTGTTCGTGAGTGAGACCTCGCTATTGGCTGATATTTCTACGCGGAAATAAGAACGCGGAGATTGGGGTTGTAGCGTCGCGTCACTACTTGCTTCCGGCCTGTGCCTCGTGGCACACGACTCTCGTTTGATCTTCCAGTAATGAAGGTTGATATTATTGAATTCTCGTTCTTGTTTAAATAATTAAAGAAGAGAATCTCCCGCTCAAGCATAGAGTGTGGACGTCTTTCGATTGAGTTCCGATAAATAGTGGTTGATTTTGAATCAATGTTATCGAATTACAGTTTATTAATCCTTTAGAATTAAAATAAATTCTAAATACAGTACAGTACAGTCTTAGTGTTATTTTGTTGCAAAGTGCAAGTTTTGAAAGGATTTACGTTTCGTTAAATCGTGTTTGAAAGATTTATAATTTTGTATCGCGAATAAACAATAGTGGTTCATTTTATGGTGAAGAACTACTAAAAACAATTATTTCGTTTCGTTTGGTTTTAAGACTAGTGCAGTTTATCATAAAGAAAAACCACTTAAATTTGATCCAGAATTGAAAGACAGATTCTCGTTCTCCTATAAATTAACACAGTAAATTAGAACTTCGCGCAAAGAATGTAAACGCATTAAGTGCTACTTGTGATTAAGATTATTTAAATTTCTGAGAAACATTACCGTTTTATTTCGTGAATAAAAGTGAATACGCTATAACTTATAAACAATTTAAAATCTTGGATTGTTTAATGTGTGCTCGATCAAACTTATTTGTGAAATCATATGCGCAAATGACAGTAATTGAATTGAATCTCATCCTTGGATTCTACTATCTGAAAATCAACACTTCCAGACCAAGTTAATGTTAACAACGATCTTCCGAAATAGAGGCCATTTTCCAATTTCTAATGGATTGTTTTTGTTTCTCTTCTACGAGTTTAGTTGGATAAAAACGAAAGGTATTGTACTTTATAAGAAATTGTTTATTATTGCAGTTTAGTTTAAGAATCCTTTATACAAGGAATTTTGTAATTTTTTATTAGTAAGACAACTCTCTATAGTATCTAGAAAATTCAAATCTTTAATGTTAAAGAATTTTAAAATAATCAATGCTGATAATATTTAGACTAATCTAATTTGCATAATATCCTTTAGATATTTGTTTGTCGATTTTTTCGACGAAGTCAAGTTTACATAATTTTAATAATTAAATAAATTTTGCTGAATAATTCTATTTGACCAATCTAATAAATTTCTTGGTTACTTTTGCTGATTAAAAGGTTTTATGTAAATCTGTTTTGAGTTATTTTGGTGTAATTATCTTAGATAGGTTAATCGTTATTAAATGAATATTGATTTTACTTGTAATAAACCTATGTCGTGTGTGTTTTATTATTCAAGTGCTTTGTTATTTTTTATCTATTTTCTTATTGTTTAATAAATGTTTTCAGTTTATACTAAAGATCTAAAAACGGAACCATATAATTATGAACATTTTATTTCATTTTTATTCCAAATTTTAAAACATAAACAAAATCTTTTCAATCTAATATTTAATTCATTTTCTGGTTAGTGAATTTAATATTTTTTAAGCTTATTTAATTAACATCATTGGTTGTTTATACTAATAAACACGTTTAAGCTTCATAATCAGATGGCGCCCTTTTTGAGTTATTATTTGTGTTCTGAAACCTTTATCTACTCCGTTTCACAATTTATACAACTGTGGAACCAATACCTACGACCTGAATACTAAATTTGTAAGAGAGAGCTAAATCTCAAGCCGTGGTGAATATTCTGAGTATTGTATGATAAAGTAAGTATGAATAATTTTATAGTTTTTATTGTTTATCTTGTGTGAAAAAACGAAAAGTTATAATTGGCGCCCGCGTTGTTTCGTTTGTGAGTTTTTAAAAAGTTACAAACCTCTACATTAAGCAGTTTTAAATATGAGACGATAAGGCTGGGCATTTACTGATGTTGATTAATTCCAACAACCTAAACTGTATCTTTTTCGTGCATGCAGAAAAATCTTCAGATGTTCCAGGTGTCTTGGGTGTAGTATCATGTACTTTCTCCAAATTTGATCAGGATCGAATATATTTTGTTGTGTTGCAACACGCTCGTACGCAAACATATAGTTTATGGGCTAATGATCCAAATTACTATTGAACGTAATAGTCCATTCATTAGAGGCATAAGAAAGGTATTTTGGTGCAAAAGGTTGAGGAGTTTTGAAACTTGGCAGGAGTGTAGACCTGGGGGTCCTAAGTATCACTCTACGTTGGCGACCTCGAGCGATCGCAGCTCGCTCGGCCATCTTGAAAAAATGGATCCCAAAATTATCGCGCTGGCATGTGTATGGCAGATCGTCTGCAAAGGACACATTGGAACCAAACTTGGAACCAAAAACCAAAGTTTTGCAAAGTTGCGTCCAAGAACAAATTTACTCTCGCGTCCCTACCACCCACAAGAGATGCTGTAAGACAGCATTGTCTGCGAACGTACTAGCAAGTCGCGATGTAGTGTGGCAGTGAAAAAGATCCTGAGCAATATGGCTAGCAGAAAAGGAGGCATGGGCTCGATGCTATTCGCGCTACATCAGAACCACATTTTAAAATCGATATCCTGTAAATGTTAAAAATGCTGTTCAGGAGCGTGTGGATGTCGGAAAAAGGCTTAAAGTGCTCGGTGCTGTGTCTCTATTGTAACGGGACAGCATGTACTCGTAAAACATTCCCGATTTTATTGCAAATTCCGATCCCCGAACACCAATACGAGGCTGATGACGTCCTTGATTCGTTGGACTGGGTGTTGGAGAAAACTGGAGACGAACAAGATTAGTAAACATAGACATTCAAGGATGAATCTACTTTAGGTACGCTAATTGGCGGTTAATTCGTAAAAAGTAGCGCAAATGGCGCCTTTCTGCGATTTTTAAAAACTCGACCTACTGTTCGGCCCTGTAACTCGAAAAGTATTAGTTTGACGAAAACAATGTATAGGAGTAATTTTGTAGCAAAGTTTATAACAATGTATAGGAGCAATTTTGTAGCAACGTTTACCCTCTCCAACTCTTAATCAGAAACGTTTTTTCTAAGACCTACAGGATCCGAGTTATATGCCAAAAACTGATCTTGGGCGCACCTTTTTAAGATGGCAGCGTGGGCGGTGATCGCTCGACGTCGTAAACTTAGGGGTCATACTTAGGGTCATCAAGTCTACAATCCTACTAGGTTTTAAAACTCTTCAACCTTTTACACCAAAAAAGTACCTAATGACTGGACTATAACACCGGCACCGATTGCAGAGTAAACGTTGAGCGGGCGGTATAAACGGTATGCCCTCTTATAATTTCCTGGTTGTTATGGATGTTTATTTAGTACGTATAACAGGTATAAACAACAAATAATTATAATATAAAATAACAAATAGTCGTGAAATTTGATTAACTTGCTTAAAGTTTATTTGTCATTTCTAGTAATTGAGTAAATATTTCGCCAATCCTAAAGGAACAGGACTATTGGCAACCAAGGAAGTTATTGTTTCTCTCATTACATTTGTTTGAACGTAAACAGTCGGAGAAGTGTCAACATACATATATTAGCTATCATAAAGCAGAATTAATTTGATATTTAAACGACAGTAATAATTTAATTAGACTCATCTCGAAAAAGTGTATAGTATTTAAAATAGTGAAAATTTATATTTTGAACTCACTAACTAGGAAGTAGCGTTCGACGCACTCTGTAGTCAACCGGGAACACGCATTTCCCGGTTTACTAAACCGGGAAATACATGGCCTACTTTTCACGAGTTGGCCACTTGTCTGTGAAACATGTACTAAAAATTTAGTACATGTCTCAATTTCAAATTGAAAATTTCAGTTATCTAAAAATTATTAGCTGGTGGTCTCCCATCGAACCAGCTTCGAACTGCGAATTATTTGAGGTTAGGAATTTTGCAAGGTTGACAAACAGTGGGCGAACACATCAAGCAAGTAAATAAATTAAGTATTAATCATTATTCCTTAATAATACTAATAAGAATATTTGTAAACATGTTTAAATAAACCTTTATTGTTTATTATTCCACACTGAACTAGTAAATATGATTCAACTAAACTATATTTTTTTAGGTTAACCTGTGTTACTAGCGTTATTATTGTACACATTAATCGTACAATTTGTACAATTGAAAATTGAATTTGCGGAACTTTCTGCAGGATATGGGTTGAAGTTTGAAAAGGTAGACTATGTTAAATTTACAGTTTTAGGTACTGAAGATGATGGTCCTGCTATTGGTTGCATCAATTTTTCGGCAACGTTGATTTTATTTTGCACGGAATCATCCACGTATCCTTCCGCTACACTTGAAGATTTCCAGCCTCCAAATTTTTTTAATGTTAACAAATCACCACCATTGTTAGCTAGCAGGGTGGCAGCACTTCTTCGGAAACAATGACCACTATAATCTTTCGGAGCCTCTAATTTCAGATATTCTGCCACCTGGGATGGAATTTTGCCAATTGTATTAATCCCAACAGACGAATTTATACACATCCCATTTCTGTAAGTACAAAAAAATCGTTGGGTGGCTCCTGGTCTTAATTCTTTGTATTTTAGCAATAAATTTATCCATTCTGGATTTGTGATAGCAAAACGTCGTGGAACATTATTTTTTGTTTCTGGCACACTAACCAAGATAACATCACCTTTAAATTCAATGTCATTAATTGACATTTTTCATAATTCTTCACGCCTGCAGGCGCCAGAGATACCCATTATTACCACTGCCTGTAGAATGTTACGTTGATTGTAATGTTAATAATAAATATTGTGTACATACCTTCATTAACAAGAATGAGTCATCTGGGGCTTCATGAATGAATTTAGTAATTTCGCAATTCTGTAGAGTTTTTGATTTTTTTGGTTGTAAATTTTGTGTTGCTTTTTTTAAAAATGCTATTAATTTGTTATATTTTGATATGTCTATATTATTTTTTATCAATAAACATGATCTTAACATAGAGTATGTCGGCCACAACGATTTTGTACTTTGAAAAGTTTGAAAATATGCCAATAAACAATTTTCTGTATAATTATGAACTTTGTTGGACTTGCACCATGTTATAAATTTAGTGTACGTCAATTCATATCTATGCTTAGATTTGTCGGGAAGCAAATTTTTTACAGCTGCATTAGCAGCGTCCCGGATTTCGGGTGGTGTACAATTTATTTCGGAATCGGACATTTTATAATTTTTGGGCACAGACTTAACACAAAAAAATTAACTGGCCACCACAATATTAATAACTGTCAAAGTAGCAATTGTTACGGCCATGGCATGCCTGTTTCAAATGTTTGAAGCAAAAGTAAAATCCAAGAGATATAATTTTTGTTCGATATTTTTAAGAAAGATTTTGTTCGTTTCAAAAAATATTGTACAATACTCGTGCGTGAACAATTTTCCCGCGTTCACGCAGATGAAACACTCGCTCCCTGCGGTCGCTCGTGCTTCAAACTTGCGTTCACGCGGGAAAATTGTTTTCCCGCACTTGTATCGTAAATAACTATTTTCCGGCTATGTTTGCAAACTTAACTGGAAAACTAGGATGTTTTCCGTCTCCTACTTGATGTAAGTTTACAGTAAACGTTCTTCCCACCTGACTCGCTAGAAAGTATTCATATGGGATTCCACGGAACATCGCTTCGCAAAATGTAACGAAAAATCATGTAGATGTTGTGATATCAGTCCAATATTTAATGCCATGGCAGTAATTCACTCGATGGCACTTATCAGAAGATCGTAATTGTTATCATCTTGTTATTAACAAACTCAAACAGACGAGGCCTTTGAAATTTGCTTCATTTGGCAACAAATGTGCAGTCTACAATAGTAGTCTGCCATGGCATGCGCTGCATGCACGGAAGAATGGTATCAATGCAAGATATGCACTCGCTGGGTCCATAACTCATGTGGTATCAAAGGAAATCTTAAGTTCTTTGGAATAAGTGTTTTTGGTATTTAAGGGACTACTGTGTAAGTTATGTCATCCAAATGTTTACCTAACTGTTAAAAAATAAATTTTAATTTAAAACCAAATATATTTATTTAAATTTAGTTGTGTTTTATATTAGCTTAAGCAAAAGAGTACGCATGAGATGACTCGTTCAAATCCATAATGAGTTGAAAGAGCCGATTAACTTGTTTTTTTTTGTTCAATCTCCTTGAGTATTTCTTTAATTTATGAAAATTAATTAATTTAATATTTATTTTATTAAGCAGCATAAAAGTCTTAATCGAAAATTGGTATAATAAATCTAGCGTATGGTAATTTATGTACATATTAACTACCAACTTTGAACCGGCGTGAAGTTAACAGCTAAAAGCTAGCAGCCAAATTCCCGAAAATATCCGAATGCCCATAGGCGGAGGGTTTAAGTAAATATTAAATAGCAGCATTTAATAAAAATAATTAAGACATCAAGGCGTCATCCTTTCCAATTTAAAATCGGTGAGGGACTACATGATAAGGTAACAAATCATTTTCTAAAAGGACAACCCCGTAGCAGCAGTCTAAGGGTAGCTGCCATCAACCCCTAACTAAAAAATATAACTTAAATATGAAGGCGTCATCCTTTCCAATTTAAAATCGGTGTGGGAGTACATGATAAGGTAACACATCATTTCCCAAAAGGACAACCCCTTAGCAGCCGTCTAAGGGTAGCTGCCATCAACCCCTAACTAAAAAAATATAATTTAAATATGAAGGCGTCATCCTTTCCAATTTAAAATAGGTGTGGGAGTACATGATAAGGTAACACATCATTTGCCAAAAGGACAACCCCTTAGCAGCCGTCTAAGGGTAGCTGCCATCAACCCCTAAATAAAAAAATAAAATTTTAATATGAAGGCGTCATCCTTTCCAATTTAAAATCGGTGTGGGAGTACATGATAAGGTAACACATTATTTCCCAAAAGGACAACCCCTTAGCAGCCGTCTAAGGGTAGCTGCCATCAACCCCTAATTAAAAAAATATAATTTAAAGATGAAGGCGTCATCCTTTCCAATTTAAAAACGGTGTGGGAGTACATGATAAGGTAACACATCATTTCCCAAAAGGGCAATCCCTTAGCAGCCGTCTAAGGGTAGCTGCCATCAACCCCTAACTAAAAGAATATAATTTAAATATGAAGGCGTCATCCTTTCCAATCTCAAATCGGCATGGGAGTACATGATAAGGTAACACATTATTTCCCAAAAGGACAACCCCTTAGCAGCCGTCTAAGGGTAGCTGCCATCAACCCCTAATTAAAAAAATATAATTTAAAGATGAAGGCGTCATCCTTTCCAATTTAAAAACGGTGTGGGAGTACATGATAAGGTAACACATCATTTCCCAAAAGGGCAATCCCTTAGCAGCCGTCTAAGGGTAGCTGCCATCAACCCCTAAATAAAAAAATAAAATTTTAATATGAAGGCGTCATCCTTTCCAATTTAAAATCGGTGTGGGAGTACATGATAAGGTAACACATTATTTCCCAAAAGGACAACCTCTTAGCAGCCGTCTAAGGGTAGCTGCCATCAACCCCTAATTAAAAAAATATAATTTAAAGATGAAGGCGTCATCCTTTCCAATTTAAAAACGGTGTGGGAGTACATGATAAGGTAACACATCATTTCCCAAAAGGGCAATCCCTTAGCAGCCGTCTAAGGGTAGCTGCCATCAACCCCTAACTAAAAGAATATAATTTAAATATGAAGGCGTCATCCTTTCCAATCTCAAATCGGCGTGGGAGTACATGATAAGGTAACACATCATTTCCCAAAAGGACAACCCCTTAGCAGCCGTCTAAGGGTAGCTGCCATCAACCCCTAATTAAAAAAATATAATTTAAAGATGAAGGCGTCATCCTTTCCAATTTAAAAACGGTGTGGCAGTACATGATAAGGTAACACATCATTTCCCAAAAGGGCAATCCCTTAGCAGCCGTCTAAGGGTAGCTGCCATCAACCCCTAACTGAAAGAATATAATTTAAATATGAAGGCGTCATCCTTTCCAATCTCAAATCGGCGTGGGAGTACATGATAAGGTAACACATCATTTCCCAAAAGGACAACCCCTTAGCAGCCGTCTAAGGGTAGCTGCCATCAACACCTACTTAAAAAAATATAATTTAAAGATGAAGGCGTCATCCTTTCCAATTTAAAAACGGTGTGGGAGTACATGATAAGGTAACACATCATTTCCCAAAAGGGCAATCCCTTAGCAGCCGTCTAAGGGTAGCTGCCATCAACCCCTAACTAAAAGAATATAATTTAAATATGAAGGCGTCATCCTTTCCAATTTAAAATCGGTGTGGGAGTACATGATAAGGTAACACATTATTTCCCAAAAGGACAACCCCTTAGCAGCCGTCTAAGGGTAGCTGCCATCAACCCCTAATTAAAAAAATATAATTTAAAGATGAAGGCGTCATCCTTTCCAATTTAAAAACGGTGTGGGAGTACATGATAAGGTAACACATCATTTCCCAAAAGGGCAATCCCTTAGCAGCCGTCTAAGGGTAGCTGCCATCAACCCCTAACTGAAAGAATATAATTTAAATATGAAGGCGTCATCCTTTCCAATCTCAAATCGGCGTGGGAGTACATGATAAGGTAACACATCATTTCCCAAAAGGACAACCCCTTAGCAGCCGTCTAAGGGTAGCTGCCATCAACCCCTAATTAAAAAAATATAATTTAAAGATGAAGGCGTCATCCTTTCCAATTTAAAAACGGTGTGGGAGTACATGATAAGGTAACACATCATTTCCCAAAAGGGCAATCCCTTAGCAGCCGTCTAAGGGTAGCTGCCATCAACCCCTAACTAAAAGAATATAATTTAAATATGAAGGCGTCATCCTTTCCAATTTAAAATCGGCGTGGGAGTACGTGATAAAGTATCACATCATTTCCCAAAAGGACAACCCCTTAGCAGCCGTCTAAGGGTAGCTGCCATCAACCCCTAACTAAAAAAATAAAATTTAAATATGAAGGCGTCATCCTTTCCAATTTAAAATCGGCGTGGGAGTACATGATAAGGTGTCACATCATTTCCCAAAAGGACAACTCCTTAGCAGCCGTCTAAGGGTAACTGCCATCAACCCCTAACTAAAAAGTAAAATTTAAATATGAAGGCGTCATCCTTTCCAATTTAAAATCGGTGTGGGAGTACATGATAAGGTAACACATCATTTCCCAAAAGGACAACCCCTTAGCAGCCGTCTAAGGGTAGCTGCCATCAACCCCTAACTAAAAAAATAAAATTTAAATATGAAGGCGTCATCCTTTCCAATTTAAAATCGGTGTGGGAGTACATGATAAGGTAACACATCATTTCCCAAAAGGACAACCCCTTAGCAGCCGTCTAAGGGTAGCTGCCATCAACCCCTAACTAAAAAAATAAAATTTAAATATGAAGGCGTCATCCTTTCCAATTTAAAATCGGCGTGGGAGTACATGATAAGGTAACACATCATTTCCCAAAAGGACAACCCCTTAGCAGCCGTCTAAGGGTAGCTGCCATCAACCCCTAACTAAAAAAATATAATTTAAATATGAAGGCGTCATCCTTTCCAATTTAAAATCGGCGTGGGAGTACATGATAAGGTAACACATCATTTCCCAAAAGGACAACCTCTTAGCAGCCGTCTAAGGGTAGCTGCCATCAACCCCTAACTAAAAAAATATAATTTAAATATGAAGGCGTCATCCTTTCCAATTTAAAATCGGTGTGGGAGTACATGATAAGGTAAAACATCATTTTCCAAAAGGACAACTCCTTAGCAGCCGTCTAAGGGTAGCTGCCATCAACCCGTAACTAACAAAAATAATTTAAATATGAAGGCGTCATCCTTTCTAATTTAAAATAGGTGTGGGAGTATATGATAAGGTAACACATCATTTCCCAAAAGGACAACCCCTTAGTAGACGTTTAAGGGTAGCTGCCATCAACCCCTAACTAAAAAAATATAATTTAAATATGAAGGCGATATCCTTTCCAATTTAAAATCGGTGTGGGAGTACATGATAAGGTAACACATCATTTGCCAAAAGGGAAACCCCTTAGCAGCCGTGTAAGGGTAGCTGCCATCAACCCCTAACTAAAAAAATATAATTTAAATATGAAGGCGTCATCCTTTCCAATTTAAAATCGGTGTGGGAGTACATGATAAGGTAACACATCATTTCCCAAAAGGACAACCCCTTAGCAGCCGTGTAAGTGTAGCTGCCATCAACGCCTAACTAAAAAAATATAATTTAAAGATGAAGGCGTCATCCTTTCCAATTTAAAATAGGTGTGGGAGTACATGATAAGGTAATACATCATTTGCCGAAAGGACATCCCCTTAGCAGCCGTGTAAGGGTAGCTGCCATCAACCCCTAACTAAAAAAATACAATTTAAATATGAAGGCGTCATCCTTTCCAATTTAAAATAGGTGTGGGAGTACATGATAAGGTAACACATCATTTCCCTAAAGGACAACCCCTTAGCAGCCGTCTAAGGGTTGCTGCCATCAACCCCTAACTAAAAAGTAAAATTTAAATATGAAGGCGTCATCCTTTCCAATTTAAAATCGGTGTGGGAGTACATGATAAGGTAACACATCATTTCCCAAAAGGACAACCCCTTAGCAGCCGTCTAAGGGTAGCTGCCATCAACCCCTAACTAAAAAAATAAAATTTAAATATGAAGGCGTCATCTTTTCCAATTTAAAATCGGTGTGGGAGTACATGATAAGGTAACACATCATTTCCCAAAAAGACAACCCCTTAGCAGCCGTCTAAGGGTAGCTGCCATCAACCCCTATCTAAAAAAATATAATTTAAATATGAAGGCATCATCCTTTCCAATTTAAAATCGGCGTGGGAGTACATGATAAGGTAACACATCATTTCCCAAAAGGACAACCTCTTAGCAGCCGTCTAAGGGTAGCTGCCATCAACCCCTAACTAAAAAAATATAATTTAAATATGAAGGCGTCATCCTTTCCAATTTAAAATCGGTGTGGGAGTACATGATAAGGTAAAACATCATTTTCCAAAAGGACAACTCCTTAGCAGCCGTCTAAGGGTAGCTGCCATCAACCCCTAACTTAAAGAATATAATTTAAATATGAAGGCGTCATCCTTTCCAATTTAAAATCGGTGTGGGAGTACATGATAAGGTAGCACATCATTTCCCTAAAGGACAACCCCTTAGCAGCCGTCTAAGGGTAGCTGCCATCAACCCCTAACTAAAAAAATATAATTTAAATATGAAGGCGTCATCCTTTCCAATTTAAAATCGTCGTGGGAGTACATGATAAGGTATCACATCATTTCCCAAAAGGACAACCCCTTAGCAGCCGTCAAAGCGTAGCTGCCATCAACCCCTAACTTAAAGAATATAATTTAAATATGAAGGCGTCATCCTTTCCAATATAAAATTGGTGTGGGGTATATGATAAGGTAGCACATCATTTCCCAAAAGGACAACACCTTAACAGCTTTCTAAGGGTAGCTGCCTTCAACCCCTAACTAAAAAAATATAATTTAAATATGAAGGCGTCATCCTTTCCAATTTGAAATCGGTGTGGTAGTACATGATAAGGTAACATATCATTTGTCAAAAGGACAACCTCTTAGCAGCCGTGTAAGTGTAGCTGCCATCAACGCCTAACTAAAAAAATATAATTTAAATATGAAGGCGTCATCCTTTCCAATTTAAAATAGGTGTGGGAGTACATGATAAGGTAACACATCATTTGCCGAAAGGACAACCTCTTAGCAGCCGTCTAAGGGTAGCTGCCATCAACCACTAACTAAAAAAATATAATTTAAATATGAAGGCGTCATCCTTTCCAATTTAAAATAGGTGTGTGAGTACATGATAAGATAACACATCATTTCCCAAAAGGGCAACTCCTTAGCAGCCGTCTAAGGATATCTGCCATCAACCCCTAACTAAAAAAAATAATTTATACACGACAAACTGTACTTTCGCTTAGATTTAGTGAAAAAATTACCGATTTTAAATTTTCCTCTGATAATTCATTAATAATTGTCTGGGACCTTATAGTCGCATGATGTTTTAAGAAATATTGCTTGAAGTGGTCGTTCTTTTCTACAAATATAGATGGCACAACGGCTACTTGTCGCTTTTAATGTTAATTGAAGAAGTTATATATAGTGAACCGACACGAGATGGCCTCATTTATGCATGTGAACTGATATCCCATAGTAAGGTCTCGTTTATTTTTATAAAAGTACATCATTTATTTTTGCTACAGTCATGGCTTGCAAGAGCAATAAAGGGCATAGGCAATAAAAGCCTATGAAATTATATCCACGGAATTATTAAAAGTGTGTTCTCCTTTTAACTTCAACGTCGGCGTCGAAAGTACTTGTTGCCAAAACATAGCCCATAAACTTAAAGGCTCAAGGAATGGCTACTTCAGTATTATAAAGAATATAATTAATAAGAACGACCAATTCAAGCAATATTTCTTAAAACATCATGGGACTATAAGGTCCAAGACAATTATTAATGAATTATCAGAGGAAAATTTAAAATCTGTTATTTTTTGACTAAATCTAAGCGAAAGTACAGTTTATCGTTCTTACAAAGACAAATTATCAATTTACAAAGACCTGTGTGAAACGTTTGGGATGAAGAATTCTTTGCGTAATCGGTTGAGAATATACTATTTCTGGAAAAAATTGAGTAAGCGTCAAAAAATAGAAACATAAAATATCGATTCGCCGTCAACACAAATTTGTAGAAACTGATTGCCCTAATCCACAGACTTTTCTAGCTGGAGTACAACCAAAATTAAAATCCGATTCAAGTCTTATTTTCGAAGGGGGTGAGAATAGTCCTTTTGGCAACCGAATGGAAATGACATCTGCAATGTATACACTCGTATTAGACTCCAAACATGTAAAGCGATTACCATTATTGAGCGACACTTTAGACAATGGTGTCAGCATTGAAAAGGACTCGTACAAAGTCAAAGAATCAAAATTAAATGTGTCTCCAAAATACTTTGACGCTAACAATGCTATTAGCAGTGAAAAAGACTCCTGCCAAGTATTACGAGAATCGAACGTGTCTTCAAACAGTTTCGATGTTGGTGTCCAGAATGAAGATGATTCCCACAAAGTCTTACAAAAATTAAAAGTGTCTCCAAGAAATTTTGATATTCCGAATGAATTCATTAATCTCTTATCAATCTGTAATTTTACCGAAAAATTCGATTAATCTAGCATCTACTAGTAAAGTCGTTAAAGAAAACACATATAAAAATTGTCAATTCTTGGAAGGAACTTTCGAAATTAATAAGAAAGACTGGAATGTGATCTATCTACCCTTAGACGGCTGCTAAGGGGTTGTCCTTTTATTAAATGATGTGTTACCTTATCATGTACTCCCACACCGATTTTAAATTGGAAAGGATGACGCCTTCATATTTAAATTTTATTTTTTTAGTTAGGGGTTGATGGCAGCTACCCTTAGACGGCTGCTAAGGAGTTGTCCTTTTGGGAAATGATGTGATACCTTATCATGTACTCCCACGCCGATTTTAGATTGGAAAGGATGACGCCTTAATATTTAAATTATATTCTTTTAGTTAGGGGTTGATGGCAGCTACCCTTAGACGGCTGCTAAGGTGTTGTCCTTTAGGGAAATGATGTGTTACCTTATCATGTACTCCCACACCGATTTTAAATTGGAAAGGATGACGCCTTCATATTTAAATTATATTCTTTTAGTAAGGGGTTGATGGCAGCTACCCTTAGACGGCTGCTAAGGGGTTTCCCTTTTGGAAAATGATGTGTTACCTTATCATGTACTCCCACACCGATATTAAATTGGAAAGGATGACGCCTTCATATTTAAATTATATTTTTTTAGTTAGGGGTTGATGGCAGCTACCCTTAGACGGCTACTAAGGGGTTGTCCTTTTGGGAAATGATGTGTTACCTTATCATATACTCCCACGCCTATTTTAAATTAGAAAGGATGACGCCTTCATATTTAAATTATTTTTGTTAGTTAGGGGTTGATGGCAGCTACCCTTAGACGGCTGCTAAGGGGTTGTCCTTTTGGAAAATGATGTTTTACCTTATCATGTACTCCCACACCGATTTTAAATTGGAAAGGATGACGCCTTCATACTTAAATTATATTTTTTTAGTTAGGGGTTGATGGCAGCTACCCTTAGACGGCTAATAAGGGGTTGTCCTTTTGGGAAATGATGTGTTACCTTATCATATACTCCCACGCCTATTTTAAATTAGAAAGGATGACGCCTTCATATTTAAATTATTTTTGTTAGTTAGGGGTTGATGGCAGCTACCCTTAGACGGCTGCTAAGGGGTTGTCCTTTTGGAAAATGATGTTTTACCTTATCATGTACTCCCACACCGATTTTAAATTGGAAAGGATGACGCCTTCATACTTAAATTATATTTTTTTAGTTAGGGGTTGATGGCAGCTACCCTTAGACGGCTGCTAAGGTGTTGTCCTTTAGGGAAATGATGTGTTACCTTATCATGTACTCCCACACCGATTTTAAATTGGAAAGGATGAAGCCTTCATATTAAATTGTATTTTTTTAGTTAGGGGTTGATGGCAGCTACCCTTAGACGGCTGCTAAGGGGTTGTCCTTTTGGGAAATGATGTGTTACCTTATCATGTACTCCCACACCGATTTTAAATTGGAAAGGATGACGCCTTCATATTTAAATTATATTCTTTTAGTAAGGGGTTGATGGCAGCTACCCTTAGACGGCTGCTAAGGGGTTTCCCTTTTGGAAAATGATGTGTTACCTTATCATGTACTCCCACACCGATATTAAATTGGAAAGGATGACGCCTTCATATTTAAATTATATTTTTTTAGTTAGGGGTTGATGGCAGCTACCCTTAGACGGCTACTAAGGGGTTGTCCTTTTGGGAAATGATGTGTTACCTTATCATATACTCCCACGCCTATTTTAAATTAGAAAGGATGACGCCTTCATATTTAAATTATTTTTGTTAGTTAGGGGTTGATGGCAGCTACCCTTAGACGGCTGCTAAGGGGTTGTCCTTTTGGAAAATGATGTTTTACCTTATCATGTACTCCCACACCGATTTTAAATTGGAAAGGATGACGCCTTCATACTTAAATTATATTTTTTTAGTTAGGGGTTGATGGCAGCTACCCTTAGACGGCTGCTAAGAGGTTGTCCTTTTGGGAAATGATGTGTTACCTTATCATGTACTCCCACGCCGATTTTAAATTGGAAAGGATGACGCCTTCATATTTAAATTATATTCTTTTAGTTAGGGGTTGATGGCAGCTACCCTTAGACGGCTGCTAAGGTGTTGTCCTTTAGGGAAATGATGTGCTACCTTATCATGTACTCCCACACCGATTTTAAATTGGAAAGGATGAAGCCTTCATATTTAAATTTTATTTTTTTAGTTAGGGGTTGATGGCAGCTACCCTTAGACGGCTGCTAAGGGGTTGTCCTTTTGGGAAATGATGTGTTACCTTATCATGTACTCCCACACCGATTTTAAATTGGAAAGGATGACGCCTTCATATTTAAATTATATTCTTTTAGTTAGGGGTTGATGGCAGCTACCCTTAGACGGCTGCTAAGGGGTTGTCCTTTTGGGAAATGATGTGTTACCTTATCATGTACTCCCACACCGATTTTAAATTGGAAAGGATGACGCCTTCATATTTAAATTATATTTTTTTAGTTAGGGGTTGATGGCAGCTACCCTTAGACGGCTACTAAGGGGCTGTCCTTTTGGGAAATGATGTGTTACCTTATTATATACTCCCACACTTATTTTAAATTAGAAAGGATGACGCCTTCATATTTAAATTATTTTTGTTAGTTAGGGGTTGATGGCAGCTACCCTTAGACGGTTGCTAAGGGGTTGTCCTTTTGGAAAATGATGTTTTACCTTATCATGTACTCCCACACCGTTTTTAAATTGGAAAGGATGACGCCTTCATATTTAAATTATATTTTTTTAGTTAGGGGTTGATGGCAGCTACCCTTAGACGGCTGCTAAGGGGTTGTCCTTTTGGGAAATGATGTGTTACCTTATCATGTACTCCCACACCGATTTTAAATTGGAAAGGATGACGCCTTCATATTTAAATTATATTCTTTTAGTTAGGGGTTGATGGCAGCTACCCTTAGACGGCTGCTAAGGGGTTGTCCTTTTGGGAAATGATGTGTTACCTTATCATGTACTCCCACACCGATTTTAAATTGGAAAGGATGACGCCTTCATATTTAAATTTTATTTTTTTAGTTAGGGGTTGATGGGAGCTACCCTTAGACGGCTGCTAAGAGGTTGTCCTTTTGGGAAATGATGTGATACCTTATCATGTACTCCCACGCCGATTTTAAATTGGAAAGGATGACGCCTTCATATTTAAATTATTTTTTTTAGTTAGGGGTTGATGGCAGCTACCCTTAGACGGCTGCTAAGGGGTTGTCCTTTTGGGAAATGATGTGTTACCTTATCCTGTACTCCCACACCGATTTTAAATTGGAAAGGATGACGCCTTCATCTTTAAATTTTATTTTTTTAGTTAGGGGTTGATGGCAGCTACCCTTAGACGGTTGCTAAGGGGTTGTCCTTTTGGGAAATGATGTGATACCTTATCATGTACTCCCACGCCGATTTTAAATTGGAAAGGATGACGCCTTCATATTTAAATTATTTTTTTTAGTTAGGGGTTGATGGCAGCTACCCTTAGACGGCTGCTAAGGGGTTGTCCTTTTGAGAAATGATGTGTTACCTTATCATGTACTCCCACACCGATTTTAAATTGGAAAGGATGACGCCTTCATATTTAAATTTTATTTTTTTAGTTAGGGGTTGATGGCAGCTACCCTTAGACGGCTGCTAAGGGGTTGTCCTTTTGGGAAATGATGTGTTACCTTATCATGTACTCCCACACCGATTTTAAATTGGAAAGGATGACGCCTTCATATTTAAATTATATTTTTTTAGTTAGGGGTTGATGGCAGCTACCCTTAGACGGCTGCTAAGGGGTTGCCCTTTTGGCAAATGATGTGTTACCTTATCATGTACTCCCACACCTATTTTAAATTGGAAAGGATGACGCCTTCATATTTAAATTATATTTTTTTAGTTAGGGGTTGATGGCAGCTACCCTTAGACGGCTGCTAAGGGGTTGTCCTTTTGGGAAATGATGTGATACCTTATCATGTACTCCCACGCCGATTTTAAATTGGAAAGGATGACGCCTTCATATTTAAATTATTTTTTTTATTTAGGGGTTGATGGCAGCTACCCTTAGACGGCTGCTAAGGGGTTGCCCTTTTGGCAAATGATGTGTTACCTTATCATGTACTCCCACACCTATTTTAAATTGGAAAGGATGACGCCTTCATATTTAAATTATATTTTTTTAGTTAGGGGTTGATGGCAGCTACCCTTAGACGGCTGCTAAGGGGTTGTCCTTTTGGGAAATGATGTGATACCTTATCATGTACTCCCACGCCGATTTTAAATTGGAAAGGATGACGCCTTCATATTTAAATTATTTTTTTTATTTAGGGGTTGATGGCAGCTACCCTTAGACGGCTGCTAAGGGGTTGTCCTTTTGGGAAATGATGTGTTACCTTATCATGTACTCCCACACCGATTTTAAATTGGAAAGGATGACGCCTTCATATTTAAATTTTATTTTTTTAGTTAGGGGTTGATGGCAGCTACCCTTAGACGGCTGCTAAGGGGTTGTCCTTTTGGGAAATGATGTGTTACCTTATCATGTACTCCCACACCGATTTTAAATTGGAAAGGATGACGCCTTCATATTTCAATTATATTCTTTTAGTTAGGGGTTGATGGCAGCTACCCTTAGACGGCTGCTAAGGGGTTGTCCTTTTGGGAAATGATGTGATACCTTATCATGTACTCCCACGCCGATTTTAAATTGGAAAGGATGACGCCTTCATATTTAAATTATTTTTTTTAGTTAGGGGTTGATGGCAGCTACCCTTAGACGGCTGCTAAGGGGTTGTCCTTTTGGGAAATGATGTGTTACCTTATCATGTACTCCCACACCGATTTTAAATTGGAAAGGATGACGCCTTCATATTTAAATTTTATTTTTTTAGTTAGGGGTTGATGGCAGCTACCCTTAGACGGCTGCTAAAAGGTTGTCCTTTTGGGAAATGATGTGTTACCTTATCCTGTACTCCCACACCGATTTTAAATTGGAAAGGATGACGCCTTCATCTTTAAATTTTATTTTTTTAGTTAGGGGTTGATGGCAGCTACCCTTAGACGGCTGCTAAGGGGTTGTCCTTTTGGGAAATGATGTGATACCTTATCATGTACTCCCACGCCGATTTTAAATTGGAAAGGATGACGCCTTCATATTTAAATTATTTTTTTTAGTTAGGGGTTGATGGCAGCTACCCTTAGACGGCTGCTAAGGGGTTGTCCTTTTGGGAAATGATGTGTTACCTTATCATGTACTCCCACACCGATTTTAAATTGGAAAGGATGACGCCTTCATATTTAAATTTTATTTTTTTAGTTAGGGGTTGATGGCAGCTACCCTTAGACGGCTGCTAAGGGGTTGTCCTTTTGGGAAATGATGTGTTACCTTATCATGTACTCCCACACCTATTTTAAATTGGAAAGGATGACGCCTTCATATTTAAATTATATTTTTTTAGTTAGGGGTTGATGGCAGCTACCCTTAGACGGCTGCTAAGGGGTTGTCCTTTTGGGAAATGATGTGATACCTTATCATGTACTCCCACGCCGATTTTAAATTGGAAAGGATGACGCCTTCATATTTAAATTATTTTTTTTATTTAGGGGTTGATGGCAGCTACCCTTAGACGGCTGCTAAGGGGTTGTCCTTTTGGGAAATGATGTGTTACCTTATCATGTACTCCCACACCGACTTTAAATTGGAAAGGATGACGCCTTCATATTTAAATTATATTTTTTTAGTTAGGGGTTGATGGCAGCTACCCTTAGACGGCTGCTAAGGGGTTGCCCTTTTGGCAAATGATGTGTTACCTTATCATGTATTCCCACACCTATTTTAAATTGGAAAGGATGACGCCTTCATATTTAAATTATATTTTTTTAGTTAGGGGTTGATGGCAGCTACCCTTAGACGGCTGCTAAGGGGTTGTCCTTTTGGGAAATGATGTGATACCTTATCATGTACTCCCACGCCGATTTTAAATTGGAAAGGATGACGCCTTCATATTTAAATTATTTTTTTTATTTAGGGGTTGATGGCAGCTACCCTTAGACGGCTGCTAAGGGGTTGTCCTTTTGGGAAATGATGTGTTACCTTATCATGTACTCCCACACCGATTTTAAATTGGAAAGGATGACGCCTTCATATTTAAATTTTATTTTTTTAGTTAGGGGTTGATGGCAGCTACCCTTATACGACTGCTAAGGGGTTGTCCTTTTGGGAAATGATGTGTTACCTTATCATGTACTCCCACACCGATTTTAAATTGGAAAGGATGACGCCTTCATATTTAAATTATATTTTTTTAGTTAGGGGTTGATGGCAGCTACCCTTAGACGGCTGCTAAGGGGTTGTCCTTTTGGGAAATGATGTGTTACCTTATCATGTACTCCCACACCGATTTTAAATTGGAAAGGATGACGCCTTCATATTTGAATTTTATTTTTTTATTTAGGGGTTGATGGCAGCTACCCTTAGACGGCTGCTAAGGGGTTGTCCTTTTGGCAAATGATGTGTTACCTTATCATGTACTCCCACACCTATTTTAAATTGGAAAGGATGACGCCTTCATATTTAAATTATATTTTTTTAGTTAGGGGTTGATGGCAGCTACCCTTAGACGGCTGCTAAGGGGTTGTCCTTTTGGGAAATGATGTGTTACCTTATCATGTACTCCCACGCCGATTTTAAATTGGAAAGGATGACGCCTTGATGTCTTAATTATATTTATTAAATGCTGCTATTTAATATTTACTTAAACCCTCCGCCTATGGGCATTCGGATATTTTCGGGAATTTGGCTGCTAGCTTTTAGCTGCTAACTTCACGCCGGTCAACTTTGATGTTATAAACCACCATTTCATTCGTTGTATAGTATTTTTAGTATTTTTGCTGTGATCAGCAGGTACTTTAAATACAATTTTGAATTGTATATTTTGTCACAAAAAGGCCAGCAAGTGGCATACACTACTATCGCCTTAATTCTCTACTTGAGTATGAATAATAATAAAAAGTGCAACACATAATAAAAATACAAATGTAAACAAAATAAAAACCAATAATGATAAGTGCTTGAGATACTTAAAAACCAATTATATTTGGTGTTATTATTGGTGTACTAATAAACCTTTTTTTTTGTTTTTTTTTAATAATCTTTTATTCAAACTACATAGGTCCTCTAAAAACCGACGAAACAATTTCAAAGTTACGGCCTTCACGTTTGGTCGTAACACTTTAGTTTTAAGTTTAAACTATTTAATGGTTAAATATGATTTTTGTGATTTATTAGTCGGTATAAACATGCTCTTTTGTTTTTAAAAGATACTGGTTCTTTCAGGACCGTAGCCAGAAATTTATTTCCGGGGGGTGGGGGGTTCTGGGCGAATTTATTTTCGGGGAGAAGCAGAATAGAAAAATAATTTTGTTTTGTTGTCATTTATTAGTATTAAGTTTAGTTTCGGCGGGGGTTCAGACCCCCTAAACCCTCCCCTTGAATACGGCCTTGGGTTCTTTCGTGCCCACTTACCCCTACTTAAAAGTTAATTTTGGTTAAAGAACGCCTTTAGAACCTCATTTTCAGCATGCAGCGCCGGGCGGAGAAACACGCTAAATGCACAGGCTAGATAAAAAGTGTCAAACTGATACGGCGATAAAGCAGGTCGTGCCAAAAACAACGTAAACGTCGTTTGTATGTTATGTACACAAACTAATTAAATAGGTCATAATTTTAGAAATAGCGTGCATTGCTTGACTGATGATCTTAAGCATACCAAGATGTTTTCAGTGATGTATGGTTTTAGGTTAATGCAATTTTATTGTAGCTGGAGCGTAAACTTATTTAAATTTCAGTCAGCTGTCTAACAATAAAACAATCTACTCCTAAGGGTTATTCCATTCATCAATCAACAATTAGACTTACCTCTTGAAGTTTAAGCGCAACGGCATTAGGGAGATCAGTACGGTAAAGGGAACTTCACATTAGTTGACTTCAATTGGTGCTATTTCCTTTTTTGTTATGATCCTTTAATTATAATTTCATTTATTATTGTTTATATATGAGTGTTTTGTTTATATATGTACATAATAATGCGTAATTACCATGGTTGCTGCCTCTTTAGTAACGTCAAAATTTAACGGCGGTTAAAAATGTGTCAAAATATAATCACTTCTGAATAATTTTGACATCATTATCGCAGGTGCTTGGACAAGTATGGAAACATATTTAAAAATTGTAATTTCTTTATTAACTGTCAGAAAACGTCAAAATCTAATCGGCTATTTTAATACACTTGTAATATTTCTGTTGAATATATTTATATGTAATATATTCATTATTACTATAACTTTAAATAGTTGATACTTAGAGTTACTGTTACAATTCGCTTTTAGGTTCTTTTGTTCAAAATTTCACTTTAGGTTAGACAACACAAAGTTCAACCGTAATGTTTAAAAAAAAGGTATAAGCAATGTTTTATCAACATAAACAAACCACGTTAAACGTCAATTAACAACTGCTCATTTCTGTTTTTATTTATATTTTATCATAGAGGCATTTTCCGGGCTGTATTTGATTAAGACATTAACTTTTGAATAAAATAAAGGTATTGTATTTCCAACTTATGGTGTCAAGTTTTGATTGGTCGAACCTTTCGTTGAATTTCGTATATTTATTTTGAAAAACAAGTGTTTCATATTGGACGTTATAAATTAACGTTGTTATTGCGTACTTGAAACGTTATTTTGTAACCATCTTTATAATTTTTCCAAATTGGCAGATTTTAATTGCTTTTGCGGTTATTTGGGTTCCTTGAAGGGTCATTATTTGGTACTTAAATGATTTCATGGAGTTATGTAGTTAGTTGCAATTTATTTTTTTAGATTGCTCAATGAAAACTTGTTAAACCTGTTTTTTTAGAAAATTGACTTTTAAACTAGGAGTTCTCGTAAGAAATAATGCAAATAAATATTTTAAATGATTTTTAACCACTTAAATATACGATTCGTGGTTTTGTCGCAAAATAGTCCCGCAACAATAACATAAAAATTCAATTTTACTCTTTTTTTACTAAAACCCCCGCACGGTTATTTTTTGTTTGACCAAAATTCCAACCAAATTCTGATTAACTCAGTGATAGACTAGAACATGAGCTCGGTTGGAATTTTTACAAGGTACTCGTATGCCCAACGAGAATAAAATCTAAAGCTCTTTCTGGCTAAATGTAACTCTTCTATTATGAAAATAAGTGCACTGGTTTAATTGTTACTTTATTAATTAATTTGTATGTGCATATGTATCATGCTGTATAAAAATGAAACGATTAATCGAAAAATGTTTTATTATGAACACGAAAATGTTTTTATTCACAATCATATTGCAAGCTTCTTGGGCCTGGTTCGCCAGGTAATAAGTTGTATTAATTTTTTATTATTATTATTAATATGCACTGAGGTGTTTAGTATAATAAAATTTAAAATTAATTGTAATGAAAATAGTTCTAAACAACTTATTTTTGGAAAGCCACACGTTCGTGCAACAATAAATTATGCGGTGATTTAAAACCTTAATTGACTGGGCTAGCTTTAATAAAATAAAATTATAACAACCCAGAAGCATGAAAAAATACCTGAAAAGTAACTTATTTCAAACCACACCTGGAGTTCTACTTCTGGACGAGAGATAAATTCAGACTCTGTGCTAAAGAATTATTGAATACTTGCATAACATATAAATAATAAACAAATGATTTAAAAATTGTTAACACAAGTTTTCTTTGTTTATCATATAAGGACAGTCAAAATAAATTAAAACACGAAATGAAAAATTGAGAAAGACTTTCTTAAATTTGTCGAAATGAATTATTGTTTATTAGTAACATGACAAAGATGTTACAACAATTTCATTACAAGCAACCAATACTAAGATTAAATGAAATTTAAATAAATTAAATGTTATACAAGAACTTTATTCTAAATTAAAAACTATAAGATTATTTTATTTAATATCTGATCAGAAAAATTACTAAAGTCCACTTACTTTTGGTTTAATAGTCCAATATGAGACACAACCTTATTTTTAAATTCCCGTTGATGACTTGTGATTGGTACCGTAAACACACCACAGCTTTAAAATTATAAACTAGCTGTCACTTCGATCGCTGCACAGCAATCAACCTTATCGATTGAAAGAAAATTTTCTTCTCATAAAAAAATTAATTTTATTTAATGCATTAGTGTTTCCAATATAAATGAATATGATTCTCCCCGAATCCAATGGTTTATATACACGTACGTATAAACTTTACGCTGATAACAAAACTTCATCGGTTGTTTACAAAAAAAAATTTTTACGGGTACCTAACCCTACTTTTAATTCAAATCTTGAATTAGCCCTACGTGGATTCAGGTGTCTATTTGAGCTAACTGATCTTGTTTTTTTTCGTAGGTCATTTTATACCTTTGGTTAAAAACAAAATTTGAAAGCTTTCATGAACGCAATTGTTTATGACGTCACAAAAATTATCATATAATCGCAGTTAACGTATTTCTTAAATCTATTTACAGGAAAAGATAACTGATAAAAAGACAAATAAAACAATATTAGACACTCATGGTATAAAATAAATTTTAATTTAAATTATCAAAAACTATCGGATGTCGCAAAACTAACTAATTAAAACGTAATTACATCTAAACTAAGCAATTTCCAGTTAATCCAGTACATGGAATAGTTACATTATACGGCGTAGCAACTAAAAAGATCGTACTCCTATTATTCTGTTTTGTATTAATAATTATATTTGTAATTTGACATGTAACCCTTTATATCAATAAAATTAGTGTCCCAGCATGTCTATAATTATCTTTATTGCCTGAATACTGTAAATAAAAAAAATAATCACTATTCCTATGCTTTCCGAAACTAACGGAGACTTTAAAAGTTTTGTATTTATTATAATAATAATTAAATTATCAATTTGATGATGTTATATCTTCTCAGTACATTTCTATCATTGTAAATATATTGGAAAGTAAGCTATAGCAACAGCAAGGTGGTTAACAATTTCCTTTATATATGTCTGTGAAACTAACCAGTGAAGTCCTAGCCAACTTTTATTTGTATACTCCTATAATTTAAAACAAGACGTTTTATCCGATTTAAATTTAGGTTTTTATAATGTATTTAACGCTAAATATATCTTTTTAATTTAATATAGTTTTATCGATATTATCCGTATTTTTTATATTTATATTTAATAAATACGATGGAATTAATTAATTTGCAATTTTAAATTACTGAGAGCTATATTGCCATCTAGCGGAGAATAATGAAGCCTTACTTAAAAATCTTTGGTCAACAGATGGCTGATTGGAATTTATTGACAGTTTACAGAAAATTTATTTTAAAATTTATAATTGTTTTTTGATTATGATTATTTATTGGTATTTTGATTATTTAAGTCGAATGATAATGATAAAAGAGTATACACGTTTTGTTGGCAAAGCAAAGTATTTAAAAACTTCTCAAACGAATGAATATTATTAAAGCATTTAACATATCATTTATAGGTGTGTACCGATTACATCCTAAAAGAATACGCATTGCTTTGTTTTGTTGCACTTGAAGCTTACTTATCGTGTCTTTTGTACACAAAATCAATAACGATATACAATAGTTGAAATGAGGAAAAATAAAAGTTTCTACGTTTTAATGCGTTTGATAAATGCATTATGAAAGCAATTGAAAATGTACACTTTTGTTAGGGAATTATTAAATATTGGGACATTGCAAAAATGTTGCTGCAGGCTTTGATTCGTTGGTAAAACGAATGTGTATTGACCTACTTTCGAATAACCAGTTTGTGTGTGTAAAGCAATATGTTTAAAATTCGCTTTAAAAATAAACCTTTATTCCACACAGTAAAAATCTCGTCACGCAACTTCCTATTTAGAAGATGTTTTGGGAAGTCTGTCTGGGGATGTAATTTAAAATACCAAATTTTTTCGAATCTACTTAACAAATTAAACTTTTAATTTAGAATTTCAGCTTTGTTGCGGATTATTTGATTGATTCTATACAGCAGACTGAAATGACAAATAATCCGTTTATTCTTGATTGGATGCATGGTTAAATAATTTTCTCAAACCGAAGAAAAACTTTTTAAACTCAACAATATCGTATAATTTATTAAAAGGTAGGAGGAATAGGTATAATTCATTTTTAAAAAAATAATAATGTAAAAAATAATAATAATAATACGAGATACCTTTAATCAGATGTTTTCACATCTACATGTGGAGCGGAAGTGAACGTGTATTGACTGACTTTCGTTCTCGTATAGCCTACAGTAGGCAATGGCCTACTGTAGGCTATACGAGAACGAAAGTCGAGAACGAAAGAACGAAAGTACAGCATTTGTAATGATGCTGTACATCGAATTAATGAAATACGCTTATTTCATATTTCATACCGCTGGTCCAGTAGCTAATTTATATGCCGCACAAAAAATACAAAAAAGGAACCGTCTGGGTCGGTTTTGAGAGAAAAGAGAACACAAGAAGAAGAAGCCTTTTCTCTCTCCTTGACTTCCGGACTAATTATGAAGTCCACCCAAAAAGAAAAAATCTTAAAAGAAAGAAAGTTAAAATTTTGTTTCGTTCGTTCTCTTTTAATGCGTGTTAACATATTACACACATGTCTAGAAGTGGTTAATTTATGCTTGATCTCACTCATTAGTCAGACGGTATTGTCTATTTGTTCGAATCTCTTTTAATAACGGAAGACTGCATAGCCGTATAATTTACAATTCCCTTTGTAACACAGTAGAAAAGTGATGAATTTTGTTGAAAATAATCCAAATATATAATTATGGGTTTGTATTTGTTAGTTTAAAAATTTTAAAATTTATAATAATACCTAATAATAACCTAGAAGATGATATTCATACAAACTTTAAATAACGAATTCATTTATTTTATAACAATAAAACACTTTTTTAATACAAAAGATGTTCATAATGTTCGGATCTCTTTTAATAACGGAAGTTATGAATTAGTCATAAAGACCCCTTATTAAGATTTAATTATATTTAATACTTTAGCTCTGTTCTTCCCCCACTCCGAACCACACCTCTCTGTACTTGACCACCCTCTAAACCACGCCCCTTACTTCTGTATAGACTTATAATCGTAAACCACATTCCTACGCTATCCTTTATAAAGTAAAGTCAGACAACTTCACATTTATTTTTATTCTCGTCGAGTAACTATGCATATGTATTAGATGAATTGTGAAAAGTGTAATAAATCCTTTTCGAGAAAGGATGCCCTTAAACGTCACCCACAAAAATATTTCAAGGGTAACACTGGGGAAGGTCCAGCTCCAAAACGAGCACGAATGGTTCCACCTGCAGGTAAGGTTTTTTGATAAATACTTTTTAGATTTTTTTGTGTTATGTATGATATCTTTTAGCTCTGATCTTCTGTGAACCGTGCAGGAAAAGTATGCTGCGTACTAGCTATGCAGCGCATACGCGAACTAATGATCACAAGGAAAAAGCTGCCCGAGCATTAGATGGGGAAGAAGGGATTGCTGCTATAGAGTCTGCATTTAAGTCTCGTATTGCTAGCTACAGAGTCTCCACTAATGAACATCATGTGGATACGTCTGAGTTTATGGAGGATATTAAAGCTAAGGTGTTCAAAGTTCTAAGTAATGAGGTGAACAAGCATATCTCGATCAAAGTAAATGTGGCGTTATTTGGATATTACGTTCTCGAAGCTAAGGGTTTGGAAGATATCAAGTCCTTCAACACAAAGAATTCTGTTATCAGTCCAGGTTCTGATCTAGAGGGATATTACAAAAATATTACTGAAATATTGGTTACTAAATCTGAGGAATTTGTAAAGCGAGGATCAGGTATGACATTTAAAACGTTGTGGAAGTGAAAACTTATGTGTTTCGTTTATGTTTCCAGGTTGGACATTAGTTAGATGGTTGTTTTTAGAAGTAAACGTTAATAAGTTTAATCCTCTACGTGCTTCTTCTTACATCCCTCTACCCACGCAGATTCGAAAAAAGGGAGCTATCATTAACGTACAGAATGAAGATGAACGATGCTTTGCTTGGAGTGTGGTTTCTGCTCTTGTGCCCTCTAAAGGACGTGCTCACAGATGTAACTCGTATCCGGATCCCAACGAGGTATTATTGAACTTGACGAATGTGGAGTTTCCGATGAAAGTAAAAAAAATAGATAAGTTTTTGAACGATAATCCTCGAATTTCCGTGAACGTTTACGGTTTGGAAAAGATTTTTGAGAATAACGTTCTAAAGTATGAGGTAGTTGGACCTTTGTATTTTTCGAAAATTAAAAGAGAAGTACATGTAAATCTCTTATTGGTAGAAGACAATCACGGAAATGGGCATTATTGTTGGATTAAGAATTTTTCTAGGTTATTGTACAAATAAATTAACAAGCGCAAAGGATCTAAGTATTTTGTGATGGTTGTTTGCAATATTTCACGACGCCTGCAAAATTAATGAGACCCGCGCAAAATGATTGTAATCATGTTTATGCTAAATTACCAAGCACTGGTTTGATTAAAGATAGGGTAGCAAAAGAAATTCCGGAGAATATTTTGAAGTTCAAAAATTTGTCTAAGCATTTAAAATCACCGTTTGTCATATATTGCGATTTTGACTCAATGTTAGTGCCTGTTCATACTACGATGCCTGATGATGGTCAGGCATTTACCGTTCGCACACAGCACCATATCCCGTATTCTTTTTCGTTTTATATAAAATGTTCCTTCGATGACTCGCTTTCGAAATTTTATATTTACAGGGGGATGATGCTGCAAAAGAACTCACTAGAAAATTAGATGAGGAAGTTAAACGTATTTATCACGATTATCTAAAACCGAAACAACCTTTGGCTTTAACGGGGGAGGAACAAAACGAACTTCAAGCTGCTACCATCTGCCATATATGTAAAGGGTCGGTTGAAAATGATGTTAAAGTTAGAGACCACTGCTACGTTAGTGGTAGCTTTCGCGGGGCTGCCCACATAACTTGCGATCTTCATTATCAAATTCCAAAGTTTATACCCACTTTTTTCATAATTTGAGTGGATACAATTCGCATTTGTTTATCAAACAGTTAGCCTTAGAGAAAGAGGAGATACAAGTCATTGCGCAAAACAAAAAAAAAATACATTTCGTTTACTAAAGTCGTGCAAGTTGATGAGGTAAGAGATGCGAAAGATAAATTGCAGAAAGTGTTTTTTCGTTTAAGGTTTCTGGACAGTTTTAAATTTATGAGTCTGAGTTTAGACAAATTAGGAAAAAATTTATCCGATGAACAGTGTGTAGAAATTAGAAGAAAATTTGGTTCTGGTCAACTGTTTCGACAAATGCGAAAAAAAGGTGTTTTTCCTTATGCGTATGTTGACGACTTTTTAAAATTAGATGAAACGCAACTACCGACTCGTGACAATTTTTATGATCAACTTCGAAATGAAAATGTAAGCGAAGAAGATTATAAACGCGCGTCCGATGTGTGGAAGTTATTTGAATGTAAAACGTTGGGTGAATATTCTGATATATACCTAACGTGTGATGTGTTACTACTGACGGATATTTTTGAGAATTTTCGATCGGTGTGTCTTGAATACTATAATCTTGATCCGGCACAATATTTCACGGCGCCGGGTTTGAGTTGGGAGGCTATGTTAAAACATACGGGTGTAGAGCTTGAGTTGTTAACCGATATTGACATGTTACACTTTTTAAAAAAAGGAATACCAGGAGGGGTGAGCGTGTGTGTTGGACGCAAAGCTATTGCAAATAACAAATTTCTTCCAAATTATGATCCCTCACGACCCAGCTCCTTCATAATGTATCTAGATGCCACGAATCTTTATGGATTTGCGATGCGACAATTCTTACCTCGTGGTAACTTTACGTGGCTGTCAGAGCGAGAAATTGAAGATTTCGACGTCATGCAAATTACAGACGAATCCCCCCAAGGTTTTGTCCTGGAAGTGAATTTGAAATTTAGTGAAAATTTACATCATGCGCAGAATGAATTTCCCTTTTGTCCCGAGATAATTGCTCCACCGGGAAAAAATCAACAAAAACTCATCCCCAATTTGTATAATAAATCCAAGTACGTAATTCATTATCGTAATCTAAAAGAGTGTTTTGAACACGGTTTAGTATTAACAAAAATTCATAGGATTCTAAAATTTGATCAATCGTCTTGGTTGAGGTCTTATATAGATTTAAATACCCGTTTACGAAACCTGGCTAAAAACAGTTTTGAAAAAGATTTTTTAAATTGATGAATAACAGTGTCTTTGGTAAGACGATGGAAAATGTTGAGAACAGAGTGGACATAGGCTCTTGTCTCATTTTGAAAATATTGGAAAGAAACGGGGTGCCGAATCCTATATTGCTAAAGCTAATTTTAAAAGTGCTGCTGTTTTTACGGAGAATTTGGTAGCCGTGGAAATGGAACGAGTTCTAGTGCTTTATGACAAACCGGTTTATGTTGGTTTTAGTATTTTAGACATTTCGAAAACTGTGATGTATGATTTTTACTATAATTTTCTAAAACGTTTGTATGGCGATCGAGTTTCCTTACTTTATACGGACACAGACAGTATAATAATTGAGGTATTCACGGAAAATTTTTATGAAGACATGAAACTGCACTTGGATAGATTTGATACTTCAAATTTTAAAAATAATAACTTGCACGGAATTCCACCAAATCAATCGGTGCTTGGTAAATTTAAAGATGAATATATAGGCATTCCCCTAAGAGGTTTTTGGGGTGCTAGCGCGAAAGCATATTGTTGCGAAACAATAAATGATGTGTGTAAAAAAGCGAAAGGAATAAAAAAAATGTTATAGAAAATGTATTAAAGCGGGAAGATTATGAAAATATCGTTGAGAATAAAGTCAGCGTTATTTTCTGTAAAATGTTTATCTTTAAGACAGAACGTCATAACATATATACGGAAATGAAAAACAAGATTGCACTTTCCGCCGTAGATGATAAACGGTATTTGATTCCTGGCACCACAAAAACCTTAGCTTGGGGGCACGTTGATATTGTTCCAGAAATGGTAAATAAAAATTTAGATATGCTTATGGAAATTATTGATGACGATTTACAAAGACAAGATTTAATTCGATTGATAGAATTGCTAGAGAATGAATTGTAATTTTGTTTTTATTTAATTTCTATTTAATTTTGTTATTATTAATGAAATAAATGTTACATGTTGAAAGCGTGTGTCAATGTTTGTCTACTGTATATAAATAATTATAAATGTAAATAATTGTGTAATGTTAAATTTTGTTTAATTGTGAGTATTCATGTATCAAACATAAATTAGTTTGTAGTACCAATGAATAAATGCTGTAATTAATATGTTGTTTTTAATAAAACCATTAATGAATTTAAACAAAACTTTATTCTGAACAATCCATTACATGAGTTTTATGTAAGTAGTATACATTGCTTAATGCACAAAAGCAGAGTGAATGACGATGATAAAGGCATGATGGAGACATAGCTTGGAGAGCTGGTTCCTCTTCCAGCTCCACCACCTGTTGCGACACGAAACGTCGAATGTAGTTGCTCTTTTCAGACCCCTTCACATAAACGGTGTCCGCCTGCTGAGTCAAGCGTTGAAGGATTATGGAAAACATAAACGGAGGAGTGAATCCTTCATTCCAATCGAGACAATGATGATTATGCATTAACCAAGTAGCTTGTTGACGAAGCTTGAAAGGTAAGTTGCGAAAGGTAAACGGAGGTTTGAAGGCGTAGTGAGACACGTGATGTCTATCAAACACGGCTAATTCCTTGGGCACAAAGTCTGTGTTGGAAGTCTTGAAACCCTGAACATCGACAAACAGCATGGTCGATGCGTGCCGCTATACTAATAAATGTATATAATGATTTCGTTTATAGTTGTCGTACTTGTTTCGTCAATGCTTTATACGTAAATACTCGATCGTGCAAAATGAGACAGTAAGCAGTAGTGTTCGCTGGAATGCTTTTGTGGGTTTCGAAAGTAACTCGAAGAACGACAGCTTTCCCTAGCAAGGAATCTTTCTGTCGCGAACAGTCGATGACGATTAGAGGTGTAAGTGCCTTAAATCTAACGGGTGTTTTTTTAAATTTGGCGTCCTAGTTAGCTATGACTATGAGTTTGTTGTGAATAGACCACTATTTTTCAAATGTCAAAATGTCAAAACTTAAAAGTGAGGTTAGGTTTAGATACACTGCGGCGTGGCGACATTCAAAGGTGCGTTCACAATCGAACTCTCATTGCTTGCTCTGACGCAAAATTTAAAAAAACACCCGTTATCAGGAGCCAGTAGTGGTTCGTTGGGTTTGTCATAGTACGATCGTTGAAAGTTAGCATACATTTCGTATAAAGTAGCAAATCGATTTTCTGCATAATTAATATTTAATTGATCGTAAGGATACCTTTCCGTATTTAAAAATACCGTCGCGTTTTGAATATCGCAGGTGTCGAATGCGCTCATATCTTTCTGCAACTGGCCATCACTATCGGTTTGAAACCCTATGATAACGTAACGGGGAGTTTCCAGAGTGGCCGATGTTTTAATAGACCAACTATGCCTATCCGTTCGCGGTACAGCGGAATAAATATGAGTTTCTCAGCTTCTAAATGCCACTTGAGTGTCAATATTTTTCCCAATATATTTTGTTAATGATAATTCTTCCGCCAATCCTGGTTGAATATGTGGAACTTTGCAATATATTTTTTGCAAGTTAACTTTAAGCTTTTCATTAGCATCGGTGGATATTAGAGCATCGACATCCGAATTGCTTCTAATTAATACCAATTCTTGACTAATATTCATAATAATCTTTCCATAGTCTTCAAGAATCCCCAACAGTGTTGATAAAGGTATGAAGTCGCAAAAATTACCTTTACTATCTAGCAAGGTGCTGGTACCATCCGAAAACTAATAAGCGTTTTGCAACTTAACGCTTTCGTTCGAATTGTGGGAAAGGTAAGCTTTCATGGTGGTTGTTAGACCAACTTTTGTTACCGAATCCACCACAACTCCATTCATTTCGTACCGAATCTCACTAAAAAGATATGCAATACCATTGTTTATAAATTTACCACTCGCTGATGGTTTACCATCTTCTTTCAGTACAGTACCTTCTACATATAGATAACTACGCGAAGGCAAAGTAGACATATCCTCTTGAATAGGTATTCGAATTTCGTCATTATTCTCAAAACGAGTGGTATAAGGTTGGTGAGTGTGAAATTCAGCTCCAACAATCGAGTTATCGACAAGCATTTTTTCGTTTACATTTAGTACATTCATTTTGGGATAATAAAGTAACACTGGGAGAGAATTGATATATCACATGGGCCGGTGTGCCATTAATATAATTCCCTGTTATTATATTACATTCTATCATTAGCGAGTTAACCTTGATAATCTTAACTGGAAAATCAGATATGTGACGTTCCTTAGCTTTTAAGATTCTATTCTTAAACCCTAACAATGTCCCGATAGAGTGTTCAACTGTAAAGTCAATGTCGTGATCGGCTTTTATAATCGATTTTAGGGTGTTATGATTCGGTTCGATGTTAACAGACTCACCGTTTACTTGAGAATTAATGTATTGAGCTATATCAGTAAGCTCATATGATCCTGTAGGTATCTTTATTATTCTTTTACCAATTTTAAACACGTTGTTTTCATCCGTTACGTTCGGAATAAAGGTTTGCAAGATTAAGCGGTTGCCCCTTGTCAATTGAGTAGTGACCGATGCTTGACTAACCATTTTTCGCTTCGAACACGATCTTTTATAGCCAGATCGATCAGTGCAACATCGAGGAGTGTTATATTTGAGCACTATCATCGACGCTCTTCAAATGAAGTCTTATCGTCACGGTTTCCCTTTGGAAATTATCCAATATTTTAAGGGTAATGTTTGAAATAGTGTTGACATTAATTGGTAAATAGGGTGCAGTTTCAGGTGCTTCTGTTATTTTGAATCCAGGAGGAACACTGGGAGAGAATTGATATATCACATGGGCCGGTGTGCCATTAATATAATTCCCTGTTATTATATTACATTCTATCATTAGCGAGTTAACCTTGATAATCTTAACTGGAAAATCAGATATGTGACGTTCCTTAGCTTTTAAGATTCTATTCTTAAACCCTAACAATGTCCCGATAGAGTGTTCAACTGTAAAGTCAATGTCGTGATCGGCTTTTATAATCGATTTTAGGGTGTTATGATTCGGTTCGATGTTAACAGACTCACCGTTTACTTGAGAATTAATGTATTGAGCTATATCAGTAAGCTCATATGATCCTGTAGGTATCTTTATTATTCTTTTACCAATTTTAAACACGTTGTTTTCATCCGTTACGTTCGGAATAGTATTAAACGTCTCGAAATTTGTCAAACGCATAACCCATTGTTTTTTAGCATCCAAATATATGGAAAGGTTAAAAGAAGAAGCTAAAACAGAAGTTTTATCGGAGAAGATGAATGTTTTAGACTTCTCAACATTCCCAGTAAGACTGCGGAAATGTTAAGGAGTGTTATCATATAAAAAGTTCAGCGCTAGATGTTCACAATTGTACGAATTTAGCTTCTGAAAAGCATCGTAGTTGTAACGAATAACGTTTAAGCTACCATCACTTTTAAAGTACTGAACGAGTTCTAGTGGGGGTTTTAACTGACCAATACTATCAAAGTATAATATATTTCGATCACGTTTAACATTCGATGTCCAATGCGTACCTTCCCCATCTGTATCATCCAAATTCACAATTCCACATTCGTTTTTACGGATACGTTTCGGTAACCCGTTTCGCATAAAAATACCTCTGAAGTGTGGAATTTTTAACAGGTTTACGTACTTTGACAGATCGATATTGGTCAGTGCTCGGTGTGGTAGCTTTAAGGGTAGTCTTTTGGAGGTCGTAAATACAATCCTAATCTTTTTTTGTATGGTTTCAAATATAATCCTTTTCCTACAGGCGCTTGCTCCATCGCTTTATTGTGTCGTTTCGTTTCTTCGAGAGCTGATTTCGCTGCTTTTGCTTCATTCACTGCTTTGGCAACCTCAGCTGCTCCCATTCCTAAGGAGCCTATAGCTCCGAGAGCGGCAAATAAAGGAATGAGCGGTAGGAAATCACCTTGTTTAGGGATAGGTATAATCCGCCCTTTGGGAGCAATGATACGTTTACGTTTAAGGCCGCTAGGGCAAGACGAGCAGAACGTTGAAACAAAGGTTTTTTCCACAAGAACACAATTATAAAAATGCCCCGCGATTGGGCGACAATGAAACACTACTTTTTCTACACCACTAAATAACCTAGAAAATCGATAAAAAAAATCAATAAACATAATACTTACTTTAAATGATGCTCAAGAATACCACGGCTTGAGATTTAGCTTTATCTTACAAATTTTAATGTTCAGGTCGTAGGTATTGGTTCTGCAGTTGTCTAATTTGTAAAGTAATGGATAAAGGTTTCAAAAACACAAAAACATACACAAGGGCGCCATCTGATTATGAAGCTTAATTAATGATAATTAAACAGATCGAATAGATTAGATAAGCCTAATAAATCTGTCTGAAAACACTAATCAGAAAATGAATTCAGACCGATAAAAAATTTAGTACAAAAAATAATTAATTTCAACCAAGTCAATAATTTTGATTAATGAAAATGTGAATGAAAACTTTCATAATTAAATGGTTCTGTCTTACAGATTTTAATTAACTTTAAAATTATATTTATTTTAAAAAAACACCAATATAAAAAATATAAAAAGATTACAAATATTACATTCAAGAATTTAAATAATAAGTCCCTGCCTAAGAGCTCTGTTGTTAATAAAGTTTAATAGATAAAAAAAATTATTTATTGAATTTCGATTAAATGGATGAAACTGGAAAATTTGGATTTTTCTTTCATAAATTAAAGATGCAAGGGTATAACCCTCGTAGAATCTAGATATGGTGAATCATATTTTATGAATTCACCCCAAACTGCAATAACTAAATGCAACCGTAAAAGTCCCATAAAATCTGGCTAATAGTTTTGATAACCATTAGAAAGTTCATTGTTTTCAATAGAACAACACACATATTCTTTAAATCTGAACTGGATTTAGAAGGCACATAGCACGAATTATTTATTAATCGAGATTTCGATTACAAGAGAGAGTGTCTGTAAATGTTAATTTATTTCGATACGATAATTGTTTAGAACGAGAATACGGTACTGTAGGCTATAGTAACAGTGTTACACTGTAATAGGGAAAGCTAGGTTTCCCCATCTTCCAAAGCACAAACGTCCGGAAAAATGTTTAGCGGAATAACTGTAATTTTTATTAACCACGAATTATTGATTAATATCCGGACACTTAATTAAATGATATAATTATTAATTGTAGATTTTATTTATCTACACCGGTACCCGAGACCCGCAAGTCTATTAAACTATACGAAAACTGTATTTAGAATTTTCTTTTAAATTCTATATTACTAAAACGAAACGGCATTTTGTAATATCGACCGCGTAAGACCGCTTGCTGTCAGGGCTAGATCAGAAAAATCTTTTTCTAATATCGACCTTCATAGCAAGATCTGACCGAGGTGGTCTAGTTTGAAGCGCAAACGGGAAGCAAGTCTCCACGCTAACCTGTCGAGGAGCGAAGAATGCCAGCCTCTGTGACCCTGATCACCCGCGAAATAATGCGTCTTATTTGGCCGTAAGGAAGTTTTTTAGCTAACATTCTACAGAAGTTTCGACCTAAAGGAATGAAAAGTAGTACTTGAAGAAATTGCGCGCAAACTGGTAAATAACACCCATCTGGCGTCTAGCCGAAATTGCTACGCGCCAGCCCGTTTCAAATCTCGGACACATGTACCAAAGTCACCTTTTGAACAAAGAGAATTTGATCCCAAATCTAAGCATTCTCGAAATATTAACAGAAATATTTTATAAAATAATTTGACCAAACACTTCCCACCGCTTTAATCAAGGTCTCTCACGAAGTAATTGATATTATACCAAAACATAAGTAAACAAAATACTAAAAGACATCATTTTTTATGACGCTACGTTCTTTAATTGTATCAAATATAATATTTACATGACAAAATTCTATTTCGAATAAAGCGCAATCTTACAGGACCGAACTTCGGATTTTTAATAAGTATAAATGTAAAATTTTACGTACTGAATGCCGGTGGAAAATGTACCGTTAAAACGTTTTAAAGATATCTTTTTTAGTTTACCACCAATACGTTTTCTAGCTAATTTGATGGCGTTGTTGAATGTTAAAATACCCCTTCTATTCACTTTAGATCGTCGAACACCCATACCCAATTTTCTTTTTCCAGACATAATGCCGGCCACAGTACGCGCAGCCGCTCTCTCTTCAAAACGAGCGTCCTTAGAACGAAACCTCGTCCACGCCTTCTGTCCTAATATACGATCAGCTTTATGCCGTTCATTAAGGTCGTTAGTTTTTGAATAGACTATGTCGTGCTCTTTACAAGCTTCATCCAACGGGTTTATTCCTTTGTCTCCACGAGAAAGCCTTTGATGTAAACGGGTGCCAGGTCCACAGTAGTTATACCCTGGTAAATGTAATTCTAACGGTAACTTACTAATGAGAGTGTTGATCACTCCCTTCCCCTTACGAGTTGATTGACGATTCTCTGATTTTCGCAGAGTACGTTTCATAACACATTACTCCTATCACAGGAGAAGAGTGACTGAAAGCTTGCTCCAACATCTTTATATATTTATACCCTTTACCCATATACGCTCTTTCACAACGTGTCCTACATGGAGCAGTTAAAGTTGGTGCGTCAGAGACAGAGGTTGTCTATTATAAATCGGGATAATTGTTTACCGACGCCGCAAGTTTTTTAACATAGTGTATTGTTGGGGGCAGGATGCAAACGCGGTACAATAGTAGGCAGTTTCGGATGCTGTAAAACCAACCTAATGATAGGTTTACTAGAACATCCAAACAGATTACGCTTCGAAAACCTATATGTCTATAGTAAATCTCTTTATCAACCGAAATACGCATATCTGCGCGAGCTGTTTCGATCATTACCCATCGGTTATTTCGAATACGATTCTTCTGAAACTATATTACCACCTAAGGATGCAAACCAAAACTCAGTTATTATCTTCGACGATGTAGTTTGCGATAGTCAAAGCACCATACGTGATTATTTCTGCTTCGGTAGACATAAGCACATCGATTGTTTTTATTTATGTCAGACATACTCTGCAATACCTAAACAACTCGTAATAGATAATTCAAATCCCATTGTCGTTTTTAAGCAGGATAATACTAACTTAAAACACATATTTAACGATCATGTTAGCAGGGATATGACATTCGAAGCGTTTAAACACTTGTGTTTACACTGTTGGAAGGAGAAATATGGCTTTTTAGTAATCGACAAAGATTGTCCACTTAATGGGGGACGTTATCGAAAAGGTTTCGACTGTTACTTCACCATAAATACCGAAGACACGAACTAAACGTTTTAGTAAACATGGACAAGCGTGTAGCAGAAGACTTGGTTAAAGCACGACCTCATGTTAAACAGAAATACAAAAGTCTCAAGTCTGAAATTGTACGGTCAGAAGTGGAACTACAACGCCGCTATCAACCTATCACTCAACCATTGCGTGAGTTTATAACCGGAGTTAAAACGGAATTATTAACTCCGAAAGAAGAACCCTTAAAAACGGAAGTTTCTTCTCCCATACCTACCTCGACTCCAAAATATTATAAACGACTTCCACCCGCAAGACGAATAGGTATGCCTCGCGAACCATCGCCTATCGCCCAAAGAATGCGCACTACTAGCGTTCCCTCACTTGATATCTCGGTTTTTGAAACAGAAGTCCTGGAAGAATCTGGGGTCCCAACATTGGATCAATTGAAAGAACAACTTGCTGCTGTTGGGTTCAATCCGGAATTCCAAACTTACATAGATGAGACCTTTTCTGGTAGAGCTAAAATTTATATGGAAAACATGTTCAGGGATACTAAGAACGAGTTCGATCACCATTATGGAGTACGATTCCATCCGGAATCTTAGCAGTACCTAATCGGAAACTCCGTACTCACTTTTGACGAGAACGATTTTATTATTAAAAAACCCTCAGGCACAATTTTTAAATATACAGGCACTCTTGGTTTTTACGAATTAGTATTTAAAAAAGCACCTATTGGATACACACAATCAGACTTACAGAAGTATAAAGACCTTCTTACACGTACCAATGCTACCAGAAGAGGTTACATTGAGGGTGCACCGCTACACGGAACCGGAAAGAAATATTCAAATATAATTAGAGCCCATCTAACTACTCATGGGGCAAGATTCCGAAGCGAGTCTACACCTACTACACCGGTCACGCGATCGAAAACTCGCACATTACCAAAACGTGGCGGTGGTGATATGCGCGTTCTCAACTATAATAATAAACAGGTGGAATTTATACCTTGGAAAGATCCTAATAAATTAGTGGACAGATTGAGACTCTTTTTAAGTTCAAAATCGGCTGGTCACACCGGTCACACTAATGAAATCATATATATTATCAATGAATTCAGAGCTGCTAAAATTATCGAATAAATCATCACACGCGTATCAATCCGTTTCATAATATTGCTAACGTTAGTGCAATCATGACGCTCGATAAATTCGGTAAACATCTTCACAAAACCCCTGTCCGAGTGAAACTCGACACTCGTTCGAGAGTGTACCTATTAGAAGATATACAAAATGTAAGGTACACAACAATGATGTATATATGGGCGGACTCCGAGCCTGGGTGGACTCCGAGCGAACCTACTGCTGTATACACAAGTCCACCGAAATATTACAATTTGAGAGGTAGCAACAGTAAACGGGAATACACAATACCGTTTACAGAAGGGATTGTACAATCAGTTTGCAGCTCACCACTAAGCTTTATGTTTGTAAACGGTGAGCGAGTTGGTGGTACTGCCAACTTAATTGGGAAACGATTGAGCAAACGCGATAAGATTACGGTGAGAAGTACGTCGATAGATCCGTCTGCAACCGGTCCATTTTACTTCGAAGCTGTTATTAGTCATCCATATCACCATATATCATTATTACCTCAAGACGATGACTCTGGATAAGTTCGGTAAACATATTCACAAAAGTCCTGTCCGAGTTAAACTCGACGCTCGTGCAAAAGTATTCCTTTTAGAAGACGTGTCTAATTTGCACTACGAGACAATGTTGTATATGATGGGAATATACAATCATGAAAACGGTTATGCACTTTTGAACTCCACCAACTTCGAGTATGTCGTTCCTCTAACAAAAGGTAGCATTAAACAAATCAAATACTATCCCACAGATGTGCAAATCTTTTTAAACGATACGTTATACGATGCCGCATCACTCATCGGAGTGTCATTGAAGAAAGGTGATAAGTTTAAGGCGAAGAAGCCTGGATCAAAGGACATATTTATTTTTGAAGCTGTTATTAGTGTTCCAGCATTTTCTAAATGAGTATAAAACGTCAAATAATTGAAGAATTGCATAAACCTGCTCGTAAACGATTTCGAAGAAGACGCGTAATCGTAAAAGGCTTGAACGATTTGTACATGGCAGATCTTGTGGAAATGATTCCCTATGCTAAAATAAATAAAGGTTTTCGATATATTTTAGTATTGTTGAATATGTTTAGCAAGCGTGTTTGGGCGTGTCCACTTAAACAAAAAACCGGTGAAAGCAATGAAGAAATTATTAATATCAACAGGAGGTACTCCGAAAAATTTACAAACGGATATGGGAAAGGAATTTTATAACATACATTTTCGCAACTTAATGCAAAGTTTGAACATTAATCATTATAGCACGTTCTCTAGTATGAAAGCAAGCCCCGTGGAACGTGTAAATCGAACCCTCAAAAATAAGATGTGGAAAGAATTTTCAATGCAAGGATCGTATAAGTGGTTACAGTTATTACCTCGAGTAGTTGCGAAGTATAACTCAACAGTACATGGAACCACTGGATTTAAACCTATTGATGTTAGTCGGAAAAACGCTAAGAAAATTTTACAGTCTTTAAATTTCCAAAGACCATAGATCCGCGAAGTCCTAAATTTAAAGTTGGTGATCACGTCCGAATTAGTAAGCACCGGGAAGCTTTCGCAAAAGGCTACACTCCAAGCTGGAGTACAGAAATTTTTAAGATTAAAAAGGTTCGACTAACAAACCCTACAACGTATACTTTGGAAGACGTTAAAGGTGAAGAAATTCGCAGCGGATTCTACACGGAGGAATTACAGATACCTAAACATCCAGATATATTATTAGTGAAACAGGTTTTAAAAAAAAGTCGGGATCGCGTTCTGGTCAAGTGGTTGGGCTTTGATAACACCCATAACTCGTACATAGCAGCACGTAATATAGTAAATTAAGTAGTATAGATGTATTACTTAACCTGTGCAAGAACATGCTTCAATTATTCTAAATATCAATTTGTGTTTTATGTTTATTTTTATAATAAGTTATATAATATACGTTTTTTTCTCAATATGTTATTTTATTTATAGTATATAAGATACAAAAACCAGCTTATAATATGCATTACAGTCAAACCTTACTAAAGCGATCAATATAAATTCTATTTCTATGTTCTATATCTAAAATTCTATTTAGCACTACACCACATGTCTCGATACGTCTTTGAAACCGACACCGATCTACGACACTTTCCATCCACAATGATATTCGTGCTTGTCTGTAGGCGTAATTCCACGTAAATAAATAATGTATTTTATTATTCTCCTCTTTGATCGTAACGCGTTTCTTTTGGTTGCTCATTTTCTGTTGTCTACAAACTCTTCTATTGTAGACGTAAATGATTCCAAACCTTCCTTGTTTAATTTATCCAACAAGCAATCTATACAGATATTTCCTTCTAAATACGATTCACACAAGTCTACCCCGTTCTGAAACTTTAGAACTCTTTCTTTACACTCTTCATCGGTATAATATTTGCCCAATCCTTAGACTGCTTCGTGATCGGCATCAAAGCGTAGATCGCGTAACTCTTCCTGCACTCTCTGTACTGCACTTTCAAGATCAGTAGCCTTAGGCCACGATTGTGAACTATAACACATCCACATCTTTATACGTTTTGCAAGTCGATGTCACACTGAATTCTTTCCGGGTACAATGCCACCAGTTCCAAAGCACACACAACGTTCTCGGACGGTGGTAAAGCACATAACACTTGTTTAACGTTTTCGGTGGAATCTCCGCTTAATACACTCGATCCTTTTAATAAAGCTTGATAACATTGAACAAAATCTTGCTCTACAAAGATTTTCAAACGGATTTCTAGCAGAGGAAGTAGTTCTAGAAGCTGAATGACGCTTTCAAATCCCAACCACACTTCCGATCCATCAATACGTTCGCGAAATCTCAACACATTCTTTCCTTCGATATTTTGGACGATAATAGTGTTACACGTTGATGTAGTTACTGGATTGGTGAGTATTTCACTGCTGTACAACAAACTTTTTATAAGCGATTGTTGTTGAACTACATCAAGCCATTCCTCGAGCGTAAAAGTAACTAAACCAGTCCTGATTCCGAAGATTCTCACTCGTGGTAAAAGGTCTACGGGACACAATCCAATAGCTACCACTTTACATTTAGATTTATTCAAATAGTAAAGTCGCCCTTCTAATAAAGTTAGGATCTGTAACAATTTTGCTTTGCTGTCCGGTGATGACGATGAAGATGCATTTGATACTCGTCCACTCGCAACGTTCATGACGACTTCAAACGCTTTAACCAAATTTTCCATTTTACAGAAATAGTAATATAATTTACAATGCACTTACTTATGTAAATAGTAACGCACTTCTTGAATGCTTACTGATAGATTAAGCTCACTTAATGTTGCAATTGGTAAGATCCTATTTTTATATGGATCAATTCATGGTGGGGCGAATTAAAGGGTGGGGTTTAAACGTAGTGGGGGAAGTCTATCAAGAGTTCTTTTAGTCTACTTCCTGCTGCGAACATGGGTGCTTTACCTATAAAACTCTTAATAGTGCTAACCGCCGTTTATGATGGTGTTATGTACATCGCACGACCGTCGGAGTCCATTTCCGGGTCAATAGTGTTCTCCCAAGATCCAACGCGCTACAACTTAAAAAGTGATGTTCTGCATGAACTAAACGTTTACAGTGTTTCATTAAGTAATGTTACACGTTTACCTTCATCATTCAAAGTGAAATTTCATTATCCGTCACATGACATCGAGACCAGCTGGCAAACAATTGGTCATGATCCGCACATTTGCAAACTGCCTGATTCACCAACGCCTGTTAGCTGTATAGTTGTCGTCTCAGTGGAGATCTTTGTATTAGTTATACTTGCGTTATTTTGATTGTTTACGTGGTTATTTATTTGCTTCACCTTAAAGTTTAATAATGTGCATGATACAACATATTGTATTAAACTTTGTATTTGTACTGCAACCGTTTTTTGTACATTGTATACAATCTAAACATTTATAATAAACCTTTTTGTAATTTGTCAGTAATTTATCAGATTTTTTTACAGGCTTACGTTTAATATAGTTAAGTACATAACAGTTATTCGGATTACAGTCCGCAGGAATATACGTCTCCGGAACTTTAAAATCACTTTTATACATTTCAAGTATATGTGGGTTACGTTCTTTTGAATATCTAGTGAAGTTGAGAGTCCTTTCCTTGTGAAATTCTTTTTCAGACGTCCACTTAAACGGTCTATGTTCACTATTATGCAACCATGATCTATTAAACCAAATGTTGAGTTCTATATTATCCATCCACACATCAGAAATTTCGCTACCCCACATGCGACATACACATTTCAAAAGTAAGAACGGACAAGTGTCCTCCAAAAGATATATTTCGTGAACATGTTCTCTGCCCGATTTCGTGCATTCTATTCTTTGTAAATTTATTGGATTACCATCTTCATTTAAGTATAAAATTTCTATATATGAACATACAGTGTGACCTATATCTTCTATGCTTCTTAATTCTACAATATTGGGCAGTTTATATGATTCAATTAACAACCCGGTATTGTGAGTTTTTAAACGAGAAAACTTAATTGTGTCATTCCTGCGTTCAATAGACCATTTTCCAACACATTTATACTAGATAAATAACTATATGAATGGAAACAGAGGATGAGATTATATATAGAGATTGAGAGAAATCATCTACATGCTACAAATGCTTAAGGAGAGAGAACGCTTCTTCTTCTTGTGATTCACTTCTTCACTTTCACGTCGACATTCATCGTTAGAACACATTCAAAATTCAGAGATATTATGAAGGTTATAGTAAAACAGTTTTTAACAATTATAACAAATTGCAAATTGATTAAAAACCTTCAACATTTTTACAAGTGAATATGAAGTATTCAAAAAATCATCTTAAAGCAGACTACTGCGAAATGTGTTGGTTTATTTTTAAAGCGAATTTTAAACATATTGCTTTACACACACAAACTGGTTATTCGAAAGTAGGTCAATACACATTCGTTTTACCAACGAATCAAAGCCTGCAGCGACATTTTTGCAATGTCCCAATATTTAATAATTCCCTAAAAGTGTACATTTTCAATTGTATTCATAATGCATTTATCAAACGCATTAAAACGTACAAACTATTATTTTTCCTCATTTCAACTATTGTATATCGTTATTGATTTTGTGTACAAAAGACACGATAAGTAAGCTTCAAGTGCAACAAAACAAAGCAATGCGTATTCTTTTAGGATGTAATCGGTACACACCTATAAATGATATGTTAAATGCTTTAATAATATTCATTCCAGCAGTAAAATCAAATAAACTTCAAAACACTATTCTATGAAGGCGTTTTCCTCTTTAATGCATCGCCTGAAAATATTAAAAATGCACGAAATATTCACACGTTTGAGAAGTTTTTAAATACGTGGTTTTCATTATAAATAAAACAAAAAAGTTCTAGACATGTGTGTAATATGTTAACACGCATTAAAAGAGAACGAACGAAACAAAATTTTAACTTTCTTCCTTTTAAGATTTTTTCTTTTTGGGTGGACTTCATAATTAGTCCGGCAGTCAAGGAGAGAGAGAGAGAGAGAGAGAGAGACAGAGAGAGAGAGAGAGAGAGAGAGAGAACGCTTCTTCTTCTTGTGTTCTCTTTTCTCTCAAAACCGACGCAGACGGTTGCTTTTTAGTATTTTATGTGTGGCATATAAATTAGTACAGTCGGCCAATGATTTCACCGGCACAATATACGGGAATCGATGCGATAATTTTACATGAGATTGTATAATGAGTGGAAACTGGAAACCGGTCTGGTGGCTGCAAGAATCAGAAAAAAAGTTTATTCTCTAACTGACAGTGGTACATAGAGTTCTTCAGCTCGATCCAAGTGAAACGCCGGCTCCGAAGAAAGTAAAGTCAACACCAGCAGCTAGTGATTGTTTACCAGTGTTGAATTTTCAACGTCCCGGAGCAAGCAGAAGGTCGATCTCCCGTGTGAAGCTGTCCGACCGGTGTGTTAATGCAAGAAACCAACACTTCGCCAGGCCGAAGGTAAACGTTTTAGCTTCTTTTAAAATCATAAATAAAAACACATTGGAAATTCTGATTTGATTACCGATTTAAAAACTACAATAAATAAGAATTATTGTAGAATTATAAGTAAGAATTATTAATAATAAAATATCTTTTTAAAAGGTGTAATATTTAATCAACAATTTACTAAGCGATTAATTTTAATACATTTCGAGAACCTCCTGCATTAAGTTGTGTTTGCGATGCGTGCATTTTAATTTAATTTCACTATACCTTTATATGCAGAAGGATCTCGAAATATCTTATTCGCTTTTATTTTTAAAACGAATTATTGTTTCAGTTTATGGTAGTTTCATATAGTGGCCTTGTTCAACTCAATTACTTAAATAAAAAAATATACATTATTATTTTTTAATAAATTAATTTTGTTTATGACTTTTTTTTCTTTATTCTTCTTAATTATGTACTTGAGAAAGGGGTTTATTGTTCAATACAAAATTTACATTAATGTAAACGGATGAAACAACTATAAACTTATTAATTTCTTTCGCATCCAGTTCCTGTCCTAAAACAAGATTATTTTTTGTACACTTCTGGGCGAAGTGAGTCGCGAAGTAGCCACCAGCGGTCCACTAGCTAAATATGAAATAAGCGTATTTCATTAATTCGATGTACTGCATTTGTAATGGTCTAGATGTGAAAACATCTGATTAAAGGTGTCTCTTATTAAATAATAACAATTTAATACTTTATAAACTACATATTATTAAGTTTATTTTTTAAAAATGAATTATAGATATTCCTCTTAATATTAAGAGTAAGTACTGTATTAAACATTTTTAATAAATTATGAGCAGGTATTGCGATACTTGAGACCAGCCCCTCTCCTTTTTTTCTGGCCACGCCTGCTGCGCTCTGATTGGCTATCCCCACTCCTGTAGTTCCTCCCCTTGCTGCTAATTGGTCGACGCCATCTTGGATGACACGCCTCCTGTTCTCTGATTAGACGAGCGCCATTTTGGAACTTTCAACGCCATTTTGACCACGCCCGTCCGCCATTACGGGAATCTGTAGTACCGACAATCTGTGTGCTGCCAATAGAGGGCGTCATGCTACAATTAGTGTGTATTGCTAAGAGAGGGCGTCATGAAGAAATCTGTATTATCGACGACCTAGGTAATGCTATTAGAGGGCGTCATGAAGAATTCTGTATTATCGACGACCTATGTACCACCAATAGAGGTCGCATTAAAGAAACCTGTATTATCCTACGTACTGATGCTATTAGAGGCCGCATTAAAGAATCTCCTCTCTCGCTCTCTTACTCTCTCGTTCTCTCGCTCTCTCCTTATCACCTATTAGAGGATGCATTAAAGAGCTTTCTCTCTCACTCTCTCCTTCTTGCTCTCTCAATCTCACACACTTTCCTTCTTCTTCAATAAAGAAATCTGTATTACCTGTATGTACTGATGCTATTAGAGGACGCATTAAAGAATCTCCTCTCTCGCATTCTTGCTCTCTCTCTCCCCCTTCATCCTAATGCTAGTAAATAAAACAACATTGGATAGAGGTAACCGTTACGTCTACTGTTCTGGGATTGGTTCGGACGGCTTTGTTATTTTATACGTGAAAATAAAAATCGATAAATGTTTTACTGTTTTTATTATTTTTCGTAAAGTTACACAATATTACTAATATTTTATTGTAAATCAGCTTAAACTAGGTGATTATAGTTATATATAGTATAATACTTTATTACTCAATATAAACTAGATATGTTATATGGATGTTACAACTTAATTTTCTAACAAAATAACTTAACTAAAATATTAACTATATATTAAACTTAAACCTCAACAACAACATACTTTATTTAATCTAGTAATATAAACTTCATATAGGTAAGAACTGTCATGGGAGAACATCTTCGGCCTTTATCTAGGACTTTTCGTTTAAACCAAGCCATTTGACATAAATGTCACCATTGCTGCGGCGTTTAAGTACTTTTTCAACTAAGTAAACGTCTGGCTGTCTGGTTTTCTGCAGCTCGAACTCGTAGAAAGCTCCTCGAACAGCAACCCCATGAAGGTCTTCCAGCAGATATGTGACAGGTTTTGTAAATTGAACTTTAACTATTTTGAATAATTCAGTTGACCAGCTGGGCGTGTATCCCTTAGAAAAGACCCCCTTGAACTTACTAATACGTACGAGGTCATTCAAGTCTAGTTTACGTTTACTTACTGCAGCGACATCGGCTTTTACATTAGTGTTATAAACGGTTAGTTGGATCGTAGGTGTAACAGTAGCAGGAGCTCGACCTATCGTTCTATGTCTGGTGTTGTTATAGCTGTCAACTACCCTCTGTAATATATCTATCCATTTAAATGATCCTCGGTAGCTAAACTCTTTATACACCTTTTGCTTAATTGTACGGATAACGCGTTAAACTATTGAAGCTTTAATTACGGAATATGTAGAGTAATGATTTATACTGTGCTCTTTCATTAATCGTTTAAAATGTTTATTGTAAAACTCTTTTCCGAGATCAGTATGAAGATTCTTAGGTATTTTAACGGATTTTTAACGGTCGTGCATACAGATATTTCGAATAACCGTTTATCATCAGCAGTATGTAACGATACCCCTTATTTACTTTAGCATAGGGTATAAACTCGGCTAAGTCAGCCTGGAACAAGTCCTGGAGATTTTTTATTATAGTGCGGCGTCTTTGAAAGTTTTTTCTAGCAACCCTGTGTATTTCATCAACAACAGTTTGTTTAGCACTCATCATCATACAATTAATCTCAACGACACCGAAAGAGCAACGTCTCAAATAATTATATTGGCAGCAGCCGTGTTTGATGAATACTGAATAATGTTAAAAGCAATATATCATTATATACCCGAAATATTCTATTCTATGATGCCTTTCTCCTTAAGTTCACTTATAATTGATATTATTTCGTTTTCATTCTGCGGACTAGTGTTGCCGGCACTCTTTACAGCATATAACAAACGAAGCCGGTCGACTAGCCCGTTAGCCTTATTCCAGTAGACGTATTCGACTTTGTAATCGCTTAATTTTTTAAAATTTGACGATGATGATAGTCTAATGCCTAAATCTTTGATTCTGGGTAAGTTCGGTTTAATTATATAATCATACTTCCAATGTTTAACAGCTGTTAGTTTACCCTGTGGTCTATATGATTTCTTATGCGCATTAGTAAGGGCTATTATCTGCATATAATTATTGATATCAGCTTGCGATGGTATAGACTCTAATTTTCTAAACGTGAGTAAGTCAAACAGACCGGGTGTTGCTTCGAAAACGTTGTTTTTAATTATGATGTTTGTATCACGCATAGTCACAGGGGAAGATGCAAATGTCCACGAGTCTCGATCAATTTTATATCTAATACCGAATCTAGTTCTATCTATATTTTTGTTTCCGACAGCGTTAGCTATTAGCATACCGTAATGAGTAGGGAGATCAAGAGTTTTATTAGATTCTTCTTCTTCTTCATCTGCTTCCGATGATGCTGATGCAGCAGGCTGTTTTTTAACTTTCAACAGGGGAATGTAACTAGCAGTAGTAGTAGTAGTAGTAGTAGTAGTAGCAGCAGCAGATGGTTGTGTTTTAACTTTCAATAGGGGTACGTTAGAGGTGTTAACTGATTTAGCAAAGGTTTCCAGCGGTAATATAACTGGATTGTGCGTGACGCGATACATACGTTCTGCTTCTGCTCTATCACGACGAAAGTATGCAAATTTCTTACGTATAGCATTACGAGCGTGTATTATTTTACGCTTTAAACTCAGATTATACGTGTTGGACATGTCGGCTATGCAGAGACTACTAAATGAATCGACTCTAATTATAAACTTATATATGAATCAAAACCCTTTTGATATCTGCCCCGGTCTAGAGAACAGTCTTTATTAATTACCAGGAAATCATGCGGCTCCTTCCAACACAGAGAGCAAATGTTTTTGAACTGATCATAGCTAATACCGTCTCCTACAACATGATCGCTAAACACGTGTTTTAAGTTCAACTCGTCTTGTCTAAAGAGAATAATTAGGTTTGTCAGATGTTTCGGTATCTTGACGTACGTTTGACCTAGATAAAAACAGTCGACGCCGTTATGCCTACCCATGCTAAAATATTCTCTAATCTTTTCCTGCTTGTTGCAAATTATATCATCAAATATGAACACAGAATTAGGTTTAACATCACCGGGGCTGATTACGTCATCGTTTTCGCTAAATTCATGATATCCCATACCTGTAAGTGGTTTCATAACACGTCTTAAGAATTCATATTTAGGCTGAAATAAAGACTTGGCGTATAGGTAGATATTTTCAAATTTTAATCCGTTTTCGCTAATAAGTAAAACTAACATAGCATTAGTTTTACCGCAGGAAGATAGACCGCTCAATATTGCTCTACATGATACAGGTAACAGGTCGTCATGTTTCCTAACATCCTCGCCTGATCGTTGTAAAGATGTATCACCGCAGTCGTCTAGGTTACATATGTTTAGTGACTTATTTTGTTTAACATCCTTCATTATGGTATGCGTACGTGTCTAGTCACGGTTTCGTTATACGGATTATACTCGATTAATGCGTCGTGAAGGATCAAACAGTACGCCTTAGTTGTGTTCGTAAATGCTGCAGAAGACTCGAGTTCTAGTCTAATATCGACAGTGGAATCCTTAAAACTCTCTACCTGTCTTGAGCAGTCAATAACAAAAATCGGGTACGTTTCAAACGAATTGTAGCTGAGTAAACAGCTCTCAACCGTACCTCTACCTATACCGTCATAGTAGTTCTCACGAAAACGAATATAATTCAGATACGCAGGAATGTAGTCCCTACGGCTGAAATCAAGATTTAAATGCTGATGTGGGAACACTTGCGAATTTAAATACAACTTAACGTCGACCAAGTTCGAATGAGTAAATGTAGTCGGGTTACCCGCTCTTATACCCAGCTGACGCTCGTCTTGTAAAACTACAAAGACCCAGCGCGGTTTCTCTAGATCATTGGAGTTCTTTACGCGCCAAACCTGATTTTTAGTAGTTCCCAACGAGGGTAACTCGTGTAATTCCCAACGTATAAACGAAGCGATAATAGAAGAATTATCTCTTAAACTCTCCACCATGTTCACTTTGCTTTCATCTGATAACAGTATATGCGGAACTTCCCACGAGAGCTTATCAATCTTGATATCTACATCGGTACCTGCATCACCTGCGTCGCTTTTATAGCAATTAAAATCGTTCTTGGCGCGAATTAAAACTAACTGACAACTCATATGAGGTATTACTTTTTTATAATCGTCTGCAAATCCAAAGATATCTTTTAATGGTATTCTACACGTGAAATGAAAGACGTTATTCCCCTGGTTATGTAACAAATCATTATCGCTAGTAATCCCTAAGTTCCATGCATTGCAGGTTAAAGCTCTATCCTCGGCGCCATGTGAAACGAGACCTTTTATAGTACTTGTAATGCCAGGCTGTTTACATACATCTATGAGTTGGTTTGCGCCTAATATTAGTTGAATTTCATCAAACAGAAAGTGGGCGAAATTGTTTACCAGAAGGAATTGCTTGTTTGCAGCACGCGTTATGCTACCTTTAACAAGTACATAGTTGTCATACAAAGCTAAAACGTTATCGGAATTTTGCATGCTGATAAACGGCAGATAGGTATAAAAATCCTCTTTAATTATATCTGTATCGACGCGAGGCTTCCCAAATATGTTTCATTTATCAATGGTAAAGGTGTCGGTGTTAATATGCATTTTACTTCGTTTTGACATGCTGCTGCTTCTGTATCGTACTTTAAAGCCTAAAGATTCAAGAAAAAGGCGACGAGCTTTAGTTAGTTTTAATCGGAGGTCTGCACTGGCCGACGTTCGACGGTGAATGACCTTTGATGGACATATGCTGATGTTTTTATAGCTAAAGTTTATTCCCATTTTTCACGTTTAAGTTCTAGTTTGATGCTCGTGAAAGTATCTTCAGACAAATTTATCAACTCTCCTCTCGCGTCTACTAGTCTAATGGTAATGTTATCGATCTCGGTAACAGTGATGGGAAAGTAAATCACATGCGATGGCTCCTTTTCAATCAGATAACCTGGTGGTACGCAAACACCGAATTCGAAGATTGTATGACCTGCTTGATTGTTTCTATATGAACCGCCTGTAATATTCGTGTCTACAAAAATGTTTGGAGTCGAAAGTATATCGACAATTCGATCTGATACGTGTCTACTACCTGGTTCTAGCACGCGCTTCTTAAATCCTAGTAGGGATCCTATGTTATTGGGCTTGGTAAAATCAATCAACTCGGTAGCTGATTCAATCTCACACTTTCCCGTATTAGTGTTAGCTTTGATTTGTATTAACAGATCTTCCTCTTCCGGATCACCACTAATTTGATTCTTTATATAGTTAACGATTTCAGCCAACTCGTAGCTACCCGGTTCAATAGTTATTACCTTTTCTCCGTAATAAAATTTATTTTTGCCAGGGTATATATTCCGTATAGTGTGACTTGTATATAAGCCGACTAAACCTAGTGAATATTCGTAACGCACGTGATCTAGTGATATAGGTGGATAAATACGGTCCGTAGAAAGCCTGTTCCCTGTACCGTACACCGTGATGGTCCTAGCCATACTTAACTGATTTACACTTTCACCTCTCTTTTATACAAAAATCGTAGACACAGATGTCCGCAGTTGTATGTATTAAACTTTTGTTCTTGGGCTACGTTGTAGTATATGACGCAGCGAGGCCCTAAATATTTCACAAGTTCAGCTGGTGGTCTTAGGTCTCCGAAGGGGTCATAGTACAAAACCACGTTTCGATCCTTTCTATAAGTAACCCAATGAGTACCCGGTCCTCCAGCGTCGTCAAGATTAACAATAGCTCTTTCGAATTGCAAAGGTTTCGTTGCAGGTAGACTTGTTCTCATATAGACACCTCTAAAATAGGGTATGTCTTTAGCATGTTTTATTATATCTAGAACTGTAAGCGGTCTCCGAGGCAAGTTATTCAGTTTTTTGACCGCCTGACATATGGTTTTAAGTACAATGCAGCTCCGCCAGCTCTATACGGTTCCAGGTAAAGGGCGTTCCCGTTCTTACCGCCTAAAGCGATAGCTTCCATACTTTTATTATGCCGTGTAGTTTCTTCTAGCTGTCTCTTATTACTATTAGCAGTGTTAACAGCTTTTGCTACGCCCGACGCGCCTCCTATAATTGCACCGAGAGCCGAGAGGCCAGCAAAAATTGGTATGAGTGGTAAAATACCACCTATAGCTGTAGGCACTGGAATAATTCGGGGTACTTTAACGTTTTTTCGACCGCCTACGTTTTGAATGATTCTTCTGGCAGCGCTCAGGGCATGATGTATTAAGACTTTACCCGTGAGTCTCTTGCTTGCACGATTCACTACACCAACAAGCTTCTTTAAAACGCCACCTTTGAAAGTGACAGTTTTCTTCTTCTTCACCTTTCTAGCGAGACCCTTTTTCGCTGACAGTTTGTTTGTCTTTACGCCCATTCCCAGCTTTCTTTTAGCCTTCATTATACCGGTTACAAACAGAGCTGATGCTTTTCCCCCTAATTTAGAGTCTTTAGCCTTAACACGCTTCCAAGCGGCTTCTTCTAATACACGATCTGCCTGGTGTCTACTGTTCAAATCGGAGGTTTGAGCGTACGAGATGTCGTGCTGCATACACGCCTGAAACAAAGGATTTATACCTTTATCGCCGCGTTGTAATCTTTTAGATAAGTTAGTACCAGGTCCACAGTACTGATAGGAAGGAAGATGTAGTTCAATAGGTAGCTTGTCTATGAGCTAGTTAACAAAGCCGCTACCCTCGTGAACTAACATCTGGTACTGAGAGAAGAGACTGCTTGTACCTGTATTTATACTCGGTCGCCGCCGGACTAATCTGTGTTCTGAAATCTCTGCGTATAGATAAAGTCTCTATGATCAACTTGTAGAATTTTACACAGCTGCTTTTCAACATTATGTATTCTTCTTTGAAAACGGTATCTGTCCAGAGCTAATGTTTGCCAGTCTCCCTTTCTCGCCTGTCTGTATGCATACTCCCATACTATCATATGATGTATATTATACATGCGTGCATCGGCGAAACTTACTTTCTTTACCATATCGATGTGTTGCTGCTACTACTACTACATATCGCTATGTTTGGAGAGTTATTGATATTAGTAATACTAAAACTTTGTTTAAATACATTTTTATTTCTTCAACGATACATTTAGGCTAAGATAGAAAAAAAATAACTGATTAGCGTAGATATAAGCAAACTAGGTATCTGCGCAGCATTCCCGTAAGGCTCACCACATTTCCTATCTGCGCTAATCAGGCATTTGATATAATACACTTAAAACTAGAATAAAATGGTGTCCATATCAATATGATTAGGTCAGCCGATAGTAGTAGTAAATTCCGTTATTAGTCGGCATTGTACACTCTCTTTATGTTGTAAGAGTTCGTGCGTGTTGCAGATTCAGCTATTAGGGCATCAAACGATGATCGCATAACTTTTTGAGTATCCTCGAGCGTTTGTACTTTATCTAATAATTTTTTATAATTACTATCTAGGGTATTATTCATTTCTTCTATCTTTGTCAACACACTCGAATGATTAGTTTCCATCTCATCATTTGCTATTAGGAGATTTCTCTTTGTTTCTTTTTCCAACGTTGTTAGCATACTGTTAAGTTTACTAGTTTCAATGTCAACCTTTGTTACCTTGCTTTAGATCTTTAATAGTGTTCTGAGTGTCGGTGGTCATTGTAATGAAGGTTTGTATAGCAGAGTCGAATTGAGCATCTACATAGGCTTTAGAAGTGACATCCGTACCATCTATAGGGTAACTTACTGAAACAATACGTTTACCATCTGCATTAAACTGCATTTGATCGTTTGTATGCATAGCTCGTTTGTTAAAATACAGCCTAGAGATTACATCTTTATCGTCTAGAGGCTCCCCTATATTACAAATTCTTCCATCTTTAGCGTCATAGTACGACCCCTGTCCTTTATCCTCTCGTCTCAAACATTTAGAGAGTAATTTTCTTTCAACATCATCCACCAGCTCGTTGGTATACTTTTTCGTGCAAACATCGTGGTCGTCAAGCGGTCCTTTAACATGAACTAAAGGTGAAAAGGTTTCGAAACATCACAATGCGCAGAAACCGAAATACGTATGAGCGTTCGAAATTGCGTCGCACGCGCATATCTTTCTTAATGCAGTAGCGTCGGTATATTTCCATTCTGTCTTGTTGCGTGTGCGTTTGGAGGTTATAGCCTTATAGGTGTGTTTACGTTTGTTGTTGAAAGTTGAAATCAGTTTACAAAACAGTTCTTTTCAGAGCTTCTGCATATTTATTTGCGAATCGTAGGTAAGTTAATAACTGACGATACATCAGAGGGAGAGTTTTCTGAGGACGTTGTAGATGTTGGTATTTCCCCACTGGAAATGTTAGAGGAACCGGGGCCTAGCACCAGTACACTGTAATCCATGGGATTATAATATAATATAACACACAGATTGTTTTATAAACGATGTTATAAATTATGTCACATAAGTTGTCAAATGTTTTACATGTAGACATATTTTCATATTAAAATAATTAAAATTCGTCTCTACAATCACTTCTTTTTTTAATAAGAACGTATTATATACCAATACTGTCTAAAAACCTAAATACCCTATTTTGTCGATATATAAAGAAAGTTTTCCATTTATTTTGATTTCCCATTACTTTTACTAACACTGAAGTAAATTACATTATCAAATTTAAACTTTCAGAAAACCCAGAATCATTTATAAACTTAAAATTTTATATACAGGCTTATATCTCACAATTATCTTTTTGCTACTTAGGTGAGTTGATATCAGCTCCAACCCCTTCAATTGAAAGTGGTTATTTAAAGATTATAAAGTGTACTTTGAGATTTTCATAACATTTTATGTGCACATATTTTTAACCCCTTTTAATGAACAACATACGCGCCGCCACTGTACTCGCAGCTGACGTTCGCGCAGACCTTGATGAGTCATTGTGATGTTTCGAAACCTCGCGCACTTTAGTCTTCTCTTTTTAACATCAATTACACATCATCGCTATCTGATAACATTAGTACAGAACGCTTCGTGACAAGATCGTTATCATTATAAAAATGATGGTATGTAATTATCTATACTTGTTGTAAGTTCATTCCAATATATTTGAAATATTTCAAAAGAAACATTTTGAAATGAAGAAATCCCTTGATTAAACTGAGGTAAAGTACATGTTTATTGGGTTCATTCCGAATTAGCTTCTGTATTTGAACGTTATTCGGTGATAAGGTGATAAAGTAGCGGGTAAATTCGATAACCTCTTTAACATTAATTTTTTTTTGAAAAATCTCGAAGGGGTATAGCGATTTTAATTACTTGAAACTATACTGTACCATTTTCAACCTGTTACGTCATTTGTTTTTAAAGTAATGATAAAATTTTAAATTATATACAAGAGTCATTGTGTTGGAAAGTTGAATTGAATTTTTAAAAATAATTATTTACAAGTAACTTACAGAAGGAGGTATGTTATGCCAGTAGCGTAAAACATGTTTATTATTCGGATTTCGGGCGTTCAAGCGTTATCTGATCGTAGAATACCAGGCAGGTAAAAAGAACACAGGTAAACCATTTTGTAAGAAGAAGGGTTCTCTTTTAATTAACTTAAACTTTAAATTAACTAATTATATATATATATATACAGGGTGGTCCAGACCACTCGTACACCCCTTTTGAAATGCTGGGGATTAAAAAATTTTAACAAGACGATGGGTGATCTTGCTAATGACGATGTGCTCTTTCGAATGACCCTAGAATGGAACCCCCAGGATTCCCCCTTGTAGGGGGTAAGGGAGGCAACTTTGAAAATTCAAATAGGAACCCTTAAATTTTATTGCATATTTAGATTCTACTCATTAAAATATGAATAATTTATTTGAAACATTTTTTTATCTTGGCAACAGGTGGCGCTGTAATCGCAAAAAACGACTCTTTCCGCCGTCTCTGGCATATTTACAGGTGCAAATAACAGTTTTTCATATTTTTTACTATTTTCTACTTAATAGTGATGAAAAAACTTTCATGAGAAAAATTTTTACGCTACAATGAAAAACGCAAATTTTCTACCTAAGGTGTTTTCGACAAACGGATTTTTTTCTAACGTTGTACGTGATAACAATATTTTTTGCCTTAAATGTTGTTAGAATTTGTGTTCCATTCTAACAACATTTTCCAAGATTCTACTGGGGAAGATGATTTTACTTCAAAACATGTCAAGTCATTGTGCGTTAGAAAAATCTGCCGACGAGAATTTGTAATTCACTATTAAATTTCGGTGATCTTTCTTTTAGCGTATAGTAATGAATGATGAAATATGGATATCTCATCCGCTTAGGCCATTAAGTACGAATAATTTAAACGAATAAAATTTTAAATTGTGAAATAAACATTATTTATTTGAACAGTCGATTTTTAACAATTACATACTATTTAAATAGAATTGCGAAGTAAAGAATTGTAGCAAGTTATTTTCTGTTAAAATTAAATATTAAATTAATACGATTTAAATATTATTTTTTATACTTGCGTGTCCTAATGAACTCCATTAGGACACGCATTTGCGTGTCCTAATGCGATTTATTAGAGTACTGGAAACAGTAAAATTTTGTTTTTTAAAGTTGGTAGCACCTAACAGCTGTTCTTAAATGTCAAACTTATTATATTTAAAAGTGCAGTTATGTTGTTATGTGATAAAATGCCAAACTTTTAAAATATAAAATAAACATACACAAAATAAATTAATTAAATTAAAAATTATTTAATAAATTCACAAATTATTCTTTATACATCTTTTGTATTAAAAGTACAGTTATTATACACTTTGATTGTAACAGCAGAAGTGTCCTGGGCATTAATCTTAAATGAAGGTAAATTTTGCCCCTAAACAATGTTTTGTTGACTCGTTATTGGGTTGCTGCTAAAAGTGTGTGATTCTTCATGTAAAAATGAAGCAGTGGAAGACTGGTCAAATACCACTTGAGCCGTTGAAGTGGAAGTACATGGCTTATTAGATAGCAATTCAGCTAACTCCATTTTTTTTTAACTGAAGCATCAATACAGCCCTCAGCCACAGCTGAAGTCTTCCAACCTCCATGCCGTTTTATAGTTATTAAATCGCCACCTTTGTTTGCCAATTGGGAAGCACTTGAACGTCGAAAGCAATGACTTGTAAAAAGCTTCGGGTTGGCTAAATGCAAATAAGTGGCAATAATAAAAGGAACTTTTCCCATGGTGTTTATACCGATAGGAGTAGAAATACATTTTCCATTGCGGTAGGTTATAAAAAACCGCCTGTGGTTTATTTTCTTAGGCCTTAGGCTCAAATATTGCTTAATTAAATCAATCCACAGTTTCTCTGTAATTAAGAATTCTCTTCGAACTTTATTTTTTGTTTTTGTTACAGTCACAGTGAACACATGATCTTTGACCACAATATCGTCTAATGACATGTTGGTCCATTCATCTCTTCGTTAGGCACCACAGAATCCCATTATTAACGCAACCTTAAATAATTGAAATATATTAAAAATTGAAAGTATTTAGCACAAAATTTTACTTACTTTCATAGCTAAATGTTGGTTATTTTCTGCAGTTGTTATAAATCTATCAATATGGTTAAATTCCAATATTTTAATAAGATTAAGATTAATTAAGATAAGTTAATTCTTTTTAGTAAGATGGAGGGAGAGAATATCTGACCATTTTACCTTCTTGTCACAGAAACTAAATTAATTTTATAAAAACAAAACAATTTAAATAACAAATGCCGAGTTGAATTTTCAGTGTAGCCAACTGTCAAAAGTACTTAACAAAATTTCACTAACAAATCTTATTTAAAACTAATTATAAAAAACATAGTTAAAACAAGTATAAAAAATAGTATAAAGTATTCGTTTCATAAGGCGTTTTAGCGCACTTGTCCGTTAGAAAACTCCCCGCTTCGCGGGTCGTTTTCTAAACTCGGACGCGTGCGCTAAAAACGCGTCTTATGAAACTAATACTTTAATATACTATTGCCATATGCAGAGCAGATTACAATTTAGAATGTTTTATCGATCATTTTTATTAATTACATATGTCTGAAATAAATATTCAGATAAAGATTAAAAAGATTAAGCAATACCTAAATAAGTAGACGTTAAGGTTAGAAAACGATCTAAAAATTTCAGAAAAAAATTGTTGTCACGTACAACGCGAGAAAAAAAATCTGTTTGTTAACCTTAGGGAGAGAATTTTCGTTTTTCATCGTAACGTTAAATCTTTTCTCATAAAAGTACACATTAGCAAAGCTTTTCCATCACTATTTAGTAAAAAATATGAAAAACTGTTATTTGCACCTGTAAATATGCCAGAGACGGCGGAAAAAGATAAATATATGATAAATATTCGTTTTTAGCGATTACAGCGCCACCTGTTGCTAAGATAAAAAAATGTTTCAAATAAATTATTCATATTTTGATAAGTAGAATCTAAATATGCAATAAAATTTAGGGATTCTCATTTGAATTTTTAAAGGTGCCCCCCTTATCCCCTTCAAGGAGTGGTCAAGGGGGTTTCTTTTTGGCGTCATTCGATAGAGCACATCGACATTAGTAAGATCACCTATCGTCTTGTTAAAAATTTCTAATCCCCCGTATTTTAAAAGGGGTGTACGGGTGGTCTGGACCACCCTGTATATATATATATATATATATATATATATATATTGATAAAGGGTACCTTGTCACCTCCAAAGTAGATACCCAGCATACGTTGTCACCTCATATATAACGTTGTGACCTCCGTTTTCGGAGGTCACAACGTTTTGCCCTGTTTTCGACTGTATAAGCATATAGATGGTGTTAGAAGCCTAAATTCAAATTTTTCTCTGGAGGTGATAACGTCATACTTATACTCACAAAATTAATTTTTAGTTCAGCTGTAGATCGCTGGCGTTGCCGTCGCTGTTAGTTGTATAATTGCCAATACGATGTCACCTCCGCCTGTATATGTTGTTTTTTGTATCATGTACGGTACGTTGCAGGCTCCACACATTGGCAACGTTGTGTACAAGACCTAAACCACTCAGGTATATAGAATTCCATCGAAACCAGTACCCCTGGCGTAGTTTCGGCCATTTCACGCTACCTGAATTTTTACAGACACTTTTTGGGTATAGTAGCAGCATTTAAATAAATATTTGTAAACTACTCAGAAAATTTAAGGGATCTCTTGAATTGTACGTCATTGTTAAATAGTTAATGATACTTAAGAACAATAAAATAATAATTTCTATTTCATTTAAAAAGTTTTGAATTGAAAACGACTTTCTTTGAGATATGAAAAAAATTAAATAGGAAATACGTTTTAGTCGTAATTATGTATAAATAAAAAATTCATCTTTTTACAAAATGATCATTTCGGATTTACTGGATTATTATTATTTGATATTTATTTTAGGAATTGTCATATGACATAAATGATATATTCATTCTCGCATCCACAAAGAAAGATTTAAAATCTTTAAAATCTTCAATATTTTTAGTATTACAATTAATATAATAATTAATATAATTTTCAAAGAAAAATAATTTTACTAAGCAAAATAATGTAACATTTGGTATGTAGTTTTCAAATTTCACCAAATTACCCGGTTAATAAAGTTTTCATTGACATTCTAACTATGTTTACATTTGATGAAGGAAAGAATAAGTCTGAAATACTCATTTTGTAATATATATTATGTAATTAGGAGATCAAGCGATATTTTAAATCCAAGAAGATGTTTAACGCCGAGGCGTCAGCCGAGGCGTTATAACATCTTTGAGGATTTAAAGAAGCTTGATCTCCGTATTGCATAAGTTGTTTTATTTTATTCCGTATTTCAATCCTAATTTCTCCCTTTTAAAATCCATCCGAATTTATTGTATAAAAAAGCAAGTTGCCTTGTCTGTGTCATCATACGCGTAACTAAGGAGATAAAAAGCAGCATGCATGCATGCATGTGGCTATAATGCAACATCAAATTATTTACGTTGCCAACAACAACGGAGATCAAGAACGTCTTGAACTCCGGTATCACTGACAACGGAGATCAAGATATACTTTATATTACTAATTGTGGTATATAAAGAATTGTTTGAAATACGAAATGAAATAAAAAATATTAACTGTTTATATTTTTACATAATTACGACTAAAACATATTTTCTATTAAATTCCATATTGTAGCGGAAAATAAAACCTTACGTCATAATCTTGACATGAAGCTTTACGTACTGAAAGGCTTAAACAAACGTCAGTTTAACATAAAGTGTCGTATTTTTATTATTAGTATAGTCAATTTTTGCATTAAGTTCTTATTTTTTACTATGTAAAGATAGAGACTTGAAATCTTTTGTAATGCCTTCAGTACTAGACCAATATCAAATGTAATATGTTTAAGATAGGGACACGCCCCCTCGGGGGGTTGAAATCCCCATTTTAAGCTCCCAATTTAACAACTCGGGAAGTTTTCAACCAAGTTGAGCAAAAACTATGTTGGAGGGAGCTGTGAGGTCGTTGATTATGAATCAAATAAGAAAATCACAAAATTCAAAATGGCGGACACAAAATGGCGGTATTTTAGATTGAAAATGCGATTTACGCCGGTCCTATTGATTTTAGAGAAAAATGAGAAAAGCCAGAAAGTGTTTAGAATGTGATTCTGCATAGGAATACATAATTCCGGTTACCTTATTATGTAATCCCTTCACTCTCCCCTACTGAGAAGCCCACTAGGGTTGATTGAAGGGGGTTACATAATAATGTAACCAAAATAGTGCATTCCTATGCAAGATTACATTCTAAACACTTTTTGACTCTTTGGATTTTTCTCTAAAATCAATAGAAACGGGCGTAAATCGCATTTTCAATCTCAAATACCGCCATTTTGTGTTCGCCATTCTGTATTTCTTAATTTTCTCATTGGACTCATAATCAGGAACACCAAAACCCCCCCAACATGAATTTCACTCAAGTTAATGGAAAACTTCCCGAGTTATTAAATTGGGAGTGTAAAATGGTGGTTTCAATCCCCCTAGGGGTAAAACCGCCATTTTAAACATATTACATTTTATATTGGTTCAGTACTGAAGGCATTAGAAAAGATCTCAAGTCTCTATCTTTAGATAGTAAAAAATAGGAACTTATGCAAAAATTGTCTTTACTACTAGGGCAGAGCAAAGGGGTTACATAATAAGGTAATCGAAATAGTGTATTCCTTTGCAAAATCACATGAATTTTTCTCTAAAATCAATAGAAACGGCGTAAATCGCATTCTGAATCTCAAAGGCCGTTATTTTAGGACCGCCATTTTGAGTTTTTCAATTTTATTCATAATCAGTGAGTCCAAGAACCCTCCCAACATAAATTTCGCTCAATTTGTTTGCGTTATTAAATTAAGGGTACAGAATGGGGGTCTCAACCACTTGGGGGGCGTGCCCCCATTTTAAACATAGTACATTTTATACTGGTCCAGTACTGAAGGCATTACAGAAGATTTCAAGTCTCTATCTTTAGATAGTAAAAAATAAGAACTTAGGCATGTTTTTTGCAAAAATTTACTCTACTATATAGAATGACTAGATTATTATAAAGCAGGGGATGAATGAACTTTCGTTCAAAGAGAAAAAATTGCAACACATGAAAAAAAACGTTATAGGTCCTGTAAATGATTCTCCTTAGTTATCGTTTCAAGATTTCAGACGCGACTTCTGTCTTCCTTCAGAGATCAAACTCGTTCTGTAAAGTTTCATTGCCGGATTTATAACATAAATAACTATAAATCAAAAATGTTCCTTTTTATAACATTCTATTCGTAAAAAAAATCCTATACTAACATTCTATCCTATTCGTTTGTTGGCGAAGGAAATGGACATGAGCTCCAGATCTATGTCGCCACTGATCAAGGAAGACCTTAGTATGAGGACTGGACACTTGTTAACAGCTCGACATAATGAAATAAGAAGAGTTGGAGACAAGTCTCATTTGCAGAGATAGGTGAAAAATTTTCATCGCCCAATCTTGTTTCCCTGCATTTTATATTTGGATTTAGGATTGATGCATTATGATTACAATTAAAGTAATTGTCAAACAATCCACATAGTTGATTTGGAAAACCCGTTTGCACATCGCAGCTAGGATGCGTGAACTCTCCTAAAGTCATTCTATTTAGATTCCTTATAGGAATCGAGCCCAATTAAGTAAAATACTTGTATTTACCCTATAGCGGAATTGTTCACATGATAAGATTATTATTTATTTATTATTTAGGCGGAGTTATTTATCGCTCGTAAATAGCAACATACAAAGTCACTTTAAATCCAAATAAAACATACTATTTTTTCCACTAGGGTAAAAGTGCCTCCTCTCTATGATTAGAAGTTTAGTCTAGCAATACCAACAATTTTTTATTAGAAGAAAAAAAAATTAAAACAAAGGTCTTTGAATAAACCCCAGCGTGGCTGAATACTGGACAGTCAAATGTCGTTTTCTCGACATTGATCCAAGTGTAGGCGAATTTTCAGATATCGAATCTTGGTTCTCTAACTCATGTTTAATATGTATTTATTTTTAAGCGTTTTATATGTATAAAATGATGATGTACTTCAAACAATATTATTGCTTGGGTGATTGTTAAATCTAAGACGGCTGTGAAAACTGCTGCAGCGCTATATTTCCAGCGGTGTGTTGGGCGCACCGATTTTCACCCACGTTTCAAGCAATTTTCAGATTCTGAGTCTCGGTTGTTTAATTGTCACTCGAGGGTTAATCAACAACCTGATACTAATTTTCGGTTCACTAAACGTTGTACAAGTCGGAGCCAATGTTCAGAAACCGAATCAGGGTTCCTTACAACTTGCCCAAGCTTCAGCCAATTTTCACCCGTTAGGTCAATGCCAGTTACCCATAGAATATACTTAAGTCAAATATCAGATACTATTTCGCTAATTTGCTTTAGCTAGTCTAAAGCTAAGTACTCAAAGCAGCGGATCCGCAGGCGGATGTCATACGATTGGTCGGATTGAGTCGATTTGACTCAAACCGACCAATCGTATGACATCCGCCTGCGGATCCGCTGCTGTGAGTACTAACCTTTAGTCAATCTCTACATATCAAGTGCCGGTTACATACTTATCACCCAAAACCTTAGCCAACTTTGAATCTTAGGTTCGCTAAACTAACTCCAGTTTTAGCAATCTTCAAAATTCAAAATCTTGGTTTCTTACCCTTCGGCTAAGGTTGGGTCAATATTCATATTATATTTTGCTAAATTTCTGTAAATGTGGTTTATTGTAAAGATGGATTAGTGGTTGCTAACCTACTGAATTTTTATGAACTTAAACTTACACTGGCAAGACTAAAGTGTAAACTATATTGACTTACCGACTGTACATATGTATTTGCACAAGAAGACGTACACTATGAAAGTTTTAGGTTTGTACGGTCTCAATATGTGTTGAGAGTCTAAGACATTAATCATTTATACGAATTTTAGATTTCTTCGTATTTATTTTGTTAATGAACATTTTATATCCAACACAAAAATCGACTTTGCATTCAGTTACGGCGAAACAGTAATGGTAGACTTCGTTGCTTGTTTGCACTAGCATTCATTAAAGGAAAAGGATTGTGTAATAGTTGCTTTGTTTCTCAATTACCAGCCTTGGTACTACATTAACATTCAAGATCGGTCCAAGACTAACTTTAGTTTTATTGCGATATCGGTGTCATTTATTGTCCAAAACATTGCATAACGTATTGGTTTTAGCCAATAACAACCAATATTGGGTAACTCTGATCTTTCCATGTCTGAGACCAAGCTTGGTATCAAATTATCATCCCTACTTTAGTCTAGCAGTGGGCCATTTTTGGATATTAAGGTTGTGCCAAGGTTGATAAACATTGTTTCAAACAAAAGCTTATAGTGGTATTTTGTTTTAAATGGAGAGTCGCGATTGCTAACATAATTAAGCGTCAAATAAACTGCCACTTTTAATTCTGATAACGCAATATACCTACTATTTATCTATGGTTTATACAATGTTATCAAAAAAAACTACATTAAGTTAAACCTGTCTTTAATGTGGACTTAAAGTACACGTTCCATAAAACGTACATGTTTTGTCGTTAGTAAGTGCTTTATTTAAAACATAAGTTAAAACTTACAAGAGGTAGGTACATGTATAACAGTGTAACATACGTATTCTGTATTTCGTTAGATCAACAAATGCTGGAAAAAATGTCTTAAGCAAAAATTCTATAAAAATGTTGATTAATTTGTTGTGTTTCGATTTGTTTTAATCTTAATAAAGTTGGTAACTCTTTTTGTTAATCAAATCACGGGAAATTCAATGGTCCTACATGATACGTGCGTGACTTCGGAAACAACAAGCATTTGTTGTAAAAAACACAATATTTAATTTGTTTATATTAAACTCTTATCGAGTTTAGTAAAAATTAAAAGAGTATCTGCCTTTATTTCAATCGAAATGGAATCTGGATAAAAGCATATTCAATTTAACCGTTATTCCCGAGATTAAAAGAAACTTTGTAGAATATCATATTTATACAAATACTACGTTACATAACTGATTTATGTCTAATACATCTAAATTTCAAAAATGTGCTATACTAATTATACGCAATATTGGTACTGGTTGCGTTCTTATTGACTTTTATTGACAATAACAAAAGAATTCCCTTTGTCTGGTTTTGTTATATTTTCAATTCATTATAGAAAGAAATTTCTTTCTAATATATAACCGATCTAAGTATTTCTAATCAAATTACTAAAGTTTTCATTTAAAAAATACAACTTTATGAAGTAAACCAGAAATCAATGATTATATTTAGAAAAGCCTTATTCAACTAGTCAGTGCTACTCATAAAGACGCTTTAATAGTGTCGAAACGGCTTTTTAATATCTTTAATAACAATTCATAAGAAATACAAAAACGACAATTTCCTATAACTCAAAAAATAAAAAATAAGTAAATCGAGAATGCTCGCTTGTTTTCTTTTGTTATCTGGCCACTAAAATGCCCTCGGCGAGCAATTTAAACCACCCGATTTCAACATCTGGAGACCCACAAGAGAACCTTTTTATGAAATGTGCATCTATGGAATGTGGAGTCAACGCTCTGTATATATAACTGCACATAACGGTGGTATCTTCTGACCTCCGAACACTTGGCAGCGCTGCTGGAGGTAACAGCGAACTATAAGTATCTTCTTATATATAAATCTTGGAGGTCGGTTCGTATCTTCTGTATACTCTATATATGACAAAATAAAACAAGGGAAATAATTTCCCCTTTCTTGAAATTCGGATTCTAGAGGTTCCCCTCATCACAAATATAACAAATTTTTAGCAATATATCCACGGGAATACCCGGAAGTCAGGCCGTCTCCTCTGTATGACGGAGGTGACAGCTTAACAGGCATCAATATATATATATATATATATATATATATATATATATATATATATATATATATATATATATATATATCTATAGGGCACCACTATGCGTCCCCCCATGTAAAATCTTAGGTTCAAGCAGCGTCCGAAGTCACTCGGCGTCCGGATATACGGACGCTGGGTGACTAGTGCCTCAAAATTGCACCATATGAAGCTTAAAGTGTCTAGATGGCGAAAATGTAAAAATTAGCTGTGCGCAGTTTGACACCCATTCCTGATTCGTGTATAAAATCGTAGTTCGAGCGTTTGCCACACGCAGCGCTAATAGCGCGGGATTTGTATACATTTCTATACAAATTTATGGCATAGGTTTACCCTGCGTCCGCATATTTAACAAGAATTGTGTTGGTAACACTGATTCCTTTGTGGCTAGACAGTGACGTCATTTCAACGGGACTTCACTTTATGCATTGTATTTCTTAGTAAAGATTGCGTCATTTAAGGTGACAAAAATTCGTACATATTATATTTTGTTAAAGCTATTTAAGAAACACTTTTAATACGTTTCATTTATGCGTCATGTAAATTTCGTTTAAACCGGTTTTAATTGCTCCTACAAATGGGCGATAATTTTAATAAAATCGTAAGATTTAATTCAAAGCTCTATTGATTTAAGTGAAACAAACGTAACCATTATTATATTATCATTCAGTATTTAATCAATCACTGATGCTGTTAGCTAGTAATAAATCTGGCTGTTTAATCTTATCCCATATTATATTTTAAAATTTTTAAAACTCATATGTTTGTGAGGCAGACAGTGACATCATTTCAAACGGGACTTCTTATGTATTAAAATATTGAAATTAAATAACTTTTACAACTTCTAATTTGTTAGATGACATACAAACTTGAGATTTGGCACAATTATAGGAATTGGGATTCTTGTAAGTAGGAAAATAAAAAAATATAGTTATGTCAACCCTCGCACCCCCTGTTAGGAGTTGTAAAACTTCTAGATGACTTAGAAACTTGAAATTTGGTGTAATTATAGGATTTAAGATTATTATACAGAAAAATATAAAAAATATGTTATGATGTCAACCCCTGCACCCCGTTCTGGGGTTGCAAAACTTCTAGATGACATACAAACTTGAAATTTGGTATAGCGATGGAATTTAGGACTCTCCTAAATAAAAATTTAAAAAAAATTATTAAATCAACCCCCATATTCCATTTGGGGGTTGCAAAACTTCTAGATCACATACAAACTTGAAATTTGGTATAGCGATGGAATTTAGGACTCTCCTAAAGAAAAATTTAAAAAAATTATTAAATCAACCCCCATATTCCATTTGGGGGTTGTAAAACTTCTAGATGACATACAAACTTGAAATTTGGTATAGCGATGGAATTTAGGACTCTCCTAAATAAAAATTTTAAAAAAATTATTAAATCAACCCCCATATTCCATTTGGGGGTTGTAAAAGTTCTAGATGACATACAAACTTGAAATTTAGTATAGCGATGGAATTTAGGACTCTCCTAAAGAAAAATTTAAAAAAATTATTAAATCAACCCCCATATTCCATTTGGGGGTTGCAAAACTTCTAGATCACATACAAACTTGAAAATTGGTATAGCGATGGAATTTAGGACTCTCCTAAAGAAAAATTTAAAAAAATTATTAAATCAACCCCCATATTCCATTTGGGGGTTGTAAAACTTCTAGATGACATACAAACTTGAAATTTGGTATAGCGATGGAATTTAGGACTCTCCTAAATAAAAATTTAAAAAAAATTATTAAATCAACCCCCATATTCCATTTGGGGGTTGTAAAACTTCTAGATCACATACAAACTTGAAATTTGGTATAGCGATGGAATTTAAGACTCTCCTAAAGAAAAATTTAAAAAAATTATTAAATCAACCCCCATATTCCATTTGGGGGTTGTAAAACTTCTAGATGACATACAAACTTGAAATTTGGTATAGCGATGGAATTTAGGACTCTCCTAAATAAAAATTTTAAAAAAATTATTAAATCAACCCCCATATTCCATTTGGGGGTTGTAAAAGTTCTAGATGACATACAAACTTGAAATTTAGTATAGCGATGGAATTTAGGACTCTCCTAAAGAAAAATTTAAAAAAATTATTAAATCAACCCCCATATTCCATTTGGGGGTTGCAAAACTTCTAGATGACATACAAACTTGAAATTTGGTATAGTGATAGGGTTTAAGACTCTCGTAAAGAAAAACAAGAAATTTTATTAAGTCAACCCCCGCACTTTATTTGGGGGTTGTAATACTTCTAGATCACACACAAACTTGAAATTTGGTATATTTATAGGGTTTAGGATTCTAGTAAATAAAAATTTAAAAAAATGTTATTATGTCAACCCCGCATCCCCTTTTAGGGTTGTAAAACTTCTAGATGACATACAAATTTGAAATTTGGTATAGCGATGGAATTTAGGACTCTTCTAAAGAAAAATTTAAAAAAAATTATTAAATCAACCCCCATATTCCATTTGGGGGTTGTAAAACTTCTAGATCACATACAAACTTGAAATTTGGTATAGCGATGGAATTTAGGACTCTCCTAAAGAAAAATTTAAAAAAAATTATTAAATCAACCCCCATATTCCATTTGGGGGTTGTAAAACTTCTAGATGACATACAAACTTGAAATTTGGTATAGCGATGGTATTTAGGACTCTCCTAAAGAAAAATTTTAAAAAAATTATTAAATCAACCCCCATATTCCATTTGGGGGTTGTAAAAGTTCTAGATGACATACAAACTTGAAATTTAGTATAGCGATGGAATTTAGGACTCTCCTAAAGAAAAATTTTAAAAAAATTATTAAATCAACCCCCATATTCCATTTGGGGGTTGTAAAACTTCTAGATCACATACAAACTTGAAATTTGGTATAGCGATGGAATTTAGGACTCTCCTAAAGAAAAATTTAAAAAAAATTATTAAATCAACCCCCATATTCCATTTGGGGGTTGTAAAACTTCTAGATCACATAAAAACTTGAAATTTGGTATAGCGATGGAATTTAGGACTCTCCTAAAGAAAAATTTAAAAAAAATTATTAAATCAACCCCCATATTCCATTTGGGGGTTGTAAAACTTCTAGATGACATACAAACTTGAAATTTGGTATAGCGATGGAATTTAGGACTCTCCTAAATAAAAATTTAAAAAAAATTATTAAATCAACCCCCATATTCCATTTGGGGGTTGTAAAACTTCTAGATCACATACAAACTTGAAATTTGGTATAGCGATGGAATTTAGGATTCTCCTAAAGAAAAATTAAAAAAAATTATTAAATCAATCCCCATATTCCATTTGGGGGTTGTAAAACTTCTAGATGACATACAAACTTGAAATTTGGTATAGCGATGGAATTTAGGACTCTCCTAAAGAAAAATTTTAAAAAAATTATTAAATCAACCCCCATATTCCATTTGGGGGTTGTGAAAGTTCTAGATGACATACAAACTTGAAATTTAGTATAGCGATGGAATTTTGGACTCTCCTAAAGAAAAATTTAAAAAAATTATTAAATCAACCCCCATATTCCATTTGGGGGTTGTAAAACTTCTAGATGACATACAAACTTGAAATTTGGTATAGTGATAGGGTTTAAGACTCTCGTAAAGAAAAACATAAAAAATCTTATTAAGTCAACCCCTGCAATTTATTTGGGGGTTGTAATACTTCTAGATCACACACAAACTTGAAATTTGGTATATTTATAGGGTTTAGGATTCTAGTAAATAAAAATTAAAAAAAATGTTATTATGTCAACCCCGCATCCCCTTTTAGGGTTGTAAAACTTCTAGATGACATACAAACTTGAAACTTGGTATAGCGATAGAATTTAGGACTCTCCTAAAGAAAAATTTAAAAAAATTATTAAATCAACCCCCGTATTCCATTTGGGGGTTGTAAAACTTCTAGATGACATAAAAACTTAGAATTTGGTTTAGTTATAGGGTTTAGAGTTCTCGTAAAGAAAAATATAAAAAATTGTTATTATGTTAACCCTCCGCTACCCCTTTAGGGGTTGTAAAACGGGACTTCACTTTATGTATTTAAGTAATGAAATTAAATAGTCTTTATAACTTCCGAATTTCTAGAGTACATACAAACTTGAAATTTGGTATATTTACAGAGTTTCGGATTCTCGTCTAGCGAAAAATTAAAAAAACGTTAAAAAAAACCCATATTTATATTTTCAAAATTTTGTTCTGTTTTGGGTAGCAGCCACCTCTTAGAATTTCTACACACGGGAAGAATAGTAAACAATCTTTGCGTTTCATTTTCGAACGGGTGCCGTGAAAGAACATAAAAAGTCACTTATTTTATAGATTTTGCGAAGTTGAGGGTCTAAGGGGGTAGCAACCAATCCTTAGAATTTTGAAATACGGGAAAAATAGTAAATAATCTTTGTTGCGGTTCATATTTGAATGGGTGACGTGAAAGAACATAAAAAGTTACATACTTTACGGATTTTGCGACATTAAGGGTCTAAGGGGTAGCCAGCCATCCCTTAGAATTTGCAAATGTGGAGAAAATAGTAAAGCAGTTTATTTGCGTTTCATTGTTGAATGGGTTGCGTGAAAGAACATAAAAACGCACATGCTTCACCGATTTTGCGAAATTCAGGATATAAGGGGGTAGCAGCAAACCCTTAGAATTTCTAAATGTGAAAAAATAGCAACGATTTTTGTTGCGCTTCATTTTCATGGTTATCATGAAAAAACATAAGAAGTCGCATATTTTATGGTTAATAATATACAAGATACTTTTTAGATTTTGCAAAATTCAGATTTCAAAGGTGTACGAGTCACCACTTCAAATGTTTAAATGTGAAAAAAATAGTAAACACTTAGCCACTTAACGGGTTCTGGCCTATTTAACAGTCTACACTCAATCATCCGGACAAGCTTTTGGTTATAGTAATGGAATTAAAAGAACTTCGTAGATTTCGGCTTCTTGTTTACGAAAACAGTATTAGAATACATTCACTTTATTATTTCATTATCATTCACTTTAAACCTGTAGTACCTTATTACTTTTTTATTCAGAATCCCACTTGCTATCGATTTCCATACTTCAAATCTAATCGTTCCATTTAAAAAAATCCTGATGATGATATCCAGCACCAGCACAAGTTCTAAGATGTGTTCTGATTTCGTAAACTAGAGGTCAAAGTATACAAAGTTCTTTTAATTCCACTGCTATAGTCACAAGCTTGTTGGAATGATTCAGTGTAGACTGTTAAACAGGACACCCTGTATAGTCTTCAATATCTTCCTCTGAATCGCAGAAAAATTAATTTAGTGACAAGCGGTTTGGACAAAAAATTGGTTTTTATGTTATTGCACTGTTATTGTTAAAATTAGGAACATTTCTTTGAGAAAAATAATGCCTACATGAAAAGTGTTCATTTAACCAAAACGAAATCAAAAAATTAATAAACAAGAAAACATAATTCCCTATTTTTTATATAAATCTTAAATGAATTGCGTTTTGGTCTGAAAATTAGAACCCAAGGTTTCTTTCTATAACCCCTACAAAAATTTCATAGATATATGGCATGTACTTTCTGAGATAAAAACTAATTTGTTTTTAATAAAATTGTCCCTAAAAATGGGTAACTTTTATTACCTATTGTCTGATAAAAACAAAAGTAGCTATAGCATTTAGAAATATAATATTTTACTAAAGTTAAGCTTTATTAAAGTCAGAGGACTCGAGAAAAAAATGGATATTAGATAATCAGGAATATAACTCAATATTATAGTTTGAAAGACGTCCTTATAAAAATTTAATGTTGTTAGCAAGAGAATATTTCCTTGTAAGCATGGATTAAATTTCATTGCAGGTGTGCAAGTCTATAAAATGACGTAATTTTGTGTATGCTATAACGCATATGCTCAGCACACGTAAAAAACAAAAGCTAATTATTGTGTAAAATGACACTTAATTCGAATTCTAGTTAGCGAATAGATTCTGATATTGGGCTATTGCCAGAAATTCCATTTTTTTCAAATTATGCACGATGGTACATTTTATATACTAGAATGATTGCTTGAAGCTGGAAAAAGAACTTAAAATTGTCTGCTAATAGACCCAACCTGTGTATTCTTGTATATAACTTTTTTCGGTCAGTTGTGTTTACAAATTTTTAATCGTGTTCCTTTTAACACTCGTTTTTCGGGGATTTTCCAAGGAGTAGAGGTTCTCTTTTGCAATTATGAATTTGATAACGGTTACAGCTGTACATATAAGTAAATGTAAAAAACAATTCATTTATGCAGCATTCATTCGGAGCATTTAAGAATTAAAGTAAACATTTTAGGTTCTCAGAATTGTATGATGAACAATTTGACGTCGCGTCATCAAACATCGTATCAAATATCATGTTACTGAAGATTTTAGTTGCCCATTGCAAAATCTTAATTATTTATGCTGCCAGATTTTAAATTTTTCTTTATATTCTTGAATCTGAAATTTTTTGAAAATATTTTAAATGTTTACACTTGAAACCACCTAAACAAATTTTGGTTAAAAAGTCTTGAATAATTATTGTTTTAAATGCGTTAATAGGATTGAATTAAGATTATTATTTTTTGTTTAAAAGACTGACATGGAATTATAAATTATAGGACCTTCGTCCAGCTTCAAGCAATCATTGTAGTATAAAATGTACCATCGTGCATAATTTTTTCTATCAAAGAAGAAGGAAAGTGGCAAACACTCTCTTATACTGCATGCACGCAGGCCCCAGTTTTTTTCTGCCTGTCATTTTCTACGAGTTTCTCAAAATATTTTTTATGTCACTATGTGTAGTTTATAGCAATTTAAATTTGTCCAACAAGCGTTGATCTTCGTACACTGGTATAACACCGTAAGCGTTTCAAAATGGAAAACAGCATTCCAATTATACTGTCTCAACAAGGATTTTCGAAGCTCCACTGTCTTTGAGGTATAGCCCAATGCATGAGAGTACTACTTTTAGGAGATGAATCCCTCCAAGACCAAGCAATAGGTTGGGATTTTTGTTAGACACACTGAATTTATTTGAGCATGTGATGTACTTCTTTATTGCATCACAATGAACCCTTTAGTTCAGTTACATTTGATTTTCTAAGAAATAGAGAAACCATACAAGATCCTTGGGAAGGTTTTTACTTCATTTTCTTCGTTAACGTCACTATTTCCTTTTGTTTTGATAGTACAGTAGCTTTTGAGCAGTACAGTAGTTTTTTCTTTTCCTTTGTGTCATAATTTTTTGCAGTTTTCAATTTTCCAACACCATAGTGTGTTATTGTCGAATAATTTATATGAAGAAAAGAAGTTGTCAAGGAAAATATTATGATTAGGGTTATTCTCTACAATAGATAGTAGATAAAAAACAAAGTCACCTCCCAACCCAAGTCTGGATTTTTTATTATTTGGAGGATAACTTGTATCAGTACCCTTCATCTGAACAGATATACCATAATTTGAAACCGAATCTTACCGGTTTCACTTTTAGAAGCATTTTGTTGCGAGTGCCGTTCAAAATATGGAACTATCTGTTCATCTAGTAATATAAGTTGCACGAGAATACTCCATACTGCATGAGTTTTTCATTCATGATGTAAAAATTACCTACTAAGATTTACCAAAAAGAATGAAGTGAATATAATCATGGGTGACTTCAACGGAAAGATAGGTAAAGGAAGAGTGCAATATATTGTTGAAGACCATGGTATTTGCAAACGAAACGATAGGGGGGATATCTGGTACAGTTCTGTAATGAAGAAAACTTAATGGTAGCAAACACCTGGTTCCAACTTCCAGAAAGGCGATTGTACACTTAGAAGTGTACTTAGGACCAGGAGACAATGAAGGAAATATCATAAAAAATCAAATAGATTATATACTGATTGATAAACGATATAGAAACGGAATTAAAGTTGTAAGAACTTATCCTGGATCAGACATATGATCTGATCAGAACCCCGTAGCTGAAAAACGTGAGATTAAATTGAAGAAAATCCGGAAGAGAAATAAAACAAGACCTAACTTTGAGAAACTGGGGGAACCACAAATAAAAGAGGAAATAACACGAGTTTTGAATAGTAAGTTTAGGGAAACGGTATAATTGGAAACAGAAACAATGGAAAACTTTTGGCAGTCTGTTAAAAATGTAAACATGAAGTACAAGAAAATGAATTGGAAAACCAAGAGCAGAGAGCAAAACAGAGATGGATGACGGAAGAAATCCTTTTATTGATGAACGAAAGAAGGAAGTACAAACATAAAGACTATAATAAATATAAAGAAATCCATAAAAAGATTACAAGGCTTATAAGAGAGGCAAAGGAGACCTGGATGGAGAAACGTTGTCAAGTACTCGAAGAGCTGCCAAGAAAGCATGATTTCTTTAACACACAAAAAAGAAGATAAAAGAAATAACTGGAAATAAAACCCATCAACACGATATCTTAGTCACAGATAGTAACAAAAAAACAATAGACCCAAACGAGATAGAAGAGATTTTGACAAGCTATATACAAGAGCTTTTTGATGATATCAGAATGTAACCAGAACCAAGAGAAATATATCAAGAAGATTAGCCATTGAAAATTATTATAGCAGAAGTGAAACACGCAATAAAACTATCAAAACACGTAGAGTCCCAGGTGAAGATAACATCTATACTGAGATGCGTTAAGTATTAGACGATGAAAGCCTCAACATCTTAACATCTCTCTTAAATAGAATATACTATACAGGAATCGTACCACACGACTGGACCCAACCTATTTTTATTCCGATACCTAAAAAGAGCGGAGTAAAACAGTGCTCACAGTACCGATTGATTAGCCTGATGAGCCATGTACTGTAGATAATGCTAAGAACATGCATCAACGAGTACACACAAAATGCGGACAATATGTAGAAGAACAATTTGGTTTTCGCTTAGGCATTGGAACTAGAGAAGCAGTTCAAGGTCCTAGGACTAGCAGAAATACATAAAACAAAATTAAATAGCTTATCGGTATCTCCAGTGTAAGTGACTCCTGCGTACAATGTTGCTTCCTCACGGCTTGCTCCAAAATTATAAGTCTGGATTTCTTCAGCTAGTTTGCAAGCATAATTTTCAGAGAAGTCTATATGTAGTAACCCTTCATTCTTACTAAGACTGTTTTTCAGTGTGTTCTAAGCAGCATTTTCATTTTTAATGTTAAATTTATATTTATTTTTAAAGTTTTAATTTCTTCTTGAACCTCTCCCTCCAACTCTCGGACAGGTTTAGTAACATTGATTTTAGCTGCAATCTTAACATTAAATTGAACCTTTTCTTCATTTTATTTTGACATTTCAGAGGCCTGCCATACATATGCAATGCGGAAGCCTTACTACATGTTACAGGAGTTCATATGAATTTTCATTATCTACAAGTTTTAGTGGCTTTAGTTTTTGTGGTTTGAAGCTTATGTTTGCACGTTGTTTGTACAAGCAGGTAGCTCTGTTTATTTCATTAGGTTTGCATACATAATATAGACGGTAATAACATAGGGATGGCATCGAGAGAATGTACTGTAGGATATTTTTGTTTTGTGTGCAAGGCCAATTGTTTTATTTGCTAAACTATAAAGACGGTAGTGTCCTATATCAATGTACATCAACAAAGCATTTAAAAATATTTTCCGTTGGTTTTTTTGACCTCCAGCAACTCTCCAAGGTTTCACCAGCGAGTCATGCAAAACTAGAGTACGGATTGCTTATTCCTCATTGCTTTTTCCTTTTCCAGGTCCAAGTCCAACAAAACGTTTCCCTGCAGTTTTTTTTATTCAGAGATGGGCATTAGTTTTTCTTCAGGTGTTTTCATAACTGTATTGTTTTCAGTTTTTTTCTACTTAAATGCTTTCTTCTTCTTTTCACATTCTCAAGTTTGCTCAAAACAAATAGCCAGAAACCCAAGTGCAGAGAGGTTTCTTTTTGTATCTGAACTTGCCCGACGAAGAGAACACAAAAAAATTGAACAGCTAAAAAATCATTTGGCAGGTCAATCACCGCTGGATATTTTTCTAAAACTTTTTGATGATGAAGTTCAAGATATAGTATTGCGATTTTTTGTAAAGTAGGCTTGATAAATGAACTCGCTAAATGCAAAACTTTGTAATTATTTACAAAAATAATTATAACAATTTAGATATCGATATTATTGGTTGTCTTGTTTTATGGACTTGCAGTACTGATAAATGTATGAGATGCAAACTTTGGTGTTTTATAAATGTAAAACTTCACGCTTATAAAATATAATCATGTAAAAGTCATCATCAGATGCAAAACTCACGGGAAATGTGAGATTGTTAGGTGCAAGACTCAAGTTCACTAACAATGTAAACGCAGAGTTTTGTATTTAGTGGGCTCAAATAATACACACGATTTTATATTTACAAGGGAAAAACTTTTCAGTTTTATTGGCATCCTGTTTTTATTAGGCTATCATACGTTGCCCCAAGCTAATTTGTGTTGGTATGTTGAAGAAGGCAAAGGAGTCGATATTGCATAAAACTGCATGACGAGAAACAAATTCAGAAATATTCAGTAAGCTCGATAAAACTGTTACATTTTCTAACTTTGCGGCCTTTTTTACATCTTCTTTTTCTTAAGGTGCTGTCTTCTTATAGAAGGTTAACAACAACTTCGGCAAATCGTTCACTATCTTTTGCTATTCTTAGTAATAACTGTGAGTTTAGGCCAGTGCAGTCTCTCACATTTCTCAACCATGAGCCTTGTCTCCTGCCAGTTCTCTTCTACCCTCAATCTTGCCCTCCATTATCAGTCTTAGGTATGGCTCAGCAGAAGTTCAAGAGTTGCAGGGAGAGGTTCAAGAAGAAATGAAAACTTTAAAAATAAATATAAATTTAACATTAGAAATAAAAATGCTGCTTACAACACACTGAAAAAGAGTCTTAGTAAGAGTGAAGGGTTACTCCATATAGTCTTCTCGGAAAATTATCCTTGCAAACTAGCTGAAGAAATCCAGACTCATCATTTTGGAGCAAGCCGTGAAGAAGCAGTCATTTACGTTGGACATGCCGATAAGCTATTTAATTTTGTTCTATGTATTTCTGCAAGTCCAGATCATGTCCTGCAGCTATTTGGGCACACTTAATCCTGTCTTTACCTTTCTGTCGCAACAATTGCCAAGAATCCAAACAGTTTATTTGTTTTCAGATAGACTCTCCATTCTTTAATAAGGTAGTTAGTTATCTTTAAACTTTGATGCATTGAGTATTCCTTAACTATCTTTGTAACATAAACGGTTTTTGTATTTAGTCAAAGTAAAACTTCTAACCGAGAAACAAGAACAACGACGAGTGACATGGACTAAATATGTAGTTGTCCTAGACAATGTTCCAGAGAATGACTGGTATAAGGTCATATTCAGCGACTAGTCAAAGTCTGGTGTTTTCGTTGGTTACTCTCGCAAAAGACTGATCGGAGCTAAACATGAAGCATTCCATAAGTACTGCTTAAAACGTACGGTTAGGTTTCCTCAAGGTGCAATAGTTTAGAGCTATATGTCAGCTGGAGGGTTAGAATGATTTCAGTCCATAGACGGCACAGTTAATGTTGAAAAGTATCAGCAAATTCTTAACGCAAACTTGTTACCAATCGTTAAAAATCGATCTTGACCGCGATTTAATCTTTCAACAAGATGGTGCTTCTTACCACACATCAAAAACGACCAAAAAATGGTTTGAAAATCATAATTTCAAAGTTGTTGAATGATCCTCAAGCAGTTCGGATCTTTAGTGTTATTGAATTTGAAATTATCAGCAAGTGGGGCATTATCCAATTTAGATAATTGTAATCCCCAAGTTAGAAGTATGTCAGCCAAAATTTAAGAGGCGAATAAAGCAAAGCGAGATGTTAAATCTTATTGAATTGTATTTATAAACTGCTATCTGAATATTTAGTTGTCAGCGAGTTTTATTGAATTTTTGAAAATTGTTTTCTGCAGATCTTTTTTTACAGAAGTTAATGGTTATTGTTTGAAAATGGTGTAATTTGGAACACTAGTAGGAAAAATAAACACAGAATTCATGAAACTGTCCAAATACATATTTAGTTGTTAGGGCTCGTACATGTTTTGTAAATTTCACAGAGGAACATCGATAACTTAATACCAGAATGTATATTTAAAAGGTAAATAAAATAAATAAAGGTTGCTCATGAAACTAAAATTTGCAAGTAATAAAAATTTCTTTCTCAAAATATTATTCCAAACACAAATGAAAATGATCCGAAATAAACAATTATATATAACAAGGTTACAAGAAATGTGTTTAATACCAAAAATAGGTGAATAGATTAGCATGATCTTACATTTTAGATATGATATTATTTACTACGTATTATGAATGCACAGCTGTTTTCTTCTGAAACTAATAATGGTTTCAATTTATAAAAAATCAGTAATTGATTAAAATAAAGTAAGCACTAATAACGAAAACAAAAACGTCATTTTAAGAGATTGCTAGTCAATAATATTTTTGTTGCATCTTTATTTAAATATTTTTAAATTACATAAAAATACATCTGCACTGACCGCTGGACCTTGAAATTCCCTTCTAAACTACCTTTATCACTACCCAAACTTTTTTTGTCAAATTTCTCTTTAGGCAATATTTGATAATATTGTTGCATGCGCTCATTTTTAAGGTTTAATTTAAAAAAAGAATCAGCTTTCTAGCTCAAATATGTTTGGAGATATAACGATTTAAACCACTGGAAGAACTTAAAAAACTGGAAGCTCTAATTAACACATTAAATCGCTCGGCTCTATAAAATATAGAACGAGAAAATGTACTACAGAATGTCAATAAGAAATAAAACAACGAATCTGATATTTTTAATTAGGTATTGAAATTAAAATGCGTTCCCAATAAAAATTAACAAGTCAATCAAAAATCAATATATTTCATTATTTCATAAAATCAATTATTAGTCGTTATAAATAACCAATAAGTTTTACCTTGTGCGATCGAATAGTAACTGTTTTGTAAAACAGTGACAGAAAGAAGATAATTTAAGAAGAACTACAAATTCCTTTTTATAGTTTGCTTTAATAGACATGTAAAACGTAGTTTCTAGTACATAAACAAACATAAATACAAAACAATACATCTGCACTGACCGCTGGACCTTGAAATTCCCATCTAAACTATCTTTATCACTACCCAAACTTTTTTTGTCAAATTTCTCTTTAGGCAATATTTGATAATATTGTTGCATGCGCTCATTTTTAAGGTTTAATTTAAAAAAAAATCAGCTTTCTAGCTCAAATATGTTTGGAGATATAACGATTTAAACCACTGGAAGAACTTAAAAAACTGAAAGCTCTAATTAACACATTAAATCGCTCGGCTCTATAAAATATAGAACGAGAAAATGTACTACAGAATGTCAATAAGAAATAAAACAACGAATCTGATATTTTTAATTAGGTATTGAAATTAAAATGCGTTCCCAATAAAAATTAACAAGTCAATCAAAAATCAATATATTTCATTATTTCATAAAATCAATTATTAGTCGTTATAAATAACCAATAAGTTTTACCTTGTGCGATCGAATAGTAACTGTTTTGTAAAACAGTGACAGAAAGAAGATAATTTAAGAAGAACTACAAATTCCTTTTTATAGTTTGCTTTAATAGACACGTAAAACGTAGTTTCTAGTACATAAACAAACATAAATACAAAACAATACATCTGTACTGACCGCTGGACCTTGAAATTCCCTTCTAAACTATCTTTATCACTACCCAAACTTTTTTTGCCAAATTTCTCTTTAGGCAATATTTGATAATATTGTTGCATGCGCTCATTTTTAAGGTTTAATTTAAAAAAAGAATCAGCTTTCTAGCTCAAATATGTTTGGAGATATAACGATTTAAACCACTGGAAGAACTTAAAAAACTGGAAGCTCTAATTAACACATTAAATCGCTCGGCTCTTTAAAATATAGAACTAGGTATTAGTAGCAATAAGTATCATCACAATTTTTTATATGCATTTAACCTATAATAATAAATTAACCTACACAATTTAAATAGTTTTCATCTAGAAAATACATATTAAAATCAACTAAATTCAACTGAATTAAATAAAATTCAGACACAATTGAATGGAAGTGAAAGATTTATTAAGTAGCTTTAATAAAATTATTTTTGTCACTTTAAATGACGCAACCCTTACTGAGAAACACACATAGTATTTTGGCAACGCAGAGAGTTTCGAATATACTCTCAGATGTTAAGTTTTATGCAAATAAATCAAATTTTAATTATTATGGCCGCCATATTTCATCCGCGCTTTAAAATTTGCAAACGTTGACATCAAATTTGAAATCAGCGACCTGAAAAACCCCTTTGTAGAAAATTTCATACAAATCCAATAATATTTCGAGTTTTATGATGTTTTTATGCATATAATATTTTAAATCTGAAAGCCTTTTAAATAAAATTCATACACATACAGAAACGAAACTAAAAGTATTTATTACATAGCGTTAATAAAATAGAATTATTTTTGCCAGTTGAGATGACGCAATCTTTACTCAGAAATGCAGAGAGTAACTCGACACCGCAGACGGGCAAAGGAATTCAAGCAGGCTGGCCAATACTGAAAAAATAAATGGACGCTGTATAAACCTATAGGTTGCATAAAATAAACAGACGCTGAATAAACCTATAGCTTGCAAAAGACGCTGACTGATACCATCATTTATATACACTTATATACGCCGGACGCTGGGCGCTACGCTTTTGGACCGGACGCATGGTAGGCCTCTATATATATATATATATATATATATATATATATATATATATATATATATATATATATATATATATATATATATATATAAACAGGAGTGAGCTTTTTTCATTTGAAGTAAATCGTAAATCACGTTGAATTTTCTTTTAATATCAAAATTATTATTCTGATCAAGTTGACTTAAGCCGGTGTTGATTGTATACGTGTTATTAGCAATCATGGATGGAAAACGAACGCATGGATTAGGTTTAGAAAACTTTACACAGGACGCATTTTAACAAACAAAATAATAATTAAGTTGATTCTATAGCAGGCCTTTATATCTAATTTAAATGACTAATCACGTATGCATCCCTAAATGTAATACATTTTTATTCTAATCAATGGATGTTATTTTTAATTCTGTTTTTGTTCTAACCTATATGTGATGGTGCATAAAATTGTTAAAATACTAAACGCCCTGCTAAGATCCACTTTACACGTTTATGAGTAATATTATACTGACAAAGATAGTATTATTTAAGCATAAGTGTTAGAGAGAGAGATAGTATACTAAGTTCAAAGTTACTTCAGTTCTCGTAAATCTCTGATATCATCTATCATGCAATTTCGTGTCGGAACAAATTTTTGTTTATTAAAAAGAAAAGTGACAGACCGCCCTAAAGATTTTATGTGAAAATCTAAGTATTTTGATTCGGAAAGGAAATAAGTTAAAACCTAACCATCAACCATACTCTTTTGTTTTTACTATACAAGGATTTTAAAAATGTTCAAGCATTAGTACCTGCTATCGTGCCTCAGGTAGTCAACCCTGACCTTTTTGGGGTATAGTGATGCATTTTAATCTGATAATTATATCGATTTCAAGACTACAAAAAAGCTGCCTTTAAGGAAGTTTGAAAGATTATATATTGATGATGAAAAAGGGAGAGAATTTTTTACAGAAAAGAACCATTCAAACTTACCTGTTTTGAGTTCGAAGCAGGTATAAAAAAACCGAAAATTTCTAGTGATTTGGAGGTCAAAGCGTGCCTTTTTAAAAGAATGTATATTGCCTCAGGGTGTTTCCCTTTTCGTCGTCGTCGTCGAGGGTAAGGTAAAATTTAACTCCAGTTTATTTTGGTATCTTCTACAGTATAGTCGTGTTTTCGTTTTTAAATTTAAAAGATGATTAGTGTATATTCCTTCTTGATGAGAGGTGATTAGGTGTTTTAATTTAAAGTGATATCTGGTATTACAAAGCGCAGATGGTAAGTTATTTTTCTGCATTAGAATTAGTTTTTTTCTCGTTTTAAATAGTTAATTCAGCCGTTGACAATAATACATATTAGTGTTAGAAACCATTCAGATCCCTGAACGTGATTCAAGAGCCTGTGTATTTATTAACGTAATTTTCTTAACATGGAGATCCGAAAGCCCTTCACGAAGGGTAGCTACTGACATAGATATATCGGTTAGTCGAGCTTGCAAAACTCGTTGATATCATTGACGATTGTTGGTTTCTTTAAATTTCATGATCTCTTTGGGTAGAAAGTTTTATTAGAATACAGCGGTCTTGATCACGTAGTTAGTCAGATGTGAAATATAAAATTCAAGGGCGGGAAATCCGCGTCCTCTAATAGCATCAGTACATACAGGTAATACAGATTTCTTTATTGAAGAAGAAGGAGAGTGTGTGAGATTGAGAGAGCAAGAAGGAGAGAGTGAGAGAGAAGGCTCTTTAATGCATCCTCTAATAGGTGATAAGGAGAAAGTGAGAGTGCGAGAGAGTGAGAGAGAAGGCTCTTTAATGCGACCTCTAATAGGTGAGAAGGAGAGAGTGAGAGAGGAGACATCGAGAGAGAAGATTCTTTAATGCGACCTCTAATAGCATCAGTACGTAGGATAATACAGGTAGGTACTATGTACTACTCTATTGGTAGTACATAGGTCGTCGATAATACAGATTTCTTCATGACGCCCTCTAATAACATTACCTAGGTCGTCAATAATACAGATTTCTTCATGACGCCCTCTCTTAGCAATACACACTAATTGTAGCATGACGCGCTCTATTGGCAGCACACAGATTGCCGGTAATACAGATCCCTTTATGACGCCCTCTATTAACAGCGCCCTCTGGGTTTTTCCTAGCAACACTTTAGCACCATTTAGCCGAGCGCCGAACCAAACGCCGGTAATATACATGGCCGGTAATACAGATCCGTACTTCGAGACAAAAATCACGTCAGACGACACCGGCGCCATCTGTTTTCCCCTAGCAACGACGCTACCATTTAGCCATGTGACGAACCAAATGCCGATAATACAGAATGTCGGTACAAAAATCACGTAAAACGACACCGGCACCATCTGTTTTCCCCTAGCAACACTAACACCATTTAGACAAGTGACGAACCAAATGCCGATAATACAGAATGTCGGTAATACAGATTCCGTACTTAACCACCTAGAGAGAGAGAGAGACAAAAGTCACCAAATTAGAGAGAGACAGAGAATCTAGGGTCCCTAGGACTGTCTGGCTCAAGTATCGCAATACCTACTATTATGTTATTGTTCAGTTTATTTTTAAAATGAATTAAACCAATAAATTATACCTTTGTGCTTATTATTAATTGTATAAATTGTTGTAATCTAAATAAATTATTATTTATAACTTTTTGTGGATGTTTTTATTATAAGCCAAGAGAGAGAAGTAGAGGCTTGGGGCAGAGAGGCGAGGTAGAGAGGGGGAAGTGGCTTATAAAGGGGAGGGGCTTGGAGAGGGGGAAGTGGCTTCTAAATGGGAGGGGCTTATAAAGGGGAGTGGCTTGGAGAGTGGGAAGTGGCTTCTAAATGAGAGGGGCTTGAAAAGTGAAAGGAGGTCAAGGTTGTGTGGCTCCACAGTACCCATTCTTTATCTACTCACCGATATCTTCCGAAATTTTGGACGAAAAGGCAAAGCATCATTATCCATGCAATGCAACGTATGCGCTATCACACTCGTACGCTATGGTTCCACTGATTCGTATACTCTCCACGCTACTGTGACTATATTAAAGATGGTTTCAAAACGATGACGTCAGGGCGAGTAAAGATTGGATACTTAATTTTAAAAAAACAATTTGCGTGTGTTAAAAATCGCGGAAGAAAAGCTGTTCAATGATTCGCACGCAGTGAAGCCCCTTAAGAAATAGTTGCAAAGCGGTGGCTTTGCAATGGGTAGTAGAAAATTTGAAACAACTGTGATGCCGGAAGGTTTAACAAAAAATCTATCCAACGTATTAAGTTCAAAAAACAGGAAACAAGTAAAAATCACCGCCTTTTTTGGTTAACGATATATTAATGCAAAATATTATTTGTTGTGTTTTTAAAACAGTTTTTGCGTAAATATTTTTCTAGTTTCTTTTAAATAAATGTTTTGCAGAATGTTTTAAATGCATTTATAAACAAATAAAACATTGTAACTCTACAGACGCGGTAATCCGAAAACCACGATGATTCGGATTGCCCCTGTTTTAATTAGTCTGAATTAGCGAGCCTTCACTGTATTAAATTAAATTAATTGCAAGATACTATCTATAAGTTTTTATGTGTAATTAATATTAAAAATATACTTTGCATAAAGTTTGAGTGCCGCTGACACAAAGATCCAAGTCAAACGAGAAAATGTAATTAGTATAAGGAGAGTAGTGCTTGGAAATACAAAAGATTGACAGGTACTGTAGGTATTTTCGTCAAAGAAGTGTTATTCTGAAATGTGGCACGTCGTTTTCCATAAAGCACCATGCTGATCTTGATGTATGAAACAAGATATAAACATCATGCAAGTATCTAATTATCGTTTGTGTACACTATTTTCCGGCACCTCAAAGTTAAATTGTATTTTTTCTATCGGTATGGTAAGTGCGCAACACATCCACATCAACGATATATGTTATTCCACATCATTCACGCAGAACTAAATAAAAAGTAACTTCATAAAATATTTAATCAAATATCACAAGTTAATTTTAAATTATGTTGTTTATGATGTACAAAATTAATATTTGCAGGTAGTACGTGGATTGCACAACCTAATGGCAAATTTATTTCAGTTTGATCAGATGATCAAATGCCTTGTATCTGAGATCTGAGGTTTTGTAGATGTACGCAGCCGAAATAATAACTAAAAAAAGTCCCAGAAATAAATATATGATAGTGTTTGTATTTATTTAAGGTCACTTTTAAAAAATCCCGAATATGTCAGAAGGTCTGGGGACTAGTGATATTTCATTATGTATAACGGTCACAAAATGAAAACAAAGATGAGTTTTAAAGGAGTCTGAATTAGTAAGAAATAGACAGTCTCTCTAGTTTTCAACCACACTGTTACTGGAACGGATTTAAAATTCGAAACCTTTTCTAATTAAAATTGACCCATCCTATTTCCCCTTATTAAAAAGTTAGCAACTCAATCACAAAATCACAGTTTGAATCATTGAACCACACTTCTAGAACACGTATGGATATACATATTGTATCAGGAAAACTTTGTTGAGTTTCATTAATTTAATAAATTAGAATATTTATTAATTTAATAACAATGCAGATTAGTATTTAATTAAAATAAATAAAAAAGAGCTGCAACTTGCAACTGGGAAAATAGAAATAGTTGAAAAGTACCCAAGAGACAAATTAGATCTCTAATGAAAAGATAGCTTAATTCTCACTTATCCCTAAATGAACAGACTCTTAGCAACCGTTTCTGTAAATTCTCTTAATAATAAGGAGGTAATCAAGTTTTTACATCACTTCCAAAGATGCCCGTTTGTTCTATGAAGTTGTTTTCTCTACAATATATATATATACTTACTCATCCTATAGTAGTGAGATAAAAATCACTGAAATGTCACAAATGTGATGTCTTTATTCATAATATCTAAAATTATACAAAAGTATAAAAAATAATAACAAAATTGCTTAGTGTACTAATTAGTGTTTTTTTATAATAAAAAGAAGTCTGGTCCAACCCAGCTGCCGCACGTGGGGAAGTTTGACGGCTTTGCCACCATATCACAGGAATCGCCTACTTGTAATATCACATCTAATCCTCTTGACCATTGCTTTGAGCTTTCATCCCGCAGCATCCAATAGCCTGAAATATATAATATTGATTTTTGTTTGAATTTAATTATATAATCTGATTACATAAAACCACCAAGAATGAAAAGAGTTTTATTTACTGAACCAAAAATAAACCTCGAATCTTTAACATTCGAAAGGTTACAACATTCTAAAATTTAACAAGCATTTCTTTCCCTAAAACTTAAACACTACCTATAGTTGTCATGTACTTAGATATCATCGGATTAGTTAAAGAACTAAATATACTTAAATAAAAAAAACTTACCTGGATTGCTGGCAATAAATCTAACCACTGCAACACCAAATTTAGGAACCCTTATTGTATCCTTGATGACAGGATTAATAAAGTTTCTTTTCAATAACAGCCCTTCTTCGTTCAGTCGTTGTACTGTATTTAAGTTTGTAAGTTTACCAAAGTTTCTGTATCCAACTATATAGAATTTATATCCATGTAAATGGAAGACGGTTTCTTCTGAATCTCCTCCTATAAATAAAACGAGCATTACATTTTTGTTTTTATTTTATTTTTATAAATATTATAAGGAAAACTTATAATACAGCAACAAAAGGTTTAATAAATTAACTGAAAAGATAACAAGAGCGTGTAAATACTGTGGCTAAAAATACGTCCCAGCCAGCACACTGGCGCCATAATGTCGCCGTTTTTTCGGCAGTAACGACGTGAAATTGTTGTAAAACTGACATCATTATGTCACAGCCCAAAGATGTCAATATAAGACGTTATTAAAACGTCCTATACTAGGAGTAAGACAAGAATTATTAATAAATAGTTGAATATTGGAAATAACATCTATTATATACTACAGTCAAAACATCTCTATATTGTGACCACCTGCTTAATATGACCAGTATTCCTTGATCCTTGCTAAAATAATATCTTTTTAACGAAACTTGTACGTATTGTATTGTACGTCCAAAAGACGTCGTTTTGAAAACGTCTACGTACGTTCCATAACATGACGTCTTATGGACATCATTTATTAGTGATATGACGTTGTCGACCAATAATGACTTAAAAATAACGTCATTATAACCTCAGTGTGCTGGCTGGGGTATGGCGCTGTAACGATTTTTAGATAGCGGAAGAACATGCATTATAATGGGAACATCCTGATCCCGTTATATTTAAATTTATAAAACAAAAGATTAACCTGAAACTTTACTAATCAAAATGACAGCCGCCGCTTAAACTCAGCATAATCAATAATAGAAATAAAAAACACAGGATACAAAAGAAACGGAAAGAAATTTATTCAGTGACAAAACAATAAACATTAAAACATGTAAATATTAAAAATCATGCAATAAAAAGTGAAATCAATTCAATACATAATACCAAAGAATCAAGTTAAAACTATAATAATTTACACAAATATCAAATTGCAAATATTTCACCAATATCCCCATTACTAACAAATCAATATAAACATCAATTATTCAATTGATTAATTTAAAAACAAATAAATCAGTATTTTATAACAATAATTAAACAGTTCTTAAATCATTAAAATTAAACAGTATCAATCAATCAGCTATTAAAAATATTATTCAAAAAAGCTAATTGATAGTCATACGTACGATTTCTGCATAAAAGATAGCTTTAGTAAATCTTGCAACCGTGTAACGATCAACTATTGCTAAGTAAAATACAATAACAAAGTTCTATATTTAATACATAATCTAAAAAGAGAAAGATTTTTTAGCTAAAGATAAAAGGATTAACAGTAGTGTGTAGTTAAAAAATTTTTAGAGGAGTAGTAAATACAATCTCAAAGTTCCAAGACCAAGAAAAGAAGAGTAACAAACAAACATGACGGAGTAGCCGAAGTAGATGGTATCGGCTTTAAAAATACATGTCCAGAGAAATATGATTTATGCATGATTTTCCTGGAAACGCAGCGTTTAAATTCTAATCAAATTGGATTTCCTGTGTGTTAAGAATTTACCTAGGTTAAAACAAACTTCAACTAAATTCACATGAAATATTTTAGCGTCCACCCTCTAAAAAACCTCAAAAAGAGAAATTGTATTCTAAACTTCACAAGTGAATGAAATGTACGCTACTACTTGTTCAAAGACAATTCGCAGCTATACTGGTAAAATAGACAATTATCTTTCACAAGACTTTCCAAAAAAGTTGATAAGTAGAATTTACCAATGAAGAATCCTAAACCCAAGTGTAACCCAATATAGAATAACCAATAAAGATGTCTAGTCAAAAGCATGAGGAAATTAGGAGTGACAATTTTAGATAATAACACAGTGGGGAAAAGTTTTTTAAGAGAGAATTTTAGGTTGAAAACTGTAGTTGATTATGATTGATTGCCAATCAAATATTTTTTAAATTTGAACTTAACTTAAACTTAAACTTAAGAACAAACTGTAAAAGTTAATTAAGTAATGGAAAAAATAGACATTAATGAAAATTCTTGGATTTATTTTACTACCAGTCAGTCCAAAAGTGTATCTAGGATTGAATAGTCAAAGGTCCAAGCGATTATTTTAGTTTCTATTTTTGACCAACTGTGTTAGTCACTCCTAGGATTGACTGATAGCACACCAATCAAAGATAGAAACACAAAACTATTTCGAGCTTTGACCAAAACGCTTGGTTGATCCTCAGGTTAAATAGTAGTCCTGGAATATTCAACTTTTGATTCTGACTGGAAGAGAGTTAACCTGTGTTTAATAGTAACTACTTCAATTTGAAGAGTGTAATTCTAAGTAGTAAACATCTGATGGGGCGTGTAAATAGCCTCACCAAAACTAATTAAGAAAATTAAAGAATGATAATGTAACAAAAAATGTCTCCGAAATGTGGAGCATGGGGCGGAATCATCTTCCATTCTATGCGACGGTTAACAAATTCTTTACTTAAAGTGTTTTTATATTCAGAAGAAAGAATAAATTTATATAAATCATCGAGCTGTGCTTTAGCACCGACAAAACTTGTTCCGTGGTCAGAATACGTACAAGAAACTGGACCACGGCGGGAAATAAAACGCTTGAATGCTGCAAGAAAAGAGTCCGAAGTTAAATCTGAAACCAATTCAATATGGACAGCTTTCGTCGTTAAACAAACAAAAAGGCATATATAAGCTTTTTGAGAACGTTGACCACGTCGACGAGATATCGTGATTTTGAGCGTAGTCTACTCGGGTGTGAACAAAAGCCTTAGTTTCTTGTACACGGTATGGAGTCAGAGCAGCCATTTTAGGTAATGGATTAGAAGGTGACAAGCAAAAGCATGTATTACATAAGTGAACTCTTTTTCTCACAACGCTTCTGGCGGAAAGAATCCAAAAACGCTAGCGAAGCAATGACATTAATAGATTTGCACCGGTATGGTAATTGATCTTATGATACTGATCAATAATAAGATTAACGCGGATGTTGACGCAGCGCGGGATGTTGAGTTTCATAAGAAAGATCCGAATTAGATAATCTTCCTTCGATGCGTAAAGTACTTTCCTCGTCAATAAAAAGACAAAGTTTGGGGAGATTTTTAGAGGATAAATCCGATTTGTTTAAGCGATTCAATTCATCTTCAAAATGTACCACTTGAACTGATCGAATTATTGCCTTTTCAGCAGCAAACAAATCAGCTGCCTTAATGACATTGGAACGAGACAACTTCTTAATGAAACGGAATATATATATTACAGTACGAAGCAATTTGTCCCAAGACGATAAGCGCTGGGCTAAGTCATAAAGTACTGGCTGTTCACACTGAACAGTTGCGGTTAGAACATTCGATTTATATTCAGGTAATTCTTCGCAATCCTTTGGTGAAAAGGGTTTTATAGGCCAATCAGATGGCTGACTACGAATCCATGATGGACCATTCCACCAAAGATCGTGCGATATTAATTGGGAAGGTAACATACCACGAGAAAGGCAATCACAACAATTATCCGCTCCTGCTACATGGTAAAAGTGATGCGGGTTTAAATTTTCTTGGAACTGGGCTACGCGGTTACCAACAAAGATACTCCATCTATGTGGTGAGGAGTGTATCCATGAGAGAGCCATAGTGGAATCAGAAAATGCATAAATTCCTTCAATAGGAATGCGGGGGTGATAAGTGTCATACACAATTTTGACAAGTTTAGACATTAAAACGGCCGCACATAACTCTAAACGTGCAAGAGTAATTATTTTAACAGGAGAAACCTTTGATTTAGAACAGAGAAGTCTAACACTAACGTTTTCGATGGCATCTGTTACGTGTAAATACACAACACATGCATAAGCATCTAAACTAGCATCAGAAAATGCAACAATATTAATTAGGCATTCTTTCGAAAACCCAATATGTCGCGGAATGACTATATTAGAAAATAAGGGGAGTTCTCTCACAAGTGACATAAAGCGATTAATAATACTATCTGGAGGAATCTCGTCCCACCCTACCTTGCAATGCCACAACTCTTTAATAAGTAATTTGGCATATAATATTACAGGTGCCACTAGGCCGAGCACATCAAATAGGCGGGCGACAAACGATAATATGCTCCGCTTTGTACATTTTTCTTCAATGTAAGAAGTGGTTATAAGGAATGTGTCTTCAGAAGGAAGCCAGGAAAGACCTAGAATTTTTAAATTGCTATCTGAGAAATCTACCGACACGCGATGAGAAACTGGAAGGCTATCAAGTATTGTGGGAGAACTACTAGCCCACTTGACTAAATCAAAACCACCAGATTTAAATAAGTCAATTAAATCCCGAGAGAGATGTATTGCAGCCTTTTCATCGGGGACAGATGTGACTAGATCATCCATATATAATTTCTTCTCAGCAACTTTAGCTGCATCAGGCCAGCGGTGACACTCGTCAGAGGCGAGTTGATGAATAGTTCGCATTGCAATAAAAGGACTTGTCTTAAGACCAAAGGGTACGCGGTTAAAAAGGAAAGTTCGGATTTTCTCATTATCACTGAAACGAAATAGTATTTTTAAATATTTACGATGAGATTCATGAACACCGATTTGTAAAAACATTTGTTTTATATCTACGGTCAATGCTACAGGGTATAAACGAAAGTCTAATAAGAATAAAAACAAATCAGCTTCAAGATTAGGACCTATGTGAAAGACATCATTAAGTGACAATCCTGTGTGTGTCTTAGCACTAGCATCCAAGACAACACTCGTTTTAATGGTAGATTTGTCTAACGGACCACATGGAACGGAATATAGTAACCATTACAGGTTTCTTCAGAGGTAGGAACTTCAGACAAGTAACCATTACTAATATAATATTTAATGACATTACTATAATCTTCACGAAGCGAAGCTGACTGTTTAAACTTGCATTCTAGAGCTAGTAAACGTCGGTGAGCAACAGCTCGGGAATTACCTAAGCCGGAGGGATAATTAGAAAAAAGTAAGGTAACTGAATATCTGCCACTGTTATGGCGTGAAACTGAAGTTTGGAATAAATTTCCGCATTCAATTTCGTTAGGACTGAGAAAACGTTTATTAGGGACTTCCTCCAGTTCCCAGAATTTACATAAAGAATTATCGAGATCATTTACTGTGACTGCGGTAAACGGTACGGTTTGTGATTTGGAGTCCAAACAGGTAAAAGGTATATCACCCATAAGTACATAGCCAAAAGTGGTCTGAATAGCTGGAAGTGCGCTGGATCCAGAATCCACACAGTGGCTTATGTAAATATAAGAAAACAGTTGTGCCCCTATGACTAAGTCAATACCTCCTGGTATATTCCAGGTAAGGTCAGCAAGCGGTAAATTATTAATATAATCCATATTATAATTATTAATAAAATGTACGGGTAATTTATCCGTAATACAGTCGACGACAAGTGCAGGAATATAATATTTATGAGGAGAAACACGAGACTCAATTGTCAAATAAATATAGCCGTGAATTGGACGAGATGTCATACCAACACCTTTAATAAAGGAATTGTTAAGCGGAATTATTTTAAAGTTAAGTAATTTACAACATTCCATGGTTATTAGATTATTTTGTGAACCACTATCTATTAAAAAACGAATGATTTTGCGATCACCATTATTAGAATGAGCATAAACCTGAGCGGTAGACAATAATATCGTTGAACATTGTTTCGATTCGACACCAAGCGAAATCGTATTAACGTAAGGTTGTGTCTGCACTGATTCGCGCTTTTCATTGTGTGCGGTGAAACATTTGGGAGCTAGTTGCAAGAAGAGACCGCTGAAGTAGCGGCGCGGGGGTTAACATTAGAAGCAGAAGAAGCCTTTCCTGCAACACAAGCTTGAAGCTGAGCATTAGCTTCATTTGGCGTACTTATGTTTGTATTTTTACTAAAATGTAACAGAGTATGATGTCGTTTTCGACAATGATTACAGGTATGGCGCGAATTACACGCAGATACTACATGTGATAAGCTTAAACAATTCACGCAACCATTTTTTGCTTTAATGAATTCGAATCTAGCTTGTGATGAACACATGTTTTTAAATTGCATACAATTATAAAGTTGTGTGTGATCACCTTTATTACACAGCACACATGGCGAAGGGTGCCCATTCTTAGTGACGAAAGACTTGTAGGTTCGAGAATGCGGTATATCAACTTTGTGCACATTGTTAATAGATCGCGGATTAGAATAAACACTACTATTATTATTTGAACGTTCTAATATTTTAACTTGATCCTGTACGAATATAATAAATTCCTTATAAGAAGGAAACTCCGTATGTCAAACTGATGATTCGAAAGCGTACAGTTTCAAAATCCACCCTTTTTAATGCGCAATGCAATAAAATAAAGTCAGTGAGATCTGGAATATTTCACTGTTTAAGAGCTGCAATAGCTGCGGAATATTTTTCAATGAAAGAACTTAAGCTATTTGCGGTATGAGAACTGCCTTTTAACTCTAAAATATTGTTAAGGTAGTATGTCCCTAAAGCACGTTTATCTTGATATTTTTTCACTAAACTATTCCATATTATATTATAGGTATCACCCGTGGGTACAATACCTGCTATTATTTTCAAAGCATTATGTGTCAATTTTCCCATGAGATATTGTACACGCTGCGAATCAGTTGCGGATCTGAGTGAATATTAGACTTAAATGACTCATAGAATATTGGCCAGTTTTCTGTGTTTCCATCGAAAGATGGAATATCAATCGGCGGTAACTTAATAGAAATTTGACATGACGTAGCGGATACATTATTTTGTTTAGAAAAATTGAAAATATTACGTGCACGTTTGACATAAGTATAAATATTGTCAAATGCAATCAGACATTTATAACTTGGTTCATATTTTACATCTAAAGATAAACTAATTTCATTAATTTCGTCCACAATGGATTCATATTTCTGTCGCATTTCATCAACCGTTTCCGATTCAGCCATAAACTTTTCGTTTGATCTTGAATCGAAAGTAGTAATCTTTTTAGAAATATCATATAGTAAAGATAAATTTTCAAATATTGCTTCCTTTTTACATTGCAAAATCCTTAATCTTTTATCCATATTTGCTACAAACAAGTTTAATTAAAGGAAAGAAAAGTTAGTACTAATAAATGAAAAATGACTTTTACAAAAACAAATTTGACAGCGGGTGTCAAATAAATTAACAATTATATAAAGAATTAAGAAATTCTTACAAACACTGGAGTATCCGGACTCGAAGTTAGGACCATAAAATGATGGGGCGTGTAAATAGCCGCACCAAAAATAATTAAGAAAATTAAAGAATGATAATGTAACAAAAAATGTGGGAGTAAGATTGGTCTACAACTCTACGCTATTGAGAGCCAAAGCACAAGGGACTCACCAGTAATTACTCCTACTGCTGCTCACTTCTGGTTCATCCACACCAAATACTCAAAATGGTGAAATTGAAGGGGCGAGCGGTTTTAAAGGATTCACAAAAAAGGGGCCAAAATACCAATTATGTCAACGTCTTTTTCTTCCTCTATTTGTTCTCGTTGCTAAGGTGTTTCAAAACAAATAGTTGGCGGCCATCATATCCTGGCAACGCCATAGACGCTATCCAAAATAGCGATAAGCGGAAAAATTACAAGAGAGCGCCCTGCGCTATATGGCGTCACCTCAAACATGCGGTGAGCGCAGCGCAACCAACATCTCAAGGTAAACAAACACTTTTTTACACGTTTTTAGGTACCCTTTATCTTCTGGACACTTCGTTCAATTATCAAAATGACTTTGTAGTCCTTGATGAATGAGCTCGTTAGTACGAATATTTAATTTGCTTTGTTTCAATGTTTAATTCGGTGATTGCAGAAAAGAGAAAGGGTACGTACAGTCAAGATTAAACTGCAAACCATTTTAACCTATTTACGACCCTAATACAGCTAAAGAAAATGATTATTTCAAGTTATACCTTCAGATCGGGGTTATTGCTTGTGTAGAAAGTAAATTCTTTTCACACATACATCAAGTTCCTCTTTTAGTCACATATTCAGACCACCTCGTTTATTGTGCAGTCAGCAGGAATCTTAAACTATTATTTCTTGTTCTTTCTTCTTATTCTCTTCTTTTCTAAATTATTCCTTTGAAGCATGCTAATAAGTTTTTCGCATCAAAAATATAAGCAATCTATGTATTTTTTTTTTGAAGCAAACACTGTATTTATTTTGAGCCAAACTTTTTCGATATTAAATGGTCACAAAATAATATATTGCCTTCGGTACTATATTATAATTTTATGAAGCATAATTACACTAAGGATTGAATTTCATTTTGATAAACTTCGTCTTTGGTTCAATTTTGTGATTGGTTATAATAATGTCAGGCCTAATTTGTGGTTGAATAGAACCTTTTGGAATATAATCGCCTCTTTATAAATTTTAAAAAGTATGAACGTCTTCATGATGATTCATGATGACTTTTCAGTTCAGTTCCGGTGGTTTAGTAACCTTATTTTATCGTTGTGTTTACGGTTAAGATCTTCAAGTAAAGATTAAGCGTTGCTGTAATTAATATGAAAGTTTATCGTTTATTATTTTGGTTAATTTAATGTGATGTAACAAGCAATCAACAACTTAGTAGTGAGATCTGGCCCTTTCAATTATAAAAGATTTTTGAAAACCATGAATAATGTTGTGTTTGTAAAGCAACGTAAGAACTGCGTTTTTTTTTCTTTGAATGGTTTTGGTGAACAATTGGTGATTAAAGCTAGGCGGTCTTAAAACGGGATCTTAATGTTAATGTTGTTTACAATTATAAGAAACTATAGAAATGAGCTAATGCATTCCCATTAGCTCATTTCTCAGAAGGTGAGAATTGAATGAGATAATTGAAATTAAGATAGCGGATTCTTAACTTTAAAACTCGTAACAAAATGTGAATAAAAACTACAAAACTTAACTTAAAAGGTACGTGTGATACTTTTGCTGAACTTGTAGGTTATCTAGAGTATCTTCTCACAAGGAAACTCTTCAATACGCAAAATGCGTTGTCAGCAGGCGGATGCATAGCCAGAGATCGGCATTTCTGTAAAACATTATCTGGGAGGTGAAAAATTACTAAATCGAATTTCAGATTCTGTCTTCACCACATGTGCTAACTTCTTTACTACGTCGAGTAAAAGACGGATGTGGTCTTGTGGTCTATAAGCTTTATTCCTTTACTGTTAAAGGTGAGAGAATTAATGTTTTGGCTACTTCTTTTATGAATAGATTTCTGGCCTGTTAGGTTTGTTTCCTTAGATTCTACAAGTTGTCCAAGATACCGGTGATCATCACAATACTCAAACCCTGTCCAGTAAGTAAACTATCACAGTAAAATTACAAGAATTGTATTTATGTAACTCAAGTACTGAAACTAGACCTTTCTTAGAGTGTCTATCTTATGAATGAATTAAGAGTTTGTGTGTTGGACATAAACTTCAGCATAACTTTGTAAATAGTCCTGAGCCGTCGTGGCTCTTGAGGTAAACCGATGATCGAAGAATTGATGCTTTTTTTTGAAACCGTACCTTTCAATCGACAGAGTCAACAGAGATTATAAGCGTTTAAAAGAAATTTAAAAAGTTGAAGGAGCCGTCTGTCAAGAGTATTGCCCAAAAAGGTTATACACATTTGGAAAATATATTCAAAGTGGAAGGGCCTTCTATACTAGTGAGGCACCACAATTTATACTAATTGGGAAACTGTGTAACTCATATTTGATAAAATAAGAAACAGTTTTAACAAAACTTTAAATTTATATCTTCGAAGTAACAGTTTTTTCGATACTGATAACGATAACAATAGTATTTTCGGTAACAACAAACTGTTCTTCAACTACAAAAACTACCTTTTTTCTTATAAGAATTCATAAATTCATTAAACCTAAAATAAAAGAACGAATGAAAATTGTAAACATTTTTTTCAACTAAAAATCTCTGTCTGAAAACAATCCCACACTACTTATATAATGCAAAAAACTAACGTGGACTCACAAAGCTATATTTGGAGAAATTCTTTTATAAAAAGACTATGGCGTATTCAATGAAATCTAAACAAATATTTCAATTAAAAATTGGTAATGCCTGACGATCTTTCCATTCTGTACCAAAGGTAGAAACTATTCGAGAGCACTAACAAAATCAGATTTTAGCAAAGAGATATCAACCATTAAACAACTAGCACATGCAAATCATTATAATCGGAACATGATTAACACTTTAATTAAACAAAAAGATTATAGGTTAGCTATCAAAAGAATATATCCCATTGACAATCAAACAGAAGACACAAATTACATATCTATACCATATTTTGGCAAAATATCAGAAAAAATTGCACATATACTAAGAAAAACCAACAATTATAAAATAACATTTAAAACCAACACTAACACTTTTTCATTTTTATTTAATGCTAAAGACAGAACACATGATATCATGAAATCGGGCATTCACCGTTTAAATTGTTCTTTTTGTAGTTCGGTATATATTGGACAAACACTTCGAAATTTTGACATAAGATATAAAGAACACGTACGTCATTACAAAAATAAACATCCTGAAAAATCGAATTACGCCAAACACCTTTTAGAACAAAATCACACAATGACTCCTCAAAATAATATTAAATTCCTACATTTTTGTAATAACAAAAAAAGTCTTCTGTACTGAAATCGGCATTTTATTTTTAAAAAGTAGTTCTGAAAAGAGAACATTTTGCATATTTTCTTTTATTTGTAATGTGCTACTACATTCTAGGTTTTATGTAAAGGCGTAAAAAAGGCGTAATAATGCGTTAGCTAAGTACATAGATAATTATATTGAAAAATAATGTTTACCTTGGTCAACGATTATTAACTCCACATTTGCCCCAAGCGGTATTTGTTCGACGTGAACACATTCGCATATTTCCATATTCTGACATTGCTCAGGTTTTTTTAACGAACTACAAATATTTGTTTCAGGTACATCCTCCCTTTGCGTCAGTAAAGGCGATGGTGGGTAAGTGAATGTTATATTATTCATTCTGTATACTTTGTTTCTGGACTCTCCTAAATTAGAATCTGAAAACATAATAATCTTCATTATTATATAGAATTAGTTATATAATTTTTAATAACAACTCTCATTTTCAGAAGTTTCGTGTTACTTCAATTATGCAGTAAATTATGGTTTTCACTTTTTTCATGTTATAATTATTGACTTTCACCTTATTCAGGCAGCCAGAACAAAAAAAAAACGAGGACGTGGGGCTTCATCAAATCGTCTACACGTTCGGTTAGCAACTTGAAATAATTAGAGTGTAGCTGGATTTATGAAGCAAAATTAGTTATTTTAACATTTTCCGAACGTTGACTTGTTTTTAAAATAAACATTGTCAATATTCATATTTTTGGAGCTTCTAACAAAGCAGCAGAGTGTTTTGGCAAGCTTTGATGTTATTAATCAAATGGAAACACGTATAAAAAAACACCGTGATAAAATTTATTTTTATGTTTTGTCATAAAAATGAGATAAGATGAAAATGTGAGATATTTGAAAAGTTAATTTTAAGGTGAATGAAAGGTCGAAAAGGCAAATATTATTATTATTATTAAGACTTTTCATGTTAAGATTTAAATAAGTTTAAGGAAATTTATTGCCTAGTGTACTGTATATTATATACTGTAAGGTTGCGACTTTAAAATTTTTACGGTCCCACTCCCTAAAATTCTCCCATTTTAAACAAAAACATCCCCTACTTTTTTGATTTTAGACACTTCAATATTGGAAGAATGTATTGAGTTTTGCATATTTAAGATAATTACGAGGATAGGTTGATTAATTCGCGACCTACCATAGTAGGCCATGGTTTTTCTTTTTAATTTTTATGTTTGCATCTAGTAACATCCTGTCACAGTTTGACATTAAAATTTTGTCCGAGTCTGTCAAGTAGTTTTCATTTAGTGTCGTATCAAATTTTGTAAGTTGTCAGTGTTTGGAAAAATGGAGAAAACTGAGATTCGAGCCGTGATAAAATATTGTTATTAAAGGTTTAACACCTACAGAGGTTAAAAAATGAAATAGATTCTACGTTAGGTGAATCTTCTCCATCGTTCAGCACGGTTAAAAAGTGGATGGCGAAATTTAAATGTGGGCGTACAAGCATTAAAGATGCACCACGTCCAGGAAAGGCGAAAACCGCGACTTCTGCTGATATGGTCGAGAAAGTCCACAGAACAGTACTGCAAGATCGCAGATTCAAGTTGGATGAGATAGCAGAGATTGTGGGGATTTAAAAAGAGCGGGTACATCATATCCTTCATGAAGTTGTGGGCATGAGAAAATTATCGACGAGATGGGTGCCGCGACTCCTTACCCCTGAACAAAAGCTCATCCGGAAAATCACATCTGAGCAATGTTTGGAGCTGTTTCAGCGCAATCTAACATATTTTGTGCGCCGATTCATAACAGTGGATGAAACTTGGATACACCATTATACACCAGAGACCAAACAGCAATCCAAACAATGCACAGCAAAGGGCGAACCGGCTCCAAAAAAGGCGAAACCACTTCTTTTAGCCGGAAAGTTGATGGCGACGGTTTTCTGGGACGCAAAAGGAATTCTTTTGGTTGACTACCTTGAAAAAGGAAAAACAATAAACAGCGAATACTACGCTAATCTACTAGAACAGCTCTACCAAAAAATTCAAGAAAAACGACCCGGGTTGGCCAAAAAGAAAATCTTGTTTCATCAGGACAATGCACCATGCCACAAGTCGGTTATCACGATGACTAGAATTAATGACCTGAGCTTTGAACTGGTACTTCACGCACCCTACTCCCCTGACTTGGCCCCGTCGGACTTCAGCCTATTCACCAACTTGAAGAAACTTCACGCGGGAAAGAATTATGCTTCAAACTTGGAAGTGATTGAAGCGTCAAATAGTTATTTTGAAGAGTTGCCAGAATCTACCTATAGGGATGGGATAAAGAGTTTGGAACATCGATGGACCAAGTGCATTCAACTAGAAGGAGATTATGTTGAAAAATAAAAACAAATTTATTCTTCTAAATCATTGTTTTTTTTGTTAGGCCGCGAATTAATCAACCCATCCTCGTATATTAAGGTAATAAATAGCAGGTATTAATGTTCGAAAATTGATAATTATTTATAATAATCATTTATAATTATTGTAAGGATCTGTTTGATATTACCACTTGTAATAATAACGTAAAGTCTGTCTTCTTTGCAGGTGCTAATATCTAATAGAACAAAAAATCCAGTGAATTGCAGGTGCTAACAAATTTGGTCATTCTTTAAATTGATTTTCTAAGTCTGCACGTTTTTTGCGTAAATCTTGTCTACAATGTTGAATGGCGGTTCTATTTATGGACTATGTTGAAACATCATGTTCTGAAGCCTCGTAAAGCTGTCAAAATATGCACTGCATCTCTGCTGCTAATTTTACATCCATCTCAATCTCCAACTAACTTAGGATTTGTAATGTTGCGTCATTGCAGATAAAAATGTGTAGTAAGTTTTCTCTGTTTTAGTTGCGATGGTCGAAGTTCATGTCGCTGATTTGAAATAAAATCGTCGGACGTGGAACTGGAGGTCAATGAGAATTCCACTATTTTAGCTTGAAAGAAAAAGTAACATAAGCCAATATAACACATTTGCTCGGTTGTATGACCTAGCGCTATGAGTACTCGTCAAACGGTATTTGTAGTTAAGTTACGTTGGCCCGGGTCAGAAGTTGGATAGGTGACCCTATAGTGGTACGGAGATCGCAACCGGTCGTGCTTCGGAGAGTACGTTAAGAAGTCGGTTCCGGTTACCAGTTATACTGGTAGTCGTTAGGTCATGTCATGTGAAAACTGTAACAATCAGGCTTCACCATGGCCATACAGTACTTATTTACTTACAGTTTTACAAAAGCGAAAAAGGCATATAAATATAGTGTATAGGCAGAATGTTGTCTAAGACTTAGAAAAATTGCTTCTTTTAGGTGTTCCACGCTTCTCTGTTATCGTTCAGAATTTCTTGATCTTATCTTGCTTGCTTTGTTCTTGTAGAGTCAGCTGTGTAGCAATACCTTACATGAATTCTGGACGCCCTTTTTCCTCTGATTCAGTAAAAATCTTTATCCTCTTCTGCTTTAATCATGTCCAAATCATTTGCATGTACTATGTCTAACTATCAAGTTTATCTATAAACGCCTATTCTTTATTTTTAAATTATTTCAAAGAATCAAACATATACAGGGTGATGTTTTGAAAACGATCCGCCTGAGATTCAGGAGAACGGTAAGCGCTATCGAAACCTAATTTTAATCAGGTAGGCGTGGAAAAAAAGAAAACAAGCCGTTGACATTTTGTCTAAAAAACTGTCACATTAGTTGTTTCCGTTTAGTCAACTTCACCTACATACTACATTGGTTTCCGTAAAAATGGTGTACTTTATTGCTGAAAGGATGGAAGTTATTATCTACATTTATGGTGCCGAGCAATGTGCTCGTGCCACAGCAAGAGTTTTTAATCAAAGACATCCAAATAAGCATATGGAGCATAAATACGTTCGCGAACTTGTGCAGAAATTTGAAGAACAAAAAAAGGCATGCTAATCAGGTAGTAGATGAACTGGCGGAGATGGAAGTAATTGGAAATTTTACCATGGAACCAACCAATTCTTTGCGTCAGGTTGAAGCATCCACCGGACTTTCTTACGCGTCGGTACGCAAAGTGATAAAGCTGCATAACTTTCATCCTTAGAAGATGCAGATATTGCAAGAACTTAGCGACGGCGATTGCGACCGACGATTAGAATTTTGCGAAACTATGACCGAAATGATCATTGCGAATCCAAATTTAGTAAAAAGCATTTGCTTCAGTGATGAGTGCACTTTTTACTTAAATGGGCACGTGAACAAGCAGAATGTACGATATTGGAGCGACGAAAATCCGCGTATGACAAAAGAGGACCATACCCAGAGACCTCAAAAGATTAATGTTTGGGCAGGAATAGTAGGTGATTCAATAGTTGGACCCATATTCATTAATGAAACGCTAAATAGTGCCGTCTACTTGAATATGTTGGAGAACATCATCGATCCTCTAATAACTGAAGAAGTGGAAAACCAGCTTGATGAAGAAGGTAATCAAATGCTCGACGAATATCAATTGTTCTTCCAGCAGGATGGTGCTCCACCGCATTATGCTGCGAATGTTCGTAACTGGCTTAACCGGAGATCTCCAGATCACTGGATTGGTAGACGTGGAACAATCGAATGGCCTCCACGATCACCGGACCTCACAAGTCTTGACTTCTTCCTTGGGGTCATTTAAAGTCAGTAGTTTATAAGACTAAACTCATAGATCTAAATGACTTGCGTCAACGAATTATCAACGAGTGCCGAAACATTCTACGAGAAACTTTTCAGAAAGTAAGGTAAGAATTTGAAAACCGGCTTTACTACTGCATGGAGGCCAATGGTGCTCATTTTGAGCAGTTCCTGTCAATGTTCTTTTTTCAGTTTTGTTAAAATGTTATTTTCAACGCCTACTTAGATGTTTAAAGACTTATTATTCTTATCCTAATGTAAAATTGATCATTTCTCCATGCTAAATAAAAAAAATGCGCAAGTGACACATCACCATAATCCTGATAAGATAAGCTTTCATTTGAGATACCACACGATGGGTCATTCCATTTAAAAATTTTGGGGAGGTATTGGTGGGGGCGCAGGGGTAAACGTCAAAAGTGTGAATCATAGGTCAAACCGTTTCCCCCTTGACATATAAGTGGACCTGTTTTCAGAAATTTTCAATTTCCTTTTGGTTTCTGAAATAACTCAGGCGGATCGTTTTCAAAAAATCACCCTGTATGTATATTCACTGGGCACTCTATTTCCAATCTCAATACTATCTTTGTAGTGTCTCCATTATCGTGAACTAATCCTTCTCCTAGCTATACCCAAATTATATTAGAATTTAAGAATCAAGCCAGATAAATATGCCAATAATACTAAACAACTGTACAAGTGGACATCATCTTCCAAAACATAATCATCTGATATAATTTCTCTCTTGTAAAGATTTATAATTAAAAATAAAATTGTTCTTTAAATCTTTATTGTACGTTTTTATGTTTTTACATGTTGTTTAAATAGCGAAGTCCCAAATTATCAACATTTATATCAATTTTAATTAATTTTAGGTAGCGTTTACTGTCTCCAGCCTTACTTTGTGGAACTCCATAATCATGAAATATAATATAAATACAAAGATTAGTTAAAGTTTCACAAGTTTTATTAATATCTTAACCTGACAATATTGTTTCGACACTTTATGTCATTATCAAAGGTAGATAAGATTGATAAACAAGCACGTTGCTAAGGATAAATACATACAGAAAATAGGTAACTAGATACAATACATAACAAAAACTAAATATCTAACACTTCTAATAATGGAGAATTACTAAGCTCAGTTTGTTCATTCATTAAGGGTACTGTGCGTTTATGTCTGTATATTTCAAAAACTTCTAAAATGTCTAATTTGTGTTTGTTGTTGCAAAAATGTAAGAATTTAATGTTGTTTTGAGGTGTCATTGGGTGGTTCTGTTCCAAAATGTGTTTGGCATAATTCGATTTTTCTGGATGTTTAAGTCTATAAGAGCGTACGTGTTCTTTGTATCTTATGTCGAAATTTCTAAGTGTTTGGCCAATATAAACCGAGTTACAAAAAGAACAATTCAAACGGTAAATGCCGGATTTCATGATATCTTGTGTTTTGTCTTTAGCATTGAATAAAAATGAAAAGGTGTTGGTGTTAGTTTTATAGGTTATTTTGTAACTGGTGGTTTTTCTTAGTATAGTTGCAATTTGTTCTGATATCTTGCCAAAGTATGGTATTGTATATTGGCCAAACACTTAGAAATTTCGACATAAGATACAAAGAACTTAAGAAGAAGAAGTTAGATATTTAGTTTTTGTTATGTATTGTATCTAGTTACCTATTTTCTGTATGTATTTATCCTTAGCAACGTGTTTGTTTATCAATCTTATCTACCTTTGATAATGACACAAAGTGTCGAAACAATATTGTCAGGTTAAGATATTAATAAAACTTGTGAAACTTTAACTAATCTTTGTATTTATATTATATTTCATAATTTTAGGTAACACAAAAAAAGATATTTTATTCAAACTAAACGTTTTTTTGTTTTTCTTTCATGTTCTTATAAATAGTTAAACTCGTATTTTCATTCATAACATCATAACTTCAATCCGTTATCACATCACACACCTATTATAATTATTTATGTAACAAGGGCGTTAGAATGATGATAATGCCAAGACGGTGACGATGTTCATGAACGATGAAGTCGCCTGATGAGCATTATCATATAGTCACGCTTGTGGTGCATACAAGATTTTATTTTTCATGAGAGTATGTACAAGTAGAAAATGAATTTTAATTTATAATTGTTGGCGTTGCCAAGGATGTTTTATGTTTGTCGGATGACAACAGCTTTTACTAAATTTGCAAATGTCAAACAGAGATACGAAATTTTAAATTCAAATGTTTTTGTTGTTTGTTACCAATATGAAAGCAAAAGAGTCCTAATAGCAATGTCATCTAAAGAATAAATTATCTAACAAAAACTGCGTTGCAAATACTTGTTAGGTATTTGTTGTGTCGCAACACACTCATCCGCACACATATACTTTCTGACCTAATGATCCAAATTACTATTGAACGTAACGTCGGCTTTGATTGCAAAGTAAACGATGAGCAGGCGTTATAGACCATAACGCCCGCTTATAATGCCCTGGTTGTTGTGGAGTTGTTTATATAGTTCGTATCACAGGTATAATCAATAAATAATACGCAAGTGAAGCATAAAATATTTTTCCTACGACCACAAACGAAAGTGAACAATAGCAAACGCTATAAGAAACATTTTAACCATTATGTATCTATACTTTTCTTCTATATATATATATATAACTTTAATTCCCGTTTAATTAGTTATTTTAGCTATCAAAAAGAAATATCCAGTATGTTATACCTAACGTAACATCACTATAATAAATGAAAATTCTTGATGCAAGTTTACCAAGGTTAAAATCAGCGATGCCAACTGGGAGGAAAATAAAATAAAAGTAATATCAAATAATTTAGTTAATAAATTCTGCGCCTCTCAAATTATTATATTATAAATTGTAGTAGTTATTGATTTAATTAATTTTGCTGCTATACCCAAGATTTAATTTTATATGTTTAAAAAAGTTATAAAGATATGATTTTTTTTTAATTGAAATTTATGTTTAGTAAAAGGTTCTATTAAATAAAATGTTAACAAGCGCCCAGTAATTTCAGCAATTGTCATAATACTGTTATATTTAACTTCTATTCAGCATGTTTAGATAGAAATTTCGTTATAATTCTTCATACTGTAAAACTAAATTGTTTAAAGAATTAATTCTTTATTAAGGAGATTTCCCGGTGGGCCGCTTGGTTCGAGGTTTTTTGAGCCGCTTAAAAAGATAAAACGATAGGTACGCAGAATTTTGGTTGATTAAATTCGTGGATCTAGTCTAGTCAGAGACTAACACTACTATGAAGAAAGTAATTGGTTATTATAAATAGTATTATTATTATTATTAATGTAATTATAATTAACATTGCCTAACCACAGAAGTATCATATACATACTTGTTCGTGGTATATAGCGAAGTGTTAATCTTAACAACAACCACATGTAGGTGTATGTGGTTGCCGGGACCGACTGCTTAGCGTGCCCTCCTACAGCACAGCAAAGTGTACTGGGCCTTTATATGGCGACGAGAAAATCATCGCCGGTTCCGGGAATCGAACCCGGACCACCTGATTAAGAGTTCGACTCTTTACCGTGCGACTATCTTTTTTAGTTTAGAACTTTTTTTCTAAATATGAAGCCTCATTTATAAAGGTATATTCTAAATATTCTAGACTGAACGCCTACCCTCTCAAGGTGCTCAGAATTGACCCAATTCGACAAAAAGCACATTAAAACAATATTGTTTTTACTAAAACTGTAGTTTACCTTCACCACATACACACTTTCTTTTTCTTCTTCCCTTTTTCTCTTAGATATTGTTTTTCGTTACTATAAATGTAAAATTTATTCCTTGCCGTTGGTCATTTAAATTATTGTTATTCTTATACAGGGTGTTTCACCCAAGATTCGTATCGTTTGAACAGGTGACGGTACACATACAATGCAACAAAAAAAATCTTATTTTCATTAGAGTGCCTATCTTTCATAAAAACCGAGAATAAAGAATTTTTTCAACAAAGATTTTTTTAAAAGCGGGTTTGGTGATAACTAGTTTAAGAATCACAGTTGGAGCACAGTTTGTTTTGACTATTATTTTTATTTCGTCTTATTTAGTTTATGAAAACCGAAACTCATTTCGATTTTGCATAAAGTAAACAATGAGTAATGGTAATAAAAATTGCATTTCTTTATCCACTATATTATTTAGAAGAAACCAAACTTTACTTATTTTCAGCTAAAACTTAAAATGGTTAGTTATTTTAATAGTGTAGGTATTTAAATTTATAACTTAAATACAATATGCGCCGCTTATTAGAGTCACGTTCGTATACGGGTTCTTGAGTCAATTAAGCGGCTTCTGTATAAAAGTATACTCAAGCTTACCGTTTCGTAACTCAAATTTCCCAAATTTAAGCAGATTCATAGCAAAGAAATTCTTTCGAAAAGAATAAAGAAATTCGACATAATCTTATATTTCTTAAAAGCGTACCGTTTAAGCATTGTAGGCAAATGGAAAATCCCTAACCCAAGAATTACAATTGGTAGTAAAAAAGCTGTTAGTAAGTACTAATGTTTTGTATGTAATGAATTATTGTTTTGGTTGATACAAAAATCCAGCGGAGATAGAATTTAGTGATTCCTGATACACAAAAATCTGCTTTTAATAATAGAGAAACGGATTTGGTTTTCATACTTTGATTCATATCCCGGGATTACATAATATTTAACGCGTTGGATTTCGGGAAAAATGACTCAGAGACAGAGAAAATGTATTTAATAATAATTATAAAATAGTATATTACATGTTCAGTTGCTATCGGACATCTTTACAAGCCAAGCGATATTGTTTGATCGAGACGGTACGAGGTAAGCGCCATGAATTCTCGGCCCAGCAGGCTTCTGAGTGCCAACATGTTCAAACTCGGTTGCATCATAGTTGAACATGTAAGAGGCCTATATATATTACGGCTAGAAGCGTAATAGATTTTAGTAGCCACTCAAGCATCGTGACGAGCGCATGGAAATGTCGCAGCTAACGAAAATTGAGTACCGCGCGGTCATTAAATTTTTAACAAAAGAAGGGCACACGTCTAATCTAATCAAACAACGTTTAGACGGCGTTTATGGTGATTTATCTCCTTCATATTCTACTGTAAAAAAGTGGTCAAAATGTTTCCATTTGGGGCAAGAAAAGGCGAAAGTCGTTCAATAGACAAAGAAAGTTATGGCAACAATATTCTGCGATTGTGACGACATTTTACTGATTGATTTTAAAGAACGCAATACATCTGTTAACAGTACATATTATGTGTCTTTATTGTATAAATTGAGAAACAATATTCGTGAAAAACGTCGAGGAAAATTGAAAAGAGGTGTTCGATTATTACACGACAATGCACCCGTTCATACTGCCGCAATTTCACAAGCTGCCATTCGCGAATGCGGCTTTGAAGAATTGGATCATCCACCGTACAGTCCGGATATGGCTCCTAGTGACTATTATTTATTTATCAATTTAAAGAAAAACCTTAGGGGACGTCGTTTTAAGGACGAGAACGAGTTGCAAACATCTGTAATTGAACATTTTGAAGGAAAAACTTCTGATTATTTTTACAAGGGCACTGAATTATTAATTCCACGTTGTAATAAGTGTATTGATATTAGGGGAGATTATATTGAAAAATAAAAATTATTATATTTATCAAGTTTATTTTTTCTATATCAGGCCGAGAATTTATGGCGCTTACCTCGTACGTCGAAACTTGGAAACTTTACCAACGAAACTAGTACACTATTTTATTCACAATCGTTAGACTTAAATAATCAAAATAGAGAGTAATTATTTGTTAATTGTAAAATAAATTTAAATAAATTCTAATTAGCCTTTTATTGGCCAAAACAAATTTTAAGTAAGGTTTCATTGTTCGCCGCTGGATGGCAATATATGCTCTCAGTATTTGAAAATTGGAAATTAATTAATATTGAATTAATTAATTTCCATTATTTATAAAATTTAGTATTTATTAAATATAAAATACGTAAAAATAAAAATGAAACTAATATTAAATAACAAATATATTTTTAGCCTTAAATTTAAGTAAGGTTTCATTATTCTCCGCTAGATGGCAATATATGCTCTCAGTAATTTAAAATTGCAAATTAATTAATTCCATCGTATTTATTAAATATAAATATAAGAAATACGGATAATATAGATAAAACTATATTAAATTAAAAAGATATTTTTAGCGTTAAATACATTATAAAAACCTAAATTTAAATCGGATAAACCGTCTTGTTTTAAATTATTCACAAATAAAAGTTGGTCAAGATTTTACTGGGCAGTTTTACAGACACCTAAAGGAGATTGTTAACCAGTTTGCTGTTGCTATAGCAATATCTTACGTTCCATATTATTTTTACAATAATAGAAATGTGCATATTGCAATATGATTGTGAGTAATAGTTATTTACGTGCCAAGCTTTGTAAATTAATCTTTATGGGCGAGCGACGAAGGAGCGAGCCTCCATAATCCAGCGAGCCCAGTAACAATTAATTGCAAAGCCGCTTACAAACTTTTATTTCCACCTTCACCAGCGTTTTTTTATGAATTGTATATTTTCTATAAAAAGACATTTTGGAATCAAAGGCGGTAGCACAATTTATAGCTAGGCGTTGCCATGGTGTTGTGGTTAAGCAACACATTAGTTGCCATAGCTTTTTGTTGATGAGCATTGTAAAATTTTACAGGTCTCTTTTAGAAGCCCGTAAAATTTTAAAAATTTTATTCAAATTAAATAACCTGTATTTTTTGGAAACAGAAAAATATATTCTCAAGAACTTTTTCAGTCCAAGCAACAATATTCATCATGAAAAAAGAGAATATTCATGTTAAAACAATTGAATTCTATAAAAGAAAATTAAAAACCTCTCAAAGTAAAGATATGGTTGTTACTATACATTCTTGTTGTGAATATTATAGTTTTGAAACAAACCTAAATCATTATTCGAAATGAAATCTGCAATTTGTTCAAATTAAATAGATCATAACCGTTTTTAATTTTCATTTAAACAAATGCTTACACTAATTATCTAGTATATGAATCGATGAAGATTCATACTGAACTTATTTAGTTTCTTCTTGATTATGTACTAGTCTTGCGAGGAAAAAGAGTTACTCTTGTACGGAATAAATTGTTGCAGATTTTATTTCCGTTGAGAAAATATGATAGTGTATTCTCAAGACGAGAAAGATTTATTTCGCTTTACCCCTTCCCGTGTCTATCCTAGTGCCACGCCGAGTTCTAACAAGTTTAGTACAGTTAATATTGCAAAACCAACCGACAGCAAAGACTGTCCGAAAAAACACTGCTGTAAAAATGGCTATAGACATAAGTGAACTGTTGTAAACATCTGGGTGTTTTAAAGACGTTATAAGCAAATTCGTTGGTAAGTACATAAACATGATAGGTATTTGTTTTAACAATAAACATTAATTCATTTTGCTGAAGCGGTACTTGTTTTAAGATGGCGACGGATCACTTCTGCGATACCGATCAGGTTGTAGTGGTTTGGTTAGACTGGTCCATTCAGAACCATGCCTCTGTTTTTTGCGTAGTTCTGGATAATTCTACGTTTAGATCTGATTAGCCTGACGTGTTATGCCCTGTGATTACCGTTGGGTCTCTTTCCATTGAACACACAAAGATCTTTTCTAAATGAGTATGGTTGATTTATTTTGATCATCTCTGAACCTCAGAAGGAGTAACTCTGTGTTCCAAATGAATATACGTGTTTCATGAATAAAACAAGTAATACATTCAGTTGGAGCATAGTGGGTCTGTTAAATATTCAAACAGAAAACAACACATATTCCAAACAAATATTCATTTATTCACATGAAGCGTTTATTCTCCTCCACCTGAAACCCTGAGAATATCAGGAGAAACGAAAATTTCTCAAACACAACATTTAGTTTTCTTCAACGAAAACTGCGACGCTTTCAAAATAAACATTCATTTTCACAAACAAAGCATTTACTGTTCTCCATAAGATGATTTGATTTTCTCTGTTGGAGCAAATCGATTTGCTGATCAGAGGAATGTGACTTACTTTAAACGAATATTGGGTCTATTTATCTTGAGTATATATGCCCGAAAATATTATTTCTTCATTTTGTGTAAATATTTATTCGAGTATATACAAATATATAATTTATTTGGAACAAATAATATTTATAAATTATATAATAATATTAATAGAAGAAACATTTTTATGTGTGAAGAAATTAAAAAACTTTCCAATCACCACCATCGGAAACAACGATTTCAATTTTGGTAACAGACAGCTGGCACAGTTTTTTAAATATCAGGCGTATCTAATAGCCATATTATATTTATTAAATAAATATAGCTATTATATAATGATGGGTATAGTTATAGTATAGTAGAAATACCTAATTAAAAAAAACATTTTAAGTAGAACAGCACATGAGAACTACAGGTTTTTCAAGCAAAATCCTCTCTACTGATGAGTTCAAACGTAGAACAAAACAATAGCCTACTATCCATTTTTTGCTAGAGTCCTCTGACTTTGAAAGCGTATTGCTCGTAAACTAAAGAGCCAAATTAAATGTTTTAAAAAAGAACAAATAGTAAATTTATTTCTACATGTAATAGTAAAATATTACATTTCTAAGTACTATACTTTTGTTTTTATCGGGCGATATGTAATAAAAGGTACCCGTTTTTACGGCAATTTCCTTTACGTGTTAATTAAACAATTTTTTTTCTCAGAAAGTATATGCAATATATCTATGGAATTTTTATAGGAGTTAGAAGAAAACTTTGCCTTTCATATGCTACTAATTTCCAGACAAAGAAACATTTTATTGGAGATTTATATAAAAAAATAACGAACTATGTTTTCTTGTTTATTAATAGAGATAGCGTCAAAAAATTTTCACTAATAGAAAGTTTTTCATATCTAAATGACCCTTCTTGAAAAATAATTTCAAAAATCTAATTACAAATATTTAAAAAAAATAAATATAGAATCGACCAAATAAGAGCGAGATAAAATACCATAATAGCAGATTTCCTCCTGCCAGTATTTATACGGAGCGTTGTTATTTTATTACGTTCTGTCGTACATAAATTGCAACGGTTATTAATAATCTTTTTTCCATTTAGTACTTATTCCTAATTAGATTAAGATAATTTTTGCATTGTAAATTAGACATCTATTTATTTTCCAAATCAATACACATATTATTATAATGTCTACATAAAATTAGAACGATATCGTTTATAATAATAGTAAGTTTTGCGGTTGTGGTTTTTGTTATTTTGTTTAATTTGCGTTTACTGCAAAATATTTTCTGGGGAACTGAGATAAAGGTTAAAAGGAAATCTTTCATAAATAATCTCACGTATGTACTTGTCTTGCGTATTGTACGACAAATAATATTGCAGAATTTTACTAAAATATTTTTGAAGGAAATTAGATAAAGGTTGAAACACCACTTTATATAAATAATATGTACATACAAATAAGCCAAAAATATTTTTTGTTGTCATGTGTTTTTGTAACTTCAATCAATGTACTAGTTATTATAAATAGGAATGCTACCCAAAATTACAATCATTGTGAAAAAGAAACCGGCGTCAACTATTATAATTCAGTTGTTCAACATGCCAACGCATTGTGATGAGTCACTCAAGCAAATAATATTAAAAACTAGAAATTACTTTGAAGAAGAAAGAAGAAATGGTCTGGAGAAGATTAATATTAATCAAGTGGTGGAAAGAACAGCTGATTGTTTGGGTATTAACGTACGTACAGTGACACGAGTAACAGCAGAAGAATTAAATACCGGCACTTTAGCTCCGCCAAAACCCATGGGGGGTAGAAAGAAAATTAAACTCGATGAGGTTCTGCAAGGTGTCTTGCGAAGAACGATTTTGAATTTTTATTTGGAACACAAATTTCCAACCATCAAAGAAGTTTATCAGAGATTTAAAGGGGATGTGGAAGATTTGCCAGAATTTTCCGTATCAACGTTGTACAAATGGATGAAAGAAATTAATTTCTCTTATAAAAAATTAAGCAGCAAGCCGATTCTAATGGAACAAAACAGTGTAGCTGCAAAGCGATCAGATTTTTTGAATGCTATTAAGAACTATCGACAGACTGATTGGAATATCTTTCACACCGATGAGACGTGGTGTGGCGCAAACCATTCAAAAAAGTTTGGATTGGTTGAACGCATTAATCCGGAAGTACGTGCAAATTTTGACCAGTATCGTGGGGGCATACAAGAAAACAATGGTTTTAGGGGCGGAATAAAACGTCCGTCTGGATCTGGACAAAGAGTTATAATTTTGCATATTGGAAACGAAAATGGATTTTTGGAAGGGTGCTTAAAGTGCTTTGTTGGGAATAAGAAAGCTGCTACTTTAGATTACCATAACGAAATGAACAAAGAACATTACGAGAAATGGTTTCGTTTTGTACTATCTGTAATACCAGAAAAATCAGTTATTGTAATTGATCAAGCTCCATACCATACAATGCTGGATCCCAACTTTAGAAATCCAACATCAGCATGGAGGAAGCAAAGAATTATTGATTGGATGGCAAAAAGGAATGTCGCATTGCCTGATGAAATCAATCGTTTCGAAGATTTAACGAAACCAAGACTTTTGGAAATAAGTAGAGCCTACCATTTTGAGAAAGTATATCTACTAGAAACGATAACCAAAGAGCTCCGAGGGGATGATGTGAAGCTTTTATGGTTACCAGTGGCACATTGCGAATTTAATGCCATAGAGCTAATTTGGGCGTATGTGAAAAACAGTGTTGCTAAATTTAACATTTAAAATAGCAGACGTTTTGCGACTTTGTCAAGAAACTATACATTATGTTCCTACATCAGTGTGGAAGAATTGTATTGAACATGCTAAAAAACTTGAGGAAACATATCGAGAAAAAGATCATCTCGTTGATGTTGCGGTGGAACCGTTAATAATCAATCTCTATTAATAAACAAGAAAACATAGTTCGTTATTTTTTCATATAAATCTCCAATAAAATTTTTCTTTGTCTGGAAATTGTCTGGAAAGCATATGAAAGGCAAAGTTTTTTTCTAACCCCTACAGAAATTTCATAGATATATTGCATATACTTTCTGAGAAAAAAATTGTTTAATTAACACATTAAGGAAATGTCTGTAAAAACGGGTACCTTTTATTGCATATCGCCCGATAAAAAAAAACTATAGTACTTAGAATTGCAATATTTTACTATTGCGTGTAGAAATAAATTTACTATTTGCTCGTTTTTAAAACATTTAATTTGGCTCTTTAGTTTCCGAGCAATACGCTTTCAAAGTCAGAGGACTCTAGAAACAAAATGGATAGTAGTGGTGTTTTATTTGAAGTTCTGTCTCTCTCGTGACTAACTGAAAACCCATGAATTTATAATTATGTATATGTAAATAACATTTTATTTTATTAATTAATTGTATGAAACCGTCCTGTATAGACACTTTACATACAATCCCTTTTTAAAATTTAAAAGTAATTCATTGTATGCTAACCTCAACACATTTCAAAGTGATATGACTATTTCAGATGTAAGGATATTTGTTTATGTTAATCTGCTTGTTCACTGCCAAAACCGCTTTGACATAGCACTGAATAAAGTACGTTGAAATTAAGTTTAGAAAAAAGTATCAATAATAATTTCATGTAATTGATTATTCTTCTCCAGAATCGTCTTAGACTTATTAATCTTATTAATTCTGAAATCTTTTAAATCCCGAGTGCCTATTTTTGCTTTAGTGAAAACCATTTTACATAGTATGTAAATTATTTATTAATTATTCATTTACCTTGCATTTCATTGACGATTTTATAATCAAATCCTAAATATATTCGTTTATCAATTTCATCAGCAGTCAGTTTCTGCGGAATTTTTGTTAAGGAGTGTACATCCGAAATACACACTTGCCCAAGTTTACTTTCACAAAAGCCGGTATCGAATTTCCTTGTGTTACCACTTACGGCCATATTCACCTGATCAACCTTGTCTTTACCCTCCTCAAATTTTCTTTCTTCAGCAACTACACCGTCGTACTTGACAAGAGCACGACCTTCTATAATGTTGCCCCGGCAGTCTGAAACTGCCTTGAAAGTATATCTATCATGTGGTCGATTTGTTTTCAGAACGAAATCCAGACGCTCCCCTTTGGATAACGTAACGGAACTGACTTCATAAGGAGTTATTGAATTTCCATCTAAAGCTATCACTTTTAATAAATGTTTCTCGATAGATAAAGTTACAGGACATCCAATCGTCGGTCCACCTGAATATGCCAATCTGAATCTATATCTCTTTCCTTTTTGCACTTTAAAGACATTTATATCCGAACCGCCTTTTCCGTTTATTAATAACGATCTGGAAACTTCGTAGCTGTTCATTAAATTCGATGCCAATTCCTGACCCCATTCGGAAATTACTATCACATTATTTTTATCATCGATGTCGTATAATTTTCTGTGGGGTTCCAGTTTGCGTGGTTGTCTTACGATTAGTGCTCCAAAAATACCATCGGCAATTTCAGAGCCCGCGTGAGCATGCCACAGGTGCGTCCCTGGGGATGATACTCTGAATTTGTACTGAAACGTGGTATAACTTGAAATTGGACATTGCGTAACCATAGGAACGCCGTCCATACTTGGTGCTTCGTGCTGAGGTTGTCCCCTCCAATGAATGGTAACGCTGTGACCTGGTATTTTATTTATAACGTCAACAACCAGAATGTCATTTTGACAAACTTGTATCGAGGGTCCCGGTAACTGATGGTTGACGACTAATACTCCCCGTGGAACGGATTCATCGAGTGTGCAGTTATTGAAATCACATTCGAGCCTTTAACATTATTTATTAATTTTTGAAATATTTATGAGTAGAACTGTTTTGACTTACCTTTCTGTTTTATAATTTTCTAAAGTTAACTTTACCCTGCATATCAAGGGCCAGTCAAGATCGTGACAAGGGCGGTCGCAGCTCAAAAAATACTGATCTGAAATGATAAAATATACAGAGATGATACAATATTGAATACGATAGACAACTGTTTTGCCTGAATGACATGTATAACTTATGTATGAGGCTACCTATACGTTTGGGTACATTTAACACTTTTTAGGCTCGAAGACTTATAAAAAGCCCTCTTTGTAAAAGTCTAATATACCTGTATTTATTTTACCTTAAGCCTAATTTGTAAGCAGATAACAACAAAAAATCGCGTTTTTTAGATTTACAGTAAAAGTTAATTTAGTAAAGAATGCCTAATAAAATGAAATAGTCTTTAATTACCGTTAGTTTGTATTTGAAAAAGACAACAATTTGCAAAGATTTGCAACTTAAAATTACTCATAAGAATAATTTGTTAGGGTAACGTTTTATTTCTAATTCTACCTCTCTTTTAGTAGAGATTTTTATTAGTCGGAATAGGTGGTGAATGCATGCATACTCTCAAACTTTTACTGAAGACTAATTAAGTACTATTTATCATTTGCGTAAAAACTTTTCAGGATTTTTCCAATTCCACGTTAGTTTTGTGTGTTGTATGCAATATACCCAATATTGTTACTACTTGTTACCCAATTGTTACTACTTACGATAACACCTACAAGAACGAGATCAAGCGAAAGCCTGACCTCTTTTCTTGTAAGAAATAAAAAGTTAGGAAATGTCGGTCACCAAATCTAAACCTATACAGGATGTAAGGATTTACTACGAATTAATAAACATGAAAAGGAACAATACCTTCTTAATACATTTTTTTCTATCGTAAATAGCTTTCGAGTAATTTAAAAAATTAATGGCATATCTGGCAACCTTGCTTAAAAAAGAATAGCATTTCACAGCTGAAGCCTCTGAGCAAACCTTTGTTCATCGTTTTCCACACTTGCTGAATGACACATCCCTAGTTTTGCTGTACAAGCAAAAGGTTGATGCTCTGTCTCTTGAAATGTTAATGGGAATCACCGATTGCAATTCTAATAATTTTAAAACATAATCCCTTTCGAAGTGCATGCAAAGGATACTAAAAACATAAAACTGGCGGCTGTTTTGTCACCTATTAAATAACTAAACAAACTAAAATATTAAGAAATAAAAAAGTGTATGAGAGTCGAAAAGTTTCTTACGCAATCATAAACTGTTTAAAGTACCGTATTGTGTTAAAGACATTGCAGAATTGCCAAGTTTCTTAATTGAGTAAAACGAATTTTTAAATGTAAAAAGAATCCGATTTTACGCGCAAAGGATTGATCATACGAAAAAATGTTATTAAGGTTTTTTATGTGCTAGATGAGATGCATTTTCTAACAAAGCCATGTGGCAAACTGATGTTAAATTTTCCAACTTTATTTTTTTTTTGAAAAAGTGGTACGTTCTAGGCCATAATTGTACAAGGCTTTTTTGATCCTTTTGCTGTTTTCTGCCACCCATTAAATTAATAGCATAGTAGCTTCTTACAGCCTGTATAACCATAACTACACTAAACGTACAAACGTTATTGCAAGCCGGAAAAGTGATGCAACTTGAGAGAAATGTTACATAAATATCAAATCATCATTTTAGCGCTACAATAGGTCAGATGGAAAGGTCAGGGACAAATAGGCAAAATTACATGTGGAATACAGCCGCAATCAAGAAGCTCAAGCAAATTCTGAATTGGACAGACACATTTTTGAGCAAGAGAGCCATTGATTCAACAAACACTTTTAATTGCCTTTTGGAATCTGAAGAAGAAAGGACTGAGCTTACAAAAGGCGTCTATCAACTTAAAGAAGCCAAAACACGCCTCGAGGTCTTTAAATAAATAGCAATTAAACAAGGTTATGGTAGGAGGTTCGTGGGATGTCTAGATCAAAACACAAATAATGTAACATACACAATTACCTAACAAATACTCTATGAAGTAGTAAACAAATTTAAATACTTTGATGTAAAGCTTAAACTGAAAGATTATATGCAGGTCAACGAACGTTGTGGTTAAATTAAAAATTAATAAATTCTAAACTATTAAAATAGAAAATAAAAACTAACATTGTGTCCTAAAACACCTGTTGTAATATTCGGCTGTGAAACATGAACTAAATGAAAAAAAAAGACAGTAATCGCTTTGGTGCTTTCGAAAGAATAATCGTCCGACCAACTAGAGACGAAGGATACTAAACGCCAAAAATGAACTTTGAGTTAAACGACGCAATCGAAAATAAAAACACAGTTGACATCATTTAAACAAGAAAAATAGGATGGTTAATCACATTATTTATCATTATTATTTCATGAAAGGCAACAAACCATTCAAAATTCAAAACATGTAGAAACTGGATAATACCAGAAAAGGAGGATGACCACCAATTAGATAAGAGCAAAACGTAAATAACAACTTAGTCCACATGAGCATGCTAGAAAGGCTGGATAAGAACAGATCGCTCGTAGGTATGTATCTCACGTGAAAGTAAAGTATGGTAACACCTGGTTGTATAAAGGGTACATAAAAGTGTTAAACATATATGTTTCACAGGATTATTAGGGTTTTGTAATTTGCTATAAGCTCTAGGTATATAGTGAAGTGAAATAAATATTCCCGTCACCAGTTTTACAAATCTTATAGTAACCGTTACAATAGTGTATATTGACAAGTTTATATAATGTTTGCCATTGCCTTATTATAAAACTAATATTTGCGGAATTATATAGTAGTATTGTTCATTACTTTTATAAATCCTAGGAGATAATGAGATTTCTATATATTTGGTAACCAATTTGGTAGCCAATATACATAACATACATAACATCACTTAAGGTATTTTCGGTTATCATAGTATTATATATAAAATGTTTCTGTAGACTTTCAGGTTTTATAGCAATACTTTCAGTAACGTTATATCACTTAAGAATATATAGTGAATCAACTGTTCTGTAACAACATCATTTAGTGTTAACTTAACTTTATAAAACATTACTGTGGATCATATTACGGTTTCCAGTGTTATCATAGTAATTTACATTGCAAGACTGTTACTTAGAACATTACGTGCGAGCACGCTACCTAACAAACGAGCGATTAGCGAGCTTGTTATCCGTGCAAGCACGTCAGGTTCGAACAACGGTCGAGCATTGTACAACGTTTTATGGTATACTGACTATTAAATCAGCAGTACAGCACAATACGTAAGATATATATTAATGTTTTAAATAAATATGTATGTTGCTATGGTATTGATGATAACGAGCCCGTAATAATTTTTATTTCCATTTTATATGTAAATGTCACTTTACAGGCATTTATGGTAACTAAGTAAATGAGCAGTTACAACTACAGCCCTGTAAAACTATACGGGCTCCTAAAAGAGACCTGTAAAATTGTACAATGCTCATCAACAAAAAGCTATGAAAACTACTTTATTGCTTAAACACAATACTATGACAACGCCTAGCTATAAATTGTGCTACCGTCTTTGATTACAAAATGTCTTTTTATAAAAAAATATGCAATTTATAAAAAATCGCTGGTGAAAAAGAAAATATAACTTTGTACGCGACACGCTTTGCAATGAATATTTACTGGGCTCACTGGGTTATGGAGGCTTGCTCCTTCGTCGCTCGCCCCACAAACTTTCCAGCTCACCCGTAATGATTAATTTCCAAAGCTTGGCACGTAAATAACTATTACGGGATTCATAACGGACTAGCCCGTAAAAAGAATCTTTGCTCATAGAGACAGAGCTCAATAAACAGATGTTTACAAGTCAGTATACCATAAAGATTATTTTTTGCGTGCCGACATAACGATATTAGCCAAAATGAAAGCGACGCTTTACTTGACCATTATTTAAAATTGAGTATAATTTATTATAACAAATTTGAGTTTAAAATCAACGCCTGCTATGAAATCTTTGAATCAAAATGTACACAAAAATTGACGTGTACGATGATATTCGTCGAAAATGCACATTTCCAAAAATATTGTATTTATTTCAGACTTTTCTAACGCACTTGATAAAAAAACATTTATTGGGTATATCCCTCGTTCTCATGGAAATATTTAACTTGTGTAACGGTACATTTTCTATCGGCCTCAAATATGTAGAATTTTACATTTATACTTATTAAAAATCTAAAGTTCGGTCCTGTAAAACTGCACTTTATTTCTATTTAAAATTTTGTCGTAAGAATATATTTACAAAGAACATTTTAAACGATTGTTTTTAAATCTTTACAAATTTATTGAGTGCACAGGCAATAAATAATAATTTTATTATCTTGTTTGTTCCCCGGTAAAAATGGTTGTGTTGCTAAAAAGAATTAGAAAGACCTTGATAAAATATATAATGTACTCTAGTCTTCCCGCTTTATAAAAATCATTTTCGTCTGTATTCTGGGAATGTGTAGCAAGGGTTCAGTTTCTCTTTGTTCAGAAGGTGACATTGCACGTGTTCGAGATTCAGTTTGGCTTTTGGTATTTATCTCGAAAATGGCACTCCTTGCGAGTCTAGACAACATATGGATGGGTTGTTTGCGCGCTTTCTTGCACTAATTCCCGCGTTATTTTCTGAGTACTACTTTTTATTCCTTTAGGTCGAAACTTCTGCAGAATGTTAGTTAAAAAACTTCCTTACGGAAAAATAAGATGCATTATTTCGCGTATGATCAGGGTTCCAGAGGTTGGCATCCTTCGCGCCTTGATAGGGTAGCGTGACCCCACTTGCTTCCCGTTTGCGCTTCAAGCTAGATCCCCCTCGGTCAGCTCTTGTAAACAAGATCGATATTATTGAATTTTCGTTTTAGTTCGAGTAATTAAAAATACAGTTCGGCTACAGTTTTAGTGTAATTATGTGCCCTGACCTCGGCGGGGTGCAGTTCTTACGAATTTGGTTCTGTGGACTAATTAAAATGTGTTTGAGAAACTCTTTCGTTAAACTTTATGAAAAACCGGTTGACTTGGGTCAATGTTATCGATTTCCCGTTTGTTAGTGTGTTTTTAGAATTAACGCAATTTCTAAATACAATTCCGTATCGTTCAGTTCACTTTTGTAAGAGTGAAATTTTTGGAAGTAATTTATGTTTGACAAATCTTGTTTGAAAAGTTTGTTACTACCGTTTTGTGAATAAACAACTGGAGTTGTTTTATCGAGCCGAACTATCAAAGACCATTACTTCTTGTTGTTTGTGCTTAAAGTTAGCACAGTTTTGGTTAATGAAAATTTTATAGATTGATCTATAAATATAAAGACAGTTTCCAGTTCTCCTGTATTTAACGTTAATAACTAGTGCTTTATGGAACTTCATCTTTATGCTACGATTGTTTAATTCTGTGCATTACTGAAAATGGTTTGTGGAATGATTTGGGCAACCAGCCGTATTTAAGATAAATTTTATCCTTGGGACCTACTACCGTTACGTATTAATTTGAATGCAGTTAAAGTCAATTTTGGTTTTGAAGAATAAAGGCAACCTTCCAATTTCTAATGGTTTTGATCCAGTATGCTTCGTCAGGTTAATGCAGATAGAAAATTAAGGTACCGTATTTCATAGAAAACAGATTCTTATTGTAATTTAGCTTAAGAATCCTTTATACCAGGAATTTTGTAATTTTTTATTAGGAAGAGAGCTCTCTATAGTATCTAGAAAATTCAAATCTTTAATGTTAAAGAATTTTAAAATAATCAATGCTGATAATATTTAGACTAATCTAATTTGCATAATATCCTTTAGATATTTGTTTGTTGATTTTTTCGACGAAGTCAAATTTACATAATTTTAATAATTAAATAAATTTTACTGAATAATTCTATTTGACCAATCTAATTTCTTGCTTACTTTTGCTGATTAACAGGTTTTATGTAAATCTTTTTTGAGTTGTTTGGAGTTAAATTTATTTCAGAGCAGTTAAATTATTATTTCTTTAAATTTTGATCTTTATGTGTAATAAACCTATGGTGTGTGTTTTATTATTTATGTGTATTGTTATTCTTTTCTTATTTTTTTTATTGTTTAATAAATGTTTTCAGTTTATTTTGAGGATCTAAAAAACGGAACCATATAATTATGAACATATCATTTCATTTTTATTTCAAAATTTTAAAACATAAACAAATTCTTTTTGTTTTCAATTTAATATTTAATTCATTTTCTGGTTAGTGGATTTAATATTTTTTTAAAGCTTATTCAATTAACATCTTTGATTGTTTTTACTAATAAACACTTTTAAGCTTCATAATCAGATGGCGCCCTTTTTGAGTTATTATTTGTGTTTTGAAACCTTTATCTACTCCTTTTCGCAATTTATACAACTGTGGAACCAATACCTACGACCTGAATACTAAATTTGTAAGAGAGAGCTAAATCTCAAGCTGTGGTGAATATTTTGAGTATCTTATGATAAAGTAAGTATAAATAATTTTATAGTTTTTATTGTCTTTTTATCCGACAAAAAACGTTTGTTTCACTTGGTAAGCGTGATCACGCCCTTGTAATACCTAATACTTAATTAATTGCACTCGTTATTGATTTGCACTATCGATTTGTTATTTGCAAAGCCAGTAAGGTAGACTCCATTGATAACTCATTAGTATACAGGGTGTAAATTGCAGGGACAACACGTAACCCATGAAAGTAGATGTAGGGATACATGGAAAGTTGCAATCAGATTTAATTTAAATGCTTTTATTCTCAAAATATTCTATTATTATGATTTTGTTAAGTATTGCACAAGCTGACAACACTGTGGATTGCAAATACTCGAAAGCAATGGTGAGGTTGTTGTGCAAAGAACACTTTAATTATTACTATGGTGACGGTTTTTGTCGTTATTTATTTATATTAAAAGTATAGTCACAGTTTAATTGTTTATTGCTTTTAAAATAATAAAAGGGAACTTATTACAATATTTATTAAACGAACTTATTCTCTAACAAACTTAATAAAGTAATTATTTAATTACTTGGTAAAGTCTGATAAAGTTTACTACACCATCTATTGCTATACACACAAAAGTCTTCTATTTATTTAAACATTTATTTTAAACGCCACTTTCTGCTGTAGTATTTATTTTCAATAGTTCGCGGTCGTTTCAACGCAAAATTCTGCAATCGACTGACTCCATTGCGCCTACGAAGTGTTTATTATAATGCAACACAAGAAGCTTCTAGACCACTCGGGTATCTTCACGCATATTCTCGGCGTCTGTAGGAGATTCTGGTACTTTAACGCTCACCGATGGTTGTTGGAACATTCCGGCACAGTCTGGAGTCTCGTTTGCGGTCGTATCAGACGGTTAGAGAAAATGTTCTGTTAAGAAGTTAAGAAAATCTTCTCTCACTCTATTTGGAAGCATGACTGGCCCCAATATGCGGTTGTTTACAATACCCATCCACACATTTAATGAAAATCTGTGTTGATGGCTCGTGGCATAGACTACCCGTGGATTGTCAATGCTCCAATGATGCAAATTATGTAAATTTACAACGTTATCCAGTGTAAAACAGCATTCATTAGTCCATATGATATTTCTAGGAAAATGTAGATTTACATTAAGTTGGTTTAGCAGCCACTGACAAAATTCTATTTTTCAAGGAAAATCACCAGGTTGTAGTGCCAACACCTTAGTATAATGAAAAAGGATGCATCCCCTCATCTAAAAGCAGTTTATCCACTAAACTATGATTGGTGTCAAGCATGTTTCCAACGCTTCTTGTGCTAATTTGAGGATTTTCATGAACTAATTCTATCACTTCAGCTTCGAATTCCGCTGTTCTCCTAGTCAGTGGACGATCAGCATCAATTCTGACCGGAATGAAGCTACCAGTTGTGCTAACACGGTTTTCTAAGTTAAGGATTTCTTTATGATGAATGAAAATCGATTTCATCAAATAGAGACGTAGATTCTGTTAAAGGTTTTCAACAATGGAATTTGGTTTATTTTCATAATTTACATTAGTTAATGAACCGTTTGTTGAGAAACGTTACTGTTGAGTCGCGCACACTATATATGAAGTTATATTTTTATGACCTATGGTATCTACAGGGTGTTTTGGAAAGGATGCCTTTCCCGTTAAAGGGCAATAGAGAAACATGTGTAGAGTAACATCTTACTAACAATTTCCGGAAATGCCCCTTTGAAATGACAACCCCCCTTATAAAGATAATAGGCACGCCACTGCAAAATAGTAGATAAAACTGTATGAAAAGAAAATTGTGTCTACTAGTACATACTTTTAAAGGTCCAAATGAACCATAAACTAACAAAAGCAGGTAGCAGGATAAATATAAATTCTTCGAAGATTGTAATCAACACCAAATAGCAGTACGTGCTTTTAAAACGTTTTTAACTAAATAATAACACTCATTTTGAACATCTGTAATAACTGTTACTGAAGCAGATCTTTGAGATTTGTAACTGCAGTATGCAGTTTGTCGTCAACTTTCGTTGTGTTAGGTGGTGGTAAACTTGAGTTTCGATTAATACACGTTTTAGAATTAATAACTTGCATTAGGTAGTGTTAAGTGTTTGTTTTAGTGATATGTAAGATCATTAGCCAGGTAAATCAAAAGCCGATAATCCAATCTTTAATGTTTAATATAAAAATGTATCAATACATGGACCGAATTCGACCAGTGTTAACTAATAACTAAAACTTCTCTTTCTTTTAATAATCGTCTTGCCGTTACATGGCAGACGTTCAGCATCATTAAGCATTTACGACCCTTCAAAGTTATGTATAAAATCAGAACGTTTCACATGTTTTACAGAAAAATATCATATTACAATATAGGTTCATATAACGAACCGGCAAGACCAAACATTAGTAAGCGTGAATTAAAAATAACCAATGGTAGAAATATAAAGGGCTTATTCATTCTCGTATCCCTACAGATAAGTAGTTTATTTAAGTGTATTTAGTTACTGTTTAAATTATGGCAGAACCAAACACGCCTGCTGAATAAATGGAACTTTTCAAATCAACCATTTTCAAAAAGTACACTTATACCGCGAGTGCAATTTTGCCAATGGCTATTGGAACGCAAACAGGAAAATCCCCAGTTTGCACAAAATGTTTTACTCGTAAACGGTAAGTTTTACTCATTTTGTTAAAATGAAATTCGTAAAATGAAAAACAGGCAATGTTTCCATCACAATTAGGTCAACGAACGTATGTTACATTTTATTTACCGACCTTAATAAATGATCAAGTCATCAAGGTAGTGAGTCACTCGGCAACCGCTGCTGAAATTCAATTCTGTTGTTTCTGTAAATTGATACGTACGTAACGGAGTTCAGTTATTAATTTAGTAGTGCAGATGTGAGATCATTGTTTGCTTTATCAGTAATTCAGGGTCAAAATTTTACAAACAATCCATAGTCGACTCGTGACTTGTAGAAAATACGGAAAAATCCGCAATTTATTTTTTATTTTTATTTTATGAGTTTTGAGGTCTATACGGTCACCTTTCACCCCCTTAAAGCATTGCATATTTATCCGGAACACCCTGTATAACCCAACTTATGAAAATGTAAGAGCTACTTTCTTTGTTGGATTATTTTGTTTAAAAAAATGCAGATTTTCATTTCAACCAAACAAGATCGCAATGAAAATAAATGTTTCTAAAAAAGTTTCATGTTAATATATGTTTCTGTTTAATTCACTTAAACAAAATTTGTAGATCCTCAACCCTGCACTAACTATCAAACAGCCCACCAGATTTTCTGATGTTACAAGATTCACGAAAAACTATAAAACGTACTGTTCTAAAACTTCAATTTTAGCTTTATGTTATGCTGAATTCTTATCGTATATTATAATACAAGAACGCTACTTTAATCTAGAGATCCTTCTACTTTAATCTTAATCTGTAACGATGCTACTTGGGTTATGAATTTAAATTGTTTGAAATTTTCCAAATAAACCTGGTATTATATGTAATATTTTGATTTCACGTTTGTGAAACTAAAGCTTAATACAATATGTATTATAATATCTCGAATTCATTTTTTGATGGTTAAAACAAAAGTTAGTATGACCATGTGTTATAATTTTCTGGAATTAATTTCTGGTTAGTTATAATAAAATAAATGCAAATTTTGTGTTGTAATATTTTAAATTTACTCCTTGCTTGTTAAATTAAATTTAAGATTTAGGTTGACTTTTAGATTGATTTATGACCCCACTTGACAAATAAAAAATATTTAAAATATATTAGTTATTAATTTAACTAGTTGTGATCAGTTAAAGAGTTTTTTGAAGTTTAAATAGTGGTTGGATTTAAGCAACTTCAAGTTAATTATTCAGATTTCTCGAGATGTTCCTGCCGCAGCCATAAACTTTATTAATCTAAGTTAGTAGTGGTTACTGTAAGTTAAAGTTTGTGTTTGATGATTACTGTAAAAAACGGACTAGTTCACAGATATTGATGTTTCTCGCAACAAATCAAAAATACTAATATGTATTAGCATCTGCATCTTTAAACAATCCTTTATTAACAAAATAAAGAATAACAAAATAAAAACGTTTCTTGGAATAAAATAAATATTGTATTTTACATTTGTTGTTATCATTGAAGTTTCTTTAGAAAAATAGCAAGTATTTAATATTTTTATAGGACTTGTTTCATTTAGTATTCTTCGTGCACTACGGAAATTGATTAACCTATTGTAACTTTAACTGAATTTAGTCTGGATAGTGTATCACAAGCCATCGAAACGACACGGTGTATTATTATCGCGCTATAAAGTGCATTAGAAACCCAGGAGCTACTAAAAGTTTAAGTTATGGATGGACACAAGTACGAGCTTCTTGAATAACATTCCACATAAAACAATTGAAACTGCTCTTGTATCTTAAGCAAGTACCAAGGGTCATCGCCATAGCAATAAAAAGTCTCGTTTGTCTGCATTAATGTAAGTTGCAGCCATTTCCTTGCAGCTTGCATCAGCATTAAACTCAATCGCAAACTTATTATATGTAATCTTTAATAAATTTACAACAATGTTACACTGAGTTGTTTAGCCGTGTTAGATTTTAGAGTAGTAGACGCAAGTTTGAGTACTAAGTACCTTGTAACTAATGAAACTCTAACTTCGTGAAGCTAATGCCGGATCCTTATTAAGGGTAATTTAACAAAAACTTACTAATTTGAAAATTAAAGAACTGTCACAATTTAAAAACAAACATATGCATTTACTAAGCACATATTCCTTTTTTTTAATGTGCGCCTGATATTCCTGATTTTAAAATTGAAAATATGAATCTCATGAAGATCATCTCATACATTTCTTCTATGGATTAGGCACCAAAATGGCTACCACATGCGGGAATTGTGAATTATTTAAAAAGTGTGCAAAATATCGTATAATCAAAAAGTCTTTGGATCGCAATAGCCATGGAATGTAAAAACCATCTATAGAATTATTTACTTCTACTGCCCGTAGTTTTTGTGAACTGTACAGAGTAGCGCCAATGTATCTTGAGTAGCACTAATGGAGACACAGACACCTGTGTCAAGAAAATACGACGCGCTGACACCGCTAAACAGAGCCCCATAGTTCACAAAAAATGTTAGGTTAGCGTGCGCTATTATTATTTCTTGTGCTTGCAGTTATTTTAAGTATTACTTAATAACATTTATAAAAAGAACACAGAATGGAATTTATTTGAACTATTATCTATTGACATGACAGTTGTGAAGTAAATGTCAAAAATAATAGAAATAAATAGTTTCATAGATAGCTTGTTAATTTCATGGAAAGCCTGATTCAAAGACTTTTTGATCATACTATATATAAACATCTTACATTAAAAAAGTGTGTTATGTAGATCGTTAAATTAAAATCCTTTGGGTAAAATCCTATCTATGCGGCAAAATGCAACTTTTAGGTCGGAAGATTTAATCATCGATACAGGTGTACCGCAAGGCAGCGTACTGGGCCCTGTTCTTTCACTTATATTTATTAACTGTGTTACATGCAACTTAGATCACATCACTCTTTTTAAAGATGACACCCCGCTGGTTATTGGAGTAGCCACATATAAGGATTTGGCTGATAAAGTAACTAGCGGTATCAATCAAATATTGCAATACCCATTCACTAATGATCTGGCTTTATGTAAACACAAATCAAACTAACATAGTTTTATTCACGCTCGTTTGCTAGTTTGATAATGTTAGTTTCCTAGTTAGTACTAACAAATACTTAAGGCAGGAACATATAAACCATTTAACCTCAAAACTAGTTAACAAGTAACTGTATTATATAGAGTGTAAGGGACTACTATGCCCTAATTTTAAAGAGTGATTGATAGAAGACATCAAGAGTAGCAGAAAAGGAGAACTTACGACTTTTTCAGACAAACATAATTTGTAAGCTTTAACGTCATTTTGCTAAGTTAATAATATTAGTTTAATTATTTGTCAGAAGATACACCTTATGTAGTATAACGAAAAACCTTAATAACATTTTTTTGTATGATCAATCATTTACGCGTAAAATCTGATTCTTTTTACATTAAAAAAATCGATTTTTTTAAGATTCCGAGAATAAACGAAAATGAAAGAGCACTGAAAAAAATAAAGTATGTAAAAGATATGGTTACAATTTACACCTACTTCAAGAAGCAATTTCGAAATTTCTAATAATTAAACAAAAGATAACTAGCTAGGTATATTAAATGTATTTGAAGAATTAACCGAAAAAGAGATTAAAAATTGCATTGCTGTAACAAGTCAGGTTTACGGAAGTAAATCTGAGGAAGGATCATTAACGTGTAACGTGTATTCATTATATGTGCAGCCAGTAAATGTTAACCAAAATAGCAGTTTGGTCTAGTTTGACCTTTATGTTGACTGAGCTCTTATAACAAATACCTACAAACAGGTTCTCTAATAGAAGCCCTTGTCCATATGTTTGGTAACTGCCCATACGGTGACATCATAAGAATAAAGCGTCACAATGATATAAGACAACTGATAACAGTTAAATTAAGCTAAAAAGATAATTTAAAAACCAGATTAAAGCACACTGTAAAAAATGAGGTAAAATTACCTTGGGAAAGAGGTAACTTTTCGCTATTATTTGCGGTATTTTTACCCTAAAATTAATTTTACCTATACATTAATAGTAGTTTTACTATTTGTGGTAAAATGCCCTGTAATTATGTAAAATTATACAAATATAAGTAATTCTACTACATTGAACTGGTTAAAATCACTATCCATAATATAAATTTACATAACTCAGACAATTTTTTCCTTACATGTGTATAATTGCTCAATAACTTAATTCATTTTTAGTGTAATATTAAAGATAAGATGAACTTGAACAAGAATAGTGTAATTTTACCCTTAATATGTTTTTAACCGTTGAGATGCTATTTCGCTGATCGCACTTGTTTGTGACCTTCGTTTCGTGAAAGAATTCAGGAATCCATTATGAACAGTCCAAATAGGCTTTTTGGGGAATGGTCGGAATGGTGTGTACCATTCTTTTATGATTTCGGCGAGGCGTACTCTATCGATATCGAACGAAGTGTTCATTGCTCATTAATATTTTGTTTTTCGTTGTAGTGTAGTGCGGATTTATTAAAGGCAAATATTTACACGTACGACCGAAGATGGGAAGAATTTTATTTTATAGTAGAAGTTAAAAAATAATAATCGGTAAGTACCTATATGTTAAAATTACAAATTTAAACCAATAAAATAAAAATATTTAATTTAATGTTTTTCTAGGATGAATCAAAAATTGAAGAATTCGAAATAAACTAGCATAACTGTAATTGAGAAAGGTACTCGTGTATAATTGTTTATATAATTTATAATTTTTTAATTTTCTAGGTGGAATCGAAACTTTATCTGAATGTCTTTGAGAGACCAAATATTTCCGAAATCCCCTGAAAAGAAGTTCTGTTAATGTCTTATATTTTATATAAGTACATACGTTCAATAAAAATTACTTTGATTTTATTTTGTTTCATACAATTCCTTTACCTATGTAAGTAATATTCAGAGGAACGATTGAATTTGCAAGTACTTTCGCAAGTCATCGTTACATTCAAGAAGTATTTTCACATTTGTATTTTAACCCTGAAAAGTACTATTGCCATGAAATATTAACTTTGTCATGTAACTTTACACGGGTGTTTTAATGTTAAAATGTAAAATTACATTGAGATTGTAATTTTAATCTGTAAATTTACTTAAAAAGGAAACATTACAATGCAAACTTAACCTAATGTTGAAATTTTTCACTTCCTATGAAAATTACACTTTGAAGTAAATTTACCCCAAAAAATGGAGGTAACATAGTTGCCTCCATTTTTTAGGGTATAATTCACCGGTAATTTTTTAGAGTGCAACGTTCTCTAAGGAAGTAATGAAAGAAATATCTGACTAGCGCAAAATATAATGTTTTTAATGCAGCTAATTCAATAAATTCTTGCTGTTCGACACAATAAAACCCAACAAAGCAGTGTCAGTAACATGATTAACAAAAGGTAACTATTCTAACTGTTAATTATATAATATATCCAAATCTTTAATATCTGTACAATGTTGCAATACACACCCCTCTACTTCATAATTATACAATACTGGCGATGTTCTACTGGTGTATGTTACAATTTTGCACTTGCTGATATTCCAGTTTAAATTATTTGACCTACCCCACTCGTTAACTCTCAGAATATTTTCTTGCAACCTGACGCAGTACATAAGAGAATTGCAATTAAGAAAATCCGTCATTAATGAAAATTAAAAAAGAAGAGGTCCCAAATTGGATCCCTTTGGTACGCCTGATTTAAAAGTATATGGCTTGGAGTTGCAACCCGTTAACGATATGAAAAACTGCCCGTTTGATTGCATTACTTGCTGTATATCAATGGTATACTCGTAAATACGCAACTTAACGTCTGTAATATAAATCTTTGCAGACACTACCTTAATAGCAGCCTCGGGTATTGATATTAACTTAACATAGCTATGCAAAAAGCAAATTCAGACTTACCAAGTATGTAAAGACGGTTAAAAAACTAATAAACTAAATCTATGATAATATCAAAGTTTATTCTGATTTATCAAGTCGGATGGATATTGATGAAGAGCAAATAGAAATTATTGATGATATGAAATATTTAGGAATTAATATAGACAATAGGTAAATAAAAATAGGTAATAAGATTTAGAAAACATGTTGACTATGTTGACAAAAGAATGAGGTAAAGAGGACAGCTAAATTAAACAAATGGTCTATAATATTAGTTTATAAGAGAACTAATACTGTGTCTGAGTTGGAACAAAAGAACTAGGATAACCCTTATACGGGGCCGCAAAATAACAAAAGGTTAAATAAGAAAAAATAAATAAGAAAAAGACAGAAACATTAGAAAATACTTGTTATTGAAACCAAAATAAGAAAAAATACATGCTGTTAATATAAAAATAAAACGTTATCCTAAAAAATAGGTACATTGTAGGTAAAATATAAATAAGTAACACAAAAGGTAACTTCTAAGTGAAAACTCAAAAAATACGGTTACAGTATTACCAAATATGGGGTAATTTCTCTATTCGTACGGAATTTTAGCCTTAGTGCAGTGTATCAGCAGCAAAATAAAAATAGATACTATAAGAAAAGAAAATATTAAAACTACAAAAACTCTTTGGAAGGGGGGTTTGCTTAAGACTGATATAAGACGTTGGGTCACAAATATTAAAAGGTTGAGAACCGCTGGATTAGTATGAAGTAAACAATTGATTATAAAACTTTTTTAATTTTTAGAATAGTTAACAAGTAATTACCAAATTATATTGTCAAAATTAATGACTTATAACAGGAGATCATGAATATAACAGTCGCAATGTAAATAAATTTCATATAAAATCGTCCTCACAGATGTTAAATGTATAATAGTCAGTTTAAACGAAAATGTTGTAGTTTTATTAAAAGTAATGTAAACTAAAATAATTATTTAATTATACCTGTACTTCAAATTTAAATAGTAATAAATATTTTAGCATGTAAGCAACAAATGCATTAAAATGAATCAGGAAACGGTGTGTACGTCAAACACTCCGAAGACCGGTACGTATCAGAATGCCTCGAGAAAGATTGAGACCGCTCTGGGAACCTCCGCGACGGATATTATAAGTGCCGCAACCGTACGAAGAGGAGGAATTAAGTTTAGATACGACGGATAATGTTATGTAAATAATTATTATGTAATTGCGCATTTAAGATAAATAATCCTGTAGTATTAAATACAATTGGTTTAAGTTCGTCTAGTAAGTAGTCCTCTTGTGTTTTAATTAATTTTAGTCGTTAATTACTGTAAATATTCTACTGCTATTAAACAATTTGTAACGTCTAGAAAATCGGAAGATTCCATTTATAACAATAATCCGATGACGGCTCTGTGTATAGTGAGATATTTCGTTTGGGTTCGTTCTTGTCGAATATTTAAAGACAATAGTAAAAAAATAAAACTTCAATATTGCAAACAATACCATTAAAATAGGTCTATCTTGTTTCATACAATCAAAATTCTGTCTGTAAACGAAATTTCTTGGTAACCCTCTCGATTCCATAAAGATATCGAGCTTCTTTTGGTCGGAAAGCACGTACAGACTTCATTTAAAAACAATTTATACGGTTACAACAACTGAAATAGTGATACATTATTTTGTATTCGAAGTCACGTATCAAGATTTTTAATAATCAACAAAATAATAAATTCAGTTTCATGTAGCTGGGCGTCGAATTTTATAGCTTAGCACTTCTGTAGAGTTAATAAGCTTTCTAAAATATTTAATATGACTCGAATTTGGGTGTTAATGTCAGCTTTTATTTCATCGGAAATCTCAACAATCCCTTCCTTTTTAGTTTGAAAATATCATATAGTTTCGTACCATTCCAATTCAGATTGGGGTAGCGGCTTTTGAAACCCTCGCGTCGTCACTGTCGGCCTTTTGGCATAGTAAGTTTATATACAAATAATCGGATCGAACAGGAAGTGATTTGTATTTCGGTGCCGTTTATTGAAATTAGAGTCTAGTGTTAGGTTCTCGTATTTAAACACGTGTTGATTTAAAGAATCAGTCTAACGCAATGCAACAGCGAATTTATGTAAATGGCCGCATGTAAATTAATAGTTAATTGACGCATTGTGTTCTTTACAAGGACTTGTAAAAGAAACATTCAAGCAACATTCAAACTAGTTTTATTACTGTTGTTGTTACTATTAATAACGATTTTATTTATATAATGAAATTTATTGATAAAGTTAAATTACAGTTTGTCGTTAAAGTAATGATCATGAGTTCAAAATTCCAATGTGGTTTCCTGCGATTTTAAGTTCAGCTTCATTCAGTTTTACAGTTTGTGTGCGAGCTTTTGTGTTATGACCATTGGTCTGTAGTTTATTGGCTTGAACCATAGTTCTGGTGAAGTTTTAGTGAAAATTACAAATTGTACAGGATAACTGTTTATTGGATTACGATTATGTGTGATTAAGTATGTTTTATAATCGTTTAACTAATATAACTAATAACCTAATTAATCTTAAAACATTTTGAAATTTAACAAATACTCAAAACAATCTTAGTTGATTTAGTTAATTAATTGACAAATTTTATTTTGAGGGGATCCCGAAATTTAACGTAAATCTTTTGTAGTAAGAAATGTTTAATTAATGTAAGAAATGATAATTTTTATATAATCTACGCTCGTTTTTAATATACAGACCTCAAATTTAATTATCACTTGTATAGTTTAGCTTAACAAACTACTGATGTTTATTTTATTAACAAAACCTTTTATTATTAAAAAGATTTGTTCAAATCATTTTAAAGCAAATTTTAAAGAAGGTGATTTCTTTAACTGTAGACTTACCGCCCTTATTAAAGAGATGTATTCAGTTTGATGGCGCCCTCTATTTTTTTATTTGTTCCTGCATTTGCGATTAACACCCACGACGCCTGAGTATAATTTGACTTAATAAGTTGCCTCGGCCGGAGCTATAAGATCTTTAGTAAGTATAGTAACGTAAGTATTATGCATTTTTGGTGTTTGATTGTATTGATTGATTTCAATGCATTTTGTTTTTTGAGTAAAAGGTATATGTCACAAATTCACATTAAGTTTGCGTTTTAATTGACAGGTAGTTAAAGTATGTATAATAACATTATATGCTGGAAGTTAGAGCAGCTAATAATAAAATAGGATTTATAAAATATATAAAGAACACCTATTCATAATTAATCGCAAATTATAGAAAATCACAATAAGTACAGAATCAAGAGAGTCAATCGAATCGAGTCAAGACATCTTTCTGGAAACTGTCTTTAGTAAGCACTTAAAGTTTATACTAAGTTAACTTTTCTTGTAGTGACTAGCAATGCTACATTTTCCCACATAGACTTGTCTATAATATATTCTTAAATTTATTGCAATTGTTTCTGTGGGGTTGTTATTGTCTTAAGTTAATTGTTAGTTATATTTCAGTATTATTTAATACTTATACTGATTATCTGATATCCTGCTTTTATAAGGTAACACAGTTTGTCTGTTAGATTTCGGAATCTCAGCTGAGATGCAAAAAACCGGAACCTTGATCGAACTTGGTGGTCATGAATGGAAACCGGTGATTTTCACGGAATCCAATTTATAAATGAACATTATATGATTGACATTATAATAATTGTTCTCTTTTTAAATTATAATCTTTTCAACAGACTCAAATATAGCTTTACATATGAATTTATTAAGATGTTTCCAGTTCGAATTGTAAACTATAATTTGAATACATAAATAAACTTAGGATCTATTTATAACTTTATATTAAGCGAGTTACGACTAGTTTATCAAGTTACATCTTGCAGAGAATTTAGACTGCACATGTGAGATAATTTATAAATAGAGCGTTGTCGCAGTCGTTCAAGTCTCAAATCACTTTGTCTTGGGATTTAGAAAAACCAGCGATATTCATACTTTGTAGCTAAACCTTTATTAACTGTATTCATGATTGTATACAATTAATAAAAACTTTATCCTTTAGTTTAAAGATAACCTACCCGAGAGGTACCATGCAGAAAATTCAAGATTCAATTTATAAAAAATAACCTTAGTACGGCCCTGTAAAATAAGAAAATATTTCGTTTCCGTTATGTTTAAATTAAATGATTATACTAAATTCGCGTTCGTTTTAATATATTATCAGACAGCTCCATTCAAAGTTGTAACTAGTTTGAGTTGATAGAACTTTCATTTCAATTCTCACGGGTGTAAATTGTTTTTGCAGACGAAACTTTTGATAATTTTGCTAAATAATACAGACACTGGGTTTAAAGGCACGTACCAACGGTATTTCGATTAATTTTATGTGTCCGTTCTAAGCTTAAATTTTATTTTTCGCTTCACTTCTTTGGTGAAATGCAGTCAAACACTACTTCTGTTATTCAATCCTTCAGACATAAAAAACACACTGTAAGTCTGGTAAAGTAATTTATAACTTAACTGGTAACTTGGGGCTTATTTCAGTAAAATAATCACAGAGATAAATTCTGCATTTTTGCTATTTGTAAAAGCTGACATCATTTTAGTTTCGGATAGGTGCATTCGAATTACTCTTTTCTTAAAAATGAAAAATGCCATAAAAGTTCAAACCCCGAGGAAGCAATCCCCAACGGCCCTTGTAGCCAACACTTCGGCCATTGCATTGGGCCAACATGGTGGTTCTTATTGTCATATCATTAATATAAAAATTGGTATGAATCTTTTTGAATGTTTCGTATTGCAGAATATGTTAATGCAAATTAAATTCAATGATGAGAATTAATAATAAATGCAGTATTGTGAGTTGCGTTTGGCGACAGTTGGTGTAAATTTGTGTTTTACCGGTTTATTCACGTTCAGCACAATCTAATTATAGATTGTTTCCGTTTTGTTAAGTGGATAATTAATTGTATTTCGGTATAACTTATTTAGAATAGAGCTTGGTGTTTTAAAGTTCTCTCACTTGAACACTGTATTGGCTTAAAGAATCAGTTTAAAGTTGGTAAACAGTGAATTTATGTTAAATGACGCGTTTTATTAATAATCATATAACGCATTATGATGTACAAGGACTCAATAATAATTCAAGCAACATTCTAGTTAGTTTTACGTACCGTTAAAGTTCATAACTACAACGAATTTATTCCGTATTGGCAATATTTACAAAGTTTAAAGTTTGTCGTTAAATGTAGAAACCAGTTCAAATTTCAGAAGGTGTGTTTTCCGCAACTTTAATTCCAGTCATCAGTTTTTATGTGAAGTTTTGTGTTATGGTCATTGGTATTAATTTTTAAATGGTTTGAGACATTCTTGTGCGAACTTTTGGAAAATATAAAGTGTTAAGCATAACTGTATTCGGGATTATGGTCAAGTTGTTTAAGTAAGTTTCAAAAATAATGTTTGATTAATAATGTCTTGGAATCTATAAAATTTTTTATTGTTTGAGATTAAATATGCTATTGGTTTAAATTTTATTCGATTTGGGATCTCGAAATTTAAAATAAATTTGAATAGAAATGTTTTTTGAATTTAGAAATCTTTTTTATGAAATTTTATGATTTTTTTTATTTTATGTTTTTAATTAATTTTTATTCAATTTTATCAAAATTCTTTATTATTAAAAATATGTTGTGACAAATTTAGTTTCAATCATAAAAGGGAGGTCTGTTCTCAGAATGAGAATCTCCTGCCATTTCATTTAAAATCAATAAAGACAACATCTTATCCAGTTTGGGTGGCGCCCATCTATTTTGTTATTTGTTCCTGTGTTCTATTTTCTAATCGGAAAGTTTTGTGATTAACACTTACGGCACCTGAGTAGAATTCGATTAAATAAGATGTCTCTGCCGGGGCAACTAAGTCTAGTAATGTACGGTAGTGAAAGTTTAATCATTTTCGTTGAGCAACTTGAAGTAAATACCGACCTGTTCATATTTTAACTAGAGTAATCAAATGTGCTACAATTAGAACCCATGTGTGGGGATTTTGTGTTTCACATGTCAAAGAAGTAGAAATAAAAACCGAATAGGAGCGATTTTTCAATTATTAAGGAGCAGTTTTTAAGGGCTTATCTTATGCCGGCCAATTCAAACTTTTAACACATACTCCATAATGAAACACGCAGGGGACTTCCAATAGCATTAATATTAATGTATAATTAATATATAATTACTTCATTAACAAGTAATATTAAATTTAGCAAATAGAATTAAATAAATTCAATCCAATAGTAAAATGTTCTTTTTTGAATCAGCTAAAAATATATTTGAATAATTAATAAGTGTTACTATCTGTCCTATTTTTTATATCTTATAGTTTATAAATAATTTAGTTGAACCCTCACGAATTGCGTTTTTTAGTTCTTTACGGGTGTACATTTGCGTGTGCTCTAAATGTTCAGAAATGGTGATTTGGGTCCCTAGAATTTGGAAAGAGTCACCGATGGGATTTTAACTCACGTTAGATAGATGGACACCTGGACAGGATCTAATAAAATATCCAAGAACGTTTGCATGTTTATCTTGTTTATCCTATTTTCTCTTCTTGTTTTCCTAACTCTTTCAGCAAATCGCATTTGTCGGACGTTTTCTATTTATTTTCAACTTTCAATAATTTATCTTGCCAAGATTTAGAAGAATTTCTGAGAAAGTGTAACAAGAACATATTATTATTTATATGCATGTTATCAAGATGCGAGCAGGAAAGTTTATCAGTGAGAGTAGGTAATGTGCGTTTAAATCTAACCTACATAGCAAAATTGATAAAAGCCGGTATTATATTTGCTCTTGGAAAGAGCAAATAATGTAGGTTAAAGTGCCTATAAAAAGTACTCCCAACAGCTCTTAAGAGGTGTCTGTAATGATATTTCATAGGCAAATAAACATGGTAAAAAGTCAACTTGCTTCATAGCAAGTGTCGTTTTATGGAGCCGGAGAAAAGAAAAAGTAAGAGCCTTTCACGGTTTCACTTTGCTCGAGGGATCATCGGTAATTACTAATAAAAGATACTTGTTTTAAGGTCTTCAGAATATCTCTTTTAAAACGATTCTGGGAATAACTTTCTTTCGTGTTTTTGGAGCATCACTTTCATTTTGGTAGACAGAAATTATAAGGTACGTTATCGAGTTTAGAATAATGATTCTATGATATTGTATAAACATCCAAAATAAAAGACTAGTTTAAATTTTTTGTTAAAAAATTTGAAAGGGTGTTTTAAATATAAAGAATTTTATAAATTATATTGCACAAAACAGAATATCAATAATTTGAAAATAAAATAAATCATACCAACAAAGAAAACAATACACATTACCTACATTCAATTTACAACACAATGGGTCCTTCTTTGTTCAAACTTACTTTCAAAAGGCAAATAGAATGATGTTCACGATATCCCCAAGCTGCATCTAAGTAGCAGTAACAGATCGGAAGTTGATTGATTGAGTAGTTGTTACATAACTACAACTAAATTTATGACTTTATTGGTTTAATTACTTCAATTCGGAAAATTTTGGTAGAAAATTATTTGAACTATGTAGTTCGAATACTTCTGAGTAACTTTTAAAGTATGTGGAACGGTATTGCCACTTAGTATAATTACTTTAAAGTCGTTGCAACTTCAAAATGGTATTATGATTGTAGCAGTAACTTTCCCGAAGCTACTAAAAAGTTTTTAAAACTTTAAAGTAGTACTGAAAGTTCCTGCCATCTGTCTGAAACCATTGCTTAACCCTTTAAAGTACGGGAACCTTACAGTAGTATTGAAAGTAAAACTTACGTTGTTGCTACCCAGGAGAATCACTTTAAAGTAATTTTTCGTAAACTACTCCACCTCCATATTTACTTACTATAAAATGTTGTAGGCCATTAATCAATTTGTAATATTTTACGATTGGTGCCATATTGTGCCTTAGGAATTGTTATGTATGTAGCTTTAAGTTGGCAACATTTATTTGTAATGATGTAACTAGCCAAGCCTGGCCCGTCCGTCAGTATCACTTGAGTCGGCATGATGGACACACATCTTGTACAGTTTATGCATTGTGTATGTAACGCTACCTGCTCACCCGTTATTAATAAAGTTAATAAATAATAAAGATACTTGAGTATCTTTTATTTAAACACATAAAAGAACATAACAGGAATAATATAAAAACGGTTTCTATCATGTGTATCAACTTATAAGTATTTTGGTCATATTTTATTAACACAATCATCCTTGCCAGTCATACAGATCTAAACACCGCATTCGAACACGTCCAAACCCACCTTAATCAACTTGAAGAATGGCTCAAGCTGGAAAATAAAGGTTAACGAATCTAAATCAACCCAGGTGACTTTCACTTTACGCAAAGGGCTATACCTTCCACTCTATTTGAACAACATTGAGATACCACAATCTTCAACAATGAAGTACTTGGGTCTTCACCTTGACAACAAGCTCACTTGGAGGGAACACATTACTAAAAAACAGGAAACACATCGAGCTTCGAATCAAAACCCTTCACTGGTTACTAGGTCGCCATTCCCCATTATCCTTAAATAATAAACTCCTGATCTATAAGGCCATCATCAAATCCATCTGGTCCGATGGAATTGAACTTTGGGGCTGTGCTAGCAAATCAAACCTTGCTATCATGCAACGCTGCCAATCTAAAATCCTACGGTCCATCACCGATGCACCATGGTACATCACCAACCAGATGATACACGACGACCTCGACATCCCGTTCCTCAATACAGTAATACACGACAGAACTACGAAACATCTTGACAAACTCTCCATCCATGACAATCCTCTTCTGCATGAACTTCCGCACCACCAAGTCATCAGAAGACTCAAGCGCCGTTGGCCTACCGACCTCCATTGAAGAGAACCCCTCCCTGGATGGACCCTCATCAACAACGTCAATTCCACATTTATAATATTACCTTAAAGGATCTTATGTATTCTAATTTGATAATTTACTTAATAATAAAAATATTTTATTAAATACATTTTTTATTAAAAAATTATTTAAAGAAGTTTTTATTTTTCGACCTAATCACATTTAACATAAAAATTGCCATGGTTTATAATTTTGGTATACTAGAATGACAAAATAATCAAACATTTCATCGCTCTTTGTGTTATTAAGTACGTATTAAAAATAAAATAGTAATCCATTTTGTGACATCGCAGCATTAGTATAGAAAATGATAGAATATTTGTCAAGTTGCAAGAGTAAGAAGGAGCAATCAAGCGACACGATGTGTCAAACAGAAAAGGAGTTCAACGAAAGTAGCAATTACTACGCCGCCACGTTCCCGCTACGTAGCCTAAACATAGCTGGACAAGTTCCAGAGAGGTTACGGCAACATATCTGCTAGCCAAGAATTGTTCCCCATTTCGGTTCCAAGCACGTAATAAAGCCGTAGCAATTATGTGCTTGTGACTACTGGCAAAAACTTCAGAGTTCCATCGGTAGTTGCTGGTACGTAGCGATGACTAAAAATGCTACTTGAGATCCACGCTTTCAATTGTCTAATAACTAGATATACAGTGAATTGAAAAATATTAAAGAGTATTCCTGAGAGCTCATTAGATCCCATTAATAGGTATACCGTCAACTGGAGTTACTATGAATAGAATTTTTGGCTGTTTTAAACTTTATTTCAGGTAGTTATGAAGAAACAGACTTTTTATCTGATAATTTATATAGATACAGAAAGTAGTAGAATTATACTGAGTCATGGTATGTTTCAGCAATTTTTTTTAAATTTTCCTAAGTTCAAATGATGCAAAAGCCCTCACAGAATCCTTATGGGACATTTCTCTCGGCCAAGATTCTTGAAATTTTGATAAATGGTTAATCCTAATGTGCAAATCAAAAATGTCAACGGGGAATTATAGTTTTTGAATTACAGTTTGAAATTAACAATTTTAGCATCTCACAGAAGAATGTGAATTTTTTGGTCTTTGTACTCGTTGACACTTATGATCTACACCTTAGAGACTATCAGTTATCAAAGTTTCAAGAATTTCGACCCAAAGCCATTTCCCATAAGGCTTCTGCGGGGTGCAAAAAAGTCAACTTCAAACGGTTGTAATTCAAAACCTATAATTTCTTTATCTTTATGCCCATTGACACTTTGGTCTACACGTTATAAGGTCTATTATTTATCAAATTTCCAAGAATCTTGACCGAGGTATTGCTCGCAAAGATTCTTTTCTTTTAAAACCCCAATATTTAGTGCTAATTTAAATAAATACTAGGAAAACTCCGTCAATACACGACGGTCAAAAACTATTTATTCAAGAACTTTTTTAGGTAGAGATATAATACCCAATAGCCTTGGTAGTGTAGTGACTAGCGTGCTGATCTGTTACTCAAGCGACCTGAGATCGACCCCCGATGCCGGCAAATCTGGTTAAGGTTTTTGTGCAGTTTTTCTTTATCTGTAACATAAATGTAGAATTTGTGCTATAACATCTGTAAGTTGGTTGCAGCCGCACGATGATTCTGCATAATAATAATAATCGCCCCTCCCTCCCGCACAAGGTTCATAGCTTCTGTGAATATTTTAGGGGTTTACAGGTTATGGGTATTAGTCATTATTATTACTATTTTCGTTTTGTTTTTTTCAAGTTTTTACCTGTTTTTTATTGCCGATGATCACCGGATCATTTCGGCGTTTCAAGTAATCCTTTTGATTTAGTTTTGTGGTGCTCCATCTAGAACTTTTCTTAATATATAAGACGTGCCAAGTAGTACGCTCTTTTGACCACTAGTGATATACTGTCTACCATGTAATGCTCCGGTCCTCCTATTATCACTGGAATCACTTGTACTTTACAATGCAACATTCGTTCAATCTCTATTGACAGGTCACGATATTTCAATATCTTTTCTGCCTCTTTCTCACGAAAGCGTCGATTTCCAGGTAAGGCAATATCTATTATCAGGCATTCCTTCTCCTTTTTTCTCTTAATGATTCAAGTCAGATTTGTTGACTCTGATTTTCTATCGGTCTGAACTTCTTGGTTCCACATAATTACTGTATCTCCCGCTTCTGTTACTTGGTTAGGTTCATGTTCCTACCATTTTGCTCCTACCGGCACATTATAAGCCTTGCAGATGTTATAATGTATATTGCGGCAGACTGTATCATGGCGCTTGATATATTCATGTCGTGCTAGAACCTGACATCCGGGCACTATGTGTTCTAATGTTTCATCATAGGTTTTTACAAAGACAACATTTTCCATTTGATTTACTGCTTGATCTTCCGCAGCTGTACTTTCCGTTTCTCCTTTCAGCGTGCCGTCTGTAAGCCAATTATAAGTTAATTCCTTGCTGATCAGTTCATTGTCTACCATTCTGGGGTACTATCCAGGCATCGTTTTTTTATTCAATCTTCTCCGGTGCTTTTGGACATGGGTTTCTTCACTTTCACTTGTGTGTTGTTTACACAAGAGTTGAACCAACGCGAATGTCAAACTACCATTTTCGATCCAAAATATACATTGTAAAAATTATTGGTTATGTTTCCTTGCCAAATGTAAAATGTTTCATAACCTGACATTTATTTCATTACAATTTATTTCATACAGCTTATTTCAATATATAATAAAATTCGTCAACAGACTAATATATTTATATTTTAGCTTAAAATTGAGAAAAAGAGAAACTACTCCCAGCTATAAAACAACATGTTAATGTCTCTTGTACTCTAGTAAGTCAATTTCCGAAATAGAAACACTTAATTTTTAAAGAAATTTATACGAAAATATTTTTCATCGATTATTTCAAATTATTAAACAGTAAAGATGGGTAATGAAAGTAATTTTAAGGGCGTTTATCTAAATTATTTTAATTCTTAGCGTCACGCAGTTTAAAATGGTAAAATAATGTGAGATAATAGTGCTTGATGAGTGAAAACTGAAATAGCAGTGAAAATATTTTACTCTTATTAAATCATTTTATTTCAGAGTTAATACTCAGTAACATATTTTGCAGATTTTATCAAATGGGCCGACTAAGAAAGATATTTTTAACTTCAAATTATTTCACTAAAGTCTTTGCGAATGTATCACATACATTTACCCATAGTCCAATCAAACTAAACATTTGAAATGGAAAATGGAAGTACATGGGATTTTTTATTTTCAGCATGCAGGGGAGGTCTAGAAAACCTTAACTTGAAGTTTTCGACCTCAAATTCATATGAGCTTTTTCCGCCATGTTGAAAAGAAGAGATGAAGTATTATTTTGAAATTATATCTGTAAGCGTAGGTCCGACAAAAAATTTGTATGAAGCATTTTTGTCGGCAATACGATTGTCTACAACTTTTATTTCAAACTTTTTCTCGTAATATAAAAATGAAAAAGTTGCGAGGGAAACAAAAATAAGAATTGTAGTGGCCGATTTACCTTTCGCCGGTTTCCTGGAGAACACAAAATCAACAAGTCAATGTCTTCTTAAACACGAGGAATTCCATTCAACGCTTCAATTATTTAAAGCGAAAATTGTCGACACCCAAGTTTCACTTGCCACTGGAGAGCGTTTTTTGATGGCCTTATACGGGGCCGATAAGAACAAGAAATCCTTAAACCCACTGAGGTACAACAAATTCTGCACGAGTGCGGCAAAGAAGACGTTTAATTTGTCAGTAATACCACCCACCGAAAGCTCTGCGCGACAGCATATTTTCCGAACTTACCATCAGGTTCAATCGTGGTTAGGATTTGAAAAGGATCCAGAGGAATGGGGTTGGCGAAGAACTCATCGATGTCTTGAACCTATCACAAGCGCCGCCGAACCCGTGCCAGGGAACCTTTTACAACTCATCTCCTGCAAATGCAAAGGGAAATCTGAAGTAGCTTGCGGGTGCAGAAAAGCAGGCGTTAAGTGCTCCAGTATTTGTCTGCATTGCAGTGGGCAGACCTGCGAAAACGTCACTAAATATGACCAAACTGTCGATGAAGACTCGATGAAGAATTATCAATTACATGTACTATAAATGTAAGTATTAAATAAGATAATGTAAATTATATAATAATAATAATAATCTTTATTTAGCATTCGCTATAACTTTACATGTAGGTACTACAGTGGTCCCTTTCATTACAACTTTCTTACAATAATTACCAACAGCACAAGTTACAATAACAGATAAATATAAAAAGTATAAAAATAAATCATATAAATGACTATATGTATAAATTATATGACTAGATGCTAGATATAGAGAATTCTTTGACTTTTCTTTTAAACATTTTCAAATTTAATCCTTTTATTTGTTCAGGCAATTGATTGTAAAGAATAATTCCATTATAAAAAAGAGAATTTTGTGCTTTTGATGAATTTCTTCGGCTTAAATAAAAATTATTGTTAAACCTTGTATTGTGATTGTGAATTTCATTTACTAATATTAAATTATCTGTCAAATATTGTGGTAATAACCCTAATTTCATTTTATGCACAAAAACAACAACCTGAATTTTAAAAAAGTTTCAACATTAACCCACCCTAATGTACTTAGCATATATTCCACTCTTGTATATCTATTACAATTAAGTATTACTCTCATTGCTTTATTTTGTAGAAGTTGTAATTTATTGAAATCCCCTTTATTTCCCATAAATAAAATAGTAGCGGCAAAGCAAAAGTGAGGTAGTATTATTATATTAAAAATCAATCTTTTTGACCAAGTTGACAAATAACCACTACATCTCCTCAAAACCCCAATTTTTTTTTAAATCTGTGTGTTCATCAAATTTTAAGTTTTTATAGATAATAATACCCAAATACTTATGACTGTCTACTGTTTCAACTATCTCACCATTAACATTAACTACAAAATTATTAAAAATCTCTTGATACCCACTCCCTTTACCAATAATTAACGATTTAGTTTTATTTACATTAAGTTTTAATTTATTACTTTCTAACCAATTACTTATATTATTTATATCCTCATTTAAATCCCTTTGAATACCAATATTATCCCTCTCACTAATGTACACAACCATGTCGTCAGCAAACAGATGAAATTTACATTTTTTAATGACATTACTAACATCGTTAATATACAGACTAAACAAAAGGGGTCCTAAAATACTCCCTTGTGGTACTCCATAATCTATGTTCCTGTCTGATGATACATTTTGGTTACATTTTACATGCTGCCTCCTATTATCCAAATAACTTTCAAACCAATTTAATACAATTCCTCCCACCCCGCAATTTTTTAATTTTATTAGTAATTTCTCCCGGTCAATAGTTTCGAAAGCCCGTTTTATATCAAAAAACACTATTATAATTACTTCATTGTTATCATAGCTTTCTTTCCATTCATTTAACAAATATTGTATTGCTGTTTCACAGCTAAAATTTTCCCTAAACCCTGACTGATATTTACTTATTATATTATTTTTATTTAAATGTTCTAGCAACTGTATATAAACAACTTTTTCTAAAATTTTAATATTTGATGGCAACATATTTACTGGTCTAAAGTTTTCGGCTTTATCATTATTACTGGTTTAAATTATTAGGTACTTCGCCTTTCTCCAATGAATAATTAATTAAATTTATAAGCGGACCTGAAATTTCATCATAAGCAATTTTATAAATTTCTACTGTAATATAATGAATATATTATATTTCTTAAATCTCCATAACTAATATTTTTAAAATTATTAAAAGAATTCTTTATGCTAATATTTAAGTTCAAACTATTTGTATTTAAATTTGGAATAGTATTAACAATCTCTACGACACTGTCTGTAAAATATTGATTAAAGTTATCAGCTATTTCAGGTAAGTATACATAACTTTCATTATTAAAAATAATCGAATTATAATTTTCATTTTGTTTGCCTATAATAATCTGTTTTAGTGTTTTCCACATACCTTTAGCGTTAGATTTATTCTTATCGACACAATTTTCATAATATAGCTTCTTAGCTTCCCTACACTTAGAGACCACTAAATTTCTATATTGTTTATATGAATTCCAAAATTCAATATTTTGAGTAAACCTAAATTTTCTATATTCATTATTACGTATACCTATTAAAGTTTTAATTTCATTATTAAACCAAAATTTACTATTTTTACCAGTCTCTATTTCAATAAATGGCATTTCCTCATTAATGATCTTTATCACAGCATTATAATAATTTTCATATTTACTATTAATATCATATATTCTATAATTATAGTAATTGCTAATCTGCAACATTTTCGATTTAAAACTTTCTATATTTGTTAATGGTTTCCTTTTTATAATAACCTGGTTTTCATTTTTTATCATTCTTGCCTTAACTTCTATGCAAATAAGAGCGTGATTGTTAAATACATAATCATTTACAATCTTACATACAATGTCCTCATACATACCTATAACAAGATCTATTAATGATTTGTTACCATTTATTGAAATATGTGTACCCTCCCGAACGTAGTGTTTAAGACCATTTAAATTTAAAAAACTATTTAATCTATTTGCATATGTTGTTGTTTTAAGCATATCTATATTAAAATCTCCTATCAACATAAACATCTCATTAACATTTATATCTAAGGTTTCATACCAATTTTCTAAAAAATCTAAAAAATTTGAAGTTGAACTATTTGGTGAATGGTATAAACAAGCTAATAAATTTTTTTTATTTCCTAATACTACTCTAATTAATAACAGCCAATAATTCATATGTAATTCGTAGTTATTGACAAACGACCATTTAATATCATCTCTAATATACAACATTACTCCTCCTGTTGCTCTATTCTCTGAATCTACTCTAATAATATTATAATTATTTATATTAATTTCACAATTTTCTATTTCACTAGTTAAGTGTGTTTCTGTAAGACAAAAAATAGCAATATTATTATTTTCTAAAAAATAATCAATTTCATCTATATGTGCTATTACACTTGGAGAATTCTGGAGCAAAATTACTTCTTTCTCTATTACTTGTTTTGGTTGCTACAATTTGACTTGATACTGAATTATATTTTTTTCAATCTCTATTTTTCTTAAAAGTACTGGACACTTCTTATCAAATACAGAATGATTTACATCTATATTTAAATTAAATTTCTCATTTCCAATAATACAATTAATACATTTTAAAAAAATTTTATCACACTCTTTTGTTTAATGTTTGTCATCTGCACACTTACCACAAGCTGGTTTATTTTTACAATTTATTGCTTTGTGAAAATAACCATTACAACTGTAACATCTCAAAATATTAATATATTCGTAAACTTTACAAATTTGCCATCCAATTTTTAATGATCCTTGATTCATTACTTTATTAAATGTTTTTGTATCCACTTCTATAATTGGAATTTGACCATTGTTACTTTTACCTAACACTTTCATTTCCATAGTACTATATTTTTCTAAAATGCCTGGATTTTGTTGATTAATTATTTGTTTTAGGTCACTCTTTAATATTTCATCTAAAATACCGACTATTTTATTTTAATATGTGGATTTTTTTTCTTTGTTATTGTGGCGTTATATTGGTTGCCTAGTTTAACTTCAACTTCCTTCTTAAGTTTATCGACCTCTTCTTTTTTATCGCAAATATATTGCTATCCTTCCATTATTAATTTTTTTCATATTATTAACTCCTACCTTTAGTTCTGCAGGATTAATCTTGGCTTTTATCTCCTGCATAATATTATTAGTATCTTTGTTTTGATTTTGCTTGGGTTCTATAATTAACACTTCATCATCTTTTCTTTTTACTATATTTGAGTAAGATTTCTTCTTCCCCTTTTCTGTGCTAACCATTTCTTTATTTTCTTTTTCTTTTACAATTAATTCTTTAATTTTCTGCAATTCTACCATAATTTTATCTTCCACAGGAATTAGGCAACTATGAGACGATAATTGTTCCCATGCACAAAGATTTACGATGCACAATATGTGATAGTACGCGACGCGTACCAAGCAGTTCACGTACACTAACCTCCCTATACCAATAAACGGAATAAAAAAAAGTCATTAGGAAAAATTGTTCGTCATGAAATTCTCCACAAAAAAACGAATGAATACTTTTTTTGCTCCACTAATAATGAAATAGTTATACCATCTACAAAATTAAGCAACAATTTCCACACCCTCAATTTTCAACGTTTTTCCCTCACAACTTTTTCATTTTTTATATTACGCGAAAACGTTTGAAATAAAAGTTGTAGATAATCGTATTAGCGACAAAAATGCTTTGTACAAATTTTTTGTCGGACTTACGGTTAGAGAGATAATTTCAAAACATCACTTCATCCCTTCTTTTCAAAATGGCGGAAAAAGCTCATATGAATTTGAGGTCGAAAACTTCAAGTTAAGCTTTTCTAGGCCCCCCTGCATGCTGGAAGAAAAAATCTTATGTACTTCCATTTTCCAAGTTAAGCCCATTTTTCGTACAGTTTAACTGGACTACCATTAAATTTATAGAAGTAGGATTTAGCTATGCTGAAGAGTGGAGGCAATGCATAATCGGAAGCAAAACACCATTACTAGTGAATTACAACTTCTACCTATGTACCAGGGTCCTATCAAAATCAATCATGCAAAGCTAAAAGATTTGCAAGCTCTTTGTGAAGTATTATCCAATCGAGAATGCCGCGGTTGTTATGATATTCTGGAAATTAATGGAGATGAGGATGAAGACCCAGGAGACACTGACAAGGACGATAACAGCAATGCTTACGAAGATTATTTTTTCATGCTAGAGATATGAATCTTTTATTTAAAAACGATATATTTTAAATTTTCTAAATCTAATTACGACCACCAACATCAAGTTGTGAGTTCAATCCTGGAGCCAAAACATCTTTTACCTGGCCTAGGATCGATCTCTATAGAGAAGAGACAAGCGACGTATATTCTAATTTTCTAATTAAAATGTATCTTATGCTTAATAAAAGAAATAATAAATCTGTTTTGCAAATTTCCGTCAAAAGCCACAGACTTTTGGATTGTGTAAGAATGTTCCATAAACTGCACATAGTCACAAGTAATAAAATATGTGGCCTTCAACTAAAAGCAAAACTTGATTTTGGAAATAATGCATTTTAAGAGAGACAGTTTGGTTCTTCTAAAGGTTTTCATTGTTTTGACAAATGCTGTTTTTGACATCAACTCTTCAATTTCAATTTATATTTATTAAAAACTTAAGAAATACATACAATAAGAAATGCACTGGTCAAGTCTGGTGCAGAAACTATATAATACATCCTGTAAAAATGTAGCACATAGTATCCTAATGTGCAAACTTTAACGAGGTAATCTCTTTTTGGTAGCATTCGTTAAAGCAATAAGTGGTAATATACACAGAGAAAAATGTATTTAAATTTCATCAACAATTGTGTGGTATTGTAAAACAAATTGGTCTTAAAAAAGTGACAGGGACAATTTGTGTACAATTATAAAACAAGATTGTGTCATTTAGTTTGTCAAGATTTTGTGGAAGTCAATAGTAATTTTGTAGAATCAAATGAATAGTTGTGTATAAGTTTCCATAACAAATTGTGTTACTTATTAAAACAGAATGTGTAATGTTATTGAATACAATTTTATACAAAATTGTACAATTGTTGCGCTAGTGCCACAATTGCTTAATAGTATTTAACACAATTACTTGTTCACATTTATACAAATTGTGCAATACTCTGGCACAAATATTCTATACAGAAGGCTAGATATCACAAATAAAATATATATTTTTACATATATTAAAATATATGTAACTAATATGTATATAGCTATAGAATGTATAGTATTTACATACTATACAACGTGTAGTATATACACGTATAACACTAAAATTTTCTTTTGCCGTCGGCTGTTTATATATAAATCTCGAATTTACATTAATAGCGACAATTACAAGTGGTGACATCTATAGGATGTCATCCATAAACTTTGCGAAACACAATAATTAGTAGCAAGCAGTTTGAACACTGGATTATGATTTCATTCAAACAAAATATTGTATTTTTCTAAACATTTTTTACAATTATACTTCAACATAATATGCTAGCTTATCCTCTACAACATTGTTCCAAAGAATGCAGAACTAAATCTGACGGTGTTAAATAATTGTCGTAAGTTCCTGTTAGACAATTCAGTAACGAAATCCTACACAACGCTGGACAATACGATTCTACAATTATAATATAAATTTCTCCAACACCGTTTTGAACAATATTGTGCAAAGCTCTTATGAAGTATTTCTCTCTGTGTAGGGTATCATTTTGTTTTTTACGTTGTAGAAAGTCTAGTTTTTCTATTAATTGTCAAATAAAATTAATTGTGCACATATCTGTTTTCCTATGAAGTTGTTAATTAAATTTTTACAATAATTTTTCTTAATATATCTATTTCAAGAGAAGAAAATAACTAAATAAAATAACAAAATATAGAATTTAAAAAACGTACCTACACGTAATGGGTTTATGAAGTATCTTAAGTGTCAGACAACAATTTAAATATACGATATCGTATACATATATCGAATATTCCACTATCTATAAGATAATTACAAATGACTAGTAAAATTAAAAATTAAAGTTTGCGAACGTGTTACAATCAACTTGCAAGAAAATGTGTTCTATACTCCAATAATCTAGTCACGTTTTAATGTTATGGATTTGTTCAATTGATAAGAAAATGCCAATTTAACTCCTGAATGATGTAGCGCAGAGATTCTCAACCTTTTTTCGCCACGCCCCCTTGACATAAATTTTGATTACACAATACACATGCCCTTTATTGTAACGAAAATAAGAAAACATTAATTTCAATACTTTATTAAATGTTATACGCAGTAGGTATGAGTTGATAAATATAAAAACATGTATAAATAATGTATAACAAATAGAGTCGCTCCCGCCCCTTTGAAATCTCACTTCTCCCCACTTGGGGTGCGCGTCCCCATTGATTGAAAACTCTTGGTGTTGCTGATTTCACTGTTGTTTTTACAACGCTCACCCTCAGTTATGTTTCGACTATAGTACTTTTTTTAAACTTATGATATACTGAATATAATAAAAACAATGTATTATGTTAATTTTATTAAAAAATAATTACGCCAGTGTGAAGATGAGATTGTGTTTTATAACAATAGTGGTATCCACTACACGATTCAGATGTTATACAGTGTTTTCTTATTAACTAAACAACTGCAAACAATCTAAGCTTGATTTAAACTCCCTACGTTGCAAATGTAACACATTTTGAAGTTCAATAACATCGCATTTTAATTTTTTAATTTTATTATTTATCAAGCCAACATTTATAATGATTTTATGAATAATAAAATATACAATTATTTACTAAGTTTATTTAAACTGGTATTGCACACTTGAAATATTACCCTAATATTATAGCACTGTTAAATTAAAATGCAATATACTCGATTTTGCATTTTAAAATAATCATCTCAGAGTATTGCATTTACTGTATGTTTATGCAATCAACAATACACAAACGCTGAAAATGCTCTAGCTGTTTAACCTCTTTCATTTAACTTGGGTATAATTTAACACTAATCAGTGTAATATTAAAAATACAAACGTAAAAATAACATACAATACACAAAGAACATACATGTGTTTTAAAAAAGTGAGTTCATATTAAATATAAAAGTTAGAAATTGTTTAAATTGACGACTATTAGGCTAACTTTATAATGATATCTGTATAATTCACAGTCAGCGCCCTAGGACAGCTGTTTCGAGCTTCTGGCTCTCGTCAGCTAGGGGCAGCACAGCTGCGAATTATGTAGCTCGGGTTGTGTGTGTATAATTCGCAGACGTGCTGCCCCTAGCTGCAGAGAACCAAAACGTCAAAACAGCTGTCGTAGGGTGCCGTCTGTGGATCATATTATTATAAAGTGAGTCTAATAGTCGTCAATTTAAATAATTTTTAACTTACTTATATGTAACAAATAACATTTACTGTAAAGACGCAATGATGTATTTTTTTATAACAAATCACGTCTGTTCGTGGTAAACTGCCAATGTATTTGCAGCCAATTGCCTAATACTTTTACTTGATTATTTTCAAATGCAATATAGAGTAATAGGGTATATTGGCATTTTAGTTTAATAGCACTATACAAAATACCCACATTGTAAATATTTAAAAACTTAATCATTCCGCATGGTTTTTTGCTTATGAAGTCGTAGTAGAATATCAGCAGAGTATCCCCTGCTGCTTTTCTATAATTTAAAATTATATTTTTAATCGATATTACAATTCCATAACATGTTACGGCCTTCCATTTAATACAATATTATACAAGGAACTTTAAATTAAAATGAAATAGAAATCTGTTTAAAACTTTAGGAACATAAACATATAAAAATAGTAATAAATGTTAAATGTATAACAAGAAATAAAAACGATCTAGAAAACCAGTTAGAGGCTTTATTGAAGAATACTCTTGAATAAATTAGAAATTAAAATACCTATGTTAAAACTTTTACACGTTGTTACGTACTGCTTAAAAAAAGTATCTTGGAAGTTAGAGTTTCTAATATTTACATAAAATGCGGAAACACAATAAAGTATACACAATAAAGGTCATCGAGTTTCGCTTTATTTGGAGGTAGTGTATTATCAAGGTTCTTCAGTTACCATTGGATTATTAAGCGCGCTGTTCTACCTACACAAAATAGAATAATTTATACATTCACTTTAGGTTAATAATAGTAAAACAAACCGTAAATAGTTTCCATTACCGTCTCATTAATAAGAAGTACAAAGCTTTAAAGAATACATAGTCTAACTACAATACTCTATCAGTGACAATCGTTAAAATAGAAACCTATTGTATGGAAAGTGATCATAAGCAATATAAAGGTTATGTTAGGAACATATCACCTTTACGAAAGTTGTCTTCCTATGAGTAAATTTTTAAGATGATGTTTGTACTTCACAGCATGGTTTCTACGTTTACTTAGATGGAAAATATATAGAAACGATCCATTAAGTTACGTTTCTGTTTTTAAATCAGGTACAAAATTTCTCAATTCTCCATTACTTTGCTATTTTCTTACCTACTTATTAGCAGTTTATCTTTTAAAGTTTCTCTAATAATACTAAAATGTGTCGTACTACAAAAAAATAATAGCATATTGTGTTACAAGTGCATCACTCGAGTGTGAAATTGGCGTGATTACACGCGTTACACACTATACTTTATCTACGACCACAAAAAAAGTAATAAACCACCAAAAGCTAAGAAAAATATTCATCCTAGATTTATACTCGCATTTATATTTTTTACGTAAAATATCTGGCAATAAATTACGAGATGTAATGTGAGCAGCTTCCACGATGTTTGAAGGTGTACAAGTGTATACACCATTTTTCCATCATCGGATTCCCTCATGATAAATCTAGAATTTTGAAAACGACAAAAGTAAATATTTGATTTTTAAGGAAAATAATACGTTTACAATCAGTATAATTTCAGTTAATCTACTATTTAGTACTTACATACGTATGTACTCGTTTTCAAAATGTAATTTATCATAAGCTATCACAATTCAATTGTCAAGGTTATTAACCCCCTTTGCCTCGAAATGTAAACATATTCTGGCATTGCAGGTATTGTGAAGGAAAGTAGCTTTAAGTGATTGATTGTGAATTATGTAGCAAATTATAAAAGCTTTCGTTGTTTTTATTGTAATATAACAATAATAATGAATAACATTATATGAACAATTATATACTAAAGTAAAGATTTAATCAATTTTACGTTAATTGAATAACAATTTTATAATAACTTTATATAGTATTAATAACTAAATTATGTTAAGTCGCCTAGATAGGTGAACGGGTATGAGGTCTGGCTTAGCAAGCAGGCGGTCCAGGGTTCGATTCCCCGTTGAAGCGATAAACTCTAGATGGATTTGCATTCAAAATTTAATTAATTGTAACACAAAATAAACTAACCTTTATCTAATATTTATAACTTTTATATTTCAAATAATTAATAACATTATAATACTGCATGTTCTGACATCTATGGCGTTTTAATAGAACTACTGATCGTGGGAAATCATTTCCTACAATCATTACCGTTCAGTTTAGATATTGTGAGCAATGAGTTATTTTTACGATTATTACATTGTGCGAAATGTGTAACTTTCTATAGTGGTCGTAGCTAAAGTAGTTTGTTGTATTAAGAAGTAGGAACCAGATTTTACAATAATTTTTAATTTGTAAGTTGTATAGAACCACATCAGATATGGAGAATAAATATTACTTTTGCTTAAAGAAAATTGTTTGGAATTACACTTTAGAAACATTTTACTCTGAAAACACAGGGCTACAAAAATTGAAGAATTGACCCATCACCCAAGGATTTGTTTAGATGCATTTTTATAAATTTTTTGAGGTTATGTCGAAGTCCTTGGGGGATGGGTCAATTGGCAAAAAGCATACGGTATGGAACCTAACCTTTCAACTACAATACTTTTTTTTTCTTTTTGTGGCCCTGTCACAAACCCACAAAAAAGAAAAAAGTTTTGTAGTTGAAAGGTGAGGTACCATACCGTATGTTTCTTAGTGTGCTGAAAACGAATCCCGGGTCAGAATTGACCCATCACCCACGAATTTTTGTTTAGATGTATTTTTATCAATTCTTTGAGGTGTTTTTGAAGTGTGTTTGGAGGTTATCTCAAAATCCTTGGGTAATGGGTCAATTCAGACCCCGGATTCGTTTGCAGCCTACCGAAAAGCATACGACGGTATGGTATTTCACCTTTCAACTACAAGATTTTTATTTTATTTTTGCGGACCTGTGAAATTAACACTAAACATATCAACATTTATCAACTCTAAAAAGGGCTGCCATTTAATTGCAGTGTAAATAAACTTTGCGCTTGTAGCTCAACACAGTAACATGTGCTTTACATAGTGCAAAAACAGAATAGTGGAAGACAAATTATTATGTGATAGCCTCACATTGGGATTAATCCCGGAACATAAGCCCCGGCAATTACTCAATGTTTTGTTGTCCCAAATAAAAAATAATACAAAATGCCGGACTTGTATGTAACATATTCAATTAATATTCTTACTTTAAAATCCAGGATTTAAAAGACAGTTTTAAACAAAATGATGGTTCTGCATAGGTAGTTTTATTACTAAATTTTTTGAAAGAAATTAGTAAGGAGCCATTTGGAATACATACAAATTATTTACAAACTATCTATAAATAATCAATAAAGGTAAAGGGGATTAGTTTCTGTAGGAAACTATCATCGGATACGTTTTATCGCCATCCATTAAATAAACTTGTACTTCCTATTCAATTACATTCAAAAAGAGTTTCCATCTGAAACCTATCTTGTTTACAGGTACTTATATTTATTGTATAAATAGTAGTCTTCTTAAACAGAATGGGTTTATTTAAAAATCTATATTAAAGCATGGTTTTGATCGCGTTAAGAAACAATTGTTTTCAATAGGCAAATGTAAAACGCTTTACCTACTAAACACGACTTCTTCTTAACGACCAAGTTTCAATAGTTTTTCAAGTGAGTACGAAACGTAATAGTTCAGTGGTTGCAAGGCTATTGTCGCAGTCTAAGGACAAACAATTGTCTTTTGAGATGTTGATGTTTTAAATAATGAGTATTTTTTATACAGTCAGCTAAAATCAGATTAAAAGTGTTACATATCATTGAACTCAGAATGTCACACAACATTAGATTATCTATCTGAATAATCGCTCCACTTTAGAAGATTCAACCCATTGTTTCCATGTACGCGTTCTTGACTAATTCCGTCGTTTTGCAATTCAATTATGTGTCCTTGGACCTCAAATACAATAGCGTTTTAACTATTGATATTTTATTTTTATTCCCCTACACGATTATTGAAAAATTAAGAGCAGACCGGAATAGAGATATTAGAAAATTAGAAATACATAAATTATTGGGAGAGGCATAGAAGGAACAAATAAATACTACTTTGCTGATTTATGTGGTCTGGAAATGATGCTAGAAGCAATAAATAAGTTAAGATAAAACCAGATGTAATCTACTTTTAGTTTGTCTGTAATTGCAAATCTTTCATATACACTATACAAGGTGAATCAAGAGGCTCCAATAAACTTTTTTTAAATTTTATTATTGTCGTTATAAGCTTGTGCTATTTTTAAAGATAAACGTTTTGAAAGAGGTAAACCATTCTGGAATACAAAAACCGTTTAATTCTTAAGGGGAGTTCTATTCTGCACAGTGAGATCAAATTTGTTTAATAATATCAAACATGTTTCAATGCGTAAGGTACAAGACGTTCCGAAATGATACCAGTGACGAAAACTCCTAGAACAGCTGAAAAATCCAATATTTTGGTCTCTTTGGACTCTTAATAGCAGAAGCGTCCCTACGATCGGTCAGCCGGACGTATGCCCGGGACTCCGAGAGCAAGTGGGGCCCCGCACCGAGCTACCTTATTTTAATCAACAGCATAATATAATCTTATGCGTTAATAAAATAGACGAGAGACTGACATTTGATGCAAGTTCTTAGACACAAAGTTAAAGCCTACATTTAAAACGAAGCGCACCAAATTTCCAAAATAAAAAGGATTGTAATACTTCTCGAGACTTCAAGATGTTTGAACTGTTTTGTACGAATAACGACAATTAAAATTAAATTTTCACTTGTGCAAGAAAAAACCTGGATACCATTTAGTTTTTGTTTAATTATCTAAAGAATGTTCGGTTGCACTTTTTATGTTAAATTTTAATTAAACTATAAATTGCAGTAGTAACTTTAAAAATTACTAACTCAGGCAGGGGCGTCTGAAATTTTCAGAAAATCTTCACCAAAGATCGAGGGGTCAACCACTCGCCGCAATACATGTACATTTTGGTGGCAATCGCACGCAATCCTTAGCAATCACAAGGAAATCATCAGAAATCTCGCAGTCTTTATTGGCAATCAGCGAAATCTTTCGCAATCCCGCAATCAACATCGCAGTCGTCGAAATTGAATATAGTAGAAGTGGTGCCATCATTAATTTGCGGGAAATTCGATAGTTATTCATACTTATTATCAGTATTTTTGCCAAAAGCGGCATTTAGAGAATCGTTAAGTGAATACGTCAATAAAGCTAACACTCCCACTTCAAGCAAAACGAAAAAATCCGCCTATAATTTAGTGCTAATTAAAGACAAAGTACCAAAAAAATTTTATTTTTTTATGGCTAAAACCATTATTACACAATTCGCATTTCAAAATTGGGGGTGTTAGCTAAAAAAATAATGAAGCCATAATTAACTACTAATTAAGAACAAATTTGTACCACAAAACCTTCTTCCGCAACTACAACTCAATAGTCGCTATTCACATATCAAGACCGGCAGCACAAACTGGCAATCAACTTTCATAAAAATGAAAATTTCTTAAGCTGTCGTTTAGTATTAATTAAAGATTAATTTGTAATCTTTATTTTTGCACTTTGCGTTAACAATGGGCTCATTGTGACACCGAAAACGATTTCATAATAGAAGCTATTATAACATCGTTTCTGGGGTCTATTTGTTTTGTAAGATTGGTGACATTTGTTTTTCTATTTTGCGTCTATAATAAAGCTGTTAAAGCATCCAAAACAGTGCCTCATTTGAGTGCTTTAATAGCCCAATTTTTTCAAAGTTGGTAGCATTGAGAAAATAATGGAAAAAAAAAACAGAAAATTGACAGAAACTTTACTCAATTTTCTGTGTCAACCAATGCATTTTCAAATGTCACATCAGTGTTGTCAACTACCACAAAAATCCATAAATTTTGAAATTGCGATTTTGTTATTTAAAAAGGGAATAAAAGACGCAAAATAGAAAATATAGAACAAAAAAACTCGTTTCATAAGTCATTATTGCACTCGTCCTTTAGAAAACTCGCCGCAAGCTGTCCGTTTTCTAAATTTGGACTCGTGCAATAAATCTTTATTTATGAAATTCGTTCTTTAATATACTATTATCTGTAATATATAAACAAATTAATTTTGTCACGTTCTAACCTCACAAAACGTGAAAAGTCATGTTATAGCTTTACCACATGTTAAATGCAAAAATCACTAGATCGTAATGCAATGTTTTTAATAGCTTGAATTTACAATTTCTATCAAGCTAATGACCCAAAGTATAACAAATAGTATAGTATACTTGTTTTATAGACGTATTGTAGAGCTAATTTCTTTCACAACTCGTTCTACAATAGACCGTCTTATACAACTCGTATAATAATATACTATTGTACCATGATTAAAATGTTTAAATAAACGATTGTTTAAAACGTCCATCTGTTTCGAGGTTATTAGAAATTGTTTAAATATAGAAATGTCACCTGTCAACTTTGACATGGCTTATTGCAAGTATTTTTTGAAGCATAGGTGATTGCCTCACAATGTCTTTCTCCAATTAGAATATTAAAAACTTTCCCATATGGATCCAACTTTATGGCAGACACTGCATGTGACACATAGTACATCGGGCGCATAGTGCAAGTTTTAGATGATCAAACATTTAAAATAAAATTTTTAAAATCTAAACCAGACGAGTATTAATATTTGGCCAAAAGAAGAGGATGTGCAGATTGTAAAAATATATTTTTCTTTTATGGGCCTATCGAATTACAGGACTCGATTATCCGTCAAGCACTGAAGGATAATCGAACAGACGGTTAACAGAATAATAGGGAATTTTTTAATGAAAAAATTCTTTTTTCTAAAAATTGTTTTATTTTTGGAGAAATTATATGTATGTAGTAATAGGCAATAGTCCATTTCGATTAAAAAGCCGTGGCAAAATGGGTATTGAAAAAGGGTATAAAAATCTTAGAAGAAGTCAAAACTACAGTATCTGGCAATATTATTAGGGACATCCAATAATTTTGATGTTAAAAGTTATGTATTGCTAATACCACATATAACAGATTTTAGGAAATGTTTGACGTATGTTTATTAAAGCCTGTTCTAATAATAAACAATTCAATAAAAGAATTGTAAATAATAAATTGGTATTAATGGTGAGTTTACTGAACATGCCAATATCTGAAGGAGGTAACGTCTTGAGGGTACTAAACAAAATAATGAAGAAGATATTTTACTATTTCTGTAGAAAATAATCGTAGAAACGTTTCCAAGAAACTCTGTTCTACAGAAATAGTAAAGTATTTTCTTCGTTATATTTTCCAATATCCTCTAAGACATTACTTCCTTCAGTTATTGACGTGTTCAGCAAATTCACCGTTTATACCAGTTTATTAATTATAATCATTTTATTGAATTGTTTGTTAATACAGCACGTGCTAATAAATATGCGTGAAACATTTTCCAAATTCTTTTATTCCTGGTTTTAACAATACATAACTTTTAACATCAAAATTATTGGATGTCCCTAATAATATAGTCAGATACTTTACCTAACAAACACATTTTGATTAATAGTACTGTTCTTGTAAAAAACAAGGAGTACAAATACTATCGATTTTGTTCTAATCTTTAGCAATCACATTGAAAATCACTTTTCAAACATTAGCACGTTAATGAAGAAGCAATTGCATTCTAGAAATCATCCCGCAATCCTCGGAAATCATAGACATTGCGAAAGCAATCCTTGGAAATCGTAGAGATTGTGATCGCAATCCTTGGAAATCATAGATTGCGAAGGCAATCCTCGAAAATCATAGAAATTGCAAGGAAATCGTGGATTTCGGCAATACATGTACATTTTTTGGAAGAGTGGTTGACCCCTCGCCAAAGATGCTCTTCTTTGATGTATAAATTAGAACGCAGGAATGAACGGGAATCGAAACTTATGACTTCGTACTTATATTTAATACATCATAATAAATACAAGAGGAATAACTGTTACATAGGCTTAAAACTACTTACCTTGAAAATCTAAATCCATATTTTCAACTAGCAAATTAACCTTTTAGTTTAACTGGGGGGTACATTTGATTAACATACACGTGTACTTGCTTTAAGAGCTATAATGAAATGACCAAGTACGGGGATGTTATATCAGTACGTGGTTATTTATCAGTTCCAAGGTCGTGCATAAAAGATACCCCCATTCATTCTTAATAGCACCTGACATATAATTTAAGAATTCCAAGAACTTGATTTTCTACCCTTATGCGTCGATTTTATGAGTTTTACACCAGTGTGCGTCGTAGCATTTTGTTATCGGAAGTACCTACTGACAATAAAGTTGGTGCATTGTTCTAAATCTTCTATTACAACTACCCCTCATTACGAGGTTTCTAGTTATATTAGTTACACCCTGTATATTTATTTATTCACTTTCTTATTTACTGGGGGCCCCACTCCATATTTGTGCCCGGAGCCTCAAAATCCAAAGGACGGCACTGCTTAATAGAGAGCGATTTTGGTTCGGTTAGTTGTATGCGGGACCGGGGTTCGAACACCGGTCAATATAACACCAAATTTTTAAAAAATCGCTTTTCCCTCGGTAGGCATTTGTAAATCACCGAGGTATACTTTGCCCAGGAAATTTCCCTGAAATTAATAAAAAAAAACTCCACGTACTATATAATTGGGGTGGTTCGGAGTCCACCTTAAGCTGTAGATCCCCTATATTTGTTATTACTGGACACGCACAACACAAGTATAGGAGGGGAATGCCAACGCTCTGCAACAGGGTACGGCACTCACACAAGAAGACTATTAATACGTCTCTCTAATACTAGAACTGATACTTTACAAAATTGTGGAAAATGAGAAAAATGGCCACCCTGTACGTTAATCAATTTAATTAATTGTCATTTGTAATAATTTGTAATTTGTACAAATTATTTTTTTGCGGTGAAACAATAGTATATTACGTTATAAGTCCGGTAAACCCAAGTTTACAGTAGCGAGTTGAAAACGTTTCGGGACGAGGCGACGAAGGAGCCGAGTCTCGAATGTTGAAACGAGCTACTGTAATGGTTTACCGGAAGTATGACGTAAGGCGTTTTATTTCATACTGCCTCACATTGTTCATTTTTTAAAAAAATGCATTTAAAATTTTCAGTCCGGTAAAATTTTTTACCGGACTCAAATTAGATTTTCAGTCCGGTAAAATTTTTTACCGGACTCAAATTGGATTTTCAGTCCGGTAAAATTTTTTACCGGCCTTGTAACGTAATAAGTCATTTACCGGACTCAAATTAAGCCGGTAAATCCCTATATACCGGACAGTATGAAATAAAGTATTTTTAACGATAAAGAGACTTCTTTACTATCTATGTGTAATATTATGGTATGTTTTGTAATAAGAATAAAATATTCAATTAAAATGTACATCAATTGATAAGGCAGGACAATCGATAAGAGTAGGCTGAAATTAATTACTTATTATAAATACGCAGTATATTATACGTGCGCATTGAAATATCTCAAGTAATTTACTCTATACAGGGTGTTCGAATTTGCTTGTTACTATAGGGGAACTCGGTTACTATAAGAGATAGAAGAAAATGGATTGCACATTCCTAATGTCTTTTTTAAAGAAAATTTCATACTTAAAACCAGAATTTGCTATTGTTTTTTATGTTTTCGAGTTATAACCAATAATTGAGTTTGTCGACTTTATGATACTTAGCAATAACTCGATTATTTGTGAAACTAGAGAAAAGTTACTTCTATGTTCTTTAAGAACACTTTTCTGGGCTGAAGACAACAGTGTTAACATAATTTGGATAGATTTATTGCATTTGGAGTTATATATCGATGTGTTTTTTAAAAAAGATCATAGTTGGTTGTGACCTATTTAAATAGAGCCTTTTTTCCTTTTTTTAATGATATACATATATCATGTGCTTCATGTGATCCATTATAATCTCGTAGTGGAGTACCCTCTGAAAAGGAGAAAGGTATATTCATAAAATCATAAAATGGCGGCAAGGCCGAAACTATAGTCAGTAAATAACATAATTTTTTAATACTTATTAACATATGAAATTACAATTGGCTAATTTCATGTGAAATCGACTAAAGCCGTATTTCAATGTCTCAGATTTTGCTCAAATTTTGTCCTTGCATCGATACATATGAAATGTCATTAAATTATTTTTCCAGGTTTTTTTGATTAAAAATGGCCGAAGTAGAAGTTTTTGAAAATTTCGATTTTTGGGAAATTCTGCTACCCGTCCCTCTACATCATCTAACTGAACTTGTCATAACTCCCTTATTTCTTGAGTTATCTAGCTCATTCAGGTGTCAGATTAAAGCTTGTTCTTGGGTATTTCAGAGTATATCAAAAAACGTGCAAAAACATTGCACAGTAAAAAAAGTAGCAGGCTCCGAAGGCAAGTTTCAAGTGTTTTTACAAATTTTGACATTGCTCCTGTGTTACAACTACCACCCTTTTGAAACTTTTTTTATAGAATCATCTTAGTATATGCTTGGTATAGTTAAAAAATAAAAAGGGTGTTTTTGTAGTTTTTAACTTTAATAACACGCATTTTGGTGCTTTCTAATTTTAAATAAAATATAATAAAGCAGTCCATATTTCAAGTATACTACTCCACTATTTTTGCTCTTCTACTTCATGGTAGTTACGCGGCTCAATAATATTAATATTGCAGATCATAAACAACCCTTCGTTTAGTCAGGCGACTCCTCTTTCGGGTTTGTGTAAGATTAAATTAAAACAAAGTTGGCTGAAAGGTTGAAACTAACAGCTCGGTACAAATATGTTGTTCAGAACCCGAACAGTGCAAAACTGGTGATACCAAGTTCGTAATTTGCACTTCGTACAAAGTAGTATGTACACTTTGGGCTCGGTACAAAAGTCAGTGTACAATGTGTGATGAACTGCACATCGCACTTTTGTGGTGTAATTATCATTATGTTGAGGCAGTGGTTCCCCAAGTGTGTTCCGTGGAACGCTGGGGTTCCGTGAGAATATTTTGGGGTTCTGTGGGACTATTAAGAAGATAAGGTGCAATCATTTCATAAAACGTAGTTTTATAAAATTTTTATATTAATTTAAGATTGAAATGTGAAATTATAAGTCCTGTAATATAACAAGAGGATACCACTTGCAAAGCTATAAACTCTCCTACAATAACAGTCTAATTACTATTTTATTTGTTGTTGCCTTTTGCTACCACATATTTATGTGAATCTGGATTTTCAAAATATGTAAATACAAAAACGAAATACCGCAAATAAATTGGATGCTCTACCAGATATGCTAATTCACTATCAAATATTAAAATTTTCAGAGAATATTGAAGTCTAAAATACTACATTAATAATAAATTAATCATTTACATTTACTTTATATAAGTTTTTTCTATATTTTATTTTCTTTTGTACAATTTATATATATTTATGTTTTATTTTGTAGAATTATTTATTGCTTGTCTTGTGTATCTTATACATATACATGCATGTTTGAATAGATTAGTTATTTGTAGGTAGTTTTTATTTAAAAAATTGTTATAAAGATAAGAGATTTGACCCACATTATATATGTATATGTTAAAAAGGGGAAAGAAGGCTCTATTTAGTTAGATCACAGCCAACTATGACTTTTATTTAAAAAACACATCGATATATCATAACTCCAAATCCAATAAACCTATGCAAATTCTGTTAACGCTGTTGTCTTCTGCTCAGAAAAGTGCATAAAGAAAATCCAAGTAAGTTTTCTCCAGCTTCGCAAATAACCGAGATATCGCCAAAATTCAATTACTGGTTATAACTTGAAAACAAAAGACACACGCAAACTCTGATTAAGTTTGTCTCGAAAAAAACATCGAGAATGTGCAATCCATTTTCCTTTATTTCATACAGTAATCGAGTTCCCCTATAGTAGTGGTTTCCAAAGTGTGTTCCGTAGATCCCTGGGGTTCCGCGGGACGAGTTGCAATAATATTAGGAAGATAATTTACAGTAGTTTTATGAAACAAATTCTTATATTAATTTAAGGTTGAAATATGGAATTATTCCGAAAATAAGTCCCGTAATGTAACAAAAGGATGCCAGTTGCAAAGTAGCTAAGTCACAAAACTTTAGATTCTCCCAAAATAACGGTCTAATTACTATTTTATTTGTTGTTGCCTTTTGCTACCACATGTTTATGTGAAACTGTATTGTCGAAATATGTAAATATAAAAATGAAATATTGCAATCAATTGGATGCTGCACCAAATAATATGCAAATTTAACTATCAAATATTAAGATTTTCAGAGAATATTGAAGTCCAAAATACAAGTACATTCTTCTCATTAATTATTTACTTTTACGTTATAAGATTTTTCTATATGTTATTCTATTTTGTTCTTTATTGTCTACAATTTGTTTTTTGTATTGTATTTTGTGTATCTATATATTTAAAACACATTGCTCCAATTCATTTGAAAGTTCTACTGTGTAGATTTACGTGATTTTTTTTATATTGAAGTTTTCGCTGTGTAGATTATGGTAAATTCAGAAGAGACGCCACAGTTGTCATATCTTCAGAACTAAAACAGATAGAGATATAGTTCTATCGCATTTCAATAACATTATTTGTATCTACGAAATCAAATTAACACACGCTCGATTGTTGCTGCGCATGACGTGTCCTTAGCGATTTAAAACAAAAGTTCAACGAAAAATCACATTAGTGTTTTAAGCGTGTGATACTTATTTGATTACTGCAAGTGTAAATAGGGAGATAAAAGCAAAGTAAGTACGTAATTTATTTTATTGTGGGGATCTTTTTTAAATAATAAATATATATTTTACAAATGTATTCTATATGTGTTATTTTTTTAAGCGTGACACCTCTCTCAGGAAATGAGGAGAGACGCCACATAAGTGATAACTGATTTTACAGTTAAGGAATGACCTGAAGATAATGATGATGAAGAATATTTTCTGAGCCTGGTATATGTCGACCCCCCAGTGATGCTGAAAATTCGTGTGTAGGGTGCTGGAAAAATGATTTTGTTAAAAACGAAAACCGATTGGATCAAGTGCTCAAGTCCTGCAAAAATGGCTTAATGAGGATTGTACAATGTACTGTAACGAATGTAGGAGAGAAAATATAAGAAAGAAAAATATAAAAATTAAGAAGTAGTGTACATGACATCTCACCTCATAAGTATGGCATCTCTCCTACAAGATGTGGGATAGACGCCACTTTACAGACCTTTTTATTTTTTTATATAATTGTTGATTCTGCTTAACAAAACTTTATAATTGTTTTTATTTGTTGAAGAAGATAAATGTTTAATTAAAATAAAAAATAAATATCTTTAATAAGTGCAAAAACCTTTTTATTGGAAGCCCTCAAGCAAAATGGGTGGCGTCTCTCCTGAACGTACCCTATTCAACACAACTTAATTCTTATATATTGTTAACTTTTATATTTTTAAATGCAAAAATAAAAAAAAATCATTTTGAGACGCTCGGGAAAGGACTTGGAGCGCCATATGCGATCCCAGCGTGTCAACTTTTGGAATTACACTTATAGATAAACTACTTCCATCATTATCATTAGCGGTTTAAGCCGTCGATATGTGCTGTAGCTATTTTCAGCAGTTATAGTTTTATATTTCAGTGGTTATAATACTCAAGAAATATATAAATCTTAGAATAGCAGAAAAAATCAATTTAAAATAGGAAAAATACTTATTATTTCTGTAAAGGTTGGTGCACTTCACGTAAATAACTATAAAAACTACAATAAATTTAGTTATAAAATAATATTTCCAACAAAATTCATACTATTTATTAATATTTATTGTAATTGAGCAATTTTGGTTTCAAACAATAGTTTCAACTTGCATAAAAACGTACATTAACGGATTATTTGACTGCCGATTTAAAATATATATATGTATTTTATAAGTGCGATGTTTTTGAAATCCTAATAGACCTGGTCAAGAATTTTTTTAAACAAGATCGATTCTAGATTTTATTCTCATAATTTCTTAATTTATACGCGTGCAGTATTTAAAAGTGTTACAATAAATTAATTCCAAATGTAGAAATAGCCGTCGAAACACATGTCGGCGGCTGTAGCCCCTAGGGTCTAGGCTTCCATCATTGAGTGTTTAGTATTCCAATTATTCTGATGTATAGACAAACCTTTGCATGCCGCCATAGTTCTCCTTTACGAGTTCTACAAGACCGATTTCATAATCCCTTTTGACTTTATATATTCTTTAGTCTTTAGATTTTTAAAACCATAAAACATAATATACTACTACCTATTTCAATACGCAAGGTTTATTTTGTTACGCTTTTTAGTAATTAGATTTGCCTGGTCTCTTTAGTTTTGCAATTTTTAGTTTATATTTTTAAAAGCGTTATTCGTAATCGATGCATTCTATATGCTCGAGACCGATTGTTCACTTACAGCGCTCACTTCGTCGCGTTTTGGAACTAAACATCCTACCTCTACTTGCTTGCTACTACATCGCCAATTGCATGCTTACAAATCATATCACCTCAGCCGAGTGTCATAGTATTTTCATGAAATTAGATATGTGTCTGTCTGTGCTGTCCGTTTTTTCCGGAATTTTTTAATTTTTATTTCAGATCGGATATTTAATGAAAAAGTAGAATAGGAATGTCTGAAGAACTGATGCCCTATCTCTTAATAATCTTGGACAAAATGACAAAGTTTAGAAAGTTGGTATATTATATGATATATGAATTCAGTGTAGAATGGGGATGGTAACTCGTATGGGAATAAGCCGAACGGGAGGAGTAAGGGTTCCACGATATGTAAAATTTTGTATAAGGGTTCCGCAGAAAAATAAGTTTGGGAACCACTGCCCTATAGTAACAAGCAAATTCGGCCACTCTGTACATGCAAAAACTTACATAGTTGATGCCACGTTAACCACTTAAATTTTTAGTTTAAAGTTTTTTAAAGATTTTTTAGATTTAAAGATTTTGGATTAGCCACTCTTTGAATTTGAATATAAAATATTTAATTAACTAGGAACTTGACTGGGGTGGAAACTTTTTAATTGTATACTTCCTTTCAGGTACTTGTAAGTACCATCTGGATTGTGTTAACAAGTTATAACTTTAAAATCGAACCTCATTCATTATTGACATATTACTACTGGTTTTCTAAAACTACTTCAGTAAGTAGGCATTCTATGTATAATAAGTAATAATTCCGAACAATGGATAATATATAAGTCAAACTGTACCTATTGTTAGTTTGGGAATAAAATTACTTTTAAATGCTTAACATTAAATTCTATGACCTAAATACCAATATTTGAATAAGTTTTACGTAATAATTACCTGGCATAGGTGTAAAATATAAAATGGTAACAACAGCAGCTACCATTCCCAAAACAATCGCAGTTCGAAGTAAAAATCCCTGAGCAGCATACATATTGAATGAATATATTGTTTTAGTTTCTATTAAACAAAATTGCACATCACTTTTTAAAAATCACTACCGGTTTATTCCCCAGTATACCAAATCACTTTCTTTTTTACACTTCCGTGTCCGCATCTATTCTCTTTGATCATTAAAAACTTTTTAAATTTATTAAATTATCAAAATATTATTATTTTATTAATATCGTTATCTTTTTTACTTCCTATTTTGTTATTACATGATTAATAACAAACTGTTAATAACCTTCTTAAATTATGTCATAAAATATTTTTAAAAATGTATACTCAGCACAAAACGTATGCGTATTTGTTATTGACCTAGTTGATTTTATCACTGTCCCTATTATTATAGTTAAGTTACAATCTCAATAAAGTTTTTACGATCGATTACCTATCGTGTTTACGCTTAGGATTCACAAAAACCTTTCGAATGCACCGACGAGACACACGCATCTCATGGTGAAATGAAAATAATCAAGCCCCACTAACTTACTAACATTACATACTACGTAAGCAAATATAGTGGAAGTATCAGTAAAGACCTTACGGTAATAGTGAAAGTAAGTATATTCTCTCGACGGTCAGTCACGTTTTTTATTTGTAAAAGCGGATAGATAACTGCCTAAATAGTATTGGAAGCAAAAGTTTGAATGATACAATAAAAATTTCTTTTTTTGTCTTTTAACTGCAACAATGAAAGTGAAACTTTACAATTAAAATCCTTAAGATAAGGAGACAGGATATGTCTCTGCTTTAAAATGTTTTGTGTTCTTATCTCCTAATAGTAACAGAAGACCTGTTACTGTGTGAGACAAGTTGATAGCTTATTAGTCAAAAACTTTGCACCCTTAAGGAAATTTCCTATATCATGTGGAAACAATTTTCTTTTACTGTCTCCAACCTTACTTTGGTTCTAGATTTTTACAATTTCCTTATTAAACTTACGAGTTTAATGCGAATTAAAAATGCAATCAAAACTCCCCACTTTCAGAGATAAAAAACACAAAATTACAACCATTTTAAGTTGGGACAAGTCGTAAACTATTAAACTTTTGATATCTGGAAAAATTCTAAAAAAGGCGTTGATATGTTTACTTTAAAGAAATGAAATTTTTAAAATTTTCAATTCATTAAAAATATGTTTTAAAATATATTTATTAAAATTTAAATTTTTAACCTAACTTAATGTATAATTTTACACACCTTAATGATATTATAATATAATATAAAATATATTTATTCCATATCATACATAATACAGAATCTCAAGGAAGGAATTCAACAGTGTTGTTCTTCCATTTCCCCCTTGTATAAATCAAACAAATAAACATAGTCGAACTATAAGTAAAACTAGTAACAGTAATAACTCTTATAATAATTAACATAAATAAATAATACATCATTTAGACTTATCAGTATTGACTGTTTGCGAAGTGGTGCATCAGTAACGATCTGTACAGTGGCGTAACTACGTAATATTGCGCGCCCCTACGAGACTTACGTTTGCGCCCCTCATATACATAATTATACGTAGGTAACTTTTGTTAATTGTATATTATTCAACGAGCATATGCGATTAGAATACTATAGTTTGTCCATGACTATCAAATATTAATTTTAAAAAACTTCAAAATATTTTTAGAAATGTGTGAACCATGTTGACCATATCGTATTTAAGCAGATTGCACCCCGACTGTCTTGCAGTGATTGATCATTAATTACCCCTGGCAGCCAATCATGTACTAACAGTAGGTAGTGGTAGCAAATCAGTGACTAACTAGTAGTACTTAATCATTATTTACCGCTGGTAGTGCATAATGTAGATAATTATAATTGAACATAGACAACTATGAGTATATTATAAAACATAGTCGTGGACAAAATAAAATATACAATAACTAATAATAATTCATTACTTTTTTATTTACTTGTATGTATTCTTTAACGAATTTGTTTTAAATACATGATTAATGAGATTTAACACCAATTACAGTAGTTTTAAGAAAAAAAGTTGTATTTAAATGTTTTCATAAATTATGTAGAATGTTCTCTACACGTGCTTCGGTTTATTAGAAATTGTTCAGAAACTCCTCAGAGTATCTACTAAGAAATGTCTAATAAATCAAAACACGTGTAGAGAACATTCTACATAATTTATGGGAATATTTAAATACAACAGTTTTTCTTAAAACTATAATTATATGCAATGTTTCACAAGTAGCCTACCGCGACTTCAATCTCACTAACCAATTACAGTTTTATCAAGTAACAATTAAACTGTCAAAATCCATTCTTTTAACTATTTCCCTATAAACCGTCTTAATACCTTTGGTATTACTTTAAACTCTGGTCCGCCATCCGCACATGCTATACAATATCCGATGCGTCTCGTCGAACTAAACAATAGTGCCCTAACCTAACAAACGAATCTAACCCAACACAACCAAACCTAATCTAACTAGGTTTAATATAGGTTTACTTTATTCATGGTGAGGTAAGGTTAGGTTAGGTCGCATGCGCATCGTAGGATGGGGGAATTAACATGGAAGGCTATGGCTTCTCTTCCAAAAACGTTTTTGGCGATTATCTCGAAAACTACTGTTCTCTCCCAAATCTCACTATTGTTCAGCTCGACGAGGCGCATCGAATGCAGCCATACATTTCTCCAAAGATTATCAATATGTTGTCGTTGATCCAACAAGTCCACACATTTACTTATTTTGAAGTTTTTAAGCATGTTTCAAATTTCATTACAGTTTACAAGTACAGAACCAAGCACGCACTACCAAAGTGGTTTAGTTATTGTTATCGTCGCGTCGTCGTCAAAGTAGACAAATAATTACTACTTAGTAATTTAATTAATTACATTAAACACCTAATATTATTGAAAACAATATCCTCTAATTTCTTTAAGCAATGTATAGGTATCCATAATTCTCTTTTATTGTTTTCATATGTTTTTTACCTCCAATGCATGTTTTAAAATTTATATTCTCAATGAAATTCTCAATGAAATCAATGAAACTAAATGAAATTTTACGCAAGCAGCGCCCTTCGAATGGTTGCGCCTCCCCTCGTCGCAGGGGCGGTAGTTACGCTACTGGATCTGTATTGAATTGCTTAAGGAGTGCTTTTTTTGAATTGTTTAATGGATAGTCTTGAAAGATGAAGGTACATCATTGTACATTTTTGCGACATTGTAACTGAATGATCGCTCATAGAATGTGGTATTATGCTTGGGTATAGTCAACGGACCTCTATGTCGCATATGTATATTGTGTACATCTGTTCTGTAACTTATCTTATTGTATAAATATGGTGGATGCCTATTGATTATAATGCTATGATAGAACGTTGCTGTCTGTATGTAACGCCACTGCTTCATATTAAGCCATCCTGTCTCTAGTAATTTTAAAGATATATGTGCAAACTTAGGGATTCCATGTATAAAACGTAAACAAGAGTTTTGCACACGTTGTATACGCTGTGACGTGTCAAAGTTAAGACAAGGACCTTAAACAGGTATGCAATAATTAAATTGTGATAACACAAGGAATTCACTTAATAAGATCTTTGCGTTTTTGCTTAAGTAATCTTTATGCGGGTAAAGTAGTTTCAAATTGTAATAGGCTTTTTGAATATACTTATTAATTTGTTTTTTAAATCTAAACGTTTTGTCAAGAACTAATCCCAAATTTTTATCATTGTCGACTATCGGTATATCAGTACCTCCAATTTTATGGGTGACAATTGATGATTATTAATCGTTTTTCCCAAAAATAAAATACAAGATTTGGATGGGTTTAGAATTAGAGCATGATCAGTAGAGAACTCATTTATAGCTTGTAAATCTTTATTCAGTGTGTCAACGGCATTCGTCATATGATTTGAATTGAAGGAGTAGTATAATTGTGTATCATCTGCATACATGTGAATATTACAGGCCCCAACACAATCACAAAAACATCTGGTATACAGGGTAAATAGCAGAGGACCTAGTATGGATCCTTGCGGTACCCCTCTTATAGCACCAATAGACGTAGATACCGCATTAGATGTCTCTATGTCTTGTTGCGTTCTATTGTAGAGATAATTATGGATCAGAGCGACTGCATCATCACCTAGACCTACGTAGTGCAATATACCAAGCAGCAAGTCATGATTTATTGTGTCAAACGCCTCGCTGAAATCTAACAGAGCCAACAACTTACATTTGCCTCGTCTTGCGCTTCCAGAATGTCATCTGTTACCTTCAGCAAAGCGGTTGCACAGCTGTGTCCAGATCGAAACCCTGACTGACTGATGGGTAGCAATTTGTTGCACTCTAAGTACTTTCTAATTTGTAAATTGATTATCTTTTCCATGATCTTTGAAAGTATTGGTAAAATGCTAATCGGTCTGTAGTCCTTATACTCTACAGGTTGTTCGATCTTCGCTATTGGAGTTATAAGAGCCAACTTCCAGCTGTCGGGAAATATATTTTCTAAGATGCAAGAGTTAACAATATGTACTAAGCATTCCAATATAAAAGGACAACATAACTTTATCATTGTGATATTTAATCCATCAGATCCTGTAGAATTGCTTTTCATGGAATCGATTATTTTTGATAATGTATTGCTACCTATAAGATTAAAATTGAAAACGGCATTATTATTATGTAAACTATTATTTTTGTAGAATTTTAGTACGTGTTGAGGAACTGAGATTTGTGGGATACTATTCACAAGGTAACTATTAATTTCATCGGCACGACCAGTAAAGGAGTTATTTATGTTATTTTTAGATACAACATTTAACGCCCTGAATTCCTTTCATACTGCTTTAGAATTTTTAGAATGAAATATTTTAAATTGCAGATTAGCTTTTTTTCCATTTTTTATTGCAGTATTTGTAAAATTGCGCAGCGTCCTGTAATATTCCCATGCGGCTGTCGTTTTTATGTTTTTATATTTAGGTTTGGCCTTATCCCTTAACCTCATTAGCAATCTAATATTATCAGTTAGCCATGGCCACAGTCTTTTTGTTATTTTGATCGTTTTCCACGGAGCCTGTTTGTTAAACAGATTTAATATCCTAGTATTTAAGATAATAACTTTTTGATTAATATCATTTTCATAAAATATATCGTCCAAGGTGAGTGATTGTAATTCAGTATAGAAGTTATCAAGATTAAAGTTTTTGTAGTTTCTATAAGTATAAATAATAGGAGAACACGGCACTTTTTGACATAGAATTTCGCAGGCTGTTAAATCATGGTCTGAGAAATGACAGTTTAAGACATTCTTTTTCTGAATAAGTGAAGATTGAGATGTGATGATAATGTCTAATAAACGATCTTTTCTAGTTGGTTCCGTCATTATTTGACTAAAATTTAACGATTCTAACATATTATTAAAATATTCCGTAGACGGATTGGCTGCCAAGATTATTACCTATATAAAAGATTATTACCTACCGAATCGAACAAATTGTCCCAATGAAAAAATTATGATAATGTTATATATAAACGAGAAATTCGTGTGCATATGTGCATTACTAATTAATTTTAAATTAATCAATCTTAATTTTTTGATAGAATTCACTTATAACTGGAACTTCCTGATTGGCTAGCTTGCGGTACTAATAAACAGTCCCGTTATATTAAAATTTATAACACGGATCCGGCAAACATCTGCTTCAAGATAACAGCCGTCGTTGAACTTGAAGCATAAACAATAACAAAAATAAAAAACACAGGATACAAAAGAAACAGAAAGCGATTTATTCAGAAATAAAATAGTAAACAGTAAAAAAAAGGTAAATATAAAAATTAAAGAATCTAGTTAAAAATTATAAAAGTCACACAAAAATCAGATTGCAATTGATTCACAAATAACCCTTATCAGTACTAAACCACAGTTATTCACTTCTTAAAATACTAAAATCCATATTCTAAAGCATTCAAATTGAAATCGGTATTTTACAACAATAAGTTCTTAAATACATACATTTAAAATCAAACAATGTCAATCAAAATAAATTATTTAGTAAGAGCTCTGATAGATATATGTACGATTTCTGCAGAAACTGTCGTTTTAGTTTAAGTCTGACAACTGTGTAAACGCAACCAAGTTAATCAAATCTAAACAATAGGTAAGTTTATATTTAATACATAACCTAATAGAAAAGAGAAATAATTTTTATACACTTTAAAGAGTAGTAGTAATTTTATGTCTAGAAGGTGTAGTGTAGTCTGTTTCCTTTCTTTTTTTTAATTTTTATTGAACAGCAATCAGAATTATAAAATACATCTTTAAGCTATTTTGTTGACATAGTAACTAGATAGAGTAGTTTCCTTTGGGCATGATGAGGATCTTCATCCAGAAAATCTCATACACCTTATTTCAGGTCCACTGGTCTTTTCCTCTTCAGTCTTCTTTAGCTACCTTCTTGCAGGAGAGGTTGGAGGAGGGTATTTGTATGTAATTACAGTCTTCGGTGGTGTCTGCTACTTCTCTCTTTAATTAGTTCTTGAACGGTTGGTATTTGGAGATCCTGGTGAAGCAACTGGTTTGTCATGTACCACGGGGCGTCAGTCATTGCTCGAAGAGTTTTGGATTGTGCTCGCTGGATAATGGCAATGTTGGACTTGTTAGCGCATCCCCATAATTCAATGCCGTAGGTCCAAATTGGCACAATTATGGTTTTGTATAAAAGTATTTTATTTTCTAGTGACATCGGGGAGTTCCTACCGAGTAACCAATAAAGTTCTCTCAATTTTATATCAACCTGTTTTCTCTTTTTGTTTATATGCTCTCTCCAGATTAGCTTGCCATCCAGATGTAGCCCTAAGTATTTACACATAAGGTTCTTGGTATTTCTATATTGTTGATGTATACTGATGGACATTGTTCTTTTCGTGTTGTAAACGTTATGTACTGAGATTTTGTTTCGTTAATTTTTATTTTCATTTCTGGAGCCACTTTTCCAATTGGAATATGTTCTTAGAGGTTTGTGGGTGCTACTTTCTGGGCTTTCATGTGTTGACAGTAGAGCCGTGTCATCCGCAAAAGTTTCTGTATAGTGTAGTCAGTTGTGGGAAGGTAGATGTATATATAATAGGTATAACACTGGTCCCAGAACGCTGCCCTGCAGGACACCTGATTTAATATGCTGGAATTCAGAAGTTTCACCATTTACCCTTGTTCAAAAACATCTGTCTTGTAGGTATTGTTTAGTGAGGTTAAAGTATGGAATATATAAGCATTGTTTGATTTTATAAAGCAACCCATCATGCCAGTCTGTTTCCTTGATGTAAATATCTTGTACACTATAAAACACTCCATGCTTTAGGTACCGTTTCAAAAGTAGTAGATAACAAAACCCAACGTTCCAGAAGGAATCTTTCAGTACGGAGAACAACGACACGTAACATAAAAATGTAGGGTAAAACAAATAGCCAGAACCCAAAGTTATCACCGTAAACTAGTTACACCATACCAAAATAGGTGGTATTATCGTCTTGAACAAAGAGGTCTAGAGGGATAAAAACTGCCTCTTGTATTTAGGAAGATCTTCCTAAAAATGTAGCGATTAAATGAAAGATTAAAGATTTTATGTGTATAAACACTTCACCTACGTGAAAACCAAACGAGAACCACAAAAAATAATAATTAACCTCACTCATTTAAAAACCTCTAAGAGGGAAATTATGAAAAATTCTAAACTGAATAACGCACAACACTACTTGTTCCTAAGAGAATATACAACTACTCCTAAAAGGGGGATAATTATCTTTTGCAAAGGTTTAAGAAAAACACTGATAAGCAGAATTTACCAATGAAGAATCTTGAACTGAAACATACCCAAATAGTCTGTTCAAAATCACATCCAAATTAGGAGAGACAGATTTATAACATAATGGAGAAAATTAAAAAGAAAATTTTAGGTTAAACATAGAAGTGAAATTTAACTTGGGGAAAGTAAAAAAATTGTAACACTAATTAAAATTATTTTTAAAGCTTTTACTAAAATGATGAATTCCAACTGTGCTAGTTGTCATTCGCTTATCTCAAGTAGCAAATCGGGCGTCTTTTGTGACAGTTTCTGTGGACAATACTATCATTTATTTACATATAGTTATAGTTTGTATAATATGTAAAAAAATTAAAATTTGGTACTTGGACTTGGTAAATAAAAAACTAAAGTAGTTGTATCCTCAATAAAAGATAATTAATTGCGATTTTTCAGCTCAAATGTTGTTGTTAATACCTCTACCATCGGTGATAAACAATAAGAATAACTATTAGGAGGCACTAAACGATAACACAGCAGTGATTATCAATTCAAAAAATAATGGAAACCAAAAAGGGAATATAACAAAATTTGAACATATCATTAAGGATGTTTTTTAATCAAATATTGTATAAAAGAGAAAAGACTCTGTATTGGTACGTACAGAGAAGTTTAAATCGTATACTTCTGTAATTTTAGTCTATTAACTAATTAAAATAGCTAAAGAAAATGTTTATTTTAGGTCACACAGTTGTGTTTCCCAGATGTATCAGGTTCCGCTATTGGTCACGTATTTAAACCATTTAGTTTACCATACAGTCAAAAAGACTAGCTAAATAAAACTTCTTTCTTTGAAGCACGCTAATAAATTTTTTGTGTCTAAAATATATTGTTGTTGAGACTATATTTTATGAGGCACTACGGATTAGGTTTCATTTGGTTAAAATTCATAGTAGTTACTTTTATAGTAGTTAGTATATACTATGTTTGCATCTTCTGATGAATAAAAGAAGAAGTTTGGTTCAATTTTGTTATTGGTAATAATGATGTTAGACTCAATGTGTGGTTGGTTGGAATTTTCTTGAATATAATCATCCCCTCTTCAAATTCTAAGAAAGATATAAACATTTTTGACACCGCGGGAATGATTCTGACAGTGCGGATACATATACGCCTCGCAGCGAGCGTTCTTCGCCCTCATAGGCTGTTAAGCCAAAATTTACTGTTGCTTGTTCAGTGAAATTCCGAAGAGAATTTTTAATTTTCAATTTTGTGTTTCAGGGTTTAATACACCTTATCGTATGAAAGTGTTTACGGTTTAAGTTTTCATTTGGAAATTAAGTGTTTCTGTATTCATTTTAGAAGTTTCTCGTTTAGTAATGTTGGTTAAGTTAATGCTGATATGCTAAAACGATTCAAAGAAATTAGTGGTGAGATTTGGCTCTTTAAATTATGAATGATCATTGAACTACTGTTGTGTGCCATTATTTGCCAGGATTTGCTGAAGTCCTGCGTAAATAGTTGTTAATAAACATTAGATTTTATAGCATTCAGCTATAATAAACAAGTGAATAAACACGTCCCCTTTCTTTTAGAAAACCAACCAACAAATAAGTGATTTAAAGTTGTTTTGAATTTCAGTGATCAAGCAATAGTAAATGGTGAACGATAAATAAACTTTCTAGTAATTATACTACAAAAGAGGTAATCAATCCGAAGCCACGTATTAAAATTGTTGGAATGACATTAAAAAGAGATAATCAGTTTGCTTAAATGTCAGAATCCTTAAGAAATCAGGAATATTTAAAATATAAGGTCTTAAAGATCTGACCAACTAGGAAAAATAGCAATATCTTCCGAGCAACTTTATCTGTTGATGTTACGATATACATACAACAATATAATGAATTTCGAGGATAAATTTCTAATTATCGGTTTATATGGCTGTTTTGTATTTGACAGTATTGATTTATTACGATTGTTATAATTGTAGTAACATTAATCACTCATCTTAAAATTGCTGTTAATAAAAGGCTTGTCCGCGCTATGCAGGTAATCAGGACCTAAAATATTGCTTATCAAACATCAATGTATTAATTGCATTTATCTAAAATGTAAGCTTGAATTTGATAATATTGCTTGCAATCATGTCGTATTTGATATTAATTGCACTGTTTATAAACAAAAAACAGTCATTACAATAGCAATCACTGTTAACTTCTAATACAACATTGTCAAGCAACGTACCAGAAATCTCTATCTACACAAACTTTTACAATTATGCATAGGTTTACTGCTGTGTTGTAAACATTCGCGGATTGAAAACTAAAACGCATTAGTAGTGCAAGGTAGAGGTGGCGGTGTTCTGATAGTTATTAAGAGTAACTATTCTGTAAAAACGGTTAATTTTAATTAAACAACTTAACAACAGGAAATGTTGATATTATTGGCGTAAAGATGTTCGAGAGCTCACAATCACTTAACATATAATAATAATTAGTATTGATTTGCCTCCTAACTTAGTCTACACAGTAAGTATATGAAGTGTTGTTTAAATCTACGACTACTTTGGATCAGTATAGTTTATTATTTAAGATTATTTTCATTAGGTGGTTTTAATATACACGATAATAGAATTAATATAATAGTCAATATAATGCTAACAAACAATAATTAATTTTTTTAATTTCTTTAACTTTATATTTCCAATTTTGTTAATCTTACTCTATACAGGGTGATTCAGAAATAACTGATATTCTTTAAATGGTAGATTTAAGGTAGGTAGGAGGCAGTAGAGCTAATTTACCTTGACAAGTATAGGTCAAAAACGAAGTTTTCCAGAAAATTAATTTTAAGGTTTTATTTAATTTTGGATCCGGTTCTGACCTTGGATCCTTTTGGATCAAGGTAAATTAGCTCTACTGCCCCCCCCCCTGTACCTACCATTTAAAGGATTACCTTTATTCCTGAATCACCCTGTATAGAATTAATGAAGAATACTGAAGGATAGATACAGAACGATACAAATTCATGAATTTTGGATCCGGTCCTGACCCTGGATCCTTTTGGATACAAAATTCATTAAACTTTAAAATTCAATTTCTGGAGAACTATTCGTTTTTGACCTATACTTGTCAAGGTTATCAGTTATTTCTGAATCACCCTGTACTATAACTGTGTTTACAATTCTATCGGACATAAATCTTGTTGTCAGTACTGCTTTTTGCAACGTCCAGAACTGATGAGTGTATTTATGTAAATGAAATTATTTTTGAATATTACTTTACAATCCCGTAGTGACCTGGTCAAAGCATTTCCAGTGGCAAATGATCTAAGATCATACAATTTTAAAAAGCTGATTTCATAACATTATATGTAACTTATTAAATAATACGAGCGGAGCTATTTGTATAACTTGGCTGATGTTAATGAAGCTGTAAACTTTTTTTTTACTCAAAAATTTGATTTATTTGAATAGTTGCCAATCATGCCAAGTTCTATGTTTTTTAAAAATAATATATTACGTGATCCTTAGGAAATTATGGCAGATCTTCTAGCAAGTCAGTCTATTCGTATTAAAGTAAAATGATAAACAATAAACAGTCCAATTAAATTAAAAGAAATAGCGGAAAGTTGAGTTGAAAGTCCATGGATTTTTGCATAAGCCTTTCTTGAGGCCTGTTAAATAACTCCCTAAAAGTCAACGCCTGTAGGTGGCGAGTTCGAGGAGATAATGAGGGTAAACCACGCCCCCTAACGGTTATTGTGGTTTTTCTCGGAAACGATTAGGTTTATCGAGATGAAGGAGGTTAGATAAAATAAAGTTTATTCAATTCCCTACTAAGAATGTCCAAATGTTTTCCGTACCTCGCCTTCTTTTTGTGTTATCGAAGAAAGAAGATTTGTCATACATGCATCAGCAATTTGCACCAGTAAATTTGCTCAAGAAACTTTCGGGCGTAACTTTTTGTGGTCTCATATTCGTTATGAAGTAGCTAAGAAAAATTTGTTTACGTTCGAAAGTTACTTGAGCAAATTTACTAGCGCAAATTACTCATTTATGTATGATAACACAAAAAGAAGGCGAGGTATGAAAAAACATTCGGGCATTTTTGGTAGGGAATTAAATAAACTTTATTTTATCTAACCTCCTTCATCTCGATAAACCTAAAAGTTTCCGAAAAAAACGATGAAAACCGCCAGGGGGCGTGGTTTACCTTCATTATCTCCTCGAGTTCGCCACCTACTGGCATTGACTTTTAGGGGGTTATTTAACAGCCTTCAAGTTCTTTGAAAATGTGTTCTAAATTGACTGGCTCAAAAGTAATTACCTATCAGGTGAAGATATTTGCATGTAGTCTCTTAAAGAGATGGTGTGATTGTCAAGTACAAGAACCGCGATTTCGAAATCAAAAAAATGGTGATGGAAGGAAAAGATGTTTTGACATATCGGAATGGATAAAACAGTCGTTGAAACTGAAAACAGCTCTTTCCAGTACAAGTTTTTCTGAATAAAAATTGAGCAAGGGAAGTTGCTTATAATTATAGGGGTAAGAAAATACACAGTTAACGGGAGAATAGCACTGTTGTAACCTTAAATAAACGAAAGAACAGTACCATATTCCCGAGTACTAAAAAAGTGGTACTCAAAAAATTAGAGACTGTTATATAAACAATAATCTTCACCCTGCCTGGTCAGGTTTTTCGATGACCTAAAAAAGTCGGCCATGGCTGAATATATACGAGATTTGACTTCAGAGTCTTACTTAGGGTTGCATAGAGGTCCGAAGTCCGTGAGCTGGACTTAGTATAGACGGAGTATGGTCGTTACCTTGGTAGACCGGGGTGGCATAACCGTTCCAAGCCCGCCACATTGAGGTTGGTTTCGGTCGGACAATGGTCCCATAAAAGTATGGGGAAAGTCCGAAGCTGGACTAGAGGCTGTCTCCTATGCCGGAAGAAGGGGTCTCGACGTGTGAGTACGTTTATAACTCCGGTACTAGCCTGGAGAGCTAGTAGAGGTCTGGATAGGTATACCTCGCTCCCACCAGTGTGTACTGGTAGCTTCTGCAATAGCATTAGCGCGCTAATTGAGCGTATCTCAATTCGTGTCTCCGAAAGGGGGACCGTGGTGTATAGCTTCTAGGTACGCCACGTTAAAAATAACGCTGCCCGCTACAGTTTATTCTGGGCACAGTGCAGTTACTTACATAGGCAACCAATTATACAGCACGCTCTTTTGCACTATTTGCATATATTGCATGGTAAATAAATAGCGCTGTTTGTAGCTGGTAGTGAAAGCTTGAATTTTAAATCATTGTACAAGTATATAGTTTTATAAAAATTATATTTTCACAAGTTTTATTAGTATGACACAAAATTTTGAACAATAAATTTCTTTTTTACAAGAATTTATATTTTATTAACACATAAAGTTTTACAAGTGAAAGTAATCATAAACCGTTCCGAAATAAGAGTTAAACAAATTGTTATTGCGTTTTAAAAGGTCGTCGTCAGTGTGTATCTCGAAACCATATTTAGTGGGATCTAAAGGATACGTAGTTAGTTCCTTTATAATAATTTAAGCGCAAGTGTGTACAGTAACAAGCTTTAATGTAGCCAATACATGAAAAGTTGTAGAGAAAGTCTCGGGTACATTTCTAAAGTGAAAATAAATCCCGGTTCTTAGCTCATCAAAAAATTTCCTAGCAAAAATATTCTAGTTTTGTAGTTAAAACGAGAAATTCTTCAGCATACGGTAAACATAATTTTTTACGAAACTTCCCCTTAATACGGCTTTCGCTTAATAATTGACTTTCTTGAACCAAATTTGCTGGTATAGTCATATCCAGTCAGAAAGTGGTCTGCAGGGAGCACTAACACAATTCCTGTCTATGGATTTAAAAAATCTAGGTACTGGAATGTAGCTAAGCTTATCTCAGCCTCCGATGCGGAACAATATTTATGATGTGTGTAAAAATGTTGAAAACTGATGCAAAACAAGAATGAATACGTTATTTTATCTATGCTTGCTAGATCATTCTGTTTTATTAATTGGATTAACCAGAATACAAAACGTAAATCATTTGTCACGTTTATTTTTTGAAAACTTTCTTATGTAAGGGTATGAATATTTATTATGGTGGAAAAGATAACACAATACAATCGATTACAGTAAAAAATATCTATCATCACTGGAGTTTTGGGTCTCGACAATTTTGCTATTATACTCGAGACTTTTTTCCGATTCCGAGAAGCGCCGGGAATCGTAATTTTACATAGATACGTAATAGAAAAATCCAAATATTCGTTTTTAAAATTATTTTACTTAATCCTCTAATCACTCTCTCCCAGAAGTTCCTATTGGAAAATAACTGTAATTATTTAATGAAAAGCACAGCAGCACATAAATAAATTTTACCGTAAAATTCTTTTTTTCTCTCCCTCTTATGCTAAAAATCTTCCTGTTTAGTGTTGTATTGTTTTTAGGTAAATTTTAAGTTATTGAAAGCTTTTATAAAACTTTTTTCCTGAATATGAACATAAATAAATATATAAATATTATTAGCAATAGTTCCATCTTCTGCGACCTTTTGAAGTACATACAATTTCCATGTTTTTGCAAAATTTTAAACTTTTTAATTTTATTTTTTAGGTGCAGATACGATATCGATATAAGATAGTATACGATATACTTTTTTAAATGCGATCTATGCATGCATTCTAAATACCGCATGAGCCCACTAGAATTCGAACCTTACATGAAATTTATTTGGGGCAATATTTACATTTTACGTTTCTACATTTTTAAAACGGTTTATATTCATCTTGAAGCTAAACAGAAAACATTTTATTTATAAATTTAATAGGTAAATAAAAGTCATATGAAACAAATTTAGAAATCTAGTATATACACACACTATAAGTCATTAATTATGAAAGTGCACTATTGTCATTACAAAAACTATCAAAATCTTCTTGGAACCCTTTACCTATTGAAAACGACCAGTTGTTGAAGGCATTAAGTCCATACTCCAATATGAATTTTTAAGTAAAAACCTAGAGAAAATCTGTTTAGTTCTTTGAGAAGGCTACATTACCTGTTTATAAATAAGCAAATTATAGATGGAGATTCCTTTTTGAATATAATGGAATAGAAACTACAACTTTACTTGTAAATAATGCTGTAGCCAGGCATCATACCTAACGGTACTTTCTTACTGAAGCTAATCCCTTTACATTTATTGATTGTTTATAAATAATTTGTATGTGTTTGCAAAGACTGTTTACTATTTAGAAAAAACTGGTCAAGAAAACCATATGTGCAAAGCGACACTCTTGTTCAGAATTGCTTTTTTTAACAATTAATTTTCTCAAGAAATTAAAACAAATACAACCTTAATTCTAAAGTAGGAATTTTAATTGAATACCTTATATACAAAAGTCCCGTTTCTAGAATTATTTTTCCGGTACAGGAAACAACAAAGAGTAGAGAGTTTTTGGATCAGAAGCCCTAGTCATCACTCTCACGCCGAGTTAGTAAATTCAAGATTTTCTCTGTCAATACATAGAAAATTTTATGCCATTTAATAATATATTTATGTTTATACCATCTCTGACCGAATATAAAGTTGCTACAAACATGTCATAACAAGTTACAGCATTGCAACTCGCGTCAGGTGGGCTAATTAAGTGACTCCAATTCAAAATATTTTTTTTAATTAAATGTGTTGATTTTGAAAATAAATAAATTTACAATAGTTTGTGGGAAGGAAAAAAAATCAGCTAAAACAATTATGACACGGCAAGATTAAAAACTTAACAACTAATTGCCCAGTTCATAAATCAGGTTGTGTTACAGCGTATATTGTACAAAAAAAAACTGGAAAACCGGCGATCACTATTTTTTCATCATTCCTTAACGAATGATCACAACTGAACAATGTACATGGATATACACGTAACGTCGGCCGGATGACGTTTGGGTTATAAATATGATCTAATGTTTTAGAAAAATAGTGTAACGTTCTTTTTAAATAATACTAAAAATGCTGTTTTAATTGTCTATTAACAAAAGAAATATTATTACTAACACTAATTACAAACACTATAATTATAAACTGTAAAACGAACTTAAACTAGATTATTTACAAACTGTTTATTTACAATACAACATTTATTTTTAACATTTACAAATCTACTAGTTCACGATGCGCGTATTCAATTCACTGGTTGACTAATCCCTCCTTCATGCTTTACGGCGCTTGTATCCATTCTTCGATCGTTCCGGAACCTTCTACACAGTCTGGAAGATTGTAGATGCGACGGAACCTTCTCGTTTGTTCGCGGCCCGTGTAGGGGCTTTCCCATTCATTATAATAGTTTAAGTAAGCAATAGTATAGTAAACAAAGCAGTCAGTACAATGATCTAATTTGATTTCGAATTCTTTCTTTCTGAAATATTGGTTATTTGTGCTCAGAAGCTGGATTCTAAGACTATTGCCATTTTTTGTTACAAATTCTTTATAGTAACGTATTGCACAATAAAGTTGACAAGGGGCGCGTCATATTAAGCTTTTGCTATCGACATAGTTTTAAAGTGGTCTTGAGCTTGCACAGTTTTAGGAGGAAATCAATTTAACGTTTGTATGGTAGTTGTGGAAACACTTAAAGGAATTAAAAAACAGCCTTGGTACTTTATTGTCTAGCATGCTGGACTTTCATCCAAGCTGCCTAGATTCGACTACTGGTACCGGCAGATCTGGTTAAGGTTTTCTGCAGTTTTTCCTTAGCTATGACACAAATGTGGTATTTGCGCTGTTCCATCTGTAAGTCGGCTGCAGCAGCACGATGGGCCTGCGTAATGATAATAATCGCCGTCTTTCTCCCGCACAAGCTTTATAGCTTCTGGGGCCTGGTTCAAAAGTGATGGGTTGTAGCAATTAATATATTATTATTATTAATTTACATTATTTTGATATCACATTAAAAACAAACAAAGTTAAATATTTTACCAATCAGTTTCACCAATGAATTGTTTCAAATCCACACTTATACATTATTATGCAAATTGAAATGTGAAGATGATTAAATAAATAGTAGACGCAACCTCAAAAAGAATAATTTCTTTTTGAAAGTTTATTAGTACAAATAACGCAAAATGTAGATGTTTAATTATGAATTGGTGTCAAATTTGGGTTATACATAAATTTGCAGGTATGTAAGTAAATATGACCAATTTTCTTTCGACAACACTTCAGCCTTATATTCTAGAAATAGCTTTTCTTAGTCATACTATTTAGCAGGTCAAGTATTGTTTATAGTTGGTTATATTATTTATAATGTAGGTACGTATAAATATTTTGTTAATACCTATTGTTTTCTATTCCAACCACCAACGTATTGTTTTTTATTGATTCATTTATTATGGAAAATTTATTTAAAGCTTTCTCTTACTGTTCATGAGATATCAGTAACTCAAAGTAATAATAAACATTCAGAAGATAGTCCATCAGCTATAAAGTATAAGAAGTAACACATAACCTGTAGTACCTACCCTAGCAAACAACAAACAAAATGGGACAACAAAATTTTATTTAACTCATTGAAACATTTAGTTAGCAAAACTTAAAAGTTTATTAAAATATAAACTTTTATTTGATTTAACTGATTAATCGATTAAATACTGTAACAACAAAAGTTTCTGTAAATACTAATAATAATAATGCCCCGCGGCGGGGGCCCTTTTTGTAACGACAAAAAAACCTGGCCCACGGTGGACCGCCAATATGTAACGGTAAAAATCCAAAACCAAAAAAATTCTTCTCAAAAACAAACTTCGGAAAATATTTAAGAAATTATACTTACGTTAATAAGATGCTCAAGATTACCAAGGCTTGAGATTTAGCTCTTTCTTACAAATTTGAATTTCAGGTCGTAGGTATTGGTTCTGCAGTTGTCTCATTAATAAAAGGAATAGGGGAATAGGAATCACTAAAAGGGCGCCATCTGATTATGAAACTTAATAACAATAATTAAGCCAAAGAACATTGAGGTCACTAATCAGAAAATGAACTCAAATCTATTACATTTTGATCAAGAAATTTATTATACTTATTAATATCAAAATTAAGCAAAAAAATGAATAAAGCATTTATAATTATATGGTTCCATTTAGCTCACTTTGGTTAAACTTGAAAACATATTTAATAGATAATTAAAAAAACATAAAAATATAACCAATGAACGTAAGAAATTCTAGTATCATTAAACTTAAACTATTATTGAACTGAAAATATTCAAGTTTTATTGAACTTAAGATTATTCAAACATTATAGAAATTAACATTCAAATATTATTGAAATTAAAATCCTGGTATTAAAACCCTACAGAGGAGCTTTTTTGCGATAATAAATGTTTAAATACCAACACATCCAACTAATCCATAAACAAGAATAAAAAAAATTACTCAAAGATTACACAATAAAACAGATAACTCTTAGGTTACAATACCTTGATCACCTCGATCGATTTCACACAAAGCCAGTAAGAACTTGCACAAACTGACCTTTTACACCAACAGAAACCATTACTTTTAACTAGTAGAGACTGGAAAAGCTTCTTGTAGGATGACAGTTGCTGAATTTGACTTGTGATGAATTAATCTTTACTGCATTAGGTCCAAAGGAAGTTTTTGGTAATTCAATTCAACCAAACAAAACGTTCAACACAACTATATGGCTCAAATAACTTTAATTATTAAGTCGCTGTTAAAACAATCCTGTTCTTTAAGAATTTTAGGTTGACTTGCATCCGATAACTAACGGTAATATCTTTAAAATTTTAAACAATTCAAATTTATTTATTACTTGCTAATTTAGTTGCTTACGATAAAATCGATAATTATTTATTCTTGTCAGAATATAGAAAGGGAATTAGCTTTATCATGAGTCCGTCTACAAATAAACGATAATCCTGAAAAAATACATTGCCTGTAATTTAATAACTAAGATTCCGGGAAATTTTAAGAACCACTTGATTTTTATTAACATAAATTCACTAATTAATAACTGGAACGGTAAATCTTTCTTTTTCAAAACCAGACATCATTACACAAAATACTTGACTTAAAACTTTAGCTCCACTAAACGGTAAAATAATTATTTAATAGTCCATCGTGAGATATCGGACCATTACTATCTGTAAACTGACTCTTCACTGACTATAAACTACACTGTCTGAAAACTGAAGTGAGACTCCTTTAAAACTCAGGGTTATTTTACTGTATCGGAATGTTTTTAAGGGTGAAGTTCTGCATATACCAATCAAAGAGTCGCATGATCTCGTTTAGACAAATCAGGAAGTTACAATCCACGTCTTGACGATAAGGGAATTTTTATTAACTCCACTATTAGATTTTGACCCTAATAGTCTAAAAATTAAATAGTCTTATTTTCACGAAGGAAAAAATAGAGACGCAATAATATTTTAAAACGAACTTGCAGACATATGATATTTTAAGCTCAGATGTGAATAGCCAAAATGGGTCTTTTAACACGTATCAAGTATTATTTATTAGGTAAATATATATTATATTAAATATAAATATTAAATAATATTCGTAGAAAAGGCTCCTCTTTATTTTAAAGGTAGCTCCACGCTTAATCGTATTGAATATCGTATTAAGAATTATTTAGTTTTAAAACTTCCGATTTTAAATTACATTAAAAATGAATCCTGTAAAAACTTGGTTTACGATAAGTTAAATTCGGTAAATATAATTGTACGTTATAATAACTGTATTACTATCAAACAAAATCAGTCAACAAACTGGAATGTGGCCACAAAATACTAACTGCACTATGATTATCAGTCGATAACTCGTACGGAATTAATTATTAGGTTTCGGTAAGAGCAATTCTAGATTAATCACTTAAATTTCTGTATCTTTCACAACTTTTAAAGAACGGGAAACTGTATGGTTTGGTTAACTTATTAACCCACAAAAGTCGACGATAAATTGAAGCAAGTGAGCTTCCAATACGATATCGGAACTAAACACACAAAACGATAATAGTACAACTTAATCATACTTTGTTCTATATTAAAAACTGTAATGTTAAATATAAAAATTAACATAAACTTCACCGGCGGCATCTCTAAAGAGAGAGCCCCAGGACAACGCGAAAAATTACTTTCCGCTCAGCCCGTATATTCTCTTGTTCACTGTATGAGATTCTATTGTAAACTGTCTTAAACTGAACATATTTTGACGGTAAAATGAATTTTAACAAGGGCAAAATTTTAAATAAACCAATGAAAATATGGCGGGATTCTTTTTGGCCAATGAGGTATATTTACGTCATGTTATTCCAGAACAATTTCAACGGAACTTTCGAGGATTCCCCTTAGGATTTATTTACTAAAAAGAACTCAATAATTTGCAGGTGGCCGTCTAGACGAGTTTATTCTAGAGTATTTTGTTTGTCGTGGATTTTATTTACGAGGGAATATTTCAACCCAGTATGTTTTAAAGCTGTAAATTCGAAGTTTCATACATTTTAACCATAAAAGAAATTTTTGTTAAGACTAATATTACATTTTAGTCCTTAAAAGCACGGAATTTAGTTCTTTAGGAATAATTTAGTTCTAGAACATTTTATTTCTCAGAAAAGAAACATTTGGTTAACCTGAGAACGCTTCAAAATAAACACTCGCACCAATAAAAATTCTGCTGAAATATAAAATATTGCTTACGAATATATTTCGAGGTGACTCTTTTGTACTTGAAGGAAAATATTATTTAGCTTAGCGTAATATTTGCAGTTCCGACAAAATTGAATTTACTAAACTTCCAGGACCGTACTGGGATTCCTTTAGTATTTATTAGTTTCAAAAAACGTAATGTTACAATTATTATCATTGTCAATTCCTGTAATTGGACTTAATGTCTGTCGGAAAATTTAAATGATAATTCCACGAACACTGATAATTAAGAAAAGGATATTGGTGTAGGTCAAGTCATTGTAAACGATGACGTGCAATTTGCCGGACATTAAATCTGAAGTACTCCTTACCCAAATATTTAGTAATTTAATGCATGTAGTCAAAGCAAGGCATCATTCGTTTTGGGGATCCCCGCATTTAATCACGGATATAATAACCTAGATAATAAACAAGTAAATGAAGAATCTGGGTCAACGCGTGATCGATACCTGTAACACTGTGTAAACAGATAAGATGGGATCGGATTGCAAGCAACACTCTGATATTATCTAAACTGTTAAAAATGTTAGCGACGTACAATATGACTATTGATAGAGGTAACAGATGTTCATTTTCATTTTACTCCTTTTCTTAATTAAAAATTAAAAAAAAATTGACAAATAAAAAGAGGAGCTACTAAAATCTTTAAGCTAATCTGCTGTCTATTTTATCACTCAAATTACAACGTTGCTATCACGTGACTCTGCATGATTCGCGATACATTTTGCATTTTTGCTCTCGTGATTTTTGTGAGCCAGATTCTTCATTTTCTTGTTTACGCAGTAGCAAGGACGTTATGATGATAATGCCAGGAGGGCGACGATGTTCAAGGGATAGATAGAATTCCCAAGGTAATTTTCATATCAGGCACTTGGTTGTATATTTTTTAAATTAAATTCAAAGCCCCCGCACTAATAAAATCACCTTTAATCTAATTATTAGGAACCTAACCTTATTAGGAAATCAAATGTTCTTTTTAAAAATTATATAAAATATTCTTTTATATCGTAAATCAGTTTTATTTTAAAGCTGTTATTAGACCTTGAATTTATTCCAAGTTCTATACAGCATAAGCAAACACCTGTATTGACAAACCATTGTGGCTATTAGCTCTCAAATCTCAGCTGGTACTTAACAGTTATTAATATCACCATAAATACGTTTATAATTTTACATGTATTTTTCTAAAACCGTGTGTCCGTCAAAATTACTAAGAATTTTGAGTTTCTCTGATCAAAAAACTTGAACTGAATTCTGCACTACCCTTTTGATTTGTGATGACTCATTTGTTGGATTAATGATACCTCTCTAAAACTCCGCATGGAATTAATAAAATTGATATTAATGTGATAAGGATTTAATATACTCCCGTTTTTTCATCGCGTTTTACTCTGTGTCAAAAAGTTAATTAACAAAAGTGCTAAATGTACAATTTTGGTAATCTTACAGTACCAGATATGTAAGGCCACGTTTAAATGAAACTAAATAAAATCCCGTTGCAAACGGATACCTTGTAAAAATTAAATACACAACTTTATTTACGTTTTGTATAAATTACAATTCATCATTTTGCTGTGCATTCTAGTTCAGCATAAAGCCCATATCAACGAAGCGAAGCAATTTAATCTGCAATAGCACAGTGTAACACAAGTGGGCGCTTGAAAATGGTGGGTTTGGACTAGCAAGGTCGCAAAAATACACAATGAAATGTGATCTCATCATCTTTGTGTGGCTTTAAAATTTGGCACTTATACAGTTAAATTTATCTTTTAGCGCGTTATAATTTTATATGTACTTTTCTAAAAACGTCAGTCAATATTACTAAAAAAAATTTACTTTCTCTAATCAAAAAACTTTATTAAGATTTTTTGTTCCAAACGCCATCAAAAATGTACTGATCAAATCTGGTGCATACCTTGTGTGTGTTTTGAAGGCCCAGCATAATGCCTGTTAACTTGATGTTTTTGCTTTTGATTATCTTATACGTATAAGTCACTTCGCATATTTTTGTTAAAAATTTTCTTACAATGGTATCAAATAATCAAAAGCAAAAACATCAAATTATAGTGGCTTTACACATCAGACTAATTTAGGAGCCCAACTTTTTGAGAAGCATTTTCCACTTTGGTGGCATTATCCTATTAAAAAAAATCGCGATAGATAAATTGAGGGCGAATACATAAATTTGCAGGACGGCCTCGTTAGGCTTGGCGCTGCGCTGCATCGGTGCATATAAATCGAAAATGTTATTAAATAATAACGTAGATAGTTAGTGTAAACAGATAATTATTATTAGATAATCATTGTTGTTATGCATAATTACGTTAAGCAGATAATCGTTTTGTTTTCAATTTTTTTAATTCGTTGTTATAACTATTGTATTATCTTTTTCTAATATGCACGGCATTCGTTTGCATAAAATAGCAAAAACTATTTACACGCGACGCTAGTTGTCAGACTTTCATTAATTTTAAAATAAACACAATTGCATTTAGCTGCGAAAGCAAACACTTTACAGTTGCTCTTTTCGCTTGAACAGCTACAGGTTGAGAGTGCACCTTCATTAAATATTTATTTTCACATTTACATTGCAACAGCAAATACAGTTTTGTTGCTTTTATGCTACAGAAGGTTCATATTCTAAAACTAAATCTGCACATTTGTACCTTGCGAGAATTTATAGAGCATTGTTTGAGATAACTTGTTTGCATATCATAAAAACATATTTTGATTTAAAATCTCTCTAGGCGACTACTGCATTAGTTTCTAAAAAGTAACGAGATGTGAAAGTTATCATTTTTTGCAGAAACAGCAGTAATTCTTAAGTCTAGTTAATTGTCGTCGTGATACTTACGTTAAAACAATTTCACGAGAATTTAATGTTGTTAATTTATAAGATTTCTGAAAGACACAGGAAATTCTCCTGATTTTTGTAAGGCAACCTTGTTTGTAGAAAACGTGATTCAAATTAATAAGTGTAATTAATGGATAATGAAGTAGAAAATTAATTGAACCTTAATTTTCCAAATCATTACCCAATTAAACGAAACATGAACGAAGAGCCAAACTGATGTCAAAAATTAGTCTTTGATCGCAATCCATCTGTTTATTCATTTTTATGCTTCTTATTCTAGTGAGAGCTTATAATTACCAAAGCAAAGTTCTTGGGTTTTATCGAATAAGATAATTATACACCAATTAAACTGGTAGATTTTCATTAATCAATTAATTGTAAGTGTTAGATGGATAATATTATATAATAAAATTATATAATATTTAGATATACATAATACGACTTTATAGTGTTTCCAACCCCACTTCGTAAAACTCCATGCCTTTGCCAATATACTACACAGATGCAAAAATTGACGCGTATCGAATTTTTATTATGGGTGATTTCTTTACTGTTAAATAAAAAACTAGAAGTGCTAATGTGGGTTTTGCATTTGCTTTTTCAGGAAATGTATGTTAACGATTCGCAACTCACGCTTTAACAATCTCTTTACGTCTTTGTATGTCACAATTGTGTCCTCCGGTTTCATTTACTGCTATGTAAACTGAATTGATTTTTTATAATAGGTCTATCTATTAGTGCTATAATGATTCGCCTAAGTAGTTATTATTTTATAATTAGAATTTCTTATTTTATTGAAATCAGACTGTGTTAATGAAAAAGTTAGTATTCAATGAATTAAAGATTTATAGCTACAGCAGTCTGTCTTGTGGTGACAAAAATCGCTTGGTATAGCAAGTCAAAATGATATTAGTTCGTCTGCTTTTAGTTTTGTTATCAGTCTCATCTAAAGTGACCAGATGTCCCGCTTTTGCTTCTCCTGTCCCGGTCCCCATAAAATCTTCAAAATGTCTCGCGTTTTTTACGAACATAGACAACAAAATAGCTACATTACGTTTATTGGTTGAAACAATAATAGTTATTTATGTATTAAGGACATAAAGAAGCTTTTATAGCCAGAAGCGTTTTTTCTAGCCCGAGGCGTTAGCCGAGGGCTAGGAAAAGGTTGTAGGGCCATAAAAGCAAGTTATGCCCACTATACATACACTATTTTATGCACAGATTAAGTTTTTATCTCAAATCTATTATTGTGTAAAAATATAATTAAATGAGTACGTAGGTACATCAAGCCGCTGTGCGTATACTTATGTGCTTATACGAAGTACGTTACTATAGCTACTATTCCAAAATATTCAATTTCAGCTTATTATTTTCATTGGTGATAAGTTTACAATTATATTAAGAGCCAATCAAGTTCTACAAAAAACAGCTCTGACATTTTATTGACGTTTCGTTATTGCCCGTCTGACCATAAAGAGGCCCTTGGGCCATAAAGAGACGGTTATGTTTAGATGAGTATAGCAATAATAGTCTAATTAGAATGTATCTGTGCATAAATGTAAATGAGAACTTTTTAATTTTTTTATTAACTCCCTATACTTCTTGGTTCTACTTCTTCTCAAAACCTAGATCTTATTTTAATTTGACCGTGCCAATTATAAATATCGCACACTTTATTTGGTTTTAAATACAAACACTGAATTAACATTAATTGCAACAAATAATCAGGAGCGACATCTATATAATGCCATTATCACACCTATTATAAAACAAAAGTAAAATCTGTAAAATAGGGGAAGCCCACTCAACTAGAAGACTCAAAGACATGAAAAAGATGTACTTTTTAAGTATTATTCTTAACGCGCCAAAAATATACCGGGAGGCAGATTATTATTACATGCCATTGAGCATCACGTTGGAATATTAATTGTGGCATGCAAAAATCTACTTGGACACAAAGCACTGGCTACCGATAAGCATAAAAGATATTTAAATGTTGCTGCCTCTTTTTCTAAGTTACAAGATTTTTTCCGTAAAAGTAATTTTGTAAAAACAAAGAAAAGAAATTAGCGGTAGCTGAAGGACTGTTTGAATTTCATACCATTAATAAAAATCAGAGTTTCCGGTCAATGGATTGCACATCTAAATATCATTCAAAATTATTTATGGGGGGACGTCCCTAATGTCTCGCTTTATTGATTTAGAAATTTGGTCAGCTTAGTCACACTGCAATTTTACTCCGTTTTTTTTATAGTCTACGAAATACTGTTTCTTGTTGCTAGAGGTGAAGTACTGCCTGTGAAGTTATATTCTGAAATTTTATGAAATAATTTTTTTCTTGAAAAGATTTTTTACCTTTTTCAGTCTGCAGACGCAAAGCTGTAGAAGCATTTTTGTTTTTATATGCTTCTTCTTACTCTTTGTTATTCTGTTCTTTTAGTTCTCTTTTTTTTCTACACACTCCGAGTACTTTGATTCTTATTCGTTTGTACTCTTCTTCTGTTTCATTATTTCGTTTTTGTGGCCAATTTGTTTTTGTCTTTGTGTTTTTTCCTATTACCTGCCTATTTTTCTTTTTTACTTCTTTTCTTTTTGGTCTTACTCTTAGGTTTTCTTGAATTAATTTTCTATACTATATTTTTGGTCACTTGGCTTGTTCTCTTTGTTGGTTTTCCTTTGCTAACTTGTCTATCCATTATCTACTCATCTTTTATGTTCAACTTTTGTATTACCATAATGTCAGTATTATATTTTTTACATTCTTCTATTAGTCTCCTTACTTTTTCTTCTATGTTAAGTCCTTCTACATTTCAAGAAGCTATAATAACCTTAGATGCTGCTTCGTGTTTTACTTTCTCTAACCGTGTGTTTCCCTTTGCATTTAACATGATGAAACTCATTTCCTTATTGTTTCTCAACATGATTACCTTTAGTATCCTGCCTGTCTTGTTTCTCAGTTTTTTGGAACTTTTAACTTCAAACCACTTCCATTCTTTTTCATTTACAATGAGTTTTTAATAGCTGGTTACAACGGTATTCCCATCTCCTTTTTTGTCGGTATCTGCTTTTATCTTCTACTGGGCCTATCTTTCTTTTTCCGTCAATTCATTGCTAATGTATACTATTGGGTCTCCCAACTGTCTCAATTATCTTTTTGCTTTTAGAATTTTTATGTTGACCTTCATTTTTATGTGTTGGTGAGAAAACTGGCTCATTACTTTTTTAGTATCATTGGATTCTCGGAATCTACTGTTAATGATGCAGGTGATAGTGATGAAGTGAAGTGAGGGACCGCGCGGTAAACAGTTCAACTTTTACTTAGGCGGCCCGGGTTCAATTCCCGTAACCGATCCTCCTGTTCTGTTATTTTTATTTCTTCCAACTCTTTTACTTTCCTAGTCAGTTTCTGAACACTTTCTCTTTATTCTCTTCTTTTAGTTCGATAACAAAATGTTGAAATTCATTTTATAAATCTCAATCTTTAAAGCTGTGGAATCATTTCAGCCAATATGTTAAAGAACAGAACGAATTGTCCGATGAAACGCTGACAGGTAAAAAACATGCACATGTTTTTTACATGTTTTACATAGGTCTGTAACGCCTGAAGCAGGTGTTGAAAACATGTATCTACTGAGTTTTGAAGGAAGAAAGCAAAGTAAACTAACGTTGTTACAGCGCACAACAATAACAAGAAATGGTATTACTTAACAGATATACATACCTATATGCTAAATTTGTTACACCTGAACCTAACCAATCTTATGATAGATCTGATTAATGCTTTAGTTAATCACTACTTATTAATTTTTTTTGAAACGTCCTATCTTTTCTGCAATGTCGTTTTTCTAGTTTGTATGCACTTTCTTTTATTAAATTGAAATTTCAAGATAGTTTAGAATTTTAAATCAGTTCCAACCCTCTAAGAGCTGCCCCAGCGAGTCGTTTGTTAAACGTAGGTCGCATTTTTTTATGATGCGGAACTGGATTTAGATAGAAGAGCTTCACCACTTCTGCTACATTATAAACACGAAGTGTCTGACCCACTGAGTAACCACCTATCGCAAGCCTTGTTTTATGAGTGAATCTTATAGCTAGTACGTTATAACCCCTAGGCTGGACTTTAAGATGTCTGGTAACTTCCTCAGACGCCAACGGAGTTGAAGTGCTAGGCTAATTAATTAAAAAAAACAACCGTATATATGGAGATGGCCATATGTGGTACAGCCGTTCGTAACCACTAGACTAGAAAAATTAATAGTTCACTTACCTGATTTTTGATCTCTTTCTTACGGAAACGGAGAGAGGTTCTCCAAAAGAAATAAACACATTTTACAATTACTAGCAATTAACGAGAATTTTGTTATTATTTGAAATAAGTAAAAAATATCAAATAAATTGTACAAAAACTAAAGAAAATAAAATTTCTACTAATTTCACAAACAATGAGATAATAAGTATTCAAAATAATTTAAATAAAAACTAATTTGAAAAATTAAGGCTTGTAATTATTTCCAAGACCTAATAAGAACTGACAACCATAAATTTTGATTAAAAAGGAAAACTAAATTGAAAACAATTTTGATAAAGTAAGTATAGTGGGAATAGACTATTAAAATTGTTTAGTAAAAAAGAATATAAAAAATGAAATTGGAATCAGAACTTCCTTTCACAATAGATTTTGAAATCAGCGTTTCTTTATTCCCATAGCATGGTCAATTTTGCATTATGAACTGTATTTACAAAATGATATTTAAAGTGTTCAATTACTAATAAACCAGAGATGAATTTTGATACTTGTACTGAAATATTTACAGGAAGTGTAAACTAAACTTGATGTGTAGCTTGCTAAATGTACTGTAGTCTATTCCCCTTACTCTATGAGAACTTTAACATTCCTAGGCTAAGAATTTTTAAAAGAAGAAATTTTGCTTGGTAAATTGTACTGTAGTGATCTACTACATTTTATCTGCAAGACATTGAACATATACAAAGGATGGCAAACAATATAACAACTTCATAAATAGATCTGCAAACACATGGTTTTTTATTTTGTACCTTTAAAGATAAACATATGTTTAAAAATATAACGTCGTAGTCAGTGGCGTGCGGTCCATGGAAGCAATGGAAGCAATGCTTGCCTTAAGAATTTATTAAAAATAAAAACAATGCTAACAAAAATACTTTTGTAAAATTATGGTTATCGTTTATTTAAATTGAAATATTTATCAAATTAAAGCTCAATATCAACTCTGTACAGCAAAAAGTATAATTATTTAGAGTACTATTTTAAATTAGGCTCATTAAACTGGCACGGAAAGGCAATATCGATTCAAATGTGATAGATACACTTCATATAAGCACTGTTTACAAATGCTCTTCTCTTAACCTTGGCGTGAATCAACGAGCGTGGGGTGTTATAGTATACGGATGCTGTTAACATTGTTTGGGCGTTATTTTTATTGTGCTTCGTTCCCAAATGTTTATTTATTATAATTTGGTTATTTGTTCGATTTAGTGTTACTTAAGTAATGTAAATCTGCGAATGAGACTGTATTTTGTAGCATTTTATTATTTTAATTTATAGGTTGGATTTTTTTAAAGAAGAATAGTTCTATTTAGTTTGCGTGTATGCAAATTTAAAATTGCATTATCGTCACGACTGCAAATTCAACTGCTTCGGTGAAAGGTTCGAGTACCTTCGATATAGCCGAATCGGGACGATTTTTTGTTCAGCTTGTAAATTATTAATAAGGAATTTTTCGCATACAGTTTTGGAGAGAAATTACAAATTATTAAGAAAGGCAGGTCAAAACCAGATCTTTCAAATTTAACAACAAAGATTAAAACCTGTACCGGTATTTTGCTAAAAAAGACCGCAAATTGATACGTTGTAGTATTTTTTTTTAAATAAAGAATGATAGTCAACAAATTCCATAAATATAAAGTGTAAAAGTGCTTCTTTGAAAAACTTTTAAGCTTAATAATTATAACACTATTTTTTATTGTACCTAGCAGGGGCGGATCCAAAGAAGTATTTTGAGGGGGAAATCTTTGGAAAAATAATTGTTTTAATAAATAATAATTAAACAAACATTATTTGTTTCTATTCTATGTAAACTTATTTCTAAATTGGGGGGGGGGATTATTCCCTCCCCGTTAATCCGCGCCTGTACCTAGGTGTATTATAATTAAAATCGTGGTTGCTTCCCTAGCCTAAATTCTCACCGCACGCCACTGGTCGTAGTACTGCTATTGTTAACGTATATCTGACGAAATGTGCCAGTACAATCAGCACTAGGTCTCCGAGGATCATCATAAACTTCCCCTCTACTTCTATGTGGGATGTTTGTAAAGTATACAGCCCTAGAAATGCACACGAGGAAAGAAATATAGATGAACTCCTTTTATATTGTGCTTCCAATCATGCCACACCTAGTTACGAAAGCGTTTCTCTCCACGAAATTAATCCTAGCCACTTGCTTCTGGCGAAAAAAATAGCTACAACATTTTTACACCGTTGTGAGGCCAGTTGCATTAAGGCAGTAAATGTCATCTGTTGCAATTCCAAATTGATCGTAGACTACTTTTCTGGCATAATTTTGGCAGAATTTTCTTAACTAGGGGCACAGTTTTATGCGGAACATTAAATTTCTTAAATGCTACCCGAACACTAATTCCTTGTTTGGCGATTCTCATTGCCAATCTCAAATCTTCTACTGAATTGACCGATGATTGTTCGTACTCTTTGTACACGGGGTTGTATACGTGACATCTAAAATTAATGTTTGAAATTAGAATTAATTAAATGCCATACGTGAAATACACTTTTTTAAAAAGAAATGACAAATCAATAAACCGCAAATACGAAAAATATAATGAGGTTATATTTTCGGCTGGCTTGGTGTCCTGCACAGAGAAAAATGTATTTAAATTTCATCAACAATTGTGTGGTATTGTAAAACAAATTGGTCTTAAAAAAGTGACAGGGACAATTTGTGTACAATTATAAAACAAGATTGTGTCATTTAGTTTGTCAAGATTTTGTGGAAGTCAATAGTAATTTTGTAGAATCAAATGAATAGTTGTGTATAAGTTTCCATAACAAATTGTGTTACTTATTAAAACAGAATGTGTAATGTTATTGTATACTATTTTATACAAAATTGTACAATTGTTGCGCTAGTGTGTGCCACAATTGCTTAATAGTATTTAACACAATTACTTGTTCACATTTATACAAATTGTGCAATACTCTGGCACAAATATTCTATACAGAAGGCTAGATATATCACAAATAAAATATATATTTTTACATATATTAAAATATATGTAACTAATATGTATATAGCTATACAATGTATAGTATTTACATACTATACAACGTGTAGTAGTATATACACGTATAACACTAAAATTTTCTTTTGCCGTCGGCTGTTTATATATAAATCTCGAATTTACATTAATAGCGACAATTACAAGTGGTGACATCTATAGGATGTCATCCATAAACTTTGCGAAACACAATAATTAGTAGCAAGCAGTTTGAACACTGGATTATGATTTCATTCAAACAAAATATTGTATTTTTCTAAACATTTTTTACAATTATACTTCAACATACTATGCTAGCTTATCCTCTACAACATTGTTCCAAATAATGCAGAACTAAATCTGACTGTGTTAAATAATTGTCGTAAATTCCTGTTAGACAATTCAGTAACGAAATCCTACACAACGCTGGACAATACGATTCTACAATTATAATATAAATTTCTCCAACACCGTTTTGAACAATATTGTGCAAAGCTCTTATGAAGTATTTCTCTCTGTGTGCTATGTCCAAAATACATACTTTCTTTGTTTGGCCCTAAAATATTTATCAGACAACTGTTCACTAGAAACAAAGCAATCTATATAAAGAAAAAATTCTTACGATTAATATGGCATAAAGTACTTTCCTATAATCGTTCTTGGCCAGCATCGACAATAAAATGAGCAGGAAAAGACAAGCCACTCTACAAAGTGCGGATGATGCTCTTTAACTGTTGCTTTTATTTATGGCTCTATTGGCAAAGACTGCCGGAATGTTCTGCCAAGATTTAAAAAACTTCTACTAACCACTACAATCTATCCCTATCTATTTATTCATCTATACTCCAAAAATATCGCTAAATATGATTTTAGGATAAGGATGATGAAGTCTAATATTCCAGATTTTATCATTTATCACAAAAAAACAATTTATTTTGGTTCTGAAATAAAGCGGCCGAAACTTTGCTTAGATAGTTTTGGTTCCGATTTTTAAAAAATATTATTTTCCAAGAAACGCAAATTGCGACGAAATACACAATTAGATCAATAAAGCTATATAAATACATATGTTGTCCCACAACTAGTTTCTATTGTATCTTATGAATTATGCAGAAGTAGAAGTTTGTTGTGTATGTACTTTACTCTATATTGCATTTGAAAATAAGCAAGTAAAAACATTAGGTTAAATTGGTTGGTTGCTGCAAGTGCATTGGCATTTTATAATAAAACACCTTTGCACCTTTTATTTTACAACAAACGTGTATTTTCAATATTACACTCAGTGATCAATTATCCCTAAATGATATGAAATGAAGTTAAACGGTTAGCGCATTTTCAACGCTCGTGTATTGTTGGTTGCATAAACATACAGTAAATGCAGTGCTTTGAGACGATTATTTTAAAATGCAACATGGAGTATATTGCATTTTAATTTAATAACACTGTATTCAAAGCTGAGTTCAAGAAAGAAATCTATATTTGAAATAACCATTAACAAAATTACAAAAAAGTATTTATTGCAATGATATGGATCATCTATTTGAGAATTTCAGCAGTTTACGACATATTAAAAATAAGCAATAGGCTACGATAGGTATCGGGTTTAGCCAGATAGCATTTTATATAATTATTCATGCAACAAATGAAAGGATGTACATGCTAGGGCAGTAGGTATATTCATGCTAAAGACTACATGCTTGATTATAGATAGTTTTATCCAATAAAAATACTAAAAATAGGACCATGATAGGTGTCGATAATATTTAACCTAATTTTATTAAAAAGGATATTTTATAAAAAAAGGAATATCATTTAATTTGATTGTTTTGTACTAAAACATGATGTATGTAACCCATGTTACATGTTTAGGATAGCTTGTCCATTTCTTTAGAAGATTTTTATCTTTTCTTAATGATGTGCCGATGATGGGACCGCAGATAGTATTTTCATTATCCTGGTAAGCTGAACCAGTTTCGGGATTATATTTCAATGGAAATATGAAAAATAGGTCATTATTATGATGTTTATAATAGTACATTTAACTTACTAATTTCTGTAATTAAAGGATTTGTATTAATTATTAAAGAAAATCAGCTGTTTTGTATATGTTGAAGGTTTTTTAAATTTTGATTTTAATGGGACATTTTTCGCCGTTGTTTGAACACAATCACTTAGAGGACTGTATGCTGGACAAGTTTGAGTATAATTTGATTTAATTTATGTTGATATTTGTGTAGGATCTTGTATAGCATCGTTGAACTCCTAAAACGTGCAAACAGATTTTTCATTTGAGTTTTTATTTTATTGTAAATATTTTTCTATGTAAATTTTATATGTATGGATTACCTAGTGTAGCTATGTGTTCATTTCTTGTAAAGATATAGCTGGAGATAATGTGTTTCCATAGTAATTTGAGTTTTAATGAAGTTTTCATCGTTAATCGTTTTTGTTGATTTTCTCAGTCATGATTGATTTTAAACTATAAGTGTATTACATTAATTTGTTCGACTTTATGCCAGCTATATTTCTGTTTTTCTATATTTAATTTTCAACATATGTTTTTGTCCTGTGACATCACGAATGTAGTGATTAGATTGTATTTGTGGAATTTTGTCATATTCGTCAATTGTTTTGTGAAAACATATAAAAAGACCAGGAAAAATTAACAAATTCAGTCGACAAAACGAATTTGAAAAGTCCACGTCGATTCGTAAGATTTTCTAAAAAAATAAAGTAAGGTTAAGTTATAATCATATGTTTTGGTAAACGTACGTCGAATGTAAGTATTTGTGGAATAGTTACCTGTTTATAAAATAAAGAAGAAATATATCCACATTTAGAACAATTATTTGGGATTGTCAATATTATTATAAACAATACAAAGAAGATTTATTTATTGATTTAAGAAATCGATTTATTTGAAAGATCGATCAGCTGACTGTTGGAAGCAGTTTGTATTACCAACAATGCAATTGGAGTAATTTAATAAAAGATTTTAAAAGGATCCGGACGATTATATATAAGGTATTTCAAAAGTGAAAGATTTTGTTCACATAAACAACTATAAAGTTATAAAGACAATTTTTATTTAAATCTAGAATTTGATTTTGATCATTTTGGATTGTTTTTAAATAACAAAGATATAACGATTAAACAATTTTGAATTTGTTTATTGTCAAAGATAATTCAATTTAGTTTAATGAATTCATGTAGTATTTGTCAATAATTATTTTATTGACTGATAAATTTATTTTATGTTAGTTTGTTGCAAATGCATACCAGTTTCAACCCCCATTGTCAGGTTGTAACTAAGACCTAAAACACTTGAGCAAACTCTAGAAAGATTTTCCTAATTTTGAATCTCTTTTGGTTAAACACTACTTGTGTTGTGTGTTGGATTTTTATTTTCGTTTTAACCACAATAAAAGTAAAAATCTGTGTTTGAATTTATTCATCTTTTTTTTATTTGATGTTCATACAAGTATCCATTGTTCTTATTTTCATACAGAGTTTATGCAGAAATCCAAATGCTTTGGTAGTAAGTCTCGTTCCAGGTACAGGAATGATTAAAGTCGAATTAAATATTTTATCTTATGCTCTATTAATATAAACCTGAGTCAGCTTAAAAGGGTAAACGAAATTTACTGTGTAATTTTTAATTTTTTATTATTGTTGAATTTCATCGCATTATTTTCGTTTTTACTGTATCATATTTGCACCAATTTTTTCTGTTCTTGTGTATATTAACTATAAAGTGTGTATTACAATATTATCTCGATTCAAGAAATGAGAATAGAAATTCACATTTCTATTTACTAGGAATAAATCCTACTTATATTACTCATTTCAAATAGGTGATGACTTATTTTACTGCACGCCTGGACTAATAAATGTTTTTACCGCTTGCGTGTGATACAGTAAATCAAGCAAAGAATTAACTAAAATTTAAATAAAATTGCACAACAAACGTATTATTGTTTATTGTATATTATACGTATTTAGTATTGTTTACAATACAACCTTTGTACTCGTAAATTAATTTGTGTTGACTGATTATATCTAGATTTTTAGATGAACATTTTTGCGTTTTTTCTTTTTGCACTATTTCTTATACCAGTGCAAGCTAATTGATATTTGACTCGTGATTTAAGGGTTGAAGCACATCGGGGTCACCACATGTAGTATTTGCTGTACTACGTTGAGGTTGGGATTGGTAAAAAGACTAATTTTTAATTAAAAACTTTATTCTTATAATGCTGGAAAAGAGAGAATTAATGTTTAACTGGTTTATTTAAGAATTCAGATCTGACTCTGTCTGGTATGGTAAGGCATGGTAAATCACTACTATACCTAAATTTGACTATTATTTGTATAGTCTTTAGTTACTATACGCTATTGTATAGTAAGTTCCCAGGTAGCAAAGGTACGTGAAAATGACATGAAAAACTGGTCACTATGTGACGTAAATGTCGTCGTTATATGACGTAGTAATGACATCCTAATCTCTCAGACCAATGACGTCATATACTAGACGTTGATTTCACGTTTTACAAACACGTTAATTTGACGTCTTTTCCAAATTATATTTGGTGCATATGAAGCTAGTAGTACTTTTTAAGATTATATATTAAAAAATATACAAAAATAAAACATATATTAAAAGGTTATATAGTAAAAAATATTAAAAATTACAAACAAGAATTTGCTCATTAAGATTAAAGATAACATAGTCTACAGTCTAGTTTCACTGATCATTGTCTCAGTATTTCTGTGTTTCCTTCTCATGCTTCCTTTAAAGTTTTCAACGATAAATCAAATACTATGAATAATAGGCATCGCCACAAAACTTTCCTTATAAGCTAAAAACCCAACGCATTTGCCAAATATTCCTGTAATAGGCCATAGTTTAAGTTAGCTGACAATTTCTTCACCACAAAAATGTCCAGTTCTTCAGATTTCAAATCCAAACTGACGGAGGAGGCAAACTTTTCACATAAACGGCAGAACAAAGACTGATACTGACAACCAAGTTGGACTGCGAACCTTTATCGCGTTAGCGATAAGCCTACACTAAGGTAGAGCAAAAAAATATAAGTTTGTTGGAATCTTGCTCCCCAGGCATTTTCTCATTTTATTCATCAATATAAATGACTACAGAAAAAATCAGCTCAAGCGGAGTACTCTAAGCCGTGCCCCTGGCAGCTGGTCTCTTTGCCATTATGAAGGAAACTCGAACGGAACATACTCATTTTTAATCAACGTAATCTGGTAATTAATACAATATAATACATGCACAAAAGAAATATAATGACAGTTGGCTCCACATTAGTGATTACTGAGTTACTTTTGGTAAAACTTAAGTTTAGCAAAACAGCCCCGATTTCGCTGATTTGTTTCGTATGCATAAAACACACCCTAAGAACACACCCCCACCAAAAAAAAACACGCGAAAAAGCGTATTTGCCACCAAAAAAAATTTTACATTGCACCCGAAACTGCGTTTAAAGCGAGGTTATTTTCATTTGGAAATCGTATGATTGTCTTGATCGTGTTTGTATTTTCTCTCATATTCGTCATTAGTATTACTTCAATTGCCATTTGGTATGAAACTGTAATTTCAATTGCCATTTAGTACTATATCGCTAGGTTAGGTTAGGTTAGGTTAGGTTAGGTTAGGTTAGGTTAGTACTATATCGCTAGGTTAGGTTAGGTTAGGTTAGGTTAGGTTAGGTTAGGTTAGGTTAGGTGCCAAATGGCAACCAGGACATCGCTACCTGCGGTTCTCATACTGTGCTTTTTGTGGTGTCTCCTACCTGCAAATGTGACGTTGCAGCTGATCATGACTGCTCGGAGAAGCCTCTTTTGTGGTGAACTTTCAAATTTTTTTTCTTGAAAACTACGCTTTTCCGCACTTTTTTTTGCGTTGTGAGTGTTGTGAGGGGGTGTTTTATGCTTAAAAAAAATTGGCGAAATCGGAGCTGCTTTGCTAAACTTAAGTAATTCCATTTTCTAGGTAGCTCTCTTGATGGGTATTGCCGGTGGGACTCGATGCAACGAGTTAACAAATTTAAGTATTGACGACATAGAAGACAAAGGATCGTATTTGCTTGTGAAAATAGCCGACACCAAGACATACGTCCCACGAAGTTTTAGTGTAATTTCAGAAGGATACCCTGTAAAACCGCTTGAATTATATAGAAAGTATGTGGCTTTGCGACCTGTCACTACCTGTCATCGGAGATTATGCGTGAAATACTCAGCAGGAAAATGCACAAGACAACCTGTGGGTATAAACAGACTTTCGAGAATACCTGCACACATTGCATCATATTTAAAGTTGCCTGAATCTGAACGGTATACTGGTCACAGTCTAAGACGTTCATCTGCCACATTGTTAGCAAACGGTGGAGGCGATTTGTTAAGCGTGAAAAGATTAGGTGGGTGGAGATCGTCGCAAACGGCCGAAGGATACATTGAAGATAGTGTTAGTACTAAAATAGCAACAGCCAAACGGATCCAAGGGGCACTAAATGAAGAACTATTAAATCTACCTTCAACATCATCTTCTCCACATCTAAACGTCGAAAAAAGCTTCGATGTAGTTGCAAACTCTTCTAGTTCTTCAACGCTATATTTTAACATAAATATTAATGTTCAGTTATAAAAATAAATAATTTGAAGTGTTTTAAGTGTAGAGTACATTATTTTATTAAAAATATTACAATTTGATAATTGTTCCGTGAGTCTTAATTTTTCTCTCACTAGTGGGTAATGTTCAACATTCCATGCTTCAAATCACCATAGTAATTCACTAATTATTCACGATTTTGGATAAAGGAATTTCTTATGTTTTGAAACTTTAGACTTGTCTTTAATTCTTTTGATATTAGGAATAGTATTTTTCTGAGACATATAAATTTTAATTTGGAAAAACCCGTTTATACCCTTGCCGTACCAAATCGCATTTAACAGTTATAACAAACAGAAAAGAATATTTTATTTGAGTCTCTTATCTTTTTTACCTTTTAACTTTCTTTTTTATGTCTTAATAAATGTATTTAAAAATTGTAAGTTGTACCTTAAGAAATGGCCTAAATACTTACCTGATAACATTTGAGTTCAAAGTATCCTTATATTTAAGGCTTTAAGCGGTAAGCTGAGTAATCCTATAACAGTTCTTTGTTGGAATAATCACTATTGTTGTGAAATACCGGTCATAAAAACCAATTTCTGCAAGCCAAACTATAACTGAAATTTGACCTGACCCGAAATAACCATAGCAGATTCATAATCTGCATCTTAAAAACCTTAAAAAAAGTTTATTAAAACCATTTTTGGAAAGTCCAATTTTGTTGTACCGTGTAATTGTTATTGCAAATAATTTAAACGCGAAATATACATAATAGGCCTAAAGAATGTTAATAAATAAAAAATTAATATCTCTTGTCAAAACAGGATGAATAGAAAAAAACATAATTAATACAAAACTTCTTTTCTAAAACGTTTTTTGCATTATTCCATAGAATTTGGAAACCATTTTATTTTAATAAAGGTTTGGGGAAAGTTAGTACAATTTAATTGATGTTAAATCAAAAATATCAATCGTTTAGAATAAATTATATTAACACAATTAATCAAATAATTTTTATTGTGTACCGCAGTAAACCATTTTGAAATGGAAACGAAAAAAGGTTGAAAGTATCTGTAGACTATCATTTAATAATATATCCATTATTATATTCGATTCGTTTTATTGATTTATGGAAAGTTTACATATACATATGTACAGCTAGTTACGTTTTGTGTTTTCTCTTCAATGAAAGTCGTGAAATTAGGCGAGTAAAACCTTGTCATCAACCTTGAATACATACTAATAATAATAATCAAGCATTTATATAAATCTTTTACTTCCTTTACTATTATTTATTTAATTATAACAAGTAAATGTATACATCAATTTTTATTTTAAATTTAAATATTACGCAAGCTATACATATAAGTAGTAAAAGTAAAGTACACATAAAAGAGTCATTCTTTATCACCGTAAACTGTAATAGTTTCCTGGCGTTTCCTCTGGAAACCCTTTCGTGCAGATAGAATTCTTGAACTTGATTCACCTATCCGGCTTCCAATTGGCAACATTTCCTTGTTGGCAAATGAATTCTGCTCTTCGGGCTGTTTAACTTCATCTAATAAATTGTAGTAAAACGTTAATTGTGTTGAAAATTTTATTTTTTATATGAAAAACTTACTTTCGCTATTAATATTTGTCTCCAAATTGGGTCCAATTTTTATAACTCGTTCCAATACTTGCATTATGTGTTTTTCGACCTTTGATATATCTGTAATCTCTTCAAATGATGTGTGGGCAGCTTTGATTTTATCCTTTTCTGATTTTGATAAAATGGTTCTAATAAGATAGCATAATGAAACGTCTAGAGTATCTTCCCAATTCTGAAAAAAGGGTATAGTCTCAAATATGAAATGAAAATGAAACTGAACTAATAAGAGGCCAGCTTGTTTACTAAAGTTATAATACTAATCAGATGAGTAGATCAAGTACAGCAAAATGCAATACCAATAAATTTAGCAGGGTAATAGTCATAACTAGGTATAGGATTTGTATGCACTTAAAAATGCTGAAATATGCATGCACTTGTGCACTATAAAAACGTGAAATATGCACTTAAAAATTATGAAATATGCGTTTAGTAGAAATTTTTAATAAATATATGCACTTTCATTATTAAAAAACACCTGTTTAGCGTTATTTACATTTTATTTACAGAAATTATTTTAATTAGACATCCTATGCAATAATTTAATTAATTATATTTTCTAAACATAGAGCGTTACAGTTCACAATGACGTACATTTTTAAATTTTCAAAAGTAAACATATGCCTATTATCCCTAAATATGATTTTATATTTTGAGAAACTCCGTTTCACATCGCAAGACGTAATTGGGGCATACTTAAAATTGTTTAATTCTACAAGCGAATAATGTTTTAGCTCGTCTAAAATGTCCCTCGTTAAGTTGAGACTCTTTGTCAACAACTACAAAACCATATTTCTCATTCCAACACTGCATGCAGAGCTGCTTGAACTTCTCGAACGTCATATCCCCGCTGACATGATCATTAAAGATATGTTTTAAATTAGTGTTATCTTGCTTAAAAATAATGATGAAGTTTGCGTTATCCCGTATGAGTTGTTTTGGAATTGCGGAATATGTCTGACATAAATAAAAACAATCGATATTTTTATGTCTTCCAAAACAGAAATAGTCTCTTATAGTGCTCTGACTATCGCAGACCACATCGTCGAAGATAATTACAGAGTTTGTTCTTGCATCCGTGGGTGGTAGTATAGTTTTGCAGGAGTCTTATTCGAAATATCCCACGGGTAACGATTTAAACAGATCACGCAAATATATATATTTGGGTTGATACAACGATTTACTGTACACATATACGTTTACGAAACGTAAACCGTTGGGATGTTCCAATAAACTAACCATTAGGTTGGTTTTACCGCACCCGGAACTACCTACGATTAGTCCTCGCTTGCATCCTGCTCCCAATAATACACTGTGCTTAAAGACTGCCGGTGTTGCTGAACAAGTATCACGATTTATAACTGGTAATCGATCTCTCTGTCTCACTAACTTTAGCTGTTCCATGACAAACAACGTTGTGATAAATCCTATGTGAGTTTAGCATATATATTACAAACCTAGAAGCGAACTTCCAGTCACTCTTCTCCGGTCTTTGGGGTAAGTGCTATAAAACATACTCCTCGACAATCTACAACTCCTTCGTCAACTCGTAAAGGCAAAGGTGTTATCAACACTCTCATCAATAAGTTACCGGTGGAATTGCATTTACCTGGATATAACTACTGCGGACCTGGCACTCGATTGCGAGAACGACTTGCTCGTGGAGATCACGGTATCAATCCATTAGACGACGCATGTAAACAACACGACATAGCCTACTCCCAGTCCAATAAAGTGAGTGAACGTCATAAAGCGGACCAAATCCTAAGACACAGAGCGTGGGAGAGGTTTCGTTCTAAAGACGCTACGTTTGGAGAAAGAGCCGCAGCCCTTACCGTAGCTGGTATTATGAATGGAAAAATAAAGTTGGGTATGGGGATTAAAAAAAAGAAACGGTCTTCAGCGATGAAACGAGGTTTCCTTACGTTTAACAAAGCTGTTGCCATTGCCAGAAAGCATATTGGTGGTAAAGTAAAAAAGTTCTTTTTAAAACGCTCTGCTCGACTTGTACTGTCAGCTTTGAAACGGAAACGTATTATCAATCCTCGATCACGAATTATACCCATCCCCAAAAAAGGTGGTATACTGCCCCTCATTCCCTTATTTGCTGCTTTGGGAGCTCTGGGCTCACTGGGCGGTGGGGCAGCGGCAGTTGCAAAAGCCGTTAACGAAGCCAAGGCGGCTAAGGAGACCCTAGAAGAAACACGCCGACACAATAAGGCTATGGAAGCCGCTTCTCTAGGGAAAGGTTTATATTTGAAACCATACAAAACTGGATTGGGACTATATTTACGTTCAAAAACTACCGTTGAAACTACCACGCCGTGCGTTGACCAATGTCGATCTTTCTAAGTATATTCATAAATTAAATATTCCCTGTTTTAGAGGCATCTTTATGCGAAATGAACTGCCGCAACGAATCCATCCAAACAAAACCGGTATTGTAAATTTAGATAGTGAGGAAGGAGAGGGAACGCATTGGACATCGTATATAAAACGTGGTAGACAAATTTTGTACTTTGACAGTATTGGTCAGATGAAACCTCCACTAGAACTTGTTCATTACTTTAAGAGTGACGATGGTGGAAACGCTTTTTATATGATAACGCTCGATAAAAGTTTACAGTCTGCATTGGACTTCCGACATGTCGTTGACCTTCATCTTATCAGATAAGAGTTCCATATTAAGCTCTGATTTTAATCCACCAATATATTTAGATACGACCAAAGAATGGGTTATGGGATTGACCAATTTCGAAACGTTTAACAGCATTCCGAACGTTACTGAGGAAAATAATGTGTTTAAAATTGGACAGAAAGCTATACATATACCCACCGGATCTTATGAAATAGCCGATATAGCAGCTTACATTAATTCTCAATTAAATTCTATAACTGTGTCCATAGAGCCAAATCACAATACTTTAAAAACAATGATACGAGCTGACGAAGTCATAGACTTTTCGGTTAAACACTCTATTGGACCCTTATTAGGATTTAAGCCGTTGAAGTTGAAAAGAAATGAACGTCACGAATCCGATGTTCCTATTAACATTATTAAAGTCAACTCGTTACTTATAACGTGTAATATTACCACTGGTATTTACGTAAATGGAATTCCGAATCATGTCATACATCAATTTTTTCCGAGTGTTCCTGCTAGATTCAAAATAATTGAAGCGCCTGACCATGTACTCTACTTACCAATCAACGTCAACACAATTACCAACATTACCCTTAAAATAGTTGATCAAGATGGTGACCTGGTTAATTTTCGTGGAGAAACCGTGACGATAGGACTGCATTTGAAGAGCATTAGCGATGGTGTTCAAGTATAATACTGCTTGTACTGTTCGCTCGGATTATAAAAAAACTTGTTGTCACCAAAAACAGGTTAGTCCGCAATCGCTAGCCGATCAAGTGACACAGAGCAACCGTTTATTTTCACGTCTCGGTTTTACTGTTCTACAATGAGTATACTAAATGTGAACGAAAAAGTTTTCGTCGATAATTCGATCGTAGGTGCCGAATTCCACACCCATCAACCCTATACAACTCGTTTTGAAAACAATGACGAAATTCGAATACCGATTCAAGAAGACATATCCACATTACCCTCTCGCAGTTATCTGTACGTAGAAGGCACGTTATTGAAAGAAGATGGTGCCCCATCTACTACGGCTAAACTATTAACAACGGAATTTCATATCTGTTTAGTGATATTCGCTACGAATTGAATGGTGTTGTGGTGGATTCTGTAACGAAAGTGGGACTTACGTCTACCATGAAAGGCTACCTTTCCTACAACGCAAGCGATAGTGTCAAGTTACAAAATGCTGGATGGTTTCCTGAAGGTAATAGCACTGTGATGGATAGCAAAGGTCATTTTAGCGCCTGTATACCTCTGTCAATATTATTGGGAATTTTTGAAGACTATGGAAAAATTATTATGAACATTCGTCAAGAATTGGTTTTAATTCGAAGCAATTCCGATATTGATGCTATAATATCCACGGATGCTAATGAAAAACTTAAAGTTAGCTTGAAAGCTAATATTCAGCCAGGGCTAGCAGAAAAATTATCATTGACAAAATACATCGGAAAAAATGTTGATACTAAGGTGGCGTTTAGAAGTCGGAAAACACATATCTATCCAGCTATACCACAAACCGATAAACATAGTTGGTCTATTAAAACATCCACCAGTCTAGAAACACCTCGTTAAATTATCCTAGGTTTTCATACTAATCGCGATGGACAGTTACAGAAAGATATGAGTGCATTAGATCCTTGTGATATACAAGATGTGACCGTATTTTTAAATACTGAAAGATATCCATACGATCAGTTGAATATTAATTATGACGAGAACCGTTTTGCTACCTTGTATGAAATGTATGCCAATTTCCAACGATCTTACTATGACAAACCAAACGAGCCCATTCTAACTCCATCGAAATTTAAACCATTGCACCGCTAATCGTCATTGACTGTTCGCGACAGAAAGATTCCTTGCTAGGGAAAGCTGTCGTTCTTCGAGTTACTTTCGAAACTCATAAAAGCATTGCCGCTAGTACTACTGCATATTGTCTAATTTTGCATGATCGTATGTTTACGTATAATGCACTGACAAAGCAAGTACGACAACTGTAAACGACTACTTACGACGATTGTCGAATTATTACATTTATGAAAATGAAGATTTTGAGCCTCGTTTAGTTAGCCGCTATGCGTCTTGTAGTAGTCGTTCAAGGCTTTAAGATTGGTAACAACAAGTTTTTGCCTAAAGAGTTAGCTATTTACGATGGTTGTAAAATAGCTCATTATGTATTTAAACCACCTTTTCCATTTCCAACGTTACCTGCAGAACTCCGAAAACAAGCACATTGGTTAATAATCACCACTGCATTGTTTGGTCTAAAGGCGAGACTCCGACGTTCATGTTTCCAGACATTCTTCGGTACGCGACGACATCAGCTGAAGTGATTTATGTAAAAGGGCGTGAAAAAAAGGAATTCTTACAAAAATATCTTTCAACGTCGATTGTTGAATTTCCAGAACATCCAGCACTACCGGAGGTTAATGAAGTATCATGTTTCTATCATAATAAAAATCTATGTGTATGTGCTTTATCTAATGTTTATTGGTTATATAATGAATTTATAATGAAGTAATGTTTAATAAAATGCATATATTTTTTTAAATATTTTATTTATTGTTTACGTATTATAGTTTACAAGAATACAAAACTTAAGTACTAAAGCATTCAAGGTAAATAAATGTTTGTTTTAAAATAAAAGGCATATTCCCACACTACCATGCACCGTACGGAATTATTCGTTTCGTTGAAAGTCACCTTTTTCTTTAGCTTGTCCATGATATTATAACACATAACCCTTAACATCGTTCGCAATTCTATCGGACTGAACTGCTAATAGCTCTAAACCGCTTATGACATTTCCACTCGTTGGTAAGGAAGTTAAAACTTGTTTCAAATTCTCATACACATCCCCTTCTGCTTCGACAAGACCTTTTACCAAGGTTCGATAAAAGTCTATGAATTTTTCTTCTTCTAACAGCTTCAATCGTGACTTGACCATTGTAAGTAGTTCCATTAACTTAACTACACTTTCGACTCCTAACCATACTTCGGTGTTGTCACGACGATTCTGAATTCTCATAGTTCTCTTATCTTGTACATTTCTAAACGTAATCGTCTTGTAGAGAAGGGGTATTGGTGCATAATATTCATAGCTATGTAAGAAGTGTTTGATGATTGCGTGATTATTTTCAAAATTTTCCCATTCTTCCAGGTTAAATTTGATGTAGTCGTTTTTCATTCCCGACAATCTCACTTGTGGTGTTAACTCTATAGGGCAGAGTCCGATGCTAAGTAGTTTGCATCTTTGTTTGTTTAAATAATGCGCTGTAGCGTAAAATAATGGCTTCAGAATGTTGCAACCTTCGGATGAGGATTGATGGATGGATGCATGTTGGGTGGTGATTTGCTCATCTCGAGATAACTTTCGAACCGGATCTTTGAACTCCATCGGAACATTCTTTATAGTTTGAAATGCTTTCTTCATCAAAGCCATTATAACACAACTAACCCATATCACTACCATCCAGTTTATATAGAGCCTTCTTAATGGAAAAAAAGTAAGGGAGGGGTATATGGTTCAAGGTTACCGATTGGAGTAGGAGATAGTTAAGTTCCCTTTACGTAGAGATTACATCTCAATCGATCCTAATACAATGCCAGTGTTACCTGTAAAGTTGTTGGTGGTGCTAAGTGCAGTGTACGACGGTATTCTGTATGTTGCTCAACCATCGGACTCTGTTTCTGGATCCATTGTGTTTTCCCGAGGTCCTACTAGGTACGCACTGACCAGTGACATTCTTCACGGTGTCAACGTATTCACTGTATCCCTAGACAACGTTTCTCAACCTCCTTCCTTCTAAATTAAATATAATTATTCTAATTACTCTATCGAATCAAATTGGCAATCTCTCGGGACTAATCGTGATCCTACCATTTGCAACATTCCCGATCCCCCCTCGAGCTCCTGTATAATAGTGACAACAATATCAGTTCTATTCGCAGTTATTACTTTACTTTCCCTTATTGTGTACCTAACCATTTATCGGTTTAATTTCAAATTCGTCTGTTGTGAAAGTTAAGTATGAACGACAACGTGATCCAAGGTATGGAGGAGGTGCGGGAACAAATACTACGGCAGTTTCCTCGATTTTTAAAAACCGTTGAGAACGAAGATGTTCTTAATAAACATGTTGAATTACTTGCAGAAGTCACTTTCGTAGTTAGTGGAACACTGATCAATGGAGCATTCGTGGACATTTCGCACACCATAACAACAAATCCGCATTATGTGACTGAACCGTTAGAAGATTGGTTTCAACTTAATGTAATAGAACCAACTTGTCACGAGGTTGAAAAGTGTCTTGAAGATTTAGCTTCTTTGGACGTAGAATTTTCTCACATCTGCATCGTTCGCTTTTTGATAAAGTAAATTATACATTATATATCTAAAATGTTATTATGTATACAATATAATAAAAATTACATAATATAAGAGTTTTTTATTAATATTCCTTTAAATAAACAACATATGTTAGAAAAGTTTTGTGTTATTGCACTTATATCCCAATCGATGCAAGTTTCTATGCTGTATCGCGACACTGACATTGTATTTGATATTACTCACAATTTATCTTTTCAATATTATAATAGAAAAAATTTTATTGGGGTGTTTGAATTCGAATAACAAAAGCCACTCATAACATTCTTAGACGAGTATAGTTCCGAGAGCCAGAGTTTGAGGTTATGTATAGGCTGAGGGTGTGGTCAATGAAGCAATTGCTTTCCCCACTCTTCTCAAATTCTGGTGGGGTGTTTGAGTTTGATTTCAGTCAAGATTCTGTATTACTCAGTCAAGATTCTGTATTACTCAGTTACACATCGAAATGGGTTGGTTGCATTCTTGGACACTTGAAACGACTGTTGATGATGGTGAAATCGTGTTTTCTTGTTATAAAACTCACAACACTGGTTTTTTAATTGAAAGAAGAAGACTTCCGGATACTATAGTTATACTGAGTGAAGCCGACAAAGGTTATTCTTCGTGTTCTGGTTTAGAAATTCTATATTTAAAAGAAGATGGCGAAGTCATGAATACTCAAGGAGTCATATGTACCGAACGTGCTTTGGAACATCGCCACGCTATTAACCTTTTGCCTGATAAATGCGACCTCATCTTCCTCAAAGGCATCTGCACTTCAGATTGGGATGAATTGAGTGATGAACCTGAACGGAACAATTGGTGTAATAAACCTTACAAACCGAATTGGGCAACGTTCACTGCAACAAAGTGGTTAACGGAAAAAGAATTTAACGATGAAAGAGAACTCAGATTTCGTGAAAAACGTTTTCCTTCGGGAGTCACGCCTTACCTGACGAGAGATATGGATTCAAATAATTGTTATGTATTTAATTGTTTACGAGATATTGTTGTAAGTAATTTAATAAACAACTAATAAATTGTTTCATTGCTTTGATCTACAACATTTTTTTATAAAACCTGAACCTTAAAATTACAGAAGCCTTAGCAGAAAGTCTTAACCTTGAACCGCTAAAAATCTAACCTTTGCAGGAAGTATAATAAACCTTCACCTTAAAAGTCAGAGAAGCCTTGACCTTCAGCTTAAAAATCAGTGAAGCCTTGACCTTTAACCGCCAGAAAATCTAGCCTTGGAGGTTGACCTAGGCAGAAAGCAGAAAGTGGTAGGAGGTGGTCCCAGAAACCCCATTCTTTCCCTACTAGGATATATCCAGAATTCCAGGTGTTTCAAACGCGAATACACCTACTATCCATTTTTTTTCTAGAGTCCTCTGACTTTGAAAGAGTATTACTCGGGAACTACTGAACCAACTTAAATATTTTAAAAACGAGCCAATAGTAAATTTATTTCTACATACAAAAGTGAAATATTATATTTCTAACTGGTATACTTTTGTTTTTATCGGACGATACGCAATAAAAGGTACCCATTTTTAGGTACAATTTCATTGAAAGTAAGTTAACTAATTCTTTTCTCAGAAAGTATTTGTCATAGATGTATGAGATTTTTGTAGGGGTTAGAAAGAAACCTTGCGGTTCTTATGTTATCAATTTTCAGGCAAAAAAGCGTTTTATTTAAGATTTATGTGAGAAAATATCGAACTATGCATTCTTGTCTATTAATAGAGAAAGCGTCAAATATTTTTCGCTAAATCAACACTTTTCGTGTGTAGACAATATTTTTTTCAAAAAAATGTTCATAATTTTAATAATAAAAATACGGAAACAAAAAAACGATTTTTGATAACTAGCGTTTTCGGCAAAAAACGTTATTTTTGTTATGGCACTTTTATTGTAAAAATTCGGAACATTTTTTTAAAGAAAATAATGTCTACATATGAAAAGTGTTAATTTAGCGAAAAGAATTTGACGCTATCTCCATTAATAAACAAGTTCACTATTTTTTTATATAGATCTTAAATAAAACACTTTTTTCTCTGAAAATTAATAGGATAACAACAGCAAGGTTTCTTTCTAACCCCTACAAAAATCTCATAGATATATGACAGATACTTTCTGAGAAGAAAAAAATTTAATTTACTCTCAATGAAATTGTCCCTAAAAATGAGTACCTTTTCTTATGTATCGTCTGATAAAAATAAAAGTATATCAGTTAGAAATATGATATTTTATTGTTGCATGTAGAAATAAATTTACTATTTGCACGTTTTTAAAATATTTAATTTGGTTCAGTAGTTCTCGAGCAATACGGTATCAAAGTCAGAGGACTCTAGAAAAAAATGGATAGTAGTGCGCCTCTGATGTTTTGTTCGATGTCCAGGTCAATAGTGTAATACACTTTAAACTGCGACCACTATAGAAAGTTATACATTTCACACAATCTAGTAACCGTGAAAATGGCTCATTGATCATAATTTCTAAAATGAACGGTAATAACCGTGGGAAATGACTTCCTACGATCAGTCGTTCTATTAAAACGCCATAGATGTCAACACATGCAATGTTTTAATATTCTTAATTATTTGAAATATAAAAGTTACAAATTTATTTTATTTAATTAATGTTTTACATTTAATTATATTTTGAATGCAAATCCATCTAGAATAATTGTCGCATCGGCGGGAAATCGAACCCTGGACGCAGCCCTCATACTGTTCAGCTATCTAGGCAAACTTAATTTAGTTATTATTACTATATAAAGTTATTAAAAATTAAAAACGTCAATTGACGTAATATTGATTAATTTTTTAGATTATTATATAATTGTTAATATTACAATAAAAACAATGAAAGCTTTTATAATTTGCTATATAATTCACAAGTGCAAACGCGATGGATATACTTAAAGCTATCTTCCTTGTCATCACAATACCTGCCAGAATATGTTTACATTTTGCGGCAAAGGGCTTAATAACTTTCACAATTGAATTGTGATTGTTTATAAAAAATTACTTTTTGAAAACGAGTATATACGTATGATTATTTACCTGAAAGTACTAAATAGTAGATTTACGGAGATTATACAGATTGTAAACGTATTATTACTATTGTCTTTAACAATTTAATATTTACTTTTGTCGTTTTCAAAATGCTAGATTTATCATGAGTGAATCCGATAACGGGAAAATTGGGTGTACATTTGTACACCTCCAAACATCGTGGAAGCTGCTGTTATTACATCTCGAAATCTACAGAGATTTCCAATGCGGGTATAAATTCTAGGTTAAATATTTTTCTTAGCTTTTGGTGGTTTATTACTTTTTTTTGTTGTCATAGCTAAAGTATAGTATGTAAAGGTGTAATTTCACTGATGCAACACTAGGCGACATGTCACATGCCACATGCCGTCTAGCGTTGCTGACGCATGTGATGGGCAAATACAATCAACGTATGGCATGGCATAGACGCATGTTTTATGTCGCTACATGTCGCTTCGGTTGAAAGACTCAATATAGCATGCGTCATTGCTCATGCTCATGCGTCATGCCACATGTTGCTTAAATGTTACCTCAGTGGAATTGCGCCTTAAGCAATGCAAACACGCCAATTTCACACTCGTGGGCAATTAGCACTTTTCTGCACTTGTAACACAATATACTATTGTGAATGTATTTTACACTCTACGCCATGCTGGCAGCGATTGTTAAAGTGAATACAGGGTGTTTCACTTAGCTTTCGTATAAATTTAATGTGTGATAGTACTCGTCCATAGGAATAAAAAATCCTTATGCCATTTTTGATTTTACGCACATCGAGAAAAATTGCTAAAAAGGCATTTTGTGAACTGCTGAAACGTATCACAACCTACCTCACATACAATATCAAATATCTTGTTTAACAAACGAAAGGGTAGGTTTAAAAACAATATTTGGGCAATTATACGCATTGACCGCATCACATTTCATTTTGTTTGTTTTTAGACTGTTTATTGAGAATGAGCTATAAAGCTGTGATAGAAAGGAATGGCATGTTTACATTCTTTTAGTACATTATTTCTTTATTATTATTGCGTTTTAGGGACGAGTTTCTTTACTATAACGTAACCTTGACTTACTTTTTTACTTTGATAGCTAAACACTAATAATAAGCACAAATTCCCTTCTGTTGGAGTTAGACACGCTATCTTTAATAACATTTTCTGGAAGTGGTACATTACAAAACATGCAAAGATATGTAATTTATTTTTAAATAAAAATAATGAAGCACGAATAATCGTAATAATATGAAATCAATAAAACACAATATCAATGCATTCTTTGTAACATTACATGAAATGTGTTTTATGTAAAATTTATTTACTTTTATCAAATAAATAATCACAGCGAAAAAGCTACATTAGCGAAATGCATGATTTTTATTTTACTTACTTACTTAATCCTAAGCCTTCCTACCATTAAGTGTAAGGCTGGATTTTTATTTTAAATATCTAATAAATAGAAAATTAGAGACTGAACCTTAGTAGGAATAATTCAAACCTGCCTAATACTAAAACCTCGAGTAAAATTAAAAGACAGTGATTGAATCTAATCATCTGAATCACATTTTAATTACTACTTTTATTACTTCGTAAAGCTACGCAACCTTTCAGGATAATTTAAAAGTTGATGTTAATGTTCTGAAAGGCTACCTATGAAAGAAAATTTTATTGTGTTTACAAACATATGTTTTTAATGTTTACAAGAATTTAAATAGATGCTCCTTTCTATTGTTAATGAAAACCGCGTCAATAATAACTAATCAGTAAATTTACTCTTAAATTACCTGCAAATTAACAAACTTAATAAAACAACATTGCAAGACAGCCCTGTATTGTAAGTAGTTTATTATTAAATTATTATTGATAATTTTAAATTGGGCAAATACATAAATATCCTCAATAACTGTTAATGTGTTATATAGATACATTATTTTAGACATGGAGAATAATTAATTAAAAATAGTGCGGTGATCTATGAATGAATAAAATAAAATACAATATCCACCGTTCCAAATATAAACATAAATTATATACGGTGGATTAAATTGAGAAAACACCACAGATATTCTTTATTCCTCTCAGCTAGTTCAGGTTTGCTCAGTAAATCATAAATTATTTAATTGCGAGACTCTTATTTACTTTTATGCCTGGAAAGAAGAAAAAACTTATATCGTAAGCACTAAAGCTCCTGCAAGCTGGACACAACTGCTACTAAACTCTGAATTTAAAAGGAAAGAACGCTGGATGTTTGTATTAACATCAGTTAAACACATATGTAAAATTGAAAACACAAAAACTTTATTAAACAAACAAAAATAAAGATAAATCAAATAGAACGTCAAAATAAAAATGAAAATGTTTTTCTAGTTAATACAAATGTTAAATTGAAAAGTGCCTTCTTAGGTTTGCTCAAACTTTATAAATAGTAGTAGAGATCTGACATAGGATAACTACGGTCATTCATTTGAACAAACCAACACAAATAAAATTTATTTATAAATAAAAAAATTATTTATTCAATGACAATAAATTTTATAAAAAGAAAATTAAAATCGTTTTATTTAACTGAAAACAAATAAATTCTGAAAAGACCTTAACAAACTAAACCAAATAATTTAATATTTAAGGATGAACTTTATCAAATAATTATTTATAAACTCAACCAATAATCATTTATTTTTAACCAACCTGGTGCATTATCAAATAGTTCCCTTTTATATAAAAATCCTTCTAGTAGTAACACTGCGATAAAACCAAACAGCTGACTTCTTGTTTATAAAATCGATACAAAATCGATGAAGAAAATAAATCCAATCTGAATTTATTAAAATAATCACATACACTTGTAATAATAGTTGCACAATAATTAAATCTTCCTTTACACCTAGAAGATTATCCAGGTAACACCTTTAATTTAGTTTTAAACTTTATTTATTCAATGACATTTGCGTCAAAACATATGGTTAACTATCTAACCTCAAATTTACAGATATTTTATCTGGAGCCGGGCATAGCTTCTGCCTTCTACGCTATATCGACTAATTTTGTTCCAATTTTCCCCAGCTTATATAGTTTCTGCCATAACAAATGAAGACTATGACACTTTTTCAAAATAAAAGAAAATCGAGCAACGCTCGTGACATCACTAATCCGAACAGCTGTTTTTGGATCAGCACTAATCCTAATTCTGTTATAATAGGATTGTAGCGCTTAATACCAAGATCAAAAAAGTATTATACATCTATGGTCCTAAAATGTATCATAACGAAGATATTCAAGGAAAACCTTAGACAATGTACAAGACTCGTTACGATCTAATTCCATATACAAATTAGAAGAAATCAAGGTTCATCCTTTACAAAATAGCTACAGGAATACATGATATAGGTAACACAATTAATCTATTCATAGAAATATCTTTACAATTTAATATAAACATGATTTTTACAGTGTACGAACTACAATGAATACCAATTGATGCTTATACAAATGCCAGCCTAAGTATGAAGTCAACGTTAATCAAATTGTGCACAAAATGTCCAGCATACACTGCTCTAAGCACATACATAAAAACAATGGTGAGGGAAAGCAGGATAAAAGCTTATAAGAGTCAGTTAACACGAAACTAGAGGATTCATACCTTCTTTAAATGAAGTAACCAGATATCTTGTAAACAAATTCAAAGATTAATTGTAATGTATCAGTCATAATAAGATTGACCTAATTAATCTATTTTTAGCTAATTAGCAACATAAACTAGAGCTGGTGTCATGGAATATAGAAAAATCTATCTAACGCAGAAAATTGTAATGTGTAAATTCTAATATGGAAATTGCTTCCTCCTAACAAGTGGAAAACCGTCCCAAATGTAACATGGGTTGCATAAACATGATTATAGTCAAGCAATCTAACTAACTTATATCCTTTTTCTAAAATTAAAACCTATTATTATTATGCATGAAAAAGCTAGATTATGTTTGCATGAAGTCTTTATTTTTAAGTTTTTAATTTAAGTATTAATGAACCTAACTGTGGTCCTATCTATACCCTTTTATTAGTTATGTTTATGACATAACATGTCCCTCATTTAATTGTAAATCTGATATGAAATATTTGTTTTAACGTCAACGAACTATCGTTAGAAAATTTTCAAAACGGTGGAATTATTACACCGCAATAGATTTAATACCTTTTTTGCATCATCAAACAACGTGCAAAATTCAAAATAATACTGTAAAATCTACCTCTCACCTGTTCAGAGGATACGAAACTCAAGTGAAACACTCTTTTAAAAAGTTATTTATTTTAAAATACCTTTTTGATTACCTTTTAACTATATTTAAAGACTGTTTATTATAACTAATCCATTTTTATATATTTTTTTTAATTTATAAACTTTCCCTTATATTTATTCAATTCCACATGTGCTCCTCTTCGCTGACAGTCTATTTGTAGATATAAAATAATATAAAACAGTTAAAACAAACCTGTCCATCCAAATCGTAAACAGCTGTAGAAAATGCTGTCTCTAATGTTGGTTGTATATCTTTGTTTATGTCCATTACCTTTATTAAATTTAAAAGTAACTGCAAAGCGCATGAAAGTTCATTCTGCGCTTTTACTAAATTATTTAGTTCCAATTCCAACTCTGTTGCAACATTTATTATTTCACTGTAGGTGTTATGTAGTAATTTTTCTAAATTGGAAAGTGGTGTAGGATTCTTATCTTTGAACTTAGAAATTAACCTTTTCTGAATTATCCTGAATTGACCTCCAAGTTGACTTAAATTATTCTAGAAATCATTAATATTGACTTACAATTACTTTATAGTAATATAATAACTTGAAAATTACCTGCAATTCATTTACATGCTTCCTCTTCTCGAAGTGATTTCTGACGTACTTGAGAAATTGCTCTGTTGGTAGTGATGAAGTGTAGCTTACTTTAAAATCTACCCCTGAGAAGTGTTTGTTTAACCTAAACACCATTTGTTTAATTAAAATATTTAATGAGATCAACGAATCTGACTGTAGGCGATATCTTTGAGAATTCTTTGCTGAAAGAATCGTTACGGAACTTCCAACTTCGTGTATCATTTTAAAACCAATCGCATTGCTAGAAAGAGATAATGAACTCTCTCCAATAAATTCTGCAACAAAAAAATATTTATTACTCTAATATCATCATTTGTTTTTACTGTACGAGATGAGATGCTATACACGATATCTCGAAAACTATAACTGCCGGAATTGAGGCGCTTTTTAAGAATTACATAATATAAAGTTGAAACACCGGATGGCTGTATATGTCTCTTACTGTTTTCCGTCCCTTCGGGAGCAACAGACTTTTGGCGAGATGCTCCAATACTGCAACCGGAACTAGAATAAAACTAAAAGGGACGAGAACCGAATAAGAAAACAAATACATAATGGGAGCTTGAAAACATAAAAAGACGAGATAAATATGTATCGAAATAGATGTTCTGAACGTGACTTTGTAGTAGAGCAAATGCGATACCATGAAAAAGATGTGAATCTACAGCTGCAGTTTCGTAAATGTTTCACGTCGTCGTGCACTTGTTGAATTGTAGAATCAAATACCGGCCGAATAACTGATAAAATGGTTTCCTGTTTTGTGTTTATTTAAACAAAACCAACATATTGCAATGGTCACTTTTGAGCTAAAGAGAAAACAATATGAGAAAGTGCATTCGAGTATAAACTTTGGAGATTTATTGTTCATTTGAACAACAATTCAACCAAGTCTGTGGTTCTTGAATATCATTAAATAAAACATAAATAATGTCTTAACGTAGTGCTCAGATTAGAAAACTTAATACAAAAATGAAATACGATAAATCAAGTTGGAATAGCATATCTTTATTAGAATACAAGTGTTTATAATATCAAATACAAATCAGGATGGTAAGAGAAAGGAGATCTTAGTTAAAGGTCAACCTGAAAAAGAAAATTTTGTACATTAATTAAGGATATCAATGGATCATATAAAATCAAGACTACACTTTCAATAATAATGCAAAATTGAAATTTTAAATAAAGAAATTAGTTGTTCCTAACTATAGAAATATGCATTATTGTTGAAAGGGTAGTAAGAATGATCAAAGAAATGTGATATATCTGATAAAAATAAAATTAAAATTAAAATAAATGAAATATAGGTTTCTCAGAGAGATATGAATAATACGCTTTTGTTTGTTAAAAAAGATTGTTGTTTTTGTAAGAAGCTCTTAAAAAAGAAGTTAAAAAGTTAATAAATATAGAATAAAAGTCTTGTGTTTTATTTGGAAAAGGAATAGTTAAGTGTAAGAAGTAAGGGAAGATAATAAATTACTAAATAAGTTTGGAAAAGAGAAGATAGAAGAAAATTTAGAATATACCATAAAAGTGGGGGTAAAATTTATCATAAATAATAAAAAGAAGAGGATAGATATAGAAGAGTAGATTTTAAGTAGTTCAAGAAAAGTAATTAAACATAGGAGTGAGACAATTTAAGAAGATTAGCAATACTTAATGTGGTGTGGAAGATTTAGTCAGTAGCAGTTCCTGTTGGAGGTATACCAGTAGATTGAGAGGCCAATTCAAGATTAACCGAAGAGACTTACCGGAGGTGCAGAAGGAAGTATAAAGTTACCTATTCAACAAGGGCCGATGGAAGAGTTAGTAGGTTTGTGGTCCATCATCATCATAGAGTGCAGAGGTGGTCTGCAGATCCTGTTCAACTTCAGTCGTCGGTGTGTCTTGGAGGAAGAGTGAAAATTGCAAGACGTGTATGTGCAGTGAAAGTGCAGTTAAATAAGAGGAAAAAGGAGTGGTTTTATCCATTAACATTCTAGGAAGGAATAAATGTAAGTTGACTGGGTAAGATTTCTTTCTTTTAACATCCAAAACAAAAGAGTGGTAAATAAAGAGGTTAAATAAATAATTGATTTGTTATGGTTACTTGATTTTATATGCATTAAGTTGGGAACTGTCATGTATGACAGTACTGATATAAATGTCAATGGTTATCTATAACCTTACTTTATTTAATAACATTCAATAACCACAATAAGTAAAATTTAGATCATATAATAAAAGAACCTATGGTTATATGATTGAATGAATAGTCTCATATTAAGAACATTAAATAAATTCAGTTGTGCGACCCTGAGATATCATAAAGTAATTTCTTTCAAAACAAAGAACAAATAAGAATTTTTATATAGAGAAATATTTTATAAATAAACCTCACTACAATATGTATCTTTACCAAAAATGAATTAAAACACATAATTGGATTCTGTAGCATTAAACAGAATAATGTTTATATTTAGATTAGTCTTGACCTTATCGGTCAAGTTGATAATTTTGTCCATTAGAAATTAGTTCAAGGAGCAGATATTGACTCCATATTACAGGTGTTTCAAATTGATTGGTTTCAACTATATATAAGGGTAACAAGCCAATTATGTGCAATCTCAAAGGCTCTTACGTATAAAGAAGCATCAACTTCAATACTTTTATTATTAAGGGACATATTCCATGAACTATTTTTGAAAGAACTTTACGAGATCTAAGTGTATTATTTAGAAAAAAATATTTTACCTAGCGAGAAGGTTATTAATGTTAATATGCTCACACATGAAAATCCAAACCCAAAGCAAAGTTTTCCAACACTGCATAGTGTATACTGTATATCCTTTTGACGTTAGCGTGTTGCGCTTGTATAAACTGACCTAGATGTTTAAAAACCAATCTAGCTACAGTCAAGATTAAATTTGAGCATGACATCGGGGTAATATAAAAAGGTTGTGCTTCTTCGAGTACCTACTCATCGAAAATAGTATTAGAAGCTACCTTACGAGGGAGTTTTATACTATTTATTAAGATATAATTAATATTAAGATCTACCTTTAAGAAAACTATTTTGATGATTTACTGTAATTCTTTCTTTTCTAATTAAAGATTTATTAAAGCTATTAACTGTTATTTTTATAATATTATAAGATTTTTAATTGTAATTATTAAAATTTTTCTTTAATTATCTTTTCTAAAATGGAAACTAATAGATATAAATATATACAGTTAGTCAAGACCAGTTACCTAGTTTTCATATAAGAAAAAAGGGCATGGTATTTACTATCACTCCATTTTTACACTCGCGTTGGCCGCTACATGATTTCGTGACGATTGATGGTTTCTGATATCGGAGTATACGCCGCTGCACAGTTAGATTATTTTCCACACGCCGATTATTGTCTAATAATTAATAATAAATGAGAATCAATTATAAACATCATTCTGCTATAATATATTACGATACGAAATCTGTAAGTGCTTTATGGCAGATACAGGAAACGTTGGAAAAACGAGACCCAAAGGATCGAGTTTTTCCAATTTTCGATATAGATATGTTGTAAGAACTTAACGATAAGTATCGTATGATATTTTTTGCGCTAACACTATTTAAAATAAATGTATGTATAACGAATTTTTTTATTTAAAGTCGACGTTGGCTGCGAAACGTTCATAGTGAACATACCGCAAAATATACTGATCTTACTTTTGTAATATTGCAATGTCAATTTCTAAGCGTTAGCTGTCACCAAATTACAAAAGTAAGGTTAGTTATGTCCTACGGTATGTTCACAATGCACAGGCGCATGCTGGCCCACCGGGATACCGGGAGTTTCCCGGTGGGCCTTTATAAAGTAGTCTCGAAGGGCCCTACGACACGGCTGAATTTAAATTACCAACAATTAAATTATATTTAAAGTAACAATATACCTCCCTCTGATCAACTCGACCGCACCTGACGAACAGCGACGATTGAAACTAATCTTCTTCCCCGTTTTTAGCTTTGCGAACCATTCAAGGACTCGCTAATTTAGAAGAATCCTAATGTTGCGGATGAGTTGCGCAATCATATTTTAATTGATGACGTAATTTGGAGACATGAATTTGTAGGTTCTGCACAAAAACTTTAATTGGAGATAATACAGGTTCTGCGATTCGGAGGATTGGAGTTGCGAAAGTGAGCAAGTAACTGTCCGGAACTTCTTGCGACTATACAATCGACTGATGTCAAAATGCCAGTTCAATTAGACAAAGAAGAATCTATCTTTATTAAGGTTTTAGGTGTTCATTGGGACTCCATGGTGAACGTGTTTTTCTACTTGTGCCACCCTATTGATCGCCCTTGCACAAAAAGAAATATGTTATCGGAAGTAGCGAGAATTTACGATCTTTTAAGATTTTTAAGTGGTTCTGTTAGCAAAAAGGTTGCTGCAGCAATTATGGATGGCGAAAATAGATTGGGATGACCATTTCCGAGGCAGTGATCAATAACATACCTAATTTGTTCAAGTTGGAACTTCCTAAATTTTCAAATTTAAAATTGTCTAGATGTATTAGTTTAGTCTCGGCCGCCAGAAAAAACTTCATGCATTCTCGGATGCGTCTGGTATTGGTTACAGTGCTGTAGCGTATTTTAAAGGTTCAATATTCTGACAACTATATCCGAGTTTTTTTTATGGTCTGGTAAACTAGAGTTGTACAGTTGCGGCCGAAAAATTTTCAACGATCTATTGCAACTGCGGAATCTCGACTTTTTAATTCTCATAAGAGACGTCACTTTTATACATCTGGAATGTCATAAATGGCATACAAGCCAGATCTATTCGATGTGAATATCAGAAAAATCTGCGATCTTGATATATTACCGTTGAAAATTTTTCGGCCGCAATTGTACCTTTCAAAACAATCTCCATCCCATGTTTAGAATTGTGCGGTGCTGTTTTAGCAGCAGAATTGGTGCAAAGTCTCATTGATGCTTTGAAGAAGCAGATCACGTTTGACGATACGATCGTTTGGAAGGCTCCCAGACTGCAAGACACTTGTGGCTAACCGAGTAGCATTCATTCAAGATATCTTCGCTCCTTCGTCATGACGAATACCATGGTATTACGTTCCGTTTCCAGAGAATCCGGCTGATAGTGCTTCACGCCGACTTTTGCCCTAGCAATTGCTAAAACATACTTTGTAGTAGAATAGACCTCCATGCCTCTCTCATCTCCTAGACTGGCATGTTGCATGTACTGACAGTTACTAATGAATGCCATATGAACTGGGGAGGTGGCGTCCTCTAAGGGAATATTTTCCCGGTCCCTAAAATTGACCCAGCACGCGCCTGACATTGCATGCTATTTTAATCATTTTATACTCATTTATTTTCATAACAGCACCCAGACACGTTATGAATTATAACAGTTCTGTTATTTTCTTGTTGTCATAGCAACCGGCAACGATTCTGTAACATCAACTTGCTACTGTGGTAAATTTCAAAAATAAATGGTAAAATTCCGGGACAATTCGATATTCAAAAGCAATAATCAAGTAATTTAGAAATAAAATAAAATTAAACTAAAAGATATGAAAAATGGAAATTTTATAATAAATAATAAGGATATCTACAAAATTATAATCAGACCATAAATAATAAATTGCGATAAACTTTTAAAGTTATTCAAGCAGACTCCCACCTTCGGCTTGGCAATAATTTAAACCTCTCATAAGAACAATTTGACAGACTGATTAACTATGCTTTATGCAGTCGAGCAAAAATACGATTTCCTAGCTAAATCTATTTCGTACTGCTTTTGATTGACTGATGAAACCCTACCTTTTAAGATGTTTCATGTTTTTACTACAAGAAGATAATCTAGTGTCTTCAGCAATTTTCAGAAATCTAAACCAGCGCTTAATAGATTATGACAATCTGCTACAGAACGTAGTTGCACTGACATCAAAATAAGACCTGATAGAGAAAGTAGGTAGATTTCAACTTCAACAGTTAGGTAATCAAGTAGTATATTGCATAATGAGCATGGAATTATGTACAGTATTTTTCCTACAATTCCAAAAAAAAGATATATTTCCTCCACTGATTTATTACAGCCTTAGTAGTGTAATGTCTAGCGTGCTGGACTTTCACCTAAGCGGCCCAGGTTGGACTCCTGGTACCGGCAGATCTGGTTAAGGTTATCTGCAGTTTTTCCTTAGCTGTGACTAGTGATGGGCGACGGGAATATTCCCGGTGAAGAATATTCCCCGACGGGAATTTATTTTGGAAATTTATAAAAATCACCGATAAATTCCCGAAAAATGGAAATTTATTTTTTATACTCCAGTAAGTGAAACACAAGTACACACGCGTTAAAGCGTACACTGCCTAATACAATTTTGCAAGCTAAGACCTGTTAGAAGCCATGGTAGCTCAGTGGGTATGGCACTTGACTACCAATATTGAGGTCCTAGGTTCGAATTCTAGGAGTGATACATTGGAATTTTTAAAAATATCTAAGGCTTCCAGGTCGACTCAGCCTGTGAAAATGAGTACCCAGGAAATCATTCCTGGGGTAACAATAGGCGGTCGGTGCGTAAAGCTAGCCATTTTCCCACCCTTGAGTACCAAACGGCTCGAATAATAGCAGCCTACCCTGCTATACCCCAATGCGCCTTTATGGCCTGAAAGGGGGACGATTATTATAAGACCCGTTACCAACACGTGTCCGTTCTAGCATTAATTTAACGTTTAATGTACATTTATCTTTGATGTGCATTGACGTGTGGTGAATTGAACTTTTTTACGAACAATTCCTCTATGTTGGATCTTTTTTAAACCAAAATATAAATTCCTGATAAAGTGGGAAGTTCGGGAATATTCACAGATATATTTCCAGGAATATTCCCCAAAAAATAAATTCCGGGAATTTAGCCATCACTAGCTGTGACACAAATGTGGGATTTGCGCTGTTCCATCTGTAAGTTGGCTACAGCCGCACGTTGGGCCTACGTAATAATAATAATCGCCCCCTTCCCTCCCGCACAAGCTTTATAGCTTCTGGGGGCTGGTTTCCAGGTTAGGTTATGGGTTGTAGCAATTATTTCTATTTTTAACTTAATTACAACAAAGTGAAGTTATTATAACAATTTTTCATGTGGTTTTTAAAATTTCTTTTCAGTTATAAAATGTATGGTAATGGTTTGTTGATAAATATGTGTTATAGAATTACTTTTATATACTTTTTTGTTTAACGTCTACACTACGGGGGAACTGATAGCTTAGGTCATATGCCCTAACTAACACGCAATAGAATCACATATACGCCCATAGTTTTGAAACTTCGAGTAATGCGCTGACACCACTCGTCTACCAATGGCCCTTATATTTTATTACTTTTTACAATTACCAAATTACGTCATTCATCAATTCACGTCGTTCATTATGTGTTGGTTTTGGGCATAGTGAGTTAAAAGTATGCGGACAGTAAGTAGATGTGCAAACAAATCAAGGAAGGCAATGTCTTGTTGATAGAGAAGTTATTATTATCGTTTTTCAATCATTAATAAATGATTGTCTATATTTTGATCCTTTAAAATAAAAGGAATTGAGTGATATTGTGAGTCTTTTTACTCTATCCAGAAAAAAAGGAACCCACGAGAAAATTGTCGATTTCAACAATCGAAACTATATTGCCTGCACAAAAAGTGGCCGGTGCAATCTTGATAATAACTTGAACTTAACCACATACGACCACGACGTTTTGGGTTACTGGGCACACAGTGATGCCTACTTGACAGGTAGTACTACTCAAGCAACAGTGAATTGCGCATCGCTGTAATTGTTATATTATTAACTTAATAACAAATTATTGAAAAATTTTGGTGTTATGTTAGTTTTCATTCATTCTCTTAAGTCGCCCTAACATAATATGCTTATTTTAATTTATTAATAATTTGTGTTACTGTTTAACGTTTGGAGTTCTTTTTTAAAGTGTCAAGCAAGTAGGCAAAACACTTTTGTATGTTACTCATGTCAGACAGAAAAGCATTTGAAGACTTTAGTTGTGTGCTGTTCTCGCTTTGCGGGCTTTAATATTAGTTCTAAAATTAGTAATATTTAGTAATAATAGTATATTATGTATTATTGGGGGCTTAATTGAGTGTAAGGGCTTAATTGAGTGTCTTAGAGCCTGTAGAGTCAGTTAGCGCTAGCGCTAAGACGATGAAGGGCTCTAAAACACTAATTAAGTCCAAAATGCATACGTTTATGTCCGGTATAAGTTTAAATTAATATTTAATTTTAAAATAAAAATAATTTAAAAAGTGCAAAACTTCAAGTAGGTTGGAGCAGTGGTAAAACTTCAAGTAGGTAGGTGCTGTGGTATATACTATCCGTCCAACGAAAGATGAGCGCTGCGTCATCTTTACACGAAGTTATCACAGAAAGCTTTTTGTTATACTTTACTGTCGTTATTTACGAGTATGACGAGGATAGCAATACATTAGCACCTCTCTGGGTGGTTGGAAGTTGATTTGACTAGCTCTGTAAGAAAACAGAGTGGCCAACCTTATTCAAATAAATTCCTAGATCAAATTAAGATGTTGCCAGATTGCCACAAAATAGTAAAAATAACTACATATATTGGCAAAATTATTGTGGAAGAATTTAATGTCGTCACTACAGATAAAGTAGATCAATTTTAGGGATTCTTCAAGATATTTCACAGATTTCAGAAAGAAAATGCCAAAATTATAGGCAATGCTGTATGCGTTCATAAACATCTGACTCTATTGTAAAACATGTCACAGGTATCCTGATACTTGTAAATTTGATTGACACAGGTGACATTTGCTAAAGTTATTTTTTATTTAAATGGTTTTCAAGAGTGATGCAGTATTTCAATAATAATAAGCAACAGTTCTTCTTAGAACGAAAAATCGCGATTTTATCTACATAATATTAATATTATGTCAGTACGAGGGAAAACACTGCATTCGCAGTCTCAGCAGTTATTGCTGAATGTATTGAACTACTTTGAGAGGGAAAAAGAACACGGTGGACATTTACTTCCTTTATCTTGCGTACAAGAGGTAAGACACGTTAATTATTTATGATCTTATTGTACACTTGCTTGTTTATTGCAGCGGGCAGCTGAGGCTTTAGGAATTAGTGTTTCAACTGTTAGAAGGGTCAAGGCCCGTAGTAGAAACCAACCAGAGTCGATAGACACAATATATATGTATATAATAAATAAACAAGAGAAGAGATAGATAAGCAACATTAACATTAATTCTATTTTAATTAAGTACTTGGTAGCATTTAAGTTGATTCAAATACTGAATAGTTTTATTACTTTGAATATAAAAATGTATTTGAAAAGTAAGAATATACATATACTTCTCTATATTGAAGGTATTACTATCACAACGGTTAGAAATGAGTTAATTTCTTAATCACAAGTAAAAGTGATTTCTTGTTTTACAGTACTTGGTAATAATTCTATAGAACTAGAGATCGTACAGTATTAGGCATTCACGACAATCTGATTCTTATTTTCCTATTGAAAATGTTTTAAAAATTTCAAAAATAACAAGTATCAATGTTAAAATCTAAAAGAATGCTTCAAACGTTCAACATTATTTATCCCTAACCTCAAAAATCACCTGTTATGACATTTTCGTAAACATCGATAATTGTCAAACTATGGATGCTGATTTGACTAGGAGTTTTTTAATCTTATACCACACAGAGAGCATCGATGACCAGCGTTCATCTTTCCCTGGACGGATAGTAATTACTGTTATTACTATGGAAACGGCGTAAACAAGGATAGCTATTTTTATGGCGGGCTCTAAAAAGTTTTACAACCCTATAGCTTTAATTTAGCAGTTTACGGTCTAAAAACAGGCCCATAATCCGGTCAAAATCGCCCGACCGGACATAAAAGTTCTAAATTTTTTTTCTTCTCCAAGACTTGGTCAAGACTTGTTTCATACTGGTCATTCTTTCATTTAGTTTAATTTTATTTCTGAATTAATTCTAGTTTTTGAATATAGAATTCTCCCGAAATTTTATCTTCTATTTGTATTAAATTTAATTAATTTTTAATTTATTTGAAAAATTAGCAGAATAATGATAAGTTATGTTTATAGCCCAGAAAAAAATTGAAAATAAAAATAATAATTGTTTTACGTTTCTTTATTAAGCAATAATCGTGTAGAATCCACTAGCGATGCGGTGATGTGTAGCTACTCCGGTGTGATGAAGCATCAACTGTCACGAAATCATATAACGGTCAATGCGAGTCTAAAAGAATGGAATAGGAGAAATTAGGGCGTCCTTATTGTACGTGAGACGTTCCTAATATAGTCCATTTCCGTACATGCATTTAAGTAGTAATAGTGACAACTCGAGTTTTGTCGAGCTGCATATATTTATCTATTAGTTTCAAAGTTAGAAAGATTAATTTTTTGCAGTTATTCTTTCCTGCTATTTAAATGTTTTGCAGTTACGAAAAAGTAGAAAGAAATTTTTAATTTAATGGTTGATAATTTAATTTGTTTGTAGAATTTTAATTAAGGGCTATAAATGCGACATTTTTGAAGCGCCATCTTCGCAGATAGGTGTGCTACTAAAAGCTGTTTTTGGTTAGAGACCTGTATCTACTTAATTAAAAATTTGCACTATTTCTGTTAAACGGTGGTTTATTACTGGCATGATAAACTTTATTTTATAATAGTTTATCTAAACGTTTCTTTCACCACAATGATTATTTATTTTTTAATTACACTTCAAATATTTTAGAAATGTCAAATTTAGATGCCCAGCACTGTGCAAGAGACGCTATTAAATTTTGTCGCCCACTTCCCAAAATAAGTTTCCGGTATTAATAAGTAACTTTGAAAGATAAATATTAAATATAGCCTTAGGTTCATCATAACGTTCAATACTTTCACGCAAAGATACAGAAATGTGTAGATCTCGGTATCCACATTATAAGCCTTTATATCGATCTGTTTTAAAATGTTCTAAAGTATTTACTTATGGAATTGTACCGTGATATATTTAGAACATCGGAAGAACGCAACATTTCTTCAGGAAAATAATTAAAGCGTCTAAGAAAAGACACGACACAAAGCCTAAAACAACTGTGATATAAAGTTAAGCAAAAACGAGAGAGTAGAAAGGTTCCATTCCATTCCAAAAAGACGTTGAGTTTTTCCGTGGCTCTTTAATAATATACGGTCCAGTCCCGGAAGTCGTTGTTTGGCCATTGATTCAGACCGTGAAAGTATCCGTGGTGTTGTAAAGCACTTATAAGTTTTGATTTGATTTCAAATAAAAACAACTGAAAACTGTAACCATAGCAGCCTTCTTTGCAAATAAAATATATGAAGGAATTTATTACTTGTTACAGTTGAGGTTTGGCTACAATAAAGATTTACGGTATTTAACTTTGATAGCATTCACTGTTACTTTGCTCTGATTTCTATGACTGCAGTACTTTGCAAGCGCTTGTCAATGTTAGAAGTATTATCGTGGATTTACTTCACAATCATTATTATGAAGAAATTTTACGAAATCTCCTTTTGAGATGCTATATTAATTTTGTGTGGTGTAAATAACGTGTACCTCTACCGATACCTACCTTTCAGCTGATGTATTCAACTATGCTCATTTGAGTTAAGATTTGCCTGTTTAAAGCTGTTAAAATCATAGCCATTTGCCTAGCGACATACTCACTAACCAAATTAATTTTGGCGACTTTTGGAAATAAGACATTTTCTAAGTTAAGTTTTTCAAAGATACTATTGGTAAGGCCTTAGCTTACTTGCATATCAAGTATCTCATTGACATAGGATGTTAAGAAATGTTAAATATAGATATTTATCTGTATCGACTTACCTGGAAAAATAGTTGTTAGTGGGACGGGATTCTGATTGATATTTAAAATAATTTTATGTTCATTCTCTTTAGAAGCCGAACAAGTCTCCATAACCAACTTAAGTGGTAAAATACCATACTTCTTTATAACTCTTGGTACACCCAAATTTGAAATATACGAAACTGTAACTTCAAAATCCAAGCTAGATACTTCTAATAGTTCATTTAAATACACAGAACATTCAAAAATAACCTTCTGCGTTAAATTGTTATAAAACTCTACTTCGCTTGAACATTTCAATGGCTTTTGTATAAATACTGATAATTGAACCTCATCCAAAATGGCATACGGAGTTAATTCTACTGAAATGTAACACATCTGCGGAGGTATCTCGGTATCTAGACTACTGACAGTACATGGTTCTAGATGAGGATTTACTGCAACTATAATTTGAAGTTCGCGTTCAGCAGCAGTGTTGGTTAACTTTGCATCTGAAAGAAAAAGAAATTGTGGGAAAAATTTAAAAACGTTAAAAGTCAAATGTAAAAAACGCACAAGAATGATTTTTCTAGTTGTCCAAACTTACCTCCAGAATAGTAACTTCTAATGATTCTGTTTAGTGAAGCTAATTCAGATTCTGCTTTCTCAAAATCAAGTTCTTGATAAGCGAGAGGTGGCGCAGTAAACAGTTGTGGTTCCGTACCCAGATAAGAGCAATCCAATTTACCATCTTCTGACAGTAGTACTAAGGTTCCTTTTATATTTTTTAAAAATGCTCTTCTTACTGATATTGGCATAAATGATAATTGAGCTGACCACCTTACTGTTGTATTTTGATAAATTATTAACGTGTTTGTTCCTGATACCATTAAAGTCATCAATTTGCTGTCATCATCTACAATAAAAGAGTGGAAAGAGTTTGTATAAATAGGACCAAAAGCACAAACAATTGATGATCAAGATCCAAGTAGCACTTTAAAAGTCTCTTTTTGTTTTCTGTTACCAAGTTTCTAAAATTCTTACCAACCTAAAACGTATGTAGAGAAGCATATAGGAGAGAAATCTAATTTCTTCATAAACTTTAGTTTTCCATTATCATTTAAACAAAAGTAATTTCTTTCTCCAAGTATAGCAATAAAGCTTTCCTTGCTTGGATCCAACAAATACTGAACATCTATGACTCCTTCCCCTAATTCAAAGTTCCAATCGCTTTGCACTTTAACACCAGTTGAGTCGCTCTCATTTGAATTGTGCCCTGCTTCAGATAAGCGTTTATATCTAAAATTAAGTAAGAATAATATTTTTGGAATTATTAGGAAACGTTTTTAATTTCTTGCTGCTCACCTAAAACTTTCTACATTCCAAGTCGAACCAACTGTAACAAAACTGTCAGTTTTCTTTGCATATACTATAGGACCAGGTAATAGAAAGTTTGGTAGAAAACAGCAAAACGCGAAGCTTTCCTGTTCAAAAAATGTTAATAAACCATCCAAAGACTGTACGCATATAAAATCGCGATTTTGAGATCCACCAAAAGGGCCTATGACAAAATTGGCAGCAGATCGTTTCATTTTGTGCTCGTACATCAATTTTAGTATGTTTTGAGTTCCTAAAAAAGACGTTCATGAAACCTTAAGTTTAGTTAAATTAGCTAAGCATTACCATGTTCAGTGGCACCTTCCCTACTCATTAAGCCATATATAGCAACACTTTTTGGATGTAATATTGAAATGTGAACATTTGAAGACCCACTGAAATTAAAAGATCAGTTATAGTATTAACATTAACAATAAATTTTATTAGTGAAAGATAGTATGTTAAAGGAAAAAATATACTTATAAAACAATTTTGTTTTAACAAAACAAATACATGAGGTGAAGTGAAATTTACCTTGGGAAAGAGTTAACTTTCCTGCCTTATTTGCGTTTTACTTTAAAATTTAACTTTACCTATACGTTAAAAGTTGTTTTACTGTTTGTGGCAGGACCGTAGCCAGAAATTTATTTCCGGGGGGGTTCTGGGGGGATTTATTTTCGGGGGGAAGCAGAATAGAAAAATAATTTTATTTTGTTGTCATTTATTAGTATTAAGTTGAGTTTCGGGGGGGAGTTAGACCCCCTAACCCTCCCCTTGAATACGGCCTTGGTTTGTGGTAAAATGTTCTTTAATCGTGTAAAATTACAGAAATATCAGTAATTCTACTACATTTAACTGGTTAAAATCACTATCCATAATGTAAATTTACATAAGTCAGAAAATTTGCCCTTGCAAATGTATTGTTGCTCAATAACTTGATTCATTTTTAATGTAATATTAAAGATAAGATGAACTTTAACAAGTATAGAGTGATGACCTTCGTTTCGTGAAAAAATTCAGGAACCCATTGGGTACAGTCCAAATTGGGCTTTTGAGGAATGGTCAGAATGGGCTATACCAGTTCTTTTATAATTTCTTGTTAACGGTTGCGCAATCGGCGAGGTGTACCCCATCAGTATAGAACGAAGTGTTCATTGCTCATTAATATTTTGTTTTTCGTTGTAGTGTAGTGCAGATTTATTAAAAACAAATATTTACACGTATGAAAAAGGTGGAAAGAATTTTATTTTATAGTAGACGTTAAAAAATAATAATCGGTAGGTATATGTTAAAATTACAAATAAATCAATAAAATAATTTATTTAATGTTTTTCTAGGATTTTTTTCCATGTATAATATCTATTTGCAATCAGGACATTTACTATTTCATTTCTCCAGAACTCACTCCTTTCAAAATTCGCCACTCAATCGAGCTGTCCGAACTTATAATGTCAGTTATTCACGGCTAGACCCTTTTTCTACTTCTCTAGCTTCATTCAGAAACAAATTCAAAGTAATGTGTCATAACAGTTGAAATTTATGTTTTTTTAATTACTTGTTACATTTTCTTTTTAGTTCTATATTTCTCTTTATAGTATTGTTTATATTCATGTTCTATGTATCATTGTTTATTATAAGTAAGTAGTACTGTCACGTAGTTTGTATTATTAATCTCAATTATTGCTATCTAATATGTATCAAAAATGTGTGTTATTATTTTGTTTCTAGTAGTTGTTTGAATTCCGCTGAGTAAAGACGTGTCTTGTGCTCCGCATCAAATAACAATCGTGCAAAGTGTAAAGTGTAAACATAAACAAAATAAAATGTAGGTATAATTATAAAGTAGGTCAAATCATGACTTGCATACCAAGCACTGTAAAGTGCAATTGTGCTATTAAATAAGATAAAATGTTTAAAATGAAACAGATTGAGACAGAAGAAATAAACACGGAATTAGATACAAATCATTTTAAAGGAAACCAACAAACTAACAGGTCTCTCATAATACAAAAGACGATAAATACCCCATCTTGAAACTATGAATCAAAATCACCATTAGTAACTCAACAGAATGAAATACAAACGAAAACAAACGAGTAGCAGGTTATTCTATCCTCACCGGCTATCACAACAGAGACCGAGTTAATAGGGCAACTGCGTCTTCAACTAAAACAGGCCCTGGTTGAGATCAAAGCGCTTAAAAACCAAGTTGCATCGTTGCAAAGACAGGAAAAATTATATAGTCCGGTCAATTCGGACGATGAAGAATTAATTGCCCGTGAAACAGCATGGCTGCTTAAAAAAAATTAAAATAAGAAAAGGAAAGCAGATGAGTCACCAGAAAATAATCTTAGTCCGATCAAGAATAAACCAATGCCCACTAAAGAACAAAAACCTCTCCCAGTCGTGGTGAATAATTTGGAAAACTATATGGAGCTTAAACAGAATCTCCAGACAAGAAAGTTGAAGTACAATGAAACCTTGATGAATAACAGCCAACTAAAAATCAATATTAATACAGCAAGATAATATAGAGCTAACCCAAATCTTGAATAATTCTCATCAGAAATGGCATTCGTATGAGAACAAGCAAGATAGACCTATCAGACCCTCATGTGACTTAAAAGAAATAGTCGATGAACTGCAGCAAAACGGGTTCAAGATTAAAAATGCAGAAAATAAATTGAAGAAAACAAAAGAGGGATATATTAAGCTCCCACTCTTCGTATTAACCTTTGATAAGTCAGAAGATATTAAGAAGATCTTCGAGATCCAACATTTGTGCCACATGAAAGTCAAGATTGAAGCACTAAAACTAGTAATCTAATATCACAGTGTAAAAGATGTCAGAGATATGGACATACTTATAAATACTGGCAACACGCCCTCACTTGCGTTAAATGTGCTGGCAATCACTTAACAGAGAAGTGTAACAAGGCTAGAGATACTCCTGCTAAGTGCGCAAACTGCGGTGAGACTCACCCTGCCAACTATAGAACATGTGTATAATCGCCAAAGTGTTACAAAAGAGAAGAGATAATGTTATCAAAGCTAGAAAACCATTTCATATGCACAAGCAACTAAGTTCAAGCAGGAAGAACCCCCCCCCAATTCCAAAAGCGAACTATATTTGATGCAAATGATGCATAATATGATGAAGATGCTGGACAAAGTCAACCAAGGACTTAACAGACTAGAAGCCATAAATACAGGCGCTGTAGTAAATGAAAGACTTGACAAGTTAGAAGCCAAGAGTACTGTTGCTATACTCAAGAAAAAATAAATTACGGATAAAAGAAATCTACGAATAGCTACATGGAATGTCAATAGCATACTAAACAAAAAAATGACTTAGAAGTCTTCCTTAACACTCAACACATAGATATTTGTCTCATCTCGGAGACACATATGACAAAACAGTCTTTTATCAAAATAAGAGGTATAAAATATATCACACCAACCACCCAGACAATCAAGCCAAAGGTGGTAGTGCGGTTATACTTAAGGAATCGATTAACCATTTCGAAGATGTTCATTTACAACATGAAGATATTCAGCTGACGGTGGTAGGAATTAAGTCTACTAAACAGAAGCTGGGAGTTGGAGCAGTTTACTGTCCGCCTCGATACAATTTGAGGAAAGAAAATTATAACATTGTTTTACAACACCCAGGCGAAAGATTTATCATTGGAGGCTACTACAAGGCTAAATATGTTGACTGGGGATCGAGACTAACCATGACCAAAGGTGGTGAACTAACGAAAGCTATTCGCGAAATTGGTTGCACTTACCATTCATTAGCTAAGCCCACCTACTGACCTACTGATCCTAGAAAAATCCTTGACCTGTTAGATTTCTTCATAACAAGAAAAGTTTCGCCCAACTTTATTGAGGTTGAAGAAAATTTTGACTTAGACTCTGACCACTCGGCTGTCATTTTAACACTGAGCGAAAAGATAATTAAAAAACAGCTAAACCTGCACTAGTGAACAAAACCACCGATTGGGAAAGCTTTAGAGTCGATCTTCAGAATAGTATTAAGCTGAATATCAATCTGAGAGCAGAGGAACAACTTGAAGTAGAAGCTGAAAATTTCACTAAACTTGCGCAGTCAGCTTGCCTTTCACAACACGAACGAAATTACCCATATAACCAAAGGAGTAAATTATCCGGTCGAAATTGAGGAATTAGACGGAGAAAAGAGAAGAGCAAGAAGAAGATGGCAGCAGACGAGAGCCCCTGCTGATAAGGCTAACTTAAACAATAAAACACAAAGACTAAGAAGAGAAATTCAGAAGCTTAAAGAAAAATCTATGAGCTCTTACAAAACCTATCAGCAGAAAAAGAAACTGACTATTCACTATGGACAGCAACCAGAAAAATCAAGAGATCTATAACTTCTATTCCTCCTATCAGAAAAGATATAGGCCCATGGGCTAGAGACAATAAACAAAAGGCTGATTTATTTGCAGAATATCTGGCCTGACATTTTCACGCCTAACCAAACGCAAGTGGAGAATATTTTAGTTAACAACGATAACCAAAGATCAGAAAATATCAGTCTTTTTACTCCAAAAGAAGTTGCTGAGGAGATTAGAACAAATTCGAATCCGAAAAAAGCAGCAGGATATGACCTCATGAAATTCTGAAACAGCTGCCTAGAAAAGGCATAGTTATGCTCACATACCTTTTCGATGTAGCACTTAATTAGAGTTAAACATGCCCCCACTTGTTGGAAAGTGGCAGAAGTAATCATGTTACCAAAACCAGGAAAACCACCAAACGATGTTAAGTCCTATAGGCGCATTTCCTTACTGCCAATAGTTTCAAAGCTATTTGAAAAAAAAGCAGTTTCAAAGCAATAACCTAATTTCTGATTTCCAATTCGGTTTTAGACAAAAACATTCAACGATAGGCCAAATCCATCGGATAACGGGTATAATTGAAAGTGCTCTTGAAGAAAAATAAATATGTTCAGCAATTTTCTTAGATGTTGCTCAAGCCTTCGACAAAGTGTGGCATGAAGGCTTGACATACAAATTGAATAAGATACTCCCGAAACAGTATGTAGAGATATTGACTTCTTACATCTCGGACAGACTTTTTAGAATCAAGCAGGAAAACGAATTTTCGGACTTGAAACAAATAAGAGCAGGTGTGCCCCAAGGAAGTGTCCTTGGCCCCATACTTTATTTACTATTCACCAGCGATTTGCCAGCTGTAGAAGATACGATTGTAACTACATTTGAAGATGATACTGCGCTTCTTGCAGTTGATCAAAATCAAGAAGATTCTACTACAAAACTTCAAAGAGCAAGTGAAACAATAGTTAATTGGACTAGACAATGAAAGATCAAACTCAATGAACTCAAAATCCATCCATGTGAATATTACCAACAAAAAACTAGCAAAACCAATTCCTCTAGAGATTAATAGTGCAATATTACCTTATGAGATGAATGCTAAATACCTCAGCATGACACTTGACGCCAAACTTCGATGGAAAGCGCAAGTGAAAAAGAAAAGAACTGAGCTTGGCCTAAAATATAAACACTATTATTGGCTCCTTGGAAGCAGTTCAAAGTTGTCAACACATAATAAAATACTGATTTACAATCAGATCCTGAAACCGGTGTGGTTCTACGGCATCCAGCTCTGCGGCTGTGCCAGTGACACTAACATCAGCAAACAGCCTTGGCAGTGTAATGTCTAGAGTGCTGGACTTTCACCCAAGCGGCCCGCGGTCGATTCCCGGTGCCGGCAGATCTGGTTAAGGTTTTCTGCAGTTTTCCTTAGCTGTGACACAAATGTGGGATTTGCGCTGTTCCATCTGTAAGTCGGCTGCAGCCGCACTTAGGGCCTACGTAATAATAATAATCGCCCCCTCCCTCCCGCACAGCTGGGGCCTGGTTTCCAGGCTATGGGTTGTAGCAATTATTATTATTATTATCAAATCTATCCAGACTATTTCAAAAGAAGGTGTTGCGTAACATCGTTAATGCTCCATGGTATATTCGCAACACTGATCTTCAAAGAGACTTTGGTATCCCAATTGTTAAAGACGAGATCAAAAGATTTTGACGGCAAGCATGAAACCAGGCTCCACCTTCATGTCAATACAGAAGCTCTACAGCTGCTGGACAATCAATAGCATGTCCAGCGGTCGTAGCAGAGTTAATTGAAAAAATATGTAAATAGTGACTAAATTTTCTTAAAATATGTACTTTTTAGCGACTTTTTTTTTTAAATATGTACCAAATATGTATGTAGTTTATAAAAAAACAGTATATTATTCAACAAGCATATAATGATGGCTATTAATCTAGGGCGAAGTTTATGAGAAGTTTAAGTTTATTAGAATCGGCCGAGCGAATACTCGCCATTATATGCGAGTCGAATACTATACTTTGTCCACAACTGTTCCATTCAATTTTAATTCGATTTTTTTATTTCATATATGTTTACGAACTGTTTAAACGCCTTTGTAGCTCAGTGGGTTAGCAATCGAGTTTGTGACGCAGAAGACTTAAGTTCAAATCCCGTGGCTACGAAGATGATGCATTTTTGTGTTCACGGTTGAAGTTTATCAGGCAATATAATATACCCTTCTCAATAGTACATTCTAAATTGCTAATAGCGCGCTACGCTAAACAATAATGGTTCTTATTACCTGCACGACAAGGCGCAATTTGCATTTATTTTCTTACTAAGTTTCGTCCAAAATGGCTTGCGTTTTACAATCGCGGTTGTAAAATAGTGGAATTTAAAACTTGCTAACAAAATACGTACTTTTAGTGACTAAATGCTAAAAATATGTACTTTTATGCACTAGGGTAAAAAATATGTACTTTTATGTAAAATAGTGACCGAATACGACCGCTGGATGTCCAAAGATTGAAGAGGACCACACCATTGGATCTCGTGTAGTGTGTCAGAGTTGTAAAGCAGAGCATACTGCGCGGGTGAAGTGTATATATAGTAATTAGAAGAACCTAAAGAACATCAATGGATTGACTTTATCTAATAAGTACTTAGTTTTAAGATGTATTAGAGTAAAATTAATGGTTAGTCTTCTAGACTAGTTTTAATAGACAAACACCAAAGGTGTAAAAAAAAATTATTTTGTTTCTAAGGAAGTTTTTATTTTTAGTAACATTCCTGTAAAAATACTTTGATTATTAAAATAAAAATTAAACAAATTAAAACTTTCGGTGTTAAGCGAGTAGTTAACATTAAGTTTTCACTTTTCCAGAATTTTTATAATTTTGTTTTAATTGTGGTTCCCTTACATGTTAAATAATTTCTTCAAGTAAAGTTTACGAGCTTATGTTAGTCCAGCAATAAAAACAAAATTTGATCCATTCTTTTTGTACAGATTACTTACGAAACCAGTCTTCCAGTAGATACTTGCAAAATAGGCTCAGAAAATATCTTCTCAATTAATAAATCTGTTGGTTTAGAGCCTTTCAAATGATTATCATCATCCAATTCAGTGGAAGGTTCAAATATTCTCAAAATACCATTATGACTTCCTACAATTAATTTATCACAATCACCATTCAATTTAGAAACTTCCAATGAATTCTGATCAAACTTTTCATCAATATCACATTCGATTGACCAGAAATCTCTTACTTTAAACAAAGACATTTTTAATTAATATACACTACGTACAGGAATATAAGGGTTAGGAATGTAATTGATTTTTTCTTTGGTAACCGTAAACAGAAAATAATCAATACTCATACGCATATTTATTATATTTATACTGCTTATATAGGACAATTCACTACATATGTCTTAAAAATATGTTTGTCACATTATATAATAAAAGCATTGATGTAATGTATGCTCGATATTATTGTGAATATAGAATAATTAAAATTAACGTTACATAAATCTCTACAACTTTCAGTTCTTAATAGTAATGATGAACACTACGTTGGTTCTGCTTAACAGGTGAATTTTCTTTTTAAATATTATCTCTCGATATTGGTAACAATTAATAATAATTATTACTAATTTAAAACTAAAGGAACATTTTTGTAATCAAACACCTATCAAAAATAAATAAAAATCTATCTGCTGATTATAGTGTTTTTTTTATGAATTTACATTTAACACTATTATGTTGGCTACAAGTAATTATAATAATTTGGCTATAAGTACATAACATACTCGAAACAATTTCATTGTATGTATCATATAATCCTAACTTTAAATAATGTTACATAATGAGAATATTTTGAATAAATTAGTAATTTCCGTCACAAGAATTATTAAGTACTTAATGGTACTCCCACTTTAAGATTTTAATACCTTCTACAATTTTTCTTTTCTTAGGAATCATTCGAGTTCATGCGAACCATCGTCTTGGAAATCTAAAAGAAACTTAGAATTATTATCAATATTCTGTAAGTCAAACGTTTTAATTTACCTTTCTTGTAGATGGTATTATATGAGTTGGTGGAAGGGTAACTTCATTATGCTGTGACAATTCGTATAGTACATTAGCACTTGAAAGTTTCATACACTCTTCTAAAGTTTTAATGAACGTGTCACATGTGGCTGTTAATAAACTTGTAGCTTCGTCCATTTTCTGAAAAATTTACAGCATGTTTAACCAATGTAAATAGGTGAATTGACTGAAACTATTGAATCAATTAATATTCCATATATCATATTGATATTCCAATATTGCAAGGAAAAAGAAGTATAGATATACAAGTCGGTTTTTAGCTTCATATAAAGAATTGGTTTTTAATATTTTAAACTTCCGTTTAATTTACTCGCCAGAAATTTTACTGCAATATAATTAGTGGTATAACTAGGAATTTTAGTTTCTTAAGCAAAAATGTAAAAGGGGTCCCCAAACAATTCTATAGGGCACCTATGTGCGTCCCCCTCTAGATCTGGTCTGATCAGATCAGAAATATGAAAATATTGTATTGTCATCTGATCTGCGCCTGTTTGCAAAACTTCAAGTCAATCGAATTAGTGGAAGTGGGTTAAGACTAGGTTTCAAAATCTGACTCTAGCATACTATCAAACATAATATGAAATAATGTTCGGTTGAAAGGTCTATTCAAGAAGTTCATGACTGGCAGATAATAACAGGGAAAACGGTCTGAAAGATTTATACAAAGTAAAAAGAATAGAGCTCTACATTCAGTAATTAAGTCCAGTGCTTATGAGGTCGTGTTCAGATCCCAGCAAAGAATTTGACTTGCAGACTCCTTTCTACCAAGTGACATGTACTTTTCCATAGAAACTGAAGAAGAATTGGAACAATTTCTTTCTTCAATAAATAAAAATAATCTAAAGAAACTGATGACGAATGACTTAATGCACTTATTCAGGATAAAAGTAAAACTCAAACTAGTGAGATTACACAGGAATCACCTTAAGTAGCAGCAAAATGTATTGTGTAATTTTTTTAAAAAGAAACATCAGGTGCTCACAAATGCTCAGGGTGCAATGAGTATCTTCACGTTATATGCAGGGAAAGTAATGAAACAATGAAAGATTCGGACAAAATGTCACTTCTAAGCTTTGTGTAAGGAAGAACAAAATCGGCATTGAGAGTGAATGTGTTGAATCTGGTAAAGAACAAGCGCATAAAAAGGCTTCGTTCTCAAACTCAAGTTTCCTCAGGTTTCTATTCGAATTAATGGTGCAATCAGAGTGCCCGACATCGACAGAGGACGTGCAACTTCCAGAAACTTACCGAATTATACGTACAGAACCAGTAATTATTATTGACATAAAATTGAAGCTTTATCAGCTAGGTACTAAAGAAGAGTTCCTAGAGCGTCTTTAGTATGTACATATGTACATAAGAGTGGTTCTTATTTGAGTCTATTGGAATTTCGGTTTTGCTGGGTGCCCATTTGATTCCAAAAAAAAAAACTGAAAATTTTACCCAAACCAAACTTACGACCAATACGAACTTGCTATCTCTATTCTAATCATTCGCTGTAACAAGGAGAAGTTTCCCATTTAAAACACACGCTTTTTTCAATTCTTATGCATATATTTGACCACTGGGACAAATTCCAACATGACCCAAATAAGACCCACCCTAATGTACATAAAACATATGTATGCTGCATCAATAAAGAACATTATTAATAATTAATAATTCCCGCAAGAGAGCAATGGACAACATTACAAATTTCACAATGTATAAAGAATAAAAATTAAACATTTTCAAACATGCTTTTGTAAGTTTTAGATAGAAAATTATGTCAAAAATAGGCTGTTACAGGATAATTTCTCATCTACATCCTATAGTCTCTACTTTTATTTGTGATTTTGTTAATTCTTACGTAAAACTTTTAACAAAAGGATTCGTATACAATCTAAAAATGTTATTTTATTGTGTTTTTGTCAACAGTCAATTAAAATAAATAATTTCAACAGGAATATATAATTTATTCATAATTTTATAGAGGTATTTTTTACTACAATCGGCCCCGGCTGCATTAATAAGTGTCTACAATGCGTTGTGGCCATTTTTCATTGCCAGAATACAATGGTGGATTACTATAAGAGAGCCACAACACGAATTTTATATTGTGGATTCTTTACATATGCCACAAAGCATTGTCAGCATTCAAAAGTGCTGACAATGCTTTGTTCTATACCTATACCGTGGCTATACCAAAGTATAGCCACGATGCGAATTTTGCTTTTTGGCCCCTTCACATGTGCCAGAACGTGTACTGACCAATATTAGATGAGTTCGGAATTAACATTAGGTGTTGGAGTGGAGTGGAACATAGAGTGAGATCACATGGTCAATGAGTAAAATGAGTTAATACGAAGTAAATGAATGAAGTATGGGCTTACGGCAAAATAGTAGTTATAGGTTATGATGTGTATGTAGACAGTAGAAATATAATAGATTTAGGGCCGGTATTATAAAACTTTTTACTTCCTAGATAATATTTACTTTGAGAGTAAATTAATTTATTCTGTCAATTTGCATAGGAAATTGACAGAACAAATGAATTTACTCTCAAAATAAATTTTATCTAGGAAGTAAGAAGTTTTATAATACCGGCCGTTAATAGAATGAAAATGTGGCCAATAGCCAAAAATTTATAAAAAAACTCACGGAATATGAATAAATGATGTACCCTAATCCTACCACAACCAAACAAATTTGAAATCGAAAATTGAGATTAGAATAACGGATGCTCGTAAACAATACATGCACGTTCTTTATGCACTCACTTCAGAGGTTGTGCAAATGGAGTTAACTGCGTGTATAACATGCGTTAATATTACGTGAACGCTATTGAGTTAGTATTATCTGCTCTAATGTCCATAGCCAAACGTACCTATTATATGCTGAACAAACAAAATTCTGGTAACAATAAGGGCCAAACACACTAATTAAAATAAAGAACTTAAAGATCTTGATTTGATCGAGTTGAAAGCAAGGACTTTGAAAGAAGAACGAAAAAGATGTTGCTCATTTACAGTTTATATGTCTAGCAAGCCTCGAAAGTATGGCGTAAAAATAATGGGCTACACTGCTGCCAAAATCAGCTATTTATATAAATGCTTATATTCTACCTACATATAAGATTGGGCTTACAGACAAAGAAAAATGTTTTCAAAGTCAAAACAACCTGTAATACCATTTGTTAAACGACATGATGTGCAACAATTGCTTTTTTTTTGGTTAAGCTTGCTAAGTTACTGTAATACTACTCAATTACTTACTAGTAATAAAGTGAAAGATGAAGATTTAAGTTCATTAATTATTCATGTACGTATAAAAGTCGTAGCAACAATTACTGTTTCTTGTATTATATAATAAAATGATTAGTTTGTTTAAATGATACATCCCTAGTGCTGGAATTAGTGACGGGTAAATTTCCAAAATTTATTTTTTGAGGAATATTTCCGGAAATATTCCCAAAGTTTCTATTTTATCAGGAATTTATATTTTTACTTTAAAAAAAGTTCTACCATAAGAAAATTGTTTGAAAGTTGATTTTGAAATACACATTTTATTACATGTTGGTGCTGCATGGTAGTATTGGCAAAAACCTCTCAATGTTTTTGCATTGTAGAAAGTGGCTAGTGGCTACGCATCTGTTTATCTTGTTTTCTGCCCATTACACAGTCAAAACTCGTAATAATAGCTATAAATCACTGCACCTGAGATAAATCTACACTAAAATCAAAGCTAGAACCAGCCACATGTCAATAACAGATCTTAGCTTCCAAATGCCAAAAACTCGCTTGTTTCACTCATTGAATTACAAAAGATAAATTATCATTTTTCTGGATTTATCAGTGATTTTTATAAATTCCCAAAATAAATTCTCGGCGGGAAATATTCTTCACTGGGAATATTCCTGTTGCCCATCAGGAATTAATATGAAAATTGCGTGGCTCTAAATCTTTTTGCATGCACAGTCAATATTCCATAGCGATGCTCAATGGCATGTAATAATTATATACCTGCGGTATATCTTTGGCACGTTAAAATTAATTAATTAATTATTTAAAGTTTATTTTAAAAATACATCCTTTTCATGTCTGAAATATCCATAACACCTACATGTTTTTGAGTATGTAAATTGAACAACACATTTAAACAGCCTTAGTTATAATCAAGGGCAACCACATGGTTGCTGAATGGGTAGTTAAGCGCACAATTTCGTGTAGTCGCATGTATACCTAACCGTACCGTAACCTACCGTAATTTTATACCTATACATTCGACTACACGAAATTGTGCAATTAACTACCCATTCAGCACCCAGTTGGTTGGGCTTGGTTATAATCATGTGCATAAATGATGTGTAAATCTCAAATCTATGCGTGGATATGCACGCGGATAACACGTGGATTTGTTCGTAGTTATAAAGGTAATTCCACATGATTTGTACGCGTATAAATTACACGGCAGAAAACTTTAGCAATGTTACTATTTTTAAAATTGATTACCTAATAATAATTCCTACTACCCATTGCCAAGCGAACCAGGCCCCAGAAGCTGTGAATCTTGTGAGGGAAGGGCGATTATTATCATTACGCAGGTCCAACGTGCGGCTACAGCCGGCTTACAGATGGTATAGCACAAATCGCACATTTGTGTTACAGCTAAGGAAAACTGCAGAAAACTTAAACCAGATCTGCCGATACCGAGAGAGATTCTGGATTGCTTGGGTGAGGGACTAGCATGCTAATCGCTACACTACCACAGCTATAACCTTTACTAAATTGAAAATAGAAAACGAAAAGGGAAAACCAGCAAGCAGCCAAAGAAGTCCAAACTGTGGACAAGAGAAGTCGATACTACTAGATTTAATGTGTGAGAAAGTTGAAGTGATAGAATGCCAAAAAACAGGTAATGGCCTAAATAAGAGAAGAGAAACAACTTGGAATGATCTAAAAAGGCAAAGTTTGAAGCTTCTTGGCACAACAGAGATCTTCCAAAGACAAAAGAATAGTGGCGAAGAATGAAAAGGAAAGCAAAAAACAGGTTTTCCAATATTTAAAGAAAAATGCGAAACATGAGGAGAGGCGGGAGATTTACCTAATGATTTTGACTGGATCCTTAGAGATCAGATTCCAGCTGATTTTGAGAATGATTATTCCGAATTTGATTGTGATGGGAATTTCAAAAGAAAAAGCAAATGCAAGATTTACTAGTAATTTCGCCTAAATTCATCTTTCGTATACGTCTCAAAAGGATCTTGTCTCTTTTTATAAACCTTGGTCTTCCTGGGTCTTTCCATTTATTGTATACCAGAAATCTCATCTAATTAAATGTATTGTAAACCCGTTGTCGCTTGACTCGAACGCGGCCGTGTGACGTCACGCGTGCCTGCGACAGAAGCACTTGCTATACGTATAGGGTTTAGTTCCAGTTTATCTATGTATTTATTGCAATTTTTATTGATACAATGTATTAATATATAATGGATAAAATTACACCATATGCATTTAAACACTTTGAATGATTCGGAGGCATCGGTTAACGATTTATCACAAGACGAAGACAATATTAGAATCGGAAACGTCGCCTGGTGTTTTTGCGGATTTTGTGCTCCTATGAGTACAAATTATGAATCACATTGATGCGTGGAAACAAATGAAATTTCCAATTTCAAAGTTAGTGTATAATTTTGCACGAATCTTTTCATAGTGTAGTATTAAATCTAGACACTTTGGAAGCTTCTCGCTACCAGATGCTATTACGAGCGGATCAAATTAATAGAAAACGTCTTACCAAATTAAGCAATCGTTAGTGGCCTATCTCATATAAACAATTTGTTTATTGCAAAAATTCCTGGTTGCCTTGCGGAAGAAATAAAAGGAAGATAATACCTGCTTGTGTCGTTTCAAAAATAAGCGAATATCCAGAAGATAATAATGTGTATACACGATTTTGTCCTGCAGAAGGGGAAGATCCAGATTATTTTGATTAAGAAAAAGGAATAATTTTTTTAATATTTTGTGTTGAACTGAATATTTACATAAGTTATAAAAAAGTAAAAGTAACATGTACTCCTAGTTTTCACGTATAATTAAAGTGTTACATTTATAAATACGTTCTATTAGTAATAATGATAAGGACATCTCATGATTATATATGGAATAATAAAGAACTCTCTGCTATGGCTATATTTGTAGAGATTATGGCTGCATATTTATCATTTTCAATATTCAAATACATAGGATCAGCGAAGTTGTTCTCTATTACATTCGCCAGCGTTTTCCGTATTCTTGCACCCGAATATACAACATCGAGGCATGTTATTTTAATGGGTAACTACACAACAGTAATAACAAGTAAATAACCTAATAAATAAACACTTTTTATTTACCTCCAAACACGTGAAATGCACTGATTTGTGGTCGGATTTCTACTACCAAAGCAGTTTAGTATGCTATGCATATTAGGCGCGGGCACGCGTGTCGTCACACGCGTCGAATCTTTCAACTTCAAAAATTAATTACAGGCTTGTTTTTAAGAATTTAGAAGTTTTACTTGTGAAATGGCTATGTACATTTTTTGTTTAACTTATTAAGATAAAGTTGTAAATCCGCTTAACAACACCTTTAATTCTGAATCTCTTCGATATCTAAATTCACCTCTTACGAAATTGACAAAAAAAACAAGGATTTTTTACTACTGTCACTTTACACGTAACTTAAACTAGGGTCTGAATGCGTATAAAATTTACACGCGTCCATAAATTACAACCCTGTGAAAAATGTTTATGAATATGCATTTCGCGTAAAATTATACATGTTCAATCCACGTCAGATGTACATGCGTGTAAATGACTGTAACTAAGGCTCTTAATTTATAAAATCCCTACACATAATGTCACCAACAAAACGTTTAGTCTCATTTTTAGTGCAATATAAAGAAGTAGCAAAAATTTATACTTCTCATCATTTAAGATGAATTAAAAAAAAATGAAACTAAAATTTTAAATTTGATAAATTCTGGTGCTCCATTCAGTATTCAAAACTAGAAAATCCATTACTTACTGTTAGTATTGCTACAGATTTATTGTCTGTGTTTATTATTAATTATTTATATTAAGATATTATTATAAGATAATTAATTATATTAATCATTTTCCTTTGAATTAATTAATCAATATTTCAGTATTGACTAATTTTTGCACATTATTTAAAAATTCTAAATTGTTTAATTCCTTACAACAAAAATGAACCCTATATCTATCTGCTTTTGTAAATCTAAGTGTAGATTTGTATAGTTTTTTTTAAGATTCCCGAATTTGTTTATCAAAATACACAATCTCATCGAGATTTTAGTTATCATGTAGTAGAGTGAAAAATAAAATTGGTTCATTATAAAAAACACACAAATCATTAATTTTGAAGGACATTACATACAAAATGTCAGAAACTGTTTAGTTGATGGACAAATATTTCCGGATACTACTAAAATTATAAAAGATTTGTAAAAAATACTTGTGAGGAGTTATGATGAGTGAATTAAATACAGTCTGATATTTAATATTATTAAGTCCATGAAAATTGAATTGAATTGAATGAAAAAACTATTGGAATCCATACTTGGATGTACACTACTTTTAATTCAAAAATTTATACTATACATAATGCCATCGGCCATCGCGAATTCCACGTAATAAGTGGCATGTAATATATACATGTTTGTCTGATAACACAGGCCCACAAAATAAAAAAAGTCTTGTAGTTGAAAGGTGAGGTAGCATACCGTATGTTTTTTGGTGTGCTGAAAACAAATCCGGGGTCAGAATTTTGACCCATCGCCCAAGGTGTTTTTTAGATGTATTTTTATAAATTATTTGAGGCGTTTTTTGAAGTGTTTTTTGGGGTTATGTCGAAATCCTTGGGTGATGGGTAAATTCTGACCTCAGATTCGTTTTCAGCATACCAAAAAGCACACGGTATGCTACCTAACCTTCCAACTACAAGACTTTTTTTTTATTTTGTGGGCCTATGTAATCTTTGTAGATCACTTTGGCATGTAAAATAAAAGCAGAAAAACGAACATTTCATCTGTACAAGAATTACATTCTTGTCACGTACCCCTTTTTTTTCTTGAGATTCTGAGTATGTAATTTGTAGCGTGAAGATTTACGTAATTTTTATTTAATATCGCTACTTGAGGTGTATACATGTTTTAATACATTTTAGTATGTAACAAATCATAAAAAGATTATTAATATGAATATGTATGATCATCTGAAATGTACGTATATTCTGACAAAATTCAATAAAATTTAGATAACTGATATTTAAAATACATTTTTTCAATTCAATGTAGGTAAGTAACATACATAATTATTCAATTTTGCATTTGAAAAAATTTAGTGGGGGGGGGCTTACAACCTTTACAGCACAGGGACCCATAATTTCTTAAAAGGCTAAAGCCCGTCTCTGCCCCCCTCCTACAAGAAAAATGTTGAGATAAATTGTTTTTTATTAAAAACGTCATAAAAAATCGAATGGAATAGGTCCCATCCACCAGAGATGAATAGTTCAAAAGATATAGGGATTTAAAGTTTTTAAATTTCAATGGGAAATCTCATGTAAATTATGAAATGAGCCATTTGAAAATAAAGGGTTATGATTGGCCATTTAAAAAGAAATGTTCATCGTTTTATTTTTTTTTTTAATGACAAAAGATTGACATTTCTTTTTAATTGACCAATCAGAGAAAAGGATTTTAAAAATTAATTTTGTTTTGCTATATAAAGGATAAGAAAAAATGAAAAAGTTCTTCTTTTAATCATTCAAAATGCCCAAAATTACATTGAGATCCCTTCCCAATGCCGAATCCGCGGTCCAGTGGTGTAAAGACTGCGAGCTCTTAAAAAATTCGATGAATTGTCCCAAACGCCGAAGGCCAATGGTTTCTTCCCAACGTGGAGATAGGGTTGGATTGTGCCCACGGTGGAACTGTCATAAGAAAGAAGTCTTTGCGACTTATGGATCCTTTTCGTGAATTGCCACCTTTCAATAGAAAAAGCATTAGTGGTTTTGTATGGATTCGCTTGGGCATACTCATACGACCAAATCAAACATGAAGCCACCGAAGAAGATGACCCAACCCATATTTCCAAGGATACAATCACAGCTTGGACCAAATTTGCTAAGGAAATGGTTGTTGACTATTACGTCAAGATCCAATCCGACAAAGGTCAAATCGGTGGACCAGGAAAAGTAGTCCAAATCGATGAGAGTGTTTTTTTTGGACATCGTAAGTATGAACGAGGAAGAATCTTGAACGGGAATTGGGTTTTGGGAATGATTGATATGGAATCAGATGAAGTAAGGATGATCTTTGTAGAAAAAAGAGATGATGCTACTTTGATACCTGCAATCAAAGCTCATGTATTGCCTTGAACCATAATCCACAGCGATGGAGGGTCGGCATACAGGTCCTTGGAAAATGAAGGATTTACTCACCGAGTAGTAAATCATTCAGATCCCGAACATTGGTTCGTGGCTGGGGCTGGTACTCATACCCAGTTGATCGAATCAACTTGGCGTCCAATGAAGGATTTCTTCCAGGATTGGAGGAATATTTATGTAGGAGATATCCGAGGAAGAATAATGTTGACCCTTTTGATTCTTTGATAACCGCAATCAAATGTTTTTATCCTTTGTAACTTTTCTTTTTATTGTTTCTTTAATTTTAATAAAATATCAAATTGTGTTTTTTATTGACTTTTAATACATATCTTTTGAACTATTCATCTCCGGGGGATGGGACCTATACCATGCGATTTGTCATCCAAAAATATATTAAAAAACATATACCCCATCACTTTTCTCGGGGGGGGGGGGGGGGAGCAGAACCGTACTTTTACAAATTATTTTTTCTACAAAAGTATAGAATGTTCAAAATTCATAGAAATGTTTTTCACCTGCTCGTTTTTTATTAGCATGTAGAAAATTTCTCAACACTTTTGTAACAATTGACTGTGTGAATAAAATGTAGCAAATGCTTTTACTACTACTAATAAAAGATAACAAATATGATTTGTAATTAACAAGAATAGTAGATATATAGTAAAAGCTTTTATTAAATTGTATTCAATGAGTCATCATTAGTCTACTTTCAATGCCAAGTTCTTGTCAGAAAAATTATTTTCCTGTAGTTTCATAAAAAAAGAATTGACATAAGCATGTACGATATTAAAAAGTTACAGATTTTTTACTACCATATCATTTAACAAATGTATGATTAATTTATATAATTATTTCACCTCTGTTTCAGGGCCATTTTCGTTGTTGGCTGCAGTTTTTACCATATGAACTTGTTGCATTAGTAGATCACAATATAATCTCAATTCAGATTTCTTCGTTTTCAAAGTATCAGGACTACAATCACCTGAAAAACCAAACAAATCAATAACAATATGTTGTCTCCCACAATTAAAACACATACTGTTATTTCTAAAGGACTCACTAGTGGTATCCTTTTTGTTTCTGCTTTGTACACAAGCCTTGGCACTTCCCAAAGCCACAATCCAACCTTGTCGCTCTTGTGGCGTTGCTGCTTTCAAGTACAAATGTTGTTCACCAGGAATGTCTAAATCCAATCTTGTCGCATCAATTGTATGAGCTAATAATAAATGAGAATTAACGCCACAATAATTTTATAATAATAATTATTTCATAATATGTACCGGTTATTTCACAAGCTTGTACTTTGATGGAGCCTTTGCATCCTTTGTTAACTTCTTCCCTTGATTTATAATATGTTAATACACCATTTTCTAATATAAACCAACGAGTTTGCCAACCTATCATTCATAAATAAGACATTATAATTTATGAATTTAATAAGAAAAGGTTTTATCAGAAAATACTACCAGAGAAAGCACTTACCGTTCCAATAATTTGTCCACTTCCATAACACACCTTCCATACTCGACGACAGCATTAAAATAGAGTTTTTATTTTACATTTCATTAAATTTTTAATAAAAACACCAGTGGAAGAAAAATGCAAACAAAAATATTGTTAACTGATAATACTGACAATATTGTTTATTTTATTTGACACGTCTGCAACCTGCAGCACAGCTGACATTGACGTTTGCAAAGTTGCTTTCAAACGATTAAAAAAACCAACCGAGAGAAAGAGAGAGAAAGTCCAATGAATTAATGAAACGGATTTGTAATGTTTCTATAGTTGACGTCAAGTATTATTATTTAGATTGTCCTATTAATATTTCGCATAATTATGGAAATGTATACATGAATTAATTAAGAGAGGCATTTTAAAATTTACTTGAACATTGTTTGGAATATTTAAAGATTTCTTGCTGTAAATCCAGCTAATGACGTCAGGATAGTGGTACGAAGGGCCATAGGCGTAGACTTTAGAAATTTCCTTGAGGATAATGCACTTTCTAATTTCATTTATTGACATTCACTTTTATGTGTTATTAGGAATCTACGTAATAATTATTTGAAAGGTGCAATAATTACAAGGTACACAGTACGAAGGAACAAAATATTGAAAATGGAATTTTTTTAAAATTGCAATTTATAATTAGTACAGTCGGTCCCAATACCTGCTATGTCAGTGCTGGTACCTTGAAGGGCAAGCTTAACAAAAATCTCATACAGGAAATTATAGATATTTGTAACGACGCTTCAATTTCAGAATAACCTACAAGATCAAATAATTTTTAAATATCATGAAATAAATCAAGATTAATAAAAAGTTTCACAATATTTATTCAATTATATCCTTACAATTATTTAGACAGCTAAGCTGTCATTATCAAAGGTAATATGATATAAACAATCACGTTGCTAAGGTAAATACAAAAAATAGATAACTAGATAAAAATATAGAATAATAAGAATTAAATATCTAACATCTCCAGTAACGCAGAATTACTGAGCCAAATCTGTTCATTTATTAAAGGCACTGTAATGTCTTCTTCGTTTTTCGTTGTAATGAAAGACTGTGTTAATATAAGCTTTATTCTTGTCTTTTATGGCGAGAAAATGAATGCTTGAATCTTTGGTTTTTTAATTATTTTCTTATTCTGTTTTACATCCCGTTGCCTTGGTTCCTCTAAATTATTCATTTCAACAGTCGTGAAAATTTGGGTACTAAATCTTATATACCTGCTGAACACTAAAAGTCAATTCTGGCAGCCCCCTGCGGCCGGGTTATACTACCCCAAAATTACTAAGAGGGTGAGAAATAAGATTCAATTTATTTAAAGTAACAGTCACGGAATTTCAGGAGGTTACTTTCGATAGTATTCTTTATTTATTTCTTATTTATAAATATTGCCAGAACATTTCCTTCCCTTCTTAATGTTGCCAGAACACTGTAAATGTTGATTTAAAAAAGTGACATTTTTGTTATTTTAAAAGTCTTGAAATTTTGACACAATAAATAAAGTAGGTATATGTAGGTTTACATGTTAGTGCGAGCGAGACAGTTATATAGCGGCCTACGGGTTAGAGGGAGAATCTTATTTCTCACCCTCTTAGAAATTTTGGGGTAGTATGACCCGGCCGCAGGGGGCTGCCAGAATTTACTTTTAGTGTTCAGCAGGTATATAAGATTTAGTACCCAAATTTTCACGACTGTTGAAATGACAACTCGAAATACGTTGCTGGCTCTTGGTCTATAATTTGTGTTTGTTATTACAAAAATGTAGGAATTTGATATTATTTTTAGGACTCATTTCATTGTGTGATTCTGTTATAAAAGGTGTTTGGCGTAAATAGATTTTTCGGGATGTTTAATTCTGTAACAACACACGTACTTTTTATATCTTATGTCAAAAGTTCAGTGTTTGTCCAATATATACCGAACTACAATAAGAACAATTCAAATGGTAATTGCCCGATTTCATGATATAGTGTGTTCTGTCTTTAGCCTTAAATAAGAATGAAAAAGTATTCATGAAGGTTTTAAAGGCTATCTTGTCATTGTTGGTTTTTCGTAGCATATGTGAAATATTTTCTGATAGCGGGAAATTTAAATTTATGGTTTTTAGAATTATCGCGCGACCCTTATGTTGGCGACACTTTATTCTTGCTGGTACGAAATGTCAACTGTCAATTTGTTACATATTTGTTATTTACTCGTTTTTCTGTTTGAAGGTCTTGTGGTCTTTAATCTCCGTTGCTTTTTACTAATTCCTGCTTTCATCAATAAAAAACAGTTCTTTTTAGATCTAAATAGTATATTATTTAATCTAAATTATATTTTGATTGACTTTTCTTAAAAGGAATCCTACTCTATGGCAATAATAAATAGCATTGTATAATTTTTTTGCAACAAGGCAATAAACAAACCTGTTTGTATTGATAATTCTCTTATTGATTTATTAGGGCTGTGAATAATAATACGTTGGCGGATATTACCAACTACCTGAGCTGTAAGCTTTCTGGGTCATCCCATTGCTTTGCCCTTCGAGACACTTTCAATATAAAAAAATGTTCAACAAGTCTGTTACAATGTTTAGAAAATGTGCGATAGGTAATATCCTAAGGTAATATCGAATTCAGGCTGTTTCGTTGAATTGTTCACAAGCAAACTGTAGAGAATAAGTACAGCCATCAATATTAAGTGTAGCTGTACGAAAATAAGTAATAATGAACCTTTGATGTTCTAAAGCAAAATCAATTATTTTTATAAACAAATCACCTAAAACATTTATTCGTTTATGTTCTCGTTTCAAAAATATTAAAATTACCCTACCCTAGTGTATTGCTTTATTACGACTGTAGCTTTAAAAAGAATTATTTTTATTGATGAAAACAAGAATTAATAAAAGCAACGAAGATTAAAGACCACAAACCAACCACCTTTGTAACAGCAACAATGAAGTGTCGCCAACATAAGGGTCGCGCGATGTCTAAAAACCCTAAATTTAAATTTCCCGCTGACACAAAATGGCGCCCATGACCAGACTTGTACTACACAGACAATAGCAGGTACTCCAGTTTATTTAAAGTACTTACTTGAAGTGAAGAAATATCTGAAATGCTTACCTTAACCAAATGCAACCCAAAGTTGAAGATTAGGTTCGTAAGTTTGTAAATCGAAAAGATGCCTACTGTGGCAAAACCAATCCTAAGAATGTAAATTTTTATTTGAGGTATTGATCAACACAGGCTATGTGAGAAAAAAAAGAAAGTTCAGAACAAGTCTAGTTGCCCTGTCATTCGAATTGTGTAAAATTTGTGAACCTGAAGGTTTTTTATAATAAATACACCAATAATTAAAATTGTTGAATTATTTGCATCCTGGTCACTCTTTTAGGTAAGTAAATGATGTAAAGATACCTCATTTACTAAATATATTCTTTGTCATGTGAAACAAATAGTTCATAAACATTTTGCAAGATTTTGATTGTTAGGGTAGCACATAAATTGTTGTAATATTATTTGATTTATATTAACTCTTTTAGACAATTTGAAACAACCCTGTGTGCGGCATCCAGATTAGCCCTCAATAAAACATTTCCTCACGACCCTGCGTTCATTTCCTACATACAGCTAACCTGCAATCTCAGAACTGCAAAACAAACTTTGTTTTGCCACACTACTAATACCACAATAACATCTGTGTCAACTATGCCTATGAGAACGTTAGTTGCATCCTTTTGTAATGCATCCAATATATCAAGACACATTCTAGTGTAGTTTCCTTCAGATTGTCTGGCTTGTATATGTTCCAAATAACATTAATTTGTAGGCAATCTTGAAGTTGGCCCTTGATTCATGGTAAGAAGACCATATCACTATATTCTCCAAATGTACATGCAACATATTTAGGAAGTACATGTACAATGGCTGGTACATCAAATATTTTGGCATCAAAGTTTGGTACATCGTAGTCTTTAATTGGGGATAGATAAAAGAGTAAATCTGATTTATTGCAGGTGAGTCGTAGATCCCTGTGATCGGAAGACAAGTATAATTCTCGTATGAAAAGAACTCCGAAAGATCGTCTTGACACACTTGAGACGCTATGAAGTGTTGTCCAAAGAGTCCATAATAATAAACAGAGAAACAAAAAATAATGGAACAAAATACTACTGACAAGAAAAATGTGATGACGTTATACTTAGAAAGTCTGGATGCTTGTACTATCCGTCCACCGAAATATGAGCTCTGCGTCACCTTTGCAAGAAATTATCACAGAAAGCGTTTTGTTGTGCTTTACTCTAATTATCTACGAGTATGACGAAGATAGCATTACATTAGCACTTCTCTGGATCGTTGGAAGTTGATCTGATTAGCTCTGTAGAGTGTAGAGTACAGAATGGCCAACCTTACAAATAAATTCCTCTAGATCAAATTAACATATTGCCACAAAACAGTAAAAATAACTACATTTATTGGAAAAATTATCGTGGAAAAACTTCATGTCGTCACTACAGATAAAGTTGATGAATTTTAGAGATTCTTTAAACTATTTCACAGATTTCTGAAAGAAAATGCCAAAATTATAAGCAATGCTGTATGCGGTTATGAACATGTAACTTTATTGTAAAACATGTCACAGGTATCTCTGATACGGAGTCGAACACCATTTGAAAAGGTTAATTTTTCCGAAATAGATTAAAAATGCGTCACTTTTTCTTTTCCAAAACATTTCCCTAACATGGAAATATGGATGGCTGGCTCCATTTCAAATAAATCAAGGAGTAGCACAGGTGCACAGGGCAAACAACCAAAAAGACATGAATTCGATTAATTGCTCGAAACTGTCGGGTACCCTGGGAACACCATTGTGTCAAGTTCTACCTACCTATCACGCCTTCACAGGTTTTACGGCTTCATTTTTTTCCCCAATTTGTTTTATAATTGTATGTTGAGGAAAACTCTGGAAGATATTTTTCTGCAAGAGTTTAATTTTTTTTCAATTGTATTATGGGTGTTATCATAATTAATCCTGGAGCCGAAAAATCTTTCCGCGATCCAACAGGCTCGATCTCATGCCGAACCGAATGGCGTATTGCCATTGTCCAGTTCAGTTTCGTGAAAATGAAGCGCTGTCGAGGGCACACCAGGCCTATAACTGGTAGATTGGGGTGCCAAAACCATTAAAACTCAAGTCCTGCCACAATTGAAGTTGGATTCGATCGGTTGGTGGTCCCCAACTCTAAAACAGTTGGGGAAAAGTCCGAAGCTGGACGAGATACCATCTCCTAGGAGAGGGTACCGACGGGTGAGCACACGTTTATCGCTCCGGTGCTAAGCCTGAAGAGCTAGTAGAGGATGGATAGTAACCTCGCTCCCACCAGTGTGAACTGCATAAGCAAAGCGCGCTAATTGAGCGTATCTCAATTCATATCCTTGGATTGGAATGAACGTCCAAACTTGATTGTTAGGATGTTCAAGCCAATAAAATCAAAAATCAAACAATGTAGCACAAACCAGGGTCTATTTTGTTTCTAGATGATAGGCTAAGAGGAATGCACACAAATATACTTATTGACTGTCCCGTTCAGTATAGTGCAGCCTTAAAGCAAAGCCATTGTAACTAAAATTTTAAATAAGCCGCAGATCGGATGAATGCTTTCCTAAAATTCTTAATTGTTATTGTTGGATTTTGTCTTGTATGTAACCAGCTCTGTTATCACAAATAAAGTAATTATTTACCTATTGGATACTATTGGATAATATTAATTAAATTAACTAAATAAATACGTAATAACTGAAAGTTAAAGAGTGTATGTATAAGTATAGTTTAGAAAATACCCTTTGCGAATCATGTTCAGCGGTTTAATTTTTTTTGGTTACCTACCTTTCCTAACATATTAGGTAGAGTCACTGCATCTAGTCACCTAGGCCCGCTGGTCGATCAGAGTAACGCAAACCGCCGCCATATTGGGGCAGAGAACGGTGATTTTTAATAATGGACAAATTAAACCACGTTTTACGTGTTTGACATATAAGAGGTTTGATCTTTCAGAATAAGAAAAACCTTTTAAAGTAAACGTGGATTTGATTAAATTAAATACAGAACAAATAATGAACAATTTCGTGATTCGTTTGCCCCAATATGGCGGCGGTTTGCGGTACTCTGGTCTAGCTCTGCTCGACCAGCTGGCCTAGGTAACTAGATGCAGTGACTCGAATATTAGGCTATTTTAAGTGACATCTGTTAAATTATGGTCCTAGTTACGATATTCAAGATTTTAGTGACATTTTGTTTTGGTTACTTAGCCTATGATAAAAAATTATAGAACTTTTGCATGGGATATTTCCTATATTTACCTATCCTATATTACCTATTAATTAAATTCCCAACAAATAAGTAGTACTGGATCAATACAGGACAGTTACTAGTATGCAGTAATTATAGTAATTGGTATATGTATGCTATAAAAATAATGGGCCAGTATTGGTCAAGTAAACATTTCTTGTAATGGCAACATAATGGATCTATTTGCCAAAAACTAAAACCTGTACTGTACCAGATTCAGCTCTATACTATTTGCCATTGCTGGGCCAGTGTTTTTATCGATTTTTAGCGATCATACCAGCATCTGGCCAGTATTGAAATGTTTGTTGAGCAAGGGTCGCAGGTTTGACTTCCTGCCAAACTAGTAATTTTTTATAGCGGATAAAGATTAAAACATACCTTCTTCTCGGATACGAGTAAAACCGATTTTTGGTGTCATATAATGAACCTTACCAGTGTAAGGGGGCTCTGGGTTTGTCTCGGTAAGCGTCTCTGCTCGGACGCCAAGTTTGTACGGGGCTTGCTTACGAAGTGGCGAAGTGTGGTTTTCGGTACTCGGCGGTAACTCTCGGGCGCCAGTTATTTTAACATGGTATGCTCCATGGATCCAGGTAATTACTAGTGGAGAAAAGGTAATCCAGGGAACTGCTGGTGTCGCTGATGCCGGCCCTGTCTGGATCACTTTACCTGTCACTAAAGCTTTCAGAAAACAAGAGGGTGTTAATATAACAAATAAAACATACAATTACCAAACCTAATAACATTTAGTGTTACCAAAACTCCTCCACTCCAACAAGCGTTAATCGCTAAATCTAAAAGGGTAAAGCGGTTGGAAACAGGATGAGACCCCCAGGCACACGCACAGTGAGGTCTCGGGCAAGGTACCATAAAGCGGGTGGAAACAGGATGAAATCCCCAGACACACGCACAGCGAGGTCTCGGACAGGGTGTAGGGGGTGAAGGGAATCGGAATGTGGTAAGAGGGCTTACTCTTATGTTCCCTTGGATCGGTCCGGTTTGCTGGACTGGCTGGCTGGGCTGGTCCTGTTAGCTTCGAGTCCTGGGAGCGGACTGAATAAAACGGTGCTCCGCACCTTCTTATATAGGTGCTCTCAGAGCATGGTGGAAATAGTAGGAGTAACACAGAACGGTGCACGCCAAATATCGGTTAGGGAAGGGACCCGTGCTCTCGCTTGAGTAGTCGCTTATCCGAGCGGCGACTGATTGCAACAGTCGATAAACACGTTTATTCTTACACCTAAAATAATTAATAAAATTCAGCAACTTCGTTACACTAGTTTGGAATTTTCTTAAATTCAGCTAAATCCTAGTAGGGTTGGCCATAGAATTAAAGCAATTGACAACATGAGGGGTGTCCCGCTATCCTAATTCCTCGCCCAGAAGTAAACTTAGTAGATACTCTGCAGCTATAGTACAAATCCAAATCCCAGTAGGTTTTAACGTTTAGTTTTTAAAGGTTACGCTATATACTGAAAAGTACAATGGCAATACGCGTCCGGATGACTTTGCTCAGTAAGTATCATTATACTTTTTAGTAAAGACTAGAGCGACAACTATCTTCACCGCTAGGTCCGTTGGACTGATGTTTAGGAGTTTCAGTCTATAACATTTAAAATGCCTTTTTCGGTATACGAAGTGATAGGTGTAGCATAAAAAACAAATATTAAACAAGTATACTGGTTTATTCTGATGTAAGCCTTTATTGATGGCCACAAGTGAATCATTCATAAGTAGGCATGATTGTTTGAATGATTTTCGCTCTAAAACTATTATACAGGTAAAACTTAGCTTGTATCTACTGAAAATATTGATTTTATAAAAGAAACTAGTTATATAATTGTGTCAACATTTGATTGGTCCCTATTTTATTCGCATATTATTACAAGAAATAAATTATAAATTAACAGGATAACCTTAAAAGCCCGGCATTAAAATCTTCAGATAGTGTAACCCCAGAAGATTTCGATATTTTTAGAATAAATAAACAGAATGAAGTCTTGTCTCTGCTTTGAATTTATTATTAATCGGAAGATTTAGATAAAAAATAATTACAACCATTAAAAGAAATATATAGTAGGTAGGATGTATTTTTATTTATTATAAATTGAACTTGAAACCGAGATTCTTTAATTTATTTTCATTTATCTGATACATATTTTACAATTAAATATACCTACATAGATAATGAATTATTTTCAGGAATCAATTAAGAATATACAAATACATCAAACATAATAAATACATCAAGGTCAACATAATTAGAAGAAAGGTGGGCAATATATAGAATACCATATTTTCTTAGATGTTCTAGACCAGGGATTTCAAGCCTTGTTCAACTTTTCAACTAGAATCGGTAAAATGGGTTCCATATAATCATCTCCCTGATGCAATTATTAAAGTACTGCTGAAATACTTTTTACCACAACTCCTAATTATTGTTGTATATGTATTGTTATAATATTTATTTTAATGGTTGCAATATAATAAATTATTAATTTTTTAAAATTGATTTTGTTCCATTTCAAACTGTTATGCTATTAATATCTCTTTAATTATAAAAAATGAACGTTAAATAAATTACTGCATGTTTATTTTGGATAATAACTTCCCTATTCGCCAGCCTTGGTGGATTAGTGGTTTGCACATTTGCTTCATAATCCAAGGATCGCAGGTTCGATCCCCGGCCGAGCTGGTAATTTTTCATAGCGGAGAAAAATTTAAAACATGCCTTCTTCTCGGATAGGAAGTAAAACTGTAGATCCCGTGTCAATGCGATGTTTGGTACGTTAAAAATCCCTACTGGGGGTGGAATTCCCCCAGATTCGGCTAAATTCTAGTAGCGCCGGTCAAATGATCATAGCAGTCGGTGCCATGAGGTACGAAGGATGCTCCGCCATCCTGATTCCTCCTCCATAAACAAACAAATAAGCTTCCCTATTCAATGTTGACCCAGGAACTTTAAATCATATTACTAGTTAACTTAATTTTCTTAAACACCAAGCTGCTCTTTGAACATTTTTAGTTGGGTCAAAACAAAATCTGCAACCCAATTTCCATTAATCTATTTTACAAGGTCAAGACGCAGCTTTACAAACATTCCACTGAAATCTCTACATATCCTGTGGTCAATATAGTATTATTTGAAATTCAATAATACATTCTATTATGTATATCTTTATACAATTAACAAAAAATACAAGAAACCATCTTACACTGATGGCTTGATTATGAAATTTCAAAACCAATACAATTTCTTCAGGTAAGATAATTTATTTATGGCTACACTTTAATAACAACTTGCTTTTTTATATTCTAGATAAAATTCTACCGGAATACAAGCAAATACATTGAAAAATATATGAACGTAATGTATCTCGTTAAGCTAATGATACAAAAAGCTTTTTCACTTTTTAAAACTTTTAAAAAATACAATTTTTTTTAATCTAATAACTACAGTATTCTTTATGTATTTGAAGTGTAGTAGATAAAGAATGAGTACTGTGGCCCCACACAACCTTGAACTCTCATTTGACCTCCTTTCACTTTTCAAGCCCCACCCTTTTAGAAGCCACTCCCCGTCTCCAGGCCCCTCCCTTTTATAAGCCACTTCCCCCTCTCCAAGCCCCACCCCTTTATAAGCCACACCTCCCTCTCAGCTTTCCCCCTCTCTACCTCACCTCTATTTCTCTCTCTTTGCTTAAAATGAAAGTCCACAAAAGTTATAAATTTATTTATTTAGATTACAACAATTAATACATAACCTGTAAAAATAATAAGCACAAAAGTAATTTATTGGTTTAATTCATTTTAAAAATAAACTCAACAATAACGTATAATCAGATGTTTCTTCACTACTCTTATAAAATTGTATCTGTTGCATTTATTAATTACTTTCTAAAAGAATTTACTTCTTCCAAATTGTGCTTAATAAATTTTTGTTAGATAAAAATAAACCCAACAATAATGTATATTTTGTTATAATAATAATAATAAATTTATTTATACAATGCCAAAAACATAGTTGGGTGTATTCGTCAAAAAATAATTAACAATAACATATAATTCTTACAATTAAGATAAAACATCGTTAAGATACTCATCAATAATATAGTAGGCTTTAGCAACAAGTAATGCTTTTACATTTCTTTTAAATAGTATAAAATCTAAACTTCTTAACCCTTCAGGTAATTTATTAAAAAGCTGTTTCCCTATATAATATGGGGATTATTCAAATTTGGCTAGTTTGTGAAGTTCAGTAGATAGTAAGTTAGCATTTCTCGTGCTATAATGATAATCAGCGTTTTTCTTTAGATCTACAATATTTGATTTAACCAACAATAAACATTTATAAATAAAAATACAAGGAAACGTTAGTAAATGATACAGTATAAAAAATTGGTTGCGTAGTAAATAATTAATAAAGATTTTTGATCAAGCGTAGACTTTAACTGTAAAATAGCAAAACATGTGGCATTCAGTTTTTCTCGCATCCAATTACTTAACAATAAATAGAACCATTGCTAGGAAAAAACGATCAATTTCGTTAAATTATAACTTTACCTTAAATGTTTACTGAAGCTGATTGAATATATTTCTCAAGTTCACGAGTTTATATGTTAAGATATTTCTCGTTGCATAATTTCGAAACTGGAAAAATTTAACACTTTAACGCTGGTAAACAATCACTGGCTTGTGTAGAATTTGCTTCCTTCGAGGCCGGCTTTTCACTTGGGTTCCACTGTGCCGGCCGAAGTTGTTTGTGGGATCACCGCTTCTTTGCAGCTTGCGTTGGATCGAGCTGGAGAACGAATCTGCTGGAAGCCTTTAAACTTGGTATTATCGAATAGCACTACGAGCTAAACAAACCTCTCGTTACACTGTTCGAGATTGACTGATCAAGATTCCCGATTTTCGTTAACAAGAGAGTGAAAACCGGTTTTGAGAGTACAGTTAAGTATGTAAAATTCTCGCATCGATTCCCGTATATTGTATCGGTGAAATCATTGGCCTACTGTAGCTAATTAAGTCCACACAAAAACACAAAAAAAGGAACCGTCTGCGTCTGTATCCTTGTAATTTAAAATCATTGTAATTTAAATTAGCTCTTAATAATTACAGCCTTGGTAGTGTAATGTCTGGCGTGCCGGACTTTCACCCAAGCGGCCCGGGTTCGACTCCCGGCGCTGGCAGATCTGGTTAAGGTTTTCTGCAGTTTCCCTTAGCTGTAACACAAATGTGGGATTTGCGCTGTTCCATCTATAAGTCGGCTGCAGCCGCACATTGGGCCTACATAATAATAATAATCGCCCCCTCCCTCCCGCACAAGCTTATAGCTTCTGGGGCCTTGGTTAAGGTTATGGGTTGTAATAATTATTATTATTATTATTATTATTATAACGGAAGTTTTATAGTGGTCAGTATATATAAAGAAACCGATTTATTTTATTAACAAATTATTGTAGTACCAAATTTAAAATTAAAGTTAATGATTATTTCTGGAAATGTGTTTCATAATTAATCTCTTGATCTCGTAAGGAATGTGTATTAACCTACTATCCCACCGCTACTAAGTGTACAGTTAATCATTAAAAAGTCTGGCGTCGTTGCTGGTATATCAAACCGATGAAATGACTGGTCCAGCTAATTATGAAGTCCACACAAAAGAAACAAGAATGAACAGGCAACTTCCTGTTGTTCCACAAAAGCCGCCTGTCTGGTGTGTAATTGGAACCTCTCTTGAATGTATTAAAATTAATCGCTTAGTAAATTGTTGATTAAATATTACACCTTTTAAAAAGATATTTTATTATTAACAACAATTCTTATTTATGAGGTTGTCCCGTTCAAAACAATCTTATTTTTACATGTTTTTGTTTTATAAAAAATGAACTCGCTACTTCTTGTTTAATAGATTGACGCATTAAACGATTAATCCTAACAGAAATTAATTACCACGAATATGTTTGTTGCGTTTTAGTTCGTGCTTTTTGTTACGTCGTAGAATGATTATATTTTTAAATTACAGAAAAAGAAAATAAGAATAATTTCGAAACTGGTAAAACTCAACAATTATAATTTAGTACATTTACACTAATTGGGGTCCTGCTTGCTGCGGGCTTGATTCGTTGGTAATCATATGGTTCCACATCTAAAAATGAATGTGTATTGACCTACTTAAAATTCGCTTTAAAAATAAACCAAACAATAATTTCTATTGTACAATAAATAAATAAATTGTTATAATAAAATACCTTTCGCATAAAATTTGTTTTAAAGTTTTAAATATTAATGATTTATTATATTAATTCACGAAAGTGTTGGAAATTTACAAAAAAATCTAAATCGGTAAAATAAATATTACAATCTTGAGTAATAAAACAAACACTTTCTAAGTTAGTAGTAGAGTAATGTATGTTCTAGCCCAGGAAGTGACGTCATAAGCACATGTGTTATAGGTAATATGTAAACAAACATGGCCGCCGGATGTAAACAATATGGCCGCCGGAAGTGACGTCATACGTAAACAAAGCAGCTGATTTAAATGGCGGTATGCATGTAAATGCTCTTATTAGATAAGCCCGCCAAGCATATGTAAACATACAGGGTAACCAAATGACATTTAGTTAAATAGAAAATTACTAAATAATTCCCCAAAATGTAAACAAAGCAGCTGATTTAAATGGCGGTATGCTCTTATTAGATAAGCCCGCCAAGCATATGTAAACATACAGGGTAACCAAATGCTATTTAGTTAAATAAAAAATTACTAAATAATTCCCCAAAAAATGTAAACAAAGCAGCTGATTGGTTGATTTAAATGGCGGTATGCTCTTATTAGATAAGCCCGCCAAGCATATGTAAACATACAGGGTAACCAAATGCTATTTAGTTAAATAAAAAATTACTAAATAATTCCCCAAAAAATGTAAACAAAGCAGCTGATTGGTTGATTTAAATGGGGGTATGCTCTTATTAGATAAGCCCGCCAAGCATATGTAAACATACAGGGTAAACAAAGCAGCCGATTGGTTGATTTAAATGGCGGTATGCATGTAAATGCTCTTATTAGATAAGCCCGCCAAGCATATGTAAACATACAGGGCAACCAAATGACATTTAGTTAAATAGAAAATTACTAAATAATTCCCCAAAAATGTAAACAAAGCAGCTGATTAAAATGGCGGTATGCATGTAAACAAATAAAAAAGTCACTAGATTTGATATGTAAACAAAGCAGCTGATTGGTTGATTTAAATGGCGGTATGCTCTTATTAGATAAGCCCGCCAAGCATATGTAAACATACAGGGGTAACCAATTGATATTTAGTTAAATAAAAAATTACTAAATAATCCCCCAAAAATGTAAACAAAAGCAGCTGATTTAAATGGCGGTATGCTCTTATTAGATAAGCCCGCCAAATGATATCACATATTTATGAGCTAAAACATCCTAGTGCAGCCATCTGTTATTCACAATCAATAATATAAGCTAAAAATTAGTTTTCATTAAATAACCCAATGCTGCAATCATGTTAATCAAACTAGAAAAACGGAAGTTTCAACCACAAACTATTTTTATCAATTATGTTTTAACGTGGACAACCTAATTTAGAGTGAGTTAAAAACACGTTTTTACAAAAAAGGTTTTTGTGATTTATATATTGTTACCACCATTATTTTTGGGGCGAGTAGATAATACAATTATTATTATTATTCAACATAGTTTATAGATATCTAAAGGAACCCTTTACTAAAAGTTAAAAACATCTAGAAAAAAGTATTTTTGTTTATCAGACAACCTCTAAATAACAGATATAAATGAGGAAATAATATTTGTTTCATTTTAAAAATATACCTACTTACTAAACAGGTAAAAATTTAATTAAAGAAAACCCAAAAGCTTTTAATCTGTAAATAAAAACATCTAGAAAAAAAGTACTATTTATTTTAATATATGAATATACCTTAAAGCTTTAATTAATTTTCATTTAGACTAAACCAAAGCTAGAAATTATAAAAAGAAAAACTTCATTCAAAAACAGAAAATTATTATTTTTTAGAATAAAAGGGTCGATGTTCAAATTATTATTTTTAGAATAAAATTGTTAATTTAACAGAGTATTTAAATAAAAAGCACCAAGCTAGAAAAAAATCTATTTATTTTAATATATGAATATACCTTAAAGCTTTAATTAATTTTCATTTAGACTAAACCAAAGCTAAAATTATAAAAAGAAAACTTAATTCAAAACAGAAAATTATTATTTTTTTAGAATAAAATTGTTAATTTAACAACGTATTTAAATAAAAAGCATCAAGCTAGAAAAATCTATTTTTTAATATATGAATATACTACAAAGCGTTAATTAATTTCCATTTAAATCAAACCAAACTAGTAAAAATTACAAAAAGAAAAAACTTACTTCAAAACAACAAATTATTATTTTTAGAATAAAATTGCTAATTTAACAGAATATTTAAATAAAAAGCATCAAACTAGAAAAATCTATTTTATTTTAATATATGAATATACCTTAAAGCTTTAATTAATTTTTCATTTTAGACTAAACGAAAGCTAAAATTATAAAAAGAAAACTTAATTCAAACGAGAAAAATTGTTATTTTTTACTACTATAATTATATGAAATTTAAAATACTTGTAAAACTTTGATTAAAAAACAACTTGAAAAAACATCAAGCTAGAATGCAAAAAATCTATTTATTTTAATATATGAATATACCTTAAAGCTTTAATTAATTTTTCATTTCAGACTAAACCAAAGCTAAAATTATAAAAAGAAAACTTAATTCAAACCAGAAAAATTGTTATTTTTTACTACTATAATTATATGAAAAATTTAAAATGCTGGTAAAACTTTGATTAAAGAAAACTTAATTCAAACCAGAAAAAGTGTTATTTTTTACAACTATAATTATATGAAATTTAAAAATAGTGGTAAAACTTTGATTAAAAAACAACTTGAAAAAACATCAAGCTAGAATGCAAAAAATCTATTTAATTTAATATATGAATATACCTTAAAGCTTTAATTAATTTCCATTTAAATCAAACCAAAGCTAAAATTATAAAAAGAAAACTTAATTGAAACCAGAAAAAGTGTTATTTTTTACTACTATAATTATATGAAATTTAAAATACTTGTAAAACTTTGATTAAAAAAACAACTTGAAAAAACATCAAGCTAGAATGCAAAAAATCTATTTATTTTAATATATATGAATATACTACAAAACTTTAATTAATTTCCATTTAAATCAAACCAAAGCTAAAATTACAAAAAAGAAAAAACTTACTTCAAAACAGAAAAATTATTATTTTTTTACCACTATAATTATATATGAAATTTAAAATACTGGTAAAACTTTAATTGAAGAAAAACAACTCAAAATCCTTTGAATTTTAAGAACTAATTATATTAATGAAAAACCAAAAAGCTTTTAATCTATAAATATACTTACTAAATAGACAAATAAAACTTTAATTAAAGAAAAAACAACTCAAAATCCTCTGAATTTTAACTTTTTTTATTAATACGTATAAATATACAGGATTGTTTGGGTGGCATTAACCCATACAGATATTACATCCCCAGAGGGGGTTGCTATCATTAATATATGCTTATATGGTAGCGTTAAGATTGTGCTAATGACACTAATAGGCAGTTCCTAGAAAAAGAAAAAAACACATAAGATATTGTTTTTAAAAAGAAAAAATACATACTTCATATTCGGTCCCCTCAAGGGACCGTCTAACCCAAAATATTGCATCTAAAACAAAAAATAACAGCTATTAAAATCACAATTACACAGAACGAAAAAACGCGTGGTACCTTGTTCAGTATTCATTTTGTTTTAAAAGAATAAAAGCTAAAAATTTGCAATAACCATCGTTACTATCTAAAGAGGATGAGGTTTTCTTAATCTTTTAAATTTAAACCAAACTACATTATCGAATTAAAAAACATCTTTAGAATATTATTGTTGTAAAAATGCTTTTAATTGTTAGGGTTAAACATTTATCATATTTAACAATGAGAAGCTCTAAGATATATATCAATAAAGGGTTATAGGATTAAACCACAACCAACATAAATTAAACAAGCAGTTTACCTGTTTCAAGTTGTGATTTAAAAGATAAAAAATTAATATTAAATAGCAAAGACAGGATGCTTAAATGAAAAACCATATTTTGTTAATCACAGGATGCGAACGATGATAAAAATTGCACAAAATTGAGGTAAAAAAATATATTTTGTCTAATATTTTCCACACATTTCTAGAAAAACAATTTTCATATAAACAAAAAACATATAAATATCGAAGTTATCAATAGTTATTTAGTCTTAATAAAATTGTTAGATAACCTTCTAGAAAAAAACAAATACCTATAAGTAAATATGCAGCCGAAAACATTATTATATTTATCAACAAAAACATTGTGCAAGAATTTTCCTATCTCACAGATACAGCCCTGCAATCTTCCACAAACCCTCAAGAACCATGTTCTTCAAGAATGGATCTCACAGGTGTTTGAGCTATGTTGGGAAGCATCACATCAACCTGAATATGAAAATCCTCTTTGGATTGAAGCTGCTTTGAAAGAAAAAGTATATCAACAAACAGTTTATGGACCGAGTGATATGGAATACTTTTCAGCATTGAAGCTATATAAAGTTCCTGAAGAAGAGGTTCAAGTGGCTTGGTTACCCCGAAAAACAATTTTACATTATCAAGCATATCGTGTTTTCAATTCAACCAATAGTGAAGATATATGTTTTTCATGTTATATGAACAACATGTGTTTAAAAGACTATCCTTACGCTCATATTGTAAACAACGTAAAAATATATCGCGATAATAGAAGGGTTGCTAAGATTTTGAAAGATTCAAGTAATTGGTGTTCCGAATGTTGTTTTAAATCTCTAACTAGAGTGAGAGATGTAGATTGTGAATTTGATGATGATAATCTTGATGGTGAGTTTTCATCAATACCTATTAAACGCATACGAATGTCCACAGTTAAAGATGAAAACATGTCTGCATTGAACCGCTTTTCAACACCCTTAAATACAAACACGCCAGCCCATTTAAGGGAGATTTTAGCTGAGCAGCAAATTACTACAAATCATGTTGAGAGATCCACTGACCTTCTTGAAGGGGTTGCTAGGGAGATGGTTCCAGAAGAATCTGATGAAGAACTGTGGTAGTGGCGAAAAACTTTTTTATTTGTATCATACATAAATAAATAAATAAACATATTTTTTCTAGATGTTTTTTTACTTTTAGTAACAATAAGAAGATATTGGAGGTTTTTAGCGAAAATCTTGTTGTTGGTTAAGTAAATTAGAAAATTTTATTTAATAAACCCACATATGTTGATATAACAATGCTCGATAAAACAAAACATTGATGTATGCCTTTCACCACCAGTTATGTTAAAAACAATTTATTCCCGAGAACTGTAAGCTTCTTTATATGGATACAGATAGTTTGCCATATGAAATAACTGTTGATACTGAGTATGAAGTTATTAAAAACAACATTAATATATTGGGTTAAAAGCAAAAAGGTGTGCAATTCAAATTTATGTGTTTAGATGTTATAAAAAGGTTAAAGGAATTGTAAATCAAATTGTAAAACATAATTTAAGTTTGACTACTATTTAAGCTGTTTTAGAGATAATTATGTAAAATTGTTAAACCGAGAGATGTTAGTTGCAAATTTGATGTTGATAATCTTAATGTTGAGTTTTCACGCATACTACAAACCACCTTGAGAGATCCAGCTAAGGGTTTTGTTGTGAGGATTGTGTTAGAAGAATATTCTGATGAAGAACTGTGGTAGTGGCGAAAAACTTTTTTATTTGTATCATTCATAAATAAATAAACATATTTTTCTAGATGTTTTTTTACTTTTAGTAACAATAAAAAGACATTGGAGGTTTTTAGCAAAAATCTTGTTGTTGGTTAAGTAAATTAGAAAATTTTATTTAATAAACCTATATATGTTGATATAACAATGCTCGATATTTCAAAACATTGATGTATGCCTTTCACCAACCAGTTATGATAAAAACAAAATAAAAAATAATACACATATTAAACAGACTTTTATTGATTAATTGTTTTACATATTTACTATATAATATTTATAACAACAATAGAATTCACAGCTTGTTTGTCCAATGGTTTGATATCACTGTTTTAAGAAACACAACACTTCTAACATACTACATATATTATTTACATTTAAACAACTATTTAATATAAACTTTATGTTTTCAAGATCATCTCCTCTAGTTTGCACCTATGCTGCGCTATGGATAATGTTTTTATAATAATTCTGTTCTTTTTAATATTGGGGGTCATCTTCATAATCAACATATGCAACATCTTCATTCGTTTGATATCGTGAAAGTAAGGATACATCGTAGCTAATTAGTTTCGATAAAACATCTCTAAGTTGCTCCATAATGCCTTTATTTGCACAATTAACGTTAAATAAGGATAAATCTTTTTTTCCAGTTCTGCTGAGTATTCCAGAAAATTCATTTAGTTCAAAGAAATTTTCATTATTCATAAAATACAGCATACCATTTATATATCTAAATACTGAAGTAACCGATGTTGGCATTTCAGGAAACAAGGATGACATTAAGAAATGTGCTTTTGGTTGTTGCGTAGATTCCTCAAGTTCAAGCAGTTTGTTATGCCCATAAAATATAAAGGTACGACCTTTGTAACTGTTTACAGCAGCACGTACAATCGTTTTCTGAGGTATACCTAAATCTGTATAATATTTGGGGTAGTTAGGAACCAACGAAAGGCTTGGAAATTGAATTGCATATACAACACCAGATGCAAATAATATGATGTCTGTATTAGGTTTTTGGTAAACAGCAGCAATTCTTTGAAAAGAGGTTGGTAGGAAAGGCAACCAATCGCGCAGAAGTTTGGGATGTTCAACATTATTTCCATCTAAAGAGGATATCCAAAACCATTGTTTATAAAACATATAAAGTTTGTTGCGTAGAATTAAAAAGTGTTCAACTTTAACATCGCACAGATTTGGTGGTTGCAACACAGTTGGGGTTATTTCTGTTGTTGTTGTTGAAGATGTGCTACTATCACCATTTGCAGGAATTCCATAAATTTTCTGAATCCCTACAATGTCATCTCTGTGTAGATCTTTACGCGTGTTGGTTGCATAAGCAAACATTATAGCATGTTTGTTTGAAGAATGTCTTAATCCTAAAGAATGGCCTATTTCATGCAACAGTGTATTTAACAAACTATATTGTCCATCAGGCGGCTTACCATCATCACCCGAATACCATTTTTCATCCGAGTCTATATGGATTTCGGAGTAACCGATTGTTGGGTAGTATGCATGACCCAACACCTTTCCTGGCCCATCAAACGAAAATCGACAGTCAGATTTTGTTTTCGACATTGTATGAGTTTCCTTTTTAAATGATACATATATGTGATAGTCTGTAGGATTGAATTGAAATTTAAGATTTACATGTTTTTGCCATGTTTGAAACGCTTTCTTAATTAGCTTAAATGTTTGCTGATCTGTAATATCAGTTGTCCATTTTATTGTTGTAATATTCCACTTGCTACCGTGAACATTATAGTCATCAGAGACATCAGCATTTCCACATCTTGGTGAATATAGAAGCTTAAGAGTTTCTTGATTAATATCGCCGTCTGCAGGTAATCCATAAAACGTTTGATACTTCTTCAATGCATTTACTATAACGTTATTGGATTCAACGTTGGTGCTATCATCACCTGATAAATAACCAAAATATTTTAAAACATTAACCGCTAGGTTAAGTTTGTAATCATCATCTTCAGCTCTCACGCTAATAACATAACACAAAAGCAAAACTACTTTCCATATCATAGTTATGGTTAGATTGCTCAACTCATACTGAACCTATATGTAGTTGAACACGTATAAATATTGTGAGGGATAACAGAAAAAAAATCTGTATTAACAACATGATTTACAACTTAGATAAAGAAACCTATATTACCGATATGATTGCACCACAGCTAAGGGAACCTGCTACACCAACACTCTTAACGAATTATCCAACTCCCAAACCACAACAGGTTTTCGTTAAGAGTGTTGGTGTAGCAGGTTCCCTTAGCTGAGGTGCAACCATATTGGTAATATAAGTTTCTTTATGTATGTTGTAAATCATGTAGTTGATACAGGAAAAGGTATTTACATAAACCTGTCTAGTCCCAAATCGTTATATGACCAGTTACACACATGACTCATGATGCTTCATGCATCATGCATGCTGCATGATGCATGTATGATGCATGATGCATGCATGATGCATCATGCATCATGCTTCATGCATCGTGCATCATGCTTCATGCATCATGCATGCATCATGCATCATGCAGCATGCATCATGCATCATGCATCATGCATGCATCATGCATCATGCTGCATGCAGCATGCTGATGCATGATGCATGATGCATGATGCATGCTGCATGATGCATGATGCATGCTGCATGATGCATGATGCATGATGCATGCATGATGCATCATGCATGCATCATGCATGCATCATGCATCATACATGCATCATGCAGCATGCATGATGCATGCTGCATGATGCATGTATGATGCATGATGCATGATGCATGCATGATGCATGATGCATGCTGCATGATGCATGAAGCATCATGAGTCATGTGTGTAACTGGTCATATAACGATTTGGGACTAGACAGGTTTATGTAAATACCTTTTCCTGTATCAACTACATGATTTACAACATACATAAAGAAACTTATATTACCAATATGGTTGCACCTCAGCTAAGGGAACCTGCTACACCAACACTCTTAACGAAAACCTGTTGTGGTTTGGGAGTTGGATAATTCGTTAAGAGTGTTGGTGTAGCAGGTTCCCTTAGCTGTGGTGCAATCATATCGGTAATATAGGTTTCTTTATCTAAGTTGTAAATCATGTTGTTAATACAGATTTTTTTTCTGTTATCCCTCACAATATTTATACGTGTTCAACTACATATAGGTTCAGTATGAGTTGAGCAATCTAACCATAACTATGATATGGAAAGTAGTTTTGCTTTTGTGTTATGTTATTAGCGTGAGAGCTGAAGATGATGATTACAAACTTAACCTAGCGGTTAATGTTTTAAAATATTTTGGTTATTTATCAGGTGATGATAGCACCAACGTTGAATCCAATAACGTTATAGTAAATGCATTGAAGAAGTATCAAACGTTTTATGGATTACCTGCAGACGGCGATATTAATCAAGAAACTCTTAAGCTTCTATATTCACCAAGATGTGGAAATGCTGATGTCTCTGATGACTATAATGTTCACGGTAGCAAGTGGAATATTACAACAATAAAATGGACAACTGATATTACAGATCAGCAAACATTTAAGCTAATTAAGAAAGCGTTTCAAACATGGCAAAAACATGTAAATCTTAAATTTCAATTCAATCCTACAGACTATCACATATATGTATCATTTAAAAAGGAAACTCATACAATGTCGAAAACAAAATCTGACTGTCGATTTTCGTTTGATGGGCCAGGAAAGGTGTTGGGTCATGCATACTACCCAACAATCGGTTACTCCGAAATCCATATAGACTCGGATGAAAAATGGTATTCGGGTGATGATGGTAAGCCGCCTGATGGACAATATAGTTTGTTAAATACACTGTTGCATGAAATAGGCCATTCTTTAGGATTAAGACATTCTTCAAACAAACATGCTATAATGTTTGCTTATGCAACCAACACGCGTAAAGATCTACACAGAGATGACATTGTAGGGATTCAGAAAATTTATGGAATTCCTGCAAATGGTGATAGTAGCACATCTTCAACAACAACAACAGAAATAACCCCAACTGTGTTGCAACCACCAAATCTGTGCGATGTTAAAGTTGAACACTTTTTAATTCTACGCAACAAACTTTATATGTTTTATAAACAATGGTTTTGGATATCCTCTTTAGATGGAAATAATGTTGAACATCCCAAACTTCTGCGCGATTGGTTGCCTTTCCTACCAACCTCTTTTCAAAGAATTGCTGCTGTTTACCAAAAACCTAATACAGACATCATATTATTTGCATCTGGTGTTGTATATGCAATTCAATTTCCAAGCCTTTCGTTGGTTCCTAACTACCCCAAATATTATACAGATTTAGGTATACCTCAGAAAACGATTGTACGTGCTGCTGTAAACAGTTACAAAGGTCGTACCTTTATATTTTATGGGCATAACAAACTGCTTGAACTTGAGGAATCTACGCAACAACCAAAAGCACATTTCTTAATGTCATCCTTGTTTCCTGAAATGCCAACATCGGTTACTTCAGTATTTAGATATATAAATGGTATGCTGTATTTTATGAATAATGAAAATTTCTTTGAACTAAATGAATTTTCTGGAATACTCAGCAGAACTGGAAAAAAAGATTTATCCTTATTTAACGTTAATTGTGCAAATAAAGGCATTATGGAGCAACTTAGAGATGTTTTATCGAAACTAATTAGCTACGATGTATCCTTACTTTCACGATATCAAACGAATGAAGATGTTGCATATGTTGATTATGAAGATGACCCCCAATATTAAAAAGAACAGAATTATTATAAAAACATTATCCATAGCGCAGCATAGGTGCAAACTAGAGGAGATGATCTTGAAAACATAAAGTTTATATTAAATAGTTGTTTAAATGTAAATAATATATGTAGTATGTTAGAAGTGTTGTGTTTCTTAAAACAGTGATATCAAACCATTGGACAAACAAGCTGTGAATTCTATTGTTGTTATAAATATTATATAGTAAATATGTAAAACAATTAATCAATAAAAGTCTGTTTAATATGTGTATTATTTTTTATTTTGTTTTTATCATAACTGGTTGGTGAAAGGCATACATCAATGTTTTGAAATATCGAGCATTGTTATATCAACATATATAGGTTTATTAAATAAAATTTTCTAATTTACTTAACCAACAACAAGATTTTTGCTAAAAACCTCCAATGTCTTTTTATTGTTACTAAAAGTAAAAAAACATCTAGAAAAATATGTTTATTTATTTATGAATGATACAAATAAAAAAGTTTTTCGCCACTACCACAGTTCTTCATCAGAATATTCTTCTAACACAATCCTCACAACAAAACCCTTAGCTGGATCTCTCAAGGTGGTTTGTAGTATGCGTGAAAACTCAACATTAAGATTATCAACATCAAATTTGCAACTAACATCTCTCGGTTTAACAATTTTACATAATTATCTCTAAAACAGCTTAAATAGTAGTCAAACTTAAATTATGTTTTACAATTTGATTTACAATTCCTTTAACCTTTTTATAACATCTAAACACATAAATTTGAATTGCACACCTTTTTGCTTTTAACCCAATATATTAATGTTGTTTTTAATAACTTCATACTCAGTATCAACAGTTATTTCATATGGCAAACTATCTGTATCCATATAAAGAAGCTTACAGTTCTCGGGAATAAATTGTTTTTAACATAACTGGTGGTGAAAGGCATACATCAATGTTTTGTTTTATCGAGCATTGTTATATCAACATATGTGGGTTTATTAAATAAAATTTTCTAATTTACTTAACCAACAACAAGATTTTCGCTAAAAACCTCCAATATCTTCTTATTGTTACTAAAAGTAAAAAAACATCTAGAAAAAATATGTTTATTTATTTATTTATGTATGATACAAATAAAAAAGTTTTTCGCCACTACCACAGTTCTTCATCAGATTCTTCTGGAACCATCTCCCTAGCAACCCCTTCAAGAAGGTCAGTGGATCTCTCAACATGATTTGTAGTAATTTGCTGCTCAGCTAAAATCTCCCTTAAATGGGCTGGCGTGTTTGTATTTAAGGGTGTTGAAAAGCGGTTCAATGCAGACATGTTTTCATCTTTAACTGTGGACATTCGTATGCGTTTAATAGGTATTGATGAAAACTCACCATCAAGATTATCATCATCAAATTCACAATCTACATCTCTCACTCTAGTTAGAGATTTAAAACAACATTCGGAACACCAATTACTTGAATCTTTCAAAATCTTAGCAACCCTTCTATTATCGCGATATATTTTTACGTTGTTTACAATATGAGCGTAAGGATAGTCTTTTAAACACATGTTGTTCATATAACATGAAAAACATATATCTTCACTATTGGTTGAATTGAAAACACGATATGCTTGATAATGTAAAATTGTTTTTCGGGGTAACCAAGCCACTTGAACCTCTTCTTCAGGAACTTTATATAGCTTCAATGCTGAAAAGTATTCCATATCACTCGGTCCATAAACTGTTTGTTGATATACTTTTTCTTTCAAAGCAGCTTCAATCCAAAGAGGATTTTCATATTCAGGTTGATGTGATGCTTCCCAACATAGCTCAAACACCTGTGAGATCCATTCTTGAAGAACATGGTTCTTGAGGGTTTGTGGAAGATTGCAGGGCTGTATCTGTGAGATAGGAAAATTCTTGCACAATGTTTTTGTTGATAAATATAATAATGTTTTCGGCTGCATATTTACTTATAGGTATTTGTTTTTTTCTAGAAGGTTATCTAACAATTTTATTAAGACTAAATAACTATTGATAACTTCGATATTTATATGTTTTTTGTTTATATGAAAATTGTTTTTCTAGAAATGTGTGGAAAATATTAGACAAAATATATTTTTTTACCTCAATTTTGTGCAATTTTTATCATCGTTCGCATCCTGTGATTAACAAAATATGGTTTTTCATTTAAGCATCCTGTCTTTGCTATTTAATATTAATTTTTTATCTTTTAAATCACAACTTGAAACAGGTAAACTGCTTGTTTAATTTATGTTGGTTGTGGTTTAATCCTATAACCCTTTATTGATATATATCTTAGAGCTTCTCATTGTTAAATATGATAAATGTTTAACCCTAACAATTAAAAGCATTTTTACAACAATAATATTCTAAAGATGTTTTTTAATTCGATAATGTAGTTTGGTTTAAATTTAAAAGATTAAGAAAACCTCATCCTCTTTAGATAGTAACGATGGTTATTGCAAATTTTTAGCTTTTATTCTTTTAAAACAAAATGAATACTGAACAAGGTACCACGCGTTTTTTCGTTCTGTGTAATTGTGATTTTAATAGCTGTTATTTTTTGTTTTAGATGCAATATTTTGGGTTAGACGGTCCCTTGAGGGGACCGAATATGAAGTATGTATTTTTTCTTTTTAAAAACAATATCTTATGTGTTTTTTTCTTTTTCTAGGAACTGCCTATTAGTGTCATTAGCACAATCTTAACGCTACCATATAAGCATATATTAATGATAGCAACCCCCTCTGGGGATGTAATATCTGTATGGGTTAATGCCACCCAAACAATCCTGTATATTTATACGTATTAATAAAAAAAGTTAAAATTCAGAGGATTTTGAGTTGTTTTTTCTTTAATTAAAGTTTTATTTGTCTATTTAGTAAGTATATTTATAGATTAAAAGCTTTTTGGTTTTTCTTTAATATAATTAGTTCTTAAAATTCAAAGGATTTTGAGTTGTTTTTCTTCAATTAAAGTTTTACCAGTATTTTAAATTTCATATATAATTATAGTGGTAAAAAAATAATAATTTTTCTGTTTTGAAGTAAGTTTTTTCTTTTTTGTAATTTTAGCTTTGGTTTGATTTAAATGGAAATTAATTAAAGTTTTGTAGTATATTCATATATATTAAAATAAATAGATTTTTTGCATTCTAGCTTGATGTTTTTTCAAGTTGTTTTTTTAATCAAAGTTTTACAAGTATTTTAAATTTCATATAATTATAGTAGTAAAAAATAACACTTTTTCTGGTTTCAATTAAGTTTTCTTTTTATAATTTTAGCTTTGGTTTGATTTAAATGGAAATTAATTAAAGCTTTAAGGTATATTCATATATTAAATTAAATAGATTTTTTGCATTCTAGCTTGATGTTTTTTCAAGTTGTTTTTTAATCAAAGTTTTACCACTATTTTTAAATTTCATATAATTATAGTTGTAAAAAATAACACTTTTTCTGGTTTGAATTAAGTTTTCTTTAATCAAAGTTTTACCAGCATTTTAAATTTTTCATATAATTATAGTAGTAAAAAATAACAATTTTTCTGGTTTGAATTAAGTTTTCTTTTTATAATTTTAGCTTTGGTTTAGTCTGAAATGAAAAATTAATTAAAGCTTTAAGGTATATTCATATATTAAAATAAATAGATTTTTTGCATTCTAGCTTGATGTTTTTACAAGTTGTTTTTTTAATCAAAGTTTTACAAGTATTTTAAATTTCATATAATTATAGTAGTAAAAAATAACAATTTTTCTCGTTTGAATTAAGTTTTCTTTTTATAATTTTAGCTTTCGTTTAGTCTAAAATGAAAAATTAATTAAAGCTTTAAGGTATATTCATATATTAAAATAAAATAGATTTTTCTAGTTTGATGCTTTTTATTTAAATATTCTGTTAAATTAGCAATTTTATTCTAAAAATAATAATTTGTTGTTTTGAAGTAAGTTTTTTCTTTTTGTAATTTTTACTAGTTTGGTTTGATTTAAATGGAAATTAATTAACGCTTTGTAGTATATTCATATATTAAAAAATAGATTTTTCTAGCTTGATGCTTTTTATTTAAATACGTTGTTAAATTAACAATTTTATTCTAAAAAAATAATAATTTTCTGTTTTGAATTAAGTTTTCTTTTTATAATTTTAGCTTTGGTTTAGTCTAAATGAAAATTAATTAAAGCTTTAAGGTATATTCATATATTAAAATAAATAGATTTTTTTCTAGCTTGGTGCTTTTTATTTAAATACTCTGTTAAATTAACAATTTTATTCTAAAAATAATAATTTGAACATCGACCCTTTTATTCTAAAAAATAATAATTTTCTGTTTTTGAATGAAGTTTTTCTTTTTATAATTTCTAGCTTTGGTTTAGTCTAAATGAAAATTAATTAAAGCTTTAAGGTATATTCATATATTAAAATAAATAGTACTTTTTTTCTAGATGTTTTTATTTACAGATTAAAAGCTTTTGGGTTTTCTTTAATTAAATTTTTACCTGTTTAGTAAGTAGGTATATTTTTAAAATGAAACAAATATTATTTCCTCATTTATATCTGTTATTTAGAGGTTGTCTGATAAACAAAAATACTTTTTTCTAGATGTTTTTAACTTTTAGTAAAGGGTTCCTTTAGATATCTATAAACTATGTTGAATAATAATAATAATTGTATTATCTACTCGCCCCAAAAATAATGGTGGTAACAATATATAAATCACAAAAACCTTTTTTGTAAAAACGTGTTTTTAACTCACTCTAAATTAGGTTGTCCACGTTAAAACATAATTGATAAAAATAGTTTGTGGTTGAAACTTCCGTTTTTCTAGTTTGATTAACATGATTGCAGCATTGGGTTATTTAATGAAAACTAATTTTTAGCTTATATTATTGATTGTGAATAACAGATGGCTGCACTAGGATGTTTTAGCTCATAAATATGTGATATCATTTGGCGGGCTTATCTAATAAGAGCATACCGCCATTTAAATCAGCTGCTTTTGTTTACATTTTTGGGGGATTATTTAGTAATTTTCTATTTAACTAAATGTCATTTGGTTGCCCTGTATGTTTACATATGCTTGGCGGGCTTATCTAATAAGAGCATTTACATGCATACCGCCATTTAAATAAACCAATCGGCTGCTTTGTTTACCCTGTATGTTTACATATGCTTGGCGGGCTTATCTAATAAGAGCATACCGCCATTTAAATCAACCAATCAGCTGCTTTGTTTACATTTTTTTGGGGAATTATTTAGTAATTTTTTATTTAACTAAATAGCATTTGGTTACCCTGTATGTTTACATATGCTTGGCGGGCTTATCTAATAAGAGCATACCGCCATTTAAATCAACCAATCAGCTGCTTTGTTTACATTTTTTGGGGAATTATTTAGTAATTTTTTATTTAACTAAATAGCATTTGGTTACCCTGTATGTTTACATATGCTTGGCGGGCTTATCTAATAAGAGCATTTACATGCATACCGCCATTTAAATCAGCTGCTTTGTTTACGTATGACGTCACTTCCGGCGGCCATATTGTTTACATCCGGCGGCCATGTTTGTTTACATATTACCTATAACACATGTGCTTATGACGTCACTTCCTGGGCTAGAACATACATTACTCTACTACTTAAGTTTCACCCCATTTTACGGTACGCAATTTAATCATAACAAAGATATTTTAATAAGTTAACAAATTAACCGTTTTCGTTTTAAAAATACAACATTCATTCCATATGGGTGACGAATCACCTACCAGTTTTGTGCAAAGTCGCTTCCTCCTAATTAAGTAACACAAACTTTAAATGCGCATTTCGCAGTGAAGTCTGCTTTAAGATGATTTTTCGAATACTTCATATTTACTTGTAAAAATGTTGAAGGTTTTTAATTAATTTGCAATTTGTTATAATTGTTAAAAGCTGTTTTACTATAAGCTTCATAAAATTTCTGAATTTTGAATGTGTTCTAACGATGAATGTCGACGTGAAAGTGAACAAGTGAATGTTTCTCTGGGAGATATGGCGGGGTGAAACACAGAAACTAAACAACCAATCAACGATTGCTATACGAGGACAAGACATTTCAACTTTTTTGTGTGGAACCGTGTTGAAACATGTTTTTTGTTTTATAAAAAATGAATACACACTTTCGAAAGAAAGACTTATAATCGCAAACCACATTTCTACGCTATCCTTTATAAAGTAAAGTCAGACAACTGCACCTTTATTTTTATTCTCGTCGAGTAACTATCCATATGTATTAGATGAATTGTGAAAAGTGTAATAAATCCTTTTCGAGAAAGGATGCCCTTAAACGCCACCTACAAAAATATTGCAAGGGTAACCCTGGGGAAGGTCCAGCTCCAAAACGAGCACGAATGGTTCCACCTGCAGTTAAGGTTTTTTTGATAAATACTATTTGGAATTTTTTTGTGTTAACTATGATATCTTTTTAGCTCTGGTCTTCTGTGAACCGTGCAGGGAAAGTATGTCTCGTACTAGCTACGCAACGCATGCGCGAACTAATGTTCACAAGGAAAAAGTTGCCCGAGCATTAGATGGAGAAGAGGGGATAGCTGTTATGGAGTCTGCATTTAAGTCTCGTATTGCTAGCTACTGAATCTCCACTAATGAACATCATGTGGATACGTCAGAGTTTATGGAGGATATTAACGCTAAGGTGTTCATAGTTCTGTGTAATGAGGTGAAAAAGCATACCTCGATAAAAGTAATTGTGGAGTTATTTGGATATTACGTTCTCGAAGCCAAGGGTTTGAAAGATATCAAGTTCTTCAACACAAAGAGTTCTGTTATCAGTCCAGGTTCTGAGTTAGAGGGATATTACGAAAATATCACTGAAATATTGGCTAGTAAATCTGAGGAATTTGCAGAGCGAGAATCAGGTATGACGTTTAAAACGGTGTGGAAGCGAAAACTTATGTGTTTCTTTTATGTTTCCAGGTTGAACGTTAGTCAGATTGTTGTTTTTAGAAGTAAACGTTAATAAGTTTAACCCTCTACGTGCTTCATCTTACATCCCCCTACCCCCGCAGATTCGAAAAAAAAGGAGCTATTATTAACGTACAGAATGAAGATGAACGATGCTTTGGTTGGAGTGTGGTTTCTGCTCTTGTGCCTCCTAACGGACATGCTTACAGATGTAACTCGTATCCAAATCCCAACGAGGTATTGAACTTGACGAATGTGGAGTTTCCGATGAAATTAAAAAAAATAGATAAGTTTTTGAACGATAATCTTCGAATTTCCGTGAACGTTTATGGTTTGGAAAAGATTTTTGAGAATAACGTTCTAAAGTATGAGGCAGTTGGACCTTTGTATTTTTCAAAAATTAAAATAGAAGTACATGTAAATCTGTTATTGGTAGAAGACGATCACGGAAATGGGCATTATTGTTGGATTAAGAATTTTTCTAGGTTATTGTACAAACAAATTAACAAGCGCAAAGGAACTAAATATTTTTGTGATGGTTGTTTGCAATATTTCACGACGCCTGCAAAATTAATGAGACACACGCAACATGGTTGCAATCATGTTTATGCTAAATTACCAAGCACTAATTTGATTAAAGATAGGGTAGGAAAGGAAATTCTGGAGAATATTTTGAAGTTCAAAAATTTGTCTAAGCAGTTAAAATTACCCTTTGTTATATATTGCGATTTTGAGTCAATGTTAGTGCCTGTTCATGCGGCGGTGCCTGATGATGGTCAAGCATTTACCGTTCGCACACAGCACATATCCCGTATCCTTTTTCGTTTTATATAAAATGTTCCTTCGATGACTCGCTTTCGAAATTTTATATTTACAGGGGGGTGATGTTGCAGAAGAACTCACTAGAAAATTAGATGAGGAAGTTAAACGTATTTATCACGATTATCTAAAACCGAAACAACCTTTGGCTTTAACGGGGGAGGAAGAAAACGAATTTCAAGCTGCTACCACCTGCCATATATGTAAAGAGTCGGTTGAAAATGATGTTAAAGTTAGAGACCACTGCCACGTTAGTGGTAGCTTTCGCGGGGCTGCCCACATAACTTGCGATCTTCATTATCAAATTCCAAAGTTTATACCCATCTTTTTCCATAATTTGAGTGGATACGATTCGCATTTGTTCATCAAACAGTTAGCCTTAGAAAAAGAGGAGATACAAGTCATTGCGCAAAACAAAGAAAAATACATTTCGTTTACTAAAGTCGTGCAAGTTGATGAGGTAAGAGATGCGAAAGATAAGTTGCAGAAAGTGTTTTTTCGTTTAAGGTTTCTGGGCAGTTTTAAATTTATAAGTTCGAGTTTAGACAAATTAGGAAAAAATTTATCCGATAAACAGTGTGTAGAAATTAGAAGAAAATTTGGTTCTGGTGAACTGTTTCGACAAATGCGAAAAAAAGGTGTTTTTCCTTATGCGTATGTTGACGACTTTTCAAAATTAGATGAAACGCAACTTCAATTTTTGACTCGTGGCAATTTTTATGATCAACTCCGAAATGAAAATGTAAGCGAAGAAGATTATAAACGCGCGTCCGATGTGTGGAAGTTATTTGAATGTAAAACGTTGGGTGAATATTCCGATATATACCTAACGTGTGATGTGTTACTACAGACGGATATTTTTGAGAATTTTCGATCGGTGTGTCTTGAATACTATAATCTTGATCCGGCACAATATTTCACGGCGCCGGGTTTGAGTTGGGAGGCTATGTTAAAACATACGGGTGTAGAGCTTGAGTTGTTATCCGATATTGACATGTTAAACTTTTTTAAAAAAGGAATACGAGGAGGGATGAGCGTGTGTGTTGGACGCCAAGCTATTGCAAATAACAAATTTCTTCCAAATTATGATCCCTCACGACCCAGCTCCTTCATAATGTATCTAGATGCCACGAATGTTTACGGATTTGCTATGCGACAATTTTTACCTCACGGTAACTTTACGTGGCTGTCAGAGCGAGAAATTGAAGATTTCGACGTCATGCAAATTACAGACGAATCCTCCCAAGGTTTTGTCCTGGAAGTGGATTTGAAAATTAGTGAAAATTTACATCATGCGCAGAATAAATTTCCCTTTTGTCCCGAGATAATGGCTCCACCGGGAAAAAAACAACAAAAACTCATCCCCAATTTGTATAATAAATCCAAGTATGTAATTCATTATCGTAATCTAAAACAGTGTTTGGAACACGGTTTAGTATTAACAAAAATTTATAGGATTCTAAAATTGGATCAATCGCCTTGGTTGAGGTCTTATATAGATTTAAATACCCGTTTACGAAACCTAGCTAAAAACAGTTTTGAAAAAGACTTCTTTAAATTAATGAATAATTTAGTTTTTGGAAAATGTATGGAGAATGTTGAGAACAGAGTGGACATAAGGATCTTGTCTCATTTTGAAAATATTGGAAAGAAACGGGGTGCCGAATCCTATATTGCTAAAGCTAATTTTAATAGTGCTACTGTTTTTTCGGAGAAGTTGGTAGCTGTGGAAATGGAACGAGTTTCAATACTTTACGACAAACCAGTTTATGTTGGTTTTAGTATTTTAGATATTTGGAAAACCGTGATGTATGATTTTTACTATAATTTTCTAAAACGTTTGTATGGCGATCGAGTTTCCTTACTTTATACGGACACAGACAGTCTAATAATTGAGGTATTCACGGAAAATTTTTATGAAGACATGAAACTGCACTTGGATAGATTTGATACTTCAAATTTTAAAAATGATAACTTTCACGGAATTCCACCAAATCAATCGGTGCTTGGTAAATTTAAAGATGAATATATAGGCATTCCCCTAAGAGGTTTTTGGGGTGCTAGCGCGAAAGCATATTGTTGCGAAACGATAAATGATGTGTGTGTAAAAAAGCGAAAGGAATAAAAAATGTTACAGAAAATGTATTAAAGCGCGAAGATTATGAAAATATTGTTGAGAATAAAGTCAGCGTTATTTTCTGTAAAATGTTTATCTTTAAGAAAGAACGTCATAACATATATACGGAAATGAAAAACAAGATTGCAGTTTCCGCCGTAGATGATAAACGGTATTTGATTCCTGGCACCACAAAAACCTTAGCTTGGGGGCACGTTGATATTGTTCCAGAAATGGTAAATGAAAATTTAGATATGCTTATGGAAATTATTGATGACGATTTACAAAGATTTAAGTCGATTGATAGAATTGCTAGAGAATGAATTGTAATTTTGTTTTTATTTAATTTCTATTTAATTTTGTTATTATTAATGAAATAAATGTAACATGTTAAAAGCGTGTGTCAATGTTTGTCTACTGTATAAAAATAATTATAAGTGTAAATAATTGTGTAATGTTAAATTTTGTTTAATTGTGAGTATTCATGTATCAAACATAAATTAGTTTGTAGTACCAATGAATAAATGCTGTAATTAATATGTTGTTTTTAAGAAAACCATTAACGAATTTAAAAAAACTTTATTCTGAACAATCCATTACATGAGTTTTATGTAAGTAGTATACATTGCTTAATGCACAAAAGCAGAATGAATGACGATGATAAAAGCATGATGGAGACATAACTTGGAGAGCTGGTTCCTCTTCTAGCTCCACCACCTGTTGTGACACGAAACGTCGAATGTAGTTGCTCTTTTCAGACCCCTTTACGTAAACGGTGTCCGCCTGTTGAGTCTAGCGTTGAAGAATTATGGAAAACATAAACGGAGGAGTGAATCCTTCATTCCAATCGAGACAATGATGATTATGCATTAACCAAGTAGCTTGTTGGCGAAACTTGGGAGGTAAGTTGCGAAAGATAAACGGAGGTTTGAAGACGTAGTGAGACACGTGATGTCCATCAAACATGGCTAATTCCTTGGGCACAAAGTCTGTGTTGGAAGTCTTGAAACCTTGAACATCGACAAACAGCATGGTCGATGCGTGCTGCTATACTAATAAATGTATATAATGATTTCGTTTATAGTTGTCGTACTTGCTTCGTCAATGCGTTATACGTAAATACTCGATCGTGCAAAATGAAACAGCAAAATGAAAATGAAACAGTACAAATGAACAGCAGTAGTGTTCGCTGGAATGCTTTTGTGGGTTTCGAAAGTAACTCGAAGAACGACAGCTTTCCCTAGCAAGGAATCTTTCTGTCGCGAACAGTCGATGACGATTAGAAGTGTAAGTGCCTTAAATCTATCAGGAGCTAGTAGTGGTTCGTTGGGTTTATCATAGTACGATCGTTGGAAGTTAGCATACATTTCGTATAAAGTAGCAAATCGATTTTCGGCATAATTAATATTTAATTGATCGTAAGGATACCTTTCCGTATTTAAAAATACCGTCACATTTTGAATATCGCAGGTGTCGAATGCGCTCATATCTTTCTGCAACTGGCCATCACGATCGGTTTAAAACCCTATGATAACGTAACGGGGAGTTTGCAGAGTGATGTTTTAATAGACCAACTATGCTTATCCGTTTGCGGTACAGCGGGATAAATATGAGTTTCCCAGCTTCTAAATGCCACTTGAGTGTCAATATTTTTCCCAATATATTTTGTTAATGATAATTCTTCCGCCTATCCCGGTTGAATATGTGGAACTTTCCAATATATTTTTTGCAAGTTAATCGAAAGCTTTTCATTAGCATCGGTGGATATTAGGACATCGAGATCAGAATTGCTTCTAATTAATACCAATTCTTGGCGAATGTTCATAATAATCTTTCCATAGTCTTAAAAAATCCCTAACAGTGTTGATAAAGGTATGCAGGCGCAAAAATTACCTTTACCATCTAGCAAGGTGCTGGTACTATCCGGAAACTAACCAGCGTTTTGTAACTTAACGCTTTCGTTCGAATTGTGGGAAAGGTAAGCTTTCATGGTGGTTGTTAGACCAACTTTTGTTACCGAATCCACCACAACTCCATTCATTGAGTACCGAATCTCACTAAAAAGATGTGCAATACCATTGTTTATAAATTTAGCACTCGCTGATGGTTTACCATCTTCTTTAGTACAGTACCTTCTACATATAGATAACTACGCGAAGGCAAAGTAGATATATCCTCTTGAATAGGTATTGGAATTTCGTCATTATTCTCAAAACGAGTGGTATAAGGTTGGTGAGTGTGAAATTCAGCTCCAACAATCGAGTTATCGACGAGCACTTCTTCGTTTACATTTAGTACATTCATTTTGGGATAATAAAGCCTAAGGTTTGCATGAATAAGCGGTTGCCCCTTGTCAATTGAGTAGTGACCGATGCTTGACTAACCATTTTTCGCTTCGAACACGATCTTTTATAGCCAGATCGATCAGTGCAACATCGAGGAGTGTTATATTTGAGCACCATCATCGACGCTCTTCAAATGAAGTCGTATCGTCACGGTTTCCCCTTGGAAATTAACCAAGTCCCCGTCTTGATCCAATATTTTAAGGGTAATGTTTGAAATAATATTGACATTAAGTGGTAAATAGGGTGCAGTCTCAGGTGCTTCTATTATTTTGAATCCAGGAGGAACACTGGGAAAGAATTGATGTATCACATGGGCCGGTGTACCATTAATATAATTTCCTGTTATTATATTACATTCTATCATTAGCGAGTTAACCTTAATAATTTTAACTGGAAAATCAGATATGTGACTTTCCTTAGCTTTTAAGATTCTATTCTTAAACCCTAACAATGTTCCGATAAAGTGTTCAACTGTAAAGTTAATGTCGTGATCGGCTTTTATAATCGATTTTAGGGTGTTATGATTCGGATCGATGTTAACAGACTCACCGTTTACTTGAGAATTAATCTATTGAGCTATATCAGCAAGCTCATATGACCCTGTAGGTATCTTTTATTCTTTTACCAATTTTAAACACCTTGTTTTTATCCGTTACGTTCGGAATAGTATTAAACGTTTCGAAATTTGTCAAACGCATAACCCATTGTTTTTTAGGATCCAAATATATGGGAGGGTTAAAAGGAGAAGTTAAAACAGAAGTTGTAGCGGAGAAGATGAATGTTTGAGACATCTCAACATTCCCAGTAAGACTGAGAAAATGTTAAGGAGTGTTATCATATAAAAAGTTCAGCGCTAAATGTCCACAATTGTAAGAATTTAGCTTCTGAAAAGCATCGTAGTTGTAACGAATAACGTTTAAACTACCATCACTTTTTAAGTAATGAACGAGTTCTAGTGGGGGTTTTAACTGACCAATACTATCAAAGTATAATATATTTCGACCACGTTTAACATACGATGTCCAATGCGTACCTTCCCCATCTGTATCATCCAAATTCACAATTCCACATTCGTTTTTACGGATACGTTTCGGTAACCCGTTTCGCATAAAAATACCTCTGAAGTGTGGACGCTTTAACTTATTTACGTACTTTGACAGATCGATATTGGTCAGTGCTCGGTGTGGTAGCTTTAAGGGTAGTTTTTTGGAGGTCGTAAATACAAACCTAATCTTTTTTTGTACGGTTTCAAATATAATCCTTTTCCTACAGGCGCTTGTTCCATGGCTTTATTGTGTCGTTTCGTTTCTTCGAGCGCTGATTTTGCTGCTTTTGCTTCATTCACTGCTTTGGCAACCGCAGTTGCTCCAGTTCCAAACGAGCCTATAGCTCCGAGAGCGGCAAATAAAGGAATCAGCGGTAGGAAACCACCTTGTTTAGGGATAGGTATAATCCGCCCTTTGGGAGCAATGATACGTTTACGTCTCAAGGCCGCTAGGGCAAGACAAGCAGACCGTTTTAAGATAGCTTTTTTACTTTACCACCAATACGTTTTCTAGCTAATTTGATGGCGTTGTTGAACGTTAAAATACCCCTTCTATTCACTTTAGATCGTCGAACACCCATACCCAATTTTCTTTTTGCAGACATAATGCCGGCCACAGTAAGCGCAGCCACTCTCTCTCCAAAACGAGCATCCTTAGAACGAAACCTCATCCACGCCTTCTGTCCTAATATACGATCAGCTTTATGACGTTCACCAAAGTCGTTAGCTTTTTAATCGACTATGTCGTGCTCTTTACAAGCTTCATCCAACGGGTTTATTCCTTTGTCTCCACGAGCAAGCCTTTGATGTAGACGGGTGCCAGGTTCACAGTAGTTATAGCCTGGTAAATGTAATTCTAACGGTAACTTATCAATGAGAGTGTTGATCACTCCCTTCCCTTTACGAGTTGATTGACGATTCTCCGATTTTCGCAGAGTACGTTTCATAACACATTACTCCTATCACAGGAGAAGAGTGACTGAAAGCTTGCTCCAACATCTTTATATATTTATACCCTTTACCCATATACGCTCTTTCACAACGTGTCCTACATGGAGCAGTTAAAGTTGGTGCGTCAGAGACAGAGGTTGTCTATTATAAATCGGGATAATTGTTCACCTACGCAGCAAGTTTTTAAACATAGCGTATTGTTGGGGGCAGGATGCAAACGCGGTATAATAGTAGGCAGTTCCGGATGTGGTAAAACTAACCTAATGATAGATTTACTAGAACATCCAAACGGTTTACGCTTCGAAAACGTATATGTCTATAGTAAATCTCTTTATCAACCGAAATACGCATATCTGCGCGAGCTGTTTCGATCATTACCCATCGGTTATTTCGAATACGATTCTTCTGAAACTATATTACCACCTAAGGATGCAAACCAAAACTCAGTTATTATCTTCGACGATGTAGTTTGCGATAGTCAAAGCACCATACGTGATTATTTCTGCTTCGGTAGACATAAACACATCGATTGTTTTTATTTATGTCAGACATACTCTGCAATACCTAAACAACTCGTAAGAGATAATTCAAATCTCATTGTCGTGTTTAAGCAGGATAATACTAACTTAAAACACATATTTAACGATCATGTTAGCGGGGATATGACTTTCGAAGCGTTTAAACACTTGTGTTTACACTGTTGGAAGGAGAAATATGGCTTTTTAGTAATCGACAAAGATTATCCACTTAATGGGGGACGTTATCGAAAAGGTTTCGACTGTTACTTCACCATAAATACCGAAGACACGAACTAAACGTTTTAGTAAACATGGACAAGCGTGTAGCAGAAGACTTGGTTAAAGCACGACGTCATGTTAAACAGAAATACAAAAGTCTCAAGTCTGAAATTGCACGGTCAGAAGTGGAACTACAACGCCGCTATCAACCTATCACTCAACCATTGCGTGAGTTTATAACCGGAGTTAAAACGAAATTATTAACTCCGAAAGAAGAACCCTTAAAAACGGAAGTTTCTTCTCCCATACCTACCTCGACTTCAAAATATTATAAACGACTTCCTCCCGCCAGACGTATGCCTCGCGAACCATCACCTACCGCCCAAAGAACGCGCACTACTAGTGTTCCCTCACCTGATATCTCGGTTTTTGAAACAGAAGTCATGGAAGAATCTGGGATCCCAACATTGGATCAATTGAAAGAACAACTTGCTGCTGTTGGGTTCAATCCGGAATTCCAAACTTACATAGATGAGACCTTTTCTGGTAGAGCTAAAATTTATATGGAAAACATGTTCAGGGATACTAAGAACGAGTTCGATCATCATTATGGAGTACGATTCCATCCGGAATCTCAGCAGTACCTAATCGGAAACTCCGTACTTACTTTTGACGAGAACGACTTTATTATTAAAAAACCCTCAGGCACAATTTTTAAATATACAGGCACTCCAGGTTTTTACGAATTAGTATTTAAAAAAGCACCTATTGGATACATTCAATCAGACTTGCAGAAGTATAAGGACCTTCTTACACGTACCAATGCTACCAGAAGAGGTTACATTGAGGGTGCACCGCTACACGGAACCGGAAAGAAATATTCAAATATAATTAGAGCCCTTCTAACTACTCTTGGGGCAAGATTCCTAAGCGAGTCTACACCTACTACACAGGTCACGCGATCGAAAACTCGCATATTAGCAAAGCATTGTGGTGATATGCGCGTTCTCAACTATAATAATAAACAGGTGGAATTTATACCTTGGAAAGATCCTAATAAATTAGTGGACAGATTGAGACTCCTTTCAAGTTCAAAATCGGCTGGTCACACCGGTCACACTAATGAAATCATAATATTATCGATGAATTGAGAGCTGCTAAAATTATCGAATAAATCATCATCGAATAAAGATCCGTTTCATAATATTGCTAATGTTAGTGCAATAATGACGCTCAATAAATTCGGTAAACATCACAAAACCCCTGTCCGAGTGAAACTCGACACTCGTTCGAAAGTGTACCTATTAGAAGATATACAAAATGTAAGGTACACAACAATGATGTATATGTGGGCGGACACCGAGCCTGAGTCGAGCGAACCTTCTATTTCCGACCTACCGAACTATTACAATTTGAAAGGTAGCAACAGTAAACGGGAATACACAATACCGTTTACAGAAGGGACTGTACAAGAAGTTTGCAGCTCACCACCATGCAATATGTTTGTAAACGATATTGTAGTTGGTGCTGCTGCCAACTTAATTGGGAACGATTGAGAAAGGCGATAAGATTAAGGCGAGAGGTACGTCGCTATATCCGTCTACATCCGCCCCATTCTACTTCGAAGCTCTTATTAGTCATCCATATCATCATATATCGTCATTACCTCAAAACGATGACTCTGGATAAGTTCGGTAAACATATTCACAAAGCTCCTGTCCGAGTTAAACTCGACGCTCGTGCAAAAGTATTCCTTTTAGAAGACGTGTCTAATTTGCACTACGAGACAATGTTGTATGATGGGAATATACAATCATGAAAAAGGTTATGCACTTTTGAACTCCACCAACTTCGAGTATGTCGTCCCTCTAACAAAAGGTAGCATTAAACAAATCAAATACTATCCCACAGATGCGCAAATCTTTTTAAACGATGCGTTATACGATGCCGAATCACTCATTGGAGTGTCATTGAAGAAAGGGGACAAGTTTAAGGCGAAGAAGCCTGGATCAAAGGACATATTTATTTTTGAAGCTGTTATTAGTGTCCCAGCATTTTCCAAATGAGTATAAAACGTCAAATAATTGCATAAACCTGCTCGTAAACGATTTCGAAGAAGACGCGTAATCGTAAAAGGCTTGAACGATTTGTACATGGCAGATCTTGTGGAAATGATTCCCTATGCTAAAATAAATAAAGGTTTTCGATATATTTTAGTATTGTTGAATATGTTTAGCAAGCGTGTTTGGGCGTGTCCACTTAAACGAAAAACCGGTGAAAGCAATGAAGGAATTATTAACATCAACAGGAGGTACTCCGAAAAATTTACAAACGGATATGGGAAAGGAATTTTATAACATACATTGTCGCAACTTAATGCAAAGTTTGAACATTAATCATTATAGCACGTTCTCTAGTATGAAAGCAAGCCCCGTGGAACGTGTAAATCGAACCCTCAAAAATAAGATGTGGAAAGAATTTTCAATGCAAGTATCGTATAAGTGGTTACAATTATTATCTCGAGTAGTTGCGAAGTATAACTCAACAGTACATGGAACCACTGGATTTAAACCTATTGATGTTAGTCGGAAAAACGCTAAGAAAATTTTACAGACAGTCTTTAAATTTCCAAAGACCATAGATCCGCGAAGTCCTAAATTTAAAGTTGGTGATCACGTGCGCATCAGTAAGCACTGGGAAGCTTTCGCAAAAGGCTACACTCCAAGTTGGAGTACAGAAATTTTTAAGATTAAAAAGGTTCGGCTAACAAACCCTACAACTTATACTTTGGAAAACGTTAAAGGTGAAGAAATCCGCGGCGGATTCTACACGGAGGAATTACAGATAGCTAAACATCCAGATATATGTTTAGTGGAACAGGTCTTAAAAAAAGGCGGGATCGCGTTCTGGTCAAGTGGTTGGGCTTTAATAACACCCATAACTCGTATATAGCAGCACGTAATATAATATAGTAAATTAAATAGTATAGAAGCATTAACATCGGAACTTTACCTATACAAGAACATACTTCAATTATTCTAAATATCCTTGTGTGTTTTATGTTTATTTTTATAATAAGTTATATAATATACGTTTTTTCTCAATATGTTATTTTATTTATAGTATATAAGATACAAAAACCAGCTTATAATATGCATTACAATCAAACCTTACTAAAGCGATCAATATAAATTTTAATTCTATGTTCTATATCTAAAATTCTATTTAACACTACACCACATTTCTCGATAGGTCTTTGAAACCGACACCGATCTACAACACTTTCCATCCACAATGATATTCGTGCTTGTCTGTAGGCGTAATTACACCTAAATAAATAATGTATTTTATTATTCTCCTCCTTGATCGTAACGCGTTTCTTTTGGTTGCTCATTTTTGTTGTCTACAAACTCTTCTATTGCAGACGTAAATGATTCCAAACCTTCCTTGTTTAATTTATCCAACAAGCAATCTATACAGATATTTCCTTCTAGATACGATTCACACAAGTCTACCCCTTTCTGAAACTTTAGAACTCTTTCTTTACACTCTTCGTCGGTATAATATTTCCCCAATCCATAGACCGCTTCTTGATCGGCATCAAAGCGTAGATCGCATAACTCTTCCTGCACTCTCTGTACTGCACTTTTAAGATCAATAGCGTTAGGCCACGATTGTGAACTATAACACATCCACATCTTTATACAAGAACGTTTTGCAAGTCGATGTCACACTGAATTCTTTGCGGGTACAATGCCACCAGTTCCAAAGCACACACAACGTTCAGGGACGGTGGTAAAGCAGATAACACTTGTTTAACGTTTTCGGTGGAATCCCCGCTTAATACACTCGATTCTTTTAATAAAGCTTGATAAAATTGAACAAAATCTTGCTCTACAAGGATTTTCAAACGGATTTCTAGCAGAGGAAGTAGTTCTAGAAGCTGAATGACGCTTTCAAATCCCAACCACACTTCCGACCCATCAATACGTTCGCGAAATCTCAACACATTCTTTCCTTCGATATTTTGGACGATAATAGTCTTACACGTTGATATAGTTACTGGATTGGTCGGTATTTCACTGCTGTACAACAAACTTTTTATAAGCGATTGTTGTTGAACTACATTAAGCCATTCCTCGAGCGTAAAAGTAACTAAACCAGTCCTGATTCCGAAGATTCTCACTCGTGGTAAAAGGTGTACGGGAGACAATCCAATAGATATCGCTTTACATTTAGATTTATTCAAATAGTAAAGTCGCCCTTCAAATAAAGGTAGGATCTGTGACAATTTTGCTTTGCTGTCCGGTGATGACGATGAACTTGAAGATGCATTTGATACTCGTCCACTCGCAACGTTCTTGACGACTTCAAACGCTTTAACCAAATTTTCTATTTTACAGAGATAGTAATATAATTTACAATGCACTTACTTATGTAAATAGTGACGCACTTCTTGAATGCTTACTGATAGATTAAACTCACTTAATGTTGCAATTGGTAAGATCCTATTTTTATATGGATCAATTCATGGTGGGGAGAATTAAAGGGTGGGGTTTAAACGTAGTGGGGGAAGTCTATCAAGAGTTCTTTTAGTCTACTTCCTGCTGCTGAGGATTTGGAAACATTATTTCTTTGTCCTTACGATATTGCTATAACACCTGAACAGGAAGCAGAATTTAGAAAATCTACTCATTGTCATATTTGTGAAAAACCTTTTGGACCGGGCGATAAAAAAGTACGTGATCATACGCATCTGATTTCAGAAACTAATTACAGAGGGCCTGCCCATGAAGAATGCAATATTAACTACAAAGATGCACGGGTTATTCCTATTGTCTTTCATAATCTAAGCGGTTATGATGCTCATTTTATAATTGCCGATATAGCGACTAGAATGCAATGAGCTGTTGATTTACTTCCGATTACTAAAGAAAAGTATATCTCCTTTACTAAACATATAAACGATTCTCTGATCCAGTTCCGGTTTATCGATTCATTCCGATTTATGGCATCCTCTTTAGAAAAGTTAGCTTCATATCTACATAGTTTTCCGAATTTGGAATCTCAATTTTCTGATATATCTAAGGATTTCTTCAGTATGTTAACAAAAAAGGGTATAATGCCATACGATTATATCGATTGCATTGATAAGTTTAGTAAAACTTGCTTACCACCTATTGAAGCTTTTTATAATAAGTTGGAAAATAAAGTGTTCGAGAAAATTGTATAGAAGAGCTAAAGATGTATGGTCTGAATTTAATTGTAGCAGCTTGGGCGAGTACGTTGATCTATAAATGAAAACAGATATACTGTTACTAGCAGACGTTTTTGAACAATTTAGAAATAGTTCTTTAAAAACCTATGAGTTAGACCCCGCTCATTACTTTACACTTCCTGGTTTCACGTGGGATTGTATGTTAAAACATTCAAAACAAGAGTTAGAGCTCCTAACCGATCTCGATCAATTTCTCTTTGTTGAACGTGGAATTCGAGGTGGTCTTAGTCAAGTTTGTTCTAAAAGGAGATCTACAGCTAACAATAAATACATTCCAACATATGATCCGACTAGTCCTGAAAGCTATTTAATGTACTATGATGTCAATAATCAGTATGGATGGGGGATGTCGCAGTACCTTCCATATGGAGGTTTCGAATGGGTCAAATCTGATAGTATTGATGTACTATCCATCCCTGATAATGCTCCTGAGGGTTATATATTTGAGATTGATCTGGAATACCCTAGGGAACTACATGATGCTTATAAAGATCTGCCTTTCTGTACACAGCATGTTAATCCGAAGACTGGAAAACCCTGCGCATCTTCTTCTCAGGTAGTTGATGGCTACTCTCCATCACAAAGAAAAGTATATTATCCATTATAAAGCTCCAAAACAGGTGTTGCAGCATGGCTTGAAGATTAATCGAATTCATAGAGTACTTAAATTTAAACAATCAGCATGGCTAAAGTCATATATCGAGTTAAGCACTAAGCTACGCCAGAACTCAAGAAACGAGTTTGAGAAAAACTTATTTAAGCTCATGAATAACGCAGTCTTTGGTAAGACTATGGAGAATTTGCGTAAGCGTGTAAATATACGTCTTTTAACTAAGTGGGCGGGTAGATATGGAGCGGAGTCTTACATCTCCAAGCCTGAATTTAAAAATTGTAGTATATTAATGAGAATTTAATAGCAATCGAATTAAGAAAATCTGAAATCTATCTGAACAAACCGATTTATGTTGGTATGAGCATTCTGGATCTCGCTAAAACTACCATCTACGATTTCCATTATGGCTATATGAAGAACACATTTGGTGATAGGTGTTCTGTGCTATATTCGGATACTGATTCTCTAGTATGCGAGATTCGTAATCAGGATCCTTATGTAGCTATGAAGCGTGATTGCAGTATTTCGATACTAGTGACTACCCCGACCATAACATCTATGACATACCGCGTGTAAATAAAAAAGTTCTTGGACTAATGAAGGATGACTGTAATGGGGTACCAATGACTCATTACGTAGGGCTCCAATCAAAATTATACACAATAAAAACCACCGTTTCAAAAGATGACGTAGAAGCGTTAAGAAATCGTTTACATGAGGAAGAATATGATGATGATGAAATCTCCGATATTATATCTAATTATAATTTAACCAAAAAGGCTAAAGGAGTTAAAGAATCTGTTGTTCACACAAAAATTACCTTCGAAGACTACGTAGAATTTCTCGAAAACTATATAGAAAAACGTGTACATCAAAATATAATCCGATCCGATAAGCATAATGTTCATTCAATTACCCAGCAAAAGATTGCTCTTAGTCCGTATGATGATAAACGTTACCTCATACCTGGCTCCTATGAAACCCTGCCTTTGGGCCATTATTCGATATTAGAACAAATGAATGTGGACTGATGTATGTCCTAGCCGAAAATCTTATATGTAATATAAAATTCTGTAAGGTTAGATATTAATGTGATCTGTGTATGTTTGTTGTATATTGTATGTATGTTTTAATATGTAATATATTCATTATGATATCTGACTTCTATGTTAATGTTATATGTTTCAATTTGAGCTAATAGATTGAATGAAATTTTCTTCTCATGTAAGATATTATAAAAGCATTGTGCTCCTTAATTATGGTTTCTTAATAAGTAGTTTAACATAAGATAATGTTAATCATATCATCTAGTGATTTAATTATAATTAAGTATATTTACTTACTATTGTATGTTTACTATATTTACAAAAGATGATTGTTTAGTTTGATGTTTCTACGATAATGAATGTCTATAATATTATTTTCCTATAAGATATTACTAAAAGTCCTTGCTCAGGCTTGATAATTAGTATTTCTTAATAGGTAGATTAGTTTAAACAAATGATGATCTTCTGCTATAACATTTTTAATTATGGTTAGTTGAGTATATATTTAGCTTGAAATGCACTATAGCTAAATAAAATAAAAAGTGTATAAACCATATTTGTGTGTTTTATTTACAGCTCATTATTAAATAATATATGTATAACCATATAAGTATTACATATCGAGTGCGAATAGATAGCCCGCTCTGTCGTGTAGTTGATGCCGTCAGCACATGATTAGTATTTATTTATTAACATAGTAATTATATAATATTTCAATAATAATATTTTTCATAAGCTTGAGATCCGAAAGCCCTTCACGAAGGGTAGCTACTGACATAGATATAACGGTTAGACGAGCCTGCGAACCTCGCAGTTGTGTCAAGGACTGTCGGTTTCTTTAAATTACAAGATCTCATCGGCTAGAAATGCTTAAACACGATCTTGATCATGTGGTTAGTTAGATGTGCGCGTAGAAGTATAATCATTTTCACTTGCCATGGGGCCCTGTTACTGGGGTGAAGCCCTAGAATGCCGTGATGTCGTCATTATAAATTTTTATGATCTCAGACGACTGCATCAATCACTGCGTAATATGTAGAGTTAATGCGTATACGTTGTGATGGCGCGCGTTAAGACTGGTCGCGAATGACCTTGAAATTGACCAAAAATTCTATCTTGGACCTCCATAAGAAATAACCTGGGATTTTGCCGCGGAACCGGCAAATTTGTTTTTTAACAAATTATGCCATCCTGCTTTGGTATTCAATTTCTCGATTCCTAGTAAATGATATGACGCGTACTTACATTGCTGAAATTTGCTGAATCTACCTTTTATGGTATTAATTTACAGTGACCTAATATATTTTGCCTTGAAACCTTTTCATAAACAATAAATACGTTTAATCAGTTATCGCCATTTTAAAAATACGTTTCACTTCATAATAAAATATGAATTCACTGGAAATTAAATTTGTAGCGGCTGTTTTTGTTCCACTTCCGAAATGTTTCCGTCACAGAAATAAAACTGATGGTTATTGTATTTCAATATTTACATTCAACATACACATAAAACAAACAATGGGCGACCACGATTTAACACACGTCTGCACGATCAGGTAGTACACGCGCTACTAATGTTTTCCCCAGCACTTTGCAAACAAATTAGTGGTTAAATAGTTATATATTTAACTAGTAAGAAGTGTGACGTAAAATACAAATCACATTATTAATGTCGCATATATGTAAATCTGAAGACACCAGACTTGTATTAAGCAATTCATATAGGAAATATATAACAAATGTTATATCATCAAATTTACATGTGGGGTATGTAAATGTGTTTATATAACTCATTTTACTTGATTCTTATATAGCAGACAAGTAAATGTCACAGTTTTGTTTACTGGGTTATGTTAGTTCTGGTTGTGAATAAAGTTTTGTATTGCATTTTGTGTCTTATTGGCAATAAGAACAATCAAGAAAAGCGTAAACACTCGAGCTGATGCTCTCGTGTCAATCCTTTTTTTCCTGTCTTAAACGCCTAATAAGACACTTACGCAATAAATAAATATTTCCTATAATTTACTCAATAACAAATTAAATTAAAGTGCCAAAAGGCAGCTGCGTTAATAAGCCACTTAATGGTAAGTAACCATACACAGGAAATCAATAATATACAGTAGAACTATTTAATCCGAACTTATAAATGCAAAGCAAATTCGTATTAACAAGGAATTCGGATTACTGGATATTCGAATAAAAACATTGCTATATGCCATGGTACTTTATTATAAAGAACTTACCTTATGTATTTTACTATTTTTTTACAAAACTTTTATTTCTAATTAAAAAATCAGGGATTTTCTTGCTTCAAGCTTTCTTTCTTTTTTCTCCTCCATAGCGTGTGCTTGCACTTCTTGATCGTAATTTCAGTGTTTTTCTATTTCCTGTATTTTTTTCTACATTTCTTTATATCGGGATAAACCAATCGTTAAAACACTAGCCCCATCATTTAATCGTTGAATAATTTTCCCTTTCTCTGATAGTTTCAATAACGTGTTTACGTTTTGACATTTTTTTAAATGAGATATGGACGCATTGTATACAAATAGTGTATAACAAAATTTAAAAAACTTTCAATTTAGGGCATCTTTGTGATGGTATCAGTTACTACATTCAGGATTTTTATTACTCTTTATATTAATAAATAATAATAAAAGTGTTTGTTGATCTTTGTCTACACCCGATGTGTCGTAAGAGTATCAGCCAACAAATCGCGTTAGCAACCTGCTATAATCTCATTTTTAGTATTCACCTTTCAAGAACGCTACATATTGAATTTTGGTATATACTAATGTGAGATAAATAATTGGTACGTTTGAATTATAAAGTAGGCGGATTTTAAGGATTTTGGCATATTACACCCACTTTGACCATCACAGTTTTAAATTTTATATTTTTATTACGAAAGAGAGTACTGTGGAGAAAGTTCTATTTAAGCAGGAAAAATCTGCAGTGCCAATTATCTCGCAATAGTACATACAACTTTCTTGTTCAGATTAAAGAGATTTGTTGAAGGTAAAGTCAGGCAAGTGTAAATATGGGGTAACTGTAAACCTTTTTAAAAAAACCGCTCTGTGACTTTATTGAAATTTATGTCTAGTTGCAAAAGAAGAAAAGCTTACACCGTTACAGCTACCTGCTTGAATTTTCAAATTATGAGTTCAGGTGGCAGCACAGAGGTCTATCAAAATTTCATGGCGGCTAGTCGACGTGTTGCGACATAGGAGCGCTTCATGAAATTCCTCATATATGCGACTTGAGGTGAGTAAAAGCTAAACTGTGATTATCTACTACCATAAAAAAGTGTAAATTTTTATTTTTTGACGGTGTAGACATCTCAAATAATATATAACCTCACAAAAATCGTTTCTTTCATGAGGCAAGTGTAAACTTATAAAAATGCATTTGTCTTCAGAATGGTTCGCACTTACATAAGAAAGAGCCAGAGGGCTACACAATATTCTAAAGAAGACTTGGCTCGTGCCCTAGCGGAGGTCAAGAGTGGTAGATTAACCTTACACGGGGCTCATCGTACTTACCACATACCAAAGGCTACCCTACACACTCATATTCATGGGAAAAGAGGCACAAAGAGCTCTACACAAGGACGAGATACTGCTATTCCTCGGGAAGAAGAAGAAAAACTGGCGGAGGGACTGCGTTGTATGGAAAAATGGGGCTTCGGATTGTCGAGGAAGGAGGTGCTTGGGGTAGTAAGTAACTTTGTTACAACCAATCAAATTAAGACAAATTTTCGTAATAATATGCCCGGGCGAGAGTGGTTAATTAGTTAAATCCTTTAAAGATAAATGGGAAGAGCAGCTGACTAAGTGGCAACGTCATAATGTGGGACGCAAGATTCCAAAGAAGATGTTTTCGCAACTTGTAGGAATTACCTGGCAACAAATAAGACCAGAAATATTACAAAATGGCTTTCGTAAAGCAGGAATATTCCCTTTCAATAAGGATGTAGTTCCCGAAACAAATTCGATAAAAATGCCTTAAAAGAGATGGGATGAAAAAAAGCAGATGGAAAATATGCATGACCAGGAAGGAATGAACAACGCAGGAGATGAAGGTGAAGTCGGAGACCAAGAACTAAATCGGGAAGATGAAAATTCAACTGAAGAACTAATCAATGCAGGGGCAAATGAGAATGAAGAGATAGAAAACGAACATGAAGGAACAACATTTGAAGATCTTTTGTTATCTAAAGTAAGACAAACAACAGTGGATGGTTTTCAAAAACGAAAACGGGTAACCGAAGGGGCAACAGTGATAACTAAAATTGATGCTGAACAGTTGTTAGAGATGCGAGAAAAAGAACAGGCAGAAAAGAAAAAAAAAGAAAAGCCGAAGAAAAAGAAACAGAAACCGACAGTTGAATTAAAACCGAAAAAAAATCCAACAAAACTACAACCTCAAGTAGTAAGCACATCCCGATACACTGACAGCAGCACTGACGTATCGGAGGGCGAAATGTGTTTAGCAGATTCCTCTGATGACGTTGAAGCATATTACGAAAATTTACAGAGAGAGGTAGAGGAAGAAGAGCGAGAACAAGAATTTGATAAAACCCCGAAAACATTGTCCATAAAGTCATACGCACTGATTCGATTTGAAGGGAAAAAAAGAGCTCACAAGTACTACGTAGGAAAAGTAACGGGAAGAGAAAATGATGAATGGCAAGTGTCCTTCCTCAGAAAATCAAAAAATGGTAAATTCACATGGCCGCCTGATGAAGATAATTCAGTCATTGACGAAAACGACATAGAGCTGCTTCTGCCAGACCCCAAAATCGATCATTGGGGTAAATTACATTTTAACGTTAGTTTTGACACTTACAATATTCTTTAATGTCTAACGTTTTTTTGTTTACTTTCTTTAAGAGTTTGTAAAAAAAAAACTAATAAAAATTCTTGAAATCCAAAAATATCTGCGTATTCCTGAAATTTTGGAGAATTTGCACATGCCCCACACTAAGTTCTATTTGTTTCCATATGAACATAGGAATATGAGTTTACACTTGCCCCAATCGAGGGGCAAGTGTAAATCTGAACAACGTAACAATTATTATTAAATATATTAAAAGGCAGTCGACGGATACTGTTACAAAGTACCTAATTTGAACAGGACACTGAACTCCCTGTCAAACAATAACTAAGCTTTCAGGTTGCATCCTTAGCTAATAAGAGATTTTTAAAGTCATCTCTCAAAAAAAGCGTTCACACTTGCCTGACTTTACCTTAAAGAGTATTTCGGATTAAAGAGGTAGGTTCGGATTACAGCTTAAATGTTGCTGTTAGGATTACTGGATATTCGGACTATAGTGTGTTCAGATTATGGAGTTTCTGCTGTAGCATTTTAGCAGAATTGAGGAATTTGCTATTTTTCTAAGAGAATCTATAATGCTAGATGTTTCATAAAAAACTCAATTCTAAAAATTTGTAACATAAGACAATTATTTTGCTAGCGTTATGTGATAAATTTTTGAAATTGAGTTTTTTCTGAAACGTGTACATTATAGCTTTTTCTGTAAAAATAGCTAATTTTAGCATAGAGTATTATTTGGTGGAACACCTCAATTGTAGATTCCCATCAAAGTTAACAGCGGTTCGTAGTAAAAACAAGTTTTAACACAGTAATATATTTACCCTTGTCAATTAGTAGATTATTAAAATCATTAAGTATAAATAAATAAATAAATATATGTTTATTCTGGAATTGTGTAATTTACAAAAAAAAACAAAACTTAATAGAATGATTAAGTAACAGAAGTTATAGTTACATATAACTATAACGAGAGAGAGAAAAAAAAATACAATAATCTCAATAACCAGCTGCAAGAAAACTATATATATAATAACAACAAACAGTTTCTTATTTATAAGATTATATACAACAATGCAGAACCTCAAGGTGAGGGTTCAGTTTACTACTGGTCTTCCACACACACCTTGCATTACAATAAAAAAGAATTTTTGTCTGCGGTTATAAAATTATATTAATAGAAATACAGATATCTAGGTATTCATACATCACATGAAGACTCAAAAATTAAAAAATATATATATTACACAGGAACTAAGTAATAAAAAGAAATCGAAGAAGAGGATAGCGTTAGCATCGCAAGATTGTTAACTAGGTAGTCGTTAGCTGTATATAATACATGCAGTACTCAACTTATTGCTGTTTTTGCAATAAATACAAAAAAGTCTCCTTTTGAAGGAATTAACTGAAATTTTAGAAATGGCAGAATACCATTGTAAATCTTTGAAATGTTATAAGTAAAAGACCTTACAAAAAGAGTTGTTCTATGGTTTGGTATAGTCAGTAAACCTCAACGACAAAGGTTTAGGCTATGAACATCGGTCCTGAATCTAATGAATTGTTATATAAATAGGGTGGTTGCTTTTCGACAATTACTTTATTAACGAATGTGGCACTTTGTAGATAGCGTCTATTTTTCATAGAAAGCCATTTAGCATCTGATAACTTATGTGAAATATGATTATATTTAGGAATACCATAAATAAATCTCAAACAAGCATTTTGGATTCTTTGTATACGTTCAGATGTTTCATAATCTAGGCAAAAGTGATATACTGGAGCACAATAATTAAAGTGTGAAAGTACGAGCGTTTCACACAGCATTATTTTTATTTTTTCATTTAAATACTGCCTGTGAGGATATAATAATTTTAGATTAATAAAAGCTTTTTGGACACATTTAATAATATGATTTTTAAATCTTAGGGTTTTATCAAAAACTAAGCCTAAATTTTTTCTTTATCAACGACAGGTATAAGGACATTATTTATTTTAATTTCTGGTACTTGAGATATATCTTCATTATTATTAATAAAAAACAGTACACAAGACTTTGAAGAATTTAGTTGCAAGGCATGATTTGTAGACAAGCGAAATAAACTAATCAAAATCAGTGTTTATATCCTCTACGGCCTGATCAATATTATTCCATTTGAAACTGTGGTAGATTTGCATATCATCTGCGTACATATGCATCTTGCAGGTTTTAATTTCTGATAAGAACTTACTCGTATATATAGTAAACAGCAAAGGGGCCTAGTATGGAACCTTGGGGAACCCCTCTTCTCCTGAACAGCAAGAATTAATAGTAAAATCTACCATTATGAGTAGTTTATCTTTTACAATGATTACAGTGTTAAATGTTGAGAGTAATAGTTTGAAAACATGCATGTTTTAAAAAAGACAACTAAGTGTAAATTGTGTTATACTTTTACAGTAGACAAATTAATTACGTATGAAGACTTGAGATTTGCTAGTATTATAATAAAGATCATAGAAATTGGTCCGGTTTTTTAGTCCTTATGGCCATTTGTATGGAAATGTAAACTTTTCTATAAAAAAAAGCTTTTTTAGTAGTTAGTATAAAATTTATTCTTGAACAATACAACAATAATGGTATGGTGTTTGTGATTATTGAGGAAGGTATAGAAAGACAGAACTTAGATAACAAAGAAAAATCTTTGAAATTATCCTAATTCTTAGATATGTAGTTAAGTTTATTTAATGAGTTTATATTTGTTTCTAGTACTTTTAAAACAAAACTTATAATTTTATTTCATAAAAAAATTATACATGTTTTTTGCCTGACAACTGATGTTTTCATACAAGACTTCACACTTTCCCATTATCCGGAAACTGTATTACCAAGTTTCTCAGTATTACCCATAACAAATAATCAGAAAAAAATTTAATAAATCTCCTTCTAGTTTCATTGTTACAGATTGCTTGTCTTTTATATTAATCTAAAGTTATTTTCATTTCAAAGTATACAAAGTTTTATACAGTACTGCGGTACATATATCTTACACTAAGTTTTTACTATTATAAATTCATTCAACAGTCTCTCGCCAATGGGACTATGCATATATCCTTTTGAAATCACTTCCTTGATAACATTTATAGCCACATTAACTTACATTCCTTCATTCAAATGGATTTGTCACTATTATGATGAGTAATCTTATGCCTTCTTAGATTACTCTTCTGTAAAAACTTACAATTACAAAAATCACATTTAAATGGCCTCTCACCGCTATGATTGAACATATGCAGTTTAAGATTATATTTCTGTGAAGACTTATAATCACATAAATCGCATTGAAATGGTTTTTCACCAGTATGAGTGCGACTGTGCCTTTTAAGATCACCTGTTTTTGAGCATTTATAATTACATAAATTGCACTGATATGGTTTTTCCCCAGTATGAATGCGACTATGCTTCTTGAGATCGCCTTTTTTTGAACACTTATAATTACATAAATCACATTCAAATGGATCTTGACCAGCATGAATGAGAATGTGTTTTTTAAGACTACTCTTTTGTGAATATTTGTAATTACATATATTACATGTAAATGGTGTGTCATTACTATGGATGAACATATGCATTTTTAAGTGATTTTTTCGTAAACATTTATAATCACATAAATTGCATTGAAATGGTTTTTCATTAGTATGAGTAAGCATATGCATTTTGAGGTTGTATTTCTTTGAACATTTGTAAAAACAGAGATTACATTCGAATGGCTTTTCATCGTTATGGGTGAGCATGTGCCTTTTCAGAATTTGATTTTGTGAAAACTTATAACCACATATATTACACTTAAATGGTTTTTGATCACTATGAGAGACCATATGAATTTTGAGATTACCTTTCACAGCACATTTATATCCACACACACTACATTCAAATGGTTTCTCACCAGTATGAATAGGCATATGCATTTTTAAGCTGCTCTTCTGTGTACATTTATAATCACATACATTACATTGATATGGTTTTTCACCACTATGAGTACGCATGTGTATTCTCAAATAAGCTTTTTTTAAACATTTGTATTCGCATAAAGTGCAGTGAAATAGTTTCTTACCACTATGAGTGAACATGTGTCGCTTGAGAGTAATGCTCTGTGAACATTTAAGACCACATAAACTACATTCAAATTGTTTTTCATCACTATGAATGAGCATGTGGGATTTAATAGTTTCTTTTCTTAAACATTTATAAGCACATAAATTACATTGAATTAGTTTCTCACTACTATGGATGAGTATGTGTTGTTCGAGAATATGTTTTTGTGAACTTTTATAATCACATAAATTACATCCAAATGGTTTCTCATCAGTATGCATGTGCATATGTTTTTCGAAATCACTTTTTAATGAAGACTTATGATCACATAAATTACCTTCAAATGGCTTTTCACCAGTGTGAGTGTGTATATGTCTATTAAGTAAATTTTTTGATGAAAATTTATGATCACATACATTACACTTTTCACCACTATGAATCTGTATGTGTTTTTTGAGATCAGCTTTCAATGAACTTTTATATTCACATAAAATACACTGAAATGGTTTCTCACTATTCAATTTCCTATCAATGTTAATTTTCCCATGCTCTTTAATATTATCAGTATCAAGCAACAGTTTCTCTTCCTGCTCATCGTATGTTTCAATTTCATTTCTGGTATTACAGTCTTTGACTACATTTGAGTCAATTTTGAAATCAATTTCATTTTTAATTACAGTTACTTCATACCCGTCCATATTGAGTAAATAATAATTAATAGTAAATTATTAGGACCTGAAACAAACAAAATACCTTTAAGAATGAAAAATAAATTTAGTTTAAGAATTAAAAATACTATTAATTAGACTTCAACAGTCGTTACTTTAAAAATCTCATATCAGTTTAAGTAGCTAAAAGCGAAATAATGGAAGGTACAAATACAAACATGTGGTTTAGTTAATGTTTATAGAATAAATTGAACAGTGTACTGGATTTACTTAGGTGATCTAATAAAATCTCCATCACTGATGTAATTGTTTAAATGGCAACGAAACTCAAATTTGAAATCAAAGTATACTCCAAAAGGTTCTTAATTTCGGTGCAACACTGAAAAGCATAGAATTATCAACTAATAAGTAATTGAAGATTCAACCTTGTTGTGATTATAAAATGTATATATTATAAATATATAATATAAAGTATATATATTATACATACAATGTATTTACAAGAAAGATTTTCTTGGCATTGCCAGAATGCAGTTCACAATCCTAAGACTTTATTAAAGTCTTTATTGCCATTTTTTACTCACATTCAGGCAGCAGGAATGCAGTGTTAGTAAGCGAAAAGCTCTAAAAAGAAAGACAAATAGAAAAGCTGCTAGGGGTCTGATAGAAAATACAGTTCCACTAACTTATTATTAAATATAAACTATGATGTTGATACATATCTTTATTATAAGCAAGTCATTAATCTTTAACTTTTGTCACACTCATGAAGCCAATGAAGCGTACCATATTATTTTTATTATTTATATGCGAATCGTAGCTAAATTTGGCATATGTGAAACGCATAACGTGCACGTTCCATAGTCGAACTTCCCACCAACGTTGCCAGATTGGTACTTGTGCAAATCTCTACCTGAGTCTCTAATTTTCTTAAATTACCTGACAGATTATTATCTAACAGTAGCAATTCACACTGCGTTAAACTCGATTGGCTGTCTACAAACGCAGATAATTCAAATTAAAACATTAGCATTAGCACGAATTTATTATGTCCAATAACCATAAATGCCCTAATTTTTATTTTAGCATCAAAATGGATCTTACGATTTTTAGATATAAAACCCAGCGGCGGCTTTCGATTGTCCGTAATGAGGCTGCATGTCTTTAAGGCCGTAATTTCTGCTGCTTAGCTACGCGACTTGCTACCTTCCGATTTGCTTGCGATGCGATACACCGTGCTTATTTTTTGTTTTCCTCCATCACAACAAATCTGCTAAAATTCAAATTACATTATAAGCATGATAAATAATAGACACCATAACTTTTGTATCAAGCATTTTTTTTTGATGAATTGCTTACTTTTCTAAATACAATGAGTTAAATTAATTTATAGAATAATTTATGGAAATCAAAAGTAATTGATCCCCGGCGGTTAACATTAATTCATTTAAGAATGTACTTCATTATATCAAGAAAAGTAAGCATTTTATTAAATCATTGCTTCATACAAAACCTGTAGTATTGACTTTCACATTTCAGTTGGTTATTTTTTCATTTTGATGGGAAATGCAGTGACCACGGAGAAAAAACGCAAAATAATAACTGTGTATCGTAATGCCGGAAGTTGCGTAGCTAACCAACACAAATTACGTTCTTAAAAACATGCAACCCCATCATGGACAGCCGGAAGCTGCCGCTGAATTAAAACCTGAAGTCCATTAAAGACAATGACGTGAATGTTACAAAAGAAATTAAAAATTATTGATCGTGTGCTTGAAAAACTTTAATTCAAGCAAAAGCACACGGAGGTGATAAGTAGTAACGATTTAGCAATAGTGTACGGTACGTAACTGACGAAAATGCGCCAATGTATTTGAATCTGCTACCGCATTAGACGTATTAGCACAGTATAATCATAACCAGTAGGTCCACTGGCGTGTCGCCACTTTGAAGTCGTCAACCCTAATAGCACACATTGCCCGATGGACGTTCTTTTTAGGTCCATTGTAGGTACTGTAGGTCCGAGGATGTAAAATGGACGTGTACTTTTTGCTTGCGAGACGAGGCGAGATTTTTTAAAATATCGTCTCGTATCTCACGCGAGAAGTCTCGCAAAAGTTGTAACGGTTAATTCCGTTGCAGGTTGTATATATAATTGCGATTGCAATAAACTATAAAAATCAAGGAAGCTTTTCCATAAAAGATCAAGTGGGCAAGGAGAAAAAATAAATAAAAGAAAAAAGACAAACCTAATTTTCTGAAAAGAGAAAATATTCTTTTAAGATCCTTCATAAAATCTTTGAGATATTTTAATGTAAAAGATATACTGAATATGAAAATGCCCGCAATTATGGGGTAAGCAAATTATAATTCCAAAATATATTTTCTTTAATTATGAATTTTTGAACTAGCAACTTTCATTAGAGGAGGCTATCAATTATATCCAACTTTCATTAGAGGAGAATATCAATTATGTCCAACTTTTATTAGAGGAGGCTATCAAGTATTGGCAACTTTCATTAGAGGAGGATATCAATTATGTCCAACTTTCATTAGAGGAGGCTTTTCCTTGAGAGGAGCTGGAATTGGAGTTGATGGTGAATGGCTGAATTTGGTCTTCCTTTTTCTCAAATGAACATTGAAAGTAATAATTTGGTCTTCCTTATGGTATGCTTGAAAGGTTGTACATAATGGACAATTTAGAATGCAGCTGGTTGGAAAAATATGGATGTTGTGTACTTGAGGATTTTCAACAGTAGCGTTGAATAATTTGTCCAGTGGATATATTGAGTGTTAAATTGTTTAATAATTCTTTTAGTAAATAACTGGAATTAAACTATAACCCTTTAAAGTTTAAATTAAAAACAAAGACATTACTCGTCAATTAAATAATTAACAAAACTTTAATTATTTTTACAACTAAAGAAAAAAGAAAAAAAGGTTTTTCTTTAATTACTAAATAATATATGATATAATACCACGCTAAATACATGTATTTAACAAGGTAAGTGTTTAACTAATTAATTAACATTGCGAATAGCCAGAAGACCTTTCTTTTTATTCAATTTAGTTAATAACTCTTTTCAGTATAATTGTTCAAGATATGCTGAGCTCTTTGCTACTTGTCCCATTTGTAGTTGATTAAATAAACTTGTAAATTGTTATTGGTGATTGGCTTTTCATTTCACTTACCTCTTAAAACCACTAAATAATTGAACATCTATTATTCTCATTGATACCCTGGACAATAACTACCGAGCCGAAGAGCTCCCTTTATGTACTTGTGTATAGTAGAAAATATTAAAGAATGGATAATTATTAAATATGGTACAAAGTCTCGCGTTATGGAAATTATTTTTTTAACAAGCTAAAAATCATGTTATGTTTTATTAGAAATCTGAGTACTTATAGGAAGTACTGAAGGATTAATAAATGTTCGCATATAAAAATCAAAAACTGGCACCGAATTGTTTTTTCTGAGGTCTGTTTAAAGAAATGTTTGATACTAAAAGAACAGTTATGAGATGTTAAGAAAGGAAACTAAATACCTAGATTAAATGAGTTAAATAAAAAATCATTAAATTATGATTTAAAGTTTTCTTGGCTCTGTGATTTTAGTGTAATATAAAGTTTTGTTTTTGGATAATCTCATTTTGTTGTACGCTCACGGTAAACATTTGAATTTTAAGACTCATACTTAAATACTGGTAGTTTTTTAAATCTAATAACTTTAAAATCAGTTTTGCTTTATTATTTCCATTTTCATAGAGTTTTTCAATTATTTTAGTATAAATAAAAATATTACAGGTATTTATTAGATGGCGTTATATTAATACTCATACTAGAGTTCCTGTATAACAATTATAGGTTATATAAGATAACAGTTCGGACATGTGTATCGAATGTCAAGAACAACTTGATTTCTCATCCAAGTTTTTCACCTTTCAACTTTCTGCTTTGTTTGACTTTAATGCTTTTTTGACAGAATAGGTATATGTCAATAAATTCTCCAATTTCACACTTTCATAGTTTCTAACACTTAGAAATTAGAAAATTAAGAACACAATTAGGAACTTATTAAATGTAACATTTATTATTCATTAAGACAATAACATGATTTGAGAGGATAATATGTTCAACATTTGTCAGAAGATACACAGCATTGCGGCAATCTTTCAGATACATTTCTTCCAGGGTAATTGCACACTTTTTCCGAAAATCATCCCATCATACAAAAGACGTTCTGAAAAATTCTACTTTCGAATTTTAAACATTCCACTTTTCTACTTAATGTTCGCATCGAAAAATAATAGTAGGTATAATAACAGCTTTAATAAGTTATCTTAACCACTTGTTTTATAAGTAAATTTAAGTTTTAAACCATCCATGGCAGTTTCATTGGTTCTACTGTTAAAATTGATTGCTGAACAGCATGTTACAGTGACAGAAATAATTAATGTCAGAAATATTGTTACTCAATTTAAAAAACTAATTGTCAGATTATTTAGTACATGTACTCCATATGACATTGGATCCAACCAATTAAAAATTGGTATCGTACATGTCCCAACTCTTTATATTATTATTTATTATTATTATACAGGAACTCTAACTCATACAGATGCGCAAGCGTATTAAATAATATAAGAGAACAGATTATTAAGTAGTTAAAATATTTATTGTTTTGTTTGATTAAGGGCCGGTATTATAAAACTTTTTACTTCCTAGATAAAATTTACTTTGAGAGTAAATTAATTTATTCTGTCAATTTGCATATGATGGTAATACTGCATTTTACTTAAGAAAAATGTGGGGTGTGTACAGTTTGCTATAGTATTAATCTCGCCCTTTTTACTTTATGACTAGCTATACATAAATACTATGGGTTTGTTTTTACAAGCTACAAAATATGTTCTGAATGGCCTTGCTTTTTGTTAAAAATTCATAGAATGATACTTATCACTTAGAAGAGTATTACGTAAAAAAAGCTTTTGTTTTAAGTTAAAAACGTCACATAAGTTAATTCCATATGCATTTATTTAAAGTGAATTATTCATTTAGTTTTTTATTTTTTTATTACAATTATTATTAACAACTACTATAACTTACTAATTTGAAAAAATTATATTACAACTTTCCTTAGAAAATAATATTTTAATCCACATCCAAGTACGTAAATAACAGCTACGGGTAAATTAAATATGCAGTATAAGTCATGCAGGGAATATTTAGAACTGATAGAATTCTTCCATGTTGGAGTACCCACCACCAATACTGATAATGTCAGATACTGTGGAAAACTTTATATCCACATTGTCTCTGTCGTTTTTTGTAGAATATATAGTAAATAATGAATAGTACATACTACAACTGAAATGATAGATTGATCCTAAATTCTTGAAAACAGGGCAAATATGCTATATTTACGTACAGCCTTTAGCAAATGTTTTGTCCCGAGCAGGCAACACATTTAACAAATCTGGTAAAAGAAAAGACGTACGTTTCAGAGTATAGTTTGTTTTGTTTACAAACAACACAGCAAATATAACCAGTTTTAAAGGTTGCTACCCTACCTAGAGTGGCTTTGTATAACAATAGAGTAATAAAAACTGCTATTTTCAAGTGAATTTCTTATTTTACTGGAATACAAAACAGCCCTTTCACTTCTACTATAATTTCTTCTATTTTAAGAAATAAATATTGTATGTTTTTTTCTACTTTAATGTAAACTCTATTAATTTATTTACCAGTTTGATTTGTTTATTTACAAAGTTTCATTATTTTGTAAACACTAAAAAAACTAAATTTTTAGTACTAACTGTAATAAGTTTTTATTGTAAAAATACTAAATAATCAAAACTAATAATCATTCCCCAAGTTTCCAAAGTAGAATCAGATTGGGCATACAAACGAGGCATATTTAAACATTAAGGGCCGGTTTATTCACCTGCAGGTAAAGTATCCAGTAGTTACCGCTCAAATAAATTAACAGGTAGCAAGTACACAGTTTGGGTATATTCACAGGATTATATCTTGAAAGTAGTTACTAGAATGTTTATGAGAAAGGGTCCCACTTTTGCACACAGGTAATACATGCAAGAGAGAGATGGGTAATTGACAGAACAATGTGTTAGAGAGAAAAATTAAACCCATTGACTAATCCACTTAAAAAGAGGCGGGATTTAAAAAATCTGTAATTTTTCACAAATATTTTCTAAAAATTTTAAGTAAACATATATTAATGTTCTATGCTTTGCCAAGGGTGTTTCTTAATTTTTGTTTTGTGACTGTTTTGTTTCAGTAGTGACTATATCTATGTTCCTAGTTTTTTTTCTTAGTTTGTAGTATTTTTATTAAAACAACTGGATATTTAATAACTTTTTAAAATTTTAACGTATTTACATAAATCAAAATCAATATTATTACTTTATTTTTATTTATTTATATTTATCGCTTACATAAATTTCTACGATTATTTAATTATCTAAAATACTCTTAAACATCTATTTTTTGATTATTGTTTTCATTATTATTCTCATTCAGTTATTTTTTTTATTAAAGGTAAAGAAAGAAACATAAACACGCTATATAACTTTGTATAACTAGTAGATGCTTCCATTTAAAAGGACTATTTTATAAAATGTGTCAAAGAAATTTTAAATAGAATGAGTAGTAACAATAGTTTTACAAGTATATTTTCATAACAAACTTTAAAGATTTTAAATATCTCGCCCTCTTCTGTTTAATTCGGTCTCTTTCGTACACAGTATAAGGGGTATTTCGATTCTTAAAGCAGCAGCGCCCTTACTCGGGACAAGACATTTACTAAAGACTGTACATAATGAATCTAATAAGTATAAAAACATCTGTTGCGTAGTATCTTTAAGTAAACTGGGGGTGCTCCTTGGTTATTAGTTTGTGCTGCCACTCTTGATGTGGGAATAGCGGCTATATGATTGTAATTACGAAAAAGAAATTTTGGTCCAATTTGTCCTTAATTAGTACTAAATGATAGCATAGAAAATTTTCATTTATATTAAAGTGGGGGTGCTAGCTTGAGCTCAAGCCAGCACTCCCACTTTTCAAATGCAAATTGTGGCTAAATAGCTGTTAGTACAAATTTAATTTTTTTAGTACACGTTTTGTCTCTAATTAGTACTAAATTATGGGCTAATTTAATTTTATTTGCTTGAAGTGGGGGTGCTACTTTTATTGACTTATTACCTACTTGATAACATTTATAACCACATAACTTGCATTCATCATGCAAATGGATTTCTCACAACTAAAATAAGTAATAATCATATGCCTTCTCAGATTACTCTTCTATAGAAACTTACAATCACGAAAATAATATTTAATTTAACCTTTAACTGCTGTGATTAAACATATGCAGTGTAAGATTACCTTTATGTGCAGCTTTGTAATCACATAAATTGCATTCAAAAGGTTTTTCTCCAGTATGAGTGCGAATATGCTGGTTGAAACGGCTTCTTTCCGAGCATTTATAATTACATAAATTGCACTCATATGGTTTTTCCCCGGTATGAATATGATTGTGCTGCTTGAGACTATCTTTTCTTGAACATTTATAGTTACATAAATCACATTCAAATGAAACTTCACCAGTATGACTGAGAATGTGTTTTTTAAGACTACTCTGTTGTGAATATTTGTAATTACATATATTACATTTAAATGGTGCGTCGTTATTATGGTATTTAAACATATGCATTTTTAAAACATTTTTTCGTAAACATTTATAACCACATAAATTGCATTGAAATGGTCTCTCATCAGTATGAGTAAACATATGAATTTTGAGATTGTGTTTATTTGAACATTTGTAAACACAGAGATTGCATTCAAATGGTTTCGCACCACTATGAATGAGCATATGCCTTTTCAGAATAGTTTTTCGTGAAAACTTAGATCCACACAAATAACATTGAAATTGTTTCTCCTTATTACTATTACCAGTATGAATAAGCATATGCATTTTTAGCCTCTCCTTCCGTGTAAATTTGTAATTACATACATTACATTGAAATGGTTTCTCACCAGTATGAGTAAGCATATGCAATTTTAGCCTGCTCTTTTGTGTACATTTGTAATCACATACATTACATTGAAATGGTTTCTCACCACTATGAGTATACATGTGTATTTTCAGATGAGCTTTATGTACACACTTGCATTCACATATGGTGCATTGAAATCGTTTATTATCATCAGTTTGAGTGCATATATGTCTTTGGAGTAAAGTTTTTGATGAAAATCTATTATTACATACATTACACTTTTCACCACTATGAGTCTGTATGTGTTTTTTGAGATCGCTCTTCAATAAACTTTTATATTCACATAAACTACACTGAAATGGTTTCTCACTATACACTTTGCTATCAGTGTTAATTTGTGCATGCCCTTGGAGAGTATCAGTATTAAGCAACAGTTTCTCTTCATCCTCATCATACGTTACAATCTCAGTTTTGGTGTTACAGTCTTTGACTACATTGGAGTCAATTTTGAAATCAATTTCATTTTTTATTACAGTTACTTCATGGCCGTCCATACTAAGAAAAAATAATTAATAGTGAATTATCACTTTATCAGGACCTGAAACAAACAAAATACTAAGAACGGAAAAGAATTTACTTAAGAATTAAAACTTCAAGACTCATTTGTCATTACTTTAAAAATTTCAAATTAGTTTAAGTAGCTAAAAGTGAAATAATGGAAAGTACCAACGTGAGGTTTAGTTAATTTTTATAGAATAAATTGAATAATTGCAGTGCAATACTGAAGTACAAAATTATCAGCTAATAAGTAATTAAAGCGATTGAACCATGATTATGATTAATTAAGATACATATATCTTAATGTATTTAGAGAAATATTTTCTTGGCACCGCCAGAATACAGTTCACAAACCAAAGGCTTTATTAGTCTTCACTCTTTAGTGGCAATATTATTACTCACATGCAGACAAGAGTGCAGAAGAAAATGCAATTTCACTTTAAACTATTGTGTGATATAATACATATCTTTTACAAGGTTGCCAGACGTGACGAAAACATTTGATTCACTCGCAAAAGAATAATTCTTACAAGAATTTAATTTTTCATTCGTTTACAAATTTTATTTTTTAATTCTCTGACAAATAAATTTTCGTTCCCGAGCGAATCATATTTCTTGAGAGTTGAAAAATATTTATCGTTCACAAATTTATCACGTATGATTCATTCGGGAGTTAAATAGCAACGCAGGTTTATTTAATATGTAAAGATGTAATTTTATTAACACACGGAGAGCAAATCTGTAGGCGCTCTGTCGAATTCTGTTTGATAATTCTTAATGAGTTGATACCCTGTTTTTATTTTTTTTGTTTTCAAGAAGAAGTTTTAACGGAGTGACTATTCGTACACACTGTATGTACGAATCGTCTCGAGTCTATTCGTACACACTGTGTGTACGAATAGTCTGGATACTATTTGTACACGCAGTGTGTAGAATAGCGTCCAGGGTGTATAGTCTATGCTTTATTTTCATTATCCATTATGACGTATTGACCTTTAGAAATTATTTTTTTCCATGACAGTATGACTTTTACTGATTTGTTAAGACTAACACGACGCTAAGTTACATCGTAAATCTAATTACGACTTGTGTACGACTGAAAAACAAACGTCGCACTGGGGTGTAAAAGTCGAAAAACCGGCGCATCTTGTTTATGTCAACTAACAATGCTCGTCAAAATACCGTTCTTTACCAATGTTTGAACTGTTTTGTAGGAATAACGACAATTAAAATAAAATTTCCACTTGTGCAAAAAACCTGCATACCATTTGGTTTTTGTTTAATTATCTAAAGAATGTTTTGTTGCACTTTTTATGTTAAATTTTAAATAAACTATAAATTGCAGTAGTAGCTTTAAAAATCACTAACTCTGGCGGGGGGTCGAGGGGTGTCTGAAATTTTCAGGAAATCTTCACCAAAGATGTTTCTCTTCGTTGTATAAATTAAAACGCGGGAATCGAAACTTATGACGTATTATTGCTAAAACTTGAAAAATCATATTCTTCGTACCTATATTTAATACATCGTAATAAATACAAACGAAATAACTGTAACATAGGCTAAGACTGCTTACTTTGAAAATCTAAACCCATATTTTCAACTGGCAAATTAACCACTTCTGTTTAACTGGGGGTACATTTAAATAACGCACTACTTGCTTTCAGCGCTACGATGAAATGACCAAGTAAGGGGGTGCTATTTACTAGAATCTAGCCCCTGAGTATCACACACATCCTGGACTTAACGCTTGCGTTTTGTGCAGTTGTCCGACTCTTCAATTCGATAGATTACGTGCAAATAAATATTAAATATATTATTAATTACAGTTCTGTTTAGGAATAGGTACATACTTACCTTTTTTCTACCATTTTTATTAAGTGTTAATTGCAGGGCGACGTTTTGGATATCTACACATGTGGCTTTAGAAATTATTAGATCTAAATCTTATAATAAAACGTATATAATACATATAGATGAATGCGATTATCTTACTGTAAAAGCATGTAGTAATAAAAATTTTCTTTTATTCATTATTTCATTCTAGTAAATTTTTGAAGTATACTAAAGGTTTTTTTTATTAAAACAGAAAAGTAGTGGCTATAACTTTACCTTGAAAACTCGTTAATTTAGATTTCTCCGTTTGTATTTTTTAACGTGTACAATCTATATACAATCCTTATTAAAAAAGGTAAGTATGTGCTTACTCCTAAACAGAACTGTAATTAATAATATTATTTAATATTCATTTGCACGTAATATATCGTATTGAAGAGTCGACAACTGCACAAAACGCATGCGTTAAGTCCAGGATGTGTAAGTGATACTCGGGGGCTAGACGCTAGTGTGCTATTTCAGTACGTGACTACCTAGGGGCCATTCATTAATTACGTAAGGGTCCCGTGGGGGAGGGGGTTCTCAAAATCTCTACATGCCCTTATCTCGGGGAGAGGGGGGTCAAAGCCTTTCTTACGTAAGATTTATAAGTCGAAATAAGCGATTTTTAACATAGTGCAATGGTCACTTTTGCACTAAAGGGTAAATAATATGAGAAAGTACATTCGATTATAAACTTTGGAGAATCATTGTTCAGACGTGGTTCTTGGATATCATTAAATAAAACATAAATAATGTCTTAACGTTATACCAAGATTAGAAAACTCAATATGTAATTAAAATACGATAAATCAAGTTGGAATAGCATATCTTTATTAAAGTATAACAGTTTACAATATTAAATACAAATTAGGATGGTAAAAGAAAGGAGATCTTAGTAAAAGGTCAACCTGAAAAAGAAAATTATGTATATTAGTTAAGGATATTAATGGATCATATAAAAATCAAAACTGCACCTTCAATAATAATGCAAAATTGAAATTTTAAATAAAGAAATTAGTTTATTATAACTATAGTGATAAGTTTATTGTTTCCAGCCTTACTTTGTGAAACTCCATAATCTTGAAATAAATAAAGATTAGTAAAAGTTTCACAGTTTTATTAAAATACAACCTGACAATATTGTTTCGACAGCTATGCTGTCATTATCAAGGGTAATATAATTATAAACAAACACGTCGCTAAGGTAGATACAAAAATAGGTAACTACATAAAATAATAATAATAATCAGAATTAAATGTCTAATACTTCCAGTAACGGAGAATTACTGAGCTCAAGTTGTTCATTCATCAAAGGTACCCTGAGTTTGTGTTTGTATAACTCAATAGCTTCTAAAATGTCTAATTTGCGTTTGTTCTTACAAAAATGTAGGAATTTGATATTATTTTGAGGAGTCATTGTGTGATTTTCTTCTAAAAGGTGTTTGGCGTAATTAGATTTTCAGGATGTTTATTTTTGTAATGACGTACGTGTTCTATATATCTTATGTCAAAATTTCGAAGTGTTTGCCCAATATATACTGAACTACAAAAAGAACAATTTAAACGGTAAATGCCCGATTTCATGATATCATGTGTTGTGTCTTTAGCATGAAATAAAAATGAAAAAGTGTTAGTGTTGGTTTTAATGTTATTTTATAATTGTTGGTTTTTCTTAGTATATGTGCAATTTTTTTCTGATATTTTGCCAAAATATGGTATAGATATGTAATTTGTGTCTTCTGTTTGATTGTCAATGGGATATATTCTTTTGATAGCTAACCTATAATCTTTTTGTTTAATTAAAGAGTCAATCATGTTCGGATTGTAATGTTTGCATGTGCTAGTTGTTTAATGGTTGATATCTCTTTGCTAAAATCTGATTTTTTTTAGTGGAATAGTTAAAGCTCTGTGTACTAATGATCTGTAGGCTGCTATTTTATGTGTTTTATGGTGACAAGATTCATTTGGTATTGTTATGTCCGTTTGTGTTAGTTTTCTGTATATGGAAAATTCAAATAGATTGTGTGCGTTAATCTTGATATTTAAGTCTAGAAAGTTTATAGCCCTGTTTTGTTCTGTTTCTAGTGTAAAATTTATGTTAGGATGGATACTGTTAATAAGAATTAAAAATTCATTGATAACCTCAAAGGAACTGTCAAAACAAGCTAAAATGTCATCAACATAACGAAACCAGAAGATAATGTGTTTAGAGAGGTTTAATTCAAATATTCGATTTTCGAACTTGTCCATAAATATGTTAGCTAATAGAGGACTTAGAGAGTTACCCATAGGTAAACCATCCTTTTGTAAATAAATTATGTTATTAAAAGTAAAATAATTTTGACTTATACAAAGGTCAAATAATTGAATTAACTCTAACCTTTTAACTAATTCTATATTACTATTGATCAAGAAACTATCTAATAAAGGAATACATTCTTGTGGGGGTATTCTGGAGAACATGTTGCAAATATCAAAACTAACAAGTTTTGAATGTGGTGGAAGATGTATGTTTTGCAGCTTATCTACTAATTCTAATGAATTTCTATCAGAGTATTTCGATTTGTAACCTATCGTGTTAATAATCTGGTTCCGTTTTTTGGATAAAATGTGATTAGGTGCATTGATGTATGATACAACTGGTCTTATTGGCATATTCTGTTTATGTGTTTTGACTAGTCCATATAGTTTAGGTGGTTGTGGGTTTTTATTAATGATTTGTTGCTTTTCTAATTCTGAAAAGCAGATATTGCAGTTTTCTAAACCTTGTTTTATTTCTTTTTGGAATTTTGTGGTTGGGTTTTTGTTTAAAGTTTCTAAATTTTCTTTATTAATAAATTCATTAACTTTTTGTATGTAAATATTTTTTGAAAGAATTACCAAAGTGTTACCCTTATCTGCTTTAACAGAAATTAGATTGTTCTCTGTGATTTTGTGTTTTATAGATTGAAGAAGTGATATGTTAGATGTGTTGTACATTTTGTCCTGTTTCAAAGACATCTCTTTTAACAAATTCGAAATTTGGAATTTTGCATAGTTATTATGATCTTTCTTCAGTATGGTTTCGCATTCAACGGCCAACATTTCTTTAATTTTGTTGGTAAATTTTGGAAAAGGACAAAATTTGAAACCTTTGTTAAGAAATTGTGTTTCTCTGTCATTGAATGTTATATTCGACAAGTTTATGAAACGAGGATAAAAATATGCAGTGTTCTGGCAATTAAGGTTATTTTGTGGTGTACGTTTTTGTTGTACAAGTCGATGAAGTTTATTTTTCTCTGTGGTGTTTTTGAATTAAATGTGACTGGCGGTTTCTCTAATGTCAAAATCTAAGATGTCAAATTGGATATTGTTTAATTTATAAGTTCTGTATGGAGTACCTTTATATAAACGTGTATATTGTCTCTTATACTAAACCATTTCTTCGATTCTTCTTTGAGCCATCTTCTTTTGGCATTCCTAATCACTTCGGTAATCGAATTCTTCTGGTTCTGGTTCTGGTAGTGGTGTTTACGTAGTTAAGAATAACCTGACGTTTCAGACATTCTTGGTTAAACCAAACATTCTGACTTGCGATTCCGTGTTTGATCATAAGTTTCTTGTATAACTTGACTTGTTCTTCGAACGAAGACGAAATAATCTTGTTTATTGTTTCCAGCCTTACTTTGTGGAACTCCATAATCATGAAATAAATAAAGATTAGTAAAAGTTTCACAGTTTTATTAAAATATAACCTGACAATATTGTTTCGACAGCTATTTTGACATAAGATATAAAGAACACGTACGTCATTACAAAAATAAACATCCTGAAAAATCTAATTACGCCAAACACCTTTTAGAACAAAATCACACAATGACTCCTCAAAATAATATTAAATTCCTACATTTTTATAATAACAAACGCAAATTAAACATTTTAGAAGCCTTTGAGATATACAAACACAAACTCAGGGTACCCTTAATGAATGAACAACTTGAGCTCAGTAATTCTCCGTTACTGGAAGTATCCCTAATAGCACATATTGCCCGATGGACGTTCTTTTTAGGTCCATTGTAGGTACTGTAGGTCCGAGGATGTAAATTGGACGTCTGCTGGACACTCGCACGAAAACGTTTTTCAGAAGTACAACAAAAGACGTCCAGCGGAGGTTTGTTTTGGGTCCATAGTAGACCCTTAAATCCCAGGACATAATACGGACGTCTGGAGGACGTTCACACGCGGACGTTTTTCAGAAGTACAACAACAGACGTCCAGCGGATGTTCGTTTTGGGCCCATAGTAGGTCTTTGAATCCCAGGACATGATACGGACGTCTGGCGGACGTTCACTTGAGGACGTTTTTCAGCAGTACAGCATAAGATGTCCAACGGACGTTTGTTTTGGGTCCACAGTTAAGCCCTTAATCCCAAGACAAGATACGGACATTTGGAGGACGTCCACACGCAGACGTTTTTCAGAAGTACAACAAGAGACGTCCAGCGGACGTTTGTTTTGGGCCCATAACAGGCCCTTGAGTCCCAGGACATGGTACAGACGTCTGGCGGACGTGCACGTGAGAACGTGTTTTCTCGCGTCGCCGAGGCTTTGTAACCCGAAGTTGGCCGAAGTACATCGATTGTATCGTTTCACAGTGATATTATGAATGTATTTGACACAGCGATAGATTATTTTGATAGTGACACTGAGGGTTCTGGGACTAGCAGTATCATCTCTATTAAGGTATCTTAAGCGTTGTACTTATTTCTAATAATTTTATTAATTAATATTTCTACTTCGTACTGTATAAATTTTCGCAGCTAAGCAGGCTTTTTTACGTTTGATATCAGGATTAAAACTGCTCAAATCGTTAAAGAAGCCGTCGGTCCTAATCAAGTAACTGTAGGTTGCGTGATATGATGTGCCGTTGCATAATTTCTAAATACAGTTCTGTAAAGGTTACTTCAAGTTGAGTTCTATGGTATTTAATGAATTATTTTTAGCTTTATGAATATGTATTATTTTTAGCATAGTAGCATAAAACATGATATCCCTGCATAACTAAAATTATCGATTACCATGTTCTGTATCGATGACAAGACATTGTTATATATGCATCGTATGTGAAGACATTGTTACACATTGTTATCCAGCTAACTTTCTTTTTTGTTCTGTTTTGCTAGATCTACTGTATCGAGTGTCTAATCCTGAGAATTAAAAGTTGAAAGTTGATATGTCGAAAAACGCGCCCCCTTCAGAGAAGAATAAGAAAATTTGGTCTTCAAATCTGGTGCGGTTCCGAAAAGGCAAGCCGTCAAGGAAGCATACTACTGTTGACAGTCTTGATCATATGCGAAAAATCCCAATAGAACAGCATATCTTAGACAGATATAAAACTTTAGTTTCTGATGTAAAAAGCAGAAAAGAGAGAATTGTGCTGATAGCAGGTGAAGTAAAACACTTATGGATAAAGATGAATTTGCCAATTCAACAAGGTAAATCAACAGTTGAGAGAAAAATTGAGAATGTGATAAGAAAGTATGAAAGACATAATCGAAAATAATGATTTTACAAAGATGTTTAATGTAACAGATGAGAAAGGGGAGTGGTTGTGTCGAGAAGACAGAGAGTTCTATGAACTGCAGGTTTCAACCAAAGGAAAAGTAGGCTATTGCACCACAAAAGAAGATACACAAGGGATCCATCCAAGAAAAGTGAAATTACTTAAAGGAAAAGTGTCAGTTACAGAAGACTTTGTTGAAGATAGTAGTGAGGAGATTTCGGAAACATAAGATTCTGTGAGTGAAGAACAGTGTATCAGTAGTAATGAAGATTATGAGAAACCATCATGCTCTAAAAGACAAAAAACTGATTCTGCAGTACGTTTAGTGACCACAGCAAAATTGAGTACAAGGAAGGCCCACAATGTCTGCGAAACCTTGTCAGAAAGTGGAGTTTCCGTACCTACGCCAACTCAAAGCGGTGTCTACAAAACTGTAATGAAAGAAGGAGAAAAAGTAAAAAGGAATTTAACGGAAATCTTAAGAAATGAACACTGGTGTTTACACTTTGATGGAAAGATCATAAAGAAGAAGGAATATCAGGTAGTAGTTTTGAAAAATGAAAATAGGGAGGTCAGACTTGCTGCTCTTGAACTGGTAAATGGAAAAGGTGAGACAATATTCAATGGAATAAAAACTGTGCTCGACGAATATGAACTCTGGTCTTCAATAAAAATGATTATATCTGACACAACTGCAGCAAATACTGGAAGAAGTCTTGGTGCAGTCACACTGTTACAGAAACACTTTGAAGATATTAGACTAGAAAAACCTGTATTCATTGGATGTCAACACCATATTCTACATACAATATTGAAACATGTCATGAATGATCATTTTGGTGGATCAACAAATTCACCAAATATCAGTTACTCATTTATTTCAATAATAACCCAGGATTATGAACAACTCAAGAAATCATTCGACAATACTGGAAAACCACTAAAGAAACCAGAACAGGATCGGTGGCGAGATGACATGGCCTTTATTGATCACTTAATATCATGCTACAGGATTTTCAAAAGTACAGGAAGCTTCCCAAAAGTGAATTTCCAATCACTTCCTGCTATCAGCAATGCGAGATGGAACTCAAGGGCAATTTATATTTTGCTTGCTTTCATTCTGATACCAGATTTTCGGCGGACAGCTGAAGCGGCATGTGATTTTATCAATGGTTCATGAGCTGATATCTGGTTCTCTGCTCCGTGTTTCAATCTTGAGGTCTTTGACAATCTATCAGAAGCTTGCAAGGAGCATCCAAAGGCTTTGAAGTCATTGAAGAAGTTTTGGTCCACAGAGCCATCACCTATACCAACGCAGCGTTCACATATCTGTGCAGAGCGTGCAATTAAAGTGATGCAAGATTTACTTCCACTCTGCAAATCCACTGAAAAAACTGAACATGAAATTTATTTTAACTAATGCACAATAGATATAGACATATTACTCATTTATCACTGTAAATTGTAAAATGGTGCAACTTTTATGAGAATAATTACATGTTTTACCTTCGAGAAACACTTTTGTCAATTGGAGGGTGAACTTTTCTTAAGCAAAAAGAAAAATCTCTATATTTTCTTGATTTGTGCACAAAACCTCCACGAAATATGATATGGGGATACAGGCTTACAAAATTGTCATACCCCTAATAAAAAAAGGATGTATACTGATAAAAAACGTAGTTGGATAAATCGAAAAATTATTCAATTTTTAAAATATTTATTACCTAAACCTAAAATCTATACACTAAAATCCAAAATTTGTTTGTCAGTATGTTTGTCCCTTCATAAACTCGCCCCATGTAGGTCTCACTCCCAAAACCACATATGGCTCAAGGCATGAACCAGAGTGGTGCAATAGATCGGTCTGGAAGGAATGGTAAGTAAACTAGAATTAAAATTGTAATGTCTAATTCCAGTTAATTTTCTTAAGAATTTATTTTTGATACCAATCAACCTGTAATTATGTATTAAATAAAGTGACATAACTATTCAGTCCCAAGTAAAAAGTTCGTTCTTGAAAGAGAAACCTTATATAGGAATCGAAATTACTTTTGTGTACAGGATATGACGTTTAAAAATAACTTTCTATTATTTCCTCTTGTGTGGTTTGTTTATTTTAGATCCGTGCACTGGAGGACTGTAAAACATCTTTGGGACATTCGTCAAGTCTGCGGCGGATATTTATGTGGTGTAGGGCATTGAGTCGAGGATTCATTAGGTCCCGTTTGGACTTAACACTCAACACTCTTAAAATATCCAGCAAATCCTCGGCTGACGTATGCAGAACGTCTATCTGAGACGTTTTAAGAACATCCAAGCTTATGACGGTTAAACTTCCCATGGACATCCATAGAACGCCCGACCCAGTATAATCAAAACTCTATTACGTCTGTTGGACGTATAATGGAGGCTTTTAAAACATCCGCCCGGGACATTTAAAAAACGTCGCAGGTTCGTGACACTTAGACTTCCCGTGGACGTCCATGTAACGTCCCGCGTTGTATAAATCGAACGTCTATTACCTCCCTTGGACGTTTTTAAAACGTTCGTCAATTTCTTGGAAGACGTACGCAAAACATCCGTCTGGAACGTTTTAATAATGTCCAACTTTGTGACATTTGGACTTCGCATGAACGTTCATATATCGTCTCACGGACTATAACCGATCGTCCGTTGGACGTTCATTAAGTCCGCCGAGGACATACAAAGACGTACGCAAAACGTCCGCCCGGGACATTTTAAGAACGTCGCAAGTTCGTGACATTTGGACTTCCCGTGGACGTCCTTCTAATATCCCACGTAGTATAAATCGAACGTTTATTACGTCTCTTGGACATATAATGGACGTTTTTAAAACGTTCGACAAGTTCTTGGAAGACGTACGCAAAACGTCCGTCTGGAACTTTTTAATAATGTCCAACTTTGTGACATTTGGACTTCCCATGGACGTTCATATAACGTCCCACGGACTATAACCGATCGTCCGTCGGACGTTCATTAAATCCGACGAGGACATTGCTCAAACGTCCATCGGACGTCGGTGTGCTATTAGGGATTAGATATTTAATTCTGATTATTATTATTATTTTATCTAGTTACCTATTTTTATATCTACCTTAGCAACGTGTTTGTTTATAATTATATTACCTTTGATAATGACAGCATAGCTGTCGAAACAATATTGTCAGGTTGTATTTTAATAAAACTGTGAAACTTTTACTAATCTTTATTTATTTCATGATATAGTGGTAAGCATTGTTATTGAAACGGCAGTAAGAATGATCATAGAAAGGTGATATTTCTGGTGAAAATAAATATAACAATTAAAATAAATGAACTAGAGATTTCTCAGAGAGATTAATAATAATAAGTTTTTGTTTTTATGAAGATGGATGAACTTGTAAAAAGTTCTTGAAAAAAGATTATAAGTTAATAAATATTAAAGGAAAGTCTAGTGGTTTATTAAAAAGGAAGAGTTAAGTGTAAGAGTTGAAAGAAGAAATATAAATTATTAAAATAATACTGAAAAGGGAAACATAGAAGAAAATTTAAAATAAAACATAAAGGGGAAAAAGTTAACACAAATAATAAGTAATAGAAGAAATATACAGAAGAGTTGAAGAACAGTATTTTTAAGTAGTTCATGGATAAGTAAAGAACCATAAGGGTGAGACAATTTAAGAAAATCATCAACAATACTTACTGAGGTGTAGAAGAATAGTAGGCTTCAGCAGTTCCTGTATTGGAAGAGTACCATAAGTAGTTCCTGTATAGGAGGAGTACCATAAGGGTGAGAGGCCATTTTCAAGAGTTATAGAAGATACCTACCTGAGGTACTGAAGAAGAATAGCCGTAATTAGATCCCTGTCAAAGAAGATAATCACAAGTAACTTACACGAAGGAAGTATAGAGTTTACCTACCCATCAAGGACAGATTAAAGAGTTATAAGGTTCGGTGGTCCATCATCATAAAGTACAGAGGTGTGGTCTGCAGATCCTGTACAGCATTCTTTGGCGTTTCACTGATGAGGAATGAAAATTGTAAGAAGGGTGTTTGTAGTGAAAGTGAAGTTATAGAAGATTAAAAGGTATTCTTTTAAACATAAACTAATAAATAACAATTAAAGTAAATAAATAAAAATTAATAATAACATCACAATAGTTTGATGAATATTTGAGAGCAAAACTTTCGGGAATGTACAATTCCCGTTGTTCCCGTGTTTTTAAATGTACAATTCTATTTATACATATTTTTATTTTAAAGATTTTTATTGCTGATTAAGTTTTTAAAATCTTTGATGTGTCAATTTTAACACATTTTGAAGCTTAAGAATAAAAATTGTATTACGTTCTTTTTGTATATTAATCTTACTTTTATTATTTGAAAAAAATTCCTTTTATTATCACTCAATAATAAATAGCATTGAATGATTAGTCACAATTGTATATCATTTTAATCAAACTAACATCATTTCACAAACTTTGAAAATCCCGAGCAATGTTTATGCTGTTCCAATAATGACGGCTTCAGCCCCTCTTTTTTACTCTCTGTATCCGTCCGCCGACACGTCGTGAAGAGTCGGGTGCTGCATGCCTACTGACCGCACGCGCCGGTGTTTGTTTTTTCAATGCGGCAAATCCTTGTATATGTTAGCATCAATCGTGGCAGCAGATAACCACTACCGCGCTATTCATTCCCGCCACTTATAGCCTTGTGTGAACAGAGATTCTGACAAGAGCTGCAGACGCTCTCAGCGCTTTGCAGCAAAAATCGCGGAACGCGGCAGAGATGTACTGTGCCGTAGTATTGATCTTTCAACTGGTGGAGAAGATACAGAGTGGCTAGAGGAAGGTGAGGTGCCAACGGACGTGCCAGATGAAGTGCCATCTACCGCTGCATCTGATGAGCTACCAATTGTCTCCGATTGGACAGAATTGCTTGCCAACCCATTTAGTCCGGATAACGATTGATGATCTGAACTGAACTGGCTTTTATTGTTTAATTTATTTTCTTTAAGATTATTGCAAATCTAGTCGTTCCTAATTTTACGCAAAAAATTATTCGTTTGTAGTTGTTTGACTGATTTGTTTCCTTAGTTAACGATTATTTAAAAACTTACTTTTAATTATTAAAGTCTCCAAAGACTAGATAATTATTTAATAATGATATAGTCGTAATCTGAATCTAATAATAATATAATGGTATAACCAAAATTATCTTCTAAAAAATAAAAATCTTTGTTTTACTTCAAATTATGAGTTTTAGTACAATGGATCCATTTCTAAAACCAGATAAAATCTTACGTAAGAAGGGTGAGGGGGAGTCCAAAAAATCTTACGTACCCTTACATGGGGACAGGGGGGTCAAAAATGGCCAAAATTATCCTTACGTAATTAATGAATGGCCCCCTATGAGTTCCAAGGTCGTGCATAAAGATGCCCCCATTCCTTCTTAATAACACCTCACATATAATTTAAGAATTCCAAGAACTTGATTTTCTACCCTTTTGCGCTTTTTTGTGAGTTTTACACCAGTGCGCGTCGTTTCTGAGAACTCTGATTATTTAGTGGAACTAAGAGTAAATGGGCGTTTAATCGATTGCACGATCATGTTCAAACCGTCATTCATAAGCATGACGAAAGTTTAGGGTTGTATGACATTATTCTTTTTCTTAATAATTTGTTTCATGGCTTTTTGATAATTAAATTTAATTAGTAACAAAAAAATAAAAATTCTCAATAAATGTGAACGTAAAATTAACTACACACATTATGGACGGAACAGTATGTAATAAGTTAAATATGTCAACTAAGAGAAGGCAAAATAAAAGAAATCACATCTTAGATTTTAAAATATTAAATCATGGAAATATGTAGGTACTTACATCTCTTTTTATAGATATTTTTATAAAAAGACAACACAATCAAATTAAAAATACATATTGTACAATTATCTATTAACTATTTGAAAAGAAGAAATTAAGAAAGGAAAACTGAGTATACGCATTCACTCTGAATACTTGGAATTCCGAATCTGCTGGGATGTCTGCTTTTGGTAAACCATTTTTCTTGTTTTGCATTGTTCTTGCATCATCCAGGACATTTGCACGTTGGTATGCAATGCAATTTATTTTTCATGCAGGAAAAGATTTTCGTCGAGCAATCTGCAAAAAAATTAAACACTAGCTAGGTTGGTACTTTTTACCAGGTACATAATATGTCCAACAAAAATAAAAACTAAGTCACTTTCTAGCTAAATAAAATTCTACTAATAGGGTTCAAAACCTCAAAAGATTATTTATAAAACAAATTTTTTAAAATATCGTAGTTTGCGTGAAGCCTTACGACCCCCATTCACTCGACGCTCATTCAAATTGTAACAGCGCCATCTCTTGAACATCCCGAAAGACACAAACATAAATAAATTCGTAACCTCTTGTAATGGGTGTGGTGTGAGTCACAATATTTAATTATCAGCGAATTTTTATACTAACATGAAAAATTGTAGTGCCTTTCTGTGTGTTATCATCATCCTTATCAGTATAAACATATGTTAGTAATAATAAAACATTTGCATGCTTTTAAATCAAGATGAATTGTTTACTTACCTTTAAAAAACATCTTGCAACCTATTTAGGCTTTATTTAAATAGTGATATCGTTTTATTCTATTTTAGCAAATTGTTTGGAGTGCTACGTATGTGATAATCAAGAAGATAACGTAGAAAAGTGCCTAAACACAATAAAAACATGCGAACAAGAGGAGGACGTGTGCCTTTCAGAGATAAGTTGGGGTAGTACACCTTATTGGACTTTTGGAGCTGCTAAACAATACTATGTATCGAAAAGATGTTCTACACAGGAAAGGTGTTCTAGATATCGTAGTAGCATAATGCCTTTATGTACGCACATTTGGTATCAAGATTGGAAATGTTCAGAATGTTGTAAAGGGGATCGATGTAATTATTACATTATTGTAAGTTTATAAGAATATTTATTAAGAAGACAATATTAATTCTTTATTTTTTTGTTTCAGTCTGCAGGAAACCATAAAAGAAATAGTATTGCAACAGTGTTAAGTAGTTTTATAGTATTGACTCTTGTAAAGAAGTATATCTTTTAATGTACTGATTTTAGTCTATGGAGTTATCTTGAATTTTTGATATTTGTGAGAGCAACATGCTTATAGATTTAAGTATTTTCGGTAAACTTGTCGTTTTGGGCTTCCCTATAAGCTGTCTACTGCACATAAAAACAACTACTGCTAATAAAATCATGTGAATGACTCTTGCACTCTTATGAAATTGTTGATTATTTGTATTGTATATTATAATATAACGATAAAGAAGTTAATACAAACAACAGTGTAAAAGTTATTTGCATGACTTTATTAGAAAGCATGTGGAGAACCCAAAAACTACAAGTTTACAGTATTTTAATTATTGTAAAATTTTCTAAAGTACTCCTTTAGTTTATGTCCGTACATATTTGATCTGTGAATGAATGAGTGAACTTTACCGTCCATTTTATTTAGATATTAAGATTGTTTTTATTGTCAGTACTATTTTTAAAAGATAGATTTAAGTATAATACAGTATACAACTGTAACTCTCTGACCATTGTATAATTATTCCATTTTACATTGTCATAATTTAAAACTGTTGGATTTTGTACGTTTTTATTAAAGAAATATAATTTTTAACCTTTGAAGAAAATATGTTATACCGTAACCTCCGAGATATCAAGAGGCCGCGACCAAGCAATTGTGACGTCACGAAAACCGGCTAACAATTGCGAAACGTAAAATACCCAACATAAAGACACTTGTATATTTCTGAGTAAAAGTGATTATTTCAAAAAAAGCACTTATATTATGATAAACAATGAATAGGGTTTTCCACGTCACCGTTGAGGTACCCATGATAGACGCGTTGGCTCTTATGGAGGCCTCGCCAATAGCCCTATCTCCATGCGTTAATGTGTTTTATAACTTCTTAACCATTAAATTTAATCAGTTTTCTCTTTGATAGATCCATGTTTTGGATGTTAATTTTGTCGTTGATTATTTTTGAATAGTTATTGAGAAATATATTGGCAAGAATATGACAATTTTTTAACAATATCGACTTCAACGTCTTGCTACATAAAATACATTTCTCATTGATTTCGTGTACATATTTTTCCAATTTTAACATTGTCAATTCCCGTAAAATAATCCTTTGTTTACCTGTCTTTAGAAATTAAAGAAATTACCCGAAAACCAATTTTGGTTAGAATCTTAATTACTTCTAAAATCATTTCTTTTAAATCAACGGCAGAAGTTTTTTTTACAGGAAATAGAGCCACAATATCTTCATTCTTAGAAAGAATAGAATTTAACATAAACGCTTGAATTCTAGTGGCAACTTCGTTCTGCTCAGTACATCCAATTAAACTTCCACCTTTGTATTCAATTTTGGGAGTGACATGAATTTCATCAAATAAAATATTTACTATTTTTTCGTGCTCATCTAAATGCTGAATTTTCTTTGATAAATAGTCGATTTGTTGTTTTTTTATTCCAACATCAGATTTGAGGTCGGCCGTTATTCTTTTTAAATAATCTGGATGCGGAATCGTTAAAACTTTTGAGTTTCTTAAAGTGTTATATCCACCGGGAAACTGAAAAAAGAGGGAAGAGGCCCATAAAAACATTTGTGTTGAATATTGCGGACGACGTGTCAAAGCTAGACTTAATTGTTCTATTATGAAATTTAATTTTTTCACAGGAATGTTTTCATCATCACTGGTGTCATCTAATAAAAGGTCTTCTATTGATTTTTCCAATTCCTTACATGCCAATTTTATGTCCGCAATTTTGTCTTCCACTTTGTGGATGCCATTTGAATTTATATGACTCAATAAACAATCAAATTGTGACCATTTTGAACAGATTAAATCATCTCCCAATATCCACGAAAACTTTGAAGAAGGGATAATTGTATTGTTACAAAAAAAAACAACTTTTAGATCTCTAAATATTTTGAAACCTAACGTGATTATTGGACACGCATTTGAATCACAATCAACTTAAAAAAAAATGTATAACATTTACAGAAATTTTATAAACTAAATCAAACAACTGTTTGTCTTTACATTTAATTAAAAAGTTATCAAAATTTAGTAGTTTCAATCAAAACAGTTTCGTCTCGATCTAATATCTCTTGTCTTTCGTCTGCATGTTTTCGTTTTTTTGGGGATTTCTTTGTCATGTATGAGGGTTGATTTGGAAATATTGAAGGCACAGCGTTTTTAACTAGTGCTGGCTTTTTTCTTGGCACCTCTAATACAGATCCATCGTCTCTGGTCATTTTATCGATTGTTATAACCGATGACTCTGAGAAATGTTTAATACATACTACTGAATGTTTTGTTGGATTAAATGAGTCTCTATGAATGCATTTAATCCACGTTTTCTTCAACTCTTCATCTTTTGGAAAAGAAAAGACGGACACATACTTATGGGTACTATCGTAATTGCTTGAGCAATTAGGCACACAACATTTATCAGGCATTTTTAATGAAATAAACAAGACTCACTCAAGTATCTCGTCAAACTGTTGGCTTTTTTGATTAACTAATCAAAATATTTATGAAATTGTATTTTATATAGGTAAACGACACAATATACAATCACTGATTTTATAAATTGTCTTCACATAAATCAGGTAAATCTGAAATTCTACACCTTTAATTTAACACTTTAACTTATTTGAACTTATTTATGCGAGTTTTTGAAAGAAAAACTTCCGAAAAAGAGTTCACACGACTACTACCTATCACGGCAAATGTAAACTGCAATGGCGTTTGACTTGTACGCATCGTCTGTCCCGCCAGCCCCCATTCGTGACGTCAGATCACGTGACACAAGCCTTGTTCGTGGCCTCTATTTTCTCGGAGGTTACGGTTATACATATATCGATCAAAATTGGCATACAGCATGTCTCAAAAATAACGGACAATACGTGAATACGAGATAGTTGATGATGTGTAGAGAAAGTTTTTCACATAACTTTTTTTTCTAAAATATTTACTTTCAGAGTTATTTAAGGTTCAAGTTTTGAGTCCGGTCCTGCACGTTCTGCTCCACAATCTCCTGATGTCGCATAATGCTGAGGACTGTAGTTTGTTGAACTTTACAGCATTTGTCAATACAGCACAATTTTGTCAATGCCGCAAAATACCCAAATGAGTTGATCTTGAAAACACTCGTAAATAAGACACGTTCCGTTTTGTCATGTTATGGTTTGTTTATTTTAAAATAAATTCAAGGTCTAATAACAGCTTAAAACATCTTGCTTTAAAGAGAGCATCTGATATCATATTTCAATAAGTTAAATAAGTTAAAGTTATGTGTGGCGTCGTTGAACATAATTTAAAAAATGCGATGCTAATACATTTTACTAGAATCTGAAGCATTAATATTTAAAACTAATAGTAAACCTTTTCATTAAAACTGAAATAAAATTTTACAAAAATGATCTTGGGCTCGAAATTTCTCAATGAACGTAAGTCAATAATCAAAAACTCTCTTTGTTATAAACATCCCCTTTCGCAGACTTTCCTTATTTATAGCAATTCTTTCTTTCGTATTCTGTGCTTGTAAATAAAATTTTCCCCTAAACATGAACTATCATCAAACGTTTGGGACTTTTTTGCAACTATGCAGTTTACAACAAAAACGCTTATTACGGTGATATGTCATGGTGTTTATAAAGACGTAACCTTGACCAATATACGTGTTTTTAAATCGACTTCTCCGAATTTTTGCTTAACTCTACACATATCGCTTTACAATGTTTTGACTATCCCAATGCTGGATGACTTATTATTTATTATCAAATTGATGCAAAATATAACAGGACCGTATTAGCAAAAAGTATTGCAAACAATTTTTAACAAATTTACAAAAAAACATTTTTGAAGGTAGAGTTTTTTTTTCTTTAGTTTTAGATTCTACCTCGGACGCTTTTTAACCCTCTGCGTTATTGTTCGTTATTTTTGAGACACCCTGTATATTTGCCTGGCAGAATTAAGCCACTTCTATTTTGAAGTTTTCAATCCATTTATCAGGGTGGATAAATCGGTAATGTTTTATCATTTTTGTTTTCATTACAATTCTTTTAAGCCAGTAAAGATAAAAATATACTTACTGTTAAATCAAACGACTTATTAAGGTAAATTGATATAATAAAACGTATTTAAGAACAAAAGAATCATAAACAGTCAGAATACACATTCGATAACAAAAACCCTTCTCTTCGGTCGCTATCCCGTTTCTTTCTGCCTAAGGTTACCCCACTCTGCTTCCGACAAGATGTGTGGTAGGCAGGGCCGGGCTCGCTACCATTTCCACCACACAGATCCGGACCCTCTCGCATTATGCTCTAACATTCGGCTGTCCTGACAAGGTCCGGTCCCCGGAACCAAAATGGAAACGTCCTTCAGCTTTTCTCCACTTCCTGTAAACACAAATCCGCAGTATCATTGCAATCTTAGTTGTTTCTTTGTTTGTTTTTTTTTTAATCTTAAAGCAAGGACTCACGGACTCAACGAGCCTAACGTCGGAGTGCACAGGAGCCTTATGTTTTCTTTGTCACCACCTGGTGCCTTACACCATCCGGAGTGCGCAAAGGATCTTGTATCCAATGGACTCTACGGCATTATATCTCAAATACAACCACAAATCATCCGGAGTGCGCAAAGGATCTTGCATCCAATGGACTCTACGGCATTTACTCTCAAATATCACTAAAAATCATCTGGAGTGCGCAAAGGATCTTGTATCCAATGGACTCTACAGCATTATCTCTCAAATATAACACAAGTCATCTGGAGTGCGCAAAGGATCTTGTATCCAATGGACTCTACAGCATTATCTCTCAAATATAATCACAAATCATCTGGAGTGCGCAAAGGATCTTGTATCCAATGGACTCTACAGCATTATCTCTCAAATATAACACAAGTCATCTGGAGTGCGCAAAGGATCTTGTATCCAATGGACTCTACAGCATTATCTCTCAAATATAATCACAAATCATCTGGAGTGCGCAAAGGATTTTGTATCCAACGTACTCTACAGCATTATATCTCTGAAATATAATCACAACTCATCCGGAGTGCGCAAAGGATCTTGTATCCAATGGACTCTACGGCATTATTTCTCCAATAGCAGCGCCTCATGTGTCGCCAATTCGTCTTGGAGTGCACGATAGACCTTATGTCTTACGGACTCAACAAGGACACCCAACTACCCCTATAATGGAAGTAATTCACGACAATACATCAAATAAAATCAAATGAATATGGTTCATTCAGCACGTGAACCCTTATCACATATATCATTGATTCTCATATTCAAATGATCTGACAAACAAATTATAAAACCAAGCAAATGTAAATTGGTCTTACCCTTTTAATTACAAGTCTGGACTTTGAACAACTTCATGCGATCGCTGGCGACCACACCTTTGAAGCGCCTTCTATCCTTGGATAGGGACTGCACTCGATAACGATCATTTTCCAGAACATGCGTCACTCTGACCGGAACAATATACTTCTGGACCAATTTGCCGCTTGTCAAACCCTTGACCAACTGATTTCTCTCTACCATGACCATGTCTCCAACCTGGAACTTCAGCGCTTCCAAACGGCTTTTGTCGTATCGTTTCTTCATGGTCACAGCACACTTTATTATGTTATGTAATGCCTTTTCGCGCGCGATAAGTAAGTTTGCTTGCCTATCTGTCTGGTCGGGAGAACTGAGTGTTACGTCAAACTTATGTCTAGGCCGAAACCCGTATAAAAGTTCAGAAGGCGACTTGCCTGTGGTGGCGTTTAGAGTGCCATTAATACCGCACTGCACTTCACATATTTTATCTTCCCACGCGTCATGCTCGTCACCGATGGCTGTCGTCATAGCACTAAGAATTGTAGAATTAAACCTTTCTACTTGTCCATTACTTCGAGGGCATGCAATTGCATTTAATACATGTTTAATGCTCTGTTCTTTACAAAATGCGTTAAATTCTTTGCTGGTAAAACACTTTCCTCGATCGGTTATAATTCTTTCAGGAAGTCCAAAGAACTTTATAAGTGTTTTTACTGATTGGATAACTGGTTGAGAACTGGTATTAGCAACTGCTTCTATCCATGTAAATTTTGTGAAAGCATCCACTGTTACTAACATATACGTGTTCCCGTTTGTCGATTTGCAAAATGGTCCCAAATGATCCATGTGCAAAGTGTGAAACGGACGATTTACCTTTTCGATGGGATAAAGGTATCCTCGCCTTTTCCCAGTTGGTTTTTTCACGCATAAACATGGTATGCAAGACTCGACATATTTGGTTACAAACCGTCGCATCTTAGGAAACCAATATTTTTGGCTAATAGCGTCTAGGGTCCTTTTAGGACCTGGATGTCCACATTCATCATGCTGCAACCTAACTATTCTCCAACGGACATCCTTTGGTATGAGAATTCTATTTTCACCGTTGATAACACGACAGATTTTATTTTCTGTTAATCTATAACATTTTTCGGCAACTCCTTCGACCAATTGGTTTTTGAGTAGTTGGCACTCTTCATCCTGGGATTGGACCGCCTGAAGCCAATCTGTTTCTTTGATGCTATTTACTGTAATAGGTTGTCTACTTAAGGCGTCGACGTGCTTCATTCTTGTTCCTTCACGGTATATTACATCAAAATCGTACTCTTGTAATTCGAGCCACCATCTGCCGATTCTTGGAGATAGGTCTCGTTTGGTCCATGTCAATCGTAGTGCATTACAGTCGGTAATAATGGTAAATTTGTTTCCATATAAATAATTGCGAAATTTGCGGACAGTAACTACTACTGCTAGAGTTTCCAGCTCGTAACTATGATAGCGAGATTCGCAACTGCTGGTTTGCTGGCTCATATACAGTACAGGTTTCCAATGTCCATCCAATTGTTTCTGCATCAATATCCCTGCTAATCCCAGCTTGCTGGCATCAGTGTGTACTTGAATTTCTAATGCAGGATCAAATAGGGCAAGTACCGGACCACTAGTCAGGTCTCTTTTTAACATCTCAAAAGCATTCTCTTGTCCTTGTGCCCATGTCCAGTTCGTATTTTTCTTGGTTAAAAGCTTGGTTTAGCTTTTGAGGCGAAGTCCTTTATAAATTTTCGAAAATAAGAAACCAAACCAAGAAACTGCCTCATCTCATGAACATTCTGAGGTCTTGGAAAACATTCTACGGCTTTAGTTTTCTGATGTGAAGGTCTCAATTCTCCATTGCTAATGACAGATTCCAGATATTCTACTTCAGGTTGTAGAAAACTGCATTTTGCTTTATTGAGCATAAGACCAGCTGATTGAAGAATGTCAAGCACCGCCTGTAATCTTTGCAGTCCCTCTTCCATTCCTTGGGATACAATTAAAATATCATCAAGATATGCGAGAACATACGAAAATCGTAAAGGACCTAATATTTCATTAATAGCTCTCTGAAAAACAGACGGAGCGTTAGTGAGCCTAAATGGAACTCTTTTCCATTGATAGTGACCATCTGGCGTCACGAAGGCGGTATATGGACGACTATTTTTGGAAACTCGCAGCTAGTGTCGTAAAGCAGGAATTTCCCGCTAGCCGTTCTAATTGTTCTTCAATCCGCGGTATGGGATACTTGTCTTTTCGCGTGATTGCGTTCAATTTTCTGTAATCAACGCACATCCTCAGGTCTCCTGTCTTCTTCTTTACCAATAAAATGGGACTAGCGTATGGAGAAACAGTTGGTTCGATTATATCATTTTTGAGAAGATCCGCAATTATTTGTCGGACAACTTCTCGTTCGTAATAGGATAAACGATACGGCCGATAACAAACTGGTTCAGTACTTGTAAGAGTTATTTCCATTTCTATGTTAGTGTTTCCAAGTTCGGAATTGTTTTCCGCAAAGCAAGCTCTATAAGTTTGTAATAAATTGTCAAGTCTTTGTTTATAATTTTGAGGCAATTCATTGGGTGTATTAATTCGGTTTAGTGATGCAATTTTCTTTGAAAATGTACCTCGTGCTACACGCATACCTTCCTCTAACGATGTTGGAAGTTTACTTAAATTAAAAACTGTCAGTGTACCAATGCCATTGTTTATATAAATCGGTCTAGACGGTATAACAACATCAGCACCTCTATGATGTTGTTCTGAATGATTTGCGATTATTTTCCCGTTAAAAATACTCGATCGTATTTGGATGTAATTTATGCCCATTTGTAACGTAGCATTTTCGTCTACATGTAAGGAGACCTTCGTAGTATTTTGCTCATTCATAACGGGTTGGAAATTCTCTTCGTTATAAAATTGAAGAGTGTCAGCTGTTTTCACAACATAGGTGTTGGGAGATTCGTTAAATGGTCTACCAATTAACAGCTCAAATTTTTGCGCCGAGTCATTAACAACTAAAAGCGGAACATCCCTTTGTACTTCATTAATTTTTATAATTGCCTGTGTTTGCCCTAAAGAAATAACACTGGCACCCCCGTAACCTACCATAGCGATCCTAATATTATAATTTATGGGCAACTTCAACGCTTGAGCGGTAGAGAATCTAATAATATTGCATGCACTGCCGAAATCAATGTAAGCTAGAACTGAAGCATTATTAACTTGAACCAATACGTGATATTTGGCTTCATCGGAACTTATAGAATTAATTTTGACGACGTCAGTTTTTTGCTTAAGTTTGAAACAAAATTCTTTATCATGCCCAGGCCGTTTACAAAAGGAGCAGAATTTATTCGTTTTAGGGTTCTTCCTTTGGAAACATGTAGCTGCCCTGTGACCCCTCGACCCACAAGCGCAACACCCCATTTCATCGTCTCGGTTCCGATATTGTTTACAATGTTTAGGGGCACGTTCAACCATATCAATGTTAGAATCGACCAAAAATCGCAATAATTGATCGCCCGTTTTACAGCCCGCTGCATGAGCACCTGCTTCCAGCAAATTATTATTCAACGTGGAAATCATAACATCGGTGATGACGTGATCCGCTAGATCACAGTGCCTTCCGACCCGAAGTCTTGAATAATAAAAGGAAATCACATCTTCATTAGGTTTACGTTCAGTATTAACAAATTCTTTTAATTTAGCAGCGACACCAGTTTTAACAGGAAAAGCAGATTGTAATTTTATTTTCCATTCTTCCCATCCATTACTCACCTCTGCTTGGCAATCGCACCATTTGCGCGCATCACCAGACAATCGCGCAATCACACAAAACATCCTCGCACGGTCGTCCCAGTCGTAAACCTCTGCAACAGCGTCGATTTCACTCAACCACTTATCAACTGTAAGGGAATCAGCACTAGCATCAAATCCAGGTACCAATTCCATTCGTCCCACACAATGCCGAGATCGCGAAGAAGTTTGCAGACTACGCGAGCGTCGCTCAGATTGTTTCGGCGAAGCACCAACGATGGAGCTGCTCTCACTACTCCCAGGCGATGATTCGCGACTTCCACGCTTATCATTACGACGCCGTCGACGACGGCTACCAGACTGCTTCCGTCCGCGTTCCCCATCATGACTGCGACCCATGATTTATTAATAGTTCCACAAATTCAAGTTCCAGAATAGTTCCACGGATTCAACACAATCAACACAAACCAACAGTACGAGCACCAAAAAAAAGGACCACTATACAAAACATTTACTAACGCAAATGGCTGTTTGCCCCCTCTCGCGTTTCTGCTTGTTTCAATGTGCTTAAGACCAGACAGACAACGGTACAACACTCTGTAATAGTATAAAGGCAAAGCAACCCACCAATCCAAAAACAATGCTTCAAGCACTATCACAACAAAACACACACTACGTTCATAAAGGTGTTAATAATCCCACTTCTGATATGTTAAATCAAACGACTTATTAAGGTAAATTGATATAATAAAACGTATTTAAGAACAAAAGAATCATAAACAGTCAGAATACACATTCGATAACAAAAACCCTTCTCTTCGGTCGCTATCCCGTTTCTTTCTGCCGAAGGTTACCCCACTCTGCTTCCGACAAGATGTGTGGTAGGCAGGGCCGGGCTCGCTACCATTTCCACCACACAGATCCGGACCCTCTCGCATTATGCTCTAACATTACTTATCTTCAACCTCTTCTACCATGGATGTAGAGGTAATCATCTTTCTCCATTCCTTTCGGTTTTTTGCTAACTGTATTGCTTGGTACCAGCTTAATCCTTTCTTCTTTAGTATTTCTGCTATTTCCATATTCCACTTTTTCCTGGGTCTACCTCTCTTTCTTTTCCCCTTTTGTCTGTCTGTGTTTCCCATATCACTTTCACCGCTTTTTCACTATCCATTCTGGTTAGATGCCCGAACCATCCTAATTGATGTGTCTCAATTTTTAATAATACACTTTTCACTTTTGTGTGTTATTGTTTCACTTCTGATTTCGTCCAGTTTTGTTACGCCTTCGATTTTACGTAAAATTTTCTTTTCACATGCTGATATTTTACTTCTAAGTTGGTTTGTTAGTACCCATGATTCACTGCCGTATATCAGCGTTAGTACCAGTACTGCTTCATATATCCTAGTTTTTGTTTCCTTGGATATTTCTCTCTTATTGAAGAACTGATTATACAGTATCCTATATATTAGATTCACTTTTTTTATTCTGCTGGATATTTCTTTTTGTATTTTCCCATGTGTTTCCTAAATAGATCCTAGATATTTTAATTTGTGGACTTCTTTCATTTTTTCTTTCTGTAGTTTTATTTCTCGTTTCTCCTCTCATGGTCGTTTTTTTGTACATTTATTTTCATGCCATCAAGCACTCTTCCCATTTTGTTATTAGTTCTTTTAGTTCCCGATCTTTTTCTGCTATTAATATGAGGTCATCTGCATATATATTAGTTCGTTAATTTTTGTTGGTTTTAATTTTCTATATCCCAACTACATTCTTCTTACATCCTTTGAAATTTCATCTATTATTGTTATGAATAGGAGTGGGTTTAGGATGCTTCCCTGCCTTACTCCTCTATTAGTGCTAAAGGTACTTTCCTCCTACTCGTACTATATTTTCTGTACTTTCATAAGCTTTTTATTACTCTGATTAGCTTTTCTTTTATACCTCTTTGTTTCAGCACTTTCCATATTTTATTTCTCTCCACTGTATCAAAAGCTTTTACTTTGTCATCCAGGATAATTTTATGTAGCAAGGTGATACCTTCCTCTCCCATATATTTGATCATTTCCGTTTTATGTTATCCACACCTAGTGCCTTTCCAATATTGAGCGTTTTTAGTGCTTCTACTACTTCTTTCCTTTCGATCGTTTGCTCTTCCTGTTTTTCATTCTCTCGTTCTCCGTTATTTTCTCCTGTTTCTTCGTTGTTGTCTTCTTTTCCTTCTCTGTTTGATGCTAATAAATTCATGTAGTGTTCTCTCTATCTATCTATAATTCTATCTTCCTCTGTTATAATTTCTCCGTTTCTATCTCTTATACTTTTTAGGGGATTGCTTTTTACTTTTCTTAGATTTCTTATTGTGTTATATAACATTTTTGCATTTCCCTTTGATTCCATTTCCATTTTCCTTCCTAATTCTTCCCAGGATTTTGCTTTAGCTTTCTTAACCATTTCTTTCACTTTTTCTCTTTGTTCTGTGATCTTTGTTAGTCATTTGTGTTCTTGTTATTTCCCAGATATTTTTTCCATAGATCTTTCTTCATTTTTATCTCGCATTTTAACTCATGACTCCACCAGGGTGTCTGTTTCATCTTGTTTGTCTTTTTGTTTACCCCACATATTTCTTCTGCTGTAGTTATTATTATATTGTTAAGTGTTCCCCATATTTGTTCTAGGTCCGTCTCTTCTAGTTGGTTGCTGTATGAGTTTACTTTTTCATCTATTCTTTTTTGGTAATTTTCTCTAATTGTTTCTTGTTGTAGTTTATATGTCCTTAATATATTCCCTCTTCTTTCCTCCAGCTTCCTTTTTTTGTCTTTATTCTTTATTTTCATTGAAGCCATTACTAAATAGTGGCCGCTTCCTATCTCACATCCTCTTTTTACCTTTATGTCTTTAATATCCTTTAGGCTATTCTTCTCAATTACTAGTAGATCTATTATTGATTTTTCATTTCTGTTTGGTCTTTCTCTTGTATATTTATGGATTTCCTTGTGCTGGTAAAAGGTATTTCCCACTGCCATTCCATTCAGTATGCAGAGGTCAATTATTTTTTGTCCATTTTTATTTTTAGTGCTTTCTCCGAATTTTCCTATGCATCCTTCTGTACCTTCTGTGTTGTTTCCCACCCTTCCATTCCAGTCTCTTATGATCATTAGGTTGCCTTTTATAAAAGATAAAAATATAATTAATAAAAATCTAAATATTAGTTAAAAATCTCACAAGTTTTATTAAATTCTTAACCCGACAACTGTTTCAACATTAAATGTCATTACACAAGACTGTAAAATAGAATGTGTAAAAACTTTCCTAGCCAAATTATATTTCAATCGACATGTTTTTTTGAATAGATGAAATTCTGAAAAAATTTTAACTACGCGTTTCCGGTTAAATCATGTTATATTAAATTTAAGTATGTGTTTTTTTCAAAAATTACATCTCAGCAACCGCTTGTCCTATTTTAATGATCTTGGGGCCTATTTAAAGCTAAGAGTTGGTTCTAAATGAGTGTATTCACACTTTGGAAAATATCAATTTAACGAAAAGACAACTGACAATGAATCTGAAATTTCTGAATTATTCGCCGAATATTTTAAGTCCGTGTACAAAAGTGTCTCAGAATATAACATTAATCAAATAGTATCGGAGACCAACCAGAATGCAACTAGCGTTTCTGATTGTGTAACATTGCAGAAAGTGAATGTGCAAGAAGTCGAAGCTGTTATGCGGAAACTTAAACCCAAAAAATCTGTAGGATCGGATCTAATACCTCCATATATATTCAAGGCATGTCACGAGATACTAAGTTATCCTTTATCACTCTTGTATAATCTAGCGTTAGAAACGAACACCTTTCCAGATTTTTGGAAACTAACTAAAGTTATATCAATACATAAATCCGGTGACAAATCAAAAGTAATAAATTATCGTCCCATATCAATATTATCAGCACCGGCAAAGATATTCGAACAAATAGTTTATAACAAAATCTATACCACTTTAAAAAATGATATAACAGAATGTCAGCATGGCTTTATAAACAGAAGATCTATCGAAACGAATTTAATAACTTTTACAGAATACGTTAGTAATATTCTCGAAAAAGCGGGTCAAGTAGATGTAATTTACACCGATTTTTCAAAAGCATTCGACACCGTTAATCATGACATATTATTGCGTAAGTTACATGCACACAGGTTTTCTCTAGATTTATTACTGTTTTTCAAATCCTATCTACAAAATCGATTTCAGTTTGTACAACTAAACGGAACAAAATCGCAAAAATTCTCTATAAGATCAGGTGTGTCACAGGGCAGCAACTTGGGACCTTTGCTTTTTCTGTTATTTATCAATGATCTCCCAATTTGTATTCGGGGTTGCGAATGTCTTATATTTGCCGACGATGTTAAGATCTATAAACAAATTACTAATACAAATGATTATCAAATATTACAAGATGATATAAACTCTTTACTACGTTGGAGTAATACCAACAAGTTAGATCTCAATATCAATAAATGTAAATCTATGACATTCACAACAAAGAAATATCCTTACCTTCATCAATATACGATGAACAATAACGAATTGGAGCGACTGTCTAAGATGCGGGATTTAGGAGTTCATTTTAAGTCTGACTTAAAATGGGACGATCACATTGATAAGATAGTAAACGCATCATTAAAGAATCTTGGTTTCATCATTAGATCTACAAAAGATTTTAGCAACACTAAGACAATACAATTATTATACAATTCGTTAGTTAGATCAAAATTAGAATTTGCGTCGGTAGTCTGGAACCCAGGATTAATTACCGTAAAAGGGGGCTATTTGGTATCCTGGGGGCTATTTGAAACAAAAAAATTATAAAATTTGGACGTTTATAATTCGCGCCCAATTTGTCAAGCGCCCAATATTTTTACCTGGGGTAGTAGCGAGACCTTGTGGTGAACACGTGTTAAGACAAGCGTGCTTGAATCAGTTGTCTGTTGAATATAGGAGCGATAAGGTGGAGTGCTGTATTTTAACAGAAAAAGTAGGGGTAAAAACTTTTGTCTGCAGAAATTGTTGGGTAAGTTATATTCAAGTATTAATTGGGTAGGATAAATATTTAGTTACTTTAAGCATATTTCAATGCGTCATGAATGATAAAATATTAATAACTAGTTTTTTATGACAAACAAATCTGAGGGGGGTTATTTGGAACGGAAAATGGGGCTATTTGAAACCCTTCTTTATTGCACATTTGTGCGTTATTACCTTAATGTTTCTTTTAATTAACAGAGTCATGGTGCGAAAATACAAAAGGACGCTGACAAATACCAGAAATGGAAAAAATTTCACACCATATAAATCGTATTCTGACCAGTTGTTGAATACTGCATTAAGGGAAGTTCGCAACGGAATTTTAAGTATGGGGGAGGCGAGCAAGAAATATGCTATTCCAAAAACAACAATTTCGCGAAAAATACGAAATATTAACCCACAAAAATCAGCTGGACACCCCCTGCTTTTTACCGGGGAAGAAGAAGCCATGTTTGTGCGACAATTGAATATCGTTTCAGAATGGGGATTTCCGTTCGACAAGTTAGATTTGAGACTTTTAGCGAAAGGCTACCTTGATAAAGCTGGAAGAAGAGAACTGCAATTAAACGACAATCTACCAGGGGTAGATTGGGCCAAAAATTTTGTAGATAGACACAAAGACGAACTATCTAACCGATTTTCCGCAAATATTTCAACGAAACGAGCTGCATTAAGCCATGAGACGATAGATGATTTTTTTAAGAATGCATCGGACCTGCTTAATTCAGTTGATCCGGAACTTTTGATAAACTATGACGAAACGAATCTTACGGACAATCCTGGAGCCAAGAAGTTTATATTTAAGCGAGGCGTACGATATCCCGAACGTGTCATAAACTCGACAAAAACTGCTATCAGCATTATGTACGCTGGAACGGCAAGTGGGTACGTTTTTCCTCCCTACGTGGTTTACAAGGCTGAGAATCTATGGGACTCATGGACAAAAGGTAGACCCCTCGGAACTCGCTATTATAGAAGTAAGAGCGGCTGGTTCGATGGGTTCACGTTCGAAGACTGGTTTATGACAATAATTGTACCATATTGTCGCAGAAAAAACGGAACAAAAGTTCTTGTAGGTGATAACGTATCTAGCCATTTTTCCAAAAGAGTGCTAGAAAAATGTGAAGAATGTGATATAAAATTTATGTGTTTACCCCCGAACTCTACACACGTCATGCAACCGCTAGATGTTTCTTATTACGCACCATTAAAGAAGCATTGGAGAGAGGTACTAAGTGGTTGGAAAAAGACTGAAGGACGTCGATTTACCTCTCTATCAAAGGTCTGCTTTCCCCTTTTGTTGAAACAACTACACAACAAACTTGAAGCTAATAGTTCACAGAATCTAATTGCTGGTTTTAATAAAACTGGTCTTTATCCTGTGAATCCAGACAGACCGAAAAGTAGAATTCCTTCTGCAACAAACACCAATATTGAGGAGTCGGTTTCGGAAGTCGTGGTTGATATGCTTGAACAATTACGCACACCTACTACTACAACGCGACAGAGACGAAGAAAAATTAATGTAGCCCCGGGCAAAAGTATCACTCAACACGACTTATCAGAAATGCCAAGTACATCTAGAGAGATTCAAAGTCTAGATACTGAAGGAAACGACGAAATCCTTGACAACGAATTATCTGATGATGAATCTTCGGACCATCAAGAAGCATCTAGAAATGAACCTTCTGACCATCAAGAAGCATCTTGGAATGAATCTTCTGATCAAGAAAATATTTCGTCTAATAGTGAAGGTTCAAATGTAATTGACAATCCGATAACAGAATCTTAGTTATCTGTGGGCACTTGGGTACTTGTCAAGTACAGAACAAGCAACATTTATGTTGGGATTATAGAAAATGTTGAGAGAACTGATGAGACAATGTATAAAATCAATTATTTGAGACGAGTCCGTGGTACCTCGCAAAAATTTTGTATACCTACCCCCAGAGACCAAGATGAAATTTCCCAGGATATGATAGTTAGATTTCTTCGTCAACCCAAGGAAGTCGGCACAGGCAAACGGAAATTTTATGTCTTTCAAGACGATTTGTCTTCATTTGCTATTCCATAATACTCTGGATGATATTACTGTATTTTGTATTTGTATTTCTTTTTTTATAACATAAAAACATTTTTTAAAAATTAATTTTTGTGTTCCAATTAACCCCCGAGGTTGTGTAAATTGAAACAGTGTACTTTTTAAGGCATCAACCAAATAGCCCCATTCAGGGGCTATTTGGAACAGCCTATAAAAAAAATAATATAAATGTTTTATATTGAGTTGGGAGCTTGACACTGCATCTGAGTATTAGGAAATACCAGGGTCTTGTTTGTACACACGTATAAATTACATTACACTATACTGCGTTTACCCAACAGATATAGTAATGAAAAACCAGAGACATTCAGATGCAACTTGAAACTTGAATATCCATTGGTTGAAATACATGGGGCGGTACTCGATAGAAGTCTCATTTACACATATAAACACAAACGGCAAACGCCAGCTTGTTACGCATGCGTTTACGTCAGTTGTTTTGAAAGTTCCGTCAGTTTTTCCAACTGTGTTACATATTAGGTACATTACAAGTCTTTATTAAGACTCGCACCATTCAATACACGAACGGTTGTCAATAAGTAAGTTAGAATTATATAAAAAGTTAATAATAATAATGAGTTGGTTAATTTGTAGAATTTTCCTTACTGCAAAATTATTAAAAATGGATGATGAAAACGTCAACAATATTCAGTTGTCACCACCAAAACAAAATTATCAACAAATAATTATGAACGCTTTTAAAGTGTGTGAAGAGCAGCATCCTCAATGGAAAAAACACGAAAAAGTGGAAAATGTTGCTAGATTGATAGGTCATGTTTTAATTTACCTTCCAATCCCACTGCTTATTTACTATAATTTTATGAATTGGTGTGGCCAGTGTTTACAACATACTGTGAGCACAAGCAACATCCTGATTATTTTGATGCTCCTAAGGCCTGTCATAGACCAAGAGCTATTTTGGACAATGTTTCCGAAGAAGACAAAAATGGCAAAAAAAGTGTGGGCTGACATGTCCATAACAAATCCACGAGATGCATTTTTAAGAGGGTTATCGACTGGCTTGAGAAATCCATCGGGGAAAGAAAAGCGGCTCATCACCCTTCATATAGGATCTGATGACGGTTCTGTAGATAATGGATTACTGTTATTGAAATTCAAGAAAACAAATGACTACCATGAAGAAATGAACGCAGATACATTTGAACAATGGTTTAAAAATATTTTGCCCAGTCTTGAAGAAGTTATCGTCTTGGATAACGCAAGTTATCACACAACAACAATTGAAAAAATTCCGTCTAGCAACACAAAGAAAGCTGACATACATAACTGGCTGCATAAAAAACTATCCCCTACGAAGACAGTATGGTGAGAGCTGAATTGTTATCTTAAGTAAAACAGCATGCACCTAAACACAGTGCTAACGTAATCGACGAATTAACACAGGAAAGCAACAGAACTGTTCTGAGATTGCCACCTTACCATGCGACGTATATATAGTATGTTTGTATGTAATTTCTTTGTTTTATTGTAAAAAATATTTATTATATATTATAATATATGTGTAAACACATAGCATTCGCGAACTTTTCATGGCTTTTTTATTAAATTAATAAAATGCAATTTTTTAAAATGTATGGTTACTAGTATAAATTTCTCTAAGTGACATCATTTATAACGAATTAACAATTCATATACAAAAATGTTCTATTGTAAATTTAACTTTCACATAAAACCAATCAGAACAATCTGTGCTGCCTTGATTTTTTTTTAACTATATCTGTTCAGTGTCCGGAGTATAGTTAATCGTGAGTTATACACGCAAAAGTAAAAATTTTGTACCAAATAGCCCCCTTTTACGGTACTCTAAAACATAAGATTGAAACGGTTCAAAACAAATTTTTAAAATATATGCATTAGAAAAAGCATGGACAGTATCCCGATTATGGCGAATATCAAGATATTAGGTCGGAATTTAACATTGCTAAACTGTATATAAGAAGGGAAGTGGGGGACATCTGCTTTGTACATAAGCTCATAAATAACAGAATTGTACATTCCACATCATCGAACTAATTTAAGACTACACTCTTCATTAATAGGAATGGCGACATCTTTTAATGCTGTTAGCTATGAAATAGATATTGATTTGTTTGATTCTTCCCCCGTAGCGTTTAAACGATCACTGTTTAGATTATTATTCTTCTGACTAAATGCACTTGGATAGGTAATAATTATAGGTTTCGTCTTAATATACTAAAACAGTATGTTATTGCTTTTTTGTTTATAATTATTATTTAAGCTCTAGATGTTTTTGTTTTTCTCTTATGTTTGAACTATATGTAATTAAATTTAATGTATTTTAATTTTAATTTTTATTTAAAATCTCGGGATTTCCCGTCAATGTAATTGGGCATTGCTCGTTTTGTTTGGGTGATATTAAATAAATAAATAAATAAATAAAAATGTTTCTGAAAAAAGTTCTAGAACTTGGTTCTAAGATTTTTAGAACCTTTTGAAAAATCTTAGAAAGTTCTAGAATGTTTTGAGTACAAAAAGACCTTATGTCCAGTTTCGTGGATGTTTCGTAGAATTGCTGATGTGGAAACGAGCTGATCTCACATTTGGTTTATGTTTGGAGATTCTTGTGTGAACTGATCGTCTTGTTTCTTCAATGCAAATAAACAAGGCCACAAGAGCAAGAAATGCTGTATACACCATTGGATGATAGAACGAGAAGACTATTCTTAGGAGATGGCAACAACTGAGAGATTTTATTAGGGGGTTTTGGTATGTATATTGTGTTTTTGAAGACCTTTCCTGATGAAATAAATAAACTGATTAGCAAAAAGTTTCACAAGTTTACATATTTGAGTCTACCTGGAAATTGTTCTAAAAGGTGTTTGGCGTAATTAGATTTTTCGGGATAGTTATTTCTGCAATAACGCACGTGCTGTTTCTATTTTTCTAATTCGTCAAAATTTCGAAGTGTTTGTCCAATACATACCGAACTACAAAAAGAACAATTCAAACGGTAAATGCCTGATTTCATGATATCCTGTGTTCTGTCTTTAGCATTAAATAAAAATAAAAAAGTATTCGTGTTGGTTTTAAAGGCTATTTTGTAATTGTAGGTTTTTACTTTTTTTGATATTTGTCAAAATGTATAGATATGTAATTTGTTTCTTTTGTTTAATTGTCAATGGGATATATTCTTTTGATAGCTAACCTATAATATTTTTGTTTAACTAAAGTGTCTGTCATTTTTGGATATAATGATTTACATCTGCTAGTTGTTTAATGGTTGAAATCTCTTTGTTAAAATCGGACTGTGTGAGTGGATAAGTTAAATCTCTGTGTACCAAGGGTCAAATAACAGAATTAACTCTTTTTAACTAATTCTATATTACTATTAGTAGTAAACTGTCTAAGAAAGGAATGCATTCTTGTCGATGTGCTTTAGAAAACATACTAACGCACGTGCTGTTTCTATTTTTCTAATTCGTCAAAATTTCGAAGTGTTTGTCCAATACATACCGAACTACAAAAAGAACAATTCAAACGGTAAATGCCTGATTTCATGATATCCTGTGTTCTGTCTTTAGCATTAAATAAAAATAAAAAAGTATTCGTGTTGGTTTTAAAGGCTATTTTGTAATTTGTAATTTTGTGTTTGGCGTAATTAGATTTTTCGGGATAGTTATTTCTGCAATAACGATAATTCCAGACGCGAAAAGGAGATCGTAGTTAATAACTATGTGAGGTTGTGTGAGCAGCATCCAGAAATGACTCTAACAGCTATTAAAGGTTTAGTTGGAGAAATTGTTGGGCTTTCTGTACGTTCTGTAGAGAGAGTACTGAAAGAGTCGAAAGAAAATGAAAATCTTGCATCTCCCAAAAACGTTCTTGTGGAACGGACTTCACTGTGGAATTCAGACATGAATTATACATCAGAAGACTCTGATAGTGATGCCTGGTAACTTGATTTATTAAAAAAAAACTTCTTTCGTTTGCTAATGTAATCTTTTCGGTTCGCAGAATAAAAAGATTATTTGCCGCGGATGCTGTTCAAAAATTACTCTTTTTAGAACAAACACCTCTTTTAAACTAGGCTTTGTTATGTTTAAATAGCGAGTGACGAGTCTGATTTAATTGTGGTGTGCGTCATGTTGATCCACACAACCACTAAACCAAGTTCTTCCATTTGCAGTCGAGAAAATCTCTCAACGTCTCTAGTGCTGTTCATTCACAGTAACGATCCTGCCAGTCATCCTTAACAAAAATAATAAGACTCAATGACTTTTCCAGCAGCAGTGACGCACTATACAGTCACTTTTGTATCATGTAGCGGTAGCTAGTGAATATAACTATTGGGGTTTCACTACCACAGAAGCGGTGGTTTGTTTGTTTACAGAGCTGCTCCATCGGCTGCTCTTCGTTGTATATAATTAGAATTTCTTATATTACCTGTATCTTATACGGAAACAAGCGCAGGTCTTTAAACCAAAATTCGCTGCAATGAGCAACGAAAAATGCACAATTGCATGGCTTGCTTTCTAGTCGACGTTGGTGGGCGTTTCACCACATCCGCAAGTACGCGCTTTATATTTTCCTAAGAAAGGCTTGTTCAAAGCCTTCTAGTACGATGTGCATCAGCTGTAGTTGCAGTTAGAAGTTGAGCAGCTATACTTCAACCATAAATACATGAAATGAGTCATTTTCGTAATCACACCTAAATAAACAAATACGACCCGAGGTGAGACTTATCTCACCTTGGGTCGTATTTGTTTATTCCGGTGCGAAAATCTGGTTCCGAAATTTGCACTCTTATCTTAATAAGAGTGCAAATTTCACGAACTAAGCTAAGAATTCTGTAACGTAAGCTAGAAGTAACAGATTTTAATTGCTTTATGTCATTTTTTAAGATGCCCACTGTGAATAGCATATTCATTTTAGTAAAATACCAAAAAATGAGAAAAATAAGACGAGTAGTTTTTAAGAAATTTTTTTTGAAAATTTCTATGTAGAAAAACAATCGAAATTTTCTGATTTAAAGTATAAATTTCATGTTTTTCTATGAATTGTTTAGAATTTTGAATTTTCGAACGAAATTGATACAAAAGTATAAAATTTAATCTCAAATATGATTTAATTATTGCTTATTGGGTAGTTTAATTATTTACATTTAAATTTAGTACAATAACAATATGATTGAATTCAATTTTTAAGCATTAAAAGGAAATTCTGAGCTACTTGTTCTGGAATTAGTAGATGCTTCAGCTTTCAAAAACTAACAATAATCGGATAACTTTATAAATTTATCGTATCTACGTTGATAAAGTTTTTCAGCCATTTGAATATCTTGATGAAAACGTTCACCCATTTCATCTGAAACATCACTGCAATTAGCTGGAAAATCATTGATATGCTTACTGCACAAGTCAAAACCGGCAGAAAGCGGAGTAGCTCGTGTTGGTGCCACAGCATCAGGATGAGCTTAAAAAAAACAATGGCTGGTCCGCAGGTGGTGGATGTGCCATGATGATGATAATGAAACACCAACTTCGAACGATTGAATGAAAGGCAAAAATTGCATTTGTAGATATATGATTTGTTCTAGTAATAAAAAAAGAAAGTCAAATAACGTCTTCTATTCCCCAACACATTTTAAAATCTCTAAGGAAGTTGAAGACAATTCGAGCCACGTCACGTAATAGTTCGGATACTTCCATTTTTGTTAAAGGATACCCCGGAACCTTACATTTTTTTTTCTTGATTCACTTCTTGTTGCTAGAGTGAAGTACTGCTTCTGCACCTACGCCATGCCAAGTTTCATTAACTTCTATTGGTGAATTCCCTCACACAACGTTCACGTTCACAAAATTAACTTGGCTGTTATTCCTCCTATTGCAAAAGCTGCTCGTCAATATTCCGCCAGTATTTCCGTCAGTGATTGGAAGACGTCGAAACAGCAACGGCCGAACAAGCCCCACAGGAACTTTTGAACGCAACCGCTTGCAAATGTGCCAAGGGTTGTAAAAGTGCATGCAGTTGTAAAACGCAAGAAGTGTCCACCAATTTGCTTCGAATGCAGGGATACATCGTGCAACAGAAGATGACGGACGAAGTTTTGTTGACGACGTGGATATTGCTGCTAACGAAGACAACGTTAATTGGACGACTAACTTGAATTAGGGGAATTATAGCTGCTTACCCTACGGACTAAAGATTTTTCTGCACACAGTATTTTTAGATGAATTTCACTTTTTTGTTAATTTTTCAAAATTATCACTTATACTTATTGTCTTTTCAATACATGTTCGCATTACTTAATAACGCATAACTTATTTGCAATTTTGTCTTTATTTTAAATCCCCCTTCTTTCTTCTATTTTGTGTTCAATCTATGCTCACTGTTGGAGCAAGGAAACGTTTACCTATAGCGAAATCAATGTTGTCTGTATGGTCTGCAGGGATTCTCAGCGGAGCATTATGATTCTTGTAGTTTACCTTATAATTCACACGATTTGCCAAATTCGGTTCTTGAAGTAATCAATAGACGCACAATTTGATGCTCTACAACTTTTGTAATAGCTGCTTTTCATACGACGCGCCGTAGTTTACTAAATTGAGACGAAAACGCAGAAATCTGTGACTTTTAGCGAACTATAGAAGAAATCATTTTTCTAAACTCAAGTATCTTTTACATTACTTCGCCTGATTCGACACTTGAGGTACTCATTCGATGCAGAATCTAATGTAATTTAATTTATAAACCAGCGAAGTCTTCCAAGAAATGCGTCGTTTCTGAGTTATAAAAAGTCCCAAGATGTCGAAGTTTTCGGTACACCCCGGCTAAAGCTCACGTAGAAAATTGGTGCAAGCTTCAAATTCTTCTATTTACTAGTAAATATAGAGATAAAACAGTTTCTGGTTTTCCACGAATTATTTCAAAGCAAAATCCTATTTTTACCTTTGGTTTTTTGTACAATTTCCATTCTTTTCTATTTTCTTTCTCCACTGTGTAATTTTCATTGCTCTTATGTCGCTAACTACGTACATCTTCCATCCATTTACGTTTCGGTCTTGCTATTGATCTATTTTCTTCAAGTTTGTTCTTATACGTTGATGTTTCTCTCTTCTAAGCACATGTCCCAACCACTTAATGCGTTTACTCTTTATAAATCGTGTTATTTCTTGTCCTGCTATATTTCTTAACAGTTCGTGGTTCATTCTAATTTCGTACTCACCTTGCCTTATCTTCTTTGTACCAAGTACTGTTCTTAATGTTCTTCTCTCAAAGATTGTTAAATTTTTCTTCATCTCTTTGCGTTAGATTTTCTAATTTTTAAATTTTTTAATATGTCCATATAAAACACGCTTTTATCTCTTCTTGATTTGACTCATTATTTCACTGCAATCATTCCAATTATTAGTGATTGTATGTAAATATGCGATTATTACTTTAAATTAGTAGGTACTTATCTATTTTAATGTTTCTTACATCATTCCTTTCTTTTTTTGTAATCTCATGTATGTACATACGAGGGTGGTCCCAGAAGTACCCGACCTGACCAAGAGGTGGCGGTAGTTGTTTGAAAATATCACTGTATTGGAAAGTACGCAGTCTATAAAGCATATGTTTCAAGTTTGAAAGCGCCACGTTGTTCAGTATTTGTTTGGCAGCCATCAATAGTGAACGTTGTCAGTGAATTTGTGAAAATGGAGATAATTGGTCATCGTTATGTGATACAATACTTTTAGCCAATATAAAAGCTGAACTGGATTCTACTCTGGGCGAGTCTGTTCCTTCGTTTACAACAGTTAAATTTTGGGTAGCTGAGTTTAAACGAGGCAGTACGAGCTGCCAAGACGAGCATCGCAGTGATCGACCAAAGAAGGTGACGACTCCAGAAATGGTGAAGAAAATCCACAAAGCGGTACTTGATGATCGTCGACTGAAAGTGCGCGAGCTAGCAGACATTACGGGCATTTCAAATAGTGCGGTACATCGCATATTATCTGAAAATTTGGACATGAGAAAGCTGTGTGCAAGATGGGTGCCGCGTTTGCTCACACTCGAGCAAAAACAGTGTCATGAAAATGTTTCAATTGAGTGTTTAGCGAAGTTTCACAGCAACAAAGCAGAATTTTTGCGCCGTTTTGTAACAATGGATGAAACATGGGTCCATCATTTCACACCCGAGACAAAAGAACAATCTTAACAATGGACTCAAAAGGGAGAACCGGCTCCAAAGAAGGCGAAGACCGTTTCATCTGCAGGCAAGGTTATGGCGTCGGTTTTTTGGGATGCGCGTGGAATAATTTTTATTGACTCTCTCGAAAAAGGAAAAACTATTAACGGCCAGTATTATGGAAACTTATTGCAACTTTTGAGCGAAGAAATCAAGCAAAAACGGCCGCATTTGGCTAAAAAGAAAGTGTTGTTTCATCACGACAACGCGCCAGCTCACAAATCCGTTATTGCAATGGCCAAAATTAATCAATTAAAGTTTGAATTGCTACCTCATGCACCATATTCGCCAGATTTAGCCCCCTCGGATTATTTTCTGTTCCCAAACTTGAAAAAATGGCTCAGTGGTCAAAGATTTTCCAACGATGAAGAAGTGATGTCAGCAGTTAATGGCTATTTTGAGAAGCAAGGTAGTTCTTATTATAAAAAGGGTATCGAACTTTTTGAACACCGCTGGGAAAAGTGTATAGAGCTGAAAGGAGATTACGTTGAAAAATAAATAAATCTTTTTCCAAAATTTTTGTGTTTTCTTTGTTGGGTCGGGTACTTCTGGGACCACCCTCGTTACTTAGTTTTGTTTTCATTTATTTCGAACTCTATCTCTTCTACATTCTCTTTTAGTTATCTAAATGTTTCCGTTAGTTTTTCCTGATCTCGTGATTAATACCACATCATCTGCATGATGCAATAATCTGCTCTTCTCTATTTTTTTATTAATTTTTTACATTGCATTTTTCTTATAATACTTTATAATGCTTTAAACAGCCGCGGCTCGCGACATGACGCAGGATACGCGCTGCTTCAAGAAAACGTTGATGAAGCAGCGTATAACCTGCGTTAATTAAACTCGATGCGTCATATAGCGAGCCGCCGTTGATGTTAAATAATGTTGCTGAGAGGGCGTCCCATTGCCTAACTCCAGTATTTCGTTTGAAAAATTTCTGTATCTATACTTTTTCTTTTGTTTCTTCCATTATCATACTTGTCACCCTAATCAAGTTCTTTGGAATTGCCATTTCTTTCATTTACATAATTATTTTTTTCTATTAATGCTATCAAAGGCCTGTTTAATGTCAACATGTTTAAATTTATGTCGTGTTCCTAGCATCTCTCAGTAATTTGGTTTTGTTAGTTGCAATTCTGATCAACCTATCTGTTTTTATGTTGTCATAGAGAAGAGAAATAAATAACAGTTTTTTTTTGTTTATTGTTTCCAGCCTTACCTTGTGAAACTCCATAATGAAAATTAATGCCGCTCAAGTAAGAATTAATATGCCATAGATTAGTTGTTAGGTTATGTGTTAGTTGAAGTTTATTAGATATTTAGTAAATATGCTTCTATGTAATTTTCAAGATTGGCTGGTCATTAACGACATTTACAATTTTTGATTACCGAAATCTAATTTCAGTGATTAAAATAAAATTTATAATTTTAATTAAAATATCATTTTCGTTGACTGTTTTAAATAAGGACAAAACCTGTCCTTTTCTATAACAAGAAAGGGCGAAGACAAAACACATGATATCATGAAATCGGGCATTTACCGTTTAAATTGTTCTTTTTGTAGTTCGGTATATATTGGTCAAACACTTCGAAATTTTGACATAAGATATAAAGAACACGTACGTCATTACAAAAATAAGCATCTTGAAAAATCTAATTATGCCAAACACCTTTTAGAACAAAATCACACAATGACTCCTCAAAATAATATTAAATTCCTACATTTTTGTAATAACAAATGCAAATTAGACATTTTAGAAGCCTTTGAGATATACAAACACAAACTCAGGGTACTTTTAATGAATGAACAACTTGAGCTCAGTAATTCTCCGTTACTGGAGGTATTAGATATTTAATTCTGATTATTATTATTATTTTATCTAGTTACCTATTTTTGTATCTACCTTAGCGACGTGTTTGTTTATAATTATATTACCTTTGATAATGACAGCATAGCTGTCGAAACAATATTGTTATATTATTAAAATATATCGTTATATTTTAATAAAACTGTGAAACTTTTACTAATCTTTTTTTATTTAATAAATAAGAGAACTGTCTGAAAATGTATGAGTTCTAATATTAATAAATTCTTCAAGAAAAAGAAGTTAAACAGTTATTGCTCTTCATTAAATTCTATAGGTTATGGGCCCAGCGATATAAAGTCCACAGGGAAAGTAATTTTTGAAGAGTTAGTTGTAAATCATTAGAATTGATAGGAAGCAACTAATAATGACGACTGTTCAACAAGTATTTAATGTAAAGCCTTTTGATGGTCAAGGTTTTGGAAACTGGGAATTTAGAATCAAACTGTGCTTAGAACATTTTGGGGGTCTAGAAGTTTTGTCAGGAAAACCAGAAAAATTGAGTGAAGAAGAATTTAAGTTAAAGGATTTGACAGCGAGGAATATTATTGTACAGAGTCTGAGTGACAACATCTTGGACTTAATAAAAGAAAAGCACACTGCAAAAGAAATTTTGGAATCCTTAAGGAACACATATGTTAAGACAGGTATATCTGCGCAAGTAAATTTACAATGAAAGCTAAGAAACTTGCAATATGATGGAAGTCTGGCATTATCAAAATTCTTAACAGATTTTGAAAAGACAGTTGGTGCATTAAGAGCAAGCGGGGCTACAATTCAAGAAAATGAACTTTCTGAAATTTCACAACTATTATCAGCAATGCCTAATAGTTATCAAGCTATTAACAGAAGACTTACGTCAATCAAACGAAAAAGATGGTGACACAAATACAACTTCATTTTTAGGGCGCAGAAAGAAATATTTTCGCAAAATGCAGTCAAATAATAAGTTTTCAAATGCAGAAAATAAATCTGAATTTAAATTTAAATGTTATGGATGTGATCAAAAAGGACACAGAAAATCTGAATGTCCGCATAGGAAGCCTTATGGTAAGAGTTACGCTGTCAATCAAGATAAAGAAATATCTTTTTTAGCTAAAAGCAACTTAAGTGAAATGCAGTCCGAAGAATCTTTCAAGTTCATAGTAGACTCTGGATCTACAAATCATTTAGTTGGTGAAGCATTGAGAAGACACTTGGTAAACGTCAAAATGGTTAATTTTCCTATTTATGTGGCAAAGAAAGGTGAAGTATTAATCGCTCAACGATGTGGAACTTTATATATGGAAGATGAAAAAGGCCATTCTGTTCTAATAAACGACATCTTTAAATGTAAAGATTTAACACACAATCTTTTGTCAGTGATGAAAATACAAGAACAAGGTTTCAAAGTAATATTTGAAGATAGAAAAGTACGAATTACAAGAGATAGTGTAAACTTAGTTACTAGAAATCTACAAGGTAACTTATTTATTGTAAATCTTAAACTTCAGAAATTACATGCAGATATAAGATCTAAACATATGGCACCGTCGCATGGGACATTCATCGCTTTACCCTGCGAAAGAACTATGTGACATCTGTCAAAAAAGGAAACAAACCAGAAACCCTTTCTCAGTATTACCAGAAGAGAAGAAAGCAAAACGAATTCTAGAATGTGTATCATCTGATGTAGGAGGACCTATATGTCCAGAAACTCATGATGGTATGCGATATTATGTAATATTCACTGTATGTTACCTTATAAAAAATAAATCAGAAGTATTTGAGAAATATAGAGAGTACGAGTCCATGACCAATTCTAAATTTGGAAGAAAAATTCAACGCTTCAGATGTGACAATGGTGGAGAATATACGTCACTAGAATTTAAGAACCATTGTAGGAAAATTGGAACGCAGCTACAATACACAGTAGCAAGGAATCCCGAACAAAATGTAATTTGTGAACGTTATAATAGAACGTTGTTGAATATGGTAAGATGTTTACTGTATGAATCAGAATTAGATAAAAATTTGTGGGGAGAAGCAATGAGAACAGCTGTTTATATATTGAATAGATTACAAACTAGAGCTCTTAGCAGTAAAAAGGCACCAGCAGAAATTTGGTTTAATGCCAAGCAAGATCTGGAAAAGATTAGAGTATTTATATGTAAAACATATTCTCACATTCCCAAGGAAGTTAGAAGCAAATTAGATGAACGCAGTAAAATAATGTTCATGATAGGTTACAGTCCTAATGGATACCGATTATGGGATGCTGAAAATAAGAAAGTGGTACAAGAAATGTTATCAACGAAAACTTGAAGAAAACTATTAATGATAATATAAAAGATGAGTTTGTTAAAATTGATTATGAAGATTTAAAAACTACTGAAGAAGGAAGAGAAGAAGAACCAGAAGATGTACGTAAATCTGAAAAATTCCCATGTAGAAGTAGAAGAGAAAGACATCTCCTAAGAAAATTTGAAGAATACGAAATGAACTTAATCACAGCGGTGGCAGCTGGAAGCTTAATCTCTGATTTGCCACAGACTTATGAAGAAGCAATTGAAGAAGGTAATGGTTGGAGTGAAGCCATAAAAGAAGAATTATCGAATCTAGAATAAAACGAAACATGGGAAATAGTTCCCAAACCAGATGGGGAAACAATCATAGATTCAAAATGGATATTTAAAGAAAAGCAAGTTGGTGACGAAATAATAAAAAAGGCAAGGTTAGTTGCTCGTGGTTTTCAAGCTGAACCTAATACAATGGAAGAAATTTATGCTCCAGTAGCTAGAATGATTAAGTTGCGAATTTTACTAGCAATTGCAGTCGAAAGAAATCTGCACATCATGCAATTGAATGTAAAAGCAGCATTTTTGAATGGATACTTGAAAAACCCTGCATACATGTATCAACCAAAAGGACTAACGGACCATCCTCCAGAATATGTTTGTAAACTCAAAAGAGCACTTTATGGTTTACGATAATCACCAAAGTGTTGGAACGATCGTTTAAACCAACATCCAATGGAAATGAACTTCAGAAGATCAAAAGCAGATCCTTGCGTATATTTTCGAGGTAAGAGTCTCTTGTTAATTTGGGTTGATGATTTACTTGTTATGTCAGATAATGTGGAAGAGTTGGATAAAATTAAAAAGAATTTTATGAAAAACTTTAAAATGAATGATTTGTCAAACAGCAAAAAGATTACATTTTTGGGTCTAGAAATAGAACATAGCGATAATGGCATTTTTATATCACAGAAATATTTAATAGAGAAAGTAATTGCAAAGTTTAACGTAAAAGATTGTAAAACGTGTGAGATACCTAAATTAAATCTAGGTTCTGGGCATAAAAATGTTATAGATGATTATAAAGTACCATATAAAGAATTATTGATTCTAGGCCAGATATTTGTTTTTAAATTACTTATTTTAGCAAATTTCAAAATTGTTATGGACAACAACACTGGAAACATCTTAAGAGTGTATTAAGATATTTAAAAACAACAAAGAATTTTGGCTTAAAATATGTTAAAAGTAATGATACAGAAACTGATAATTTTATACATGCTTTTGCTGATGCTGACTTTGCCAATGATATAACTGATAGAAGAAGCATTACAGGATTTATTATAAAAATAAAAAGCAATTGTGTTTATTGGAAATCTAAGAAACAATCATTGGTAACCTTGTCCAGCGCAGAAGCAGAGTATGTGGCACTCTCTGAATGTATTTGTGTGTGTTTGGTCTTGGATCAATTACTGAAAGAACTTTTACCATAGAATACATTTCCAATAACTGTATACGAAGATAATCAAGCCACAATTAAGATAGCAAGCACTTATGAAACAAAGAGATCGAACACATAGATGTGCGACATTTTATACGTGAACATGTAAATGAAGGAAGAATTAAATTAGTCTATGTTCCTACTCAATCTCAGGAAGCTGACATCTTAACAAAAGCTCTTCCAAGTGCAAAGTTTAAAACATTGAGAGAACAATTAAGTGTTATAGAAGTGTAATTTTAATTATAGTTATTTTGAATTGAAATAAAAATAGTTATGTAAAATGGTTGCAGAATTGAGAGGGTGTGTTAGTTGCAATTCTGATCAACCTATCTGTTTTTATGTTGTCATAGAGAAGAGAAATAAATAAGAGAACTGTCTGAAAATGTATGAGTTCTAATATTAATAAATTCTTCAAGAAAAAGAAGTTAAACAGTTATTGGTCTTCATTAAATTCTATAGGTTTATCGTATGGATTCGTTCGAAAGTTGATCTTCGAGCTCTAAATCCGTAGGATTGATAATCTCCAATCATTTCCTCTGTATATTCTTCGACTCTGGTTTGTATTTATAATGTTAATAAGTTATATTATGTTGTATTAACCAATGAGATTACTCTATAATTACTGTTTTTTTTTGGTGTATTGTTACTATTGGTCCCTCTCTCCATTTCTTTAGCATTTCTTCTTTTTCCAGATATCTCTAGTGAGTGTATACAGGTTCTTATGTGATCTCTCTCCACCCTTTTTTAACATTTCTGCACACAATAAATATGTGTTAATATAACATATTAGGTGTTGTCACTACCTAGGGTCTTTTCGTTTTTTAAACCTTTGTATGCTTTTCTATATTCTTCGTATCTTAGTATTTCTATCACTCTATTATTTTCTTTTAAATCTATTTTTATTTACGTTATTTCATCACTTTCTGTCATTTTGTTTAACAGGTTTTGAAAATACACTTTTCACGTTTCTATTATCTTCTCTTTGTTATACCTCACACGCTTGTCGTATTCGTTCTTCTCTGTTTCTTAGTTTTTTAGAACAGGCTTAGTTTTTTGTTTATTCTTATTGTGATAAACCCCTTGTTTATCGGTTATATTTGTCTTATTGATTGTAGATGTTTGTTTAAATAATAAACAACTTGTATTACATAATTAATTGGTTTTATTTATAAAATAGAAATTTGATACGTTTTTACATGTGTACTCTTCGAAACTCTGTCGTCGTCTCTTTTATTAAATTAAGTCATTAAACTTACATAGAGCCATGGTAGCTCAGTGGGTATGTCACTTGACTACCAATCTTAAGGTCCTGGGTTCGAATCCCAAGAATAATACATTGGAATTTTAAAAATATCTAAGGCTTCCAGGTCGACTCAGCCTGTGAAAATGAGTACCTGGGAAATCATTTCCTGGGGTAATAATAGACGGTCGGTGCGTAAAGCTAGCCACCCTTGAGTACCGAACGGCTCAAGAATAGTAGCCTACCCTGCTATACCCCAATGGGCCTTCATGGCCTGTGAAAGGGGACTATTATTATATTATTATTAAACTTACAACTATTATAAAAGCATTGCATTTTTACTTAACCTAGTTATTTCTAAAAGAAATTTGATTAGCCAACTTTTCGCAATTGAATTTATTCTTTGAAGTTTATTACCTAAATATTTTAATCTTCCAAAAACACATAGTATAATTCTTAATAATTTTTATATTTCTTTACATTATTTTCAATATCTTCCATAGTTTTATTTAACCACTCATTTTTCTTTGCTCTACATGTTTCCTCTGCTAAACCTAATGTAAGGAAGTTATTGCGAAGAAAAGAATAAAACATGTAATTACCTGCATGAGCGGTAAACGAAGTGTCCTGGTGACTACTTGGAAGATCATAGGCGCCACAAGGATATTCCTTACTCCAGCAATGATTTGCTTCCGTAAGCAACTTAAGCAACACATCTTAGCAGGAGTGCCTCCTGGAACATTGGCTTTGATCATTCCATTGGATTGGATATGTAGTTTTATGTGTCGCATGGTAAAGAGTCCAAGTCTTTTTCAGGCGGCCCGGGCTCGATCCCCGGAACCGACGAGACGATTTTTCTCGTCGATAAAGCCACAGTACAGTTCGTCGTGTTATCAGATGGGCACGTTAAGCAGTCGGTCTCGACAATCAAATAAACATCTTTCTGTGTTTGTCGTTAAAAATAACCGCCCTATACCACGCACAAGTATGTATTTATTTCAGTGATTTGGCAAAGTCAATTGTATGTTTGTGATTTCTAGTTATGAGATTGAATACAATGTTTTCATATGGAGGTGGTCAAGGTGTACATCATCATGCACATTTCTAAAATTCTACAACAGTTGTTTAAAACGACTTTCTTAAGTGTATTGTGTCTAAGATATTTCAATAGCCTCGGATTCTTGAAACGTTCTGTATAACGTTTATACAGTGTGTTTTTTGTAAACGATAATATAGGAAATCCAATGGAATTTTATCATTTTCCTCGTAAGTTTGTACCCTTGCAAATGTAAGTAGAAATTTTGGTATCAATCTAAAGAAGAATTCATTTTACGTCAAAAAAATATTAAACTTTATGAAGAAAACCAAAATCGATTTAGAAAAAGACTTAAAAAGCTTATTGATTTACTGATTTTGGTAATAAGTTATTAAAAAAAGCTGGAAGCTGAACGCCGATTGGTGTAGCGGTTAACGCTTCAGATTCCTAATCAAAAATCGCGAGTTCAAACCCCATCACCGTATACTTTTTTTTTTAATTGTATTGCTTACTAATTATTATTTTGAGAACTTTATTACAACGATTATTAATTGTTTTTATTGTTAGATATTTTTGCTACGGGGGTTTACCGTTATTTTTTGTACAATTTTAACTACCCATCAAAAAGGCAAATGAAAAAAGGGCATAAAACTAATAATCGTTGTAATAAAGTACTAAAAATAATAATTAGTAAGCAATACAATTAAAAAAAAAAGTATACGATGATGGGGTTTGAACTCGCGATTTTTGATTAGAAATCTGAAGCGTTAACCGCTACACCAATCGGCGTTCAGCTTCCAGCTTTTTTTAATAGCTTATTACAAAAAGCAATAAATCCATAAGCTATTTAAGTCTTTTTCTAAATCGATTTTGGTTTTCTTCCTAAAGTTTAATATTTTTTTGACGTAAAATGAATTCTTCTTTCGATTGATACCAGAATTTCTACTTACATTTGCAAGGGTACAAACTTAGGAGGAAAATGATAAAATTCCATTGGATTTCCTATATTATCGTTTACAAAAAACACACTGTATATGCTGTCCAATAAATGGCATCAGTTACCTGTGTTTCAAACAGTCTTGAATGTATAACAAGTTGAGCGTAGGTATTAATCAGAGATGATTGACGCATGTGAATCACTACACAGCAGTAAAAATACAGGCTACAGTTCTTTATTAGTAAGAATTGTAATCTTTTTAACATTGTTTAATATTTTTTGCAAGTTTAAGACAAAACAGATAACACTATATATACTCCCACTCTTTCCAGCCTTCTCTTTTCAGATCATCATTATAATATACGAATAATGTTGGTATACACAAACTTTCTGGAAGACCCAAATCAGTATATGTGTCCCTTTCATCTATCACTCCGTTTTCCTCCAATGACTTATCCATACGTAGACTTTTATTGTTATGTCTGAAAGTTAGTCGTGGTTATTAAGGTACTGTAGGTCTAAATAAATACTTATTTCAACCTCCAAAAGTAACTAGAAGCATCGCTATTGTAAATTGAATATCTCTCCATAATTCGATTAATTGTATCTTCACAACAAACGTTGATGGTTACTTCTTTAACTGTTAAAGGACTTATTATTCTGACTGGACGTACTCTTTTAGTCAGGTACCCTACTAGATATCTAAAATTATTCGAATTATATAAATGGAGGAATCGACATTGCAATAAAAAAGCCATTTAACTTGCTTTTTACTTACTTGTCATCGTCTAACCACCAAGGCTCTTCTAGAAGCCCCCATTTCTTAGATGGAGCTTGCGGATTGACATGCGGTATTACCCCATGAGGACAATAAGGAACTCGAACTCCAGTTATAGGGTGAATATAATGTTGAATATCGCCTGTGCGTTCATCAAACCAGTGACTGATATCTTTACCAGCAAATGCTAACAGGGGCTTTATGCAATCTTTTTTGTGGAGTTGCTTAATTAAAGACGTTATGTCATATACCCTTCCTAGAATTGATATCCAACAATCATCTGGCTGATTATGCACGACTACCTCAAACGGTGTAATGTACTGCGGAGTATTGTTTGTGTAGTTTTGGATTTTGGGCATTGTAATGTAATTTATTTCATATAAAAAAACATTAACAAAACTGTTAAAATATTAAAAAAAATATCTTAGACAAAAATCTAAAAAAATGTCACGTTTTTATCATTAACCCACAACCTTCTTGATTATCAAGGCTGACGCTTTAGTTCACGTTTATAGTTCCTTATTTTTAATTTGTCGTAAAATTAGTATAGGAACTCGTTTTTTCCCGAACGACTCTTTTCCTAGGACAAAGATATAGAGTAAAAAATAAGCATTTTTACTCTATCATTTTTTTTCTATCTGACATCATTTTCGATGAAAAAAATGATAAACTTTCAAAAATGGCAAATTGTTGTTCTCAATTTTGCTCGAAGTTGAAGGACTCTGGGAAAAAAACGCAGTGGGCAAAATTTATGTATTCTTTGACGAAGCACGCGATGCCGTTAAAAAAAATTACAAAAATATTTCTTTTTCTAATTTTTTCAACTTTTAAAATTTTCTTTGGAACTGGATACGTGTTTACCCTGTTTTAGGGGTGAAATATAAATTTTTTCATATAGGAGACATGTGACAATCGAAAGTAGAGGTTTCAAGATTTAAAATGAGCCCCCGCTGGCCTTTCTTAGTTGCGCCGATTTTTGGTGCTAGCCGGTAGTTGAGTTCAGAAAGAATGACCCATATATATTCATATTAGCCTTGCTATCTATCCTAGATCATTATGAAATCTATAGTACATAGAAATCTGAATTTGAAATGTACCAGTGGTTGTAGTTGCTTAATATAATTATGTTTATTGTTAAATAAAACTCGAAAAACACTTAAGTTTTTATTAATAAACGAGAAATGTTGTAAGTTACAAACGTTTACGTATAAAGAACTCTAACAGAACTAAAAATGAATTTTGTCTTTCTGATATTTAATAACTTTTGTAGATTAACTGTCAATTACAACAAGGTTTTTGAAAAATAACAATAGTTAAAAGAATGTTGAAAACACATTAATAAAAATGAAAGTTCTGTTGAAAATACATTAACTATTAAGAGAGAAATGATTTGAAAAAGTTACACTTGTTTATGTTTTTATTAAGTATTTAATTATTGAATGGATATTAGTGATTCTGAGATTATTGAATTATCTGAAGATGATCTCATAATTCTTCCCCCCTTTAACATTTATAAGGATTCTTTTTGTTAAGTGATGATTAAATTTACTACGAATTCCTTCTATTTCTGAGCAAGAAATTTCAAGTTGTTGATAAATTTTGTGAGTGATTTCGTCTGTTGAACTTTTAGTTTCTAAAACTGCTAAGTTAGAGAGTAATCGTTTATAACTAGTTTTTATTTTGCTAATGTTAATAAAAAATAGGAAATTATGATAATGGTCGACTAGGCGAGCTTGTCCTAGAGGTTCTTGGAAGTAACCATTTGATGTTAGTTGGGTTGTTTGGAGTGTGTGGCTGTAGATTGGGAGGGTCCAAAGCGGGATGATCCTGTAAAGAAAATGTTTGTTTTAATGCGTGGTCTTAGTCGTTTGATCTTGCTAGCATTAGCCGTTGTTGGTCTGTTTTTTCTTGTTTTTCCGATTATCTTGTTATTGATTTGTTTTGAGACTCAGATTTTCTCAAAGGGTAGGTCAATTTTTCGGGGTCTGTTTCTCTGTATGAATATGTCGTGGTTGTCTAGGTCTGGGGGTTTTTGTCGGTTTTTGTTTATTTTGTCTAGTGATTGTGAGGCTTTAGTTTGATTTTTTAAATAGACTGCATCATAAAATGGCAGTATTTCTTGCTTACGTTTTTCGCTGTATTGTTCGTAGATCGTTAAGTCTAAGTCTATGCTAGGAAGTTTGTCGTAAGGGCCGTATAATAAATGAAAAGGGGAGTAGCCGGTGGCGGAATGGATTGACTGGTTATAGATCAATATTGCTGTGATCATGAGGTTTTCGGGTAGTTCGTTTGGGTTTTTTAATTTAATAGTTCTTAACTTTTTAATTATTGTAGAATGGAATCTTTCGATAGGGGAGTTGGAGTTGGGATTGTTTACTGTAGTAAAATGAAGTTCTATGATATTAAATTTGCAGAATTCCCTAAATGTGTTGTTTTGAAATTCTTTACCTTCATCGCAGACAATTTTGTGTGGGGTGTTATGATGGGAAAGATAATGGCGAATTTTGTTTAAAACCGTTATTCCTGTACCATCTTTAATTAGGTAAGCTTGTGCGTATCGCGAAAATAAATCTATAACTGTTAAGAATTTTGCTCCTGAAAAGGAAAATGTATCTAAATGTAGAATTTCGAATGGTCTTTTTGCTAAAAGAGGACCTGATAGTTTTAACTGGTATGGATGACGTTCATATTTTGCTTGTAGACAAATTTCGCAGCGGTTAATAGTTTCGGTTATTATTTGTTTCATATTTGGCCAAAAGTATTTGAGTTTCAACTGGTTATAAGTTTCAACTATGCCATTATGAGTTCCCTGGTGATAGGTGTCGACTAAGTCTTCTTGTTGAGTTTCTTTATTAGTTATGTCTTTACAGTACCTATTACTAATAAAGACTTTAAGGGAGTAATTGAAATTTTGCTTGCAGAGACGAATGAAGGGGTCTTTAAGTTTTTGATCTTTAAAATAAATTTCGTAAGTAATGTTTAGTTTGAATGTGTCCCTAAACATTTTACTTAAATCTTCTTGAATGAGATTACTTCTGACGGTTATTGCGTAAGTGTTTTTGTTGAAAGGTTTTTTAAATATACAGCGATATTGCTCGCTAGTATCTAGGATGATACGGTTGGCAAAAGTGTTTACAGATTGATCTAAAATGGGGATGACTTTACCATTATCTTCATCGACTGAATGAACGGTTTCTAAGTTCTCTTCTGCAGAAGATTCTGCAGCGGATAATGCGTTAAGATCAATTTGAGAGGTTTCTATTGATGAGTCCATTATTATTCGTTCAATACTAAAGCTTCATTACAGTATATTTTTGTACTGTGCAAACGATATATCCTTAACTTTATTTCAATATACAGATTTCAAACAGACAGACAGATTATTATTGGTGTTCCATTCATAAAATAAATTCCCAAATGAAAGAAAAGTTAGTCAAAATTAATTTAACGTAAATTAATAAGGAATCCTTTCCTGAATTGTTGATTTCTTAACCTTTGCTATTAATTAATAACATCAAACAATTTGGGTGGCGCCCGCTAATCTTTTTAATTGTGTCTGTGTTTTATTTTTAATCAGCAAGCCTTTGCGATTAACACCTAAGTCACTGAGCATACTTAATTTAAATTAATAAGACGTCCCTACTGGGACCTCTTTAGAGTTTATTGGTATTAAGACTGTTATAATTGACTAGCTAAAGTGTAGAGTCTTTTGATTGTTTAATTAGTGGGGAAAAAGTATGTTACAAGGTGGCCAACTCTTAAAATTATTTCATTTATCCATGAATTTGGGAAAGTTTTATTTCATTTTATGTAAAATTGTATTTTGATTTTGTTTTCGCTTAGTATTTATTAGTTATTTTCATTAAACTTTTTAAAATTTTATTGAAATGAAATTCTTGAAATATTTCATGAGATAAAATAACACTGTTTCCAATTACTTAATGAAGGGATGAAATGATTCTATGAAATTTTAAAAGTGAACTATCCCCAACAAACATTTTGTACTACTCATGAGTGTACACAAAATGTCTAAAAAATTTAAAAACTTAAAAAAATTGTTTTATTCGTTAAGTATTTTTAATTAAAATATTAAATTAATAGTAATATTGTTATTAATAATATTAATATTATATTTAGCCTTGATAGTGAAGGGACTAGCGTGCTCTTCTTCGCTCGTGCTTTGCGCTCGTTGGGCGTTGGCGTTGGGCTGCGTAATAGCAATAATCGCCCCTCCCTCCCGCTTCTGGGGCCTGGTTAGCCAGGTAATGGGTAGTAGCAATTATTATTACAATTATTTCTTAGTTGCACTCTGCTTGGCTATCTCTCATTTCTGTTTGGAATCATTATAACTGCATACTGAATTTTCAAATGCTAATAGGAATATCGTCCAGATTCGCCTTTGCACATGTGACATGAATTTATCTTTAAGATTGTTAATTTATATTAATTATAAAATTATGTAGAAACTATTCCTATAGGTTATAATTTGTCGATTATAATTTTTTACAGCAATTTTCAAGTTAGTTACGTAGAAATACTGCTTACTATCAGCAAGCAGATAATATCATATTACATTTCAAGATAAGAAGAAAGTATTATCTTTCGTCGGAATTGCTTATCATGCAGATAATATTGTATTACCTTTCTCGTGAGAACTGCTTAGTAATATTTTATTTAGATAAGAGAATCATATATATAGTGTGTTAGACAGTAGATTCATTAAGTTTTGATCAGTTCATAGTTAAGTTTAGATCTAAGCTCTAACGAGCATTTATATTCTTGTGTTTTGTAATTATCATTACTTCCGCTGGTTTACAATAAAGATCCAGGGAAAACAAAAATCTTTTTAAAAACTCGTTTCATTTGAACACAAACGAAACTGCCGCAGTTAACGTCCGGGTCTTCAAGAATTAGAGGAACCAAGTACTCTAATTTTCCGTTTCAACGGTCAATTGAAGAAACCATCCGCTCCAAGTAGACACCGCCGCTGACGTTGCATTGGGACCCCGAGGACACACATCGCCCCGGCCAAGCATCTTTACGGCACCTACTTCACCAACAACCGCTTTGTCCATTGCGAGGACCCTGTTCATAGAGAACCCCCGTCAACTGCTGACGACTTTGATCATCGCGATCAATAATTCATCATTACAAGAAAATGTAAGTAAAACTTATAATCTTAAAGTGAAAAGTTTAAAGTTTTAAAAAAATAAATTTAACTTCAAATCATAAATTTACTAACATAGTTTTTACAATTAATTTAAGCTAGTATTAAGAGCATTTAATTATACAATCTGTTTCAATTTATTTGCTTTCGATAGACGAAAGGAATAGTTGGACACTTTGGTAATTAATAATTGCATTTTAGTTTCTAATTTACGCACATGGTAGACGCCAGACCGATAGGTAGTGTCAGCTAGTAACGTTATAAAGCCTTTCATGCTTGCCATGTATGGGTAGGACCCTAAATATGTATATAAACCCACTAACATAAGAATAATAATTAAAAATCCTATATAATAATAAAAGTGTATTATTAATGCAAAGGAAACACTCAAGATCTCCAAGACGATCAAGAAGTGTAGAACGTTCAAATCTGAACAACCGTCCTTTATTATTTTTAAATAACGGCAGATTACATTAATCAATTGATTATTTCAGCAATCAGAAATAGACTAAAAGGTCAAGCATTAGAAATAATTACTGGATACGAATATGCTACGTGGAATGCATTAAAGCAAGTATTAATAGAAAATTTTGGAGACCAAAGGTCAGAATTAAATTTATTAATCGATTTAACTAAATTAAAACAAGGAATAGATTCTCCAATAGAATTTTATAATAAAATTAGGACAGAATTAGCAATCTTTAATTCTAAAATTGCTTTAGGAAACGAAAACCAAATCATTAAAAATTATAAACTTCAATCAAATAAAGACTTAGCATTGAGAACATTCACAAGTGAACTCAATAACGATTTTGAAACTTTTATTCGTAGCCGTAACCCAAATTCATTAGAAGCAGCCCTTACTATGATTAAAGAAGAGCTCGATATCAGATACTCTCAAGCTCAAAATTATCTTTAAATTTAAATCAAAGAAGATCTATTAATTTTTCACCAAATAATTTTAAACAAATTACAAATAATTCATTTAGGACCGCTTATCCACTAAGACAACCCCAACCTTTCACGCAACCCCAACCTTTTAGGCAACCTGAGCCTTTTATACAACCTCAACCGTTTGCACAATCATTTGTCCCTAGACAATTTAATCCTAATTTTAATAGGCAAAACAATCCAATCAGCCATCAACATCGAAATGCCTTTGCCCCAAAACAAAATTATAGGCCAACAAATAAACCTATACCTATGGAAGCGAACACAATAGTAAAAAGACCTCCCACTACACAATTAACCAACCATAATAAATTTCGAGCTAATTCTCAAAATATAAGGACTTTGCCTACTCCAGCTAGTCCACAACGAACTTTTATCTCCGAAGAATTATGATGACGATGAACCTGAAACTTCCACATACCCCCAATATAACTATCAAGATTCTATCACTAGGTCTGAACAGTTCCCTGAACAGTACCTTGAACAATCAACCGAAGAAGAAATATCCACTGAAGAATTGGAAAATTCTTATTATCAATACACAAATAACGACAATGAAGATGCCGAAAATTTTCATTAACGGCCTCGGAAAATATTGAAAGCTTTAGTATTAACCTCAAATCTAATCTCCCATATATTATCATTCCGTCCACCGGACAAAAACTAATAGGCACTGGTAGCTCTAAAATCATAATTTTCCCTAAATTTGTTAATGAACATTTTCCTAATTTCGTTCATAATTTTAACCTTGAAATTACCACTTCTCATGGAACTACCAGACATAATTTAGTTGCTAATTTACCTATTCCAAACTTTTTTTCAGAAGATGGATTTCATCTTTGCTATTTATACGATTTTCATTCTGAATACGTAGGCTTAATTGGCTCAAATCTACTTAACAATTTATCAGCCAGAATTGATTATAAATGGATGCATATCCAAACCGATAGCACTACAATACCGTTTTATTATAATCCATCCATGATTAAACAAGAAACCCAAAGACGTAATGAATGTAATTTTTCCAAATTAAAACATAACGAAATCCCAATAAAACAAATTGAAATACCCCACGTACTGAAATGTTTGTGACTTTACCAGCCGTTGGTAAAAGTGGAATAAAAATAACCCCCTGATTAAATTTTAGTAAACATGTCATGATCCCTTCTTCATTAATTAAATTACATAATAATTGGTTTCAAACAAGTGTAATAAACGCTTCTAATGAAATACAAAAACTAAATATATACTCCCCATTAATTTTAGATGAATATGAGACTAATAATGAATAATCAATACAAATCAACAACATAGACGTTCATAATTCCCCAAATTAAACATCAAAGCCATTCTTAATGAGAATTTACAAAAAAATTTAAGAACTGACCATCTAAACGATGAATAACATTATTAACCAATCTTTGTTATCAGTATAAAGATATTTTTTATTCTCCAAATATCCCTTTATCTTCCACCAATTTAACCAAACATCATATTAGAACCAAAACTGATGTTCCTATATTCACAAAAACATATAGATCATGCGCATCGAGAAGAAGTAAAAAATCAAATTCGTAAAATGTTAGATGACAAAATTATAAAACCTTCGGAAAGTCCATATAATTTTCCAATTTGGGTCGTTGCTAAGAAATTAGAAGCCTCAGGACATCAGAAATGGCGCATTGTTATCGATTATCGTAAATTAAACGAAGAGACGATAGAAGACAAATATCCTTTACCACGAATCGAAACCGTTTTAGACCACCTTGATCGAGCCAACTACTTCACGACTTTAGATCTCGCATCTGGTTTTCACCAGATTAAAATAGAAGAATCAAACCGCGAAAAAACAGCTTTTCGACTGAAGAGGGCCACTTTCAATTTTGACGGATGCCCTTTGGATTAAAAATGTTCCAGCCACATTTCAACGAGCTATAAATAATGCTCTCATAGGACTAACCCCCCAACAATTCCTCGTTTATCTTGACGATATTATTATTTACTCTAATTCTTTACAAGAACACATAACCCGCTTAAAAAATGTTTTTAATCGATGCCGACATTCAAATATCAAAATTCAATTAGATAAATCCGGATTTTTACATAAATCCGTAAAATATCTTGGTCATACTCTAATAATAATACAACCTCGGAAGGAATAAAACCTGACCCTTCTAAAATTTCAGCCATTAAAAATTTCCCTGCCCCAAAAACCAAAACAGAAATAAAACCATTTCTAGGATTATTCGGATATTATAGAAAATTTGTTAAAGACCTTGCTAAAATAACTAAATTCTTAACTGTTTGTCTCAAAAAGGATAGTAAAATTGTACACACCCCTGAATTTCTTCAAAATTTCGAACATTGCAAACAAATTTTAACTAATGAACCGTTACGTCAATATCCCGAGTTTAATAAAATTTTTGAATTAACCACTGATGCATCTAAATATGCCTTAGGTTCAGTATTATCACAAGATGGAAAACCTATTTGTTATGCATCAAGAACCCTTAACGAAGCTGAACAAAAATATTCTACAATAGAACGAGAACTACTCGCTATAGTGTGGGCAACTCAACAATTTCGCCTTTACTTATACGGTGTAAAATTCAAATTATACACAGACCATAGACCATTAATTGGCTTAGAAATTTAAAAGAACCAAATTTAAAATTAAACCGGTGGGTACTCAAACTCGAAGAGTATGACTTTGACGTAAACTATTTACCAGGAAAACTAAACAAGGTAGCTGATGCTTTATCACGCATTCAACTTTATCCTATGAATGTTGAAACCGATAGACTTGAAACCCCCAAACCACAAACTTTCACCAATATCGATAGTAGACTCGCAAGCAGAGCTAGCACCCCTGATATTACCGAATTATTCGACATACCAATCACAAATCCTCCTGTGTTAGATAAACCTCGTATTAAAATACTTTCTGATGTACAAGTAAAACCACCTGATAACCGCCTCAACGTACCAAGTACTAAAACAAAGACGAAGACAGTAAATCCCTTACAGATACAATACATACCCAATTATTATCAACCCCAGTAATAGATATCTCTGACAAACCACTACAACGTTTTAAACATAAAATTGAATTCATAAGAGCCCAAATTCCAAGAAAAATCCGTAGTACAAAATATGATGGAAACATCCATTACACTGTATTTATCAATGACCACAATAAAACTGATATGTTTAATAAAATACTAATCGAACATTGTGAACCTAAAACTCATTACTACTGTCACTTTCCTGATAAAGAAACTTTACCTTGATTTCTCAAATTTCATCGCAGAAATAACTAATGAAAACACACCCAAATTCCATCGCTGTACCATATATTATAGACCCCAAAGAAAGACAAAATCAAATTCAAAGTTACCATTTAGGCAGAACCAATCATCGCGGAATTAACGAAACTTTAGAACATATTAAACGCAAGTATTATTGGAAATCTATCAATAAAGACATCACTGAATTTATTAATAAAGGCCAAATTTGCAAAACTCAAAAATATAATCGTAATCCGATTAAACAACCTTTTCAACTTACACTGACTCTTAATAGACCATTTCATACCGTACATTTAGATATCTTTCGAATAGGCAATAAAAGTTATTTGACCATAATCAACGCCTTTTCCCGATTTGCTCAAGCTTATGCTATTAAATATCATAACCTGATAGTTGTTATTGAACAATTACTAACTTATATATGCGTCTTCACAGCCCCAAATATAATTATTGCTGATGGAGAATTTAATAAAAACATATTTAAAGATTTCCTAATTCTTCACAAAATTCAACTACACACTACAACCCCCGCTCACATCCAATCAAATTCGCTTGTAGAACGTCTACATTCCACTATCATCGAACATTATCGTTTATTGAGTAATATACCAAAACACCAAAAAATTCAATACTGTATCTTGGCTTACAATCACACAATCCATTCAAACCTTAAACACCTTTTGAAATAATGTTCGGGCACACAGAAAGCAAAAACCCATTCGACTTAGATTATACAAAAACCTATTATCATGATTATATGTCGGAACATAAAACAAGAATGCGCTATCTATATAAATCATTGCAAAAAGAACAAACGGACACCAAAAAAAAACAAAATATAAAATTAAACCAAAAGTGCGGAACAAAAAAACTTGAACTAGGAAGTAAAGTTTTCATTACGACTAACACTAGAAATAAAAAGGACCCGAAATTTTCTGGACCATACACTATTTCCCAAATTTTTGAACATGATACTTATGAATTAACACCCCCTAATGAAGGACCTCAAATTAAACGACATATAAACGAACTATTACCATTTTCAGGTTAACCATTATCGCCAGCTACATCCTCACAACCCAATTTGTGACCAGTGACGTAATTATCGAATACTTGATAATAATCCTGGACTTTATCCAATAAAATTAGGTAACGCTATCCTAAAAGAAAGCGAATTTACATTAATTAAGACTATAGATTATACACCTATCATTACTCAATATGGTATGCTTAAAGAAAATTTAATAAAAATCATTATTCTTTTGGAAAATCAACAATACCCCATCGAACATAGGCAGTTCACTAATAACACTGACATATTAATTAGTCATAATAACATATTATTAATCATTAAACAATATTTAGACAAAGCTGACAAACTTATCGATCAATTATTCCCTCAAACACAACATACAATCCAAAAACGAGGACTCGTAGATGGTTTAGGAACCATTTTTAAATTTTTAACTGGCAATCTGGATGCCAAAGATGGTCAAAGATATGAAACATTGATTTCCAAATTAGAAAAAGTTAGTGAAACTCAAACTAACGTCATATTAGAACAAGCTAAAATTCTTAATGACACTGTTTCCACTATGAAGAATCTAGCCAACAATCAAATGCTCATCAATGAAAACCTAAACAAAATTATTTTAGAAAACGAACAGGTGAAAAAACATGTCGCCACAGTATCCCAAAAAACAGTTTTACTCGAAGGCGTGCAATCTTTACAACTTCTTATAAACACCTACTTTGAACTCGAAAACGCATTAACTTCCGCACAGTCAATTTATCACTCAATTTATTCGCACAGTCACAGTTTATTGTCAATAAATGCATATGTCATTAATTGACAATATTGAACTAATTCAAAATCTAAACGATATTTCTAAACACTTGTCACACCAAACAACATTAACCATTTCCTATTCCGCAGATCAAAGTTATCTACATCTATATGAAAGTATCATTATTACCAAAGCCTATCACATTGCGAATAGAATCACCTTTATCTTTGAAATTCCTCTAACCTCTAAAACTAACCAATATCAACTTATACAATTGATACCTTTTCCAATATTTATTAACACCCGTCATTTCCGTATGATTATTCCAACCTACAATAATATATTGTTTAATACTAAAATGAGTATCCCTATCGAACTCGATCATTGCAAATTAGTTACAATAGACACTTACTTTTGTAACCAATATAATCACTTTGAAATTCCAAACGATAAATTATGTGAAACCCAATTACTTTCTTTTAATAGTAACCAAACATGTACCCCATATCTTTTTGATCTAACTCATATTAAAATCTCTCAAATAGATACTGCCACTTGGCTAGTAACTGTACCTTCCAAAGCAATTCTAGACATTAATTGTAAAAATCAAAATTTTCGAAAAGAAATTTATGGTTCTAAAATTTTACATTTGATCCCTGATTGCACTGCGTTAATTAATCACGAGCAAATGCTATTTGTAGCTAAAACTACGTCAAACAAAATTATCGACCTAAAATTACCAAATATTGACCAACTAGTAATATCTGAATCAAGTCATGTTGACATCTCGAGAGTCGACTTAATTCCGATCGATACACAAAAGTTAATTGATAATCAAATCAAAATTACCGATAACGGTTATCTACTAAAATCAATTGATCATGTGACTGCTAATCATTTAAGCATATCATCTATTATTTTAACCATAATTGCTATAATTTTAGTTATAAGTATTTTTGTATATTTATACTGTAAACGTAATTCCTTAAAAATAAAATCCATTGACTTTCTAAATAAAGATTTAGTTGCGATAAATAAAAACACAGAAAATTAAAATTTTTATTTTCCTTTTACTAATTTTAATATTGTTTTAAATAAAAACTATACTAAAACATTTTAGCGCTGAGGCGTTACGTAGAAATACTGCTTACTATCAGCAAGCAGATAATATCATATTACATTTCAAGATAAGAAGAAAGTATTATCTTTCGTGGGAATTGCTTAGTATGCAGTATTAACTTTCTCATGAGAATTGCTTATCATGCAGGTAATATTGTATTACCTTTCTCGTGAGAACTGCTTAGTAATATTTTATTTAGATAAGAGAATCATATATATAGTGTGTTAGACAGTAGATTCATTAAGTTTTGATCAGTTCATAGTTAAGTTTAGATCTAAGCTGTAACGAGCATTTATATTCTTGTGTTTTGTAATTGTCATTACTTCCGCTGGTTTACAATAAAGATCCAGGGAAAACAAAATATCTTTTTAAAAACTCGTTTCATTTGAACACAAACGAAACTAGTTTTATTTATGTAGATATAATATTTTTCTGTAACAACTTTTTAAAAGTTTATCGTAGTATCTTGTCAACTAAAAGTGATGAATACAGGGTGTCTTTTAAAGTTTAAATATTTAATAAGAAAAATAAAATATTCACACACGAGTACTTCTTTTCTCTCTGTGTATTAACCTCTTCGCGGGGATCCCAGGTGAATATAAATATAAGTATATTGCAGTGGCGTGCGGTGAGAATTTAGGCTAGGGAAGCAACACGATTTAAATATTAATACACCTAGGTACAATAAAAAACAGTGTTATAATTATTAAGCTTAAAAGTCTTTTAAGGAAGAATTTTTACACTTCAGTAGTATTCTTTTACTCTATAATGATTAATCGGATTGGTAATTTTTTAGCACATTTCGTCCTTTTGAATACTGATTAACTCCCACCTAGTAAGATATTTTTAGCAGATTGGTAATCCTCTTACCCCTTTGAATCGTAGAAATTCTGTGATTGCCATGATTGAAGCATCAAGGTGCTGTAAAGAAACTTGTAACTATTGCCAACGTTCTTTTGTGACAAAGCATTTTCAAATTTTTATGAGTGTTTAGATTTAATCACAATGTGCAAAAGAATACGTCTTTTATACTTATGGAATTTGTTGTATGGAAAAGTACTACTATTTATTTATAATGCAACTTGATCTTCCGGCCGTTTTTAGCAAAATACCTGGTGCAGGTTTTAATCTTTGTTGTTAAATTGAAAAGTTCTGGTTTTGGTCTACCTTTCTCAATCATTTCCTCCGAAACTGTATGAAGGAAATTTTTTATCAAATAATAATAATACTTTACAAATTGAACGGTACTCGAACCTTCCACCGAAGCAGCTGAATTTGCAGTCATGACGTCATGACGATAAAGCAAGTTTAAATGTTGCATACAGAACAAACTAAATAGAATGATTTGTCTTTAAAAAAATCTGAACTTATATAAATTGAAATAATAAAATGGTCCAACTCACAGTCTCATTCGCAGATTTACATTGCTTAAGTAACATTTAACAAACCCGGAAAATCGAACAAATAACGAAATTATAATAAACATCTGATCACGGAGTACGCTAATAAAAATAACTCGACCTTATATACGATGTTAACTGTCGCCCACAATGCACCCGCGACTCGCCCGCTACCGAAAGCAAGACGTGCAGGAAGCAACGAAGTCCGTGCTTATATGCAGTGTAACTAACACATTTGAATCAGTATTACCTTTCCGCGCAAGTTTAATGAGCCTAATTTAAAATAGTACTCTAAATAATTATACTTTTTGCTGTACTGAATTGATATTGAGCTTTAAGTTGATTAAACATTACAAATTTAAATAAACGATAACCATAATTTTATAAAACTATTTTTGTTAGCATTGTTTTTTAATTTTAATAAATTCTTAAGGGAAGCATTGCTTCCCTTGCTTCTATGGACCGCACGACACTGGCATATTGCCTTGAGGAAATGCAGCAACGTAACATCCTCTCTTACAAGGAAAATCCATTCCAAAGATAGCTTATCGGGAATACCTTGCTGCGAAAGATATTTATTGCATTCAACAGTTACATTAAAATTTGTACACGTATTTTGTCTATTTCCTCTTAAATCGTAATAAATATACATCAGTGTAGGTATTCCTTTTTTCAAGGATAATTAATAGATACGAATTTCAACAAATTTAACTAATCTACTCCTACTTCTTATGCGCTTTTCGGTGTCAGTGTAAACTCGATTAAGAAAATTAGATTTCCTGGCTGACATTGTAATTGTGGTTGCATAACTTATTAGGGAGAATTTCCATTTTCTTTCGGACATGCGCCGAACTGTCCATAAAATCCGCGGGCTTTGCCTTTCAGCTTTTGCGTTCTCGATTTTGTATTGCCGAATTCATAGAACGAAAAGGGTTGTTTCGAACCCTCGCTTGTGATGTAAAGCATGACGTCTTTTCACAACGAAAAGTGTTTAGTATTTTTTGTGTTTACATTTACGTTGTTTGCTGGTAAGAATATAGAAAACATGTTTAAATTTATAATTTCAGATTTACTTGTTTTTGTTTATATTATTGTTTACATTTGCTATGACTTGTGACTAGAAATCTTGCTGATATTTACGATTGTGGTTAGGTTAGTTTGCTATGGTCAAAGAGGTAGGTATAGGATTATTTTGCTTTACTGAACATAGATTTCATATTTATAAGTTTTAATTATGAATTTTTGTAATTATTGAGATTTATTGGTTTATTTAATTATTGGTTTGCTAAAAATATAAAAAACATATACAGTGTGTAAATAAAGTAAGGAATAAAATTTATATTTTTTGTATTATCACTGTTTGCAAGAAAAACTTTGACAAGTCAATTTTATTTTTTTCCTGTGCATATTTTTTCTGAGTATTCGCAAAAAATACTATATATATATAAAAAATATGCTTTTAATTTCTAGCAAAAAACTAAGGGGGTTCCATTTAAAAAAGTGGATGACGTTATATGTTCCACAGTAATAAACTAAAAAATTAAAATTGACGCCTACGAAAAAATATAAAATTGCCGTGTCCGAGATTTTCTTCGAAACAATAATACTACAAGAAATTTGAATTTTATCCCTTGCTTTATTTACACACTGTATATTAAAGGCACATAAAATGCAAACTTTTCTAAAATCCTCAAATTTCTGAAAAAAGTCACCTAGATCTAATCGTCTGTTGTGATGTGGAAAGAGACATTTCTTTTAATAATTCTGCTTTCTGTTTTAAAAGTTTAGTCTTCTTCCAGTTTTTGAATGGCCCATTAAATCACTTGGTATATATACAAGTCGGTTAAAAGAAAAAAAAATAATAAACTGAACTTTAGTTTTATTCACACAAAGTTACGAAACTTTCTAAAGTAGATTTCTACCTCAGTTGGAAAATTCTTCCATCTTTCTCTATTTTTCCATTCTTTTTCTTGTTAAGGTTGAAATAACATGATCAAGATTTAATCTACCATGCACTCCTTTATCGGATAAGTTTGTTCAAGCTACTAATCTCATATTTTCCATGAAAACTTTTTTATTAAAAGCAAAGAAAAAAAAATGAGGACTGTTCTTTAATGTTTCCCCATGATTTAACATTTTGTTTCAAATCAAATCTTTCTCCGTCCCTCCTTCAATAAGTCCTCGTTTTTTTTTACAGTTTCGTGTAAATTTTAAGTTCTTTTCTCCACTTTTTTTTTCGGTAAAAATATGGAAAAAGGGATAAACTTTTGAATTTTAAATTTACATGCGGAATTTAATTTAAAAACCCGACCAATGTTATCTCTACCACGGAAAATGTACATCTATATTTTTTCATGTGAAAATGATATATCACAGAGATTTATAGTAATTCCCTTTTGGGATTTTTTTCTGTCTTTTTTGACAGGTACCGCGTAGTCGTTATTGTACAAACAAGGCAATTATATTGGCGACACTCTTAAATTCATTAAGGTAGAACATGACATTGCCTTTATGTAACGTGTTCCAAAAGCTCAAAAACGGAAGTTACATTGAACGTTAGAGGTGGATCAATATGCGCGTCCCTGCTGCTGTACCACACACATACACACCTACAGATAAATTAAATGTTAATACGCCCCGAGTTGTGGTGGTGCACTGTATTTTCAATTAATAATTTCTGAACAATACTAACAATGGGAGCAAATTTAAATTCTATAACAGTTGATAAAACCAAAACGTAATTAACGATGCAGAGACACGGATTTCGTAAAAACTACTTTATTAAACACTTTTTGGAAATTGTTTTTTCTCAGTTTTAGCAGTTTTTCTACTTTAGACAGATTTTACGGTTAATACAATCAGTTTATTTTTTTTGTTGCTATTTTTTCATCCAGATATTTATGTCAGAATTATTTTCCGAAAAATGCGTTGCGTACTTAACACCACTAGGAATTTTCATCTGCTCAAAATATACTGTGGTATATTTACAACTAAACTCAATCATGAACGGATGTATTGCGATTCACATTGGATGTTACAGAAAAACTTGCATCACGTAATGTTAAAGCAATCTACCGATCGCACCCTTAAGTTTCCTTGCGTCGAGGTCTGTGCCGAGCGATAGGACTGGCTAGGCTAAGCTTACAAGAACGCTCTTGGGATTTACTTACTAATTCCTACTACTATTTAATTACATTTGCTAGACTATATTTTACATTTTGTTTCTTTTACCAGATAAACTGATTCCTGACAGTGATATTGCTTTATGCACCGTTCTTTACTGCATTTCTACTTTTAATTGATTTAAAAACAACATTATAATGCAACTAATTCTTGAGAGGAAAAGTTAAATACAACGCAATCAACATATGACAGACGAAGTTTTTTTCCACTAACATGATTATGCTCAATTGCTCAATGGCCGTTAGTATCTATATATTTAAAACACAAGGCTTATTTTTGTTCAAGTTCGTTTAAAAGTTCCGCTGGGCCGATTTACATCGTTCTTTTTTATATTGAAGTTTTCACTGTGTTATCAGTCAACACTATTTAATTTTTGTATATTATTAATGTTTATATTTTAAATTTAAATAAATATAAAATGATTAATTTAAGACATGGTGGAACATTCACTTACGGCGCCATCTCACTTTGAACGGTGGTAAATTTTAGAACTATTCACGATTATAAAAGTTTGCTGCAACTACCACTTGCGGTTAACGATTGATTTGTTATAAGGCTGCGTAGACAAACTGCATTAGTTGAAAACCATGAAAAGCAAACAAATTGTTCAAATATTAGATGATGACAATTGCTTATTTATATAGCTGTTTCATATTGTTTGAACAAAATAAATCATCGCGATATACGTTTGCAAATTATCAAACAACTTATAAATGACTGCGGCGATTTCTAATTATTATAGATCAATTATTTACTAATCTATATATTTAAAACACGGCTCCTTTTTGTTCTTGACTTTGTCTACGAGTTCTACAAGAGCGATTTGCTTTATTCATTTTTATATTAAAATTTTTAACTTTGTAGATTAGTCAACTGTAAGGAGTTCGGATAGTCAAAAAATCACATAACATTAATAGTTTTATTATTGAAAACAAAATACAAATTTTCTAATGACATCCCAATAATAAAAGATACAAACTTGACTACAGGAAAAACAATTGAATATAATTGTAACGCAAGAGAGAAAGTGCGTTACGTTCGGCAGAGCGAATTTTAAATTTATTTTTTTCTTGAATCTTGTGTTTACTACACAACACTACTTACTTTTTATCTATATATTTTAATCACAAGGCTTATTTTTGTTCCAGTTCCTTTAAGAGTTTTACTGGGCCGATTTACGCGACTCTTTTTTAAATTAAAGCTTTCGCTGTGTAGCAGCCAGTTTATTGCGATATTTTGTTTTTGTGTTTCACATAAATATGTGGTAACAAAAGGCACCAACAAATAAAATAGTAATTAGGCCGTTATTGTAGGTATCCTTTTGTTGTATTACAGTACTTACAACTGGTCCCACGGAATCCCAAAATATTTCCAAGAAACCCCACGGAACACACTTAGGGAATCAACTTTTTTTTTGACATTTGTTATTTCAATAAGTTTCTAGAGACACTTTCATGGAAACTTACCAAAAAATAAATTTCTGAAAATTTACCAACACTATGTGTCATGTTTTTTAAATATGTACTAATAGACGTTTTCAAGAATTTTTTAAGCAAGATCTATTTTTGATTTTATTGTTATCATTTCATAAGGTATAATTGCCGTATGTATGTAGACTAAGCCGGAGGGGAGGGGTAAGCCAGAGAGGAAGATATGTCGGAAGAGAGGAGGTTAAGCTGGGAGAGAGGAGTGCTAGGTTTAGAATTTTCAACTGGTTATGTTTGGTTGCGTTTATTTAAATAATCACTCACGAAAGTCCAAAGGATTGTAATCACACAACGAATGTTGTATATAGGGAAATCCTTCAATGTTTTTAACCATCATGTCTTGACGAGGTTTCCCTAGTTATTATTATTTTTGAAATCACAGCTTTACGCTGGTCGTGTAATAGTTATGAGGCTTATTTTCCAAGGTAACTACGTAGCTCCAGATATTTTCTGGCTATTCGGTAGGTTGATAAAATGATTGCTTTCTGTACTTACTTCTGTTACTGATTTTCATTTCTTTTAAGATGGATTTACAATTTTATGCATTAGTTCGTTGTAGGATATTACAAATGGTAGTACCATGGGTAGTACAGAAACCTTAGAAATCTGATATATGGCACTTATCTCACTTTAAGGTCTTGATATATGGTTATTTCCTAGCGTGCCGAAGGAAGATATTTCTATAATGTATTATCCAATACTTCTGTTAACTACAATACCTTAGTGCGAGCGAGATGCAACGCAAACAACGATTGATAACCGGAAGGAGTGTTACCTGTACGTTAATCGCATTTTTAACTTCAATGTTCTTCTCGTGTTCATAGTATGTTCGTATATATATATTGCGGTGAATTCGCATAAAAAGAAAAATTTGATTTTCATTTGCCCCACGTTGGGACAAACCATATTTATATGCTGTGAATTCGCATAAAAGGAAAAATGTGTTTTCTTTTGCCCCACGTTGGGACAAACCATATTTATAAGCGGTGAATTCGCATAAAAAGAAATATTTGAACTTTTCCCACATTGGTAAGCAATAACTTAAATATATGCGACGAATTTGGCTAATTAAAAATAAAATATTATTTTTATATTCAATTTCATCAAATACTTTCAAATAACAAATAATTGCTGTTAGATTGTAGATAATTATTTTATAATTGAATTGATTTTTAAAATGACTGTGTACTTTGGAAATGCTTTTCAACTTCCCTCTTTTATAAATTCTTAGGTGATTAAAAAAAATATCTTTTAATAGTTTTAAATAATGCAATAATTATGTAAAAATAAAGTTACGCGAGTTCTTGACTAACTCAAGTTTACGTAGGAGAGTTGGGCGCCAATTAAATAACTAAAATTAACTGAATTAAGTTTAATAAAGACTCATCTCAGGGCGAATGTGGATTCCTGTGGTTTTAAAAATATACACAAATTGAAATTGAAATCACTTCTAAAATTGAAATCTTAATTAAGGTTAACTATTACTAAATTGTTCAATTCACTTAATTGCACTTCACAAAATTGTCTTTTCTTTCACAATTACCATTTACAGAAGGAAATAACTTCCTACCTTTTATATACCGATGCTTCTTCCTTTCTACCATATCCTTTCGCAATTCCTATTGGCAGAGTAGGTCACTTTATGTTGTCCCAGTGCTGGTTTCCAATTCCGGTTGACTTCCTTCCATTTGCATGGATTTCCCACATAACACCATCCACACACTTGATTATTGATTACACATTTTTGGTAATACACTTTTGTCTTAATTAATTGCGGGCACTATTTCCCTTGTTCGAAGAATCTTTGTTTATGTGTTTAAATAAATAAAACACCAGTTTATGGTTTTAACGTAAATTTATTGACTAGCAATAACTTTAGCTAGTAATTTAATTAGGTGGTTCTTTATAGCCTTATAAACACTTTTATCATTTTATAACAACTATACACTTTCGACGTATTCAATTTATCAACCAACTTAACTGTCTATTTAAGACTAGACTATTTAAATTTTTACAATATTATTTTTAACGACTTTACTCTGTCGCTTTACTTTACAATAATATCTTTCATGACTTTACTTTTTCGTCGTTTATCAGGAAGTGTCTATTTACATTAATACTATGTTATTTCTATCTTACACGACTTTACTCCATCGCTTAATTTAGTGAAGTCAACTTTACATACGTTCTCGTTCGTCGTATATCAGGAAGTGTTCCTTTACATTAGTATTATTGTCTTTAACACGACTTTACTGCGTCGCTTTATGTCAGGAAGTGTCCTAAAAATATGATTTTCCAAGCTTATATACTATTTACTATTTACATAATTATATTACACAATTAGACGTCACCTTACCATCTAGTACAATGACTACCCTATTTACAAACATATTAGCAGATTAAAACATAATCATAATATTTGACTCAACAGATTAATTACACAATATTTGCAATAATAATGAACTATATATACTATTCGTGTTGTTGTTGTTTGTAAATTTCACATACATTATTAATTTCTGTTAATATAAATTATGTATTTAATACATCAATTTTCAATTTAAAATAAAGAATAACAAAAATAATGAGGTTATGTTTTATTTTGTTTACGTTCGGGCATAAAATTATCCTTACGATTTTCGTTAAATTCGACCAGCCAAGTTGATAAAACTAGATTCATACAAATGTGTGTGTGTGGGACGTCAGGGCCAAGATTCAACTAGTAATAGTTTACAGCCTTTTCTTATGTTTTTTACGTTCATCTAAGCAGTTCATGATTTTAACTAACCACAGCGACGACCTTAGAATATAAAACTGTAGGAAGGAACATAATCATCCACCACATACGACCAGGATGGTGTCTCAATATGGAGGAGTAGGTATTTCCGGTTTTGAAATTAAGCGTTTCCATTGGCGGTTCTCACTGTCTCGAAATGCGCACATAAACTACATAACCTCAATTTTCTTATTTGCAAAAGAGTATGCAATGCACGGCTTTGTTGTACATAATAAATCTGACTACAGCTAACTTATAATCTAGTGAGGAGTAAGTGACATGTCACACCTCTGTCTTTAAGTAACATCTTAAGGCTATATACATTCTTTTAAATTAAACTCAATCCTGTGGTAGTTTTCGTTTGAGGCGTGCGTGGATGTCTTTGTGTCCTAGTTCCAGTTTGGTAGCACTTGCACATAACACTAGGTTCTGGAAGAACTTTTGGGTTATGTGCAAGTACTACCGAACTGGAATAACTGGTCTATTCTGATCATAATACTAACATTAATTTCAAAACATAGTATTTTGAAATTAATCTTAGTGTTATGATCAGAATAGACTAACCGTCTATAATATCATATAAAAAGGAAAAATTGATGGAGATACTCACGTATCATAAAATAAGGAGCCTAAAGGTCAAAGTTCATTTACTACTAAGAGTAACTATTATGATGCGTAAACACCCACACTCAGACTTGAATAATATAAGATTCCAATGATTTTAGTAAATCCAATATTTATTTCAGAAGCATAGAAAACCCCTTTAATACATTATTATCCAATAAATTCTACAACATATTACTATTCACATTTTCTTATTTTCTTACAAATTGACATATGTACCATCATATGTACTACCTTCTATTTACTTTTTTCATAGACTCCCATGACTATTCCTTTTCATTTTACATCCCTACAGTTTTGATTCCACTATATTATGTACTTTTAACACTTAGAATATAAATGTTATATATTTAATATTTTAAATAAACGAATATTTACTTATGAAATGTAATTTCCTTCTTCGTATTTATCGGAGTTGTCCCACACAAAAGTGCAGCTGTGATTCATTCTAACAAAGTCAAGTTGAAACCCGGTAAATTTACTACTTTTGCTTATTGGGAAGCGACAATAAATATAGATGACATTGCACGGCAACAAAATTAAACAAAATGACGTCGATATGCGGTAGGTGATCATGTATGTAACCAATGGGAGGCACGCTTTACTTGTAATATAACCGTCAAACCTTCCAGTTCCTCAATCTTTGGCGCGTCCCAATATGAAGGATCAGAAATATAGTCTAGCAACGCGGATTGGCAGCAGAAGTTTTTGAAACCCCTACATAAATAATTGGAATAATTTTATATTGGCTACACTGAATAAACTAGTTCTTTATTATTAGTTCTTTATTATGTTTTTAAAATAATTAATTAATATTATTTAATGTTTTCATTGAAAACAAGAGATTACATTTTAAGAATTTATTATAAATGATGCATCATTAAAATTAAAAATAACATTCCCTGTATGTAAATATCATTAAAATGAAACTATAGATCCGTATTGTTTTAGCGCCAAATACATCTGCAGAAAAGGAAACTTCAAGAAGTGCATTTCGATCTTTTTTAAACTATACTCGGGCCGGTCAACACAGATAGTAATAAAAACGCTCACAAAAGAGCAGGCGATTTAAAAGGCTACTTTGCTATTGGGCGAATTGAAACAGCGCGCGAAACTGGAGTCCGTTTCACACGGCGAAGTGACAGATAGCGTCACTTTGATGCAGATCAGCATCATCAACTAATTATTTGATTAGTTTTTGAACATTTCATGTACTATTAAATATTTTAAAATTGATAATACATGATTTAATTGAAATAATATCAAAAATATTCATTAGAAGTAGCTTATTATTAAAATCTTATGTCTTTTGAAGTTATGTTCATGTAGAATACAAAAATGTTTAAGTGTCAGTTGGGTTTTTATTAGAAGCCAATCTGATGAAGTGGCTACGCCCCCTTACCTTTATTACTATCTCTGTTGAGCGACCAGAGTATAGTTTTGTTTTTTGAAGAAAGTATTTGTAAATACCTTCTGATATTTATATACTTCTTAATAAAACAAAACATCATAGTGTACTATTTTGTATCTAACAGGTATTTTATTTTTTCACTTTTAATTAACAAAATAAACTTATTTTATAGCATTGACTATACGCCAATTTTAAATTTTTATGCCCATTCAATAGTGAAAATGTATGAGACGACCTACTTTTCTAAGGTTGCTTAGACATTTACGGAGCTTGTGGCGTGTCCCAATTACAGATGTTTAAAGTTGTTTAAATTTTTAAATTGCACCCGCAGAATCCTTATGGAAAATAGCTCTCGGCCAAAATTATTAAAACTTTGGTAGCTGATAGTATCTAATGCGTAGATCAAAAGTGTTAGTTAGCATTAATGTTTGCATTATTCAAACTGCTGTAATTCGAAAACTATATTTTTCTTACTTTTGTGTCTGTTGACACTGTTTTTGATCTACACATTAGAGACCATCATATAACTTTTAAGAATTTTGATCGAGAGCCATTTTCCATAACATTCTACCGAGTGCAAAAATTGCCTACTTCAAATTGTAATTCGAAGACTAGAATTTTGGGACTTGTGCCCATTGACACTTTTGATCTACATGTCGAGAAATATCTGTCAGCAAAGATTCAGAGAAATATAGTGAAAGCTATTTTCTGTAAAGATTCTATAGGGTCCTTTCATGTTTTTGCATCCCAGAATTTATCCTTAATAGTGCCAATGAATAATTTTTATTGGTCGCTGTTTTTAAGGCTTGTCAACAATTTTTGCCTCTGATCGTACTGTATGTAATCTGTTTTGTATGTAACTGTATTGTAGTAATGTATGATTAAATTTGCCGCTAAAATGTTTTCTATTAACTTATGTAAACCTTCTTGTCTCAGCTAGTCATCCTAATTTTGAGACAAGGTATAGCTTAAATTAATTAAGATCTGTTTTACGTTGTCTGGTAAACAAAAAGTCTTGGTTAGTAACTAAACTAAGCTAAGATACGATTTAACATAAAACCATATAAGTATGACTTTCTGTTCACCACATTTTGTGAAATTCGTCCTAAGAATAATAAGAAACATATTTCAGTAATACAAAAATAAAATTAAAAACAAGATTAAAAATAAATCATTAAAACAACCACTCTTATACAGAAATGATAAATAATAAATACATCAACTTATCAACAAATCCTTCAGTAGTATTTGTACTCATTTGTTATTTTGCTCCGAACTGCCACATGATAGTTACGCCACTGTAGTCTCGTGGTGAAAGAAAAGAGCAGCTTGCAGTAAGGTGTTGAATTGTTTTTCACTGCCGATTACACAGTCTGTAGAGATCACATTCTATATTTGCTTTTAAGATGGTTTTTCTATAGGCACTACTGGTTCTATAGAACTATAAGTTGGTCCTGGACGGCACTAATTGTGCCTTCTGTATCCCTAAATAGTTCGCTTACAAGGTACTCTATTGACAATTTGAAATCGATAACGTTATTGTTTAATGCTCCCGGATGTAAGGGTTTTTCTTTCCACCCTATTTCCAAATTCAATTTCTTTATTCTCAGGTTGGTCCATGTTATCGTTTGCTAGTAGTGCTAGTGGTATGCAGTTTGGGTCTACCTTTGTAACAGCTCTACGTAATATTCGTGCATGGTTTTTAAAATAAAGTGTTTAGATTGTATGTCTCGATCTGATGCTGTTGTGTTAGGTTGTATAATCCTCTGGCACCTTTAGTTCTTGGTAGGTAAAGCGATTCATTGAGGATTTGGGATGGTGACTTCTGTATGCTGTCATCATAATCCCTATTTTTCTATCCACAGCTTCTAATTCCGTTTACGTCCATTGTAGGATTCCAACGTGTATGTTAAATATTTCTGCAATTGCCCAGGTATTTATTGCCATAGCTTTGGCTTTCGAATTAAGCTTTGTTTTGAGCACTTTTTTAATTCGTAATTTTTCTTTAATCTTCTGCTTCGTTTCACAATTGTTAATAGTAATAGGTTTACTGAAAGGCAAAACCGTTTTGGATGGCGTTGTCTAAGGATACTAGATTATCAATTGTGGATCTGTTTCGCCTAAACCCGTGTTGGTATGGAGATAATAGATGATGCCTTTCAATATGCCACATTAGTCTGTAGTTGACCATTTTTCCCAGCAGTTTACCCATAGGACAAGTAAGAGAAGTGGGTCTATAGATCGTTGGATATTCTGGGTTTTTCCCAGGTTTCAAGATTGAAACCAATACCGCGATTTTCCAGCTTTGCCGATAATCACCCGAAAGCCATACCTTATTGTATACCTGTAATAAAGAGTTCTTTCCAGAGTAAGCGAGATGTGTCAGCATCGAATAGAATATTCCATCTAGACCTGGATGACTGAAAACTTAGACTGAAAAGTTCACTGAAGCTTAGGATGTTTCACCAACAATATCAATGTTTCTAATTTCTATCTTATTTTTGTCTATTTTTCTTTCTTCTAGTTTCTATTCCTTAGGCCATCATTCAGTATAGTACATCATCCAGTACTAGTGAAACTTGAAAAGAGTATGTGTTGTACTAAAATCCATGAATAAAATCACGACCATGCATTAAAGATATTTACCCAAGTAGCGATATCACATGAAAATTAGGTAAATTTCACATGCCACAAATTACATCAAATTAAGGAACCAACTTTATTTTTCGCGTTATTACATATCTAGAATCTCGCTGAGATTGTACATTTTAATAAACAAATTTAGGGAGCTTAAAGAAACTATAAGAATTAACTCTTAGATCTTTAAAGGCAGTATAGGGTTAATTTTTGGTGTAAGTGAACTAAATGATTTAGAATTTTCAAATAATGTGTAAATATTAACTCAAATTAGTTTATTTAACAGAAACTTATTTACAATACTGAAATATTGATTTAAAAAATACTTAATTATTAATACTTTAACAGTAAATAAATGGGCAGTCTAGTTCCGAATTGTCACTGTTTGGGTTATAGTTAGGCTGATTACGTACACAAAAACCCTGAACTGGAGGACTAGAATGTAACAAGTTGAAGATATTTAAAGTTTAATTTTTCTGAATTCGTCTTAAATGACGAGAAGTATAAATTTCTCTACCTTTTTCCACTGCAATAAAAATGAGACTAAACGTTTTGTCGGTGACGCTATGTGCAGTTATTTTATAAGTTAACTGTGTTATTCAATTGACATGCTCATAAAAAGCATATGAATGTTATGCTAATGACGAAGATATGAAAAGGATGTATTTTTCACGTAATAATTTTAAAGATATACTGCGTGGTACTTAATTATTACATGCCATTGGGCATCGTATAGGTTGTATATTAATTGTGGCATGCAAACATTGCTATGAATTGTGAAAGGAGCAAATTTACAAATTTAAAAATCAAATATATGTAAAAAATCATTTATTCATGAGGCACACTGAAAAAAGATTTAAATTTTGCGTATTTAGAGTATTGCGAGAATATTTCGCAGCTTTTGCTAAGCTATTATTTTGCAGCTTATAATTGTAAGGGTTCCAGTTACTGGGAATAAGGTTTTAGGATTATTTTTCGACGTCGATTTCTCATCTTAATTTAGTACATTTAGAAGTGCATACACAAGATAGGCTTAAAATATATTTTCCTCTAACGCTTATTATTTCACCCTGTTTATATATTATTGATTAGCTAAATGTATCAGGGAACAAGCATCAAGCTAAAGCAAATCTAATTTGCTGTTTACTTTAGAGCAAATTATTATAGTATATAGTTTATATACTAATTTAATTAACCATCTACTATATCTAATATATCTAAAACTTTATGGGCTTTAACATTCAGAACGAACGTCCAGAAACTTGAATTAAAATACGAATAGTAAGACAAAACAAATTAATTTAATTACTTTTTTTACTGCTTGAGGTTCTCAACGTCTTAAAAGCTTTTAGTTGGGTTTATAATTAACTTTACTACGCTAAACACAGTTGTACTTTTCTTGATCACTTTACAGAAATGCTTATAATAATAGGAGACTGCTCGAATTATTTTCTTAAAAGCCTTTCAGGCTTTGATTCTTAAATGGACACATACAAATCGACTTCCTCAAAATAATTATTAAACGCGAAGTATTTCTTGGAATTAAGGCTTGGATTATGCCTGCTTCTGCATTATATTTAGTAATCGAAACATATCAAATTGTTCATCAAGGCTTCGCTTTGATGATATAAACTACGTGTACAGGGTGTATCTTTGGAAAGTTATAAACCTTTAAAAAGTAAAAGATGATTAATTAATCAAACAATGCCATACATTTTTATCGGAATTTTAACAATTTTGCTTGAAATATAAAATAATAAGAGTTAATACGGACCTATTTTGTTTTAAGAATCTTATTTAAAGCCGAGCGTGCTCAAAAATAGTTATAAAGTGATAACAAGACAAGGTCAACTTTTCGGCATTAAAGATTGAAGATTTCCGACAAACCAGGAGTAGTAGCTGGCATAAACAGCATCTCTTTTAAGCGCAGTTTCAACAATTTCTAAGAGATATTCTTTTTTAATTAGCAGGTTCTTTCCTTCTCGTTTTTTGTAATAATTTTAAAATAATCAAATGACAAAAGAGTAATGCGAATGAAACAGTGACAAATTATTGCCTATCATTGTAAATCATAGCAAGTTTAACATCAAACCTAACATCATAATTCACGAGTTATAAAGCACGATTAGTGGGTGTTTTTTGTTTTTAAAAAGTGATGTTATTCTAAGTAGCATTAACAACTAACTACACAGACGTTTAAAATTTTTTATACGTTTAGTCGTACAAATTGACTACTAGATAGTTACTAAAAGACATTATCAACTCAAAATGTAAAGGTTTGCGACATCATACATTTGTCCATTCATTAGAAACACGCTTGTGATCTCAAACCTCACATTTTATAATATAGAATTTATTTAGAAAATTGTGAGTTGTGCTTGAAAGAATATTGCCTTAGTTACAACATCTAACATAGATCCAGTTAAGTGTAAAGTAAAAACAGAACGAAATACTATATTTAAGTATTTTAACGATAAGAGTATCTAGAGACAAGTACTTGGAATAATAGCGAGCATTTAAATAATAACATTAATTATTGTCCTGTTAAAACTTGAAGTTCCACAACTTTGTACGTTCCACAGCTTTCTCGATTTTGACAATAAAGTAACAACGTTGTAAAAAAAGTCGTACAGGGTCATTCATTATATTTTGACCACCCCTTTATTTTTGTTATTATTGGAAATAAAAAAGTTTTCTATACAAATTACATTGTACTTATATTTTTTAAATTTTCATCAAAAAACAATTGCACGTAATACGGAATACACATATTGTCATGATATTTGATCATACTAGGGAAAATTTATTCCCACGATAATATTTAATAGGCTGACTTGATGCAATTCTATAACTACCCTTTTTAATGGTTGCATCACCTCACTTTTAAAATAATAAATTGTGGAAAAGGTTTTCTTTATTAAAATAAATATAGTTAATTAAGACTAACATGCACACAAAAACTCTTTAAGCAGGTAAAGGATATGTGGGTATCCAGATTTTCATAGGAAATAGATAATTTTTCTTATCACGATTTGGGATCATTTAAGCATATTTTCAAATTAATACACATTTGAATGTAAAGGTTGGATCTTGTTGATGGAATCACATAAAAACGTGTTTGACAAACTACGCCTTTCTAACGTTTAATTGATTTATGCAATTTGTCTTGTATGCCAGGTAAGTTTTTGGCATCTAAAAACATTCAGATAATATTACTAATGATTAAATATTTAGATTCGTGAAGAAAAGAATATGTAAAAAGTTGTTTTTATAAAGTAAAGCCATTTATCAGTTAGAACAAAATGTTCTTTCGTTGACATTAAAATTAAAGATATTACTCTATTTTTCAAACCAAGTGTTGTATATGGTTGGATTCGAAATTTGTTTTCTATAAGTTTCTATAATGAGTTTTTACATTTAAGAAATTATAATTGGGTTATGTAAAATCTGAAATATCAGGTTTTTTGTTAGAATTCAAGTTTTAAAATAATAAAGAAGTAAGGTTACGTGAAACGTCAATAATAGCTAATTTTGCTTGAAGTGTTTTTGCATATTGTCACGTGGGGTTTTTCGTGACTGGAGGACGTAGTCAGAGGTAGAAGGAAAACAAACACAAGTTTTAGAAAACAACTATGTACTAATAACAATAAAGAGGGTACAAGGTTCACATACATAAAGAGTATACATCGTGAGGACGTACATGTCCTCCTAAACTAATACAATCAAGAGGGTGGTCGGAACCAACCCTGCTCTAGCACTAGGTCTATAAACTAAGCGTAGGAGTTAAACTCCTAGTGATCTACAACTAAGCGTGGGAGCCTGGACACAACCCCCATAACAAAAGCAGAGAGTGGGCGTTTAGCACCACCCACTCATACTAGGCACTAAGCATTAGATAATTTAAAAAGTACTCACAAGCTTGCTTGTAGATGTAGTGTTCGAGCCATCTCATTGACTGACTTTAATAGCTCTAGCAAGCTGGTTATATACTGCTGAACGCGGAAGAAATTAGCATCGTAGTGGGAATCAGTGGGTTGGAGTTCCTCGTATGAAACTAAGGAAGTTCACGCTTCACGTAGTTGGCATTCGAGCTGCTGGTGCCTGGCACCAGTCTGTAGGTTGTGCGGAAGCGTGGTAAATTCTTCTTAAGGAATGTGCACCTGCTTGCAAATCGTGTAGGTTGCCCCGCATATACGGAGTATCGTAGGCGGATATGTTGTATGCCAACTAATGCAGTTGTGGGCGAAGCGAGAGCGCTTGTACGAAGAATGCACACCTGTCCGCGCAGATGGCTCCAAGTCGTGGCGTTGCTGCAGACGGAAACGTAACCTTGGCGTAACATTTGCACTAACGGAATAATAGATATTATATTATGAATTATTTAATGCGAAGTAATTTCCGTTCGTGACAATATACATATAGTTGTTCATCGAATATAACAGAGTTCTTTAAAACTTTAAAAATCATTTTAAAAATAGTAACATTCATAATATAATTTAATCTTGTCAATGCTAAATTAGCTTTGGAAATATCAAAAGGAAGTATCGAGTTTTATACTTACCCGTTTAATTGAAAGAAGATTCCTTTTTAATAAACAAAGATAAATTGGGTTTTTTAATTGGCCTGGAATTTATATTTGGATTAATTAATATTCTCGTAATGCGATTGATGTATGGAGATGTCGGAATAATTTTTGACAGAATTGTTTGAATCAGAGATGGGAGCCGATTAACGAGTTTGTCAAGCAACTTGAAAGTTTAATTTAATTTAGACATCTACATTTTATTAATTATGGCAAATAGATTTGCGGTCTAGGTAATATTTTCAAAGCTAAGTAATTTTATTTTATTTCAGCAATTTATTTCAGAATTTCTTCAAAATTTAATTTCGTATCGATTTTGTTCTTTTTATTTTCTTTTTATATGATTCATTAACTTTTATTTTAAATAAATATAAATCGTGTATTCTTTATTATGTATTTTTTTCATTTGTGTAATCTTCTTTGTTTAACAACCAGTTTTTAGTTAAATAAGAATATTCTACCTCAGCGACTCAAATCTGAGCGAATTTCAATGTAGTAGGATTGTGTTACTCACTACAAAACATGTAAAGCCGGAGCATTATATAAAATTCTTCTTAATAAAAGATAAGAAATTGCATTCCATGACATTTCTTTTTTGCAAATCGTCTTTTGTCTGTGTGTTTTTTTAATTTTTCCTATACTCTTAGTAAGATATATTTTTACGCTCTATATATGTTCTATATATTATTGCATTTTCGAATAGCCCTTTTTCCTGATTCTAAATATATAGTTATATAAGTCTATCATCAAAAAATTCGAAAATGCAATAATATAAAGGGTGTTTCATTAAAAGAAATATATGTATGTATGTTCCGTATCAGTTTTACAGGAATCTTTTTTATTTCCAATAATAAGAAAGATAAGGAGTTGGTTAAAATATAATAAATAACCTTGTATATTCAATTCATTTCAATTTCCATGGTTAGTAAGCTAAATATGCTGGACATGAATTATAATCTAATATAAATTAGTAATTATATGTATTCAGAACAATGCACTTATTTTAAATTAAACATAACCTATGATCTGAAAACTAAATTAAAAGTATTTCAAATTTACCGCCAAAGACTTTTTAGTATAGATGAAGGGCGTCGCTATGTTTGTTGCTGTTTCCAGATGTTACTACGAAACTTTACCCTTTTTAATTTAATTTCTCTATAGTCAAAATATTTGGTCAAGTCAAAAATAAAAGTAATAAGTCTCAGTAGGAAAGAAAGACAAACAACAGTATCTTGTTGTAAGAACCGTATGACAAAGTTGTAAATAAGTTCATTTGAATAAAACTATAGTTCAACCAAAAATACAAAAATTAGTCATCACAAATTAAGTGTTGAAAATGGGTAAAGCTATACGGTATCACATGGATATCATTCACTGCAAGCGTGTCATGCAAAGTCATGCATTGCGATGCGCCACTGATATGTGGTGATAGATACCAGATCAACGTGTTTTCGTTTTGTATTGTTTATTCAGGTGGATATTAATGGGTTATTACGCGGGTGATTCATTTCTTATATTTTTGGTTGGACTATACCAGTAGTAAAGCAGTATCGGCAGGCGTCATGAACACTCCAGATTAATCAGAATGAATAATTATTGAAAGAAATAATCTATACAGAGTTTTAACAAAACAACTGCAATACGGTTATGATGGTAAATAAAATACAAAATTATAAATTTATGTATGGTGACATTATAAGAATGTAAATATTATTGTCGGAAAATTTCCGGTGCAATTTTTTGCCCTTGAATTAATGTATTTATAATAATTTATGTTGTAATAAATTATTATAAAAAGTGCATGCACATGCCTAACATGCATACTATTGCCGTTTTGTTTCTAAAATAATGATTTTGCAGTTAAATATACTAATCGCTTGACACGTGGGTCTTCATTTTTATTTCAATAATATTAAATTTTGGATCTACGAGCAAGTTAGATCGTGACGCATTCATTCAAAAGCGAAAGATTTCATTGAAAGATTGAATTATTTTCAGTTACTGCTGTAACTCTATAAATCTAATAACACTTTACCACCGTTGCATGTTGTGCAGTAAGTACAAGAGGAAAGTTTGTGAAAATATACTTTATGGAAAATACATATACAGGGTGATTTATGAGCTGTATAAAGAACGTTACCAAGTTGTTGAAAACGTTATTTTAAATAAAAGATCTTATATAGGATTTGAATATGTAAGGCTGAACAAACAAAACAGTATATTCAAATAGAGCATGCTTAATTTTACAGTAAACTTTTAAAAACTTTTTCCAAATGACAAATATAGGCAATATGTATCAGTAAATTATACAAAAGAAGAGCAATCTAAATATTACTACTACGTATATATAACTGCGATTCGATACATTTACAAAAAAGGAATCATATTTATATCGTGCTTGCACTTTAACTCTTATTTATAAACTTCAAAAAATAATTTGTAATTGTAATGTTTGGTATACATCATTAGAAAATGTCAAAAAACTGCATATTATTATTTTCGCGCCGACTAAATGTATATGTATATGCTTCCTACAAGAGACAGCACTAATGACGTAGCTATTTTAACTGACTTTTTAATATTTCCATAGCGAACAGGGTCGGTTCTTTAAACCTTGACCAAGAAAATCCACGAATTCAGGAACAATTAATTTAACTACTAACGCTGTTTTCATAGCAAAAGAAAGTTGGTTTTATCTGAGTCTTTTCTTCACTAGAACTTAAACTTTCCATCGCGCAGTAGCTAAGGAGGCTAATAAAGATCACTCAGAGTTTAGGATACATACCCCGAACATGCTCCTTATAGCATATATGGATTGTATACGTGGATCTATTAATAAATATTATTTCCACTTTCCAAGTAAATACGACTTTATAGGCATTATGGTAACTAAGTAAATGAGTAGTTACATCTACAGCCCTGTAAAACTTTACGGGTTACTAAAAAAAACTGTAAGATTCTACAATGCTCATCAACAAAAGCTGATAGAAACTAATTTGTTGCTTAATCACTTGCACCATGAAAACGTCTAGCTATAAATTGTCCTACCGCCTTTGATTAGAAAATGTCTTTTTATACAAAATTTACAATACATTAATAAAGAAATCGATGGTGAAGGTGGTAATAAAACTTTGCACGCGGCATGCTTTGCAACTAATCTTTACTGGGCTCACTGGACTATGGAGGCTCGCTACACAAATTTTCCAGCTCGCCTGTAAAGATTAGTTTACAAAGCTTTGTTACCCAGAAAATGGGGGTTTCTAATTGGGAAACGGTAACAACTTTTAACAGCAGTTAAATCTGTCGGTTGCTAGCTAACTAGTGTGAAGTCGTGAGTCTCACAAGAGATCTTCTGTAATGGGCGCCAAGAGTCGACTAAAATAGCTCCAATATCTATAAGGAACAACAAATTTGCGACTACTTACAATGTGGTCAACTTTTCCCAATATAGATACAGCGATAGCTAAAAATACAAACCCCAAATAACACACACATAAATAATAAGTCTCCAAGTAAGATTAAAAGAAATAAGGGCTTTATTATCGATTAAATAAAGTGTAGATACTTTAATTAAGGTTAAATAGCCTTGGCAAAAATTGTCATGTAAATCATTAGTACTTAAGTATATATGAGAATTTATGCGAGCGGGATTAATTACTATAAAACCTGTGTAAAATTCAAATATCAAAATGTAACCAAAGGGACACGGTAAATTAACGCGACTACGTGTACTTCAGATTGTACAACTGCTAACCCCCAATAGTTAGTTGATTAACCTTTCCGAAGCGAAATTATGCGTACACACTCGCAAATATTCCTAAAAAAGTAAAACTGATACTATAATATATAATACATATGAGATAATAAATTATAAGTGTGTAAAAAACGATTACATAGATCTAAGCGCTACACGCGCATATTATACTATACAAATGTACAGAAATGATTTATAACAAGCCAACCGTTGCTTGATCCAAAGGACAACCAGCAACCAGATAACTGTAGGTAAGCAAGAAGCTCAACGTAATAAGGGGTCTTTTAACAACCCAAATAAAAGAAAGAATTAACAAATGTAGTAAATGTAGTAAATGTAGTCTGTAACAAAAAAGATCAATTACCAAAATGCACATAGCAAATTGTGAATAAGTACCGTCGATGGCAGGCGACCTTGTGATAATAGTTATATCGCTTCCAAATACGTATAACGGTGAATAGATAACGAATCCGGTCAAAAATAATTACATTATAAGAAATGGAACGTAAAAGAAAAACCAAAAATACCAACCCTTAAGAACGTGTTCCTAACCTCCAAACGAATTAGCGATAAATCCCTGACGGTACCAATATAAATTGGAAATCATCACCCAAAATTGACTCTAAATCTGCACAAATGCGATTTCCATTATTTAACACAAGAGAAAAATCAATTTAAAAGGCGATGCTACTAAAACATTCTTTTTAAGAAATTACTTCACCAACGATCGAAATGTAAGTCGTCTTATCAACAGAAAGTTACTTCCGAATAAAATGTCAATTAAACGGAGAGAGGATACGTAAATCCCTAATGTTATAGAATATAACATAAAAGCATAGCAGTACAGGGTGCTAGTACGAAATTAGCACGTAACAGCTTGCCACGTAAATTACATGTATTAAAGTGTATGTTCCACGATCTAACCCTTTATTTAACATAATATTCAATTTACACTTTTTTTATATTTATTATTGAACTTTATTGGAAATATAAATTTAAAAATATCAAAGTAATTAAGTTTTTGCATTAATTTAACAATATACCATGAGCTGAGTTGTTGCTTACTTTGTTTGACCAGTACTGAATGATTTACATGTTGCACTTGCAACAATTGCAAGATCTTTATTTTGAAGTTAGTTTAATAAAAGTCCCCTTTCACATGCTGTGATGGCCCATGGGGTATAGAAGTGTAGGCTGCTATTACTCTAGCCGTTAGGTACCTAAAAGGTGGTAAAGTGGCTAGCTCTATGCACAGACAGCCTGTTATTACCCCATGAAATGATTTTCCTGGTACTCATGTCCAAGCTGAGTCGGAAGCCTTGGATATCTTAAAAGTCTCATGTATCATTCCTGGAATTCAAACCCAGGACCTTAAGATTGGTAGTCAAGTGTCATACCCACTGAACTACCATGGCTTCTTAGTGGCTTCTTATGCGAAGTTAGTTATTAACTACTCTATTATTTATTATTAATGTATTTACCTTGATTCTTTACCTTTTTACTAAACAAATTAAAACGAGTCATATCACATACAAAATAAAACAATTTCTTACATAGAAACATTTGTTCGTGGCTCCTTTTAGCCATGATGTCGTTTGAAATGTCTAAAAACTCAGGTTATCATTCTTAGTCAAACCTCTAATTAAAAAAGTTTAGTAGAGAATGAATATAAAATGTCTACCTTTTCTACTCTTATGTAAAGAGTTTCAAGTAAAATCGTCCAGAAACATCACATAGTGCAACAAACTTTTGTAATTTCTACCCTTAGATGATGCATTAAATATACCTGTATTTGGGATTTTAGGGACTGAATTTGTTCTAGGTTTTTAAGAGTTATGTATTATGTGGAACTTAATATACATATTGCTATGGTGACCCGTTTGTTCAGGCAACAATTTATAGAATTATATAATAGTACAAACAAACTACACAGCAACAGACTTCGGTGGTAACACAGCGATGGTGCATACAAAATATAAACCCCCTACTTTTGCTTTTAAAATAAACGTTTCGGCTAATTACAATCATGGTGAAGCTTCAGAGTCTCCATCACACTGACACTTTCAGTCGGGTCGCTTCAATTGGACACTAAATAAATATAGATCTAAGAACATAAGTAATGTACACAAAGGAAATAAAAATCAATTGTTTCTAAATTTGAAATTTTTATTAAACATGAACACAAAGATTAAAATATAAAAGAAAATAACCTTTGGATACTATGAACATTTGAAAAATCAATTCCAAGAAATTATAATGCCTTTTATCCGAGAAGTAACATTTCTAGCATCATCATAATCCTAACTTACTAAAATTTACTTAAAACTATTTAAATACCTTAACTTTTAAATGAGCTCAGTATTTAGCGCCAACAGTTTTCCAATTGTTTTGTTCTAAATCTGCAATCCTCTTGCTTCATTACGGTTATAAAATTAAATTGATGGAAGAAGGTCTCTTCCAACTATCTAAATAAATTGTTTTAATAAATCAAACTTAAAATCCATCTGCACGTTCAAATTGTGATAAGTCCATATATTAATTATATTTTAAAATTTCCATCCAACATCCAAATTGTAACGAAGGTTGATGAAACTTATTATCGAATGAAAAATTCTCCATTTGTATTTAAAATTGTCCCATTCATAAATTTAAAGTACTGATTAATATTGTAATTAAACGTTGTTATAATTAAAAACACTTTCACAATTCACTGAACTTTGATCAAAAATAAACACTTTGACGTATCAACAAAATATAACCTAACATTTTTGACGTTTGGATTTGTTCACATTTTTTAAACTCACAACATAACCTTAACATTTAAAATTTTTACTCCTAACATGTGCACTGTTTGAAAGTTCTAAAGTAACAGGGAGTTGTTACTAAAATGGTCGCTCTTTTTATACTCTTTTTGAAACAAAAAAAACCCATAGTGATTTTCTGGTGACAAACAAAAGAATTTTTTAAACTAAATACAACATAACCACATAATGGTTTATAACTATTAATTATTCTTTAAATAAACTCGATAAAAAGATAGTTAAAAAAATTCTCTATCCATAGATATATGACATTTATATTGACATAAAAAAATAAGGCCACTAGAGGATATCGACCAAAACATATTTTCTACACTACTATCAGATAACTAAAATTAACCTAATTACTTAAAATTACCTATTTACATCTTCCTATCTTGACAAAAGTCAACCTTATATCATAATAAACATTATTTACATACTTTTAGATATCAATAACATGAAAATACTAGCTAAATTACATTATTTCAGATTGCAATGGAAAAACGCACTTGCATTTTATTTCAATGATATCTTTCACAAAAAGCAACCTCAACAGTCGAAATAGTTTCAAAATTGTTCTTAAGAAACTGCTTGACAAAACACCATCAAAACATTTTAGCCACAAGCTGTAAAATTCTGAATAAAAGAAAAAGATTTAACGATAACAATATCTCGTTAAGTTGAAACATTATCTCATATAAATAATTCAGGTAAAGTAGTAAATACTTACATACACCACCACTACAATACACCTTGTCTGTTTTAGGCCAAAACTTGCCTTAATTTGGCATCAGCTTTATTTTAATTGTCTTATTAGGGCACGATCTCACATCGTTAGCTGAACAATAGCTTAGTTAGCTTATTTAACCTTGGTAAAAGCTATTGGGTGGGTATTTTCTTTACATTATAGGTCAAATATCATGACAATATGTAAGTAGTACTATAGTATTGAACAACTTCTGGATTGAGTACTTTTCTATACTGAAGCAGATGTAGACTTAATATATTTAATTTAGAAACTTTTAAGCAAAAATGGTATTTCTGTCCTGAAAAATTAATTGTAATATAGCGCGCCGGTAGTTACATATGTTTAGTATCCCTTACAGTCCCTGATAGTTACAAAAAGTCTGTAAGAGCAAGTGTAGATCAGAATAATAGTGGTTGATACACATTCTACAACGAAGGACAATAAAGAAGATGATGTGAGAACAAAATATAAGCAATGCAATTATGAAAGACATTTAAGGGCAACTCCCTTGATACTACTATACTGGAACAATGGTAGCGAAACGCCCCTAAAAGAGAGACAGTCATAAAGATAAAGAAAATGGCTTATAAAACAGAATAAAACCTATAAATGCCTACATTCCAGAAAAGCAACAGAAAAATTGATAAACACAAGGTGTAGCTGTATTTTAAACCAGTAAAAGTTTTCATTTTGGTTTAGCTGGTATTACAACTTCCACATCTACTTAATAAACAAAATGAAATATGTGTTTTAAAGAAGCTGTAAATACAACTTTATCCAATTAAGTAGCACCTTCTGTTGACAGGACCTGGCCGTCTAAAAGGTGTTTTTCAAGAAAACTTTAGAGGGGTTTTTAGGTGTATAATTAAAATTCCAAGCTTAATTAATTTTTAATCTAAATAACATTTTATGATTAGGCCTTAAAAGCTTGTTGCGAGTCTTATTTTCTAGACAACAGCAACGGAATAAGTCTACAATCTTCATTTCGAGCCCGAGGGGTTGTTGAATAATGGATAATATAAATAATGTACTACAAAATGAATCAAAAAACTCTTATTTCCTTCGTTGGAAAATAAAACAGAAAAGCTACTACATGTTGTTTATATACCCAACCTTCCAGTTTTAAATTAACGTTGGTTGCACGAAAGTGTTTCTTTTTTCAGTGCAGCTATTTTAAATATTAAATTTCTTTTTGAACAGAAAACTCGTGTCAGTGTTTTGAAAAAAGGAGCAGAAAATACGCTGAAAAGGAAAAACCGTCTAAAATGGACAAAAACGTTACAAATTTTGTTATTTTAACTTTGGAGGTCTTTGATTATCCTAAATTTATTTTACAACGTGAGAAATTGTTTTCAATAAATTAGAATAAACTTTTATATTTAATTTTAACCTGTAACAAGTAACTTTTAAATTGTAAAAAAATAAACTTTTGATACTTCTAATTTGTATTCTGTTTGTATGCTTGTACAACTTTTATCTTTGACTCGCATCAAATTGGCTCGAGATATTCCACAAACAGAATCTTTATTCAACTACCGATACAGTGTGAACTCAGTGTACAAGCGTGTACAATTTTAGAGCGTGCTCATTTTCTAAATTTAATCCATTTACTCAGGTTTAAGATAATATGTATCAATTTTACAATTAAGGCATACGTTATTATTATTAACATTAATAATAATATTAACTTAAGTTCGTATGAAAATTTGTTATTTCCGTCAATCACCTCGGTGGTTCAGATGGTTCGAGTTCCTGGGTTCGATTCCCAGCCGGGTGATATTTTTTTATTCCGGATTATATAAACAAATATTATTTACTCAGATTGTTTAATTTGGTATGTACTTTGGATCTGTAATATTCCAAAACTAAACAAGGATGTAAGAAGTTACGACACTATAGTCACCTTTACAAGATCAAACAGTATATCTGATGATCAACTACAAAAACAATTTTATTTTAGAAATGTCATAATTACATGGAACACCTATCTATTGTTATGTTCAAGATTTTTATTATAGAGAATTTTGTACAAGCCACCCCCTTTAACTTAAGTTACTTAATTATCGGAATGTACAAGTACATTCTGTTTCTATTGTAAAGCATTAATATTGTATTAGACCTTGTCGATGTCATGCTTGAGTACAGTTTTTGTTATTCATAAAATGTTGCACTTTTTTCTTTCCATTACATTTCATTAGTATTGTAGCGAGGGTTTAACACTAAATGTAGTGTTAGGGCTACTTATAAGTATCTCTTGTAGGAGTTAATAAAACACAAGTAATAACTTTTATGAGATATTTATTCGACTTGTTTAGTATTCTCGTTGCCTAGTACCATTACGTATCTACGCAATGAATGCAAGTTGTGAACCATTCACAACATTTACCCCGCCCGGTCTGAAACTAGGGTAATACATGAAAAGGAAAAAATACGGAATGGTATTTTGGAGAAAAAATGGAGTATTTTAAAGGAACTTGAATAAAGTTGTAAAATGCTCCAGCTACAAAAACTACACTAGGTAGTATACAATAAAAAACTTAAGTTAACTAACAATACGGAACTTGCAACGGCAACTCTTGGAACCTGTAAACAGAATGAAAAAACAGAAAAGTGTTCAAATTTTCAAAGTCAACAGATAGAAGGTTTTCAAAAGATGCCTTCGTGTAGCATTTGAAATCAGTTCATTGTTGGCTTAACATTATAAAGTAACTAATCTAAAAAATATGCAGGCTTTAGCCTATCTAAGAGATAGGGCCAGTGTGATTTTCTAAAGTGGCGTATTTAACTGTCCGTTCTAACACTTTATAGGGGCCTAAGTAACAGTCTTTCATGCCCAGAGTGTGCGTGGCATTACGAACGTACACGTGTGTGCAGTTGGTCAAGTCGCTGGGGACGAAGGACTGACCGGAATACGTTTTTGTAAAAAATGCTTCTGCTTCCTCATACGACGTGCTATGAAATTAGGGAGGTTCATGTCGTTAGCCAGTTGTTCTTCTTCAAAGAAATCTCCAGGTAGTCGTAACGGGGTAGCATACAGGATTTCTGCAGGAGAAACATTAACTTGCTATTTCAGTGTTGCACGTAAGATCAAGAGAATCCAAGGGAGATTCGTTAACCAGGAGGAAGTTCCTGTGGTTTGAATGGATTGCTTGAGTGTCCGATTAAAACGTTCGATAACGCCCTGACTAATCGGATGGAAGGCCGTGCATTTGACGTGTTTAATTCCTAACATGGCCATGAAGTTGATCCATGCATGAGAAAGGAATATTCTTGCATTGTCCGTGGTGAGATACTTGGGAATTCCAAAGCGGGACACTCACGTGTCGACAAATGCAGTGATTACTGACTCCACGGAAGAATCCTTCAGAGGAATTGCTTGCGGCCACCGACTGTAGCGGTCAATAATGGTAAGGAGGAATTTATAACCTCCCGAAGAAGGAAGGTGTACTAGGTCGAGATGGACCTTAGTAAAACGTTCATCTGGTTCTACAATAGATTGTAGAGGGGTTTTCGTATGACGCCGAACTTTATGTTTCTGACATTCAGCACAAGATATGACCCACTTCAGAATATCGTGGTGCATAGATGGCCATAGATATCGCTGAGTAATCAATCTTTTAGTAGCACGGATGCTAGGATGTGCGATGTTGTGTAGTTGTTGGAATAAGGGATACCTGAATTTGAGCGAGATATAGGGTCGTGGTTGGCCTATACTAACATCCACCCAGAGGTTTGATTTGTTGGTAGTTTGAAGGGAAATGAATTGAAAATTACTACGAGATCGGAGCGGGTTTAACTCGGGATCTTGTTCTTGAAATAGAGCGACTTCGTCGTAATTAAGATCTGGTCCAGGGACGTTATTAAGATTAACTCTTGTCAGAGCGTCCGCCGGAATATTCTCTTGACCTTTGATATATTGGAGGTCAGTTGTGAATTGAGAAATAAACTCTAATTGTCGAAACTCACGTGGTAAATTTTGATCACCATTATTTTTGATCGCCCTACACAAAGGTTTGTAATCCGTCTCTGCACTCAACGTAGTAACGAAACTTCTTTAAAGCAAAGTATATTGCAAGAAGTTCCCGAGAAAAAATACTGTACTTTTGCTCTGTGGTGGTTAACTTCCGGGAACAGAAAGCTAGTGGTTTCCACGTGCCATCTTCAAACTGTTGTAATACTCCAGCTATAGTGGAAGACGAACTGTCTGCAGCTATGCTAAGAGGGTTATTAATTCGCGGATGTACCAATAAAGTAGCGGTAATCAAAGCATTCTTCGCGTGCATAAAGGCTTCTATTTGCTCATGATTTAACTGGACAGGCTTTAGCGAAGCTTTACCAGGAATAACTATAGAGGTTAACGGTGCTAAAATTTCCGCAGTTTGGTACAAATTTATGGTAATACGAAATTAAGCCAATAAAATTTCGGTGTGCTTTCTGACTTGAAGGCAATGGGTAATCAATTATAGCCTGGACTTTGGAAGCCATTGGTTTGATACCGCATGTATTAACGTGATGTCCTAAAAAATCGAGCTTATTGACTCCAAAGAGACACTTTGGTAGGTTTATAATTAGTCCATTGTCTTTTAATTGTCTTTTACTTGGTGTAAATGCTCAATATGTTGCTGCGAATCAGCACTAAAGACTAGGATATCGTCTAGGTATGAAAAACAAAATGGAAGCCCTGATTATACAGTGTCCATGAAACGACTCCAGGTGCTGGCTGCATTCCGTAGTCCGAAACACATCCGTTTGAACTCAAAAAGCCCCAGAGGTGTGATAATAACAGTCTTGTGAATGTCCTCTGCTGCGATTGGTATTGCGAAGTAGGCCTTTTGGAGGTCTAGCTTCGAAAATATGGTTGCGCCACCAAGTTTTCTTGTAAAGTCCGTTAAAAAAGGGATCGGGTAACGATCTGGTACTGTCACTAAATTGAGTTTCCTATAATCGCCAACCAAGCGATAACTGTCTGTTGGGGAGATGGATGTGATGTCCTGGTCGTCACCAGGAGGTAGCGTTTCTGCTGTGCCCACTGCTCGCTTCCCGACGATGTGAATTGGTGTAGCGTAGCTAGATGATGACCGCTGTACTACGTTAGCGTCCAAGAGCTCATTAAGATGATCTTCTAGAAAAGAAAGATGATTAGGGTTCAGTTTGCGACAGCGTGCTTTAACCGGAGGGCCGGTCGTGTCAATGTGATGGACTATAGTACGTTTTACGGGTTGATGGTAGTCGAACTTACGCTAAAGTTCCGGGAAGTGTGTGTTTAGCATTTTGCTATAAACATCAAGATCGCTAGACATGTTGTTAACAGTACCTGAAGATGGTACGTCAATGGGCGAAGGTAAGAGAAGAAAAGGGGAAGAAATCGCAGGAGTAACGATTGACTCGGAAGGAGGAGTCAAAACATTAGCCTGAGCAGAAAATAGTTTGCGTTTAGTGCCGGTCTTAACTGGGGGGGTTATGGAACCTCGACTGCGAGTTCGGACGGGCTGGACATCTGCTGTGCAAATGACCCGCTGAGAAGAGCAGTCAGTGAGAGGATTCACTGTTGGAGCTGGAAATTGACAACCTTGGCTGCGGGTTCGGGCGAGCTTGACATTTGTCTTGCAAATGACTCGTCGAGAAAAGCAGTCAATGGTTAGGTTGTGCTGCTGTAAAAAATCCAGGCCTAGTATGGCTGTGGATATAAAGCATACAATTTCCAGGGGCATGGCTGTAGGCCAGGAATCGGGAAATGTAACCTCAAAGTTACAATACCTGTCACAGGAATTGACGTGTTGTTCACGGCCATAAATGAAAGGTTGGCAGGCGTGATGGTTTGGTTACAGGAAACTGCAACGTGGGTGGGTAAAATGGAATAATCAGCACCAGTGTCAACCACAAAATTAATTTTGTAGGTTAGGTCCTGTAAAAAGATTGAAGAATAAGTGATTGGTAAAGGAGAAGTTGGAGGGATTGAATTAACCCTGCATGGAGTTACAGGGGATTGTCGCTTGTTCATGGTAGAAAGTGCATTGGAAATGGTAGTAAGATTAGTCGTCAAATTGTCTAGCTTAGCTTATAATGTAGGAGTAGTTAAAGGTTGTGGTGCCTGTTGCATAGAATAAATTAAATCTAATTTTTCTACAAAGGATATTAACGGTAAGTCATTGAGACTTAAGGATTGAATCTGAAGTTCTGATGGTAGTTTAGCTATTAAAAAATCTTTGGTTAATTCCTCAGTTAAATCCAGATCAATTGCCAATTTTTGGATGTTAATAAGTAGTTCTTTGACACTACCAGAGAATTGAAGAGTCTCCAAAAGGTTATTAATTCGAGATTCTCGTGGTCCTAGGACAGATTTTATCACTGCCCGCTTCAAGGTAGTGTATGGTCGTTGTCTAGGGGGGTTAATGGTCAGGTCGCGATGAGCTCCTAAAACATCGAAAGGTAAGTTTAATGTTAATAAGTTATATTTGGCGAGCTCATCATTGATCAGCATACGAGTAAAGTATCTTTCTACCAAAATAAAATATAGGTCGATATCGTTACTCGTAAAAATTGGAAATGGAACTTTGACAGTCGCCATTTGAAATACTAAATAAGTAAAAATAATTTGAAACTTATCGGATGAGAAGGAGTTCCGGTTCCAACGGTCACCTCTAACCAGCCGCGACGTCACGCAAGCGAAGCAGGTAGCAGGATCTCACGATGACAGAAGTCGAGTAGTATCTGATGACAGACGATGAAGGGAGAACTAGCAGTTGTTCACCTGGAGAATTCAGGGCAGCAGGCAAAGACCAATGCTGCTAAATTCTTCTTCAGGAACGTAGGGTCACCAAATGTAGCGAGGGTTTAACACTAAATGTAGTTTAGGGCTACTTATAAGTATCTCTTGTAGGAGTTAATAAAACACAAGTAATAACTTTTATGAGATATTTATTCGACTTGTTTATTATTCTCGTTGCGTAATACCATTCCGTATCTACGCAATGAATGCAAGTTGTGAGCCATTTACAACAGTATGATTGAGTACGATTTAGTTTCCTTTATTTATTCGTATTTAAAATGTTTCAATAAAATATCAGACATTCTGGTAAAGTTTTCATTTAGAAGAAGTTTTCCCATAAAAACTGTTGCTATATAGGTGTTAGGAGTTGTACATACCTTGTTAAAGTGAAGTCATTGGTTCCTTTGACGATGTAATTTTATAAAACGCGATAGAAAATAAAAACAAAGATTTGAAAAACGCGAACAAAAATTATTATAAAATCTACATTTACATTTACACTATAGATAGGTACAGCTTTCTAATTTATTGAAGATTATGATCCGTATTAAGGGATCAAGAATGCCTCATTTCTAACAATTCAATGTTTTTTTTAAGATCTTGATGTTATATCATTACTATTTTGATCCATGCCAAAACTAGTCAATGGACCATCCTTGGGGAAGATTAGGCGTGTTGTGTGTCTTGTTGGTAACAAACTCTAAAATTTGAATACTTAGAGCTTTTTATTAGCATTATGGAATGAAACCATGTCAGGCCAGAACAACACATCTTTAATTTGATAATAGGATATTATAAAAGAAAGAAGGTACTTGTTGATGCACTCTTCAATGTATAATTTTTAATTTATCGTACTGTTGGTGATGTACAGTTATGAAACTCTGTTCTCTTCGCCAGTGGCTTGCCAAACCAAGAATTAGTCGTAAGATTTGTTTTGCTTTTAAAAAGTACATCTTCGGTAACTTCTAAATATCCTTGCAGTTAAAATAATTATTATCAGAAACCTGTGATACATCAAAAGCAACTTAAGCTTCATCGTTGATTATCAATTTTTACCACCTTCAGATCTAACAAGCTTTTTATAAATTCTCCGAGCATCTTTCTTAACTCTTTCTTCGTGACTAGCATATTTGTTTATTTTCCAGTATTCCGTAGTTGATGGGTATAAGTTAAGCTTTGATGCTACTTTGAGATATTCTTTAAGTTCTTTGGCCAACAATGCAGTCATCCTTTTTACTCCTTGGGAGTCATAATATTAGGTTTTCGACAGTGAATTGCTTAAAATATTTAAGAACCTGTTTCTTTAGATCTTTTTATTGGTCATCTAGTTGTACTGTCACTCACATCTTGAGTTCTAAAATGCGCTATCTGTCGAAGATAAAATACCATTTTTTGAAGCAGGAGATGACGAAAAGTTTCTTTTAGCTTAATAAATCGGGTCATACCTTTACCAAATGTTCTTACTACAAAAAAACTTAAGTCTACAAGAACCGCAAAGAGAATATGGATTGGTAAGGGACCACCATAAACTATTTATTTTGGATTTTACGATTTACCTGAATTTGCTAGAATTCTTATAAATAAAATTTATTTTGTTAAGTGCTTTTTGAAACTTACCAGAGATATGTCTGGTAAAGTTATTTCTTATTCTTTTTAGTTAATTATTATTAATTATTTTAATATTTAAAAATTAAGTAACTTTAATTACTTTCTTATTACAAGAATAAAATTGGAAAAAATCATACTTACCTAGTCTTCTAAATTTGAATGTCATTAAATGTTTACAGATTTCTGTAATATATAAATTATTTATAACTGACAGTTAAATTGGTGGTAATAACTTGAATTTAAAATTATCATTTCTAATTTCTTCTGATTCATCTAACAGAATGAATCCTTTTGTGTACAATTTGGTATTACGTCGGGGTCACCAATTATATCTTTTAAGGATTTTGGTAGAAAGTGTTGTTATATTTTATAGAGAAATTAAGTATTTTCTATCAGTAAAATAAAAAACCGTTTATAACTTTTTGGACTTGGTTTATTAATCTTGTTTATTATATTGTTATGACAACCTCTTTGTATGTTGATTACCCTTTTTTACCAAAAGAATGTAGAGATCAGGACAGTACTAGAACTCTAACTCTTCTAGTTAAGAAGGTGAATTAAAATAATACTTCATTTTAGAAAATTAAATGCTTATTCTTAAAATAAAATTGAAAACGGAAAATTTAATAATTAAAATTAAATTGAAAATTAGTTAAACAGTTAAAACCATAAACGCACGTTTTTCGTTTTAAAGCATTAATAATAACATGAAATATTATAGTTTTGATACAAACTATTCCGGCTGGTTAATTGACTTTAGCTAGATACTCCACAAAACTATATTCTTCACTAACTTCACTACACAAGCTACAAAAAATATCAAAATCCGTTAACCGTATTAATATCGATGCTAATCTACATAGAAGCAGACGAACAACGTAGCAAGCTATCCCAGTTTCTGATTCTCACAATAATTGTAAAAATTATTATTTCTACTCTTGATCACTATGAATATCAATGACTGTAATGGTTGGCAACAAGCTGGCAGCGAATTATCTCCCCCTACTCACTTTTTGCACTTATTGTGTTATTGCACTTATTGCACTTTTGGGTTATGGATTAAGACATTGGAGGCCTTGCTAAAAAAATAAAAAATATATTTAATATCTTAATCCCCACGTTCCTTCCAAGAGGAAGTGATTCAGATACGCCCAATCAGTGCGCAATTGCGTAGCAAATGCTACCAGTCACTCACTGGTAGGAACGAGGTTGCCTATCTACCCTCTAATAGCTCTCCAGGCTAGTACCGGAGCTATAAACGTGCTTACCCGTCGGGGTCTATCCCAAGGAACGAACCCCTTGTCCAGCTTTACGACTACTCCCACTACGTGAGACTTCACTGCCTAATCAAATCCAACCTCAGATGTGGCGGGACTTGATTTTGAATGGTTTTGCCACTCCGATCTCCTACTTATAGGACTGGTGTGCCCCTGACAGAGCTTCGTTTCGAGTCTACCGAAGTAGAATCCCGGTTATGTAGCCATTAGGGTGAAGTTGTCTTGAACGTGAGAGGTTATGTATTCACATCGATGCCCCTTAAGCGTAGTTCTCTAGACGATTTCTGGAAATCAGACGATTGAAACTGCACAGCCAAAGCCTGACTTCCTTACTGTCATCACCGAGACACTACCTGGTGGCATGCACTTTCCCATAGGTCAGCGAGCGCACTCTCTGGCCGAGATTAACCTCACTTTAATTCTCCTTCATTCATCTAGGTCAGATAGCGGTAAACGAGCACCATTTCAGATTTTGACGTCAGGTAAGAATCAAATCTACCCACACCGGACCCTCATCTAAGCAAGAACTTCCTTCGCAACATTTTAGAGTCATCGTAGAGAAACACTTGCGTGTAACTCTACCACACATTACATTCTGACTACCCATGCGATGCCCAAACAAACATCAGCTAGTTCTAAGGGTTAACGCCGTGTGGTCTACCCACAAGTTAGTTTCGGATACTAGTGATCCCCGACATCTCTAACGGCTGCCCAGACCTCTGTCTCCTGGGTCTAGTCTCGGATCTTAGCGAGTCCGACACCTTGAACAACTGCTTGTCCGTTCACCCCCAGTTGTTACAGAGAAAAATTGAAAACAATTGCAGTATATTGTAAGGATGATAGTCGCGTAGCCGCGAGGGAAGATTCTTCTCCTTAAATATATTCCGCCCTTCTTGTGGACACTTGCAAATCGATATTACTAAAAATAATCGTAATAAAGAATCGTACTTATCACCATTTTCTATTTTCTCGGTGCTCACTGCACAAGAATCTGGCCCAACATAACTTTCGTCAAGTAGTTTACGACTGCATGTTTAGGATGTCGACTTGTGGATTTACCTCAAAGGCTTACTGTCACGCTCCGTTAGGCAACTAATTGAAGTACCTGCAATTAGCGCGTCTTATGCGATCACTGTAAGTTTTCTGGTGGTAGCGATGTTGCTGTCCACTCTCTACTTGCCCCTTGGTTAGAGCCGAATCTATTTACGTGCTGACCCGTAGACGTCTCTTTGTCCCTAGTCCAGCAACCAATCCCAAGTGTAGACTGGGTTTGACCTAGGATTTGCATATCTAGACATACTAAATTTAAGACTTAGAGAACCTATGTCGACAGAGCTCCGTCCGACTCTACCTTAAAGTAGAGACCCGGCATGTACCGCGTGCTGGTGGAGTAAGCCGCTTGAACGTGAGCCGCATTGGTAAGTTCTTACATTTGTAAGAGCTGCCAGTGCTCACTGGTGGGTGCGAGGTTGGCTATCCACCCTCTACTAGCTCTTCAGACTAGTGTCAGAGCTATTAACGTGCTCACCCGTCGAGGTCAGTCTCCGAGGGAGTGCCATCACTCCTAGTCCAGCATGCGGACTTTCACTGCCCGGACGAGTCCAACCTAATTTTGGGGAACTACCTGCCTCGGTCTTCCGTAGACCAGTGGAAAGTGGGAGCACGATCAGGATAGATCCAAATATGTAGTCTCTCCGCAACTAGAATCCAGCTTTGAGCTTTGTCCACCCATTCTTAAACCAAGGAATGGAGTCGTGGGACCGATCCGGTCATGAAAAAGTGTCATAGTCGCACTCCAAATATACTAAAATCCGAAACTAACTTAAACGTGTTAGAACATCATACTAGAATTTTTGATAGAGAGCCTACTTTTAACATGGCTTTTTGTAAGAAAAGAAACTTAGTGTGTGGTTAGGAAGATATGGGAAGAATTTATGTACCAAAAAATACTGTAGTGGTTCGTTTTCTAGAAAAATAAAACAAATTTACAAAAGTATGAAGAAGCATTCCACTCGAGTAAAATAAGTCCTGTCTCGAATGAAACCTTTTTCTTTTAACCTGAGGCAAGCCATCTCGCTTCTGGGCTTCTGTCATCTCGCCCAGCTTCAACAATATAACTATTTCGTGTTGGTTTATTCGTATTTCAAAATAACAACGTGGCACACGTAACAACAATAAAAAGGTTTAAATTATTCATGCACAAATGTGTTATTTAATATTTTTTTAAATATAAAATTAAATTTAATTATAATTTAATAATGATGGCCATCAATTACGTAGGTGGTAATGCTTTAATTAAAATCGGCGAAAAGATTCATTTATTCAAATTAAACAGTAAATAATTTTGTACGCTCCATGTAATAATATAAATTGCCCACATCAGTTTAACGAGCGATATGGTAGGTTTATTTTTCGCGTTACTCCGCTAAATCCCATTTGTGTCACGCATAAATCCCATATTGAATTAACGTTTTAATTGAAATTGTTTGTAGGTACAAATTGGAGTGTCGGAAGTAGAAAACGAAGCCTAAAACAAACGGTAATATAAATACAAATTTTGTAATTTACTGTGTGACAAAATTAATTAATAATATCGACTTTTTGAGTTTTGCATACGGCATTGTTATTTAGTTAGTAAAATTCAAGTTTAGTTAAACTCCGGTTAGGGTTGCTACCTGGTCCCGTATAATAAGGATTTCTCGTATTTATTTAAGCTTGTTCTCTTCTTGTATTGTTACTAAATAAGCAAAAACATGGTAGGTATTATATGTAAATTTCATGTTACGCACCTATGTAGATAGAATGTGTTTCATTCGTAATTCTCAACGCCTTTCAATAATAGTGATTTATAAAAGTTGTAAAAAGTTGAAAGTTAAACAGTTTTTTCATTCGTCGTAGAAACTGTTATAATATATTGCGATGAATTCGCATAAACAGAAAAATTTGACTTTTTTCCTCACGTTGGCTAGCAAAATAAATATATGCGATGAATTTGGCTAATTAAAAATAAAAATTAATTATATTCAATTTCATCAAATACTTTCAAATAACGAATAATTGCTGTTAGATTGTAGGTAATTATTTTATAATTAAATTGATTTTTAAAATGACTGTGAACTTTGGAAATGCTTTTCAACTTCCCTCTTTTATAAATTCTTATTAAAACATGATTAAAACATACCTTTTAATAGATTTAAATAATGCAATAGTTATATAAAGTTAATGTTACGTGAGTTCTTGACTAACTCAAGTTTACGTAAGAATAACTTGGGCGCCAATTAAATAACATAAAATAACTGAATTAAATTATTAAGAAAGTCTCATCTCAGGGCGAATGTGGATTCTTGTGGTTTTAAAAAAATATACAAATTGAAATTAAAATCACTTTTAAAATTGAAACTTTAAATAAGTTTAATTATTTCTAAATTGTTCAATTCACTTAATTACACCTCACAAACGATTGTCTTTTCTAACGCAGGTTCCAGATACAGAAAGGAAATAACTTCCTACCTTCTTGCTAGAATTGCTTCTTTCCTTTTAGTATAAATGTCTTTTCCAAACCATTAGCAGCGTATGTCACCTTATGTTGTCCCAGTCCTGGATTCCAATTTCGGTTGACTTACCTTTGCATGGACTTCCAATATAACACCATCCATACACTTGATTTTGGTAACTCACTTTTGTTTATTTTTATTAATAGCGGGTACTATTTCCCTTTTTCGAAGAATGTTAATTATAACTGTTTATTTACAAATAAAACACCAATTTATGGTTTTAATCGAAGATTTATTCTCTTGCTTAACTTTAGCAAGTATTAATAAAGTTTGTACCTTTACAATAATCTACACTTTATACACAGTGTCTAACTTTATAATTATCTCGTCGACCAACTTTTTCATTTTTACTATATTAATTCTTAACGACTTTACTCTGTCGCTTTATTTACTGGACTGAACTTTACATACGTTCACGTTCGTTGTATATCAGGAAGTCTCTATTTACATTTGTACTGTAATGAACGCAATCAGCCCTCTGAACTCCGTCGTCGAATGTTCGAGAATGCGTGACTCATCAACATCTGCCGGTCACTTTGGTGTGAAGAAGACTTTGGAGAAAGTTAGGGAGCGTTTTTATTGGGTCAACTGTAAAGAAGACGTGAAGGAGTAGTGCCGGAAATGCGAACTATGTGCCACTGGTAACGGACCCTTGAGGAAACGAAGAGCACCTATGAGGCAGTACAATGTGGGTAGTCCTCTGGAAAGAATAGCTATAGATATTACCGGACCATTTCTCGAAACCGACGATGGGAATAAATACATCTTAGTGGCAATGGACTATTTTACCAAATGGCCAGAAGCATATGCCCTACCAAACCAGGAAGCCGCGACTGTTGCTGACGTACTAGTCAAAGAGTTTTTCAGTCGTTTCGGAGTGCCCATGGAGCTGCATTCGGATCAAGGCCGCAATTTTGAGTCTGTACTCTTTGGAGAGGTCTGTCGATTGTTGGGCATTTGCAAGACTCGGACCACACCGTTACATCCGCAGTCCGATGGAATGGTAGAACGCATGAATCGCACAATGGGCAAATATTTGGCCAAGGCCGTCTCCGATCATCAACGAGACTAGGATCAATACCTGCATCTGTTCCTGATGGCTTATCGTGCATCAGTCCACGAAACAACCGGCCAATCACCAGCGTCTGTGATGTTTGGACGTGAGTTACGGTTACCGTGTGATCTGGAATTTGGATCTCCACCTGCAGACCAGGAGGTAGCCGGGAATGATTATGTCATCAACTTAAAGAAGAAATTGGAGGAGATTCATTACCGAACCCGGAACCATAGTCGAATCGCGAGTGACCAGATGAAGACTACGTACGATGTGAGAGCCCAAGAACACAACCCGCAAAAACGTCGAGGCTATTCTCCAAAGTTACAGCGAAATTGGGAGGGCCCATACCAGGTGAAGAAACGAATAAATGACTTGATTTATCGCATCCAGAAATTGCCAAGAGGGAAACCAAAGGTGGTACACTCCAATCGTCTGGCGCCCTATGAGGGAAATAATGACGCAATCCCGGATCGGGAAGATGAGCCTGAAGTGGCTGTCAATACCGTAAGACCTGAAAGCGACCAGCCAACCTTTGGGGAATTTATGGCTGCATTTTCCGGAACTATAAAAGCGCGATTCGGAGTCACGACCGAGATGCAATAAGATCTCTTCCGGGTCCCTGTCGATTATTCCATTGCATATTGTGTCTCCGCGTATTGCGTATTGGACCTCCGCATGGCAATAAATTTGGACGGCTGGATGAACTCCGAGAACAGAATCCTTCTGTTGGCAAGACCTTACAGCTGCCGGATCATGAGCGGCCTATTTACTACCTAGTGACGAAACAGGCTTACTACCAGAAGCCCAGTTACGCGAACCTGTGGAGGGCGTTATGGGATTTGAGGACCGAGCTACTTACCAAGGGCATTAACAAATTGGCAGTTCCCAGACTCGGGTGTGGGCGGGACCAGTTGGACTGGAGGATCGTTAGAAACATGCTGGAAGTTATCTTTAGAAGTACGGACGTCAAATTCTTGGTCTGTAGTTTTGACCCACAGCCCGCATCCAGGCCAACGAAGAGTGTAGACTGTTACTTCTACCGTAATGGAACGTGTAGTCTAGGTGAAGACAGCCGATATCGTCACGACCCTTTCTACAGGAACCGGAGAGTGGTGCCTGTTCTGGGACAGAACAGACTTGAAGAGGGGGGCAGTGTAATGTACGCAATCAGCCCTCTGAACTCCGCCGTCGGATGTTCGAGAATGCGTGACTTATCAACTTCTGCCGGTGTGGTTCACCGGCGCCTGCATGTGTGATTTATCAGCGTGAGTCATAAACGGCGCGAGAAATCAATAGACCTTCTAGAAGAATCTAGTGCATGTTCTAGAAGATTATGGGGTATATAAAAGCCGGCTTACACGGAAGGGAATCAATTAGTCAACCGCGAACAATTAGACGTGTTAGTAGACGCCAGTGGTAATAAATAAATATCTAAGTTAGAATTTATATGTGTGTGAATAGTGTGAAATAAATATTATGATTAAATATAAATAGTTTGTTAATAGTTAGTTTATACTTGTGTTTTGTAATTAGTTAAGATTAAATTAGTGTGTGTTAAGTGAATGTTTACTCTTTATTAATAGATGATTCAACAGCATTTTTGGTTATTATTTTAAAAAGAACGTTACAGTACTATGTTATTTTACATGACTTTACTCTTTCGCTTTATGTCAGGAAGTATCTATTTTACATTATATTAATTTGACGACTGTACGCCGTTTATCATGAACTGCCTTAAAAATATGATTTTCTAAGCTTATATACTACTTACTATTTACATCATCACATTACACAATTTGACGTCACCTTACCATCTAATACAACTGTACACTATATAAGACATAATAACAGATTAAAATAATTATAATATTTGACTCAAACTATTACAGATTATTATACAACACTTGCAATAATAATGATCTATTTACATAAACAAAAACCTTAAAAGAATCTTATTTCCGGTTGATATTACTCATTTGAAATTAATCATAAATGAATTACATCATAACAATAACTTGCGCACAACTGGTTGTTACGTATTCTTGAAATTGGTGAGTAAACTGTTTGATAATAAAAAAAGAAACATGTATTATTATTCTTATTAAAAAGTATACACATTGATTGTATAATCAATGACACACAAGTAAATAACTTAAAATATTTTTAACTGGAAAAGTTGATAAAATATTTCTAAAGTGTTAGTTTTTAATAAAGATTTTAAAATTTTACAAAATTTTCAATAATTTCTAAAATTTTGGATACAAAATCCACAGCAATATATTTGTGTAATATATAACGATATAACACGTGAAAAAAAACACTAACTTTGTAATTGCTGTATACACTAGCTTTTGTAATTTTTTGATAAGAGTGGAAAATAGTTTTTCATGGTACTGTAATGATCTTCATTCATACAATAACCTCAATCAATCATTACATACATATCTATCAGGAAGGCATTGAATGCTAGGGCCATTGCTATAGCAATTATAATCAACAGCCAGTAATAAATAAATATCTCATACAACAACACGTATTTTATTACTTGTCCTGATACTACTAGGACATACCTTCTAAGATAGTGTACCAAGACCCCTACAAATGGTCATTACACTATAGTACAAATGTACTCATGAAGGGAGAAGTTTACCACACAAGGCCAAAGCTACCTATTAAACGCATAAAATATGTCTAGAGATTTTGACAGTATTTTGACAGTATTTTGACACTCTAGCCTGATGCCTGGATTTCAATAATATAGTGCAATGTAGGCTGGTGATTCGTTACTATTATAGCTAGTGTTGACATTAGTAGATATCCGGCACTCAAGGTCATTTGATTGTTTTTGTTTTTCCCTCATATAGCTAATTGCTTTTTAATTGTTTGTTTTTTCAAAGTTTCCCATGATGCCATTTGTTTTGACACGATAGGGGAATTCCATTACCTCATTCATATCACATTTTTTTATTTCCCCATAACTTGAAAATGTTTAATTTAAATTTTATTTGGCGGCAAATTTGAATTTGCTCAATCGAAACGTGTTTTTTAAATATTCGCTCAGAAAAACAATCAAAAAGTAATTAGCCTCAAGAAAAAAAAATTATTAGATGACCTTGAGTGCCAATTTTTTTCTTTAACGTTTATGACCATATGTTTTCGAAAATTTTTAATTTGGAATTTTTTGTAACTATTTTAGACTTTCCGTGACATAAACATGATTTTTTAGAGACGATCCATATTCTAATGATATGATTGTAAATAATCCGCAGGAAATTTGAATCGTACCAAAGCGACAATAATGTGAATTTTAGCACCTTACACCTGCCACCTATCGTTTACTATTAAAATTACGGGTGACGTCAATAGGTCGGTCATACAAATATCAAACCTCCCAAAACATTTTTAATGATTCTATTCATTGACTAAAGTTTAAACTGACAATTGCCTGCATTAAAGGTAAACATTTTACTACTATACCAATGTGGATTGCCTTTCACATACACTTCAGTGTCGTAGATATATAAATATCATCAGACATCGTGATTTAAATACTATTAATAGAAAATTAAATTTTTACACATTATTTCTAAAATCATAAATTAAATAGTTCAAATTACTTTTTAATCGATATAAAGTTTTAGTGAATAGAAAAGAAAATTCTGACTTATTTGTGTTATTACTGTTCGATTAATATTATTTCTTATATAATATTATTACTCGTTTATAAATGTTTAGTTAACTACGAAAAACATTTAACATAATGTTACCGTTATTAATTTTTTATTTCGACTTAAGAAATTCATTCTTGTTGTTAAATAATATTGTTTTTAATGTTAAGCATTGTGTTGAAATATAAAGTAACGCTACATTATAATACAAGCAGTAATTGTTGATAATTATCTGATATTAACTAACTCAACAATTAAACATTTCTTGCAAGCTTGCTACTACTGATTATACTATTAAAGACAAGATTATTAACTTCTGGTGTTGGAAAATGTTCTAGCATTTATTTTTGGAGAATATTCTCGGAGCACAAACGAGAAAGAACCAGAATAAACCCTCAAAGGTGAGCAGGACTGGATAATATACCTTGAACTTACAAAGATATACCCAAATAAAAATATTCTCAAAATGTTGAAAATGCTCGAATGTTCTCCAATTTTCCTCTTCTCATTTATAATGCTAGTTGTACTTAATTTGACTATTGACTGTAATGTGTTGAAAAGTAATGTAATAATGGCAAATATTAAACTCGTTGGGCCGTATTGACATCTCACTGTTAAGTTAATAACGTGTTTAATTACCATGGTGACCAATTCTAATCTTTTTCCACCTATTAGAATGAGGTAAAGCTATCTTTTTCTTCTTGATTTTAATTAAAACTTTGGTTAGAGATGCCTTCGATGTTGTATCCACCTTTACGCCTACCGGACACTTTGCCGACCGTGGACAATACGCTTACCGTGGTCACGGTCGGCAAAGTGTCCACAGCTTGCGGTCGGCGTAGTGTCCACGGTCGGCAAAATATCAAAAACCGCTAGTCGGCGTAGTGTCCACGGCGGCCGGTGACCCACAAGTGTGCACAAGTAATACATTTTAAAAACTATACAAACATTTGTCACTTTTTGTATAAAGAAAATATAAGAAATTTATGTATAAAGTTCATATGTAACTAGAACAAAAACAAAAGAGGTGCTACCGGGCGGTAACCTAAATTTCTTGTCAATGCTATCAAAGGTATAAATTTTGCAAAATATCCTTATAAAAGTGTCTGTCTTTGAAACACGTGGCTGTGAAGTTTGTTACCAACAAAATGGGGACTGCTTATTGGGAAACGGTAACAACCTTTAACCGCAGTTAAATCTGTCGGCTGCCAGCTAACTAGTGGGAGGTCGTGGGTCTCACTAAAGGTCTTCTGTAATGGGCGCCAAGAATCGTCTAAGATAGCTACAGTATTGACCGACAAAATCTGAAAAGAACAACACATTTGCGACTACTACCAATGTGGTCGACTTTTCCCAATAATGACTCCTCGATTGCTGAAAATATAAACTCCAAATACCACACATATAAATAATAGATCTTGAAGTAAGTTATATACAGTGCTTTATTATTAATTAATTCAAATTAGCAAATTATTTAATGTGAAATAACCTTGGCAAAAATTGAATAGCGGTTATTGAATGCTATACACAAATTGCAAGGGGAAAAAGATTAATGCGAGCGCGATTACTTACTCTAAAGTTGATTTAAAGTCACAAAAGCAATAAGCAAAGGGCACGGTAAATTTAACACGTCTACAGGTACCAATCAGATTGCGCAATCATCAGCTCCAGTAGTGAGCTATTCATCTATTACGGAGCAAAGACTTACGTACACACTCGCACATAGTTTTGACAATATCATACAATAAATGGTATGCGATAGAATTATAAATATGAAGCAGATATCTAGTAATGAGTGCTACACGCACACTGGTGAAAAACCATTTAACACAAAATCATAATATACAAATGTACATAAATGTTTTATATACAATAAAGAGTTGTCAAACGTTATTGTTGTTGTAACCAGTTGCTAAATTATAACCAACTCACGATACGGTGTCTGTTCTTAGAGCTGAAGAGGAACGTCTCCAAAGCTTGAACGTAACGTGATCCCGACAACAGCAACCAAGTCCGTGTAATGGTCTTGTACCAATCCAAACATTCAACGTATACTTGTTATACAGCAAGTAATAAAATGAGTAAAGGACAAACCCAAGATAAAAAGGTCTGTAACAAATAAATCGCAATAACGGAATGACCATCACAACACTTTATAAATACCTTCGATGGAAGTTGACCTTAAGAGAGATTTATATCGCCTCCATATAACGACGATTATACATAAAAACCTATCGAAAGAATTAAGTATAAGAGACTGAATGATAAAAAAGTTAATCAATAAACTTACGAAAAGGTGTGCTTCCATAACCTCAAAAGAACAAGTGGAAATATATCCCATAAACGGCTTCCAATAAACTAAATCGGAAAACTAACGCCACAATCAATCATCAAATCTGCACTAAGGCAATTCCCATAACTCAACATAAAAGGAAAAGATTAATTAGACGGCGATGTCCACGAAAAGGTTCTTCAAGGAACTTCTAGCTTCACAAGCGGATCAAACAAGAGTGACAATCTCTTATCGAACAGGAAATAGTTCCACAACAAAATGGCAACTACAAGGAGAGAAAATGCAAAAATCCCTAAACGCTATACAACTTAATATAAAATACAAAGCTATACAGGGTGCTACGAAATTAGCACGTAACAAGTTTTTTTGAGGTTATGTAAAAACCTGACGTGATGGGGTAAAACGGATCCCCAAAAACATCCGGTCAACAGACCCAAAAAAAATTTTTTTTTGTGTGGCTGTGTTATATCATCTTGTACATGAATTGCATATAGAATTATCGTTAACCAATTATTTCGTTTAAAGTATTTCAGTATGCCAATGATATTTATTTTTAAATATTGTATACACCTAGATCTGATTTTAATTAATTTTCTAGCGGCCTTTTAAAGTTGAAATCTTTCCATTTAAAAATTACTTTTTGTTTTTGGTTAAAGTATATATTTATATTTATAATTACATACATATATATACATAAATAATAATTCGTTCCTCTTTTACCGCATTTGCTGTGTTCCACATAAACTCTCTTATGGGGGTGCAATGGAAGTAATGGAGCTACTGTAGCAAGTACATTACGCTCCCCCATGCTTTATAACTCATGCAACTTTTCTACCACTTCTTATCCTAGTGAGCTCAAATACGATTGTACTATTTTTTTAAATTCAGTTGTAACGGAGATTTGAACCTAGGTCCCTCTAATTGAGAAGCAGAATCTCTACCATTCGATCAACGAACGAGCCTTATTTATAATTACATTTGGAAAAAATAAATGAATCTGAAGATGTAATCTTTAACCTATTTAAAACTAAAAACTTTTAGAAGTTAAAAAATGTAATTCAAAAACAGCTACCTCTAGCTGAAAAGAAGCAAACAGCTATCCTAAACTGCTGCTTGTGAGTGACACACATCTCATTTTTAAATGTGAGTCTTTATGGCGTCACTTTTTGATTTATATTGTAATATTCATCCTACTTAATTTTATTTTTATAATGCAAAATTATTTTGTATTATAATATTTATAATGTGTTACTCTTTTCTAATACTAAAATTTATAATATCATTTTAAAGTTTACAACAAAATTCAGAAACATGAATTTCTTTTACAATTTTAAAATTTTAATAAAAACATTTATAGTATATTAAAGAACGAGTTTCATACGGCAAGATTTATTGCACGAGTCCAAAGGTGAGTGCGATAATGACTTATGAAATGAGTTTTTTTCGCTATTTTTTTCTATTTTGCGCCTTTTATTCCCTTTTTAAATAAAAAAATCGCAATTTCAAATTTTAGGGATTTTTGTGGTAGTTGGCAACACTGATGTGACATTTGAAGTTGGGCTATTAAAGCACTCAAATGAGCTATTAACGCACTGTTTTGGGTGCTTTAACAGCTTTCTTATAGACGCAAAATAGAAAAAATATATTTTTTATATTTGCGTGTCCTAATGGCTTCATTAGCATTTTGCAATGAAATTTTTAGAATACTGTAAACAGTAACATTTTATTTTTAAAGTTTAATCACTGTTAGACAGCTGTTCTTAGAATGTCAAACTTATCTTATTTACGCAGTGAACTCTTATAACTGCCATGCAACGCTTGCAAAACTAGTCTTGCAGGCCACATAAGTGCGTTGAATAATAAATAGCCCTGTTAAGGGCGTAACGGTTTTTTACTTTATTATTAACGAAATTGTAAATTTTGATGCTGTCATCATATGGGATGCATTGTGTTGTGTATGCGCAAAAGCTAACGATAAACTTAACGTAATAAAATTCAGTTTTATAAAATTATATATATATATATATATATATATATATATATATATATATATATATATATATATATATATATATATATATATATATATATATATATATATATTGATGCCTGTTAAGCTGTCACCTCCGTCATACAGAGGAGACGACCTGACTTCCGGGTATTCCCGTGAATATATTGCTAAAAATTTGTTATATTTGTGATGAGGGGAACCTCTATAATCCGAATCTCAAGAAAGGGGAAATTATTTCCTTTGTTTTATTTTGTCATATATAGAGTTTACAGAAGATACGAACCGACCTCCAAAATGTATATATAAAAAGATACTAGTAGTTCGCTGTTACCTCCAGCAGCGGTGCCAAGTGTTTGGAGGTCAGAAGATACCATCGTTATGCGCAGTTATATATAGAGAGCGTTGACACCACATTCCAGAGATGTACATTTCATAAAAAGGGTCTCTTGTGGGTCTCCAGATGTTGAAATCGGGTGGTTCAAATTGCTCGCCGAAGGCATTTTAGAGGCAAAATAACAAAAGAAAACAAGCGATCATTCTCGATTTACTTATTTTTTATTTTTTGTCTTATAGTAAATTGGCGTTTTTGTATTTCTTATGAATTATTATTAAAGACTTATTTAAAATCCGTTTCAATATTATTAAAGCGTCTTTCTAGTAGCACTGACTAGTTTAATAAGGCTTCTCTAATTATAATCATTGATTTCTCGTTTACTTCATAAAGTTGTATTATTTAAATGAAAACCTTAATAGTCTGATTAGAAATACTTAGATCTGCGATATTTAGAAAGAAATTTATTTCTATAATGAATTGAAATAATAACAAAACCAAGAACCTACTAAAAACTGTTAATATAATATTGTTGAAGAAAACTAATTATCAATTCCTGTAAGCAGAAGCGCGGTGAATTAAAAATAATTTTCACCGGGATGATGCCCAGTATATCACATTTTGTTTTGATTATGCAGTTACAATAAACTGTACTTCTATAATCTCTTACTTAATTATTCTTCAAATATGTAGTGTTTCTTGTAATCTCGAGAATCACTGTTTAATTTGAATATGCTTTTATCTAGATTCCATTTCGATTGAAATATAGTCAGACACTCTTTTAATTTTTACCGAGAGTGTATAAACAAATTAAATAACGTGTTTTTTTCTACAAATGTTTGATGTTTCCGAAGTCGCACACTTATCATGTTGGAGCATTGGATTTCCTGTGATTTAATTAACAAAGGGAGTTGTCAACTTTATTAACATTAAAACAAATCGAAACACAACAAATTAATCGACACGTTTAAAAATTTTACACCTCTTATTATTTGATCTAACGAATTATAGAATACGTATGTTATACTGTTATACATGTACGTCTTGTAAATTTCCGTTTTAGCTTATGTTTTAAATTAAGCGCTTATTAACGATAAAACATGTACGTTTTACGGAACGTGTACTTTAGTAAGTCCACATTAAAGTCAGGTTTAACATAAGGTCGTCTTTTCTTTGATAACATAGTTTAAAGCAAATATAGTAAGTATATTGTGTTATCAGAATTAGAAGTGGTAGTTTATTTGACGATCAATTATGTTAGCATTCGCAGCTTTCCATGTAGAAACAAAATACCACCATTAGCTTCTGCTTCAGACAATGTTTATCAACCTTGGTACAACCTTAAAATCCGAAAACGGCCCATTTCTAGGTTAAAGTATGGATGATATCGAGCTTGGTTTCAGTCATGGAAGGATCAGTGTTAACCAATATAAGTTATTATTGGTTAACATCAATGCGTTTAGCAATATTTTGGCCAATAAATGGCACCAATATCGCAATAAAACTAATGTAAGTCTTGGACCAAACTTGAATGTTAATGTAGTACCAAGGCTGGTCATTGAGATACAGAACAACTAGTACACAACCCTTTACCTCGAATGAATGGTAGTTCAAATAAGCAAAGAAGTCAACCATTATTGTTTCGCTTAGCAAGCACTAATACATTTTTATAATAAACTACATTTAATAAGATTAAAAACATCAGTACCTAGATTTATAAAAATGTAACCTATTTATTAACTCTTCAACTGTACGTACACTCAAATAAAACGATCCGTAAAATCAACTAAAACAAGCTTATGAATTTGCGCCTTTCCATCTTTTCAGTTGACTTAGCCGCATTCAGTTGTTTTTTTTTAATTAAAACTAGTCTTTGGCAGACTAACTATTAATTTTTATCTCATAAGTCTTAAGCTAATAAATTATCTGCTAGTCTATCCATTGATGTTATCTAGGTTTTTCTGGACTATTTGCTCATCACTCACTCGTGCACTATGCTCTGCTTTAACACTTTACACAAGATCAGATGGTTTTCTCCGCTTCAATCTTCGGACACGGTGTTGGTAGTCCAACAGTTGAAGAGCCTCTAAGTTGACGTGGAGATGGAGTCTAGCTTCATGCTTGCCAGCAAACCTTTTTATTTCTTCCTTAACGGTTGGAATCTGAAGATCTGTATGAATGTCTGTATTACAAACATACCAGGGGGCATTCACTATGTTTCTTAATACTTTATTCTGAAATGGTTGAATACACTTGATGTTAGCATCACTGGCACAGCTCCATAGCTGGATACCATAGAGCCATATTGGTTTCAAGATCTGATTGTAAATCAGCAACTTGTTGGAGATTGAGAGTTTGGAGTTCCTTCCAATCAACCAATAGTGTTGTCTCTATTTTAATCCTAATTCCGCTCTTTTCTTCTTAACATGTTCCTTCCACCTGAGTTTAGCGTCCAGATTCATGCCACGATATTTGGCATTCATCGAGTACTGTACAATTTTTCCATTAATATCTAGTAGTTGTGGTTCTGTTAATTTTTTGTTGGTGTAATTTACCTGAATAGATTTGAGCTCGTTGAGCTTAATTTTCCACTGTCTTGTCCAATCAACTACTGCGTTACTTGCAATTTGCAGTTTTCTAATAGAGCTTTCCTGGTCTTGATCTACTGCGAGTAGTGCAGTATCATCAGCAAATGTGGCATGACTGCTTTTTCCATCATAGGTAAATCGTTCGTATACAATAAATATAGAATGGGTCCTAGGGCACTGCCTTGGGGTACACCCGCTTTTATTTCTTTTAAGTCCGAGTACTCATCTTCTTGTTTGACTCTAAACAATCTATCAGATATATATGATGTTAGCATGTCAGCATGTTGTTTTGGTAACATTTTGTTTAATTTATAAATTAGACCTTCGTGCCATACTTTGTCGAAGGCTTTTGCTACGTCTAAGAAGACTGCAGTGCAGACTTGCTTTTCTTCTAAAGCACATTCGATGATCTCTGTTATTCTATGCACCTGATCTATTGTCGAATGCTTTTGCCTGAATCCGAACTGATAATCTGGAATTAGGTTATTAGTTTCTATTATTCGTCTCAGCCTCTTGAGGAGCAATTTCTCAAAAAGTTTTGAGATTACTGGCAGTAAAGAGATCGGCCTATAGGATTTGACATCGTTAGGTTGTTTTCCTGGCTTTGGCAGCATGATCACTTCCGCAAGTTTCCAGCACGCAGGGACATGTTGCAATCTGAAGGCTGCGTTGAATAGATAGGTGAGCATTACTATACCCTTTCTAGGCAGGTGCTTTAATATTTCTCCAGTGATCAGGTCATATCCTGGTGCTTTCTTTGGGTTCAAATTAGTTTTTATCTCCTCAGCTACTTCTCTTGGTGTAACTGGTGTGATATTTTGGTATTTTGGATTGTTGGTGTTATTCATATCTTGATTTACCTCTCCTTGGTTGGGAGTGAATATCTCAGCCAGGTATTCAGCAAATAAGTGGGCTTTTTGCTTATTCTCTCTGGTCCATGATCCATTGCTGTTTCTAATAGGGGGGATAGACGTTACGGGTCTTTTAATCTTCTTGGTTGCCTTCGAGAGTGAGTAATCGGTTTCTTCATATGCTGATAATTCTTGCAGATAGAAGCTTATAGATTCTTCTTTAAGCTTTTGTATTTCTCTTCTAAGCTTTTGTGTTTTGTTGTTAAGTATGGTTTTGTTTGCTGGATCTCTCGATTGCTGCCATCGTCTCCTGGTTCTTCGTCTTTCTTTAACCAGTTCTTTAATCTCGGCTGGATAGTTTACGACTTTGGTCATATGTACAATCTCTTTAGTATTGTTATATGCCGCTGTTTGAATATGTCTGTTGAATCTTTCAGTTTCTTTCTCTAGTTGTTCAGCTGTTCTAAGGTTAATATTCAGGCAGATTTCTGAAGGTCGATCTTGAAACTTTCCCAATCAGTGGTTTTGTTAGTAAGGCTGGCTTTAGCCGTCTTTTTTATTCTCTTTTCACTTAGTGTTAATATGACGGCTGAATGATCGGAATCTAGGTCAAAGTTTTCTTCAACTTCAATGAAGTTAGGAGATATTTTTCTCGTGATGAAGAAGTCTAGTAAATCGGGGATTTTATTGGTATCAGTAGGCCAGTATGTAGGTTTTCCTGTTGAGTGAAAATTGCAATTCATTTCTTGGACTGCTTTCCTTAATTCTTTCCCTTTGGTTGTGGTTAACCTAGATCCCCAGTCTATGTGTTTAGAGTTGAAATCCCCCCCTACAACAAATCTTTCCCCTAGGAGCCCCAAGAGGGTTAGGTAGTCTTCTTTTTTAAGATTATATCTTGGTGGACAGTAAATTACACCAACTCTCACTTTTTGTTTCGTTGACTTGATTCCAATCACTGTTAGTTGTATATCCTCTCTTTGCAGTTGACATTCTTCAAAGTGGTTGATCGTTTCTCTTATGACAACAGAACTCCCACCTTTGGCTTGGTTGTCAGGGTGGATAGGTGATATGTTGTATAACCTCTTATTTTAAGGTAAGTTTGGTTTGTCATGTGTGTCTCTGAAATGAGGCAGACATCTATATATTGAGTGTTTAGGAAGACTTCAAGGTCGTGTTTTTTCTTTAGAACGCCATTGGCATTCCAGGCAGCAATACGTAAGTCTTTTAGAGCCATATACTTATTATGTCTTGGGTATAGTACCAGTACTTCTGGCCTCTAGTTTATCGAGTCTAGCGTTGACTCGGTTTAATTTCTTCATCATATCCTGCATAAGCTGCATCATAGATGGTTCGGATGTTAATGGGACAGGTGTTGACCCCGTTGCTTTCTGTTGTGTGGCTTGGGCATAAGATACCCCGATTCTGATTGTATTGGGGATGGCTAATTTTGGTTGAGGAAACTTTTTTTTGTCGTAATCGTATTTTCTCTCCTTTTCTGGAGCTCCTTTGCAATTGTGCATCCCCTGTAGCTAGCAGGGTGAGCTTCCGAGCAATTAATGCACTTGGCTGGTGTGTCCCTAGTTTTAGTACATGCTGCAGTTAGGTGTTCTCCTGCGCATTTAACACAGTTTGTAGTTCTTCTACAGAATTTCCTGGTATGTCCATATCTTTGAAATCTTTTACATTGTGAAATAAGTTTGCTATTTCTTACTGCTTCTATCTTGATGTTCATGTTGTTGATGTGTTGTATATCATAGATTTTTTTGATGTCTTCCGAGTTATCAAATACTAACATATATAATAGCAAGCCAATATAGCTCACCTTACCGTTGGAGGTCGTTTTCTTGAGTTTTTGTGTTACCTCATTGATCTTGAAGTTTCTTTCTTGTAATTCTTTAGCAACTTCTCCCTCAGCAGTTGAGTGATGCAAGTTCTTAACCATTACTTTAATGGGTCTGGAGGTTTTGTTTTCATATGAATGCCATTCTATGTTAGTTTCGTTTATTAAATTTGTCAGGGTTCTGTACTCTTTATCAGAGCTGACATTAACTTTAATTTGCTTATTACTCATCAAGCTAGTTTTATACTCAAAGTTACCTGAGTTTAATTTTTCTCTGATTACATTATAATCCTCTACAATACTTAAGATTATTGGCGGTGGTTTAACTATTTTAGTTACTTTATCTACTTGCTTTTTAGGGCTTTCGTATTATTTTTCTGGTGAATTAGTAGCTTTGCGCTTTTTATTTCTATTTTTAGGTAGAAGCCAGTCTGTTTCTCTGGCAACTAAATTTTCCTCTTCATCTGAATCTTTGGGGCTGTAAGATTCCTTTTTTGCTAATTCTTTTTTATTTGATTGTGTTAATTTTATATTTTGTGCGTGCAATGTACTTACTTGTTCTTTCAGCTGACTAATTTCATTCAAGGCTTTCTGTAATTGAATGTTTAGATTACTAATAGTTTCCTGTTCTGACGTTTGCATTATAGGTATTTTTATAGGTGTTGAACTAACACTAACAATATTAAATTTAACATTATTCGGATTTTTAGTAGGAGACCGGAGAGTCCTTTGACCGTTTTCAAAAGGACTTACGTCCATGTCTAATATTACGTGTTATTATCACAATCCAACACACGCGTCATGTTTTTCTGAGTTGGTTAAGTAACAAAATAAAGGTTGTTTAAGTGACAACGTTCAACAGGTTCATCAATCTATGTTTGTGTTGTAACACAATATTTTTATTTATTTATTTCTGAGCGACGAATCAGGATGGCGGAGCATCATTCGTACCTCATGGCACCGATTGCTATGAGCATTTGGCCGACCCTACTAAAATTTAGCCGAATCTGGGGGAATTTCACCCCCAGTAGGGATTTTTAACGTGTCAAACATCGCATTGACATGGGACCTACAGTTTTACTTCCTATCCGAGAAGAAGGCATGTTTTTAATTTTCCTCCGCTATGAAAAATTGTCAGCTCGGCCGGGGATCGAACCTGCGACCCTTGGATTATGAAGCAAACATGCAAACCACTAATCCACCGAGACTGACTTGTAACACAATAATCTACACATAAAGATAGTTAAATTGTACTTCTTTTGTAGGTAACCCAGAGGAAAGGATAGGTTATTTCAAACAAATGTAAGGGTTATTAATCAAAATTTACGTTCATGTACAGTCATAATTATTACTTTACAAAATATTGTTCAAATTAAATAGAATAATTTGGTTGGTCAACGAAAAATGTGGGTAAACTTTATAGATAAACAAATCCATAGTTTAGTTTTATTAGTCTTCGCCGATTAAGGAACTATTGGACGTTTAGATTAACTAAATAATTTGGTTGTTCTTATTTTGTACTGCAACAAATTTCCTATCGTTGCTCTAACAGTAAGCGAGCGGTCTACTTCAACTGGGATCATGTTTATACTTACTAAATTTCCCAATTTGTTACTTAACAACTTTTTTCAGTTGAACCAGCCATCTTTTTTAAGTGTACAGACCGTATAGTACATATATTCGTTTGATGCATCTAGTGGGCCGACTAGGAACTTTTTATTTTACATTTCGCTAGCTGATATAATACTGGGAAGAATTTAGCAGAATATATGAAAATTGACCCAACCTTGGATACATGGTAAGAAACCACGATTTGGAATTTAAAGATTACTCAGGCTGGAATTATCTTAGAGAACCTAAGATTAAAAGGTTTTGGGTGATAAGTAACCGGGGTTTGATATGTAGAGATTGGCTAAGACTAGCGTGTATAAATTAGCATAAATAGTATCTGATGCTTGACTCCAGTATATTCTATGGGTAACTAACTGCCTCGAGTTGACACCTGGAAATTGACTGGAGCTTGGACAAGTCGTAAGGAACCTAGACTCGGTTTAAGAACATTGGCTCTGGCTTGTACAACGTTTAGTGAATCGAGAATTTGTACCAGCTTGTTGGTTAACCCTTGAGCGACAATTAAACAACTTGAAACATGGGTGAAAATCGGTGCGTCTAACACACCACTGGAAATACATCTTAGATTTAAAAAGCCACTCAAGCAATAACATCGTTTGAAGTACATCATCGTTTTATACATATAAAATGGTTAAAGCGCTGACAAGTAACACTAGACGACTGATTTACTGAAAGCCAATAATCAAAATGCCAGAACATCAATTTTGACGATAGATAAGAGATATAATAAAAAATAAAAATTTTAAATGGTGGTTTTTAAATCTAAGACGACTGTTAAAGCTGCTGCAGCGCTGTTTTCCGACAGTGTGATGGGCGTACCAAATGACAGAACCGAGGACTGATAAATAAACGTCATTCATATTAAACTTGAGTTAGAGAACCAAGATTCGATATCTGAAAATTGGCCTAGACTTGGATCAATGCCGAGAAAATGTCGTTTTTCCATTTTGCGTCTATAATAAAGCTGTTAAAGCACCCAAAACAGAGCGTTAATAGCTCATTTGAGCGCTTTAATAGCTCAACTTTTTCAAAGCTGGTAGCGTTGAAAAATAATTGAAAAAAACAGAAAATTGACAAAAACTTCACCCAATTTTCTGTATCACTCAATGAATTTTCAAATGTCACATCAGTATTTTCAACTACCACAAAAATCCATAAATTTTGAAATTGCGATTTTTTTATTTAAAAAGGCAATAAAAGACACAAAATAGAAAAAATAGCATAAAATCTCGTTTCATAAGTCATTATTGCACTCGTCATTTAGAAAACTCGTCACAAGCGGCTCGTTTTCTAAATTTGGACTCGTAAATAAATCTTGCCTTATGAAACTCGTTCTTTAATATACTATATTACAGACGCAAAATAGAAAAAATATGTTTTAGTCGTAATTATGTAAAAATATAAACAGTTAATTTTTTTTACAGAATGAGTATTTCGGATTTATTCTTTCCTTCATCAGATGTAGCATATTGCTTATAACTTATCAGCTTGCTTATTGGTTGTTGCTATATTCTTCCAAATAGTGCAGTTTCGAAATATGAAGATCTGTTGAAGACTTGTGCGATTATCTAAATAAGTCATGATGAAGTAATTATTTGCGGCGATTACAATTTACCCTTGGACAAATGGAATTTGGACGAAATGGGACTGATTACCAGTGACAATGGCTTCTCTAGGGACATTAGTGCTAGCCAATAGTTTCAATTTTTTAAATCTATCTCAGTGCAACAGTATTCCAAATGTGCGGAAACTTACTTAGACTTAGTTTTTGCTAACGTTAATAATATCGCTATTCAAGTATCATCTGATCCTCTAACAATACTTGCCATCATAGCTCGTATGATATCTGTTACCATAATCCTGAAAATATTTGTACTACAGTGAGCGAAGTAACCAAATACATGTTTAAACGTGCTAATTATGTAGCAATTAACTCTTGCATTGCAAATGTAGACTGGCAATCTGTGTCAAATTCTTCTGATAATGACATTAATGATTTTGTTAATGAATATTATTCTATTTTATATAATCTTTTAGAAAATTTTGTTCCAAAAATAACATAGAAAATAAAACTATCTGGTTTGGTTCAGTAGAAAATTGATTTCTTTCAAGATTTCTTCTTCTCACAAGATTATAACGATTACCTAAGTTTTCAAGATTTAAGAACTGAGTGTAATAAATTAAGTGAAAATTTGTATCAAAATTATTTAGAAGGTATAGAACTAAAATTGTCTACAAACGTTAATCATTTTTGGCAATTTGTGCAAATTGCAATTACCCTATTATGAATTCAACCTTTTTATTCTTTTAAATTATTATTACAACATTTACATTATGTTTGTGGAATTGATTATTTCAACTTTATCCGTTGATAATTATTATAAAAATGCATTTTGCTATAAGTTTTGGTAACTAATCTATATTTGTAGCTTATTTTAGGATTCATTTTATGTATATAAAGGGAGATTCGCGTGTATTTGATTAAATAAATAAATAAATAAAAATGTAAACACAGTTAGAATGTCAATTAAAACTTCATTAACCGGATTTGGCGAAATTTGTACACTGCATACCAAATGTTACATTACTCTGTTTATAAAATTATTTTTCTTTCAAAGTTTATTAATTGTTGTACTGTAAGAAAATTTTAAAGTTAAATCTTTCTTTGTAGGTGCAAGAATGAATATTTCATATGCCATATGACAATTCCGAGAATAAATGAGAATGATCATTTCCGAAATGATCATTTTGTAACAAAATGAACTCTTTATTTATACATAATTACGGCTTATAAGTATTTCCTATTTAATCTCTTCATATTTCAAAGAAAGTCATTTTCAACTCAAAACTTTTTAAATGGAATAGAAATTATTATTTTATTGTTTTAAACCATCATCAACTATTTGAAAATGACGTACAATTCAAGCGATCCCTTAAAAATATTAGTTTAAATGCAGCTACTATTCCCAAAAAAGTATGTGTAAATTTATGTAGCGTGAAATGGTCGAAACCACGCCAGATGTATGAGTTTCGATAGAATTCTATATACCTGAATGGTTAAGGTCTTGTACACGACGTTGCCAAACTCTGGAGCCTGCAACGTACCGTACATGATACAAAAAACTACATATACAGGCGGAGGTGACATCGTATTGGCAATTATACAACTAAGAGCGACGGCAACGCCAGCGATCTACAGCTGAACTAAAAATTAAATTTGTGAGTATAAGTATGACGTTATCACCTCCAGACAAAAATTTGAATTTAGGCTTCTAACACCATCTATATGCTTAAACAGTCGAAAACAGGGCAAAACGTTGTCACCTCCGAAAACGGAGGTCACAACGTTATATATGAGGTGACAACGTATGCTGGGTATCTACTTTGGAGGTGACAAGGTACCCTTTATCAATATATATATATATATATATATGATACTTTACCACTTTTCCGGGTTTCACTCCGCGTATTCACTATTCGGCTCCTAGAGGAACCAGACAATGGTTGACGACGTTTCGGCAAGATCACACTTGCCATCTTCAGGTCACTTCTAACTTCCTTCTGCTTCGCGTGGTTACACGATGTAGACTGACGTCTTGCTGCAGCGGTTGGTCTTTATATACGGTTACGGTGCTGCGCATGGTTGCGGTCGGCTGGTTTAGTGAATACGCGGAGTGAAACCCGGAAAAGTGGTAAAGTATCATATAATATCCGCGGAAACTTAAAATGTAACATATATATATATATATATATATATATATATATATATATATATATATATTTTTAGATGAAGTTAATTTTTATTAAGTTGCATAATGATTTTACATTAAATAATATTTTGAATGCAAATTCATAGAGAAAAATTTATCGACTCTGCTGGGACTCGAACCCAGGACCCTCCACTGTCTAGGTGGTATCTCTACCAACTGAGCTACAGAGCACGACTATCAGCAAAGCGAGAAATCTTCCATATGAATTAGATAGTAGGCAAACATACAAAGTAACTAGATATTTTTTGAATACTATTAATGAAGATCAGCAATTCGCATGACAACAACATCAATATTCAAAGCATCTAGATTATAATGAATCATTCCGAAAGGAAATTAATTTATATAAATTTTTAGATGAAGTTAATTTTTATTAAGTTGCATAATGATTTTACATTAAATAATATTTTGAATGCAAATTCATAGAGAAAAATTTATCGACTCTGCTGGGACTCGAACCCAGGACCCTCCACTGTCTAGGTGGTATCTCTACCAACTGAGCTACAGAGCACGACTATCAGCAAAGCGAGAAATCTTCCATATGAATTAGATAGTAGGCAAACATACAAAGTAACTAGATATTTTTTGAATACTATTAATGAAGATCAGCAATTCGCATGACAACAACATCAATATTCAAAGCATCTAGATTATAATGAATCATTCCGAAAGGAAATTAATTTATATAAATTTTTAGATGAAGTTAATTTTTATTAAGTTGCATAATGATTTTACATTAAATAATATTTTGAATGCAAATTCATAGAGAAAAATTTATCGACTCTGCTGGGACTCGAACCCAGGACCCTCCACTGTCTAGGTGGTATCTCTACCAACTGAGCTACAGAGCACGACTATCAGCAAAGCGAGAAATCTTCCATATGAATTAGATAGTAGGCAAACATACAAAGTAACTAGATATTTTTTGAATACTATTAATGAAGATCAGCAATTCGCATGACAACAACATCAATATTCAAAGCATCTAGATTATAATGAATCATTCCGAAAGGAAATTAATTTATATAAATTTTTAGATGAAGTTAATTTTTATTAAGTTGCATAATGATTTTACATTAAATAATATTTTGAATGCAAATTCATAGAGAAAAAATTTTTATCGACTCTGCTGGGACTCGAACCCAGGACCCTCCACTGTCTAGGTGGTATCTCTACCAACTGAGCTACAGAGCACGACTATCAGCAAAGCGAGAAATCTTCCATATGAATTAGATAGTAGGCAAACATACAAAGTAACTAGATATTTTTTGAATACTATTAATCATTATATACTATACTATTGTCATGCGAATTGCTGATCTTCATTAATAGTATTCAAAAAATATCTAGTTACTTTGTATGTTTGCCTACTATCTAATTCATATGGAAGATTTCTCGCTTTGCTGATAGTCGTGCTCTGTAGCTCAGTTGGTAGAGATACCACCTAGACAGTGGAGGGTCCTGGGTTCGAGTCCCAGCAGAGTCGATAAATTTTTCTCTATGAATTTGCATTCAAAATATTATTTAATGTAAAATCATTATGCAACTTAATAAAAATTAACTTCATCTAAAAATTTATATAAATTAATTTCCTTTCGGAATGATTCATTATAATCTAGATGCTTTGAATATTGATGTTGTTGTCATGCGAATTGCTGATCTTCATTAATAGTATTCAAAAAATATCTAGTTACTTTGTATGTTTGCCTACTATCTAATTCATATGGAAGATTTCTCGCTTTGCTGATAGTCGTGCTCTGTAGCTCAGTTGGTAGAGATACCACCTAGACAGTGGAGGGTCCTGGGTTCGAGTCCCAGCAGAGTCGATAAATTTTTCTCTATGAATTTGCATTCAAAATATTATTTAATGTAAAATCATTATGCAACTTAATAAAAATTAACTTCATCTAAAAATTTATATAAATTAATTTCCTTTCGGAATGATTCATTATAATCTAGATGCTTTGAATATTGATGTTGTTGTCATGCGAATTGCTGATCTTCATTAATAGTATTCAAAAAATATCTAGTTACTTTGTATGTTTGCCTACTATCTAATTCATATGGAAGATTTCTCGCTTTGCTGATAGTCGTGCTCTGTAGCTCAGTTGGTAGAGATACCACCTAGACAGTGGAGGGTCCTGGGTTCGAGTCCCAGCAGAGTCGATAAATTTTTCTCTATGAATTTGCATTCAAATATATATATATATATATATATATATATATATATATATATATATATATATATATATATATATATATATATATATATTGTGATGATATTTTGAATAAAATAAAAGAATTAAGGGTATAATATAATAAAAAACTAAAGGATACATTAAAATTTAACAAAATAAAAAGAAGGGGTATTATTTTATAAGACAGGTTATTATAAATTATAATATTAAACATTCAGACATAATCGTTGTTGATGAAGGGTCATGTAGATGTTTTCTTTATGAACGTTGTTTCATGGTTTTCATTGAGTTTGCAGCAAGCTAGAAAAAATAAATAAAATAATTGAAGGTGGTGTTATTTTTTTGGACAGGAGAAAAATTTTTTCCTCTAATAGAAAAAATTATAATCAATTAATTTATCCATTGTACTATAGATAAAAAACGTGTGGAATATATATAGAATAATTATGACATGTGTACAAGATTAAGAGATTTACCATAAACCGAATTGAGAAGAAAAATAAACCAACTTACCCATAAAGTGGTCCCGTTTTATTTATTTGTTGTAGAGTGCATGGTGGTGATAGCATATGGGAAGTAAAGGTGGTTTTGTCCATCAAACGTTACTACAGGAGATATTAAGAGTACCATTAATATAAAGAAGAGGTTCCTGGAATATAAAAGTTAGAAGTAAAGAAAAGGAGTTTTAGGTATAAATAACATCTCCAGTGATATTAGTGAGTGTTAATAGCAGAGCAAAAGTGTTTACTAAGTTTTAAAAGAAAGAAAATAAAAAGCACATGACTACATAGTAAAATTTACCAAAACAATGTTACTTACAATAGATTTGTTTTTTTGGATCTGTAGATAGTTTTTACCTTTGGATAAAAGCTTGTAAGGCAAGTTGCAAATTCCATATATAAAATCTTTTCTGGAAATAAATTATAATTTAAATAAAATTCATAAAGAATAAAATTTGACTTACCTGTCATATAAAATTTGACTTACCTGTCAGATATATAAAAAAATTGAGGTTAGATGATAAATTTTAATGTTGATATTGATTATTAGTCAAAATAGAGGGAACTAATATTGTAATACACAAACCCATAATAACTAATGAAATTGCATTCATTCATGAAAAGGTAGAACCCCGGCTTTTCATAGAATAAATTTTGTTAATTTCATAATAGAAATATACCTTTTATAATTAAATAAATTATCTAATATTTGAACAAAATAACATTACTACATTACCTAATTAATGAGGCCCAACGTGGCACAAGGTTAAATATTACTTGTACAGTACAAATTAAATGGCGCCCAACGTGTTTGGCAAGTTTTTGCAGAGTTAAATAAGATTAACTTTAATAACCAACGTGTTTGGCAAGTTTTTGCAGAGTTAAATAAGATTAACTTTAGTAACCAACGTGTTTGGCAAGTTTTTGCAGAGTTAAACGAGATTAATTTTAAAAAAAAAAAACCAACGTGTTTGCATACTAGTGAGAATTAATAAGTTTGAAAATATCACATTTTTTTAGATACTGTCTGCAAATATAATAGAATTCATAATAACTATTTTATTTGTCTATGTGTATAACATAATTTTTTTTTTAGTAATTTAAAGTAGAAAAACAAGAATGGAGAAAGGAGACAGGATGCTTAGAAGATCCGGAAAACATTATGTGTCACAAGACGATAAAAATAAGGGAGATGAAAGAGAAACAGGATCCGACGAAAAACAACAAACAATCATAGAAGAAGAGAATCCCGAAGAAACAGAAAGAATGATACGGATGGAGGAAGAATTAGTGGAGACAAGAATTGAACAAGGAACATCAATGGAGAGTAGTCAATTTGAAAAATTGTTTGAATACATCAGAAAATCAAATGAAGAAATGAAAAAGTCTAATGAAAAGATGGAAAAGAACCAAGAAAAGATGAGTGAAAAGATGGAGAAAAATCAAGAAGATTTGAAAGAAGAAATGAAAAGGTCAAATGAAGAGACAAGGGAAAAGATGGAAAGAAAATTTGAAGAATCATCAGAGAAAATTGATAAAATTCAAGAGGAAATAGAAAAATCTGCAGAAGTAATAAAGAAGTTAGAGGAGAGGGTTGAAAAGACATTTATTGAGTTTGCTGAAAAAAACAGTCAATTAGTAGAAGAGAAGATAAAAACGGCAAGAGAAGAGGTGAGCAAAGAAATACAAGAAAAGGTGGACGTAGCAAACAAACAGACAGAAGAAAGAATGGAAGCAGTAAACAAGAAAATACAAGAAGGAGAGAAGAAGAGAGAGGAGAATCAGAAAATAACTATGGCAGTTTTAAAAAGGCAGAATGAAGAGCATCAAAAGCGAACAGAAGAAGTTATGCAGAAGACAACAGAAGTTAATGAGAAATTGGAGCATTTTGGTAAAGGAGTGAGTGAAAATTTAGAAACGATAGGGAAATCTATTGACCAGGGTAAAAATAATGTAAATAATTTAGAACGAAATAGAAGGGATTTATGTGGGGCTAATGGAAATTTTAGATGTGGTCCAGAAATGATTCCAAGATTTGAGGGACGAAATTATGAACAACCTATGGTATTTTTGAATAAACTAGATGAGATGATGAAAAATGAAGGTTCAGAAAACATAAAATTTCAAATTATAAATATTTCTTTAATTGGACATGCAGAAAAATGGCATAGTATCATACGAAATCAATATCAAACTTATCAAGAATTTAGAACATTATTTATACAACAATACTGGGGAAGTTCGCAACAAGCTATAATTAGAACAAATCTAACTTCTGGAAGTTACGCAGCTTATAAAGGATCTAGAGAAAATTACGTTATAGATCAGTACAACCAAGCACAATATTTAATGCCAAGACTGACAGAAGAGGAAATTGTGCAACATTTATCTCGACACATGGAGAAGGAGATAGCAAGAGCTATTGCGGTGCAAAATATAAAGAAGTTAAAAGATCTTTTGGAAATAATCAGAAATTATGATATAGCCACCAATTATGAAAAACAAAAAGAAGAGCAGAAGAAAGAGACGCAGAGAAAATTCATACCAGATTTTAGAAATGAAAAGACATGGGGAAACCAAAGAAATTATGGGTATGATCAAAGTCGACAAATTAATAGGGGATATGGAAACAATGGTTACAGAAATATGGAACAATCAAAATATAGAGCATATAATGGTAACAATCAGTATAACACTTACAACAGAAATCAAGATTTTAGAAGATACAATGACCATAATCAGGAAGAAAGAAAAAAATACCAAGAAAATGGATATAATTACAGAAGATTCAATGAAAATGAAAATACAAAATTACAGGAAGAGAGAAATAGAAAACTCCATGCTATCGAAGTCGTAGAAATCAATGACGAAACTTCGAATAGCCAAAAAAAAACTCCAATAATATAACAATAATTTTAAATATGGGTACGGGGTTGATAGAAGAATCATTTAAAAATTTAGAAGAAGAAAGTTTGGTTAGTAAAAGAAATTTACCTATTATTAATTTACAATTTAGGAATCAAAAATATTATGCTTTAGTAGATAGTGGTTCGGAAATGTCGTTAATTAATGAAGAGATTGTGAAAAGAAATTGGGACGGGTTGAAGAATAGAATTTATAAAATAAAAAACATTAATCTTGTTTCAGCTATGAAGAAAAAAATATCAACAATAAATCAAATGGTTCAAATTAAGATGAAGATTGGAGAAGATTGTTTAGAAGATGCAAGTTTGTTAATTGTGAAAGGATTGAGTTTGGATTTTATTTTAGGTATGGATTTGATAGAGAAATATGGATTAATAATTGATGGAGAAGAAAAGTGTATTATATTGAAGAATAGGAAGAAGAAATGGATTGGATTGGGAACAGAATTAAGTAAGATGGATGTATCAATTGGGAAAGAAGAAGTTTTAGAGGCAGAAGAGTTAATGGATGGTAAAGTTGAATATGAAGATGAGATAGTTTTGTATAATTTGTTTGAAAGGATATTTGAAGAAAGACAGATTGGATTAATAGATGATGAGACAAGAAGAGAATTAAGTAACATATTGCAACAACATATTAGTTTATTAGATGATGAACCAAGGGTGGCTGAAAATTATCAACATCAATTAGAAGTTAATGATAAAGAAGGTTTTAACACTAAAATTTATCCAATACCATTTGCTTATAGAGGAGCTGTTAAAGCAGAAATTATAAAATTGTTAAAGAATGGAATTATTGAAACTTCAAAAACACATTTTATCAATCCCATAGTAATTGTACCCAAACAAAATAAAACGGAAATGAGAATTTGCCTAGATGCGAGAAAGTTAAATGCCATAACGAAACCACAATATGAACAACCACCATCATTGGACATCCTGTTAAGTAGAATCTGTAGTAAAAGTTATTTTAGTAAGTTAGATTTGAAAAATTCATTTTGGCTTATTCCTTTACATCCTGAAAGTAGAAAATATACTGGTTTTAGTATAGAAGGAGAAGTATATCAATTCAAAGTGGTACCATTTGGATTATCCACTGCTTCAGCTGCATTAGTTAGAGCTATGCAGAAAATATTAAATAAGTATGAAGAATTCTGCGCGCATTATATTGATGATATTTTAATTTTTTCAAAAAGTAAAGAAGAACATCTCCAGCATGTGAAGAAAATATTAGAAAATTTAGATGAAAATGGTTTAAAGCTAAATAATAGCAAATGTGAATTTTTTAAGGATGAGGTAAAATATTTAGGTTATGTGATTAGCAGAAAAGGCGTATTTATCAACGAACAACGTTTAGAAGAATTGAAAAATTTAACTAGACCTAAAAATCTTAAAACATTAAGAGGTTTTCTTGGAGTATTAAATTATTACAAGAAATTTATTCCAAACTATTCAGAATTATGTATACCCTTAATAGAGTTATTAAAAAAAAATATAAAATGGAAGTGGACTGAAAAACAGGAACAAGCATTTCAAAAACTGAAAATGGTCTTTTATACAGAATTATTACTTAGGTATCCAGATTTTAATCAAATCTTCATATTAAGAACAGACGCCTCTGATTTTGCGATAGCTGCAGAATTAGTTCAGGAGCAACAGGGAGAAGAAGTGCCAATATGCTTCATATCGAGGGTATTGAAGGATTGTGAAACCAGATATACCGTTGCAGAGAAAGAAATGTTAGCCATTGTATTTGCTGTGAAAAAACTGAAGTTTTATTTAACTGGAAATAAGTTTGTAATAGAAACAGATAATTCTGCAATATCATTCTTAAAAAATAAAAAATTCTTAAACAATAGGTTGTACCGATGGGCGTTAATATTACAAGAATATATCTTTGACATTCGGTATAAAAGGGGAACTGAAAATGTGACGGCTGATTTCTTCAGTAGAAATAACTCTCCGGAGTATGGTAAGTCAAATGAAGTTATGATAGCATTACAAAAGTTTATGGTGAGTGGAGATTTTACTAAAGAAAGATTTCAAGAGATTCAACGAGAAGAAGAGATACAAAGGATAAAGAGGGAAATATTAATGTTGGGAGTTGAAGTATGGAAAGGTTATGTAATAAGGGAAGAGTTATTGATGAAACGGATTGGAAGTAAAGAAATGGTAGTACTCACAAATGGTATAGCTAAAGAAATCATTGTTATGATTCATTTGAATTATGGTCACATTGGGGTGAGAAAAACATTTTTGGTTTTTAGAGAACTATTTTATATAAAGAATGATATAACGTTAATCAAGAAAATTATAAAGAATTGTGAAATTTGTTTATTTGGAAAAGAGAAAAATTATAAAAACCAAAACAAATATATGAGTTTTAAAATAGAATATCCTTTACAACTAGTTGCAATTGACTATATTTCTAACTTGATTCCAGGACAATTTGGATATCAACATATCTTAGTAATGGTAGATGTATTTACAAAATTTGTGAAACTGTTTCCGGCAAAAAATTGTAACACTGTACATGCAGTAAGATTTATTAATCAATTTATTGAACATGTAGGAAAAATGGATACTGTCTTAGCAGACAATGCTACATATTTTAACAATTTAAGATTTAGAGATGAATTGCAAAAACAAGAAATAAAAACAATTTATTCCAGTATTAGACATCCACAAGGAAATTTATCAGAAAGATACATAAAAGAAGTGGTAAAGTATTTGAGATTATTAACATATCGTCAACATAATCAATGGGTGAAATATTTATGTCAAGTGGAAGAATATTTAAACACAATCCCAAACGTGACAACTCAAGTATGCCCAATTACTTTAATGAAAGGTATTATTCCTGAAAGACCTTGGAGGGAATGGGAAGAAAATATAGATGTCACTGAATTATTGCAAGAAGTAAGATTAAGAATTAAGAAGAACCAGAAAAGGATACAAGAAAAAATGAATAAAAGAATTAAAAAGAAAACAGAATTTAAGATAAATGATTTAGTTATAGTTAAAACTTTAAAAGTAGCAGATAGACAAAGAAAAAAATGTAAAAAGTTAAATCTCCCATTTCAGGGACCTTTTTCAATTTCTAAAATATTTGCAGAAGGGAATACTTATGAGTTAATGGATGAAGAGGGTAAAATAAAAGGGAGATTTCACATATCACAAATATATAAATACAAAGATGAAAATAATCAGTTGTTAGAGTATAATGAATATTCATAAAATATTGACAATTTATTTTTTTTATAACCTCTAATAGCAATAATGACATTTATTAAATTAATATGACATTTGAAAGAAATATAAAATGTTAATGCAAGGATAAAATTTTTATTTATAATGGGAGTCAGTATAATGATAATTTTTCATAAAAGGAATGGAAGAATTCATTCAAAGGATAAAATGTTAATTTGTTGATGTTGTTAGTTGATAGTTTATTTTATTGTTGATCTGTTACATATAATTGATTCAAAATCAATTTGATTGGTTATAAAATTATTTAATGAAAAAAAAAAATTAAATTTCATATTATGATAGTTGTTAAAAATGTTATTAAAGTTGTTCATGTGATTTAATTTTTTTTATTTATTAAATAGTGGGGCTTTTATGTGATGATATTTTGAATAAAATAAAAGAATTAAGGGTATAATATAATAAAAAACTAAAGGATACATTAAAATTTAACAAAATAAAAAGAAGGGGTATTATTTTATAAGACAGGTTATTATAAATTATAATATTAAACATTCAGACATAATCGTTGTTGATGAAGGGTCATGTAGATGTTTTCTTTATGAACGTTGTTTCATGGTTTTCATTGAGTTTGCAGCAAGCTAGAAAAAATAAATAAAATAATTGAAGGTGGTGTTATTTTTTTGGACAGGAGAAAAATTTTTTCCTCTAATAGAAAAAATTATAATCAATTAATTTATCCATTGTACTATAGATAAAAAACGTGTGGAATATATATAGAATAATTATGACATGTGTACAAGATTAAGAGATTTACCATAAACCGAATTGAGAAGAAAAATAAACCAACTTACCCATAAAGTGGTCCCGTTTTATTTATTTGTTGTAGAGTGCATGGTGGTGATAGCATATGGGAAGTAAAGGTGGTTTTGTCCATCAAACGTTACTACAGGAGATATTAAGAGTACCATTAATATAAAGAAGAGGTTCCTGGAATATAAAAGTTAGAAGTAAAGAAAAGGAGTTTTAGGTATAAATAACATCTCCAGTGATATTAGTGAGTGTTAATAGCAGAGCAAAAGTGTTTACTAAGTTTTAAAAGAAAGAAAATAAAAAGCACATGACTACATAGTAAAATTTACCAAAACAATGTTACTTACAATAGATTTGTTTTTTTGGAGCTGTAGATAGTTTTTACCTTTGGATAAAAGCTTGTAAGGCAAGTTGCAAATTCCATATATAAAATCTTTTCTGGAAATAAATTATAATTTAAATAAAATTCATAAAGAATAAAATTTGACTTACCTGTCATATAAAATTTGACTTACCTGTCAGATATATAAAAAAATTGAGGTTAGATGATAAATTTTAATGTTGATATTGATTATTAGTCAAAATAGAGGGAACTAATATTGTAATACACAAACCCATAATAACTAATGAAATTGCATTCATTCATGAAAAGGTAGAACCCCGGCTTTTCATAGAATAAATTTTGTTAATTTCATAATAGAAATATACCTTTTATAATTAAATAAATTATCTAATATTTGAACAAAATAACATTACTACATTACCTAATTAATGAGGCCCAACGTGGCACAAGGTTAAATATTACTTGTACAGTACAATATATATATATATATATATATCTGTACCTTATAACTTATGATATCCAAAAGATGTAATGAATAATTATTTTTGTTAACAAAAATCATTCTTTGCTGAAAATACTATTGAATTTATACCTCATTAATTTCTTTAACAAATAAGTTATTTATTCTATGAAATGAAATATAATTATTCTTATTTCATCCACGTTTTTAATTCATTAAGTAGCAATTATTTATGTCACAAATATATTGGCATACATTCTACTTTGAATTTATAATAATTTTCAACAGTACGTATAATAAACCTGGCAAATTGAACGAGGTCCTGCTGCTTAGTAGCGGTCCGCTACTAGCGGGCTTTGTGTGTATGAGATAAGAATAACAATTTCTACGTCGCGCGAATTAAGCGAGGTACATACATCAATGCACCTAATCACATTTTATCCAAAAAACTGAACCAGATTATTAACACGATAGGTTACAAATCGAAATACTCTGTTAGAAATTCATTAGAATTAGTAGATAAGCTGCAAAACATACATCTTCCACCACATTCAAAGCTTGTTAGTTTAGATATTGGCAACAGTTCTCCAGAATACCCCCACAAGAATGTATTCCTTTATTAGATAGTTTCTTGATCAATAGTAATATAGAATTAGTTAAAAGGTTAGAGTTAATTCAATTATTTGACCTTTGTATAAGTCAAAATTATTTCACTTTTAATAACATAATTTATTTCCAAAAGGATGGTTTACCTATGGGTAATTCTCTAAGTCCTCTATTAGCTAACATATTTATGGACAAGTTTGAAGATCGAATATTTGAATTAAACATCTCTAAACACATTATCTTCTGGTTTCGTTATGTTGATGACATTTTAGCTTGTTTTGACAGTTCTTTTGAGGTTATCAATGAATTTTTAATTCTTATTAACAGTATCGACCCTAATATAAAATTTACACTAGAAACAGAACAAAACAGGGCTATAAACTTTCTAGACTTAAATAACAAGATTAACGCAGACAATCTATTTGAATTTTTCATATACAGAAAACCAACACAAATAGACATAACAATACCAAATGAATCTTGTCACCATAATACACATAAAATAGCAGCCTACAGATCATTAGTACACAGAGCTTTAACTATTCCACTAACAAAATCAGATTTTAGCAAAGAGATATCAACCATTAAACAACTAGCACATGCAAACCATTACAATCCGAACATGATTGACACTTTAATTAAACAAAAAGATTATAGGTTAGCTATCAAAAGAATATATCCCATTGACAATCAAACAGAAGACACAAATTACATATCTATACCATATTTTAGCAAAATATCAGAAAAAATTGCACATATACTAAGAAAAACCAACAATTATAAAATAACATTTAAAGCCAACACTAACACTTTTTCATTTTTATTTAATGCTAAAGACAGAACACATGATATCATGAAATCGGGCATTTACCGTTTAAATTGTTCTTTTTGTAGTTCGGTATATATTGGGAAAACACTTCGAAATTTTGACATAAGATATAAAGAACACGTACGTCATTACAAAAATAAACATCCTGAAAAATCGAATTACGCCAAACACCTTTTAAAACAAAATCACACAATGACTCCTCAAAATAATATTAAATTCCTACATTTTTGTAATAACAAACGCAAATTAGACATTTTAGAAACCTTTGAGATATACAAACACAAACTCAGGGTACCTTTAATGAATGAACAACTTGAGCTCAGTAATTCTCCGTTACTGGAAGTATTAGATATTTAATTCTGATTATTATTATTATTTTATCTAGTTACCTATTTTTGTATCTACCTTAGCGACGTGTTTGTTTATAATTATATTACCTTTGATAATGACAGCATAGCTGTCGAAACAATATTGTCAGGTTATATTTTAATAAAACTGAAACTTTTAATAATCTTTATTTATTTCATAAATATCATTGGTTTACAGAAATATTTATAACGAGATAATTAGTTAGCGATAATTAGTTAGCGATAATTATCTCTACAATTGATGTACAAAAGAATAATAATTGATGACTGTTTCAGATATACCGGATAATTTTAATTATTCTGATGGAGCTTTGATCATAAGACGGTATAACATTTCTAGTTTTATTTTTGAAAATAAACATTTGCAAGTTTCGACTCTGAGGTTATTGATCTTGTCTTTAAAAGGATAAAACCAATCAGTAGTACCAAACTTGCAAGAAATGTTTAATTGTTGAGTTAGTTAATATCATTAACAATTATTATAATCTAGTGTTAAAAATCACGCTTAAAATATTATTTGATAACAAGAATGAATTTCTTAAATGGAAATGAAAAATCAGTAAGGATAACATTATGTTAAATATTTTTCGAGTTTAACTAAACATTTATAAATGAGTAATAATAAAAAAGGAAATAATATTAATTGAACAGTAGTAACTCAAACAATCAGAATTTTTCTATTCTATTTACTAAAACTTCAAATCATATCGATTCAAAATAAGTTGCACTACTTGATTCATGATTTTAGAAATAATATCTAAAAATTTAATTTTCTACTGATAGTATTTTCAATCGCGATGTCAGATGATATATGACACTAGATTTGGATATGAATCTGAGGTTTTTCTTACTATTGAGGAAATAGTATATTTTATGACATGAAGCAACTGTTTTTTGCTAAATTTGCCCAAATTTCACGAAAAATTTTACGAACGAAAAAATAAATTTCATATTCGAGTCGTAAATGCGACTTTTCTGCATTACAATACAGAACAATTAAAAATTATAAAAAAGTGTTTATTTTATTTTTAATCATAATCAAAACGACCCAAACATAAATTACTGTGTGCAAACTATTAATTGTTTAATCGTATCCATAGCAACACGCAAGTTTCACTTCTAGAGATAAGAGTTGCATGGTGCTATGTAAACGGTTAAATAATTAATTATTTGTACGTAGTAATTTTTCTTTAGTTCCGTGTGATTATGATTACAAATAGATTTGTATATTTTAATTAACTGTTCTATAATTATAAATGAAAAAAATATAGCATTTACGGCTCGAGATGAAATCAGTTTTTTCGTTTATGAAATTGGTCACTCGTCGCTTTTCCAGCACTTTTCTAAACACCAAATCAAATGATACATTTGAGTTTATTTTGTGAATACGAGCATTAATTAAATATTTTCACTTGTTTTCTATACTTTCTTTGACAGTTACAAAAAATATGTATAGTATAAGACCTGAAGAAAGTGCTTTTTCTTCACTCGCGTTGATATTCTGTCGAGACTAAGGTGACAGAATACATTCATGTTAGAGTTGAAACACTTTCTACACTTGTACAAATAACTGTTTTTCAATTATTAAAGATAAAAACCGTAAAGATAAAAACATTTGTAATTAGAGGTATGTAGACTTCATTAAAAGAAGGTTGGAAAATCATTTTCACATGTAAGATTTAGAAGAACTCAAGTAATTTGTTGGTATTAACTTTTCAGTAGGGCCAACCTATATATTACGTTAGAACATTTCAAGTTGGAGAACTGGAATCCTATTAAGACACCGATAGTGGAACAATCTGACTTAAACAACAATCAAGATGTTATCGATAAATCTATACCTTACCGTCAGTTGATAGTGTTGTTTGATGTATGCTGTAGTAATGATTTGACCAAATTTGACTATCGCACTCAATTATTTTAACAGACAGAGCAATCCAATAGTCACGTTGAAAGGGATTTAAAAGAATCCTGCGATATACAGGAATAGACAGTTTAAATGCACGCGGATTAATGGGGCGAAACATGACGGTAGGAGCACAAAAATGAAAACCAAAAATTTTTATCTCAAATAAATTTTTTTATTAAAGATTTTGGAGCCCCTCAATAATCCACCAAACTTAAACCGGCGATATCATTTGTAGTAGATTGTTAAGGTAAAAGATGTTAAATGCAGATGTAAAACTGCAACAAACGATAACAAGCACACTTTAAAAAACAGCAATTGGAGTACTTATTGAAGGTCAACACATGGTATGAATGGGATTATTTTTTAACATATCTGTTTATATTTTAGAAAAGTTTCATTACGTGTCTAAATTATGTAATATTTGTCTTAGGTTTACAATACCAACATTATTGTTGCATTTTTGCTAATACACGGAGTATGAATAATTCTTTATCTAGTTTGTGTATATGTACTACTATATATTATCCTAAAACACTACTACACCTTAACGATTAATATTAATTTAAATAATGTTCTCTGTACATCACGAAATCTTGAGAATAAACTACTAACAATTTATTACAGGGTCTGTAGAATTGTACCACAAAAAAAGATTATAAGCAATTTGGTGCTTTTCTTGGAACACTAATAATGATTACTATGTTTAATAATGACTATGTTTGTTAATATTCAAATTCTTTAAAAGAAAATATAATAGTGATTAATTAACAAAGATCTTAAGTATCCGTTATCGCTAAAGGTAAAGTACCGCTTAAACAGCTCTGAAGAATTTCATGGCAATTTTTAAAAATTGCACTTGGTTTACATTTATTGTGCATGAGATCTTTTCTTAAGAGTGTTATCTAGTTTATATTATGCTTTATAGCAAATACAAAATTACAAAGCTATTTCCTTAACTAATAAAAAAGTGTAAATTTATAAAAACAAAACTATAGCTAGCGAGCTTTTAAAAATTGTAAGGTGTACTTCCTAAATTATCGTTCAAGTGTTATTTGAGATAAAAATGCCCGAATATACAACAGTATAAAAGAACTTTATAAACTAAAAAAAGGTCATATCCCGCGTTTATTCAAATATTTTGGTAAATGACAACTATCATTCTTAGTTCAGGCTTTTGCTCACAGAACGCTGTACGCGGATCGAGTTAAAAAAGCGGGAAGTGTCAACGAGTTTGATTTAACTGTTAATACATTTAACGCATTTTTGTTATTGTTACATATATTTTTGTGATTTTCGATGTAAAGTAACAGATTATTGTTTATATCCCTTCCCATATTTTAACTTTCCTAATCTTTTATTATTAGTTATAATAGATAGTTATTATAGACTATTATTTAATAAATTACCAAATAAATGTTGTTTTACTTTACTTAAGAGCATGTGACGGTTAATTTTTGAATAAACTATTTCACTCTTAATTAGTCTTGATTAATTTCTTAAAACGAATATATATTTTCAATATTTTAATACTTTTAGTATAGTAATACTTTTCTTTTTCTTAAAACCAGCAAGAACAACTGATATTTTGAAAAATATTTAGCTGTTTATATTCCCCTTTTTAATTTTACTACCTTAAATTCTTCCTTGGCATTTAAAAATTAAAAATTTCAGTTAAACTTAAAATATTTTGAAAGTTCACGCATGTCTGGCAACACTGTAAGTAGACAACTGCGATTTTCAAATTTTAGTTTTAAAGGAATTAATTCCCATTTGGAGACTATAGCGCCATCTTTAGGTGTTTATAGTTAATGAAGCTTCCTATTATTAAAACTGGCGGCAATAATGGGCCATTAAATAATATTCCGTTATAAAATTGTGATCGTGAACTTGTAAAAGTTTTTTTTTTGGATGGCATTATGGAATTGGGATTATGGTATTCCGATTTTTTATGCGGTTCAACTTTGTCACTGTTATGCTAGATTTATGAGTTTGTATCAATCAAAATTTCTTAACTGGGTTTTAAAGTGTTTCATTGTGTCCACGTGAGCACGTGAACCCAGCTGCTCTATAACAATCTAACAGCATGCTGACTTCATAATTCAAGGGTTGTAGGTTCGATCCTCAATTTGGTAATTCTTCAAATAGGATAAGAAAGTAAAATTGTGGATCCCGTGTCACTGCGATATTTATCACGTAACAATTCCCCCCTAGATTCGATTAAATCTTAGTAGAGTCGTATCATAGCAATCAGTGCCAAGATGTAGAGTGATGATCCGTCATATCGATTGCTCGCCTAGAAACAACAAACAAACTACTACTGCGAATTAATCAGAGACGCTACTATTGTTTTTCGTAACCTCCTGATGAAATTAATTCTTGATCATACTTTCCGTTACGTCAACGTTTAAACATATGTAAATACTATTCTATACAAATTATAACAATGAAGCGCTTGTAGAGTTTTTTTTTCTGAGGTATTCACAATAAGTTTCTCATTTGCAATTTGACGATTTGTCTAAACTCTAAACTAACACTAAAAACTTTGAAATATAAACATGGCTTCAAATAATCAGCTTATAAAGTCGAGTCCAGCTTGTGGAAATGTGGTTTTAAAAGTTAGGTCCTTTTTAATTACTACTACTAATTATTTGGACAGGGAATTTGTAGTTCAGTAACAAAAATAAATAAAAAACAAAGAATTAATATTTTCACAACTCGGTGCAATGTTGAACCCTTTTTCTGTTCTTTTTGCGCTGATTTTTCTTAAACAAAATTCTTTTTCAAGCAAGAAAGTTTCTACGATATATCTCCCGTAGAAATCCTCGTTAGTTAAATCGTGATTGTAATGAAAAAAACCCCATAAATTCTAAACAATTCTACTCTGATTGCAAGAGTTTTTTTTTTACTTTACTTTTTTCTTTTCGGATTTCGCCGACCTAAGCTTTCGATGTAAAAGTTTTCATTTGCGGATATAACGGAGAAACTTTGGTAGTCAAGTCAGAGCTCGACCTTCTATAGAAGCTAAGCTGGTGGCATTATGTCAAAGCAAGAGCCCTCTAGAACCAGCGTAATTTAGAGGGTCCCCCCTTTATTGTGATCGATAAGATGTATTTAGGGGTTACAAAGGGTAATCTAGTGAAACTGAGTTTCCAAAGATTTCTCCTGAAATTGAACTGTTTTTGTTGCTGGAGATTTTTTAGGATTAGCGAACCGTAAATAAAAACGGAAGAACTGTACGATGTGAAAATAGGTGCGTGGAAATTTACACACATACAAATGACACCCTTTTTTATCAGTTTTACATGAAGTAACGAACTATGTAAATATTAAGTAACTATTCGAATTTAAGAGCGCTCGCTAACTTCAAGACACAAACTCCTACAGCACAAATTTTATTTCTTCTGTAGAAATAGTTTTCAAGTTCAACTTCTCATACTCGACACAAAACGCAACTTATATAATTTTAAGGTTTATGGTTTACCTCAATGTAATGAATTAATAGTAATTATATACCTACAAGGACGAGAGGACATTTTTTATATCTGAGCAGTAAAATTAATAAGAGTAATAAAAGTGCAAGGCTACAATAGTCTTCTCAGCTGTAGTGGATATATTATTTTTTTCACTACTAGCACATTTATTCATATTAATAAAGTAAAAAGTTGATACAAATGTTTGGTTTTAAATATCCGCGGAAAACAGGGAGCTTTTGAAACTGTAATTTCTGTGATAATATGAATAATTTGAATTGACATTTTTTATGAGAAGATTCTTATTATTTGCTAGTAGGAGAGAAAAATGTATTATTATTATTACCTTAGCTGAAGAATATTAATTATTCAGATTAAAATACAAGATAAACAATGTTATGTTCTAAATCTAAATCTAGTGGTGAAAAAATAAATATATACGATAACTAAAAATCTTACCATTCCGTTATGTGAAATAAAGTGTGAATTTTAAAGTCTGTGTAACTGTTAGCGTTGATACTGCGATAACTTCCTAATGTTTTATTTATTTTCGGTTGACAAAAAGGGCTTGTTTACAAGAACTTTGGATTTCTATGGTTAAATATTATTTTACGACGGGCGTTAACTTGAAGGTAATTAGCAGAATTCCATTCAAAATTGTCCCAAATGGTTTCACGCGAAGTTTTTAAGCTTTGTGTTATATACATAAAACGTTATGGTTTACAACTTCAGCAAGCAACTGAAGACCGGAATACAAGAATTAGGCAGCTCCGTTTTTAGAAAGTTTTGGGAAATCACAAAAAACTGTTAGTTGTTGTCTCTAAATACGTTTTTATCTTTTCTGCAGAATTATTTAATTATTTTATAATATTTGAGCTATATATGTATCTTAATACCCCAAAATCAAGTCTTACATAAAAAGAAACATTATTGTTGGAGCAAGGGGCTGCGCTAGGGCGCACACTGGATCTCTCCAATGTAAAAACTTAGACAGGTTAAAATTAAACTTTTTCTTTTTTTAATTTTTTTAATGAATAAAATTATAGAAACGTTATCTTGTTTATATTCTATATCAAGTATTAGTAGAGTGCTCGGAGCCCAGAAACACAAAAAAAAACACATTTTGCGGGACTTCGAGGTAAAAACGTATAAATTACATAGAATTGTAGCTTTGGATTGTAGATTCTAAAACTGCAACTTGTCAAAAGATTGTAGGGTGTAAAAGGGTTAGATGGAAAATACAAGATATAAGCTACCTTTGTAATAAAAAATTATGTATATTCTTGTACAGATTCTTATTAATTTTAAAGACTTAATAAGAGTTTGCGTTTGAAAATGTACGTAAATCCCATAACGCAAATCGAGAAGGTTTCACATTTATGCAAATTTCTCGTTTCAAGCACTCCAAAAATCCTAATCAAATTCTACCAGTTTTTTTACAACGTTTGATCTTGGGAAAGGTGGCATTTAAAAAATTCTTCTAAAAAAATAATGATTCTTGAGAAAGTGAAACCACGTCCTTCGCAATTACGATGGTGTTAGATTTATGAATTTCCGATAAGTTTGAACAGAGATATGTAATAAAATGTAAGACAATGTGCATTGCGATAGATCACTAACCGTAGGTGCTCGCTTGCTGAATCATAATCGTACGCATCTCTCTTTTACCGCGCCATACCCCGCTTGTACCATTGATTTCATGATGATCTAGGACAGCATGGCTAATATCTTGCTATTTTATTTTTTATCTTCAAATCAAATCTTCAAAATGTTCTTCAGCTTCAAATTCTCATCAGAGCAACTTTCGGAGTGTTCAAAGATAATAACGAAATGTTAAATATTAAAGAGGTTTTCCTGATATTCAACAGTCCAAGCGGAATAATTAACTTTTCTACCTTCTCAACATACTATTACAATTTTTCAGCACCAATTTTCTTAAGCGCTCTGCTCATAGGCGCGCGGAAGGGGGGCAAGCCCTTGCACTTGCCCCTCCCCTGGAAGTTGAACAATTTGAATTTTATTGAAAATCTAGTAGAATATGCCGTTTTTTCTAGGCTTGCCCCCCCTAGCATGTCGTTTATTCTAGGCTTTCCCCCCCTAGCATGCCGTTCATTCTAGGCTAGCCCCCTCTGGACAAATCTCTGCGGGTGCCTATGTCTCTGCTCCAAGTTTATATAACATGTACCATTTCAATTGCGTTGTATGAGAAACGGTTGGTGGATGTCGTAAGATTTTATGATGGAACTGCTTGACATATTCGTCTGGGTAGTAAATCTTACAAATTTCATTTCTTTTCCAAAATGATGTATATTTTTACTTAATTATTAGCCAAGAAATCAATTTTTTAGACCGAGATTAGATAAGCATTTCTTATTCAACTTTGTTGTGATAACTACCGCTATCCATATTTCATTATTAATGAAGGTTTAGTATTAATTGAGTTTTAAGCCATTTTTATTCAACTTTTTTGAAAACTTTTAAAGCAACTTTTATATAGTCCTGAATATATAATATATATATACAGAATCAGTCATGCGCTGATAAATCGTTCAGAAGTTACCCTAGATACGTTCGGAATTAATTTGGAATTAGTACCATGAACAAAGCTAATAACAGAATGCGGAAACTCAAATGCAAGCACCCACTACCGTCAAGATCTGATCTGCTTCATACCATTTTTCATCTGACTGCAAATGAATTAGACGTCTTGGCTAGGATTTTAATTTCCTAATAGTTCCTTTGCGGTCATTGATGTAATCGGACACCAGCATATCAAAGACCTCATTTCCATTTCATCAGGAGCAGCAGTGACACAACTTTTATGTTCCACTACAAAATTGTGCAATATTATGCTTCAAGGAAAAATCCATCCGGATATCTACAAACTTGTTTACAGTGCATTGTTATGCGCGTTGACGAAGAAAGACAGAGGAATACGGCCTATAGCTGTTGAGAACTGTTTTCGACAACTTCGAAGATTTGTTGCACTGCAGTAAAGAACTATATTGCTTTGTCTATTTATTTCTCAAGCAACTTGGATTCGCCACCAAAAAGAGATGTGAAGCCGCCATTTATCTAACTCGTAACTTCCTAGCGAATAACATGCATGTGCATAAAGTCTTGCTTAAAGTAGAGTTCAAAAATGGTTTCAAGATTGTCGAGCGAGACAGAATGCTTGAAGCAATAAAGGAAATAATCCCTTCAATTTATCACTTCTTATAGCAATGTTATTCAGCTTCCAGCTACCTTTTTACAGAAACATAACTCCTTCCCAAGCTGATGGCACAACAAGGTGATCCAATTATTTCTAGAGTTGAAGTTTCAGAAGAACGGAAAAAACTTCGTAATGAGAGCTGTCAGTTGTGCGTTCCAGTCAGGAGAGCTGGACCTATACGGAATTCAACAGACACTTTTTTTCATTAAGATACAAAGCTTGTATTTTGTCTGCAAAAGAATCAAGGTAAATGCTCTTTCCTCAACTTAGTTAAGAACGTTACTCAATAACAACGGCTTCCGGATCTCGTCTGCTATTTTTCTAGGATGCAAGATATGTCAACCTCACCTTTCCGGTAATCAATTATGAATTGCCTGGATTGAGTTGCGCGAAGAGCGCTAGTAGGAGTGCACAACATCTCATTCTGAACGACCTAATCCACAAGTCGGTCGTCCTATGACTAATCCGGTCACCGTGTCATCAGTAGAAATTACTTTCCATACCGGTACCTTATTTAAAATGCTTATTTCATAGAGTGAATTTTTTCTATGGCAGATGAATGAAAACCAAGTTTAGATGTTCTTTGTAATTGTATTGTCAATAATAGAAACCATGCCTTTTAACCTGTCTTAATCTTTACGAGTTACTTAACCTGTTCATGTCGCTGGCGTAATTTTTGAGAATTTTAACGTAGCTGAATTCAGAACAAACAAATTCTTAAACAAATTGCAAAATAATATTCAAAGAATCATGGAAAGCTTGCAACACATTAATTTTTTTTAACAACAAACTTCCAATGAAGAAATAAATCATAATAAATCCTATGCTTAATAATGAAAATTTTAAGCTCCCGGTAGAGGCTTCTTACTTATTCAAATTATTTCTAGGGATCATAAGTGATTCCAAATTAGACTAGGGCTGATTGAAAAATATAGAGGGTGCCACCCAAATTGTTTGTTATTATTGTTTAAAAGCAATTATGGGAACCTATAATTCGGGAAAAGAGTCCTATCTAAGTTACGTTAAATTGCTTGTTTTTCATTGTTATTATTTTAGTTTTGCTAAAAGGGCTTTTAAAAAGACTAAAAAATTGTTGTGCCATGCTATAACGATTGATTTTGTATTTATTGATACGTATTGATTTTTTACTTCGGTTATTAATATAAATTCATAATAGTCGGCTAGCCAAAACCCCAATGTGCAATTCCTAAAACAAACAACTTTTAATTATTATATGAAACCTACGAGCATTTTGAGATTCTACACTTTAACTTAATAAAGATCCCATTCTAAATACTTTTTTACTATTTTCTAAATCAAAAACCAATTTACTTTATTGCTATCGTAAATAAATTTTAAAATATTTAATTATAAAGTAACTTACCACTAAAATATTTTGTCAATATGCCTTTCATCCTAGTACATTATTGTTTTAGTTTAATATCTCTTGGCACTACACTGGTAAAGACTAATCATCAGCCTATCTCAGCCATAACCCAACAAAAGAACAAACACTGTCCAAATTAAAGATGCTGGAACGTGTCGCTGTAGTTAAACCCTGAACGCCTTTTATAAAAACTGAATCTTTTATTGTCGCAATTGTTTCACTTTTGAACTTGTCAATTTGTTATTATTTATATTTCAAATATTTAGTGACTACTGTATGATAATTGGAACTGGTATAAAAACAAATATTTAAAATCTATTTATTAGTGACTCTTCTCAGAAAATTACAAGTTAAGTTATCTCGTCTCGTCTCATCATTACTAAAACACAAGACTTTCAAAATTAAATTTTATGTAGCAATTTCCTTAAATTTTCACAGAGGATACTTTAGTACTATCAACGAAGGTGATACCCACACCGAGACAAATTCTCTTGTTTCTCAAAGAAGACTAAGTTACACATCATTTATTCTCATCCTTTTATGACTTCGGATTATTATTAAACAGAACACACAACTGATGTCAGCAACTCTAAATTCTGCACGAGAGTTTAAACAACAAACCCATCTAAACTAAAACCATACCGTAATCAAAATTTTTACAATACCAACTTATCTAATTGCGTTTTATTAGTCAAACGCGAAACAAATTCATTAAGTAGAATACGGCCAAAGCCTCTAAGACGGGTGCTGTCCGCGGACGCGTGCTTTGAGGATGTATGTCTCTCAAAGCGGAAAATGTAACTATGAAATAAATAATGATTATTAAAAAAGTTTCACAGTATTTATTAAAAGATAACCTGACAATATTGTTTCGACAGCTAAGCTGTCATTATCAAAGGTAATATAATAAAGGTAATAACAAAGTAAGGCTGGAAACAATAAACAAAATGTAAATATCATTCCAAAATTTAAAAAAGGCAGTCATAATCCAGAACTGTCCCTCCAATCAGGCGTTAAAGATGACATCACGGGTATCAATAATATCTAGACCAGTGATTCTTAACCTTTTTGAAGTCAGGGAGCACCTTTGATCATAAGAAAAATTCGCGGAGCACCAAAATCAAAGAGTCAAAAAACATCAGACATCGACGTCCCCTAAGGTCTTTCTTTAAATTGAAAAATAAATAATAGTCACTAAGAACCATATCCGGACTGTACGGTGGATGAGCCAATGCTTCAAAGCCACATTCGCGAAAGGAAGCTTGAGAAATTGCGGCAGTATGAACGGGTGCATTGTCGATGTATCGATTTTCCTCAACGTTTTTCACGAACATTGTTTCTCAATTTATGCAATAAAGACGCATAATATGTACTGTTAACAGTTGTATTGCGTTCTTTAAAATCAATCAGTAAAATACCGTCACAATCCCAGAATATTGTTGCCATAACTTTCTTTGTTGATTGAACGACATTCGTTTTTTGGGGCGAGGTTTATCGGATTGCCGCCATTCCATTGATTCCCTTTTGGATAGAAGATCATAATACGGAACCATTGTTTCATCTTCAGTGACAATAACCTCCAAAATCGGCTTTGGGTCGTCTCCGCACAAGTTTAAAAACGAACGCGCACATTCGACGCGACGTTGATGTTGAACGGCAGAAAGAAGACGCGGTACCCATCTTGTACTAATTTTATTCATACTCAAATGGTCCTGAAGAATTCGGCGAGCACTTGTTTCCGAAATGTCAGAAATCACTGCTAACTCCTTAACTTTCAAACGGCGATCTTCTCTAATACCATTTCTTCAATGATTGTAACTTTTTGAGGCGTTACCGCTTTCACTTGGCCGACCGGTGCGCTCATAATCTTCAAGAGATTCTTGCCCCAAACGGAAACATTTTCACCACTTTTTTACAGTGGAATATGAAGGAGATAAATCATCATAAACGCCGTCTAAACGTTGTTTGATTTGATTACACGTGTGTCCTTCTTTTGTTAAAAATTTAATGACCGCGCGGTACTCAATTTTCGTTAACTGCGACATTTTCATGCACTCGTCACGATGCTTGAGTGGCTACTAATAGTTATTTACGTGCCAAGCTTTGTAAATTAATTTGTAAATTACGGGCGAGCTGGAAAGTTTATGGGGCGAGCGACGAAGGAGTGAGCACACGACTTCACTTTGCGAAGGTGCTGCCATCTAGCCATTATTTGAGCTTTTCAAATCACATACAGTAGATGAGCCAAAATTAAATTTCGGCTTTCATAATTTTGCGGAGCACTTGCGACAAGTTCGAGGAGCACCGATTAAGAACCACTGATTTAGACTAATAATATTTAGACAAAAAACCCTCTTGTATAATTACAAAAAAATGCAGACACCATAGAATTTTGAGACTCGAAACCAGTTTATCAAAATTCCAATTAGCTATAATGATGACTCGTAAAACATGAATTTATAGTTCTAAAAGCGTATTGTTCCTTTGTTACTTAGAGAAGTTGAGTAATTGTAAAATTAACTCTCAAGAGTCACTAGTAAGTTAACATTATCTACACTTTTAACTGTACCTTCGCCTGTGGAACTTATTGAACAATATGAATTTATTAATGCGCTTAAATGTAGAAGAATTAAGAATTATTAAGATTCTCGAGAACTATAAAAAAAGTTAAATTACATCATTGGCGGATATGAAGTTTTTTTTCATTAACATAATATTTCAAAACAATAAATTTCAATCATAATGAATAATTATTCAAAAAAATAATTTATATCCCAATTTATTCCCTTTGTGAAAATACTTCAAGATTGCACCCTAACCTTTACCTTTACCTTAATTTATGTTATAATATTTGCTTAACTTTGTTGTGAATTGCGTATAATTTCTCATACACTCTGGAAAGGTGAAATTAAGAGTAAAACGAATTTTCATGTGAGTTGAAAGGAAAATGTTCTGTCAGCAATACGCCAAAATAAAAAGTATCTTTCTATGTCGACCGCAAAGCGCGCCTTGTGGGATGTAATAAAACCGACAAGACTGTAAACGGCTCATTCGAGCGAAAGATTCTTGAACTTTATGAAAATTTATATAACGTTAAAATTAAATTTCAGGGAATGAACCTTCTCGAGGCAATTATTTATTTAAATAAGGGGAAATGTAATTTTAAGAAAGTTCGGATGCTGCTTTTATTTATTGATATATATTTACTTAAAGCAAATCAATCACCCTAATGGGATACCTCTGTGGACGAATAAATGGACGCAAAAGGATAAATGAAGCCTAAAGAATAAACGCACTCGAAAGCTTGCAGTTAATTTAAAAAAGCTCGAGCTTTTATCTTGTTATATGTCTCGGAAATTTGTTTTCCTCTCTCGAAACCGATAACGAATTGGTTGGAGTGTAAATTGTTTTAAATTACGCTCCAGAAAAAGCTTTTTTTGGCACTTAACAAAATGTATTGTTTGCATTAATCCAATTTATTTCAGTACTCAAGCTTCTTGAATGAAAACAGAACAGATGCAATATTTTTAGATGGTATTTTATGAAGCAGGTTAGAAAAACTAAAAATATTCTTTGATGTAATGCCTGAGTGCACTTTATTTCAAAGATTTTCCGCTCCACTATGCCAATTTACTTCCTGTTGACCAGATTCGAGAAAATTGGTATTGATTTACTGAAACAGGTAATGCTGATGCTTTGAGGTAAAGCGAAAGGTAAAAGGTATAGGTCATGAAGGTTTTGAAGATGGCAAAATTAGCTTTCCCATCCCTTGCGAGATTTCTAGTTTACTTGCCTGTGATTTTGTTTTCTTTGGGAGAAAATTGTGTATACACGATAAATATTTTCTTTTTCAGCGCTTGTTGGGGGAGCAAATATTAGCTGTTACCAATGTATAAAAAACACTAACGCAGAATGTGAAACGCAAGATCTACGTCCTTGCCCCGCTGTTTCCGATAGATGTGTTACACATATTACAAAAAGTGGTGAGATACAACGAGATTTTTTTGATGTTCATTCTTTCAGGATTTTGTTGCTTTTTCAGCTGAACAAGAATTTACAATAAAAAGAGAATGCGGATTGGGACCGTGCGGCTTTGATGATCTAATGATGAATAAAGGATTGGGATGGAATTCGTGTGATAGAAGCAGTGATGAATACTTTTGTGTATATTGTTGCAAAGAAAGTGGATGCAACCAAAGTAGTGCTTTTTTACATAAGCCTTCAATTGTGTTAATATTAGCTTTAATTATAATTGTATTTTTAAACATATTTGAACGTTTTCAGCCACCTTATGTTCTAAAGAATGAAGGTAAACTGTAAAGTATTGATCCTAAGGTGTAATAAGATTTTCCAGATTTCATTTTTATTTTGTGTCAGAATCTAATTTTAGAAATACATAAAATATGTAACGTGATGGAAATGTGTAGTCCCGTTCAGCATTCTTGTGTTGTGGTTTGAGAATAATATTGTAAATACGAGCTGGTAGAATATCGAATACAGTAATGTGGTTGTTTAAAAGTTTCAAAGCTAGCCATTCAAATCACAAAACTATTAGATAGCAGAACGAGTCTATTATCACTACATTTTAAATAAATTAATAATATTTTATCTACGACCACTATAGAAAGTTACACATTTCACACAATCTAGTAACCGTGAAAATAACTCATTGCTCACACATTAAATTTTGAATGCAAATCCATACAGAGACAAATTATCACCCTTGCTAAGCGAAACCTGTTCCGTTAACCTACGGAGACTTACCGTAATTTATTTATCATTACTATATAAAGTTATTATAAAATTCTTGACAACACGCCAGAATATACTTACGTTTTGCGGAAAAGGGGTTAGATAAAGGATAGCGATATGCATATGTAGGTGACAGTAAAAGATGGCACGTCTTGTTTAACTATTATATTGGTTATAGTCCTATTTTGTTTTGTATTCTAAAACCTTGTATTTTAAAAGTTTGCTTTGAAAAATAACATTGGCGATTGAAGTGTAATTGTTTATAAAAAATTACTTTTAAAAGTTTTGAGTACATACGTATGATTTTTTAGTTTTACTAGATTGATTGAAATTTTAGATTTATCATGAGTGAATCCGATGATGGGAAAATGGAAGCGGCTCATATTACATCTCTTAATTTATTGCCAGAGATTTCACGTAAAGAATATAAATGCTAGTATAAATTTTAGATTAAATACTTTTCTTAGCTTTTGGTGTTTTGTTACTCTTTTTGTGGCCGTAGATAAAGTATAGTGTGAACACGTGGAAAAACGCCAATTTTACACTCGTGGGAAATTGGAACTTTTCTTCACTTGTAACACAATATAAATATACTATTGTGCAGTCAGCTATTGAAGCTTTAAATGTGCCAGTTATTTCCACGTATTATATTTAACGACTGACTTAGAAGTGACTCTAGGTTTATAAGTAATTGTTACAATCCAGGAGATTATGAGTCTATAAGTCTTGTAAGTCGCATCTTGTTAGTAGAATTAGTTTGTCTTAGCTGTCTCAATACATTACAATTATAAACAGACTGTTTCTACGTAATGTCATATTGTTAATTGATATTGATGAACCCTTAATGTAATATGAAGTTTAATATTATGAAATCTTGATTTTGTAAATGTTTGCATATCTCGAGCTTTATTTAAGAACAACTCTTAAACTCTCTCGTTCGTAATTATTCACCCAATTACTTTGTAACTGCCTGTTTAGTTCCTGAGAGAAAAACATTTGAAGCAGATACTGGAGTACACTCGCGGACAAACAAAGATCAACTAGGTTTTTCAAAAATTAGAATGAGAAATGAAACAATTATCGAAATTCGCACTTTCTGCTCTACACAACCACTTCAGCAACAATCATTTTCATCATCATCAAGGGAGTCGTGACTGAAAGACGAAGGTTATTTTCTGAATAAGTGTACTTTACTATAATACTTTTTGGCACAACCCTTGCTCAACCGATACAAAAGCTCAAATAAAAGCTTTAGAGAAGTTATTCTCAACGTTTTGGAATTACGAAACAATTTTAAGTAGAGACAGTTTTGCGGAACACTAGGCAATGTCAATGATAGACCATCAAGAGGGCGTAGGTATTGCGTCGCTTGAACTTAAGCTAGTATCAGTAGACCGACCAAACAAGATGATGCTTGATTGTTTTGAAACAAAGGAACCCTTCGTCTATTAATATTGTAAGGGGAGGGCAGCTGATATCTTTTAAGTTTTTCAGGAGCTGCATACGACATTGCATGTTAACAAAATTCCTGGGTTGTGGCACAACCCATTTAAGCGATAATAAATTAAATACTATCAAATTATAACCCTTTTATTCGCGGTCGTTAACATGTATTATCAGAGCGCTGCTTAAATCGGTATCTAATAGAGCGGGAGTCGACTGCAAGAAACACCTACGTCATCGGGTTTCGAGATGAATTAATTATGTAGGATAGGTCATCTATAGTATGTTAGAAAAATAATGGTCGGCCGCGGCAGATCTTGGTAGGTTGTGCGTACAGGTGAGTTTCAGGTGCTCATTGAAGCTATACTTTAACGTGATTGAGTTACGGCATGATTTTTCATTATGTTGTAGGTTTCGATTTGTAAAACATTTAATAAATTAGTCGGCTACGTAATATCTTGGATGATTATGCAGTCCGACTAAAATAGAGGGTTGTTTGCAAGTAGGCTTTTACGCCATCGAGTTCCGAAACTATGAATATTTAGAATATTATTGTCGGTCAGCTTGTAACCTGGTAGATTTGTCAGTCCGACTGGATTGATCGTGAAAAAAAGCATAAGTCATATTTTGTTTTATATTATTTTATTTTAATTCTATACTGTTATATATTATATTATTATATTTGATATTATTTTACACCCGAGAATATACCTACAATCTGTTTGATTTAAAGTGCCCTGTTTCGTAGTAACTTTATTTTCGGTCAGAAATGGTATAAACCACATATAAATATTATTAAATGGCAGAAAGTTCTCTATGTCCTGCTTCAGGAAATTCTGTATTTACTAAATCGGCGTGAAAGTGATGATTTAATTGTATAATAGATATTTTTTTACTGAAATCGATAAAATAAATTGTGTTCTCTTTTCAACCATTATAAATACTCTTACATAAGAAAATTTTCAAGAAAAACGTGAAAAATAATTTACAACTAGTAGGTTTTGATTTCTGGTTCTCCAGTTAATAAAACAGAGTTATCTAGCAAGCTTACGTAAATAACGAAACTTTAGTTATTCTGATGATCTTTAATCTTAAATTAGGGAAAATGTATAACAGATCTATCACGAAACCCGATAACAAAGCTTTTTGCAACCGGCTCCCGGTCTATAATAATTTACGTACGATAATAATCCTTTATGTTACTCCCACATCAAGCTACGCCGTATTTTATTGATCAATCAAGTGCACAAGAAGCTGGTCGTTTTAATCAAATCATAACCCTTTTATTCGGAAAAGATTCATATTATATCCGTAACCCCTAACCGATCTTGGAACTGGAAACAGTTTCTTCGTTATCAAGCAAAAAACACACCAGATCGACATTTCTAATTGTTTTTGAGAAGATGGCAAATGTTTTTAAACCCTTAAACCTGTATAATATTTTTCCTTACTTAACTAGAGAAAAGAGCTACTTTGATCTGATATACGTCGTGTCTACTATATGCCTTATTGTTTTTTATATCCCTATTATTAAAGGCTTAATAATTTCATAGTTCTAATTGAACAAGTATAAAGGAGAGGGTTATAAAGAGTTACACGGCAATATCTCAAAAGCGCCTTGGACTAAGTATCTGAATACAATTCAGGACAGGTAATTGGTAGAAAGAGGGACACATTTTGAGCTAGCTTATAAATTTTAATCACCTCCTATTTTTAGACGATGTGGGGATAACTTCGGGATTTTAAATGGGATGATACATCTTTCTTAAGTAATTCATATTCTACGTGAAAAATTACGTATGCTTACATAATATTAATAAATTTGCTTAACTGGTTACATAATTTTTTTTTCACACCTACACTACGGGGGAACCAACAGCTTAGGTCATCTGTCCCCCATCTAACATGCAACACGAATACACACACCCATAGTTGAGGTGGCGGAATTCTTCAATTATAAAAATCCCGTCGCCCCAAGTGAGATTCGAACCCACGACCCTTGGAACACGCGTGATGCACTGACACCACTCGTGCACCGCCGGCCCTAATTTATTATTTATTAGGTTAGAAACAAAAAGTAATAATTTGCCATTTTATTTCAATTTATTTAACATTTATTTAAATTAATTATTAAATTTCTTAAAAAACGAGTTGCATCAATAATTATTAAACATAAATTCTGACATGTGGTTCCCGCAGGATGGGGTACCACCTCATTATGCAAGACAGGCCTGCAATAGATGTTAAAAAAGTTATGGCGACTACACCTACCATAGAAGAAACTATGAAATTGTATTTGATACGCTTGCGAACTAATGGCGCCTGAAATGTTACAGTGCGAGTACGAAATTAATTTAGGAAATGGGTATAAAAGTGTGTAGAGATTTAAGGGGGGGGGGCATCTCGAACACCTTCTAAAGTATGATAGACGCTAAATAAATTGAAATTAAATGGCAAATGTTTATTCTTTATTTCTAAATCAATAACACAGCCCCCACAAGAAAAATGTTCTGACCTGGAATGGAGACTATGGTATTCCGATGTATTTTTTGACGCTGAAACCAAATCTGGCCTCAGAAAAACACGTATATCCTCAAAATCTTGCGCTATAGCCAAAAACAACCCTCAAATGAAATAAAACCACTCCTGACATATGGTGACAATAAATACATGCAAAGAATGGTTGAAAAGCGCAAATCTTTTGTATTTGGAAATAGACCTCTGGTATATGGCCAAGAACCCTCCCCTCTGAGAGGGTAAAACCACCCCTTAGATCAAAATACAATAAATGCATGCAAAAAAGTGTTGAAAACCGCAAATGTTTTGTTTTTGGAAATAGACCGTTAGTATTGGCCAACAACCCTCTTCTCTGAGGGGGTTAAACCACCCCAAAATGGGTCAATATCATCCCTAAGATTAAAATACAATAAATACATGCAAACAATGATTGAAAACTGCAATTGCTTTGTATTTGGAAATAGATTTCTGGTATATGGCTAACAACCCTCCTTCCTGAGGGGGTTAAACAACCCCAAAATGGGTAAAAACCATCCCTTAGATTAAAATACAATAAATGCATGCAAAAAATGATTACATACATACATACATAATCCATTCCCCTTTTACCGCATTTTGCAGTGTCGGGTTCCACACAAACTAAAGTCTTATGGGAGTGCAACGGAGGTAATGGAGCTATTGCAGCAAGTACATTACGCTCCCCCATACTTTATCACTCATACAACTTTCATACCTTAAGCTAAGGAGCTCAAACACGATAGTACTAAATTTTTAAAATTCAGTTGCCACCGAGGGTTGAAACCCTGTCCCTCTGAACGAGAGGTAGGATCTCTACCACTCGACCACGGAGGGCCTAAAATCACCCCTTAGATCAAAATACAATAAATACATGCAAAAAATGGTTGAAAACCGCAAATGTTTTGTTTTTGGATATGAAAAATCCCCCAAGATGGGGTATAACCACCCCTTACATCATAGCTACAACAAATAAACGCGTCGCATCGGATTCGGTTTCAACGTTGAAAAATACATCGGAATACCATAGTTACGTTCTTAGTTCAAAACATTTTTTTGTGGGGCTGTGTAATTAATAAATTATGTAACCACTGGAGCAAATTTAGTAATTTTGTGTAAACATGCGTAGTTTTTTACGTAGATTCAAATTTCAAAAAGACAAAGGTATCATCCGTCTTAAAATCCCGAAATTACACATCGACCCCTTAAAAAATAGGAAGGGATACAAATTTAAAAGCGAATCAAAATTTGTCGCTAGTCGTTTTTGAGAACCCGCCGTGTAACACTTTAAAATCCTCACCCTGTATACTGTAATTACTATTATTATCGTTTATTTATTTAAAACTGAGAATTTCAGTTGATAAAAATTTGAAATTCTTACATTATCATTCTAAATTGTGTCTGGAATTCATTTTATTTTCATTATATCTGAACTCAAACTGATGGCGGCTGTAAACGAATTAAGATTCAAGGAAAATGGAAGAAAAAGAAACCAGGAACTTCAAACATTTATAAGTTTTAAAATAAAGCAGAGACAAGCTAGTGCAGTTTAATTACATTTAATAATAATTAAATTCTGAAAGTATTTGAAACCCTACTCGGTTTTATTAAGCGTTTAAATTACATAAACAAGGTTTCAGTTACCGTTATTAATATTTTAAAAATGCGTTTAGTATTTGAGTAGCTTGAGTTAATTTGCATCTATCTTTAAAGACTTCTAATATTTTCGCTCGATAGAAATCTTTCGACTTTTCATTTCGATGATGCATTTCCCCTAGCTACTATTTTATTGCTAAAATAAGTTGCCTAAGGGATACAATTTTAATCAAAATCTGAACCCTACGATAAAGATATTTTTGATGTTGAACAATAAAGGTTAAATGAAAGCTGACAGGATATTATCGATATAATTTGTGAGATAAAACGCCACGGAAAAGTGAGGAAAATCATAAAAATTACAAAGAATAAGTGGAAATAAGAAATATTTACTGTTTTCATATTAAAGAAGAAATGATAAATTATTATTACATGTACTTATAGACTCAATTAAGGAAAGATAAAAAATATAAAAAGATTCTTTCAAAGGAAATTATTTTAATTATATCCAGTAGCATTCTTACAGAGGCGTACTGACGAGAAGCGTTGCATGCCGTGGTACAAATAATGTTTACATCATGACTACAAGCAATAAACACGAAGGTAATGATGGTGCTTTTCCATTATACCCTTATTACATTGTAGAGCAACATAGAGAACTGTTTGTCATTGCTCATCTTATTACACTATTTTAAACAAAATGAACGAATAATGTTTAAATGCTCAATAATGTAGTATCGTATTATTTTCGTAGTTAAAGGGTTGCTGATTATAATGACATAATTAAATGTTAAATACCATTTAATCGAAAGAAAAAGGAATTAGAAAGGACATGGCGAAATTAATAAAATTAAAAAGTATGAGACGTAGTGATACCACAGTATAATAATAACCAGTAGGCCCACTGGCGTGTCGGCACTTTGAAGTCGTAAGCTAGCTTCGAATATCACGCCCACAAACGATAGTTCACCGAAGCTTGTCAACCGTCATCGTCTGCGTATGCGGTAGTAAACAGCAAGTAGGGATGTATTAAATACAATTATATTATTGTGGCAAGTAAATTTAGTAAGAACTGAAAACTCTTGTGTAGTAAAAGAGGAAATAAAATTTTGTGTAAGAAAAAAATTAATTGCTGCTGATAAAACATATATGTATATAAAATATTACTACGTTTAGCCTATCAATATAGGCTTTTACAAATATTTTTTTATTAGTGAGAAGTTATTGATCTGAAAATAAAACAGGGTACATTTAGATTTATGAACGTATACAAATTTCTTTTTATTTTACCGTTATAGAGATTTTCTTATTTTGTTTGTTGAAAATTTAAAAGTTTATTAGTTAGAATTTTTTTATATATGTAATATCCAACGAAAACAGTTTTAATGTAAACATCAAAACGTACCGTCTCAGTTCGAGCGATTTTAAAATTATCGAAGTGCACGAAGACCTTTAAAGATTAAACTATTTTATAGAATGCAATGTAAACACATTTTTAAAGTGAGTTTTAAAGTTACTTTTTTAATGGGTTACTTCATGCACATCTAAAAAATTAGCTTATGTAACAAAAAGCAGACAATACACCTTACATTTGGCATATACTTGCAGCTTTATTCGTTTTATATTATTGCAATAATAACATTTAATATTTACCACAATTTAGTTCTGTTCAACGTAACTAGAAGATCCTTCTAACGAATGGAAAATTACAGGAATAGAGTCTTTTCGCAACCTTTATTTCACAGGGGGGGCATCACAAAACGCACAACTAAAGTTATACAGCTCTGGCGTAATCGATGTGTTTGCTTGCGCGTATAAAGTATAACTGCTGTCAATGTCACGAATTGCGGTTTTCAATATTTGCGAGAGTGGGTCTACTGGTTATTAATATACTGTGTTGATACCAACCAATGCCGTTCGGGTTCAAGCCTCCTCTCGAGAATAATTATTAGTGTAGGTCATTTATGTACCGAAACTGTGGTTTCCCATAAAAACCCGGAAAAATTTAGTAGTAGCCCCCTCCCCCGAAAAAGATTCCTAAATACACCACTGATACGAAACTTCACAACATGGCCACGGCCTGTTCTAATTCCTTCTTTATTTGATCGCATAGTATAATGAACATACCGTGATTAACTTGATTGGATTGGATTTTTTTTCTCGGAAATGCCCCGCGATGCCTAAATCGGAAGTTTTCCTTATATTTATTGGAAAAAGTGGATATTATTAATAGTATCAATAATTATTATCTGTATTCGATACATTCAATCTCCATAATATCGAATTCCATATCCATAATGATTAATTCAAAGTACAATTTTCTGAAAAACAGCCGTAGTGGTTGTGGTTTTATCAATCAGGGTTAGTTTTGTTATTTACAAAGCAGACTCCAATAATAAGAACCTCTATAAATGTTATTATTAAGCACTCTCACGCACTCTTAAGGTTTCACAAAAAGAAAGAGCATTTGATATACAAAACAATTATAACTACATGTCAGATAGTCTCAAAGCATAAAATGAATAGGAATGTAATTATTGTATAATATACAGGATGTCCATTTAGTGTGCAATTATTCGATATCTTCTAAACTATTAAATATTCAGAGAAACTTTCATTACCAAAGTTTCTTGGTTGCCAAAGATACATACCTTAAAAATATTTATAACAATACAGGATGTTTCACAAAAGCAGAACAAATAGAACTACGCTTTTCATTTATATATTTTACCCAGAGTTGATTCCTCTATCAGCTGTTTATTCAACAACAGCTTCTTTTTCTAATCCGTTGCGACGTTGCTAATCTATAAATTATTTTGGTAAATTTTTGAGACTTTGTAAGGTCAAAATAAATAATTTACACTTTATTCATTTATTTATTTGAATTTTAAAAACATTGTTTGCAGACAGTTTTATCAATGTTTCTACAAATACTATTAAAATAGTTTCCAAGTTTTATTTACGTATAGGATGTTCAAATTATACTTTCTTATTATTATTAAACCGGATATTAAGATGTTTGCTAACACCCACCCAAGCCTAACCAAGCCTAAAATACTTTCCTTAACAGGTGGCGCGGCGTTGCCAAATTATTGATTTTGCATAATTACGAAAATTGTGTAGAACCAAATTACAACAGATGTGTTTACTAATAGTTATTTATGTAGTTTTATGGTCGGAAGCGTTATTTTTAGAAAAAGGCTGTAGGGCCATAAAAGCAAGTTACGCCCACTATACATACACTATTTTATCCACAGATTAGGTTTTTATCTCAAATCTATTATTGTGTAGAGAAATATAATTAAATGAGTACGTAGATACATCAAGCCGTGCTTACACTTGAAGTACGTTGCTATTCCAAAATATTTAGTTTCAGCTTATTTTCATTGTTGATAACTTTACAAATTATATTAAGAATAAATCAAGGTCTACAAGAAACAGCTCTGCCATTTAATTGAAGTTTTTTTATTGCCCGTCGAGCCATAGAGAGGCTCGTGGGCCATAAAGAGACGTGTATGTTTAGATGAGTCTAGCAATAATAGTCTAATTATTATGTATCTGTGCATACTGGTTCATTATTGCACTAATTAGTATGAAAATGCGTTTTTTTGACAAAACCAACTGAATGTATTGTATGTTGCTTATGTTACTCTATTATGTTGATATTATTAATTTGCGATAAACTATATTCTTGAATATATTTGTTAGATAGTTTACAATGTAACGTCTAGGTACAAAATGTAGACAAATCATAAAATCTAGCTGTTTTCCATTTTAATGTATGATACCGGATTAAGAATAAGATTTTAATTATGTAATAAATATCCATTGTATAATCCTGTGTTTAAAGAAATTTTGTAAATATATTAAAATAACTATTTGATTAAAACAATAGTTTCATTGGAAAAATCTTGCATAACTATTGAAAAATCGAGCCTCAGAGACCTTTGGACCGGTTGAATTGGTTCTCAGTGAAGCCTAAACCCGAAATGTATGTTTTGTATTAAACACTTTCAACTTTAAGAACTGTATATTCTGTTCGGCTCCAGAAGTTGAGCATATCTATTACTTGCAATGGCCGGATTTTCCCATTGTCCGTAGCAACGCGATGTGAGTACTGGACGTCGGAAAACATCCACAACGCATTGTGGATATTTAAGTTTGCTTATTACCCAAAAAATATAATTTTTCGATTTGTGGCCAGTACAATATACCCACAACGCGTTGTAGGTAGAATTATTCTCTTGGTGCTTGTATTGATAGATGATGCAACAGCAGCTGAGTCATAAACTTCTTGATGAGTTCCTTCCATGTAGTTTCCTATTCTCACTCAGTTTATTTCGAGCAGGCATGAAAATCAGTAACACCATGAGGGACAAGTTTGAATGTAAAATACTTGAATTTTTAGTGTGATAAGGCTGATCAATCGCTTTTAATGACCGATAATAGATATGAATGAGAAAAAAAATTATATACCATTATCAGCTAAACACTATCAGCACATATAAATTAGGCCATAAACAAGAAAAATCAATAGAAGTAGTAGTAAAAAGAAAATCTTGCAAATATAAGAAGAGAAGTAATCAATGAGTATTTAAACCTTTGTCAGCCTTGTCCTTTGAAGAAGAAGGCAAAGGGAAAAGGAGGTGTTGTAAAACCAATAGTCCAATTATTATAGGTATCATATAGTGAATTTGATTATATAAATCATGTTCATGTATGATGGATTATATTCATCGACGTGCAAACGGAGTCTGAGACTACAAGTTTATCCTAAACTACCAAGACCATCTGATTAAGTTCACAGTATAGCGACCATTAAAAACGAACACAACGGGTAAAGTAGTAGATGTTATTTTGAACATATTTTGCTTGCGTGGAGCTCCAAACACACTTCATGATAACAAACGGTCGGAAGGCTACTTCCAAAGCCAAGGATCCGTCGAGCGAGCCAATCAAGACGTTCAAGTAACTTGAATGAAAGATAATCATTAATCAAGTTGGACTTCTGGTCTTCGATTTATTTAAAGTTCAAGAAATTGCCGTTACCACGCTGGAATAAAGGGAACTCTTTATGAAGCATTGTTTGGCGTCCCACAGAAAAACGATTTGCTTGATTCCTCCTGCTTGATATAGCTCAAAAGATTAACACTGAAAAAGAACTTGAAGAACATCTGCCTAATATTACACAGAATTTTGGCAAAGGCAGATATCGACAATGAAGATGACAATAACAGCGATGAAATTAGTAATAACGAAGATTATAGAGTTTGCCAAGTGTACAACTAGAAATGTAACGAAGAAATATTCTGCTTCAAATGTTCTGAATATCTTCATTCGACATGCACCTCCGTACCAAAGTCTGAATTTCCTTTCGGTCATCTTTGTGCAAAGAAAACAGAAGAAGACTTCTAAGAAGAAATTTCCATCGGTCCTTGCTGGTAATAATATTTTAGTAAATATTCCATATGTGGATCACGGTTGACTGTCTCCCCGCAACGTATCGTAGTCATTGAAGAATTTTAGGTAAACTAGAGAAATTATACTCAAGAAATAAGGTTAGCTCCTTATAAATTCCTGGAAATTACTGATGTTTTCATGTTTTCTACGGGAAGGTGACTATGCGACAGGAAGCTACGGTACGATTGCATCAGGGTAAAAGCAAGGTTTTATGGAATGTGGTTGTTCTGGAGGTAAATGATGTACTGAGAAATCTCGTTCTCGTGCCAAAAAGAATTTGAAATGTAATTCTAAATGACACAATAGTAGTGCATGCAAGAATAAATATCAAGCACGTTTTACCTATTTTCTTAAGTTATAGATTCCGGTTATTTGAATCACTGGTTATTTTCATCAGCCGCTTATAAGAATCAAAGCATGAAAACCAAACCTCTTTTCCTGTTATTAAAAGCAATTACCCGTTTATTGGAATCACTAAATCTTTAAAAGTAATACTTCTAACATACAAAACTACTTTTGTACATCAAACCAGTTTTTACTACTTATTGTAATTCTTGGGGCTGGGATTTTTCATTTGCCGGCATTACCTAAACGTGGCGCTTTTAACAGTTATGGGATTATAACGGATCTTTTTCCTTTTTCATTTATTTTTGGAAGAATATTGTTTCTAAGAATCTGCTTAAACTAGAGACATTTGAATTATGTGAATGTGAATTTCAGTTGTCTTTTTGTGCATATCGACTATAAATACATACTGCCTACTATTATGACTCTCGCAGATTTCTTTAAATCTCATAAGTAGGTATACATTTTATACAGGGGCCGCTTAATTGCATCGCCGCTTGATTGACTCTACTGTAATTCTATTTTTTAACTTTTACTTTAGTTATGTAATTTTTAAGCTATTACTTTGTAATTGTACCAAACAAATTATTTTGTAATTTTGTATTTGCTTTAGTATACTGCTTGTTTAGGTATTGGGAGTACCAGCGTTTTAATTTTTTTTTGTAAATCTAATTGGTTTCCAAACTGACTTGAGTTGTCAAATCTGTAAAATTAAAAAATGCGATTTCGAAATGACTTCAAATATGTGAAGTTTTTCTTCCAGATTGTTATTTGCCCAGTCGCTTTTCATCATTTTTCTCAGAATAATTAATAGATGTATTTAAATCTTTCTTTAAATTTCTTCTATCTTTTTTCGATGATTTTTAAAGTATCAAGGTTTTTACTATATCATACAATATCTGCTGTATTTATATGCGGTTCTAAAATAAATCTGAAAATAATCTTTAGTACCGTAATCGACACATCCGATAGAGTGCTCTCCTTATACCTTAGTAATAAGTATTGACTTTGATAGAAAAGGTGTATATATTTCTGAATTGTTAGTTAAAAGATTGTATGCTATCATATTAAAAAGCACTTTATGGAAGTACAAAAATAAGCCTGTTTATTTTTTTCTGTTTTTCTTGTGATTATTTCAATACCTATGTAGAATTTAGGCTTCATTTAGATAAATAATAATAATAATATTTATTCTATATGTTTACATAATCGTGCATGTTCGCCGCCCGTCTATAGAGCTTTTCCCATTCATTGTCGTTTATATTTGTTTGTAATGTCATTGTTTCATATCAAGCCAGAGCCGTTTGGGGCTAATTTTGAAGATATATGGCCAAATTTACGAACACCAACAATCACACGTAAACAAGAGTTTTGCACACGTTGTATACTTTAAGATGTTTCAAAATTAAGACATTCAAAATCTTTCATAAAAATGCTTAATGAGAGCATATTTACATAAATTATAACTTTTACAAATTTGTTTGCAATTGCATTTTATTTAATGAAGAAAAAGTTAATAAGAATTAAACAAAAAAAAGAATAAAAACTTCAAATAACTTTCAAAAGATTCAATGAGAACGCCTGAAAAGCTGCAACCCATATTACATCGGTAATTTCTACAAGTGTTGCATTTTGCTTCTTATTGAAACGTAAGAGAAACAGTTTCAAGGGTAAAATTGTCATTGAAATCCATTTACTATATAATATTATAACATAACCTTAATTTTTGTATATTATATTGGTTTGATTTAAAAAAAAGGATATCAATCATCTAGATTGTTTTATGATAATACATGTTTATACAACCCAAATTGCATATTGGGATGTTTTTTTTCATTTGTAGAGAAGATGTAATCTTCTTGTTTAAATATAGAGTCTACGATCTTTAACGTAGGATGAATTTTTCTATTTTCCAAGAGACTAACTTAGTTTCGGGCTGCCAGTTAACTAAAAACAAATAAATTAGGTCAATCTTGTAATGACCAATACAGCACAATAGGCTTTTGAACTCTTGTATAATAATCCTGAGCATTTTTATTACTGAAGGTTTCGATTTTGTTGCTATGCTTTGTTTGATAATTATTTAATAATTAGTTTTGATAATTATTGACTTATACTATTTTTCTCGCCATTGTTTTAATGCAAACACTTGGAGGACTGTATGCTGGACAATTTGACTATAAATTGATTTCATTTGAATTAATGTCAAAGGTAAAACTTGTATATGCATCATTTGATGTATCCGATTGTTGTAACGGATCGTAATTTATGTTTTTCTTAAATTGTAAAGATGTTCCAGTGGAAATTTAATATGTGTTAGCTACATTGTGTAATTATGTATCTATTTTGTAAAGGATAAACCTGGATTTATTGAGTTTTGTATGTAATTAGGTCATAATGAGATTTGTTCATTGTCAATCGTTTTTGCCTACTATCTTCGTTACGATGCATTTTAGGACATAAGTGTGTTATATTGTTTTAATCCTTGTTTTACCAGCTATAATTATGTGTTTATAAAAATAAAATCCGTGAGAAAATTTAACAGCTGAATGAAATTGTCACGTCATAAATATCTTCCGCGTTGCGATTATTTTGAAAATGTGTCAGCTTCGGCATTTGTTTTCACTAAACCTATATAAGCTGGAGCAAAATTTAACAAAGTCGAGTCGATCAAAAGCACTTGGCGAATCTATGTTTGACTCCGGATTAAAAATCTTTAAATTTAAGTGAGGTTAAAAGTGTTGATCATATAGTTTATGTCAACAAAGTATAAACAAGATTGAAATTAAGTTTGAAGAATTTACCTGAACATTTTAAAAGTTAAAGAAGATTTATCTGTTATCAACAAAGTATTTAGAAGTGTGAACGAGTTATTTTAAATAAATTCTGGAAGAATTTATTTTCCATTATTGATTGCACGTATTGACGTTTTCATAATAAGAAATCATCTGACATATATTAATGCAGTGATACCAATAGAGTATAGAACTTGAAGGAAATTCTATTGATATTATATACCAGGTTGGTAGAAATAAAAGGTTTTTTTAATTTGATTTGCTAATAATAAAATTTATAAAGTTTAATCTGAATAATTTCAGAATCATATTGTTTAACCTTAAAGGTTTTTAAGAAAATTTTATTTTTCATAAATAAAACATTTCAATTTCTCTTTTATTAAAATTTATTTTCATAAAGCAAAGTATTTGAACATTTGTGAATATTTTTATCTGATTTTTGATTTGTGTTAGTTTGTTCAAGTGAATAACTGTAATAGCCCTATGTCAGGCTATTACGACTATTCAATACACTTGAGCAAGCTTGGGAATTAATTTCCTAATTGATTTATTGTACCAATTTGAATAATTTTTCTTTTTATTTCCTTTTTAATTTAAATTTCTATTTATTTTTTTTAATTAAATAAAGTTTTTTGTCTTTCAACTTATTAATGTGTTTAATTGATGTACATACAAGCATCCATTTCTCTTTCTTTTTACATATAGATTTTAGCTAGTGGTTGTCCAGTTGCATAAGCCCAAGTGTCTGCAATATAAGTCTTTCTCTTCTTTCAGTTATAAGAGTCAATAAGATTTTAATAATTCAAACAATTCATGCTCTATCGAATAAACCCTGAGTTGGCCGATTGGGAAAAGGAAAAATATTTGGGGTGTATTTTTATTTTGTTTTATTTCAATTCACTGCATATAATTTATGTTTACCTTGAACGTTTGGCATATTATTTATTCAAGTTAAATACACCGCAATACTTTCAAGAAAAACACGTAGTATAGTTTTTGTTTTGCATGGACTGTCTTAATGCTAATATTCTTCGTCAACAGCAAATTCAAATTTTTGAAAATGGGCATAAGAAAGGTAATGGGCTAAAATGTAGAATTCGAGGCCAAAATCTTTTTTCTAGCTAGGTCATCAGTTAGGTAAATGATCATTTTTACCAATAATTTAAAAATATACAGCAATACTTAGGTAACTTTATATTATGAAGTGAGTGTTTTTACATAAAACAAATCATTTATCATCTTATAACCTAGAAGAGAGATTCTGGTTCTGGATTTAACATCTAGGATAGCTAATGTAATACTTTGAATTGCATTTGCTCGTAAAGCTCCACCGGCATAAATTCTATACAATTTCATGAACAAGTTTGGTAGTTATATGGACCAATATGGTACAGTCTGGGACTTTAAACATGATTCGGGTCGAATTTTAACTATATGCAACACATCTAACTAAATATTTTATTTAAATCAAGATAATTGTATTACGATAGAAACATTATAAAAGAAATATCATGGTTAGATTGCCCTGATTATAAACTATGCAGATATTCTTCATAGTATCGGCCACTCCTTTCGTAGAATCGTACTGGAAAACACCACAGATACACCCACCATGACCGTAACACAATTTCAACTGGTTAGCAAGTGTCGGTTGCATTATGACATTTACAAGCATCTCCAGACCAAGGTTTGTCACAATAACAGAGTCATAATAGAGTTGGTCTGTCAGGTATACACTGTATAGGTCAGAATTAAGTTCTGGAGTTTTTGATTATTTCAACGTTTATATTATCATCATTAATTATTATCAAGGGGGGGTATTGCTGTTGTATTACGTATGTTTATTATATGCATTTAAATATTGGGTTAATATAGTTGTCTGGAATTTATATTGAGTTAGAAATATTTATAGAATTGGGTAAATTAAATTGTTAAAATTACTCGAAAGAGTTATTTGTTGACACTTAATTAAATAAATGGTTAATTGTAAAGTTTTATTTATTTTATCAAAGTAAGCATTTGAATTTAATAATTCCTTGCAGCAAAATTATCTTCTCTGTTATTGCAATGAACTGCATTGTTGTTATCAGTAAGTAACTTGAGATTGACTAGGTGGTCTCGTTTTAAAATAGATTTCTGAGTGTAATTGTTGATGGTCAAATTCCGAGATTTAGCGTATATAGTAAAATGCATTTTTAAACTTCGTCAAAAGGAATAAGTACTAACAAGAAGGTTAATTTGGAAAATATTTAATTGTTGTTCTAGTAGCAAATTTATAAATAAAGTATTGACAAATGATTAAAAGGTGTTATGTTTTACGCAATCTGCTTATTATAGGAACACAATGTTGAACAACGTCTCGCCTTTATTGGAATAAAGACTTTATATTTGCAAAAGTGGTTATTTATTTAAAAACAAAGATTCTTATTAATGATTGGCAAGATATAGTATGAATAGTGCAGATTCATCTCATTAGATAATAAATAGAGAAGGTCATAAAAGTATTTTAGTTGAAAAGGGATTTGAATTTGATTTACTTTTTGGGAATTTTGTTAATTAGCTTCACATTTACATATATAATAAGTAGATGGGTCTATAAAAATATTTTAGTTTGAAATTGTTTTCAATGTTCTTTGCTAATAGTCATTTTAATTTTTAAAGGGTTTTCGGTTCGGATGTTTTATATTTTCATTTTGGGCTTTAAATACGTAAATCGTCTATTATTTTGCTAAGAGGAATTATCTGTTTATTTTTATCTTGAAATTTTAGGTATTCCGTTAGTTGTTGGTTATTTCTTTTCAACCAAGTTTTGTTACGACTTGACTTTCTTGAAATCCTTTTCTTAGTTTTATGCAAAACAGTTTTATCTTTTCTAACATGTCTTTTCCGTTTCGGTCTACGTAAACCGTTTTTGAGTGTTTTATTTATTGGGGTCTGTTTACTTTTAATCCGTTTTGACTTTGGGTCAAGTTTCGCTTCATAAGATTTGCGTTTTTTGGGTCCATTTCGTAAATTTTAATTTTTATAGCTGTCAAGCTTATTGATTTTGACTCGAATAGGTTTGGAAATAAAGATTTCTGTATCATTTAAATTTGATTGATCCTTCGGATTTATTTCTCGAATTACCGTCAATGTCTTCTCTATTTGGTTGAGTTAGAAAATTCTGGAAATGAAAAATATGTTCAAAGTCGTTATAATAAACATTGTTTGAAGTTGATTTTTGTTGAACATTTTTATGTTGTTCCGACAGATTTTGTGAAGGAAAATTATTTTCACGTTGATTAAATTAATATATGTTGGGTCAATTTGTGAAGTTAAGTTGTTTGAAGTATTTAAAATTTTGAATTTCTTTGAAGCGGGATTTTTGAAATAGGATGGTTGTAGTAATACAGTTTCTTTAAGAGATGGTTCGTTGAAAAAGAATGGTACTACGGTTTTTCCGTTTCGTTGGATATAATTTCCACGAAAATTGATGCTTGCTCCTAATTTCTTCAACAGGTCGTTTCCAAGAATGCCAATATAATTGGAATGAAAATTAAGAAGGTATACTAAATGTTTTCCTTCTATTTTATCGAGTAAAAGGGAAATAGGAGCTGTAGCTACTTGATTGTGATAGGTTGTACCGTGAGAGATTGTAATTTCAAAAGGATATTAAAAAATGGATTCGGAGTAATGTTTATAAACCAATTCGGGTGAAAGGATAGTTTTGCTACTCCCTGTGTCTACTAGGAGTTTTTCATTTGTTTGGGGTATAATTATAAAGGGGGTAGACGATTTAGGGTTAAATGTAAAGGATTTTAATTGTTCTCCGAGGCTTCTTTGCGAAAATTTTCGTTATCTTCTTCTCCGTAGGTCTCATTACCATGAGGATCGTAGTGATCGTATCAAGGTCAGTGTTAATTTGATTAAAAGGTGAGGTTTTTTCTTGAAATTCTGTTGAATATAATTCTTCAGAATGGAAATTTCGTGGTTGGGGACTTGGTCGAATAAAATCAGGTTGATTTATATTTCGATTGAAATTTGGATTAGGGAGTCTCATGGATGTATTAGGATGTATCGGTCTCGGTTTAATGGTACTAGCTTGCATTGATTCTGGCCCATTTTGTGGTTGAAAATCTCTTTTGGGAGCAAAAACATTAGGTCGGGAATTATTTTCGAACTGTTGAGTTACTGGATTAAATTTAAATTGGTTTGTATTATTAACATTTGGTTTAAATTGATGAGTGGGATTAAAATTAGGCTTTAATTGAGGCAATACGTTCTAGTATGGTTGTAGTTTAAACTGAGGGGGTTGAGAAGTTGGCTGTGGTTTATAGGAACTGCTTAGGGGAACTGGTTGTGGTAAAAACTTAGGTTGTGAGTTATTTTGAAAATATCGTATTTCCAGTTCTTCTTTTATATAAGTTAAGGCTACTTCGAGCGATTTTGGTGCTCTACTACGAAGGAAACTTCCAAAAGGTTCGGAAAGTCCTCCTAAATAGGTTTTAAGAGCTAAATTTTTAGCATCTCGGGCTTGGTACTCTTTTATTTCTTCAATTTTAAAATTCAGAATGGCTAATAAGAATCTAATTCGATTATAAAATTCTACGGGAGATTCTCGTGATAATTGTCTCATACGAGACAGATCGATCCGGATGTTCAGTTCCGATCGTTGGTCTCCGAAATTACTAAGAAAGATGTCTTTTAAAGAATTCCATGAATCAAATACTTGTCCAGTTACGACTTCTAAGGCTGGGCCTTTTAATTGGTTTCGTGCTGAGGAAAGTAAAAGTCTATTTATATATGCCGTTGGGTCGTTTCGTTTCCAAAATTGGTAGAAAATGTCTTCTACAGCTCGAATATATTCGGATAACTCGACGGGGTTTCTGTCAAAGGTTGGAATTTCATTTAAAAGGCTTGTATGAAAGCCAGGTGGGTAGCCCTGTTGGATAGGTGGTGGTGTTACTTGGGGTTGTACTTGAGGTTGATTACCTTGTGCCATTGTAGTATGGCTTTGCTTGCTGATTGATAATTTAGATGGACGTAAAAGTATTGGTCGTTATATCTAACGATTAGTAAATAGTTTGCACGTTAAAATTCATAAATACTTAACAATTTTAAACAAAGTTTGCAAATTACAAACGTAATAAAAATGATTTTTATGTTAGTAAGGGCCTATTCAAGGTGCCTACCCATTGCTTGCAAGTGGGCTGGAAATTAAGTATCACTAGTTGATACACCAATCCGTCTCGCTTACTACAAGCAACGTGAACTTAAATCTAAAGGGTTTAGTATGTATTAAACTTAAAATTAATAAATTGTTAATCTTGTTTGATTTTTGAATATAATTTGTAGACTTGTTTGCTATTTGTTTGCGCAATGCGCATTTAACAATAATAATAATTGATAGTTAGTTTCTTACTCTATCTTCATTGTTGGCTTAAATTTTGCCGTTAAATGACTCCAATAGTCAGGAATGACTCCAATAGTCAGGCTTCTGCAGCAGCTGTGCGTACCTCGGGGGATGCTTGTCCTTTGGAAACGGCGATGCTACGTACAGGTGATGCTCTGGAAACGGCTACGGCCTCAGGCGATGTTTGTCCTTTGAATCGCTGGTTCCCAGATGCAGACTCGATAGGCAAATAAAGACTTAAAAGCCAAGGAACTCGACGATGCTTTTAATTTTCGAAAAACGATGTCCTGAGTACTTTCGCTTATCCTACCGACTGCGCCAATTAACTTTTCTTGACGAAGAAAGGCGTTTTTAAAAATGGTACTTTATTTTAAAAACGCGAAAGACGGAGCCCAAGTTACAAAATGAACACAGTTTACTGTTAAGTACAATAAAATATTTATTCGTCGTGAATTTACACAATATGCACTTGCATAATCACTTAGATACTATTATACAATTTCAACTTAAAACTGGTAATAATGATGTTCAGAAAGGCCGAGGTAAACAGTAACCATGGCTTCTACGGCTTTCTGGGTGAGTATGGCTTGAAAGAAGATAAACGTTTACCCTGGTAAACAGTTTCTATTTTTCAAGCTTCGTTGTAATTCAGACTGATTTGTCCCACGAAGTTCTGGTCTTTATATACTCTTTCTGTGTGCGTAAAAGTCCTTCAGGTGTTTTATAGTAATATTTTCCATTGCCACTGCATTGGTTAGCGTTCTCTTCATATTCCTGAAAATGGAAAGAAAAAAGTAAATTAATTCAGTTTAGTTTTGTTTAGTTCACACCAAGTATAGTGTTACTAATTATGAGAGGAGATTTAAATTATAAAAAAAATCTTTACCTCTGGTTCTTGTTGCTGCTGAGAACTTGCTGTTGTAACTCCAGACAAATTTACGGCAATAACTAATACCAATAGATTCAAAACTCTTACTTTTTTACAATTCATTTTTTGAGATGTTCATAAAATGTTATAACAAAAGGAGGTTAAAAAGTTTGAAATAAAAGAAAAATTAAATTTGAATAAATGTAGAGTGCTATCAAGAGCAGTTCTTGTTTTCACTACTGTGAGTATTTTTATTAATAGTAACCGTTGTTTTTTATAAATCCTAGATATATGTCAGAAAGGTCCGAGTTCCTGTAATTTTGATATTCTTGATCGAAAGATTAATAACATAAAGAGTATGTAGAATTTGTTACAAAAAAATAGAGATACAAAACCATGAACTTGATAACATTTGGGTTAACAGATTATATTTACTTCACACCAGTATTTCTCAATTTTTTCTAACAGCTATCCAGCATAGAAAATTACTTTACATCAAGTATGCTACATTCACAGCTAACAGCTTATAGTGGCATTTTTTATTATTTATCACTGATTTTATATACACCGTTTAGTCTAAGTTTACGTTCACGTCATAGATATAAAAGTAGTGACGTAAGAGTACAACCAAATGTGCAAATAATAACTTTCAAAATTGAATTTTATGAAGAAAGATTATATGCTTTATCGAAAATAATTAAATTTAATTTTCATATATTTAGTAATACATTTATTTATAGAATAAATACAAATAGGTTTTTAAACCAAAACGTAATTTGTTAATTTAATGAGAAAATACACATTTATTTCAACAGAAAAACAGGTTGGTACACCTGTGTACACGACACGCTGTATTGTCAAATTTATTTCTTGTGTTTTCTAAGTTCGGTTTACAATAGCTTGTTACCTATTTTGTATTTACAATTGCATTAACTAAATAGAATTCTAGAGAGTTTCTCAACCACTGCAAATATATCTTAAGAGTGATTCGAACATTTCATCTGTGGAAGAAGTTTCCAGTCCAAAGAGGAAACGAAATCGAAAACAAACTACAGAGATTGATCCTCTGTAGAGGCAATTATTAGGAATGAAATTTATGAAATACATATATAAGAACAGTAAGTACCTGACGTTATGTGTGTGGATGTGCTCTTCAATTGATATACCACATTTGGATACACGAGAACATGTATCACTTAATATTTTGTCAGAAAAATTGAAATCCAAGTTCATGTATGAAGGAAGTAGAAGTTTTTTTGTTTATTGTTTCCAGCCTTACTTTGTGGAACTCCATAATCATGAAATAAATAAAGATTAGTAAAAGTTTCACAGTTTTATTAAAATACAACCTGACAATATTGTTTCAACAGCTATGCTGTCATTATCAAAGGTAATATAATTATAAACAAACACGTCACTAAGGTAGATACAAAAATAGGTAAAATCGGGCATTTACCGTTTAAATTGTTCTTTTTGTAGTTCGGTATATATTGGGCAAACACTTCGAAATTTTGACATAAGATATAAACAACACGTACGTCATTACAAAAATAAACATCCTGAAAAATCTAATTACGCCAAACGCCTTTTAGAACAAAATCACACAATGACTCCTCAAAATAATATTAAATTCCTTCATTTTTGTAACAACAAACGCAGATTAGACATTTTAGAAGCCTTTGAGATATACAAACACAAACTCAGGGTACCTTTAATGAATGAACAACTTGAGCTCAGTAATTCTCCGTTACTGGAAGTATTAGATATTTAACTCTGATTATTATTATTATTTTATCTAGTTACCTATTTTTGTATCTACCTTAGCGACGTGTTTGTTTATAATTATATTACCTTTGATAATGACAGCATAGCCGTCGAAACAATATTGTCAGGTTGTATAAAACTGTGAAACTTTTACTAATCTTTATTTATTTCATGAAGTAGAAATTATTTATCCATTGCCTTACGGCAAATTCGATTCGTATACTGTATGAATGACCATCCAAGACAAGGGATGGATGGAGAATGAACAAAGTCATATTGTTCATAAGAGAATAATTCTTTTAAAAACGTACACTGAAAATATGCAGCAAAGGTGTTGGATCAAACAAGGAATATTCAATTCCATATGGCAACAGAGCATAGTCTGACGTCATAATTTAGTAATGACGTGAACGTAAACTTACACTAAATAACGTATACTACTATGATATATCAATACTATAAGAGAACACCAAAGTTATTGTGTATTTCTATATAATTAAAGGTACTTCTTTATGTAAATTGTACTTTAATTTGTAAAATAAATAAACTATTATTTAACGCAAGCTATTTTTTACAAACAATGATTATTTACAATTTATGATTATGTTTGAGTTTTTAGATATTTACAAAGTTTCTTATTAAAGTTGCTTGTCTGACCATTTTTGATATCGTTAGACAAGGCATTAAAAATACGAATTTCTTCACAAAATAAAGAACCTTCTAAAAAGGACCTATTTATAAACTCAACATTCAAGTCAAATCCTGGTCGCAACATTCGGGAGTGAATATAAAATCTCTTTATTATTATTATATTCCACAAGTATTCAGGAACTGTCTTGTCTGTGTGCCATTTTATCAACAAAAACGAGGTTCGCTCTGCTCAATCGAAAGCCAACCTAGCTATTGCAGCATTGCGTTAATAGGTGTATACCGTATAATGACTGTATAGTGTATACATTAGGGTGGTCCAAGAAAAAAAGCAAAGTCGGAAATCTTATGCTCTCACCCCCTAGGATTATTGTATATCGAAAAAAAGGTACCCCTATTTTTTTATTTTGAAATCGGTCGATGTTTAGGGGTACCTCAAAGCCCTTAAAGTTTCCCATGTATTTTATATGGGAAAAAACACGTTTTCGTAGATTTGGTATAGAATCCTAGAAAATCAACATTTTTCAACCGGACTACTGTGTTTCTCTTCGGAAATGTTCAGAGAATGTCATCCAATAATTTATTTGTTAAATTTTTTATATTAACTATTTTTTACAGACCCGCAAAAAACCCATAAATGAAAGAACCACAGAAAAATCGTTAAAAAATATTTATTACTATTTTTTAATATAAAATATTTTGATAAATAAATTATTGGATGTCATTCTCTGAACATTTCTGAAGAGAAACAGAGTAGTCCTATTGAAAAATATTGATTTTCTAAAATTCTATACCAAATCTATGAAAAAGTGTTTTTTTCCCATATAAAATACATGGGAAACCTTAAGGGCTTTGAGGCACCCCTAAACAGTGTCCGATTCCAAAATAAAAAAATAGGGGTATTTTTTCGATATACAATAATCCTAGGGGGTGAGAGCATAAGATTTCCGACTTTGCTTTTTTGCTGGACCACCCTACTATACATACAGCTTCAGAAACAAGTAATGCGTTGCCTCCTATGTGCGCCTATTCAGTATGCAACACACCTTATACATTCAAATAAGAGAAACATAACTTTCTATTATTAAAAATAAATTAATTCTTAATGCATAGATTATATGAAAATTATGTATAAATACAATAACATGAAAAGAAACTGAAAAATCTGCTAAAAAAGAATAAAAACGAAATTAAAGAAAAAGAATAATTTTAAGGGTTACTAGAAAATAAAGACTTCCATTTATGTTTCTAGTTACTCGTCTTCGTGGCCTGAGTAGAAGGTCGATTTGAGCTTCGCATAGAGCACCGGTATTCACCCATAAGTTTTATTTTTTTAAGAAATTATATTTTTTTCGTATTATGTTAATATTAATCTGTTGATTACATTATTTCATTAGACTTTTTATTGGAATGCAGTTTCAAGAAACAGCAAATATCTGGAGCATGATATCAATGTATGAAGATCATAGGACGTCAGTACCAGTACTTTATCTGCATGATCGAAACAACAAAGCATGGAAGGTATTTAAAAATATTTCTTAAATATTCGAAGAAATGCTTAGTCTTGAAATGTTAAATTCTCAGAAGTTTGTGCCAAAGAACCTAAAAAACCGGTACTTTTTTTCGGTTCCGGTTCTTATTCCGGTACTTGCTTTGAACACATAAGGGTTCAGATTCCGGTTCCGGTACGACACAAAATACGGGTTCTTGTGGTTTTTTAAGGTTCCGGTTTCGATTCTGTCCAAGTCCATGGCTATAACAGCTGCAAATCGGTTGCAGCCCCACGATGGGCCTGCATAATAATAATCGCCCCTTCCTCCCGCGCAAGCTTAATAGCTTCTGGGGCTTGATTTCCAGTTATGGGTAGTAGTCGTTATTATTATATGTATTTTTAACAGGTATGTACTTACAATATATGATAAGCTCGTAGAAACTTGATCAACAAACCAGAAATGGAGTTGCGTCTGAAACAATCACTCAAACAGCCATAGGAACAAGCTGCGATGCTTAGACTATATCTGATGCCCCACTAAAAGATTTCACCTGAAGCAAGGTCGATGTTATACTCATAATAATATTTATTCTGGATCTACGCCTGATCTTTTAACCAGGTCTTAGCCCTGACCAGCCCTCTTCCGGCAGGTTACCGACCCCCTCAAGGTCAGTTATTAACTAAATTTAAAAATGCATTGTTTACAAAATACTAAACATATGACATAATGCTAGTACCTATGTAGTTTGAGACTTTGAGCGTAGTTGTTATTTGTGTGATAGGACACCTACATATGCGTCAAAATATTTCTTGTTACGATTATGCATAAAAAAAATAAAACCCACTAGTATTCAATTTGATTATGTAATATAAACATGTTGATGTCTTATAAATCATTCATATTGTTCTACAATGCGTTTTGTGAAAGCATATCACAACAAAACAATGCGTAGATATTACGTCAATATTACAAATGTTTGTAAATATTAGGTATAATAGACAATGACAGTATATTAAGGCAGGTTAGGAACTGCGTATGCTGCGCATTCAGTTTATCTGAAGCAATTTGTGTTTATTTTGTCTCGGTCTGTCGTTAAAATGAATGAACTTACTAAAGTTCTAACTGGTAACTGGTACTAACCAGTCTTTTCCTCCATGCAGAGCGTACGTAGTGGACCTAGTTTTCGAAAGGTCTACTATGTACCTGAACCTTTCGAAGACTACCATGAAATCGTACATATTTATATAACAGAATAGTTAGATGTATGCAGGGGCGGATTTACCATTTTCGAGTATTCAAGCTAAAATCTTTTTAAGCCCCCCCACCCCCACCGTACTGCCAATAATAACAGTTTAATTACGAGAAACGGTTACAGGGAATAATAATAATAATAATACATTTTCATGAAATAAATAAAGATTAGTAAAAGTTTCACAGTTTTATTAAAATATAACCTGACAATATTGTTTCGACAGCTATGCTGTCATTATCAAAGGTAATATAATTATAAACAAACACGTCGCTAAGGTAGATACAAAAATAGGTAACTAGATAACATAATAATAATAATCAGAATTAAATATCTAATACTTCCAGTAACGGAGAATTACTGAGCTCAAGTTGTTCATACATTAAAGGTAGCCTGAGTTTGTGTTTGTATATCTCAAAGGCTTCTAAAATGTCTATTTGCGTTTGTTATTACAAAAATGTAGGAATTTAATATTATTTTGAGGAGTCATTCTGTGATTTTGTTCTAAAAGGTGTTTGGCATAATTAGATTTTTCAGGATGTTTATTTTTGTAATGACGTACGTGTTCTTTATATCTTATGTCAAAATTTCGAAGTGTTTGCCCAATATATACCGAACTACAAAAAGAACAATTTAAGCGGTAAATGCCCGATTTCATGATATCATGTGTTCTGTCTTTAGCATTAAATAAAAATGAAAAAGTGTTAGTGTTGGTTTTAAATGTTATTTTATAATTGTTGGTTTTTCTTAGTATATGTGCAATTTTTTCTGATATTTTGCCAAAATATGGTATAGATATGTAATTTGTATCTTCTGTTTGATTGTCAATGGGATATATTCTTTTGATAGCTAACCTATAATCTTTTTGTTTAATTAAAGTGTCAATCATGTTCGGATTGTAACGATTTGTATGTGCTAGTTGTTTATTGGTTGATATCTCTTTGCTAAAATCTGGTTTTGTTAGTGGAATAGTTAAAGCTCTGTGTACTAATGATCTGTAGGCTGCTATTTTATGTGTTTTATGGTGACAAGATTCATTTGGTATTGTTATGTCTGTTTGTGTTGGTTTTCTATATATGGAAAATTCAAATAGATTGTGTGCGTTAATCTTGATATTTAAGTCTATAAAGTTTATAGCCCTGTTTTGTTTTGTTTCTAATGTAAAATTTATTTATGCACTTTCATTATTAAAAAAACATCTGTTTAGCGTTATTTACACTTTATTTACAAATATTATTTTAATTACACATCCTATGCAATAATCTAATTAATTATAATTTCTAAACATAGAGCGTTACAGTTCACAATGGCGTACATTTTTAAATTTCCAAAAGCAAACATATGCCTATTATCCCTAAATACTGTTTTATATTGGGGCATACTTAAATACTTAATTCTTCAAGCGAATAATGGTTTAGCTCGTCTAGAATGTCTTGGCCAGATAATGCATCGTTTATGCTTTTAATTAAGTGAAAACCAGGATTTTTGTCTATAACGGATTTAAATTTTTGTTTTATAGTCAAACCCTTTGTCCCTTTTACTTTATTCAAAGAAACAAGTCACAATTTTACATGCTCAAGAGATTCGTCTAATGAATTTCCCTGACTTTTTAATTTCTGAATTACTTTAGCTAAACGCACAAAAGTCAAAACAAACAATAATTCTGCCCTCACCTCCTTAGTATTAAAAGCATCCTGTGCGCTTTGTATGCATAGTGCATCGTGTTTATTAAGTTTATTTACAAATGCTTTAATAATATCAAAATAAGTTGCATAATATTCTGCTGCAGAAAGCCAAGTACCTTGTTATTACAGGCTCACGTGGGAGACGCACTTCTTGAGCAGTTTCCCTAAATATTTGTATGCGATATGGAGCTTTACAAACAATTTTTTTACATCTGAAATTATAGAGTTTACGTTAGGATATATTTCCAGCACTTTTTCCGCAACTCTATGCATTGCATGGGCAAGACAAGTTAAGTGGATCATTTTTTCGTACAGAACTTGTAAGCCTGCTCCAGTCTTGATCATGTACGGTGCCGCGTCGGTGACGAGCAGGAGTACTTTGTTGTACTGTATGCCGTCCGGCCACAAAATAGCCATCGAATCATTAAACAATTTTGCCACAGAACAATGATTGGTGCTCTTGAAAACGTCCATTGCTAATAGATAGGATTTGGGATTGTTCTCCGAATTTAAAACGCCAATTATAACGTTAGCCACGTATCTGAAAACAAAAATTTGATTTTTATTTTATCGAACTACATAATTAGTCGGTTACAAACAATTAGCGCAAAACAGTTATTTAAAAAAAATTATATTTTAATCAAGCAAAAATATTGTTGTGATTAAATATGTAACTAACAAAATAAAACATCCGTAAATTGCTCTGCTATCATTAATTAGTCAAATTTTACTAACAAAACGAAGGAAATGAAGTTTCTACGCACCTTCCAGTAGTGTCAGTAAATTCGTCAATGGAAACCCATATGTAGTTATTCGCTACATGTTTTCTAATTGATTTTATGGTCTCTTCGTATAAACGAGGTAAATAATTTTTCCTGAGTGTACACTCGTGGGGTATTGGCATTTTTAAAATTTCTTCCAGAAAATTACGAAATGCTGAGTGATTAATTTTACTTAACGGGATATATGCAGCCAGTAATGCACTACGTAGTTTTTTATTAAATTCGATCGATTTGCTGGACTCACCGCGCGAATTATTAGGGTACCTGGTAACAATGTTTGTTTTTTTGATTTCAGGGCAACACACTTTTGATGTCGAACCGTGTTCAGATGTTGTGTAACTTGAAAGCGTTTCGTTGCAGTCACTTTATCGTCGCACACTGTACAATACAACACCTTATCGTCAGTTGTAAGAACACTGAATTCCTTAACATAACTTCGAAGTGTAACAACACAGACCGTTTTTCTTTACCCATCTTTACACTCTAAAATTTCAAACTGAAATGCAGTTTGCAATTTCTGAACTGTCTTGAAAAGATGCAATTGAAAGATTAGTAAACAAAAGTACAGGCAAACCTTTCTATGAACAGGAAGTTGTCAAAGGGTCTTTGGAATTTCCTAATACCTATTTATCACAATACCACAGTATGTAAGTATTTAAATTTTAGTTGAAATTTCTTCTTAGAATATTAACAAGTACACAGATGGTTAAGGCAGTAAAATATTTTAAAGCCTAGTATTTAACAATAAGCTTAAATTATGGGTTTCCCCTAGACTCAACTAAGCCGCCCTTGGTTGGTTGTCTAAAATGCTAAAATTATTTAAAAAATATTAGAAATTCCATAATTAAAGCATGTGAAACGCTCAAAAAGTGGTAAAATATGCACACACATTCCAAAATGCTAAAATATGCATGCATTTATAAAAAACACCTAAATATGCATTTATATGCACTTTCAAATTGACATATGTGATTCATATGTGGCTTAAACATATAGAAATATAACTCTGCATATGTTTGCTATAATCAGAAAAAACATGCAAATGCATAGAAATCCTATACCTATTTATAACATTTGTTTTATATTCTAATAATTCACGATGCACGCCTTCAATTCACTGGTTGAGTGCTCGGTCCTTCCCGCGGTGGCGCTTATATATTTCCCACAGAAGCTTCAACGATGTACTGGAATAATCCGCCACGAGTTCTGGAATACTGTAGAAGGCGACGGAACCTTCTCGTTTGTTCGCGGCCCAGCTAAAGGGGTTCTCCCATTCATTACAATATTATAAATCCTGTTGTATAATAACTGTTCAAATAATTTTGCTGGCATGGACAATATAGTTATGGAACAGTAGTTTTCTATTTTAGATTTACCGCCTGATTTATGTACAATCTTTGGTACAATCTTTGCTACTTTCAATTTTTCTGGAAAGGTGTTGATTTTTAGTACCAAATTAGATACAACTAATAATAAGGGATAGCTAAAAATCTCCCAACAGGTTTTAAATACATAAGGAGGAATCAGGTCCAACCGACTGTTTTGGTTTTAGCTTTCGCATCGCTTCCTCGACCTCCCGAACTTCCATTACCTGTATCAGTACATAGGTAAACCCCATTACCTTAGAGAAAGTGACAAGCACGTTATCAATTCTGCGCGATTATGGCTGACAAAGTTCAGCTGTTGCCAGTGGCGTATCAGCTTAGAATGTTCTTGTCTGAAAAATAAACGACTAAATACGCTAAAACTACCTATTAATTTCAAAGCGGTTCAAAGAGTAAGAATTTAGCAAACAGTGATGATAAACCATAGCGAACGCAGGTATAAAAATATGACTCCAACAAACAAAGCGACGGCTCTGAATTTATTTAAGCTGTTCAGGAATATGTTGTTGCTAGGCAACGAAAGTACACTTTCATAAATTCGTTTGTGCGCATGATGACCAGGTGTACCAATCTCTAATTTGTACCAATGAATACTGTGAGAGTTTATGAGTGCACTCTGGTATTGTTTGATTAGCGATGACTTGCGACTATAGACAGTCTCAAAATTTGTGAAATTTCTCTTTTTTCATTACTGATCTGATTTTTGTACTGAGATTTACTAGAATGTAAGCTATTATATATTTTCTTATTTATATAATTCCAAAAATAGTTTACGTTATAATTAATGTCATTTTCAATTGATGCAATATAATTTTCATAAGCTAATTTTGAGCTTTGTTTAATTTTATTTCGCGATCTACGAAATTCCTGCTCGTGATATATATTCTGATGTCTCTCTACGTTTATGATACAGTTTTTTTTAATTTTACATCTGCAACAATTTCAAGTGTAAACCAGATTGGATAGACTGAATTCGATTTATTAAAAATTTTAGGGACAGATCAGACTCGGATTAATTTCCTTGGCACTCTGAAGCTCTTCTACGGCTGGCACCTTTTAATGATATATCATCAATCGATCAATAGTATGGTCAGGTCGATCTGTCCTGCTTTGGAAAAGCAGGATTTAATTTTCAAACCGTAGCGATAATATAACGTCGTTGTCCGGTCGATCTGTTCTGCTTTGGAGAAGTGTACAGTATAGCTGAGGTTTCTGGGTCTCGACAATTTTGCTATTCCCGGGACTGGAGAAATGTTTTTCCGAAAGTCCCGGGAATCCCGGATAGTAATTTCACATAGGTACCTAACACAAAAATCCAAATATTCATTTTTAAAATTGCTTTAATTAATCCTCTTATCACTTTCTTCTAGAAGTTCTCATTGGAAAACGACTGTAAGTATTTAATGAAAAGCACGGCAGTACATAAATAAATTCTTATATCATAAAATTATTTCTTCTCTCTCTTTTATGCCAAAACCTTTCCTGTTTAGTGTTGTATTGTTTGTCGGTAAGTCTTAAGTCGTTCATAGCTTTTTTTAAGGAAATTTCTTCCTGAATATGAACACGATAAATATTATTAGCAATAGTTTTTAATATTTTTTTGAGGTACAAGGTACAATATCTTCTTCACTATTTTTTTTAATGCGATCCGTGCATGCATTGTAAATGCTGCATGCGACGTCTAGAATTCCAACCTTACACGAAATTTGTTTGAGGTAATAATTACATTGGGCCGTTTCGACATTTTTGAAACAATTACAAACTACGATTTGGTTTGTTTTCATCTTGAAGCTAAACAGAAAACATTTTATTTCTAAATTGAATAGATAAATGTAAATAAAAGTCAGATGAAACAAATTCAGAAATCTAGTAAATACGTATTTAATTATGAAAGCGAACTTTCTTGGAACCCTTTATCTATTGAAAACAACCGGTTCATACTTCAATATGAATTTTTTTGTAAAAACATTCTGCTTAGGCTTTAAGAAGAATACCTTACCTGTTTATAAATAAGATAGGAAATTCCGGGTGGAGACCCTTTTGGAATATACTTGAATAGAAACTACAAGTTCACTTATAAAGAATGCTCTGACAAGGCACAATATCTAACTGTACTTTCTTACTGAAACAATTATATAACAAATTATATAATAAAAATAAATATTTATGCGACCTGTTTTTGAACTTTCGGGGTCCAAACTTGGGTCGCGGTCTACGAATCTAGATCATTCCAGTTTATATTTCTTAATAAATTATAAAGAAGGGGAAGGTTCTCTCGTTTGAAGTTATAGTTTGTTGCCAAAATTTCTCGGGAGGCCGGGGGATGTCATATTAAATCAAATATAATTATTACCAAAAAATTATTTTATACAATAAAATAAACTTTAAAGTGAAAACAATTCTTTTTCTTCAGCTGGGCTTTAGCCCCACGAGCCTCGACCTCTGGCTATGTGCCTGCCTTCCGTTCGTCGTGCAATCGATTAAGAAATACTGAGAGAGCTGAGTGACACCTATCATATATTCTATACATATATATATTCTACATAGGTTAGTAAGTCTATAGTAGACAGTTTAAGTTTGCTTTGGCGCTTAATTTACGACGACCAACCATTTAAGTATTGGAGAATATAAAAAAAATCGCAAAAAACCTCTACAGTACTACAAATAAAGAGTGAAATAGAAATCTTAAGTAGTTCCGCGCAACTTTTTTGGATGTTATTTACTGCTAATGATATAATTTATGCTGTTTACAATAAACAGTTTATACAGGGTTATGATAATGTAATGCACAAAATTCATAAAACGTACAACGATCACTTTGGAACAAAATGCAAAAACACGTCAAACGTTTTTTTTTATTCCGCATCTTTTGACATAAGTTACAAAAAGAACACGTCAACTTTGTCAAAGTTATGACGTCATTAACATATTTTTTTAATGGGAAGCTAAGATTGTTATTACGTTATTTGATAAAGCTTGCTTTTTTACACTAGGGAAAAAAGTTGCAGTAGGGCTCACATAAGAAATATGCGGAATAAAAAAAAACATTTGACGTGTTTTTGCATTTTGTTCCAAAGTGATCGTTGTACGTTTTATGAATTTTGTGCATTACATTATCATAACCCTGTATAATTTTATTTAGAAAATTGTACTGTACAAGATTTGATTTTATCCAAACGCTCCATTAGTGTACCTAACCTTATAATTTTCCATTTTCTCATACTCGTATATTACAACGACTATGAATTTAAAATAATTCTAAAGCCCAATGCAAGGTTACAGTAAATATGTTTAAGGAAGTCATAATTTTGTAATAAAAATTTAAACCTTGTATTTTGCGTCTCTAAAAAAACGGTTATTGAATTTGTTTAATGAATTGGCTATTGTTAATTTACAAAACAGTCACTTACTTCAAATACATTTGCGAAGATTACATGTTGTTAATCTAAAAATAAGTATGTTGAAATAGTAATCTTTCGGCTGAAGAAAACTTGACTTGAAAACAAAAATTGAGATATATTATTGATATGATAGCGTTTTTCTTTTCGGGTGGATGTTAAGAAGGATACAGCGAAATGTAATAGTATATTGTGTCTCAAGGGCAGAAAATTAGCATTTGTAGCCCGCAGTTGTTTGATGCCCGAGCGAAGCGTAGCGTAGCGAGGGCAGCGGACAACTTAGGGCTACAAATGCTTTTCGGTCCGAGTGACATACAAAAGTTTTTCGCCTACCTGTTTGAAAGTTTAAAAAAGAATTCCAAAAGTTAAACAGTAACGTAACTTATTAGTAAATTAAATAGGCATATGTTAGAGGGACTGAATGAAAATGAAAATAACGCCAGACGTTTTTAGTAATTTATTAACTAAGTTAACCTAATAATCATTACACTACATACAACACGGCCGTATAGTAAATGTTTTCATTATTATTGGTAAATAAAAGGAACAGGATATGACTTTTAATTAGGATGAGTAATTAATCTATCATTGTATAATTTATTGAAATTACAATTTTCTTTTTATTAATTAATTGTCACAACCTCCATTTATACATACAATGACACTGTGAAAAGAAAAAAACAAACGACAAATTTATCGACGAAGACATGAAAATCAAAGTTATGATCTAAGAAGCCTAGAAAAATTTGACGTATGTTTTTTATATTTTTAAAGGTTATGTAAAAATATGTTTGAAATTACATTTTCCGTCATATTCTGTTGCTAAAAGTTTTACGAATGAGTTATATTTTTAATGTTAAAAACTAATGATTTCATTTTTTGATTAAAATCTTTTTAGGATAATGCACAGGAGTGGTCAAAGTATGACAATTTAAAAAACAATTACAATTTTTACAGTATCTCCAACTTAACATAAATAAATCGTGGTTTCATCTAGTAGTAGTGTAGAGGTTATGTATTTGACATAAGAGGGCAGTAAAAAGTTTGACATAAGAGGCCCGCAAAGAAGCCTTAACTGCCCTCAAAACAGGACTTTTAAAAAGCACTTTCTGATCAGGTTGGCGAAAAAAATAATTATAGAGAATGACGTGAAATTTAAACCTCGAGTTCTTTGACACTTATTCTATTCGGCGGCTTTATTTATAATTTTTGTGTGTACCATTACCAAGAAAAATGGAAAATAAAATCCAGAATTTAACATGGGTTCTTATGGAGACCATCTAACCTCTAGCAGTTTTCACTAAATATTCTGATGAAGAAATGTAGAGAATCTAATAAAGAAACTAAAAAGACATACTTTCGTATTCGAAGAACAATGATGCCCAATATTCGTGTGTCTAGTTAATGCGGTGGATTAGTGGTTTGCGTGTTTGCTTCATAATCCAAGGGTCGCAGGTTCGATCCCCGGCCGAGCTAGTAATTTTTCATAGCGGAAGAAAATTAAAAAACATGCCTTCTTCTCGGATAGGAAGTAAAATTGTAGGTCCTGTGTCAATGGGATGTTTGGCACGATAAAAATCCCTGCTGGGAGTGGAATTCCCCTAGATTATGCTAAATTCTAGTAGGGTTGGCCAAATGATCATAGCAATCGGTGTCATGAAGTACGAAGAATGCTCTGTCATTCTGATTCGTCGCCCAAAAATAAATAAATAAATAAAAATAATTGGAAGTAAACAAAACAAGAATTTTTCACGACATAATGTGGAAAGACCTGATATGTGGCAATACCTGATAGCGTGCAAATTCAAATAACAGAACAGAATGATGACATATAATGCCTATTATAATAATCATAAAATAGAATATAAATACAAAGATTAGTTACAGTTTCACAAGTTTTATTAATATCTTAACCTGACAATATTGTTTCGACACTTTGTGTCATTATCAAATGTAGATAAGATTGATAAACAAACACGTTGCTAAGGATAAATACATACAGAAAATAGGTAACTAGATACAATACATAACAAAAACTAAATATCTAACACTTCTAATAAAGGAGAATTACTAAGCTCAGTTTGTTCATTCATTAAAGGTACTGTGCGTTTATGTCTGTATATTTCAAAAGCTTCTAAAATGTCTAATTTGTGTTTGTTGTTGCAAAAATGTAAGAATTTAATGTTGTTTTGAGGTGTCATTGGGTGGTTCTGTTCCAAAATGTGTTTGGCATAATTCGATTTTTCTGGATGTTTAAGTCTATAACAGCGTATACGTGTTCTTTGTATCTTATGTCGAAATTTCTAAGTGTTTGTCCACTATAAACCGAGTTACAAAACTGATTCATGTCATCATAAAATGCATAAACTAGCGGCTTCTAGATCTTTAGTACACCGAGCTTTAACTACTCCAATGAAACGATCACATTTTGATAAAGAAATTTAAAGAAACCGGCTTTTCTAAAAACTCTGAAACACGTCGATTTTATTTTTTGAAAATACACATTAATATGTGCGACTCACTGCCGACTTTGTTTGTTAGTTATGACGTTAGTTATCACCATAAAATCTAAATGACAATATAGATTTTTAGTAGTGGAATCCGATAGTAATTTTTCTTCCCTTTATGGCCATGTAAATAAATCATAAGGTTGTATAACAAAAATTCTGAGAAAAACCGAGCTGAATATTTAATGTTGATATGGTACTTATAACACTTATAACTTCTAAAACATGATAAACGAAAAATTCTAAACTGAACAATGAAATTAAAGCAAATGTTGTAGTATTTTAATATGGCAATTTAGAATAATTTCCTATTAAATACACTAGTATCAACATTAAATGTTCACCCCGATTTTTGTGAGAGTTTTTGTTATGCAACCTTATGATTTATTTGCATGCTCATAAAGGGAAGAAAAAACACTACCTATCGGATTTCACTATTAAAAATCTATATTGTCATTTAAATGTTTTTGTGATGATGACATAATAACTAACAAATGAAAATCGGAAGGTGAATTGCAACAATTGTAGTCAAGCAACACCACCTACATAACAAGGCCTACCAACCACATAGTGACGTCACGACAAAGAAGTAATCATCGTCAGGTAATTACCGAATCTTTTATTACTCATTTTACATTGGAATTTTAGCTAATAGGCTGTCTTATTCCACCAAAAATAAAAGATTTCCCAGAATATTAATTAAGAATGAGTTTTTAATTGGCAGGAACACGGCGTTTGAAAATTCTATCGTAAATTTAAAATACCAACTTGTGTTTATTATGTATTTGCAATTAAATATCTTTAAAAATAAAATGTTTGTAGTAGTTAGGCTAAGTCGATGGTAATAGGATGTGCAAAATAACTCATAGAATAAGAATCTTAAATCAACTGGCGGTGACAATGCATAAATAATCAGAAAATCAACGCTAAAGTTGCTATTTTGAGGTTACAGTCAAGGCCGTACCCAGAGAAAAATTTTGGGGGGGGTTCTAAAGTAAATAATGCAATGTAATACATTTTAACAAATTTTATTACACATCATATAAACTACAGTGAAGTCTCGCTAATTCGTACTAATTAAAACAAGGGTAATCAGAATCATCGCGATTTCCGGATTACCGCGTCTGTAGAGTTTACTATGTTCTATTTGTAAATAAATGCAATTAAATCATTCTGCAAAAATATTTATTTAAAAATAAATAAAACTACAAAAATATTTATGCAAAAACTGTTTTAAAAACACAAAAAATAATATTCCGCATTAATATGTCATTAAAAAAAGCGGTGATTTTTGTAGTAGAGTCAATTTTTGCATTAAGTTCTTATTTTTTAGTATCTAAAGATACAGACTTGAAATCTTTTGTAATGCCTTCAGTACTGGACCAATATAAAATATTATATGCTTAAAATGGGAGCACGCCCCCTCGGGGGGTTGAAACCCCCATTTTGTACCCCTAATTTAATAACGCAACCAAATTGAGCGAAATTTATATTAGGAGGGTTCTTGGGGTCGCTGATTATGAATCCAATGAGAAAATCGAAAAATTAAAAATGGCGGACCCAAAATGGCGGTCCTAAAATAACGGCATTTGAGATTGAGAATGCGATTTACGCCGTTTGTATTGATTTTAGAGAAAAACTCGAAGAGTCAAAAAGTGCTTAAAAGTGCTTAAAAAATAAGACCTTAATGCAAAAATTGACTCTACTACTAGGGCAGAGCGAAGGGGTTCATAATAAGGTAATCAAAATAGTGTATTCCTTTGCAAAATCACATTATAAACACTTTTTGACTCTTTGAGTTTTTCTCTAAAATCAATAGAAACGGCGTAAATCGCATTCTCAATCCCAAATGCCGTTATCTTAGGACCGCCATTTTGAATTTTTTAACTTTCTCATTGGATTTATAATCAGCGACTCCAAGAACCCTCGCAACATAAATTTCGCTCAATTTGGTTGCGTTATTAAATTAGGGGTACAAAATGGGGGTTTCAACCCCCCGAGGGGGCGTGCCCCCATTTTAAACAAATAACATTTTATATTGGTCCAGTACTGAAGGCATTACAAAAGATTTCAAGTCTCTATCTTTAGATAGTAAAAAATAAGAACTTAGGCATGTTTTTTGCAAAAATTGACTCTACTATTGCTGGTTTCGTGTTTTTTGAACTTAATACGTTAGATATGATTTTCTTTTAAATCTTCCGGCATCACAATTGCTTCAAATTTTTTACCATCCAGTGAAAAGCCGCCGCTTTGCAATTGTTTCTTAAATGTTGTTAAATGGTTATTTCATTGCGTACGAATCACTGAACAGTTCTTCTCCTGCGATTTTAAGCGGGACTGCTTCCACTGTTTCGTATGCACCGCATGGTGCTGGATAAAGGTTGCCTTTTCGGCCAAAATTCCGGAGGATATCAGTGACATATCGTATCTAAAACCATGCAAACAACTTTTCTTCCATCTCCCGATATCACGCAGGTTTTAACGTTCTTTTTTAACTTTGTTATATGATCCTTCAGATTTTGTAACAAATCTGGAAATGTATAATATTTAAAGTTACAATGCGGTCTTTTTACATTTAACAATTTTTAAATTTAGCACAAAATCTTTTTATGTATGCCGGAGATACATAAAGTCGTAATTCGTAAAAGAAGTATAAATTCTTTTTTAACTTAAACCTTTGTAACTAATATGAACTGTGAAGTTGCAATGTAACCACTTTTAAAAAATACGTGACTTTTTATAATAGGAATTTGTCATTTGTGATCAATATAACGTAAACATAAATGAAATAAAATCTTATTTATCTTATCTACAACGGTAGTTTTGTATCAAATTACACATCTGAATACCCATTGCATTAGTTACTATAAACAAAACTTGATGAATAAAAACAATTAATTCTAAAATTCGAATTACCAAAACCTTAAATCCGGATTACAATGAAACCAATATATATAACTTGCTGGTCCGGATTATAGTGATATTCGGATTAACGTACATTCGGATCAACGAGACTTCACTGTATATGCTATTTACATCACAGTAGAATATCTAAACTTCGTTATATGTCATTCACAATACAAAATCCAATTTCCCTTGATCTGTTTTACTAAAGTTGGTAAATTAAGTTAATGTTTGTTGTAACTTGTTTTTTTTTATATAAAATACAACTGTATATATTTTATTATTTAGTACATTCCAGTCCAGGGCTACTATGAATAGTTTATATTTAGAAAAACTAAGGGTGTTTAAACAAAATTGAAAAATGTGAATTAGTGTATGGGATGTACATAAAACTAACTGATTTTCACCTTATTCCAGATATATTTTACAAATTTCGGGGGGAGGGGGGGTTTAACCCCCTACCCCCCTGTGCACGGCCTTGGTTACAGTTATACTTGACAGAAAGATTATATAATTCTTATGTATTTTTGCGAAGTTTTTTTAAAGAAAATCCCTTAGTCGCGAGGATCTTGGGTGTTTTAAATTTACTAAACCTCCTTTGGTAAGTGTAATTACTACTGCTAAGACGCCAGAGTACCATCAGTTTTATCAAGCAATTATTAGACTCTTTAATAAAACGTGTTAGCATCTTACGAAACAGGTAAAAAGCAAACCAAATAAAAACTAACTACAGAATAATTTGATGGCATATAATTTACTCGGTGAATTTTATGAATCCACTTTCTTTACGATTCGTCGTCTTTCGGAAACTTAAACACGTGCCTTTTTTGTTTTTCATTGCAATTACCGTTGCACCGGGTACACAATAACACAACACTTTTTACTTTATTAGTACTACATTATATTAATTATACAAGCTAATAATATGCTACACATATAAAAATTACAATGCACCAGCCAACACAATTACACATTTGACATAATACTATTATAGTTTAATTCTTTTGTTTGTCGTTTGTTTTTGCCTTTTGTATGTGACGTCACTATGACGTTTACAATATATTGTAAGGTCTTAGTTATATAGGTGGTGTTGATTCAAGGCAACCAATGTAAACAGAAAGTCAAAAATTATTCATAAAGCAAAGAGTCAAAACATTCATTCTCTCGTCTTTAACAGTAGAAGAATAAAGCTTACAAACTATAATCCGGTTGTTAAGCAGCTTATTAGTACTTAAAAACCAAAGCACGCTGATATACATGACATAAGTCACAAATTTAAAAAAAAATATATTAAGTACAATGAATACTCTTTTAACTTTTAAGTAAATCGTTATGATCGTAGATAAAACGTTGTAATGCCTGGTTTAGACAGTCATTAGAATATAGTGTTTACTCAGATGGGTTTATACAACTCACGTATATTTACGAATTGGATTTATTTTAAATTCTACATGTTACTTCTTAAATTAATCGTTAGTGCGCATGTCGGCTAGGAATAAAAACAGCTTGGCCACTACGTTATCATGAAATTGCTCTTGAAAAATTCAAATTCTTGTGGCGGTATTGCGCACATATGGCAGTATGCGCGCGCGTGTATATTAAATTTATAGTTGCTGTATAAATCAGCGTTGCCAACTGTACTATAATTATAGTATTCATACTATAATTGGGTCTACCGGTACTATGATGTACCTTTAAAGTGTAAATAGTACGCCAAATGTACTATATTTCTTTCTGTAAATGAAAACACCATAATAAAAATGATTTATATTTTTGTATCGTTAATAACAAACAATAAAATTCTTTTAATAGGAACTTGATAAAAAAGGTATAAATAATTATTTATGCCTTTAATTATACCTTAAATTATAATTTAACGTAGAAATAATTAGTTGTTTTGACTACATAAAAATTTCCGAAATAAATGAGTAAGCATAGTAACATGGGAAATGCTGGTCTTTAGTTATCTAATGCTATTAAATTTCGTTTTAACCTTATAGCGTTTAGCTGATTTACATTAGACATTCTGAACATTTAGAAAACTTACTGAGTACTATAATTTTTGGTAAGAGTACTACAATTTTAAATGCTACTATTCCTGTACTATTTCCGTTTTCATCCAGGTTGTAAATACTGGTATAAACCGGCATTAATTTTCTTTACTTGTTTGTTTGTTTTGTTTGGTTTTGGGCGAGAATCAGGATGGCGGAGCATTCTTCGTACCTCATGGCACCGATTGCTTTGATCATTTGCCCGACCCTACTAGAATTTAGGCGAATCTGGGGGAATTCCACCCCCAGTAGAGATCTTTATCGTGCCAAACATCGCATTGACACGGGACCTACAGTTTTACTTCCTATCCGAAAAGAAGACATGTTTTAAATTTTTCTCCGCTACGAAAAACTACCAGCTCGGCCGGGGATCGAACCTGCGATCTTTGGGTTATGAAGCAAACATGCAAACCACTAATCCACCGAGACTGGCTTTTTCTTTACTTGTTACGTGTTAAATTAAATTTATATTTTAAGTGGCTTTATAAACCAGGCATAAGATACACATGTAAAAAGCAGGGACCGGAATCCTTTACTAATATAGGTTCCGGTTCCAGTTCCGACTCTTGGAAATTCAAAATAAGGATTTCGATTCCGGTTCGAAATTTTAATTTTCTAAACATTAAGGTTCCGGTTCCGGTTTCAGTATTTTTTAAGTTCCATAAGGGTTCCAGAAGCAAAAGTAATGACGTCACGTTTTATGTTAGTATATAGCTTCAAATATTTCCAAACAAATATGACCTTGATAACTGACAGTTGATGCATGTTAGGTTAAAGTATTGTTTATAACATGGTTATAAATATATTTGCTGGGTCTGGTATTTCTACTCTTTACTCTGAAAGCTCTATTACTATAGTTACAATTAGTTACTACAATAGATACTATAGAAACTAAGTTCTTGGAGTAAACAGATGTGAAATACCAAACGCGGCTATTGTAAATTTTTTCAAGTTGAAATTTGTTTGAAGATATTCAGGGCTACCAATATAAAATGTGACGTAACACTTTTCTAGTCAATTCACAGACTATTGGTCAATTAGTAGTAGAAGTGGATCTAGTATCAATATTAATTCAGTAAGAAATGGTTATGGTAACGCTGTTGGGAGAATGTCTGGAGAACGTTGAACTATTATTGTTTATTTACTACACCTTTTCCAATTGTATTTCACAAATCGTCAATTGTATTTCAGATTGGTCAAATTAATTTCAAAAATAATCAGTTGTACGATCAGTTTTGTCATTTTGATTTCAAAAAGCGTTATTTGTATTTCAAAATGGTCAGTTTGGTTTCTGAAAGTGTCAATTGTATTTCAGTTTAACCATTTATAAATAAGAATTTGTCAAATTAATTTCAGAAGTCGTCATTTGTATTTTCGAAATCATCATTTGTATTTCAGAAAATGTTAAATATATTGCAGATTTAAAAACAATCCATGGTATAAGCTGATATATTTTGTTGTCATGAAAATGATTTTGTTTTGTAGTTTGTTTATATTATCGAGAGTTTACATTGTTAAATTCTTACATTGTTCTTTAGTGTGTCAATTTCGTGCTATATCCAATTTATCTTCTCTATAGTCAAATGGAACTCCAAGATAATTGTGGAATATGTCGAATGTCGATGTTAAGAAAATCTATATTAAGACTGCAGCCATGCAGACGTATTTTTCATGAACACTGTGTTGAGTTTCTCTTTGTTGAAAGGGAAGATTATATTGAAGAAAGAATCTGCCCGATTTGTAGAATAGCTGTTGTTGGCAGGATTGCAGTAAGTAAAAAAAATATAAAAAAACGCTACAAGGGACAGGGAAATTATAGTTACCTCTACGAACCGGGTAGAAAATTGTGTAGCATTAAGCAAACAATTAAATGTCGAGTATAAAACTACCTCTCATTGGGTTCGTTCAGGAAATGAAAATAAACTACGAAAAGGAGAAAAAAGCCAAAAATCTGAAATGATCAACAAGTTGATGAAATAATTGGATGGATAGAAGAAGATTCCAGCCTTACTTTAGGGCAAATTAAAATCTACATGTTTGTGTTTCAACTGTGGGTAATTATCTTGACGGTAAAATGTTTACAATAAAGCAAGTACATTACGAACCGGTAACAATGAATTGACCAGAAAATAAAACGAGAAGAGCAGAATATGTTCAAATTTTGATACAACTTATTGCACGAGGAAAGCAAATTGCGTGGATTGATGAGACAAATTTTAACTTGTTTTTCAGACGGAAACAAGGTCGTGCAAGAATTGGAAATCGTGCTGTCCAATTTCGACCTGCATCAAAAGGACCAAACATTCACTTATTCGGCGCAATATCTGCTGCAGGAGTTTTAGGAATGGATCGTAAAAGAGGTTTTTTTACAGCTCAATCTGCTAACGAATGGGTTGTGTCATTATTTGAAAGATGGCAAGACATAGGTAATCAGTTGAGTGATTTAGTCATAGTAGCTGATAACGCCCCTTGCCATGCTTTTCTTGAAAATGTAGTAGATGGAACTCAGGTTACACTATTAAAGATGGCACTCACCCATGTTAAAATCTGGCACGTCCTGGAATTGGCGAACAAAGACTGGTCTATCTGGAAAATCTTGTAGATCAAGCAAAAAATATAATTGTTGGTGGAGATTGCGCAAGAGCAGCACAGCATGCTACCATCCATCATGTAGCTGCATTAGCAATGGAAGATATGCCTGTTGGACGCTAATTTTTATATGTAGTATTATTACTGTTTTTAATGTTTTTGTTTTGTTCTTGTATGTTTTCGAATTTGTTTTTGTTAGATATTAATTGAGCTGCTGTATGTTGTATGCACTGCATATTATGTAGGTACATATGAATTACGCATAAATTTACTAAGGTAGTTATGTACTTTTATAATATAAATAAATTCATTGATACATTATACAGTGAGATCCAAATTGAGTGAAGACAGTTTGAATTCCGCGCCTTATGTTTTAGTGAATTTCACGTTGTTAGAGTAGCACTATTGAAATGTGTTGTGTAAAATTGCAGAGCCACTCGTCACTTTCTCGTTTACATAGTTGTGCTTTGCTACGTTGTTCCGGGTTTTCATTGAATTTTTGCTTTATGTTGCTTGTTTTCTTATTTTACAAAACAGTTTTTTTTAGAACTACGGTTTGTTAGACCATTTTATTATCAAGTAAGCTTATTATTTAAAATGAAGGAAGTTTATAAGCTATATTATTTTGAGACGCTGCTGTGAAATAAAAGAAGCAGAAAAGTATCCTTTTGCCAATGTGACAATAATTTAACATGGCGGTAAATTCAAACCGTCTTCAATCAATTTGGATCACCCTGTACATAAAATTTTAATTTGAGTGTGGAAATATTATGTGATTTAAAATGTTCTGTGTAAAATGTACAGAAAAAGCACGGAAAAGTGAATTGTGGACTCCCACTTTCTGGCACGCAAATTGTTTTTTGATATCATTGACGTGTTCTAAAATTATACAGACATATAGATATCTAATCTGAAATACAATTTACTTTTTCTGAAATACAAATGACGCTTTCAGAAGTTAAATTGATGAATTTGAAATGCAAATAACGCTTTCTGAAATTAAATTGACTAATCTGAAATACAAATGACGCTTTCTGAAATTAAACTAACCAATCTGAAATACAAATGGCGCTTTCTGAAATCAAATTCACGAAAATGAAATACAAATGACGCTTTCTGAAATTAAATTAACAAATTCTGAAATACTACTGGAAAAGGTGTAGTAGAACCGAAATGAGGAACCGAACAATACCGGTTCTTTCGAAAATTTGTAACGGTTCGGGTTCTCATCTTAACATTAACACGGATTTTAGTAAGGGTCCCGATTCCGGTTTCGGTTCCTTAAAAGTAATTGGTTCCGTTTCCGATTCCGGTTCTTTTAGGTTTCTGTTCCAGTCCCTGGTAAAAAGTCTCTTCATTGCACTCACGTTTTTTAAAACACTTCGCTCGTAACTCGTACGTGCCTTAAACCGTTCGCACAATAAAGAATGACTTTTTATACTTATATCTTAAATTTGATAATTATTAATTATAAACTTTATTCGAAACATACAGGCAAAGCCTAATTACATGTTTCTATAAACTGTAAATAAGTAAATAACAATGGACCATACAACAACAAAAAGAAAGACATTATATTTGATGTGCTGTTTCATTAAACTTAACTATATATTACGTACATAGTGCTATGATATGGTTAATTTAATTTATGAAAAATAGAAACTGTCTGTGGCGTGAAACTGTGTTTGGGCGCCATAAAAATTTTATTCGGATAAGCGCTGTACTAGAATATATTTTACAACACTTGATCACAGATTAATTTATTTCTAAAAGACCACTATCAAATTTGTTTAAAGAATTGAAGGTAAACTGAAAAGTTAAACCAAAACAAACACCACTTACCTTTATAATGAAAATAAAATTCTGCACCGGCATTGATTTAACAAACCAAAGGCAAACTCAGGAAAAATAGCATGAGAAAAATATTCAGGCGGGTCGCTCTTTGATAAAGTAATAAAATATTGTTCATATTCTTTCTGTAAAACACTATTTAGGACACACAAAATAAAGAAAAACAAAACACAAATAAATTTCTTTTGAAAACATTTAAATGGAGAATTTTATTTATTAACACAAAAAAAATCAAATTAAATTTAGATTACCTGGAGAGAAACGAGAATAATTATAAACAACTAAGAATACATAAACATGAAACAAAATTGAATAAATATTGGTGTCAAATGGCTTTAATGAATTAAGAATTAAGAGACAATCTAATTCCCTTTGTCCTATTTAATTTTTAATTGATTAAACCAACAATGTTAAACTACTATTTAATAACTAAAGAAATAAACGAATGAAAAATTTAAAGTTGAAGTTTGAAATTAAAAATTTCTTTTGAACTCAAAAAATTTCGCGCTACACAAAATTTAAAAGACACACAAAGTCGAATAGCAGTTTCCTGTAATTATTGGTGAAGTTACCTGATTATATGTTGACAAACTGACTTATCAAACCAATCTCCAAATTGAATTTTTATTTGTGTAGCTTGAATATAATTATTATTTTATAAAGATGATACATGAATGTTACATAACGTGAGTACATTCTATACATTTGGTTAATTGCACAACCTTTCCAATTTCCAACCGCATTCCCATTTAAAATAAGATTCCATAAATTTTCTCAATAATCTTTAAACCATTTAATCCACTAAACGTTCACGACACTTTAATTAATTCACTTCCACTTTAATAGTTTATTCAAATGTTAATTGTTATTCAAACTTAAAATTGACTTACTAAAAAAAATTTAAATTTCCGTGACATTTGACATAACCTCACTTTTTGGCGTTTAAATTGACGTAAGATTTAACACATAACCTCAAAATCTTATCAAATTATTGTGCCAACTGTCATGGCTTCTGCTTCGTATCAAAATCGAGAAGCAAGTGCCCAGAATTTGGTGCTCTTTTTATAGTATTTGAAAAACAATTGAACATCGTAATTGATTTATTTAGTTCGGAACTAGAAAATCAATATCTCACAAGAAAACAATCGAACATCAGTAAAAGTTTCACAGTTTTATTAAAATACAACCTGACAATATTGTTTCGACAGCTATGCTGTCATTATCAAAGGTAATATAATTATAAACAAACACGTCGCTAAGGTAGATACAAAAATAGGTAACTAGATAAAATAATAATAATAATCAGAATTAAATATCTAATACTTCCAGTAACGGAGAATTACTGAGCTCAAGTTGTTCATTCATTAAAGGTATCCTGAGTTTGTGTTTGTATATCTCAAAGGCTTCTAAAATGTCTAGTTTGCGTTTGTTATTACAAAAATGTAGGAATTTAATATTATTTTGAGGAGTCATTGTGTGATTTTGTTCTAAAAGGTGTTTGGCGTAATTAGATTTTTCAGGATGTTTATTTTTGTAATGACGTACGTGTTCTTTATATCTTATGTCAAAATTTCGAAGTGTTTGCCCAATATATACCGAACTACAAAAAGAACACTTTAAACGGTAAATGCCCGATTTCATGATATCAAGTGTTCGGTCTTTAGCATTAAATAAAAATGAAAAAGTGTTAGTGTTGGTTTTAAATGTTATTTTATAATTGTTGGTTTTTCTTAGTATATGTGCAATTTTTTCTGATATTTTGCCAAAATATGGTATAGATATGTAATTTGTGTCTTCTGTTTGATTGTCAATGGGATATATTCCTTTGATAGCTAACCTATAATCTTTTTGTTTAATTAAAGTGTCAATCATGTTCGGATTGTAATGATTTGTATGTGCTAGTTGTTTAATGGTTGATATCTCTTTGCTAAAATCTGGTTTTGTTAGTGGAATAGTTAAAGCTCTCTGTACTAATGATCTGTAGGCTGCTATTTGGTGTGTTTTATGGTGACAAGATTCATTTGGTATTGTTATGTCTGTTTGTGTTGGTTTTCTGTATATGGAAAATTCAAATAGATTGTCTGCGTTAATCTTGATATTTAAGTCTAGAAAGTTTATAGCCCCGTTTTGTTCTGTTTCTAGTGTAAATTCTATGTTAGGGTGGATACTGTTAATAAGAATTAAAAAATCATCACGGAAAGATGACAAATGTTCCTTTCTTTTGATATATAATATGCCTATGACAAAGCAATTAAAACTGCAGTATTTGAATTACAACCACCTTGGATTTCCTTACAATCATGGTTTGATAAAAATTCAAATAAAAACATTTTCATAGCTTTTTACATCCTTTTCCAAACATAAACTTAAACGTAAGATCCTATTTACTACTATTTACATTCACTTTGACACCAAAATCCTAAATATAAACAATATTTTACCATTACAGCAAAACATGTTAAATCGTTCAAATTTTGAACTACAACGGCTGAGATCTTCTTTACAAAACTTGTTTCACTTGAAACTTCTATTGCTAAAGGTGCAGTAGAATCTAATTATCAAAATTACAGCAAAACATTTTGGCTGCAAGTTCAAAGATTATTGAAAATTATGCAATTATGCTGAAATTTGTTGCATCGATAAACCAACATGGGGTTTACTTGAAATTTAAGAATAAAAACTGTAAGTATTGTGGTGATACCTTTCCAATTATGCCTTTTATAATTTCCAGGTGAAAATACACCTTACGATGGCTTCAAATATGAAAAACCAAGTCAACCGATCTATCTACATGTAAATCGTAGCTTGTCTAAATAAATTTTCAATTTTAAGTGAAAAATCCTATTAAGATCCACTTTTTATTATCACCAAGTTATGTAGAGTGTATCCTTTACTTATTAAATAACAAAATTACTCAATTTTCTCAAATTTAAAAAAATTGTTTTATGAACGCCTGAATGATAGGCAATCCAAATTACCTATTCAAAATTTTTTACTGCAGATAACACAGCAATATGTATAACAATTCAAGAATGCAATTGAGTTATAGATATTACAAGAGTATAATATATTATATTATTATTATTATTATCAGATATATTTAGTTTTATATTATTTACGAATTATATTAACCATATGACTGTTACAGTATGAATGTGATCACTTTCAATAATATTTAATTTAAGTTAATTTGTCTTAAACTGCTTTTAAAGATAGTTAAAGTTACTCCAAATAAATTCAACTGAGCATAGAATTTGTTTAGTAATCGAGCAATAGTAAACACTGGGGATGGAGTCCTTGTGCTGTTTATAATTCTTGGAATAGAGAAAGTTAAGGTAGGGCGAATACCATGTGGAGGCACCCGAATAGCAATATCAGACAGTAAAACAGAACAATCTACATAATAATTAAATAACTTGAATGCAAAAATCAGTATATGAGCTATTCTCCTGTACAATAGAGTTTGAATATTAAATTCTATTCGTAAGGGTTGGTACGACTCAAATTGGGGACTAAATCCGTATGTCTTATAATGTAAAAATTGAATAAATTTATTTTGAACTCTTTCTAAGGAATGTTGCAGATGTAGAGTGTGTGGGTACCACACCACGCATGCGTATTCTAGGCGAGATCTTATATAAAGGTTATATAAAATAATGATCGATTGCACGTTATTAAATTATTGTGTGTTTCTAATGATAAAGCCCATCATTTTCATACACTCATTTGTCACGAATTCTACATGGTAATTAAACAAAAGATTTTTTGTGAAGTGAACACCTAGGTCTTTCACTCCCGTAATTCGTTGCAATCCATCATTATTCATTGTATACTGACTAAGTATTATATTCTTCTTTTTTAAAGTATATGTCATGATAAAGCCATTTACTAATATTGAACAGTAACCTGTTTTCATAAACTCCACAGATAGATACTGTCAATGTCATGTTGTAACAGGAGAGCATCATTTTCATTGGAGATAGTCTTAAAGAGTTTTAAATCATCTGCATATTAGAGGCACTTAGAGTTGTTGATAACTTGAGGTAAATCATTAATAAATATAAGAAACAACAGAGGTCCCAAATTTGAGCCCTGCGGTACCCCCGATGTGGGATAAAAAGATGATGAATATGCTCCCTGAAAAAATACTGCTAGATCTCTATTAATTAGGTATGACTTTATAAGCTCTAGTAGTGGTGGGGATAAGCCAAACTTTTTTAGTTTTTTTTAATAGTAAATAGTGGTCTACCTTATCAAAAGCTTTTTTAAAATCTGTGTATATGACATCCATTTGCTCACCTGTGTTAATTTCTTTACTTACTTCATTTACAAAAATTGTTAAGTTGGTAACAGTAGACTTTCTTTTAACAAAGCCATGCTGCGCTTCAGAGAGGCTATTCTTTGTGTGATCAGACAGTTTTTAGCATAATATAGATTCAAAGATCTTTGCGGGTACAGGTAGAACAGAAATTGGTCTGTAATTTTTTACTTCATTCTTAAGACCAGACTTAAAAATTGGTACTACTTTGGATTTCTTCCATGAATTTGGGAATTTATTATTTTTTAGTATTAAATTATATAAAAATAGTTATGGAAGTAACAAACTATCTGAACATCCTTTCTATATATAGCTTGGGATTCCATCTATGCCGCAACTCTTTGAGGATTTTAATCTTCCAATAGCTTTGAGATGTCTTTTAAGGCAAAAGATTTTATATGTAAATAATCAGATAACTGATCATCGTTGTCCGTATCCTCACGTAGGTTCTCATCACTTGTTCCATATACTGATGAAAAATGATTGGCAAAAGCATTAGCGATGTCTTTGTTATTTGTTAATTGTTTATCACTAACGTTGAATGTGAAAATGTTATTGTATTGACATTTTTTGTTTTTTATAAAATTCCAAAACGCGTTGGGTTGATTACTAATTATAAGATCATTTTCAATATTTTGAATGTATGAGACATAACTATTTTGAATATCTACCGTTAATTCTGCCCTAAGATATCTAGTCCAATAACCAGAGCAAAAAAAGTAGATTCATAATGCAATCTTCTACAGAATTGATTTTCTTGTTGGAAAATGTTCGGGGGTGTCCCCTGAATGTAACGACAAGTTGGCGGGACGGGGGCGGTTGAGCGTTAGCCGCTATCTTGGAAAACACGTTTTATCAAATATCTCGTGAACCGTGCATCGTACGACAAAAATAGTACAGATCATTTTCCTAGATAAAAACATTTTCTACAACTTTTATTCGAAACTTTTTTCTGTATAGTCCATAGGTTTATATTTATAGCGCGCCAAACTTTTTTCAACATGGTTATTGGTAAATATATAGTTAACGGTTGATGATATATTAAAAATGGTAATAACCAAATTTGTAGAACACAAAATTTCCAATAAGATTTATTTGAAGTATTTTTCTATAAAATTGATACTTTAAGAATTATAGCTTGGTAAAATATTGCACCGCGTGAATTATTAGCGGAAATGTTGCTCGTAGTACACGGAAAGCATTTCATAACACATAAACCGGCGAAAAGTGTTCAGATAAATGACAATACTGTGTAGCGAATCTATTAGTATTAGTATAACAATAATGTGAAGAAGTACTCATAATTTATAGATCTTTCTTACTTGCATGGGTAGAAATCATACAAAATTGTCAATGTAGCAAGATACAATTGTTTGTACATCACATACATCATAAAAATGAATAATAATAATAATAATGATGATGATGATGGTGATGATGATGATGATAATAATAATAATAATAATAATCATCAGAAGGAAAAGGTGAAGAAAAGGATAACAGAGTTCAATGAATGTAAATTAATTTTTTGAAATAAAAAACGGATTAAAACATTTATTTATACAAAAAGTGGCACGTTATCTTACGTCATAAGCCTCATCTGTTTCGATGATGAAGGAAGACACTCATCACCTTCCACATCCCTGTCTTCTGCCTCCGCTGTATCCGTAGGAGATGAATCGAAAATTTCATCGTCATCGATTTCGTCTTCGATGGCATTCAATGAATCTGGCACATTGTCGCATGTGTGTCCACTACAATTCGCACAAATAATTGAACTTTTTAAGCCAGCTTTTCGGCATCCACAGGCAGCCCCGCAATTTGTTGTGCATTTGCAAGAAATTATTTACAGCAAACTTGATGGTGCGGGAGCCATAGTAGTCCGAATTGATTGAAGTTCACTTGTACCGCTTCTAACCCCATTCTTCAGGATCATGGTAAAATACAAGCCAAGTTTTAACCTGGTGGTAGATTCTAAAAGAATGGTAACGTGCGGTATCGTGGGTTGGCGGTAGAAGTGAGAGGTTTAGTTTGGTGTAAAATATATAATAATAAATATTATTATTGCTACAACCCATAACCTGAAACCAGCCCGTAGAAGCTATAAGCTTGTGCGGGAGGGAGGGAGCGATTATTATTATTACGTAGGCCCTAGTTGCGGCTGCAGCCGACTTACAGATTGAGCAGCTCAAATCTCACATGAGATTTAATATATAGCGTTATAATCTCGTGGCTATTGTGCATCAACTCGGCATTTACAGCATTATAGCTCTTAAAGTATCAATTTTTATAGAAAAAAACTTCAAATAAATTTTAATGGAAATTTTGTGTTCTACAAATTTGGTTATTACCATTTTTAATGTACCATCAACCGATAACTATATATTTAGCAATAACCATGTTGGAAAAAGTTTGGCGCGCTATAAATATAAACCTATGCACTATACAGAAAAAGGTTTTGAATAAAAGTTGTAGAAAATCTTATTATCTACGAAAACGATCTGTACTATTTTTGTCGTACGATGCACGGTTCACGAGATATTTGATAAAACATGTTTTTCAAGATGGCGGCTAACGCTCAACTACCCCCGTGCCGCCAACTTATCGTTACATTCAGGGAACACCCCCGAACATTTTCCAACAAGAAAATTAATTCCGTAGAAGATTGCAGAAATAAATTACCCGGTTACTGGCCTAATCTACATTGAGAAAAGAAATTTGTTGCACCAAACAAAAAAAACTTTCATTCAACACTTTTCAAAATTTAAATATGGCCGACTAGTTTAGTGCATTGAAGGAACGTTTATAAGCATTAAGTTTTGTTGGTTCACATAATGCATGGAAATAATTGAAACAAGGTATATTTTTGCATTGTAGAAAATAAAATAAAACTTTATATCAATGCATTCACCTGTGTTGAACCAACCGAACACGATGTAAACACAAAAACGCCTGGGTGTTGAATTAAATATTCCTAGTGTTGAATTAAGAAATTAAATTGTTGAATGATAGGGGGATGGGGGATGTAAAGACAGTATCAAACATAAAATACAAAAAATATATTACACATAAACATAAAAACAATCAGTTTAAAACTAGAATATCGCTAAACACTGTCAAGTACTTGCAAAAAATATACAAATACTACTAATAGAATGTTACTTTCGTTACGTTGATTAATATTACAGAATAAAGGGGAACTCCATTTAACATTTTTGTATGGTCATTACAGGCGAAAAGTAATTAGAATTACTAGGTTGCGATGTTACTTACATGAGAATTATACACAAATGCAATACACATACAACTATCATACGATATACCTACCACATTGCACGTCACTATTTGCTCACAGGCGCCATCAAAATCACCACCATCTTTCTTCTGAATTTTTCGTTCGGTTTAACAAACATAAATTTTAACAGTAGTAACCATAAGGGTTCAAATAACATACATCGATGTTAAATCAACTCTTTAATTTTGTCGATTCTATGCACTCTGTCTCACTCTGTTTAAACTTTTTATATTTTGCACTAACATGTCTTAGTTTATAACCTACAGAAACACAAAGGCTATTTTTATATAAAGAGACACTTAACCAACCAAAATGTAGCTGTGCTGGAAGTATCAGCTTGATCCAAATAACACTGCTTTAGTTTTTGCCAGCTAGCCCCCAATAAGTCGGAGAGGGGCGGGGTAATACAAAATATAAAAGATAAAAAAAACAAGCGCCACTTCGTTTAAAAACAATGCTTATTACTAAAGCTTCAAGCTTATCAGACAAACGAAGAAATAGATCTACTAAAATATGGGCAACTTCCAATATTTTGGTCGTACCGTACATATATACTTACAATTGAAGAACTGGAAAGTAATATTAAAATCATACAAATAAATAAATAATAAATAAATAAAACGCACGTAGTGAAATGTAAACGTTCTAAGTAGGGCTTTATTTTACTTGCAACTATTTTCTATTGTGCAGATAGAAAAAAATGTAATGTTTCAACAAAAAAAAAAGGTGAATGGTGATTTGTATCACAGTTGGTTGTACTTAAAACTACCCTACAACAATTCCACTATTCTAGATCTCGTTTTATCCTTAAAATTAACATGCATGCATAAATTGTAAACACATTGAATAATATATACATATTCATAAATAAAATGACACATAATACATACAAATTTAGACAAACATCCCACCATTCGAAGACCCACGGCTGTATGTTTAAAGCCTTGCTTAGGGGGTTTTCGCTTCACCCTTCGATATTTGGTTGTTTTTCTCCGACCCGGTATATGTATAGATGTAGGTACGGACACAAAGGGGAAGAACCTTCCAATTAAAATACACGGTCAGACGGGCAGGAACAAGAATACACCAACGAACAACAAAACCCAAAACAAAAAGACCTACAAAGAAATCACCCTGTATATTGTATTATTTTTAAATATTTGAAGATGTTTACCTTTCTATAAACTGAAAGGTCTTTTACAATACAATTCCCTCAAGGTGACGGCTAGGGAAATAATAGTACCTAAAATAAAAAGACATTTGTGAGATTTAGCGCAACGAGGTTTTAACTAAAATAATTTACCTAAAATGGCTAGCACCAGAACCTAATCCGTCCAATTTGACGACCGATCGCACACAAATAACCAAGCGATCGTTCTGTTGAATGTGAGATTTATTCCGCTAAAGCGAATTAATATTTAAAACCAATTTCTAATATATCTCGTACATCCAACTTCTACTGCCAAAATGCCATTTTGTTACTTCCACTCGCCTATTGAGAAGGGAGCTCAAACGCGCAGGAGCGACTTCACGATAAACCGAAAGAAAGGGAAAAACAGTGACAACCAAACAACGGAGAAGCTTGGTTTTAAACAGTGACCATCAAACAAATAATGGGTTGTGAATTTCAACGTTATAAGTTTTTAACTGTACACATTTAATACATTACTACAAATAGAGCATTTCATTTCTTCAACATTTCAGTATCTTTTAAAGCTAAAGATCTATTGTTGTTTGATTCAAAACAAATAAACTGTCAGTTCAAACAATTTAAACACATTCCTTAAGCGCAATGACTGTCCATACAACAATAGTTATTTATGGTACAAGTGAGTTAAGTAAGATATTATCCACGAACGAAAAATTTACCCTCAAGGGCCGGCAGGCCAGAGAGGGTTAATTTTTCTGAGTGGATAATATCCTTAACTCACGTGTGCCATACAAAATTTTATCCAACACCTCTTTATTTAAGTTTAAATTTTGAATTTGCCATTTAATGTTAGTCTGTAGTTTTTGACAGTAATAAATTTTGAAATATAATATAAATACAAAGATTAGTTAAAGTTTCACAAGTTTTATTAATATCTTAACCTGACAATATTGTTTCGACACTTTATGTCATTATCAAAGGTACATAAGATTGATAAACAAACACGTTGCTAAGGATAAATACATACAGAAAATAGGTAACTAGATACAATACATACAAAAACTAAATATCTAACACTTCTAATAAAGGAGAATTACTAAGATCAGTTTGTTCATTCATTAACGGTACTGTGCGTTTATGTCTGTATATTTCAAAAGCTTCTAAAATGTCTAATTTGTGTTTGTTGTTGCAAAAATGTAAGAATTTAATCTTGTTTTGAGGTGTCATTGGGTGGTTCTGTTCCAAAATGTGTTTGGCATAATTCGATTTTTCTGGATGTTTAAGTCTATAAGAGCGTACGTGTTCTTTGTATCTTATGTCGAAATTTCTAAGTGTTTGGCCAATATAAACTGAGTTACAAAAAGAACAATTCAAACGGTAAATGCCGGATTTCATGATATCTTGTGTTTTGTCTTTAGTAATAAATTTTATTTCATTTCGTATTTCAAACAATTGTTTACATACTACAATTAGTAGAATAAGGTATATCTTTATCTCCGTTGTCAATGACACCGGAGTTCAAGATGTTCTTGATCTCCATTGTTGTTGGCAACGTAAAAATCATTCGATGTTGCATAACAGCCACACGTGAATGCTACTTTTTATCTCCTTGGTTACGCGTATGATGACACAGACAAGGCAACTTGCTTCTTTATACAATAAATTTGGACGCATTTTAAAAGGGAGAAATTAGGATTGAAATGCGAAATAAAATAAAACAACTTATGCAATACGGAGATCAAGCTTCTTTAAATCCTGGAAGATGTTATAACGCCTCTGCTGGCGCTTCGGCGTTATAATACATCTTCTCGTACAAGTATCGCTTGATCTCCTAATTACATAATATATATAATACTCTAGCGCGATGACTGAATTTTAATAATATCATGCAATATAAGCTGGTGATTGGTTGCTATCTATAATAGCAACCAATCACCATTCTAATGTAAGTACAACAATGTTTTTCTACCCACAAGTGAGTAAACATCAACTTTAATTGCAACTTTTAATTGTTATTTATAGGTGTTCGATAAATATCTTTGTATGGTCTTTGATTAAAGCTTGAAATTACTTGAGTTAAGCGAAATTAGTGTAACAAATATTATAGGTTGACGGAACCACCTACAATTTCTTAAAATAAATAAATGTCTTGTTGTCTGAAACCAAAATTTGTCAACACAATCAAAACTAATTCAACATATGGAAATCTGTTGTTTTAACATCTTTTTTCTCAGTGTATAAGATAGACTTTCTAAAAGTCAATTTATGTTCTTTCAGATACTATAAATTGTTAAAAGTGGAAGCAATATGAAAGCATTTGCATAAAATAAATTTTATACACATATTTATCGCTTCTTTATGATATTTGTGCATGTCGAATAAAATTTTTATTTTCCTTTGTTGTAAGCAGTATTTAATCATAGACAACAATAACAGATAAACCACAAGTTTAATTATTATTATTAATGTATTTTATGACGTCGTCGGACGTCGTGTTTGTTGTTGATTCGACGTAACGCGCAATTTCGATGCGCGACACATTCGGCGAACTGCATATGTCAACTAATGGAGGAACCCACTGTCGGTGTGTCAAAGTTCTGATAAAAATTTGATGTTATTAGTGTAAATAGTTAATTATACAATAAAAATGGATAGTTTAAGTAAAGTTGCAAGTATAAAAAACACCTTATTAACGTACATTTTGGTGAGTGCATTTTATTTGATTCGATTTATTTGTGTAAAAGTAGGCGCGATCTGCGAATGCCACGACGATTCATTAATTTAGAAAAATTATCTTATTATTATTATATTCTATAATTAGTTGATATAAATAGCTTTTATAACCGTTATTAAATATTATAGTATATATATAATTTAATAATACAAGTTATTTCGAGCGGTCAAACATAACCTAAAAGTATATTTATGAGATACGGAAATTCATCAGTTGGGTTTTTCTAAAAATATTCTAATTAATAATTTCAGGTAGTATACGTATTTTTTAACCCTACTGATAGTGGAGCAGTACAATTAACACAGCAAAATTTAGATATGACTTTAGGTAAGCTTGTAAAAAAATTTTCTTCACTTTATGACCAATAAATTGTTTAAATATTTTATTCCAGCATCTAATGAATTAGTATTTATAAATTTCTACGCTGAATGGTGTAGGTTTAGTAATATTTTAATGCCGATATTCGATGAAGCGGCAACTAAAATAAATGAAGAATTTCCTGAAGCCGGAAAAGTGGTGATGGGAAAAGTAGACTGTGACAAAGAAGGGTCAGTAGCAACAAGATTTCACATTACAAAGTATCCTACTTTAAAGATCATAAGAAATGGCCAGCCTGCTAAACGGGAGTATAGAGGCCAACGTTCCACCGAGGCATTTGTTAGTTTTATTAAAAAGCAATTAGAAGATCCAGTTAAGGAATTTCATGGACTTAATGAATTATTGAATTTGGAATCGGATAAAAGGATTATTATTGGTAAATAATTTGTTTTTAATAAATTGTGATATTTATTATGTAACTGGTTTTCTGCCCCCCCCCTTAAGGTTACTTTGACAGACGAGATCAACCTCAATATAATATGTTCAGGAGAGTTGCAATGAATCTAAAGGATGATTGTCAATTCCATGCTGGATTTGGTGAAGCTGCAAAGCAGATGCATCCACCGGGTGAACCTGTAGTTGTTTATCGCCCTGATAAGGATAGATCAAATGATTTAGATGAAACCTATAACGGAAATTTAAATAATTTTGATGAGCTTCACATTTGGACTTCTGAAAAATGTGTTCCACTAGTAAGAGAAATTACTTTTGAAAATGCCGAAGAACTTACCGAAGAAGGTTTACCTTTCTTGATTCTCTTCCATAATCCTGATGATAAAGAAAGTATTAAAAAGTTTAACGATATTGTCATAAACGAATTACTCAGTGAAAAGCGTAAGTTGATTGATTTTAATTGTTTGCTTCTCAATCGGAGGGACACGGGTTCAAATCTCAGTCGCTACTGAATTTAAAAATACAATAATATTTTTTGGTTACAGAAAACATCAACTTCTTGACTGCCGATGGAAATAAATTTGCTCATCCGTTACATCATTTAGGCAAAAGTGATTCTGATTTACCCTTAATAGCAATAGATAGTTTTCGACATATGTATCTATTCCCCACCTTTAAAGACATGGAAATTCCAGGAAAATTAAAACAATTTATCAGCGATTTATATTCTGGGAAGCTACACAGAGAATTCCATTACGGCCCTGATCCTGATGCAGCGGAAGAAGCCAAACAAATTAGTAAAAATTCAAAGCAAGCTACCACGCCGCCAGAGAGCACTTTCAGAAAACTAGCTCCATCTAGAAATAGATACACGTTACTTAAAGATGAATTGTAGAATTTGCTGTTATTATATTTTCAATTTGTTGATATTTTTTAAGTCAAAATTGTTTTTTTTTGCAATACAAAAATCCAAAATTTTGTTGTAACACATTTTTTGATTTGTTTTTTTCTGATGTATTTATTTTTCAGTGTGTTTTTAGCGAAATAAACTAGTACTACTTAATTATTTTTTTAAAATGTTGTTTATTTATTTACATTTTCTAAAAAAAAGAGTTAAGGTCAGACATAATGACTATGATATGGGGACAATGAGAATTGGATGCTACAAACAATAATAGCCTCAAGGTAACTGAATATTGATGATGTGGGTAGTGGCTTATCGCTCTCATTCAACCTGCATTTATTTTTAATTGCATAAACTATATTTTACAGCTGATCGTCTTTATTTGAAAGAGAATAACGGTACATAGACTGTTTTCTGAAAATTGATAATGAATATCATTCACTTTTATCTGTATGGTTATTTTCAGTAAAAAGTTTTTGATAATAATTAAAAATATTAAGCACAAAAAAACATTTTGTTTAAACTAATTAGAACTTGTACCGTTTATCCTTGATTATTATTATTTTTAATTGGTAAATTTTATTTTAAAATATTTTTTTGCAATTAGGACAATCTACTGATAAATAATATGTTTATGAAATTTAAAAACCAATAAATTAATTAAGCAATAAATCTTATGGGAAATACATAATTATTAAATATAAGGGAAACCCACACTTTCTCTTGTGTACTATGATTATAATTTGCATATACATGAACTCTTTTTGTGAAAACTTTTCTTAGAAGTAAACTTTTTGCAGGTCATCTCAATTTCTTATCAATTATTGTTGTCAAAGAGAAATAGTTGATTAGGTGGAAAATGTTACCAAACCTTGAAATCTAAACGGAAAAATGTCTTATTTTATCGATCTCGTGATGTTGATGCTAATTCATAGGTGCCAACTTTTCACAACTTTAATGAGGTCTGACCAGTTTAGAGTTTTACCAACCGTACTAAATACGATCTGAATATAATAATAATATTTATTCTATAATATGTTTACAATATAGAACTCCAAGGAGGGAATTCAACAAGGTTGTTCTTCCATTTCCCCCTTGCATACTTTGCACAAAACAATATATTAGTTGGACCTATTACAAAAAAAAAATCATAAAGCTTGTCCCGAGTGAAATTGTCGCTTGATGTAATAGAGCTGTGTCAGTCATGATTATAACTGAAAAAACATGGCATAGATAGCTTATATCACCAAACTGTCCACTAACAAATAATAACAAAAACAATTGATTTTAGTTGTTTATAAAAACATCATTGAAATAAGAACAAGTACACGAATATACTTTGTACATATATATATGTTAGCACTAAAGGCCTAGTAGGCCCATGGCTTGTTTAACCGTATTTTTCCACACTTTTTTGTCTTTAGTCTTTTCTTTCCAGTTTTTTATGTTACACTGTTCAATATCACTCGCTACTTCTTTCTTCCATCTTGCTTTTGGTCTTCCTTTTCTTTTTTTCCCTCCTATGTTGCTTTCTAATAGCCTTCTTGGAATTCTGTTATCCTTCATTCTCGCTATGTGTCCTAACCATCTTAGCCTTTGTCCTTTCACTGTTGTTATTATGTCTGGTTCTTTGTATAACTCTTGTAATTCCTTATTGGTTCTTCTTTCCCATATGTCTTGTACTTTCTTTCCACCGTACACCTTCCTGAGCATTTTTCTTTTCCATACACCTAGCATCTTACATTCTTCTGATCCTAGCGTCCATACTTCGCTTCCATAGATTGTGATCGGTCTTATTATAGATTTGTAGATCCTTATTTTTAGACCTCTTGATATGTTCTTATTATATAAGCAACTTCTGAGTGCCTGTTGGCCGCGGTTTCCGCTCATGATTTGTTTTTGTATTTCTTTCTTTGTATCTGGTGTTCTATAAATTTCTGTTCCTAGATAAGTAAATCTGTCCACCTCTTCAAAAGTAAATACTTTATCTTTTTCTGTTGTTATGTTTAGTCTGTTTGCACTATTATACTCTTGTTCTGTCCAGGTCATGTATTTAGTTTTTTTTTCATTTATGCTCAGTCCCATTTTTTGCGCTGCTTTTTCTAACTTTAAAAACGCTCGTTTTAGTTCTGACTCCTAGTTATTATTGTCAAGTCATCCGCAACTGCCAGGCATTGATGTTTATTGTGATATACTAATCCTGATCTATTTAGTTCCGCTTTTCTCATTACATATTCCAGTGCACAGTTAACGTACTTTGAACTTCTGGGATGTTGTGTTTCCTATTCTTATCATATTGGTTATTTGATTTAGGGTTAATTGTATTAATTTTATAAGCTTCCTCTCTACACCTAGTTCTTCTAATGCCTTATATAGTTCTTTCCTGCAAATAGAGTCGAATGCTTGTTTAAAGTCTATAAACATGAACATTTGATCTATTACCGATCTTCCTTTTCGGAAGCCACACTGGTATTCACCTATTTCATTTTCGACTTTGGCTTTTAGTTTGTTCTTTATATAGGTGGCAAAGATCTTATATGCGACATTCAGCAATGCGATAACTATAATTTCCGCAGTCTGATCTATCACCTTTTTTGTAAATTGGTATTAGTACCGCTTCTTTCCATTGCTGAGGAAGTTTTTCTTGCAGACATATTTCTTTAATCAGTTGTTGTACCCTTCTCGCCAGCTGATTCCCGCCGTATTTGTATAGCTCAGCATACAGATTGTCATTTCCAGGACTTTTGTTGCATCGGAGGTTGTTTATTATTTCTTCAATCTCTTCCAGGGTTGGTGGTTCACTATCTTGATTGTCATGTTCTATCGCAACTTCTTCGATCTCTTCATTATGGTTTGTTTTCATATTTAATAATTCATTAAAGTACTCCTTCCATAACTCTAACACTTCATCTTGCCCACTCACCAGCTCTCCAGCCTTGTTCTTATAGAATATCGCCTTTGTTTGGTATCCTTTTCTTTCTCTTTTTAACTGTTGATACAAGCTTCTTGTGTCATTATTTTTATAGTTGCTTTCTATATTGTTTACTAGCTCTTCTGTGTATTTTCTTTTCTTCTCTCTTAGGATTGTTTTACACTTTTTTCTTTGGTTTATGTACTCTTCCTTTGCTTCTTCCGAGTTTGATTTGAGCATTTCCATTCTTAGTATACTTCTTTTATGTATTTCTTCTTCACATTCAGCATTTGTACATACTTATGCAAAATAAGAATCTTACTTCGAAAACAATAGCTAGCAAATTCAAATTTTAATCAGGACAGTGCAAAGGGTACTGAAAAGATACAGGGAGACGGGTAGTTAAAAAGAACAGTAGTAAGTGTAGGAAAGTTTGTGTTTTTTAATAAAGATTTCGGGAAGAAGGTACTGAAGTCGTTGGCAACCGATCCAAGCATTTATGTAGGAAATTTGAAAAAAACCAGAGAACATCAAAATCTACTGTTCAACTCATTAAAAAAACGAATTCTATGCGGATAAGTCCGGAGCGAGGAAACTTTATAGAAAATGGACGTCTAAAAATTATTGTATCATAATGGATGACGAAACATATTGTAAACTAGATTTTAAATGTTTCCCTGGGCATCATTACTATTCTGCAAAAGATAGACGGTTAATTAAAGATGAATATAAAGTTATTGGGATGGATAACTTTGCAAGAAAAATTCTTGTACGGCAAGCAATTTGTTCTTGCGGTAAGCGTAGTGCATCCTTCTGTACCAAAGACAATAAACAGGGACATTTATTTAAACCAATGACTTTAAAAGAGATTATTGCATTTTTCAAGAACTCATAGTGTTCCTGTTCTCTTCTGACCAGACTTAGCTACTTGTCATTATAGATAGCAAGCTGTTGAATAGTACAATTACCCCGAGCTACGTCCCATAGAGAAATATTGGCCCCAAATAAAACAAAAACTATTAAAACATCATGACGCAGCTATTTTACAGATTGATTTTGAAAACAAATGGAAAAAAACTACCAAAATGATAAGCAACAATAGTGTACAAAAGTTAATAGGAGGGGTGAAACAAAATGTGCGACAATTTTGGATGAAATCAAAATGATTTTTATTTTTCTTGTTAAATTGTAGTTAAACTTCTAAAAATAAATGTTACTTGTTAAAATCTTATATTAGGTATAATTTTTCGTTTTCCCATGAACATTTTCAGGCGACAATTTCACTTGGGACAAGCTTTAATATAAACAACTAGAGATAACATGACTATCATAAGAAATTAAACACATTCAATACAGACTGTTTACGTTCTGGTGTATCAATGTCGATCTGACATCAATTGCTTAACTGGTAACGTTTTTAATGATGGCAGTATACCATTTTAAACTTTCGCGATACTATAACTAAATGATTGTTCAAAATGTGCGGTATTATGCTTGGGTATACTTAACAGGCCTCTATGTCGCACATTTATATTGTGTACATCTGTACTGTACCTTATTTTATTGCATAGATAGGGCAGTTGCCGGTTAATTATTATATTATGGTAGAACGTTGTTATTTGTGTGTATAACGTCGTTGTTTTATATCAAGCCAGCCTGCTGGAGCTAATTTAGGAACACCATGAATGAAACGTATACGTTGAGATGTTTCACAATCAAGACAAGGACCGTATACGGGTATGCAATAATTAAATTGCGATAAAACAAGTTATTCACACAGTAAAATCTTTTGCTTCTTTACTTTTTTTTAAACTCCATTTTATTTACAATCTGTTAATAATGTTAACATTAAGTAAATTTCATGACAATATTGAATAGTGACATGCAGGAATTTTCTCCATTGAGAAGCTTCCTTTAGAATCTAATTAACTAGGTTAGTACATTTAATAATTGAGTGACATAAATTTCACTAATTTAATTATATAGTTTTTATGTAAATCTGTTTGTTAAGTCTGTGGGCTTAAAACGTTTTAGACGTCGCACTTCATCGTTGGTGTTAAACAAATTGCGCACTAGAATATTAGTATGTGCACTATTTTTGTTTTTGTATTTTTCACTGTATTTTTTTACTTCCGCTCTTATAGAAGGAATCTGGAGATCCTTTTCTATTAAGTTGTTTGGGACATACCAGGGAGCATCGGTAATTATTCGGAGTGTTTTGTTTTGGAATCGTTACACGATGTCCAAATTTGTGTTGCTAGCAGAGCCCCACAACTGTGGGGCTCTGTTCAACTGAACACCATATGTTCATATTGGCTTTATTATGGCTTTGTATATTAGTATTTTGTTTGTTAGGTTTAATTGCGACTTTCTGCCAATAAGCCAGTACAGTTGTCGAAGTTTGAGACCCAATTGCTTTCGTTTTGTGAATATGTGTATTTTCCATGTCAACCTTCTGTCAAGATGTAAACCTAAATACTTAACTTCGTTTTTCTGAATAAGTGGTTGCTCATTTAATTGTACTGGTGGACATGTATCTCTTCTCAGCGTAAAGGTGACATGTATTGATTTGGTCTCATTTGCTCGAATTTTCCATTTTCGTAGCCATGTTTGTATTGAGGCTAACTTGTAGATTTCTTGAAGCAGTCACTGGATTATGATGAGATGCTAATACTGCGGTGTGGTCTGCGAAAGTCGCTGTTGTTGTGGTTCTTGTGGTTGGTAGATCTGCAGTGAACAGTTGATACAGCATCGGCCCTAACACACTGCCTTGTTGTACTCCTGATTTACTTAGATATAGATCTGAACCTTCTGATTCATATTTAACACTAAAGTATCTGTCACATAAGTAGGATTTTATAAGTTCATAGAATGGATGAGGCAGAAGGTTTTTTAGTTTATATAGTAGACCTTTGTGCCAGACCTTGTCGAAGGCCTGGCTTATATCAATAAATGCCGCTGAGCAGTATCGTTTGTTTTCGAGATCGCAGTTGATTTGCTTAACTATTCTATGGACTTGTTCTACCGTTCCATGTCCTTGTCGAAATCCAAATTGATGCTCTGGGACGATATTTTTACTGTCTTATTGGCTTGATACGTTTCATTATTAATTTTTCTAACACTTTGGAAAGCACCGGCAATAAACTGATGGGTCTATATGACGTTAATTCTTCCAATTTTTTTCCTGGTTTTGGTATCATAATTATGACTGCTATTTTCAGTAGTGGTGGGAAATAATTTAGGGTTATTATAGCGTTAAAAACTTGCAATATTGCAGTTATTCCTTTCTTCGTTAATTTTTGGAGTATTCTGCCTGTTATCAGATCATAACCAGGGGCTTTCTTAGGATCAATCTCTTTCATTATTACATTTTTAACTTCATTAAATTTAAATTTCTGTATGGGCAACTCCATTTGAAAAGGTTCGTTTAGAACTCTATTTATTTTCTCAAGCTCTTCAGGTGTTGGTTGCAGGTTGTTAGGTTGAAAGACTTGTTGAAGATAGTCGCCGAAGGCATGTGCCTTTTCTGCATTATTTCTTGCCCACTCTCCATTGTTTTTTCTTATTGGTGGTATTGATTTCTGGGGACTTCTTAATTTTCTTATGGTTCTCCATAGTGAATAATCGGTGGTTTCTGTTGGTGTAAGCTCTTCTAAATATCTTTGTATGGAGTGATTTTTTACATCAAGTATTAATTTTTTTAATTCTCTTGCTGCTTTATTGAGTTTATTCTTATTGTACACTGTTTTATTTTGCTGCCAAATTCTTCGTAGCCTTCTTTTCTCGGAAATTTTTTCTTTCACAGTTGGAGGACAGCTTCTTTACTTAAGCAATCTTTATGCGGATATATAAGTTTTAAATTATAATAGCATTTTGTATATATTTGTTAATTTGTTTTTTGAATCTAAACGTTTTATCAAGAATTAGCCCTAAATTTTTAGCGCTTTCCACTATAGGAATATTAATTTCTTCAATTGTAATGGGAGATAGCTGCTAATTACTAATCGATTTGCCTAAAAGTAAAGCACAAGACTTGGATGGATTTAAAATTAAAGCGTGTTCTATGGAAAATTCAGATACAGCTTGTAAATCGTTGTTTAATATATTAGTAGCATTTTCAATATCATTAGGATTGAATGAATAGTAGATCTGCGTATCACCTGCATACATATGAACATTACAGGTCCCTACACAATCACAAAGACCTCTGGTATACATGGTGAACAGCAGAGGTCCTAATATAGATCCCTGCGGAACCCCTCTGGTTACATCAACAGACGTTGAGACAGTAGCAGATGCCCTGACCCTTTGTGTTCTATTATTCAGGTAATTCTGGAACAGACCAACTGCATCACTACCAAGACCAAAGAAGTGTAATCATAGACGTAACTAGGTCTAGATTTTTGGGGGCGCTAAAGAAATTTGTGTATCTACATACCGTATGTTTCATTAGGATATCGAATAAAGGGAATAACCCATGCTTTTAAGAAATCATCTGTAAAATCACTCTTTTTCTAAGTACTTAAAATTACTATTTTTTATCATTATCGTTATGAGTTTATCGATATATGAGTTTAAAGAGTACTAATATTCTGAAAATTGTGAAAAGAATTTGATTTAGACCATTTTTTAACGAAAATTATTTAAATGAATACATCCTTTAACAGCTTTTAAAATAAATGTGGTACGCGCGCTAATGTTTCTTCGTAGCGCAGTTAGTTGAAGCGGGGTGATAATAAACCAAAGTCGCTGTCGTGCCAGGTTTGCGTCCAGCTGGCAGGTAACTTTATTAATTTTTTTTTCAAAAATACAAATTTAAAACAATTTTTCTTTCCGAAAATACTTTCCGCATAATCTTAAAATTGCAATTCTATCCGCAATATTGCGCATAACTAAAAATCAGAATGCCATTTGAAATGTTGAAAGATTAACTATAAATGATGATCTTGTTGTATTGACAACCTGACTAGGTTGTTAAGTACTGAATTACAAAATTAGTGAAAATTTAATTACAGAAATAGTGAATATAATTAAATTTGTGAAATATGGTTTTCAGGAGAATGGTTGAAAAAATTACTTTTAACAATTAGAAAATAACTAATAGATATTGCTCAATTTTAAAATACGTGCAATATTTCGGAAAAAGAAAAAGTTACCTGCGAGCTGGAATCGAAGCTGGGACGACAGCGACTTTGCTTTATTACTACTGAGCTACGAAAAAATATTAGTACTACATTTTTCTTAAAAGTACGTTATATTTATTTAAATGATTTTTCTTTAAAACAAGATTTTAAATATGTTTTTCTCACCATTTTAAGGATATAAGTACTGTTTAAACTTTAAACTTATGATCAGAATGTTAGTACTAACTGAATTACTTGGGGAGATTTTACAAAGGATTTTTAAAAGTACGCCTTAATTCGTATACTTTAGTAGTGTTATGACAAGAAGTGCTGTATTATGCATTTTTTTTCAAAATGCACTTTTTGACATTACATGACCACAAATAAAGTATACTTTAAGATGATCAAGTTTAGTTCTCAAAAATTACTTTTAAAAATCACTATGTACTATTGACACATACTAATCTGCATTTACAATTATCAATACAAAATTGTTTTTGCTTTTTCTCCTGTAAAATCACAAAAATTGCAGATAACATGTTTTACCATAAGACTACTGACTTATTCAATTTCCTAATATGACATTTTTAATGCATTTCCAAAATTTAATTTTTCAAATTCCTAAAAAATGTATTTTTTTAATTGGCAATGTTTATTTTAAAGTAAATTTCTAGGTAACTTTTAAAGGTAAATATATAGCTCTACATCAGGCGTCGGCAACCTTTTTTGGCTGCGGGTCAAAATCAACCAAAATGTGACTATTAAGAAGACGTTTCGGGTCAATAGCCCAGGTAAATTAAATCATTTTCAGTAATATGAAGGAAAAAAATTGGGGAAAAGCTGAAAATTGGTATAGAGGCATAAAAAGTGTTTTTGAGAAACATCAAAAGTCCCCATGCGTGGGTGATGAACCGGCTGCGCCATCTTGAAAATATGGCGGACACAATTGCTGTTTCGCTAATATTTCAGAAATTATTAATTTTACGGGCATCAACAAATGACAGTTGCTAGAAAAATCCAGAAAAATTAGAAACTATTGGATGTACGAGGTTCAATAAAAAATAAAATTATGAGGAATTTTGTCAGCTACATTTTCATTTTAATCGTTGATTCCCGTAAAATTAATACTTTCTGAAGTATTAGAGAGAACGTAATTGTGTTCACCATTTTTACAAAATGGCACAGCCGGCTTATTACTCAAGCACGGGTAGTTTTTATATGTTTCTCAATAACACTTTTACGCCTATATAGTACCAATTTTTAGCTTTTCCCCAGTTTTTCCTTTTCTAAACGTTATTTATCTGGACTACAGTGGGTATTAATTTTCATCTCAAAGTATTCGATTCATGTTTATGTTTTATTTTTTATCTTTATATATTATACTTTATTTGCACTCAAGTAGGTCACTTGAAATTATCAAATGGTGGGTCACTTGGTGATCCGCGGGTCATAGGTTGCCGACGCCTGCTCTACATCATACTTAATTATGAACCTTAAAATATAAGCTAGTTACAAAACTTAGTTAGTTATAAAAACTTAGAAATACGTAATAAGTGATTGAACGATAATTTAGTTTTGCAAAATAATTCTTTTGAACTTTTGTGAGATAGATCTTTTAACTTTAATAACAATTTGGTCATGTAACGAATGCAGAGGTTTTTGTTTTCAAGGTTTTTCAATTATCTTATTACGTATTGTTAAAGTTTATAAAGTTTTTACAGAATTTACATAACTGAAGTTATTATTCCATACTTATTTAAACGTTCATTAAAAGTATTTCGTAACATGTGTTTCTGATAATCTAAAATATGAAGTTTACTTTTTAAGCTTTTTCTGTAAGAATAATAATAATTATAATAAACTAGTTAATTATAAAAAATTTTGCGAAAGCTATTCTATCTTATTTTATTAATTCATTACTTATGCACAAGATCTGTTCATTTATTGATTTGATTTCTCCCAAAGTGGGGATTCCAGCGTATAATTATTTGGCTTGTCTCAACGTGGGGCATTCCATTGTAATGCCAGCTGAAATCAATGTAGATAAATTCATACTTATCTTTCATTATTAGTTTCTTATTGTTTCTTTATTATCTAATTTCGGTAAATCAAGAAACAAAAGCTATTTGCTGATTTTTTTATTTATTTTAATTATATTTTCTATTTTATTATAAAACTAACTACAAAAAATTTCTGGCTCGAATCTATTTTGCGGGGGCTAATTTCTGGTTTGGAGGGGCTTAGCCCCCCAAGCCCCCACCTAGTTACGTCTATGAGTGTAATATACTAAGCAATAACTCATGATTTATTGTGTCCAACACCTTGCCAAAATCTAAAAGAGTCAATAATGTACATTTTGCTTCTTCGCAAGCACTCAAAATATCATCTGCTATCTTTAACGAGGCGGTTGTACAACTGTGAGCAGGTCGAGATCCTGACTGGCATGATGGAAACAACTGATTGCATTCTAAATATTGCCTAAGTTTTAAGTTAATTACTTTTCAATTATCTTGGAGAGTGTCGGTAGTATACTAATTGGCCTGTAATCCTTATACCCTGTAGCTTGTTTGCATTTTGCTACTGGTGTCACCAGAGCCGACTTACAGCTGTCGGGAAATCTTATTTCTAATATACATGAGTTAATGATGTGTACTAAGTACTGCAATAGAAAAGGACAACATAATTTTATCATAGTAATATTTAATCCGTTCGATCTTGTCAAATTGCTTTTTAATGAATCGACAATTTTTGTAACAGCATTATCATCTATTAGGTTAAAACTAAACTCCCCAGCTTTATCTAATTTATTGTTTTTATAAAAATCTAGTACGTGTTGAGGAATGGATATATGTGGAATACTGTTTACAAAATAGCTATTAATTTTATCAATATTACTTTTAAGGATGCTGTTTTCATTTAATTTAGAAGGTAGTACATACATGTATAAATATTTCCACGGGATTATTAATTAAACTTCTATAGTTATATTTAGGTATGTTTAAAACGGCATCTAATAACCACAAATGTATTCCATCACAGTGGCCAGGTACTGCTCGTGCAATACACTCATATACAGGTGCGATACATGTGTGGTTAGGAGACACCGTTTTAAACACAGTATTGTGATGAGTCACAGTCCTTACAATCCATTAGTGTTCTATATATCTATAATAACAATAAAACATATATACATATTGCTGTGTTATTTGCAGGTAGAAATGTTAAATAGGTAATTTGGGTTGCCTATCTTTCAGGCGTTCGTAATTGAATCTTTGTTAAAAGATATTTTGAATGCAAATTCATATAGAAAAATTTATCGACTCTGCTGGGACTCGAACCCAGGACCCTCCACTGTCTAGGTGGTATCTCTACCAACTGAGCTACAGAGCACGACTATCAGCAAAGCGAGAAATTTTCCATATGAATTAGATAGTAGGCAAACGTACAAAGTAACTAGATATTTTTTGAACATTATTAATGAAGATCAGCAAGTCGCATGACAACAACATCAATATTCAAAGCATCTAGATTATAATGAATCATTCCGAAAGGAAATTAATTTTTATAAATTTTTAGATAGAGTTAATTTTTATCAAGTTGCATAATGATTTTACATTAAATAATATTTTGAATGCAAATTCATATAGAAAAATTTATCGACTCTGCTGGGACTCGAACCCAGGACCCTCCACTGTCTAGGTGGTATCTCTACCAACTGAGCTACAGAGCACGACTATCAGCAAAGCAAATTTTTCAAGATTTTCAAGGGTTGTATTTTGGTTGTATCAGCTTGAAGCAAAAAGGCGTTGGGATTTTTAAAATGTACTTGAAAAATACATATATATCCCTTCTAGAAAGGAAGTAGATCACTTCAAAGATGGACATTCCCCGAAATTTCGCGATTTTTAGTACTAAATTTCTCAGTTCTATTACCTAGCAGGGAATTCCAAATTTAACTTTAAAGAGCCTTATAAGTGTTTTATCAAATGCAATTTGTTTGATCTTGCTTCTCAAACAGCTGTATTCATAAATAATTTTTAAAGGTAGCTATGTTTTCTAAAGCGTACCAAAACACTTCTCTACTTCTATTCTGATAAGTTTTTTTTTATTTCTGGTTTTTCTATATATCACTGTTATAAATGTTCGTAAAAAAACAAATTTTAACTTTTAAGCAACAGTATTAAATTGTAAGTAATGCTACTACATTACAATATAATATACCATATATGTATATCTCCATAAAGTCAGTCCAAAATTCTGAAAATAATCCCAGGGCTGGAACTATTTGAAATTACTTTAACTTCTAATTGGTTTGAGGATATTGGTATGAAAAAATGATACTTCCTTGTTCCTGCGACTTTTTGTATCGTTCTCTCAACTTTGAGTCATGTTCTTCAATTTCAGCAGCAGTAACCCAAATGAATCTGGAAATATTGGAAAATTATAAACTGATCTTGCCATACTAATATCATTATTGCATGACTAATACATTCAGTGATTGTGAAACTAAATTATTTAGTTTTATGTATAAAATATCAACTTACTGAATTCCCTGTATGTTTTGCTCTGCATAGTTATATACATCTATTGGGTTGAGAATCTGGCTATCTAAGGGGCGTTGTAAACTAGCCTTAGCAGTCATTCTTTTTATAGTACCAGCAAGTCCATCACAAGGACTCTTCCCATGGCTAGTGGCAAAAAAGTGCCACTCTGCTTTCAGATGGAAATCCTTGTCATGATTAGCAAGGTTAGCAAAGTTAAACCTTAAATGTAAAAACAGAATATAAAATGTTCTTTGGCTGTAGTAGCTTACTTTTACCTGTTCTTATATTGTCCAGCACAACCATCGGAAAAGTACATAACTCTCTGGATCTGGGGATAACATGTCTTCACTTTTTCCAATACTCGGTCCATAAATAAGTTCACGGCTGCTGTTGAATGTTTTAAACCATCACTTACAATGCAAAAGTTTTTCACTTGTAGTGTGGAACCATCTGTTTTTGTGTAAACTACAAAAGGATGCAAAGTGCACTGTGTGTGGTCCCAATGGAAAGACTGAACTGCATCTTGAACAATGAAACTGTAGTTTTCAGCAAAATCCATCAAAATAATGCAGGTGTCAGTACCGAGTCTTTCTTTACTAGCAGTAAGAAAAGTTGCCTGTGCTTTATACACAAAATGGTGTTTTGTTAATTCCCAGATTTCTCTGCCGAGAGATTCAATGAAATCTTCGGCTGCCATTCTTACAGTTAAAAGTGTGGATCTATCTGTGTGAGTCCACTGGCAAAAGCTCATCTCGTCATGTGTATTAAAATAATCATGATTTTGCATAAGTTCCTTAATATTCTGAAGACCAGGGCAGCTATGGCACGCATGCATCATGCATGCTTCTTCTTCAGCTGAGCACACGCAACTCTGCAGAAAGTACTGAAAGTTGATATTGCTGTCACTGAGTGCATGAAGTTTGAGTTTGGGATTCTGATGGTGCACACATACACAAACATTGTGTGTTCCTGGCGCACCAGCTAACACACAATCTTTTGGTCGGAGAGCAGCAAATGAGGAGAATCCTATTTTCAGCAGGGTTTTTTGCTTGAAATCTACATAGAGTTCTTTTAAACTTGACAAAATAAGATGTTTCTGCAGATGCACCTTATTCCCTGTATTAGGATCCTTTACTGCAATCACGTCTTTCTTTCCCGGGAAAACTCGGGAATTTTCTTCAGAACGGTAAAAGTCAATTATGGTCTTCTTCACATCCTCAGAGAGTTGTCTGCCCGAAGCTCTTGGTGGTCTTCTTCCCAGAATTCCATGTTCTTCTTTTATTTTTCTTGCCAGTCTGACCATGTATGATGTGGCCTTAAATCTGGCTTTAGTTTCTTCTATGCTCCAATGCTCTGGTACAAGTGTAAGGATGCTAAGTTTCTCTTCATATGAGCAGCTACTATGAAACTTATTTTTCATTTCATCAACAAGTATCATAAGGGATGTAGAATTTTCTATAACATCGCTGTCGATTGTGTCTCTGGATGTGGAAGGCGAAGGTGACTCTTCTTTGATGCCTAATCCCTTCTTAAATTGTGTGTTTAATCTTCTAGTGACTTTCTCTACCTTCGTCGATATCTTTTTCTCAATTTGACGAGTATTGAATTTGCTTCTTTTAACTGGTGTCTCACCTAAGCTTTCTAATGCCTGATTTGCTTTTTCAAGGGTTTCCTCAGGCAGCTCAAACTCGCAGTCGTTTTCTACTGTCGACGTAGTTGTATTCTTCGGAGGAGTTGTTTCTGTATCAGATGTATGCAAGTTGCCAATTCTATCAAAACATCGCACACACAATTTCTGACCAGGAATAAGAGTATAAATGTTACTGTTGTGCTGTTCATAAAATATCAGACTGATGGCACGCAAGCTTCTAGATTTAACGGGCCCCTTATGTACCAAGAATGGGTCAGCACACTTCACTTGGTAGTTTTCGTAATATAACAAAAACTTGCATTTATGATGTTGACATACAGTGTCTATCAGGTCTTGGTTAACTCCAGATCGCAATGCGATTAAGATTTTTTCTGAATTGCTAAAACTAGCAATAGGTAATAATCCGATTTTTGATGTAAAACTTGTGTTATCACATCTCTCTTGAAGTACTTCACCTATCGTACACAATGCAGTCATATTAATAAATTACTAAATCACAAACAGAATCAAGACTTTCTTTTCAGTACTATTTTTACATATAAACTACACAAGCAGAAGACGAGACATTAATACAAAGAAGGAAGTTTTGCAACTAATTTGGCTTTTAAAAAATATAAATTTTGTCCTACAAATGGTCTGCAATTTAAACGCTGTTCATTTATAAAACTGTGTTGTCTTCATGGCAAGAAAAGATACACTGGAAACCTTTTCCTTACCATAAATATTTATGTAATAATCTTTTGGGTCTTATTTGTAACTTTTTTTTACAATATTTATTAATCTGCTAAATTTTCAAAACACCTTTTTAGTTCATTTATCAGGGTAGTTGGGTAGAATACTGTGTAATAAAACCATAAATCTAATACATAAAAATAAATTTTGCAAATACCAGGTTAAAAATGAAAATGAAAATGCCAGATGTTTTTTATGTCAAAATGCTTTAAAAAATCATGTGTAACAAAACAAATTGATGGTATTCTAATAAGAAAAATATGAGATCATAATTCAGATTTTACTAAAATTGAAATAATATCACAATTTTAGTTTTAATTGTATGCCAGTGGGTGTATTATATACTAGCGGTTATATTAGAAAGTGATAATAATAATTATACAACTAACTAATAATTCTTAAAAGCTAAAATAAATATATGTATTATGTGAACACATGCATAATATGTACCAAATAAAACCAGAAAGAAGAAAGGATTAGCATGATACAAGTAGATAAGTGATTTCGTACCCTTTAGAAAACATGGTTACCTTTAAAAATTATTTATGAATACAGCTGTTCGAGAAGCAAGATCAAACAAATTGCATTTGATAAAACGCTTATAAGGCTCTTTAAAGTTAAATTTGGAATTCCCTGCTAGGTAATAGAACTGAGAAAGGCATCTATCGGCTTTATATGATATTTCGGCCCCCTCATAACTCTTCATTGCAGTACATTTTGAAAAAAACCTTTTTGATCCCTTGTAGGAAACACTACAAGCTTTCTAATACAACTTACCAATTTTGTGTAAGATTTTTTATTTTTAACAAAAAGACTTTTTGATCAGTATGGAAAGCTATAGAGAAATTGAAAGAAAAGCTTGTATTTACGTCTTGCAGTAGGTTACAACAGCCAGGTTCATCATTTATGATACGTATGACAATTATCTACAATTACCTTATTTGTACATTTGTGTAAGATTTTTTTTAAGAAAAAAAAGGATCTTATTTGAGTTACCTTAGAAGTGGACCATTTTCAATTCAACCAATTTGAAGATTAGGCCATTTTCTTTATTTAAGAATAGAAATATATGAAGTTTATTGTTGACATTCAACAATAATTACTAAAACGGAGATGTAATAGCATCATTGCTTTCTTTTAAAGCTGCAAGTATCTTTTTATCTGCGCGCTACCCCTGAATGTTTTCGTATAGGCAACACATCTAACCGTAGTATGAAAATAAGGTAAAATGAGCATTAGGTAGAATAAAAATAAGGTAAAAAAACGCATGTCATAAAGCTGAACTTAGGTTAACAGCTTACTATAACCTAACAAAGTAGTATCGATAGAAAGCCATAGATACAGTACTACCAATATAAGGTAAATAAATATCGGTTCCATATTTTGTATCATAATTAAGGGGTCTATTCTGTAAGCATTGAGCGAACCGTTCACGAGCGGTTATCGTTGTTTGAAAGGTTTTTTGCTCTAAAGCTATTCTGTAAGCAAACAACCACCGTTATGCACTCGTTAGTGAACAGCGCATCCTTCGAGATCCAACCTTTCACGAACGGTGGCAGATTAGTCGACGTTAGCCAACGTTCGTGTTTATTTTTATAATTATAAAAGAAATTTTATATGTGAAATTGTTGTATTAATTTTATTAGAGTATGTTAAAATGGAAAGTAATTTATTTAATCTAATTGTAAATGAATTTGAAAGAATAAATATATGACGCTAATTAATCTAACCTCAAAAACTTGGTTGAGATGAATCAAGAATTATTAATAGCCGCTTATTAGGAGATAGTAGCAATTATATACTTTGAATAAATTGTTATTTCAGGTAGTACCTACCTCACCAGAGGTGGTCTTAGATCAGGTGAAAAACCACCTGTAATAAAAATTACAAAAGGATTCTTATTAAAAATAATCTCTTAAGAAGGTATAATAATAGTGATAGAATATATCTCAATGAAATGGGAGAAGAAAGATTTACTATTGCAGGTTGATAATTTTACTATTGTTGAGGTATTTTAAACATTTTCAGGAATTTATTTGTAAAATTTTCTTACTACGTTTTATCTCGGAGGTTACGAATAGGGTTCTAAAAAAATAAAAATAATTATAGGTACTCATATTTTTAAATTCTTGAAGTAATTGAGAATTAGTAAACAGTATTTACACTACCTATTAAACTTGCCGAAGATATCGTAATAAACTTATATGTAATTAATTTATGTGTTTCTTTTGTATTTTTTCACTTATGGGTATGCAATTAAAGTTGGTAAGTTTAGTTAAAACCTATATTTCAATCTTCGTCAGGGTTAGATCAACTTTAACATACAACCACTTTAAGTTGTCAATTAATGTATTAAGATTATTATATTAATGCTAATAAACTCCTAACGAAAATCCAAAACGGATCGAAATATACGTTTGAACTAAACTAACTTTAATTGCATACCCAAAAGTGAAACAACACATTAAATAAATAATTAATAAATAAATATTAGTTGTAATTAATTTATTTCATAAAAACCAATTCAAACAAAGGACTAACTCATACTTTTAATATTATTAATAATAACTATACAAATAGTACTATGTTCTCTTCAGCGGGGGGGTTTCTTTTCGGTGTTCTCTTGCACCTAAAATGTACGTTTACTCGCAATTCCTCTAACAACGATGTATTGTTGCCTTTTCAACTCTTTTGAAATCAATTCAAAACTGCGACATTTTTACAAAATTGGCGCGTTCTCCAGAAATAATAAATATGGCATGCGCAATATATACTTAAAAGGTGAAACTGTATCTATATTAACGGCAAAGATGTATTACCTTTTTAGAAAACGTTACAGTCGTTGAGAGTGCGCATAGCTCAACGGTTGGTGTTACAGAATAACCTATCTATCGAATCTCGTTGAAGCTGCCGCTGAGGAAGTCGCTAACGATCGCTGTTCACGAACGGCACCATTCGTGAACGGTTAGTTACAGAATAGACCCCTAAATGTCGAAAAGTCGATTTTTCAATGTGTGCTATACCTCTGGTTAGGGCTAAGTGGAAATTAGTAGTTGCGGGTACAATTATATTGATAAAGTATCTTATAACGATTGACCTCCAGTTAATGTTAACCAAAGATTGAAAACCCAGTCCTCAATAAAATAGGAATTCAATCCAACGCGTTCCGTACTATAGCAGACCCGTACACTGGGGTTACAAACTATCTATAATTGTATATGTTTAATATCTATTAAACTACGAAGGCAGGCCATTATTTAATTTCGCAGGATATACTATGACCAAAGATTTAATAATTCTTAACACAAAAATTGTGACTCAAACGAGCTCAATCTAACGGTTCAATGTGAAGGAAAACATCTTTAGGATTTAGGAATGGGGAATAGATTAAATTAAAGTAGGTGTTCTTGGGATTTATGGCAGCAACATCCTAGTTTTCAGCCTTTTATTACAGTCTTTAAGCTGAAGCAGCTTTGGGTACTTCCGGCAGGATTGGAACGCTACTGTGAATTACGCTAGAATAACCAACCAAAGCTGATTAAAACTTTAAACCAGTGCAGTGGTCCTCCATGCTTCTTATGTAGTAGAATACTTATGTTAAATTAGCTTCTTTTTTTAATTCGAACTATTCAACAAATGCGTACTCTCTTGTTTCTCTAAAGGCAGTAAAACCACATTTCTTCTTTCTAAAGAACGAAAAATGTTTTGAATACGATAATACTCATTGCACCTTAGAATATAAAACTGTAGGAAGGAGCGTAACTACTCTACACAATGAGCTTTAAAAGCGACGGATATTACGTCACACTGGCCGCCATTAGACACCACCTAAATCTCCTTTTCTCTTAAACTCTGACAAATACGAAGAAGGGAATAACATATCATAAGTAAGTATTCGTTTGTTTAAAATATTAAATATAAAATTTATATTCTAAGATTAATTTCAAACCACTATGTTTTAAAATTGAGGTTATGTAGTTTATGTGCGCATTTCGAGACAGTGAGAACCGCCAATAGAAATATCTAATTACAAAACCGGAGACACGTACTCCGCCATATTGAGACCCCATCCTGGTAGTATGTGGTAGATAATTATGTTCCTTCCTACAGTTTTATATTCTAAGCATTGCACACATATTCTACAGTGACGTGAGTAGTATGTCCTTCAGATTACCAACTTTGTTTGTTAGTGTATACTGTACACTGTTCGTGGCTCAGTAGAAGTCTGTATTATACACTCAAAATAAACGAATTATATGTAGTATTGAAGAAGAAAACCTGGAACTGAAAAGAATGATATGGAAGCTTGCAGATCAGAATGATATTCTGGAATTCCCCAATCTCACAGAAGAATTAAAGTTTTTGACGGTTGGTTCTTATCAAATCAAAATGAATCAACTGTACCTTTAAGAATAAAATAACATAGAGTCATAAAAATAATTTATTGACCACAATACATATTTTGTACATTAAAAACGCAGTTTTGGTATATATTTGTATAAATGTTGCATTGTTGTGTTGAGTGTTCTCATTATTTCTGCACAACCGTTGTCTCCCATTGAGGTGCTAAATTCTTCGTGCTGATTCAGTTGCATTTACTAGTATGGTTGAACAGAATTCGAATTCGTGTGTCCAATTATTTTTAGTAATTGTTGTTGGAACATTAGCGTTTGCAAGGAGTGATACTGCAGTAGATCTGTGATTATGATTTGTGAATTACTTTGCGGTTTATTCCAACTGAATTGTTTCAATACTTTCCTTTGTCCATGCTGCATGATGATAGTTTATTTATTTCAATGTGGTCATTCATGAACTAGCTTGAATTATGTAGATGTAGACACCAAATTAGATTCGCAGTTAGGAAATACCATCAATTATTACAATTCTGGGATAACTTTCCATAGTTTTTTTTTATAGAGACGAATTGGACAAATATCTTGATCTGAATCTTAAATCATCTATTTACTACTGCTACAAAACTTAGTACTTACCTCTATGGTTTATCTTGAAGAATATTGGTATTGGATTACATTATATGCAGTCTCTTGATATTACACAAATGGATGCTTCAATTTGTAAGTGATGCACTATTTGCATAGACAGCTTTGTTACCTCTTCTTTGTAATCAGTTAAATGCGCAATCTTTCAAGATTAAAGCTAGTTCAGGAGTTATATTCCCGTCAAATGTATAATTTCTTTATTTACAGAAATTCATATTGCCGCTACTAGAATGTCTTGTTGCTACATAAGTGTATTTTTCTAACAAATTGAGTGACTCGTCATTTATTTCACCTTCATAGGCGTCTTCCCATCGATTAATAAACATTTTTTCTGTATTTTTGTTAAATTACATTTTATGGTAATTACGTCAATACACGAATAACTTTCAAAGTTGGACAATTGAATTATATTCTTAGAAAGAGACCAACATAAGGTAATATGATCACTTGTTTTTTATTATTGCTGTGATAGCTTTGTAACTAAGCAAATTAACTCTCATTAGATCTAATTAACTCTCATTGGCTGAATTTAACATTACGTGACATATAAATTATCAGATAGATACTAAGTGGTGTCAAAAACATCGAATTTATTTTCTACATACGAAAGTCACTCTGTTGACAATATTAGTATAATATGTCATTTTTGACATTTTATATGTCAGATTGACAAATGTAAAAGTGACATTAGCAATCAAATTCTCAATGGATGGTATTTCTTATGTAAAAGAATGATCTAAGTGCCATTAACTCCATCTAGTATCCGAATAATTGAAGTCTTTAAAATTGATATGTTTTTCACCATTTATGATAAAAAAATAAGAAATAACTAAAAATTAACGAAAATGCTGTAAGAAACTCAATATTAGTGCTAAATATCATAATTTGCATACATTCCCAGCCTGAAAACGGGGCCGAGAAATTTTAATGCAAATACTATAGAAACTATAGCAACCGGGGCCGAGATTTCGATGAAAGCCGATAGTATCCTTTAGTACTGAAAATCGCGAAATTTCGGGGAATGTCCATCTTTGAAGTGATCTACTTCCTTTCTAGAAGGGATATGCATGATGAGTTTAGTATCATTAGAAAGCATTGTTCAAGTACATTTTAAAAATCCCAACGTCTTTTTGCATCAAGCTGATACAATCAAAATACAACCCTTGAAAACCTTGAAAAATTGCAAAAATATTGACAGACTTTCAGAATTTTATTTTTCATGAAAATAAAAAACATTTTAATTAAGTATATAACCAGCTGAAACTAGAGCTTTTCTACTTTTTTAAACAGTTTTTAGATTTGTGATAAGTATTATAGGTTATCCACAATAAATTTTAGAAGAATGGTCTATTTTAGCTAAAAATAGGCTCGGTCGTCATCTTTAAAAATTCATAACTTATGTAATTTTCAAAATTATACGAAATCTCTTTGGGATTTTCTTTTCCATGCTCAGTTCTTTCAAGAAAAAAATTGGCAGCAAAATCTGAGACATGAGTGCAACCACTGTTTTGTCGAATTGGCGTGGAATGACCCTGCTGGCATATGGGGATCTCTTAGTTGTCTTTTTGTTATGCTATTATAATTCCTTCTTTCAACTTCTTCTAGTATATCGAACATAAAAAATGGCATTAGGTGATTTTCATCCATTTCTAATAGCTTTTGCAGCTTATTCAACACAAATAAAAATGGACTTTGACATCTTATTAATGTTTACAGCAACGAAAATGCGAATGTAATTAACAGAGGATTTAACATACATGTATGTAGTTAACATATGTATCCTTTATAGAGAATACTGATCTTTAAAATTATGTTATTTTATATAAAACTGGTATTTAACATAATAACAACCGTTAGAGAATATAGCACCCTTATAACTTTGGATTTTTAAATAAAATTTTACAATAATGTTCCTCGGGAACTAACTTATTTATAAATTGAGAAAATTAGTTGAAACCTAAATTGAGTTCAATATGTCATTATAAAATTACAACAAAGAACAGAAATTATTACAGAAAATACATAGACGAGAAAAAGAAAGTGGATATAGGTAATTAAAAGCCTATAGGCCCTCCTATTTTTTATAACAATTTTACTGTTTGCCATATTTGTAATTTTATACGTTTTTACACAACAGCTTTTAAAAATTCTATCCAATGCCTGTATACCTTACTAAATAAAGATAGCCACAAACTTGCACGTATCTGTATTAATGCAAACGACATTTAATTTTTTATTATGTGAGTCTATTTCATTGACCACTACTTTACGTACTAATTTATTACTTTAGTAATTTTTCATAACAATCACAAAAAATAAATTGCTTTATACAGAATCAAGGATATTCAAATCGAATTTTTATTACTTATTGTCACGTGATGATTGTTTACATTGAAATTTCAAAACATGAGTAGCAGATAACAATAATCTGCTATTGGTTAACATTCACAAATTCAAGTTGTTTCTATGATATTGTTCATATCATATTGTTCTAAATATGATTATAATAATACAAATGATTATAAGTAAAGATTGGCCAGCGTCGTAGCTACCACCGGTCCCCCCGAACATAGGAGACCTCCGAAAGCGGAGGAAGTTTTTTTACGAAATTTTCCTAAAAAAATTTTGAACCAAACTTATCTTGCTTAAACATTAAATAAATCGATTTAAAAATATATCAAGTGTTAAAACATTAACAAATTAAACTTATTTATAATGTATAACAGCGCCTTTGCTACTTTGCCTGCAATAGCCTATACTCGCTGTCTTTCTTTGCTGGTATAAAAGTTATGAAATACAATTTAATGTAATCCTGTTTTCACTTAAAACTCAACCTATGTAGACTTTGGATATTGTAACTTTATAAGTTTTATATGTATGCTTGCATGTCGTATTGCAGGTGGTACTCCGCCTGGTGCAGTAGTTTTTACATCGCGATAGGCGCCTTCTACGTGACCTAACAACTAAATTAATAAAAATAACCAGGGCCGCTTTATTTTTTTACTATATTTGATAATTCGGAATTTTTATAGAGTACCCTCCCCCCACCCTCGAGGAGGATTTGTAAATACGCCACTGAAACAATTAAAATTTCGTTATTTACCTAAGCTTGTTAAAGATTTCCGTTTTATTAATTGGAGAACCAGAAATTAAAGCCTACTAGTACTACAAAGTACTACTACTAGCCTTCTTGAAACTTTTCTTGTGTAAGAGTATAAATATTTATTATGGTTGAAAAGAGAACGTAATACTCTATCGGTTTCAGTAAAAAAATACCTATCACGTAATTGAAAAAAGTTTGATGACGTCATCATGCTCACGCCGATTTACTAAATACAAAATTTGAACCAGAACTAAATTTAAGCAATTTTACATTTAGCCGATTTACGATTTGGGTGACGTATATCTAATTTTTCAATTCAATGCAGTTTAGGCCAATTTTAATGTATGATCTAACCTAAAACAGACAAGATGTAATTGGGAGGTATACAAGGATTTATTATCTTACCTTATCAATTAATATTTAAAAATGTGTTATTATGATAACGAGATTTCACAGTTGTATCTGGTATTTCAAAATCTTAAAGCTTTCAGCTAAAGTATTGTGATGAGTGATTTGTGAAGCAGCTGTTTTACCACATAACTGATACAATCTTAAATGTAGGGGCTGCTTTTTATTAATGATATCAGATAAACAACATATAATTATGTTGCGCCTTTGGAACGCTTATTAAAATATTGTAATTGGTTTATTATTTGAATTTGATGTCATCTAAAAACATGTAAATAATGTTATTAAGAATATGATTGTGAAAGATATAATTAAGTTAATAAATAGTTGTTTGGAAATTAGTTTCTATCGACATTCAAAGGAGGACTTATTTTGCAATGAAAACATAAGTATATCATACTAATGGATTTGGAATTTAATTTCCTATAAGATTATCTAATTAGTTTTAGCTTAGTTTTAGATTTAATTAAAAGTTATAAACAATAATTTGGTTATGTTCCTAAATTCCTAGCAAAGTCGCTTTTAAACGTTCGTTGACAATAATATGTAGTATATGATCATTTTTTACAACTGTAACTAGATTCTAGTTTTCAAACAAAGCGATTTATAAATTTGTATGTTGTCAGCATAGTCCTGAACTTTACAATGTTGCAGTGATTGCAAAATATCAGATGTGTAAATAACAAGAGTAACGGTCCGAAAATTGTACCTTGGGGAACTCCGGAAATAATAAAGAGTTAGAATACTGATTATAGATTTCTATTGCGCTTTTGTAATAGTTCTATCAGACAAATAAGATTTAATTAAATTAACTTCACTTATTTCAGGATCGTAGAACGTAATTTAGCATAAGTAAGCTGGTATCAGAAGCTTTCAATAAATCAAATAATATTAAAGGGATAATCATTTTTGTATTGGTCGCGTTAGAGATATAATTCGTAGCAGTATCTAAAGAATTGGAAGTACTATATACTGCTATGAAACCAGACTTGCTGTTTGGTACAAATTTAGTTTCATTGAAGAAACAGTATATTTGGTTATATAAAATCTATTCAAAAACTTGCTTCGGTCGACGTTGTCCAAGATTCTGTCCGACATCTATCTTCGAAATGTCCCGATAAGTTGCAAATTTTCAACGAATAGCTTAAGTTTTGTTTTCACAGGAAACAGACTCATAATCAGATAATTTTTATGGGCATACAAGTAAACCCTATATGTATAATTATTTCGTGCATTTTGATTTCTTGTACAAGGTCAAAGTAATCCTATAACTCTCTGAGCTTAGCAGTGGCTAAAAGCCCACTGCTAAGCTGTCTATTATTTGATAAAATTAAATATTTAAGAATAAAATTTTCCATCCGGCAAGAATATTGTCACAATGCCTACGATACGGATCTAGGGCACTCCTACAATAATTGTGAAATTTTAGATTTTGTTTGTAGCCACAGCTGTTAGGTGGTGCCCACATTCTTAAGTTAATTATACTTGATATCGTTTTTAATATATAAGCAGAGTTGCACAAAATGTAATTTATTTAATTAACAAATATCATTATTTTAAATAAATTCAATTACTAATCAATTACATTGTATGCTTTTTATTAATGATATCAGATAAACAACATATAATATATTATATTGTATATTACATTGTAATTGATTAGTAAGTTTCGGGTACAAACTGGTAACATACCAACGTAAAAGCAATATAGTAAATTAAATACTAAAATACCTAATATACAGGGTGTAAATAATATAACTACATACCTCGTAATGGTTGGTAGATGTAATGATTTCGAACATATATTGGTTCCTTCTCAATATGTTGGTTGCTTCCTGCTAGTTTTCGAGAAAATCGCATTTTTAATTTTAAGTACACCCATTGTACTCACATTGCATTAAAAACACAAAACCTTTTTTAAATGTTTTGAAAAGTTTTTGAAAGGTTAGGCTAGACCTAACATAACTAAATTTTAGGTTAGAACTTTGATCTTAGTTTTGACTTAGGTTAGAGATTCTAGGTTAAGAGACTGAGAAGCGTTCGGAAGATCATATTCGTTTAAATCTAGCAAAAATTGCATTTTCTCACTTTTTAGAAGCTTTCTTTGTATTTAAATATGAGCTAAAATGATTTTTTAACACACTCCGTTAACGGTTTAATAAGACACTATTTCCAGATTAAAAACTAAAACAATTAAATTTTAATTGATTAGGGTAGTAATCGACACCTGACACCCCTTGCAGTATGTAATATAAAGGTAATATTTTAATCGACTACTCTAGTAGGTGTTTTGAATTATTCCTTGTAAATCGTGTGCAGTTTAAAAGTAGCTTCGTTGCGCCTCTTTTGTTTGTCTATCTGTGTGATACGTTAGTATTTGCTAATTATGATGAACGATTTAACTTCATAAGGGAATTCACGAACATACTCTTAGCAGCGAACCTTCCGCTCTTAATTATGTAATTATTGTATCCGCCATTCAGACATTTTAATAAGTACTTCAATAATACAAATATGAATACTTCACAGGTAGCAACATTTATAATAACGAATTATCTGTTACTGTTTTTTGAGTAAAGGTTACATTTACATGAATTTATATAAAATCTCGCTGTAGCAGATCATTTAAAAGCAAATATCAACTTTATTTACTTGCATGCGTTAACATTATTGTTATTATTATATTATATTATTATTGTTTATTATTATGTCATGTCCACATTTGTGGACATGACAAAACATTGCTCTCAAATTTGCAGTGTTAGCACAAGAGATCCACTGATTTTTCATGATTGATACGTTATAATTGATACTTTTCTAAGAACGCCGACTAGAATTACACAGGATTTTAACTTTCTTTAATCAAAAATGTTATTAAGACTTTTTAGTTCAAATGTCATCAAAAATGCATTGGTCAAGTTTATTTTATACGTATTTTGTAATTCTTGTATATTACAAAAATATCAAAAATTGTAACGTGCAAAACCTACGATTGAAAGTCTAAAGAGTAACAAACAAAGTTTATTCTCCGCGTCTGGGCGTAAAAGTTTAATACCTCAGCCGAACTAGTCAAATCGGCAAGAAACAGATTCTCATTAAAATTTCTTTTAATTAGCAAATAAATAAATTAAATAAACAACAAAAAGTTTCGAAGGCCTTTCGATGTAATAATACATAGGTAGTTATCCTTATCCTAATTAATGCAATAATTAAATTCAAAACAATCGTTAACGACCACAATGGATTCAACTTTAAAAGAATAGTTACATTTAATGATGAAACAAACACAAAAAACAATTTCAATTCACAAAATAAAGGCACTCGTGAAGAATGTGCCTATCTTACTTACCTTATTCAGTTGCTATACTTAAGACTATTTATTTTGAAAACTATAGGTGAGTAAATGAAAAAAAAGGATCATAGAAATTTAATTAATTTTATTTACTCAGTAGAGAATAGAAATAAATTTAGAGATATCAATTAAATATACAAATATATTATTCTTAAGTATTATCACCTTATTTTACTTACAAAATATGGAATGTATTTTTCAATTAGAAATATATACAACCATTTACAGTTATTAATTATTTAACATAATGAATTGTTGTTACATTATTACAATATTACAACATAGAACTGCAATACAATAATACACATGTATGTATGTATAATGATTGTATTAGGTAGGTACTTTCTAGGAAAGAAATCACAGAGGCACTACTCATATAGATCACAATGATATGCTTTTAGTTGAAGAAAATGTGTTTTTCATGTTTTATTATGACATTGACTCTTTAATAGTAATCAGCTAAAATGTAATTTTTATTTTTACTAATAACTTTATTTGGTATGTTTCAGGCATGTAAGGCAAACTATGATGAGCTAGCATATATTCAAATTAGGTATAAAAATGAAAATTTATTACAAAACTGTTGGCCATTTTTTAATTCTATGTTTTAATTTAACAATGCTACAACACGATATAAATAGACGACCATGACCAATACTTATCATGCACATAAATGATCATATGAAACTGTAGTGTATATTTGCTTCGCATGATATACCGTTAATAAAGAAGTAATGGCATGTCATATACCTACCTATTTATTTCGCTTTGCTATCTTCAATTATTATGAAATTATCTGTTTTTACTATCTACTTAGTCATTTTATTTAAAACAAGTCAGTTATCCAACTCTACAACTTTTTAGTAAAAAAAATATATTCATTTATTTATATTTATGGGTAGTTTTAGTATCATACCAAGTTTGATTGAACAACTTAAGACTCCATCAACCGTTTTTGAGGAGTTTTTCTTCCGTAGATCATCAAGATGACTTCCTATGAAAAAAAGTTCAGATTATGATTTGTTTATAATAAAAATAGCTATAAAATGGCACCGGTTCGGTTGTTATAACTGGAATATTTAAGTTGCAAAATCGAAGAAACTGTCAAAATCGCATATGTTTTCTAAGTTGCCATAAAAATTTAAATTTTTATAGTAACTTAAAAAACATAAGCGATCTTGGCAGTTTCTTCGATTTTGCAAGGTAATTATTTCAGTTATAATAACCGAACCGGTGCCATTGTGTAGCTATTTTTATTATAAACAAATCATGTACTGAACATTTTTTCGTAGGAAATCGTCCTGATGAGCTACGGAATAAAAACTCCTCGAAAACGGTTGATGGCGTCTTAAATTGTTAATAACGTTTCTGCTGTCGCTACGATTTAGTACGCAACTACATATATTGCTCTACCCACTATTCTGAGTAGGTTTGTGCAATAAAATAGCTGTTAACACGAAAGAACCAAAAACAGATACTTTTGGTTTCCTGCCGACTGGACTATAAGTTACTATATTTATAGCTACAATCTCTAGAATGCACATAAGTAGTGGCTTCTCATTTGCTACTAAATCTTTTAAAAATATTTATCCAATACCTTCTAATAATAACGCTATTATTATGGTGATTTTGCATAAGTAATTCGATGTATTACTCACTAGGAGAGAATATTCACTACTTCCATAAATTCCATGACCTTCCAATGCAATTATAATGATTTTTCACAAAAACAAAAATTAATTGTCAAATAGAAAAGATTATTATTTCAATAAAACTCATTAAAAAGAAGTGTTGGATAAAACGTTGTATTGCACACGTGTGTAATTGCACATTAGTCACTTAAGAAAATTAGCCACGAGACCTGACGATCTCGTGACTAAAATTTTCTTGTGTGACTAATGTGCAATATTACACACTCGTACAATAAATAACTATTATGTAATTTGCGACACATTTCTCAACAAGAAACTTGCAGTGTGCAAAATAGGCCAACCTATCATTGCCTTCTTTATAAATTTGGCTATTTGGACTAATTGCAATAATTTTTCAACTCAGATTCTGAAATCAATATTTTTATCAAATGCTATCTTATCATAGTTTACCCTATTTAAGTCAAATAATTCTTTTTCTAACAAGCTTAGGTTATAATAAGTAAATTTACATTAAATACTTCTCACTGAAGTATTGGTTTGAATAAAACTATAAAGTATTACTGTAACCCATATGACAAATATATCAATTATTATTAACTCATCAGAATTTTTTTTTGAAAATTAAAGTAAACTTGAAATAAAAAAATAAATACATTTACAAATCAAATTTGAGTTAGACTAAATGAATTGTTTTACCCTATATAGTAATATAGTTTCCATCTTCAATAGTCGCAAGATATCACTTTTTACTAGTTTCTCAACAGGAAAAATGTTATCAAGAATGAAGAACAGGAAAGTTGTTTAGAGTTGAAGATTAATTCTATTAGAATTTTGAAGAATGTTCATCATAGAGAAACTGTATTAATTAGTACCTCATTAAAGGTGTGTAGACAATATTTTTAATAAATTTTCTTATATTCTACATATTTATTATTTAACAATTTATATTGTATCAAAAGTTTTTCATGTGCTTCAACCTTAACGGCAAAGCACTCACCAAGTTGAAACATAATTGACTTAAGAAGCATGAATTTATAATGGACAAAGCTATAAAAATCTTTTGATTGAAGGTGTCTAAACCGGAAGTAGTACATACAATTTTCGTTTTTGCAAAAATCCACCAGTATGTCTTTTTTCATGGATATGTGGATGTAGTTTGGAAGAATGTATATTGTAATTTCTAGTTTACCAGGTTAAACATTAGCATAAACAGATATTATAAAACTGTTCTATGTCTTGGAAAACCAATACCAAAGAGATTTATTAATAATAATCTACATATCTGCATTTTATCAAGCAGCATAATAAAAGTGAAGAAAACTAAAGGCTAGAACAACCACTACATAGAGCGTAGAGCGAAAGCGTTAAGAAATTTTGAAGAGCTCATGAAGAACACATAGCAAAGTTATACATATATAGAGACACATAGAAATAGATGTAAACATAGGAGGTATTCAGCAGAAGCTATTTTTGGCTAAAGCTGACGTGCATGTTTATTCTTCAATATAGAACAATTATTTCAAAATGCTTCAATTAATATCTTTATCAGCCCACACCTTCTTATTCAATATGAAACATATAGCATATTTTATATTTTCTACCATCCATTCGTCTAGATCTATCCATCGATATACATCTTAAACATGCAAGTCAACTTTGGCTAAAAATAGCCTCTACCTCTTTGTATATGTGTAGAAAGAATAAAAAATAAGTTCTGTACTATGATGAATATGGAAGAGACAAGAAAATAATCAAAGAAACAATCTAGAAGTAGATTCGAGTGCAGTTGTATTAGATCTATATAAAAATTAAACAATTACAAAGCAAGAATAGAATAAATCTTTAGAATGATTAAATAAATATAGGGATAGATCTGCAATGAAAAAGAGACAGAAAATTTAAGAATTGTATGAACATCTCTCTAGTGAACACACCTTAAGAAATTTTAGAAGTTGATAAAAAAACAAGACTGAAGCAATATCAGATGAACAATGTCAAGAAGTTTCAAAAAATAAACTAAGCACTATATGATTGATATATGCTATTGAGGTCCAGTGTAGCATGAATTTGAAAAAAGTCAGTCTATTCTATTAGTCCAGTCAAATTAAAAAAAATAACGGAAAGTTGGGGTAAGTCCGTGGATTTTTGCATAGAGCTTTCTTGTGGGTTGTTAAATAACCCCCTAAAAGTCAAAACCTGTAGGTGGTGAGTTCGAAGAGAAAATGAGGATAAACCACGCCCCCTACCGGTTTTTGTCGTTTTTCTCGGAAACTATTAGATTTATCGAGATGAAAGAGGTTAGGTAAAATAGAGTTTATTTAATTCCCTACAAAAGTGCCCAAATGTTTGTTTTTACCTCGCCTTCTTGTTGTGTTATCGAAAAAAGAAGATATGTCGTACATGGATCGCAATCTGGAAGAAACTTTCGCAAGGAACTTTCGGGCGTAACTTTTTTTGGTCTGATATTCGTCATGAAGAAGCTAAGAGAAACTACGTAAGAGCCGGACACGATTGTAGTTCAGTCATATTTTACTTTAGCATCTCTTCGGCAAAATCCATCAGACGATATTATCGTCATTCTTGGTGCCAGTCGGATAAGAGTTTCGTGCTGGCAAGTTAATTTTTAGGAGAGTACACTGTACTAGTCAGATTTTATCCAATCCATACGTACAGGGTTATTCACCTTTTTTGAAACTCTAATTTCCTTTATTTATAAAGAGTAATTTTTTTCTTGAATGATTATTGCTGTAAAATTAAAATACACGATTTAATTCCTGATTTGCTTTAACTTGTACGGGCGCCACAAAGCAACAAATTCGTTTTTTCGACAAATATCAGACCACAAAAAGTTATGCCCAAAAGTTCCTTGGGCAAATTGCTGATCCATGTAGGACATATCTTCTTTTTTCGATAATACAAAAATAAGGCGAGGTACGAAAAAGCACAGACATCTTTAGTAGGGATTTAAATAAGCTTTATTTTACTTAACCTTCTTCATCTCGATAAACCTAATAGTTTCCGAGAAAAACAACAAAAACCGTTAGGGGGCGTGGTTTATCCTCATTATCTCGTCTAGCTCACCACCTACAGGTGTTGACTTTTAGGGAGTTATTTAACAGTCTACAAGGAAGCCCTATGCAAATTCCACGGACTTACCCCAACTTTCCGTTATTCATGAAAATTTGTTTTAATGTGACTGGACAATATCTAAATTCTACAGTAAAAGAAATACTGTTAAAAAATGAAAAACTGTTGAAAAATGTTTTAGAATTTGTATTTTTTTTAATTTCACGCATTAATTATTATTATGCCCTAAATTATAGAACATAGTGTAACGGGAGAGAAAAGGAACGAACCTCTTTTCGAGCGACAGGTGGTGTGTTCTGTCGCCTTCGAGAAAATGACGCATCGCACAAGCATGTAAATCAGACGTGGTTTATTCTAGCATTTTCTAAGAATACATAGAAGGTTCCAGCGATTTCTGGTGCGTTTATATGCGGATATAAAAGCGACTCGCGGATAAAAGGGGATCAGTCAACAGCAAGTCATTAACTGTGTATTACAAAATAAATAGTGAATGTGGGTGTTGTATTAGAAATTCATAGTCTGTGGATGGTGGTTTTTAATGGTTTATAATTATAGCGTTGGTTTGTGGTGTGTTCATTAGTTGTATAGAAATAAATATTTGTTTGTGAATAGACGATTTTAACAGCACTTGTATTATTATTTTAGAAAGAATGTTACAGTGGTGTCAGGTGTGGGGTTTTAAAATAAATAAAATCGCGTAATAATTAATTAAAGTGCTGTGAGAATAAAATTTTTGGTGTTAAAACATAATTTCAACAAACAATCAAAATGGTGATGAAACTATTAAAGGATCTCTTAGTAATAGATTTGAAGCGGGAGTTGGACGAGAGGGACTTGGATAGTAATGGAAAGAAAGAAGTTTTGATAAATCGGCTAAGAGAATGGCTTTTAGAACAGAAGGAAGATCCTGAAAATTACCGCTTCGAAATACCTGGACCCGCAATTGATACTAGTTTGTTGTTAAGTAAAATGGAAGAAAGTTCTAGAAAAGCCGAAGAAAATTCTAGAAAGTCCGAAGAGAATTCTAGAATTTTAAAAGAAGAATTACTGCAAAAGTCCGAAGAGAATTCTAGAATTTTAAAAGAGGAACTATTGGAAAAGTCTGAAGAAAATTCTAAAATGCTTAAACAAGAATTAATGGAAAATACTAAAGTGCTGGAACAAAAAGTTTTTGAAAATTCTAAAATGCTTAAAGAAGAATTACTTGAAAATACTAAAGCACTGGAAGAAAATGTTAAAATGCTTAAAGAAGATTTACTTGAAAATTCTAGAACGCTTAAAGAAGAATTACTAGAAAAGTCCGAAGAAAGTTCTAGAAGGCTTAAAGAAGAATTGCTGGACAATGTCAAGGTGTTAGAAGAAAAAGTTTTCGAAGAATTTTTGGAGAATGCCAGCGCGTTAGGACTATTGGAAGGTAGATTGGCGGAACAAGATAGGGTAATAAAGATGGTAGAAGAGAAAATAGCCCAAATGCAATTACCACCAACAACTAAGAAAGACGATATGGCCGAAATGCTGGAAGATAGAATGAGGCAACTACGGTTTCCCTCAACTTCTGAGAGGCCGTTTAATGAAGTAAAGAAACAATTTAAAGAAGAAAAGGATCCTGCCGTAGGGATAAAAGTAAAACCACCCACGTTCGATGGAAAGATACCTTGGTCCACCTACTACAAACAATTTGAGGCGGCCGCTGGGGCCAACGGATGGACACGCAAGGAAAAGGCCGTTTCTCTAACTGTGGCTTTGCGTGGAGACGCGTTGAACGTCCTGCAAACAATCCCAGCAGGACAGGAAAATGATTACCAATTGTTAGTGTCTAGATTGGAAATGAGATATGGAGACGCGCATCTACAACAGGTGTATCACGCGCAAGTGAAGAATCGTATCCAGAAGAATGGAGAAAGCCTGCAGGAGTTTGAAGCCGATGTTGCGCGGCTTGTCCGATTGGCGTACCCTACGGCACCCGATTCATTTCTGGGACAGCTGGCTGTGCAGACCTTCATTGATGGGTTAAGAGACGGAGAAACACAACAATCATTGAGGCTGGCACGACCAAGAACAACTGATGATGCGCTTGCTCACGCCTTAGAATTTGAAGCTGCAAAACAAGTGTCCCGAGGCCACGGGCGAGTTCGAACCGTTGCGGAAGAAGAGGAAGGTTCCAGTTCCAAAGATCGCCTAGAAGAATTATTAATGAGAGTTCTTCAGAAGGAAGATAGTCGTAAGAGGAATCCTCAAGAAGTTCGAGGACCCCGTTGCTGGAACTGCGGTGAACAAGGGCACATACGACGCCGCTGCCCTAAACCCAGAAAAGTACAACCGTCGGAAAAGTTAAAAGGGGTTGGCAAGAGGGAGCGAACGTTGGCTGCGAGTGAAGATGCCCCGGAGATCACGATCCATGCCGTAACATCAAAGAATAGTAACGGCAGTTTGTTTGTAGATGGAAAGATTGCTAACCGAACTGTTCCACTACTTATTGATACGGGGGCGACAAAATCCATCGTACGCCCTGATGTTCTACAATCAAGTATGAAGCTGTTATCAACAACTACTCAACTCCGTACAGCAACAGGTGAAGTGATACCAACACGCGGAGTGGTGAAGATGAAGATTGGCATTGGAAGTGAAGAACGTGATCATGAGGTGCTGGTAGCCGATATCACTGATGACTTCATCTTTGGAATGGACCTCCTGAGAAAATTTGGTTTTACGTTGGATTTGAAAGAGGGTGTTTTGAAGGTCGGTAACGAAGAACTTCCGTTGCACCCACGAGAAGATCCGGTTGTAAGGGTTTTGCTGACTGAAGATGTGATATTGCCGGGTCAAAGCGAGATGGTTGTCGAGGCAGGTTTGGATGGAGATCTTCGGGTTGGATGTGTGCGAATGATGGAGCCTGTTTGTGATAAGAAGATCCATAGTGGCATACTGGTGGGAAAAGCGCTGATCAAGGTTGGAAAGAGAGTACCGGTGAGAATTATGAACGTTAATGTGGATCCGGTGACATTGAAGAAGAGTACCCTTGTGGGACAGTGTGTGCCAGTATTTCGAGTAGCCAGGTGTATGGCTGATGTTCCAAGACCAGTGCCCAAAGACCATGGTGGAAAATTAGTGGGTATGGTTACTAGCTCGTGCGAAGACCTTAACAGAACGGAAGTGAAAGAGGTACAGGGTTTGGTTCACCGATACCAAGATATCTTCGCTCTTGACGATAGCCAGAAGGGACGAACAAATATAGTAAAACATAAAATTAATACAGGCAACTCTATGCCTGTCCGTCAGCAGCCGAGGCGTCTACCTCTAGCAAGGCGAGCAGAAGCCGAAAAGATTATTACTGATATGGAAGAACAAGGGGTTATCGAGCCATCCAGCAGTCCATGGGCATCACCGGTGGTCCTGGTCAGTAAGAAGGACGGGTCAACGAGATTTTGTGTGGACTATCGGCAGCTTAATGACGTGACCAAGAAAGACAGCTATCCCTTACCACGCATCGACGACACGTTAGATACCCTGTCTGGTTCACGATGGTTTTCGACTTTGGACTTGAAGAGCGGTTATTGGCAAGTTGAAATGGAACCTGAAGACCGGGAGAAGACCGCGTTCACTATTGGTTCCGGACTATGGCAGTTTACGGTTATGCCTTTTGGTCTATGTAACGCTCCGGCCACCTTTGAGCGTTTAATGGAGACCATCCTGAGAGGGCTGTCGTGGAAGACCTGCCTGGTATACCTAGATGATGTGATTGTAGTCGGAAAATCATTCAACGAACATTTGAAAAACCTAGAGGAAGTGTTCCGAAGACTACGTGGAGCCAATCTGAAACTGAGTCCGAAAAAGTGCCACATATTCAGAAAGGAAGTGAAATATCTCGGGCACGTCGTATCACAAAATGGAGTGGCAGCCGACCCCGATAAGATTCGTGCTGTTCAAGAGTGGCCAACACCGAAAGATAAACACCAAGTTCGTAGTTTTCTTGGGTTATGTACCTACTATAGGCGTTTCGTTCCTGGGTTTGCCAATATAGCGAAGCCTCTGACAAGGCTAACTGAAGATGGACGCGAGTATGTTTGGAGCGGAGAGTGTGAAACAGCTTTCCAACAGCTGAAGCGTGCCCTGACAACCGCACCAATATTGAGTTATCCACGGACAGAAGGGAAATTCATACTTGACACAGATGCAAGTAATCTGGCCATTGGGGGTGTACTTTCTCAGATACAGGATGGACAAGAAAAGGTCATCGGCTATTTTAGTAAGGTTTTGTCGAAAGCCGAAAGGAATTATTGTGTGACCAGAAAAGAACTATTGGCCGTCGTGAAGTCCGTTGAGCACTTCTACAAATACTTGTACGGACGGAAGTTTTTATTGAGGACGGACCATGCAGCGTTGAAATGGCTTCTACAATTCCGTAATCCTGAAGGCCAGGTCGCAAGGTGGATCGAACGATTACAAGGATACGACTTTGACACCGAACATCGAGCGGGCACTAGTCATCGAAATGCCGATGCTCTTTCAAGAAGACCCTGTCCAACGGATTGCCGTCATTGCTCTCGCTTGGAAGAGAGGGTTTGCCAAGTATTAAGAACTACCATCGTCAACGACAATTGGTTGCCGGAAGAATTGCAACGACAGCAGAAGGATGATCCCGAACTAAAAATGGTACTGGAATGGAAGCGCGTGGGAGAAAGGCCTGCCTGGGAGGCCGTCAGCCCTTTCAACAGAACGCTCAAAGCATATTGGGCCCAATGGGAGTCCTTGAAGGTGGAAGACGATCTCCTGAAGCGAGTACTGGAGAGTGAAGATGGCACCACCATTAGGTCTCAGTTCGTGGTTCCAAGAAGCCGAGTGGCTACAGTATTGCGACATCTCCATGACGGTGCCTCAGGAGGACACTTCGGTGTGAAAAAGACTTTGGAGAAAGTTAGGGAGCGTTTTTATTGGGTCAACTGTAAAGAAGACGTGAAGGAGTGGTGCCGGAAATGTGAACTATGTGCCACTGGTAACGGACCCTTGGGGAAACGAAGAGCACCTATGAGGCAGTACAATGTGGGTAGTCCTCTGGAAAGAATAGCCATAGATATTGCCGGACCATTTCCCGAAACCGACGATGGGAATAAATACATATTAGTGGCAATGGACTATTTTACCAAATGGCCAGAAGCATATGCCCTACCAAACCAGGAAGCTGCGACTGTTGCTGACGTACTAGTCAAAGAGTTTTTCAGTCGCTTCGGAGTGCCCATGGAGCTGCATTCGGATCAAGGCCGCAATTTCGAGTCTGTACTCTTTGGAGAAGTCTGTCGATTGTTGGGCATTCGCAAGACTCGGACCACACCGTTACATCCGCAGTCCGATGGAATGGTAGAACGCATGAATCGGACAATGGGCAAATATTTGGCCAAGGTCGTCTCCGATCATCAACGAGACTGGGACCAATACCTGCATCTGTTTCTGATGGCTTATCGTGCATCGGTCCACGAAACAACCGGTCAGTCACCAGCGTCTGTGATGTTTGGACGCGAGTTACGGTTACCGTGTGATCTGGAATTTGGGTCTCCACCTATAGAGCAGGAGGTAGCCGGGAATGATTATGTCATCAACTTAAAGAAGAAGTTGGAGGATATTCACGACCGAACCCGAAATAATAGTCGAATCGCGAGTGACCGGATGAAGGCTACGTACGATGTGAGAGCCCAAGAAGGAGGGTTTCAACCTGGAGAGCTTGTCTGGTTATACAACCCGCAAAGGCGTCGTGGCTATTCTCCAAAGTTACAGCGAAATTGGGAGGGTCCATACCAGGTGAAGAAACGAATAAATGACTTGATTTATCGCATCCAGAAATTGCCAAGAGGGAAACCAAAGGTGGTACACTCCAATCGTCTGGTGCACTATGAGGGAAATAATGACGCAGTTCCGGAAGATGAGGCTGAGGTGGCTATCAATACCGTAAGGCCTGGAGATGATCAGCCAACCTTTAGAGAATTTATGGCTGCGTTTTCTGGAACTAGAAAAGCGCGATTCGGAGTCACGACTGAGATGCAACAAGATCTCTTCCGGGTCCCTGGTGATTATTCCATTGCCCACTGTGTCTCCGAGGATCTTCGTATGTCCAGGGGGATCGCAGTGGTGTTTAGAAATAAATTTGGACGGCTGAATGAACTTCGAGAACAAAATCCCTCTGTTGGTAAATCCTTACGCTTGACTGATCATGACCGATCCATTTACTACTTAGTAACCAAGCAGTTTTACTACCAGAAACCGAGTTACGCCGACTTGTGGAGGGCACTATGGAATTTGAGAATCGAGTTGCTTACCAGGGGAATTAACAAATTGGCAGTTCCCAAACTCGGCTGTGGGCGGGACCAGCTGGATTGGAGAATCGTTAGAAACATGCTGGAAGTTGTCTTTAGAGGTACGGACGTCAAGATCTTCGTCTGCAGTTTTGACCCACAGCCCGCATTAAGGCCAACGAAGAGTGTAGACTGTTATTTCTACCGTAATGGAACGTGTAGTCGAGGTGAAGACTGTCGATATCGTCATGACCCGTTCTACAGGAACCAGAGCATAAAACCTGTTCCGGGACAGAACAGACTTGAAGAGGGGGGCAGTGTAACGGGAGAGAAAAGGAACGAACCTCTTTTCGAGCGACAGGTGGTGTGTTCTGTCGCCTTCGAGAAAATGACGCATCGCACAAGCATGTAAATCAGACGTGGTTTATTCTAGCATTTTCTAAGAATACATAGAAGGTTCCAGCGATTTCTGGTGCGTTTATATGCGGATATAAAAGCGACTCGCGGATAAAAGGGGATCAGTCAACAGCAAGTCATTAACTGTGTATTACAAAATAAATAGTGAATGTGGGTGTTGTATTAGAAATTCATAGTCTGTGGATGGTGGTTTTTAATGGTTTATAATTATAGCGTTGGTTTGTGGTGTGTTCATTAGTTGTATAGAAATAAATATTTGTTTGTGAATAGACGATTTTAACAGCACTTGTATTATTATTTTAGAAAGAATGTTACAATATGGTAGTATTCGAGTTTTTTGGTTGTAAGATTTTTCTTATGGTTTTACACGTCATTTGAAGATGAGACTTTTTAAACCTTTTGACGCCAAGATAGTCGTTTTGGCTCTGAGATACCGCTCCCCTAAAACGGGTCAACATTTCGGCACTCGCCTCCCCCTAGATCGGAAGGGGATAGAAATACAGAAAAGCCAATTGGCGGTGCACGCTCGTAGCAGGCCGCATGATATCGAATTCCATTAACCCATATTCGATCGCCCCCAAAAGCCTACCTTCCCCCCCCGGAATAGTGTAAGTAAAAAAAAGACTCCCAAAATCTCAACGCGTCGCCACACAAAAAAATGAGAAACGTCCTCGCGACTTGGATTTTGATCGTTCGAGGGCGCGTTAGTCGGGGACCCAAGATGAAAAGTATTTCGATTCCAGTATTCCAAACCCGTGCGCGCCGAACCCGCTTCGAAATTCTAAAATGGGAGATCTTCTTTATTACCTATTACTGGAATACTAACCCCTCCCCGAAGCCGGAACGATATACCCTATATTACGTATGTACGAGCCCAGTCACACATGAATTGGACCACTGCATGTTTCTGTCATTAATATTTATCATTGAACAAGTAATTATTATATGAGATTAAACAATTATGTGTTTGATTGTGCATGATATCAGCTTGGTAAAATGCATCCCGAAATACGATGTGCACGTCACGCGGTAATCAAAATGATAAGATAAACAGCATATGCGCTTGAAGAATTCACTAGCGGCACAAACTGATTCGGATAAATTGATTGGGAATAGCCAGGGACGTCGGAAGTATTTTCACTTAGGGGGGGGGCGAACTTCGATTTCCTAGATAAGATAAGCGTCCCAATATGGTAAACTTACTATAAAGTTCCAATAAGTAAAAAAGGATGATATAATATTTTCCTACTTTTCATTACCCTCTATAGAACCGTAGTAGATGTGTTATGTGTGTTCTAGCGCAAAACCGCATGTTATTTTCTTATAAAGGTTTATTTTACATTTTAGTCATCCGCCGGCGTTTATTGTTTATCGACAACGATATCGTTTTGTTTATCGTTTGTCGATCGTTCATCGATAAACAATATTGTTTTTACCATTTTGTTTATAAATGATAAAAACGATATTGTTTTTCGATAAACGATAAACAAAACGATATCGTTTATCGATGAACCATTGATAAACGATAAGCACGATACCGTTAACGATAAACGCCGGCGGATGATCTTAAAATGCAAAATGAACGTCATAAGAAAATACATGCTATTCCGTGCTAGAACCCACATAGCATATCTACTGACCGTACTCATAAACTTAAGTAAAAACCTGTGCGGAGTACAGAGACACCGCAGTTAATTGTTCACACTGTAGTAAGTCGAAAAACTTTCCATTTGGAAATTTCCGATTGGATGCGGTGCACGTGCATCTTGTATATGTGCGTTTCTAAGACAAATAAATGGCCGAGCTTACATTCAACGGACACTAAATTGTTGATACAAATTTTAAACTTTTCGCCAAATTTCACTTATTTTATTTTGAAATCATAAAACAACTTATATCGACGTCTTTGCACTTCCTTCAGTGAAATCTTTCGGTTAGCTGCACTAGCGGCTTAGTAGATGTCCGTTTTTCACAAAATTGACATTTTTAGAGTTCAAAAGCTCTAGGGTCGTACCAGAGTAGTGGGTGGATGCAAAATCTGCCTAAAATAATAGGGAAACGCGTTTAAGATATAAAGTACGGGTAGTAAACGTTTTTGTATGCATTTCTGTATACGCCGCCTGCAATAGTACTAGTTGTAAAAAATGTTGAACTTTTAAGGCTGCAAGAACGCAGGGCTTCCATACAAGGATTTTCTTCCCGAATTCATCTATTTTAGTTGTTTTTACACTGTCATATACATCTTCTTCCATAACTATATTGTAAAATTGAGGATCTGGTAACGTACTGCTGTCCATTTTGACGTACGTTTCGTTATCCATAAGAACGCAACAGGTTTTGTTTTAAATAAAAACGCAGTACAACCCTACATATAGTTTCTTCGAACGTATTTGTTGCTCCTCACTTCTCTTCTGCAGCTTTTACTTTCTGTAAGTCAGTATATATCTCTTTTTGATATTTTGTACAGTACCTACGCTAACGCCTTCCTTTTTAGTTATTTTACGTACAGCAAATATTTTTCTGATTTTAACAGCTTCACAACATTCTTCTCGGCTCTTCCATTGACCAGGCCTTTTCGGCATCGTGATTTAGGCAAGTCATCAACCGTGTGGGGCTTCTCATTTTTTTGATAATTTGTGAAATATCCAACTTTGAACATTTTGACAATATTTGTAATTTTTGACATCTTAAAGATAGAATGTTTGTCGCAATATTTTCTTCGTATTTATTACTTTAAATAATATAATAAAAATAGTAACATGATAATATAAATAATTAATAATATAATATTATCAAAGACAAGCAAAATAGTTAGTCTTGTTATTGAAACTCTTTTATGGCATCATTTTCGTTGGCGTTACTTTAATACTTCTTGTGGATTTCGATAAGGTAAAAATAAGTATTAATATTTGAATTCAATTTATTAAAATCATAGCCACGCCAGTGAATATTTATGTATTTCAACGCAGGCAGTCGTTAAAAACCTTTAAAAAATATATGGAATTATATTTAGTTTATACCGCAAATGCAACCGAGACGTCACATTTTAAAGCTGTTTCAATTCGAAGTTCACATTATGAATAAGTAGTAATGAATAAAACTTTACGCTCCCTAGCAAATGTGGTTTTGTGCTTTACTATTTTGCTCGTCTCTGATAATAAGTCGTGATAATAGATCTTTAAGACCACCTATGAGGCTATTACGGACCTCTGGAGGTTCACGTCCCACAGGTTAGGAACCACTGCACTAAACGATGGGCGAACTAACGAATATCTGCAAACAGATTTGCCATCTAGCAAACGCAAACAAGTAATTTAATCACGAGTATCTTTATAAAAAGTTAGAACCATTTTTGCATTCCTGATTTTATGAGTCAAATGACTGAGTGAGAAATTTAGATAATAATTTTTAATTCATTGGCCGGTATTATAAAACTTTTTATTTTCTAAATAAAATTTACTTTGGGAATAAGTTAATTTATTCTATCAATTTGCGTATTAAATTGATGGAATAAATTAATTTATTCTCAAAGTAAATTTTATTTAGGAAATAAAAAGTTTTGTAATAATGGCCATAAGAAAAAGTAACTAAGAGAAAATAAATAAACAATAATGAAACTGAATTTATTAGTAATAATTGTATTACTAAAAACAAATTAATCGCATAATTATTAATTAAAACAAATAAATATATTCATACTTTCATCCTTGTTTCAAGACAAAGGCGGCTGCCCGTCCCCTCTGACCCATACTTCCGACGTCCCTGGGAATAGCAGTAAAATCAGTACTAAAAATCTGTTGATTCTTGCGTAATAACCGCTGACATTTTTAACACAGACAACTTGCACTCTTAAATTGTTTATCTTATCTTACGCTAAAATGGTATTATTTAGACAGCTGTATATCACGCGTTAATCTAGTTTCTTCAAATTCTTGTTAAAGTATCCAAATAAATCACTTTAAGTTGATATGAAATATACAATATCAAACACAAATTAAAAAACACAATATTTGCGTGGTCCAATGCAAGTGCGACTTTGGGCTCGTTTGTATATAGCGCCGGCTCCATATAAATTTACTTCTAGTTTGCTCTTGGCCAACTCCCATAAACCATTTGAACCTACGTTAGCTTTAGGATAACATGAATTAAAAAAATTATTATTTCAGTAAAATTTTGAAAAATACTGTTTATATATCTCTGCGGATCGGAGAAAATTCTGACGGACCAGCACCGGTCCGAGGATCGGCGTTTGGGAAACGCTGATCTAGAAGTCGTCGCCACCTCCTTCTATAAAGCTTGAGAATATTTGTGGCTTGTCTTAATTCTAATCAGAGAGCGTGGAGCAAAGCCTTTCAAAAGCAGTTTTTCTTTATAACGGGTGTTCATTTAAATTCGTAATCTAGCAACCTTTGGATTATTGCCTGTCTCTATCTGCGACGTATTATATCTGTCGCTCTGTCTTCTTTCATTAAAATTCCAAAGGTTGCTAGATTACGAATTTAAATGAACATGCGTTATAATATGCGGAAAACGGCCTGCAATCAAAAGGGGGTTTAAAAATTCATCTTGTCCACTTCTAATTTTGATTTTGCTCCGCGTCTGAGTGCAACTAATAAACAATTTAAAAGGATGTGACAATGTAGATGTTAACGTTGTTTCAAATTGTATAAAAGCACATTATGTAATCTTATCTTCAAAGTTGCTAGTTTCAGTTCATCATCATTATTTATCAAAACTTTGGTACGCCAGTGTACTTACGTCATGTAATAGAAATGTATGGTTTTGGCCAATATTTATTCAATAGTCTTTTAATACTTTGTTACGTTTCTTTACATGTTTCTGACATTTTTTATTCTAACATATTGATTAGTAGAGACGAATGAATGAAGACATCGAAAAAAAAATAAACAAATGTGATGGATTTGGAAGAACATATTTGCAAGTAATACGCTCGGGAATATGCGGGTTTGCTAAAGCAAATGGAGACAGTCAGAAAACAGGTATGCAACTATTGTCAAGGAGAATCTTGCAGTCGTTTTCGTATCAGTGAGGGTTTTTTATATACCTGCAGATTTTCGATATTTTTAGATTTCATCACTTATCGTTCTGAATAAAGCGTTAGACACCTTCAACCAATCTGCACATGTGGAAATGCAATAGGTACGTCGTTTAGTGTTAGAATCTTAGTTTCACTTTGGCACCCAATCATAAAAGGCTACATTTACACATAAATCAAACATTTAAGCAAAAAATAAGTAAAACACAAGTCTATTTACATTTCTGCAAGTGGCGAAACCTCACTATTAGTATTTCTTTATAAGAAAAGTTTTAATCAACCTTAAATATTGGACCTTTTTACACGTACTCAAAATGCCAAAATAGTAATTTCCATATGTCATGATATCAAACACAAATACTATTTTGCCATTACTACTAATATTAAATAGAACGTCCCTATCATATAGAAAATTATTAATTTACATAGAGCACCAATTACCAACAGCATCTGCTATAAGGCAAATCCAATATATTCCCCAAATTGTTGTGTTACTTTCGATCAAATATACCCTAGAAAAGTTTACTGTACATAATTAAGAATCCATAGTATTGTATTTACGCAATTTGAGCGAATTTGTTGGTGGAAAACTAATAGCTTCGCAAACATCACTTTCTTCATTATTAGAATAAAGGTTAGGCGGATCCCAAAAGAAAGGGCATACTATTTGGCTTTGCTCTTGCTCGCTGTTACTCACCGCAACAACCTCCGTATTTCTATTATCAGCCTTATTCATATCACTACCAATATCGATCAAAATGCTTCTCTTCTCTGAATCGCCAGGAAAAGTGCGACTCTTCTTTATGTTTGTTTTGTAGAGAGTAGATGTGATTTTATCCGGATCTAAACCTAACATTGAAAGAACTCTTCTAGGATTCTGTGTAACAAAGTGATAAAACAACTCATCCGTTTCTGTTTGCGTTGCTCCATCAATAAGCGAAGTTATACACGGCGGTGGGGGTCCGCTAGTCGTAACAGGATCATCCCAACAAAACATTTCTGGTGGATGCGACGAACTTCGAGCTAAAACACCATTGCTCGAACCGCAATGTGCAAGTCTTGTAATATTAGGATTCGAGTGTGCTGGATAACGCCTAGAACCATCTGAAGATGGTGTTGTCATTTCCTGCAGTGCTTGAATTGCGTTTCTTACCTAGAAAAATAGATAAATAAAACACAGCGTTCGTTTCCTTCAATTTAGTTACCTCAGCACTTAGGGCAGCCACATCCTGATGAAGAGATATCACTTGGCTGTCTAATCTTTCCACACTGTTTCGAGTGTTTTCTACATCGTTTCTCAATTCGTAGTTAAGGCATTCTAAAGATCCCGTTTTAGCGTTGTTATGGTTTGGTGGTATTACTACGCTTCTTTGTCTTTCTACTCGTTCCCTTAAAAATGCTAAGTGATTAGTTGCCACGCCACCTAATCTTGTTGGACGGTTTTTTGTAGTTGTTTCGTGATATTCTTGCAATCTAGAAAATAAAAAATATATTAAACTAAGTAAACACTTAAAACAAGACAGTATGGGTTAAAATGTTAGATTTAGATGCGCTAGGTGCCGTGTTAAAGGCAATTAATTAAATTAATTTATAATTTTCTCTATGGAGTAAAATAGTTTATATTTTAGTGGTACATCAAAATCAGGTTTTCTATATTTTACTTCAAAGCACAATAATTTCCAATTGTCACTTGCATCGGATTTCTAATCTCTTCTTACCCTTAAAAACGTACGTCTATGTAAATTAATACCTAGTACTAATGGGTAAGTGCAGATTAAAGGTCTGGTGCAATTGGCCGTTATTGATTCCAATTTGAATTTGAATTACCTCGTTCAGTTAATTCACCATAATTTTAAAAAGAAGCTTTACAGTGCAGTCAAATCTGCAGAAATTATCGAGTGCTCTGTTGACTAATATTAGTCAAGTTATAAAGCAATAGCCAGTTAAAAGTATTTGAAAAATAAATCTTGCAAAATTACTCGTACTTATGGAAACATTTTTGGTTCTAGAAACTCCCCTGTAAGAGTAACAAAAAATGTTATGAAGAGACGCAAGAAAATCGTCACAATTTGTCTTTGTAACGTGCAGAAATTAGAAGATTCTATTTTATACATTTGAATATGCACTTAATAAAAATAATCCTACTACGGCCCTATAATGCAATATTCCGTTAAATTAAAAATAAGAAATGTTTTATCTATGTTTCTCATGTTAAGTTTGCTGAACAATACAGATATGGGGGTGTCATTATAACTAAAAAGTCACGTACCAATGATATTTAGAATAATTTATGTGTCAGTGCTAAATTAAAATCTTGTTTTCCGGTAAAATACTATAAAGTTTGCAGATAAGAACAGCAAGCACTGTTTCTTCTGAATATTTAATACCGCAGACAGAAAACATATTTTATTACCCTTGTTCACATATATGACGGAGTTAATTTTCTTAAAAATCCCTGTGAACGTTATTTACAGTACTTTGCGATTGATACAAAATAGCATCACCCTAATTCCGATAAGTGCATTCGAAGTGCCCTTTCTTTTAAAAAAAAAGTAAAATGCTACGAAAGTTTGCATCCTAAGTAGCCAGTCTGGACGTCTTGCGACAGCTAGTCTGAAAGTACCGTACCGACAATCAAGGCAATAAAGCACGCGTTACCGTCCCGTCCAGTGTAGCATATTCAGAACCTTTCGCGCTAAGATAATACGTTTGTGTACTATCTCGTAGCTTTTGAAAATTAAGGAGCAAAACAATTTATGAAGTTCAATAATAATAATAATAATAATAATAATAATAATAATAATAATAATGCAGTCGACGTTAGGAAATCTGAATTTAAAGTTATTGCCTTAATACGGTTTTCTTTAGGAATGTAAATTAAAGAGTTTTCATTAATTTGTTGCAGCAATTTGTTGTTAAAAGTTGCAACGATAGTTTATGATCTGACAATAAATTCAAAGTTCACTTTAACCATTTTATGTGATTACATGTAACGTGTCAAAATTCTCGATTCAATTTTAATGCAATTTTAAATGCATTAAACAACAATAGTTCACTGTTCTTCATCTATCAGGTACTTTATACCTATTGTTAAGTGAATTTAAGGGCATTATTGTGCAAGTGATATTGGTGAAATTTAAATGATTATAAAATTCTACCGCTTTATTAAGGATTAATGGATAAATTGTATAACAGAAGTAAGTTTAAAATCTATTTGTATCATTTCCATGAATATTTTTTTGTAAATTATGCAAACTTTTTCTCCTCAATAAGGATCCTAATTAGAACATTATTACAATTGTTCTTGTTATTGTCACTTGAGACAAAGGATTATTTTAACTACGAACAAATGAGTATTTAAATTAAATATTATTGTAATAATATTGGACCGTACACTTTCATAAGTTTTTGAAATACAGTAACCTGCATAATATTGAGTTGACTAGTTATGATTAGTTATTCAATTCAATGAATATAGTCAGAACTCTTTTTTTGCTTGCGAATTTTGAGAATATTCCAATGACTTGTAAGAAAATGGCGCCCGTATCCTTATTATTTCTATAAACCTTGTTTTCTTTACAATCTATAAGCTATAGAGACCAGTACCTACGCCTGTGAGAAATAATTTGTCATTAAGAAATCTTAAGCTGGTGCATTAAAGTACAGTAGGTATCGCTTTTAGTGTGAAGTAAACAATTGCAGTAAGTACTCAGTATTTTGAATTTTATTGATGTTGCAGTGATGTCCATAGTGCGACGTTAGTTTAAGTAGGGCTTCAATTTTTTTATCGTTTAATTGACAGTTCAATCGTGGGGTCTTGTGTTATAGAGTAAAACTAATGTGTTACATACAGTGTTAAAGATACATTTCTACAGTGTTTTAGGCCTCTATAGTGAGTGTGTACAATGTTTGCGGATAATTCCTCAGGACAATTACGATAAAGGATTACAACAAGTATTACGATAAAGTTAATCCATTTTGTATAAAGTAACTTAAGTACTATTTGATACTATAGTTTTAAGTTTTCATGTCCGTACAGGACTCCTTTCTAGTCTTTATAATGTGATCTAATCATAACGAAGATCAACCACTGCTAGACGCAATAACTGTTGGTGGTTTAATATTTATTTATTGTTAATAAATATTGTTTTAAATGATAAAATTTGACTATTTTTACATGGCACAACCAACTGATTTTGTCAAACTTAAAAGTACTAAATTTCCTAATTCCTGATTGTATTTTAAAGAGATGCTTTGAAAGCTAGCATCCACGATCCCGTAAATAATCTGATAAGAAAGATTACAGCATGGGATATAACATTTAAAGTAAGTATCGTTAAACAACTATGAGTATTTTAATTGCAAGATTTTAATGGGTTAATTAATTCGTGTTTCAGTAAAAGTACCTGTATCAAACAACGTGTTTGATTCCAAAACTTAAAATGCTGCACGTCTTCGTGCCTATTATCCTTATTATTCTGTAATTGTAATCATAAATTCGACGTTAAAGATATCTTGATCACCTGGGGACAGCACCCAGTCGCCGCTAGACAAGTAACACGTACCATGTAAAATATATTTTGCTAAATATTGTCACAAACGGAATTATTTAGAGTTTAAATAATTCATAATTCCGCAAGTTGCATTTCCAACTGGTGCAAATATCACCCAAGGTTAATATATTTCTATAACGTTGGCTTAATGTTAACCACACACGCGAGCCAGCTGCTCTCCAAGGTTAATACATTTCTTAGTAACATTATAATCGTTGGCTTAATGTTAATCACACACGCGAGCCAGCTGCTCTTATTCAAAGAACCTTTAATAAGCACATGCGATCGACCTACGCTCAGCCACAGCTGCATGCCGCACAAGGAAATAACAACGAATACGCGGAACGCCGCGCCTACAGATTCACGTTAATATGCTAATGTCTTCCGCAATATACAGTATATAAACCCGACTGTTTCAAGCTGCAATTCAGTCGTTCCAACGAATCAACAACTTGAAGTAGACCTGGTAATAAACCTTTTTATTAATTAATTTTAGGGGATCTAGAATCTGGTGTCCAGGGGCACTGATTACCTGATCCTTAATGTGCTTAGTAGTAGTATTTTTAGGAGCCTAGAAGCTAATACCCAGGGGTACCGCTTACCTGGCCCCTAATGCTTAGTTGTAGGAGATTGTTGCTAGTACAGGGTGGTTCCAACCACTCTCATGTGTAATGTTCTCATACTCATGTTTGTAACCCATTGCATTGTGACTTGTTGTTTAGTATATAATTAATTTGTGACCAGTGTTTACTTTCTATCTCTACCTCTGACTACGACCCTCAGTCACGAAACCCCACGTGACAATATGCTACATTTGGGGACTCAAGCCTGAATATATTCAGCTCAAGATGTCTTTGCCTACTTTGGTTGCGGGAGGTTGGTAGAGATAATGAAGCAAAACACAACTGAAACTGCTCATCCACCATTTGAAATACGCCGCAAGTCATCAATAAATGAATCATAAATATTTTATAACCTTGATTCATTATGGTGACTTTTCCTTGTAATTTTAAATGCCAAAATAACATAATTATTATATTTTAGCTATTAACATATTTATTTTTGGGCGAAGAATCGGTATAGCGGACCATCCTTCGTACCTCATGGCACCGATTACTATGATCATTTGGTCCAACCTACTAGATCTTAGCCGAATCTGTGGGAATTCCACCTCCGTTCCGTAGGGATTTTTAGTGTCAATATGAAAGATTAGACCAATTGTCTAAATTCAAACCAATTTATTTAGAATAAAAATGTCTGCAATTACGATTTCTTTCACAACCCTGTTAGCACCATCCGCCCTATTACTACCCGTAATAGTAAATGCATGCAAAAGAAAAAGTGAAAGCATTTATTTTCTAATTTTTGTATGGAGAGATCAAGTGGTTGGTAGGAAGAAAGCAACCAGAGTTCTCCAGATATAGCACTGCAGACTACATTGTTTAAATCAATTTTGAATGGAAATGGTTAAACTTTGGAGCTTAGAGGTTTGTTAAGTTTAAATAAATTCGAAATAAGTGAGATTCTGCTGAGATTTAATGTACTGTTCGAATATATAGGTACTGTGGAGTACTTTAAGATTTTTAAATCTATTCTGCAGCGATTGTTCGAATCTGTTTGAAGTTTCAAATAATTGTTAAAAGTTATGTAAACAAATTCCTTCGTACTGTCTGAGGATTAGTAGTTTATTCAGTTGTGATTTTTAAAGTTTAAATAGTTGAGTTCGAACAACGTTTAAGTTTAAGGCCCACTTCTGAGATCTTTCTACCGTTTCTAGTAAACTTTTCTAATCCAACCACGATACACGGTACAACGGTATGCCAGCTTCATAACCAAAACTCGTTCTCCGCGCGCATGTGACGTCGCTGCGAAGCAACTTTCCAAGGACTCTAACTTTCCTCCCAGTTGATCTCTTCCATCTACACAGTACGGTGGGTGTATGTTAGGAAAAGCGGCTTTAAATAATTAATTTTGAAATTCCTTTTGTTTTGGTGAGTGTAAACTTGTGAAATATCGAAGATAACAAGGTGAAATTCTTACACAGGTATATATCGAACAGTATGCCTGGTTGTGCTGTTACTGATTGTTGCAATTATAACAGGAATACAAAAGGAACTGGTATAAAATACTTTCGATTCCCAAAGAACGAAGAACTTTCAAAGCGTTTGGAAATGGCTTGTCGAAGAAATGATAAAATAAATCTAAAAAATGGTAAGAATTTTTAGAAAAATTATAAAATAACATGGCGGAGAGGATACTCCAATTATTAATAAAATTTTTATCACTATGATACATTTGAATGTTGCCTACAGGTTTTAATTTCTCATTAAGTAACATTGGCTTTGTAATTAATAAAAATAAACAATTTTAAATTTAGTGATATGGTAACTTTCGATTATTTAGTATCTACCTATATATTATTTTTCTAAGTACCTTCCTAACAAATTTTACTATTATATATATTTTATAGAAAGCATAACAATCCATATCGGCGGTACATGATTAGTAAATTGTTAAAATTTGGAATATTTCTGAATCAAAATAAAATAAATCGTTATATGCACCACGGGCAATACGGGCATAATTATAAATAATAACATTCCCTCATACTATAATTTATTAATTATGCCTTTAATATTAAGTGGCTAATATTAGAACGATTATACGTCAACGTCAATCAATGAAACGTCATACTTTACTAACCATTGTCATTATAAATGATAAAAACATCATTATACATAAGAACGTAATGCGAAACAAGCCTGGTTTGCTTCGCACTGACGTCACAAACCAGAGAAGGATAGACTATCGAGCTGCGCGTTGTCATACCGTTGTGGGTGTATCGTGAATCCAACTTAATGTTGGGTTATTAAATTCAAAATTTAAAATTTGTGAACCAATTCAAATTATGTGCAGATTCTGATTGGTTTACCTTCCGTATTTTCCAAAGTGTAATTTTAATTTTCAGTTCAGTTTTCAGTTTAAAATCAATGACATTCCCGATTGACGAAAATTTGGGAAAAGCGTTTTATCCAGTATTTGCCGTGGTTTGGCTGACAAGTAAAAAACTGCCGACAACGTGTGAAGAAAATTCAATAAGCCAGTGAAACGTTCAATTTATTGCTTCCGTGTGCACAACAAATGAACAGTATTTTGAGCAGAGATGAACGAAAGAAGTTTTTTCTCGATTAAACCTTTCAACATTAACAAAGATTTACATATTCGCTAAGTTCCGACTTAATATTGGAGGAGTTCCGCGTTCACCTCTTATTTTGTTTTGTAAAAAAGGAAAAACGAATTTTTATCAAATTTTCTGTATAAGTTTCATAAAATTTAACTAAACAAATTGGGAGGTTATTTATGAAATATAAAAAAATTAACAACATTCCCATAAAGGTAAACTAGATCAAAGGTAATGTCAAATATTACTACTTTTGTTCAAACAATTTGTAAATGTAGTCATGTAGTTATCTGTTTATGATTTGTATTCAATTCAATTAATTGAATACCCTTTTTATTTCTCAGTAGAATTAGGTGAACAGGGATTAATTAAAAATAGCAGTTTTTTTAACAGAAAATGTTTTGTTAAAACCGATAGTGCGTTTCATGTTAGAACTGTATTAACAACACCAACAAGTTTAATTAAAGTGTTTAAAAAAAATAACATTATGACGTTTTGGGAACATCGAATCGGTTGCCAATCATCAAAACCTTTGTGAAGTTTTTAGAATATTTTTTGCCTTATTTAAAAAATTTGATCAACTCTTTTCAAATTGTATACAAATTTCAATTTAACATTATCGTAATTACAATCCTTTACATACAATTTGGTGGCGCCAAATACATTTTTTAAAAATAATTATTATTCTTTCTTAAATCTGAAATCAGTAAGCTTTCTCAATTAACATCTATGATTCTATGACCTGAAATATTTATTTTTAAAAATTTATCTAACCCTAATAAGAGTTCATGGTTTTGAAACAAAAAGCTGCTTCGTCAAAAAAAATCAAAGCATATTGCAGTCTTTAGTTTGCATCTAGCATTTCTTTCTAATCGTAAACATAGCAAACATGTGACATATTAATCTTCTTTATTTACAAGCTGTAAAAGTGGCAATGCGGTGGGTGGTCCGGCAAGGTAGTAGGTTAAAACTATCTAACCTAGTACCTTGCCGGATCACCGACCGCATTGCCACTTTTACAGCACGGTTTGGTTATATACATAGAACCACAGTATACCTTTCTATTTTTTTTGTAGGCAGTAGTGACACTTGCGAAGGTCGTTGTTACAAGAATTTAAATTGCTGCCCTTGTAACCCCGCCTTTTGGAAGTATGCGCCAACATACCTGTACTAAGAGGGAATTTCGCTTCAATATATATTTTTCTTTTTAAATAAATGATATCAATCTTCTTTTAATAAATCATTATTACAATTAATTTAATCTGTTGTTAAAAAAGTATGTATTTGCGCATGCAGTCAATAATTCTTAATATGACGCGACATGTAATTACAATTAGTTTAAGAGATTTAAAAAAAAATTCGAAGATGAGCAGATTAGTTCATGTAAATAAATACTAATAGTAATTATCTAAATAAACATGATTTTTATTATTTATAGAGACCATAAGTCAATGTGATTTATTACAATTACAATTTACAATTTGGAAACATTCCGATAAATAAACGCAGGCAGCTCCAAAAGGCAGAGCTTGAGTGCTGACAAGTCAAATTATAAAGGTCAAAGTGCGGTTAGGAGAGTGTCACTACTGCCTGGAAAAGCATACCGTAATATAGGTCCCTTCACGGTCAATCGGATTGATAGTCTGGTTAAGGATTGATATAATCTATTTGATCGTGTATGGTCAAGATTGATGGATTTCTGAATATTTTGAAATCCGAGTTTCAATTACGGGTGGTGGTGGGACGACTGTCATTCTAGTTGATGGTGTTGTGGTTAGTGATCAATCTTTCCGTTAATCTAGTACGTGCCACAATGGAAGACGCTAGCCAGCTTTTGTCTTCCGAGATTCCTGTGATAGCACCGGTGATAGCACTAACCAAGTGTCGAGGAAATTGCCATCAAAGAAAGCAAAAACAGTTTACCCCATAACAAACCAAAATTAACTGCTTCAGTTAGCGTGTGAATATACCTGTCTGCTGATTCTACAAACACAACACATCCTCATGTACCTGAATACTCAAAGAAAGTTGGTAGAGAAGGAGGTCAACGACATTTTATTTAAGGCGAACATGGGGAATCTGTGCAGTCTGTAGTCTGTACGTATTAACTGCGGATACACAACGCCGAACCCTTAGTGGCCGACATGTGTTCTTTATAAACTAAGTCTTTGTGTATGCACTGTACTGCTTTTACTTTTTTGATTGTAGGTACGAATTTAAAAATAGAAAACTATGCCTGAATAAAATACATGCTTACAACATTTCAATTATGGACATACCTTTACATAAACCTGGAGAACATATTTATATAAGTGAATCGGCTTCTAAACTGCCTTGAGAAATGACTGAAGGAGAAATGATTTTGAAATCTTCGAAACTTCGCCCAAGCGCTACCCAAGTAGCGTTATTACATGAAAATTACGTAAATTTCGCATGCGACAAATAACATCTTCAGAATTGAAAAAATATAATATACGAGGGTGGTCTGAAAAGTTTCCGACCTAACAAAGATACAAGACATTTTTTCTTTAAATTTATTTTTATTTTTCTACATAGTGTCCTTGTAAGTCTACACACTTCTCCCAGCGATGCTCCCATCTCTTTAACCCGTCTAAATAGTACTCGGCGTTTTTCTCTGCAAAATAATTGTTCACGAAGGTGATTGCTTTCTCATTTGACGAAAATCTCTGTCCACCGAGCGCAATTTTTAGACGAGGGAACAAAAAGAAGTCGCTTGGGGCTAGATCTGGTGAGTAAGGAGGATGGTCAAGCAATTCAAACCGTAATTCGTGGATTTTCGCCATGGCAACCGCGGAGGTGTGAGGTGAAACAGGATTTTCTTTTTCTGCAAATGTGGCTGTTTTCCGCAATTTCTGCCTTCAGCTTGTCAAGTAATGATGCGTAGCATGCTCCTGTAATGGTTTTTCCTGTTTGAAGATAATCGATTAAGATAACTCCATGATTATCCCAAAAAACAGTATTTTTGTTTCGGGCGTATAATGGTGTATGCAAGTTTCATCTACAGTAATTAATCGGCGCCAAAACTCTGATTTATTGCGCCTAAACTGCGCCAACAGAGCGTTGGAAATGTTCATTCGAACACGTTTTTGGTCTAACGTGAGCAAACGCGGCACCCAACGCGCGGACAGCTTTCTCATGCCTAAATCTTGATTCAATATGTGACAAACACGTTCTTTGGACATATTCATAGCCTCTGCTATCTCTCTCACTTTAATTCGACGGTCGTTTAGCACCATTTGGTGAACTTTAGCGATGTTATCGTCAGTGGTTGCAGTTTTTGGACGTCCCGAACGTTCATCGTCTCCCAAGTTGGTACGGCCACGTTTAAATTCAACTGCCCAAAATTTCACTGTGGTAAATGATGGCGCAGAGTCCCCATACACAGAGTCCAACTCACCTTTGATTTGCGTAGGCGTATTGCCTTTCAAAAACAAATATTTAATGACAGCTCGATACTCGATTTTTTCCATTTTCACAAAAACACTTACATCGACTCACTCAAACGATTGTCAAATAACAACTGGGGGCCCAAAATGGCTGAAACTTTGGTGAGTACCTGTCAAAAGATGCACAACTACATTCCCTAGCTTTTATTGACGAGTGCTGCCATCTTCACGTGAAGGTCAGAAACTTTTCAGACCATCCTCGTACGTGGAAAGAATGTTAATGTCCGTTTTTTGCATTCATTTTACATGCCATTGTGATGTATCAAGATGATCAGAAAATGATGTATTTATTACATACCATTTAGTAAATAATTTTTAGAATTCTGAAACAATTTATAAGTGGACTTTGTATAAATCAGTTAGCGTAAAATACTGCGCATTATCAGTACATTCATACAAACAAATAGAATTTTTACAAAAAGAGATGTATTTATTTAATTATAATTTTTTATTATATTATACAGCTTATAGTCATTAGACTTAAAATCAGGAAGTGTGGAATTCACAATCAATCACCTACGATATCACCATTTCGAGATTATTATTATCTTTCTGTTGTTTATCTATTTCAATTATAATTACCACACAGTCTATTTAGACTGAAATAGAAACGCGGAATTAACATTAATTACAACAAATAACCGCAGCGCATCTATACAATGCTAATCACATTTATCGATAAACAAATGTAAAATCTGTAGAACAGAGGAACCCTACTCAGCTAATAACAGATGTTGCTTCATTCTCATATTCAAAGCATAGGAATGGCATGGCAGTGGTAAAGAAGTGAAAAAGATGTGGTTATGTATTAATTTTAACGTGTCAAAGATATACCATGGTGTACGTAATTATTCTATGCCATTAAGCATTACTTTGGTATATTAATTGTGGCATGCGAAAAGCATGGGAGACACGTAATTTTCATATGAATTTCTATTCCAGCGCTATTTGGGTAATTGTTAGCAATTTGTTGAAGAGACGTTCGTTCATGCGGTAGTAATTCTTATAAGCATGTTCAGCACTGGTATCTGAGATCTCAAGCAACAGCTTTAAATGAGTATACTTTACATGTTTTTTGTACTATTTTTTCACCCGCCGTCCTCGTCTGACCTTGCTGTTGGTGGCCAATGCCAAGACAACTTGGCACTTGAACCAAACCAAGGCACTTGAAGGTACTTCACTGTCGGCTGAGCTAAAATTACCTCATATCGACAGTCAATTTGACTGATAGTGTCGGGTCTCTCGCGATTGAACTCAGGAATGTTAGTATGATTGATTCAGTCAGAATGTCAATCCGATTGATAGTGTAAGGGACCCTATAGAACAGAAGATTCTAGTCAGATATAGACCACTATGTATGACCAACTTTCTGAGTGGACTTACGGATTACATAAAAGGGTAAACAGAGCTAAAAGTCTGTTCTTTTCAAGAACATTCTTTAAAAGAAAAATATTCATTTCAAATATCACCTAAATAGGTTCTAAAGTCAAAACAGAATGCATTGAGCTGACTGTTATTTATTTACTTTTTGGGACTTTAAGCTGAAAGATATATCTGCGTCTACAACATTTCAAATCAAAAGAATGTATTGTAGAATTAGTGCCAACTATTATGGTACTTTATATCATGTGCTGCTTGAAATTGTTGCATTAGTCACGATAAATTATGGCATGATTGTCAACGATAATACCAACGAAACTGAAAATGTAGAATTAGGTAAGCCAAGTTTTTTGTTTCCTCTGTCGCTAATAATAGTAGATTATGTTATTAGGCGCAAAAGTGTTACTTTGTGTGCTGAAAGCTGGGCGTTTGACTGCCGAACGGTAGTGAGGCAGCCACTCCCAGCTGAAGCACACAAAGCACTTTTGCGCCGAATAACATATACGATTTTTTTTTCAAACGCTGCAGTTGCAGGTGAGATTAACTGGCACAATAAAAAAAATCAAATTTGTAATCAATATTAATAAAAACTAAAGATTACTGGTTTTGATTTTATCTGCTTAAGCACATAAAGTGACAGCTTTATCTGCTTAAGCATATAAAGTGACAGCATTTTCTGCTTAAGCAGATAAAGTGACAGCAGGTGATAGTTTTATCTGTTTAATCAATAAAACGACACTTCTCTGTTTTTCATCAAGTCACAAAATTGTCAATATTCTGACGTTTGAAAAAAAATTAAATATAAAAATGCTACTAGGTTTTTATACCACTAATAAAGTATCATACTCTGTTTGAGTTGGATTCTAATGTTACATTTACACAGACCACTGTCCATCCACTTAAAATTCTTATAGACTTATGTAGAAAATGAAGTGCAAATTTATGTATGCTATTTATTTTGCATATTCCTTCATACAAAAGTTTATTGACATTTCCTTAATACCCACCCGAATATGTAGGCGGAATACTCACAACAATAGTGGTTTACAAGTTAACAAATACTATTTTGATTGGTATTTTATAAACTTTTCATTCTGTTGACATTTCGGTTATATATGTGTATAAGCAAAGAAAACTTATTTAAAAATTCAAAATATATTTCATGCACATAAGTATAAAACCAATTCAAGTAAATAGAAAATAGCAATCCTTGGAAATCCATCGGAAAGTATGTGGTTACCAAAGATGTTCAGAGCAGCATATATTTTATTATAAAATGACATAAAAAATGGATGCCACGAACTAGAAAACGTGGTAGGTACATTAAAATGTGCATAAAGAATCGTGTTCGTGTACTTGTCTTCTACACACTCATCTATTGCATCTAAATTTTCTGTTTAAATATCTCTTAAATAATATATAAGGTAGTTCGTTGCATTTTGAAGAATATTTCATGCGAATATAGACCATTTGAATTTTTAGCGTAGACCTACGGTTGATTGTTTATTTCATAAAGTTTCTATGCAATAGTATTACTGCACCTGTATGTGTCTTTGCTTTCACTTCGATATAATTAACACCAGTGGATTTGTACTTGTTTTCTACAATATGATTTTCTTTCAATTTTGTTTCACTTACTTTAATAAAATGTGTCAGTGTTATTTCAATTACGGACTATATTATGCCAACCCATTCGATGTAATAATCAGAAACTGCAGAGAAATAGATTTACGATGGTTGGCGGCATGCGGCCGCGGCCGCGTGAGTTATTCTGCAACATAAAAGCTGGCTTTCTATATTTACAATGAATTAAACCATCTTAGCCAATAAACGAAAAAAAAATCACATAACTTTTTTAACACCAACGTAAGGTTAAAATGACATCGGATGAGATGCATTTCTTTCATACACATGGAAACGAAATTCGATATATTGATGTTATTGTTTTTACAAAATCAACAGAAAGCACATACAATGTATCTTTAAAATGAAAACGGAGTGGTATTTAATTCTGAGAGGTATTGTTACATTACCAAACAATTAAGGGAAAACCGTGCAGTACCGACCGGCGTACAGTACCGACACAAATTAATTCTGGCTTTTTTTATCATATGTTAGCATTTTTATTTAAATAAACAAATTACTATAACAGTGACTTTATGCTATAACATTGTTATACATACATACATAATCGTTTCCCCTTTTACTGCATTTTGGCAGTTTCGGGGTTCCACACAAACTCTTCTAGGAGTGCAACGGAGGTAATGGAGCTATGGTAGCAAGTACATTACGTTTCCCCATACTTTACCACCCATACAACTTTGATACCTTATCCTAAGAAGCTCAAATACAATTGTACTAAATTTTTAAAATTTAGGCGCAACCAAGGTTTGAACCCTGTCCCTCTGAACGAGAAGTAGGATCGCTACCATTCGATCGCGGAGGGCCTAACATTGTTATAGTAATTTGATTATTAAACGAAAGCGTTAACATCTGATAGAAAAAGCCAGAACTAATTTTGATCGATACTGCACGTCTGTTCCCTAAAGTATTTGAAGTAAATAAATTAAGTGATATTGTAGGTTTGTGCAAACAGAAAACTAAATTACCATTACTAACCTAAATTTTACTGCACATAACAGCAAATCACCGTAAACACATTGAAGTAATAGTGAAAAAAAAATACAGTTACTCGTATTTATAATTACACCACTTAAAATAATGGGTATTAATAAGCTACTATTCTAAGAACCTTTAGGTCATTACACATTTTTAAATGTATTTAGTTGAAATACCGAAACACTTAAGAAACTGGCTGAGTACGCAGTTCAAAGCAAAACAACATTTAAACAGTTTCATGCAACCTTAGTGACAGCTATAGCAAGTAACCAATGCGAAAGCCTAAACAAAGTGGTGGATATTTTTTAAGAACCATCTTAATTCGAAAACGGTCATTACATTTTATATACGGTAATTTAATACAATATATTGATATTTCCAGTTTTAAATGATAATCTGGGTGCAAAGTGCATTAACAGCCCTAATAGACAATTACATACTTTTTACTTTGGTAGCATAAACATAGATAATTTTCTGTATTTTTGCTTTAGGCGTGCATAATTCTCAATAGTTACAATCACAAAAAACTAAATCAGCTAATTAGTATACAAAATTGATAAAAACTAAATTTTGAAATATATATACCCTGTTTTACAGATTTTTTACAATACAATGAACATTTAAGAATAAAAGCATATTCCGTGAAATACTTAATCGCGTTATTTCAGAGCGACAAGAATTCACAGACTTCGGCAATAATCCTCTGGCTTATGGAAAAGCTGAAAATATTCAAAAACTTTAAATTGTTTGCAAATACATTCGATTCGGTAATAATGGATGTGTGTTTAAGTGGAAGTAATGCAAAATCTGTGACCTTTTTCCTTTTAAGAACTGAGAAAAACGCCATTGGAAATTTGCCCACGAAATTAGGGCGTATTTACTAGGGCAAAAGAATCGCTAAAAATCTTTTAAGTGATGGATAATTTTTTTGCACGGTACATTAACACAGGATTGGGGTTATTTGAGTATCAATAAACGCCGAGAAGCTGAATTTCGTATAATTTTTCATCCTTTTTACTAAGTTTATAAATTAATGAACTCAATAGTCGATAAAGTCGTGAAAAATATTTTCTTTGACCTTACGTTTGAGTTTATAAGATTTATATTTTGTTGTAGGTTTCAATAATTATATTGGGAGAATGTTAATAAGTATAATTAATCGACAATAACATCAATTAATTAGTAAACAATACGGAATTTAATTGATTTTTAAGTGGGTTATTGCTATATGTAAATGTTCTGCTTTTAATGGTTTTATTGGTTATTGTTGACTGAAATATAATAAAGGAAAATTAATTGCATACTATCTGTTACATTATGTAGTTGCACTTTATAATGAAAACTACGAATGGTATAATATATGCAACCAAACATACGCAGTAGGTGTTGCACTTCCCCTTAAATGGAATATTTATTATAAAAAGCATTTTATTTTTACTTCTGTTTGCCCTCATTAAATAATATCACAAACCGTTATAATATCAAGTAATAAGATATTTTCTTCTTCAGGTTTTATCATACTCTTCAAATTATAATTATTTTTATTTCTACTTTCTATGTAAATGACACTTTATAGGCATTTATGGTAACTAAGTAAATGAGTAGTTACAGCTACAGTCCTGCATAATTTTAAATAAAAAAGACTTGATAAAATTCTACAATACTTATCAGCAAAAAACTAATGAAAACTAATTTGTTGCTTAATCACAACACCATGACGTCTAACTATAAATTGTCTTACCACTTTTGATTACAAAATGTGTTTATATACAAGATATAATACAATAAATGAATTAAAAGAACGCTGATGAAAGTGGAAATAAAACTTTGTATGCTTTGCAACTAATCTTTACTGGGCTCACCGAATTATGGAGGCTCGCTCCTTCGTCGCTCGCCCCAAAATCTTCTCAGCTCGCCTGTAAAGATTAAATTACAACGCTTGCCATGTAAATTACTATTATTGTAGATTCCATAAAGTCATAGGCGCCTTAGCAATTGCTCAAAGAAAATTCAAAATGATTGATCATCCCATTCAATTTGATTATCCAATCAAAGTACACCTACACTCACGCAGTCAACGACAAAAATATTGCATAATTCTTAGGTGTTTTATTTTTCCAGGACATTTCTGTATTTAGTTTTTATTGTTAAGTGTTTTATTTCAAAGTGTCTTGGGTAGATTTGTATTGTCTACACTTAACATAAACTACATACTATATAACTACAAAAATTACATTTTTATGGAAAAAAAACACTTAAAAAATGTGCAATATTTTTGCCTCTAAGTGTATATGTAACTCCATACTAACTCTATGGCAAGTAGTAAGCATATTGATGCAAATGCTAGTACTACTGTACCCTTTGGTGATAATTTAAATAAAGTTAGTGACACTTTTGAAGACTTTCTCACAGACATATACATAATCCAAACATTATTCTCTGTCCCATCAGATTGTCATATTTAACAGAAGTTTACTTATGGGTATCCTGCTTCATGCTTTATCTTTGCGGTATGTAAGGAAAAACCATAAAGGATTAAGCACTTTAATATACTACTATTCTAGTTAAGACATGACCGTCGTCTGTAGTTGAATTTAAGGACTTTGCACATTACACTGACAAGCCATAAACGAAAGTTTAATGTAGGCACATATTCTTAATCTTCTATCTCTTATTTTATCCACCTATGTTGTGTCATTTTCCCCGAATAATATATGTAAACTGCACATACGTGTGTATTAGTGTATATTATATCCAACAACTTTTAATGTATATTTAGGCGGTAAACGCGATTTTATAAACCGTGGTGCTGTATCTTTTTCAACAGAAATAAGTAGAAAAATGATGATGTATGCACCAACAGAATTAAGCAGCATTCGTTTGAGTTGTCATAATATAAAAAGCATAGAAGCTTTGAAGTTCCAGAGAATTTGTACATTCAGGATAGTTCCTTGCGGTTCTAGAAAAAAACAAGTATAGTGTGGAGTTGTGTACAGTTCTACGGAAAAGAAAGTTGTGATGTCATATACCATCTCCTTGAACTTGAACACGATCATAACACAAAAGAATAAAATATTAAGGTCGTCACGATAGTTATATATTTGGTGTAATTTTGTTGTTTCAGCGGTGTATCAGAGTGAGAGATTCACCTTCATTAGAAATTTCTAACGTGTCGAACACTGTCATCAACTGGAGTCTACGATTTTACTTCCTATACGAGAGGAAGGTGTTTTTACACTGTTTTCCACTATGAGAAACTAACACTCTAGATCCATCAAGAATCGAACCTAGGAACTTCAAATTATGAGATGTAATAGATAGATTTTTCTGATTAGCAACATCTCGTATATTTGTATTAATTTTGTGAAGTCATAGCATTTGACAACACTCTGTATGCCATCGTATTAATATTTCTCATCTTCAACAAATTCTATTTAATATTCGCTTTAAATAGTGTCATCTATGTTACGTATTTTAACTGCAGATTATCCATTTTTCAAGATTCTCTATATCTGATAAAGGTTTTCTGTGGTTCCCATTCGTTATTCGGCTATAAAATTCTAGACGCCAAGTTTGGCGGAAACGTATAATTGTTTCTCGCCTATCAAAACATAGTTGTGGTTATCATGTGACCCCCTTTTTCGTTTTATGCAAAGTGCATCTCTCAATCAACAGTTTTTTCTTTTCTTCTTCTCTTTGAAGACAAGTCGAGACAAGATGTCATTTTTTGCCGCTGTCGTAAAAAGTTGAATTTTGTGGTGTAAATCTTATGATGGGAAGATTTCTAAATATTTTAGTACATACAGTGAATTGTTATATTCTTCAAATATTAGTTCTTCGTTCAAGCTCAACAAATACACGACTTTCCTTTATTATGGCAATTGATGGAAATTTTCTAAATGTGTTTAAAACCCTTTTTACGAACTGAGTCAAACTTAAGATTCATCATAGTTAAATTAAAATCAATAAAAATCAAAGTATTATAGTACCTTATATGGATAAAAAAAAGTTAGTAATTTACGTTAGATTATTTTATAGAAACATTAAGTGAGTAACATATTTGTAATTAGTATAACCTTACAAGTCTAATTACTGATATATACTTAATAATTTTAACTGAAACTTGAAAATACGAAGGTTTTCCAATACACGATCTAGTTACTAAATAAGTAACTAGATATAAATAAATAAATATAAATAATAAAGAACAAGGAATTGTGGAGGATCATGAGTAATTATTTATTTGTTTAAAGAAATCACGCTGGCGCCCATTTCCCGTAGCTCGACAAAATCTACTAATACTTCTATTAACCCACGACCTACCCTAATATAAAATAGAGAGAGAGCCGTTGCTCATATTGTTTAAAATAAGCCCAGGCATATTATAAACCATCATAAAGTATGTATTTGTTTTAATTATTTATTTGTTTGCTAAAACATTTGGTTACAACTGAAGGTCAATTCTGGAATTTGGCTTACATTCGTGGGTCCTTTTAGGTATTTAGTTTTGAGTAACTTTTTCATTGGTTATAGAGATTAACATGACATCCGCCGATCCCCTAAGCAAAGGCATCTGTCTTCACCCACGCAGGTAAAATCACACAAGATAATATAATAATATACTAATTGTATATTGATTTATTCTTTAATAATTATTATTATTTCATTTAGTTAGACTTATCCTAGTGTTTTGTTAAAACAAGTGTTGTTATAAGCTGCGTCAAGCTTAAAAGAGCAATGGGTTAGATTAGTTAAAGTCAAAATTATTAAAAAAAACTGAAATTGTTTGCTCATAATTGCTTCTTACCCCCATTCTGTTTGTATAGTTGTACTATTCTCATCAGAGTTGGTTGTAACGCTGTAAAATAAGAATATAAATGATGGTTTTGCTTGATATCAAGTTTAAACTAGTTATTTATTATTTATTAAGATATACTTAATCTATGAGTTGTGAGCGACTAGAACCAAAAAGGGTGCTAACAAGAAAATAAGTTAAAATGTATCGATCCAGAATTAAAAAATTGAATGTATGTACGCTTCGTACTTGATTCAATATCGACTAAGATGAATAATAGAAGCAGTTAGGTAATATACAGGAAAAGGTTGTAGTTACAGTATATAGATGTACGATTTCTATTCATTAGATAAAGCTTAGATAAGATAAGACCTCGCCAAAATAGTCTTATTACCTAAAACGCGAGTATCCCACCATGCTTTGCGATCTGATCCCTGGGGAGCCCGAGTCGATTGGTAAAGTCCAGAGTAGCTGATCCATAGTTTGACTACACCAGGGAACTACCTGACAACAACGTCTCCCAGTGGTTATAGGGCTACTGACGGGATAGACCTAATTAGTTCCTTCGTAATGCATTCCAGCCTTGATCGCGAGCACCTATCTAAAAACTAAGGGTTGGAGGCCTAAGACTGGTCTAGTCATGAAAAAGATTATAGCCACCTGCCATATCCGCGCAGACAATGATCACCAGGAGAACTGGACGCCAGACGACTTGAGGTATCACAGTCGGTATCAGGTTATACAATCCAAAAAATAATGAGCTAAACTGTAAATTTTTCATGCATTTCTGTCTAAATCAAACAATAGTTAAAATTTTTTTTGTTAAAATGCCTCCTTTTCAAGTTATTCAGTTTGTGCTTTTGAATATTATTTTTGAGTGCAAAAGGTAGCAGCATTTAAACAAATATTTAAGAATGCAGACAGTCTCATTTAATGTGGATTTCGTGGTATTCAGTTGAAGCCAAGTTAAAACTTGCACGAATGTAATCCATTTTTTACGGATTGAAATCTTGCTTTAGGCACGTATTTTTAAAAATTCTGTTTAAAATCTATTTTATAATTTTATTTTGTATAAATAATCCCTTATGTAATGCAAGCATATCTTCGTAGAATTTAAAAAAACTAAGTGCTCTGAAGTAATAATTATTATTTGGTTGACAGTGTTTATTGCTAAGATTGATATTGATCTTATTAGCCCTGTGCACCTTTTAAAATAATAAAAGAGAGACATTTAGAATGGGATCCCAAATTAAGTTATAGTGTAGAATATAATAATTCGACTAGGTTTCTATCATGTTCAACTGTCGTGCATATTTTTGTACTGTGTAAACAATTTATTCTTGAATTTATTTCGATATACAGATTTCAAAATTAATAAACAATACTATAGTTTGGCACGACAAATTGTTGGTGTTTCATTTATAAAATAAATTTTAATAATTAAAAGAAAGGCTAGTCAAAATGAATTTAACGTAAACTTAGTTTCTTTATTTCCTTCATATGATGTTATTTAGATACATTTAGTTGCTTACATGCTAAAAATACTAATTACTACCTACCGCTATATTTTAATCTGTAAGTACAGGTATAAATCAATTTAGTTTACATTAATTCTAATAAAATTACAACATTTTCGCTTAAATTCGCTATTATTTTTTGAATTCTTAACATCCTGTGGTAGTTCATTATATGATTTTAACCCCTTATAGAATGCATTATTTTGTGAGGATGATTTTCTACGAAAAGGTAATCTAAATTCATTAATATTTCGTGTGTTATATTCATGGTATTCCCTCTTATACGTCATGAATTTTGACATGTAATGTGATAACTGCCCGTTCATTATTCTAAAAATTAAAAACAGAGTTTTATAATAAATCCTTTGCTTTATGATGAAACTAATAGGGAATCGTTACCCGAATTGTATTTTCTCAACTTTTGCTGTTAAATATAATAACATCAAAGAATTTGGGTGGCGCCCTGTAGATTTTTTAATTGTTCCTGTGTTGTATTTCTAACGAGTAAGTCTATTAACAGCTACGACAACTGAGCATAATTTCACTTAGTAAGACGTCTCTGCCGGGAGATATATTAACGTAAGTATCAGTGATTCTTAGAGTTTATTTGTTGATTGAGGGTTTGACTGTTACAATTTGCGCCCATCGCGCCTTTTGTAGTGCATTAGAAAGTCCATGGGAGGGAGACTTTACACTGCTCTATTCGATATTTTCTGCTTTAATGTAAAAATATGATGAGATGCCTAAAACAACCTCTACGGCAAAACTATAAACTGCTGTACATAAAAATAAAAGTTGTTTATTGGATTCTCTGTCGCAATACAAGATCTAATAAAGTAATATTACATGATATTCCATGATGGAAACGTACTCGGAATGAAACTGAAAAAGAAATAAAAGTTGCAGTATATTCGAAGATATGAATACAGTAAGTACATTTACCTTCCCTTTACGATCTAGTACAATGACATCTTAAAACAGTTGATAGTGAATAACTAAAACAACGACATATACCTATATCCTATGTAGAATGCAGAGTAGATGGGACGGTTAAACTTGCAAACGAATATTGCGATTATATCTGCTGCATTTACCCTGTAAATACTGGTTCTTTTACTTTTATTACTGATTAAATTCTAGAAAACACTTCAGATGGAAGCAGCTTATCACTAGGGTTTATAGAAAGCATTTGTAAATATTCTAGTAGTTATGAGACAACCCATTGTATTTGCAGAAAAATACAGCATTTCCTTGAAACTCACGTTTTCCCTTCAAGGAAATTGTGTGCTGCTTGCAATTCATTGTGAGAGTAGTTTAGATGTGAATCGAGATGGAAGGTTTTTGTTTTAGATAAGAATAGCTTTGTTACGTATAGTAGAAAGCATCGGGATAAATCTTACCAATATTAAAATATATTCGTTCTAGTTTCAATCAAGTTGGCTTTGTAATTTAACTCGAAGCAAGTGAATTTTCGCTCAATAGGAAGTATTTACGGTTTGTTGGAAAGTTTGTTGTTACGAAAATAAATTTAATCAGCAAGGGATGTAATTCATTTCCTCATAAGGGTTATTTGTGTGCCAAAAGCGAAAAGTGCACGTTTGTCGCACGATAGCCTATGGCTGACATACACCCGAATATGGCAAGTGCTTTCCGCAAGTTGCTTGGAACACGTCCTTTTCTACATGGTAATTGTAAACAAATGCAAATTAATTAAACTGATGAGCATGTACTTATTTCTCGTTTTCTCAAAGCACTCAGAAATTATCTTGAAAAATCTGGAGACGAAAGAATGCCGAAAAGTTTTTGTTGGTATTGGATATTTTTTTGAAAAACTTTTGCCTTCCTTTAAAGAAACATAAATGTCATGTGAAAATTTGTTTAATGTTACATTACATTATCTTAATTAAACGAAATACATAATCCATCACACAACCCAAAGATAAAATGTTTAGGGCGGGTTGTATTAATATATAGTAACTTTAAACCAGGATCAATACTCCAGACTACGTTTATTCTGACGATCGTTACTATGGCAGCTGAACCAAGTTTAAAACAAAATTACACTTATGAAACTCTCCCTTAAAAATAGTTATTATAGGGAAAGATTATGTCTACGACGCGTTGTATTTAGTATAGACCATCCATACACAATAATTAACTTCACCACTATTAGCCCAGCATTCAATAAAGACAATGTAAATGTCGGGTTCATAACTAAATACTAAATACATAACTAAATGGTTGTTATGACTACCTCACTTTTCCATTCCACTCCATGATCAGACATTCAGGTGAAAATCAAATCTTCTTAACCACCTACCAGTTTTGCCTGAACCTGGTTCGGGTATCGCATATCGTATTTCCCTTTTGTTATTTGTTTTTAAATTATTTTGAATTTGCCCGACCACTCTTTCGGGTACAGTTGTTATGGGTTATGAAACATTTGTTTTCTCAATACAAAAAGACGACGTATTTTCGTTGAATAAAGTGTTCGGCTGCACAGCAAGTGTGAGACAGACATATTTAAGCGCAACAACACGCAACCCTAGGACAACTGTCTTTTGTTTTTTATTCAGAATTGTTGCCCATCAAGTCAGGGATATGTAAATCGCATGCCGCAAACTACATCTCCGTAGGCCTTACAGTTTCTGAGCTATGACCATTTAAAATTTGAAAATGCGCCCTCTCTACCTACGCCACTGTAAATCGGAGAAAAATATTTTTGGCGCAGCCGTAAACACCCTGGCTAACCATGCACCGATTTTCACCGAGATATCTCGCAAAAACCTGCTACCTCCCTGCCTGACGCCTACAGAACCCAAGGAAATTGTATGAGGCTCAAAATGATAAGTGGGCACCGCAAAACATCGCCATAGCGGATTTTTAGATTTCATGATCACAACTGATTTTTCGAAATATCTCTCCCTCCTTTCGTAGAAGATGGTGGGGTCGGCACTACGGTTGCCGAGATTAAGCAAAACAAAATTGACAAATAGGTCAAATATTCAACTTTGACTTGACTCTATTCAGACATTAATCCAATGACGCCGGCCATGAACTATACTTGGTCGACACTAATGAACATGAACTACACTGGTACACTATCGACGAAAATAAATTTTAAGCTAAGTTTCATTTTTCGCCACTAGATGGCAATGTATGCTCTCAGTTTTTAAAAATTGAAAATTAATCAATTCCATCGTATTTATTAAATATAAAATACGGAAAAATAAAAATAAAACTAATATTAAACAAAAAAGATATTTTTAACGTTAAATACATTTATATAAACCTAGATTTAAATCGGATAAAACGTCTTGTTTTAAATTATTTACAAATAAAAGTTGGCCAAGACTTTACTGGTGAGTTTTCCAGACATCTAAAGGAAATTATTAACCACTTTGCTGTTGCTACAGCAATAGCTTACTTTCCAAGGTTTTCACAATCATAAAAATGTACATATTGCAATATGATTGTGAATACTAGTTATTTGTGTATCTAGTGCGCGAAATGCTCCTTTGTTGGTCAAAAACTCATTCGAGACCACCAAACTAATTTCATGCACGAATTGTACAAATTTTTTTGCAGTTTTATTGAAATAATCAATAAAATAGAAAAAACTCATAAAAAAATAACAAACAAAATTTTTATTTTAGCGCAAAGTGGACAGTTTCTTTGTTGCTACGGAAACGAAATTTCTCAAATATTCATAAATGTCATATTTGTTTTTCGCTTTAGTACGCGAAATATTTTGTGTACGTTGGCAAGTAAACAAAACCAATGTAGTATTATGCATAAGGATATATTAATAAAAAATGTCATCATTTTTTGACAGCTATCGAAAAAATTATTTTTTAAAAATAGAACTTGGTACGGACCATTCGGTAGATAATGTAATTGCAAATCTAACTGTACCAATCAGGTATGACTTCATTTTCACCTAAAATAAAGTAATAAGGTACTAATATTGAGAAACTTTTTTATTAATCTTTATTTATTTCATGATTATGGACTTATGGAGTTCCACAAAGTAAGACGTGAGACAGTAGACGCTAATAAAATATTTATTTATTAATTTATTAACAGGTACACAAAAAAGTTGAAAACAAATTTACTCTAGGAAATATAAAAATTTGGCATACCATGATCGTATGTAATTTGACGGGCAGATTACAAAAAAATTGTTACATTTAAAAATCATTAAGCTCTTGACATTTCTGGCAGAATTTGAAGGCAGCCATTTTGTCTCTACTTGCCAGTAAATCTGAAAATGTGCTTAATATCTCTGTGTCCAATTTCATACAAATTCATTCCTAAATATTGGCGATTGTCCCATTGTCACCTGATATACTAAATACTACGTACTTCCCATAAGAAATGCAGAGCCTCTGTAAAAAAAATTCATGGTTCACTCAGATATAAACCAAGGAATAATACTCCATGCTTTACAGCTACTTTAATTGATAACACAAATATATTGTACTAAAAGCTAAGCCCTTACCCAAACGTTCGTTTTTTGTGAGGTAAGAATTTGCTCAAGAACAGCTCATCTCTTGAGATGAAAGTAAAATTTCCATATAGAATAAAGAGTGGGAAAACAGCATACTTTTACATAAATAACTATAAAAAATGTTTTTATTCACAATCATATTACAATATGCACATTTCATTTGTTGTAAAAACCTTGGAAAGTAAGCTATTGCTATAGCAACACCAAAGTGGTTAACAATTTCCTTTACATGTCTGTAAAACTGACATGTAAAGTTATGGCCAACTTGTTTTTCTGAATAATTTAAAACAGGACGTTTTATCCGATTTAAATTTGAGTTTTTATAAATATATTTAACGCTAAAAACATATTTTTTATTTAATATTAGTTTTATTTTTATTTTTCCGTATTTTATATTTAATAATTACAATGGAATTAATTAATTTCTAATTTTAAAATACTGAGCGCATACATCGCCATCTAGCGGCGAAGAATGAAACCTTACTTAAAATTTGTTTTGGTCGATAGATGGCTTTGATTGAAATTATGACAGTTTATAAAAAATTTATTTTAAAATTTAAAATTACTTTTTATTTTGATTATCTTAAGTCTAATTATTGTGAATAAAATAGTATACATGTTTCGTTGGTAAAGTTTCCACGCCTCACGATAATTGTTTGACCTCGACGTACCGTCTCGGTCAAACGATTATCGCTTGGCTTGTAAAGATATCCTTTACCAACTCAACATGTAATATACTATTACATACTTAACAGGTATAAATCATAAACCAAATACCTTTGTAGTCCGAGAAGGTGGGGTAGAAAGATTGTGTTTAATTGGCATGAAATGTCAGAAAGGCCAGCCTATTCTCTAAGGTAATACATTCATTGTCTTTGAAAAAAGGCTAGTGTCTCCCTTTAGAAATTTCTTTTAGCCTTGGTGACTTGTTAGACCAATTGTTGAAAGGATATCTGTTGACTAAATCTACAACACATCAGGTTTTGGAGAGTATGTGAAAAAAGAACAGGGTGAAGAAATACCACTTTCACCTTTCCTGCTTTATCTATTTTGTCGATACGTAATTTAGCTACCATCTTGTACGTGACTGTTACGTAGCCATTTACTTCACTAAGTCAATCTAATTCACAATTGTTGTGGAACGCTAGGACTGCTATTAAAGCAAAAGAATCTAGTTTTACCAAAATCTTTGATCACCGTGAGTAAAAGCATATAATTTCCTTTCAGGTTTTCTTCTTTGCGCTCTTTAAGTCAAAACGAGTTCTATCCTTTTTCCCAGCCTTCTAGAAGTCAAATGTCATAACTTATAATTTATCAAAATTATTTTTTACTCGAATGCAGTTTTCAGGGTAACACCTGCCATAGTGTGATAATTTTCCGTTGCAAGATATGAAGGTCAAAGGTCAGCGGTATAAAGTCTTGACAAACTAAACCAAATTTTGAAGGCTAATGTACCGAGAAACTAATAATCATGAACTACCATAATTTTGGAGTGAGCTTAGTATGCTTTACCTTAAGGTATTTTTATAGAATTGTAAGGTAATAACAAGCCCTACCAAGTGAGGTATCGCTCTCTAGTATCTACCATTTTAATGTTATAGACAGTTATGTAATTCAAGACAAAGTTATCTGAGTCGAAAGCGATCGATCCCCCAGGATAGTCTTACTTGAGCTCAGCCGAGTACCCCACTCCACTGAAGGGATGAAAAGAATCTTGATGTGGTGTCCGAGTTGACCGATAAAGTCCAGAGTAGCTGATCCATAGTTTTGATTGCACAAAGGAGCTACCTGACGACACGATCGCCTATAGGCCAGTGATTAGAGGGTTACTGATGATATAGACCTAGCTAGTTCCTCATGCTAGAGTCCAATTTTAATCTGTGACCACCCATTGTAAATCTGTGGTGGCGGCTATGGTCCAAAAATAAGAAAACGACACATTTGTATGTACAATATGTAAATATAGTATGAATAAAAAGTAACTCATTCAAAGGTTCCTTTAGAATTTTGAAGGCATGTGTATTATAACACCAGAGATTAATACAAAATAAATAGAATCCTTTGACAGTGACAGTTTTTATAATTTTTCTGATGTTATAGTACACATAAGTTCAAAATTGCAAAGGCTCATTTGATGGAGTTACTTTTTGCTCATACTATATATAGTATGCAACGGTAAGTAAAAAAATAACAACGAGGGAAGATTTCCAGTGATACATTTAGTTTGCCATGAATATCGACACCCATACACTTTACGTCTCATATGCGTAAAAAGTTCGCATGTCGCGCATAAAAAATAAAAAAGTTTATTATCTCGTCTGTAAACCCAATAGGCTTAAGAGAATTATAATCAGTGTAAGCGCCAGTACAGAATTTATTGGAAAGATCAACGCCAATATTGGGATATTCAGTAAGATACTACATATTAAAAAAGATACCAGACTAGGCTCTCGCTACCACAAACGGTATCACTAATGTTAATTTATTTAACAACACCAGAAAACTGTTGCCTCATATTTCTCCCTTCTGCAGTTGAGTGAGTATCCGAAGACGGAATTTCCTGGCCGATCAACAAGTCATGAGATGATTCAACAAGTGCTAATTTGTAGCAGTGTTGCAGTTAGTTTTCATAACGGAAGGAAATGAGTGCTGTGGATTAGCTCAACATCACAGGTGTTTTCCATTTTCAGTACAGTAAAAGTTATTTATAGTTATATGTAGTGTTTAGGAGCGAAAGTAACTTGTGGTTTGCTTAGACTAAGCTCATAGGGCGGTTGTTCTCAACCTTTTAATATTTGGGACACAACAAAGACCGCACGAATAGCTAAATTACGCCACATTTGGCAACACTGTTGCAACCATCATATTTCTCGCGTTTTCAGACAAGTTCCTATCTGTGATATTTTAAGTTTGTATTAAAAGAATGTATATTTTCTTATTTTGGTTTCAATAATAAGTTTTTCGACTTTTTGCCTTTTATTCGTTTCGGACGATCTGTTACTAGATCAGTAATGAAGTAGCTTTCCTTATTAGCTGAAACTTAGGAATTAATCATTTTCCTGGGGCAGCTTTTAAAGGAAACTTGGACGAGAGTAAAGAGACGATATAGTACATATTTAAATTATGAGATTATGTATTATTAAAATGCCACTTTTGTGCATTGATGAAATTGTATTTATTGTTTCCAGCCTTACTTTGTGGAACTCCATAATCATGAAATAAATAAAGATTAGTAAAAGTTTCACAGTTTTATTAAAATACAACCTGACAATATTGTTTCGACAGCTATGCTGTCATTATCAAAGGTAATATAATTATAAACAAACACGTCGCTAAGGTAGATACAAAATAGGTAACTAGATAAAATAATAATAATAATCAGAATTAAATATCTAATACTTCCAGTAACGGAGAATTACTGAGCTCAAGTTGTTCATTCATTAAAGGTACCCTGAGTTTGTGTTTGTATATCTCAAAGGCTTCTAAAATGTCTAATTGTCTAATATATCTACCTTAGCGACGTGTTTGTTTATAATTATATTACCTTTGATAATGACAGCATAGCTGTCGAAACAATATTGTCAGGTTGTATTTTAATAAAACTGTGAAACTTTTGATAATCTTTATTTATTTCATGATGAAATTGTAGATCGATCTAATTTAGCTGCCCTTCATTGCATATATTTTTCAGTATAATAAAAATTCTATATCCTAACTGTAACGGTTTAGTTGAATAAATTAAGTCTCAATGGATTTACCGACAATAACGTTTTGGTGTGTCTAATGGAGACATCAACCTTCAATCGTGACATTTTGGCGGAGACGCCGCTTCTATTCGGCCCACCATTTTGCATGTTTACCTTTATTACCTTCGACATGATATCGCGTTATGCCTGGGGCCTCCACCAACATGTCACGATTGAGGGGTTGTAACTTTAATGAACGAATGAAGTAACAGTATAATTTACATAGTTATAGGAGTAGTAGAAATTCAAGTTAACTTTGTAAAATCACCATTAATGTAGTTTGTAGTGGGATAACTAGTTATTCCTGTTGAATTTTATTTTTACTGAAAACTTCTAATATAAATATATAACGAGAAATTTAAAGTTGAATTAAGTCTAATAAATGAAAAGGGTAGCAGTTTGAAAATAAACAATTTAAATAAGTTTTTTAAGTCGACCTCAATGATCGCCTGAGAATTCAAAAATTAAAATCTTAGAATAGTTGTACTGTCCATTTTCTGCCTATACTCTAGACCATTCTTAAAAACCTTTGATATTCTGAACAAAAGAATACTTTTTGCATGACCAATTATAATAGAGACTTTCCATTTAGATTTTTCACTTGAAACAGAATTCATTGTATCTACTTTTATTTTATATGACAATCTTATTATTTTTTTTCTTTATCTTTGATACTAAGTACCTACAAGGAAATAATTTTGGTAATATTAAAACAGCTACCAGAACACATTATGAGACAAGTGGAAGGCGGTACTTTAGTTATATACCGATATAAAAGTCCTATATAAATGCTTCTTTCTTTATTGTTAGAATTTTATGAGGGTATAGGCATTTATACCCGTACAAATGTCTAAAAGGGATAAGTAATTACCGTGAGGAAAAGTATTCATTAAGGCTAGTCTAATTTCCCTTTGTTTGTCGATTTTACTTTGAAGGTTAACTTAGAAAATGTTTTTATTTATTCGAGAAACGTATAATCTCTAATTTTAATTTTAGGTATAAGACTGAGAAAGTGAGAAAATTCTCAGGAAGTTATTAAATTTATACCGTTCTCCCTTGCGGCGTGGGACAGGTTCTCCACAGGTGTCCCTTTATTTAGATATTAAACTTAATGCAATGTTATGATAGCTTGCGACACAAACTGTCGTGATCCGAACTCTAATAAGAAATTAGCATTCTGGTCTTATAATTCAATTAAATTTAAACTTTATATGTACTTGCTTAGGCAACTAAGTTTAGTAAATCCAACCCAACACCTCAAAATTCTATGTTTTTCATAATCCCTAGATTCAAATGCTACAGTCGCCAATATTTCCTTATGGGAAAAAGTGGAGAATGTAAGTTTTGTGTCTAGAAGGCTACTACTACTACTACTTGTTCAAAGTTTCATTGTGTCTTCGATCACTTACCTCATATTAAATTTAGCGTGTCGAGGACTGTTGCTAATTGCGTGAAGAGGTGATCTATTAGGTGACAAAGGTGAAGTTTCCCCATCTTCGTGTGCATTTTCGTCGTCTTCACTAATGGAAGGTAATGTTAGCGAGGGGACACCGTTTACGTCCGATTCTTGCTGCAAGTTAATACACATAATTTCAGTAAAATATCCTGAATTCCTAGAATAGTATATTAACAGACCTCTGCTTCATAGCCTTCTCTCACATTAAACGTGAGATCGTGTTGGATGTCGTTAGCAAATTCCTGTTGATATTCCTGATATAGTCGTAACACTTCAACAAGTCCTTGCATATGAATACATTTAAGATCACAGTAAGTTAAAGCTCGGACGTCGCTGCTGGATTTAACTATTATGTCTGCACCGCCGCCACCACTTACACCTCCAGCTCCTGGATTGTTAGCATAATATTGTAGATGTACGCTAATATCACTTCCGACAAGATCTCCTTTTCCTGTAAAATGATGCCATAAATTTACATTTTGTTTACCATCAGTGTTACATCACAATAATAAATTTGTATCGTAAGGGTAATCACGCTTTGCACATCCAATATCAGAAATACATACATGTATTAAAAACAAAAGTTAAAAGCTTGGATTTAAAATATTTTTGTTGGTACATATTCTCTCTATTGAAATGTCGCAGAATTATCTATTTTTCAAATGAAAATATGTTTTTAATAACTGTACACCTATACCAAGAAAAATATACCTTGCGCCGAATAATGAACCATCATGTGTGTTATGACTTCCTGTTTATAATTTAACCTTTTATGAGACTTAAGAGAAATTCTGAATCACCAATATTATTATTAAAAGTGAAACTTTGACATTTGTAATTTATAACCTCAAGAATTATATAGCAAAGCCTTATATGATTCAAGTAAGTTCTGATCCTCATTAATTTATTATTAACTTTAATTATTTTAGGTTATGTGATGTCTTCACCTGCAACTTTACATTAACCCATTTAAAACCACTACTAAAGAACAACTACAAATTTTTTGTGTTTTGATATTTTTATTAATATTAACTGAAACTGTTTAATACAAAAAAAATTAAATAATATATTAGAACATAAAAGAATTTAACGTTGCATAAACGCAACATTGGGTGGATACTATTTACGCCAATCCACAACGCCAACTGGGGACACAATGCCCACCGTGGATACTACGCTGCCTGGTGGTTTTGAAGACTTTGCCGACCGACGACACTAAGCCGACCCTTCAAATAAATTTTGCTACTGGACATTTTGACGACCGTAGACACTATGCCGAGCGAAAGCTGTAGACACTTAGCTGTCCGTGGAAAGTACGCCGACCGCATCCTGTGGACACTTTGCCAACCGTGGACACTCTGCCGACTGCAAGCAGTGGACACTTTGCCGACCGTGGACACTACGACGGCCGCAAACGGTGGACACTTTGTCAACCGTGGACTCCATGCCGGCCGCAAGCGATGCACACTTTGCCGAACTTGGAGACGACGCCAACCCCTTAAATAAATATCGCTGCTCACCTCGCCGATATTCGACAAGCCGACCTTAAGAGCCGTCCATAGTTACAATTCTGATGTGAATACAAACATAAAGTTCCACTAAAGCTAAAGCTAATTAACCTGTTGGTCAATTTTGATATGGTTTTCACAAATCTAATCTCTGATGTTTTCTACAATATGACCTTAGGTTGTCCACGTGTCTATTGCTTGCGGTCGACATAGTGTCCACCGCTTGCGGCCGGCGTAGTGTTCACGGTTGCCAAAGTGTGCACCGTTTGCGGTCAGCATAGTGCCCACGGTCGGCAAAGTGTCCACCGCTTGCGGGTGACGTAGTGTCCACGGTCGGAAAAGTGTCCAATAGCAAAATTTATTTTAAAGGTCGGCAAAGTGTCCAAAACGGTCAGTCAGTGTAGTGACCACGGTCGACAAAGTGTCCGCGGTCGGGGTTGTGTCCGGTCGGGGTTGTGTCCGATCAGCGTAGTATCCAACACCCTTTTTCGAATATAAATTTGTTCCTTGTGCAAGTATTTACTTGCACAAGAAACAACACTGCAACCACAACAGATTGAAAAAAACTCACCATTTAACACCAGAAATGCAGGAATATTTAATAATGCAGGAATTTTTAATAATGCAGGGTATGCACATTAGGGTGGGCCAAAAAAAAACCTAAAAATTTCTTTTTCAAGTCGTAATACCGCGGAAAAGTTGCGAATTTGGTAGACTAAGAAGGGGTAAAAAAAGAAATAAAATCGGTTTATATCTTCCGGTCGCGCATGTGCTCTAAAGTTTGCCAAAATTTGGAAAAATTCACATTTTTACGATAATTTTTTATGTTACTTAACTTGTCAATATTTAAATGTAATAGCTGTAGTCGACTCTTACTCGAACCGATAATGATTTAGAAAAAAGAATGGTTCAAATCGATTAAGGTCTTCCGCTCGCGCAACAGCTGTCGAATCTAACAAATTCTCGCACTCTCGTAAATCGCTCGGGTCAAAGATTGCACTACTGAGCGATCGTTATGGAGTTTCTGATCGCTCTACCGCTGCAATCGCATCAAGTGTTTTGCACGACGTTGGATTAATTACCGATTCTGACATTTCCCATGTTATAGATAAAAACAAAATAAGAAGAGAAAAACAAAATGTTAGGGCTGAATTGTATAGTAAATTTGACGAATTTCCACTACAAGATCTCTATGATGGGAGGAAGGAATACACGTTATTGGTAGATCTAGTTCATTCGAAAAGGTTCCGTAGAGTAAAAAAGGAAGAGCATTACTCGCTAATTCAAGAACCTGGTTCAGTCTACATCGGTCATGTTACTCCAACCTCTGGAAGTTCTGAAAATATTGTTGCTTCTATTATTTCTTATCTGTCTGGTCGTGGTATTTCTCTTGAAAAATTAGTTGTCATGGGATGTAATGGTACTGCTGTCAATGCAGGTTGGAAAAACGGTATGATTCGCCGAATCGAAATACATTTGGGGAAACCGTTACAATGGGCAGTTTGCCTTCTCCATTTCAATGAACTGCCATTCCGGCATCTGTTTCAATACCTGGACGGTAAATCAACGGGTCCGAAATCTTTTAGAGGGCCAATCGGTGAAAAGCTAAGTGGCTGTGAAAAACGTCCAGTGATTGGCTTCAAGAGTATTGGCTGTCAGATCCCCACAATAGACAGAAGTATACTAAGTATCAGCAATATCTACTCGATATTTCCATAGCAATAAAGTCGGGAAACTGTAAAGAGGATTTGGCTGTACGAGATCCTGGTCCCTTGTCACGTCCGAGGTGGTTGACAACAGCCAATCGAACTCTCAGATTGTACTTAAGTGAAGAAAGTCCCACACCTGAACTTCACGAAATAGTTGTATTTATTTTGAAGTCCTACATGCCAATGTGGTTTAGTATTAAAACAAGTAAATACTTTACAGAGGGACCAAAACTTATGTACCAATCAATACAATCTTCAAGGTACCTGCTTGAAGATTTACGTAGTATTGTCGACCCTGTGATCGAACGAAATAGCTTTTTCGCTCATCCAGAACATTTAATGTTAGCCATGACACAAGATAATACAAAACACATAAGAGAGCTCGGACTTCGTCGAATTCTAAAGGCGAGACAGTTAGATCAAAAGAGAACAAATATCACAACAGTCATGCCCCCTAAACTCAATTTCAAGGTTCAAGACTACTCGGAAATAATTAACTGGATGGACTGCGATTTATCTTCTCCCCCATTATTAAAAGATATCAGTGACGATGAGATTAAATCACATATTCAAAGTGACTCAGTCCCTAATTGGGATATAACATTCAAGACGTTTCCAGTTCGCACACAGGCAATTGAACGCTGTGTGAAACTCGTGACAGAAGCGTCAGGAAAAGTTTGCAGAGCTGAGTCTGGGGATGGTTTTATCAGAACGACTCTGTTGTCAAGGTCAACCATGCCTAACTTCGCCCATAAATCAGATTTCAAAGTACCTCCAGCTAAGAATGAGTGAAAATAAAGATGTTCAATTGTTCAACATGATTTTCTTACAACTCTCCACACAAAAACTTAATAAGTTGTTTTTAAACATTTAAACTTGTATTCAATAAAGAAAACAAAAAAAATGTAAGTTGTTAGTATTTTTTCCTTGAACTGTGATCTACCTTTTTTGTAAGTTTTAAGTTTGTAAGTCAAAATTTTATTAATTTTGAAAGCAATGCATGACCGGAAGATGATGACTTTGAATAATATTTAAACATTATTTTCTGTGGTTCTAATACATAAGAATTTGAGCTATTACATTCGGGAAGAGGCTAATTTAAAAATGTTAAAAATTATCGTTAAAATGTGAATTTTTCCAAATTTCGGCAAACTTTAGAGCACATGCGCGACCGGAAGATATAAACCGATTTTATTTCTTTTTTTACCCCTTCTTAGTCTCCCAAATTCGCAACTTTTCCGCGGTATTACGACTTGAAAAATAAATCTTTTGTTTTTTCGGCCCACCCTAATGTACATTTGTGTTCCTTATCAAGCCAATGTTGCGTTTACGCAACGCTCTAATTTATAATCACTTTTTTTCGAAACTATACAAGTTTTTTACTTTTTATATCAACAGTAACATTTTTGATCTTTCCAGAGCCATTCTAGATAAAGATTAAAATTTTTATTTGTAAGAGTAATTTTTTTAACGACGTTTCTGTCACCCATGTAATAGTATTCAAATTTCAATAAATTCAGGCTGTAATGCTACATTTAGTTTCACACTATAAAATCACAGAGAAGTTATAAAAACGGATATAAATTAGACACAACATACTTAAAAAAAATTTCGTCTGGAGTGTTGCGTTAACGCAACTTTGGGTGGAAATGGGTTAAACTATTTTGTGAACTCAAGGTGCGTTATTTAACCTTAAATTTAGCCATCGGAGAAATGATTTGACTTCTTATAAAACCGACACAACCTCTGCTTTTTCTGGAGTTCTTTTAGTTACTCTTATAGCTGAGGTAAAAATCTCAATTTATTTTTTTTAATCTTTAGTTAAACATCCTGTACACTTCCTTGGTTTAGGGAGCTTTATTGTACCGGATATTCCTTTTGATGATCTTCCGACTTCTGGTAAGGTGTTATTTTAAATTGTTTTTCCTTTGTCTATCTTTTCTTCTTTATTTTAATTTATAAATAAAATAGGCCTTTTTAAACACTTGTTAAACACTGTAAACATTTAGTTTTATTTGTATTTTATTAAATTTCTTAAATTTTAGATATTACTTTATCATTATTATTGTAGAATTCATTGAAACTATGCAAATGCCTTATGTTTTACTATTGCATGATTTTAATGAAGCGATTGCTTCTCTGGTAACCATTATTTTAATTAGCTAAATGTCAAGTCAAGTTTAGATTGTTTTATTGTCAGTAAGATGTTAAAATATTTTACATTTTTATTAATTTTATTTACATTTTCCTTTCCAGGGACAGCCGCGAGTGGAAACCTTCCCCTCTAAAATAAATCTGTTAATTAAATTATAATTATTACAATGAACGAATTAATGATAATCAATTCAAACTTGAATCTTTATTTTTAACTATTCAAATAGCAATTATTAATAACAAATGGCAAATAGCTAACGTTTCTTTATTGCATCAATGAAAATCTATTCATAACATTCATAAATCAAATAACTTTTAACTTGAACAACCGAGACAAATCCCATTATAAGTGCTGTGATATAAATATCATCACACTATAATTCAATGGAAAACTTTACAAATAGGTTGCCTATGGGGTCACCACTATCACCTTTAATAAGACTTACTATGGGTTAGAGATGTAGTTTTAAATTAAAAACAGCTCGAAGAGGCGGTTTTTATTAGCAGAAAATAAAGTCAAAAGAAGAAAATAAGGTTATTATTTTCCTGATATTAAAGATCATAAGATGTGATAATAACCTAAAATTCAGCATTCACAGAGAACCTTTGTGTGTGTGAACGGATGCAATAAATTATACATTCCAGTCCTTGTGAGCATTGGAAAATAAAATTATAAAGTTTTCATTGTTTAATTCACCATTTAGAAACCATGGATGAAGAAGAATATTCTAATAATACTATTAAGTAGATAGTCAAGAATAACGGCTACAGCGATAACCCAATTGACAACATGAAACAACATTCGAAAACTTAAGGAAGTAAATTATTATCAATATTTCCTATACCGCAATAGAGAAAACATGTTTTTTCATAATAAATAACTCAGCTTCAGCCCTCATAACATTATATAATATTTTTTTAATTTTTTTAACACTTGGGCCGATATATACCGCTTTACAGTCCTTACAGTAAATCTTATATTTGCCAGATTTCTGAGATTCTTTTTAGCTTTGTTATTAACTAATCTTTTACATATATTATTTATATTACAATTATTATTGTTTAAGTTATTATGCATGTTCATTAATAAAATAATATAGTAATTTCATAAACGTGCTATCAACAATTCACAGCAAATGAGAAAACTTCTCAACAAAAACAAAATATTTTAATTTCATAATTTGTTGCTTTGTTTTTCAAAGATCTTAATTACTATGGAATATTCAGTCCAACAATAAGTTTTTCTGTAAAAGACTGTATGTGTGAATGAATTCTATTGATGTAATTAGGAGAGTGATGATTTTTCGATTTGGCGTGTCATCCCTATGGATGGTACTCCAAATCGCAAAATCATTGTGGTATGGGTTCGTCGCTTTATGTGAAAATGGTTCAGTGCTTAATTTGAAAAACCTAGGCATTACAGAATGGTTCGTACTTCTGAAAATATCGACAGTTGCGTGCTGCTTTTTCAAGAGGTCCAAAGATCTGCGAATCGGTAATCACTTGCTCTGGATGTTTCAAAAGGGAACCCAGGATATTACACAAGCTTTTAACATTTCAGGTACCAAATGTTTGGCGTGGTGTAGATCATTTGGAATTATAGGCCCATACTTTTTCGATAACGAAAATAACCATTCCGTTACTGTAAGGTTCCAACGCTACTCACATATGTTAGAAACCTATGTTGGATTAAAAAAAAAAGCCAAAGATTACCAAATAATGATCTGTTGTACCAATAGGACGGGACAACAGTTCATACGGCTGGAAGTTCAATGAGGATTCTGAGGAAATCGCTCCATTAAATAGACATTTATTCCTTTGGGTAATGAATAATGTAATTTTTAGAAACTAATAGAAATAGCTTTATAGCAGTCCACATAACCAAAAAAGTCCTTGTTCTGCAGTTCCACGAAACTGTTTACTGTTCTCTGGAGTAAACAGCTTGTATTGGAACACTGAACAATATAATTATGATTATAATTATGAAAAATAAAAAATGAAGAAAAAATTAACAGTTAGTACAACAAGGTTCAGCAGATAGAAGGTGAACTGCAGATCAAGGCAGATTAAGGCTGAACGAGAATTGGAAATCATAGTCAGTTATAAAAGAGATCTCATTCAAAAGGTTTCTTGCTGGTATCAGTGTATTGATGCTGCTGTTACAATTGTACATTTGATGTCCTCGATGAAATACTCAAAATAAATTGCCAAAATACCAGATATCAGCCAAAATATCGTTGTTATAAAAAAAATACTTTGCAGTAATAACGATTCTCTATGTTAGAATGTTAACTATTATCTGATTCAAAGATAATTGGAGTATGTATCCGTTAGATTGAATAACATCCAGTTTGGAGGTGTTACCTTCTTATTTGAACACTAACGCTAGTTTATATGGCTTTGGTGCCATATAGTATTATCAATAGCAATATGGACAATAGATGTATAAATGCTACAGTACAACGCACTATGGTCGAAATACCTTCAAAGTTGCATTTTATTCCCAAAATCGAAGTTTTTCGTGCAGTAATTTCGATTAAAGGGTTTTGGTAAGGGAAATACGTACTTATTATTACATAAATTACTTAGAGGTGATGTGTAGATTCTTGTTATATAAGTACCAAGAGCCGATTTGGAAAATACGATGAATTTAGTGATATCCGATCTATTTTATAATTCTAGATTTTTAACAAAAACTAAAGTAAAATGAGGTTCAACTAGATTCAAGGAGAGTATAATATTAAAGACAGTAAGAGTTTAATGTAATTATTGTCACGATTGTGGATTGTGGCTAGGGGCATAGTTAAGGAAAGAGACATAATGAAACGTAAAGTTAAATATAAACATTAAAAGACTAAAGACTAAAACAACAGTAGTGGACACTAAGGTAACCATCAAGTCAAATGTAGCAGATTCTAGACTTATCGTAAGTATACTACAAGCAAAGTAAAAATAAATCGTCACTTATCGAGGTAGGCTCTAAGATGATGGTTGGTGAGCTCCCGAAGGGAACTAAGTTCTCTTAGAGCAAAGCCCCGTGTATATAGGGTTTTTAGATGCAAGATCAGCAGAAGAAGGCGAGGGCAAAATTATCTTAAAATGCGGGTGGTCAGCTAGCTGTCATGATCATCATGTATCAGCTAGTTAATCCATCGTTGGACAAATGCCTCCTCAAGCCTATTCCATGTCGATCGCTCTGCAGTTTGTCGGGACCATAATCTTCTAACTGTTCTATCTATGTCATCTTTCCACCTCATTCTTGGTCTGCCGCGATTTCTTCTCCCCTGTCGCGGTCTCCACTAGGTCACTTTCTTAGTCCATCTACCATCATCAGCTCTTATTATATAGCCGGCCCTTCGCCATTTTAAGCTAGCGATGCGGTGCGAGACATCATCCAAGTTCTGTGTCTTATATATTAGTTTCTTATTCGGTCTTGCAGTCTCACACCCAGCATGGCTCTCTCCATTCTCATTTGGCATCGTTTGATTTTTTCCGTAGTTCTTTCTTTAATGCTCATGTTTCAGATGCGTTTGTTAAAATTAGCAATATGCACTGATTATAAACTTTTGTCTTTAGTATTGTGGTAGTCTGTGTTAAATACCAGTTTTTTTAGTTTGACGTATGCTGCCCACGTCAGTTTTATGCGTCTATGTATCTCCGCTGCCTGTGGCTCGTTTGCTATTGTTATTTTTTGAACTCATCTATCACTTCTATGCGTTCCTGTTCCATTTCGATAGGTGTTGCGTTGTTTGTGTTCGACATTATCTTTGTTTTTGCGACTTTGATTTTGAGTCCTATGCTTTTGGCGACCTCTTATAGTTGTTTTAACATTAGTTCTAGGTCAGGCATGTTGTCTGATAGCAGTACAATATCATATGCAAAGCGCAGGTTTGATATATATATATATATATATATATATATATATATATATATATATATATATATATATATATATATATATATATATATATATATTGTCCGTTTATGTTTATGCCCTTGTTATGCCAATTTAGGGTCTTAAATGCGACTTCCAAACTTTTTATGACGAGCTTAGGAGAGATAGTATCTCCTTGTCTGATAGCGATATTGATTGGAATAGGGTTGGTGTTTTTTGTTGCCTGTATAATTATTTTTACATTTTCATATAGGTCTTTAATCAAAAGCACGTATCTGTGAGCAATTCGACACCTTTTGATTGAATTAATTGTTGTCCAGCTTTCGACTGTATCGAAAGCCTTTTCGAAGTCTATAAATATCATATATAGTGGTTCATTATATTCGTAGGAGTTCTGTACGGGTTGTCATACTGTATGAATCTGATCCATTGTGCTAAATCCCTTTCTAAACGCAGTTTGCTCTGATGTTTGATACGCCTCTAGCTTATGGAATAGCCTGTTGCTTAAGATTTTCGTCAGTAATATATACATGTGTGTGACAGTAGTGTCATAGGTCTATAATTTCTTAAGTCTTTATTATTTCCCTTTTTGTATATTAAATACTATAACCTTGTAGGTTTACCATGCTTCAGGTATTCTTCCTGTTTCGATGCATTGGTTAAAAAGTATTTGTATATATTGTAAGAGTTTTCTTCTCTCATTTATATCTATTAGTACTTCGTCTAATCCTCCGGCTTTGTTATTTTTCATTTCTTTCATTGCGGCTTTTATTTCATATTTACACACTGGCGGGATGTTGTCAGTGTTATGTCTTATTAGGGTTCTTCTTCTATTCGGACTGTTTTGTGTTTCTGGTGTTTTTGATGTGTATAAGTTTTGGTAGAATTGCTCTATTATCCTCACAATCTCTTGTCTTTCGCTTACTATTTGCCCCTTATCATCTATAATGTTTATTACTTCTCTCCTTCCCTCATTTACCTTTTTTTTAAATATTTTGGGACCTTTGTTTTCTTCAATTATTTCTTCGACAATTCTTTCGTTGTACGGCTTCACATCTTCTTTTACTTTTCTCTTGATTTGTTTGTTTATTTCTTTAATGTCATCTTGAGACATGTTTTATTTTTCGTTATTTCTTTTACGTATTAGCTGTTTCGTTTCTTCCTTTATTCTGCTTGGAATTTGTTTTTTCTGTGCTTTACTTAGCACTTCCTTTGCAACGTTCGTCAGTTTCTCTGTTATCGATTTAGTTTGTTGATATCTGTTTCTTTATTCATGTTATCGTTAACGAGTGCTATACTTAACTTATTTTTCTATATTTCTTCGAATTCTTTCAATACTTTTGGGTTTATTGGTTTGTTTCTATTGTTAATCAATTTTCTTGTTTATAGTTTCACATTTATTGCTATCTTCGGTCTAACACTCGATGATCACTAGTTTGCACGTTATTCAGTACTGTTACACCTCTTACTATGTGTTGTTTATTCATAATAATGAAATCTATTTCATTCTTTGTTTTCTCATCCGAACTTTGTCATGTCCATTTACTATGTGTTTTTTTATAAAAGAATCAATTCATGACTTGTAGTTGATGTTCTTCCATAAAGTTTATCATTGTCCGGCCTCTATCGTTACGAGTTCCTATTCCGAATTTACCCATGGCATGTTTCTCCGGGTTCTTGTACACCTATCATTTAATTGAAGTCTCCCATAAGTATGATATATTGAGTTGGGTTTTTTCATTGCTTTTTCTATATCTCCTCATAAACCTCATTCTTCAACCTCATCTTCTGTCTAAGCTGAGGTTGGAGCATATACCTGAATGATCTTGATTCTATATATTCAGCTAGCTGTATGTTATTAATAGCTGCAAGGTTGCACGGGATTGGAAATACGTGCACAACCTTGGTGAGCATTTATACTGGTTTAAATGCAACTTGGAAAATAATGAATAATATAATTTCGAAGTATTATCTGTGACATTATTTTAGTTTTTACCTGTTTCATACATACGAATTATTTTATCGATTTTTTTATTTTCCATTTTTAGAGAAAAGGTCATTTTTATAAAATAATAACAGTTTATTTATTCTGCTCAACAGGCTGTCCTATTTACAGAGCTGTAACAAACGAATAATTATAGTAACTTAAAAATTACTTTTAACTTTTTACAAAATGTTTTGTTTATTTTGAAAAGACCTTACACATAGTTAGAAGATAGATAAAACTTACAGGATGGTTAAAAAGTAAGAAAACCTGAAATTGTGTGAAAGGTAAGTTGCCAGTAAAAGTTGTTCCTAATGTCAATAAAAGGTTAGATATGAAATTTGAACGTTCCATCTCAAATACTCGATAATTAATGTATGATGCAAATTATCCCTTCTCGTTATTTTTGTTTTCTCAAATTCTTCTAAGCTTCTTGGGTAGTCGTTCCACCCAATGTTAAAGCCTAGCATTAAAACTGAATAAAGTGCGTTTTTAAAAGTATTTTGATTCTGGCGAAACAGTAAGACAAAGAAATTATTGGTTATATAGTAAAAACCGTAGATGATCGTAGAACTATATTCATATTCATGAGTCATCTTAGTCTATGAACCCGAAAATACATAACAGATATCTCTGATTTACGCTTTGGAAAACTAATCTTGAAACAGAGCTTAAGAAAGGAATTCTGTCAGTAGTAATCGAAGCCAACATTTAATGAATTGCTTTTATCAGTTCTATCTATAAATCCGAACGAGCTTTGATAACGGAGAAAACGTTTTAAGATTAACGGCCGGTCTAATATAGTGCTGGTTAATAACGTGATAATTTTTCCTTGTCAGACAAAATAAAAAGATCGTTAATTGATACTGTGAACAAAAACTTGGGTTAAAATGAATAAGATTCACTAGAAGTAATGGATGAAAGAAAAGGAGCCATAAAACACTAGTAGGGAAGATCTAAAAAAGATTGACATTAGCAAAACGATCAGGCTGAGTTGTGTAACAAACGAGGCAATCACTAGTGCCTTTTTATAACTTTACCTAAATTTACAGTTGAGAAGTAAAATTAGAAATTTAAAAATCTTGATTAATCATAAAAATGTTCTCTTTAATTAAGTTCCGCTTTTTTTTTTAATGAAATCTAATCGTTAGATAATACAATTCAACCGTTAAAAACGCGAAAATTAAGGCATTTCTTTAAGTACGGAACAAAAACCAGTAATTTTCTTTGCTGGATCTCCTGTTTCAACGCGTAAAATTCCGTTTTTTCTCCCTCGGTTTTAACGGTTTTCTCCTCATAAATCAGAGCTTTCAAACTTGCAAGAATGATTATGGAACGACGTTATCTTACCTAATATAGCCACAACCATATTGTTTTGAACAACTTCCATTGATCCATTACAAATATAGTAAATATAACTGAGAGCATCTCCTTTATGAATCAGATATTCTCCTGGGGCGCAGAAATTAGCTCGAATGTGAAGTGAGAGTAGTTTCAGACAGCCCTGGGAGGCAGCCTCGAATATTGGAAGTTGTAATATTTCTCTGTGTAGATGCATGGACACATCTCCCCGTAGTTCTTCAGGAAATTCTCGCAGAGTCTGAAACATGTATTCTTGAATTAGGAATGTTAAACTAAATTTGTATCTATCAGATTTAATGACACTACAGATGTTCTTGCTCCCAGTTCGACAGTTTGTCGATGATTATTAGGCATAAGAGGACTAAATTAATTCAATTAATTCAGGGAATTTGCTAATGAAATTGCAGTAATACATAGTTTCTAATCTTGTCTATTAACACATATTCAGACGATACTATAGTTGAAGTACATGTCAAAGTTGCAACATGGTAGATACAAGTTTCCAACTTTGCATTTACGTTCGTAAAAGTTAAAACATAAATAGTTTAAAATGTAATGTTTAATGAAGCATTCATGTTGTTCTTGCTATTATATTTTAAAAAATTGATGCAAATATTAAATCATCAGCTCTATATTTAATAGTATGTGAAAATGTTAAAGGTTCATGTTGGTAAACCTTCTCTGAGAAATTACCATAACAACCAAGCTTTCGCTAAAACAACTAAATCTGACAATAACCAACCTCTTGTGTATTTACCTTTGAAAAGCAGGTGTGTGGTAATGAGGAGGATACGCACCATTTGTCCCACTTGGCGGCGTTAGTGTGCCTGCACATCTGTCAAAATGTCAAAGTTATACAATATTACGAAGTGGTGAAGTGGATGGCCGTGATAAAGAGTCCGACTCTTACACAAGTGGGTCGAGTTCGATTCCTGGAAACGACAAGAGGATTTTTTTCGTCGACATGTAAAGCCTTGGTACACTTCGCCGTACTGTCGGATAAGCACGTTAAGCGGTCGGTTCCTACAACCACGCAAACACCTACATGTGGTTGTCGTTAAGAATAACACCGCTTATACCACGCACAAGTACGTATTCATACTTCTGTTAATTAGCAATGTTAATTACAATAAACATTTGTAATTAGAAAAGTTAAAAATAACTAAAAAATAGAGATTCTTGTATTTAACTAAAAAAATGAAATAAAAACGATGATTTAGCTAAAATGCTGCCTACTTCAACAATAAAAAGACAAGCTAGAAGTGTTCGTAGCTACTATTTAATAGTCCAGTCAACTTAGAAAAATAGCGGAAAAATGAGGTAAGTCCGTGGATTTTTCCACAGGGCTTCCTGCAGGTAGTGAGCTCGAAGAGATAATGAGAGTAAACTACGCCCCCTAACGTTTTTTTTCGTTTTTCTCGGAAACTATTAGGTTTATCGAGATGAAGGAGATTAGGTAAAATAAAGCTTATTTATCCCTACCAAGAATGCCCGAATGTTTTTCGTACCTCGCATTCGTTTTGGGTTACCGAAGAAACACGATATGTCATACAAGGATCAACAATTTGCACCAGTAAATTTGCTCAAGGAACTTTTGGGCGTAACTTTTTTTGGTCTCATATTCGTCATGAAGTAGCTAAGGAAAATCTGTTGAGAACCGGGCGCAGCCTTAGCATCTGTTCGGCAAAATCCATCAGGCGATATTATCGATATTTTTGGTGCCGCTATTCATAATTATTTGTTCTAAATTGACTGGACTATAAAGCCCGTGTAAAAATTGTGTTCTGCTTTGTGATACCGCCTCAAACAACTAAATCCGAAGTACACCGCTATTAATGGCGCACGCATAGATAAGGTATGGTTATATTTATATTTCTATCTCATTTTTGTATATTATTATTTTTACACAGCTACATCTTTGTCAGGATATATTACAGTTACTTTATTTTTTTTAAATCTATCAGAGCCAGTGGCGTGCGGTCCATGGAAGCAAGGGAAGCAATGCTTCCCTTAAGAATTTATTAAAATTAAAAAACAATGCTAACAAAAATAGTTTTATAAAATTATGGTTATCGTTTGTTTAAATTTGTAATGTTTAATCAACTTAAAGCTCAATATCATTTCCGTACAGCAAAAAGTATAATTATTTAGAGTACTATTTTAAATTGGACTCATTAAACTTGCGCGGAAAGGTAATACCGATTCAAATGCGTTACTTACACTGCATATAAGCACTGATTTCGTTGCTTCCTGCACTTCTTACTTTCGGTAGCGGTCGGGTCGCGGGTGAATTGTGGGCTACAGCCGCTACAGTTAACATCGTATAAGGTCGGGTTATTTTTATTAGCGTGCTCCGTGATCAGATGTTTATTATAATTTCGTTATTTGTTCGATTTTTCGTGTTTGTTAAATGTTACTTAAGCAGTGTAAATCTGCGAATGAGACTATATTTTGATACATTTTATTATTTCAATTTATATAAGTTGGGAATTTTTTTAAAGACAAATAATTCTATTTAATTAGTTCTGTATGCAACATTTAAACTTGCTTTATCGTCATGACGTCATGACTGCAAATTCAGCTGATTCGGTGGAAGGTTCGAGTATTTCCGATAATAATATCTTTATTAGTCATATCATCTTACGAGGGAAACTAGATAAATTATCTACCTAAGCATGAAACAAAAGACGCATGATTTTTTAAACAATTTTATTTTTCAATATAATCTCCCCCAACTTCAACGCACTTTCGCCATTTGTCTTGCAATGAATTCATACCATTAAAAAAAATGATTCTTCCTGATTGCCAAAATAGTCATTGATGGTTCGTTTCAAATGGTCATACTTTCAAAATGGCGGCCTCTCAAATGGTTTTTCAGATTTTGGAATAAGTAGAAGTCCGAGGGTGCCAGATCTGGGCTATAAGGTGGGTGGTCTAACTCTACAAAGTTACATTCGTTCAGAATTGAACGAATTTGGCGGCTTTATGAACCGTTGCATTGTCATGAAGAAGGAGCACATTTTTATGCCTCAAGTGGGGACGTTTTTTGGTAATTTCCAAATGTAACTTTTTGAGCGTATTACCGTAAACCTCTGCATTTATTGTAGTGCCCTTAGGCATATATTCGATCAGAAGAACTCCATGCAAATCCCAGAAAATTGTTGCCATAAGTTTTCCGGCTGAGGGCTGTGTGCGAGCTTTGTTTGGGGGTGGAGAACCCTTATGAATCCATTGCATAGATTCCAGCTTTGTCTCAGGGCCCCAGTGATGTACCCAGGTCTCGTCTCCAGTCACTATCCTCGTTAGGAATTCAGCATCAGCTTCCAAAAGATCTAAATTGTTTTGACAAATTTGCTGTCTTCGCGTCTTTTGCTCTGGAGTCAACAACCTGGGAACCCACCTCGCTGAGACTTTATTCATGCCTAACTTTTCGTGCAATATGGTCAAAACGCTAGGTTCTGATATTCCCAGAGCAGTAGCAATGGTGGAGACCTTCATGCGGCGATCCTCACGAACCATAGCTTCCACTTTGTCACACATTTCACTGTTGGTTGCCTCAAGTGGCCTTCCACTTCTAGGGTCATCCTCTATGGATTCACGTCCCCAACGAAACTGTTTTGACCAAAACTTAATCGTAAAATATGATGGGGCATCATCTCCATATACGGCAATCATACGTTCTCTTATAAATTTTGGACCATTGCCTTCTTTTGTGAGAAACTTAATCACACTCCTATGCTCCAATTTCAAAACACTCATTTTTTGTCAACTAATCGCGCACAAAACAAAAAGTAACAGGTCAATTTCACTGAAACTTCAGATACAATTATAATAGACTTGCCACTATTTGACATTAAACGCTGAAGATTGTCAGTTGTTTCAGTCATGGCTAGGTAGATAATTATTCTAGTTCCCCTCGTACATATATATAAAAGACATTGACATCGTTATAATAGAAAATCAGGAAATCACTTAAATATATAATTACATATATGATTTAAAATCAAATTAAGTAGATGGTGTTTATAGCAACAGAAAAATATTTAGAAATATTTAGAAACACAATTTAATAATTACAATTGTTACAAAGAGACTATTTAATACAATTCAATCACATTTATCCTAGTTAACAAACTCATCTAAGGTGTAAATGACTCGCTTTGCAAGAAAGCATTTCAACCTTAGTCTGAATTTTACATACGAAGAAATACTTTTAATTTCTTGTGGTAAAGTATTGTACAAATGACAGCCCATATAAATAGGTGATTTTTTATAGAACGTGTGATTAGGTTTATGTAGTCGAAAATTTTGTTTCGAAAATCTCAGAATCGCGACGATTTTGTTGTTCAATTTGTAAAGTATTATTATTATCTGATAAAGAATTTTCTTCATACAGTTTTGAGGGAATTATTGAGAAAGGCAGACCAAAACCAACTTTTAACAAAGATCTTTAACAAAGATTAAAACCTGCACCAGGTATTTTGCTAAAAAAGACCGGAAAATCGAGTTGTATTATAAATAAATAGTAGTACTTTTTTAAAATAAAGAATCATAGTCAACAAATTTCATAAGTATAAAGGACGTATTCTTTTGCACATTGTGATTAAATCTAGACAATCATAAAAATTTGAAAATGCTTTGTCACAAAAGAATGTTGGCACTAGTTACAAGTTTCGTCACAGCACTTTTTATGATTCAATCATGTCAATCACAGGATCTCTACGATTCAAAGGGGTAAGAGGATTACCAATCATGCTAAAAATATCTTACTAGGTGGGGGTTAATCAGTATTCAAAAGAACCAAATGTGCTAAAAAATTACCAATCCGATTAATCATTACTAGGTGCCAACTGCTTATCCTAATGGGTAAGCTTTAGTAACTAAAGCACTCTTAAAACACTGCTGTTTTTACTGCTTGTTGCTTTTGTTGAAATACGAAAAAATAATTCAAGCTCGGATCCTCACCTCTCTCTCTTACATCGCGTAGTTCAATAGGGTTTGGGTCATCCAGCGCTAGGTAGCGCTGGCTGTCTCCACAGAAAGAATGTACCGAGGCACATGAATTAATGAATGAAAACACAATGCATGTACTTCAAGAGTATTAAATAGAGTAAAAGAACACTACTGAAGTGTAAAAGTTCTTCTTTAAAAAACTTTTAAGCTTAATAATTATAACTGTTTTTTTATTGTACCAAGGTGTATTAAAATCAAAATCGTGGTTGCTTCCCTAGCCTCAATTCTCACCGCACGCCACTGATCAGAGCTTTTATGTTTTCTTGCTTTTTCTTTAAAATTAATTTATCAGTATAATCGCAAATGCATCCACTATATAACTCCGATTCGTCTATTTGCAACTTACACCTTAAAAATCGTATAATTATAAAAAATACTAATAATAAAAGAAACTGTTCATTTTTGAAATAGAAAATATATATATGAATTGGTAGATACTTAAAAGACTTAAAAAACGGGATTTTTCTGTTTAAAGATTTGTGTGTTTGGTCTAGTGGATTGAGCGCCCTGTATATTACTTAACAATAAGATTATTAGGATTATATGTATTAACCAAAAATACGTAGAATAAAGTATAAAATCGAAAAGCGTAAAGGTATATACCTAAGCATAAAGTTGATAGTAGCCGTAACAAAATGACTCACCCTGTATATACAAAAATATTAAAAAAATCTAATTTGTCTGATACCAACCATGGTTTCCAAGAATGAGCCACCCTGTACATGTCATCACACTTAACGCGTTATATGCATTAGCGTCCTGTATATACTGTATATACTAATTAGGTATAATTATTTTAGGTATTTGGTTTAAGGTATAAGGTTGATAGTAGCAAAATGATGAAAAACTTAAATTTGTTTTATACCAATCACGGTTTCCAGAAGTGAGCCACCCTGTATATGTTATCACACTACGTAACATGTTATATTCATTAGCGGTCTGTATATACTGCATTGTAAAGGATCTTCCCATATAAACCATTATTATTTCGCAGTAATAAGGTTATAAATAATTTTTCTATTTAATCCTAAGCGGATAATTAAATATGGCGACCAGTAGGACGTGTGTATTCGTTTTCTGTTTCTGGGAAATTGCTAAACACAGCTAAATAAAGTGTCTAATTGGCTATCCAAAATGTCTATTTGCATTAATAGGGAGAAAAATTCCGTTTTCCCACCGCATGCAAAGTTCGTCTGCAAACTCATAAGGGAGGAAAAGACACTTTACTTCTGTATAATACAAATAAGTTTTTCTAACACCTTCAAAAAAATAACTAAAACGATTATTTTAAAAATTGATCATTTATTTACAATAAATTAACTAAGTTTACATTGTACAAACATTAATAAAATCAATAATTTTAATTAAAATAATTAAAAAAGTTTAATATGAGAAAAATGTCAAAATCATACGGGACAATTCATGAACCTAGCATGTGAGAGGATTCTATGATCGTTACCACGGTGGCAAGATAAATATTTATTTCAAGATTTTAGAAGAATTTTTAAATATTCAAGGAAAATGATGAAAATCCAGTTCCTCCAGACATTACGGAAGAGGCGAAACATCAAGATCACGGTATGATATGGAGTACCATCTTTTATTGGATAAAAAGAAAAAAGTTCAAAAAACATGTAAAGAGATAATTTGGCCAATTTTGAAAAATCGCCTAAAAATTACCAATTTTGTTCGGTGTTGTAACGTATAGATGACCAATGTGGTAATACAGGTTGCTTGTTTGTGGTCTTGTACATTACTTATATGTTATCTTTTGTAGAAGATAATAAAACACATGTAATAACTTCTATGAGATATTTATTTTTTTTTCAATTTTTTTATTCCGTATCTACGCAATGAATGCAAGTTGTGAGCCATTTACAACATTTACCCCGCCCGGTCTAAAACGAGGGTAATACATGAAAAGGAAAAAATACGGAATGGTATTAGGCAACGAGAATAATAATCAACAAAAAAAAATAAATATATCATAGAAGTTATTACATGTGTTTTATTATCTTCTACAAGAGATAACATATAAGTAATGTACAAGACCACAAGCAAGCAACCTGTATTACCACATTGGTCATCTATACGTTACATTGGTGACCCCGACGTGATCCGTAAAGATTTGAAAGTCTCTGCACTCAACGTAGTAACGAAACTTCTTTAAAGCAAAGTATATTGCAAGAAGTTCCCGAGAAAAAATACTGTACTTTTGCTCTGTGGTAGTTAACTTCCGGGAACAGAAAGCTAGTGGTTTCCACGTGCCATGTTCAAACTGTTGTAATACTCCAGCTACAGTGGAAGACGATCTGTCTGCAGCTATACTAAGAGGGTTATTAATTCGCGGATGTACCAATAAAGTAGTGGTAATCAAAGCATTCTTCGCGTGCCTAAAGGCTTCTATTTGCTCATGATTTAACTGGACAGGCTTTAGCGAAGCTTTACCAGGAATAACTATAGAGGTTAACGGTGCCAAAATTTTCGCACAGTTTGGTACAAATTTATGGTAATACGAAATTAAGCCAATAAAATTGCGGAGTGCTTTCTGACTTGTAAGCAATAGGTAATCAATTATAGCCTGGACTTTGGAAGCCATTGGTTTGATACCGCGTGTATTAACGTGATGTCCTAAAAAATCGAGCTTATTGACTCCAAAGAAACACTTTGGTAGGTTTATAATTAGTCCATTGTTTTTTAATCGGGAAAACACTTGGTGTAAATGCGCAATATGTTGCTGCGAATCAGCACTAAAGACTAGGATATCGTCTAGGTATGAAAAACAAAATGGAAGCCCTGATAATACAGTGTCCATGAAACGACTCCAGGTGCTGGCTGTATTCCGTAGTCCGAAACACATCCGTTTGAACTCAAAAAGCCCCAGAGGTGTGATAATAGCAGTCTTGTGAATGTCCTCTGCTGCGATTGGTATTGCGAAGTAGGCCTTTTGGAGGTCTAGCTTCGAAAATATGGTTGTGCCAGCAAGTTTTCTTGTAAAGTCCGTTAAAAAAGGGATCGGTTAACGATCTGGTACTGTCACTGAATTGAGTTTCCTATAATCGCCAACCAAGCGATAACTGTCTGTTGGGGAGATGGATGTGATGTTCTGGTCGTCATCAGGAGGTAGCGTCTCTGCTGTGCCCACTGCTCGCTTCCCGACGATGTGAATTGGAGTAGCGAACCAGATAATGACCGCTGTACTACGTTAGCGTCCAAGAGCTCATTAAAATGATCTTCTAGAAAAGAAAGATGATTAGGGTTCAGTTTGCGACAGCGTGCTTTAACCGGAGGGCCGGTCGTGTCAATGTGATGGACTACAGTATGTTTTACGAGTTGATGGTAGTCAAACTTACGCAAAAGCTCCGGGAAGTGTGTGTTTAGCATTTTGCTATAAACATCAAGATCGCTAGACATGTTGTTAACAGTACCTGAAGATGGTACGTCAATAGGTGAAGGTAAGTGAAGAAAAGGGGAAGAAATCGCAGGAGTAACGATTGACTCGGAAGGAGGAGTCAAGACATTAGCCTGAGCAGAAAATAGTTTGCGTTTAGTGCCAGTCTTAACTGGGGGGGTTGTGGAACCTCGACTGCGAGTTCAGACGGGCTGGACATCTGCTGTGCAAATGACCCGCTGAGAAGAGCAGTCAGTGAGAGGATTCACTGTTGGAGCTGGAAATTGACAACCTTGGCTGCGGGTTCGGGCGAGCTTGACATCTGTCTTGCAAATGACACGTCGAGAAAGGCAGTCAATGGTTAGGTTGTGCTGCTGTAAAAAATCCAGGCCTAGAATGGCTGTAGATATGTCAGCGACATAAAATTTCCAGGGGCATGGCTGTAGGCCAGTAATCGGGAAATGTAACCTCAAAGTTACAATACCTGTCACAGGAATTGACGTGTTGTTCACTGCCATAAATGAAAGGTTGGCAGGCGTGATGGTTTGGTTACAGGAAACTGCAACGTGGGTGGGTAAAATGGAATAATCAGCACCAGTGTCAACCACAAAATTAATTTTGTAGGTTAGGTCCTGTAAAAAGATTGAAGAATAAGTGACTGGTAAAGGAGAAGTTGGAGGGATTGAATTAACCCTGCATGGCTCTCCCTGGAGACCAGAAGAGTGCGAAGTTAGTTTTTTGTTCGGTATGAACAGTTTCCCGTACAATTACGTGCATTATTTTGAAAGCGTCTGTAATAATAGCACGGTTGCAATTGGGAATTGGCATTGCTCGAAGGCATGCAACGGCGTTTATTGAAATGCTGAGGATTTTGGGTGTTCGTAGAGATGGTGGGAGTTACAGGGGATTGTCGCTTGTTCATGGTAGAAAGCTCATTGGAAATGGTAGTAAGTTTAGTTGTCAAATTGTCTAGTTTAGCTTCTAATGCAGGAGTAGCTAAAGGTTGTGGTGCCTGTTGCATAGAATAAATTAAATCTAATTTTTCTACAAAGGATATTAACGGTAAGTAATTGAAATTTAAAGATTGAATCTTAAGTTCTGATGGTAGTTTAGCTATTAAAAAATCTTTGGTTAATTCCTCAGTTAAATCCAGATCAATTGCCAATTTTTGGATGTTAAAAAGTAGTTCTTTGACACTACCAGAGAATTGAAGAGTCTCCAAAAGGTTATTAATTCGAGATTCTCGTGGTCCTAGGACAGATTTTATCACTGCCCGTTTCAAGGTAGTGTATGGTCGTTGTCTAGGGGGGTTAATGGTCAGGTTGCGATGAGCTCCTAAATCGTCGAAAGGTAAGTTTAGTGTTAATAAGTTATATTTGGCGAGCTCATCATTGATCAGCATACGAGTAAAGTATCTTTCTACCAAAATAAAATATAGGTCGATATCGTTACTCGTAAAAATTGGAAATGGAACTATGACAGTTGCCATTTGCAATATTAAATAAGTAAGTAAAAATAATTTGAAACTTATCGGATGAGAAGGAGCTCTAGTTCCGGTTCCAACGGTCACCTCTAACCAGCCACGACAAGTCACGCAAGCGAATCAGGTAGCAGGATCTCACGATGACAGAAGTCGAGTAGTATCTGATGACAGACGATGAAGGGAAAACTAGCAGTTGTTCACCTGGAGAATTCAGGGCAGCAGGCAAAGACCAGGGCTGCTACATTCTTCTTCAGGAACGTAGGGTCACCAAATGTGGCGAGGGTTTACACCAATGTAGTGTTAGGGCTACTTATGTCTCTCTTGTAGGAGGTAGTAAAACACAAGTAATAACTTCTATGAGATATTTATTTTTTTTGTTGATTATTCTCGTTGCCTAGTACCATTCCGTATCTACGCAATGAATGCAAGTTGTGAGCCATTCACAACAGTGTTTTAGGCTCTCTGACATAAACTTCACAGAATTTAGCATTTAAAGACAATTTGCTGAGCATTCCCATTTTTTTAAATATCTTAAAGACTCTGTCTGCTTTGTTGTTTTGACTACGCACGGTTTGTAAAGTACTGACGTCATATGATCTTCACACGTTAATATCATGATTTTTCGTTACTGTATTTTTATTAAAGTAAAGCATGTACTCGAAAAAATCCGTACACTAATAGAAGGAAATAAAAACAAAAGTTATGTTGAGAAGAAAAAAAAACAATTTTTGTTTAGAACTAACAGTATGTTAGTAAGGCTTTAACATTACAATAATTATTCAACTTTCACTCCTTTTGCAAATTTGTTGACTCTTCCTCTGACTCCTTGCATACGAGCACGGACCATGTTCTTTGTTACGTTATTGGAGACCTTCTTCCACTTTACTTTGAAATTTCCAAGTGAAGTAGCTTCTCCAAGAGTTTTTTTTAGTAGTCGTTTGGTATCAGACCAATACCTCTCTACCAGGTCTTAATTCAGGGCAGTTTGAAGGATTACAGTCCTTTGGAACATAGTGGACGTTGTTGCTATCATAGCATTCCAGTACACTCTTTGCGTAATGTGATGATGCTAAGTTTTATCCTGATTGTCAGTATGATGAAGGGCTTTTTTTACTGTTTTAATCTTTAGTCCACATCGCCTTTTCGCACTCTGCACAGAAGCTTGTGATACACCTACTTTCTTGGCTACATCACGCAAAGATAAATTGGGGTTCTTTCTGAAGAGCTGAACAATTCTCTTTTCTATTTCCATGCGTGCAGGGGGACTTTTTCTTCCGATTCAGGCTTTCAATCAAAAGCCTGATGTTTTGAAGATCGTTTCAAAACATCTGATACCATGGATGTGAGTAACTGTCGCTTTTTGACTATTCGTCGTATGGACATACTTGGGTTTTCCATCCGTTTGTACGCAATCAACATATGTACTATTTTTATTCATTGTCATTTTGAGAAATAGGCTATATAGGTTGGGTTTAACTATATCCTGTTTGACGTAGGACTTTTAACTAAGTTCACTCAAAATATGAGTACTCTATGCACTTTAAAAGAAATACTATAAGAATTTTTCTGTGTACTTTTTGTTAGTTCATTCTTTATGTGTGTAACTATAGATGTAACCATGTTTATTTCAGTGTTTGGATGCTGTTAAGTGACATGCTCATCCTTAAAGGGACAATAACTTTCAGAGTTTCTCAAATTTTAGTTTATTGCATTTCGATGACGTTGTGTGTGTGTGTGTGTGTGTGTATATACATTGCATTAAAAGCCTCAGCCAAAGACTAGACAGAATCGAAACCGATATCTTTGTATGGTACCAAAACCGGAACATGAACCCTTATTTTTTCAAAGCAAGTACCGGAATCAGAACCCGAACCCTAACAGTTTTGCTACCCTGTACAGGAATCGTACCGAAATTGCATTTGAATTCAAGTTCAACTCCCTGCTTACTACACGTGTACTTTTGTCCATCTATTTTACAGCCACCAAGGGCATAACATTACAATGCTAATTTCTATCTTTGATTTTAATTGTTTGGAATTCACTGATTTAATCCTCTTTCTGCTGAGAAGTTTATCAGCGCTGGTTTGAGTGCCCCTAGGTTTGGGAATGAGTTGAGATTAACATCATTTGACGTTGTGCAAATGGTAAATTACGCAGTGAAAATTGTGATAATCTCTAGCATGTTTGCTTAAAACGCCAGGGAGGATTATAATCACAATTTGCTTTAATGGAATTAACCCATTTGGTCTCTGATGTTGGGGTAAAGTCCAATCGCTTTATTGCGGAATAAATATATGGTGGTGGGCCCACGTTAGACGAGCAGTGTCAGTGCATCGCTAGGGTTCAAAGGGTCGTGGGTTCGAGTCTCACTTAGGGCGGCAGGATTTTTCTAAATTGGAAAGTTCTGCCGCCTCAACTAAAGGTTTGTGAGATAGTGTTGCATGCTAGATGGGGGAACATGTAACCTAAACTGTTGGTTTAATAAATAGTCGTTAAAATCTGTAGTGGTGTGATGTTTTTTTCTATTTCGTCAACGTTAACAATGTTATCATCTTGCACAATCTTTTAATTTTGATATGGTTTCCTTTCAGAATAAGCCTTAGAATTAGAAGCCTTTCATAGATAAGAGAGGTATTTATTTGAGCACCAAGTGGTAGCTTGGAATTTCTAAAATCGAATATTTTTCTAAGCTATTTCATTAAAAAAAAGTTTTTGTTGGTTAGAAAGAGGTTTCTTTTTAATTCCCGGTCTTCATGTTTGTACATTCAACTACATATAAGAGTTGAACAAGTCATTCAAACCAGATGCTTATGATGAGCAATGCTACTGGAAGACAAACAGGTCGATCAATCAAGTAAACACTCAGATCTAGGTTACAATCTTTTTAATCCGATAATACTCAAAATATTTATTGAAAGCATTGTTGTTTCGTTTTATATATGAGTAAAGTTTTATCTATTGCATGAAAATTATTATCAGTTATCATTAAACCTAGGTTATGTTATTACTAGAATAGGGTAGCGCAGCCCAGTTTAAATAAATATACATACTACAAGTGTCTCAATATTGCGAGGCCATTTCATATTAAATATTTAATGAATATTAATCCATTAAATACAAGAACAATCCGAGAACACTTTTTAAATTGTTTAAAATCTAATAAAGCCGTTACTTGATTTATAACATTGTATTGTATTGTATTGTATGTAGTAATACAGTAAATTTACTGGTGTGAAACAAAAGCGCTAATGAAGGTAGTTAAGTGCGTTCCAAAATGAGCGTCTATAAATTAAAATTCCGGTAATCTGATCTGCTACGTTCTCTATACAACGTTATATACAAATTGTTCTAAAACGTTTAGTAAGATGATTCATACTAAATATTTTATGGCCTGCATTTAGCGCCATCTTTCGCTATAGTATTGAAATTCTAAAATGCGATGTTTTATACATAGCTTCAAAATAAAAGGAAATGCTAATTAGTATGCACAATTGAACAATATTATGTACATCACTTAGTTCACGCACTGACATTATTACATTAAATTATTTAATAACAATGCCTATTAGTTTGTGTCTAGTTCTCATTTTATTATCAACTGCAATTCAAAGTGGTAAGTCAGATTTTAATTAATGTGTATTAAATTAATTTTCAGATTGTATTTAGGGTTATTCTTAACATGTTACGAATGCACAACACTTTTTGGTGGAAAAGAATGTGGGGATGAATTTGAACCTGAAACCGCTGAGAAAATTGAATGCGCAAATGATACTGAGGTGTGTTATATCCATATATCTCCAGAAATGTGTAAGTTTTATTTACTTATAGAAATATTTTTGCTCGTCCAGACTTTTTTATTTACTAGCGTTGCGTCAACGCAATATTATGTGTAGTCACTGTCAACGGACGGCAAGTAGGTTATAGGTCGAAAGTAATCTATTTCCCGCTCGTTGGTAAAGAAAAAAGCCCGATCGTGCAAAAAAGTACTGCAGTCACCAGGGTGTGAAGGTTTGAGGATCACGGCAAGACTCGGTTCTACAAATCGTACATTACCACCCTTGTGGCTCAATACACTATTGTTTCTATTAACATATTAACGCAGTAAAAATAGCTCTAAAGCTGACAGTAAAAGATAAAACATTCCTACAGTTTCAAAATTTTGCACATATTTATTGAGGTTATAGAAACGTGTACAAAAAAGTCTTTCGATCTAGGTCGGATTGGTCTTCTACGGCAGGAGAAATAGGGTGCAAAATGATTCTTTGAACGAGCTGGCCATGTGATTCATCGTTTTTGTTCAATCCTCCTGTTGAGAACAAATATTTTCGTTGATATAATACGTTTGGTTCTGGAAACACTGTAAGTGCTGGTACTATATCATTTCTTAATAAATGTAAATAGCCTTCGCCATTTAAACTTTCTATTGAGAAAATGCTACGACTGTGTTATTTCTAACAATACCAACCCACACATTCACTTTTGGGGATACCATGTATGATCTTTCTGTATCAAGTGCAAATCTTATCTTGACCAATAACGAGAATTGTGTTTGTTAACGGTACCGTTTACGGCAAAACGTTGCTTTATTAGAAAATACTATTTGATTTAACAAATTAGGGTTTCCTCTGATTATTTTCGTTAGGATTTCATAAAAATGTAGTCTGAGATGTGGATCGTCCTCAGTCAACTCATCAACCATGCGCATTTTGAGAGTTACGCATTTCCAGGGCAGATTTTTGCCAGATATCATGATTTTGTGCCAAATCTGTTGAAGAAACGTTTAGGTTTTCTGCAACCATGAATAAAACAATTAGACTGGTTTTTAATTGATTGCTGTTCTTGGACGTCCACTTTTCAGCAAATATTTTACTTGGCGAAATGCGTATTATTTGATATATCGACCCTTCTAAACCCAGGTAAACCAATGATGCTGAGTTGTAGAGGATAACTCAGAGAACAATAATCCGAAAAAAAATCGCGCCGGTAATTAATAAGAGAAACAATGTCAGAGAAACAAAATCGCTATTTTGAGGTTAGAATGTTATGATGTTAGGTTACAGTTAGTAAAAAAGTTGGCTGTATTTACGTGAAAATGGCGTAAAAATAGTGTTTGTGTTATATGACAAGAAGATTTTATAATTTTTACCTGTTTTTATGACATCTTTCCAACGAAAACCCGTAGCGCTTGGTATTTTCGGATGTATGCATGTACGATAGGGGTCGGTATATCGAATAATTACCCGTCTTGCCTCTGAACTGTTCGATACACTATACCTTTGCAACAAAATGCAAACTTTTTCGAGAGCCTTACAGTCACCATACCCACGCATCATCAAATTTTTAATTCACTCTGATTCTGCATCTTTTACAGCCATTAGCAAAGTTGGGATGACAGATGACACTGACAGGATTACATTAGATATTGTTTTCTAAGGTACCTCAGTTTGGTGTTAATAGTTTTTCTGAATTTTTTTTATTAGCTTTCTTTTTAAACAACACCTTGATGTTGATGTTTCTGAATGTAGTTTTTTGCATTTGAAAATGTAAAAACGCACGGTGTTTCTATTTAAATAAATTAAATTCGGGTCATTTCCCGGTAAACAGGAAGTACAAAAATACTGAAAATATCGTCAATAATTCTTTAAAACTCTTCCTGTTCCAGGACTTTGTCCTAACCAAGTATATGTAACTCACCTTGTACGACTGTATTGTGTATCAAGAAGTAACACCAGAAAAATCATTTTTTTAGTGGGTACTACTTTTATTATTGAAACAGGTACAGTCATACAAGATGATATAATGCAAAAACTGCTAAAAGTATACATGAGATTGATGAGATCATACTTAAATCATATACGAATACATAGTTAGAAGAAGAAATATATAAACGAATATAGTAGGATGTCAACGAAAGGATTGCCTACGGAGAACTCCTTCACTGCAAGAGATAATGCTATGAAATTTGCATATCATACTATAGAAACTATAGAAACTCACATTTTGAAGTAAACGTTAGACAAATATTATTTTGGGTTTAACTGAGTTTTTTTTGTATTTTCTGAATCTCCTTTAAATTTCCCGTCAACGATGGGTCACAAGTTGATATTTGAGTTTAAGATGGGGCTTCAGAAAACATTTTTTTACTACTACGCTCAAGTCTTACACTCGATCCTGGTAATGAATGAATTTTATGAAAGCATTAAAGAATATTTAACATGCTCAGTATTTCCCAAATCTGAAATTCATAGAAAAATCTTTAAAACTAAAACTGACCATACAAAACTAGAATCTTTACAAAATGTCCAAAACTAATACCGACAACAAATCAAAAAGTCTTAGGAAATCTGTAAAACTAAAACCGACAAAAAATGCAAGCATTTAAGTTAAATTTCAGCTACATGCAAATCATTTTACCTGTCTATGTGTAAAACTATTCAATAAAGGAATTAACTTGACCGAGAAACTGCTCTTAGCTACCCAACCATTCATTAAGTAAACTTGCACATACTATTCAATTATACGTATACCAAACTGAATTAATTTCATCTGGAATTTTCCTTCTTTTTTATAAACAAGTAAAGAAATTTTTTAAATAAATGTAGTACTGGTCCTTTTAAACAGTATGTTCTTACATAGAAATATCTATTTTAGATTGGACTTGGTCTAATCTAAAATCTCAAAATTATGTTCCAACAAATTGTTGGTCGTTTATGCAGATGATCTGATTATGGAGGTGGTTTTCTTTAACAGGTTTCACTATACTTAAAGCTTTGAAAATAACCTAAAAATGCATAAATATTAAATCATTTAAATAAGTACAACCTACTTTTATAATAGGTATAGTATACACGGCCTGCGATGTGGTTTCGTAGCTCAGTCGATAGAAGCGAAGTGTTAGTAAACTGTTGAAACTGCTGCAGCTGCAGGTTCGATATCAGCTAGGAGATAATTCTTTTTTATTTTTTTTCAAAACAAAATTTAAAAAAATAATTTTTTTCCGAAAATGTTCAATTTCTGCAAAGTTTTAATAAATATCTTCAAAATTGTACAATTGCAGGGAAGATTTTACGAACCATATTTAAAAGCATAGTTCGATTACTGAATGAAACATGCTATCTATTTGCATGTATAAACATGTAATTTATTTTAATTGTTTTGCTTAGACGAAGAAAAATATATACTGTACAACTTGAGTGGAATGCCCATATCGCCTTCGAAGGATTGAAGCACGATGCACGAAGTGTTGTAGGAACCTCATCGAACCAAATCAATATGGATTTACGAAACATCGATCAACGACAAGCAACTTATTATGTTATAAGCAAAAAATAGTAAACGCTTGAAACTAGATGTTAATTAGACGAAATATATACCGATTTCCAGAAAGCTTTAGATAAAGCTGACCAACGTATATTATTAGCCAAAATGTCAGCACTAGGTTTTGATTAGGAGCTGGTCAATTGAGTAAAAACTGTGTTGTGTAATCGAGTTCAATTTGTAAAAATCAAAAATTTTATATCGCAGGTAATGTGATACCAGAGGTCTCAGAGGGCTCCCACTGCGCACCAATTTATTTTTAATTTTTATTAATGATTTGCATAAGTGTTTACATCTTTTCGTACATCTTGCGTTTGCAGAAGATTTTAAAGTTTTTAAGATTGTAAAGAGTGTTGAAGATTGTAACAACTTCAACTGGATTTAAAATCTATGTTTATCTAGTGCCATGAACATAATTTACAGCTGAATACGAAGAAATGTTATTCAAGTTCTTTTACTAAAATGACAACGATTTTATATAGAAAATAATTACACGGGGACAAATCTAGCAATCTTGGTTGCCAACGTACAAGACCATACGTAGATATAAGATGATTCAAACTAATTCCGAAGATAATCTAGTGCTAATCGAGCAATGTGGAAAAGCGCTCCATGTTGCAGGAGTAAACAATGTGTTGCAAATGTGGCGTCAAATCTTGACGATAACTTTTATCTTGATTTTGCAAAAAACCCTAGATACCGCTCTACAGTATGAAGTTCTTTAAATAAGATTGGGCCTATCATGCGTCGTCCAACGATGCCGACCTATGGCAAACGAGAGACGTTTGCTCCAATTTTTCTTGAAAAAGTGCCTGCCACAGCGAATTCCATAGACCATTTTTCCAAAGACCAATACCTGGCGTTGTTTCTGTTGAACATTCCATTATTTGTAAATTGCGCTTTATTAGTAAATGAGATCGTGAGACAACAATATTATTTAAATTGTAAGTATTATTAATAAGCTAATTGCAAAATTGGACCCGAAGTTCGCCATCATTTTTGTAAAGGTGTTGGTGGATTTGATATTTAAAAGAACAAAATCTAAGCTTTTTTCAATTTTTTCACCGTTTCGTGGTTTGTACCCACGTCCATTTAAGCCAATAAATAATTCTGGTTTCTTCACTCACAATGAATTCTGGTTTATCTTTAATACCAGTACTATTACTAGGTCTTTCGCGAAATTTTTCTTCAATCATTGAAAGTAACGTCTGCTGGGTTCATCTCTTTGAGGAAAACTTCAAAATACAAACAGTTTGCCCTGTATGATTTTTTCACATTTGCCGTACACATACTATTGATTTCATAATGATCTAGAACAGCAAGGCTAATATGTTGCTAGTTTATTCTTTTTTCAATGTAAATGTATAGGACAAAATAAAAAATAACATCATATTAACCTTAGTAGATTATTATGAAATCAATAGTACGTTTTCGAATTTTCTTAAATAAAATAATTAATGAAAAAATATTACTCAAATATATCCTGTTTCTTTAAGTATTTTTTTTTTCAAAAATGACAATATCAACATGGTATTAAACAGTAAATTCACTCTCTGGTCGGTACTTTGAAGTTTGCCGGGTAGTTTCGAATATCGCACACACCACGATCAGTTCGCCGAGGATTGCCGATCGTTATCGTCATCGTATGCTGGTGATAACGGGTAGTGGATATCACAGCATAACTGTTGTTCCGTAGCCAATTTAACTATAAGTATTATACATTTTGAAGCAAGATAGGTAGTCGCTTACAATCTTGTAAAATAAATATCGGCAAAAGGTGCCCTTGAAAAAAATAATTTAAAAATTTTTTCAAAATGGCTTAATTTTACTAAAAACTATAGAAAATCGATATGACACTTGCAGTGGGTCAAGTAAATGCTGTAAAGTTTAAAATGTTAAATTCAAACGTTTGTTGGTTAGATGTCATATTAGTGCCATATTGGTTTTGAAAAATGGCTTCTAAAAAGCTATCTTTAACACAAATGTTAACATCACTTCCAGTTAAACCCAAAGTAATAGTTTTCTAATGTTACGTCAAAAATGAAATTGTATAATTCCTATAGGTTCTGCAAATTTTATAAAATTATCTCTTGTAAATAGGGAGAAAATTTGTAGGCAATACTTTCGTTAACACCGTATATCCACTTACATATCATTTTTCTACAAATACTCTTAATAATTTAAAACAATCTAAAAATTTAATTTAAAACCCAAATTAAAGATAAGTTTACCAACTGTTATTAAAAAAACTTTTGATTAATTTTATCGAGTTTTAGTTATTTAATTTTTAGTTTAAAAAAAATCATTTTGCCCCATCTTTCTTTCTCCGCAGGGGCTTCTTTATATACACGCTTCTAAAATATCAATAAACATCGTGCAAAGTTTTCAGATTGTTGGAATTTTTCCTTTTCATATTGCCATTTTCACTGTGCTTATTAGAAATAAGTAGTATACGTTTGCCTTATTGAAGATAAAGCACATTTTGTAAACTTATGTTAAGATTGAACAATTTTCTGCAACGAGTTAATTTCTCAACTGGTATTTTAAATTAAGTATTTTAAGTATTACAGTTAGTATAACTAGTTTAGTGCATTATTAATGAATTACATTTTATTATATATTTATTAAGCACTAACTGTAAATGCAATGTGCAGTTGAATTGATAAATGCTGAAACTGTCCTAATAAAAACATAGAAAAATGCAATAACTAGAACCCTATATTTTTATTTATTGAAAAAGGTGACAGATTCAGTACTTAAAAATTCAACTAGATGCTTTTTATTATTGAGCAGTAATATCACACCATAAGGATAACCAGCAGATTCACTCGGCTGTCGGCATTTTGATGTTTTTTTCCGTTAGTTTGGAATATAGTACACACGTACGAGCAATTCCCGAACTGTGTCGACACGCTTGCGTCATCGCAATAAAGAGCAGATACGTGCTCCATACTATTATATTATTGTGGCTAGTAAAGTTTTCTGGTTGCTAAAAATTGAAAACTTGTTATATACAAGTACAACTAGTAGTTCAACTACCTCGTAGGTAATAGATAAACATTATTCATTTTATTAAATAGCCTCAAGCGTATCTAATATTTCTTTTTTCTAATCCATGAGAAGTTTGGAAATCTTTTAATTTTAATTTTAAGAATGGTATTTTAATTTTAAGAATTTTAATGATATGTACAAAAATAAATTCTTAAATACATCATTTTTATAAAAACATTTATTAAAAAATATATACGAAAAAATAACACTTGATGATTATCCAAAGGAATTCTGAAAAACTAAAGGAAGTATTTCCCGAAGTACATCTTACAAAACTCATTTATTACGGGACCTCTAAACAACGCAAAACAAAACATTATACAATTCTGTCGTAATCAATGGGTGCACTGCGGATGCTATACTGCAATTTCTGCTTCGTAGTCTGCCAGCAGTCTGGGAATAAATCAAAGTCACATACGGTGGCTGAAAATATTGGCGTGAGTGCATCTGCTGGTTATTCTTGTGCTGTGGTAATACCCTAACAGCTTTAAAGTTTTAATTTACTAACACTTGTAGCATATCGACAAAAACGGTGTAAAATTTGCACGATTTAAGTTACTGTGTAGGAAGTTTGTAGGAATGCAACCTCCACGCATTTTAAATTCTATTTTGTTAAATAAAAGTTCTATTAAATTTATAATGGAATTACTAGAATACTATTACTATTTGAACTGGAAGTTTTCTCAAACTTTAATCGATTTAAAACCATCTTGTAGATCAACTTGGTGCATTTTGACTGACTGAATAAAAATAGATGTGTGAAATATTTGCATAAAAATATTGTTTTGTATTTTCCAGCGAACTTTAAAGAAATTTGGCAACGGGGATGTATAGATGTCCGTTATTGTAATATAGTCAATGAAGTGAGCAATCATTGTTTAATCTGTGATGAAGATTTGTGTAATAAATCTCCAAAGATGGACTGGTCTGCATTTACTGTTATTATTTTCGTAATATTACTTTTATAGAATAAAGCCATTTTAATTACAGATTTGTTAAATTTATTATAAATAGTTATTATTACTGTATAAGTTATTACAGTCTGGGCAAATAAGTACTATTTGTATAATGAAAGTTAACTGTGTAAATTAGTAAAAAGTCTGATTCTTGAAGTGTTTATCATGAATATCTTTAAAAATCTGAAATGAAAAACTATTGGTCAAAAAATGTAAATCTTGATATAAATTTTAGAACTTTTAACTAAAGATGTAGGAGATTAACTGTTGCTAATGCCGCTTCAATCATGAAACTTACATAAAACTCGAAATTTACATAATAATATTAGGGATAGTATTATTTGCCGTGAAAAAGATACTTATTTTTATATATAATTTTTATGCGAAAACTTTTATATATAGAAAAATTTATTTTTTGTTTATTTTATAATAAACATACATTTTTTGTGCTATAATTTTTTTTTAGAAATCAGTCAAATTATAAATTTTTTCTTTTCAGAAATAGATTTCGTAAAAGAAAATAACCTGACAATTTAGTAAAAGTCTAATCAATCTTTATGTTAATATTTACATAATACTTTTCTTTTGAAGAATCAAAAACGCAGTTATTAGTTCTCTTTTAATGGAATTACCACAGTTAAATTGTCAATTTTATTATCAGTGATTTTTATCGGCAATTGATGTAATAACGGATAAAACAAAGCTTTAATTTAGTTAGCCCCAAGCCATTTGATTTAATGCTTTTATATTTATGTTATACCGTGTATTTGATAAGTTTGCATGTATGTATTACGTGTTAAAATGCTGATCATAGCAACCCATGATGTGGCTGGAGAACCTACATTGCGAACACTCCGGTATTCCAACTGAAGAGGCAGTAACCACTAACCGGTAAGGTGTTTTCTCAGCTAAGTAGACTTTTATCACCACAGATATTTAACTGTGTAGTCAGCTTCAAAGACAGTCGCTGTGTGTTACCCGCCAAGTGTTACACGCGTGCGAGTGCCGCTCTCGAAAGCATAGGGCAAACTACAGAGTCATCATTTGCACTGCCACCCAGCGGCCGATACACAAGACAGTTTCAGTTGGGGCAGCTGCAAAGGCGTCGAAGAGCTGAATTCCGGAGAAATAGTCTACCATCCGTCATTTTAGCACCACCATTTCCGACAACTGTTAATCCTAAAAAACCCGCAATTGCGGGGTTTGGGATCGCTGCAATCGAAGTTTGAGTTTAGCAGGAAGAATACCACTACATCTCAAAGCACCGGTTTCCGAAGCTGCTCCTTTCAAAAGTCAGAGCTGCCGTCTACAGCTACTGGAGATTAAGAACATCGGCCTGAAACTAGCCGTACAACTAACGCACTTTCTCCACGGCAGTTCGAGCTACTTTCTCCAAGTTCGACGGCATCCGAGTGCCCCGCCTGCGGAAGCATGTTCCAACAAGAACCGCATTTTTTAATCCAATACCGATCACCCTATATCTACATCTAATTATTATATCCTTTACTAGTTAAATTCGATCCTCTTAAACCGCTTCACCACTGCCACTTGTATTTGATTCCATCCACAACACCATTTTTGCTATCGAAGAGTGGACTAGCTAGCAAACCGTCTCCAATACCAATATCGTCGTCAGAAGCAGGGTGTTCCTCAATTCTGCAGGATGTATGATCAACGCGTCGAGTGCTCTGCTGCTCTAACACACCAGTATCGAGTACCCGTCAAGACCAATCACTACAACCAAAAAATCCTCCGACGCCACCTCCATCATTACGACCATCATTAACACCAAGTTTGCGATCAACATTCACCGCCATCAATATCAGGTACAGTTAAGACACCGACACCAGTCACTGTATAGGATTCCCTATTTATACAGTTGGCGGTAATCACTTCTATCGGTTTAGTAAAGATTAAATAAAATACTTAGTTAAAGAGAGAATTAATAGTTCAACGACCTTTCGTTAAGATGGTAGTACTTACGTGCTACAACTATTTCATTAAAGTGTTAATTAACGATACAGTTGTTGAAGCTAGGGTTCTTCGACAATAAATAAATTCGATTATCTTTTTAATCTGAGTTAAGAAGTCACTTCTTGTACTAAACTAACAAATATGTTTTTCACCCATTAGTTCTTTAAATTCAATTTGAGAAGTTCGAGAAATCATATGTTAAATAAAACATTAATTCTATACCCTTATTTGTGAAGTATTGAATGGTATAGATATAAAATACTGAGTTTAGTGAAAAGGGATTACAGTGACACAACAGTACAGTAAGTCATTTATATATTATTTGATATTTATATTTTGTGACGACAATATTTTTTCTTATTTTTCCGAAATTAAGTAATTTACTGACTATATTTAGAATGGAATCCCAAATAGTAAGAGAGATTGTATATCTACATTTTAATGGCTACTCGTGTATTATTTATTCAATTCAGGTTATATAACATATACTGGATGAGTGTTGTATTAATAAACTTTTGTATAAACAATAAATCTATTTAAAACTCTTATGGTGACAGGTCGGCACAATAATTGTTAGTGTTATAAGCTATATTTCACTATCACAAGAAATATTTATTTTGGGAAATTCTTTGCCATATTGTAGATTTCTCAACGTTTAACTATTTCATAACATCTAACGGTTTGGGTGGCGCCTACATTATTATTTATTCATTCCTGTTTCACTCATGTAATTCATAAGCCTTGGTAATTACCCACAACCGCTAAAATCAATTCGAAAATGAAAGACGTCTCTGACCGGACATAAGCTTAAAAGTGAGTATAGTGTTTTATGATGCATTTGTTTAGTATTTAGTTTATTAAGTTTCTTGAGAGAAGTCCAGCGCTACAAACCATATGTATTAGAGACTTGTAGTCACTATAACAGATTTTTTTACGTCCTTTACTTATTACTACAAAAACAGAGAATCGTAAAGAAGAAAAGTGTTCACTTATGAAAATGGCATTTGAGGAATACAATGCAATTGAAGTTTTGTTTTAAAATTAATATAGAAGTTTATTGAGCTTTCGTACAAGGTGTTAAATAACTAGGTGGTCTATCCAAATGACACATCTAATGCCATAGTAACTTTTAAACAGCAGTTCGTCATATGTGGACGTTGTTTATAAACTAACTAGCGTTGAGGAGGAAATAAGTCAAAAACTAAACTTACTTAGTAATTTTGGCAATTCTCAAATTGTGTGTTTTAAATGTAAAATTAGATTAATCTAAAAATTAAATCCTAATCAGTTTTATAAAATCTTTAAAAATAGATAAAGTTAGATCATTTTAAAGATTTGAGTTTTTTGAGAAAATTGAACAAATGATGCTGCCTAGCCGGCGGCAAACTCATGTTGTTTCCGTAAGGCGAGTGGATGATTGAAGGGTAAAAATGTGCTTTGCTTTGTCGTAATATATGCCGTAAAATATGCGACGCAGGACTTATAATTTAGGATTAGGATTTAGAAAGATTTTCAATTTTTTAATAAAATAATAATAATAATAATTCTATTATAATCGAATATACATTAAGCATCACGTTAGCTCTTCTTAAATAAAATCAGTTTCTGACGCTACTGAATCATTCCAGCTCACCTGCTGTTTCTTTTATCAGTTAAATTATTCGAGTCGACCACATGGAGCGGCGTCCAGCCGCGTGATCACTGCGTGATTTCCGATGCTTTTTACAATTTTGCCCTCGTGATTTCGATGGCCTGGATTCTTGATTTGTTTGTCAGACTGTTAGAGTATAGGTATTTCTGGCGATGACGCGAGCGCAGTGGAAATTCCCAAACAAAACAGTGATTCTTCGCACGACCACACGGTAATTAATCTCGAGCACCGTAACACTGTAACAGTACTTAATACACGTAATAATCGTTGTAATGATACAACGTGTCAACGCATCAATTGATACAATTTGTATAATAGCCCAGAAAAATACAAATGATGGGCTACATATAGACGCTCAGTTAGGCTATAGCACAAAATGAGGATAGAACAATACGCAGACCAGCGATTTTGCACACTTTAGCGACTGTGGACACTACGCCGACTGGCCGTTTTGGACACTTTGCCAAATGATTATTTTGTTAGTAGTATTCCACATATTTCAGTTTCTGAACACCTACTAAACTTCTATAAAAATAATAATTTAAATAATAATGGAGATTTTAGTTTTAATCTCGTAGACAAGCAACAACATATTAAAATAATTGATTCGTTAAAAAGTGATATGTAATCCCATGGGATCAGAAGGATCACAATGATAAAATTATGTTGTCCTTTTATATTGCAATACCTAGTAAATATTGTAATTTGTATTTTAGAAAATATTTTTCCCGACAGCTGGAAGTCGGCTGTTGTAACACCAAAAATCGAGCAACCCGTTGAGTATAAGGACTACAGACCGATATCATATCAACGCTTTCAAAAATCTTAGAAAAGGTAATTAACTCACAAATTAGAGAATATTTAGAGCCCAATTGTCTGCTATCACTTACTCAGTCGGAGTTTCGCTTTCGAAGTTGCACAACCGCTTTGGTAAAGATAACAAACGATTCAAAGTACATGATAAAGGAAAAACGTACGTTATTGGCTCTGTTAGACTTCGGCAAAGCGTTTGATACAATAAATCATGAATTACTGCTTATTATTTTGAACTACATGGGTCTTGGTAATAATGCAGTCGGTCTGATCCAAAATTATCTCTACAACAGGACGCAACGAGTTAAAGCATCTAATGCTATGTCTATAGCTGTTGATGTTAGAAGAGGGGTACCGCAAGAATCCAAGCAAGGTCCCTTGTTATTTACCTTCTATAAAAGAGGTTTTTGTGATTGTGTGGGGACCTGTAATATTCACATGTACGCAGATGACACTAAAATCTACTACTCATTTAGTCCCAATCATATCGAAGATGCCATTGATATACTAAATAAATATTTACAAGCTATAAATGAATTGTCCGCTAAGTGATCTTAAACCAATCTTATATCTTACTTTTAGGTAAACCAATCAATAATTATCAATTATCACCCATAAAAATTGGAGATATCAATATTTTCATAGTTGAAAGTACCGAAAATCTGAGATTACTTTTTGACAAAACATTTAGATTCAAAAAACGAATCAATAAACATATACAAAAACTTATTACCATTTAAAACTACTTTACCCGCATCACGACTAGTTAAGCCAAAACGCAAAGATCTTATTGAGTGAATCTCTTGTATTATTTCAATCTAACTATTGTATACCTGTCTATGGCCCTTGTCTTGATTTCGAAACATCACAGCGTATTGTCACATACAAAATTATTTAGAATTAAATAATTCATTATTTCGCAAGTTGCATTCGAACCAGTATAAATGTTCTCCAAGGTTATACGCTTCTTCTAAACGTTATGCACCGTTGGTTGGTATTAATAGCCAGCTGCTCCCGACATTTAGAGAATTCAAGACAAGAGCACTTGCGATCGACAACCTACGCCAAGGAACAGCTGCCTGCTGAACAAAGGAATACTAACGAATACGCGGAACCATAAACTGAGCAGCTCCTACCAGTTAACATTAATATGATAATATATTCCTAGACCGAAACTTAATATATTATCTATACGGTCATAAAAGATAATATATTTAATTTATTCATCAGCGACTTCATATCAGCGATATTCATGAGGATACCGTATATAAACAAGTTTGCGTCGAGTCATAGTTAGTCGTGTTTTTGACTCCATCCAACCATAATCTCGTGGCCAGTCTGGTAAGAAACTCTTTTATTATTTAATGGTAGGGGTTCGGGAAGCTAGTGTCCTAGGATACCGCTTACCTGGCCTTCCTAAAGCTTATTTGTAATACGTAGATATTCGGGAGGTTACGACTACCCTAGCGTAGGATTAGTATGTAAATCATTCCTGAGGAACTCTTGTTTACGTTTTATTTACGGAATACCTAAAATTGAGCATATATTCCCAAAATTAGTAGAAACGGGCTGACTTGATATGAAACAACGACCTTACGTACGACAGCAACATCTACCACAACATAATAATTAAAAGACAGCCACCCTATTTATGCAATAAGATAAAGTATAGGACAGATGTAACGCAAAAATATATGATGATGTACCCTCATCATTCAAGATATTATCGGCGGTAGTGTCCATGTTCGGCAGTGTCCACCAGTTGCCGTTGGCGTAGTATCCACGGTCGGCAAAGTGCCCATCACTTGCGGTCAGCGTAATGTCCACGGTAGGCAAAGTGTCCAGCAGCAACAATTACTTTAAGGCGCATACTAGCATAAATATCGAGAGGATTTTAAGATTAATAGCATGGTGTTTTTGCATGCTATACCGCTTTTTGGTATTGATTTATAATTCTTCAATCCCTTATTGTGGCGTAGTATCCATGGTCGACAAAGTGTCCAAAATCGCCAGTCGACGTAGTGTCTTCAGTTGGCTTAATGTCCGGTCGGCGAAGTGTTCAGCCCCCGCACAAAAAAATAAATACTAAGAAAGGGAAACCTTTTGATTGAGTTGACCCCGCTTTGGTAAGTGATCTCCTAGAGATCACCTGGAGTGAATTGTTGAGTCATTACAAGAACTTTCAAGTGATTTGAAAATACTTATGGAATAGCTTCACTATCTTTTTAAATTTATTTAAGATATCCTTTGCCTTTCCCATAATTTTTGCAATGTGTTGGATTAAAAAATATTACCTAATCAAAAATTCATTCATCGAGAAGTTGCTAGAATATGAACATTTGGAGACCTTTAGCTTTTGAAAACTGAAAAGTGCGTTTTTTTAAGTTCTCTAATATTATTAGCATCAACACTAAGTATTTTCCCCAACAACACAATTAACTTTAATTGATTGTAAAATTTATATTTAAAATTATTACTTACTTCCTACTTAAATTTTGAAATATATTTTTGTCGCACTTACAATACAAAAATATGGCTTCACTTCAGCTTTTTGAAAAAAATGCTAAAATAAAAAAAAATAAATGCTTAAAATGTCCGTAAAATTGAAACACGTAATATCACAAGTATCAAAATAAATCTTCAATGATTTATTGCCGAATTCGCTTTGATTAATTCGGACTTTCCAAATCAAAGCGCAGCAAGTTTTTTGATGTGGAATTCTAGATATCCGATTGAGGCTTTAAAGGTAAAATAAGGGATTGAAGAATTATAAATCAATACCAAAAAGACGTGTAGCATGCAAAAACCAGATGACATTAATCTGGGAATCCTTTCGATATTTATGCTAGTATGCGCAAGTGATTTGTTTGTTGGTCTCTACATGATACGTATGTAATTAAATCATCTAAAGCAAATATTGAGACAAAAAAAATAGTATAATTTGAATTAAGCTTATTAATTAGGCGTAGGTTTAATTCAAGGCAAAAATCCAGTTTTCAGATAACCATACTATCTGAAAAATTGATCAATGCTACTTATTCATCAATTGCTATTATGTTCTTCAAATACGATTGTATTAATGAATATACTCCAACATGGCCTTACTTCAGATTCAATTTACTAAGAGACTAAAACACGTTAAAGTAAGCATGTATCGATTCTTTCTCCACTCACTGTTTAGGTAGATGTCATAATTAGCAGTAATAGCGAATATGTTTGCTGTTTGCATCTACAATAACTAATAATTAAAGTAACTATTAATCATTAAAATGAGAAATTCTATAATTACTACACATAATTCAAGCAACATGTAGCTCATTTTAATGAAAGTCTTGATATAAACTCATAAACTACCTAGATGCACTATTGACGTAGAAACTGCAGTAATAAGTCGCAAAACACACCTGTTTCATTAAATTCAGCAGGTAGTGGATCTAGGAAATTCTGGAAAATCATTCATCTGAAAATGATTTATTTTAGACTATTAGCACATATTCCAGAAATTACTCAAGATGATTAATAAATACCAAATAAATAGAATTTTTATGGTAAACAGGCGTGAACTTATTTTAAAACTAGTGTTACGTGCTAATTTCGTAGCACCCTGTATAGCTACGCTTTTGTGTTATATTGTATAGCGTTAGGGATTTTCGCATTCCCTCTCCGTTTAGTTGCCATTTTAGTTTGGAACTAACTTCCTTGTTGATAAAAGACTTCACTTTGCTTTCGTTCGATTGTGGAGCTACTTGTTTAAAAATAATATTTTTGTGGCATCGCATTTTTGGAGGAGGAGCTGGGATTTGAACCGGATTTGATCTGTTGCACAGAAAGACGGTGTTTTTCCATTGAGCTACACTACTTTTTGCGCCCCACGTTGGGCGCCAAAATTAGAGTAGTTACCCACAAAATGGGGATCACTAATTGGGAAACGGTAACAACCTTTAACCGCAGTTAAATCTGTCGGCTGCCAGCTAACTACTGGGAGGTCGTGGGTCTCACAAAAATGCATCTGTAATAGGCGCCATGAATCGTCTAAAATAGCTCTAGTATTTGCCGAGAAAATCGGAAAAAAACATTTGCGACTGCTATCAATGTGGTAGACTATGGCTGTAAATATAAATTTCAAATACTACACATATAAATAATAAGTATTCAAGTGAGATATACAGTGCTTTATTAACAAATAAAGAAATTAGCAATTCAGGTAAATCAATCCGGTGTAATATATTCACTCAAGGTGAAAAAGCCTTGTCAAAAATTAAAAGTAGGTTATTGAATTTTTATATGCTAATTTGAACGAAGGGAGAATTAATGCGAGCGTCCACTATTTACTATAAATCAATATAATAATAATCATTATAGATAAATAAATATAGACTAACAGTTCAAGTCTCAAAAACGTAACTGTCACGGTAAATTAACGCGAATACCTGTGATATAGAGGTTGCGCAATCATTAACCGTCAGATTTTAATTGTTTAACATATACGGAGCAAAGGTTATACGTATACAGGTATACACCCTTGCAAATATTCCGAACAAGATAAACTGATCATATAATATAGATATATGCAATTGATACATAGTTATAAGTGCTACACGTACACTGGGGAAAAACCATTTAACACATAAATTATAATATACAAATATACAGTAACGCTTTATATACAATAAGGGTTGTCAAACGTTATCGCTGCTACAAATAGTTGCTATAATATAAGAGACTCACGATACAAGTGTTCTTCAAATCAGGATAAGAACGCCACCAATCAGGTATACAACACAGTGTATTGAGGTAAAAATAAAAAGAATAATATAAACCGGAAAGAAAAAGGTCTGTAACAAACAAAACCAAATTACCAGAATGCACCAAGCAAAAATTTTATAAATACCTGCGATAAAAGGCAACCTTCTGAAAGAGTTATACCGCTTCCAAATGCGGCTAACGTCGATTAAATATTGAGTCCTGCTCGAAAACGTGCTCCTAACCTTCAAAAAAAATTAGTGGAAAATCCGTTACGGTTCCAATAAAATTGGAAACAATACCAAAAATTAATCATAGATCTGCACAAATACAATTCCCACCTCACAACATAAAGAGAAAATTAATTTAACGGCGATGCCACAAAAATATTCTTTTTAAAGAAGTAGCTCCACAATCGAGCAAAAACGAAGTGAAGTCTCTTATCAACAAGGAAGTTAGTTCCAAACTAAGATGGCAACTAAACGGAGAGAGAATGCGAAAATCCCGAACGCTATACAATATAACACAAAAGCATAGCTATACAGGGTACAACGAAATTATCACGTAACACTAGGGAAATCCCTTCAAATCACGACGGTCAAAAGGATTCAAGTCATTGAAGGATTTCCTTATCTACGACATTCATTGTGTGATTACAGTTCTTTGAATTTTCATGAGTGATTATTTAAATAAACGCAACCAAACATAACCAGTTGAAAATTCTAAGCCCAACATTCTCCTCTCTCAACTTACCCTCCATTCTTCCGACATATCGCCCGCTCTGGCTTACGCCCCCTTCCAGTTTGTTCTACATACATACATACAGAAATTCTACATTAAATCCATATATCATATGCTTATTATACTAACGTTCTAGTTCATTCTGATTCTTCAGACATTCCTACTCTACTTTTTCCGATAAATATTCGAATCTGATGAGAATTAAAAATTTTCAAAAAAAAAGCTGATAAAGACAGACACTCGTATCGAATTTTGTGAAAATGCTCCACATTAAATACTTTAACACACGGCGAAGAATTGTTTGAATGATATGATTTGTAAGCAAGAGATCGGTAGTAAACGTAGTAAGCAGGTAGATGGAGGATGTTTAATTCCGACACGCGACGGACGACACATTCTCTCGAGCGTATAGAAATGCATCGATTACAAAGAACGCTTTTACAAATGTAAATAAATAATTAAGAAATCGCAAAAATAAGGAGAGCTGGCAAATCTCTAGCGTAAAACCTTTAACTTGGAATTGCGTAGATGGCCCAGTAGAACTCGTAACTAGAAATGAAGCGTAACAAAAATAAGTCGTGTTTTGAATAGATATAAAGTATTTTAAATTTATGGTTTTAAAAATTTAAAGACTAAAGAAAATATAATGTCAAAGCTTATAAAAAAGAGTTATCAGATCGGTCTTGTAGCATCATAAAGGAAAACTATGGAGGCATGCATGGATTTGTTTATACATCAGACCAATTCGAATACCTATTAAACACTCAATGATGGATTACCATTGCGTCATCGCTTTGTGGAATTTGGCAATTGTTAATCTCAACTAACGGAAATGTTTCTTATCACTGTGTGAAGGAGACTTCGATTCGTTGGTTTCAAAACGCCACTTTTTAAGTCAGTTTTGTATTTTATTTAAATTGGTCTGCAAGTTTCTGCATGCTAACGTAGGATTAACATGGGATGCCAAAACTGCTTGATCATCAAAAAAAGGTTGCCGTAATTGTTAGTTTTGTTGTAGGTAAGTTGGCAGTGTAGCTGTCGGCTGTGAACCTGCTCTATGGTACCATGTTTGTTACGGAACCCAAACTGATGCTGCATTATAAGGTGTTTTACATCCAAGATTACCTTTAACCTCTTTATATAATTTTTTCAATAACCTTTAATAGAACTGGGAGGAGGCCTATTGGTCTGTATGAGGAGGTGGTTTATTCTTGCTTGTTACCAGATTTCAAGAAGTCCAATGATAGACACTTGGCAGATAATTCTTGCAACACCTTGCTAGAGATCAAATCCAACCCGGGCGCTTACCTGGTGTTAATTTCTGTCTGTATTGTTTTTCTAACCATTTCTATTGATATTTTACTGTGGGGTAAGTACATTTGAAACTGAGCTTTGAGAAATGGTTGAAACAGTGTTTGAAAATGATTAGCAAAGACATCTGTCTTTTCTTTGTCATTGCTTGCCGAATTGTTGGAATAATTTATAATAGCATTCAGTTCAGGGGCCGATTTACCATTAAACTAAATAAGCTACAGCTTGGGGCTTCGAGTTCCAGGGAGCCTTAAAAATTACTAAATGACATTACAGATTTGCGAAATTACAATGGAACAAATGGTTGTATGTTTATGTAATGAGCAAAACGTCTTGTTCCAGTTTTTAACATTTTCAGTAATAGATATTTTACTCTTTTCTCAAGTTATTTTTTATTAAAAATATTAAATGTGGATTAAAAATATGAAATCTATAGTCGAAAATTTAATCAACTGCTTCTCGTAAATAATTAAAATGTTATTATTGACAAAACGCGGGGGGGGGGATACTCAAACAAATTATAACTTAGGGCCTCGAAAATGGTAAATCCGCCCCTGATTACGTTGTAGTTGGTCTCTTTAGTTTTCGTGTTGTTCTCCAAAGAGAAAAGTCTGTCGTTTCTGTGGCTGTTAAACTTTTAAGGTAATTTTGAATTCTTTGACTTTTGATGTTTAATACCATATCTTTTATTACCCTATTAAGTTTACTTTTATTTTCAACAGTTCTTGATTTTTGTCATTGTTTTCTCAATTTTCTTTTATCAGACATTTTCTGTTTAATTGTAATTATCGTACCAAGCTGCTTCCTGAATTTCTTTGGTTAACTGTTCGATTATTACCCAAAATTTTAAAGAATTCATAATTTTCTTTCCTGTTATTGTGTATTTGTGAGCAGTAAACTGCTGAAATGGTTATTGGGCAATGGAGATGCTAGTGGCCTGGAGTAAATCTTTAGAAAATATTTCTCTTTCGTACTGTATACTGTTGGATACTATTTCGAATTAATATGGCACTCCCTCCGTGGGGTTTGTTGTCAGGGTGTTTGGTGGTATATATTTTTTATTTAGGTATACGTATTATCGTGATATGTAGGCGTTTAAATGATAAATTTAGGGCATAAATTTGCCTCTCAATTGGTTGACAAAATGATACAACTTGATATAAGGGTTATTAAAATGAAATCTTGAATACAGACAAAACTGACATAAGCTGATATGCAATGAGATAAACAACTTACAACTTGATTACCTTATAATAAAATAATGATCCGGCTAAATGTATTGCAGTAATGAAAAGTTTAATTTCTACAGGATTGGGACTCTCTCAGGCGGGTCGCTTTAAAGGTTTTTTAAATTCTTAATAATTATTGACAAAATAATAGAGAAACAGAATTTTATATTATTATTACCACAAAATAACGAAACAACAAAAAATATATATAACTGATATCAGAAGAATTGTTTTTATTCTACGTGAATTAAAAACAGTGAAATTTCCTTTATGTATGAATTTTTTAATTTAAGTTTGTAGAGAAAAACTCTTAATAATTTTCTAAATTAAATTTAAGTTAAGTTTCCTTTATTTGGAGATTAATATTAAAAAAAAATTAAATATAATGAATTATAAAAAAATATATATTTTTAAGGATTCTAATTTGTTTATAATTTTAGTTTATTTTTGATATCGTATATATCTTAAACTAATAAAAAAATTAACTAATATGAAAACACGCACGTTTTTAATTCAATTATTAAATTTGTAACAATTTAAATCCATGAAAATATCCATATAATTATTTTCTTTTAAAAATTGGCGTCACCTACTTTATTTTCCAAATTCTTTTGTACCAGCTGCTTTATTTCAGTACTGTTTTACATTGAAATAAATAAACATATATCATCGTTCAACATATAATTAGATCGATATAGAAATTGTTTTACCAAACGCAATTCTAAATCCAGATAGTTTTTATAAACCAATGGCAAGTAAAATGCTTTTATATAATCCAATTCTAATTATTATTAAATAAAATTTTCAATCAAAGATCCAATTAAAAACTCCCTTAAATTTTGACACTTGTTAATTAAACACTTTCTTTTATAAATTTCAAATTAATTCACTTAATGTTTCTCAAAAATAATTCTAACCACCAATGTTTGACACTTGTTTATATTTTTAAATATAACCTTAAATTCATTTAGGCTCAACAAGATATGCTCCGTTTGAATGATAGAAAAATAAAAGAATTGATTAAAAAATAACCGTCTTTTTATATGATTTGACCAAAACAAATTAATTCTTTGAAACAAATTTTCAAAACAAAAGAATCTTGACATATCAAAAAACTTCTAACTTTATTATTATTTATAATTTCTTATTAATACAAAAACTAATTAGATAACTATATAGAAAATAAAATTCTAAATTGAATAGTATTCAACACTTAAATCAACAAATAAAATTAACCTTTGCTGCTTAAAACTGCAATCTGAAGATATATCATTGTTAATATGATGAACAAAGTTTCAACTAAAATTCAACAAGGTAAGTTGCTACATACTTGCATACATTTCTAATACAATACATTTTGTCTGTTGCAGATGAATTAATTCTTTCAAATAGAATCAAACTAAAATAATTAAAAAAAATCAAAAGATCAAACGAACTAAATCGTCAAGTTATAAGAAATACTATTTAAATACTATGAAAAACTAGATTTTCTAATATCCTTTATCTGCATAAGGAGTTCTAGTGTGCATGTTAAAGTTAATTAACTAATTTATATTTCATAAAAAAAACTTTTATCAAAAGTTATTAATTGGATAGTGCGGTTGTACAACCATTCAATTGGATAAAGTAAAAATTGCATATATTGCTTATTAAATAGTTTTGTGTAGGTGAATTCTATCTAACCAAATCAAACATCATGACAGTATGTAATGTTTGTCAGTGAGACGTTTTTAGCTCTTAGATGTGTTGATGTAAGCCATCGGCGTTATATAGCTGTGTCTTTATAAAAATTCTCATTACGTATCTAGTCCTGAATCCCAATACCCCAATTTTCATCCCTTTACTTTCTAATGTAGGTCGGCCTTTAAAGCACTGGTAAGGCAATAGTTGTCTATAGACATTTGTGTACGTGACTGTTCTTTTGTGCTCTAGGAGAAAACGGATCTACGGTTTCATGTGTTGTCCAAACCAACAGCATCGCGATCTAGATTTCTAGTTTTTAATTCAAAGTTTGATGCAAACCTCAAAAAATAATTAGGCTGGGAATTGAATACGGTTCGGTCAGTTCAGGACGATGACACAATCCACTTAATATGGCAACATTTTGATAACTTTCTAAATTACAGTATTTTTGAAAGCTATGAAGTTTGCATTGTAACCGCACACGAACCAGAAGAAGTTTTTCATTTGATCCGTTAGTTTATTAGTGAAGGATAATAAAACATCCATGTCTCATAGCACATACTTGGCACCGATTCATCTGCCGGTTGGTGTTACTAGAAGTTTGCGCCATCTGGAGGAATCTTCCTTTTAGTAAGAATTTATAACGTACTACATATTGCATTTCTATGGAGCCTACGATTACGTTTACTTTCTCATCCGAGAAAGATGAACACTATAAAAAACTTTTTCAAAAATCAAATGTTAAGAAATTTACTAATATTGCTATTTGCTAACCACTTAGAAGAGAGTTCATATTTGGATATTTTAAAATGTAAAGATTGTAATGATAACAACATAAATTTTATTAAAAAAATAAAACTTCATCTATTTTAGCCAATATCTTTTTATGATTATTCAAATATTATTCAAAACTATACTTAATGATCAAGAACAATCAGATTTTAATGAACGAAAGTTAGAAAACTCAAATCTAATTATTAAATTCAAGATTAATAATAAATGTATTAAATAAATTCAGAAATCGGTTTCCGGAGAAGAGCAAGCAGACCCCCATCACCCCACTGCTTGTGCATGGCCTGTGTTACTGTGGGGATTGATTCTATTAATCATTTACTTAATTATCTTATTTTCTCAACACCTTCCAGTCCATTTACAATTGATATCTGTTGTGATTATGAAATAAATAAAGATTAGTAAAAAGTTGCACAGTATTTATTAAAATATAACCTGGCAATATTGTTTCGACAGCTAAGCTGTCATTATCCAAGATAATATAAATATAAACAAACACGTCGCTAACGTAGATACAAAAATAGGTAACTAGATACTAGTAACTAGAGAATTAAATATCTAACACTTCCAGTAACGGAGAATTACTGAGCTCAAGTTGTTCATTTATTAAAGGTACCCTGAGTTTGTGTTTGTATATTTCAAAGGCTTCTAAAATGTCTAATTTGCGTTTGTTATTACAAAAATGTAGGAATTTAATATTATTTTGAGGAGCCATTGTGTGATTTTGTTCTAAAAGGTGTTTTCCATAATTAGATTTTTCAGGATGTTTATTTTTGTAATGACGTACGTTGAAACACAGCTTATTTTTCTAGACTAAAAATATTACTTTAACTGTAAGACTCAAACATAAGAATAATATACGTCGCACAATGGACGTCTGAAGCTCATGAAAACTTCCAAATATTATACTTACGTTACGGTAATGCTTAACATTGCCACAGCTTGAGATCTTATCTTTACAAATTTAAATTTCAGGTCGTAGGTATTGTTTCCAACAGCTTCAAATAGTAAAAGAATAGATAAAGAGTTTAAGCCACAATAAAATGCATATAATTGGGCGCCATCTGATTATGAAAGTTTGATAATGACGGTAGTTAGAATAATGACCCAGCACCATTAACCAGAAACTGGAGTCAGATCTTAACACAACTTAATTCAACTTGTTAGTTATAATCGGTGATGTCAAAGTTGGGTTGGATAAAATATAAATAAAGACTTTCATAATTATATGGGTCAATATTATTCAGTCTAATTAAGTTTAAAAATTATGTTTATACATGAACCAAAAGTTAAAAAGATAACAACTAGTCAAAAAAATCATTAAGTAAAGTCGCAATACCCTGCATAAGAATTCTTATCAAATGGGAACGTTTTCATGCAACAAAATGACACAAATAATCGACACATAAACAATATACAACTTACGCAATGTTCACAAGATTCAAAAAGTCGATAGTTTACAATACTTTGATCAAATTGTTTAATTCACAACACTAAATCAGAACAAACTTACACTATATTGCCCTTTTACCAACACAGGTATAAACAGTTATCACTAAACTATAGAAAATGGAAACTTCATAAAATTCTGCAATCACTAATAACCTAAAACTGCGAGAATTAAAATTCACAATATCGTAGTACAAAGATGTATTCATTAGTAGAGTTCATTCTTTCAAGTAACCGATACAAACAGACAACTTAGATGAAATTTACTTATTTAAATTATCTTGTAGAAGGAAGAGACTGTCATTATTAACAGTCACATCCACAAAAACTTACGATTTAAGTTTTCTTTAAGTTTAACATTATCCGATTTCAAATTATATCCGGACGAGATTTTATAAAAACTTAATTCAACGAGAATTCAACTAGGCGACGATATTGCAAAACTAAATTGCAACCACCAAAACACTAATTACAATCTATTATTTTTATCGGGAAACTGTGTATTAAACTTTAGGTTTCGGTAAAAAATTAATTCTCCACAATCACTGTATTTACTGTACGTTAACATTAACTAAAACGCTGCAAAAATATTCTGAAAATGCCCTCGGCAATTAACTTTAAAAATACTAATTCATGGCACCGGGATCGAAACCCCGGCCGGATACGTAAAGGCGTTTCGCCCTGTGTGTATTCTCTGCTTGCTTCTTTAAACCCTGACTGTAAACTGACTGTAAAAACTAAAGATATTTTGACGGTAGACGGAATTTTAAGAGGGGTACGCTTTCAAATAGACCAATAAGGGAATGACGTGACTTTTTTAAGCCAACCAAAGTTAATATTTTTACACAAACAAAAATTCAGAGCCCGGGATTTCACAACAAGATTTGCAGACATGATATCTTTCGAAGCGAAGATGTGTTTATTTGTGTAAACTTACCAATAAGCATGTACAAGGAAATCATAAATTAAGGCAGAAGAGGTTTTAATGATATTTTTTCATTGAATCTCAACTTGTGTAGATGGCAATATTTGCAGATTCTCTTTCACATTGACAATAATAGCTGACAATTTAAATTTTAAAAGACTAGTCTATACGAAAATATTATGTTGCCCAAGAACAATATGAAATGGTAGATACTAGCACGTGTGGAACCAGTACCTTTATTTGAAAGGAGATCCGTAAATTCTTATAAAAACAATTTTATTAGTCTGGAGTGCTTCTTTGAGATGACTTTTAATATTTTATGGGGTTTATTTTATGCAGCATACCAACGGCGATTTTAAATTGAAAAAAAATATATGAATACACAGGACCGCAATTAGAATTTTTTTATTAAATATGCATACTAAATTGCATTATTTGAAAACCAACAAAAAAGTGACGTTACAACGTGTTCTTTATATCTTATGTCAAAACTTCGAAGTGTTTGTCCAATATATACCGAACTACAAAAAGAACAATTTAAACGGTAAATACCCGATTTCATGATAGCATGTGTTCTGTCTTTAGCATTAAATAAAAATGAAAAAGTGTTAGTGTTGGTTTTAAATGTTATTTTATAATAGTTGTTTTTTCTTAGTATTAGTATAGTATATTGTGATTATGGTCAGCTAATTCTTTGCCATGTAATTTACCAATTAAATGTCAATGACGATGTAGTTAATGTAACTAAAATTTTAAAATCAGAATGAAAAACTATTCCAACGCTGTTCAGCCAACTTCGCTGAAAACCATTTCCTGTATTTAATATACGAAACCGTTTAACTTTTCCATTCTAAATTTAAATCTAATAACGTTGTAATTGGATAATGAATTTGAAGCTCTGATTACAAAAAGAGTTACAAAATTAATTGTAATATTGTTAGTGCTTGCTACGGAAATAGAAACAGTTCGTGCATGTAACTACAGTAATAATTCAATAACAACTTCGCTTTTAACGGCCGATGCAATTTACTATTTAAAGTTAATTTTGTTAAAGTGGGTGCATTAATGTATTCCGCAAAGTGCTTTTAATTACTATTGTATATAAATATATATAGAACGTAAATGAATGTAGTGATAAGTACCTACATTTAAATATTCTTTGATCTTGAAATAAATTGTCGCATATTTTTAGGTTTGCTTTATACAATGCTTGTACTACTTATTTTCCCATTATCATACAATGCGATTTTGTTGTTAAGCACAAAAGATAAAAAATGTAAAAGCGTTTCCGTCTAAAATATTTAAAGATTATTAATGTACCGCGAGATACCACTCTTAAATACAGGATATGGGAATAAAAAAATATGAATATGTAAAAATATGAATAAAGTGGAAATATAACGCAGGAAGCTTTATTTTCAAACCAGATTTCATTTTAAAGTGTGCTGAAAAACTATTGGATCATAATTAGATCGCAAATTCGTGGTTATATTTAATGATAGTGGCTTACTCTGATTCCCTTTCTTGAAGGTATAATCGAAATACTATAATAGTAGAGATTTATTAGGCTGTACGATTTGTCTTTGTGATTTTATAAAAAAAATCATGAAAAGAGCTAAATAAATATATAATATTTGCATGAGTTTATTAGAAAATAATTTTAAATCTACGATCTTTCTGTGGTTACATACAAAGTAGTGCTGGAATATAGCTATAGCTATAGCTTACTAATTGTAAGTATGTGAAACCACAGATGATATTCTTGAACGGCTTTTATTTATTGATCAATATCTTCGCTTGTATGAATTTAAGAAAAAAATAATAAATACGCCACTGTGTATGGTGTGCAATGTGCAAAACGCATAAGAAAATATATTTTGTTTACCGTGGACGAAACGTAACTGCATGTATGCAATAATAGCGTGCTAAAATCCCCTTCACTTTACCAACATCAAAAACGAGACGTTGTACTTTTTACGTTGTTTTGCAAATATCTTCGCTTGTATTATATCTTCGTATAACAAAAATAAAAGTACCATAGTGTTCACAGAAAATCAACGCAAAACGTTTATTCCGGTCATTTTTTCAAAATATGTATTAGATTTGAAAATATTAAGTGTTAACAGTTAAACGTAATTTTCTTAAACCTTAAAAGTGCCGTTTCGAAAAAAATCGACTTTAAAAGTTACGTTAGAGTTCCCAGAAGAAATCTCGATAAAGTGGCTGGGTCAAATAACAAATGGGCAATAAACAAGCCCCCCACTCCGTTTCCAAAGCATTAAGCTTATAAGTAACGGAGAGCCAATGTACAAAAAAATATTGACAAGCTTCCGCCGTTTTGGTGCTGCACTATTCTGTACATACGAATTATTTACAGGGTTCCTTGCTAAAATAAAAATAATTTAATCCGCAACAACAAAACAACAACAAAAAGAAAGAAAGAGAGAAATACCATGTTATTAATCTAATCAAGTAACGGCTGTATTGTATTTTAAAAGGTGTTCTCGGCTTAAATGTGACAACAAAAACAAAACCTAAAAAAAATATTCCAACTTAGATTTCTCAACTACCATTTTGATTTTTGAATAGCTAACTACTTTTTTAATTAAAAAAGGCCTTTAAACCCTAGTTTTTTTCCAAAAATAATGAATCGATACGGAATAGTTTTGTCGATGATAACTGAACGCTACGTTTTACCTAAAAGGACCCATGTCAAAGAAGATTGTGCAAAATGATAATATTGCTAACTAACAACAGATTTATTCCGCAATAATGCGATCGATATTTACCCCAACACAATACATAAACGGCTTAATTCCATTAAAACAAATTGTAATTAGAATCAGCCAATGCATTTTAAGCAAGTCACTTCGTAGTGGCCATTTTGACAACTGACACAACTTATTTCAATCTCAACTTCTTTCTAATGCTCTGTGCACGAAAACAGAGTTGCCAAACTTGAATTCAACCAATGAACCTCAAAATAAAATATAATTCCAAACTCGTTTTTGTACAGACAAATGCTGCAAAAACATGTAACAAGTTGATCATTTTAAAATACAATTTTAAACGAATTTATATTGTAGCACTGATGTCATAGAATGTATTCAAATCATAGTTCAGAGTACAGTTTTATTCACGATATTTAACTTTGTCGCTCTGTATACCTTCACTATTATTAAAAAGTAACAAAAGTAGTTACACCATAACTTATGTGTTCCCGTCCTCAACACGTGGTTTTGTTTTCATAACATATTTTGTATTATAATAACAAATACAACGAAGGGGTATTACTTTTAAAATAATTTTATGTTAAATTTAAAGTAATTGTAATCTTTAACCTTAATTATATAAATTGTATAATTATCACAATGCAGAATACTAATACACTTTTTAATATGTATCTGTAAAATTGTATTTTGCAATTTGTTTTATTTATTTATATAACTTTATAATTTATTTATATAACTAATTAATTATATAACTTTAAAATTAATCTTAAAAGAGAGAATGGTGTTGCCAATGCTTATGCTTATTTTGTTTGAAGTCCCATTAATGTACGGTAATTGTGCTTCGGATTTTAGTTATTTTTTCTCCTTTTGAGTTTGTGTCTCTTTGTTTAAAGCTTTCTTGATGTTGTCTGAAGAAAATCCTTTTTGTTTAAGTGCCAACGTCACCTTTTCTAATTCTTGATGTCTGTTATCATCAATAGTCGATCGTTGCGATCTGGCTATTACATTTTGACTATTGACTGCAGTTGAGTTGAGTAGCTATTAGACTGCGCGTTCAGGTAGCGATTTTGTGGGTTGGTTTCTGGTATACTGTGCATTCCAACCTACCACCATCTTTTTTGATTATTGATATATTTATCTAGGAAAGATAGTTGATTGTTTCTTTTGACTTCCGTTGTGAATTTTATCTTTTGGTGTATGAACGTTTTGGGTGTTGTAAAATTTTCTCTTTCGTGTTCCACAGTTTATCTTCGCCATGGATTCATATATTAAATGTATCGTCTACGTATTTCGGCGCAGTTTAAATTTGTCGTTTGCTATTTCTATTGCTGGGACTTCTAATTTTTCATTCATTTTTCTTCTAATGAATTTTACTATTACTGGTGATAAAATCGAGTCAATGAATGCACCTTCAACTTGTTTGTACCGCAGGTCTTTCTAGACGAGATAAGTGGTGTTTGGGCAGTGTTGACTCCATGATTTCATTTGACACTGCTTCTTTTAGTGGTACATTTCTGCATCATGAGGTTATATCAAAGCTAACTATTGAATTTCCTAGAGTAACTGTTTTGCCTTTTATTCTCAATTAAGTGGCTTGCGTTCTCGACGAAAGATTCTGCTTCTTCGGTATAAGACCGCAGTTGCTCCTCTAGGAATTTAGCTAAGGGTTGCAGTAATAATCCGATGAATCTTACTGCAAGGCTTGGCGGTACACCTTCCTTGACCTAGAGCGGGCCGACAACATTTTTTTACTTCTATTGTGACATAGTGTACAAAAGTTGTCTCCGAAGGCTTATAATTCACACAAAAAGATTGAGGTCTGAAATGCGACATTTACTTGCGCCCCTCCCCTGCGAAGAGGATGATTTTACAAAATAGTTACCGCATGCTTGTAATAGTTACTACTAGCCGATACTAAATGCCTAGGTACTATATAAAACACGTTTTTGGTAGTGTAAATGTGCACGTATTAAACTTGTACGGAAACTCACCATGGCCTTCTAGTTACATCAAGTCAATCACCTAGTCAAGTATAAGCATACAGCTGGGTGAAATCCTGGACTATTACTTGTGATTTTGAGTAATATCTAGGTAATATTTTTTAGGTGGACAGCTTTTTATGCAATTTATTTACTAGAATATAAAAGTAAATGCAAAACGGGTATGAAAGATCAGTGTTTAAATAAATGTTCGTATCTAGGCTAAATGCCTTTTAATAGAAAAAATAGAAATATCGTTACAAAAATTCTAACTTGTCCACAATAAATTTCTGTCTGTTTCAGTTAGCGATTTTATACAAATGAAAGAATTTTAGTTAAATATTTTCTGTGCTATCGTTACGTTACATTTAATTTTTTGTGTATCAATATTTTGTGTTTGTAAAATCATTACTACTTATAGATACCATAAAATAATAATAATAAAATAAAATACGCGCTGTTATTATATATTTAGAATGTGCATTGTGCAATCTATGTAATTTGTTGATTGTTGGATTTCTAGGATTCTAGATTCGGAAACAATGCACCGGCAATTAACTAATAGTGTGCTAAAGTAGTTTTCATTATATGCGTTGCATTCGTAACCAAATAATTAACTGTGTTAGGGGCACTGTGTAAACAGAATACATCTTGAAAATAGTATAGCAACACAATACACGTGCAGGGTGAGTGAATAAACTATACTTCAATTTTAGCTACTTAATTTAAAAAACAAAACAAAATGACTATTGTTAGTAGAAACACTTCCATTGGGCGTTCTCTATACGGGTGTTTCACTGAAGGTTTATATCTTCTGAACAGGTGGTAGTACTCTTTCATAGATGGCCCATTAATAACATTCAACTTTTAAATTATTGTGAAAGATCTCGTAGTTTTACGAAGTAATACAAGTAGTAATTAAGATGTTTATATATTATTAAGATGGTTAAACTCCACCACTATCTTTTAATATTACTCGAGGTTGTAATATTAGGCAGATGAGAATTATTTCTGCCCTAATTTCCCATTTATTAGATATTTAAATGGGCGTTTTAAATAAATGTAGTTTTTCGGTGTAATTATTTATTTGATAAAAGTAAATCATTTTACATCAAATACATTTAACGTAATGCTACAAAGAATGCATTCATATTGTGATTTATTGATTTCGTATTATTACGATTATTCGTACTTAATTATTTTTATTTAAAAATAAATAACAAATCTTTGCTTGTTTTGTAATGTACCATTCCCAAAAGTGCGGGTAACCCGAACAGAAGGGAATTTGTGTTGTTTATTATTAGTATTTAGTTTTCAAAGAAAAAAAAGTAAGTCAGGGTTACATTATAGTAAAGAAACTCGTTCCTAAAATGCAATAATCATAATAAAGCATGAAATGAATGTAAACATACCGATTCATTCTGTCATGACCTCATGGCTCATTCTTAATACACACACTAAAATCACAAACAAAATGAAATGTGATACCGTCAATGCGTAGAATGCCTAAATATTGTTTTTAACACTTACTCTTTCGTTTGTTAAAAAAGGTATTTAATCTTCTATGTAAGGTAGGTCGTAATAAGTTCCAGCAGTTCCCAAAAGTTTACCTTTTTAGCAATTTTTTTTCGATGTGCGTAAAATGAAAAATGGCATAAGAATTTTTTTCCTGTTGAGGAATACTATCACACATTAAATTTATACGAAATTTTAGTGAAACACCCTATATATCTTCTAGTATCCATTATACAGGCTGTAGTGAAACACAGTCCTATTAGTTTTTTCAATATATTTGCTATTTATACGTACGCGTTTACTCCTTTGACAATGTTACCTGTAAATGATGGTTTATCAAATTAAAAATATTAATTAGAGTTGTCTGGACTTGCAAGGATTCTGAAAAGCTTGATTTGTCCCTTTTTTTAATTCATTAATTTAACCTAAGCGTACTATCTAACTAACTAGAGTTTCAGTGTCTTAACAAATTTAGGTGAATAGGCAGCAAATGAGCACAACAAAAGATAAGTCTTCTTTAAACGACACCATTTGTCTAATGAATTATTCAAGGATCTTCTATCCAATCATAATGGAGCAAGAAAAAAGTTAATTTTCGAGGTTTATTTTCGAGGTTTATTATAAACAATTAACGGTGAGTATCGTATAATGTTTTTTGTGCTAGCAGCACTATTAAGAATTAAAAATGTATTTATCAAGTTAGCGATTGTGGTTTCTATAGTGACCAAACAATGAGATAGAATATGATAGGAAAAAATGTCGTCTAGACCTTGAAATTTAATTTCAATTTCATAACTTAATTTTAAAAGATTTATGTTTGCAGAAACACTACCATATATCATATCCTTTTCTATGCTTTATATCGGACTAAATATTAAAAGTTGTCTTTAAAAAACCACAACCTAACTTGCCGTTTCAGTAAAACTAAATTCTTTCTCGAACTTTAATTTGATACGAAACATAAAATATTCATTATCGAAAGTTACTACCTAAATGGGAAAAATCTGGAGAATGTGTTTGTATTAACTTAACCTTAAACAACGTAAAATGCGTAAAATGGCGATCAAAAACAATAAACGGCGCTCGAGTTTCAACAACTTCGACTTTCTAGACGATTTTTTGCTTGGTCATGTTTTTCCCATAAAATTTATTTTAATATAATTTAATAAAATGTTTTTTAAGTTAACTTGCTTGTTAATTTCTTTGTGTTAATTAATAAAAATACCGAAAAATCCCTCCTTTCCTCAATGATTATTATTATTATTTCTTATTTCTTTCTTTGTGGTTTTGGTTTGATTGACTTCTCTATTTTCCAATGTACTCATCTACAGTGTGATACACTCATAACATCTTTTAATGCTACCCTACCAAAATAGAAACAACTTCTGCCTGGGAAATAGACAATTAAAACTTCATTTTCTCAAAATATATTTTCTTTTGAAATTGTAACTTCCACAAATTGGTGTTTGTGGACTCTCTTACAGCTGCTTCTTTGAATTCAGTTTTCTGAACTTACTTTTCAATTTTTTTAAACTAAAGCTATGCCCTTATCTTATTTGCGAATTGTACTATTTCAACAAAATACAAAAATATTCTTGTTGTAGCTTATATATGTCGCAGGCAGATAGTCAAATCCGGCAAATTACTATCTGCCTAGTCATTTACTAAGTGACGGGGCAGATAGTAAAACGAAAATAAATCTCCACGATTTTGCTATATGCCTAGGCATTAACTAAATGCCGTTGTTTAGAACAGGCAGTTACCAAATGGCTTAGCGTGCTGTCGGCAAATAAGGTAATAACATGCACATTTTTTTGTAGAACATTCTTTTTTACATGAGCACTTGAGGAAAATCTTTGCCCTCGCCTAAATGACGTTATTTAGAACAGGTAGTTAGTAAATAAGTATTCAAAATGTTCCTTCAAATAAGCAGAGATCTTTGCGAGGAGCATCAACTTCTAAGTACTCTCTTTACAATAGGCAATGCTTCTACAAGCGCTCGTGTAAAAAAGAATGTTCTGCAAAGACATGTGCAGGTTATTACCTTATTTGCGACAGTACATGAAGTCATTTACTAACTGCCTGCTCTAAACAACGGCATTTAGTAAATGCCTAGATATATAGCAAAATCGTGGAGATTTATTTTCGTTTTACTATGTGCCCCGTCACTTAGTATATGACTAGGCATTTAGTAATTTGCCGAATTTGACTATCTGCCTGCGACATATATAGAAGATCAATAACAAAGCTTTTACAAGTGGTTATAAAACGAAAATTCGCCATTTCAAAAGTAAATCACTATCTGTAGCGATGACAAATTGTTAACTGTTATAATTCAATATGATTCATTAAAGCCTGATAAGCACCCACTAAGCTGGGTGCTTGACTACCAATCTCAGGGTCCTGGGGTCGATTCCCAGAATCGCTATAAAGCCAGACATTTTTAAGAATATTTAAGGCTTCCAGGACGATTCAGGCTGTGGAAATACCTAGCTACAATAATCTCCTGAGATAATGATAGTTGTCGACAGTAAATGGTAAAGCTAGCAACTTGTGTGTACTCTATGGCTCTAAGCAATATCAGCCTACCCTGTTATATTCCAATGATCTTCATGATCTGCTCTCTTATTAGGGGGACTCTTATTATATGATTTAATATATAAAACGGTAGATGATAACATCACCAGCTTTACCGACCAATTGTTTCTTAATTGCATGGACATCGTGTATATTAACATATTGTATACAATTAAAAAATGCAAAGATACCATTCTGTGGTATTGTTGAGCTGTTCCTTCTGCGATTGAAATCAAACGATGAGTTATAAGATGAGATCAAGTCAAAGGTACTACTACTACCTCTAGTTTGGAGTGCGTTTATGTAAATTTTAACAACATTGCAATCCAGAGTTCAGTTGAAGATTCTATGTGGATTGTTTTGAATCAGTATGTTTTTCCATTGGAAAAATCCTACAGCGTTTTAAAGTGCAATTATGACTTTTTATCAGTAAGGGTTTGTTGTAAGAACTATATGCAGATTTGAGTGAAAAAGCTTTATCGTATTGTATGTTAGTTAAAATTTAAAACTTTGTAATTTGTGATAAGTTATTTAGCATGTCTATACTTATTTAGAAGGGATACTTAATGACGGCAAACCACAATGGTTAATCGTTTATGGATTAAATAATGTTTTTGGTTTTTCAAATAAATACATTTAAAATCAATTTTCTCTTGAATATTATTATTCAAGGTTATTCTGGCACAACTAATTGTTAGTGTTCTAATCATAGCATAAAATTCACTTTCATAAAACAAATTCATTTAAATTATATTAGCATCTCGTTTTACTGAAAATCTTTTCCCAGTTTGTAGATTTCTATGTCTATTCAAGAACTAATAACAAATAGGTGGCACTCTCATTATTATTATTATTATTTATAATTTCCTGCTTTTTACCTGCAATTTAAAAGCACTGAGAACTAGCACCCACTATCCAACTAGCACCCACTATCCAACTAGCACCCACTATCCAACTAGCACCTACGAATATAATTCGAGAAAGAGAAATGTCTCTGCCGAGGCATAAGTTTACCGTAAGTATAATTGTTGATATATTGAGTTGTTTAATTAGCTGATTGATCTTGGATTAATTAAGTTGAACAAAAAGCTTGTTGCATCTTCCTTTCAAATATTCTGACAAATTATTAATTTATGTTAATTGTGTAGCTGATAGCTTTTGTTAGAATCTAGCTTCTTGGTCTAGGTTTCCTATCATCTAAAGCAGTCTTTGAAAAATTATCCACGTATCATGCGATTTCTTTCTGGCATAATCTGAATCGCTGAATAGTAAATCTTGTGCATTTTTGACAATTAAACTAATTTTTCTTTTTCTTGTTAATAATTTAAAGCTGTAATTATTTTAAATAGTGTTTTGTTATTTAAATAAATAATTCATAAACTTCTTTTAAAATATTATTGGTGTTTAATAAATTCTGAATTCATTTTAATATGTTCATTTAACATTATTTTTGACAAATGCTTTGGTTTTAGAACTGCCTGATGTTTAATTATTATTTTACAGATTTCTAGTGAACCCAAAACCGAATTGTGACTTTGGTTACATATTTTTTAACAGTGTACCAGCGACTTGAACAAGGTATATTTCCCAATAGGATTAATAACTTTAAAATTTTTCTTAATGCCAAGAGCAAAGCAAATTATATCTAAAAACTAAAATTAATATGAGGTGTGAGAGCTTGGTTACCTACAATAAATAAGTAATTCAACAAAAAGTAACACTCACTTTATTTGGAATTCCGGCCATTAACAATAGTTTTGCTTCCTACTCACTTACATTAAAATATTGTGGATATTAGAAGTTTTTCGTAAATTATTGTCAACAACTTATAGTCACATTGGCTTTTTTGAGATTTTTACATTTATGAAATAAATAAAGATTAGTAAAAGTTTCACAGTATTTATTAAAATATAACCTGACAATATTGTTTCTACAGCTAAGCTGTCATTATCAAAGGTAATATAAATATAAACAAACACGTCGTTAAGGTAGATACAAAAATAGGTAACTAGATAAAAAATAAAATTAATAATAATAATCAGAATTAAATATCTAACACATCCAGTAACGGAGAATTACTGAGCTCAAGTTGTTCATTCATTCAAGGTACCCTGAGTTTGTGTTTGTATATCTCAAAAGCTTCTAAAATGTCTAATATGCGTTTGTTATTACAAAAATGTAGGAATTTAATATTATTTTGAGGAGTCATTGTGTGATTTTGTTTTAAAAGGTGTTTGGCATAATTAAATTTTTCAGGATGTTTATTTTTGTAATGACGTACGTGTTCTTTATATCTTATGTCAAAATTTCGAAAATAAGTGATTTATTTTCGTCTACAATAATTCCGAAGATTTCGAGACTTGTAACGAGAAATAATCCTTGGCGAGTAAGTCGAAGCTTGAGCAGAGTAAAGGAGCTGTGAATAGTGTGAAAAGTACTGAAAAAATAATAAACAACAGGTAAGAAATGATAGAGTAAATTAGAACCGGAGTACAGGTTAGTGCGATAAGCGCAACGTGTAACGAAGAAGGTCACGCTCGGGAATAAAGCGACGTTGCCAGAGTGCGCAAAAGTCCGTAAGATTGAAGACAGGAGAAGTTAAAGATTAAAGAGAAAGGGAATACTGACAAAGAGCAGGAATTCGACGGGTTGACCGGTTTCTGTACTTTTCCGCGGCATTCTGCCGAGGGAAGAAATAATAATAACAATGTTAACAGAATTGACAATTGATATAAAAGAGATAAAAAAAGGACAAGGAAAATACCATGAAGAAATCGCAAAGCTAAGTAAGGAAAATGAGGTGCTAAAGAAACAAATGCAGAAATTAGAAACGAGAATTGAAACCCTGGAAAAAAATGGCGAGGTAAAAGCAGAACAAGAAGCTCAGAAAACACAGGCAAAAATTCAAACGAAGAGGTGGAAGAAAGGAGAAAAATCGAAATGAAAGAACTTCAAATTCAAGTGGAACAACTTGAAAGGGAGAAAAGAAAATGCAATATCATAATTTCAGGGATAAAATGCGAAAGAACAGAGAGTAGCAAACTGAAACAGAATACGGAACAATTCATAGAAACAGAACTAAACGTTAAGGCGAACATCAAAAGAATAGTTAAAATTGGGAATGACATATGCCTGGCAGAAATGGAGAAAATGGAGGATAAAATAAACATTATGAGGAATAAGCATAAACTAAGGAAATTTCAAAGTAAAGTGGTATATATTAGATAGGACTTTACAAAGAAGGAACAGGACATACGGGACAAAATTGTTAAAAGAGCCAGAGAGGAAAGAAACCTGGGGAAAACGACAAAAATAGGATACATGAAGCTGGATATTAATGGGAATAAATGGGTCTGGGACGAAACTAAGGAAAAGCTGATCGAGAGAATTATAGGAAGGGGACTCCCATCAAAAAACTAAATAAACCAACAGTGATAGGTCCGACGACAACAAAAGCAGAGGAAATGGACATGAGTATAAGTAGCAGAAAGGAAAAGGAAAAACATACAGAGGCAAAAACACAGGAATTATTAACGAAACTCAAAATAGGTACGTGGAATGTGCGAGGCATAAATGAAGAAGGGGCTGTTAAAATACTGACAAAAGAAGCGAAAAGATACCAGATGGATCTAATTGCTATCCAAGAAACCCACATAAAAGAAACGACTATACTAAAATTGCATAAACACACAATGTTTACGAGCGGAGGCAAACGAGAAGATTCGGGGTTGGGTTCTTCGTCAGCCAAGAACTAAGTGACAAGGTAGTCAGGTTCGAGCCAATATCGGATAGAATATGTTATATTGAAATAAAAGATGGGGTCAATATAGCGATCTTAAATATGTACGCACCAACAGAGGAGAAAACTCCAGATGACAAAGATGCTATTTATGAAAATCTGGAAGGGACATTTAGTAAAATCAACAAAAGGAGCATAAGAATTGTGTTGGGAGATGCTAATGCCAAGGTGGGGAGGAAGTTACCATATAAGCACATAACAGGAGGAGAAAGTCGTCACGAAATAAGCAACGATCATGGGATAAGATTAATAGGATTTGCAGAAGAAAATCAGATGAAAGTCATGAGTACAAACTTTAAAAGGGAAAATATATACAAAGAGACGTGGATATCGCCCAATGGTAATTACAGAAATCAAATTGACCACGTAATAATAGACAAGAAGCACTGTAAGATTATAAAAAATGTTAAATCATGTAGAGGAGCTGATGCAGACACGGATTACTTTTTGGTTAGGATAGACATGAAGGTGAATAGGAAGCAGAAGAAGAGTAGGATTCAAATAGGGAAAAAGCAGTATGATTACCAGGTAGGAGGACATGAAGGTTCAAGGGAAGTATGAAAAAGAAATTATGGATAAATACGAAGAGGACGAAGGATTAAATGCACAAAATATTGAACAAGAATGGGAAAAAATGGAGAAAGTCGTGAAGCGAGCAACGGAAAAGGCAATCCCACTGAAGCCAAGAATAAAAAGGCATACATGGTGGGATGAAGAATGCAAAGGGGAAGTAGAGAAGAGAAATAAACTAAGACTCAAAGTGCTCCAGACACAAAACCAGGATGTCAGGAATGCATAACGGGAGCAGAGATCAAAAACTAAAAAACTGAACAGAAAAAAGAAAAGAGAGTACATGGAACCGAGAGTGAAAGAAATAAAGTACCATTATCAAAATAAATAAATAAGAAATTTTTATAGAGAAGTGAAGAAGGGAAAGAATAGAGGCTACCAAACAACGTACCTAAAAGACAAGAAAGGAAATCTATTAGGAGGCAAAGAAGAAATAGAGGAAAGATGAAAGTAGTACTTCCACGAGATGCTAAATGAGGGAGAAAGAGAAATACATGAGGAGCGTGAGAAAGAGGACAGACAAGGACAAGAGAGGCAAGAGGAAGCAGAAGAAATTGAAGAGCCACGAAGAGAAGATGTAGAGGATATAATAGATAGTCTAAGAAACAGTAAAAGTCCCGGAATAAATGGTATCACGGCAGAAAATATAAAGTATGCGGGAGAGAGCTTTAGGGAAAAAATATTGGAGATATGGAGACAAGAAAGAATGCCTACCAGATGGGAAAAAGCGACAATAGTGCCGGTTTTAAAAAAGGAGATACCACCGATTGTAAAAATTACCGCGGAATCTCGTTACTGGACGTTACATATAAGACCCTAGCAAGCTTAGTTAAAATGGGATTAGAGAAGATTGCAGAACCACAAATTGGGGAGTACCAAGCAGGTTTCAGGAAGGGCCGAGGGACAATAGATCAAATCTTCTTGAAGAAGGAATTATTAACAACCGGTTATGAATTCCAAATTCCCCTTGTAATTCTCTTTGTGGACTTTTGGAAAAAGGGCATACGATTCTGTTAATAGAAGGAGGATGATGAGCATAATGAAGGAATTCCAAATACCAGTAAAAACTATTAAACCTACTTGAAATGACACTCAATAACACAAAAAGCAATGTAAGGGGGGTAGGTGGAGAAGATACTGAAGACTTTGAAATTGGAAACGGCTTAAGACCCACTGTCCACGTTATTGTTTAATTTAACTCTAGAAGCTATTATACGGAAAAGCAATATAAATAGGACAGGGCATATACTCACTAAAAGTCATCAAGTGATTGGGTACGCAGATGATATTGCATTAGTAACAAGAAGCATTAATGAACTTGAAGAATTAGCGAGAATATTAGGAAAATAAGCAAAGAAAATGGGATTAGAGATAAACCATGAGAAAACAAAAATTATGAGAATAGGAACCAAAAGAGAAGAAGTCAGAGAGTGGAAGATTGGAAATAAAATGACAAAATTTGAAGAGGTAGAGGAATTTGTATATCTGGGAGCCCTACTGACAAATAACTGCTGCGAAGAAAGAGAAATAGAGGCGAGGCTTCTGTAAGCGAACAGAAGTGTAGGGACCATAAATCATCTTCTATGGTCCAAGCATCTAACAATAAACACAAAATTTAGACTGTATAAAACCCATAGTAAGACCTACGGTATTGTACGGGTGCGAAACATGGACCCTAAACAACAAAGTACAAGAGAGGTTAAGGACATGGGAAAGGAAAATACTGAGGAAAGTACTAGGAGGGAAAAAAGTAGGGGACATATATAGAAGAAGAGCGAACGAGGAAGTGTACCAATTATATAAGAGTCCAAAGATCGACGAGGTGGTCAAAGCACGACGATTGCAGTGGTTGGGGCACCTGGAACGAATGCCAGAAGACCGAATTGTGAAAAAAATTGCATGGAGGGAACCAGGATGGAAGAAGAAAAGGGGCAGACCGCGAAAAAGGTGGAGAGAGGCTGTGTTACAAGATTTAAGCGAGAAAAATGTAGGAAACTGGAAAAGTAAGGACAGAATGGAATGGAAGAAGATAACTAAGCTATGGGCCTAAAGGGCCTGCAAACAGCTATATATATAATGACAGCTTAGCTGTCGAAACAATATTGTCAGGTTATATTTTAATAAATACTGTGAAACTTTTACTAATCTTTATTTATTTCATGATTATGGAGTGCCACAAAGTAAGGCTGCAAACAATAAACATTTTTACATTTAGATCGCAATTTATAACCATAAAAATTAGTCAAGACCGCCTTTTTTCCCCTGGATGTTTGTAATATTTGCATGGTTATAAATCCACTCAAAAGAGGGAATGTTATTTCATACATAAGAAACCATAGCTTTCGACTAAATAAAGATTTTCCTGTAAACATTTGAACTAATTCTCAAATCTTTTGAGGCAATAACTTATGTTTTGATATTTTTATTTTGCCATCTTATTCCACTAAATTATTGCTTATCATGTTCTTCCATGTCGTTTTTCCTGCTGTATTTTTAGGTGTTAAATTACTATAAGCCCGTACTGTCTTTAAAGAAGTCACCTAGAATTTATGGCCCTATATATTTTCGAAAGCTTCCTCTCTTGTTGGTATAACTAAGGTTTTCTCACGAAATCTGATCGTTATTGCTTCTAGCTCTAAAAATAAATTAATCTTTCTTAGTTCATTTTATCATTTAAAGTCCCAAGTCGTTCGAAAATCTCATTTATTTAACAAATTTAATTGTCCTAAGTTTGAAGCTTTATTAAACTTGTTAATTAGTGTCCTAATTAAAACTTTGGTTTTCGTAAGGTTTCGTGGTTGCAACAAAATAATCCATTCGTGGCTAAGTAGGCATATTCGTACTTACAACAAGTAATTAGTTAGCTAATAATCAGACTAAAAGCGTTGATCCCTTGCTTTTAAATGATTTTTTTCTCGAAAACTTCAATTTTAAACATTTGAAAAAGAAAGCACTTTTTATTAAAACTAAATTACTATTTTGTTTATCTGAAGATATGAGAGTAGGTAGTCTGTGCGCTTACTTTGGCGTTTACTTTGGCGTTTACTTTCGATTAAAGTGTTTATCTTTCTCTTGCATAATTATCATTGGTGCACATCAAAGTTAAAGTTATATTGCAGAAACTTCCAAGCTTACCGCATCAAAAAGGAAGTTTTATATTAACACAGTCAGACTTACCTCTTGCATGTCGATTCCGTGATTTAAAGACCACATAGTTTGAAAGTAGTCTTGTATCCTCTGTTTTAGTTCTTTAGGAATTTGGTGCAATGTTAGGAAGTCCTTTAGGTCTCTCCACTTTGTCTGGTACAGCGAACGTCTTGAGTACATTCTCTGGATTATGGCGGTTACGTTTCCAAATACAACTGCATGCATGAGTGCTGAAAATTGAGTATGTGTACAAGTTAGGAATAATATGCAGCAAGAGATATTCTGTGTATGCAGATAAGGGGCTTGAATAAACAGTTTATGTAGAGGTAACGGATTTTAGTAGCAAAGTGTAATCATGTAGAGTTTACAAACCGATGAAACTTTGCAGTTACATAATGCAGGCTATGGAAATGTAAATGGGTGATTGTTTTTGGTAAGATATTACCTTAACGGTTGATTTCATTATTGAATTAGTTATAGGTACATTATTTTAAACATACGATAAAAATGAAAATTGCATAAAATAAATAAATAATAAGTTTATTAAACATAAAAATATATGTAAATCGTAGAAAAGACTGTGCTGTATACTTGGTTGCCTATCTGTAAATAATACTTTGACTCGATTATTTTCAAATGCAGCATAGAGTAAATTGCACATATTGCAATTTAATTTAATAGCGCTGTATGTCGTATTCTGTGCCATCGGGAAATTCAAACACATAAATATGTATTATATGTATACTAACGTTAAGATTCTAGGTGGTTAATAAGAGTTCTGAATAGAGTTCCAATAGTTCCATTGGTCCGATTGAGACAATGAGATAGAAAAAGAAATTGCCCGCCAAATTCACGCAGCTGGCAATTAATGAAAGTATCGCAATATTTTATAAGTTGTGGATAAAACTGATATACGTAGTTCCACAGTTTCTCATAGGTTTTATTAATAGTTACATAAAAAATATAAAATTACAGCAAAAAAACAAACCAAAAGTTGAGCTCCAATTAGCAAATATCTTTTTAATTTCTTATTGAATTGCAAAATTGCATAATAATGAACGATATAACTCTTAGACCGCTACTCAGAACTGTTAAATTAAACAAAATTGATTACAACCGATATTATACGTGAGAATCAAAAGAGCACCTTAATTTTTCGAATATTCATCTTTTTCCTCGTCGAATCGCAAAATTTCTGCCCACTGCCAAACTGAATAAAAATATCACTGAACAAAATCGATTACAACCCACATTATACATTAAATTCAACCTAAGAAGAAAAAAAACTTTTGCAGGAGATAAAATATACAACATTAATGCAAACTCTTCAAAACTTGCTAACTTCAATTAAACAATTTAAAGTTAAATATTTAATAAAAAAAATTGCTTTTTAATTTTGAATTATTATTTGATTCATGTTTGAAGTAGTGTGTATGGACATTAACATTTCATTATATGGTTGATTCAGTACTCCAAAAACCGCAGACCGCGATTTTTTTTATTTAATAGATTGTTCGGGTTTCAGTGTCTAAAACATATATAGTACTCTCATTTTCCTATGTTGACTTTGAAACGAAGATAAGATTTAGCAGTCTTATTGGCTTTTCAAAACAAAATATCACCCATAATTTCATTGCTTTGATTTATTTTTGAAATTCTAGAAAGAAAGGTTACTTAAAAATAATCAAATCCAGATATAAAATGTAAGCTTAAGCTGATAAATACGTTCAGAGATATTTATGACTACTCTATAAAATAGAAATAATAAGATTTGTGGGAGCATTACCAAGCATTTTGTTTATTAAGTAATAAAGTGGTTTACATGAATGAATGTATAAACTTTCATTATTTCATAATTCATTCGAAATAGCAAAAAAATTGATACTTAACAAAACTCTTGGTGTGCTACTCTAATGAAATTTGTCAAATTATCAAAATAGCTTTCCATTCCTAGCACACAATATATTCACCACTTCTAGGTTGCAATTTCTTTTTAAAATTTTATTGAGTAGGCCTCCATGTGTCAAAACAGCGGCTCATGGCATATACAACTCTTTAATTTAATTGAAACGTCGTTTATACATTTCTAAATATATTTTGAAAAAAAAATTCGAACCATTGTTTTTCTTAAATTACTTTACTTAATTGCTAATCATCTTCCCCCAAAAATTTGAAAAATAACCTATATAATGAGTAGCACATGAATTCCTCTAACATAAAACTGTCTTCTTTCTTTTATAATTTTATTGCAAAACCCTTGGTGTTTAGGGTTGTTTGACGGCAAGTTTGAAGTCATTCATAGCTTTTACAAAAGATATTTTTTCTTGAATATAATTGAGCCCAGCAAGTATTATATTCCAAAATTCACTTGAAGTTGCAAAATAATGAAAGTTTATACATTCATTCATGTAAACCACTTTATTACTTAATAAACAAAATGCTTGGTAATGCTCCCACAAATCTTATTATTTCTATTTTATAGAGTAGTCATAAATATCTCTGAACGTATTTATCAGCTTAAGCTTACATTTTATATCTGGATTTGATTATTTTTAAGTAACCTTTCTTTCTAGAATTTCAAAAATAAATCAAAGCAATGAAATTATGGGTGATATTTTGTTTTGAAAAGCCAATAAGACTGCTAAATCTTATCTTCGTTTCAAAGTCAACATAGGAAAATGAGAGTACTATATATGTTTTAGACACTGAAACCCGAACAATCTATTAAATAAAAAAAATCGCGGTCTGCGGTTTTTGGAGTACTAGGGGGCCCCCGAATTGCAAAAGCCCCCAGTTTGTGACGACACTGGAGCTATTACCACCTATTACTATTAATATTCAGCAAAAAGAGCAAAAATAAATCGTTTTATTACTTTAAGTAAAATATAAAATGCACTTTAGTAAAAGTTTTAAAACTGCCCTTTTTATTATTTCTTAGAAAAGTACAAGTTTGCAAGGGACTGGAATTTGGTTTGTAACAAATAGATGTTGGCAATAAAAGTGAAAGCATTTTTGGCGCATCTTTGTCATTCTTTTGTGATATTTCTACTTGGATATTTAAAAAAGGACTGCAGGTTTGCACATATGAGCAAAAAATCCAGTGAAATAATAACAGTGAGGGCAATTATGCTCGTAAAAAATAATTACAAAGCTGATAAATTGCAAAAAACGTTTTTCATTAAAAACATCGTATATTAATTAATATGATGATAACAATTCAAAAGTTCTATTAAATTATATATTTTTGTATATAATTAATTACACTGCAAGACAAATATTGATAGCGGTTATGACAATAATAATATGTTTATAGTGTTTATTATTACTCTTTACGATCCTTCATCCTGTCGGTTTCCGTCAATACGGGGAATAACGGTTGGCCAGGGTGACCAAAGGAAAAACCCTTCTTCACTTATTATCTCTACTTTCATGGGGGTGTTTATTATTCAAATACATCAGTTTAATATCAACTAGTAGCATCCAATAGATTTGAATAAAGTTATTCATACTTTTGCAGATGCTAATAGCCGACGAAAAATCTTTTTGTTTAGGTTGTAGCACAGAATGTTCTTTTTGATTTTTTTACTGTTGAATAATAATATACAATATAAATATTCAAACGTTGGTTTAATTTTTTTTATTTTATTTTTAACTATGTATCAAATTACAGCTAGAATATGATTTTTTATTTAATTATCATTATTATAACGGTGTAATTTTTATTATAAGTATCCTTAGATGAAGTAAATTGTTTTATTAATGTTTGGCATTAAGTAAATTAATTCTTAGTTTAATTTTTATATTAAACCCGACACCGTAAGGTAGAAGGGTATATGATTAATAATAATAATTAAATTAATTAAATTCTAAAAAATTTAAATCAATAAAAATTTCTTCTTTATCCGATTTATCATTCCTGAAAACAACCTCGATTCCCCCCCTTTTTTTATATATGTATATAGGGTGGCCTCCAGAAATATTTTGCGGGGGGGGCCCCGCAGTTTTTTGTTACGCCACTGATTAGTATGCAGAACTCTTTAAAGTTTTATGTTTGACGATAGTAGTTGTTTAACATTCGTTGAGTAAGGTTCTTTGCAACTGTACTCCGTTTGTAAACAATATAACAGAGTGTTGATAGTGCAATAAGTGATAATAACACGTAATATTTGACATCGACGTAAGTACTTTTGAAAACAGTCACAGGACTCTCCGGTCTCCTACTAAAAATCCGAATAATGTTAAATTTAATTTTGTTAGTGTTAGTTCAACACCTATAAAAATACCTATAATGCAAACGTCAGAACAGGAAAAAATTAGTAATCTAAAAATGCAATTACAGCAAGCCTTGAATGAAATTAGTCAGCTGAAAGAACAAGTAAGTACATTGCACGCACAAAGTATAAAATTAACACAATCAAATAAAAAAGAATTAGCAAAAAAGGAATCTTACAGCCCAGAAAATTCAGATGAAGAGGAAAATTTAGTTTCCAGAGAAACAGACTGGCTTCTACCTAAAAAAAGAAATAAAAAGCGCAAAGCTACTAATTCACCAGAAAAAGAATACGAAAGACCTAAAAAGTAAGTAGATAAAGTAACTAAAATAGTTAAACCACCGCCAATAATCTTAAGTAATGTAGAGGATCATAATGTAATCAGAGAAAAATTAAACTCAGGTAACTTTGAGTATAAAACTAGCTTGATGAGTAACAAGCAAATTAAAGTTAATGTCAGCTCTAATAAAGAGTACAGAACCCTGACAAATTTAATAAACGAAACTAACATAGAATGGCATTCATATGAAAACAAAACCTCCAGACCCATTAAAGTAATTGTTAAGAACTTGCATCCCTCAACTGCTGAGGAAGAAATTGCCAAAGAACTACAAGAAAGAAACTTCAAGATCAATGAGGTAACACAAAAACTCAAGAGAACGACGAGCTATATTCGCTTGCCATTATATATGTTAGTATTTGATAACTCGGAAGACATCAACAAAATCTATGATATACAACACATCAACAACATGAAAATCAAGATAGAAGCAGTAAGAAATAGCAAACTTATTCCACAATGTAAAAGATGTCAAAGATATGGACTTACCAGGAAATTTTGTAGAAGAACTCCAAACTGTGTTAAATGCGCAGGAGAACACCTAACTGCAGCATGTACTAAAACTAGGGACACATCAGCCAAGTGCATTAATTGCTCGAAAGCTCACCCTGCTAGCTACAGAGGATGTACAATTGCAAAAGAGCTCCAGAAAACAGTATAGACAAAAAAAAGTATTCCTCAACCAAAATCAGCCATCCCCAATACAATCAGAACCGGGGTATCTTATGCCCAAGCCACACAACAGAAAGCAACGGGGTCAACACCTGTCTCATTAACATCCGAACCATCTATGATGCAGCTTATGCAGGATATGATGAAGACATTAGACCGAGGCAACGCTAGACTCGATAAACTAGAGGCCAGAAGTACTGGTACCATACCCAAGACAAAATAAGTATATGGCTCTAAAAGACTTACGTATTGCTGCCTGGAATGCATTCTAAAGAAAAAACGCGACCTTGAAGTCTTTCTAAACACTCAATATATAGATGTCTGCCTCATTTCAGAGACACACATGACAAACCAAACTTACCTTAAAATAAGAGGTTATAAAACATATCACACTATCCACCCTGACAACCAAGCCAAAGGTGGGAGTGCTGTTGTTATAAGAGAAACGATCAACCACTTTGAAGAATGTCAACTGCAAAGAGAGGATATTCAACTAACAGTGATTGGAATCAAGTCAACGAAACAAAAAGTGAGAGTTGGTGCAGTTTACTGTCCAACAAGACAAACTCTTAAAGAAGAAGACTACCTAACCCTCTTGAGGCACCTAGGGAAAAGATTTGTCGCAGGGGGGATTTCAACTCTAAACACATAGACTGGGGATCTAGGTTAACCACAACCAAAGGGAAAGAATTAAGGAAAGCAGTCCAAGAAATGAATTGCAATTTTCACTCAACAGGAAAACCTACATAGTGGCCTACTGATACCAATAAAATCCCCGATTTACTAGACTTCTTCATCACGAGAAAAGTATCTCCTAACTTCATTGAAGTTGAAGAAAACTTTGACCTAGATTCCGATCATTCAGCCGTCATATTAACACTAAGTGAAAAGATAATAAAAAAGACAGCTAAAGCCAGCCTTACTAACAAAACCACTGATTGGGAAAGTTTCAAGATCTACCTTCAGAAAAATATCTGCTTGAATATCAACCTTAGAACAGCTGAACAACTAGAGAAAGAGACTGAAAGATTCAACAGACTTATCCAAACAGCGGCATATAACAATACTAAAGAGATTGTACATATGACCAAAGACGTAAACTATCCAGCCGAGATTAAAGAACTGGTTAAAGAAAAACGAAGAGCCAGAAGAAGATGGCAGCAATCGAGAGATCCAGCAGACAAAACCATACTTAACAACAAAACACAAAAGCTTAGAAGAGAAATACAAAAGCTTAAAGAAAAATCTATAAGCTTCTATCTGCAAGAATTATCAGCATATGAAGAAACCGATTACTCGCTATGGAAGGCAACCAAGAAGATTAAAAGACTAAATTAAAAAACTAATTTGAACCCAAACAAAGCACCAGGATTTGACCTGATCACTGGAGAAATATTAAAGCACCTTCCTAGAAAGGGAATAGTAATGCTCACCTATCTATTCAACGCAGCCTTCAGATTGCAACATGTCCCTGCGTGCTGGTAAGTTGCGGAAGTGATCATGCTGCCAAAGCCAGGACAACAACCTAACGATGTCAAATCCTATAGGCCAATAATCTCTTTACTGCCAATAATCTCAAAACTTTTTGAGAAACTGCTCCTCAAGAGGCTGAGACCAATAATAGAAACTAATAACCTAATTCCAGATTATCAGTTCGGATTCAGGCAAAAGCATTCGACAATAGATCAGGTGCATAGAATAACAGATATCATCGAATGTGCTTTAGAAGAAAAGCAAGTCTGCACTGCAGTCTTCTTAGACGTAGCAAAAGCCTCTGACAAAGTATGGCACGAAGGTCTAATTTATAAATTAAACAAAATGTTACCAAACCAACATGCTGACATGCTAACATCATATATATCTGATAGATTGTTTAGAGTCAAACAAGAAGATGAGTACTCGGACTTATAAGAAATAAAAGCGGGTGTACCCCAAGGCAGCGTCCTAGGACCCATTCTATATTTACTGTATACGAGCGATTTACCTGTGATGGAAGAAGCAGTCATTGCCACATTTGCTGATGATACTGCACTACTCGCAGTAGATCAAGACCAGGAAAGCTCTATTAGAAAACTGCAAATTGCAAGCAACGCAGTAGTTGATTGGACAAGATAGTGAAAAATTAAGCTCAACGAGCTCAAATCTATTCAGGTAAATTACACCAACAAAAAACTAACAGAACCACAACTACTAGATATTAATGGAAAAATTGTACAGTACTCGATGAATGCCAAATATCTTGGCATGAATCTGGACGCTAAACTCAGGTGGAAGGAACATGTTAAGAAGAAAAGAGCGAAATTAGGATTAAAATATAGACAACACTATTGGTTGATTGGAAGAAACACCAAACTCTCAATCTCCAACAAATTGCTGATTTACAATCAGATCTTGAAACCAATATGGCTCTATGGCATCCAGCTATAGGGCTGTGCCAGTGATTCTAACATCAAGTATATTCAGACATTTCAGAATAAAGTATTAAGAAACATAGTGAATGGCCCCTGGTATGTTCGTAATACAGACATTCATACAGATCTTCAGATTCCAACCGTTAAGGAAGAAATAAAAAAGTTTGCTGGCAAGCATGAAGCTAGGACTCCACCTCCACGTCAACTCAGAGCCTCTTCAACTGTTGGACTACCAACACCGTGTCCGAAGATTGCAGCGGAGAAAACCATCTGATCTTGTGTAAAGTGTTAAAGCAGAGCATAGTGCGCGAGTGAGTGATGAGCAAATAGTCTAGAAAAACCTAGATAACATCAATGGATAGACTCTAGCAGATAATTTATTAGCTTAAGACTTATGAGATAAAAATTAATGGTTAGTCTGTCAAAGACTAGTTTTAATTGCAAGCACAATGTTGCTATTAAGAAAAAAAAAAGTTTGGACTCGGGGACCATTCTTACTTTTTGATAAATGAAGAATTAGCTAACGAATTTTGGAGAGGAATCTCGTCAAGTTCGCCCTGAAAAATATTTTTGTTCCACCCTAATGTACAATATAGTTACAGTGAAAATATGTAAAATACTGTGACATACATTCAGGGTATTGTCAAAGACTATTTCAAACGTAGTTAAAAAATGATGAAAAGAGTTATTTTTTGATACGACTAGCACTCCGTCCCAATTTATAAGCTCTTACCAAAACTAAGCAGGAAGAGGACATTAAGTCCACAGCGCACACCTGAAATTCCAATGCCGTAAAATTGTAGTCCAGTCAATTTAGAACAAATTTTCATGAATAGCGGACAGTTGAGATAAGTCTGTGGATTTTTGCATAGGGCTTCCTTTTGGGTTGTTAAATAACCCCCTAAAAGTCAATACCAAAGTAAGTGGTGAGCTCGAAAAGATAATGAGGGTAAACCACGCCCCCTAGTGGTTTTTGTCGTTTTTCTCGGAAACTATTATCTTTATCGATATGAAGATGGTTAGGTAAAGTAAAGCTTATTTAAATCCCTACCAAAAATTCCAAATTCTTTTTCATACCACGCCTTTTTTTTGTGTTATCGAAGAAAGAAGATATGTCGTACATGGATCAGCAATTTGCACCAGTAAATTTGCTCAAGGAATTTTCGGACGTAACTTTTTGTGGTTTCCCTAAAAAAAATTCTTTGAGAGCTGGACTCAATAGTAGTCCAGTCATCTTTTACCTTAGCATATCTTCGGCAACATCCATCAGGCGATATTATTGATATTCTAGGAGCCAATCGGCTGCAAAATCCATATTGGCAAGTTAATTCTTAGGAGAATACACTGTACTAGTCAATATTTTTTATCCAACCCAATATGTACAGGGTGTTACGCCTTTTTTCAAATCGTACGTATTGGTACATATTGAATAACGATCGCGTCCGGCTACTTCAAAGTTACAAATTGCTGATCCATGTATGACACATCTTTTGTCTACGATGACACAAAAAAAAGTCAAAGTATGAAAAACCCTGGAACATTTTTGGTAGGGAATTAAATAACTTTTATTTTACCGAACCTCCTTCATCTCAATAAACTTAATAATTTCCGAGAATAACGACAAAATCCGTTAGGGGGCGTGGTTTACCCTCATTATCTCTTCAAGCTCACCACCTACAGGTGTTAGGTGTTACTTTTAGGGGGTTATTTAACAACCCATAAGGAAGCCCTATGCAAAAATCCACGGACTTGGACACTCAAAATGAATTCATCATTGCTATTTGTACAAAGATTTAAAAAATTGAAATTCTTAAGGAAACGGATTATTTAACGGATACAAGTAACGTACGTATAATCACACTATAGATAAGATCATGTTTCATGAGAATTGTTTAGGAATGTAAACATATGATATCAAATTACATTTTTCTGATAAGTCTACGTTATCTCTATGAGATCTTCTTTAGCATTTACTCTCTCATGACCATGAGAACTGTGTAGGCAGATAAGGTATAAATACCTCTGTTTTAATCTTAAGTCTTTAGTCTTTATAAATTTTTATTCAACTCGCAAGTCTCTTCAACAAGTGTTTATCCATAGTGAGTATTTATCTAGGCGTGGACTTTAAAATTGTCCTGCTAGTAAAACATAAAGACTCATTCGAGTTTTTAATTAATTATTTTGCTTAATGTCATTTAAATGTGACTTCTAAAATTGTTCTGTTAAGTGTGTTAATTCAAATCCAATTATTTAAACTCGTCTTAGACTCGTTAAATAATTACTGACAAAGTAATATTAATATATTTGTATCATAAATGTTAAAAAGAGATAAAATTTTCTCTTGATTAAAAATAATAAAATATACGACTGCAAACGAAATATATAAATGTGTTTTATTATATTCAATAAATAAAGTTTTAAAAAAAGCTTCGGCCACAGAAGATAATAAAACTTACACTGGTTATACATTAAAGGAATCCCAATTTCACTTAAACAAATTCCCGATTAATTTTTCATTGCAATAGGTACTAAATATGTTTGCCGAATCCCATTTAAATTCGAGCTTTACAGGTTATGCGATTCCCTTGTAAGTCTGAATTTCAATTTTAAACAACAATATACTATTTTAGGAAATTTCACCCTTCAGCTAGAAGGTAAGCAAGTTTTGAAAAAGTCTTATACACGAATTTCTAAATTCTATATTCAGTTATTTAATAAACGTAAATATAGTAGATTTGTTTTTATGCAATAATATTTAATGAAAAAAATCTTACCTCCAATAAGCATCGTGCATATACTGAAAATCTTTTCATTTGTTGTATTAGCACTAACGTTTCCAAATCCAACGCTGGTTAAGCTTGAGCAAGTAAAATAGAGGGCAGTCACGTAGGAGTCGGCGTGAGAGACATTTTCAACGGAAACTTTTAATCTTTCAGCCAAGTTATGAATCCAACCTGAAAAATTTAAGTTTATTAGATTTTTTTTTTCGTCACGTACAGTACATAAAAGGTGAATAAATTATACCGAATTATCGGGAGAGACAGTCAGTTCACGGTTTAATCCATGAACGTAATTAAATTTAAACAGCGCTTACGTGGTATTAGAGGAAATTATTTGTTCATTTTGTAACCCTAGACGCGAAGCTTTCAAGTGCTGCACTTTATACCAAAAACTTAACGAAAATAAACGAAGGCATTAAATTGGGTTTATTTGCCTGGTTTTAGAGTTACAGAATGAAACAGTAACAGCGAAAGGTTACTAATGTAGATTGTAGGTATATAAAAACACGCGGTTTTTTTTAGGAAGTCGTTAATTTAAGGTAAATGTGAATTAATTTTGTTGAAATTGTCTATGTCTAGGTTTTAAATTAGTTCAAAACAACAGAACAACCCTGAAAGTGTCAAAAGCTGTTGGTTAATAGTTCTATCTGTTAGAGGTACACTGAATTTCTGTATTAAGGATTATTAATCGTAGAATAGTCTCTGTGGAAGCAGTATTTTTGAGTTTCTTGAATGTACCAGATTCCATTATCTACTGTAACGAGTTCATTATTGCAGATATTTATTCCGGTATGTTTTGAATTAATGTGGTGTATAAAATGTAAAAGGTTTTCATTTTTAGGTGCGGCAGGCTACTATATTTTAAAAAGTTTTTATAAATATAGACAGTCTTATTTATTGCAAAAATTCGTGGTATCCAGTTGAAACCAAGTTAACACTTTTACAAGTCAAATCTTTCTTTTTATAGGTTAATATCTTGCTTTAGTCACGTATTGTTAAAAATTGATTAATATCATTACAAAAGTGAAAAATATGTTAGCTTACAGACAATCAAATTGGGTACAACAAAAACTTAATCTATTTAATGATTTTATTTGGATAAATAATACCGTATACTGCATCAAGTTTTCAAAAGTTTATAGAAGAACAAATTGCTTTCAAATTCATAATAAATCTTGTTGAGCCAGATATCTGCACAGCCTGAAAATGAGCTAGATTATGATAAATATTGTTTGGAGTTTTGCGTTTAATGGCTTTTTGCAACTTTTGTAAAATTTAAGAAATAAATTTTGTCTAAATTATTCATTGGTAGTTAGTGACGTTATGGATGTTGAGTAATTGGTTTAAACTAACAACCGTTGTTATATTCAGAAACAGACTAGTCAAGTCAAGTGACTGCCACCGAAGGAGTGAGCTTGACGCATCCTCGGGCTTTGGCCCGGGTCGCTAACGATGAATTAGTTTAGCATTTTGTTAGACTTTTGTTGTTAAATACGTTTTTACGGTTTCCGTACCGTACCATGGGTTTAGTGTTTAACGCTTTTTGTAGAAGTAAAAAATGTTTTACAATGTTTTTAAAAATGTTTGTTATGTGGAAGTAAATAATCTACTGCGGGATTCCTTTTTATAAGGAGTTAAATTGACAAAGGGAATAAATGGTGCAACCTAGTTCTCTTTAAAGAATTTGATAATTTGTCTTTACTTGGTGAGTACTGATTAATATTGAAGTGTATTTTATGGAAATTAACAAACTTACTTAATAATGTTAATAGTAAAATGGACAGTAAAAGTGCATTGTAATGGAGTTTAGATAACAATTATGATCTTTGTTTTGGTAGCATTAATGGAATAAAACCAAGAAAATAATAATACTGACTATAAAATTTAAAAATTCTTGCATCATTCCAAGTCATTTAAACCATTCTATTTAAGGTTTTATTTTGCAAGAATCAAAGCTATTTTTGGTTTTAATTAAAAAAAATAATAAAAAAATATGTATTTAGAATGGGATCTCAAATTAAGTCAAAATGTAATTCATGTTGCGAGTAGTCTTCAGATGATCATTAACTGTTGTGTATGTTTGTATTGTTGTAAACGATTTTCTTAAAGTCAAATTAATATATACAGTTTAAAATTAATACTCATTGCTATAGTTTGACACAAGAAATTGTTGGTGTCCCATTCAGTAAATAAATTGAAAAATTAAAAAAATGCCAATAAACAATAATCAAGTTAACGTAAGCTAAAAAAGAATCTTTTCCCAAATTGTGGATTCGCCATTTTTTTCTATTAAACAATAACATTAAAAGATTTGGGTGGCGCCCTTCTATCTTTTAATTGTTCCTGTGTACTATTCCAACATTAGTAAGTCTTTACGATTACCATCCATTTTAACAGTAACGTAAGCACACGACATCTGAGCATAATTTGGATTAATAAGGCGGTCTCTGCGATGATATATGTTAAAGTAAGCTTAAGTTATTTATTTATTTGGTTAAGAAATTTCAGTCAGTTATAATTTAATAATAATCAGTTATGAGGCCTGGTTTCCAGATTATGGCTTGTAGTAATTATTATTATTAATTTTATAATTATAATATAAGCCCAAATGGGAGATTATTTTTGTTTAATTGTGAGATTTAGTTTGTTACAATTGACACTCATCTCGGGGATTTTATACCCTATAGACCTATTGATAATAGAATGCATTCCTAACATTTTCATCGATGAGTAGTTAATGCTCAGTAGGGTGGAACATTTAAAAAAACATTTTAAAACTAAAAGGCCTGAGGCGGATAAAGTTGCTATTTGGGCTAAAACTAATGTAATAAAAAATTGGGACCAAGCAAATGTGTTTTTTCTTGTTGCACAAGACAAATTATGTCACAGCACATATATGTGCACATATATAGACTGTCAGTAGATGTCAGTCTACATCGTGTAACCACGCGAAGCAGAAGGAAGTTAGAAGTGACCTGAAGATGGCAAGTGTGATCTTGCCGAAACGTCGTCAACCATTGTCTGGTTCCTCTAGGAGCCGAATAGTGAATACGCGGAGTGAAACCCGGAAAAGTAGTGAAGTATCATATATATATATATATATATATATATATATATATATTGATGCCTGTTAAGCTGTCACCTCCGTCATACAGAGGAGACGGCCAGACTTCCGGGTATTCCCGTGGATATATTGCTAAAAATTTGTTATATTTGTGATGAGGGGAACCTCTAGAATCCGAATCTCAAGAAAGGGGAAATTATTTCCCTTGTTTTATTTTGTCATATATAGAGTATACAGAAGATACGAACCGACCTCCAAAATTTATATATAAGAAGATACTTATAGTTCGCTGTTACCTCCAGCAGCGCTGCCAAGTGTTCGGAGGTCAGAAGATACCACCGTTATGTGCAGTTATATATACAGAGCGTTGACTCCACATTCCATAGATGCACATTTCATAAAAAGGTTCTCTTGTGGGTCTCCAGATGTTGAAATCGGGTGGTTTAAATTGCTCGCCGAGGGCATTTTAGTGGCCAGATAACAAAAGAAAACAAGCGAGCATTCTCGATTTACTTATTTTTTATTTTTTGAGTTATAGGAAATTGTCGTTTTTGTATTTCTTATGAATTGTTATTAAAGATATTAAAAAGCCGTTTCGACACTATTAAAGCGTCTTTATGAGTAGCACTGACTAGTTGAATAAGGCTTTTCTAATTATAACCATTGATTTCTGGTTTACTTCATAAAGTTGTATTTCTTAAATGAAAACTTTAGTAATTTGATTAGAAATACTTAGATCGGTTATATATTAGAAAGAAATTTCTTTCTATAATGAATTAAAAATATAACAAAACCAGAAAAAGGGAATTCTTTTGTTATTGTCAATAAAAGTCAATAAGAACGCAACCAGTACCAATATTGCGTATAATTAGTATAGCACATTTTTGAAATTTATATGTATTAGACATAAATCAGTTATGTAACGTAGTATTTGTATAAATATGATATTCTACAAAGTTTCTTTTAATCTCGGGAATAACGGTTAAATTGAATATGCTTTTATCCAGATTCCATTTCGATTGAAATAAAGGCAGATACTCTTTTAATTTTTACTAAACTCGATAAGAGTTTAATATAAACAAATTAAATATTGTGTTTTTTACAACAAACGCTTGTTGTTTCCGAAGTCACGCACGTATCATGTAGGACCATTGAATTTCCCGTGATTTGATTAACAAAAAGAGTTACCAACTTTATTAAGATTAAAACAAATCGAAACACAACAAATTAATCAACATTTTTATAGAATTTTTGCTTAAGACATTTTTTCCAGCATTTGTTGATCTAACGAAATACAGAATACGTATGTTACACTGTTATACATGTATCTACCTCTTGTAAATTTATGTTTTAACTTATGTTTTAAATAAAGCACTTACTAACGACAAAACATGTACGTTTTATGGAACGTGTACTTTAAGTCCACATTAAAGACAGGTTTAACTTAATGTAGTCTTTTTTGATAACATTGTATAAACCATAGATAAATAGTAGGTATATTGCGTTATCAGAATTAAAAGTGGCAGTTTATTTGACACTTAATTATGTTAGCAATCGCGGCTCTCCATTTAAAACAAAATGCCACTATAAGCTTTTGTTTGATACAATGTTTATCAACCTTGGCACAACCTTAATATCCGAAAATGGCCCACTGCTAGACTAAAGTAGGGATGATAATTTGATACCAAGCTTGGTCTCAGACATGGAAAGATCAGAGTTACCCAATATTGGTTGTTATTGGCTAAAACCAATACGTTATGCAATGTTTTGGACAATAAATGACACCGATATCGCAATAAAACTAAAGTTAGTCTTGGACCGATCTTGAATGTTAATGTAGTACCAAGGCTGGTAATTGAGAAACAAAGCAACTATTACACAATCCTTTTCCTTTAATGAATGCTAGTGCAAACAAGCAACGAAGTCTACCATTACTGTTTCGCCGTAACTGAATGCAAAGTCGATTTTTGTGTTGGATATAAAATGTTCATTAACAAAATAAATACGAAGAAATCGAAAATTCGTATAAATGATTAATGTCTTAGACTCTCAACACATATTGAGACCGTACAAACCTAACTTTCATAGTGTACGTCTTCTTGTGCAAATACATATGTACAGTCGGTAAGTCAATATAGTTTACACTTTAGTCTTGCCAGTGTAAGTTTAAGTTCATAAAAATTCAGTAGGTTAGCAACCACTAATCCATCTTTACAATAAACCACATTTACATAAATTTAGCAAAATATAATATGAATATTGACACAACCTTAGCCGAAGGGTAAGAAACCAAGATTTTGAATTTTGAAGATTGCTAAAACTGGAGTTAGTTTAGCGAACCTAAGATTCAAAGTTGGCTAAGGTTTTGGGTGATAAGTATATAACCGGCACTTGATATGTAGAGATTGACTAAAGGTAAGTACTCACAGCAGCGGATCCACAGGCGGATGTCATACGATTGGTCGGTTTGAGTCAAATCGACTCAAACCGACCAATCGTATGACATCCGCCTGCGGATCCGCTGCTGTGAGTACTTAGCTTTAGACTAGCTAAAGCAAATTAGCGAAATAGTATCTGATATTTGACTTAAGTATATTCTATGGGTAACTGGCATTGACCTAACGGGTGAAAATTGGCTGAAGCTTTGGCAAGTTGTAAGGAACCCTGAAACGGTTTCTGAACATTGGCTTCGACTTGTACAACGTTTAGTGAACCGAAAATTAGTATCAGGTTGTTGATTAACCCTCGAGTGACAATTAAACAACCGAGACTCAGAATCTGAAAATTGCTTGAAACGTGGGTGAAAATCGGTGCGTCCAACACACCGCTGGAAATATAGCGCTGCAGCAGTTTTCACAGCCGTCTTAGATTTAACAATCACCCAAGCAATAATATTGTTTGAAGTACATCATCATTTTATACACATAAAACGCTTAAAAATAAATACATATTAAACATGAGTTAGAGAACCAAGATTCGATATCTGAAAATTCGCCTACACTTGGATCAATGTCGAGAAAACGACATTTGACTGTCCAGTATTCAGCCACGCTGGGGTTTATTCAAAGACCTTTGTTTTAATTTTTTTTCTTCTAATAAGAAATTGTTGGTATTGCTAGACTAAACTTCTAATCATAGAGAGGAGGCACTTTTACCCTAGTGGAAAAAAATAGTATGTTTTATTTGGATTTAAAGTGACTTTGTTTGTTGCTATTTACGAGCGATAAATAACTCCGCCTAAATAATAAATAAATAATAATCTTATCATGTGAACAACTCCGCTATAGGGTAAATACAAGTATTTTACTTAATTGGTCTCGATTCCTATAAGGAATCTAAATAGAATGACTTTAGGAGAGTTCACGCATCCTAGCTGCGATGTGCAAACGGGTTTTCCAAATCAACTATGTGGATTGTTTGACAATTACTTTAATTGTAATCATAATGCATCAATCCTAAATCCAAATATAAAATGCAGGGAAACAAGATTGGGCGATGAAAATTTTTCACCTATCTCTGCAAAAGACTTGTCTCCAACTCTTCTTATTTCATTATGTCGAGCTGTTAACAAGTGTCCAGTCCTCATACTAAGGTCTTCCTTGATCAGTGGCGACATAGATCTGGAGCTCATGTCCATTTCCTTCGCCAACAAACGAATAGGATAGGATGTTAGTATAGGATTTTTTTTACGAATAGAATGTTATAAAAAGAAACATTTTTGATTTATAGTTATTTATGTTATAAATCCGGCAATGAAACTTTACAGAACGAGTTTGATCTCTGAAGGAAGACAGAAGTCGCGTCTGAAATCTTGAAACGATAACTAAGGAGAATCATTTACAGGACCTATAACGTTTTTTTTCATGTGTTGCAATTTTTTCTCTTTGAACGAAAGTTCATTCACCCCCTGCTTTATAATAATCTAGTCATTCTATATAGTAGAGTAAATTTTTGCAAAAAACATGCCTAAGTTCTTATTTTTTACTATCTAAAGATAGAGACTTGAAATCTTCTGTAATGCCTTTAGTACTGGACCAGTATAAAATGTACTATGTTTAAAATGGGGGCACGCCCCCCCTAGTGGTTGAGACCCCCATTTTGTACCCTTAATTTAATAACGCAAACAAATTGAGCGAAATTTATGTTGGGAGGGTTCTTGGAGTCACTGATTATGAATCCAATGAGAAAATTGAAAAATTCAAAATGGCGGTCCTAAAATAACGGCCTTTGAGATTCAGAATGCGATTTACGCCGTTTCTATTGATTTTAGAGAAAAATTCATGTGATTTTGCAAAGGAATACACTATTTCGATTACCTTATTATGTAACCTCTTTGCTCTGCCCTAGTAGTAAAATCAATTTTTGCATAAGTTCCTATCTTTTACTATCTAAAGATAGAGACTTGAGATCTTTTCTAATGCCTTCAGTACTGAACCAATATAAAATGTAATATGTTTAAAATGGCGGTTTTACCCCTCGGGGGGTTGAAACCCCCATTTTACACTCCCAATTTAATAACTCGGGAAGTTTTCCATTAACTTGAGTGAAATTCATGTTGGGGGGGGTTTTGGTGTTCCTGATTATGAGTTCAATGAGAAAATTAAGAAATACAAAATGGCAAACTCAAAATGGCGGTATTTGAGATTGAAAATGCGATTTACGCCCGTTTCTATTGATTTTAGAGAAAAATCCAAAGAGTCAAAAAGTGTTTAGAATGTAATCTTGCATAGGAATACACTATCTTGGTTACCTTATTATGTAACCCCCTTCAATCAACCCTAGTGGGCTTCTCAGTAGGGGAGAGTGAAGGGGTTACATAATAAGGTAACCGGAATTACGTATTCCTATGCAGAATCACATTCTAAACACTTTCTGGCTTTTCTCATTTTTCTCTAAAATCAATAGGACCGGCGTAAATCGCATTTTCAATCTAAAATACCGCCATTTTGTGTCCGCCATTTTGAATTTTGTGATTTTCTTATTTGATTCATAATCAACGACCTCACAGCTCCCTCCAACATAGTTTTTGCTCAACTTGGTTGAAAACTTCCCGAGTTGTTAAATTGGGAGTTTAAAATGGGGATTTCAACCCCCCGAGGGGGCGTGTCCCTATCTTAAACATATTACATTTGATATTGGTCTAGTACTGAAGGCATTACAAAAGATTTCAAGTCTCTATCTTTAGATAGTAAAAAATAAGAACTTAATGCAGAAATTGACTCTACTACTAGGGCAGAGCGAAGGGGTTACATAATAAGGTAACCAAAATAGCGTAGTCCTTTGCAAAATCACATTATAAACACTTTTTGATTCTTTGAATTTCTCTCTAGAATCAATAGAAATGGCGTAAATCGCATTCTCAATATAAAAGGCCGTTATTTTAGAGCCGCCATTTTGGGTCTGCTATTTGAATTTATTAATTTTCTCATTGGATTCATAATCAGCGACCCCAAGAACACTCCCAACACAACTTTGCTCAATTTGGTTGCGTTATTAAATCAGGGGTACAAAATGGGGGTCTCAACCACCAGGGGGGCGTGCCCCCATATTAAACATATTACATTTTATATTGGTCCAGTACTAAAGGCATTAGAAAAGATTTCAAGTCTCTATCTTTAGATAGTAAAAAATAAGAACTTAATGCAAAAATTGACTATACTAATAATAAAAATACGACACTTTATGTTAAACTGACGTTTGTTTAAGCCTTTCAGTACGTAAAGCTTCATGTCAAGATTATGACGTAAGGTTTTATTTTCCGCTACAATATGGAATTTAATAGAAAATATGTTTTAGTCGTAATTATGTAAAAATATAAACAGTTAATATTTTTTATTTCATTTCGTATTTGAAACAATTCTTTATATACCACAATTAGTAATATAAAGTATATCTTGATCTCCGTTGTCAATGATACCGGAGTTCAAGACGTTCTTGATCTCCGTTGTTGTTGGCAACGTAAATAATTTGATGTTGCATTATAGCCACATGCATGCATGCATGCTGCTTTTTATCTCCTTAGTTACGCGTATGATGACACAGACAAGGCAACTTGCTTCTTTATACAATAAATTCGGATGGATTTTAAAAGGGAGAAATTAGGATTGAAATACGAAATAAAATAAAACAACTTATGCAATACGGAGATCAAGCTTCTTTAAATCCTCAAAGATGTTATAACGCCTCGGCTGGCGCCTCGGCGTTAAACATCTTCTTGGATTTAAAATATCGCTTGATCTCCTAATTACATAATATATATTACAAAATGAGTATTTCAGACTTATTCTTTCCTTCATCAAATGTAAACATAGTTAGAATGTCAATGAAAACTTTATTAACCGGGTAATTTGGTGAAATTTGCAAACTACATACCAAATGTTACATTATTTTGCTTAGTAAAATTATTTTTCTTTGAAAATTATATTAATTATTATATTAATTGTAATACTAAAAATATTGAAGATTTTAAAGATTTTAAATCTTTCTTTGTGGATGCGAGAATAAATATATCATATGTCATATGACAATTCCTAAAATAATAATCAAATAATAATAATCCAGTAAATCCGAAATGATCATTTTGTAAAAAGATGAATTTTTTATTTATACATAATTACGACTAAAACGTATTTCCTATTTAATTTTTTTCATATCTCAAAGAAAGTTGTTTTCAATTCAAAACTTTTTAAATAAAATAGAAATTATTATTTTATTGTTCTTAAGTATCATTAACTATTTAAAAATGACGTACAATTCAAGAGATCCCTTAAATTTTCTGAGTAGTTTACAAATATTTATTTAAATGCTGCTACTATACCCAAAAAGTGTCTGCAAAAATTCAGGTAGCGTGAAATGGCCGAAACTACGCCAGGGGTACTGGTTTCGATGGAATTCTATATACCTGAGTGGTTTAGGTCTTGTACACAACGTTGCCAATGTGTGGAGCCTGCAACGTACCGTACATGATACAAAAAACAACATATACAGGCGGAGGTGACATCGTATTGGCAATTATACAACTAACAGCGACGGCAACGCCAGCGATCTACAGCTGAACTAAAAATTAATTTTGTGAGTATAAGTATGACGTTATCACCTCCAGACAAAAATTTGAATTTAGGCTTCTAACACCATCTATATGCTTATACAGTCGAAAACAGGGCAAAACGTTGTGACCTCCGAAAACGGAGGTCACAACGTTATATATGAGGTGACAACGTATGCTGGGTATCTACTTTGGAGGTGATAAGGTACCCTTTATCAATATATATATATATATATATATATATATATATATATATATATATATATATATATATATATATATATATATATATATATATTGATGCCTGTTAAGCTGTCACCTCCGTCATACAGAGGAGACGGCCTGACTTCCGGGTATTCCCGTGAATATATTGCTAAAAATTTGTTATATTTGTGATGAGGGGAACCTCTAGAATCCGAAGCTCAAGAAAGGGGAAATTATTTCCCTTGTTTTATTTTGTCATATATAGAGTATACAGAAGATACGAACCGACCTCCAAAATGTATATATAAGAAGATACTTATAGTTAGCTGTTACCTCCAGCAGCGCTGCCAAGTGTTCGGAGGTCAGAAGATACCACCGTTATGTGCAGTTATATATACAGAGCGTTGACTCCACATTCCATAGATGCACGTTTCATAAAAAGGTTCTCTTGTGGGTCTCCAGATGTTGAAATCGGGTGGTTGAAATTGCTCGCCAAGGGCATTTTAGTGGCCAGATAACAAAAGAAAACAAGCAAGCATTCTCGATTTACTTATTTTTTATTTTTTGAGTTATAGTAAATTGTCGTTTTGGTATTTCTTATGAATTGTTATTAAAGATATTAAAAAGCCGTTTCGACATTATTACAGCTTTATGAGTAGCACTGACTAGTTGAATGAGGCTTTTCTAATTATAATCATTGATTTCTGGTTTACTTCATAAAGTTGTATTTTTTAATCGAAAACTTTAGTAATTTGATTAGAAATACTTAGATCGGTGATATATTAGAAAGAAATTTCTTTCTATAATGAATTGAAAATATAACAAAACCAGAAAAAGGGAATTCTTTTGTTATTGTCAATAAAAGTCAATAAGAACGCAACCAGTACTAATATTGCGTATAATTAGTATAGCACATTTTTGATTATTATGGTGTATTAGACATAAATCAGTTATGTAACGTAGTATTTGTATAAATATGATATTCTATAAAGTTTCTTATAATCTCGGGAATAACGGTTAAATTGAATATGCTTTTATCCAGATTCCATTTCGATTGAAATAAAGGCAGATACTCTTTTAATTTTTACTAAACTCGATAAGAGTTTAATATAAACAAATTAAATATTGTGTTTTTTACAACAAATGCTTGTTGTTTCCGAAGTCACGCACGTATCATGTAGGACCATTGAATTTCCCGTGATTTGATTAACAAAAAGAGTTACCAACTTTATTAACATTAAAACAAATCGAAACACAACAAATTAATCAACATTTTTATAGAATTTTTGATTAAGACATTTTTTCCAGCATTACTTGATCTAACGAAATACAGAATACGTATGTTACACTGTTATACATGTACCTACCTCTTGTAAATTTATGTTTTAACTTATGTTTTAAATAAAGCACTTACTAACGACAAAACATGAACGTTTTATGGAACGTGTACTTTAAGTCCACATTAAAGACAGGTTTAACTTAATGTAGTCTTTTTTGATAACATTGTATAAAGCATAGATAAATAGTAGGTATATTGCGTTATCAGAATTAAAAGTGGCAGTTTATTTGACGCTTAATTATGTTAGCAATCGCGGCTCTCCATTTAAAACAAAATACCACTATAAGCTTTTGTTTGAAACAATGTTTATCAACCTTGGCACAACCTTAATATCCGAAAATGGCCTACTGCTAGACTAAAGTAGGGATGATAATTTGATACCAAGCTTGGTCTCAGACATGGAAAGATCAGAGTTACCCAATATTGGATGTTATTGGCTAAAACCTATACGTTATGGAATGTTTTGGACAATAAATGACACCGATATTGCAATAAAACTAAAGTTAGTCTTGGACCGATCTTGAATGTTAATGTAGTACCAAGGCTGGTAATTGAGAAACAAAGCAACTATTACACAATTCTTTGCCTTTAATGAATGCTAGTGCAAACAAGCAACAAAATCTACCATTACTGTTTCGCCGTAACTGAATGCAAAGTCAATTTTTGTGTTTGATATAAAATGTTCATTAACAAAATAAATACGAAGAAATCGAAAATTCGTATAAATGATTAATGTCTTAGACTCTCAACACATATTGAGACCGTACAAACCTAACACTTTCATAGTGTACGTCTTCTTGTGCAAATATATATGTACAGTCGGTAAGTCAATATAGTTTACACTTTAGTCTTGCCAGTGTAAGTTTAAGTTCATAAAAATTCAGTAGGTTAGCAACCACTAATCCATCTTTACAATAAACCACATTTACAGAAATCTAGCAAAATATAATATGAATATTGACCCAACCTTAGCCGAAGGGTAAGAAACCAAGATTTTGAATTTTGAAGATTGCTAAAACTGGAGTTAGTTTAGCGAACCTAAGATTCAAAGTTGGCTAAGGTTTTGGGTGATAAGTATGTAACCGGCAGTTGATATGTAGAGATTGACTAAGACTAGCTAAAGCAAATTAGCGAAATAGTATCTGATATTTGACTTCAGTATATTCTATGGGTAACTGGCATTGACCTAACGGGTGAAAATTGGCTGAAGCTTGGGCAAGTCGTAAGGAACCCTGATTCGGTTTCTGAACATTGGCTCCGACTTTTACAACGTTTAGTGAACCGAAAATTAGTATCAGGTTGTTGATTAACCCTCGAGTGACAATTAAACAACCGAGACTCAGAATCTGAAAATTGCTTGAAACGTGGGTGAGAATCGGTGCGTCCAACACACCGCTGGAAATATAGCGCTGCAGCAGCTTTCACAGCCGTCTTAGATTTAACAATCACTCAAGCAATAATATTGTTTGAAGTACATCATCATTTTATACATATACATACAAAACGCTTAAAAATAAATACATATTAAACATGAGTTAGAGAACCAAGATTCGATATCTGAAAATTCGCCTACACTTGGATCAATGACGAGAAAATGACATTTGACTGTCCAGTATTCAGCCACGCTGGGGTTTATTCAAAGACCTTTGTTTTAATTTTTTCTTCTAATAAAAAATTGTTGGTATTGCTAGACTAAACTTCTAATCATAGTGAGGAGGTACTTTTACCCTAGTGGAAAAAAATAATAATTATTATTTAATTTAAAGTGACTTTGTTTGTTGCTATTTACGAGCGATAAATAACTCCGCCTAAATAATAGATAAATAATAATCTTATCATGTGAACAACTCCGCTATAGGGTAAATACAAGTACTTAATTGGGCTCGATTCCTATAAGGAATCTAGAATGACTTTAGGAGAGCTCACGCATCCTAGCTGCGATGTGCAAACGGGTTTTCCAAATCAACTACGTATGTGGATTGTTTGACAATTACTTTAATTGTCATCATAATGCATCAATCCTAAATCCAAATATAAAATGCAGGGAGACAGGATTAGGCGATGAAGATTTTTCACCTATCTCTGCAAATGAGACTTGATTCCAACTCTTCTTATTTCATTATGTCGAGCTGTTAACAAGTGTCTAGTCCTCATACTAAGGTCTTCCTTGATCAGTGGCGACATAGATCTGGAGCTCATGTCCATTTCCTTCGCCAACAAACGAATAGGATAGGATGTTAGTACAGGATCTTTTTACGAATAGAATGTTATAAAAAGAAACATTTTTGATTTATAGTTATTTATGTTATAAATCCGGCAATGAAACTTTACAGAACGAGTTTGATCTCTGACGGAAGACAGAAGTCGCGTATGAAATCTTGAAACGATAACTAAGGAGAATCATTTACAGGACCTATAACGTTTTTTTCATGTGTTGCAATTTTTTCTCTTTGAACGAAAGTTCATTCATCCCCTGCTTTATAATAATCTAGTCATACTATATAGTAGAGTAAATTTTTGCAAAACACATGCCTAAGTTCTTATTTTTTTACTATCTAAAGATAGAGACTTGAGATCTTTCGTAATGCCTTCAGTATTGAACCAACATAAAATGTAATATGTTTAAAACGGGAGTTTTAACCCTCGGGGGGTTGAAACCCCCATTTTACACTCCCAATTTAATAACTCGGGAAGTTTTCCATTAACTTGAGTGAAATTCATGTTGGGGGTTTTTGGTGTTCCTGATTATGAGTCCAATGAGAAAATTAAGAAATACAAAATGGCGAACTCAAAATGGCGGTATTTGAGATTGAAAATGCGATTTACGCCCATGTTTCTATTGATTTTAGAGAAAAATCCAGAGTCAAAAAGTGTTTAGAATATAATCTTGCATAGGAATACACTATTTTGGTTACCTTATTATGTAACCCCCTTCAATCAACCCTAGTGGTCTTCTCAGTAGGGGAGAGTGAAGGGGTTACACAATAAGGTAACCGGAATCATGTATTCTTATGCAGAATCACATTCTAAACACTTTCTGGCTTTTTCATTTTTCTCTAAAATCAATAGAACCGGCGTAAATCGCATTTTCAATCTAAAATACCGCTATCTTGTGTCCGCCATTTTGAATATTGTGATTTTCTTATTTGATTCATAATCAGCGACCTCACAGCTCCCTCCAACATAGTTTTTGCTCAACTTGGTTGAAAACTTCCCGAGTTATTAAATTGGGAGTTTAAAATGGGGATTTCAACCCCCCGAGGGGGCGTGTCCCTATTTTAAACATATTACATTTGATATTGGTCTAGTACTGAAAGCATTACAAAAGATTTCAAGTCTCTATCTTTAGATAGTAAAAAATAAGAACTTAATGCAGAAATTGACTCTACTACTAGGGCAGAGCGAAGGGGTTACATAATAAGGTAACCAAAATAGCGTAGTCCTTTGCAAAATCACATTATAAACACTTTTTGATTCTTTGAATTTCTCTCTAGAATCAATAGAAATAGCGTAAATCGCATTCTCAATATCAAAGGCCGTTATTTTAGGGCCGCCATTTTGGGTCTGCTATTGGAATTTTTTAATTTTCTCATTGGATTCATAATCAGCGACCCCAAGAACACTCCCAACATAAACTTTGCTCAATTTGGTGGCGTTATTAAATCAGGGGTACAAAATGGGGATCTCAGCCACCAGGGGAGGCGTGCCCCCATATTAAACATATTACATTTTATATTGGTCCAGTACTAAAGGCATTAGAAAAGATTTCAAGTCTCTATCTTTAGATAGTAAAAAATAAGAACTTAATGCAAAAATTGACTATACTAATAATAAAAATGCGACACTTTATGTTAAACTGACGTTTGTTTAAGCCTTTCAGTACCGTAAAGCTTTATGTCAAGATTATGACGTAAGGTTTTATTTTCCGCTACATATGGAATTTAATAGCAAATATGTTTTAGTCATAATTATGTAAAAATATAAACAGTTAATATTTTTTACAAAATGAGTATTTCAGATTTATTCTTTCCTTAATCAAATGTAAACATAGTTAGAATGTCAATGAAAACTTTATTAACCGGGTAATTTGGTGAAATTTGCAAACTACATACCAAATGTTACATTATTTTGCTTAGTAAAATTATTTTTCTTTGAAAATTTATTAATTGCAATACTAAAAATATTGAAGATTTTAAAGATTTTAAATCTTTCTTTGTGGATGCGAGAATGAATATATCATATGTCATATGACAATTCCTAAAATAATAATTAAATAATAATAATCCAATAAATCCCAAATGATCATTTTGTAAAAAGATGAATTTTTTATTTATACATAATTACGACTAAAACTTATTTCCTATTTAATTTTTTTCATATCTCAAGGAAAGTCGTTTTCAATTCAAAACTTTTTAAATGAAATAGAAATTATTATTTTATTGTTCTTAAGTATCATTAACTATTTAAAAATGACGTACAATTCAAGAGATCCCTTAAATTTTGTGAGTAGCTTACAAATATTTATTTAAATGCTTCTACTATACCCAAAAAGTGTCTGTAAAAATTCAGGTAGCGTGAAATGGCCGAAACTACGCCAGGGGTACTGGTTTCGATGGAATTCTATATACCTGAGTGGTTTAGGTCTTGTACACAACGTTGCCAATGTGCGGAGCCTGCAACGTACCGTACATGATACAAAAAACAACATATACAGGCGGAGGTGACATCGTATTGGCAATTATACAACTAAGAGCGACGGCAACGCCAGCGATCTACAGCTGAACTAAAAATTAAATTTGTGAGTATAAGTGTGACGTTATCACCTCCAGACAAAAATTTGAATTTAGGCTTCTAACACCATCTATATGCTTAAACAGTCGAAAACAGGGCATAACGTTGTCACCTTCGAAAACGGAGGTCACAACGTTATATATGAGGTGACAACGTACGCTGGTTACCTACTTTGGAGGTGACAAGGTACCCTTTATCAATATATATATATATATATATATATATATATATATATATATATATATATTGCTGTGGATTTTAGTGTCAAAATTTTGGAAAGTTTGGAAAATTTTGGAAAATTCTAAAATCGTTGTTAAATACTAACACTTTTGAAATATTTTTATCAACTTTTCCTGTTAAAAATAATTTTAAGTTATTTAATGGTGTGTCATTGATTATTTAATCAATGTGTATACTTTTTAATAAGGTTAAATAATACATGTTTCTTTAGTTTATTATCAAATAGTTTACTCACCGATTACTTAAGTGTACGTAACATCCAGTTGTTCGCAATTTATTGTTATGATGTAATTCAGTTATAATAATTTCAAATGTGTATATCGACGGGTTATGTGATTCTTTTAAGGTTTTGTTTATGTAATTAGATCGTTGTTATTGCGTAAAAGTATTGTATAATAACCTGTAATAGATGTGTCATTTTTATAAAGAATATTAATCTGCTATTATGTATTATATGAGTGTACAGTTTGTATTAGTTCGTAAGTCAAATTGTGTAATATAATTATGTAAATAGGAAATAGTATATAAGCTTAGAAAATTATAATTTTTGGGAGTCAGTAATATAAAGCGACGCAGTAAAGTCGTGTTAAAGACAATAGTAAAATGTAAATAGACACTTCATGGTAAACAACGACAGAGTAAAGTCGATATAAGAAACATAAATAAAAAATGTAAATGGGACTTACTGATAGAAAGCGACGGAGTAAAGAAGTGTAAGAAATATAGTATTAATGTAATTAGACACTTACTGTTAAACGACGAAAGAGTAAAGACAGTTCCTGAGATAAAGCGAAAGAGTAAGGTCATGTAAATAACATAGTACAAATGTAAATAGATAATTAAGTTGGTTGGTGAATGGAATACAGCGAAAGTATTAAAAAGGTTATAAATTGTAAAAGTGTATACGTTTATAAAGAACCTTTTAAAGTTAATTTACTTGCTAAGTAAGCAAGATAATAAATCTTCGATTAAAACCATCAATCGGTGTTTTATTTAATTAAACACAAAAAGCAAATACAAGTTCTTCGAAAAAGGGATATAGTACCCGTTATTAAAATAAAACAAAAGTGAGTTACCAAAACCGAGAGTGTGGATGGTGTTATGTGGGAAAGCCATGCAAAAGGAAGGAAGTCAACCGGAATTGGAAATCGGCACTGAGACAACATAAGTGACTTGCTCTGCCAATTGGTTTTGGGAAAGAGGACATCTTTAGTTAAAGGAAAGAAGCAATATTATAAAAAGCTAGGAAGTTATTTCCTTTCTGTATTGGTATCTGATGAAGAAAAGACTATCGTTTGTAAAGTGTGGCAAAGTGATCTGAACAATTTAGCTATAATTAAACTTAATTAAGAGTTCCATTTTAAAAGTGATTTCAATTTCAATTTGTATATTTTTAAAACCTACAGGAATCCACATTCACCCTGAGATGAGTTATTTTTATAAAATTTAATTCTGTTATTTTAAGTTATTTAACTGGCGCCCAACTCTATTACGTAAACTTGACTTAGTCAGAATTCACGTAACTTTGTTATGTAACTAGTGCATTATTTAAAACTATTAAAAAGTATTTTTTGAATCATATATTAAATTTATAAAAGAGGGAAGTTGTGAGGCATTTCCAAAGTACACAGTTTTTTTTTTAAATTAATTTATTTATAAATCATTTATCTACAATCTAACAGTAATTATTCGTTATTTGTAAGTATTTAATAAGTGAATATAAAAACAATATTTTATTTTTAATTAGCCGAATTCAACGCATATATTTTTATTTTGCTAGCCGAGGTGGGGCAAAAGAAAATCAAAATATTCTGTTTATGCGAAGTCACCGCAATATATATATATATATATATATATATATATATATATATATATATATATATATATATATATATATATATATATATATATATATATATATATATATATATATATATAAGCTTTGTACAACATGAAAACGATATTTTTTGGGGAAATGCTTTTTTAATAATCTTTGTTTACCTAAATGCAAGAATTTAACGCTCCAGGCATAAAAAAATAATAATTTAGTTAAAACAAAGTAGTATGAGCCTATTGATTATTCAGATGTACATCGATATTTGAATTTCGCTGTGGTATCATTCGTTATTTTTAAAGTGCAAAACTTGTAACTTTCCCGTTGATTAGGTAATACTTTTAATCATAATTCTCAGTTGTAGAATATCATAGAATATCACTGTTCAACATCATTTGACAGTGAAGATACAATTGTTCCTGTATCTGAGCCACAAATGCCATCTTCTTCACAACCATCAACTTGCATCGGTATTTGCGGCCGCTAATATCATTCGGATTTCGTATTTTCGTATCCGATCGTGATGCTGCAACAATTGCTAGCGCAGTATTAAAGGATATTGGACTAATACCAAAAAACGATACTTCAAATGTATTGGTTCCAATAGCAATCACAAGGGCTAGAAAAGAAATTCGATTGGAAATAGAAAAATAATTGTTAAAAGATGCAGAAAAGTTTGGCTTATATTTCGTAAAACTTTAAAACAAAATTTAGTGAATGGAAGATTTCATAGAAGTACAACAGTTAAGAGTGCATTATGCTTTAAGGAAGCAGGATCCCTCTATTTTGGTCACAAGTATCACATAAATTCTTCATAAAACAACGTAGATGAGACAAGAATTTTGGTAATTGGATGTCATGCGATGGCAATAAATATCGGTTCTAAACGTGATGTCATTAGGCTTTTATTTGAAAGATTTGAAACATATAAATCCCGTCATCCAAAGAAATGGATATTTTGGTCACCCTGAGAATATTTTAATAGCAATTCTGTCTGATGAATGACCAGCTATACTAGAATTAGCATTTTACTCCAAGAGCTAAGTTTGCTTCTTATCCTTGCCACACTCAGACGGTGGAAAAAATTTATTGTAAAACTGGTTACAGAAGCTTCGGTTGACGTTTGAGGTGAAAATTCTTAGGATGGCTTTATTCGAGCTAAATTAAAATCTAGAGCAATAATGCCATTTTTAGTAACGAAATCTGAATATCGTACACAATAATGTTTGTTCTTTGTTTAACTGTTTCTTATGTTTGAAATAAAAATTTAAAAATTTTTATTTTTTTTAATTAATGTTCCCTGGGGCATTACAAATTGTTATATTTATTATATGTTACCATAAAAAAATTTGCTAATTGAAGCCATATCTTCATGTTGCACATGGTAATATTTCTTGAAGTGATGTCGTCACGTTACATATGCAACATGAAAGATTTTTTTTAATTTTTCCCTTTGGCATATCTTAGTTTCTTTCTATTTAACAGCTTATAAAACCCCAGGGCACCAGAATAAAAAATATTAAAAATCCCCATATATAAATGTTCCACCCTAATGCTCAGGGCTAAGGTTCCCGAGACAAGAACCTGATATCCGTTCTTACAGATTAAATTCATTAACATATTGTCATGTTATTAACATCCCAATAGAAAATGTAAGCAACAATACAACAAACATTGCATAACTTTCAGGCGAATTGTATTCTGTTTCAATTTGAGTTTAAGAATATAATTAAATATGTTTCATTATGTTTAAGAAACACTCTATGACACACTAAATAGAAAAAGGATAAATTTTAAAGTTTATTTTCCTCTTAAATATTGATAATTTTCTTAGTTAGCCAGCGTTAAGCTGTCCCTACATGATCTTTGTAGATAAATAAGTTTTAAAGCCATTTCAAGGCTTGTTTTCACTTAAAACAAATCAAAGCATGCAAAGTATGCAGATATTTATTGCTTTACCTACAGTTTTTGTAATTGAAAAATTAAAAAAAATCTTCTTAATCAACGATTTGAGTAGTTTCATGGTAAACTAGTATTTTTGAATGTTGAGGAGTCTTTGGATTTAAATATTTTGTAATTTTGTCAAGCAAGTTCTTGGGCACTTTTGAGAAATAAATGCGAATATAGGGATCATTTATTGTAGAAGATCTGGGCATTTGAAAATCAAAGATTACTGCGATTTTTCAATGTATTCTAAAATTATGTAAATTAGCTATTAATTAGAAGTTTAGTATAAAAATTTGTGTAATTATTGTTTTATAGGATTTAAGGATAAAGCTTATAACAAGAAAAAATGAAGTAACAAAGCGTTTTTAAACAGTTATTTTTAATTTCAATAATGTTTCTGTTAAGTAGAAAATTAAGTGGTTGTCATTCAATCCTAAGCTTATATTTACAAGCTTTTTAGTATCATTAAAAAGAGGAAGTTTTCCTATATTCATTAATAATATCTGTCTAAACATTTAGGTTAATTTTTAATGATAATATGGTTATGTAGTTTTAGTAACAATTTTATTCAACTGTTTTCCACTAGAGATTATTGTTGTTACTAGAAAAACCACTAAAAATTATTAGTTGTCACTTAGAAAAGGAACCAGTTTTTCTTTTGCTTTAAGAAAACATATAAATTGAGATCGAAATCTGGTAACACTCTCTCGAAAAAATTCAGTTGTACCGGGTCCGCCAAGTTTTATGTTCACCCCGACAATCAAGAGTTCTAATTACGTAAGGGTAGCCAAATTTTACATACTGAATTGAAAGTTTATGAAGCGTCTTATCATGAAATGTTATCTATTTGTAATAATTTTTTAGGTCATTACGAGTTTTTTTCACTTTATATGAGCACTTAACATTTGTATAAATTTATTTTTGGCTACAATGTGCATTTCTTAAGTTCTAGAAGTTGAAATCGACGTCATAGCGTGGAGAATAAAATTTGTAAATTTAATGTAAATGAGGTTTTTTTTTATTTTACTGCCTTCTACGAACAATATTAAAAAACAAATATGCACTCTCGAAAAGCTAATATCCAATGCGTATACTATGTAAATTGCGTTCCTTTCCTATAACATTTAAGTTCAAAAAGTGGGGTGAACATAAAACTTGGCGGACCCTGTACAGACCACGCGTTCACGTGCAGAGCAAGAATTAGAAAATTTTGACGTTATGTTGTGTTATGATACGTTAACGTTAAGCTCTTGTTAAAAATTTAACGTTATGTTTTAACGTTACGTCAAAATTTTTAGAATTATAAAGTTTTTAACAGTGCTATGAAGTTAATTAGTGTTGTGGAAAGAATTTTGTTTTGTTTTGGTGAAGTTTAATAATAATAATCATTGGAATAGGAATGTTAAATGGAAATTTAATTTTGAATAAATTTAAATAAATTTACCTTATGTCTGAAATACAACTGGCGTTTATAATTCAACTTTTATTTATAATCCAAGATTTGTTTTTGAAGAGAAATATAATTTTGTAGAATGTCAACCTTTTTCATTCTAAATCATATGGCAACATGACGACTTTACAGTTTACTACTAATTTAATTCGGTAAATCTTTTAAGCCGCAAAAATTTTAAATTCTGTACTTTATGTAAGGTAATTATTTAGATTTTAAAGTAATCCTACTAATGATAGAAATATTAATTAACAAGACAAAGGTAATTATACTGTCTGATAATTTATTTTTCTTTCATTCTTTAATTGATATCCAATTTTCTTTTGTTTCCTTAATTTTAAATATATATATTTTTTCTCTTTCTTTTAATTTAGTTGTTTATTTGTGTGTGGTCAGTTAACAATCTTTTATAGACCTAATTTCGTTGGTGCTCTATGGAAGTAACCGGCTTGAGAAGTCTGTTATATGTAAGGAACTTGTTTTCCAATTTTACTTATAGCCGGAGCATTTTTCTTTGATGGTAAAGTGGTTTGTATTTGTATATATCTTCACTGTACTTGTGCCAGATGTCTGTTTTATGTGTTATTGGTTATCATCAATTATAAATCAAATTAAAAATTTAAAGTTTCTTTAATATTTTCATCTTGGCAAAATTCAACGGATACAAGGCCAACTTTATTAATAAAATTCATTCATAAATTAATTGATTTCACATTTCAGTACGTAATATATGTATTTCAAATAATGGTATTTAATGTCTTTGTGACATCCCTCATTACATTATTTAGTATGTGATAATACATATACGATCTTTATTGCACACCTAAGCCTACATTATTACTGAATAAATAAAATGGATGCATGAATCTGCAGCGATGTGGTCGCTGTCTGCGCTATTGTTTGATGTAATGAATGCAGTTCATTATCCGTCAGCTTTATTAGAAATTCTATGAAAACAAAGTTTTTGTAAGGTTATGGTGTTTATATGCTAAAGCAGCAAAGTACAAAAACCTTTATTCTATGTAAAGTATTCATGATAGCAGAAGGAAAAAGAAGACTTTCAACTAATAATTTTTCACATCAGTTTCGTTGATGCTTTAATCAATAATCCTCATCCTCATTCTACTGTCGTGCTAACAATATGCATAATAGAAAATACTGTGACTACTGACTAACCTCCTTAAACAGTGCCTAATGAAACTTTAAAGTTTGGGAACTTTTAGTTGATACTCCCTTAATTGGATAATAGTAGATTAATAAATGTACACGTCATCGTATAGAAAAGTGAGCATCAGTTAATTACTCCCCTAATTGCTTGTCGCTCACTTGTCAAAGCAGCTACGTCTTCAAGCATTTGATATTGCAGAGTTTAAAGTTACCCGCTGGTATTTACTTGCAAAAATTGACATTAAAATGTAATTCTAGGAAATTTGTAGAACTCTGTTTCAAGATTAGTTTGAGTTTTTTTTCACCATTTTGTTTATTTATTATTTTAATAAGCTATGTACAACTCTGTGGTGCCACTCTCTACGTAATTGAAGTTTCGCTTTGAACACGATTTAGTTTCAATTTAAACTTAGAGTAATAAAAACAAATAAAATTACAAAATGTTTTAAACATTTCGTATTTATGAAATAAATAAAGATTAGTAAAAGTTTCACAGTTTTATTAAAATACAACCTGACAATATTGTTTCGACAGCTATGCTGTCATTATCAAAGGTAATATAATTATAAACAAACACGTCGCTAAGGTAGATACAAAAATAGGTAACTAGATAAAATAATAATAATAATCAGAATTAAATATCTAATACTTCCAGTAACGGAGAATTACTGAGCTCAAGTTGTTCATTCATTAAAGGTACCCTGAGTTTGTGTTTGTATATCTCAAAGGCTTCTAAAATGTCTAATTTGCGTTTGTTATTACAAAAATGTAGGAATTTAATATTATTTTGAGGAGTCATTGTGTGATTTTGTTCTAAAAGGTGTTTGGCGTAATTCGATTTTTCAGGATGTTTATTTTTGTAATGACGTACATGTTCTTTATATCTTATGTCAAAATTTCGAAGTGTTTGCCCAATGTATACCGAACTACAAATAGAACAATTTAAACGGTAAATGCCCGAATTCATGATATCATGTATTCTGTCTTTAGCATTAAATAAAAATGAAAAAGTGTCAGTGTTGGTTTTAAATGTTATTTTATAATTGTTGGTTTTTATAATAACAACAAAAGGAAACACTTGGTGGAACTTTCTTAGTTTATAGGATCGGTACCCATTATTCTTCAACGATCTCAAAACTGTCTTCTGGTTCAAATCAACTTTTTCAGCAAATATTCGGCAAGATATTTTTGTATTTTTAAGATTGTCAGTACAAACCAATATTTCTTTCATTATTTCTAGTCACTTAATAATTTATGCGTTTCAAAGATGTTAATAATCTCGTGTGATGTGGATAGAGCAGGAGACCTAAGCGACGGTAGGAAAGGTGCGTTAAATAAAGCCTTAATACTTTGAATTAGCATTGCAGTACCATTTAATAAGGCCGTTAGAAGAAATTGATCCTTAAGTTAAGTTAAAAAACGCGCAAAACCAAATAGAACTCTAAGATGACAGTTTTGAAGATTTCTTGGGTTGAAAATCATAAATGATGAAAGTGACTACTGTTACAGCAACAGAGAAGAGTTGCAAGTTGCAAACTTCTTCTAGTAAGTTTCATTATCTGGCAGCAAATTTCTGTTACCAGAAATGGCTTCAGCAGTGTTCTTCATCGTACAGTGTATTGACAAATGAACTTATAAACAAATAAACTTATTGTGAATTTGTGAACTTGGTCAACTGTGAATATGAGAGAATTTTCCATTTTACCATTGAACTTATGTGATGTGGTCATGTCAACTAGTGCCGGCCTTAGCCCTTTTGGCACCCTTGGGCAGGGTCCTTCAGAGCGCCCTTATTAACTTTAAAAAGTTACTGTTATCAAATGATTTTACCAATTTCGGCGTCCCACACAACCTAGCACCCTCGGGCAGAGTCCTTCTGAGCACCCTTATTAACTTTAAAAAGTTACTGTTATCGAATGATTTTACCAATTTCGGTGTCCCATACAGCCTAGCGCTCGACCTCGCACCCCCCAAAGGCCGGCACTGATGTCAACTAATGTTGCCAGATTTTTCGAATTTTAAGCCAGTTAACTTTCAGTAATAATCGAGAGGTAAAATTGTTCTTTATGAAAAGGTGCGTATAAATATACCGGGTTACGTTTGACAAATCTTCATGCTTAATATGGCCAAGTTTAAATTTTTAAATCTTCTTGTGTAATGATCGATGCCAGACTTATTTTTTATAAAATCAGCGATGCTGTTACCAGATTACTTCAGTAATTTACATCATCAGTAGTTTACAGTAATCTAAATATAGCTATCAATTGTTAAGGAAATATGCCTATCAATGTCCTGTTAATTCAACTCAAGCTACCGGTCTTGGCGACATCTTTGTCTTGTGTTACTTTTGATTTGTGGTGTACTGATAGTCTTCTGTTGCAACTGACAATTTTTTATGTTGCATTTAATTATTAGCCATTGTACGTAGCAAAAGTTATGATTGTATAACATATAACATTCGTGTTACTTTGACAGTTTGAAAAGTTTCAGTTTTAATTAGTTAATTTATTTTTGAACGAGGAGTCGGGATGTCGGAATATCCTTCGTACCTCATGGTACTGATTCTATAATCATTTGACGGACCCTAGTATAATTTAGCCACATCTGGGGGAATTCTAGCAGAGAACCTTCCGTCAAGGTGGTAATCGTCTTTTCAACAACCTAGGACACTTCCGTCTGCAGCGGATGTGAAAATGAATATATTATGTACCTTCTCTTCGTGCCTCAAATTAGAATTCATTGTTTAAGCTTGAGTACTTCTTACAGTTAATAAGTTAGCTACCTACTTAATTTTACGCACTTTGCATATAACCTATCAATAGCAATCAACAAAATTTAAAAATGTCTTTGTTTATGAATCGGGCGTACCACACTTACCCTATACTTATTACTCTTATTAGCAAAGCCATTCCCTGCTGTGAAGTATAATAATTAGGAAATAAATATGGGTAATGTGAAAATTTATATTGCTATAATATTTTTAATTAATTAATCTATAGGGCGTTTTCTGAGATCTCATACAACATTATTTAACTTGGTTTTAACTAATTATTATAAGTAAACCAGTTACCCCGTATTTCTTTGCTTAAACGGTCGTACCAAACTTACGCGATGCTTGTTAGCAAAGTCATTACGAGTTTATAATTATGAAGTAAACGAATCATTTCTAAATATTTTTAACTGTATTATTTTAATTTTTCAATATTTTTCAACATTACATTGCATTTTGCATCCAAGATTTTGTTTACGATAACCACGTAAGTACTGACTTGTTATAGAGCTTCGATATTTGAATTATTTTATTCTTTATTTAATATATAAAGTATTTAAATATATACAGGATCCGCTCCGAAAGTTGTTATTGTTCTTTATTTATATAAATATTACTGATGATTGAATTTGTTATATACATTTGCATCCTATATGTTGTACATTGTCTTTTTTAACTTGTTGCACTATTATTTTCATTATTACATTTTTTATTATAAACCCTATCTGACACTCATATCTTCTACTGAAGGTAAGTTTATGGATGTATTTTGTAACCGAATATTTAGAAATTTAATACCATTGAGACTAGTTGGACGTAACAAATGATTAATGGCGCACAAAAAGTTACAAGATTAAAATTTGAATATTTGTTTCCAATCTCCGACATTCTGAACTTATCGCACGACCACTTCCAACTATGACTGGCCAAGTTTTCCAAATTTCCACCCCCTATTTAGGAAATAAATGTGTGGCAAATATTTTGGGATATCGATTCATTACTAAGTTTAAGTTAAGTTTATAAGTTTCGAATAAAACTATATAGTTAGTTAATATATTTGCACTATTTTGTTTGTTATTTTCATGAATTTCATGACACTATTGTATTTTACCCAATATAGCATTTTAGTATAAGCTATTTGTTCTTACTTATAAGTGAAGTTTACAGGTTCTAACAGTTTTACAGAGAACGAACAATTGTAGTGCATACACTGAACTCTTATTTACTAGAAGAGGCATTATGATTATGTATGAAGCAGATGTCGCCAACATAACCTCTAAATTTGACTTATGTTTGTTTACAACTCCCACAGCACCAGTGGCGCCTAGTCAATCAAGGCTACATTTATAGTTTATAAAAGCCAGAAAATTAGCTTAAATTAATAAGTAGCAATTTGGTTAATTTTTCACTGTTATAATTACACTAATATTAGTAACTGTGTAAACAGAAATGTAAGTTGTTTCAATAAAACATATGTATTGTATTCTTCTCATTATGCAATGCATTTGTAAAAATATAATTATATCGATTCAGGTAAAATCCTCATGTAACGTCTATGGTAACTGTGTCAATCTACACAAAATAACTGAAAATACTCACTTATGAAAAGAGAGTGATTTTCCTTTTCTGTACAAAGTTCCACAAACACTACATGAATTCACCATTTTATTAATAAACTATTCACAGTTTACTATATTTCTTTAAATTTACGTATAATAAAAAATTATTACTTTACTCAGCTGTTGCTGATTGGTCGTTGGTCATATTTACGTCACCTTACTGAACAAACCAATCGAAAGCAGTGTCCGTAGTAAACAAATAAAGAGGTTATCCGGGCTATAAATATTCCTATCATATGCCGTTTCTAGTAAATAAGAGTTCAGTGAGTGCATACATTGGCATAACCTGACAAATCATAATTAGTAGATGTCACTATGTTCAATAATCCAAGTAACCATACTCGAATGCAGAATCTAGTAGTGGCAAAATTTCTTCAAACAGAATCAAACTTAGCAGTAAATACTGTAAGACAGGTCAAAATTGTAAACTCCAATATTTAAAACTAAGTAATAGTTTCTCTACGTTCTCTACGTAAAAAATCTACTCTTTGTGTCAAAGGTTTGACTACACAGCATTTCATACATCAAGTTCAGTACGGGGAAGATAGGGCAATGTAAATTTTGTAGTACTGTATTATTTTCTGTGTTGGGTGGGAGTAAAAGACGATTTGTAGTTAATAAGGTTTATTCTTGTACTTTTAATAGTGAGAGAATGAACGCTTTCTCTTTAGTTTATGAATATTTTTCTGACTCCTGTTTACATTTTGTTGCCTTGGATACTACAAATTATCTAAGGCACCGGTGATCATTACAGTACTATTCTGGTCAACGTTGCCACTTCTTGCAAGCGATCGACGGGTCGGTCTAAATTTACTGGAAGTAAAATAACAAGTTTCCAACCAAAATTTAATGCCGCTAATTTTACCTAATATTATACAGTCGATTTCACGTATAAAAACTAAACCTACACAATGTGTAAATGAACTTGTAAATAAAAGAAATTCAAAATTATGTTTTTCTAGTCAATATTTAAAGTCGCCATTTAAAAACGCTATCCTTGACCTACAGTTTCGATATTTTAATTTGCTTTTTAAAACCTGAACAGATAAAAACGCAAAATAACGTGAATACATATATGTTAAACGGCTTCATAGTAACACTCCACACAGGTTTAATATTAAATTTTGAATTTAGTGTTGAAAGTGTTTACCAATCACATAACTATTAACAGGCCTCAGTATGGAATACTCAAGGATAACTAACATATTATTTATGCTAAATAAAAGCGTTTCTCTTTGTACTTACATTTATAAGGAATTTTAAACAAATTATTCTTAATTGATGCAGTAATAAAAGTAAGAAAATTGTTTTTAGTTATTCCCAAATAACGAGATTTTAATGGGTGCATAATTGTTGCCTCCTAATCTTTAATGAGACAATTATTCTATACATATATTTAAAAAGTTTCCTCGTATTTAAGTTATTAATTTGTCAACAATGATAATTGTTGATAATAACATTTAGAGCTTCGATTATTTCTATTCTGCTTTTTTTTATTTTTGTACCAAGTCTTGATGAAGTATTGGCTCACGTAATTGTTAAGGAAAACCTGGACAACATCTAAATGTCTCAGAAAGGCAAATAATAATTAATCTTACTATCATTTCAGTGTTTTTTAGTGAATTTAAATCGCGATGGTAATAATTCCATATCAAATATAGTGAAGCTAGTGTCCGAAATGAGTTGTATTTCTGAAAAGATGAAAAGAGAGAGAAGACAACAACTAAAAGAAGGGCCTAAGAAAATAAGTAAGTACGATGAAGGAGTCAGGGGTTATGTTCGTAGACCAGTACAACAATTCTAATGAATATTTATCCACTTTTTCACGGACCACATTTATCGTTTGTTATGCCATGTGAACTTCGAGTTTATAAAGCGCGGTAGAAAATCAGTATAATTAATTAGAAGCAGAGAGCAAATCTCACGGCGTTATATTATCTGCGCTAAATTCGTCGATACCCTGAAGAAAGTTATAATATAGTGTACAGTCTGGAACTAATATTATTTATATCCATTCTAATAGTTGTAAAATTATACATTCCCTTTTAAAGTAATTTTTCTTTGCATAAAACTAGTTTCAGACTTGAATCATTACTCCCAAGACTGTACCAGACTGTACCTAAATGAATCCTGGTTGTGTAGGCCTGGTTAAATGTAGACTACAATGTATCAAAGGAATGGGTAGATAAATCGATTAAATTGACTACAAATGCATTTATTCGTGGTCTGATAGCAGACTTAAAAGCTCCTACAGCACGTAGGACCAGTTTTATTCTGTTACATGCAAGTCAGGCAAGTCAAAATGGTTTCGCCGATGGAGCAGAACTCACTTTTCTCGCGTACAAGAATACCTAGGACTATCACGATGAAATGAATGGTCCCACTCTTAAAACGTTATTGGAAAGTCAGTCCTATCCTATTTCTAGAAAAGACAGTTGTTGTAATGAACAATGTTTCTTACCATAGCAGAAAATACATTCTTAACAGCATGTCTGATAAGGAAGAAATACAGATGTGAATTCGGTTAAAAGATTTGTACGAATTTTGAAGAAAATTGTCTAAACATAAAGCTGTTAGAAGAACTCAATGCAAATTATGATCTATACATAATTGAGAATATTGCAAAACGTAATATCAAGATTTTGCGGCTACCACTCTACACTGCGGACTAAAGCCGATTGAAAACGTGTGGAGCGAAGTAAAAATATATATCTAGCCGACCATAATAAGACTTTTAAAGAAGATGAAGTGCCAAATTTAAATACGGAAGCATATTCAGAAGTTACGCTGGAAAAGTTGAAAAAAAAGTTACGTACACGAAAATTTTGAAAAGTTTGTAAATAGTTCACTTTTATATCTGTAATTAAAAATGTTTTTATGTGTAATTTTGTTAAAGAGATATTTTAAATTAAAATCCATGTTAAACGAGGTAAGGTAATTAGTAGGAGATTAGTGCTTGGAAATACAAAAGCATATTATCGCCGATGATAAACGCATGATTTAAATATAGTCAGATTTACTATAATATGGCACCTAAATATGTTTCAAGTTTGTTCTAGGTTAAGTTTATAACGTTGAAATTCACAACCCATTGATTGTTTGACGGTCACTGTTTAAAACCAAGCTTCTCCGTTAGTTGGTTGTCACTGGTTTTCCCTTCCCTCTTGATCGTAAATTCGCGCCAGCTCTCGCGCATTCTCAATGAGGCAGTTGATATAACAAAATGGTGAGCTTTTGCATTAGATGTTAAATGTGGGATGAAATAGAAAATTGGTTTTGATATAATTCGCTTTAGCGGAGAAAATCTCGCATTCAACAAAATGATCATCTGATTGTTTATATGTGATCAATCGTCAATTAGACGGATTAGGTTCTAGTGTTAACCATTTAGGTAGACCTTTTTTATTTTCCACCATGTGCTTAAAATCTCATTTAAAATCTTTTTCTATTTTAGGTAACATTTCCCTATCAGTTACCTTGAAGGAATCGTGTAATAAAAGAACTTTCAGTTTATCGAAAGGTAAAATTCTTTTCAAATATTTAAATTTAATGCCATATACAGGATGATTTATTTTTATGTGTTTTTTTGGGTTTCGTTGCTCGTCGTTTTTTTTTCTATTCCTGCCCCTTTGACTTCGGGTTGAGTTTAATTTGAAGGTCTTCCCCTTTGGGTTCGTACCTGCATACACAAGTACAGGGTTGAATGTAACAAGATTATACCGGAGGGTGAAACGAAAAACCCTAATCATGGCTTTTAAACCGTACTGTATCATCCGAGGGTCATCGAATGGTGGGATGTTTGTTTGAAACTGTATGTATATGTATATTGTGTTATTTTATCTATGTTTATATATATTTATAAAACGTTTATACAATTTATTTATTCATGCATGTTAGTTTTAAGTGGAAGTTAAAGCGAGATCTCAAGTAGCGAAATTATCATAGGGTAGTTTTTAAGATTTACAACCAGCTGTGATACAAATTACCATTCTGTTAATTTTACTAGACATTAAAATCCTTAATCAATATAATTACCGTTTACAATTTGCATTAAACAATAAAGCCCTATTTAGAAAGTTTACATTTCACTACATGTTTGTGTTTTATTTTATTTATTACTATTTACTTATTGCGTGGTTTTAATATTTGCTTTCCAGCTTAAACCTGTAAGTATATGCACCGTACGACCAAAATTGTGGAAGTTGTCTATATGTTAGTAAAAGATCTATTTCTTCGTTTATCTAATAAGTTTGGAGCTTTAGTAGTGAAGATTGTTTTAAAACGAAGTGGCGCTTGCTTTTTTTCTCTTGTATATCTTGTATTACCCCGCCCCTCTCCGACTTATTGGGGTTAGCCGGCAAAAACTAAAGTAGTATTATTTAGGTCAAGCTGATACTTCCAGCATGGCTATATTTTGGTAGGTTTGGTATTTATATATATATATATATATATATATATATATATATATATATATATATATATATATATATATATTTATAAAAGTAGCCTTTGTGATTCCTTAGGCTATAAGTTCACTGTTTACATATAACTACTACATATTATAAATATGCAAAACTCACCTTGCATTGACCATTGAGTTCGATCTGAAAAACCAAAATGAAACTGAACTTAAAACAAATTCTTAGTTATATGGTGCAGTGCACAACGAAATATGTATGTTTCTATGGTGTGAGTGGTAGGAGTAGTAATTGAATCATACAATCAAATAGCAAAAGCAATAAAAGAAAGCTTCTTTAAAGAATTATTTAGAGCAAATTAAAAAAATTATTAAGTGCTAAATAGATATTTCGAATAAGTATCACCTTGCCCAAATATCGCACAGAATTTATCAATTAGAAATCGAATGGAAATAAGTAAGAAATTATTTATCTTATAAGCTTTAAGTCAAAAAAGAAAACCATAAACTTTACAGCTTTTCAACTCATATAAAATCTTAAAGAAGAACAACCTTAACAAAACTCACTCGGTTTTCTTTAATGGGCAGGTTAAATTTGTTAAATTACTTATAAAATGTTGGAGTTCTAAAACAGATTTATTGCAATACTTAAAAAGGTCCCGTGTTATGCAAGAACGTAATAAATTAACGATTTAATTCTGCTTGCTAGCTGAAATTAGGCTGAAAATATAGATTTTCTCCCTTCATCCCCCTAATTTAATTTTCTTGATTTATTTTGTTATTAAGTTTATTTTCATTTTTTAAATAAATAAACCAGGATTTGCATTTCATCAGAAATTGTTCGCAATAATTAAAAATTGATTGAATAGCCAGGGGAGCAACTCTAAAACAACTCTATTATCTTAATATTGACAGTTCGACTGCTATCACATCTGTTTCTATATATTAATAGCATAAATCAATACAGTAAATTATGTACATTATCTGTGTAAAGTGAGATTATAAGCAAACTGTAGTGAGGTTAAATACGTATAAGTCTCTGTTATCCACAACTATGGTTTACTCAGAGTTTCCGTCTCACCGTTGATAATATTTGTTTATTCTAGTTGCTCTCTCTCTCTCCTTTTGCCTAGTTTTCCTATCTAATAATATCGATTTAACTCCTGAAACCTTTATGCTTGCTTTTACAATAGTAACAATGGAACATCTGCAAATCATAGAGGTACTATGATCTCTTTGTGCAAGGAATCTTTGTGTTACGTCAAGTTTCTCATTTGGAGTTACACAGAACATCAGATTTAGGATTGTAACTACAGAAAAAGAGATCATAGACTCCAACACCAATTTGAGATCAAATGTGAAAAAGATATTAAAGATAAACACAATACTGTATATCATGGGTAACAGTTTAAACATTTTATTTCTATGCTCGTAACAAGAGGATTGCATATAGACTCTTTATTATATTTTTTATGATGTAGGATTGAGTACGTATATTGAAACTCTTCTTGTCCGTATCGCTTTCAAATCCATCTTAATACCCTTTTATTGAATAGGGTTGTTTTCTTTTCTAAAATACAGTTCATGGGATGTGGAATATAGAAACCAATAATAAAGTTAGCTATAAAGTTGTTTCATAGCCACAAACGGGGGAGATTTATTTTTCTAATTTACGGATAACATTAATACCTGACTATTTTGATAAATATAATAATCCCGATTAAGTGGGCGAATGTATATTATAATCAATTTATTGGAGGTCAGAGTTCTATCCATTTTCTCGCTAGTTTTATTTGTAATATTCGTTTCCTTTCCTTTTGTTTCTTTGCAGGTTTTGTGAGAATGTCCGTAGGCAAAATAAACAGAATTCCGCAATATTTTGTATTATGCAAGGAATTTGTGGTTTTGCAACACTACAGCGATTCAACCTGCATTCTAATAAATCGATTGTGAATATGAAAATTTAGTTCAACGTAGAAAAATTCAGAAAATCTCAATAATTCTCTGCATTTGAACTAAGGAAAGTGATAACTAAGTATTCTAAATTTCATTAAGATTATTTATTGAAATAAATCTAAGCAACCGCACAAAATAAATGAATTGTCTAGACCAGCGGTTCCCAACCTTTTTCGTTCGCGGACCGCCAAACGACGTAGCATTTGCTTGCGGATCTGTAAGGTAAAAAATTAAAGAAAATATTTCTCAAAATAAATCTTATAATAATAAATTTACTTTTACACTGTAAAAGAACAATCTAAAATAAATAAATATATTTATATTCTTTATAATAACAAAAGTCGGTTTTCGTACCTCATCCGCTTCCCGCAATCCAAACTTCGAACGACCAAAACTGGGACCGGCCCAAAATCAGCGAGTACCGAGAGGCTGGAGTTTTTCTCTTTTCGTCAAACGAACGTCGAAAAACGATCGCAGGGCGGGTGCGGTGCCAAAGACCATAACTGGGTTCTAGACACCTAGGACGTTCCATCGTTCAAAACCAGAACAAGATATTTCGACAGGGAGCAGAGACGTTGGCGAGTGGGTTTCGGAAGCGGCGCTCAAAAACGGTAATGGGTTCAAACGACCCAGAGGGCAACTATATAAGACCTCCAGAGGTGGTTTTCACTTAGGAACCCGATTAGGCTGAGGGCGGGGATATTACTTTGACACGATTCTCGGGCGTAAAACGAATGAAAAATTTCGAGTGTCTCGGCTGTAAGTTTTTTCTTATGATTTTACACGGCATTTAAAGGGGGAAACATTTTAAGATTGCCCGTTGTTTGACGCCAAGATAATCGTTTTGACAGTCGCCTCTCGAAAACGGGCGGAGCTCCCTACAGAGGAGCTAAGGAAAAACCAATAGATGTTGACCAACACATGTTCGATCACTCCCAAAAACCTCATCTCACCCCTAGGGGTAGTGCGCTGGCAAAGATTCAGTTTTTCAGATTTTCACTCCGACCTACAGTAAGGCGGAGGCAGTTTTTCGCAGCCTCCGCCTAAACGATTTACCGGAGACGGTCGAGACTTCAAATCCGAGACACGAACTACCAAACGCATCGACAACAAAAAACGGTCTGAATCGAAGCGAGTTTTGAGGCCCCTCAAAACCGCGAAACCCGGATGTTGATCGTTCGCGTCAATCGGGGACGCAAGACAAATATTCTGTTAGTTTCCGGTATGCCTAGACCCATGTGCGTCAAACCCGCTTAAAAATTCTAAAATGGGAGATCCTCCTTATTACCTATTACTGGATATTACCTTACTACATAGATACGGAACAGGCGTATTATATATCACATATGTATAAATGTATATATAGTGCCAGCTCCGTATAAAAGTCAGAGATTACTCTTGGTCAACTCCGATAAACTATTTGACCCTACGTTAGCTACGGGATAACACTAATTAACATTTATTTTTCAGTAAAATTTTGAAAGTACTGTTATTTCTCTGCGGACCAACAAAAATCTCTGACGGATCGGCGGTTGGGAAGCGCTGGTCTTAGAGCATCGTACATATATATCAGACCATCATACATATTGTAATGATGTAGACGTAAATTTCCGTACACGTTGTGCATTAAATGTTAATGCTATGCTCAGTCGTTTGATTATTGTTATTATTAATTGAAAAAATCTCAATGCTAGTTACATATACCTTTTATTTCTATACATCACTTTACTTTAATACTTAAACTGCAAGTCTATTTTATGCAGTTTAATATATTGTAATTTATTCTACTTATATTCCATAATATATTATAATTTATTTTAATCATATTCCACTTAATGTAAATGCTATTTAAATTAAGTCAGTTCTAGAGTGCAAAGGTTCTCTTGAAACCAAGCACAAGCTAAATATAGCAACTTTATCAGGCCACGTTAGCTATGTATTACTTCTCAGAACCGTGGGAGTCAAAGTAAGTACGAAATCAAACAAAGAAACACTGTAGCCACAACCTATAAATACAGCATCGAACTGCAACCTTGTTAGAGTTAATCCATCCAGCAAGCAGTAACGTACTTGACGACCGAGCAACTAAGTGTAGTATTTGTAATACGTAAAGGTCAGATTTGTCGGTTTAGCAAATTTGTGTATTTACCAATAAATACTTTATTAAATTCTGGTCTTCAACCCTTTTTTAAATTAACTTTAACATGAGTTAAACATTCTAATATGTAAATTGAAGGTAGTGTACAGATACCAAGCTGTATAAATGCGAGTAATGTAAATGTCATATCATGTAACCATTTTATAAAATTTCTTTTAATACCTTTAAAATTTGATCTATTGATATATAAAATTTATCTCTTCCTCATTTAATTGCTTGATATTTTCTCGTTGGTAATTTCTCTTTTATTAACAGGTTTCTTTTATTACCTAAGAGCTTTCTTATAATCAGGATGTAAGATCACTTGTACCTGTTATCAACTCAAGCTTTGTTGAGGGGTTTATTAAATACAGAATCTAGTTATTCTCTGCACAAAGGCTTAAAAAGACTGTTTTTTATAAACTTTTTAATATATAAATTTTTTAGTATATTGGGATGTTATAAACTATAAATAAATAATAATTATGATTTTATTTAAAATGCCCTACGTTCAGGAGACAAACTTTGGGGATGTTATTTGAAATAAATAAATAATCTCTATATTTATGAAATTTATTTGAAACTTATGAGGTGATATAATAATACTCTGGATATTTAATCTGATTTGGCTAGTTTAATGAAATTTACATTAAAGAACCCAATAGCTTTTCTTTTTCCCAATAGGCTAACTCAGTTTTGATTCGATTGAGCGAGAGATAAAAAATATATATTGATCTTATTAATTCCTGTACGTGGAAGAAAAAACTTACTACAGACCACGCCTGAAATGCTGCATCTGGATGAGAAATACTCTATATTAAATCTATATATAAAGTTTGATAAATAATTGATGAATAATAAAAACAATTATTTAAAATAATAAAAACACTGGTTTTATTTATTAAAAATAAGATTACTAAAAAGAAAAGTATAGGTTTCAACACAAAAACTATTGAGAAGAACTCTCTTTAATTTATTAAAATGAATTGTTAATTTGTGAATGTTATGACATAGGTATCACCACACGTTTCATTTGAATAAACTAATGTCAAAAAATTTAAAAATAATTTAACTTTAATGAACAGCAAAAAAACAAAGAAATGTGTTCTATGAAGAACTTATTAAAAAGAAAACAAATTTATTTAAATTATGCTCAAGTTGTTAATGTTTCTGATCAGAGAACAAAATTTGAAATTCGACCAATCTTGTATATAGTGTAATAAGAATCCAACACATATGTGGCGCTAAAATTCACTTCACTAATATTCTGTTATGCAAAATTGGTAACAACAAACTGGCCAAACAGCTGTTGTCGATAATCCATACAAAATATTTCAATCGTTGACGAAAAATTTGGTGTCTTGGTGTCGAAAGGATTGACGTTTGTTTGCAAACGAAGACGCGTTGGTTTACTCTAACCGTACTTTTAATTTTCAGAAATTAATCTGGATCCGAGAATAGGTTCCACCTATATGCTTTTATTGACTGACTTTGTTCTTTTTCGAAAGCCCTTTTATACGTTTACGGAAAAACATTTGAAACAACAACGAAATCGCACAAAAATTCTGAATGTCGGAAATGTCATGACGTCACAAATGAAAACATATGTTAAAAATTAACACTAATCTTAATTCTAAAAAGATGAAAAAATAGCTGGTAAAGAGGCAATCAAAACAACACACTTATGGTCTAAAATCAGAGAAAATCAAGAAAAACGATCAACGGTCACGAAACTCATTAAAACTTAATTACATTAGAAACTAAATGATCTCCTGCTACCTCTGTACATGGAATATTTACATAGTTACACAAGGTAACTCAATCATATGGAGTTTACACAAATTATATTTACATACTAAAAAAACTTAACTTATAGATCTGATTACACCGTTCTTGTGATCAAAAGATGCTTCTACAGGTTTCAACAAAATAGAAACATAAACTGAATAAAACTATTCTCGTCTAGAATACAGTACTCCAGGTGACTTGCTCCCAACAAAGATGTAAAACATCAAATTAATACAAAAATTTCCAAAATCAATAAACATCAATACTGCCGAATATCTTCATTTAAATAACATAACTTTAAACAAATACAGGAATCAATAAGTTAATTGTAACATAATGAACTTCCAGATAATGATCTATTTTGACTATTTCCAGTGAAATATCTACCCGAAAAAATTTCACTTTTTTCACGAAAAAATTTCACACAAAATTATTTCACTTTTAATAATATAATTTATTTACAGAAAGATGGTTTACCTATGGGTAATTCTCTGAGTCCTCTATTAGCTAACATATTTATCGATAATTTAGAAGATCGAATATTTGAATTAGATCTTTCTAAACACATTATTTTTTGGTTTCGTTACGTTGATGACATTTTAGCTTGTTTTGACAGTTATTGTGAGGTTATCAATGAATTTTTAATTCTTATTAACAGTCTTCACACAAACATCACGTTTACACTAGAAACAGAACAAAATAGAGCTATTAACTTTTTGATTTAACTATTACAATTAATACAAACAATGAATTTGATTCTTCCATATACAGAAAACCCACAAGCACAGACGTCACTATTCCTAACGATTCATGTCATCATAAACTAGCGGCTTATAGATCTTTAGTACACCGAGCTTTAACTACTCCAATGAAACGATTACATTTTGATAAAGAAATCTCAATCATCAAACAATTAGCATATGCAAACCATTATAACCATAACATGATTGACACTTTAATTCAACAAAAAGATTATAGGTTAGCTATCAAAAGAATATTTCCAATTGACACTCAAATACAAGACACAAACTACATATCAATACCATACTTTGGCAAGATATCAGAACAAATTGCAACTATACTAAGAAAAACCACCAGTTACAAAATAACCTATAAAACTAACACCAACACCTTTTCATTTTTATTCAATGCTAAAGACAAAACACAAGATATCATGAAATCCGGCATTTACATGAAAAGGCAAAACCTAACTTATATGTTCAAATAGACCACTTGATTATTTTTCTTGTAATTTGTGAACATTAATTTGTAATCGTGAAATTTCACGAGAAAATATGTGATACTATGCCCCTCCTATCAGTTTGTCGTATTCTTTTAGGTTAACATTAACTGTTCTTACTATATGTAGAAGTAGATACTATTCATAATAAATTCATAGCTATAACTAAAATAGGTGTGATTAAAGATTCATTAAACTTCATAAAATGTGTTTTATACTCATACCTTTCAGCTGCCATATACGAAGTTTAATTTCACTTGGAAGCATTTTCACATGTTTATTAACGTATATGATTTAATTATTAATATAATTTCATATTATCGCTTATAATTCCAATTTTGAGACCTAAGGGAAGCTTAATATTTCTCTAAAATTAGACATAAAGTCAGTTTTAACGAACTTAAGGCAGATAAATATTCGAAACCTACATGTAGATGAACATAATATACAACATAGAGTGGTGTAGGATTGTTAAACCTTTTACGTAACCGCAACATTTGCTCCTATTGTGCACGACGCGCCGCGACGTTTCGCTAACTTACACAATTAATGTAGTAGGGCTTGCAATAATTGCGGTTCTTTGTTGTAAATTTTATACAGACAAGATTCAATTTATCAGTAGAAAGTACAGCAGAAAATTTGCGAGAAAGGTCTGATATATTCTACATTATTAATAAATTGTATAAAAGAGAGGTTAGTTGTCACTTCCCAACAATGACTGCTGTGTCGATATAAGTAATGAACCTTTCTTCAGTTAATTATACAAAATTTTGTAATTTACATGAAAAATTGGTCTTTAACTACGTACACAACTTACTGCACTAAGCGGTTTGCGGTTAGTTTGCTAACTACATACCACCCATATGGTTACACATAACAATATGAATTAGGGAAATTGAAGTGGCGGTAGGCTCCTTGTAAAACATTGTGTATACCTTGGTAATGTACTGTTTAGCGTGCTGGATTTTCACCCAACGGTCCAGATTTGAATCCTGGTACCGGCAGATCTGGTTAAGATTTTCTGCAGTTTTTCCTTAGTTGTAACACAAATGTGGGATTTGTGTTGTTCCATCTGTAAGTCGGCTGCAACCGCATTGTAAGACTACGTAATAATAATAATCGCCCCTCCCTCCCGCACAAACTTTATAGCTTCTGGGGCGTGGTTTTCCTATTATGGGTTGTAGCAATTATTATTATTATTATTAATAGTTTTAAGAAAAGCTGTTGTATTTCAATGTTTTCATAAATTATGCACAATACTCTACACGTGTAGCGGTTTGTTAGACCTTTTTCAAGAGATCTCGTCAGCTTCTAAACTACATACCAGACTCTAGCAACACACTATAGCAACACATATGATGTTATAGAAATAAACATCCAGAAAAATCTAATTATGCCAAACACCTTTAGGAACAGAACCACATTATTATGAAGATTCCACATTATTCCAGATTATGGAGTTCCACTAAGTAGGCTGGTAACAGTAAACTCTAAATCATCTTACCTTCAACTAACGAGCTCAGTACTTTATAACAATTGTTTCATTGGTGTATTCAAGATCATTTTTTTCTTTTAAGTTAACTTAAGGCTTTTAAATCCTGAGTGAAAGACGAAGCAGTATGGATTAGTTTAATTTAACATAAAGCCTATCAAGTAAATTTTTAGCGAAAGACTTCGCAGTTTACATAGACCAGTCCGAATTATCAAGTTTTTCAACTGGTTACTTTTGAAATTTAAAAATTAATGCCTTGCTGGATTTTTTTATGTCTCTTGTCATATTTTTATTCATCATATTTCCTAACAATTTATAGCAACTCTTAAAATACACCTTTAGTACCTTGTTACGTGCTAATGTCGTAGCACCCTGTATAGCTATGCTTTTGTGTTATTTTGTATAGCATTAGGGATTTTCGCATTCTCTCCTTTCAAATGCCATTTTGTTTGGAACTAACTTGCTTGTTAATAAGAGACTTCACTTCGTTTTGTTCGTTCGTTAAGCAACTTCTTTAAAAACAATAGTTTAGTGGCATCGCCGTTAAATTAATTTTCCCTTTATGTTGTGAAAAGGGAATTGCAGTTGTGCAGATCTATAATTAATTTTTGGTGTGATTTCCAATTTTATTCGTACCGTAAGAGACTTACCGATAGTTCTTTTTTGGAGGTTAGAAGCACGTTCTCGTGTTTGTAGTTTAGTTTTTTTTTACATTCAGTCTCTTATATTGTTATTCTTTTGACAGGATTCGATATTTAATCGACGTTAGCCGCATTTGGAGGCGGTATAACTATCTCGCTAGGTCACCTTCCATCTAAGGTATTTATAAACTGTTTGCTTGGTGCATTCTGGTAATTTGGTTTTATTTGTTACAGACCTTTTTATTATCTTTCTGGTTTATATTATTCTTTTTATTTTTATCTCTATACATTTTGTTGTATATTTGAGTTGTTAAAACATCACTACGCTGAGTTTGCCACGTACAGTTACCTGGTTGGTGGCGTTCCTATCCAGATTTGAAGAACACCTGTATCGTGAGTCTCTTATATTATAGCAACTATTAGTAGCAGCAATAACGTTCGACAATCCTTTATTGCTAAATATAAAGCATTTCTGTATATTTGTATATTATAATTTTTCTGTGTTAAATGGTATTTCCCCAGTGTGCGTGTAGCACTCATATCTATGAATCTATTGCATATAGCTACATTATATGATTAGTTTACCTTGTTAGGGATATTTGCGAGTGTGTATAGGTATAACCTTTGCTCCGTATATGTTAAACAATTAAAATCTGACGATTAATTATTGCACAATCTCTATATCACATATATTTATTTATCTATATTGATTATTATTATATTGATTTAGAGTAAATAGTGGACGCTCGCATGAATTCTCCCTCCGTTCAAATTTGTATATAAAAATCAATAACCTACTTTTAATATTTGCCAAGGCTATTTCGCCGTTATTAAAAATATCACACCTGATTAATTTACCTGATTTGCTAATTTGTTTATTTGTTAATAAAGCACTGTATATCTCACTTGAATACTTATTATTTATATGTGTGGTATTTGGGGTTTATATTTACAGCCATCGAGGAATCAATATTGGGAAAAGTCGATCACATTTGTAGTATGCAAATGTGTTGTTCTTTTCAGATTTTGTCGTCAAATACTGGAACTATTTTCGACTCTTGGCGCCCATTACAGAAGACCTCTTGTGAGACTCACGACCTCACACTAGTTAGCTGGCAGACGACAGATTTAACTGCGGTTAAAGGTTGTTACCGTTTCCCAATAAGCAGTCCCCATTTTGTGGGTAACAATCTAGCATACCTTTTGTATTGTAATCACTACTCAGTAACTATGAATAATTTATATACAACTTATAAATACCTATAAATTAATAACTAATGCAAATTAATAATATACGATAAGATGTATCTGCATTCAATCTGTTTTAAAGCAAGGTTCGAAGAAAATTAATTTTAATAATACAATATAAAAAAAACTTTATTAAAAATAAATAATTCATTGTTATGCATACTTGCAAGACTTTGAAGGATCTGTGATTGCATTTATTACAAAACTCGGAAAGCATTTATCAAATGCAAATTAAATTGCTATTGTTGTAAGGTGCAACTATTTAGGTGAAGATCCTAATTAAGAATTAAATTAATTACAAAAGGTCAACTTTGTTCCAAAGCGGATACAATATAAATTTCTACTAAAATTACATAAATTTATTCTTGTATATAAATAAGGATTATGAGGACTTTTGTTAGTAAATCATTCATTCTACAGAAGACAACACGAACAACAGTAGAAAAATGCAATTTATATTCTATGTTTTTGCTGTTTCCATAATTTCCAGTATTTGTTTTGGTAGTCCTCAATATGGCAATCATAGTAAGTGTTAAACAATTTCCTTATTGCAATTTTTTATGTGAATATAATAAAAATTTTCATTTTCAGGATGTGGAAATAATGAAGTGTACAGTGATTGTAATCCTCCAGTATCTTGTCAACTCTCATGCAGTAACTATAAAAAACCACCAGTAATTTGTCCAGCAATATGTGTGAGTGGTTGTGCTTGTCGACCTAACTTTGTGAGAAATTCTGTTGGACAGTGTATACCTCCAAAGCTTTGTTAAAACATGCTGGTGAAAAACAAGATTTACAAGATAATTTATAAGAAGATATTTGGTAAAACGATGTTACTGCACCTACAACTTAACAAATTCAATAAAATCACTAGAACACTATACATGTTGTAACACTATTATAAATATCTGGGACAGTTTTAGTAAATAAAGTATGTATAAGTGTGATATTGGTTTTTTTTTATCTATTAGCATAAAGATTAAATTTAGTTTAGAAAAATCTAGAAGAAATTTTAAGAGATTACTCAGGACACTATATTTTAACGGTGTCTCCTAACCACACTTTGTACTTGACTAACTGCCAATACGATAACGATGTAACCTTTTTCTCGGCATAAAACCTCACTAAAATTATCATAACTACCTTATTTTTTGAGTTAATTAGTTCATCCAAGTATCATTAAAGCTAGTTTTTGGATCATCAAAAGTTTTCAAAATTTTCAAAAACTTCTACTGCAGCCATTTTTATACAAAAAATTTAGAAAAAACAATTTAATATCATTTCATATGTATCTGTGGAAGGAAAAGCTTTAAGCAGAGTCTGAGACATTGAAGCACGTGAATCTAGGCGATTTTGCATGAAATTAGATAGAAGTGTTCCCGCAGCGTTTTCTTCAGTCTGCAGTAATAGTGAAACTTTGTATTGTGTGATCACTTGGCTTTTGTTTTAATAATAATAAAATAATTGCTACAACCCATAGCCTGGAAACCAGGCCCCAGAACCTATAAGCTTGTGCGGGAGGGAGGGGGCGATTATTATTAATACGTAGGCCCTAGTAGTTTGTGTCATGATCTGTGAAGTTTTTTTTATTAAATTAAGAATTGCTAAGACCAGCCGTTATAAAAGATTAAGTTCATTCATGTTTACTGTGTTTAAGAATGTTTGGTGAATATTGTTTTTAGTTGTTTTCGAAATTTTCTATTGTCTATAGATTTTTTTTGTTAAAAATGTACGTAGTTTGGGATCCCCAAAATAAGTTAAATGCGTGGTTTAATATTGAAACTAGAATTTTTAATGAATGCACAGTTGTAATTTTCTATGTGTAATAGACTTTCTAGTTTATTTTTGATTCAATATTCACATTTCAAATTTAATAATAATTATAGTACGCACGACAAACTGTTGATGTTTCTTTCATAGCCAAGATTTTGATATTTAAACAAGATTTGTTTATATCGATTTAACGTAAATTTTAAGGGAAATTCATTCCTAGGTTGTGGATTTTCCGACTTGATTAATTAAATAATAACTTTACAGTTTGGGTGGCGCCCTGCATTTTTTTTATTTGTTCATTGACCGGTTTCACAAAGCTTGATTAAGTTCTGATTAACTTAATCGCGATTAAATTTCATATCCAGAAGTATGATTGGATAAAACTTCAGGTCTCTTAATCTCAGCCAATGAGATGTCTGGATTTCAAATTTAATCACGATTAAGTTAATCAGATCTTAATCAAGCTTTGTGAAACCGACCAGATGTGTTCTATTTTTAATCAGAAGCTTTTGTGTTAATTTGAGTTAATTCGACGTCTCTACTGGGGCATAAGTTTTAAAGTAAATATAGTTGCAGAAGCATTAAGTGTTTGCCTCATGCTTGATTATTGTTTTTCATTTTGGATTTATTAAGTTGAACGAAAAAGCTATGTTCAATGTTCCTTTCTGTAATGTGCTTAAATCAATGATGGTTTCTGCCCGCTTATACTCCATATACAGAAAAAACATGAGATAAATTCATCAACAATTCATCTTTTCTTATAACTGCTTTGTATATATGCGAATTGACACTTTTGACAATTTTTTAGTTAACCCCTTTTAGATCCCGAAGCATAAAGTGAGGTAGTTGTATAAAATACAAGCTTTTTCAATATTTAGCTTAAATAATACTCATAATAAGGATATAATATGTTATTTTGAAGTAGTCATCACACCGCCTGTAAAACTGATGTAACTATATACTTTCCTCTTTTGGGTTACTTACCATTTCTTTTATTAAGTTAAAATATGCGGAAAATACGTTTATCAAAATTCTGTAACACTTCAGGCTTTAGTTTAACCTTCTACAATAACATTCCTGTTTATAAAATTAAAAGCGATAAATGAAATTTCTTTAACTGTCACTTAAGACCTTTTTGCTTAGTATAAAACACTTACTGCTTTGTATACTTGGCTCAATTATTTCCTTTATTTTAAATTTATAATCAATTTAGCACTTTCTAATTTTAAATAGGTAAAAATTAGTATTATTAGAAATTTTTTTAACTTTTATAACAAAGATTTGTTTTTGGTATTTATATAGCTTAATTTACATTCCCATATTGCTGTTGGAAAGTGTTTTACACCCTTACATCTTAATAATGTTTATTATCAGTAAATGTTTTCAGATAAACTTGCTACTCCGTAGTAAAATTTTATTCTCAGTTACATGGACAATTGATTAATGTATCAAAGATTATTATACAAGAAATTCTGTCGGAAACACGGCAAATATGTTGTATTCACGTACATAATAAATCCCTTCTAAAATATAAAAAGCTGTCTTTAAATAAATTAATTAATTCATGCTATGTGATGACCTTCAATAAGTACTCCTAGTACAGTTTTTTAAGGGTCAACGTTTGTATTTGTTTTCTTTTGGTGCAGTTTTACAAACATCTGACGTGTTATTTTACTTTAACAATCTAGTATGAAAGTTATTGTAATATTAAACAACCAGACCGCCGCGCCGGGGCGGCTTAAGTTCGGCAAATTATTGAGGATCCTTAAAATTTTTTTAAAACATTTTTTGAGAGAAAGTTTTGGTTTGCATTTAGCCAACTTCATGTTTCGCCTCATAAACCCATGTGCATTTAAACTGTATCACCATGTATAAAGTAATTCAATAAATTCATGAATATCTACTTACAGTTAAATTTTTTGTCTTCTCCCCAGTGCGATCTCGCCATGTATACCTACCTTAAACTACAAGTTTTGTTAAAAGGTTTTTCCTCACTATTTCCTCACTAAACCTTTACAAGGTTTCCATTGATGTTTTCTTTTTTTGGAAGTGCACATTTTAAACACTTTTTATTGGTTATACAATATATGGTAACTTATAAGTTTAGAATTTTTTTATTGGTTGATATTGACGTGTCATTATTTTCTGCAAAAATTGTTATAAAGAGATACTTCCTACAAGAGCATTTTCTGCGCTTAACTCTCTTGAAAAATGTGATATAGTGGTCATCCATACACTTTGTGAAACTGTTTGAAATTTCCTCATCGACTACTTTCAGCTAACTATAATATCTTTCAGCGCGTTTAGTTAGCTTTTATAATTTCACATAGGCGAATTTATATTCCGATTTATATATGCGGCAATCCATATTGTAGGGAATCATTCATCTTATTTTGATTATATTAAAATCGAAGGCCAACTGTCGGTACGGGTTGATTTATTGTAAAAACCTTTGATTAATTGTAAATTTTTTTTAGGATTTTCCCGTCTTGCCTTGTACAACGGAGCGGAACATCTATTAGAAAACAAAATCTTTAATCAGGGTAAGGTTGTTAACCTGGTGGTATTAAGGAACATCATTAACACCAGGAGGACGGTTAACAGCTTTTAGTCACCATCACTGTGACATTTTGTTTTTCTAGTGAAAAAATTGTAAATGTTTCTTTTCTCGTACTATCAGGTTATGTGGGTAATAAACAAACTGTTTATTATTATTGTTATTATTACTGTTGTTTACCGTTTAATGGAGTATTTACATTGTTGTACGATTTAATGTAATTCTGCCTTTTCTGCAGAAAAAAATATTTGTAAGTAGGTACTATTGAATATTCTCGTTTGGTTTAAAAATAAGGTATTGCTTCCTTTTTTGTAATTTATAAAATGAATGATTATTTTTTATGATTTTTTTAATAGAAATAGTTAACAAACAAGCAAACATTGTAATTTATGATGTGTACGAACTGATATGTTATTGACTTGATTTATTGATTAATAGTTTATCTTTTTTTACATTGTTTCTGTGTATATACAAATAAAACTATAACTTTCTGTTTCTTTCATGAACTATAGTATTTCTAATTCACTTACTCGGCGGATGTTAATTTTGTAGTAGACGTTTGCTGATTTCAAATAAATATATTCCAGTTATAATTTTGTTTTATAAATTTAAATATTACATGTTTCCCTATTACCACTGTGAGCTAGCCTGTCAAAAAGTTTCCGTTATATATGTACCAATCAGAATTTGTAAAATTCTCAGCAGTCTTATTAGGTAATTTAAGTGATTTTACCTTAACCTATATTAATCGTAATAGGATTACATATACCAAGTGATTCATCTATATCTTCCAAGACCACAATTCTCATTAGTTATTAAAAAAATAGAAATCTCATAATTTAAGTCTTCTGTAATTTAAGTGATTTTACCTTAACCTATATTATATGTTAATTGTAGATTGGAGTCAGTTCTATTGGATAATTTCTAATATCCAAATTGCATATGTCTATCCTATAGCATTCCTTTACTAAGTAGTGAAAATATAAAAAGGTTAGTTAAAGTTTTTACGTACAATGAACCGTTTACGAGATATACAGCAAAGAATGTGTATAAATAAAAAAGGTCTTCTACGTCAGAGGTGGGGTAGAAACGGATACAACGTACATTATACACATGCGGTATATCTTACAAACGGTTCGTTGTACGTAAAAAATGAATATAACCTTTTTTTTGGAAATTTAATTATCTTTTATTTTAAATCGCCTTAATTGACCTACAAGCCATAGGAAGTGAGATATTTTGACCTTTGTCCTTTAATATCTTTTAACGCCGCTCGATTTTTAATATATTGTTTAAAATGGCAAAATAAAGCGATTGATATGAGCCTAACCATTATTACTATACCATGTGATTTAATTGAGTATTTTCTAAGTTATCTTTTAAGTAGTATAGCCCAGTTGTCAGACCGTAACATAGGGGTCCGTGTAACGTGTTCAAATTCTCAATTTTATAGAATTGCAAATTTTATATGCATAAATGGTATAAAAAAACCTTAGTTCGGCCCCGAGTAGTTCATCATATTTCAGTTGGATTAAAAATGCAGACGGTATTTCGAATTAAATGTTGTTCTTTTGATGCCAAGGGTCACCCTAAAACGTTTTCGTATATGATGAGATTCCTTCTAGAATAAAATTACAGATAACCTTGCTTCTAGAATAAACTTACTGACGTCTTTGTAAATACCAAAGTTCATTGCAAAGCCTTTCCACTGTTAAAAATCGTTTCTAGTAACGAAAATACAGACAAAAATTGAGATTATAAAGATAGAAAAATAATTTCGGCTTTTTAACAAGGGAATAATTTATCTGAAAACGCATTACACCCTAAATGTATGTATCCTGTACGTGCTATTTTAACTGGGATGAACTGGTTTTCATAAGTGCAGACGTATAAAGAAGCATGGCCACCTGCAGACGCAGACTTTAGGCGGTACTGTTCCGAATTTAAACGGATTATTCTAGAAGTTTTCTTACGCTGTTATTTTCCTGATTGGTGAAAGGAATGTTAACTTCCTTTGGATTGGTTGATTTAATTTTCTCTCTTTTAAACTCAAGCTTAGTATAGGGTTGCTTCCTTAATTTCAGTCAGTCGATTACAGAGTTCAATAGAATCAACAAGGGTACAAGTGACGGACCGGGCAGAGAGCGGTTTCCCGTGCCGACCTGGGGGCTTTCTCTTTGGAGAAGCCCCCGGTGAAATTATGTTGGTGTTCCTAAAATTATAGTTTTATGTATGGAACAAAGTTACCGTTTGAAAGTTATGAATTAGTTGTGTAAATACTGTTTTGTGTAGTTTGTTCCAGCACAGGAAGCAGTAAGGAGTAAGGAGTAATTTAAAGTGTTATTAGTTACCAATTTATGAAGGGAAGTTTTAGAATTCGGAATTTTTATGTTAATAATCTTTATTCGTGGAATTTCCATTTTAATCGTAAATAGTGAACAGCAGAATTTAGTCAGCTCTACTAAATCATTACGTTAAAACAATATAACCTACTAATAATAAAAATTAGTTAACAGAAACTAAAACTTGTAATTAACAAGTGTAATATTGGGATTATTGCAGTTTAGGAGTTTTAGTATCGTGGAGTAGTACCGAATTATTACAGAAATAATTTTCGTAACATCAATCAAGAAAGTTCAGTTAATTATTGCTGCATCTTTACAAGAATTCAAAGTTCTTCTTCTGTTTTTTATCTATAATTTATATGCAGGCCTTATATTTAGTGTTAAGTGAAACAAGGTCATTATTGTGATAGTGCTGTTTTTTTAAGTTTAAAGAACTGTAAAATTCTACCAGAGTATCAGAACTAATGGATATTTGTGCGATTAATGTAAGTTTTATGTAAAAACTATTTCTACCATTTCCCCTAAATAATTATGTTTTATAAATTTATGTCTATATTTTCCTTTAATAAGAATTCTTATAAGGGTGTTATTATCAAACTTTTTAGTATTGTCATTAAAGACAAGTAAATAATTTATTTTGAAATAAATGAATGTTTGAATTGAACTTTACTGTGATAATATTTGACCATTCGCTTGTGAAAGTCTTTAAAATATTTTAACCAATATTCTTTTCTGCTTGCGAATATTGAGATTCAAGGTTTTGCAATCAGATGGCGCTCATATTTAGTTTTATTATGTCTATAAAACCTTATCCTTCTTTATAATTAATAATCTATGAAAATCAGTACCTACTTCTTGAGCCGTAATTTGTCTTTAAGATCTCTCCTGCCGTGGCATTATGAAGTAACGTAAATATCGTATTTATGAGCTTTACAGTAAATATTTCGAAGTTGAGTTTGAAATTACAGTGACGTCCATCGCGCGGCGTATTTTATGTTTATAGAGAATTTAATTGTTACGCCCGAAATGCAGTATGCTTAGTATAAAACCTTGCAAAACTTTGTACGGCGAGAGAGGGCATGTTTCAGCCGCCATTTTGCTAAACGCGTTTTTACAAATATTTCGGAAACGACTGGTGCTACGAAGACAATATAAGACCTTTATCTTTTTTATTTAAACAATTTTTTCGTAAAAATACGTTTAATTGTAATGTCAGCCGTTTGCAAAAAACTAAAAAGTGAAAACTTTGTAGTGTAATAACTCTTAAAATATTAATTTTACAAAAAAATTGTGGTAATAAAACAGATAGATAATTTATTTTTCTACAAGAAATGTCTATATTTTCTTTGTAGGACCAGCCGTTCTCGAGATATTTGCAAAAACGCGTTTATTAAGATGACGGCTGAAGCATACACGTTTCCTCGCAATAACTTGGTTTTTATACTCTGAACTAACAAATTCCAATAATAAAATTACTGTTGGAATTTGATGTGGGAAAAACCTCTACCGACTGGGCTATTTTGTTTTCTAATAGATGTTCCTCTCCGTTGTACAAGACAAGACGCAAAAAGCCTAAAGAAAATTTTACAATTAATAAAAAGGTGTTTACAATAAATCAAGCCGTACCGATAGTTGGACTTCGGCTTTAATATAATCAAAAAAGTCCTTTATTAAAACAAGGTATGAGGAAGTATGTTTTCAACGTTAAGAAATGTGGTATCAAGAGGTAGTAATCAATATTCTGGTATAGACATTTCATTTTTCCCCAATAAAATGAAGTAATAAATAATTTCTACGAAATTTAACAAAACTATTAGAAGAGAGAAAATGTTTTCTTTCCAAGGATATGCTGAAAGTTATCTGAAACCAAACTCTTTTCAGACAAATTAATCACTAAAATAACAAAACCGTTACAAATTAGGACTGAAATGAATTTTAATAATTTCATACAAACAAATTAACAAGTAAATTTCTCATTAGTATAATTCTAACATCTTTTAATATCTGCTGTTTAATTTATGAAGCATAAAACACGTAAAATCTACACCGTTTGAATGTAGATGACAAAATTTACCGGGATTGTCACGCTTTACGAACGCCTTCAGGAAATTCAGGGTATAAAATACTCAATGAAGAGTTTACAAAAGAATTAAAGGGGCTTCAAAACTGCAAAGCTTCATGAAATATAATATAAAAGTATAACTCGATTTAAAGGGGCTAATTAATCAAGTTAAAATTAGTAAAAGAAAATTTTATGAAATATTATAAAGAATCTCCGAAAATTAGGACATGTATAAAAAGAGTTTAATGAGTAGAGAATCAACTTCAGGGGAATTTTATACAAACTTTAACTCGTTTACATATCATTGTTCGTCTATTTTAATTTAGGGTTGGAAGAAGAATGAAGCATTAAAAGTTAAAACAATGAAGACGCTATTAAAGGAAAATTCGTTCTGTTTGCTCGATTCACGTTTAAATGGCAGTTTGTATTCAACAAGAGCTTTTGAATTAAAAAGAGCTTTCATAATGAAATTTTTAGTGGAAATTTTAGGTGTTTTAATTTTAATGGGTTATTTCAAGTTTTATATGCGATGGAATGGAGTAACAGATATAAATAGATTGTACATTATTTAGCAATTTCCAAACACTGCTCTAAATTTTAAGTATTAATGACGTTAATGCTTGGTAAAGCACAGGTCAGCGAATTTTACCCTACTAATTTATAATTTATGGAGTATAGCAAACTGTAATATAATGATGAAACCCATTACAGTAAATATTGAGAGCAATAGATAAAATTTATTTCCAGTAATAATAGCTTGAGTTGCATTTTTATTTAAGCAATTCGAAAACTTTTATCAGTATAGTCGAGGTGATTTCAAAATAACCCATTCATTTGAACAAAAATTGGAGAATGGAAGAACATCGTAATAGAACAAAAACTTAACTGCACTAAATTAAAAGTAATGCAACAAATTTATGCAACAAAGTGTTCACATAACGTAGGACATACATGAGCATGGACTTTAAAGCCACTATAATTTACTGAGGGATTTAGTTAGTAGTTGTAATTTACATTTTATGTGTACATATACATAGTGGTATAAAGTTAATGAATAAAAATGAGATTTTTAACTACTTCATTGTCAGCAAATATTATAAGCTAAAAGTCAGCAAACTTTTACAACGCGTGGGCGTAGATTTAAGAGGCTGCCTCAAGGAAATAAAAAAAGAAAACAGGAAACATTTTCTGTTCTCCAATTTACTCCAAACTTTCAGGGATGATTTTTAATCCGCGAAAGCTGTAACGTGCAGAAACTTTAAAGATTCAATATATAAAAATAGCCTTAGTACTGCCCTATATAATAAGGAAATATTTCGTCTCGTTTAATGAATGAAATGTTTTCTCTTCTCATTTCAAATAGCAGTTGTATTTCGATTGCAGTAATTCTCACGGGTAAAAATCATATTTGGATGTAAGTTTTCCTAGAATTCTTTCTGTTAAAAAACATTTTGATATCCTTATCTAATAAAGATATCGAATCTCCTTTGGTTGACAAGCACGTACCGACTTCATATAAAAAACAATTTATGTGGCTACAGCAAATGAAATAGTGATACGTTCTTTTGTATTTTAAGCCACAAATAAAATCTTAGCAGTTTGCAATTGAATATTTAGTCTAGGCATTGGATTTTATAGCTTGGCACCCTGTAGAGCTGATAAGAATTTCTAAAATATTTAATATGATTAGAATTTCGGTTATTCTTCTCATTGGTCAAAAATGTCGTCGTTTGGTTTGCTTGGAACGTTTAAAAAATCCCTCTCTTAAATTTCTAAAAATCCTGTTGTTTTCGAACCCTGTAATCGAGTCCCGCGTCAGCTTTCGGATTGGCGTGGATGTTTATTATTATCATATCATTTATACGGAAATTGGTTTGAATCTTTTCGAGTATTCAGTTTTGCTGATTATGTTAATACAGAATTAATTCAGTTAAGAGAACTAAGTATAGATTTAGCATTGCGAATCTTGTTTAGTACCACTGTGCGTGTACAATTTCGGCACAATTTATTAAGAATAGAGCTTAGTGTTAGTCATTTGAACGCTGTATTGGTTTAAAAAATCAGTTTAAAGTTAGTAAATAGTGAATTTATATTAAATCGGCGAGTTTTAGTAATAATCATAGAACGAATTATATTGTACAAAGATTCGTCAAAAAATAATAATTCAAGCAACATTCTAGTTAAATTTTACTTACCGTCCAGTTTAAAGTTAGTTTTTTTGTATCGTTAAAGTTACCAATTACAGCAAATTTATTTCGTATTAGAAATTAATGCAAAGTTTAAAGTCTGTCGTTCAATGTGAACAATAGCTCAAGGTTTAAGATGTTCCTGCAACGTTTTGTTAGCGGCTTTTGTGTTATGGTCGTTGGGTCTTTAGTTTAATATGGCTTGAACCATTCTTGTGTAGTGTTTGGCGAAATTAACGAAGTTTAAGGATTACAGTCGAGTCGTTTATGTAAGTTTAACAAACATGTTTAATTATGATTGTCTTGGTTTGTTTGCAAAATTATAAATAGTTTAATGTCTATATAAACTATTTCTGTAAAATTTACCTAGTTTGGGATCTTGAAATTTAAGCACTGTGTAAGAATGATGGAGTTAAGTAATATTGTTTTGATGTAATATTTTTGTATCTTTTTCATTCACTATACAGATTTCAAATTCAATTATTGTTTGATATAGAGTTCAGCTCAACAAACTATTGGTTTCTTGTACTATCAAAATTCTTTATTATTGCAATTATGTTTTGACAAATTTAATGTTAATTTTAAAAATGAGGTTATTTCCCAAACTGTGGATTTTCCGCTTTCATTCAAATGCTCTATTCAGTTTGATGATCTATTATCTAATCAGAAGCTTTTATGTTTAACACCCACAACGTTTGAGCATAATTTGATTTAAATAAGATGTCTCGACGGGAGCATTACGATCTTTAGTAAGTGTAGTTAACGTCAGTATTATTTTATCATTTATGGTGTTGTTTGTTTATAAGTATCGTTTGTTTTTTGAGTAAAAAGCGTGAGTTACAAAGCCATATTGCCCGAACAAGGCCTCACTTATATAGACCACTTGGGTGTACCAGGGTGGTAAAAGTCAAAACGCTCACTTTGCGTAGATATACACTGGGTTCGGATCGCTTGGGAGCGTGGTTTTTGACATAATATGGCAACTAGTGCATAGTGATGAGAAATGTTTTTGGTAAATGACCGGCAGCTACGTTAATCCTAAGGGTAAGCATAACATATACAATTCCAGAATCCTCCCGCTTAGCAGAATAACTTAATCCAAGCACTTTAAAACACTAACCTTTTAAAACCCCATCGATTTTTATTAATGAGCACAGAAAGACCACCAAAGCCAAGACTGTCCTTCCAGTAAAGCCAACTTCATAGCTTGGAATTGTGACGGTTCGTTTACCTTCACAATAGAGTTGCTTCGACCTTTTGTTTTATGTATACTGTTTTTCACTTTTAACAAGATTTCACAGGTCTTGTTGGAGAATTTTAGCGTGTTAGAACTATTGAAATCACAATGACGGAACAACATAAAGTAATAAACATAGTAGAAGAAAGAATCCGTCAAATGCAGCTACCACCAACGATCGAGGAAGATAGCATTACCAAGATCGAAGATCGAAGACAGAATGGTTCAACTACGGTTACCTTCAATATCAGGGTAAAAGAACTTGAAGAAAAAAAAGGGTCTTGCCGCAGGAATAAAAGCAAAGCCACATACGTTCGCTGGAAAGATACCTTGGTTTACCTACTATTAACAATTTGAGGCGACTGACGAGGAAATGACGTTTCTCTATCTGTGTCTGTGCGTGGAGACGCTTTGAACGTCCTGCAAGCAATTCCAGCTGGACAGGAAAGCGATTACCAGCTGTAGGCTCACGACTGACACGCGTATCTTCAACAATGGTATCACGCGCAAGTGAAGAATCGTTCCCAGAAGAGTGGAGAAAGTATTCAGGAGTTTGAAAGCCCGTGTTGCTCGGTTCGTACAATTGGCGTACCCTACGGTACCCGATTCATTTCTCGGGCAACTCTCTGTGCGGGTTATCATTAATGGATTAAGAGATGAAGAAACACAGCAGTTATTGAGGTTGACACGACCAAAAACAATTAATGATGCGCTTGCCCACGCCTAGGAATGTAAAGCCGCGAATCAAAAGTCCCGAGGGCACGGGCGTAGTAGAACTGTTACGGAAAAAAGGAGGGCTCCCAGGATCGACTAGTGGAGTTAGTACTAAAAGTTCTTCAGAATGAAGAGACGAAGCTCCCGCTGCTGGAACTGTGGCAAATAAAAACATATACAGCGCCATTGTCCTAAACCAAGAAAAATACAGCCGTCGAAAACACTAAAGGAGTCGACAAAAGAGGGCGAACGTGGACCTGAGATCACCATCCATGCCGTAACATCGAAGAATCGCACCAGCAGTTTGTTTGTAGATGGGAAGATTGCTAGCCGAATTGTTCCACTAGTTATTGATACGGGGGCGTTAAAATCCATCATACGCCCCGACGTTCTACGAACAACTGTGGAACTGTTACCGAAGTCTGCTCAACTCCGAACATCGACAGGTTAGGCAATAGCACCGCGTAGAGTGACGAAGATGAAGATTGGCATTTGACGCAAAGAGCATGATCATGAGGTGCTGGTAGCGCATCACTGACAATTTCATCTTAGGAATTTACCTATTGAGAAACGATTTTGTGTTGGACTTGGGGGGATGTTTGCTGACAGAAGACGCGAAATTGTCAGATCGGAGCCGAAAATAGCCAAGACAGGTTTGGATGGAGATCTTCTGATAGGATGTATGCGAATGCTGGAGGGTCAGCATACTGGTGGGAAAAGCACTAGTCAAGATTGGGAACGTTTACCTTTAGCAAGGCGAGCAAAAGCCGAAAAGATTATCACTGCTATAGAAAAACTAAGGGCCAGCAGCCCATTGGCATCATCTGTGGTTCTGGTATAATTTCTTTTCCATAGTCTGTTGTTATCAATCTTTTTTAGCTATAGTTACCTTTAGCGTTTTTGTCCATACTATAGAGAATGTAATATTTTTAGGAAAGCTTCTCAACATGCAGATGAGTTCACAGAACTAGAAGGATGGCACGGTAAGTCAATCGGCAATCAGAAGCGCCCACGTCCAAGGTGCTGGCGTAAACGTGAGAATACGCCTGGTGTGATCGCTGCACTATACTCTTAGTTGGGAGAAGCAAGCGATACGTTTACAATTAGAGTTGATACACTAATGGCCGGTTTCAGAAAGCTTGATTAAGTTCTGATTAACTTAATTGTCATTAAATTTGAAATCCAGAAATTTCATTGGCTGAGATTTAACAGACCTTGAATTTTATCCAATCATATTTCTAGATTTCAAATTTAATCACAATTAAGTTAATCAGAGTTTAATCAAGCTTTGTGAAACCGGCCATGAGAACTCTGAATTGCCTTAGAAAGTAAGAAATCTCATCTATAGTACGTTAAAGACCGTTTTTCTGCAAATGTCAGGAAAGTAATTGCTTTCATAATTACTAAATTACTTGTTACTGGGCTAGTCCGGGAAAGAATTTGCGTGACTAGTCCAGCCAAGACTGCCTAAGTAGTTTGGTAATATTACTCTTATGTGTCCCGAAAGCGTGTCCTATGGTAATAGGATATGTGACTTAAATTTTGTTATACTCGATTAACTTTTTAAAAATAGGTTTTATAAAAGCAGTTACAGAAAGAAATAAAGTATGATGAAGATTTTATTTTCATCTAGTATGGTTATGAAAGAAAGAATTGCCGCCTTTAAAATTGGCTTACATATTCGCTTTAAAATTGTTGACAGCAGTCATATTTTGTATTAGTGTTATAATTATTCTAAGTATATTTATTTCATACTGTATCGTATTATGCATATTTACGGTGGCGATTACAGTCCGGGAAATGCGATTTTACGTTCTAGTATGATTGTAATAGTTATTTACGTTATAAGTAAATCTCGTTGCGATGTTCCGGACTCGGCTCCTTCGTCGCCTTGTCCGTAACATCTTACTCGACTGTAAAATTCCATTTCCAGGACGTATGACGTAATGCGTTTTATTTCATACTGAAATTATTGGATTATTGGTTTAATTTAAAAAAATATATAAAATAAATTTCCGAATTTAAAATATGGACATCTATGAACAACGAGTGTCTATGGCAACTATAGTCGATTTCAAAACATAGAACGGGTGTCCATGGTAACTGAATACTACAGCATTGTTCAGTTGATTCGTTTTATTTGAGTCCGGTAAAAAAATTTGCAGTGGTACTAGACCGTAAAGTCGCATTTTCCGGACTGTAATCGCTATCGTAAACATGGATAATACGGTACAGTATGAAATAAATGTTCTTACAGTCTCGTTTCGATGTTACGGACTCGGTTCCTTCGTCGCCTTCTCTGTAACATCTTACTAGACTGTGAAATTCCATTTCCAGGACTTATAACGTAAATAGCTATTACACCGTTTATGTTTTCTCGATGATTAGTTGGTAAATAAATGTAATGCTTGTGTGTCAGAATAATTCTTCATTTTTAGGTTAGGTTTTAAGTGATAGGTTTATTTTAACCTATCTGATAATTGTTAGTTGAAATCGCAAGTGCGCATGTCTGTTAGAAAAAGAAATAGGTTAGTAACTGCATTATTACGAAGTTAGATAAACATGCCCCCCCCCTTCTGGCATTATTATTATCATAACGCCCTTGGTGTATAAATAACTATTTGATCATACTTTGTTAAATGCAACACGCCAGGCAAGTGTTACGGGACTGGGAGGCTATGCCAACACGTCCTATAAAGTATCGCTTTCCAACATTCTTACGTAAGTAATTATTTTGTTGATTTTACATTTAAAATCCAAAGGTAACTAACTTAGCTATAATAAAGCTTAGTGAATTTTTAACATAATACCCTGTGGAAAACTCGAGTTTTTTAAATTATAAACGCGGAAAACAATTTGAAACAGTTACGTTTAGTTTACATAAATTACATTTTAATAAATGCATTAATTTATTGTGATGATTGCACTAAACAAAATTCGTAAAAGTTAGTATAGAGCTGCATGTCCTTAATAGAATTAATTAATCATCAATTCTATTTGCGAGCTATAATGTTGGCCAACATTGTTTGCTAAACGTGTATCAGGTATTTGTCAAAGAAAAACATCGTTAGCTATTTCTCGATAGTAGATGTACATGTGCATACATAGTCTAGTTCTCGGAGTTGATTAACTTAGACACATTTGAATTCGTAGTAAATTATCAAACCTGTTAGTTTTGCAGTGCGGGTGCTCAGTTCATAAAGCCGTTTGTCAGTAAGATTATTACTCTCAGTTTTTCTCAATCTTTATCTTGAAAATACTTCTTGAATACATAAAAAAATTAGAATTACATTTTGAACTTACTGATTTGCTTCAAGTTTGCACTTATAACACCATGTAAAATATCTCTTCTGTCACATAATTACACCAATATCCAAAACGCGTTCGTTGTTTAACGTTGTTGTTTGGTTGACGAACCTAAATAGACTGGGATTTATTAAATGGACCTTTACAGTTTCAAATCCATACAGAAAAATTATCACTCTAACTCCTGACCTAATCCTGGCCTCCCGCTCTCCGGGCGGGCACTCTACCGAGTGAGCTACTAGGCGACCTACACAAGACTGACAAATCTTCTATACAAACTAGATAATTGCAAATATACAAAACGTACTAGATATAAGTGCTTCATCAAGTTAATAGATCGACAATTTACTGACAACACACGGCAACTATCACAGCTAATCCAGATTTTTTCTAAATGTCTTGTCGACGAATTGATTGGAAAAAAGTAATGCCATATCTGTAGGAGTAGTGGTAGATAGCGGGTTCTGGCGCCACACTTCCACACCTCTAGCAGGCAACCATCTATACACGCTAACATATGGGCTAATATACAGTTAAGCTTTATTATTTTACTTTTAAGGGTGAGGGAATGAATGCTTTGCGGATCATAGCGATTTTAATCATTTGCATATCTCATCTCTCATTTACATAACTCATCTCTCATTTGTACATATCATTTTTTTGCTAATTAAATTAATTCGCGGGGTCATTATAGCTAGGCGGGTTCGAGCGCAAAATCTCATGTATTTTCTTATGAAGGTCCGTTTTGCATTTCAAGGTCATTCGCGAAATTCGAGGTTCATTTGCATATCATTCGCGGGGTCATTAGTGGAGCATTTGCATATCATTCGCGGTGTTATGTGTATATCATTAACGTTATTATTTGCATATCACGATCTAATTAATTTAATTCGCGGGGTCATTAGCGGATCATTTTTATATCTCGCGGGATCATCTCCATATCTCATCTCTCATCTCCCTCTCTCTCCTCATTCCCAACTTGAATTTCCCGCCCATAGATATGAATTCACTCTGCTGCCATCAGTCGGTGACGTCATATGATCGGTATAGTAGATTTCTATACGCCTGTAGATAGGCGCTAGTGTAGTAGTGGTAGATAGCGGGTTCTGGCGCCACACTTCACACCTCGGGTTGGCAACCATGTCTACACGCTAACATATGGACTAATATACAGCTACCGTTCTCATACAGGGGCGTACAAGAGAAAAATATGAAAGAGGGTTTGAATTAAATTCTATAAACAGGTCAGGGGCAAATAGCTCTTAATACTCACCCTGCTTCTACGTTTATGAATCATTTTCATTCCTTTTCTTTATTATTAACATATTACTTTTGATTCGCGGATCAGCATGCGATATTACCACGTATACTGGTCAACTCTACATATCACATTATGATTGGTTCATTAAATTGGAATGTATGTGTAGGAGAGAGATACTAAGATCCTTCTTAAATGATACAACATAGTATATTACAATACAATATGGTTTATTCAACTATTTTCACAATACATAGCATATACAATTTTAGATTTGGATAATTACACAGTGTACAGATTTATATCATATAATTATACGTATCACATATACAATTTATAGACTAATTACTTTCAAAAAATAATTACATAGGTAGAGGTTTTATATACAGACTTATAGAATATAGTTGTACATGTAAACTTAACTAGTTGCTAAACTATGTTATTATCATTAGAAATCCTATAATTTCCCCCAAACTAAGGTATTTATAGATATCACATATACAATTTATTATAGACTAATTACTTTAAAAGAATAATTACATAGGTAGAGGGTTTATATATAGACTTATATAATATAGTTGTACATGTAAACTTAATTAGTTTCTAAATTATCATAGTTAAAAATGCAAGAAAGTTCTAGGAGAAAGAAATTTTAATCAAAAGTTAGAAATCCTATAATTTCCCCCCAAGCTAAGGTATCACCGTTCCCACCAGGGATAATATATCGTTTATCATCTTTCCATGATAACGCTACTTTATTTTTTAATTCTGTATAAAGTTGGTGGTTGTATGAACGGAGAGATTGAACATGTTTATAAATATTTACATTGTATAATACAACCTTCCTATAGTCTTCCTATAGTCTTCCAAAGTCAGTTCTTTTTTTATAACATCCTTCTGGATACCTTTAGCTGTTTTGGTAAGCCTGCCCTCTACATCTACAGCATATGCTTTGCCCCTGTTCCCAGAAATTCCCAGAGAATTCTACCCGCATATTCGTCCATCATTCTACCAATTATGGATTCATTCTTCGGAATCCCGAATTGATTATCCTCATTAAAATTTGATGTGTCATACTTATCCAAATATTTCTTCATATCCTCATAAAAATCGTCTGTATACGTCAGCAGAATTAACGAATCGGTATCTGTGTACAGCAGCTGGACCTTGTTCCCATATATTTTTTTAATGGTGTTATAATAAAAGTCATACATTATATGCTTAACTAGATCTAGCACACAGAAACCAATATATATCGGCTTATCGTAGTGAACTTGTAGTTTTTCCATATGAATGGCTACCAGATTCTCTGTAAAGATAGCACACTCTTTAAATTGCGGTTTTGAAATCATACTCTCGGCTCCTAGTCTTCTGCCTTTATTTTCCCAGTGTGTAATTAGTCGTATGTCTGATCTATTATCTGTATTTTCCAATGTTTTCCCGAAAACGGAATTATTTAATAGTTTATAAAACATTTTCCCGAACTCACTCTTATCAGCATTTCGCATATTTGTGTTTAGGTCAATATACCCTTTTAACCACGGAGATTGTTTAAAAGATAAAACACAGTGGATTTTTGTAACTTTCAATGCTGCTGCTATACACTGTTGTAAATTTCGGTAGTGAATTACATAAATGCTCTTGTCAAATAAGTTGGGAATTAGTTTTGACTGCTTCGAATTTTGCGGGATAATATTTTCCGGGCAGAATGGTAGCTGATCGTGATCATCGTGAAGTTCTTTGGGGTAATGCAAATCTACTTGTAGAATATAGCCAGTCTCAGCTTTTTTCGGAATTTTTAAAACATCGAAATTTTCAACTTCGTTATCCGTCAACCATGAAAACCCTGAATGCGGTAAATGCTCGGACATCGAAGCGCCATAGAGATTGGTAGCATCTAGGTAATTTATAAACGTTGTAGGTTTTGTTCTATCGTATGTAGGCATATATTTGTTATTAGCTTGAACACTTCTTTTACTGCATTGGCTCACACCGCCTCTAACACCCTTTTTAATAAAGTGAATCATGTCAATGTCTGTTAATAATTCTAATTCTATCCCAGTATATTTAAGCATTGCAGTCCAAGACAGACCCGGAGCTGTGAAGAAATTGGTCGGATCAAAATGATATACTTTTTGACATATACATCTGAAAGCTTCAAATACATCTGCTAACAGTAGCACATCACTTTTCAAATATATATCTGAATAGTCACCAAGAGTTTTACATTGGAAAGTATCCCACACAACTGAAGCTCTATTATAATCCTCACTGATACGTCTTCATTTCGTAATTTATCAAAAAGTTCTTCTCGCGTCGGTAATTTGTTATAATTTAGCTTTTCGAATGAATCTACAAATGAATAAGGGAAAACAACTTTTTTTCTCATGAGCCTAAATTTATGGTTTTCTGGAAAATACTTTTTGGTAATCTGGCTACAGTTTGTTCATTCATTAAAGGTACTGTGCGTTTATGTCTGTGTATTTCAAAAGCTTCTAAAATGTCTAATTTGTGTTTGTTGTTGCAAAAATGTAAGAATTTAATGTTGTTTTGATGTGTCATTGGGTGGTTCTGTTCCAAAATGTGTTTGGCATAATTCGATTTTTCTGGATGTTTAAGTCTATAAGAGCGTACGTGTTCTTTGTATCTTATGTCGAAATTTCTAAGTGTTTGGCCAATATAAACCGAGTTACAAAAAGAACAATTCAAACGGTAAATGCCGGATTTCATGATATCTTGTGTTTTGTCTTTAGCATTGAATAAAAATGAAAAGGTGTTGGTGTTAGTTTTATAGGTTATTTTGTAACTGGTGGTTTTTCTTAGTATAGTTGCAATTTGTTCTGATATCTTGCCAAAGTATGGTATTAATATGTAGTTTGTGTCTTGTATTTGAGTGTCAATTGGAAATATTCTTTTGATAGCTAACCTATAATCTTTTTGTTGAATTAAAGTGTCAATCATGTTATGGTTATAATGGTTTGCATATGCTAATTGTTTGATGATTGAAATTTCTTTATCAAAATGTGATCGTTTCATTGGAGTAGTCAAAGCTCGGTGTACTAAAGATCTATAAGCCGCTAGTTTATGCATTTTATGATGACATGAATCGTTAGGTATAGTGACGTCTGTGCTTGTGGGTTTTCTGTATATGGAAAAATCAAATTCATTGTTTGTATTAATTGTAATAGTTAAATCCAAAAAATTAATAGCTCTATTTTGTTCTGTTTCTAGCGTAAACGTGACGTTTGTGTGAAGACTGTTAATAAGAATTAAATAATGGTAAGAATTAAGTAATGTTAATAAAGAATGTTTTGACAGTTCTTTTAAGGTTATCAATGAGCTTAGTAATTCTCCTTTATTAGAAGTGTTAGATATTTAGTTTTTGTTATGTATTGTATCTAGTTACCTATTTTCTGTATGTATTCATCCTTAGCAACGTGTTTGTTTATCAATCTTATCTACCTTTGATAATGACACAAAGTGTCGAAACAATATTGTCAGGTTAAGATATTAATAAAACTTGTGAAACATTAACTAATCTTTGTATTTATATTATATTTCATGATTACGGAGTTCCACAAAGTAAGGCTGGAGACAGTAAACGCTATAATACGAAAGGGTTTCTGTTACAGCCATAGCTGCGAAATTTAAGAATTAATTTGCAATTAAAGAGAAACGGATTTCACCTTGTATCGATAATTCTTGTATTCATCGTCTCGTTCCGGATTCCGTATTGTTTTGTGTTATTGGCAAAAATTAGTTCTGTTATATCTAGTGCAAAGGATTTAGATAAGAAACGCCATCTAAATAATTTATAATTCATCCAGGTTTTTCATAAATCAAATTTGTGCGGTAGCATTCACACGCTCCAAGTTAAGTGTTAACAAAAGTTAATAATCACTTACTAAATGTGAGTTATCAGATAAAAATTCGTTACAAGTATTTCATTAATCGGAGTTAGTAATAAAAGCGAAGAAGAAAGCAAGAACCGCGTATCCAGTGCTATTAAATTAAAATTCAATATCTATATTGCATTTGAAAATAACCAAGTAAAAGCATTAGCTTAAATTGGTGGGTTGTTGCAAGTACGTATGCATCTTAGCACTAACAGACGCGGTTTTTTTAAAAAGTACACCTTTGCATTTCTTATTTTACAATAAATGTTACTTTTAAAAAATGTAATATAGGGAGTAGATTGCATTTAATTTAGAAGCGCTGTATAAACTTTGGTTCATCACAATTATTACGGTGGAATCGTTACCCTTTCTATACCTGTTTCCTGCCGTCGGAAGAATAATTTAGTGCTTAGTGAAATAATGACCTTTTATCTGTGAAGTGTTTATAGCATATGAAATAGATGTCGATATTAGTAAAAAAAGATTATTGCCATACAAATAAAATTCTCATAAGTTAACAATATATTTCATGTGACATTTAGGTATACTTTGTGTAACCATGTTTTTCTGCTTTGTTGTATTATTTACTTGCCTACATGTACTTAGATGGACCACAGTTATTGGTAACCGTTGTATTTTTCAAAAAGACTAAATAACTTTTGCTTTAACAAATATACATATTTAAATTCAATTCTGATGAAGTTACATAATGGCACAACCAATTGTTAATGTTCTAATCATAAAAGTCACTTGAAAACATAATTAGTAAAATTACATCAATATTATCTTTTGAAAATCTTTTCCCAGTTTGTAGATTTCCTAAGCTTTTTTTAAGAACTAAGAAATGGGTGGCGCCCTTAATATAATTTATTGTTTCCTGTTTCCTATCTATAACTTATAAGTCTTGGGAATTAGCACCCACGATCTTGAACTGATTTGAATAAGAAAGACGTCTCTGTTGGGACATACTGTCTTGACATATTTTTTGGGTTAATCAAGTGCGGAAAAAAGCTTTGTTACAATTATCAGCAAGTATTTGATAACCCATTTTTTAGCACCACTAAGCTGCCATCGGATCCTGTCTTATTTTTCTTTCTTTAAGAACTAAGCATATTATAACCATGGCGTATAGACAAAAGCTAACGCGAAAAAAATCCGAGACTTCTGGAGAAACTCAAATCTAGTTTAGTTGTTTACTATTAAATTATCTTTCCTAGCAACTATTCTAGGAAATTAATTAAACCGTAAACCCAAGCAACCTAAATATGCAGAACAGCTAACGACAGCGATAGTAGGAAAGCATCAGCAAGAATCTGTTTAACAATAAACTAAAAGATGTGTTCTAATTTGAAGTAAAATGCTAAATATACAAAACAATTATAAAGCACTTACCCAAATCCCAATTGCTGTCATTTTTCTCCTTTTCTTTATCAGCTATGACGTACCAAATGCAGGCAAGCCAATGTGCTACCAGAGTAAACGATAGCATTAGTAGAGTTAAAATCATGGCACTGTACTGAGAATATCTGTCCATTTTTTGAAGCAGCCTTGCTAGTCTTAACAGCCTTGTAAGTTTTATTAAATGCGTATGGGAGGGCCCGGACTTCTATAACAAAACTAAAAATGCATAAGAAACATTTAAATGCAAATTACATGGTAAAGGAGATTACAATACAAAAAAATCAATCATAAATAAGATCATTCCAATTAATACATCATTTTTGCACTTTCGAATGATAAAAAGTATATCGCTTAGTGCGACGTTACACTGTAAAATATACTTGACAAAGATCTTTGATAATTTTTTCTTAATGTCACACCTACACTACGGGGGAACCAACAGCTAAGGTCATCTGTCCCCCATCTAACATGCAACACGAATACACACATCCATAGTTGAGGTGGCGGAATTTTCCAATTAGAAAAATCCCGTCGCCCCATGTGGGATTCGAGCCCACGATCCTTGGAACACGAGTGATGCACTGACACCACTCGTCCACCGACGGCCCTATTGATAAAATTTATTATAATATTTATTTTATAAAGGAGTTATAGAGAAGTTTTTTGTTATAGTTCTGCATAAATGTACGAAAAGTACTTCTCATAGATACAGCTGTAGAAACAATTATAACCATATCAATTAACTTCCAGAAACATTTAAGGTGAAAAAACCCACCCTTAGAATCGATTCGTCTAAATTCGTCCTTGTGCGGTATGGGCATCATTTCTACACACGTTGTAAAAATCCGTAAAAGAGGAGATAAAATAAAGAATTTTTGTTTGTAAAATGTTAGCTCCATGGATATCACTTACGTAGATCCTGGGTATCCACGGAAGCGACGTAGTATCCAAGGAGTAATAACCAGGATTATATAAATTTATATTTATATAATTATATTATTATATTTATATTTATATAAATAGGACTATCTAATATGATATGTTTTCATCTGTTAAGGTATCTATCTAATCATGAAACAATCTGCAAGAGGCTTGACCTAAGAAGAGGGGGTGTGAAAAACGGCGCTGAAACAAAAATCTAATCTAATCTAGAAGCGTATGAACAAGCAAACGCCAAAAAAAGAGGAAAGGATGTCAGAATGAAACCAAAAGAAACATAGGAACAGGTGTCAAAAAAGACAGAAAAGAAGTCGTAAGAACAAAAACTACCGCCAAAGATGTTTCTAAAGTGAAACCGAAAATGACATATCCACCAGCAGAAGAAATCAACCATCCTCCTACGTCGCATCGTCAGACCAGAAATCTATCATTATTATTGTGACTACTCCAACAACTTTATACAGTGGTAATGCATATAGTGTTAAACCAAAAATTAGTTGGATTAAGAGCTGTAACCTAATCAGTGCATTTTAAAAAAAGCTTAAAGCACAAGAAAAAGTTATTGCTAATTTTAAGAAGAAAGTAAATGCTCTTAGAATGAAATAATCTAGAGGTAAAGAACCTAAAGACATACTACTGAAGACAAAAAGTCCAGCAAGGTTTTAAAGTTAACATGCGATAAACGAGATGAAATAATAAAATTCTTTGAAAATGATGAAAACAGTCGATTGTGTCCTGGTAAAAGAGATGCAATAACACTTAACAAAGTAAAAAACAAAAGAGACTAATGACTGACTCAATTGGTAATCTATACAAAAAGTTTATAAGCCAGACTTCATAGCGAACGAGTTATCCGACCTTCTGCCGATACAGACTATTTTGGGTTTTAGAACCAAGTATTGGACAACGAGATACCTGGTTGTGTTCTGCATAAAAATATCCAGTTTATTGAAGACAACTGCTAAAGATAAAGTACCGTCAATAGACTTCTGAAGACTTTCCAACATACTACAAAAAATGAATTATTATAAAAGTACCTTGCGTTATAAATGGCACCGAGAAATTAATTACACGGACAGTCAAAGATGTAATACAGTCATTTAAAGTTGATTTAGTCAATTTGGGGCAAGGTATGGTTCCGAAATTCTTGATCCATAAACAAATAATTACCAATCAATACGAATTGATCACAGATTTAAAGAAAATATTTGATCTCTTCATTTTTCAAATTTGATTGACACAGTGGGGGAGGGTATAGTTCCACATTGATTTCTCTGAAAATTATCAGATGAAGTATTCAAGAAAAAATTTCACTTTGGAACTTCAAGCAAACAATTTACATTAAATACAGTGGTAGCATAATATATAGATTTGGCTACTAACCAACTTGCAATTCGTTCTTTTTGCACACTGAAAACCTACGCCACGATGCTAACCTGCACAGACTGAGCGATGAACCTTCCACACAAAATCGTAATAAATGTACATCAGTACATTTTTTAATTTAATTACAAAGGTCTTTAATCTGAGAAGGGTCGATTGGAATTATTCTGTTCCTGGTCACGGAAGAGGAGGTATTACAGATAGAATTTTGTCACAAGGCGAAGATGTTCCGGATTTAAAAACTTTGTTTCAAGTGCTATGTTCTCAAGATTCAAGTGTAACATATTTATTAGTACGCGATAGTAACCTCATGATGGTTGATAAATGGATCCTCAAATATCTGAAGTCAATACCTAGGACAATGAGAACCTACCAGGTATACTGGAGAAAAGAAGAAGAACACGCGATATTATTTGAGACGTCTTAGTTGTGCTGAATGTATCGTTAACCATTTTGTGTACATTATGCAATTGGAAAATATGTCTACCCCAATGCGTTTCGCTTCGATTAACTTGTTCCAGAAACTAGTAGAGAAAAACTAGCGCCAACTACAAATAGAAATAATTCGAGTCAGAAACTGATAAGAGAAGCACCGGACCAGAAAAGAAGAAACCTAGGAAAGCATTGAACCTAGGCAGTTGCACTATGGTTCGTTTTGCCACTAAAAAGACTGTTATATTTTTCGTAGGCCAAATCATTTCTATGAGGAGCTTAGACTATCAAATAAAATTATGAAAAGGAAAGGTTGTAGTGACGTTTTCAGGGGGTTTGTTTGGGAAAACCTGACCTTGTTACAGAAGAAAAAATGAATGATTTCATGGAAACTAAGGTGGAAATAGCTTGGCTTGTATGTTTAACATTGTGAGAAAAAATATAAATACAAGTGTTTTAGTTCCCCAAATAAAAATGTATACTTTTTTTTAACAATGAGCTAGTTTTTTACAATGTGCCTTAGTTGACATTAAAGTTAAAAAATAAATTCTATTTATATGTACTATTACGAGATAAAAATCAATAGTTTGCAAATTTTTATTATTTTTTTATTTCCACAAATTTAAATAGCGTTTATTAAAGCATTCTCGTTTCTTATAATCAATTCCGAAATCATAATACTCCAGTAAAATAAGGATTCAACCTCGGAATGGTAAGAAAGTTGTATTTTTGCATAAACCTTTGTCTTGACGTTCCGAAGACTGGCTGAAAAGTCTCCTATAATCTCGTGTCCACGTCAATTAAAGGTCAAAGGTCACGAAAATCGGTTTTTCGCAATTATCTCGTTTTCTATGAGTCATATGTCATTTAATGTTCTTATAGAACTTGTAGATCATGAAATTATCTACAATTTTTATTTGAAGCATTTTGTCGTATGATCAACTGTTCTCGAGATATAGCGCGGAGAGTGCCACGCGCGCTTGTAAACTGCGGAGCCAGGTATGTAGTTCGCTAAACAAAGTTAATTATTGAATAAAATGGTACAATATTGAAATTATTATTTTTTATTCGATGTTAACAGTTTTTAATTAATAATAAAAAAAATGTTGTTGTATGATCAACCGTTCTCGAGATATATCGCGGAGAGTGGCACGCGCGCATGTAAACTGCGGAGCCAGGTATATAGTTCGCTATACAAAGTTAATTATTGAATAAAATGGCACAATATTGAAATTATTATTTTTTATTCGATGTTAACAGTTTTTAATTAATAATAAAAAAATGTTGTCGTATGATCAACCGTTCTCGAGATATATCGCGGAGAGTGCCACACGCGTATGTAAACTGCGGAGCCAGGTATATAGTTCGCTATACAAAGTTAATTATTGAATAAAATGGCACAATATTGAAATTATTATTTTTTGTTCGATGTTAACAGTTTTTAATTAATAATAAAAAAATGTTGTCGTATGATCAACCGTTCTCGAGATATATCGCGGAGAGTGCCACACGCGTATGTAAACTGCGGAGCCAGGTATATAGTTCGCTAAACAAAGTTAATTATTGAATAAAATGGTACAATATTGAAATTATTATTTTTTATTCGATGTTAACAGTTTTTAATTAATAATAAAAAAATGTTGTCGTATGATAAACCGTTCTCGAGATATATCGCGGAGAGTGGCACGCGCGCATGTAAACTGCGGAGCCAGGTATATAGTTCGCTATACAAAGTTAATTATTGAATAAAATGGTACAATATGGAAATTATTATTTTTTATTCGATGTTAACAGTTTTTAATTAATAATAAAAAAATGTTGTCGTATGATCAACCGTTCTCGAGATATAGCGCGGAGAGTGACACGCGCGCATGTAAACTGCGGAGCCAGGTATATAGTTCGCTATACAAAGTTAATTATTGAATAAAATGGCACAATATTGAAATTATTATTTTTTATTCGATGTTAACAGTTTTTAATTAATAATAAAAAAATGTTGTCGTATGATCAACCGTTCTCGAGATATAACGCGGAGAGTGCCACGCGCGCATGTAAACTGCGGAGCCAGGTATATAGTTCGCTAAACAAAGTTAATTATTGAATAAAATGGCACAATGTTGAAATTATTATTTTTTATTCGATGTTAACAGTTTTTAATTAATAATAAAAAAATGTTGTCGTATGATCAACCGTTCTCGAGATATAGCGCGGAGAGTGACACGCGCGCATGTAAACTGCGGAGCCAGGTATATAGTTCGCTATACAAAGTTAATTATTGAATAAAATGGCACAATATTGAAATTATTATTTTTTATTCGATGTTAACAGTTTTTAATTAATAATAAAAAAATGTTGTCGTATGATCAACCGTTCTCGAGATATAACGCGGAGAGTGCCACGCGCGCATGTAAACTGCGGAGCCAGGTATATAGTTCGCTAAACAAAGTTAATTATTGAATAAAATGGTACAATATGGAAATTATTATTTTTTATTCGATGTTAACAGTTTTTAATTAATAATAAAAAAATGTTGTCGTATGATCAACCGTTCTCGAGATATAGCGCGGAGAGTGGCACGCGCGCATGTAAACTGCGGAGCAAGGTACATAGTTCGCTATACAAAGTTAATTATTGAATAAAATGGCACAATATTGAAATTATGATTTTTTATTCGATGGTAACAGTTTTTAATTAATAATAAAAAAATAAATAATAATAATTTCAATATTGTGCCATTTTATTCAATAATTAACTTTGTATAGCGAACTATATACCTGGCTCCACAGTTTACATGAGCGCGTGCCACTCTCCGCGCTATATCTCGAGAACGGTTGATCATACGACAACATGCATGCAATAAAAATTGTAGATAATTATATGATCTACAAGTTTTATAATAACCTTTGACCTTTAATATCTTGTGACGCGGACACGGGATTATAGAAGACTGTTCAGTCAGTCTTCAGAATGTCAAAACAAAGGTTCATGCAAAAATACAGCTTTCTTACTTTCATTCCGAGGTTTACTCCTTATTTCACCTTATTTGACTGTACTAAAATGCTCTATCACGTTAGTTGTTATCATTCCTCATTCATTTACGTCCATCAACAGTCAGATTGTGTACATAAGGTATCCGGTATTTATATGAAAAGTGAATATTTCCAGGTATTTCCAAGTATTCCCAGGTATTTCCATAGTTTTCCCATCAGATTGTACAGTCATTTCCAGTATTTGGGAATACTTTTAAAAAGCTTCGGGTTTTTCCAAATATGTTTACGTTTTTCCAAGTATACCTAGGTATTTTTAAATATTACCTGGTATTTCCAAATATTTCCAGGTATTCCCAAATATTCTCAAGTATCCCCAAATGTGTCCAGGTATCTCCAAGTATTCCCAGATATTTCCAAGTATTCCCAGGTAGTTCCAACTATTACCAGGTATTAACAAATATCTTCAAGTCTTCCTAGGTATCTCCAAAGTATTCCCAGCAAAGGGTACTGTAATTTCCACAAGTGGTTGATCGCGAGGAGTCAGTAAATCTCTAAAACACCTACAGTGATTTCCAGTTTTTGGAAACACTTTTAGAAAACGGGTATTTATAAGTAATTACAGGCATTTCCAAGTATTCCCAAATATTCTTTCCAAATATTCCCAGGTATTTCCAAGTATTCTCAGGTATTTCTAACTATCTCCAGGGATTTCCAAGTATTCTAGGTATTCCCAAGTATTCCCAGCAATGTGTACTGTGATTTCCAGCTGTGGTTGATCCCGACGCGTCAGCCACTCCCCAAAAAACCTACAGTAACTTCCAGTTTTTGGAAATACTTTTAAAAACATTGGGTATTTCCAAGTATTCCCAGGCATTTTCAAAAATTCCAAAGTATTTCCAAAGTATTCCCAACAAAATGAACAGTGAATTCCAGCAATGGTTAACCCCAATTTAATCTACACATATTCTGTTACGTTTGCGTTACTACATCATGGATACAACAGCCAGAAACATTACTGAATAGATCAAATACGCATACGCAAATGTAGTCAACAATTTCCTGAGAAACAAAAGAAGCCATAATTACAAACGAATTATTTTCGATTTAATAAAAACAATAGGTGTTAAAATGTCACTAAAATTCATTTTTTCTTTCCTCACTTAGGTTAGATCTTTTCTCGGGAACTTTAGGTGCCGTAAACGACAATCAAGGAAAGGGCTTCTATCAATATATGCCAACTTTAGAGTAAGCTTTTAGTCCAGTCAAATTAGAACAAATTTTCATGAATAGCGGAAAGTTGAGCAATGTCCGTGGGTTTTTGCATAGGCCTTCCTGGAAGGCTGTTAAATAATCCCCTAAAAGTCACCGTTTGTGGGTGGCAAGCTCGAGGAGATAATGGGTAAACCCTAACGGTTTTTGTCGTTTTTCTCGGAAACTATTAGGTTTATCGAGATGAAGGAAGTTAGGTAAATTAAAGTTTATTTAAATCCCTACCAGAAATGTCCGAATGTTTTTTCGTACCTCGCCTTTTTTTTGTGTTATCGAAGAAAGAAGTATGTCATACATAAATTAGTCATTTGCTCCAGTAAATTTGCTCAAGGAACTTTTGGAATTAACTTTTTGTGGTTTCATATTCGTCATAAAATAGATAGGAAATATTCGTTGAGAGTCGGACGCGATCGTGGTCCAGTCGTATTTTACCTTAACATCTCTTCGGCAAAATCCATCAGGCGATATTATCGTTATCCTTGGTGCCAATCGGATGAAAGTTTGGTATTGGCAAACTAATTCTTAGGAGAGTACACTGTGCTAGTCAATTTTTGTATCCAACCCAATACGTACAGGGTGTTTCGTTTTTTTCGCGTTACGCCAAAACGTTACGTCCAAAAGTTCCTTGAGCAAATTTACTGGAGCAAATTCCTCATTTATGTACGACATATCTTCTTTCTTCGATAACACAAATAGAAGGCGAGATATGAAAAACCATTCAGACATTTCTGGTAGGCATTTAAGTAGACTTTAATTTACCTAACCTCCTTCATCTCGATAAACCTAGTAGTTTCCGAGAAAAACGACAAACACCGTTAGGGGGCGTGGTTTACCCTCATCTCATCAAGCTCGCCACCTACAGACGGTGACTTTTAGGGGGTTATTTAACAGCCCTCCAGGAAGGCATATGCAAAAATCCGCGGACTTCCCTCAACTTTCCGCTATTTTTTCTAATTTGACTGGAGAAGGATGGTGGAACGAAAACATGATGTGAGATTATTGTTAGTTGCTTGTAAGGGAAACTGATTAGTTTATATACAAAAAATGATAACTAAGTACCAAATACTTTTAATTTTTGTGAAATAAGGTATTAAATAATTTCTATTAAATTATATTTTATTTTTCCCCAATATCTTAAAATCCTGACGTAATAAAAATTTTCTAAAATTAGATTTAGATTTAACAGACAAAAATACTTTAGAAAATGAATTTGCAGGAAAAAAATGTGTAAACTAGTATAATTGATTCGGCAGATTTTTCCTATTTAAATAGGACTTTTTCTATTTGTAATAAAATTACGAAGGCATATTGATAAATATTGCCTCCATAGCCATAACTTTTATATAAATGGGCCAGACCGTGTCAAAAGTGGTTTGCCATTTACCTTAACTATTTTTACATAAGTCCCCCTAGTGGAGATTCTCGGCAACATCGCGTTTGCGCACGACAGTTCTAAACGTAGCGACCGGCATGAACGTGCGGTTAAAGCAACGAACTGTCATTGAATTTCTTACTGCGGAGGGTGTAGCGCCCATTGACATCCATGGAAGGTTGAGTGCCGTGTACCGTGGTGCGTGTGTTGATCTGAGTACTGTTAGGAGGTGGGTAAGGACTGTGAAAGACGCAAATCCTGCTAAAACGAATGTCCATGATCGGGCACGCAGTGGCCGACCAGTGTCTGCGTGTGATAAAAGGCAGGTGGCTCTCGTGGATGAACTTGTTCGTGAAAATCGACGGTGTAAACAAACTGTCATTGTCAACAGGGCGGGTATTTCACAAGAAAGAGTACATCACATTAGCCACAATGTGCTGCAGTACAAGAGAGTATGCGCGCGTTGGGTGCCCCGAATGCTTACTGATGAAATTAAAGCCAATCGGAGACTTTGCGAGCAACTATTGACTCGATATGAAGCAGAAGGAGATGCTTTTCTCCACAGAATTGTGACCGGTGACGAGTCGTGGACGTGTCATTACGACCCTGAAATGAAAGTCAGTCCAGTAATAGGGAGAAGAAGTGCATACGTCATACCGTGCCTGACGTCATAATTCTTTCCTCGCAACGCGCATGTTCGCATCGCTCTACTTCGCTGTAAACCGTTTGTTTGACAGTTTTGACACTGTTGACAGTTGGAAGAGAAAACGTGACGCTACTTTGTGAGGTTAAAATAATAGATAGGTACTATCACAAATAAAATATTGAAACAACAATGGGTGAAAGCCATTGGGTAAGTGTTTTTATAGCTTGTAAACATCCTTTTTAACACTATCAATAATCAGAAATGAAAATATAATGTGCCTTATTGAAGTACATGCGCGTTGCGAGGAAAGAATTATGACGTCAGGCACGGTATGACGTATGCACTTCTTCTCCCTATTGGAGTACAGACGTAAGGGTTCGCCACAACCGAAAAAATTTAAAGCACTTCCATCTGCCGGGAAAGTCATGATTACCGTTTTCTGGAAGTGAGATGGCATCGTTCACATTAAATTTTTGGAACGTGGCTGTACTATCAACTGCGAAGGATATGTTAACACCCTAACAAATCTGAAGCGACGGCTGCGTACGGTTCGTCCAGACAAAGTGCCAATTATGCATCATGACAACGCTCGGCATTACACAAGTCAGAGAACGCGTGTAGCACTGGAGAACCTTGGGTTTCATGACGTTTCACCTCATCCACCTTATAGCCCAGATCTTGCGCCTTGTGACTTTTTCCTCTTTCCGAAGCTTAAGGAACATCTCAAGGGAAAGTGTTTCTCTTCGGTTGCAGAGGTGATAACGGAGGTGCGATAGTTATAGCCATGGAGGCATTAGTTTTCAATATGCACTCGTATAAAATTTTGAACTGCCACTGCCAAAGTCGGTGTAATATGCTAAAATTTAAAAAATCCGTCTAGTTTATAATTCATCAGAAAAAAGTTATCGCAGTGGCCATTGATGAAAAATTACTATGTGATGTAGGCCTACTCGATAACGCTTTTTTTTCCTGAATCGTTATTTCATAGTTATTTGTGTATTAAGGCCGAAAAGAGACTTATGGCCGGAAACGTTATTTCTAGCCCGTTAGCCGAGAGCTAGGAAAAGGCTTTATGGCCATAAAAGCAAGTAACGCCCGCTATACCGCTATACATACCTATTTTATGCACATATTAAGTTTTTATATCAACTCTATTATTGTGAAAAAATATAATTAAATGTGTACGTAGGTACATCAAGCCTATGTGCTTACACTTAAAATCGTTACTATAGTAAATATTCAAAATATTTAGTTTCTGTTTATGTTGATAAGTTTACAAACTATATTAAGAACAAATCAAGTTTTACAAGAAACGGCTCAGACGTTTAATTCACGTTTTTTTATTGCCCGTCGGGCCATAAAGAGACGTTTATGTTTAGATGAGTCTTGTAATAATAATCTAATTATTGTGTATCTGTGCATAAACAAATTAAATATTTTAGGGCCGGTATTATAAAACTTTTTACTTCCTAGATAAAATTTACTTTGAGAGTAAATTAATTTATTCTGTCAATTTGCATAAGAAATTGACAGAACAAATGAATTTACTCTCAAAGTAAATTTTATCTAGGAGTAAAAAGTTTTATAATACCGGCCCTTAAGGTTTTAAATATTTTGTACTTTTATTGATTGAAAAAAATAATGTGTTATTCAGATTAAAAGAGACTTGCTCAGCTATATTGCGCTTTGCGTCGCGATTGATCGTCAAAGTGAAACTCCTATTAATCTTAATAACACAATAAACTATTATAAAAGATCTTTGTCTAATATATTTTATGGTAGTCTAAGATCCGTTATTGATGTCGTTGAGCACCGATCGAGTAACCGAATAAAATGTATTTTTTATGAAATAAAATATGTTAACAAAAGTAACGTAGATGAGTTGCCTAAATAAATTTGTTCAAGGATATTTTTAATTAAAAATTCAATATTTAATTTTTTTAAATACTTTCACCGGTCTCGTAACCAAAAAAATTAACACTAATTGAAAGTGCAAACCCTATAGAAGACGCAAACATAGGGTTGCTTACCTTTTTCTGTTTAAGGCTATACAGTTGCCAAGTTTAAATAAGTGAATTGAAAGTGATACCTTCACCGATCGAGTAACCAAATAAATAATATGTCAAAATAAAGCTTATTTGTTTGCAAAACGATAGTATAAGGTTGCTTGCAAAAAACAGTTCAAGAGTCAGGGATGCAAGGGTTTAAAATTTTTAAATCGAAGCGTGCGAGAGAGAGATAGATCCATTCTATTCAGTGCGATAGAGGGGGACGCAGAATGACAGCTGCTCACAATACGTCCGTCGTTTGAAATTGTGCGAGAGAGGGGGTCTATGCGTACTGTCCAATGCGATAGAAAAGGACGGGGCATAGCAACTGAGCCCGCCTCTTGTGACGTATGACAGAGAGTGCGCTTGCTCTGTGCGGTTAGTAAACGGCAAGCGTTGTGTTGGAGCAACTGACAATATACTCCAAAATATTTCTGATACTTTTTTTTTGAAAAAAATCGGCTTGTCTCCCGAAGTAATAATTCAGTATTGTTGAAAAACATTTTGTTATTCATATTTTTTTTAAACATTTGTAAATAATATGACTATTCTTATATCTTTATAATTACGTTTTTATTTACATATTTTTAAATAATATTTAAAACTTTTAAAAATAATAATTTCATTCAAAAATAAAATTATGTCATAGTGTTTTCTTTATTTTTATTGTAATAACTGCAGTATTGAACTAACCAAATATAAGTATTTTTATCATATTGAGCATATTGATTTCGCATGACAAATTAGAAAAATACAAATTTTTGTGACAGAGGTATTGGCGCTAAAAAAACGTTCCGTATATAATATCAAAATATTTATTATGTAAATATTTATTTTTAAACATTTAAAGCATGTTAGTGATATATACTTATCTTAAAATTTTTATCTCTTTTAAGAAGGAACTAAATATAAATAAAATAAATGTGTCATCATTGTTTCAAAAATTTATTTTCTATCGCATTGGACAGTACGCATAGACCCACTCTCTAGCACAATTGCAAACGACGGACGTAGTGTGAGCAGCTGTCATTCTGCGTCCCCCTCTAACGCACTGAAGATGGGTCCATCCCTCTCTCGCACGCTTCGATTTAAAAATTTTAAACCCTTGCAACCCTGACTCTTGGACGGTTTTTTGCAAGCAACCTTATACTATTGTTTTGCAAAAAAAATAAGCTTTATTTTGACATATAATTTATTTGGTTACTCGATCGGTGAAGGTATCACTTTCAATTCACTTATTTAAACTTGGCAACTGTATAGCCTTGAACAGAAAAAGGTAAGCAACCCTATGTTTGCGTCTTCTATAAGGTTTGCATTTTCAATTAGTGTTAATTTTTTTTGGTTACGAGATCGGTGAAAGTATTTAAAAAAATTAAATATTGAATTTTTAATTAAAAATATCCTTGAACAAATTTATTTAGGCAACTCATCTACGTTACTTTTGTTAACATATTTTATTTCATAAAAAATACATTTTATTCGGTTACTCGATCGGTGCTCAACGACATCAATAACGGATCCTGTACTATGGTATAATATCGGTCTTAATCATATAAATCACATGACATCACATGCTATTTGGCCTATATGTGACCCAAACAACATCATATTTGTCAAATAAATAATAATGTGGGATTAAGATAGGACAAGAAAAAAAAAGGAAAAATAAAAGACCAGACGGTATGAAATATTAAAATAAAAGGGAGAAATTAATAATAAAAATTTCATTACCTACCTCTCCACCATAAAGTGCGTAAAGGAGATCGAACGGAAGGGCAGCGAGTAAATCTACGATAAACCAGGTCCGTAAGTAATTGAGAGATATTGCCTTCCAATTTGATACGACCTCTCCTTTACTACTGACGAATGTCGTTCGGAAATTTAAAATTATATCTGAAAAAAGAAAAGTTTTTTGATGTAGTTTATTAAGCTTTTCTTTTTCGTGTTATGAGATAAAGTAACATAACCTCCAAATTGAATAAAAACATAAGTACAGAGCTCTTATTTAATGTCAAGAAATTTATTCCATTTTCTGTGTACTTTTAAGTTATTAATTATTTATGCATGTAACATTTTATTTCAAACAGAATTTTTTACTGTCAAGTGTCAAGCCTAACTGGTTATTCAGTTAACCTCAGTTAAAAAGTAAGGTTAAAAGAGCAATTTAAATGAGTTAATTAAAATGTCCAAGTTAACACGCATATTTAATTCTATGTCCCTTTGAAATATTTTGGATTTACAATTGCGACAGGAGCACGACGCGTAACAGAATCAAGAAAAGTTTTCGATTTGTCTTTTTTTTCGGGTTAAAACGTTAAATCCGGGTTTCGTCGGATAGGAAATCAACTTGTTGAAGTGATGCGTAAAGGTTTACGCACACCAGGTCATCGATAACCATTCCAGAGCTGTTAGTAAATTGGTCCGATGTTCAAATACCCAAACTCAAACTGTTATTGCAATCACATGGATACTTTAGGGAATTTGTTTTCACTAGAATATACACGAGCGAAATATTTTTGAATGAACAGTTTACAGTCAAAGTGAAATTACAGTCGCTTTTTAAAATGTACGCTGTGGAGGAATTACAAATCTAATAATGTATTCCTTTTACAAAAGACGCTTTAAAAAAGGTTTACTTTAGAAACGTTGATGTTTGTTTCGTTTTTATATACCTACAAAGTTGAACATGGGTAACGAAATATTTTGATTTATTCTTTTTGTTATGTCCACATCATGTAAAGTAGTAAACTTTATAGTTCTATATAACAATGTACCTCATCATTCTTCATAATTTTTTTGTGAAATCATGCAAAAGGCGATTTTTAGCTGCGACTTATAAAAGTATAGAGATAGATAGATGTCAGTGTGATGCAAGTAATCCTTATGTTTGTCAGGATGTAGCTGAAAACAGCTTTTTTCTTATGTTTACCTTAGAACAGCAAACCTTTGAAGTTTTATTGGTAAAATAAAATATTTAACTTCATTTCTCTATTTTGTCACGTTTCTGTTTACCGATAAAGATTGCTATTGCATTTACTTCTATAAGATAGATCAGAAACATAATTTTTATCTAAACTTATTAGAACACTAATGGGAGTACACTACCACTACTACCAGGGATGTTAAATTTCACTATCCAAAGAAATGGATATCAGTTCTGTGTTAAATTTTCGTCAATTCAATACCGTCTCCGATCTTGTTTCCCCTCTTTCTGTACTGTAATTATCAGGGACGGGATAGCACATTTTATGTGTTTACGGGTGCACGTAGCAAAGAAATCTATCCGGCAGAAGTTTGGTGGACTTTTTATTTTCTGGATTTACGTCAACTTATTTGTAGTTCAATAAGTTTATTTTGTTATTACGTTATATAACCTATTAATAGTAATGACCAAACTTAATCTTATCATTTTAGCGACACTGTTAACATTTGGATTTTTTAGGCGCCAATTTATATTAATACTAACATTATTTGAACTCTTTCAAGAACAAAAAAAATAAATATACAATAATCGTTTATTGATCTGATTCAAAGGGCTAATGTGGTAATTTATGTTACTATAATATTTTGGAGTAATTAATTTAAAGGGCGTTATCTGAGATCTCATATAAGTTTATCTATATAAGTTCTTGTTATTTCAAGGAATCTGCTTTTTTAATTTCTTATCGTAATACTTATTATGAAATAAAATAATAACAATCTTTTTAATTGTATTATTTGAAATTTTTAATACTTGTTCAAAATTGTGTTGCAAGATTTTGTTTACGATAACAACGTACTGGCGTTATTCGACATTGCCGGCCTCAGCGATAGGTTCTCATTCATTTATAGAATGTGAACAATATTTGAATTGTTTATTCTTTATTAATATTTAAATATATACAGGGTCTGCTTCGTTTAATTTAAAATTTTTGTTGCTCTTTTTTTATATGATTATTATTGGTGATTAAATTTGCTTAAAGGTACTTACATTTGCATATAATCTGTTATACATTACGTCTTCTTTTTTGTCAACTGGTTACACTTTTAATAAGTACTTTTTACTAATTAAATGAAAATATCCAAAATCTTATTGTTTTCCCGCCACAGGTGCTTAAAGTTTCGTATTTTAAAATCGTTTGAACTTTCGAAAGTAACAATTTTTTTTTATTAAAATTAGATGTCAAAGTACAGATACTTTCTTCAGATTGGCAAGTACAGTGATAACCACTAATCTGATTTTCTTGATTATTTATTGACTAAATACAATGAAAATATTGAAACTTTCACGGATGCATTTGATTTATTTCTAAGCGATCAAATACTGAACATAATTGTAACTGAAACTAAACGAAACGCGAGATGTGTCTTCAAAGACAATATCGACAAATGGCACGACGTGTCAGCTCAAGAATCCAGACCCGTTTTGGATCTTTTACTTTTTGGACTTTGCAGAGAAAGACGTCAACCAATTATCGAACTACGGCCAATGGAAACGAAGCCTTCAGGCAATCTCTATTTCCAGCAACGTCAATAAATGGTTTCAAAGAAATTTTTAGATTTTTACGTTTTGATAATTTCACAACATGTGATGAACAAAAAATCAGCAGGCAATTTAGTTCCCTTTAGAGGTCGCAGTCCTTCTAAGGCAGTTCGTTCTCAAATTATCTTCATCTACCAATATGGAATTTCTATTTACTGCTGTTGCGAAACCCTGATGATGGTGATTATACGAGGAAACTCTAAAAACAACGATCTTAATAGTTGTTCTGAATTTCTTATACAGCGTGTCATGAGTTAAAACGCATTAATTTTAAGGGGTGATAGAAGACACCAAAAGGAACAAAAAAGTCTGATACAACTTTGTTCTAGACCGTACTAACCGTAATAATTTGTCAATAAAGTACTTTGTTTATCTAATAACAGTTTTCAATGATTTTATAAGAGAATATTGTTACGTGCTAATTTCGTAGCACCCTGTATAGCTATGCGTTTGCATTAAGTTGTATGGGGATTTTCTCATTTTCTATCTTTATAGTTGCCACTTTGTTTGGAACTAATTTCCTGTTCTTGATAAGAGATTTTGTCAGTTCGTTTTGATCGATCGTGTGAAGAACATTCTTTAAAGAATATTTTAGTGGCATCGCCTTTAAATTAGTTTTTCCTTTATGTTGTGTTATGGGAATTGCATTTGTGCAGATCGATAATTAATTTTTGGTGAAGTTTTTTGGAACCTATTGTGGATTTTTTCACTTGTTCTTTTAAAAGGTTATAGGAGCACGTTCTCGTAAGTTTTTATTGTTTTAACTTTTCTATCATTCAGTCTTTTATACTTGATTATTTTGCTAGGTTTCAATATATAATCGTCGTTTGCGATATATTATCTCTTAAGGTCACATTACACCGTAGGTATTTATAAAGTGTTTGTTTGGTGCATTCTGGTAATTTGATTCTATTTGTTACAGACCTTTTTCTTTTGGGTTTACCTTTATTCATTTTATAACTTCCTGGTTGTCACAATAATTACATACACTTCGTGTATGTGTGGGTTGTTGAAACACCCTTACGTACGAACTGGGTGGTGGCGTAACTCTTTCGAGTGAAAGAAGACACCTGTATCGTGAGTCAGTTATAATATAGCAACTGGTTACATCAAAATTAACGTTTGACAATCTTAATTATCTGTAATTAAAGCTTTACTGTATATATTTCTATGTTATAATTTTATGTGTAAAACGGTTTTCCCTAGAGTGCGTGTAGCACTTGTATCTACGTATCTATTTCATTTATAATAATTTATCACCTAACATTGTTAGGAATATTTTGCGAGTGTGAAAACAAATAAGCTTTGCTCCGTAATAGTTAAATAGCTCACTACTGTAGTTCAAGGTTGCGCAATCTGATTGGTATCTGTAGTCGCGATAACTTTACCATGCCCTTTTGTTTCTTGCCTTTTGTGACTTGAAGATTAGTCAGATTTAAAGTAACTAGTCACTCGCATTAATTCTGATTTATGGAAACAGTCAATTAAGAGTATTAAATATTAAGAATTAATCTTTATATATATATATATATATATATATATATATATATATATATATATATATATATATATATATAATTATTTTTGCCAAGGCTTTCAACATTGATCACCACACTGGTTAACTTGTGTTAATATTTTACCTGCCGATTTATTCATTTGGTAATAAAGCATTGTATCTCTTATTGAAGGGTTATTATTTCTTTATGTGGAGTACTTGGGGGTTTATATTTACAGCTTCCAAGGAACCAATATTTGGAAAAGTCGACCACATTGATAGTGGTCGTAAATGTGCTGTTCTTTTCGGATTTTGTCGGCCAATACTGTAACTATTTTTGACGATTCTTGGCGCCCATTACAGAAGACCTCTTGCGAGACCCACGACCTCACACTAGTTAGCTGGCAGCCGACAGATTTAGCTATGGTTAAAGGTTGTTACCATTTCCCAATAAGCCGTCCCCATTTTGTGGGTAACAATATCTTTTAAAGAGAAGATTTATCTAATTTAAACTAGATAATTAGGTTAAGAGATTTTGTTGACACCTCGTTTTGGCTACATTAAAAAATATTTAATTTTATGGTAATTAGGTGCCTTAATCATTTTTTTTACATAAGATAGTATTTTTTATTAAAAAAACAAATGCTTCCAATACATTTTGAAAATATTCCGGAAATTAATAAATATAAAAGGTAGATCAATTATTGTCTTATTTTTACTGTTGGTTTGTTAAGAATCAGCGTGATTTTAACGTACAACGTACAAATTTTTCACCCGACTAATCTGTTTCGGATGTTTATTATTTTTAAACAACGGCTGTCATCATCAGTTTGTTTGATTTTCTAAAACAGGACCATGATCCAGCTGCGATTACACTTAAGCAAGGTTGCCAGATATGGCAATGGCTTTTTCTAAGTTACTCGAAAGCTTTTTAACATAGAAAAAAATTTATTAGACTTTTTTGTTCCTTTTGATGTCTTCTATCACCTCTTAAAATTAATGCGTTCTAACTCATGACACCCTGTATACCGGATGACACAGGGGATACGGCCAAGCTTATATTTGCTTTGTTTATAAGTGGATTTTGATGAAATTTGGCATGGATGTATTAGGTGTAAGTTTCGATTGTTTGTCATACATATCCAAGACAAGTAACTTTCAGTTTCACTGGCAATGACCCCAAAATTCGATTTTTGATTTACATTTTCTATATGCATATTTTACAAGTCGAAGTAAATAATTTATGTACTAATAGTCTTTTACCGATAACTTGATTTTCATAAATATGAGCAATACTGGCCGCCTATAAGAAAACTAAATTATGAAAATAATAAAGTCCCTGATTTTACATTTTCCATATAGAGCATTAATTTTAAAAATAATAATAATACGGCTGTTAGCTGCATGCGGATCGTTTTAATATTTCAGCAATTAAATGAACAAAACAATAATAAAAAATACTATTAATACTTTTGTTCATTTACAATAAGCATTGTGAACGCTTTATTAAACAGAGCAGTAATCATACTTTTTTTGTTCCATTATTCGATACTTTAAAAGGCGCGATAGAATCTATTTACGTAATGTAATTTTAGATCAGCAAACAATGGTTTTCAATTTCAGAATATCAATTTAACGACTAGTACTTTCAACATATAGTGTAGGTGTGAATAAATACATTTGCAAAGGCAGAAATGCCATTTGCACATCTAAAAATGTTTCCAATCCATCTCATTTTCAAGCACTTTCAACAGTTAAGTTACTGACTTTACATTGACCTGAAAATATATTTGCTTTCAAGGATACGCAAAATACAGCTAAGTTAATTAGATGAATCAGTCGGTAGGTAGATAGTAGAGGTATGGTCTGAAAGTTTACATTAATTATTATCAAACCTTTTTAATATCCTACACAAACAAAACTTTTACTTCATATACTTCGTTTACGATATTCAGCATCTAACAGTAGTATAATCCATATGTGTACCCGTGCATCAACGTTAAAGAAGTTTTGGCAAAGTTTTTTTTTTAATAACATTTTTACATTAGATGAACTCACCAAAACGAAGTAAATCAATTGGGACCAGGATCACCAAGCGCCGAAACTGTAACTTAATAGGTTACTTTCGGTCAAACTAAATTAAATCTAGTTCTAAAGATAATAAATAACAATTAGTAAGTAATTCTATAAAAAAGGTATACGAGGATGGGGTTTGAACGCAGGATTTCTGATTACAAGTCTGATGCAGTAACCGCTAGACTAAGTCGGTGTACAACTTTAAGTTTTAATTTATACCTCACTACTAAAACTTCCACTTACATTTGCAAGGGTACAAATTTAGGGGGAAAAGGATAAAATTCCATCAGACTTATACAGGGTATTTTTTAAATAATGGTTTTGGTCTTAATGGGTGGGTTTTTTAACTTATTTTAAACAAAAAGATGTTTACTATTTAAACTGTTTATAGGTAGTAATAAACACATAAATGTGTCAGCAAGTAGACTATACAATGACAGCACCTAAATAAATAGGGTTTTCTTTGTTATTATTACAACTATTGCATTTCTGTATTAGGTTGCATATCGTTATTCTTATTAATGATAATGAATTTTAATTGTATTTAACCTCGGACGTCGCTAGAAATAACAAGTAAATCGATAGCTTAATAAAATCAATTAACAGTTAAAAATACTGTAAAGCGAAATATTAAAAACATGACATGTCCTTATCCAGAAATTATCATTTGCATAGCTGCAATTAAACTACTAAAAACGTACAAGAACGTTCATTTTTAAAATAACAATGGTATGGAATGGTATAATACGATCATTTCTATCGACTAAGACAGCGTAATAATTAATGACGTGACGTAATAATTAATTCATTTGGAAGATACTTAGTTAGATGTAAAAAAACACTCCAGGTTTCACTAAATGCATAAATCTTTATTTTATTTTCTTAACAATAAATAGTAAGTAAGTGACAAACCCAAATTGGTTGCAATATGATTTTTCTGAAAGTCTACCGCATTGATAAGAACTTTAGTTATATTTTAAATATTAAACAAAATACGTATTAAGAATTCGCAGAAGGGAAAGTACCGCATCCCTTTCAAATGTACCGTGTTCTGTTTATCGAATTACCAGTTTTCAGAAATTATTGCCCTCTGGATTTGTATAAAAGCTCCTTAAATGTGTTCTTACATTTCTAATCTACCTTCAAATATTTGGAAATATGACACCACTCGTGTAAGAATTAATTACACCCAATTGCGGTAAAAGACGAATTGGAAAATCAACATAACAATATGTAATTACTAATTATCGTTAGGTGTAAAAATAAATCCCATGTTTTTTGCAACATCTGTTTTAATATAAACACAAATGCATAGTTAAGGTTTTTAGATCGGGTCATATTTCTAAAAAGCATTTATTTACTCAGCAATAACTTCCGACCACATTATTTACGTTAAACCATGCAGACAGCCATAAATTAGCTTTTTTATGTGACATACAACAACAATTTTTAAATTAAATTTGTACAACTTAAGGCAGTTTAGTGTTACAGGCCCAGGCTCGAAATTTAATAAAACTTTAAAATTCATGTTCTCTAAAACTGTTTGTTTGAAGAACAAATTTTATAAGAAAAATTTGCTCTACTATATTCCACCATTCAGCCAAAATCCTTCAATTAATTTACACCTCATATTAATGTTTACAAAAAACAGACGTATATGTTATCCTTCGCCGCAAAGGAAATGTTTGTTGGCATAAAACTCGATCTTCACAAAGATGAATGAAGATTGAAGATTGAAGAAGAATTCAATATAACCTAATCTAATCTTACGAATAAAACCAACCATACGATGTGATTTACCATTTTATGAATGTAAGTATCTATGAGACCAGAGACCAAAGCAGCTCTTCAATTTGTCTGATAGGAATCAATCAGTCGGTGTCGGCTTTGCAGTTCGACAACAAATATTCGATATTCATCAGCAGATCTTATCTCATGTCTATTCTTGCATAAAATTGCCCGAATACACTTCGATAGTCAACTTTCACAAAAAGGAGACTTCTGGTGCGTTTTTCAGATGCTGAAACTTTTGAATATCTCTGTTTCTGTCGTTCGCGGAATACATAAATGTATCATTCAACACTATTTCTCAAATAAAGTTTAATGGACATTTGAACTACCTTCAATATTTAATTATAATTTAATTACGGGTGACATTTATCAGCCCGACAAAAAAAAAGGAAAACTAGCGACCATAATAGTACATTAAAGTATTAGTTTCATAAGACACGTTTTTAGCGCACGCGTCCGAGTTTAGAAAACGACCAGCGTAGCGGGGAGTTTTCTAATTAGGACAAGTGCGCTAAAACGTGTTATGAAACGAATACTTTATACTATGTTTTCTATTTGCATTAGTTCGGTATTAAATAATTAAAAAAATTACTTAGTTTTAAATAAAATTTGTTAGGGATATTTTGGTAAGTAGCATAACAGTTGGCAACACTAGAAATTATGCAATTTTGTTTTTTACATAACCTTGCTTAACTTTAGGTAATCCGCGCGACGTAGAAATTCCCATTCTTATCTCATACACACAACGCCCGCTAAGCAGCAGGGCCTCGTTCAAATTTGCCAGGTGTATTATACGTACTGTTGAAAATTATTATAAATTCAAAGTAGAATGTATGCCAATATATTTGTGACATAAATAATTGCTACTTAATGAGTTAAACACTTAGATGAAATAAGAATAATTATATTTAATTTCATAGAATAAATACCTTGTTTGTTAAAGAAATTAATGAGGTATAAATGCAATAGTATTTTCAGCAAAGACTGATGTTTGTTAACAAAAATAGTTATTCATTGGATCTTTTGGATATTATAACTTATAAGGTAAAGATATTATGTATAATTTTATAAAATTTAATTTTATTACGTTAAGTTTATCGTGAGCTATTAATACAAAACACAATGCATCCTTACGATGTCAGATCAAAATTTACAATTTGGTTAATAATAAAGTAAAAACTGTTACGCCCTTATTAAAACTAATTATTATTCGGCGCATTTATGTAGCCTGCAATACTAGTTTTGCAAGCGTTGCATTCCAGTTATAAGAGTTCACTGCGTAAATAACTTAAGTTTGACATTCTAAGAACAGCTGTCTAACAGTGATATCAACTTTAAAAAATAAAATGTTACTGTTTCCAGTATTTTAAAAAATTTCATTAGGACACGCAAAATGCGTCTTTCTAACAATCTTTCTAACAATGTAATATTTGTAAAAAAGAATAATTTATAAGTGAATGCTAATATGATATGTATAATCATTTAGTTTTATTTTAGTTTTATGTTTATAAAAAGAATTATAAAATATATTAAATATTTTATTAAAAAAAATTAATCCTCCTAATATTTGAAGAGGTCAGAAGCAAAAGCACCGAAGTGACATGAACATTCTGAGATATACACATTAAAAGTTCTGTGTCGAGCTGTGCAAAAATCTTTCATTCCTTCACTTGGCCAAGTTTATTACTAAACATAAGTGAACTTAAACTTTCATAATCCGCACATAAGTGAAATTCTAATTAAATGTCACTTCGGTGATTTTGCTTCTGATCCCTTCATTTCCAAACAAGAATAATTACATAAAATTATTCTATAATTTTATAGTCATTGTGTAAACTGCGTATGTATATTTACGTTAAAAAAACTAAATATACTTTTTACTGATTACTTTTAATGATTTTTTACAATCACTAATTACAGTACATTAACTTATTAACTGATTAATATTAATTAATCAACAATTAATATTAACCCATTTACGCATGTAAAATATCCTGTGAAATCTAATCTTTTGTTAATTACGGTATTGAAATTGTGTAACAGAGGGAAATGAGTGGAAAGAGACGCTGGGTCCTCGCGGCTCTTTTTTGATATTACTAGGCGGAACCAACTTTAGTTTTAGCAAATGTAGTGAACACAGTAATAATTAAAAATCCAAAGAAAATTAATTTACAAATATTCGTCTCCTGATCTTATTAATTCATCTATACAAATGAACCAAACAAAAAATACAAAAAAGCAAAATGAAGTATGATTAATAAACTACTCGGGTGTACTTGTTTTCGTGTGTTAGGTTTTCTTTAGTTTTGAAAGTCGTAGAGTAGTCTCCCATCGTACTTATTTTAGGTTCTGTACTATTAGGTTCTGTACTAGAGACTACAGAATAGTCTGCTAAAAATGTCAGTAACTCTATAATTATCCTTTTTTTTTAAATTCACATGCATTATCAAACTATTTTCTTAGGTTTCCTTTGCACGGTGTACCCAATACCTTTAAAGTGTAAACTTTTTTAATCTTTAATGTATTTGTTAATATAATTCTTAATTTTGGGGTATATTTTTGATCAAATTAAATCGATTTCAGGTGTCTTGTTGCGAAAAGCTGGACAGGATTTGTGTTTTAGGATTTCACGTTCGTTTCGTGTATTATCAATCTTGGTTTTCATTATTTTCATATTTTATATAACACTATTCAGTGGCGTATCCAGGAATCTAACTTGGGGGTGCTTATTGTTTTCAGTATTTGATGAAGGATACTTTTTAACTTAAATTGTTCACACTTACTTTCTTGTAACGATTTAATAGTATTTATTATTTTTCAATTTACTGCAATGAAAGGATAGACAACATTCAAAAACCATACTGCAAATGCTGAAGACTTTTTTTATAAAATGAATTATAGGTACCAAGAATAACTGATGGTACGTAACATAGAACACAGTTATCAATTTCCACGACAGTTTGGTTTAAGTCAAACAGATATTATTAAAATAAAATTTGTGCAAGATTAACGTTACAAACTTTACTAATCATATCACATCATTTTCAGTATGATCTTCATGTGGTACTGGCGAATTTATTTATAAAACTATATAATAATAAAATAGATATACACTCGAACTTCTTTCTAACGAACTACCATTTAAGAAATTCTCTATTTAACGAATTTTTAATGGGATTCTGCCGGTTGCGTAATTTACCATATAATTCTTGCCCTATTTTACGAAATAAAACTCTATTTACCGAACTAAAATATGAGCAGGTTTCTATGAAATTTGTTGAGATTTTTTGTCTGAATTGAATTCTTGGAATTTCACCATAGACCTTTCAAACCAGCACTTCAAGTAATACCCTTATAACCCAGTTTACAAGGGATTATAGTCTTTTATTTATAGATTTTAAAAGAAGAAACTGGAAGTTTCTGTCATTGTCTGTTCTCAGAATTCAAGAGGGTGTAATACCTTTTTTTATTAGATTTCAATACTGGGCTTCCCAAAGTTACGCATAAAATTAAAATATAAAAACAAACCATCAGATTTACATGTGATATCAATCTGTACAGTTCTTTTTACAAAAACATGTCTGAAAGCTGTGTTTTGTAGAGAATAGGATCACATATCGATATAAAGTATCAATGACTGTTGTAGGCTTCGTTTCTAAATCTTGATATTTTTTACCCATAGCTTATATTCTGATTTAAGAATTTTCTCATTAAAGTCAATATCAGTTCTATAAAATTCTGACAGGTGCAGAAATTTCTGAAGTTGAGAAGTATAATTATTGTGCTCTATATTAGAAAGAATAAGTCATGCGAATGATTTTAAAATATCTTTATGTTTTAGAAAGCGCTCATTGATTTGAGCAATGACCTGATCCAGAAATTGTAAGTAGCAAGATATTCGAAAATAATCTTCAGCATTAAAGGTTGCAATATTATAACGGTTGTTTTACCATCCAACTACTCGTGGTATTTCAATTTCAGTTTCGAATAATTTATTTGCCAGTGATGTTGCTTCCATAAAAATATTGGAAATGATCACTATCACATTAACTATCAATTATCACTACCACATTTTATGAATGAAGTAAAGCGAGCTCAACTTTACTATCTCAAACTTGAAATTTGGAAATTTAAAATTCTTAGAAGATTCCCAGGGCAACATTAAGATAATTGGAAAACTATAAAAGAGAGGATATAGGTATTCATGCAAAACCAATAATTTACAACTTGTCTATAAATATTATAAAGGGTTTGGGTTAACTGAGCATATAAGGCATTGTATAAGGGGATTGATTACCTTACTGCTATACCTACCTACTATTTCTTAAGTAAAGTACGAGGGTGGTCCCAGAAGTACCCGACCCAACAAAGGAAACACAAAAATTTTGGAAAAAGATTTATTTATTTTTCAACATAATCTCCTTTCAGCTCTATACACTTTTCGCAGAGGTGTTCAAAAAGTTCGATACCCTTTTTATAATAAGAACTGTCTTGCTGACATCACTTCTTTATCGTTGGAAAATCTTTGACCACTGAGCCATTTTTTTCAAGTTTGGGAACAGAAAATAATCCGAGAGGGCTAAATCTGGCGAATATGGTGCATGAGGTAGCAATTCAAACTTTAATTGATTAATTTTGGCCATTGCAATAACGGATTTGTGAGCTGGCCCGTTGTCGTGATGAAACAACACTTTCTTTTTAGCCAAATTCGGCCGTTTTTGCTTGATTTCTTCGCTCAAACGTTGCAATAAGTTTGCATAATACTGGCCGTTGATAGTTTTTCCTTTTTCGAGATAGTCAATAAAAATTATTCCACGCGCATCCCAAAAAACCGACGCCATAACCTTGCCTGCAGATGAAACGGTCTTCGCCTTCTTTGGAGCCGGTTCTCCCTTTTGAGTCCATTGTTTCGATTGTTCTTTTGTCTCGGGTGTGAAATGATGGACCCATGTTTCATCCATTGTTACGAAACGGCGCAAAAATTCTGCTTTGTTGTTGTGAAACTTCGCTAAACACTCAATTGGAACATTTTCACGACACTGTTTTTGCTCGAGTGTGAGCAAACGCGGCACCCATCTTGCACACAGCTTTCTCGTGTCCAAATTTTCAGATAATATGCGATGTACCGCACTTTTTGAAATGCCCGTAATGTCTGCTAGCTCGCGCACTTTCAGTCGACGATCATCAAGTACCACTTTGTGGATTTTCTTCACCATTTCTGGAGTCGTCACCTCATTTGGTCGACCACTGCGATGCTCGTCTTGGCAGCTCGTACGGCCTCGTTTAAACTCAGCTACCCAAAATTTAACTGTTGTAAACGAAGGAGCAGACACACCCAGAGTAGAATCCAGTTTAGCTTTTATATTGGTTGGGCTGAGGCCTTTCAAATAAAAGTATTGTATCACATAACGATGACCAATTTTCTCCATTTTCACAAATTCACTGACAACGTTCCCTACTGATGGCTGCCAAACAAACACTGAACAACGTGGCGCTTTCAAACTTGAAACATATGCTTTATAGACTGCGTACTTTCCAATACAGTGATATTTTCAAACAACTACCGCCACCTCTTGGTCAGGTCGGGTACTTCTGGGACCACCCTCGTACTATTCAATTGTATTCAAAAAGAGATTACCGACATCTAGAGTTTCTCACTATTTTTATAGGTAAAGCTGTAAAAAGGAGTTAGGAGAATTATGAATGATACGATATGGATTTTCTTCATAATTATTAGTTCATTATCTTAATAAAACTTAAAAATACTAATATGAAGTCTTGGGGGGAGCTTTTGCTCCAAAAGCACCCCCTAAATACGCCCGTGACACTATTGTTTCCTTTTGAGGAAGAAAGGTATCTGGTCCTGCTCTATTATTTCTTAGAATTAACTTTGTCAAAATAACTAATCTTTAATTTAAGATAATATAAACAATATATAGTTTATTATAATATATAATGTCAGCTAGTAACAACTTTTATAAGTTATTTTTATTAAAATTACATTTTTACGAAAAAACATTTATGTGTTCGCATGTAATTTCCCTGAAAGTAGTAATCAATAATAGAAAAACAAAAAAGTCTAAATCTAAAACCAACGTTAGAACCGTTACAGTAAAATAGAAATTCCCTAACAAGAGTTGAAACTCAGCAATATAGTCCCAGGACACAAATGCCTGTCCTTTCCTCTATCCTTTTCTTATGACATAAATTTGCGCACAGGTTACCTTGTCCACTGCACTTAAATGTATTACAACGGTCAACCACATCTTTTAACGAATTCAGGATGAAGCCCGTTGTACATAGCTAGTTAGAAGGAAACGTCAGGGTTTCCGGGGCTTTTATTCATCATTAATATATTATCACTGTTTCCGTCAGAATTGCTCAAACATAGTTCTGGAAAATCTTATATTAGGTAGTTTATTATTTTACAGACAAAACTGTTCCGACAAAATTTACATGAAAGTTATGACATCAATGTTGTCCATTTTAAAGGACGTTGTGAAAAGGGGGACAATAAAATTGTCTTTTTTGTTAAACTACAGAACTTAAAAACTTTTTTAAATACATCAAAAATCGCCTGAAAGTTTTCAAGTTGTCAGTTCTCAAAGTGAGGGAAAACCCACAATAAAAAAATCTAAAAAAAGAAAAACCCTTTCCTGCTACTTATATGTTCATTAAATATAAATATGAAAGTATATTTTACTGAAAAATTTGTGTTCATCCATGATTTAATTCAAAGTTTCTATTCAGGCTCCTTTTAGTATCTACAAACTTTTATGGAGGACAGATGCGAGACACTCAAGCAAATAAAACTTTAACTTTTAGAAGTTATATATTATGCTTGATAATAAAAACTTTTATTCCTAGGATTATAAACAGGGACTGGGACCCATATGTAATTTCAAAATGTAAAAATGTATGAGCTTGGGTACTTGCTTTGGAAAAATAAACGTTCAGGTTCCGGTTCTGGTATGACTTGCGGTTAGGTTCCGGTTCCGATTATGTCACAGTTCCTGGTTGATGCTTTTAGTGGGATGTACACACATTGCCATCGATATGCAATTTAAACAAAAATTTGTATTGGTGGAGTTATTGCTTGGTTAGGATGAGCACGTCACCCAGCAGCGTCCAAGCACTCATAAAAATACAGTAATGAAGAATCTTGATAATAATGTGTTAATATCATATTACGTTATTACTTTATTTTTATTGTAGGTGATCGAAACAACAAATCAGACAGGGTATTTATTTAAATATATTTAAAAAAAATTGGGAATGCTTACTTTTTAAATGTTAAACTCTCAGAAGTTTGTGCCAGGGAACAATAGGTTTTCGGTTTCGGTTATGATTTCGGTACTTGCTTTCAAACTTGGTTCCGATTTTGTCCAATGCCTGGTTATAAATGACATTTTCTATATTTTTGAAATAACTGATATAAATACATGCATAGATATCGGAATTGTTACTGATTATGGAAAGCATGTGTTAAGACTCATTGAAAATAATTCACTAAGCATCTGCCTCGAAAGTAAACTCCATAGTTCCTTAGAGATAGAGATCATCGTCCAAAGTAATGTTTGAAGAAGTGGTCATTTTAAATATTTGCTACGATTTCTTATTATAGTTTTTGTAGTTATGTGAATTTGCATAATTATTTAATTATTATAAGATTTGAGGTCTTAAAATCCGTATTCACAAACATGTTTCTAATGAAAATGTACATTTACGCTGACGCAGACTTAAACATTTTGAGATAACAATGCCTTTTTGTATTTGCTTACAATTGAATAGATTATTTTGTTTAACTGGCTGTGTTAATTACTAATCTTATTCCTAATTACATGCATTTAATTAAGTAATAAATTTACAATGATGGGTAGTAATTTGTCACTTTTTCATTCACATTACTCTAATTTTATTTTATTATTTCAAAAATACATATATGTACTTTACACAAAAAACTAGAAAAATAATATCTCTTTGAAATTGTTGGTACTGCTACGTATAGCTCTGGCCTCCATACATTAATTCACTTTTAATAAATAAACTACATATCTATTTTTTGCAGTTTAATATATTGTAATTTATTTTAAATATATTCTATAATATATTGTAATTATATTCCACTTAATGTAAATGTTATTTTATTAAGTCACTTCTAGCGTGCCAAAGGCGCGTTCGCTATGACGGTTCTTCTCAGAAACGTTTGGAAGTCAAACTAAGGACATCAAACAAACAAACTCTCATCCGTTCACATTCTGGAAGCACAAGCTATACATACAGCATCGATCTGCAACCTTGTTAGCGTTGATACAGCATCAAGCAGTAACGTACTTGACCACCGAGCAACAAAGTGTAGTGTAGTTCCCATCTTGTAATACTATAGAAGTCGGATTTGTCGACTTTCTTTTAATAGATACACCCTGCATACTAAACTCTACTCAATTTAGCGAAGTGGGAGGGGGGTTTCTTTACAGAAAACTTAAAACGAGTATTCTATTAAAATGTTCAAAGTATTCAATATTTGTTTTGCGTATTTTAAATAAGGATATAATGGTGTATATAACAAACGCAAAAATTGCACAAAGGTTCATTATTATTTGCAGTAGTGCACCTCAATTTGTTTAATTGAAAATATTGTGCTGGGTAAAGGTATTTTACACTTATGTGGTTAATAAACATCCTAAAAGGAATTGTGTCTTCTTCCTGGATAAACAATTAAAATTACTTGAGTTTAATTAAAATCCCTATTTCAATTTCTTTCTTGTTTTCATTAAGGTTATAAAATAAATGTGGTGGAACTATAAAACATTTAAAGATATCAATTAATAACAAAGTTTTATGAGATGTATCTGTCATTGTATGTGCAAGAGCTCGAAAAAGGGAAAATAGTGTGCGTGTACGTGCTGGTGTGTGTTTATGTGACGGGGAGGAAAAACAAGAACTGATAAGGAGAAACAGAAACTAACAATATAGACATGAAAATACTTACAAATACATCTCTTACAAAAAAGTTAAAAAATATATAAAACTAACGCATTATATTTAACTTTCCCCAGGTAGCACAACAATATCGGTCCAACATTGGCACATTAATTTGTCATTGAACGAATATTAACAATTTCTATCCGTTATTGTATCGTTATTGATAAATTACAATCAACTAATATTTTAAAATCTTATATGTATGATTGGGCCATTGTTATTTTTTCGTAATTATACTTCATAACATTTAAAATATTAGTATCTTACAGTTAATCGCAATTTAGCCAATATCGGTGGTACTTGTTCAAGCCAATGGCAAATTATTAATTTATTTTGGGCTACCAATATTTTAAAAACAATAAATCTCCATCGTGATGTATTTTAATTTTTAATCTCTCAATGTTTCTAAATATTGGTATTTTACACACATTCGTAAGTCAATATTCGCAGTTTTTGTTGAAGCCAATATCGGTCCATTATTATTTTACTTCAGTCAACCAATATTTTAGGAACAATATAAATCCATTGTTGGGTCATGTACTTGTTTCTACAATAGACTCTTATCGTTTTAAAATATTGCTGGCATATATGTAACTGTTAGCAGTTACATAGCAAATAAGTTATTCATTTGTTTCAATTTGTCAATACCTTGCAGGGAGTATACATATATCTGAAATTGTGTCGATAATCTTATTTTATCGGTAGATATGTACAATAATGATAATGCAATGGTTATATACTTACAGTTTTTATCAAATTCTCATGCTAGTGATTGAAGGTAATAATTTAGGGAAAAAAATAGAAGTGATGTTGCCATGCTGTCACTGTTCTCAGCATTGCATGGAATTTGGGCACGAATTTGAGTGTTTCTTCTCACGAACTTGCATCTTGTATTTCTTTTAATTATAACAGCATGGCAAGAATATTCACCTCAACTAAAGTGAACTCACTCACGTCAAGTCGAGAGGAGCAAAGCAAGTCTTCACATCTTAAACACTATTAAAGAGATTTTTGGATAACAATAATACAATAAAGTGATTAAGTGGTTAAGTCGAAATAATTTATATTGTTTGGGGTGGAGGTTGGTCGCTTGAATTTTGCTTTGTTTTATTTGTTGGGGAATCTCTGGACAACAAATTTCCGGTAAGTACCACAGTCTCTCATTAGAATTTGTATACAGGTCCAGGTCCATTTGTATACAGGTTTGGTATGGGTCCGGTGTGTTTATGCCAGTCGCGGTAACGTCTCTATTTTTTCCAATTTATAAGTCTAGAAGTGTTGGTGAATAATTAGTTAAAATAATATACATGAAAATTTAAAGAATCAATAAATAAATAGAATAATGGTCCATTTATATTTTCAAATTTTGCATAAATATAGTTCTTCAAAGGGCCGGCGGTGGACGAGTGGTGTTAGTGCATCACTCGTGTTCCAATGGCCCAATATCGAAGCATTTGATAGGACCATGATTACAAAGTGTTGACATATCTATATTTGCCCAATAAGTCTCATAGTTATAGAGCTATTATTGCCGCCAATATTATACCATTATTGTTGTGCTACCTGGGTCAGTACTTTTCAACGGTCAACTAGCAATTCCAATGTGAAATTAGCCTACGAAAGTACATTATACTTTAGTATAGTAAAAGTCCGCAAAAGTGCTATTAACTTCTGTATTATCATCAAATGGTACAGTCATACTGATATTTGCATCAATATACTGCTTGCCATTGAATAAGTATGGAATTACGTATAATTTTATCGGATAATCTTGTTTAAGATTACACATTTGAATTTTCTTTATGTAAAGATTAACTCGCCCATGACTTCCTGGTATTTAAAAAATACAAATTCTTTATTCTCACTATTCAAGCCTCAGTGAAGCCACTCGCGAAGAACTTCCTGTGACAGCAAATCAACAAAATAATGTAATGTAATTTTCCAATAAACTTGAATAAAAGTGGTACTTACAAAGAAATTAAAAATTGCAAATAATGCAATGCACGAAAACCAAACTGGTGTTTTCATGATGAAGGCTAAACTGTATCTGTATAAAAAGTAATCTGATAGAAACTATTATGTAGAATACAACATAACATTGTATATAAATAACCCTAATCTCTATGAATGATCTCTATTTACTCTAACTATGATGTTCTGTGTGACTAGGCATCGTTGTGTTTTGTTTAGGTATATTTATTTATATATTTAATATTTTGGTTTAGGTAAAGATAGAATGGCCCATGATGGGAGTCCTTAGATTTGTAATTAGATTTTCTACACTATGGCAAGATGACCTGTTATAAATTATGTTTAAAAAATTGGACTTTTTTGTAAAAAACTTGCTTAGAAACTTCATTTTTTTCTGATATAATTTTGACTAGTAAATTACAAAAAAAAGTAAAATAAACAGGGGGTTTCATTTAAAAATCCAGATTGTGAGAATTTGCGGCGCATCAGGAAGTCGGTCATTTTGTCTCTATCAGTAAATCTGAAATTGTATATAATACGTCTATTGTGCTGAAACCAATGAATGCTGTAAAAACAAATTCGCATTAGAGCAACCTTGCATAAAATATGATACACTGATTTTGCTGGCGTGTGCGATATTTTCCATTATCAGCCTTGTCAGAAGAAGAGTATTTTTACTTTTAATTAGATTAATGATTTAATATTTTTAAGAACTTTGGAAGTTCTGCTTGTCTAATATCTACTTATTTATAAATTCAATTTCATACATTGAGATATGTAGTGTTTCTTATACTCGGATAAAAAATGGAAAATCGTTCTTAATTTTATGGTAAAATGTTATTGTAACTAAAAAAATTCTTTCTTTCAAAACTACTTAAAGATTAAGGTGCTGTTTGAATCAATACAATATCTGTCACGTAGCAATTTTAATAATGTAGAGAATTCATATCACATTTTTTATCCTTCATATAATTTATTTAAACAAGATGATTGACTAGAAAAATATCTGATTTCGAAATTTAAAATATTCAGTCGCCATTAGTGTATTCTTACCACAAAACTAAAAACTACAATTTAGTGCGAACTTTAAATTCGTGTGCAAACCTAAAAGATATTAATCTAACTCATACTTTTATTGATTATCTGGCAATTTTAAATATCGTTAACTTTCAGCCAACTTTCAAACCACATGAACAGCTTAAAGAATTATGCAGGGTGTAACAAAAGCATCAAACTGTAGGCTGTGCTATCAAACTTTTTAATTTGAAGAGTTATAAACAAATGTTAAATACAAAGTTTTTTAGTTTATCTCAATGCATATTGCGACATTTTTGATTTAACTTCATTAGTTTGTCCCCATTACGTTGAATTGTTTCTAAAATAAAAGAAAATTTAGTTCTGCCTTATTTATCACAACAGTTTATTATCAAGGTTACGGCTTTTTCAAACATTTTTTAAATAACTATCTTAATTTTCCCGGTAGTCCTTGGCGATCAAGGCTTTTTAATTTTGAAGAGTTTCAATAGTAATTAATAGAGCTTCTAAACGATTTCTTTACAATATAACTAAAAAGAACAAAAAAGATTTGTATTTCTTTCTAAAACAAAACGTACACTTTTTATTCTTAGAAAACATCTCTTCGGTTTTTTGAACGCAAATAAATAAATTTAGTTGGGTATTGAAATCCTTATCCAAATTGAAAACAAGTATTTCATGCACTCCTTTGTTGCATCATTTGTCAGAAAATTTTTCTAAACAAAGTAACTTTGCAAAAAATTGAATTTTGTAAAAGACGTTAGTATAAAAAATAAAATATAAAAATAATTATCATATTGGTGGAATAGAGTCTAATTATGTATGCAAAATAAAATCATATCTACAGAAAATATTTAAAATTACGACTGTAAAAATATATTTGTTTGATCGGTAGTTTTGAAATTTCGCGGGCACTACTGAAAAATTTAGAAATGCTTGCTTGGGCAAGGTTAAATAAAAAATTTTATACTAAAAGATTGAGTTTCCGAATGTACTTCTTAGCATCATGGTTAGGAAAGCAATTGTACTTTTTGAAAGGAGTAAGATTTGTAAAATTTCAGGGATGTATTTAAATTTCGCAGGTATCATTAAAAATATTTGAAGGGAGCGGCTGGTTGTTTACGGCACGATAAAAAGTTAAAAAAACTAAGTGTTGAAACTATACGTAATTAATAAAGGATTAAAATATTTCAAATTTTGTGGACGTTGTTCAAAACGTAATGTACATCCCACAGGTAGATGCTTTGAGTCACTTTTGTTCAACGGTAAATTAGTTTCTAAAAGTTTCTAAACCACAGTTTGTTAAAATTCGAAAGAATTGTCAACTTATTTACTACAACTAATAATAAAATACATTTGTGTATTTTTGTGGTGATGTTTTTGTTTCTAGTTTCAACAACTGCACTTTAAAATAATATTAAATTTTGTTCTGTATCATTAAAGGAAAAACATTTTCATTTCGAATTAGTAATATAAAGTTTATTGCATGAGTAGAATTATTTGTAATTGAAATGTTTATTGGGCTTTATAATAGCTATTTATGTAACAAGTACATAATGTAGGACATTATAGACAAGCCCAGTTTATGGCCGAGCGAGCGAAGCGAGCAAGGCCTATAAAAAGGGCGAGTCTATAAGGTCCGATTATGTAAGAGTTGCATACAAAGCTTTATGTTCGATTCCTAAAATTGGCTAATTATTAAAAAAAACAGTTTAGAAATTTGACATCTATTTTTGACAGAAGAAAATTTGACATATAATATACAGTTGTCATACTTTCTTTTACTACTATATACTTTATTTTACTACTACCACTTTATTTTACGAGTACAATAATAAGCCAGTTCACTGCCGCAAAACCATACAATAAACAGTATTTTATAATGCAATCGGACATAAAAATAATTATCGTATTGTCAAACTAGAGAGTCTTATACAAAATAAAATTATATCTACCTTTATTTTATTTTATTAATCTTATTTTATAAATACAGAAGTTTAATATTTTTATGAAAATAATAATAAATAATCATTATTTTAATTAATTATAAGTAATTGCTACCTACGTTTACATAGAACATACTAAAGAACAAAATTTCTAAATTTTAATGCAAATGAAAATTCAGTTGAACAACTAAATAATTAAAGTATTTATTTGGCAATGTTTTTAAAATTTTTATAATAATTTGTTTATTATATACAAAAACAATTTATTTAAAATTTTAAATGATATGTGGCAAAAACACACCAATGTCGTTTGAATATCTTTAAAACACGTGCTAAATTATAATTTTCAATTTTTCGGTAAGAATACACTAATAGCGATTGAATATTTTAATTTTGTATTACTATCGAAGCAATGTGAAAGTGGTGTATTGTGTTGCTTTAAAGTTAGAGGTTAAATACAGAAGTAAAATTAATTCCGTAGTCCCTAAAGTATTTAGTGCGTTTACTAAAATATTTTTAAAATTAACAATAGAAAAAATATTACAATTCGCCATTCTAATTGGATGTTCTTCTTCATGGGAATTATTGAAAATCCTAAAAATTCATAAATATTGTAAGAATGCTATAACGTCATGCAAAAACCTCAGAGTACTTAAACAACGTAACAGGCATAGCCGCTATTTTATATAAACTCTGAATTAATCTTTTTAAAAATGTGAAATCACGCAACAAATTTGTAGTGATTGCAATAGTTACAAATACTTAGGACTTTGAATCTATAAATTAATTATTTTGCCGCTAGTCGGTAACTGCTATGTTTTTTTTGAGGCTAGATTTGTAATTATTATTATATGTAAAACCACGTTTTGTAATAAAATTGTTTTAAAACTTTTAAAATAAATAATCACAATTCATTCAAAGTCATTTCGAATTTTCAATGCAAGACTAGTGTTATGAATTTGATGTTACTTTTGTTATCAGGTCGAAAGATAATCGAGTGAAGTGTTCATCTTCTTACGCTTCTTGTAGATACTCCGACTTCTCAGAATATTTCTGACGCTTTAAGTTTTAGTTTCTAAAAGCTGATTTATTTAATTAACAGAACGTGTAATCTTTTGTTGAATTATATTGAATTATATTCGGAATGTCATTAACTTTGATTTGAATGCTTTTGTCATAGCTTTAATGACTCCTGTAATTTTTTTATAAAATAATTATTTTTGTCAATATCCATATTTTTTGTATTTCTATCATAGTACTCGTATATTTGTTAAACTTAAAGTTCTCTTCTGTCTTAATTTCTCTTGTTAGAAAAGTAAAAATACAAGTAAAATTATTATTTTGCTATAGGAAACATCATGATTTAGTGACGTGTTTATAAATATACTAGTTTACAAAAAAATATTATCGGAAATATTTGGAAAAAGATTCTCTGAGAAAAACTAATTAACATTTCAAAACAAGTCGTTATTCATAACTACATAAGAAAATGCAAGCAAAGTAAAGACGTAATGTTATATTAATTTGCTGTGGGATTTGTCACTTAAGGATTTGTTTGCAAAGTATGTTATTTCTGGAAAAAACAATTAACAGGCCAAAACACACCAGTTTAGGAATTCAATTTGGCCTCCATATTCCAATAAGCGTCAACTTTTCTAAACGTATTCTATTGGTCGAATAATTTATAAACGCGTTTTGATTGACTAAATTCAAATTTCCTTCAATTTTCAATTCAAAATTAACGTTTTTGGATGTAAAACAGAAATTAACCTGTTTTTGTTTCGGAAAAACACATTGTCGTCATTCCATTAACTTTATAGAAGAAAACTAATTAACATGTCATTAAAGTGAACTCTTTGTTATGACTGATCCGGTACAAAACCGACAGTTGATTGACAGCTAACGTCATTAGGTGGTGACTCAAGGTGTAGGGGTACTAGTGTGGCTTTATATCAGTAATAAGCTCAGAATTACATAACTATAGGACGTCCGCCGGCTACTAGTATAGCAAAGCCTCTACGATTCATCTCTGTACCCGGATTATCATTTAGTGTTGCATTTACTTCTTTGATTGCTATTTTGTCATTTTCATTGTACTTTTCTAGTGTTATTTCATATTACTTCTTTAGATCGCATTGGCGACAATAAATACCAAAAATGTAGTGTTTTAGACTTGCTAAAGCACGCATTGTGAATATTTTCTTGCAAATATTTTAGACATAAAGTAAGAAGACAGCAGTCGTAAAAGGCATGCTATCAAACTAAATAAGAATTATTTCTAGGAATCTATGAAGTTTATATAGCACAACCTTGCTGTAAATTGTTGTTATTAAATTAGAAGTTTTCACGAAAACCATGCACAAAATGTGTCAAGGTGTCTTCCAAAGAGATGTGATGCTCTGCAGAGAAACGCGTAATGTATATTTATTTGTAGATGTAAAAACTAACCTTCAATTTTGTTACTTTTATTATACTTTTCAGAAAATGGTGGATTTTATTACTTTCAGGATGTTGCTGAAAATATGTATATGTAGTAAATATTTCTTTTATTAAAAATTAGGTGAAAATAAATTAAACACGTACTTTTTACATTTGATGTTACCAATTTACCAAGTAAAAAGTGTCAGGTATCTTTGTGAGAAAGCAACGTTTTCCCCTCGAGATACCCTAAAGGCGATGTAATTTCGTGCTGCCAGTTCCACTTCTGTCCTGTATTATCTGCCATCTCGCAATCTGATATCGAGAAATGCTTTCATATTACCAAAATCAATAATTTTTCGAATGAAATGAGTAATTTATACTCTACTGCAGTGCTTTGATCGCAAACTCCGTTTGAAAGTATTCTCTCGAAAGGCAAATGCTAACTGTTACCAACTTCATGTAAACCGAAACGAATATATCTATATTTTCTGACCTGAAAATGTGTTTGATATTGATCAAATCTCCGACTTGAAAAATTGAAATGGGATACTTTAAAAAGTACTTTGAAAATTTAACACTGAAACGTTATAACTTTTATGTATTTATTCCTTGTTGAAGGTAGTTTTCCTTTGCAGTTCTTTAATGGGGAATAGTCTCCATCGTGTATTTTTTTTCTAAAAAAGAACGGTTATAAGAATTGAAGAATTTTCAATATGTAATCTTATTAGAAATATTAATTTCAAGCTTTTGGCAGTAATTTCATTAGGTATTGTTGGTTTTTTCTTTTATGCTTTGGTTTAATTTTAATTACACTTTAATTTGTATACTTTTTGACAGAGAACAATTTGTCTGATAAGCCTACGCTTTATTTTCATTAAATTGTCTGCAAACAAATAAGTTTCTGCTTGGAGTTATATTAAGTGGTAATACTGCATAAATATAAAAGCTGCCTGTCTTTTAATATCTGAAAGAAGCTATAGCCCAGCCAGCACACTGACGTCATAATGTCGCCGTTCTTTCGGCAGTAACGACGTCAAATTGTTGTAAAATTAACATCATTATGTCACAGCCCAAAGACGTCAATATAAGACGTCATTATAACGTCCTATACTAGGACTAAGGCAGGAATTATAAATAAATAGTTGAATATTGTTAATAATATTTATTATATACTACAGTCAAAACATCTCTATATTGTGACCACCTGCTTAATATGACCAGTATTCCTTGGCCCCTGCTAAAATAATATCTTTCTAATGAAACTTGTACGTATTGTATTGTACGTCCAAAAAACGTCGTTTTGAAGACGTCTACGTACGTCCCATTATATGACGCCTTATGGATATCATTTATTAGTCATATGACGTCGTCGACCATTAACGTTATTATAACCTCAGTGTGCTGACTGGGAGATACTATTCGCTATGTGCATGGCGACTCGTGGCGGCCTCTGGTCGTAGACTGAGAAATAAGGACGGAAACCATACCATTGGCGTTTATGGACGGATAATGAAAGTGTGAAATAAATCAAATATAAAGACTATTTTCTGTTTACTTTCTACATGAACGTGTACAGTATTTATTTTTATGCGATTAAGAAGAATAAGCATGTAAGTAAATGGTAACATCATTATGTCACAGCCCAAAGACGTCAATATAAGACGTCATTATAACGTCCTATACTAGGACTAAGGCAGGAATTATAAATAAATAGTTGAATATTGTTAATAATATTTATTATATACTACAGTCAAAACATCTCTATATTGTGACCACCTGCTTAATATGACCAGTATTCCTTGGCCCCTGCTAAAATAATATCTTTCTAATGAAACTTGTACGTATTGTATTGTACGTCCAAAAAACGTCGTTTTGAAGACGTCTACGTACGTCCCATTATATGACGCCTTATGGATATCATTTATTAGTCATATGACGTCGTCGACCATTAACGTTATTATAACCTCAGTGTGCTGACTGGGAGATACTATTCGCTATGTGCATGGCGACTCGTGGCGGCCTCTGGTCGTAGACTGAGAAATAAGGACGGAAACCATACCATTGGCGTTTATGGACGGATAACGAAAGTGTGAAATAAATCAAATATAAAGACTATTTTCTGTTTACTTTCTACATGAACGTGTACAGTATTTATTTTTATGCGATTAAGAAGAATAAGCATGTAAGTAAATGGTATTTAATATACATATTTTCAGTTATTATTTGACTTTTTGAGGTTATATCCATATATGCACATTTGAAAATTCAATAATTTGTAAAAAATGATATAAACTTGCACTTGCTATTTGAACCATTATGTTTGCAATTCACTACGCAACAAGTATTCCCACTCATTATATTTGCAAAGTTTACTGAAAGCGTCCGTCGTGATTGCTCTATTGCTCTACCTAGCGCGCTTCGGGCGATTATCCCATCCCCTCCAAGCCGACGCACATAGCGAATACAAGAAATTAATATGTGGTTTATTTCTTTAAATTTTGTCAGTGGTAATAGGCCAGTAACCGGGTAATTTATTTCTGCAATCTTCTACAGAATTTATTTTCTTGGTTGAGCGTTAGCCGCCATCTTAGAAAACACGTTTTATCAAATATCTCGTGAACCGTGCATCGTACGACAAAAATAGTAGAGATCGTTTTCATAGATAATAACATTTTCTACATCTTGTATTCGAAACTTGCTTCTGTATAGTGCATAGGTATATATCTATAGCGCGCCAAACTTTTTCCAACATGGTTATTGCTAAATATATAGTTAACGGATATAGTTAAGATGATACATTAAAAATGGTAATAACCAAATTTGTAGAACACAAAATTTCCAATAAAATTTTACAATTTTACAAATGGACTTCAACCAATTCGAACTACTATAGCTCCCGCATCATTAAGTTTGCTGCACATAATATCTTGCAAATGCATAAAAAATTACGGGACTGCCTGTGGATGCCGAAAAATTGGCTTAAAATGTTCCATTATTTGTCCGAGTTGTAGTGGACACACATGCGACAATGTGCCAAATACATTGGAAGCCATCGAAGACGAAATCGATGATGATGCAATTTTCGATTCATCTTCTACGGATATAGCGGAGGTAGAAGACAGGGATGTGGAAGGCGATGAGTGTCTTCCTTCATCATCGAAACAGATGAGACTTATGACGTAAAATAACGTGCCACTTTTTTTATAAATAAATGTTTTAATCCGTTTTTTATTTCAAAAAATTAATTTGCATTCATTGAACTCGGTTATCCTTTGCTCCACCTTTCCCTTCTCATGATTATTATTATTATTATCATTAATCTTTATGATAATAGTACGTTTTACCCATGCAAGTAAGAAAGATCTATAAATTATGAGTACTTCTTCACAGTATTGTCATTTTTCTGAACACTTTTCGCTTTTTTATGTGTTATGAAATGTTTTCCGTGTACTATGACCAACATTTTCACTGATAATTTAGGCGGTGAAATAGTTTACCAAGCTATAGCTCTTAAAGTACCAATTTTATAGAAAAAACTTTTAAATTTTAATGTATCATCAACCGTTAACTATATATTTAGCAATAACCATGTTGGAAAAAGTTTGGCGCGCTAGAAATATAAACCTATGCACTATACAAAAACAAGTTTCGAATAAAAGTTGTAGAAAATGTTATTATCTACGAAAATCATCTGTACTATTTTTGTCGTACGATGCACGATTCACGAGATATTTAATAAAACGTGTTTTCCAAGATGGCGGCTAACGCTCAACACCCCCCTCCGTCCCGCCAACTTGACGTTACATTCAAGGGACACCCCCGAACATTTACCAACAAGAAAATCAATTATGTAGAAGATTGCATTACATGGAAGATTGCATTACAGGTTTCTAGTTACATCAGTGACACTCTATATATAAAAAAACATTCTTGAATGAAATTAGATCTCAAATTATCAAAGAGGTGACGTAATGGGGATGAATACTCAGAACTTCTATTGTAAGAGACCCTACTTACAGACTACCTACAGAAAATTCTTTGGATTATAGAAATCTTATGTCTAATGCTGGGGAATAAGCCAGCAATGCGGAAATTTTATACCATTCGGTAATGGCACTCGGCACACGGTAGTTTACGATTTTTGGGTAACCGGGACTGGAGGCAATAGGACGTCTTGCTGTTTAACAATCAGTTAAAAACTGCTCTTACCATGCATTGCTCTGGCGTCATCAGATACCATATTGCCGTTCTCTTTTAAAATTGGACAATTTACTATACAAATTGCTTTTTGTATGAGCATTACTAAGATACACGGACAAACCTTGCATAAAGTAGGTCTATATTTACTTCAGTCTCGTTTCGGACATGGTCAGTTATACGTAAGTTTATTACGAACTCGCTGTTTCGAAAAGCTCTTCGCAGATCGAAGAGAAATATATTGTCAAATATTTGACAACTGGTCCACTATTTTAATGTTTAATTAAAACATAATCTTTAAAATTCATTTAATGGTAAATATAGAAGGATTTAAAGTTTCTTTAGCAAAAACATTGTCTTCTAAAAACGCCCATTCCGAAATTGTAGAAACAACAATGTATATATGAATTTAAATATGAACAACCTTCATTAGTACAACTAAAAACAATCGATAATCGTATATAATTAGTTAAATCAGACCAACACATCATTATAAGTGCAGGCACACACTTGACACAAAATTATGATCTATTTTAGGGTTCATTAAAAGCAATGAAGTTTTATAGTAACGGTAAAATAAATATCATAGCTGCTATAGGTTACTAATGTATTTAATTCCATTCGTTTGAGTGTTAATAGGTGCAGATTCTATTTACAGAATTATGTCATTATTTGACGACAAGATATTGATTTCTCATAAAATAACTTCAATCAGGCAGTTTATATGAGTTTCTAAACGACGAACGAATAATTCGCTTAAAGGTAACATTAACATTAGAAATAATACAGAAAATGATTTCAGGATATCTTCCACGGTTAAATATAATTACTGTTAAATACGAATTATGTTAAGTTAAATTCAGAGCTGGATTTAAACTATCCAGTTTGCTTTCTGGCTTTGCAAAAGCAGCTCTACAAAGAAAAAAAGAGAAGTCAAATACATTCTAACAGTTATTGTCTTTGAGAATGTACTTAGTAACCCAAGTACGTTAATGTAACTGTTAACAAAGACTGAAAAAAACTGAAAATATTTAAAAAAGCAAATTGAATAAATTTATTAATGCATTAGTACACTTCAAACTAATCAACACGCGGAAATTTCAATCAAATAATGAAGAGTATCATAAATCACGTATATTCAACATGTCAAAAAGATACCATCATATATAGTGAGCAAATGAGAAAATAAAGCACCAGTAAATTAATAAATCACATGAAATAAATAAAGATTAGTAAAAGTTTCACAGTTTTATTAAAATACAACCTGACAATATTGTTTCGACAGCTATGCTGTCATTATCAAAGGTAATATAATTATAAACAAACACGTCGCTAAGGTAGATACAAAAATAGGTAACTAGATAAAATAATAATAATCAGAATTAAATATCTAATACTTCCAGTAACGGAGAATTACTGAGCTCAAGTTGTTCATTCATTAAAGGTACCCTGAGTTTGTGTTTGTATATCTCAAAGGCTTCTAAAATGTCCAATTTGCGTTTGTTATTACAAAGATGTAGGAATTTAATATTAGTTTGAGGAGTCATTGTGTGATTTTGTTCTAAAAGGTGTTTGGCGTAATTAGATTTTTCAGGATGTTTATTTTTGTAATGACGTACGTGTTCTTCATATCTTATGTCAAAATTTCAAAGTGTTTGTCCAATATATACCGAACTACAAAACGAACAATTTAAACGGTAAATGCCTGATTTCATGATATCATGTGTTCTGTCTTTCAGCTTTGTGTGTATATTTCATAAATATGGATGAAGGACTGTCTTTGATGAATTTTATTATTCTAGCTTGAAGCCAGCTAATTTTCTCTCCATTAGTATAAGTATGTCGGTTGTTTATGGACTGTTCTATTTCTGAAATTCCACGAAAATCGTCTTTTGCCATTTCAACCACAATAAATTTCTTCTTTTTTGAGCAAAGCTGTATGATTTTTTTTAATTCTTCTAGAGTGTATACACGCAGTTGATATTTCAAAAACCTTTTAATTTCTCCAAAATCTGTATCATCTGGTAAGAAAGTATGGCCTGGCATCAAATACTTTAGATAAATATTTTTTAGCGAAACATGAGACTCAAGCACAGCTTTTAAAACCAAAACAATTTTTATGTTTCTGGTTTGGCCTCCGCAAGAATCAGACTACAAAATTAACACCTTCTGTTTTTGGTGCCAAATACGTATCAATAAATTTTTTAAGGCAAGATCCTACCTCCTGGGCTCCTCGACCGGCAGTGCCTTCCTTCCATACAAAACAATACGGTGTATTGTTAGAAGCTGTATGTACTCCTTCATTGTAAATGGAGAGTTGTCTTTTGTAATATACAATATTTGTGGGCAGTTTTGGCAACCCCAAAACCTTCGCCATGTCATAAGTTGCCGTCTCGAGTTTTACATTTGCTTTTGCTTGCTTCATCTCATACTGCATCGCACTTCGTGCTTCTTTTGCTTGCATTTAGTAAATGTTTTGCACCGTAAATTGAAATTCTCGTAAAAGATACTTTTATAAGAGGAGAATCCCATTTTATGATCTGGTGCCTCTTCTATGTACAAACTAAACATCTTGCTTAATGTAAGGTCGGGTGCCAAAAACTTTGCTTCAATCTCTTTTCTTGAATAGTGAGAAATATACGTAGGAAATCTCGCTATCGGATTTATTATCTGATTTATTATCCTATTTGTTGTTTCTTTGGTTAACTTATTGTATCCTCCGCACTTAAAGCCTCTTTCATCCTTGATGTTACCAGTTTTCATTTTATTCAAAGCTGTGTTCACTCTTTTTGGTGTGTAACGGTATTTTTTTACTAGTCTTGAGTTAATGAAATTTTGGAGCGAAGTTGCTAAAAAAATCTTAAATGCGGTCCTGTAGATCTGCGTCTTTCTTGTATTTTAAATTATATAGGCATACGGTATAAGTAAACCTCATAAAAATATATTAAAGGCCATCTGTTAAAATCCGTTTAGATTAGTGGAGTCATTTCGTATAAAAAAATGATAAAGAATTGTGGTTTTTGTTGAAAACAAGAATATTGATTAGACAGGTGCCTGCAGTGCCAAACAATTCCGTTGTTAAAATTTAAAATACTGACATTTTAGCTTGTGTGAAATCATGCTTTCAAGCTGTCTCATTAACATTTTAATATTTTATTCTCCGAAAATATTGTCAAAATCTATTTTGCTGAGAGGAATTATAGTTTGTACGTGCTAAACGGTATCTTTTAAAGAGGCCATCTGTGTCTCGGAATACATCCCGTTGGAAATTTTTGTTATAAAGAGTATTACGTTCCAGACTTCCTTTGTGTTGGAAGCACTAACCTTGATTCGTCAACCCGAAATCATGCGATTCTTTTATTGGCTTATACTAAACTGCGCTCCGCTAAAAAAATATTCCGATATAGTAAAATAACCCTGAGAGCCAGTCAGTCAGTAGAGTCGCAACTAAGATGAGCTACTGAATAGACAGCCGTTGTTTAGTCAAGCTAGAGTTTTTACGCCAAGCCTTGGGTAGTTGACGTATAGTTTTGAAGAAGACAAATTTTGTTCCCGTTGTATTAGTTGTGAATTTACGTTTATTAAAAGTCTCGTTGTGTCTAAAATTTTCCGGACTTCTGTGCTATTAAATTGTGGGAAATTCATTCTCTTACCGAAAGTATCGTCTATTCTTTTACAGTTTAACAACAAAGTTAATTCCCGTCCAACATTTTTATAATAATAAATAACTACCGATTTTATCTTAAGTGATTGAACTATTTATTGAACGATAAGGAAATTCGGATCGTTTAAAAGATTAAAATTATAATTAACTACCGAATGCAAGTTAGAATTTTTGCTTGATAAAATTCAGTCTGGACTTAAGTGGCATACGGATTATATCAAAATATAATAATATATAGAACTGGATTGCTTTAAATAATAGTCTAATAAACAAACTTATTTGAGTAATATGGTTGTACTAGAAGTTTTGGTTAGGGTGAATTGAATCACCAATAGTTTTTCTTGACATAATGCAGTGAAGGTTAATTCATCGGGGGCCTAAATTAAGTAACTGTCGCCCTACAAGAATCTGTTCCAGTTTTTACTATTCAGCAGTAATGGTTCCTGGTGATATAAAAGGCAATTTCGTGTAATTTAGTACTGGTTTTGTTTGAAACTTATCAAGATGATTAAGGTACTGTAAAATATGATTTCTTTGTTTTATCGTGTAATACTTTTGTAGTTATTTCAATTTTTATATGTTGATTATTTACATATTTTTGTATTTAAACGTTTCTTACCGCTAAGAGCTCTTATGCCGGGTACTAATATCAGAATTCTTAAGTTCAATAAATGTATTTTTATGTCTTATTTTTATATTCATTTAATAAATAACGGCAGTTTTTTAAATTCGCGGAATTTGTAAGTTGGCGGTGCAAAAACAAACATCTCACTTTTTACTATTAATTGTTATTCATTTCTGTGTAGAAACGTCAAATTTCATACCGGTATTTGCGATAGTGGTTTCGCTGTAGTTAAAAGACTAAGTAAATCCGTCACATTCTTGGAAAAATGTCGAACTTCGAGTTTCGCGCAGTTATTAAATTTCTCACGAAGCAGGGGAAAAGTGTAGATAAATTGTGGAAATTGTGACTGGAAATGAAACATGGGTTCATTTTTACGATCCTGAATCAAAAGAAGAGTCGAAACAGTGGCATGTGAAGGGGGGGCCAGCCCCAAAGAAATTCAAAGTCTACCAATCTGAAAAAGGACCTACGTGGAAGACGTTTTGAGGACGAAACATCATTGGAAGCTGCCGTAATGAACACTTTGAGAGCAAATAGGAAATTTATTTTCTGAATATTTACAAAAATTAATTCAGAGATGTAATAAATGCATCACTGTTCGAGGAGATTATATCGAAAAATAAAAAATTAAAATTAAGAAATATGCTTCTCTTTATATCCCATTCCGCGAATTTAAAAAACACCCCTCGTATGTTTAAGTTTAGTCTTAAGTTTAACTAAAGTGAGCAACATAGAACTTAATAATTATGAACGCTTTATTTATCTCTTTCTACAGCCTAACTTTGATGCTATTGAGTATATTTAATTATTTGATCAAAATTTATTGGATCTGAGTTCATTTTCTGATTAGTGATCTCAGTGTTTTTTTGTTTAATTAATGTTATAACGTTTCATAATCAGATGGCGCCCTATTAGAGTATTCTATTGAGCTTTGAAACCTTTATCTATTCCTTTTAATAATTAGACAACTGTAGAACCAATACCTACGACCTGAAATTCAAATTCGTAATAAAGAGCAAAATCTCAAGCCGTGGTAATCTTGAGCATCACAGTAAAGTAAGTATAAATATCTTGATATATTTTGATGTTTTATTGTTTTCGTTCCGGTTAAAGAAAAACGTGTCAGTTACAATTGGCGGTCCAACGTGGGACAAGTTTTGGAATGTTACAATTGGCGCCCAGTCTTATTATTATTTTGAGAAAAACGTAATGTTACAGGTGATATATTTAAAGTTTTTACATACATGTCTCTACAGACTTTTATATGATTTAATTCATAAACTCATGTATTTTGTCTTCGGTTGCTTTCTTTGTTCCGTTTTCTTTTTATTCCATGCTGTCTAACTGTGGCCGCTATAAATAGCAGTCTGATGGACAATATAGAGACTTTCAAAGCTAACTCTAATAATGTAACATGCTATACTGCATCTTTTAACATCCATAAGGCGAAAATGAGTGAGCGCCTTTTGTATACAAAAATTTAATATTCCATTTTAATGACTGTTGGGTTGAAATGCATACACAAACTTAATTAGAAAATGCAAAAGAGTAGAACTATACACCAGAAAAAGCTATTGTTAGTTTTGTAAATTGCACCGTGTTAGAAAATATGTCCAATCTCAATATCACCCACATATTCACCATATAAATTAACAAGGGAAATGGAAAAAACGCAATCAACAGTTAATCATAAAAGTGTGTACAGAATTTTATTGCAGCATTGCAGTATTGATTAGAGAACAGTGCTTTACGCAGCAACTGCATAGATGAAATGATGAAGTGAACCGAATAAACAGACTCCACGTGATACCAATCAGCTCTTTTTTTAAATATCCTTGTAAGCGTATATAAATCCTTTTAGTTCTTAACAAATTTAGAGCTTAATTAATTTTTGTCGAGAGCGAGTTTTCCTGTTTTATTCACGCATTTTAACTTTATTTAAGTCGCAGTTATGACGGCGTTTTTTATGAAATTTAATTTCGCTTTCAAATAGTAGGGTCATTTGTCATCAACCTAAAGCATTTGGTCATTTTTCTTTTAAAAAAACAATAAAAGAAATTAAAAATTCTATTAACGTTTTGCAGGTTGTAATATAAAGGGCAATTTGAAACAAAAAGTTTTTGTTTGTGTACACGAGATGTCACCCAATATACATGTCATAATTGTCCCTCAAAAGAGAGATTGCATAAAGTTTTGTATTTAAATTCCACTTTAGATCTTCGCTAGTCATCATTCTTGATTTATTAATGTAAAGGGTATTTTTTTTGAGGCGAAGAACTTTAAATTGGCAACACTGTCTTATGTGACAGCCGATTTGACAGTTCTCGGTTGTTTTGGGGTTAGTTTGGTTTGGCAATTCATCATGAATAGACTCACGCCGGAGCAACGTTTGCAAATTGTTCAAATTTATTTTGAAAAACATGGTTCAGTTCGAGAAACTCATCGGGCATTACGTGCATTTTATGGTGCTCATAATCGTCCATCAGAGCGATTAATTCGAGAAACTGTGGATCGTTTTCGCAATACGTTTACTTTAAACGATAATACGCATCCCGTAAGACGTCGTACAGTGCGCACACAACAAGCGATTGATGGTGTGCAGCGTAGTGTTATGATGATCCAAATGCGTCAATTCGTCATCGTGCTCAACAATTAAACTTGTGTCCATCCACTTTATGGAAAATCTTGCGTAAAGATCTTGGTTTACATGCTTACAAGATTCAACTTGTACAGGAATTGAAGCCACACGATCATCGTTCGCACCGTACATTTGGTGAATGGGCCGAAGGAAACATTGCTATTGATCCACAATTTCATTTGAAAATTTTGTTCACTGATGAAGCACACTTTTGGTTAAATGGCTATGTCAATAAACAGAATTGCCGCATTTGGAGCGATGATAATCCACAAGCCATTGTCGAAACACCATTACATCCAGAAAAAGTCACCATTTGATGCGCTTTATGGACCGGTAGAATCATTGGTCCATATGTCTTCAAAAATGATGATGGTGAGAACGTTACAGTCAACGGTGAGCGGTACAGAGACGTGATTACTAACTTTTTCGTGCCTCAATTGGCAGCCATTAATGTTGCAAACATGTGGTAGCAGCAGGACGGCGCCACATGCCACACAGCGCGCGATACAATTAATTTACTGAGAGAAACATTTGGAGAACGATTAATTTCACGAAATGGACCTGTTAACGGGCCACCTCGTTCGTGCGATTTGACGCCATTAGATTATTTTCTCTGGGAGTATGTAAAATCACATGTCTGCGCCGATAAACCAGAAACAATTCAGCACTTGGAAGCCAACATTCGACGCGTTATTGCCGAAATACAGCCTGATTTACTGCGGAGAGTGTGTGAAAATTGAACCTCCAGATTACATCATATCATATTCAATCATATTCAAACATTAATGCCATAAAGTTATCTTTTAAATAAAGCCAATAAGTTATGTTTATTACATTTTATATGCAGTGGCGGATTTAAGCACAAGTCAGGGGGCCCTGCAGAGGCCTCCTGCCAAGGACCGCACTAGACACGCGACAAATAAAAATTATTTGCTTGGGAATTCACTTTCTCGAAAAAAATGAAACAAGAAACAGATCATATCGGTACAGGCTGGTAAAAAAAGTGTACGGTTAACGCATTCGTACGAAAAGGCGATAGAAAATATTGTAACGGAGTACACTGTTTCACAGCAGACCTGCGAGGAATGTATCATCTCTATCGGTCCGAATGCTGGTCTTCTAGCACAATCGGCGCGGCGCGTTCATTCGACTACTATGATGACTAATTTCTTGAATTAATTTCGGTGAAGACATTCGGTGAACAGTGGCGGATTTACGCACAAGCGGTGGAAGCGATCGTTCCAGGTCCCACAAGTCAGGGGGCCCCGCAGAGGACCCTTACCCAGGATCGTAGTGGACATGCGACAAATAAAAATTATTGGCATGGGAACTCACTTTGTCGAGAATAGTGAAACATGTGAGAACAACAGTTCATATCGTGTACAGGCGGGTAAAAACGGTCGATGCAATAGAGTTTTGTGCGAAAAGACAAGCATTCAGAGTGATAGGTATAATTTTGTAACGGAATATACAGTTTCGCAGCAGACCTGCAAGGAATGTGTCATCTCTGTCGCTCCGAATGACTTGCCTTTGTAGTTGCCGTACTGGTGTACAATAAAATGTAATATAATTACAGCCTTGGTGGTGGCGTGCCGGACTTTCACCCAGGCGGTCCGGGTCGACTCCCGGTGCCGGCAGATCTGGTTAAGGTTTTCTGCAGTTTTCCTTAGCTGTGACACAAATGTGGGATTTGCGCTGTTTCATCTGTAAGTCGGCTGCAGCCGCACGTAGAGCCTACGTAATAATAATAATCGCCCCCTCCCTCCAGCACAAGCTTATAGCTTCTGGGGCCTGGTTACTAGGTTATGGGTTGTAGCAATTGTTATTATTATTATTATTATAAATCAATAACTGTGGAAATCTAAATATTAAAATTACATCTAAATTTCATAGTTCATATCTAGGAGAGTACTGTAGTTGCCGTACTGGTGTACAATAAAATGTAATATAAGAAATCAATGTAACTGTGGAAATTTAAATATTAAAATTACATCTAGATTTCATAAAAAACAAAAAAGACAACGAATGTCAATTAAATAAAAAACTAAGAGTTGAAAAATAATTTTGATAAGATTAATAAGATATTAACGTATATTGTGCATTAAATAAATGTGTACTTACTATCTTGTTATTAACTTGCTATTATCAACACCTTCAATGCGTTCTAGCAAACTCTATGCGGTCGTCCGAGTTACATTCGGGGAAGGGGAATTGTACCATGCTTTCGAATGGGTGAAATTCCTTAATGTCATTTGTCAATTGTCAACATTTCCCAATGTTGAAAAAATTTAAAAAAAAACTTAACATTACTGATATATAATGAAACTGGAGAACGAGCTATCTTCGTTCTTAAACGTGTAAAAATTATTTAAAAATTAATCTTGGACAAAGTCATTTAAAAAATTTATCAGTAATGTTTATTGAAAATCACATTACGCAAAATTTATGTTTTGACAATGTGTTTTGAAAATATTATTGATAAATTTGATGCTTTTAAAAGCAGAAAAGTTCCATTATAAATGAACTGATTATGGAATAAATTGTTTTTCTGAAATAATACTTAAAGTAGAACTTTTACGGACTCCTCTGTCACAATGCATATGTCAAGACTGCGTCCGACCGTATAATTAATATAAATAAAATACAAAATGAACACAAACGTGTTTTAATAGAGTTAATAAATTTAAAAGTTAAAAATTGCTAATGGACCACTATTATACTCACAATTTAGAGTGATATGTGTATAAATCACAGATCTTAAGACAGCTGTTTCGAGATTTTGGTTCTCCTCAGTTAGGGGCAGCTAGTCTGTGATTTAGGCACATATTTTATTTATGTTAATTTATTTTGCTTAACTAATGTTTTACTTTAAATTATATTTTAAATGCAAATCAGTATAGAAAAAATATCACCCCAGCTGGAAATCGAACCCTGGGCCTTCCACTTTCTGAGCGACATCTCTACCTCTGAGCTACTGTGTCGCATATATCAGCATATAAAGTGATTATTACCATATAAAATTGTTACAAACATTGTTATTGAATTAACGTAAAATTGATTTAACGATAGATCCTTCTGATGGCTTTAATCCATACATTTAGAATAACCGGTCTATTACATAGAAATCTAAAAATGTTTTGGAAATTTATTATTTCAAATTACATTCAAATGAAGCATTAGGTATTCAATGTATTTGTAAAATTGAGGTTAGGATTTACTTACATTAATAAAAAAGCAGCGGCGGAACAACACGACGTCCAAACTATATTTAAGAATGTGTCTGGCATTTAAAAATTGAAGACACCAACAAAACTACTATTATTAATTCAAATAATTGTTCAAGTTTCAGTATTAGTTTTAAATAATAAACGATTATTACATTGAGATATACGCATTTCTTAATTTTTACAACTAACATCTGTTTTCCACAAACTGTGGGCATTGTCTCCTTTTGACAATCCAGCATCTCAATCTCAAATCATATTCTCAGTTGAATATTTTTCCTAGCTTTTGGTGTTTTATTACGTTTTTGTGGTCATTGATAAAGTATAGTGTGTAACACGTACAAAAACGCCAATTTCACACTCGTGTGACTGCGCCCTGACACGAAGTCGGATTATTTAGAAAATCTTGAGGAAATTTCCTCCATCCCCCCCCCCCGTGAATTCGCGCCTGATATTAATAATTATATGTACTTAATTTTTGATAAAAGATAAAAGGTACATAAATTGTAGTAATTGATTTATACTATGGGGCCCCAAAAATTTGTAACGCTTCAGGCCCCTTAAGTGTTAAATCCGCCACTGTTTATATGGTCGCAAACGTGGTTGATTTCGGGGTCTAGGGATGTTCTTTTGGGCTTTTCCCCATATATTTAATATTTATTGACAAATAGTGTATATAATCTTGTACTTTATGCCCAAATATGTAAAAAACGCGTTTCGTAGTAAAAAAATTAATTTCCTATGAAATCATAAAAAAACGTTCTAAAGGTATTTTAAAATGTTAAAAATAAACAAAATTATAAAAGTAGTATCCTTGCCGTCACGTGCAGTAAAAAAGAAAAAAAACGGTCTGAAAGAGAATTTAATATAAACTATTTTGAGCTAAAAGACATCCGCCGAAACCTGCCGATTTGTTAGATTCATCTAATAAATCTTCTATAGCATTCGACTCGTGCGTTGATCAAACCTGTGAACCGAACACATGTTTTAAGAATTTTATTAAATTTTGATTATTCGTCTATAATTGAATCGGCCAAAGCAGAAACTGAATATGTCCCAACCACCTTGTTTCGAGAAAAACGAGAAAAACTTAATTACTCAATGTTGCTTTTATGGACTTTCGTGACTTTTTGGGATATGAAAGAAGGGTATCTATTAAGTAAGATCACATGGTTCAATTTACTTAAAGTTTTGTATTCTAAGACAAAAAAATGCATATAAAACGTGGACATGTTCAGTTTCTGCATTGATTGCAAATAAAATGCAAAGAATACGCAAGAAACTATTTTGTGACCAGTGCCTACCTTTGAGGGGGGCGAGGTCGGGCGCTAGGTTGTTTGGGACGCCGAAGTTTGTAAAATCATTAAAATCATTCAATAACAGTTAATTTTTAAAGTTAATAAGGGCGCTCTGAAGGACTCTGTCCGAGGGTACCGAGAGGTGATCTGTAGGCTGCTATTTTATGTGCTTTATGGTGACAAGATTCATTTGGTATTGTTATGTCTGTTTGTGTTGGTTTTCTGTATATGGAAAATTCAAATAGAGTGTGTGCGTTAATCTTGATATTTAAGTCTAGAAAGTTTATAGCCCTGTTTTGTTCTGTTTCTAGTGTAAATTTTATGTTAGGGTGGATACTATTAATAAGAATTAAAAATTCATTGATAACCTCAAAGGAACTGTCAAAACAAGCTAAAATGTCATCAACATAACGAAACCAGAAGATAATGTGTTTAGAGAGGTTTAATTCAAATATTCGATCTTCGAACTTGTCCATAAATATGTTAGCTAATAGAGGACTTAGAGAATTACCCATAGGTAAACCATCTTTTTGCAAATAAATTATGTTATTAAAAGTGAAATAATTTTGACTTATACAAATGTCAAATAATTGAATTAATTCTAACCTTTTAACTAATTCTGTATTACTATTGATCAAGAAACTATCTAATAAAGGAATATATTCTTATGGGGGTATTCTGGAGAACATGTGACAAATATCAAAACTAACAAGTTTTGAATGTGGTGGAAGATGTATGTTTTGCAGCTTATCTACTAATTCTAATGAATTTCTAAGAGTATTTCGATTTGTAACCTATCGTGTTAATAATCTGGTTTAGTTTTTTGGATAAAATGTGAATAGGTGCATTGATGTATGATACAACTGGTCTTATTGGCATATTCTGACATAGTGACTACCAGAACCACCAGAACTACCAGAACCAAGAATTCGATTACCGAAAAAGTGATTAGGAATGCCAAAAGAAGATGGCTCAAAGAAGAATCGAAAAAATGGTTTAGTATAAGAGACAATATGCACGTTTATATATAGGTACTCCATACAGAACTTACTCATAAATTACACAATATCCAATTTGACATCTTAGATTTTGACATTAGAGAAACCGTCAGTCACATTAAATTCAAAAAATACACCACACAGAAAAATAAACTTCATCGACTTGTACAACAAAAACGTACACTACAAAATAACCATAATTGTCAGAACACTGCAAACTTTTATCCTCGTTTCATAAACTTGTCAAATATAACATTCAATGACAGAGAAACACAATTTCTTAACAAAGGTTTAAAATTTTGTCCACGAACCACAAAATTCCAAAAAGAAATAAAACAAGATTTAGAAAACTGCAATATCTGCTTTTCAGAATTAGAAAAACAACAAATCATTAATAAAAACCCACAGCCACCTAAACTATATGGACTAGTCAAAACACATAAACAGAATATGCCAATAAGATCAGTTGTATCATACATCAATGCACCTATTCACATTTTATCCAAAAAACTAAACCAGATTATTAACACGATAGGTTACAAATCGAAATACTCTGTTAGAAATTCATTAGAATTAGTAGATAAGCTGCAAAACATACATCTTCCACCACATTCAAAACTTGTTAGTTTTGATATTTGCAACATGTTCTCCAGAACACCCCCACAAGAATGTATTCCTTTATTAGATAGTTTCTTGATCAATAGTGATACAGAATTAGTTAAAAGGTTAGAATTAATTCAATTATTTGACCTTTGTATAAGTCAAAATTATTTCACTTTTAATAACATAATTTATTTGCAAAAAGATGGTTGTTTACCTATGTGTAATTCTCTAAGTCCTCTATTAGCTATAATATTTATGGACAAGTTCGAAGATCGAATATTTGAATTAAACCTCTCTAAACACATTATCTTCTGGTTTCGTTATGTTGATGACATTTTAGCTTGTTTTGACAGTTCCTTTGAGGTTATCAATGAATTTTTAATTCATACCAAATGAATCTTGTCACCATAAAGCACATAAAATAGCAGCCTACAGATCATTAGTACACAGAGCTTTAACAATTCCACTAAAGCCAGATTTTAGCAAAGAGATATCAACCATTAAACAACTAGCACATGCAAATCATTACATTCCGAACATGATTGACACTTTAATTAAACAAAAAGATTATAGGTTAGCTATCAAAAGAATATATCCCATTGACAATCAAACAGAAGACACAAATTACATATCTATACCATATTTTGGCAAAATATCAGAAAAGATTGCACATATACTAAGAAAAACCAACAATTATAAAATAACATTTAAAACCAACACTAACACTTTTTCATTTTTATTAAATGCTAAAGACAGAACACATGATATCATGAAATCGGGGATTTACCATTTAAATTGTTCTTTTTGTAGTTCCGTATATATTGGGCAAACACTTCGAAATTTTGTAATAAGATATAAAGAATACGTACGTCATTACAAAAATAAACATCCTGAAAAATCTAATTATGCCAAACACCTTTTATAACAAAATCACACAATGACTCCTCAAAATAATATTAAATTCCTACATTTTTGTAATAGCAAACGCAAATTAGACATTCTAGAAGCCTTTGAGATATACAAACACAAACTCAGGGTACCTTTAATGAATGAACAACTTGAGCTCAGTAATTCTCCGTTACTGGAAGTATTAGATATTTAATTCTGATTATTATTATTATTTTATCTAGTTACCTATTTTTGTATCTACCTTAGCGACGTGTTTGTTTATAATTATATTACCTTTGATAATGACAGCATAGCTGTCGAAACAATATTGTCAGGTTATATTTTAATAAAACTGTGAAACTTTTACTAATCTTTATTTATTTCATGATTATGGAGTTCCACAAAGTAATGCTTGAAACAATAAACAATGTTATGTTAAATGTCAATATTGACATTGAAATGTGTTAGAAAATCTAACCCTAAGATAGGTTGAGCAATATCTGCTAAAATAAACCGTCAAATATCGCGAGCTGTGAAAAAATTTGCAGTTAGTGGTTGCATTTGAGGTTATGATTTTGTTAGAAGGCGGTTTTGGCGTAGGTAGTAGATACGGTGTCATAAGTAGTTTGAAATAATTGAAATAACGTTCTACTAAGCTAAAATAGAATTCTACATTTGTGTTAAAACTTCCACTTTTAGAATATTATGCATGGTTATTAAATTCTGAGAGACAAGTTGTAAACAGTTGTACATCATCACAGTACTCCTAACCACACCAAAAACATTAAACAAAAGTTTATTAAACGACCTAACCAAATGATTAGTCTATAAAGTAGTGCACAAGGCAGAGAGTAATTTAGAGAATTCTTTGTATGAAGTCCAACAAAATAATATATTAATAATAAATAATCTATACCAAAATATACAGGGTGTCCTGTTTAATAGTGTATGCTTAATCATTCGGATAAGCTGCTGGTTATAGCAATGAAATCAAAAAGCTTTGTATAATCCAACCTTTAGTTTACGAAAGCAGTATTAGAACCCATATTAGAACTTTTGCTGGTACCGGATATAACGTCATAGGGATTTCTTTAAACGGAACGATTAAATTTGAAGTATGGAAATCCATAGCAAGTGTGATTCTAAATAAAAATATATTTTGGTACTACAGGTCTAAAACGCATAATAAGGGAGCTAGAGCCACTTAACGGGTTCTGTCCTGTTTAACAATCTATACTTAATCATTTGAACAAGCTTCTGGCTATAGCAATGGAATTACAAAACTTTGCATAATCCAATCTTTAGTTTACGAAATCAATATTAGAACCCATATTATAACTTCTGCTGGTCCCGGATATGAAGTCATCCGCATTTCTTTAAACAGAACGATTAGGTTTGAAGTATGCAAATCAATAGCAAGTGAGATTCTGAATAAAAAAATATGAAGATACCACAGGTCTAAAATGCATAATAACGGAGCTAGAGCCACTTAACGGGTTCTGTCCTGCTTAACAGTATACCTACTTAATCATTCGGACAAGCTCTTGTGGCTATAGCAATGGATTTAAAGAACTTTGTATAATCTGACTTTTAGTTTACGAAATTAGTATTAGAACCCATACTAGAACCATACTAGTATTGGATATAACGTCATTGGGATTTATTTAAACGGAATTAGCAAGTATGATTCTGAATAAAAAAGTATTAAGATACTACAGGTCTAAAATGAAATAAAAACGGAAAAGCAGATTTTATCCTCATTATAATAATGTTTTTCGTTAGTTTAGAAGCAGCTGCAAAAAGCATTCTCACGCGGATAAGTTAGCTTTTAATAATAAAATATTAAGACAAAAATTATTTTCTAGATAAAATGACAAGTATAAATGCATTTAAACCAAATTTATGTGTCCGCTACGTGCTTATTTCATGTTTGCTAAATAGATTCTTCAAAAATCTACAGATAAAAGCAAGTCTGGCCCGTTTTTTTATATCGGACCCTCCGTCAGAAAGTATTCTTTCATTTCAATAAGATAAATTCTATAATGATTTTTCTATTGGCGTAATGTGTGTCAATTCGGTTTCTGATAGGGTGGTTATTTTCCCTTTCTTCAAAATTAGCAAGCAATGACAATTTTTCGTATCTCGGAAGCAGTTTTTCAGTAAGTCTAATAGAGTCTGAGACGGAAGACGCGGCTTTCGAGCCTAAGCTAAGGGCTTGCCTCGAGGCATTTTGTGGCGGCTTCGGCCAAAATTTAGTTTTAAGTTTTTAAGTTTTAAGAATAGAACGATGATACGGCTTGAAATGTGCGAATTAGTTGTTTCCGATATTGTTTTGGTGTTTTTAGTTTCGTTTACAGTACAGGAAAGCTTACTTGCTTCATATTACTGTTTAGTCTTTCGTGTTAATAACTATTTAAGAAATAATCCAGTTGGCCGTTAGTTGAGGTTTAGTAAAGAAAATTCAATTTTAAATTGAAAATTAATGTTTAGCACTTCTTGTTAACGGATTAACACTTAACCTAGTGTACTGTGAGTTGAAGATTTAGGAAGGGAATTTAATAGCAATTCGAATTTGGTTTTCCGTTTCAATATTAATATAGTGGATTTGCAGAATTTGTGTTAGATCGAAATATTATTATGGTAAACAATGCAACCTTCTAGTAATCAAAATTTGTGTTAACAATAATCAAACTTGTAAATAACGGACGTTTTATTAGGACTATAGGAGTTTATGACTATAGTATTCAGTGGCAAGTGCAGAGTTATTACAGACATAATTCCAGCAACGATCAGTTCTTAAATTCAGTTACCATTTGCAGCATCTTTACCGAAATTCATAGTTCTTCCTGCTCAACATGTGTAAGGCACTTGGTGCCTTTAGTTTAAAGTGAAACAAAAGGCAATTTAGTGTTGAGTGATTTTGTGTGTTGATATATATTTTACAATCTATTACGGATAAGCTGATGAACATTATTTCTTAAGTCGTCTTAGTTATTAAGATTTTTTTATGTACCTTTTAGCATATTAATAAAATATTGCTCCATTGTTTTGTAAAAGCAATAAGTTTTGATCGACGAATAAATGCGAATTCAAACTCGTTATGGTTGTGCTAATGTTGGCTCAAGCACTTGTTGAATTATTAAATTACATTAACCTGCTTAACATTAACCTGACTAATTTTGATGAGTTATTGAATTACATCAATTTAATCAAAATCTTTTTTCACTTGTGGACCCTCATCAACTATTGTAATGACTTTATATCAAGTGAATAGCGCCCATATTGCTTATTATTTTTAAAACCTTATTTCTTCTTTACAATCTACAAGCTTAAGAACTCAGTACCTGCCCCCTGAATGATAATTTGTCAACAGAAAGAGATCTCCGCCGGTGCATAACTAAGTACAGTAAATATCGTTGTGTTTGATTTACACTAAGTTAATTTCAGTATTTTGAGATTAATGCGTGTGTTACATTTGACAGTCCATTCGTAGGGCTTCATTTGTTTTCAATATTTTTAGGTCGTTATAGACTGTTAAACAGTCTACACCCTGCATACTTTTCTAAAAACGTTGATAAACTCTGGAAAGTTCAGAATTGTCTTATCAATAACGTATAATAAATAAATTCATTTATTTCGTAGCTCTTGAAAGTTAAGAACGGCTTCGAACTTCACTTTCGCGATGAATGTATGACAATCGCTACTTTTGATCCTTTGGGATTCGACCGCTTAGTATTTACTATTACATTATGCTTTAATCGGTTTTGACTTTAGTTAGATTTCTTTTCAATGACAACGCATTTCTCTATAATATATTTACAATAAAAATCCCCTTTTGAAACCTTCAGACAGTTTCAGGTTGAAAACCAACAATGCATGAATTTTAAATAAATTGTCTTCTAGTTTTGTTCAGTATTAATAACAATGTCACAATTGTCTTGACAAAATGAAACATTAACATTTTGTTATTCTATTATTTTTTAATTTTTCAGGAACGAAAATTTATCATCTTGCTCTTTGATTTAATGGAAGTGTCTACGCAAAATCGTTTATTCTTTATATGATGACAGAAATTGTTCATCACTTTAGAAGTTTAGAACTTTACAAACTAAATTCGTTCTCCTCTTCTATTATTTATTTTTCATTCAAATTGACAAAAATCATTTCGTTTTCCTTTTAGTCCTATATGAAATAAATTTATAAGGAAGTTCTTTTAAAATATAGCAAAGCTTTTTGCACTGTAATTTTATTTTATAGTCTTATTCTGAAATAAGGGATTTTCGTTCTTGCATATATTTTGTTTTGATATTACATCTGTTAGAAAAGCTTTACTCTATCCCATTGGATATCCCTTGGAAAATCCTTTTGTTAACAATATATTTCCTCAATGTTTTTACCCGAGTATGATACAGCAGATCCCCTTAACTAAATTTAGTTTTATGTACAACTACAAGGCTTGTTACGGTTTTTTATTTCATTATCTTTAATGGATATAAAGTATAATAAAAAAAAATCATCAGTCATCTTGTGTGACACTTGTAAACAAGAAATTACTTACCAAGAAAAAACAGAGCTTCAACAACAACATCCATAACAACCGAAGGACGTTCCGAATTAACAAAGCTTGCGTTGTAAGGTACGACTACCGCGACGTAAAATGTTGCCATTAGGATTAACCAATCCCAACAACTCTTGAACATACCATAATGGGACAAAATGAATCTGCTTTTCGTCGCTGAACTGGTTTTGTATTCAGGTAATGGTGCTGCTGTTGAACTAAGTAAATTCTGAAAATAAAAACGATTTTATTAGAATCTTTAGACCTAATTCGGGTTACAATCTACAAACTATTCCTCCACCATTTAAGAAGATTTCTCATATAAAGTATATAAATATTAAAAAAGATATGTCACTTGTGTCTTGTGCATCCTCTGTCAGTGGTATTTTGCATGTAGCTAAAGACTACATACAATCGCACCTGTTCTTATTACTAGATAGTACTCAGTATTTATAGTGCCGTTCAATTTGTAATAATTAACATACAATTTCCTTAATATAAAATCTACTTAAACTTTCGAAATTTGCTAAAACTCTATTCATGTTTATTTGAGTACATGATCCTTGTTTGAGTATTTTAAAGCTAGTTACATGTTATTGTATTTTATTAGAGTGCACTTAATCTTAAATAGTTAAGTCTTGTAAAGTCCGCGTGCAAGATCATGTGATATACAGGGTGTTTTGGACAAGATGCCTTTCCCGTTAAAGGGCAATAGACAAACATGTGTAGAGTAACATCTTACTAACAATTTCCTGAAATGCCTCTTTAAAATGACAACCCCCCTTATAAAAATAATAGGCACGCCACTGCAAAATAGTAGATAAAATGTATGAAAAGAAAATTGTGTCTACTAGTACATACTTTTAAAGGTTATGGACAAATGATCCATAAACTAACCCAAGCAGGTAGCGGGATAAATATAAATTCTTCGAAGATTGTAATCAACACCAAATAGCAGTACGTGCTTTTAAAACGTTTTTAACTAAATAAATAACACGCATTCTGAACATCTGTAATAACTGTTACTGACTCAGATCTTTGAGATTTGTAACTGCAGTATGCAGTTTGTCGTCAACTTTCTTTGTGTTAGGTGGTGGTAAACTTGAGTTTCGATTAATACACGTTTTAGAATTAATAACTTGCATTAGGTAGTGTTAAGTGTTTGTTTTAGTGATATGTAAGATAATTAGCCAGGTAAATCAAAAGCCAATAATCCAATCTTTAATGTTTAATATAAAAATGTATCAATAAATGGACCGAATTCGACCAGTGTTAACTAATAACTAAAACTTCCCTTTCTTTTAATAATCGTCTTGCCGTTACATGGCAGACGTTCAGCATCATTAAGCATTTACGACCCTTAAATGTTATGTATAAAATCAGAACGTTTCGCATGTTTTAAAGAAAATATCATATTACAATATAGGTTCATATAACGAACAGCAAGACCAAACATTAGTAAGCGTGGATTAAAAATAATCAATGGTAGAAATATCAAGGGTTTATTCATTCTCGTATCCCTACAGATAAGTAGTTTATTTAAGTGTATTTAGTTACTGTTTAAATTATGGCAGAACCAAACACGCCTGCTGAATGAACGGAACTTTTCAAATCAACCATTTTCAAAAAGTACACTTATACCGCGAGTGCAATTTTGCCAATGGCTATTGGAACGCAAACAGGAAAATCCCCAGTTTGCACAAAATGTTTTACTCGTAAACGGTAAGTTTTACTCATTTTGTTAAAATGACATTCGTAAAATGAAAAACAGGCAATGTTTCCATCACAATTAGGTCAACGAACGTATGTTACATTTTATTTACCGACCTTAATAAATGATCAAGTCATCAAGGTAGTGAGTCACTCGGCAACCGCTGCTGAAATTCAATTCTGTTGTTTCTGTAAATTGATACGTACGTAGCGCAGGTCAGTTATTAATTTAGTACTGCATATGTGAGATCATTGTTTGCTTTATCAGTAATTCAGGGTCAGAATCTTAGAAACAATCCATAGTCGACTCGTGACCTGTAAAAAATACGGAAAAATCCGAATTTTTTTTAAATTTTTTATTTTTATTTTATGAGTTTTGGGGTCTCTATATGGTCACCTTTCCCCCCCTTAAAGCATTGCATATTCGTCCGGAATATCCTGTATTATCTATTATTGAATGATGAATTATTTTATAAATCGCCTCAGAACGATCTAGTAGTGCAGATCCTTTTGCGGCTTTAGCTCATATTTGCCGAAATAGAGGCAAAATAAATTGTACTTGGATTCTGTCAATCAAATAAGATTATGATTGTACATATATAGAATTGCAATTTTGCTTTCTCATATAAATCTGTGTTCACAATCATAACTCTTTTCAACTGTTTTTGTTTATTTTACGTGCACTTTCTAATATGCCAGCCGCAAGTGTCATGCCTTCTCATTCTTAACTCGATACAAAGTGTAAGGCGACACCTTTTACCCGTGTAATGCCCTAACTGAAAAACAAGTTACAAAACATTGGGTTTACAAATAAAGTGTGAGGATGTATAAGTCCTCCTAAAATTAACAATAAACATAAGGGCGATCGGAACCACCCTGTACTAGCACTAAGTCCTACAACTAAGCGCTAGGAAACCCGGTAATCTGGGTTCCTAGAACACTACAACTAAGCATAGGGAGCCTGGCACAACCCCCTAATAACTAAGCAGAGGGGAGACAGGTAATCACTACCCCTGGGTAGCAGATTCTAGTCAACCCTCTAGTAAATAACAAAAAAAGTACTCACCAGCTTGCTTCAAGATGTTGGACTGTTGTAGTCATTTTCACTGACTGAGTTGTAAGCTCAAAGCAAGCTGGTTATATACTGTATCCTCATGAATATTGCGGAAGCCTTATTGTATAAATGAATATATTACAGATAATGAGATGAATATATAAATGCATAATAAGAAGCAAATATATGCATACTGTATAAATGACTAAATAGATGCATACGCGTACATGCGCGTGGATAGCCGTCGCATATGGTAGAATGACGTGGTCCGGTCAGCATAGACGCGAGTAACCTTGATAGATAAGTGCATTAGTTGAAATGCAACTTGCGGTTTAGATTATCGTATAGACCGTCGTGGGTAATGCGGCAGCAACTGCTTGAATAGCGTAGGTAGTTGCTGCAGGCGGTCGGGTAATGTGGGATGTTGTAGCAGATATGCTCGTAACCTTGGCAGCTTTTGCGCTATGTATGCGGAATGCAATGTATGAATTATTTAATTGCAAATAATCCAGTTTGTGACACTTTCCCCCTCGTCGACGGAAGTGTGGTGCTGGTGGTAGTGTCGATGAGGCAGATGTTTAGAAGATGAGCAGCAAAAGTTGGTAATCCCCGAGTTCGGAGAATACAGACTACAAAAGTTGGCACTAATAGCTAAGTAAAAGTATGTTTAAAGAATGATTCAGACAATAAAAGGTCTACATTAAGAGTAAAATGAATAATAGTGAAAAAGAAATGTTACTGACTGTTTCGGAAAGACGTTTTCAGGATTAAGATGAGAACTGCTTGGCTTGGAATTTCGAAGTGTGCATGGCATGGATGCGAAGCAATATTGCAGACTTTTGATTGTTCAAAAAAAGAATTCTTTTTCAATTAAATTTACTAATCTGCAAACCTACATAAAGTAATAATGTGTATAACGTCTATCGTTGTCGTTTATTGATTATTAATTATTCTATAACCTTTTAATTAAGTTTTGTGTCCTCTAAATGAGACGAATGAATCTTCAATTGGGTTGTTTTGAAAATTCACTGTTTATATAAAAAAAGATTTAAATCAATGGTATGCTGCCAGCTTATCGATCTTTGCTTTTATGATAGTTTAATTAAATGGAAAATTTGTAATTACCTTAAAACGTCAAATTTGACACTTACTTCATAGCATAACCCCACAAGTTCGATAACACAATTGTGATGACTCATTCAAGTAAGTTTTATTATTTTTAGGTTATGTGGCTTATCATCTGCAACTTTACAAAAGATTTTATAAGAAATTATGGTAGGTTATTTTAACCTTAACTAAACTAATCTTGAAGAGATGAATTTACTTTTCTCTTTTTTTAAATAAAACACTAGCTCTGCTTTTTATTCATCTTTAATTTTTAATTATTCGCACACCTTATGTCTTGATTTATCGATGTTCATTTGTACAACTTACGATTCGGGAAGATCACCACGCAGGAATATTCTTACTGCTTAGGAGAATCTGGAACTTTCCATAGGATGCACAGCCGAAGCTAAAACGTTGGAAAGAACTAACCAGCTGGATACTAGCAGCTCTCGTTGAATAGGACTCAGCCTCTAATGCCCTGTCACAAACGGAAACTGCTTCGAGTTAAATAATTTATAATTCATACCTTGCGTTCCGTTTTGTTACATCAAGGTTACGCCGATATCTACAGCAACGACCCACGTCAGTCGACTATTTGCAGCAACTACCTACACTATTCAGGAAGCTGCGGCCGCGTCAGTCACGTCTGGCCATGTATATGTTAATCTCAACTGCAAGACGCATTCCAATGCATTTATCTACCAAGGTTGCTCTCGTCTATGCTGAACAACCCACGTTCGTCCACGTGCAGTAAAGCAGCCTACGCTAGTCGAGCAGTTGCGCATTCCTTCAAAGAATTTTCGCTCCAGCCCATGGCAACCCACGAGCTTGCAACCGGAAGCCGTGCCCTCCGTGTCAAGACTATTTTTGGATTGTTATATCAAACCCAAATTATGTTATATCATTGTTAATAAAATGTAGAATGTTTTAAATTTTTCTACACTTATTTACATTTTCTTTTTCAGAAGTACTATAACTGTCACCCTCACTCCAAATAATTTTCTTAATCAAATTATTATTATGTACATATACGAGAAAGTCAACTGAAACTTAAATATTGTGGTAAATTTCTTATAAATGTTCAAATGTCAATTATTAATGATAAACGGCAAATAGTCAACACTTAACGTTTGTTTATTGTGTATCAATAAGAATCCATAAATCATCCAACCAACTATTTTTTTAACTTCTACAAATGAGTTAATTATACTTTCATGAATGCTACAATAGAAAAATCATTACAATAATTTGATTTTCTTAGTTTTATTACTGGGATATGTTAAATAAAATGATAGGTTAGACGGTTAGCTATGCTATTATTTCCAGTTTCGATAGCCATTGTAACTTGGTAAATATGTATAAACGATATTTTAAATTATAAAGTAAAATACAACTGGAGCATTAAAAAATATTCTTTTGAAAATTCAAAATGTTAGAAGTGAAATTTGGTTGGATATATAAAACGAAATCTAGGCTTTATGTCATGTAGGTTGTGTGTTATTATATCACTCCCAAAGAGATATTTCTGTTGATAACATGACAAAAGCTTGTTGAACATACGTAAACTGACAGATTTAGAGCACAATAAATAAAGGGAAACGTTAAGATTTTCTTCTTGTAAGAGTAGTTGAAGCGAAGACTAATATTTACCGAAATTAGTGGATGTTTTTTTCTGTAATAAAACTTGTAACTGAAAGAAAATTAATATTTTTCTGACACTTGAGTTTTTTGTTTTTCTTATAGAAATAGTAGGTAATACTAATTTAAAGGTAAAGATACTTTTGTTAGAAGCTCTACTGAAATCATCTGATGCATGCAAGTGTATTTCCTATGAGTAAACAAACAGCAATGAGTAAACAAAGTTAATTAATTACGTCCTCATATTAGTGCATCCAGTATTTATTTAATCAATCAGCTTAAAATATTAACAGGAAATAAAGTGCTGTAAAATAATTAATTTAACGTCAATTAACACATTAATTGTTCAACCATAGAACTGTATACAAAATAATTTATAATATCACTGCATTACAATGCCTAAATGTTACAGCATTACATTTTAGATATTTGAACTTGGAAAGCTCATATTTCAACCCTATAATAATGTCATTCTTCTCAAAAACGATTAATGTATACTTATAAACATATTAACGTTGGTACATTTCCGGATAATGAAAATAACAACGGCCCCAAAACTTTACCTTGTGATACACTGTATAATTTTGTATATTCCAGGTAAAATCTAGCTGGCCATGTAAGGAAAATAATTATATCAATTTTTTACACTCATCACGAGTAGCCTAAAATATTAAAGCGAAAAAAATTTTTTGGCAGGGTTTTACTCAGCTGTAATTGGCTATAATAATAAAATTTCAAAGTAATATATTTGGCAAACGACCAGAATTTATAATATATAATATTTTTAAAATCGAAGAGTGAGAAGCTAAAATAAAATAAAATATACAGAGTGTTTCATTTAAAGAAAACCTATAAGTAATTTTTTCCCGTCTTTGTGATAGTCATTTATTTTATATGATGACAAATCCTGGTGATTTAAAAAAAATCCTGCATTTCTCTTAATTAAAAGCTTATTCTATCCTTTAAAATAAATGCTGTAGGGTGGTCCAAAATATGAAGATGTTTGTAATTCGATTCTTCACCATACTTTATAGTGTAATTCGCTATAGAGTATTAGATGCTAATTGAGCAAAATCATCAAAACCAGGAATTTGATCGCGCTTGGATTCAGGAAAAGATTTTTCGGTCCAGGGTTGATCTCATAGTGTCATATGATATTGATCTTGGTGGCCGTAATCAAATAATAATTAGAACTCGTGGGCTGATATAATAATAATTCATCACAATAATCATCAAAGCATCATCATTTCATATAAAATCATGTACAAAAATAATATTCGATTACTTCATTTTGTAGAATGTGTTATAACGTAAATAATAATAAATAATAATAGCTTAAAATTTGTAGTGAGTCCAATATTAACAAACTTGGGCCAATCATGCAGGATTGCTATCTGTTATGTACCGTTTGAAGCCGTCCTAGTTCGTCTGATGCCATTTTTAATTATAATATTCTGTATTTTAGTATAAATCTGTACGATCATGATTGTGGTTGTTTATAATAAGAAATAGATAAAGTCTGGTTGCTCACTTGCCCAGTTAAAGAAAACTAAACATTTGCGACCCATAGTCGCTTGTATTTACTTGAAACTTTATTTCTAGAAATATACAGTAGAAAAATTTGATTTAAAATTTAAATGGATTTAAATAAATAGGTGCTTATAGTAAAATGCATGGAAAGTAATGTATTTTCACTGCAAAATCGGTCTCTTAAATCTACAACTCTACATTAGCACATAACCTTAAGTACATAAATCAGTAGACTAAAATAAAGTCGTAAGTTTTAAAAAATCGCTGCCTAAACCCCAAACTATTTAAAATGAGCAATACGTGCAAATTTAATTGACTAACATCAATTATTAGATATGATGAGCAAACTGTAGCATTTGTACGTTTTAGGCTCATCACGTTTGTCTGACAGTAAAAATTAATTTAACTTAAAGTTAGAAGTTTTGTTACTAGCAGATATGTTTCAGAATGTTACGTTAGAACAGATCTGCTCTAACAAACAGCTAGAGTTTGTCTTCGAAAGCAAATAACAATATGTCCAAAGGACTACCCAAAGATTGCTAAAATTAGCTGTATTGGTGCAAATAATTCATATGATATAGGGTTTTCACAGAAATCATCTCAAACAGATTTTCAATGGTTCAAACACAGACGATGATACCGGCCGGGTATGTATTAGAAGTTGATCTATCATTTCCAAAAGATTTTGAACTTCAGAACTTCATAATAAATAAACCCATGATTTACCATCGGCGCCAGAAAATATTTACTTGTAGGAGTAATATCGTAAGTGCATTTACGTTTTTGGGAGATTCTTTTGAATGACATTTCTGCAACGTCTCAATTGCAATTAAATTGCAGAAATAGCACGAAAGTAAAACTTCCAGAAAAAATCAATGCACGAAGACATATCCGGTAAGAAAATCGTATGACATAAGGAAAAATAAACATAAAACACTGTATGTTTTAGACCAGCATGAATGATTTCCGAAATATTACCACGTTGCCGAGTTGCAGTGCGTACCATCCACATTTGAGTTTTCTATTGGCTCTCTATGAAGTGACACGACGTACGATTTTCACAAAAATACATTGCATTAATCAATTATCAAAAATAACAATTTAAAAATATAAAATTTGATAATTAAATTTAAAACTAATTAAGAAAAATTGAGGAGAATGTGTTGTTATTTTATTTTTGAAAATTTATGCGTGAAAAATCATTTTTCTTTTGGTACTGAATTAAATTTTTTTAAACTGAAGAAAGGCTCGATTTAATTTTATATAAAACCAACACGACAATAATTATTATTGAAATATATGACAATAATTCCGCCCATTCTTTCGCAGTGGAATATATAGTAGAAAAGATTCCCCATACACATCATCTAAACGGTTCTTAATTTGCACGATACTCGATTTTAAAATTTAAAAAACTTGTAGACACATCCATTTTGAATCAAATTCAAAATTAAATTAACTAAAGTAGAAAAGTGTGGTGGTACACAGGATAACAACAGATTTCAGGTCACGTGCCGGGCAGAGTCGGATCAGTTTCCACATACCCAAAATAAGCAGGAGGGAAACTTATGGACCTTACTACCTATACCTGGAATTTTTGATATAGTATGGCGTAATATTTTTCGCAATTTTTTTAAATTGTCTAAAATTAATCGAAACAAAATGCGTATGAATTTCCCTTTTTATATCCTGGTACATTCACCTGTTTGCACCCTATCATTTAATCTTTTCCTTCATTATACGTCTGCTTTCTGTCTGAATCAATACATTTAGATATGATTTTTAAGTTTTCCACACTTGTATCACACGAGCTCATTATTGCAGATATTTATTCGACTGTGTTTTGAATTTAATTTGGTGTAGAAAGTAAAAAAGGTTTTTGTTTTTGAGTGCAACAAGCTGTACTAAAAAAATTATAACCGCAGATAGTCCAACTTAATGTATGAATTCGTAGAATCTATTTAAAACCAAGTTAGCACTTCTGTCAACAAAATCTTTATCCCGCGGTATGGTAGATCATCTAAATTCATCTAGAAAGCGATCAAAATGATAGTTTGCATGTAATAAATTTAGGTTCAACAAAAATATAATCTATTTCATGATTTCGTTCTGGTCAAATAATGCCTTATGTTGAGTCAAGTTTCTTTGAAGTTTGAAGGTTTATAAAAGAACGAACTGCTTTTGAAAAGATAATACATGTTTTCTGAGACAATCTTATAGCTTAAACTGATCATTAGCAGTTATTGACATTAAGAATATTGTGTGGTTGGTTGGAAACAACTGACCCCCTTACATTTTAGTATCTTAGGTATGTGTAGTTTTTCACTTCTCGGAGATGTTTAGTACAGTACAAGACCACACTTAAGTAGCATGATTTGACCCGCAACAAGAGTTCAGAATTGTACGTGCTCGTTAAATTTGTATTAGGAAAAAATACGGTTAAATGGTGAAAGACATTCATTGTATTCCAGAAGGAAATTTTCTAATAATCTGTACTTGTAGTTTTAACAATGTTAGTTAAGTTGAAGAGAGGGAATAAATGTTCTAGGTAAATAAATTCGAGAATTTGTCTTGATTGGGCTACCAACTATTAAAGCTAAAGTGTTTTTATGGAAACTATCATGCTTACTAAACAAAGCGAGATTTTGTAAATTATTAACAAGGTGCAGGGTTTCTACTATATACGTATTGGGTAGAAAGAAGATAATTATTATAAATATAATCAATTACAACAATATATATGCTTGCAAACATTAAACTTTTAAATAAAGATACGATTTTGTTTCATTCACAAGCTGTTTTAAGTTTAACAAATTTTATTTAAAAAGTTGTACATTTATGCCGATATTGATATATTATTTTGTCCTTTGAAACGGTGAAACCAAATCGATATAAAAGTAATAAAAGGATTATAATCATCAAAACCTCTCATTACCAAACGTTACCGTAAGTAAATACACCTGTATCGGGTAATTTATTAAAAATTTCATATTTACTTCTGGATTGTAAATTTTTTAATCGTGCATAATAATTTGATAAAAATCTGATACAACAATTAAGTTTCACAAAACGGATGAGTGGCTGAGAGATTAAAATTAAAACTTTTCAAGCAAAATTTAGAATGCTTTAGCAGTTCATCAAGTTCTGAAAAGTTACTAAAACTTTCTTAGCACATCTTCAAGCTGTAAAAGTAATATCAGAAGAATTTGTTTTGCAATTTTTATTTTAATATCTTAAAGAAACAATGCGGAATTTAAGTAGCAAACCAATGTTTATTCGAGACAGTTGAATAACCGCAACCCACAGCAGCGTTTGCAAGGAAAATATTGAGTGTATGACATGCATAAAAGATTTTTAGAAAATATTGCATTTCAAGCATGTAGAAGTGAGAAAAAAATAATAAAAAGTGGATTCTAAGCATGCATGTGTATGTATTTTGTATGCATTCTGCTACTTTATAATACAATCAAATATGTATCAAAATATTGAATATATTGCTTATCCAGCAACAATAAGAATCCGAAATAAAAATAAGCAATTCATTAATCCTTGGTACTTACGTATTCAAAACAAAAAAAACCAGTCAAAGTTTGTCAACTCAGACAGTAAAACATTAGTAGCATTATATAATATAGAAAAGATTTTTTTTTATTTAGAAGCATTTGATTTTTGATTTTTATATAAATATTAAACTTTAAATATTTTTAAGTATATTTTAATGTATAATATATATTAAAATATACTTTTAATATGATGTATTTTATGTAATATGAATACATCTCACAAATATGACAAATATGATATGACAGAAATCTCATAAAAAATAAATAAAAAAATTCATTTTCTTTGTTTTTTGGTAAAAACTACAAAAATATAAAAAATAGAACTTTAACATTTGTTGACCGTAATAAGTATGATGTAATATAAAATATTATTAAAAACTCAGAACACAAATACGCTGTTTTATTTGATTTTGCACCACCCAAACGTTTAGCAGTGATATAATTCCAGCGGACTAAAGCCGATTGCCGAAACCGTCTGGAACGCTTTTACACAGCCTCAATTTAAAACTAATATATTTTCACAATAAACCGTTCTCTAAAATTAAAAGAAATGCTTCTGGGATTTTCACACTTAAACTCGTTTTACATATTTCACATTGTAAGTTTTACATGCTGAGCTGTGAAATATTTATCTAATTGTATGAAAATGTATGTTAAATATTTATAAAATATGAAGATTTATATATGTAAGTTGTTTGTTCAAAACCAAACATTTAGTAAGTATATCTAATCATGTTAAATATGTTAAGTTTTATTTGTAACTATATAAAATGTTTATTAAATGTATACTTTTAAATATTATTTTCTAATATCGTAAAAGCATTTATTATACAAAAAGTATATATTAATATTTTTAAATATTTATCCACTTATGTATTAAATATAACGATTCAAATATAAATTATTTATTAAATTAAATTAAAAAAGCATTTAATATTTAAAATACATTTAACAAACACCTATTAACGTAGTATGTGCTACTAGGGTACCAGATTATTAAACCAGGGGTTTTATGAAATTATCATACTATCACAAATAGACTTTTCAGGCTCAACACAATTACTATTAAAAATTATTTTGACATTAAGGTATACACACGAAACTAGACAAATGATACCTTGCAAATTTCTAAACTTCGAATAAGACTTGGTATGTGAAACTGTCAAGTGGGTTAAAATCGGGAAGAATCCAAACATCCATAATATCACGTAGCAAGAATAAGGAAATCTATTCCGTCATCTGCAATATTACACTGCGATGTTTTCTATTTCTAAACTTGTATGTAAACTGGAATCGTAGAGCATAACTAAAATGATAGTAGGTACCTAAGAAGAAAAAAGTGCCGAAAAAGTTATATCTTCTGTAATATCGTAAAACTGTACTCGGAGGAACCGTAAATCTGCTACATACACCGAATGACTGTTCTTTTTTTCTATCAGTTTTCAAAGCGCATGATTATTTCAAGCAGACATTTTTAATGTGTCTGACTGATACTAAATATTTATTCAAGGACATAATCTTGTAAGCCTCTCTTTTGCGCTATCGATCTATTTTTATTTGTTTTCAGCTTTGTTGACTGTCACAAATAGATCTACCTACCGAATGATTATTGGTTGCTATAAAAACAATAAAATAACAGAAACTGTTAAAAAATAAAATAACTGTTACAATTCCGAACGTGTCTAGATGCTGTTATGGTTAACAAGAATTCTGAGAAACTATTATTTTTTATGTTATACATAAATAAATTTTTATTTTCAAATAGTGTAGTTAGTGCAACAATATGATACGATATTTAACAGTAAGTGCTTCCCGAAAATTGCCAAGAATTTCTCGACTTTTCCTGTTTGTTTCAACAGTTTCCGATCTCGTATGGGAATATACCATACATGCACTAAATCGGTGCGTTTAAAGTTTATTATTGATGATTAATAACGGAATTGTTGAAGAAAATATATTTTGTAGCCACAAATTAACGTGGTAAAACTCGGTGGCAGATACCTTAAATTGAAAACGTAAGGACTAATATTGTCTCGAATGGAATAATTCACATTAATTTATTTGAATATTTTATTAGAAACCATAAAACATAAATAAATCCATAGATCTGCCGCATCAGCAAACGAACATCTGCCGGCTGTTGCTGTGAAGATAACACAGGTGAAGACTTGCATCACGTGCCGGTATGCTTCCAGGAATGGATTCGCTGCCCACACGCTGCTTGTGTAATCACATCTCAAAGTGCTTAATGCATGGTAGTACATTTAGTCCCCATGCGAGATAGAGGTGGAAGACCTGAACTAGACATGCGCGACTAGACCGCAGATGACTTGCAACTTCACACACGCGTTGTTGCGTACTCAAGCGACCTTGTTACTTGTCAGCATACTATAAATATAGATACTATATTTAAACAGGCTCGGCCGAGGTCGTTCACTTTTTGAGCTCAGTGGACAATGGTATTGTAACTAGATGTCGTAGTATAGTTTGGGGGAGTTTCACTTCTGGCATGATTGACTTGTTGTGTTATTGTGTCGCCATAATATCCTTGTATTAGTTAGTTTAATTTATTACTAAGCTTTGTTTTTTATTTGCTCTCTACTCTTATGTGCTGTAGTGATTTTACATAGCTTGGATGAAGTTTAGTATCCAAGGCAACATATGTAAACAAGGAATCAGATATTAATTTGTTAATAAAACAGTCAAACATTAATATTATCTCCAACATTATATTAATAAATATTTAATATTTTTGGGTACTTTCAGTCAATTAAAAACTTGTTAGTTTTTTAGTATACAATGTAATGTTATATTTGCTTAACAGCCCACCACGTTGAGCACCATATTTTTATGGAATGTTTTTAATGTTTGATATAAATTTTTATATGTATTTCCAAGTAGCACAAAATATTGGTGCAATATTGGCTAGAAATTGCGGCAATAAGGGTACAATGTTCCTAACAAATATTGACCCAATATAGAAATGTGAACATTCTGCTTTATTGGTACGATATTGATTTTAAATATTGCTCAATAATATTCTACTCTATTGGTTCAATATGGGTTTTAAACATTGCTCAATAATAGTATCCTGTATTGGTGCAATGTCGATTTTAAATATTGCTAAATAATATTCTATTTTATTGGTCCAATATGGTCTTTAGACATTGCTCAATAATAGTATGCTATGTTGGTGAAATGTTGATTGTAAATATTGCTTTATAATGTTGTCACTGTATTAGAAAACAGGGTGAACGCGAGACCACACGACGTTCACCCCTAGAACTGGCTGCCTTCCACCCTATCCCTATCAAGGGCAATGGACGAAGCTGTCAGATAAAGTGTGTGGTAGAGAAATTCGTGAGAATTCTCGACGGTTACTCATACCGATCAGGGGGAGCCCTGGTAGATGAGACCGGTGTGGGCGGATTCGAATCTCGCCTAAGAGAAGAGGTCATTTATGGTCACCAAGGAACCCGCTGCTTGGCCGAGGGCAATCATGGTCACCAAGGAACCCGCTGCATGACCTAGGTCATGTAAGGTCACCAAAGGAACCCGCTGTTGCCCGAGGCCATTTATGGTCACCAAAGGAACCCGCTGTTTGACGGAATCTCTAGTGCGGTGACTAGAAGTGAGGTTCATCCCATGTGCTGGGAAACTGCAAGCCGCCAGGTAAATGTGCTTAGGAGCTGTCCTGGCCACCCTTTGATCCGGACTGCAGCTGGGTACGGTGATTGGGAGAAGCTCCGAAAGCCATTACACTTAAGGATAGTTGAAGCGAATATATAGCCTCTCACTATTAAGACAACTTCACCAATATCGGGTACGAACCGGGAGTCTATAACGTGTAGACTTTAAAGAAGCTCTGTCGAGGGCCCACCAAGCCTAAAATTGGTAGATCGGGGTGGCAAAACCGCTTAAAAACTAAGTCCTGCCACAATTGAGGTTGGATTCGATCGGGCAGTGGTCCCACTTTGCAAGAGCGCATAGCTGGGGAATAGTCCTATGCTGGACGAGGTACTTGACCCCGTATGAAAGAGGACGGGAGGGTGCCGGCGGGTGAGCAGCGTGTTAAGTCAACTGCTCGGTCACTAGTGAACGCTTAGCTAGTAGAGGGTGGATAGGCAACCTCGCTCCTACCAGTGAGTTAATCTGGGAGCAATTGCACGATTGCCGGTTGTGCAACTTGCGCGCTGATTGGGCGTATCCCAATCACTTCCTCATGGAAGGAACGTCGGGGTATGTTAACACGGGTACCCCACGTAAAACAATCTTGGATCTATGTATTAGAAAACAAGAGAAATAAAGGTAAAATAAATAAAAAACCTGGAGTTAATTGCATCATATTTATTATTAAAACATAAAAAAATAAATTTGAAAACTACATACATAAATACAAAAGTTTATTCAAAAGAATCAAATGTTAATTTTTAAAAATACATAGATAATAAAAGAAACGACGGAAATATTTAAATGAAATTATAAACAAAATAAAATAGCTAACCTGAAAGAACATGAATCTTATAATAATCTAGAACTTATAATAAGAAGAAACATCTAATAAAAGTAAGGATGGCTTATCACACCAAAACCGGTTGACTGGTCCGTTCCTGTAATAAAAGATAAACAACATGAGAAACGTCTAAATAAGTAGGGTATTGACCGATACATAACTACCCCTTTTTATGACTGTACGTAAACTTACCTACAATACATGCATACAATAATGGTGTTACACAAAATAACGGCATTGGTCCTGGCCTCCTGGTTCAACACTGACCAATGTTCGCAGCAGCCAGTGTTCAATCATCACAGAAAATGAATAAATTGAATTAAATCACATGAATTTTCATCACACACATGTTAACACTTTCACGAATTTATTTATTAAACAAAATAATGAAGTCGTACACACAGACACTCATTTACTTTAAACTTGTTGCGTTGCATCCTAAAACATACTGTGAATTCTCGTGGCTTGACCTGTAAACATCCACCCGGAACGGACTTCTTAGAAATGCAACGATTAGGGGTAGGTAGGTAGCGGAACGAATTGTCCTTTTTAGTTAACTACAAATATGTATCTTTTAACACTCATACAAAATTTTCTACCTAGTAAAGCAGTAAAAAGAAAAAATAACTAAAACTAACTCTAAAATCTTTTTAAAATTTTTTACCTCTCTTTTCTAAGCGATCGTTTTAGTTGTTCTTTGTTTAAAATTTCATGATTCCTTATAATCATTATTGCAATTTTCAATTGACATAAATTTTCAATAACATTCAAGTCCGGACTTTGAATTTTGAGGTAGTTATTGAAATGAGTTTCAATAACTTTTGGACATTTACGAACTAACCAGGCTTTGATTTTTTCGGCTTTGTGTTTGGGGTTATTGTCCTCGATATAGTTTAAATCGTTTACTGAGAAAACTAGACAAATAAATTTGAAAAAATGTTATAAATATAAATAGATAAATAGATATTATAAAACAATATTGTTAGAGTATTTACTATAAATATGTATGCGATGTTGTATTTAAATAATCGTTTAATATTGCTATACGATATTTAAAAGAAAAATACTACAGTTATTCTGCCAGTAATGTGCCAATATTGGTTCAATAATTTAAAAATAAATCCTATAAAACAATATTGTTAGAATATTTATTGTAAACATTTATGGGATATTGCATTTAAATGATCCTGCAATATTGGTTTTTTATAGTGAAGCGCCATATTGCATTTAGATATTCCGCCAATATTATTACAATATTGTTAAAACATATTCTCAAAAACCAATATTGGTTAAATCTTGCTAATATTGCCCCAATTATGTTATATAGGTTTAATATTGCCCCAATCATTTGCCAATATTTTGTGCTACTTTGGTTGTACCACTGCTGTTCTTAATTGACTCTATAAATTGTATTTAGATAAAGTATCTCAGGGTCTATTCTTTAATGGTCAATATTCATCAATTATAGTTAATAATTTGATCTTAGTAATTGAATACATAAATGGGGTTCGTATTAATGCATTCAAATTGTCCGCCTATCTATGATACTAAATCCTGTTATGTTGGTATCAGAGTTAATGCAACATTATTTATATAACCTCACTTTTTACTTGTTGACAACTATTAGTTATAATTGTATTTGATTTTGAAGTTACTAAAAAAAACTTTATGAATTTTGAAATGGTAAGATTTAGTAAATAAGTTTCTTGTTTTAATTACCTGCTGTGATATTTATTTGTATTCACCGTTTTCTTGCAAAGTACTTTACAATAGCTTTTGTAAGTAAAGTAAATTTAAAATAGATGCACTTTTATTATATTATAAGAACTTAATGTGTTTCTTTCAGATCAACAGCTTAAACAGAAACCACTAACAAATTTTGACTTTCTTGTAAAAATGCTTTATGAGTTTTGTAATTATTTGAACCTGTTTTTCGAATTGGTGAAAAGCCTCCAGTATTTATTGCTCCTATGTTCTATTGGTATTAACCTTTATAATAGCTATAACTGCCTGTTGTTTATTTCTCCAACTTTCCTTTTTAGAATATGACATATGACCAGTCAGCAGCATGGAACCTGCATTCTGTACGTTTGCTAAAATATCACTTTGCCCACCCTTGTGGATAGAAAAACGGACCAACATTCTCTTCTGAATACTATTTATAAATAAGTTGTCCAGACTTTTTCAATAAATTAGATGTTATTAAACTTTTAACATCATTTTATCAAAACATGTTTCATTCAAGAATAATTTGTTTATATTAGTTACCATTATTTTTCCTATTTTTTCCATTGTATCATAAATCATTTCCTAGAATTAACTTTAATAAAAACTTATTAAAGCTAGTAATATTACAGTTTAATTTATAGAATTACGGTGCTATTGATTAAACTTTGAAGATAGTTGTTAACTGTTAAAGGTTTTTGCTACACTTTTAGAAAACTGCAATAAACGTTTAATTAAACCAGACGGCCAAAAAACGTAAATAGTTCAACTTTTTCAATACAATTGTTTCGTTATTTCAACTCGAACAAACTATTTGAACAAAATAATCCATCCACGTTGGATGGAACAACTTCTAAAAGATAAATATTTATTAAAAGTATCCAAATAAATACGACAGAGAACACATATCCTGTTGATATTCAATATTTGCTAAGGATTCTGAAACAGAGAAATTTAAAAATAAAACTGGAGGAGATAGTAGACAAAAATCTAATAACAAATATTTCTATTGGTATTCGTTATGTGGTATGTTGTACAACATACAGTATTGCAGTTTTACGTAAAGATGGGCCTTGAAATGTAATAACCGAATGTCGATGATATACACTTAACGTATATAAGCCTGTTGCATAATTGCATTCCTGGAAAAAGAATTAAAAATGGCAAAGTAAATTGGAATAAAAGGTTACTCCTTCTGAATGTTACGTATTGATAAAGTGCTTCCTGTTTCTTAATTTATTCTTATGTTTTATTCACAACATTTATCAAGTTTTACGGAAAGCTAAATATAATTTGTCAATTCCAGCTATCCATTTTTTGCGTTTACTGTCTTGAGCTTACTTTGTGGAACTCCATAATCATGAAATATGTTTTTTTTCCTTTTTTAATTAGAATCTATTAAAATGTATTAAAACGTGCATCAATTAATAAAACGCAACCAAACTGATTGGAATCTTTGTACCTATTTTCAAATTAGTTAGTTGAATGTATTGTAATTCCTTTCTTAATAAGGTAGGTGTGAAGTAATTACTAGGTAAATTTAAGATAATTTATCCATGTATTAAGGCTTAATTAACAATTTTCCCCTTCGAAAAAACTAAAATTTACATTTTAGATAGTGCCATCTAGTTCAAGCGACTTAATCATAAAAGTATTGATTTTCGAGCTCCAGATGGTCCTGATGATGTTTCGCTCCTGTGATTCGATAAAAGGCCATAACTTTTTTTGGTGCTAAAACTTGCAACATAATACCGTTCAAAGTAGCTTATTAGAGGAAAGCTTGGGCTATCAGGTGACTTCCGTCTTGCTCTCGACGCTGGACGGGCTATGTGGTTAGATAGTCATTCTTGTTTGAATCTTTGTGAGTAGCACTCCACATGCGTGTGATTAATTAAATTGTTGGTTTTCTCGTGTATATTCCTCTCTTAATGTGGAAGATTAACGAGCATTAATTGCATAAAATACAATCCCTAGTTTGGAAATAGTTTATTCTTTTGAAACCCAACATTTCAGCATTCCTTTAGTGTGAAATTTGATGGTAGATACGTAATTACCTCTTGGTAATAACCAAATCATTATATTAGTTAACCTAATGACTAAGATGTAATTATTATCTTTAGAGTTTTTTCTTGTATCGATTTCTTCTCTGAGATCGTTGCTTATTTATTATGTGTTAATAAATTAATAAACGTTATACCCGATGTAAATTATTTTCTGTTTTGTTGTGTTGCCTATTTCTGTGGTCTATGAATTATATCTGATTGATTGATCTGAAGGATATCTGGCTTTTGTGCAATTGAAGCTGAATCATTTAATAGTAATATTCTTGAAGAAAATCTTGTCAATTATTTATTTAATATTTAAATCAATTGCGCTGGCGCTCATCTCCGTAGTTCTTTACCCAATTTACCGATGCTTCAGTTCTTCTACGCCCTACAATTATTTTAATAGATATCGAGGCATTGCTAATGTGGCTTAAGTTAAACCGAGGCATAATTATTAAGCAGTAAATAATAACGTAAGTATTTATTTGTGGTCAAAAAAGTTTTGTTACAATTGACAGTCCAGACGTGAGACTTTGTTTATGCTAGACTTTTATTGCTACAAATTGTCTTCCACTAACGTGGGGCATTCAAAAGTAAAAAAAAAATAATACTCAATACTTATAATTTAAAAAAATTAAGAAGTACCTTTATTATAAGCTGTATATGACAGTAAAGAGAACTATTCGAACATAAAGTGTATTAGGTTTTCAACATTTAATGGAAGGGATCTTATATTTCTTGCATACACAAATTTGGAAAATCGTAATTATTGTAACTATTTTATTAATTGGTTCATAATTATTATTTGTGAACACCAATATCTTAACATAATTCATGTTAATTAGAAGAAATTGGAAATTTACATAATAATGTATAAATCTGTAAGCGGATAAATAAATCACAACTTGTTTCTGTAGTTACATAATTGAAACTTGATTAACCTGGGAATTTTGTACATTACTGTCAAAGAGTCAAACGTACCAAGTCTATTGAATAATCACAATCACTTGTTTATGTTGGCATCTAAAATCAATTGATGAGTTACTACTTAGTATATTAAAGTTAGTTGAGTACACAAAATCCACTCACTTTATTCATTTGAATTGAACGAACTATCTTCAAACCCTTTTATAAAATTCTGGAAGCGAATCTTTTGTTCAGTTTGTAGACTCTATAAGACTGTCTTTAAAAGTGATACATTATTAGACGTTTACATTTCCTTTGATCTTCGGCCTAAAAAATTTGTTTAGAAGAAATACTAGTTATTACCGTATATATGTACATAATCATTTCTTTTATATTAAATTCTTTTTAAGTACTTTTCTGATGTTTACGTCTTTACTTCTTAATTTTACATTCTATAGAATTTCATTATCAAAGCAGAAGGTTCGATCGATCTTTAGCTTTACGAATGGAAAAAACTGTTCAAGGTACCAACAAAAATTGTATTCAGGTATTTGCAAAAAGAATTTTCTGAAATGAAAATTATTTTTCGTTTCTTGTTGTCATTTGTCATCTCATCTGGAATTTAAAGGAAAATATTTAAAAAGTTATTGCTTCATATACATCAAAATTTAACTAATTTTAACATATCGAATAGACGTTAATTCTAATTGATTGAACAACAAAAATTGAGTTTCAAACTTATTTAAATATTAATATTTTAATACTGAATTAATCTAATACCTCTAAAGTCTTCTTTTGAAACTAAATCGGATAGTACAAGTTCGCCTAGTTGCGTTCTTAACCTAATCAGAGTCGCAAAATATTTTTAATTATAAAAAATCTTAATCATTGATAGAATAAGTTGAAGATCCAGTCACATAGTTTTTACTGCTGAACGTGTTCATTGAGTTACGAATTTAAATTGTTAGGGATTTATTAGATAAACCCGGTATCATAAATAATAGGTCAAATGAAAGCAAATTACATCGATGACTTCTCACCAAAGTATCACAAGCCACAAAACCTAAAATTTACAGCAGCTGATAAAGTTTGTTGTCAACTAATGTCAAATTATAATCTAGTCGAAAAGTTGTTTTTTAGGGATTTACTGGTGCGCTAAGTTGAAAAATGCTGACAGTTTTCGCCTAAAAGTCTAACTTTATACTTTTCAGCGACTTGCGATACTTTTCCTGGATTGAATTATTCACAGCAAATAGCATAAGTTACCGGTTTACGATAGTTTGCCAGTGCTGTTTGGGCACTTGCGCTACTTTCGCAACGATTAAAGACGTTTGTTCTTGTAAATGATTGTAAGTACTGATTGAGATTCATTTTTTATCATTGGTCACAGTCTTTAAAAAAAATATGTTTGGAAATGTATTAGAAAAGTGCTAGTGCTCGAAATATAATATCTAGTTATATTTATTAACAAAATAAAACTTAAATCTACAGTCATTCTGTTCTACAAAAAAACCATTTACATGCCATAATGAATTAATAATTCTGTAAAATTATTTTAAATATTCTGCTCCTCATTTTCGGATTCGTCTTCCTCATCAGTTTCTGGTAACACATCTCTCACGGCAGCCTTTGATTTCAGATTTAAATATTCTTCATGATATTTTATTGGTATTACGTTAGTTCTGCACAAATTATCCAGATTCCCTTTCTTTTGAGATGATATGGGCAACTTACAGTTGTATAAAAATTGTGATAAAACATCAACACATGATCTCCGAGCTAAAATTAAAAAAAAAATGAGTTATATCTACTGGTTTAAGGTGTTAGATAAGATACCCAAGTAGCACAAAATATTAGCAAATGATTGGGGCAATATTGCATAATTGGGGCAATATTAGCAAGATTTAACCAATATTGGTTTTTGAGAATATGTTTTAACAATATTGTAATAATATTGGCGGAATATTTACATGCAATATGGCGCTTTACTATAAAAAACCAATATTGCAGGGTCATTTAAATGCAATATCCCATAAATGTTTACAATAAATATTTTAACAATATTGTTTTATAGCATTTATTTTTAAATTATTGAACCAATATTGGCACATTACTGGCAGAATAACTGTAGCATTTTTCTTTTAAATATCGTATAGCAATATTAAACGATTATTTAAATACAACATCGCATACATATTTATAGTAAATACTCTAACAATATTGTTTTATAATATCTATTTATATTTATAACATTTTTTCATATTTATTTAAGTCTAGTTTTCTCAGTAAACGATTTAAACTACATCGAGGACAATAACCCCAAACACAAAGCCGAAAAAATCAAAGCCTGGTTAGTTCGTAAATGTCCAAAAGTTATTGAAACTTCAAAGTCCGGACTTGAATGTTATTGAAAATTTATGTCAATTTAAAAATTGCAATAATGATTATAAGGAATCATGAAATTTTAAACAAAGAACAACTAAAACGATCGCTTAGAGAAGAGAGGTCAAAAATTTTAAAAAGATTTTAGAGTTAGCTTTAGTTATTTTTTCTTTTTACTGCTTTATTAGGTAGAAAATTTTGTGTTAAAAGATACATATTTGTAGTTAACTAAAAAGGACAATTTGTTCCGCTACCTACCCCTAATCCGAGAAAGATGCATTTCTAAGAAGTCCGTTCCGGGTGGAGCCAGGTCAACCACGAGAATTCACAGTATGTTTTAGGATGCAACGCAACAAGTTCAACATAAATGAGTGTCTGTGTGTACGACTTCATTATTTTGTTTAATAAATAAATTCGTGAAAGTGTTAACATGTGTGTGATGATAAGTAATTATTTAATTCAATTTATTCATTTTCTGTGATGATTGAACATTGGCTGCTGCGAACATTTGTCAGTGTTGAACCAGGAGGCCAGGACCAATGCCATTATTTTGTGTAACACCATTATTGTAGGCATGTATTGTATGTAAGTTTACGGACAGTCATAAAAGGTTAGTTACTGCATCGGTCAATACCCTACTTATTGAGACGTTTCTCATGCTGTTTATCTTTTATTACAGGAAGGGACCAGTCAACCAGTTTTGGTGTGAATAGCCATCCTTACTTTTATTAGATGTTTCTTCTTATTATAAGTTCCAGATTATTGTGAGATTCATGTTCTTTCAGGTTAGATATTTTATTTTGTTTATAATTTCATTTAAATAAGTTTCCGTCGTTTCTTTTATTATCTATGTATTTTTAAAAATTAACATTTGATTCTTTCGAATCAACTTTTGTATTTATGTATGTAGTTTTCAATTTTATTTTTTATGTATTAATAATAAATATGATACAATTAACTCCTAGTTTTTTATTTATATTACCTTTATTTCTCTTGTTTTATAAGCAATATTTACAATCAACATTTCGCCAACATAGCATACTATTATTGAGCAATGTCTAAAGACCATATTGGACCAATAAAGTAGAATATTATTGAGCAATAGTTAAAATCAACATTGCACCAATAATGCAGATTATAATTGAGAAATATTTAAAATCAACATTGTACCAATACAGGATACTATTATTGAGCAATGTTTAAAACCCATATTGGACCAATAGAGTAGAATATTATTGAGGAATATTTAAAATAAATATCGTACCAATAAAGCAGAATGTTCACATTTCTATATTGGGTCAATATTTGTTAGGAACATTGTACCCTTATTGCCGCAATTTCTAGCCAATATTGCACCAATATTTTGTGCTACTTGGGTACCCTTACGATCTTACCGTTATATTTTGCTGGAATGACATACATCCCGGTACTGCTGTCATAGTTATAATTTACTTTGAATTTGGACTCGCCTTTTTCAAAATAGGCTTGACGAAGTTAACTGATTTTTAAAACTTGGCCATCCATAGTTTTTGTCGTCGTAGAAATAGATTCTTCGCCATATCGTTTCCAGTCTTTAAAATCTGAGAATTGCATCCTTATGACCACTAAGGGTTTTGGGTTGATTCTGGCGTTGGTAAGAATGGTAACCCATTCTGATGGTGCCCAGATAATCTTATTTTTAATAGATCTTTCGATCGTTGCGACCGAATCTACTGGCATGTAGGTATATGTCCAGGAAGTAAAAATACTATTTTTATTGTTTTAATATTTGTTGCTACTTCTTGTAAAAAATTTTGCAACATGGCCAACATTGCACGATTTCGATTTTGACCCGAGCAGCTGTCACAATACAACCTTACATGTTGTAAACCTTTTCTATCTGTGTCTGTTAAGAATTTGAATATTATTGTACAGATCTCGTTACACCCTCGGTTTCCATCGGACTCTCCCCAAACATAGCAATAGCCACTGCGTGTCCCAGACTCGTAGATTGTTTCATTATAGAATGCGTATTTTCTTGAATAATATAATAATAAGTTGTCCCTATGAGGAGTATTCAATACCTTTTGCAAATCAAAACTTGCCCAAATGAAATTATTATCAGTCAAGTACCTTTTGTGATCTTGTAAAAATAATTCTTTGCTTTGTTATTCTTTCATTTCCATATGTTTGGTAAATAATTCTTTTGAAAGTTCTGTTTCTTTAAAAAAATTATCCTTTCTACTCTCGCACAGCTTACATTTATCCTTCTTGGGCAGATGAAAACCTAAATTAAAATCGCTTAGAAATATTTTTCTAAATATTCTCAATGATGGTATATTATTTGAATTCTGCGCTTCTTGATGCTTTAAGAAGACTCGATACAAAAAACCCACATTTCTCAGTTCTGCTGCGAAATACTTTCTAGCGCTATGATTGCGGCAATAATGCGAAGGAACCGCAGAGAGACCTTTTATAAAATTATGAACTTCTTCCTTTATTTCAGTCTTTATCTTGTTATGTGGCTCATGTCTGCCTCTTTGGTCTGGTTTTGGGTTTAAAAATATTTAAATGAATTTTGTCTGTTGCTGATTGTTGCAAGCTGTTTTCTTCTACGGATAGGGACGTTTTCACAGCCAGTTTTTTTGTCGTTCATAGGAACCTAATCCCCAATAAAATTCATGTATGTTATGTCGTTGGGATTCGGTGAATAACTGTGAGCATCGATTTTGACATCCTTTTTTGCAGGGGATTTCCCTAACTTGCCGTCCTGCTCCTAAATTATTTACTCTTTTCCTGATTGTTTTCTTACTTGGCTTCCGTTTCTTTCTTAACCCACTTTCTCCTACCAAATCCATTTCACTGTTTTGACCACTGTCAAATTCAAAGTCGGAATCTCTACTACTTGCTTGTCCTGAAAAGTAGGAGATATCCGAGTTCCTACGTTTTTCTAACAATGAAATCTTTTTGATCTCTTCTGTATTGGTTTTGGGAGGAGAGTTCTCATCATTTGATGAAGAATCAATGTCGTAGTCGACCAACTTTATTGGTAGACTTCTATTAGGCGTATTAGTAGAAACAATAATATTATTACTGTTATCAAAAAATGTCGGTTCGATGCTATCTTTTGTAGCAAGTTGTACAAACTCGTCATTACGAACCGAAGTATTATTATTAACAATTAATACCTGTTCTGAATCTAATACTAAAAGTGGCATAGTATTAAATTATTTCTCGGTAAAAGGAGCATTGTCATAATTCTTATCAACATATTTAGCCCATTTAGCAAATATTAAATACATTTCATCTTATTTAATATAGCTATATTTTTTTGCCTGGGGGAAAGAGACATTTTAGGGTAATAATAAACATATTTTATTCTACAAATCCACTTAAAATAAAAGCATAAATTTTAAAACATTTATAAATAAAGATCATTAAAAGTTTCACAGTTTTATTAAAATATACCTGACAATATTGTTTCGACAGCTATGCTGTCATTATCAAAGGTAATATAATTATAAACAAACAAGTCGCTAAGGTAGATACAAAATAGGTAACTAGATAAAATAATAATAATAATAATAAAAATTAATAATAAAAATCATAATTAAACATCTAATACTTCCAGTAACGGAGAATTACTGAGCTCAAGTTGTTCATTCATTAAAGGTACCCTGAGTTTGTGTTTGTATATCTCAAAGGCTTCTAAAATGTCTAATTTGCGTTTGTTATTACAAAAATGTAGGAATTTAATATTATTTTGAGGAGTCATTGTGTGATTTTGTTCTAAAAGGTGTTTGGCGTAATTCGATTTTTCAGGATGTTTATTTTTGTAATGACGTACGTGTTCTTTATATCTTATGTCAAAATTTCGAAGTGTTTGTCCAATATATACCGAATTACAAAAAGAACAATTTAAACGGTAAATGCCCGATTTCATGATATCATGTGTTCTGTCTTTAGCATTAAATAAAAATGAAAAAGTGTTAGTGTTGGTTTTAAATGTTATTTTATAATTGTTGGTTTTTCTTAGTATATTTTAAATTGTTCTTTTTGTAATTCGGTATATATTGGACAAACACTTCGAAATTTTGACATAAGATATAAAGAACACGTACGTCATTACAAAAATAAACATCCTGAAAAATCGAATTACGCCAAACACCTTTTAGAACAAAATCACACAATGACTCCTCAAAATAATATTAAATTCCTACATTTTTGTAATAACAAACGCAAATTAGACATTTTAGAAGCCTTTGAGATATACAAACACAAACTCAGGGTACCTTTAATGAATGAACAACTTGAGCTCAGTAATTCTCCGTTACTGGAAGTATTAGATGTTTAATTATGATTTTTATTATTAATTTTTATTATTATTATTTTATCTAGTTACCTATTTTGTATCTACCTTAGCGACGTGTTTGTTTATAATTATATTACCTTTGATAATGACAGCATAGCTGTCGAAACAATATTGTCAGGTATATTTTAATAAAACTGTGAAACTTTTAATAATCTTTATTTATTTCATGATTATGGAGTTCCACAAAATAAGGCTGGAAACAATAAACAAGTTTAAAACATTTATTTCCCCTTTTATATTATTTGTTATTGGATGGTTTGCTTTTACGAGATATTTCGTCTAGAAAAAGCAGTTTTTAACGGAGAAGAACGAGGCAGAATCCGCTAGAATTTGAGACGCTGCTGTTTGTACCACCATCAAGGTTAAAGTTGGTTAGTAGTACCGCGGTAGATGTTAAAATTGGACCAAAGTGTATTTGTTGAGTTTGAATAATTCTAAGTAAGGCTTCCGTTGTAAACCATACCATTGGAATGTATATGCGCTGTGTGTGCTTTTAGATTTTTAAATTCGTTCTACGGAGATTGTTTAAAGTCCATTGAAGCTTAAAATAATCGAAAAAAATTAAACATACTCCTGCTGTACTGTGGTTATTAATCTAAATTCAGTTGTATTATCTATTAAAGTATTTTTGAAATTTAACTTCAAGTGAGGGACGATTTTCAAAGAGTTTGTTTACGTACCGAATTACAACTTTTCCAATCCAATTTAGTTGTTATCGTTAAAGTCAAAATTAAATTTGATTAACTTTAAATAATTTAAGTCAAGCGGCGAATGCATATGCCACATTTCAAAAATGAGTTTAAAGTCATTCTGTTCTGTGTTTTATACTACAAGTAAGTAATGTAAATAAATTTCCTGGTTTGGATAACAACACATACAATATAAGATTTCTCCAACGGTTAGTAATGTAAGAAAACCCCAATGGAGCCGGGGAACTTTTGATTTGGTTACTTACGCATCCACAACATCTTATAAAGAATTTTAGTTGAACCAGTGGAATTCTCATTCAAAATGATCAAAACATCAGCTTAGTTCTATTTTGCAGCTAGTTTAATTGTTTGCAGTTTAGTGCTTAATTATTTAATTAGATGAATCCACTTACCAAATGTTCTTTTTTATACTACAAGTTAGTGATGTAAATGATGTGTATAATTCTCGCACAAGTTAAGTTACTAGTTAACTTCGCTATGTCTCTCTCGTGTTGTACCGACAATTAAACTCATTAATTTTATATAAATTTAATTCAAACTATCTTATTATTTCTTAATTTTAATTGTTTTCATTTTAAATTTGTCAAAACAATGTGTATATAACTTTAATCTATTTTGATGGAATAAAATTCAAGTTGGAACTTACAGACGAAGTACGCCGCATATATATTTTCAACCACCCGCTTAACTTTAAATGTTTATTTTGTGCGTTTTATTCATCAAACGTTCTTGCATCGTACTTGCACTTTGAATATAACATTTTTTATTAAATTTGGAATTAAGATTTTTGATCAGAATATTGAGATCTCCTGCCGTCTTGATACTCATTAAAATGAAATTACCACTTGTATATACATATTTGTATTTCCACAAGTATTCCATTCACTTTTGGTCACGTATTGAAACCATTTCTGTTTTATCGTATTTCAAAAAAATGAAATGAAGAAAAATAAAAATTAATTCTATTGAGATATACTAATAAAATTTGTTTTATCAAAAATATATAGCATTTTATGGCCTTTTCGTTAGGACTTTAGATAAATATAGACTGTTTATTTGAGTCAAACTTCTTCGATATTAAATGTTCACAAAGGAACATATTGCTTTCGGAACTAAATTTCACGTTTTACGAGATATACTACTTAATTATAGTTTAGATAAAGTTACGTTCTGATAACTTTTTCTATCTTAGAATCTTCTTATTAGTGTGCACTTTTTGATAAAAATATGAGAGGAAATATGGTCCAATTTTATTGTTAGTAATAATGATCGTGTGGTTGGTTGGAGCTTTCTGAAATATAATCACCCCTTTTCAAATTTTAAAAAAGATGTACATTTTCTGTGATTGAGGGTGGATTTCTCTCAGTCAGTGTGATTGTGATTACACATACACTCCAGGCGGGTGTCTGCGACAGAAAAGAGCCGCATAGTTCGTTGTAATGTAATCTGCCTCGCGTCCTGTTAGTGACATTCCAGCAAGGATTTTCCTATAAATTCAGAATTCAGCAGTTATGGTTGAGTATTCTTCTAGCAACAACTTCAGTGCGTGAAAGTTATTTTTGTGTTGTTTAAATAAAGGTCATGAAGTGTTATAGTGTTATCTGGATTAATGTGAAAAGTTAATTTAACGTAAGTCATTTTGTTATATGAACATTCTTGAATTTACAAACACGTTAACATTTTGATTTATGTTGTTTATTTCGGTAATAATAACTTTGTACTTTAGAAAGGGAGCTAAGTAAATAGATTATGGTGTAGTTTTAAATTTTTTGGGTTTCAAACGATAAGATAATGTGTATAGTTGCCGTATGTATTAGTTGCATACAATAGAGGAAATATGGTCCAATTTTCTTATTGTTAATAATGATCATAATCAACGTGTGGTTGGTGGGAACTTTCTGAAATACAATCGTTCATTTTCAAATTTTAAAAATGGGATGCACATCAAGGATTTTCCTATAAGTTCAGAGTTCAACAATTATTGTTGTGTATTCTTCTAGCAGCAACTGCAGTGTGTGAAAGTTGTTTTGCATTATAGTATTTTTTTGAATTAATGTGAAAAGCGAATTTAACGTAGTAAGTCATTTCGTTAAATAAACATAGTTCAAAAATCGTTAACGTTTTGATTTGTGCTCTTTATTTACGTAATAATAAATTTGTATTTTAGGAAGGGATGCCTAAGTAAATAGATTTATATACTGTAACTCGTTTTGAATTTTTTGTGCTTTAACGATAAGAAAATGCATTAGTTTGTGTATTTTATTTATAGCTATTAAGAGCTTTTAAAACTTATTACGAACTAATAAACAAAAATTAAAAGTAACAACCATCTATTATAGATTGTCTCTTTTCTCAAATTGTAGATTCCTGTCGGTCGCTACTTTTCTTAATAGTAATAAAAACAAAAAATTGGGGTGACGCCCTATATAATGTTCATTTATTCCTGTGTCCAGTCTGAAATTCGTAAGCCTTTGTGATTAACACCCTCGACACCTGAGCATAATTTGATTAAGTAAAAATCTCATCCGGGAGTTATATTGCGTAAGTATATATTGTTTATGCTTTTATTTGGTTGATTGAAATTAATAAAGTTACAAATTAATGCCCGCTTGCGGAGCTTTTCTTTAAATTATTTACGGATCTTTCTAATGGTTATAGTAGTCTTCAGAAGTGCTACTTATCTGTCGCCATCCGTCAACCGCCAACTAAAGTTTCACAATCGTCAGTAACACCAATCGTTGCTATACCAACGTTATAATCAAGACACCAGAGCTAACAGAGAAACTCGCCGTTACTTTGAACCTTGCATGCTCTGTTTTACTGTCTGTATGCCGCGAAAGTATCGCGTGGAAAACATTTCAGGAAACGCGCTTGAGGATTGCTTAGATAATAGGGGCAATATTTACAATTATTGTTTAGAGAAAATATTTTATCTAGATTTTATCTTTTATAGTTAATTTTCTACTTTTCTTATTCTGACTAGATTTTTCATACAAAGTCCAATAAAGCGTACAGTTATTGTTAATACTTTACCAGTTTATCATCACATGTAATGTAATAGTAGAATTTAAATTGCTTTTCGGGTTATCACGCAGAATAACTCAATTCTTTGATTATCAAATTAGCTCAGTGGTTAAACTCAAATTAATCATTCAGCCCGCCAGCTAAAATTAAGAAGATAACATTTTAAACGAAAATGGTCGTTTTAATAAAAACGCTTCATCCGCGTACAATTTTAATCCATCCGACATTTATTTGTAAAGAAATTGTGTCTCGGTTACACGTAGCGAAAAATTACATAAGTGTCAGGAAATATATCCATCAACGTTATTAAAGACGCCGCCATGTGGTATTACAAATCGCGTGGGGTGCGGGTGCGATATTACTTTGTACTATGGAGTAGAAAAGGTTATAATCCATTTACGAAATTATTAAAGCTTCTCTTTAATGTTCCTTAGAAAGGTGTAGCGTAGAATTATTGATAAGTTGAATAATGGATTCTGTGTTCTTTAAATATTTATTTTTCAACTAACCCTGAATTAGAATTTACAAAAAACAGATAGCAAATAGCTCATCCAGTTATAATAGAAAATACTTTTTTTTTTTGATCTCATTCATTTATATTTATTCTATCGAAACGGTTTTTCAACACATCGAAAGTTTTATTTATTCAGTTTAAAACTAAACATGTTATAATCAAAGTGATATATTGCAGAATGGTTTATATATGTTCTTTACCAAGAAGTATTTTTTGACATAGGTACATAAAGTTACCTTGAACAAAATGTACATTTTTAAAAATATACCTTTTTATTGATAAGAATACTAATCAAAAATTTTCGTTCGCCAGATCTAAACGAAACTAATAATGTAACAATGCTTGTGTTGCTGTTACTCAGTATGGCAAAAAATATTCTTTTGCCCCAAACTACTAGTCGACTTTTGATAAAATCTCCTTTCAATTAATTTCCTTAATATCCATGTCCTAATATAAAAAGTGAATATCAAGTAGGATAGTGCCAACTGTTGCTTTATATAAAAATAGTTTATATTATGTGTTGTTTCATAGGCCATTCTTTCTAAAATCGGACCAAATCTGCCGAGCCACTTCCCACTTTAATGAAAATTGGTCTCTAAATTTATTTTCATGAAAAAATAACTGAATTAACTTTATCAGTTACATTTTATTAAATTTCTCCTAATCAAAATGGCGGCCTAGACGCCATCCGAATAAAGAAATAGTGGGAAATCTAAGGAGCCAATGTTCTTATTTAAGGCATGGCAACTTCTTTACATTTCTTTGGCAATTTATTAAGAAATATAAGGGTCCTTAAAATAAAATGTCACTCAATGCCCTTTGTGTTTTAGAAAAATGTCCAGGATGACGGCCACCCGCCATTTTGAAACGCTGAGTTGTATTTTTCTATTTAAAAATATTATTTTATCTCTTGTATATGACGCCTTCAAATTTCGCAACAACAACTCAAATAATTCGGAATGGCGGAAGGGGGGACTTGATCTGCAATGTATATATTTTATTTTTTGTATTCCCCCCCCCCCCCAAGAAAAGATGGACGTCTACGTCCTTGTCAGGTGATTGGATTGGTACATCCAATCGGTAATTGCATAAAGGTAAAACTAATAAATATATTGTCATTCATCGCAGGTCAGCAAGTAAAAGGCGAAGAAATGTTATGTGAAATGTTAATCGATCTTAAAAACCAGTGGTTTTTGAGGAAACTATTATTATTTGATGAAATAAATAAAGATTAGTAAAAGTTTCACAGTTTTATTAAAATACAACCTGACAATATTGTTTCGACAGCTATGCTGTCATTATCAAAGGTGGTATAAATATAAACAAACACGTCGCTAAGGTAAATACAAAAAATAAATAACTAGATAAAAAGATAAAAATAATAAAAATTAAATATCTAACACTTCCAGTAACGGAGAATTACTGAGCTCAATCAAGTGTATCAAGTGCAAATGCAATAAGATTAAGCCATAAAAACCTAACATCGGAGATAGAATATCTTGGAGGTTTAAAATATTTTGACCTTTTTCTCCAAATTTGACATTAAAAATGATCTTGGGAGTACGCATAAGTTATTATATCTAACTTTTGTTGCACTACACAAATAAATGGTCATGATTTCACCAACCACGAATTCTTTCGGTTTAACCCTAAACTGCATTCGTTTAAATTTTAAAAAAACGAACCCCGTAGAAATTTTGCATATTTGCAAATATTAACATCAGAAGAAAATATATTCCCCTTTCCTTTTATTACAAAATCAAATTAAAAAAATACTTGTAATGATTTTCTATCGGAGAGCTTCCCTTTAGTAAGGGATTATTAATTTTTGTTAACACTAAACTTAAATATATGTAGCGTATAAATACTACCGAACAAATTTAATTTATAAAAAAAACATCGGTGAATTATTAATTCTTTCACCTGTCAGCTGGCTTTTCTTATATAAATTCTCTGCACTAAATCTAGCAGAACTGAATTCTCGCCAATAAACGAAACAATACGAAATCCGACATAAAACGATAAACAAAAAAATTATCGATAAATGCTGAAATCCATTTCACTTTCTCTACAAATATTCGCAACATAACTCAATAATAGTTAAATCGGGCGATCACGACTCTGATTTTGTCGGACCCCTCACTGAAATTCCTTTTGGAGAATGTCCACAAAAAACTAAATATCTCCACAGTAATTCAGCTGAAAACTTGACTTAGTTAACGAGACTCGGGCTAATTCACTTAGCTTGTTTCGCGAAGAAACATACCCCAGCATCGCAAGAGCGCCTCTAAGTTCACTAAAGCCAAGTCGCTTGTTTAGTAGTCCAACTCGAACTGAACTGACTGAAGGGTGTACCACTTAAATTGAAACATGACGGTATGCATGGCCAATAACAAAATTACACAAAATTTCCTTTATTAAATTTAAAAGGTGCACCAAGGTCGTAAAATAGAAACCCAAAACTATAAAAGCTTCTTTGTTAAAAGAATTATTATATTTTTAAGCACTTAGTTCTTTGAATAAATGTTTTATTATAAACAAAGTTTGTTCCCAACTAGAAAATCTAATTTGATAAAATGCAATTTAAATAAATTAGACTACATTTGTTAACATTCAGTCTTTATTACTGCGAAAGGGTACTTTTGCGTAGTTTTGTTTTTTATAGCTTATTATAGCTTATCATTATAGCTTTTTTGATTTTTAACCAGAATGTATAAAGATCAATTCAAACGCCGTTATCGTCCCTGAATGTCAGTTTGGCTACTTCTTTACTGTAGCGGGCGCATTCCTGTGGGCAAGTACACAATTGAACTGAACCCTATATTCTTTTTTGACACTTGTAGTTAAGTATAACGAACGAATAATAACGACTACTACCCATAACCGGGAAAGTAAGCCCCAGAAGTTATGAAGCTTCGGGAGGAGGGATGGTCGATTATTATTATGCAGACCCATCGTGAGTCTGCGGCCGACTTACAGATGTTATAGCTCAAATTCCACGTTTGTGTTACAGTTAAGTAAAACTGCAGAAAACCTTAACCAGATTTGCCGGCACCGAGAGTCGATCACAGTCCTCTAGGCTAAGAGACTAGCACGCTAACTCTTACACTACCAATGTTAAAGGCTAAGGCCGTTCATAAAGCCGAGCTTTCCTAGAAAGCTCGACTCGAAATAATCTGTTTTAACTCGACTAGATTTCGAGCCGGCTCGTTTTGGGATCATAGTTATCTTCCAAATTCATATAGCAGTCGCGAAAACTTTTTTCTCCTCTTAGTCAGAAAACGAGTCGCTTGCGGCTAGTTTTCTAAAGGACGAGTGCAATAATGACTTATGAAACTAGCTTTTTATGCTATATCTTTTCTATTTTGCCTTTTTTATTCCCTTTTTAAATAAAAAAATCGCTATTTCAAAATTGAGGAAATTTTGTGGTAGTTGACAATACTGATGTGACATTTAAAAATTAAAATTTTTAGGGTAAAGTTTTTGTCAATTTTCTGTTTTTTTCAATTTTATTTTCAATGCTACCAACTTTTGAAAATTTCATTATGTTTTAAGTGTTATAGTGTAATTAAGCCATTTAAAGAAAAGTAATTGCGCAAATTCTTAGTTATAATCCGTTAAAGTACAAAATAGTGGAAAACTGTAAACTGTACAATTTTCTCGAGCCGGCCCGAAAAGCTCGAAAAACCCGAAAAACTCGACTTCAAAAACTTGACTCGACTCGGGCTCGATATACGTGAAGCTCGACTCGACTCGAATAAAGAATTGTCGAGCCGAGCGAAGAGAAACTCGGCTCGAAATCGAGTCGAGTCGAGCTTGGCTCGGGCTTGAGTCCATCACTACGGGTCTTCGTCATTTATTTTTGTTGGGCATTTTAACCTCATTTTGTGCGATTGTCGGTAAAGTAGGTAACGATAATTATCTGAACATCAAAAAGGACATAATTTTATGTTGATATTATTAAATTAGAAATTTTAAAGGCACCAAAATCTTGTAAGCTTTTCATAAATTCTTTATAATTTAATATAATTATTATAAATAATTTATAAACAATTTTGAATAGTAAATGGCCAAAATTGGCCAAAACCCACGGCTCTCTTTGCTTTTAAACCAATTACATTTAAAGAAATTGTAGACATGCGATTATGCAGGTGCAAAAGGAAAGAAGGCGCAGAAAAATTATTTAAATTAAATAAACCGACCAGCTTGAGATATAGTTTAGTTTGTTTTGTATTAACAATGTCTCATAACCCACAAATGATCCGAACAGTGTTTGTTTTGTTTACAGGAAATTCACTATTCAGCAGCATAGCCGAAATATTAATTACTCTTACAATATGCAAAGCGTACTATACTACGTATTATTAAAAATGATCCCTGAGTGTTGGTCCATTTAAAGATTCTGTAACAAAGACGGAACGTTATTGCATCATTCTCTATTACACAGCTTTAAATGCAGCTCAAGTCCAACCTTCACAACAGAAAGCATTAGTAAAACAATTGAATACGATTTTAGCCCATATTTTGACTATATGTTAAAGATTACAATGAACGGCACTTTTATTAAGCTAACACTAACCATTTTAGATTTTTATTTTTGTTTACAAAATGTATATTTATAGGATTTTTTTCATAAATATTACTAACAAATCCTTTAGGTTATTGTTTAAACAAACTTAATTACTTACTGCTAATTTCCAGTGTAAGTTTAATATTAATAGTAGTACTTGGAATATTTCAACTACAAACAGAGCCGTTTAATAATGAAGAGTATGTTAAATATTTATAATGTACATTTTAAACATACTATTATTAAATTAAAATTAACTAATTGTAAAAATAGCATACATTAAAGTTTATGTTGTTCACCTACTTTAACTTATCTAACTAATAGTGTTACAGTTAAACAGCAACATTAAATATTAAAACGTAGAAAAATTCCCTAGACAGTATTGATTTTCTAAAGTTTAATACACTTTAGAAAAATAAAAGTAATACCAAATACGTTCAGAACTTGGTTTCTTATTGCATCTTGTTTCAGGATAAAATGTAAAATAAAATTGTCTATAAACATTTAAAAACTGCCATGATGGCAATTATGTTCGACTAGAAAATAGATATAAGCTTTGTGGATATTCTGACACATTATTTTTTAAAAACTTACGTCCAATGTACTTTACATGAAAAATGCAAAATTAGTTAAATAATTATCATTTATTCTGTAGTATGCAGAGTCTATATTGTAACAATAATCGTACAAAATTTTGTTTTTTCTACACTGTATATGTAATGAACATCTTACATTACGATTTACAATTGTGGAGGCATATGTACAATATACTTTCTGGATGACCTCATTTTAAGTATTGATAAATTAAGTACTATAATTTCGCTACAAAAGGTTTATGATTTAAAATTGATAGATTGCGTAAAATATGTCGGTAACGTTAAATAGATATTATTAAAGAAGGGAGTGTACTTATAAAATTAATAATTAGGATTATAAATTGTTTCACAAATTTATTTTATTCTACCTGACAATTGTTTCGACAGATAAGCTGTCGTTATCAAAGCTAATCTAAATATAAACAAATATGTTGCTAAGGTAAATACAATAAATAGATAACTATAAAAATAATTAATTAATAAACTAAATATCTAACCTTCCAGTAACGGAGAATTACTGAGCAATCTGTTTGTTCATTAAAGGCACTCTGATTTTGTTTTTGTATATCGAAAAAGCTTCTAGAATGTTTAATTTGCGTTTTTTATTACAAAAGTGTAGGAATTTGATGTTATTTTGGGGTGCCATTATGCGATTTTGTTCTAAAAGGTGTTTGGCATATTTAGATTTTTCTGGATTTTTTTGTAACAGCACACGTGCTGCTTATGAATTTTGTCGAAATTTCGAAGCATTTGTCTACTATACACTGAACTACAAAAAGAATAAATCAAACGGTTAATTCCCGATTTCAGGATATCGTGTGTTCTGAGTAATTTTAATTTAATTTAACTTTAAGGTTAGTTTTAATAGAAGAACAGATTGAACTCTGTAATTCTCCATTACTGTGTTAAGTGTTAAATATTAAATATTTAATCTCTGTTATTTTTATCTAGTTATCTATTTATTGTATTTTAGCTGCAGAAACAATTGTCAGGTGGAATAAAATAAGTTTATGAAACCTTTTACAATCCTTTTAATAGTTTATTGATTTCATGATTTGGAGTTTCCCCAAATAAGGCTTGAAATAATAAACAATAGGGGTGTGCTTATGCCAGTGGGTGCATTTGAAAGTTTTATTTTAAACTAGAAGAGGTGCTTGTACTTCGCACATTAGTAAGTTTACTGAACGACATATTTATTAATTAAACTGAAACTCAAGGACAGGTTGTCAGTAGGAAAATATAATAATGCAGACGTAGTGAATGAAGTGTTTTTAATAACTTTTTAAAAATATATACTGCAAAAATAGGGCTGCGATTTATTTTTATGTTGGCATAAATATAGCATACGGAATAATAAAAGGTTCTATCTAATGGTTAGATAAATGAAACGTAAAACATAAAAATATATCATTTTTACACCTCTTGCGACTACCATCTTCAATAGTCGTAGATAAGAGGGTGTGTCACTTATCTGAATTTCTCATCGCTTAGGAGACTTTATCTTTCTATTTTTCCTGTTATTAAAACCTTTAATGGTACCAAAATTTAACTACGCTCTACTTCAATTTCTCGCTCCCAGGCTGTTGGGGTGACTACCATTTATTTAGTTTTCTCGTTATTATCCTGATTGCTATAACTGTAGCAATTTTCAAGATACACCCCAATATCATACTACCTCGTAGGGGGAGGGGTGCTGGGGGTGATATTTTAGCAAGTTTTTATTATGCCCATCAAATGCTTCATTTTCTTTTGATTTTAATTTTAGCTGGTATCCACTGTAAAGATCTCACTATTAAGACAACTTCACCAATTTCGGGTACGCACCGGGAGTCTATAACGTGTAGACTTAAAAGAAGCTCTGTCGAGGGCCCACCAAGCCTAAAATTGGTAGATCGGGGTGGCAAAACCGCTTAAAAACCAAGTCCTGCCACATCTGAGGTTGGATTCGATCGGGCAGTGGTCCCACTTGATAATAGCGTCAAGTTGGGGAATAGTCCTATTGCTGGACGAGGTACTTCTAGTGCCGGCGGGTGAGCAGCGTGTTAAGTCAACTGCTCGGTCACTATGCGCGACTTAGCTAGTAGAGGGTGGATAGGCAACCTCGCTCCTACCAGTGAGTTAATCTGGTAGCAATTGCACGACTGCCGGTTATGCAACTTGCGCGCTGATTGGGCGTATCCCAATCACTTCCTTCTGGAAGGAACGTGGGGATTAAGTTTACACAGGTGCCCCACGTAAAATATACTTGAAATTTTCATGTAAAGAGCTTCAATTAGAGTTCTTTTATAAATCATTTGCCAAAATCTCCATTGGTTTGCATGTCCAAATGCATTTATGTTTCTGAAGCATTGAAACATTTATGCTTGGAAACCGATTCAATATGTCTTGACTCCTATCTACAGGCTATGGTTAAAAGCAGGTATGGTTCGTTAAAATTCCTTCTATAAGTTTTTATATAATCCTCTTTAAACTGGCATTATATTACAATCTACACTATCTTTTATTTGGTATCCAACTGTATTGTTGTTGTCCCCCTACAAAAAAAAACTTCCTTCAAATTCACCCCTAATGACCCATAAATTAATGCCTCGTGCCTTGTAAGTTTTTAGCTGAAGTTAAATTTCTGGAGATCTAAGTATTTACAAATTTGTCAACTGCGGATAATCCATAGAACAAATGAACAATTCATTTTCGTTTTTTGAACTTCAAGTTCAACGAGCTCTGGAAGTTCTAAACGAAGAAGTATTAACCCAACCTACCTAATTACCATTAAAATTAGTTTATGATTTATTGATGTAGCTGATGTGAGTTCACTTTGCATTTGTTGTGATCCTTCCGGCTAACCAACCAATTTAAGTGAATCAAACCCAGTAGTAATTGTCCAGAATTGAATCTAGATGTGTAAACCTTACCAGAATGTTGTTATTAAACTTGTTAATGTTAAAGTATACTTGTGTCTTGATCAACCAAGTTTGCAGCATTATATTTCTTATCCGCCACAAAATGATGAATATTTGAATATAATGTTGTTACGTGCTAATTTCGTAGCACCCTGTATAGCTATTCTTTTGTGTTAGTTTGTATAGCGTTTAGGGATTTTCGCATTCTCTCTCCTTTTAGTTGCCATTTTTGTTTGTAACTAACTTCCTTGTTGATAAGAGACTTCACTTCGTTTTGATCGTTCGTGTGAAGAAAATTCTTTAAAGAATATTTTAGTGGCATCACCGTTAAATTAGTTTTTCCTTTATGTTATGAAGTGGGAATTGCATTTGTGCAGATCGATAATTAATTTTTGCTAATGATTTCCAATTTTATTGGTAACCGTAAGGAATTTTCCACTAATTCTTTTTGAAGGTTAGGAGCACGTTCTCGTAAGTCGTATTGTTTTTAACTTTTCTTTGCATTCAGTCTCTTATACTGTGATTCTTTTAACAGGATTCGATATTTAATCGACGTTAGCCGCATTTGGAAGCGGTATAACTATTTCATAAGGTCACATTCCACCGAAGGTATTTATAAAATGTTTGCTTGGTGTATTCTGGTAATTTGGTTTTGTTTGTTACATACCTTTTTTTCTTTCCGGTGTATATTATTCTTTTTATTTTTACCTCAATACACTTCGTTCTATATTTGGGTTGTTAAAACACCACTACGCTGAGCTTGTTGACCTACAGTTACTTGGTTGCTGTTGTCTCGTTGGATCACGCTACGTTCGACCTGGTTGGTGACGTTCCTATTCAATGCGAAGAACACGCACCTGTATTGTGAGTCAGTTATAAACAACTATTTACCACAACAATAACGTTTGACAACCCTTATTGTATTTAAAGCATGACTGTATATTTGTATATTATAATTTTATATGTTAAATGGCTTTTTCCCAGTGTGCGCGTAGCACTTATATCTAGGTATCTATTTCATATATATATATAAATATATATTATTTTATCACATGTTACTTATTTTATTACATTGTTATGAATATTTGCGAGTGAATACGTATGACTTTGCTTCCTAATAAAATAGTTAAACAATTAAAATCTGAGGTTAACGATTGTGCAATCTACATCACAGGTTATTTGCGTTAATTTACCATGCCAGTTACGTTTTTAAAACTTGAAGTTAAGTCAGATTTAGAGTAAGTAGTCTCGCTCGCATTAATCCTCACTCCGTTTAAATTTGTATATAGAAATCAATAACCTACATCTAATTTTTGCCAAGGCTATTTGTCCTTGATTAAAATATAACCATATTTGAATGATTTCTCTACCTGATAATTTGTTTTGTTGTTAATAAAGCACTGTACATTCCTTACTTGACGACTTATTCTTTATATGTATGTTTGGTATTTGGGGCTTATATTTTCAGCTACCGAGAAGCCAATATTGGGAAAAGTCGACCACATTGGTAGTAGTCGCAAATGTGTTGTTCTTTACAGACATTGTCGGTAAATTCTGAAGCTATTTTAGACAAGTCTTGGCGCCCATTACAGAAGACCTTTAGTGAGACCCACGACCTCACACTAGTTACCGTTTCCCAATAAGCAGTCCCCATTTTGTGGGTAACAATGCGAATATAAAATGTGAATATAAATGAATGGATGTAGAGGTTGACACTTACTCAAGATTTATCGCGAAAGCTTTTTTTGCAAAATTTTTATCAATTAGGAATTTGTTAAATTTCTAGTTAAGATTTCGAGTTCATCTAGCGTGTTGTATAACGTGTGCATTTTTAATTGCAAAACAAAATATATTGATATTTCATCCTACTTTCTGTGTGAATGGTGTTTGTATGTAATAGTGAACATATGCTAAATTTCACACTTTAAGTAATTGGCATGCAGTTTGAGTAAATGGATCAAGGATACCTCAGATGTACTACCGCATTCATTTCTGTTTTTACTTCCTCTTAACTATTTCTGTTTATTAAGAAATAAGTCCGGTAATTGTCAAAGAACACCATATAAAAACAAATACAATAAATACAAGAACAAATATCAAAAATAAATAAAAATCAGAACTTACATTATTGAGTTTAAGCTTTGATTTGATTTTGTCCTGTTTGTAATGTCCGGACAGTTGATAAAGGACAGCTCGTGATCTCCTTCTGCCGTAGTTGGCTGGCGGTGCTTCCGGATCCAAATTCCCATTGGCGTCTGCAAGGAGGCAAGAGTCAGCACCTCGGAATCGTGCCCCAAGAACCGCCGCTGCACACAATGTAATGATTTGCGCACATATGCGTTTTAGAAAATAAAAAACAAACAACAACTTTGCTTTGCGTTAGGATACCTAACCTAAATATAAGCAAGTCAAGCATACGTACAGGCAAGCAAGCAATCATGCAAGAGCAAAAAGCATTTAGAAAACTTAAATTTTTTTAAAAGCATTTAAATGATAAAAAATCATTCTGGCAAATTAATAAATTTTATTATAATGTGCTGAGATGCCTTCTGAAATCAGAAGATTTAATTCGTCTGAATTTAACAGAGACAAAGCTGAAGGAGCTTAAATTTAGCTAACAAGACGAAACTAGGAAGAAGAGAAAATGTATCAAAGGAAACTTTATACGATTGGAATGAAAGTATCATTTATTAGCTGTAGGTATAATTTATTTATTATTAGAGGTACATCCAGTCTTATTACAGTTTTTCGAAAAAGACCTTTCATATTTACATAATTTATTACTATCGTAAATTAATCTAATTGATTTAAACAATACCTTTGTAAAAAATCTATAGACTTTTTTTATGTAACCATTGCCAGAGAAAATGTATTTTCAAGTTCTAGATAACAAAAAAGTTAATTTGATCTTTTCTGTCTGCGGCGATACATTCTACACGTCTGTTTGTAACTTGACTACTAAAGTGCAGCAAAAAATGTATGAAAAGTACAAGTTTTATTTATTTAGCGGAGATGTTGGTGATATTTTCAGGATTCCAACTCGTAATGAACAATGTAAAAAGGCAGCTATGACACTAAACGTTATGTCCTCTGAAAATGGCGCGCTGTAAATTGCACCTTTGTTGGCGATACAACTTGCAAACAATAATGTGCTGTTCGTTAATTTGGAAAGTTTTGTTTGCCGTTTAAATATTCTCCGTGAATATTTTTACGCAAAAGCAGAATCAAAACAATGAATCCAATTTAGTTTTTAGTTTTCATTCTATGTAGATTTATTGACATAAAATATTTGTAGTACAGTCTGCTGAATCAGTATTTGTGGTTAAATTTAATAAAAGTGTACTTAATTACAGTTAAAACAAACACGATATTCCTTAAAAAGGTTTTACAAAATTTTTAATTTAAATTGGAGGTTTTAATATTTTAATTGTATAAAACAAGGGTTTTATTTTTTACTAATAATATTATTTTGTCATCAAAAGTATCTGATTTCTAAATTTATTTATGTTCCACTTGCATAGTATTTGTTGTTTGTACCTGTGATACGAACTACATAAGCAACTCCATATCAACCAGGGCATTATAAGCGGGCGTTATAATTCATAACGCCTGCTCATGGTTTACTTTACAATCGGAGCCGGAGTTACGTTCAATAGTAATTTGGATCATTAGGTTAGAAACCTATATGTTTGCGTACGAGTATGTTGCAACACAACAAATAACTAGTATTTGCATGTAGTTTCTGGACGCGTGATCCACGAGTTCTTTTGTGTCGACCTAATTGCCAACAAAAATTAACTTATTTTTTAGATGACATTAGTGCTATTAGGATTTTTTTTGTTTTTATGTTGGTAACAACAACAAAAACATTTTGAATTTAAATTGTCATTTATTTGTTTATTTGTTTGACTTTTGTAAATTTAGTAAAAGTTGTTACCATTCGACAAACATAAAAATGCCTAGTTTTATAAATATATAAACAACACCGTTGGCAACGCCAACAATTATAAATTAAAACTAATTTTTTACTTATATGTACATATTATATTCTCGTGAAAAATAAGAATTTGTATGCACCACGAGCGTTACTATAGTAGAATTCAGCTAAGAATAAAGCGAAGGAAGGTATAGGGCAAGCTTGACCTTCACGTTGATTGGCTAAAATACGAGGCACGTTTACACAACTTAAAAAAGTAAATTTGTGCATAAATTATGTGAAAAGCGCCGTTTCAGTTTTACAATAAACGTCACGACGTACGTTCGCTCAACTACGAAAATATAACTTATTGTGTGTGTGTGTGTAAAAAGAAACTATAATTAATGTACATTCATAATTAGCGTGACAAAATGCTCATTAATTAATGTACAAAGTTTTAAATGAAAGGGGAAATCGAAAATTCATTCCTAAAATCCGGCAACGCTGCATCTATGTCTAAGACATTAATACTGACAATTTTCGAGGTTATGGTTTAGTTCGAGTTTTTCTCAAGTTCTTTATAATTTTTAGTCCTTTTATTAAAACAATAGAAGATTAGTACTTATCGGCGCTATTCTTATTACTGTGCAGGTATGATGATTTATGTAACAATCTTAATTGCAGTTTAAATAAACGTAATAATATTTTAGTATGTACGCAATTTTAATTATGGCTGAACGACAATGCTTCAAAAATCCAAGAGGAAAGGTAATTCCTAGTGGTCAAAAATGATGAAATGGTGAAAAATGGCGGAAGAACCATATCAGGATTGCGCCCTTACGTTTGTAATTTAAATTCAATCGAGTTGATATGGGCACAAGTGAAACATCATGTAGTATTACATGGCAGTTAATAACACATACAATATATTCACTTACTGGCGTGAACAAATCCTCCTAATCAAGGAATTTCTACTGTTACTGCAGAACGATGGAAAAGTTGCATAGGTATACCACATAATTAAAGAAGAAAAACGAAGGTGGGATTTAGACAAAGTAGTAGAGGGCATTGTGGATAAAATATTATAAATTTAGGATCGGAAGGAAAGTTTCAACCCAACGAATCAGACGAAGATGTTGATATTCGGCCAATGTAAAATAACTTTTAAGGTTTTTGGAATCATAGTGACATTATAGTGTCATAATAGTGTGCATTATTTATTAATTCTATTTATAAATTGTTCATAAGATACACTGACATCTTGTACAAAATCACAGAAATAAATTTTATGTAGATATTTTTCAGTAAATATTTTGAAAGCTAAACAATATTACATTTCAAATTTCCCGCTGTTGTAATTTTAGGTGTGTAAATGTAACTTGGATCGAAGCGCCATCTACTTTATTCTTATTTGGTTTTTACTATAGATGATAATACCCATCGGGCGACTTTCATCCCTCGGGCCCTTCAGATCCTCGAGCTGGAACATCATCGCCCTCCTGGTATTATCATAACTCTAACCCCCTTGGTACATAAATAACTATTATGACATCTTTAGCAAATAATTAATACACATCATCTCGCAGCCAGTCTCGGTGGATTAGTGGTTTGCATGTTTGCTTTATAATCCAAAGATCGCAGATTCGATCCCCGGCCGAGCTGGTAATTTTTCATAGCGGAGAAAAATTTAAAACATGCCTTCTTTTCAGATAGGAAGTAAAACTGTAGGTCCCGTGTCAATGCGATGTTTGGCACGATAAAGATCCCTACTGGGGGTGGAATTCCCCCAGATTCGGCTAAATTCTAGTAGGGTCGGCCAAATGATCATATCAGTCGGTGCCATGAGGTACGAAGGATGCTCCGCCATCCTGATTTCTCGCCCAAAAACAAACAAACAAACATCATCTCGCTGATCATATTTACAAAAATCTAATAGCCTGGGAACGAAGCATTTTAGGATAATAATAAACATATTTTATTCTAAGGTTTTGCTTATTTACCATTGGTTAATGATGACTTCATAATAAATTTTAAAACATTTCTTTTCTCTTTTATCTTGTGTATTATGGGGTGATTTGCTTTTTCGTAACATTTCCTACGGTGTGCTTTGTAATTTTTAAATCCATTCTACGGCGATTGTTTAAAATCTGCTAAAACTTTAAATAATTCTAAAACTCCTGCCGTAGTGTTGAAGGGTTATTAATCTAAATTGAATCGTAATCCTCAAGTATTTTTGATGTTTAAAAAGTGGTTAGATTTGAACAACTTCGAGTAAGGGCCGATTCTTTAAGACTTTATTAACGTGTCGGGTTAGAACCTTTCTAATCCAGTTTAGTTGTGGCCGTTGAATTGGAAGAATAAATTATGTTAGCTTTAAACAATATAAGTCAAGTGCCGAATACACATGCCACATTCTTAAAGTTAATTTTAGTTACAGTTTAAAGTTAATTATGTTCGTTTGTTATACTACAACACACAAAATAAGATTCGTAAATGATTGGAATTATTTTAGATGAACGAACGCAGTTTTAGTTCTGGTTTTGTTTAAATAAATAAAAGATTTACATATCAGTTAATTTCCAGACTAAATTTGTATGAAATTTAGTGTTTTATTGCAACGTTTTGTTTGTTTTTTACTTTTATTGTGTTACGAGGTTTGCTGGAATGAAGATTGTTACCAACGCTATTGTCATGTTGCAAACAAATGCAAAATCATTTGAGCAAACAGTTGCATATTTATTTTTTTTTGTTTCATCAAATTTAATCTAGTAGCTACTTTATATCACAAAGATATTTGAATTATTCTCGTTCAACTGTAAAACTCCTGGTGAGTTTTTCTTTTTATATAGGTATTAAAAATTGGTAAGTTTATTATTGGGCGCTTCATATTAGATTTATGCTTATAAGAGATTTAATTGGACTGAGTTAGCTTACTGGGTAAATTATTGGAGTGTATATTTCTTTTTGTTTAGCTAACCAAATTGCAAAAAATATTAAAAATAATATTTTTATTTTTATTTAGAACTTATATCATCTCAATATATTTCAGGAATAGTTTGCAAGCTTTTAAATTTTATTTGAAATGTATTCTTTTATATATCTTGATATCTAGATCTTAAGAAATTTTCCTCTCTTATTTAATTGAACAGACGATATTTATGATGTTTAAGTAATTTACCAATAAAAAAAAGCTGACACTAACAAAAATTAGTGACAAATGTAGGAAATAAGTTATCACTACATTATTTGGATTATTTAACCCGACGTCTACTATTAATTTATGTGTTAATTTAACTATTAATCTAACTTAATATTCAAGATGATTAATTTATTTATAATACAGTCGTGTCATGAATATCATCAGGTCATTTAATAATTATGCTTTCTAGAGTGCTGTAGAAAATTCTGATTTATTTTCACTTTCGTTGTGATCGTCTTATTTGTTGCGAATTGTCCTTTATGTAATTAAAAACACAAGAATACATCGTATAACAAATTACTCATATATTTATAATTATTAAGTGCTGCCCAGTTTTTCAATTGATGCTTACGGATTACTTCATGTTACAAATTTAGTATTCCCGTCGTAAATTGACAATAGTTATGTCTGGCCGTAACGACGTACATATGCCAGCTACTTAGTAAAACTAGAAAGAAAGTAGATAATTCTTTGACTTTTGCCGCATGGATATTTTTTCACGTGTTATTGTAGCATTTTCTGAACTTTATGTAATGGAAACTGTTTTGATACACGTCTTAAAATATTATTGAAGGGAAAGCTTTAGGCAGTTTACCATACACTTTTGCAAATAGAACGAGATGCTAACTTGCTACTTACCCTGTAAAATAAAGGGAACTATTCAAATAAGTGGAATGACTGGAATGAATTACGTATATAGATATTTATATCGGATGTCGATGAAACTCGAATATCGATTTAAGCTTTGAATTTCGAATGCAAAAATTAGAATTGTTTCGGATACAAATCGGCACCTCATAGCTCCAATTACTATAATTATCTGGGTGGTTCTACTAGAATTTAGCTGCATCTGGATTAATTCCACTCATTTTTATCATGCCAAACATTACATAGTGGACTGTTGTTGGCTTTAGATTTCTCTGTACGCTGTGCATGTTATTTTTCAAGATTCAATCGTTTTATTTTTGTATTCTAGTTTTAATGTATTATAGATTTCAATGTTGGGTTCATGATTGAACTCTGTCGTCATTTGCCCGTTATTACGAGAATTACGATAGATATGTTACCAGTTGCATCTGTCGTTAGTTTGCCACAACGAGAAATTTTATTTGAGATTATTGAGATCAAAATATATTTTAACAACTGTCAATCTCGACTGAGGCCAACCCACTATGATTGTTTAGACAGGAAAGCTTTTTCTTTCTTAATGCGAAAAGATACTGAAATATTGTTTTTCTTTTTTAGTTATTAGGATGAAACTCGCCAGCACTTTGGAAATAAAATTTGTAACTAAGTAAGTAAGTAAACTAATTCTTTCTTAATCTTGTAAATCTTTTTATGCTTGTCACAGTATTTTACCTTGTATGAGGGATGCTTGTTTCCTATCTTTGTTTATAGCTTTTAAATTTTGTGAAGATACTTTTATTTTCATTACTACCTGGTTTATAATGGATAGTACCTCCTCGTGATAACTTTGATTTTGTATATTTCTTTTGTCGAGCTGCATTAAGTTAGAGAGCTTCTATTTATCTCTTTATAATATCGGGAGTATCATCTTCATAACCAGTACATTTGGATTGAAGATCTATTATTATTTTCTCAATCATATTATAGTATGAATAATTATAATTCAGGTTTCTAAGTAATGTTCATTGCTTGTTGTGTTTCATTTCTCAAGGCTGGTGGTGATTTTATTATAGAAATACAATATTTGCAATACGTAATGTATTTACAATGTTTTTTCCTTTTTTCAGCTATAGTTGCATGTGAGCTCAACCTTCTTAATATGCAACAAAATGCATATCCTATTAATAAAGATTAAGTTGTACTTATCTCTACACTGTGCTTTTATTGAACATGACATAGGTATGTTCCCTTCGCATATATTTAAATGTTCAAATTGCCTCTATCATGAACTATACTTTTATTTTAACGTTATCTCAATATCTTAATTCTGTCATTGCTGAAGAAGTCCACGTCTAATTCAAATAAGATTATCATAGTCCGAATTTTTGCTTAATTTGATGCACGTAAAATTGAGTTTGAAAAATATTGTCTGTATTATATTCTCTTTATCTATAGATATTGAGTGGTCGAACGTGTGCATGATGTTCATTGATCAGCTATTAAACCAATTTACATAAACCTAACAAGTTCGTTACTATCGTGTTCAGAGATCTAATTGCTATTGTACTAGCTCGTTTACCACGTTGTTCAACCACACAATTAATTTAAGGTCGAAACTCAAAATTTATCCAATCCAAACTTTCCTAACCTACTTTTCTTGTAAATTCCTGCTACAATACAGCTCTATTTTAGCATCAAAACCAAATAAATCAAATAAAAATCTAATTAGCAACTGTTAAACAACACCAGCGACTAGCACAATAAATTAATTACACAAGGAAAGATCGTGTAAAGAATATCCTGATGTTTGAAGTTTCCGATTTCCACCAAGCAAATACAATTTTTCCGCGAGGTTTATCGTGTTTGCTTCTTTCTCTTCTAGTAGGTACCTAGTACATATTTAGAAATACCAATAAATTATAGAAATACATAAACCAAAAAAGAGGCCTGTAGTAGCATAAATGAAAATGAATGAAACGAGGTAAGTTTTAAATTAAGTTAGAGAAAACTTTTATTTAAATATACGATCTTCTTGGTTTAACTGCTTAAGCAGCTTGTTGTTTGCGATAAAAAGTACGTGTTTACTAAAAAACCAATTCGCGACCTAATTTTTAATTAAAAGTTTTTTCGTTTTAAATTTTTAGCTTTTATGTTTCTATCACAGTAAACATTCAGTTTATACGGTACGGCAGTAGTCTGGAATAATTAACAAGTAATTAAGGTTAGCAGCAATTAAGGGTATTTGCAAGATTCTTCAAACGCATAGAGTTTTTTGAAATGCACTTTAGAGATGCTCTGCATAATTCCTAGGACTTGTTCGAAAGGTCTTCTAGGATTCTTCTAAATGCCAACACGTAATTACATTGGTGCTACAGGTATTACATGAAACACTCTTGAAGTGTTGAAGCGTCAAAAATTAAAATTTGATTATTGATACCAAAATAAGAAATAATACATTCTATTAATACAAAAATAAAATGTCACCCTTAAGAATACGTAAATTTTTTTGTAAACGATTATATATAGGACGTCTGATGGAATTGTATTATTTTCCTCCTAAATTTGTACCCTTGCAAAACGCAAGTGGAAGTTTTGGTATAAATTTTTGGAAAGAAGAGTTCATTTTACATCGAAAATTATTAACTTAGAAAAATACTTAAAAAACTTGTTGATTAAATAGCTTCGGTAATAACGTATAAAGAAAAACTTAAAGTTGTACACCGAATTCGTCTAACAGTTAATGCATCGGACTCGTTATCAGAAATGCGTGATTTTATGCGAGATTCGAACTCACCCTCGTATACTTTTTTTTTTAAATTGTATTACTTACTAATTTTTATTTATTATCTCTAAACCTGATTTTAATTATTATTACAATTAGTTTTGTTTATTATTAGATATTATTGCGGTAGGGGTTTACAGTTAGTTTTTTAAAATTTTAACTATGAGAAAGCAGATGAAGAAAGGGCATAAAACTAATAATATTGATCGAGACCGGATTTAAGGGTGGGCTTGATGGGATGTACCCAGGGGCCCCTATCAATAAAAAACATTACAATTTTTCTAAATTTAAGAATTTGTTTTTGATTTATGTATTTATATTTAAAAAAAATATATTATTTAGAAAAAACCGAATAATTGCAGTCTAATAAATAAAATCATTGAACACTATATATTTTAGCAATTTTAGTCTAAAATTTTTAGACATACATAAAATATATATTGTACAAATCAATGCATAAAGCAATTAAATGAAAAAAAACTTACAAATGTAGTTTATACATAGAGAAAACTTTAATTTTTAATAAAATCTCATAGAACAATATAACAACAATACAATATTATAATACATAATTATATAAACAGGGCTCAAAAATAACGAATGTACTTGAATACGAGATAGTTGATGATGTGTAGAGAAAACTTTTCTTACAACTTTTTTTTTTAATGTTTATTTAAAGTTCAAGACATTCTTTCTATGTCGCATAATACCGAAGATTGTAGTTTGTTGAACTTGAAATAATTTGTCAATAAAGCACGATTTTGTCTATGCTACAGAATACTAAGAATGACTTTACGAAGATCACTGTTTGGAAAACGCATGTCCGCGTTACTTATATGGCAGTTTTCTACCTTAAAATAAATTCAAGGTCGAATAACTGCTTTAAAATAAAAATATCTGATTTATAAGGTAAGTTCATTAAATTAAAGGGCATTTTTTTATTAGTGTTTAATTAGTAGTTTTCGAATAAATTTTTGATCATAAACATAATCAGTTTATATCAAAAACGCTTGCGTTGATGTCATCGTTTACAAAGACTTGGCTTTGAGCGATATTCCTCCACAAAACTTCCTGTCAACTCGGCAGGCTAAAATACATATCGCATTGGTATCACTTTACATTGTTTTGGTTATCTCAATGCTCGACCACTTTATTTACTACTTAAATTGAAGAAATATATAACAGGACCGTATTAGTAACAAGTATTGCAAGCAATTCCTTATAAAATAAAAAAAAGTTTTCAAGCTAAAATTGCTTTTTCAGTTTTAGATTCGCTGGCATTCTTTAACCCTATGTGTTATTGCTTATCTTGAGACATCTTGACACCCTGTAGAGTGATAAATAAAGAGCCCTCATCAAACTTCAGCCCTGGAGCTTCCAATATCGAAATGCGGCTCCTTATAATGATTGAAATCAAGTTCTAAAGATAATAAATAACAATTAGTAAGTAATATAATTTAAAAAAAAAGTGTACGAGGGTGGGACTCGAACTCGCGATTTATCATTAATTTATTTTTTGGTTGTTACAACAAATTCAATCTTAAGCTGATTTTGGTTTATTTCTAATATCCTTTAAAATAATGGATTACTTGTTTACTCGTGTAACAAAAAACGACATAAGAAAATACATGTCTATTCCAAGAATCCATTCAATTAATCCATTTAAGTTTAAAATATCAAATTAATAATGTTTTTTTCAGCAAAAAAGAAGCACATGCATTTGTTCCACAACCTTTTAAGGACAGCCCCTTTTCAGTCGAATTCCTGTTCATGGATGATGTTTCTTTCGCGATAATTGATACGACAAGATGTAATTTATATTCAGACGCTTCTGCAAAACAGTTGTTGCGCTTTGCACATACAAAAAAGAGTGCGATGTTTTATACTTTTGGCTGTTTTAAATGTGTTAAAGTCTAAGTTTTAAATGAGGATTAAGTGATGTGTTTATAATTCTGTATCTGGGTAATTGATTTGCTTCAATGCTAAGAATCTAATAATAATGTTTTGCAGCGACAATAGCAGTTGTAGCGTCAACATTGAAAATTGCTTCCACGACTTGCTAGACCGAAGAAACTTCAAATGGTGGAAAAATTTGGAAATGATCTGCTTCCGTCATCTAAGAATTTGTAAACATTGGGTAAGTATATAAGCTTGTAAGATTTACGTTTAAAATTCTTGGACAATAAACAAAAGACTACCTAATGTTGTTTATAATTCTGTATCTGGGTAATTAATTTGCTTTAATGCTAAGAGTCTGATAATGATTTGCCGAGAAAATAGCAGTTGTAGGGTCAACATTGAAAATTGTTTCCACGACTTGCTAGACCGAAGAAATTTCAAATGGTGAAAAAAATTGGAAATGATCTGCTTCCGTCATCTAAGAATTTGTATACATTGGGTAAACATATAAGCTTGTAAGCTTTGCGTTTAAAATTCTTTGACAATAAACAAAAGACTACCTAATGTAGTTTTATGGTGAAGAAAGCATATAATAATAATAATTATTATTATTATTTATTCGTTTTGATTGTACTTAATCACTTTGGTGTAATGTTAAGTAATAATTTACAGAATTTATACCTTGTATTGATTTAAGTTCAATATTAAATCATGACGTATCTTTTCCAAATTGTAGGTATGCAGCTCCGAAAATATTGCAATTTAATATAATGTAAATTGCACTAGGTCAGCCAACAATTGAAATGATTGCCGATAAACAATTTAGTACAGTTCAACAAGTTATTTCTTTGTTCAATTATTGTTCTTTATTTTAATCCTAACTTACTACGCCTTTCAATTAATACCTGCGACCTGAAAATAATTTGTTCAACCAGTAGAGTCTTTCTTTGTATTGTTCTTTTAGACTTTCATTTTAGCTGCCATCTTTGAAAAGATGGCTGTGAACCATACAAAGTAAAACTAAAATCATTATCACCAACTTTAAAATATTTTATACTTTCGCACTTCATGTATGCACACACAGTAGTTATTCATTTATGTTGTATTAGATTTGATTTATGAAACCAAGCATGAACCTGCTATTGGAATACATATTTTCCCATGGGATGTTATTCAGAATATTTTCATAATAATTCGAAACCAAATCGTGTACAGCAGGTTAAGCTCTATTACGATGCGAAAAGCTTATGTAAACATTTCAAATTTGGTTCAAACAACGTGTGGTATTAAATTTCCAATTTAACGACTCATGTTGGGAATCTCATTAGCATTGGATAATTCCGATTATTACAATCGATCAAACAATAAAAAAATTAAAGCGTAGCAGAAATACAAACAAAAAAAGCCAAAAAGTGCAGTGGTTCTAAATTAATTTTACAGTTTATTACAGTACTACAGTTTATTATCAGTACCACCAGTGCATGTAAATCAATTTGAATGATGTTAACGATAATAAAAAGGGTTCTGCCGATGTCATTTCAACATGCCCTGAATGCATGCTGTGTACAAAAGGGTAATGCAGACAGCTCACAATTTCTTACCGCTATCGTAAAGTTCGCACTCCGACATTTCTGCCATCTTTGTATGAGTAATGTCCTTGTGTGATGCCAAAAACAAGACCACTTCTCTTTTTTCATTTTTAATAGGAACAATATCCAACAAACACCAAAATGGAGTACCTGAAACATAATAAATGGACTTTAGTAAAAGTTTCCTGTTGTGATGAATGATAATGGGAGTTAACATGAAACGTTTTGTCTTTACGTAATACTTAATTGAGTGATTATTACGAGAAAATCATTTCCTGTTTTTAAGGATCTGAGATTGGGGTGATTGATTAAATGATTTTCAGGATTACTGGTTTAAATGGGTTAATCTTAAAATCTATTAAATCTTTTAAATCCTTAATAAAGCAGGACTTTATTTTGGTAAAAGTAAAAGAAATTCGATTCAATCAATCCTTTTCTTTGAAACAAAAACCGAGTGAGTGATGGGTATTTTATACCGTACCTAAAATACTCGCCTATAATTCGCCAATCCTGAAATAGTACAACACTAAAATGCGTTTTTAAAGCGAAATAAATTGATTTTATTGAATTTATTTGACGTCTCAATAAAGTGTAACGTTCTTTTTAAATGAAACTAAAGATGCTGTTGTAAAAGTATAATAAGAAGAGAAATATTTACAATTACTATATTTAAACTAAACTAATGACTAAAAACATGAATTATAAGCTATTAACGAACTGAAACTAATTTATTTACAGGCTATTTATTTATTTAATTAATTATAATATTTATTTAGAATATACTAATATTTATCTAGTTAACTATACTACTTCAGGTTGCGCGCAGTTAATTAACTGGTTGCTCTTTTTAAAGTTTTATTTAAAAAAAAGAATTACAGTAAAATTAAATGGTTTTAGATAAGGCTATTTGATTGTGTGCACTGTTCTTGGCGACTCAAAAAACATCGCAAATGATTTGACGGCAGAAGTACGCTTATTTCGAGAAATCAATCACTTCGCTATAATTTTACCCAGAGCGTAAGTGTGACGGTTGCATGTCATAAATTATTTAAAAGTTATTTAAATGACGGAGAATTTTTTATAATGAAGTTCACTAAATATAGATGTAAATATAATAAATTTTCAAACGCCTATTCAATTACTTAAAAACTTGTGTTTCCATTTTTGACCGTGATCTACATGTATATATAAAATAATCTTAAGTAATAAATAAATAGGTCTGGAATTCGTAGGTTATATTATTCAAGTTTGTAATGTACAGAAAACTCGAAGATTCAATTTATAAATTTGAATATGTATTTAATAAAAACAATCCTACTACGGCCCTGTGTATAGTGTGATGTTTCGCTTGGATTCAGTTAAAATTCAATTCCCACGTTCAATATGCATTCTTGTCGAATGTAGTTACGGACAGCTGCATTTAAGATTTCTTTTTCAGACAAAGTTTATGATAATTTTGCTAAATAATAAAATAATGGTCCTCATTTCGATCGAAGAAACCACCTACAAAATTTATATGTAATCAACAAAGTAATAAATTATGTTTCATGTATGTGGCCGAAACTGATAAACCTTTCTACGATCTTTAATAAGATGGGAAATTTTTGTGTTTTTTCCCGTTGGGTGTAAGGTCTTGTATTTCATTGGACCGTTTAAAAAATCTCTCTCTTTCTGTGCATCTCCGTCACGTATAATTAAAACTATATAGACTATAGATTCAAACAGAATAGCGCCTAGTGTTTGGCTATTCCGGTTGATCCTGTCAGTGGTTTAAATAATTGGTTAAAGCCATTAATCCTAAATTCCTTAATTCTTAAGTGTTTAAGAAAAATAAACGATTCCAGCAACATTCAAAATAACAGTTTTACGTACCGTTCAGTTATAGCTAGTCCTTAGTATCAGTAATAATAATTACAACAAATTTCTTCTGTAATGGAAATTATTGGAAAGTTTAATCTGCCCTTAAATGTAACAAACAATAGTTCAAGATTCAAGGTGTGTTTCCCGCAACTGCTTCAGTCAGCAGTTTTTTGTGTTATGGTCATTGGTTCCAGTTTTAATGATTTATGGCCATTGTTGTGTGATGTTAATGAAATTAACAGTTTTGGATTAACTGTTTACAGCATTAAGATCACGTATGTTTACGTAAGCTTCAACGAAAATGTTTATTTCAGACTGAATTTCGCATTTATGAGCATTTCAGGTAGTTTAATGCTTACTTATGTGATTTGTGTAAAATTGGTTTTGCTTGCGATCCCGAAATTTAACAGTTAACTTTAGTAAGTATGTTCTTTGTAGTTAGGAATCTTTCTGACGAATTTTGTGAAATGGTGTTTTATACGACATTTATCAACTCTTTTTATTCAATATACACATTTCAAATTTACGTAATTATCGTTTGATACAATTCGGCTTAACAAACTGCTAATGTTTCTTGTATTATCAAAATTCTTTATTATTGAAATTATGTTTTGATAAAATTTAATGTCAACTTTAAAAGGAGGTCATTTCCCAAACTCTGGACTTCCCGCCTTTATTATAATGATGTAACATCCGTTTAGTTTGGTGGCGCCCTCTGTTTTTTTATTTGTTCCTGAATCTATTACTTATTCAGACGCTTTGTAATTAACACTCACAACACCTGAGTATAATTTGTTTAATAAGAAATTCCACCACTTGAAGTAAATATGCAGCTATTCAATATTTTGTTTTTCGTAAAAATGTAAAAGTTGCAATTGACGTCCATTTGTGGGGCTGATTTTTTGTATAAGTTCACAGTTACACCTCTTAATTTACTAAAATCAAACAGTAACAATCAATCAAACCTATTTTAGAGTTTACATAAACAGATAATTATCATAAAACGCAGGTACTTACGCGTATGATTTCTGCAGAATAGATAGCTTTAAATTAAATCTTTCAACCGTGTACCGTTTAATTATATTCAAATCAAATATAATAACAAAGTTTGTATATTTAATACATAACCTAAAAACTAAAGAACATATTTTATGAAGATTAAAAGGATTAACATTAGTCTGTGTACAGCAGGGTGTAGTGTGTCTTGCTCATATTTCTTGGACTTGTTAAAAACGCCTATTGTTTTAGATTATTGCTGTATTGCTTTTCAATAGGGTAGTAGACAAAACTCCAAAGTTCAAGAAAAACAAACAACTAAGGTAACTAAGAAGCATAACGGAGAGTTCTATAAGAAAATTCTGCAATTAATTAAAGGGTTAACGGTAAACTCGCATACCGAAGTAGATAGTATCGACTTAAAAAATGGAGGTCCGGAGAGATACGAATTGCCTCTTGTGTTTTCTTACAAAACAAGAAATTGGTAGAACTAAACCTAATAAGATAAGTTGCAGTTTAGGATACCTTGAAATGCAGCGATTAAATTCCAATCAAATTTTAACTAAATTCACAAGAAATATTTAAACTAATTTATATGAAGCTTAAAAACTCAAAGAGGGAAACTATATTTAAAATTTTCAAGTGAATACACACTACTACATGTTCCAAGAGAAACCACAGCCAAAAAAGAGTAAAAAACACAGGTAAAAAAAGAAAATCATCTTTTACAAACCTTTCTAAAAAAAGTGATTATCACAATTTACCGATTAAGAATCACAAACTTAAGCATTACCAAATATGGAATAGCCAATAAAAATGTCTAGTTAAAAGCAAGACTAAATTGGGAGTGCCCACTTTAGATAATAACACAGTGGGGAAAAGCTTTTTAAAAAGAAAATCTTAAAATAAACACTTAGGTGAAATTGAATTGGAGCGAAATAAAAATATATACGTATAATATTCAAAGCGGACAGGAATTTGCTAATTAGGATATTCTAAAGCTCTGAGAGCAACGCGATCAACTACAGCTAAAATTAAGTTGAAGAATACTAAAGTAAAGGAAAACAGAGAAAATAATCTTTTTTATCTCCAAGATGGGGTTACCTTTTATACAGGGTGATTCAGAAATAACTGATATCCTTTAAATGGTAGGTACAGGGGAGGCAGTAGAGCTAATTTATCTTGACAAGTATAGGTCAAAAACGAATAGTTTTCCAAAAAATGAATTTTAAAGTTTAATTAATTTTAGATCCAAAAGGATCCAAGGTCAGGAACGGATCCATAATTCATGAATTTGTATCCTTCGGTATCTATCCTTCAGTATCCTTCATTAATTTTATACAGGGTGATTCAGAAATAAAGGTAATTCTTTAAATGGAAGGTAGAGGGGAGGCAGTAGAGCTAATTTACCTTGATTAAAAAGGATCCAAGGTCAGAACCGGATCCAAAAATTCAATAAAACCTTAAAATTAATTTTCTGAAAAACTTCGTTTTTGACCAATACTTGTCAAGGTAAATTAGCTCTACTGCCTCCCCTCTGAATCACCTTGTATATAGAGTTATGTTTTAGCGCCGGTTTATCGTTAACCCGTTCGAATAGTTGACCGCGCACTGCTCAGCATTTTCAATTGATGTTATTGTTCGTAGTTTTTAATAAGCGTTTAATACTAGTTATTTAATATTCGTGAATACTTCTTTCATATGTCCTTCTTCAAGCTAACACATTTTTTTAAATTTAGATTTGCATATTTGTAGCTAGTTTTGGGTCGACATGCGAGGATGGTACAGCCATTGTTATATGTTGGAACCATTGGTTATTCTTATTATATTTGTTGCGATTAGTCTTTCTTAGGAGTCTTCTTTGTAACAGTCGTAATTGCGTAAGGACAAATCAGAATATTTATTATTCTGCTTGAATGTGAACAAAGCGAGATTTTTTTACCTCGAAAGACCAAAATATCTTTTGGTATTTTTTTGGTATTTTTAAGTATTTTTTAAATTGTGTTGGCAGTCGTGGGCAATACCATTCGTCTAAGTAAAATTCATGAAGCTGCATTAAAAAAAACTGATTATTCCTCTTTTAAACCACTGCTTAAGTTTTTATATGAATAATAAATTTTTGTTTTACTTGTTATGAACAACAAATATTGGTTTCAAGTTTCAAAGTTAGTTTCAAGTTGTTCTTTTAATTTCGGTGATAATCCTGGATTTTTAAATTTGTTTTTGTTTCAGAAGCGGCTTGAAAGTGTCCCCAGGGAGAGTAGAATGCATTTAAGGTCAAATTTGTCTAGAACCGCTTTGCGACTAGCATCCTTACAGTGCACTGCAATCGTTTCAGGTTTTTTCAGAAACAACTCATTCTTTATAATATAACGAGTTAAATGAGCTAACGCTACCCGCGAAAGAACAATTCAGTTCAAATTATTCATTTACTAAAATCATATTTAAGCGATAGAACATTTCAGATAAAAATCAATGAAGAAACATCAGATTATCTTCCAATAAACTCAGGCGTTCCACACGGCAGCGTATTAGGGCTTTTACTCTATGTCCTATATACGTCAGATCTACCAACGACACAGTATACAACAGGAACATTTGCGGATGACACTGCTATATTATCCAGTCATGAAAATCCTGATACAGCATCGACCAACATACAAAATCACTTAGTACTCCGTCAACAGTGGTTAACTAGATGGAAAATCAAAGTTAATGAGAACAAGTCGGTACACATAACATTTACGCTCAGGAAACAGACATGCCCACCAGTCGTAATAAATAATGCACAAATACTACAACTGGAAACGGTAAAATATCTAGGTTTCCATCTAGATAACAAGTTAAATTGGAAAGAACACATTACGAAAAAAAAAGAAACAAATAGATATCAAAGTAAAGGAACTAAACTGGTTACTTGGAAGATATTCAAGATTATCGCTTGAAAACAAAACCCTAATCTACAAGACAGTCATAAAACCTATCTGGATGTATGGAGTAGAGCTGTGGGGCTGTGCATCTAAGTCTAACATAGCATTAATCCAAAGGACTCAATCAAAAATATTACGCCAGATTGTATATGCGCCGTAATATGCATCAAATAACACGCTACATATGGACTTACATGTTCCAACGGTCCAGGAAGTAATTCAGGAGAGAGCTACTAAATACCATGAAACACTAAAAAACACACTCAAACCCCTTATTGAAGCAGAAGCTGGAACCCAGGATCAACAAAAGGCTAAAGAAATTATGGCCAATAAACTTAAATCGTTTCCAATTGACTGCTCTGGAGTGCTCTTAGGTTGCTCTAAGAGCAAATTCCGTATTCGATTGGTTCACCTGACATTCTGAGGTGCGTTCGGTTTTACGTATCAAGAGCAGAGTAAGAAGAGTAGATCATTTAGTCAGAGTATATGGAATGCAAAATATTATCTAGAACGATATAGAGCACAGAAATCGTCAAGAGTAAAAGTTGTGGATAAGCTTAAAGAGCGAATTATCTCTAGACATAACAATACCAAATGAATCTTGTCACCATAATACACATAAAATAGCAGCCTACAAATCATTAGTACACAGAGCTTTAACTATTCCACTAACAAAATCAGATTTTAGCAAAGAGATATCAACCATTAAACAACTAGCACATGCAAATCATTACAATCCGAACATGATTGACACTTTAATTAAACAAAAAGATTATAGGTTAGCTATCAAGAGAATATATCCCATTGACAATCAAACAGAAGACACAAATTACATATCTATACCATATTTTGGCAAAATATCAGAAAAAATTGCATACATACTAAGAAAAACCAACAATTATAAAATAACATTTAAAACCAACACTAACACTTTTTCATTTTTATTTAATGCTAAAGACAGAACACATGATATCATGAAATCGGGCATTTACCGTTTAAATTGTTCTTTTTGTAGTTCGTTATATATTGGGCAAACACTTCGAAATTTTGACATAAGATATAAAGAACACGTACGTCATTACAAAAATAAACATCCTGAAAAATCTAATTATGCCAAACACCTTTTATAACAAAATCACACAATGACTTCTCAAAATAATATTAAATTCCTACATTTTTGTAATAACAAACGCAAATTAGACATTTTAGAAGCCTTTGAGATATACAAACACAAACTCAGGGTACCTTTAATGAATGAACAACTTGAGCTCAGTAATTCTCCGTTACTGGAAGTATTAGATATTTAATTCTGATTATTATTATTATTTTATCTAGTTACCTATTTTTGTATCTACCTTAGCGACGTGTATGTTTATAACCTTTGATAATGACAGCATAGCTATCGAAACAATATTGTCAGGTTGTATTTTAATAAAACTGTGAAACTTTTACTAATCTTTATTTATTTCATCATTATTTATTATTATCTTATTATCATTTGCTTGAGAAATTGTGTACGTTTGCACAGATTGGAAATCTGATCAAACGCTATCTATAATTACATATAAATGTATTAAATTTTCATATTTATACTAATATAATGATTATATTAACCTACCTTTAACGTGATGTTGCGTTTGTATAACTATGCCTAGTAATTTCATCTTTATTAAAACTTTGTACTTTACATTCGGAACATTTAAATAATATTCCAGGAATATCCATTACTAAGTATTACAAAAAATGATTTCCGCAAAAATTGCAATCATAAATTTTAAGTTATGATGTCATTTGCTCTCTTTACACTACCATCTCTGCTGGAGTTGAAGGAGTATACTCTCTATGCTCCTCGCTATAAAAAACGAACGTGTGAGTTCATGCTCTGTTTGCTCCAATTCTAATAAAAGAACGGTTTGGCGTTAAAAGTGTTGCTGAAACGTAAAACCGAACTCAGCTCTGGTCATTGAGATTTTCGTGTTCGATTGCGACAAGCGCTGTGTGCAAAAGCACACCGAGAGTGCTCTTCATTGATCTGTCCCACGAGATAGATCAATTCAGATAAAAACAAAAAGCTAACCTCTAATTCATTCGTATCTGCGTTACTTCAACTGAAAAAACGCATTCAAAGTATTATTATGGATAATGAAAGGTGTCGTTTGGCGTTATTAGAAATTTTTATCATCGGATTCGTCTAAGAATAAGGAAATTGAAGCTACAATTGAATATAGAAATGAGAGACAACCATTATGCAAAGTTCGTAATTTCCTGGAGACGATAAATTCATTTTCTGATGAATCGGTAGGTTTGCTATAATAAAGCTACGCAATAGGACCGACGTTTAATAAATAAATTCCTGGCCATGTTTCAAAACAGTTAGTATTGTCAGGTGATTTATTATTATCAAATACTTTAATATTATTAATACCGGAAACTCCATATACTTTACCATATGAAAATAGGCGACATTTTTGTGGCGCCATCTTCGCAGATGGGTGTGCAACTAACAAATGGTTTTTCGGTGAGAATCCTGCATCTAATTAAAAAATAGCACTATTTATGTTAAACGATGGTTTATTACTGTTATGCTAAAACATAAAATTTTTACAATTTATCTAAACTATTCAATCTTTCATTACAATGACGATTTTTTAATTGCTTTCCCAATATTTGAGAAATGTCAGGTTTATTTGCACACCACACCGCAAGGGACGCTATTAAATTTTGTCTCCCCTTTTTCGAAATAAGTTTCCGGTATTAATAATATTAAAGTATTGGTTATTATTAGTTATAATAATTTATATAATAATGGTCACACAAACATAGGGCGATCGAAATGATTTTATTCGGTTGTGTATTGTGAATCACTCTTCGATCACTCTAAGGTCAATCTACATAAGATCAATGACGTCATACCCGTTTTGCGAGCAACCGCAGAGCAATCTGCAATTGAGCAATCCGCGCTCCAATTATTGAAAACACCCTTAGTGTGAGTGTCGAGGTACGGCCAACAAACTTGTGTGAGTGTATTGAATCAATAAGTCCTATTCGACAATATTAATCTAGAAGTACAAAACTGTAATTACGTAGATTGTATCGTTGGATGCAAGCCTAATCATGTCCTTCATATCGTTAGTACATATGCATAGCGATTGTTAACCATTTAGCTTGTAGAATATAAACGCTGTTCTGATTGCTAATGTAATACATAATAATAAAAACAAATAAATTATTCATTTAACTAGTTCTATCTTCAAAGTTAGCATTGTATCAAGAAAGTGCCCGATATAAAAGTTGTAGTGTAGATTATCAGGCTTATGTTGCAGATGAGTCAATTTGTCTAATTGGTACTCAAAGTTATTTGGATTGTTTATGCTGTTGGGATAATATGGATTGTGTATGTATAACTTCTGAAACGGAAATTCTAAACCTGTTGTAAATAGAACCACTAATTACAAGTTAAGAAAATCCTTTTATTTTGTAGGAAATAGTTATTAAATTTTTTACCCTAGCTTTGCTAGGATGTCCAATTTGTAGTGGATTGTGTTCCACAATGTTGTTTCCATTACCTCCAGACGAAACCAACAGAACGTTAAAGTCCTCAACACAATCTCATTACGAAAGATGCTCCAGCACAGACTTTTAAAAGTAGTCATCTTTTAGTAATCATAGCACTAAAGTTGGAATGAAAGTAGGTACTTCTCTTAATTCAAAGTATTCTACAAGAACTTAAAGTATTTCTGAAAATAACCTTATTTTATATATCTATAGTTACATCCTAACATGTTGTTGCTAACCATTCAATTAGGAAACAGTTGCTAAATAATATTCTAGAATATTTTTAAACTGTTGCTCCTATAATAATGCACAATCAAATAATGTACAAATCACATTTATATTAATTTCCTAGTAAGATTTCGTTGATGCTTCAATCTTAATAAATTCAATTTTGTTCATCCCTTCCAAGTAGAGCTGACATAAACTAACTTTGAGATTTTCCCATCACAATTATTGAGTTAACACGTTAAAGCACTTACAAGAAGCCAGTTATAAATCAGTGAATTAATTTATACCCTCGTATAATTTATCATTAAAATTCAAAAATTCTTATTCGATAAAACTAATCTTCCTCTGGGCTTCTCTGTTTTTCTTATGCCAAGAGATAAATAAACAAGCGCATATGTTTAATAAATAATAAGATATTTAACATTCCGAAAGCTTTTAATAACCTAAAGTCTGGAAATATGCTGTTCTGATTCTCTTTGAGAAAGACAACTTTATTGTGTTACGGAAATTCTGTTTTTCAAGATATGTATTCTTTGTCATTTCCCATGAGCACATTTTATAGCATACACAGTGTGTCAGTACTACTTTGTTGGTATAGTTTCTTAGCATTTCTACAAAAGTAATATTACTAGCAAGAGAGTTGCTTTGAAGCTGTATAGTAAACACGTTATACAGTCTTCACGTTGAGACACAAACACAATTCAGTTGTTAAAATTATTTTAAATATTTGAAAATTATATCAAAAACCATTTTATTCTTATAAATATCTATTTTCACGACGAGTAAAAAATTTACAAAAAAAAAACTGTGAAATTTCTCTTAGTTATTCATTAAGGTTGCACACGTGCGATAAGAATTTGTAAACCGGATGGAAGCCTGCTACTAAAAATAACCTAGCATAACTACTCTGAATACCTGCATCCCGTCTTACCTCGAGCTAGAAAGAGATGGACTTGCAACACGCATGGCTTGCCATGCGCGACGAAATCGCTGAAACTATAACTATCGCACGTGCTGCTATTCATTGCAAAACTGCTTAGGTCAGCAAATTTAGCTTTGCTTTGGGAGCCCAACAACCATCTTGGAACTAAGCCTGTGTCAGTAATTTTTATATAATTTTGCTTGTAGAGTACTTAGAGGAGTTTCAAGAAGTACAAAGTGTCAAGAAAAAAATATAATAAATAACTTTTTTAATTATCTACAAAAACAAGTTGGATTATATCAAAAAGGTTTGACTCAAGATAAACACATATTTGCTTGAAAAGGAATCATAAATTATTGCTGTATATTTTTGATACGAAAAATTTATTAGTGTACCTCAAAGAAATAGTTTTTGTTAAGATCATTCTGTTGACTATACAGTATCCAAAGTGGTCTAAAAAGTGACTAAAAGAGGAATTTAATACATGTGTAAAACCAATTTATTTTTACACAAGCAATAATCTTTACCTAAATGTACATACAACTTGCAATAAACATTTTATTTACCTATATTAGGCTATAATTTCATTTAACTCTAGTATGTAATAGATTTTATTCACAATCGATACATAATGTGTTCATTACTGACGTTTAAAAAGTTAGAAAGTAGTTTATTATACATCAGAGTCAATAATAAGTTCTCTTGGTTAGTAATGAGTTCTCTTGGTTAGTAATATCCATTACTTACCTTTTGCTCGTTCTAAATATTCTCAACAGATGGCAGAAGTTTTCGTATCTATCTTTACTTTTAGCAGGTAACAAACAGTCAGTCACTGTTTTAGCAACATCTCGCTATTCCGGTGGTGTGCAACTTACATCAGTTTCACTATCAGGCATTTTAAATCGTGTAAATTGCAATTAGGAGCAATGTAATTAAATTTGGTTTAGTAGTGACACGAATTTACTTTGACAATTGTTGCAGCAATTGTCATTTTATCGCCACCTGAATAAAAACGCTGGTGTTGTGTCCTACATATATCAAGTATAAGGTATCAATGTCAGAACATAATTATGTACGATTGTGAATAAAATAGTATACATACCTCGGCGGGAAGACATTACGCGTCGAGCAATTGCTGCCCTTGGCGCTTCGCGCCTCGGGCAGCAGCATTGCTCTCCGCGTAATGTTCTACTTTCCGCCTTGGTAAGTAATCTACTATTGTTCTATTTTCCGGCCGAAAAATTAGACTACAGTTATCTCATTCACTTTCTTGATATAATTGTGACATATGTAGCAAATATTTTCTGTAAATGTCATTCCAATAATTCCAAGCTATAACTATTTTTGAAATCTTTAAACTTTATTTTCTTTAGTATCTCCCGTTAGAGTCAAAGTCGACTAGTAACACATGGCGATCTCTAGTTTTTTCTTTACAGAACTTCCAAATATCTTTATTGTAAAATAATTAGAAAGATAATAAGGTTTCAAAAAGAAATGCACGTAAAACTCTACACTGTACATATTTTTATTGCAAAAATAGCTTTATTTGCAAAATTATAGGTAGAAGACCATTCTTAGCTATAGACAGTTGCTTGAATTTAGAAGTCCTTCTATTGCTTTTTATTTTTCCACAAAGCTGTTTGTGGTACGTTTTGTAGACAACTTGCAATTAATTCTCTGTGCAGCATCCAACAGTGGTCCGTAATCATCTTGCATTTGGTTATTCTACTATCAGTGTTAAATCTCAATGATGTCTTCATAGAGTCTTCAAGTAAACAGCCTTGGTAGTGTAATGTCTAGAGTGCTGGACTTTCACCCAAGCGGCCCGAGGTCGATTCCCGGTGTTGGCAGATCTGATTAAGGTTTTCTGCAGTTTTCCTTAGCTGTGACACAAATGTGGGATTTGCGCTGTTCCAGTAAGTCGGCTGCAGCCGCACTTAGGCCCTACGTAATAATAATAATCGCCCCCTCCCTCCCGCACAAGCTTATAGCTTCTGGGGCCTGGTTTCCAGGCTATGGGTTGTAGCAATTATTATTATTATATATTATTATTATTATATAGTCTTATATATTATAGAACGTATATTTTCAAGGTTATCGAATAGCCTGGGACTTTGAATTTTCCCAGCATGTTGTAGAATGTATCCTAGAATTAGGGTACTTGTAATTCCCAATAAATTTCTCTGCGACTTCTTTAAGCGCTTTCCAAGTTTTTTCAACCATTCCTATTTTCGTTTCAAATACTTCAACCTTCAGAAGTTTTAAAATGTCTGAACCAACAAAGACACCTTTCTTAATTCTGTTTCATACAAAGCTACTCTTTTATTTTAAAAAACAAAGGTCCTGTTTTATAATAATAGAGGCCCCACGATGGTCTGTCAATTGTAACAATATGAATTTCAGCAGTGATACGTTGTAATAAGCACGATTCGTTCTCTTTTTAGATTAAAGTAGGTCGTACGTGAATTGGAATGACTATTTAGAGCTATAGAAAATGGATGCCAGCATGATTAGTTTAAACAAACAAAGTTTTTCCGCAACAACGGAACTATAGATCTTAAAGTGAATTCGTTCTAACCATGCAAGAACCGAATTCGGTTCTTCACTCCGCTACAACACTAAATATCACCAAACAAAAAAGGAAATAAATAGCACTAATACCCTCATTTATTTATTTATTCACGCATAAAAATCATTTTCCAGTCATTGGATTAATTCTTAAGTGGAAGCCCTTCAATTGTTATTTGACTAATGTTGACTATCATTAATAATAATGTTAATCTAAACGATTCATAACTAGTTTAAAAATACTTATAACATCAAACCCCCAAAACTATATATAAAATGATTTATTAACGTTATTAATTAACGTTTTGTCGCATTAAGGATCTTAACTTGCTACTTTATGAAAATTCTATTACTTATGAATCAATTAAATTTACTTTTAAATTTTAACGCAACTAGCTCCTTTCCACATGAAAATAAAATATAAATAATCAACCTGATTATCTCAATAAAATAAATTTGGTCTACAAACGTTGGTTTCAGTGACTCGTAGTATATGATCACCAGTTTATTGAGCATCTTTTGAAGAAGGCTTCCAGTTCTAGAAGCCTCAGAATATTGCGGATGACAAGACTATGGTTAATGGCTTACATCCAATTGCAGCTTTAGAAATTCCATGTCAATACAATATAATTAACAGCCACGTATATTCATTATTATTACCACGCAGTTTTAAATTTGAAGATCAGGCATCAAGATATGAAACTGAATTTAAATACGAACTAAATTTAACGGAATTCCCTTTCTGACTCAAAGGGAAAGTATCCAAAATGGTCGGCATAACGTTACTTCGCATTACAAAAAAAACTATAATTTCGTTATTCCATAACTTCCAAACAATGAGTTAATACTTTCAGTATGTCACAAAACCATTTTATATACTAATTACACAATAACTATCTCATCAATAGGCTAACTTGCGTGGGTCACGTGACGTGTATACTGTTTTTCATTCTGCTTCTGCCAGAGCGAAAGAATTCTACAGTGTGTATTATAAATGTCAATAACAATGCAAGAATGTAACTACAAAGGCGATTCAGAAAAGACTATCTGTTAAAAGTCTCGTTTCTAAGAGTTGTCCGCCCAAGCATTTAAAATGAAGTATATCTCTCGGTAATCAAGTGGCTGCAGAAGGACTTTTTTGGACCAACCAGATCTTTTCGTACTGCATTTTTGCTTCCAGTTTCTAATGCAGTGCTTCTTGATTATTTCTTTTTGATCTAGTGTTGCTCGCTATCACGGATGTCTTATTCGCACAAAAAGCAAGGGGTGCTTAGTGAATCTTTCCTGCTGCCCAAGAAGAATAAAAAGTATTTATTACTTCCATATTTCAGTATGGTGAAAAATAAGACTAAGTTGAAATAACGGTCTGTCAGGTAAACGCAATGTACTACGGGTAGTATGTACTAAAGCAAGATTGAATAAAGAGATTCACTTATTCACATCGTACTGGATGTTTTATCTCTAGATCGAAACTATGCAAAAGATGCACCGGGCGGCAATTTTCTTCTTCAGTCTAGTTTAGAATCTTCATTTAAAAACTTTAAGAAAACTGAAATAGACTGGTTTTGTGAAAAAGAATAGAATATTTTCATTTTTAGATATTTTTCCTGAAATCAGCACACAAAAATTTATAAGGGGAATTTCAGATATCAAATTCAAGAAAATTACATATCTATAAAATATCGCCTTTTACCTTAGTAGGTAGCTGTGGATTGGTAATATTTAATTATTGTGGTGGAAGGACACCGTACACCTCCTGCCTTCAAACTAAAAAGTTTAAAAGTTCCACCCTCTCAATTCTAGTTTCTAAACCTCCTAAGTTATGTTATATTACTAATTATTTGATTATAAATTGCAATATCCAAACTATCTCATGTTTTTAATGCCCCTAGTGTTTAAGCAAAATTACTCACCAAGTTACTAAGTCTCAAAGTTCGTGGATATCTAATTCTAAGTTTTAGATCTATTTACAAGTCCCCGGGTCTGCAAGTTTCTGAAGTCACTACAACTGCGTTACTAACGCTTTAAAGTTGATATGCTTAAGTCTTTCAATAATTAAATTTTTCGATTCATAGACTGTGTATATTAATCAAAATGACAGACTAGAAGCTATAGCTTTATAGATTCCCAAGTTTTAAATATCCAACTGTAGTCGCTTACCAAGTAAAGTGACAATTACGATTATGATTAAATGAATATGGCAAATGTTAAAGTGAAACTGGCCTTAAATTTATAAAACTTTATCTAGATTTATTAGACTTGATTTAGCAAATCGGTATATAAAAGCCGCTAAAGCTTTCTATTTCTAGTATCAACGTCAAAATGTTGAAGAAAACATATTTAAGTTTTTAAACATGTATTCCTACGTATCTGTATCCGTAAGTACAGGAATGTGGAAGTTTGTAGACTTGTTAATCTGGCACTTATTTTAAGTCCTGTCGTTAAATATTCTAAAGCTATGAATCTTTAAAGTTATTTTGGTTTCTAATGTTTTTAATAATAAGAAAAAAAATTCAAAATCACCACTGTGCACCATATGCCATATGTAAAACGTATTAGAAGATATATTTTGTTTGCGTGAGTGAGACGTAGCTTCATGTATGCATATTAGCGTGCTAAACTCCCCCTCCCTTTACCAATATCAAAAACGAAACGCGGTAATTTTTAGGTTGTTTTGTTTATAAAACGCTAATTCTAGCTATTTTTTCAAAATATGTAGTTACTAGATTTAAATATATTAAGTACTAAATGTAATTTTGTTTTGAAATCTCTTGTGATGGTTAAGGTTGCATTCAGGCATGCATTAAAGATAGTAGCCAAAAATGCCATAGATTTGTGGGCGAGGTGTTTCAATATTACGTTTGTTATCAAATCTGGACCCGGTTGGTTCCGGGTTTCTCATATTCTTAACTAGCTCAACATAAAAAATATCCTAATCTACTTTTACTTCTATTCATTTTGGCATAACAAGAATTCTATGCAGTTCATTGTAAAATGCAATTTCACTATCAAGTGACCTGAATCAAGCTCATTAAAATAATATTTAGTATTCTGGTGTGTAATTTGGTCTATTGGGATAATAATAGAGCTGAACGAGTTGCATAATACGAATATAACCTTTCACTTTATGATAGAGTAACACCACTTCGCACAGTTGTTACTAATTGCCTTAAGTTGATATTAAACATGGCGCCACCAGATCGGACGGGCTATGCGAGATTGCATACCTACTAAGGGAAAACTTGAAATCGATCGGCTAGTATCAGATATTTCTTATGGATGGAATGTGTCCATCCCTACTCAGACAGTAAGGTTCTACATCGGTTGCAGAAGTTGCCCCCATTGGCATGGGGGATCTGGTAATCACTTTGATAACGGCTCCTAGTCAATGCTGAGACAGTGCGCAACGGGTCCTAGGGCATTTTTAGCCTTCCCGTGTTTGGTGGATCATCTGCTGTGCTACTGCTACCATCATACAGGGTCACCACATACCGTTCTATAAGTAGAAGACCTACATTAATCTCTTCTCTGCAACCAGGGTAACAAAGCGACTGGTGGTTTCAGGACATGCCTGGCAAGTCTCAAAAGCAGTTTTCTTCCCCTTGCCGTTAAAGGAAAACAACAACTCTGCCGAAGAAAGCTTGAAACAATGGAAGAGCTGCAGTCATCTCAGCCATATTCCATTTTCCGCGATGAAATTATCGATGATTTGCGTTAAATTGTGCCTAGGAGGTATAACTAGCGTCCGCACGATTCGAACTATGGCACCATCCCTAATATCGAAACCTTAAAGCCTATAATAACTGTGCAAAGTCGCACATATGCCGTGCAAACTTCAGTTAAAATCGTAAATCTTCTAGAAACTATTCTCTAAGCTTCACTGTCATTTCTGTAAAGTATACATCCAAGAACTTTAAATGTTTCTGAATTAGATGTGTCTTAGATATACATAACGTCATGATATTTAACATGCCAAAAAAGAATTCACAAAAATAATAATTCAAAATATTAAGTTTGAGTAATTTTTCTTTTGTGAATTAAAATATAGTTCTTTATGATTAACATGCACACTTGAACACTATAGGCAGCCAAAGGATATCTGGGAATCAGATTTTTCTATAGATTTTAGTTAATATTCCTTGTCTATTAACGATTTGGTTGACGTTAATTTATATTTTCAATTTAATGAAGTTTAAGTCAATTTTAATGTAAGATTTCACTTAGTACAGACAAGGTGCACTGTATTAAGGGTGTATACAAATGTTTATCCACTAGCCTTGTAAAAATTTAAAAGTTAAAATTATGTTTTCTTTATAACGAGGTTTTCCGATATTGCATGTTTCTTGTAATTTAAATTTTTAAAGCTCTTGGTTGAATTATTTTGGCGGAGGTTTGTAAAGCTGCTTCTTTACCACATAATTGTTAATATCTTAAATGTAGCGACTGCATTTGGTGTTGATATCATTATAACAACATGTAATTATGTTGCGTGTTTGGAACGTTCATTGCAATACCGTTATTGGTTTATTATTTCAATTTATGGTTATCTAAAAACATGTAAATAACGCTATTAAAATTATAATGTTTAAATCTGTGAAGATAGGAAGGCGTGAAAAGGTATTGTTGGGTAATTAAGTTAATAAATAATTTTAAGCAAATTGTGTGTCATCGACATTCAATGGTTAATTTTGTTTGTTCATACAAGTATTATATATCATTGAATTCGGGATTTAATTTCCTATAAGACCATTTAATTAGTTTTTGCTTTAATCTTTTTTGTTTTGTTATAAGTTATAAAAGGCAATTGTTTTGACCAAATCATATAAATCGGCAACCATTTTTCCAACATCCTCTTTCAAATTACATCTTACAAAAATTAAGGTCATGTTGACCTCCCAAAGTTTTGAAATGTTTGTTAAACGTCAAAGTGTAACAATTTAAAAAGTTTTTAATTAAAAGTTTAATTAATAAGTGCCAAACGTTAATTAAGTGTTTATTTGTGGAAAGTGAGGTTTTTCACTTCTACTTTACATTGCCGGAGCATTACTTCAATTAAAGATAAGCAAGTTGCAATTTTTGCATTTCGTATTTTTACATTTATTTATATATTTTGTCTGTTACTTTGGGAAATCCAGTCGGATCTAATTTTTAATCCCCCATATTAATATCGTATCAATACATACATGCTACATCCACATTATGTCTTGCCATAAATTCTAATAAGATAGTGAACGGAGACTTAAGGCCATTAGCATTCCAATTTAGGATAATTATGTTATTATTTTAAATAAACAACCTTGGTAGTGTAATGTCTAGCGTGCCGGACTTTTACCCAGGCGGCCCGGAGTCGATTCCCGGTGCCGGCAGATCTGGTTAAGGTTTTCTGCAGTTTTCCTTAGCTGTGACACAAATGTGGGATTTGCGCTGTTCCATCTGTAAGTCGGCTGCAGCCGCACATAGGGTCTACGTAATAATAAAAATCGCCCCCTCCCTCCCGCACAAGCTTATAGCTTCTGGGGCCTGGTTTCCAGGTTATGGGTTGTAGCAATTATTATTATATTATTATTTATTGCTTGTTTTATTTATATGTGGAATGAGTTAGCTCGGTGATTCTTGTTGCAATCGTGGTTATCAAATCTGAATTTTCTAGTTGTTTGCATAACCATTGTGGTAAATGCCTTACAATTTGTAATAAAAAAACTTTTAATTAAGATGATCAGCCGCCTTGTCTCAAATAGACGAAAGAAATTCCCAAATATATTCTTTTCTTTATCACAATGATAATAATAATATTTATCCCGTAAATGGATATATACTACAACCTCTTAGTTAGACAAGAAAAAGAATCATCAAGATGTCAACAAAATTATAATTTTATTAGGTAAATATTAGATTTTGTATTTGATTTTATAATGGATTTATTGAATTTCAATTTTAGTTTAAGGAAATGATTTTTAAGCAGGCTTGCAACTTACTTTACAAAACCTCGTCTTAGTTAATTATATAAATAACTTCCAACAATATAACAATGTGCAGGTACTATCAGTTCTCCGTTTCTGATGATTTTCAAATATAATACTCTACTTTACTACTTTGTTTCGGCACTAAAAACAACACTGGTTTTCTAAGGGGATAATGTATGGAAAAATTCTCACTTCTTTTCTCTCTTCGAAACTAGTTGACTATGCTTTGCCCATCGATATATGATCAAACATTAAGAAAACTGAAACTGTTGTAATGATTTCTGTAAGCCTGAAATAAGGAATTTGATATCCAAAACAGTTTAATTATTATTAATATTAAGTACATGTAATAATACCTTTTGTGGTAAACACTTATATTTACAAACTTTTCTTCGCATATTATGCAGCATTATAATTATTTATGTACAATTATTTTTCATTTTATAATGATTTAAATTTTATATTTAATTAATTTTTTTATTTAATTGATTTAATTATACAAGTTTTTGATCAACTTCCTTTCGTTTCCTAACTCTCCATGGGAAACATTTATTGTCCAACTAACTTTCAAGATTACGCCTTAACATTTAATTAATCGATAGGAAAGATAGTTGGATTTTCTCACCTTTATAAGGTGTTCATTATTTTCTGATGTGAGATCAAATCTCCTTAGGTACCAAAATTCTTTTTAACCTTACAATTTTTATTGTTTGACTTTATGTCAAAACATATATAAATTCGATAATATATTCGAATTTAAGATATCCTCAATATCAAAGCTTGAGAGCCAAAGTCAAAATGTATATAAGACACAACAAAGTTTTCCAAAAGCTCCAAAATCATAGTCGGATTTGTTGTAATTTAAAATTTTTATTATAAAATTTGAAATTTAATATATATTCGGATTTTATAACCTGATACCTGAAATTTAAATTTCGTTAATTAGAATATAGTACGCGAAATAGGACGATAAATAATAAATCATAAATCTAAAAATAAAGTAGCTACGAAGAATTTCTCACTTTCCATCGAAGTTAGTACACACTACATAATACATATGTATATACAAATGCAAGTTGAAATTTTATTAATGTATGAGGGGTTTAGCGTTTTAGTTATTAAAACGGATAGGACGGAATAAATTTGGCAATTTAGCTTATCCCTAGAGTTCTTAATTGTTCGCTAACCAGTACGGTCTACTTTGTATTGTATTTCATTTTGATTAATGATTTCCGACAGAGTGCATTTGAAAATGAGTGTTAACTTCGTTAAAAAATTTAACGCTTTTAAAGCTCTCCTGAAATTTTGCCAGCTTTTAAAATTGGGTGATCAAATACCGCACTTCGATTTAATCTCCCAATTGAATTACCTTCGGGGCAATTTCAAGATAAATTAAAAGAATTGTCTTTAGTTAATTGTATTAATTAGGTTTTGATCTTAAGTGGAATCAATCGAATATGGATGTAGTTATTAGTTAGTACTTACCATTCTTTTTGTAAAAGATAACTTCGAGTTTAAGCTCATTCTTGGATTCCAGTGCTTTATCTATCTGGGCTTTGTGTTCGTCTTTCGTTTCCGGACCATGTAGGAATTTACAAGCACATCCCTTTTGCATAATCTGCGCCCTTGTAAATCCCGTAAGTTCACAAAATCCATCGGAGCAATAAACGATAGGGTATAAAGTTGGCACCTGGGCATTGCCCAAAACGAAATTGCTATCTGAAAACAAAAGAAAAAATCCGATTAGAATTCTACGTAAGTCAAATGTTAAAGCTGGTATTTTACACAAATATAAATTGCAGTCGGACATATTAACTTAAACTTAACTCGTTTTAGCTGCCTTTTTTTCACCCAAATTCATGTAATATAGAGTGATCTCTCTGATTTTTAAGTATTAGATTGAGCAACGTGTTCTAGATTGAGTTGATATCATCTGATATAACGGACTGAAAAATATCTATAATTATGCTAATTTCGTTTTCTTTGTTTGACAAAATTATTACATGGTTTAATTTAAGTTAATATAATTTTCTGTTACGGAAAGAAGGTGTCTCATTTACTAGCATGTTTGTATTTATATATACAGTGTGTAACTGATATAACTAGAAATCTCGTAATGGGGGTATCTGTAATGGTTTAGAACATATTTTCCTTATCAATATGTGGTGCTTCCTGCTAGTTTCGAAATAATCGCATTTTAGATTTTAAGTACGCCCATTGTACTCACGGTACATTAAAAATACTAAACAAGAAAAAAAATAAGATTTAGAACTAAAATACATTTTTTATTTGTTTAGTATTTTTATAGTTTTAAATCATTACAGCTACCCCCTCCCCATTGCGAGGTTTCTAGATATATTAGTTACACCCTGTATACATGATGCTACATAAAAGTACCTAAAATGGCGGATTAACTCCTTTTTACAACATTAGAAAAACCCTTCCTTAATATGAGAAAAATAATTTAAAAATTCTTTGCCTAAGGTTTTTGAAGATATAGTGATTTATAATCAATGGATCTGGCAACGTTGTTTAACTGTAAGTAAAAGCAGTAAAGCTGCATTGCTATAAATATTTTATTGAAAATAAATCTTACAACAGTTATCAAAATCATACGAATTTGTAACAATTAAATAAAACACAAATTAACCACAAAGATAAAAAATACATCACATCAATTGAATACATAAAACGATATAAGAAACTTAAATTAAAACAAAAATATATTAAACTAAAGAAGGTATTTGAAGTTACGATCTTGTGCTTTCAAAACAACCTTCAGCTCTTCTAATCGAATTACTAAAAACGCTTTGGAGCATATTTGGATTAATTGATTGATAAACTTATTGAATGCGCTGAATTATTTCAGTCATATTTTGGACAGGAGTTTGGTACACGAATTTGTTTACGTGACCCCAAACAAATCTATTACAGTCAAATTAGGTGACCTGGCAGGCCAGACATGAGGCCATTCTTGTTAATCAGTCGATTTGGAAAGTTGTTATCGACCCATTCTGGGATTGGTTGTGTAGTGTGTGCCGATGCACCGTCTAATTGAAACCATGTGTTGTTGTCAGCTACGAAAGGAATATTATCAATAAGGCCTGTAAATTCGTGCATTAAAAAATTTAGAAAATTCTCACCATGAAATCGAAGGTAGAAAGAGGAACAAGTACGTATTTCCCCAATATTTACACCAAAACGATGTTGATGGTGTGGGTCGTATATTTGGTTCGGATTTTCAGAGCTACAATATGCAATGTTGATTAAACAAGTCATCTTTACAAAAATTACTTTCATGGGTCCAGAGTATTTTATCCGGAAAGTCAGAATCAGTTCGTACTTGTTCCAGAAACCAATTGCAATAATTAATTCGTTCAGGTAAAAGAGAATGAACTTTAGTACGTAAAACTTTAGATTAGGTCCGCAATCCGCAGCCGTACATGCTAAATATATACCTCTCGAAGCGTCTCTTCGGGCTGGCCATGGTGTCCATAGTGAAGTTTGGGGGGGAAAGCAATAGTTTTCGAGATAATCTTCAAAAACCTTTTTGGAAGGGGAACCGAGGCTTTCATGTTAATTACCCCCACCCTACCTGAAATGCACGTGTTGATGCAATCTAACCTAACCAAATATAACATAACCAAAAACTAAATAAAAACATGTCTGAATTGATGAAAAACGCAAACCTAAATCAAGCCTAGGTTACGTTAGGTTCGGTTAGATTAGGTTAGGTTAGATTAGGTTAGGTTAGATTAGGTTAGGTTAGATTAGGTTAGATTAGGTTAGATTAGGTTAGATTAGGTTAGGTTAGATTAGGTTAAGTTAGTTTAGGTTAGGTTAGATTAGGTTAGACTAGGTTAGGTTAGGTTAGGTTAGATTAGGTTAGGTTAGGTTAGATTATGTTAGGTTAGATTAGGTTAGGTTAGATTAGGTTAGGTTAGATTAGGTTAGGTTAGATTAGGTTAGCTTAGGTTCGGTTCGGTTGAGTTGGCTTAGACTCAGCTTTGCTTGGGTCGGCTCGGCTTGGGTCGGGTCAGCACGGGTTGCGTCTGGTCGGGTCAGGGTAGGTTAGATTAGGTTAGCTTTAGTCGCCGAGAACACAAAGCAGCTGATACATATCGCATCGAATGGTACACAGCATGTGCGGCTGAGGGTGGCAGACCTAAATTGGAAATCAGCCTTTTAGTAAAATAAAATGGATGATATTTTCATCATTAATTATGCGAATGTTAATGTATGATCTACATTTAATTGTCGTGCGATACTTCTACTATACTACTTCCTCCTTGGATTATCTTTTAATTACTAAATCCAGCACGAGCTTTTCTAATTCCGCTGTTTGCGTAATTCTTAGCCTTCTATAACGTGATAGTGCACATTCTCTAATGCTCCAATCGCCCAGACGCAATGGGGGATCATACAGGCGTTCCCAATCCCCCCCGTAACTACTTCTCATTTCATATAATGGTAAGCCACTAAAGTGAAATTATCTTTTCATGTTTCCCTAAATCCGACCCTATGATATTTTACATTCTGGTCTCAACACTGCATGCATATTTGATTTGAAGTGAGTGGCAGCGCAGTTATCCGAGTACAACTCTTACACAGGTAGTTCGGGTTCGATCCCCGGAACAGACGAGAGAATTTGTCTCGTCGAGTAAAGCCATAGTACACTTTGCTGTGGTGTCAGTTGAGCACGTTAAGCAGTCGGCCTCGACAACCACATAAACATCTCGCTGTGGTTTATACCATTATATACCACGCACAATTATATATTTACTTCAGTGGTTTGGCAATGTTAATTACAATTAACATTTATACATACATATAAGCTAACGGAAGTGAAGCATATCACCGACCGACACGTCCGTCCACAAGAGAGCAAGCAACCACATGCCTTAAAAGGGCCTAAATACTATGCCGAAGGATCTTTTTAATAAAGTTTAAATTATTAAATTACACTCTCATCCTACAAGTTGTTTTAAGAGAAAGGCCTGCGTCGATTCTAAGCTGCTTATCACATTAGTAATGTGTAATCGTTAATTTTAACGCTAAACCTAAAATTTGATTTCTTTTTTGTTGTTAAACAATAGACATAGATTTATGAAGTTTGGTATACAAAATTTTCAACCTTACGTCGCGTCGCCGAGGAAAAGGAATCTAAATATAAATGATTTCCGGAGGTATGAAAATTAAAGCAGGCTTTCGTTTATTTTTAGCCACACGGATAATTCTAGCCAATTCAACTATGTCTAGTGTTCTATTAAGAAGCAAATTATACCTTTCATAAATCATAGTACTCTACGACCGATGTTAAAGGCTATTAGAGATTATAAAAGGCTTTGTCGGGCAGACTAACATGCCTTAGTGCTATGCATTCAAATGTACACTTCTGCAATCACTACATCTTTTAAATCTTTCTACATCAGTATTACGCGACTTTAATAAAAACATGAAGAACTCTCTTTAAAGGTTGCTGCAGAGGTTTTGCAACATTATAAAACTAAGAAAAAGTTAATCAAATGCTAAGTGCAATGGGAAATTTTAAAACCTAGCCCTATCTACTTCACTGGGATAAATGCACTGCAATTCAAAGAAACCAGATAGCCGTTGTTGATAAATTGATTTAGACTGAAGAGATTGAATGAGTTCCTTCAAGTCCGATAGATCCGAAATGTCTGATATTCATAATGTACATCAAGATAATGACGATAATCAAAATATATACAATGAAAATATAAAATGCAAACAAAGTGTGCACGACGAAAAGTGAAAACGCTTCCATGGAAAAATGACACAGATGAGAAGTTATTGTTATTGGGATCAAAAATTTTTACAAGTTTTATCGAAAAATTCGTAGTGGAAGAACACGTACTAATGTAGAAATGACAATAATATTAATGATATTGACGGTAACATGATTTACTGGAACGATAGAGATTCACTTTAATAGACTCTTAAAAAGGAATTGTAGGGGAGTACAAACAACTAGATGTTGTAAATAATGTTAGTCAAGAAATGGATTTAGACTGTGGTAAGAACTCGATTTCAGGTTCAGGCTTAAATTTGGTGATTGGAAACTGATGAGCGAAATACGTATACTAAAATGATATAAGAGGAAGAGAAAGTACATGTCCCTTTGTATTTAACTATTCAATGAGATTTCAAAGCATCTACTTCAATTTAGGGTAGATTTTCTGAAGGATAATAAGCCATACATGAATATATTGTACATGAATATATTGTCACCTTTCGAGGTGATTTTCTGTAGGTTCGTACTTGACCTTGTTCCATCGATAAGTATTTTGTGTTTAATTCATGGCTGTTTTACTTAATTTTGGGGAACTTTCTAGATGAGATAAGAAATTAGTCTTTTCTATTTCCGGCTTGATGTAGAAAATATTTGCATGTTTTAAGACGTAGTTTGTGCGAGTAGATCGAAAACCCACTTTTTAAAAATTTTCTATTAGTGGAAGATTTAATCTCCTTTAATGGCGGATTCAATGGATCTTAACTACTTTCTTGGGTCCTTTGTTTTGGGTCCAGTATTTTGGTTAGGCTCGTAAAGAGGATTTTTAGGGAAAATAATTCCGCTTCTGAAAGCCGTTCAAGATCCTAAGTAAGTTACTCTTTTCTTATTCATGTTTGCAACGATATATTATTTTGGTAATCTAAGCTATATTAACAGGACTTTTATCTTTTCCGGTTTTTTCTCATTTCGTTTATCCTTTCTCTTTGGTGGCTTAATTTATTATTAATTCTGGACTACAACGAACATCTATTCATTCGGCGGGTCAGACGCAAAGTCGATCATCGGAGCGTTGTAGCGGTACCTTCATTTTGGTCAACGAGGTGAATTAGCTTGAAATTCAACAAGATAAATATCGTATCTAATTTTAACAGCTTACGTGAAATAAATAAAGATTAGTAAAAGTTTCACAGTTTTATTAAAATATAACCTGACAATATTGTTTCGACAGCTATACTGTCATTATCAATGGTAATATAATTACAAACAAACACGTCGCTAAGGTAGACACAAAAATATATAATTACTACAACCAATAACCCAAACCAAGGCCCCAGAAGCTATAAGCTTGTGCGGGAGGCAGGGGGCGATTATTATTATACTATGTAGGCCCAATGTGCGGCTGCACTGCCGACTTACAGATGGAACAGCGCAAATCCCACATTTGTGTCACAGCTAAGGAAAACTACAGAAAACCTTAACCAGATCTGCCGGCGCCGGGAGTCGATCGCGGGCCGCTTGGGTGAAAGTCCGGCACACCAGACATTACACATTACACACCAGACAGACACAAAAATAGGTAACTAGATAAAATAATAATAATAATCAGAATTAAATATCTAATACTTCCAGTAACGGAGAATTACTGAGCTCAAGTTGTTCATTCATTAAAGGTACCCTGAGTTTGTGTTTGTATATCTCAAAGACTTCTAAAATGTCTAATTTGCGTTTGTTATTACAAAAATGTGTGATTTTGTTTTAAAAGGTGTTTGGCATAATTAGATTTTTCAGGATGTTTATTTTTGTAATGACGCACGTGTTCTTTATATCTTATGTCAAAATTTCGAAGTGTTTGCTCAATATATACCGAACTACAAAAAGAACAATTTAATCGGTAAATGCCCGATTTCATGATATCATGTGTTATGTCTTTAGCATTAACTAAAAATGAAAAAGTGTTAGTGGAACTCCATGATTATGGAGTTCCACAAAGTAAGGCTGGAAACAATTAACAGCTTACGTTTATATTGATCTATGGCAAACTCATAACAGCAAACGCTTCAATTAAAGCTATACCTTTTGTAAACGACACATTTTGTTTAAAAAGGGCCTAACAACGTACCCGCTAGAAGAGTTTTATAAACTTTTAAGTATTACGTACAAAGAACTTAAGTTAGTTGTATGTTAGCTAACATATTGAAAGGAAATGAAGGGAAATCGGTAGACCATATATACAATTTATTATGTTGCAATGAACAGAAAAAGGGTGGTGAGTATAGTTTACACTACTACAATTTCCTTATAGACTTTGAAAGTGCCTGCAATAAACTGAACAAAAGTAAACCAGTAGCGGGGCTGACAAGGCTAAGAAACCCGATTCAAATTAGTAGTAGTTAGTATTAGTACAAACATAATTAAAAATACTCTAAGTGATGAGTGCGAATATAGGACGGGTTATCAAATGAAGTGCTCTTATAGGCTGATGTACGACAAGAGAAGGTGCTTTCACCGTTGATGTTTAAGCTTGTATTCTTGTGTTGTATGTGATTTTTAGGAAAGTAAAGGTATGTCGACGATTGAATACTAAAAGCGTTTAGGTGGTTGCAATAGCAGATGGTGTGATTCTGTGATTTTTTTAAAACCAGTGGAACAAAAACAGCCTTAGTAAATCTACAGCGACAGACAAAGAACTAGATATACATTGATATGATTATCAAGGTACAGTGCTACAGAATACATACTGTTAGCTATGGTTTTATTTGAACAATGACAAAAATTATTTACAATGATTATGCAAGAATATCTCAAAAATATAAAAAAATATAAACAAATCAGGGTTTTTATTTTTGTAATTTTGAAAATTAATAAATTTTAATGATTGAATATGTTTGTTTAGGTGTTTTATTAAATTCCTTATATTAAATACTATATATAATATTAATGTTTTAATTCTTGAATCCATAAATGAATTCAAATTAAACTGTGTTGACATAAAAGAAAACTTTAATAACCAATGAAAGCATAACCTCACTTATTTAACCAAAACAAGGTTAGATCTTTGTTTACGTTTTATTAAACTTAATAAATATCTATAGCTTAATTTTAAAGTTTGAATAGCTTATAGAAATGGTTTGCTTTTATTTACCTTTACTGCTCTTTAGGAATGATGTATTCCAAAGCACTTTAAAAGTAAATTTTTTTCATAAAGCGATTAACTACCTTTTATAAATTATTTAATTCAATCACAGGAATTCTTTTTTATAGTTCGACGAACCAAGAACTTTAGTATGTTAGTATGTTTATGAATTAGTACAGTCCCAACACTATTTTTTTCTTGACTACTATTTATTATGTTACAGGATACAAATCTTCTATTTTCACAGATGGACACCAACATAATCTATCCATATATAATATAACGAGCTTGTTCGCCGTTTATATCCTATTTACTTTGGAAATTGACCAACAGAGACGCCACTGCGCCGCGAATCCAGGCGTAGCCTACAGATTTCCCTTATCCTTACAGCTGGCGCTACTGCGCGGTGCAGATTTTAAGTTTCTTGGTTATTGAGACGCACCAAAGATTAATCTGCACTTTCGGGGCAAGTTGTTAAAATAAATTATGCGGTAGTTCTATTTCAATATATACTCATATATACTCACCAGTACAACAAATATATTATTGAGAAGAATCTATGAATGGCAACCCCATTTTACTGATATTTCAAAAATTATAAAACTTAAATAATTGTACTTAAAATTATCATAAATACTAACACGAATATTAAATTTAGTCTGTCTAAATTACAATTACCATTAAAATACAACATAGCAAAATCAACCGCTACAAGTTACGTCATCAACTAACGCATATCAAAGACATTTTGATGTTGTACAACGCCATCTATATTTATTGCTGCGTCCCAATTAGGTTCCAAAAATATATTACTAGAGATGCAGGATTTCAAACACAATAACCTCTAGACAATAAAGTTTCATCTTTACGTAGTGCATATATGCATGAATGCGTGCATCTCATGTCAATCCAATATATTCGTTCGTGGAATTAACATTGATAGCGGCAAGTGGCTGTGGTCCATCGATACCTGTTGTATACTATAAAGTATTTAAAAGTTGTAGATGTCACCCTTGCTATAAATATCTATGATCTTGGTTTTGAACCTTAGAAATTAGAAAGGGGAGGTCATACGTATCCGACAAATATAGATGGCACCACAGCATTGCACACTTGTCTATTAATGTTAATTCTACGAACGAATATGTAGTGGATCGACATGAGATGATGCAATTTTTGCTTTTTTTGACGCATTGGCTTTCGGGAAGGCAGCCATTGATAGTTTTTGTTATTAATTTGTTTCGTGTTTTTGTTTTAATTGAATTAACTTTACTAAACACCCTTTCACATGCAACATTAGAGTGAAGTACAGATAACAAATTGAAAACAAAACGAGATAAATTACTAAACACTAGATTATCAAACTCATTTTTAAATTTCCTCGTACATTTACTAATAAATAGTTTCCTTATACTCAAGAATTTTACATGTTACCTATGTATTTTTATGATAATTAACTTTTTAGAGTAAATGTGTTTTTTATCTTGAATAAAAACTATTGAATTTAAAAGTTTCAAGGTGTTTATTAAACGCAGTTTGCTGGGTTTTCTTCAGTCATTAAATGAGTGTTTCACTAGTTAAAAATAGTTAAGTGCATTTCTAGCAAAATTTAAAAACAGTTTATTAAATTAGCAGAAGCAGATCAATAAATGTAAAGCGTGAACGAACTGGGTTGTACCCTAACTTTATTTGCTTTGTTTCAGTTATAGAGTGCACCGGCCCAGGCTTTTCAGAAATAGACATTTTTGACCTTTTTGCTTTAGTCCTTTCTAATCTTCCTTTACCTTACTTAGTGGTGTTTGAAGAAGTAGTTGAGAAATCCCACTTTAGTTTTAAGCCGTGGTTGAGGATGTTTCCCATTACACCTGAAGGCGTTCATTGCGGGGTCACCAAACGCCAGCGTAGGCTCCCGCAAAAGATAAACGCAGAACCGTTTACGACGGGCATGTCTGTTTAAGCCGAATTTCCTCGCCGATTAAATAAGCTGGTGAGGGCCTAAACTACCAACTCTATTTTAAAGCTTTTAGCAAGTTTAGAATAGACTAGCGAATAAGGCCGGCTCTTCGGACCTTGACCAAGCAAATTCATCAATTTAAGAACAAGACCAGAAAAATTCACAAAGCCAGAAACAAGAACCAGCAGCACTAGGAAATTCACCATGTGAGGAACAAGAAACCTCAGTCCAGCACACACACTGATCTCACAACTCCAGTACCAGTTAAACAGAAGAGTGATTCCACAACTACGCCGTTAATTAAACGTAATTACTAGATGCGGCTGCAACCCTAGACCCCACGATTAAATACATTGCAGTGGACCATTGACCGGTATAGACCTGATTAGTCTCTCCGGATTGGATGAAGACTTAATCCACGACTACTTATCTACAAAATAGTGGGGGTCTGAGCCAATTCAAGACTAAAAGAGAATCGCAGTCACTTCCCGTCAAGAGGATTTAAGGGCAGTAAGAATATTTGTATCGTATTAAAATGTACTTTACATTTTCGAAAATAGTTCTAACGTAATTCAGTAGAACATAGAAATATTTCCGTTTAAAATGTGGGAGCAAGAATAATAAATTTGAAGAAAGCTTAGTTTGGCACGTCGTAAAACTGCGTCCCTTCTGGTTTGAAGTATTTCACTTATTTCTCAATGCGAATATTGTGTATTAAATATTTATATAGATCATTTTAATCACATAACACCGATCATAAATAAACCATCAAAAGTACATATAAATCTTAATCTGGCGATAACAGCAGAAATACATTTAGGTCTACACGAGTTTCTTATTTTCATCGATAAATTTATATTAAAGTGGCAGCATCCTAAGAGGTATCATAAAAATGTGATTTGTGAAAAACGACCTACTAAAACCCTTTCCGCAACAACCTACTGTGTCATTTAAAATACCTATATTTAAACTATTCGAGAAGAGAATTCCAATAAAATCCGTTTATAGCGTGTGGTTTTCCTCTATCAGCAAACTGTTGCCTTTTAATAGGATCTGTTTAAAATTTGAAAGTCCTACCCAACACTAAATAGCCCCTCGACTCTTGAGAATTGAAAATTAAACGGATAGTTGAGGGAAGTCACGCCGGGAAAGCGGAAATCGGGTTTTGAAATCCGACAAAGCGGATGGTAAACTTTAGCTAATTAGTTGTTGGTTTTACAGAGCTGGCCAGTGAAATAATCCCAAAATATTTACGGTTAATAATTATCTTTATTTAACGTGTCGCAGTTGTTATGTAAACCTGAATACATACTGTTATGATATTTGACATGCATTAGAAAGGATACACCCACATACAGTATGCGAGCAGCAAGATGTTAGATGCGTTCTCAAGGAGAAAAATAAGTAATTTAATTTTTTTATGAAGCCAAAGAATAGGTTTTAATTTAATAAATATGCACTCTAGAACATACTAGGCAGTAAAAAGATAAATCTTAAAGTTGATTTTTCTTACAATCTTGGCAAATCTTTATTGTTCAGCTAACGATGTGAAATCGTTACCTAAATATGCAAGAAAAAATAAAGTTGATGCCATTTCAAGGCAAGTTTTGACCTAAAACAGACAAGGTGCATGGTAGTGATGATGTATTCTAGTATTTGCTACCTTACCTGCTTTATTAATGTAAAGAAATTATGTTCCAAGTTAACGAGATAGTGAAATTGTTAAATTTTGTTCTTTAGTTAGTTTACATAGATTGTGACTGAAATATTTTATTGCTGTTTTGTCAAGCAGTTTCTTGGGCATAATTTTAAAATAAGTGTAAATGTTGGGGTTGCTTTTTGTAAAAGATATCATTGAAATAAAAGGCAACTTTCTGCGTTTTGCCATAGCAATCTGAAATAATGTAATTTGGATATTATTTTCATGGTTTTCATGCCTAGAAATATGTAAATAATGTTAATTAAGATGTAAGGTTGAATTTTATCAAGACAGGAAGATGTATCTAGGTAATTTTAAGTAATTAAGTTAAATTTAGTTATTTAATAGTTGAGTAGGAAATGTGTTTTGGTTGACTTTTTCTAGTCACCTTATTTTTTTATGTCAATACAAATGTCGTATATCATTAAAAAAAGAATTGTTTGTATATCTGTTTATTAAATTTATTTAATAAATAAATAATTGTTATAAATAATTATTAGGTTATGTTGTATTTAGTTCTTAGAGTTCTTTTGTTTTTTACCAAAAATATCACTAAAGCTCTCCTTTGTTTCAAAAAGGATGTAAAAAGATCGACCGATTTAGTAACAAACTCTCTGTGTTATAGATTTTTCAAACAGTGCACACATGTTGAGAGTAAAAATTTAAAGAATTGAGGTTATGTAGTCAGTTTGATAATTTTCTAAACAAAGCAAACGTCAAAATGTTAGGTTATGTTTTGTTGAAATGTCAAAGTGTTTAATAATCATCGAAGATCTTTGAATTTGACTATTTGTTTTAATAATAATTACATTTAATTAATATCACAATCAGTACTGTTAATTTATTTGTGGAATAATATTTAATTACAAGAAGAAAAATTTATTTAAATAATGGAACTTTTAACCTTCATTATAAGTAATTAAAACTATGATATGCCAGAAATATTACCCCTTGGATAAAAGGCATTAAACTATCTTAGTATTGATTTTTCATTTGTTCGTGGCATCCAAAATTTATTTTCTTTAAATTTTTTAATTCTTTTGTTGTTTGTTGTAATTTCAATTTAAAGAAAATTTGGTTTATATATTTTTGTACTTTACTTGTATTTTCTAGATCTATATCTATTTAGGGCCCTATTCAAGCGACCCGTATAAAAGTCTCAGTGAGGTGGAGATTTTTATTTTTCATCACGTTTGTAATTAGCCGGAGCAATTTTTTTAAGAGTAAAGGTAGGTGGTTTATATGTGGTATCTATCATCACTGTGCTACTACCGAAGTCTGTTGTATATTTTGTATATACATCTCATATAAATCAATTTATTGTTATCAATATCAATCCTAATAACTTGTTGCCCGAACAAAAGGGTTATCCCTATTTATATACAGTTATTTTATTATTAGCAATTTTTGTTGCCTGAATGTGGGATTTTCCTAATTATATAAACAGTTATGTCGACATTCTAACAATGAATTAGTCGATTGGTATTTTAAAAGTTGAATTTATCAATAAAACTGGTTTCAGGCTCCTTCCTTTTAAGCGTTATGATAAAGAATAAATGTAAAATTAAGCTTAGGATGTTAATTATCAAGTTCCTTAAGATTAATTTTGTTCCTTTTTCTTTGAGTTAATATCGTACTTTAAATTGAAGGAGTTTAAATCATTACACTTTTAGATAACGAATTTCTTACTCCCATAATGAATAAAAATTACATTAAATTATATTTCCTCTAATCAAGTCTAATAAGATTTCTTATTAAATATAACTTACTTCATTTGTAAATTCTTATTTTCTATTTCAATAATTGAATATTTTCTTATTTAAATTAGTGAAGAAGGATCAACGAAGCAATCAAAGAAAATATTTTTTCCACGCCATGCCTAGAAACTTTGATTTCCTCTTGCAAAACAGTGAGGAAAATTCATTTTTCCTTTTCAGAGAGGAAAAGTGCAAAATAGAAAAATCAATTTTCTCTTTCTATTTAGATAGAATAAAGTTCATTTTAAGACTGAAGATTATAAGATTTTGAAAATCTTATAATCTAAGAGACAATACTTTTGGGGCAAATCGTGAAAAAAATGTTGTGTCTAACACAATACGATAACGCGAAAAAACACTTTCCTCTCTAGTTGGACAAATAACTATAAATTCACTGAGATAATAAGAAAAAGCGAGTCGATTCATGCTTACTTCAAGTTAGGAATAATATTTATATAAAGCATTTGAAAGTCATTTGTTTATTTTGGGAGTTTTTTTGTCGTTAAGCACCCAAGATATTTTAAGGTGCACAAAGAAAAAAAGAAAAAATCTATCCCACAGTTATTTTTAGATTATTAATGAAGAAGAAAATATTTTTGCAAATAATATAATAATAATAATGGCTTTTTAATCATAGTATATTTCAAAGCATTTAGCTTCATCTTAAATGTTAAACATAGGTGTTGTAAACTGTTGGACAAATTAAATGAGACATTGGCCCTAGTCACAGAGTCAACTGCATTCAGAAATGATTATTGGTTTCCCTAAATCTATCTTCAGGACTAAACGGAAATATTTCTAATAAAATTTCTTCAAAATCGCTATTGATTTACTTGAACTAGATGCAAATGAAAATAGTCGTGCAAATTTTGAAAACATTAAACAATATATTATTTATATTCACGCTAAGTATATAAAATCTTTATTATTTATTTATTTTAATTATTATTATTATTATTATATACATTTCATTTGCTTTCTATTGATTTTGAAAACAATAACATCAATATATCGAATTTCATTTCCATGCGTGAGAATGAAGTGCGCCATCCGATGTCATTTTTACTCCTGCGTTGATGTTGAAAAAGTTATGTGGATTTTTATGGATGGAAGTTTCTTTTCGGACTACTTTTTTTGTGAAGATTCCTAAAAAACAAAAATATTTAAGTGGCAATCAGAAACGAAAATTACGCGAAGACGTACAAAAAAGTTAACCTAACTACCAAAACATGGTGTTTTTTAAACCATAGCCATCTGCGAATTCAGATAGTAAGTTTTTAACTTATATACTGAATAAGAAATCAGTTAGTTCCGCTGAAAGCTAGATCATTTTTAAAATTAATACTCATTAAAAACTATTTACGCGGTACTATTTCACAACAAATTATCAATTATTTTCGAGTCGATCAACCCTTATTAGAATTAAAAATAAAATAGTGAGCGAAATTGATATTAAAAATTTAGTAAAATCATTTGCAGAAGTAAATATATTTAGTGAAATTGAAGTCGATGTAGGCTCCTTGTGAAAGATTGTATAAAATAGTTTTACGAAAAACTGTCGTTTTCTTAATGCTTCAAAATTTTTTCTTCTTTGCACATTGATGTATCCTTATTATTAATTAATAATATTAGTATATTATTTTTATGCACAAATTATATTACAATTTGGCGTATATAAAATTTATTGTAAAGACTGCGAAACGTTTTATATCGGACAAAGTGATAGAAACGTAAAAAAGTCTTACATAAAAACACAAATATAATATTTTATATCATTGTATTCTAGCAGCTTTTTTAAGTTTATTAAAAATCTAACTTATTACCTAATCGTTTTTTTTATCGATATTATAACTTTAGGTGCGCCCATGGCATCAAAATTTAAAAACGTCTTCTGCGTCAAGACCGTCCTCGTTAATAATACTTTTATTATGTATTTCCAAACATCTTTGCATTTTACACGCTTTTTACGAATCTAATTATGGTATAAACGCGGTTTGATTGATAAAAATTAGTGTTTCTGAAATATATAGAACTACTCAGTTACGCAAAAATAATAAAAATCAAGGTTGTGGGCGCAATAGCAGGTACTTTTTAATAAACAGCAAAGCGGTTAGCAGAGATGAACAAATTTAAATTTTATTTATTACAATAATTGCATTTAAGAAAAATAGCATTTATAAAAACTATACAGTGTGGAGATAAAGTAAGGATCAAAACTAATAATTGCGTTATTTAATGTTTTCAAGCAAAACGCTCGGACAAGTCAATTTTATTTTTTCATTAGCCATCTTATGACATAAAAATTTTACTTATGACGTCATGTATTTTTGCACAATGGCGTCATCATTGGTTTTTTTAAATTACAACTCCAATTTTTTTGCTGGTTTTTATAGATGGTCCAACTACTTAAATGATGGTATAAAAAAATGGTACCTTAGATAACTATTTTTTTGAGAAAACATCACACTTACGGTAAGAAATAAAATGTAACTTTAATTGAAGAAAATCTTAATTAAACCCCAAAAACAAGCAAAATTTAGCGCAAGTGTTCAAATTGCTCTTCGTCAACCATTTGGCACTGACCGATACGATTGTAAACACTTTGTACACATCGCTCAAGGACTGCAGGTAGTAATATGCTCCACTTCAGCGCGAATTCTTTGCCGTAGCTCGTCTAAACTATTTGGCCTATTAAAATAAACCTTTGATTTTAAATAAGCCCACAGAAAAAATCTAAGGGAGTCATGTCTGCGGAACGCGGTTCAAGAAAGCGAAATATCATCCTTACAAAGTTCAATTGATTCACGAACTAAACGAGGATGATCCAGAACGCAGCTTGTAGTTTTGCGAAGAACAGAAAATGGAAGAAATATATTATTTCGAATTTTAATAGGTTACAAAAAAAATTTTATTTTGACATATAAACAACATGTGGGATTGATAATAATTTTGTGTTAGTTAATATTTCATTTTTAACAAATCAAATGATAATTATAATAACTATTTCTTTATTTTATATGCATTGCTAACAAATAAAAAATAGATGCATAAAAGAAAAAATAGATATAAGTATATCTTTTAAGTATTATTATAAGTATTTCTTGAGTTCTGTTTAATTATTATAACAGCTAAAATCTTAATGTTATTATAAGAAAAGAGAACGAATCGTGGCCACTCTCTTATCCAAATATTACAAACGCGTTTACTGACTCCACTATCCACTACCCACCTATTGGTAAGTTTTTTGCTAGCATTTGAGGATGAGATAGTTTTAAATAATTAATATATAGTAAAGGGAAATGTCTTCTAAAATTCACTCTGTTCAAAAATATACGTATATTTTTTACTATTTTCGAGTGGACTTACAGCTTCCGTTAGTGTCGATTTAGAGCGTATTTGTGTGCATATTTTATAATATAATAATAATATATAATATGTAGACTTTGAGTTGAACTTGCTTTAAGAAAATGAATAGGAAATTAAACGCTACTAGAAGTGGTATACCCAACTTAATTGCAGTAAAAGTGGCAAAAGAATGATTTAAAAAAGTATTTTTATACTTCTGTATTTTTTCAAAAAAAAAACTGCACTGTAATTTTAATATTTCTAGAGTAATGATTAACATTTTCGTTAAAGTCGCAACAGTGAGTGTTTTTAACCAAAATGCAGAACCAGTGCTTTAATGCATTTTCAGTTTGCTATATGTAGCAGTCTTATTCTCCCGAGTAAAACCGTTGACAAATCGAGTTAAATGTTAAGCAGCTTAAGAGGCTTTAATAGTCGTTTACGGTCTAGTAGTGGTAAGTACGAGCATTTAGTAAATTTAACTGAATTCTGATAAAAAGTCTTTAAACTGTATTAGTATTTGTTACATCCGAAGTTATCCCAACAGCTTTGCACATACAGACGAAAAAAGGAATTAAATAAAATTTAACTTGTTTGATATTACATAACCACAACCAGCATACCAAAAATAATAACATTCCACTATTCCAGAGTGTAAATTCACTTACTGTGTTTTTGCAAGTTTATTGTCGACACGGCTGAAAATTTACATACTTTTCTTTCAGCTGCAAATTTATCTTCTTTATTGATACTTAAATATCCGCCTTATTTTTATCATTATTGAATAAAATTCCTACTGTTCACCGTTATTATTAGTTTAAAAGTAAGTTAAATAAATCATCACTTAAATTAATCACCAATTCTAAAATTATTCCTTTCGCATTTTTAATTTGAATATAAAAAGGAAACGCATTTTTTCTGCGGTAATAAACCTTAATTATTGCTGCTTTGATATTTTAATGTCAATAAAAATTAAAATCCTCTCAGTCTTTATAGAGAATTTGAATTAAAAATTTTTATGTTGGAAATTCCAGCTTTAAAAATTAAAAATAAAGCAGTACAGTGACTTCAGGGGAACTTGCAATTTTGCCAAGGACGTACATATTCTAATTTTATAATTTTTCCTGACAAAATTAGCACTAAAGTCCGCATTAAATTTGTGTCAGATCTATTTTAAATCGTTTCATGTATTTTTAGTTTATAAAAAGGAAAGACAACAGTAGTAAATTTCATGTTAATTGGGGAACACGTATATAGCGGGTGTAAAATTCCTAAAAATAAATTGACTTAGAGACTTGAATCGTTATGATTTTAAGGGTTTGATTTAAATAACAGTTCAAATAAAAATTGTAGACCGACACAAACTTGTTTATTTTTGAATGCCATCTCCTATAACGATATATTTGTTAAGTTAAAATAAAGCAACCGCTTTAAATTATCTAGGAATGTAATAATATGTTTTATTAGACTGAAGTGTCAACAAAGCAAGAAACTTGCAGTTTCGGCAGTTCTTATCTAAAAGGTATTGTCTCGAACAATTCACCACAAATACTATTGTAAGTATACGATAAAATCGTTGTTCTCTTCTTAATTTGCGATTCTTTTGACAGTTACGCTTCGGAGAAAGCTTTGTTCATCGTATCTATGTCCAACTACTTGACACGTTTAATGTAGATATTATGAAACACCTTGTATGCTGACAAGAAGAATTTAGAAGGAGACAGATTTAACCTAGTTAAAGATCATATTCATAACCAAACCAGTAGCTCTTTTCGTATACTTTGAACATTCCATAGAAAAATGGTTGAAGGATTTATTTGAATTATTTTCAAGATGATAATAATCTCTTGTGATCTTGTAAACTATTTGTGTATAAAACTATAGAAAACGTTAGTTTTCTGTGTTACATTCTGGTCAAACAGAATAGTTGCAATTATTAAATAGAATCTACTTTTATATTAGTGTTACCATCGTTTATCATTATTTAAAAATAACAAAAGCTCTTGGTTAAATAAACCGTTATATCAGCAAGTTTTGCGTTTCTGTGAAAATTCCATCAACAAAATATAAAAGGTGTAAAAACTCAGCTTGTATATTATCTTTTGTCTGCTATTATATCCTTATTAAAATTGCAAAACATGAACATTCGGGATGAAGGCTATTATGGGTGGAAAGTTTCGCAAGATCCTCCTTATAGCTTTAGACGTTTTGCAAGAAAACAAGAGCAGCATGTGTGAGTTATTACTTTATAAGGAGGCCTGATTCTGAATAAAGTTTTTAATAATAATCGAAGACAAGGTGTTTGTTTTGGAACAAAAGCTTGAACCAGGAGTATAATAGAGAAACATATTAAAAAGTTTTAATCTTTTGAGAGCATTAAATTTGTGTAACATAAGAAATATTTTGCAATGATTGCTGTCTGTCTAACAAATCGATTCATAGTTATCAGGTAATTTTGTTTATTCAATATTTTTTCTTGTCCCGTAAACATGTCTGCTGTAATTGGGATTTTCCCAACATATGAATATGTAGTATACATCCGCATTTACTCATATTTTTGATATGGTTTACATAAATACCAAATTTACTCCTATGATTTTATTCATGTAGAGTTTTTCGAAAATTTATCTGAAGCCTTCAAAGTAAGATTACATTTTTTTATTTGCACTCAGTAATTCAGTATAATCTGAAATTTTATTGCTCTGAATAAAATAATGTTCATAAAACCACTTTTTTAGTAGTTCACAAAATAAAGAGTTTTGAAACTCTATAAATTTTTCCTCAGCACTAAACAGATTACTTTAACTTCTTACTCAAAACTGTACAACACAAAATATTTGATACTTACTGTACAACTCAAGATTGCCTCGGCTTGAGATCTCTACATGGCAAATTTAAATTCAGGTTACGTGCATTGTTTCCATAGCTCACTAATTATAAAAGGAAGGGATATAGGTTTAAAGACACAAAAAAAATTATTAGTTATTTGAAATTATTCTATCACACCACCAATTAACAAAGGGCTAGATTAAGTTGATTAAAGATTAAAAAAAAACAATTTAACATTGTATTTATATTTGACGATAGAGTAATGTGAGTGATGTTTTGAGAAGGGAAAAATTTCAAATGAACCAATAAAAAATAGCGAGAATGTACTTAGCCAAGCTACAGGAATAGTTACATCATTTTGTTCCAGAACATTCCCAACAAAAACTTTCGGGGATTCCCGTTAGAATCTACTTACTAAAAAGAACTCAATACTGTTTCCAGGTGGCCGTCCAGATGAATTTATTCTAGAAAAATCTATTTGTCGGTGTTTTGTTTATTCGAAGATATTTTAACCCAGTATATTTTAAAACTATAAATTCAAGGTTCAATGCATTTTAACCATAAGGAAACTTTTATTAAGGCTAATATTGGATCTTAGCCCTTATAGGCACGGAATTAAAAACAATTTGTGTTCTGGAACATTCTATTTCTCAGAAAAGAAGCATTTGGTTGGCTTAAGAACGCTTTAAAATGAACGTTTGCACTACGAAAATTTTGCGGAAGTTTAGTATATTGCTTACGAATATATTCCGAGGTGACCCTTTTGTACTTGAAGGAAAACATTATTTAACTTAACGTAAATATTTGTAGTACCGACAGAATTGAATTTACTAAACTGCCAGGACCGTACTAGAATTTCTTTATTATTTATACATATAAAATGATATTTATGAAATTGCAAAAAACGTAATGTCACAGTTTCCAGTGTTAAGTGGGATATAATTTGCATAATGGGATTCCCATACCACATCTCAATTCGACGTCTTAACTTTTATAGTTATAATCACAATCCAATAATTACTTAAATAAAGCTGTAAAAAATTAACTTTTGCAGTGATTTCTTAAATATTTCCCAGGCCCATATACTTTTTCATAGAAGTTATATTTCCTTTAGTGTATTAAAATGAATTTAGATGCTGTGATCATCGCATAATTTTATATGTAATATTTTTCTATAGTTTTTAGAATTAAAAAATTGAGAGTGCTATGCAGTTAGTTAACTGTTTTCAGTCAAAGTGAAAGGGACCAATGTGTGTTTCAACAGGACGCATGCAAGAATTCACGTTAGCCAAGAAACTACAGCTTGGTTCCGAAGGAATGAAATTAATTTGATGAGATGGCCTACTCCTTCACCATATTTAAATGGAATCCTATGGAAAATCTATGGGGTGCCATAGCACGTCGAATATACGCTGAAAATAAGATGTATCAAACAGTTAATGAAGTAAAAACCAACATACTTACCACTTTGAATAATTTGGGAGTTGAATTTTTAGAAAATCTCATTTAGAGTATGAAACACCGACTTTTAAAATAATTCGAAAAAATGGGAGCATTACCCATTATTAAATTCATTTATTACTTATTTTCTACTAATTTCTAATTGTGGTGCTATGGTTATGCGCATTCCAAAAAAACATTAAATTGTAGATTTAAATAAATGTTCTGAAAATAAAATGGTAGTTCTTAAATGTTAGATACATGTTCCTTATTTCATTCGTGCAAGGAAGTATGGTAAAAATATTTAAAAATAACGATAGGGCATTTATCCGACAACAGAAGAATAACATGGCTTATGGTGTTCCATCGTAATACGTACATACAATCTACTTATCACTGTGAATTTATGAGTTTAATATCTTCAGACAAATAATTCAATAATAATTAATAAAAAAAATAATAATACATAATAATATTTGTCAGTCAAGAGGGCATATGATTCTCGTAAACTATTTTATAGTATACTGACTCGTAAACATCTGTTTATTGAGCTCTGTCTCCATGGGTAAAGATTCTTTTTACGGGCTAGCCCGTAAAAATTATTACGAGCTCGTTTATCATCAATACCATAGCAACATACATATTTATTTAAAACATTGATATAAATCTTACGTGTTGTGTTGTACTGTTTCAATAAATAAAATAATGATTTACGATTAAAGATTTACGAGTCAATATACCATAAAACGTTGTACACTGCTCGACCGTTACACGAATCCTGCTTGCACGGATAAAAAAGCTCGCTGGTCGCTCGCTTGTTGGGTACCGTGCTCTCACGTAAAGTTCTAAATAAGTAACGGTCTTGCAATGTAAATAACTATTAACGTTTGCATCGATCGCATATGTGAATTGGTAAAAACCTGGATATTATAGGAAGTATCAAATCTCAATATGACCAAATTCATTGGAGCAACATTAACACGTGTGTGTACATGAGTATGTTGGACATAGTATAGTACTAATTCTACACAAGTCTTATCTTTGGTCTCAATATTTCGTAAAGATCCCGGTTGCTATTCTGATGCAATTGCACAAATTCGAAGAAACAAATAAAGTCTTATTCAGTTTTTATTGTTCTATTGTATACAGAACGCATTGTTCGAATTGAAAGATTTACATCAATAAAAAGTGAACAAAGCAGATATGAGAAAAAAGTTGCTTTCAAGAAAGCTAAATCTTCAAGGCAAATCTTGAATCTCCAAGCAGGTTAAGTACACTACATTAAAGGCCCCCTCAATCCTTGATCACTCATTGGGTTATTTAACATAATAGTCAAGAATAAAAAAATTCATTTGTCAAAACGGTTTGATTAAAATACATATCGTTAGCGAGAAAAACGCTTGTAAAGTGTAAAACATGTGGGCTTATGACGTAGGTACTACCAGTCAGCACCGAAACCCACTCGCACACACTGTATTATTATGCGTAGTCGTAGGTTTGTATGTCCTGGAATGATGCTGCTTTTAATTTAATAACAAAATACACATATCAGTACGAATCCGTGTTGTGTGGTTCAATATAAGAAAACACAGTGATGGCAAAAACATCGAATCCTAACATAAGTTTCCATACGTTCCCAAATCGCGATAGATCGCCAAAGCGTTACGTGGATTGGATCAGTAGTAATAACAAGTAAGGAGGTAGGTAGTAAGTAAGTAAGTTCGACTCCCTAATGCAGCAAATTAATCTCATTAATTCCAACCAGAATACGTCTGTGACAAATATTTCGTTTTTAAAGTATGAAAACAATAAATTCGGCGCTTTAATTTTAGGAATAATTGATATTATATATTATTATAGAATTCTTTTTCTATTCAATACAGTAACTTTAACATCAAACCAATCTTCCGACGATTCATTGTCAGGCACATACAGCGAATTGGTTTCAGCAGTATGGGAAATGATCACAAACTCTCCAGTATTGATTCATCTGAAATGTCAAACATATTGAATTGTCGAATTTCGTCGTCTACTAGCCATGTAAAGTTATCCTCAGTTAGATACTGACGCACAGCTCAACCGTACTGTAGCGTCGTTTAGGATTATAACGTGGAAAAAATCGATTGCTAGCAAAAGATTTTCTTCCTACGTAATAGTCAACCTTCCGTAAACTCCTTTCGGGAAGAAATGCAACATGCCAATGTACGTCAAAAGTTACAACTCGACCTGAGTGAGTCGAAGCATGCTGTTTGCTGATTTGTCATTTTATTAATTTATTAAAACTAATTTTCCTAAATTATTCTGTAAGTAGTGACTAGTAATATGATTTATTTGATATAATATGAATATAGCCCACAAATATTAAGTGAATATTCGTCTGACTAAAATCATTCAACATAATAAGCATGATGTAATATTATAAAATATTTCTTAAAACTCTTAACTTAATAAAACCTAAAGTTGCATAAGACATTCAATAAAAATTAATACAGTACAATAAAAACTATCACCAATTCATCAAATACACTCTTTTTTGCACCACCCTAACGTACACTACGCACCATACACTTCCAACAGACTAACGTTGATTGCCGTAAACAACTGAAACACTGTTTACACAAGGTGTCAGCATTGCCGCATATATACCTCAAGTTTAAAAATATAATTATATTTTAACAATAAACCGTTTTATTATTCTTTCACTTCAACACACGTTTTACATGATTAGTATTGTAAGTTAAACAATAATGATAAACAATAATACAAAAAATTGGAAATATTTTTTTAAATGTATGTCAAATATTTGTAAAATATAAAATTTAAATGTAAATTTTTTTTAAAAAACAAAGCGTGAATATTTCTAATTATACTAAATTTTATGTTAAGTTTTGTTTGTATATGAAATGTTTATCAAATATGTAATTTTAAATATTAATATTCTAACATCAAAGATACATATGATAGATTTTTATATATTTGTCCAAATATATATTAATAATATATGATGTATAAAAATTCAAATACAAATTTTTCGATGTAAACAATATTTAATATTTAAGACACATTTAACAAATATTTACTATATATAGAATGTTACTGAAATAATGTCTCCAGAACTTGTAAGCCTGTAATCTGTTCCAAAGATTATTAATAAACAAATTTACATGCAAATGATTATTATAAACAAGACAAAACAAAATAATTATAAAAAGTTTACCTCTTGCAAGAACAACAAAGTGACACAAACGGTGAATTGAAAGAAAAAGTGGACATGAAAATCGTATTTCAGAACGAGCATCAAAATGGAAAGTTCAGCTTGACATAATTGACACGAGACTTCTAAACTCTTATGCAAATGAACACCAACCCGGAAGATACGTACGTGCCTGCCGGAATCTAATAAAAGGAAATTAATTCTAAAAATATAACTCTTGGAAACTCTTGAATCTTGTCAATGGATGAAAATGCAAAAGCAGCCCTGACGTTTATAACTTCTTAATTTAAGCTTCATCATAATCTTATCAGCAGATCTTGTTTGTTTTCTCAGATGAAAGGATCCAATAAAACAAAAACAATCATGTAGTATTACGTAAAATTCAGTTTTTTTTCTAACAATGGATGATCCTGATACATCTGACCTAACAGCATTCTAGCAACCTGGGTTAGAAATAAATAAGTAATCGAATTATTTTAAGCAGTAGTAAACACAATCAAGGGAAGTGTGTAAGTAATTTCGAAAAATATAAATTTTGCTACGCATTCCAAATAAGGAACTTTTATGAGAGCGCCGAGCGAGTATTGGATTAGAATGAAGCCATTACTAATCCGTTGATGATCTTGGATTTAAAGGAAAACAAATTATTTCTTCCCTTGTACTCATAACATGACGATTAAAAAAATTTCATATAATTGAAATGACAACAATTTTGCTTCTGGCTTATCTCGTATATTTTTATTGCACATTTACAAGTAATTATAGGAAAATGTAACGAGAAAGATGTAAACTTCCACCCAGTTTGGATAGGTATTTATTAGAGAAAATTTCTAACTTACTTTATTACACTTTATTATTATCGTTCTGTGTAATGGTCAATTTAATAAATACAGTAGAAGATCTTTAATCCGAACCTATAAATGCAAGACTAATTCGTATTAACGAGGAAGTCGGATTAATTGCAAAACATTGCTTTAAGCCATGGTACTTTATTATAAAGAACTTAGCTTATGTAATTTACTAATTTTATTACAAAAATTTTATTTTTAATTAAAAAATTAGTAATTGTTTTGCTTTAAGCTTTCTCATTCTCCTTTTATTGTGATGTGTTCTCATTTCATGGACGTAATTTCAGTGATTTTCTATTTCCTGCACCTTTGTCAGCAGACGAAACATATTCTAGGATTTTAGTTTTGTTTTTCTTTATATTGCTGACTGTTAATTTACCAACACCATATTTTAAAGAAATCGTTAAACACTCACCCAACATTTAATTATTGAATAATTTCTTTGATAGTTTTAATAATGTTTGTTTTTGTTTTGACATTTTTTAATTGAATTTTGAACGCCACGAATACAAATTGTGTATTAACAAAAATGAAAGAAAAAGGTTTTAAGGTATATCTTGAGTAGATGATGTCATATACAAACAATTGAGGCAAAACTGCAACGTCAAAACATTTAGGGCGCCTTTGTGACATATTGCTGTGTTATTTGCAGGTAGAAATGTTAAATAGGTAATTTGGGTTGCCTATCTTTCAGGCGTTCGTAATCGAATCTCTGTTAAAAAGTTTATTTTATAGTCTCAAAAATACGGTTGAAGCCAGCTATATACAGGAATTAAGATAAATACATCCTATTTGCGATAATTACTTGTTAAACTTACATTTCATGCAAGATTATTTAACGATCCGATCTATTCATTACATAACCTCAAATTTTTGAAAATAATTTTTCAAAATGGGTTTCTTTAATGGAATAATTTATTCACATTATGTTAACATGCATAAAAAGTTTTATATTTCAACAAAAGGATACTATTTAAGTGTGTATATTATTTAATGATTGTAATTTTTAATACAACGATTGGTACGTTGAATTGTTTTCTTGATTTACCGTCAATAGCTCAAATTTGGTAAATTGCACCTAGAATATAATAAAACGGGCTATTATGAGTAGATTTGCATATATAAAAGTAACTTACCTTGCTTAATTTTCAAATGGGTGATTTTTCCTTTTACGACTCATAGTATTGGCTTATCGAGCCACCGTTCTAATTTAATTAATGTAGGTTCATAATATTATTGTGGAATTTCGTTGGATAACATCTTGGCTGTGTAAGTTGTATAAAGTTTTTGTAGTTCTATGTGTGTTTTCTCAGCCAATTCAATTTAAAAATGTCCATACACCTGTGCCGATATTAAACTAATATTTCGAGTTAATTTTGTATCGTAAGTGTTTGTTATTGATGTCAAACTTTTGGGAAAAGCTATATAATCATATTGTGTAAAGATTACAGGGTAAAATTGGTATGTGGACAGATTTAAATGGAAATTATTAAAATTTTTGTCGAGTGTGAAAATTTGCTTGTTCGACTCAAATTGTGGGTTATTGTTGGGTTTTAGAAATAAAAATGTTATATTGTTAGTTAAGGAAGTGTTGGGGATTCTTTTTATGTGATTAAATCTAAAATTTAAAGAAATTTATATTTTATTAATCAAATATTAAATGTCAAATTTTGTCCATGGATTACTTGATAGTATTATATTGTTTTTGTTCTATATGTTTTAATGTAATTTGTATTGTGAAAAACAATCAGTAATCTCAAGAACGCATTGAGAGGAAGTTGTGTCGTTTGTGCATTGATTAACCTATAAAAAACATGCATTTTAATAATTTGAAAGAACAAAGCGAGGTTACAAATTTTAACAAATGAAATTTCGTGCAAAGAAATGCATATAACTTACCTTTTCGTCGTAAATAGATAATAAATTTTTGAATTGATTTGGATAACTTCACAACATAAATTTTTTTATGCTGGAAAGAAATTTAAGAAGAATTGGTTTTCTGCAAACTTGCATATTGATATCTTTGCCACCAGTCAAGAGGTTGGTTATGGATATTATAGCAGTATTTTTCCCGGGATCGGTTTAAAGGAAGTATCGAGTGTGCGGCAAAATAGTAAGTGATATTAATTTTTCATTATACTGGCCAGTAAAAGAAATAATTTCGGACTTATATTTTATTAAAAAGAAATCTAAATATTTTACATTGGGACAATTAAGTATATAAATTTAAAAACTTAAACATTTGAGATAACTTAACCTAATTTTATATATAAAAAGAAAATAGAAAATTTGCTAAATTAATATTATTAGAATACAAAAGTTTGATTTTTATTTAATTTTTTTTGATTAGTAGTTTAGAGATAATATATAAAAAATTACGTAGAAATCTCCAACAATAATAAAAGGATGATTTGTAGTTTTTGTTTTCTGTTTATTTTTTATTTATGTTATTTATTTGTGCTGAAATAAAAATTGTGTTTCTATTTATATGGTTGAATTTCGTTTCTTGTTCATGGTTCCTCCTTGTGTGGAAATAATTTTGATTTGTAGCTTGTTACAATTTTCCCAGCCCTGGTGTTATCATTATAGGTAGACCCATTGTTATCAAAATTTGGTAAGGTAAGGTTGATTTATTATAGATTAAAGAGATATTTGTCGATTGCTTTACTGAGACTAAAGTTTGAGCTAATGACGGGGCAAAATTTGTTATTTAAAAAATATTGTAGTGATATACGGTTGTACTATTATTTTGTTTTATTATATGTGTATATCACCGCAATATGTAGCCTTCAGGGTTTTTATTACTCTTTATATTAATAACAAAAGCGCTTGTATTCTTCATAGAATTTGTTTACACCCGTAGGGTCGTAACAGTATCAGTCAAAAACTGCATCAGCAATCTACTATAATCTCATTTATAATTAATATTCACCTTCCAACAACGCTACATATTCAATTTTATTTTGTACAAAGAAGTTTCTTATTCGGATTAAAGAAATTTGTTCGGATTAAAGAGGATTTCAGATTAAAGAGGTTTCTTCGGATTATAGCTTGTAAATGTTGCTGTTCGGATTACTGGATGTTCGGAATACAGTGTGTTCGGATTATGGATTCCTACTGTAAATATAAAATCAATAAAAGACATTGTTGACCTAGAGGCATAAATTCTAGGGTATATACTGGCTGTTTAATGATGGTAGAGTTTTGCGCACGATCATCAAAAACTCGATATTCTAAATATATTAGACACATAAATATACTAGACTTCTAAAACTTGTTTAACTCATGCCTCTAATACAATAATGTCAGTGAATAACAATAAGGAACAATCACTAGCATGTATTGACTGATAACGGTTAGGTATATTAGTTACGTTTTAATTAATGCTATTGATTTGTAATCCTCGGGATCCAGGGACTAAACGGTTTTCAAGAAGGACGGATATTCTTATTGGGACGAAGTGATTCTGAAAGGGAGACTAAGTTATTTGTATACCAAGGCCGCGAAAACTCTTTTTAACTTACCGAGAGAATAATGGTCTCGAATAGATAATCTCGAGGACGCTAAGGAATTTCGCGGACATTTTTTGTGCAAAAATTTCGCGTAATGTATTGTGTACGCGACGTGTAAAGTTGCAAAAAAAGAATCTTACGAAAAAAAGTTTGCTAGGGAATACTCGTCGTAATTTAGAAATTATAGGTAACCGGCAACAAATATCGAATCATTTAAGTTCAAATCATTAATAGTTAAAAGCTTTTACGTTTGAATAAAACTCACATATGATAGATATCAATACATCAAATACAGTCATCTAAGTCGAACTACACCTGATAACCTGTGGTTACACGATGTAGACTCCGTCTACATCGTGTAACCACGCGAAGCAGAAGGAAGTTAGAAGTGACCTGAATTTTGGCCCCAGCGGTATATACAGCGTGTATTACATATAATGGGTTTGGCTTAATGGGTAACATATGAATAACGGAAGAAGACAAAAATGGATAAAACCCCGAACTCTCTCAAAAATAAATTTTCACTAAAAATTGTTGAGCACCCGAAAAATTAAGCAAACTGAAGACGGCCCTGGGTCTGGTGAAGCTATTATCTCTATGCTGATTATTAATTTAGTTTATTTCAAGCAAAAATATGTTTACTATTTACACTGTTTATAGGTAGTAATAAATACATAAATGTGTCAGCAAGTAGACTAGACAATGACCGCACCTAACAAATAAGGTTTTTTGTTATTATTACAACTACATATTTCGGTATTAGGTTGCAAATCGTCATTAATGATAATGAATTTGAATTATATTTAATTTCTGACATCGTTAGAAATAATAAGTAAATCGGTAGTTTATCAAAATCAGTTAACAGTTAAAATTGCTGTAAAACGAAATATTAAAAACATGACATGTCCTTATCCCGAAATTCTTCAACTACTAAGAACGTACAAGATTGTTTATTTTAAAAATAACAATAGTATGCTAATGGTCAAATACGATAATTTCCAGCGATTAAAACAGCACATTGACGCAATAATTAATTCATTCAGATGCAAAAACACTCCAGCTTTCACTAAATTCTAAAAACTTTATTTTCTTAATAATAAATAATACGTGACAAACCCAAATTGACTGCGATACAGAGATCTTTTTTATACATTTAAAAGGAAAATTAAAAATATGTTCAAACAGTTCTTGTTTCACTTTGCAAATAGGCTTTTACAGTTTTACATGAAATATATGAAAGACTACCGCATTGAAAAGAACTTTAGTTGTATTTTAAATATTTAACAAAATGCCGAAATTAAGAATTCGCAGAAGGTAAAGTACCGCATCCCTTTGAAGTGTGTAGTGATCTGGTTATCGAATTACCAGTTTTCAGAAATTATTGTCATCTGGATTTGTATAAAAGTTCCTTAAATGTGTTCTTACATTCATTGTAATAAATTGTTCTTATAAGCATGCAGACAGCCATAAATTTGGTTTTTTATGTGACTGACAACAATAATTTTTAATAGACAGGTACATCTAAAAGGAAGGGTATTATATTTTTAAATTAAATTTGTACAAATTAAGGCAGGTTAGTGTTACAGGGACGGACTCGAAATTTAATAAAACTTTAAAATTGATTTTCTCTAAAACTATTCGTTTGAAGAACAAACTTTGCTCTACTATATTCCACCTATCTACCATTCTGCCAAAACCCTTTGTTTAATATACACTCTGTATATATTTTCAATTGTTCTCTCTTTTATGATATAAAAAATAAGTTTAAGGGTCATTTAAAAAGCCTTCGTGGGTTAGTGCCTGACCCGAGGGTCATAGGTTCGCCACCGCTGGCCTAAACAGTAGTGGGATGACATTGGGGTTTGCTATGACTAGGGACGTAATTAATGGTACAGACAGAATGAAACGCAAAGTTCACTTAACAATATAATGAACATAAAATAACTATGTATAAACGAATGCAAAAGCAGTAGGAAAATCAGGTAACCACCATATATATCAGCCATGGCAGGTTCTAGACTTATCCTAAGTATACTACAAGCAAAGTGAAAATAAAAATCACTTACCGAGGCTGGCTCTAAGATGATGGTTGGTGAGCTCATGCAGGAGCTTAGTTCCCTTAGAGCAAAGCCTCGTTTATATAGGGTTCATAATTGCAGAATCAGCAGTTTACAATTTTGACGAATAAAAGAACTCATAGGGGTAAAATGCAAGAGAGCAGGACGAGATAGAAACCAAGCCTCCACCAAAATGAGCGGGTGTCAATGACTACGAAGATGAGTTTTAGACATAAGGCGATTCCTTGACGATGATAGTGGTAAAATGCGAAAGGGTTAACCGAAATAGAAGCGGAACTTCCGCAAAAATGTCACTATTGGGACTTGTCGTGACTAGATACAGTATTATTCCTTTTGGGGTAGTAATGAGACATAGACTGTAAGAGGCATGACCAACAAGTATCTGGATTGATTAAGAAATTACAAGAATTGCAGAATTTCCAGTTAACCTCATTCGAAATAGTCTTCTTTTAAAGCCAAACAGCTAGCTTAGAGCTATTTCTACTGCTTAAAGTGGTAAGTGTGTTTAAAGCCGCTGCACAAGTTGGAGATGGACATAGTGACGAGAAATGCTTCCCTCGAACGCCATAGAACTTGACAGTATTATTCCTTTTGTTTATTAGTGGCTTGATATAGCGTATCAATGAAGCATAATTCCCTGATGATCGAAAGAGTCCAGTCAGCATCAACGTTTTTGGCAAATACTGATGCTACACACTCAAGAACAAAGAACTGTTAGAGATAGATAATTCATAGCACTTGCGCGGTAGGTTCAAAGGTCCATTCCAAGTCACTTCCGTCGCTGTCCGTCTACTCCACACTTATTCTGCAATCCCGGGTACTTTTTGATCACTCTCCTATATGATGCCGGTTTCCTTAGCTTTTGGAGTGTAAAAAGTTTTTTGGTAATAGAAACCTGTGATTTAAAAAAAATTAAATAGTAGTTTGCCACGAATGGAACCTAAAATTGGTATTATCACTACTTTCATTTGATCTATTTTGCATTTGTAATTGAATGTGTCTATTTATGACATATAAATTGAGAGTTAAACATTTTACAGAACTGATTTTCTACATTAATAAATTAGTTGTTAATAAATTAAGTTAATAAATTACTTGTACCTCTATCCTTTTTCATGGCAATCTTAATTCAATATTTTTTATATCATGGGTGACAATACGACGTGATAATAAGATTGATACAACGGCAAATGGTGGAAGTGTAAAATATTTCAGGGGATAAAGGACAACAAAAGTCGAAAAACCTATTTTAAAACCAATTTATCTATTTCCAACAGCTTTACTAGGTACTTCAACTTCTGATATTCATATTTTAATATATTTTAAGGTCATGGGCAGACATTCAGTTATTTTTAATCGAGTTTTCTCTAATTAATTAATATTCATTATTTACCTAGAAAATGTTATTATGTTAGTATATACTGCATGATGTTCTGTGTAGCTCATGTTAATTTACATTCTCTTGTTATTGGATACATTCTCTTTAATAACGTTCTCCCTCTATCGAACGAACTACTTCTCTTCTAGTCGATAATCGAATCGATAATTTATTGTTAACAAGTTAGTTATAAGCGATATTCATTCTGTACTTTTAGATTTCCAAGATATTAATTTTCCAGTGTCTCTTTCAATTGTTAGTTATTATTTTATTTTCATGTCCATTTTATGTGTAAAAATGCACTGAAGGGAAAATTGAGGAATAAATAGTTTAAAGTGATCAAAATTTCGTTAGCATAGTGTCAACAAAAACTGTAAGTTATCCTGACAAGGGAATAAAACTTGTACCTATTCATTGTTTGTTAAATTGATAAAATCTTTGTTGTACAGATAAAATTATGTTTATTGAATTGGTTGGAAATTAATTTTTAGTAGTTTGTCATAAATATTAAAAGTTTTGTCAAGAGATTTTGTTAAAGTGGCTTATTTGTCAGTATGATAAAAAGTTTTGCTGAAAATACTTATTATTACAAAAGAGAAAAATTTAATTATTTCAGTTTATATTCAGAGCCCAACCCACAAAATTTAAAGAAATCCGCAAATGATACCCTAGGACAGATGGATATTGAGTAACTGTACACGGTTATTTTAACGTAGCGCACATAATAATTTAATCACCACGGTCGCTCTTTTGGAGACACGAATTGAGATACGCTCAATTAGCTCACTAATGCTGTTGCAGAAGCTACTGATACACACTGGTGGGAACGAGGTATGCCTATCCAGACCTCTACTAGCTCTTCAGGCTAGTACCTGAGTTGTAAATGTACTCACTCGTCGAAACCCCTTATCCCGGCATAGGAGACGGCCTCTAGTCGAGCTTCGGGGTTTCCCCACAAGTTGTGGGACCACTGCCCGACGGAAACTAACTTCAATGGTTTACCAGTTATAGGCCTGGTGTGCCCTCGTTTAGTTCCACCTAAGCAGAACCTCAGTGTGTACCCTTGGAGGCGAAGTTGTCTTGAGCATTGAGAGGTTGTGTAATCGCATCAACACGCCTTAAGCCCAGCGGCTCGAGACGGTTTCTTCGGATCACAAGGCTAGAACTGCACAACCGTAGCGTGATCCTTATACTCTCTTATCTGAATCCAGCTAGCTGGTGGTATGCAATTTCCCATCGGCCAGAGATTACCCCCCTCCAACCAGGATAAACCTCACTCGAATTCCCCTCCATTAGGCTTGGTCAAACAGCGGGTGACCAGCAGTTCACCATGAGTGACTTTATCTTCAGGCGAGAATCCAATCACACCTGTACCACACATTTATTTCTGTCTATATCGCTTGTTACCCAGATTCCTTGGATTGTGTAAAATCCAGTTAGTTTTATGGATGAACGCCGTGTAGTCTGCACCGCTCACCCAAGGACAGATGGACAAGTAAGGCAATTTTGTTTGTCTATTGTAGAGAACATTTAGTCTCTTCGACATTTTCTATTAGCCTACTACCTTTCTCTTATGCAATAAGCCGTAGCTTGTGTATGTAGGTAACTGTTATGACTTATTGATTGAACGTTAGGGTGTTCCTTCCCGCCTTTTCACAAGCATGACAAGAATGGATTGAGATACGTTTAATAAGCGCGCACTTGCCAAGGCAATGCTTCCCGTAACTCACTGGAAGGAGCGAGGTTACTATCCATACCCTACTAGCTCTACAGGTTAGTTCCGGAGCGATAAACGTGCTCACCCGTCGGCACCCTCTCCAAGGAGGTATGGGGAATACCACCAAGGAGTTGGCACCTCGTCGAGCTTCGGACTATCCCCTAACATTGTTATTAGGGACCACTACCAGATCGAATCCAACCTCATGTGTGGCGGGGCTTGGTTATTAACGGCTTTGCCACCCCGATCTATCAGTTATAGGCTTGGTGTGCCCTTGCCAGCGCTTCGTTTGAGTCTACACGTTATAGACCCTTGGTGTGTGCCCGTTAAGGTAGAGTTGTCTTGAACGTAAAAGGCTATGTGTTTGCTTCAACGCCCTTTAAGCGTAATGATTCTAGAGCGTTTACTGATCACTGGATCCAGACACTGAATTTGCCCCTCCAACTTAAGAGATTAACCTCACTTCAATTCTCCGCCTAAGCTTAAGTAAGTCAGCGGGTACACTAATCTCGGGATTTAACAGTAATTCCGAGACCAAAAAACCTTAAAGGACCTAGTCATAGGTAAAAATCAAATCCGTCCACACCGGTTCTCATGTTAACAGAGCTCTGCAACGTTTATGAGCAATCGTCGAGAACTCGTAACCGAACCATTCTCTACCACATATTTTCTCTAACTGTACCATCGGTCACCCTGTCATGTTTCCATGCCCCGTTACCAGGTTCCAGGGATTGGGTAGATTGCTGTTAGTTCTGTGGGTAAACGCCGTGTGGTCTGCAACCCAGAACAGATGGACAGTCTGTAAACACCTTATTCGGGCTTAAATACAGGCCCAAATTAACATCAATCTCAGGACGTGACCTTTACGACATTTATGCACCGACAACGGTTAAGAAGGATACAAACAATTGTTTGAACTGATTGTATGATCTACACGTATAACGAAATCTAATCATATTTATAAGCAACTTGTTTACTGGTTACAAAAATTCCACAAAAAATGTATCCACACAACAAAGCAAAGTTTGATTAAATATTTATTCAACGTGCCAAAAGCTTTGTTAAATTAAAAATATTTGTCTTCAAAGTTAACAAGTTAGTTTTTTTTGACAAGATATTCGACAAAATCAATGTATTTCATTATACTTAATTTTGATAATTTACTTTTTTAAAGTAACAATCCCGCTTAATAGAAAGGAAAAATCTTCATAAAGCTAGCAAAATATTTTTAGTTACGAATAACAAAACTTATTTTGTCATGTTTTGATGTGCATAGAGTAATTTATTAATTGTCTTATATAAGATTATCTATCCTAAGTATGTCATATATCTACTCTACCAGAGTTTTTTAAAAGTTACTTTTGGACAAGCCATCAGCTATCTCATTTTGATAATCATCACTAAATCTAGGACCCTAGCTACTTTAACTTTGTAAGTCAATCTAATAGAATATGTTGTTGATCATGTAATTTGTGCTCATACTATTGGGCATTGTTAAATAGTTTAGTTACAAAGCACGGAAATATAGATAGTGTTTTGTAATTACGATATCATTCAAAAGTAAAACAAGGGTGATTTTCCAGGCAGGCAGTTTGTAGGCAAAACAAGGCAGTCCGCTGCTTAACTAATGTGTTTGAAATCTCTAAATAGAAGTTGAATAAAGCTAGAATAGTTTTTATTCGTTTTAGTATTAACCACAAAACTATCAAAATTAAACTTTAACGATTATTTTAAATCTTGTAAAGAAAGGATTTAAAGAGGCTAAGACAATTAAAACATAAGTTATGAAGTTTCCCTATATTGATGTCTATTGGATGAGGCGTGGCAAACATCTGTAGAAATCTCTTCTTAACCAAATTTAAAAACTAACAATAACTGCATAAATTCTATAACTTATGCTTTAAAATTCTATCTTAATAATAAAATTCATTGGATGGTACTTCTGAAAAGGTATATTTACACGACTGTGGGATAGGTAAGCTTACCTGCTTTATTAGTAATTGCGTTTACAAAGTACATATTACATACAAATGAAGAACTAGGATTAAACATTGACAAATTATTTAAGATGTTTGGTTTTTATAATCTTTTAAAAAGAAAATACCTGCACAAGGATATACTTTTTTTAGTACTATAACAACTATCTACACGTTCTAGCTTCCATATTGATCGACTTGCGCAGCAGATAATTATCAATTTAAGTACATTAAATTTCTGTTTAAAATGTAGGGACAATATTTAGCAATTTCTCTTAATAATTTTCCCAGAGAAACGTTGCGGTTTATTATCCATACCCTGCGGTTGATCTTGTTATCACTTTGAACAGGTTTATCGTTTAAGATTGGTTTTTAATTAGATTGCACCTCTAAGCCAGATATTATGTAGATTAACAGATCGTTTTGAGTTACGGCTGCACATTCCTTCTGCTATGTGGAAAACGTGGAAAGCATTCTCGTTATGTCATTCTAATTTGAAATGCATTAAAGAAAATTTGTTCGACATCTACCACAGAAGCTTCTTGTGACGTAAATAGCCTGTTTATTAGATCCTTTTCTCCTGTTTCGACATATGCATGATGGAATGGTTTATATTCCATTTCTTAAATGCACACCCGAATAATAATATACCTATATTTACATTATAATGACGTCAAAACCAAAATAGATTTATATTGCTGTTTATCGAAGCACCTATCTGTTTTGTTTGTGGTTTAGCTGACAGTTTAACTCTCGTGAAGTTCAGAACTTTATATTATCTCCTGCTAGTGCTGGCAAGTGACTGATGCATTCATTAGCAGAAGGATTCGCGATAATCGAGTTAAGCAGCATCCCTTAACCAAATAGCAGAAGATACGACAATAAAGTGATTTTACAAATTTGAATTTAGTCTATCCAGATGGTTTATTTACTTTTTCTTATATGAATATATCATTATTATTAAGGGCTGCTAGATACTAAACATCTTGTAACTAACTTAAGTATTTTTAGAAAACTCTTTTCCATTGTACATTTAGTGGGAGTATGCGGTGGTATTGTTGATGTTGCACTGTAAATTTCAATTCAGTTTGGGCATATTGTAGGAAGAACACTAATTTAAATAAATTGGTACATTCTGTTAATCTTGTCCTATGTCTACAGCAAGTCCAGCAAATTAAATAACAAGGAGTTGCAGTTGGGACAATCACTTACTATTTCTCAGAGGATATTATCCTAGTTTTAATACTCAACGAATTTATTATCGCGAATGGCGGAGGAAAATAAAAGTTTCCTCGGTTCCTTAAAAAATGATACCTAATGCATTTTACTTAAAGAAAAAATCATGTGAAAGATTTAGCAGCACGAAAGACGAAAATACGAGCGTTATTCGTTAGAGGGTAGATGTAATTATAAGAAAATTCAGAACAAAAACTAAAATGACCGAGACTATAAGCGTATAGCAATGAAATATATCCAGCAGCGAATGTTATACGTTACAATCCTGTAACGAAGTTACTTTATTTTATTTTTGTTTAATTATTGTAAGTATAAGAGTAAATAAGCTTATCATCCGTTGCGCTTTATAGCCGCTCGGATAAGACGCCGACATAAGCAAGAGCACGCGTCTCTTCCCTAACTGTTTATTTGGTGTGAGCCGATCCGTTCTACTCCTACCATTCCCCTCACTCGCGCTCTGCGAACACCTATATAAGTGAGTGCACTAGCCGATTTAGTCAGTCCGTTTCCAGAATTCGAAACCAGCCGAACCGAGCAGCCACTAATCTAAGAGTAAGTCCTCTTAACCATAGTTCCGAGTCTCTTTCCACCTCGATCTCATCCGTTCCGCCATTATTGTACCTTACCGAAGATCTCGCCGTGCGTGTGCCTGGGATCTCATCCTGCTTCCACTTTTTTATCAGTACGCTATCCGAGATCTCGCTGTGCATGTGCCTGGAGGTCCCATCCTAAGCTTTACCACTTTTTCACAAACTAGAAACCTTTCCTGTCCTTTCGTTATTCTACCCTACCGAAACCGGATGCTTATTTTGCTGCTTACGCTGTCTTACACCCTGCTTGCTGTGGCTGCCGTAGTGAAACGTGTAATACTAAAGGTTAGAGATATCGATTGCTGGAGTATCGAAGAAAATAAAACTATTAGGTTTACTGATGTGTGTGTGTGTTTTTTGCTAGAGTTAACACCCTTTTTTTTGGTAAGAATTTTATGGACAGTTAAAGGTGATCCAGACAGTGCCGACCTCTACAGCAGTGCCCTGGAATACCTTTTCTTTACTAGCAGCTACCCGGATCCTTGGAGCATACCACGTTAAAATAACTGGCATCCGAGAAGTACTGCTGACACTGAAGACTACAAGCGCCCTCTTTGTCAGCAATTCTAATGGGTCTTAATCGTTTGTGAATTTCACACATATCGTCATTTAAATAGGTTTTGGATTGTTTCCATTCAATTATTATATATATTGAAAAATACATGTTTAAGGTACGCTTATGTCGGTCTTGTGCCTTTTCTCAGTTTTATATACTCTTCCTATATGTAGTCATATACTTTTGTGCATTGTTTGTCTCAATGTGTGGGCAAATAACTTTTTTCTCTTTCTTTCTTCTACCTTCTACTATAAATTTTTCTCCTATGGGTAGGTTTTCGTTATTTTCTATGCAGTTTTTTTATCCTACGCGCTAATTGTGCTGCATCACCGGGGCCCACTGATATCTTGCTAATATTACAAAATAGAAATAATTAATTAAATATCATCCCACTTTCATTAATATTAAAAATCACAATGGCCATTGATTGAATTCCAATTCCAGCTGCTTGTTTAAGTTGTGATAAATTTCCGACTGTAGCGAAGATTAGATAAAATGTATTATCAAATTAAAAAGAAAATCCATTTCTTTTTCATTGTCACATAAATAAATTTAATGCACTTGTTAATTATTGTAATTATATGTTGTTATAATTAAAACACTTGTATTCACTGAATTCTGATTACTTTTAAACACTTTGACGTTTTAACAAAAATTATAACCTAAAAATAATGATATTTGGTTTGTTTACATATTTCTGCTCACAAAATAACCTTAAAATTTAAATTTTTAATTCTTAACCGGTATGTAAGTTGTAAAATAACAGAGAGTCTGTTACTAAAATGGCCGTCGTTTATACCCCTATAAGAAACAATTGAAATCTACTGGAAATTTTGGTGAGAACAATTGAACTTTCCCAAATTATATACGAGTATATCATAACCAAATTATTATTTATGAATTTTAATTATTCTTTAAACTAATTAGCTAAACAGATAGCTTAGAATTTTTCCTATCCATTGGTGTATGGCATTCATGTTCACATTGCAAAATAAGGTCTACCACTGAATGTCGATCAAACATAACCTTTACACAATTCTTGCATAATTAAAATTGACCTAATTACTTAAAATTACCTCTTTACACCTTCCTATCTTGACAAAGCTTTATCTACTAAAAAACATTATTTACATACATTCAGATATCAAAAAAATGAAAATTCAAGCTAAATTACATTATTTCAGTCTACGTCGTAAAAACGCCCATACTTGTACCTTATTCTACTGATATATGTAAAATGCAGCCCCTATATTCAAGATAGTCAATTCTGTGCTAAAGAAGCCACCCCACAATCCAATTATCATCATTATTCATTATTAGGCATCAAAATTATTTAGCCAAGAGATGTAAAATCTTGCAAAAGAAGAAAATTTAACGATATCAAAATCTCGTCAACTTGAAACATAACTTTTTTTCTTATAAATAACCCAGGTAAGGTAGTATATACATGTATAAACCCCATTACAACACACCTCGGCTATTTTAGGTTGAATCTTTCCTTAAATGTGGTCTCAACTTTATCTAAATGCTTTATCAGCTCAACGTCTCATAGCGTTAGCTGAACTAAAGAAAATTACCTAAACTCTAAGAAAAATCAACTATACAAATATCCTTTTACTGTAAATTGTGTGCTAGTATGCATGTTAATTATTATCAACCCTTTTATATGTTTTTGAAAGATAATTTTACAAAATCAATCATTTTGAAAATAAGGTTAGGCAAACCATCTAACGTCTCATTTGAAAAATCCTATCTGTGGGTGCATTCTTTACATCGTATGCCAAATAACATGACAATATGTTCCGAGATTTATGATTTTGTGTTTAGTTATATTTACTATGTACAGGTTGTAGGTTGTATTTATATACATATACTTGTTATGAAATATAATATAAATACAAAGATTAGTTAAAATTTCACAAGTTTTGTTAGTATCTTAACCTGACAATATTGTTTCGACATTAAATGTCATTTATTAAAGGTAGATAAGATTGATAAACAGTAAACGCTTTTATGTCCGCTTGCATTATAAAGTACTGTTTATTGTATTGTTTTGCGGTAGTGAACTGGCTTATTATTGTACTCGTAAAATAAAGCGGTAGTAGTAAAATAATCCGGTTAGTTCTTGTTGCGATTCATACGGCTTAGTACAAATTATAAACGAAGCTACACGAATAACTAGAACAAGTAGTACACTTCTGGATCCGATTTTTGTAAGTAACCGATATATGGTTAGCAGTTGTTGTACCATGATTGCTGATGATATATCTGATCATCGAACAACATATTGTAACTTAGACATTCCTTTATACAAATTCAAACCTAAATTAATACAAACGAGAAGTTTCAAAAATTTCAATCGTGAATTGTTTTTATTAGATTTAGAATCTTTACCGTGGAATGACATAGTTTATGAATCGGATATTGATAATAAAGTCTCCATGCTCATGGCCTTTATTTTGTCGGTCTTCGATGTGCACGCACCAATAAAATATGTGCGAGTTACTAAACCTAAAGCACCTTGGTTGACGGATAATTTAAAGGCAATTATGAAGGAGCGTGACAGAGCTCTGCGAAAATTTAAGCGCACTAAACTCTCCTATTACTGGAATCAGTATAAAGAGCTTAGAAATTTTACTGTTGCTTCTGTTCGTCGGGAGAAAAGAGCATATCTAAATACACTTTCTATAAATAAAGATACTCGTAAAGTATGGAATATTCGATTCTCTAAATCTTGTGATATACCATCCAACCTATCTAATCCTAATTCTATTGGCAACTATTTTAGCACATTTTATCAAATTAACAGTAATTGCAATACCCAAATACATAATTATCAAAACAACATTAGTCCAATTGATAACTCCTTCACTTTTACATTAACATCAATAGAAGAAGTTAATAAGATTTTATATAACTTAACATCTAATGCTCTAGGTACGGATACCATTTCCCTTGTTATGTTGAAATACCGTCCGAAATAAGTACGTTTATAATTAACATTATTGTTCATATTTTTAACTGTTGTATTGAAACTGACTATTTTCCAATAGCTTGGAAGGAAGCAATAGGTGTACCTTTGCCAAAAATCCCAAATCCAAAGACTTATTCTGATTTAAGAATAATTAGTATTTTGCCTTGTGTATCTAAAATTTTTTAAAAGATTCTATATAGACAGATGTACGAGTTCTTTAGTAAAAATTCTTTGTTGCCGGAGTGTCAATCTGGTTTTAGAGGAGGTTTTAGTACTGCTGATTCCCTTGCTACTGTTACAAATGATGTTATTAACGCTATCGATAAAAAACAAATTACAGCATTGATTTTACTAGATTTTTCTAAAGCTTTCGATACTGTTAATCATGCACTAATATCTGCAAAATTAAAATACTACGGATTTGAGAACGCAGAGGTTAATTTCATTAATTTTTATTTAGCAGATAGAACGTTAACAATAAGGAATGATAATCAATTTTCTAATTCTTTTTCGATTATGTCTGGTGTGCCTCAAGGCTCTGTGTTAGGCCCGCTGTTATTCATTATTTATACTGCTGAAATTTTAAAATCTCTAGAATATTGTAAAATACAAGCGTATGCTGACGATACGCAAATTTATAAATCGTTTAATTTTTTGGAAAGAGCCGAGGCTTATGAAAACATCAACAAAGACCTTGATACAATCAATAGACATGCTTCTGAACATAATCTAAAGCTTAATACTAACAAATTTCACTTACTTATATTCGGTAATATTAATCAAGTCATATCGGTGCAGAACGAACATAATTTGAAAATTAATAATGAGATGTTACATGTAATTGATTCAGCCAAGAATTTAGGGGTTATTTTAGATACTAAACTACGTTTTCAGCAGCATGTTTCAAAACTGTTGCAGAAGGCTTATTCTTCCTTAAAATTATTGTATGCCAATCGAGATGTTTTAACCTTTAATCAAAGAAAGATGCTATCTGAAACCTTAGTTTTATCACATTTTAACTATTGCAGCTTTATTTACAATCATTGTCTTGGCACAATTGATAAATATCGTATTCAAAAAGTACAAAATTGGTGTTGTCGATTTATTTTCAATTTACGTCGATTTGATCGTGTTTCGCTTAAAATTAAGGAGCTTGGTTGGATGAGAATGAAAAATCGTTATCAATATCAATTGGAAACTTTCACACACACTCTGCTAACATTAAAATATGCGACTACATCCCTTCGTTCTGAATTGATACCTAGGTCTACTATACACTCTGTAAATACAAGACATACTGATCTGTTCTTTATATCGTAGAGGTTTTACGTATAATGCGGTAAAGTTATACAATTCTATTTCTGCCTAGATTAAAGCTTCTAATACTACAAAATTTAAACGTGACTTAAAACAATATTTATTACAAAAGCAATAATAGTATTAAGTTCTATCTTCACATCTGCCTATGCAATTGGTAATAATTACCTGAAATTCAGATTTTAGTCTATTTTTGTGTATTATATATATTTCATTATTTTTTTTGCACTATACATTAATTATATTAAAATTTATAGTTTGGGTTCGTGGGGTTTCCAGGTTAAATAGAGTAGCCGTTGGCTAGATTTCGCCAGGAATCCTCACACCTAACACATATTCTATATTTTGATTCTTTTCTCTTTAATTCATTTATTTGATTTAACTTAAATATGACTGTTCAATTTTTAATTGAAATATATGCTTCTTTTGGGAAAATAAAGGCGATTTATTATTATTATAAAGTATATAGTAGTAAAGTAAAGTATGACAACTGTATATTACATATCAAATTTTCTTCTGTCAAGAATAGATGTCAAATTTATAAACTGATTTTTTTTGATAATTAGCCAATTTTAGAAATCGAACATAAAGCTTTGTATGCAACTCTTACATAATCGGACCTTATAGACTCGCCCTTTTTATAGACCTTGCTCGTTTCGCTCGCTTGGCCATAAACTGGGCTTGTCTATAAAGTCCTACATTATGTACTTGTTACATAAATAGCTATTATTTATACAATTATACATATTTGTTGATTATTATTATGATATTTGGGGTAATAGCTCTTTGCGTGGAGTAATATTTTATATATTTTAAATCATATTTTAAATAATATTTCTCCCATTGAGCTATGTATTTAATTTAATAAGTATTAAAGATTATTAAAATTTGCTTTAAATTGATGTTGGGGTTATCAAATATTTGCTATATGTTAGTACTTTCTTCTCCTTTTCTTTGAAGTCTCACAAATTAGTAATCCACGTCCGACTATCCTGCTAAATGAACCGGAGCAGCTTTCATACTTTTTCACGTGCCCGAGTGGTGTCACCCAATGAGAAAGTAATTATTTAATAAAAAATTGTATTATTTTCTACTATGTTATCACTTTTATCATCATCATCATTTAACCAATGATATTTATTAAAAGATATACTCATATTAAAAACTGGAACTTTGACCGTACCGGAATCAGAATTAAAAATCTGTTACATTTTGCGACCGAAACCGAAACGCGGAGCCAAAAAATACTGGTATTTTTCGGTTTTTTAAACTTATAATGTTATTTCTTGTCTACTTTAGTATTATAAAAACACAAGCAAGTAGATATTTATTTTTTGTCAGTGAAAAAAACCCGGTCAAAAATCACTATTTATTTAACTAATAGGCACTGGCAACAATGATGTAAAACCTAACCTCATAGGATCTGCGCGTAAGTGCTAACCCACACCTGTTGTAAATTGTGTATTGTTTAATTTTATTTTGGTTTCTACTGCATTTACACAATGTAGAAGATATGTAGAAAATACACTTTAAAGATATGCTTTTGTGATTTTGACGGCTGGAAATATGAAAACATTTCTTTTATAATTAATAAAATAGGTCGATGTTTCTTAACTCATGGTATGCGTACTGATCGAAAACCACTAACTAAGAACACTTGTTTAGAACCACTAGATTTTCATTAGAATCGGTGTTGAGGAAATTACATAACGTTCTGTAACTGAATTACAAATTACCAATTCTTAATGTAATTGAACAAGCAATTACAAATCACTACTAAGCGTGTAATTGTACTTACGGTTAATCGAACAAACTACGTGATTCAATTACATTATCACATATCAATTACTTAATTAGTACTAACATAAACAACATAGCTAACAAAGTAATAAAGCTTAGTATACCGTTATTTAATTTATGAATGTACCTTGTAACGTGCAGAAATTAGAATATTTAATTTTATAAAATTGCATATGCATTTAATAGAAATAATCCTACTACGCCCCTGTATAATACCGAAATATCACTGAACTCTTATTTACTAGAAGAGGCATTATGTATAAACCAGCTGTCGCCAACATAACCTCTAAATTTGACTTATGTTTGTTTACATCTCCCACAGCACCAGTGGCGCCTCGTCAATCAAGGCTGCATTTATAATTTATAAATGCCAAGAAATTAGCTTAAATTAATAAGTAGCAATTTGGTTAATTTTCCACTGTTATAATTACACTAGTATTAGCAACTGTGTAAACAGTAATATAAGTTGTTTCAATAAAACATATGAATTGTATTCTTCTCATTATGCAATGAATTTATAAAGATATAATTATATCGATTTAGGTAAAATCCTCATATAACGCCAATGGCAATTGTGCCAATCTACACAAAATCACTGAAGATAAAGATTATTTTTACTCAGCTGTTGCTGATTGGTCGTTTAAGGTCGTATTTACGTCACCTCACTGAACAACCTCAGTAAACAAATAAAGAGGTTATACGGGCTACAAATATTCCTATCATATGCCGTTTCTAGTAAATAAGAGTTCAGTGCGAAATATTTCGTTTAGCTTACGTTTAAACTAAATTATCACGTTAAAACTGCGTTTGTTTTAATACTCGTATACATACAGACAGCTGCACTCAAAGTTGTAAACAGTTTAAGTTAATAGTACTTGACATCAATTCTTACAGGTAAAATTGTTTTTTCAGATGAATAACATGATTAGTTTGCTGAATAATACCAAGCACTGTTTTTTTGAATATTTAATACCTTAGACAGAAAACACATTTTATTACCCTTGATAAAATATGACAGTTTATTTTTTTAAATCCCCGTGAACATTATTTACAGTATTTTGCGATTGGTGAAAAATAGCATCACCCTAATTCAGATAGGATGTTTAGAAAATACTCTCTTTCAGAATTAATAAACAAATCTTTTCGTTCGATATCTTTCGTAGATCACGAAAAAAAATAAATTTTCTTGTTAAGAAGATTGCAGTTATAGAGCGAATAATAATCATTCCGTTTATATTAACAAAACTAGAATTAACAAAGTCATTATAGTAATACAGTTAGTTCCCTTTATGAATTTAAATTAAAGAACTTTATTCCGTACTTTCATTGTTAAATAATCTAATGGAAGCAAATCTTAATAAATTATTATTCGCATCATTTAAATAACGTCAACTCTTTAACTTTAGTGATTAGTAATTATAATAACCCAAAAGTTTCAACGATGGTTTATGATCTGACAATTCAAAATTTACTTAAACGATCTTATTTAATCAAATGTGTAATTACAGTGTTTTAAATTACATCCATACAGTGGCTTTTTGTGTAATGAGGCCTCTATATTGAGAGTATACGACGTTTGTAGAATAATATCTCTAAACAATAAGAAAGAAAATTACGATTAAGTTAATAACCTTGGATTAAGGTTACCTAAGTTAAGTACTATTTAATGTTATAATTATAAATCTTTTATCTTCATAAAGGACCAGCTTCTTGTCTTTGTAACATGAGCTAATAATAGCAAAGATCAACCATTGTTAGAAGCAATAATTGTTGATGGTTTCACAATTAATCTATTATTAATAAATAATGTTTTTGAAATGATACTTCCGGTTTCAATACAAAATAAGACGGGTGGCGCTCAACGGAATAATCCTTATTTACATTATAGTTACCTTTTATCAATATTGTCTAGTAGTCAGGTAGTTTTACCTTGCAAAAGGTCGGGTAGTTCTAGATTTTGGACGTATTATATGTTAAGTGGTCTAGATGAAAAATCCAAGTTTTCGACCTTTACCGACCTTAGCTTTTTCCGCCATTTTGGAAAGAAAGTGCGATAAAACAGTCTTTCGGGAATATCTTCGTGTCAATTTTGAAGCATATGTAATTTCCTACAACTTCTGTCTAAAACATTCTTTTCTATTATTAATAATTTACGAGCTGCAGCGCTTCAACTGCTGCAGACGACTCTGCATGATGTCTTCAACACTTCAATTCTACCAAACCTAAACGGTTAAAATGTTGATTCGATACTAGTTTAGGATTTACATTATAATTAAAAAGTTGGTCCTTAAGTGCAAGACAATTAATGACAAACTGTTATCAACTGTTATAAACTAAGTGAAAATACTAAAATTACTTTTGGTAAATTCTGGACTCGATAAGTCCCATCTCGTAAGTACAGCAACAACTACAAAATTTACTGGACAACTGATGGTTACGACTGGAGTTAAATCATATTATAAAAGTAAGCATTTCCAAAACCCTAGACTTAAGAGATCTAAGCATCTATCGCTTTTATCAATACTCTATAATCCTTTCCCAATTGTATTGTAATATTTTATTTATTGGTGCAGGTTTATAAAATGGAAATACAAATTCCTACATTTTGGAGACATGAGTTACATACAGCTGGAAACCTGAAGACTCTCGTTGTTACCGCAATTATGAAGGCGTTGAAAACCCAAAAATGTAATTACGTACTTCTTTGAATACTGATATCTTCTTGGGCTACTGAGCTTGAAATATGACTTTGAAATAAAACAAAAAAAAGATGATTCTCAATTATCTGAACACTGTCAGTCACCACACTAAATATCTTACAGACATATAATTGATCCTCACCCGCACCTTTAAATCAAGTAGTGGTTCCTTTGCTCCTAGCTTAGATAGATTGGTCGCATCAACTTATATACAGCGAGATCAAGATTGATTGTCCTGATCCTACACTACTTTCCATAACCTTGATATCAATATTTACATCCAATTTATAAATAAAACTAGTGATATAAAGAATTCTGGGGAATTTATTAGATGTCCCTAGATGTCAATCTGTCAAAATTGTTTTTTGTTGTTAACTCATTGCCGTGCGTTGTTAATTCCGTTTATTTCTTTATTCTTTTCGTTGTTTAATTATTTCTATACATAAAAGTCTTTTTCAAGACTACCACTGAAGGATTATATTAAGTGCAAGGTAAATAAAAAATATATTTATTGTTGTTATAAAGTTATTTTATGTAGAAATTGTGAATTACAGGTTACAGGTCAATAACCTCTATCAAAATGTCCTTTTCTCTTGAACAAGAGAAATTTATTATAGAAGCTTATTTTCGCAACTGTGAACGAGATGGTAATGCAGAATGGAAATATTCTCCAACGCTTTGTGCAGAAGAATGGATAAATCGCTTCCCTGATATGGAAGCTTGGATGGAAGGAATGATTGATGAAGAAACTTTAATTCGACATATAAACCGGATTATGCACCGTTTTCGTGAAACAGGGAGTGTTAGTAAGGGGAAGTCAAGCGGTCGTGGTACTGTACTTACGGAATATGTTGTTGCAGATGTGCGTACTCGTGTAGAACGTAGACCAAACAAACCATTACGCCAACTTGCTCAACAAACAGGTAATCGTAACAGTTATATGAAAATTACTTTGAAATATTAAATGAAAATTATTGTAGGTTTATCATATGGTACAGCTCACAAGGCAGTAAAGAAAATACTACACTTCCATCCATATAAAGTTACTGTCGTGCAAGAGTTACTTCCCCCTGATTATGAAAGACGAATTCAATATTGTAACTGGTTTAATGCAAATCTTCGCAATGATGATTTATTGGATCTCACATTATTTTCCGATGAATCGTTGTTTCATTTGTCCGGATACATTAATTCACAAAATTATCGAGTATGGTCTGTAGAAAATCCACACGTTTCTCAAGAAACGCAGCTTCATCCATTAAAAATTGGGATGTGGATAGCAATATCCAGGAGGCGGATAATTGGCCCTGCTTTCTTTGAAGATACAGTAACAGCAGCACGTTACCAACAAATATTAGAAACGTTTATAAACCAGCTTAATGATGAGGAACTGCAACGTGGATATTTTCAGCACGCTAATGCTACTGCTCATACAGCTGGAAGAACGGTTCGGTATTTAGAACAATTTTATGGTGAGAGAATAATCGGTGCAGGACATTGGCCTGCGAGGTCACCTGACCTCACGCCACCAGATTATTGTTTGTTTGGCATCTTAAAAAATACAATTTACCAGACTCGCTTGCATACACTAGATGAGTTGAAGGACGCTATTACTGTGGCAGTACGAAGCATTACACCTGAGCAATTGGTAAACATATTCGAAAATATGAAATAACGAGTAGATGCTTGTCTGGCTGTACATGGAGGTCATTTTGAACACATACTATAAATCTATTGTAATAATTTTAATTGTAAATTGTTTAATTGTGTAATTTTAATTGTTTAGTAAATGAAATCTTTTGTATTTACTTCTTATTTTTTATCGTAATTGATCTTAATGATAATAATTGATAATAATAGTATTGGTTACCAATACTATGGCAAGAGAAATTGACACGTCTTGTTATTTCTGTTATCAATGGTAACACATAAAACAGTAAAATATTTCAATTAGCATTCAGTAATTCTATTAAATTCCTGATGTTTATTTTGTATGAAAAGGATAAACTTTTGCATAGTTCAAATGAGAAAAAATAAACAATCCTTATAACCATTTCAATATATCTTTAATTAAAAACGAATTTGTTTTTCATGTTTTTAATTTCATACAAACCAAAGTGTTTCTAAGTTTTTGTACATTACTTTGGAGGTTAGTTTTTTTGAATGTCATCCGCACACCACTGCTTTTGTCCTGACTCTCAGGTGATGGATGTAAATATTGATATCAAGCTGGTAGAAAGTAGTGTAGGATCAGGACATTCAATCTTGATCTCCTTGTATTTAGATTGGTAATAATGGCTTGTCAGGAATTTCTTTTTATGGAATTATATACGGTGGAAGAAGTTACGACGCATTAATTCTAAGGGGTGTTAGAAGACATCAAAAGGAACAAAAAAGTCTTAATAAATATGTTTCTATGTTAATTAGCTTTCGAGTAATTTAGAAAAAACCATTGCCAATCTGGCAACCTTGCTTAAGTATCATCGCAGCTGGGTCTTGACCTTGTTTTAGAAAATCAAACAAACAAACTGATGACGACAGCCGTTGTTTAAAAATAATAAACAGCCGAAGCAGATTAGTCGGGTGACTAATTCTACGAAAATTCTAATCGGCACTGTTCTTCCGTAAACAAGATTTGTACGTTGTACGTTAAAACCATGCGGATTCATAACAAAACAACTGTAAAAATAAGACAATAATTGATCTATATTTGCTATTTATTATTAATTTCCCGAATATTTGCAAAATTTTTTGACGTATTCTGTTTTTTTTATTAAAAAATACTGTTTTGTAAAAAAAATTTGATTAAGGCACCTAAGTGTCACAAAATTAAAAAAATTTTAATGTAGCCAAAACAAGGTGTCAACAAAATCCCTTAACCTAATCACCGAATTTAAATTAGATAAATCTTTTCTTTAAAAGATATTCTCTTGTAAAATCATTAAAAACTGTTATTAGATAAACAGCAACTCGTGCTTTATTGACAAATTATTATTTCAAAGATCAACAAACTACGAACTCAGTATTATCTCACTCTAAAATGGTATTATTTACACAGCTCTGATCAGGCATTGATCCAAATATTCTTCATTAAATTACAAGGTTGTAAACAAAACGTGCTTTTTTCAAGTTCAGCAAACATCCACATCAGCATTTTGTGCGAATGTGGAGCAAATTCTAATACAAACTTTACAGGGTTGTCACGCATCTTGATTCAGTAAAATGAATTTTTAATTGTAAAAGGAATTCAATTTTACGCGGAAACGATATACGATACGGTAAAAGGTTTGTTGTTGTGATAGATGAGATGCATCTGCCGATAAAGCCCTATAAGTAAAGTACTATTATTAACGCGGCTGAATGATGTTAAAGATTCCAACTTTATTATTTTTTTCTAAAAAAGTATTAAGTTCTAGAACAAAGTTATACCAGACTTTTTTCTTCCTTTAGATTCCTTCTATCACCCCTTAAAATTAATGCGTCCTAGCGCCTTCCACGCTGTAGAAGAAGTTACTGCCTTATTAAGCGAAATTGCGACATACATATCTTGACAGAAATTCATAAATTAGTTAAATTTTTACAGAATTGCCAGTAAAAGAACGTCCTGGAGCACGTGCTTAACTGACTGAGTGCTAAAAATATTGGAAGATGATTGTAAATAAATAACTCAGATTTTTATCATACTTGTAAAGTCTTTACAGATTATTAAGCTTTTCTGTAGTTGTCGTTAAAAATAACACCGCCCTGTACCACGGACAAGTATGTAGTATTTACTTCAGTGGTTTGGAAATATTAATTACAATTAACATTTTTTCAGTACATTACATTAAAAATATCAGTAAAAGGTAAGTAATTTACTTTTAACATTTTTTTATGTTATTGAAAATACTACGAAATTTTACGTATATTTTTTTATATAAAGCGTAATTAAACAAATTTCAAGCGTTTACTTAAAATTTTCTGCTTAAACATTTTCGTTTAAAATCAACGTTGAGAGCGTCGAAAAGAAAAAGTTAATGAAGATTTTAAAAACTTTCTCATATTATAGACATCAAATATTTTTAATTAACTAATTTTCAGTATAAAGTGGGAAAATATTTTAAATTTTTTAGGAAAACTTTTAAGACAAATGAAAATAGAAGTTATCTTAAATTTATAATGAAGTTTCATGTTTAAAAAATAAAAGGGGTTGTTAAGCAATCGATCAATCAGTCGATTATGTCAAACTTTATGTCTGTTGGGTTTACAGGTTTTACCTACTGTAGATATGTGTAGTAAGTTAATCTGAGTTGTGTTAGTTTAGGTTTAAAAGTAAACAATCAAGATCACTTCAGTTAGGAATTAGAATTTAATACATTTCCAAACTAAGGCAGAAACATTTTCTAATGCTTTCAGAGCATAAAAGCTCGGTAAACAACGCGATTAGCGACGCTACTAGTAAATACATAAATCGAGTTTGAGGTTGCGATTGAAAGGAAGGCGTCTTGGATATTCATCAGATTATCTCAACGAGTTCTCCAACATTCCCTTAATCTTATTTCTTAATGTTATCGCCTACAGTTCCTTGTGACACGGCAGAGTTTCCAGCGGTTCTGACTAAAACTTTGGTTTAGTTAGGTTAGAAACTTTGTAACTTTCGTTGATTCGATTTTTCTTCAGATTACCTAAACAGATTCAAAAGGGAGCAAAAAGAATAAAAAAAATATCAAAAGTATGAATAACTTTTTTTTTATTTAGATGTTATCTTATAGAAGGGAGACTTAAAAGACTAAAAAAAAGGTAACAATGTTCAAAGTGAAACTGATCTTAAAATTGATAAATCAAAAGCGAAGTTATGCGTAGGTGTATCTTTTTCTTCTATAACATGAATCACATTTTACGGAATAATGCGAAAGCATTTTAAATTGGATGAGCGCTAAAAAATTCTGAACAATCTTTGTTTACACAGTACTTCTACCAATATGCAGAGAAGTATACTGAGGTGATATTTGGATAAATAAAATTACATTTATTATTTAATATGCCCCACAATTTTTTCTTTCTCCCAATAGACTGACTCACGTTTAATTCGATAGAGCATGAGATACATGAAATGTAAAAAAAACTTATTGATTCTTATACCTGGAAGAAAAGAACTTACTACCAATGCACTTGGACTTGGACAGCAGCAAACTAAACTCTATATGTGAAGAGAAAAAAATGGATGCTTGAATAAACATCAAATAAACACATAGATAAATTGAAACAGTTTTTATTTTTATTTATGATAGATAGAAAATCTAGTTCGAAAGAGAAAATCAAAAAAATACTTAAACAGAAAAGTTTAAAAAAAATGGAAAATCTTCTTTGAGCTTGCTCAAATGTGTTAAATATTTGTTACCAACCTGACATGGGGGTTGTAACTGGTCTCCATTTGAACAAACTGACATCAATTAGGTTTATCAGATAAGAAAAATATTTACAATTTCTAAATATATTTATCTAATGAAAAAGTAATTAATTTTGTAAATAAACAAATTGAACTTGTTTAAATGTTACAACTTTGTTATCGAAAACACTCGCAATTAAGAAAATAAATTCCGAATTTATTAAATAATTATCTTTATGATTTTGTTATTTTAAAAATTGAACCAAATCATATTATTTTGACCAACCCTGTATATTATATGTCAATATCCACTATTGCACTATCGATAATATAGAATCTTCCAAACAGCAGATCTCCATTCCATTCAAGGTCGAAAACCAAGTTGTTAAAATGGAAATCAATAAAAATCTTCTTTAATTTATTTTAATAAAATCGTTCACAATGTCATGTAATTGTTGAAGAACGAAAATAAATCATCTTTGATTTAGATATTCAGGTAACTATTCAATCCATAAACACTTTGTTAAAAATTGTCGATTGTTTACAAAAAAAACATGTGGTTATCACTTAACCTTACTTTATTTTGCAGATTTTTGGTCTGGAGTCGAGCATTGATACTCCCAATGCGTTTTATCGACTGAATTTGTTAATTTTTCCTGGCCTTTTTATATGTTTTACAGAAAACAATTGATAAACCAACAAATTTTTACAAAATAAAAACGAATCACCACACTCGTGACGTCACTAACGAAAAACATGTGTTCATAATTAGGACTAATTTTAAATCTAAAAAGACAGAAATGTAGCTGGCAAAATAACGATTAAAACAACATCGACACTTATGGTCTAAAATCAACATTAACTGAGAAAATCGTGTTTTAGCACCAAGATTAATGTATATTAATGAAGACATAATTTGAATTATGAAAAATTATTATCTCTGACCAGGATTCGAACCCGGGTTTACTGCTATCTAGGCAGATGCTCTACTGCTGAGCTATCGGAGATCGATTACTGGTGAAGTAATAATTCCTCATATAAGTTATAATAGTGTGTAAACACATAAGAGAGTACTAATTATAATTTGCTATGTTAAAGTAGGCTGTCGCTGATTAACGACAATTTAACCCACAATCACAGCTAAATTAGATTTTTGAATTATTACCATAAGGCATATAATATTAATAGTTTAATGATTTAGAAATATCGTGTTTTAGCACCAAGATTAATGTATATTAATGAAGACATAATTTAATAAATAAGTAATATTATATGCCTTATGGTAATAATTCAAAAATCTAATTTAGCTGTGATTGATTGTTGTTTGAATATATAGTTGTTCATCGAATATCTTTTCAAACTTTTAAAAATCATTTTAAAAATAATAACATTCATAATTTGATTTAACCTTGTCAATTTTAATTAATTTTGGAAATATCAAAAGAAGGTATCGAAGTATTTTATACTTACTGAAGGTGAAAGAAGATCTCTTTTTAATAAGCAACGTTAATTTGATTTTTACTTGATCGGGAATTTATATTTGGATTTTCGCAATTCGATTGATGTTTGAAGATGTCAGAATAATTTTTGACAGAATTGTTTGGATCAGAGATGGAAACCGATTAACAAGTTTGTCAAGCAACTCGAACCTAAATAGAGATGAGATATGTGGCGACAAATTTAAAAAGAAAGAGTGGGTTATTGAGTTAAAGTTTAATTTAATTTAATTTAGATACTTACATTTTATTAATTATAGAAAAAAGATTTGTGTTCTGGATAATATTTACAAATTTAAGTAATTTTTGTTGAGATATTTCAATAAAACGATAAATGAAAAGATTATTCATTTAAATAATTTTTTATTTGGTACTAATTAATAAGTTTAATTTGATTATTTGTAATTAGAAATTTATTTTCTTTCTCTTTGTTTTCTTTTAAATAAATAAAAAAGTTGTGATCTTCAGTATGTATTTTGTCATTTGTGTAATCTTATTTATTCATCAACCAGGTTTTATTTAAATAAGAATATTCTACATCAGCGACTCAAACCTGAGAGTCTCAGTGTAGTGGGATTATGTTACTCACTATATAATACATTTGAAAACTGGAGCATTATATAAAAATTTTAAAAGATAAGAAATTGTATTTTATGTCATCTCTTTTTGCAAATCATTTTTGTCAGCGTTTTTTTATAAATTCCCCTATAACTATAGTAATAAGTTACAGAAAAAGGTAGCAAAATGAATGTGCTGTACGGGGATAAATTTATTAGTGCTTCTAATTAAAAGTCCAACATCTTTTATATAAAAAAAACTCACTTATGTGTAAGGAAAGTTGAATTCAAAATCAAGATACACGCCTGTGTCTCTTATAGTAAAGGCATTTTCTAAAGAAATATTATTTGTAAAGTACGTAAATATGTAAGATTTCTTCTTTTGGGGAATTTCATCAATTTGTGCTTTTTGTATTGAGCTTTAAACCATTAATTTAGATTATTCTATTACAGATAAAATGATTTTCTGTAGCAGAACATTGGCATTTGACGAGGATCTTCATTTATGAATTTTTAAATCATCAGTCAATAGAGAGAAAGGAACTGTGGTTTAGTTAATCTTTATTATCATTAATATACACAGATGAAAGTATTGGTCCTAAATTGAACCCTTGAGGACACTCACTACCACGTTAACTAACTGCGATCTAGTAGTAGATAATTTTACAGCTTGTTCACTATTTGTGAGATAACATACCTTTTTCGATGATACTGACCACAAAAATTAGTAAATATAAATAGTCATCTTAGAAAGGGGCTTTAATTAGTTTAGGTTTGTGTAAAAAAAGTTAAGTCTATCAAAGGTTTTACTTAAGTCCAATCAATTTTCATACCTTTTTCAATGATTGAGTAACGTGGTTTTTAACAAAGAGTTGTTTTCCATACATTAAACGGGATGATATCTATCAAGATGAAAGAAGTTCTTTTCTATTTAGAACATCAAGTTGCAGTTGTGTAGCTGATTCCATTTTATTTATAGCTATAAGAACTCCATCTCCGCTAAATTTATCGGAAGATTCAGAGCTGCTATCTTTTCTAAATATTATGTTTGTCATCAAAGCATTCGCTAATATAATTTTCTTCAACTAACGACATTTCTGATAATATAATTATTAGGTAATTCTCAGACATTTTGTTAACATATACAAATATACATCTATCATATAAATCTATATTATAAATAATATAAAAAATATCTATAGTATAAATTTCTAAAATAATTACTAAAGTTGTCTGCGAACTACTTGGAAAATTTATTGTTGTTTTTTAACACCTCCGTCACTAGCACAAAAAAGATCAAGTAATTTGAATAAGCATTGAAAATTCCCTGCAGTTTTAAAAGAGTCGTAATTCTTAAGAAACTTTGATTTTAAATGTTTCATTTTTACATCAGGTGTAACATTTTCTATATCAGAATTAAATTTATCAAAATATAATTAGAGATTTTATTTTATATGCAGATGGATTAATTCAAGTTACATGTATGTAGAAGTGAAAATCAGCTTTTCAGAAAAGCGGCTGTAAAAGCACCTCAATCAGAAGAATTTCCAGCATTATTAGAATCAATAGAATTTCGTTTATTTTTATTCCCACATTGCTATTATTTGCATTCAGAATATCTGCTAATGATTTTTGTGAAGGCAAAGTCAAATTGAATGTAATTTCAGATTGTATTCGATAATTCAACATCTCTTTGAAGCAATTCAACTAAATCAACACATTACTCTCTCTTAAATTATTATTAATAACCGCTTTCTTAAAGTCCTTAATCTTTTCATTATGTAAATGGTTTGTTTCGTTTTGAACAATAGACTTTATCATATCGGCAAACGCACCGCTTAAAAGGAATATTATCACTTCATTGTTATAAGATATTTGGTGAAAGTGGAATTTCTGGATTTTGAATAGTGAAATCACCAGTATTTAACATATTTTTATATTTATAATAATTATAACACTTAACTAGGCCATTAACAGATATTGCAGTGCTCGACGCACTAATAATAATTAGAGCTTGTATTGAATTTACTGTATCTATTCTATTCGAGCTTCGGTAATTAATCATTACGTACACGGTGTCCCACTAAGCACTAAGTTAGACAATAGTCTAATGGTTAGATAATATAATGATTAAAGAAAGAAAATTCCTATTTACAATTTTTGTGGTACCTCTGTATTTTTGGAGAAAAACAGCGTCGAAGTTCAGTCCAATGTTTTTAAATTGAATAGTAAGAACAAACACACATTATACTACAAGTAATATCTTGAATACTATTTGGTTTCACAAATGTGCATAGTAGTAGGTAATAAAAGATAAATCGACAATAAATACTCTACGTACCGTTTTGTTATTATTATTTCAATGAACACAAACACAGCTGCGCACCTTCTCTGTAGTATTATTTTTCTTTCGATCTTTCAGTTCCATGTCTTGGAATTTAAAGTTTAGTCTTTACTTCTTTATTATCTATTGTTAACGGTTCAAAATCTCAAGATTCAATTTCATATAGTTAAATACGAATTAATAAAAAATCTTAGTACTGCCCTGTATAGTGAGGAAATATTTCGTTGCGTCTAAATAATAAATGTTTTTCTTTGCATTCTTAAATAAGCAATTGAAATTCTCATGTATAAAAATCATTTTGGGTGTAAGTTTTAGTTGAAAAGCAGTCTACAGTTATATAAAAAATATCAAGTTTATCCTTTAGTTAAAAGCACGTACTAAATCTATTAAAGATGAAATATGGACAGACTGCACTTTAATATCGTCTTTTCCCTTTGTGTTTTAAAGTTAGAAATGATATTTTGATCTTGTTAGGCATTCTATTCTCAGAATTTTGTATTTTGCAACCTAATAAAGGTAATTTAATGTGTCTAGGCTTTAAATTTACGGCATTGCATTTCCGGCGAAACCCTGATAAGCATTTATTAAAGGTAGAGTAGGATTTTAAATTCTTTTCTTATTGAATAAAATGACCGTCAGTATTTATATTAGTGGTGGTTTCAAAATATCCCTCTCCTAATTTATTAAAGTTGACATAGTTTTCACATCCCCAAGTCGAGTCAAAGACAGGAGTCTTACTGCGGCTTTTAAGCCCGAGCTGCGGGCAGTTGCCCTAAAGCCTACTGGCGTTCTGCGTATGTCTGCGTTTTTCAAATTACAGAGACAAAATTAAAAGGAGAATATGATTACGGTCTGGTAAGTGCGAGTTAGTTGTTTCCGATATCGTTTTGTGTTTTTCGTTTCGTTTACAGTACCGGAAAGCTTATGTGTTTTATATTACCGTTTAGTCTTTCGTGTTAATAAAATTAACAAATAATCCTAATAAAGATTAGTGGAGAAAATTCAATTTTGAATTGAGATTTAAAGTTTAGCACTTTGGTTAACGAACTGATAATTAAACCGGTGTGTCGTTACTTGACAATTTGAGAAAGTAATTTTAATAATACGAGTAGTTTCAACATTAAAACTAATCATCTTTGTCTTCTGTTTTCTATCGAAACATTTATATTGTGGAATTACCGAGTTAAAGAAATGCAGCCTTTTGATAATTAAATTCATGTCAGCGTGGAAACCCTTTTAATAATGGACGTTTCTTTTGGACTTATATTGGTTCAAATCTTTATTAATAAAGTGATACTGCCAACTTTTGTACGACATAATTACCGTAAATTTTAGTTATGAATCAACGGTTATAACTTTATCATCGAAACCAGTGATCTAAAGTTCTACAATTTTAAATGTGAAGAACTTTGTATCTAATGTTAAGTGAAAAAAAAAGGCATTACTGTGTGGTGTTATTTGTGGTTTATTGAGCTATATAACCTACCGTTTAACGAGGATTAGCTGATAGATTGTATCCTATCGTAAGTTTGTGTGTAATAAAATTTGTGTGTATCATTTTTATGAAAACTTTTTGTAAGTAAATCAATCATTAGAACTTTATCAAGATTGCTTTTAATATAGTCTTTTTAGACAGAAATATTTTTATCAGCGAATACATGTGAATTTAAACTAGACCTTATTGTAATAATGTTGGCTCAATCATTTGTTGAAATTATTCTATTACATTAACCTGCTTTAACGTCAACCTGACTAATTACGATTAGTTCATTTAATTCAGTGAATTTAATCAGAATCTTTTTTCGCTTGTGGATCCCGATCCTGATGACTAATGACTTTCAAGTGAATGGCGCCCATATTACTCTATTATTTCTAAAATCTTATTTTTTCTTTAAAATCTATGAGCTTAAGAAACCAGTACCTACCCCCTGAATGTCAATTTGTCAATAGAAAGAGATCTCCGTTAGTGCATAAATAAGTACAGTAAGTATCGTACTTTTGGTTTCAGTAAGAATTATGAATTTTAGTATTTTAGAATGTTACAATTGACAGTCCACCGTAGGTCTTCATTTTTCAGTCGTTACAATTGAAGACCATGCACGGGGCTTTTGTTTACAGCATTTTTCAGTCGCTACACTATGTACAATCCATATGAATTTGTTAAACCATAAAAAATGAAAAACCCTTACTAGCTCAGCTTTACACTTTCATAGTTAGTTAGTTGTTATTATTAATTAATAATTAGAAAATATTTATTTTGAAGAACATTAAGTATTCATAAGGATTGTGATTAATAGTTGCAATAACAACAAATTGCAAACTCCTTACAATGCAGTTTTTGGTAAAACAGTAGCAGTACTTTTTTTTTTACGCCTTATTTTTATATTATGTAGTTATTTTCTATGTAAACAAATTACCATCCATCAGGATCGTTCTACTAAACGTTCTATTCAAGGTACTTTTTACACAACACCTACAAATACCTACAATACAAATACAAATACCCCCAAACAATACCTATTAATTGATAGAATAAATTATCTAAACATGTTTTTATTTAATTAACTATTTATTTATTAATGAATAACAAATCAAACTACTATTATGATAATTAAATGGGCCAGTATTAGAATGATGTCATTTTTGCCCGCGTTACCTATTAGTACACAGGGGAATCCCCGGATTTGTCTTAACTACACTATTCCTAATAGAGCGTTTTATGTTTTTAACAACATCTAAAATGAAATTTATCCTTGCGCTCATTTAACATGATGTCACGTTTTGTATTGATGGCGTTAATTTCTAAAGAGTTTACATTTAATCCTATTAGACTTAACTCTGACCTACATCTATTATACGTACTTTTATAAAAACATCGTGCAAAATATTAGAGATTTTCAAGTTCTTTAATCAAAAAACGTTACTAAGGTTTATGTTTCTAACGACCTGAGAAGCTTATTCTTAAAGTTCGATCATTGGCTACTGTGTATGCATAACTTTTATGTTTAAAGTTCAACACACTTTAGATTAAAACCAGTACTGTAGTTTACAGATTTCAGCGCTTTAACGACTTTAATTTTCTCATTTCCTCTCTCTCTCTCTCAGTCATCGCTCTCTCTCATTCGGTGCCATCTTGGCAACTTCAGATTAATATTAACATTTTTGTTTCTTCCTGTTCGGTTGACGTCTTCACTGGACATGTATTTTTGATATTAATTTTGATATATTTTTTTAAATTTTGAGTACAGATTCTTTTAACAAACTTGTTAATTATAAAATGTTAGTATTTTGGCATTTTATATTTTTTGCACTTTTGGAGATCTATTCTATATATATTGCAATTTTAGACAGTCCGCCTGCAGTTATAAAAACTAAGGCTCGTTATTAACTTAAATTAATGTTTTTGTAGATGGTCATTTTAACACTCATTCATCAATTTTCAAGAATATAAGAGCAACTTTCTTGTTTTATTTAGTTACTAATTTTGGATTATGATTGTTCAATTACTGGTTCTATATTTTGCGAAAAAAAAGCTAACTGGGCAACTATAAAGAAATAAATACTTATTTATCGTGTACAAAATCAATTATTTGGTGCTATTATACACTAAATAGGCATATTTATAAAATGTATAAATTATATTATTTATTATCATTATTTCGTTATAAAATTTCAAATTCGTTGTTGTGTTAAAAGGTTTATACTTTACCGGTTCCTTAAAAAAGCTACTTTTAGTACTTCAAAGGGTTAAAGTTCTAAGCATTTAATTAAATAGAAGAAATTAATTTAGAATTACAATTAAAAGTTGTCTCGCCAATTTATTTCCATCTGAATTGGAAGAAAATCTTTAAATACCTTTTCTCGTTTAGTTTGGTAATTACTCGGCACTTTAATTTGGATACTGCATTTTAGATAACAGAAAAGTTTCAAATATTTGTCTTTCTCATTTAAAGTAGTACTATACATTGTGAATGATTAATTACTTAGTTTAATTGAATTCTGCTACGCAATTGAACTTCGAGGCAATGAATTTCTGGGTTTCTATTAGCGCCCTCTTATGGTTTCAACTGTAAACAATATTGCTAATAACTAATGTGTAAAATTCCCTGTTGCAGAAAATACATAAACTCGAATTTCTACCTCTTCTTACTTCTTTCATCTCTCTCGTAAACGCCCCCAGTTTGTAATATCCAGAATTTCAGCATTGGTAATAATCCTTCTTTAATAAATTTTCATTCTGTATCTCTACTGTAGTGTATTTTGTTTTCAATATTCAGCAAATTTTTCCTTTTAAAAAACACGATACGATTTTCTCTTTAAAACGACTTCAGCAAGCATGACGATAAGCTTTTTACCCTTGATAAGCTAAATGAGAAACTCTGAACAAAAATTTTCTTAATATTATTAAACGGTTGGGAAAACTTTTGTTTCTTACCAATTTTAGTTGTTTTCTTCTTTGTAGAAAGATGTGAAACAATTTTCAGTTAAATAAAAAGCAATGCGATTTTCCGGTATTCACATTTTAGGCTATTAGCATTCGTTCTTTCTGTTGAATCGATAATAAGCAAGAGCCTGTTTTTCTCTATAGCCCATTAAAAAAAAACAAAATACACTTTTACTGTTGTTTGGTTTTGTATTTTATGGAAAGATGTATGTACAATTTATTTTAACGACTGCAACAAAGCAGCCCTGATTAAATAATTGCGGTATGTGTTGTTTTGAATTTTGCTTCAGGACTTTCTCTCGGAAATGATTGCGATAGTTATAATGTAGATGATTTTATACATGAGTTCCGTGAAAATTAGTTTCCAACTGTAAGCGAGGCGTACCATACATATTATAAACCAATGTTTAATGTTTAACAGCCTTGGTAGTGTAATGTCTAGCGTGCTGGAATTTGACCCAAGCGGCCCGACTCCCGGTGCCGGCAGATCTGGTTAAGAATTTCTGCAGTTTTCCTTAGCTGTGACACAAATGTGGGATTTGCGCTGTTCCATCTGTAAGTCGGCTGCAGCCGCACGTAGGGCCTACGTAACAATAATAATTGCCCCCTACCTCCCGCACAAGCTTATAACTTCTGGGGCCTGGTTTCCAGGTTATGGGTTGTAGCAATTATTATTATTATATTACAGGGTGCCCATTATGTATGGAATATAGTATATATCTCGATAAATACCGACTTTATAAAAAAAATTGTTATATAAAAGTTGTTTAATGTTTTATTTTCCATAATAAGATAGCATTCAATTGTTTTTATTTCAGAAAACAAATGAGTAATGAAAAACACTTTAATTTTTTTAAATAGCAATGTACCCTTTCATTAGGCTCATTTGATGGAGATCTTTTTCTCTTTTCGATGACCTAAAATCTTAGTACCCTTATATCAGAATATTTTTGAAAAAAAAAAAATTTTATTAAGTTAATTTCACCAATAACATGAATCTAGATATCCGAGATCTCTTTCATTTGTCTTAACAATTGATTGTAGGCTTTTATTGTAACAGAAGTTTGTTTATTTAATTAAGTTGTTGGTACATGGAAAAATAAAAATTGTTCATTTAACAGAAACTGAACGTATAGAAATTTTAATTATGGTCGGTTATGGGGATCGCAAACGAACACAATTAGAAGTATGTGAAGTTTTTAATGAGCGTTATCCACATCGAGAACGAATCACCCAGTCAGTAGTTAGCAAAACCTTGAAACGGTTTAGGGAAACTGGCAATGTTAAAAATCTGGTGAAGACTGATCCGCAGACGTCTGCGATAAATGAAGATAAAAAGCTCGATGTTTTAATACAAATCGAAGAAAATCCAAACATTTCAACTCATCAGTTAAGTTTAAACCATGCCGTAAGTAAAGGTTCAATACAGAAAATATTACATTCAGAAAAATTACATCGGTATAAACCGACTTTATTGCAACAATTATCCGAAGATGACTACAATCGACGTGTTGAATTTGGGAATTTATGATGGAGCGAATCAACAACAATTCAAATTTTCTAATAATATTGTTTTTGCTGACGAGACTACGTTTTGTTTAAATGGAAATGTAAATAGGCATAATTGTCGATATTGGGCCGCTGAAAATCCCCATTGGATGATCCAAAATCATACCCAAACACCACAAAAATTAAACGTATGGGTGGGAATTTGTGCAGATCGCATAATTGGACCTTTCTTTATTCGTGGTACTCTAACTGGTGACCGTTATTTGCAATTATTGCAACAGCAAATTATTCCAGCTTGCCAAGCAAATCTTGATGATCTTTGGTTTCAACAAGATGGAGCACCGCCCACTATCATTTAGATGTACGCCGATATTTAAATGTAGTATTTCCGGTCCTTTGGATAGGCAGAAGAGGGTCTGTGGAGTGGCCTCCCGATCTTCGGATGTTACACCTTGTGATTTCTTCTTCTGGGGATATTTAAAATCAAAAGTGTATACAAACCGACCCCAGAATCTGGCCGAATTAGAGCAACGAATACAAAATGAAGCTGCAGCAATTTCTCCCAGATCGCTCAGAAATTCTTTTCAAGCTTTTCGTGATAGGTTGGGCCACTGCCTTGCAGTTAATGGTGAACATTTTGAATACTTATTGCCATGAAAACCATTTTATTGCTAATTTCGTTTTGTCTTCAAGCTTTATAAGAGACGTACATCATTTTCTGTTCATTTGATTTATTTTGTTTTTTGTTCATTTGTTTTGTTTTGTACATTATGTAGATGCACATCTGTTTATTTTAGGGTAATAATTCGAGATACTTTTGTTTTATACTTTAAGATTTTACAGTATTTATTGCAATTTCAAGAAAAGTGCGCATGAAATAGGCAGTTAATCCTTTGAAATATGGCGTAAATATTAATGTTTTGTACTAATGGAACTGTCGTAATGGCTTATTTATTTTTAATTTTATGTAAAAAGTAACCGAGAAAGCAGATTACGCAAATATATGCAAAGCTCAGAGAGAAAGAAACTGCTTAACCTATACATTTAGTATGTACATAATTCCCAAAAACATTATTTTGGCATTAAGTAGCGCATATATACAGTGTGGAAATAATGTAGAGGATAAATTCGATAACTTCGTTAAAATTAATTTTTTGGAAAAAAATCTCAAAGGGGTATAGCGATTTTAATTACTTGAGGCTATACTGTACCATTTTCAACTTGTTACGTCATTTGTTTTTAAAATTATGACGTCATCGAATTTTTTTAATGACAACTTATATTTTTTATTGTCGATTTCGGTAGTACTTTTTATTCTCTTTTCAACTATATACAATTTCAATATGTTAATTTGAAAAGAATTGAGAAAAGCTGCCCTAAAGTTCGAATATTAAAAATTCTTTAAATTTGCAAAATTAATCTAGTCACCGTATAAAAAACGTGATGTTTAAAAAAAGTTGAGGAAAACAGCCTAAAATTTTAATTAGACTAAAAAGAAACTAAATTGGTTAACAAGGAAAAAAACTCTAATAACAATAACATCAATTACAAAAATAAGCACAGAAATAACAGTTTTTATTGCACTAGATTTTCAAAGTGACGACCCTGTACCATCTGACATAACCCAAGGCGATTATGAAATTCACTTCTCACATTCTGAAGAGTTTCAGGTATCTAATCTAATCTCATCTCTTTGCTTGAGATCTTCTAAATTATTGGGTCGATTTTTATATGTATACTTTACTTTTTAAGTACCCCCATAGAAAGAAGTCATAGAAGAACTTGGTGCAAATGGCGTTGTACATTAATTGCATAATGAGGCGGAGCGCCATCATGTTGTAATCAAACGCTATTGCTTGGTAGCTCGGGATTGTTTGCATTGGGAAATAATGCAGCTAATGCAGGCATCAGTTCCAACTGTAAAAATTGCAGGTATCTTTCTCCAGTTAAATTATTTACGAAAAAAATGGCCCTATGGTTTGGTCACCAATAATCCCTGCCCATACATTAAGCTTCTGAGGATGTTGTGTATGAGTTTCCTGCATGCAATAAGGATTTTCTCTAGGCCAATATCTACAATTCTGTTTATTAACCATACCGTTTAAACACAATGTTGCTTCATACGAAAATAAAATACGCTGGAAAAACATTGGATCGCGAAGACAAATTTCCATCATCTGGTCCCAGAATTCTTGTCTACGATCAAAATCATTTTCTGCCAACTCATGAACCAATTGCAGCTTATATGGGTGAAATTTTTAAACTTTCAAAAATTTTAAAACTGAAGTGTGGCTCACGTAGTAGGCTCAAGTAATTAAAATCGCTATTGAGATTTTTCCAAAAAATTAATTTTAACGAAGTTATCGAATTTATCCGCTACATTATTTCCACACTGTATATATGCGCTACTTAATGCCCAAATAACGTTTTTGGGAATTATGTACATACTAAATGTATAGGTTAAGTTGAAATGTCTTTTCAATCCTACTAACCGTTGATTGTCTTATGAGTTGATCCGGGTACGTTTCTCTAAAAAGTTGATACACTTCTTGATGTGTTCGAATTCTGTCGCCATAACCAATCATTATTAACACTTCAATTCGCTGTTTCTCGCTCAACTGGGCCATTTTTATTAACAAAATAGTTTACTAAAGGTAAATTCTACTTTAGAACAAAAAATAGTATATTAAGTATCAAGAACAGTAAGGACAGTTTACCGATCGACGACAATGTCGCTTCGCTCAGTCGCCAATATTGGAGGAGATCGGTAAACTCCTTACTGTTTGAGATTACTTATACTATTTTTTGTACGACCATTATGAATGCAAAGGTATTAACTAAGGAAATATCCCCGAAAAAAATAGATTTAAGATAATTTATTTTTGCCCTGTATATCCACCAACCATTAAGTAGGTTTTGTCGTTACCATGGATACGTTTGTAATTACTATTATTTTTGAATGTCACGATATTTGTCAAACTCGTGAGAATGAGTGAATCTGAAAACGAATATAATTGGGATATTGAAGAGGCCTGAGCAAATTTAAATAAACAACGTACATTTTTTTAAATAGTCCAATTATTTAGAAAATAAATCTAAAGATCATGCATTTATTTTATAAATTACATATAATTTACTTACCGTTCTGTTTTTGACAGAACTGAACGGTAAGTAATTACTTACCGACGCGTTTTTGCTTAGCAACCAGTAAATATAACCTACTGTTCTAAAACCAAGTATGGTAAACAATCCGAAATAGCATGGTCGTACAAAAATAACATTTATTTTATTGTTTACTTCTGACAGCCGTAACTAAGGTTTTTTCATACCGCCGGCCATTATCGACTGTTTTGCAGGATTCAAAATCCGCCGGAAACATTAAATTCCCGGCCTAGTACTTACAAAAGTGACATTTGTTAAAAATTCACTAGAAGTGGGGTGGCAGCATTGATTCTTAATTTTCTAAATGTCAACAAGTTAGACAATTTTGACATAAATGAGAAATCAAAACCAGGCAATTCATAAATAAACAAATAAAACCTGTGAATAATAGTTATTTACTTTCATTAATAGATAATCCTCATCGGGAGCACTTGTAATAAATTTTTCAATGTCTTCAATCTCTAAACATTTAGATTTTTTCGGCAAGTAACCATCTTTTTTTTTTATTTTCAAAAAAGCAATTAGTTTTGAATAAGTTTCAATGTTGATATTGTCTTTAATATTGAGCGTTGACTTCAACATGGAAAATATGAACCATAGAGTTGCAGAATTGTTTTTTTTGATTTCTCATCAAAATAAGCAAGTAGAACATACTCATTGTAAACATTATTCGTATTATTGCTAGCACACCATTTCTTAAATTCGTCATAAGCCTTCCAACATCGAGTTGCAGATTTTGCAGGTAATAAATTCTTTATGGCTGCTTCAGCTGCTTCTTTTATATGAGCTGGCGTTTCCATAATTCGTTTAGTATTAGCAAATTAATTATTTTCAGAAGAAATGTCAATTTAATTCGAAATTTAAAAATCAAATGTGCAGTGAAAGGTAGGTACCAACCACAAAAAATTAAATCCCCAGTTATTTACTTTCGCTACTTTTTTACTTTTAAAAAATGATTTAAATTTGTTGGCATGAAAAATTTTGTGGATTACACGTCCAGAAAATGTTTTGCGAGTGCTCGTGTGCTCCGCCTCGGCTACGCAATACCACTCACACTCGCAAAATATCATTTTCTGGACTAGTGATCCAAATAACTATTGTTTTATACGGTGACATTTTGCAAATTAATTAATATTCGAACTTTAGTGCAGTTTTTCTCAATTTTTTCAAATGTAACATATTGAAAATTGTATACAGTTGAAAAGAGAATAAAAAGTACTACCGAAACCGACAATAAAGAATATAGGTTGTTATTTATAAAAAATATCAATGACGTCATAACTTTAAAAACAAATGACGTAACAAGTTGAAAATGGTACAGTATAGAGTCAAGTAATTAAAATCGCTATACCCATTCGAGATCTTTTCCAAAAAATTAATTTTAACGAAGCTATCGAATTTATCCGCTATTTTATTTCCACACTGTATGTGAATATCCTCTCTTTTTGCCTTTACAATAACAGACTGTGATGTACAATTTATAAATATTTAATAAAAGCACCTGAAAATCTGCGCATTTTGTTCACAAACAAAATTACGAGCATATCACAGTTTTTTTTAATAAAGAATCCCGGAGCTTAACAAAATGATAGTGAAACAATGAAATAAAACACAAAGAGAAGAATTAAAGTAAAGAACGAAGTATACAAAGGTGTGAAGTTTCTCATACTTGGTGCTTTGTTAATTTTGTTGCCTTTTTTACGTAAAACATTAATTAAACCTTTTTACTGCACAAAAGAGTGTTGAAATATACACACCAACAGAGAGAATACTAAATAGAATAATTTGAACAAGCACACAAAAAATGCTTAAAAACAATGTTTTCTCAACTATTTAATTATGCATCCACAAAAGCTTTTCTACAAGAAAATCATTCATGAAAAGTTTTTAGTTACAGAAGAAAAATTGAATTAAAACTTTAGGAACTTCAGTTTACACGTCAATTGTAATAAAATTACAACTTTGTTATTTTTCCGTTAAAAAATTTTAATAAAAAGGGAAATTTAAGAATCAACCGAAATAATTAATTTTTTCAATACCAAGACATCCAATTTACTTAAAATTTTATGAAAAAAAAAAGAAAAAGGCAATAGTTATTTGAATACAGGATTTTTCTTAATAAATTGCATTTCGAAATGAAAATCAATAGCATGCTGCTTTGTGCACTTCCTGTGTTTTTCTCGCTCTTGTTACAATTTTCCAAACCACTCACCGACTTTGCTTGGAAAGCAGATAAATGGAAATGTTTTATGCAAATGTGTCTCTCATGATTGTTAAAATGACGCTGAAAAACAAATGCGAAGAAAGCCACTTACGCACTTTTATTGGCATAAAATGAGGTTCGACATTTCTTCAAGTGAAAAGTATCTTTTATAATATTATTGTAAAATAAGGTTGAAGCAGATTGTAGTTTTTGAAAAAAAAGAATACATTAAAGAACACATAACATAAAACAATATTAGCGATCGCTTCCATTTAGAACATATTATACTTTTTAAAAATAAGCATTAACTTAAGACGATGTAATTGTAATATTTGGGTCTGTTAACTTGTTTTACCTATTTTTTTATTCCTTCCAAATAATAGGTTTTCTCAAGGCCCTAAAATAGGGGTTTGTTTCAGTGATGACCTCTTCATTCGACCCAAATCTCTTACCGCCCAGCCATTTCTTTAGGTTTGGAAATAGGAAATAGTCACAGGGGGCTAAATCTGGAGAATATGCTGGATGGGGTAGCAGTTCGTAGCCCAATTTATAGATTTTTGCCATGGTGACTACACACGTATGCACCCGTGCATTGTCTTGATGGAACGAACCTTTTTTCTTCTTACCCCTTTTCAATGTAATCGATGTGAATGACACCGCGTCCATCCCAAAAAACTGTGGCCATGACCTTGTTGGCCGCCAGACCCACCTTGGTCTTCTTTAGCGCACGTTCCCCGGAGAAACCCACTGTCTTGATTGTTCTTTGGTCTCTGGTGTAGTGTGACGGATCCATGTTTCGTCTACGGTAACGAAACGCCGCAAAAACTAGTTCGGATTGCGGCTGACCATCGCCAAACACTCCTTTGAAGTGGTCAAACGGTTGCGCTAATGGTCGAGTGTGAGCAATCGCTGCACCCATCGTGGGGATATCTTTTTCATGTCCAAATATTCATGTAAAATGTGATGTACCCGCTCAGTTGAGATACCTACAGCCTCAGCCACCTCACGCACTTTCATTCTCCGATCGTCCTATATCATTCCATGGATTTTATCGACGACTTCTGGCGTGACGACCTCTTTTGGGCGGCCTGAACGTTCGACGTCACTTGTGCTGGTACGACCACAACGGAACTCAGTAAACTACTTCTTAACCATTCAAATTGATGGTGCAGAGTCCCCATAGTATTTATCAAGCCTTTCCTTGGTTTCGGTGATGGTTTTTTTTACGCAAAAAAATAATGCTTAATCGGCACACGAAATTCACATTTTTCCATTTTTGTTAAAATTCACGAGCTTGTTTTCTTTCAATGGCTGTCAAACACAGACTAAATGGCGCAGCCTTCTCAAAATTTTACAGTAGTCTATTCATATATGGCAGTTGACGGGAGCAGTGTTGCATTTAAAGTTACTGCGCGGGATATTCAAAAAGTCACTGACTTATCAAACCGCCCTCGTAGTATTAACATCTAGCACATACTCCAACCCTTCCGCTGTTGATCTTTAGTAAATAGACGAATCAAGTATTTGAAGTAAGCACCGACTAGCACCTAGATTACAAAGCAGGCACTAATGCCATTCACGAGATATTTAAGAGTGAATTCGGGAGCGTCCAAGTTAACGCAGTTCCGCCAATTAGTTCTATCTCTTTCAAAATCTAGCATTAGGTATCCCACAGCTAGCACTGGCTAGTGTCAGTGTTAGATAGCTAACACCGCAGTAGGGATGAAAATATATGGGCTAAAAGATTTCCTGCTAGTCTTGCAGCTAGCACTGAGCAGCACCTAAACGCTAAAGACGACATCAATACCATTAACAAGATATTTGGGGATTAAATCGGATGGGAGTGCAAGTTAGATCGAGCACCATCAATCTAATCTATAACGTTAAAAACCTAGCACTAGTTTTCTATAAGAAGCACTAACTATAGTCAGCACCCATATTGGAAAGTTGACAACTAGCACCAGTTTAAATTGTAAATAGGTAAATCCTATACTAGCACTATACCTGATGAGCTAGGACTTATTTTCAGAAATAACACCAAAACCGTTTATAAGTTATTCGAATTTAAATTTAAACGGCAGCTCTAGGTCATAAAGGTTTTGAACGACCCTAAACAACATTTCTATCTTCTATTCTTATAAGGTATAAAAAAGGAGAGATAATGGTGAGTTACAATAAACGCGAATACGCATGCGATGTTATACTAGAAGCGTTCAATAATTTATCTCCTGGGTTGTAACGATAAGTTTTCGTTACTCTAAATTACTGAATCAAAACATAACATACTGAACATACGCCGCCCGATGGACGTCACTGTAACCTATATAAAAGTCAAATACTTATTATACAACTCAAAGATGCACCGGCTTAAGACATCTTATTGACGAATTATACTTGAGGCGTAGTTCTGATTTCCATAGCTTGCGAATTGTAAGGAAAAATAAGGTTTTATAGACATTATAAAAGGATATGGGAGCCAGTTATTCGAAGTCATCGAAATTCTTGTCTAAACCCTCGAATAACAACGGATTCAGATTATATTGATTAAGATTAATGAAAAAACTAATCATCATTAGTTTAATTGATGTTAAAGCAAGATAGGAAATTGAATAACTTCAATTAATGCTAGGTCCATTATCACCATAGTAGGATTTAATTTAAATGTTTATTTATTTGCAAATATAATATTCACTTGCCTTCCATGACAATAATAATAGTTTGGGTAGTAATACTCTAATAAGAATTCTTATTAAAGGAAAATATGGACATAAATTTACAAGAAACAATTATTAGAGAAAATGGCACAGATAATTTTTTACATAAAACTTACTTCTTAACTTAATTCTTGATACGTTGGTAGAATTTTACAGTTCTTTTAAATTTCACAAACAACACTTGCACAATAATGCCCTTGTTTCACTTAACACTAGGTATAAAATACCTCAGAAATTATAGATGTAAAACAGGAAGAACTTGGAAAGTACATTATAATCGCTGATACCGTTTTTCTTTACCCAAGATCACGATGTCCTCAACAATTGTTTCTTAATAGCAATTTCATTAACAATCCCTTAATGAATAACTAAAACCCAATAAATTCAACAACTTCCGTCGTTTATGAAAAATTATCGAAATGATACTTGTGGGTGTCTCAAATTATTATGACAAACTGGATCGAAAAGATTGGTGCTTTATTTTTAAACTTAACTAACCCTTATATTCCTTTTAAAGATTTTAAATAATCACTAGGAATATTTTACTTGCTACTAAAACATTTTCATTACGCGTTTTAACTTCGAACTTCTTCTGAAATGTTGACATATTACTAGAAAGTCTTTAGTAACACTGGTCAAATTAATTTTAATAACTTGAAGAATTTAAACGGCATTAAAACCCACTTCGGTATCATAAGTTATTCGCAAATAATTTTATAATAAACTCGACGATAAACAAATAACTATAAAACAAACTCTGAACTTAACTAACGGCAAATAATAGATCACACTAAAATCTTCTCCAAAATCTCTGGTATTTGACAAATTCACAACCGCCTTCACTAGGTGCCCAAACGAACCTTTGGAGGCGAACCGCTCCACAGAGGAGGCCCGAGGCCCGCTATGTAACCGCCATCACCTTGCTCGGTGTGGCTTCTTACCAGACTCTCATGCGAGACTGAAATTAAGGAAGCAACCCTATACTGAAATTGAATTTAAAAAGAGGGAAAATTAAATACCCAATCAAACACGAGGCTAATATTTCACACGTAGTATGTTTCAACACGTAGGAACTTTCTGGAACATTCTAGATCTTAGAGGGGAATTCATTGGACTTAAAAAAAGCTGCTTCTCAGTGTGTAACTTGATATTTTGCAGGTGGCCTCAAGCTGTTTTTATTTGTTGGCGTGCAGAAAAATTTATTAATATAAATTGAAAAATAAATCTATAAGTATAAACTAAATGTCTTTTTTAACATTAAATTCCTTTTTTAAAAGACGATATTATTTTGGGATATTTTTATAAACTTAGTTTTGTCGGTATTTTCGCTACGAAAAATAAATTGTAACCGTGGGAATGTTTTTGCAGTGAACTTTGATATTTACGAAGACGTCATTTGCTTTAAGATAACTCCTGCATTTTTGTTCTAGAAACAATTTCATCTGTAAGATCACTTCGGGGTGATCTTTGGTATTAAAGAAAACACCCTTTTAATTCGAAATATCGTCTGCATTTTTAACCCAACTGAATATGTTGAACTACACAGTACTGTACTAAGATTCCTTTACTATTTATGCATTTAAAAATACATTTTAAATTTAAAATTGGGAATTTGAACACGTTACAGGGTATAAAAATAAATAGCGTTCGTTTTTAAACAGTACCTTGCGCGTTGAGACATGTATCGAGTTAGCTCATGCATAATACCAGTTCAGTGCAATTCTAACATTCAAAAAGACGAACGAATCTAGTAAAAAAATTACTCGATTTGATGTACCGTTCCGTAATCAAATTTGTCTCAAAGGAAGGGAACAAGCCGAAGGAAATCCATTAAACGCATGGCTGCAGTTTAAGGCGAGTGTCGTTGTTTTTATTTTATTTTTATTCTTCAGTAACCCAAAAATACAACGAGCGTTGCCCAATTACTGTATTAGGGGAAATCCCAAAACAAACATAAATTAAAGTTTTAATTTACAAATTTTAAATTATTAAACAATTAGGTATAATGTAATAATATCGAAATGCTAAAGTTATAGATTATAGATTTTAATAATTTCCTTCTTTTGGCAATCTTTATAATATTAAATTCTAATCTTATATTTAATTTTGATCTGATCAAAGCAAGTGAATAATAGTTGTCGAGTTAGAAAAATCTGTAGTATACCTAATCAAGAAGCCGAGATTTATAAAGATGCTCTTACGATGTTATCAATGTGACTGTCTTAATTGCAAAATGTCATGCACTTGTATTTACTGATATTAAGATTAAGTTCGTTGTCTTTACCCCATTGATATAATAAATTGACTCGAAAACATTACATTCATCATATGTCGCTATCTCTGTATGAACCTTTACATCAGTAAACATAAAGCATTCACAATTGTTACAAATTGAAGGAAGATCATGGATAAATGTTAGAAAAAGTAAAGGTCCCAAGTTGCTACTCTGAGGTACTCAGAGTACGGAATTTTGACGGAATAAAAAATATTTTAGAAGATTGTGCATTGGTCTGTACTAACTGAGATCTATTATGTAAATATGATTTAAAAACTCGTAGTAGGTTTGCCAAAAATGTGATTGAATGAAATTTAATTAGTTAAGATTTAATTAGTAACACTGTCAAAAGCATTATCAAAATCCGTGTAAATTGCGTCCACCTGTCCTCCTTTGTCAATTACTTTAGTGGAGTATTCAGTAAACGCAATGAAATTGGTTTCAATCGATCTTCTATTCATAAAACCATATTGAAAATCAGTTATGATACTTTTAACTAGCTGAATACGTATAACGCTCCTCGTATAACATCGAGTGTGTAATTCGTCCTTATCGTACCTCCATTAATTTTCCTTCCTGTACCTTACAAAAAGAAAAAATGGAAATATTATCCATAATTTCTGAAAACTAAATAAGTGCTAGCTCAGCAGCTATACTGCTAGCTATAGGCATTCGATTTACGTTGAAAACCGGTGTAGAGGTGCTCAAACTGTCAATCATTATACATATTTTTATCCCTAAAACTAACACTACAGTGTTAGCTTTCCAATACGGCTACTGACTAGTTAGTTATACTTAAAACTCTTATATTTTCACATCTATTGTGGTGCTACCTATCTAACATGGGTGCTAGCCTAGTGAGATATCCAGTGCTAAGTCTTGAAAAATAGAACAAATTGGCTGGGCGGGCGCTAGGTTGACCTCTACTGATTCTGCCCTTAAATATCTTGCGAATGGTATTAGTGTCGGCTTTGCAATTTAGGTGCTAGCCAATACTTGATACAATAGATTAATCTATTAATAATGTACGAAGGGTTACCAGAGGGGTCTAAGTTAGACCCCTCCCCCCGGTAACCAGTTTAACGGGGTAACAAAAAGCCGGGTTAGACAGTCTAACCCGGCTTTTCATTCTAACCATATCAATGGGTCGGTGTCAATCAGTGGTGTCCTAATTTGGATAACACGACTTTTTCAAGGACACTCCACTTAATTGAACTTGATTAAAAATATATGAAATTCTATTCGCACCCATGCATAGTAACTAAAGCAATCAGATTTAGTGACTTTTGTGATTTCCACAGTACTCGGAACTTGAAAATTGTTGTAGTGTAGATCGTGCTCCTACTTTGCATCTAGGTTATGAAATATAATTTCTAGGTTATGTTGATTTCTATCAATTAAAGGTAAAACACCCCGAAAAAAATTAACTTTTACAACGATAAATTAACTCCTATATAAAATGTGTCATTTAATGATGACAGTTTTGTAACGCCTGTTCCTCATAACCAGACTGCATCTAGTACGCTTACGTCACTTTAATGTCTGCCCTGTCAGTTATAATTATTTATAACAATTGTGTATTTAATAACTGTTCATTCAAATAATTTAATTGTATCAATAAAAATAATTATTGTTGTTGTTCATTCATATATTCAGTCGTTAATTTATCTTGCCAAAAAACACTCGAGCTTTTCTTTTAAGGATAAATTTCTTTTTAACTCAAAATTTTTCCATCGGTAGTTTTGCTCGAAAAACTGACTTAACTTAACTGACTTAAAACCTAACCTAACCTAACCTAACCTAACCTAACCTAACCTAACCTAACCTAACCTAACCTAATCGGCTTTTACAGTCTCAGCAATCATTCGAATGCTCATACGACGATCTCCGCGCACAATTCCATTGATTTTGGTCACTGTTTGCGGAGTTGAAACAAAGACAGGTCGACCTGGACGTTTGTCATCTTCGGTGCTCTCTCGGCCTTCAGAAAACCGTTTATACCATTCGAAAACACGCGCACGAGATATTCCCACCATAATTCTCACCATAGGCCTCTTTCAACAACTTATAGCACTCAGCCGGGTTTTTTTTTTAATTTAACGAGAAATTTCACATTGATCCGTTGCTAGTGTTTTTGGTCACACATTTTTATCGGCACTAGAAAAAAATACGTTCGTTTCTAGCCTCTATAGAAAAAATACTACTACAGCGACAAAAACGTGTTTTCGTACTGGCATAGTAGATACTTCCAGCTATACAACGCTGCATTCGTTTCCCCCCTACCCCTCTAGGACGTATTCTGAGCGCGCAGTCTCGTTATTTAATAGCCAGACCTCGTACATGTTGTGATCTGGTGGAGAGCCTTACCTGTGTCGCAGTTAAACAGTTTTTATATATTCTTGATCGGTAGATCAAGATTATTTCAAGGACATCCCAACCACGATATTAGAATAAACATATTGTGACCTTCGGGCTCAAGGCCGGTGACCTATATGTAGTAGATGTGCAATTTATAAATTCTTGATTGACAGACCAAGAGATCTTTGAAACGACACCCCACTTGATGGGGTTAGAATACAAAGCTTAATATTTTGTTTTTGTGACAGATTTTCTACATGAAATAATTATTTTCATACTGCTGATAGTCGCCCGGTAGCTCAGTTCGTAGAGATACCGCCTAGAAAGCGAGTATTACATAGCCGAGGTAAAACATTTATCAACAAATAAAAATTAACCTTCATCTAAGATTCTATATATGCACATATACAGAGTGTTTAATTTAAAATAAAAAAATTTAATGGCACTGTCGGTAAAACCGAAAGTGCTTCAATGTTCATATATGCATTCGGAAATTTGTTTACATACTGTATTTTAACTTTTTAAACTTCATTCAAATCGATTCATAAATAAAAATTCTATAAAGATGAGAACATGGTGTGGGACACCCCGTATAATAAATACCAAAGGCAACACTCTTCTTTTCTTGCGTATGTTTCAAAAAGGCTATTTGATTGATTAAAATAATACCTGGCCTAGTACTTAAAAGCAATTACATTATGTGTACCTTACAAGTATGTATTACTCTTCAAACTGTCTTCTGTATACAGTGTACACCTAAACCCTTTATTTAAGTAATATTTTCAAAAACAAATATTTAGTGCGTGTTATAAGAAAGGCTTTTCGACTAAAACTTTATTCAATTTCACGAAACTGTTTTTCAAAAACCATTTCTATTGAAAATAACAGATGAAACGGTTCTCCAAGGAGTACCTACAGAGACCAAGTCTCAAAGCAACCGAACTTACCGAGTGTATGACTCCTGAGAGAGATAACATTTCGGCAAATGTCATACACGCAAGCAAACTGAGATACACCAAAGACTAAGGGTATTAAACACGACCTTTACATTATATTCAATTTAAAAATGGAATTGGATTACGATTATGTTGAGGTTACGAAGTAATATAATATTTTAATATTGCCTAATATAATAACGAAAATGGCTTACTGGTGTCTAAAAATATAAATATATACTTTCTTTCACGTTGAAATAGCTTATGTTAGTGTTTTTCCAGCAAGGAGAGAATTTTCAACCTTCTAAAGCCTAGATGATTATTTAAAACCACCGGGGCTGAAATTAATTTAAACAAAGAACACGTACTGTCTGGAAGGTAAATTAAGATTTTTTTTATTTTTCGAAAGTTAAATAACCTCTCTATCTTTTTTATTTCGAGTTTTCATTACAATATTTAAAGTGTTATCAGCATATCTACAAAGCAGTACTGCGACTGTCTAGACTTTTACATACTATCTACCACCCCATCGTTATATTTTTTCGTTTACGGCGAAGGTAATTACACTAATGTTTCCTTTAGGCTTTGGTGTGCAAAATACAATGAGATGTACCAGGTGGCGAACGTAAAGGAAGTGGAGTTTAATAGAAAAATAAAACCAATTAAGCGTTATTGATATTACATATTAATAAAAAAAAACAATATAAATAAATAGCAAGAAAATATGGAGATACTCCAGATAAAAAGGTAGATAAAACTAACAGTCTCGTAGTTAAATGTTATACTTAACGTTTAATTAATTAATTAAATTCAGAAGTATTAAAGAATCAAAATGCAGATCAATAATAGAGAAAATTATAGTATGAGCAAAAAGTAACTCCATCAAAGGTGCCTTTGGAATTTTAAACTCATGTGCATTATAACACCAGAAAATTATATCAAATTAATAAGAACTGTTACTGTCAAAGGACTCTGAGTATCTTGTATAATTCACTAGTATTATAATAGTTATTTATGTATTAAGGGCGTAAGAAGGCTTTTATGGCCGAAAGCCCGAGGCGTTAGCTGAAGGCTAGGAAAATGCTGTGGGCCATAAAAGGAAGTTACGCCCGCTATGCATACACTATTTCATGCACAGATTAACTTTTTATCTCAAATCTATTATTGTGTAAAAAATATAATTAAATAAGTACGTAGGTACACCAAACCGCTGTGCGTATACTTATGTGCTTATACGAAATACGTTACTATAGTTTCTATTCCAAGATATTTAATCTCAGCTTATTTTCAATGATGATAAGTTTACAAATTATATTAAGAACCAATTAAGTTCTACAAAAAAAAACAGCTCTGACATTTAATTAACGTTTCTTTATTGCCCGTCAGACCATAAAGAGGCTCTTGGGCCATAAAGAGACGGTTATGTTTAGATGAATCTAGCAATAACAGTCTAATTATATTTTATCTGTGCATAAAAACATTTATCAACCGTTATGGACATGATCATTATCATTTTGTTAAATAAAAATATACTTTGAATAACGACAGAATAATGGTTTCCTAAACTTCGTACACACATAAATAACGATTTTAGTACAGGCAATGACATTTCTGTATCATAACCGTAAGAAGGCTCAAGGCGCTCAAATTTTACATGTGCTTATGAGACAAGAAAGAAACTCAATATAATCCAAAGCTGAAGTTGCTAATTCAAATAACATAAATTTTGCGGACGGCAAAACCATTAATAATGCTTTACATCTATTGCAGCATTAGAACTTCCAAATTAAGAGGATTAACGATTCTTTTTAATATTAATGCTAAACGAACGTAGGTTAAGATGGCAATTTCAATTATAAAAGACAAAAACCTCAATTCTCCTCACAAAGAAATATCTATTTCATTATATTCCAAAACTTTCAAACAATGATTCAATATTTTCAGGATTTCACAAAACCATTTAGTGTACTAATTACACAATAATTAGCCCATCAAAAGGAATGTTCGCTGTTAAATAACAAAAATTAAAACGGCACCAAAGCTAACATCTTGCGTTGTCAAGAAATTTTCGACAAGAGCATGTTTTAGAAGGGAATCGGGTAACGGGCGGTTGCTTTCCCGCCACAAGACGCGTCTAACATTTAATAGAACGCTAGAAAACCTATCTATATAGGCATTATTGAAAAATCGATAATTTGTAGTTTGAAATGCCAAACATCCATAGATGGCGCCATAAAAAATATTAAAATTGAATTTTATAGTATACAGAGTGACTCCAAAGGATGACCCAATAACACTTTTATCAATATACGAGGTGACATTAAAACAAACAAATAACTAGACAGAAAAAGACGACGTGCGATTATCATGACCAGGTACTCAAAAAGCTTTAGTTTAATTAATTAACATTATTGACTCGTACTCCCCAAAAAATCAATTTAACATGATTTTACAACAGCAAAACTGACAGAAGAACATCGTCTACTATTTAACTCCAGAACTCTTAACTCGGAGAGCTGATAAAGGGAGCTTCGTGGTTCCAGAACAAATGAAAATTTGGGGCTTCCAGAAAAACAACGGTGCCAAAACAAAAAACGTTGACGGTACCACAAAAGCAGGTACTAGACAAAAACTCCAAAGAGAATAACTGTATTTTAGTAATTTGGATAAACAAACGTAACTTTCAGGTTTCATGGTTTTCAAAAAGGGGATCATATATTTGATTTTCATAACAAAATGTTGAAATCGCGGCGATCTTGACTTTGGAAACAACAAACCAATATTTCCAAATTTAGGGATTACTTTTTATGCACCTAAATGCACTCTAATTTCTCCATCAAAAGAGGGATTTAAACACAACAAACCACAATTCAAATTATCGCACATACGCGAGATGCTACCATAACAATTACCAATTACAATTACCATAATAATACCAACGGTACTATCGATTGAAGTGGAGTGATAGTCACGTGGTAACCCAAACTTTTTTTAATAGGCTAGCTGCAATTATGTCTTACCGCGCAATGTAGTAATCAGGGCAGCGGAAAATCGCTATGACCCTATTTGGAAGCTCGAAAAGTCGATGTTTTTGTATTAAGTCGCGCAAACTTGGTGGCACTATTTAAAAATATAAATTCGGGTTTTATCGGAAAATATTAATTGAGCTGATATAGAGAGTGCGTACTCTAATCTTTGTTGTTAAATTTGAAAGTTCTGGTTTTGATCTGCCTTTCTTAATAATAATTTGTAATTTTTTTCCAAAACTGTATGCGAAACATTCTTTATTAACAATTTACAAACTGAACAAAAAATCGTCCCGATTCGGCTATATCGAAGGTACTCGAACCTTTCACTGAAGCAGCTGAATTTGCAGTCGTGACGATAATGCAATTTTAAATTTGCATATAGGCAAACTAAATAGAATTATTTGTCTTTAAAAAAATCCAAGTTATAAATTAAAATAATAAAATGCGACAAAATACAGTCTCATTCGCAGATTTACATTACTTAAGTAACATTAAATTTAACAAACACTAAATCGAACAAATAACCAAATTATAATAAATAAACATTTGGGCATGAAGCACACTAAAAATCACGGCTAAACAATGCTCACCAGTCAAACAGCATCGTCTACTATATCACCCCACGCTCGCTGATTCACGCCAAGGCTAAGAGAAGAGCATTTATAAGCAGTGCTTATATGCAGTGTATCTAACACATTTGAATCGGTATTACCTTTCCGTGCAAGTTTAATGAGCCTAATTTAAAATAGTACTCTTAATAATTATACTTTTTGCTGTACGGAATTGATGTTGAGCTTTAAGTTGATTAAATATTACAAAATTTAAATAAACGATTACCATAATTTTATAAAAATATTTTTGTTAGCATTGGTTTTTATTTTTAATAAATTCTCAAGGGAAGCATTGCTTCCCTTGCTTCCATGGACCGCACGCCACTGGATTTAGCACAATGATTGCTATGAAAATGACAAATCGACTGGCAGTGAAATTTCCGTGGCAGGAAAACGATTTTCCGGATTATAAAATATTAAACCGATAGAAGATGCCGGCTGCTAGAACAATCTCGGCTTGGAAAATGTAACATAACTTTTTTCATCGTTATAACTTCGAAATGTAATTTACCACAATGATTGCTATGAAAATGAGAAATCGGCTGGCAGTGAAATTTCCGTGGCAGGAATATGATTTTCCGAATTATTAAATATTAAACCCATAGAAGATGCCGGCTGCTAGAACAATCTCGGTTCGTAAAAAGTAGCATAACTTTTTTCATTACCAACATTGTCAAGAATATTTCTTGGAGTATTTAGTATTTAGTATCCTAGGATTTGATGATAGGAGCTTGTTCGGGAGATGATGATTCAAAATCAGATCTTCAAAGCTATGCATAAGACTAATTCCATCAGTAGTTGCCCATTGTCAAATTTTAATATAAAGACTAATATTATAGTCGAGAAACTCTGCTAAGCGTGGCCCTTCTATTTCACAAATGTTGTCATCCTCCCGGCCGACATCCCAATTATTGGATCATCATCATTGGCGTTTGACTATTACTTCTTCATATTTGTTGACACTTCTTTCGTAAATGTGGTCTGTTCAATCAAATTACTGTTATTGGCTTGAGAGTTTGATTCTTCCAGTATTCTTTTAAGTTTGATTCCTCCAGTATTTCTCAAGTATTAATTCAACCTTACTTCTTAATTACCGCTTCGCTTTTTCTCTTTTTCCAATGTTGATCCGTATTGCAGTTAATACCAATAAATAACACATGAAATACGTACGAAACTTCGTTCAGACTATGTAACCGAGTTTTTTTAGAGGTTATGAAACATATTAATTTTGGTTGTAAAATATTTAGTTCTATAACAGCGTAATATTTGCAGTTACATAGCTTCAAAGAGAATTTCAGATGCTTGCACAATTTATAAAATATTTGCACTACATTTCAAGAGCCTTTAAACTACCTTTACGAATACTATGCATTCAGGCTAATATATATGGCATTTGGATTAAATAACTATACTGCTGTAAAGTTTTGATTTAAAAGCCTTTAAAACTCAGTGTTATATAGTCACTATAGAGAAAAGGTTAAGTTTTAAAACAGTTGTATATAAATGTTATATAAAAGCTTACACAACTCTTATAAACCTACGTGAGAACGTTTCACCAGCAATCTCACTGCCAAATGTGTTTTATAAGCAATTTAGCGCCGAAAAAAGCTTCAGTATAACCAATTAGTTCTATAAGTTGCAATAATATATTATTTATAAAACTTCAGGAGTAATAAAAGAAGCAAATGTGTTACTTGGGTTGAGCGACGATTTGAATCTTACAAGAATGTATCAATTCACTAACTTGAAAATATTGAAGCCTCTAGCTACTATAATTTTTGTGTAGCACCGATTAAAATTGAATGTTTCCTAAATTCTTAACAATATCCATTTTTAGTCAATTTTTAAAAAGTTGTAAGTTAAAGAAAAAAATAATTACCAATAAAATCGTAAATGGTCGACTGCCACATTTTGATAACAAAGACCTTCCTGAATTGAAATGAAAAAATCCCTAGTGGCCTGTTCTCTGGTTGTACATTGGCGAGCTCCGGGCGTCTTTGTGTTCCAAGCGTCAAAATAAATTTCGTTTCAAAAATAAGTTAGTTCGTGGTTGCAAGATGTGTTTCTGTGATTATAACTCAAATTAAGACGATCACTGATCATTTCACCCTACAACGCGCAGTGCAACCGTCTGCGACCGATCAGTTTGAAAATTCGGGTTATATAATTACATATAGACTCAACTTAATACGTTAACTGCTATAAGAGATGTATTGGAAAATTCTTAGCCTACTTATAGAAAAAAACATAATTTGAAACTCAAAATATTTTATTATTCAACATCATCTCCTCTTAATTGAATACATTTATTACAGCAAATCTGCAACGCCTCTAGACCTTAAAAAAAAAGAATTTCATCTTGCTCTGCACACCAAGTTTTTGAAGATTCTATAACCTCTTTGTTGGACGAAAATTTATGCCCTTTCAAAAGTTTTAAAAACTGTAAAGTAGCTTCGGGCAAGTTACTGCTACAATTATAATACCACTTTGAAGTTGCAACGACTTTAAAATAATTATACTAAGTGGCAATAGCGTTCCACATAATTTAAAAGTTACTGAGATGTAATGGAACTAGATAGTTCCAATGAATAGTAGAAACAATTCCACAATTACTAAAATATTCGAAACTAAAGTAATTAAACCTATAAAGTCATAAATTTAGTTGTAGTTCCATAACAACTACTCAATCAAAGTTCTGATCTCAGTTACTGCTACTTAACTGCTGCTTGGGAACGCAATTTTCTGTTTGTGGTGATTTCATAATTTCAGTGCAATTTAAAATGGGGTTGCTATTAAACATATATTTGTTTGAAAAAAGATACGATGCAAAGAGTCTTAAAGGTACAGAATATTGCGATTTATAAATATTAACACTTAATAAATTAAAATTAAATTGTTGATATTCGCCACCACAACCTGTAACATTTCATTAAGAATTCTTCAAAGTGTGTTACTAGTCTACGTATATTTGGATATATCTGACCTAGAAGTATACTTTGGAATAAAGCCAAAACATCATTAAAATAACAAAAACTAAATTCGATTTTAATTATAATTAAATCAATCTTTTATTTCCCAGAACGATCGCATATTCTTCCAGGAAAATGAATTTGTTCGAGAAATAAATATTTAATTCCACTAATAAACTTAAATCTGAATAAACAGAAAAAAGCGTAGGTTGCCACTTGATACCAACTTTATTTTTATTTTTGTTTTTCAGTAAGGTCAGTTCCACAAATCTAAAATAAAAATCTTACTTCCTTCTTCCGCGTGTTTGAATATTTTTACACATTAAGTGTTCTAAATTTATATCAAAAAATTTATCCGGTCTTGGCGGTTAACTATGACTAAATAGTTGGCATTCAGCTACAAAAAAGGTAAATTAGCCAGTGTTTTCGCATTGTTTGAAGTTATTTTTAGATAAATAGAACAAATTTTCTGTATCCGATAAAAGAGGTGTTTTTACATGTAAAACACCCTTCAATGTATGCGTGCTCTGTGCACGAGTTTTGGCTGTTTTTATAATGAATGAATATTTTATATTCAATGTGGTTAGAATGTCAAGTATTTTGAAAGGCAGTATTAATTTAAAACGTGTAAAGGGTAACAACTAAAAATCTGGAATAACTTTTTTTTAATTGAAACGAATCACATAATATCATGGTTTCCAATTTTCAAATAATAATACTTTAAAAGAGTGTGCTGTGGCTAATTACTGCAAAACAAAAATAAGTGAGCTCCCAAATTTATTATAGACTAGGGAAACCGTGTCAAGACATGAAGGTCAAAAGGATTGAAGTGATTGAAGGATTTCCTTATATATACAACATTCGTTGTGTGATTACAATCTTTCGGGTTTTCATGAGTGATTATTTAAATAAATACAATCAAACATAACCAATTAAAAATTCTAAGACTAGCACTTCCCTCTTCCAGCTTACCCTGCTCTCTTCCGACATATCACCCACTCTGACTTACCCCTCCCCCCGGTTTATTCTACATACATACATACGGAAAGTCTACATTGAATCCATATATCATATGCTTAATATACCAACTGTCTATACTTTTTCAGACATTCCTATACTTTTTCATCAAATATTCGAATCTGAAATAAAAATAAAAAAAATTAAAAAAAACGGATAGACAAAGACAGACACTCGTATCGAATTTCGAGAAAACGCTTCGCATTAAATACTTTACACTCGACTGAAAATTGTTTGTGATATGATTTGTAAGCAAGCGATAAATAACGTAGTAAGCAAGTAGAGTAAAACATTCGGTCTCGAGCGTATAGAAATGTATCGACTAAAAATAATGTTTTTAAAATATAAATAAATAATTAAGAAATCGTAAAACTAAGGAGAGCTAGCAAATCTACAGCGTAAAACCTGTAACTTGGAATTGCGTAGATCGTCCCAGTAGAACTCCGAAACAAAGCATTACCAAAATAAGTTTTGTGTTTTAAATAGGTATAGAGTGTCTTAAATTTATGGTTTTAAAAATTTAAAGACTAAATAAAATATAATTTGTTTATTTACTTACTTCCCTTTGCCTTCACATACAACATGACGTATAATACAAAAAAGAAAACGTTACTTAATATTAAGATAATCATAATTACAACAGTATATTTGTATAACAACGTAAATGCAAACGAAAGGATGAAGAAAAAATACACCACATGACTGTAAAACAGTCGTGCGTGGTTTTGCAAAATACAATTCTTTTAAATAGCATATATGGATATCTAAGCATCAGTTACTATATGCCACTTAATTTTGTATATACAGTTTTCAAAGTTACGAATATTTATAGTTAATTTATTTTTTTACGTAGTAAGAGTAAAATTACTGATTGCTAAGTAAAGTTAAATTGTAAAATGAATTGTTTATAAATCTTTTTATAATTGTGTTGTCTAATCATTAAATTATTATTACTAATATATTTTTGAAGGTAGTTATTTAATTTAGGAATATAATACAATAAACTTCTTTGACCTACTGTTTTTTTTACTTTTAAAAGTTCAGCGTCGTTTTTATTTCTAGTATTGTATGGATGAGACAATGTTCTCAACATTAAAGGATTATTTTTGGTATACCTCAGTAAATCTCAAAGCTTATAAAAAAGAATTAGCAAATCGGTCTTGTAGAACTCATAAACGAGAACTATGGCGGCATGCAAGGGTTTGTCTATTCATCAGAACAATTCGAATACCTATTAATTGATGGGTGATGGAAGGCTAGATTGTATGAGCTGCAGCCTTCAAAACTGCATGCGTTATTTCTAGCATTTGGAATTAATTTATTGTAATATTTATTTAAAAAACATGACATAAAAATAGCATTAGCAAATTTCCGGAAATTTATTTTTTACAAACTTTTTATGGAAATATTTCCGGAAACTTTCCCGCTAACTTATTGAAATGGCAAATGTAAAAAAAGTTAACGAAATTCAAACGCAGTTTAAGAAGTATCTAGGTGAATGATTCCCAAAGTGTGTTCCGTGGAACCTTGGGGTTTCGTGAAAATGTTTTGGGGTTTCGCGGGACCAGTTGTAAGTCCTGTAATATAACAAAAAGATACCATTTGCAAAGCTTTAAACTGTTCTACAATAACGGTCTAATTACTATTTTATTTGTTGGTGTCTTTTGCTACCACATATTTATGTAAAATACCAAAACAATATATTGCAGTAAACTGGATGCTACGCGAGATATACGAATTCGAATTCGAATATACGAATATAAAGTATTAAACCAAGTTTTCAGAGAATATTGAAGTCTAAAATACAACCAGTCACATTTTTCTCATTAATCATTTACTTTTACTTCATAAAGTTTTTTCTATAGTTTACCTTATTTTGTTCTTTGTTTTGTACAACTTATATTTTTGTATTCTATTCTGTAAAATTATTCATTGTATGTCTTGTGTAGCTTATAGGTGCATGTTTGAATAAAATATTTGTAGGTAATTTTTATTTCTTAATTCCCAGTTAAGATTAGAATGTTTGTAGATATAGTTTGGGTTCCGCGTTATGTTAAATATAGTATAAGGGTTCCGCGGAAAAATAGGTTTGGAACCACTGATCTAGGTGAATCAATATGACAGAAAATTGCAAGATTTTTTATTTAAAAAAACAAAAACCTTCCAAAGAAGAATGAAAAAAACAACCAATAATATTATAAAATTAATATGGCACACTAACAAATGAAATTTACGTTTATCACTGATGATGGATGAATGATTTTATTTATTTTATTATTTTATTAATTTTTTATTTTAATAATTTTGGTGTTTTGAACTAAAAATTAAAAACGAAAAGACGATGCAAAACGTTTAAAAATGAGGTTATAAACTTCAAAAATTGAAACGCGTTCATTGATTCAAGGTTAAGGTGGAAATTTATTGGATCGAAAATTTATCAATGTTTCCTTGAAATATTTCCAAAGTGAAAATATTTTCTCATGGAAATATTTCTATTTACCAACACTACATGAAAACGATAAAAACTCAACCTTTGGTGCCTTAATACAGAAATAACTACATATATATATTTTTTTTTGAATATTATAAAATATAACCACTGAATGACTAAAATATAAAAATGGGAGATTAAGATAATGAGATAATAGTCCCGCATTAAACATCGAAGGTTTCGATTCTCAACGCTAATAAAAATATAGTGATGGAAGTGGTCTGTTTATAAACGTAGTTCCAGAAGTTGACACGCTGGATTTTAAGATGTCGCTTCAAGTAGATGTCCGATCAAGGTCCGTAGATGCAAAGCAAGCTTTGAAATATAGGCCATCTCATACAGTTCCACTATCAGTAACGCGAAAATGGCGGAACATGTTAATTAACATGAAAACAGAAATAAGCGACAACTCGACTTGTTTTCAGTTGGGTACTAAGCGTTAATTCAACGTTTTAGAACGTCATGCGCCTCATATGACGATCGCGTCGGCTTTGATAGCAGCCGTATTGCAACTTTTACTAAGCGCGAAAATGGCGGCGTCGCGATGACCTATATTTCAAAGCTTGCTTTGCATCTACGGACCTTGATGTCGGATTTCATGCATCTTGAATTAATCATTTTAGATTTATTTAATTTAAAAATATAAAAATTAAAGAAATAGCTACAAAAATGAAGTAGTGTTGACTAATTTACACAACGAAATCTTCAATATAAAAGAAGAATCACGTAAAGCTCAGCGGAACTATCAAACGAACTGGAACAAAAATTAGCCTTGTGCTTTAAATACATAGATAACTAATAATGCTATTCGAACAAGAAAAGGTACAAAAATGCAAGGTATTAAATAGATGTTCGAATTTTTTTGTTCATTTTCGTCATTATCACCCAGACTACCCACTTTTCTTAATTACACTACCTCCCATGATAATATTTAGATTGTTCCTTGTGGCAACTCTTCTAACATAAAATGGCCAACAACATAGTTTTTACCTTGTTCCAGTATTTTTCATAAAAATTTACAATGGCCTTTCGTACCCTTTCTAATTCGGAAGGCATTATTACTTGTAATAAACTTGAGAGCTCACTCATTAGGGTTTTGAAGTAATTAACCAAAGCACACTCTTTTAAATTATTATTTGAAAATTGAACCATGATCATGATGATGAAAATAAAGTTAGTCGAAATTTTTAGTTGTAACTCATTAGAATTGTTATTGGTATTAGTCATTTAGAAAAACTTTTTGTGAAAAAATCTGTTGTTATTATAAATCAATTTTGTCCTGGGAATGAACACAACGTAATCAACTTGAAACTGTTAAAACAATACCGTACCACATATTTATAGTATTTAAATGAAATATTATTTTTACCGAATCACATCAATAATATTCACAGTCACAAAGGTCTCATCTCCCAAACTTTTTCAAAAATTTCTGTTTTACCAGCAGTATTAAATAAAAATGCCGATTTTAGCTACAGATCGTGTCCGTAGGTTACTATAAGCAACTTGATTCTTAAGTACTGGTTCATTCTGGATCGGCTATCGACCACATCAAAACTGGGAGAAGGCGGTAAAGATATCTTTAATAAAATGTATTTATATTAATATAATCACAAAATTAATTCGTCTTTAGCTAAAGATTACCTAGCTTAACTCTGTTTAATTTATTCTAAGTTTTGTAATGCACATCCGTGTTAAAAACTGCCCTATTTATACATTTTTTATTTTTAATAATTAATACGAAAATTAATTTGAGGTAATAACTAATCATATTAAATATTGAATTTAATTTAAATAGAGAAAAAATTCTAGAAAGAGCATTTTATCATTTGTAAAGAAATGTTTCTATTTTATCAATCTTTTGTGAGAATTAAACGCTCGCCCTATCGCTTACTTTTATGCAGTGTTTTTATTTGCGTCCGCTTCATCAATCTAAATAGTATTATTTTGCATTTAGAAAGTATTGTGTTAATTCCTGTATAAGTTAATTGTAAATTTCCATACAAGGCGACATTTATTGGACTTTTCCTTCATATTTATTTTGTTGTCGAATGAAGGTAATTATTTTATGTTTTCGATAGGACGGTGGAACGAAATATTTCAAGTATATCTTCTAAGAAAAATATTCTTATTAAATTCGGGTACAAATTACTATCATGATTCATGGTTATGAATGCCTGAAACAATAATAAAACTTCTTATCATCACTTTTTTAATTTTACGACTTCCTAGTAAGAGTATAACACAAGGAAACAATAATAGAAAATCCTCACAAAAACAAAAGTATTAAATATTGTTAAGCCAACACATTGCAAATTGTAGTTTATAAATAAAAGGATAATTATTCTTTTGAAAAATGCATTTCCATATCTCTAAAATGAATACAAGAGTTAGTAACTAGAAAGTCAGTCGAAAATTTATGATGACGGGTCGACAAAAGCACTCTATATGACAGCATTTTTTTAGCAATTTTGCTAATGATGCTGTTGAACCTCATAAGATATCGTACCAAGTGTATCCATTGCAAAAAAGAAATGTGCGCATTAAATTAATTTCTTGTATGAAGTATCAAAGACTATTGCTAAAGTTCATATTGAAGGGAAGCATTTTTTTCTGGTATTTTTGTTTGTTAGATTTACCATTTACGTAAACAGATAATTTTTAATTATTCTTTCCGTTATTTATAGACAGTTTTTATTAAATGCTCTACATCTGCAAATGGATATTTAACATATAAAATTTAATGTTGTTGCAGCAAAATTGGTTGATTTTATACAGCATGTAACATATATCTCATGTAGTTAGTATTATAAACAACACTATTTAAATTAATAAAAGTGGTATTCTAAAACTAGAACAAGATTGATATATTATACTACCGGAAAACTTGTTCATAGGGATAAAAGAAAACCGAGTCATCCATTACAAATTAGGGAAGTTGCCTTTGTTGGTTTGGAGACCCTAAAACGCTTTACTTGGATATTGATGCTTGGAAAATATTGGATATTATGGAAGTTTCTTGTAGTTAAATTTAAATAATTTATAGTCAAAGATTAGGTTCTTCTTCGACTCATTCAAAGTTTATCATATTTAATGCAATTAGAACAAGAACATAAAAATCCAGAACAAGAAGAGAAAGTAAAATTAAAGTGGAAGACATGATACAAAAGGAAGCCAACACTGCCAAATCGATTAGAACTTTGAACACTAACGTTTTAAATGTTCATAACACTGTTAAATTGTTCCAGCACTTTGATCGTAGGAGGATAAAAGAAATTATTGCAATAAAACTTTGATATCTACAAAACTGTGAAATTTGGAATTAGCTACGATTAACAACTTCCGTCCACAACAACTTTATTTAATTACATTTCAATAAACGTATACATTAGAATATATTAACTTAACTTAAAGAAAGGTTGAATTTTATTCAATGAACTTCGTGAGCCGGTAAAGGGTGATGACGACAGACGAATGGGACATCCGTGCTGCAACAACTCACAAAAGAACTTAAAACATATGTGGCGGACATTTTCCTGCAGATTTCACGTACACACGTACCAGAAAGTTTGAAGAAATGTGTGCTTAACATTTGTTACCCTTCGGAAGTCTAAGGCCGAAATAATATTTTAGATGACATAATAATGTCTGCAACACTTGTGTATCATAAAAAAGGGATTGTGTACTGAACGTTTTAGTAAATAGGACCAGATATAGTCTTCTGCTCATTTAAACGGCAATTAGTTATTACGAAAATCGTTTTTGTCTATTTTAGAAACGCCAGATGCAGAGTCTTAACAAATTCTAGACCTTTAGAAGGGTTAAAGGTCAATCTTTCCACTTTATAAATTTATCTCAAATACGTTGCTATGGCTACAATGTTTCTGTAATTACATCTATGACAATAAATTAATCGTCAGAGAAAGTTATAAGGAGAAAAGTTCGAAAAAGGTCGATAAATTAAGATTTAGGTTATGTTGACGTGGTTATGTTGTGTGATTCTTACAATATTAGTAACAAGCATAAATCTGTTAACAGCGTAATGGTAACAATTTCTTTCTTTACGGGTAGTTTTTATTAATCAAATAGAATCGCAAGTTACTGTTAGAAAATCTGACATGTAGCGGTAGAAAAATCAAACAACTCAAATTAACCTAGTCATCCAATTTCAAGGTTAAAAACAAGCAACATTACTTAAACTGCAGTCGCAGGCACAAACGTACGACCACACAATTGTTGATTATTTTGATAACATGATCGACCCTACTAGAATTTAGATCATAGGTTCCCAACCTTTTATGGACTACCGCCCCCTTTACAAGAAAAAAATTCCAACGCCCCCCTTTTCTCTAATTCTCTTTCTCTCTCTCTCCCTCTGTAATCGTGCTACTCGTGGTCCTGGCTGAGGGTCGTGATTATTAATTATTTAAAAATACAAAAACATGTTATAATAAAAACATTTAATTCAGACAAAGACCATACAAAGTGTTATTAACAAAATTATAACTTAACCAACAAATGCACGACAATACACAAAGCTGGAGGACCCCGCACTGCACAAAGGCAAAGACAAGACGATTAATCAAAATTAGTAAAAAATATAAAAAAAACAAAATTCAATAAGAAAACATAAATATCAATGAGACTGTTGAGGGTGGTGGAGTTTTAAAAATTTGTTAATGTCGGGTTTCAATTTAGTTAAGATCAGTCGCAAATCACCACGCTCAGTGATCTGCAGTCTATTCCTTTTCTTAGACAGTAAATTAGCTACTGCATTAAACCCACGCTCAGCCAAATATGATGAAGGAAACGCAATTAAAAATTTCTGTACTATTTCCCACAATCCAGGGTGGAGAGCTGATATTGATTTTTGGAGTCAGAACTCTTGGTATTTTATTTCTGAATTTTACTTTTAATTCTTCATTAGTTGTGAGTTCTACGAGTTTTTCTTCTAAATTTGATGATTCTGCTGTATCTGCATTTGCGAAAGGGTCTAAAATCTAGCTTGGTATATTCATATTTAAAATATTATAAATTTTATATATTTAAATTTATTTATATTATATTTAAAATATAAAAATCAGCATGAAGAGCGTCCAGGTGTTGGCAGTAAGTAAGTAAACCTTCCTGTTTTACCGATAATGCTGATAATGTCGGAAAGTGGCTGTATTCACCTCTTCCTAGATTTCGTTTGAATAGAAGAAGTTTTTCCACAAAAGCAGCTATGACGTTTTTTGTTTTTATTAATTCAACCCATCACCTTGCAATTGTAAATTAACGTCATTAAATATTTTAAAAAGGTCTGTCAAATAAGCGATGTCATTTTTGGACGCAATCAAGTTTCCGCGCAGTTCATCGTCTCTGTTTTCAAGGAAGTCCCGTACTGAGTCAAATAGATTGAAAAAGCGATTCAGACAAACACCTTTCGAGAGCCATCGTACTTCTGTGTGCAGCAGCAAGCGATTATAATCTTCATCATTTTCACTACAAAGTTGCCCAAATAATCTGTCATTTAATGAATTGCTTCTTATCTTGTTAACTGCTCTAATAACATAATGGAGCGACGTATGCAGGCGTTCATTAAGATTTTTTGCAACCAAGTGCTAACGATGAATAACACAATGTACAGCAAGTACATTTGGTACTACTTGTTTTAAATGCGCAATGAAACCCTTATGACGCCCCGTCATTGCTGGAGCACCATCTGTAGCAGCTGACAAAATATTTCCAATAGGAATTTCATTCTCTTGAAAAAAAACGAGCATGGTATTAAACATGGATTCTCCCTTTGTATCGGTTTCCAAATTTTTTGCAAATAATAACTTTTGGCAAACTTTTTCTTCTTTTATGAATCGGACGTAAGCCAAGGGTAGTGCTTCGTTATTTGGTAAAGTTGATTCATCAAGTTGAATGGAAAATTTGGAAGTCTTTAAGTAGTCACATAATGATAGTTCAACGTCTTTAGCCATTTCATCTATTCCTCTTTGCACTGTATTATTACTCAAAGGAGTTGTTTTGATGATATCTGACTGCCGCCATAATTAATTCCTCACCAATTGTATGTGGTTTTCCCACTTTTGCGATTAATAATGAAATATTATATGAAGCTCGTAGTCCATCATCTTCTTGTTTAGAACACGATGCAAAAAGGTTTGATATAGTTGGCTGTTTTAAATATTTCTTTTCCTTGAAAATAGGATAAATCTTTGTCCTTTTTATCAGCATGTTATTTATTCAAATGCTCTTCGAGCCTAGAAGGCTTCATGGCTTCATTTTAAAATACTTTTTGGCAAATTAAACACATAGGTAATATTGAAATAAATAAAGATTATTAAAAGTTTCACAGTTTTATTAAAATATACCTGACAATATTGTTTCGACAGCTATGCTGTCATTATCAAAGGTAATATAATTATAAACAAACACGTCGCTAAGGTAGATACAAAATAGGTAACTAGATAAAATAATAATAATAATAAAAATTAATAATAAAAATCATAATTAAACATCTAATACTTCCAGTAACGATATATATTAGATGTTTAATTATGATTTTTATTATTAATTTTTATTATTATTATTATTTTATCTAGTTACCTATTTTGTATCTACCTTAGCGACGTGTTTGTTTATAATTATATTACCTTTGATAATGACAGCATAGCTGTCGAAACAATATTGTCAGGTATATTTTAATAAAACTGTGAAACTTTTAATAATCTTTATTTATTTCATGATTATGGAGTTCCACAAAATAAGGCTGGAAACAATAAACAACATAGGTAATAATTGGTTTGTTGGAGATTGCGTAAATCAATATTTCAAATACTCAATGTTGTGCTGCCGACATTTCTTCTTAGTTTCAGACATTTTGGAATTCACAATTTCAATACATTAACTTTTCAACCGATTTATAGAAAGTTAATGGCTATAATGACTTCTTTACTTTATCAGTCACGCGCGAGTATGGATCACTGGCGAAGCACACAAAAACAATAAGACATTAGAAGAGCTATCCCTGCCTTTTAAAGATTTGATTTCGAGCACGCAACAACTTGTACGCCTTTGTTTGTTTGCGGTGCCCCGGTGCACTTGCCCTGCAGACAGGTTGTTACAAGTTCCCGTATTTTTGTCGAAACATGCTTGATTGCGTAAATCACGTCTTTGCTTACCAACTTGCATGGACTTGTTACCGACAGTCCTAAACCGAATCAATTAGTTAGTTTATCTATATACTTAATGCTTATTTAAATGTTTTAATGTTTATTTACGCCATAATTATAATATAAACATCTTAGACGGCTAGATAAAATGTTTTTTCATGAAAATAGATGTATTTCAAAGGATTTTATTAATTCCTAATTAGGTAGGTACGCCGCGACCACCCCCTTGACTGTCATAACGCCCCCCATTTGCCTTTGGACCCGCTACCGCCCCCACGAAAAGCTCTAGCGCCCACTAGGGCCTATGATGGTTGGTTGGGAACCTATGATTTAGACGAACCTGGAGAATTCCATTTCCAGTGTGGACTTCTAACGCGCCAAACATCAAATTGACTTAGGGCATACGATTTTACTTCCCTATTGAAAAAGGTTGTTTTAATTTTGCTCCGATATGCAAGGCTACAGTTTGGCAAGACATCGAACCCACAATCACTAATCCATTAAAGCTGGCTGGTAGTTTATTTATGTGTACATGACTCGTTTTTGCAGAACGACCGATATCACAATCGCTAGGTTATTTTCTAACCATGGAATTTTGCGGTGTCTCGCTGTAAAGTGTGATTTGTTCATAATAATGAAACTAGGTAAATATTTAATATTACAATATTCAGTTAATCATGTTTCGAATTAACTATGTACAGCTGGCATGGCCAATAAAAGAAAAAAATATTAGATAATACAGAGATGTTTGTTCGAAAGACTATTTGTGACTATTTGATGAGATTTAAAAATTACTAGTTTTTCTAGATGAGGTGATGAGTGCTGGCTTAGGAAAATATTTTCTGCTAAATATTTAGTAATTTTTAACTAATTTGAACTCTTAATTTTGTTTGACGGTGGGGTCCAGGAGCACTCAACTTTACATTTTATATCAACAAAACGGTACCCAAAAGCTCTACTGCAATAAAGCCCAACTAAAGAAGCGATCAGCACTAATGGATTACTTTGGCAGCAACAATTCATTTATTGAAAAAAAAATAAAAAAGGAAGACGAAAAACCTACACAGAAAAGTAATATTAAGACTAAGATTTAATAAATATCCAACGCTATACTAAATGTTACCATACATCGGAGTCGATTTCCTCTTAAGAATACTATTCATCCAGCATGCGAACTTTACAGTGCTGCTAGGAACAAATTTTTCTCTTATTTATGTACTGATTAGAGGCTTGATGTGTGTAGCAACAGTGTTTAAAGAGAGTCTTACTCTGTCTAAAAGTAGGGACCCGACGTGTACCGCGTTGAGGTGGCGTTGTCTTATATATGATACGTTATTTATGTTCGCCTCAGTGACTTGAGAACATCCTTTCTCGGTTCTATCGTACTGGTATGAACAGGTATGAAGAAAAAACAGAAAAGTCTAGAGTAGCAGATACGCAGTTTTAACTATACAGGGGGACACCTGGCGACATGTCTCTCCTAACCCAGTGATCACGAAATCACTAGGCTTGACTAGACTCTCCGTACTGAATACACACTCATATCCGCAACCACCTATCCACAAACAGGATGGGAGTTCAAAACTAGTCCAGCCATTAAAAAGAGGCATAATGATCTTGCCCATTGACAACAGTAAGGATATAACCATTTTTATCACAATCAAAAACTTCCCGAGAACGTTGTTATAGCATTATAAAATGTCAAATTTTGTTAAACGTACCCACCTGCATTAAGCTTATGATTGCGGCTACCTATGTAATCAACAGTTTGCGATACGGTCAATTAGTGCGTCACTTACTTGCGTGAATACTACTAGTTCACACTGGTGGGAGCAAGTTGCCTATCCACCCTCTACCAGCTCTCCAGGCTAGTGCCGGAGCTATTAACGTGTTCACGCGTTGTAATCCGTCTCTGACGGGTTTACCCCTAGTCCAGCATACATACTTCCACTGACCGAGTCCAAACTCCATGTTGCTGGAACTTAGCCATAGGTCTCCCTAAAATATCCTAGGATTTTGACACCTCCGCCTCCCATAATATAAGCTTGGTGCGCCTCGACATCCTCCCTATACCACAGAGCCTATACAAACGTAGAGGTGGGATTGTCTCACGAGTGATAGGCTAATAGTGGTATTCACTCTATATTCTATATCTTTTTTTTGTATTGATTTGTTTATGTTCTTCATTTGTATTGATTTGTTTGTATTAGTATTTATTATGTATCAAATAATTTATATGCATAGTTAAGCATGTAGTGTTACATAATATTTTGTAATGGAGCATGCTGTAAATAAATGATTGACAAATTAAAAAAAAATTCTATATCTCTGAAGTCATCAATCCGTAGCAGAGTCTTCTCCACTGAATTTGACTACACCAGAGAAAGCATCCACTCCCGGGATCAACCTTGCTAGTTACTCACGCATCCTGTAGTCCAGCCCTGTTCTGCGTCAAACTCTGAAAGGACAAGCGTGATTTTTCAGCTTATGTTTACAGAAACTTGAGTCGCTCATAATGGTTCTACAACTTAATAAAACGATCATTGTAATATTAAAAAAATTACAAGTAGGTACGATGTGTTGCTAGCTTGACGTTATCCAACGGCTGATCTTTATTTTAATAGATCCTTGTAGCAGATTTTTTTTATCATCACAATGGTTTATTTAATTTTGTTGGTTTACTTATACTGCTTTCACTAAAAATAAAGCTTAAAGGTTATTCCCCCGTTGCACATAGTGACTGCATATTCAATACTCTTCTAATTAAATTCACAGATGAGTATTTATCATATTTTGGAGGCTGGAATATTAAGGGATTTTTGGTGAGATAAATACTTTTGCGCTCGGAGAAGGATGGTGTAATCCGAAGACGCAAAAATTTAATGGCGTGAACTATGAATTCCTTGAAATAAATAAAGATTATTAAAAGTTTCACAGTTTTATTAAAATACAACCTGACAATATTGTTTCGACAGCTATGCTGTCATTATTATTGTTTTGAAAGATTTCTAATTGCATTGCGTCCAGCTTTAGAAATTGTGGTTCCTAGTATATTCCGGCAAATAGTTTCATGTGACACTATTTTGAGAAACACTAGTTTTTATGAAGGCAAGTAAGTTTGTCATGTGGTTGTTTTACACGATTCTCAATCTTTTCTAATATTCATTTAATCGCTATGATATTGATGGTTTGTTTGTTTTTTTGCTTTGTGGTCTTATAAAACCTTTTAGCATACTAGATTTTTTTTCCTGATTGTCATATCTGAAATCGTTGCGGGCTGATCCCAATTTAAAGTACGTATTATTAAGGGAGCTTCTTAACTAGACGATTTAATTGCGGAAGGCATGACTTTGGTTCTGACTTGCAGTTGTAAAGAGTATCTGGTCATCTTTTGAACGAAGTTCCTGAATAACGAATTTTATAAAAATTCCGTATTTTTAAGTCGTCATTTCTAAACTGTAAAGCTTTGCTAACTAAAAGTTGGTTCAATCGTCTGAAAAAGTAGATTCACCTATCTGTAGAATAAATAAGGTACAGCTTTAGTTGGTCGTTTTTGTTAAAGGATAATCTGCTATCCTTTCGTCTATTTTCCAAATATTGCTGTGAACATTTATAGCCCACCTTTTACCCCCTATCAAAATTTAAATAACAACTAACCTAATAACAATCTACAACTTTTTCGGCCGGTACTATCTCAAATGCAATTCAATTTTGTGTTCAATGTTTTAATTTTAATTAGGTTAAGTAATGGAAATTAGGTTAGAGGTTGGGCAAGATCTATTAGGTTAGGGGTTACGTAAGGAGCTTTTAATAATTTTATTATAACAACACTATTTATATTAAAATATATTAAATTTGTCCTCAAAACACCGATTTATGAGCGTTTCCTGGTAAACCGTAAACTGATGAATAATAAAATTCGGTACCAATGACTTCTTGTTTTACGTCATCTAGCATTTACCTGCTGACTTTGGATACTTTTTAAAATAAGATTTCTACATAAAAATTGTTGATTTCCTTCTCAGTATTTTATATATTTTTTTGGTGCCTGGACACTTCGCCCGCTGGACACTTTGCCAACCGCGGACACTACGCCGACCGTGGACACTACGCCGACTGACCGTTTTGGACACTTTGCCGACCGTGGGCACTACGCCGACCGCAAGCAGTGAAGACTTTTCCGACCGTGGACACTATGCCAACTGAAAGCAGTGGACACTTTGCCGATCGTGGACACTACGCCGACCGTAACCGGTGGACACTTTGCCGACCGAGGACACTACGCTGACTGGCCGTTTTGGACACTTTGCCGACCGTGGACACTATGCCGACTCTTAAAATAAATTTTACAATTGGACAGATTGACGACCGTGGACACTATGCCGACTAGCCGTTTTGGACACTTTGCCGAACGTGGACACTTAGCTGACCCTTAATAGCCGCCCATTCAATAGTTACAATTCTTATGGAGATTTTAACGTAAAATACCGAAGCTAAAACTAATTAACCTATTGATCGATTTTGATATGGTTTTCACAAAATGATCCTGCAATGCTCTCTACAATATGACATTAGCAAAAATTGCAAATTACACTTCTAAATGTAAATAAAATCTTCTTGAAAGTAGTTCGCCTAACAGAATTGTCACTAATTTCTTCTTTGCAATGTTTCAAATAGCAACATGCATTTTTAAAATCCCTGGCTAAAAATAATATATATATAATAAATAATAAATATAAATAATAAATATTTATTGTAATACTTTATCTAAATTGGCCACATAATTTTTGTTTTGTTACTTTCTTTTATTTTCGTTTTATAATGCATAAGCCAAATAAATATGTACATATATGTAGTTACCAAATGGGCTTCTTTTATTTGCACATCAACCTTTTTGCGTTCTCGAATTTTTGAAATTTGATCCCATCGACCGGGCGGCTAGAAGAAACTGACTATGGATATGGATGACTATTAATTTAGTAATTTATGATTTTTTTATGAAATAAGCCTATAGCCGACAATATACAATACTTCTATCTCTTATAAAAAGCGACATGTTGACTAATGTTGATGCCTTCAGTTCAGGAGACGCTGTATATGATGGTGTTTTTAAAGTGTTAATAATACAATGAAATAAATAAAACATTAGTAAAAGTTTCACAAGTTTATTATCATCTACAATTGTTTCGATAGCTAAATATAAATAAACACGTTGCTAAGGTAAATACAAAAAATAGATAACTAAATAAAAAAATAAAACATAATAAAAATTAAATATCTGACACTTCCAGTAACGAAGAATTACTGAGCTCAATCTTGTTCATTTATTAAAGGTACCCTGAGTTTGTGTTTGTATATCTCAAAAGCTTCAAAAATGTCTAATTTGCGTTTGTTATTACAAAAATGTAGGGATTTAATATTATTTTGGGAAGTCATTGTGTGATTCTGTTCTAGAAGGTATTTGGCATAATTACATTTTTCTGGATATTTATTTCTGTAACAACACACATGCTCTGTATATCTTATGTCAAAATCTCTAAGTGTTTGCTCAATATACAGGGTGCGAATTTTAAAGTGTTACACACGATATCTCAAAAACGACTTTGACTATCTTAATGCACTCCGGGACAGGTAATTGGTAGGAAGAGGGGCACATTTTGATGTAGCTTTTAAATTTTTACCCCCTCCCATTTTTAAGGAGTTGGGGGGGTAACTTCGGAATTTTAAATGTGATAATACATCCTTTGTTTTAGGATTTTCGGAAATTCGGATCTAGGTAAAGAGCTACGTGTGTACAAAATATTATTAAATTTTCCACACTTATTGCAAAGATATTAATTAGATTATTAAAATAAAAATTATTAAAAAAAAAGTTTTTGAATGACCTTTAAACGGAGAAGTGTATACAAATTTCTTAAGAAACAAGTTGCCCCAATCGTTAAACTTAATCGTTAAACATAAAAACCTGACATGTGGTTTCAGCAGGATGGGACACCACCTCATTATGCAAGACTGGCAGGCCCGCAATTATTTCAATGATGTCGAGTCCATTGGTCGAGCTGGCTCGATAAACTGGCCTTCTCGATTTGACTACCTTTAGTTTTTCATGTAGGGTTTTATAAAAGAAAAAGCTATGGCGACTGTACTCACTACAGAAAAAAATATAAAAAATCGTATCCGACATGCTTGCTAAAATGCCAACTAGTGACGCCTGAAATGTTACACGGTGTACGAAATCCATTTAGGAAAAGGGTGGAAAAGTGTGTAGAAGCTGAATGGAGGCATTTCGAACACCTTCTAAAGCATGATAAACGTTAAATAAATTAAAATAAAATGGCAAATTATTATATTTTATTTCTAACTTAATAATTAATAAATTATGTAACCAGTGGAGCAAGTTTAGTAATTTTGTGTATACATACGTAGCTTTTTACGTAGATTCTAATTTCAAAAAGAAAAATGTATCATCCTATAACTCCCACCCGTTAAAAATGAAAGGGGGCAGAAATTTAAAAGCTACATCAAATTGTGTCTCCCTTTCTACCAATCTCGCATTGCATTCATATAGTTCAAGTCGTTTTTGAAATTTCGCCGTGTAACACTTTAAAATCCTCACCCAGTATACCGAACTACAAAGAGAATAATTCAAACAGTATACCCGATTTAATGAATAGTTTGTTCTATTTCTAGCATTAAATAAAATTGAGGAGTTCATGAAAAAGTGTTAGTGTTGGATTTAAAGGCTATTTTATAATTGTTGGTTTTTCTTAGTATATGTGCAACTTTTTTTATTTTGCCAAAATATGGTATACATATGTAATTTGTATCGTTTGTTTGGTTGTCAATGAGATATATTCTTTTGATAGCTAACCTATAATCTTTTTGTTTCACTAAAATGTCAATAAGGATTATAATGATTTACATGTGCTGGTTGTTTAATGGTTGAAATATCTTTTAGTTCAGTTACTTTAGACATAAACGTTCCTCCATATGAAACAAATAAAAGATTTTTTCGCCATTAATCGGAATTATTACTACAGTTAATTCAATTACTGAAGTTATTGATTTTGATGTAATTATATCCTTTTCAAAATAATAATACGCTCTAAATTAAACTCACATTATGAAGTTGGTGAGCAAAGATTGACTAGGTAACTCAAAACTCGAATCTATCACCTATAAGTTCTGTATTTTGATATTGTTATGTCATAATAGAACTAATTACACTGTGCTAGGAATAAAAAATAAATATACAAGAACTCCCACCTACATAACTGTCTTGATAGTGAAGAATAGAGACTTTTCATACTTGCAGAATGGGTTTTTTCACTTCGATATTTTCCCAGTCCGCTGAATGTACCTCATCCAGTTTTGGTGCCTTAGCACCAAAGCAAGATAATCCGATTTTTTGCATCTGCAGTTTCGACCACAACCTTTTGTACAATTACAAAAAATTGTATTCAACTGTCCGGCGCACGTGGTAATAGTGTAGTGACGGGTTCCAAGAAATCGTTATTTAAGATTCACTCCCACTGTTGTGGATTTATATCTTTTCCCAGCCAGGTTTGGACTTATTTAGTAATATGCACGGTACAGATGTTGTTGAGCCGCTGCAGTTGTAGGTGGAAGAGATGGTAATTTTACAGCTGTACTGAATCTAGTGGACTTCGCAAAACTTAAGTATCGATGGTTATCAAGTGAATTTTCGGACTTAGCTGCTCCATACAGCGATGTGTTTTTACGAAAAACGGTTATTTTTAATTTTTGGTTATGTTTATTTTTTTAAAGTAGACTAGATTTGTTACAGCTTGAGTGCACAATGACTTTGAGGAACCCAATAGTTGCCAAGATACAGCTCTTCAAAGTTTTGGTAGTTCTGATCATCATTCAATGATCAAGCCAGTTTTGGAAAATGGGGAGTGTTGATAGAACAGTCTCTGAGCTTATCCATGCTCTCATTATCTAGTTAATATCACAGTATTTCTTAACTTCATCAAAGATGTTCTGAAGATGTACCATTTCTAGAGTCCATCGAGTAAACACACTGTACGTGATCCCACAACCACGGGCCAGTCATCCAGAGCTTTTCATCGTCTTCATCAGTGTTTGTTATATGGTCATATCTGATCATATACCGAATCAAAGCTCTTTTGTGCATCTGATGGTGAACTATCCGTCAGTTGTGAATTTATTGTATTCAGCAGCATCCATTATTTCCTCCAATTATGTCAACATGTTTTGCAAATAGAGATGTGCAATTGTGCACACTCGACATAAAAAAGTGCATGAAAGAATGGCAGCATTTTTTGGACGAAACAGGATGAAGAGCCCAGTTTCCCATTCTCCACTAGCTGTATTTCAGCAACACTCAAAGTGTAACAAATCTAGTCTACTTTAAAATTAAAGATAACCACTTTCGCTGTAAAATACATCGTTTACAAGATATTCTTCAAAAACCGAAGAAATGTCAAAATTTTTATTTTTTTCCAATATGGCGGTGGTGCGCCAAGTCGTAAACTTGGATTTTTAATAAGGACCCTCCAACATACAAAACATATCCAAAAACCAAAACTACTTCTCTTTTTGCAAAGTAAGATGTACAGATTGACTGGTCACTGAACTATAATGACAGATTAAAATAATAAAAAGAAATTGTTGTTTTGCATATTATCGGCCTTATTGTTAACCAATTTAAAAAACAAAAGTTTTCTAGAAATAAAACAAAATATATCTTCAATAAATGAAATGTCCAAAACGGTCAGTCGCCGTAGTGTCCACGGTCGGCAAAGTGTCCGCGGTCGGCAAAGTGTCCGGTCGGCGTAGTGTCCTATGCCCATTTTTTCACGCCAAATACATAAAATCAACAATATTAATAAAAAGTAATAATCAATTGGACCACAAAAATACTTTTTCTCATAATTTTTTAAGTAATCATTTGATTTTTAAACCAGTTCGACTGCCCGACCTAACGTAGATTTACTTTACATAAGATTTACAAATCGAACCTAATCTAAACCGAAAATTGCCTCATACACTTTTGCTGGTTTTACAAAAATACTCAAACTTCAAACACAATGTGCGATTTATAAAAAGAATTTAACCAGTCATCGCATGCTCAATATTTAGTTATAAAATTTACCTAACCTAATCTAAGTCCAAAATTTCATAATGGCTTTTGTTGGTTTTACAAAAATGCTCAAACTTAAAGAATTTAAAAGGCCATCAGATGCTTAACATTCAGATATGAGCAGGTAAAAATGTGCAGGTAAACAACATACCAAATAAGAAGTCATAAACGCCATCATTTTTATTTTGTACGAAACAAGACGGTTTCAGGTAGTGGACACAACAAGATATCACCCAAAATACCAGGCCAAACGCCAGATCGCTTTTCATTTAGGATCTACTAAGAAACAACGATGATTTATAAACTTTTAATTACTCGTATCTCTGGTGTGATCATGGCTAAATAGAAACTTTAAAAGCTAATTCAAGCTTCGTTCTTAGTCACAATAAAATTAGAGGGGGTTATTAAAATTAAGGTTACGTTAAGTTAGGGGCTGAGCTTTCCAAACTTTAGTACACAAAGAAAATTATTGCTTTAAATGGAATTATAACTATTCCCCAAGAGTATTGCCGACTATTTTTGAATGTAGCACGTCTAGACACCTAATCATTTTCAATCAGATTTAACGAAGCGCATGTAACACAAAGACATGCATATCAACGTAAAAGAAGCTACTGTAGAATTCGACTGATAATATACAGATTTTCAAGTACAAAGCTATCACATAATTGAAGCACGAACAGTGAAACTCCAGACTTCCAGATTTTCAGACGCATTAAACTTATTTTATTTGACTGGCAATAAGTTTTAAAAGAAAAATAAATTTAAAACAGCAGCCTGTCTGCCAAAATAAACATTTTGATTGACCAGGATTGCGGATGTGAATGATACGGATGTAAAAGGAATTTTGTTTTGCCTTTGTACTGCTGTTGAAGACAAGTGTGGTTTCACTCACCTATTCATATCAAACAAGCATTAAATTACTATTCAGAAGTCGCTTGCTAATTCTGCTAAATCTGGAGTGCTGTTGAAATGACTATAATAATGTATTAGACATACCTATATATAATATGCACGGTAAAATTAATTAATACCACTTGTCTCTTTTATGAAGGTACAAAAGGTATTAGATTAGTTGTTAGTCATATACGCAAAGTTTTAGTGATTCAATGAGCACTTGAGTGGCTATATGCATACTGTAACTTGTTCATTTGCAGTATTCCTTTATTGAAGCTTGTTTTCTAAGTGTCTAGAATTTTTTGTTCAAACTCTAAAATTTAGCCCTACTTATTACTGAGTTTTAATTTTTTCAACAGCTTCTGATATTAATGTAATTTTAATTTATAAAATTTTACAACAGTTTTAAAAGTTTATTCAGCTTCTAATAGTTCATAACTTTCCAGTATACAATGGTGAGTCAGTGGGATTTTTATGGTACACCTAATCATAGTTACTAATTGTGAAAAGTAAGCTTTCAAATTTGAAGTGATATTGAAGTATTATTATTGGAATTATTCCAACCGATGCAGCTATATAATGAAGTTAGAAAAATTGCAAATCACACATTTTCATTAGATAAACAAAAAGAATTTATACAATACAACAAATGAAACAGTCGAAATGCTATCGAAGTTAGAAAATCCATAAAATTGCTACGCCATTTTGCTAACGAAAAAATAATTGACATCAGTGAATAGTCTTTTTTTTGTTAATTTCAAGTCAATATAAAATCGATATGCCAGAAAAAAAGCAATTAAGGGCATTGTCACAGACGAAAATAATTCAAAATTAAATTATTAATTATTTTTCAAGTTATATTTTAAGTAGTATCAATGTCCTCCAAGGTTGCATTCATATGTCTAATCTCGTGTAAGGTTACCGGTAAAAACAGCCAGCACACAGCCGCACTAGACACCTGCATGCTGTTTGTTAGAAAGAGAGCTGCTTGTGCTCGTGTCACCTTAAACAGGCGCTACAAAGTCGTCCACATTACGATCTCACCCTCTGTTGACCTTACGTTTGCAAATCTTATATTTTTTTGTGTTGTGTTTACCCGATTTTCCTACTGCTTACTTAGGTATGTCTAGAACCAGCCAATGTGGATTTGATGGTTATCTGGTTTAAGTTTTCTACGGGGGTTAGAAATTAGGTTTTCTAAATTCTTGAAATAAAACAATCGATAAAAGTCTTAGTTTTAACTACTTTATAGATTGATACTCAACAGCATTTTTTTTGGTAATGTGCTATTCGTTGTAAAACGCTCTAATTTTTATGATTATTTGAAAGATAATCTTCATTGGCAAAGAGTTGTTTGTTGAATTGTTGGATTATAATATTATTTTGTATTATGTTTTGAATGATCAATAAATTCTCATCTAATGCTCACTCGGTCATTATTCGCCGATCAAAACATACCTCTATAAACATCAAATTCCTAACACCTGAACAATGGATGCTAAATTCATCCAATTCAACTATAGTACAACAAAAAAATGAAAAAAATAAACCGGAGTGAATCTAGCAGCCGCAGACTAGCAGTCGGAGTTGATTGTGAACGAGCCTTGCTCCCAAATTGTCAAATTTAAAAAGTCCTTCACCACTACAGTTATTAATAAAATTATTAAACTACAATTAATAAATATTAATTAAATAAAAAGAAATAATAACAATAGTAACAATAATAACGATAATAACAAGAATAAAAATAAAACACAATCCAATAGCTAACGATACAAGTAAAATACAACCAGCTTTTTTTAACAGCCGTGGTAACCTAAGATGCTCCTTACACTCTTATTCTATCTTAATGTGTTTCACAGCTGTTGATCGCGCGTTGACTTAGTTTCTTCATTTGTTGGTTTGGGTATAGTATAAATAACTCCTAACTACGTTGTACACATGTATCTTCGACCAAAGTTTTAAAAAACTTTGATAGATTGTGTAACGGTATATTTTTATCAGTTCTGAATAAATGGAGTTTTGCCTACATATTTACTGAAAAATCTTAACTCCGGTCCTGCAAATTTGCGTTCTTCTTGGGATATAAACTCGTGTTAGTATTTGGTACAAATAAACCTATAAAAATTATTTTAAAAGGTTGTGTTTCAAATTTTCATAGAATTATAAATACATTTGGGCAATAAATTATTTCTTTCTGTGTTTTATTTACGCACATGTACGTTGGTTAAGATGGCTTCTTTGTTAAAACCTTGAAAATTATTAAATATGGTTCATGATAAATCTAACTTTATTTAGTTCTCATAGATATTGCAGTTTGGTGTTCCGTGAAAATACTGTAAAAAAAATCTCCTTTATCTAATAAATTATGTTTGCTACGTGTTAAAAATCTCTTTCGATTATTTACATCTGCGCCTAAAAACATGATATGCTTGCTGGACTTGCTTTAAAATAACATCAGTTTACATTTTCTCTTTCGTGAAAACAAAACTGCGTAATTTCTAGTCTTTTAGGGTCAAAATCTAGTATTGGAATTAAGAAAACTTCCCCTATTGACTACACATGGAGTGTATAGCCCTGATTTGTTTAGGCCAAACCACGCGACCCTTTGGTATATGCAGAACTGCACCCTCCAAAATATTCCGTATATAATAAAATAACCTCGGGTTTTTAGAAGAGACTTGACTTCCGTTGTTGATTCGAGACAGTGCAGTTTAGCAATTCAGTCAATGGTCTGAATACAGTACAGTTTATAGATAATGGCCGGTGTCGGATGCCCGTGCCTAATTAATTGAGAATTAGCAGTTAACAAAAATACCGTTGTGTAATTAGTTTTCCGGAAGTTAATTAAGAATTTGAGGTTAATAAAAAGTACCGTTATACAGTTAAATATTTTTCCGGATGTTTGTGTTTTTAAAGAACGGGAAATCTAGTTTTTCCTATTAAAAGTGTAATAGCTTTAATACAGTTTACCGATGAAAATAAATATCGTATCGTATATCCATAAAAATAGTTCTTGTATCGAAATACCGAATAAAAAATCAATAACTACAGACTTTATCTTTACTGATTAAATCTCGGATCAATAATGAAATCCGAGTTATGTGTTTTATAAATTTAGTTCGGATTTAAATAATAAATGGGTTGTTTTAAGAAAAATAACGAACATTAGCCGATGGTTCTTAAAATTAATTTAATAACCAAATCTTATTGAAGTTTTATGGTTGCATTCAGTTACTTTATTTTGGGTGAATTCGTAATAACAGTTCACCTCATACAGGCATTACGAGGGTTAATTCATTGCATTCCAGTATGATGTGAAAGCAGAAATCTACGAACATTCCAGTTTCCGTTCAGCAGTGATTGTTTGGTGTGTGCAGGTGTCATTTTTGTGCAATTTAGCGTTAATTTGGTTTGCGAATTACCGAAAATTACAGGTACTGTGAATTATGTATTCCTTTTTTTTTTAATGTTAAATATTTATGTGGATTTCTTTGGATATTTGTAATATTTCTACATTTTGTTGTTTTTATTTATACGTAATTTGTATACAACTTCTATTCATTAACAAACTTTGATAGTCAAGAGCTCTTAGGTAGCGAATTATTACTTGAATTTTTGAGTTTAAAATTTGTAATTTTCTTATATCTTATTTTTCTTTGTGTTTTCTAAAATAAATATAATTTTAAAGTTAATTAAAACCAGTAAGACAGAACCATATAATTATGAAAGTTTTTATTCATATTATCATTAAACTAAACTTTTGATTTTGTTGAGATTAACTAATATTTTGCACTAAATTTATATCGGTCTGATTTCATTTTCTGATTAGTGATTTCAGACAGATTCATTAGATTTATTTGATCAATTTATTTATTGTTATTAAGCTTCATAATCAGATGGCGCCCTTCTAGTGTATGTTATTGTGTTTTGAAACCTTTATTGCAGAACCAATACCTACGACCTGAAATTTAAATTTTTAAAAAGGGCGAGATCTCATGCCGGCAACTTTGAGCATTTTATATACAGTAAGTATCGTATTTTGTGTTCTAAATTAGTTTAAGTAATGGAACTTTTCGTTTGAAGGTTTAAGCTTTGTTTATTTTATCGTACAGAAGAGCTAGCGTTTCAATTGCAATAACTGTTTTTTTATGTCTACTGTCTAAATTTGACAAGTTAGGAGCAAGACTTGTTCACAATCAACTCCGACTGCTGGGGTGCGGCTGCTAGATTCACTCCGGTTTATTTTCTTCATTTTTTGGTTGTACTATAGGATCATCCTCAAAAACACCCACTATTATTTTGTGTAAGATTTAGTGATTGTTTTCATGATTTTTCCAAGATATTTATTTTATAATACTCATTGTGTCTAATTAGTTTCAGTTTATGTTGTATATTTGTTCATGTATAGTGATACGTGTGATACGTTTTATATTTTATATTATAGATAATCGTTCTAGTAGGTAGTAGTTTAGATAAAATATGCAAATTAAAATTCAAGTGATCTTGAACAAGTAAGGCGTCTGTCACGAGCAGTAAATAAGTAAAGTACATGCCGTCTTCAGATATAGGAAAGTACAGATAATTCTGTGAGTAGTACAAAACACTGTAAATATATTATAAAAATTATAATTTAAATATACGCATATTTAGTTTTCACAGGGTTTTGCAAAAATAAAAAATAATTGTTGAATTAAAACTCTGATTGTTTTTTCTTTAATGCTCATCAAAGCTTATTGATAGTAGATATTTTGCTATTACTGCATACAATATTTAAAAAAAATAAGAGAACAGTGTATAAGTTATAACGTATATACAAAATGTCCAAAGTAATTTGACATTTTTCTTAATTAAATTCGTATTTCAACATTTATTGTATTAACTTGAATACTGCAAATTAGTTACTAGCATAAACTTTAAAATGAAAGTTTATGTTTTCTACAAAAAGAACCAAAAGGTTTTGGCATGGTTCTTTATATGTAGCACAAGATATGGGTGCTACTCTGGAGATTTTTATGTTATTTTTTTTCGCTTTATTTCACGAATATGTTGATCGCCTTTCCTAGTTAAATATTATTGTGAATGTTTATAAATTATGATAACACTGAAGAGTAATTATTCCACAATTTGTAGCTTATTGCTATTAAGTTAGTATTTTTTCACATGAAGAGTCATCTAAATGCAATAAGAAATTCATCACTAGTACAAACAAATAAAGTGACTAGAAAAAGACTTTAATAACTAACACAAGTTGCAGATAATACAATACGAGAAGAGGTATCATCACTTGCTAATGCAAGCAAACTTATTGCATACTGGTATATTAAAATAATATTTACTTACTATGTACACATATATGAATGCAAATATAACCTGATATTTACTATTTTAACCCTAAATTATACATATGTCCAAAACTAACTGATTGTACTATAAATAAGCCCGAAAATACTTTCGTGTTCGTGTAACATGTAAATTTCCTGCTCTATATAATTTTAATCTTGTTTGAAATTTAAAATAAATCCCGTAAAATCGTTATAGCATTGGATTTTGATGTGTTTAATTTCACGCTATAATTCAAGCGGTGCATTTTTCATGCACTTGATTAAACGAATGCATTGTTTGATGCAACCATAGCGTGCACGGGAAATTGTATCAGGCTGAAGAAATAATATTGATATATAGTTTTTTTCTATAATAGAGTAAATATATATAATATTGATAATTAATACAAAACATCTTGATGTAATATTAGCTATATAGCTAAATAAATCTGGCACATAAAGCGTGACATCATTATTGTTTCACCAAGCAAATAAGTATTCAAACTTTTATTAGTTTGTTTTAATACACAAGCCATATTATATTATTTAAACAGGATCGTTAATCAGGTATGTAGTTGTAAAAGCAGTATAATTACATGTGATTTTGCGATAGTGACTATAGTGGCTTAGAAGGACATCATTTAATCAGAATCCATGATGTTCAATTTGGTAGGTTATTAACGAAAATTATGTTATGCATGTATTTATGCAACTCTATCAATACATACCTTTAGATACCTTTAAAACATTTATAATGTTTCATCCATGTTCCTGATTGAAGCTTGATTTTTAAAGTTTTAAAACTTAGAAAAAGGAGAATCAACCTAAATAAAACAAATAAGTAAATACACACTTCTCCAAAATTTATGAACCGTGTATATTTATCGATTTCAGTCGGAAAGCCCCTAACGGTGATTCAAAATTATTTGCAATGATAAATAATGTACACTTCTTATACGAGGGTGGTCTGAAAAGTTTCCTACCTAACAAAGATACAAGACATTTTTTCTTTAAATTTATTTTTATTTTTCTACATAACATAGTCTCCTTGTAAGTCTACACACTTCTCCCAGCGATGCTCCCATCTCTTTAACCCGTCCAAATAGTACTCGGCGTTTTTCTCTGTAAAATAAATCTTCACGAAGGAGATTGCCTCCTCATTTGACGAAAATCTCTGTCCTCCGAGCGCAATTTTTAGAAGAGGGAACAAAAAGAAGTCGCTTGGGGCTAGATCTGTGAGTAAGGAGGATGGTCAAGAAGTTCAAACCGTAATTCGTGGATTTTTGCCATGGCAAACGCGGAGGTGTGAGACGGCGCATTGTCTTGGTGAAACAGGATTTTCTTTTTCTGCAAATGTGGCCGTTTTTCCGCAATTTCTGCCTTCAGCTTGTCAAGTAATGATGCGTAGTATGCTCCTGTAATAGTTTTCCCTGTTTGAAGATAATCGATTAAGATAACTCCATGACTATCCCAAAAAAACAGTCACCATCACTTTCCCAGCCGACATAAGTTTTTGCTTTTTTGGAGCCGATTCCCCCTTCGCAGTCCACTGTTTTGACTGTATTTTTGTTTCGGGGGTATAATTGTGTATCCAAGTTTCAGCTACAGTAATTAATCGGCGCCAAAACTCTGATTTATTGCGCCTAAACTGCGCCAACAGAGCGTTGGAAATGTTCATTCGAACACGTTTTTGGTCTAACGTGAGCAAACGCGGCACCCAGCGCGCGGACACCTTTCTCATGCCTAAATCTTGATTCAATATGTGACAAACACGTTCTTTGGACATATTCATAGCCTCTGCTATCTCTCTCACTTTAATTCGACGGTCGTTTAGCACCATTTGGTGAACTTTAGCGATGTTATCGTCAGTGGTTGCAGTTTTTGGACGTCCCGAACGTTCATCCTCTCCCAAGCTGGTACGGCCACGTTTAAATTCAGCTGCCCAAAATTTGACTGTGGTAAATGACGGCGCAGAGTCCCCATACACAGTGTCCGTATTGCGTAGGCGTATTGCCTTTCAAAAACAAATATTTAATGACAGCTCGATACTCGATTTTTCCATTTTCACAAAAACACTCACATCGACTCACTCAAACGATTGTCAAATAACAACTGCGCGTCCAAAATGGCTGAAGTTTGGTGAGTACCTGTCAAAAGATGCACAACTACATTCCCTAGCTTTTATTGACGAGTGCTGCCATCTTCACGTTAAGGTCGGAAACTTTTCAGACCATCCTCGTAAATTAACACTTTCTCAGCTTCTTCTGTGGAAACTGGTACAACAAAATTAGTACCAATTCTACCAACAAATTAAACGTCTTTATATCTAAATTTTTCTATTGTATTCTTTCTTTATTCTGTTCTTTCTAATATCTACTACTACAACTCATTCAATATCATAGCGCACTAAGCGATTAAAACAGTCTTTCAATATTCGAAGTTCAATGGCCGAGTGCAAAAAGTGCACTTTTGTCGAACCTAAATATTGATTTAACGTTAAACTCATATTTTTAAATATGACACCAAAATGACATTTTAAGAAAATGGTTTTTGATCTAATAAATATATTTAAATATATTTTAACCTAATATCTAAGATACTTTTTAGATTTACAGCTAGATAGATAAATACAGATACATATTTTTCAACTTTCTAGCAAGCAAAACTGACTACAATGTTCTGCGGTATTGATTTGTAACGGGTGTTTGATATAAGTATTCCCGTTAGCTAGATTTTCATGCTTGCTGTTATTTTATCAATTTCGAGTACATGTGAACGAAACCAGGAACTAATTTTTCTTTTAGCTAGATGAGTTGTCGTTATGAATTCCACTTAATTTATTGAATTATCTACTGAATGAATTGATTCCGTTTACCGAAAATGTTTTACGGTTACCGTCTTTACTGGTAATCTTATGTTGATAGTGATCCAAACCTGTTAATAATCTAAAAATTTCTTATGGTAAGCCTGAAATCCTTAATTAATACAAATTAGAAATTTACCACAAGAAATGCAGACTATTAAGAAGTCCGGATCATTACAAACATAAGATTACTAGAAATGAGGATTAACGACTATTACCAATGAGTCAGTCAGTAGATATGATATTTAGGCAAAGATTTTTTCGCATTCGAGTTACACGTAATTTAAAACTATATGGAAAGTGAAGTTTCAAAATTTTAAGGTATCTCAAACAGCCACAGTTTTACCTTATTGTTGGTAAAGTGTAATTAAATATTTTTATTCAAGAGTACCACATTGAATTTGGTCTTGAATAATTTGCAAATTACATATTTTTTTGATAATATATCGTTTTCTCATAAAGAAAGATCCCAGATTTTTATAAGTGTAGCGTATAAAGAAGATTTCGTAATAGTTATTTATGTATTAAAGGCATAAAGAAGCTTTTATGGCCAGAAGCGTTATTTCTTATTTCGGCTAACGCCTAGGGCTAGGAAAAGACTGTAGAGCCATAAAAGCAAGTTATGCCCGCTATACATACACTATTTTATGCACAGATTAATTTTAATTTTTTTATCTCAAATCTATTATTGTGTAAAAAATATAATTAAATGAGTACGTAGGTACATCAAGCCGCTGTGCGTATACTTATGTGCTTATACGAAGTACGTTACTATAGTTACTATTCCAAAATATTTAATTTCAGCTAATTTCATTGGTGATAAGTTTACAAATTATATTAAGAACCAATCAAGTTCTACAAAAAACTTCTGACATTTAATTGACGTTTCGTTATTGCCCGTCTGACCATAAAGAGACCCTTGGGCCATAAAGAGACGGTTATGTTTAGATGAGTCTTGCAATAATAGTCTAATTACAATGTATCTGTGCATAAATTATATTAAGAACCAATCGAGTTCTACAAAAAACAGCTCTGACATCTAATTGACGTTTCTTTATTGCCCGTCGGACCATAAAGAGGCTCTTGAGCCATAAAAAGACGGTTATGTTTAGGTAAGTCTAGCAATAATAGTCTAGTTATAATGTATCTGTGCATAAAGAAAAAACCGACCACTAGTAAGTGGTTGTAAAACAAAATGCAAACGTCAAGGTTTAATAATTTGTACTTTTAACTTCTTGCTGTTAAGTAGGTAAAAGTGAGGCAGCATTATTTGGTATTTCTTTTGTGTTTTATTTAAGAGGGCATCGCATCAAGGAGATCGCTGAAAACTTATTCTTTCCACATACACCAAAAATGTCTGATAGACAATTGTCAAAATTTCTTAATATTTCAAAGACTAGTATTCAAAATGTTATTAGAGCATTAACAGTAGTCCTTATTGTTAATTAGAAATCTGAATCGGGAAGAAACGGGGATCGTTTGATCGAAGAGCCCAAAGGAAAATGAAAAGAATGTTTCCATCAAAATCCAAACGTTTCGTTACTACAGAGGAAATATTAATAGTGATATACGAGTGATATCCAATATGATTATATTAAAGAATGCTCGAGGAAACGCCTATTACCCCTAATGGAAAACCACAATAAATCTGTAGTATTTTGGCCTGATTTTTTTTGGACTTGCCAATACAGTAAAGCGGCTTTTCAATTCTACGAAAAAAACGGCATCAATATTGTACGGCGGTGTACCCAAACTGCCCAGAGTTGGTTCTATCGAGAGGTATTGGGCTCAAATAAAAGTTGTATTGTAAATTTTTAAAAAAATAAGTTTATTTATATCAGTTATTAGTTAGTTTATAGATAAATGTTCACAGTTTCCTTTAATAAATAATTTTCCAAGAAATGTTGTGTTTTGACTGTTTGTCAGAGATTTTTTAGTGGTCGTTTTTTTTTTCTGGGACAATCCTTAAATCTATATTTAGTCCAAGCGGCGACCGCAAGATTTTGACCACCATGGAACATAACTAATTATAATATAACGTTATCATCATTCAAGAAATTAAGACAAAAATGTCCACAAACGACTGTATTGAAATTCTGTTGTCGAACATAATTGTATCTAATTTTGCATCCTTTAAAATATTGCATGAGCTCCATGGGAGGTTGCAAATCTCCAAAACTGTCATAATAGATAACATCCTTCTTACGTTTCTTGTATGCAACCCAATGAGTGCCAGGACCCTTTATATCATCATTTGAATGAAAACACGTGTTAAATTAAAGTGACAGGTATTTATTAAAAACTTGCACAAACACAAATAAAAATCAAAGAATGTGTTCAAATTGCCGGCCAAGTGCCAAGTCGAATGCAAGCGCGGCATCTTTTTAAAAAAATCTTTTCATCCGTTTTGCACTTCCTGTGGCATTTGTTTGTCTCAATTCATTTACATTATTTATTGGTTTTGCAGAGACCTCCTTGCAACCCCAGTAGAAAGAATAGTGGATTTAAATCCGGAGATCGGGGAGGCCACAAAATGGAACCAAGACGGCCAATCCATCTCTGTGGACAAGTTTGGTCCAAGTAATTTATCACTCCTTGTGCGTAGTGAGCTGGATAGCCGTCATTTTGAAACCACATTGCCCTGCGTGTGGTCAAAGGTACATCTTCCAAAAGAGTTGGCAGTTCATCTTCTAAAAAATCGTGATAAATTTCCCCGTTTAGATTTTCAGGTAATTCAAAGAGGCCAATTATTAGAACATTCAAGATGCCGGTCAACAGATATACTTTGAAGCGATACTGTGACTTTTGTTCTCTCATTGAATATGGGTTTTCAAGAGCAAAGCTATGAAGATTGTGCATGTTCATGAAGTCATCTTTTTTTAATGTGCTTCCATTGGGGTTGCATAAAGGAGAAGGTCTATGCCACACCAATAAATAATGTAAATGAATTGAGCCACCGTATTAATGTAGCCGCACAACAATCAAATGCCGCAGGAAGTGCAAGACGGATAAAAAGATCTTTTTTAAAAAGATGCTGAGCTTGCATTCGACTTGGCGGTAGGCAATTTGAACACATTCTTTGATTTTGATTTGTGTTTGTGTTAGTTTTTAATAAATACCTGTCACTTTAATTTAACAAGTGTTTTCATTCGAATTCCCGATTATTGAAAAATTTTTCCCAATTAGCCCCTTTTGCAGTAAAATAGCAATATCTTTTGTTTCTAAAGTAAAACATAGAAAATGTTATATCATTTTAAAAACTACACTAAATGAGCAATTTTTTTAAATAACTTGCCAAGTTAGCGTGGTAATCTTTTTTATAGTATGAAGAGTCTAAGTTATGGGTATAAGGTATACCACTATTAATTTTACTTTGGACTTTGAGCAATAGCAGGGCTATTCAGGGTTGCGTACCAAAGATAAGAATCTTAAGATATGACTGTGACACTTGAAAAACTGATCTAAGGTGTCGATTTTCACGAAATTCATAAAAGTGCCAATATCTCAAAAAATAACAATTTTTTACTAAGGTCATATTTTGATATTCTGGACAGTCATGAGCTGCCCTATTAGCCCTCCAAGGGATGAGGTTGACTTTTGGGACACCCTGTATACTTATGTAAAGCTTTGCAATAAAGGTTTCGTAATATTAAGAATTTTTTGCTTTAACTCAATGGACCTAAAATGATTCCACAGGTCCACAAAATAAAAACAAGTATTGTAGTTGAAAGGTGAGGTACCAGACCGTAAGCTTTTTGGTGTGCTGAAAACGAATCCGGGGTCAGAATTGACCCCATCACCCAAGGATTTTTTAGGTGTATTTTTAAAGATTTTTGAGGTGTTTTTGAGGTTATGTCGAAATCCTTTGGTGATGGGTCATTTCTGACCGCGGATTCGTTTTTAGCACGCCTAAAAGCATATGGTAGGGTACCTCACCCTTCAACTACAAGACTTTTTCTTTTTTTTTTGTGGGCCTGTGTTATTAGCTTTCGGTCTTCAAAAGTCTAGATTCGACACTCCACAATAAAACTGACCCTAAAAATGATCCATAAGACAGCCAGATGTAATCCATCAACGACCCAAAAGGCATCCGCTACTGAAGGTCTAATTTAATGTCACAGTATACGCTCTCCAGACCAATTTGTTCAGAAATGCTCAGTGAATAAATGTCCATTTGAAGTACAAGCGTCCAGGGTAGTAAATGTATGTGTCATCATGGATGACATTTATAAGGAAATGATTGTCACCAAAACTGATATGAAGATTATTACGTATATATTAATATTTTAATTTACTGACATATCTAGCGACCCCATTTGAAATTAAAAGTGCTGTATTTGCTGCTGTGAATTTTTTAAGAGGAACAGTACAGTTACAGTGTTTAGGGCGGCAGTTGGGTGAAATAATTTTTTGTGTACTATGACAAAATTATGGTGAACTTTATAGGGTTAGTGCAGTCATTTGCAAAAAAATCAAATTGTGTTTGTTTTGCGATATCGGGATATAAAAACCAATATCGTTAATTTATGTAACTATTACTTTAACAAATATTTTTTTTCCTGAAATACAAGTCAATGTAATAGCTATTGACCAATAAAATATGAATGACATTGGACATTCTTATTAGGTTAAACCTGTGGTTATACTTTGAGATTCAGGTTGAATTACTTTTTAGAATTTTAAATGAAGTCTAAATTGTCAATAATACGATATTTCACTGTATTGTAAGACAAAATATCTCAAGATTTAGAAAATGTGATGTAAAACATCGGTCTAGGACAACTAGACGCGATCAAATGGGCGCGGCCAACTGGCTGCGTGACAAGTGTGCGCAGGGACAACTGAACGCAGGGACAACTTGACCCGTGTCAAATAGGCGCAGGGACAACTGGACACAGGGACAATTTGGCGCGGGACAAGTGGTACATACCAGATATATTTTCATTTTACATATTTCTTCATAGAAATTAATAGAACTAGGTACATTTATATTTTTATATATAATACTTTTCAAATATTTTTCATTCAACTTTGGTAATCTCACTAAAAGTGTTAGTTTATTTTGAAATGTTTGTTTTACTTATTGGCGAATTAGTTTGATTTATAGTATATGTTAAAAACATGTAATGAGGTTTTTAAACTGCTTGTTTCTTGAAATAAAATAAAATAAAATGAAAAGAAATGTGAAGAAGAAAAGTAAAGTAAAGTGAAGTGAAGTGAAGTGAAGTGAAGGGAAGCGAAGCGAATCGAAGCGAAGCGAATCGAAGCGAAGCGAAGCGAAACGAAGAGAACCGAAGCGAAGCGAAGCGGAGCGGAGTAAAGTGAAGTGAAGTGAAATAAATTTTTGCGCATAGCTTTCTTTGCAACCACTTGACTCGCGTTCAGTTAGCCGCGTCCGGTTGGCCGCGTCCACTTCACCGCGTCCACTTGGCCGCGTCCAGTTGTCCCATCTTGGTAGAATATAGATCCTTATACATTACAGATAACAACCTAAACTAATACAACCCTAAAAGGAAGAACGTCAGAAGAAAACTTTCGCTTTTGCACACTAGTAGTTTTTGTATTAGGAAAAGTTAAACAATTACTTTTATAAAAGATAGATGATGTTTATTATGTGTTGAATATCTCATGTCAGATATACAAATATCTTTATAATATTTTAGGTAAACCAACATCCACCACAAATATTTATACTTAAATCTGTCAACCGCTCTTGTTTTATATAGTGTTAAAAATACCAAAAAAATGTGAACTTTTAATGATTACTACAGTCTTAAATCACGGTTGAGTTTAAAATTCCTAAATAGGAGACACGGAGAGTAAAGTTTGTTTTCAATTAAGATTACATGAAAGGTCCTTTTCGATAATTGCCTTCATCAATGTCGGGAATCTGAAAGTTAACATTCTCCCTCTACAACAGGCTGTGACACTTTCGTCTTAACCTTCGTCACTTTAGTCGCTACATTAAACATTTGCTGACAAAACCCTTTAGAAATTTAACGAAACATTAATTCTTAATTTTCGAAAATTGTTATTCTGGTTCTTTTTATACACAGTTAGTCGCTTTTAGTTGATATCAAATACGTTTTCATTCTACAGTATTTATTTTTTGTGTTCTTTGTATTGTTAACACTATTTTTAATAACTGAAAAATGGTAGGCTGTATATTTATTGTGTGTATATTTTGGATCAAAACGAAGTTGCATAAAGAAGGAAACACAAAATGGCCTTCTTCCTTTAACAACTCCTGTTTTAATATTTCAAATGTGTAAGTCTTTTCATATTCTTGTTTGTAAATCTCTAGAAAGTTGAAATGAAAGTTAAATTAAAACAAATTCCCTTTTACACACAATACAAGTTTATTGAAACAAACAAAATCCCTTCAACACAAGTTTATTCTAACAACTCTCATACAAGAATCCCTCGTCTGTCCCTTTCTATTCACATGTTACAGTTTTCTAAAATCCAAATATCAAATCTTAATATAATGTTCCACAAAAACTAAAACTAATTCTCGAAGAATTTGGGGGTAGCAGTGACCCGTGATGTCGGTGATCCGTGGCGTCGCTCACACGGCCAATCCTGACCTCGTAATTCGTTCTCGAATTCGACGGGCAAAGCAAAACGTGGAAACCTGTAACAAATATAAACAACAGACAACGCATCCAACAGCTCAAGGTACACAAATAACTGCAAGGCGTTCTTTGTGTCCTTTCTTATAAAACATCAATGCACACAGTGAAGCGTCCTGCAGGCCAACAATATAAATCATGAATAACATACTGCGAAGCGTTATGCCTTCCAACAGTATAAACCTTGAATAACATACTTCGAAGCGTTATGCATTTCAACAGTATACAATTTTGTGACCTTTGCCCGAAAGCCCAAGACCCAAGCATCAACTCTATCTGCTAGAAAGCACAAAGGCCCAAGCATCAACATCGCCAGAAAGCCCAAAGACCCAAGCATCAACATTTCCAGAAAGCCCAAAGGCCCAAGCATCAACCTTGCGTCGTACAAGTGTCATATCTGCCAGAAAGCACAAGGCCCAAGCATGAACACTATCTGCCAGAAAGCACAAAGGCCCACGCAGCAACATCGCCAGAAAGCCCAAAGGCCCAGGCATCATCATTTCATATCTGCCAGAAAGCACAAGGCCCAAGCAGCAACACTATCTGCCAGAAAGCACAAAGGCCCAAGCAGCAACATCACCAGAAAGCCCAAAGGCCCATGCATCAACATTTCATATCTGCCAGAAAGCACAAGGCCCAAGCATCAACACTATCTGCCAGAAAGCACAAAGGCCCAAGCAGCAACATCGCCAGAAAGCCCAAAGGCCCAGGCATCAACATTAACTATCTGTACAAAATAACATACTGCGATAACAAAAATAACATGCAAAATAACATAACTAAAAGCGTTGCTCATAATTAATTCGGACAAAACACAATTAAGTTGGACAAAAGCGTCGCTCACACTGCTTTGCTGTTTCATACGTTCGTACGCTAGTGCTCGATCTTTCTCTAAACAACTAGATGTGACATTGGGAAGAGAGTCTGTAAGAGTAGCAATATCCGGAATGCTATCATCGCGACCAATCAATTAATAAATGGACAAAAGTCTCGTTTGTTTTGTTGTATTAAAAATTGTAGTTTGAGAAGTGCGTTCGGCCATTCTGACTTAAAGTTCAGTTAGTAACGTTGTTTTTTGAGCTGTCTGAAATTGTTTTATCACAAATAAATCATTTTATTTGGCCTAGGATATTGAAATAAATTCCATCAATTGTAAAATTTGTTTGCAAATTCGGACAGCAGCGGTGTACGTGGCCCGATTGGTTACATTTAAAACATAATTTTGAGATATGAACGAATATTTTCTTTTTTGTTGCATGCGTGTATCAAATGAAGTTACTTTCGATGTTGCATAACGACCTAATCACGTTAGTAGCTCACTTACAGACTTTTTACATGAACATTAACAATATAAGAATAGTACCAATATTAATTGAAGCAATTGCTCTGATAAATTAAAATGTAATGCTTTAATAAGTGAAATCGTATTTCTAGCGTACTCACAGTATGAATCGATAGTATTACTCATAAATAAACTTGCCTTCTCTAAATTTTTCGCTGAGGTTTTTCTTCGATGGGTACAGGTTTGAAATGCGGCCTTAAAACTTTCCCATGTTTGTTGCGTTGGTGTCCATGTTAAAAACCATTTGTTTCCCAATAAGCCACCGGCCACCGGCACCTCGTATTAAGAACTCGTAGTCGAATCAGCTAAACATATTCAAGAGTTCCATTTTTCGCACCATTTTACTGCTCCATTATTATCAGTTTGCGGATTCAAGGTTGGTATGTTGATTGTAGACGATGTCGCATTGGTTCCGGACGATTCGTCCTTACGTTCTTTTAAATGTTGGTATGTTGATGGTAGACGATGTCACATTAAGTCTGGACGATTGATCCTTAAGTTCTTTCAATATATCACTTAACACTTGCACTAATTGCGTCATATTATTGTCGTGGTACTTTTAGTGGTAGAATCCCACTCCTGATTTTAGATTTATACGAGTTAAATTAAAACAAATTCCCTTTTACACACAATACAAGTTTATTAATATAATATAATATAATAATTACTACAACCCATAACCTAAACCAAGGCCCCAGAAGCTATAAGCTTGTGCGGGAGGGAGGGGGCGATTATTATTATTATGTAGGCCCAAAGTGCGGCTGCAGCCGACTTATAGATGGAACAGCGCAAATCGCACATTTGTGTTACAGCTAAGGGAAACTGCAGAAAACCTTAACCAGATCTGCCAGCGCCGGGAGTTGAACCCGGGCCGCTTGGGTGAAAGTCCGGCACGCCAGACATTACACTACCAAGGCTGTTATTGAAACACACAAATTCCCTTCAACGCACAATACAAGTTTATTCCAACAACTCTCATACAAGAATCACATGTTACAGTTTTCTAAAATCCTAATATCATAAATCTTAATATAATGTTCCACAAAAACTAAAACTAATTCTCGAAGAATTTGGGGGTAGCAGTGACCCGTGATGTCGGTGATCCGTGGCGTCGCTCACATATACATTTATTGCTTGTTATAAATAGAACATACCAAACATCAACAACTGACAAACTGAATTAGTCTCCTGCAGCGTGTTACCAAATTTTGTAAAATAATTCACCATAATTATGAAGATTTCTAGCAAATTTGTTTGTTTTCAATTGAAAAGACAAACAAACTGCCATCCACAAGTTATGTACGTTTTAAGGTAAGCAGACGTCGCGATAATACATGCATTTAACCTTAAATGAATAACTTACTAATCTAGCCATTGTTCGGTTCACTAAGAAGATTTATTTCACAAATAAAAAGTTATAAAATATAAGAATTCACCGTGAATCCTGGTTAAAGTAACGTTTTTTCCCTATTATGAGTTCAAATTCCGTAAAGGTACATGCAAGACAAGAACTGTTCTGAACTATAACACGAAAAATACATAATTTGAAATCCAAAAAAATGCCTTTCTCAATCCATGCTACGGCTAGTATGGAAGCCGAGTAAAGTAATAAGTCTTATTAATCGGATACTAACAAGGAATACGTATTATCGATATTATGGAATTGGCGCACATTAGAACGAGGTTGGTATGTTTGTTAAGCGCCAAAACAAAAAATTGCAAAATTTTATTCTGCAAACAAAAATCCCCAGAATACAAAAATATGCGATGCTGGTACGTGAAATTGGGAAACTCTCGGAAGAAGTTAATAGCACACTGCACTGATTGCTTGGAAAGTAACTTCCGGTGTGGGTAACATAATCTAAGTTACCCAGTGGTTCCAGCATATTTCGCCGATCAGCATTGGCGGGTGCTCATTCACTCCATTTTTCTGTACATGAAATCTTCGTCATGGTTCTTCAGTGTTTCGCTGACAGACGCCAAAGAATAAGCTCAATTTTGAAGTTATTTCTTTTGCTTCGTTTTAAATTCAAAACAAGGTGTAGATCTACACATTTACGTCTTTCTATCTGCTAAAATACAATTATCGTTTGCGTAAACTAAACTGTCTTCTCACAAGATCGTATTCCTTTTTAGTCGCGTACGTAGAACATTTCTGCTTATTATATCGTAAAAAGACGAACGAAATAAAAGTTAATTCTCTTGACGTACTCTAATGAACTCGTATTAACAAAATAATCTAATTTTTATGATCCCTATTTAGGCAGACTGTTAATTTTAGACAAATTTCTTCAATATTAAAATGTTCACAAAAGAACAAATGTTTTGCGAGACATCATTATAGCTAGGTGAAATTATATTTTGATAAACGGTTTTGAATCTCAAGATTTTATGGTTTCTGCATTTTTATAAAGACACAAGAATGATTTCCATTTAAATTTGATATTAGTATCTAGTAAAAAGGTCAAGTTTAACTTGTGATTGGGTGAATAGTTCTGGAACATGGTCGTCCCTTTGAAATGTTAGAAGGATATGCAGACTTGTCGTTTCTAGGGGGTACGTTTTGAGAGAAGTGTAATTACACCTTTGCACGCGGCAACGCGGTTTTGCAATTAATAAATAAAATTAGATTTTGAAAGTGGTATTTTAGTAATGACGAGTTAACTTCTACGAGTTAAATGTTTTTGACGAGTTTTGATATCGGTTCTGATTATCCTACTCTTACAGCAGTGACTAAATTATTATTAGAATATAAATATTAATTAAGTCGACAAGTCTACAAAAGGAAATACGTGCAAGCCCCGAAGATATAATTTTTTTAACAAGCGGTTCAGGGTTCAATTGTAAATGTTACGTTCCAGCATCTTTAGTATTGGCAGTGTTCGTTTTTTGGGTTATAGTGTTAGTTTCAAAGTGAATCAAGATTAAAATAAATGTACAAAAATAAACGTATCCCTAAATAATATCACAAATATGTAAAATATCACAAAGTTTTCAGGTTTCATGTAGTTATTAAATGTCGTTTCCATTTTATTTGCACAGATTGTGCATTGCCTATGTTGAAATAAATTTGCATTAATGCACAAACGATGTTGAAAATTAAAAATCATTCGTTACAGCTTGGCACGACAAGTTGTTTGTGGCCCATTTAATAAAATTAAAATAATAACAAGAAAAGACAAATAATTTAACGTACCTCAGATGAGTCTTTTCCCGAATGATAGTATCGTTTTTAAACAGTAACAACAAACAATGTGGGTGGCGCCCTCTACAAATATTGTTCAATTATTTATTCAAGTAATGTTTTCATGTTTCTCGGCTCTGTGATATTTTATAATTTTGGTCTCACATGCATATAATTAAGTTGCCACCTTCATCCTCGTCTCTCGAATAAATAAAAAGTTACAAAACCCTAAAAGAGTATTAAATGTGATATATATAGCTAAGATTAACATATGTGATTTTAAAAATTAGAAATCTTTAGTATAAACATGCCGAAAGATATTGTCAACATAGTTTAGAGTTTTTCTTTCATCCTACATCTATCACTTGAAATGAACGTACACCTACTTATATAGTACAAAGGTTTGTAGTAGATCTTTGTAAGGTAGTGGGTTGTTCATCCCAATTAACAGAAGGAAGGTTACTACCGCGAAATAATTCAAATATCATACTATGTGCTTTAACATAAATAGTTAAATTCAGTTGTGCAGTGAAATGCCACTTTAGATTGAACACGAAACTGGAAAAATTATTTTTGCTATGGATTTATTTTTTAACAACAACTCAGGGTCATAGAGGAAATAGTTTTCTTATAGATTTTTAGATCAATTACAACCATTTCCAAACGAATAATTGAATTTAGCTATAACCAAGAGCGTAAGTTGCAAAGTTGTGGTCAATGGTCATAGTAACCAATCATCCTATGGTACAGGTATAGAAAAATGTTAATTCAATTATAATTTTTGATCAGAATTTTTAAAAAATCATATCAGATTTCGCCTCTCACATTTCCCAATTTTTATTGATGTAATATATCGGATAGTTATATGCATGGTAGAAGTTGTGGAGTTACATTTTCAAGCACATGCTAGAACGTAGAATGCATGCTTTTTATCCCATTAGCTATGTACGAAAATAACAATTACTTTATTTTTAAATAAAAGTTCGTAATACAAATTCGAGTCCTTGTTGATTAATTTATTACACTCTACCACACCGTAGTGCAAACAACTTCCAGGATCATTATTACATGCTTCTATCTAATTAATATGAAAACACCTTTCTACCTAAACCTAATATACTCCACGTCATCGTTGCATTGTCTTTACTAGTCCGTTCACCCAAAACACAATACATTAATTACCAAATACAATGCGTACATCTGATTGTATTTTTTAAGCGTAAGTCCCAGTAAGTAACAGATTCCGGGACAGACTGTCAAATGCCATTAGCATTAATTATTTAGGATCCCTGCAGAAAAGGTAATTTTAAGTAAATCTGGCAATTACGAAACGCAACATATATAATTAAAACAATAGCAAAATTTTTATTTAATACCTTACCTACAAAGAGAAGAGAATAATTATTATACAGATTAGAGATGAGCAAGAATTAATTTAATTAGAAGATTGTTGTGTAGTCTTGTCTTCTGGATCTACGTATCTGGTACACTATAAAACACTGATCTTTTAGATGCGGCTTAGAAGGGTAGTATATAACAAAACCCAACGTTCCAGAAGTAAATTTTCAGTACGGAGAACAAACATGTGATACCAATAAAAATGTCTGCTCAAAGGCACGACTTTTTGAAGAAGTTGATAAAATAACAATAGGAAAAAGCTTTTTAAGAAAAAGATTTTAGGTTAAACACCGAAGTGCAATCGAACTGGGGAAGAACAACAAAAATTGTGACAGAGTATGCTGCTACTATTTCAGTTCTTCTGCCACGATAAGTATCGCTAACCAATTCTCCGAAGAATACCATCTAATCAGTCCAAAATCAATAGCAGTGTTGATAGTAAACATCCACAACATCTAACAGAAGCGCGTCACCGATAATTACTATTATTACAAGATTTACAGATTACAAATAAAAATTGTTAAGTCCAGCTAGACATGCACATGATGAATAGTGAAAATAGTAAATTACTAAAATTTTTGGCTAAAAAGTATCTTTAAATATTACAATACAATTTTATAAATTTAAATTAGCAACATTTAATAAATGTTGCTAATAGTAAATATATTGTAATGTAAGTGAAGAAAGGCATTCATTGCAAAACGAGTATGAAAATTGGATCTTGAGCAATAGCGAGTGACGTAATCATACGAGTTTTGCAGTGGCGCTTTCGCAGTGTATTATAAACTAATTTTTCCTACGTCGTACTAGCTACATATAGTTAGCAAAAAGGTTTGCAAATATTCAATTAATTTAATTAATTATTTCATATAATCAATATTATAGTAGTTCTATTTGTATTGTATTTGCAAATATTCAGTTAATCCGATAGGTTTTAGTAAATAAGTAATAAATTAGTTCATACAAATTAATATAGTGGTTTTATATTTATTTTATTGTTTTTTCATTACATTTGATATTGAAAAACGAGGTTTTTGCAATTTTCATTTTAATATCTTTTTAAATGACTTTGTAATAATTATGAAATGAAATAGAAATAAAATAATTAATAAATATTGAAGTTACATTTTTATTAATTATATTATTTGTAATTCATTTTGTTTAAAACTAAACATAAAATTTACTTTTTTTATTTTCTTCCCAAAAAATAATATAAATTTAAAAGGTTTAATAATTTCCAGGCTAGATTATATTTCAAAATATGAACATAATATTTTCTTGCAATATAAACACATTTTTTCTAAATAGTTGCAAGATATGCTTACTAGCTAAAAACAGTAGGTAAATAAAAATGCCATCATGCTAATATAATCACCTATTTAAAAAAGCTAAATTGACAATCCAGAAAATAACAAAATGTTAAATAAAAACTTCTTGTTCAATTAATGTAAAAATAATGTAAATGTTTAGCTTCGCAGATTTTAGAAAATAAGTTGAAAATGTATATAAAGAAATTGAATGTTAAAATAAATATTAGTAAACACTACTGATCAAATACAATTACTTCCCTTAGAATCTGATACCAAGCGGTATTGATTACCTAGGGAAGTAATCATCCTACCACTCCGAGAATGGACCACTATGGACCACTGTACTTAAGTCAAAACTAACCGCGTACGATATTGTACGTCGGCAGTTGGTCCAAAAACTAACGAAGATCGCCAGCACTACGGACTGAAGAAACTACCTACATTTCGGAGTCGTAGGAAGCTCGATCTTAAATTTGGTGTCCGGCTGGATGTTCTACGAAGATTGCTAACTTCAACAAATCCTGGTACCACCATCATCCTGCGGACAATCAACCAACGATTTACAACTCTACATTTGGTCCCTTGCGCCGTAACATCACCAAGGAACCGTGAACCAAGATCCAAGCAACTATTAACAACTTTACATTCGATCCTTCGAACCAAGAAGGATCCTGCCACTTTGCATTTGCACACACGCATTTGCAACTTACCAGTAAAGTCTTCACGCTGGACTTGACATTTGATCTTTCGAACCAAGAAGGATCCTACCAAGTAGGTGTCCTACAAACATCTACAATTAGTCTAACCGCACTGCCGCGTTAGAACACACACCACGAAGGACTTTACAGTTGGTCCTTCGAGCCTTTGGGGCAGTTTATTTGAAATCTACAAACTTCAAGGTATCCACCATGGAGCAAATGAACCAACTCAGAGCCGCCAATAATTCCAATTAATTCAACGTTGCATCATCAACATAAAGACTACATTCCAGAAGAACCCGCCTTCGAGCTGCCTGACGACCTATTTAATCTCAAGATCAGCCAGGAGGAATTTAACAAACAACTTCAGGAAACAACATGGAGAACCATCTGTCATCATTCATCATGTTAAATAAAAGTTTCTTGTTCAATTAATGTAAAAATAATGTAAATGTTTAGCTCACAGATTTTAGAAAATAAGTTGAAATAGTATATTAAGTATCAAGAACAGTAAGGACAGTTTACCGATCGACGACAATGTTTGGCGACTGAGCGAAGCGAGGTCGCCAATATTGGAGGAGATCGGTAAACTCCTTACTGTTTGAGATGCTTATACTATTTTTTGTACGATCATTATAATTACAAAGGTATTAACCAAGGAAATATCCCGAAGATGGTAAAAAAATAGATTTAAGATCATTTATTTTTGCCCTGTATATCCACCAAACATTAAGTAGGTTTTGTTGTTACCATGGATACGTTTGTAATTTTATTTTTGAATGTCACGATATTTTTGTCGCTACCATGGATACGTTTGTAATTACTATTATTTATTGGGTATTTTTTCACAGCAAATTTAAATAAAAAACATGCATTTTTTCTAAATAGTCCATTAATTTAGAAAATAATGATTTTTCATGAAAGAGACATTTAAAGATCATGCATTTATTTTATAAATTACATATAATTTACTTACCGTTCTGTTTTTGACAGAACTGAACGGTAAGTAATTACTTACCGACGCGTTTTTGCTTAGCAACCAGTAAATATAACCTACTGTTCTAAAACCAAGTATGGTAAACAATCCGAAATAGCATGGTCGTACAAAAATGTATATAAAGAAATTGAATGTTAAAATAAATATTAGTAAAACACTACTGATCAAATACAATTACTTCCCTTAGAATCTGATACCAAGCGGTATTGATTACCTAGGGGAGTACACCTCCACCAGCATTATTATAACAATTACTTCCTTTAGAATCTGGTACCAAGCGGTATTGATTACCTAAATAAAAACTAGATAAAAACTCCAACAGTATAAGTGCCAGTATACTGTGTCTAGTAAAGTCTAAAATTGAACTTTACATTTTGTAATTATGGAGTTTAACGAAGTAAGGATCTATTACAGGCGAGTACTATTAAAATCTGTTACGGCAGTTACGCAAGTGTATCAAAGAAAAGAGACGAGAAAAATTAGAAAAGGTGTGCTGCTCATTCACGACAACAGCAGGGTATTGGAACCTTTATTTGCGTGTGGCTGCGAAGAAATTGGTCATCAGGTTTATAGCCCGGACTTAGCTCCGAGAGATTATTAATTATTTCCAAATTTTAAAAACGACCTTCGAGGGTGCCAATTTAGAAACAATAACGAATTAAAAGCCGCATTTTCACACAAAAAGTAAAAATTATTTTTTCATAGACTTTTTTAGAATTTTTATTCCAAAATTAATTTCAGAAAATGCAAGGTAATTTGTTAAACATATATTTTATTATTAAATGTGTTCAAAATGCCTTCCATTATTTATTTGGCAATAACCTAAGCGAATGCTAAATTTCTCTTGATTGTTTTTATTACTATTTCCGATGTGATAAGCCTGATTTCCAGTTCAATGCGAACTTTTAAGTGCTGTAGCTTTCATGTAGGTATTTCTGTAGGTTTCATCTTGTACACTTTTGAGGTATCCCCACAAGAAATAACTAAAGAAAAAAGAAAGTATCCCCAGAAAGAAATAAACTTCTGCCGCATAATGAGGTGGAGTCCCATTCTGTTGAAACCAGATGTCTTGATGGGGTAAATCCGGCTTGTCTTCCGCAAGAAATAGTGTGGCAAGTCCTGGGAACAAATCTTCTTGTAAAAATCGTAAATATCTCTCACTGGTCAAAACTTTCTCCAAAAAAAAACATGTTTTATAATATTTCTGACAATACCAGCTAATACACGTTTATTTTTTGATTATTGTTACGTTTTATTTTTACGTATTCCAATTTTTACGTAAAATTCTTGATGCAGTGAATTTCCTATTGTGATTTAGGCTTTTATTGCATTGCATTTTTGATTGGTGCATTTTTAAGGCGACCCTGCGTGTTTCAAATTTTGTTGACCACCGCGATTTTGTGGTGGGGTCCGTGGTGTTCGTTAGTCTTGTTGAGGCGGACATGTTGTGAATTTTTGAAAGTGGAGTGTTATTTCGTATTTTTGGAAGTACCCTAGTTGGGGGATAGGATTTCACCTTCTTTTTGAAGCAGTGTGAGTTTAGTGTTGTGTTTCCTGACTGCCTGCTATTGCGGATAAATTCCGGATATATAAAAATTCACGTATCGTTTCATCTGATAGATTCTTAGTCTTTGATCGTGCGTATTAAATCTTCCCCTGGCCGCTGATTGAAGCAGCTTCTACAGAGCAGCTTCTATAGGGCAACTTCTACAGGGCGACTTCTATAGGGCGACTACTACAGGGCGACTTTTGCGGAGTGCTTGTTTTGGGGATAATTATTACAGGACGACTTCTACCAATCTCAAAACAGCCGTAGGAAGAATCTCCCGGTGAAAACTACAGTCAAGTAACATTAACCAATTTAATTATTGAGAACCTAAAATCGACTTTGGAGCACAATAATTACTGCTGTGATTGTTTTATTCATCAACTATAATTATTCTATGAACTATAGTATCAAATATTCGTTTTATTAATAATTAAGATTTATTAAGAATTGCAAATTTAATCATATAAATTATTATCACTTTATTTTGCTTGCATTCAAACCTGTTCAAACCTGTTATTTCACCGCTGATTCAAATATTGATCTGTTTTAACATTGGGATTTAATTATTGATTTAATTATTAACTCTGATACATACACTTATTTCATTTGATGATAAGGGCCATTGAACCCAAGTGTTCTATTACTTTTGTGATTAATTATAAAGAGAACTACTTGATTACCATTTACATCTTTCAGTTTGGGTACAATTTGATTAATTTAGTTTATCTACTTCTTTATAATACTGTTGATAGGGGTTATTTATATCATATTTCTGTAAACCTCATGAGTGATATCACCCAAGAGGGTGGTTTAGTTAATTTAACCCTCTACATATATAAAGACGTACAAAAATAGTCATTGTAACGCGTTCAAATTCCCAATTCTATAATAATGCAACTTTATATACATTAATAGTAAAGGAATCTTAGCACGGTCCTGTGTAGTTCAACATATTTCAGTTGGGTTAAAAATGCAGACAATATTTCGAATTACAAAATGTGTTTTCTTTAATGCGAAAAGTCACTCCGAAGTGTTTATAAACATGAAATTGTTTCTAGAATAAAAATGCAGGCGTTATCTTAAAGCAAATGACGTCTTAGTAAATATCAAAGTTCACTGCAAAACCATTCCAACGGTTACAATTTGTTTTTCGTAGCGAAAATACAGAGAAAATTAAGTTTATAAAAATATAACGAAATAAAATCGTCTTTTTAACAAAGAAATTTAATGTCAAAAAAAGAAATTTAGTTTAAATTTATAGATCCTGGACGTGTGTACATTTAATTTATATTAATATATTTTTCTGCACGCAGACAAATAAGAAAACGGCATGAAGCCACATGCAAAATATCAAGTTACACCCTGAGAAGCAGATTTTAAGTCCAGTGAATTCCCCTTGAAGATCTAGAATGTTCCAGAAAGTTCCTAAGTGTTTATTTTCTTATTAGCTACAGGAGTATTAGCCTTGTGTTTGATTGGGTATTTAATTTTCCCTCTTTTAAAATTCAAGTTCAGTATAGGGTTGCTTCCACAATTTCAGTCAGTCTGGTGAGACCACACCGAGCAAGGTGACGGCAGTCACATAGCAGGCTTCGGGCCTCCTTTGCGGAGCGGTTCGCCTCTAAAGGTTCGCTTGGGCACCTAGTGAAGACGGTTGTGAATTTGTCGAATACCGCAAGATTTTAGTGTGATCCATTTTTTGCCGTTAGTTAAGTTCGGAGTTGGTTTTATAGTTATTTGTTTATCGTCCAGTTTATTATAAAATTATTTGCGAATAATTTATGATACCGAAATCGGTTTTATTGCAGTTCAAATCCTTCAAGTTATTAAAATTAATTTGACTAGTAAACTAAAGACTTTCTTGTAATATATCGACACTTCAGAAAAAGTTTAAAGTTAAAACGCACAATGAAATGTTTTACTAGCAAGTAAAATATTTGCGATGAGTGATTATTTAAAACCTTTAAAAATAATTTAAGGTTTAGTTAAGTTTAAAAATAAAGCAATAATCTTTTCGATCCAGTTTCTTATAATAATTTGAACCACCCACGAAAGTTGTTGAATTTATATAGTTTTAGTTATTCATTAAGGTATTGCTAATAAAATTGCAATTAAGAAATAATTGTTGTGGATTTCAGTTCGTTGATCTAGGGTAAAAAACCGGTATCACCGATTATACTTTCCAAGCTTTTCCTGTTTTACATCTATAGTTTGTGAGGTATTTTATACCTAGTGTTAAGTGAAACAAGGGCATTATTGTGCAAGTGTTGTTTGTGAAACTTTAAAGAATTGTAAAATTCTACCAATGTATCAAGGACTAAGGGATAATTTGTTTGATTAGAGTAAGTTTTATGTGAAAATTATCTGTACTATTTTCTTTAATGATTGTTTTTTGTAAATTTATGTCCATATTTTCCTTTAACAAGAATTCTTATTAGGGTATTACTACTAAAACTATTACTATTGTTATCGGAGACACGGGAATATTCTATTTACAAATAAATGGATATTTAGCATTACTTTTAGTAAGTTAGTTATTCATTTTTCTATTTTGCTTTAACGGCAACTAAACGAATTATGATTAGTTTTTTTTATTAATCTTAATCAATATAATTTGAATCCGTTGTTATTCGAGGGTTTAGACGAGAATTGTGGTGACTTCGAATAACTGGCGCCTATATCCTTTTATTATGTCTATTACTCCGTATTTCTTGCAATTTGCAATTCTTAAGCCATGGAAATCAGATCTACGCCTAAGTTATAATTTGTTATTGAGAGATCTTAAAAGTCGGAGCATTACAGTAAGTATCGTTTTTATGAGCATTACAGTAAGTATCGTTTTTATGAGCTTTGCAGTAATTCAGTATTTGAATTTTTAGAGGTTACAGTGACATCCATCGCGCGGTCTATGTTCAGTGTGTTATGTTTTGATTCAGTAATTTAGAGTAACGAACAATTACGTTTTAACATACTTTAGAATTACTTAACTTTCTTGGAACACCTAATATAAAAAAGCATTTTGCATAAAGCATTTATAGAGTTAAATATAACTCAACATTAATCTATAAAATGGAATATATTTTTAATTTTTAATTTATGTAGTATCTAGAGAGTAATTGTATAACGTAGAAACATGCAAAATGACTCATTAAAAAACACAGTTAGTATCATTTACTGAAAAACAGAGAATTTGATGATGGTGACTTGGAGGTTAATTGATTTGACTTCATTACCCCGTGCTTTTGACATGTGAACACCAAAAAACACTTTTAAAAATGACACACAAGAGAATAGGACCACAGACTGGACAATCCAAGCAGTAGACAGGTTATCCTGATGATAACTTGAACCAATATCGAAAAATGGAATTTTATCCAAAAAAGTGATTTTCAATTTAACGATGATCAATAGTTCTTACCTCTAAGGGAAAAAAACAGCCTGAAAAACGAACGTATTACAATTTTTAAGTAATGTATTTGTGATTGATGAATACTAGGTTTGATACCATTTCATTGTGCTTGTGGATAGGACATACTGAGAGCAATGATGTGCATGAAATACATGAATGTAAAACCGTATATGTAATAAATTTTCTTAACTTAGCTACAATAAAGGTTCTTTTTCCTAAATTGCAAAAAAAACGTTATTGTTTACCCACCAAAATAAGTAATCAGATGAAATCCTTGTATATCTTTAATCAGACTTTAATGGTGTCTAAAATATTAAAGAAGTAAAGCACATCACTGATTTGAAAAATAATTAGAAATTAAGCATTCCTTTTAGCTCGCCATCCCAACGTAGTAAATGATAATTAAGGGTGAATTTAAATTTATAACTAGTTTCCAACTAGGATACGCTACGGAAGTCTATCCCAACTTACTATTCCTATATGTACATCCTACTCTTTATTGTACTGTTGAAGGGCTGTTTTGTTCGATAATTCCAAATTGAAGATTAATATTTACGCTAGCCCTAACCGTACTTCATTCCAACATACAAAAAGTAATAGAGATACTTCCATATTTCCAGAAGAAAAAAACATTTTTCATGTATGATTGAAAAGCAGAAGAAAGAAGAGATCAATACTTAGCCTTTTATGCTAGGCCGAGAAAAGAGCGACGACGGTTCTCTTTGTTAAAGCAAGCTTCCCGCTTTAATATAACGCGTTTATTGTGGTTTTCCTGGTTTTTCGTCTCTGTATAATGTACAGATAACGGAGGACAAATAACAATTTTCCTGATACCTTTTCTTTTTCAAATTTAAATGAAGTTACCGCAAATACATTTTTATTTACTTCGCTTTTATTTCAAAAGGAGGTTTCATAAATGTAAAAAGAATGATTAAGAAAACCATTTTTAATTAACTTTTCAACTTTTAAATAAGTTTTTAAGCTAGTAACTTCAAATAATTTCATAAAGCTAAATCAGAATTTTTTATGAAACAATGAGTGATGATGTGTCTTCCACAAATATTACTCCTGTAAAAATTATTAAAATATAACTAGATCAAACATTACCTCGGTGATTTTCAAATTAAATTGGGTAAAGGTAAAACTTTATTACCATGTAGAACATCTATTTATAGGAAAATTAATATAAATTTGTTGTTTACATTTTAGGGATGATTAATTAGATCGTTTGTCATACATCGTATGCTCCATTAAGTCTGTAAAGCTTTTATTTATAAAAAATTGTTTTTGGAAATTATAATTAAACCCTATTAAAATACAACATTATTAATTTAATATATAAAATGCAATTCCGTTTCCACTATTATTACATAGATAACAAACAATAAATCAAGTGCCACCATAGTCCAACTGCATTCATCGCTGAAAACAAGCATCACCACTCAGGATGCAGGTGCGAAGCACAAGCAGCTCTTAAAGGTTTCAAATTTTTTCACGTAATCTTCATTCTGTTATTACTATTCTCTTAATTAATATATTAGAGGTAAAATAACTGCTTGAAAGAAATAATGTAAACCAACATTCAATCTGTTTTGAGCAGCCATCGTAAAGAAGTGACTATAATTAAATTTTAGTTTAATGCTTGATATGTTTTGGGCAAGTTGTTGTTGTTGCTCAAGAAAAGATTAATTATCTATCAATATATATGAACATTAGTTTTCCGACTCAAACCTCAATTTCAATATTTATAAGAGCAAGAATAACAAGACTATAAAGGGTGCTTGATACGTAAGCAACTACAACAGAAATTATACCCAAGAATAAGCATGTAAACAATCCAACGAGACACAACTTACGCTCAAGTAACTAAAACAAATACACAACAACATCAGATACCCACAAATATTCATCTTCAGAATCCCACGGTACAACAACCAATTCACAAATTAGAAGAAATGATGGCCAAACCGGTACCAAAAAGTTATTCCAGACATTCCGCGATATATAGTTTATAATAGTCAACATTCGGACGGAACAGTTTTTTGTTTTTTTGTGCAGAGCTAATAACATACTCAACATGATTTTTAAATGTAAACCTCAAATCAAATAATATGCCTAAATATTTGACATTAGAACATTTCTGAAGTGTAATGCCATCAATGCAATAGTCAAATGCCGTTATAGTAGTTCGACGTGTATATGAAACAATGCAGCATTTATTAACATCTACTTCTAAGTGGCAGCAAATGTCCGATTGGATTGAAATATTTTTAAATCGTCCGCAAACAAAAGTCTATTACAGCGAATTGTGCTTGCAAGGTCATTAATGAATATCAAAAAGAGTAACGGACCTAAAGTCGAACCTTGAGATACTCCAGAGGATGGTATAATCGGAATAGGTGTATGATATAATCTTTATGCTATACATATTGAGTACGCAATTACCCCACGGGGTCGGGCTAATATGATCCCGTTGGGTAAAATATACAGTTACATAGAAAACTACTCCAACACCCTCCTACGAGCGTTACGGACATTATCATCAGCACAATAATCGCAGGTGTATGGATCGCAGTCATCTTCCTCAATTCCATCACACTCATCATGTGTCCAGCTGTTGCAATTAACACACTTCACCCACCCTTCTCCCGCAGAAGCTGTCAGAAATGTTTCAGAACAAATAAGCCACTCTACATCCTCTTCGATTTCTGACTCCTCATCTTCGTCACCCTTCTTTCTTTTGTATTTACTTTTTGTTAGGCTTGGTCTTTTGTTTTTCCCTTTTTGCTTTTCTTTTACTGCTGACTGATTTTTAATTTTCAAAGCTTTCTTCTTTTCCTGTTCTGCTTTCTTCTGTCGTTCCTCCACCAACTGGTCTTTATACGAGGTGCTTGTCAGGATGGCTGTGCCCCCAGATTTTCTTGTCTTTCTTGTACGTTGTTGTTGTTGTTGTGACATTTTGGGGAGTGGATAAACATCTTCATGAAGAGAATGCAAAAGACGTAGAAACTCCAGCCCCAGAGGTCGAACGAGTCACAACATTGTCATCTTCGTCAGTAAGCCGCATTCACTGTACGGTGATCGTGTAGAAAATCGATCAGTAAAATTCCTCTAAAGTAAAAAAAAATCGTTGCAAGGACTTTTCCAGCTGAGTGCCGAGTTTTGGCCTTCACTGGGCAACCTTCATTCTTTCTTCGCCACTCCTTACTTGCCATTTTAGATTCGGGGGTGTAGTGATGTGCCCAAGTCTCATCACATGTCACGATGCGCTGCAAAAAGGCCTCCCCTTCTCGTTGAAATTGATTCAGAAGCCTTTCAGCGATCTCCGACCTAACCTGTTTTTGGTTTCCAGTCAACAACTTCGGAGCCCATCGAGCACTAATTTTTCGAAAACCAAGTTGATCAGTTATAATGGATTGAACACTTCCATAGCTGATACCCACTTCTGATGAAATTTCTTCCATGGTTAACCGGCGATCACGTTCAATAAGCTCTCGAACGGCACGGGTATTGTCATCTGTAAGACTTGTCCTTGGGCGTCGATCATGACTTTCGTTTTCAACACGTTCTCGTCCGCCCTTAAATTCTCTCGCCTGTATACACACGATTCTGAGACAGTGTACTGTCCCCAAACTGTGCCTTCAAACGAGTTAAAATTTCTGACGGTTTAACGCCTTCATAAGCTAAAAACTCATGATAATCCGTTGCGCAACAGACGAATGTACCTCTTGCTCGGTCATGGCAGTACTGACGACAAAGCCAAGGATGTGCGCGAACCCGGCCGGCTCCCCACTCCTCATAAACCAAACATCTACTCCACACAACATCGGCTACCTCGGAACTGCATTCTAAGCGGAATAGCAAAATTACCGTTTATATTTGATTAACCCTCGTATATGTAGGATTCGTTGAAAATACTTGAAATTTGAAAAACTGAAATAACTCTTCTAGGATGCTTAGTTAACCATTTTTTTAGTGCTTGATCATAGCAGTGATTAAGCGGATACATATAGCTTGAGATCTAGAGGCTGCAGCCTATGTGTTGTATGGGGAGATAGACATAAAATGGTGACAAAGTTGCTTCTGGTCTTTTTAATGACATTCAAGTTCTTAGTATGAGAGAGAGATGACCGTCCAGAATTAAGAGGGCAGGGTCCTCCGCTGTTGGCTTAATATGAGACAGAAAATGGTCAAACCTCGGTGGTGCTCCCTCTTTGAGTTCTTCTTTCATTCGTTTTCGGGCAAAAATCAGCATAGGTGGCACATAGGAACCACCTGCCAACGTACAAATCACAGTAGTAGTAGAGGCACCTCGTTCTGAGGAGACCACCCTTCCGATTTGTTTCCTAACTTTTCTAGCCAGAACCTTAAGAGTTTTTACCTGGGACAGTACTTACGGATGTTTCATGAATATTGAAAATTCTGTGTGGCATGCATGAATGGCGTTTTATCCAACACTGTGTTAAGTAACGTGAAAAATTTTGTAACAACTGGATTGTTAAAAGCACGAGCGCGGGATGCCGAAGTGGCTTCTGGTGACCTCAATGAAAGCAATTGGTGCCTCTTGCGAAAACCCGTTAGCCAGTCTTTACCAGCAAGTTTTTTATTTTCAGAAAATGGATGCACAATGCTGTTTTTTACTGCAAGCTGATATGCAAGAGACCTGGCATCTTTAGTGGTTAGACCATACATTCTACTTTCCATGTTGACAATATGATCTATAAGCTCCTCTTCCTGTTCGGCAGTAAAAACCTGAATTCGGCTTCCAAGTTTCTTGACGTGATTGACGGCAAACTTGTTCTTTCCTTTACAGCGTCTCTTTAAACTCATTAACGGTACCCCAAAATCTCTTGCCGCAGTTTTGTATGGTAACCCATTACTCACGCCTTCTATAGCTTGCCGCATCTTATCCTCGTCCCATCCCTGTCTTTCAGTCTTTCGTTTGTATCTATTGACCATTTTCTTAGTCTGTGGCAAAAACAAAGAAATTATTAAAATGGTTGGGTAAAATGATCCCGGGATTATTTTACCCTGCCCCTTGGGCTATCATTTTGCCCGAAAGTGAATAATTCCGTTCAACCCATTTTTGCCACATGTCGGCCATGTTTGAATACTTCACAAACACGTCAAATTATAGACTAAAGGATGTATTAATAGAGGGTATACTACAATTCACTTTTTCTTAATTATTTTCTACCTGCGATGTGTTAGCGTCACTTTCTGTTGTCTAACTAACAACGGCGACTCAACTAGTGATAGTAACGTGCTTAAATAAAGATGGCAGCATAGGTACCAAAAATAAAAAGAGGTGATCGTATTGCCCGCAGGGATCATTTTAGGTCACTCTCCCCTAGCTATAAAATAATGATAAAAGTGAAGACGAAAACCCATAATGTTGTTTAACAAAATATAATGATCAATTTGATCAAAAGCCTTCAAGAAATCTATGTATATAACATCGACTTGGCCAGATCTAGCAAGAGGCGAGATTGGAAGTTGTAGATCGTCTTTTCATCCGTCGTGTATTAAATCCGTCCAATGAAACTTGCAGTGTCATTTTTTAAGAAAACTGAATTTACTCAAAAACAGTGTGACATTTCGAGATATACGTTTGCATTAACAAAAAATACTTAAAATAAAATGTAGAATCAAAAAGCGTAAAGATATACGCAATGTCCCATTTAAAATTAGAAAATTGAAATCAGCAAAGTAACTCACACAGAGTCACTCTATGCCCAATACGCAGGGTATTTAAAAATAAAAAAAATTAAATTTGCTTTATACCAACCACTTTAGTGCTTTTTTTTGTAACACTTAGAGTTCCCAAGATAAGGTAGATCTCACATCCGATCATTTTATCTTGATTGTTGCTCAACTTCTTCGAAGAACGAAATCCCGCACCCTGCATAACAAGAATACAAACTGGGAACTATTCAGATAACAAATTTCAAAAAATATAAGTAACTAGATATTAATAAAAACCACAGACAAATTAGAAGAAGCAATCGATCGCCTGAATCAACAAATACAAAAAACAGTCTAAGAAGCAACTCCTCACAAAGACACATTAGAAAAACAAACTGGCTGCCTAAGAAACGTTAAAGCAAAAATCATAGAAGAGAATTGCGGAAAACATGACACCAAACTAAACAAGGCCACAAAAGAACTAAAAACACTCGTAGAGAAAGAACAGAACATAGCAATATCTAATTACCTACGAGGTCTTTTAGAAATCAAATCAACGGACTACTTACTGTGGTAAATAATAAAGTACCTAAATCAAAAAACCACGACAACACATTCCACCTGCAAAAACAGAAAATAATAAATGGACCAAAAGCAGTCAAGGAAAACTCCACCTATTCGATAAACATTTAAAGAAAGTTTTTGAATCGTTTTCTACTGCAGTGACCAAAGAAGAAGAAACGGAGATAATCAATATTTAGAAAGTCCCTTTCCAAATGGAGCTACCAATCAGGAAATGAATCACAGTAGTCACTGAAGTTTGTAATATCGCGAGAAATGATCTTAATGCAAGAAAGTCTCTGTGATTTGACATTGCTAGTAAAATCTTGAATAACTTTTTTGTATAACTCGATAAGTTCTGACACAATGGAAAGTCGAGAAAATTGTTGTCATACCAAAACTAGGAAAAGATTCCGAAAATATGACTTTGTACACTGCACATGCCAATAAGCTTCTAACAAGTGATGCCGAAAATTTTAGAAAGACTGATTTTAAAAAGAATAAAACCTCACTTGAAAGAAAGACATCTTATACCCAATAACCAGTTTGTGTTCAGAGAGAGGCACGCTACAGTAGAACAGTTGCATAAATCACTACGCAACATAAATAACGATCTTGAAGAAGGAAAATAATGCTCAGCATTGTTGTTAGATGTCATGCAGGCTATCGACACAGTCTGGCACACCGGACTTTTGTACAAAATTAAGCAGCTGCTCCCACATAAATAACATATTTGAAGTACTCAAGTCTTACCTTAGTGAGAGACCCTTTCGGGCTCAAGCAAGAATATTATACTGAACTATAACCAACTACATACAAAGTTTCCCAGGGTAGTGTCCTAGGTCCCTTTTTGCACTTACTGTTCACGGCAGATCTACGCGAGATCTAGCGTGTAAAATCATTGTCAAAATATCTGCTTATGTCCTTCTTGACAAATCGGTTCTGGTTTCGAAGCCCAGGATTGTCATAACAATGAGGCATTTTTAAAAATAAATAGCTACTTCGTAGACCAAGAAAATTCAAGGTAAAAATTGCGATACATTTTTTAACTAAAATATACGCACGCCAACTATTAGTATGAAATAGCCTAGGCCTTCATACCCTAGAAAAGGAGAGTAAGTATTCTAATTCCTAGGTAGAACCGAACACAAATTGAAAACTAACTTACCAACCTACAATCTAGATGTTCATGGTATTGTAGAAGTAGACTACAGGAGGTCAACTTACCTGAAAAGAAAATATTTGTTTAATATTCAAACCATTATATCAAGTGATTCAAAAAGGCCTGTATTACGTTGGTCTTAGTATAGAGCAATTTAAACATTTATTTTTTATTGAATCATAAAGTGATCTTTACAAATTAAAATGACAAAATTAAACTGAGAACCAAAAATATTGCGACTAAGCCAAAACCGACTACAACCACAAGACTTTTGAACCACATTTTAGTTTTTGGTGAATACTGACGTGTCTGTATCCGTGCAAGCACGCAGGGTTCATATAGCGGTCGAGCATTGTGTAATGTTTTATGGTATTCTGAATTGTAAATCTTTAATAAATAATTCTTACACTTACTAAAGCCGTACAGCACAATACGTAAGCTATACAGGGTGCCCATTATATATGGAATATAGTATATATCTCGGTAAATATCGACTTTATAAAAAAGTTTGTTATATAAAAGTTGTATAACATTTTATTTTCCATAATAAGATAGCATTCAATTGTTTTTATTTCAGAATACAAATGAGTAATGAATAACACTTTAATTTTTTTAAATAGCAATGTACCCTTTCATCAGGCTCATTTGATAGAGATTTTCTTTCTGTTTTCGATGACCTAAAGTCTTAGTACCCTTATATCAGAAAATTTTTGAAAAAAATGTTTATTATGTTAATTTCACCAATAACATGAATCTAGATATCCGAGATCTCTGTCATTTGTCTTAACAATTGATTCTAGGCTTTTTTTTTATTTCACGCCTACACTACGGGGGAACTAACATCTAAGGTCATCTGTCCCCCATCTAACATGCAACACGAATACACACATCCATAGTTGTGGTGGCGGAATCTTCCAATTAGAAAAATCCCGCCGCCCCAAGTGGGATTCGAACCCACGACTCTTGGAACACGAGTGATGCACTGACACCATTCGTCCACCGCCGGCCCGATTACAGGCTTTTATTGTGACAAAAGTTTGTTTATTTAATTAAATTGTTGGTACATGGAAAAATAAAAATGGTTCATTTAACAGAAACTGAACGTATAGAAATTTTAATTATGGTCGGTTATGGGGATCGCAAACGAACACAATTAGAAGTATGTGAAATTTTTAATGAGCGTTATCCACATCGAGAACCAATCACCCAGTCAGTAGTTAGCAAAACCTTGAAACGGTTTAGGGAAACTGGCAATGTTAATGATCTGGTGAAAACTGGCCCGCAGAGGTCTGCGAGAAATGAAGATAAAAAGCTCGATGTTTTAATAGAAATCGAAGAAAATCCAAACATTTCAACTCGTCAGTTAAGTTTAACCATGCCTTAAGTAAAGGTTCAATACATAAAATATTACATTCAGAAAAATTACATCCGTACAAACCGACTTTATTGCAAGAATTATCCGAAGATGACTACGATCGACGTGTTGAATTTTGTGAATTTATGATGGAGCGAATCAACAACAATCCAAATTTTCTTAATAATATTGTTTTTTCTGACGAGGCTACGTTTTGTTTAAATGAAAATGTAAATAGGCATAATTGTCGATATTGGGCCGCTGAAAATTCCCATTGGATGATCCAAAATCATACCCAATCACCACAAAAATTAAACGTATGGGTGGGAATTTGTGCAGATCTGATAATTGGACCTTTCTTTATTCGTGGTACTCTAACTGGTGACCGTTATTTGCAATTATTGCAACAGCAAATTATTCCAGCTTGCCAAGCAAATCTTGATGATCTTTGGTTTCAACAAGATGGAGCACCGCCCCACTATCATTTAGATGTACGCCGATATTTAAATGTGGTATTTCCGGCCCGTTGGATAGGCAGAAGAGGGTCTGTGGAGCGGCCTCCCGGATCTCCGGATCTTACAACCTGCGATTTCTTCTTCTGGGAATATTTAAAATCAAAAGTGTATACAAACCGACCCCAGAATCTGGCCGAATTAGAGCAACGAATACAAAATGAAGCTGCAGCAATTTCTCCCAGATCGCTCAGAAATTCTTTTCAAGCTTTTCGTGATAGGTTGGGCCACTGCCTTGCAGTTAATGGTGAGCATTTTGAACACTTATTGCCATGAAAACCATTTTATTGCTAATTTCGTTTTGTCTTCAAGCTTTATAAGAGACGTACATCATTTTCTGTTCATTTGTTTTATTTTGTTTTTTGTTCATTTGTTTTGTTTTGTACATTATGTAGATGCACATCTGTTTATTTTAGGGTAATAATTCGAGATACTTTACGATCTCGGATATCTAGATTCATTCTATTGGTGAAATTAACTTAATAAACATTTTTTACGTTTTTTTCAAAAATTTTCTGATATAAGGGTACTAAGATTTTAGGATATCGAAAAGAGAAAAAAAATCTCTATCAAATGAGCATGATGAAAGGGTACATTGCTATTTAAAAAAATTAAAGTGTTATTCATTACTCATTTGTTTTCTGAAATAAAAACAATTGAATGCTATCTTATTATGGAAAATAAAATGTTATACAACTTTTATATAACAAATTTTTTACATACATAATGGGAACCCTGTATATGAATGTTTTAAATAAATATGTATGTTGCTATGGTATTGATGATAAAAAGCCCGTAATAATCTTTATGGGCTTCATAACCCTCTAGTCCGTAAAAAGAATCTTTACCCCTAGAGACAGAGCTCAATTAAAAGATGTCTACGAGTCAGTATACCATAAAATACATTAAAAACGGTTGTATAAATCAGTCGACCTCAAAAAAGTGTCATTTTTAATTTTTATCGACAAGGCACGAGATTGAGGTCTTTGGAGATCTTCATTATTTAACCTTTCTTTGAAGAAATGCTTAGGCAGAAAATGACTGAACCACAGACGCATCCGGCACTCTAAGAATTTTCTTTGCTACTACATTGACAAATATAAAAATCACAAAATCTTATACCCGAAAGTTTCTAGGGCAAATGTACCGGTACAAATTTCTGGTCTATGTATGACATCTTTCATCGATTGCATCGAAACGGCAACAACTATTTCAGTGCGTGATTGACCGTCATTTTCTTCTTTAGGTCATCATCCAGGATTTTTTTTATTTTTAGGGAATTATCTAACAAATTCCAAGGAGGTATACGCAAAAACCCCAGGACCTACCTCAATTTTCCCATATTTTTCTAATATAACTGGACTATTTGTATCAATTAGTTGGATTTTGATGAAACTTACTGAAACTGTAGCTAAGATCAATATGTGAACAACACTTGTTCGGAAACTTAGTAATTGAAAGGTAACCTAAGATTACGCTATCGGTCAACTACTAAAGTTGCGGAAATGGGACGAGTGGAGTATCAATCGAAAGCTCCCATGAAGTAAAAGTAAATCCTGTTATTTTTTCTTAGTTATGTTATACTGGAGTCCACCTTCGGTGACCCCCTAGACGTCGCCTAGGATTAATTGGTTAAAAAAGGCGTGCAGCACATGCTTCTGCAATACCCCACTTGCCCAGTTTATCGTGAAGTTGGGGTCATGAGGATCTTTCAATTGCAAAGTGTTAAACAAAAGTTGTTTGTATTAATCCTAGCCGCAACCCCAGCAAGTTTCAGCAAAATACAACCTGTCACAAAATGATTTTAGGATAAAGCCGCGTCGATGTCATTTCTCGTTTGCAGTTGAGATTTTATTCACAATAATATTATTTTTGATGATTTTAATGCCCTTATTCTTAACAGTGCTGCTGAAACAAAAAAATAAATATTGGCGATGCTTCTTAGTTTTATAGGTTACATAAACAAAATTAGTGTAGTTAAAATATTAGTATAAATACTCCGTGGTCTAAGCTTTTAACTCCGCCTTCGCATAGTCATCAGTCTTTGCAAGGTCTCAATTGACACACGTGTACTCATTTGCAATTTAAGTGCAATTTAATATTTTACACACACATTTTAACATTTAACTATTCAGCAACACATGTACCTTCCGGTAAACAAGTTGTGTGTTTTTCTCATGTCTGTATCCGTATTCGTCTACCAAATAAATATTCAGAATGAAAAGTTTTCACATAAACACTCTATAAAACATTTTTTTAAATAGACAATTTATTTTCGTGGTTTCTTCGACCACATCTACAGCTCTATTTATAACCCCGAAATATATGGAGGTGCATATCTATAGAAAACATAATTCTGTATTACTCTTTAGAAGAAATCTTTTGGTAACAAGTTAGTTGCAGACTTTTAGAATTTTTAAGTTCTTCTGAGACAATTTTGTGAGATCGCCTGTTGTCACAGACCTTGATTCAGAGTAATCCGTACATACACAGGTTGATTCTAAAATAAAGGCAAGTTGAATTACTTCTTCATTATAGGAGACGCCAGAAACATACATAATAAAGAGAAGTCTTACGGTTTCATGTGACAAGTACTTTCACAGAACTAAATGAAAGTCGAGTTGAATTTTGGTTAAAACTGTAGGTACTACCGTCTTTTATTTTATTTATGGAACATTCTGTATTTTTGTTAATTATTTCGATAGCTTGACCAATTACCTTTAAGAAATGATACAAGTATATGCTGTTACGTGTCACTTTTTTATTTAGCATTGGAACTAATGTAATCTGATTTATTACAAATTTTTCTCCTGTAGATTAGGCCACACTTTATACTTTTAATACTCCGGCCTTCCTTCCGGCCTCAAAATTTGGTTTTGGTCATACTGCATTTTTCTGGTGAAATGTTGATAAAAGGTGATTAGCTGTTCTTGTTTCCGAAAAACTCTTGATAAAATTTGGTGTAGTTTATATTGTATTGCGTTTTGAGTGTTGTTAAACGGGAATTCTTTTCCTAGAATTTTTCATGTAATTAGTATATTTTAGATGCTCTGTTAGAGGATTTTTTATTCCCTTTAATCATTTCCATTGGTGACCTAGTGGACATTTTGGATTAGCGTCTAGGTTTGACCTCGTTCGAGGGCTTTCACAGGAATGTCGGCACATGCCCCTACAACACTTCTAGTCGTTTAATTCCAGAAAGCTTTTATTTTTCGTCGTTCTTCCTTCTTCTTTTGGTTCCTGCCTACTCGAGATTGGCATGGGTTATATTTAACTTGATCTGATTGAGAATGCAGTAGCGTGTAGTTGAGTTAATCCATTAGTACAAAAGTATAACCACTGGGAATCTCGACCTAACCGATGCGACGAACTTGATACAGGTAAGTGATCATAGACTAAAAGTGTAAATTATAATTATTAAATACTAAAAGCGTAAATTAAAATTGTTAAATACCAAGTTACCATGTCAAGGTAGAAGTCAATTGAATTATTCAGGTCATAACACGCATTAATTTAGGTTCACTCAATTATTTCATTTTGAATGTAATAACCGTTAAAAATAAAATACATTTCTTTTTTTGTGAAACGACTGGATAGTGGATATATCCAAGAGTGGCCAACTTTAATTATTTTCTAGTCTTTAATTTATGATACTCGGGTATAGGTATAACATGATTATTCACATTAGGTTGTTTAGTGAATATATGCGAATTGGTGTCTTTAAATAAACGTTTCTTTGTCCCATGTATTTGTGATTGTTTGATTTAATACCATGTATAACTTATGTGTTTTGTGGTTATATTTAGCAACCAGTTTTGTCTCTAGGTAAACAGTGGTCAGTGGTAAGTTTTTGTATTTAGATTTTGGAAGAATATTACCTGGATAGTAAACGAAACGTCTGGTTCCGTTGGTGTGAGACCACTATCCGCTGTAGTTATATATTTGTTGTGATAGAGCCAGTGACGCTTTTTTATAAATTTTGTGTAGAGATCAGAACAACCTTGAGTTCTCTAGTCATCGTAAAAATCCCACGACCATCGAACATCAATTCTTTTACTAAAGAAAAAGGGCGTAATAATGCTAAAGTTAATAGCTAACGAGATATTAGCGTTTAAAGCTATGTATTACATCAAGTTATCGAAATAAACTAAAAGTTCAGAGTTCCATAAAAAAAAACTCATACGGTAATACCTACACCTTAGGCCGGAAGTCTATTGTTTTATTTAGTTCTTGTGACGTATTTCTACCATTTAACATTTTAAAGTTGGAGGGGGGGTGGAGTTGCAAAATCTAGACAATGCTATATTTAAATGCCACCTCGAAAAATAAATGGACAAGTTTTTGCTGAAATTGATATTTTGTATAGTTTAGAAAATATTCAAGGTGGGGGTTTTTCAAATGAACACACTGTATGTGTAGTAGTAGTATTAATAAAATGCCTATTATTTAAACGGATTTTCAGCACCGTTCTTAAGATTTTATTTATTTATGGCTTACTTTTTAAGTTAACAAGCAACTATTTGGGCAATTAATACCTTTTTCAGAATTATCTACCACCTTGGCCAAGGAATAGTATTTTTCTGATTTTTCATTTTATGGAACATAATAATAAAACCTTTTCTTTCAAGTTATATAGAATACATTGTTTATAGGAGTATACGTTATATAATATAACTTTATATTAAATAGTAACATCCCTTAATTATTACCCAACGTAAGATGATAATCAAAGTACAAGTAAATTGTTTATAAACTGTTTGGAATTGTAAGCAAACCTTTTGCTGAAACACCGAGATAAATTCCGATTTTGACATGAGAACTGCGCATTTTAGTCCTTTTAATGAACCCTCTCATTGGATGGAGTGTATTTAAACGAGTTCGCAATAAACTATCACGACTGGGGATGGTTTACTTTTAAACTAATTCAAACTTTTGCTGATTAAACAAACCTCTTGGGAAGGTCATATTGACTGTTTTATGGTTAACTAGATTTTATAATCCAATGTCAAAATTGCTGATGTAAAACGAAAATAAAAACGTTTTAAATCCGATTTTAAATTTAACGGTGGATTTGGAAGATAGTATAAAACTATCAGTATTAGATCAGCAGGTTAGTGTAACTAAAGGTATGCAAGGTTGAAAGGGATACGACGCGTTAATTTTAAGGGGTGATAGAAAATATCAAAAGGAACAAAAAAACTGCTAACATAACTTTGTTCTAGAACGTACCACTTTTTCAAAACAAAAAATAAGTTGGGATACTTTAAGATCATTTTGCCGCGTTAATAATAGTAGATTAATTATGGGGCAGATGCATCTCATCTACTCAACAAAAAACCTTAATAATATTTGTTCGTATAATCAATTGTTTACAAGTAAATTCCTACTCGGATTCTTTTTACATTTAAAAATTCGTTTTACTCATTTAAGAAACGTGGGAACCCTGCAAAGTTTGTAATACAATCTGCTCAACGTTCTCCTTATGTCACATAATGCTGAGGTTTGCAGTTTGTTGAACTTGACATAATTTGTCAATAAAGCACGTTTTTCCCTATGCTGCTATTACTTTGCCTTACAATTTAATGAAGAATCTAGATCACCGCCTGATACACAGTGGTAAAAATTTTACTGTTTTAGAGTAAGATAAGCTAAACAATTTGACAAAAAGCTCTTTAAATCATAAATCCAGTATATTTTAGCCGATTAAATCAATTAAAGAAATAATAATCTTATAGAACTAACTGAATGTTGTATTAAATTAATTGATATTTTCAAAGGAAATAATTAACGAATTACATTATCGTAGCCTATTTCTTGCAATAACAACCGGTCCATAGCTATATCTATTTCACCTAATAAATTCCTTTAATACAACACATACACTTATTCGTAAATAATTTGATCTATTTGATTAACCATGTGGTGGTTTCAGAGGGTGCGAACGTATAAATGTATGTCACTTTTGTCACCAACTAAACACCTAATGAAACAAACTCTGAGAAAAATTTTATTTAACAACCAATTTATTTTATGGGGATAATAATTGTTATATGCAACGAACAGTCGGATTTTATTGTTTTCTTAAAACATTTCAAGCAACCTGTTTATGCAGGTAAAATTTGCGCAATTACTTTTTTTTAATAGCTTCTTGCTCGATGACAGTTAAAACGTTAAAACGAAATTTAGTTTAAAAACTATAACCCGTTATTAGTGTGTATGTATTCATCAGTAACAAATAAAATGTTACAAAAGCTAAATTCCTACCGTACGCCAGTTAACATTATACCTGTATGCAGTCATATACGACTATGTATAAACCTTATCGCCACCTGCAAGATAACGCTGCTAATATATTCCGTATTCAGAAACCTTATCTTAATATTATATTATACATTAATACAAATTAATGTATGCTAGCATCATAAAAGATAATGCACCATAACACGTGTGGAATCCAGTTCGAGTTGCAGTCTACGACCGTTCGGAAAGTTTCGACGTTAGCATCCAGGAATGTCACTTACCTAACTTTCCAAACTTCATTACGTCGCTCAGAAGCCTTAGAAGTTAGCATCCAGGGACGTCACTTACCTAGGTTTCTAAGCCACTTGAATAGTAAAACTGCATAGTGTTTAAGTTATTATGCAATTAAGTGCATATTGTATCATTAACGACGAATAAATATATTATTGTATTTAACTGTTCATTCTGTAACCTGGATTCCGTCTTTTATGTTTTTAAAATAATTTCAAAAATCTTTAAAAGCATTTTTGAACGTAAAAAAAGTTAATTCGGCCGCCGAGTCTGAGTAATCTGATCTTATTTTATATTTACACAGGTGTTGATCCCGACCTGAGCTAGATTCTCTATTTAATGCTTTTAAAAAACTTTTGTAATAAGAAGCAATAAAACGTGCTTAATTTTGTTTTATAGCAAAACAAGAGTGTGAATTAAGTTTAAAAAGTTCGGAAAATTTAATAATTTATTGGTAAATTACACAAATTCGTCGCTAAATTTGACACAAGTCGATAAATTTGACTGCTGTGTATTAAAATGATGCAAATTACACTACACTTTACTGCTACGTTACTGTTTAATGCTGGAATCACTCTAACAAGGTTGCACTTCGATACTGTATTTATACCTTGTGCTTTTAAGGTGTGACCGGACGCGAGTTTCTTTGTTTGATTTTGTCCTTACTTTGACTCCCACAGTTCTGAGAGAAATGCATAGCAAACGTGGTCTGATAAAGGTACTATAAAGTGCTCGGTTTCAAGGAGACCTTGGCACTCTGAAACTGACTTAATTTAAATAATATTTACATTAAGTGGAATATGATTAGAATAAATTATAATAGATTATGAAATATAATTAGAATAAATTACAATATTTTTAATTCATGATTATAATTATTTAATTAATGTTTAAGTATCAAAAGGGAATTAATGAGCTATATGTAACTTGTGTTATTTAACGAGTGTACTAGAAAATCAACGAAGATGATCGGTTTGTTTAGACTAATCGATTTGAATTTTAAAACAAGGTCAATGTCTTCAGCTGTAAAATGCGATTCTTTTCAAGCAAGGTTGCCAGATATGGCAATGGGTTTTTCTAAATTACTCGAAAGCTAATTAAGAACGAAAAAAAATTATTAAGACTTTTTTATTCCTTTTGATGTCTTCCATCACCCCTTAACATTAACGCGTGGTACCCCCTTCCACCCTCTATACTATACGTTATGTGTACATGAAAAATGAGAAATTATATAAATTGTTAATTTATAAAAATTTTTTATGGAAATAATGTTTTCATAAAAAGAAGCTAGTTAGAAGTATTTGAATCCTCGTTCTCACATCAAAGTTGACTTTTTGGTTTAGAACGTAAATGGTTGACTAGCGTTTCTTATTATTATAAAAGTAAGATATAAACGCTTATAGAAAGTAATATGTTTATACATACTAACTAGTTGTATTGCTAGACCACATTCATGTTTTCAATGGTTTTATCTGACTGAGGAACCTTGAAATGTATTTGGAATATTTCAAGATGCCGAAGAGTTATTTTGTTTAAATACGTTTTTATAAAAAAAGCATTTACACCGGCAATATACACTATATATTCACATGGTGAACCAAATGAATAAGTATATTATAATACAAGATGATATAACGTCTTTAAGACAATTCGTGGTATTTGTCATATAAACACGGATCGGGTATCGCTCTAGATTGCATTCATATATATACAAGTAAAATCGCCACTACAGTTTGCAATCCGAGAACGTTAAGCAAGTTTCCTATACAACAAAAGTCTTATTCACCAGGGGTCATACCTTAATAGTTTGGTTCTACGAAAAGCCAGGTTCTTACCAATCAAAAAATGCGTCTAAATTTGTATGCTCAGAAGTAACACTACCTTTTAAACCTATAATCAGGCATTGTAACTTTTTATTGTTTTATTCCTGCTTATTAAAAAAGTTATTATTATTAAAGTTATTATATATGATTTTTATTATAGCTGCAAACATTTATTAGTTAAAAAAAGAATCATTTTAGAATAATAATAAACACTTTATTTTCGGAATTCCTCTGTTCAAGAGGTAGATTTCACCTTTTTGTCACTAGTTAATCGTAACATAAGCCAAATGTTCCAGAATTTTCCATAAATCTCTTCTTTCATTCAATCCGTGTTATGGGATGGACTTTCCCTTTTGTAAAATTAATACGTGGGGTTTAATTTAATAGTCGACACCGAGAGCAACGCAAGAATCCCCGAGAAATTTCCAAAAGAACCGGATAAGTATTTACCTCACATAGTTTGTATATTCAGTCAATTCTGTCGAATCGTTAAAAAGATTTAGCTTGTGTTTCTTTATGTGATTACGGAGCAGAAGAGGTAAAGGAGGGTAAAGCTGATGTTTCTGAATTATCGAATTATGGCGAAACTGGTTTGCAGACTTCTGTTATAAATGTGGCAAAGTAGATGTACATATATTTTAACAGTTGCCCTGTCTGTAATATTCCAAAAATCGGTCAACGAGCAATATGCAATAGTTCAAACCAGTACGACTGCAGCGATATTGAAATCAAGTAGTCATTCAGCCTACCCCTGTCGTCTTGCAATTGAATCGTCTAATTCCAACAGCCAATAAATAATCCCTCTTCATTCCTAAAAGAATGCAAAACCCTTTGTCTACTAATTGATAACACCTTTGCGTCAATTTTCCGTGTGATAATCGCCCTTATTTTCTCGTAGAAATATGTAGAGCTCCAGTCATTAGCTTCAGGTCTTGAGCTTTTACGTAAAAATAAAATGCGTTCGAAACAACCACTTTGTTACACTTATTACGACTGATGAATACCCTTGATAATATCACACGTAATATAAAATGTTCAGTAGTTTCTTCTGTAGCTCAAGCTATTGTTCTTGGCATAGATTTTGGCCATGTGCTCAGGTTTATTTTAAATATATACGAAAGAGCTTATATGTAGTTTTGTTTCTGATCCGTCAATAAGCATAAAGCGTCAGAAAAAAACAATTTCGTTATTTCAGGAATTAGTGGCAGATAAGTTAGTCCTCAATAACATTTTGAAACATCAGATTGATACAGGAGATCAATCAAACAAGCAAAGACAATATCTTTTATTCACAATTATATTGCAATATGCACATTTCATATGTTGTAAAAACCTTGGAAAGTAAGCTATTGCTATAGCAACACCAAAGTGGTTAACAATTTTTTTTTCGCCGACCTGATCAGAAAGTGCTTTCTAAATGTCCTGTTTTGAGGGCAGTTAAGGCTTCTTTGCGGGCCTCTTATGTCAAACTTTTTACTGCCCTCTTATGTCAAATACATAACCTCTATACTACTACTAGATGAAAGCACGATTTATTTATGTTAAGTTGGAGATACTGTAAAAATTGAAATTGTTTTTTAAATTATCATACTTTGACCACTCCTGTGCATTATCCTAAAAAGATTTTAATCAAAAAATGAAATCATTAGTTTTTAACATTAAAAATATAACTCATTCGTAAAACTTTTAGCAACGGAATATGACGAAAAATGTAATCTCAAACATATTTTTACTTAACCTTTAAAAATATAAAAAACATACGTCAAATTTTTCTAGGCTTCTTAGATCATAACTTTGATTTTCATGTCTTCGTCGATAAATTTGTCGTTTGTTTTTTTCTTTTCACAGTATCATTGTATGTATAAATGGAGGTTGTGACAATTAATTAATAAAAAGAAAATTGTAATTTCAATAAATTATACAATGATAGATTAATTACTCATCCTAATTAAAAGTCATATCCTGTTCCTTTTATTTACCAATAATAATAAAAACATTTACTATACGGCCGTGTTGTATGTAGTGTAATGATTGTTAGGTTAATTTAGTTAATAAATTACAAAAACGTCTGGCGTTATTTTCATTTTTATTCATTCCCTCTAACATATGCCTATTTAATTTACTAATAAGTTACGTTACTGTTTAACTTTTGGAATTCTTTTTTAAACTTTCAAACAGGTAGGCGAAAAACTTTTGTATGTCACTCGGACCGAAAAGCATTTGTAGCCCTAAGTTGTCCGCTGCGGGCAACTGCGGGCTACAAATGCTAATTTTCTGCCCTTGAGACACAAAATACTATTACATGTCTGTAAAACTGACATGTAAAGTTATGGCCAACCTGATTTTCTGAATAATTTAAAACAGGACGTTTTATCCGATTTAAATTTGAGTTTTTATAAATATATTTAACGCTAAAAACATATTTTGTATTTAATATTAGTTTTATTTTTATTTTTCCGTATTTTATATTTAATAATTACAATGGAATTAATTATTTTCTAATTTTAAAATACTGAGCGCATACATCGCCATCTAGCGGCGAAGAATTAAACCTTACTTAAAATTTGTTTTGGTCGATAGATGGCTTTGATTGAAATTATGACAGTTTATAAAAAATTTATTTTTAAATTTAAAATTACTTTTTATTTTGATTATCTTAAGTCTAATTATTGTGAATAAAATAGTATACATGTTTCGTTGGTAAAGTTTCCACGCCTCGCGATAATTGTTTGACCTCGACGTACCGTCTCGGTCAAAAAATTATCGCTTGGCTTGTAAAGATATCCTTTACCAACTCAACATGTAATATACTATTATCACCCACTATGCAAAAACATCTTCACATGGAGGTTGATGAAATGTTAAAAGAGCACAGTAAAAAATCAGCCTTGTGAAGAATTTTTAGAGTACTGGGTAAAGATTTTAGAATTACAATTTAGAGTAGAAAAACTTTTTTCTTCACTCTATTCTTATAACAAAAATTATTCTTCACTACTGAAATCTATTTTCTTTCTATATTTTTAATTAACAGTATATAGAATAGCAGCCTACCCTGCTATACACCAATGGGCTTTCATGGCCTGTGAAAGGGGACTATTATTATTATATAGATTGAACATTCAATCTAATAGTATTTTACTTTAAAAGTATAACAAAATCCACTGTAATTTTTTTTTTGAGAGAAGAAAAGCCGGTAAAAAGTGATCTAAATTCATGTCACTCTAGTTAGAGTAAATAAAACGAATTGGCACCAATATACACTTGACAGTGTAGTTATTTTACAAAAGAAGAGTGTGCGCAATAACGACACTAACAAAACGAAAAAATTGATGGCGACAATCAACTGTCTGCTGTATTTGACTTCAACTAGTTATATAACTATGAAACCTTGCAATTTCAAAAGTTACTAAAATTGGTGAGAATTCCAAAATTTTACAAATCTTTAAATAACAAAATGATATTGACTAGACCAGAAACAGGTATCTGTACAGGGTGGCCCACGCAAGATGATCCTGTACTTTATCTTGGAAACTGTAAGAGTTACGAAAAAATGTTAAATATCAAAGTTGGTTGGTGTAAAACAAATTTTAATTTTATAATAGTTTTGTATATACAGGGTGAGTCATATTTCTGTGGCTACTTTCAACTTTTTTATTTTTAATGGAACACTGTTTATATTTTTACTGTTTTTCATTCTACACCTTATTTTAAATATGTTTGCCTAATGTATATATCAAAAGTCTGCACAGTTTCTGAGCAAATTCAGTTTTTCTGTTATTTTTTGAAAAATCCAAGTTTTTTCAAAAAATAAATAACTTAAGATGTGTGTTAGAACATTTTTATTTTAAACAAACAGCAACAGATAAGAAGGATAAAAATAAATTACTACAGTAAAACATAAACTAGTGAACGATTATAATATATCTTCGACGTAACCTCCCTGCATTGCTATGTATATTGGATGACCATGGCGGTGACAAATGACAGTAGTTAAATACCGATACTCATCGAAATCGATAGTAACTGATAATAGTCAATTGAGTTCTTAACCAAAAAAATGGTTAGCCAATAGATTAAGCGCTTCTGTAACGCTGAAAATCTTCCCATCCAAATTAGCAGGAAAAATATCCAAAAAAAAACAGGAAACCGCTGATAACTTTGAAACTGTTCACTTTTAGATAGAACATATATACATGGATTGGTAGGGAATCAAAAACTAAATCACATAAAATTTAAATATACTCATCTGAAAAAAGTGAGGTTTTCCTGTTCAAAGATTTATACCATTGGTATATCAGATTGAACACCCTGTATACTATTCAGTAATAAATTTATGCAGAATCGCGGATTTAGATTTATATATATATATATATATATATATATATATATATATATATATATATATATATATATATATATATATATATATATATATATATATATATATATATATATATATATATATATATATATATATATATATATATATATATATATATATATATATATATATATATATATATATATATATATATATATATATATATATATATATATATATATATATATATATATATATATATATATATATATATATATATATATATATATATATATATATATATATATATATATATATATATATATATATATATATATATATATATATATATACGTAAATAGCAACACATCCGAGACCCACGATACGGAACAGACAACCCGAGACCCGAGCGAAAAAATTATTTTAAAACTGTGTATTTTGGTGTTTTGGGATGTATTTATTGGTCTTAGGAATTATTTAGTCTGAGGGGTAAAAATTTTCAAAAAGTAATATTTATGACAGACTTCCGAGACCCTTTGAAGTGCAACGAACATGCGAGACCCGTAATATTAAAAATATACGTTCATCGTCACATAAGAGTCCCTTCGACGTTGCCAATATGACACTATAGTAAACCTGGTGTTCTCAGTGAGGTTAACGGAATATTCCGAAGTAAAGAAATGTGTTTTCAATTTGTCACGGATCTTTACGCACACTTCTCACACGTGGTTATTTTTCTCTAGTTATTTTAAATGGATACCCGCTCGAAGTAAATACTTAAAATGGATTTGAGCCAAAAAATTAAAAGTATTTAATGTAGGCATTTTAGATAATATTTTACCTTAAAAGTAGAGTAGAAAATAAGGCAATTAGTTTGTCATTTAATTTATCCTACTATTGCCTTATGTGAGTATGAAATCCTTTCAAAAAGGTTTCTAGTGCAAATAAAAAACATTTGGAATTACCTCTTTTATCAAAAATGATTTATCCAACCTACAAGATTATCTTCTGAAACTGTCATACAGAAAAAAAATCTAATAGCAATAATCCTGCCTCGGATACTTATATTAGAATTTCGACACGAATGAAAGAGTAATTAGGTACTCCGAGAACTGGAAACGTCAACTAATTGTAAGTCTGGTGATTTCTACGAATTTGGGGATAATGATAATGTTAAAACGTATGCAACACTGAACCCAGTTAGTTTACATCTGAGATTTTACAAAAAGCAAGTATTGCTCTTTGACTTGTATTAAAGTTAAGTTTTTTAAACAAATGTCAGTTTTATTATTTGTAAATTTGAAAAAGATGTTTCCAGTTCTCTATCAAGTCGCAGTGCACATGAGGTGTTAGCTAATGCGCGATTATTAACGCACGTTATTGACTACATATCATTGCATAAGACAAGTATACATTCAAATGCGCGTAAATTTTAGTTGATGCGCGTTGCAACGAGATTCCCCATTCTATCGCGCAATTTACGCATAGCGAGGTACACGAAATTGCATTGGACCGTATACATGGTCACGCGTTTTTGCGTGGGAGAATGCTAGGAACTAAAAAAAAATTCCCTTTTTGAAGATATTTCTTACTTTATAAAGTATAAAAGGACATTTTTCACAAAAATTCTATAAAAGCAGGGTGAATTCTTATTAAACAAAAAATAATCAAAAATAATGTCATTGTCTACGTAAAAACTAAGTCATCGGACAAGATAAGAACACCAGACACGTTATAATGTTAATATTATTATGTAAATTGTTAAATATGTTTATCAATTACTTTTTAGTTGCACTATTTTCAACTCAGCGTTTTAATTTTTGTTTAAATGTTAATAAAACAAAAATCAGCGCATATAAATTATGTACTTGTTCAGAATTACATCTTACAACGTATTTTACACTTTTATTATGTATTTGTAGTATTATAAATGAAAATCATTATATGTAGTACGGATGAAAAACTCATTATTTTATATGAGGGGGACTAGAAGCCAAGGGGTATAAGTGCAATGTAACATGTTAGATAATCAGAGCTAAATTTTGATAATTCTTGTAATTAAAGTATGTTATTTAATTAGTTTGTTATTATATTTTACCTTTGCTTATACTGTTTTGTACTTCTCTCTAAAATATGAGATCATTTTATTCATTGTTAATGTCTTCTATCAGTATTTTCTTAGCATGTGTTTGCATTTGTACCCCTTGTATTCCAAACATGTCTGCTTAGTCAATAAAAAACCAGGGTACAAGTGCAAAATATTTTATTTCATATCTAAATAACAGTATATTTACTCAAAATACTTTTCTATGTATTTTCGGATGATGTGAAAGGATGCTCCATTCTAAAATTCAACCACTCACTGCATAGATCTGATTCCAGTGACCATGTTTTTGGAAAACAGTTTAAGGACATCTAAGCTAATAAAATCCTCATCATTCATTATAACCACAGTGAACTTTTGGCTATTTTTAGCTACAAAGCGATATCAAAATTTAAGTTGCACTATTTACTCGAGCTTTATAGAAGCGGCACAAAGGCGCTTAGAACTATCATAACATAGTTTGTTGTTTACCTGTTAACTGAGTGTTAAACATTTGAACATTAGTTTGAACATAACGGGCATTCAAAATGGCCTGATAGCTTGAAACTCTTCCCATTTAAACCTTCTAAAATCTTTTTGAATCTAAGAAATCCATCATAGAGTGTCAGCTGTGCATGGAAATGATGTCATGTCGCGATAGGCAATTACAAAGTGGTGCAAGCAATTGGAAGAAGGGCATACCAATCTGACCGTTGCAGTAGGCAGAGGCAGGCCATCAACTTCCACGATTCCTGATTAAATCGTGCATATTGAAGAGTTCACTTCGAATGCAACGCAAGATATAGATTAATGAAATTGGTGGTTTCGCGGTTTGCGTACTTGGAGTTTTAAGTCTCCGCAGCATTTTGAATGTCTGTTAAGTTCAGACTACGCACTGGGACTGTTTGATATTCTTTAATATATTTAAAACATGTAGGCAACAAACTATATAGTGATGGTTCTTACCCATTGTGCCATCATATAACACTTCGGTAAATAGTATTGGGTGCTACGTAATTTTGGTTTCTCCTCGTACGACGTTAGACCAAGATTGTCGAACGTAGATATCTCTAAATAACCTTTTTTTGTTGCTTTAATAAGACCAAAGTTCTGGCCACATTGTTGTTCTTTGTCATGAATGTCATTTTTGTTGCAATTGTTTTTTATTCGCACTCGCAAAATGATCAGATTGCAACTAAAACAAGTAAAAAATCTTAAACATTCAAAACACTACAAACTCCTTTGTTGCTCGTGATATACAAATAATGCAATAACACAATCTTAAAAGCGTTAACATACATTATGGTTCACACGACTAACTCAAAAGCACACTTTTGGAGCACAAAGGATGCAAGATTCCAATTATTATAAGCGATTTTCTAAATAGTCAAACTTTTACCTACTATATCTCAACATCTGTCCAGTTACTGTGAATTTCCCTTGGTACATAGGTAGGTGTGTATTTTACTTCAATACATAACTCTATTTGACAAAACACGTCACTTGTACCACTTGGCTTCTAGGTCCCTCATATAGGTTTATTATTGATATGCACTAAACAATCGTCAAATGTATAAAGATCTAGAAAACATACTGTTTAAATTGTGGTTGATTGGTCCGAGAATGTACTTATGTACTAGTACTACAATAGCAAAATTGTACTGAATTTGTACAAATGTACTAAAACGGTAACGCTGACTAATATAATTTGTGAATCATCATACTGTTTATATTGTTTTACCTAACGCGCGATCAACGTGGCGTTAATTGCATGATGTGTACTGCCTTAAAAATAAATTAAAGATTTATGCGATAGAAGACGAAGTTTTAAATAAAAAAATAGACAAATCAATTAATGATATTGCAAGATAAATCTATGCCAAACATGAACTATGTATAATTTTATTTAATAACTGTCATTCTCAGAGGTTCACACTGGTAGGTTTTCGAGTCGCAGATTACGAATCTGAAATTATTTTTGAAAATTTTGGTTTTAATTTTTTACTTTGGCATTACCATTACATAAAACAAACAACTTTCCATCTTCTGAACGTTCGTGATTATTTAAAAACTACGTAGTAATGACGATTTTACTAACAAAGGCCAAGATAGTCCGAGAATGATGTCTTTTGCTCAAACAAAATTCAACAGTCTTTTTTCACAGAACTTTATTAAGTACATATGTGTTGTTTTATGTTTTAGTTATTTAAAAAATGTTTACTAAATGCAAATGGAAGTGTAGTTTTCTTATTATGTTACGTACATTCAGTAATTAAATTTAAGTTTGTCTTATAATATTAAGTAGGTTCTAATGAACCTCCAAAGTGTTCAAAGAATATTAATGCAAAGCAGAAGAGTTTTATGTTAAACATAAAACTCTTTTTCTTTACGTTATTAAGACGTTTTATTATTATATATCATAAAGATTCAGTACAAAAAACTTACAAAATACTACAATATAGTATTATAATTATTGTGGTTGCCCTTGTCTCAGTGTTTAAGCTATTTGCAAATACGTTTACCCTTTAAACTTGAAGATAGTTTTGTTTAAGTCATATATTGTTTTTAATACTCAATAAAACGATTTTCAACTTTTTACAGTAGCTGACAAAAACTCTGCTGTTATAAAATCAGGTAGTAGTTGCTACCCCCTTAAAATGCCTACCCTATACGTATTTATAGGTACTTAAAGTAAAGATTTATGACCATTGTACAATTTCTCTGGATAGGTTTAAAATTCATTTACAATAGAGCCTGCGAACCCCAACGAAATGTAGTGTTAAAAATTTATTATTCTATCAATTTATACTAAATAAGAAGGAAATATATTCCAATACGTTTTTTCTTTATTAAATTTTTACACAGTTTATAAATAGTAGATGTTTCTAATAATCAAGAAGTATTGATATCAACTTGTATTAAAGTTAAACTTTTTAAACCGATGTCAGCTTTACTATTTATAAATTAATAAAAAAATCTCCCTTTAAAAATGTCAAAATAAGGTAATAATAGTTAGTAATAATACTTTCCCCAAAATCTACCTCAAAATGTTCGCAAGCAGTTTGCAAAAAAGCAAAGTGGACATAAGAAGAGAAGAGATGTTAGCCAAAACATTTTAAAAACCTTATTCAGACTTATTGTAATAAGGTGTCCAACAAGAAGGATGTAGAAATCAAAAGAAGAAACACATTTTAAAAATGTTAATTAGATACCAATAACACATTTATATACAATCAATACTGTACTTTCAGTTAAAATTAACAATTATTTTGTTATTTGTATTCTAATACGTTCAGTTTAATTTTTATTGTTCAGTAAAACCTTCACTTTCAATAAAATGTTTATTTCAAAAATAGTATATCATGCTAGCAAGCATAGTATATTAAATATTAAAGTATAATAATATGATTATCTCAGAACAAGAAGATAATAGTAAAAGTTTTTTTAAAATGCAACAGTTTTATTTTTAAAGATAAAAATATCTTTTAAAACTTTTTATAACTTATTAAAAAATAATTTTTAAAATTGCTTATTTTTATAGCATAAAAAACCAGTTGGAGAATTTGGTGTGAAATGAAAGATACATTTTAGTATAAGTTACTAAACTATAAAATATCAATTTAGTAAACAAAATAAAACATTTTTATTTTATTAGCATAAAACAGACACAACAAATACAAATTGCAAAAACATAATTTTTCCACAATGCTTCTCATTACAGAAAAAAGCCCGTAAAACCTTTAAACCCCTCTCTCGTACGAGAAACGTTTCTTTAAGGAATGTTCCTTCATAATAATTTGTAAGATCCAGTACGAAAAATATTTAAACACATAGCTGCCAAGTTTAAGGGACTCGCATATAACAGAAACGTAAGAATATTGATGTTAACACACCGGGTCTCTAAATTCAAATTATGTCTTCATTAATATACATTAATCTTGGTGCTAAAACACGATATTTCTAAATCATTAAACTATTATATATATATATATATATATATATATATATATATATTTACGGCCAGTGTATAAAGTGAGGTCCGTATGAACAAAGTTCACGTTTCAAGTGAGGTCCACAAACAAAGTGAGGACAAATATACGGACCTCACTTTGAAATTCGATAATATTTCGTGTAGAGCTTTTCGAAGGTATAAGTTGGCGATACTGAAAAAATGGGCTGGACCTCAGATGTTGCCAAAACGGCTAGAATTATACAGATTAGTTCAAGGAGTTGACGCCTGGAGTCGCTGCGCCAGATGTATATTTTTCAGACGTATAATTTCTTGTGTGAAGCTTGTATGAATGATGCGCAAAGTGAGATCCGAACAAGTGGCAACGATGGAAATGAAAGTTATACAATATTGATTTTAATTCTATTACAGAAGAGAACGGAAATACCCTAAATAGCCGATTTTATTTCTTACGAGCGGAAATCGGTTTAGAAAAGTTGTATTATTGTGCTGTTACAAAATTTCGATAGGGAAATTTTTAGATTTAATTTCATCGACGTCTGATTATTTGTAATTAGGCAATAAAACTAAAATACATTGTAAAAGAGATTAATAAATCTTCGAGGACTTGCAGCCTTTTTATTTTTTTGTATTAATTAAGAATAAAATAATTTTTTTTCGAATGACATTTCGCCTAATCAAGATTAGGCTTTTTCTAGTCTTTAATAGTATATTAAGGGCTTAATTGAGTGTCTTACAGCCCGTGCAGTCAGTTAGCGCCTGAAGCGAAAACCGAAGGCGCTAAGACGATAAAGAGCTCTAAAACACTAATTAAGCCCGAAATGCGTACTTTAAATGTGCGGTCTAAGATTAAATTAAGTTTAATTTAAAATAAAAATAATTTAAAAAGTCCTAAACTTCAAGTAGGTAGGTGCTATGGTCTATAATTGGTCTATAATAATAAAAAAAAAATTTCAAAATAGATTCCTACGCTTCCTATACTTTAAAAAGTTTGGTTATTACCCTGACTACAGAACAATAAGAACAGTGGACTTACGGAATAATTTCAATTTACCGTCACTACATGACAGACGCGAGTGTTCTATGCTGTCCTTTGGATTTAAGATTGTCAATAATGCCATCGACTGTAACGAACTTTTAGCAATGTGTCCTTTGAAAATACCCAGAAGAAGTGTCAGAACAACTAGCTTATTTCATATACCTTTTAAAGTAATAACCCATAGTAAACCGTTGATTAAAATGTTAAAATTACTTAATTATGTACATTTGCATTTACGAATTGACATTTTTCATATTACATATGTTAAATTTAGATGCAGTGTGATCGACTATTATAAAATGAATGAATGAATCATCTTAATCTGGTTGAGCCCTTGGTGTGTCTATAACATATTATATAATAATAATGTATTGAATTGATCTGTATATATGTATCCTAACACATTGTACTGAATTCATGTAATTAGGCAGATTTGCCTGTTTGGATTTAAATAAATAAATAAATAAATAATTATTCTTATTACTATTGAGACGTCGTAAACAAGAGTAGTTAGCGATTTACGCTCTAGAAACAGTCCGCAAAATAGGTCATAATCATGTCATAATCACCCGAGCGGACATAATGTATATTATATATTCAGGGACTAAAATGCATTTTTTAAATTATTAATTAACACTTAAAAAACACTTTTAGTCCAGTGGTATATACGCTATTTTTTGCACGTCTAAAGGACTTAATCGCAAAAATTCAAAATTTCGTTACATGTCATTCGGACAATTGCCAAAATCACATAGTTTCAGGATAATAAATCCTAACATGTACCGCGATTACTTTTTTTTGTTGTTTACTTGTTGTTGTTGTCAAGGAAACACTTTACTCCCTCAGGGAATTCCACCCCAAGTAGGGATTTTTAACGTGCCAAACATCGCATTGACACGGGACCTACAGTTTTACTTCCTATCCGAGAAGAAGGCATGTTTTTAATTTTTCTCCGCTATTAAACATTACCAGCTCAGCCGGGGATCGAATCTGCGGGGCCTGGCCACAACGGCCAATCGCTATTTTGGCCGTTGTGGTCATAACCACAACGGTCTCCGTGACCATAACGGCCAACAGCCACAACGGCCAATTTGACCATATCGCCCAACTCGAAACTTGACCATAACGGCCACCATGACCACAACGGCCAACTAGAAACTCCACCCCATCCGCCGTTTTGACCACAACGTCCACCGACGCTTATGTATTGGCGTCGCTGGTGACGATGACCACAACGGCCAACTAGAGTGAGTGACCACAACGGCCAACTATGGAGCGTGACCACAACAGCCAAAATGACCATAACGGCCAACTGTGGCGAGTGACCACAACGGCCAAAATGACCACAACGGCCAACTAGGGTGAGTGACCACAACGGCCAACTATGGAGTGTGACCACAACAGCCAAAATGACCATAACGGCCCACTATGGCGAGCGACCACAACGGCCAACTTTTTTCATACTGTTATTTTGGTTTTGTTAAAGCTCATTTCTCTCTTTTAACTTAGCCTGTATTTCAATAAGGTACGTCCAGAATTTAACAGCGAGGTCTGATGTCAAAGTAGCGCCGATTTAACGTGACTTACCTATTAGCCCAGTAACCTAGTACATTTTACCTTGCATGAAATGGGGTAGTAGATTTCTTTTTTTATATTGTATGTGATAGTACCGAGATGCCAAATCCAATTTTTCGACCTCCGCGACCTTCCGGATCACCGCCAAAAAGAGGTAAAACCGAAGAAAAAAAGCACTTTTTTTAGATTTGGCCAATTTTGACCATGAAGGAACACTTTTCCGAAAAAGACAATTCTATTCATTTTGAAAGCACATTAAATTTGCTACAATTTAAGACTAAAATGGTTCCTTAAGGTCTAATAGTTTCCGAAATATCGCTCCTCAGAATTGGTTGAAATTTACACCCATGCTATTTACTTAGGGAATGGAGGGTGATGCAGCAACCAGTCGCAAAATGCGTTTGCATGTTAATGTAACCCGAACCGAATGTTTCATATACTAAATTTATACATTATTGAACTATTTGAGAGGTATTATTAAAGGTTTGATGCCAATTCTATAAGTTAATACTTGAAAAATAGCATGGGTTGAAGTTTTGACCAACTTTGGGGTGCGATATCTCGAAAACTATTAGACCATTAGTAACCATTTTGGTCTTAAATTGTAGCAAATTTAATGTACTCTTAAAATGAATTGACCAGGCTGAAGAAGAACAAAAGAACATGGACACAGAGGCTGAAGAGTATCTTGTACCTGGACCTTCCAAGGGGTTTAGACAAAATTGAAACGCGTTTTCCCTGTCGCCTTTTCATATTTCTGGTAATACCCACTTGACAACATGAACCATTTACGAGGGATTATTTTTAAGATTCCAATGTAAAAAATGAATTTGTTTGAATAAGACTAAAGGTTTTCTATTCTATTCAATTCTATTCTATTCTTATTTTGAACCTTTGAACTCAGTTCTATAGGTTAATACTTGAAAAATAGCATGGGTGTAAATTTCGACTAATTCTGAGGAGCGATATTTCGGAAACTATTAGACCTTAAGTAACCATTTTGGTCTTAAATTGTAGCAAATTTAATGTGCTTTCAAAATGAATATAATTATCTTTTTTGGAAAAGTGTTCCTTCATAGTCAAAATTGGCCAAATCTAAAAAAAAGCATATTTTCGGGGGTCTTGCCGCTTTTTCGATGAACTCGGAGGAGCTATATCTCGGAAACTATTAGCCCTATAGTAATCATTTTGGTCTTAGATTGTAACAAACTTAATGTACTTTTAAAATGAATAGAATTGTCTTCTTTGAAAAAGTGCTCCTTCATGGTCAAAATTGGCCAAACCTAAAAAAAGTGCAAAATTTCGACGGTTTTACCTCTTTTTGGCGGTGATCCGGAAGGTCGCCGAGGTCGAAAAATTGGATTTGGCATCTTGGTACTATCACATACAATATAAAAAAAGTCTACTACCCCATTTCATGCAAGGTAGACCCCCCTTTTGATGACAAGGTTACTGAACGATATATTGAATGCTTTCTCTATATACAACTGCAGCCCTATGCAGTTGACGACATTTTTCTTTCTTAGTTTCTCGGCAAGTATCCCAGGCAGATTAAATTCTGAAAATTTGATACAGGTACACTATAACTATTTACAGAATCATGATACTTTAGTTCACAGGGTAGTTTATCTTTAACGTCAAAAGAAGTTTTTTTTCTATTACTTGTTTACCTACAGCAATCTTTTCATTTTGGGGACGTTTAAAAAAGTACGAAATAGAACTATAAAACAACACGTTTGATGTTTTATTTATATATTTCCATTGCATTGAATTTGAAGATTTCGCAAGATAACTGTAATCTATAAAGGAATATTAAGGACGGGATACTTCTCTGGCCAATGGATGGTGCCCCAAATAGCAATGGTCCCAAAACTGGAGAAACCGCCATCAGATGTGGCCTCATACAGACCTATTAGTCGTTACCCGTCAATGGTTTGTAAAAAATTGTTCGCCATGCGAATGTCGCCGCTAATTGACGAAAATCAGCGAAAGCCCAACTAACAGTTTGGATTTCGTCGTCAATACGCTACAATCGAACAAGTACATATACTTGCATCAAAAATCAGGTTTGACCTGGAGACCAAAACATTCTGTTCAGCGGTATTCATAGACACAAGCCAAGCATTTGACAGGGCGTGGTATGTACGAGGGTAGATCAGTATTTACGGTCCCTGACATAGTAGGCTTTGCATGATATCGTCACTCATTTTTCTATGAGAACTGTCATTACTAATTATTTGTTGTGTCAAGTTTTGCGTAGGTGCGTGTTGTTCTTTGAAAGTTATTAATAATTAAGCTGGTCGATAACAGACAATTTTTAAAAATGGAAAAAAGTGAATTCAGAGCGCTGATAAAGTATTTGCAAAAAAAAGGATTAACACCTACTGAAATTCACAAGGATATGACAGACGTTTTAGGGGACTCTGCCCCTTCTTACCAAGTGGTGAAAAATATGTCTCGTGAGTTTAGATTAGGCAGAACAACTTGCGAACATGCGAAAGGTGCGGGACGTCCAGTCTGTGTCACCGTTGACAAAAACATCAATTTGATCCATGATATGGTAATGGCAGATAGAAGACTGACTATTCGCCATATCGCGGAAATAACGAACATCTCTTATGGGTCAGTTGAAAATATTTTAAGAAATGTTCTTGATCTCAGAAAAATTTCGGCGCGTTGGGTTCCAAAGATGCTGACCGTCGATCAGAAACGCTCTAGAGTGCTGCATTCGGAAGCCAATTTGGAGTACCTGAAGGCCAATCGGAAGCAATTTCTCACTCGCTTTGTGACTGTGGATGAAACATGGGTGCACCATTTTGATCCTGAGACGAAAAGACAAAGTATGGAGTGGCATCACAGAGGTTCTCCACCTCCACGCAAATTTCGAGTTCAACGGGCGGCTGGAAAGATTATGGCCACAGTGTTCTGGGATGCAGAAGGAATTTTGATGATCGATTATTTGCAGCGTGGACACACAATAACGGGTTCTTATTATGCAGGGTTAATTCCAACATTGCGCGAAAGCATCGACCGAAAAAGACCAGGAAAGTTGGCACAAAAAATTTTGTTCCATCAGGACAACGCTCCAGTCCACAAGAGCTGCATTGTCATGGCTGCCATACAGAACGCTGGCTTTGAAATCCTAGAACACCCTCCATATTCACCAGACCTGGCTCCCAGTGATTACCATCTATTTCCAAAATTAAAGGAAAACCTGCGTGGAAAAAAATATGGAGACGATAATGAAGTTATGACCGCAGTAAATGGCTGGTTTGAGGAGCAACCGGAAAACTTCTTCCTGAAAGGCATTGAAGCATTGGAACATCGGTGGACCAAGTGCATTGAAGTCCAGGGAGATTATGTTGAGAAATAAATAAATAATGTTTTAAAAATTCTTTCTCTTTCTATATCAGGGACCGTAAATATTGATCTTCCCTCGTATGTAGATCTACTCTACAACCTCAAGTGACATTTACCGTATACCTTCTTTCAAATCCTCACGTCATACCTCACTAAAAGATACTTTTTCGTGAAATATTCAGACTCCACTTCAGCCCTTCTATCCACAACATCTGGAGTCGCGCGACTGGTCCGACATTATACCTAATCTTCAACTAGAAACACGACAATAGCAACCTTCTTGGACTACATGGCAATACTGGCTTCCCATACTAATGCAGATATAGTTTTCAGAAACTTACAAACCACCTAAGCCTTTTTGAAAGATGATGGAACACGACGCATTAAAGCAAATATACAAAAACCAACACAGGCCACTTATACTACTAAAAAAACTACTTGCCCTCTAGTTCACCTTAACGGAAACTCACTACTCAAGAAGATTAGGTCAAATATCTAGGGTTCCACCTAGACAGACGTCTTACATGGTCAAAAAATAATTGATACATACCACGCCCTGTCAAATGCTTGGCTTGTGTCTATGAATACCGCTGAACAGAATGTTTTGGTCTCCAGGTCAAACCTGATTTTTGATGCAAGTACTTGTTCGATTGTAGCGTATTGTCGACGAAATCCAAACTGTTAGTTGGGCTTTCGCTGATTTTCGCCAATTAGCGGTGACATTCGCATGGCGAACAATTTTTTACAAACCATTGACGGGTAACGACTAATAGGTCTGTATGAGGGCACATCTGATGGCGGTTTCTCCGGTTTTGGGACCATTGCTATTTGGGCCACCTTCCATTGGCCAGAGAAGTATCCGGTCCTTAATATCCCTTTATAGATTACAGTTATCATGCGAAATCCCTCATATGAAAGTTCCTTTAGGAGTTTTCCAGTTATTACGTCGAAACCTGGGGACTTCTTCGAATTTATTTCAGTTTCGATGACCTTACTTCGCGCTTGAAGGAAGTCCCGTATGAATTTTTCTTCTTCAATGGTAAGAGAGGCGTAAACACGATATTTATGACGTTCTATAATGCAGCCAGTTGCTTTAGTTGATGTTAGGCAGTGGAAATAGTTCTGGAAATCTTGATTTCTCTGCTCATCTAATAATTTCTTAAACTCTTTGACGGCCCTATTAAACTACGTTTTATCGCCCGGTACGCGAGTAAGTAATCTGTCATTACTTTCTAAGAGCTCGTTTTCTTGTATTTTTTCTCGGATACGTATGGAGCAATACTGTTTTGGATTATTGCGGTTTGTTTCTGGGGTTACGTCCCATGCTGCTCCCTAGATTGATTTTATTAAGTACTGGGCAGATTCGTAGATATCGTGTTTATTTTTTAGGAGAAGATTTACATTTAGTTTAAATTTTAAAACTGATAAAAACAGCTAATTACGTACTTCAAATTCAATGCAATGGAAATCTATAAATAAAACGTCAAACGTGTTGTTTTATAGTTCTATTTCGTACTTTTTTAAACGTCCCCAAAATGAAAAGATTGCTGTAGGTAAACAAGTAATAGAAAAAAAACTTCTTTTGTAGTTAAAGATAAACTACCCTGTGAACTAAAGTATCATGATTCTGTAAATAGTTATAGTGTACCTGTATCAAATTTTCAGAATTTAATCTGCCTGGGATACTTGCCGAGAAAATAAGAAAGAAAAATGTCGTCAACTGCATAGGGCTGCAGTTGTAACATATATAGAAAAAGCATTTTTCAATATAGGTAAGTCACGTTAAATCGGCGCTACTTTGACATCAGACCTCGCTGTTAAATTCTGGACGTACCTTATTGAAATACAGGCTAAGTTAAAAGAGAGAAATGAGCTTTAACTAAACCAAAGTAACAGTATGAAAAACAGTTGGCCGTTGTGGTCACTCGCCACAGTGGGCCGTTATGGTCATTTTGGCTGTTGTGGTCACGCTCCATAGTTGGCCGTTGTGGTCATTTTGGCCGTTGTGATCACTCACCCTAGTTGGCCGTTGTGGTCATTTTGGCCGTTGTGGTCACTCGCCACAGTTGGCCGTTATGGTCATTTTGGCTGTTGTGGTCACGCTCCATAGTTGGCCGTTGTGGTCATTTTGGCCGTTGTGGTCACTCACTCTAGTTGGCCGTTGTGGTCATTTTGGCCGTTGTGGTCATCGTCACCAGCGACGCCAATACATAAGCGTCGGTGGCCGTTGTGGTAAAAATGGCGGATGGGGTGGAGTTTCTAGTTGGCCGTTGTGGTCATGGTGGCCGTTATGGTCAAGTTTCGAGTTGGGCGATATGGTCAAATTGGCCGTTGTGGCTGTTGGCCGTTATGGTCACGGAGACCGTTGTGGTTATGACCACACCGAGGCTGGCAAGTTTGTTTGTATTATTGCTTTTAGAAAGAAAAGTTAGACGCAACATACTCTGCAGACTATTTTTCTGCATTTAATACACCCAATAATTAAATAAGTCATTTATTAAATTCATTGAAAAAAAATTTCATTTCAGATTTAATCTTTAAATGGAAATAGTAATCATTATGAACAAATAAATAACGGTAGGTAACCCAAAATAGTATATTAAGTGGAATTCTGTTATAAGTTGTAACCTCAAACTGATCACCGGGTGACGATCAGATGAGGGCTTTCCTACACAACTACTAAATGTTCTCAACTTTCATTGTATTATAAAAGCTCGCAATGAATTTAATTCTTACTTCTCAAGGCAGGCTTATAAAAATTGATAACTATAAGTACCAAATATTACAATCAAAACGTCTCTTTTTAAATTAATATTTAATAAAACTAACAATAAGAATAATTTATTAGAACAGATTTAGAATATCAATTATATTTATTATTCACTATGTGATGATGGATGATGAGGTCGTTCCCAACTTTATAGTCTTATAGACTTGAAATCTTTTGTAATGCCTTCAGTATTGGACCAATATAAAATGTTATATGTTTAAAATGGGGGCACGCCCCCTCGGGGGGTTGAAATCCCCATTTTGTACCCCTAATTTAATAACGCAACCAAATTGAGTGAAATTTATGTTGGGAGGGTTCTTGGAGTCGCTGATTATGAATCCAATGAGAAAATTGAAAAATTCAAAGTGGCGGACACCAAAATGGCGGTCCTAAAATAACGGCATTTGAGATTGAGAATGCGATTTACGCCGTTTCTATTGATTTTAGAGAAAAGCTCAAAGAGTCAAAAAGTGTTTAATATGTGATTTTGCAAAGTAATACACCATTTTGGTTACCTTATTATGTAATCCTTTCTCTCTGCCCTAGTAGTAGAGTAAATTTTTGCATTACGTTCTTAGTTTTTACTATCTAAAGATAGCGACTTGAAATCTTTTGTAATGCCTTCAGTACTGGACCAATATAAAATGTAATCTGTTTAAAATGGGGACACGCCCCCTCGGGGGGTTGAAACCCCCATTTTACACTCCCAATTTAATAACTCGGGAAGTTTTACATCAACTTGAGCGAAATTCATGTTGAAGGGTTTTTGGGATTGCTGATTATGAATTCAATGAGAAAATTAAGAAATACAAAATTTTATATATATTTATACATATATATTTTTAAATATAGTTTATTTAGTAGGTACTTATTTATTATTTTATTATTATGTTGTGAACAATTTATAAATATGACTGATGACATAATGCAACACTATCATTAAAAACATTAAAAAGTATTTTATATTGGTACAATGCGAGGGTTGCGCTGAAAATTGTTATTAGCAAAAAGACCGTTGCATTTTTTAACAAACCATCTTTATTGTTTTTCAAAATAATCTCCATTCAGACTAATACACTTGTGCATTATTTGAAACCACTTTTTAAAACATTCGGAAGATTCATTTTCTGAAAGGTCCTCAAAAATTCTTTGAAATTCTGTAACTGCTGCATCTGCGTTGGAAAATCTTTTACTTCGCATCATTTATTTAACAGTTGGAAACAAAAAAAAGTCGCACGGCGCTAGATCTGGGATATACGGCGGATGAGTTACCAATTGAACTTCCGTATCTTTCAAAAAATCCAATGTTCTGGCAGCAGTGTGGGAGGATGCGTTGTCATGATGGACTAAGATGTTACGCAAACCGGTCCTTTGTCGACCTGCCTGTAATTTTGCAAACATCTGTGGTAAAGCCACTTCGCAGTACCATTCAGAATTAACAGTTCTGCGATCTTTAAGTGGAATAACAGCAACAGGACCACATCGGCGGAAAAAACAGCAATCATTTTCTTCTTGAAGCTTCTGCCACGAATTACTTTTGTGGGCAAGTCTTCATCTTCGAATACCCAAACACTAGACTGCTGTTTAGTTTCAGGGTCGTAACTGTATACCCAAGATTCGTCACTAGTTACAATGTATGCCACTTGCCTGGAAGCTCCTCCGTCAAATTTTTGCAACATAAATTTACACCAGTCTATTCGAGCCTGTTTTTGACTTTCTGAGAGCAAATGCGATATCCAACGGCTTGCTGGCTTTCTTACTTCAAGATGTTTATGCCAAATGGTATTCACCGCCGAGGATGAAATCTTCACTTCCTACTGAATCTCCCTATAAGTAATATTTCGATTGGAATGAATCAAGCTTGCCACACGATCAACATTTTCTGAACAGGCAGCTTCTGCAGGTCTTGCTTCGTCTTCTAGCCGTTCTCGCCCTCGTCGAAATTCGCGGAACCAATGACTAACAGCGGATAATGGAGGGGCAGCAACGCCAAAATCTGCTATCAAATTTTCATGGCTTTGCTGGTATCCTAACTGTCTTTTATAGTCGTAGAAAATCATAGCTCTAAAGGCAGTTCGCGGAATGCTCATCTTAACTGAATTAAAAATGCACAACTACTTACCTTACAAAATTAACTACGTTTCACAAGAAATCGAAACGTTTGACAATTGTGGGTAACGAATGCCAACTAATGCGACATTCAATTGTTACAATTGTTTCTAGCCAATTGAGCTTCCATGGCCTGCTACTAACTATTAACAGAGCATCCCTCGTATCAACATCCGTATGTCAGATGCGTTTGTTAATTCTTTGCTGGAACTTTTCGATCCTAAATTTATGATATTTGTGACGGTAGAAATTCCTTGATAGAAGCTCTTTTAGATCAGCAAGTGTATGTATATGTTGTATTATTAGCAACTACATGTTTCACTTGTGCCTATACCAATTCTATTGTAGTTAAATAAAATATCCTCGGTTGAAATGACCTTACCATAAAGCCAATCGATACTACCACTTTGTCAAACTTTATGTTGGCGATTTCTCAGATAGATAGATTAAGGTACGAGTTGCATACAAAGCTTTATGTTGGACTGCTATAATTAGTCTAATCAATTTAGAAAAAATAGCGGAAAGTTGAGGTAAGTTCATGGATTTTTGCATACGGTTTCCTTGTGGGTTATTAAACAACTCCTTAAAAGTCAACACCTGTAGGTGGTGAGCTCGAAGAAATAATGAGGATAAACCACGCCCCCTACCGGTTTTGTCGTTTTTCTCGGAAACCATTAGGGTTATCGAGATAAAGGAGGTTAGGTAAGATAAAGCTTATTTAAAGCCCTACCAAAAGTGTTCGAATTTTTTTCGTACTTCGCCTTCTTTCTGTGTTATCGAAGAAAGGAGATATGTCATACACGGATCAGCAATTTGCACCAGTAAATTTGCTCAAGGAACTTTCTGGCGTAACTTTTTATGGTCCCCTATTGCCATGAAGTAGCTAAGAAAAATTCGTTGAGAACCGGACGCGATCGTGGTATAGTCATCCTTTATCTTAGCATCTCTTCGGCAAAATCCATCAGGCGATATTATCGATATTCTTGATAGCAGTCGGCTGAAAAATTCGTATTGGCAAGTTAATTTTAGAAGAGTACCTGCACTACTGAATTTTTGAATCTAACCCAATATGCACAAGGTGTTTCGCCTTTTTTGATATCCTAATTTCCTTTATTTATAAGTTCTTGGTACTAATCATTACGCCTTAAAAGGAGAATTAACGGTACGTTTCAAGCAGTCTTTATGGAATGCTTCGTGTTTAGCTCTGATCAATCTTTTGCGAGAGTAACTAACGGATACACCAGACTTTAACTAGTTGATGAATATGACCTTAGACCAGCATTTCTGCCCAGGACAACTTAGTTTTAGCCCATGCTACTCGTCGTTTTGCAGATACTTGTCAGCGTTAACTATGCTGTTTATGAACTAAAATCTTCTTAATCCTCTAGATAACATATAGCCTCAAATCATTATGTCTTGAGGAAACTTAACATTAAGCAGTTTTGTTCTAGTTTTACTCTCGCAAAAGAGTAATCAGAGCTAAACAAGAAGCATTCCATAAATACTGCTTGAAACCTAATGTTAAGTTTCCTCAAGGCCTAATGATTTATACCTATATGTCAGCTGGAGGATTAGTAAGATTTGAGTTCATAGACGGCACAGTTAATGCTGAAAAGTCATTCACAATAATTATTGGTTGGTTAAATTTAAATGGCAGATTCACATACGGTTCATTACAAGCATTTAAAAAATAACTAGAATTAAATATTAAAAATACCAAGAGCGATATTAATCTTATATCTTTTTACACGGAAATATAGATTTTATATGCATTCTTTTTGGCCTAATAAATACCCTAAATATAGAATAACCACTTTTCTTTGCTACAAGCCAAGATCGGTTTAGGTAGGAAGATAAATACATATATTCTTTTTAACACGTACCGTAAGGAAATTACAGACAAATTTTTAAATTTAATTAAAAATGAGATGGAACAAACTCAGCATTTTAAATTAGGCGACAATATTTACTGATTTTACTAGCATTTTCAGAATAATTAACATATTATACAGATTTACATCTATAATTATTAGTGAAACTAATCTAACTATTAATAATAATTAATTATTAGGAGTAATACATTTAGATTTTAAAGTAAAGTATGTGGTACTTAGCTATCAATTCACTAATCTGTCCCACTAATAGCAGGCTGTTAATATTACTAGCACAATTACCATTAAAATGATGAGAAACACCAGAATCTTAATCAATAGTTAAATCTAATTTTTCGTCTAAATTTAATTGATCTAAGCGGTCAAGCATTCGTTTAAACATTCTAGAAGGCAATGGAACAGCCAACAGGAAATAGTTAAGTTAGGGAGCCAGTAAATAATCCAAATAGTCTGGAGAAATAGTCTTACGAAGAAAACAGAACAGACATTTTTTATAGAAAAATTAATTATCTATCTATTTTATTTAAACAATTTTTTTGTTAAATTAATATTTTAAGAGTTATTACACTGCAATGTTTTCCTGTTTCAGTGAGATGTTAGCCGTTTGCGAATTATTTAGCAAAACTAAAAAGTGAAAACTTTGCTGTGTAATAACTCTTAAAACATTAATTTGCAAGCAATTAAAAAATTGTTTTAATAAAAAAGATAGATAATTTATTTTTCTACAAAAAAGTCTGTTATATTTTTTTTCGTAGAACCAACCGTTCTCGAGATGTTTTCAAAAACGGGTTTGTTAAAATGGCTACGGAAGCATACCCGTCTCCGCCACATCAAATTAGTTTTATACTGACGACCGACCAACTAACAAATTCCAATAATAGAATAGCATGCCTTTTTGCTGATGATAATGAAAGCAAATGATGGCAACAGCGCCGGTCCTCATGTTATACTTAAAACCTGTGTATAATTTGATATTGGGGCTCACTTTGCGATTAAATCGTATCTAATTATATGGTCCTCACGTCGTCAGTAGTATAGTGTAGCCTCACTTGGTATTATTATACACAGCAAATAAAACTTTTTTAAATTCAAAGAAATCTGTGTATATTTGCGAGATACATAACTAGAACAAGTAAACAAGTGATGACAAAAAAATTTGCAAAGCTGTGACCATTTATAAGGGTGGTCCTCATTAACTATGGTTCATGATATGTCCTCACTTTGATAAGTGGCCGTAAATATATATATATATATATATATATATATATATATATATATATATATATTGTGATGATATTTTGAATAAAATAAAAGAATTAAGGGTATAATATAATAAAAAACTAAAGGATACATTAAAATTTAACAAAATAAAAAGAAGGGGTATTATTTTATAAGACAGGTTATTATAAATTATAATATTAAACATTCAGACATAATCGTTGTTGATGAAGGGTCATGTAGATGTTTTCTTTATGAACGTTGTTTCATGGTTTTCATTGAGTTTGCAGCAAGCTAGAAAAAATAAATAAAATAATTGAAGGTGGTGTTATTTTTTTGGAGGAGAGAAAATTTTTTTCTCTAATAGAAAATTATAATCAATTAATTTATCAATTGTACTATAGATAAAAAACGTGTGGAATATATATAGAATAATTATGACATGTGTACAAGATTAAGAGATTTACCATAAACCGAATTGAGAAGAAAAATAAACCAACTTACCCATAAAGTGGTCCCGTTTTATTTATTTGTTGTAGAGTGCATGGTGGTGATAGCATATGGGAAGTAAAGGTGGTTTTGTCCATCAAACGTTACTATAGGAGATATTAAGAGTACCATTAATATAAAGAAGAGGTTCCTGGAATATAAAAGTTAGAAGTAAAGAAAAGGAGTTTTAGGTATAAATAACATCTCCAGTGATATTAGTGAGTGTTAATAGCAGAGCAAAAGTGTTTACTAAGTTTTAAAAGAAAGAAAATAAAAAGCACATGACTACATAGTAAAATTTACCAAAACAATGTTACTTACAATAGATTTGTTTTTTTGGAGCTGTAGATAGTTTTTACCTTTGGATAAAAGCTTGTAAGGCAAGTTGCAAATTCCATATATAAAATCTTTTCTGGAAATAAATTATAATTTAAATAAAATTCATAAAGAATAAAATTTGACTTACCTGTCATATAAAATTTGACTTACCTGTCAGATATATAAAAAAATTGAGGTTAGATGATAAATTTTAATGTTGATATTGATTATTAGTCAAAATAGAGGGAACTAATATTGTAATACACAAACCCATAATAACTAATGAAATTGCATTCATTCATGAAAAGGTAGAACCCCGGCTTTTCATAGAATAAATTTTGTTAATTTCATAATAGAAATATACCTTTTATAATTAAATAAATTATCTAATATTTGAACAAAATAACATTACTACATTACATAATTAATGAGGCCCAACGTGGCACAAGGTTAAATATTACTTGTACAGTACAATATATATATATATATATATATATATATATATATATATATATATATATATATATATATATATATATATATATAAGCGTCGTGTAATATTATAATCGTTTAAATGTATGTAACTTGCACTATGTAAATTTATTTTTTGAAAAAACTTGGATTTTTAAAAAATAACAGAAAAACTGAGTTTGCTCAGAAACTGTGCAGACTTTTGATATATACATTAGGCAAATATACTTAAAATAATGTGTAGAATCAAAAACAGTAAAAATATACAGGGTGTTCCATTGAAAATAAAAAAGTTGATAGTAGCCACAGCAATATGACTCACCCTGTATGTACAAAACTATTATAAAATTAAAATTTGCTTCACACCAACCAACTTTGACATTTAACATTTTTTCGTAACTCTTACAGTTTCCAAGATAAGGTACAGGATCATCTTGCGTGGGCCACCCTGTACATTATTAATAGTACCTATATTAAATTTAGATTTATAAAATCTTGAAATTCCCGCTAATTCTAGTAGCCTTTCAAATTGGAAAGATTTAACAGTTATAACTAGACACCTGTTAGTACAAATACGTTCACGTTTTTTATTGCGTGTGATTATGAAACTTCGCAGTTTGTTTTAATAATTAATATAAGATAACTTGTAATGACTCGGGGTCCCACCCACTAGACGATAACGACCCATATTACTCTATCCGCGTAAATTTCAAATATTTAACAAAACGGAAGTCGGCACAGCACTACCAACCTTACAAATGACAAATGTTATGATAGTAAATACAACGAAAAGAACAAACTGGATCCTACGTTGTGATTATTTTTTATAACGTGTGACCATAATTGATAACGATTGACTTACTTCAAAAGAACGGAGAAAGAGAGATAAACACAAATAAAAAACAGTTAAATATGATTGTAATATTTTATTAATTTATTCTTAATCTTGAGCGAGGAGGGACGGATTTAAACTGACACAAAATCAGAGGCTAGTTCTGTAGTTCAGAAATTAGGTAAGTAAAAGCAATAATTATAAGTCATAATGAAAAATGTTATAGATTTTCACCTCTAATGTTTTCTAATGCTTCTCAAACTAAGATCAAATAAATAAATGAGTAAGAAACGAACATATAAATATCCAGCCACTTAGTTTCCTTTAAACATTTATGTACTAGAAGGTAGAGAATTTATCGAAAAGAGGGGAACAATGACCACGTACAAACAAAGGGAGAGAAATTCAGAATAGCGCGTAAAATAACAGAAGAAACAAATATATTTTCACATTTATGCTTTATCTGACGTTTTAACAATGAGCTTCAATTAAAATTTTATGAGATTACCAACAAAAATAGACGGTATGCACGTTTATATCACACAAATAGCCTGAAAACCTCATCCCTGGAGATTTACATTTAAAAGAAAATCATAAATATTACATTTTCACTTTTTCCAGAGATAAAATAAAACAGGAAATTTTCAACACGAACGCCGTTTAACCGTTAGAGCGTTGAACTAGAACATTTGCAGCTGCTTTACGGATAGTATACTCCGTTAACGAAAACTTTTGTCTGGTCAGAACGATAGGGTTAAAGACCACAGATAGCTAGAAGTAGACTAGAAGTTTCAAAAAGATAGAAACCAAATAAAAATAAACTTTCACCGCTGCTAGCAAGGCGCTTTAAACAAAATCACCTTTGAAATTTAACCAGCTAGCTCCTAAACATAATACACAAATATGTAGATTCTCTCCAACAATAACTCTCCGTTATTATCATAATTATCTATAGTCACCGCTTTTGTCATATTATTACGACCGCGTAGAATATTAGAGCCATTTACATAGACAGGTGGGTGCCATGAACTTCACATAATTTGCAACTTGTGCTAACAACTTTAATTCGCGTGAAGTTTAAGTGAAAATGTTAAAATTAACTAACAGAGAACATGCGAAGAGCTAAACGTCTGTTCTTCTATTATTATTATTACGGTAACTATAGAGGGAAGATATATCCGCTTTAAAGAGAAAGTAGAGGCAGACATCGAAAAGTTCAAAATTGACAATTATTTGTTCATGAGGTTATTGAATTCCATACACCCACCCACTTTAGGGAGAAGATAACACCGACACGCGTTTCTGTTTAAATGTAAACTCCAGCTTGAAACAGTAATTTTTTATCGCAGACTCGAGAGTTTATATAGTATCTTTCGACAGCAAATAGGAAATTTATTTTGAATGTCTAAAGCTTGATCGAAGAAAGATTAGGATAATCCGTTTAGATGTTCACTGTTTTAGTGTTTTTGTGAATTGTTTTATATTGGTTTGGATTTTTACGGATAAAAAGTATACATATCGATTTGCAAAAATATAGCACAACAAGAACAAACTTAATCCTACGTTGTGATTACTTTTTTATATCTTGCATTTGACGATGCTGATAACGATTGATACTTCACAAAGATAAACGAGAGAGATAAACACAAATAAAAAAAACAGTTAAATATTATTGTAATAGTTTACTAATTAATTCTTAACCTTGAACGTAGGAGGGACGGATTTACTCATCAGACAGAAAACAAATGGATAATTTTGTAAAAACTTTCCTGAAAATTGACTAACCAGGGTAATAGTACAGTAAAACTAGGGTCAAAACCCAAACATCCAAAAAAAAGTTCTACTCCGCGCCAAATTGCTCTTTGCCCTCCTCGTAGTAAGTGGTAAAAAGTTGCACGATCCAGAGCGTCGGGTCTTGGAGGGAGGGGGGTGAAAAGGGGGTAAAATGGTATGTTTCAACAGTTTTTCGCAAATATCTCGAAAACTATGAGATCTAGCGCAAACTTCATTCTGTACAAAATTAATCTACATTAAATTCCGAACAAGAATGGTTCTACGCATTTTTGTGCTGAAGGAAATGGTTACGGAGATATGGAGGGTGTAGAAATATTATTATTTTTTAGTTTGCTTGGAATTTCTGGAAATCACTTGAAAATCAGTAACGTTTCGTTATAAATATCCCCTGATTATATTGTTATAAATACTTAAGAAAGTCACTAATCGGTAGTAAGAAACAAATCTTCAAACTATTCTTCATTTTGCGGAGCATCTTCATCGATATCATCGTCAATAGTTAGTGGGTCTCTGTTGCTGCATCCATGTCCTGAGCAATTCGTGCACATGTTTGAGCATTTCAAGCCACTCCTTCGACACTCACAGTTTTGGACACATCCCTCCTTGCAAGTGCAAACAATGACGGAGAGTAATTCCTCAGGAGCAGCAGCCTTTGTAGTGGTAATAGGACGGAGATGACCACCAATATTTTTCCAACCCCATTTTAGTGGATCTTTCTTGAGATTGAGCCATTGCTGCACTTGGTGGTAAACTGTGTGTGAGTGTTGTTGTGCAGCTGCTGAAGTGGGGGGAAGTGCAACCAACCTGAACATCGCGTGTACAGGCTGCTTTGTGATGGTCTGCAAATAACATTGATGGCGTAGAGTATCCAAATCTTCAGCATTTTTAGATGCGAATAACGAAAGAAAAAAATGCTTTCCAGCATCAGCTACTGCATCAGGGTCTGCGTTCGGGTCATTGAATGTTAGTAGCTTTATAAGAAGCTCCTTGTTGCCTTGCACTTTTTTAAAAGGCGCTATTTTTCCCTTTTTATATATTGATGAGACACTATCACATCCGGTGAAAGCATACACCGTCAAGAGAACATCCTTCATTTCCACAATGCCACGCTGAATATTTCCAATGCAATGGACTTTTTCTTCTTGGTTACCTTTCTTTGGTAAACCATCTTCAACTGATTGTTGGCTGGAGCATGAACAATCAACAATACTAATAAATCAGTGTCATCACCAATCACGATAGCTTCAACTCCTTTCTCTGATTCATCAATTGCAGTAGAAACGATTGTTGTGTCAGCATCATCTTCTGCATGAAGTACTTTACAACCAGCTTTCTGTAAGTGTACTGTGAGGAGAGAAATCAGTTGCATCTTGTTCTTACCATTAGCAAGAAATTCTGCTTGTCCAAGAGTAACATTAATTGCATCTTCTACTTTCACTTCAACATGTGTGGTCGTAGAGTATCTGCGCAAATGTTCTTCATCTTTTGTGCTGTATTCTTCCCCATACTATCAAAGACAACAATAGATTTTCCATAATGAGAAATGACATAACCAGTGTATTGCTGACAAATCTGTTTAAAGTTAGCTGGGCGTAGCCACACAACACGACGGAGGAGGTGCCCGACATCAATAACATATGACACTCCTCCTGGATCTGTGATGTCAGATAGTGCATTTGCTGCAGGCACCAACACTTTGACCATTGACGACTTACTACCCTTCCTCATTAAACCAGATTTGTCAAAAAGGGATGGAGGATAAGCACACAATTCATGTTTAAAGATTTCTGCCAGCTGCTCATCAGTCCTTACTGTGCATACCATCCGGTGTAGAAGAGTGTTAGGGTTTACACATAGTGTCATTGCGTATTGTCACTGCTTTGGTGATGGTTGCAAGATACTTTACAGCAAACTTTCTCTTTAAGCGTATGTCAGAGAATTTTTTTCCCTCAATTCTTTCAACGCTACTGCTCCAATTTCAAACGCCTCATCACAACTCACCTTTTCATCTGCCACAACCCCTGTTGATAATGAAGACAGTTCAGGGGGTTTTAAAAAGAGGTGGTGTTCCTCAAGCCAAGAAATGAAAGTTTGCAAGTCTTTGGAATTGCGCTTCTGATTTGCTTCGCGCAGCTCGACGTGCTGCTCTGAAGATACACCGTGAACTGCTGCAAATGACTCCATCGCTTCAACAACCCTAGCACAGGTTGGCATGAAGTTAACCCACGTCGCAATAGTTGATGCTGTAATTCCTCTTCCTCTAGTCAAGCCACCACTGCTACTCAGTGATCTCATTAGTCTCAATGAGTCATATCACTCCAGATTCCAGACCAAAACTTTTCTGTACGTCGGATGGTGAAGTATCCACGATTAATAAACTTGTCGTATTCCACATCACACAATGAAGTAAGAAGTTCCAGACAGTCTTGGAGGTAGACGTGCGCGGATTTGGCATAGTTCAAGTGACCAGATGCATGAAAGATAGGAAGCATGCTGTGCACACAATAAAGGTGAAGATAGAAGTTCCCACTCCTCTCTGCTGTCACAAACATTCGAACTAGTTCAACCATTTCTATAAGCTGAATCCATAGTTTTTGAGTTCGTCCTGATTCTTTCGAGTGCTGTAGCAGTTCTTCCAACCTTTGCACAAAGTCCTTCACAACTGTGGACTCAGCAATTTCATCGGGCAGTGCATTGCCAATTTTAAAAGATGAGTAGATAGCTCTAAAATCATCCTTGTCCACAGTTAGAGAAGCGTCATTTGTCTTTAGAAACACGGTAATAAAAGCTTCTTCAACTAGGTAGAGAGCACGAATAGCTCTAGAGTAGGCTTTACCGTTCATCATTTGCACAACAATGTTTTTTGCATACACTGTACTCCATAGCTCTTCCAAACCACTTCCCGCCATAATGAAACCTATTGCTGACAAAAACGAGAGTAAAAGGTGAAAACCGCCAAGTCGAATAAAGAGAGATTTCAAAGGACTGGCAAGAGATGCGCTAGCTACCATTTCACGTGCTTTAGCATACAAGGGCTGGTCGAATGTGACCATCGTAATGTTTTCTCCTTTTGCAGTACCCTTTTCGGCACTTTGAAAAAGAGCAGTGTATATTGTTGATGGGTTTGAAGGGGCTAAATTAATGAATGGAAGAGCCACCACTGCTGAAGTTTGGTACTGTTTCGTAGCATACAAACTTTTCATGCAACCACTCCAACCAGGCTTACGTCCTGGGCCTTCCAACCAGATACCACCCAACCAAAACAAATTCAACGCACGATGTACAGCTGACGCAGGTGTTATCTGCATAGAGGCCATGTCTGAAGCAACTATTTTAGAATAACCAGTTGTAGCTGGGGCTCTGTATATTTGCAACTCAGAGACACCAAAATTTTTAACGGCACAAGCAGTAACATTTAATCGAGGCACATTTGCCTCAACCTGAAGGGCAGATTTAGGTGTCACGCAAGTAACTCCACCCATAACATGGAAAGTGTTATGTCTATCAACAGTGTGCACATTGTAATCTGCGTTATCAAAAACGAATTGCACATATCCGTCGTCAATCTTTGTGTTGTCCTGAGAGGTTACTGAGCTCTCATATTTCAAGACTTCACTATAAGGTGCACCCACACCGATATTGCAGAGCACATCAACCAAAAGCCTTGATCCAAATTTCCTGTGTAAAGACACAGCCGTTCCGAGTTGTACAGGGGACACAAATGACCCTGGACGGACAGCGGAAATTATGCTGTGACAGATGGTAATACTTTTTCTGTCATTGATTATCTTCATCTTTTCTATCTTCTCGGGTTTTGTCGTTTAGAAGTAGGCTTGATGATTTCAGATATTAGCACCTTGAGCAATTTCGGAACCAGATCAGCCCCTCCGCTAGCGATTCCATCAATAGTTGTAAACTGTGAACAATCGTAACTTTGAGATTTCACTTCACGGCGAATAAGAGCAGCTGCAGTTTTAACCAATCTTAATTCTTCTTGTGCTTCATTGTCCTTACTCCGGTTTTTGTACCAATTGTCTGATAAAATAATGGAGGCCGTTCCAGTAAAGCAAACAACATTTCTTTTTCCAGCTAATTCTGCAAAATATATACCGCTACCATAACGCTGGGCCAGTTTTCTTTTCAAATGGATGTCAGTATATGGCTCAAGTTCAGGATTCAGTTCAATAAATGTGAGCTTCAATTCGTCAAAACTATACTGGCATTCATTATTCTCCTCCATCTAATTACACAATTTTTCAAACCCAACCTCTCTATATGCATCAGAGGTTGACCCTCCTTTTGTTGCTGTTCCTTTTTCTGGTTTTGATGAACCTGGTTTCTGGAACCGCGTGTAACAATACCAGTGGTACCTCCCATCAGAACTGATGAGGTCTATGACTTGAGAGACCCTCACAAGCACCTCTTCGCCCCAATAGTCTTGTCTGTTAGAAGCTGCAGCTCGAACGTTGTCGATAAATTCTTTTTTCTCGACTAAACTCCACTTTTCTTGGTACGAGTTCCTGCATCTAGATACATCTACACACCTGCGACCACACAGAAAACATGAAGTTTTGAAGTCAAATGAAACACGAGGTACTTTTGCAGGAACATCCTCCTTCTCAACTGCCGGCCTTGGACGTGTTATATATCTTTCTCGGCATTTCTGATGCACTAGGAGCGAGGCATTATCCATAAACTTATCTTTCAATCCATCCCGTCGAATTTCACTACACTGTAGAATCTTATCAACACCCTTTCTGGTCAGAGAAATGAGTTGACCACCTTTATTAACACAGGGTATAAATACACATTCCGTCATCTCTTACATTAAAATCCCGGACCACTAATACATAAGAATAAATAACAAGGGATACTACCATAAAATAGAATGTAATTAAAATATGTCATTAAAAGCATAAAGTGAGGTTAAAATAATTATGTCGATAAAAGCAACTGAACATAAAAGAGAACTGGGTTCGAGCGACCTTGGGAAGGCAGATGGTTTAGCCGGCCCTCCTCTTTATTACCACCCTTAACTCATCGCCTTCCGCCCCCATCTTCTTGAACCAAGTCTTTCAACTCCTTCTGGCTCTTCAACCCCTCCCCCCAAACCCGACGCTCTGAGTCGTACAATTTTTTATCACTTACTAAGAGGAGGGTATAGAACAATTTGGCGCGGGATTGAGCTTTCCTTTTATGTTTAGGTTTTTAGCTACTTTTAATCTAGAATTGCGCGTTGCAATTCGCTTCTTGCAAATCGCGAGTTTGAATGTGTACGCAACTTATGCAATGCTATGCAGTCACTAACGCGCGTTAGCAATCGCGAGTTAGCTAACGCTTCATGTGGGCGGGGTCTAATTGTGCTGAAACAGTACTGTATTTTGTATTTGTGTATCATTTTTATATAAATACGAAATAATTACGGAACGAATTATCTAAGTTTCCATTATTTCTTATGGGGAAATTCGCTTCTATATACGAATGCTTTGAATTACGAGCACATTTTCGGAAAGATTTATGTTCGCAAACCAAGGTACCACTGTATATCGAAACCTTGCTGATTTTCAAGTGATTTCCAGAAATTCCAAGCAAACTAAAAAATAATAATGTTTCTACACCCTCCATATCTCCGTAACCATTGCCTTTAGCACAAAAATGCGTAGAACCATTCTTGTTCGGAATTTAATGTAGATTAATAGCGGAGTATAACTTTTTTTTTGGATGTTTGGGTTTGGATTATTTTTAATCTAGTTTCACTGTTCTATAAATACGACAATACAAATTCAAACGGTGATCAAATTTAGCGTTTACCGTCTCCAGCCTTAATTATTATTTATAAATATTATTATTATTTATTACGATTATAATTGTTTTTTTTAATAAACTGAACAATACATATTAATAAATAAATTCATGAAATCGATCAAGTTGTGTTTTTATATAATTTATTTCAAACCAGTTACTAACATAAATCTCTCATTGACATAAATCATCAAAAGTAAGTGAAATTGGGACAACCATAGAAGTTTACGTATAAACTAGAAAAGGCAAACGTGTCAGTTTAAAATGAATACAAAAACCACTGAATAGTAATTATCTAATATTTGACATAGCAACATATACTTTGTGGCCAAACATGGATGTGTCCAAAGTTCACATATAAAATTCGAAACATCAGTGAACTTTTTTTTAGGACATTAGTTTTCACGCGAGCAGACACCTAAATACCTAAACAACCAGTAAAGGAAAATAGGTACAGAACAATAAATAAGTATAAAATTAAAAAAAAAGTATAAAAATAATGTTAAGGGGACCTCTATGTGGCCTCGAGTCGTTTTAACATCGCCGGGATCTCTCTCTCTCTCTCTCCCCCCCCCTACTGTTCCGGACCAGTAGAGTTCTGCCCTAGAATTTCTGGGCCCCAAAGTATATTATTTACAATGGGTTGTAAAATCAACCAATAATTATTACGTACTGTGACACACATGAAAAGGCACGTAGTACGAGGACCACCTTTTAAGTTTTTACAAATAACCACTAGGTGGTGCTATTGAGATGTGCCATTACTGTTTTCGCAAAATTTTACATTTGTTATTGTGAAAACAGTGGCAGCTTAAAAATGGACCGAGTATTTTGCAAAAGCAATTTTGTGAAAAAAATGGAAATTTCGCGTGCAGGTTTTCTTTTACGATTTTAGTAAAGGCCTAACTCAACAAGAATGCATAGAATCTCTTCGTTCATCTTTTGATAATGAAACTCCATCAAAAAATACTGTTTACAATTGGTTTGCAGAATTTCGTCTTGGTCGTGCGTCCGTCAGTGATTCAACAGGGTGGACCAAAATTGGTTGTTATTCCAAAAAACATCGATGCTGTGCGCAACATGATTGAAGAAGATCGACATATGCCGTATAGTGATATTGAGACACCCTTAGGCATATCGAAGACTGCAGTACATTCGATTTTGCACGAACATTTAGCTGTGAAAAAGATCTGTTCCAGATGGATTCCACATAATTTGACCGAAGCTCAAGAAAAGGTTCGTATTAATTGGTGTAAAGAAATATTTAAAAAAATATGACCGAGGAACTGCAAAATCCGTGTAAAAAATCGTAACAAGTGACGAAATTTGGTATATTCGTATGAACCGGAAACGAAGTAACAATTCACTGTTTGGGTGTTTCAAGATGAACGGAATCCCAGAAAAGTTATTCGTTCACGAAAAACTTCAAGAAAATGATCGCTTGTTTCTTCCGTTGTACTGGACATATCGCAACCATTCCTTTAGAGGATCGAAGATCAGTTAACGCTGAATGGTATTTGTTGGTATTGTAACAATTTGTTTGCCAGAAGTCATCGACGAAATCATGAAAAATAACCGAAAACGTCTCATCATTATTCATCATGACAATGCCAGCTCTCACACAGCACGTCAAACAATTGATTATTGATTTTATTCACCTGATTTATCACCTAACGACTTCTTCGTGTGTCCGAATGTCTAAATAAAAAATGCCTGGACAGCAATTTTCATCGCCTCAAAAAGCTGTTGAAGCCTTAAAAACCATGTTATTGAGATACTAACTTCAGAGTGAAAAAATGTCTCGAGAATTGGTTTGAACGCATGCAAAAGTGTATAAATCTCGAAGGCGAATATTTTGAAAAGCAATAAAGCAGTTTGTTCCAAAAAAATGTTTTTCTTTTCTAGTTTTTGTAATATTTAAAAGGTGGACCACGTATAACATGTCCAGTTAACACTAAAACTGTAGCTATAATTATGCCACTAACATTAATAATAATAATTTTTATTTTCTAGTAACATTTTCAATTCAAATTAAATAAAATTACAATTTACAATGAGGTGTCAAAACAATACTTTGTTGATTTAATTATCATTAGGTTTTGGACTTATTTATAGTTTTTAATCGAAAGATTTATGTTTCAGATTAATTAAGGAATCAACACAACTTATTCAACATAAAAAGGAACAAATAAACGCAAAGCTTACGCGAAAGAAAATACTACTACAGGCAAAGACAAAAATGGCTACCTTATTATTATAGTTTCATAATTCTTCCAAAACAAAATGGCAGCATCCCTAACTATCCAGATTCAGATTATCTATTCTAAAATAAACTGTAATAAATATTCCTAAACATTTAATATTCAAATCACATGGTTGTTATTCTAAAGATCTTTTTTCCTTTCCCTGTACCTGTATGTAATAACACAACTAAATAAATTAATGATTATCAAATTGTTTTGTGACTAAATGACTTGCTACAGCTACTTCGATGTATACTTGGTTGACTATAAGTCTGACCACTACATTACATATCCGAAAGTTAAGTGTATGATATGGTTAATTGCGTTTTTCCTTATCTTTACTACAAGTAATCGGATTACTGACGAAATTTTCTTTGCGAAATTAAAATTTACCTTTAGGTAAATTTCTTTGAATTTCTTTAGGTGGTTATTTCATTGTGGTATACACCTTTGGTTTATTTACGGCGCGTTTGGTTGTTTAACAATATGAAATCAAGTGGCTTATGAAAGAACCGGATTTCAGTAGAACCAGAAGAATATTTGAGTAGAAATGAGTAATCTACATTGAAATATAAGGGTATAAAAGTAGTTAAGCTATGACAGTTCTGGGACAAAATCCCATTAATAATGTATTTTTAAATAAAGGTACAAAAACCCCGAAAACGTGACATAATTATCATAGAAATTACATAGTTGACACTGTTTATACGTTGAACTGTATACGCGAGTACAGTGTTGTCGCCAGCCACCGCCATCTTGGATGTCACGTTTTTGACGTTTTTACCTTCATTTAAAAATACATGTAATTCTGACCCAGAACTGGCATAGCTTAACTACTTATTAAAGATAAATTGGTAGAATTTATAGATAAAATAACTTAACATTTTTGCATTGGGTTTTGCAGTTGATACTGCAATTTTACATGACCTTGCAGACTGTGAATACACTGTATGTAATATCTTGACGTAATTACCACTTTCAATTAAAAAAACAGAATGTTTTCTTATAATTCTTTTCCTATTAGTGCTCTAAGATTATATTACCTAAGAGTATATAAATTAAATATGTTTTAGTTGGTTAATAATTGTTAATTAGCAGGAGTCTAGGTATCGCACGTATCCGTCCTACACCCACAATCTAATTTATGTAAAGTCAATACTGTTGAATTTATCTTTCAGCAGGTGAATTGTTAATCAAAGTGTACAATTAAGTTAATTAAACAAACTCAGTATTCAAAGCAAATAACGTAGGTTAAAAGAATTTTTTATCCGATCGGGCGTTTTTGTTCATTTATAAGCTCTGCTTTTAGGGCGGTAAGTTCAATTTACCACCCATGTCTAGTTAATAAAGTACATCATTTAAGTCGAAAGATACCACCATTCTAAAATTCGTCCAGATTGAGACAAAAATTGTTTTTGTTTACTCAACTCCATAACAACCAGGCGCATTAACTGACATGATAAAATTCACATTTTTAGTGTGATTTTGTTTATGTATAGTATATTATATGTTTAAAATAACTCATAGATCCGATCGAGCCAAAAATAGTATAAGCATTACTGGCGTACTACCAGTCTGGCAAACTGGTAAAGCATACCTACCGCTCTTAATACTTTAATTGCTATTAAAAACCCATTAAAAAATATGTTACTGTCATTGCTGTATTCTACAATAATTATTACCTATATATACGGATACGCAAATGCTTCTTTTTAGAAACTTCCTAAACACATATTTTTTCTTTGTTAGAATCTTCTATTTATATACATTGTGTTATAACGTAACTTAATGCTGTTAACGTATTTGAATGTTCAAATGAATAAGGTCTCATCTCAGCTATAGTCTTATCTCTGGTTGTACTAAAATAGAGGCATTGATAAGACTTCGATACTACAAATACAAAATGACTTAATAGAGATTTGCTTTACACATTAATACCATTGACCAGCGACACAACTAAAAAAACAAACACTGTCACATATTAAAGATGCTGGAACCTGAACAGCTGTCGTTGAATCGTGAACTTTCTTATCTCATGCGCACCTTTAAACATTTTCATTTATTGACTTAATAACTGCGCATTGGTAGGACCTGATGTCAAAACAATTTTGAATTATAACTCGATTAATCGTCGTTTCAAAAAGAATTATGAAAGTTAATTCACGATATCACACACAAGACTTTAAAGATCTAATATTATTGATTTAAAGCTAAAATCTCCACAAAGGAGACTCAAACTTAAGTAATCAAATAAGTATTAACGAAGGTGAGAACCACACCAAGACAGGTTACACCATTAACTTTTGTACGTTTTATTACTTTAAATTATTATTAAACAAAATGCACAACGCATGTCGCAACTCTAAATTCTCACAACAAGGGTTTAAATTACAACCCCAACAGTACAATATAAAAATATTAAGACTCTTTTAAGAATAAACCAAAATAATAAGAGATTCCCGTCTGGAATTTCCCTGACAATACCCGCTAAGAGCTATAGACGGAAAAGCCGTCTAAACGCGTGTGTTCATACACCACTAAGGAAGCACAAAATGTATATAGGGTGAATGCACCAGTTAATGACCGTTTAAGACCAAATTAGGATTGCAAGCAAATTTGATATTAATGATGAAATAAATAAAGATTATTAAAAGTTTCACAGTTTTATTAAAATATACCTGACAATATTGTTTCGACAGTTATGCTGTCATTATCAAAGGTAATATAATTATAAACAAACACGTCGCTAAGGTAGATACAAAATAGGTAACTAGATAAAATAATAATAATAATAATAAAATTAATAATAAAAATCATAATTAAACATCTAATACTTCCAGTAACGGAGAATTACTGAGCTCAAATACACTATACACTAAAGTGCATAAAAAATTAATCAAATTTGATCCATCTGTCTAGTTGTCAGTACAGTTTAGAAAGAATTATTTATGTCAATCGTTTATTAATTATTATTGTTTAATTAAGTGAAGTCACAAAACCCTAATGAATGACCAGTGAATTCTAGTTAATGACCAAAAAAAACCAGTGAATGACCAAATAACTTTTATTTCAAAAAATGTTTACATAACTACATGAGTACATCAAAGCAACTTAGAGTACCAATAATTTTTTATTTGAGAAACAGCATAAGAGTTGCCCCTACTGCAGGCTAACTGTGGATGCTCAATTTTCTGTAAAATATTTGTATGATTGTACCAGATTTGGTCAGCCTTTTCAGGCCATATCCAATGTTGAGGACCACTTTTGTGCATTACCCTAACTTCATATTCAGTGCCCTTCTTGGTAATAATCACACCTGGAAAGTAATCCATTTCATATTTTAATATTACAAAATCTGCAACTGAGAAAGTGGTTCTTAATTTTAATTTGCTCCTAGTCATTTTCCATCCCTGTTTCAGATTTGCTGGATGAAATCAATTCATTCTTTTCACTGTTTAAGATTGCCTGGCGTTTTTCGTGATTGCTGTCATATGATTTGCCCGAGGCTGAAAGTATCTGAAGACAAGTCTGAGACAGATATTTTTTTTTTCTTGGTGTTTGAATTTTTTTTTCTGTAAAACTTTCTACCTCTTAATAGCTCTATTAATTTTTCTTTGTTTTTTTACCTCTTCTAAGGCTCGTTTTTCATTTTTTTTATATGTCAAAAAAGCTTCCCATGCTGGAGAAGCGACTGCCAGTGGTGGTTTCTCAGTTTGTCGGCATCTATTGCTTTTTTTGATTAGAGGAAAATGCAAGTGTTTTTCCAAACATCATGAGAAATAGGAGTTGATTTAAAAACTGAAGGATGTCTGCTACTGGGCCCACCATTTCCTTCTAGCAGGATTGGTAATTGATCCATCTTGATATAATTTCCTCCCTCTGATCTACCTCCTTCATTTTCTTCTGTGTTTTTAACTTGTACTATCTCTACTTCTTTTTGTATTTCTACTATATCGTTAACAATATCCACATTTAAATTGTCGTTTTTCCTATTTTCGTTATTCACAAAAGTTTTCATGTTCGATAATAGGCTATTGTGATTTAAATCTGCATTGTCAATAAATTCTATGATAGTGTTATTATCTATCTCTTCATCATTGTCTTGAAGACGACAATCTTGATCAATTTCTAGAACACTAATATCTCTAGTCTCATCGATTTGCGAATTAGCCAGCTCTTTATTCACTCCAGTATCAAAGTCTTCTTGGTTAAACGTACCACCTCTATTTTCGACAATGTTAGAATATTTATTCCATATAATAAATAAGTTGTCATGTTTCAGTTCTTCCTTTCAAGTGTTTCCAAAAAGTTTTTAGCAGATGAAGTTTCTTGGTCTAACACTATAGTATATAAATAATAATAAATAAAATTATGTAATAATATATCTACGAAAATATCATAAATACATTAATCAATATGCAGTCATTTATTAGATTTAATAATAAATCCAGTAAATGACAGCTGTTATTTAAATTGTAACACAGACGTTAAAACCCGGTCAAATATTGGTTCATAAAATCATAACCATTCGTACATTTGAAATATTACTAACAAACCCACCTCGTGTTGTTACATAAATATTATTTAAAATTTTTCAAATTTTGGCGCTAAACCAGTGAATGACCACTTCGGTCAATTACTGGGTTTAATGTAATTTATTGAACCAATATATGACCATGCATTATTAAAAAGCTAAAATTATTAATTATTCCTCTTTTTGCGTAGAAATGATAATTTTAAACTTCCTATAAGCCATTAAAAACTATACTTCACTATACTTCAAACAAAGTGTTACCATTCTATGACACTACATCACTGAACGCAATGTACTTACCTTATTAGTTTGCTAAATATACAGAACAACACGCTGTACTTCATTCAACTTCATTCGCCATTTGTAAAAACTGGAACGAAATTGTGCTTTTGTCGCTTTTAGCACAAAGTTACTAAATGTTAGAAAAACCGCTAATATAATTATGGTTAGTTTTTAAGGAAACACCTACTTGTAAATTAAACATTTAGTCAAATTTGGTCATCCACTGGTGTGTGGTCATTCACTGGTGCATTTACCCTATCTTTCTAAAAATTAAAAGAAGTAATCATAATCCAGAGCTATCTGCCCAATCACACGTTAAGCATGACATCCTTGTTACCAATAACGAATTTAGATAAAAATCTCTCTGGTATTTTTATCAAAGCATGCAAACACAATAAGATTTCGAAGCCCGAAACCGGCTGTGGAATGTTTCATAAAGCACGAATTATAGTTCTAAAATCGTCTTGTTCTTTTGTGAACATTTTAATATTAAAGAATTTGACTGCAAATAACGATCCATTAGCCTAGAAAAGGGTGAAATGGTATATATGTTTGTTAAAGTTAATTTATTAGTGTGCTTTAAAAAATTAACTTTTAAAATGGATTTGTAAAAGTTTCACAAATTTTCGACAGCTAACTGTCATTATCAAAGGTAACAAAAATAAAAAATTACAAAATATAGATAACTAGATAAAAATAATAAAAATTAAATATCTAACACTCCCAGTACACCCAAAATTATCATACGTCAGCAATGTATTTTATTAGACCTTTTTATTTTGTGTAACCATATATTTCTGTTTTTATTGTATTATTTACTTGTCTCCTACATATACTTAGATCGGATCTCAGTTAGAAATGACCATTGTATTTCTTAAAGGGACTGAATAATTTTGGCTTTAACAAATATTTAAAACCATTTCTAATTAAGCTGCATTGCCACAACCAATTGTTAATGTTTTAATCATAATTTTAATCAAAATAAACTTCACTTTCACAAAAATAACCTTATTCAAATTACATAAGGATCATTTTTTGTAAATCTTTTCTCAGACTGCGGACTTCCTGAGCTTTCTTTAAGAACTAACAACTGGGTGGCGCCCTTAATTTTATTTATTACTTCCTGCTTCCTATCTGTAATTTATGAGCCCTTGAGAATTAGCACCAACGATCCTGAACTCAATTTGATTAAGCGAGACGTCTCTGCCGGAGCATATGTTTAAACTAAGTCTATAGTTTCTGATGATTTGATTTGTTTAATTGTTTGACTGAGTATTGAGTAATTCGCGGGACTTGTTCTTTTGGATTTATTAAGAGTTGGACAAAATAGCTTCGTTCAATTGATGGTTCATAGGTTGGTTTATTTGTTTACCGAAAAATTGTCGATATTGTTATAATTTATTATAATTTGTTATAATCTATTATTCGTTATAATTTGAAAATTAGTTTATGTTACTAGTTCCTAATTACTAATTCAGTTTAGATAACACTTGATGTTCATTTATTCCGAATGCTGAGTAATCTATTGTAATTAGGGCTGTATATTTGTTGTGCTGTATTTATCATGTCTATTTTAGTGAGATTGTATCTAGTAGTTTACATAAATAAACATCAAAAACTGCATCAATCCTTTAGTTTGAAAATAAAATCATAGAAACGTGTTCGTGTTTTTGAAAAGTTATTTAAGATACTTAGTACTGCTTTGGTAGTTATGCTTTGTCATGCTTTGGAAGTTTACGACCCGAGCGTTATAATATTCACGAATGCAATAAAGATACGTTTGGCACGTGTACCTTACAACTTTTATATTCGATTGTTCAGTCACGCACAAATTGTTCGTACTAGTAATTCACATTAGAGTGCCCTTATGAGTACGTTGCTTAGCAACTGTGTAATTCGTTTATTTTTAATATAAACAAACTAAACTAAGATCGTTTTTATTACGTTTGGAAACGCGAATTGATATCTAAAATTAGTACTTTAAAATACATAGACATGTTATCATGTGTTATCTAAGAACTATATCTAAATATTTACAGTATGATTTTCAATATCTAATAAATGTTATGAATGGTATTTTTTTTTGCTTAATATAGGCACAATAATTTCTTTTATAACATTAGTATTATAAAAACAACTTTTGAATGATAAAATGAAAAGTGTGGTCAAAAATTGTTTTCATCAGGGGCAGTTAAGAAAAACAAAATTAGCGTCCGTGATTAGTTCATATAGCTATACACCTCGAAACCTTCAATCATTAATGAACCCCCTTTATATTAATAAGTAAATATACGTCAATTTCTTGTTTCTTGTATAATAAAGTCACAGAGAGAAGGCTAGCTCTATATTCCGGGTAATTTACGCACAGAAACTATTAATAAAGGAACATTGCTTACTACATGTTATAACATTACTGTTGTATCGGAGTTACTTTATTTTATTTAATTATTATGGGTGTAAGAGTAAATAAGCTGATCATCCGTCGCAATCTGTCGCCTTCCGGATAAGCGGTTGACTCAAGCAAGCGTACGAACCCCTTCCCGTGCCGTACATTTTGCGTACGCTGTTCTGTTTCACTCCTACCATTTCCCCCATGCTCCGCGAGCAGCTATATAAGAGTGTGCTCTGACCGTTATAGCCAGTTCCTTCCTGGGACTCTCCAGCAACCGCATCAATCAGCAGGACCAGCAACAGCCAGCACACCAATCTACAATGAATCCAAGAATAAGTAACCGCAGTTCTGATTCCGTTTCCGCCCCGATCTCATCCTTCAATCCCTTACCGTTTTCAAGACCTTTCTATCCGTGAGCCTAGGGGTCTCATCCTTCCATCCCTTACCGTTTCCGAATCGCACTGTACGTAAGCCTGGGGATCTCATCCCGTCTCCACTTTTCTTACCTTTAACAAAAGAGTGGGACCCTGGTTGCCTCCCCTGTATCCGTTTACTGTACCGCACGGTTATTTGTTACCGTGAGCTTTGTTGCACCCCGCTTGCTGTGACTATCGTAGTTAACCAACTAAGATTTGATAGAATGCTTGTTGGAGCTTTGGTGATAAGAGAATCATTGGGTTTGAGTATTTGAGTTGAGTATTACCACCGACTACCGATAACTACCCAGCGTCCTTCGTAAGCAACTTGGCGTCCGAACAACGACGCTTACATTTAAGCACCCCCGTCACCGCAAAACTCGGTACAAATTTGGCTCACGAGTAGTGTCCCCGTTTACCAACGCAGCTTACACTCTGAAGAAGTCAACTAGCTTACGACTTTTTGATAGATGTTATTTAATAATATTCTATTTCTAAATTATTTTAAGATAAGTAAAAATACAAATTATGTTTCTGATTTTAAAATTCGAGTTTTTATGAATTATTTATTAATGAAATAAACCCCAACAAATTAAATTAGAAAAATACAACTATGCAAAACTTCACTATGCTCTTCACTATTGTTGCTTCCAAATTTTCTTGTGACTCCTAATATTGGGAGCTGAAGTTAGTTCTCGTTTTATTTGGTTCAGCTGTCACACCCATCACGTCGTCTTTACGTTGCACCAATACATCTACGATTGCAACTGGCTGAGGTTGGTCGAATGTGGTTGCAGTGGGAAGTATCCATGGAGCTTAAAATAACTGAAACTGGGTTCATTATTAACTGATTGTTGCAATTATTGCAAAGTGTATCTTTGATTCCAAAATGCTACATTAATTGACGTAGCCATAAAGTCTTCTAGCTAATTGGAAACTTCGATGAGTTAGGCGATAGCACGTTATAGTATTTAGTTTATAGTAACTAGTGCTTCCTAGATATTTAAACTTTTGGACTATTCTCGATTTTCTCATCTCCTCTCATTATTTCCTGATGCTATAGCATTCTCATTAGGTCCGTATCACAGTGTTACCATTTCAATAGTAAATACATATACAAATAAATAATTATACCCCGACATAAGTAACTTCGTTACAGTATATTGAGGCTATATCGTCCAGAAAAGTCCTCTCGCCGGCTCCGGGGGTCGAACCCGGGCCGCCTAAGTAAAAGTTAGACTCTACCGCACTACCACCCACTTCTGTTTCCTAAGTCCTACATAGTTCTAATAAAAAAAAACTTGCTTATAGTAGTAATAAATAATGCTTTGTGATATTTGTCTGTTTGCAACTATCACGGTCATGAGGACCTGAAACAGATACTTGCCGCATCGAGGGCTTTTTAGCAGACTGATGAGACGCTATCATATTTTTATTTCAATATTCTCAATTCCTCGACGCGCAACAATCATGCTACCCAGTAATATTGACCGGGGTCGGTAGTTTATTTTTGATTATGTCATCCAAGTCGAGGTCGAGTATCAAGCCACACCAGGCTAGTAAGTACTTCTAGGCAGACCGTGCAACGTTCATCAATATCACAATAATAGGAACAACAGTCAAATAATAGACATCAGTTGTTTGAATGGTTACATCACAATCAAAATCAGATAAATAAAACAAATATTGGCAATGCAAATATTTTACACCTCAAAACCAAGGCTGTTTATGTCGATTCTAGCCGATTCATTTGGAAATCTTACGCGAAATTTAAAGCTTTAATTATGTTAAAAATTGTTTATATATATAATATTATGTAACATTAAGCCATTATCATTTATTTAAGCAATGCTAATCTGCGTAAGAAAAAACAATACCTGGCCCACAAGTGTTTGCGAAGAAATTTTTGAAAATTAATTTCATTGAACAAAAAGTATTGCCAATGCCAGTAATTTCTATTCCTGTACTCAAGTTCAACCAAGGCTACCATACTATTAAAGTAATATTGTTTTACTTTATGCTATAAATATCTTTTGCAGGATGGAGTAGAAACAATTTTTCATTATTTATTACAGTTTAGAATAGAAAGTCAAATAACTTATGATGTAAAGGCATTATTATATTTCCTAAAAATGACGTCACGCGTCACTAAGAATAACTCACCGAATTTATTTGTAGCTCGCCATAGTAAAATATTGATGTTTTCATTAGTCATTCCTTGTAAAAAAAGCTATTGGCAATTGTCTTATAATTTATACAGGAAATATTAATTCTGATTTATTGGTGAGTACCGACTAAACACTTTGATCTAGATCCAATGCAAAAATTAACGAATGTGGTTGGTCCTAGGAAATATTAAAACATCGCCAATAGTAAGCAAATAAACAGCATCAGGAAGATTTATTAAACTGCTGAGTGCATAAATTTCATCTATGTTAACCCGTGCGATTGGTGAAACATATAAATTTCAACAAAGAGATTATGCTGTCAAAAGTCAAATTAAGTATTTCCAAGTAAAATATTTATTCTAAAGGTGGGAATCTCATGCACGTAGTAGTTTAAGATGCTAGTGAGTCAGGTAACGACGTGTATTGATATTAGGATTACTGACTCTTCAGAATCGACATAAAAGGAAATCAGGGCCGCAACTGGCTGTTGCAGTATTGTTGAATGACCTGCTCGCAGTGGGTGATATGCACGTAATTGGGAATACAGTCGTCTCCAGAACATGATTTATGATGACTAATTTCTTCAATTGTTTATCAGACTTTACAGAGTGCTAGGCATTTTTAATTAAATTGTTTTATTTCACTCTGACTACATATGTGCATAGTATAAACAACTTAATGCAAGTATAGTGCTAGGTGTCTAATACAGTCTCAAGTGTATCCATCCAAAATGTATACCTGACAAATCTTTATAGTCAAATGTGATCTCCAAGTACTCGAGATGTATGTATGTAATATAGTGGCTACGCAAATATACAGGTGTTCTAACATTTTGATAATAATAATATAGTAATAATAATAACGTTTCACTCATATTGATCACTCAGCACTTTCACTGGCGCTAAAACCGTTTTATATAAAAGCCGGTATGCCAAAGTAAACATACCTGTGTAAGCTAGATCACGTCCAAACTAATCAAATAAAACCTTTAACGCTATTTACAGGGCAGGGAAGATTAGAACAATAAACTTTGACATTATTGATGATCTACAGCTGTGTATGAAGAGACTTTTTTACTAACGTTCTGTTTGGGACCTCCAAAACTCGATCTATCGAAATTATTTGATACACCCAACACTCCTGTAAGTAAATCAATTACGTATCTTGTCCCAATTAGTTAAATGACATCCTCAGTAACCTTTGTTTACTTTATAACAATAATAATAAATTCTATACCGTATGTTTTTATAGAGACTCCAACCTCTTGTTCTATAAATTGACTGTAGTATTGATATGAACTCTGAATAAAATAATTTAATATTTAATTGTTTTTTATGTTAATTTCTTTTAAATTTCTTATGAAATATAAAGAGGTTTTGTTCACTTTTAAAACGATTACTTTTACCAATCAATAATTTCAATAATTTGCGCCACCAACAGTGCGATCTCTAGTAACTCAATCAGAAAACAATTATCAAGCTTCCAAAGAATGAAATATAACCTCACTTTAACTGCTTATAAAGTTTATAAATGATCTTATCATTGACTAATTTAATTTAATTTTTGTTTAAGGTGACAAATTTCTATCATTAATCAAGTTTGCAACTTACTTTACAGTTGGAATGATATTTGTTATGTATAAAAATAATTCCAATAATGCACAAGTATTGCAAAAAGATCTCTCCTTTTTTATATACTAAGTTCCAATACTAAATTAATTGTCACTTTATTTCAGCCCACATCATAAACATTCCAGCTGTGTAATGTGTAATTCTCATTCGCCTTTTATTGGTAAATACTTATTCAATATTTTATCCAGTTTAACAGTAGTTTATAATTAATATATTAGCATGATATAGGGGGTTTAAAAAGTAATAGACAGGCAAAATCTGATTTGCATAAAGGTGACGCAAAGCATACAATTTCTTATCTGATAAAGGATTTTTATGGTGTTCCGGTTAATTAATTGCATTATAGTGAGTAAAATAATTCCACTATATTGAGACTCTCTCAGGTTTGGGTGACTTATTTATAATATTCTTATATTTAAATATAAGCTAGTTATTAATAACAAATGACAAAATACAATAAGCCAAGTATATATTTATTTATAACATCATTAAACACATAAAAGTAAAAGACACGAAAAACTAAATTGATACCCATGTAAAATTAAGAAAATAATTCCGAATTAAATTGATAAATTACAAAAGAGTAAATTAACTTAAACTTTGGTTCAAGAACAATTAAAAAAAACTATATAAATGGATAATCTTTTTTATTTATTATTGTTTTGCAATAACTACTTAATATTATAATATAATATTATAAGGAATATTATTTAAATTTGTCACAAATCTAATTTTTATTATAACTAAAACTGTAAGTATACAAATTAAATTAAATAAATTAAATTTTTATTTAAAAACTCGTTTGCGATTCTTTTGTTTTTATATTTGGAGCCACATAAATTCCATCTCTATTCGGATTCGAGTTGCTTGACAAACTTAATTATTATTAAACTTAATTAAAATAGATTTCTTGGAGAATTATCATGTATTTCTTCCACACCTGTAGCAATTCTAACATGCTGATGAGTGATTTTGTTCCATGAAACTCTGCTTAATAATTTTTGCATTTACACCTAAGGTCTAAATATAACGTGGCAATTGCTATTAGCGAATTTCCCATTTACAATGTTAATTTCCTATACCAGAAAATCACTTATATCTTGAAAACAATTTAACACAAAATCTAAAATGGGGGCGTTTTGAACAGTATTCAATAAGATCTACAACGTTGATACAGTGACTTTTTCTCCAAAATAATTAGGGAAGCCAATATTTGAGAAATTGTGTTTTTACATGCTATTTCCCTGTTACAAAATCAATAAACCCTGTATATACATACTTATGCCGCAAAACTAAATATTTATAGAAAATAAAGTTCTGAATTCAATGATATACAAATGGATCAAACATGGGAATTGTGTCTTTAAATTCAATGTTGATTAACAACAATCTCCTAAAACTAACAAAAAGCTTAATTACATAAAAACATCATTTTACATGTTCCTTTCTTCACGAAACAAAACATTACATCCTTATTTAAATGTTTTTAGATGCTACAAACTTTGACTTACAAACCATTGACATTATTCCATTAAACGTTCTAAAGGCACAACTCAACTACATGTTTTTATATAATTCCAATAAGAAAATGCAACCCTTACATTTAAAATTATATCAATTCTGTGGTGGAAAAGTTAGTTTACAAATTTCCATGAAAACAACCAAGCCAACATTTTAAAAAATGAAATACGCAACTTGCAAAATGAAGATACATACATAATCCATTCCCCTTTTACCACATTTTGCAGTGTCGGAGTTCCACACAAACTCTTATGGAAGTGCAACGGAGGTAATGGAGCTATTGTAGCAGGTACATTACATAAACGATCGCCAAATGGCTAAGTTGTGAGAAAAATTATCTATTTTCTAAGTAAATCCGGATTTTCATATATCCTTTATCTACTTAAAGAGTTCTAGTGTGCATGTCTGTATTAATTATCTAAATCTATTTTTATAAAAAAAATCTTTTTCAAAATTTAATTTTTAAAATTGAGGTTATGCAACCATTCAATCGGGTTAAAACTGTATATTTCTGGTTATTATTATTATTGTGCAAGTGAATTCTCTTTTATGCATGATCAAATATCATCACAATATGTACTTAGCACTTAATAATTTGGTACTTGGAGTATTTGGCACTTAATAATAATAATAATAATTAAATGTATGTTTTTCTATCACTTTAAAATGTATTACAATAATACTTTTTTATTTATTGAAGCAACATTTTCAAATCTTTACTTGTTTATAATCCTGTCTGGAAGACGTTTATTGCCAAAACTTTCCTTTCAAGACACCTTAAAAATCAATTAATCGTCTTAAACGATAGTTACATATTACACTAGTAAAAGATGTTCATTACTATTAAAAAGTTTTTTTACATAAGATCAAGTTTCCTTGTAAAAACCAAAATTAATTCTAACCTCTTTTTAAATATTTGACATAATGTCAAATGAGTATAGAAAGCCTAACATAAATTTAATATTTTCTTTTAGTTGCAAGTTCAAAGTTACAAATCATGGATGAAGATAAGATCGGGATATGAGTTAGCAATTAAAAATTATTTTGATAATTCCCTTCTTATGCATGAACAAAATGAAATAATAAAATTAACCTACAACTCTAATCCTTTGTATTTATTTCGTGATAGCTATGCATGAATAAATACCATTTGTGAAAATAATAAAATGTAAGTATATAATAAAATCTGAAATAATGTTGTGTTGATAATGAAAAGCTTTTTTAAACATCCAGTATGCCATGGTTTCAAAAACTTTTTTGTTTATAGTAGGCTGCAATGTTATTTTTTATCTCTTACGAATTAGGCAACACAAACAAAATAATAATAATGACAAGTCTACTTATTCTGCAGAAAGAATTTTAATGAGTAATTAATTGTAAAGTGTTTAAAACGCTTTTATGGGCATTCCAGTAAGCTGTAGGTCAGCTACCTCTTTTAAAAAGTCTTAAGCTCACTTCATTTCACACAAAAGCGATTTGATTTAATGCATTTTTGTATATGAACATTTGGTGCAATCTATAGTTAGGCAACTTAATAATAATTAAGTTCATATTTTTTATAGTGTTGGTAAATTTCCGGAAATTCAGTTTTTGGAAATTTTCCGTAGAAATATTTCCGGAAGCTTTCCCGGAAATGTCACGAAAAGGTAAACGAAATTCAAATGCAATTTAAAATACGAGGTAAGCGTATTCTCGGCCCGGCAGACTTCTACAGGTTCCAACATGTTCAAACTCGGTTGTGTCATAGTTGAACATGCACTAGATTTTAGTAGCCACTTAAGCATCGTGACGTGTGCATGAAAATTTAGTCATTAAATTTTTAACAAAAGAAGGGTACACGCCTAATCAAATCAAACAACGTTTAGACGGTGTTTATGGTGATTTATCTGCTTCATATTCCACTGTAAAAAAGTGGTCAAAATGTTTCCGTATGGGGCAAGAATATCTTGAAGATGATGAGCCCACCGGTCAGCCAATTGAAGAGGTAACGCCTCAAAAAGTTGCAATCATTGAAGAAATGGTATTAGAAGATCGCCGTTTGAAAGTTAAGGAGTTAGCAGTGATGTCTGACATTTCGGTAACAAGTGTTTGCCGAATTCTTCATGACCATTTGGGTATGAATAAAATTAGTGCAAGATGGGTACCGCGTCTTCTTTCTGCTGTTCAACGTGTCGAACGTGCGCGATCGTTCTTAAACGATGTGTAGAGACGACCCATTTTGGAGTCCATTGTCACTGGAGATGAAACAATGGTTCTGTATTATGATTCTATATCCAAAAGGCAATCGATGGAATGGCGGCCGATGAGTCGTTCAATCGACAAAGAAAGTTATAGCAACAATAATCTGGGATTGTGACGACATTTTACTGATTGATTTTAAACAACGCAATACAACTGTTAACAATACATATTATGCGTCTTTATTGCATAAATTGAGAAACAATATTCGTGAAAAACGTCGAGGAAAGTTGACAAGGGGTGTTCGATTATTACACGACAATGCACCCGTTCAGACTGCCACAATTTCACAAGCTACCATTCGCGAATGTGTCTTTGAAGCATTGGATCATCCACCGTACAGTCCGGATATGGCTCCTAGTGACTATTATTTATTTTCCAATTTAAAGAAAGACATTAAGGGACATCGTTTTAAAAATGAGAACGAGTTGCAAGCAGCTGTAATTGAACATTTTGAAGGAAAAACCACAGATTATTTTTACAAGGGCATTGAAGTATTAATTCCACGTTTATTATATTATATTAAAATTATTATATTTTACCAAGTTTATTTTTTCTATATCAGACCGAGAATTTATGGCGTTTACCTCGTATGTCTGCGTAGGTGAAACAGTAAATAACTGAAAATTAAAAGATTTTTTTATTAAAAGAGAACACAAAAATCAAAACTCCATTCCAAAGAAAAATGAAAAAGTAAATAATAATTCTTGTTTATTGTTTCCAGCCTTACTTTGTGGAACTCCATAATCATGAAATAAATAAAGATTATTAAAAGTTTCACAGTTTTATTAAAATACAACCTGACAATATTGTTCCGACAGCTATGCTGTCATTATCAAAGGTAATATAATTATAAACAAACACGTCGCTAAGGTAGATACAAAAATAGGTAACTAGATAAAATAATAATAATCAGAATTAAATATCTAATACTTCCAGTAACGGAGAATTACTGAGCTCAAGTTGTTCATTCATTAAAGGTACCCTGAGTTTGTGTTTGTATATCTCAAAGGCTTCTAAAATGTCTAATTTGCGTTTGTTATTACAAAAATGTAGGAATTTAATATTATTTTGAGGAGTCATTGTGTGATTTTGTTCTAAAAGGTGTTTGGCGTAATTAGATTTTTCAGGATGTTTATTTTTGTAATGACGTATGTGTTCTTTATATCTTATGTCAAAATTTCGAAGTGTTTGTCCAATATATACCGAACTACAAAAAGAACAATTTAAACGGTAAATGCCCGATTTCATGATATCATGTGTTCTGTCTTTAGCATTAAATAAAAATGAAAAAGTGTTAGTGTTGGTTTATATTTAATTTAATTAAATTAAATTTACACTAGAAACAGAACAAAACAGGGCTATAAACTTTCTAGACTTAAATATCAAGATTAACGCAGACAATCAATTTTCCATATACAGAAAACCAACACAAACAGACATAACAATACCAAATGAATCTTGTCACCATAATACACATAAAATAGCAGCCTACAGATCATTAGTACACAGAGCTTTAACTATTCCACTAAAGCCAGGTTTTAGCAAAGAGATATCAACCATTAAACAACTAGCACATGCAAATCATTATAATCCGAACATGATTGACACTTTACTTAAACAAAAAGATTATAGGTTAGCTATCAAAAGAATATATCCCATTGACAATCAAACAGAAGACACAAATTACATATCTATACCATATTTTGGCAAAATATCAGAAAAAATTGCACATATACTAAGAAAAACCAACAATTATAAAATAACATTTAAAACCAACACTAACACTTTTTCATTTTTATTTAATGCTAAAGACAGAACACATGATATCATGAAATCGGGCATTTACCGTTTAAATTGTTCTTTTTGTAGTTCGGTATATATTGGACAAATTTTTTCAAAAATTTTCAATACGATGATTTGACAACACCGCAATATATTGAGCAAACACTTCAAACTTTTGACAAAAGATATAAAGAACACGTGCGTCATTACAAAAATAAACATCCTGAAAAATCTAATTACGCCAAACACCTTTTAGAACAAAATCACACAATGACTCCTCAAAATAATATTAAATTCCTACATTTTTGTAATAACAAACGCAAATTTGACATTTTAGAAGCCTTTGAGATATACAAACACAAACTCAGGGTACCTTTAATGAATGAACAACTTGAGCTCAGTAATTCTCCGTTACTGGAAGTATTAGATATTTAATTCTGATTATTATTATTATTTTATCTAGTTACCTATTTTTGTCTCTACCTTAGCGACGTGTTTGTTTATAATTATATTACCCTTGATAATGACAGCATAGCTGTCGAAACAATATTGTCAGGTTGTATTTTAATAAAACTGTGAAACTTTTGCTAATCTTTAGTTATTTCATAAATAATAAATGATTATAAAACTTAATATGACACACTAGAACGATCCTCATGAAATTTACCTTTATCCCTGATGATGGATGAATGAGATAATAGTTCTAGGAGGAAATTTATCGGAAATTTATTGAAATTTTATTAATGTGTCCTTCTTCGAAATATTTTCAAGGTGAAAATATTTCCATTTGCCAACACTATATTATTATAACATGATACTATTGGCATTATTTACTTTCCCCATATTATGCCATAGTATACATATTAGACACATAATCAGTTTTCTAAGATAGTGAATCTCTAATAACAGACCTTTATGAAAGCTACTTTTACCTGAAACTTAATTCATCTCCGTTCCTTGAGAAGGGCTGTTGAAACAACTAATTGTTATTTTCATTAATATATTATAGTTGATGCGGGTACAGCTTAAGAGTTAATGAATCTTCGTATGAGGTTGTATAAGTGAAAGTTCTAACTACATATTTATAAGGATGTTTGTTCGCGTTTACCTTTTAGCTACAGAAGCTTCGTTTTTAAGAAGATTGTGAGTAAATGAAAGTGTGTTTTTAATGATAATAATGAGTATTCCGATTCAGACAGAGGCTCTTTGTTTAGGATATCTGTTTTATATGGACAAGGATAAGACAAATAATAATGAAACAGAAAGGTTGGTTTAAGTGCGTTGTTCTTCTAATTCGCAAAGCTTTTACAATTTATACAAAAAGCATATGCGGGACTATCGGGGGACCTGGGTGGGCTCGGCCCTCCCTAGGATGCTCAGTACTGTAGTGATCACGATGCCTTGGATAAGATTTAATATCCAAGGCAACAAACGTAAACAAAAAGTCAGAGATATCAATTCATAAAACAAACAGTTAAAACATTAATTCTCTCTTCTCCAACATTAAATGAATAAAGGTGATAAACTCGGATGCAACGTATTACAAATCCCTGTTAGGCATTCTTGGGTAAATGTATTTACCCTTTTCTTTTTATGTTGCATATACCATGATCCAACAACCTACAAGTCCAACAGAAGCATCACACGTTCCTCTTAGGTTAAATTCTGTAATTTTTAGTTATTCACATTTTGTAACGTATTCTTTCGTTCATTTCATTCTCACCTTATTCTCATTAGCTCAATTCTATAGGTTCTATAGGTTAAGTTCAATTGTAAAACCATTAAAAAAAATAAAATGTAGTTTTTTACGTATCTATTTATCAAGTTGCTTTAGAATCACAACTGTGCCTGCCTTATGCTTGCCTTATTGCAATCACCAATTCTCATACCAACTTGATGGAGACTTTTTCTGCTGGCACAGAAAAACGTTCAACAACAAGGAGGGGGAATAAATGTGCCATGATGCCTTGGATAAGATTAGTATCCAAGGCAACAAATGTAAACAAAAGGTCAGAGATATCAATTCATAAACAAACAGTCAAGCCATTAATTCTCTCTTTTCCAACATTTTTCCAACACAAGTTTATTTTAATTTACCTGACAATTGTTTTGACAGTTAAACTGTTACATTTGATAATGCTAACTTAGCTTAGCATTTATTTATTTCATAATAAATTATAAAGTTTCGCCAAGTCAGGCTACAAACAATAAACAATTTTAAACATTGACCACTCTGTGTCTTACCTGTTTTGGCTGACTGTTGTCTATTGTAATAATAACTAATAATCGTACAAAAGTGCTATTTTGGGACAGTTTATTTAAATCTGTAAACAATTTTCTGTTTTGTTTTTTAGTTTTGTTAATTTTGGTTGTAAGTTGTTTTGATTAAATGTTCTTTGTAGTAGTAATTTGTTATTCGATAATATTAAATTATTAAATTATTCGCGAACTTAATCGATAAAAGATGTAGCACTTAACAACGCCCTGGACGACGTTCAGCAGACATCCGCCTTAACATGACAATTAAATAAATACTTAACTCAATACTTAAATTCGACACTTTTGACTATTAAATAATTATCCCAAATTATTTGCATTCGCAATAATTATTTTTCATATCGTAAACAGCTGTGGTAACAACTTAAGAAAATTCAGAGATTTAAAACAGAATTTCTTAATAAAAACTAATTGTTAAACGACATCAATCACTTTTATTTTTACACATAATTATATTTCCTATCTTCAACTATGTATCTAACAAGTTTTCCGGTTTTTTAAAATCTTAATCACAATAATATAATACGTATCTGCTCCTTATCACGATGACGAAACACATCGGCGCACTTCAGCGAACTGTTCATGGGTGTGTGTGTGCGTGCGTGTGCGTGCGCGCGCGCGATATTCAAGATTGACTGAAAAAGATCAAAGTGCCGACAGCCAAGTGAATCTGCTGATTATATTTATGTCGTGGTATAATGATGTCTTGTAAAACATGAATTATGGTTCTAAAAACGTTTTATTCCTTTGTAAACATTTTAATATTAAAAATACTTCACTGCAGAAATGTCTTACATACCTGACTAATACTAATACTAACAATAGTTACCTTTTTTATTTAAAACGAAGCGAAATTAATATCCTCAAAATTAAGCTCGTTACAATGTAATTAAAAATATTATATACTGCTATTCAAAGAATATCGAAGTTGGTCGGAATCGTTAAATTTCGAGTGAACGACAAAGATTAACAATTTAAGCGGTAGTATATGCATATTAAAATGTGTAAATTGTTTCGCCACCTACATATATAAATAGGATAAGTGAAACAATCAAAACACAAACAAAATATTAAAAGTCGAAAGTCACGCTTCAAACATCATTTAAGATTTTTGCAATCTTTACGTACAATAATAGTACTTTTAAATATCCCGGATAAGAAATACAAAATTACTGTAATAAGAGTAATGTTAAAACAATAAGTTCGTAGTTTAATTCAAAGTGAACTTACCAACTAACATGATTTTCACAGATTATGTAGAATATAAGAGATCGACTTACCTGAAAATAAAAAATATGTTATCAGGGAAGTTTGTTAAGTATTAGTGCTTGAAATTAAATATTTGCTCAATTTAGTCTTATAACGTCAAACAATAAAGAATATTTCTTAATGTTTATATGGTGTTTTTTATTTAAATATACACCTAACAAATTTCAAAATATTTTATAATTTAAATTCAGTATTGAAGCTAAGACTGCTGTTGGAATAATAAATATAAAATAGTAGTCATTCTTTTTTCAATAGTTGTCAGGATAGTTAGTATCAAGGCCGTATTCAAGGGGTTTAGGGGGTCTGACCCCCCCCCCCCGAAACTAAACTTAATACTAATAAATGACAACAAAATAAAATTATTTTTCTATTCTGCTTCCCCCCTAAAATAAATTGCCCCAGAACACCAGCGGAAATAAATTTCTGGCTACGGTCCTGGTTAGTATTAAATATAAAATTAATTCGTCTTTTTTTATTTTTTTACGTTTTAATACACTATAGCGGAGCAGCATGAGCTACCGGAAAAGTCAATTTTTTAAATTTTCAATAGTGTAACACGCCAATATTAGATGTACATTTTAGTTGACAACGATGACAGTCCCCTAATAATAGGAACTATACCTTTTTGCCAAGTTTGGCGAAGGTCCATCAATCGTGAAGAGAGTTAGCATGTTCATACGTAAACACACGCGCTCATGCGAGCGCGCGCGCACACACACACACATACACTTAACACATGAAAACCATAAAGTAGCTTACGCTGCTTAATAATTACCTAGAGAAACCTCGTCAAGACATGACAGTCAAAAGCATCGAAGAATTTCCCTAAACACAACAACATTCGTTGTGTGATTCTAGGTATAGCTTTCTATGTATTTGCATGTTTTTTCTGCTTATAGCAAACATATGCAGAGTTATATTTCTACATGTTTAAGCCACATATGAATCATATATGTCAATTTGAAAGTGAATGTCAGTTGAAGATGCATATTTAGGTGTTTTTTATAAATGCATGCATATTTTAGCATTTTTGAACGAGTGTGCATATATTACCACTTTTTGAGCGTTTTACATGCTTTAATTATGAAATTTCTAATATTTTTTAAATAATTTTAGCATTTTAGACAACCAACCAAGGGCGGCTTAGTTGAGTCTAGGGGAAACCCATAATTTAAGCTTATTGTTAAATACTAGGCTTTAAAATATTTTACTGCCTTAACCATATGTGTACTTGTTAATATTTTCTAAGAAAGAAGAAATTTCAACTAAAATTTAAATACTTACATCCTGCGGTATTGTGATAAATAGGTATTAGGAAATTCCAAAGACCCTTTGACAACATCCTGTTCATAGAAAAGTTTGCCTGTACTTTTGTTTACTAATCTTGTAATCTTTCAATTAAGACAGTTCAGAAATTGCAAACTGCATTTCAGTTTGAAATTTTAGAGTGTAAAGAAGGGTAAAGAAAAACGGTCTGTGTCTGTTACACTTCGAAGTTATGTTAAGGAATTCAGTGTTCTTACAACTGACGATAAGGTGTTGTATTGTACAGTGTGCGACGATAAAGTGACTGCAACGAAACGCTTTCAAGTTACACAACATCTGAACACGGTTCGACATCAAAAGTGTGTTGTCCTGAAATCAAAAAAACAAACATAGTTACCGGGGTACCTTAATAATTCGCGCGGTGAGTCCAGCAAATCGATCGAATTTAATAAAAAACTATGTAGTGCATTAGTGACTGCAGATATCCCGTTAAGTAAAATTAATCACTCAGCATTTCGTAATTTTCTGGAAGAAATTTCAAAAATGCCAATACCCGACGAGTCTACACTCAGGAAAAATTATTTACCTCGTTTATACGAAGAGACCATAAAATCAATTTGAAAACATGTAGCGAATAACTACATATGGGTTCCCATTGACGAATCTACTGACACTTTCTATTTTGTTAGTTACATATTTAATCACAACAATATCTTTGCTTGATTAAAATATAATTTTTTTTAAATAACAGTTTTGCGCTAATTGTTTGTAACCGACTAATTATGTAGTTCGATAAAATAACAATCAAATTTTTGTTTTCAGATATGTGGCTAACGTTATAATTGTGGTTTTAAATTTGGAGAACAACCCCAAATCCTATCTATTAGCAATGGACGTTTTCAAGAGCACCAATCATTGTTCTGTGGCAAAATTGTTTAATGATTCGATGGCTATTTTGTGGCCGGACGGCATACAGTACAACAAAGTACTCCTGTTCGTCACCGACGCGGCACCGTACATGATCAAGGATGGAGCAGGCTTACAAGTTCTGTACGAAAAAATGATCCACTTAACTTGTCTTGCCCATGCAATGCATAGAGTTGCGAAAAAAGTCCGGGAAATATATCCTAACGTAAACTATAATTTCAGATGTAAAAAATTGTTTGTAAAGCTCCATATCGCATACAAATATTTAGGGAAACTGCTCAAGAAGTGCCTCTGCCACCTGAGCCTGTAATAACAAGGTGGGGTACTTGGCTTTCTGCAGCAGAATATTATGCAACTTATTTTGATATTATTAAAGCATTTGTAAATAAACTTAATAAACACGATGCACTATGCATACAAAGCGCTCAGGATGCTTTTAATACTAAGGAGGTGAGGGTAGAATTATTGTTTGTTTTGACAAATTTTGTGCGTTTAGCTAAAGTAATTCAGTAATTAGAAAGTTAGGGAAATTCATTAGATGAATCTCTTGAGCATGTAAAATTGTTAGGTGTTTCTTTGAATAAAGTAAAAGGGCCAAAGGGTTGACTATAAAACAAAAATTTAAATCCGTTATAGACAAAAATCCTGGTTTTCACTTAATTAAAAGCATAAACGATGCATTATCTGGCCAAAAGATTTTAGACGAGCTAAAACATTATTCGCTTGTAGAATTAAACAATTTTAAGTATTACGTCTTGCGATGTGGAACGGAGAACGGAAAACAATATTTAGGGATAATAGGCATATGTTTACTTTTGAAAATTGAAAAATGTTGTCATTGGAGAACTGTAACGCTCTATGTTTAGAAAATGTAATTAATTAAATTATTGCATAGGATGTCTAATTAAAATAGTTTCTGTAAATAAAATGTAAATAACGCTAAACAGGTGTTTTTTTAATAATGAAAGTGCACTTATTTATTAAAAATTTAAAACGCATATTTCATGATATTTAAGTGCATATTTCACGTTTTTATAGTGCATAAGTGCATGCATATTTTAGCATTTTTAAGTGCATACAAATCCTATACCTAGTGATTACAATCCTTTGGATTTTCGTGAGTGATTATTTAAATAAACGCAACCAAACGTAACCAGTTGAAAATTCTAAGCCTAGCACTCCTCTCTTCCGACATATCTTCCTCTCTGACTTACCCCTCCCCGCCGGTTTATTATACATACATACGGAAATTTTACCTTACGAAACGATAAGCATAAAATCAAAAATCGATTCTTTCCTACAATAACGGCCTAATTACTATTTTATTTGTTGATGCCTTTTGCTACCACATATTTATGTAAAATACAAAAACAAAATATCGCAATAAACTAGATGCTACACAGCTAAAGCTTTAATATAAAAAAAGAATTACGTAAATCGGCCCAGTGAAACTCTAAAACGAACTGAAACAAAAATAAGCCCTGTGTTTTAAATATATAGATATTTCTGTGATATGCAATACTCCTGTACGTTGGCTTCAGTCGCAATAAAACCAAAAAGTAATATTTTAAATATTTGTTGTTAAGTAGGTGCCAAGAAAAAGCAAAAATCTTTTACATTTAGTCCAACTTTGATGATGGGTAGGTATTGGAAAAAGAGTAACACATTTTCAACATAATACCTTAAATCTGCATAATATGTAAAATATATTCTGAAATTGTATGTATGTACATAAATCCAACAATAAAAACACATTCATTTTTGTAGTAGGAAAATGGAATGGAAATTCTAAATGTGGATAAATATTTCAAGTAAATGTACCGACAAACGTGATGCGATTTTCTTCTTTTAAGAATAAGTTTCAGTTTACTTACAGCGGACCTGACGTCGAACCAAGCGAAACGAAAATAGACAATCGAAATTTAGGAATAAATGTTTATAAAAATCTAAAATAGGAAAAAGTAGCAGTAACAGCTATATTATTCTCTGATTATACAGTGCGAGTATCACGTCGATTTTTATCTTAAATGGGACATATTTGAGTGAAAATTGTTATTTTAGATCGTCTTTTGTTTCCGAGTTATGGCGAGGGCGAAAATTCTTTTAAATGAAACCCTAGTTTTTTATGATTGATTTAGAAAGATAATGCAATTCTAAGACCAAATATGCTAAAAAAAGTATGATACTGTATTAAGAAATTTCCAATATAATCGATTTTAAGGTTTTAAAACAGAAATTAGAAAACAATTAACCGTTCCAAGTTTTAATAAAAAAAATAAAAATTCTTTGAAGAACTGTCATAAAGTTAACGCTAAGTCAATAGTCAATAGTCACATAGCTACTTGATTTTTTTATCAAACAATTTGAACTTTGATTGAATAACAATCAAGAGTTTAGTTTTTTAAAGAATTTTTATTTTTTTTCTATATTAAAACTTGGAACTGTTGATTGTTTTTTAATTTTTTTTTCTTAATACAGTATCATCCTTTTTTAGCATATTTGGCCTTAGAATTGCATTGTCTTTCCAAATCCATCATAAAAAATTAGGGTTACCATTTATAGAAAATTAAATAAAAATCGTCGTGTTCGAAGATTTTTCTCGCAAACATTTAATAAAAGATTTATTTCGGTAGTTCCAGACTTTATACACGGTATGGACACAACTATGAACCAAATTCATTAACTGGGGAGCAGTTTGGAAATTACACATTGCGGAATTACAAATTACAACAAATTGAAAACTGATGTCGGCGTTTTCGCAACGTTTATCATTTTTTCCGTTTCATTCCAACTTTTTTTTTTAATAGTAGTAGAATAGTGTTGCATGGCGTTGTTGCTCTTCAAAAAAAAATTCTTGGAGTTATTCATAAAAAGATTATAAAATTAAAAAATTTAAATTTAAATCAAATGCAAGAAAATGATAACTGTGGTAATAACGGTAATAATCGATGAAAATTAGATTACTCTAGATTTTTTTAATAAAACCCTAATTTTTTATGCATTAATTCAAATTAATCCCAAAGGTCATTTAAGGTTCAATTTGTTACTAACTACTACTTATAGCAACTCAGAAACACCGACGTGGACGTAGTAATTTTCTGTTACCTTTGGAGTGCTTGATTAACGTGAGTCCTTTCACTTCTCTCGGATCGGGGCGCTTGAAAACGTGAGTCCCCGCACCTCTTACGAATAAGAGTGATTCATTAATGTGACTCCCTTTGCCTATTACATTTGCAGATTGTTCGAACTGCACACCTTATTCTATTGTTGACAATGGCCTATTCGATGGTAAGTAATGTCATGTTGTTGAGAAGCTTTACGGGTGCTCTGCCTGCTAAGATCAAAGGCGGTAACTGCAAAACTGCAATTTATAAATATACTATACAGAATTTTTGAGAGGATGTTTTGCAGTTACTGCCTTTGATCTTAGCAGGCCAGTGCTGTGGGGAGGGTTTTCAGCGAACTACTGTTACCAGATAGAATAGCTAATAGAAACGAGTTTTTAGTGTGAGAATAGAATTTATGTTACTCAAAAATTTATTTATTTAACCCTCACGTTGAAACGTGAATTTTCAAAGGAATTTTCAACAACAAAATTGCTCTCTATTGAAATAAGTTAAGAATTACTGGTTTATAACGTAGTTTATATTAAAAAAATTAATAATATATACATACATATCTGTACATCTATCCACATCTACTGTTTCTTTTGATAAGTAGTTGCAATAATCGCATTTCAAAATTATTTTACATTAATTTTTTTGTGAAATCTGGTTTCAATTAATTATTGGGAGATATTTGTGCTGAAAGTTAAAGATCTCTATATTAATCTTAAATAGATCGATAACTACTAAATTAATTCAACTATTGAATTATTTAATTAATCATAGTTTCTAACAAACTTATGCTGTTGTTATAATTTTTCTTTGACTATATGTATTGCTGTGGATTATAGTCTCAAAATTTTGGAAAATTTAGAAAATTTTGTAAAATTTAAAAATCTTTGTTAAAAACTAACACTTTAGAAATATTTTATCAACTTTTCCAGCTAAAAGTAAATTTAAGTTATTTAATGGTGTGTCATTGATTATACAATCAATGTGTATACTTTTTAATAAGGTTAAATAATACATGTTTCTTTATTTCTTATCAAACAGTTTACTCACCAAATACTTAAGTATACTTAAGTATAACACCCAGCTGGCGCAATTTATTGTTATTATGTAATTCAGTTATGATTAATTTCAAATGAGTAATATCAACGGCTAATGTGATTCTTTTAAGGTTTTTGTTTATGTAAATAGATCATTATTATTGCAAATGTGGTGTAATAATCTGTAATAGATGTGTCACTGTGACAGATTATGTTTTAATCTGCTGTTATGTATTATATATAGTGTAGTTATTCTATTAGGTGGTAAGGTGACGTCAAATTGTGTAACGTGATGATGTAAATAGTAAGTAGTATATAAGCTTAGAAAATCATAATTTTAGAACACTTCTGAATATAAAGCGACGCAGTAAAGTCGTGTTAAAGACAATAGTAAAAATGTGAATAAACACTTCCTGATATACGACGAACGAGAACGTATGTTCAGTTTAGTAAATAAAGCGATAGAGTAAAGTCGTGAAAAGTAATATTGTAAAAATTTAAATAATCTAGTCTTTATTAGACAGTTAAGCTGGTTGATAAATTAAATACGTCAAAAGTGTATAGTTATTATAAAATTATAAAAGTGTTTATAAGGCTATAAAGAACCACCTAATTAAATTACTAGCTAAAGTTATTGCTGGTAAATAAACCTTCGTTAAAACCATAAACTGGTGTTTTATTTATTTAAACACATAAACAAATATTCTTCGCACAAGGGAAATAGTATCCGCAATTAATTAAAACAAAGTGTTTTACCAAAAGTGAGTTATCAAGAGCAAGTGGTGTTATACTGGAAGTCAATGCAAAGGAAAGTCAACCAAAATTGGAATCCAGGATTGGATCAACATAAGGTGACATACGCTGCCAATGGTATTGGAGAAGACCAACTTTATAATAAAGGTAGGAAGTTATTTCCTTCTGTATTGGTATCTGCTGAAGAAAAGACAATCGTTTGTGAGGTGTAATTATGGATTTGAACAATTTAGTAATACTTAAATTTAATTAAGAGTTCAATTTTAAAAGTTGTTTTCAATTTCAATTTGTATATTTTTAAAACCACAAGAACCAAGAGATGAGTTTTTCTTATTAATTTAATTCAGTTATTTTATGTTATTTAATTGGCGCCCAACTCTCTTACGTAAACTTGAGTTATTCAAGAACTCACGTAATATTATCTTTACATAACTATTGCATTATTTAAAACTATTAAAAGGTATTTTCTAATCATATAAGAATTTATAAAAGAGGGAAGTTGAAAAACATTTCCAAAGTTCAGTCATTTTTAAAAATAAATTTATTTATAAATCAATTATCTACGATCTAACAGCAATTATTCGTTATTTGAAAGTATTTGATGAAATTGAATATAATCAATTTTTATTTTTTAATTAGCTAAATTCACCGCATATATTTATTTTGCTAGCCAACGTGAGGAGAAAACTCAAATTTTTCTTTTTATGCGAATTCACCGCAGTATATAAGCAGTTTTGTTTATATTTTATTTCTTTTATTGATTATTTGGTAACCACTTTCCGTGTGCAGATAACAATCTAACTATCATAACTATTATCACTTATCCATTACCTTATCTCACTATGTGTATATTTAAAACACAAGGCTTATTTCTGTTCCAGTTCGTTTGAGAGATCTGCTCGGCCGATTTACATCATTCTGTTTTTATATTGAAGCTATCGATGTGTAGATCAATCAACACTATTTCATTTTTAATGTTTTTTTTTATTTTAAATAAATATAAAATGTTTAATATAAGGAGCACGAATTGGACATTCACTTATGGGCGCCATCTCACTTTGCACGACTTTTGCACAAGTTTCATAACTACTCCCTCTTATCTATATGTTTAAAACACAAAGCTGATTTTTGTTCCAGTTCGTTTGAGAGTTCTCCTGGGCAAATTTGCGTGATACTCTTTTTCATATTGCAGCTTTCGTTTTGTATATTAATTGACACTACGTAATACCTATATTTCATTAAGTTTTATATTTTTAAATAAATAAATTTAAAACATTTATTTTGATACGCATGAGCATTCAGTTTATGGCGATATTTTGTTATTGTATTTAATATTAATGTGGTAGTAAAAGGCACCAACAAATAAAATATTTATTAGGCCGTTATTGTTGGAAAGTTTAAAGCTTTGCAAGTGGGATCCTTTTGTTATATTACAGGACTTACAACTGGTCCCGCAGAACCCCAAAATATTTCCACGAAAGCCCAGGGTTCCACGGAACACACCTTGAAAATCAACCTTTTTTAAAATTTGCCATTTCAATAAGTTTCCGGAAATATTGCCATGGAAAGTTACCAAAAAATAAATTTCCGGAAATCTGCGAGCACTATTTTTATGTCATACAATAGACGTTTTCAAGAATTTCATAAACAAGATCGATTTTTGATTTTATTCTTATCATTAATAAACCGTAGGGGAGGGGTAAGCCAGAGATGAACATATGTCAGAAGAGAGGAGGGTAAGCTGGGAGAGAGGAGCGCTAGGTTTAGAATTTTCAACTGGTTATGTTTGGTTGCGTTTATTTAAATAATCACTCACGAAAATCCCAAGGATTGTAATCACACAACGATGGTTGTATATAGGGAAATCATTCAATCCTTTTGTCCACCATGTCTTGACGAGGTTTCCCTAGTTATCCATTATTAAACTTAATCATCAATTAGAATTTTTAAAAATGCAGTAATTCAATTAAAATAGCAGTATACGAGCTTTATAAATCCCTAGCCCTAATTAAATTTCAAAAAGGATTACGTACTTTAACTTGGTGCTGGTCGTGACATATTTAGTTTTATTATACCTTGGATTGGACGTTTAATCATTGTATGCTAAAGTTAACAGTGTAAGAGAAAGTACAGTTAAAGAAATTTCAAATTAAAATATATTAACCTCATATACCTTTCGGTGTCGAGGCGTCAACACACCGAGCCGCAGAGTGGATATGTGCGTGTGAGACGAGGCAGCGAAGCTATATAGGCAAGTACACTGCGCTCGTGGTTTGCCCATCCGAGTCCTGACCGACACAAACACGACTTAACTGTGTTAAGCGATAGAAATCCGCTATAACCACTCTAACGTACTGCTGACTCAAATTAAAATAATATAATATAAAATAAAATAAAATAGGCAAAAAGGCAGGGCTCCGACTAGGTGTTTCTTGGGCCAGAACCTGTCTTGGGAGTACCAATAAGTGCAATCCGGAGCTATGTCAATGACTCGTCCCGCACGCAGCACGATAGGTACTGGAACAGTCTACCAGGATATAACCATAGCAACCAACCTTATAATAAATAGTTTCAAAATATGTCACTAGAAAAATTTGACATGCGTGACTTAACTCTAAATAACACAGTGCTCAGTTCTTATTTAGGAACTCTACTAATTATGACTTAAGAATTCATTTTTTTATATAATACTAATTTTCTACGGTGGGATCGCTAGTAGTTTTGCTTTAATGAGATTTTATTACGTCAAAGTTTAAAAAGTGACAGTTCGAAAATATTTATCAAATGTGACAGATGAATTTGACTTAATCTCAAATAACTCTATCAAGAATGTTATAAAATCAAGTAAGTGTAAATTTATTTCTTTTGTATATAAATTGTATTTATTTAATTTTGCCTTATAAAGTCATGTTTATTTGCTTGTATACAAACCATTAAAGCAGTTGTTTAATAAACGACAGAATAATAATGTTATTCCTCTACTGGTTTAAAATTTTTATTTAGTAGGAAAAAGTTCCTACTAAATAAAAATGTAAACAAATTTTTGGAAAACGTCTATTATACTTGTTCGAAGTTTTTGTATTATTTGTAAACATTCCCTCGTGTTTATTTATAAAAGCAAAATTGAATAAACAGTTGTATTGCACTCGTGTTTAAAATAAAGGTTTAATTAAAGGTATAATAAATAACTATTGTTTGATTTATTCTTTCAGAGTATAAAGGAATTCACTTACGGTTTTTACAATGGCATGAATTTCAGGTTAGGTATTCACTGCTATAATAAACCTTTTTTGTAGCAACACTTTGGTAATTTTCATATAGTAGAACAAAACCACTAAACCTTTTCTTTATTTATTTAAACCACTTTTCATAACACGTTATCATTAGATGTGGTATTCTTCCTAACTTCTTTCAGGTGCTGTCTGTGGTGAGTGGCGTAGTTGGACCCTTCTTTAGTGTCGCTGCTGACACACTGCACGCAGCCTTCGGTCTCAATGTCTGGAGGTTGCTGAAACTTTGTCGAAGAGTTTATTTTACCTCCCGTCGTCAATTTACATTGTTGACTTTAAACTTCTCCTTCTTTTTAGTTTGCTGGGACATTCTGCTCAACGATGAATTTGCTTTCAGCTTACCGCGATGTTTCGTCTTCAACACCTTAGGACTATTTGTACGTGTAGAAAGTTTAGAATAATTCTTCTCTTTATTTTACTTTCTTCTTATACTATGATAGTAATTAAAACTCGGAGACTGCTTATATGATGGTTTAACATTTATTCTAACTTTTTTAACAAGTTTTAATTTTATATTAACTTTTATTTATCTTAGAGAGCAATAGGATTTAATTCTCCTTTATATATCTCAATATAAACCAACCTTGGTCATTAACTCCCAAACCTTTAACTTTATCTAATTCATATTTACTACACATACTATAATCAATAAATATAGGAGTTTCTTTTCGAGTATTTATAACTAAACTTTGTAGCTAGCTAACTTTGTAGCTGAAATAGCACTAAAAGTGTTAAGGTCTGCTGCAAATAATAGCTTTCGCAGGATAGGTCATTTGCTAAATCATTAATAAAAATAAGAGAGGCTCCAGGTTAGATTTCTGAGGAACTCCTTATGTAGCTAGAATATTTTTAAAGAATTATACTAGTATAATCGAGACTATAAAGTCCATTATATAATATATTGCAATTAAAATTGTAGTAATTTGTATAAACAACTTTTTAAACAATGTTGAATGATTAAAATTTGTACAACGTTTAAGAATTTATTAAAACAAATCTAGAAATAGATTGTATTAGTTTAATTAATACGAATATACACCTCTGTAGTTTGCACATTTTTCCAAGCCCATACTTTATATAATATTATTCAAAACCTCACTGGATATTTTACGTTTTCACCACAATTGCGGCAGGATAAATTGCCTGAAAGCTTATAAACTTTCGCTTCGGTTTATTTGCATTCTTTTCCATTAAATCGTTGAAATGAAACGAATATGACTTGCATTTCAAGAAACTTCGACTAGTATTGGTTTCACAATAACCTCTTAAAATATCATACGCATTAAAACAGAAAATTTTTATTTCAGTTTATACAAGGTACTTTTCACTTACAAGCGAATATTTCTGGGTTAATTTATATTTTAACGCTCAAAGTTTGTCCTAAATGAAACTGGAAGGCACGATTATTATCCTGGGTTTCAGTTATCTAAAATCTGAAAGGTTTCCTTTATTATTAAGGCAGAAGCAAGCTTTATTAATGATTGTTCTCCTTCCCTAATTTCGAAACTTGAGAGTAATAATAAAAAATAGAATAAAAAATTTTCAATTTTCTTACTTTGCATTCGTTAAGGGATTAAGAAAAAATATATAAAAGACGTATTTGCAAGGAGACGAAACGAGAACATTTGTTAGCTAATCGTATCCCTTTTCGTAAACATTAAAAAGATCTTTTTTATAGTACGTTTTAATTAGAAACCAAGTTTTACGTCAGAAATCCTTCTCTTAATTGCTGTTTTAAATTTTTATTTCACGACAAGGTTTTATAAGTTTAAAGATTTTTATTTTACTTCGTTGTAAGCAGTTTTATTTAAGTTCTAACAAAAGCATTGTTGCAGCTACGGCTTTTGTTAATATAATACTGTTATTGGATTTTCCACTTGTTAACGTATAATTAGATCACTGTACACTAAAAGCGTTTAGAGAAATATTAACACACATGACAGAAAATCTTCACATGCAGATTTCACGTACTTGAACAGAAATATTTTAGTTGGTTTTGAGTCTATGAAAAAGTCATGAAATTAAATCCACGACGACTGACAAGTCACGCTGGACTTTCAGTGTCCAAGCATACAGCTACCTGTGCAATTAACTTTTTTAAATTATTTTAAGAAGTCTACCAATGCAACATAAACAACAACCTTGTTGCTAATAACGATCATCAATAACAAAAAATATTATACATTGCCCAAACGATAAGGACAATAATAGTAACATCACATTTGCTAAAGAATAATCACATCGTAATTAAAAATAACATATACTGTTCAGTTTTGTATCCATGTCAGATTTTTGTTTTATACAGCTGAGGGGGGGGACATAACACATTAGGATGGAATGTCAGAGGAGATATTAGTTTATTGCCTTACATTTTGTCCGAAAGTATATTTATTGCTTTTTACAGAAAATTCAAAGTTTAATGATTTAAGTTATACAGAGATTAATGTTATCTTTCACTATTTAATCAATACCGGATGCTAGTTTACATAAACAAAATAAATGCCACATAGAAAATTTAATTAAACTAACAACAAAAAATATAAAACGCATGTTAAGGAATCTCCTAAACAAATACTTAGCAGTATCTACCAAAAACACACCACTTGAGGTTCATAGCAAACTGCTTAGACTCGATAAATCATTTTAAGCCCAATCATCCAAACTTTCAAGTAATAGGATCCAAAAGTTGGCAATCGTTTTTAAAATGGCGCCCATAAAATTCTTTTTTTAATTTTGATAAATTCTGGTGTTCCAGTAGTAAGCAGTTTCAAATTTCCGTGCAAATTTAGACTGATGATTACATCACATGTATATAAGATTATCTGTTGAACAATAAAACTCGACCTGGCAGCCAAAATTATATTATAAAAGGGACGATTTTTAAAATTTTTATACATTATTACAACATCTTAACATTTAGACTGCTATACTAAATTTGACTACTCAATAAACCAGATATTAAGTTGTGGATAATACCTGGTACTTCTTCTAGTAAGTAGCATGCATCAAGCAAGTAGTTTATAGGAATGAATGTATCTAAAACTTCAAAATAATCATCTGAAATCACATTTGCTGTGCTAATAATCCATCAATTGTACGTTTAGCAACACATTCCAAACAAACAAAAGAAAAATCTATAATAAATAAACGTTCATCAATAGTTAGCTTGTCCAAAGAAACTAGGGTGGCAGTTCCGTATAATCATAGTGCACTTTGAAATACACAGTCGCTACAACAGGCATTTCAGTGAGAAACCAGTAGCACACGCAGTCCACCAGTTATGCTGCCATAAAAACAACGGAGCTCCTGCTTGGCCCCAGCGCTTAGTAATCTATAAAACGTAAGAGAAGCGCTACCCTCACGGACTTCAAAATACATTTCTTTTATTAAAATATAAATACTCCCCCATGAAGAATTTAAAGAGAGCATTGGATTAAATTATTATAGATAGAAACATTGTAAGGAAAAAACGTGCAGTACTTACAATATCTACAGTCCAACACTTAAAACTTGAATTTTAAGTAAACACTTAAATAATATTATTCAAACAAAAAAATAATAGTTATTGGTTATTACTGCTGCGCTCACGGATCCCACTTTACTAATGAATGCTCTTAAAACAACCAACGAATGTTAGCAGCACAACAAAGAACATCTGTAACAGGCATACGGTGCAGAGCGTGAAATTGAAATTAGTTAAGCCTGTATTGATTTTTTTTTAAATATGTCTATGATTAATACTCGTAAGATTGCCAGACTCCGCTAACGCGTCGTCCGGCACCTTTTTTGTTCGTTCCAAAAACATGCATTTGTTATACTAATTAAACAAACAACTAATATTTCTTTTTATTTTTTCTTATTTCGCAGCTACACTACGATAGAACTAACTGCTAAGCTCATATGCCCCTCAAGCCCCCAACAGAAAGCTGTATTCCAATTGCAAGACAATATTTGTACAAATTTCCTGTAAATTAAAAACGCCTCCTTAACTCTTATGATGAAATGTAATAACATCCTAAGTAAGAATTTCAGGTAGTTCGGACGTCTATTCTTATACTTTTTTTTTGTCGCACACTTCAAAATAAATCCAGGTACACTTTTTTTGATGTGTTTTAAATGTATTACGCCAGACCACCCCAATTAACATCATTTGTAGTTTTACTTCAATACTCAATTCACTCAAAATACATTTATTTTATTTCATTTGTATCGTGTACATGTTTCAGCTAATGAATTACAGTTGCTGCTCTGAAAACAAAAGGCAGAGCCATTTGTAATTGTCACTTGGTACTCTAGTTAGCACTTGCAAAAGATTATTTGAATACTTCATGAAAGTTGTTGCAGTGGAAGTTTCCGTATTGATTTTTAGAACGTGACAGTTTAACAGATATTCTCAATTTTGTATAATGTAAGTTCTACAATAACTAATAGTTTTTCCATTTGCCTTATTACAGTTGCCTCTTGAGTGCAAACATCGAAATGTGGGACCGGGGAATGGGAATAGGGATATGAGTCTTCAGGTAAATGAAGTCTATTTTCTGAACGCTTTCGACTATTAAGTGAATAGAGTGCCTGGCACTGGTTCATTTTAATGAACACTTCACAATTACTTTTAGGAAAATATTTGAATGTCATGAGTTCTACGCTCTCGTTCTTGGTTGTAACGCATTAAAATTCTCAATAAACAAAGATCCCACACTTTTGTAGTGGTCAAATCTCCTCAACACAAATAAATCGCTTCAACTTACTTGCAAAGGCTTACTAATTGCAGATAGGAAGCAGGAATGATTAAACAATAGAATGACGCCACCCAAATTTTTGTTGATCTAGTTTAAAAGCAAGATAGGAATCCACAATTTGGGATAAGATTTCCATTTAAATTACGTTAAATTCTTTATTACTTGGCATTCTTTGATTTCTTAGGATTATTTCACAGAATGGAACACTAACAATTTTTCGTACCGAACTATAGCAATGATTAGTAGTTTTAAACTTTGTATATTAAATTAGCTTCAAGGAAATCGTTTACAACATCTCATTTTACGCTTCCTGTTATAAAACATACACAACAGTTAATGATCAACGGAAACCTAGTCGCTTATTTTATACATTCTAAATTAATTTGGGATCCCATTCTAAATACATTTTTATTAAATTTCTTAATTAAAAACCAATATACGTTTTTCTTTTATAAGAATGAAATCTCAAATAATACAGTTACAAATATCTTACAGACAATGTGTGTGTCAGTAATCTTTTTAAGTACCTTTTTAAGTTCAAATTGGCACGAATCAAAACCAAAATGGCAATTAACAAGATCAAATTGACAGTAATCAAAATCAGAACGGAATTAAACAAAATCTAAATGACATCAATCAATATTAAATTGACATTGAAAAATAATGCTTTAGCAACTTCTGTGGGACTTAATACTGAAGCAATGCGTTACATAAAAAAAGTTGACTATGCCAATGCAAAACGACAAATTTGTGCTGTTTACAATACTAATGGAGATTGGCACAAGCTAGCAAATATTATTGGGGTTTCAAAAAGAACGGTGTATAGATAAAAAATCAAGAGAAAACGGAAAAAGATTAAGAGAAAAGCTGCAAGAAGCATTTCAAATTAATATAAGTAAAGAAGCATACATCAGCACTATTTTGGCAGGAGAAGATCAATAATATGTCCTAAACCGAATACATTCATCGAAGATATTATTGACCACAATGCCACCAATGATAATAATTTTAGACGAAATTTCTCTCTAATATTTTATAAACGTTGCCAAAAACCATTAAACTCTGGAATTTAAACAAGTTTATTAAAATCCAACCTTAAAAATGTCGCGTAAAACATTAATTATACTTCTTAAATGCAATTCATTTTTTTAGAAACCTTTAAAATCCAACGAAACTGAACTGTTAAACTTAATTTTATCGTTGCAATCTAGCATATTTTGTTTGCTTTTTAGGTAATCTTAAGATAATAGTTTTTATTACATGGTAAATCAATTAAGTTTACCAAGTCCATTTTTACTGTATTTAGGCTTAGCAAACTGCGAATAAAATAATATTTGTTGTAGATTTATATTTGTCATATTTTTCATTAAATTCATATGTGTCTGCAAATATCTAGAATTCTGGATTTTAAATATTTTTCTTTATATTATCACACTGTACAATTGTACATATTGTCATGATATTTGACACATGAAAAAGGGAATTCACCCACTCTATAGTTTTAAATAATCTTATAGATGGAATTTCAAAGCTATACGTTAAATTGGTTACATAACCTCAATTTCAAAATTATAACTTTGAGTCATTTGTCTTTTATCAAGTTGAATATGGTTAATTAGAATTAACATGTACATTAATACACTAAAGTCGGATAAAGGATATCTATAAAACTGCTTTTTCTCATAGAATTTGGTTAATTTTCCTTGTCCATTAACGGTGTGGGAAACGATTATCTAATTTTGAATTTAAGTTTAGGCCAAAGTAATGTAAGATTTAATCTAAAACAAACACCCCCGTGTTTACTATTTATTGTGATACTATTTACTGCCTTATCTGAGCAATTAATAAAAGAAAAATGTGTTTTCATGTTAACGGGATATTACTGTTGTAATAAAGTTTCTTCTATTTCAAAATGTTACAGCTCTTGGCTAAATAATTTTGGTGGAGGATTATAAAGCTGCTTTATTACCACATAATTGTAACTATCTTAAATGTAGCGACTGTTTTTTATTAATGATATCAGTTATGTAACATATAATTATGTAATTGGTTGGAGTTTTCATATTGTTGATGTCTGAAATTGTGTAAATAATATTTGTTAGCATATAATGTTTAAATTTGTAAAGATAGGAAGGTGTGAAAGGGTATTTTTATGTAAATAAGTTAATATATAGTTGTGTGGAAATTAAGTTCCATCGACATTCAATGGAGGCCTTGTTGTGTAATGAAAACATAGGTGTTATATACCATTAGATTAGAAATTCTTTAAACTATAAGTTTATCTAATTATGTTTTGGGTTAATTAAAATTTATAAATAATAATTTGCTTATGGGTCATTCCATCTCAAGCGGGCTACCTTTTTGGGTAACCCTTGACAATGTTAATAATTTTCCCTTATAGTGCTCTTCTTGTAGAGATATATTTTAGTGCAGATTTTTTATTAGAAAAGTCAGTTGGTTATCTAGTGATGGAGCTTCAAAGTTTGATTATGTCTGGGTGCGTGTTTAATTACCATGGTTACAAATTCTAATATTTTTCCACCTATTAGAATAAGATAAAGCTCCATTTTTTTGTGAATACGTCTCAGGTGTGCACTTTTACGTCGACCGGACACAACGCTGTCGCCGGACACTTCGCTGAACTAGGACACTGGGCTGACCCTTAAAATAAATTTTGCTACTGGACACTTTTGCCGACCGTGGACAATACGCTAATCGCGGACACGGTTGGCAAAGTGTCCCCCGCTTGCGGTCGGCGTAGTGTCCACGGTCGGGGTCCAGTGTTCAGCCGCAGCATGCACAAATAATACAGTTTAAAAACTTTACAAACATTCAAAGACATAAATTGTGCAAACTATGCTTATAAAAGTGTCTGCTTTTGGAACAACCGACGCCGACAGCAGCTGCGAACAACACGTGTATATTTTGCGTGGGCATGCGACTTAAGATCGTTTAGTTTCGGTTTTATCCTCGATTTGTAATGTTCTTGTTAATGCTCGATTGTGCTGTATTATTCTGAAAGTGATTTTATTAGTGATTATTATTCTAACATGATTTTACATTAATTACAAATGAATACTTAAAGAAAACTCAAATCATAGATCTGCCGCTTCTTAGCATGTCTCTATTTATCTTTGTTGCATACTTATAAAAATTATATTTATTAAAATTTAAATATCATAAATTGATATCGCAATATATTCTGGAAGAGATAAATTTTTACAAAATAACCGATTGTGGCTAATTTCGCTAGCATTAGCTTTTGAAGTCTTTTAGATATATCCTATAAATCCTTTTTAGAAAGAAAATTACTCACTTTGTCTTACAACAAAAACGGGAGCTTGAAAACTTATACATATATCCCATAATCCACATGGTAGAATCAAAAAGTTTATCTTTCTCACTACTGTCTTTTGTAGTTTATGCAATACCAACAGACTGACCAGACCTGCTAAAGCTCAAATTTTCGACGACTTTAAAAATTTTAATATACTAGTTAAAAACTTTTATCTTTTCGGCAAAACGTGTAGCTTTAGGCTTCTTTCTAATATTTATCTACTTAAAAGCTTCGTTTACGCACTGCTATGCCCGTTATCGGTTTTACGATTTTACATTCTTTTTATTGCCTTTCATAACCGCAGACGAATCCCAGGGGAGCTTCTTTTGTTCTCTTTTAAGTGTGATGTATCGGGAGAAGCGTCTATCGAAGTTAAAAGTTTGAAGGGCGAAAGCTGAAAAACCTGTTAAGAATAATACACATATAGCATACACAAAAATATATATACGAGATATTTCAATATTATTCCAGACACGTACAACACTTTTCTTTCAGATTTTTTTCTGCTAAAGCGGATTGTTTATGCATGATGGAAAAAGAAAAAAGTTTGAACAATTTATCAAAATCAAGACAGTCATTAGGAGTGCTTTGAAATGAAAAATATTTTCTTATGAAACCTATTTTTTAAACACAAATGCGCATTACTGCGACGTATGTATCTATGGTAATAGGATTATTCTGAAACTTTTCTCGCCATTTCAATATAGTTTCTAGAAGTTTTTAAGTTTCTTCGAGGAAAAAAAATCTGTAAAAGAATACCAGTACGGTTTTACACATTTGGAAATAAAGTTATTATCTATTATTACTGCTGGTAGTAGGTTACTGTTGTTATAGATACACCTTTTATATAAAATTACACACGTGTGTAAATAGGTGTTAGAGTGTAATTACGTAAAATAGTGCTAAGTAATAAGCTTTTCAATCTTTTAAGATAAGGTTCCTTTCTTAAATTTTTAATATCATGAATTTGTAAGAATAAAATGAGGTTGTTGCAGAACCAAATAGAACAACAAGTAAATTAGCAATAATGCTACTTGCATTAAATGCTAGAATATAAAAATATATTTGTCTTCCAAAAACAATTTAGAAAATTGTGTAACAAGCTCATTAAGGCTGATATTTATTCCGGTTTGTTTAAAATCTATTTTGGTATACGAAACATAAAATGTTTTATGTTTTGAGTGTGAAAGATGGCTGCATTTAAAAAATATTTAAGAAGGCAGACAGTCTCATTGAATATAGATTTTCTAGTATCTAGTAAACTAAGTCGTCATTTGAACCAACAAAATAAATTTCTCGCGGTAGAAATCTTGATTTAGGCACGTATTCTCTAAAAATTCACCTTAATGTTATTTAAAAAATAAAATGTTAGCTTGCAGGCAACAAAATTAAGAAAAACGAAACCCAATCTATTTTATGGTTGTATTTTGTATAGGTAATCCCTTATATTGCATAAATTTTCCTAAGATTCCACAAGATTGCTGCGAACGTTGGGTTTATTAGCACCTTTTGATAATATAAGAGAGAAATTCGTCTAATTTAATTATTGGCGACTCATGTTGTCATCAATAAGTTTGAATGATTAGATTCATATGACTCTCTTAAAACTTTAAAAAAGACAGTTGGCGAGTTTACCCTTCTCGGGGGAACTTCAGAATAGTCTAGTACAGCCTAGCACAGGGTGGAAGTCACGTCCATTTTTATGGAGACGCAGTCTCGTAGCGTGAGTTGATACGTGTATTATATATTCAGAATAAGTGCGCTGTTGAATTTGTCTAAAGACTGAATTTCGTTTTGAAAACCACAACTTTGTGCAAATTTACCTACTAAGAAAAAGGGAATAAATGCTTTAGTAAAACTATTCGAAAAATGGTCTCGATCGAGTTATTAATTAAAAGATACAGTGTATTTTCGAGAACATTCGCACCTAACAGAAGTGCAAATTGGTGAAAACGCTTTATTTGTTTATAAAAAGTTAATTCCCACTGTTTCCATAATAAGTTTTGATACCGTATAACAAAGATTAAACTTCATCAAAAATCATTCAGAAATCAACTAGCTTTAGAGAGAAAATGGTTGCAATGCAACAATATTTAGTTTTAACATAAACTTGATTACTTTAATGTCCCAGCATCTTTAGCTAGCTTTATCAGTTTGTGTGTAAATAGTAAACTTAACAACATCTTGTCTGCAAGTTATTTGAACAATATTTGTTATGGCTTCATTCTCTGTCAACAACCTATATTTTATCTAATTAAGGAATTTTATGCAAATGCATTTAAAATGGAATCCCAAATTAAGTTACAATGTAGAAAATAATAAATAGAGTAGGTTTTCAATCATCAATAGCGATGACTGTTTGTATTGCGTAAACAATGGTTTTTTAAATATTGACAGTTAATAATTACTTTAATGTAAACCAAACCAGAATCTTTTTGCGAATTGTAGATATTCACGTAAATATTAAACAATAACATTGAACAATTTGGGTGACGCCTTCTATCTTCTTAATTATTCCTGATTTCTATTTAAAATTAGTAAGCCTTTGCAATTAACACTCGCGACATCTGGAAGCAATTTGAATAAATAAGATGTTTCTGTCGAAAGGTTAGTTAACGTAAGTATAAGTTATGTATGTGTTTATTTGAATTTAATGAGTTCTAGTCAGTTGCAATTGAAGGCCAAGTGTGCGATATTTTTTTTGTTGTTTAATTGTGTCGAGATTAAGGTTGTTATAATTTGTCGAATTAATATGAATGACTAAGCGCATATTTTATTAATGAGAGAAGCCAAGAAAAATGAACAAAAGGGCAACAAAGGCTGAAAATTAAAATTGTCAGTTTCAACACTGTCTACTATACTGTGTATTTATTGATTGTCTAAAAATACCAATATTCATCTATTAAATTTATATAAGTTATTCCTTCTATTTTGTCGATTTGTTCTATCATTCATCGATTATGTTTTGAAAAATTTCAGCATATTCGGAGGGTTTCTTCGTCTTCTGAAATAATTTATCTTTCCCCATAGTCTTGTATACCAAATATTTTGTGGAATCATATTCAATTTATTTTTATTAAATAATTTACTTAAGGCATAACTTAAAGAAAGTAACATCTCTTTAATAACTATTCGTAGAATGAAATTAATTTAATTTATAGGTAACACTTAATATTTATTTTGTAAATTTGAAATGATTGCTAATTAGGCAACAAAAGCCCCATTTATTCACCTAGTTATGTAAAAATAACCACAAAAGTTATTGCATTTATCAGATTTAAAACCAAAGACAAATTCTTATTATTCCCAAACGATTTATTTTTACAAAAAAACTGTTGGCAATAGCAAACTTTTAGTATTTTATGTTTTGTTAATACAATACACATAACATTAGCATTAATAAAAAGCACAATTTCTAAAAACACTACTAAACTTAAAGCTTTGAGATAATTTTTCTGCTCCAGGTCAAATTGAATGAAAAACATCTGTTTTTTATATTTTCTTTATTCAAACAAGTGTTGATCTTCACGTTTTGTTTTTATAAATTATATTTTTAAGCAATAATTGTACATCATTTTCCAGGAATAATGCTGTAAAATAAAACAATTAATTCTGTGTAAAAGCTTTAGATAATAGTAATAAAAACAACTATCAAATTAAAAACCTACAAGAAATTTACAATCTCGCTGGTGAAAAACAAAATACTAGAACTTCTGACAAGAACTGACGTTTTTACTACAAATTAAAATTGCAAAAAAGGGAGACACTAACTGCGAGCGCTACATTAACACCACAATGAGTGCAAGTGAGAACAAATAAGTCGATGGTTCTTCCTCTGGCGTATTTGCTTTGTCCCTTCCTTCTTAATGAGGGTACTAAGGCAACCTATAAAATTTTCGTGGGCCGCTAAACTTGAACTTCAAGAAATGATAGTTTGTCAATATTGATTAAAACGTAAATGATAACTATTAATACCGGGTGATTTTTTAAATTTCTGATCTAGAAAGCCATGACATAATTTTAAAACAAAAGATGCGGAAAACGTAGGGCGTAGTTTGAATCGTTCGATTTGTCACAACTGTCAGATTTCAAAAATGTTGACATAAACATAACCTACTCCAGTGTTGTCAATAGCAGTGTGATCAACGCTACGCCCTACGTTTCGGTGACCTTCGATACGGCGTAAAAATCACGACTTACTAGATCAGAAATTTAAAAAATCACCCGGTATATGTATAACAGTATTATTTAAATAATTACAGCTTTGAATTCTGCGTAAAACTCCAAACGAACAAATTTTAAAGAATAGAAACCGAAAAGAATGTTAAGTTTTGTACGTCCGGAATGTAATGAATTTTAGTAGCTCTATAAGAGCCGCCCATCCAATGCTTGTGATATGACAACTAAGTTATCTGGACAAGGGATGTTGCTTTTATTGCTGTTATTACTTTTTAGCAATTATGAGATTAATAAGCTCTGAACAAAAAATTAACCGTACAGTGCACTGTTTGCTTGGAAAACTAAAGTCCTTCGTGGCTTGCTAGTTGTCCTCGACCCGCGTGACGTAATCAAAGTCATACAAGCTGTTCTGGCCGAAATTATCTGGAAGCATGGCATATGCTTATTCGCCCTAGGTTTCTGCATGTTAATCCCAACGAGGAGTTGTTTCTAGGATCGTAAATGCATGATACTTGGTTGCAGTGAAGATCTTCACTTATAAATCATTATATCATCAGAAAGCAACGAGGGATGGTACTAGAGATTCTCAGCCCCCCAATTAAATACAGTAGTATAAATTATTGCTAATGATGCGCATCAACCGGCCATCAACGCCCGCAAGGAGGAACTAAGCAGTCATTCGCACATAAAGGATATATTAAATGTAAGATTTACAACTAACTAGGATTAGATTTGACATGTGTAAATTAGAAATCTTTAGCATAAATATAGCAAAATAAATTCCTAACAAGTTTCAAGTTGTTTTACATCCTACAATATGTTCAGAAATAGTTATTTCGCGGTCTTAAAGGACGCATTAAAATAGTTTTTTTGTTTTATTTTTTATCCAAAAATAAATATACTTTTATGAATAGGACAAAAATAAAATGTATGTTAAAGATTTTTCTCTTTGCCGAGAATTTTTCAAATCAAAGAGTAAAATAAAACAAATAATAAGCTGTGGCAGAGCTTTCATTAAAACTTTTCTAAATGAATGCACCAAGCTGTATACTACAAAGTAGTACAACCAACAAAAAAAAACCTTTAAAAATAAGGTTTGTATATTTGAAAAGTTACTCCTCAGTGTCGTAAAATGCGAGTTATGCTACGTAAGTTCCTAGTCGTACGAACATCAGGTGTTATGTTGGGCCATATAACTGGTCTCCCGCGATCTAACTACTTTACTGATATAAAAGCTTTTACATTGAGATAAAAGAGGCTGGCCATATTTCCAACACCAAGTGAACCTCCTTGCCAAAACCACAGCCGCCTTTTCAAGACTGCAATATCCAAACGAGCAGCAACTTTCGACGACTCTTTTGATGTAAAACTGTATACGTTTGTAAAAGCTATACCCTTTACTCATGTTTACTCTTAAAGTGGAGCAACGTAAATACACAACATGCCCTACAAAAATATTTAAATTTTCAGGACTTTAGAAAGGCTTTAACGAAAACGATTAGAGAATTAATGAGGGCGTAAGCAATTCAAATGAAACGGTTTTCAATTTTTAGCTTATATAGCGATTTCAACCCTACGCAGTTTATCTTTTGTTAATGTTAGACCAAACTTTGAATTAATTATAAGAATAAATTATAAAAAACGATAAATCTCGAGCACAATTTGTAATAAACTAAAGTTGAGCTTAACAACGTAATCTGATGGTTAAAATTTAACGATTTATGCAGCAGTTTCATCTGAAGCTCTCAGGGTTTTTAATTAATGGCATAACCAAAAAATAAAAAATGCATTTTGAAATGAAATCAGAGTTTTATATGATGAATGATTGTTCATTAAAAAACCGAAACGAGCAGAAAGTATTTTGAAATTAATCTTTCAGTTTCAATTCATGTTTACGATGCCAGTTTAAATAAACAATAATAACTATTTATTTAGGCAACTAGTATTTGTTTTGTAACTGATGTCAATGCATGCTTTAATTCAATTAATTTTAAAGCTTTTAGAATAAGTAAATTCTAACTGAAAACTTGAGCAAATACCTCCTTTTTAACAAATGAAGTTAGCTTTACCAATAAAAATAATTCTAGGGCCACAATTTGGTTAGGTCAATGAACAAATCTGAGATACATACCCTACCTTTTGGTGATTTGAGTATCTTCACCACAAATACATATTAATCCTTCTTTTCCTACGAAAGTAACAATTGTGCACAATTTAGAGACTACGAAACTGCCACTTTTCATACGTTGTGCGAAAAGTTTACAACACATCTACGAAAAGTAAAATATAAGAAAGTTTGTAGGATCATATAATTAACAAATTGTGATCTTAATAAACAAAAAAATGTATGGCATGGAAATTTTTTTATTTTAATAAAAAAAGACCCAAGTTAACTGATGCGATGCGTTAAAGCAATTGATTTACAGACAGTATAATAGTATAATTATTATAAAGCTTAATATTGTTGTTTTAATGAAATAAAAGTGTATGAAACTAAAAAATTAGATTTATTTCAAATTTGCTAATTTCTGAATATTCTTTGTGATCACAGGAAAAATAGTGTACAAAACATGTTGGAAAGTATTTTTTTATGTACTCGTGGGATGTTTCCTACTCGTACGAAGTATCCCATTTTCCGCACTCGTTATGTAATATACTATTATTTTTATTCTCCACTTCTTATTTTAGAGGTTACACAGTTAAGTTTATTTTACTTACTGCATAGTACTTAAATATTGACGGATGTTGTTCATATTTACCTTTTCCATTGGGAAGTCTATTTAACACGATTTGGATTTAGCTCTAGAAAACATTATCAGTTTACGTTATCATTAAAACAAGAATTATTAGATTAGAATAATTATTTTCCTAGAAATAATAGGATCCTGTAGTTAATGAAACGACAGAAAGTCTTTTATTTAAAGATTCCAAAGGTCAACGATTTAACTAAACCCATAGAAATAGATATTAAAAAGACAAAAGTCACACTTAGCTCTCTTTACAAAACAATTAGAGAAGATATTCTACATTTGTTCATGAAAATAGAACGCAAGTATTTTTGTTCGTTTACAAAAATATTGTCAACACGAAAACGAAAGAAAAAGTATATTACTATCCGAAATTAACACAGAATTTCTCAGAAAACAGATATTTTGGATAAAATTTATAATAAAATCGCCGTCAGATACAATACATACGAAACCTATCATGTCAGGCACAAAGTAAAATAAATCTTAATTAAGGCATAAGCAAGTCAACTTTTTGTTTGGAGTTTAATGATTTCAAACTTAAATAGTTCGAATTACTAATTAAAAGATCAATGCGATTAAAGTACAAGCGAGGATTACAACTTATATGGAAGAATTGTCGTTTCCGCTGGTAATCATCTCAGCTAGCTCAGCAGTAGAGCTTCTACCTGGATTGCAGAAAGTCCCGGGTTCGATTCCCGGTCGGAGATCATAATTTTGCTTTATGTTTATAAATTTAAAAATAAAATTTCCCGAATCTCAGAATTTTTGACTTCAAGATGTCTCTTCAATGTCAAAAGAGAATATTTACTTTTTTATTCTACTTTGACAATTAATTGACAGCTGTCAACTGTCAATTTTTCCAATCTGACATTAGATTTGAATTCAGCGACCTCAAAAACATCAACTTTCAATGTCAAAAGAGAATATTTACTTTTTTATTCTACTTTGACAATTAATTGACAGCTGTCAACTGTCAATTTTTCAAATCTGACATCAGATTTGAATTCAGCGACCTCAAAAACAGAAACTTATATATTTAAATAATTAAAATATGCTTTTGACATTTATAAATAGTATTAAAAATGAATAGTTTTGTAACGGATCTGTGGAGCTTTGGAGCTCCGTAGCTGCCAAAATATTGAATTTGGAGCTTTGTGCCCAGGGAGACTTTTGTTCAAGATGACAAAATATACAACATATCAAAAATTCAGAAAATTTGACCGAAACCCAATTTCCATAAGATTATTACGGGATCCTTTGAGCTTTTTAGGTTCGAACATTTTCTTCTTTAGCGCGTATTTCTTGTCTACTTTACAAAGTTTCAGAGTACTGGGTATATTTTATGGGAAATTATATCATCTGAGTGCTATGCAAGGTGTACTAAAAGCACAGCATAAGAATAAACAGCAGATTCCCTCTATTGTCGGCACTTTGAAGTTTGGCAGCTAGTTTCGAATATCGCACACACCACGATCAGTTAGCCTAGGCTTGTAATAACGAACAGCGGATATCACAGCATATTGTTGCTCAGTAGCCTTCCAACAGAACAAGAATACAATTAGGTCACACTGAGGTCGGCTGAAAAAATTTTCGAGAGTGCACCTGCTGTTTATTCTTATGCCGTGCTAAAAGTGTAGACGATGCTTACTAAACGTGTGGTGTGGTTATCTAACAAAGAATCAATTATTATTATAACAATTATTGTATAATTATCGTTATAATTATTATAACAATTGAATGCAAAGATGCTTGAGATTATTCCCTTATGCGTCTTGTATAGAGATACCTAAATTCATGAGACGCCTATAACAATATAAAAAATAATAATGTGTTACTTGTAATAATAAAGTTTCACATTTTAGAAAAGCCAACATTAGTAAAATATTTAGTTACCACTTCGAATTCTACGCATTCAACATTGGTAACTTTATTATTTGTTTTGTTCCAGGTTTCTTCTTAAAACCAGAACAATTTTCAGAACATATAAACAAAATAGCGAGCAGTGGAGGTATGTAATGCTGAAATCTTCAGAGCTGCTAAGAAATAATCTGTACAAACTAATTTGGGCATAAGTAGTAGGCATAAATACCATAATAGATTACAGCTTTTCTCAAGATTTGCCACTGTTTGGTTGATATAGACTTCTTGAGTTGATATAGTCAACACTACTTAATTTTTATATTTTTTTAATGTTTATATTTTTAATTTGAAAAACTCTAAAATGTTTAATTTGAGACGGACGAATCGGACAATCACTTGGGGCACCCTCTCACTTTCTACGGTGGTGAGTTTCGTAACTATTCCCGCTTATAAATATAAAAGGGTGATGCAGCCGTCCACTTCCATCACAAATAAGCGGTTAACACGCGGTTAATGTTTAAAGAATTGTTAACTCGCATAGTTGAAAATTATGGACAATAGACGAATTATTCAAATAATAGCTGATGGCAATTGCTTATTCAGAGCAGTTTCATATTTGTATAAAACGCAGAAAATTTGCCAATACTATGTTTATGTCATGTTTTTGAAATATGCACTAAGAGACGTTTTCAAGAATGTTCTAAACATGATCGAGTTTTGATTTTACTCGTAGCATTTCGTAAGGTAGAATTTCCGTATGTATGTATGTAGAATAAACCGACGGGGAGAGGTAAGCCAGAGAGGAATATATATATCGGAAGAGAGCAGGGAAAGTTGGAAGAGAGGAGTGCTAGGCTTAGAATTTTCAACTGGTTATGTTTAATTGCATTTATTTAAATAATCACTCACGAAAATCCGAAGGACTGTAATCACACATCGAATGTTGTATATAGGGAAATCCTTCAATGGTTTTGACAGTCATGTCTTGACGAGGTTTCCCTAGTAGTTATATTATGTTATACATTCAAAAATCTTCAATTTGATGCTGATACTTAAAAGATACTTAAATCCTAGATAATCCAGAATTACAGTTATTATACTATATAGAGTTTCGTATCTTTTCATATGTGATTTGTGGGTGTACAATTTTTTATTTCAGATAATTTTAGACATATATACTCGTATATATTTTCTGATAATTTGATGCAATTCATGCAACCCACGATTCTGGTTCACGAAAGCTTTCACCACGTTTGTCCCATTTGGGCAGATCCAGTAGTTGACTTTTGTTGTGGCCCTGGTGTAATGGGGGCCTTTCAACCACAAAGTTCCGAAACAAAAGTTGTTTATATTGACCTTACCTACACGATTTATCGATTCTTTATGACATAGCCTCCATATTCTTTAAATGTCGCATCTTGGTTAAAACAAAACCTGCCAAAGTGTATATTCAAAATAAATTCTAAACTTTTCAATCCTGTGAGCAAATATTTTAAATAAAATTTATTTATTCTCACCTATTTTAAAAATAGAATTTTTACATCGTGAGACATACATACCAGTACTTGTATGGTTACAAAGAGATGTTTTTTTTAATAAACAGCTTGTAGATGTTTTATATCATTACAATCTGGTCAAAATGACCAATGAGCAATTTAGATCTAACTTAATTTACTAGAGTTCGTGTCTTAAAAGCTAAGGTATACTCATCAGTGTTCCTTAGGTTCTGTTCACTTAGTTACACTACGGTTGTACACTAGCACTATACTCTGCTTTTTCACTATTCACTCCACTAACTCAAATGGTTTAATTCTTTTGAGTTCTCTCACTAATCCCATATTGTCCAGAAACTGAATATCCTCGATATTTACGTGATGATCAAGTCGGTCTTCGTGACTCTTTGCAAATCTCTTTATTGTCAGGTTGACAGTTTCCACATTCAAGTCCCGATGGAGGTCACTGTTTCGGGCATACCACGGTGCATCTATTATGCACCTCAGCACTTTATTTTGAAATCGTTGGATAATATCGGTATTACTTTGTTTGGTACAGCCCCGAAGCTGAATACCATACGTCCATACGTACAGGTTTCAGTATTTGCTTGTATAATAAAAGCTTATTGTGTAGAGACACAGTGGAGTTTCTTTCAATCAGCCAATACATTTTTCTGTATTTAATACCAAGTTCTTCTATTTTCTTTTTAACATGTGCTTTCCATCGAAGCTTCGCATCAAGTGTAATGCTCAAATACCTGGCTGTGTTTGAACATGGAATTTGGTTGTCATTTAAAGATTACATGCATTAGTTTAGATTCATTCAGTTTGATTCTCAATCTTTTTGTCCACCGGTACACTAGATCAATGCTGTTTGTAATTTTTATGTGGCTTCTGCAATGGTTGTTCCTGATGTTAATATAGCTGCGTCATCAGCAAAAGTAGCAATGGTGTTGTTTTCTAATGCTGGAATGCCACAAGTGTACCGATCTTGTATCTTGTATGGTCCTAGCAGGCGCGTGCTGGGTCAATTTTACGGCCCGGGAAACCTTGGAAAATGTTACCTTCGAGGGCTCCACCACCCCACTTCGGTTAATTTTTTAAGGATAATTTATTTATTAAAATTAATTGGAGTTAAGTCGTGTTTTCTCCGGAAAGTACTCGGATGGGTAAACCACGAGCGAGTGTACTTGCCTACATGGCTCCGCTGCCTCGTCTCACGCCCACATATCTGTGGCTTGGTGCGTTCGGCACCTCGACACCGAAGGTATAAGGGGTTAAAGATTATATATACAATGAACAACAAATTTGAAGTTATTAAAATTTATAAAATATCTATAGTGTACGTTATATACTCTAATATAGAACAATTAAATTTGGAATTAGATTTTGTCTAGTACTCTTGGTTTAAAAAAACAATTATGTCGATGGAGAGCATTTTAATCGAATTTTATACAAAATAAATTAACAATATTCAAAAAGACTTACAGAGATTTAATTTTTTCTCTTTAATGTGTCTTTTATAGTCGCCTGGGGTCTCGCTAATCAATGTCCAACAATTGGCAACAATACTCTGCTAGCATAGATGCTGTAGATCTTTAAAGCTGCTTTCATAGTTTATATTTTTGCGAACGACAAATTAGGTGTAAAGGGACAGATAAATGAAAGACTTGTAAATCGTCATATCAGTGGCGTATTTAAGGAGCTAACGGGTTGGAACTTCCCGAATTTTTTAATAGTCCAGGTCATTTATGTCAAAATCTAAGTATTTTGATTCGTAATTTTTATAGAATAGCCACCCCCTAAGAAAATTCCTAAATACGCCACTGCATCGTATATATCTTCAAAATAAATAAAAATGGGATCAATAAAAGCGAACCAAACAAATAATTTTAAGAGTCCCGGCAACAGTGGTTTAAAATATACGCAAGTATCAGAAATAAAATATTTTAAAAACGGAGGGTGCTACAACAAAACTAATTGCACTTATGAAGACAGCATTAAAAAATATAATATATGCACCCGCTTTCAAATCAAAAAGTTTTTTACTTTTGTCCAGTGCCTAGATCATCTATTATATGGGATTCATTAGTAACTGTCAGTACATTTCACCTTCCTCTTGCAGAAAAAAACTTGCAGAGAATGAAGCTTGTTGTGATCACGAGTCTGGGAGACGAAAGAGCCATAGAGGTCCACCACAAACTATGATTTAGCAATTGCGAGGGCAAAAGTCCGCGTGAGGCACTATCAGCCGGATTATCAGCTGACGGAACGTAATGTCATAACGAAGGAGAAATGATATCTTGAATGAAAGCTACTCGGTTAGTTACAAATGTCTTGGAGTCTAGGAGTCATCCAAGCGATCGTATCGTTAAACGTGATCTGCTTCTTCAAAGCATCAGTGAGATTTTCCACCAATTCTTCTGCCAACACAGCACCGCACAATTCCAAACGTGGGATAGAAATTGTTTAGAGAGGTACAGCTCTAGTTTTCCCGAAGTTCTTTTTTGACGAACGAGTCTAAAGTAATACATCTAAAAAATCTTAAATTTTAAAGTTTAGGAAGTTCCAACTTACAACATATTCCAGTTATTGATCACTGTCTCAGGAACATTGTGTGGGTGAAGCAGACTACACGGCACCTACCCATAGAACTGGCACCGGTAAATTTAATCCCAGGAATCTGGGCTACTAGTTGCTCAGGCCAGAATTAAATGTGTAGTAGAGTTATACGAAAGTGTATCTCGACGAATACTCATAAACGTTGATTGACTTGATCTTATGAAGTGAGGTTTATACAGGTTAGACGTGGTAACTTCTGGCCAATGGGAAACAGTATGCCACCAGGTAGTTGTGTTCAGGATGCTATTCGGATCACCAAATGACTTAACTGCAGGAAGTCCTGTGAACTGAAGAAGCTCTAGAGCCACTACACTTAAGTTGTGATGAAGCGAACACACAGCCTCTCACGCTCAAGACAACTTTACCCTAACGGGTACACACCGGCAGTCTAGAACGTGTAGACTTATTAACGAAGTGCTGTCAAGGGCATACCAGGTCTATAACTGGGAACCATTAAAAAATCAAGGCCACAGTTGAGGTTGGATTAGATCGGGCAGTGGTCACCCAACTACGTTGGGGAATAGTCCAAAAGCTGGACGAAATGTCATCTCATAAAGAGGGCGCCGATGGGTGAATACGTTTATAGCTCCGGTACTAGCCTGGAGAGTTAGTAGAGGATGAACAATAACCTCGCTTCCACTGAGCGTATACGGGAAGTGAACAGCCAAACGTTAACAAATACAAGTATCAAATAGCGTAGCATCAATTATCTCCTATTTGGGTATCTAGAGGATACTTTATGAGGCGAAGAAATGTACATAAACATTTACAGAGTATTGCCTTAGGAATAGGGTCATCCCAATCTATTTTCGCCATCCAGAATTGCTGCATCATCCTAGTTGCAAAGAAAACCACTGGGGTTAAAAATCTTAAAAAATTGTAAATTCTCGCTACTTCCGATAAGATATTTCTTTTCATACAAGGGCGATCTATAGGGTGACACAAATAGAAAAACACGTCGGCCATGGGGTTCCAATGAAGACCTAAAACCTTAATAAAGATAGGTTCTTCTTTGTCGAATTGAACTGGCGTTTGAACATCAGCCGATTGTACAGCCGCAAGAAGTTCCGAACAGTTACTTATCCACTTTCGCAACTCGAATCCACCGGATCGCAGAACCTGTATTAACTCCAATTGAAGTTTCTGGACAGAATCTACAAAATCATAAACCAAATTACGTCATCAATATAAATATGGTTACGCATCCACAACATGAGGATACTTCGATTCCCCTAAATTAGCGAGTTCTTGAATGCAAGGCTAAAAACGGGAAAGAAGATTAGATTGGTCGCTATTCGTCAGGTGCGGTCGAGTTGAACAGCGGTGAGGTCAAGGCCGTATACAAGGGGGGGATTTATGGGGTCTAATCCACCCCCGAAGCTAAACTTAATACTAATAAATGACAACAAAATAAAATTATTTTTCTATTCTGCTTCCCCCCGAAAATAAATTTCCCCAGAACCCCCCCCACCCCCCGGAAATAAATTCCTGACTACAGTCCTGGGTGAGGTGAATTATTTTTACTTTAAATATAATTTAATTGTTGGTAGTTTAAGTTCAATCGTGCCGCAGGGCACTTCGAAGCAACTTTATAAAGGCCTACCGGGAAACTCCCGGTATCCCGGTGGACCAGCACGCGCCTGGGTCCTAGTACACTTCCTTGCGGCACTCCTGCTTTAATTTCCTCCAATTCAGAATAAGCACCTTCCTGCTCAATCCTGAAGTATCTGTCAGAAATGTAAGACTTCAAGATTTGAGAATATTGCGTTGGCAAGAATAGTTTCAGTTTATAATTTAGACCTTCATGCCATACCTTATCGAATGCATGTGCTACATCCAGAAAGATTGCAGAACAGACATTCTTTTCTTCTAATGATTTCTCTATAATATTAGTGATGTACTTGATCGATAGTTGAATGCTTTTCTCTAAATCCAAATTGATGAGGCGGAATTAAATTTTTCTCTTCAATGATAGGAGGTTCTGGTCTTTTTAACAATAATTTTTCAAATAATTTCGATATTACAGGTAGTAAAGATATAGGTCTGTAAGATGAAACTTCATGAGGTTTACTAGGGTTGGGAATCATAATGACCCCTGCGACTTGCCAGAACCTAGGCACGTACTTCTCTAATCACGTATCTAAAAGCAGCGTTTATTAGGTAAGTCAGCTTAACTATAGCTTTCCGTGGTAACTGCGTTTACACCTCACCAGTTATTAAGTCGAATCCTGGAGCTTCTTTCAGATTGATATTGTCTTTGATTTCGGCCATTACTTCCTTAGGTGAAGCAAGTCTGCTCTCATTTTCTTCTTGGATTGGTACATCCCAATTTGGTACATCTTGTTTTTCATTTGGCTGAAATCTTTTTCCTAAATGAATTGCAAAACTGTTTGCTTTTTGTTCATTATTTCTTGCGCACTTTCCATCTTCCTGTCTTGTTGGAGAAATTTGAGTTATTGGCCTTTTCATTCTTTTTGTACCTTTCTAAAGAGAATAGTTGGTGCTGCTGTCAGCCGTTTGTTAAGACAGATAAGTCTCAATTGATTCATTCTTTACTCGCTGAATTTCTCTTTTTAGTTTTCGACTAGCATTATTTAGACGTGTTTTATCTTGAGGGGCTCTAAATTATTGCCATTTACGTCTTCATCTTCTTTTTTCTGTGATTAAGTCTCTAATCTCTTTTGGGTATTCTATGTTTCCTGTTATTCTATGTTTGATAACAGGAATGTTGTCCCATGCTGCTTCCTAGATATTGTTTAGAAATATCTTGGCTTCTTCATCTAGTTGTTGTTCGTTTCTTAGAGGAACTGAAAGATTGGTCTTTTCTTCAACACTTAGTCTGAAACTCGTCCAATATGTCTCTTTGTTTACTAATGTCGGATTCTTCTCCCTCTTAATAATATTTTCACTTAAAGTTAAAACTATTGGCGAATGATCTGAATTCATGAATTCTTCTTCGATAAGTAGAAAGTTTGCAGATATGTTTTTGGTAATATAGAAATCTATTAGATCTGGTATCTTATTTGGGTCAGTTGGCAAAAAGATGGTGAAGTGAAAAAATTAAAGTTTAAGTTATGAGTAGAGAAAGCAGACGCTTCAAGCATCAAAGCATCCCGACAGATTTTCGTATTCCTACGACCATTGAAGAAAAAGTTACCTATTGACTAGCTTTTGAGTTTGAGTTTGCAAAAAAAGGTTAATAAGACTAGACAGTTATTACTTGGCATAACATAAATTATTACTTGACTAAAATCGCTATTTGTTCAAGGTCAAAATCGCAAAAGTCTACTTTCGAAAGTATAGTATACAATATACAAAAAATTGTATATTGCATTATTAGAATTAAAAGTTGCGCTTTACTTGACGAGCAGTTATGTTGATTTAGCTTTCAAACCTGAATTGCGGGCGTTTCGAATATCTGAATTACAAATTAAGGTTTATATCCTTTTATCCTTAGATTAAAAGTTGTAACGACACGTTTTTTTGAAATTAATAAATACTAAAGGAATCTCAGTACGGTCCTGGCAGTTTAGTAAAATTCAATTATGTCGGAACTACAAATATTATTTTAAACTAAATAATGTTTCCCCAAGTACAAAAGAGTCGCCTCGAAATATATCCGTAAGCAATATTTTATATTTTCGTAGAATTTTTGATGATGTGAGTGTTTATTTTAATGCGCTCCCACACTAAACAAATGCTTATTTGCCGAGAAATAGAATGCTCCAGAATAACAAAATTGTTTTTAATTCCGAGCTTATAAGGGCTAAAATCTAATATTAGCGTTATCAAAAAATTTCCTTATAGGTAAAACGTATGAAAGTTTGAATTCATAGCTTTGAAACATTCCCTTGTAAACAAAATGCCGTCAAACGGGACCTTCTAGAATAAAATTGTTTAGACACCACCTGCAAGTATATCGTATAGATTCAAAAGGAAGTACCGGTAAGTTTTCGTTAAGATTGTTCTCGAATAATTGATGAAAGTATACCCCGTTGGCTGATGAAAAATCCCGCTATTTTTATATAGGATTTTTTAAAATTTCGCCCTCCTTACAAAATCATTCCACCGAGAAATAGTTTTTAGTTTATAGTCAGTCGAAGATAGTTTAAGATAGGGGCTGGTTGAATATACAGCCGAGCGAAGTGGCGTTTGCCACGCGGAGGGCCTTGCGCCTTCCCCGTGAAGAGAGTTGTATGAGGGTTGATTGCCTTTGGCATTTCCCAATGTTTTAGTTATGTGTTTAATTATCGATAAAAGTGCAGAAATTTCAGTGATTAATTTAGAATCGCTTTTACCGAAATCTAGTAATTCCGTATGAGTTATCGAATTATAGTTAAAGTGCAGTTAATATTTGGCGACTGCATTTCAGTTTGTTGAATGATTTTGTTTGATCATAATACAGTTATTGTAATGAACAGTTATATTTATCAAATTTGACTTATCGCGAAGCAAGTTTCTACAGGATTCCATTTTAAAATAGTTTAAAACCGGAAGTTTTAAAACTTAATAGTACTTAAATAATACATTTAAGTGTGGCGTTACCTCTATTAAAGAAGAGTGTTTTTAATAAACATTTAATAATTGAACTTATATGGTTTCGCTGGCTATATTTTTTTATAAGAAAAGGAGAACGTTATTAACAATAGTTCTAATTAGAGACAGTATTGGAGATTCAGGTCCTTGGTTGTATTTCCGTAGCGGTATTAGTGGTGAATTCCAGATTCTTTAAATTCCATCGAGTGGCCGAACTTGATGACTGATGTTTGTTTTGAGAGGAAAAGCAATATTGTTTCAATTGCTTTGTAAGGTGAAGTTGAATTGAACTATTTGATTAAGGTATTGTGACTGATTGGATTTTTTTGTTAATATTGATGTAAGTTGACCCTATATTTTTGTATCGAATATTTTTAACCACAATTTTTTGATGTGTATTATTTCCTGTCGTTAAGAAGTCTTACGTTGGGTATCATTTTTTATATATTTAAATTTCTAACGATGTTTTAATTGGAAACTTTTATTTTTTATTTTCATTTATCAATAAAAAACTATAATTAAATTTAATTACACTGAATATTACAGGACCATATATTTATGAAAGTCTTTAAATATTTTATTCAACCTAACTTTGACATAACCGATTATGACTAATATTTGAATTAAGTTTAATAGATCTGATGTGGATTTCTGTTTGCGAGTATCGGGTCATTATCTTTATAAAATTCCTGGACTTTTCTAAACAGATGGCGCTCGACGATATGCATTTTTTGTGTCTTTAAACCTATAACTCATTTCTTTTATAATTTGTGAGCTGTGGAAACAATACTTGTGACCTGAATTTAAATTTGTAAAGGAAAAATATCTCACGCCGAGGCAATCTTGAGTTGTACAGTACGTATTAAATATTTTGTGTTGTACAGTTTTCGTAAGACTTTTTGAAGTTAAAGTAATCTGTTTTTTTTGTGCAAAATAACTATCGTTTCACTGCCGCCCAATCGTGGAGCTTTGTGTAAAAATAACGTTCGTTTCAAAGTGCTCACCTATTTTTATTTATTTTAAGAATATCCTATAAATTTACTGATGGCCAACGTACATGGTGGGCGCGTTTTTTATCAAACACCTCCGACTTACCCACCCAAATAAATGTAAAACCAGATTTTCGCGTCAAACCGTTGACCCTAAGTCAAAATGCCACTGGATCTTTTGTTTTTGATCAAAAAGGTGGAAGATAGGCCAGAGAAAATCCCCGGAACATCTTGACAACGGTTTGAATGCAGACAGACATACAGACAGGATAAGCTGCCTATTAATATAGATTTGTGTGGCATAGCGCAGCGTAGTCAGCAATTTCAGAAATTTCGAGTCAAACAAAGCCACTTTTAATCAGAATGACGCATTATTTTTTCTCCTAGAATTAAAAGTACTTTTACACCTAGGATTAAAAGTAACACCTCCATTTGTATAATAGTAACGAAAACGTCAATTTCAGTGGCCAGAAATAGTATTGATTTTCACCTGATTGGCGAGAAAATATATATACAATCTCGATACAACCCACAAGTGATGAATGTGAAAGATTATCGAATGGATTATTTATTGCGAAAACCAGCGCTGATAATTTGGAACAATTTGAAACACGCTATAATATTGTAAGTGTACTAATGCCACTATTCAATCGAGATTAATGATTAAATACATAGCTAGTTGTAAGCTTATTATGGTGTAACTAGAGCCATACATTAGTGTATAATACACTTGAATTACACTGACCGTATTAACTAAATGTTGTCAAGCAATGTAGCAAATATATACCTAATACCTGTCAATACACACATCAATTCATTCCGTCAGAATTACATCCTATTCAATACCAACCTTTAAGAACATCCTAATTATATTATCAACTTTCCACGATAACAAATACTGTATATCTGCAAATCTGCATGTCTTTTTAACAAAAATATTTATGCATCCATACAATTCCATTAAACAATAACAGATAGTGATTATAAATCTTAAGTTAAATTTATTTTACTTGGCTACGACTCTATTTACCTTGACCATAACCATAAAATTGTACATTACATTCAAAACATGTTGAATTTATTTTTAACTCAGGATTTCCTATGAATTTTGTAAAAATATTTTTTATGTGTTAATCTCTCTATTTAATGACGTAATAAATACTATTCTTTCTTTAGATAACGGATAAATATAAGATCATCTAGAAGCCATTAGTTTCGATCGTTGACCTCGGAAAATGACAGAAAATGTTGTATCTACGGAAATACAACTTATAAGTTTTATGAGTTCTTGAGAAGATTGTGAAAACATATTTTATTTAATTTTGCTAAAACAAACACTTTTACATGGTTTCTATTTTGGAAATTTTTCCCTTTTCTGTGCTATTCTTAATTTTGGAAAGAAAACTTTAGAGTGTGTAAACAGATAACCGGATACTTGCGTTTACCATTAACAATTATCTAGAAACTAAGATTTATACTACTTTATAAATATAGACTCTGCGATACTCCTGTGATATCAAAATTATATTAAGACATTAACCAAATCTGTATCAGAAATGAATGAAACTCTGATTGCTAAACTGCATGATCACGGAGAAGAGCGGGAGAGAAGGTCAGATCTACAATTCCAATATTCTCATCGAACTCCTCGACTGACTTTAAGCAAATTACTCCATAGCTTAAGTGGTAATTATAAAATTGTACCATGTAATCCAATACTGCTACGTGTAGACTTTTCATATCACTGTGAAGTACAATAAAATTAGTTTTTACAGTTTTTAAGCAAAAAGATCACTAAATATCGCCAGAAATTAGAGAACATTAATCAGATCTTATAGAATAGAGACATAGAAAAGATTTAATTCAGAATAGTTACAGGATTTGCCACAAAAAGCATTGAAAGCTGAAAAGAGACTTATAAAAAGGCTGAGTATGAACGAATAGAAATTATAAAACTGTGCATCTGTACCATCTCTGCTACCACTCTCAGATTTAGAGATACTTTGAGATAAAGGTATCTAATATATAAAGAGTACAAGTTTGACAGAAATCGGTATTGCTAAACGTGACGTTCGAAACGTGATTGCTTAAAATTGGTGTTCATTACATTCTGGATCTTGTGCCAAAAACATCAAACTGCCAAATTACGCAAAGAGCGGTAGAGAAGGACAGATCTACAATTCCAATATTCTCATCGTACTCCTCGACTGACTTTAAGCAAATTACTCCATAGCTTAAGTGATAATTATAAAATTGTACCATGTAATCCAATACTGCCACGTGTAGGCTTTTCATATGACTGTGCAGTACAATAAAATTAGTTTTTACAGTTTTTAAGCAAAAAGATCACTAAATATAGTCAGAAATTAGGGAACATTAATCAGATCTTATAGAATAGAGACATAGAAAAGATTTAATTCAGAATAGTTACAGAATTTGCGACAAAAAGCATTAAAAGCAGAAAAGAGACATAAAAAGGCTGAGTATGAACGAATAGAAATTATAAAACTGTGCATCTGTACCATCTCTGCTACCACTCTCAGATTTAGAGATACTTTGAGATAACGATATCTAATATATAAAAAGTACAAGTTTGACAGAAATCGGTATTGCTAAACGTGACGTTCGTAAACGTGATTGCTTAAAATTGATGTTCATTACATTCTGGATCTTGTGCCAAAAACATCAAACTGCCAAATTACGCAAAGAGCGGGAGAGAAGGACAAATCTACAATTCCAATATTCTCATCGAACTCCTCGACTGACTTTAAGCAAATTACTCCATAGCTTAAGTGGTAATTATAAAATTGTACCATGTAATCCAATACTGCTACGTGTAGACTTTTCATATGACTGTGCAGTACAAGAAAATTAGTTTTTACAGTTTTTAAGCAAAAAGATCACTAAATATCGCCAGAGATTAGAGGACATTAATCAGATCTTATAGAATAGAGGCATAGAAAAGATTTAATTCAGAATAGTTACAGAATTTGCTACAAAAAGCATTGAAAGCTGAAAAGAGACTTATAAAAAGGCTGAGTATGAACGAATAGAAATTATAAAACTGTGCATCTGTACCATCTCTGCTACCACTCTCAGATTTAGAGATACTTTGAGATAAAGTTATCTAATATATAAAGAGTACAAGTTTGACAGAAATCGGTATTGCTAAACGTGACGTTCGAAACGTGATTGCTTAAAATTGGTGTTCATTACATTCTGGATCTTGTGCCAAAAACATCAAACTGCCAAATTACGTGCATCTGTACCATCTCTGCTACCACTCTCAGATTTAGAGATACTTTGAGATAACGATATCTAATATATAAAAAGTAGAAGTTTGACAGAAATCGGTATTATCACCTAATACTTCTTGCCACTTTGGCTAAAAATTGCTTAGTATCATGTGTACTAATTTTGGCTAAATTTGAAAAATACAAATAGATAATGCGGTATAAAATGTGAGGTAGTTTCAGAACTACCATACTGGTTGACAAAACATGTGTTGATTATAACGGGAACTTCCTGGCCGGCTAGCTCGTGGTGTTAATAAGAAGTCCCGCTATATTAACAAAACTTTAACCTGAGGCTTTACTAGATTTTGGGTCCAAATTTTTGCTTCAAGGTAACAACCGCCGTTTGAACTCATCATAAGCAATAATAGAAATAAAAAGTACAGAATCCACAAGAAATAGAAAGCGATTTATTCAAATAACAAAAATAATAAACAGTAGAAAATGGTAAATATTGTACCGTGCTAATATTTCAGCTCCCATTTTAATACATTTAAAAATATTTATTGTAAGTAATCTTAGACCTATATATTCGAATATATTTTGTCGGTTTAAAATTGTAGATTTTATTCTGATCATAATAATGTTTTTCGTTAAGTTTATAGGCAACGGGAAAAGCCGTTCCCATGTAGATAAATTAGTTTTTAGTAATAAAATACCAAGATAAAAGTTATTTTAGAGACAAAATAATACGTATAAATGCATTTAAATCTAATTTATGTTTCCGCTATGTGCTTATTTAATGAAATAAATAAATAAAGATTATTAAAAGTTTCACAGTTTTATTAAAATATACCTGACAATATTGTTTCGACAGCTATGCTGTCATTATCAAAGGTAATATAATTATAAACAAACACGTCGCTAAGGTAGATACAAAATAGGTAACTAGATAAAATAATAATAATAATAAAAATTAATAATAAAAATCATAATTAAACATCTAATACTTCCAGTAACGGAGAATTACTGAGCTCAAGTTGTTCATTCATTAAAGGTACCCTGAGTTTGTGTTTGTATATCTCAAAGGCTTCTAAAATGTCTAATTTGCGTTTGTTATTACAAAAATGTAGGAATTTAATATTATTTTGAGGAGTCATTGTGTGATTTTGTTCTAAAAGGTGTTTGGCGTAATTCGATTTTTCAGGATGTTTATTTTTGTAATGACGTACGTGTTCTTTATATCTTATGTCAAAATTTCGAAGTGTTTGTCCAATATATACCGAACTACAAAAAGAACAATTTAAACGGTAAATGCCCGATTTCATGATATCATGTGTTCTGTCTTTAGAATTAAATAAAAATGAAAAAGTGTTATTTAATGCTAAAGACAGAACACATGATATCATGAAATCGGGCATTTACCGTTTAAATTGTTCTTTTTGTAGTTCGGTATATATTGGACAAACACTTCGAAATTTTGACATAAGATATAAAGAACACGTACGTCATTACAAAAATAAACATCCTGAAAAATCGAATTACGCCAAACACCTTTTAGAACAAAATCACACAATGACTCCTCAAAATAATATTAAATTCCTACATTTTTGTAATAACAAACGCAAATTAGACATTTTAGAAGCCTTTGAGATATACAAACACAAACTCAGGGTACCTTTAATAAATGAACAACTTGAGCTCAGTAATTCTCCGTTACTGGAAGTATTAGATGTTTAATTATGATTTTTATTATTAATTTTTATTATTATTATTATTTTATCTAGTTACCTATTTTGTATCTACCTTAGCGACGTGTTTGTTTATAATTATATTACCTTTGATAATGACAGCATAGCTGTCGAAACAATATTGTCAGGTATATTTTAATAAAACTGTGAAACTTTTAATAATCTTTATTTATTTCATGATTATGGAGTTCCACAAAATAAGGCTGGAAACTATAAACAATGCTTATTTAATGTTTGCAGGATAGATTCTTTACAAAATACAGATAAAGACATGTCTGGCCCGTTTTTTATCGAATCTCCTGTGAGAAAGTATTGTTTCGTCTAAATAAAATAAATTCTAGAATGATTCCCATTGAGGCATTGTGTGTCATTTCAGTTTTTGATAGGGTGGTTAAAACGAAGACCCTTTCTTAAAATTATTAGCGAGAAGATAGGTATGCATCTCCAAGTGACAGTCGGAGATAGACAGTCTCATAGCGGCTTTCGAGCCTAAGTTCACCCCCAAAAGTTTCTGATAGCTTTAGACGTTGATTTGTATTTACGAAATTACAGTTACAAAATTAAAAGTAGAATTCGATACAGTTTGCTAGTGCGCATAAGTTTGAGTTTTATCGTTCTGTTTAAAGAAAATAAATTCAAGGAATTTAGATTACAGTTTAGCACTTTGTTTTAGTAAAGTCAATAATTAATCCAGTGTGCAGTTAGTTTATGATTTGTGAAGCTAATTCAATATCGAATTTTAATTTAAAGCTAAGTAAACTTTAGTCCGTTATTTACCGTTGCAATAATAATATTGTGGATTGCAGAATCGAAATATTATTTACGTTGAAATAATACAACCTTCTGATAATGAAATCGGTGTTAACCAGAAAGCTTTTAAATGATCATCGTTTCTTTGGAACTATATTGCTTGAAATTTCATTAGTAAAACGATGCTGCCAATTTATGTATGCCATAATTACCGCAAATTTTAGTTCAGAATCATCAATTATAACTTTATCATCGAAAGTAGTGATCCAAAGTTCTACATTTTAACGTGTGAGGTATTATGTACCTAGAGTTAAGTGGAGAAAAAGGTATTATTGTGTAGCGATATGTGTGGGTTTAAGGATTGTGCAATTCTAAAAAGTAAAAAATTATCTATAAGGAGTAAAGCAATTATTAAAACATTTTCAATATTTTTTAACAATGTCTTTTTAGACAAAAGATTATTTTTATCTACGAATAAATAAGAAGTTAAACTAAACCTTATTATGATAATGTTGGCTCAAGCACTTGTTGAAGTTATTAAACTACATTAACCTGCTTAACGCTAATCTAACTATTTAGGTTAGTTATTGAATTCAATCAATTTAATCGTAATCTTTTTTCACTTGTGGATCCTGATCAAGTATTGTAATGACTTTATACCAAGTGAATGGCGCCCATATTCTTTATTATTTCCATAAACCTCATCTTTTCTTTACAATCTATAAGCTTAAGAAACCAGTACCTGCCCCTGAATGATAATTTATCAACAAAAGAGATCTCATCCGGTGCATAAGTACAGTAAGTATCGTTCTTTGGTTTCAGTAAGTTTCTAGCGATGTTACAGTTGATGTCCAAAATTGTGGAGCGTTTAGTATTTTGTTTTAAAGTGAATCAAAAGCGAATGTTACAATTGACGCCTGATCGTGGGCTTTTGTGTTCAATATAATTTTTAGAATGTTACAATATTAAAATTAAAGAATCCAGTTAAAAATTATAAAAGTGAAGCAAAAACTGCAATTATGTAATTTACAAATAACTCCTCTCCATATAAACAATAATTTCATATAAACGTGTCTATTTAATACTTAACCTAAAAAGAGAAAAGAAAAAAGGTTTATACAGTTAATAGATGAGCAGACATTTTGTGCACTGAATGTCTTGATGTAAATATGTAATTTGTACTTGATAATACATTTGATTTTTTAGATGTTGCAAGTTTTTCTGACGTCAGCAGGTAAACAAAACCCAAAATTCCAGAAGGAGACTTCCAGTACGAGAAACAATATGACGCAACGTAAGAATGTAACATAAGGAAAGAAGCCTAAAAGAGAATTCTGCATTAATTTAACAGTTTTTCATTGGAAACTAAAGCATACCGAATTCCGGTGATATTATCGATGAGTCGATAACATCACCGAATAATGAGGTCCGAAGGTATAGAGATTGCGTCTTATATTTATGTAAGGTTCCTACAACACAAGGAATTGTTAAAATAAATAACCCAAATTGGATTTCCTGTATATTTCCCAAATAGAGATTTCACCTACGTGAAAACCAAACGAGAACCGCAGAAAATAACTAAGCTTTCACCCACTTAAAAACCTCATAGAGGAAAATTATTATCAAGCTTCACAATTGATGAAGGTAACCACTATTTTTTACAAGACAATTTATAACTGCCTTCCTGTAAGAAGCACACGCTTTATTAGACGAGTCAATATTCCAACTTTAGGAATGGTTCGAGTTCAGTGACGTTACAAGCAACGTGAAGCTCACTCACGCAGCTGATCCTTAACCTAAACCTTATTAGTGTGTTTTGTAGCTTATTCGTCATCTATCTTCCAGCGTCGATGCTGCTCATGGGTTCCAGATGATTGCTTATAGTGTGGTATCTTGAGTGGTTGGTATCTTTATTATGTTAAGTTTTGTAATGCATACCGTATTTACAAGAAACCCATACGCCACTGGTCATCGCATGACCGCAGTCCAATCATCTCGATGATGAAATTAGATATTTCAATAAATCATCATGTATTTCTTAGTAGAGTAAATGATTTTTACTGGGCGATCGATAAATTCAGTATTTAATGATGTTATCAACCAACGCTGTTAAAATTGAAATAGAAATAATAACAGCAAATCACAATATTGGAAAATGGATGACAACGCATCTCAGATTAACATAAGATTCTCCAAAATTAATCCTTGATTGAACCACAAACGAGATAAGATAATATTACGTACACTGTTAACTTTTACTTGTCGTACAGATTTATATTAAATTTTAAAATAATCAATGCAAGCTGATCGGCAAAATACAATAGTTCATTTATTCATTTACTTACTTAATAACAATGAAAATGTTTTGGCAAAATGTCAAAAATTATGAGTGATTAGGTTATAAGAAAATTTTGGTGTGCACAGGGATTTAATCTTTTGTCAAAATAATGAACACCTTATAAAGGTGAACAAAACTAAATATTTTGCAAGACGATTGAATAAATATTACTGGTAGTCTCGAAAGGTAGTTGGGCATTGCCACCTCTCCCTAGGAGAAAGAGAGAAAAACAAAAAAATTTGAAAAAGTTTTTGTAAACGAAGATAGCTCAAAATATAAAATTTAAACAATTAAAAACTGTAAAATAACTGTACATAAATATCTAAATGATGTAGGTTTGAATAAAACTTTTAAAAATACGTGTTCCAGGTATTGTGTTGGTTAATTAATAAAAATTATCCTGTTTTGGATATCACACTCCAATTTAGGACTGGCAGAAACCAAGACAAAATGGATTTTTAGGTTTTCTTAAGGCTTAATGCAGTCTCGAAAAGCAAGGTATATTCATCTGTTCAAAGTAAAAGGAAATTTTCTCCATACGGATCCAAATAATAATATAAGTGTTGTTTTATTGCTAAAGCAGAGTAAAGTGAAAGTGCTATAATTGAAAACTATTATAAAAAAATAATATTTACTTGTACACGTGTACATCCTAAAAAATTTGTATATAGTAATTAGATAAGAGACGTTTTTTGAACAGTAATTTGCATGCCTGCTTAGTAATTAAATTACTGCCTTGAATAAAATTTTAAATTAATCTAATTTATAGAGAAATAAATTACAAAATCCAAACTTAACTAGATATTTCTTTTCTTGTTTAACTCAACAGAGGACGATTGTTTTTAGTAAAAACCATTTCTAATTTTCAATTATAATTTATTGGAGGATTTGGGTTTTTCTATAAAAGGAAAACAGAACCACCAGAACGTCCTTTTAAGAAATAATTCAAAGTACATCCTTTATAGAATTTAATGAAAGTTAACCAGAAACAAATAAACGTTTATTTTATCTTTAAACTCAGATATTTTAAAACAAGAGACTGAAGTCTCTATTTAACTACACTTAGTAAAAAGGGACGATATGGACGTTTCTTGACAAGATTAGATGTTCTGAAACGGTTTTTAATTGTATCGCTGCTCACAAGCAGCCATTCCAGTAATGTACCGAACTTGCCAAACAGTGGTGGCTCTGATAAAGTCAAACAGGTGGTAGTCTGATATCTATTTACAAGCCTACTGATTACGCTTTGGCTGATTTCTAACATGTCAGCAGCAGCAGCAGCTTGTATAACTCATACTGAAAACTGTTTTCTCTTGTAACTGTAGAAAACCCCCAAACCAATTACCAACGCTTGGGTGGTATCTGAAGATCATATGAATTCCTCCGATTCAATGTATTAAAGTTCTTTCAGATAAATATTATTTTGTACAGGTCTGATTTTTTCATGGCACAAATTTTTTGGATTCTGTTCAAATTATTTCGAAGTAACTTTTATATTACGGAATAACACGCCAAACGTTCTGTTCGTTATTGCAAATTCTCCCCTTGTAGAATTACTCATGGAAATACGGATTGTTTGCTCTTCTCGTGCTCGACTTTATTTGGAATTAACGTTATTAAATTAATTTTAATGTTTTTTCCTCTCGAAAAAAAACTGCGATAAAAAAAGGTAATGCTGGCTGTAATAACCATCTTGTTCCAAACCCATAAAAATCTTACATTCCCAAGCGTGCTCTATCGCTACTAAATAGGCTTATTTGACAGATTTCAAAAGTTTTAATCTTCTTGTCTACTTGATGTAACTGTGGTGAATGCATAATTTTCCTCTTGTATAATATAAGGAAATTAACTTAGTTTTTAGTTTTTTTGTAGTATGTCGATAAAATGCAAGATTGAAATCTAAAATAAAACTTTCCGTTTCAGTGTTTCCATGGTAATTTTCCATGGTTTGATATTTTGCACATATTTAAAAAAAAATACATTCTGCTCTTACTTAGTAAGCAAGAATCTATAAAGAGCTTTTAACCATAATATCAAGTTTTTATTCTAAAAGGAAGATTTAATGCATAAGCTAAGGATTAAGTGCACTGCTACATAATTTAGTTGAGATTTTCGCTGCGGGTATTTTCATGTCATGCGAGAGAATTGAAAACCTTAGATTAACATGCGGTAAAACCCTGACGCTGAAGTCTATCGCGAATTAACGAAGGGTAGAAAAGCATATGATAAATTAAGCAGATCATTATTCGCTACTCATTAGCAAAGGATGTTTCGTGAAATCGATTAGAGATTAGTGATTTTTAATTACTGCCTAAACGTTAAATGATCGAAATTTTCCATTGTTTTATAGAACGTAGCAAAACATTTTCTAAACTCGAAATCTAATAACTACCTTACAAATTTCATTTCTAATTTCTGTTGAGCAAACGTTGTTAAAGGCAATTGTTTCTTATCAAGTAAACTACAAAGTGAAAAGTAATATGCAAAAACTCGCAAATTATAAACTAGGAAATTGATTACTCACAGATGAACTAACATCTCATTTTATAGTTTTCTACATCCATATATAATATAACGACTTTGTTCGGGGTATGTGTCCAACTTGGAAATTGGCCAACAGAAGGCGTAACCACGCGATATAAAAAGTGGTCTTAATAACGGCGTTACAGCAGGCACCACTGCGCGGTGCAAAGTTTAAGTTAAAACGTGCATTCTAGCGATGAAAAAACCTGACACAAAAAACAGCTTTCTTTTGCTGTAAAAACACCGTACTTAAATTCAATGTTGGTATTACGAGCACCTACATTATAAATAAATTTAAAAGTTAAATATTGTTAAAGGACGATTATTACAGTCACAATTTTTTAGTGATATGTGTATAAATTACAGAAAGGCACCCTAAGACAGCTGTTTCGAGTTATTGGCTCTCCTCAGTTAGGTGTAGCTCGTCTGTGGATTCTACACACATCACCCCATCACCCTAGCTTATATACTAACTCGGAAATAACATTAACACCATCAAATAATTGTGGTGCCTCCTGCAGGTATCAAACTGCCCTAATCGGCATAATCCGATCTCCAATACAGGAATATACAAAATGCCGCTTGGTGAGGTTTGATACCGTATATCAGCGTTTCCCAACCGCCGGTCCGTCAAAGATTTTTTTCCTGTCCGCGGAGAAATCACAGTATTATTAAAATTTTACTGAAAGAATTTTTTAATTCGTATTAACCTGGAGCTAACGTAGGGTCAAATAGTCTATCGGAGTTGACCAAGAGTAAACTCGGACTTTTATTTTATACATACATACGTGATATAGGTATAACCCGGCTTCGTACCTATGTGTTGAGGTAATATCCAGTAATAGGTAATAAGGAGGATCCCCTATTTTAGAATATTTAAGCGAGTTTGGCGCACATGGGTCTAGACATACCGGAAACCGAAAGAATTTTTATCTTGCGTCCCCGATTAACGCGAACGATCAAATCCGAGTTTCGCGGTTTCGAGAGGCCGCAAAACTTGCTTCGATCCGGACCGTTTTTTGTGTGTCGAATGCGTTTGGTAGTTCCCGTCTCGGATTTGAAGTTTTGACCGTCTCCGGCGAACCGTTTAGGCGGAAGCAGCAAAAAACTGCCCCCGCCTTACGGTAGGTCGGAGCGAAAATCTGAAAAACGTAATCATTACCAGCGCAGTCATCATTTCTACCGGAAATGTCTTTTTTGCCAACACTTCCATGCGCGGGGGCTAGGAGTGACATGGAATTTTTGGGAGCGATAGAACATGTGTTGGCGGCATTCGATGTCACGCGGTCTACTACGATCGCTATTGGTTTTTCTTTACCTCCGCTCGTTTTCGTGAAGCGGTATCTCGGAAACCATTGGAGCCAAGACGACTATGATTGCCTTCTGGTTCGTTTGAGCCCATTCCCGTTTTTGTCCACCGCTTCCGAAACTCGACTCACACTCGCCAGCGTCTCCGCTCGTCGCGATATCTTTGTTCTGGTTTTGAACGATGGAACGTCCTATGTGTTTAGAACCCGGCTATGGTTTTTGGCGCCGCACCAGCCCTGCGATCGTTTTTCGACGTTCGTTTGACGAAAAGAGAAAAACTCCAGCCTTTCGGTACTCGTCGATTTCGGGCCAGTTCCAGTTTTGGTCGTTCGAGGTTTGGATTCCGGGAAGCAGACAAGGTACGAAAACCGACCTTTGTTATTATAAAGAATGTATATTTATTTACTTTAGATTGTTCACAAGAACAATCTAAAGTAAATAACTGTACAAACAGTGTAAAAGTAAGTTTATTATTATAAGATTTATTTTGCGAAATGTTTTCTTTAATTTTTTATCTTACCGGTCCGCAAGCAAATGCTACATCGTTTGGCGGTCCGCGAACGAAAAAGGTTGGGAACCGCTGCCGTATATAACCTCGGGTGATGCGTGTAGAATTGCCCAGTATCGTGCTTGGTGTCTGTAGAGTAAACATACGTGTGATTAGCATTTCGAAAAGTGCCGCGAACCCGAGTAGAGTTGCTATTCATGCGACCACTCTGCAGCCGTGAACCGTGCTCGGTCAGTTTGTGTGTGTTAACCAGTAAGTCGATTAAGCCTAGATCCATGTAGACGCCCTCTCTTCCGACTTTCGGGCGAACCTCAAACGGCGCCTTGTCCTGCTTGTAGGGTGGTAGGATAGGGCGCTGTCCTCAGCTACAAACAGTCACTCTCCTTTTTTCCCGGCAGTCGTTATGCCCGTGGTTGGTAACTCCTGCGGCGATTTCCACCAGTCAACAATTAAGGGCTGTAATTACCACGCAACGACCTTCAACATCTTTATTCCAACGGTTATCGCCCATACCAACATGTCCTGCATGCTTGTCTGGCCGATAACAAACAAAATAAGAGACATTAGTGTGGAATTATCGAAGAATACAACAAGTACAGAGCGATTGTGGCTATCATCACCGACATTATTTTTAATGTTGCTAATAATAACCACAAAGGTTACCCGTTGCCGGGTCATTTATTATTAAACTTGTCTGATAATAAATGGTCTGCCAATCTGACTGAAGAGGCTCGTGCCAATCTAGCCGTCACCCTGCTTTGCAGGGTGAAAAACAACGTTGAGTATATATGTAGAATTCACAGACGAGCTACCCCTAACTGAGGAGAGCCAACAGCTCAAAGCAGTTGTCTTAGGGTGCCGTCTATGATTTATGCACATTTCACTATAAAATTGTGAGTATAATACTCGTGCATTAACAATTTTTAACTTTTAAATTTATTTAAAAAAAACTCACTTTATTAAAACACGTTTGTGTTTATTTTGTATTTTATTTATATTATAAATAATAATTATATTAGTTAAGTGCATTTCTAGCGAGGAAAAATATAATTTTATTATAATTTATTTAATGACCAAGATCAATAAATGTAAGTCAGCGTGAACGAACTGGGTGTATATCCTTACTTTATTTGCTTTGTTTCAGTGATAATTACACGGACACACGTTTTTTTATCTTTTTGCTTTACTTAGTGTCCCACTAAGCAGTTATTATGTTTTACGTAAGTCAGCGTGAACGAACTGTGTTTTTATCGTTATTTGCTTTGTTTTAGTGATACAGTGCAAGGATCTTTTAGAAAGGTAAGTGGCTGGAACCCTGCACTCCACATTTTAAACAAATTGCAGCCACATCTAGCCTTTCCGTTTAATCAACAGTGCAGTTGTGGGACCACTCTTCTGTTTAACTGGTACTGGTGTTGTGAGATCAGTGGGTGGGCTCGGCTTCTTGTTCCATACTTGGTGAATTTCCTTTTGCTTCTGTTTCTTGTTTCTGGCTTTATGAATTGGCCTAGCCTTGTTCCTGAATTGGTGAATTTGATTGGTCAAGGTTCGAAAAACCGGCTTTATTCGCTAGTTAAATAAGAATTCCCTTGTAAGTTTTACTGCATGCTATTATTTTAAAGTGTTAGAGCATATTATAAAATTATTTCTCCTTTAGATACACTTAATTTCTTTTCTTGACGGTTTGGTTGCGACTCGATAAATGTGTTGTTTAGAGATTGATGTTTTGAATGATTCCTTTCTGTTCAATAGTATTCCCTGAAATCATTCCTAACAGGTGTATTTAACCTATCTTTTAAATTCATGGCCCAAGTACTAGAAGAACCCCTTTACATAAACATTCTAATACAGGATTTTTTTCCTTTTGTAGCCTACTTGTAGCTATGCTTTTGTATCTTTTTAAAGGGAATTTAGTAGTAATAGGAGCAATTTGGGCAAAATGAGTAGAGCAACTGCAATTTAATTGAAGTAAAGAGAGCTTAACAGTAACAATAATTTGAATATGGCAACAACAATTCTGGCATAAATCAAGAATAATAAAAGCGTAGTAGTTTTTATTTTTAACTTTGATAATTTTTATTATTTTTCTATTGCTGGACACAGTTCGTATGATCGAGTAAGAAATGTGATTTTTGCTCAGTTTCCTGGATTTGTTAGCTATAATTATTTTTAAAAAATATGCAAGAATCAATGAATGAAATGAACTAATCAACAGTGAAAAATGTTCTTTTTTAATTTTACAAACAAATTTATTTAAAGAAAAATCTCACACATTAAACATTTACCAAACTACTAAATTAATTTTATTGGGAATATATAATAAGTTATGCAGTTTAGCATCTATGTAAATACCTGTCTGCTTTTTTTTTTATTTAGCGCCATAAAAAGGTTACAGTTTTAGTTATAATTTAAAATAAATTTCAAATTTAATAATTAAAGATTTTCTTTAAACCACTATTTGTATGCAAATTCGTATAGAAAAATGTATCACCCCAACTGGGACTCGAACCAGGGTCTCCTGCTTTCTGGGTAGTTACTCTACCACTGAGCTATCTAAAGGCGACTACCGAAATGACAACTTCTCCATATGAACTAGATGTTTGCAGACCTATAAAATATATGCAAACCTATAAATATATATAAAATATAAGTATAAGTGCTTTATTAAGTTATAAAAAGGTTGTCCGCTGTTGTCCTAAGTTGTCCCATCAAACAACTGCGGGCTACAAATGCTAATTTTCTGCCCTTGAGACACAAAATACTATTAAATTGGGATATTTATATTTATATTCCACACGTTGAATGTTGAAAAATTATGCTACTATATTGAAGTAAGGATATTATTTTGTATTCTATAAAAATTAAACGAAGTAATTTGTTCTTAGATTATTTATTTCAAATGATTAACTGGTGCCTGTATTTTAATAAATTAATAAAATTTACTTTAGTTTATTTTTAAATTATTTTACTAATGTGACTATAAATACCCAAGGTTATAAACTAAAGACATTTTACTTAATAAACTACATTAATTGTTAATGATTTTTATAACAGAGAAATACTATCTCTATGCTTGTACAGTAGCAATTATTATTATTAATATTATATATGTTGGCTTATAAATGAGGGTTCCTTCTCCACAATCCCTTGTATATGAAATTTAGACTTTATGGCTTAAATTAGAACTGTCACAAATACCATTGGCATAACTATTTTACAACGGAAATATGTTTCATCTATCACCAACTGTTTATACTTTTCTATGAAAAACAACTTTCGCGATTGAACTTGCATTGATATTTTTTAACTTTCGAGCGTGAAATAAAAACGTGGTTACTCTTGCAATATCTTTATTCACACTCTCTTGTTTTACATGGGAAGCGGAGAGGCGTTGCCAAGCTTAGTTTTTTGCAGAGCTTGAACATACCCCCGACCTTTAAAGACTTAGGTATATTTCGAAACACTTAAGTTACATTTTGATCTGGTTTGCATTTCAGACAAGAACTCGCGTGACCATCGTCTCCAAAAGTGCTGCTGGATAAGTTGGAAACGACAGCGCCTGTTTTTTTGGCAATTCGACAATATCTGGATAAGGCAACGAAGAGATAGATCGTCCGATTAGGAAATGAGATGGATCAGAGTACATTGGTGAAATAGGTCTAGAATTTAAAATGCACTCAATCTTCGCTAAAAGTGTACAAAGTTCTTGAAAGGTCAAATTGACATCCGCTGTAACTCGTTTTAAATGATTTTTTGCAGCTTTCACCCCTGCTTTCCAATATCCACCCATGTGAGGGCTAAAAGAATGAATTTCCAATTTACACCCTTGTTACATAAGGTTTCTTCTAAATTGTTCTCATTTTTGAGATTGCTTCTCAATTGCTTACAGCTTCTAGATGAATGCACTTGGTCGTAAAGCAAATAAATGCGAGGCATATGCTTAAATCACTCCAAAGATAAACCTTGGAAAACGGTAAATTCATGGAAGATCTAATCATTAAAAACAATTGCAGCTAGAAATAAAGCTGCACAAAGTTCTAATCTAGGGATTGTCAATGATTTCAAAGGTGCGACCGTTGTTTTCGAAAATAATAAATTTACCAGAACCTGACATGTAGAGTCGACGCTACGGACATAAATGCATGCCCGATATGCTTCTATGGATGCATCAGCAAAACCATGGATTTGTATGTCAATAGTATTTGGTAACATGATAAATCTAGGTATATTAACATTGTTTAAATGTTTCAATTGATTGCGAAAATTTCGTCATTTGGAGTCTAAGTCCAATGACAATGCTTCATCAGACGTTAACTTGATTGTCCAAAGTTTTTGCATAATTATTTTTCCTAAAACAACACAAGGACCGACTAAGCCCAACGGGTCAAATATTTGGGAAACGTCCGACAGAACGGATCTTTTATTGACACTCCTTGTAGAAGGAAGCTGAACATTGTATACTAAAGAATCGGTTGCGCAGGTCTAGAACAGATCCAAAGTTTTTGTTTTATTTCCTTCGCCAATCTTTAAAACGGTTAATGGATTCGATGCTTGTACATGCTTCAATACCTTGGAATTAATGGATGCCCATTTTTGGAGAGTGAAACAACCTGACTGTAATATTAAAATAAGCTCATCACAAATCTTTATCACTTTAGACTCTGAATTACCCCTAGTGAGCAGATCATCCATATAAAAATCCTTAAGGATGATTTTAGAAGAATTCGGTAAGTATTCTTGTGATCCAAGGCGAGTTGGTGAAGGCATCGAACTGCAAACAATATTCAATTGGTTCTTCCTCTGGGCTTTGTCTCCAGAGAATTTTTTGGAGTGTTCGCTGCGATGGATCGACCCAGATTTGACGAAACATTTTTACAATGTCTGCACAAAGAACAATGGCGTTTTGTCTAAATCGAAGCAGTATTGACACTAGGTCATCTTGAATTGTCGGGCCGACATATTGAAGGTCATGGAAAGATATGCCCGTATCTGTTCGCGCGGAGGCGTCGAATACTCCTCTAAGGCGAGTAGTCTGGTTTTCTTCATTGAAGACCCCATGATGAGGCATAAAATAAGAAAAGGGCAAATCATCACACTTTCCTACTGGTGTCATATGACCTACAGAGATGTATTCTTGCATAAAATCAGTGTAAAGCCTTGCAAGGTTAGAATTTTTTGCAAGTTTGGTTTCTACAGATCTTAATCGCCTAAATGCAGTCTTTTTAGACTCACCTAAGAGAGAAGGAAATTCCTTTAATGGTATTTGAAGAATGAATCTACTATCTAAATCTCGAATGGTCGAATTTTGAAAAATCTCCTCACATGCTTCGTTGTCATTAGAAAGGATTGGGCTTTCAATACAAGGCTCCTCTATTTCCCAGAACCTTTTTAACTGATTTTGAAGATCGATGTTTGAAACTTCACTGGAAACCAACTTGCAAACCATTTGGGTTGAGGAACAAGAAGAAACAGCTCCCGAAATCACCCAACCAAGAAAGGTTTTTTTGTATTATAGTGTGGCCATCTTGACCAAAACGGATCTGACCAGCGCATAGAAAGTTGTAAAATATCCCAGCCCCCAAAAGAAGATCGACTGCTTGGATTTTACTGAAATTGGGATCAGCCAGCCTGAGGTGATTTGGTATATTAAGGGCCGAAACGTTGATTGGTTGATTCAGCATACATTCATTGATTTTAGGTAAGATTAAAAAAGGTAACTTGACTTGAAAATTTGTGCGTATGGATCTTATTGTAGCATTGCACATTTTGTTTAGATTGGTTTCGTACTGGTTGATATCTATCACAGAAATATCGGTTGGGACTGTATCCAGACCTAAAATATTGTAACATTCCTCACCAATAAAATTGGATTGCGAGGCACAGTCCAAAAGCGCTCTAAAAACTTTAGGTCGACCAGTTTTATCTAAAATTTCAACCAGTACAGTTGATAGAAGCACGTAGCTATCTACACAAGCCTTTGAGAAAGAACAAATTGTAACACCTACTTCGGGCTCCTTTTCTTCGGATGTAGTTGCTACATTCGCGATTGAACCAATTAATTGGCTTTCGCTATCATTTTTTGGTTTCGCTTCATTGGAGTTACTGTTACAATGTAACACTGTATTGTGTTTACCCTTGCATTTTTTGCAATACCCCGCAAAACAAAATTTGTTTAGATGATTACCTCGTAAACAACTTATACAAAGCCTGAGAGCTTTTATTTTTGCAATTCTATCATTTGTAGAAAGTTTTAGGAATCTGCCTCTTTACAAAACATACAAGAAACTCTACTCCTTTCAGATGAAATCGAAGTAGAATCACTTGGTTTTGCTTGATAAACGCCGTGAGAGGTTGACACCTTCATTTTACTATTAGTCTAGTCAAATTGTGCTCAAAAAGAGCAAATAGGGGAAAGTTTTGGTATAGTTTTGATATTTTGGTTCTTTATGTTTTTTGGGCTGCTGATCACGAATTTCAGGTTTGCCAACAAAAATTTTGCCTGGAAACCCGTTTTTCTTTTTCAAAAAAATGGACAAAAAACGGTTTTTTTGTTAGTTTTTGTAAAATAGCTTGAAAACTATACTTTTCTCACTTTTTTATTATATATGAAATTAAAGAAGATGAAATTTCCTAGATTTTATATCTGAAGAAGTTTTTTGTACGATTAACGGTATAGCCATTAAGTTGACGCAAAATCGGAGGTTATAAAACAAAAAGACGGGTTTTTTCAATTTTTGTAGATTATAGCCAAAAATCAGTAATTTTTTGTAATAGTTTACCATATATCAGTATCGTATAATAAAATAAGTTAAAAAGATATACCTACAGAAGAAGGTATTATACAAAAATACGAATATGTACCTACAAAAGAAGTGATATCTCATTGTAGTATATCATGTATTTTCCTACATATTTGATAAACTATACCAAGTAGATGTACTTTTTATTAGATTTCTTCTAGTGTTGATGGGTACAATGGGGATGCAGCTGTGCGTGGCTGTCCTGTGGAATGTGAGTATGGTGTTCCCCCTCCACAAACTCTGTATAAGAGGAGTTGACTATTACAATACAGTGTGTAAATAAAGTATGGAATAAAATTCATATTTTTTATATTAGCAGTATTTGGAAGAAAAGCTCGTACAGGTACCGATTTTTATTTTTTCCTGTGGATTGTATAGTCGTGAATTTTAATTTTTTAGTTTATTACTAATGGGGCCTATGACGTCATCGACTTCTTAAAATGAAACTTCTTTGCTAGTAATGCAAAGTATATTTTTTTCTGTGTTCAGCAATACCCTATATGTGGTATTTAAATATGGTATATTTTTTAAAATATGGAGGACCAAATGTGATAACTTTCACGAAAATAATCATTAGACTTGAAAGATTAAGTATTATTTTCGTAAAACGTTATCACATTTGGTCCTCCATATTTAAAAAAATACTAATTTTAAATACCACATATGGGGTATTGCTGAACTCAGAAAAAAATATACTTTTCATTTATAGCAAAAAGATAAGGGGGTTCCATTAAAAAAAAAGTCGATGACGTCATAGGCCTCATAGTAGTAAACTAAGAAATTAAAATTTACGACTATACAATCCGCAGGAAAAAATAAAAATCGGTACCTGTCCGAGCTTTTCTTCCAAATACTGCTCATATAAAAAATATGAATTTTATTCCATACATTATTTACACACTGTATAGTTTACTCATAATCATATTGCATATCAATATGTACATTGCATATGTTGTAAAAACCTTGGAAAGTAAGTTATTGCTATAGCAACACCAAAGTGGTTAACAATTTCCTTTATTTCCCCCTTCTATGCAAATGACACATTACAGGCCTTTATGTAACTAAGTAACTTAAGTATATGAGTAATTACAGCCACAGTCCTGTAAAAATTTGCGAGCTTCTAAAAGACACCTGTAAAGTTTTAAAATGCTTATCAACAAAACGCTATGGCAACTAATGTGTTGCTTAACCACAACACCATGGTAACGCCTAGCTATAAATTGTGCTACCGCCTTTGATTCCAAAATGTCTTTTTATACAAAATATACAATTCATACAAAAATGCTGGTGAAGGTGGAAATAAAAGTTTGTACGCGACACGCTTTGCAATTAATCGTTACTGGACTCGCTGGATTATGGAGGCTCGCTCCTTCGTCGCTCGCCCCACAAGCTTTCCAGTTCGCCCGTAAAGATTAATTTACAATGCTGGGCACGTAAATAACTATTACATGTCTGTAAAACTGACATGTAAAGTTTTGGCCAACTGTTTTTTGTGGATAATTTAAAACAGAACGTTTTATCCGATTTAAATTTAGGTTTTTATAAATGTATTTAACGCTAAAAACATCTTTTTTATTTAATATTAGTTTGATTTTTATTTTTCCGTATTTTATATTTAATAATTATGATGAAATTAATTAATTTCTAATTTTAAAATACTGAGCGCATACATTGCCATCCTGATTTGTGTTCGATCAGTACTGGTGTCATTGCTGACGATCGAATCAACTGTCATGAAGCTTTGAAGATAGGAAAAAAAGGCCTTAATAGAGTTGTTGGTTGCGACTTTGGAACGGTCAAATTTAAACGGAGTGATAGAGTAAAACCTGTTGCTGCAATGAACAGTGCGATACAAGTTGACAACGACGTTATTCCTATCAATATAACAACCCTGTTCCAAAAAATTATGCTGGATTGCTGCGGATGCTGGTACAAAAACTGCAGAGCGTATGAAAAGTTCAAGAAAACTTATTTCACCTGAGCTACTTTTTGACGAAACAATGGTGCCAACAATGTCGAAAGAAAAATTTCTTGCTAACCCAAAGAACAAAATTATGTAGTTTAATATCAATGCTTAGTTCTAAATTATCATCGGCAGGATTGATATGTAAACAAGCAAAGGAAGACGCAGACACCTTGATAGTAGAAACAGCTATATCTTTGGCCCCAATACACGAGTCCGTGGTAGTGGTTGGTGAGAATGTAGATCTGTTGGTGATTTTGATAGGCCGCTGCAAGCATGAAAATGTTTTCTTTTATAAACCTGGGAGGGACAAAGTTTCTCCAGCCACTTTCTCCCCATTAGTGCAGTTAGTGAAATAATTGCAGATAACATTCTTTTCTTACCTGCAATGAGTGGTTGCGATACTACATCGGCACTATATAATCAAGGGAAAAAAGTTCCTTGACACTTTAACCAAAAACCCTAGTCTCGCTGAATCTATCAGTGTGTTCAAAAATGCCAATGCTACTCAGGAAATGGTTGCTGATGCTGGTGAACGTTTTCTAGTTTCACTTTACCGCAGTGGGAAGAGCGAGCCTTCACTGAACCGCTTGAGATATCTTTCCTACATAAAATCAGCTTTTAAGGATAAAGCAAACATTGCTGCATTACCACCATCTGCAGCTTCAGCTCTCCAGCATTCATTAAGAGTGTTCCATCAGGTTCAGCAATGGCTGGGCGCCGACTGTGATCCTGAACAGTGGGGGTAGAAAAGCACAAAAATTGGTCTTGAGCCTGTGACAACATTGCTACCACCTGCTCCCCCCGCTGTATTGAAGATAGTTTCTTGTAGATGCACTAAAAGCTGTCAAAAATGTGGGTGTAAGGAAGCTGGCCTGCAATGTTCTAGTTTAAGTCTCAACTGTAAAAAAACCTGCGATAACATGATAGTCCTTTGTGAAGAGGAGATGGAACTGGAGAACGAACTGCAATTAGATTTTCCAGACATTGAATCATTCGACCAAATACGAGAAGACCAGAACATTTTTCATGGTACGTACATTCACTATCCATTATATTAATTATGTTCTAAAATAGAAATAAAAGACCTGAATTGATATTTTTTATATATCGACGAAGAACCGGGGCCTTCAAAGAAAAGGAAACGTACGTGATAAATAGCAATAATAACAAATTTCTCTCTGTTGTAGGTATATAACCGTTTATGAATATATTTTTAAAAGTAGGTATTAAAAAGAAAAAAATGATTTGAAAATAAAATTTTTTACATATATGTATATCGCTATGTATTCTTTTTCCTCCTTTTTTTTGGTCGGAAATATGAAGGCGATTTAGGAGGGAGGGGGGTAGAATTTTTGTGGGTTCAGGGAGGAGGAGGCCTAAAGCGCTTTTAAAATACGGTAAACAGTTGTAAAAAAAGAAAGTCACTGATTTTCTGGCTATAATTTACAAAAATTGAAAAAAACCCGTTTTCTGTTTCATAACCTCCGAATTCGCGTCACCTTGACGGCTATACCGTTAATCATACAAAAATTTTCGTCAGACATAAAATGTAGGAAATTTTATCTTCTTTAATTTCATACAGAATAAAAAGAAGCAAAAAATGGATAGTTTTCAAGTTATTTTGCAAAAACTAGAAGAAAAACTTTTTTGTCCGTTTTTTGTAAAAAAAACGGGTTTCCAGGCAAACTTCTTGTTGGCAAACCTGAAATTCGTGATCAGCAGCCCAAAAAACATAAAGAACCAAAATATCAAAACTACACCAAAACTTTCCCCTATTTTCTACCATTTGACTAGACTATATTCTCTGTTCCGTTGTTAGAGACACGGTTTCTAAAATATCTGCCTTTTGTTGCAAAAATAATTTAAATTCGTTGAAATCTAGTAAAGCACTTGGCTTAGTTGCATTAGGATTTTTCCGAGACAATTTAGCGCGAGCCTGATTCATAACTGGTATTTCAAAGATTGATTTTACGTGATTATAAGCAAGCACGCTTTCGTTATTGTGGCGATCTAAAAGTGCATTCCAGGCTGTGTCATACGAGGGAGTATTTATAAATAGTTGGCCTTGAATAGTTCTAGCAGGCAAAAATAAATCGCGTTGCTATGAAAACAAGTTGAAACTTTGACAAGTGCACGTGCAAAGTGTCAGCGTGGAGAAAACATTGATGCTGGCCATGATATGATTTTGGATAATAGACGAATCGGCCTAAAAGGCATATCAGAGACGTTGAATATCTCATACGAACGCGTTGTTCATATCGTTCATAATAAATTGGTAATGAAAAAGCTATCCGCAAAATGGATACCCAAATGTCTCAATGCTGATCAAAAGCGATTGAGGGTGACAACATCTCAGTGGATATGCAATCAATTTAGCGATAGAAAATCAAACTTTTTGGATCGTCTTGTTACAATGGATGAAACTTGGATTCATCATTATGATCCAGTAACTAAAGAAATGTCTAAGGAGTGGAAACATTCTGGGTCTCTTCGGCCCAAAAAGTTTCGTGTGCAGAAGTCTGTTGGAAAAGTTCTTGCCTCCATTTTCTGGGACAAAGATGGTATAATTTTCGTGGATTACTTGGAACATAGAAAGTCAATCACGGGAGAATATTACGCATCTCTATTAACCAAACTTCGAGCGAAAATTGTAGAATCACGGCGAGCAAAACTTACCAAAGGCGTCTTGTTTTTGCAGGATAATGCGCCCGCCCACAAATCACTTATTGCCCTACAAAAAATCAATTAAATCGGCTTTGAAATTGTCGACCATCCGCCATATTCTCCCGATTTGGCCCCATCGGATTATTATCTCTTTCCGAAACTCAAAAAATCATTGAAAGGACGAAGATTTACATCAAACGAGATGGTAATTGATGCTGTGGAGTCGTGGTTTGCAGAACAGAATAAAACTTTTTTTTCTAAAGGATTAGAATTACTCTTTGATCGATGCATTAAATGTATAGAGTTGAAAGGTGATTATGTTGAATAAAATACTATTAGGAAGACATGCAAAAAAGGTGTCTATAAACCCCTTAAAAAGTGTTTGTTTTTGTTTGATAGATCCACGAATTTTTGCGAGAGATGGAGCCATTTTTGTAATAATTTTACACGAAATCGGTAATTTCATTAATAAAGGGAATCCTATAAAAGGAACGGGCTTACTTGAGAACGTTTTCCCTGCGACGCACGCTCGCTAGCGCACCATCTGCTTTCAAGATCCAGTCGCTCTTGTGTGTAGTGCTGAGTCGAATTCTCGGTGTCGCCTTGAAGGATGTTGAGAACTTATCTGGTCAACTGTTATTCTCGAACTTTGCAGACGCGGAGCACTTTGAATGGATTTTCTCTTGTTTGTTGAATTGTTTTGTTGCAAATTATCACTTTTCTTTTGCTTTTCTTTTATTTTCTTCTATGAAAAACAACTTTCGCGATTGAACTTGCATTGATATTTTTAACTTTCGAGCGTGAAATAAAAACGTGGTTACTCTTGCAATATCTTTATTCACACTCTTTTGTTTTACAGGGCAAGCGGATCGGCGTTGCCAAACTTAGTTTTTTTTCAGGGCTTGAACACCAACAAAATAATGACAACCTCTAAATTTTGGTATGTGTAATTTATATAATGTTAGTTTCATATTCTCTAAAATCTTAACTCTAAGTGACTTTTACTTTTATAATTATATTAAACTGACTAATTATTTTAAAATATTTTACAAAGTCTATGCAAGGTTTATTATATTCTTTGACCGAAGGCTTTTTAAAAACATGATTTATTTGTTTAATATAACATAACAATTAATATTATTATTTATTTATTTGTAGTCAGTAAAACATTTAATATTATTATTATTTATTAATTAGAGAAAACTCTGTACGTTCACAATGCGTTCACTAGAACATAAATACTTTATAATTAGTTATTTTAAAGGAGTTTGAATAAACGAATTTAAAATAATTTAGTTTGAATCAATACACTTAACAAAGCAATTCTAGATCTAAAATTTATAAAGTATGCAACAGAACTTAATTACTAGTACTACACTAACTTAAGTACGCAATTGAACCATTGATTTTTATTATTACAGCCCTCAATAGAGTGATTTATTAAACTCACACTCAAAGCGTCAGCAAGGAGTTGACTTTAGAATTTAATGCTGAAGACATCTGAAAATGTATGCTACATAAATCAGAAATGTAGCTATTTTGTTAAAAGTGCAAGCTAGGGATGATAACATTATCTCTCAGCTGCATTATTCTTATGTCAATACGTGACTTGCAGGCATTATGCAAAATATGCATATGGCTTTGTATTTATGGACAAGTAAAACAGTTTTGAATATATCACAAACTTGTGCACTTTAAGGATACAAGACGAATTTTTTTCACTTTCAGTTAATTGCCTTCCCATCTAAGAACAGCTACCGGAGAACACCTTTCACATACCTAAGTAAGTCTACTTGCTATCCCACTAATTTATTTTCTGCATACTAATAGATCCTTTTGTCCCATTGTAGATCTATCTGCATTAAAGCAAGAAATACTTTCCAGACACTATTTATATTTTATTCGTATAATCAGCAGAACTATTTTATTTTATGTTGTTGTATACTATTTCCTATTTCCTATTGAAGTAGCAGAAACGATTTGTGGAGTTGCATGCAAAAATGGGAAGAACAAAAGAACCAGATGGTGGAACGAAGAAGTAAGGGGGGAAGTAAAAAAGAAGAAACAGGCATGGAAAAAATATCTTGCAACCAAAAATGAACAAGATAAGAATGAATACAATAGAATGAGGAGAAGAGTAAAGGCAGCTGTCAGAAAGGCAAAAAGCGAAACATGGGAAGACTACGGAAAGGAACTGCAAGAAAGCTATTTAACAAACAATAGGAATTTCTGGACAAGAATAAGGGCAATGAAAGGCAAGAAAGGAAAAGAAATAATGGGTATAAAAGACAAGGAGAATAACCTACAAGTAGACATCAATAACATTGTAAAGGTATGGAAGGAATATTATGAGGACAAGTTTGATAAAATAACAGAAGAACAGGAAATAATTATTGAACAAGAGGAGGAAGGTGTTCAAGTAGAAAATATTAGTCTAGAAGAAATAAACCAGGCTATTAAAAATATAAAAACAGGGAAGGCAGGAGGGGAAGACAAAATTGAACCTGAAATGATTAAATATCTAGGAGAGGAAGGAATAGGATGGTTATGGAGGTATGTAGGAGAGCATGGGAAACGAGAGAAATACAACGGACTGGGAAACAAATCTGATATATATAGTACCTATATATAAAAAAGGGGAGAGAGCACAATGTAGCAATTACAGAGCTATATGCCTATCATCGACATGCTTTAAAATCTACACAAAAATAATAGAGAAAAAAACGGGACAATTTGTAGAGGAGGAAATCGACGAAGAGCAGGCAGCATATATGCCAGGGAGACAAACGAAAATATATTTATAATAAGGAACCTGATGGAAAGGGGGCTGGAAAATGGGGAAGAACTCGTCATGACATTTATAGATCTCAGGGCACCATTTGACTCGATAGACAGAGACGTAGTATGAAAATGCCTGAACGAAACCAGTATCCCAAAAACACTCGTACAAATAATACGAAGTACGTACATGTTAAAGGAAGGGTACAGACAGGAGGGGAAAGGTCAGATGAATTCACATGGAGGAAATGAATTAAGCAGGGGGACAGCCTCAGCCCCCTACTGTTCATAATAGTAATGAGTAAATTAATTAAAAACACAAGGGAAAGAACGAAACAATTGCAAACACTAATAGGGTATCGAAACCTAGAGTCGGTAAAAGTAGACACACTCATGTACGCAGACGATATAGTGCTGATTGCGGACACAAGAAAGAAGATGCAGAAACTAGTGAACATATGGACGGAAGAAATAGAACGAATGAAAATGGAAATAAATAAAGAGAAAAGTAAAATAATGGTGATAAACAAGAAGCACGAAGATATAACAATAGTAAAATGCAAGGGCACTACACTAGAGGAAGTGACAACCTATGAATACTTGGGGAGCCTAATAACAAATGAAGGTAACATTGATGCAGAGTTAATAAACAGATCGACTAAGTCAACTAAACTTTATTATGCACTACAACCACTTCTATCGAAGAAGGAACTAAAACAAGAAACAAAATTAAGAATCCATAATGTAATAACCATCCCCACACTATTATATGCATCCGAAGACTGGACGATACAGAAGAAACACGAAGGGAATAAAGAAGCTATGGAGATGAAACATTTACGAAGAATAGCTGGGAAAACAAAGTGGGATGGACTTGCGAACAGAACAGTAAGGGAAATGCTCAAGCAGGAGTCAATAATGAGTAAGATACAAAGAAAACAACTAAATTGGTTCGGTCATATGACTAGAATGAGCCCAGACAGATAGACTAAAAAAAATGGGGAGCGAAAAACTGTAAGAAAAGGAGAAGAGAAAGACCTAGGAAAAAATGGATGCAACAAATTGTGGAAATAGGGAAGAGATAGAGGGAAAACAATGGTGGAAATTAAGGAGCTAGCTGAAAACAGAAAAGAGTGGAAAATGGACGAAGGAATAAGTAACCCAAATCCGATGCCCGCACGGGTAAATGGAAGGGGAGAAAGAGAGAGTATCCTATTTAAATACATTTTTAAATTTTGTTATAATTAATTTTTTACCACCTTATATTTATTAGTTGCCAGTTATAACCAACGATATCTTTCACCTATTAAACTATTTATCAACCAGACGATTAATTGTATCTACATGTTATTATTTAAACACACTCATTATCTGTACCTTTATTATGAACACCATCTATGTTATTTTTGTATCTTGTGTTACACTACACTGTTTTCTCACTTTTATTCATTGATATTCTTTTTCAGCACTCAATACTGTTTTTCTTAATGTAAATGAGTTTTTATTTTAATAGAGAAGTTTTTATAAAATTTATTTAGCAAACAAAGGTATTTATGAACATAGCAAAACATGCGCATCAACAAAAACGAAAATTGCTAATATTATGTAAATTTTAGGAATAACAAGTATGTTCCTCAACTGTCTTGGGGAAAGAAATTCGATATTTTTTACTAAACTATTACTTATCTTTGTTTCAATTTTTTTTATTGCTTACATTAAACCTCATTTTAGATCGTAAAACCGAATGAAGCCGTAAAATTGAATTTTAGAAAAAATAAAACAGCTAAAACAACAAATACTATCAGTAATGATATATATACCAAGTGCATTGAAAATTATCGATAGTTTTCGAGAAATATGCACGATACAAGTTATGTTCCAAAACGCACGAGTGTTTTTATTTTTCAGCTTAACTTGCATGGGTTAATTTCTTTATAATTTCCAATTGACCAAATTATATTTTATAAAAAAAGTTCATGAATCAATATAGATAATTATCGATACAATTGCACATATGCAATATCAATGTGTTTTTGGCAAACTCCAAGAATATTAGGTAATTTGATTCTGTTGAATCCTGATTGATTAAAATAATTTAATTTCACGTGATTAATAATTTACGTGATTTTGATAAATGTACAGTATTTTTAAATAAATCTGGATGCTGAAGTAATTACGTAAAAGGATGAATTATTACATCCGTGTAAATATTTAGTCGAATAAAGATATTACTTTTGATACAACTCCTTGCTGCATAAATGTATGCATTAACGTGCATAAATATTTTAATCCGTTTCATGTGCTGATTTTTACTTTGTATTGATCCTTCATTACCTTTTCTATACTTTTGTTGCAGTCACTCATCAAGCAGAATTACCTTTATCTACTTTTTGCATTCAAATTCCCCAGGATAAATCATTATTACCACTACATTGTAAATAAAATGTAGGATGTTGTAATATGCTCATACATCAGCAAACTCCTACGTAGGATTTTATAATGTTATTAACATGACCGGAATAAGCCATTTCCTACTGGCTTTCTACTAGAAATTCCTTGTTACCCTGGCAACACATAAATAACTTTTCAATACACGGTTTGTGCATTTCCAGCAGCAGCGGAGCGTGGCTGAAAAATTTTCATACTCGTCGGATATTGCTCCGGGCGATTGCCATGTATTTGAACAGAATTTTCTGGGCAGTGAATTTTCAATAAAAGTCGTGATATCAAGAAAGTTGATGTAAGGTATTTCCTCGTTCGTGTTTAGATTATTTAGATGCAACAAAAGATTTACTACAGAAAAATAATTATCATATTCTATGATGAGTATTTTTTATTAATTTTATTACTATTTTGCTAGAATTACATAAATTATTCTCCTACTTGCGACTTGCATTGCTCATTATGAAAAACTTTTATAACATTGCTAGATAAACAGCTTTTACGTATCTATCAACTTAACGTAAATATATTCAAGGTAGATTCATACCTAATTGTTATTTGGGTGGTATGAATAAAAACGAAGTACTTGCTAATACTACAAGTATTAGTATTAACTACGGAGTATTTGTATAAATGTCATTATCAAAGGCAGATAAGATTGATGAACAAACACGTTGCTATAAGGATAAATACAGAAAATAGGTAACTAAATGAAATACATACAAAAACTAAATATCTAACACTTCTAATAAAGGAGAATTACTAAGCTCAGTTTGTTCGTTTATTAAAGGTACTGTGCGTTTATGTTTGTATATTTCAAAAGCTTCTAAAATGTCTAATTTGTGTTTGTTGTGGCAAAAATGTAAGAATTTGATGTTATTTTTAGGTGTCATTAGGTGATTCTGTTCCAACAGGTACTTGACATAATTAGGTTTTTTTGGGTGTTTTATTCGTGATTCTCGTCAGTTCAGATTGGTTTCCTCTACTGTGCTCACCCCGGTCTTTGAGGCCAGTATCTCTTTCGCTGCCCTTAGGGAAGGATCTATCATATCCTTTCTGTTTTTTTTTTTTTTGAAATAACTTCCATATTTTTTGGCCTTGTTTTTGCTAATTTTTTTGGTTGGATGGTTGCGAGTTGTTCAGGAAACGTATTAGTCTCATGCGGCTCGGTATTAGCAGGGCTTAGCATTGCAACTGTTTGTGTCAAAATTTTTTTGTTGTTTGTTATTTTCCGGTTCTTACTCTTCTGCTTGTCCTCGCAAAAACCCAAAAACTCATCTCTGAAATTTGATTTTGAGATTTTTACACCAAGAAATAGAATTCAGTTTTTTCTACAAAATTTATCAAAATCAAGTTAGTCAATTAAAAACTTATGCCATTTAAAACTTTAAAATTACAAACAATTCGAAATTGAGAAAAAATACTTTTAACATGTTCCTTAAATTTTAGATACGGAAAGTAATACGAATTACACAATTTTTTCTCGATTAAAGCACAACATTGGTGATGTCTGATGTCGTATTACTCGTATTCGTACAATAAGTACAAGGTATGACCAGAGCACCAGACCGGGACCAAACAGAACATATACTACACACAGATTGAAGTGGATTTTTAAAAATCTAATTTATATAAAAATATACTTTAGCAAAATTCCAGAAGACTCTTTTTAGTCACGTACGCAAAACATTTTCTGTTTCTTATATCATAAAAAAGACACAAAATAAAAATATAGTTTTGTAAAGGAAAACATTGCTTTTAAAAACATAATTCATGTTTTGCGAGACATTTTTATAGTATTGCAATTTGGTTGGATTCTGATAAGCTTGTTCTGGTTCTTAAGTTTAATGGATTTTACACCTTTTATAAAATATGAGAAAAGAATTCATCAAAATTGATCAATGGTAATTGACGTTAAGAATATTGTGTGGTTGGTTGGAATAAACAGACAGTTTTAAATTTTAGTAGTTATAGAGTATGTACAATGTTCCTTTCAGAGAGCAGTAAAGTTACAGAGACTACCTGAAAAAGAACTTGACGCTTTCGCGGGCAGAGACCCGTTTGGGCAGCTCTGATCGCCTAATTTTGGCGATAAGTTTTTTTCACGTTTTACTAGAGGAATTCATGGATGATTATCTTATTAGTTGGGTTTGTTAAGTAAGTTTTATCATTTCCGTACCGTACCGTTGGTTAGTGTTTAATCTTTTTTGTGGAAGTAAATGTTAGGCTAATTTGCCATGGGTTTTTGTTTGATAAATGAGTTTAATTTAACGGAGGGAATAAATTATATATCCTAGTGTTTGTTGATTAACGTGAGAAATTGTCTCTGAGATATTACAGATTATAGTTGCGGTGTTCTTTACGGAAGTTAACGAAATTATTTCATAATATTAGTGTTAAATGTTATTTGTTTCCGTAATGGCGAGTCGTCCATATTTCCTTTAGTCGAATGGCCATTTTTAATCATTTTAACTTGCAGTTCTGATCGTTGCTTTATTAGCAATTAAAGTAATAAAACAAAGTTAATAATAAAAAAATCATCTATAAAAATTAAAAATTATTGCAACGTCCGAAGATTCAAGTTTTAGTAAAGGATTTAATAGTTCAATAAAGTCCTTAGATTTCAGCTACTTTATATGGACAGCGTTGTCATCATTCGTCATCTTTTGTTTTGTTGTGATATTAAGCCTTTATGTGTAGTCTGCGAAAGTAGAATGAAATTAAAACAAGAATACTAGGATAAATGGATTATTGGCAAACATACCTTTTGTAAGTTAATTGTAATTAGATTTTCTAAAATTGCATTCACGATAGCTAGAAAATGTATTGATTCCTGAATTAGAAATTTAGTGAAAATGTATTTAGAATGGGATCCCTAATAAGTTAAAGTGCAGAATATTATAATGCTTGTTGGTTTTATATACTTAATAATTAAATGATGTTTATGTTTGATAACCGAATTACGGATTATATTGTTGTTAAACGCGTTTTGTGAATTTAAATAACCACTAATGCGACCTTTGAATTATGAAGCAAACATGCAATCTCTAATCCAGCGAGACTGGCTAATAACCCAATTAAGTAATCGTCTAGTTAAGACACCTTTTTCGAACATATCACAATTGCAAAATCCAAAGAACAAGAGAAAATGTGTAAAAATGAGGTCTCCATAATTAATTCCTCTACTGTTACCATCCCCAAACACATTACAACCTCTACAATTTAAATCAAAAATTTGGTTTCACCAGAAAATTGTCCCACACAATTACGAATATGCGCTTGGGTAATTCTGAATCCTTTTGTTTCCTGTAAATAACGCCCACGCTCGACTGTCTGAAATTAAACTTTGTTTGCACAACCTCAACAAGTATCAGAAACGTTCGCGTTTTCCGCTTTCCTCGAATGCCAAATTATTAATTCTTTGTCGTTGATTTCGTGACCGCGAACTACAAGTTTAATCCTATTTGCGGCTAACAAAATGTCTTGAAATTTGCACTTTAATTGCAACATTTTCTAGTTAATTGTCGAGACCGCAATTTCAGGAAGCGTTATTTAGTTCTCCCTTGTTTTTAACATCCGTTCGTCGGTGTATTTTTTCGAATAAATTCGCAGCAGGTAATCCTTTGTGACAAAAAACCTTTTCCCCTGGTTTGAATTGTTCTTCTAGAAAAATTAACTGAAATAAAATTTCAGAGAATTTAATGATCCAAAGAAATGAATAAAAGAGAAATTTTTTGCTCCAAATGTTGCATCTCTCAGTTTTACAGTTTTTATCTGGAAGCTGGAAACTTTTACATGATACATATTTCACTTGTATAAATACGTTGTTTATCTTTTTTGAAAAACAAGAATAAATCAAAATAAGGCAACCAAACACTGGAATAAGAAGTAATAGACACCTACGCATATAAAGTTTAACTTTGTTTCTTGAATTTTTATTGCTGGCACTTTTGTTTTCACGTTTTCTTTCTCTGCTACATCGACAGTCGGGAGCGTTTTTTCTTGATCATTTAAGTCGGAATGAATTTCTTGTTTATTTGAGATAATTTTAGTTTTTAATTTATTTGTCTTTATTTTTCTGGCAGTATTTATATTTATTGTATTATTGTATCTTGTACAAGTATGTATTTTTGTCACGTGTGTATGTGTCTATGGCGTATTAACGCAGTAACTTTCTTTAGACTTAATATGTTTTAACTAAATTTGGCATAAAGACGAACCCAATTGAAGTTTAGCGTGGTCGAACCACACCCAGAATCCCTGCTTGTGGAATCTTGTAATCTTTCAATTAAGACAGTTCAGAAATTGCAAACTGCATTTCAGTTTGAAATTTTAGAGTGTAAAGATCTGTAAAGAAAAACGGTCTGCGTCTGTTACACTTCAAAGTTATGTTAAGGAATTCAGTGTTCTTACAACTGACGATAAGGTGTTGTATTGTACAGTGTGCGACGATAAAGTGACTGCAACGAAACGCTTTCAAGTTACACAACATCTGAACACGGTTCGACATCAAAAGTGTGTTGCCCTAAAATCAAAAAAACAAACATTGTTACCTTAACATATAACCTTAATAATTCGCGCGGTGAGTCCAGCAAATCGATCGAATTTAATAAAAAACTATGTAGTACATTAGTGGCTGCAGATATCTTGTTAAGTAAAATTAATCACTCGGCATTTCGTAATTTTCTGGAAGAAATTTCAAAAATTCCAATACTCGACGAGTCTACACTCAGGAAAGATTATTTACCTCGTTTATACGAAGAGACCATAAAATCAATTGACGAATCTACTGACACTACTGGAAGGTGCGTAGAAACTTCATTTCCTTCGTTTTGTTAGTAAAATTTAACTAATTAAAAACAGCAGAGCAATTTACGGATATATTATTTTCTATTTTGTTAGTTACATATTTAATCACAACAATATTTTTGCTTTATTAAAATATAATTTTTTTAAATAACTGTTTTGCGCTAATTGTTTGTAACCAACTACATGTAGTTCGATAAAATAAAAATCAAATTTTTGTTTTATAATTGGCGTTTTAAATTCGGAGAACAATCCCAAATTCTAACTATTAGCAATGGACGTTTTCAAGAGCACCAATCATTGTTCTGTGGAAAAATTGTTTAATGATTCGATGGCTATTTTGTGGCCGCACGGCATACAGTACGACAAAGTACTCCTGTTCGTCACCGACGCGGCACCGTACATGATCAAGGCTGGAGCAGGCTTACAAGTTCTGTACGAAAAAATGATCCACTTAACTTGTCTTGCCCATGCAATGCATAGAGTTGCGGAAAAAGTGCGGGAAATATATCCTAACGTAAACTCTATAATTTCAGATGTAAAAAAAATTTGTTTGTAAAGCTCCATATCACATACAAATATTTAGGGAAACTGCTCAAGAAGTGCCTCTCCCACCTGAGCCTGTAATAACAAAGTGGGGTACTTCCCATATAGGAACTGCCAGTCTTGACAACAGGCCCAAGCTTGGCTGAATATTGGATAACCAAATGTCGTTATTTCAACATTGGTCCAAGCCTAGGCCAACCTTCAGATCCCATGCCTCGGCTGCTTTGTCGTGGCCCAAGGGTCAACCAACACCTAGGTACCAATGCTGGGTTCTCTAATCTCTGCCCAAGTCAGAGCCAACCTTCAGCGCCCTAGTCTCGGTTTCTTACTGTTTGCCCAAGCCTCAACCAATTTTAGTGTTTTTAGACTTGGTTTCTTACCCTTGAACCAAGTTTGGGCCAATCTTCACATATTCTACCAAATCAAGCATGTGAGGTTTTCTGTCTTTATTATATCAGCTAATAATTAAATAAAGAGAAGAATGTGAGAAAAGTTAAACTAAAATACCTACATACATAGATTATAATTATTATTACTAAATATAAATTCAGCTTTCAAACTTTTACGCGCTTCGTTTCTTGGAAACAAGAACAGAAATGAAAAGTGAGTAACCCGGCAGCTGCAAGGGGAAGCCTTTTAGCAGCTTATTATTCAGTGTTCATCCGCCTACCATGAGTGATGTTACGTATGTTTAACCGTTTTGTAATATTATTAATAAAATAATTTTTATGAAATAGAACGTGTTTATTTAAAAAAAGCTACGCTAATAAGAATAAATACAATTATTAGCAGTAAACATTAAACTTGTATTAATTTTTTAAACCACTTTTCTTTAAAATTTAGTTGTTTAACACTTAAAATATTATTAATTTCATATAAAATCAGTCTCATGCTTGTTCTTGTGTCACAAAATGTTTAAGTTACGTTGTTATGTTACTAATAATTGAATGAATTAAACTAATTCTTAATAATTTACAATTTTCGTATTAATTTGTTTTCTTCATCAAAGTTATTTCGTACAAGTATTAATAAGCTATATTACAGTATTAAATATTAGGTTGGTCTCATACTCAAAGGTCAGAAATAACCCGGGGCTTCCGTTGGATTCCGAACCTATAATATCACTGATTGTCAGCCTTCATACCATATTAATATTAAGAGTGGCCCAATATTGGTTCTTTACCTTGCGCCAAGACTCAGTATTAGCGTCGGCACTGTATTGGTTTTCACTATTGGGCCAAGATGTATCACCAATCTAGGGCCATGACTGATTACCAAACTTGGCACGAAGTTATCATCCCGATTTTAAACCAGCCATGGACCAGTCTTGGATTTAAGGCTTGTACCAGAGTTGATAAGCATCGTCCCAAGCCTGCGCCAACCGCGGGCCCTTTGTTATTTCTTATATGGGTTGGCTTTCTGCAGCAGAATATTATGCAACTTATTTTGATATTATTAAAGCATTTGTAAATAAACTTAATAAACACGATGCACTATGCATACAAAGCGCACAGGATGCTTTTAATACTACGGAGGTGAGGGCAGAATTATTGTTTGTTTTGACAAATTTTGTGCGTTTAGCTAAAGTAATTCAGAAATTAGAAAGTCAGGGAAATTCATTAGATGAATCTCTTGAGCATGTAAAATTGTTAGGTGTTTCTTTGAATAAAGTAAAAGGGCCAAAGGGTTTGACTATAAAACAAAAATTTAAATCCGTTATAGACAAAAATCCTGGTTTTCACTTAATTAAAAGCATAAACGATGCATTATCTGGCCAAGACATTTTAGACGAGCTAAAACATTATTCGCTAGTAGAATTCAATTCAAATTATACAGAACGTAATTGACTTTATTATTAACTTTGCTGTCTACATATTTTGAGTAAAAGGTCAAAATTGTTGTTTATTATAATTTTGCTTCAGAAAAAAGTCCTATAAAGGAATCTTATTTCTATTTAATATTAATTAATAAAGTAAAAATTTTATAAGGCTATAAATAGAAATGAAGATGGAACTAAATAGCTAGAGAAGGATGTTGGTACGTTACTGATTCTCTTTTAAAGCACTCCGCTAACGCGTCGTGCTTTGAATCTCGGCCTCTGACTTAAAAATTGAACGTGGCAGAGCACTTGTAACAAAAATAATATTATCTTTACTATTAAGGAAACCGTTTGTTTTATAACAATTTATTTGCATTTCCCAGTAACAATACGATAAACTGTTTACAAACAAGGTATTGTTATCCAGAATATTTCCATTGCGCACTGCTTTAAGTAATTCCGGATTTAGCTGAGCATTTCATCCATAAACGTCTTCAATTAATCTTTTAAAATTTTATTTTAAAAATTTTTAAAAATTTAAAAAACAATTATTTTTGCTTGTTTTGTATTTTTAACGTAATGTGGATACAATGTGCGTACTTAAAATTTAAAATGTGACTTTCTCGAACACTAGCAAGAAACAACCACATGTTGATCCCCCCCACCTCATTACGAGGTTTCTAGTTATATCAGTTTTACACCCTGTATAACTCTACTTCTTTCAGGTGGGGCAATTCTGATGAGACCTGAGACCAAAAATGATATATAGTTAATCTAATGAATCATATTGTACTGGTGGCTGTGCTAACATACAAGGTGGCCACCTAGGAAACTAAAGAAAGAAAAAAGCAAATTGTTCTCAATTTATATATATACAGTGTGGGATATACAAGCGGGTTTTTTAAAAACCCTGAAACACGTCGAGTTTGTTTTTTAAAAATACACATTAATATGTTCGATTCACCTTCCGACTTTCATTTGTTTTTAAGTTATGACGTCATCACAAAAAAATTTAAATGACAATATAGATTTTTAATAGTGGTATCCGATAGCGATTTTTCTTCCCGTTATGATCATGCAAATAAATCATAAGGTTGCATAGCAAAAATTCTGAGAAAAATCGAGCTAAACTTTGTAAATGTTTGTTAGTTGTGACGTCATCACAAACAATTTAAATGACAATATAAATTTTTAGTAGTGGAATCCGATAGTGATTTCTCTTCCCTTTATGATCATGCAAAAAAATCATAAGGTTGCATAACAAAAATTCTGAAAAAAATCGATTTGATATATTGATACCATAAGAATTTAAAAAAGCAGTTGAGTTCGCTTTTTTTAATATTTCATACTTTAATCCCACCCTGTACTTACAGTTAACGTTAAGCTCATTACAATTTATGAACCTTTATTTTGTCTTAAACAAGTAATCTATTTATTGCAAATTCGGTCAGTTTAATTTAGACAGACCAAGTTTTTTAGGCATGCTTATTGTAACATTTTCACTACAAATACATTTTTTCTTGTAGTCGATGACGTAAGTTAAATTGCAGTTGTCTATTATGCGTAGGCTATTAAAATATATTGTTTAATGTCCTACGATTTGGGACAAGACCGTTTTTTTATTAAAACAATCAAGCGCCTTATCTTAAATATATGAATCAAATTCCCAAATATACATTTTCTCTATTATAGAAATGATAATATATTTTTTATCCCATATCTTTAATATAGAGACTCCAAACTCTTGTTTTATAAAATGCTTTGGTATAACTTTAAATAAACTAAATTTAATATTTATTGCTGTGGATTCTGTATCCAGAATTTTGGAAATTTTTGAGAATTTTGTGAAATTTTAAAATCTTTGTTAAAAACTAACACTTGAGAAATATTTTATCAACTTTTCCATTTAAAAATATTTTTAAGTTAGTTACTGGTGTGTCATTGATTATACAATCAATGTGTATACTTTTTAATAAGGTTAAATAATACATGTTTCTTTATTTATTATCAAACAGTTTACTCACCAAATACTTAAGAATACGTAACAACCAATTGTGCGGAAGTTATTGATATTATCTAATTCATTTATGATAAATTTTCAAATGAGTAGTATCAACGGCAAATGAGATTCTCTAAGGTTTTTGTTTATGTAAATAGATCATTATTATTGAAAAGGTTGTGTAATAAACTGTAATAGATTGAGTCAACTATTATGATTATGTTTTAATCTGCTATTATGTTTGTAAATAGTATAGTCATTGTATTAGATCGCAAGGTGACGTCAAATTGTGTAATGTGATGATGTAAATAGTAAGTAGTATATAAGCTTAGAAAAATCATATTTTAAGGCAGTTCATAAACGGCGTACAGATACAGTCGTCAAATTATTATAATGTAAAATAACACTTCCTGATATAAAGCGAAAGAGTAAAGTTGTAAATGATAATATTGTAAAATTTAAATAGTCTAGTCTTAAATAGACAGTTAAGTTGGTTGGTGAATTGAATACGGCGAAAATGTATAGTTGTTATAAAACTATAAAAGTGTTTATAAGGCTATAAAGAACCACCTAATTAAAATTACTAGCTAAAGTTATTGTTAGTCAATAAACCTTCGTTAAAACCATAAACTGGTGTTTTATATATTTAAACACATAAAACAAATAATCTTCGAACAAGGGAAATAGTACCCGCATTTAATTAAAACAAAGTGTATTACCAAAAGTGAGCTATCAAGATCAAGTGTGTGGATGGTGTTATATTGGAAGTCCATGCAAAGGAAAGTCAACCGAAATTGGAATCCAGGATTGGATCAGCATAAAGTGACATACGCTGCCAATGGTATTGGAGAAGACCAACTTTATAAAAGATAGGAATTTATTTCCTTTCTGTATCTGGAACCTGCGTTAGAAAAGACAATCTTGTAAAGTGCAATTAAGTGATTTGAACAATTTAGTAATTGTTAAAGTTAATTAGTGATTTCAATTTTAAAAGTGATTTCAATTTCAAATGTATATTTTTAAAACCACAAGAATCAACATTCTCCCTGAGCTGAGTCTTTCTTAATAATTTAATTCGGTTAATTTTAGTTATTTAATTGGCGCCCAACTCTCTTACGTAAATTTGAGCTAGTCAAGAACTCACGTAATATTATCTTTACATAACTATTGCATTATTTAGATCTATTAAAAGGTATTTTCTTTAATCATATAAAAATTTATAAAAGAGGGAAGTTGAAAAGCGTTTCCAAAGTTCACAGTCATTTTAAAAATCAATTTAATTATAAAATAATTATCTACAATCTAACAGCAATTATTCGTTATTTGAAAGTATTTGATGAAATTGAATATAATTAATTTTTATTTTTAATTAGCCAAATTCATCGCATATATTTACTTTGATAGTCAATGTGGGAAAAGTTCAAATATTTCTTTTTAAGCGAATTCATCATTTTCCTTAAATTGAAATTAAAGAATATATTAACAATTTATTTAGAAAAAAGGACGGGCTTTTGTTTCCTTTCTCTATAAATTCAATTCCCCAAATCAAGCATAAACAAAATTTGAAATGATTTATGCTACCAAAAATAGCCTCTATTAAGTTAATAATCAAGAAATAATTATCAAGCTGTCAGCAATAACATAACCTCACTTTGCTAGGTAAATAATATTTAATTTTAATTTAAAGAAAACTTTTAATTATCAGTTAGGTTTGCAACTTACTGTACAAGGACCTGATATTAACTAACTATATAAAGAATTTCCAACAATATACAGATGACTAATATTAATTCTCATTTTCTGACAATTATCAATAATAATACTCTCACTTTACTGTGTTTCAGCACTAAAAACAACACCGGTTTTTCAATGAGATATGGTATGGAGAAAACTTCCACTTCTTCCCCTCCTTTGAAACCAGCTGACTATACCTTGCCCATCGAGCATCAACTAAGGATCAAGCATTAAGAACACCTAAAACTTTTTCTTTAAATGATTTCTACAAGTCTTATATAATGAATATGACACCCAAACCAGTTTAATCTAATGCATAACCCTAAACACATTTTGTGGTCAATACTTCTTCTTTAATAAACTGTTGTACACATTTACAGCATCCTGAACATTTAGATAAAGGTATTTTACACTCTATAATTATTTAAATTTTATATTTATGAGTTTTCTCTTGTCGAAGTTTTTATTTGTACTCTTTTGTTGCAACTTTTTTACAACCTTCTTTGTTTTGTAACTCTCCCTGAGGGACGTTTTTTGTTCAAGTACCTTTCAAGACAACACCTTATTCAACAATACATCAAATTCAGTTAATCGTCTTGAAAAATAGTTGATTTGCTCACCTTTATAAGGTGTTCATTATTTTTGACGAAAGATTAAGATCAAGTCACAAATTACAATTCACATTGTTTAACTTTTTGTGAAAACATGTATAAAAATGTAACACAAAATTTACAATTTCTTTTTATTTTCTTTTAGTTTTGCTACAAACCCTGGATGTGTCAAAATACAAATAAGGAAAACTTTTCAATAAAGAACAAAATTTTATGAGCAAAATATAAATGGTCAGTAAATTATGTTGATAACGCACTCGCCTAGCAGAGACTGAAGTGAATCAAAACCAAGTTTACTAACGCAGTAAAAACTTTCGCGCGGCGATTACAAGTTGATCACTATATAACCTATTTGACTTAACTAATCTGCGCCACATAGTTTTCACTTGTATAATAATAATAATTGCTACAACCCATAACTTGGCCCCCAGATTATGGGGAAACCAGGCCCCAGAAGCTATGAAGCTTGTGCGGAAGGGGGGGGCGATTATTACTATTAGGCCTACCGTGCGGCTGCAACCGACTTACAGATGAAACAGCGCAAATCCCACAGCTAAGAGAAAACTGCAGAAAACCTTAACCAGATCTCCCGGTACCAGGAGTAGAACCTGGCCTGCTTGTGTGAAAGTCCAATACGCCTACTACCATACTATAAGGTATACTACCATATGCAAAATAAAGTGAAGAATACATTTCCGTGAAAAAAGAACAGAGGGTGTAATTTGAAAAATTAATCAAGTTGGCATGATCTCTTAAACGTTGCTATGCAACCAGCGTTTAAGGGTATTTTCTGAAGGGCCATTTTGAGTCATTCACAACAGTTTTTGGTTGATTTCTGTATCTTTTCAAAGTAGGGAGATATTTCGTGTAAACAGCATTTTGGGACACTCGGTACTACGAAAAAAAGAAAGCGAGTGGAAAGCGAAGTTTATGTTTTGGTCTAGAATAAATAAAAAAGAGGGCGTTACAAAGCTGGTTTTTAATGAAAAGTGTTACATAAGTATGATAAGAATAGAAAGTCTTTTAAATCTTACTCCCTACCTTTTTTTACTGCCTCCTACTTTTTTTATTTTGAAAAGACAATCTATAACTATAATGTGAGGAGTTAAATTTACTGATATAACCAAGGAGCCATCCAAGTATGGTAATAAATTTGTTTTAGCAAGATATATGGAATTTTTCTGATCTCGGACTAGTTAAACAGACTGTTAATTTGACACAAAATATCTTCAATATTAAAATGTTTCCAAAGGAACAAAACGCTGTTAGAACTATAAATTTCTGTTTTACAAAACATTGTTATGGTTTGGATTCTGATAACATGTTCTGGTCTTAAAGTTTAATGGTGTTTGATAAATTTATTATTGGTGGCAAGAACGTTATATTTAACGTGTGATTGGGTGAGTAGTTAGAGAACATGGTAGCCCCATCTTCAATTTTAGAACGATATGTTCATTTCTCGTTTCAAAGGAACAGTCTTCAAGTGGGTGGACGCACGACCGCGGGTAGTAGCTGAACATGCCTGGACTACTTTGGAGTCTAGCCCCTAGCTAGGTTTATTGTTTAAACCCGTATAAGAATGAATGGTGTAACCTAGCCTTCTTCAAAAATCCAGAGAATTTGTCTCTATGTGGTTACCACTTTTTTTATCTTGTTAAAGTCTAAGTGCCCTTTGTGTAATTTTTAAACTGCAACGTTCAAAGTTTCAGCTTTTATAAAAGAGGTTCAGAGTTCAACTACAACTGTTATGTTCCAGCATCTTTCGTATGGACAGTGTTTGTTTTTTATTGAGTTATTGTGATAATTAGTCCTTACATTTGTTAGTGTCGGCAGTACGGCAGAGTGGTTATAGTGGATTTCTATCGCTTAACATAGTTAAGTCGAGTTTGTGGCGGTCAGTAGTTGGATGGGTAAACCACGAGCGCAGTGTACTTGCCTATATGGCTCCGCTGCCTCGTCTCACATACACATATCCACTCTGCGGCTCGGTGTGTCCGACACCGCGACACCGAAAGGTATAAGAAGTTAAAGATTATGTATGTACATTTGTTAGTGTCAATGTTTATTAATGTTTAAGCAGACGTATAAGAGTAATTGCATTATTGGAAAAACCAAACTTTAGTAAGTCAACTTGTAATTACTCATTTTGAAATTCATTCACGATAGTAATAAAGTAAATTTGGTTCTCGATTTAGAAAATAGGATTGTATTTAGAATGGATCCCTAAATAAGTTAATGTGTAATATCTAGGAATGTTTTTAGGTTTCATGCAGTAATTAAATTTTTATTAATTTAAATTAATAAACTAAGTTGAAAATTAATAATCATTCGTTAAAGCTTGGTGCCGCCACCAATTTTTTGTAGTTTATTTGGAGAAATTTAAATAATAACAATAAGAGGCATATAATAACACTAACAAACAATTTGAGTGGCGCCCTCGATATTGTTCAATTGGTTCTGTGTCCTATCTGAAATCAGTAAGCCTTTGTAATTAACACCCATGACCTATGAAAATAATTTAAATAAGAAGACTCTGCCGGGAGCTATATTTTGAACAAGTATTATGATTTCTTTGTTTATTGGAGATTTGTTGTTAAAGAAATTAGTTTGTTACAAAAACATATAACTGAACTTTGACCTTTAAGAGCTGACATTTCTGCATTCTAAAAATATACATAGTCAACAAAAACAATCTAAATAATACCTAATATCAGTATGGATTTAAATTCCTTTTTCTTGGATAACATAAAGAAATCATATTTTAATATTCAAAACTACAAAAACGTGTTATATGCTTATTGCAACTGTTCTAGTATTCATGAAACTTCATGAAAATCTAACTACAATTTATTTCATATTACTTTAAGAATCAGAATGTGTGGCTGCGGGTACCTAACTACATATATCTTCCAGCTTTATCATATGTTTCGGCTTTGCTTTTAGTATACCCTAAAAGCTTTTATATTATTTTTGTACGTATCAAAATTTAACACCCCCTTTTTACGATTTAATTCTCTTTCTTATTTCTGACTTCTTTTTTAATAAAGCTCTTACTTCAAGCAAAAATTAAGCTTTCTCTGAAATCTCTAAATGAAAACTATCTAGGACGGAACTATTTTTAGGATTCATAAAACTAAATTGTGTTAGTTCAAGAATTTTTAGTTACTGCTTACTGCTTACGTAGACAAATTAAACATTTTAGTTGCTTAGGGAAAATTAAGTGCTTAACCTTGACCTACTATTGTTATACACTATTCCCACATACCCAAAGTTCTAGATTAATCCACTCTTGTGGGATAATTTGTTATAGTTACTTGTACACCCTCTTGAGATGCTTAATTTGGACAGGCAGCTTTAGAATGATTTCCTTAAATGTAGGTTTAAATTACGTGTCAAGGGATTTGGCCCTATTTGTATTTATAATTAACGATTTATTCGAGGTTTTCCCTGTCGCAAATAATTAATTACTTTATTTAAAAGCACTTGACGCTGCTTAGGTTTGATAGAGGAGATTAAGAAAATTAATCATTGGGGTACATATTTTTAAGGCAAATTTAATTTTGTTTTTTATATTACTGAATAAGTGAATACCCTTCAGACATAACTAAACGTAGCGTAGCATTCAAAATTAAAAGAATTACTTTACGAGAATTCTCAGACGACACTCATCTTATCTTGAACTAAACGATGATGTTTTGTTAATTAAATTGAACAAGGCGTACTGTTATTACGAGATGTGACATAACCGTGAATAGAACTTGGAGACTGGGTAATGGCTCCAAATTATAGTGAGATAACCTGTTACTAAGGAATTATTTGCAAATGATGATTGTTACTCCAATTTTAGTAAAGAATTATTAATAACACTACATAAATAAAGGGATTTTGTAACTATTCCCTAGCTACTCTAAAGTGTAGATAAATCAAAACTAAGGAACACTACATCTTCATTAAGGTAAGAATTCTTCTTGGCATTGTAACCATTAAACTTATTAGAAAGAGTTAACATTGATGCTCTTAATAACTTAATGTTCATTTTTGCTTTTGTGATTATAATTTGTGACACCCTGTATCTCTGTTGTTTCTCATAACTTAACGATTTGGGGATCGTTTATGCATTTTTTCAACTAGGTAAAGTTTAGTTCAATTTTAATGTTATAAATCATCTAGAACAGACAAAATATGTTGTATTGAAGGTGTATGCGAGTGTATAGCAACTTACCTGTAGAAATATAATTGCAACATAATATTAACAAGATATGTTAATTTTGCAGTCTTTTTAAATCTTCATAATTTTAAACCTGTTTGCTAAGTTGTTTTAATGGAAATAAGTAGAGTAACATTATAATCACAGAATTGATACACATCTTAATGTAAAGGCTGGATATTCTTGATGGCATCACATAAAAACATGTTTGACAAGCTGCGCTTTTCTAACATTCAATTAAATTAAAATTTGGCAATTTGGCTTGTATGTTAAAGTTCTTGGCATTTAAAAAAGATTCAGATAACCTTATTAATAATTAAATGTTTAGGTTTTTGTAGAAAGGAACGTGTGAAAAGGTGTTTTTATGAAATTAAGTTAATTATTAGTAATAGGAAATTGTCCTTTCATCGACAGTAGAATTAAGAGTATTATTCTATTTTTCAACTCAAGTGTTGTTTGAATTTTCTTTTCTATAAGTTTATATAATTAGTTTTTACATTAAGGAAAGTTTATAAATAATAATTGGGTTATGTAAAATCTAAAATGTCAAGTTTTTTTTGTTTGTTGAGGGAATTCATTTGTTTCCCAAAATAATATATAAAGGGAAGCCATTTTTTAACAATTTAGTATCAATATTCTATCAAAAACAAAAAAAAGACAAAATCACTTATATAACTTAAAAATTTTGTGAAAACTATTTGGGGACAAAAAATTACCCTTGATTCTTTACAAATTCGTGTGGTTTCCATGCCAAGAAGAATCAAGGCAGTTATTAAAACAAAAGGAGCCCTAAAATACTATTTAAGATTTATTTTTAATTATTAGAAATTTTCATAAGGTTTCATTAACATTTTCTTAACATACAGATTGTTGTAGGCCAAGTTTGATATAATTTGCATCGACTTTTGTGTTTGACAAGATATGGGTTTTATTTAAATTGATGCTTCATTGAAAATAATGATTTTTGTCTTATTCTCTTAGGTTAAAATGTTTGTTGTTATAAAATATGTACCTTATATCATACATATAAATAATAATTCTGTTTAACCACTCTGCATAAACCAGAACACAGTTTTTTTAACTAAGTACATTTTTGACCGCTACTGTAGTTGACAAAATGGCTTCAGTGCAAGATTTTAATGGGATTGGACACAGCAACCCTTTGTGATCGACAATAGAGACAGCCCGATGTTTGTTCGTTCCACCGTTGCTTGAGATTTTGCTCTCTTTTCATTAAACCAAAGTTTGTAAATAGACATAGAGGCGGGAGCAGTACGATAAATCTGGAAAATGGATTCCTAGGCGCTCGTACCATCGAATACCAAAAATCGCAATAAGATATATCTACCGGGAGCAGGAATATGATTGAAAACGCCAGCGAGAGGGTTTCAGGAGCAGCGATCGCTAACAGGAGTGGCGACAAGGTCGGCAATAGGTTTAAACAGCGCGGGAGCGGGCATTTTCAGTTAGGAGCACGGGTTACGATTAGGTTGACAGATTGACAAATAAATCTGAACATTTTCTCTTAGCACAGAAATATAAAAGATAAATAAAAATATAAAACAACCGATGTCGAACGACTCGAAAGAATTTTTAATTTCCCTTTGAAACACAACCACCCCCAGCACCATACGACCCCAAAAGAGGATGGGCAAAAAAATTTTATGCAGAAAAGACGAGGGGACGACGCTGGCATAGGTTCTGGAAAAAGATTTTCAGTCCGAGGTATCGTAAGGTGAAGGCGGTTTTTGGCGCTCCCGGTTTAACCGTCCGATGGTGGTCGAGCCTTTAAACTTAAGATAGGGATATTATTTGTAATCGACGCACCGAATAGGTCCTGATCGAAGCACTTTACGACAGCTCAACTCCGCGAATCGACCACCTAATAGTTGTCACATTATTAGGTTGCCCAAAGCAAATTTCTCGCTGGATTCGCAATACCATGAGACGAGAGCGGCCGATCCCGGAGGGAGGAGTGTCATCATTAGTTGAATAGCAGGTAGGTTAACTGCGAGAAAAATTTGGAATCTCAAGGAGATGCAATGTTTCAATCAGTGGTAAATAATTTTATATCTAGCACACACGATATTTTGCAGAAGCCTAACATTTTTGATAAATAAAATTCAACATGCAATATGATATAGCTACATTAGGGTACCCCTTATTTTTAAACTTTGTAAAAATTTAGCTCCCACCCCCTAACTTAACGGGATTTATAATCACTAGTTATAAAAATTAATGCGAATTTTCATTAATTTAATTACCGCGCGATTTCTTCCCTATTGGTACTCCCCGACCGAAGCCAACAAATGTGGCGGGACTTGATTTGAATGGTTTTGTCACCCCGATCTCGCAGTTATAGACCTGGAGTGCCCCTACCAAACCTTCGTGTAGAGTCTACCGAGTAGAATTCCGTTATGTAACCGTTAAGGTGAAGTTGTCTTGAACGTGAGCGGCTGTATTTTCGCATCGACGCTTTTTCAGAATAGTGGCTCTAGACGACATCTGAGGATCAGACAACTGGAACTGCACAGCAAAAGCCTTACCCCTATACAGTCATCTCCGAGGCACTACCCCGTGACATGCAGTTTCCCATAGCTCAGGTCCAATAGGTTTAATTCTCCTCCATTCGTCTAGGCCAGGAAGCAGGTAACTAGCACCATATCCGACCCTGACGACAGGTAAGAATGAAATTCACCCACATCGGACCCTCATGTTAGCAGAACTTCCTCCGCAACGTTTTTGTGTCATTGTCGAGAAACACGCGTAACTCTACCACACATTATTTTCTGACTGTGTCATCCGTTGCCCAGATAGTCTGTAGAATACTAGTTGTGTCCGACACCTCAAACGACTTCCCAGTCCTCTGTCATACTGGGCTAGTTTCGCATACTAGTGCGTCTATGACGGACACCTCGACTGACTGCCTAGCCGTTCACCCCGGTGGGTGACGATGATGAAAATTCTTCTGTCATCGTTCAGCAAAGACCAGCAACAACCCCAGCAGCAGCAGCAACAGTTCCAGCAGCTCGAGATACATTGCAGTCTTTTACTCCTCGTCTCTCTGAAGTTTTTGATAGGTGCAAAATCACACACGCCAATAGAAATTGGATTTACATAATAATGGCTGGTAATTAGGTGATCTTTTCTACGCCTTCGAAGAAATTTAGAGAAGCCAGACACACAGAAATTCAGTACATATTTAACCTAAAGGACTGCCAAAAATAAGTGTTGCACTGAAATGGAAATTTGCTCCCAGCACTCACAGGTGTTCTCTCCAGAAATCAGTAAGGCTGATCTTAATCTAAATACTCAATATTTTTAAAATTTTTAATTTTATTTCAGAAATTATTCGAATTACCTTTTGAGAAATTTGACTAAGATGTTTTTAAACAATTGCTGGGGTTGCCTGGATATGTCCACATAAACTTATCTAAGAAGAAAAATGACAGTGGTCGAGATAGGGAAGAATATACCACGTTTGAATGGAATTATACTATATGTTCCAATTTAAAGGCGTTTGAGGGTCGTCTAGGAGTTGTTGTCGATTGAACTGAAGTTTTTGACAGCCTGTTTTTTTGTTGATTGGAACACGATTAGGGGATAGGAGGAGCACAAATTTAACTTTCGGAAAATTACTTATAGCTAAGGGTCACCCTTACAGCTACATACACCAATTTCACTTAATGATTAAAACGAAAGATATAAAATTAAGTTCTAACATTTTCAACAAACACTAACGTGGACTAGTTTTCAGGATTGTAATTGTTGATTGACGGATTGAATATAACTCAGAATTCCATTACTGGAATTTCATTAGTAGATATTTCAATCCAACTTGTGATCCTACATCGCATAGTTTTCTAATTTATTACATCTCGAATCAAAATCTAAAACAAACTGCAAACACCTCGAACAATTAAAGTTTGAAAATCACAGTCCCTATCCATCGGGTGTGTTGTGATTACAAAGCATGCACTTACTAGTAGTACTTAATCGGGGATTCAAATCTCGGGTGGTAAGTAGAACAGTGTCATAGTAATGACGTATAAAAGGATTATCTGTGGTCGTAATGTTGACTCAAGAGCTTTCAAGTTCGAAAAAAAGGATTTTCCAAAGGATAAATGTATTTATTCAGTGTTGTAAAATGCTGATGTTATTTGGAAATTTTTATTAAATCCATTCAAAGTGAGCCTTATGTATTAGAATTACAATGTATTGTTTACCATAATAAAAAATTTCGTTGAGGATTAAAATTTTAGTTTGAAACGGGTTTATTTGAAAAAAAAGAGTAGCTTTAGGCATCAACTTTTCAGTAGCATGGGATTTCAATCAGTTACAATACATTATTTACAACCGAAATGTACTGAGTGTGGGTAGGAAAAGGTTGATAAAATATCAGCTTTCTGGTGTTTCACAATGTGACTCCCTGTAATTTATTTACGAGGTCTCCGATGTCATATTAGAAAATATAGCCGACAATAATAAATTAATATACGTATGTGTACTTTTCTCTTGGATTGTTTGAAAATATTTTATACAGTATTATTTATTCTGCTTTTTCTGCCAACTTTCATTTTATGTATCTTAGTATTTTCATAAAAGGACAACTAAATGCGTACTTGATAACAGAAAAAATACTCATCAATTTTATAACATAAATTGCACCCTTTTATACTTACAGATGTTTCAGTCAATATTTAATGTTTATCAGTGTCAATGTCATTTTTTTTTCTTCAAAGCTAGGTTTTTACTCCTTTAATAATTTTTCAGCTACGCACCAAGTTTTCATCTTGACTTTTGGTTACTTCCGAAAGCTTTCATGAGTTATTAATTATTAAACATAAGAACCTCGAAAGACTTTGTCTATTAGATATGTACAATATTGTAACGTCCTTTTTAAATAAAAGTGCTGTTAAATCGTCTATTAACAAAAGGAAATAGTTATACTAACACTAATTACGAACACAATTATTATAAACTTGCACTAGATATTTACAAATTGTTTATATACAATACAACATTTATGTATAACATTTATTTTATAATTAGTACTATTACACCTTGAGCGCGTCTAATTACTCATTGATGACTGACTGAACCCTCTTATGTGCGCGGCGACGATTTATATATCTCATATAATCTTTCTAGAACACGCTAGATTATACTGGTTAGTGCAGCTGTCGATGAGTCATACATTCCGCCGCCAGGATCGAATGTTCGACGGCGGCGTATAGGAGTCATTACAATATTATGCCAAATCGACGGATTGTTATTAAAAATAGTTATTATTTTAATGTAACAATTATCGCATTAAATAGAAGAAGAATAATTCTCAATATTATTATTAACATTTATAAACTTTTTATGCTTGATTTTATGCTTGAATTATCACTATAGGAATCTAGAAAATTTTCAGGAAAAAATCACTACAAAATATAGACCATCACCAAGTGATGAAAAACAGCTGTCGTACCATGGGGCAATATGCAAAGAATTTAATTAATTGTAATTGTCTTTCAAAGTGATTTAACTCCTCAAAAAAATGTTCAGATTGCTAGATAACAATGTGTTCGGAAAAAATTATCCAATAATGTTTATAGTCCCTTTTTGTTTTATTGAGAATTGCCACATTTTAAATGTTTGCGTAGCAAAGTACACTTATTTTGTAAGATTAAAAGTAAGGAATATCACATCTTAAGATTAACAACATCTGAACATTAAAACATCTTAAGATTAGTAATCCCATCCACCACTTCTTCGAAGTCGTAAGGAAATTGAAAAGCACTAAAAGTTCCAGATTTTCAATAGTTTCTTCTTTGGACTGCCTAGACTCTGAATCATCTTCTGATACTGGTGGGGGACTGCGTAAAAGACACCCACTTCTCAACGGTGGATAAATGGAGCTGTATAGTTTAGTTTGTGAATGATGAATTTTGTTGCAAATTGGAGTCTGTTTGAATATTAGTAAGTATAATGACAGCCTTTAAGATATTACCTTGCATTAGAGTCTTGTTTCTTTCTTGCCAGCGAGTCCAGTCAACTTGCAGTAGGTTTGCAGTGTGGTCCGGAACACTCAGGAAAATGATGGCTCGCTGGAGATATATGGAAGGCACCTAACAAACGCGAGACTTGGGAGCTTCTCAGGTGAAAGTAGATACAGTCTGTTTGATTTAAAGCGCCCCGCTTTGTAGCAACTTTATTTTCAGTCAGACATGGTATAAACCATATATATTATTAAATGGCCTAACATTCTCTCTGTTCTGGTCCAGAGAATTTTGTATTTACTAAATCCGCGTGAGTGTGATGACGTCATCGAACTTTTTAAATTACATAATAGGTATTTTTCTACTGAAATTGATAGAGTATTGTGTTTTCTTTCCAACCATAATAAATATTCATATTATTCATACTCTGACATAAGAAGATTTTCAAGAAAAACGTGAAAAATGATTTACAACTAGTAGGCTTTGATTTCTGGTTCTCCAATTAATAAAACAGAATTATCTAGCAAGCTTAGGTAAATAACGAAACTTTAGTTGTTCCAGTGGCGTATTTACAAATATTTCTCGGGGCAGGAGAGTACTCTATCAAAATACCAAATACTTAGATTTTCACATAACATAGATTTTGATATACATGACCTGGACTATTAAAAAAAATCGGAGGTGGCGCCATACCGTTAGCCCCCCCCCCCCCCCAAGATATGCCACTGAGTTATTCTGATGGTCTTTAATTTTCAATTAGGGAAAATGTAGAATAAAATATGATGCAAAAAGTTATTAGAAAAAGAATCCAGTAATAAAAAGTACGTCACGTGACCCTTTCACTAATGCAGCGGTTCTCAACCTTTTAATATTTAGAACCCAACTTCTCGAAACAGTTTTAACAGCGCTCTCCTTACATTTTTTGGAGTCTCGAACAACGAGGCTAAAATTCCGCAGGAATAGCGAAATTACGTCACACTTGGCAACGCTGTCGCCTCCACCGTATTCCACGCGTTTTTACGAGAAGTTACCTTTTGTGTTACTTAATATGTATTTACCTATTTTTAAAGATTGTATTTTTTGTATTCGCAGAATATATCTTTCTTTATTTTTGTTTCAATAAGTTTTTCGATTTTCTTGTCATGTTTTCGCGCCCCCTTTTTGTTATTTTACACCCCTAACAGGGGGCGCGCCCCACAGGTTGAGAATCACTGCACTAATGCAATGCATCAATAGATACCTATCGATAATTTCCTATTGCAGCTCTCTATCTATTAGTGGAATTCTAAAATAAGTTTTTCAATTTATTCTATTCATTATTTATGTTTGTACTGTTTTGTTCTACATTTTCCCTATTGAAGATTAAAGACCATCAGAAAACCTCAGTGGAGTATTTGGGGATGGCTGACGAGATGGAGCTACTGCCTATTTTTTAAATAGTGCAGGTCATTTATATCCAAATCTAAATATTTTGATTTGAAATTTTTTATAGAGTACCTATCCTACCCTCCCCCCGAGAAAAATTTGTAAATATGCCACTGGACAACTACAGTTTCGTTATTTATCTAAGCTTGCTAGATATTTCCGTTTTACTAATTGGAGAGCCAGAAATCAAAGCCTACTAGTGTTAAATCATTTTTCGCGTTTTTCTTGAAAATTTCCCTATGTAAGAGTATGAGTATTTATTATGGTTGAAAATAGAACACAATACCCTATCGATTTTAGTAAAAAACTACCTATCATGTAATTTAAAAAAAGTTCAATGACGTAATCACGCTCACGCCCATTTAGTAAATACAAAATTTTCTGAACCAGAACATAGAGAATTTTATGCTATTTAATAATATATAGGGTTTATACCATTTCTGACTGAAAATAATGTTGCTACAAAGCGGGGCGTTTTAAATCAAACACACTGTATAATAATTCTTTTGTTTCTGTTTGTTATAATAATTCTTATTCTACTTGATATTTTGAATTATCTTCTTGTTGCAGGGCAAAGGATACCTCGCCAGCTGTGGTTCTAATGAAGCCCAGAAATGTTAGCTGTATATTTAGCAGACTCCATTAAAATTAAGAGACATTCCAATTAATTTCCATTAGACATTCCATTTGTCTAATATAATTTAACATTAGGTTTTGAGATATAAATTCTTATACAGGTACTACTAACAGATTAGCGTTGTTTAACTGGTTTCTGCGAATCTGTAGTGTCTTCCAATTAGAAGAACACTGTTAATATTAATCAGACCAGCATGAATTCGGATTTTGTGATCAGCTGGATATGCATATTGATGTATATGGATGTGATATGGATGTGTATATTTCAACACAATACATAATTCTGCAGTTTGATTGCAGAATTCTAGAAATGCGACTGGGTTAATAGAAAACGAACAGGACCTACTAGAATTGTTTAAAATCTCTAAACAATCCAAAGATTACAAATCAAGAATTTCCAGCGAATCGTTTAGATTTTGCACAAACTATCAAGCAGATTTTCAGCTTCATATCGTCAAATAAAGGTTTGTCTATAGTCATTATCAGATTACGTTTTCCTCTTCAATTTATTCTTGGCCAGAATGAATTCTTTGATCTATTCTCAGTAGTGCTAGTGGTTAACTACTGCTCTTTGGTCAATGCACTGTCCAGAATCAAACTTCCCGTTGAGTAATTTTCTATCCAAGCTGGAAATGTAAACCGTAACTTTTTATGCATTGGCAACACCTTGACCAAATTACTTCTCTCAGAAGAGCGTGCCGAATGAACGGCAACCATTACCAACCTGTGTTTTCAGCATCTTCTTGCTTAACTGTGCTGGAAGCATCTTTGCGTCTTGACTGCTGTGTTTTTTCATTGAACTTCTTTTGTGACCGTCGTCGACGAACCTGCAGGCTTGATGAAGGTTGAGGTTCATCAGCTTACACAGATCTCAAAAGCTCTGAAATTTAACGAATGCAAAAGGATTGATGTGATCCTGCTTATCGTGTCTTTCACTTGCTATCCGTGCCGTTTTTGATTTCTTGTTGTCCAAAAATCTAATTTAGAACCGAAACCTTTTTCTGAAGGCCGGAGGTCCTCGACTCGTCTATTTGATCTATTAGAATCATCATCATCAGTTGGATTTGATTGGAACTGTAGAATTATTTTTATTTTGATGAAATGGATATTCATCTCTACCATTTTTAATTATCATAAAGTAAACAGTAGTTGTTGATTTTTACTTATTATTAGCCCAAACTGCGCCATTCACCTTTTTCTTGTTTCCTGCATATCTACAGACCACCAGTAACACCATATCAAAGATATCATGTAGATATTTCACATTGTAATGAAAGTTAACGTCGCGAACACACAATATATAGGAAAACATACTATGTATGCTCTTGCCTCTCTTTCGTTATAAAATTATATAATGATGCAGTTGTAAGTAAATAGAATTGATCTTCCTAAAATAATAAAGTTTTGTATTAATATAATCAGGAGCGTGCTGGGTTCTCAGACCAGGCCAGGAAAAAACTTTAGGTTCAGGCCACTTTAATTGCTATTTTAAGTAAAATTATTATTATTCTAGTCCCAGAAATACCGCCAAAATGCGTGCTAGCTAGTTTTACATTGATTAGACGTTTTCGACTTTACAATACCTATTATTCTATACTGACTAATTGGATACTGAATATCTAGTAAGATAGAGATTTATGATTCAAGTTCGGTATAATGTCGGACGTTGCGATAGTAATGCTTTGTAAATTAATCTTTACAGCGAGTTGGAAAGTTTGTGGGGCGAGCGACGAAAGACCGAGCCTCCATAATCCAGTGATCCCAGTAAAGATTAATTAAAGAAGCACATACGTGTCGCGTACAAAGTTTTATGTTCACCCTCACACAGCATTTTTTATTAATTTATTGTATATTTTTTATAAAAAGACATTTTGTAATCAAAGGCGGTAGGACGATTTATAGGTAGACGTTGTCGTGGTGTTGTGGTTAAACAAGAAAGTTATGCACATGCCCATAATAAACCAAAACCGTGCTCCAAAACAAAAAAACACGCATATCTCTAGGTCACTTCCATGATTTTTTATTAAATTTTGTATTAAGTTAAGAAATATCCATTCTCCAGAAAATAATATCTAAACTTTTAACAGTTGGTAATCAGCAACACCGCGAAGATCTGGACCCTTTTCATCATAACTAATGTAAGAAAAGCTTTTAACAGCCAGTACTTAAGGAATCATTCTATAAGTCTGTACAAATAACTCAATTTGTAAAAATTCCGACCGTCCTACATAAAATTGTTTATATCTTACAAATTAGAATCGAAGATCTGGCCCCTTTAGTAGATGCAAATAAAGTTATCTATTTTTCATTTGCACATTGTTTGTTGTTTATATCTGTGATACAAACATATAACCAAGTAAATAACAACCAGGGCGTTATAAACGAGCATTATCATGTATAACGGCCGCTTAGCATTGACTTTGTTATCGACGCCGACTGCACGTTCAAAATAAATGTAAACAACGTCTGTAGCAACACCAACAATTATAAATTACAATTGATTTTTTACTCGTACGTATTCTCATGAAGGATAGAATATTGTAGGCGTTTAGTTGATTTGGAGTAATTCATAAAATCTTTACTTAGAAATTTGAACCAATGTTTAGTTTCAAATGAACCAGTTCAGTGAAAATAAAAATAAATTATCCCGTGTAGCCTTTATCATTACTGAATTCGCTTTGCATTGTCGTCAAAAAACCGGATGTTGATCCAATCACAGCCTTTGTAGTGTAATGTCTAGCGTGATGGACTTTCACCCAATCGGCCCAGCTTCGACTCCTGTTACCGGCAGATCTGGTTAAGGTTTTCTGCAGTTTTCCTTAGCTGTGACACAAATGTGGGATTTGTGCTGTTCCATCTGTAAGTCGGCTGCAGCCGCAAGTTGGGCTTACGTAATAATAATAATCGCCCCCTCCCTCACGTACAAGCTTATAGCTTCTGGAGCCTGGTTTCCAGGTTATGGGTTGTAGCAATTATTATTATTATTAATAACAAAAATATTGTAAATGTTTAGAGATTTTATAAACTCAGGGAGGGTAATGACTAACGATTACGTTGAAAGTAATAATGCTGAATTGGTTGAATAGTGGAGTTGATAAATAAAATTTAAAGCTATATATCGAAATTTGTAATTCTTATTGGTCTAGAATTATTCTCAACACAATAACACAGTATTACATTCTGGCCCTTTTACGAAGTATCAGCTGTTCTTGATTGTGATTTCCATTTATTGTTGCGTTAGTACTCAACTCATCGTTTAGGAACAATTGGGAATACATAATTAAACTACTTACAATAGTTATTTGTGTATGAAGGATGTAAAGAGGCTTTTATGTCCGGGAGCGTTATTTCTAGCCTGAGACGTTAGCCGAGGTCTAGGAAAAGGCTGTGCGGCCATAAAAGCAAATTATGCCCGCTATACATACACTATTTTATGCACAGATTAAGTATTTATCTCAAATCTATTATTGTGTAAAAAATATAATTAAAGAGTACGTAGCTACATCAAGTCGTTGTACTTGATGTAGCACACTTGAAGTACAAGTATTCCAAAATATTTAGTTTCAGTGTATTTCATTGTTGATAAGTTTACAAATTAAGTATATTAAGAACAAATCAAGCTTTATAAGAAACAGCCCTGACTTTTAATTGACGTTTTCTTATTGCCCGTCGGGCCATAAAAAGACATTTAGATGAGTCTATAGAATTCAACTATATTCAACCAAGAAAACAAGAAATGAGTCACCCGCGTAATAACCCATTAATATCCAGCTGAATAAACAATACGAAACGAAAACACGTTCATCTGGCATCTATCACTGCATATAAGTGCCGCATCGCAATCTGTAATCATGTTTAGTTACTCTTCATACAATTGCATAAAAGGGAGTAGGGGACGCAACTGAATGTTGCACTACCTTTGCATGACACACTCGCAGTGAATGATATCCATGTGATACCGGATAGCTTTACTCATTTTCAGCACGTAATTTGTGATGACTAATTTCTTGTATTTTTGGTTGAACTATAGCAATAATAGTCTAATTATTATGTATCTGTGCATAGCGTGCATAAACATAATTTATTAATTTTCTAGAATCGGTCAAATGTGTTTTCTCAGAACAGGCCATTAGGTAAATAACTTAATAATGAAGAAATGCGCTTGACAATACAAAGTATAATGTAAAGAAAAATGTTTGTACTTAAATAGTTAATTAGGTATAGGTAGGTATTAGGTACTAGGAGGTGCTTATCTACTTATTATGTCTTTTTTAACAACAGTTTGATGATTAGTCTTCAAAGAAATCACAGCAATATTTTTCAGAATTAATACTTTGGTACATATACTGTTTTTAATTTTTACTATCCCAACCCCCAGGTCACCGGGAATTGTCCCGGTATCCCGGTGGGCCAGCACGCCCCTGAATATAATAATAATAATAATAATTGCTACTACCCATTTCCTGGCGAACCAGTCCCCAGAAGCTATGAAGCTAGTAAGGGAAAGAGGAGCGATTATTAAAATTTAAAATTATATATAGTACAGTCAAATAAGGTGAAATAAGGGGTAAACCTCAAAATGAAAGTAAGAAAGCTGTATTTCTGCATGAACCTTTGTCTTGACGTTCTGAAGACTGGCAGAAAAGTCTCCTATAATCCCGTGTCCGCGTCACAAGATATTAAAGGTCAAAGGTCACGAAAATCGGTTTTTCTCAATTATCTTGTTTTCTATGCGTCATATGTCATTTAAGGTTATTATGAAACTTGTAGATCATAAAATTATCTACAATTTTTATTTTGTGCATTTTGTCGTATGATCAACCGTTCTCGAGATATAACGCGGACAGTGGCACGCGCGCACGTAAACTGCGGAGCCAGGTATATCGTTCGGTATACAAAGTTAATTATTGAATAAAATGGCACAATATTAAAATTATTATTTTTTATTCTTTTATTATTAATTAAAAACTGTTAACATCGAATAAAAAATAATAATTTCAATATTGTGCCATTTTATTCAATAATTAACTTTGTATAACAAACTATATACCTGGCTCCGTAGTTTACATGCGCACGTGTCACTCTCCGCGCTATATCTAGAGAACGGTTGGTCATACGACAAAATGCATCGAATAAAAATTATAGATAATTTTATGATCTACAAGTTTCATAATAACCTTAAATGACATATGACGCATAGAAAACAAGATAATTGAGAAAACCCGATTTTCGTGACCTTTGACCTTTAATATCTTGTGACGCGGACACGGGATTATAGGAGACTTTTCTGCCACGTCTTCAGAACGTCAAGACAAAGGTTCATGCAAAAATACAGCTTTCTTACTTTCATTCCGAGGTTGAATCCTTATTTTACTGGAGTAATAGGCTCATCGTGCGGCTGTAGCTAACTTAACAGATGATTTAGTACAAATCCCATATTTGTGTTACAGCTAAGGGAAGCTGCAGAAGACCTTAACCAGATCTACTGGTACCGGGATTGATTTTGAGAATTTCTTATTTGAAACATTTAAAAGCATCCACTCTTCTCGACGAAGGAAGTAACCTGTAGACCTCGTGTTATTGCAGTGTTTAGTATGTTAGAAATCTCTTAAAGAAGTAGAGGATTGAAATGACTCCAAGGTCAGCTAAATTTAAGTAAATATCAAAGTTTTATAATTTAGAATATTAGTACCAAGAGGTACAAGGAGCAAACTCGTACCTAGCTTAATACGAACAAAATAACTAGTAAAGGATGCCTTTGAAAGCGCATATCAGCCTTCGGTAGGTCTCTGGTCTCTTCTTTACACACAACACTTTGCTTTATTTAAAAGTTATGCTTATTATCTAACCGTACCTTTGCAACCAGAATAGAAAACCTTCCACATTTATTATCAACTGGATAATTTACTAATCTACTCGTAAGTAACCATTTAAAATCAGTATTGAACTAATTGAATTTTGGTATCCTCATTTTCTCAATTAGTAATGGCATTTATAACTAGGTATTTCATAAATTAATTATTGATGTAAAATAAGTCTCTTTTGTAAGTTCAATCATTCATTCTTTGCTAAAGATTTTTGATATTAATTTCGTGATTCAAAATATGACCTTAAGTTAAGTTAGGTAAATTGCTAGAAGGGGAAGTAATAGTTCAGACAAATTAATCATTGAAGAAAAAGTTGACAGATTAGCTCCTATAGATATAGAATAAATTAGATCCTTGTACTACGATGTGATACAAAGGACAACAACGATGAGCTAAATGTACCACTTAAAGTGGATTAAATTTATCATTTTAAGTTTTCAATAGTTTATTTCATATTTCTTTCACTCTCATAACACTCTGAAGCACATCCATGTAGTTCCGTGTGAGGTTGAGGCAACAACTAAACCCAGGGAAAAAATAGTATCCGTGGAATATAATTCAGGGGATTATAATACTTGAGGAAAAAACGGACGCGGAATAACATCCGGGGAATAGCGGCGAAATAAAACTAAACCCCAATTTCTGGCTCTTGTTTATACAAACCGGTAAAAGGTAACTTGGCCAGCAGAAAACTCCACTATAGCGGAACTATTTCTCCTTTCTACTAATTTTCATTACTAATTTTCATCTTGTAACCTTAATTTAGTACTTTAATTAGAATTGATAAATTTTATAAGGCTGCATTTACTGTATTCTCATAGAGCGACAGAACAGAGTCGTGGATAGATTAATTGTGAAGAATTGAATATATTAGTCGAACAGATATGAACAAGACAGTTATGACATTGAAATCTAAAGTAATCTCAGTGGTTAAGTTTTGTGTCCAAGAAGCGTTTTGATTAAGAGTGGGTATTTAGTATTTAGTTAAAATATCGAAACAGTTAAGAAACTGATTGAGTACCGCTGGTCAAAACAGCATTTAAACACTTTCATGCAACTACTTATGATTCACAATACCGCTACCTAACTGACGATTACAGCCAAGCAACGAATGCGAAAGATTGTTTATTTTTCACGTAGTTGGGTGGTCTACATGTTTTTCAGCAAGAACCTGTACTAAAAAACTTAAATTGATTCAACATATGGTAATACTTGTAAATAAATTTTATTATAATTTTCGTATATGACAACCGAAGTTTCGAGTATCTATATCGGCATTACGTTAACACCAAAAAGCCCTAAATCCACCAAAAACACGCTTCATAAAATTGAGAAGAGGATATTAAAACGTCTGAATGATTTTATTATCTAATACTGATAGCTACTTATTGATTTCCATTAATAATAGCAGACTGAACAAACAACTGAGAATACTGATAACAGATAACAAATCAGCATAAATTTTTTCAGCAGATATTCACGGTATCTACTTTAAGGATTAAAAGAATCTAATAATACCACCATTATTGGAAATAACGGAAAAATTATAACCACTTTTAACAAACAAAAGAAAAACATCGACTAGTAATTATTACACTCAATAACATTTCCTTTGAGTTCAATTAATACCACTCCAGGCATAACAGAAAATTAAATGATAATAAAAAAGGATATTGAACCTCCTGCAAAAGAAAACTTATAAATGTAACATTTTCCTCAATTTTCAAATAAAACGCAGAAAGTTATTTTCCGATTTTCTCTTGAAATTTGACAACTGTTGTTGTTTTTACATACATTTAGTTTTATTTGGTTCGTTCACCTTTGAAATTGCTTTTTATCACTTATTTGAATAATACGTTTGCCGTTGTTTTAGAACACTAAAAATTTCTCTGGTGTAAACAAAATTAATTAAACTCAAGAAACAATTGGGAATATTGTCCGTATGGAATTTAATCTCGCGTAACCTTTCTGTAAATATTACAGGTTTCTCTCGAAAAGAATTTTTGTTTAGTGACTTTATAGTTAGTGAAACTGTTTACTTTTAGTGATTTGTATTGTAGCGGCCTTTGTAAATAAAATCGGGTACATGTATCTAAGAAAAGGCTTTTCTGATTGAATTAACGCATTTTTATTAAATAATATTGATTTAGCATGATTGGATTTATTCTTTTTCTGCTAGTTCACTGCACCTAACACTCATTTTCCAATGAGAAGGAAACACAGAAAAGATAGGGCAATATGAACAAAAAATTTCCTCTAAGGCATGAACAGTCCAAACTTTATTCTCATTTATGTACTATGCAAATCCAGAAGTTTATTGTGCATTATATTTGCAAAATGTAAATTTCCACAACTGCAGTTAAAATTTACATACACTTTTAGGCAATTGGGAATTTAAAAATGTCCGTAAAAGTCTTCTCATGTGTACAACGAGCCATTCTGCTTAGTAGAGTATGGATATTCAGTCAGTCTTCCGAAGTTTTACATAATGTAATTGAATCGCTGAGAAGAAGAAAAATTCAAATTATGTGCGTATTAATTAAAAAAACTGATAGTATTGCAGATGAATGATGAAAGATAGGTCAGTATACAGAGTGCCCATTTAGTACGTAATTCTAAACTATTAAATATGAAAAATACTTTCAATATAATATAAGTTTCTTGGTCGCCAACTAATTACATATAATGGTGAAAGTTTTAATACTAATACCTTAAATTGTTTCCGCAATAAAGGATGAAACAACTTACAGACTCCCACTTACAATTTTACTCTTCGACAAAGATAATAAAATAATGTTGAATGATTCCTAAAAACAGGTTTCTGTTTATTGTCGTCAAGACATCGCAATAATTTCTCAAATTTGGTTTTTTGGGCCATTTAAATTTCTATTTCATTTAATTCCAATGCGAAAACCAGGTTAATTCGGAAAGAATTCGAAGTAAAACTTTTATTAACATGGTTTAAATTAGTATATCAAATAAATAAATATTGACTATACAAATTCTCAAACAAGAAGAATAGACGGATAATTAGATAAATACCTATTTACAATTCGTCTAAGGTCAAATGCCAACAAAAGAAACGTTACTAATTGCCAATGATCCTCCAAATAATACCAGATCGTTACATTTAACGATAAAACTGTCACAAAAACACTCTTATCACAATTTACAAAATGGAAACATGATAATAATGTTCCTTTTTAACAAAACAGCTTGGGGTAACAATACGTAATTTAGCAAAAATTAAGGGGATTGGAGGTTAGTTCAAATGAGATTTGGTGCGGTTAGACGCATCACTCTTCGCGCTTAAACGCTTAATGTAATGATCACCATGCCTTGGATAAGATTTAGTATCCAAAGCAACATAATGCTGTGATTCCAGCACTTATAGTTGAATATAAGTCATTTGGGTTGTCTATATATTTAGGGGTTTGAATTCAACTTGAACAAATCTTAATTAAATAAATTAATTTGTTACTTAACAAGTAAAGGATACACTCTACATCACTTGATAATAATAAGAAGTAGATCTTAAACACATTTTCCACTTAAAACTGAAAAATTATTTGTTTTTTGGGCTATTTATTTATAAGAAGAAAATTTCTGGAAAACGTATTGGAACTTTATTTCTGGATGGAAGGAATTTTAAAACAGAATATAATGGAAACTTGGAAATGAAATCACTAACTGATTTGATGTACTCACGTCTTGGAGTAAACATGTCCAATATTTAATAATGATAATTATTTACAATACAATTTTCACTGGAAAGATCACTTTAAAAATGTGTATCCACCATCACAACAAATAAACAGGTAAATTTACCGACTATTACAGAAAACTGCCAAATAATATAGTGTTTAAAAATTTTCGAGTGGCGCAAATATTTTTGAATTTAAAAATTTATTTTCAAACTTTAACTTTATTTTTGTTTGGTTTCTTTCTTTTAATTATAATTTAAGTTCGTGGGATTGATAAAATAAAAACTAATCAGGAGAAAGGGAATTAGACTGTCTCTTAATTCTTATTTTAGTAAATCCAACTGACACCAATAATTAATTTAAATTATTCCAAGTTTGTTAATTGAATCCATTTTAGATAGTAAGAAAATTTTTTTTGTTTTCGTTTCTCTTTCTTAAACTTTCTTCAGTTTTCATTCTTTTTATGTGTTTATTAATAAAATAATATTTTTAAATGTTCAAACGGAGATTTATTTGTGTATCTTTTTTGTGTCCATTAACAGAATTTTACAGGAATAGGTTGAACAATATTTAATTATTTTGTCAAAGAGCGACCCGCCTGAAATTTTCTCATGCAATTTTCCTGAGCTTGTGTTCGGACTTTAAAATCATAGTCGGTGCAAATTTTCTTTTCATCACAAAGCTAAGTAGTGTTTGTTTTTGAATAACTCTTCGTTTGCCTTGCTTCCTTTAAACATAAATGATAGTGGTCTTCAATTTAAATAAATCTATGATCAAGTGTTGTACACAAATAGACAAATGATTAAATATTTGTTTATCGAAATACAAAGATTTCCTATCTAATCCAGCCTTATATAAAAACTTTATTCTTAATCAATACCTAGTATCAATATCAAACGTAGAGAAATAAGAGAGCGGATTTTTATACACTGCAATAAGCGGAGTATCATACGGAATATCTATTGTTATAAATATTATAATAGATTAAATAGATTATGTACTAATGTATTTCTGGTGGAACTTTCATTTTACATCTCATTGATACTACGATGTTTGTGAAGGTAAACTGGGTCTGCCTAGGATATCCCAAAATTTGGTCACCCCGCCTTACCATATTAAGGTTTGATGAGCCCCGACAGAGCCCCGACTGACTCTTCCTAAAAATAGAGATCTAGCTAATACCAAATAGGAGGTGGGGTTGTCTTAGTAATGAGACGCTCTATATTCGCATACGTATACAATTGGAATCTAGAAATCTCAAATATCTTATTAACATGCTCTTCAGAGTTGTTAATTATCACCCCCTCCTACTCTTTTGCTTCCAGTTCCTTCCATGTTCAACATGGATATTTCATAATTTTGAATCTTTATGCATATTGTTCATATTGCGGTGATATAAAATCACCGTATTGAAAATTTTGCAACAACGGAACGGAAACGTTAAAAATAAATGTTTCACACATATCAGATTTAAATTAAGAGAGACATGTTATGTCATGGGCATAATTAATATAAAGGCTATACATAGGACCATAGTTAGGTTCATTAATACTTAAATTAAAAACTAAGATTGCTTAATCATAAATACGTTTATGCAACCCAAGTTACACTTTGGGACGGTTTCCCACTTGTTAGGGGGATAAATATTTCCATATTTAAATTTACAGATTACGATGTTTAGCGTTAGATAAATTTTTCTATATTCCACGACACCAGCTCAAGTTTATGTTGCTAATTAGCTGAAAATAGATTAATTAGGTCAATCTTGTTGTGACTTATACAATACAATTAATTTTTGAATTTGTTTATAAGATTTCTAATCACTTCAATTAATGAAGGTATTAAATCCTGTCGTTCGTGTTGATATGACTCTTATAGACTCTTATCCTGTTTTTCCTCACCATTGTTTTGATGTAAGTGCTTAGAGCATTGTATGCTGGACATCTTGAGCATAAATTGTTAAACATTGACTTAATATTTAAGCTGGCACTTGTATATGTATTAATTGGTGTTCGTACTCTAAAATAAATTATGTTTATAGTAAATTGTAAAGATGTTTCTATGGAGAAATTATTTGTATTACCTGTGTCATGTGTCATGTATTCATGTAACTAGTTTGTAAAGGATGAACTTTGATTTGTTGATCTTTATATGTAATTAGATCGTAACGAGATATATACATTGTCAATCGTTTTTCTTGAATATCTTCGTTATGATACATTTTGGGACAATGAATACTTTTTTGATCTTCGTTTCAAGGGCTACAATTTTGTAATATTAGATTTAGGATTAGTGATGATCCAGAACAGCTGTGCCAGATTAGTGACGTCACAAGCTTACTCGGTGTTCCATTGTTTTGAAAAAATGTCATAGTTTTCTTTTGTTCTGGCATAAACTATATAAGTTGGGGCAAATTGTAACAAAGTCAGTCGATAAAACATTCAAGGCGGAATCTATGCCTGGCTCCGGATAATATCTGTAATAAATTTGAGGTTATATTTCAACCATACGTTTTTGACACAAATGTCATTGTATAAATAAAGTTTAAATTAAACTAAAAGTGTTACCCGAACATTTTTGAAAATTGAAAGAAGATATTAGTGTTGTTTAACAATTATATAAAGTGAACGTGATTGTTTAAATAAATTCAAGTAGATTTATTTTCATCATCGATCTTTGCATCGATAATTTATAAACAAGAAGTCAGATGATGGTTTCATCGCAGTGTTACCAATAAAAAGGATTAACTTTTAAAAAGGGGAAAATATATCGTAATATACAAGGTTGGTTATAATGAATGATTCTTGTTAATTTCATGAATAATAACTAACTTGTAAAGTTCATCCTCAAATATAAAATTATTTGGTTTAGTTCATGAAGTTCTTTTGAGAATTTATTTGATTTGAAGTAAATAAAACAACTAAATTTCTTTTATATAAAATTTATTTTCATTTGATGAATATTTTTATTTATAAACAAATTTCATTTGTGTTGGTCTGTTCAAACGAATGACTGTACTGATTCTATGTCAGGTCACTAAAACTATTTCTAACGTTTGAGCAAACATGAGAATTTATTCTCAATTTTCAATTGTATTATTTTCAATAACATTTTTTTACTTTGACTTTCCATTTGAATTTTTATTTTGTTCGTTAAATAAAGTTTATGTGTTTTCAATTTTACATATGTGTTTAATTGATGTTAATATAAGCATCCAGCGTTCTTTTCTTTTGAATTCAGAGTTTAGTAGTAGTTGTCCAGTTTACAGGAGTTTTAGTGCTTACAATATAAGTTTTTCTTCCTTTCCAGGTATAAAAGTAAATAAGAGTCTCTCGTAATTCAAATAATTTATGCTTTACTGAGCAAACCTGAGCTAGCTGAGAGGAATAAAGAAAAATATCTGTGGTGTATTCTCATTTCAATCCACCGTATATAATTTATTTTTATATTTGAAACGGTGGACATATTGTATTTTATTTTATCTTCAAAGATCACCGCAATATATAATCTGCAAATTAAATGATATGGGTATTTGGTTATTTGAAAAGATAAATGTTCCACAAAGTTTGAAATAATCAATAATTTTCTTTTCAAGAAATTTGGTTCAAAAGTAATTTCAACGCCTGCTTCACTGCTGTGTTCAAGTACAACTTTTTATAAAAAAAGAGCTACACTTCTTGTTTTATATTTAGTTTCAATCTAAATTTTCCAACGTGAAAGTTAAGACTAAAACCGAAAGTGCGATTATAGGGGTACTCCAAGACTTTTAACTTTTTAAGTAGTAGTTCCAAACTTCAAAGTTTCGAAATTTTATACTACAACCCTCCTCTATATACAATACTTGTTAAAGGCGGTTTTAAGTTCTCTACAACATAGAAGAGCCAATTGTATCAGGAAACTTATAAATTAATTAAATTTCAATTTTCGGGACCTTATTAAGGGACAACCAAGCATTAAAGCTCTTTTACGCGATTTAAAGATTTCTTTCGCCATCCTCAACATTTTTCAGTTATATTTAATTTGGTTTCATTCTCTTCTCAAATCTATTTCAGATTGTTACGCAGTCTTTTTGTAATAATTAGACCATTTCTGTTGCTACTGCTGTCGAATTTCCCAACATTATTAATTATTCAGTTTTGAAGCACTGACCGTATAGTTTTAAAGCCCTGCATTATTCAAGCTTTATCCGAGCATAACTTGATTTGCCATTACCTTCGATCAATTATCCTTTTCGATTATTCGACCATATAAATTTATAATAATACATTAATGATAGGTAAAATTGGATGACTTAATAAATTTACGAATTAAATATTCGACTTCTTTTTTGTTGAATTTGTAATATCTGATATTACCCATATTATACAATTTAAGGGTTAAATGCAAACTAGAACTAATAAGATTTAATGTTTGTTATGCGATACACATACATGATCTATAACAAAATCTGTAGTTATCTACCTACAAAACGGTTAATTTAAATTAATAGCACTTTATTTCATTTGATAAGAATGCAATCCGTATCTAAACACAATGTGCCTCTACACTGCGAAGATTCTAATTGAACTTGTTATTTTAGAAAAGTTTTAATAAAAAACTACTTTTAAACTTTTAAACCTAAATATTTATAAAACTTTAATATCATAATAATATGAGCAGAACATTCTGGGACTTTTTTTTGTGAAACAGGCCGGTTTTTATTTGGTTCGAGATATGAAATGCTTCATTTGAAATCTAATTGCTATTTAAGTTGTCCAATAAAAAAAATCATTGTATAAATATATATTTTTAAATACATTAATGATTCATACCTCTTTGAGTTATTAGGGCAGTTTAATTTTACAGCTGGACCTTCCTAACCGGCTAGCTCGCGGCGTTAATAAGAAGTCCAACTATAATGACATTTTTTACACAAAACATTAACCTTAAACTGACTGAATATTTGGGTCCGGCAAACGTCTGCTTTGAGATAACCGCCGCTTTTTGAACTCAGCACAAGCAATAAATAAATAAAAGGCACGAGATACAAAAGAAAACAGAAATATTTATTCAAGAAAACACAAATCATTAACAGTAACAAATCAATATCAAAATTAAATAATCAAGATTAAAAAAAATAACAGATCACACAAAAGATTAAGTTAAATAAATGCTCAAATAGCAATATGAATAATTAAACGATATCGACGACTATTATATAATTCTTAAAATACTACAATTGAACATAAAAGAATCAAATTAATTAGTAAGTTTGACAGAAATGTATATTACTTACTATCTCTGCAGAAAAGGTAAATTAGATTACAATTACAGTTATTAGATAATCGTAAATTCTGTGTGTTGGATGTAAGTTGCGCATTTTGTTGTCTTCTTGTTGTATGTAACTTGGATTTGATAATACACTTGACTTTTTCTACTTGCGGCTTCAAAGGTGGTCGTTTACAAAAACCAAAGTGCGGGAAGGTATCTGTCCAGCAAGATAAAACGTAGCGTAAAATTAAAGCTAAGAAAAAGCCTAGAAAGGAATTCTGCATTGATTTAACAGTTTAACAGTGTAAACTACATCCTACCGGATATAACGGTAAAATAACTTAGAACCCCCAAAATTACTCTAACACTAAATACAAAACATACGCCGCGCGATGAACCACAACTATATATACCCTCAATAAAATTCAAAATACAGAATACTTACTGCAAAATGCTCACATCATCACAAAACGATACTTACTGTAATGATCCGACTTAAGACATCTTAATTTAAATTATCTCCGGGCGAAGCTACTGATTTTCATAGCTTATAGATTATAAAGAAAATAAGGTTTTTTGTAGACATAAAAAAGATATGGGCACCATTTGCTTGCAAGTCCTTCAAACTCAGCATCCGCAAACAAAAAAGGATGCTGGTCATATTGAATGAATTCAATATTTAGTCGTGTTTAGTTACGTTAATATTAAGTTGATTAAAGATTATTTAAAGACTTCCACAAGTCCACAAGTGAACGGTCCTATATTTTCACAGTAATAATTAATTTAAATTCTCATTTATACATAGATAGAAGAATTGTCACATAAAAAATCATAAGAACAAAAGTAATAATGTTCTCTTAAGGATCCTTAGCGACAATATGTAGTTGACAAATAAATTTCATAATAATGGTACACATAAATTTTAACATCAACTGACTTCTGTTATACAGTATGGTCGTTACTCCTTAACAAATCGATAAACCGTTATAATCCTCCTAACAGTTCACAAATATCACTTTCATAAAGAAAACTCTTGTTTACACTTAACATCAGGTATAAAATACCTCACAAATGTAAAACTGTAGAACTTTGAAGATATGGTCGTCGATGCAGAAGTTATAACCGAAGTTGATGAACTAAAGTTTTTTTAATAGTGATGTAATTCTTACGTTTGCACTAACATTCCCCATGCTGACACAGCGTTAGTTTTAAACTCGACGATAAACATATAACTGTTAACACTCGAAACTCAACTAACGGCATATAGGGAAAGTGCACCCAAAAGGTCGCCGTAGTAGCCAAATTCACGGCCGCCGACACTAGGTGTTCCGCTCGGATAATTATTTTCAACCGTTCGCGTGCGTTCTGCTTAATAAATTCCTATCAACTTTTTGACACTTTTCTAATCACTTGACTAGACTTTTGTACTGTATTGAATTTACATTACCGGACTTTACTGTATTTATTTAACTTTTCTTAATTCTCAAGACGCGTCAGATTTGCCGCTTTAATTTATAAACTTCTCGTTTGGTAGATTATCTGAAACGTTCTCAGTAAACTATACGAGACTCTTACGGTAAACTAGACAAGAAACAGATTACTGTAAAACGTATTTAAACCTCAAAACGATAACACATAATAGGCCACAATATTGATCTGGCGGTATTTGACAAATTCACTAACTGCCTTCACTATGTGCCCAACTCGGCAGACTTCTTGTAGCGAAACGCTCCGCAAGTGAGCCACGAGGCCTATCGCTCGGCTTGAAGCCGCTGCTCGACTTGAGGCCGGTATCTGACTTGACTATCTATGTGAGACTATCTGAGGGTGCGAAAATATTGCTCTATCTATAAATTTTAAGAAAAAAAAATTTAAACCAACCTATCCGAATGGGACTAATACTTCTTACCAATAGAAAATAACCGCGGTATTTGATAAATTCACTAACTGCCTTCACTATATGCCCAACTCGGCAGAGTTCTTGTAGCGAAACGCTTCGCAACGGAAACACGAGGCCTATCGCTCGGCTTGAAACCGCTGCTCGACTCGAGGCCGGTATGTGACTTGACTCTCTATGTGAGATTCCCTGAGGGTTCGAAAATATTGTTCTGGCTATAAATTGTAAGAAAAGGAAATTTAAACCAGCCTATCCGAATGGGACTAATACTTCTTAAACCAATAAAAGATAACCACGTAAAATCGTTCTAGAGCATTCCATATAACTTATTTATTTAGACGAGACAATAAAACCTACCCGGTGGTTTACAAAGAAAAAACGAGCCAGACATACCCTTACCTCTACTTTGCGCAAACGCTCTTTACTAAACACACTGATGACACGTACAAAAGCCATAATTTTAATTTTAACGACAATTTAAGACAGATTCCTTTGTTAAAATGGTAGTTTTATTTCTGGAATTTTATAAACTCAATTTTTATCTGTATTTTCTCTACGAAAAAACAATTCGTAACCGTGAGAACACTTTGGGAATGAACTTTGATATTAAAGAAAACTCCATTTGCTTTAATGTCAAGTTTGCACTTTTAATCAACGAGAATGTACTGAAATATACAGGGCCATACTAAAATTCTTTACCAATAATGCACTTAAATTTGCATTAAAATGAAATCGAGTATTTTAACACGTTACACGGAATAAGATGATTTTATCAACTTAAGAAAATAGAGGCTCAGAGATTGTTAGAGATAACCATAATAAACAAATTAATTTAGAAGTATACCTTGGTAGCGATTAAAGACCAACAAGGTGGGTTCCTGTGACACTATCACCTTCGTGAAACTAACTAATCACCAGAAATGATTTCATTCACAACAAACTCTAAAAAAGAGAAATTCACCAAACTTCTTGCTTGAAAGAAACCTTACTACTCACAAGGTAACTTCCTGCACTACAAAAGAGAGAAAATGGTTATCTTATTAAAAGTTTCTGGAAAATAATGATATCGACGAATTTACCAATGAGGAAGCCTCAATATACAAATAACTAAATAAGGAATAACCAATAAAAAGGTGTGCCCACAAACACAACCATATTTGGAGTGACGAAACTGATATTAACACAATGGGGAAAAGCCTTTTAAGACATTTTAGGTTAAACACTAAAGTAAAATTAAAATATCGATTCTTTAATTTATTTAACAGGCTCGGATTACAATTTACATCATATTTATATAAGTTTTAAAACTGATTTTTCACCACTTGACAAGATTTAGTTGTAACGATATACACAGTGTTTTAGTAACCTATGATCAAACTTCATTTATGGGTGATATCAGTTGAAAAACTTTTTTTTTTCTTGGCAACTTGATCGAATGGAAAGTTCGGATGTTTCTAGCATGAACTATAACTGCACCTACTGTTTTGAGCTATGAAGGGACATGATGTGCCTGCCGTTAGGTATTCGTGAGAATTGCAACTTATTGGCACAACCTTTAATTCGATTTATATGTTTTAAAAATTCAAGTCAGGAAAATCTTAGAAATTGCATGTTTAGTACTACGCTCACATACGACTTTTTCATAGAACAATAATTTTATTAATGACCGGTCGTTTTGATGCTGCTAGGACAGTACTTATTTTCTATAATGCCGTAATGAATTATTAAAGTACGTTGTTTTAAATATCTTCGAAAAACACTGCATTACACTCTCCATAAAACGATAAAATACAACTGTAATAATTTTTTTTTATGTAATTTAAAATATAAATTAAAAATGAAATCATGTATAGTTCTGATAAAATGAGCGGTTAATGGTTTTAATCTATCTGGCTTCTATTAAATATGTAGCTTCGTCAGCGATACTACGCTACCGTCAGCTACATATTTGCATAGAATCTATTATTACTCATCACAAGCGATGTACTCTGCATTAAAAAACATAGCTGGTAATGACCTCCTCTTTCAAAATTCCAAGAGCTTTTTCGAATGCGTACACTCCTACAAGCTTCTGGGTTCAACAGAATCGGGGTTGTTTTTCATTTGAAGGAATTGCATTTTGAATGTTTGAGTATTTTCAAATCGTCAGGAATTGCTTATTATTAAACTGAGAATTTTTGCATTTATTAATTGTATTTTTTCATACTAATTTTGTTTACTTTAAAAAATCAGTGTACGGTAAAACACTAACTGCAAATAATCTTCTATTTATTGTTCTGATTATCTTCATTAAATAAATTAAGTAGATTACATTACCCTACGTTACATTAAATTTTAATTTAAATCCTTGAGTTTGCAATTACCCTTGACTTACTACTATACGTACTTTTCTGAAAAAGTTTTCCGATTTAATTAAATCAAAATATTTAATCAGTTAAAAAGAATATATGCTTCTAATAACTTGATAAGCTTATCCTCAAAGTCATCTGGTATTATAATTGCATGATAACCTTAAGCATGCACGAAAGATCTTTAAATACTGGAGTAAAGTACTCGTTGACAGTGCATTATAAAAAGGCTTTTTAATCATTTGAAGGACCTAAAACTTTTTATACAAAAAATCAGTTTAAAGAGTTGAACGCATTAAAAGTATCTAAGGTTAACAGTTGCCTAGTTACATAAGAGAATCTGTCAAACCAAATAACAGATGATGAAAAAGCAATCAACTGAAGAGTCTGCTATAAACGTCGTTATTATTGTCAAGTTCTTATTTGGAATTACTCTCGAAAAGCAAACTTAATTGATTTTTCCGTCATTGTGTTACAGTCCTATTCTGCTCTTAAATGGGAGAGTTAACTTTTCTGAAGATGGTTAAATAAGAAAAATATATTGAAATATTTAGAGAATGACTTTACTATTAAGAAGTTTGTTTGCGATAAGTCGGTAGGGAAATGTTTAACAGGCTTTTATTATTAAGTAAGGCACTTGATATCTATCCTCGATGAAAGGTCAATTCTCCAGTGAATTATTGCGTTGTTCAGAACAACTCCCCATCCATTTCAAACTGTTGAATCAATATATCCTGAGTTGTAGATACTTTTATATTTTTTATTCTGCTTGTTACAGAAAATGGAAAGTTTTAAGATCATCTTTTGAAAATAAAGCAAAAGAAAATTCAACGAAATTTACAGTCTGGAAGATCCAGGTAGTTTTTATTTTAAGTTGTTGAGATGAAACTGCAAACGTGCAGCTTAGACATTACACTTTTTAATATACCATTCTTTTTCTATAGGATGCTGATTTCAATCACTGAAAAACATATAATAGAATGTTAAATGCATAACAAAACCTAACGTAATAATGCAACAAGTAAACATGTAATAGTATATTAAAGAACGAGTTTCATAAGGCATGATTTACACGAGTTCAAGTTTAGAAAAAGAGCCGCTTGCGGTGAGTTCAATACTGACTTATGAAACAAGTTTTATTCCCTTTTTAAATAAGAAAAATCGAAATTTCAAAATTTATGAAATTTTATGGTGGTTGGCAACACTGATGTGACATTTGAAAACTCAAATTTTTAGTTTAAGGTTTGTTCAACTTACGAGTATATTAAAGGGGCTATTAAAGCACTCAAATGAGTATAAACGCAGTTTGAAAGTTTAAATATCTGAAGTTTAATATCTTTATTATAGACGCAAAATCGAAATAGTATATTACATGTTGAGTTGGTAAAGGACATCTTTACAAGCTAAGCGATTTCGACGATATTCAAGCAATAATCGACTCGCGATGCTTGGAAACTTTACCAACAAAACATCCACATCCACAATCATTAGACTTAAATAATTAAAATAAAAAAATTATACATTTTAAAATAAATTTTCTGTAAACTGTCAATAAATTCCAATCAGCCATCTATCGACCAAAATAATATTTAAGTAATGTTTTATTGTTCGCCGCTAGATGAAAATGCTTTTAGTACTTACAAATCGGAAATTAATTAATTTCATCGTATTTATTAAATAGAAAATACGGAAAATAAGAATAAAACTAATATTAAATAAAAAAGTATTTTTAAGCGTTAAATAGATTTATAAAAACTTAAATTTAAATCGAATAAAGCGTCTTGTTTTAAATTATTTACAAAAGAAAGATGACCAAGATTTTACTGGTCAGTTTTACCTGGTCACTTTGCTTTGCTTTGCTGTTGCTGTAGCAATAGCTTACTTTCAATGGTTTTTACAATAGGGTTTCAATAGTTTCTATTTCAATCATCGTAAGAATTTAAGTACTAAAAGTTCTACAAAGCTACATAGGTCGAAAAGTTTCTGGCAAGTACGAGTATAATCTCATAAAGGAAAGTAATGATTTTTAAACGAGTGGTGGAACAAAAGATAATTGGCATGCATAAGCACTGAGAGTAGTCTTTAATCAATGCAAATGGCACATTGGACCTGTTTTGGACACAACGAAATGGCCAAATGGTGAAGAGTAGGTTTGCTTCATGAAAGAATGTGGCAGATGTTCGTTTGGGATTCGTGCGAGATGACCTAACAAACGCAAATTGAATTCTAATAAATGCCATGTTGTATGTCATTGAAATCCCAATGAAAGCAAACGACCGAATCTAAACATTAGGAGTTCTAGAAGGAAAAATAATTTCAACCCAGAATTATCATGGATTAAACTAAAATCAAACTAAGGTTACTAGAATGTAGGTACATGAGCTGAACGTCGAAATGAATATTTTTTTCTTAATAATTTCTAATATATTCCTAAACATAAAAATGCGTTTATGAACTAAATTGATAAATACCTACTTCTTGAAACATTGACATGTTGTAGTGATCGAAATCTCTTAAAGATAAATACTAAACCTAAACGCCCCACGATTGGGCCCTTACTACTGATCAGTACTCGTGCCTCGACTTAACTCGAACAACATTAGTAATGAGTCGATTTCTATTAAATTAGTTCAGTACGTATGTGAACTGAAGCATCGGTAAATTGATTGAAAAACTATGGAGATGGCCATCAGAGCAATCGATTTAAATATTAAATCAATAGTTAATAATGGTTCTTCCTAATAATCTAGGAAATAATCCAGCTTCAACTGCGCAAAAGCCAGATATCCCTTTTCTTAGAGAACATAATTTATACGACACAAAAAATACAGAAAATAGAAAATAATTAACACCAGGTAAATTCATTAATTCAGATTGATTCATTGGTTAACACAAAACAAAATAAATTATCATTAGTCAAATGGCGGTGGCAGAATGACTTTGTATTCAATTTAAAATTCAGGTTACGTTTATATTTCCACCATATAAAGCATTTTCAACAATAAAAAGTAATATCGAATTGACAAAGATTGCTACAATAGAAACGAATCTATCTACCAAGTAGATTAAACTCAGCATAAAACTATTTTTACCTATTTAACTAGTATAAAAATGTACCTTGATGCGTTCTAACCGCACGGTCGCTGCGACTCTTATCAGGGCGGAAGTCACCTGACTATCCAAGCTTTTCTTTAGTAGGCTAATTACAACTATATGCTGTTGCAAGTCCCAGCTTGTAGAAAGGTTATGCCCCGATATCGAATCACATAAGTAGGGAATTGTTAAGACCTTATTTGAAAGATCAAAAATCAATACTTTGTAGTTGAGTCACTTGACCTACGTGGTACTGTTTAAAATTTGAATTTGAATTTTATTAAACTATTATTTAAGCTATAATACATGGAGTAGACCAAAGAAGGGGTTGAGTAGTATATACAATTGTATCAGCGTAAAAAGTAAAAGACTATCGCAGATATTAGTATGTTGTCAGACAGCTTTATTTTATTTCTATTTCAAATATTTTTTAAGACTTCACGTGATCCACCATACATTGGTTTGCGACCCACGCTTTAGAAACCCCTGGAGGGTGTATCTAAAAACATTTTTTTGAATTCGCAATTGCAAGTTGTTAATAATTAGGTCTCCCGCAAAAGGCCTATTTATTTTTTAGCAAATTTAGAATATATTTGTAGTTAAAAAAATTTTAAAACATTTTTACGTTTAATTTAGAAAACGGGTGTTGTTAGTCATAAATCAAGATAAGAAAAAAGCAGCAGTCTAGTTTAATATTTAGGTCGCACACAAACGACCAAAAAACCTACAATTTTCGGGAAAAAAAGATTTTCCTTAATTTTCTAATTTTTACGAATCTAAACGCAAGAAAAGGTTTCCCATTTCCACAGCATAAAAATCAGACTGGCACGTGGCTAGTGGCATTTAAACTTAACGAAGTTTAAGAGAAAACTTTGATCCCTGTGTTTAGTACTAACAATATTGTGTATATGGTGTTAAAATTGTACGAATAATGTAGAAGATTGAAAAAATCGTCCCTGAAGAAGAAGGAACACTGAGGGCTAAAAGTCGTTCGTCTAAAAGTTCAAAGGTGGGGTTTTAAACAAACTGTTACATATGGCTATTACAACTGACATATGTTCTTGGAAGTGTGACAAAAACAATAGCCACTGTCCGACGGAAAGAATTCTACCAAAAGAGCAGGACTTTCTAAAAGATCAACAGAACGATCGACACATGATGATTGGTGGTAGAACGTAATAGAACACTTATGAAGTGGAGAACAAGAAATTCGGAAGACGATTTGAAAGGAGAATTAAAGCAGACTGATTTAACTGAAGTGATTCTGGAGGGACTGTACTTCAGCCGCTTTATCGGGCAGCGAATTTGAAAGTGAGAAGGAACTGCCGCGAACATTAAATAATTTTGCTAGAGCGTGTGTTCGAAAAGGAATTTCTAGCATAACAGGAGCTAAAATAGTGCTTTTTTACAAGACACCAGCGTCGTTACTGCCAAAGATCACATCGTCAATTATTGTCGAAAAATCAAAGGTAGATCGTGAACTAATCAAATCCAAGTTCAACCCGCACCTCCTAATTCATAGGACTTGATAACCAAGGAGACAGTAGACGGTAAATCCCGCCGCGTAACGCATAATTGTGATTGAAGATCCGGGCTCTCAATATTTCGGTCATTTGCATACATAAGTGGCTGGGGAAGAACATCGTTGAGGCAATTTTGGAATTCATAAAAGGCCATAATGTTAATGTGGAAACTATGAAAGCCATTAGTTATGACGGAACAGCGACTAATACCAACAACTCACACGGAGTGATTTACTTGATTGAACAATCTTTTTAAAAATCATTGCAAGCAATAGTTTTCCTAGCCTTTTCCATCTCAACGAGTTGCCGCTCCGATCACTCGATGGTCCCATAGGTTTTAGCGGCCAGATTGGGAAGAGGTTGTTGAGCTTTAAAGACCTACCAGTTGCTAAATTAACAAATAAATGCAGAAATCGACGTGCAAGATTTAAGTAACGATCAGAGATACTTGCGGGATATTTGCTGAGCCGTGAAATCGGGTTTCTGCTGTGTAGATTTAGCGCGTAAGAATCCAGGGACCGTCTTCCACACAAGATGGCTCACGTTGGCAAATAGAGTTATGTGCTTGTAATTTGTGTAAGCCGAGCGTTCAATCTACTTTGCAAAGAAACGCCTTCATGTCTCATCTTGAAACTTTTCTCCTAGGGATGCTGCTCGATCCACGGAAATACATTCTGTTGCTTGCTGTCAAGCGGTCCAAAGAGCAAGGCAAAATGAGGGTAAAGAAGTTAGAACATAAAATCGGCTAAAATTAATTTTTAAGCGCCAGATTATATTGATCTCGTCGACTGCCAGTCAACCATTGTGACGCAGCCACAACCGCCTTCGTCTCTATATCATGAGCATTGAAGAGCTTAATGAAATTTCCAATACTGCCATTAGCGACGGGAAAGAGTTCAAGATTCCTTCTCTCACTCAAGTGTAGAACGTAGCGTAAAAGAAATTACTTAAGCCTCAAAGCACGTTGTGGTCATGAGGAGCACGGATTCATCAGGGCAAGATTACACGACCGAGAAATTTTGGTGTATAGACCAAACGCTACTTCAAGCCTCTAACTACCATGTCCGCTTTGGAAGAAAGCACAAGTAAGTCTAATAAACTGCATTTAAACCTCTCGCTTGGGCCCTAGTTTTATTACGGCTACATCATTATCTTGAGAAATAATATTTTATTAAGAAAAATTGAAAAGATTAATCTACTTTAGTCGGGCCAAATTCAAATCTAACTTAGTTTGACTATTGCAGAACACTAGATTTTTGTTGTCAATCCCGTTTAAATGATTCGGTATTGTGCCTCATATGCCAACATTTCGTTCTGCTTGCAGATTATTAAAGAGTGGCAGTGTGAACTAGCAGCACATCTCCACCATGCACGTTTAAGGAACCTTTCGAATTATTTTTAACTTTTAAATTATTATTTTTAGAAATATGAACACAAGTGGCCAAATTTTCCTAAAAGTTCGAAACTTCAAGCTTTGTGCGGGAATACCAATTCCGTTGGCGGAAAAAGGATTTCGAATTCCTAAAACCAACAGGTAGATACCCTATTGTTTGTTGAGTTCATAGTGTAGCAGTGGCATGCTAAAATACGTAATGGTTTTAATTATTGATAATTAATAAAAGTATGTTTTATTATTTATATACAATGTATTTACAAGAAATTAGCACGAATGCGTTGATACATAGATAGATATATTTATACAGTTTATCTATAATATCTAGACTTAAAAAAATATTGTGCATAGGTAAACATACTTTTAATCGTTTTAATTATTGGAAGTTTATGAGATTATGTTTTATCTTTTATATAAAATTTATTTACTAAAGATCCGCATGAATAATACATAGATAGGTATATTTATGCAGCTTATGTATAATATCTACATTTAAAAATCGGGGAAAAAATAACGGGAACTTCCTGACCGGCTAGCTCACGGTGTTAATAGAAGTCCCAGCTATATTAAAAATTTATTACATAAAACATTAACCTTAATCTGACCGAATCTTTGGGTCCGGCAAACGTCTGCTCTAAGATAACAGCCGCCGTTTGAACTCGGCACAAGAGTTGGTAGAAATTAAATACACAGATACAAAAGAAACGGAAGATTATTTGTTTTCAAACTTAGAACATAAATGAGAATTGTGAGATTCTTACCACACTCAAAATCAATGATTAAACAAAGCTATTATTTGTAAGAAACCCCTAATAATATAAAAATAATATTATGAAATCAGAAATCCTATACAATCTTACATACAATAAATTCACATAATCGAGATAACAATAATTTAATTACATATTTTAATTAAAATAGATATCTGAATCAGACTTACGCTTTCTGCAGAAAGTAATGCGGTACAAGTGGCAACTGCGCTTTTTATATACTTTGTTAAAACCAAATGAATTTAGGAGGTTTACTTTGTTACATAACCTAAAAGTTAAGAAGGAGAAAATGTTTATTTTGTTTAGGTGTTGGGTTATGTGTTGGTAATGATATTGATTTGTCTTCTTTCTACTCGTGTTGGTAGCTGGTAAAATACTTTAATTATAGATGCGACTACGATGGCCAATAAATACCCAACGTCTTGGACGGTGGAACAAGGTAGAACGCAGCTAAAAGTATAAAGGGAGTATAAAGGAGGTAAAAGTAGAGCCTAGAAAGAAATTCTGTATAAATTAACGGTCTATCCACATAACCAAAGGCTACCGGAAAACATGTTTTCATCGGCTTTGAAACAATAGCCAACGGGTGGATTATCACCTCTTGTTATAATTAGGTTGAAAGGTATCTCTACAAAACAAGGAATTGTTAGAGATAACCATTATGATTAGTGTAATTAAAAGGTGTACCTCGCAGCAAAGCTTAAAAGACCAATAATTGGATTCCTGTGATACAAACAATCACCACCGTGATTGTTTGTATCACCAGGAATCTAATGCACTTTATTCCATAAGAAACTCATAAAGAGAGAAATCATCAAAATTTCCTAAAACTGGAATAAAGCAAACACTCTATTTGCAAGACAAATTACAACTCATTTTTTAAAAGGACAAAAGTGATTATCTTATCAAAAAGTTCTAGAAAACCGAGATAAAGTAGAATTCACTAATGAGGTAGCCTGAACAGAAATATTACCAAAAAAGGAATGGCCAATAAAAAGCTGTGTCCACAAACACTTCCATATTTGGAATGACAAAAATATGATAAACACACTGGAGAAAATCCTTTTAAGAAAGAGAAATTTTAGGTTATACATTAAGTGAAATTGAACTGGGGAAAAGCCTTCAAAAAAAATTGTAACACGACACACGATTTAAAAATCTTGTAAATAAAACATTAATAACTTGTATTTTGACTCTTCTTCTTGAGAGTTAAAATGAAAATGATATGAAAACATAAATTTCTAAATCGGATAATTGCTAACATTTTTTAGCGCAATATCAAGACTTGGTAATACCACCGGTAATGTGGTTTCAATTAATTAAATATATTATTCCGACAAGCGAAAGCGGATTTGCAATAACTGAAGTGACTCAATTACTATACCGTTTATTATGTATTTTTCTTAAATTCCTTTGTTAAGGTTTCCTACAATCAAAGAATTTCTTGTAGGTAGTGTGTAGTTAATATAAATTTAAAAACAGAACGTCTATAAAGTACCAACCTGTTTATTAACTACGAGTATAAGTATAGAACAGCACGCCATTGCAAGGCTTACAGCATTCTGGGGATACACTTCATGACGTCACAGAGGACGTTTCGTTTCAAAAATCTTCTGCTAACGGAATTAGTATTTTCTGTATTAAATTAGAATGCTGAATTATTTTCTTACCTTAATTTACGACTAACAACCATTTTTCAACTTAGAAGTAAAAAAGGTTACAAAAATAGCCTAAATTTCCAAAAAGATGAAAACTTTAGACCTCTTACCTAAATATTAATGTAGCAAGCTGGATTTTCTTCTGCTTTTAATTAGCCTCCAACTACGACATTTTATCAATTAGAAATAGCGAATTCAAAAGAAGTTTTTTTCCAACTAACTTAAGTATAAAAAATGTATTTTATATTAGATAATTTATAACATTTAAGCTTAAGCTAAAGTTATTTTTTAAAGTGTATAAAACAGTAAAATTGCCCGCGCTATTATTTGCTTTATCTTGAAAAATACGTTTTCCTTTGCCATACGGGCCACCTGTTGCTCTCTCACTCTGTTGCTCCCATATCAACAGTTAGCGTTTCTATCATCCTTGTTATTCGATAAATTGTGCCATCTGGCACTGTCATATACAATAACTTTATTGATTTCAAATAAACGATACTTGATGCATTTATATAATATAAACTATACTTAAGGTAGGCAAAAATGGAAAAATACACTTTTACTAGAAACATTTTCCGAGGTTAGACTTGCTGAATGTGAATTACTAAAATGTTTACCTTCATTACATTAAATGTATCAGCTCTCGAATCTCTAATGTTATTCAGTCGGGTTTCCGAATGAAACCACCACGATATTATTGAAATAATTTACTTCGCCAAAATTCTCATCTGATTGCAACCCCTCGAACTCTGACCTTTAGGCTATCGGTAACGTTCTAACGGTTCTATATAGCTTGATAAAGTTCTTTCCCTTTCATTCGCTTTAGATTTTACATGACAATGTAACAAATACATCTTTTCTGTCTTACAAAATCTAGATTTTTCTCTTTAAAGGCTAAAAGGTTTCAATCCCGAAAAATATCTTATTTTCAATATATTCAAAATTTCAATATTCGCATAGGCAATGGAAGTAAATGCGAGCATCAAAAACTTACGTGTTCCATCAAAACGAGTAGCGATAGTATCCAAGAAAGTATTTTGGGGCGCAAGCAGCCCCTTACGGGCAGGCATGAGGGTTGCACTTTCACGTTATCCCACTTCTGAAAAATAAAAGAAAATTACATTTAAACAAAAAAATATGTCGGGACCACACTAAAAAGATTGGGATGATAGGTTCTACCCCAGAAGAGATTTTTTTTTGAATTACTTTGGGATCTTCTAAGGTTCTTATAGTGTCATATTTTAAATTATTGAGAATCCCTAGGGAAAATCCACTGATACAGCTTTAGGTCATGTTTTTTTCTATACATATAAACCGGTGGCTATATCAGCGCTTGTTGAGCAGAAAACGCACATTAAACAACGTGCTCGTGCGTTATCTCCTAAATAACCTTCATATATTTTAGTCGGCTGAACAAGAACGGTAATTACTGTTTATTCTCTAAACGTTCTCACTTTATCAGCTCGTAAGCAAAACTATTGTGCATATTTATTAAATTATACCCTTGAAATCATTATTTCTTTTTTTGAAAACCTACATTTAAAATTATTTCTGTCGCATCTCTTTTATTTAATTTGCAAAATAAATATAGTCTGTTGTCTACTATATTTATGTGGGTACGGTTTAGTTGAACGCGCTATTACTACATAGATAAAATTGAATATGTATTACTAATCGTTTAGTGGATCGATTAGGAGCGTATGCCGGCGGAAGTCTACACAATTAAATGGCCTTTGATGCAATGACGAATGGTATAGAATATACTAAGCATAGGATAACAAATGTAATTATTTGGATGTTCATATGAATTGTAATAACTCACTGCAATAAACAACTACAATAAATATTTCACAATTATGTTCAATTATTATTACATAAATTATGTACGTTATTAAGTATTGCTGTGTTGCACCTCATGGTTTTGCTGCAGCCAAAAGCTACATACAGCGCTATTGAATTAAAATGCAATATACTATATTACTCTGTATTGCATTTAAAAATAACCAAGTAAAAGCATTAGGTTAAACTTGATATTTGCAAATACCTATGCATTTTACCATAAAGAGACATAGTCTATTACAAAAAAATACACCTTTGCTTCTTGTATTTTACAATACGACTATTTTTTAATAAATTCAATTAGTGTTAAATTCTCCCCCAAGTGAAATGAAAAGGTTAAACGGCTATAGTGCATTTTGAGCATTTACGATATGTGTTATTATTATATTAAATATTGTAAACGATAAAACGGAAATCCAATGGAATTTTATCATTCTACTCCTAAATTTGGGCCCTTGCAAATGTTTAGAGATTTTAGTATCAACCGAAATAAGAATTCATTACAAGAAGAACATAATAATCTTTATAAATATAATATCAGAAACTGTTCCGAAATAGTCTATTACATTACTAGTGTGGAAAGTAAAACTTTTCACGCGCACTAGTGGGAATTGACAATCACCGAGTGCAGAAAAGTCACTTTCCAATGAGTAATCTACAATATTTTTTATACGACACACCCTCCCCAAATTTTAAATGTTTAGAAATATTTAGATTTTTAGAATTTTCAAGAATACAATTTTTTGAAGATCTTAAAACGAAATTTTCTTGGTTAGACTTGACATAACATAATCAACCATAATCAAACATTGTAACGTCACGTTTTTATCGACTCTCAAATAATGCAATTTTGTATGTATATTTACTAATAAATCTTAAATGCGGTTCTGTATATTTACAGTCTTCTTTCAATTTAAAATTACCGCTGGTATTCTGTATAAATAAACCTCATAGAAAATATATTAAAGGTTATCTTTCAAAACCTTCTCAGACTAGTGGACCCGTTTTTACAATAAATTATAGTCTCCGTCATAAATAGGGGTATTGTTTTCACACGTGTTGGCCTCCACAGTTCTTGTTATCATCAAAGAGGAACATTTTCGAATGATTCTGTTTTTAAAATCTAAAAGGCTAGCGATTTTAGTCAATAAGATTGTACATTTTTAAATTTCACCCTATATATATATATATATATATATATATATATATATATATATATATATATATATATATATATATATTGCTGTGGATGGTAGTTTCAAAATTTTGGAACATTTTGAAAATTTTGTGAAATTTTAAAATCTTTGTTAAATACTAACACTTTTGAAATATTTTTATCAACTTTTCCAGTTAAAAATAAATTTGAGTTATTTTCTGGTGTGTCATTGATTACACAACCAATGTGTAATTTTTAATAAGGTTAAATAAAACATGTTTCTTTATTTATTATCAAATAGCTTACTCACCGATTACTTAAGTGTACGTAACATCCAGTTGTTCGCAAGTTATTGTTATTATGTAATTCATTTATGTATAATTTTCAAATGAGTAATATCGACGGGTTATGTGATTCTTTAAGGTTTTTGTTTATGTAAATAGATCGCTATTATTGCGTAAAAGTATTGTGTAATTAATCTGTAATAGATGTGTCACTTTTATAAAGAATATTAATCTGCTATTATGTATTATATGTTGTAAATAGTGTGGTCATTGTATTAGATGGTAAGGTGACGTCAAATTATGTAACGCGATCATGTAAATAGTAAATAGTATATAAGCTTAGAAAATCATATTTTTAAGCACTTTATTAAATAAAGCGACAAAGTAAAGTCGTAAACAAAAATAATGTTGTAAAAATTTAATAGTAGTCTTAATAGACAGTTAAGTTGGTTGGTGATTTGTATACGGCGAAAGTGAATATTTGTTATAAATTGTAAAAGTGTATATAAGTTTAAAGAACCAAGTTTAAATTAATTACTAGCTAAAGTTATTGCTAGTCAATAAATCGACGTTAAAACCATAAACTGGTGTTTTATTTAATATTAAACACATAAAAATACCACAAAATATTCTTCGATAAAGGGAAAAAGTACCCGCTATTAATAAAACAAAAGTGAGTTACCAAAACCAAGAGTGTGGATGGTGTTCTATGGGAAATCCATGCAAAGGGAAGCCAACCGGAATTGCCAACCAGCACTGGGACAACATAAAGTGACCTACTCTTGGCCAATTGGAATTGGAAGAGGACTATACTAAAAGGAAAAAAGCAACGTTATAAAAAGGTAGGAAGTTATTTCCTTTTGTATTGGCATTTGCTGAAGAAAAGACTATCGTTTGTGAAGTGTAGTAAAGTGATTTGAACAATTTAGTAATAGTTAAAAATTAATTAAGATTTCTATTTTAAAAGTGATTTCAAATTTCAATTTGTATATTTTTTAATACCACAAGAATCCACATTCACCCTGAGATGAGTCTCTATTAAATTTAATTCTGTTATTTTAAGTTATTTAACTGGCGCCCAACTCTCTTACGTAAACTTGAATTAGTCAAGAACTAACGTAACATTAATTTTATATAACTATTGTATTATTTAAAACTATTAAAAGGTAGTTTCTAATCATATTAGAATTTATAAAAGAGGGAAGTTGAAAAGCATTTCCAAAGTTCACAGTTAAATTAAAAAGCAATTTAATTATAAAATAATTATCTACGATCGAACGGCAATTATTCACAGTTTCAAAATATGCAATAAAATATTTAAAAATAATTTATTATTTTTAATTAACCAATATTACAGCATTTGTTTATGGCTGTCAACGTGGCATTTGTTAATGGGGGGCAAAATACTATTTTTTTAATGTAATATCACAGCAAAATATATATATATATATATATATATATATATATATATATATATATATATATATATATATATATATATATATATATATATATATATATATATATATATATATATATATCTATAGGGCACCACTATGCGTCCCCCCATGTAAAATCTTAGGTTCAAGCAGCGTCCGAAGTCACTCGGCGTCCGGATATACGGACGCTGAGTGACTTGTGCCTCAAAATTGCACCACATGAAGCTTAAAGTGTCTAGATGACGAAAATGTAAAAATTAGCTCTGCGCAGTTTGACACCCATTCCTGATTCGTGTATAAAATCGTAGTTTGAGCGTTTGCCACACGCAGCGCTAATAGCGCGCGATTGTATACATTTGTATATAACATTTTTGGCATAGGTTTACCCTGCGTCCGCATACTTAACAGTAATTTTGTTGGTAACACTGATGGCTTTGTGGCTAGACACTGACGTCATTTCAACGGCACTTCACTTTATGCATTGTATTTCTGAGTAAAGATTACGTCATTTAAGGTGACACAAATTTTTACATATTATATTTTGTTAAAGCTATTTAATAAACACTTTACGTTTCATTTATGCGTCATTTAAATTTCTTTTTTAAAACTGTTTTGATTGCTATTACAAATGGGCGATAATTTTAATAAGACCGTAAGATTTAATAAGATAGATAAGAATGTAAGGACATTCTTTCGTTCACAAAATACGTCTGAGGTATTTAACCGTTATTATATTACCAATCAGTATTTAATCAATCACAGATGCTGTTAGCTAATAATAAATCTGGCTATTTAAAATACTATCTTATCCCATATTATATTTTAAAACTTTTAAAACTCATATGTTTGTGAGGCAGACAGTAACATTTCCAATGGAACTTCTTATGTATTACAATATTGAAATTAAATAAACTTTATAACTTCTAAATTGTCAGATGACATACAAACTTGAGATTTGGCACAGTTATAGGAATTAGGATTCTTGTAAAGAAAAAATAAAACAATGTTATTATGTCAACCCCGTACCCCGTTTTAGGGGTTGTAAAACTTTTAGATGACTTAGAAACTTGAAATTTGGCGTGATTATAGGATTTAAGATTCTTGTAAAGAAAAATATTTAAAAAATGTTCCTCTGTCAACCTCTGCATCCCATTCGGGGGTTGTAAGACTTCTAGATGACATACAAACTTGAAATTTGGTTTAGTTATAGGGTTTAGGATTCTCGTAAAGAGTGATATAGAAAAATGTTATTATGTTAACCCTCCGCACCCCTTTAGCGTTTGTAAAGCTTCTAGATGACACAGAAACTTTAAATTTGGTTCAGTTATAGGGTTTAGGGTTTTCGTAAAGAATGATATAGCAAAATGTTATTATGTTAACCCTCCGCAACCCCTTTAGGGTTTGTAAAGCTTCTAGATGACACAGAAACTTGAAATTTGGTACAGTTATAGTTTAAGATTATTGTAAAAAATATATAAAAAAAATGTTATTATATCATCCCCCGCACCCTCTTATGGGGTTGTTAAACTTGCAGATGACACAGGAACTTGAAATTTGATATAGTTATAGGGTTTAAGACTGTCGAAAAGAAAAATATAGTTTTTTTTTTATTAAGTAAACCCCCGCACTTTATTTGGGGGTTGTAAAACTTCTAGATGACATACAAACTTGAAATTTGGCATAGTTATAGAGTTCAGAATTCTCGTCAAAAGAAAAATAAACAATGGTAAAATTTCAACCCCGCACCAACATTGGGGGTTGGAAAACGTTTATATGACATGCAAATTTGAAATTTGGTATAGTTATAGTGTTTAAAATTCTTCTAAAGAGAAAAATAAAAAATATTAAAATGTCAACCCTCCCACCCCCTTTTTAGTTATAAAACTTCTAGATGACGTACAAACTTGAGGTTTTGACATAGTTATAGAGTTTAGAATTCTTGTCAAAAGAAAAATAAACAATGGTAAAATTTCTACCCCCCACTCACATTGGGGGTTGTAAAACTTTTATATGATATACAAACTTGAAATTTGGTATAGTTATAGTATTTAAAATTTTCCAAAAGAGAAAAATCAAAAATATTAAAATGTCAACCCTCCCACCCCCTTTTGAGTTATAAAACTTCTAGATGACGTACAAACGTGAGATTTTGACATAGTTATAGAGTTCAGAATTCTCGTCAAAAGAAAAATAAACAATGGTAAAATTTTAACCCCGTACCCACATTGGGGGTTGTAAAACGTCTATATGACATGCAAACCTGAAATTTGGTATAGTTATAGTGTTTAAAATTCTTCTAAAGAGAAAAATCAAAAATATTAAAATGTCAACCCTCCCACCCCCTTTTTAGTTATAAAACTTCTAGATGACGTACAAACTTAAGATTTTGACATAGTTATAGAGTTTAGAATTCTTGTCAAAGGAAAAATAAACAATGGTAAAATTTCTACCCCCCACTCACATTGGGGGTTGTAAATCTTCTATATGATATACAAACTTGAAATTTGGTATAGTTATAGTATTTAAAATTTTCCAAAAGAGAAAAATCAAAAATATTAAAATGTCAACCCTCCCACCCCCTTTTGAGTTATAAAAATTCTAGGTGACGTACAAACTTGAGATTTTGGCATAGTGATAGAGTTTAGAATTCTTGTCAAAGGAAAAATAAACAATGGTAAAATTTCTACCCCCCACTCACATTGGGGGTTGTAAATCTTCTATATAATATACAAACTTGAAATTTGGTATAGTTATAGTATTTAAAATTTTCCAAAAGAGAAAAATCAAAAATATTAAAATGTCAACCCTCCCACCCCCTTTTGAGTTATAAAACTTCTAGATGACGTACAAACTTGAGATTTTGACATAGTTATAGAGTTTAGAATTCTTGACAAAGGAAAAATAAACAATGATAAAATTTCTACCCCCCCACTCACATTGGGGGTTGTAAAACTTCTATATGATATACAAACTTGAAATTTGGTATAGTTATAGTATTTAAAATTTTCCAAAAGAGAAAAATCAAAAATATTAAAATGTCAACCCTCCCACTCCCTTTTGAGTTATAAAACTTCTAGATGACGTACAAACTTGAGATTTTGACATAGTTATAGAGTTCAGAATTCTCGTCAAAAGAAAAATAAACAATGGTAAAATTTTAACCCTGTACCCACATTGGGGGTTGTAAAACGTCTATATGACATGCAAACTTGAAATTTGGTATAGTTATAGTGTTTAAAATTCTTCTAAAGAGAAAAATCAAAAATATTAAAATGTCAACCCTCCCACCCCCTTTTTAGTTATAAAACTTCTAGATGACGTACAAACTTGAGGTTTTGACATAGTGATAGAGTTTAGAATTCTTGTCAAAGGAAAAATAAACAATGGTAAAATTTCTACCCCCCACTCACATTGGAGGTTGTAAAAATTCTATATGATATACAAACTTGAAATTTGGTATAGTTATAGTATTTAAAATTTTCCAAAAGAGAAAAATCAAAAATATTAAAATGTCAACCCTCCCACCCCCTTTTGAGTTATAAAACTTCTAGATGACGTACAAACTTGAGATTTTGACATAGTTATAGAGTTCAGAATTCTCATCAAAAATAAATAAACAATGGTAAAATTTTAACCCCTCGCCCACATTGGGGGTTGTAAAACGTCTATATGACATGCAAACTTGAAATTTGGTATAGTTATAGTGTTTAAAATTCTTCTAAAAAGAAAAATCAAAAATATTAAAATGTCAACCCTCCCACCCCCTTTTGAGTTATAAAACTTCTAGATGACGTACAAACTTGAGATTTTGACATAGTTATAGAGTTCAGAATTCTCGTCAAAAGAAAAATAAACAATGGTAAAATTTCAACCCCGCACCAACATTGGGGGTTGGAAAACGTTTATATGACATGCAAATTTGAAATTTGGTATAGTTATAGTGTTTAAAATTCTTCTAAAGAGAAAAATAAAAAATATTAAAATGTCAACCCTCCCACCCCCTTTTTAGTTATAAAACATCTAGATGACGTACAAACTTGAGGTTTTGACATAGATATAGAGTTTAGAATTCTTGTCAAAAGAAAAATAAACAATGGTAAAATTTCTACCCCCCACTCACATTGGGGGTTGTAAAACTTTTATATGATATACAAACTTGAAATTTGGTATAGTTATAGTATTTAAAATTTTCCAAAAGAGAAAAATCAAAAATATTAAAATGTCAACCCTCCCACCCCCTTTTGAGTTATAAAACTTCTAGATGACGTACAAACGTGAGATTTTGACATAGTTATAGAGTTCAGAATTCTCGTCAAAAGAAAAATAAACAATGGTAAAATTTTAACCCCGTACCCACATTGGGGGTTGTAAAACGTCTATATGACATGCAAACTTGAAATTTGGTATAGTTATAGTGTTTAAAATTCTTCTAAAGAGAAAAATCAAAAATATTAAAATGTCAACCCTCCCACCCCCTTTTTAGTTATAAAACTTCTAGATGACGTACAAACTTAAGATTTTGACATAGTTATAGAGTTTAGAATTCTTGTCAAAGGAAAAATAAACAATGGTAAAATTTCTACCCCCCACTCACATTGGGGGTTGTAAATCTTCTATATGATATACAAACTTGAAATTTGGTATAGTTATAGTATTTAAAATTTTCCAAAAGAGAAAAATCAAAAATATTAAAATGTCAACCCTCCCACCCCCTTTTGAGTTATAAAAATTCTAGGTGACGTACAAACTTGAGATTTTGGCATAGTGATAGAGTTTAGAATTCTTGTCAAAGGAAAAATAAACAATGGTAAAATTTCTACCCCCCACTCACATTGGGGCTTGTAAATCTTCTATATAATATACAAACTTGAAATTTGGTATAGTTATAGTATTTAAAATTTTCCAAAAGAGAAAAATCAAAAATATTAAAATGTCAACCCTCCCACCCCCTTTTGAGTTATAAAACTTCTAGATGACGTACAAACTTGAGATTTTGACATAGTTATAGAGTTTAGAATTATTGACAAAGGAAAAATAAACAATGATAAAATTTCTACCCCCCACTCACATTGGGGGTTGTAAAACTTCTATATGATATACAAACTTGAAATTTGGTATAGTTATAGTATTTAAAATTTTCCAAAAGAGAAAAATCAAAAATATTAAAATGTCAACCCTCCCACCCCCTTTTGAGTTATAAAAATTCTAGGTGACGTACAAACTTGAGATTTTGGCATAGTGATAGAGTTTAGAATTCTTGTCAAAGGAAAAATAAACAATGGTAAAATTTCTACCCCCCACTCACATTGGGGGTTGTAAATCTTCTATATAATATACAAACTTGAAATTTGGTATAGTTATAGTATTTAAAATTTTCCAAAAGAGAAAAATCAAAAATATTAAAATGTCAACCCTCCCACCCCCTTTTGAGTTATAAAACTTCTAGATGACGTACAAACTTGAGATTTTGACATAGTTATAGAGTTTAGAATTCTTGACAAAGGAAAAATAAACAATGATAAAATTTCTACCCCCCACTCACATTGGGGGTTGTAAAACTTCTATATGATATACAAACTTGAAATTTGGTATAGTTATAGTATTTAAAATTTTCCAAAAGAGAAAAATCAAAAATATTAAAATGTCAACCCTCCCACCCCCTTTTGAGTTATAAAACTTCTAGATGACGTACAAACGTGAGATTTTGACATAGTTATAGAGTTCAGAATTCTCGTCAAAAGAAAAATAAACAATGGTAAAATTTTAACCCCGTACCCACATTGGGGGTTGTAAAACGTCTATATGACATGCAAACTTGAAATTTGGTATAGTTATAGTGTTTAAAATTCTTCTAAAGAGAAAAATCAAAAATATTAAAATGTCAACCCTCCCACCCCCTTTTTAGTTATACAACTTCTAGATGACGTACAAACTTGAGATTTTGACATAGTTATAGAGTTTAGAATTCTTGTCAAAGGAAAAATAAACAATGGTAAAATTTCTACCCCCCACTCACATTGGGGGTTGTAAATCTTCTATATGATATACAAACTTGAAATTTGGTATAATTATAGTATTTAAAATTTTCCAAAAGAGAAAAATCAAAAATATTAAAATGTCAACCCTCCCACCCCCTTTTGAGTTATAAAAATTCTAGGTGACGTACAAACTTGAGATTTTGGCATAGTGATAGAGTTTAGAATTCTTGTCAAAGGAAAAATAAACAATGGTAAAATTTCTACCCCCCACTCACATTGGGGGTTGTAAATCTTCTATATAATATACAAACTTGAAATTTGGTATAGTTATAGTATTTAAAATTTTCCAAAAGAGAAAAATCAAAAATATTAAAATGTCAACCCTCCCACCCCCTTTTGAGTTATAAAACTTCTAGATGACGTACAAACTTGAAATTTTGACATAGTTATAGAGTTTAGAATTATTGACAAAGGAAAAATAAACAATGATAAAATTTCTACCCCCCACTCACATTGGGGGTTGTAAAACTTCTATATGATATACAAACTTGAAATTTGGTATAGTTATAGTATTTAAAATTTTCCAAAAGAGAAAAATCAAAAATATTAAAATGTCAACCCTCCCACCCCCTTTTGAGTTATAAAACTTCTTGATGACGTACAAACTTGAGATTTTGACATAGTTATAGAGTTCAGAATTCTCGTCAAAAGAAAAATAAACAATGGTAAAATTTTAACCCAGTACCCACATTGGGGGTTGTAAAACGTCTATATGACATGCAAACTTGAAATTTGGTATAGTTATAGTGTTTAAAATTCTTCTAAAGAGAAAAATCAAAAATATTAAAATGTCAACCATCCCACCCCCTTTTTAGTTATAAAACTTCTAGATGACGTACAAACTTGAGATTTTGACATAGTGATAGAGTTTAGAATTCTTGTCAAAGGAAAAATAAACAATGGTAAAATTTCTACCCCCCACTCACATTGGGGGTTGTAAAACTTCTATATGATATACAAACTTGAAATTTGGTATAGTTATAGTATTTAAAATTTTCCAAAAGAGAAAAATCAAAAATATTAAAATGTCAACCCTCCCACCCCCTTTTGAGTTATAAAACTTCTAGATGACGTACAAACTTGAGATTTTGACATAGTTATAGAGTTCAGAATTCTCGTCAAAAATAAATAAACAATGGTAAAATTTTAACCCCTCGCCCACATTGGGGGTTGTAAAACGTCTATATGACTTGCAAACTTGAAATTTGGTATAGTTATAGTGTTTAAAATTCTTCTAAAAAGAAAAATCAAAAATATTAAAATGTCAACCCTCCCACCCCCTTTTTAGTTATAAAACTTCTAGATGACGTACAAACTTGAGGTTTTGGCATAGTTATAGAGTTTAGAATTCTTGTCAAAAGAAAAATAAACAATGGTAAAATTTCTACCCCCCACTCACATTGGGGGTTGTAAAACTTCTATATGACATACAAACTTGAAATTTGGTATAGTTATAGTGTTTAAAATTTTCCTAAAGAGAAAAATCTAAAATATTAAAATGTCAACCCTCCCACCCCCTTTTGAGTTACAAAACTTCTAGATGACGTACAAACTTGAGGTTTTGACATAGTTATAGAGTTTAGAATTCTTGTCAAAAGAAAAATAAACAATGGTAAAATTTCTACCCCCCACTCACATTGGGGGTTGTAAAACTTCTATATGATAGACAAACTTGAAATTTGGTATAGTTATAGTATTTAAAATTTTCCAAAAGAGAAAAATCAAAAATATTAAAATGTCAACCCTCCCACCCCTTTTAGATTATAAAACTTCTAGATGACGTACAAACTTGAGATTTTGACATAGTTATAGAGTTCAGAATTCTCGTCGAAAGAAAAATAAACAATGGTAAAATTTCTACCCCGCACCCAAATTGGGGGTTGTAAAACGTCTAAATGACATGCAAACTTGAAATTTGGTATAGTTATAGTGTTTAAAATTCTTCTAAAAAGAAAAATCAAAAATATTAAAATGTCAACCCTCCCACCCCCTTTTTAGTTATAAAACTTCTAGATGACGTACAAACTTGAGATTTTGACATAGTTTAGAATAGAATAGAATAGAGTTTAGAATTCTTGTAAAAAAATAAACAATGGTAAAATTTCTACCCCCCCACTCACATTGGGGGTTGTAAAACTTGTATATGATATACAAATTTGAAATTTGGTGTAGTTATAGTACCTAAAATTTTCTTAAAGAGAAAAATCAAAAATATTAAAATGTCAACCCTCCCACCCCCTTTTGAGTTATAAAACTTCTAAATGACGTACAAACTTGAGATTTTGACATAGTTACAGAGTTTAGAATTCTTGTCAAAATAAAAATAAACAATGGTAAAATTTCTACCCCCACTCATATTGGGGGTTGTAAAACTTCTATATGACATACAAACTTGAAATTTGGTATAATTATAGTGTTTAAAATTTTCCTAAAGAGAAAAGTCCAAAATTTTAAAATGTCAACCCTCCCACCCCCTTTTGAGTTATAAAACTTCTAGATGACGTACAAACTTGAGATTTTGACATAGTTATAGAGTTTAGAATTCTTGTCGAAAGAAAAATAAACAATGGTAAAACAACCCCCACTCACATTGGGGGTTGTAAAACTTTTATATGACATACAAACTTGAAATTTTATATAGTTATAGAAGGCCAGTAACCGGGTAATTTATTTCTGCATCTTCTACAGAATTGATTTTCTTGTTGGAAAATGTTCGGAGGTGTTCCGTGAATGTAACGGTTGGGAATGAATTTGTCAGGACGGGGGCGGTTGAGCGCTAGCCGCCATCTTGTAAAACATGTTTTATCAAATATCTCGTGAACCGTGCATCGTACGACAAGAATAGTGTTGATCGTTTTTTTGAAATTCTGCTTAATGCTTTATATAAATGGAAGTATATCTGATTAACGTCCAAGTGTACGCAAAAAACGTGTTTGTCTTTTTCTTAAATAATATAATAATGTAATAACTTTGGTTTTAAATTAATACTCTAGGAATGTTAAAACTTGCTTACTTTACTTGTTTTGAAAAACGATGTTTGTTAATTAAATTATGTCACATTTTTTATGTGAAAAATTAATTTTAGAGAAACTGTTCGTTCAAGTTACATTAGACATACAACTTTCCTAAAAGTTTGGAAAAAAAATTTCAAATACTATGAGACTTAAGCTGTATTTTTTGGTTAACTTTGAATGTACAGTTTTTCTAAAATTTATTTTTCACATAAAAAATGTCAAATAATTTAATTAATAAACATCGTTTTTCAAAACAAGTGAGGTAAGCAAGTTTTAACATTCCAAGACTATTCATTTAAAACCACAGTTATCACATTATTAGATTATTTATGAAAAAACGACGATTATTGATCATGCGGTTAAGATTTATGCACCGTATTTGAGTGTCTAAATGGCTTCTTTGTACTGACTTTTTGTTAAATTTGGAATAGTTATTCACAATACATATAAGTAAATCCACTGTGGTTTTGTTTAGATTTTTTAATGTACCGTTAAATTTTTTCTGGGTACATTTGGACCTTAAAATTACTCAAAGATTTTGCTATATTGTTATAAAAATGAAACTTCAGGACAGGTAACCCTTCTATAGACGGGTTGGCTGTGTTACAAGTCTGCTCCTGGTCTGTGAGTTTTCGTAATATTGTTTATTGTAATTTTCGTTGTACTCGTAATTATTTTTTTAAATCTTTAGTTTTGTGTAATAGTAACAGTAATAGTAATAGTAATATTTATTTTTCCCAACAGACAAAATGCCTGTGGTGGAAACATAAGCTAACAACAACATTATACTAATAACATGAACAAGTAGATGTTACATAAAATAATATCATAAAAAATAATATAATAACATAGAACTAGTGTGTGAACAATATGCCAAAGTGAGATAGTTTAGTTAATAATAATACATTAAATTGCACTGTTATGTGGTTGCTCATAAATACTAATTATCTTAGATCTAGTACCTCTCGATGTGAAAACATCTATAAATATGTCAAATCTGTTACTAGGTAAACAATTGTATAATTTAAAGATAGTTAACATGGGACTATTATAATGGTGAAAAGTGTTTAGTATTCTATAATAAAAGACCTTTGTTGATCGGCTAGTAGATCTAGGTACATAAAAGTTAATTTGACTAAGAAGACCAGAACACTGTATACGACCATTAGTAATGTTTTGTAAGAATACAAGACTAGAAAGATTTTTTCTTGATAGGAGTGAAGTTTCATTAACAATAATAAGCAGAGCCTGGTGATTACAATGCCTAATTGGATAGTTATCATATGTTTTGTAGTAACAATATTTACAAAATTTACGAAAAACATTTTCAAGAAGACAAATATATATTTCCTATCTTTAATGAAAGTAAACTATTTTTGACAAATTCAAGGTCAGTTATGTTTACAAATTTTTAAACGTGTTCCTTTTAACATTCGTTTTTTAGGGATTTTCCATAGGTTCTCTTTTGCAATTATTAATTTGATAAACCTTACAGCTGTAGTTCATATAAAGTACTTGTAAAAAATAATTTATTTATGCAGCACTCATTCGGACCATTTAAAAATTAAATATCTTAAAATAAACACGTTCTAAGAATTCTATATAGTCAACATGCGAACTTTAGAATTAATTGTTTTTGTTCCTCAAGGCTTGTTTATAGTAACGAATGCAACTAAACTACCGTTGTAGATTAAAAGGCAAATAAGATTTTATGTCTGACCAATTTTTATTATAAAAAGTCATGTATCTTTTATAACAGTGATTATTACATTGCCATTTCACGATTCGTTTATGTATCTACGGCATACATAAAAAAATGTTGTGCTAAATTTAAAAATTTTTAATATAGAAAACGCATTGTAACATTATATATTATACATTCCCAGATTTGCTACAATATCTGAAGTATTATATAACAAAGTTAAAAAAACTTTAAAACCTGCGTAATATGACACATCATATAAACACTCCCTTATACTGCATGCACGTAGGATCCAGCTCTTTTCTGCTTCTCATTTTCTATGAGTCTTTCAAAATATTTTTTAATGTCACTCGATGTTGTTTTATAGCAATTTTACTTTGTCCAACAAGCGTTGATATTCGTACACTGGTATAACTGTAAACGTTTCAAAATTGAAAACAGCATTCACAAAGCATTCCAATTATAATGTCTGAACAAGGATTTTCTAAGCACCACAGTCTTTGAGGTTCAGTCCAATACATGAGAGTACCACTTTTAGGAGATAAAACCCTCCAACCCAAGCAATAGGTTGGATTTTTTTCTGCATTAGCAAACTGAATTTCTTTGGGCATGTGATATACTTTTTCATCACATCACACTGAACCCTTTAGTTCAGTTACATTTGATTTTGTAAGAAATAGAGAAACCATACGAGATCTTTGGGAAGGCTTTTACTTCATTTTCTGCGTTAACGTCTCTATTTCTTTTTGTTTTGATAGTACAGTAGCTTTTGATCAGTAAAGTACTTTTTTTTTCTTTTCTTTTCCGTCATATCTTTTTGCAGGTTTCAATGGTTCAGCACCATAGTGCGTGCATGTTGAATAAAAGAAAAGAAGTTGTCAAGGAAAATATTATGGTTATGGTTCTTGTCTACAATAGAATCTTACCGGTTTTACGTTTAGAAACATTTTGCATGAGTGCCGTCCAAGATATGGAACCATCTATTCATCTTAATATAAGTTGCTCGAAAATACTCCATACTGCATGAGTTTTTCATTCATGATGTAAAAATTACCTACTAAGAATTACCAAAAAGAATGAAGCGGATGTAATCATGAACGACTTCAACGCAAGGATAGGTAAAGGAAGAGTTGAAGATATTGTTGGAGACTATGGTATTGGCAAACGGAACGACAGGAGTACCAGTATATCCCTATACTGGTACAGTTCTTTAATGAAGAAAACTTAATGGTAGCAAACATTTGGTTCCAATTCCCAGAAAGGCGATTATACACTTAGAAAGGACCAAGAGACAATGAAGGAAATATCATAGGAAATGATAATCAAATAAATTACATACTGATTGATAAACGATATAGAAACGGGATTATAGGTGTAAAAAGTTATCCTGGATCATACATCGGATCTGATCGCAAACGCCGTAGCTGGAAAACTTGATATTAAATTGAAGAAAATCCAGAAGAGAAAGAAACAAAACAAGGCCTAACTTTGAGAAACTGGGAGAACCAGAGAGATAAAACAGGAAATAACAAGTGTAAGAGAATAACAACAGTAAGAGTGTCAAATAGTAAATTTAAGGAAACTAAGTACAATTGGAAACAACAGAAACAATGAAAAACTCTTGGCAGTCTATTAAAAACGTAATACATGAAGTACAAGAAAATGAATTGGGAATCCAAGAGCCGAGAGCAAAACAGAAATGGATGACGGGAGAAATCATTTTATTGGTGGACGAAAGAAGGAAGTAGCTGCAATCTTAACATTAAATTCAACTATTTTTTCATTTTATTTTGACATTTCAGACACCTGCCCTACATACACAATGCGTTACTACATGTTACAGGAGTTCATAGGAATTGTCATTATCTACAAGTTTTAGTGGTTTTAGTTTTTGTGGTTTGAAGCTTATGTTTGCGCGTTGCTTGTACAAACAGGTAGCTCTGTTTATTTCATTAGGTTTGCATACATAATATAGACCAGTGGTCGCCAAACTTATGAAGCTTCTGAGCTACTGCACCGTTTTTAAATCCTACTATGAGCTACTAGTCAAGAGAACTACCAACTTTTTTAAAAAATCTTACATTTGTTTATTGCCTATAAACTTACATTTCTAGTAAATATGAAATCAATTTTAATTAAACTGTATATAACAAAAAGAAACTGAAATTGAATTGTACATAAGAAAGAAATTGAAGTATTGCTAGTAATAAATAACAAATGTAATAACAGATTTTTTATCAGACTTATTAACTTTAATGAGAAGGATGGACTTCTTTTTTGTCATCAACAGCTCAGTGGAGGAATCATTGTTAGCCATCCGGAGCGTTAACGCGATCTACCGAAAATGTCCCCGCGAGCTACTAGTACCTCGCCATCGACGGTTTGGGGATCCCTGATATAGACGGTAATAACATAGGGATGGCATCGAGAGAATGTACTGTAGAATATTTTTGTTTTGTATGACAATTTTGTTTTGTGTGCAATGCCAATTGTTTTATTTGCTAAACTATAAAGACGGTAGTGTATATTATTGGACATCAACAATGTACTTAAAAATCTTTTCCGTTGGTTTTTTCGACCTCCAACAACTCTCCAAGGTTTCACCAGCGAGTCATGCAAAACTAGAGTACGGATTGCTTATTTCTCATTGCTTATTCCTTTTCCAGGTTCAAGTCCAACAAAACGTTTCCCTGTGTTTTTTTTATTCAGAGATGGACCTTAGTTTTTCTTCAGGTGTTTTCTTAACTGTATTGTTTTCAGTGTTTTTTACTTAAATGCTTTCTTCTTCTTTTCACATTCTCAAGTTTACTCAAAACAAATAACCAGAAACCTAAGTGCAGAGATGGTTTCTTTTTGTATCAGAACTTGCCCGACGAAGAGAACACAAAAAATTGAACAGCTAAAAAATCATTTGGCAGGTCAATCACCGCTGGATATTTTTTCTAAAACTTTTTGATGATGAAGTTGAAAATATAGTATTGCCATTTTTTGTAAAGTAGGCTCATGATAAATAATACACACGATTTTATATTTACAAGGCAAGAACTTTTCAGTTTTATTGGCATCCTGTTTTTATTAGGCTATCATACGTTGTCCCAAGCTGATTTGTATTGGTATGTTGAAGAAGGCAAAGGAGTCGATATTGCATAGAACTGCATGACGAGAAACAAATTCAGAAATATTCAGTAAGGTCGATAAAACTGTTACATTTTCTAACTTTGCGGCCTTTTTTACAACTTCTTTTCCTTAAGGTGCTGTCTTCTTATAGAATGTTAGCAACAACTTCGGCAAATCTTATAAACTTATAAATACTTATTAGTAAATTAGAAGTACGTAATTCATGTATAAAAAATAATCGTATCGGGAATAATTCAATATAAGCATAAAAGACGTTCCTATAAAAATGCTGTTGTTTATTAATAACAAGTCGTAGCAAAATAAGAAACCTTTGCACTACGCCATTTCCGTGTAAAGCGATATTATGTAGGTGACAAGCATTATTATGGATTATATTTCCCAAAATTTCTGTCTTTGTTTATTTTAACATAAAGTGACGTAATCCTGTATATGCTATTATACTTTAGCATAGTTGCTTCCACGGTCATTTTACTTTTTTTAATGTCTCTGAAAATAAACGTTTTAAATTATTTTTTATTAAGAACTTGCATTATTATTATTACTTGTTTATGATAAATCTAATTTTGTCTGTATTACCTACAATTCTCGCAGTAATAAATAGTAGAGGAAAATATGAAACAAAAGCCGCTTATTTACGATTTTCGTGTGAACGGAAAGGTAAAAATGTATGCATGCATTTTTATGATAGTTTATGTCTTGGGGATGAACTTTCAACAATTCGTCAAAAAATCGTTCTGTGCACAGGGGTCTTCTAGGGGTGGTTTTATGATAAAACCATCAATTTCTGATTTTTTGTAGTAATATTCTATTTATTATAAGCTTTCTGATGGTACCATCGGTAATTAAATGCGAGTATTAGAAATAAACAATGTTTAAGAAGACTTAAATAATTTAACACGGCAGTATACGGGCGAGAAATATTTCAAGAGCGATTATCTCAAAAGCGGCAATTTCTGTAAATTGTAATTTTTGTTTGCACTCAATTTTCTCGAAAACCGTCGACTTTATCAAAAAATCATACTGTATAAACATTATTACTCAATAGTAGCGCTATCTGATGGTTTTTAATTTTCTTAATTATCTCTCTTAATAAGGGAGATATTTGATGAAACGTAAAGCTCTGCATATTCCCCCTCTTAAAACGTCGTATACCCCCGTACACCGCAGCTCTCAACAAACTATCCATACATGCATCAAATAATGCTTCCTGTTATTTCTTACTATTCATATTTTTTACCCTTTGTTATTAAATATATTATTTAACTGCTATAAATTGGAAAATCCTTTGTGTGTACATATGTATAAGCAGTTACAAAAGTTGGTAACTTATTAGTTGACCCATTTAAATTTGTTATGGTAGGTTAATAATTTATTAATTATATCTTCCCATAACTTTAAACGGACCGTTGAATTTTAGACGTATGCTTGTGTTTATTATTATAGTTTTATGAAAACCCTGACAAATGTGAAATTATTAGTCTGGAATTTTAGTTTGATTTTGTCATTCAGTGGTTGAAACTGTGGTGACTGTTTGAAGGGTGCTTTCTTTAAATAAAAGTGTGTCTGTTTCGAGAGGTTAATAAGACTGTTTTTGCATCACATTGTTTACTTACCTTGAACTCCTATAATTGTAAGTATTATTTTTCACCATTTTATAATGTTTTTACTCAAAACAACAGTTTAACATAATTTGGTAGTAGTCATTTATTTTATTTCGTTCGAATATTATATTTTAGAATTGGAAATCATGGAAGTAACAAGTAGCTCGGAAAGCGAATTAGAATCAAAGATAAAAACGATTCAATATCGCAAGAAAAAACAGAAAACCTGCATAACTTGTCAACAAGCGGACAATTTAGTTTCAAGTGCTCCAAAATCATTCTTAACATTTAAAAATAGTGTTCAATTAAGGCTAAATCAGCTAAATGTAGATCCTGGTCATGATGAATTTTTAAATAAAGTTCTAGGCATTATTAATTCCTCTCAAAGTCATGAGTTAGACTGGCATCAAAGGTGTTACTCTAGTTTTACAAGTAAAAAAATATTAAAACTTTTCAAGCTAAATATATAGCAGAGAATTTGTTTAAATCTTGTGAAAGTCACAGATAATTGAGATCGAACAGAAAGATGATCTGCAATATTACGATTTCTTGCAAATTGGTTGTTCTGAAATATCTGAGATCGTCAATCTCTGCAACAGCATTAAAAGTGATATGTCACAAGTAAAGGGATTGGACAACTACAAAGATTTAAGTAGCAATAGTTTTAGAGAGTACATTCCAGATAAACTGTTTTTATTAATACAGTTGCTAGTCGAAGATTCAGACGATGAAAGGAAAAAAAATGTTGTTCTGAATATTTGTCAAGACATAATTTACTGTCATTCCAATTTTAAAAAGCATACTCCAAAACACGCCGCTTTGGGTTCACTGGTTCATCAAGAGACTAAATCAAGCAAAATCATCGAAACCCTTCATTCCTGTGGGCATTCTCTACCTTATAGGAATATCAATATCATGAGAATTAGAAACTCCGTTGCACAATCTGAAATTCTACGAAAATGAAAAAACATTGTTCCATCACAATTAATAAGAGGAAGATTTATTCAATTTGCTGGAAACAACATTGACCTTTTAGAGGAAACTCTTGGTAACGGTTCAACTTAATATTAAATATAAATTGTAGTAAAGTGTGTTTTTTGGCTGTTTAATCGCTATTTATTGGCTTTTCAAACATTCTATACTTTAAACAATCTTGCTTTCTTTTTTTCCAAACTCTTATATTACGTTTGTATGAAGACATTACAAAATTACAAACATAAATAGTTCGTATAAATGAATCGTTGCACGTATTTACGAAGCCTGTAAGGAGTTGTACCACGCGCTATCACAGCGCTTCACAAAACAATCGATATCTCCAAAACTATTAAACATAAGTTTATAATTCTTTTTTTAAAAACTTTTTGAAACCTTTACCATTAATTCTTCCGCAGGATGTATAGGAAAATTTCCAAAGATAAGAAACTTTGTCACTTAGTGTAATTTACATTACACGAAAAGCTAAATTTCAAGTTCAGACATATTGTTTAAATTAATTAAACAAATTTTATTAATCTGCTTTATATAGTTAGAAGCGCTCATGTTTGAGCATTAATTTAAAAAAAGAACTACAACGATATCGCAATTAGTTCCCAAGATATTGCGATATAAATATTAAAGTGTGGATTTTAAAAATTGTCGATTTTGATCTAAAATCACCCCTACAGCACCCCTGCACAGGACGATTTTTTGACGAATTGTCGGAACTTCTACCCCAATACATAGGCTATCATATAAAAACATCCATACATTTTTGCCTTTCAGTTCATACGGGAATCACGATAGCTGGTCGATTTGCTTCTACTAAAACAGTAGTCGAACTTTAAAACCAATTCTAGCACACGTAAAAAACAAATGCTGATTATTGTGTCACTTAATTCACAAATGACACTTAATTCGAATTCTCAGTTAGTGAACAGATTCAGAATTGGGAAATTGCCAAAAATTCCGTACTTTTTATAATTTTTAAAGAATTTTGAAAACATTTACATTTTTTCGGCAAAGAACAGAGCTAAAAATCTGATTTTGTACCGTAAATCTAGTTATGTTAAAAGTGTACGTTATGATGTTGACATTTCAAAAATGTGTAGATTTTATTTAAAAAAATAATTTCTCGAACGATGGATATTAGGGTAATGGACAATGGCTAGAATTTCAGACTGTGTTTGCATGCATGTAAAAACTGTAATAGTTACTTTCTACTATTCACTGAACGCTACTAAAGATGATAGCTTAAATATGTAAATCGATTTCTACAGCAGTAATTGTTGGACACCGTCGATGGAAAACTTTAAAATGTAAACGGAAACAAAATGTTTTAAAATACTTTAGTATTTTAGATTTTAATTACTATGGACGACATATTTCATACGTCCTTTCAAAATTTGCTAACGATGACAACAAATTTGAAATCAGCGACCTCAAAAATCCCTTTCTATAAAATTTCATATAAATCCAATAATATTTCGAGTTTTATGATGTTTTTATGCATATAATATTTTAAATCTGAAAGCCTTCTAAATAAAATTCATACACATACAGAAACGAAACTAAAAGTATTTATTACATAGCGTTAATAAAATAGAATTATTTTTGCCAGTTTAAATGACGCAATCTTTACTCAGAAATGCAGAGAGTAACTCGACACCGCAGACAGGCAAAGGAATTCAAGCAGGCTGGCCAATACTGAAAAAATAAATGGACGCTGTATAAACCTATAGCTTGCATAAAATAAACAGACGCTGAATAAACCTATAGCTTGCAAAAGACGCTGACTGATACCATCATTTATATACACTTATATACGCCGGACGCTGGGCGCTACGCTTTTGGTCCGGACGCATGGTAGGCCTCTATAGATATATATATATATATATATATATATATATATATATATATATATATATATATATATATATATATATATATATATATATATATATATATATATTGCGGTGACTTCGCATAAACAGAATATTTTGATTTTCTTTTGCCCCACCTCGGCTAGCAAAATAAAAATATATGCGTTGAATTCGGCTAATTAAAAATAAAATATTGTTTTTATATTCACTTATTAAATACTTACAAATAACGAATAATTACTGTTAGATTGTAGATAAATGATTTATAAATAAATTAATTTAAAAAAAAACTGTGTACTTTGGAAATGCCTCACAACTTCCCTCTTTTATAAATTTAATATATGATTCAAAAAATACTTTTTAATAGTTTTAAATAATGCACTAGTTACATAACAAAGTTACGTGAATTCTGACTAAGTCAAGTTTACGTAATAGAGTTGGGCGCCAGTTAAATAACTTAAAATAACAGAATTAAATTTTATAAAAATAACTCATCTCAGGGTGAATGTGGATTCCTGTAGGTTTTAAAAATATACAAATTGAAATTGAAATCACTTTTAAAATGGAACTCTTAATTAAGTTTAATTATAGCTAAATTGTTCAGATCACTTTGCCACACTTCACAAACGATAGTCTTTTCTTCATCAGATACCAATACAGAAAGGAAATAACTTCCTAGCTTTTTATAATATTGCTTCTTTCCTTTAACTAAAGATGTCCTCTTTCCCAAAACCAATTGGCAGAGCAAGTCACTTATGTTGTCTCAGTGCCGATTTCCAATTCCGGTTGACTTCCTTCCTTTTGCATGGCTTTCCCACATAACACCATCCACACTCTCGGTTTTGGTAACTCACTTTTGTTTTATTTTAATAACGGGTACTATATCCCTTTTTCGAAGAACTTGTATTTGCTTTTTGTGTTTAATTAAATAAAACACCGATTGATGGTTTTAATCGAAGATTTATTATCTTGCTTACTTAGCAAGTAAATTAACTTTAAAAGGTTCTTTATAAACGTATACACTTTTACAATTTATAACCTTTTTAATACTTTCGCTGTATTCCATTCACCAACCAACTTAATTATCTATTTACATTTGTACTATGTTATTTACATGACCTTACTCTTTCGCTTTATCTCAGGAACTGTCTTTACTCTTTCGTCGTTTAACAGTAAGTGTCTAATTACATTAATACTATATTTCTTACACTTCTTTACTCCGTCGCTTTCTATCAGTAAGTCCCATTTACATTTTTTATTTATGTTTCTTATATCGACTTTACTCTGTCGTTGTTTACCATGAAGTGTCTATTTACATTTTACTATTGTCTTTAACACGACTTTACTGCGTCGCTTTATATTACTGACTCCCAAAAATTATAATTTTCTAAGCTTATATACTATTTCCTATTTACATAATTATATTACACAATTTGACTTACGAACTAATACAAACTGTACACTCATATAATACATAATAGCAGATTAATATTCTTTATAAAAATGACACATCTATTACAGGTTATTATACAATACTTTTACGCAATAATAACGATCTAATTACATAAACAAAACCTTAAAAGAATCACATAACCCGTCGATATACACATTTGAAATTATTATAACTGAATTACATCATAACAATAAATTGCGAACAACTGGATGTTACGTACACTTAAGTAATCGGTGAGTAAACTATTTGATAATAAACTAAAGAAACATGTATTATTTAACCTTATTAAAAAGTATACACATTGATTAAATAATCAATGACACACCATTAAATAACTTAAAATTATTTTTAACAGGAAAAGTTGATAAAAATATTTCAAAAGTGTTAGTATTTAACAACGATTTTAGAATTTTCCAAAATTTTCCAAACTTTCCAAAATTTTGACACTAAAATCCACAGCAATATATATATATATATATATATATATATATATATATATATATATATATATATATATATATATATATATATATATATATATATATATATATATATATATATATATATTATATTGCTGTGGATGGTAGTTTCAAACTTTTGGAAAATTTTGAAAATTTTGTGAAAATCTAAAATCTTTGTTAAATACTAACACTTTTGAAATATTTTTATCAACTTTTCCAATTACATATAAATTTAAGTTATTTAATGGTGTGTCATTGATTATACAATCAATGTATATACTTTTTAATAAGGTTAAATAATACATATTTCTTTATTTATTATCAAATAGCTTACTCACTGATTACTTAAGTGTACGTAACATCCAGTTGTTCGCAAGTTTTTGTTATGATGTAATTCAATTATGTATACTTTCAAATGAGTATATCGACGGGTTATGTGATTCTTTAAGGTTTAGTTAATGTAAATAGATCGTTTTTATTGCGTAAAAGTATTGTGTAATTAATGTGTAATAGATGTGTCACTTTTATAAGAATATTATTCTGCTATTATGTATCATATGGGTGTACAGTTTGTATTAGTTCGTAAGGTGACGTCAAATTGTGTAACATAATTATGTAAATAGTCAATAGTATATAAGCTTAGAAAATAATAATTTTAGGCACTTACTGATAGAAAGCGACGAAGTAAAGTCGTATAAAAGACAATAGAAAAATGTAAATAGACACTTCACTAAATAAAGCGACAAAGTAAAATCTAAAATCTTAAATAGTCTAGAATTAAATAGACAAGTTAAGTTAGTTGGTAATTTGAATACGGCGAAGGTGTAAAAAGTATAAATTGTAAAAGTGTATATGATTATAAGAACCACCTTTAAGATAAATTACTTGCTAAAAGATAATAAATCAACGTTAAAACCATAAACTAGTGTTTTATTTTATTAAACACAAAAAAAAACAACTATAAGTATTTTACGAAAAAGGGAAATTGTACCCGCAATAAAGATAAACAAAAGTGAGTTACCAAAATCAAGTTTTGGAGGATATTATATGGGAGATCCGTGCAAAAGGAAGAAAGTCAACCGGAACTGGAGACCAGCCCTGGATCAACATAAAGTGATCTACTCTGCCAATGGTTTGGGAAAGAGGACATCTATAGTTAAAGGAAAGAAGAAATATTATAAAAAGGTAGGAAGTTATTTCCTTTTTGTATTGGCATTTGCTGAAGAAAAGACTATCGTTATATATTTTTTCACTGTAAGAAATATAAAACTTACTCTAACAATTTTGTAGATGAATTGATTCAAATGAATGTTTCCCTGCCTACTAGTATTGCTTGCCTGTTGAGTACCTTGGACAAATGCATTTATGACGCTATTATTAAATTTATAAAAACATCCAACGTTTCGATTTAGTTTTAATAGTTGTTTATTCCTCTTTTTATAACTTAACTTTGTGGCTAATAGACTAAGTCTGAGGCCAAACCCTCCTTCAACACACAAAATAGACTTGTATTACAAAGTATGTTGGTTTCACATAGTATTTACCCCACGACTTAAATACTGTCAAATATTATAAAATATGTTATATTCTTCTTCAATTTACCTTTTTGATATACAAATAAACATTATTCTAGAAATAACTATATCGCTGGCTTGGAGTTATAACGTCATATGTTATTTTAAAAATGTAAATAACATGGAACCTCATAATTCCAAGTCAGCGATATACCGGGTGATTCAGAAATAACTGATATCCTTTAAATGATAGGTAGAGGGGAGGCAGTAGAACTAATTTACCTTGACAAGTATAGATCAAAAAGGAATAGTTTTAAAGAAAATGAATTTTAAAGTTTAATGAATCTTGGATCCAAAAGGATCCAAGGTCAGGACCGGATCCAAAAATTCAATAAAACTTTTAAATTAATTTTCTGGAAAACTTCGTTTTTGAGCTATACTTGTCAACTCTACCTAGCATTTAAAGGGTATTCGTTATTCGGAATCACCCTGTATAGAGAAAAGCATATATGAAATATATACTTTTACGGTTGAGATGGAGTTTTATTAAAATACAATTTTATTTAGTATCCTGTTTTAAATTTATTTTCTTGTTTCCTAAATTAGGTTCCTGTTTTTAACCCTTAAAATGCCAGCGATAGTTTATTTAGTTAAAAAAGTCTTAAAGTATTTTTAGCAACATGAACATTTTAGTAGCTGTAAATAATTGATTTTTATATAATATTTACCTGGAAGTATTTTTAAAATTAATTTAGTTTCGAAAAAATTCGCCATTTTCAGTTAAGTTAAACGGGTTAAAGATTCTATCAAAGAGAATTCCAAAAGTTTAATAGCCAGATGTTGTAGATAATCCTATAGTGTTTAGCAAAAAGTTACTTGGAATGGTCAAAACTTCTAATCAATGCAAGAATTAATATAAAATTGCAAAAACCTTGTTTGCATGGAACACTCTGTAAAAATTGAGTTGCCAAAGATGTAATTAGGGTAATTAGTTTGTATAACAATCTCTATGCTTTTTTCGTTTAGTAAAATATTATTATTCTTAATTTTGACTTTCCTCAATTAAAGACTATTTTATATTCTATACAACATTTTAGTAATTGCTAAAGAATAAGTACTTGGGGTGCAAATGCACCTCGCTTGGTAGCGCATGTTTAAGTAAAAGAACTTTGTAGTCTAAGGGTTAAATCCATGAGAAACGATAAAATTATTCCAGTTTGAAGACATGCACAATATGTATAATAATAATAATAATATATTATTCAACGAGCGTGTAATGACAGTCGTAATTCATTTGAATGAGTAATAGTCATTACACGCAAGTAGAATACTATACTTTTTCTATCACCTCAATAGAAAGCTGTACTTTTCTAATATTGATTTTGTAAGCCGTTTTATTTATTTTTTTTAATATGTTTATAGAGGTTATGGAATTAGTTTATATAAGTTTATAGGTATTTATAGGTAAATACCTATTTTAAGTTATCCAGCGACGTACAGATTTTATCATTTTCACTCTCAGGATTCAGTTTTTACTTCCTTTTAGTTAAGAAATATACTATAATTTTTTACCAAGGATTTGTAAAATAACAGTTTATGTGATTTGTGGTGACAGGATTCATTTGGTATGGTTATGCCCGTATGTGTTGGTTTTCTGTATATGAAAAATTCAAATAGATTTGTGCGTTAATCTTAATAGCTAAATCTAAAATGTTAATAACCCTGTTTCGTTCTGTTTTTAGTGTAAAATTTATGGTTTGATGGAAACTATTAATAGGAATTGAATATTCATTAATAACCTCAAAGGAATTGTGAAAACAAGCCAAAATGTCATTAACGTAACGAAACCAAAATATAATGTGTTTAGAAAGGTTTAATTCAAATATTTGATCTTCTAAATAATCCATAAACAAGGAAGTGTTAGATATTTAATTCTTATTATTTTTCTGTTTTTATCTAGTTGTCTATTTTCTGTATTTAACTTAGCGACGTGTTTGTTAATATTCATATTACCTTTGATAATGACAGCTTAGCTGTCAAAACAATTGTCAGGTTATAATTTAATAAATATTGTGAATATTTTTATTAATCTTTATTTATTTCATGATTATGGAGTTTCATAAAGTAAGGTTCGAGACAGTAAACGTTAGTATATTTTGTTTAAAATTTTTATAAATTTTTTATAACTTGATTGAATATGTAGTATATATAAATAAAATTAATCAAATCAAACTTTATACACATATACCTATCCAACCAATTTTTTAAACAAACTTTCCTTCAGCTTTAGCGTCTTGTTTGAAGTACACCGCAACTCAAATACTAACCGGAATATATTTTTATATATAGCAAAAGAAAGTAAACACAAAAACAAAACTGAGATTAATGCCACAGGTGATGGATTCTGTGCCGATTTGGGACCACACTTTTTAAGTAGATTATACAACGGGAAATACGCCTTAAAGTTTCTTTTTGATTTCCTATGTTTGTTTCATGTCTAACTTAAAAGAAGTTTGTTTTTAGTTAATATAAATACCTTTTACCTTACCCCATCTCCCCCACCATTCTCACCAAACGCTTTTCCGGTATTTACTTGCAAATGCTTATAATTTCAAACGCATATTTCATTTCATAAACACGGTAAATTTGAAATAGTATTGTTTGTGAAACGTAAAATACTGGAATAGCTGAAATTTCGATTTCAAACATCCCCGTTAGGGTATTATTTCCCTAAATTCATGTGGTAAATATTATAAAGGGGATGCAGATTTTAAATTTTAGTCATTTAAATTAATTTAAGCTTTACTATCAAATATTTATCTTTTATTTATATTCATATCCTACACTAACATTCCGTTTTATACATAAATGGTTCGAATACGACTTGACCTCTACTATTTAATTAAAAGGAGTTTCATTGTGAAATGCTGGCAAATAATAGCCTCATTTAACGAAACACACGTTTTTGAACAAATAAACGTAAAATGTAAATTTACTTTGTACGAAATCGAGTTATACAATGTTAAGTTCTATTGTTAAAGCCCGCACAAAAAATTTATAGTTTCATTAAACTGCTGAGTGGATAAAACAGGGATTTGGGTGCCTAAATAGATTTTTACCTAAAAAGACCTTTCTCTGGTTTTTCTTTGTAGGAAGTTTCCCTTGGAAGTCCTTTTAGGTATTTATAGGTTATTGAACCCTATCTGTAATACTAATGTACTTTAAAAAAAGTCATGGTGAAAGTATCCTGAAAATTCGAAAAAAATGAAAAATCTACTTGATTAAATTGTAGACCATACTCTTTTCTTTATTCTAGGTTAGTTTAAAAGAAAACGAATATATATATATATATATATATATATATATATATATATTCTCTCTTTAAATAGTATTAATTTAATTAATAATTTAGTAGTAGTAAGCTCCTTACTTCCATCCTTTTTTATTAAAACCTGCATGCTGCAATAATTCCACATTAGAAAATGGTCGCCAGTAAAAAGAAAACAAAAATTGGCAAATTGCTTCCAAGGTGTCCTCTTTAAAGATTCAGGTATCAATAATTAAATCATATTAATGAAGATAGAGTTGCACACACCAACCAAGTCTTAAAAAGGTTTTAGTAAATAAATTTTTAAATAGCCAAACACTGGAAAAATATCTGGTCAATGCAAGCTATCTTGAATTCATTCGAATTGGCTAATACATTGTTAAGAAAACTTAGTAAATCGAATTACTTCCACTACCACATGTACATGGTACCCAATGTTTACCATTATGCAAAGTATCTTTTTAATAAAACTACACATAAAAAACTTTTTAATTACAGATATAATTAAACTATTTACCAACAACGATATTAATATTATAATATTAATATAAAAAAGCGCTAGATTGAGGATATTAACATTTCAGAATTTTAGTGTGCGTAATATACATACTATAAACTACTTTGTTATTGTTTATTAGGGGAGCGACGGCTAATGGCGCTCAGGGGACAATTGCGCTCACTCATTTCAAACAAAATCCGTGCTTTAATCGGATTTGTGTACAGCGCGCCATCTTATATTAAAGTAGTGCAAGCGTGTTCTGAACGCTCCACGTTGTTTGCAGTCGAGATATTCGAGTGGTGAGAATAAACGTGTTTTGTATAGTGCAGTTATAATTTGACCTGCTACTTCAATAAAGGTTTGTAAAATCATTTTATATTATTTTTCAGTTAACTAATTAGCAATAGTACATGTCAGGATTTGGGCTTGAAATATCCAAAGCCATTTTTCATAAGATTAACTTTTTGAGGTTATGTCAATGTTTTTAGAATTTTTCGGGTAATTGCGCTCAGTCTGATCGCAATTGCCAGAGGTGAGCGGCATTGCCCGCCTTTAGCTTTGTAATGACTTCTTTCTGATTTTGTAGATGCCAAAAGCTCGGGTACATAAAACCAATAAAGCCTCTTGGTCAGAGGAGGCGATGAAAGGTGCCATTCAAGCTGTAAGGGAAAGGAGTAAGATTAGAGAGGCTTGCAGAAGATATTCTGTTCCCTTTTGTAGTTTACGAGACCGTTTAAGCAAAGGCTATTATGCCCCAAGCATGGGAAAAAATACCACTTTTAGTAAAGAACAGGAAGCAGGAAATTAAGGAACAACTGCTTACCCTATCACATATGTTTTATGGGATAACACCCCTACAATTACGTTTAGCTGCGTATGAATATGCAGAGTCAACAAAATTCCGAATTCGTTCAACAAAATCAATAAATTAGCGGGAAAAGCAGATTTTTCGAAAATTTAGAAAAAGTTGTGATCACTTATAAATTTAACCTAACAAAAATTTTTAACATGGATGAGACGGGCATTACCACATGCCATAAACCAGCGCGAATTGTCGGACCCAAATGACAAAAACAAGTTGGGGCAATTACAATCCTGGAAAGGGGAAAAACTACAACCGTGTGTTGTGCAATGAGTGCAGCGGGTACGTTCGTGCCACCGATGTTCATTTTCGCTCGAATTAGAATGGCTGCTGGCTTGGAACGAAACGGACCACCCGGTTCCATATATCAATGCTCTAAAAATGGTTGGATTAACGAGGATTTGTTCAGGATCTGGCTGAGACATTTTGTAAATTTTACAAATGCAAGCAAAGAAAATCCGGTTCTTCTTATCGTGGATAATCACGCCAGTCACTGCTCTTTAAGCATTTATAACTTTTGTCGGAATAATGGCGTAACTATGTTAAGTATTGGGCCACTAAAAAAAGCCTACAACATGGAGTGCGAATTGTTCATGAAAAGTCATGCATATGAGAGAATCACCAACACTGACTTACCTGGATTATTCACTAAGGTGTATCGTAAAGTAGCTGTAGCTGAGAAAGCAGTAAAGGCATTTGAAATTGCTGGAATATTTCCAAAGAATCGTAATGTATTTGTATAATCAACTCCAATGGGTGAACTCCGTTGTTGATTCATTTTTCAGACTAAAAGTATTTAGTGACTATTTGTTCAAAGTTTTGTTCAGGGACGAACCTAAAGAGTTTTTTGAAGGGGGGGGGGTAACCTTAAAATTTCCAACTTATTACAATGAAAATACCAACTACTAGTAAGAAAATATTTTTATTTGTACCAAACATTATATGAAGCAAAATTAGAATTTTACACAAATCTTATTTTTATTTAAAACTCTTCAACGTGTATGCATGGCAATTGGATTAAATTTAAAAAATAAATTGTTTTGGACACATTTTCTTATCTTCTCATTTTTCTCAAATTGTGAAATTGCCAACTCTCGCTCAAAATTATCAACTTTGAGCGGGGAGCTTCCCTTCCCATCCCCCCCATGAGTACGTCACTGGTTTTGTCCCTCTACATTTAAAAATAACTTATTTTTTTCTATGTTGTGTCAACCCGTGACGTACAGTGGCGAATCGTTAGAAGACCGTTTATAGCAAATTACTAAAAATGCCAACGTGTGAACCAGTTCCGTAGCAATTTTTAATACTTCTATGCATACGAGTTTTGAATTAAATATCATTCATTATAGTTATTTATGTATTAAGGGCATAAAGAAGCTTTTATGGCCAGAAGCGTTATTGCTAGCCCGAGGCGTCAGCCGAGGGCTAGGAAAAGGCTGTAGGGCCATAAAAGCAAGTTATGCCCGAAATGCATACACTATTTTATGCACAGATTGTTTTTATCTCAAATCTATTATTGTGTAAAAAATATAATTAAATGAGTATGTAGGTTACATCAAGCCGCTGTACGTATACTTATGTGCATATATACGAAGTACGTTACTATAGTTACTATCTAAAATACTTAATTTCAGCTTATTTTCATTGGTGATAAGTTTACAAATTATATTAAGAACCAATCAAGTTCTACAAATACAGCTCTGACATTTAATTGACGTTTCATTATTGCCCGTCGAATCATAAAGAGGCCCTTGGGGCATAAAGAGACAGTTATGTTTAGATAGATCTATCAATAATAGTCTAATTATAATGCATCTGTGCATAAAATATATTATTTCCTTTCCGGAAAATTACTCCTTGTTAAATTTGTCTCCAGAGTTTTGGTTCCCGATTTTTGACCTTATAAATTCTAGGTGCTGGGATTTTAATTGTAGGATATTGATTTCAATATGTTCATCCTGGGAATTTGCTCCCTTTTATTAACAGTCATTAATAACACGCGTGTTTTTTGTATTTATGTATTTCATGTTGACAACATTGGTAACATTGTGAATGATTGATTTCTTTGTTTCTGTGAAATCATATGTCACCGAGGTCTAAATTCCATAGAACCAAACTTTCGTGAGACCTTCTGTACAAGAATAAATTTTTAGACCAGAGTTCACTGATTCCACTTTGCGGGATTATCTGAATCCTACACATGTTCTCGATGCAGGGTTTAACCTTTTATTTCTCAATTTTAAGACTGAATAATGTTTATGTTTAATTATTAAAGTAATACCCCTTAATTATCACCATAAAATACCCCTGAAAATTATGCAGCCAATATTATATCACAGCTCTGAGTTAAAAGTTGAAATTTGAAGTTTTGCTCATTTCTTTAAAGTTTTGAATAAATGTGTGTAGTTACCGTAAGTTATACAACGATAGAAATTAAATATTTTTTAAATCATTTTAAAATTGGACTTTTGACATTTGTTGTCAGAGTTGAAAATGTCATTTTATGCCACCAGTGTCTAAAGTGAGGTCTTAAGTAACAGTTTAGACACCAGTGTAAAAAGTAAATTCAATAAATAAATTACCATAACAACAATTGTTGTGGCATTTGACAGCAATGGTTGTTCATAATTATAAGCTACTCGATGTTTGCATTAAAATTTTGTATTTTTATCACATTTTAACCCCTTTAATAAGATTTGTAGAAAAAAATAATGTATGATATACTTGTTAAAAGTGAGTTTTTTTTTGTTTGAAGCGATCCTTCAACTTCTCTTCTCACAATATAAACATACACTGTTAACAATTTATATCATAAACTACTATTATTAATGAAAATGTAAAATTATTTTAACAATAATAATTATTTTTATTATTACGGGTACCTATACCATAATAGGCATAAACATGATTTTACAAAGTTAATATTAAACCATATTAATGAATATGAATAACAATCCTGAACGTGGGCAAAAACAATTTACAAACAATTCTCAAACTGTTTTTGTCAAAATCCCAATGTACTAATTTTTCTTCTGTTGTGTATGTATTACTATTAAATGAATTTATTTAAGAAATAATAGGAATTTTTGTGAATGATGTAATAAAATTTTGCTTAAACGTAATTGCTTCTTTTGAATCAGCTGTCAAAATAGGTAAGATTGGTTGCATAACTGTCAGGGGTATCAAATCATTTGACGTGTTATTTTAATAATTAAACATACGAGTTGTATATGCAAGAAATGTGAATGTTCAGAGGTATAACATTCGCACTGTGTTTAAAAATAAATGAGTTAAATAGTACTTCAAGTTTATAATAATTATTTACATCTATACCTAACTTTCTTCCACACTTCTCACAGGCCTAAGCCTAAGTCCTAAGGACTGTCGGCCTAATAATTTAAAGTTTTTTTAAGAATTTCACATCTTTCTTGAGCACACTATGAGACTGGCATTTTACAAACACGAAATAGAACTCTCAAGGTATAAAAACCAACTGACAAAACAGTGTTTGTCGAATGCGCATTAAAGAAAATTAAATTATTATGGATTATTTTCTTGAATGTATGTAGTACTACTGAATAATAATTATGTTCAAAAATACATTACTATCTGAACCTTTATTTCCTGAAATTGCTGTGTCGAGAATACCTGTGGCATTGACAGACCCCTTTACTTACACAGGTAAAGAAGAGATTGGGTCAAGATTACTCGTGCGACAATATTTTACAGTTTAAATATGACAGTAAAAGAAAGTTCCACACCATTGTTAACATTGGTGTTGATACATTTTCGTGTAATGTTCCTTACAACATAAGTTTATACTTTTTAATTTTTAATATTTGATTGGTTCTCTAATAGACTATGTATGAAATTGTTGTATAATTTGTTAATAAATAACACGAAAACCAACTGAGTAATATCAATTAGATATCAATGATAAAATATATACAGTCGAACTTCTATATAACGAAGTCGGTAAATCCTGAAAAAATTCGCTATAGGGAAATTTCGTTATAAAGAAATATCACCTTTTGTAAATATTATTTTAATGCTTTCGTTTTAATTCGAGTGATTCTGCAAACTGTAATGCCTTGTGTTTAATTAGTTGTCGTGATAATAGTGCATTTTTTGTCGCCAATTAAATGCACCCACTTTAAAACTGCTTCATCTACGGCGTCGCAAACATAAGTTTTAGCACGTTTTGCTTAAGTTCACCAACTGATTTTAAAATTGATTCGCGATTTTTTATTATAGTCGATAAACTACTGACAGAAATTCCAAACTTTGCCGCTAGCCGCGATGTTTGTCTTTTTTGTATACAGTTATCAATTTCCCGCAATACGTTGATTTTTTTCAATAATGGTTAAACTTTCGCTTTGATTTTTGTGTACTCTAGTGTAGAGCTGTTCACTCACAAAACTAAAGTTAAAATAAAAATTTGCAATGGCAGTTTTTAACTTTACGTAAATGCTAATTGCATTTTAATCTTTCTTAGAGGGGTGGAATCTCCATTTAGACAAGTAACAATGTGTATAATGCATCGAAGTTTAATCTTTCCTAGATCTCATTCAGATAAATTTTCGGAAGTCCCCTGAAGAAGTAAGAATGTAAAGATAAACCAGTTGTAAACCTTTTAATGACAATTTTAATCCTTCTTAGAATTTCCATTTAAACAAATTTACAAAATCCTTTTGCAAGGATTACAGGTTTTTAAAAATGTGTGCAGGCTTCTTGGAAGATAGGTAAATTTATAATCTTTTACTGCTGCTAAGAAAGATTGATGCAGAATACATAAATTTACCTGGAAAAATTTATTTTAGTTTGGCCTAAAAAATTCGTTAAATAGAAGTTTTACTTCGTTATTTAGAGACACTTTTACATGTATTTTTTCTAAAAAGGCAGTGTACAGCACAGAAATTCGTTATATAGATAAATTCGCTATATAGAAGTTCGCAATATGGAAGTTTGGTTGTATGATTAATACTGAAAACTTGTCTATCAAGAAATGTGTATCATTTAAATTGCACTGATCAAAATACTTCAATTGAGGCTGTATGGATGTCGCCACTTTTATTTCTTGCTGTTAATGTAACTTTAGTGCATTCATATAAGCAAATATTGTTCAAACATGTGAAGTTTTTAACTAACGAAAAATAGTTTTATGATTTTACTACAGGTTTTAAATTATTGTAAGTATCTATCACTTATCATAAGAGCAGAGTAGACAGTTTAAATTTTGTTATCCATTGTTTGCAGGTTAAGGTTACAATTATCAATTTCGTACATATTTGTGTTTGCAATAATGGAATCCTTCTTAGGAAAGCAGTACCTACTTATTTCGAGTTGTAATGTTAACGCATTTCTTGAAGCTATCGATATAGTTGAAACAGATAGAGAAGTGGAACCACCATTGAAACATACCATATCTCTTCAAAAAAAGGATGATACTTCTTATATTTTAAAGGCCACTTGCGGTCGTCGTAAACCCAGATGTGAAGTTTTCGAATTAGGAGTTGAAATCACATCACCTCTCACAGAGAATTTGCAAATGACGACAGTCTACACTATTGTAGATAATAAGCTGCACAAATATGTAATGTACTCAAATGGAAAAGAGTTTACCATTGATTACATCTTTTCTGAAACTGAACTACAAATTATTTATACTATTGAAGGTATTGTAGGATCACGTATATATAAACTTAAGTAGTATTATTTCATTTTATCTTAATCTATGTATATTAAATCTTATGTTTTATAAATAAATAGTTATAAATATCAATATAGTTGGTTCAATAATACAGGGTGGTTATAAAGTCTCGATCCATTCTCATGAAAAAGTTAATATTTGTTTTTTGTTTTGTTTACTGTAGAGGAAAGAGCAACTATTGTCACCGCGAGCATACGATGATTATTATTATCGTACGACAAAACTTTTCGCGTAAATTCAGAAAACCGGCCCCAACTAGAGCCTATAACACGCGTACTAGTTAATAAATTTCGAAGAACATTCTGGTAGACCATATGCATTGAACGAAAATGTACCTGATGTTCAACAAACCATCAAATGCACTCCTGATACAGCAACTCGTCGTATAACTAATTAACTTATACCACGGCACAATCTTAAAAATTTTGAATTGTAAACGAAAAAACGAGCGCCCGACGGCTGATTGTATAGTAAGCACATTTTTGTCCAATACATCTAGATCGCCTACAAGAACAATTCCTCAACTTTAACACTGCATGTTTTTTGAAATTTGAACTAGTCGAATATTGGCTCTAATTATTTATACTTAGTTGCGGTCGGTTTTCTGAATGTACGCGTACAGTTTTGTTGTACCTACTCCTACGGTAATCCGTATACGTACGATAGCTACTCTTTCGTCTACAGTAAACATACTTTATGTAGACCCTGAAACAAAAAACAAATATTAACGTTTTGGAAAATGGATCGAGACTTTATAACCACCCTGTATAATAAAACATCCTGTATGAGGATATGGTTATTTGAAGATAATCATTATAAAGAGCATCTATGGTACTAATTTAAAGATCAACAGTCATAGGCGAGATCATATTATTTAATATGTTACAAAATTATGTACCCACAGGATAATACGAGTACATATATTGGAAATGAATATTCATAGGCGTGCCCGTGCCTATCCGTAGTGCTAGTGGTGCCTAAACGCCCTTAATTATCCAGTGATAAATATAACTTTGTAGCTATTTCTGAGCCTAGCTAAGGTACATATTTGTAGAATTTGAAGTTTACTGGACATATGTATTGTCATGATATTTGACATACAATAGAAAGTATGCACCCACATATAAAGTTTTTTCAAGGAAATGTGAGACGGGTTACATAACCTCAAGGAGAAAAATAATTATTTTTAATAATTTTTTTTATGAAGCCAAAGAAAAGGTTTTAATTTAATAAACATGCACTTAGAACACACTAGGCTGTAAAAGGATAAAGTTTAAGGTTGATTTTTCTTAGAATCTCGGTAATTTTTCATTATTCAGCTAAAGATGTAAAATCGTGACCTAATTAGCCAATTAAAATAAAGTTGAGGCCAAATTAAGGTACGTTTTGATCTAAAACAGACAATGTGTATGGTAGTGATGATGTATGCAAGTATTTGCTACCTTACCTGAATTATTTGTATGAGAAAATAATGTTTCAAGTTAACGAGATTTTGATATCGTTAAATTTTTCTTCATTAGCTAGATTATACAGCTCTTGGCTAAAATGTTTTAATGATGTCTTGTTAAACAGTTTGTTAAGAACAATTTTGAATTTTGTATCTCGAATGTTGGAAGTGTCTTTTGTAGAAGATATCATTGAAATAAAATGCAAGTGCAACAGTCTTTATTTAAACATTAACGCCTGAAGTGTAGGCAACCAATTCATCCGTTAGTTGATTAAAAGAAATCAGATTACCTTTGTTTTGGAGATTGACAAAAAAAAGTGATTGTTTTGTTATATGGTAGCAAGGTGAAATCTTGTGTGTTCTTTCCAAGTTTAACGTTAGTTAGTGATGGTGTAAACGGTGAGAATCTGGCGAAACACTATTAACTCATGAAGCAAGTCATGGATGGTGGAAAGACCCTCTGCTAAAGAAAGAAAATTGAGATTTTCTAATCAACATTAATTGTTGGATGTCAAGATGCCAAGCTACCTACGACCTAAAATCACACTTGAAGCCGTTTTCTATCTATAGGAAATTCCTGTTAATCTAAAGGAGTTGGAGTTCTCTCTATCTTCTTGAGCGTACAGTAATGCATTACATTTTGTTTTAGGCTTTTCTTCCAGTAACTGTAATCCTTATAATATTTTGAGATACTTACTACCCGTTGCTCATCTTCGGGGTTCCTGTTCTTTTCTGTTTTGGTTTTGGGTACAAGACCTGTCTTCATCTGGGCTCATCACAGAACGCGGTGAATTATACCGTAGGTGCAAGCTGAAGGTATCTAAACTACCTCAAGCTAGGCGAGGAGAGTTACCAGGTCAGAGAATCTTTGCTACGTTAGTCATATGAACATTTATGGGGGGATGTTTGACCACACCAGTAGGGATAATATAATTGTAGTACTACTTGATTTATTTGTAGTAATTCTATGTAACAACGCCTGAAGGTTTGTTATTATTGGCAATTTGCCTTAGTTCGTGTTGGAAGCAAGATAATCAATCATTTACGGTAAGGGTAGCGTTATCATACGAATAATACCGGTGAGGAACCAATCAGCTGAGTGGGAACACAATGATCCTATCAATACTTAATTAATAGCAAATAGAATCCCTTTTTTTGTCCTTCTGGTTGGCTAATAACGGAAGCTTCAGGGTTGACTGCTTAATAACAGGTAAATCTGTTGGTGTTATTATTGTTCATGGGGCAGTAATATTATTTCGGATGGGCTAAGATATTTAACGCAAACTGTAGAATTATCTTACTAATTCTAATTGTTGGTGTGTACTGTGTTGTGATCTATTTATTTCCCTACCCATCTGTTATTTGACAATATATGTATAAAAGGTGCGTATCGGTGTCTTATTTATTGTTGTTTAATTTGATGATCTTTGTTGGTTTATTTTTTTTGTGAACGCCAGGTAACCTTTTAGATTTTTCTCATTTGTCGTCGAGTTCAGACGGAAGGATTAGCTCACATTCCTACCGGTAGGTATCAGAAGATTAAAACTCGTGGCACCCTGTAATTAAAATCTACCGAACCAGCCCGTCTCCATTGCAGCTAGTCGGAGTAATCATCGCTAGGGTGTGGCAAAAGAAGGGTGCGACACAAGTTTGTGCGTTTTTCCATTGCAATCTGAAATAATGTTATTTAGCTACTAATTTTATGTTAATGATATCTAAAAGTATGTAAATAATGTTTATTAGGATGTAAGGTTGGATTTGGCCAAGATAGGAAGATGTAGTTGGTAAGTTTAAGTAATTAAATTAATTTTAGTTATCTGATAGTTGTATTAGGAAATGTATTTTGGTTAACATTCTCTAGTGGCCTTATTTTTTTATGTCAATATAAATGTCATATATCAATAAAACGGGAATTTTTTTAGCTATCTATTTATTGAATTTATTTAAAGAATAATTAATAGTTATAAACAATGATGTGAAACAAAAATCACTAGAGCCTTCTTTTGTTTGAAAAAGGGTATAAAAAGAGCGTCCATTTTAGTAACAGATTCTCTGTGTTTTTAGAACAGTGCACAAATGTTGAGAGCAAAAATTTAAAATTTTAAGGTCATGTTGCGAGTTGTGAAAAACCAAACGTCAAAAATGTTATATTTTGTTGAAATGTCAAAGTGTTAGATAATCATCAAAGATATTTGAATATTACTTTTTTTAATAATAATAACATTTAATAACATAATAATCAGTGTTGTGAATTTATTTATGAAATAGTTTTTTTTATAAATACGAGAAGAAAATTTAATTTGAATATTAAAAGGGAATTTAAAAATACAATTATTACATGGACTTACCATATACCGTACACGAAGCTGAATTTTAATTTCGATTTAATAAAATCATTTATTTGGACACAATTTGAAAGAGAGGTAGGTGGTTGTTCTTCCACCATTTTATTATTTAAACCATATGAAAAATAGAAGATTGCTATTTTGTAACAATTAGAGTTGGCAAACTGTTAGCGCCAAATATTGGATTGATTTAAAAATTTAAGGTATTCAATTAAGTTTAAGTAAAATTTAGTAATTAAGATTCTGATGATGCCAGAAATATTACTTCTAGGGTAAAAGCCATTATACTTTCTTGTAATTGATTTTTCAATTGTTAATGGTATCCAAAGTTCCTTTTCTTTTATCTTTTAATATATATTTTTTGTTGTTTGTGTTTATTTTTAAATAAATTTTTGTCATTTCAAATTTAAACAAAATTTGGTTTATATATTTTTTGTGTACATTACTTGTGTTCCTAGATCTGTATTTATTTAGTACCTATTCAAGCGACCCGCCTGAAAGTCTCAATGTGGTGGAGTTTTTGAAGTTTCAGTTTCAAGTCAATAGGTGGTTTGTATTTTGTATGTATCATCACTGTGCCATTGCAGTAGTTTGTTTATTATTTGGTGACCTAAGTCTGTTGCTATGTAGTTTGTTTAAAATGCCATATATAAATATTTATTTTTTTAGCAGTATGTAAATTGTTCAGATTTTATCTTTACAGGCACGAAACTCAATGGTATTACATCTTCCTAATCAGAACAGGCATCATCAGAATGACCAATACTAATTACCAGTCCCCTATAAATACTCGCGAGTCAAAGATTTAGAAAATATTTTACATTTCTAGTACCTGAAAAAAGTTTATTTACAGAATTTGTACAAACATACTTGTACTTCAAGAATATGTTTGTCAGCCTTACCCCATCCTGGCAAAAGTACCCAGCTGACCACACCAAAAAGGCGGTTTTGCAGCGTCATTCTTCCGTAATCGAACATCCACTTGTGTTTTTTATTAAAGATTAAACTGTCCAAACAACAAAAAGGTTTGTCAGCCTTACCCCATCCATGCCATTTTATGACATAATTCAAATCTTTTAAATGTCTTTGCTCAATAAAAGGTAAACAACACATTTAATTGATGTTATGCAGTGCTTAATCAGTAAGAATACTAATATTTTCAATAAACACTTAAAATGAATTTCAAAATGTTACTCCTACCACTTGGTAATCGTTTAAATATCGTTCCCCAAGATCTTTAAATCTTCATACCATATTCCAACTTCAATTCATATTTTCAAACGACCCGATTTGAGATTACTCAAAAAAGGACTAATCACATAAACAGTATGTTAGAGGTGGAACAAAACCCCAAAGAAAATCTTCTAATAAACGAGTTCAAATGAGACTTTTACAAAAACAAAGCTCGACTAAAATACTTTTTATTAAAATTCCATAAATATGCTCTATTATGCAATATATTATAACATTAAAGTAAAATAATCAAAATACCAATAAGTAGCTATTGTTAGTTGCAAATTGCTAGCAGTAGCTATTGTCAGTTTACTTTCCACAATTTTCAGTTGTTTTATATCTTCCTCTACGTCTTTCTTTCATCATAGTCTAGGCTTTCCCCTTCTTCTTCTTCGTCAATAGTCTTCTCAAAAATTTGCAAGGGTGTTCCTATTGGCTGCATCTTAGCACTTTACGTTCCCACACCTCCAACCACGTCTTCTCGCACTTAGGTATGGACTAATCCATACCTCGCTGCCTTATGTCATAATTGATCTGATCAGTGTTTTATAAATGTACACTTTTAGTCCCTACGATATTACTTTGCTTCTGAGCAGCTTCTTTAATGCGTTAATATAACCTACCGGTTATTAGTCTTGCTTGGATCTCTTCTTTATTCCCTAATTGTCTTATAAATATGGTACTTAGGTGCGTAAAACTTCCTACTTCATCGAGATTATAATTCCTTCGATAGTTAGTTTAATACTTAGATAGTGGTTTTGCACCATATATTTATCTGTCCAACTCATGTACTTGGTTTTGCTTTCGTTTATACGTAGACCTAAGTTTGTTTGTTGATTCTTTTGACTTGACTTGACTACGTGTTTCAATTCTGTTTAACTTCTAGTTATAATTGAAACATCGTCAGCACAGACTATGATTTAAGTTAAAGCGAATTGAGAATAGTAACGGCAGCGGCAACAAGTTTATATATGTGATATCCGCTGCTCGTTATTACCAGCATACGATAACGATCGGCAAGCCTCCTCGTGCTGATCGTGATGTGTGCAATATTGCAACAATCGAGTGCACCTGCTGTATATTCATATGCTGTTGTAATACCACAGACAATTGCATACATTTATCGGAGAGTTGAGGAACTCCGGGTAAGCGACATTCGGTTTATATTATTTTACTCGATTTACATTTCATGACCTACTCTTTTAAAAAATTTAAATAATCATATTGTAATTTACCTCGCAAAAAATTGTCAGTAGATTGATTTAAATTTATATAATAGTACGAAATAAATAAAGATTAGTAAAAAGTTTCACAGTATTTATTAAATTATAACCTGACAATCTTGTTTTAACACCTAAGCTCACTATCAAAGGTAATATAAATATAAACAAACATGTCGCTAAGGTAAATACAAATAATAGGTAACTAGATAAAAAGATAAAAGTAATCAGAATTAAATGTCTTACACTCCAGTAACGGAGAATTACTGAGCTCAATCTGTTCATTCATTAAAGGTACCCTGAGTTTGTGTTTGTATATCTCGAAAGCTTCTAAAATGTCTAATTTGCGTTTGTTATAAGGTGGTTGGAATAATTAGATTATTCAGGATGTTTATTTATTATTAAAATAATTACCTTAAAATATTTACAAATAATCAAACTTTTGGCGCCTTTTAAATTACCGACTGGAATTAGTAACAACCTGCAAATTCCCTTGCATCCATAAGGTTTAATTACAAAATGGTAGAAATGCACAAATTCACCTCTCCAAATAATTGATATTGCAGAAATTATTAAAGTTCATTTAAATGTCACGTTGACAAATTCCATTTGATTAGCCAAATTAAACGAGGTTTAATAAGCTAACAACTCGAAAAAAAATCTTTACAAAAAAGAAAATTTAAATACTAATGAAATTCGCAGTACTGTTTATTAAATTAATTAAAATTGTTTATTATCAAAACAACTAACTAAATCCAATGAACTACAACAAATATCAAACACTTTGACGTTTCATCAAAACATAATCTACAAATTTGTCGTTTGGACTTTGTTTACATTTTGAAGTCACAACATATCCTTTAAATTTAACATTTTGCTCTGGACATAAGTGCACTGCTTGAAACCACTAAACTTGCAGAGAGAAAGTCACCAAATTGCTTGCTGGATTTATATCTTTGTAAAAACAAAACACTAATCTAGTAATTTATTTAGTTACAAACAAATGGCGATTAAAACTAAATTGACATAACTACATAATTCTTTATAATTATTAATAATTGGTTAAACAAATTCTATAGCTTGATAGAAAAAAATCCTATTTTCAAAAATACCAAACACCTACTACTAACTCCAATAATAAGATGGCTATTAAATGTCTTGTGAATCAATTTTCAAATGCATTCAATTATGCATAAACATATGAATCAATTAATTAATATCCTTGTTTTATCCTTTTTTGTGATTATAAAACCTTTTCTTGCATTCTATATATTTGCACAAATTTAGAAATCCAAACTATAAAATAATAGCTAAACCGCATAATTTCAGATTATCAAGGTAAAACGCAGAAATATGTTTTTTTAAACCCATAGATCTTCTATAAGAAATCATCCCCACATTTACCTTTATATCTCGGTTGCGTCCAAAGAACTACTTACCAACAAGATAACGAAATAATTAAGCCCACAGACTTTTTCTAGAATAGAAACTACCAAATCGTTAATTCACAAGCAAACTTTTATAAATAAACCTGCAGGTAAAGTAATAAATATTTGCATACATCTCCACTAACATGCACCTTGTCTGTTTCAGGACAAAATATGCCTTGAAATAGCTTCAATACTTTTATTTTTTTTATTTACAAAAATCATGTAACGATATTCCATCGTTAGCTATTTAACGGAGTTTTATCAAGATAGACAGAAAAATCAACTTTAAAATTCATCATTTTTCTATTTAGTGTGGTATAGAGTGTTTCTTTAACAAAATGAAAGAAATTTAATTATTTTGATTAATCATTAACTGAAAATTATAATTTCCCCTGGAATTTATGCAACCCATCTAACATGTTTGTACATAGTAAAGCTATATTTTTTAAAAGTATGTCATATCATAGCAATATGTAATTATATGATAAAATGATATAGTCTTTTGATAGCTAACCTATAATCTTTTTGTTTTACTAAAGTGTCAATTATGTTAGGATTGTAATGATTTACATCTGCTAGTTGTTTAATGGTTGATATCTCTTTGCTAAAATCTGGCTGTTAGTGAAATAGTTCAAGCTCGTTTTGTGCTGCTAGTTTATGTGTTTTGTGGCGACTACTATACTAGTTCGTAGTTTAACTTTTCATAATAATATGACTAGTGGTGTAAGCAATGCCTACATCATTACACAATATGATGTTTGTAAGGGGTTATCAGGTATATAGAATTTGTATAGGTCGAAGTGATACAAAGCATCACTTAATCTCTAATTATTAGAAGGTGGCAGATGTCTGGAAATTTAAATCCGCAAACTGATACTTGTTATCTGTGATTATAGTAAATACTTAGTATTTAGTTAGGCCCTTTATTTATTTACTTTAGGGCCCTAGAATATAAACAAGATTATTAAAATGTAGAATATGTCACGTGTAAACTTCAATATTTGATATATTCAAATATTTCTTCTTGTGATTGACATAAATATATCACATTACTACATACGCCATATGTATATAAACGCACAAACAGACTCACATTTTTGGTTCAGAATTTCTACCTAGTCGTAAAATAATAATTTGGCAAATAATCTCACCATTTGATATTCCATATATATTAAAGCTATAATCTCCACCTTCCATATTAATTGTTCCTTTAATTCAAGTAGACATTCTTTATTTGTTCATAAACTAAGTGGATCAATATTAAGCTTCATGTTAGATATGTTTTTTTGAAATACACGAAATGGGATTAACCTATCCTTTTGAATAAAAGCATTTTTTTATTGCAGTATAAAGTATGCAAGGAATTCAAAAAGGTTCACCCCTATAATTCGCAATTTAAATTCCACAGGATGTAAAGATATCTGACAAGAAGCTTAAATTTGCTTTTTAGGCTTTTCATATAACAATTTCGTACCTAGTCAAACTTGCTCATTATGTAGATAAAGGGAAATTGAGTTAATCCTCCCTGCAAACTTGTAATCCACACTGGTTTGTATTCCTGGTTGCTTACTATTATATATATATATATATAACTATTTTCTAGATTCAAGAATTAATATTTCTGCCGAAACAGAAAATGAAAAAGTAAACAAACGAGTAGGTATATTAGTATATGCAGAAGCATATTTTAAAAGTGAAAGCAAAACGAAGAACGTTAAGAGCCCTCGGGCTTTTTTACATGATGTGAGGACAGAACAACAAAACATTTTTTTCATATTATAAAAAAAATCATTAAGAGGGATCATCTTTTATAAATTTATGCAAAAAGCATCCTTTTTGACAGACATCGTGTATACGGTTGGGTTAAACGAACTCTTTAGAAAAACTCCAACATCGTTTTGGAGAGCATAACAACTCACATGGGATTGCTTCTAACCCTTTCGAGATTTATGCTAATCAACTTAGATTCTAATTATGCAAAATTAAAATGCATTGTTATCTCTACAAACTGAATTCGTTAGTCAGATTTAACGTGGGTGTATATTCATTAGTGTTTACGAGAATTTGCAGTCCGTTCGAGAATTTGCTCTTTGGCGCTGCAAATGGAAATATCAGCTCTTGTTCATTGTTTCCTTTAGTTTATTAATCGAATATTTTATCTATTTTTGGCGGATGAAATTATCTTTGGTAGGTATATTTTACGGGAGATTCAACCCTGGATGTTATTTTTAGACGGGGATGTAATCAGTATTTAATTAGAAGAGCTAAGATCTTCTTCACACTAAGATAGAGAGCGATGAATATAAATGAGATTTATAAAATTTATAAATTAGATTTGCTCCCTTTTTCCTTCTATGCCTAATGTAGAACTTCATTGACATTGACCTTTTTCCTTGAGATTACGGAATTAATGAGATCGCAACTATGAGAAAGCTGAACTTAATTTAAAGTCTTTCATTCAGGAGTTGAGTTATTGTAAAACACTTTTAGATTATTAAACCAAATAAGGTCTAAGTTTTATAGCTCACTGATAGACCAGAACGAGATTTTGTACATATTAGAAATGTCAGCAATAGGAATTCTTCTATCTAAGTTTTCTCACAGTGGATTGGCTTAAGAACTTTAAAATATTGGTTTCAAACTCAATGCTAATCAAATTCATTCAACCAGTGCAACCTGCCCTGCATACTACAGCAACGCAATACTTTCTGATTATAAAGATATCGTAGAAGAATTTCATTTTGGATCATGGGAAAAGAGTAATTTTTGTATTGCAACTTGTAGCATGGCCTTTCACAGCTGGAGCAACCTTTGAAGTTTAATTGAGTAATGTGAAAATAACGAGTGATCTTTTACAGTAAAGTCATCCTAGGACTTCCTCATTATGGTACTTCTGTTAGAAAATCGATACATTTAATACTTAGACTTTAGTAGGTCTTGTAGGCCAAATACGACGCAATCAAGTGGGTTTTTTTTTTGAAAATTATGAAGTAACCAACTTTTCACAGATGTCATTCTTGAGTATTATCCAAGAAACTCATATTTCAATTTCTTAGTGTAAGATAGATGTATATCAATTAAACACTTGGTTAAGACAATTTGAGCATTCTATTAATGAATATGGGAAAATACCATTTGTTATAAAGGAACACAAATAGCTTGCGTGAAGAAGTAGGATATCAGTACCACACATAGAGGTACAGGCAAAAGATGAAACTTCATATAAGGAACATGAGATAAACATTCTATTAAAAAACTAAAACTGAAGAGATTCCCAGACTATTTATACGAACTGCTGTACCCTGTACCCTCGCCTTAGGACGGTTTTATACCCAAAAAGATAATTGACTTACCTATAAAGAAAATCAATTTTACTTTTTTGAGCTTTTTTTCCGAAGCTAATTACACACAACATAGTAGTATCGATGATTCACACCTGACGGAAAAGTAGAAAGGAAAAAGTCATAAATGTTGTTATGACAAAAGGCCCTGATATCTCACTTCGGTATTAGTATCTCTGGATCGCACTGGGTAGATAAGAGAGGGCTGTAATTCTCTTCGAAGAAAAGCCCAGAAAACTAAAATTTTCTGAAAATAAAAGAAAAGGTATAGGAACAGATTGGAGTTTATTTATTTTGAGATGTTTCTATTGTATCTGAAACGTTAATCTGAGCTGCGTCTTTGAGAATAATAATATTTGGAAGTGCGATTATAGAAAGTGTTTGCACTATACAGGGTGTTCCGGAGAAATATGCAATGCTTTAAGGGGGTAAAAGGTGACCATATAGAGACCCCAAAACTCATAAAATAAAAATAAAAAATAAAAAAAAATTTCGGATTTTTCCGTATTTTTTACAAGTCACGAGTCAACTATGGATTGTTTGTAAGATTTCGACCCTGAATTACTGATAAAGCAAACAATGATCTCACATCTGCAACTACTAAATTAATAGCTGACCTCCGCTACGTAAGTATCAATTTACAGAAACAGAATTGAATTTCAGCAGCGGTTGCCGAGTGACTCACTACCTTGACGACTTGATCATTTATTAAAGTCGGTAAATAAAATGTAACATACGTTCGTTGACCTAATTGTGATGGAAACATTGCCTGTTTTTCATTTTACGAATGTCATTTTAACAAAATGAGTAAAACTTACCGTTTACGAGTAAAACATTTTGTGCAAACTGGGGATTTTCCTGTTTGCGTTCCAATAGCCATTGGCAAAATTGCACTCGCGGTACGTTCATTCAGCAGGCGTGTTTGGTTCTGCCATAATTTAAACAGTAACTAAATACACTTAAATAAACTACTTATCTGTAGGGATACGAGAATGAATAAGCCCTTTATATTTCTACCATTGGTTATTTTTAATTCACGCTTACTAATGTTTGGTCTTGCCGGTTCGTTATTATGAACCTATATTGTAATATGATATTTTTCTGTAAAACATGTGAAACGTTCTGATTTTATACATAACTTTTAAAGGTCGTAAGTGCTTAATGATGCTGAACGTCTGCCATGTAACGGCAAGACGATTATTAAAAGAAAGGGAAGTTTTAGTTATTAGTTAACACTGGTCGAATTCGGTCCATGTATTGATACATTTTTATATTAAACAATAAAAATTGGATTATCGGCTTTTGATTTACCTGGCTAATTATCTTACATATCACTAAAACAAACACTTAACACTACCTAATGCAAGTTATTAATTTAAAACGTGTATTAATCGAAACTCAAGTTTACCACCACCTAACACAAAGAAAGTTGACGACAAAATGCATACTGCAGTTACAAATCTCAAAGATCTGAGTCAGTAACAGTTATTACAGATGTTCAAAATGAGTGTTATTATATTTGGTTAAAAACGTTTTAAAAGCACGTACTGCTATTTGGTGTTGATTACTTTTCGGAGAATTTATATATTTATCCCTCTACCTGCTTGGGTTAGTTTATCGTTCTTTTGTCCACGACCTTTAAAAGTATGTACTAGTAGACACAATTCTCTTTTCATACATTTTATCTACTATGTTGCAGTGGCGTGCCTATTATTTTTATAAGGGGAGTTGTCATTTCAAAGGGGCATTTCAGGAAATTGTTAGTAAGATGTTACTCTACACATGTTTCTTTATTGCCCTTTAACGGGAAAGGCATCTTTCTCACAACACCCTGTATGGCCATTCAGGACCAAGAGCATAACTAATTTCTTTGATAGCAGCTGTGAGTTGAGAGAATTCGAGGGATGAAGTCCTTTTAGATATTCCAATACTGGATGAGGATACCAAGCTGATTGATATTGGGCTGGGGTGGTTTATGTTGTAGGTATAGATCGTTTAATACTCTAAATATTTACTACATTTTTGTCTGTCGATAAGGATAGTTTTACTTTATATGCGTCGAGATTGCTTGGTGTATATTTGCTACAAATTGTGCAACATCTGCCAGCATAGTAAGAGTTAGTTAGTTTCTTACTGTCAGAATAGTATTTCAACAGTGTATTCATCTGAAAACTCAGGACGTGGGTACCCAGTCTGATCTTGGAATTTTGCCATGAATTTATCGTGTCGCAGAGCTTTTTGATTCAAACAAGACATTATTTCTTTGACCTAGTAGTGGGGTTCTTAATCGGAGACAATTTCCAAATTAGGTTTTAAAATTAGATATGTATTTATTACTACCTATAAACAGTTTAAATAGTAAACATATTTTTGTTTGGCATAAATTAAATGAACGATCAGCATAGAAATAATAGCTCATCCAGACACCAGGGCCGTCTTCAGTTTGCTTAATTTTGCGGGTGCCTAACAATCTTTAATGAAAATTTATTTTTAAGATATTGCGGAATTGTATGCATTTTTGCCTTCTTCCTTTATAGATATATTACCCATTAAGCCAAAATTTTTTATGTAAAAAAACCCTGTATACTACCTTGAACTTTTTTGTGGATCTTTTTGAGACCTACAATTCGTTCGCTTACAGTTTGCCTTTATTTAATACCGTTTTTGCAGCATAAGGTATTTTGTGTTTGTTTTGCAAATTTTCCTGATTATCTCTTTTACATGTTGCTCATTATTCGACTCTAGAAAGACCCTTTGAACAATCTTTCAAAATATTCTCCAAGAAACAAGCTATCGAATGGTGCAAACGGCATTAAAATTAATTCCTTTACTGAAAGCAAACAAAACGTAAACAAAGCATTTCATGAAAATATTTAAAAAAAAACTAAAATTATGCACGAATTAACGAACGTGAATAGTGCTACGGTGTGCATAGATTCAACGCGGGAAAAATCTAGGAAACTAATCAGAGACACATTTATTCAAGATACGGTACTTATGTTATGACATAGTATCTGTCAGACAGTGTAATATATTGTGAGTTTAACTTCATTAGCAAATTGTGCGAACCGATCTTTAAATACATAGAAGTAACAAATGTCTAGTGTTCAAAACTTGATTTTACTTTCATTGTAGTATTTATCTCTGTAAACATCAAGTGAGTTTATTTTTAAATAATATAATAAGGAAGAAAAATCACTAAATACTCTTATGACTAACAATACTTACTTCCCGGGACATACTTGTTATTTCTAAAAAATCTCTTGTACTAAAAGTACTTGATACTTGTACTTTACCCAGCTTTGAGTCTGTGCTGTATACTTTGTTTAATACCAGATATTAACGTAATATTGCAATGTAAGAGATAACTTTTGAAAATATATCAAGCTTCTATTCTTCTACTTATTTTGATGATTTCTAGAATTATGACGTACCTAGATCTTCAAATTATTGTGACTCTACAATTAGTACTCAATTATCTCAAAGTATTATCAATTATTCTTAGTCTTAATAATCAAGTTTTAGAAAAAGAGTTAATAATTTGCCATAAATAAGTTTAACATTGTATATTAGAAAATTTCGCATAAAATAATTTAATTAAATACTAATTTTACATGTGGTACATGTGTTTTGCTCTACTGATCAGAAACAGATTTTTTGTGATGACATGGTTAATTAATGTCGAGAATTAAATTATCAAGTTTCTTAAAAAAGCCTTGAAAGCAATCAATCACTGCAAATATCAACACGATCGGGACAAAATGCCGTTATTTATATTTGAGGTTATAAACACTATAGATCATTCTAATTGAAAAGTTTAATATGCATTCTTATTAGAAAAGAAGTACGAATAAGCTAAATCCTACTTTAATTCCTACCTTGAAACAGCCGTAGATAAATCTGCCACGAACAAACCGGATATTTATAGTAATTATTTAAGAACACTTTCTAAATGTTTTACTATTAATGTCGCCCTACTACAATATGTATATATCACTTTCCTCTTAAGAGCAACAACAGGAGTTCCTTTCACAATCTTCTTCACTGTAGGCTTAAAATAGACTTATTATACAAAGTTTGGAACAAAACTCTCTGCATAACATAGAAAACGTTTCAGTAATTTCAAACCATATAGTATAACATTACATGATGAGGATTGAGTAAATGGTTTATACTAATTTGATACACAACTCTGAAAATCTATTAAGCCATTAATATGGTGGAGCGAATGGCCGCAAACTAACAATCTGATTACCATCTTCATTTACGGTAGGTTGGTATTAGGTAGAAAGGTAGATGGTGGATATGAGCAAGTCTCTAATGTTGTTGTTTACCTTTAACCCTCAATTCATTTGCATTTATCATGAATTGGATGACCCAAAATTTAAACCTAACCTATATTTTTGTCATTCACTAACTATACTTTTGATATTATGTGCTAAAAAGTAAATTAATTATAAGAAAATATAAAACAGAAGAATAATAAATCATATCTTTAATGGAGCTGAAGGTTGAATATTTCAAGTTTTTCTAGGTTAACCTCATGGGTCATTGTCATTAACCACGCCATTGAAATAGATTTTGCACCGACCGTCTGTTTTAGACACCTCTAAAATATTATACAACCAGCTCTTTTTGAATGTTTGTTTTAATTATACTTAGACTTGCTTAAGATCTGGAAATTATTGTTTGAAGCTATTTTTAAATATTGTAATAAATTTTCCCTCGTAAATGTATCGGTTAATACAAAACAGATTTGAACACCCACAACCCACATACGCAACTGTCCTATTAACTTTCGTTTACTTTGAGGAAATTTACTCTTAATCGGATTAATTTGCCTTCTCTATCCTTAGAGGGTTTAAGGTTTGTTTATACGTATACAAGGTTACTAGGCTGAAATCTTAATAAACGTCCCAAAATAAATCGGAATAATAATATCCGTTTATGTAATTGCTTTCACACACTTGAGAAGTGAGAAAACGTATCGTAGCATCAGGCAAGGCCGTAGATATTAATCTGTTTCAAGGAGTGGAGGGGGAGGAGATCATACCAAATTGTTTTTTAAACTTGACAACACAACAATAGTAGATTATGTTATTAAGAGCAACAGTAATTACGGGTAAAATACGAAATGCTACTTTTGCTCCGAACGATACAATAGTTATTTGTGTATCTAGAGCGCGAAATACTACTTTGGTGGTGAAAAACTCATTCGAGACCACGAAAGTCATTTCGAGAACAAATTGCACAACGTTTTTTCTACAGCGTTATTAAAATAATCGAAAAAGTAGAAAGAAAAAATCATAAAAATATTACGCAAGGAAATCTTTATTTCAGCGCAAAGTGTATAGTTTCGTTGTTGCTACGGAAACGAAATTGCTCCAGTATTCCTACGACCCCATAGGAAACCTAACAATATCGCACAGTAAGGTAGGCTTGAAAGTTGGCAATATCAATCATCCTCTAAAAGCATTTGATAAATGACGTTTGCGTGCGATATGGGGTAAGTTCGACATTCAGATCTATTTTACTCGAAGAGCTCGGTTTCCATAGTGTCCATTATTGCAAATAATTGTAGCTATGACAATAGAGCTTTTGGAGCAAAAAGAGTTACAATGCCGAACTTAGCCGCACACTTCAAATGCTATTAGTTTCCGCGCGCTAATGCCACTAGACATCGCAAAATTTAAATTATTTCATATTTTATTAAACATTTATCTTTTCAATGAACTTTTTTACTAAATATTAACTAATAATAAAACATTAAAAGCCGGCAAAGCAAGGGCAGCAGGCAACTAAGGACTGCAAATGATTTTCTGTCAGTGATATACAAGTTTTTCGCCTACATGCTGGTTACTTCAAAAAGAAAAACCAAAAGTTAAACAGTAACGTAAATATTAATAAATTAAAATAAGAATATGTTAGAATAACTTGAAAGAATGAATGGAAACGAAAATAACACCAGATTTTTTCAATAATTTATTATTAAATTAATATAATGATAAATAATTCTAGCATATAGATGGCATACACACCAATTCTGATTGAGTAGACGTAGGGTACTGGCTATGTCAATTGTCAAGAAGGCGTCACGTGTAACCCAACATGCGTGTTGTCGAGTTCAAAGTATTTAAAAGAGGGTTGTTAGGTTCGTATGTCATAGATGCGTCTGCTGCTGTTGACGTAATTCGGTAAATATAAAAGAAATTCTATATCACGTATTTATTAACAAACCATTACTATAAATGTTATATATGAAAGAAATTAAAAATTTACTTAAAAAATTGTACTCTATAATAATTTCACTTTGTTGTAATTTAAGTTAAAAATCGAGATAAATCATGAAGAAAATTATTGTTTTTTGGGGGGGGGGATCGTAGGAAAAACAGTGTACATAACTCGCTAGAAAGTGTCTTTCACACACTCGTGTGATATCTGCACTCGGCTGGTGCCTCGTGCGTCTACATTCAAACTCGTGCAAAATATGTCACTTTCCATGCTTGTTATGTAATATACTATTTCGCTTTAGAGCGAAAATATTTTGTGCACGTGGACAAGTAAACAAAACCAATGTGGCATTTTGACAGCTGTAGAAAACCGATTTTTTTTCAAGCGTATACCAAATTTGCAACAAAAACATAACAAAATTAGAAAACAATAATTTTATTTCATACTGTCGTATCGTGCATGATTACGTTAGCGATTACAGTCCGGAAAATGCGGTTTTACAGTCTGGTATGACTGTAATTTTTTTCCGGATTTAAATAAAATAAATCAACTGGACAATGATTTAGTATTCAGTTCTTTATAGGTGTATATGTTTTGAATTCGACTAATAGTTGCCATAGATGCTCGTTTTTCATAGATGTCCATATTTTAAATTCGGAAATTTATTTTTTATAATTTTTTCAAATTAAACCAATCCAATAATTGCAATATGAAATAAAACGCATTACGTCATACATCCTGGAAATGTTCTTAAAGTCTCGTTTCAGATGCAATGTACCCATTTGGGATTCTTGAAGCGGCTTAAACGTCAAATCAATCAAATCGTTCAATTGAAAATTGAAGATTTTGGATCTGTAGTATTAACAAAAATTCCTGAAATCAAAACGAATTAGGATCGAATCTTTACTACCAACTAAATAATAAAGAATATGCATAGCTGTGCACAGGCGGTTTTACAGGCGAAGGTACAACTACTTTTTTTTTTAAATATCAAAATAGAAAATGCTACAGAATGGTAAACACGCTACAAATCACTAAAACATGAGATTAATCTGCCCGGAAGAATGTCACGCAGAAGAGCTATTGCCTCGAAAGCTGTGTGTTCTGTGACCCGTCTTGTTGGAATCACACGTCATCCAGTCCCAAGCCCGGATTAACACTGAAGCCTACAAAGCTCGAACTTTAGATCCTTAGACCCTCTGTTGATGAAGAGAAATTAAATGCCCTATTAATTTTATGAATTGAATCAGAAATAACTGATTCTGTAGATTTACAAAATTGTATATAAACATTTGTCAAATTAAAATCACGCAGAAGTAATGATTACCTAAATTAATTTAGGTTTAGATTTTATGGTAATCTTGCATTTTTTGTTAATATTGTCAAATTACTAAGAAAAGGACCCCGCAATAATCTTATGGAAATTGGGTTTCGGTCAAATTTTCTGAATTTTTGATATGTTGTATATTTTGTCATCCTGAACAAAAGTCTCCAGGGGCACAAAGCTCCAAATTCAATATTTTGGCAGCTACGGAGCTCCAAAGCTCCACAGATCCGTTACAAAACTATTCATTTTTAATACTATTTATAGATGTCAAAAGCATATTTTAATTATTTAAATATATAAGTTTATGTTTTTGAGGTCGCTGAATTCAAATCTGATGTCAGATTTGAAAAATTGACAGTTGACAGCTGTCAATTCACTGTCAAAGTAGGATAAAAAGTAAATATTCTCTTTTTACATCAAGAGTTTATGTTTTTGAGGTCGCTGAATTCAATTCTAATGTCAGATTGGAAAAATTGACAATTGACAGCTGTCAATTTTTCAAATCTGGCATCAGATTTGAATTCAGCGACCTCAAAAACATCAACTTTCAATGTCAAAAGAGAATATTTACTTTTTTATCCTACTTTGACAGTGAATTGACAGCTGTCAACTGTCAATTTTTCAAATCTGACATCAGATTTGAATTCAGCGACCTCAAAAACATCAACTTTCAATGTCAAAAGAGAATATTTACTTTTTTATCCTACTTTGACAGTGAATTGACAGCTGTCAACTGTCAATTTTTCAAATCTGACATCAGATTTGAATTCAGCGACCTCAAAAACATCAACTTTCAATGTCAAAAGAGAATATTTACTTTTTTATCCTACTTTGACAGTGAATTGACAGCTGTCAACTGTCAATTTTTCAAATCTGACATCAGATTTGAATTCAGCGACCTCAAAAACAGAAACTTATATATTTAAATAATTAAAATATGCTTTTGACATCTATAAATAGTATTAAAAATGAATAGTTTTGTAACGGATCTGTGGAGCTTTGGAGCTCCGTAGCTGCCAAAATATTGAATTTGGAGCTTTGTGCCCACGGAGACTTTTGTTCAGGATGACAAAATATACAACATATCAAAAATTCAGAAAATTTGACCGAAACCCAATTTCCATAAGATTATTGCGGGATCCTTTATAAACATATCTAAATATAAATAAAACACAAAATAATTGTTGATTTTGATACCTGCTTGCATTCATCTAATGTGTGGTCGCGTCAGCTATTAGGAAAGCGTAAACAAACCAAATGCAGCACTATTCGTGGGTGCGCTTAGCGACTGATAACGTTTTACTTAAGCGCGGAAATGCGGATAAACGTCCAGTACTAATGTTCATCTTACACGGTGCAGTTGCATTTATTTTTATTGAGTAAGTGTTGTTACTGCAAATTCAAAAAATGGCCGAAAACCTCGTAAATGTTCCTTGAAAATAACTAGCATTTTGAAATTTTTCAACACCAAAATCACATAAATTTAACATAGTAGGTTAGGTTTCCTTGGATATAATCTGATTATTTTACTTTACTCCCTAAGAAGTAACACATCTACTTTACTCCCTCTTTTGAGGGAGGAAAATAGAACTTTACATATATGCCGTACAAAAACGTTTTTTCATGTATTTTTTAGGTTATAACTCTGGCATTTCTTTACCGATTTTCATTATTTTTGAACTTTTGTAAAGTAGCACTTTTTATCTTTCCAGTAGACATGAGATTTCTAAAATGTGACATGAAATGCTTGCATGTAGTGCAAGGCACCAAAACCGGATGAGGTACAGTGATGGGAAAATTTTGCAAATATGAAAAGTCTTTATTCTTTAACATCAAAACAGTTGCGTAGGTGGAAGGTCTTGTATATTTATTTTGTTTTTATTTGTAGCACAGTGTTATTATTGATGGTCCAGATTGTAAACAGTCTTTACTAGTTATGTAAGCATTAAGACGATTATTGTTTTTTTATTATAGTAGGATCCATGCTGGAAAAGTAAATTAAAAAGTTTCATAAGATTAAGTGAAAGAGCAGCGATATGACATGTCATGAAGCTGAACTTCGCCTAATAACTATAAAAAATAATAAAGACGCTACTAAATTAAATTAAATGACCCTACAAAAAATCTACCTGCGTAAGATCCGGAAATCTAGCAGGCCATTCCGCTGGGCCAGTTATCAGAAACGCTTTTGTTTAAAAATTGGCGAATGGGCAAAATATAATGAGTTGGAACACCATCTTGTTCAAAGTGTAAGAATTCCTGATTTAAATGAGGTCGGCCTTCTGCATATTCATCGTTTTCTAAAAATTCTGTTGTTAGTGGATTGAGTGTGTTGGTAAGTATATCGTAAAAAATTTCACTATTCAAATTCATAAAAGTGGTTATTACGAGTATCTAAAATTCAGGTCCAAACATTAAGTTTTTCTGGAAACTGTGTGTGATGTTCTAGTTATTCTAGTACAATGTAGGGATTTACATCAGACCAGTAACGACAATTATATTTGTTCACCTTTCCGTTAAGAAAAAAGGTACACTCGTCACTGAATTTCGATTTTGTTGCAAAATCATTCTCAGCTAGTTCTTGGTGGCACTGTATTTTGTACGGAAGAAAGGTATGCCTTTGTAAAACTCTGTCAATACATGGGCTAGAAAGTTCCGTTTTAGCTTTCTTGTAAATTGGTGTTTTTGGTACTTGCAAATTCTATTATTGTGTTAAGTTTGTTCTTTAAGAAATACATAGATAAATTGTAGATTTTGCTTGCAATACATTAGTTTGTTAATTATTAAAAAATGTATTTTTTCCTATTTCTTAGACTTATACATATTTCAAGAATGCATTCTTCGATTTAGATTTTTCTTTTTCCGTTGAAGAGAACGTTTAATATGTCACACGATATTTTAATTATTTATTTTATTTAATTTTATTATTTAAATAATTACAATTTTAATTATTTATGTGCCAAGGGCATTAGAATGATGATAATATCAAGAGGACGACGATATTCCAGCCCGTGGATCTGAAGGGCTCGAGGAATGAAAGTCGCCCGATGGGCATTATCATCTAATAACTTTCGTGGTGCATACAAAATTTTATTTTTCACGAGAATATGTGCAAGCAGAAAATTAATTTTAATTTATAACTGTTGGCATTGCCAGGGACGTTGTTTATATTTAGGTCATTCTTTCTGAACTCAACCACCAACTAGATCCAAAAATTGTGGCAACTTAGAAAGGCCAGCGGAGGCTTATTTTAAAGCTTGAACCTCTACTTTAGAATGTTATAAGTTGAAAAATTAGAAAAATAAGCTTTTTTTTACTCTACCATTTTTTTTCTATCGACACCATGATGAAAAAAATGATAAACTTTCAAAAATGGCAAATTGTTGTTCCCAATTTTGCTCGAAATTGAAGCACTCTAGGAAAAAAACGCAGTCGACAAAATTTATGTATTCTTCGACGAAGAATGCGATGCCGTTAAAAAAATTTTTAAAAATATATCTTTTTCTAATTTTTTCAACTTTTAAAATTTTTTTGGAACTGGATACGTGTTTACCCTGTTTTAGTGGTCAAATATAATTTTTTTTCATATAGAAGACATGTGACATTCGAAAGTAGAGGTTTCAAGCTTTAAAATAAGCCCCCGCTGGCTTTTCTAAGTTGCACCAATTTTTGGCCCTAGCCGAGTTCAGAAAGAATGACCCATTTATAAACCTAGGAATTTTTATATTTGTCGAATGGTAACAACTTTTACTAGATTTGCAAAAGTTACACAGAAATATGAAATTTTAAATTTAAATGTTTTTGCTGTTGGTTGTTACCAATATTTAAACAAAAAGTTCTAATAGCATATGTCATCTAAAGAATAAGTTAATCTTATCTAAGAAATTTCTGCAGAAGTCGGCACAAAGGAATTCGTGGATCACGCCCCCAAACACTAAGTTGCAAATACACGTTATTCGTTGTGTTACAACACACTTGTACGCAAACACATTACATTATTAAATTACTATTCAACGTAACGCCGGCTCCGATTGCAAAGTAAACGATGAGCGGGCGTTATAGACTATAACGCCCGCTTATAATGCCCTGTTGTAATGGAGTTGTTTATATAGTTCATATCACGGGTTTAATCAACAAATAATACGCAAGTGAAACATAAATGATTTTAAAATTGGTAGTGGTGGGGGAAATTGGAGAGAATATTTATAATTACCCCAATAAATATTTTTATTTATATAATAGTAACCGCAAACTTATGGTGCTGGAATTAGTGATTAAGTTTGTTGTTACTATTGTATAAATACAATGTTTATTGGGTATTATAGTTATCAGAATATATGTTCCCCTCCCTATGTTATAATAAGACGTTTGTTTCATGCTTTTACGACGCCTGCTTCCAAACATTTTAAAGGTGGATAGTTTTCAGTGAAACACCCTGTATAATGAATGTATTACTTGATAGGGATAAAGCAAAACATTTGGAAAAAAGATTTTACGGATGCCTACGGATATGCATGAACTAAAATGTAAATTCGAGTTATTCAATTACATAGAAAAAGGAATTATACTTGAAGTTTATGGTCTTTTTGTAAACAAGTAATAGTATATTAAAATACAAGTTGTACTCATTTGTTCCTCAACTCGCCGCTACACGGCTTGTTTCGGAATTTCGAATTCGTACTTGAATAGATCCCTTCTGCAACGAGTCTTTTATACTATTTTTTCTATTTTGCCGCTTTATACAATTTTATAAATTAAAAAATAAAAATTTTAAATCTAGGGATTTTTTGGGTGGTTGGTGACATTTATGTGACGTAAATTTAGGCGGCTGTGGAAAAAAATTAATTTGAAACGTCAGATTTTATTTTCGCAATTTCGCGTTGTTTGAAAATTAATAGTGAAGGAGATTTATCACTAACGCCGCCGAAAATTAGGCAAATTGTACAAAAAACGTTAGAAAGTTTTTATGACGTTTGACAACCAACGCTACCAACATCAATGCAGTAAATTTTACTAGCCTATTCTAGCACACCAACCGCTTATTCTAACACTCAAATGACGTCATTTGGGTGCTAGAATCGACTTATTCTAAACGTAAAATAGAAAAAAAAATTTAATAATTTGGGTGCGTTTTAAACAGGATGTTTTAAATACAAAATACAACAGCATATTATAGTATAGCGACTAACGAAGTGCTGTTCTTTCTACTACAACAAACCTTTGGTTTTTTAGAAAATTATGATAGTTTTCAGTTCTGTGGGGTGGTTTGGATTACCTGTCTGATACGCTACAGCGATACCATAGCCTGTTTTTATTGCCCTGATATTTATAATTTTTTATATTATAATTATTATTATAATAGTTATATAAGAGTATTTATATGCTCTATTTATTACTTTTTTAATTTATTATTTTTAGTTCGAGGAGTGGCGTTAAAAGCCGCAGCCTCCCTTGTCTACGGTCTTGGCATCGGTGAAGATTTTTGCATTTATATCCACTTTCATTACGATTCTGTCGGATTGGAATGTCATTTTCCGCATTCTTCTTGTGTTGTTCGTTGTTGCCTTCACGTTCCATTACAAAATAATATCAATTTAAAACCAATATGAGCTTTTCAATATAACGAAGGCTTTTAAATTTTAGATTTTATGACAATTCTTTTTTATAGAAAAAGAATTTAATTTTCTTTTCTCAGACAAGATTTTAGATTCTTACTAACAATTTAAGATGTTCTATTTTAAAAAGACTTTCAAATAATGATTTATCTAGTATTTAAGGTCCAATGATAATATTTAGATCATTAAAGCTGTTTTTACTTCTTTGTATTTTTGAGTTTTATAGGTTAATTGCTTAAATCTTGAGAGCTTATGACGGATCTTCTGTAGCCACGTGTAATGATATGAAAATTTTCAAATGATATTCAGAATGTTTATAATAAAATTTAGGTATTTCACAAATCGCAGTTTATACCACTGTTTACAGTTAGTCACAAAACGTAAAGGTTTTTTGCAGTCGATATTCAAATGATGATTCAAATCAATATTTATTCGCTTTGGCCGAACAGCTTAAATTGAATTCTTTCGAGATGATTTATGAAAATTTTGTGTTCAGAATACCGGGAAATCAATAATTAAATTTGCATTTACTTAGTTTATTAATTTCCTTAAGCACAGATACATTATTATTAGACTATTATTGCAAGACTCGTCCTCATCTAAACATAACCGTCTCTTTATAGCCCAAGAGCCTCTTTATGGACCGACGGGCAATAAAGAAACGTCAATTAAATGTTAGAGCTGTTTTTTTGAAGAACTTGATTTGTTTTTAATATAATTCGTAAACTTATCACCAGTGAAAATAAGCTGAAATTAAATATTTTGGAACAGTAACTATAGTAACGTACTTCGTATAAGCTCATAAGTATAATCACAGCGACTTGATGTACCTACATACTCATTTAATTATATTTTTTACACAATAATAGATTTGAGATAAAAACTTATTCTGTGCATAAAATAGTGTATGTATAGAGGGCGTAACTTGCCTTTATGGCCTTTTCATAGCCCTCGGCTAATGCTTCGGGCTAGAAATAATGCTTCAAGCCATAAAAGCCTACTTACGCCCTTAATACATAAATAACTATTATATGCCACAAACAATAACATTTCTAAGAATAAGTAATTATTAGAGTAAAATCTCCAGAAAACTGAAAATCTGGTTTAGAAAATCAGACTTTTCACAAGCATTCTATTTGTGCTTGAAACGTCAATTCAAGCCTTCAAGTTACAAAGCCTTCAAACTTACAAATTTTTGTCTCGGTTTTTTAGAATTTCACATTTTCAAGTGTCAACTTTCAAGTCTTTGAAACGCTTAAAGCATTTGAATGCGGTTCACCATCTTAATTTTAAGTTTTCAGAACTAGAAGATTTGTGAACAGCAGAGCACTCAAATGAGCTATAAACGCAATATTTTGGATGCTTTAACAGATTTATTACAGACGCAAAATAGAAAAATAATTTTATCCAACACGTCTTTATTAGTATCACGTTTACTGTGGCCATTTTTAATAATGAAAGTGATTGTTTAGTATTTTGTGACACTAGAACCCACGTTACCTCTAGCAGCGCGGGTTATTTTTAAAAAACTCAATATTATTAAAATTCAGTCATCGGGCTAGAGTATCAAATTTGTTACCGTCAAAAACTACAGACTAAACTATACATTGCAAATTCAATATTTGAACTTAAATAAAAAGGTTTTGGATAAAACGTTGTGTAACACACGTGACTTAAGGATAAGGACTCGGGCCTAACGGCCTTTGTGGGTCAATTTTTCATTCGTGGATACTATCTTACTTAACTGACTAGTACCATAAATAACTATTATATACCATTAAAGACTATTTTTAATAATCCGCGATTTTTCCATTCGTTGCATCTCGCAACCTATTCATCCTAGAGAAAAATAAATAGGACCCTTTGTAGCAAATTTCATGTAGTTTAATTTGGTATTAATACTTTTTTGCTAGAGGCCGCAGTTTTCAAGTCTAGAAAATTGAACTCAAAGTCAAGAAATGACAAAATGCATGTTTACCAACACCTTTAGTGGAAATAAACTATGGATTATTTATTCTAAAGAAATATTTTTTTCAGATACTATTATCATTCACATTGAAGCTAATAGTAAAGGCTTTAATTTCACCTAATGCAAATTTGAATTTATTAATTATTGTTATTAGGTATAGTCTTGGAAACAATGTATCCTAAAAATGATGGTTTCATCATTTCAAAATGAGTTTTAATAGTGATGTCGCAGTTTACCGCATATTAAACCTATAAACCTATAAACCAGAAATGTTTCAAATTTAATAAAAAAGATCTGATATAAAGGAATTTAACCGACAATAACCGATAGTATGCGAAAAGCCCTAATAACGAAACAACAAAACCACGTGTTTGTTGTCTTGCAGTGCATTCACACGTTTGACATCCCTTTACTATTAGTTCTTCATGTTTATTATTATTTATTAAAAACTTGGTGCTAAAATAATTGTAAAAAACGGTTATTTAATTAATTTCTTAGCGATTAAAGATAAGGAAAAGGCAATAAATGAATGTCTTATGAGTGTACGGAAAAATATTGGCAGGCCCGAGTTATCTTTTGACGAAAAGAAAGAAAGGTCAAAAAGAATAAAAATTAAACAATTGACAGAAGCTGCAGAAAACAATCCACAATTGGCATTGTGTGTAGCACAGTCTTGTGCAACAAAGGCACGTAAACCTGATCTGGCAACTTTTTTGAAAAAGGTAATTAAAAACCAATATGACCCATCAAATTTCTTAAGACGTTTGGAGAAGCAGGAACCAACAATGATGACCCCGATTGAAGCTTTAGGTTTCATGTTAGATGGAAATTTTCAAAGTTAAAACTAAATACGAAATTACAGAAGAAATTGGTCAAATCTTATAGCTAGATGTATCTTTTTCAAGTGGAAAGACACTGAGTGTTTACATAAATATGAATTTGACTTTGATTGATGGAAAAGTATTGGCATATATAACTGGTAAGAAATGAAATCTAAGTGCAATTTATTATATCTTATAATCAAAAATCGTTCCTTCATTAGGTACAAAATCTTTCCAATAGTGCCCAATTTGTAAATGTCCACCTAGTCAGATGAATAATATAGAGAACTTTGAAAATAATCAGTTTAAACCAAGTACGGATGCACTGAATTATGGTATCAGTAATCTACATGCCATAATTCGTGTTTTCGAAGCTCTGCTCCACCTTTCTTACAAGCTTCCTATCAAAGACTGGCAAGCTCGCGGCGAGAAAAACAAGTCAATTGTAAAAACGCGTAAAATAGCTATTCAGAGGCGTTTTAAAGAAAGGTTGAATTTGACTGTAGACATGCCGAAAGCTGGTGGAGCTGGAAATACCAATAGCGGAAACACTGCTAGGAGAGCATTTGAAAATCCAAGCATTCTTGCAGTAGAGCTGGAATATAAAATGGTTAGCAACTTTAAAAACATTCTAATTGCGCTGTCAATTACTGTTCCAGTTGATTCGAATAAATTTGGCGCACTCTGCAAACGAACAGCAGAAATTTGGATTGAAAACTATACATGGTACAATATGCCCTCCTCAGTGCACAAAGTTTTAGTACATGGAAGGGTCATCATGGTCAATTCAGTTCTGCCTTTGGGAATGATGAGCGAAGAAGCAGCTGAAAGCTGTAATAAAATATATCGTAAAGATAGATTGGATCATGCCAGGAAAACTTCACAAGAAGCAAATCTTGCAGATTTGATTGGCAGAAGATTAGATTTTTCGGATCCAATATTAGCCAGTGCACGCTTAAAAGAAAAGTTAAGGAAAAGAAAATCAAAAAGTCTCCCAAAGGAAATCAACGACATGTTGATCTTAAGTTATATAGAAGGAAGTGGAGAAGGTGTCGAAGATGAAATAGACAGTGAGAATGAAGTTGATGCAATTTTTTCAATAGCTGACAACGTGTGTCTTACGAAAGAACAAGATTGAATGTTAGTAATTATGAGGACCCCTTTCCAAAACGCACCACAGAAAATTACATGTTTTATTTAATTATTTTATGTTTCAGTTGCATATTATTGGCTGTTTATACCTGTGATACGAACTACATAAACAACTCCATAACAACCAGGGCATTATAAGCGGGCGTTATAATTCATAACGCCCGCTCATGGTTTACTTTACAATTGGAGCCGACGTTACCTTCAATAGCAATTTGGATCATTAGATCAAAAACTATATCTTTGCGTATGAGTATGTTGCAACACAACAAATAACGAGTATTTGCGCGTAGTTTCTGGGCGCGTGATCCACGAATTCTTTTATGCCGACAAAAATTTCTTAGCTAAAATTAACCTATATTTTAGATGACATTAGTGCTGTTAGGCACTTTTCTTTTTCATAATTTACTCTAGATTTTGTTGGCAAAGTGGCCCTTTTCGGTTTTTCCAAAATACCTTCCGGAACATCAAACTTTTGCTCCATAATTACCAAGCTTACTATTTTTACGCGTTTATCATAATTTTAGTATTATTAGATAAATTATAACTAATTCTACATAATCTTGTGAAACATAAAATTTTGTATGCACCACGAGCGTTACTAGATGATAATGCCCATCGGGCAACTTTCAGCCCTCGGGCTGGAACATCGCCGCGCTCCTTGCATTATCATCATTCTAACGCCCTTGGTACATAAATAACTATTTTACGCCTACCTGATCAGAAAGTGCTTTCTAAATGTCTTGTTTTGAGGGCAGTTAAGGCTTCTTTGCGGGCCTCTTATGTCAAATTTTTTACTGCCCTCTTATGTCAAATACATAACTTCTATACTATTACTAGATGAAAGCACGATTTATTTATGTTAAGTTGGAGAATATAAAAATTGTAATTGTTTTTTAAATTGTCATACTTTGACCACTCCTGTGCATTATCCTAAAAAGATTTTAATCAAAAAATGAAATCATTAGTTTTTAACATTAAAAATATAACTCATTCGTAAAACTTTTAGCAACGGAATATGACGGAAAATGTAATCTCAAACATATTTTTACTTAACCTTTGAAAATTTAAAAAACATACGTCAAATTTTTCTAGGCTTCTTATATCATAAACTTTGATTTTCATGTCTTCGTCAATAAATTTGTCGTTTGTTTTCTTCTTTTCACAGTGTCATTGTATGTATAAATTCCGGTAAATGGTGACAATTAATTAATAAAAAGAAAATTGTGATTTCAATAAATTATACAATGATAGACAACAATAACGACATTAATGAAAGCGATGAGTTCAGCTGTACACCACATGAACTTCGAGAACAAGCTACTCTCTTTTTATATATTTTTTATTATTATTTATTACAAGTGTTTACAAGTAAAGCCGGCAGGGCTTTAGTCTAAGACTAAAGTCTAACAGTGCGACCGTGCGAGGCTGTTCGCCGTATGCGCCCGTACGCATAAAAAATGTAGAAAATGCGTCGACTATAAATTGATCTAACTCATACTAATTAAAAATCATATCCTGTTCCTTTTATTTACCAATAATAATAACAAAAACATTTACTATACGGCCGTGTTGTACGTAGTGTAATGATTATTAGGTTAATTTAGTTAATAAATTACTAAAAACGTCTGGCGTTATTTTCATTTTCATTCATTCTCTCTAACATATGCCTATTTAATTTACTAAGAAGCTACGTTACTGTTTAACTTTTGGAATTCTTTTTTAAACTTTCAAACAGCTAGGCGAAAAACTTTTGTATGTCACTCGGACCGAAAAGCATTTGTAGTCCTAAGTTGTCCGCTGCCCTCGCTACGCTACGCTTCGCTCGGGCATCAAACAACTGCGGGCTACAAATGCTAATTTTCTGTCCTTGAGACACAAAATACTATTAAATCATAATTGCGATTGGAACTGAAACTTCAAAAAATTCGTTATGCATTTTGAAAATGAAAATACGGTATAAAATGTAATAATAAATGTAAAATATAGAAGAGTATAATAGTCAGAATTATCACTATAATTAAATTTGTATACACAAATTTACTATTTGCTTTAAAGTATACAAAAAAGCATAACTTGCTTTTATTGTTGAGGCTATAGTCGTTTTATAAAAAAATATATAGAAATAACATTTATACCTTATGTTATTAAAGAAAAACAGCATATTAAAATATTTTGTTTAAAAATAATAATTAATGCCGATTTTTGACCAATTCCGACCATAGTGCACCGGTCAGGATTTTTAGTATGTTGTTTACGGCACTCCCGCTTAATAATTTAATTAATAATATAATTATTTGTTGTATGTCGTAATTTAATTATAAACAGTATCTTAAATAAAACTTGGAAAAAGGTTAAATACAGCAGCACATTTTGACGCAATAATGGATATTTCTCTAAGAAGAAGAAGGCTAGTTAATAAAGCTTACTTGATGGAATTTTTCAAAGGTACTTTTGTCCTGTGTAGTAACAGTAACAGTCATAGATATGGCAGACCTGACCATAGTAAATTGTAGTGATAGGAACCACTTAATGTAGTTAAATTTAATGTAGTTTTTCAAGAAAAAAATTGTTCCAACAGAGGACGCTTTTTTTAGAAAAATGCACGGCCTACTAGATTCATATAAGCTTCGCTTATACGAAGCTTATTTAAATCTAGTAGGGCGTGGAAAAATGAATAATCTCTGAATAAATGTAACCAAATATTTTTTGCAGTTTTTTTGCATCTCGATTGGGCAATCTCCAAATATATATATTGTATATGCAAATATATATTGTAGTTCATAATTCTACATTATTGGCAGTTAAATTTGAAATGCTAAGGTAATGTGCCATTTTGTAGACAATCTTCCACAACTAAATTGTCTGTTACAATTTTTCCTGAAAACGAATTCTATAAAAAATAAATAAGATATAAAATAAACAAAAGACAAAATATCTTTTGTTTCTCTAGAGTGCATAAAGTTCGTAATTGGGTTATAAAGTAAAACCTTACAAAACACTTCCCAATGAAGAAAGTGCAACCAAAACTTCAATTTAACATTCAATCTCTGCATGCTGCATTGTAATTTTCCACTCTAGTTCCTCAACCATGTTTCAACGGAAAACCTATACTAAGCAAATATGCAAATAGATGGATGGACTTTTTGCTATTAAAATTCACAATAACTTCTTTCCAGAGCTGCAGGTGTCGGATTTTATTAATTAATGGAAAGCAGTGTTTGTGTAAAGTCTGTACGAAATTGCTTTTCTTGAATAAACATTATTGATTAATTAAAAACTGAGTGTACAATATCGTTTAAAAGTTTGCTCTTTTAATGCAGAAGACGCAAAGTGAATATATTGATGGCCTACTTTTTTTTAGATATCAGATAATAGAAATTTCGATTTTATAGGTCAGCACTATACTAACACTATAACCCTTCGTAAAGAGGATGTCTTTGGTAGCCTCTTTCTAGAGGTTTTTATTTTAAATTGTAATTCCTGATAAGACTATAACGGAAGTAGCAAGATGCACCTCTCTCGCTTATTGGTTTCAGGGTCCTTTAAGGTTCCCAAATTTTGGTGTCTGTTTTCCATACTCTTCTAATTTTTCACTTACAATAAATTATATAATCTAGATACTGATATTTTTATAATAAACGTGACAGTATGGAAAATTAATATAATTGGAATAAATTGTTCCTTTTTGGTTTGCAAGTTTTATTCTTTATTAAATTATTATCAGTAAATGTGTTGTTGTTAACTTTATAAGAATTATTTGAATATTCTTATTTTATCCTAAATGCATTGCAAATCACTGATATTAACTTTAATAGCATACGTTTAAAATTACAATTAACATATTTTATTTCTCTATATTTCAAATGGATTTAGTTTTATGATATTTATTATGTTTAACTTCAATTTTACTTACTCAAGCTTGGGTGAGTTTCAGATACTTAAAAACAAAATAAATATTAATAATAATAAGACAATAGCATTAAAATTAATAAAAAAGCAGGAATTCTAAGAAAGGGTTCTTATGGTTCAAATCTAGTTTTGGAGAAAAAATTAATAATCTCTAACTCATGAACTTTTAAGATGAAAGTAGAAATGTTAAAGCTATCGTCATGAACCTCCAAAGGCAATACCTTTGGCATACACTTTGTAGAACGCAGTACAAGAAGGTAAAGTCTTGCATATTTTAATGTTTCCTTGGCAAGGGGGCACCTCGCAGCATTAGTTTCTTGTGGACTTGTATTCTAGAGATCTAAAGCAATAATTTGAACAAAATTTTACAAATTCGTAAAGGTTCGTACTAATCAGGCAAGACATTATTTTTAAAATCGTATTGACAGTAAGACCTTCTTTTAAATATTTTTTGTCTGCAAGTAGTAATAATAAAACAATTGCATCATTTTGTTCCATATGAAAGGCTTAAATATAATTTGTAAAAATATTTCCAACACATCCTTTATGAACTTAGATTACTTTTAGTGCCTACAAGTTACCCTTAAAGACCATGTCAGTTTTTTGTTCGAAAGCTTAAAAGGCAAATTAATAATTATTTGTTCAATGCCGTAATTTAAGTATGTAGCTTAAGTAAAACTTGGAAAAAAGGTTAAATACAGCAGTACATTTTGAAGCACATTTGTACATTTTCAAAAATTTATTTGAACAAACCCTATTTGATATTAAAATGACAACAAAGGACTATATGGCTTTCGGAACAATATTTTACATTTTATGAGACACATACGAATAACATTTGTAATAAGGCATCTAAAATGCTTGGCTTTGTACTGCGATCATGCATAGGCCTTTCTTTTAGCACATCAAATATTTTGTATTGTGCTTTAGTACGTAGTAATCTTGAATACGCTTCCTCAGTTCAGTTTGGTCACCGTATTATGGTTCTATAAATGAATTTAAAAAATTCAAAATAAATTTATACGATTTGCTTGTATAAAATTAAATATAAAACGCGAACGCCGCGAACTTTTGTAAGATCAATTCTCAATTTAAAAATCATTAGAGGAGCCACGAAAAGAAGCTGATCTCTGTATATTACAAAAACTTTTATGTGCTAAGATTGATTGCTCATATTTGCTTCAGAACATGAGTTTTAACGCAAATACTCGTAATCATCCAGTATTTTATTATAATTTTCATAATACCAATTATGGTCAAGATGATACATTATGTCGAATTCAAAGATTAGCTAATGATTTTGTAAAAAATTCGACGTATGATCGTTTTGTGCCTAGAAGATTTAGAATCTAGTGTTCGCAAGATTAACTTTTGGAACCTGAGAATTTGCACTGTAAATATTAATCACTTCAATTGTTTATACTATAGCAATGATATGTAATTCAACTTATATGTAATTCTAATTTAAACTTTTATTTTATTGTAAACAGGAGATTTCCGTTAATAAACATTATAAATAAATAAACAAATAATTATGGCAGACCTCTCGCCAGCCTTTTTTTAGCTGTCTACATATTTTTGACAGACATGAGAAAAAATTTAATTCCGTTTTGTAATTGGTAGTGTTCAGCGTGTGGTTGATTATAACTTTCTGGAATATAATCGCCCCTCTTAAAATTTAAAAAGAGCAAGCTGAAATCACTACTGTATCAGAAGGCGAATTACATCTCGTCACCAACTTAATATCTTCAATATTATGCTCTAACTGTAAGCTATTAGAATAAAAAATAAAAACAAACAAAAAATCCAAATAATTAAAAATGATATGTAGATCTTAGTACTATTACCAAAAATAAATTGAAATATTTGAGAAAACTTATATTATTATAAATATTTTGTCTTCCAAAATACTCTGATCAACCATTATCAAAACTTTTATAATAAACCCCCCCTAATGAAAATTCTAGGTTTAGTGTTAGAGAGATTTCTTGCTATATTACCGTATCGTAGAGGTTATTGTTTAAATTATAATGTGAAAATTAAGTGTTACCGTAATCAGCTTTACGTTTCCAGTTTACAATTTGAGTTAATTTTTTGTCAAGTTAATTAATGTTGTAACCTGGCACTTTTCTTTTGGAAGATCTGTGAATTAGTTTCAGTGGGATTATTACCGTTGTTATTATTTATTAAATTTGAATGCCTTTTGTGGAAATATTAATAAACAGTAAATAATAACATTAGATTTTCATGATATTTAGTTGTAATAACGACGTAATTAAACTTACTTATTCTTTTTGAAATGTTACTAAATGTGTGATTCAAATTTGTTTTGACAACAATTTAATTCGTTATACGCTAGTAACTAAATAAACAATGAAATGGTTAACTTAAAAAGCGGGAAATGCGCAATGAAATTATTTAGAGCTGCAAGTTAAGAATTCAACGACAGCTGTCGTGTATTCCAGTAACTTTAAAGTTCGGCAGTTAATGTGACACGCAGACGTACTGTAGGTCACTTTGTTAAATGATTATTGTAGAATCTCAACAAAAACATTAACGTTCGATTTATGTTCTTTATTTATATAATAATAAAACTGTATTTTGGAAGTTAAATGCAAATAAATACATAGACTAGATTGTACACTTCATTCACAATTAATTGACGACGACTAACGACAATTAATGATAAACAACCACTTGTTATAGATTCGCATAACAAATTTTTTATAGTCAATTCTTTCACAACAAAAAACGAAACAAACGTAATCCATACGAAATTATCTTTCCAAATTGTTGAGTATCGTCGTAACTTTTTAATAACAAAGAAATTTGGGTGGCGCCTTCTATTATGTTCATTTATTCCTAATTTGTTAATTTGTAAGCATCCTAACTTAAAATAAGGATAAGCACAATCAGTAACAAAACAAAAAGAAAACTCATCATACATACCTATTATGAATTTACTGGAAAATTCAATATTTGCCAGTATCTCCCTTCAAAGAGGTCTCTTGCTCTTGAAAAATGTATAAAACTGATTAAATCAAAATTACATAAACCGCTAAGCAATGCAAATGTTGAAAGTATCTACTGTTTATTACAAAAGCCGTATAGTTTCAAACAAATTTACATTTATATTCATTTCGCTAATGATAACAAAATTGCATATTAGGGAACAACTTACTTAAGTTGACAACAATAAAAGTACTTTGGCTTCGGTAGTACGGTAGATAACAAACAACCTCTGCTTATTAACAAAGCTTCTGTGCAGATTGAGAGGATATAATTTCAGGAAATGTACTAGTTTTAACAAATGATGAAAGTATAAGAGTACCTTTAGTTTGGTATGTGATAAACAGAAAAAGTGTATAAATATGAATTTAAATAGCATTTAATTCCAAATGCTACTTTAGAACTATTGAACTTTTACGTGACTGTTTCTGCAGGACACCGTTGCCTTTTTCAACCGTCTCTTTTAATGTTTTGTACTTATAACTTCTGTTCGTATGATTAAGAATGAATGTTAAAGAAAAGAGTGAAAAAAGAAACAGAATTCTTTACTATTTTTTGTTGTATATGAAACAATATGCCTACACAGAAAATCTAATATCCCTTCTTGTAGTACATACACTATTCCGAATTAAATGAAATTTTATTGAGTCGTACATTCTTGTTAAGATGTTTGTAGCAACTGCCCTGTTTTGTTAGAAATAAATGTACTTAGCTCTTTGTGCATTTTATTTATGATTTCTATTAAGCTTCTGCTTGTATATGATCGTAGCTATAGAGCTAGCCTGTTTTATTCAAACCTTAATAGTGGGATCGGGTAATGTACATAGGGAGGGACACTTGCCCCCCCCCCCTGGAAGTCGAACAAATTGAGTTTTATTGAGAATTTTGTATAATATGCTGTTTTTTCTAGGTTTGTCCCCTAGCATGTCGTTTATTCTAAACTTGCCCCCCTAGCATGCCATTCATTCTAGACTTGCCCCCCCCCCTTGGACAAATGTCTGCTGGCGTCTATGGTAATTAAAGTCACTCTAGGTGCTAGGCTAGGCAGAGGTGTAGAGATGTTTATAACTTTTCAATAAAATTACTAATCTAGTCAAGTTAAGGAAGTATTTGACTAGATCAAATTTGTATTATTATAAATACCTCACAATCCTTAGATACAGTTCATAGATCTATAAGGTAGATCATCTGATCACCATAAAAACTACAGTTTAATTGCGAGATATATCAACCCATATATAACAATTTCTCTAGAGACAATGACAGTGATATACGCCTATAGTTTATTAAAACGTAACGATACTATTTCGCTGTACGACATGGCCTAGTAGTGTCTTTTCGCAAAAAATACATAACCACTTTACTTCTAACACTAATAGCCTTATCCTGATAAGTGCACTGTATGGGGATTATTTTTCCAAAACCGTGGTAAGCGCTTCAAGATATATTGTAAAACGTATAACGTATTGATCCCAGGTAAAGTAGGAAGAGGTAAGAGTCTGTAATCCCAAAAGAAGTTATTTCCGCCACACCGTTAGCTTTTTATTATGAAGAGAGCGGTAGAATGTATTAGAGACGAATAAAGTTATTATTATTTAAAATTTAAACATATTAAATGTACCCTACTTGTAAAAAGCGCGACAAAAGGCGCTTTGGATAAAGATAATTTTCGTTTTAGGCGATTTGCAAATTTACTTAGGTACAAATGAAAATTATGCTATCACTGAATCATATCAACAGTTTCCCGTTGGAAAGGGTTTATAAAGCAAATAGGAAGACTTACAGTTCACGATCTCGCAGCATATACTTGGTGTCCTACGCTATGTTCTCACCCTTATAAAATTTCTATTTAAGAATCGATTTGAAAGAAATTGAAATACGCTATAAAAATAAATTTTTGGGTGAGTATATGAAACATTAACGCACTTCCAGTTTCACCAAAAGATCTATGGATCATTCTGAATACGTAAGTATATGAGTATTTGTCAATTTTCCTTTCGATAAACGAATAATGATGAATCATTATACAGTATTATAATTCTTTAATGTAGTGCACCTCTTTTTTCAAATGGACTTTATTTACTGAATATGTCATGCAAATGTCATATGTCTGAAAAGTGCATCTCAAATCTCAAAACTGAAAACGATATAAAATGCATACGTTATTGCTTTTTGCCATAGATGTGGAAACAAAATTGGTTTGGTTCATTGTTTTTTCTACAGTGTGTTGCATTTAAGATGAATACGATTATGACGTATTTTCGTTATTTTAAGGAGTAAAAATTTGAATGTTGGCACCGTGATACACATTCACGAGATTTTAGATTTTTGAGATACCCAACTTAAATGTGAACTGTAAACCCAGCATACCACGACCCTTCAAACAGGACCAATTCTCGATATTTTGCTTCATATTGGAGATATCAAAAAAAGTTATTAGAAAATGTTGTTTAGAATTTTGATCCTTAGCAGCAAATTTCATGACAAAATTCACATTTTTTATTTTTCAGTATTTTAGCGTTAAGTCTACACAAAAATACGAGTTTTGTCATGATAAAACTTGCTACTAAGAATCAAAATTGAATTGAATAAACAACTTTTTCTAATAACTTTTCTTTGATATTTCCAACGCGAAGCGAAATATCGAGAACTGGCCCTGTTTGAAGGGTCATGGTGGGCTAGGTTTACAGTTCACATAAGTACCTCAAAAATGCAACTCGTGCCAACGTGCATGTATCAATGTATCAATGTGCCAACATTCACATATTTACTCCTTTAAATAACGAAATACGGGAATGTATTCATTTTGCGGGAATGCGACACACTGTATATGACTCGAGAATTTTTGATTTCTTATATTATGTAACTATTAGTTATTTATGTTTCACTGCAGATTGTTTGTTGTGTTATACCTGTGATACGAACTGTATAAAGAAGTCCATAACAACGAGGGTATTATAAGCGGGCACTAACGCCCGTTCATCGTTTACTTTGCAATCGGAAGTCGGCGTTACGTTCAATACTGATTTATTGTGTTTTCAGGTTGGTAACAACCAGCAACAAAAACATTTGAATTTAAAATTTCATATCTATGTTTCACTTTTGCAAATTTACTGAAAGTATACCAGTACCATCTGACAAACATAAGAATTCCTGGTTTTATAAATATAAACAATCAACGTCCTTGGCAACGTCAATAATTATAAAATGAAACTAATTTTCTACTTGTACATATTTTTGTGAAAGATAAAATCTTGTATGCACCAAGAGCGTTACTAGATGATAATGCCCATCGGGTGAATTTCATCCCTTGGGCCCTTTAAGTCTTCGAGCTGGAACATCGTCACCTTCCTAGCATTATATAACGTTAAAATGACGTCATAAAGGGGAAATTAGCGGCGTTGTCAGATTGCGATAAAAATGTGTAGGTATGCAGAGATTTCTTCGCAAATACCTGCACGATCGCACGTCTTATCAAAACATTAGGCGATAAATAATCATTTCGTTTTTTTAATAATAGTAAAACCGTCAACAGTGCCATATGTTGCCAACAATTTACTTAAAAATGTAACTTTGAAGTCATATTTGTTTCACTGTCAGTTTTAGTAAAACTTAGTTGTTTTGTTTTACACAACTGAAATTTTTATTTTGACGTCATTGTAAAGTTAAAAAAATAAATTATAGTAACACTTGTGGTGTATATCTACTATATATTATATTTCATGAGAATATGTACAAGTTGAAAATTTATTTTAATTTATAATTTTTTGCATTTCCAAGGACATTGTTTTTTATATTTATTTTGAACATAATACCGGCACCAATTGCAAAGGTAACGCTAAGCAGATGTTATTAATAATAATGCCCACTTATAATGCCCTGGTTGGTATGGATTTGTTTATATTTGTGGTACGAACTTATATAGTTCATATCATCACAGGTAAAAATAAAATTTATTTTTCAACAAATAAATATTAATAATTATAAGATAATCTAAGTTTCACGTGTTTTTGGTAGTTTCTTTGACTGTTGTAGAAAAAGTAATATGTGCAACATTGGAAAAATTGTTTTTTTTTTCTCAAACAGATATTCTGTCGAAACTTATTCTTTGATTTGAACTTAGTCGTAATTTTTTTAAATAAAGACTGACATAACGCAAACAAAATTGTTTATTGTTTGGAGCCTTATTTGATGAAGCATTCCATATTCATGAAATAAAAAAATAGGATTACAAAAAGTTCCACACATTTTTTTTATTCTACACAATTGTTTCGACAGCTAAGCTGTCATTATCAAAGGTAATATAAATATAAACAAACACACAGCTAAGGTAAATACAATAAATAGAAATTAAACAAATCTAAATTACTAAAATCAATTTGTTCGTTCATTACAGGTACCCTGAGATTCCGTTTGTATACCTCGAAAGCCTCTAGAATGCCTAATTTGCGATTGTTATTACAAAAGTGTAGCAATTTGATGTTAGTTTTTTTCGAAGTGTTTGTCCAAAATATACCAAACTACAAAAAGAACAATTTAAGCAGTATTTGCCCGATTTCATGACATTGTGTGTCCTGTCTTAGCCTTAAATAAAAAGGAAACGGTTTTAAGATAAATGGGAAAAACTAATTGCCTAGTAAGCATCTTTAGAATGATCTTTTATATAGGTAGGTTTTTCATTTATGGTTTTCGAGCCTTCTAATGATGCCAATAGTACGGATAAAAATATTAAATTCTGGAAGAAAGTATTTTACTGTAGTGATCTTGCTGTATATATTTCTCAACATGTATATCACTACATTCCCAAGTTCCATCAGGAAGACATTGAAGCTAATGGATTGCTATAACAACATAATAAATAAACAGTAATAAATAAAAGATTCGATAAGATAAACGCTTTTTTTTATTGAGTTTGAGCTATTCTTACAAGAAATCTCTTAAGATACTGTATCAATTGTTAAAAAAACATCCCATACGTTATTGGTGTTCCAGACAAATAGTTTCCATTTTATTAGCGACATTAGACATATATGTTACAACGAGAGCAAAATAAACCCGCTGATGAACTAACAAGAGTGCAACTTATTCATATGCCCGATTTTTCAGTTAATTACGAAGAAGTTTCTCGTACCACACAGGCAGATAAAGAACTGCAACGTCTTCGAGAGTGCTATAATTTCAAGTTATTTCAAAATTAAAAACCCAGTCAGTCACCTATTTGGGCGGAAATACGCAAGATGAATCCCAGACCAACCAAGATATAAACACATTAAATGCACTGAGTATCATTCTATAACCCAAGGGATAATTGAGAGATTCAATCATACACTTAAACAGGCCATACCCACCAGTGGTATGTCTTCTTGGTTAACGAACCTACCATGGGTGTTACTTAGTCTACGAGCTACGATAAAATCCGAATTAGATGTTTCACCTGCAGAAATGTTATACAGAACTGCATTTCGTTTACTCGAAGATTTTTTGAGGAAAGAAAACTCCGAGGGAAAAAATGAGGATTTTCGCATACCTCAATTTCTTTACCAATTTTTCTTCACACGGACTTTCGTTTCTAAAGAATTACACACTTGCGCACACGTTTTTATAAGAAACGATACACATGATTGAACATTAACGATACCTATGTCGGCCTCTATAAAGTATTGACAAGAACTCATATCAATAGAAAGACTTAAGCCTGCTTATTTTAAATAAATTAATTTTTTATTTGTATTCTCTCTTCGTTCTAGTAAAAAAAACCTTCAAGAGATACATGCACCGGCTACTACAGTTTTCATTAAGATTAGTTATAATAATAATAATAATAATTGCTACAACCCATAACCTGGTAACCAGGCCTCAGAAGCTATAAGCTTGTGCGGTAGGGAGGGGGCGATTATTATTATTACGTAGGCCCTACGTGCGGCTGCAGCCGACTTACAGATGGAACAACGCAAATCCCACATTTGTGTTGTCGCAGCTCAGGAAAACTGCAGAAAACCTTAACCAGATCTGCCGGCACCAGGAGTCGACCCCGGGCCGCCTGGGTGAAAGTTGAATTATATTATCTTTTAAAGTTATTTTTAATTATTATTGATTATTAGAATTAGCTAAACTGTATCGTCTTAAACTTATTTTTTATTATTAGTCATTAATTATATTGTTAAAGGTAGTTTAAATACTCTTGTACAAACTCATTTAAAACAAACATCAATCCACCCTAAAGTTTTTTGTAGCTAGAATCTATTACACATATAAATATTATTTTATTTTCGTTGCAATATTTATTTTTAACGCACCTATGATATTGTGTCAAAGTTGTGTCACGTCATGATAAGACTTTTTTACTTACCTAAGATTAAAAAAAATCAGCCTACTTGATAAAAATCGTGCGGAATTTTCCTGCAGAAATAGTACATAGTTCTATACAAATACCTTAGAAGCTTTTTAATTTATTTTTTTGAACTCTTCATTTCTTATATCGTATATTTTATACAGCAAAAAGTTTTTAGATATATAAAGTCTTCGTTAAATTATCCTTCCAAGCTCCCATTGTTCTTCCTTTTTCCCGTCGATTTAACAGCCAGGGTTCCATATTAAGATTTTTATAATTACTGTTTGCCTGATTTTTTCAGAATTGTTTTTACGTTCTAGACGAATAAGAGTATTTATATATACAGATAAAAACCGCTCAACAAGTTGATTAAGAATCCTTGAAATTCTGTCTTCGATTCTCTTTTTGCTACATACATGTACATACGTATTTATTTTCAGGAAATTCACAGCGTAGCAGACACTGAACAAAACATCTACGATTGAAAAGATTTACTACATAATGGTTTTTAGCTTTAAACCTTGTTGAAGATTTTTAATGTTCTTGTAGTTTCCGGGCATTGTTGTAAATGTCAGTGCATTGTAGAAAAATCTATTGCTCTATAGTTTAACATTGAACTCATTCCCGTATTGTGCTGGAAGTTAAGGTCATCTTGAGACATATCCACGTGAACATAAATGTAGTACCGCAACAAGGAAATGTAAAAAAAATTAGAAGATAATCGCATTTCCGAACGCTCAAGTGTATACGTCGATAGATCGTTTTAAGGGTGTTAGGAAGACAATTAGATCTAATGAACCACCAAATAATCTATTTATTTTTTGCAGGCAGAAAGTTTAGTATTTTAAGGGAAAACTGGGTTACTATGAGGCTTAACAATTTAGGGATGGCTTTTAACTTTTTAGTATTTCAGGAAGTAAGGGATAGAAGGTATGAAAAACTGTCTATCAAAACTCTAGAGATAGGTTTTCCTGTGTCAGAGTATCAATCAATACGCATTGAAAATTAACACATTTCATTGTACAATTCAATATATCTCGAAAAGGTTTTGTTAGTTTTTGACGTTTATCGAGGAATATTTTTGTAAAGGTGTTCAACAATTCTAGTGGTATTAATGTACGTAGTTTTATTAGAATTGGATTAATAAAAAATAGATACAATGAAGTGTTGTTTAATATAATTCTAATAAGTTATAATCAAGGATACTAATTTATGCTTTGTCATACCCTTATGTTTTCTACTTAATTATTCCCAAATTTTCAATATTGTCAAACATAGAGATGACAAGATCTGAAGAATATTGGGATAAATGGGTTTTCAACTCTAATCAACCGAAAAATCAAACTAATTGCTCCTAAGTATAAGAATAGTAGGAAGTATAAAAACACAAGTACAATTGCTTCGTTCGACGTAAACTCAACAAAACATGCAGTAACCGCACGTCCAACGAACCACGAACTTTATATATGTTTGTATACAGGGTGTAATTAAATTACTTGCATTAGTTTATACTGTAGGTTTCCTATCAATAAAGCTGTAGAACAAAAATTAAAAACTAACCTACCGCAATCGATCAGCACTATCTTGTTTGAGAACCGCTGGCCAGTTATTAAATTCTTTTGGGTATGTAGGGTGCGATTCATCACATCGAACCAGTTCTAGGTTATGTCAACTGTCACATACAGCCTAAAGTTACTTTTGCCATTTTTATAGAAGGTTTAATAATACTTGATGTAGTACCAACCCATCCAATAAATGAAACAAGATGATCAAATTTATGTTTAGGTTATGTCAAAATCATCATGTATTTAAAAAAAATTAAACAAAGATAATAAAACAAACTAGTTTATGCCAAAAAAAAACTACAATTTTATTACCCGAAAACCACATGTTGAAATATTGAACAATTTCAGAGATAGTCGTGCTCCAGACGGACAGACATTGTGTTCTTATGAAGTAGCATTTGCTACCTAATCAAGAGATTTGCGTATTCAAAAGGCAATTTTTTTACAAAATATAGCCAATATATTTTCTTATTGCAGGTAGAGTAAATACCTACATACACATGTATACAAAAGGTATTTAATATGTTTTTTCAACTCAACTAACCAAAATACATAACCCCCAAAAAAGTACTATTCACAAGAAAGCTTTACATATTCCAATTATGGTTTCCAAAACTTCACATTGCATTTTATTAATTTAAATACTCGTAAATCAAACTAGCTGAAAAGCAAAGTTGGTATTAATGGTATTTCGATAAAATATTACTCTCGTAACAAAACAATTACTGCCTGTATTTTAGTTATTATCGGTTTTAACCCGAATGCCATGAAAGCTATCAACTGATCATAAATCTGGCAGTTTTAAACATGCAGAATTTTGATTACTCGTCACGATTATTTACTAATAAAGTTATTGTCTTACGATTTCTTCCTAATCTTCGAATTTTAATTAAAATATGCTTGAAGAAGTAAACATTCTTTAAATGATTTTCAGTTTTATTTTCGAACTTAGGTCTTTTTTAAGCTCGTCATCTTCACTCAAAACTACATATTACCCATTGCATTTTATGTATTTAATTCATTTGATTACTTAATTTGAAATGACAACCCAAATTTTATGCAATCAATGGCAGTTTGTAGTAAATGAGTTTGTGGCACCATAGGATTCTCTTACGAGGTCTGATAATAAAAACTTATCAGACTGGTTTTTCCTTTTATATTAGTCAAACGGCAAGTTGCCACTGATCATGTTTAACATTGGTCCTTCTCCTACCTCAACTCCAACCGGTACAGCACTTACTTCATTCATTTTCGGTAGTGAAGAATTGTATATTTGTCGTTTTTTAACTCTTCACTGACCTCTCTTTAAGTTTTTAATTTGAGGGGCGTGATTCTCAATTGTGAAGATTTATCTACCCTCATCAACTACATGATATCTGTTATACCTTTTGTGTCTGTGATAGATTTTTAGATATTTTAATAATATCATACATAGATGGAATTGGAAATGTGGTATGCAGACTCCTCTTCTATATGTCAGAGTGTGTATATTAAAAAAGTGTCTAAAAGAGTAAAAAGCGGTTTCAAGTGTATCGTTTGAAGATAAAATAGAATCAGTAAAAGAACAGTATTTAAAAGCAACACAGACATAAATACGTACTTAAGTACAAAGATAAGTTAGAAAATCTTTATAAATCTCTGGTCCATAAATGATATCAACTTATCTTAAGTAACTACACTCTATGTAGACTGCATGGGCAACAAACTATGTATAGTGGCAAAAGAAGCAAGTATATAGAAACATGTACTACTCTTCTTGGAACCGTTTATATATTATTGCAGATGCAGCAAGACATCTGGATTTTGGGAACACCTGAAATGCAGGCAGTGAATTAATTAGGTACGAATCTGTTAATCAAGATTTAGCAATACGTTCAAATCTTACGTAATCTACAGCGGCAAGGGCGAATAGCGCCGGCGGGATATCGGGAAATTCCCGATTGCCCGGTATATCAAGGACCACTCGAGATTGGTCACTTATATACGAGAGGGATGTATGTATATGAACACTTGAATCTTTTTCACAATAAACATGGAAAGAATATGTCATTTGAGAAATAGTTACTCCAAGTTTTGGATAAAAAGTTTAACGATTGTGTATTGTAAATTAAAATAAGAAAGTATTTCAAATAAAAATTTCTATGTCATTTGATAAAAGTGAGTATCGGTCGGCGATAAAGCACATATTTTTGAGAGTGTTGTCCGGCAACGAAATTTATGCAGAAAGCATAAAAATGAAAGATGAAATGCAAAGATCCTATTGAAAGACACACTTTTGTGACCAAAAATAGAAAATATTAATACCGTGCAGTACATGATTTTGAACAATTAACGAATTAGGTTCCAACATATTATCGAAGACTTTTCGTTTTTCTCATCGTACATCATCGTTTAGGTACGAAAAAATAATCTGCCAAAATGGATTTCAAAATGCTTGAACGAAAAGCAAAAACGAAAGAGTGAAGCTTTTCCCATTTGCTCTAGCGTCGTTTTGAAGATGATTCTTTTAACTTTTTGGATAGTAGTGTAACTCTGAACTAAACATGGATCTATTGTTACGATCCAGAAACATTATGACAATCTACTTGCTTTCTTAGGATCAAGATCAGTAGATTTTGAAAGTAGGTTTTGAAATACAGGTCATCAATAGCCGTCATTTTGGAACCCACTAACAACTAATGACACTTTTGGCCGACAGTGAAAGTGAAATGAAGCATGTGAAAAATAAAATCGTGTCTTGGTAATTGTTTGGTTCGAGAAAAGTGCGGATATGGCTTGATATGTATTTATTTTAAACAGTAGACAGACACACTTCTTTAGGAAACGTTTAAAAACTTCTTTACAGAGCCAAAATATTTCGGAAGGATAGTTGTGCTCCACTTTCATGTCGTCACAAGGTACGATAACGACACAATAAAAAAAGATTAGTTGCAGGAGAAATCATTAGTAATTTGCTGAGTGCAGTTCTTTGCAGATCGTTAATTAAATTTTGTAGAAATCGTGTCGAAAATAACTTTACTAATGATCCAACTGGACAAGAAAAAGAAAGTTTATAACAAATCATGTTCAATGATGTAAAAAACACCCGAAATTGGCCAAACACTTGTTTTTCCTCATTAAAAAAATATGGAAGAAAATATGAACCGTCTACATTACCCAAATGTCACATTTGTAGTTCCATAAATATAATAACTATAGCATAACTCCCGTTGAAAAATCAAAGTTTCCTTTCTGGTTGCGTCGGCTATCAATGAATTAAAAGAGATCTATTTACAAAAATTGAGCTGGTAAAGCCGCCGCCGGCAATACGCGTGCATACCACCCCGTATCATTCGTAGGTGCACGCGTACTGAATTAAGTTATGGCTCTTTAAAACCTGGTGAATTTCGAGAATCACTAAATAGATTTTTTTGTCGTTTCATCAGTCAATAGCCTGTTTCTTATAGAACGTTTTTATATCTACAGATTTTTCAAAGGGACTTTCGAAAGTCGAGTAATAAGTAAAGTAAAAAAATAATCAGGAAAATTGGCTCAAATAGAGACAAAACACCTTAAGAAATTGGTGAATAAACCGTTTGATAATAAATAAAGAAATATGTTTATTGTTTCCAGCCTTATTTTGTGGAACTCCATAATCATGAAATAAATAAAGATTATTAAAAGTTTCACAGTTTTATTAAAATATACCTGACAATATTGTTTCGACAGCTATGCTGTCATTATCAAAGGTAATATAATTATAAACAAACACGTCGCTAAGGTAGATACAAAATAGGTAACTAGATAAAATAATAATAATAATAAAAATTAATAATAAAAATCATAATTAAACATCTAATACTTCCAGTAACGGAGAATTACTGAGCTCAAGTTGTTCATTCATTAAAGGTACCCTGAGTTTGTGTTTGTATATCTCAAAGGCTTCTAAAATGTCTAATTTGCGTTTGTTATTACAAAAATGTAGGAATTTAATATTATTTTGAGGAGTCATTGTGTGATTTTGTTCTAAAAGGTGTTTGGCGTAATTCGATTTTTCAGGATGTTTATTTTTGTAATGACGTACGTGTTCTTTATATCTTATGTCAAAATTTCGAAGTGTTTGTCCAATATATACCGAACTACAAAAAGAACAATTTAAACGGTAAATGCCCGATTTCATGATATCATGTGTTCTGTCTTTAGCATTAAATAAAAATGAAAAAGTGTTAGTGTTTGTTTTAAATGTTATTTTATAATTGTTGGTTTTTCTTAGTATATGTGCAATTTTTTCTGATATTTTGCCAAAATATGGTATAGATATGTAAATTGTGTCTTCTGTTTGATTGTCAATGGGATATATTCTTTTGATAGCTAACCTATAATCTTTTTGTTTAATTAAAGTGTCAATCATGTTCGGATTATAATGATTTGCATGTGCTAGTTGTTTAATGGTTGATATCTCTTTGCTAAAATTTGATTTTGTTAGTGGAATAGTTAAAGCTCTGTGTACTAATGATCTGTATGCTGCTATTTTATGTGTATTGTGGTGACAAGATTCATTTGGTATTGTTATGTCTGTTTGTGTTGGTTTTCTGTATATGGAAAATTCAAAAAGATTGTCTGCGTTAATCTTGATATTTAAGTCTAGAAAGTTTATAGCCCTGTTTTGTTCTGTTTCTAGTGTAAATTTTATATTAGGATGGATATTGTTTATAAGAATTAAAAATTCATTGATAACCTCAAAAGAACTGTCAAAACAAGCTAAAATGTCATCAACATAACGAAACCAGAAGATAATGTGTTTAGAGAGGTTTAATTCAAATATTCGATCTTCAAACTTGTCCATAAATATGTTAGCTAATAGAGGACTTAGAGAATTACCCATAGGTAAACCATCCTTTTGTAAATAAATTATGTTATTAAAAGTGAAATAATTTTGACTTATACAAAGGTCAAATAATTGAATTAACTCTAACCTTTTAACTAATTCTATATTACTATTGATCAAGAAACTATCTAATAAAGGAATACATTCTTGTGGTGGTATTCTGGAGAACATGTTGCAAATATCAAAACTAACAAGTTTGGAATGTGGTGGAAGATGTATGTTTTGCAGCTTATCTACTAATTCTAATGAATTTCTAACAGAGTATTTCGATTTGTAACCTATCGTGTTAATAATCTGGTTCAGTTTTTTGGATAAAATGTGATTAGGTGCATTGATGTATGATTAATGAATTTATTAATAAAGAAAATTTTGAAACGTTAAACAAAAACCCAACCACAAAATTCCAAAAAGAAATAAAACAAGGTTTAGAAAACTGCAATATCTGCTTTTCAGAATTAGAAAAGCAACAAATCATTAATAAAAACCCACAAATACCTAAACTGTATGGATTAGTGAAGACCCACAAACAGAATATGCCAATAAGACCAGTTGTATCATACATCAATGCACCTAATCACATTTTATCCAAAAAACTGAACCAGATTATTAACACGATAGGTTACAAATCGAAATACTCTGTTAGAAATTCATTAGAATTAGTAGATAAGCTGCAAAACATACATCTTCCACCACATTCCAAACTTGTTAGTTTTGATATTTGCAACATGTTCTCCAGAATACCACCACAAGAATGTATTCCTTTATTAGATAGTTTCTTGATCAATAGTAATATAGAATTAGTTAAAAGGTTAGAGTTAATTCAATTATTTGACCTTTGTATAAGTCAAAATTATTTCACTTTTAATAACATAATTTATTTACAAAAGGATGGTTTACCTATGGGTAATTCTCTAAGTCCTCTATTAGCTAACATATTTATGGACAAGTTTGAAGATCGAATATTTGAATTAAACCTCTCTAAACACATTATCTTCTGGTTTCGTTATGTTGATGACATTTTAGCTTGTTTTGACAGTTCTTTTGAGGTTATCAATGAATTTTTAATTCTTATAAACAATATCCATCCTAATATAAAATTTACACTAGAAACAGAACAAAACAGGGCTATAAACTTTCTAGACTTAAATATCAAGATTAACGCAGACAATCTTTTTGAATTTTCCATATACAGAAAACCAACACAAACAGACATAACAATACCAAATGAATCTTGTCACCACAATACACATAAAATAGCAGCATACAGATCATTAGTACACAGAGCTTTAACTATTCCACTAACAAAATCAGATTTTAGCAAAGAGATATCAACCATTAAACAACTAGCACATGCAAATCATTATAATCCGAACATGATTGACACTTTAATTAAACAAAAAGATTATAGGTTAGCTATCAAAAGAATATATCCCATTGACAATCAAACAGAAGACACAATTTACATATCTATACCATATTTTGGCAAAATATCAGAAAAAATTGCACATATACTAAGAAAAACCAACAATTATAAAATAACATTTAAAACAAACACTAACACTTTTTCATTTTTATTTAATGCTAAAGACAGAACACATGATATCATGAAATCGGGCATTTACCGTTTAAATTGTTCTTTTTGTAGTTCGGTATATATTGGGCAAACACTTCGAAATTTTGACATAAGATATAAAGAACACGTACGTCATTACAAAAATAAACATCCTGAAAAATCGAATTACGCCAAACACCTTTTAGAACAAAATCACACAATGACTCCTCAAAATAATATTAAATTCCTACATTTTTGTAATAACAAACGCAAATTAGACATTTTAGAAGCCTTTGAGATATACAAACACAAACTCAGGGTACCTTTAATGAATGAACAACTTGCGCTCAGTAATTCTCCGTTACTGGAAGTATTAGATGTTTAATTATGATTTTTATTATTAATTTTTATTATTATTATTATTTTATCTAGTTACCTATTTTGTATCTACCTTAGCGACGTGTTTGTTTATAATTATATTACCTTTGATAATGACAGCATAGCTGTCGAAACAATATTGTCAGGTATATTTTAATAAAACTGTGAAACTTTTAATAATCTTTATTTATTTCATAAAGAAATATGAATTACTTAACCTTATTAAAAAGTACACATTGATTGTATAATCATTGACACACCATTAAATAACTTAAAATTATTTTTAACTGGAAAAGTTGATAAAATATTTCTAAAGTGTTAGTTTTTAGCAAAGATTTTAAAATTTTACAAAAATTTTCAAAATTTCAATATATATATATATATATATATATATATATATATATATATATATATATATATATATATATATATATATATATATATATATATATATTATATAATAATATCAATGTTTAATTTTATTTGTTGTTCTTTCTACGAGACTGTTAATTCGATCATCTAACTTTGGGTTCTTTTATTAAATGATCCAAAAACTTTACCTATTTGTGGTTATTGAATTTTATTAAATAAAGTGGGGTTAGTGACAACCATTGACACATATACCCGCAATGTCATACATGACAGTTCCCAAATTAAAGTATATAAAATCAAGTAAGCATAACATAAAATCAAATACTTGTTTAATCTCTTTATTTACCATTCTTTTGTTTAGGATGTTAAAAGAAAGAAATCTTACCCTGTCAACTTACAGTTATTCCTTCCTTTAGTTAAATCTGCAATGTATGATTTTCCAAGTAGGTTAACTGATAGACCACTCCCTTTTAAACCTTCTATAACTGCACTTTCACAGCACATACGCTTCTTACACTTTTCAGTCTTCCTTCTCTGCACTCTATGACGATGGACCACCAAACCTTCCAACTCTTCAATCTTTCCCTGCTGGATAGGCAACTCTATACTTCTTTCATATAAGCCACCCGTTACTATCTTCTTTGACAGGACTATTATTACGGCCACACTTCTTCAGCACCTCCGGTAAGTATCTTATGTGAATCTTGAAAATGGCCTCTCACCCTATTGGTACTCCTCCGGTACAGGAACTGCTGCTGACTACTATACTTCCACACCTCAGTAAGTATTGATGATGATGATTTTCTTAGATTGTCTCACCCTTATGGTTCTTTACTTATTCCTGAACCACTTAAAAATACTGTTCTTCCACTCTTCTGTATATATTTCTTTATTACTTCTTATTTGTGTTAACTTTTTCCCCCTTTTATGTTTTATTCTAAATTTTCTTCTATTTTCTCCTTTTCAGTAGTATTTTAATAATTTATATTTCTTCCTTCAATTCTTACACTTAATTCTCCTTTTTCAATAAAAAACTAGACTTTCATTTAATATTTATTAACTTATAATCCTTTTTTAAGAGCTTTTTACAATTACAACCATCTTCTTTTCAAAACAAAAACTTATTATTTAATCTCTCTGAGATACCTCTATTTCATTTATTTTATTTGTTATATTTATTTTCCCTAGAAATATCACCTTTCTCTGATCATTCTTACTGCCCTTTCAATAACAATGCATATTTCTATAGTTATGAAATAGTATATTTCGTAACAAGTGTCGAAAGTAACAAATATCACGCGAGTGTTTATAATAGATATACGAGTGCGTAGCGAAGCGGAGCACGAGTAGATCTATTATAAACACGAGCGCAGATATTTGACTTTCGAACGAGTTACGAACACTATTTTTTAGACGACTGTAACACAATAAAAAAAATAGTGAAAGACTGAAAATTGAAATTATTACCCAGGACCTATTCAACTTAAATGAGCGTACTCTGCAACCCTCAAAACAAGCAATTTATTTCCTGTATAGACGCATATGACGTATTTAAGACGATAAAAAGTTACTAATACGATAAGAAATTACTAGTATGATAAAAAAGTCACTAAATAATGACATTTGTAATTATTAATCAGCTTCTATTCAACTTAAATCGTTCTCTGCATCTCTCAAAACAAGCAGGTTTGATCTGTTGCATAGGTACTTTCTCGTCACATTTTTATTTGTCATTACCTATTATGTTCTGTGCTGTAGGTATTTATTTCTCTTTTGCTTGAAAAATACAACAAAGTGGGATAAAAAGAAATAAAATCATCATGTTAACATATGAGCGAAAAAATTAGTTTAGTTTAGTCTTAAGTGGTACCTACCTGTGTTGCTTCTTGTGGTTTGTAAAAAGATTCCTGAAGGTAAGTTAATTTAGGTATTAATTTATATTAAAGTACTTGCAGTTTGTGGGTTAGGTTTATTATTATTTTGTGTTATTAACAATATTAATAGTAATTTGATTGTTACTACACTTATAAAAATTTACAGGATGGCGCGAGTCATGTAAATTTTGTTCAGAAACTGTTGAAACATGGGAAGGTGGATTCTCTGGTGTCACAAAAGAAGAACCATAAGCTGTTGGAATTGGTGAACTTCTCGAACAAGATGCAATTGGTGAACTTCTCGAACAAGATGGAATTGGTGAACGTCTCGAGCAAGACGGAATTGGCAAACCTCTCAAGGAAGATGGAATTGCTGGTGTTGTTGATTCATTGACAGAATTCAAGATCGTATTGGCAACTTTAAGTTTGTTCTGCAATGAATCATCAATATAGCTTTCGGCAATTGGTGTTGATTGCCAGCCTCCATGGCGTTTTAGTGTGGTAATATCGCCACCAGCATCCACCAAAATTGTAGCCGAAGAACGTCTATAACAATGACCTGTGTACATTTGTGGTTCTTTTAGACCCAAGTAAGTGGCAATTTGTTTTGGAACACTTCCAATTTTATTGATGCCCACAGGTTGTTTGGTGCAACGATTTTTTTGATAATTCACGAAGAATCGTCGTTCAGTTAAGTTTGCGGGTCTGAGAGCGGCATACTTTTTATATATTGTATAAAAATTTCCTGTTACTGTGAATATTCTTTGTTTTTTTGTTTTCGTGTCTGGTATTCTTATAAGTACTGCAGAATTGAGATCTTCTATATCATCTATTTTCAAAGTCAGTAATTCTTGTTTCCGGCAAGCCCCACTAATTCCAATTATTAAAATTACCTGTGTAAAGAAAATAAAGAGATTGTTAACCTATTTACGTGTTTTATTGTAGACTTACTTTTTGCAGCAAATAAGTACTGTCAGGGGCTTGATTAATAAATTTATTTATTTCTTCTGCTGTCAGGGTCTTTGATTTCTTAGGCTTGTAGCCTGCCGATTTACGTTTCAGGAGTGCTTTTAGTTTCATATATGAAGCAATATTTATATTTTGGTTGACGAGTAGCGTCGTTCTGAGCATTGAATATTGGACCCACAGCGTGGTTGGACAAATTTTATTGGATAAAACTCCAAAATACGCCAGAAGAGTATTCTCAGAAAATGATGTTACAATACCTTGTTCTTTTCGCCACTCCATGAATTGGTTGTATGCATAGTCATACCTCTGTTTGGATTTTACAGGGAGCAATTCTAATGTGGCTTCTTTTGCCGCTTCCAAAACTGTAGGCGGTGTACAAGTCAACTCTTCTTCACTATCACTCATTATTATTTGGCTTGAGAGATGAAATGCATGAAATGTCAAATTGACCTATTTACCTGCTTGATTTTTTGAAATAATTATAATTATTCCTGCATAAACACACAGGCACTAAGGCGTATCTAAGACGACAGAAAGTTACTAACACGATAAAAAAATTACTAATACGATAAAAAAATTACTAATACGATAAAAAATTACTAATATGATAAAAAAGTCACTAAATGATATTCGGAACTTTCATACATAAATTGTAGTGCCGAAACTGTCTGTTTCGTAAACAGTCGTCTAAAAAACTAATTTCTTTATTTAAAATTTCAATTTTGCATTATTATTGAAGGTGCAGTTTTGATTTTCATATGATCCTTTAATATCCTTAACTAATATACATAATTTTCTTTTTCAGGTTGACCTTTGACTAAGATCTCCTTCCTCCTACCATCCTAATTTGTATTTAATATTGTAAATTGTTATACTTTAATAAAGATATGCTATTCCAACTTGATTTATCGTATTTCAATTTTCTATTGAGTTTTCTAATCTTAGTATAACGGTAAGACATTATTTATGTTTTATTTAATGTTATCCAAGAACCACAGACTTGGTTGGAATCATTGTTCAAATGAACAATGAATCTCCAAAGTTTATAATCGAATGCACGTTCTCATATTATTTGCTCTTTAGCTCAAAAGTGACCATTGCAATATGTATCTATAACATTTTTTGGCAAGATATCAGAAAAAGTTGCACATATAGTAAGAAAAACCAACAATTATAAAATAGTCTTTAAAACCAACACTAACACTTTTTCTTTTTTATTTAATGCGAATGGCAGAACACGTGATATCAGGAAGTCGAGCATTTACCGTTTAAATTGTCCTTTTTGTAGTTCGGTATATATTGGACAAACACTTCGAAATTTTGACATACGATATAAAGAGCACGTGCGTTGTTACAGAAATAAATATCCTAAAGAATCTAATTATGCCAAACTCTTTTTACAACAGAATCGCACAATGACTCAAAATAATATTAAATTTCTACATCTTTGTAATAACAAACGCAAATTAGACATTTTAGAAGCTTTTGTTACCTATTTTTTGTATTTACCTTAGCGACGTGTTTGTTTATATTTATATTATCTTTGATAATGACAGCTTAGATGACGAAACAATATTGTCAGATTATAATTTAATAAAAACTGTGAAACTTTTTATTAATCTTTATTTATTTCATGATTATGGAGTTCCACAAAGCGAGGTTGGAAACAGTACAATATGTACTTATTGTTAGTGCAAAGCATTCAGTATCGATCAATTTAGAAGGAAGAAGAAATCCTGAAAGCCATCGAAACGTATCTTAGGTCAAACGTGATGTCGTTAAACCTGTTTGAAAATTATTTCTCAAAGAACAGCAAAAAATTGTAAAATCAAAATATGTTAACTTATTAACAGGAAATTAAGTTGAAAGCAATAAATCAAGGCATTTTTTAAACAAAATAAGAATTATTTATTCGAAGTTTGATAAAGCGAAAATTAATGAGGCATGCATAATTTTGGTATGAAATATACAAAAATACCTCCCACATGTAATAGTTTAAATTTAGAATCTCTCTGTATGTTAAAGTTTTAAATAAGATGTTCTAAAAGGAAACTTTCACTTAAAATAAATATTTTGCTTTATTAATGAAATATTTAAACATGTGTTTCAGGAACAGTTTACTTTGCTTGTTAGCTGTATCAGAGTTCAATATATACTTATGGAATTAACATGTAAATGGAATTATTTGCATGAAACCTTTGACATGTAATCTATAATTATTATTATAATCATTGATATTTGAGATTTTATGAAATAAATAAGAATTATAAAAATTAATTTTTATAATTAAAACCATTTGAACTCGTTTTTAAAATTATTGCAAAATAATGCAACTACAAATCAATAATTGTTATCGAAATCCAAAGAATTTTCCTTTATTCAAGCAAAGATAAGCTTTATAGAAGTCAAAGCGCAACAGGTAACAGTTGGTCGGAAAACTAAACACATAAACCAACAAACAAACATAACTTACAGAAATTTTAATATAAATTGCAACAAATCTTTTGAAGGATATTTTCAGTCATCTTCACCATTAATTGTCTTTTATTTAATCACTAAAAACTAATTTTTCATAAACTTTCACACAGTCACAATTCAACTTTTAGAAACGTCCATATTCACCTAAACCTTTCCTAAATCAGAAATTTCCCAATATTTTCTAATGAATAATTTTTAATTTAAGAAAAAAAATTTGTTCACTGTAAAAATTGTTATCACGTTACGACTGTGTATGATTCGCGTTGTCGCGACGCATTGTTCGGCATTAAAGTTTCCCGATAAGTGAAGCTGGATGTACCCGGGAATGCGTCCCGAGGGATGCGCTTGCGCCAGGACTAGACGTGCCCTCATTCCCGGCTTCGCCACAGTCCTGTAGTTTATAGAATTATTATTAATTAAGCAAGAATATATCATAGTTCGAATAGGTCTTCCCTATTGCTCTATGCTTTCCGAGACTGTAATAACGAATCATTGTCCTACCACTCCAGACTCCACAAGCGTAGCTTAGCTTTTCCAGGACAATTCCTCTTGAGCATAACCGCAACCGTTCCAGCAACAGTTCACGAATTAAACACAAAAGGATTACGATTTCACCCATGTTAATATATACAGAAATGTTCCTGATGATATTCAGAAATCTTAATGTTTAAACTACGAACATACAACTAAATCAATGCAGTAGAATCCAAATTGATAAAATTTAAACAATTTCCGGTTGGAAAACGTTCAACAACTCAATGGAAAGTTTGGCCGAATGTTATCTTTCCTTAATCGTTCGAGCTTTTGTTTCGGTCTTGATTTTCTGGAACCAGTAAATGCTAAACCGTTTTCGACCTTTGTGAACTTTCAAAGACTTTAAAAGCTTTCGAAATGGAATCAGCGCCTACGACTGTTAGGAAATATTAAAGGCAACCCAAAGAATTGCTATTTCGAATAGTGAATTCACACGGGATTCTAGAAATATAAAGAATTTATTACTTGTTCCAGTTGTTTACTTAATTACAGTTTTATTTCTGGTGTTTCCATTGTGGCGATTGAAAAACGTATTTGTTGGCATAGAAATACTTCGACACTTATGTAAACACGTCAAATATTATTTCTTATTTATTATTATTGAAGTATTCAAAAGCCTAAAATATATATTTTTGTTACCAGATAAATTCTTATGGTAACATAAAGTATTACTAATTTCCGCAGAAAAAGTATAGTAATTATAATCAGAACATGTTGAACTTCCTCATAGTTCGGTCAAAGTTAAAAATAATAAAAAACTGTAAACAGTTTTTTTTACTTGGAAACTCTTTCGGTTAAATAAAAAAAATAATAATGTAGAGAGTATTTGACTTGTAAATACTCTCGTGGTGTAAAACCGTCTAATTCAAATTTTTTTTAAATTGTTGTAGTGTGGGTAGAGTTTTATAGGGCCAATCATAAGCACGCAAGATTTACAAACATGCAGTTTAAAAATATTTCTAATATAAAGGGAAGTAAAAGGTCGTCCTTGACGAATTTTATTTATACCATGTGTTAATTATTACCAAAGGATTGCTTACCCAAAAACAGCTTTAAAATTTTGTTGATTATATTATAATCTTGTCTTTTTTTAACATTCACAAACATTTATAACTTTAAACTGAAAATTAACATTTTTATTTAAAAAGAGTTTTTGTATGCATGTTTAGAATATCCCTTCCTCACAGATGAAAGTGTATATTGATAAATAAAAACGAATACAATTTTTCTTATTCAGTCACATTGGAAAGAAAACAGAACAAAACAGAGCTATAAACTTTTTGGACTTAACTATTAAGATTAACGCACACAATCTTATTTGAGTTTTCCATATACAGAAAGCCAACACATACGGATATAACAATGCTAAATGAATTATTTCACACAAAGCAGCTTACCGATAAACTAGCAGTTTACAGATCCTTAGTACACAGAGCTTTAACTATTCCACTCAGACAGACAGATTTTAGCAAAGAATTTTCAACCGATAAACATTTAGCAAATGTAAATCATTATAATCCGAACATGACTGACACTTTAGTTAAACAAAAAGATTATAGGTTAGCTATCAAAAGAATATATCCCATTGACAATCAAACAAAAAACACGACTTACATTCAGTAAAAGCACAGTGATGACATATACAAAATATAAATCACCTATCTTTACCATAAAAAAATGCCCCGGCTAATTAACTGTTGTGAGGCTTTAATCTCTTCACAAAACTGAGACTCACAGGCGGGTCGCTTTAATAGGGCACTAAATATATATATAGATTTAAGAAACATAACTAAAGTACACAAGAAAATATATACCAAAATTTTCTTTTAATTGAAATAACAAAAATTTATTTAAAGATGAACACAGAAAACAAACGACAAAATAATTATAATATTAAAAAATAATACATTTTGGATACTCTGAATAAATGAAAAATCAATCTTAAGACAGATTAATGCCTTTTATCCGAGGGGTAATATTTCTGGCATCCTCATAATCTTAATTACTAAATTATAATTAAATAAATACCTTAAAATTTTTTAATTTAAATCAAAATTTGGCGCCAAACGTTTACCAGCTGATACAGTAACAACACAGTAATCCTCTTTTTTCTATATGGTTTATAACTAAAATGGTTGAAAGGCAAAACATGCACTTCTTCTTTCTTTCAAATAATGTCCAAATAAATGAATTAATAAAATTATTAAACTCCAGCTGCTTGCTTGAGATATGGTAAGTCAATTTAATGATTAAATTTATAAATTCCCTTCCAACATCCGAGTTATAAGGAAGGTTAACATTTCCATTATCCATATAAATCGTCTTCTTTTAAATGAATAATATTCCAATAATAAATTCATAACTCTGATTAATATTCCAATTAAAACTAATTATTATTAAAACAAATAGTCAAAATCAAAGATCTTCGATGATTATTAAACATTTTGACATTTCAACAAAATATAACCACTAACATTTCGACGTTTGTTTTTTTTACAAAATTATCAACTCATTACCTAACCTAAAAATATTAATATTTTATTCTCAACATATGTGCACTGTTTGAAAGATTTAAGATAACAGAGAGTTTGTTACTAAATCGGTTGCTCTTTTTATATCCTTTTCAAAACAAAAGAATGCTTTAGTGATATTTTTGGTGGAAAACAGAAGAACATTTAGAACTAAATACTACATAACCACATAATTGTTTATAACTATTAATTATTCTTTAAACAATTTTAATATATAAATAGACAGATAAAAATTCCCTTTTCAATGATATATGACACTTGTATTACTATCAAAAAATAAGGTGACTAGAAAAAGTCAGCCAAAACACATTTCTTACTCAACTATTATATAACCCAATTCAACTTAATTACTTAAAATTACCTAAGTAAATTTTCCTATCTTGATAAAAAAAAAATTAACATTATTTAGATATTTTTAGATAAGAAAATCATGAAAATAATAGCTAAACTACATTATTTCAGCTTGCTATGGCAAAACGCAGACATTTGCATTTTATTTCAAAGATATCTTTTACAAAAACAACCCCAACATTCACAGCTGTTTTAAAATTGTGCCCAAGGAACTGCTTGACAAAACAGCGATGAAACAGTTTAGCCACAAGCTATTTAAACTAACTAAACAAGAAAATTTAACGACTTCACTATCTCGTTGACTTGGAACATAATTTCTTTACATTAATAATGTAAGTAAGGTGGCAAATATTTGCATACATCAGCACTACCATGCACCTTGTCAGTTTAGGTCAAAGCTTAATTTGACCGCTACTTTATTTTAATTTGCATAAATAGGTAACCATACCACATCGTTAGCTGAACAATGAAAATTTACGAAGATTGTAAGAAAAATCAACTTTAAAAATTATCCGTTTTCTGCCTAGTGTGTTGTAGCATGTATATTTATTAAGTTAAAACCTTTTCTTAGCTTCATTAACAAGAATTTTTAATTAAATTGTTTTCTCCTTGAGGTTATGCAACCCATCTAATATCTTTTTGAATGGGAGTGCATACTTTCCATTGCATGTCAAATATCATAACAATATCTTTATTATATTTTGAAAAAATATCAGAAAAAGTTGCAAAATAGCCTTTAAAACCAACACTATCACTTTTTCATTTTTATTTAATGCTAAAGACAGAGCCATGACGTCATGAAATCGGCCATTTACTGTTTGAATTGTTCTTTTTGTAGTTTGGTATATAATTCGCAAATATTACAAAATTTTGCCATAATATATAAAGAGCACATACGTTGTTACAGCAATAAACATCCTGAAAAATCTAATTACGCCATACACCTTATAGAACAGAATCACACAAAGACTCCACAAAATAGGTACCTAATATTAAATTCTTATATTTTTGTAATTCCAAACACAAATTAGACATTTTAGAAGCCTTTCAGATATACAAACACAAACTCGGGGTACCTTTCATGAATTAACAGATTGAGCTCAGTAATTCTCCACTACTGGAAGTGTTAGATATTTAATTTTTATTATTTTTATCTTTTTATCTAGTTATCGATTTTTTGTATTTACTTTAGCGATGTATTTGTTTATATTTTTTATATTATGTTTTATGTTATGTTTATTTATATTTATATTAGCTTTGATAATGGCAGCTTAGTTGTCGAAAGACTTGGCAGGTAGATTATAAATAAGCTTGTGAAACTTTTTACTAATCTTTATTTATTTCATGGTTATGGAGTTTCACCATATAGGGCTAGAAACAACATTAAGTTCTTTGACCGTATGAATATTTTTCAATAATTTTAATTTGTCAACTTGAATCGCGTGCGTTGTGTCATATACATATGTATATGTTGGGTGACACTTAGTTTTTCTATGCGGTTTTATTTAAAATTCGCTAAATGTTCTTTTAAGTTTAGTCAAGATGGCGCTCTTTGTCTTTCCAATATACTTTTGGTTGTAATCATTGCGTTCGATTTGGTATATTTTGGTGTAACACACTCGGTAATAACGTACTCTGTAACTAACAATAATTTTATAAGTACGTTTGTAATTGATTTTTTTTAATAATTTGCATCATTAGTATTGATGTTAGAAAAAAGTAAACGAACAACTGCCCTTCCTTGACAGTCTAGTAGTTAGAAACAATAGTAATAGACTAGAAATTAGTGGGAACCGGACATTTGGACGAGACCGTTTAGGCGCGGCCATTTCGGCTCCGTCGTTTCGGCGCGGGACACTTCGGCGCGAGGACACTTCGGCGCGAACCACTTAGACGCGAACCACTAGGCGCAGGGACACTTCGACGCGAGAAATTGTCAGTATTGTAATGAACAAAATCTGTAGGTACTTACAGGTAATATATACAGTATGAGCGATAAATACTCAATCAATCGTACTCAATAAATACATAAGATGAGAGAAAAAAATACTTGCCAATCACAAAAGTTCGTATGTACTGCCAGATTTAAGAAAGAAGTTTTCTAAGCTACTAAAACATTAAAATCAATATTCTGCAAATCTCTAAATAAGGGAATAATTTGTAATAAGAATTTAAATTTTTTATTATAAATCCCTCATTGTTTATAAGAATATCATGTTTGATAATCATGTTAATAACGTTTAAAAAATCAAAATTTTTATAAAATCAATTAACTGACACAGGAAAATTGATATTAACATTGAATATCGTAACACTGACAAATACGTGTCCCACTTCACGAATTTTGACTCAGTAGGTAACACTTACAAATCGATACTGCTTAGTGCTTATAGTCCAGTGCTTAAAGACGAAAAGCATTGGAATAACGCAATTTAACCAATTCAAGCGAAACTATGGAATTAAGATGGTGTATGTGTGTACATAAAAATAAAAAAGGTTCCTCTAATAATAGGGTAGCTTGTCCCAAAAAATTAGACTAATGGCCCCAAAAAACGTTTTGTTTAAAGATCTCCGAAAGTTTTACCCTAATCTGTCGCGGAAAAATCTACATCCACCGAACTGTCTTTTCGTCGAAGTGTGCCTGTGCCTAAGTGTCCCGGCGCCGAAGTGTGCCTGCGCCGAAGTGTCCTTGCGCTGAACTGTCCGGCACCAAACTGTCCTTGCGCCGAAACGGCCGCGCCCAAATGCCCTAGACCGTAAACTAATATACTAATATATACGTTGTAGCAGAATCAAATAATTGTGAATAGACACATAACCTACCTGACTGATATCCGTTACATTATATTATAGTATACGTACAATTGTATTATATACTGTAACATTTACTTTATAATACGGTAATACTTATTATCTACTTTTGATGTAACACTTATATTTGTACAGATGCTAATAACTACAACAGTTGAAGCTCAAAAAATTATTGTAAATAAAAAAATCATTGTGAACAGCATAAATGGTAACATTTATTTTCTTGTTGAGCAGAATAATTAAATTCCAATTAAACAAAGGTCGGTTTAACAAGTAATTAAGTTTTATAAAAGAATCAGCCTTATATAATAGTTACTCTTCCAAAAGTATCGTCAAATTGTTTAAGGAAATCAATTACAAACATAGCATTCGAAACACGGGTACGTTATTTCCAATATAAAATGAGACAAAGATGTTTATTAAACTACATTTTAGTCCAGTCACTAAAGATTTAGAAAGCGTATTTAAGAACGGAACCTGAAAGTGTGTTACACATCATATAAATGAGTAAAAGCTCTATTAGGCAATCGACAATATAAAACGGATAATAAATAAAATTAGCCAGCCTCGGTGAATTAGTGGTTTGCGTGTTTTTCATAAACCAAGGGTCGCAGGTTCGATCTTCGGCCGAGCTGGTAATTTTCCATAGCGGAGAAAAATTTAAAAACATGCCTTTTTTTCGGATAAGAAGTAAAACTGTAGGTCCAGTGTCAATGAGATGTTTGGCACGTTAGAAACCCCTACTGGGGGTGGAATTCCCCCAGATTCGGCTAAATTCTAGTAGGGTCGGCCAAATGATCATAGCAGTCGGTGCCATGAGGTACGAAGGATGCTCCGCCATCCTGATGCATCGCCAAAAAAAATAAATAAATAATAAATAATATAGCAAATTTTAAATATAATCTCACAGAATAATACGCCCAACATATACAGTATGACACAGTGCACGCTATTCAATTATTGAAAAGTGTTCATTCAACCAAAGAATTTGATGCATATGAAAGCATTTCTATTAAAAAGAACGAGATGCATTTATGAAGAGTAACGATCGATTAATTAAACAAAGGGCAGGGAAAGGACGTTAAGACCAGTTAACGCTGATACATAAAATAAAAGAAAAACCCGAAAACATTGACAAAAACAATTTAAAACTAGTAAGTTTTGAAGGGATAGGGTTAATAAAATTAATCAAGGATGGCATTTTTCTTCCCTTTATATTCGAAGTATTTTTAAAGTGTATGTTTAAAAAATTTGCCTAGTTATAATTGATCCTATAAAAATCCATCCACAGTAGATAGGTTTATTATAACAATTTCAGGATTTTCTTAAAGTATCGTTACCAAAATACATATCATAATATAGTCTGTAGTTACGAGACACCGTTTATAATATAGTGTTGTAGTAAATCACAGTTCTTACAATCAATTAGGATCCTAGGATCATGTCCGTGACAATAAGTGGTCTGGATAATGAAGCAATGTTTAGATTTGTTGTGATTTATTGCATAAACAAGTTGGGCTTAGAGATTGTTTATAAAATTAAGCGTATTGGATTTCTTTAACATCTGTTTATCAAAATGAAAGACATTTTTAGTAATCTAATAATTTAGTTTTGTCGAAAACGTATATCAGTTATGATTCGTTCTAGGCAAACATATGATAGTTTGAGACAAATCTCCTTAATATTAAATATTCACACAAAGGAACAAACTGTTTTTAAAAACATAATTCATGTTTTGCGAGACATTTTTATAGTTTTGTGAAGTTGGATTCTGATAAGCTTGTTGCAGTTGTTGTGTTTAATGGCGAATTATTTGCACTTTTTATAAAATATAGTAGTGTATGTACAATTTTGCGTTCGAAGAGCAGTCAAGTTGCAGAGACATGCGGGGGCGGATACTTTCTATCACCCCGAGATCTTCAGTTCGGTTACCGTAATGTTTCGAAGGATTTATTGTTTAAGCTTGGGCGAATAATAGAGTGTTACCAGCATTTGCGTATGTTCTGTCTGATAATTAAAAGTAGTAAAACGTACAAAAAGTGATGTAATTTAGTTTCCTTTCGAGAATTCTTGTTGAGTTTATTATCTTTTTTATACTAAATAAAGTCCGAGTATCCGTTATGACTAAGTTAACTTACATAATTTTCTTGAAAAAGTCATTAATAATTGTGATATTGAATTTGTTTTGATATTGTTTTCGATTATCGTATAAAAATGACTAAATTTTGTAAAACACTTAAATAATTAATAAGTCAAATAAGTTTAGAAATAGAAAAATAATTTCAACGCCCGAAGATTCAGTTCTTAAAAAAGCGTTCAACTATGTTGTTCAATTACCATTTCTTCGTTACTGCACGTTAGCTTGTTCTTTTGATTATAGTGATTAATAAGGTTTAATCATACATACTAGAATAAAAAGTTTACTGATTAACATACAATAATAATGACAAAAAATTTGGGTGGCGCCTGCTACACTGTTTAATCATTCCTGCATCGTATTTGAGATTAGTAGGCCTTTGCAATTACCACTCACAACCTTATTGAAACTTTGCTGTTAAATAAATGTGTTAATAATTAATGGGAGAGGGATTAATAATAATATAGAAGGTTAATAAAGTTGATATGAGTGCCCGGTACATTACTGGGATTCCTAACACTAAAGTTGTGAATTAGTTAGCCAGAATTACAGCCGAAGATCTATACTTCCAAACTCGAACCTGGCATAACAAGGCAGCAAGTTGCGTCAACCTTGTCAGATTAGTCTTATAGGACCCAGCAATAGGATAAGAAGGAGTATAGAGATAGGAGATAGGACCACATAGCTGTATTTGATAAGTTTGGCTGTTGCGTTTAAAAGTTTTAAATAAAACTGAAAGTTTTAAGCTGGAAGCTATGCAGGAAGTTAGAAGGATAGTTCCACAACTCATTCTGGTATTTTCTATTGCAGATATTCAAAAGTCTTGAAAATTGTTGAAATGAAATGAATCATGAGTACTAGAAGTAGAGACAAGGTCACTGAAACTATATTTTTAGTCAAATATTCTTGTTATACTTTTCAACATAAAAGTAACAAAATAATATTTTAGAATATTCAGTAAATTAGTTAGAAATATTTTACTGTGGGTTGCAATATTTTATGAAAGCTTTGAAAGTAAAATAAAAAATGAAAGAAGAAAATCCAGAGTAGGTACGTTAATATATTATTAGCATTTCAAGTACATAAAACCCGTTCAGCAGTAGGTACCTGAAATTGGCAGCAGTATATAAATTCTACTATAATTTCACAAAAGACTCGTTCCATATTAAAATCCAGAATGAATGGAAATGTGAATTTAATCGCTCTTCATTTTTCACATCATCGGAAATGGTTTTCTAATAAAAGTGAATATTTCATTTTGATAAAACACAGTTTAGTATACGGGTTTGATACCAACTCGTATTACATTTACAAAGATAAGCACTCGCTTCATTTATTATAAATATACTTGAAACCCTTATTTGAGCTTCTACATCGATTTTAAGATTAGGGCTCGTATGGAATTTATGTCTTTGAGAAGTTTTGCTAGGGAGTCTTTTAATGGGCCTTTATAGGTAATTTGCTTGTTATTAAGTAATGTGCTTTCAAAATATCAAGTCAGATAAGTTGTAAGTTGTGAAGTGTCAAAGCACTTCAAAACCAACTCGAATAAAAGGCGGAATCAGGTAAAATTTGCCGTAAGAGTGGTGCTGGATAAAAAAACGCCCTTATCAACCTGGTGATAAAAAATACTTTATAATTAAATAACCTTACTAATATTACGGGCAAAAATTAGGTATTGCAGACGCTTTCTGAAATACAGAAAACAGAAGTTCTAAAACGAAAATATTCAACAAAAGAACAAATTATGTACATATTTTAAAAATACGTACATTTATTTCATTATACATAATGTTGTGATATAGGCATCCCGCATAACATGTATGCACGATTTCACAATTTTTTTATTTTAAAAACAAATAAAATTTTGCATTAAATATGTTGAAGATACACACTACAACACTGTGAGATGATAAGGGATACATCTTAATCAAATTCTTCACTAGAATTTCACAAACTCAGTTTCATGATGGACGATCCTATGTCGTTGGTTGATATTTTGACATTTAGATATTTTGAAGCCATTTTATGGCATGTTTTCACCTGAAAACTAGTAAAGGCTTAGGTGAGAAGGTATGTGACAAGTATTTATTACTTTACTTACAGTTTTTATTATTGAATTTCAAGAAAGTGTTCTATTTCTTTGACGATTCATAATTTTCCATAGTAAATGGATATTTTTCAATGTTATTTGAATTTCTAAGTAATATATTTTACTGTAATATTGTTAACCAGGTTCTAGGGTGCATTTGACACTATAATGTTAAAGTGGGGAACTGTGTATAGAGAAGGTCTAAACCTCAAAGACCTGAGGCCTTTGAAATCCCAAAATTGTAACGTTTCAGCAGGGTCTGCTGGAAAGTTAAAATTTAGTTTATACTCATAGTTTTGGTATCAAAATGTATGTAATTTTTGTTTGATAGGATCTTAGGATTAATTTTGTGATAAGAAAAGGATGTAGCAAAATGTTAAAATGTATTTATTTGAAATGCTATGAAGTAATGTTTGTCAGAAAATTCAATATGGTTGTCAATGAATCCTAACTCTAAATTTGCATTTTAATAGCCGTGTTAGGTACCAAAATGAAGGAAAAATTCTCCTCTTTCATTTTATAACATTTATTTAAACAATTAATTTAATTTTTTATCAACAATTTGGTTAGAAAGGTTTTTGGTGGGAAATATGTTGTTTTGTTTCTAGTTAGAAACCAGACTAATCAAGTTTCGAACTAGGAAAATCACTAACGATTCGCAATTGTTTTTCAATTATTATTTGGTTACTTTCTCTTGAATTTTCATAAAGAGCAGAAGTCATGTCAATTTGTACGTTATTTTGATAAAATTTCGAGGTTACGTTGGTGAATTCTACATCACTGAAATGTCAACAAAGTCAGGTTATGACAAATGTCATCTTGTTTTAATTTTTTTTATAAGTTCTAAATAATTTAATTAATAATAATTAAAATGAACACTCAAAGTGAACTTAAAGTGAAATAAACAAAAGTGCAGTTTTTAAAATTTGGTGTTCGGACTGTTTTTATTATTTGAAGAAATGCTTGAAATTTTTATTTTATATGGAACGAATTAAAGGAAGATAATGGAATCTTCTTGCAAATAATCGAGTTATTTTATGTACTCACGTCATGGAAGATACATGTTGCACCTTTAATAATTATAATTATCTTCAAAAATCACAAATAAAATCTATTTGAAGGATGACATGGATTGTGAACATCTTATCAGCAAATAAGCAGGTAATTTTACCTTTTAAGTTAGGGTGATTAACTTCTTTGTTTGGCGCCAAATAATTTTATAATTTAAAATAATTTTCAATTTTTTTTATTAATAGTAAATTAATATTGTTGGATTGATCAGATAATAATTAAAAAGGACAAAGAGAATTAGAATGTCTCTTAATTTCTTATTTTGTTAAATTTATTTGATACCGAGATTTAATTTTGAATTTTAATAGTTGTTTTTCTTTTCTCTTCATGGAATTTTAAATTTTTATTTCTTTTCTGTGTTAATAAATAAAATTATCAATTAAAATGTTTAAAAAGAAATTTATTTGTGTCTGGCCCATTAACAACGTTTTACAGATATAATTTAAATAGCTTTCTAATTAATTAGCGACCCGCCTGATTTCGTCTCATGCATTTATGGAACTTGTTTTCCAGTTTAGAAATTATCGCCGCAGATTTTTTTTATAAAGGTAAGTGATATTTAGTTGTGTATATTTTCAGACTGTTTTGCCGTGGTTTTGTGTTTGCGAATTTCAACAATAACAAATTTATTTTGCAATTTATAACCTTTAATCTTTCATCAAGTGTTGGAGGGTTTATTAGTCACAACAATAAATATTTCTTTTTTTTTCTTTTGAACCCTTTTTATCACAACAATATGGCGCCCAACGTGTGGCTTTCTTTTTTCTTATTGACCCCTCTTTATCACAACATTATACATGGTGGCAAGAATTACCGCGCATTGACAATAACTTCTTAAATGTTGCTTCTATCAAATGTAACAGACAGTTTTTCTGTCTATTGTTTTAATACCACCTTATATATTGATAAAAATGTTATTGAGTCATTCTTTGGATCACCCTGTATACTAAAAAATTCGATTTTCAATGTTTATTTGCAACACCATCTATTTTTGCTATTTTTGATTGCAAAATTAAATTATTGATTTTTTTCTTTAATGATTTAATTTAATTCTTAATTAGTGATAAACTAATTCTTATTATATTTTTCTTTTCTGTTAATTAAATTTAACATTCTAATTGCTAATTATCGATGTTTCGAATCCATTTGGTTTTCCTTTTTCGTTAATCAATAATAAATCTCCTGTTATGCGACTGACGCCTTGATTCAACCAATTATAAGGCAGCTTACTGGTCACGGAAGCCACGCTTGTTTGTTCTTTACAAAGAGGCTTTTTTCCCTCGCTACTAGTGCAAACTTATCGAAGTGAACACGTGAATTAGCGCACGGCTTAAGTTTGCAATGTTTTGGACATTTTTCTTTTGTTCGGACAATTATGATATAATTAGTGCACAGTATTAGTGGAAAGTATTTTTTCCCATTTAGAAGTTTTTGAATATAACGAAATTATATATTTCTTTGTGAGGAGCATCGATGTATTGGCTACCATTTTGGAAACTTCCCTTTGAGTCTGAAAGGTAATATTTTATTTAATTAAAGCTTCTTCTTGTTTTATTGATGTGATCAATAAGCCTTTTTCTAAAAGATAATAATTATTTATAGGGAAATCGATCCAGCCTTTAATTCAAATTGGCGTTTAAGTCTAGTGTCCATTTTGGATGATACTTTAGTTTGATGCTTGACTTTCATAGTTGAAATTGCTAGCTTAACTCTTGCTCGTTTGACGTTAATAATCAATGCACCTTTGTTTATGTTATTTATTAAGAAGATTCGTTAATCTTCTTAATTTAGACGTTCTCAAGCTGCAACTGGAAGTAAGGCATTCTCAATGGTCTACCTACTCGTAGCAACCTGGTGATCATTTACAATGAATTACCTGAAGTAACGTTTGTAGACCAACTTTAATTTATAGAAATAACCAGGTGGGTTTTTATATCTTATTTTTATGTAGAAGCGTTACTTATTTCGTTGTATCAAAATTTAAGAGTGAATTATTAGAATTATGTGTTATAATGTTCATAAAGTTACAACTTAATAAAGATCCATAATATTAATTTCTATGTAATTTTTAATTTACGGGTAACATCATTATTAGTAACTATAGTAAAACATTTTTTAAATAACTACTGAAGCCCATCCAGTTCATTATCAATCCAATGATTGGATAACGATTTTTATGTGTGAATAAATAATAATTAATTGATATTATTTGTGTTACTTATTGCCTAATTTCTATTATGTGGAATTTTTATGTAATCACGGGTGAAATAATTCGGCCCTTACATGACTGAGACTGATTCACTTTAGGATCTATAACTCTATATTGTGCAGCATTACTGCTAATATTTTATTCGTTTAAGTAAATCATGCTGGCGCCCTTCTCCGTAGCTCTATAGATTTACTGATACTCCAATACACCTAAGACCTGCCTTATCTTACTTGCTTACTTATTTAGTATTGATTGAAATAAAATAGATGTACACGGCGCGGAAATTTAAATATGGCAGCACGAAAATCAGTCATTTTTAGTTGAGCGCTTTCTGCACCAGGAAGCGTTGGGTGGTAATATTCGCGGGACATTTAAAAGTAATTTAACTTTTCTAATCTTTTAACTATTATTTAATAAATTCCCGAAGTAAATGTTGTTTTTCTTTACTTAAGAGCATGTGACGGTTAATTTTTGAATAAACTATTTCACTCTTAATTATTCCTGATTAATTTCTTAAAACGAATATATATTTTCAATATTTCAATATAGTAATACTTTTCTTTTTCTTAAAACCAGCAAGAACAACTGATATTTTTAAAGATATTTAGCAGTTTTATATTCCCCTTTTTGATTTTAACTACCTTAAATTATTCCTTGGCATTTAAAAATTAAAAATTTCAGTTAAACTTAAAATATTTGAAAGTTCACGCATGTCTGGCAACACTGTGAGCAGAGAACTGCGATACGATCAAATAATGTTTGTATTTACATTTTCAAATTTTAGTTTTAAAGAAATTAATTGCGTTTTGCCGTCCTTAGCGCCATTTTAGGTGTTTATAATTTCTGAAGTTTCCTATTATTAACACTGGCGGCGTAACGAGCCCTTAAAACTAGAGACCCTGTATATACATTTATATAAGAGCTGACTAGACACAAATGTCATCCGTGACATTGGATCCAAAACAAATGAATTCTCATGGCAGAGTCGGTAATTAATTACCGACTCTCCCAGGAGAATTCACTTGTTTTGGATCCAATGTCACGGATGACATTTGTGTCTGGTCAACTCTTATATAAATATACGAGGGTCGTTTTTTTTAACCTCCGATAGGCTATAAATAAAAGACAAATGTATATAAAAAAATCATTTTATTACTAAAAGTTCAGTATACTTATGGTTACTTTTCGACATACTCATCATAAATATTGAGGCATTTGTCGTGTCTGTGGACAAGCTTTCCAATACCGTCTTCATATAATGTTGCCTCCAACGCATTTAAATGAGTCTTGACGTTGTCTTGAAGATTCTCGGTAGTTTATTGTGAAACTTTACCACGAAACTTTGCTGAGAGACGTTTAAAACAAGATAAGAGGAATGCTGACTTCTGGAATTTATTCTGATCCATGACAAGCCCGTCCACACAGTGCTGTTGCAACACAACGGCTCCTTGAGCAATTTCAATGGAACATTTTCGATCACCCAACATACAGCCCCGACCTAGCACCGAGTGACTTTCATCTTTTACCTGAACTGAAGACATGGCTAGGAGGACGGTACTTAGACAGTAAGACAGTACAAAACTACCGAGGATCTTCAAGACAACGTCAAGACTCATTTAAATGCGTTGGCGGCAACATTATATGAAGACGGTATTGGAAAGCTTGTTCACAGATACAAGAAATGCTTCAATCTTTATGGTGAGTATGTTGAAAAGTAACCATAAGTATACAGAACTTTTAGTAATAAAATGATTTTTTTATATACATTTGTCTTTTATTTATAGCGTATCGGAGGTTGAAAAAAAACGACCCTCGTATATACAGAGTCTCTACTTAAAGCTAAAGCTTGCGTTTTTTTTGGTAGCGTTATTTTGTTACTGTACAACGCCATCTCTATTTACTGGCGCATCCCAATACGGTGTGTACTTGGCAAAAAGTAATTTAAACTAGGCGAAATGGAAAATGTACGAGGTAAGCTCCATAAATTCTCGGCCTGATATAGAAAAAATAAACTTGGTAAAATATAATAATTTTTATTTTTTTCCTTCAAAATGTTCAATTACAGCTGCTTGCAACTCGTTCTCGTCATTAAAACGACGTCCCTTACGGTCTTTCTATAAATTGGGAAATAAATAATAGTCACTAGGGGCCATATCCGGGCTGTACGGTGGATGATCCAATGCTTTAAAGCCGCATTCGCGAATGGCTGCTTGTAAAATTGTGGCAGTATGAACGGATGGATTGTCGTGTAATCATCAAACACCTCTTATCAATTTTCCTCGACGTTTTTTACGAATATTGTTTTTCAATTTATGCAATAAAGACGCATAATATATAATGTTAACAGTTGTATTGTGTTCTGTAAAATCAATCAGTAAAATGCCGTCACAATCCCAGAATATTGTTGCCATAACTTTCTTTGTTGATTAAACGACTTTCGCCTTTTTTGGGACAAGGTTCATCAGGTCGCCGGCATTCCATCGAATCCCTTTTAGATAAAAGATCATAAAACAGAACCATTGTTTCATCTCCAGTGACAATGGACTCCAAAATCGGCTTTGGGTCGTCTCCACACAAGTTTAAAAACGAGCGTGCACATTCGACGCGACGCGACGTTGACGTTGAACAGCAGAAAGAAGACTCGGTACCCATCTTGCAATAATTTTATTCATACCCAAATGGTCATGAAGAATTCGGCGAACACTTATTTCCGACATATCAGACATCACTGCTAACTCCTTAACTTTCAAACGGCGATCTTCTAATACCATTTCTTCAATGATTGCAACTTTTTGAGGCGTTACCGCTCCGATTGGCTGACCGGTGCGCTCATCATCTTCAAGAGATTCTTGCCCCAAACAGAAACATTTTGACCACTTTTTTACAGTGGAATATGAAGGAGATAAATCACCATAAACGCCGTCTAAACGTTGTTTGATTTGATTAGGCGTGTTTCCTTATTTTGTTAAAAACTTAATGACCGCGCGGTATTCAATTTTCGTTAGCTGTGACATTTTCATGCACTCGTCACGATGCTTATGTGGCTACTAAAATCTATTACGCTTTTAGCCGTAATATGTATAGTGTAGGTCTCTTACATGTTCAACTATGTCACAACCGAGTTTGAACATGTTGGCACCTGCAGAAGCCTGCCGAACCGAGAATTTATAGCGCTTACTTCGTATCTTCTATTTCTATGATGTACCGAGGTATATTAATGCGCTTGTACAGTTTACCCGAATCTGAATATTTTAGTGCATCCAGCTTTTTTTAACTTTTAAAAATATTTTTGGCTGCTATTAATTGTAGGTACCAACCAATCACCAGCTTACATTGCATAATATTATTAGAATCATCGGGGTAGAGTATCAAATTTATTACTGTCGAAAACATACAGACTTAATTACACATTTCAAATTCAATATTTCAACTTAAACAAAAAGGTTTTGGATAAAACCTTGTATGACATACATGAGTTAATGATATTATCCACTCAGAAACATTAATAATCTTTCATTCGTGGATAATATCTTACTTACCCACTAGTACCATATAAAGAACTACTATTATTTAATTAACAAAAATCATATTTATCGATACTTCAAAAATTAAATGTTCATTGTTATGTAATTAAAAAATTATAATTTTCACTCGTCGACTTTCTTCAATAAGCTATTAACCTTTTTATAAGGAATATATACGAGTAATTATATTCTTTTGAAAACACCTAGAGCCATCTGCAAATAAATTTATGAAACTAAAATCAGATACCTTTCCTAATATTTGCTAATTTATTTTCCAAATTCATATAACTTCAATTCAAGTATAACAGATACAAACTCTGCGGAGTTGCCAAAAAAAGCGGTAAATTTGTTGCTCAATTCCAAATAAATTAAAACTAACTTAGGTGGCATGTACTCTTACGAGATTCAGCGAGTCAGCTAAACAGGGTACAACATTGGCTAATTGATTTATTTGTGCAATTCTGCCTGCACTCTTTTATAAGTTCAAGCTATATTCGAGCCGTTGACATAAGCGTAACCGTGACATAACTGAATATTCAACCCAAGATAATTTAGTTTTTGCATAGAAACGTTTTATGCAAAGGTTTATAAAGTTTCCTTGCTGGTGCACTAATTAGTAGATTATTTACATTTTCGTCTAACCCTCTAAAGGAATGACACTTTGTTGCTACATAAAGAACAGCATCAATAATTTTATGTAGTATTATTTCTCTCCAGTTCTATTTTTCTCTACATATGGGTTTTCTAATGAAATTTCCAAAAATCTCCAAATAATTTATCACTTAGTTCATTTCAGCTAGGATAAGCTAAAATATCTTCACTGCCATTGCTGTTCTCTTTACTTTATTCTTTAGATAACACATTTAATGTCTTCTTTTTGTACTTCTTCATTTATAATCACTGAAGATTTTTTGAAAGCTTATCACTTCTGTTTTGTCCTTGGAGCCACTGTTCAAAACTTGCAATTTCTTAACAAACAGAAAACAGAACTTTTTATTTGTTCAAGTTCGTTTCTTTTAGCTTTACCCTCTTTCTAAATTGTGCACCAAACTGCCTTTTCTTTGTTAGATTCATAATTTATTGGTCAAAATAAAATATGTGATGCAGCACAGGAAAAGGGACCGTAACTTCCACCAAACCAAAAATGATTTCTTGTTATTGGTTGGGTTCCTTAAAGCTGTAGGCTGAACCTCTTAAACTAGAGCCCGATATTGTATGTCACCAGTACTTCCAAGAGGTCACTAATATGCTGGTTTGATGGGACTGACAGACAGCACATGTTGTATTGCAAGAGTTCAGGATGCAAGCTATGATGATAGGAAAAAAGTTTAATCCAATTCGCTAAAAGTTCTGGCCCTCCCTAAGGTGCGGATCATCAACTTGGCATTTAGTTACAATTTTGGGGGGTCAGTTCCATCAGAGTAGCACATTATAGACCCTCTGGAAGTACTGATTTCTCTATAATGTTGAGAGCTGTTTCAGTGGGGTCAAACTACAGCTTCAGAGGACTGGTGCTCGACTCCCCTAAAATGCAATCCAATCAAAGTTATGAATGTTTAAAACTAATATATAAAATAATATAGACCAAGAGCCAGCAACGTATTTCGAGTTGTCATTTCAACAGTCGTGAGAATTTGGGTACTAAATCTTATATACCTGCTGAACACTAAAATTCAATTCTGGCAGCCCCCTGTGGCCGGGTTATACTACCCCAAAATTACTAAGAGGGTGAGAAATAAGATTCTTTCTCTAACCCGCAGGCCGCTATATAACTGTCTCGCTCGCACTAACATGTAAACCTACATATACCTACTTTATTTATTTTGTCAAAATTTCAAGACTTTTAAAATAACAAAAATGTCACTTTTTTAAATCAGCATTTACAGCGTTCTGGCAACATTTAGAAGGGAAGGAAATGTTCTGGCAATATTTTTTATAAATAAAGAATACTATCGCAAGTAACCTCCTGAAATTTCATGATTGTTACTTTAAATAAATTGAATCTTATTTCTAGTATTCGAGTAATTTTGGGGTAGTATAACCCGGCCGCAGGGGGCTGACAGAATCGACTTTTAGTGTTCAGCAGGTATATAAGATTTAGTACCCAGATTTTCACGACTGTTGAAATGACAACTCGAAATACGTTGCTGGCTCTCCGTCTAATATATTAATTCTGAATGAAATTTGTTCTAAAAGCCTGTCATAGTTTCAGAGTTATTTTGGAAAAAGCACATTAACTTCCTTAAGATTTTATTTTTTAAAATCCGCTAGGCTATGAAAATTGTCAAGTAAATAAAAAAAAATAAAAATCGAATTACCTGTTATTAGCAGTGGCTTAAGTAGTGCCCGGGCAGACCAGACAATGCCCGGGGGCCCCGGGTCATAAGGGGCCCCGGGTCCTCTAAAGAACCTACCAAGTTTTTTTTGAAAATTGTTTAGACTTTGTTAGAGCTATTTCCTGAGCTAATTTTTATTCTACGAGAATTTGCATATACGCGTGTTCCAAATCAATTTGTGAGAATGTTTCTCCATTGTTAAATCCCGGGGACATAAGGTCTTAGATTTTTTTGAAGATACAAAAGATACTCTAAATTTATGTTTTAAAATCATATTGATCAAAATTATTTCAAGTATAGACCAAATCACGGTGAGTGGTGATATTTATATTGCCAGATTAACTCATTTGGGTTTTTTATTTATATTTTAAGAAGGGATGTCACACGTAGAAAAATGGTTACGTTAAAATAACACAAAAATAAATGTTGCCTGTTAGTATTGTTTAAATACAGTTACCTGTAAAACTAATAAAACGTAGTATAAAATAAGCACGGAAAAATATTGGTAGAATCACAGTATAATAAAATCCAATAGTTTCACTCCCTGTTTTTTTTTGTCACATAATTTCTACGCGCATAATCGACTCCGGGCGAGCAGCGCAGTAAATTCTAACCTCTAAATCGTACTGTTAACACCACGTGTTTAAATGCGATTGGTTTCCACAGTGTGCTAAGTTTCTACCAAAATTAAAGAAATAGAGAAATGCCACGATACTGTTCATTTCGTAATTGTAAAATTTTATCCTATCCATTTCACTAAAAAATGAACAAAATAGCATCATATTAGCCTTGCTGTCCTAGATCATTATGAAATCAATAGTACATTACAAACTTCTCTTTTAATAATAGATTTCATTCTATTTACTGGGCCAACATACAGACACTAGCATTTCAGTGAATCCCTTTAAGCAGCATTTGTTTTGTTGGTTTATTATAATGGAACTTTTAAAACGGTCGTTTTCGATAAAAAAATATTTAATTCACAAAGGTACAAAAACCACCACTAAAGAGGTTAGATATTCAAATATCCCGCTACAACAGTTTGAAATATGCCGCTAGAAAATAGTCCAGCATTTATAAACTCCTGGGTAGCTGCGCCAATACCGGACGGCGACCTTTGATTTTCTACCGAAGATCAAAGACGCCGACACAGAGTGAAACTACTGGATTATATTATACTGTGGTAGAATCGAAAAAATGTGTTACCAGAACAAGAAAAAGCTTATGTTAAGATGGCAGATTTTTAAAAATTTTTGATTCCTTACCTAGAGATGTCGCATCGTTCGTTTTAGCTCAATTGCAAGGAGGCGGCATAAAACCAAATTATTACGTCAAATTTGCCGCACAAATGGGAATAGAGATTATAGAAAATAGTTTTGATATTGTGGAGATTTGCACGTAAATATAAAATATCAAGTAGCGACATAACAGAGTCTAACTTTCTAATGTTTTTACAAATTGATAATAACAATTAAATTGTTTTGCATCATTTCCGTATTTTATCCAAGGTTCATAAATGTCTAAGCAAGCTTAGAAAAGTAGGTCGTCTCATACATTTCCACTATTGAATGGGCATGAAAATGGCGGCAAATTTAAAATTAACGCGTATTGTAATGCTATGATATGCTACGACTTTTTATTTTGTTCATTAAAAGCAAAAAAATAAAATACCTTCAAAACAACTGTTAGATACAGAACAGTACACTTGATGTTTCCTTTTTATCAAGAAGTATACAAATTTATTTAGAAACTTCTTAAAAAACAAAACTAATTTCAAGAAGATCTAAACTCACTTTTTGAACCATGATCGAAGTTTCTTTTTCTGTAGATGTATTTGACGTGAAAACATTACGCATTTATACTAGGTTTATCCAACACCTCTTTATAAACACCATATTTACTGTGGCCATTATAAATAAGGAAAGTGATTGTTTACTCTTTTGTTACACTATAACCCATCCATTTTCCGGTTATTTATAATAAGAAATAGTTATTTAAAACATATAGATATTTGGTAATCTTTTAGTTTTGGGTTCCCCAATGCGCATTGATGATAACAAGTATGTCTAATAAAGTCGCTGGGATTGATTACTACGCTGTTGTCAGTTCTACTTTCTCTACCCTAAAAAAATTATTAATTCATGGTTTATAAAAGAAATTCTGTATTAACTAAATTATAGGGTAAAATGCTTGTTATAATGTGATAGATATAATCTCATCAGATATAAAATTCAGATGTTAATAAGCATCTCTCCTTATAATATAGAAAATGTTAAACATTATATTTTGTTTACGATAAAGTAGAACCAACAACAGTGTAAGAGTGATTGGCACGACTTGATTACACATAGCAGTTGTTTATGCGCTCTTAACCTAAAAGAAGAAACGTCAAACACAAATTATTTTTCATTAGTAAAACCAAGGAATGTCAAACTAGCAACTACGTTTTTACTTTCAAAGCCACCTACTATTACATGTACCATCATGAAATAATACATTTGTAATGTAGGGTCAGTAAGCCAGTAATTGACCATCACCCAGTAGTTGACCAAATTTCATTTTAAAAGAAAAAAATAAAATACCTGTACATCTTTATGAATATTTTATGTTTCTCAAGCGATTATTGCACCTCTAATTACTATATGGTGGTCAAACAGTTGTCTAAATACATGTGGAATTTGTATTCGTTTATTTGACAACTAAATTTGTGCTTTTACAGTAAGCATGGCAAGTAAACAACTCTATTGAAATCTGCAATCATCCGGGATTTTAATAAAAATCGCTATATTATACTTATTGTGCAAGTAATAGAAAGGTCGAACTAATAAATTTTTGTTATATATATTTTTCTAATTGACACTTTTTTTGCAAAAAATGTGGTGGTCAATTACAGAATTCGAAATCTTATCAGTTTTCCAGTAGTTGACCAACCACTAGTTTTATGCAAAATAAAGAATTTTGCTTTTTGTCACCCCTACAAGATTAGTAAGTTACTCTTGTTCCTGTTTTTCTTACTAAAATTTCAAATAAATAGCTGTTTCCAGTATTTGTTCGCACAAAACTACTGCTCAACCACTGGCCTCGTAAAGTGGCCAACTACTGGTAATTCTTCTTTCCATTTTTGTTTTTAGCATAATGTCATCAAAAATAATATCCATATATTTTGATATTTTTTAAGAATGTTCGTTTTTCTTTATGCAACACATACTATGTGGCTCTATAACAATATATAATAAAATAATAAAAAACTGATGTTTTATTCGTTATATTATAACACTGGTCAATTACTGGGAAAAATTTGGCCAAACACTGGGTAGTTTGTGGTTAACTACTGGAAAATTCTAACTTTTTTGAAACAAAATGTTTGTTAATTTGTGTATTATTGATATTTAGAGTCTTAGACTATAACTGCACTTTATACCATTTTTTATTTTGTTTAAAAAATATATATTACAAAGCTATAAATTTTATTTCTGAAAAATCTCTTAAGTGGTCAATTACTGGCATATTGACCCTATGTAGAAAATCTTCAATAATTATGTTTTTATGAAATATAATAAGGTGTACGATAAAATTTTCTATGGCACAATCCACTCAGAAAATTGTATAGTTGACTAATTTTGAACTCGTTATAAAAGGTGCGTAGATAAGTGAATGTGCAGACAATGGAAACATATTTAAAAATTGTAATTTCTTTATTAACTGTACTAATGTAAGTAGCAATAGATAATTTACAAACAATATCTATTTATGCAGGAAATAATCACGCCAAATACCCCGCGCGCATATAAAACAGCCTGATTAAATTTGACGATTTTTTGTTAAAATGTCTTGTTCTAAAAAAATAATAATAATAGTCCCCTTTCACAGGCCATGAAGGCCCATTAAAGAAATACGTCTCGAAAATCTTTCCGCCTAAAATCCCTAGTGCTACGCACTCGGGATTTTGTTGCTCGGATAAATTTACTACACCTATTTCTGAGCAAAACATTCTGACACAAATCATCAAAATTTATTCGGCTATTTTGCATGCACTTGGGATATTAATAATATTTACATACAGGGAATGTTATGTTTAATTTTTAATGCACAATCGTTGCAAGTTATCAATGGCATATGTACTTTCTTTCAACAAAAAACTAAATATTTTGTCAACTTGGGGCAATTTTCTACAAATGCGCAGCACAAGGTACATACGTAGCCAATAGGTTGAGTTCTCGTATTCTGGCTTGCACACCCGAGTACTGTCCTGACATATTGGCAGCGTTGTCATTACTCTAGCCACGGCAGTTTGCAAGGTCAATTTTCAGTACGTTCAAAAAGGCACAAAGAGCATCAACAAGCTGTTGGCCTATATGACCTGTGTTCGGCAAAAATATCAGGAATCGTTCCACTGGGTGACCAAATTTTATTGACGTATCTCAAAACAACAGTTACTTGGTCGATGTGGCTGATATCAGGTGTTGAATCGATTATTATCGAATAATATTTAGCATTTTTATTTCATCTACAATTTTATCCCGTACTTGTTGTACCATCTCAACGATTAATTCATCGATAATGTGATGGGAAAGGTAGGAAGGAATACGTAGGAATATGTCGAATTTGGCGATTAACTTTATTATACGCCCAAGAAATTTCTATTCGACACGTTGCCAATTGTTTCACTATGTACGCGTATTGCTAGGCCACGTGAGGACAACATTTTGATCGTTTCTACAACCTTCAGTAACACAATGCGCCAGTAAAGGACTTCGTTGGCAAGTTGCTCTATCAAAAGACTGTCAATGCGGCTGAAAATTCTCCCGCGTGCAATGAAGGCGGACACGCGGTGTTGACGGTGTTTTGGACTAAATCTAACTGTAGCAAATTTTGTGGAGCCCCCATAAAGTTTACACGCAGCACAAAATACAGCTCCAGTTGATTTTGAATAGATTAATCAAACTCGCTTGCATGTTTCCCTGTTGGGATGACGTCTTGAGAACAAAGACTTTGTGCAATGTCTTGTTGTACCATCAGCATACTTTCGCGTTGATTGCAAAAAGTCACTGTCATCATTTTGATTTAGTATACATAGAGCTATTTTATCTCAAACAGCCTCGGTGATCGGAAGCTTTAGAAAGATGAACCTGATCCAGCTAAATGGAAATTTAGCTGGATCAGGTTCATCTTCTTTCTAGAGCTTTCCTGTGGTGAAAGAGTGGTGAAATTAGACCAATTGCTGTGGGAAATACTTTCAGAAGACTTGCCGCTAAAGTTGTGTGTATGAATACTCAAGAAAAACTCGGGTAATATTTTAGACCGAAACAACTGGGGTTTGCTAGAAAAGGAGGTTGTAAAGCAGTTGTACACGCACTCCGTACCTATATTTCTGAAAATAAAAACACCAATAAAATCATCCTAAAGGTTGCTTTTGCTAACCCTTTTAATTCAGTCGAGAGAGACATAATGTTGGATGAAATTTTACAACATGTACCTAAATTTGTACCCATTCATGTTCCACTGTTACGCTGAGCCATCCTTGCTTTTCTTCGGAAAATACACCATTCTGCAGTGGGAGCTCAGCAGGGAGACTCGGCTGGTCCGATGGCATTCGGTTTAGCTATTCGATCTATAATTGAGTGTCTTAAATCTGAATTTAATACCTGGTATTTAGATGACGAAACACTGGGATATTTACCTCAAGATGTCTTGTCGGACTTTCAACTCATAATTGAACATTGCCAACTGTTAGGATTGAAAATAGACCCGTCAAAGTGCGAGATTTACTTTTGTTCTGGTAAGGATGACACGATCAAAAGGGAATTCAAAGAAAATATCACCTGAAATAAAACTATTATCTGACGATACCCTTTGTTTGTTAGGGGCTTCATTTCAGAAACCTGCCTGTCAGCCACTACTAGCTAGCAAAATTGAGGAACTTGAGGTTTTGTTCACGCGTCTAAAAAAATTAAATAATCACGTGGCGTATTTTTTACTCCGTAATTGCTTTGCAATCCCTAAATTAACCTACCTTTTCCGAACTGTTTGCAGCTTTCCTGACACTATTTGTGAAATCGATACACACGGACGGAACGCAATGGAAATAGCTTCTTTACCAATTGGTTTCGGAGGAATTGGTGTTCGTAAAGTAGCAAATATTGTTCTCCCAGCCTTTCTTGCTTTGTGAAATGCGACTTTTAATTTGGTCGAACTGACGTTACCGAATATACCCACCGAACAATAGTAGTATAGCTATGAGAGTTCTACGGCGAAATCCCATGTTATTTCTTATGAAGGTATCAAAACTCCGAAAACGTGACATCCAAGATGGCGGTGACTACGCATGCGCGTGTATGGATCAGTACATGTTGATTTAGACCCAGGGAATCCTATCGTGATCGAGAATGAATATTAATTATTTCAAGACTAAATCTCCCCATGCTAGTCTTATGGGATTTGAGGACAGGACAATTTAGTGAGGTTATGTGTGTCAAACTTGTCGTCTTTCCCGCTAGATGTCAGCGTGGGTGTGGGGTTGAGTGTTTAGGCGGGAAAAAGATAAATGTGATGCTTGTCCGTGATTAATCGGAGCGAGTTGCCGGGTAAAAGAGGTTGTTGCATGTGTCGCTAGATGTCGCAGTGGGGCGTGGCTTGGCGGGAAAATGTAAATGTCATGCCTCGTGTCGTGGTCAAGAGAGGCGTTGGCGCAAAAAGTTGTTGTGTCACACTTGGCGCAAGATGCCATTGGTCGCCGTGCGTGTGAATTTGATCGAGCGGGCCCGGTTAATTTGAAAAAATTTTTTGGGCGTTACGTCGAGGGCTGATGCGGTGCTCGAGTGGGCCGGTGAAACGGGGTTCGCCGCCTCGCTGGCGCGTAGAAATAATCTCTCTGTAGGAAGCGAAGATGGAGGGTAAAGGAGGTTACAGCATGTGTCGCTAGACGTCGCGGTGGGCGTGGTTTGGCGGGGAAATTCAAATCTCATGCCTCTTCGTGATTGGTCCGAAGTTTGGCGCTAAAGGAGGTTGCAGGACGTGTCGCTTTGGAGCTTAATGTAAACAAACGGGGTTGCCAAATCTCATATTTGGTAAAAATGGAAAGTCCCTAGATAATTCCCCAGGATTAACATACAGGGTTGCCAAATGTCATATTTTGCTTAAAACAGAGAGAGAGAGAGAGAGAGAGAGAGAGAGAGAGAGAGAGAGAGAAAGTCACTAGATAATTCCCCAGGACTTGAAAGTGTGTTTAGACCGCGCATGTGTTATAGGGGTCTTCGCTCTGGGCCCCACTCTGACGTTCCCGGGGAGATCGTTAAGGGTGCTTCGCCCTCCTCGAGGCCCCACCCTGGGGGTCCCCTGGGATCGATAGCGGTGCTTGGCGTCACGTAGGGCCCCTTGTATGTTGAAAGTTGTCGCGCTTGTCGCCAGATGTCGGGATAAGATCGGGCTAAACCTTTAATAAATTAATTAAATAAAACATAACGATATGGATGATATATTTTTTACTTTAACTATGATAGATCGCAGACTTAAATATAAACTTAACAATGTTGAATTAATGTGTACATGGTTACCTTATTAAAAGACAATATATATTTAGATACCGCTTTAGGGTGGTGAATATTTATTAATATTTACAGCTAAAGAATTAATACGACTAAAACTGCCACCGGATCCGAGTTCTTCAAAGGATTCCATCTGTAAAAAAGGATAACTAATTAAAAATGTGTGTTTTAAAAACTTTATATACGCACCTGTGATAATAAATAAGTTTCCATTTCTTTAAAAATAGAAATAAGGTCGCTGGATCGCGATATAATCAAGTTTGAAGTGTTAAAATATTTAGCTTCAATCGTATCGTCCATTTTCATCTTATAATCGGCATATAAAACAACGTTGACTTTCATGTTAGGCATACGTTTTCGGAGGGATGCTTTAATTTGATTTACAAAAATGGGTTGCGCTTCCTCGAGAAACTCTTTTGGATCTAAGATATTGTTGTTGATCACTATACCAGTCTTAATACGTCCTTTAAACGCTGATTCCAGCTAAAACATGCATAAAACAATCAATCAAAGAGAAAATTCAATAAAAAAAAGTTACCGCACGCCACGTTACGCTGCTTTCGTCACCCCCTCCACTAACTCCTTCTCCTGTTATAACAAGGGTTTGTTTAATCCTCGCATCCAAGTATGTAAATCCGGCCAAAATCGTTTCCAATTTTCTTTTCTCGCCTAATCCTGCATTTCCACAATTTTCTATGTTCTCCTTTGTTAATCTTATATTTTCATCATTCAGGATGGATAACCTGATAAAATCTTCCCGCGTTCTTGCATTTTTCAAATATTACTCCACTAATACAAGCTGATTTTGTAAACTGGTAATGTCTATTGATTATAAATTCCAACACAATGAAACCCTTGCTTTTATATAGTAGGAGGTAACTGTAACTCCTCGATAAAAACCGATATTCACTAATATTATTTAAGACTACTTCTATATACGTATTATAAATTAAACAATGAAACTAACATTATTTAAGAATCGTTTTTGAAAAGATAAGCCCGATTTAGTGCTAGATCAACTTTATGTTCATAGTACTGATGTTTTATTTTTACAATACCCAAACCGGATATGACATACGTTTAGGTAAAAAACACTTCCGTCTTTCAATTCAATAATCAACGTCTTGCGTTAAATGGAGTATTTGACCCTCCAAGCACTTAATTTCATAAGCTGAAATCAATCACTAAATCTAACGGGTTTAAAAACGAGTTTGTTAATTTTATCAACTATTTGTCTTTAACTAAATACTGATGCGTTAGCGCGATCTTTTTATGAGTGCAAACCGCAATTAACTTTATTTGATGACGTAAATCGAAATCGCAAAACACCCTCATAAATTGTTAGCATGACTTCAAGGCTATTTTATTTTACAAGTAATTATTAAATCGCAAAAACAAATTTCCATAAATTACATGTTTTTTTAACGCCCCTATTAAGGTCAACTCTCAATAAAAATAAGAAACACAAAAAGAAAAAATATTAATTGAGTTTTGTTTGGTGTATATCCTATCAAGGTTAATTCTCAATACATCACCCTGAATTATGCGTATTTCAATCAAAATCATAACATAAATAATTCTAGCAAAACCATAAAACTAATAATTTACAAGCATTCTTTAACCATGTAATTAAAAATAAGAACGAATAACTTCGTATCATGCGTACGTATGTAAACTAACTAATTTTAACATTTTTGTAAAATGCAATAAACAAAACGGCAATAAAATAATTGCAAAATATCAGAAATAGTATTTCCATTATTAACGATGTATTATGAATATGTTTTACTTTTTTAAACATTCACAGCGTTGATTACAATAGTATTTAGCATTTTTTGTAAAATGTAATAAACAAAAACGGTAATAAAATAATTTCAAACTTTCATCACAGTATTAAACCTGTTTTTCGCTAAAGAAGGAAAAATATGAAAAATTGTAGTAATGTTTCACAAATTTATTCCATTTTGTAAAAAACCTGTCTGCTAAACGTCCTCGACCTTTCAAAAAAACTTCCTTGTCATACGCATGTAATACAACTTTGATCTCATTTCGACAAATTCTAATAAAAGTTTTTCCGTCTAATTCATCTTTAAAAATAGCAGGGGCCTTTTTATTTACAATGTAAGAATTTAAATAAATAATAACAAAGATTCAGTTTTGTAAACCTTAAAGTTTATTAACAAATTCAATTTCTATAATATTAAAACAATGCAAACTATTTCAACTATCTGAACTTAATAACTAGTGTTACATCTAGAATGTTATCAATTGCGTCAGTCTTGCTTGCTAACATTTGTAAAAACTCTTCAAGAACAATAAAAAAATCTTTTTCGTTATCATATATTTACATTTCTTATTAAATGGTATGACAACTGATTCCGATAATAATAATAATAATAATAACTCTGTCTTATGTGTATTTCAATAATATAAATAGTTTTGTTACACAGAAGAATTTAATGATATTTTTAAAATTAATTGAACATGACTAACTACCTTGTATGTAACTTTTAAATAAATTTTTAAGAAATCATAACGACCCTAAGTGTTTTCTTTCAATTCTTTCAATTCTTTTGCTTTACTTGTAAACCGTATTTTAAATGTTTATAACATATATTTAAACATGTTAGAATGCAATAGAGATAATCTGACTGATGATTGACAGTAATCTTTAGAGGTACTTTGTATACTTGAAAGCAAATTTGTATTATTACCCTAGATGTTTCTACATGTTAAATTGTTTTCGCAGAATTACATGATAACCTATAGATCTATATTTAAATATCAAATAGGAATGACAACATAAGATTTATTTTAAAATAAATTTATGAGAGAGAGATGAGAGATGACAAATAATATATAAAAATGAGATGTACAAAATGAGATATGAGTTATGTAAATGAGAGATTAGATATGCAAACCATAACGTGAATTAGTTTAATTCGTGAATGCATATGAGAGATGAGATATGTAAATGAGAGATGAGATATGTAAATGATACCGTGAATTAATTTAAGTCGAGCATGCATATGAGAAATGATAAATGTAAATGAGAGATGAGATATGCTAATGATACCGTGAATTAATTTAATTCGAGCATCCATATGAGAAATGATCAATGTAAATGAGAGATGAGATATGCTAATGATACCTTGAATTAATTTAATTTGAGCATCCATATGAGAGATGATAAATGTAAATGAGAGATGAGATATGCTAATGATACCGTGAATTAATTTAATTCGTGAATGCATGTGAGATATGAGTTATGCAAATGAGAGATGAGATATGCAAACGATACCGTGAATTAATTTAATTCGAGCATGCATATGAGAAATGAGAGAGGTGAGATGTACAAATGAGAGATGAGTTATGTAAATGAGAAATGAGATATGCAAATGACACCGTGAATTAATTTAATTTAATTATATCAATTAATTTAATTCGCGCATGCATATGAGAAATGATATATGTAAATGAGAGATGAGATATGTAAATGATACCGTGAATTAATTTAATTTAATTTAATTAGATCAATTAATTTAATTCGCGCATTTAATTAGACCATGCTTCATTTGAATATTAATTAGATCGCGGGGTCATTTGCATAAAAGGAGAGGAGGTCAGCTCAACTGTCCGAATACCTACTTTAAATATTATCAACTTGAGTGTTTTACTGTGTGAAGAATCCTAATTTATCTTAATGTAAGTTATGTTGCTTTTTTGTTTTAAAAGGTTCTAATTCTTTATGAACAACTTCTAGTGTTTTATCTGGTGATCTTTAAAAAATAGTTTTAAATATCTATTAAGATACAAGTGTAAAAAGCCATTCTTTATTGCAGGAACAGTTTAGCACACGAACGAGTGTCTTAAAGGATGTGAGTGCAATGAAGAGACTTTTTACATGTGTACCTTACAACATTTTATCTACGCTCATAACGCTTTACTAAAGTATTCATTGTATTTGATATATTTTTTTATTTTGTAACTTATGTCATGTGTACATATATTAGTGTGCTTAAATTTTTATGTGTTAAATTATTTAGCAACCAGTTTGTAAAATATTGATAAATCATTCATCATACATCTCTTGTTGACATTAGCGTGCAATAACCCCTGTTGGTTTCTCATATTCTTCTAACTAAAACTCGTCATGACATACCCTGTATAAAGAATATGAAATAATGTAACTAAAATTATGTTACAACAAATTAGTGGCTAAATCCTTTGTCCTGTTCACTAAACAAAATATTTTGCCTAAATTTATTTGTAATACATTTAATATCCAAGAATCAACTCAACATATTGGCATAAAATTTCATTTTTAGTGAAGAAGATACTTCTTCTATGGTTAAACGTCATCATAAGGACAAAGTGATTCTTATTTCAAAATTTGATCAACATTTCAGAACAAATTCTCCATTTTGGCTCAAGTCAGAATAAGTTCTAGCATGACGTGGTTCAGAGACAGGATCCAATTACTCAACTTTTATCAATAAAGATTATACACCTATACAGATAATGCAACGGTAGGCAATTGTTTATTCTTCTCTCAAGAAAACAGATGACAATTGTTAATTAATTATAATCACCACAGTTATGCTGTCATAGTCACGTAGAAATACTGACTCAACTCGGCTATCAAAGATATCTGTGATGAAACATTGAAAACAACACAAAGCGATGATTTATTAGGACAAAATCTTTTCAGATTTAAACACAGTAAAATAATGGGAAATGCAGAACAATTTTGCATTCTTTTTTTTTAAGACAACAGTAAACTTTTGTTGCAGGAAGTTTACCCATATTTTTAAGTTAACCAATGTTAAGTTAGCGACGTAACCCATTTTAGGGGAAGGTTCAATAGTAAATATTGATTGATTTTTATGAACTATTATTTATTATTATACAAGTTCAGAAAAGGCAGTGTGGGTAAACTGCCAGACAAATTAAATGAAACTCATATAGGTAGTTAGAAAATCAGCTGTGCTCATAGGCACTGGCACCGGCTTGTAAAATATATTGGGGGGCACAAACGGGGGATTCCCCCAGCCAAAAAGGGGGGTCCGGGGAAAATTGCACGTGAAAAGTTGTTTTCACTCACTCTCAAATAACTGGTACATGATAGCAATGGCGATAAGTGGCCAGTGTAACAAACAATTACGTCGTCAAATCAGACAGTTGTATGATTCGTAAACACTCGTGTATGTCCGCCAATCTTCGTTGGTCAATGGCCTACGAGTGTGTTCGAACTCGACGTTGTTTTTCAACAATCTTCGTGGTGGGCCTGAAGGAACCCGGAGATGCACAAGAGTTTACGAAATTCATTTCCGTCGATGTTTGTGGCCTGAAATTTCCTAAGGCAGGTGGAGACGCACGAGTGTTTATGAAGTACGCTTCCATCGGATCATAATGCATGCGTCTGGGCCGGAATACACGCGAAGACGTACGAGTTTTTATTAAGTTGATTAGACCTACTTATTATTGTACAAGCATCTGCCTTCCGCAAAGTATAGATTAGTCTTTTGTCTTGATTGTTTAGTGTGTGCTATCGAGGTTTGATTATATGTTATTTAGTCAGATGCATCTTAATATTGCCCCCTGCCGACTAGATTTGGGGGCTCGCCCCCCCCCCAGCCCCATGGAGTCGGTGCCAGTGCTCAAAGGTGATAGTTGGGTTGTCTAAATATATCAGAGCCATACTAACTTGAGTGAGAAATACTTATTATAAAATTTCTTCAAATTCATCAGTTTTATTTGAATTGGTAAGAAAAATAAATTAGTCATAAATATTGTAATTATCAAAGAATTTTAACTATAATGACGCTAAGTAATAGAAATAATCTATATTATACCTTTAAATGATTTCTTTTCAAATTAAATGCCCAAAAGGGCAATTTAGGAGAGGGTTTTTAGATCTCTATTCAATAAATTTTTAGGTTTTAGTTTTATTAGAATTGCATTTTTAAAATTCAATTTGTTTTTAGTGCTTAATTAATTTAAAAAAATTAAATAAATTTAAAAAAGATTTTGCTGCAAAACAATATCGGAATCCGAACCGGTTATCAGTTGAACAGAAATACGGTGCTTTTACCGCTAAACCAAACTGGTTTTGCTTTTTAAATCAATCTTACTTGCCTCCTCTTTTTGATTTTTAATATTAATACATAAAATTAGGATCTCATTTAATTAAAAACATGTTGTGTTATAAAATAACTTATAAAGACAAACGCAAACTAAAAAAGAAAAATCAGATTTTCCTCTTTTGCACGTTTAATTTGAAAACAAAAACATAATTATAAAGGTACAATATTATAGATTATTTAACATTATTACTGTTAATATTTTTTTTATAATATCAATAATTATATGACTAATTTATTTTGTTCCCAATTCAAAAACCTTGTAGGTTCGGCCCAGATATATTTAAACAACCCAACAATCACCTGTGAGCGCTGCTAATTTTCTAGTACTAACTACCTATACGAGTCTCATTTAATTTATCTGACAGTTTATATATTCAACAAATTTAAAATATATCTTAAACACCGACCTGTTTTTATAACACACGTAACAAAAGCAAGAACAAAAAAATTATTTTAATAAAAAATGTATTAGAAGAGTTTCGTCAATTTTTGCATACCCCGAGGCTAATACCCAGGGCATAGACAGACCCCCTCAGATCCCGTCCAGCACTGAAGATCACAAATCGACAAGTCCCAGTTTAGGCCTTAACAAGATTTATTAGCCACACCTAATGAAATTGTTGCAGCAAGCTACAGTGAAATTAGTCAGTTGGCGTATAGGCTATGTAAATTTACTCTTCGACTTGTGAATTCAGTTTCAATAACAGCTTAAAAATAAAACATAAATTAACATTTTTAAACTTTTTATTTTTCAATATCTAACAAAGTATTGTATAAGATTTTAAAGGAACATTAATAAAAAAAAATTATTTAAAAATAAAACACTGGGATATAATCATAAAATAGCTATCATGCAGTACGGTCAACCTAAAAGAATTATAAAATAAAAGCAAAATAGCAAATATCACAAGCGCAAAACATGAAAGAATTATTTTAAAAAGAGCAGCAGAATCAATTCTACATGCATGATATAAAAAAACTTATCCTTAGTAATAAACATTAAATTATTACTTGTTTTAGTGACCATTTCTCATTATTATTTTTCTGCTACTCCTAGAAGTAATTGTACTATGAACAATTTACTTTAAATATACTTTTTCTTACTAAATATTAATTCGCATCTTAACCAACCCAATTACAATAAGAACCATAATGACATATTTTTTATAATTTCTTTATAGTGTGCAACTTTGTGCTAAAAAAATCAACAACACACAAAAAGTGAAACAAAAAAAATTATAAAAATGTTGTTTCTAAAAAGGTACAAGTGTAAAAATTAAAAATTCATATCCAGTTGAAATATATCATTAGCAAAATAGTCTTTCTGATCAACATCACTTTTTTCTTGATTTTTCTCCTTTTCGTTGTTTGTGTTAATTTCGCATTCATCCCCAGTCTCAGTATCTCTCTCCTTCTTGTCGTCTACTTCTGATATCTCGCTTTCGCTATGTCTTCTTTCTTGGGCACGTTTTTTTGCTTTGGCTCTCCGTTGGTTTTTCTTCCTTTGACCTAAAATACTAGAGTTGGACCTGAAAAAACAAAGTAAAATATTAATGTAATAATTATGCAATAAGTAATGTTAATAGTGAAATGTAAAACTAATAATTTCTAGTATTTTAATCATAAACGTGACACGATGATGATTTCAGAAAAGTACAAAACCCAGGCCCACCACTAGCATATGTGCGAAGCGTGCTCAGAATAAATTAATTTACTCTCAAAGTAAATTTTATCTAGGAAATAAAGTTTTATAATACCGGCCCTTAATGTAATAACTCAATAATTATCTTCATTCCTCGTATATTTAACTTTAATCAATAAATTACTTCTTCCACCAAAACATATTTCTAAAAACCGATTTCGAGGAAATAGAGAAAGCTAACAGTAGAGATTGGCCAACTTTGAACACAAAATTAGTAGTTTTATGTTCCATAATATTATGATGACTGTTAGGTACACCTGGTATATGTTTATTTTAGTTGTTTTTCCGAATTATCCTCGTAAACATGACTAAGCGTAGCTCCTAAAGCAAACTGGCACGCATCCACGGGACCATGTTATAGTAAATGGAGGGCCCCCAATAATAGGTAGAAATGGCCTTCAAATGTTGAACTTGGGTATCAGTAATATGAAGTATGTAACTAGTAGTAATGATAAAAATCCTCCTACCTCCTCTCTACCAAAATTTCTCATTTTGTAAGCAAATATGAAGAAATTCTTGACGCAAAAATTGGAACTTTCAATCAATTTTCGGTTTCATTAAAATTTAAAGATGGCGCTGTACCTAAGTATTGCAAACCTAGACCGGTTTGCATTTGCACTCAAACCTAAAATTGAAAAGGCGTTACAGCATTCAATAATGGGGGGCCGATTCCTACTGAATTTGCAGATTGGGTAACTCCTATTCTACCAGTGATAAAACCAGACGGTTCAATTCAAATTTGTAGTGACTTTAAAGTTACATTAAACCCCTATTTGCAGGTTCAGAGGTTGGTTTCCCCTACCTCGTATAGACTACATTTTTTCCCAATTACAAGGTGGTAAAAGGATTTGTAAAATAGACCTCTCAGATGCATACCAACAATTATTGTTAACAGGGGATTCTAGAAAACTAGTTACCATCTTAACTCACAAAGGCCTATTCTCTTATACAAGGCTTCCGTATGGAATAACTAACGCTCCATCAATATTTCAATCGATTATGGAGCAAATGTTTGTAATTCCAGGGGTGGTATGTTTCCTAGATGACATTTTAATTACTGGGAAAAATGACAAAAAACATTTGGAATGCTTGGATCAAGTTTTCCGTTTAAAAAAATGTGGTCTAAAGGTAAAAAAGAAAAGTGTTTCCTTTTTCAAGAAAGTGTTCGTGTCCATCAAATCGATGAACATGGTTTACATACCCTTGATACTAGAGTATCAGCTATAAAAAAAAGCTCCAATTCCAAAAACGATTATAGAATTGAAATCTTTTTTGGGAATGATTAATTTTTATTGCAAATTTATACCAAATGCTTCATCAATTCTAAAGCCCCTATATAGGTTATTAAAAACAGATGCTAAGTGGGAATGGACATGTGAATATCGGAATAGTTTGTCAGTAGATACTCATCTACCTACAACAAAAAATCTTAACAACATTTTTTTGTATGATCAATCGTTTACCCGTAAAATCGGATTCCTTTTACATCTAAAAATTCATTTTTCTCAATTAAGAAACGTGGCCAACTTGCAATGTATTTAATACAATACAGTGTCCTAAACACCCATACCTGTGTAACAAACTTTAAAAGGATGGTCGCAAACTTTTTTTTTAATTTCTCATTTGTGTTAATTGTGTGAAGATGGCAGATTTTATGTAAGTTTTACAATCCAGTGGAATGCGATCCATGGAAACAGTGCTTTTAAGAATTTATTAAAAATAAAAAACAATGTTAAAAAAATATTCTTATAAAATTATCAACTTAAAGCTCAACATCAATTCTATACAGCAAAAAGTATAATTAGCGTATTATTTTAAATTAGGGTCATTAAACTTGTGCAGAAAGGTAATACCGATTCATTTGCTTATTGCATTTTTCAGCTCTCGCTTTCGTTGTGGTGATACGGTTCACATCATAAGATCAAGTTACGTTTAGTGTGCTCTGTGCTCAGATGAATTATTTATTATAATTTGGTTATTTATTCGATTTAGTGTTTGTTAAATGTTATTAAACAATGTAAATCTGCAAATGAGACTGTATTTTGGAACATTTTATTATTTCAATTTAAATATAAGTGGGATTTTTTCAAAGATAAATAATTCTATTTAAGTTGCTCTGTACGCAACATTTAGAATTGCTTATTTCGAGATGACTGCCGGCTGTTTCGAGTACTTCCGATACATCCAAAGCGCAACGATTTTGTTGTTGAGTTCGTAAATTATTAGATAAATAATTTTCTGCATGCAGTTTTGGAATAAAATTAAAAATTGTTGAGAAAGGCAGACCAAAACCAGAACTTCCAAATTTAACAACAAAGATTTAAACCTGCACCAGATATTTTGCTCAAAAAACCGGAGAATGGAGTTGCATTATAAATAGTAGTACTTTTTTTTTTAAATAAAGAATAATAGTCAACAAATTCCATAAGTATAAAGTGTAAAATTCCTTGGAAAACTTATAAGCTTAATAATTACAACACTGTTTTTATTGTACCTAGGTATATTAAAATTAAAATCATGGATGCTTCCCTTGCTTTAATTCTCTCCACTGTTTCAATCTTTTGCATGCACTTAGAAACGAATTATGTTTTCAACCTTTCAGAGAAGAAGACAATTTCTAGAAGGGTAGAATTTCATAACCAAATTAACAATAAATTTATAAAAGGAATAATCCTCAAGTGGACTACCTTATGCAGTTCATAATACTCTCATTTTATATTTTAACATTATTAGAAATACAATCGAAAATTCTCATGAAAATTATGGGAGCCTGATCATCAACGTTTTGTAATAAAAAGCAATAAAACGTGCTTTTTTGCGGTTTGTTTAGATTAAACGATTTGAATTCAGAAACAAGGTCAGGATTCTTTTTAAGTAAGGTTGCCAGATATGGCAATGATTTTATTTTAATTACTCAAAAACTAAAATAGAAAAAATATATTAAGTTTGTGTTTCCTTTCATGTCTTCTATCACCCCTTAAAATTAACGTATAGTAATTCCTTCCACCCTGTACAATTAAGTATAATTTACCAAATAAAATAAAATTAAAAGAAGTTTCCTAACAAAACCTTCTTTTCCATCAATTCTTGGGTTTATAATTTTTTATTTTGCACAATGTAAAACGTATCCGGTCATCACCAAGAGAGACAACACCGAGAAACCACAACCGAGAAAACATAACCAAGAAACCAAAACTGAGAAATCACAAACGACAAACCATAACCAAGAAACCACAACCAAGAAACCACAACCGAGAAACCACAACTGAGAAACCATAACCGAGAAAACCAAAGCGAAGAATGGAAACTATCGAGAATGCATTCATGCATTATGAAGTAATAATTATAAGTTAGTAACTTTAATACATCTAACAGAGATAGAGGAGAATACATAGGGCGGGGAAAGAGAGAGAAATACCAACGGCGTAAAGGACACGCTATGCAGCGGAGGTTAGATTATAAGTTAGTAAGTTTGATAGATCTAACAGAGACCGATGAAAATACATAGAGCGGGGAAAGAAAGAGAGAGACCAACGGCGTAAAGGAAACGCTATACAGCGTAGATTACGTTATAAGTTAGTAAGTTTGATAGATCTAACAGCGACAGACTCCAATAGTTACCGTGGCGACTGATAGAGAGATTAACTCTAACAGGACACTCTATATGGAGTAAGTGTTAATATTTTAATACTAATTAAATAAGCAACTGCATAATGTATGGGTGCATTCTCTGTAGTTTCCATTCTCAGCTTTGGTTTCTCGGTTGTAGTTTCACTGTTATGGTTTCTCGGTAGTTGTCTTTTTCGGTGATGACCTGGATCCAATGTAAAATGAAGTAAACACTAAATTCTATGTGAATTATCAAAATATATAAATAATTACCATCACTAAGATATACCCAGTATATGTACGTACTATGTTCTTACTCCAACTTTTTGCATGTTTTGAGTTAAAGTTTGAATATTAGAAATACGTGTTTATTCCCAAGGATACTAACCTTAAAAAAAATAATACTAACTCCTTAGTGCATTAAGCATTCATATTTAATAAAAATTAATAAATAAAAATTAAAATATTGGCGCCTATGGAAAGCAAACCAAAGCCTACTGGATGCAAAGTGATGGCTGTATCAGTGAGCCACCAAATGACTTGGCATTCATTTCTTGTTTCAAGTTATGTGCTATAATCTAGACATCTAGAGCTTGTTATCTTGGAAAATAAGCCACATTAGATTAAATGCCAAGTCATGTATTTCCTTATTTTGGCTATACTTTCAAATGCAATGGTAAATTTAGAAGGATGCAGCTCTTATAAAACTTTTAGGTATATGCAATTGATTAAATTAATGAAAACAAAAATGACTAACAAGCTTAATGCCGATCAAGACAGCTTATTCAGTAGCTCTGTAGCACAAAACCACTTTAGGTTTTACTGCAATTCTTGCCTTTTTATTCCTGGCTCTATAAATTCAAAGGGCTCCTGTGATTAACTCACAAAGCTCCACAACTTATCCAATGGGCAACTTGAAACTCAAGAGACTAATGTTTATGACATCTCAAACTTGGTGTTGTATAAATAGGATGCTGGGTCTAAAGCTTATAAATACAAAAATTCCAATCAAGTTTATTTTGCTTATAGACTCATTGGGTACGAGTAGAAAAACGTTGGAATATTTGTTTTCGAATGAAACAAGAGACTGATATACCAGCACCTTCTCTGGATGTGAATGGATTGACAGATGAGGATGGTACTTATGAAGACGATACTGGCATTGCAGAAGTTGTACACATCCCTGGAAGTGTTTAAATCTCTGCACCTGATCGTGAACTGCAGTTACTACGATGTACGAAACAGCCTGGTCCTTCAGCTTAGTTTCCGACAGCACAAAGAAGGAAGACAGAAAAAAACTTTTTTTTGAATTACCTAATGGGTAGTTTTTTACTGAAATCGATAAGAGTATTGTGTTCTCTTTTCAACCATAATAAATATTTATGCTCTTACATAAAAAAAATTTCAAGAAAAACCTAAAGAATAATTTGCGGCTAGTAGGCTTTGTATTTTGGTTACTCCAATTAATAAAACTACCAATATTTCTGACCGAAAATAAAGTTGCTACACAGTGGGATGCTTTAAATCAAACAGACTGTATAAGCTTAACGCCCAGCATCCTATTTATAGGACAGTCTATTACGAAACATTAACAAAAAATTGTTATTTTGTGATTATGACTGTTTTGAAAAACTAAATGTAGCAACATTTCAAATTTTTACAAAAGAAATTTAAAAAAAATCATTTGGGTATTAATGGGTTAACAAGTGCAAAATTAATCGTTTTTCTTTAGCTGTTGTTATCCAAATCTATCACTTTTGCTTTATGTTCTATCAATATTTGTTCTTAACTACTAATATATGATATGCTTGCTCTGTAAATTGCTTAGTTGACTGATTAATGTTGTTTTTCTCAATCTTAAGTAATGTATTAATGTTATACAAAATTAATAATAAAAGAAAACTAGGTTAAGACTATGGATTAGACGAAGATAATCTTTGAGAGCATCAAATGTTCTGTTTAAGAAGCTATCATGCAAAGATTCTTCCGCATAGAAAGACCATATTAGAATGTCAAAAGAATTGTTTGATGCCTGCGGCGTCACAGACTTATTCATTTCTATATCAAACACTCCTAGAATTTCTCATAAAGCCTCATATACAATTACTAGTTATTAGTTGGAATGCTGTTACATTTGGATTTTGACAATGAACAAGTTCTAGCATGCGCAAGTCCTTATAGAATCATTGCAGCAAATACTTGAAAAGCTAGGACTTATGTAATTTGGGTGCCATAGTTAGTTTGACCTAGCAGATGAAGCCAAATTTTTCTAAGAATCCTAACTATTTTATATTAGCCCAAACTTGGTTATGTTAGAGAGAAACTAACTGTAAAAAAAGCAGTTTCCAGTATTCTGCAACTGTCATACATTGTTATCTACGAGGTTAGATCGGAAAGTTTCTAGAATGAACCACAAGATGGCGTTATGCGCGCATGCTGATCACTTGTTTTGAAAGCGCCATTGTTCGTACAACAGTCAAATTTTCAAACGGATTGGATATAAACAACGGATTCAAGTAAACAATTTGCGCATTTTCTTAATCATGAATAAAAACAAGTTCCATGCAGTGATAAAACATTTCTTTTTTAAAGGCTTAAATACTAAACAAATAAAAACGGAGTCAGATGAAGTTCATGGTGAGTGTTCGCCTTCGTATGCAACAGTTGCAAACTGGGTTGCTGAATATAATCGTGGTAGAACAAGCATAGAGGATGCACCACGTTCTGAAAAGATTTTTTGCGACGTTTTATAACTGTTGACGAAACGTGGATTTACCACTACACTCCGGAGACCAAGGAGCAGTCAAAGTAATGGACAAAACGTGATGAATCAACTCCAAAGAAGGCAAAGACGATTCCGTCTGCTGGGAAAGTCATGGCTACCGTATTTTGGGATTCCCGAGGAATAATGTTTATTGAGTACTTGCAACACGGGAGAACAATAACGGACGAGTATTATGCGTCGTTATTAGACAGACTGAACAAAGAAATCAAAGCTAAAAGGCCTTATTTGGCACAGAAAAAGGTCTTGTACCTCCAGGATAACGCCCCATCCCACAAGTCGGCAATTGCGATGGCGAAACTGCACGAACTACAATTCCAGTTAATTGAACAATTGAACATGCACCCTATTCGCCAGACCTGGCTCCGCCGAATTTCTTCTGGTTCCCAAATCTCAAGAAATGGTTGGCTGGAAAGAAATTTTTATCGAAGCTGTAAATGGATATTTTGAAGGTTTGGGATAGTTCTTATTTTTGTGAAAGGTTGAAGGGTCTTGAAAAGCGTTGGACTAAATGTGTAGAGCTGAAAGGAGACTATGTAGAAAAATAAATACGATTTTCTCCAAAAAGTTGTTTTTTTCAGTCTTGTTCTAGAAATTTTTCGATCTATCCTCGTACATACATACCACAGATAATGTGCTCTAATAAAGAATGATATGACAGATTTCATCACAGTAGCCGTAGATAATAAAAAACAATTAATACTTTCTATTTGACATTCATTGTGTGATATTCATAGTCCGGACATCACTTAGTACATGCTGAGCCGCAGACTGCACCAATTCAATGCAATTTGATGCTCAACTAATTTGTTTGCTAAGAGATATTCTGGTTAAATGGTCCCATTAATGTAACCTTTTGACTGTAACAAACTAAAGATATCAAAGATTTTTTTTTCTTCAAGCAACTGCGAAGCCATGGTAGCTAAGTGGGTATGGCATTTGACTACAAATCTTGAGGTCCTGGGTTTGATTCTCAGATTCCAGGGATGATACATTGGAATTTTTAAAAATATCTAAGGCTTCCAGGTCAACTTAGTCTATGAAAATGAGTACCTAATAGGAGGTTGGTGCATAAAGCTTGTCACTTTACCACCCCTGGATACCAAAGCTTGACTGCAAAGAGGCATAGCTGATTAAAGAATAAAAGAGTTCCTTGAAAATGTCTTATTGGCCTCAGTTTGTAGATCTTCTGATGCCGATTGTAATTAAGGTAAAGAAAGCTGAGAAATGTTTCAGGAACAGTTACAGAGATTATGGGGTAAATCTTGAACTGTGCTCCTTATACATTGATAGGTTCAAAGAGTATTTAAGTATATTAATTAAATTAGATATGAAGTGTACCATAATAGTTATTTATGTTACAAAAATCATAAAACCAATCATTATGGTACTAGTATGAAGATTATCAGATTAGACATTCGCTGAGTCATTAGGTACATTTCTACATTTTAAATCGTTCTTTTTTCTGTCACTTATGATAAGTTAAGTTAGAAATGTCATTGGTACAGCAATGACATTTCTATTGCCAAACATAACCTAAGAATATACATAACAGAAGAGCATAACCTAAAAGAAAATGCTCAAAATTAGAAAAAGAAATGGTGTACTCCATTTTTTTTAAATCAGTGTACCATACAAGGTTTTCATAGTAAATAAACAAATTCTAATGTATACAAGAAAATAAAATCGACAAACTACAGGTTAAGTTACATTTTTAACTAATTATTATGGATTATGTCTACACTTGACTCAAACCATCTTCATATAGATATTGACATCAACATCCAAGGAAAGTAGTTTTTTTGTAATATAATAATTATTAATGTGTATGTAGAAGTTTTCAAAAATGGATATCTGGATTTTGTTGTCTGTTGATTCTGACTCTGGTAGCTGTATATCAAAACCCATAGGAAGCTGATCTAGATAACCAGGAGCCGAATACATACAAGAAGCTGGTTGATGTCGATCTCCTTTCTGCTGCTTGATATGTACAATTGTACATATATAATAAAAAATATATATGTTTGTGGTATTTTAAGTAATAAAGTAAGTAATGAGAAAAATGTATGTCCACAATCACAGTTTGCAAAAATCATAGATTATGCCTACTATTCAAGATTAAACAAATTTGTTGAAGACAAGTTAATACCTGAATGTCAACATGGCTTCAGACAAAACTGATCAACCACCACCGCAAGAAATGAAACTTATGTTACAACATATATTACAATCTCAATGAAAAGAATTTACCAGTTGCAATTTTCTTCGATCTAACCTGAGCTTTCGATACGGTTGATCATAAGTTACTATTGGAGAAGCTGTATCGGGTTGGGGTCAGGGGAGTTGCAATTGACTGGGTCACTTTGTACCTTACTAACAGGACTTAAATAGTAGTCATAGACTCTGTGAAATCACAACCTGCCAAAGGTTGCATGGGGGTCCCACAAGGCTCCACCCTTGCTCCTCTATTCTTTATAATATTCATGAGTGACATATTATACTCGTGCAATTCCCATCAAAAAACAATGCAGATGACACTAGTCAAACTGTAACTGATAGACAAATTAAAAAATCGATAAATGTAGCCAACAAAACTGCCAAAGAATTCGATTTATGGCGCACAAATAATGATTTCGTTAATATACAAAAAGACAGTATTCATGCTGTTTCAACCAAAAAATACTTTTATTTTTATTTATTTATTTTTGGGCGAGGAATCAGGATGGCAGAGCATCCTTCGTACCCCATGGCACCGATTGCTATGATCATTTGGCCGACCCTACTATAATTTAGCCGAATCTGAGGGAATTCCATCCCCAGTAGGGCTTTTTAACGTGCCAAACATCGCATTGACATGGGACCTACAGTTTTACTTCCTATCCAAGAAGAAGGCATGTTTTTTAATTTTTCTCCACTATGAAAAATTACCAGCTCGGCCGGGGATCGAACCTGCGACCCTTGGATTATGAAGCAAACATGCAAACTACTAATCCACCGAGGCTGGCCCAAAAAATACTTTTGTCCGTTAATAAAACTAAACCACACATCTATTGAACAGGTAAGACATTTCAAGTACCTGGGTGTGAGTGATTGTTGATCAAAAATTAACATGGGAAAAGCTCACACACAGGGCGTAATCTCAAAAGTTAGTAGTACATGTTTAGTAATCAGACAACTATGTGGAACTATTTCACTTCAGGTGCTTAGAATGACTTAGAATTGACAATAACCATTAATATTAAGCTAAACGAATCACAACACATTAAGAACAACATGATACATTCACACAATACACAAAGGAGCAAGGAGTTGCATTTCCTTATTCACGATTGACACCAAGTCAAAGCTCTACGGATTATCACGGAATTATTTGCTATAATAAAGTAACGACGAGGGGAAGGTCACTCAGGAAAATTTGTACACCTACTTATAAATACAAATAAATACACAGCTATGAAGAGTATTTATATGTATTTATCAAATATTTTCCTCTTAAATTGTATTTAAAAATATTTATGCCTATTTAAATGTATTTAGAGATATTTAAATCTATTGAGTTATTTACTGCTAGTTAAATTTATTTAAATGTATTAAAATATATATAAGTGTATTTAATAGTATATTATGTACTGAGGGCTTAATTGAGTGTCTTAGAGCCCATAAAGTCAGTTAACGAAGATGATAAAGGGCTCTAAAACACTAATTAAGCCCGAAATGCATATGTTACTTTAGGTCCAGTCTAAGTTTAAAGTAATATTTAATTTAAAATAAATTTGAAGAAAAGTGCAAAACTTCAAGTAGGTAGCATGCAGTGGTCTATAATTATGTTTATTACTACGGAGACAGCATAAACAAGGGTAGTACAAGGGGGTGCTCTAATTTAGCAATTTATGCTCTAAAAACAGGCCGCTAAATAAGTCATAATCGCCCGACTGGATATAAATACATTTATACGGGTCATTCTTTCTGAACTCAACCACCGGATAGGTCCAAAAATTGATTCAACTTAGAAAGGCCAGTGGAGGCTCATTTTAAAGCTTGAAACCTCTACTTTCGAATGTCACATGCCTGCTATATGAAAAAATGTATATTTGACGCCTAAAACAGGGTAAACACACATCCAGTTCCAAAAAAAATTTTAAAAGTTGAAAAAATTAGAAAAAGAAATATTTTTTAAATTTCTTTTAACGGTATCGCGTTGTTCGTCAAAAAATACATAGTTTTGTCCACTGCGTTTTTTTCCTACAGTGCTTCAATTTAGAGAGATCAACAATTTGCCATTTTTGAAAGTTTACCTTTTTTTTCATCGAAAATGGCTTGATAGAAAAAAAGTGATAAGAATAAAAAATGCTTATTTTTACTCGATAAATATGAAACAAAATTACAGACCTTTTCAAAGCAATTTTGAAAATTTTCGTCATTTTAAAAGAATTTATTTATATTATACATACATGACGATAGATAGGAAACATCTATAACCGTAATTTTCAAAATCGCTTTAAATCGGTCTGTAATTTTTTTTTGTATTCATCGAGTAAAAATAAGCATTTTTCACTCTTATCACTTTTTTTCTATCTAACGCCATTTACGATGAAAAAAAATGACAAACTTTCAAAAATGGCAAATTGTTGTTCTCAATTTTGCTCGAAATTGAAGTACTCTAGGAAAAACACGGAGAGGACAAAATTTATGTATTCTCGACGAAGATTAAAAAAATTATAAAAAAAATTTTCAACTTTTAAAATTTTTTGGAACTGGATACGTGTTTACCCTGTTTAAGGGGTCAAATATAAATTTTTTAATATAGGAGACATGTGCCATTCGAAAGTAGAGGTTTCAAGTTTTTAAATGACCCCCGTGCTGGCCTTTCTAAGTTGGGCTAATTTGACCCATATATATTTAAAATATTTATTTTCTATTAAAAATAATTTTTTCTTGCATTATTGTTTGTATTAGATTTGGATGGTTATAATTGCCCCTCTAAAAATTCACCCACAGAAGAAAAGGGTATTATAAATTAAAAATTTGTTTTAGAATTTTGAATTAAACAGTTTTAAGCCGAGAAAAGGGTAACACTGTTACCGAAATATGTATTGGTATTAATTAAATATGATGTGTAGTTAGGAGACACCGTTAAAAATATAGTGTAGCCATTTGGCTCTAAATTAAGTAGTTTAGGTTTATGAGTCGAGCAAGTGTTAAGAATATCAATTTCCACATATCAATATCTCAAGAACCAATTGAATTTAGCAATAAGGTGTATTATATGGTATAGATCAACCAACTTTTCATGGAAAGCCGGAATTGTATAAGTTGAAAAGAACAATATATTCCTCATAGCAGCGACAGAAATGAAAGGTGAAATTGCTTTTGTTGCTAGGTGTACTTTGTTCACAATGAGTCTGACTTGAATTTAAAATTGTAAGTTATTTTTTATGATCCATTCTCAGAATTGAATAGTTAGGTTATCTTATGCAATTTATGGTTTCTGCAAAAAGTCACTCTGTATATCTAAAATCTAAATGAAAAATCATAAACTTAAAGATATGTATAAATTCGTTAACTGTGTTGCCCAAATCAGTGATAAGACAGTAAACCAAAAAGAAATATAGGAAAATTATTAATACTAAAGATAAAACCGAAAAGATGGAGATATCTGGCATATATAAAATTCATTGTAAAGGCTGCAAAGCGTTTTATATCAGATAAAGCAGTAGAAGCCTAAAAAAAGTCTAACAAACGGAACACAAATGCGATATTTTAATAATAAGAAATCATATGGAATAGCAGCATTGATGAACATCATTTCGTATACGTACATAAAATCTATTACATGTGCAAACAAAAAATAAGAGGTTAGATTTATTGAAATAGTAAGAAATTGAAAATTCTATAATGATAACACATGGGCCGGCTGTAGATGAGTGTGTTAGCTAATCACTTGTATTCCAAAGGCCATGGGCCAAGGCCATTTCTCTAAATTCAAGAACTCAACCGCCTCAACTACTATGTGTCAATAATAAGAGTAACACATTTATCGGAAATTACCAAACAATTTTCATGAATACCTCCATAATATATTTATTTTCTAAGAAACTTTTAAAAACAAATGGCAACAATGACTAAAGGTCTGTTTTTGACCTTTGACTAAGCTGGACACTTTGGGTTTTCTTCAGTTGTTATTTTATGCAAGCTCTTGAAAGGTCTTAGAAACCAAAACACATGTAGAGGATTCTACATAATATTTGGAAGCATTAAAATACATCAGCTGTTCTTAAAACATGAAAAATCTATTCATATAGAGGGTGTTCGATTTAAAATCACCCTAAAAAAAATATAAAATTACAAAGTTATAAATTTCAACCTTATTATTTGTATTTAAAACTAATTAAAGCTTATATATTTCTATTTAAATATAATAAATATAATTAATTAATATAATAAAAGTAGAAGCATTTTATAATGACTTACAGAAGGAAATAGACAGAGCAAGAGAAAACCGGCAAAAAATTCTGATAATTGGGGACTGGAACGCAAGAGTGGGCAGAGATGTAAACAGAGGCCAAGGAAGCATAGGAAGGCATGGAGAAGAAACCCTAAACAAAAACGGAAGAACCATGCTGGAGTTCTGCCAAACAAATGATTTACTAATAGGTAATACATTCTGGGACCAGGAAATGGAGGAGAAATACACGTTTGTAGTCGAGGAAAGGGATGCGAGAAGTTTAATCGACTACATAGTCTATACAAGAAATCTTGAACAAATGGTCAAAGACATAAAAATGGAAAAAGAACCAGAGCTATCAACACAACACAGAATGGTCACAGCAAGGCTAAAAGATAAAATCATCAAAATAAGGGAAAACAAGAAATACTATAAAATAAAGATAAATAAATTTAAAAGGGATGAAATACAAGGAGTTTATCAAAGAGAAACAAATAGAAGGTTAAAAAGACACGAGGAGATGAAAACAGACTGGTTAGTGGAAGAAAGATGGGCCATCTTCAGAGACACTATAATTGAAGTAGCAGAAACGATTTGTGGAGTTACATGCAAAAATGGGAAGAACAAAAGAACCAGATGGTGGAACGAAGAAGTAAGGGAGGAAGTAAAAAAGAAGAAACAGGCATGGAAAAAATATCTTGCAACCAAAAATGAACAAGATAAGAATGAATACAATAGAATGAGGAGAAGAGTAAAGGCAGCTGTCAGAAAGGCAAAAAGTGAAACATGGGAAGACTACGGAAAGGAACTGCAAGAAAGCTATTTAACAAACCATATGAATTTCTGGGCAAGCATAAGGGCAATGAAAGGCAAGAAAGGAAAAGAAATAATGGGAATAAAAGACAAGGAGCATAACCTACAAGTAGACATCAATAACATTGTAAAGGTATGGAAGGAATATTATGAGGACAAGTTTGATAAAATAACAGAAGAACAGGAAATAATTATTGAACAAGAGGAAGAAGGTGTTCAAGTAGAAAATATTAGTCTAGAAGAAATAGAACAGGCAATTAAAAATATAAAAACAGGGAAGGCAGGAGGGAAAGACAAAATTAAACCTGAAATGGTTAAATATCTACGAGAGGAAGGAACAGGATGGCTATGGAGGTTATGTAGAGAGCATGGGAACTGAGAGAAATACCAACGGACTGGGAAACAAATCTGATAGTACCTATATATAAAAAAGGGGAGCTTTAAAATCTACACAAAAATAATAGAGAAAAAAAACGAGACAATTTGTAGAGGAGGAAATAGACGAAGAGCAGGCAGCATACATGCCAGGGAGACAGACAAACGAAAATATATTTATAATAAGGAACCTGATGGAAAGGGGGGCTGGAAAATGGGGAAGAACTCGTCATGACATTTATAGATCTCAGGGCAGCATTTGACTCGATAGACAGAGAAGTAGTATGGAAATGCCTGAACGAAACCAGTATCCCGAAAACACTCATACAAATAATACAAAGTACTTACATGTTAAAGGAAGGGTACAGATAGGAGGGGAAAGGTCAGATGAATTTACATGGAGGAAATTAATTAAGCAGGGGGACAGCCTCAGCCCCCTACTGTTCATAATAGTATTGAGTAAATTAATTAAAAACACAAGGGAAAGAACGAAACAATTGCAAACACTAATAGGGTATCGAAACCTAGAGCCGGTAAAAGTAGACACACTAATGTACGCAGACGATATAGTGCTGATTGCGGACACAAGAAAGAAGAAGCAGAAACTAGTGAACATATGGACGGAAGAAATAGAACGAATGAAAATGGAAATAAATAAAGAGAAAAGTAAAATAATGGTGATAAACAAGAAACACGAAGATAAAACAATAGTAAAATGAAAGGGCACAACAGTGGAGGAAGTGACAACCTATGAATACTTAGGGAGCCTAATAACAAATGATGGTAACATTGATGCAGAGTTAATAAACAGATCGACTAAGTCAACTAAAGTTTATTATGCACTACAACCACTTCTATCGAAGAAGGAACTAAAACAAGAAACAAAATTAAGAATCCATAATGAAATAACCATCCCCACACTATTATATGCATCCGAAAACTGGACGATACAGAAGAAACACGAAGGGAAGATAGAAGCTTTGGAAACATTTAAGAAGAATAGCTGGGAAAACAAAGTGGGATGGACTTACGAACAGAACAGTAAGGGAAATGATCAAGCAGGAGTCAATAATAAGTAAGATACAAAAAAAACAACTAAATTGGTTCGGTCATATGACAAGAATGAGCCCAGACAGATTTACTAAAAAAGTATGGGGAGCGATAAACTGTAAGAAAAGGAGAAGAGGAAGAGCTAGGAAAAAATGGATGCAACAAATTGTGGAAATAGGAAGAGATAGAGGGAAAACAATGATGGAAATGAACGAGCTAGCTGAAAACAGAAAAGAGTGGAAAAAATGGACGAAGGAATTAGTAACCCAAATCCGACGCCTGCACGGGTAAATGGAAGGGGAGAAAGAAAGAAGGGATATAATTAAATTTATTTAAATATATTTATTATACCGGGTATCCCATTATATTTTTGCTATTTTAACTGCTTATAACCTATAAACGCAACTCAAGACAGAAGTGCACGGTTTTCAGTGTTTTCACTGAAATGTTTTAAATTAGCACAAGTTTTGTTTGGATACATTCAATTTTCTCTGTCACTTTCAATTATTTCACAACACAAATGGCGGTTTCTTGAGCATTTTTTTGTTGGCTTTCTTTAATGGAACAGCCAGTATATTTTTTTAAATCCTGAAAGAACCATTCTTCGGCTACCCAGTGGCTTAAAGTTTTTTTAGAATCGGCATGGATATGACAGAGTAATTGATTTTTAAAGAGCAGCCTGCAAAATTAGAAACCAATACCAGAACAACGTAACCAGAATGATTTATTTTAAACAAAGTAGACTTTGGAAATTTCATGTAATTGTCAAATTTACAGTTTGCGCATTTTCTGACATTGTTATTTAATGTTTGTAATTGAAAATGATGTTTTCAGACATAGAAAAGGCAAATATGGTGATTTATTTTGCCGAAACAAGATGTTTTTTAAAAGAATTTTAATAAACAACTGCCAACTTCACCATCAATTAGAATCTGTTTCCATAATTTTAAAAACTATAGATCATTATCTCGCAAGAAAAGAAACACAGGTAACAATGATGTTTTAAATGACACTGTAGCTGTATATTAGTTTGTTGAGAGATCTCCAAAATCATCCATTAGAAAAATTGCTTCTAATTTCAAAACGAGCAAGTCAAAAGTCCATAGAATTATGCAAGCGCTGAGATTAAAACCATATAAAATTCAAACCCACCAGAAATTGAACGAGAGAGACCATGAAAAACGTGTTTTTATGTACGAGACATTAATGGATCTTATAAGAAATGTACCAGACTGCAATTTAATAATGTCAGATGAAGCCAGTTTTCATCTGAATGGAGCTGTTAACACACATAATTGCAAGATTTGGACGGAAGAAAATCCGCACGAGTTCCAAGAACATGAAAGGGAATCACTGAAGATAAATGTTTGGTGTGCTGTTAGCAAAAACAAATTATACGGATCATTTTTCTTCACCGAAAACACAATATGTGGCAATAACTATACAGACACATTAAATTATTTTTTTTATGCACAGTTAGACCAACACATACAATTAAATGGTAACAGAAATGAAACATATTATCAACAAGATGGGGCACCCCCTCATTATTCCTTAGTAGCTAGAAACATGTTTCCAATAAATTTGGCGACAACTGGATTGGCAGGAGTGATTCACTACAGTGGGCTACCAATTCACCTGATTTAACAGTTCCCGATTTTTTTGTATGGGGATACATAAAATCACTAGCTTATAATTCTGCACCACACAATTTGAATGAGCTGAGGAATACATTCGCCAGGCATTTGACAACATTGCTGAAGAAATGCTTGACAAGGCCTTTACTAATTTATATTTACGTTGGAACAAATGTGTACATGAATAAGGAAGACATGTTCAACATTTAATTTAACTACATATACCTTTTTGTTTCAGAGACTACTTTGTTTAAAATAAATTATTGTTCTTATATTTGTTTCTAATTTTGCAGGTTTCTCTTTAAAAATCAATTACTCTTTTTTAATTTAATCAACTTTATTAATGTATCTTTTAAAAAATGCGTTCTACTTTATAGAAGAGTTTCTACAATCTTAAAGAAAAAAATAAATAAAACGGAAACAATTTGTAAAATTAAAAAACACAATTTATTAAATATAATAATGGCTTTATATCAGGCATATGCATGCATCTACCAGATCACACATTATAATGTCTATTACAGTCTTATGTTTAATCTATGTTGTGTAATTGAGATAATTGTATTTTGTACTTATGCAGATATATTATTACTAGTCTAATAAAGCTTTACAATTATTGTAAACCTTTCAAAGATGATTAAAGATTATTATTATTATTCCTAGGCATTCCTTGCAGTTTTTGTGTCGGTTTGGTAATAAAACAAATTAGGATGGCAATTCATACAATTCACCGAAAAGGGAGGAAGTATAGCACTCGTTAACACGTGTTGGTTGACGTCTCGAAAACAACAGAATAAAGTAAGAAGTAAGACATTAAGACGTCAATAAAATGCCATTTGAATAATTATAAGATGTTTTTTTTACGTCATAAAACAACGTCTTTTTCACGTCGTAAAATGACGTCTTTGGGCAGTGACATCTACCCGTTTTATTAACATTATTATAACGTCGTTTCAATGGTAAAAATGACGTAAGACTGACGTTGAAATGACGTCACTCTGCTTACTGAAACTTATACAAAGTTCCTATTTAAGTGTGCAATTAACAAAAACACATATCACATTGTCATAATGTAAAAGAAATTAATAAATGTAGTACTTGTAAGTCTTTGTCTATTAAGATCACTAAAATAAGAAAATTAGAAATAACATTAAAATAATTAATTGAAGTAAAAGTAGTCAAAAGTAATATTTTAGTTTATAATAATAATAACGATTGGACTGGGTGGCCTACTGTTAAAGATATCCTTTGCTCTACTCTTTGTAATAGATTTAAGATTTAGAAAAATATTTTCTGAATGATTAAAATTAAAAACGTAGAGACCGATAATTATCTTATACTAACCATTTAATTACTTTTATAATTAGTTATAGTTCAAAAAATGTATTTATTGTAACATACGATACATAATTAAAACTTTGTATAATAAATAGAATTACCTAAACAGTTGCCTGGAGACAACATCATTAAATCGAACAGTCTTCTTCAAGCTGGTGGACATCTCACCCTCTTCAGGTATAACAGAATCGACACTTGTATAACAATTCTCAATAGAAGAAGTCCAAGCAACATCATCTATACCTGATTCAGATATACTTCTACCAAAACGCCATGAATTGGACATACTTTTTAGAATTCCACGACTTTTGGTTGGACTAAAACTGTGACTAATTTCATCACTGCTTGATTCAGAATAAGCGCCAAGTATATCAATGGCTGTACTCTGTTTTGTATTACTAGTTTCTACAAACTCGATTTTATCTCTATCTTCTTCCTCTTCAGTTTCAGTCGTTTCTGCCTCCATACTTTCAATTCCAGCATCAGAAGATTCATGTTTCTTAGTTGATCCCAATTTTCCTTTTTTTCTACCTTTTCCATTTTTACTGTCTTTTCTGATGGCCCCATTTAATTTTTCATCATTATTTTCAATTATACTACTACTATTATTTTTTTGTACTATATCTGGACTGGACGATTCTTCTAATGTGGTTTTTTCAAGCATTTCACTTATAATTGACGGCTCTTCAAGAAAACTCTCCATTAAATTATATTCTTCTAATCCAACTAAATATGAGCGGATCTTAGTATCACACTGTATGTAACTAATTTGTACTATCACATTATTATCCCAAACCTCTATAGATAAGTTATCTGTATCAATCTTATGATTGGGAAGTTTCATGTAAAAAGCATAATGTAACGGATAAAATCCTGAACTAATACTACTGAATTTTAAGTGGATTGCATTATCAAGTACCACTTTTCTAATTGACGTTTCATCTACATTTTTAACATTTAAGGTAAATGCGATTGTATTCTCAAATATATGAGAAGTAAATTCAGGAAGAGAATAATGGAGATTAGAATCTAAAAATTGCATTTCTGTTCTTGTATTTGTAACATCCTTTTTACTTTCTTCATTTAATTTTTTACTGAATTCTTCAGAATTTAAAATTGTTATCAAAGAATTATGATCGATTTCATCGACTGGACTAGATGAAGATCCATGATCACTTTCAACACCGCTATCATCAATAGCAAAGTCTGTTAAGGTTAAATTTGCGTTAGTAACTTTAACCGGCAAAGTTATTACTAATTTCTTTTGATCTTTATCAAATTTTGCATTACCACTCTCTTGGTTCACTTTATAAGGTAGGGTTAAAACTAATTTGTACTTAGCAGGACTTTCACTTGTAAGTTGTAATGTCTTTTCGGCGACATCTAAAATAATATCTGCTGAAGATTTTAGAAGTGGTAAATTGACTTCAACAATCAACTCCTTGGGAGTTGCCGTGTTAATTTTTGCGTTTCTATGTTCGGTAAATTCTTCCATTTCTATGTGACGACGATGTTTAATTATATATTTTGGGGTTGTGTATGCAGAATTTTTATCTTCTTCACTTTTATTGGTTTTTTTATTGGATGTTTTTCGAGATTTCTTTGGAGATTTCTGTTGTGGTTCTTTTGGTGGATATTCACCGGCACCAGCCTGGGCGTAGAATCTATCCATTATTTCTTTTTCTTCGGGGCCGAATTCAGGAGGTTTTTCGATGGAAGGTTTCCGTACAACTGTCGCATGGGGAAAACCTGTACGGAAAGAAAGAAAGCAAAAATTAGAAAAAAAATGTTTGTATAATTTTAAAAAGTGATTTTAATTGTACAGAGCGTTAAAAAAGTTCAACATATTGTAATCTTTAAACCTTATTAATCTTATCCAAAAAATTCAAACATAATTTGTGATTAGTTTTTGAACGCCCTGTATAAAAGTTTCAATAGCTTTAATCTAGCATGTTAAAGACAGATTACTTAGCTTTGATGGGTGGGACAGGTATGGTGTTGTAGAGGTAAAGAGATATTTTCATTATGTTCAAATATAAGAAATAAAATCTAGGATTACATATTATTTAATCCCTTCAAGGTTGATTTCGGTACTACTACTTAATCCTGGCCACTGACCTTGATGGTAAGAGTGGAAACATGGAAGCCAGTTTTAATGTGGTATATCTTTTTGAGGCTGATCCGTTCAGAGGACAACTAGTGCATTGACAGAATCACTTTAAATCCATAGCATAATTGAAGAAGTAGGAGTAGAAGTGAGTGGTATCATATTTATTTGGGACTATGACATATCGCTGAACGGACAATACGCCGAAAAGGGTCTGTGAACATATCGCCAAATCATGGCCAACACGCCGAAAAGAATTTGTGGACATATCGCCGAAGATTGGTCAAATCGCCGAAAGGTGGCTGTGAATATATCGACGAACAAACGGAACAAATCGCCGAAAGCGTTAAACGACGCCGAATAACTCGTATTGTGACGGGGATTCCGAGCTCTCAACAAAAGGGATTGACAAATCGCCGAAAGTGGTCAGAACGTCAAAAAGAATATTTGGACAAATCGCCGAAACTCATTTGTGAACAAATCGCCTAAAGTGGTCAAATCGCCGAAGCATATCCATGCACAAATCGCCGAACGTGGACAAAACGCCGAAAAGTATAAAACAATAGAAAACAGGTAGACCGGTTACAATGCCAATATTGGATTTTTAATTAAAAAAACATCTTGCCCCAAGTTTTTGGAATAGTCTCATGGCTTTTATTTTATTATAAAATATTAAAAATGCTATTATGTATTATAAAAAATGTAGTATGTAACATTATTATGTAGATTATTGCAAGAAAGGTTTATATTAACCTATTACATACAAATTATTTGTAAACAAACAAAAATCTCTCGAAGTAAGCAACTAGAACAATATTTTATTTAATGTGTAGTAACATTTGTCACGAAACTTTTACTGTTAGATACCTGCTCTTTTAACAGTATTCATCGGAAGTCATTTATTAAACCAAAACAAAGGTGTTCCAAATAGCGGTGAAACAATAATTGTCTTTTTTCCTATTTCAATTTACACCCTTTATTTCAGGTTTTGGTATTGGTGCAAAAATTAGTTTTTTAAATCAAATGAATAATTTGAATGCAAAGTAAGTTATTTGCTGCTGGGATCTCAGAAGCCTACATAACAGACAGAAAATGAAGTTTTAGGAAGAATTAGGTAGTTAGACAAAGCATAAATCTCTAATAATATTATAATAAAGAAAATCTGGATTCCGGTTCACCTTATTGAAAAAATAGTGAGATTGTCAGTATTAAAAAAAGGTATAAAATCTACTAAAAATTTACTTTAAAATTAATAGAAAAACCTTAATTTGCAAAATTGCCACCATCTAGTGTTCACTTGATAAATTCATGTATATAAATTTATTTCATACTGTCCGGTAAAAGGGTATTTACCGGACTCATTTGAGTCCGGTAAATGAATTATTACGTTACAAGGCCGGTAAAAAATTTTACCGGACTGAAAATCCAATTTGAGTCCGGTAAAAAATTTTACCGGACTGAAAATCTAATTTGAGTCCGGTAAAAAATTTTACCGGACTGAAAATTTTAAATGCATTTTTTTAAAAAATGAACAATGTGAGGCAGTATGAAATAAAACGCCTTACGTCATACTTCCGGTAAACCATTACAGTAGCTCGTTTCAACATTCGAGACTCGGCTCCTTCGTCGCCTCGTCCCGAAACGTTTTCAACTCGCTACTGTAAACTTGGGTTTACCGGACTTATAACGTAATATACTATTACGGGTTCGAATTTACAATTTTGTTAGTTTCTCAGTTGCGGTTAGAGATGGAGCTATAGTTTATTTAAAAATAGAGTCCCTCTATAATAATATTAAATAATAAGATATGAGTTGGGACATGTACGATGCCAGATTTTAATTGGCTGGATCCAATGTCAAGGAGTACATGATCTTAATAGTCTGGCACTTTGTTTTTTTAATTGTATAACAACATTTACATTAATTTCCATCCTAATATACATTTTCTTTATGAAATTAAATTTTCTTAATATAGTATATGGATTTTTTATAAGTAAATAAATTATTATAATAATGTTGAATCGAAAGACTTATAGACATCTATGTACGTAGTTTGTCAAGAAACAATTTGTCAAATCAAACGACTGAGAATTGATTGATGAAAATACTTTATGAGAAATCAAGTCGTTCTTGACATTGGATCCACATGTCCTAACTCTTATCTTATATAACCTATTATTATTATACAGGAACTCTATTTAAAAATAGAGTTACTAGATCTAGCAAGCTAGGCCGCACTGGTCGATCATAGTACCGCAAAAGACCGCCATATTGGGGCAAAAGAAGCACGAAATTATTCATTATTTGTATCTGGCTTGCATTTAATCAAATCCACGTTTACTTTAAAAGGTTTTTCTTATTTCTTCTTCAAAGATCAAACCTCGAATATGTCAAATCCAAAATGTGGTTTTAATTTGTCCATTAATAAAAATCACACTTCTCTGCTCCAATATGACGGCGTTTTGCGGTACTCTGATCGACCAGCGAGGCCTAGGTGACTAGAAGTAATGACTATATAAAAATTATTACAAATTAGTCTATTAAAAGTTGAAACACATTAACCAAATATAAAAACGCGTCGCTCTATATTGAAGACTCTTTCGTAACAGGAACACATAAGTATTATGACAGAAGGTATTAGCTAGATACTACTCGTACATAATTATTTTATTGCATACTGTGTCGCATTTCCTTGTTTACGGTGACGATTTAAATCCGGTAAATGGAACATTATAGTACTGAATCCGGTAAAGTGTTGCCATAACAACTTACCGGACTGAGAAAAAGAAAGTCATATAATTTAATATTACAACAGAAACAGATTTTTTTTTTAAATCATTTTGTTGTTGACGTTCCTATAAATAAGGTCACCAGATTATGCTTGATCATTTGCTTAATTACTAAAATTATTAAGCTTAAACCACACTGATCCGACCGAAATCGGCCAGTATCAATCCGCATCCATACGGAAAAATTTCGAAGCGGAATCTCATTAGCACACTGATCCGACCGGAATCGCATATAGAATCGGAAAAATGTCGATGAATTTGGTTCTTGTTTTTATATGAGAGCACACACACTTGACCAGCCGTAATCGTCCAGCAATTCGAACCCTTCGGCACGCCGTGCACCGGAAGGTATTGCTCTGGAAAGCAACCATCAGCAAAAAACTTTTCTGAGCTGATGCGGGCCGGGTCAGTGTGCTTATCACCTCCGGAAATTTATAAATCAGTACAATTTAAATGATCGTTATTTTGCATGCAATGAGCGTTATTATAAGAAGTATTTTTGTAATAAATAATAAAGTTTCTATTCGAAAAAAATTAACAACCCATCTATTAATTTCGAAACACTTCTTCTAGATCTTTAAAGTACCCGCTAAATTATTTTCTGGCTACGACCACGTCTTTATATACCAAGCAAGTCTTCCCAGACAGTCGCCTTAAGATAATCTCCATCGCAAGCCCAAAGAGACTGCAGCGTTACATAGGGCAAAAGGCATAACCGTGAACCGCCATGCTCTGGAATCAATAGTGAACGCGGTCTTTTCTTGGTCTTCGAGTTCCAGCTCGTTTTTTCAATAACCACTCTTTAAATCCAAACCATCGAGCCAGACTATGTATTACCATTTTTTGACAGCTTGTCAGTTTCTTTAAAAAAATACAGAGCAATACATTTTTATTTACCGCAATTAATTTGCACTAACTAATAATAATAAAATAATCGCTACTACCTAATTACCTTACGCAGACCTAACGTGTGGCTGCAGCCGACTTAACAGATGATATAGTACATATCCCACATTTGTGTTACAGTTAAGGAAAACTACAGAAAACCTTAACCAGATCTGCCGGTACCGGGAGTCGATCCCAAACAAGGGCTGGACTTGCCCTGTTCGACTCTACCTAAAGTAGAAACCCGGCATACACCGCGTGGAGATCCCCGACCACTAGGGTGAGCGACGAGCACGCTAGTCCCACACTACCAAGGCTATATATTCATTATATGTTTATTTTTGTGTTGTGCTCTAGTGACGGTCATTCGTTTGAACAAACCAACACAAATGAAATTTGTTTAAAAATAAAAATATTTGTCAAATGAAAATAAATTTTATATAAAGAAATTTAGTTGTTTTATTTACTTTAAATCAAATAAATTCTGAAAAGAACTTAATAAACTAAACCAAATAATTTTATATTGAGGATGAACTTTACAAGTTAATTATTATTTATGAACTTAACAAGAATCATTTGTTATAACCAACCTTGTATATTACGGTATATTTTCCTTTTTAAAAAGTTAATCCTTATTATTGGTAACACTGCGATAAAACGAAACAGCTGACTTCTTGTTTATAAAATCGATACGTAAATCGATGAAGAAAAATAAATTCACTTGAATTTATTTAAATAATCACTTTCACTTTTAATAATTGTTGCACAATACTAATATCTTCTTTCAATTTTCAAAAATGTTCAGGTAACACTTTTAATTTAATTTAAACTTTATTTGTACAATGACATTTACATCAAAACATATGGTTAACTATCTAACCTCAAATTTATTACAGATATTTTATCCGGAGCCGGGCATAGCTTCTGCCTTGTACGTTTTATCGACTGATTTTGTTACAATTTGCCCCAGCTTATATAGTTTCTGCCAGAACAAAAGAAAACATTTTTTCAAAACAGCAGAACATCGAGCAAGATCGTGACGTCACTAATCCGCACAGCTGTTCTGGATCATCACTAATCCTAATTCTGTTATTATAGCCCTTGAAACGAAGATCAATAAAGTATAATACATTCATTGGCCCAAAATGTATCGTAACGAAGATATTCGAGAAAAGTTTAACAATGTACAAAACTCATTACGACCTAATTACATATAAAATTCCACAAATCAAGGTTCATCCTTTACAAGCTAGTTACAGGAATACATGATATAGGTAAAATAAATAATTTCTCCATAGAAATATCTTTACAATTTAGTATAAACATGATTTTTACAGTACGAACTACAATAAATACACCAATTAATGCATATACAAATGCCAGCTTAAATATAAAATCAACATTAATCAAATTATGCTCAAAATGTCCAGCATACAGTACTCTAAGCACTTGCATCAAAACAATGGTGAGGAAAAGCAGGATAAATGTCTATAAGAGTCATATCAACAGGAACGACAGGATTCAATACCTTCATTAATTAAAGTGACCAGAAATCTTGTAAACAAATTCAAAAATTAATTGTATTGTATCAGTCATAATAAGATTGACCTAATTGATCTATTTTCAGCTAATTAGCAACATAAACTTGAGCTGGTGTCCTGGAATATAGAAAAATCTATCTAACGTTAAACATCGTAATACGTAAATTTTAATATGGAAATTACTTCTTCCTAACAAGTGGGAAACCGTCCCAAAGTAACATGGGTTGCATAAACGTACCTATGATCAAACAATCTAACTAATTTATATCCTTTTTCTAAAAATGAAACCTATTGTTATTATGCATGAGAAAGCTAGGTTATGTTTGCATGAAGTCATTATTCTTAATTTTTAATTTAAGTATTAATGAACCTAACTATGGTCCTATCTATAACCTTTATATTAATTATGCCCATGACATAGCATGTCCCTCTTTTAATTTAAATCCGATATAAAAATATTTGTATTAACGTTTCTGTTCGGTCGATAAAATTTTCAATACAGTGATTTGATATCACCTCAATATATATAAATATTTATATAATAATATCAATGTTTAATTTTATTTATTGTTCTTTCTACGAGACTGTTAATTCGATCATCTAACTTTGGGTTATTTTATTAAATGATCCAAAAACTTTACCTATTTGTGGTTATTGAATTTTATTAAATAAAGTGGGGTTAGTGACAACCATTGACACATATACCCGCAATGTCATACATGACAGTTCCCAAATTCAAGTATATAAAATCAAGTAAGCATAACATAAAATCAAATATTTGTTTAATCTCTTTATTTACCACTCTTTTGTTTAGGATGTTAAAAGAAAGAAATCTTACCCTGTCAACTTACAGTTATTCCTTCCTTTAGTTAAATCTGCAATGTATGATTTTCCAAGTAGGTTAACTGATAGACCACTCCCTTTTAAACCTTCTATAACTGCGCTTTCACAGCACATACGCTTCTTACACTTTTCAATCTTCCTCCTCTGCACTCTATGATGATGGACCACCAAACCTTCCAACTCTTCAATCTTTCCCTGCTGGATAGGCAACTCTATACTTCTTTCATATAAGCCACCCGTTACTATCTTCTTTGACAGGACTATTATTACGGCTACACTTCTTCAGCACCTCCGGTACGTAACTTATGTGAATCTTGGAAATGGCCTCTCACCCTATTGGTACTCCTCCGATACAGGAACTGCTGCTGATTACTATTCTTCCACACCTCAGTAAGTATTGATGATGATTTTCTTAAATTGTCTCACCCTTATGGTTCTTTACTTATTCCTGAACCACTTAAAAATACTGTTCTTCCACTCTTCTGTATATATGTATTTCTTTATTACTTCTTATTTGTATTAACTTTTTCCCCCTTTTATGTTTTATTCTAAATTTTCTTCTATTTTCTCCTTTTCAGTAGTATTTTAATAACTTATATTTCTTCCTTCATTTCTTACACTTAACTCTCCTTTTTCAATAAAACACTAGACTTTCATTTAATATTTATTAACTTATAATCCTTTTTTTAAGAGCTTTTTACAATTACAACCATCTTTTTTCCAAAAACAAAAACTTATTATTCAATCTCTGTGAGAAACCTCTATTTCATTTATTTTATTTGTTATATTTATTTTCCCCAGAAATATCACCTTTCTATGATCATTCTTACTGCCCTTTCAATAACAATGCTTATCACTATAGTTATGATAAACTAATTTCTTTATTTAAAATTTCAATTTTGCATTATTGAAGGTGCAGTTTTGATTTTCATATGATCCTTTAATATCCTTAACTAATATACATAATTTTCTTTTTCAGGTTGACCTTTGACTAAGATCTCCTTCCTCCTACCATCCTAATTTGTATTTAATATTGTAAACTGTTATACTTTAATAAAGATATGCTATTCCTCCAACTTGATTTATCGTATTTCAATTTTATATTGAGTTTTCTAATCTTAGTATAACGTTAAGACATTATTTATGTTTTATTTAATGATATCCAAGAACCACAGACTTGGTTGGAATCATTGTTCAAATGAACAATGAATCTCCAAAGTTTATAATCGAATGCACTTTCTCATATTATTTGCTCTTTAGCTCAAAAGTGACCATTGTAATATGTACTGTTAACAGTTGTATTGCGTTCTTTAAAATCAATCAGTAAAATGCCGTCACAATCCCAGAATATTGTTGCCATAACTTTCTTTGTCGATTGAAAGACTTTCGCCTTTTTGGGACGAGGTTCATCGGGTCGCCGCCATTCCATCGATTCCCTTTTGGATAGAGGGTCATAATACAGAACCATTGTTTCATCTCGATTTCCCAAGATCAGAATTACTTCTACGACTTTCAGACAGAATTGGAGCTATTGAACTTTACATTTATGAATGAGGCACCGGGTTTAGATCAAGAAATAAGGTTGGGCAAAAGTTGAAAACCCTTTGAATGACCTCTACAAGGCCTAGAATTGTTAGTGAGTCTAAAGTTTTGCCCAAAATCAGAATTACTTCTATGACTTTCAAACAGAATCCGAGATATTGAACTTTACATTTATGAATGTGTCACCGGGTTTAAGTTAAGAAATAAGGTTGGGCAAAACTTAAAAACCCTTTAGATGACCTCTATAAGGTTTAGAATTGTTAGGTAGTGAGTCTAAAGTTTTGCCCAACATCAGAATTACTTCTACGACTTTCAAACAGAATCCGAGATATTGAACTTTACATTTATGAATGTGTCACCGGGTTTAAGTTAAGAAATAAGGTTGGGCAAAACTTAAAAACCCTTTAGATGACCTCTATAAGGTTTAGAATTGTTAGGTAGTGAGTCTAAAGTTTTGCCCAAGATTAGAATTACTTCTACGACTTTCAAACAGAATCCGAAATATTGAACTTTACATTTATGAATGTGTCACCGGGTTTAAGTTAAGAAATAAGGTTGGGCAAAACTTGAAAACCCTTTAGATGACCTCTATGAAGTTTAGAATTGTTAGGTAGTGAGTCAAAAGTTAATCCCAAGAACAGATATCGTTTAAGACGTGTGTAATGCGTTATAGAAACCCTGTGATGCGTTTAGAACCCTGCATTCGTGAAGATCTGGTTTGGTTTAAGTAAAAAAATAAGATTGGGCATAACTTGGGCAAAATTATGGCCTACTTTATTTTATTGCAATCGCTTATGGGGGTGCTACACTATAGAAATTCGGCTTTTGACTCACGAGTTAAGGGGGGCTGGGCAAAATAAAACAACTATTGGTCAAAACTGGGCGTAACAAGCAAAATTATGCAATAGTTTTTTTCTCGAAATTCTTATATGGGGGTGGCAACTTCACGCAGGTCCGACGGACGGTTCTTTAGGATTCCAAAAAATATACTAGATGTTCCATTAAAAAAAGCCAGCAAAAAAATTGTCAAAGAACCGCCATTTCTGTTGTGACGTAATCCAAATTGACAGAAAAAATTGAATGTATTTAAACAAAACTTGTATTAATTTAAAACATTTTAGTGAAAACCGCACATTTCTATCTTGAGCCGTTTAGATGTTATAAGCAGTTAAAATAGGAAAAAATATAATGGGACACCCGGTATATTTATACCAGGTGTGTTCGTTATTTAATATAACAATAGAGAATAGGGTTAAATATAGGAAGCTAAAGAGCCAAAGACTCACGATATTAACGTTCTAATTTTATTTAATTGTTGTTTCAGAATGTTTATAACAGTATATGTATAGTATACAATAAAGTTATGTTATTAAAAAAATAATTAGGGGTTTATTTAAATCATTATAATCACAAAAACTGTTTTGTAAAGTAGAAATTAAAAATAATTACTTCATAAATGATAAAAAGGGCGGTTTGGCTGATTAGGCGGCCGATGATCTAGGTCCGGCCCTGTCTACAGTGTGATATTTTGCTTCAGGTACCTACTGAACATCGTTAATATTCAAAAAGCTACTATGGATTTGTTCTTAGATTCTTTTAAACCTACATTCTAATACCTACATAGTATATTTATCTTAAATACTACATACCTTTGTATTGCAATTTGGGAAATTTTAAATTTTTCTTATCCAAAGTAACATCAAAATTTGATTCTACAGCATCACAGGCAGTATTATTAACCATATCACGGAATGCTTTATTCTTCGAAGCTAAATGTAGGGTATCCGGATGAAAGACAACGTCAAAGACCTGACACCGCACTCCTTTTTTATCAATATCCTCTCTAGGAGGTGCAAGCGAATGAGGAAGTGACCAATGCAGACCTCGTGCACCTTCTTTTACGGTTGGATTCGCACTTGGTTTATTTATATGTTCATTAGCACAAATATTAATGAAACTTTTTTTATTGCCATTAACACTAGTTTTGATGACGTAACCGGCGACCGGGTTTATAAAAGTCACATCAACCCCACGTTCTTTCTCAAGTTGTGTAATTTCTTTCTGGAATAACTTCTGATTTTCCGGATCTCTTACTTCGTCCACGTACTCGGTTAGCAATTGGCGAAATTTTTTATCTTTTAGTGCGTCAGTAATCCGTTCTACTTCATCACGAGTTAAGTTTAATTCTTTAAACGAATCGTAGGAACTCGCCATTACAATCTTATCTCACCTCTGTGTTGAAAATAGTTTTATGTCAGTAGTACAAAAACAAACGTAGATTAGCGATTTCACGAACCAAAATAAACAACTTCTCTGGAAATTTCCACGGCACGCACAGACTCTGCCGGTTCGCAAGCGCGTGTGTGTTTGCCGGTACAGCTTGATGTTCCACCACGGTGCTTGACTGTATTACAACTTGTGCAATCGGTTTCATTAGTATGATAGCAGAGTAGGCCATGCTTTTCAAATCACCACAAAGGATTATTACTTAACCTGTCAGTGTCAAAATCACATTAAAAGGTTAAGTTTAAATAAGCATCTTTATACTATAAATACTTAATTATCCTAAGACACGAACAAAAATTATGCTGATTTTCGCATTTATGCAGAGAATTACATTGAATTTGATACTGCGCGGCCATTCTCGGGAGGAACGAAAAAAAAACTTAAAAATTGTTTTTATATTTCAAGCAAAATTATTATAATATAATAATGTATATTTATTAGCAGTTAGCTATTTACATTTACATTTACCATAAAAAACATAATGAATAAAAATAATACATTTACGATTAGATACAATTACTAATATAGAATTTAACCTTTTTTTTAGAATCATTATAATTATCACAGTATTTGATAGTACGGGGCAAGTTATTGTATAATATAAGACCTTCACAAAAAATTGTTTTAGCCCTACATGCTGAAACAGTTCTTTCTACATAAAAATCTTGGTTTTTTCTTGTATTATGTTGGTGAGTGTTATATACATAATTTAGTTTATCACATAGATATGCCGGTGTCATTTTGTTTTTTATTTTAAATATCAAGATTAATATTTTGAAAGTTATAAGTTGTTTTACATTCATGAAACCAAGAGCTTCAAGCATATTTTGTATTGGTGTGTACCTATTACATTTTAATATCAGTCTCATAGCTTTATTTTGCATTTTTTGTAACATACCTAACTGGTTTGCATTACAGTGAAATAATATAGATGCACAGTATTGAAGATGTAGATTTATGATTGTGTTGTAAATTAAGTATCCTATTATTCATATTTAGGTTTCTATAAATTCTCCTGAAAAGATAAATTTTTTTAGAAAGTTTATTTAAAATGTAATTGATATGTTTCTTAAAATTTAAATTGTTATCAATTTGTATACCTAAGTACTTTATTTCTGTGACGTTATCAAGAACATGATTATTAATAACTACCTTGACATCACTATTCATAAGTTTTTGTAAATTATATGGCTTAGAAACCACCATACATTTTGATTTTTGAAGGTTTAAACATAATTTATTATCACATAGCCATTTATGGATTTTAACCAATTCATTGTGTAAGTTTTGGCACATCGCTACATATCGTTCCCAGCTATATATAACATAGTATCATCTGCAAACATAGTAATTTCACAGTTTTCTACATGTTTAACAATATCATTAATATATAAATTGAAAAAAATTGGTCCCAGGATTGTTCCTTGCGGAACACCAAGATTATTGTTTTTTTCCGTTGATATACTGTTATTATATTTAACTTTTTGTTTTCTGTCGAATAAGTAATTTTTTATCCATTCAAGGACAACTCCCCCAAAACCAATTCTTTTCAATTTCTCTATTAATACATTTCTATTGATAGTTTCAAATGCTCGCTTAAAATCTAAAAATACAGCTATAATATATTTGTTATCTTCAATTTGCTTGTACCATTCATCACACACACTCAAAACTACTGCTTCACATGAATGCCCTTTCCTAAAGCCAGATTGATTGCTTACAATAACCGAATTTTCTTCACAATACTTAATAATTTGATTTTTTACTTCTGATTCAATAATTTTTTTCCAACACTGACACTATATTAATTGTCCTGTAATCTTCACATTTACATGAACCCACAACCTTTTGTACTGGGGTCACATAAGAAACTTTTAATTTGTCTGGAAATACACCATACTTTAGAGAAGTATTAATTACATCTAAAAACTGATTTCCTATCACCTCAAATGAGTCCTTTATGATGTTCACACTTATAAGGGTGTCACTATCTGTTGTGTTTTTCAGGTCGTAAATAATCTTCCTTAAGCCTGACATTGTTACTGGAGTAAATCTATCAAAGTTTGCTTTGTATTCAATATGCTCCCAAATATAATCCATATTATCGTTTGAATCTATTGAATTGCATATGTCTTTTAACTCTTTTAACAGAGTATGTATTAAGTTTTTCAGCAATTATGTTATCTTCCGTTTCTGTGTTTTGTCCAAATGAAATATAATTTTTTGTTAATACTTTGCTGTTCGGTAACAATATTTTCAACTTCTTCCATAATTCCTTACCTTTTAAATTTTTTATAATGTTTTTATTTTTTCTGATTAACTTCACCACCATGTTCCTTTGTTCTTGAAATAAACTCCAATCTTCTTCATTATTTGTAAGAACCGCTCTTTTGTATCTCATATCTCTTTCTTTTATATTTGATAATTTAATTCATGTATAAAAAATCCCATAAGCCGCGATACATTTGTCACTTTGACATCGGATAAAGTTAGCCCTAACTTTGCATCTGGATAAAATGTGTTTAAACTTCCATGGCACACTTTCTCGAACCTGATTATTGTTTTTAATAATTGTCATTTTCAAGTTAATAAATGTGTTCTTGACTTCTTCATAATTACCTAGTTATTCCTTTTTATTATTCATTAAATTATCTCATCGAATTACGCTCGAGGTTTTTTTCTCCGGGATAAAATTGATTTTTTAAACTCTAATTTGGTTTCTTTTTGGTAAACTGACTCTACAAACCACCAGATAAAAAAACTCGTCCTTCGGACTCGTTTTTTTATCGTAGGTGGTTTGTATCGTCAATTTACCAAGCAACCAAATTATCGTTAAAAAAATCAATTTTATCCGGACAAAAAAAGACCTCTCGTGTAATTACAGTCGATAATTTAATTCATGTATAAAAAATCCCATAAGCCGCGATACATTTGTCACTTTGACATCGGATAAAGTTAGCCCTAACTTTGCATCTGGATAAAATGTGTTTAAACTTCCATGGCTAACTTTCTCGAACCTGATTATTGTTTTTAATAATTGTCATTTTCAAGTTAATAAATGTGTTCTTGACTTCTTCATAATTACCTAGTTATTCCTTTTTATTATTCATTAAATTATCTCATCGAATTACGCTCGAGGTTTTTTTCTCCGGGATAAAATTGATTTTTTAAACTCTAATTTGGTTTCTTTTTGGTAAACTGACTCTACAAACCACCAGATAAAAAAACTCGTCCTTCGGACTCGTTTTTTTATCGTAGGTGGTTTGTATCGTCAATTTACCAAGCAACCAAATTATCGTTAAAAAAATCAATTTTATCCGGACAAAAAAAGACCTCTCGTGTAATTACAGTCGACTAATTTCCCTAGTCATCCATTTGTTTTGATAATATTTAATTGGTATTCGAATTTCTTTTATAGGACAAATAGTATCCAAATTTATTAAAATGTTTTCGTGAAGTTTGTCTAGTTGAACATTAATATCCGTGGTTATACACTTAAATTTACCAAAACATCACACGTCACAAAAACATAACTAGATATGCACAAATATATTCATGCATATGTTGTACGGCGCTATGAAACAGTAAAACATTTGTTATTCATCTACTGCCTCTTGTAGTGTTTATGCGTATAATCTCCAGCGCTCATAGTAGGAGGTGAATTGTTTTAATATGTGTGTTTTCTTCAAAAAGTGATCACAATAGTTCAATTTGCTAGAGAAGAATTTTAATTAACTAAGAGATTTGTTCTTTAAGTGTTTTCAAATACAATCAATGTTGTTGTAGTGTCCGGAACAGAAAAATGCGTTTTTTTTAATATCTCCGCAAATCATTTTTTAACTTTTTCAAATTTCATAAACACTTCAATTAACAAACAAATTGTAGATGATATTTTTTTTCATAGTTTACTTATTTAATTTCTACGGGTGTTCCGGACACTACAGAAAGTTACAAATATAACGTTACTCTCCCTATAGTGTAGGGAATGCGACTAATTTATCGTTTGTTTAGATTTTAAAATGAAGTAATATTACTGTATTTAATCAGATCAGAATCGTTCTCTATGAAATATGATAAGATTATTGAGATTTGCTAGATGTAGCTATGCGCATAGTGCATATAATAGGCTCATTAATGGAAATATCCACTATAGTGTTCTTTTTCGGGAAACCTCCTATAACATTTATTTGTAAACCAATTTTAAGAAGACACAGAGTAATAGCAGCTTATTTTTCAAGAAAATGTCCGGAGCCATTTTGTATGACATAAGCTGTTCCTATTGCGTTATTTCCCCTATGAAAATGTGAAATTTAAGGTAACCCAAAATGTGTAGGGGCCTTTGACTGCCATAAACGAAAAGCAGCTTCACTGGGTTTTTGACTTGGCCCCGGAGTAGGGAAGGAATGGGGTTTCTGTACCTCCCCCCACTACTTTCTGCTTTCTGCCAAGGTCAACCTTCAAGGCTAAATTTTCTGGCGGTTAAAGGTCAAGGCTTCTCTGACTTTTGATTGAGAACTTGATTGAACTAAAGTTAGCGCTTCAAGGTTAAGACTTAAGTGAATGTTTTAGAGATAGTTTTTAACGTGCACTTGTACGGTGTTGATCTATCAACGAATTACGATGAATAATCTACTTTTATCTCTTGATGACATTACACAATTACCTATTGATTTCCTGAAACGATATTGTGTACATGCTATAGCACGACATTTCCATCAACTGCCGAAATATCTACAAAAGGAACTGCAAGAATATCAATACTGCACTTTCCTAAGCAGGGTGATGTTCTAGATGGGCCACCACTTTTAAAAATCAATTGTGTACGTTGCAAAACAAGTAACTAAATGTTTATGCAGCTTTATTTCTAATAAATGTTTATGTAACTTTATTTCTAATAAATGTTTATGCAACTTTATTTCTAATAAATTTTTATTCTTTAATTTTTATTTAATTAATGATTGCAAAAGGCCTTGACCACAATTCCTTGTATGATGCTACCAGTAAAAAAAAAAGTACGTAGTAAGTATAAAAGACGTCTCGAACCTAGTGTAGTGTAGTCGCCTATATATTAATATTGATCAAGAGGGTATTCATGGTCCACTAGCCGAATCTGCATGTAAATGGTTAAATGACTGTCGCGAGAAAAAGGGGGTTGATGGTGAAATATTAACTAATGTTATTGGTAATAAAGATACACCTATTGCTGTATGTAAACCTCGACATATATTGATTAGAAAGCGTATTAAGAAAGTATTATGTCATGTGTGTAAAATAGATTATGCCAATTATGTACGTAATGAAACGATTGATGTTGTTCGTTATCTTAATCTAATATGTAATAGCTGTGCTAAGAAGGATGATGAATCTGCTACAAGCGTGTATTCCGATTCCGGTAGTAACTATAGTGATATTGATTTGGATGATATATTAAATTAAAATATGCTACTTAATGTATTTATAAAAATAAATGTTTATGCACATTCTTTCATTTTTTATTTATTACCTTAACCTCAACAGAAGTGGTGAGGCGGGAGGTCCATAAAATCTAACCTTGAAGCGCTAACCTTAGTTCAATCAAGTTCTCAATCAAAAGTCAGAAAAGCCTGGACCTTTAACCGCCAGAAAATCTAGCCTTGAAGGTTGACCTTGGCAGAAAGCAGAAAGTAGTGGGGGGAGGTACAGAAACCCCATTCCTTCCCTACTCCCCGGATTTTAATTTTGGCACGTTTCAGTTCGGTCCATATTGTATCATTCGAAATATTACTTTTGAGTCGATGAGCATCTCAATGGCAATCCTGTCAAGGTTATACTGAATAGCACTATCATTATCCATTTGGAAAACATAATTGATCACTTCTATCCCGGTATTGTGTCTCGAAGAGTTTCCAGGGACATATATCTTCTCTTTAGTTGTTCTGGTCGTAGTCAATACTTCTGACTGCTGGCATTATTGTAACGACGTTTTCAGAGGTTAGTTCGGCAATAATTGTAATAATGTCCTTTGAATCCGCACTTGCTGTATACGTTTTTAACTTAGTAAAACATATTGTGGTTGGAAAAGCATCTAAATCTGAAATCTTAAAAATTAAAATATTTTAAATCTCGTATTCATTTACATATATTTTTGTTAACAAATTAACCTCAATTTAAGAAAGTCTGTACTATTAAGTCATTTCCTGTGAGTTCTGAGTTCCTCTTTTTGCCAAAAAACCATCGAAGTATTTACTACAACACGAAGTATACCTACGAGGGTGGTCCCAGAAGTACCCGACCTGACCAAGAGGTGGCGGTAGTTGTTTGAAAATATCACTGTATTGGAAAGTACGCAGTCTATAAAGCATATGTTTCAAGTTTGAAAGCGCCACGTTGTTCAGTATTTGTTTGGCAGCCATCAATAGTGAACTTTGTCAGTGAATTTGTGAAAATGAAGAAAATTGGTCATCGTTATGTGATACAATACTTTTATTTGAAAGGCCTCAGCCCAACCTGGAGCCTAAAAGCTGAACTGGATTCTACTCTGGGTGAGTCTGCTCCTTCGTTTACAACAGTTAAATTTTGGGTAGCTGAGTTTAAACGAGGCCGTAGGAGCTGCCAAGACGAGCATCGCAGTGGTCGACCAAATGAGGTGACGACTCCAGAAATGGTGAAGAAAATCCACAAAGCGGTACTTGATGATCGTCAACTGAAAGTGCGCGAGCTAGCAGACATTACGGGCATTTCAAAAAGTGCGGTACATCGCATATTGTCTGAAGATTTGGACATGAGAAAGCTGTGTGCAAGATGGGTGCCGCGTTTGCTCACACTCGAGCAAAAACATTGTCGTGAAAATGTTTCAATTGAGTGTTTAGCGAAGTTCCACAGCAACAAAGCAGAATTTTTGCGCAGTTTCGTAACAATGGATGAAACATGGGTCCATCATTTCACACCCGAGACAAAAGAACAATCGAAACAATGGACGCAAAAGGGAGAACCGGCTCAAAAGAAGGCGAAGACTGTTTCATCTGCAGGCAAGGTTATGGCGTCGGTTTTTTGGGATGCGCGTGGAATAGTTTTTATTGACTATCTCGAAAAAGGAAAAACTATCAACGGCCAGTATTATGCAAACTTATTGCAACGTTTGAGCGAAGAAATGAAGCAAAAACGGCCGCATTTGGCTAAAAAGAAAGTGTTGTTTCATCACGACAACGCGCCAGCTCACAAATCCGTTATTGCAATGGCCAAAATTAATCAATTAAAGTTTGAATTGCTACCTCATGCACCATATTCGCCAGATTTAGCCCACTCGGATTTTCCAACGATGAGAAGTGATGTCAGCAGTTAATGGCTATTTTGAGGAGCAAGACAGTTCTTATTATAAAAAGGGTATCGAACTTTTTGAACACCGCTGGGAAAAGTGTATAGAGCTGAAAGGAGATTACGTTGAAAAATAAATAAATCTTTTTCCAAAATTTTTGTGTTTTCTTTGTTGGGTCGGGTACTTCTGGGACCACCCTCGTAGTTTGTCTAGTAGATACTACAATTTTAACAAAAATTGGGGTATTTAGTTCAACATTAGCGAAGTTGGTATTACAGCAGCTTCACTTGCGTACTACAGTTGCAAGATTTTTGGAAATTGCTAAGGTATGCAATAAAAAAAATTCTACTTAAATATTATCAAAAATTATTAATTAATTAAATAATTAATTAATCAATTATTATTATCAAAAATACATAACTACTTTTCGTTAGGTTTAACAGAAAAACGTGTTGTGAATAGCTTATGAGTTTCTGGAACTGGATACTGCAAATAGAAGTGCTTTAAGGTTTCGGTATATACTAGAGTTTCTTCTATTTTCGCAAAAGATGTCCCTAAAATCGTTGAAAATTTTAATTCCAAATAAATATAATATTACAAACCATTCAACTCAATGGGGATTGTTATAGACTCCTTCCAGTCTACGCTATTGTAATCTTATCATATGCGGCAAGTAGATTTTTACAACCTAATTTCTGTAGTACGGTCTTTTGCCTTTCTAACTGTTCAGAAATATGATAAGATTCACAATAACAGAATTTGATAAGATAAATAATTTATTGAAACGATAATATTTATATTGTTTTATGGAGTACGTTTTACATATCATGAAAAAGAGATTTATTTTTGAAAAGTTGACAAAACATAAAGATTTGTTCAATGCAACAATACAAATTTAATTATTAACACACATATACACATAGTGTGTAAATAAAGTAAGGAATAAAATTCATATTTTTTTGTATTACTGTTTAGAAGAAAAGCTTGGACACGTCAATTTTATTTTTTTCCTGTGGATTCTATGGACATCAATTTTAGTTTTTTAATATATTAGTATATTTTTAGTATATAGAAAAGTATATTTTTTCTGAGTTCAGCAATACCGCATATGTGGTATTTAAAATTAGTATTGTTTGACATATGGAGGACCAAATGTGATAACTTTTACGAAAATAATCATTAGACTTCAAAGATTAATTATTTATTTATTATTTGTAAGATACGTATTCTTTTGAATCATGTTGCATCTCTTCCCTTCTGTGAATTTTGCTACCAGACTCATATAACTTTCAGCATAATTGGTGGTTACGTTTTTACATAACCTTTCAGATTTTCTGACAACATAATCACAGTGTTTCAAAACTTCCTCGATAGTAAAGTCAATTTTTGCATTAAGTGCTTATTTTTTGCTATCTAAAGATAGAGACTTAAAATGTTTTCTAATACCTTTAGTACTGGACCAATATAAAATGTAATATGTTTAAAATGGGGGCAGGCCTGGTGGTTGAGACCCCCATTTTATTCCCCTAATCTAATAACCTAAAATGGCGGTCCTAAAATAACGGCCTTTGAGACTGAGAATGCGATTTACGCCGTTTCTATTGATTTTAGAGAAGAATTCAAAGAGTGAAAAAGTGTTTAGAATGTGATTTTGCAAAGGAATACACTATTTTGGTTACCGGATTATGTAATCCCTTCGCTGACGCCTAGTGGAAAAGCTACTACCTATGTCAAAATCCCTTTCAGGGAAAAATTGTAACATTATTTTTTACAGAAAATAAAGAGTAAGTTAAATTAATAAAAAAAAAACCTATTGATTGATCAATGCTCAACATTTTATATATAAATTGATTATAAATGTTTGTAGTATTTAAGAATATTAGGGAAAGGTAGAATAAATGAGAAAGAAGAAAGAAACTATAATCAAACTTTCATTTTTATTTGTTATAAAAATTAAACTCTACTTAAGATATTAAAATATTATAGATAATATAGATAATTAACAATAATATTAATATCGCTTTCATTAGTAGCCATGTGTGATCTTATTAGCTTAGGGTTTACATTTATTTAACCAAAATAACCGAGGTTTATTAAGATTTTCATTTTTATATTAATAGCTAACGTATAACTCACATACTCAATTTTTATATTATCTAATTAGCTTCAATTAGTTAAATGAATTTATATGTATAATAAGAATAACCGTTATGTGATAGATACCAATATTTTCGTTTTCTTAGAAACAATAAATAAATCCGTGTTAAGTGTAGGCGGCATTTCTTCCACAAAACAAGAGTAATTAATAGAAATTGCTATAAATAAACAATTACAAAACAATAATAAATTAGTTAATCACATACGATGTTAATGCGAAAACTTTTTACAGCAACCTCTTGGTGGAAATTTATGCATCCCGCCGGCTAGTTATCGACAACCGGTATTATCCCCAGATCAGAACCTCAATGTTTACAAAAGGTACTGCGTTTATTATAGAATTTTATATAATCTTGATTTCTTTAAACGCATAATTAATAACAGCAATTAAGTTACTACATTATTTTCAAAATCAACTTGAACTTCATTACAAAAATTGAATTAGCGTATTTAAAGGTATTGGTAATGCAGGTTTCTGCGCAAATTGCATAACTTGTTTACAAACGAATGCGCAAATCCGGAAGATGGTAGGAAAATCATTCCTATTTTGTGCATGGCGCGCATTAAAACATTTGTTTAGTATGTAGTAGATAAACATATCATGTTTATGTAGAAATACGAAAAAAAAGAAAGCATGTTCATATATGTAAATATTGTAGATAACGCTGTTGTTTATATTTTAACAATGATTTTATTAATAAACATCTAATTAGTCAGTAGTTAATAATTTAATTGTAAACTCTTTGACGTTCATAGATTAAGAATGAATAAATTATTTGAATAATTATAAATATGATGTGTATACTTTCTCTTGTTATAGACACTTTAAACAATGTGAAATAAAAATTTAAATAACGTTTTAACGGATGAGTGATATCCTTGACTGTAGGCAGACGAACCGAATCCAAGGTTATGTAATTTTTGCATATCACTCATCTTTTTTATCTGCTGAAAATTATGTCATTTTTGCCTTGATATTTCATTATAAAGAGATGTATTAAATGCGTTTTCAAATGTTATGCATTTATTTAATGTTAAGCTCTTATAGTATAGATGAAAATTAATTTAATTTCTAATCGTCACCCATCAGTGGCGTGCAGTTAGTTCAACCTGAGATCCTGAGAACACCAAAGTAGGGTACCCATTTTCATAAATATGTCACTCATATGCAAGCAGTTTCTGACCTCTTGAAGAACCCCTTCAGAACCGGAAATTGCCCGGCATCCCGGCGGCACAGTCAGTAGCGTAACTACGCAAGATTGCGCTCCCTTGCGAGACTTACGTTTGCGCCCCTTATATACAGGGTGTAACAAAAGTATAAAATGATGGCTGTAACTTTTTAATTTGAACAGTTACAAACAAACATTAAATACAAAATTTTTTTAGATTATCCCGATAGATATTGTGACCTTTTTGATTTGTTTGTATCTTCTTTTGTTGTGTTGTTAAAGCAACTAACTTTGATTTTTTTAAATACCATCAGCATCCTATTTTTGATTTCTGACAAGAATTTATTTTTCTCTATTTAGTAATGCTAATTTATCATAACAAAAAAAAGGTTACTGGCGCAAATCCACACCGAGCGGAAGGACACACACACAATATCGGCAAAAAGTCAATGCATGGACAGGCAATATCGGACATATCATAGGACTTTTTTTTGATGAAACTCTTGCCAATAATGCTACCTTGAGTTACTTCAAAATCATGTCATACCCACAATTACTGCAATATTTCCCGGTAAAAATGGAGGTATTGCCAACAGGATTATCTTCCAACAAGACGGAGCGCAGCCGCATTTTGCAGCACATGTTAGGGCGTAGTTGAATAATGTTTTTCCTAACAGATGGATCGATCAAAGGGGACCTACGGAATGGGCAGCCTGATCTTCAGATTTGTTCCGTGGCATCACGTAAAGAATAATGTATACAAAGGCATTTAAAGTAATTTGGATAACTTGCAGGCTAGGACAACTGCTGAAATGCGCAGAATACTAGAAGACATAGGTCATTGCCTGGCAATCAAAGAATCTCAGTTTGAAAATTTAATTTGACCCAAATTTTAATTTTTTGTCCTACATTTAGAATAGGTATGTTTTTGTGTTCCATTTATTTTTGTTATGGTTTCAATAAAAATTAATTTTCTCATTTGTTGGTTTTTGCTGTCAAATCTCCACATAATTAAGTGTTGATATGTATTTATGTGATGTATGTATGTTATGTGACTTTTGTGTTTAACATTTGTTTATTTATACCTCTTCAAATTACAAAGTTACAGCCATTACTTGTTTGAACACTCTGTGACTGTTAATTGAGTATAATTCTGTGCAGAATTATACCTGGTAACTTTTGTTAAAATAAAATACTCGATGCAATAATTAATAATGATTCATTGCCATAGAATATTCCTTAGAATGTTTATTTACCTCTAATGCTTGCCTGTAAATTTTTATTCCCAACAAAATAAAATTTCACGAAAGCAGCGTCCTTCGGAGAGTTGCGCCTCCCCACGTCGCAGGGTCTGCGGGAGCGGTATTTACGCCACTGGGCACAGTACTTCCCTGTCATCCATAACCGGTAGGTACTGACTCAACGAACATAGTTATTTAGAATTTACTATATTATTATTTAAAAAAAAGCTATTCTACCACACCATAAAAATATACAGCATATTCACTCTGTTTAAGTTGTTAAGGTATCGTTGAATATCGCACACACCCGTGACACACCAAGATCAGTTCAGCAAGGCTTGCCGATCGTCATCGCCATTGCATGCTGGTAATAACGAGCAGTGGATATTACAGTATAACTGTTTCATAGCCCGCCAACAGCCCGAGAATTCAAGGTCACACACGGCGGCTTACAATATTTGCCAGAGTGCACCTACTGGTTGATTCTACATTGTTTTAAGATGGTGGCGGCGGTGGACGAGTGGTGTCAGTGCATCACTCGTGTTCCCATTTGGGGCGACGGGATTTTTCTAATTGGAAAATTCCGTCACCTCAACTATGGGTGTGTGTATTCGTGTCGCATGTTAGATGGGGGACAGATGACCTTAGCAGTTGGTTCCCCCGTAGTGTAGGTGTGAAATGAAAAAAATCAAATTTAACTTTGAAAATTCAATTAAATAATTCAAATTTAACTTATGGCTCACCAGTTATCTAAATTACATTTATATTTGTAGTATAAATGACGACGGCCCTATATAATAAATATCTGAATACATTACTTTCTTTTTTATATAAATGTTTAATAATATTTAATAAAGTTTAAGCGATATTGAGTTGATTAAATAGTTTCTAGTTTATTAAGTATTCACTAAAAATTAAATGTCCTTTTCAATATAATAATAAAAAACTAATTACAGTGAAATGTTTACGTTATTTACATTTACTTACGTGTGTTTTGTTACCTTTCAATTTGTAACACCAGCAGTATTAATGAACTGCACTGAATAATGCTACCCTTCTGTAATTCTTGCTAAAAATCGCCTCTAGATCGATTGAAACCGCTCCGCTCTCAGACCGCCGACTCACCGCTGCACATAGGGGTATTTAATCTAAAAAACTGGTCAAAAGTCGAAATAAAAAATATTCATAAAAACAGAATTGAACACTTTTTGCACGAAGTTAAACACCTGTTACGCCATGTGATGGAGATATTTTACCATTCTACTGATTGTGCTAGCCGTAACACCAGTTGGAGTTTAGTCGTTTTCTACGTTACACGTCTTTATCTCCAGAACTGTTCTGTGAACTATTTGTTAAATCTCTTTGTGGGTTTATTGTGTGTTGTGAAGTGTCTAAATTTATAATGGATTTAGGAAAAGAAGGTATGTAGTATATTTTGAATGTAATATTTTTCATTTGAAGCTACTTTTTACATCAGTTGTATTTACTTAAACTTGGCATTTTTAAATAGTTCACATTCGTAGCTTTTTTGTGAAACATTAATGTTTTAGTAATATTGTCAGCAAGTGTCAAGTAAAAATGATTGTGACCACTTATAGACAAGTTCATTAGCTATCCATAACATATTCATATAAAATATATCCCGCAAATACACGCCATTTCTTGTTATGGTCTTTTGTTATAACCACATTGATATTAGGTCAGTTGAAGAATTTCATTAAACGTTTTACTTTCTTACAGATATCAAAGAGAATGTAAAGGAGGTGACTCGAAGAGAACTCTTTAACTACATAAAGCAATGTTCTAAACGTTTAATTGACGAGAAGATAGAGTATATGGAGAATCGTTTGTTAGAAATCAGTAATTGTCCAACAAACGAAGTCAGTGTATTTAAACGTAAATTGAAGTATTTCAAATCGGAATTCAAAAAGAAATGGACAATTGCATCTAATAAAGAAGATCGATTTCTGAAAAATAATGAAAAGTGGCTTGCCGGTACTGTAAAGCTACCAATATGGTCCAAACAAAAGCAAGGTCGGCCTTCAAAAGATTTCGAAGAATGCAGTGACCGTAGTAAACGCCGAAAAACGAAAGAATTAAGAGATCAGGTACCTGATTCACAATTGCTGTATGCTACCCAAATGAATCTACGGGCTGCTGGTAAAAGTGACGTATCTGCCGTTTTAAAAGAAATAACCAAATCCCCGAGCAGTGCAACTAAAGCACGCAAGGCAATAGCCGGTTCAGAACAAACTCAGATTAAGCAGCTTACTCCAATGGAAGCTCTATTCATATTCGTAGAAGCCAACTTATCCCGCAAACAATATAACATTGTTAGAAGTGCAAGTACAAAACTCTTTCCCTGTTACTCGTTACTGCAAAAAGCGAAAGCTATATGTTATCCACAGCCAGATGCATATCGCGTTAAGGACACTTGCGCTGAAATAAAACTGCAAAATTTGTTACAGTAAACTACATTACGACTTTGCGAATATCTAGAAGAAGTTCTAATAGGACTCTCCAATGAAGAAAAAGCAAACTTAGAGCTCATATCAAAATGGAGCTGCGATGGCTCACAGCAGGCTCAGTTCAAACAAAAATAAATTTCAAAATAGCGCTGATAGTGATGCCAACATTTTCCAGAGCTCATTTGTACCTTTAAAATTGGTTTTAAATATTAATGGACAGAAAAAGATCATCTGGCAAAACCCGGTCCCTTGTAGTCCGCGATTTTGTAGACCAATTCGTATTCGATTTATACATGAAACCAGCGACATAACAAGGGAAGAAATACGCTATATAGAAGATCAAGTAAAAAAATTGACCAAAACAGAAGTGTCAATAAGCAACGGTATTTTGAAAGTGAAACATACGTTTATGCCTACTATCGTGGATGCGAAAGTGTGCAATGCAGCGACAGAAACGTTATCTACGATGCGTTGTTACATATGCAAAGCAACATCAAAAGACTTTAACAAATTGAAACAAAGGAGAGAAATTAATCCTGACACCTTAAAATTTGGATTACCTATCCTTCATGCAAGGATTAGGTTTTTTGAATCGATATTACATTTATCTTACAAAATACCAATAAAGAAGTGGCAAGCGAGAACCGAAATTGAGAAGCAAATATTAAAAGTCACAAAAAAGCGAATTCAACAAGAACTAAAGGACGAGATGTCGCTATTAGTTGACATACCAAAAGCCGGCTTCGGAAACACTAATGACGGGAATACATCACGCCGATTTTTCGCCGATCCTGAGCTAGCTTCGCGAATTACTGGAGTGGATTTAAATCTTATAAGCAGATTCAAAACAATATTAGAAGTAATTTCAAGTGGTCACAAAATCGATACACTGAAATTCTCTACCTATTGCAATGAGACAGCAGAACTTTATGTGAGGCTATATGGATGGCATCCGATGACGCCTACAGTCCATAAAGTATTAGCGCACGGTCCCACCATTATCGAACACGCCATGTTGCCCATTGGACAACTTTCAGAAGAGGCAGCTGAAGCTCGCAACAAGCATTTTCGGCAATATCGAATTGATTTTGCCAGGAAATTTTCAAGAACATCCTGCAACATGGATGTACTAAACAGATTGTTGCTCAGCTCAGACCCACTGCTCTCATGGTTGCGTCCAACACTAACTAGAAAGAAAAAACCGTTTTCGAAGCAAGCTTTGGAATTTCTTTTACCAACTGAAATAGTGCACCTACAAGAAGAAGAAAGCGTAAGGCAAGATACTGACGATGAGGAGTTTATGTCTGATCAGGAAGATTAGCCAGGATAATTTAATTCACAATAAATGATTTAAAAAACTTTGTATAATTATATTTGCATTTTTGATTGTATTGTATTTATATTGTGTATGTGTATGTATTATTTAATTTACGTGTTATTAATTTTACTTAGTATCAAAGCTGTATAATAAATATTAACATACTACGTGTATATAGTTAAAAAAAACACATATCAAGTTATTTCAAGTCGAAATCAACTAAAAAATCATTTTGGCCAGCTTTTTAGATTCAATACCCCTTTGTGCGCTGCCTGAATTTCTCCGCGCGCGGTTTTACTTCGAATCATCCCATTTAAAATTAAGGAAATTGATTCGGGAGCGGATCCGCTTGCGCTCCGCTACCGCCGGTTTGAAACAACCTTTATCTTAATATTATTCTAATTTAAATAATGCACGCGAATGTATGCCCGTACTCAGAAACCTTATCTTAATATTATTCTAATTCGACTTAATATATGCTATGTGGGCGAATGTTATCGCCAGGTGGGAATCTAGACAAATGATTCACATGGTATATAAACACCGCCTTTTGTCAGATACTTCAGTTCGAGTTGCGACGAGTTCGGGAGCTTCGAAACTGACATCCATGGATGTTGCTTACCTAACTGTCCGAACTAAACTCGGAAGCCTTAGAAACTGGCATCCAGGGATGTTGTTTGCCTAGGTTTTCTGAGTATTATTACCAGTTTAATGTTGAAACTGTATAGTATTTAAGTATTATGAAAGTGCATGTTGTATAATTAACAACGAATAAATACTTATTGTACTTAACAGTAAACTGTTCATTCTGTAGCTTGAACTCCGTCTTTTGTGTTTTTGAATAAAGAATTATTTTAAAAACACTTTTCAACGTTAAGAAAAGTTAATTAGCTGCGGCACGTTTTTTAATGCTTTTTACTTTTTCTCACTATTACCATAGATATTTTACGCACCAAAAATAGAGAAATATAGTACCGTTTTTTTAACAGTCGTAGAAAAGCAAATTTTATAAAATAGGATTTAATATAAAAATATAATCTTTTAATTTACATCCTGTATGATTATTTATTTTTTATTATGCCGCTTCTACTTGTCGATTCTCCTCCTGGTACGGTTGCCGTGTTTATACATGTATCCCGTGCGGAGGTTTTTCAGTATAATCTATTAAAAAATTGCTATCAATATGATAACATTAAATAGTATATTACATATACGACATGAGATCGGTAACTGCCTTATAAGTTATAACTAAGTAATTAAAATCTTTTGATAATTTAAGCTTATTATTAAGTTAGATCTAGATTGAGAACCAAAGTATTGACCATTGAGAATTTTGATAATATGAAATTTCTGTCAATTTTTGACCTTAGTTTCTGAATTGGTATGCGGCATACCAAGGAGTACGAATTGAGGTTATGAACCAAGCATATCATACAAATAGCTTAACATGAAACAATCTCCACTGCAAATTATTTTAAAAATCAATTTGAATTTAAATTCTTTACTGATTTTATAATAAGTAATGTCCGAACACGGAATTGCCTTGCAAACATACAATCAAAAATTAGTAAAATGTACTTTAATCAATTAAATCTTTTTGAACCACTCTCAAACTTTCATTGCAATATTTCTCTGTAGAAACAGCAGGTGAGTTTATTTGAATTAAACTTAGCTTTACTTAGCTTTAAAATGGACAAAACGAGGAGCTATTTTCAGTTAAAAAATCCAGGTAGCAATTAAAAACCTTTAAATATAAATTCTAACAAATTCAAAATTTTTTAAAAGTTGGCCATTCATTTTGATAACGGCAAAATATAAGATAAATCACAGTAATGATATTTTCAATATTATTACATTGTGTTAGCGTAACACGGGGGGTAAATACGACGAGTTCGTTTGACCATGCTTGTTTTTTAATATTTCATTAACACCAAATAAAATGTGTTAATGCAAGCAATTAAAATAGTTAAGTTGGATTCGGCCCTGACTTTTTATTGCATCTCATGATTGCTAATCGTACGTGAGTTCAATGGTTCATGAAAACAAAATTAACTTAATTTTATCTTTTTTAATATTCGAGAGATACGAATTAACATTATTTGACTTTTATAGTAATTTTGATAAAGTACAATTTTAAAATTATAGATAATAATAGGTTATCTCGATACTTATAGCCTTCAAAGCGGTACACAATTATTTTTGTACCTACTGTATTTTAATAATTTCCAGAACATGCTCGTCAAATAAAATTTTTTAAGAAAATGTATGCAGGTAAAACCAGTTTTAGAAGAATAATTCGAAGATACATACTACTACTTTTTTAAAATTCTTTAACAAAACAGGAAAAGTGAACAACTTTTTCTTTCAACCGGTTTATTATTAAAGAATGTTATGCAATATTTACATGATTTGTAATTAACTGATGTGAGTAGTAAATATAATTAAATGGAGTTATCTGAACAAGATAAGAATTCAATTACTCGTAAAAGGCTAGTTTGTGTCAGAACTAAAATTTGAGCCACAAAATTAAAAGCCAGAACCAAAATCATTTGTTATCTCCTAATATAATAATAGCCAGTTCCGATGTCCGATGTCCACCAAAAATTATCTCGAAAACTAGAAGACTTAGGAAGCTGAAATTTTACAGGCAGGTGGACTTTGCCCCAAAGAGGTGCACGAGTATATTTTTAATCCTAGAAAACCCGAAGGGGCCGCAGGGGGAGGCATTCCTTAAGAAATCGTTATGGCCATATATCTTGAAAGGCGTAAGCTACAAACTTCAAATTTTCACAGATTATACTTGAGACAATTCTGAAGATTGTACTGTAATGATATTCATTCATACAAACAGTCATTACATACATATTACCTCAAGAAGGCATTGGATGCTAAGTGATTGCCATAGTTACAAGAATAAATAAGAAGTAATAAAAGATATCTTAAATGAACACGTTTTTTATTAACTCCAAGATAAAATATAACTTCTGGTAAACCCCTACCGTTATAGTACAAAAATACATAAATTACCGGCATTTCATTCAGGGGCGAAGTAAAGCAACATTTAAGGATTGTGAGTAATCTGTAAGAGATACTTATATGTCATCCCGGACTTTTTTTGCTTACAGTTTGCCTTTGTCTCTTACCATTTTTTCAGCGTAATGCGTTTTGTCCCTGTTTGAGCCAATTTTCTTAATTACTTATTCCACACTTTGCTTATTACACGACTTTCGAAAGATATTCTGAGCAATCTCTATACATAGAAACCTTCTCTAAGAAATAAGCTATAAAATGGTGAAAACGGCATCAAAATCTATTCAGTGGTTCTCCAAATTCAACAGTTTTTACAACAACTGAGTTTACAAAAACTACAAAGTTAATGAGGGCACGCTGATTGCTAGCGAACGATGGCGCGTTTGCAGCTGTGGTTCCTCCACACGCCGTTGATTTTCCAACGAATATTATGCTAATATAACGTACCTAGATAATATAATAAAAACTACAAATATAATTAAAATAACTATATTATGTATTCTCTTTGAACACGCCTGCCATTTGTTTAAAGTGATTTTGAAAAATGGTCAACTTATGCTATAGTGTGTCCTGCTTCCAACACGTGCTAGTCGGTTCCTCTGTATACAACTAACAGCATTTAGTTCTGCATCAACCAACTACGGCATCTACAATTGGATTGATTGGACAATCGCTAGCTTATCGATTCTGAACCAATATCGGAATATATACCTTTTTTTAATCAAGGTAAGTATAACTTAATTCAATTTCATATGAAATATGGCTGCTCATATTCCATTTCCGACCTTTGACAATTCAAATATAGAATCCTGGTTAACTTTATTGGACCGTTATTTTATTCATCTCAATATAAAAGATGAACGCATACGATATGATATTCTAACCTTGAACGTGACAAATGATGTTATAACCACCAAGATCTCATAGTAAGCGTACCTCGCAGACAACCGTATTCTGTTTTGAAAAATGCCATAAAAAATTTTCATGTAGGCTCACGCCTTTCGCGAATTTCAAAACTCCTGTATAGTTTGAGATTCAGTGGCAAAGTCAAGGAATTGGTAGCTGACATTAGAACACTGTCAAAGGACTTGAACTTTGACGATGAAATTTTCAAAGATTTTCTAATAGCCAAACTACCAAACCATTTAAAAATTCAAGCAATAAATTTATTACATTTACCTATGTCAGATCTTGTAGAAAGACTTGATATGATCAACGAATTACACGAGACTCCAAAACTTGATCAATTACATACAAATTTACAACATAAGATTGACCAACTAAACGATCAAATACAAAACCTTTCTGGCAAACTAAATCAAATTCAAAATGTTCGCACGTTAATCCCTCGTGTTTCAACTAATTATAAACCACGAGTTAATACTGCTACCAGTGCTGACTGCTCAAAGGTATCTAGACTGTGCTACTACCACGCTAGGTTCCAAGACAATGCCCGTAAATGTACAGGCAACAGTTCCTACCATAAAAAAACTAATTGTCAGCTCTGCTATATCAAATGATGAGGATAGCAGAGTTTGTCCCAATGCCTCATCAACCTTCATCGAATTGACAGATACGATTAACAATATTTCTTTTGTCGTTGACACTGCATCCCAATATTCTATAATAACACCAAAGATTGCTAAGTTATTCCAAAATACAACCAAACAAAGTTTTACTGATAACCTAAAAGCTGCAAACAATACGAACATTCCCATATTAGGTACAGTAGATTTGACACTTGACTTTGACATTTCTTATATACAGTGCCAACCCTGGAAGTTTTTGATAGCTAATGTCACATTTCCTATCCTTGGTTTAGACTTTTTACAAACAAATAATTTAAATATTGATTGTGTCAATAAAACTGTCACATCTAATTTGACATCGACAAAAGCTGCAGACACGTCTTCTAATGATCATAATGATCATGGTGACCAGGTCAGTACCGTTGTTACTGACCTATCTCTACCTACACAGGTATCCTCAGAAATTGGTAACAATAACGATGATCGCAACGTCTACACAAACCTATTACATAAGAAGTTTTCTGAATTACTACAACCCTTTAATTACAATAGACCTATCCAACATTCAATTACTCATAAAATTGACACAGAAACTAATTCTACTGTTAAAGCTAAGCCTAGAAAATTAAATCCTAATCAACTACTCTTTCTAGAAAAACACTTGAACGAGCTCATGGAAGCAGGTGTTCTTGAACGATCAGCTAGCGATTGGTCCACACCAGTCCACCTGGTGCCAAATAAGAAAAACACACCATCACCGGAACCTTATCGAATGGTCGGAGATTATAGGCCGTTGAATTCAATTACAGTTCCTGACAGATATCCAACACCCTTCTTAAGTGACTTAACCCGGAAAATAGAAGGCGCTACCATTTTCTCCAAAATAGATCTGAAGAAGGCGTACTATGCAATCCCCATTCACCCTGATGATGTTCACAAGACAGCAATTACCACACCGCTAGGCCTCTTCCAATTCAAAAGGATGTGTTTTGGTTTAAGAAATGCAGCAAGCTCGTGGAGCCGATTCATGGATACAATATTATCAGGACTATCTTTTATATTTTTTTACGTAGACGATATTTTAATATTTAGTAAAGATGCTCAACAACATCTTCATCATCTGCAACAAGTCTTTTCACGATTGAGAGACAATGGGCTTCTAGTAAATGTGGATAAATGTAAATTTGGTGTCTCTGAAATTGACCGGTTTGTATGATAACTTTTTGATAATGAACTTTGTATTTGTAATTTTGCTATTACTTCAACTTTTTTTTTACGTTTTAATATACAGATTTCAAATTAATTTATCGTATTGATATGGTTTGGCCCAACAAATTGCTGATGTTTTGTTTTTTATTAAAATTCTGTAGTATCGATTGATACGTTTTTGATTAATCTAACGTCAATTTTAAATGAAGAATCTTTCCAAATTGAGATTCCTGGATTTTGTTATCAATTTGGTGGCGCTCAACATATTTTTATTTTGTTCCTGATTTCCATTATCTAATTAGAAGCTTTTGGGGTTAACACCTACACTTGTATTTAAATTTGCACAATAGAGATCTCAACAGCCAGTGCAGTTTTTGAGTTATGCAGTAAGTATTAAATAATTTGAAGTTTTTTATGAGTTTTAGACGTCCATCGTGCGGCGTAATTTTTTTATGTTTGAATTGTACAGTTTGAGTAAGAACTTTTGAAAGTTAAAGTAATTAGATAGATAGATTATATAGATAGATAATACCATCTTGTGTCTTCTCACGAAATAGTATTCCTTTTTAGTCACGTATGTAAATTTCTGCTTATTGTATCATAAAAAGTCGAATGAAATAAAGGTTAATTCTAATTATTTAATTGTTGTAATAATAAACTCGTTTTAACAAAAATATATCGCAAGATTTCTTCAATAATAAAATGTTCACAAAGGAACTAAACGCTTTTAGAACTATACATTCATAAATTATAATTATACTTTATAAATTGTTGCCGTCTTGAATTCTTATTTCTATAAATTCATGTTTTACGAGACATCGTGACATAGCTAAGTGGATCCACTTTGATAGGTTTGGTTTCGGAACTCGAAACGTCATTGTTTTTATAAATATTCAAAAGATATTTTTATCTAAATTTGTTACTGATAGTACGAATGTCATGTTTCGACTCGAAGGGACAGTCTCGAAGGGGATCGTGAAGGCACGCGTCCGCGGGCAGCAGCAGCATCTGTTGGGGCGCTGTTGGCTGTCTAGTCTCTATAATTGATGAATTTGTTTCATATTTTGGCTAGTAGAATGCGAGCAGGTAATACATATTAGCTTGAACTCTCCTTTGGTTTAGTTTCTCGAAAGTTCTGGTTACGGTATCGTTTAGTTAGGTTTATTGTTTAATCCCTTGTTTGTGTGAATCTATAGTTGACGGCACATGTTATGCGTTCCGTTTAATAATTTGAAGCAATAAAACGTACAAGAATTAATGATGTAACCTAGCCTTCTTCGAGAAATTAGATAATTTATTTCATATTCTTTGATGTCTGATGTAGCTTGGTTGTCCTTAGTGGAATTGTTAAAATTAATAAATAATATTGGATTTTGAAAGATTTTTGTTCTAGAAATGAGTTCTATACTTTTCTTTGTTCAAAAGAAAAAGTTCAAAGTTCAACTACAACTCTTACGTTCCGCATGTCTAGTATGGGCAGTGTTTGTTTTTTGCGCTATTGTGCATATTGAGTTAGCCCTTACATGTGTTAGCGTCAATGTGGATTAAAGTTTAAGCAGACGTATAATAAGAATATTTTAGGATTATTGGCAAAATCTACCTTTAGTAAGTTATCTTGTATTTTGTATTTTGAAATTCATTTACGATAATAATAAGTAAATTTAGTTGTCGATTTAGAAAATTGTATTTGGAATGGGATCCCTAAATAAGTTAATGTATAAAATCTCGGAATGTTTTTAGGGTTCATGAAATAACTCAATGTTTCAGTTGTGCTAAATGTTGCTAACCGTTTTTCTTGAATTTGAATTAATGAACGAAGTTCAAAATGAATAATCATCTGTTACAGCTTGCCACGAAAAATTGTTTGTGCTCAATTTAACAAAATTAAAATTAAGTTAATTAATTAATATTAGCATAGGCAGCTAGGGTGGTCCTTATTTTTCGATTTTCAAAATGTATTCGGGACCGTTCAGAATTCGGTTACTTTTTGTATAAAAACAATATATTCCCATAAAGCCCATTTCTATTGGTCAATTTTTAGAGGTCGCGCAAGAGGGTTAAAGTTTATTTTATATGTGCATATCTTTCTTACTTTGCAAATTTAACATTTACCTTGTTACGAAGTTACGTTTCTAAAATACTTTACATAAAATTAGTGCTAGATAAGTAGGGGGTAAAAGTAGAAGAAGTCACAAAGAACTGTATTTAAGTGGATTCGAGTGTTCCAAGTTAAAACAGTGTAAACTTTCGTCAAATCGTGAAGTTCTGCTAGTTTTTTCACCATCACAAGACCTTACAAAAAACAATACGTGAATGTTCAAGAGACTTAATGAGGGAAGCTACAGTTTTCTGGGAAAAGGCTCGGATCCTAACTATGAAGGATTAAAGAGCAATTGATAAACTGGAAAGGATTTTCAAAGATTGGATCAACCTTAAAAAAAGTTCAAAATGAGTCACAAGCCCAGCAGAATAATGAAATAAAGATCAGGTCAGATGATTTCGAATTGACAAAAAGGGAAACAATTCGTCGTGGAATCTTGCAAGGCACTGACAGTAAATTAGTCAACACTGAGGCCATAACCGCACTAGGGCAAGAAAGAGTGCAAAAACAAAGACAAGAGAAATAATACGCCTTGAAAATGCAAGTAACAATGCAATTTTGGCATCGAGCGAAGATGCTAACGATTCTGATGTTTTTATTGATTTTGATAATCTGGAATCCTCTTGTTCGACTTCCACACTAAAAAGAAAGAGATTTCGAAAGAGTACCATGCTATCATGACACCAGAATTAGAATCATTCGACAGGAGCAAACTAAGCGATCGAAAAGCCGCTCTCGTTTTATCTGCAACTGCGCACAGTGTGAGACACTGCGTGAAAGACATCCTTATAAATCGTTCCTCTATCCGCCGACAACGAAAGCTTGCACGAGGTGAATGTTTCCCAATTATGAAGGATCTCTGTTTGTCGTTGAAAGCTCTTATCGTGCACTGGGGTGGAAAACTGCTTCCAGCACTTACTGGAAAACAATCCGTCAATCGTCTTGTGGGGTTGGTTACCGGTATAGGTATTCATCACCTTCTTGGAGTTCCTGCGTTATCTTCTGGAACCGAAGAGCAGAAAGCTCAAGCAATTGCTAACTTGCTAAAGGAATGGAACATTGTTGATCGTGTCCGTGCAATGTGTTTTGATACCGCTGTATCAAACACAGGTAAGTGCTTCATTTCACTGTAAAGTTACACAAAATACTTGATTCTTATTTATCTGTAAAGTTATCTTAAACTAAGAAAATAACATCGCAAGCCGCTAGTAAGTTATCCGGAACGCATTCTAAAGAAGTAACTTCTATACTTTGCCTGCAGACAACATATTTTCGAGCTTGTGCTGGAAGGCGTTTTTAAAGTTGTTATGGGACCTTCATCCGGACCCGATGTTTTACTTTTCAAAGGATTCCAGAAGGTGTGGAGTACTACAGACTCTAGAATATATCAGACAACAATTGATGACGAGACGATTGTCAGAGAGTTGAGCGACACGGAAATTTTTTATTCGTTCAGGAGTATTATTAAAAAACATTATAACAAAGTCAACGAAAGAAAAGCAGTTACTCCAAATTGTACGACAGTTAGATTCGTTTCATTCTGCCGCAAAAAAAAATTCTAATAAACCACTACTTCATTTAGTACACTGAAATATTTTTGAACCTTCTACAGTTTTACAAGCTTCAAACTTTGGTTCTGCCCCGTCAAATGTAAATGGAAGTAATGTTCAGCGCATGTAGTGTAAACTGTAAAAACTTTAGACCCATTGCGCGACCTCTAAATTTTATTATATCGATTTAAGTTTTTAATATAATTTTTTTTGTATAAAATGTCACCAAATTTTGTACGGTCTCAATAAAAATTATGAAAAAAATATTTTCCCTTTTTAATAAGGACCACCCTAATAGGCACCCTGTAACATTTATTTTTCCTTAATTTGTTCTTTTAGGCCGCAGTCTCCTGCAGCCACTACCACCAACTACCACCGACCACCACCAATTAAAATAATTCCGTGCAGTCCCACTGAACCAAGTAGTGACCACCAGTTTCATGTAAAATATTAAATTTCGCGCTTGTTTTATGTTCATTTCCTTTTGAAGTACACATATTGCCAACTTAGTAAGCTTACTGTTATTATTATTTTCTATTAAATGAGGTTATGTGCATTGGTTTGTTTACTATTGTCGCGTTGCGTTTAATAAAATATAATAAACCAAATTGGAAAAATATTAGAAAATGGTCGCTTGTGTGACGCCAAAGCATGTCCGCGGTATTTAAATTCGAATAACCAGACGAACTCTGATCTCATATAATTCGATTTCGACGGGAGACCACGACTTGTCCTCATACATTTTAAAAATTTCTTCAGGTTATGTTATCAAAACAAAGCGTCAAACATCGCACGTTGACAATACCAATCACTAAAAACGAAAAACCCGTAGACAGGAAATGCAAATTTTTAGTTATCATCATCCTCACTGACGCGTGCGCATTTCAACCACCTCTGACCACCAACCACCAAAATTCGAACAAGTTCGAAATTCAAACTGGTGGTCACCGTTTGATGGTAATAGGTGGCTAACAGTGGTTTAATGGGACCAGCGGCATTGATTAATACATGTTTAAAATTTAGTTGATGGCAGTGGGTGGTCGACGGTGGCTCAGTGAGACTGCGGCCTTACTGAAAGGGTCCTCGTATGAACTCACCTTTAGAAATATTTATTTTAAATATTTTGTGGGTTTTGAAAATTACTATTTTCTCTCTTTATAATTTTTATATTGATGGCTTTTCGTTGCATATATTTAAATGTAGACTCCCTGAGTTTATTTTTAATTATTAGTAATTTCCTTTTGAATATTATTGTTTAATGGATTTTCTTATTCAAATTTGGATATCGTTATCATGTTCCTTGATGGGAATGACGGCCTTGCGCGTTTGATTTTTCGAGCGAAGGATTCGCTCTCTGTTGTGCGTGCTGGAAAGACCTCTCTTAGGAGGATTGGTTTTTGGTCACGTTTTGACCGAGCGTCTTCATTAGAAACTCTTTTAATGAGCATCTTATTGAAAATAAATTTCTCCGTGACGAATATCCATAACTATTTTGTTTGGCCTTTGATTGTTGCTGAGGAATTTCGTTGATGAAGATTTCCCTTATAAAGGTACGTCTTTTTGCAGTCTATTCAATCTTTTTCCAAATCTTGTTTGAATTTTTTCTATTATTCAACTACGATTTTAGGGAATCTAGGCTACCCTGTAATATTACGCCTACTCATATGCACTAATTTGTACAGCCGTTTTGTCAAAAAGGGAATCCAGTCTTCCTGGTGCACGAGCTGAATCACACCTTCATCTCTGAGACGTTATCGTATGCTGAATAGGTCCAGTAGCCAAATTTCGAGGCTGTACTGTATCCGCAGTCGGTATCAACCACCGTAGGATTACATCAGAGTATCCATCAATAGAAGTGAACATTTTCGTTTGTTGGTATTTTTTTATATTAATTAAATTTGCCTTGATAGATCTATCTGATCTATTAATTTCACTAATTTATTTAATTTATAGTTAAAGGTAATCATTTCTATAAAGATTTACATTTCTATAGAATAATATTAATTTTATACATGGAATTTTTCTGATATCGCTTCTAGTGATAACTTCAATTTTTATTGCATTTTATTTGTGTCAATTTATAAATGCTACGTTTAGATAAATCGTCGGTATCAATTTTCAAATTTTTATTAAATTTATATTGTTTGAATTAAAGAAAAGGTTTAATTAAATTTTTGCATATTTTTTAATAGATTTATTAATTCATTTTAGAGGATTACAATATGTAACAGAAATAGTACTATATCTGAGTAATTAGATTTATTTACATATCTACGTTCACATTGATTTTTTTATTTCTTTATTTTGCTCTATATCTATTTTTTTCTATTATGTGTATATATGTGTTACTATTAATAAATGCATTTAAAATTTGTGCTTCTTATTGTTGAGGAATAACACCACACCATACCTAAAAAAATAAAAGATAAATTATGCTAAATTGTTTAAGTAATACTTGTTTAAAAATAACACTTACCAAGCGAAATAGGTTCTCCCGCTTTCCTATTCTGTTCAAGTTATTTTGTGCATTAAAAAAGCTGGATGGCGCCCTTTTTTTTGCTTCATACTCAGTGGACCCACGTATCCCGCTCACTGATGAAAAGCTGCCGCACGCCAGTGCGTAACCTTTACCGCAAGTAAAAAAAGGTTACAACCCTAACTTATAAAAATTTAAATTACTAAAATCAAGATCTTTTAGTTTAGTTTAAAATTCGTGCAGTGAAAGAACATAATTCATATTGTCACGAATGAAGTTAGTTTCATATTAAAATATTGTTGGGGCTTTTTAAACTAGTTCTCTACTTAAGAGCAGAGTGAGTAAAGTCTATAAATAGCCAAGGCTGACGGATGCGCTGTCACAATAAACACTTAAATGCAACATAAACTGCTAAACGAAAATAACCTTCAGCTGGGTTAAGCATTGGCATGTAAGATTACTGACGATAATTATATATAATAATAATAAATGTCTTTATTTTACTTCTCTCAAAAAAGCAAAAAATACTTAATTAACATGATGTATAATAAAAATAATAACATTAATAACAAAGAAAGAAAGCGAGACGTAGTTCAGAGCCTGTTTGAGGGAGGTTCTGCTCACCACTTAACCTCACTAATGTAAAAAAAATAAATGAAAAATAGATAGATTTACCACAACTTTAACCCAGTTCAAATATTGAGCTCATCCAATAACGCTTCAGTGACAAGCCCGGTAGGTAAGTGCTTGAATATTTTTTTAGCATAAATTAATTTAGAAAAGTTTTACCTCTAGCATGGTTGACATGCTGAGTTATTGTGTCCTTATAATATCTTTGTATAAGTTTAGTTGTATGTAATATTTAAATTAGACTCGCTTGCTTTTATTTATTCGCTACCTTGAGCTACCCTCCAAGCCACTAAACTATAACATGACAGTATGTTATCGATTTAAAGTTGGAATTATTTGATTTTAACCTTTAACTGAGTGCATTTTTATAAAATCATAGTGGGTGTGAATACCGGAAGCTTAAACGAGGACTATCAGAGAGGATTATATAACTACAGATCCGCCATTGACAAATGTTAGCTCAGCCAAGGTACTACACAAAGTTGATAAAGATAAAGTGAGATTGCATAATGCAATGAACGTCCAAGAAGGGCCCATACCACCTCGCCCGCTCCTTGTAGTACCATATTTCCAATGGAAACTCCACTTTGCCCAATTTTTGAAATACATACATCGTCCAACACGACCCAAATTTTCAAGAGGATCACAATGTCCAACACTTCACCCACATTTTCGCTAGAGACACAACTCCCATCTCGACCACTTCGCCCAACTTTCGTATAGATAGACCTATTTGCTCGTAGAGATAGACCCACAACGCCAAAAACCCGTTCGTTAGAAATCGATTGATGCGCACATATGTGATGTGTTGTATAATAGTTGTGCTACCAAAATTTAACAATTTAACCAAAAAAGATATTTTAGCCAAACTCACACACTATAAAAGCTAAACGAAGAGGTTAATCTATTTTTCTTGATATGCATATCATCATGTATGTACAAGTGTATTTTAGAATTGGGGCAAGTGCATTTTCTTTATTGGGGCAAGGGTGCACAGAAGCCTGTTTACAAAGCAAACTATAATTTAATGCGATTTATAACTCAGTAAGCGATGTCCCGGCTTAACGCGACCAATGACAGTTTTGCTCAAAATTGTCAAAATTTCTTTTATCAACTACTGTATAAAATCATTTGGTATGTCCAGTGCTTTTTAATTTTGTATTTAAAAACGTTTGGTAAGTACAACATCGTTCAGCATCGATTAATTGACATATATAATAATTTGTAGGAAGCACTAGGTATAATAGAGTTATACAATCAAAATTGCTTTACAAATGCCCACGTTTTTCTATGGGTTAAACTATAAAAGATGAGGGTTGAACATGAAGATCGTACAACAGAAGTAAAAGCACTAGCCTCAATAAGCTCAGCGAATTCTCAAAGACAGCTTTCACTGTTTTTCCTAGAAGAAGCTAACACTGTGCCATTCTTAATGTTAGTTTATGCTAGTCTCGCAGGCTATATTTATGTATTTATCATTTTATTAATTGGTGTCGTTTTCCTCTTATATCTAATCTCAACTTTTACGTATTTAGTACTTTCTATAATTAAGACTGTATTTTATTCAATTTTAAAGATTGTTTTTTAATGATCGGAACAGTATCATAATATGTAAGCGCGGGGAAATAAATCTGATGTAGATTATATTGAAAAGCTTCTTAAAAATTGGCAAATCTTTCGTCTAAGTATTGGTTGTAAAAGAGCTTGGGCGACAATCTTTACAAAAAATAAGTTAAAAGATTTTTAACTTTGGGCACCTATGATAGTAGATGCAAATTAGATTCAAAATAATTTATAAAGTTTTCATAACTTGGACTCTCAAAAGTTTCGATGAATTGCCACCTGACCGGTGAATAAAACATGCCTTCTTTCGAAACGATTTTAATTTTTCCCGTTTTTTTGGCAAAGATAAACAGAAGATTTTTAAATAACTCGATTTTGACAGGTTTTACGCAAAATATGCACAGAACTTTTTCTAGCTTGTGAAATTCCTCACAAGTTTGTTTTTGTCTTATTTAACTAAGATTTATAGTTTCGGAGCTATACGAGGTCTGGCTATTAAATAACGAGACTGCTTATGAAAAAGAGTTTTTTCTTCAAACGTAAAATAATTAGGTCATATTTTGACTGAGGTGGCTGCGGAAAAATGCAACTTCTCCGCCGGCGACAGTTTTACTTTTCCTTTTCCCTCCATGGAGGGAAAAGTGTTGAATTTATATCTGTTAAAACGTTTTTTTGTATAACAATCGAAACTACTCGCATTTATTAATCGCCTACTACATTTCTAGTATTGTATGCATAAATCAAACCCAGAGCTGAGTATCAAAAACACAAAAACATGGCAGCTTTATAATACATATTTTAAAGCGTTTGACGAAAAAATAGCATATTTAATTTGGAGGAGAAGTGACTTTTCATGGCTTGCCTTCTATTACCCGCCTCACTACGTTCGGCGGGTAAACTCAGGCGCGCCATGAAAAGTCATACTTCTCCTCCGCATAAAATAATATACTATTATTTTAAAAATTATTCTACAATCGAATGCTCCCTTCAATGTACTCACCTCCCCTCGCCACACACCGTTCCATTCGTTTTTTCCATTGGTCAAAGCAATGCTGGAAGTCTTCTTTTGTAAGAGCATTTAGAATCTCAGCCGATTTTCGCTTCACCACTTCGATCGACTCGAACTGGGTTCCTTTTAAGGCAGACTTGATTTTCGGAAACAGGAAAAAATCACAGGGTGCTAAATCACGCTTCACAGACAGCGCGTTATGGGCAGGTGCGTTGTCCTGGTGCAAGATCCACGACTTGTTTTTCCACAACTCCGGCCGTTTCTTACGAACTCGCTCTCGCAGTGTTGTCAAAACTTTCAAATAGTAAGTTTGGTTTACAATTTGACCCTGTGGCACCCATTCGGTCATCACGATGCCGTTGATGTCGAAAAAACGATTAGAATGACTTTAAATTATGATTTCGACATCCTTGCTTTTTTCATTCTTGGCGATGCAAGAGTTTTCCAGTGCTTGGATTGCCGCTTAGTTTCAACATTGTATTGGAATATCCATGATTCATCGCAAGTGATGATGTTTTCCATCAATTCAGGCTCTTCATCTAACCTCTCAAGAAAATCTGAGCAGATCCGTTGACGGACGAGCTTTTGTTCAGGGGTCAAATTTTTTGGGACCTACTTCGCACAAACTTTCTTCATGTTCAACTCGTCGTGTAAAATTTTTCTGACAGTTTCTTTATCGGCGTTTACAGTCTCAGCAATGACTAGAATGCTCATACGACGATCTCCGCGCACAATTTCATTGATTTTGGTCACTGATTGCGGAGTTGAAACAAAGACAGGTCGACTTGGACGTTTGTCATCTTCGGTGCTCTCTCGGCCTTCAGAAAACCGTTTATACCATTCGAAAACACGCGCACGAGATAGAGAATTCTCACCATAGGCCTCTTTCAACAACTTATAGCACTCAGTCGGAGTTTTTTTTTTAATTTAACGAGAAATTTCACATTGATCCGTTGCACGTGTTTTTCGTCACACATTTTTATCGGCACGAGAAAAAAACACGTTCGTTTCTAACCTCTATAGAAAAAATACTACTACTTCGACAAAAACGTACTGGCATAGTAGACACTTCCAGCTATCCAACACTGCATTCGTTTTTCCCCCCTCCCTTCTAGAACGTCTTCTGTGCGCGCAGTCTCGTTATTTAATAGCCAGACCTCGTATCATTACCAATGTAGGCTATATTTTCCGTAAGAAATGCACAAAAAATGAGTGTGTAAATGGTGTTAGATATGAAGATTAAATTAATTACACACTACTTACAAGCTAAAAGAATATCAAAACAACCTTCAAATAAAAAATCATATCTTGCTAGATACAAACAAAGAATTATTATTTATTTTCACTGAATCGTTATATGTTTACATATATTACGTCCACTCAACTCTTCATGTCCCTAGGACGTATAAGCGGAGGTTTCCAGAGCGGTGTAGAATCGAAGCTTCTGGAACGTTCGATATACAAGGCATTTCTTGATTCACTACAGTAGGTATATATTCGTGAACATATTTATATGCCAATTTTCAAATTCCTACTAAGTTTTTAATTTCCAACTTAATTGTGATCTCATTTTACTTCTTGTAATTTTAAATTTGACGTATTTCTTTTCAGGCGTCGAATATTGTTGGAGTTGACTTGCGAAGCAATTACTGGGAAAATCCTGGCATGTTGGTATAAGGAGCAGGTAAAAGGATTATTTGTTGACCGCAAGTCAAGGTGTTTTTGTAGGCATTGTGTGTACAAATTTAAAATTTAAAAAATGCATGGAAAAATCAATGAAAATTATCTGTAAAAATCGCAATACATGTACCAAGTAAAAAAGGTTATTAAAGGTAATTTCGGTATACAATCTCATAAATTATTTCAGTACAAACAAAGTAATACTAAAAGTAGCAAAATAGTCAATTTATTTATCAATATAAACGTATGTCAATACATACGTTCTGATCGTTATTATTCTATCAGTTTAAAAGTGGGCTTACGTCCGCGTCCCAGGCAACTGTAAAATTTAAATATTGAAAAAGCCCCAACTTAAAATCTGATGCCACCAATGCATGCATGCACGATGCCAATGGGATTCACCCAATCTCAGGAGATCCACAAAACAAGAACCCCCACGATTCTACGTATTGTATGATTCACTTTCAGTCTCATAAACTCAAAGAAGTCTTGTCTCAAAATACCTGAAGATACTATTCCTCAGTTTTTCTGTGTCCAAATAAGGTCCAACTGACTAACGAGACTGCGCGCACAGAAGTCGTCCTAGAGGGGCAAGGGGGAAAACGAATACAGCGTGGGATAGCTGGAAGTGTCTACTATGCCAGTTCGAAAACACGTTTTTGTCGCTGTAGTAGTATTTTTTCTATAGAGGTTAGAAAAGAACGTGTTTTTTTCTCTTGCCGATAAAAATGTGTGACGAAAAACACGAGCAACGGATCAATGTGAAATTTCTCGTTAAATTAAAAAAAAACTCCGACTGAGTGCTATAAGTTGTTGAAAGAGGCCTGTAGTGAGAATTCTCTATCTCGTGCGCGTGTTTTCGAATGGTATAAACGGTTTTCTAAAGGCCGAGAGAGCACCGAAGATGACAAACGTCCAGGTCGACCCGTCTTTGTTTCAACTCCGCAAACATTGACCAAAATCAATAAAATTGTGCGCGGAGATCGTCGTATGAGCATTCGGATGATTGCTGAGACTGTAAACGCAGATAAAGAAACTGTCAGAAAAATTTTAAATGACGAGTTGAACATGAAGAAAGTTTGTGCGAAGTTGGTCCCAAAACATTTGACCCCTGAACAAAAGCTCGTCCGTCAACAGATCTGCTCAGATTTTCTTGAGAGGTTAGATGAAGAGCCTGAATTGATGGAAAACATCATCGCTTGCGATCATGTTTTAAACTAAAGCTAAGCGGCAATCCATGCACTGGAAAACTCTTGCATCGCCAAGAATGAAAAAAGCAAGGATGTCGAAATCAAAATTTAAAGTCATGCTAATCGTTTTTTTCGACATCAACGGCATCGTGATGACTGAATGGGTGCCACAGGGTCAAACTGTAAACCAAACATACTATTTGAAAGTTTTGGCAACACTGCGAGAGCGAGTTCGTAGCGAGAGCGAGGCACTCCAGTGCTCGAACACGCGCCGTACCCGCCTGATTTAGCACCCTGTGATTTTTTCCTTTTTCCGAAAATCAAGTCTGCCTTAAAAGGAACCCGGTTCGAGTCGATCGAAGTGGTGAAGCGAAAATAGGCGGAGCTCCTAAATACTCTTACAAAAGAAGACTTCCAGCATTGCTTTGACCAATGGAAAAAACGAATGGAACGGTGTGTGACGAGGGGAGGGGAGTACATTGAAGGGGAACATTCGATTGTAGAATAATTTTTAAAATAAAACTCTTTTTTCTACTCATGTAATTGAAATCACTCATTTTGCAATCGATAACAATGGTTGAAATCGCATTTCAACCTCTAGAGGTTGAAATTATCAGACTACCGCGATTTTGAATTTCAAACTGTTCGACATTCAATTGCTGGCAAGAGAAATGTCACTTTAATGTCATGTTTTGTCACTTAAATGTAATATTTTTTTCTAAAGTGCATTGATTTACTAAAAATTCTAAGAAAAAATAGTATATGGAACGCGTGGCTGATAAAATTTTAACGTCTCGAGTTACTTTTTTCAACTCGCTGTCGCTCGTTGAAAAAACCGCTCTCAACGTTGAAATTTTATTTCAACCACTTGTCCCATAATATACTATTTCCTACGACCCCATAGGAAACCTAACGATATCGCACAATAAGGTAGGCTTGAAAGTTGGCAATATCATGCATCTTCTAAAAACAAATGATAAATGACATTTCTGTGAGGTAAGAATAGTTTCTGTACAGAAATGTCATTAGTTTCCGCACACAAATGTCATTACTCATCGCAAAGTTTAAATTATTTCGTATTTTATTAAATATTTGTCCTTCTAATGAACCTTCTTTTACCACACCTATTCCAATTTCTTTATTTTAATTAAAAACTATCGTTTAACAGGTTTAATTATGAAAATAATTTTTATTATTAATTCTGATCTCTAGCTATTAATTGTTAACATAACCTATATAGCTTAGCAAAAGTGTCGCCTGTTTCTGCCACTCTCAGCTCAGCCCTTTGCCGCGAAATTTAAATAATCTGGTATTTGACAAGGAAAGAGAGCTTCCGCGTAAAAGTTTTAGGTGTACCCGTGTGTAGAGGATGTACTGTGTGGACGTGTAGGCACCCGCGCTTGCACTCGTTGGCAAGCGAACGGTGAATTTCGTGTAGTGTAAACATTTAGTTTATTTGGTCTTATTATTATTGTTGCAACTTCCTGCATTGTTAGTTGTTAATATATTGAAAAATCTTAAATAAATTAGTTGCAAATAAGTGCATTAACAGCATACAAGAGAAATAACATTAATTCTCGAGGGTTACTGATAAATTGAAATCCTAAATTATTATTTTTAGGTTTCCATTTAATAGACCTGTTATTCTAATTTATGGATTAAAGCTGAAGAGAGAAAATTGGAAACCTTCAAAGTACCTTACGCAAATTGTGGAGCGATGATATTTCTAAATTGATTGAAGAAAACGAGGAGCGAAAATATGTATCTAGTTTCTAATAGTGCCTTCAAGTTTCTCGAACATTTGCAAAATAAAATATTAATGTGGAAATCTCCTTTTTCTGATATTTCTTTAAATTAATTCATAGAGAATGTGCTACATGTTTCTTGTATTTTGAAAATGGTTCTTAGAATAAATTTACTTTATTGTAATTTAAATTAAAATTTGAAATAAATTATAAAAAATATGTATTGTTTTTTGGGGTCGTAGGAAAAATAGCGTACATAACTCGCAGGAAAGTGACTTTCGCAATCGTATGATATCCGCACTCGGCTGGCGCCTCGTGCGTCTAAATTCATACTCGTGCGAAATATGGCACTTTCCGTGCTCGTTATGTAATATACTATTAAAACCAACATTAATACTTTTTCATTCTTATTTAATGCTAAAGACACTATATCATGAAATCGGGCATTTACCGTTTAAATTGTTCTTTTTGTAGTTCGGTATATATTGGACAACACTTCGAAATGTTGACATAAGTTATAAAGAGCACGTGCATTGTTACAGAAATGAACATCTCGAAAAATCTACGCCAAACACCTTTTAGAACAGAATCACACAATGGCTCCCCAAAATAATATCAAATTCCTACATTTTTGTAAAAACAAACGAAAATTAGATATGTTAGAAGCTTTCAAGATATACAATCACAAACTCAAGGTACCTTTAATAAATGAACATATTGAGCTGAGATATTTAATTCTTTTTATCTTTTTATCTAGTTATCTATTTCTTGTATTTACCTTGGCGACGTGTTTGTTTGTTATTGTCAGGTTATAATTCAATAAATTTTGTGAAACTTGTTATTAATCTTTATTGATTTCATGATAAACAATTAGTTTTGACGGGCATTGGCAGGATGACCCAGAAGCTATGAAGCTTACGCGGGAGGGAGGGGCGATGATTATTATTATTATGCAGGCCTACCGTGCGACTGCAGTCGACTTATAGATGTTATAGCACAAATTCCATATCTTTGTTACAGCTAAGGAAAAACTACAGAAAACCTTAAACAGATTTACCAGCACTGGGAGTCAATCTCGGGTCGCTTGGGTGAGATTCCAACACCCAAGTCAATATACTACAAAGGCTAATCTTCCTAATTTACAAGCGCATAATGTTGAGGTGGTAAAAGACATATTTACAAGCCAAGCTTGTTTGACCGAGACGGTACATCGAGATCAAAAAATGTCGCGAGGCTTGGAAACTTTACCAACGAAACATGTATAGTATTTTATTCACAATAACTAGACTTAAATAATTAAAAGTAAAAAATAGTTATAAATGATTTGTTTTAAAATAGAGTTTCTGTAATCTGTCATAATAAATCTCAATCAGCGTCATCTATCTACCAAAAGAAACTTTAATTAAGGTTTTATTGTTCGCCGCTAGATGACAATGAGGTTCTGAGTTTTTAAATTTTGTTTATGTACGATCATACAAAAAGTGATCACTATTTACATTGATTTTCGAGTAAAAAGTTAACGTTTATTGAGTTACAGTTATAAAATTTTTATTGCACGCTAATGTCAACAAGATATGTATGATAAATTAATGATTTATTAATACTTTACAAATTGGTTGCTAAACAACTTAGTCCATAAAAATTGAAACACGTTAATATAGGGTTTACCAATGCGGGTTACCTACAGTTTTATTGGAATAAAACACAAAATATTCAAGGAAATTTGGAAATGTTTATTAAATTTGAAAATATGTAACATCTCAATTATGTGTGAAACACAATGTCGGCCAAATGACCGCCGCGGCTCCTTTGGCAGGCCTCAATCCGCTTGATGAAATTCACTATGACATTCTCGCACATTTCTCTCGGAATCTTGACGATGACACGTTGGATTGCAAGTTAGAGTTGTTGAATATTCTGTGGCTGGGTAGCGTAGACCTTTCCCTACACGTCTCCCCACAAAAAAACGAGCGGTGTCAAGTCACACGAACGCGGTGGCCAATGCACATCGTCGTTTTGAGAGATAACACGGCCGGGGAATTGCGTTCCCAGCAAATCCAATGTCGCACGCGCAGTGTGGGTCGTTGCACCGTCCTGCTGGAACCAAATGTCTCTTAAGTCCATGTGCTGCAAACGAGGCCATAAAAACTGATTAATCATGGCGCAATATCTTTCAGCGTTCACCGTAATCGCTCTTCCTTCGTCCTTCTCGAAAATGATGATGCCTCCGGCCCAAAATGCACACCAAACAGTAACACGTTCTGGATGCAGCGGTCTCACAACAATCTCATGTGGATTCTCCATGCCCCAAATGCTGCAGTTTTGTTTGTTAACGTGGCCACGAAGATCGAAATGTGGCTCATCACTCAGTATGATTTTTTGATGAAAATTGGGATCTGCCCTCACTTGCGACAATATCCATTCACCCAACACACGACACACTTTAATTCCTGTGTCAGCTGAATTTTGTAAGGATGGAGAGCCAAATCCTTCTTCAGAATACGCCAAGTTGTCATTTGTGAAAGACCCAACTGTTGCGAACGACGAGGAACTGAGAGCGTCGGGTCCTCGGTGACACTCTGGCTGACAGCAGCGGTCCAGCAACGAACCTGTAGTCCTGAACTTGTTGACAATATTTCGAACTGTCTGCTCAATTGGCCGATTAAATTGACCAAACGTAGCAAGCAATGCACGATGTGTAGCACGCACAGATGAGCCCGACTCGAAAAATCTTTGCACGATTGTTACTCGCTGTTCTGTACTATACGACACCATGATAACAATTGAGTAAGTTGACAGATTGAGAATAACACTTTGTTTTTCGCGACGATAGCGCTATCTCGTAGCTACAAGTCATCAACAACCCTAATGGTAAACCCTATATATGTACACATGGCATGTCACAAAAGAACCCACACTAATCTTATGGAAACTCCCGGTTAAATTGGCTGAATTTTTGATATGTTATAGTTATCGACTTCTGTATCAAAAGTTCTCAGGGCATAAAGTCCAAAAACCCATGGTTTGCCCACCACAGGTGCTTAAAGTTGCGTGTTTTGAAATCGTTTTAACTTTTGAAACTAATCTTATGGAAACTGGCCCCTAGTTAAACTAACTGAATCTTTAATATGTTATAGTTATCGGCTCCCGGATCAAAAGTTATCATGGGCACAAAGTCCAAAAACCTATGGTTTGCCCACCACGGGTGCTTGAAGTTGCGTGCGTGAAACGTATTAAAAGAATGGCTTTTTACACTTATAGTATTTTAAATATCTATTATTACCAATAAAATATAAAATAGGGAAAAATAAAACCTAGTATTAAGTAGAAAAGTGATTTTTTCAAGAGTTTTCTGGTCAGTTTTACGGACATGTAAAGGAGATTGTTAACACTTTGCCAGGGCCGTTCCTGGACAGGGTGCTTGTGGTGCCCTTGCACCAGGGCGGCTAAACATACGGGCGGCCGACGACAAAGAAAAATCGACTAATAAATATTGCTGTGGCGTTGTAGCCCGCCGCCTATGCTGCGAAAGTTTTATCGATTTTTGGTTTAGAAAAGTGCAAACTACGCGAATATTCTTGACGAATAATTAATTATTGATTAGCTGATTTAAACTGATTGCTAGTAAAAGCAATAAACATTATTTACATTGCGAACTAATATACTTTTTGAACTCACTATCTAGAAAGCAGTGTTCGACGCACTGTCTAGTCAACCGGGAACACTTGTTTCCCGGTTAAGTAAACCGGGAAACACTCAGTGGTGCCAACTGCCAACCCTTGCAAAATTTAAATACCTTTTTTACTGCAAAATTTCTGCCGAAAAACAATCTGTCACATTTGTCAATTGCAGTCATGACTTGCTTTGGTTTATTTTTTTAAATAAAAGTTGTGAAATCAGATAAAAATTTTATTTGACATTTATAACAATGACTACGTTCGTTTCAAAAAGTATTGTACAATTCTCTTGCGTGAACAATGTTCCCGCGTTCACGCATATGAAGGCCCTCGCTCCCTTCGGTCGCTCGTGCTTCAAAACTGCGTTCACGCGGGAACATTGTGTTCCCGCACTCGTATCGTAAATAACTATGATGCTAGACGTAATATGCTACTTGTTACTTTCATAGACCAAAAAGTCTTGATTTTCGAATTTATAATAACAATTATCAGGAACATTAGACTTGAACTTCGGAAAAATTCCTAACAAGTCAGATTTTTGTATGTAGCTTTATTATGAGGCCTTAAACAAGCTGGTAAAAGTCCTGATGCCTTTCGCGTTTACAAATTTTTTTTAGGGGGTGTTGGAAGGGAGAGAAATTTAAATTTCTCAATTATCTCGAAAACTATCGGGTTTTCGAAAAAAGTGGCTATTATAAAAATTGTTGCAAGTAAGATGTGCTACAAAAAAGGTCCTATAATCTTTCTTCGTGTAACTAACCGTTTTGGAGAAGAATTAATGACAATTTCGAATTATTGTACTTCTACAAAAAATGTGACCCTATTCACACCACCCCGCACCGTGGAGGTAGAGTAATAGGCGCATTTTTTGTGATATCCCAGTAGTTCTAATCCAATTGTCATTTGGAATGCCATTCTAGTTCCTGCTCAAATTGTAGGTCATTTTCGACTAATTTTCCTCCATTTCCTCATCTTCTGTCTCGAAGCTTTAGGGTCAATATCTTCATAAGCATCGATGTTGTTGATGCTTTCACGAATGTCAGGTGAAACATGTTCAGAATGTTCAGGCAAGACTGACCATATCAGTGACTGGATACTGTAGAACAGTGGAGACTAATCTTCCTACAACCGCAGCTTATATTACAGCCTTTTCTACAGTTACAGAAAATATGATTGTGCAATACTTCTGGAGCAGGTAGCAAATGGGTTTTAATTGACTGTAAGTGATCAATGATCATCATCCATCCCCACTCTGCATTGAGATCAGTGTCTAACCATTTTTCAATCTGTAAATAATCTCTACAGGAATGATGTTGGGCAACAGTGGAGGTAGGGGGGGGAGGTTTGATAAATTAGTAGCTGTATTGCGGGTTGTCGGTTGTATGAATGAATTATATCTGAAAGAATTAATACATGTCGAATTATACGGAGCATTATACACGGCCAAAAGAACTTGTATTCCATTATTAATAATTGATTCTCTAGAACAGTGCTGGCGAACCTTTTTGAGAAGTGGGTCAGATTTTGTTCATTATTTGTTTTAATACCAGCCCGTGGGTCACTAAGTCAGTGGCGTCACTTGTAGGGGGGAGGGGGTAAAAAGGGTACCAATAATTTGGAAACACCAAAAATTTGTTAACAGAACAACTTGACAGATGACCCTTTTTTGGTTCTCACTTTTAAAATCCTCTAAAAAGGTTTACGATTCCTTTTTGTTTTACAACTTTTACTTTTGTTGCAAGTGAAAAGCAAAAAATAAAGGTCGACGTCAAAAAATTGATATCAATTGCGTAATACCGTGAATGATCGCACCAGGTGACACCATGTCCAGTGGCGCCTCTGCACTGAGTATTTGAATGAACAAGGATTTTTTTTATATGGTTGGTTCAGCCAGATCAGCGATTTATCGCTATGTATGGCTTTTTGTTAAATAGTTATGTACATAGTGAATATAATCGCTATTGGAATGCATGCCGCATTGACACTTAAGTATTTTTGATATACTTCACTGTTGTGCTGTATATTGAATTTTTTTCACTTTCACTGCTTAAATAAATGTCTTGTGGGAGTTTGCGTTTCAGTCTTGTATGGAATGTCTGTTGCCTGTGTGGAAGTTTCTGGCACCTTCACATTGGGATATGCGGTGGAAATACTTCTTGGAGAGAATCCTAATAAATTCCTCGATGGTGGGGATGTTTGCTTCTCGATGAAGTTGTGCGTTGCGCGTAAACCATGGAGCTCCCTACTCCCCACACTGGACAGGCGTAAGTGAGTATTGGCCTAAGTATGGATTGGTATAACAATATTCCGTATTGTTGTTTCAGCGGAGACTTTCTATTAAGGATGGGATACAGCAATGCTAGTCTGGTATAGCTCTGATTTAGCTTTTTTTATGTCTATGGCCCATGCGAGTTTTTTGTCGAGGTAAACGCCAAGGTATTTGATCGCACTACCTGCAGGGTTCCACTCTATCATTTGGTTGTCTATTAAGATGTTCGGTGGAGTATTAGGTCGACGTAAAGTGAATATTTTGCCTCTGTTTTGGTTACATTGAGCTTTATACACCATTTATTGAACCACTCGGTGATCACGTTAAGGCGAGTCGCTACCTAAAAGTCGAACGACCTGTCAAGCTGGGAACCGATGCTGTAAACCTGTCAGAGTCGCTCAACCCCAAACAACCCTCCGCAAATAATTGATATTTACAACCCGTTTTATGACGGGAACTGCAGGAAGTGCAGAACTATTGCAAATAGTTCTGCACTTCTGCTGACGTTATTAATTAACAAAAAAGTGTCGGATTTAAAATAATTGAAACAGAGGAGTGAAATCTTTTATCTAACCGAGCTACTTTTGTCATAAAATTCGTGGTACTTCTTATATTAATACTTTGTGAATATTTGTGAATATCCGACATTTTCTTAGCATTATTTCATACTTTACAACAAATATTTCGCAATTTTGGCTCGGTTATTTCACTGGAAATTGTTCCTTCTTTCATATAAGACTACTTGCACCAAAATATCTTTATTAGATTTTGTGCTACAGGTGCAGGACTTTACATTGGAAACCCCATAAGAGATTTCGGTAGCGACTCGTCTTAACGCTGTCTTATAGTTGTTGAGTAGCTTAAAGATAGTTTCTTAATATTAGAAATGATAGAAAATCAATTAGCCAACGTCCACTTCGAAATATACATACTTTTTATAAATTCGACATTAGATATTTATACTTTTAATATTTTTTTAATAATTCGATTGTCTGTTCTTTTTTATGATATAAAAAATAATTTTATAAAAATCAACGCGTGGGTCATTTAAAAAGCCTTCGTGGGTCAGTGTCTGACCCGCGGGTCATAGGTTCGCCACCACTGATCTAGAACATTGTGGTATTTTGGAAAAGTTTGCGCAATCTCGTAAATCCTTTCGATTTTGCAACTTGGCGACTTTTCGTTCCTATCTTTTATAGAGCAGATGTTGAATCGCACCCGCTAACGGCATGTAGAAATAAAATATTATCTTTAATGTTTTCAAAAGAATCACAACTTTGATATGAAGATGGATATATTGTTGATTGGACTTTTTCTTTTCCTGGTTTCAGAAAATAAATGTCTTTATCACCCGAAGTTCAAACAATTGATAGTGCTAATAAAAACGACTCCTGCACACATAGAAACTAAGGAAGGTGTAAAGTCCTTTGTGTTTACGCATCGGCCATCTGCTATTGAAAAGCTTATGGGCACCACTCACGGTCTTCGACGACCACGTCGTCGAAGACGTCGGTGACGTGGTCGAGATAGTGATGCAATGCTTCATTTATTGCATAAACAAGTTCGAGTTCGAGATAGTTTATGTAATAAAATTATAAGTATCGTATTTCGTTAAAACTTTTTTATCACAATGAAAGACATTACTGGCTGCATAATACTAAATACTTCTAATTAAAGAAAGAGATTTCAGTCGATCTTTTATTATGAACTCAATGATTGTTTCTTTGCTTTTGGTACACACGTTTTAAAGAAATACGATAGTTATAATTTTATTACATAAACTATCTCGAACTCGAACTCGTTTATGCAATAAATTACAGCAAATGTAAACATTGCCTCATTATCTGGACCACTTCACCGACGACGTCGTCGCGACAAGACCGTGTGAGTTCTACATTAGGTCGGACTCCGGTCTTCACCTTTTATGGCATTCATTTTAGAAATGTACCGAATGTCTTCGATATTATATTCCTAGTTAGTAAAATAAATTGTACTTTCATTATCACTTTTCACATTTTATTTCTCTTATTATGCCTTTTTGTCAGGACAATAACGTCGATGTATAACGCAATAGTCAAGTGTAAATTTGTATCAGTACTTTCAGACTCTTATATCACTGAAAGGGTTAGTTATATGAAGAAAAGTCATAGGCCTTTTTTTTGTAGTACATTTTACGAATTCTCATAACAACCACTGTACATAATTTAGAGGCAGAAGACGATTACAAGGACGTCGAAAATGGTCTACAACTTTAGAAGGAACTAGAATAATTGTTCTACATTCCAAATAGCATATGGATTAGACCTACTGGGGTACCACATAATTACTCTACCTCCGCGGTGGTGTGGATAGGGTCGCATTTTTTGCAGGAGTACAATAATTCAAAATTGTCATAACTCATTTTTCTCCAAAACGGTATCTCGGTTCTCCAAACTTATACGAAGAAAGATCATAAGACGTTCTTTGTAGCACATCTTACGAGCAACATTTTTCATAATAGCACAATTTCCAAATCTGTAGTTTTCAAAATAATTGGAAAACATTGAACTTCCCCCCCCCTGTAAAAAATCTTGCAAACGCGATATGCACTAAAACTTTTAACAGCTTGTTTTTCGACCTAATTTTCCTGGTCTATTGTATGTATATGTTTAATGCTTAACTTCTACATCCTTAATAGACCTTTAGATCGAAACAACAAAAACATCTTGTAGGGGCGGCCACTTTGATTTCGCACGTGGGCGAAAAGCACTCCAGGAACGGCCCTGCACTTTGCTGTTGCTTGAGCAATAGCTTGCTTTCCAAGTGTTTTACAATGATAGAAATGTACATACATATTACAATATGATTGTGAATAAAAGTATTAATTTTATAACGCACGTGTAAAATGCATAAATACAAATTGTTTTAGATGCCTAAATTAACTGTAAATATAAGGGCACTGAGCATTTAAACGTTTTTTCTACTCCTACTAAATGATACATTGATTATACAGCATGTTCGTGAATTCTCTTGCAAAATGGAAAACTTTTTTATTATTGAGTTTCCAAAGAAAAGTCACTCTATAAAAAAAAAGTACAAAACGGCGTACAAGGTTAAGATTTGAAAAGTTCAACTTTATATCTTGAATAGTCATAGAAAAAGTATAGTGTTCTACTTGGGTGCAATGGCAATTACTCATGAGAATAAAGGTAATAAAATTATTTTACATTTTGAAGTGCTAACCTTGGCCTTCACTCAACATATTTCAATAGAACTTTAAAATGATTGCAGTATTTAACAATCAAACGGCACAGTTCGAATCAGTAAACATTCAACACGAATGAAAATATTAAACTTTGTAACAGCTTATATGCAAACTGATAACCGCAAGGAAGAACACATAGACAATAATAAACGTGAAATAAACTGTAGTTTGATAATTCATTTCAAACATGTTTTTTTTTATTTGCCCGGATTTTAAAAATCAAATGTTGGGTACGTATACTATAATAAATATAACTGGCGCCAGTGGGCATCGGCGGTATTAGTGGCGGTCGTGAAATGTTGGTTGATGGGTGGCGGTTAAGGTGGTTGACGGCTCTATTGTTGAATGCTATAGTAGGGTGTAACGTGTTTATAAATAATATCTATAGCAATTTATGCTATGCACTGTTAAATTAACGGGGTACGGACGTTTCACCCCCACCGTTTCGCCCACGACCGTTTCGCCCCCGCCGTTTCGATCCCAGCCGTATCGCCCCATAACCGTTTCGCCCTCGAAGTTTTACCTCTAGCTTTAGCCAGCTTCAGCTGTTTCCAGTTGCACTACGAGGAGGTAGCTAGAAGGATTCTCCTTGTGTTTTTGGTATTTATTTAAGGTTTTTAATTTTAATTTTCTTTATTAGATCTTAAAAAAAAGAAATTTAAGCGTCTATATCCCGACGTGCAACCGGAATAAATTCAAAATTCAATGTTGTACGCAATCCCACGCTAGTAATCAATAACTTGACGATTTTTAAAATTCTCAACGATTCTTTTCACATTGCCTCTATTTAACTACAGTGTTTTGCAAATGTCTTGTCTCGAGTAGGTGCACTGTTGCTTTAAGAATCGAAACACCCCTTATACAGTGTACGAAAGAGAGCGAATAAGATAGCGATGAAAGGCTGCCAGGATAAGATAGAAGCTTTAAAATTCGTTTTAAGCATATTTTATACAATAGTTTTAAACGGAAACGCCTACCACTTGGCTTAACTTGGGTAGGATAATATTTATGTTTCATTCTTTACCTTCAATAAACAGATGCAAGAATAGCGAGCCTGCTGAATTTAGTCTACTTATGAAAATTAATGGAATTTGACGTCCACGACGTAGTCTTCGACCAATATATGCATCTTCGAAGTAATTGGCTATGGGTACATCCTAGCTAAATAGAGGCAATGTGAAAAGAATCGTTAGAATTAAGAGAATTAAATATCGTCAAGTTATTGATTACTGGTCGGCAAAAAATTTTTTTCTTCTGCCCCTGACACCATTCCTGCTGATTCTTATGTAAAATGACCTCCTGAATCCGAATATGACCTCAGTTTCCCCCATCACACACCGTTTTCGGGGGATGGCCCCCCACCTATTTTGATCACTTTTCCATAATTTGGAGGGATGAAAAGGATTATTTTCGCCTTTACATTTCTTTTGAGGGGCTAGAGAGGTGAGAAGTTCTAAAACATTAACATTTGTAGCAAAGAGGTAGATTTTGGGAGGGGATTGTCGCCCTTAAATTGTAAAAAAATCATTAAAAATGATCGATTTTTCCGTTTTTTCCTCAATTTCTTCACTTATTTTCTACCTATTCTATTCTTCCAGCCAAGAGGGGTATTTGAGAGAGGATGAGGAAGGAGAGCCTCCCTCATCCTCTCTCAAACACCCCGAAATAATAAAAATATATAGCAGCAATATACATTATACAGGGTGTCCCATTAAGACGTAGTCTGACTTTGCCAGTGGTTAGATAACCATTAAAGAAAGATAATTCCTATAGACCATTTTTCTCGTACTTCTATACTTTTGGAGAAAAACGGCATCGAAGTTCAGCCTAATGTTTTCAAATTTAATAGTATGAATGCACATGACACATATTTTAAAGTTCAAGCTTCAAGGTGATAAACAATACTACTTCGAGAATGTGCAAGCTATCATAATAAAGTAATAACCCGTCTTTATTTTGGCCAAGTGTTTCGTGGAATAAGAACAGATAAATAAATAAGACACGTACTCGTGTTTAATATTATATTTCAAAAACGGTATTTTTGTTTTCTGCTTTGTAAGACAATTTCATATTCTTTTAATAGGTACATTAACGCCTATTATGTGTAATACAAGGTCTGTAAATAAAAAAAGTTTTCGTATTAATTTTGTTTACCGCCAATCAAATAAGATATTTTCGAAAATTTGCTGTAAGGTAATTTAGTATTAGTATTATTTGTTTTGATTAATAGATTCTTGTTCCTGATAACCGCGTGCCAGTTGTGTTATTTTTGGGCATACTGTACTGTATTATTTCCTACTATTTTTTATTTAAAATAATATTTATTCCCAGAAAGTACATACTATGTAATAAATAAAGTGTACCGATTTCTAGTGAAAAGCAATCAAATCATCACTGTAGATACCGTAAATATTCCTAAGAATTGTGACAATAATTGCACACAGCTGCATTAGTAATAAAATAATGAAAACAATCCCGCCGACTACGTTTATTTTGACTACATATTATGTTTGTAAACACTCGGCCGGTAGGGCCTAACAATTTGCAAATCCCTTACACTGCAGTTTTTAGTAAAATAGTATAACAGTATTTACTTATTTTTTAGGCATTGTTTTTATACTATGTAATCAAATTACCATCCATCAAGGTCATTCTATAAAAACATAAAAAGAAAGGTTTTACTAAAAGAACTGTGTACTACTGTATTTAGATTCTAGACTTCCAATAAAATAAATAATAAATAAAAAATAACAATACCTATTGATGGATAGATTAAATTATCGTCTTTACTTAATTATGTTTATTAACGAATAACAAAGCAAATTTAAAGTATCATTAAATGGGTCAGTATTAAAATGATGTAATTTCTGTCTGCATTTCCTATTATAATACAGGGGGATCCACCGGATAAACAGAACCTTTTAAGTTCTTCCAACACTATCCAAAATGGAATTTGCACCGTCTGCATCCTCGTGCTAATTCAACAGATGTCACGTTTTTACTGATGGTGTCAATTCCTAAAGAGCTTGCATTTAATCCTATTCGACTTAACATCTGACCTACATCAATTATACGTACTTTTCTGAAAACGTCGGTCAAAATTATTAAAAATTTGAACTTTCTCTAATCAAAAAACTTTATTAAGATTTTTTGTTCCAAATGCCATCAGAAATGCGGTGGTAAAGTCCGGTGTGTGGGCTATGAGACACCCTGTATATAGCAACAATAATAAAAATATATAACTACAGTTCGGAAGATTCACAATACACCGCGCGCCCGGTGTATTGTCCTGCACTGTAATCTTTATCTTCCCTCAGTACGTCTCTAGCGATCGTAGAGACGTACGAAAGCAATCAGCCGAATCCTGATGAAACCATTGATAAAATCAGTTATCATGAATATAATTGGAAAATTTCCGCTAACTTAAAAGTTGTTGCTCTACTCATGGGCCTGCAATCAGGCTTCACAAAATACTGCTGCTTCCTATGTGAATGGGACAGCCGAGCCCGAGACAAACATTACATCGTACGGAACTGGCCTCGGCGAGAAAGTTTTACTCTCGGCCAGAAAAATGTCTCTCATGAGCCTTTGGTCCCGAAGGAAAATATTTACTTGCCGCCTTTGCACATCAAACTCGTATTGATCAAACAGTTTGTCAAAGCACTGGACAAGACAGGTGATGCATTTCAATTTTTGAAAACTAAATTTCCTCGTCTTAGTGAGGCTAAAATCAAGGGAGGAGTTTCCGTGGGCCCCCAGATTAGACAACTTTTCCAAGATTCAACGTTTATTGAACACCTGAATCGAAAAGAAAAACGAGCTAGGCTTGCATTCCAAAACGTGTGTGAGAACTTTTTGGGTAACAACAAAAGTGATGATTATGTCGCTCATGTCGAGTAATTGCTGTCAGCGTACGAGGCCATGGGGTGTAACATGTCTCTTAAAGTGCATTTCCTTCACTCACACCTGGACTTCTTCCCTGAGAATTTAGGAGCAGTTTCGGATGAACACGGGGAACGATTCCATCAAGACATCAATAAGTTCGAGAGGAGATTTTCAGGGAAGTGGAATGCGAGCATGTTGGCAGAGTACTGCTGGTTTTTGGTACGAGAAACTTCTACCACAGGGTATAAAAGGAAAGCAAGCACCAAATGAAGGTAGTTCTTATTCTTATATCTTATTTATTTATTATTGTTTACATTTATTATTTTACTTTTTATTTATTATTCTCATAAAATTACTATCGGAAAGTAATAAAAATGATGGAAGATAAGGATTACAGTGCAGGACTAGTGACAAGAGCAATGCAAGTTTAAACTTGTCAAAGCATGAAAATTCCTGTGCAAACCTGCGCGCGCGGGGTATTGGAAATCTTCCGAACTGTTGCTATATATTCTTATTATTTGGGGGTGTTTGAGAGAGGATGAGGGGGGGGCTGGATGCTGGAGTAAGTATAAAATAAGTTAAAAAATTTGCGAAAAAACCGGAAAAATTGATCAATTTTAATGATTTTTTTACAATTTAAGGTGGCAACTCCCCCCTAAATCTACTTCCTAGTCACAAATGTTCATGTTTTAGAACTTTTCACTTCTCTAGACCCTAAGAAGAAATGCAACGGTTAAAATTATCCTTTTGATCCCTCCAAATTACGGAAAAGTGATAAAAATAGGTGGGAAGCCATCCCCCGAAAACGGTGGGTGATGGGGGAAAACTGAGGTCATATTCGGATTCAGGTCATTTTACATAGGAATCAGCAGGAATGGTGTCAGGGGCAGAAATTTTTTTTTGCCGACCAGTGTTACTTGCGTGGGATTGCGTACAACTTTGAATTTATTCCGGTTGCACGTCGGGATATAGATGCTTAAATTTCTTTTTCTTAAGATCTATAAAAAAATTAAAATTAAAAACCTTAAATAAATACCAAAAACACAAGAAGAATCCTTCTACCTACCTCCTCGTGGTGCAACTGAAAACAGCCGAAGCTGACTAAAGCTAGTGGTAAAACTTCGGGGACTAAACGGTTCGGGGGCAAAACGGTTCGAGGGCGAAACGGTTAGGAGGCGATACGGTTAGGGGGCGATACGGCTAGGGATGAAACGGCGGGGGCGAAACGGTCGGGGGCGAAACGTCCGTAAACCAAATTAACTTCTCTTTGGTTATCCTGTAGTGTTTAATTTATCTCTTACAAACATTTTGATAATTTTAATAATTTCAATGCAATTATTTTATAAATTATCTTGGTTAATAAGTGTTTTCGTCTCAAATACGGCTTTGCTAATAGACGTAAACAATAATAATCAACTGAAAGTAGATTTCTAAAATAGCTATATAAAAACCTGTTATGCAATATTTGTTATGTGACAATCGGTTAATTTAGCTGTTTACATACCGTGTAGATATATCATAAAAAAATTAACATTTTAAGTTTAAAATAGGTACTGAAACAATCCTATTTCATGATCTCAACAAAAGAAATGATAATTTTGAGCATTAAAACACAGATTGTGGACAATGATTTAGAAACTTCAATTACCAAAATGGGTTCCAATTTAAAAGAACATTTGCTAGTGCAATGCAGACACATGAAAATAAGCATCAATTTAATAAAAAGCCTTTCTCTTTTTAAATGTTTCCATTTCAAGATGAATCAGGTCTTAAAGACTTTCGTTTTATTTGGCATTCATGTTTCTACTGCTTTTGACTTTAATGATTTACCGTGGAAGGAGTAGAGAACGAAAGCTATTGGATGTAAAATATTACCTTTCACCTTTATTCGTGATGAATCCGTGCACTAACAACAATGTGACCCACTGAATTTGAAACATCGTGTGCGTAGTAGTATTATAAACAATGATGCGTAAAACGCGTCGTCAAGTCAAAATTACCTGGTTTACTTTATCTTTATTTTTTATAATTACCATTACTGGTACCTTCCTGTTAAATAACAACCAAAGAATTCATCAGTATTCAAAAACTACAACACCAGCAAACGTTGGACCGTCATTTTCTTTGGCGCCTTTAAAGCACGTGACAAAATCTTTGGCGGAATTGGGCCCTATGGATGAATTAAATTCTTATGTTCTATTTTTTAATCGTGTACCAAAGTGCGGATCTGAAATGTTGGTTTTACTTTTGCAGTGGTTGCAAGGATGGAATAATTTTAAACATGTTCGGCTAAAGGGCGGTGATAAAAGGAAACTAAATCGCATTGAACAAGTAAGTTATTGTTTGTTTGCTAATGTGAAAAGAAATGGGTGTGAATGGAGAAATCTAATTGTTGAATAACTGCCCTGAATACTTCATTTACTCTTTGTTTATTATGTTTGTGTGTTCTGTTTGTAGGAGGAACTAGTTTATGAAGTTACGGATTTGATAAGAAATCATGCAGTTCCACTAACTTTCGATCGGCATCTGCACTTTATAAATTTCACATCGTTTGATCGACAGTCACCTACTTACATCAATTTAATTAGAGACCCCGTAGAGAAATTAGTCTCCAGGTTAGTACAGCAGTCTAAGATTTTTTTTTATAAAATAAATTAATTTATCAAAAAACCAATTACTGAATCTTGAAAGATTGCCATCAAGAAAGACTAACGGTAACCTTTAATTCTAAATGCCAATACTTAGTAATTCTTCGTGATTTCCGCTTGTACGTTAATTTTTAATGCTATAGGATCGAAGATAAAATATAACTAATGCTTTTTGCAATGTATTTAAGAATGAGTCATCGTGATCGTTCCCACGATAGTTTTTATAATAATGAAACGATCTATTTAGATTTTTGACACGCCTATAGTTACGATAGGTATAGTACATTTCGCTGAAATGCCTTATTAAGCAAATTATTTCCTAATAAGATGAATACTTCCATTGTGTGATGGAGCTCCATCATGGTCAATGCTAATATTGTGTAAATTTTAAAAACAAATTATACATAATTTATTAAGGTTAGCAACTGATTTATTACAAACTAAACAATTGAAGAGAAGTTCACCTTAAAAATTCGACACATCAATATAAGCATAGATTATCGAATGTGTGTACGATTGATACCAATTCCGTATACCGAGGTCCTAGATTTAAAGCAGCTTTAATAATAATAATAATAATAATAATTGTTACTACCCATTACCTGGCGAACCAGGCCACACAAGCTATAATGGAGAGAGGGGCGATTATTACTATTACGCAGACCCAACGTGCGGCTGCAGTCGACTTAATAGACGATATTAGTACAAATCCCACATTTGTGTTACAGTTAAGGGAAACTGCAGAAAACCTTAACTAGAGCTGCTACCACTAGTGGCGTAACTAGGTAAGATTGCGCGCCCCTGCGAGACAGGTTTGCGCCCCTCTTATACAGGATGACCGATAGTCAAGGTTATATCCGCTGAAATATTAAAAGTAGAATAAAAAGTTAATAAGAGACTTGTTTAATATAACCTGATCTATAAAATATCCCAAACAACTTTTTTATGGCCAATTTACTTTCCGGAAAAATATCCAACTTTAATTTTTTTAATGGAACGTCCTGTAACTTTTTACGAAATAAAGATCAAAATAAACTTCTCCTTACAATAACATATTACAAGTGACTTTTTACGTTCAAGTTACATCTTACAGATCAAAAAATAAAATTATCAGATCAAGAATAGACAAGTCAGGTGACCTAGGAGGTCAGAAAACGGGTCCTCTGTTAGCGATCCGTTTTTGACCAAAATCATTTGTTAATGCGGCTCCATTATGATGTAGGGCTCTGTCGTGTTGAAACCACAAGTTTCGTCGTGTAAGATTGCTGTTTTGCAAAAATAATAAATTGTCCTAATTAACAGTTCAATCGTGAAAATGAGGTGTAAGATTTCGTTGCCACTGGCATGTAATGGATAATGGTATTGTTATGATATGGTATGATACTTATCCATACATTAATTGAAAAACGTACTTGCTAACTAGTTTCAACAGTTTTGCAGGGGTTCTCATCATCCTAATAATGTGAATTAAGCTTGTTAAAAACTTCATTTCTGTGAAAATTGAATTCGTTGTCGTTTCTCCTTACATTTTGGACGTTTTGAAAATGCATCAGTGGATAGTGTAATTTAACAGCAAAAGCCACTTGTTAAGAGAAACTTATTTAGAAGTTAATTCCGCAAAGATATACAGGACGTTCCATTAAAAAAAATTAAAGTTGGATATTTTTCCGGAAAATAAGTTGGCCATGAAGAAAATTTGTGTGCTATTTTATATATCAGCTTTTGCTAAACAAGTCTCTCATTTAACTCTTTCCTCTACCTTTAATATTTCAGCAGATATAAGTTGGACAATGAAAAATTAGCCACCCTGTATACAATTTATACGTAGGTAACTTTTGTTAAAATAAAATATTCAATAGTTAATAATAATTTATTAACGTAGAATAGTCCATAGAATTTTTTTCACCTCTAATGCTTGTTTTAAGATTTCTATTCCCAACGAAATAAAGTCGCCCCCCCCACGTCGTTTTAAAGACGTCTACGTACGTCCCATTATATGACGTCTTATGGACATCATTTATTAGTCATATGACGTCGTCGACCAATAATGACTTAAAAATAACGTCATTATAACCTCAGTGTGCTGGCTGGGAAACACCATGTAATCTTACATAGTATATTGTATGGTATAAAAGCACTAAACCTCATTAGGTTTTTCTGTTGATCCACAAGTCTAAGTTTCAAAAGACCGATATATGTCTGGCATATTGGCAGTGTAATATTCAAACTCTTATGAAGCAGAATAGCATCAACTCATGCAAACAGTATTACATATACATTTAGAGTTAACCGGTGTAAAAAGTATTTAATTAAAAACAGTGGCGTGCGGTGAGAATTTAGGCTAGGGAAGCAACCACGATTTTAATTATAATACACCTAGGTACAGGTGCGGATTAACGGGGAGAGAATAATTCCCCCCTCCCCAATTTAGAAATAAGTATACATAGAATAGAAACAAATAATGTTTGTTTAATTATTATTTATTAAAACAATTATAACAGCTTCTTGTTGTCCGTATGTTAATTTTAGGGCAGCCATTAAACCATATAACTATTATTTGGTAAGCTTGTAAGTTATAAAATGGCATGATTGAACATAACTTAAAATAGACAACGATTTGTACACAACATGCCACTTAATAATTACTTTACTTTTTAAAAGATGTAGTTCATTAATCATTTCTATGTCTGTCTCAAGTATCCGGGTGGCTTCTTACTGATTAACTTAAAGCATATACAATACAATATATTATTCTTTCTCTAGCAATCATTCTAAACGATTGTAATTTAGCTGCAATTTTCATTTGGTATTAATTTCAAAGACAACATCATAGCAACATGATTCTATATATTGACTGTCTAGCGTTCTCAGTTTGAATTACCAAAAGTGTAAATTCTAACACCGGCAAGAAATCTCCACATCTAAGTTCTATTCTTCTAAAAAGTATTTTAAATCAAAATACCCTTAGAAATGACCAAAGCCAATCTTGTCAACAATTTGGGTACCATTGCTAAGTCTGGTACGAAAGCCTTCATGAAAGCTTTACAAGCCGGTGCCGAAATTTCTATGATTAGTCAATTTGGTGTAGGTTTCTATTCAGCATATTTAGTAGCTGACAAAGTCACTGTGATCTCCAACCATAATGATGATAAACAATATTTGTGGGAATCTTCAGCTGGATGTAGCTTTACTGTATGCCCCGATCATGGCAAACCTCTTGGCCGTGATACCAAGATGGTATTACACATCAAAGAGGGTCAGAGTGAATTCTTGGAAGAACACAAAATCAAAGAAATTGTTAAGAAACATTCTTAATTTATGGACATATCGGCCATCCCATTACGTTGGTCGTTGAAAAGGAATTGAGTGATGACGAAGCTGAAGAAGAAAAGAAAGAAAGTGCAGAGAAGGAGGAAGATGAAAACAAACCAAAGATTGACGATGTAGGATGAAGACAAAGAAGATAAGGATAAGAAAAAGAAGATAAAGACTATTAAGGAAAAATACACTGAAGATGAAGAACTTAATAAAACTTAAACCAATCTGGACTTACAACGCTGACGACATCAATTCTTCAAATCACTGACTAATGATTGGGAAGACCATTTGGCTGTTAAACACTTCAGAGCTTTATTGTTTGCTCCTCGTTGTGTACCATTCGACCTTTTTGAAAATAAGCAACGCAACAATAATATCAAATTCTACGTTTGTCGTATGTTCATCATGGACAACTGCAAAGAGTTGATCCCTGAATATCTTAACTTCATTAAGGGTGTAGTCGATAGTGAAGATCTTCCATTGAACATCTCTCGTGAAATGCTTCAACAGAACAAAATCCTCAAGGTGATCCATAAGAACTTGGTTAAGGAACGCTTGGAATTATTCGACGAATTAGCTGAAAATAAAGAGTGGTCATGACAAACATGACAACAAGTCAACATGACCCAAATAAGAACCACCCTAATATATATAGACGAGCTATTTTGCTATAATTTACAAGTACATGAACCATTTTTCTTACGCTTACTTTTACTTTAGTTTATGTTTGTCTCATAAGATTTGAATGAAACAGAATTTGGAATATTAGTTAACCACGATACAACAACAAAGTTAAAAATATTAAGAAATTAAAGAAAAAATTAATATCAGCTGCTTTACATTAACTTGAAGTTTATTTTACCAAAAAGATTGTAATAGACAAACTATTTGATATGAATAATTGATACTGACAATTTTAGGTACTATTATGCTAGAATAAAGAAAACTTTACCAACAAGTACTATAGATGAGTGCCTTCAGAAAAGGCATCCAGAATGCACATTTAAAAATGGAAAACCATATGATTTCTCTATTCCTTATTTTTGTGGTCAAGACCCACGATGCAGGTAAGTAATACTAAATGCTTAACAATTTTAACATATACCAAAATACATCTCTTGATCATTTCAATTGTTAGATAATGTTTCCGACAGAAACTGTATAGTATTTTTCTTTATCATGTTACATGTATGCTTATATGCTATAGTACTTACAATATAACTAATATTTTTATTAAACTTTCTTGGAACCCTTTACTATTTTTTAAATATTTTTTAATAAAAACATTCTGTTTAGGTCTTTAGGAAGAATACTATTTAAAAATATTAGTACTTACATTTCAGATGGATTTGGCCAGATATCGTGTCTAACATAGCTTCTTACTGAGACTAATCCCTTTCCTTTTATTGATTGTTTATAGACAGGTTGTTAACAATTTTTATGTTTTTGAAATGGCTCCCATACATGAGGATAGATATAAAAATTTCTCGAACAAGACGGAAAAAAACAACTTTTTGGGGAAAATCGTATTTATTTTTCTACATAGTCTCCTTTCGGCTCTATACATTTAGTCCAACGCACGATACACCCACAACGGTATGCCAGCTTCACGACCAAAACTCGTTCTCCGCGCGCATGTGACGTCGCTGCAAAGCAACTTTCCAAGGACTCTAACTTTCCTCCCATTTGATCTCTTCCAGCTACACAGTACGGTGGGTGTATGTTAGGAAAAGCGGCTTTAAATAATTAATTTTGAAATTCCTTTTGTTTTGGTGAGTGTAAACTTGTGAAATATCGAAGATAACAGGTGAAATTCTTACACACAGGTATATATCGAACAGTATGCCTGGTTGTGCTGTTACTGACTGTTGCAATTATAACAGGAATACAAAAGTAACTGGTATAAAATACTTTCGATTCCCAAAGAACGAAGAACTTTCAAAGCGTTGGGAAATTGCTTGTCGAAGAAATGATAAAATAAATCTAAAAAATGGTAAGAATTTTTAGAAAAATTATAAAATAACATGGCGGAGAGGATACTTCAATTATTAATCAAATTTTTATCACTATGATACATTTGAATGTTGCCTACAGGTTTTAATTTCTTAAGTAACATTGGAAAGAAGAATTAGAAATAGACGATGAAAATGAAATGCAAGCAGAACCTACAGAAGAACAAGAGACCACAATCCATGAAAAAGAAGTCCTAGAGGTCGTAAGGAAAATGAAAAAAGGAAAAGCAGCAGGCACTGACCAAATTGCACCGGAAATGATAACAAATCTAGGAGAAAAGGGTTTAAAGATGATGACATACCTATTTAATATGGCCCTGGACAATGGAGAAGTCCCCGATGATTGGAAAGTGGGAGTCATTATCCCAATATTCAAGAAAGGCGATTCGAAGGAGTGCGGTAACTATAGGGGCATAACTCTGATAAGTGTGGTAGCCAAAGTTTATGAGAGAATATTAGAAAAGAAACTCAGTGAAAAAATTGAACACCAACTGGAAGAATCGCAGAGTGGGTTCAGGAAAGGCCGTAGTACCCAAGACCATATATTCACCATTAAACAACTTATGGAAAAAACCAATACAAATAGAGAAGTGTGTCTAGCTTTTCTAGATTTAGAAAAAGCATTCGACAGAATACCAAGAAAAATGATATGGGAGAGCCTAATCAAAAGAGGAGTTGATAGAAAACTGAGGAAAAGCATAGAAAGTCTATACAAAAACAACAAAAATTACGTCAGATCTAACAATATGCAATCGGAAGATTTCCCGGTGAAAGAAGGATTAAAACAAGGAGGAGTTCTAAGTCCGACACTGTTTATAATAATTATGGATGACATAATGAAAGAAATAAAAACTAAAGTAAGCAAAGTAAACGTGGGTTACAGAAAATTAAGGCAGGTCAAACTAGCAGATTGTGCATTTGCAGATGATTTGATGATATGCGCGGAAGGTGAAAGACAGCTAAGAGAAAATTTAATGCTATGGGAAGAGGAATTAACCAAAAGAAAAATGAAAATAAACACAGAAAAAACAAAAGTCATGACAATAGGAAAAGAAAACAGAAACATCGACATAAGAATTAAAGGAGAGAAGCTGGAACAAGTTGAAAGTTTTAAATATTTGGGTGTCATAATACAAAGAAATGGCAAAATGGAAGAAGAAATCAAAGACAGAATTAGAAGTGCTGCAAACATGTATCATGCCCTTAGCAAAACGTTTATAGGGAATAAGGAGATAAGCACAAAAACAAAAATGACGATATACAAAACGATATATAGACCGATTTTGACTTACGGAAGCGAAAGCTGGGTACTAAACAACAGTTTGACAAGTAACATCCAGGCCATGGAGATGAAATATTTGCGTAAGGTGAAAGGAGTAACACGAAGAGACAGAATAAGAAATGAAAAAATACGCGAAGAACTGAATATAGAACCTATCTCAAAAGTTATTGAACAGCAACAGCTCAGGTGGTTCGGGCACCTAGTTCGAATGAGCGATGATAGGCAAGTGAAAAATATATGGGAAGCAAAAGTGCAGGGGAAAAAGAATAGAGGTAGACCTAGGAAAACATGGGACAGTTCGATAGTGAAAGCATTGACCGCGAGAAATATAAGATGGAGTGCGGCAACAAAACTAGCAAAAGACAAAAACCAGTGGAAAAAGTTTGTATATGAATAAGAAATGTAGCGCTGTAGCTACAATTAAGTGTACTGAGTGTATTAACATTACATTTAATATACAGTGTATTAAGTGTACTGAGTTAGAATAAGTGAGATATGTTAAGTGAGATATATAAGTTCCCAAATAGTCTTTGTAAATTATTGTAGTTATGTATACCTTTACACCAACTGGTAGAAAAGGTTTATTGATTATATATATATATATAAGTAACATTGGCTTTGTAATTAATAAAAATAAACAATTTTAAATTTAGTGATATGGTAACTTTCGATTATTTAGTATCTACCTATATATTATTTTTCTAAGTACCTCCCTAACAAATTTTACTATTATATATATTTTATAGAAAGCATAACAATCCATATCGGCGGTACATGATTAGTAAATTGTTAAAATTTGGAATATTTCTGAATCAAAATAAAATAAATCGTTATATGCACCACGGGCAGGCAATACGGGCATAATTATAAATAATAACATTCCCTCATACTATAATTTATTAATTATGCCTTTAATATTAAGTGGCTAATATTAGAACGATTATCAAACGTCATACTTTACTAACCATTGTCATTATAAATGAAAAAAACATCATTATACATAAGAACGTAATGCGAAACAAGCCTGGTTTGCTTCGCACTGACGTCACAAACCAGAGAAGGATAGACTATCGAGCTGCGCGTTGTCATACCGTTGTGGGTGTATCGTGGTCCAACGCTTTTTAAGACCCTTCAACCCTTCACAAAAATAAGAACTATCCAAACCTTCAAAATATCCATTTACAGCTTCGATGATTTCAGTATTCGATGAAAATTTCTTTCCGGCAAACCATTTCTTGAGATTTGGGAACACGAAAAAATCCGACGAATAGGGTGCATGTTCAATTAACTGGAATCGTAGTTCGTGCAATCGTAGCTTTGCCATCGCAATTGCCGACTTGTGGGATGCGGCGTTATCCTGGTGGACAAGACCTTTTTCTTTGCCAAATGAGGCCTTTTAGCTTTGATTTCTTTGTTCAGTCTGTCTAACAACGATGCATAATACTCGCCCGTTATTGTCCTCCTGTGTTGCAAGTAATCAATAAAAATTATTCATCGGGAATCTCAAAATACGGTAGCCATGACTTTCCCAGCAGACGGAATTGCCTTATTTGGAGTTGGCTCACCACGTTTTGTCCATTGCTTTGACTGCTCCTTGGTCTCCGGAGTGCAGTGGTAAATCAACTTTCGTCAAGTTATAAAACGTCGCAAAAATCTTTTTCATTACGTTTGAACATGTCTAGACATTGCTAAGAAATGGTCATTCGAACTCGCTTTTGGTTGATTGTCAGCAGACGCGGCACCCATCTAGCACTAAAGTTTCTCATGTCCAAATATTGATGTAAGTTGCAATGTACACGGTCGTATGAAATGCTTACTTTCTTTGCTATCTCTCTCAACTTTATTCGGCGATCCTTCAGCACGATTTCATGGACATTTTCAATTGTTTCTTCATCGGTAGCTGTTCTTGGTCTGTCAGAACGTGGTGCATCCTCTACGCTTGTTCTACCGCGTTTAAATTAAGCAACCCAGTTTGCAACTGTTGTATATGAAGGCGAAGGCTCACCATGAACTTCATCTAACTCCGTTTTTATTTGTTTAGCAGTTAAACCTCTAAAAAAGAAATATTGTATTGCTGCACGGAACTCGTTTTTATTCATGATTAATGCACAAATTGTTTACTTGAATCGATAGTAACGGCGTGTGCTTATATCCAATCTGTTTGAACATTGGCCGACTGCTGTACAAGCAATGGCGCTTTCAAAACAAATGATCAGCATGCGCGCATAACGCCATCTTGTGGTTCATTCTAGAAACATTCCGATCTATCCTTGTATATTAATTTTTTTTATAATTAGTTATATGTTTTGTAATTTTATAAAATAAACGTCAATCATGCTTTCATCTAATAATCTTTACACTTTTACAATTTTAACCTGAAAGCATTACCACTTTCATACATCAATATAACCTAATGTAAGTAATAGAACTCTAATACAACTTTTTCTTCAGATTACTAAATGATGAATGGGCTTTAAGAATTGCAAAAGAAAATGTAGAAAGATATTTTCCAGTAGTTGGTGTTCTAGAAGAATTAAATACAACTCTTGAAGTCCTTGAACACAGAATACCCTACTTCTTCAAAGGCGTACACAAATTATACTACAGAGATTTATTGCGTAAGTAACTTAACACAATTTAAATTATTTAACAATAATGTTTCATAAATATTTTCAGAACCGCATCGAAACCGAAACCGAAAGAAACCTAAAATCACTCCTACTGTACAACAATACCTGAAGAATAAGTTAATAACTGAATATGAATTTTATGAATGGATTAAAAAGAGGCTATTTAGACAATTACAAATTATTCATGGTGATCATTCTTCTCATTTTAAATAATAGACAGAATTAGTGTAATGTTTATCATTTCAATATGTAAATCAAACTATTATGGCATAATTTATGTTATATTTGTCATGATAGTATCTACAAAGAAATCAAGAAAGACTACAAACCATGTGATCAAAACAATTCTTCACATAGCAATAACACTGCATATAATAATGTCGCGATTTGTATGCACTAATATTGCCGAAAATACATAGTGAGTTAGCATAAACATGTGGCATATAACAACAAATTATAAATCGAATACATGTCAACAAGCAAAACACCCAATTTCTATTGCTCTTATATAATGAAAGAGCCTTTGTCCTTAAGTGTGCTTTAAGCTGATATATATTATTGATTTAAAAAAATGATTCAATTCTTAATTCATCCATCTATCATCTAAGTGGAATAGAAGCCAACATTAACAGAACAGAAGTTTATATGTATTTGGTCTTTTATTGCGCATACCCCTTACTCTCATGTTAGTTTCAATTCATACTGCAAAAATTGTTCTACATATCCACAATATTAATCACGAATTATTCTGAATTTAAAAATGTTGGTGTCATAGCCTATTGTAAATAAGAAGCAATTAGTTACATCAAAGAAGTTGTTTGTTGATGATCGACTTAAAATAAGTAAAGGCAATCAGCAGGATTCATTGGGCCTACCATCTGGAAGTGCTGCAGAACAACTAAAGATATCCATTATTAAACATCCATAAAAAATATTCAGTATTAATTACACAGCCACACAAAAAAAAAATTTTTTTTGGGTCTGGAGATCAGACCATGTTTTCTATATGTTTTTGGGGTCGCTGAAACCGAATCCGAAGTCCGTTCTACCCAGTGATGTGCCGTATAATTTACATCAATTCTTTATGCATTTTATTATGCGTCAACAATTAATTCTTTACGTCAAAAATGTAAATAATGTAAAGAAAGTAAAATGCATATAAAAACGTAGAATTTGAGTTTTTAAATTTTTTTATTAGAATTAGAACTTTTAATCTTTTATTCTTTTTACACATTCAATAAAAGCTACATACATATTTATTTTAATTAAAGAAAACTCAAATCCCGCATACAGATCAGTATTTTGTTTTCTACCAACCATATTGATCTATACCTGTTATAGGTAAACAACATATAAACCATTGATTCATTCACATCACAAGTTATAAATTACAATAACTAATAACACATGAAACTAACAAGCGTTCAAATAACCTGTGTTCAAGTTGGCTGGTGTTTGCATTTGTCAGCGTTACCGTATGTTGTGACTAGAGCCACAGCTGGAGCTCTAATGTCTAATGTCAAATGTCCTTTTACCTATTTTCATTTATTAATTAGTTCGTAGCTTTCTGACATTTGTAAATAGGGTTATGTTCCAATTGTAACATATAAGCTGCGCCCTATGTTTGAAATTTTTCCATAGGCCACTTGACCACAGGTTTTTTTCGAACACCCGTTAGATTGATTGATATAAAAACATAACCTAGAATTTTTAGTTTTTTACATTCTTTACTGATTATTTACATTCTCTACTGATTATGTACATTGTTTACATTATTTACTTATTATTTAATCCAAATGTAAAGAATGAATTCTTTACGGGTAAAGGCACATCACTGGCTTTTACCCCATCACGTCAGGTTTTTGACATAACCTCAAAAAGTTTTCACAGCCACACAAAAATTAAAAACAATGCTGGCCCAAGGGTCAAGCCATTTTTCCTATATTTTTTGGGGTCGCTGAAACTGAATTCGAAGTCCATTTCACCATATCATGTCAGGTTTTTGGGAATAAAACCATGTTTATTATATGTTTTTGGGGTCGCTGAAACCGAATACTAAGTCCGTATTACCCCATGATGTCAGGTTTTGACATAACCTCAAAAGTCTTCACAGCCACACAAAAATAAAACACAGAGCTGGCCTGGGGGTCAAGCCATTTTTGCTGTATGTTTTTGGGGTCGCTGAAACCGAGTCCGAAGTCCATCTCACCCTATTATTTCAGGTTTTTGACATATCCTTAAAAAATCTTATAATCCAAGCCCAATTAGCTCCCCAAATTGGAATTTATGGTTATAGGGTAAAGAGGTTATGGGGTCAAGGAGTGAAGGGGTCAAATGGTTATAGGGTTAAGAGATTATGAGGTTCAATATATTAGATATAACGGGCTAATTGGGCTTGGATTATAAGATTTTTAAGGTTATGTCAAAAACCTGACCTGATAGGGTGAAATGGAGCCCCAAAAACATACAGAAAAATGGCTCGACCCCCAGGCCAGCATTGTTTTTAATTTTTGTGTGGCTTGTTTTTGAGGTTATGTCAAAAACCTGACGTGATGGGGTAAAACGGACTTCGAATTCGGCTTCACCGACCCCAAAAACATATAGAAAACATAATCTGATCCCCAGACCCAAAAAAAAACTTTTTTTGAGTGGCTGTGTTATAACGCTTGTCCCAGATAGTTTTGCATGGTTTTTGAACTAAGCTAAAAATACATAGAAACAATTTTACTTAGATTGATATTTATTACATAGGAGGTGTGTAAATTAAGTAATGAGACTGATTTTTTTCAATTTTTTTATTCGAATAGAATAGACAATTCTATATTGTCTCCCTTAAAATAACTTCCTTGGGAAGCCACACAATGCTGGAGACGGTTCTTCCAATCCTCATAGCAGTGCTGGAACTCGGATACTGGAATAGCCTTCAGCTGGTTGGTTACAGCCGTTTGAATGTTTTTGAGTGTCTCAAAATGAGTTCCCTTGAGGTGATTTTTCAATCTCGGGAAGAGGAAAAAGTCACAAGGACATAAGTCAGGCGAATAAGCAGGCTGAGGAGCCACAGGAATGTTTTTACTGGCCAAAAACTCGTTTATTGAAATTGCTGTGTGACAAGGCGCATTATCGTGATGCAACACCCAGCTGTTCTTGATGTTTGGTCTCACACGAATAACCCTGTTTCGAAGTTTTTCAAGAACCTCTCGGTAAAAGTGTTGATTGACCGTTTGGCCTTGAGGCACAAACATTTTCATCGGTTCTTGAAGATGAAGGCCTTCCGCTGCGTGGTTCATCTTCAATAGACTCTTTTCCTTATAAAAATACCTTAAACTACCGAAAAACCTGGATCCTTGACAAAACACTGTCTCCGTAGGCCTGCTGAAGTTTTGCAAATGTTTTCGTTGCACTGTGCCCAAGACTGAAGCAAAACCTGATAGCACACCATTGCTCGAAATTGATGTCACTCATTTTTAGAATGCACTAGAAAAAACTGTTTCACGAAAAAAATCGCTATGGACAACCAAATGACTTTAGCGAGTTCAAACTCGTACTGAAGGCGTATCACATGTTCACCTGCCGCTCCTCCAAGTCCCGCGTCCCAAGTGTTGCCAGATCGAACGCTACGTTACCAGTCTCATTACTTAATTTACACACCACATTTACTAGGCACACTAGGCTAATATTTACATTATAACGAATTTACTTTTCGTTTACCAATGGTTTTCTACTAAACAATCTGGTTGCTATTCCATTCCCCCTTAATATAATTATTATTACAGTCCAATATCTCTCAATTGAGCAAAGTTATGGTGTGGTGGACAGGTTCATTTTTTTGTATGTAATAGATATTATGGTATAGTAAACAAAAAGATTATAGGTTGGCCATCAAAAGAATATTTCCAATTGACACTCAAATACAAGGCACAAACTGCATATCAATACCATATTTTGGCAAAATATCAGGAAATATTGACAAGTTACGTTACTTTCTATATACATTGCATACGTCGTGATTTCAAAGCATGCTTCTTTGTTTGTAGCCAGTCAGTGAGTCGGTCAAATAAATACCGATCTAATACAAGTCTGCTGGCCTGGTACCAGGCTCTATTAAAACGCTGTGTTACTATATTGTTCTAGCAGCAAGCAACAGGCTAATTTGATAAGTGTCATCTGTCATCAGATGGTTTCACAGACAATTGCAGCATTAGTACTCAAAATGACTTGAATTGGGGCGGTTTGTTGAGTGTTGTCTTTATGTTGATATATTGTTGTTCTAAATTCATTAAACGAACATGAGGCCTGTTACACAAAGAAGATCAATGCATGTTTTCAGCATAATACTTCACTATAAGCTAGGTAAAACTTTTATGTTGAATTGGAAAAATATTTTAGACATAAAACGAATAAATGCGCTATAAAGCCCTTTCTCTACCATAGAGATTTGGTACACTTAAATGAGACAAATCAAAACACACAAGAACTCTAAACAAACTGCATATTAGCAATGAAATACTTTCGCTTTATTAGGCAAGATCATGTGCCACCACTTAAACTTGACAGTTAAAGTACACGACATACATATTGGACTTAATTTTTGTAAAAAAAACAAATGCAAAATGTACTTGATAAAAGTGAAATAGACGTATTTGCAGATTCAGGTGGTAGCGGTTCATTCAAATATAAGGTTAAGTTTAATATTGTACAAGCACTAAATGGCAGTCAATGCTGAACTCACTAGATCAATCATTCTTTATCGCTTGTTCTTATCATATTAAGAAAAGATAAAACATATCTGGTTGCCTAAACTAACATCAGTTTAAAAGGCGTGCCTAAAAGAAGAAACAGACTCGAAAGGACAAAAATATACTTCTGTCCTTTAGATGTTGGCTTCAATTCTCTATGTTGCATTAAGATATGTGTCTTTATAGATATTTAGCTAGTATACTAACATATCATATATTAATTAAAAGTAACCAGTGGTTTATATATTTGGATCCCCCCCCAAGCTAATTAACAAAAAATTGTCTGTATAAAACAATGTATAAGTGGATGATATAAGCGGAATTTTAGAAACTAGCATAGTATACTCAAGGTTGGTTTTAACTCATCCTGGCTTTATTTTTATGAATGATAACGACCCTAAATATATGTCAAATGTATGTAAATAGTACCAAAAGACAAAACTCAAATATGATTTGGCCCGCTCTCATTCAGCTACCCGATCTAAATCCCCTACGAGCACGATTGGCTCATCCCTGATTCATCCGAAAGAAGATCTCTGAAATATTCTAGAAGATGCATGGAGATCAATAACACAAGAAACTATATCACAAAGTTAATGGAGAGCAGTGGCGGATTTACGCATAAGCAGTGGAAGCAGTCAATTCAGGCCGCCAAGTCAGGGGGCCCGGCAGAGAACCCTTGCCCAGGATGGCAGTGGACACGTGACGAATAAAAATTATTGGTATGGCAACTCACTTGGTCGCGAAGAGTAAAAGATGTGAGAACAACAGTTCGTATTTCGTAACGGAATATACTGTTTCGCAGCAGACCTACAAGGCATGTACTATCCCATACATTCGGGGAAGGGGAACTGGAACTGTACCGTGCTTTCAAATGGGTGAAATTCCTTAATGTCATTTGTCAACATTTCCCAATGTTGAAACAATTTAAAAAAAAATCTTAACATTAACGATATGTAATACAACTGGACAACGATCCTTCTCCGTTCTTAAACGTGTAAAAGATTATTTAAGAAATAATCTTGGACAGTCATTGAAAAAATTTATCAGTAATGTTTATTAAAAATGACATTACGCAAAATTTATGTTTTGAAAATATTATTGATATATTTGCTGCTTCTAAAAGCAGAACAGCTCCATTATAAATGAACTGATTATGAAATAAAATGTATTTCTGAAATAGTACATAAAGTAGAACTTTTATGGACTCATCTGTCACAATGACATGCGTCAAAACTGACTTTTATGGACTCGTATGCCATTTTTAATTGCATTGTTTCATATGTATTAGAGTATGTCACACACAGCCACGTTGACTTAGTTCTTGACTTAGACTCTACTGTTATTAAAAACACATTTTATATTTAAAATTCTTAACTTTACGATTTCAAAAAACGTAATGTACACCTTCAGCAGGCACTAACATTGATTTTTTATCATTCATTATGGTTGTTCAACAACCTCCATATTTGTGATAAAAAAGTACAACTTCAGTGCCTTGGTATACAAATAACTGATTTATCTACGACCAGTATAGAAAATTACACATTTCCCACAGTCTAGTAACGATGAAAATGACTTATTGCTCATAATCTCTAAATTGTACGGAAATTACCGTGGGAAATTATATCGCATTTTCAGTGATTTTAGTAAAATGCCATAGATGTCAGCACATGCAGTATTTCTAATTATTTGAAATATATAAAGTTATAAATTTTAGATGAAGGTTAATTTATTTTGTTTAATTAATGTTTTACATTAAATTATATTTTGAATGCAAATCCATATAGAAAAAATTATGTGCCACTGTGTCGACAACCAACATATAGTTATTATTACCATATAAAGTTATTACAAAAATTGTTATTGAATTAAGGGTCTACAATACGTAGGAATTTATGATAGCTAAAATGCTTTTCGCTCTATACTTCTCATTCAATTATTTCTTAAAATTCTCATACCCTACTTGAACCAAAATAAAGAAGAAAGTACATTCTACGCTGCTTTTTGCTTTTTTAGATTTAAGAAAACAGTTTACAAGAAAAACTGATTGATGTTTAAAAAAAATCCTAAAATATTAACCAAGGGTAATTCTGAAAAAAATCAAAAGCACTTGAGTAGCTTATTAATCATACTTCACTTTGCTTTTTGTTTCATTTTAATAGATGAATTAATCAATAATAAAATCAGGAGACGAATAACTGCAAATCAATTTTCTTTGGATTTTTAGTTATTATTGGTGTCAAAAGAGGCCACTAGATTTGCTAAATACTGTAAATACTAAACGTGGTTCCGCCTTACTACTTTAGAAACATGCATTCGATGCGAGAATAGACCGTGTGAATAAAATGTAGCAAATGCTATTATTACACAGTTAATCTTTTTTACTAATTAAATATCGTATCTTTCATCCTTTATTAATAGATGTAAAAGCATTTGCTGCATTGTAATCATATCGCCCATTGTTTCGCACGTGGATGTAACGCGGTTCGGGTCATTTTTTTTTCAAATACAATATTTATAAAAAGGAATAATTACATAAAAGTATCCCTTACTTTTATAGTCATTGGGTGATATGAATAAAATGTAGTAAATGCGTTTACTTTTATAAAGACTACTTACTTTTCTTACTCTTTACTTTTATAAAGATTACTTTTAAATAAAGAATGGAACACATGATTTTTAATTATTAAAAATGAATCATAGTAAAAGCATTTACTACATTGTATTCATATCACCCATTGTTTAAATTAAACTATGTAGTATATTTATGTTAATCAAAAATAAAACTAAACGATTAAACATACTATGATATATTTAATTGTAAAGCATAAATAAAATCGAATATCAGCTCTAATGGTACTATAGAATAAAAGTTCTGAATAATTTATTTATTCGAATAATCTAGATAATAATTTATTCGAATAATGCCCAGCACTGGTATGTATGCATATGCCTGTGCGCCATGTAAATATGAGCCCTGTCTCACATGAATTTGATCACGCAATAAATTTTGTTTTTGACATTTTAATTTTATCTTGTATAAAGTGATATGTTTGTTTCGAATATCATGCACAATCAAAAACATAATTGTTTAATTACTGATAATTATTTGTTGAATGATAAATATTAATTACAGAAACATACAGTGGTGACCAATTCATCCGAATCAGGGCTCATATGTATATTATGCAAGAGAAAAAGAACTGAAGAAGGTGTAGGGAATGTTACTCAATATTGTCAAAGATTACGGATGCCAATAAGATATAGAGAACAACAAGGAGATATTATCTGCTTGTCCAAGGTGTTCAAACAATCTACACTTTTGCATGGAATGTTTTCTAAGGTTCACAGAGTAAAATGCAACTCGCTATGAATATTTCAAGGCATGTGATTTCTTTATTTTTTATATCTATAACTCTCTCGTTTATATTTGTGATAGATAAAGGCTCAGTACACTTTGCCATGCAGTCAGATGGGCACGTTAAGCAGTTGATCTCGTCAAGCACAGAAACATCTATCCGTGGTTGTCGTTAAAGCTAACACGCCCTATACCATGCACCAGTATGTATCTACTTCAGTGGTTTGGCAATGTTAATTACAATTAACATTTATACAATACAATATTAATATTAGCAGTGTATATCAGTGTACAGTATTTAGAGTTCAATAATGAGAGGGTTGAAAACAAATATTAAGCTGTGTATATTAGTGCGTGCAGATGACCTACTCTGTGTGAATAATATATACGCATATGGCACTCTACGTGTTAATCACATTGTGAGATTGTTTTGTTCATTCTCACATATTAAAATAATATGTACTATTAAGTTTGTGTTCAATATATTTAATAAGACTGTATTATTATTGTTAACACATTTATTTACGTGTATTTAATGCATAATTGTAGATAAATATATTTAAAAAAGAACATGTAAGCTACACATTACAAATGAAAAAATAAAATTCAACAATTTATGCTTTCAGAAAAGAATATCATGTTCATGTATAAATAAATCATAACAAGCATTAAAACCGTCAATCATTTCTTTTTAGGATCTTTCAAACCAGCACCAGCGTTGAATTTGAAAAATATGATATCACCGTCTTCTACAACATAGTTCCTTCCTTGTTGCCTATATTTTCCCGCCGCTTTGACTCCTGTTTCAGAACCCTCTTCTTTGAAATCGGCAAACTTCATCACTTCAGCCATGATAAAACCTTTTTCAAAGTCGGTATGGATTTTACCAGCTGCTTGGGGCGCTTTTGTGCCTTTCTGTAACCATTTATACAACGTTAGCTTTCAGAATCAAAGTTGTAGGTGGCGTTGCAATCAATAAATGGATAATAAATTCGTCTAACTTTAACATAAGGACCCCTTTGGCAGTGAACACTTTTTATATCTACTCGGTGTGTATTCTTATGCAAATTTGGAGACAATTTTAGGGTAAGGATAATTTAACCTACGCGCCGACGATTTATATAAATGCGGCTTTTATGGTTATTTCGACGCATTTTACGTTTCAAAGTTTAAATTCTGAAAGTTTCACGACGCGTTAAATTTAAAAATAATACCAACCTGTATTGTCCAAGCTTTGACTTCATCTGCTCCCGCCGTGAAGAAATATTCCAACTGTAGCGCCTTGTATCCCTGAAGAATAATTTTGTCTAATGCGCTGTAAAAACAAAAATATCACTCTATTATTTGTTAAAATTAAATTATGTGCAGCAATAAAAGTCGAAATGATACTAAAGTGTAGGTTTCAAAACAGAAATCAAATTAAGTGTGTCGTTCCCGAAGAACCGAAATTATAATCATAGAGACAATTTAAAGCCACCAGTCGTCGAACTCCCGAAGAAAAATATGATTATTAGAAAGAAAATTGTAGGGTCACATACGAAACAACATGATTATATCCGAAAAGTAAATTAAAAGGGGGCGAGTGTACATGCTTCGGTTTGAATATAGGTATTTGAAATTCGAGACGGGTACATTCAGTTAAATATTGTCGGATATTATGTCTTTTATTTATAGTACGGAGATTCGCGGAAATTCATGTGGATTGATAGTGATACAGTTACCATGTATTTGAAACATTATTCGTAACTTTTTCATTTAACTTCTTTGCAAAATATCCAGCAATTATAAAAGAGCGCGTCACTGCACAAATGCGATTTTGATAGGAAGAAGATGGAAGTTAAAGATATCTTAAGTTATTTTAATTGAAATAATTATAGTAGAGTTACCATCTCTTCAAATCGATTCCCCGAAAAATATAGCGCTAGATATTCAAAACAAATTCTATGATCTCAAAATCAGAAAAAATCCTGCGAAATGAACTGGATCAGCAGATACACGCTCGACTAATATAAGCTCATCCCAGCCAGCACACTGACGTCATAATGTCGCCATTTTTTCGGCAGTAACGACGTCAAATTGTTGTAAAACTGACATCATTATGTCACAGCCCAAAGACGTCAATATAAGACGCCATTAAAACGTCATATACTAGGACTAAGGCAGGAATTATAAATAAATAGTTGAATATTGGAAATAATATTTATTATTATATACTACAGTCAAAACATCTCTATATTGTGACCACCTGCTTAATATGACCAGTATTCCTTGGCCCCTGCTAAAATAATATCTTTTTAATGAAACTTGTACATATTGTATTGTACGTCCAAAAGACGTCGTTTTGAAGACGTCTACGTACGTCCCATTATATGACGTCTTATGGACATCATGTATTAGTCATATGACATCGTCGACCAATAATGACTTAAAAATAACGTCATTATAACCTCAGTGTGCTAGCTGGGATATGTTCCAACATCATATGGAAAAACTTTTTACAATCCATATTTTATTGCTTCCTAATGCGCCGGATCATTAAAGTGCGGCTTTGAAAATGAACTTTTTCGGCTTGGGTTCTTGTAGTACGAGAGAAGGCTGTTTCTTACTTCGATTGTTTCCGTGCCACCAAAATTCTTATGTATTGCACCCAACATGGACTTAACGCCAATCGTCATTACCAACGACTGAATTCTGAACGACTATATAGTTGCTGCTTTATAGCGCGATGCGATTTCGTCGCCTCGTTTCTCTTTGCTGATCTGGAAGATCACCTCAAATCACATCAGGTTGCCTAGAGAAAACTTGGAAACGAAAACCGTTGATACACGTAAGAAGTTGTCTATCCTCACATATCAACTTTCCGCTTATATGTGAGGATAGACCTACAAAAGTGAAAGTTGATACACAAATCTGCCCTTAGTTTTATATAAGGTAGTTAGTTATCTTTAAACTTTAATGCATTGAGTGTAACACAAACGTTTTTTGTATTCAGTCAGAAAAACCGCTTCTAACCGAGAAACACAACGACAAGTGGCTTGGGCTAAATCTAAGTTGTCCTGGACAGAAAATGATTGGAATAAGATCATATTCAGCGATTAGTCAAGTCTGCTGTTTTCGTTGGATACTCTCGAAAAAGAGTGGTCAGAGCTAAACATGAAGCTTTCCATAAAGACCGCTTAAAAAGTTTCCTCAAGGTGTAATGATTTAGAGCTATATGATGTCAGCTGAATGATCCGGAAGATTTGAGTTCATAGTCGGCACAGAAAAGTATCAGCAAGTTCTTAACGCTAACTTGTTACCAATCGTTAAAACCTTCTATCTTGATCGCGATTTCATCCTTCAACAGGATGGTGCGTCTTGTCACACAGCAAAAACGACCAAAATATGGAAAACAAAACTCAGAGTTTTAGAGTGGCTGTCAAGCAATCCAGATCCTATTTTTATTGAAACCTTGCAGATATGATCAAGCAGCACCCGAGAAAGAGTCCTCAAAGCACAATTCCTGCATTGAAAACGAAGTTATCGGAAATTGGAGCATCATTCATTTTAAGATGTTGTAATTCCCAAGTTAAAGGAAGATGCTGTCCGAATATTTAGTTGTTAACGATCTTTGTTGCATTTTTTAAAACTGCAAATCTTGTTTTTTACAAAAGGTAATGGTTATTGTATGAAAATGGTGTAATTTGGAATACTAATTGAAAAAATAAACATAGAATTCAAAAAAGCGCAGATAGATTGAATGACTGATTTTTTATTTCAAAATTGCAACTGTCCGAATACATAGTTGTTAGGGCTCGTATAAATATACAGTATGTTAATTAGTAATCGAAATATTACACATTACATATTAACACTTAGATGTATAGTTAGAAGAGTAACAAAACGGTAGTTTACAGTTAATGTGTGTGAGAGAGAGAGAGAGATTATACGACAACGTTAAGATTTGTTTATCAACTGGATTCGTACGCATCTCTTTGTGTATAATAAAATACATGACCCTATTAATATTATGTTCTTGTCTTACACGTTGTATTGGGGCCTGGCCACAACGGCCAATGACCACAAAGGCCAATCGCTATTTTGGCTGTTGTGGTCATAACCAAAACGGCCTCCGTGACCATAACGGTCAACAGCCACAACGGCCAATTCGACCACATCGCCCAACTCGACACTTGACCATAACGGCCACCATGACCACAACGGTCATCTAAAAATTCCACCTCATCCGCCATTTTGACCATAACGGCCAAAATGACCACAACGTCCAACTAGGGTGTGTGACCACAATGGCCAATTTTTTTCATTCTGATATTTTGGTTTCATTAAAGCTCACTGCTCTCTTTTAACTTACGCTGTATTTCAATAAGGTACGTCCAGAATTTAACAGCGGGGTCTGATGTCAAAGTACGCCGATTTAACGTGACTTACCTATATTGAAAAATGGACCTCTATCTCAATACATCTAACGATTTACAGATTCATGATAGTTTAGTTTACAGGGTAGTCGATTTAACATCAAAAGTTTTTTTATAACTTGTTTACTGCAATATTTCCATTTTGGGGACGTTTATTGCAATGAATTTAACTCCGTAATTTGCTGTTTTTATCAGTTTTAAAATTAAACTTAATGTAAATCTTCCCCTAAAAAGTAAACAGGATATCTACACCCTTTCAAAAATGAACCAACCCCTACAAAGGTCAAAAAATCACGAAGTGCTGGTAAAAAGATGAGTGTTGCTTTCTTTACGAAGTCTGGTTATTTAGCTACAATTGTGCTTAAAAATAATAAAACAATTACTGCAGATTGGTACACAAGTTTGTTTGCCGTCAAAATCATCCAAGAAGTAACATGATCCTGTATCAAGATAATGCTTCAGCGCATACAGCACGAAAAACAATTGCGCATTTACAAGCAAACGACAAAATTAATGGGCCATCCACCTTATAATAGTCCAGACTTGGCGCCATGTGATTTCTGTTTATTTCCGAAAATAAAAGATAAAATGCGTGGAGTGCGATTTTCAACACCAGAGGAGGCCGTAAATGCGTATGAAAATCTGATTTTTTTAACTTACCTCAAGACGCATGCTCTCCTGCTTTAGTGAATGGTTTGATCGAATGAATAAGTGCATACAGTGTAATGGAGAATACTTTGAGAAACAATAAACCAGTTGTTACCACAATTCATTTGTTTCATTTATGATTTTCTATAAATTTTTAGTCCCACCACGTACAGTATTTATTGTAACGAATAGTAAACCCACATATGACGTCATCAAACATTCTAGGTGTATGAGTCATCAACTGCATGACTCATCAATCAACACCTGCGAGTATGACTCATCGACACGCCTCATTGACGTCACTTATAAACAGCTGCATGTATGACTCATCAACACGTCATCGAACATTCTAGATGTATGAGTCATCGTATGAAAGATATAAATTGAGTTCGCGGGTAGAAGGAGTTTAGTTAATGCTTGACCGGCATAGTGAAATGTACTCTGAATAATTAGTTATTAATTATTGTAATACATAAATAGTTTTATCTACTCCCATTGGATTATATAGTCTTTATTCAATGATTTTTGATGAATAATTGTATAGATAACTACTATGCGTGAGTTGCAAGCGTGAGTTATAATAACTCACAGACTATCGTATTTTTATAGCAACCGTACGGAATCATAATACCTATCTTGTTTTGTTTTAAACAAATGTCAAATAAATTAAAAATTTGACAGCGTGCATTAGTATTGAACAAAATGAGTTCCCGAAGCGAATAGGAAATCGGCACACCACCACACGTACAAGAAGCAGCTAGAATAACAACCCTTAATCTTCTCCCTGAGAAATCTCGCCAAAAGTACCATACGGCCCACAAGATTTTCATGGAAAAATAACGTAAACTCCTTTTCGCAAGATGTTCTCCTAGCGTACTTCCAGGAATTGTCCGGTAAATATAAAGCTTCATCATTATGGACATTTTACTCCATGCTCAGAAGTACTTTAAGTATCAATAATGGGGTGAATATCGAAAGTTTCGTAAAACTGCGAGCATTCCTGAAACGTAAATCTGAGAACTACACACCTACAAAAGCGAAAACATTTACTCCAGAACAAATTAACAAATTCATACAAGAAGCCCCAGATGATAACTTTCTAGCAACAAAGGTATGTTTTAGTGTAAGTAATTATATTCTTTACTAAATTAACTAATTATTCAGGTTGCTTTAATAATGGGCACCATGGGCGCTTGTCGCGCTGCTGAATTGAACTCCATGCAGGTTGCAGATATTCAAGACCTTGGATCGATTTTTATGGTCACTGTACCTAACACAAAAACAAAGATAAGCAGACGATTTGCCATAACAGGAGATTTTTATCATATTTGTAAGAAATATATGGATCTTCGCCCGTCACATATTTCACTAACAGCACTGTTTTTGAAATTCCAAAAAGGAAAGTACTTTTCTCAAAAAATTGGCATTAATAAATTTGGGGCTATGGGGAAAGACATTGCCACATTTCTGAAATTACCGGATAGCGGATTATACACGGGCCATTGTTTCCGGCGTTCGTCCGCAACATTACTGGTTGATTCTGGCGGCGACATCACTGCTCTAAAGCGGCAGGGGGGTGGAAATCAACAACCGTAGCCGAGAGCTACATAGATGAATCCACAAAAAATGAAACAGACACAGCAAATAAGATTTATGGTTCCATTAATTTACAAACAAGTACTAACAGTGCCGCAGACGTTTATAGTTCCATTAATCAACAACCAAGTACTAGTACTACCACATACATACAACCCACAAGACGACGAAACAATAACTTTACACAATTCTAAACCTCCAATTGCGTTCACAAATTGCTCACATTGTACGATTAATTTTGTTAATAAAGATTGTCCTTAGATAATTAATGTGAATGTTAAACGTTTTTGTAATTTTTTATTACTCTTAATAAAATTATGTTTAACAGAAAATGTTATGGTCGTAGATAAAGCATAGTATTCAACTCGCGGCAAAGGGCAACAACTCACTTGAATGATTACGCCACTCGACTAACGTCTCGTGTCGCAAAATCATCCGCGTGAGTTATTGCCTTCTTTACCGCTCATTGAATAATATACTATTGTAACGAGTGCAACGCATCGTCTGTTCCGGCCGTCAATGGGTTGTGGAACATTCCGGAGCCGCAGTGCAATGCACTCAACCTTCTAGTGTATTCGATGTATACCGGTATGTTCGAGCGACTTCTAGAAGAATTACATGGGGGTATATAATCGACGGCGGATAAAAGAGAGGCAGTCAACAGCAAGTCATTAACTGTGTATCACAAAATAAATAGTGAATGTAAAGATAAATATTGTATTAGGAATTCATAGTCTGTAAATAATAGTTTTTAATGGTTTATAATCATAGCGTTAATTTATAGTGTATTCATTAGTGTATAGAAATAAATATTTGTTTGTGAATAGACGATTTAAACAGCACTTGTGTTATTATATTAGAAAGAACGTTGCAGTGGTGTCAGGTGTTGGGATTTAAAATAAATAAAATCGTGTAATAAACAAAGTGCTGTGAGAATAAACTGTTAGTGTTAAAAACAATTACAACTAATAATTAAAATGGCGATGAAATTGTTGAAAGATCTGAAGGTAATAGACTTAAAACGCGAACTGGAAGAACGGGACTTGGAAACAACGGGCCTCAAAAGCGTATTAATAAATCGGCTAAGAGAATGGCTTTTGGAACAGAAAGAAGACCCTGAAAGTTTCCTCTTCGAAATACCTGGACCCGCAATTGATACCAACGTGTTTTTAAGTAAAATGGAAGAGAATTCTAGAAAGTCCGAAGAAAATTCTAGAATATTAAAAGAAGAGTTACTGGAAAGTTCTAGAAAAGCCGAAGAGAATTCTAGAAAGTCCGAAGAAAATGTTAGAATGTTAAAAGAAGAACTATTGGAAAAGCACGAAGAGAATTCTAGAAAGTCCGAAGAAAATGTTAGAATGTTAAAAGAAGAGTTACTGGAAAATTCTAGAAAATCAGAAGAGAATTCTAAAATGCTTAAAGAAGAATTACTTGAAAATACTAAAGCACTGGAAGAAAATGTTAAAATGCTTAAAGAAGATTTACTGGAAAATTCTAGAACGCTTAAAGAAGAATTACTAGAAAAGTCTGAAGAAAGTTCTAGAAGGCTTAAAGGAGAATTGCTGGAAAATGTCAAAGCGTTGGAAGACAAAGTTTTCGAAGAATTTTTTGAGAATGCCAGCGCGTTAGGACTGTTGGAAGGTAGATTGGCGGAACATGATAGGGTAATAAAGATGGTAGAAGAGAAAATATCCCAAATGCAATTACCACCAACAACTAAGAAAGACGATATGACCGAAATGCTGGAAGATAGAATGAGGCAACTACGGTTTCGCTCAACTTCTGAGTGGCCGTTTAATGAAGTAAAGAAACAATTTAAAGAAGAAAAGGTTCCTGCCGTAGGGATAAAAGTAAAACCACCCACGTTCGATGGAAAGATACCTTGGTCCACCTACTACAAACAATTTGAGGCGGCCGCTGGGGCCAACGGATGGACAGGCAAGGAAAAGGCCGTTTCTTTAACTGTGGCTTTGCGTGGAGACGCGTTGAATGTCCTGCAAACAATCCCAGCAGGACAGGAAAATGATTATCAATTGTTAGTGTCTAGATTGGAGATGAGATATGGAGACGCGCATCTTCAACAAGTGTATCACGCGCAAGTGAAGAATCGTATCCAGAAGAATGGAGAAAGCCTGCAGGAGTTTGAAGCCGATGTTGCGCGGCTTGTCCGATTGGCGTACCCTACGGCACCCGATTCATTTCTGGGACAGCTCGCTGTGCAGACCTTCATTGATGGGTTAAGAGACGGGGAAACACAACAATCATTGAGGCTAGCACGACCAAGAACAACTGATGATGCGCTTGCTCACGCCTTAGAATTTGAAGCTGCAAAACAAGCGTCCCGAGGTCACGGGCGTGTTCGGGCCGTTGTGGAGGAAGAAGGTTCTAAATATCACCTAGAGGAGTTAGTACTGAGAGTTCTTCGGAAGGAAGAAAGCCGTAAGAAGAATCATCAAGAAGTTCGAGGGCCTCGTTGTTGGAACTGCGGCGAACAAGGACATGTAGAACGCCGTTGTCCCAAAATAAGAAAAGTACAACCGTCGGAAAAGTTAAAGGTGGTTGGCAAGAGGGGGCGAACGTTAACGGCGAGTGAAGATGCCCCGGAGATCACGATCCATGCCGTAACATCGAAGAATAGTAACGGCAGTTTGTTTGTAGATGGGAAGATTGCTAATCGAACTGTTCCACTACTTATTGATACGGGGGCGACAAAATCCATCGTACGCCCTGATGTTCTACGATCAAGTATTAAGTTGCTACCCACAACTACTCAACTCCGTACAGCAACGGGTGAAGTGATACCAACACGCGGAGTGGTGAAGATGAAGATTGGCATTGGAAGTGAAGAACGTGATCATGAGGTGCTGGTAGCCGATATCACTGATGACTTCATCTTGGGAATGGACCTCCTGAGAAAATTTGGTTTTACGTTGGATTTGAAAGAGGGTGTTTTGAAGGTCGGTAACGAAGAACTTCCGTTGCACCCACGAGAGGATCCGGTTGTAAGGGTTTTGCTGACTGAAGATGTGATATTGCCGGGTCAAAGCGAGATGGTTGTCGAGGCGGGTTTGGATGGAGATCTTCGGGTAGGATGTGTGCGAATGATGGAGCCTGTTTGTGATAAGAAGATCCATAGTGGCATACTGGTGGGAAAAGCGCTGATCAAGGTTGGAAAGAGAGTACCGGTGAGAATTATGAACGTTAATGTGGATCCGGTGACAGTGAAGAAGAGTACCCTTGTGGGACAGTGTGTGCCAGTATTCCGAGTAGCCAGGTGTATGGCTGATGTTCCAAAACCAGTGCCCAAAGACCATGGTGGAAAATTAGTGGGTATGGTTACTAGTTCGTGCGAAGACCTTAACAGAACGGAAGTAAAAGAGGTACAGGGTTTGGTTCACCGATACCAAGATATCTTCGCTCTTGACGATAGCCAGAAGGGACGAACAAATATAGTAAAACATAAAATCAATACAGGCAACTCTATGCCTGTCCGTCAGCAGCCGAGGCGTCTACCTCTAGCAAGGCGAGCAGAAGCCGAAAAGATTATTACTGATATGGAAGAACAAGGGGTCATCGAGCCATCCAGCAGTCCATGGGCATCACCGGTGGTCCTGGTCAGTAAGAAGGACGGGTCAACGAGATTTTGTGTGGACTATCGGCAGCTTAATGACGTGACCAAGAAAGACAGCTATCCCTTACCACGCATCGACGACACGTTAGATACCCTGTCTGGTTCACGATGGTTTTCGACTTTGAACTTGAAGAGCGGTTATTGGCAAGTTGAAATGGAACCTGAAGACCGGGAGAAGACCGCGTTCACTATTGGTTCCGGACTATGGCAGTTTACAGTTATGCCTTTCGGTCTATGTAACGCTCCGGCCACCTTTGAGCGTCTAATGGAGACCATCCTGAGAGGGTTGTCGTGGAAGACCTGCCTGGTATACCTAGATGATGTGATTGTAGTCGGAAAATCATTCAACGAACATTTGAAAAATCTAGAGGAAGTGTTCCGAAGACTACGTGGAGCCAATCTGAAACTGAGTCCGAAAAAGTGCCACATATTCAGAAAGGAAGTGAAATATCTCGGGCACGTCGTATCACAAAATGGAGTGGCAGCCGACCCCGATAAGATTCGTGCAGTTCAAGAGTGGCCAACACCGAAAGATAAACACCAAGTTCGTAGTTTTCTTGGGTTATGTACCTACTACAGGCGTTTCGTTCCTGGGTTTGCCAATATAGCGAAACCTCTGACAAGGTTAACTGAAGATGGGCGCGAGTATGTTTGGAGCGGAGAGTGTGAAACAGCTTTCCAACAGCTGAAGCGTGCCCTGACAACAGCACCAATATTGAGCTATCCACGGACAGAAGGGAAATTCATACTTGACACAGATGCAAGTAATCTGGCCATTGGGGGGGTACTTTCTCAGATACAGGATGGACAAGAAAAGGTCATCGGCTATTTTAGTAAGGTTTTGTCGAAAGCCGAAAGGAATTATTGTGTGACCAGAAAAGAACTATTGGCCGTCGTGAAGTCCGTTGAGCACTTCTACAAATACTTGTACGGACGGAAGTTTTTATTGAGGACGGACCATGCAGCGTTGAAATGGCTTCTACAATTCCGTAATCCTGAAGGCCAGGTCGCAAGGTGGATCGAACGATTACAAGGATACGACTTTGACACCGAACATCGAGCGGGCACTAGTCATCGAAATGCCGATGCTCTTTCAAGAAGACCCTGTCCAACGGATTGCCGTCATTGCTCTCGTTTGGAAGAGAGGGTTTGCCAAGTATTAAGGACTACCATCGTCAACGACAATTGGTTGCCGGAAGAATTGCAACGACAGAAGGAGGCTGATCCCGAACTAAAAATGGTACTGGAATGGAAGCGCGTGGGAGAAAGGCCTGCCTGGGAGGACGTCAGCCCTTTCAACAGAACGCTCAAAGCATATTGGGCCCAATGGGAGTCCTTGAAGGTGGAAGACGATCTCCTGAAGCGAGTACTGGAGAGTGAAGATGGCACCACCATTAGGTCTCAGTTCGTGGTTCCAAGAAGCCGAGTGGCTACAGTATTGCGACATCTCCATGACGGTGCCTCAGGAGGACACTTCGGTGTGAAAAAGACTTTGGAGAAAGTTAGGGAGCGTTTTTATTGGGTCAACTGTAAAGAAGACGTGAAGGAGTGGTGCCGGAAATGTGAACTATGTGCCACTGGTAACGGACCCTTGGGGAAACGAAGAGCACCTATGAGGCAGTACAATGTGGGTAGTCCTCTGGAAAGAATAGCCATACATATTGCCGGACCATTTCCCGAAACCGACGATGGGAATAAATACATATTAGTGGCAATGGACTATTTTACCAAATGGCCAGAAGCATATGCCCTACCAAACCAGGAAGCTGCGACTGTTGCTGACGTACTAGTCAAAGAGTTTTTCAGTCGCTTCGGAGTGCCCATGGAGCTGCATTCGGATCAAGGCCGCAATTTCGAGTCTGTACTCTTTGGAGAAGTCTGTCGATTGTTGGGCATTCGCAAGACTCGGACCACACCGTTACATCCGCAGTCCGATGGAATGGTAGAACGTATGAATCGGACAATGGGCAAATATTTGGCCAAGGTCGTCTCCGATCATCAACGAGACTGGGACCAATACCTGCATCTGTTCCTGATGGCTTATCGTGCATCGGTCCACGAAACAACCGGTCAGTCACCAGCGTCTGTGATGTTTGGACGCGAGTTACGGTTACCGTGTGATCTGGAATTTGGGTCTCCACCTATAGAGCAGGAGGTAGCCGGGAATGATTATGTCATCAACTTAAAGAAGAAGTTGGAGGATATTCAAGACCGAACCCGAAATAATAGTCGAATCGCGAGTGACCGGATGAAGGCTACGTGCGATGTGAAAGCCCAAGAAGGAGGGTTTCAACCTGGAGAGCTTGTCTGGTTATACAACCCGCAAAGGCGTCGTGGCTATTCTCCAAAGTTACAGCGAAATTGCGAGGGTCCATACCAGGTGAAGAAACGAATAAATGACTTGATTTATCGCATCCAGAAATTGCCAAGGGGGAAACCAAAGGTGGTACACTCCAATCGTCTGGCGCACTATGAGGGAAATAATGACGCAGTCCCGAATCGGAAAGATAAGGCTGAGGTGGCTATCAATACCGTAAGGCCTGAAGATGATCAGCCAACCTTTAGAGAATTTATGGCTGCGTTCTCTGGAACTACAAAAGCGCGATTCGGAGTCACGACTGAGATGCAACAAGATCTCTTCCGGGTCCCTGGTGATTATTTCATTGCCCACTGTGTCTCCGCGGATCTCCGTATGTCCAGGGGGATCGCAGTAGTGTTTAGAAATAAATTTCGACGGCTGAATGAACTTCGAGAACAAAATCCCTCTGTTGGTAAATCCTTACGCTTGCCTGATCATGACCGATCCATTTACTACTTGGTAACCAAGCAGTTTTACTACCAGAAACCGAGTTACGCCGACTTGTGGAGGGCACTATGGAATTTGAGGATCGAGTTGCTTACCAGGGGAATTAACACATTGGCAGTTCCCAAACTCTGCTGTGGGCGGGACCAGCTGGATTGGAGAATCGTTAGAAACATGCTGGAAGTTGTCTTTAGAGGTACTGACGTCAAGATCTTCGTCTGCAGTTTTGACCCACAGCCCGCATTAAGGCCAACGAAGAGTGTAGACTGTTATTTCTACCGTAATGGAACGTGTAGTCGAGGTGAAGACTGTCGATATCGTCATGACCCATTCTACAGGAACCAGAGCATAAAACCTGTTCTGGGACAGAACAGGCTTGAAGAGGGGGGCAGTGTAACGAGTGCAACGCATCGTCTGTTCCGGCCGTCAATGGGTTGTGGAACATTCCGGAGCCGCAGCGCAATGCACTCAACCTTCTAGTGTATTCGATGTATACCGGTATGTTCGAGCGACTTCTAGAAGAATTACATGGGGGTATATAATCGACGGCGGATAAAAGAGAGGCAGTCAACAGCAAGTCATTAACTGTGTATCACAAAATAAATAGTGAATGTAAAGATAAATGTTGTATTAGGAATTCATAGTCTGTAAATAATAGTTTTTAATGGTTTATAATCATAGCGTTAATTTATAGTGTATTCATTAGTGTATAGAAATAAATATTTGTTTGTGAATAGACGATTTAAACAGCACTTGTGTTATTATATTAGAAAGAACGTTGCACTATTATATAAATAGTCCTCATATAAATTTGTAAATACCTAGCATTTATTTAAATGCTTTAGTTTGTTAAATAGTTTATAGTTATATGGCCGGTTTCACAAAGCTTGATTAAGTTCTGATTAGCTTAATCGTGATTAAATTTGAAATCAAGAAATTTCATTGGCTGAGATTTAGGAGACCTGAGATTGTATCCAATTCTATTCCTGGATTTCAAATTTAATCATGATTAAGTTAATTAGAACTTAATCAAGCTTTGTGAAACCGGCCAATATAGTGTTTTTAATTAAGTGCATTGTAAATAATCTCTTCTTTATTAATAGATGATTTAAACAGCATTTTGGTTATTATTTTAAAAAGAACGTTACATTATATTATACGTGGGCAACTACCTACAAATGTTTTGACATATGAATTTATTTATTGACTTTTTTCAAAATATTTGCCATTATGTATAATATTCTCCATACGTTGAAACCAGTTAGTAAGTATTTCTTTCCACTGTGTTTCTGGTATATCGGCACATGCTTCATTCCATGCTGCAATCTGCAATTAACTCGTTGTAGTTGTTGCTGCAATTAACTCGTTGTCGTTGTTAAAACGCCACGGCCCCCTTTCAACTGTTCCTTGCCATAGGAGAACAGTGCGAAATCGCAGAGAGCAAGATCAGGGTTGTAGGAAGGAAATTCCAAAACCTGCAATCCTGAGTTCTTCAAAAATTCTTGAGTAAGGGCAGCTCGATGTGCCGAAGCCTTATCGTGGTGAAGGCGCACCTGTTAGCTCGGGAGTTTGGCCTAAAATCTTTAAAACCCTCTTTTAACTTAGGAAAGCAGGACTCGGTGTACCAGTTAGCCGTAACTGTCTTTTGTTCTTTTTTACGATTGTTCGATTTGTGCATTAATTCCCCGTTTTTCGACATATACGACAAGCATTTTGTTGTTTACCGATTTTGTTCTTAACGGCAGTTGACGTATGCTCATCTTCGAACACCCAAACTTTATTTTTGGATTTTGATGGTACCTACGTCATAATAATATACCCATGTTTCATCTCCCGTTAAATTGGAATTTGCGTATGGTGAAGTTCCGGATTTAAAAGTTTTTCCTGGCACCAATTAACCTTAGTTGCGCGGTGGACATGATTCAATTGTCAGTCCGTCCACAATTGATGTAGACGATGGTTGGATTCGAGGGTTTTCACGTATTAATTATTCGACAGCGGCTATGTTTTTCTGCGTAACAGCTTTTGTCGTATACAGCGTGGATCGTCCTCCAAGTTTAACTCGCCACTTTGAAATTGTTTATACACCATTTTACACGAACCCTTTTTTTGAAAATTTGTAAGGCTATGTGGTACCTAACGACAGCAAACCTTTCTGGCATTTAGGTGGTTATGCAAGATCTTTTGCACTTGACTCCGGCCAATGTCTAAAGATGTCTGAATATCAGAATACGTACAGTGTCTATCTTTCTCTATTATGGTTCTAATAGCGGCGATGTTTTCTTCATGAAAACATGACCTTCACGAAATTCGTCACTGAGAAAACTCGACCCTCGTTTGAATTTATTGAATCAGTTGTAAACAGTCGCTTTTGATGGTGCTTCATTTTCAAAAGGGTTTGAAAGCCGTTCGTAACACTGTTGCAGACTAAGCGAAGATTTAAAATCATAGAAAATCATCGCTCTAAAATGCTCTCTCGGTAATTCCATTTTTTCAAGAAATAAACAATAAGTTTATAAACGCACTAAACTGGAACCATATACAATAACTACGTTTTGTAAAAAGTATTTTATAAGTAAAATGGCGTTCTTCAAAACAAATGTCAAGTTGACTATGTTTTGTTTCATAGACAACTTTTCAAGAAAATTTTAATGAAATGTGCGTACCTGCGTACACGTTGGTTTTCAATTACGTTTTCTTCAATAATAACATAGTAACTAAACAATTGCTACTCGTGCAAAACATATTGGTACCACTTCATCTACTGTAAATAAATTGTTTTATGAATAGATGAATTAATAAAATAATAGCCATTCTTTCACAAATCTGGGAACTTTTATTGCTGCTCCACCCGAATTAAATATAGTGCACAAAAAACAGTGATTATAATTGCGGGTAGATAGGATAGTCTTCTATATGGCTACGGTTTTTTTGTGAATGGCTTTCTCAAATGACTTGTATACAGCACAATGTCTTTCAAACCTGTAATTATTGCGGTGATTCCGACAGACGTGGTTCGAAATTTTGACGAAATAAATTATGTGGGACCAACAACTAAGACGTGTAGTATCTTAAATCGATATCACAGAATAAATTTAGATTTTATTTGATAATAATTACTTGATGTGAGGGTTATTCTGAATTTGATGAATCACTCATGAATGTAAAATTTAAATAAAATTAATTTCTTACCTGTGCACATTGTTATCTTCTAAATATTTCTGTCTAAGAATTGGATCTTCCATTTCGGCAAGATTCTGTTCGAACATACCAGAAAATGGGACGATTATAGCTCCTGGATCATTTTTGTCTACCCATTCTTTAATTTTTACTAACCTAGAAATACACAACGCACAGTTTAAGCTTAATCGATCTTCTTCATTAGATATTAATTATGTCAAGTTTTTAAAGATTTGCACTCTTCTAATTGTTAGCTTTCCAGATCAAATATAATTAAGTTCTCTTCCACGTACGCTTGACATGTGAATAATCATCGTTGAATACTAAATTAGCGCGATTGATAGTATTCGCGGCGAGCATCAAAGCAATCAGCACCCATTATCGGTACAGGAAATATGACTACAGTACACGGGAGTCCAGAGTTGGTAATTAACTGAAAGTTGTTGCAACATATTGTCCGATTACTAACAACAATTGATCGCTAGAGTCCATTATTACGAATGAACTTGCGTTTAATATTAATTAAGAATTGTGGTTATAAATATTATAGACGAAAAAAAATCTTTTGGTTATTGCAACAGTTAACTAAAAAAGTGGACCCCTTTTGTAAATAACTTACCACTTATTTTTCTTCTTAATGTAGTCCTTTTCAGCTAAATTAACTAAATAGATCATTGGCTTTGATGTTAAAAATAAATATTTATTGAGAATTTCGATCTGTAACACAAGAATAATCAATTAGCAATTAATCGATTTTTATCGAGATTTAAATGAGTTATTACAGTGCACGCCAAAACATTTTTCAATTTGTAGTCTAGTCGGCAGGAAAACAAAACTATCTGTTTTTGGTTCTTTCATGTTAACAGCTATTTTATTGCACAAACCTATTCAGAATAGTGTGTAGAATAATATATGTAGTTGCGTACGAAATCGTCGTGACAGCAGAAAAGTTATTAACAATTTAAGACGCGTACAACCGTTTTCGAGGAGTTTTTCTTACGTAGCTCATCAGGATGACTTCCTACGAAAAAACGTATATGATTTGTTTATAATAAAAATGGCTACAAAATGGCACCGGTCCGATTGTTATAACTACAATAATTAAGTTGCAAAATTGAAGAAACTGCCAAAATCGCGTGATTTTTTTAAGTTGTCATAAAAATTCAAACCCGATAGAATATTTCAAAAATGATCATGTATATGTACCAAAAAATTAATTATTTATAAACGTAACAAAACTTTGAAGAGATGTAAAACGTCACCAAAATTGCAAAAATAAATGCAATCGAATTTTACAAATTGTGCTCGATTTCTAATGACTTACACTACATATACGCACAGTTGCAATAGTATTCAAAGCTTCAAACAGCTTTTGCAAACTTCCAAAGTTTTAAGCGCAGTAGACGTATAAAACCTTGTTAAACAAAAAGTTTTGCATACCTGGCCCCTATGCCAGGTATCGGCATAGGGGGTTTTGAAGTTTCATCAATATTGGTTGATTATTTAGATTTTTATGGCAACCTAAAAAAACACGCAATTTTGGTATTTCTTGATCTTGTAACTTAATTATTGCAGTTATAACAATCGAACCGGTGCCATTTCGAAGCTATTTTTATTATGAACTGAACGTTTTTTCATAGGAAGTCATCCTGATGAGCAACGGAAGAAAAACTCGAAAACAGTTGACGCGTCTTAAATTGTTAATAACTTGTCTGTTGTCAGTACGATTTACTACGCAACTACATATATTATTCTACACCTATTTGCTCGTAGTTCTACACACTATTCTGAATAAGTTTGTGCAATAAAATAGCTGTTAACACGAAAATACACTCTATTGACTGGACTATTACACTTTATTTGTATTTCTTCAGTTCTTATCTCGAAATAGTGAAATCATTTTCGACTGTTTCGGTTTACCAAAAATTGGTTGCGCCCAACTGTTACTGTGCTAACAGTATACAATCATAGTCAATTACTGTCAACTTTCTAAAGCGTTTCATGATGATAGACGCATCCGTTGTCTTCATGTATATGTAGATTTTAAACACCTCCGGGAACTAAGTTTTGCTCGAGGCTGACTTGCCCTGTATAAAAGGTACACGCTATGAATTGTAGGTTGTCGTCGTCGTCAAGATCGTCAAGACTTGTTTTACGTGGCCCACCGGCGTTGAGCTTATGACCACGAGCCCCTAAGGGGTGAACGAACTGAGGTATGTTCAATTATCGCCACACAGTTCTCAGTGGTGGGAGCAAAATTGCCTATCTACCCTCTACTAGCTCTCCAGTTTAGTGCCGGAGCAATTAACGTTCTCACCCGTCGGGGTCCATCTCCGATGGAGTCCCGTCACCCGCTAGCCCAGCATGCGGACTTACACTGACCGGCCTCAATGTGACTGGGCTTGATCCTATTGTCCGTCACACGTTGAGACTATAGCGAAGGAAAGATAGCCAATGTATTTCTTATGGGAGTTTGTGCTTCGTTGTTGCCACCTATTTCACTGTATGACTCTATAGAAATGTGGATTAATATTCCAGAAGTTCTAAGCCTTTGAAAAACAGTAACCGAAAAAGTATAATCGTAACCATACAAAAGGAGAATTTAAAAGAAAGTCTTATTAATGTATTTGTTATTTTATTAAACATTACTTGGGATTGTTACATCGTACATGTATATAAATATTCGATATTTTATTACTCATACTTTTTTGTTTAATTCTTTCGTTTTCAAATTCTTTCAAAATAAAAATAACGGCTAGTTAGCTTCTGTATGATCTTTTTAATATTTTAATTCACAGGTAAATAAAGGAAGTCCCGAACGCAATTTTAACGGTAAAATGATTCATCATGATAAAATCATTCATTTGTTCAACTTGTTTCAAAATAAACTTGCAAAAACGGAAATTTAGGATTAGCAAAGGATTTTAGTAAACAATAAACCCTTCGGGTTTTTTCTACTTTTACTTCGTGCAACTACATAATACAATTTGTACTTACTGAAATTATAGTATAACGGTTTTTTTGTGGGCACTATTATTTGTCACCCAATGCAGATAAGCAAATTTCTTAATACAGAAATAATTATTTGGTTTCAAATTTTGATAGCTTGTGCGTCTATAGATCTTCGCTTAGTTGTTTGTGTTTTATCGTTTGCAATTATTCTTAACATGGTCGTGTTGTTTGTTGTAACTATTCATATTGTAGTATTACATAACGCACATAGTACATTATACATAAGTATGGCGGATATTGTTAAAAACATAATGGGTTGTGTACTAAAGGTTGGTGAAAAACAGCTTTCGATAGTTCCAGACTTTATACACGCACTATATGAACAGCAAGTTTTGAAATTTTTTTTACTACCGCTGTCAGAAGTGACTACCTGCAATATAACTTGCTCGAACAATAGGGATTATAAAGGTTTATGCAGTTACAATTACAATATTTAGAAAGTGTTTTCAAAAATTTGTTTGCAAGATGTTTGGCAACCCTGTTGTCCATAAGAACACACACTGTAGTCCTAACGTGAGACGACCAATAGATCTGGCTTAGGCTATTCTAGGAATTTTTCACTTTGGTCTACCACAATAAAAGCTTGGTAAGCCCTCAACAGGGCATTGTCCGACTCTACCTGAAAGTAGAGACCTGGCTTACACCAACGTGCAGCTGAGGTTGTCTTGTGGTGAAAGGCTAAGAGTCTTGAGGCATGTATTCGCATTAAATCCTCTTAAAGATGACCCTCGGGTAGCCTACCTGAGCTCAGCCGAACCGGTTGCAAAATCACCGATCCATTGCAAAGTCGTCTCCACAATCTCCGATCCAGTCTTCATGGAGGCACTGCCGGGAAAACCTTGCTAACATAATTACAAATTTTTCTCGTTTAATAATATATACATATTTTCCGAGATACAACCCCCCCCCAACCCTCGACATTACATATTTCCGCGGTACAGGTTCCCCGGGCTCTGTTCAAAACTACTCAACCTGTATAAATGATTCCCCCTACAGATTGTATATTGTTCAACTCCTCTCACCACCAACTATTCACTAGCACCATTCATTACATTACAGAGATAGTCGATACATAATTTATAACATTTACGCAGTAGATAGATAATAATAATTGCTTTGGTAAATACGGTTACCGTTTTCAATCCAATTAATTTAAACCGAGCAGAAGAGTATAGACTGAAAAAATAAAAACTAAGAATCGAAATAAGCCTTAGTAATGTAATACACATTCTAGTTGATCCATTTTATCAATTTAAAGGATGATTCCGAGAATTGGTTTTGTGGCGATAAATAGTGTTTAATTAGTTCAAAATTATGGTAAAGAATTCTTTTCTGATCTTTATAAACTTTTATTAAGTAATATTATACCGTGATATCAAAAATTATCTTGGTCAAGGGTGGTTATGGAATATAAAACGGTTGTCTTAGTTTGAGTTTTTGCATCTTTGTCAATTATCATTATTATTAAGTCGAACTAAGACAACCGTTTTATATTCCATAACCACCCTTGACCAAGATAATTTTTGATATCACGGTACATGGAATGCGTTATTTTTCAATTTTGGGGATAAGTTAAAAAAATGAATTATCTGTCAATGAATAGTCCTTAATTAATTCAAACTTATGGCTTAGTTTTTCAGAATTTTACTTATACATTATATTCTCGTCACATTATTCACTAGAGGCGATTTTCCAGTTTGTGTGATCATTTAATAAATGAGACATCTCTCAATCAATAGTCTTAATTAATTCAAAGTTATAGCTCGGTTTTCCAGATTTCTACTTATACCTATTCTCGTCACATTATTCACGAGAAGCGACTTTCCAATTTGTGTGATTATTTAATAAATGAGTCATCTCTCAATGAATAGTCTTAATTAATTCAAAGTTATGGCTCGGTTTTTCAGATTTCGACTTATACCTTCTCGTCACATTATTCACGAGAGGCGATTTTCCAATTTGTGTGATTATGTAATAAATGAGTCATCTCTCAATGAATAGTCTTAATTAACTCAAAGTTATGGCTCAGTTTTCCAGATTTCTACTTATACCTTATATTCTCGTCACATTATTCACGAGAGGCGATTTTCCAATTTGTGTGATTATTTAATAAATGAGTCATCTCTCAATGAATAGTCTTAATTAATTCAAAGTTATGGCTCGGTTTTCCAGATTTCTATTTATACCTTATATTCTCGTCACATTATTCACGAGAGGCGATTTTCCAATTTGTGTGATTATTTAATAAATGAGTCATCTCATAGTCTTAATTAATTCAAAGTTATGGCTCGGTTTTTCAGATTTCTACTTATACCTTATATTCTCGTCACATTATTCACGAGAGGCGATTTTCCAATTTGTGTGATTATTTAATAAATGAGTCATCTCTCAATGAATAGTCTTAATTAATTCAAAGTTATGGCTCGGTTTTTCAGATTTCGACTTATACCTTCTCGTCACATTATTCACGAGAGGCGATTTTCCAATTTGTGTGATTATGTAATAAATGAGTCATCTCTCAATGAATAGTCTTAATTAACTCAAAGTTATGGCTCAGTTTTCCAGATTTCTACTTATACCTTATATTCTCGTCACATTATTCACGAGAGGCGATTTTCCAATTTGTGTGATTATTTAATAAATGAGTCATCTCTCAATGAATAGTCTTAATTAATTCAAAGTTATGGCTCGGTTTTCCAGATTTCTATTTATACCTTATATTCTCGTCACATTATTCACGAGAGGCGATTTTCCAATTTGTGTGATTATTTAATAAATGAGTCATCTCATAGTCTTAATTAATTCAAAGTTATGGCTCGGTTTTTCAGATTTCTACTTATACCTTATATTATCGTCACATTATTCACGAGAGGCGATTTTCCAATTTGTGTGATTATTTAATAAATGAGTCATCTCTCAATGAATAGTCTTAATTAATTCAAAGTTATGGCTCGGTTTCCCAGATTTCTATTTATACCTTATATTCTCGTCACATTATTCACGAGAGGCGATTTTCCAATTTGTGTGATTATTTAATAAATGAGTCATCTCTCAATGAATAGTCTTAATTAATTCAAAGTTATGGCTCGGTTTTCCAGATTTCTACTTATACCTTATATTCTCGTCACATTATTCACGAGAGGCGATTTTCCAATTTGTGTGATTATTTAATAAATGAGTCATCTCTCAATGAATAGTCTTAATTAATTCAAAGTTATGGCTCGGTTTTCCAGATTTCTATTTATACCTTATATTCTCGTCACATTATTCACGAGAGGCGATTTTCCAATTTGTGTGATTATTTAATAAATGAGTCATCTCATAGTCTTAATTAATTCAAAGTTATGGCTCGGTTTTCCAGATTTCTACTTATACCTTATATTCTCGTCACATTATTCACGAGAGGCGATTTTCCAATTTGTGTGATTATTTAATAAATGAGTCATCTCATAGTCTTAATTAATTCAAAGTTATGGCTCGGTTTTTCAGATTTCTACTTATACCTTATATTTTCGTCACATTATTCACGAGAGGCGATTTTCCAATTTGTGTGATTATTTAATAAATGAGTCATCTCTCAATGAATAGTCTTAATTAATTCAAAGTTATGGCTCGGTTTTCCAGATTTCTACTTATACCTTATATTCGCGTCACATTATTCACGAGAGGCGATTTTCCAATTTGTGTGATTATTTAATAAATGAGTCATCTCTCAATGAATAGTCTTAATTTATTCAAAGTTATGGCTCGGTTTTCCAGATTTCTACTTATACCTTATATTCTCGTCACATTATTCACGAGAGGCGATTTTCCAATTTGTGTGATTATTTAATAAATGAGTCATCTCTCAATGAATAGTCTTAATTAATTCAAAGTTATGGCTCGGTTTTCCAGATTTCTATTTATACCTTATATTCTCGTCACATTATTCACGAGAAGCGATTTTCCAATTTGTGTGATTATTTAGTAAATGAGTCATCTCATAGTCTTAATTAATTCAAAGTTATGGCTCGGTTTTCCAGATTTCTACTTATACCTTATATTCTCGTCACATTATTCACGAGAGGCGATTTTCCAATTTGTGTGATTATTTAATAAATGAGTCATCTCTCAATGAATAGTCTTAATTAATTCAAAGTTATGGCTCGATTTTCCAGATTTCTACTTATACCTTATATTCTCGTCACATTATTCACGAGAGGCGATTTTCCAATTTGTGTGATTATTTAATAAATGAGTCATCTCTCAATGAATAGTCTTAATTAATTCAAAGTTATGGCTCGGTTTTCCAGATTTCTACTTATACCTTATATTCTCGTCACATTATTCACGAGAGGCGATTTTCCAATTTGTGTGATTATTTAATAAATGAGTCATCTCTCAATGAATAGTCTTAATTAATTCAAAGTTATGGCTCGGTTTTCCAGATTTCTACTTATACCTTATATTCTCGTCACATTATTCACGAGAGGCGATTTTCCAATTTTTCAAATTTCCCGATTTGCGTGATGATTTAACCAAGGAGTCATCTGTCAATGAATAGTCTTAATTAATCCCAAGTTATAGTTCGGTTTTTCAGATTTCTACTCATATCTTATATATTCTCGTCACATTATTCACGAGGGGCGATTTTCCAATTTATGTGATGTTTTAAAAAACTCGTTATCTGTCACTGAAGAGTCTTAATTAATCCAAACTTATAGTTTAGTTTTTCAGATTTCTACTTATACCTTATAATCTGTCACTGAATAGTCTTTAATTAATCCAAACTTATAGTTTACTTTTTCAGATTTCTACTTGTACCTCATAATCTCGTCACATTATTCACGAGAGACGATTTTCCAATTTATCTGATGATTTAACAAATGAGTCGTCTGTCAAAGAATAGTCATAATTAATCCAAAGTTATGGCTCGGTTTTTCAGATTTCTACTTATACCTTATATATTCTCGTCACATTATTCACGAGGGGCGATTTTCTAATTTATGTGATGATTAAAAAAAATGAGTTATCTGCCAATGAATGGTCCTTAATTAATCCAAAGAACATTATTCATCAGATGCGATTTTCCAATCTAGGGGATTTGCCTAGCTCAAGATTCTGGCACATTATTTTTCATATCCTGACTTAATATTCGTGGCATTCGTGGTGGGGTGAGGGATTTTCTAAATTAGGGGATAATTGACAGCCTTGGGCTCGCACGTTGGACCTGCGTAATAGTAATAATCGTCCCTCCCTCCCGCACAAGCTCATAGCTTCTGGGGCCTGGTTCGCCAGGTTGAAAATAGGTAACAATTATTACTATTATTATTATAATTTCAGAAATGGGTTATATGAAATAGTCTTTAATTATCCATGATTATGGCACGGTTTTCTTTCTGATTTAAAAAATGAGTTATCTGTCAACGAATAGTCTTAATTAATCCAAAGTTATCTTTACAAACTCTCTAGATCCCTTCGTCACTCCTCATTTCTTGTTTTGACTTTCTTGCTTATACTTTTCCATGTCTATCTATATCCGTTATTTCTTGCCAATTTGTAATCCTACCATGTTAGGTTTCTTCACTTCCTGCGTTCATTGCGTTTGTTTTGTCTGGTTTTACCGCTATTTTGTATTCATTTTTTTTAATTTTTGGATCTGGGAAAGCTTGGAACCTTTGAATTGAATGATCGTTTTGTATTTGTATTTAAAACACGATGATTGTTGTTCTGTTCATTGTCATTTTAATGAATCTCATAAATTTTGCTGTTGCTCCTATTCTTTCTAAGCCAACATAAGTTTTCTTTCTTTAAATGAGTCGAATGCTTGTTAGAAGTATGTAAAAAACATTTCATCTTTATCATGGGCTTTTGCCGTTATCCGTCTTATACCTAGTGTGCAATAGCATCTGTTATTGATGAGTCTTGAGTGAATAACATTGGCGTTTTATAATATTTCTTGTTGCATTTGCCAGTCTTCTTTGAAATATTGTGGGCATGATTTTTATAGTCTTGGTAAAACTTCGCATTGGGTTTAAATCTCCATGTGTGAGTAAAGAAAAAAACATCGAATACAATGTCAAAATGACAAACGTTAATTAGTTAATAAAATGGCAAGTGTGCCATAAATATATGTATATTTTTCTCAGATGTATTAGTATTCACTATCTTTCTTTTATCGCACATGAATCTTCAAACTCAAAGAGAGATTTTACCCACACGGTATGTGGTGTCCTGTAATGTGATTACTCTACAGTTTTTACTTAGTTATTGGTTTCCTTTCTTATGTAATGTTATTACTTGCTACTCTTCAATACACGCTACCCATTAGGCATTCCTTTAGCATATTTTCCCGCTCTATATTTTTTTGGGTCAGCAGATATAGTCGTTTTTGTAAACTTTCACTCTAATATTTTCTTCACGTCTTTTCGTATTTCTACTCTTTGTTGTCACTCCTCAGTTTATATTGTAATGAACGCAATCAGCCCTCTAAACGCCGCCGTCGAATGTTCGAGACTGCATGAGTCATCAACAGCTGCCAGTGTGGTTCGCCGGCACCTGCGTGTGTGATTCATCAGCGTGAGTCATCGACGGCGCGGCCAACAATAGACCATCTAGAAGAATCTAGTGCATTTTCTAGAAGATTGTATGCGGTATATAAACGCCGTCTTACACGCAAGAGGGAATTAGTCAACCGCGAGCAATTAGACGTGTTAGTAGACGCAAGTTGTAATAGATAAATATATAAATAGAATATAAATGTGTGTGTAAATAGTACGAAATAAATATTGTGATTAAAGATAAATAGTTCGTTAATAATTAGTTTATAATTGTGTTTTGTAGTTAGTTAAGATTAAATTAGTGTGTGTTAAGTGTAAATATTTTGTTTATTAATAGACGATTAAAACAGCATTTTGTTATAATTTTAAAAAAGAAAAAGTTTCAATATAAATATGTAGTTACTTTTACAATTACATTTGTATTGAAACATCAGTATTATGTGCCAAACTTTCCTATCTTTGTCTTGTGTTACGAGGGAAGATCAATATTTACGGTCCCTGATATAGAAAGAGAAAGAATTTTTAAAACATTATTTATTTATTTCTCAACATAATCTCCCTGGACTTCAATGCACTTGGTCCACCGATGTTCCAATGCTTCAATGCCTTTCAGGAAGAAGTTTTCCGGTTGCTCCTCAAACCAGCCATTTACTGCGGTCATAACTTCATTATCGTCTCCATATTTTTTTTCCACGCAGGTTTTCCTTTAACTTTGGAAATAGATGGTAATCACTGGGTGCCAGGTCTGGTGAATATGGAGGGTGTTCTAGAATTTCAAAGCCAGCGTTCTGTATGGCAGCCATGACAATGCAGCTCTTGTGGACTGGAGCGTTGTCCTGATGGAACAAAATTTTGTGTGCCAACTTTCCTGATCTTTTTCGGTCGATGCTTTCGCGCAATTTTGGAATTAACCCTGCATAATAAGAACCCGTTAGTGTGTGTCCACGCTGCAAATAATCGATCATCAAAATTCCTTCTGCATCCCAGAACACTGTGGCCATAATCTTTCCAGCCGCCCGTTAAACTCGAAATTTGCGTGGAGGTGGAGAACCTCTGTGATGCCACTCCATACTTTGTCTTTTCGTCTCAGGATCAAAATGGTGCACCCATGTTTCATCCACAGTCACAAAGCGAGTGAGAAATTGCTTCCGATTGGCCTTCAGGTACTCCAAATAGGCTTCCGAATGCAGCACTCTAGAGCGTTTCTGATAGACGGTCAGCATCTTTGGAACCCAACGCGCCGAAATTTTTCTGAGATCAAGAACATTTCTTAAAATATTTTCAACTGACCCATAAGAGATGTTCGTTATTTCCGCGATATGGCGAATAGTCAGTCTTCTATCTGCCATTACCATATCATGGATCAAATTGATGTTTTTGTCAACGGTGACACAGACTGGACGTCCCGCACCTTTCGCATGTTCGCAAGTTGTTCTGCCTAATCTAAACTCACGAGACATATTTTTCACCACTTGGTAAGGGGCAGAGTCCCCTAAAACGTATGCCATATACTTGTGAATTTCAGTAGGTGTTAATCCTTTTTTTTGCAAATACTTTATCACTGCTCTGACTTCACTTTTTTCCATTTTTAAAAATTGTCTGTTATCGACCAGCTTAATTATTAATAACTTTCAAAGAACAACACGCACCTACGCAAAACTTGACACAACAAATAATTAGTAATGACAGTTCTCATAGAAAAATGAGTGACGATATCATGCAAAGCCTGCTATGTCAGGGACCGTAAATACTGATCTACCCTCGTATTTATGTACGTATATGTATTTTATCTTATATTATAGTTATTGTCTCTAAACTGTGTTGATGAAAACTACAAATGTTGTATCGATAGACCAAATAATAGCATAATAACTTTTACAGAAAAGTGCAGCAACGTCCAGATAAAAAAAGCCAAACAAACTATTGGTATTTATTTCAGCAAATAATTTTGACGTGCACTGTACAATTTTCTAAAGAATATTCTAAAATCGCAAAATTTCAAAGCATATAGTCACTTCGGCTTATTAATTTCTCTGATCTCTACAATCTTTTTATATGTAATCCATCACAATGGGTTGTAATGCAATTGCCAAGTCATCTCGAACCTGTTGTATCACCGCCGACACCGACTTAATTCCCGCTGAGTTGATTCCCCAACATGGTGTCAATGGTTAAATGTTGTAAAGTAAATCACCAGGTGGTGATATTGTTATACCACGTATTATTTATTAGCTGTCACTTAATATACGTTCAGTATTTTTGAATTACACCCATCAAATTTTGTTTTTGTTTTTCTTTGAAAAGTTTTCAAATTCTTGCAGTTCCTGCTTTCTGTAAATTATCTCAAAGATGATGTGCGAGTTTGTTTACAAAAAAAATTAAAAACAATCTGAGAACAGCGTGAGTTTGGTTACAAATTTCTAATTTCTGATCTAAACATTTAGAAACAACAGCAAAACAGTCAGATTCCGTGGCGCAACAGTTTTCGCACGTTCCTTCGTTTGAGAAACACCGAAACAATTAAAAATTTTGAAAAACTGGCAAAAGGTTATCACACTTTTCTTTGTTTGGAAACACATAAATAACCAAAAATCTTGGATAAAATGGTTCGAATTTAATTTGTACTCGAGCAATCGTATCTGACCACTTTCCGAAAAATTTAGACACCAAATCTGAGACTCTAAGTGTGATTGTGTTCTGATAGACTTAAGGTCTTTTGAAGTTCAGAAATAGTAGTGATTGGTAGTAATAACTTTGCAATAAATTCATTCAAACACTGACTTAATCTTCAGTGGTTAATTAAGACTTATGCATAAGCCAAAGCGACAATAAAATATTTCCGTTTATATACCTACCTTATCCATATTTTTTTGACATTAATTTCATGTTAACAAGATCTTCAAAATCTTGGTGCAAAGCTTTGAAGAAACTTAAACTTACGCAAATCTGAAGTATGTAATATTCAAAATACTTACATCAGCCGCTGACCAATCGGCGAACCGGATATGTTGTTTCTGTTCGGTAAGTATACTCTTAATCTTAACGAGAACATCCTGCAACAAGTAGAAGAGAATTATATAGTGACCCTTAACCCATAATGATTTTACTAATAAGACAACACCTGGGGAGTGGGCCTGAAGGTGACACGGTCCGTCTCAGAGGGAGGTCCCACGCCCAGCCTCGTGCCTCATCGCACGACGTGTCAGTGTTTTGTGCGTATAAAAACTAATTCTTGTCGGCTTTAATCGAATTATTATTGTCAGGTGGAATCGATTAATTGAAATTCAAACGCACGCTGCGATGCAAGGCTAAAGATGACGGGCGGTTTTTTTAAATAACACGCATATCATGAATGGTCCAAAGATGTAATAAATCCGGCTATCAATGACAAACAACAACGTGCCGACACCTACGTTAATATACAATGAGCTGTAAAGAAACCAAAATTACAAGGGTTTTACAGCTAGTCACACTCTTGCAATGTCATAACCGTTCACGTCGATCTTAATGAAATCTGGGACCTCACATGGCGTATACGGTTTGTTTTAGGAATAATTGAATTTTAATTTTATTAAACACAAACTTACAAATTCAGGCTTTGACTTTTTGTCTCCACCCCTAAGAACGGTTCGTTCCAATTTTTCCAGATGCTTAGCTAGTTGTTCTTCATCTTTCAGCCTAAGTTCTTCTCGAATAATCTCTAAGTCTCTTACCGGATCTACTTCACCTTCTATGTGCGTGACGTCAGTGTCTTCGAAAGCTCCTACAATTAATATTCTAATTAGTAAATATGTTCAATTTGTTGTTTAAAATAATGTTTCTTACTGAGAAGATGGAAAATTGCATCGCAAGCACTGATGTGTGATAAGAAATTATTTCCTAAACCTTGACCTTCCGATGCACCTTTTACTAAGCCAGCGATGTCGACTACGTTTAAAAATGCTGGGACTTTACTGTAACAAAAATTAATACCATTCTAAATTTCGAAATACACCATAATGATCTGCAAAGTAATGTAGCTATTAAAATAATTCATCAAATTTGTATAATACTGGTCCTAGTGAGATCCCTGGGGCACTTTTTATCAAATGCTATTTTTAGCTATTAAAGGATCAAACAGTTTTTAGATGGTAATTGGATAGATAATTCGATACATTAGATTACTATATCCAGGATATTGTACTACTATAGGAATCTAAGACCTAAGGTTTCTTCCTGAGAATTGAGCTACTTGCATGAAAACATTAAAATCGGTCATTCTTACTATATGATTGTAATAGTCGACTATACATCATGCATATAGGTCGAATACCAGATAGCATTTGAACTGTTCCAAGCTACATTATACTTCAACTCTAAACATTGCACAGGATAACAATTAAACATTTACGATAATGCATACTGTATCAAAATGACTGACAAAATATCCCTGTCAAGTTGGCCCATTTGCCCCATATGGTCTTTTTAATGCAGTAGAGACAGTGTGAAGAAGTAGTGAATCCATACAGACCCTAGTCATTTATCAAATCTGCCTTACAAGGTAAAATATGCCCTTAACCTAAACTGTTGTTTCCGGAGCTACTCTACTAAAATTATAACTAAACTGAGTTTCTGGCCAACCATTAAAAGATGGATTGGTAACATCTTCACGAACGACAGTTCAAATAAAAAGAGTAGAGACAAAATCGATGGTGAACTGTGCTGTCTCCAGATGGCAGGACTGATGTGTAATGCGGCACAGAACTCTTTTCTGATTGATATATTGTGTAGATGTACTAAGAGGTCTATTGATCACTAGTTAATAATAAATCCAGCAAAATAATAGGCCGTACTAGACATGAGGTATTGATTATCATAGTATTATAACAAAACTACTAATATTTGAGAATACCACAAATAACTCTGAAAATGAAGGTTTGGATTACTTAAAAAAATATTTTTCTGGTGAGCAAACAATCCGATAGTTTCACCCTTTTCTACCACCTTCACTACTATTTACTACCTCATCACCCTTACCCTCTAATATCCTTTATCTTATTCGTCAGCCTGACACACCATGCAAAACTTGGATTCAATAAAAAAAACTGTGCAAAGACTCAAAGCAGCAGCTGTGAACTTACACACTGTAGCCAACTGTTCGTAACTAAAACGTAAAACTACAAGACCGACCGAGCTCTGCTGAAAAGTTAAAGCTTATGCCGGGCCAAATTTAGAATACAAATATTCAATAGGATTCTCTAAGAGATGTTATTTGAATGCAATTGAATAGTTGTCCATAATCATACTCACGAGGAAAAAAAATCACACACTTGAAAACGCACCAAAAATACCAAGATTTCAAACCGTCATAACTCGGCAGATTTTGAACGAAAATGGATGAACCTTTTCGTGCTAAAAAAATTTGAAGTGTCTAGTTTAAGGTAGTGTGAGTGAATGTTGCGTTAAGGCTTTTCCGCCCCCCACCACACCCCGAAAAATAAAAAAATTTGTGAATCACAAAATGTAAAGATTTAACAGCTTTTACGGTGTACCAAAAAAATCGTGGACTTAATCGACCGTTTAAGCAATAAAGTTCAGTCATTTTTCTGTAGAGTTTTCAAAACCTCGAGTGCCTACGATGATTTGGCGCGAAGTTATGAATTTTTGAAATCTATCCTGCATTTTGTCATGTTTTTCCTCTTCTGCCAGCGAGATTATTATTGGTTGAGTTTAAACCTTTTCTTTAACAAATTCAAAAAATTTTGAAAAATTTTGAAATTTTTTTAATTAATAAAAATATTTTTTTATTAACGTTCATTTTTTTAACGTGTAACCGCCGACAGCGTTACCCGATGTGCAAGTGTCTAAATTAATGTTTTGGTTTTTATTTTACTAATGTTTTGAAATTAATCGATATCAGAAAGTTATTCGAAGCGTTACAATGCCGCAATTAACGGACATTCAATGTGCACGAATTATTGCTCTTTTAGAGGTAGGAGTTAGTATGCAACACACACATCACGCTGTGCAAAATCTGGCCGACAAACTCCTCGTGGTGCACATCGGGTAACGCTGATGGCGGTTACACGTTAAAAAAACTAAAACTAATAAAAAAATGTTTTTATTAATTAAAAAACATTTTTAAGAATTTTTTGGAATTTGGGAAAAAATGTTCAAACTCAACCGGTAATAACGTCGCTAACAGAAGACGAAAGACTTCTGACAAAATGCGGGGTAAATTTCAAAAATTCATAACTTCGCGCCAAATCATCGCAGGCGCCCGAAGGTTTGAGAACTTTACAGAAAAAGGACTTAACTTTATTGCCCTGATGGTCGATTGGGTGCACGATTGTTTTGGTACACCGCACAAGCTGTTAAAGTTCGACATTTTTCGAATCAAAAACATTTTTTATTCTTCGGGTGGCGGCGGGGGGCAGAGAGGCTTAAACGTAACATTCGCTTACACGATCTTAAACTAGACACTTCAAACTTTTTAGCACGCAAAGGTTCATCCATTTTCGCCAAAAATCCGTCGAGATTATGACGGTTTGAAATTTTGGTATTTTTGGTGCGTTTTCAAGTGGTGCGTTTTTTCCTCAAGTGTATTTTACCCGAAATTGATTCCTCTACCAGTTCTTTATTCAATAATAGATTATTTTTTGAACGTTGGCAATTTATAGATTATTTTTTTCAATTTTTGAAAACATTCTTTGGAGACATATTATCAGAGTCTTACAAACACTAATAAAATGCTTTTAAGTTCTGTTTATGTACAGGATGTTCAAGTTAAACCTTCAAAGATAACATTAAGACAAATTTACTTTTTCAAATGTAACACGCTGTATGTTTTAGTTGAAATTAGGTCTTCTGCTAACACCCTAGCCAATTCTAAAATATTTTCCTCAATATTTAAGTTGCCGTAGCGAAAAAAATTATGAATTTTTTTGACAGCACAGATCAACAGTACACGGCTCCATGTTGATGATTCTTTTATGGGTATACACAAAGTATTTGGTATATCGCTCATCTAATGATACCAGAGAAGATATGAAAGAAATATTGCGCAAAATTTTTCGAAGTATTACACAAACGACATTGATAAGTGCCAGACAAAATTTTATTACTCGCATCCAGATCTTCATAAATTAAAAATGCAGACATTTTAAAGATTTTTTTAAAATAAGTTATTTTATTTCTTTCTTTTTATTTAAAATATGAAGAATCATTGGAATTCATGCACTAATGTAATATTTTAATAAAAAATTAATGATTTTTCATTGAAGATACTTTAGGATTGGATAAAGTACTAATCGAAGTCTTAATTTTCTGTAAAACGTACAGGTGCTCGATTTGAAAAACTGAGTAAATTTGATTTAATGTTATCAAAATTTGAGGATATAATTTGAACATCCTGTACATAAACAAAACTTGAGAAAACGTAGTTTAACTTGTTCCGTTTCTGTAAAACATCCTGTGTTGTTGTAAATATTTTTAAAGTATGCATCTTTGTCAACCAAGAAACTTTTGTATTGAAAGGTTTTCTCGATATTTGATAGTTTAGGAGATATCGAACAATTGCGCACTAAATGAACACCCTCTATAAGCTACTGTATCGGTTCGTTTCTACTACTAAATAGAGATTTCATTTTCGGAAAACAAGAGGAACATTGAAACACCAAAAGAAAAGACATATATTTATATTTAATGATTGATGAGTTCTAAATGCGCCATATTTGATATCGCCAGTGTCATCTATAAAAGCACTTATTGTTGTGAAGTTTTCTTTAATTATCTCAAAACCTACCCAGTGGCACTAGCCTCATTTAGAACTTTCACTTTATAATTGTTACCGGTCAGGTAATCTGTCAAAATATTCCGAAATTTAATTTTGTAGGTAACAAAGCTTGGAGACGGATTTTGGTGCTTAATTCAGTTAAAATTAGATTTAAAGGTGGACAATGTTGAACATACAGTTATTATATCTATATCACATGTTAGAGCAATTCAACTACTTAAAGAGGTAACGAGATTTGAAAATCAAGTACTTCGTATGCAAAGGGAGAAGGGACTTACATTAATCATGCATCGCAATAGCCAAAAGAATTCACGAAAATTAAGCACCCCAAACATTAATGAAACTTTCGTCACGCCACATTCTTCATTACAGGTAATTCTGAAGATGGACGATACTTTATGCTTATGAATGCAGAGCCATAAAAGCATGAAAACTACTAATCAAATTTTGGATAGTTTGTTGTAGAATATTCCCCCATTCCAAGACGACAGCTTCTTCCAATTTCCTAAGATTCCCAGAGATAGCCACATGTCGTTTGACTGCTCGTTTAAGTTCATCCCTAAGATGCTAAATGGGATTCACGTCTAGACTTTTGGGTAACCAATCTATATCCAGAATATTCACTTTATGAAGGCAGTTGTATTATCTCTCTGTCAACATGGGGATGGAGTCTTCATAAATAAAAATGAAGTAGTCTCCGGCAAATGCAGGAGATGGCATAACGCGTTCTTCTATAAAGTTTTCAACTTAAAAAATTGCGTTCATGAATCTCCTACGAATAAGGAGTAATTTTGTGCGAGCGTCAAAACAAATTGCTCTCAAGATCATTACTGGTCCACCACCAAATGGGACACTTGGAGAGATATTGCAGTTAGCAAATCTCTCTCCTAACTTTCTCCAAATGCATTTGCGTCCACGAGGTGCAGGTGATCTAAGACACTCTTGTTTCGTCTGAAAACAAAATGTCGTTCCCGACATAAATAGTCCAATATGAATCTTGAAAAAACGTAAGTTGAAGACTCTATGCCCCCTGGTGGGCAGTGGTGCAATTGTGTTCTTTCAGAAATCATTACATTTCAAACTGCTATGGCTACTGTACTACTAAGCTCTGAACTGGTGGATCATCTATTTGTTGCGGCTAGTTGCCTAAGAAATACCTTGTCCTAGCATTCTAGGAAAAGTCGCAAATTCCTGAGACATTTAATTGTCACATATCGCTGGCTACGTCCGTCGTAAATTAGAGTTATTGCTTTCACGGCTTTATGTTCGCTTAAATTGCGTGGACGATTCATGCCTCCTGATCTAACTATATCAGGCTAACTATATTCATCTAATCAAATAAAATTAGAGGCTCATTTATGTTTTTTTTTAATTAACAATGTTTAGACTATGGAAAAGTGTACAAAATGTGTTCAAAACGGCGTTAGCCACTAGCGAAAATAGGTTATATAAAATTACATTAAGATAGGTTAGGTTAGGTTGGTACTGTTGGAGAAGATAGACATAAACGTATAGGGCGAAGGCTATCACACAGGTGCAAAAAATCTGAATTTAAGGCCCAGATCTGAATTACTAAAGGAAGAGAAAATAGCTAATGCAGAAAAACTATTAGAAATACTAGAAAGAAACAGAAACCGAGAAGCGTATATACCATTAACTACCGAGATAGATAGATAGGTTGAGGCCGACCGAGGCGCTGACCCGACACAATACTGGATATGAAAAGAGGTGGAACTCGTACTGATAGAAGAACCAAACAAGGAAGAATAAATATACTCAGTTTACAAATCTCCCTGTCTTATAAATTCAATAGGCAAACTACTTACGAATGAAATAAAACGAGGATCCAACCCTATAAGCAATTCCAATTCCTATAAGCAATACGGCTTCAGAAGGAAGAGATTAAAACTACAAGTTATGGCGAAGGTTATGGAAATATTTAATAATCATGGATACAAAAGCAGGGCCGTTTGTGCTATGGTAACGCTTGATGTTTTAAAGCGTATTTAACACGGCAGATTAGTTAGGAATAGTACAAGAACGTAAGACAAGAAAACTTATTTAATCAGAATGATATAAGGATACCTAAAGAACAGGAAACCAATAATTGCGATTGATCCAATTCTATAGAATATATACTTCGGCGAGATATTGAACATGCCAGAGGAAGTTACAGTCGTAGCATAGGCTCCAAGTATCTTAAGAAATAGAGCTAATCACGCGATAGACAGAATAAGGGAGTGGATAGATAGGAAATAACCAGGACTTGATCCTAAAAAATGCGACGCGTTTGAAAGTTACAATTGACTGAGGTAAAAGGTTGGTACAGCGCGCCAAGAACGTGGCCGCAAAAACAGAAACAGCGACCAAAGCATTAGGCAATACCGTGCCAAAGGTACAAGGATCAAGAGTCAACAACAGAAAAAAATTAAGTATCTTTAAAATTAGTATCCGTGGCATATCCAGTAATCCTTTATAGGTCACTTATCTGAGAAGAGGCTATTAAATTACAAAAATACAAAGATCTTCTTGGGTTAAAACAAGGTTGTTATTACGAGTTAGTAGTGCTTACAGAACTGCATCAACTTTGGCACCTTTGGTTAACACAGGCACTCCGCCCATAGAGCTTGTGGTATAGAAAAGAACAGCAAGTCTTCTACGAAGGATAACAGCAAAAAAGCAAGATAGGAGACAATAGAAAAATGGCAGAGTGTGAATCTACGAGACGCCTTATTAAAAATCTGAGTTCATGAATAGAAATGAAATATTGCGAGATCAACTATCATTTAACACATATACTAGGAGGACATGGATGCTTTCCAAAGTACCTAAATAGGTTTAGATTTTAACAGAGAGTTCTGATTGCGTATACTGTGGCGAAGAAGAAACAGCTAAACATACTTTGTTCGATTGTAACAGATTGCAATTGCAAAGGGAAAGAATAAATATAATAAACAATTTAACCCAGATAAATTAATTAATAACGGCATTAGGAACATCATAAAAAGAAAAGAAGATGAACGCAAAAGACAAGAACAGAACGGTAATAGCTAAGCAGCCACATAAGAACCAAAACCAGAACATCCCCTGCTCTGAAGAAATGCGACAGTGATACCGGGGCAGATGGAAGAGATTACCCGCAAGGCGTCAGTGAAGAATCCGGCACTGTTCAAAGGGACTGTCTTTTAAAGATCTCCCTCTTCGGGAGAAGAAGGTTAGGCTAGATTATGTTAGGTTAAGATAGATTAGAAATAAGGTTAGTATGCGCACGGAGCATATTGAAAAGTTAATTGGGGTCATATTGGGTCAATTGGGCCATATTCTCATGCCATCATTAAAGGTGTCTTTAACTAAACTTATGATCAAACTCAACAAGAAAAGAGATAGGTGGGAAAAGATCAGAATTGGTCGCCATGGTAATTAAACATGTTATTAACTTAATAGTGAGATGAGAATACGGCCCAATGAGTTTAATGAAAAAATGAGGCCCTTGGACTTAACATTGAAGGTATGTACATATAAATTTTTACCTGAAGATTTCCGAACGATGAAACCGATACCAATCGTCGTAGTTTTCAAAAAAAAAACATCGAACAACACTAGTCCCGCCCCTAGGAGGCGTGTCCCAATAAAAATATTCACCCACTTATTTGCAAAATGCTGCTTTATAACTGTCAAATGACCTTACGACTTAGGTCGTTTTTCTACAATAAGGATAACAGAAATCCTAAGCCATCTACATGTAACATTTTATAAATTTAAAAATATAGGAAAATTGCAGGTAATAGTAAAACGTCTTAGTGATGCGTTAATCTTTTCAGGAGTTTACTTCGTATATTAGATAATTCGAAATGCAACTTCACGAAATAATGTGTACGATCTTATAGCAGTCAGAAGGAAGTGATTAGCAGTGTTAGAAGTTTCTTTACTTATATTTTATGAATTTAAATCTATGAGGATTGCACCCAGGTGATATCAAAATATGTATTTAATATAATAGCTTAGATTGAAATGTGTCTACACGTAAGTTTGGTTTTTAGTAAAATAATAAATCTTTACAATAACTCTACGCTATGAGCGATCAATAGAATAATGAAATAATCTCACAAGAAGTTAACAAAATAATTTGAGTTGGGAAGGTAATCAAACATGTTGAAAGTTCAACAAAAAGAGAATTTGTAAAGCGCTTAAATTTCTCTTTTAAAACTAGCTTCAAATTATAGAACATCGCCTTATTTAGTTTATTATTCCCCTATTTAGACAATTCTAAGTACAGCATATGCTGTGAGCACGAAGCCTTTGATCCAGAGTTAATGAAGACTCCCTTTAGCCACTCAATGTACCGCCGAAACCATTCGGGCTCATCAAACTTGCAAATTACATCAGAAAGTCACACAAATGCAAATGTAGCCGCCGCTTTAGTGACATTTTCCCCTCAATTTTATTTTATAGCCTTTGGAAAGCGCACTCTACTGTAAAAAAGCCTGTAGATATTCAAATTCGTTTGCGAAATCGTTCCTAACCCTCGGAAATGATTTTTAGAAGAGTTACAAGAATTTTATGCGTCCCACAGTCCTGTTAAATTGAATAAAAGTTATTTGCTTTTTCGGCTTAAGAAATGAATATTTTCGTATCCTGGTATCGTGTTACAAAGACATTCCGTAAAGTAAAAGGTCGTTTCGTGACATAATGAGGTAGTTACGGGTTTATTAAGCTAAATGTTGGTCTTTTAAGGCGGGGCGTTGTTATGGTGAAGGATAATGGCGCCGACGCTGGCGTCGTATTTACCAAACATGCATATGCAATCAGACGCTTATTTAAAGGTATTATTACATTACGTTTCAATAATTGCATCTACTGTACAGGTTCCTCGTTTAAATCCATTTCATTGGAATTTTTTCCTTTTAATCTATAGAGTGGTTAATCGTAATGGAAACTATCAATAGAAAATAATAATAATGTATATAGCATGCCATCGGTTGCCTCTCTTGGCAGTAATTGGATGGAGTAAAAAGTTTCATGAAGATTTCGAAACAACTAATCATGTTATTTGGTTAGGTTCAGTTGTACTGACATTTCAAATTTTGATTGATATATCAATCCGTTTCACGCACCTACGAAACCAAGTTTTATCTAAATTGGTTCATTAAATTTTGAGTTATACCGAAAAATAGTTATTTGTTTAATTGGTACAAAAAATGCATGTTTTGGAACAAATAATAAAGTTGCCGGACGATGCGTTAGCGGAGTCTGGCAATCTTATGAGTCCCAAAATCGCATTTTTTTGTATGAATTAAACATACTATTATTTCTCCAACCGTTTTTAACTCGCAAACTCCGTGAGAGAATTGTTTAGAAAAAACTATATGATGTTGAACTATCTTGTATTTACTGTGATTTTAATACAGGTAAAAAGAGGCAATTTTTATATTAATAAAATTTAATCGAGCTATTTATTTCGACCCAAGGTATCCAAATTCAAAAGTTGGAATTATCTTTTTCGGTAAAATTCCACATAAAGTTAAAAATCGTCAAGTTGGTTTGTGGCGTATACATTTTAAAATAAGTAAGGAATTAAACTGTGTATTTCAATTGTAAGCAAAAACTATTCAAGAAGCAACTTTAATCAATACCAATATCTTGTAATTAAACGAAATTAGAACGGTCGTCCCAAAATATTGCCTGAAGAAATGTTGGGGTAGAAAACGACTGAGGGCCTGTATTCTTGAGTTTCGCATAACAAGTCTCGCATACGAGATGAAGTAATTTTTACGTCATAAGATGCAACTTAGCCAATCAAATGTTAGAAGATAATAGAGAATTACGTCATCTTGTATGCAAAACTCAAGAATACGGGCCCTGGGCCATGACAAATGGTACAAATTCCTGATCAATAGAAGACATACTTTTCGTTTTTCGATTGATCAAGTACACGACGACATACAGATACGAGGATTGTTCGGTAACTACGTGGCCTAACAAAGAAACCGCAATTTTTTTTGACAAAAACATTTTATTTTTCAATATAGTTTCCTGCTCGCTCAACACACTTATTCTAACGATATTCCAAATTAGCAATGCCTTCATTGTAATTCGATGAATTCAAGTCCTCGAAATAGCTATTTACAGCAGCGATTAACTCGGAATTAGACGAAAATCTCTTACCGCCGAGCCATTTTTTCAGATATGGAAGCAGATGATAATTTCTGGGACCCATATCTGGGGAATAGGGCGAATGAGGCACTAATTCAAATCCCAATTCATGAATTTTGGCCATTGCAATCGCAGACTTGTGGGCAGTTGCATTATCCTGATGGAAAAGCACTTTTTTCTTTGCCAAATGAGACCGTTTCTCTTTGATTTAATCGCTTAATTGTTGCAACAAATTTGTATAATACTCGCCATTTATTGTTTCCGCTTTTCTAAGTAGTCGACCAAAATAATTCCATGAGAATCCCAAAACACAGTTGCCATAAACCTTTCCTGCTGACAAAACTGTTTTTGCCTTCTTTGGTGGCGGAGAACCTTTGTGTGTCCATTGCTTAGACTTCTTTGGTTTCGAGAGTGTAATAGTGGACCCAGGTTACATCGACGGTTATGAAACGGCGTAAAAAGTCCTTCGGATTGCGGCGAAAACGTGCCAAAAGGTCGCGAGAAACCCTCAAACGTTTCAGTTTTTGCTCCGGTATGAACAACCGCAGCACCCAATGCGCCGAATATTTTTTCATTTTCTAATTCTTCAATTAAAATTCTGTGCACACTGTCATTTGAAATACCCACTATGTCTGCCATCTCGCGCACTTTTACTCGACGGTCATCCAAGGCGATACGGTGGACTTTTTCAATCATATCCGGGGCAGTAGCAGTTTTTGGACATCCACTACGGGGTTCATCCATTTGTGCTCCTACGACCACGCTTAAATTCGGCAACCCAGTTTTTTTAACCATTGAAAACGAAGGACTGGATTCCAATTAATAGAGTTGAATCCAGCTCTCCTTTGATTTCGTTTGGTATTAAGCCTTTCAAATGAAAGTACTTTACCACTGCTATCATCTCAGTTTTTTTCCATTGTTTACAAAATCACATAAGACGTTCACTTTGGCGTACTGTCAAAAACAGACTAATTAACAGATCGTTCTGTACTGTCATATTTAACTTATTAAATGATGATTCTACAGAATGATAAAGAACATTCCTGCAAATTCGCGCCATCTCTGTGTTAGGCCACGTAGTTACCGAACAATCCTCGTATATCACGTCCACCTTGATAAGCATAATAGTTTCTTAGAAAAACGATAAAAATAAATCGTGGGCGTGGTTTGTTGGTCTTAACATATAACATAACATATCTACGTTCTTCGATTACACGAGAACAAGAGGAGATATGACTAATGCGTTCAATTTTTATTTTACATAAACACCATCATCATCTCGACAAATGTAACAGATTCTAAGAAAAACAAAAAAAACCATTTTAGGAGCCTGGTGTACCTGGTGTCTTTTTCAATGCTCCACCCACGTATTGTAGGTTGGTTTAGGATGTTATTTAACAAATCACCTCAACTTTCTATAGTCCTGAAAATATCTAAACCTATTGGATTTTAATAAAATACATATAGGGTCAATCCATACGAAATCGATCGAAGGTTGTTGCTCGACCATCTTTAATTTTTTTGTTTTTTTGTCTTATATTCCTCCCTTATTGAGTAACTGCACTATAGAATAGCGTCAACTATTCAGACTGCGTTATTTTAACGTGACGCACCTTGATACCTAATCACCACGGCCCCCCTTTCGAAGACACGAATTGAGATACGCTCAATTAGCGCGCCAATGCTACTGCAGACGCTACCAGTACTCACTGGTGGGAGCTATGCATACTGATGATACTATCCATGCTCTATTATCTCTCAATGGTACGAGGGTGGATTGATAAGTCAGTGACTATTTGAATAAAAGATATTTATTTCGGCAAATAAGCGTTTTATTTATTTTTGGGCGAGGAATCAGGATGGCGGAGCATCCTTCTCTCAACAGTCTCCTTTTAGCTCGATACATTTAGTCCATCGTTTTTCCAATTTTTTTTATTCCTTCCAAATAATAGGTTTTCTCAAGGCCCTCAAAATAGGCGTTTGTTTCAGTGATGACCGCTTCATTCGACCCAAATCTCTTACCGCCCAGCCATTTCTTCAGGTTTGGAAATAGGAAATAGTCACAAGAGGCTAAATCTGGAGAATATGCTGGATGGGGTAGCAGTTCGTAGCCCAATTTATGAATTTTTGCCATGGTGCTTTGTGCTTCAAATCAATATCGAATCTGTCCAAAAGCTCTGAATAATATTCGCCGGTAATCGTTTTACCCTTTTCAAGGTAATCGATGTGAATGACACCGCGTGCATCCCAAAAAACTGTGGCCATGACCTTGTTGGCCGACAGACCCACCTTGGCCTTCTTTGGTGCACGTTCACCCGGAGAAACCCACTGTCTTAATTGTTCCTTGGTCTCTGGTGAAGTGTGATGGGTCCATGTTTCGTCTACGGTAACGAAACGCCGCAAAAACTAGTTCGGATTGCGGCTGAAGATCGCGACACCCATCGCGCGGATAGCTTTTCCATGTCCAAATATTCATGTAAAATGTGATGTAATCGCTCAGTTGAGATGCCGACAGCCTCAGCCACCTCACGCACTTTCATTCTCCGATCGTTCAATATCATTCCATGGATTTTACCGACAATTTCTGGCGTAACGACCTCTTTTGGGCGACCTGAACGTTGAGCGTCACTTGTGCTGGTACGACCACTACGGAACTCGGTAAACCACTTCTTAACCATTGAAATTGATGGTGCAGAGTCCCCATAGTATTTATCAAGCCTTTTCTTGGTTTCGGTGATCGTCTTTTTACGCAAGAAATAATGCTTAATCAGCATACGAAATTCACTTTTTTCCATTTTCGTTAAAATTCACGAGGTTGTTTGCTTTCAATGGCTATCAAACACAAACTAAATGGCGCAGCCTTCTCAAAACTTTACAGTAGTCTATTCATCGATGGCAGTTGACGGGAGCAGTGTTGCATTTAAAGTTACTGCGCGGGAAATTAAAAAAGTAACTGACTTATCAAACTACTCTGTAGTATCGGAGCAGTAAACGCGCTCATCCATCGGCGGTTTCTCCTAAGAGATGGCCCCTTGTCCAGCTTCGGACTTTTCCTCAACTTTTTAAAGTTAGGAAACACTGCCCGATCGCATCCAACCTCAATTATGGCTGGACTTTGTTTTTTGATGGTTTTGCCACCCCGATCTCCTAGATTATAGGCCTAGGTCTACACGATCTAGACTCTTGGTATGTACCCGTTAAGGTGAAGTTATCTTGAGTGTAAGAGGCTATGTTTTCGCTTCAACACTCCTTAAGTGTAAAGGCTCTAAAGTTTCTTCAGATCACAGGTCTCAGTCATAGAGTGGGTCCGAATAGCTTCCTGAACACAGTTATCTGGTGGCATGCAGTTTCTCATTGGCCAGAATTCACCCCTTCTGACCGGGATAAACCTTGCTTCAATTCTCCTCCATAAAATTCAGTCAAGCATTTTAAACAAACAAATACTTATGAAATGTAATTCCCTTCTTCGTATTCGTTCGGAGTTTGAGATACCACGGAATTATTTACAACAATGAAAACCATAAAACTGAGTTCTTCTAACAAGTAGATTTAGATTGTGTCTAATGGCGGTCAGTGTGACGTCATATCCGTCGCTTTTAAAGCTCATTACGCCGGGTTGTTATGCTCCTTCCTACAGTTTTATATTCTAAGGGTTTATCACAAAAATGGGTTAGTAGTTGCTAAGCTACAATTCAATAGAATTGTTATGAACGTAAACTTACACTGGCAAAACTAAACTATATTCTCCGACTGCCATTGATTTCATAATGATCTAGGACAGCTAGGATGACGTGATGCTAGTTTATTAATTTTTGTCAGTGTAAATGCATAGGATAAATAATACAAAATAACATCATATTAGCCTTGGTGTCCTAGATTATTATGAAACCAATTGTACATGTCAATTTTCAACTTTGTTGGACGTGCAATTCGGCTTTGACAAGCAAATTTTGGTGGGTTCGGCGATTTTTTTAAGTTTGAGAATAACAGAACAAAGAATTTGCATTAAAAATGAAATAAAAAGCAGTGGAATGGTGAAAATGTTGGTGAAGGCTTTATGGATGGTATAACTGTTTTCAAAAGAACCGTCAAGACGTTGAAGGTAACAAGAGTACTAGGTATCTTAGCACATCAACCACTAATGAAAATGCGGCAAAAATTAGGAATATTGTGCTTAGTAATCGCAGAATCACTATAAGGGAGGTTGATGAAAAAGTCGGTATTTCATATATGTAGTTCAAGCAAAGCAATTTTCACGAACGTTTTGGGCATGAAACAAATGGTAGCCAAATTTGTTCCAAAATTGTTTAATTCTCAACAAAAACAACATCGCAATAAATGGAAAGTCCCTGACGACCCACAATTACTTAAGCACGTTACGCAGGTGACGAAACGGAAGTGTATAGCTACGACTCAATCGTTCCAATGGAAGTTTTCTTTTGAAGAGTCAAGACCGAATAAAGCACGTTGGGTTCGATCAAATGTCAAGGTTCTCCTTAACGTTCTCTTCGATCACTATAAATTCTTACTGCCAAGCCGTATGCCAATAAGATGTATTTCTTGAAGTGTCACGTAATTTGCATGAGACAATCCAAAAAAAAAAACTACCAAAATTGTAGAAAAACAGTTCGTGGAAGTTGCGGTAGGATAACGCACCGGCTCACACTTCACTGTTAATTCATGAAGTTTTAGCAAAAACTAACATCTTTTGATGCTACTGCCACCATATATGATTCCCCGCGATTTTTACTGTTCCTAAAGATGAAGACATTAAAATGTTTTGTGACATACAGAATATTTAGGCAAAATTGCAGAGTGAGCTTAAGGCCATACCAAACAGTGCGTTCCAAAAATGTTTTGCGGATTGATAAGAACGTTGACTTAAGTGCATTATATCTGATGGTAATTACTTTGAAGGGGACAATATTGACGAATAAATAAATACTTTTTAATAATATTGAAAATGAATAATTAATTGATATAACCTCCGTCTTTTTTTGCCGCTTGTAACACCTTATGTTATTTTTAATCTTTTTTCATTTTTAACTAAAGAAGCTGATGTTTTGCACATTTTAGTTACATCTCTTGCCGATATAGAGCAATGTCTTTTAAACGTCAACAGTATCTTTTCCCCAGATTTTTATTACTAGGCCTGCCAATTTTCCTCCGTTCTTTAATAGTTTGTTAGTGTTACTTTTCCCTTTGAATTTCCGATACTTTCTGGCTCTTTCACGGTAACGGACGGAGCATCTAAAACGACAAACCTTTTTAACGCGAGGAGGAGGACAGACAACACCTCTAGCTTCTCATCACTATTACCTTAACCTTTCGTTTCTGATAAATATGGAAATTTATACTTTTAACTTTTTAGGTTATATGTTTAAATAAACAAAACTTTGGTTTGGCGCATAATGGAATATTAACATTGTTGCACGATTTAATTTAATGCTGCCTTTTCTGCAGAAAAAGTTCTTGAATGATATTTTCTGTTTGGCTATAAAAATACATACAGCTTAATTTTTGGTAATTTAAGAACTTATTAAAGTGTGAAAGATATGAAGATATTTGCTTTGTTGTTCTCAATATAACACGGTTCAAACCCGGAAGTCGTTCCTTCGAAAGTCTTCGTGTTTATTTACTCGTGCCATATTTCACAAAATTATAGATTACATTGTAATATACTACAAAATCTACCACGAACAAACCAACTTATATATTCACAATATAATTTCCAGCTGTTAGTTATAATATCCAAGTAAAATCAATCAAATTATATCTTACGATTATTTCAATTTAATTAGTAGAAGCAAGCAAACGGAAATAACTAAATATTTAAAAGTATACGTGTCCGGTCAGTTAATCCAAAGTGAATCCTACTAAATAAAAAATGATGGGTAAAGTAGTTAATTTGCAGCAAATTAAAATCCACTTTAGAAAATATTTGTCGCAGCGCACCGTTCTCGCACTCCTTTCTAATCGAGATTTAATTACATAAATAAAATATAAGAATAATTAGCCGCTAATATTGGGGTGTGGACGATAAATAAAGTGCACGCTTAATGACTTGCAGATTATTATTCTGTTTCAATCATTTGTTTTGTGGTGTTTGTAATTAGAAACATCATTTCTTGGAAATTTGAGAATATCAGATAAACTCAAATAACTACAATTGCACAGGCTTCATCTCTCTGCCTGTAATTTATTGTTACTTATAAATTCACTTAAATGAAAATGCAAACTTTGAAGTTTTCATTAAGATTTTAATTGATCAATTACAAGTTGGAACGACCCCGATATTCATACCCAATCGATATCGACAGCTCATTTCTTTTTTCCCAAGCGCAATAAAAAATTTGATAATTTTTGGATAATTGGACACCAGTGCGTCAAGTTGAATTTTACGCACTCAAGGCAATGCGTAAAGTAGAATTTTACGCTCTATTAGATATATGTATTGCATTTCATGTGTAAAGTAAAACAAGTAGTTTTATTGAATTGAAACGTTTACAAATTGATGTGTCATTTGTTGTTCTTTTGTTATCTAGATATATGGGAGCCAAATATCAAAATTGATTTGATTTGAGAGTTAATTTGTTAAATGTTTTTCCACTCCATACCTAGAAACTTCGACTTTCTTCTTGCAAAATAGTGAGGAAAATTCATTTTCCTTATCTAAGAAGAAAAATTGCAAAATAGTGAGGAAACTCCATTTTTTCTCTCTAGAGAGAAAAAAATTGCACTTGCACAAGCTCTCGGTAGTTAATTTTCGAGAAGCAAATTCTCGCAATTACATTCATAATGCAATTCATTGTATATTTGTAGAATCAACTTTGTTTTTAAAAACAGTTCATTTGAACTAAAAAAGTTCATTTGAACTAAAAAGTGCAGTTGATCATATCTCGGCTCCGGAAGAAGATACTTCGTTCGGGTTTTAAAGTATTTAAACTAAAGAGTACATTTGAACTAAAAATTGCATTTTCTCCCCTCTCCCCCTTCGACAATCTCTTTCCCGCCGCCCATCCGACTCCTTTCTTTCTCGTCCTCTTTCCCCTTTGTTTATTTCCCTTCCGCCAATCTTTCCCTTTCCTCCCCTCCCCCCCCACCACTCCTTTACCCTGTCTACTCCAGAAGGCGTATGAGAACCCTCAAACGTTTCACGCAATATCTCCGCTTCCGTTCCAGATATGTCGTTCTGGTTTTCAAAGGTTGAACAGCCCCTGCGCCCGCTTCCCGACGTTCGTTTGGCGAAAAGAATAACTCCACCTACTCTTTGTGATGGTACTCGCCGATTCGGGCCGCTCCAGTCTTTGGTCGTTAAAGGTTTTGTATGCGGGAAGCGAATGAGGTACGAAAACCGACCTGCCACCCGAAGCGCTTCTAATGCAATTCATTGTATATTTGTAGAATCAAGTTCGTTTTAAAAGTTAAAGATTAGAAGATTTATAGTGTGGAGACAATTGTTTTGGGATATATTGTGAAAAAATGTTGTTTCTAATACGAGAGGAAGGCATTTTTCACTCTTGCTCAAATGTGCTCAACACTTTGAGCTCGAGTGAAAAGAACCACTTTTCTCTCTAGTTGAACAAATAACTATTAATAAAGTTTTATTAGGTTTTTTCGAATAAGATTAAGATTTGGTTGTCCAAAAAAGATTGTATGCAACTCCTGCCTAAAGACTTCGAGTTCGTCTGGTTCGATAAACTTAACATTCGTTACATAAAATAGCACTTTAGATACGAAGTGGTGATGCCAAGTTTCTCAAATGTTGCCAGGTTCCTGTACCAAAATATCTTAGAAATGTTGGTAGTAATAAATATATTAAGTAATTGTAAAATTACCGATAATTGAATTCCTACGATAGATTGAAAAATTTCCGAAATTACTACTAGGGGTACTTTTCTTACTTCTTGGGACTAGGTATTGAGGTATTTTGAAATTGTTTTTTGAGGTTACAATTAGGAATTACAGACTGGGTTTTTTTACAATTTTTTGGGATTCGAAATTGAATTTTTACAAATAATTTTGGCATTAAAGATTGTAATGTTAAAAATATTTTTAAAGATTAGAGACAAATTTTTTTAAATATGTTTTGGGATCAGGAATTGAATTCTTAAAAAATTTTTTAGGAATTGAGTTTTTAACAATATTTATTAAGGGGATTTAAGGAATATTAGGGATTAAGAATTATATTTTTCAAAAATATGTTTTGTGGTTAGGGAGTGGGGGGACTAGATCTTTTCAAAATACTTTTCGGAATTAGCAATTGAATTTATAAATATATTTTTTGGGATTGAGAATTGAATTTTTAATATTTTATAGATATTAGAGATGAAGGATTATATTTTTCAAAATATTTATTGGAATTAGGGATTGAATTCTTAAAAATATTTTTTTGGGATTGAGTTTTTAACAAGATTAATTAGGATTAGAGACTAAAGAACTTTTCAAACTATGGTTCGTGATATTAGGGTTTGGGGATTAGATTTCTAAAAATATTTGCTTGTGATTGGAGATTGACTTAACCCTAATCCTAAACACGAATTGGTGATTACTAATCCGGGAATTACCCAACTCAGTTAGTAACTGGAATAATATTAGCACTTGAGCATGGCTATTTACATCCCAATTTTTCTAAACGATTGTTTAGGACAATATAAATATTGTGCAGTTAGTAGTAGCTAACAACACATTCGAAAAGTATGCGAATTGAGTCGTTTGACTTAAATCTGAAATTATATGATTGTAATAATTGTTTTCTCAACGTCTTCTGATATGGCCATATTAAATATAATAAGTTTTAAAAATACCTTAGAAAAGTTATTGTTCTGCAAGTGTCAAAGAAAGCAATCACTTAATAACTCCTAGACTTTACCAAACTAGTTGGATAACAGTATATTACATTACTAGTGTGGAAAGTGAAACTTTTACCACGCGCGAGTGGGAAACCACACAAGTGCACTTGCCCTGGTAAGATCAAAGGCGGTAACTACAAAACGTAAATTAAAAAATATACTTTTTCTTAGCACATGTTGAAATTCTATATAGTACAGGGCGACACTTGGGAACCGGAGGATTTTGAAATCAATGTTACGTCATGATGACGTCATCAAGATGGTGTCCATCGCGTTGCATGCAGTTTTCGACCCTCTTCTTGAAATCCTCCATAACACGTTCCAACATCGTGACGTCAATATTCATGATTTCCTGGCGAATGGCATCCTTCAACCCGTTTAAATTACGAGGCTTGTGAGCATATACACGACTCTTCAAATATCCCCACAGAAAAAAATCACACATTGACAGGTCTGGGGACCTTGGAGGTCACGGCACATCTCCAAAACCTGAAATGAGTTTTCCTGGGAACAGGTTGCGGACAACATTCATTGATGCGTGGGCAGTATGTGCAGCGGCATCTTACTGAAACCACACATGCCTTGGATTTATCCGTTTTCTGCGTAGTTTTGGCACCAAAAAATTTTGGATCATCTGAACGTATAGCGGTAAGAATTAACGTTGACGGTACGGCCGGCCTCTTCAAAGAAATAGGGACCAATAATGCCAGTAGGGCCAATGGCACACCATACTGTGACTTTTTCACTATGAAGAGGTCGCTCGTGGAGATTTCGTGGATATTCAGAAGACCAGTATACCTCAAGTGTTGTTTATTCACTGATCCATTCAAATGGAAATGAGCTTCGTCGCTCATGAAAAGCTGCAAATCATCATTATCCTCCAAAAGAACTTGCATACTTGTAGCGAAATCCTCACGAGCTTCAAAATATCTTTCTTTTAATTACTGAACAATTTGTAATTTGTATGGGTGGAATTTTAAATCTTGACGCAAGATTTTTCTCAGCGATTCCCGATTTATGTCCAATTCAATTGCATGTTTTCAGGCGGACCGTGTAGGACATCGGACGACAGCGGCTTTCACTCGCTGTATGTTTGCAGGTGTTCTTACGGTTCTTTGTGGACCTGGTGACTTTTTTTCATTACAGTGTCAGTTGTTCTAAAATTATTGACCCATCTTAAGATGGTCGACTCCCCGTTTCGAATAAACGTGATGAGCTAGTGTCCACTGCTCCATCGTTACTGAAATGGCACAACATTACAACGGTAGTAACATCGGTGTGCCCCCACTCTCATCTTGTTAGGCTCCATACTATGCGTTCCAAAAACATCCGATTGCCAATTGTTACCCTGTATATTTATAAATTGCAGTTAGTGATTTCAGCAGGGCAGTGCAGAAAAGCCACTTTCCAACGAGTAATGTACAATATTTTTCCTACGACTTATTCATAATGTAAAACTAAACAGTTTAAAGAATTAAATTTTATGTTCTAAAAATAAATAGTTTAAGAAAATCAAACTTTAATTATGATTTTTTTATCAAACCTATAACCATAAAAATCTTGCTTTAAAATCTTCAAAAATTAGGATTGATATCTTTTATTTAAAAGCATAAAAAATACACTAAAGAGAGATTTTCTTCCCAGTTGGCATCACTGAGTTTAACCTTGGTAAACTTACATCAAAAATCTTCATTTAGTGAGGTTAGGTTAGGTATCATGTACTGGATATATTTTTTTGATAGCTAAAATAACTAATCAAACGTTAACTAAAGTTATATTTATAAGAACGAATAAATATATTATGGTTAAAACGCTTCTCAAAATTGGATTAAAAACTAATGACATCATTTTAAAGTAAAGAAAATTGATGGATTTCTAGACAATGCTTATCGTGCGATATATCCGTAACACACGCGTGTTTCCTAACTCACACGTGTTATATGACTCAATTTCTAATTTTTTTTATTAACTCCATTGTTTTTGCAATCTGTCCTGTATAGGACAATAGGCAACATATCTGTTTAAAATTAATCTAATCAAAACACAGTATAAAATGTTGCCTTTACAGATAGATATGTGAAGTAGGGTTCCAGTGAGCCCCCTCCATTACAAAGTTTACTTATACTATGGTTGATTTATAACTGGGTTATTACGTCATTACCTTTATAAAATAATGGCATTATTGAAAGCGGGTCGGTAATTCTGACGATTTGAATCGTTTTGGTTCATTATCTTCGGGTATTAAGTTTCGAACTAATTTGTTTGGGTGTACACTCAGCCTGTCTTTATAATTGTTACTATAGTTTTGGATCACTTGTTTTTACTGTTGGTACATTTAAGTCAGTTAATATTATTCTATTGGGCACGTACCAATGCGCATCCACAATCACTCGAAGCACTTTACTTTGGAATCGTTCTAAGATTTCTATGTTCGAGTTACACGCTGTCCCCCATATTGGTATCCCATATGTCCAGATGGGTTTTAGGGCTACTTTATAGACATGTAGTTTGTTTTCTTTGATCAGTTTGGTTTTTATTTCTATTAACCAATATAGTTTACTGAGTTTTAACCCCAGCTGCTTTCGTTTGTTGAAAATATATGAATTCCTAGGTATTTCACTGTTTCAGTGTGTTTTAACTGTTTACCGTTTAGAGTTACCGGTGGACAATTGTTTCTTTTCATTGTGAATGTTGGATGTTGGGATTTAGTTTTGTTCACTTGTATTCGCCATATTTTAAGCCACCGCTGTATTTTGTTAATATGAACCTGCAAATATTTAGACGCTGATTCTGGTTTTACATGGAAAGCTAGCACTGCTATATCATCTGCGAACGTAGCTGTTGTGGTTAACCTTGACGTTGATAGATCAGCTGTACAAGAGATATAACATAGGACCTAGTGAGTTGCCCTGGAGGACTCCAGAATAAATTTGATAGTTTTGTGAATTCGTCATTTAGTTTGACGAAGAAATGCCTGTCTGATAGGTTAAGATGTCATGATTTGGTATAATTGATGAGGTAAAGATTTCTTAAGTTTATATTTCAGGCCCTGATGCCAAACCATGTCAAATGCTTGTGATGAGTCCAAGAAGGCGGCCGAACAGAACCTACTGCCTTCTAGATCTCTTCGTATCTTGTGAATTAGACGATAAACTTGTTCTACTGTTCCATGTTAATTGCGAAAACCAAATTGATGGTTAAGAATTGACTGTTGTTCTTCCAAAATTGGTGTTGTTGTCATCAGCAGAAGTTTTTCAAATATTTTGGACAAGACAGGCAGGAGGCTTATGGGCCTGTATGATTTTACTTCACCGGGTGGATTGCCTGGTTAATTTCTAAATGTCAGTAACGTTTGTTATGTTCACTTTCGTATGGGGTCGTAGGAAAAAACAATTACCTGACTAATCCGGTAGTAATTTATTTCCCGGCCTCGATAGGCAGATATTACCTTGGAAACATCAAGCTATGTTAACATGATATTTACTTCAACTTTTATTTTACTGACTTTTCTTTAAAAAAACTTCATTTTTCAGTTTTGTTTAGCTACAGAAAAGATATTGTACACAATACGTCAGGAATACGTCTATCTAGGATTCATATGTCAACGCGTTATGTTCTACAAAGTACTACTTTTTTGCGTTGCTACTCAAATGATTATTTTATTCTATACAAAGAGAGAAAGCCATTTTAAATGTATCTAGGGTACAGTAAACTAGATATTCGTCGGACAACCAAACATTAAGTTGTCAAGCAAGAATTCCGACAAATGTTCATAAAAATGCCTAGGCAGTAAAATAAAAGCGAAGATAACAGAAAATAACGAGCATTTCCAAGGTAGCTAGATCACGTTACATTAGAATCAATATTTATATTTTTGAATTGGGAACACGGAAAGTTGCAAAATATATGTTGGTTTGTCTAGACAACAATCTTATCAACATCAAGTCTTATAATTTATTTCTTTCTAATATCATAATATAACAAAAACCTTGCAACGAGTACATGGTTACGAGTACATCTTCCTATTACCTACCTGATCGTTGCAATACTATCTTTTAATTACCTAATTTGGTAAACACACTACATCACATCCCACGCAAACGTCGTTTTCTGCGCACCTTGTGAGAAATGGCACTTTACGTCATGTACACTAGCAGCGATTAAAGTTATCCATTATAGTAAACGTTGAAACCTCCCTATACTGCTATACTACGGGGGACTCAACTGAGGAGACGAATCGGCAATGGGCGTTCCAAACATTTGCGTACCCAATGGCCTGTATTTTAAAAAATTTTCGTTAGAGGGCGCTTCGGTCCTTGACAACGCTCAGACCACGCTGGCCATTGTTGACAGTTCGCTGGAGTGCCATATGGGTCGCAATGTTTCATAAAAATTAGCCAGATTTGCGATAAAATTTGCGATAAATCGCATAATCTGTCAACACTGTCAGCGTTGTCCAGAATCGTAGCGCCATCTAGAAGTAACGTTCAAACTTGAATTAACGTTCAAGGTCGGGGACGCTTTATTTGACTCGTTTCGTCTCCTCAGTTGAGTCCCCCGTATGCTATACTGTATATGGTGCCTTGGAAAAATCTAAGTAAACCTAGATTTATGCTAAACACCAAATGATCAGAAAGCGACGACGAAGAAGATATAATTTAAATTCTCTGACTTTTGAAAAAAAGTAGAAATTCCCTGACTAACATAAAAAATTGTAAAATTCCCTTACTTTTCCATTTTCTCAGGTTTTGCAGGTTTTACATGGTTCCCACACATGTACTAAACTTTCACCCCCAGTAGAGGTTTTTAATGTACCAAATATCGCATTGACACAGAACCTACGATTTTATTTCCTTATCTGAGAACAGGCATGTTTTAATTTTTATCCGCTATGAAAGATGACCAGCTGGGTTGGGGATCGAATCGGCGATCCTTGGATTATGAAATCAATATATCACCAAAGCTGTCGGCAGCTTTTGTATGTACACATGAATTTATATTATAAAACTTTCTGTGGCTGATTGATAAGTACACATGTATACAAGTGTATCTAAAAACATATCGCTTTATCAGAAACTAAACACTAAATGTAATTTTAATCTGACTGGTTTAAACTCGAGCATCATAGTTCAGAAAATAATGATTTTTTTACTTTATTAATAAATTCGACCGTAAAATACCAACGGAACTAGGATGAAACTGATTGTAGATTATTATTACATGGTTCAACTATAAAACAGAATTCTGGTCCATATTAACTATGTCGGTATACTATCACATAATAATAATTGCGTTTGGTCCCCACGTCTCTAATGACGGTGCTGCCAATTTGACGGCGCCAGATCGACGGTGGGAACATCAAGTTGTTTGATCTATGCATGCCTCATCTTAAAAATATCTTTTAGGAAAAAAAATTCTAAAAACCACCGTTAAGCAATCACTAACAAACACAATATAATATGTTTAGTAATTCAAATTGATAATGTTCACGCGTCCAATTTTAAAATTACACGAGAATAGTTAATCGCCTGCCTTTTTTAAAATGATTGAAGATTAGTCGGTTTACAAATTGCTGTTTAGTGTGTTACTTACCTTAAGGGTTTGAAGTAGTTGCAAAGAAATTCAAAACGGTCATCTGGTACCGGAACACGACGTGCTGGAACAAAAAAATTGCGGTTACAACACCCATTTTTATTGCGTATAAAAAAATATTAATATCTAAATTTGACATCTTGCGTAAAATTGAATAAGTGGAAGTCAATTAGACGGGCATTTTGAAGATTAAGTATTTAAGATATTCATATTATTGTCATTTTTGCTCTGCGGCAGGAGTTCTCAAAGTGGGGTACGTGTACCCCTAGGGACACGTCATTCTGATGTGGAGAGCACGCAGTCAGATTTACGTAATGGCGGAAATAAGGCAACACAGTGGAAAATTGAATACATAATTTTGGCTTTAGTATAACATCTAACAGTTTAGATTTTTAATAATAAAGTTTTCTTACTGAATATAAAAACTTGACAGCATAATAATGCTGTACCTACCATGAGGAGTGGGGGGGTTCTGAAGAAGAATGTACAGTTTTTTGGTGGTAATCAAATAGGAATACTTGAGATAAAAATATTTTTTGAGAAACTCTGCGCTTAGGCATTAGTAGTTTGGTCTAATACCAACAATACAGGGTGGCTCATAACAAGGACATCAAATGCGGCAGGTATATAGACATCGATAAGACAAACACAAAATCCCCATAACATTTTTTTCTCAGAAGCGTAGTTTTCGAAAAAAAAATGCAAATAAAGACGGGTATAATGTTTTTAGTACATACAGTAATGTTTGTTATTTTCTTCAAGCAAGATGTTCTATGGTTTGTTAGTTTACATTGCTGATTCTGCAACATGATCATTTGTACAATACAGTTTTATGAGGTCAGTCACTTATATGATAATTCCGTGAACGCAGATAATTAAGAAAAGGATATTGGTGTAGTTCAAGTCATTGTAAACGATAATGATTCGCAAAATCGGGGAATCTCCCCATTTAATCACGGTTATTATAACCTAATAAACAAGTAAATAGAGAATCTGGATGCATGATCAACACTTGTGCAAACAGGTAAAATGAGATCAGATTTCAAGCAACACTGATATTATCTAAGCTGTTAAAAATTTAGCGACGTACTATATAACTAAATATTCATATTTAGTAGGGGCAGTAAATGTTCATTTTACAAATGTTACTGTAATTAAATTACAGTTTTAAATTTTACCCTTTTACCCTGGTAATTTTTGTGACCCAGATTCTTCATTTTCTTGTTTAGGTTAGCATCATTAATTCACACTAATTAGTAAATTCCATAGGTGATTGGAATTCGATGTGGAAAACTCTTATCCAATTTTTTACTATTGAAAGTTGAAACTAGATTTAACCAGTTTTACAGCAAAAAGATATGCGAGGTCACGGTTAAATAAAATTAAAATCACTTTGTAGACAAAAGTCTTGTAAAAATTAAAAGCTTAATGCACAATTTTGTATATTACGTTTTGTATTACAATTAGTCATCATTTGAGACGTGCATTTTAGTAAAGCAAAATCACTACGTCAACGAAGCGAAGCGATTTAATTTTAATAAAAAAACTTTATTAAGATTTTTTGTTCCAAATTCCATCAGAAATGCACTGGTAAAGTCTGGTTCAGGGGCTATAAGACTATTATAAATGCACTAAACGTAATAATTTCAATTAAAACATAAGTTAGAGACTTTTGGTGAAGAACTAGTTTTTTCTATAACTGCTTCAAAAATTGGCATTTACGCATAACTATCTATACGTGAAGTATGTCATTTTTTACATAACCTTCTTTCTGTGCTGTTGGGATTAAAACTATAGCAACATTAGCAACCGTATGTAAAGTGCGTTTTAAAGTATTTTATCTACGACCACCATAGAAAGTTACACATTCCACACAATCTAGTAACAGTGAAAACGACCAATTGCACACATCTCCAAACTGAACGGTAATGACCGTGAGAAATGATTTCTCAGGATCAGCAGTTCTATTAAAACGCCATAGATGTCAGCACTTGCAATATTATAATCGAGGGGTCAACCACTCGTTGCAATAAGGTATGTACATTTTGGCGGCAATGACACGCAATCCTTAGCAATCACAAGGAAATAATCAGAAATTACATCTTTATTGGCTATCAGCGAAATCTTTCGCAATCACCATCGCAGTCTTCGAAATCGAATGTAGTAGAGGTGGTGCCATCGTGAAAATCACTTTTCAAACATTCACATGTCAGTAAAGAAAAAACTCGCAATTTAGAAACCATCCTCGGAAATCATAGGTGTTGCGAAAGCAATCCTGAGAAATCGTAGAGATTGTGAAGGCAATCCTTGGAAATCATAGAGATTGCGAAGGCAATCCCCGAAATCGTAGAGATTGCGAGAAAATCTTGGATTTCGGCACGTGGGGTCAACCACTCGCACAATAAATGTACATTTTGACGGCAATCGCAGTCTTTATTGGCAATAAGCAAAATCTTTGGCAAACCCGCAATCATCATCGCAGTCGTCGAAATCGAATGTAGTAGAAGTGGTGCCATCTTGAAAATCACTTTTCAAACATTCACATGTCAATAAAGAAAAAACTTGCAATTTAGAAATCACCTCGCAATCCTCGGAAATCATAGGTGTTGCGAAAGCAATCCTTGGAAATCGTAGAGATTGTGAAGGCAATCCTTGAAAATCATAGAGATTACGAAGGTAATCCTCGAAATCGTAGATATTGCGAGGAAATCTTGGATTTCGGCAATACATGTACATTTTTTTGGAAGAATGGTTGACCTCTCGATTATAATATTATTAATTATTTGAAATATAAAATGTTATAAATTCTAGATAACGGTTAATTTATTTTGTTTAATTAATGCGTGTTAGGTTAATTCATGTTTTACATTAAATTATATTTTGAATGCAAATCCATCCGGAAACATTATTTATCGGTTTGGCGAGGAATCGAACCCTGGACGCACTGCGCGCTAATTTAGTTATTTTACTATATAAAGTTACTATAAAATTCTTGTTGAATTAACGTAAAATTAATTAATTTTTAACATGATATACCTAATTGTTAATATCTATTAATAATAATTATTATTGCTAAATTACAATAAGAAATTTTATAATTTGTAACATGTCATTCATATAAAACACAAGTGCAAGCGCGATAGCTATACTTAAAAATCCCTTTCCGTGTTATTCCACCTGCAAGCACGCTAGAATATGTTTACGTTTCGTGAAAAAGGGGTTAGATAAAAGATAGCGCTATGCAGATGTAGGTAACAGAAAATTTTCTAATATTTAAAAAAATCATAGTCCACTAGATATCAGCAAAAATTGTTTCATTTTACACATAGCCCTAACCTGACATGCTGGTTGTCATGGCCACCTTAGAAAAATTTTTAACCCATTATTTTCTGGGCAGTGATAGTCAACTTTTCTTTTCTTACGGGCACCATATTGCATTTTTACTTCATCAGGTAGTAAAAAAAATAAAAATGAAATGGTGTACCACAAGCAGCTTCAAGACAAGCAGGTCAAATAGGTAATTTGCATTTAAAATAAGTTTTCGACTATAGTCACATATAGAAATTTGACGTAATTTTGACAGAAAACATTATTGTGTTATTTGTAATTAATTGTTATGACACAGTTTTAGGTTTTTTACTAGTCGCCTATGGAAAATTTGACATATACATATACGAGGCATTTTTTAAATGTGGCCGAAAAGTTTTCTTCACTACAGTCCATTGTGGATGTTGCCCTGCTAATTTGAGCAAAAAGACGACCATTGTGGCGCATTTGAAGTCCTTAAGGACCTGGTCTTTCAAAGTGTGAACATCTTTCTCTATTTTTTTCTCTTGTTTAAGATTTAATATTGTCGCTTCTCTTTTGCCAACTTTGTCTACTCTGATATTATTTTGAAGGCCATCTCCCATTTTTATGGCAATGCAAGTTGCAACTTTTATTATTATATGAGGCAAAGAAACTCTTAATCACGGTCAGCTATGGTTTTGCAAATATATACAATATATTGGAGATTACAGTGGAGATTACATCTATAATTCTTCCGGTTGGGAAGGGCACTTCGGCACACGGATTTTTATTCACAAGCAGCTTAAAAAAAAGTTCGAAACGATAGGAAATAAGCAGACACTTCCCGAAAAGTTAGCAAAACTATAAAAAACACGTGACCAAAATATTTTGGAAATATTGACTTGGGACAGAAAGGTACACAGGAAATTCTCAGCTTTTTTTTTAATGTAATGCATTTAGTCACGAATTGTTTTTGAAAAGTGGGTTGGTGGTCACTGGTTTAATAATCACAGTTGGAGCTGGATGCTCCTGACTGCATTTTCAACATGACATCTGATACATTGATGCAGCTGATGCTACGTGATGTCACAATTTGTTTTGACTATTATTTCCAGCAGTTCTCAAAAGTTGGCCTTTTTAAGGTCAAGGCATAAGGATTTTTTGTTCCTATTGATTATTGTACTATTACACATACATTTATACGGAAGTTGAGTAAAACACCCCGTAAAACTCTCTCAAATCTCGAGCGAAGTAACAACAAATAGGACGGCTTTCATTGGAAAAAATATATTTTGTAGATTCTATAGCCTTTTTAAGACTGACCATAGGCATATTTTCAACCTGTGTGTCAGTTCAGAGTCTGGTCAATAATTGAGAAAACTTAAGTAAATAAAAAAAATAAAGAAAAACGAAAAGTATATTACTCTTTAAAAATTATAATAAAAGTTATTACATTATCTACTTTGTCCATTTTATTAGAATCTAGGTTTATTATAATCTCCTCTTCCATAACCACATATTTCATCGTCTGCTGTTGTGATCATACTGGCAGTTTCACTGTCAATTGCTGAACTAGGTGGAGTATGTGCAGTAGGTTCTTCTATTTTAGTAGAAGTAAATATGTGATCAACAAATTTAGGCAACGGTTCATCATAGTAAATGTATGGATTTATCATCTTTTTCATTTGTGCCAAATAATCAATCAAATTCGTCCGTCTTTCATGAAATAAATCTTTAGCTGCCCGATATAATGGCAAATATTGTTCTGGTGTTCTTGGATTGTTCGTCTTTAAATCAAGTCCTATACTGATAGCAGCAGAAACGCTTGGAGTTAATCCTGGTACTACTGGCCTTAATATTTCTGCATTGACTATTGCTCTGGAAAGCTGTTTCGAGTCATATTGCTCTAGCAGACCAAGAATCGGCAAATCTTTGTACTTCAAAGAAGCAAATCGAGAACCTTTAAAACGAATAAGTTTTGCATAATACTGATGTGGTCTAACCATGAATTTATTTAAGCAGTCGAGATCATCAAATAAATATATCTTTTCTCTATAAGAAACAGCAAATTGCGCATCCCCTTTTTTCAAAACCCATTTTGGTAAATTATCCCAATAGCATACAATACAGGTACCATCTTCATGTAGGTTTTCTAATGTCTTTGAAGTAACTCGAATCGGTAAATCAGCAGGAAATTTATGCTTATTATAAGGAGGTACGTACTGTTCTGGATCGTCTATGAATTTGTCTATGTGTTCGTTACAGATATAATAGAAGAATTTTCTAAATTGTACCACCCCCGTACGATCTGGGGGATCCCCACCACTTACCAAAGCTTCATCATAATGCAGACAGCACGGACAAAAATGTTTATAAATACTTTGGCGTTCAATAAACTCCAAAGGAGTAATCTGCATGTTTCCAAGCCTCAAAGCCATATCACAAGGAGCAAACTTAAGATAATGTTTAATTTCTGACAATGCAGCACTGGCCAATTCGTAAGCTGCGGTCCATACACCCCATTTGCTCGTTTTTACACATACCTTCGATAATATTTGATACTCCTTATCTAACCATTCTCGAAATACGTCCTTGGTTTTCGAAAATTCCTCGTAACGATGATCAATAAAGTTCTTTGAAAATACAGGAAGGCCCCGTTTACCATTATCAGTAGATAAGAATTCATAGATATCTGCATGTTCAGCTTGCAGATCAATTACCAGGTGTGGAACTATTCCCAGTTGAGCTAAATGACGCATCTCCTCTACGCAACTAGGAAAACCATCTAAGACAAATCCTTGAGTAATACTTCTGCCATCGAATGTTAAAGCTTCAACACATTTTGTAATCATTTCTGATGTTAATTCCCATCCAAACTGAAGAATAGATTCCATATTTTTAGCCAACTCTGAATATTTTAGATATCGTAATACGTATCTTCCTGCTTGACCACGAGAGATAACTTTCATACCAAGATCTCTTTTAAATCGTTCGGCTAATTCAGTTTTACCCGATTTAGGAGGGCCTATGATTGCTAATTTTAATGGAATCAATGGAAACTTATGATTCTTCTGAAAAGTATATTTCAGGGGATCATCTTTAAACTTGTCTCGATTTTCTTTTTTAGCTAAAAAATATATATATTGACGATGTATAACCGGAAATAATTGGAATTTCTGTTCTAGTGGCAAAAACATTTGCACTAGATTAATATTTTCATAAATCTGAACTGGGCAAGTCTTACCAAATCTACTTAAGAAGTAATATCCAGTCGATAAAAGCTTTTCTGCCAATTCTACTGATATATCATAAACACGTTCAAAACAGGAATTGTTACGAAATTGAAATTTATCCACAACCCTCATTACTTGAGCGAAAACCTTTTCTTCAGACATTCCTGCGTCTACTGTAATCCACGGAATTAATTCTGACTCACACACTTCCCTGGTAAGTCTAAGAAAATCTGATTCAATGCTATAAGATTCTTCAATTTCTTTAGTTAAATTTTCTAAAGCTTCTTCTAATGTTTCATCAGATAGATCTTCAAAAACTAATTCCGGGATTTCCAGAGCTAGAATTTCGTTTATTGCTTCAATATCTGCTTCTGCATCAACAGAGTCATAGCTAACTTCAGATTTTGAAAGTGCTTCAGTTGTTTCATCTGTTTCAGCTAAGTCTTCTAAAAAAGGGCGTGTATTCTTCGTTCCGTCCTTTTCTGCCATTTTCTCTGCATACCTTTGTTCCTTCCTAGCTTCGATTAGTTCTAAATATCTAGCATTTCTTCGTTTCTTCCAATCATCCAACATTTCATTACGTTTCTTCATAGCAATTTCTTCTCTTTTGTTCACCGTGTCATTCCATTTCTCTATAAATATATTTGTTAGACGTTCTTGGATATCTTGTTCAGAAATAAAAAATTCAATTACAGTATCTGGTATAGCATAATGTTTTATCATATATTCAACATCAGAAGGTCGTCTAGGAAAACCTTCAAATACAAACCCAAAAACTTTTAAAGGCTCTTCAAACCACAATGGTAAAACGATTGGATTTAAAAATTCGTCAGTTAAAGGTTCATCTTGTGCAAAATAATTAGTAACCATTTCGATGTCAGTTCCAGAAAAGCCCATTTTTATTATTTCTTGTATGTCAAATGAACTATCAGGAGCAATAGCCTTTTTAAGTAATTCATTGTAATTGACAGCGTATAAACCTAAATTTTTACATAATGTACGAGTTACAATTGATTTTCCACATCCAGGTGGTCCTACAATACATAGTCGTGGTGGTGGAAAAACCAGTGGGGGTGAATTGACCAGTAAATACTTTCTTGGGTCTTCTATAAAAGCATACATAGCATCTTCACTGGACATAAGGTACAACTTATTTTCAAATTTTGCTGTATGTTCTTCTTTACCTCTCCATAACACCCAGTGATCGTGAAATGTAACTGGACAATAATTAAAAGTATCTCCAAAACGTCGATTTTGAAAAAATGCATCCTCCTCGGCACCTCCCCTTTCTTCGCCTTCTCCTAGTTCTTCTCCTTGCAGCTCGGGTTCTCCAAAATCTTCCAATTCTTGCGCTCTGTCTTCTGCAGTAAAAATAGAGGCAGTTTGTCTAAATCTATCTTCCATAGATCTTACAACTTCTTTTAGTAATTCATCAAATGTTTTATCGGTAACTATCGTTTCCGATATGTTTATTTTGACTTCATTTAAGATATCTTGGATACCTTCCCAATCTTCGTCGAATTTTGCCAATTCCTTTTTATACGCTTCCACTGCCGCCCTTCGAGGGTGCTTTTGGAAATATTCTTCTTCTGTTAACTTGCTTCTGCTAGGTTCCCCTTCAGCTTTTCTTTCAGCAAGGAAATAAGACTCATCAAATATATCTCCCACAACATGTTGAGCAACACGTGTTTTATATGATTGCGTAGATCGTAACGAAGGCGAGCGCCAAGCTACTTCCGGTTTTCCCATTCTCATAAAGAATCCACGAAAATCTCTAAATTCGTTAAGGCCTTTAGTTTCAAAACGTTGTAAAAGAAACTGATAGTTCCCTTCGTCTCTCAGTACATAAAGATCTTCTGGAAGATATTCTTTAAAATTGGCGAATAATTCAGCATTTGGAGGTATGCCATCTAGTATCCAGCCACCTGTATTGTTATCTTGTTCAACACAATCTTCTAATCTTCTATCTTCAACTTTTTTGATGACTTCAATGAGCATTTCAGCGATAACGTCCGATGTAAGTTCAAGCCCTGTAAAGGAAGCATTTTTTACAGCTTGTTCAGCATATTCTTTGACGAAATCATCAAAAACAGTCGCTGGTTCTGCATCATATGATTCAGGTGGTAATAGATTAGGTGGTAAGTAATCAAGAAGTTTTTCAGTATCTGCAAGAAGCTCCTCACATATTTGGATTTCATTAAAGCCAGGCAATCCATCCATACTAATTAATCCTCTCAATTCTTCTATTGTCGCTTTAACTCTGTCGATTTCTGATTGCATAGATGCAAGTGAAGTATCCGAACCACTCAAACGTAAACTGTGATTTCTCTTGTTGTAGGAAAGACTTACAGGAAACGAAGACATTTCTAAGACCATCGTAACATTCTCATCTTCTTCTACTAGATAGTCTTTAAATGCAATAGTTCTTCTAAGCAAATCTTGTTGCTGCAAAATCCAGCTTGCTACTTTATCTTCTCTTTCCCTTTCCTTTATTTCCCATTCTTCTCTTCTCTGTGCATTCAGTAGTGCAATTCCCTCTTGTAAAGCATTCGATCTAATTTTATCTTCAAAATCTAATAATCTCATTTTAGAAAATTCCTGCTGTAATTTACTATAATCAAACACTTCAGTACTCAATAAATACCCCAAACAATTTGCAACCGCTGTTTTTCCAGAACATCTTGGACCCATTACAAATATTCTGCAGCTAGGTTTTGGATAAGGTGGTAACAAATAAGGTCTTGGATTACGATAAAATCTTAAATAAGACTCATTGTCGAATAAGAAAAATATCTTATTCATGAAATGTACTGCATATTTTGGATCTCCATCTCTGTAGTAGCCTGCTTTCATAGAGACGGGGCATCTTTTACCCCAATCTGACCAACCCCATTTAAACATTGGGCTAGCTACAGACTTCTTTCGAAACATCTCGAAACATTCATCTAAGCTGAGCCCGTCAAAATTTGTTTCTGCCGGAGAACCACCTTCGCCTCCAGGTTCCGGAGCAACAACTAATTTTTCAGGTAGAACAACGTTCTGAAGCGGTAACACGCGAAGTTTAGTTTTAATAGCACTCAGCATTCGTACAGGTGAAATACGTCCGTCGACTTTTATAAAATACTGAACGTCGTGCATTAAAATGTGTCTTTCAATAATTGGCAACGCTGAATATCGATAACGGTCCAGCATGGTGACCACTGAAGATGGAAAGTCTCGTGGAAGATTAACGAGTTCCCTCGAACTGAAAGAATCAAATGCAAGAGTATTGTTTTTAACGAAATCAATAAAATCATCTGGTACTTCATCATTAGCTCCTGGAACACGAGAGAAATAAGTATAAACAACTTTATCACTACATTCTCTTTGTAAGTCGATTATTTGTTTTGAAAACATATCAAAACGGAAATCTTTGTGCTTAGAAACAACATCGGCATTGCTACAGGCAATATAAATTACAATAAAAGGTTTAGAAAAAAGGCTAAAAATAAAATTAATTTGATTTTCAAAATCTTTCTCGAGATTTCCAGTAGAACATACATTTTCGTTTAGAACTGAACCTATATCCAAAGGAACCTCTTGAGTTTGAGGTGAATTCCCCATCTTCTCCGATACTGGAGGTACTTCGGATCTAACATCTTCATCTTCTTTATTTTCTACACCTTCTCCAGGAATCTCAGTTTTGTTGACCTGTCCAGAAAATGTTACATGAGGCGGTATTCCAATCTGTACAGTGGTATCAAGAATATCTTCAAATATTTCATGAATAGTAAACACTGCCGATTCTGAAGAGACGGGCTCTTCTTCATATAGATCATTTGGGATCAAGGGAAACCCGCATAGAACGAAACCTCTATGTTCGGCAGATTTGCTCTTTACTCTTTTCTCGAGCAGCCTTAAAATCACATCTGCACCAATTGCACGTCCGTTCCTCAAGTTGAAGTCGATACACTGACCAGCACGCGTTCTTGATTCAATCTCTTCCCGAACGAGCATCTCAGGATCAATATACACGCATTTCCAATAATCAGCTAGCAATATTCCTAGTTCTAGCTCTCCAATGCCGGGTTTCCCCAAAATCAAAAACGAAACAGGATTAGAAGTTAAATACTGCAATTGGGCATTTCTCTCTGAATAAGAATCTTCACTGAAAACGTTATCGGCATTTGGAATGCTAGTAAGGGACTCGAATGAAGGTTTAGAACCTAATAAGTGGTTCACGCGGGCGTAAGCATCTACATCTTCAGTGTATGGATAGTACGAATTAGTAAAAGGATACCAATCTACAATCTGTGGTATGTTTAAAGGGTCACCTTCTTGGTAGCTTAATCGTGAAATGTGCTTTAGGAACTTCTTTTTTGTTATTATGGTTTGATCACAGGTGTAATCTTTTAGATCTGTTTCTGTGCGAAGATAAAAGTCTGTCGCATTGAATTGATTGGTCATATTGTTATTTTCTTTGGTTCGTTAAGACACTAAAAATCGCTGTCAAAAATTTGATCATTGATTAGATAGTCAATTGTCAAAAATTGAAACAAAACTTTTAACAAGCATTGGCTGTATTCAAAACGACATGAGCGGATTGCAACCGTTAACGCTTGCAAGGCCAAAGTGCTAAATTGATATTAAACTGCAGATTATTTATAAAGGTTTGATGGGGGTGCCAGCTTGAGCTCAAGTCAGCAGCTCCCCATTAAATGTCCATTTCTGATGTATAGAGGTTGGTCCAAAATGTTTTGAACTGGTTCCAAACTAGTACGGAATTATGGCACTAAAATCTTCGTTCCCTAAAATTCGTTTCCTGGTGAAAAGAAAACCAAAAGTTGTTGGCAAAGGTCAGAGTGAAATAATAATCGAAACTGACAGATAACTTTATATAAATTTCATATTTTTCATTCATTGAATAATTCGAAAACGCGACCTTCAATCTGTTTTTTGTCTTCGCCATGTTAATCAACAGAAATAGTTATTTAAGTATTAAGTCTCGGCTAATATGGAGACCTCTGTTTCGCGTTGGTCTCCACACTATTAGCCTCGACCTGGTAAAGTGAACCTACCGCCCGTAATGCTTACACTATTTTTTGCCCGATCGGATCTATGAGTGAATGTTAAATATATAGAGTAAAAATTAACAAAATTTACTAAAAATGTAAATGTTATCAAGTCGGTTAATGCGCCTGGTTGTTATGGTGTTGAGTAAATAACAACAATTTGTGTTGAGCCTTGGGCGACAAGTTGTTAACGAGCCTTGGGCGGTAAGTTGAACTTACGCCCTGAAAGCAGAGCTTGTAAGTGAACGACAACGCCCGATCGGGCAAAATAGTTATTTAAGTATTAAGGGCGGTAGGTACGCTAAAGCGTACCTAACACCCGTAATGCTTACACTATTTTTTGCCCGATCGGATCTATGAGTGAATTTTAAATATATAGAGCAAACATTAAACACATCACACTGAAAATGTGAATTTTCACTCGGTTAATGTGCCTGGTTGTTATGGAGTTGAATAAACAAAAACAATTTTTGTCTCAATCCGGACGAATTTTAGAATAATAGTGAGTGTTTTTCGACTTAAATAACGAGGTACTTTATTACCGAACCTTGGGCGGTAAGTTGGACTTACCGCCCTGAGAGCAGAGCTTGTAAATGAACCAAAATGCCCGATCGGGCAAAAAAATAATTATGTTCAATTAAAATAATGTTTTTCGAAAATGAGACCTCTACTTGATTCTTAGAAGAAAAGGTTGCTGGAGGAAATAAGATCATAATTTCTAGATGGTAGGTAACAGACTCCACCTTTAGGGTATCAGCGTGCTCAGACAAGTAAACTCTATCGAATACTGATGAAAAAATTAGAGCTTGCTATTTAAAAATATGTTCTGACGCCATAGCTCTGAACGGCCATAGTCACCTCAATGGAGCATACCTTCAATTTGAATAAGTGTAGATACAGTTAACAGATTCGTCTATGTTTTCTAACATAACCTTGTCGATGAATAAAAAACTAGAACAGTCGCTCTTAGGTCATGTAGGTTAATTAAGATTGGTGCACGGATTTAAGTGCAGCGGAGTAGATTACTCCTAATCTTACTATTAATCTAATAAAAAATTATTTTTCTATTTAAAACTTAGGTAAAATGCAATGTAGACTTGACATTTGACCCATGTCAAAGATCAAACCGAATTCCACAATTGAGCCTTCCAAGACCAATTACCCCTGATACCATTCGCATCTTCCAATTTTTTATCTCAGTCAAGTTTCCAAGGCGAGTAGACAGGCAGACGGGTCCACATGCTAGCACTATACGTTTCTCGTATATACCAGGGCTGTCGCTTGAAAAATGAACCTCCTCTATAAGAAATTATTTTACACTAACAACTCCACTACTGCGCGTACGCTCATGCATGGTAGTATTTATACCGAATTGCAACCCGATTGAGGCATTTATCTTACAGCAGTCCATTGACCACCAACTGATCACAAAGTTGGAGTACAGGGCAGTAATAAGGTAGCTAGTAAAAAAAGCAAACCGGATAAGGATATTTATGACGAATTGTCGGAACATACCACTATGTAGTCTACACCTTTCAACCCCAGTGTCCACAAGATGGACTCGGTTATTTCAACAGTGCATCCAGGTTAGGGTGGTCCGAAAAAATCGAAATGCTAAAATGTTCTGGGGCAGTTACGGATTTTGATCCCACTCTAAAACACAAAGATCTTGAGCCTAATATGAACCAGAAATTGCCATAGCTCAGAAAATAAGAGAACCTACGAAGACGTAGTTTGCGCCATATGGCATGTAATTTACATGCCCAAGGCCTGATCGACATCAGTTTTCGATATAGACAAAAACGATCGTCACAAACATTTTTGTGTTTTTAAGCTGTCGCCATGTTGCAAAATAGGCGAAGATTGCCTACATCTTAAAATTATGGTACGTAGTATAGCATTAGTCTCTCTATCACGCCAGGTTTGACCCAATTCGTTTTTATTTCACTCCCCCCCTTCCCCTAAAATTGAGTTTTCGACTTTTTCTCGGGAAAGGAACGTTGCATCAACTTCCGACTTCAGATAGCTTCTAGGACACTGCATAACATATTGGTTAGGGTGACCGTTATTTTGCAAAAGTTAAAATTTCAGCCCATTTGGTCAATATTAAACCGTGCCATCGCGAAGTTTTAAATGGGATTTAACATGGGTTTGGTGTACTGCTAGTAACTTTATGACATACTTTTTTATCTTTCTATGTTTTAACATGAAATATTGTATACTTATGTTGTTGAAGTTGCTTAACACGAATCTGAAGCCAAAAAAACTTTGGCAGTTCCGCGAAAATGCTAATTTTGGTGAAGTTGACCGATATTTTGACAGCTGTAAACTGTCCAAAGTTTTTCTGGCAGTTTGATTTCATATTCGTGTTCAGTAGCTTCAACAACGTAAGTATATAAATTTTCAAGTTAAAACATAGAAAGATAAAAAGTTACGCCACAAAATCTCTAGAAATGCACCAAACGCATGTTAAATCCCATTTAAACTTTAACCTCTCGGTAGCACTGGTTAATATTGACCAAATGGGCTAAAATTTTGCACAGCTCGTTTTATGATCTAAAAAAGGAGGGACCTAAAAAAATTAACTTTTGCACAATAACGGCCACCCTAATATTGGTGGACCATTAATCGTCGACTGCTTTTTGTAGTTATGACCAAAAAATCGAGTTTGTTGAACTTTGGCAGATCATAGCGTCTTTATTTACATACAATTTGTAACTGCAATTTTAACGTTTTTTAATTTTTGTTTCATAGGCGTCAGACAGGGGGGGGAGGACGTCGGAGACTTTTGTGACTTATCGCCGTGAAAATCGGTGGGTGGTTAACCAGGGTGGGCCCGTTATTACAGCACCAAAAGTATTTTTCTCAATTTACAGTGACGTAGGTAGAAGAGGGGGGCAATCTGAAGAAGACATAGTTTGCGGCATATGGCATGTAATCTTCGATATAAAAACAAAAGACGATCGATTTTTGTGTTTTTAAGCTGTCTCCATGTTGCAAAATACCCAAAGATTGCCTACATCTTAAAATTAAAGCATTAGTTCCTTTATCACACCAGGTTTGGTCCGATTGGCTTTTGTCCTCGCCCCCACCCCAAAATTGCGTTTTCGACTTCTTCTCGGGAAAGAAACCTCGCATCGACTTGGGACTTTCAGATAGCTTTTAGGATAGTGCATAACATATTGGTGCACCATTAATCGTCGATTGTTTTTATGTACAGTTATGGTCAAAAAACAAGTTTGTTGAACTTGGGAAGATCATAGCGCCTTTATTTATAGACCTGTAACGGTCTATAAATAAATTATTCTTGGGAAAACTTATACCAAACGATAGCCCAATGTAGCGTCTATGTAAAGGCCTATATGGGCATTCGGTGTTAAAAATTGGAAAAACCAAAACGAGTGATGAAACAGCCTAATTCTCCAAGCCACGTGATCGAAAACGTCGCCAATTAACTATATCTGCCACGACTAAGTCCATTCCGTAAAAAACCGCGAACTTTGTAAAACGCCCGATCTGGAGAAGGAGAGGGCCGGTCTCGGCTTTGATCATCTAGCACGCCTATTTATTGACAATAAATGAAGTTTAACATATCAGGAGATTCCTTTGGACCTGGGCTACATCATATTCAGGATCGCTTTATAGTGTTGTTAGGTTAAAAAAAAAGTGGCGGGAAGCTGGCTTGAATTTTAAAATTGTATACGATATAGGGCGTCAAGAAGTACAGTGTTTCTGTTCACGTCTTACCATCGATTTATACAGGGTGATGCAAAATACGTTGCATTTTTCACCCCCTTTGCACGCTATTGTATGGAAAACCGATCGGACCTTTATGTTGCGGTTAGGCAGATGTAATAGCGCAGACTTTCCTCTATAATGCTGCAAAGTTTCGTTCAAAAGGGACAATAAACAAAGGCGCAATGAATTTTAGAAAGTACCTCAGCATCGAACACTTTATCGGTGAATAGATTTGAGCTTTGGTGAGCCAGTCTTTGGAAGTCAGCATCGGGTAGCTATTGTCAGGAAGCCATGATCGTGAGAGGCAATAACTTGCGAACTTTGCTACACGTCGCAAGTTGCTAAGCGTGCTAAGTGATGGTAGGTATGATTAAATTAATTATGCATCGTATAGTCCTAGCGGCTGCTTCCTATTAAAAGATGTTTACGGCGGCACAGTTGGCATTATTCGTTGTTGTGTGGTAACGGCGGGGTTCGCTTGTAATGTTTTTGGTGTGGTCCCTTTTTGTTGTTACTATTTTTTTGGGGGTCTTTTGTTTTTTAACACAAAGGCTGTTTTCAAACTCCCTTCCCGCGACTCAGACGCCACTCTGGAAATTGGGGTGGGGGAAGGATTTTATTCAATTAGAATGCAACAAAAAGGTTCTTGACATCCTGTCAATACTCCCAGATGTTGTAGATTAGAAATACTACCTTCCACCACTGACACTCGCCCTTTTAGGAAAAAAATGACCTGCAAGGCTCACGACCCCAATCATCCATAGCAGTAGTCATGATCCAAAGTAATTTCCTATTATATGAATTTTCTTCATATTTACAGAACGAAAGTCTTGTGTAATAAAGGTTAAAAGATAGAAATAAAATGAAACAAAAAGGAATAATAGGCTAGCAGTACTTATGAAGGATTAACTTTTCATATCATAAATAAGCACTGCTTGGTTGTATCCGCCGTGTAGCCGTAAACAATGATTTAATACGGCACTCCACAGTTGTACATACGAATACTTTGAAACAACTAAATATGTACCATGTTTTCACATACTTAACCTATTCTATAAAGGGGTGATACTCCTTCATCAAAAGGATATATTTTGTCTAGTAATTCTAACATTACTTTAAGTGTAACAGGTAAGAGAAAATTACAGTAAATAACTACAATGCATGATATGTCTTAAACACTCTAAAAAGTACCGTTGATTAAAAATATTTTTAGTAGATAAAATAATTAGTAAATCGTTTATTGCTGAATAGTGTGCTGAACCAACTAATCTTGCAGATTGTTCTAAAATGGCTGAATCTGACAAGGAAATTATGAAGTTACATTAGAATCTTTTTTGATCTTTTCAATCTATAGAAATGCAAACAATCTACAGAAAAAAAATGATTTGGCAACTATGCATTCATTTAAATATATATCAATGCATTGGTGTCATGTTAAACCACTTATCATTTTTCAACTTTTTCAAATGTTTCTTATTTATTAAATAATAAATTGTACGCAGGGCCCTCAATCAAATTTAAGAAAAACATTTAAAACACCATTATTGCAAGAAAAACAATTAATTTATATAAAATATACTTATTTTCATTAGGATCGATGGTACAGAATGGAAAATTCTCAGCAGCTGCTGCACTTTTGGTCAGAACATTAAAAAAAGTCGATTTTCCAACATTGGGTACTCCCACAATGCCAACCTTCAAATTTGTTCCGACTCTACCAATGAGTGGTTTCTTTTCAGGCTCGGCAACTTTTTTGGGGGGCATTTTCCTATAAATAAAAAAAAATTATCAAATAAAAATATTTATCTTGCCAATCTCTTTCGGACAGAAATAATAACATAAATGTTTCCGAAGCACACATATATGATGTGATGTAGAATGTGTATTATTTAAAATGGCGTCCACTGGAATAATAATCATATGCAAAATATACTCTACTATCCCGCGAATAATAACAGAAATTATAAACTGCAACTTAATTTCCACAAAATAGCAATTTTCAATCTGATATCGAAATTGTAACTTACGATTTTTTTAAACGGTCGATATTTTAAAATCTCCGCTTTAATGATCAGTTAAACACGAGCAACGCAACGTAAGCTACAATTTTAAATTTACCGTCATTTCCAGAATTGGTATTAATGTAATTATCAATAGCACTGCCTGGGGTTTCGAAATACGCAATGTAATTTTTAAAATAACTGATTTAATTTCCAACTTTTTTTATGTAATTATTTTTTTGTCTTCGACTATCAATAAATATTACTACTAATGAAATAGAATAAAAAAATAAATTTAAGATATATGTAATTAAAAATAAATAATTAACAATAGTTATTACGCAAAAGTAAGCAATATTTTGTAAATGAATAAAAAATGAAATTATCCAAATCACTCCCTGCGTAACATTTAAATTCCGCGCACATTGACACATTAAAGGCTAGATAGGTTTGCAACTTTGCTAATATAGATCTCACAACTTCCCAACATTTTTTTAATTGATTCTAATTACAAAACGATTCACTAGATTTATAGAAAATACTTTATAATCTTATGTTATTTCACCAAAAATCAATTTATCAACATATTTTACATGAAAAGATTGATATGAAACATTCTAACCTCAAAATACATCTGTAATCTAATTGCAAGCTTATTTCTATTGATATACTAATGAATCATTTAAAAAATTACTTTTTAACTATTAAACGTATTTTATAAACTCACCGGTATTAATATTATCCTTAAATAGCCTTAATTTATCCTTATATTAACGTGTTCCACTACACGCACACGGTCGGTAAGTTGAACGCACCTCACAAAAAGGGTTACATCATTGCTATGTTTTGCCAACATTTTTAAAAAATATTAAGATGTAATTTGCCGCCATAATTTAAAATGATAAAAGGTTCGCGTTTTCTAATTATTATTGATTGTGCTTATAAATGATCTATTAAAACCAATATTGTATTATTTTATAAGTTGTTAAAGAAACAGTTGATTCACCATTAATTGAATATCGTCGCGTCTAGACGTTAATTTGATGTTTGATATATCATGCGATAAAAAAAATAGTAAATAAAATTAATGTCTATTAAATATTCAAGATTAGAGTTTACAATTTAAATAATGTCTATGCTAAATATATTTCTCGTTTTGTATTGTTCAAACAGAAAATTCTGTCTAGCCACATAAAATATAATAATAGGATGGTTGCAGTAGGCGTAAGAGAAGCTGTTAAAATTACTATTTGTAGTGTTATTACCTTGTATTTTACGTATTTATGTATATACTTCACTTATAATTTTTTTAACGATTGTAAGTTACAATTTTGTTAAAGAATCATATCCCATAATTTCATTTTGAATTATGTAAATAATATGGAGTAATAGTAAGTAATTATTTATACAATTTTTAGTAACACGAATTTTTTAATCTTTTCTTCGTAAATTATGTATTTCTTGATAGTTGAAAGAAGTGCTAGTTTTATGAAATCCTAATTCGAATACTTTCTCCCCAGAGATGTTGATTAGACATTTACCATACTCTGTAGCTATTTTATTAGTCACCGTTTCGAAATCTAGTTTTGCTTTCATCCTCAGGTGTTCGCCAGAATATGTTTATTTTACAGCAAGCATGCCAAAATTGCAATAAGTCAAAAATTACTTGTAGTACCTACAGACAGAAAAGGTGTATGTGTATCGTTCACACTAATAATAGAATTTACAACATATAAATCCATTAAACATTTACATCCCAAGCAGCATCTAAGTAGCAGTAACTGAGATCGGAACTTGATTGAGTAGTTTTTACGTAACTACAACTAAATTTATGACTTTATAGGTTTAATTATTTCAATTCAGAATATTTTAGTCATTGTGTAGTTATTTATGCTATTTATTGAAACCGTAGTTCCAATAAATAGCGTAACTACGTACAGTTCCATTACTTCTGAGTAACTTTTAAAGTATGTAGACCGGTATTGCCACTTAGTATAATTACTTTAAAGTCGTTGCAACTTCAAAGTTGTATTATGGAACCTTACAGTAGTATTGAAAGTAAAACTTAAGTTTTTGCTACCCAGGAGAATCACTTCAAAGTAATTTTTCGTAAACTACTCCATATTTACTTGTGAAATGTTGGATTAATTTGCAATTTGTTATGATTGTTAATAGATGTTTTACTATATAACCTTAATGTAACTCATAACTCAACTCAATAAAAATAATAAGTTGGTACCAAATTGTGCCTTAGGAATTGTTCTGTATGAAACTTTAAGTTGGCAACATTTATTTGTAGCTATGTAACTAGCCAATGCTGGCTCGTCCGTGACTCGGCTTGGAGGGTATATGTCTTGTACAGTGTATGCACATAAAAGAACATAACAAGAATAATATAAAAATGGTTTCTATCATGTGTAACAACTTATAAGTATTTTTGTCATATTTTATTACATTTTTTATTAAAAAATATATTTAAAGAAGAGTTGTTATTTTTCGACCTATCATCATCACATTTAATAGAAAAATTGCAATGTTTATAATTTTGGTATACTGGAATGACATAATAATCAAACATTTCATCGCTCTTTGTATTATTAAGTACGTATTACAAATAAAATAGTAATCCATTTTGCGACACGATCGCAGCATTAATATAGAAAATGATAGAACATTTTTTAAGTTGCAAGAGAGAGCAACCACGCGACACGATGTGTCAAAAAGAAAAGTAGTTCCACGAAAGTAGCAATTACTACATTGCCACGTACCTGCTACCCAAATTGTTCCTGGTTCCAGGCACGTAGCAATTACGTGCTTGTGACTAGTGGCAAAAATTTAATAGTTAACTATTAAAGTTCCACTGGCAGTTGCTGGTACGTAGCGATGACTAAAAATGCTTCTTGGGATAATACGTGTAATTAATAAAAACACGAAAAATCTAATTATTATTAATCTTAATAATAATCTAATACTCAAATATATAACAATTTCAACAAATATTTTATTTTGAAGAAAACTTGGTCTTGCTAGTGACCTAGATGATAAATTTGATGATATGTTTTCCCGTGAGAGAGAAGAATATTAAAAGTATTCATTTTCTAATAAGACTCCGTGACAGCTAAAGCACAAAAGGAAGAAAAATTCAATATTTAGAATAAACAATCTTAATAAGTTTCTGACTTTTAGGCTGAGACACAGTTAGATTGCAAGAACGCTTGATCTTCTATGATACTCAAGAAATTGATTTGGTTGTTTTGTTTCTCCGGCATGCAAAATCTTCTTTGGGGTCCATAATTGTCATAAGAATAGAGAAAGTACCATTCGACTATTCCTCATACCCTAAAATTAACCTTTCTTTTACATTACAAGCAGGACAGTCGAAACTTTCAAAAATTAAAAGGCTTATTCAAGCAAGGCAGTCAATGCAGTCTATTCATGAAGTAGTCCAATTAATAGTAAATACAATAAACACTAAACACTCTGATCATGATATATATAATCTTCAACTACTTATACCTTTCGGTGTTTAAGTGCCGGAATCACCGAGCCGCAGAGTGGATATGTGTGTGTGAGACGAGGCAGAGGAGCCATGTAGGCAAGTACACTGCGCTCGTGGTTTATCCATCCAACTATTGACCAGCGCAAACTCGACTTAACTATGTTAAGCGATATAAATCCACTATAACCACTCTGTCGTACTGCCGACATATGTCTGATCATGAATTGTTTTAAAAAGATTCATTTTCTCTCAACAATTACTTTCTTCGATTTTTCTCGATGTCTAACAGAATCGTATTGTTGAAAGAGTTCATCGACATTTTTCAACAAACTCGCAAGAAATGTTTTGTTCGAAAGATTTTGAGATATTTGGACATTTTATTTGTATATTATAGATATAGGTGCAAGATTCAAGGTGACCTATAGATTCTTTTTCAGTGAACAGAAACGAGATTAGAAAAACCTGAAAGTTGTTTTTTTTAGTTTTTATTTGGCACTTGTCCCCTTTTAGCAATTGCCATTAGATTGTACTAAGAAAACTAGCGATTTATGTATCGAGGTCACATAATAATAATACTTTCCCAGTCGAAAAATATTCTACAGAATGGCAAAACATTCCAAGACCGAAATAAGCATTTTAAGTCCGATTTTTCGTAAGGCTTCGTCCTATTTCTTCAATAATTGTTTTCAGTTCTTCGGTATCTTCACTAATGAGTACTACATCATCTGCAAAATGCAAAACGCAAATGATATTGGTATGTGTCATCGATTCTAATACCTTTCTTTTCCCATTCTAGGCTTTTAAAAACATCTTTCAATGCCACTGTCAACAACTTGAGTGAGATAAAATCTTCCTGTCTTACTCCTTCATCTACTTTAACTGTCATTGTTGCTTGTTCATATATGAATTTAAGAAGTCCAGTATTCCTTGAGTCTATTCTGGTATTGATTAGAGCTTGAAAGATTGACTAATGTTCTAGAGAGTCAAAAGCTTTCTTATAATCGATGAAAGTTAGATGGATGCCAATATTATACTCAGTTGTTTTTTCTATAGGAGACGAAGGGTCTGGGTATGACCAAGTGCTCCAAAGTTTTTGCGATAACCGGCCTGCTCAAAATTTTATAAAAAAAATGGCATTAAAAAAACTAAAAGAGTATTCTTCATTTTTAAAATAATAATTATGTATGCAGCATCTATATCAAATGATAAATTGTGTTTCTAAACTACTTTTGTTCATTTCAATGTCATTAGAATATAGTGTGACTATGATCTATGGAAAATCGTATAAGGGTTTCGCGGCAAAATAAGTTTGGGAACCACTAATATAGACTATTAATCACAGGCTATAAAGTGTATAACATAGAGTATGGATTATAAATTGTAGATCATATATTTTAGACATAAACTGTAGGCTGTAGATTACAGATCGTAAATCGTAGACTATAGATTACGTGAAATATATACAGGGTTATGATAATGTAATGCACAAAATTCATAAAACGTACAACGATTATTATGAAACTTACGTTTATTTCGTTTTTTATTCATTTTCTCGTTTTTTTTTCTTATGTGAGCCCTACTGCAACTATTGTTCCCTAGTGTAACAAAACAAGCTTTCTCCAATAATGTAATAAAAATCTTAGCTTCCCATTAAAAAAATATGTTAATGACGTCATAACTTTGACAAATTTGACGTGTTATTTTTGTAACTTATGTCAAAAGATGCGGAATAAAAAAAAACATTTGAAGTGTTTTTGCATTTTGTTCCAAAGTGATCGTTGTACGTTTTATGAATTTTGTGCATTACATTATCATAACCCTGTATAATGTTAGACTGCAGATAATAGAGCGTACATTACATTATTTAGACTGTAAACTATTGCCTATGATTTGCGGATTGATGATGAATTTCAGAATACACCATGGGTGGAGGTTGTGGAATGTGTGCCCAGATACTGTGAACTAAACTATAAACTGTATGTAGGCAGTAGACTGGGCTAGAAGTAAACTGCCTGGTGATAATAGTAAAGTATGAGTTGTGACTATAAGACTATAGAGGAAACTGTGAAAACTCGCGTTTTTTCTTGGCATGTTCGTTCCACTTGAGCTCTCAAGTAACTTCGGCTCATTTAACTTAATTCGCCATTTCTTAGTTCAAGTGGTGACGTTTTTAATAGCTGTTTGTAGCTTGTTTGTGGCTGTTTTGATTTCATTGCTTGTAGCTAGTAATCCAATATCATCAGTAAATGTGGCAGTTATCACTACATTACATTTAGGGATGCCACTGGTGTAGATCAAGTATAAAATTGGCCCGCGGACGCTTCCTTGCGATACAGCAGCAGCAATATCTCTTAGTTCTGAGTACTCTTTGTCATATCTCACTTTGAACTGGCGATCGGAGATGTATCATTTAAGAATCTGACTCATTTGTCTTGGCAGATTCTTAGTTAACTTGTATTCGAGTTTATCGTGCCATACTTTATCAAAAGCTTGGGCCAGTCTAGGAATATAGCTGCATATATTTCATTTTCTTCTAATGTTCTTTCAATTACGTCGATGATACGATGAACTTGATCAATGGTCGAGTATTTACTCCGAAATTCAAATTAATAGGTTAGAATGAGCTGCTTTTCTTTAATGATTAGTTTGTGGCGTTTTAGAAGCAACTTCTCCCTCAGTTTAGATTTGACTGGTAATAGTGAGATCGGTCGATATGATGTTTTCTCATTGGGTGGTTTGCTCGGTTTTGGGAATCATAATAACTTCTGCATGATATAATATTTTCCATATTCCACATATTGCAGTGCTGCATTGAATAGATGTGTAAGTTTAATTATGCCCTTTTCTGGTAATTCTTCACTTATTAGGTCATAGCCTGGCACTTTTTTGGTACTGAGGTTTTTTGAATCTCCTTGGCGATTTCGTTCGGGGTTATAGGCTCCATAACTCTGTCCTCCATGGTATCTATCTGAGGTAAAATCTGTTAAAGTCTGCGTGCCTGTTAGGTACATTTCCTTGTCCATCCACAATCTTCCTTGCGAATGGGTGGCTTATGGTTTTATGGCCGTTTTAATCTCTTGGTAGCCTTCCAGAAGGAGTATTCAGTATCTTTATCGTCTATTAAACCTCTTAGGAATTCAGTGAAAGTTTCATTTTTAATAGGCCTGATCTCTTCTTTGAGCTTCTACTTGCTTTACGCAAGGGAGTGTTGTTTCATGCCGCTTGTTGCAAGTTGACAATAAGCAGTTCTGCTTCCGTATCGAGTTGTTCAATCGTTCTTAGTGAAACATTTAGTTTGATTGGTTTTCCAGTTTTGTCCTAAAACTCTCCCAATATGTTTCTTTGTTTGTTAGTAACGGTGGTTGTGATTTGATAATTGTTTCGCTTACCGCCAAGATTTTTGGAGTGTGGTCTGATAGTAGGTCGTAATTATCTTCAATGTCGAGGTAATTAGAGGATATACTTTTCAGTATGAAGAAGTCAATTAAGTCCGATTTCTTATTGTTATCTGTCAGCTAATACGTTGGTTTGCCTGTATAGCTGCTTTCCCTTGGTGGTGATGAGCCTGAACCCCAGTAGCTATGCTAAGCTTACCTGAACGAATACTATTTGAACTTACTGTAAATGTAAAACAAGAACAGTGAAATAGATTCAAAATAGACCAAAAAAGTTTTCTGAAGCAGATGCAAGTTCTACATTTCATTCATTGTCTAACACTTATCACTTCCTGGCACACTTAAAAATTTCTCAAATATCCTTCCGGCTTGTATTTTATTTCCAAAATAAATTCTTTTATACTACAATAATTATATGTACAGCAGCACAATTGTAACAGTTTTTCTTGCACTACAAAACAGCTGCCAACAGATTATATGAAAGGACAAAAATGTCGCTTACTGGTACACACCTACTACAAGAATACAATGAAAAGGGATATGGTTGTTATTTTATATCATAAATACATTATGTTATGTGGGGCAGTAATGAAATGATGCTCTGCCTCCTCTCTTGATCAAAATTAAGGGCGGCCACGTGCCCCTGTTTGCCCCAAACAAAATCCTAAAGTTAACGCCCGTTTTCGCACAGCTTGAATTTTTCTCATTCATATGACACGTGTTTATATAGGTCCTTCTATATAATTATTGCTAATTTTCGTGTCAAATTTTGATAATACTCAAAAAAGGAGAGACAATAAAAGATATCTACAGTTAGGTTTATTGTGCCCTATTTTGAATGGGAATTTTTAAAATCTGCCCTAGATTTATTCAATACTTACAAAGTTACAAATATATTTGTCATTTGGAACTTCCTGTCGGCATCAAGAAACGCAATATGTTATATTGTGTCTTGTATTCTTTTTAGTTTCTTTGCAAAAGGCGCAAGCTAAAGGCCCGCCGTCTCCGGATGTGGAAAAGCTATTGTAATAGGCGTCTTTATCTACCTAACAACCAAGGAATGGTTACAATTGTGGTTTGTTCAGTATGTTCGATTATTCTGTGACAGTCCATGATGTCTTTTTCTACTAGAATTTTACAGAACTTCGAGTTGATCGATAAATTTCTGTTTCTCTTGTTGTGTTATTAAGTACTAGTACTATAATAAAATATTAAATATAAAATATGGACATAATGAATAAGAAAGGACATTTATTCAACAGTTCCTCCCATATATGATTTATTCCAAATAAACAAAGCAAAATGAACTTTTAGCGAAGAGTCGATGAATAAAATATGAATGTGTGGGATGACACATGTGACATCTTGACCTCAGACTGCACAATTCTGGTGAAAAACGAATAAAACTTATATGGGGAGGGTCAGTTCGGTAACTTGAAAAATGATGTATGTATGCATGAATAAAACAAGAGAACTCATTCAGGATCTTTAGGTCGAGAAAGATATAGCCTTTTTATCCTTAGAATAGTATTGGTTTCGTTAAAATATATATTTGTTGAGACTCTATAAATTGGGAAATAAAACCCGTACATTAAAGCAATGTTCTACATACACCGTTGCACAGTGGGTCAAATAACAAGTTAACGGCCAAAAATGGAATCTATTGATAACATAAATTAACAGTACAGATATCACGAATAAAGTTTGACATTCTGCTTTATAAAAATATGAATATCTCTTAGGTAGACCCACTGCTAAAAGAATAGTGGCGCTTAATAGTCTCGTTGAAATAAGAAAATAAAACTTTAATAGAGTGCTATGAATGTGCATTTTGTAACTTAACAATAATTTAAATTTGCCGTCACTGTATTGTTGTTTGTATAAAAATTATTTAAATTTATTTTAAACTTTGTACATGTGTGTGTAATTAAAAAATGAAAATTAATCAGTCAATGAGGAGTCGACTTAAAATATTATTTAATAAGATTGCTTGATTTTTCTTCTGCTATTAGCCTATTACTATACTTGGCAGTAGCTATACAGTGGCAGTGTATTTTAGGTGGTTAAAGTATTAGAAAAATTGTAGAACCCATACGTTAAAAGTAAGAAACTAAAATTTAACCAAAAGTTATTGGTGGCGGGGTATTTTTGGAGAGTTTAAGTATTAAAAAATTCGTGACACATATTTTTTTAGTAAGGAACTAAAACTTAACCGGCGATTATTTATTTATATTTGTGTTGAAATATAGAACCAGTCTGTAAATGAACGAAATCAAACCAGTGTTGGGACATTTTTAGGGAATTAAAAGTACAACGAAAGCACTATGGTAGTTAAATTGGCATCAGTTTTATTAAAATCCTATTAAATTTGAGAGGCGGCAGGTACAAGAATTGTAATAGGTCATAACTCGTAGTGATATGTTTTACCATGACCTTTTAGATTGCTGTAACGCAGTAGCTTGGAATGTTAGTCTTAAAACGGAAATTCTTTACTTTGCATGGCGTACTGCACTGTATGTCGTAGATTCGTCGTGTAAGTTTTTATTTTTAGCAATTGAGATAGACTCAATTAGTTAGTCACTTACTTATGTAAGTGCTGCTAGTTCTCACTGGTGGTGGTGAGGTTGCTATCCACCCTCTATTAGTTATCCAGGCTAGTGCAAGAGGTATTGACGTGCTTACCTGCCGGGGCCCATCTCTGCTTGATAGTCACTGTATCGCTAGTCCTGTATTCGTACTTTACACTGCACCGCAAAGTTTATTCCAAGTGTAGGCTGGACTTGGACAAATTATACCCACCTCGACGTACCAATTAAAGAGCTGGTGAGCCTAGCGACGTACCCCATGTTCGACTGTACCTAAAAGTAAAAACCTGGCACGTACCACGTGCAGGTAGAATTGTCTTAGATGTGAGATGATAAGAACTATATGTTCGCGTCGATATTTCTTTAGATGATTCCCCAGGATTACCTTACTCGGTTCAGCCTGTACTGGTATGAACCCCAGAAAAAACAAAAAAGTCCAGAGTAGGTGAACCGCAGTTTTCACGACATCAAAAACTACTTGGTGATACGGTCTTCCACAAGCTAATGGTCTGGGGGCCATTGATGAGATAAACCTGACTAAGCTCTCCGGACTGGATACAGCCTTAGTCCGCAAAAACTCGTCCACAAAAAATACGGGGCCCAGTCCAGTAATAAAAGTCAGAGAGTCATAACCGCCCTGCCTTCGATCGTAATCTAACACAACTTAAATTTCTCTAATCTAATATATAAATGCATGTTCAAAGATTTGACTTGATTGAAGATAGTCTTAAATATAACTAGACACTTAAAAAAACTAAATCACAGCCTACCCCTACCGCAAATCGTAAAAAAAGAAATTGCTTTCAATAATGTTTGCAACATGTTTAAACATGTTGCAGAGTACAAACTAATTTCTGCAGAATTACAAATTAAAAACAACATATGAAGCATATAAAGAACAGAATAGAGACCAATAGTATTAGTAATAAATAAAGTTTACACGGGACCGTGAAGTAGGCAGACATTTGTAACGACAAAAGTTGGAAGTCCGTGCAATCATTAATGCTTCATCGTACTTCACATTGTATATCAGCAACAGCAACCGTTTTCAGGGCTAGTGCAATTAAAGAAAATGCGTGCCTACTTCGCGCCAGCAAGCAACATATTTTTATAATCTGAAAATTTTATGCCAGACGGTAGTACTTCCTTCATTGTGATTCATGTCTTCTGTCATCTCATCAACAAAAGTAACCGTTTTACAGTGAGATCAAAAAAATGGGAATCGTCAAGTAGGCAGACATTTGTGATGCACAAAAGCCGTATGTCTGTGCATTCGTTAGTGCTTCAATTATGCGTCTTCATGCTTCACATTTCATATTAGCAACAGCAACCGTTTTCGTAAACAGTGCAATAATTGAATAGTAATTGAATAGAATGTCTCCCTACCTCACGGTTCCTACTATTTTGATCTCACTGTACGCAAAAACGGTTACTGTTGTAAACATAATATATGAAGCACGAAGAAGCATAAATGAAGCACTAACATTTGGCATAAGCCTTATGAACTATAAAAATAGATTGCTTGCTGGCGAGACTCTCAGGCACTTTTTTAATCTCGCTGTGAGCAAAACCGGTAAATGTTTACTATAAATTATAAAAATAAGTTGCTTGCTGGCGTGAAGTAGGCCATTTTATTTAATTACACTACATGTAAAACCAGTTGCTGTTACTGATATACGATGTGAAGCACGATGACGCACAATTAAAGCACTAGCGATTGTACGTACTTCTGACATTTGTGCTTCACTAATTCTGCCTACTTAATGTCCCCAGTTTACACAGGCTGTTTCAAAAAACGTTGGAAATAATCTTCATATATTCGGCCGTCGTCTTTTTATTCTCATATTTTTTTACGGGTTGAAATGATGTTCCATCTAGTGGGATGGGTCCACCTAAGTCTCTGTCTCATTTGTTATCATGCAGTATTTTATTTTTTTGTGTGTTGATCTTCATTTCCTTTTCCTTCAAATTTATTTTTTCATACGTTTATATTTAATGTAATTGTCTTGTGTCTATTACCATTATTAAAATGTCATCTGCGTATATAAGATCCTGGGTCACAGCAGGGTTCTTATTGTACTATCCTATTCTTATTTTTATTACTTGATTTTTAGTTTTCCCTATTATGCTATTCATGTAGGTTACGAAGAGCAAGGGGCTTAGGGGGGTATAGTACCCTTGTTTTACACATTTTTCTATATCAAATTCATTTGATTTTTGTCCGTTTATTCTGACTACTTCCACTATCCTTTGTTTATGCTTTTGTTATCTTTGTTACAGTGGCGTAGCTGGCACTGAGTGGGCCCTGTATCGTATATTGGCTTCTGGGCCCTACTAGAAAAAAAAAAAAAAAAAACGGGAGGATGGTGTAAATTATAAAATGAAATGGTAAGCAAAATAAAAGGATTTGGATTTTTTTCAACTTTCAGATGTTTTCTATAAAATGTGTTTATAGTAAAATCATTTTTACCTATAACTACACGATTAATAGGTTCTATAGAATACAGTATATCATAATTTTCATAATAGTATAAGGAGGGAGCGTGCATGCATATAAGGAGCTGCAACTGTGTTTCTCATTTTTTGTAAAATTTGTCTCGACAGACGGCCCACGACGAGCCTACCACGTAGTGGTAGATTTTTCACCAATGTATTTTTGGATAATTCCCTGTACGGAATTATTAATAGAAATTGTTTTGTACTTACTTCCAGGTTTTGAGAGTACTAATTAGTAACTGAGATTTTGCAACTTGCAATTTTTTTGTGCAGATGGCTGGCGGGCCCCCTACATGGTGGGCCCTGTATCATCGATACAACTGATACAGCGGTAGCTACGCCACTGCTTTGTTAGTTTTAGACTTACCTAAAGTTCTTCAAGCACCTTACATGTATTCTCTAGGTACCGGATCGAATGCAGCCTTGAGGTACAAGAATGCTAGGAATATTTATCTGTTCTTATCTATCATTTTGTTTATAATTGGTCTAATGTGTAGACAAGGTGTTTTACAGCGTATACATCAGATTTGACCAGTGCATTTCTGATGGCATTTAGAATAAAAAAATCATAAAAAAATTTTTGATTGTAATCAATCATAATTTTGTAATTCTGACTGACGTTTTTAGAAAAGTATGTATAAAATTATAACGCGCTAAAAAATAAAATTAACTGTATAAGTGCAAGCTTTAAAATTTTACAGCCACACAAACTGTGGTCATTTCACTGTATATTCCTGCGGCCTTGCTACTCCAAACCCACCATTTTCAAGCGTCCACTTGCGTTGCACTATACTAGTGCAGATCAAATTGCTTCGCTTCGTTGACCTAGTGATTTATGCTGAACTAACGTGCATTTACGTCTCTATAAAGATGACGAATTCATACAAAACAAAATTGTGTAATTTATTTTTACAAGCCATCTGTTTCTAACGAGATTTTATTTAACTTTATCTAAACGTGCTCTTACATATCGGGTTCTGCAAAATTACCGAAATTGTACATTTGGCACTTTTGTTAATTAATTTTTCGATAGACAGTAAAGCGTGATGAAAAACCCGGAATATATTAAATCCTTATGGCATTTAATATCTATTTTATTAATTGCATGCGGAGTTTTAGAGAGGTACATATTTACCTTTAATACAAGAAGTGAGTCATCCCAAATCACGTGTTTGAGAAGGACATAGATATCTGAAATCACGGGCTGTACACGCACACCAAGCGTGTCAAGCAAGGGTAGTGCAGCATTCAGTTGCATCTTGATTCCCTTTTATGCAATTTTATGAAGCACAACTATCTTAAAGATGAGTATAGATAATTTCGATACGCCTTTGATATTTTCTACGACATACCATAACAAACAAAACAGTTATTAATGCGTTGTTGATATTATAAAAAAGCGCTCGAGTATGCAATGACATTGAAAAGAAATGAAAAGTAAATCATTTGGTTAACTGACTTCAGAAAATTGTATTGTAAACATGATTGTTGCATGTTGTAGGATCAGCAATGTAAACATAACCAAACATAAAACATGATATAAATTCAAGGTCTAATAATAGCTTTAAACTAAATTTGATTTATAAGAGACTATCTTAATATCTAATCAGGTAAGTTAATTAAATTGAAGGGGATTTTTGTTAGTGTGGGCGGCTTTGAGTTTAATTTAAAAAACATAAAAGCCATTATACAGGGTGCAGGGAAAGTCCCGGAACGGTCAAATATCTTGAGACATGCACGTAAGATTAAAAAAACAAAAACACGTCTTAAATATTTTTCAAAAAGCTATCCAATGATACTACACTAGACCCCCCACCCCACCCCCAGGGCGTGGGAGGGTGGGCAACTTTGAAATCTTAAACAGAAACTCCCATTTTTGATTGTAGATTCGGATTCTCCATTAAAAAGTAAGTTAGTTTTATCTGACAAATTTTTTACTTTTTATTTTTTGACAAAATACGATTTTTCGTACTTATCAAAAAATGGTGAGAGGCGAAGGGACTCACCCTAAACAAGCACCCCGTTGGCGAGAGATGAGGCGACTCACCCGAAACAAGCCAAATAATGAAAAAAAATATTTTGGACATTTTTTGCTATCTGTCGACAATCAAAAACAAGTTTTTAATTGAAAACTAACTTACTTTTTAATGGAGAATTCGAATCTGCAATAAAAAATGGTGGTTCCTATTTAAGATTTCAAAGTTGCCCACCTACTCCCCTGGGGGTGGTAATGAGGGAGTGTGGTATTATTGGATAGCTTTTTGAAAACTATTTAAGACGTGTTTTTGTTTTATTAATTTTACGTGCATGTCTCGAGATGTTTGACCGTTCCGAGACTTTCTCCGTACCCTGTATAGCCAGCTTCGGTGGATTAGTGGTTTGCATGTTTGCTTCATAATCCAACGGTCGCAGGTTTGATCCCCGGCCGAGCTGGTAATTCTCCATAGCGGAGAAAAATTAAAAACATGCCTTCTTCTCGGATAGGAAGTAAAACTGTAGGTCCCGTGTCAATGCGATGTTTGGCACGTTAAAAATCCCTACTGGGGGTGGAATTCCTCCAGATTTGACTAAATTCTAGTAGGGTCGGCCATGATCATAGCAATTGATGCCATGAGGTACGAAGGATGCTCCGCCATCCTGATTCCTCGCCCAAAAATAAATAAATAAATAAAAGCCATTATACTTTTTATAAGAAAATTACCTTCAATGCGATGCGGTGATCCTCCGGACTATGACATGACGCCTTGTTTTGACTACACTAATTAAAGTTTTAATAATGAGAACTGGAGGTTTTTAATGTGCTGCGAATTTTACAAAGGTTTGGCCTACATCAATATCTTTTCTTAATTATCGGCATTCTAAAAATTATCATCTGACTGACTGACCTCATAAATGTGTATCAGGTTGCATGTTGCAAGATTAAACGTAAACATAACAAACCATAAAACTTCTTGTTTGAAGAACATGACAAACCGCACTGTATCTGCTATACCTGTCTTTATTTGCATTGTTTTCGAAAACTACGCTTATGAGAAAAAAATGTCAGAGGGATTTTTTGTTTGTCTTATCGATGTCTAACTACGTATGATGATTATGATGTATCAGTCTTTTTTCTATGATTTTGGTATACATTTTTAGTAATACTGGCAATATGAATATTGCCCGATAGTTTCCACAATTTCAAGATATTGGTAAAATATTGAAATTGACCATCATTGTACCAATCCTTCGAAGTAAAAAGTACAATTTCACTAAAGTGGGAATCGAATCATAAGCAGAACAGTTTACTATCTCACAAGTGCTGAAAAAGTATTTCGATGTTAACTTAATCTAACTTCAGATGAAAACTATTTTAGTGAAAATAACATAGAATAATAATCAAACTATTTCATGGTTTCTTGTAAAGTTATAACTATGTAAAACGTTACATTTGAATCAAAAAGTACACAATTATTTTTGTAAAAATGGCATTACTAATAGACCAAAAGCCAGCAACGTATTTCGAGTTGTCATTTCAACAGTCGTGAAAATTTGGGTACTAAATCTTATATACCTGCTGAACACTAAAAGTCAATTCTGGCAGCCCCCTGCGGCCGGGTTATACTACCCCAAAATTTCTAAGAGGTTGAGAAATAAGATTCTCTCTCTAACCCGCAGGCCGCTATATAACTGTCTCGCTCGCACTAACATGTAAACCTACATATACCTACTTATCCTATATATCATATATACCTACGTTCTGGCAAAATTTAGAAGGGAAGGAAATGTTCTGGCAATATTTATAAATAAGAAATAAATAAAGAATACTATCGAAAGTAACCTCCTGAAATTTCATGACTGTTACTTTAAATAAATTGAATCTTATTTCTCACCCTCTTAGTAATTTTGGAGTAGTATAACCCGGCCGCAGGGGGCTGCCAGAATCGACTTTTAATGTTCAGCAGATATATAAGATTTAGTACCCAAATTTTCACGACTGTTGAAATGACAACTCGAAATACGTTGCTGGCTCTCCCTCTATAAGTACCAAAGTGCAAAGGTGGCTAAATATTTAAAAACGAATATTTCTTGATGTCTTGATGTGCCAGATACGTTATTCATTAACAGAGAATACGATTTTTTTAGTCAGCCTTGGTGGATTAGGATTAGTAATTTCTCATAGCGGAAAAATATTAAAAACGTGCCTTCTTTTCAGAGGCGAAGTAAAACGTAGGTTCCGTGCCACTCCGATGTTTGGCACGATAAAAATCCCTACTGGGGGTGAAATTCCGCCAGATTCGGCTAAATTCTAGTAGGGTCGGCCAAATGGGTGCCATGAGATACGAGGAATACTCCGCCATTCCTCGCCCAAAAACAAATAGATAAAAAATCATACTCGGATGATGTTATCAGGTTCTAGAGCATGCCATACAGGAACGGCAATAAGAAATTATTATACGAGGGTAACTCGATATATATTGCGAAAAACTAACAAAAACAAATATTTAGTGTTGGAAACATTTTTATTGTTTTTCAAAATATTTTCCCTGAAGATCCATGCACTTTTTCATACCTAGGAATCAAATTTCATAGCAATTTTTTCATAGCGAATCAGGCATCTCCGAAACATTGGATTTTGAACGCATCAACTGCCTCTTCCAGCGTCGAAAATCGTTGTCCACGCCGTTTGTTCTTCGCGTGTGGGAACAAAAAGAAATCGTTAGGTACCAAATCAGGACTGTATGGGGGATGGCCCATCAATTCCACGTTTTGAGTGCTCAAAAAGCCAGTTGTTTGCACCGATGTGTGTGAGATCGCATTGTTATGGTGGAGAATGATCCGGCATCGCCGGTTGGTTTTTCTTATTTCTCCGAAGACTTCTGGTAAACAAATAGTTGTGTACCATTCTGAATTGACCGTTCTACAATTCTCAAATAGCACGGTTGCGACATGTCCAGTTTTCCAAAAAACAGGCGATCATTTACTTAGAAGTACTTCAAGCGCGAACGACTTTTGTTGGGTTTGGCTAATCTTGGAAGACCAATACAGTAAGTTGCTGTTTACTTTCGGGCTCGTACACATAAATCCAAGATTCGTCACCTGTGACGATGTTATAAATAGTTTTTGAAGCACCACGATCGTATTTCTTGAGCATTTCTTTCGCCCAATCGACACGAGCCATTTTTTGAGCGATCGTTAACTTATGCGGGATCCAACGTGCACACAGCTTTTTCACGGCTAAATGTTCATGCAATATCAAATGTATGCTAGTCATACCAATGACTAAGGATGCCTGAATGTCACGATAAGTCACATGACGATCTTGCTTTATCAGTTCGCGCACGACATCAATGTTTGCTGGCACCACAACCGATTGTGGACGACCTTATTTAAATTCATCCACCAGCGAACTACGACCACGATTAAATTCGTTGAACCAACGATATACCGTTGCTATGTGTGGGCTTCATCACCAAAAGTTGAAGTAAGTTGATCGACGCACTGCTGTTGCGATAATCCACGTCGGAAGTCGTAGAAATCATAGCACGAAAATGTTCACGAGGTAATTCCATTTTTTGACTGAGAGGGAATTTTCAACTCGATGAAAACAAAACAAATAGCGTCCGTATGACAAAACGTTCTTAGTACGTATGCCGTCAAAAGTGTCAAACTTTATGATGCAAATGTCATATTGCACCTATCAAAACCAGGGCGGCCAATAGGGAGAAGAAGTGCATACGTCATACCGTGCCTGACGTCATAATTCTTTCCTCGCAACGCGCATGTTCGCATCGCTCTACTTCGCTGTAAACCGTTTGTTTGACAGTTTTGACACTGTTGACAGTTGGAAGAGAAAACGTGACGCTACTTTGTGAGGTTAAAATAATAGATAGGTACTATCACAAATAAAATATTGAAACAACAATGGGTGAAAGCCATTGGGTAAGTGTTTTTATAGCTTGTAAACATCCTTTTTAACACTATCAATAATCAGAAATGAAAATATAATGTGCCTTATTGAAGTACATGCGCGTTGCGAGGAAAGAATTATGACGTCAGGCACGGTATAACGTATGCACTTCTTCTCCCTATTCGCAATATATATCGAGCAAGTCTCGTATAGTATGTACAGTCTAATCATCTGATTAACGTGAAAACTGTAATATCAAAGTTGTCGCAGATTGATTACCCTATGTAACCACAACTATAGATTAAATTGTTAGGATCCACCCTAACTCAATTCGATTTGCAGAAGTTGCGTTTTTGTATTTCTGTTATCTACACAATTCTTGCATAAATCTATCCCGATTTAATCTAAAAACTAATGTTATCCAATTTTATCGCCAGGTACACCTTTTTATTAGGTATTATGACCATTTTAGAGCGTTAACACTGTTAGAAAAGAGTGACATGTGTCAGCAAGGCTGTTCGGCACACCAGGAGGTCTTAAATCTATTGTCTGGCCGCTTAGTTACAGTTTAAAACTATTTTTTAAGGCGCCAATGCGGTCACTTTGACCACTCGTGACGGCTCCTTTGAAGAGAAACTAATATTTGACTCCTAGATTGTGGAAGTAGGTCGTTAAGGCTTTACTGCCCCAGCATCCATTTAACTTTGGATATTCCTCCTTTTTTTTCCCTTTTTTTAGAATTGCATTCGAATGTTACCGATTGTGAAAATAAAATAACAGCTTATTTAGAAAATTATTTTAAATGAGGCATTTCCACCGATGTAATTAAAAAGGAAGTTTATCCATATAGGTACTAAGTAATTATAAACTGTTTTTAATTAAACTAATTTAATGATCAAAGCATCGTTCCTGTGTAATTACGGACGAATATGCGTGTAAGGTGCGACTTTATTTATGCGTTATTACTTTAATTATTATGCTCTGGTGTTTTACAAGAAAAATGTATTTTTCTTGCTTACCACAACAGATCTTCAAATACAAAAAACGAGGATTTATGTTTCAAGTAAACTTTAATCGAAAATAATTTCTTGTTACGATAGATTTTAATACGTACTAGTTAAAAGTTGTTGTTTTCTAACTTAGATTCTTTTAATGAAACTGTCTTTACCTTATCGGATGAAAGTAATATTAGTCCGGAGAAAACCTGAAGTATTCAGCCCAAGGGAATGAAAAGTTTTTTAATTTCATTGAATCAGTTGTTTAGTATTGAATTTATTTAATATGGACTAATCTCAAATTATAACTTCATGTCTAATCTCATGTTAACATTTTTTCGCAGTATTTAGAATTTTCCCTTTAACAAATGATACCTTTGGTAAATATGTGAGCTCATATAGACTTGAGATAGAACGTTGTTAATTATTATGAAGTATTGTTTTTATTTGATGCTACATACTACAAAGCGTATTGCTCGGGAACTAATGAACCAAATTATAAAATATTTTAAAAACGAGCAAATAGTAAATTTATTTCTACATACAACAGTAAAATATTATATTTCTAACTGGTATACTTTTGTTTTTATCGGACGATACGCAATAAAAGGTAACCATTTTTAGGGACAATTGCAATGAGAGTAAGTTAAATATTTTTTTCTCGGAAAGTATAAGTCATATATCTATGAGATTTTTGTAGGGGTTAAAAAGAAACCTTGCGGTTGTTATCCTATTAATATTCGGACGAAAAAGTGTTTTATTTAAGATTTATATGAAAAATTAGCGAACTATGCGTTCTTGTTTATTAATGGAAATAGCGTCAAATTTTTTTCGCTAAATTAACACTTTTCATATATAGACATTATTTTCTTCAAAAAAATATTCCGAATTTTAACAATAAAAGTGCAATAACAAAAAACCGTTTTTTGTCGAAACTGCTCGTCATCAAAAATCGTTTTTTTGTTTCCACACTTTTATTATTAAAATTAGGAACATTTTTTTGATATAGACATACGACATATACTTTCTGAGAAAAAAATTAGTTAACTTACTTTCAATGAAATTGTCCCTAAAAATGGGTACCTTTTATTGCGTATCGTCCGATAAAAACAAAAGTATACCAGTTAGAAATATAATATTTTACTGTTGTATGTAGAAATAAATTTACTATTTGCTCGTTTTTAAAATATTTAATTTGGTTCATTAGTTCCCGAGCAATACGCTTTCAAAGTCAGAGGAAAAAAATGGATAGTAATAGCATATTATAAAATAAGTTTATGCACAGATGCATTATAATGAGACTATTATTGCAAGACTCATCTAAACATAAAAGTCTTTATGCACAGATGCATTATAATTAGACTATTATTGCTAGTTTTATCTAAACATAACTGTCTCTTTATGCCCCAAGGGCCTCTTTATGATCCGACGGGCAATAATGAAACGTCAATTAAATGTCAGAGCTGTATTTGTAGAACTTGATTGGTTCTTAATATAATTTGTAAACTTATCACCAATGAAAATAAGCTGAAATTAAGTATTTTAGATAGTAACTATAGTAACGTACTTCGTATATAAGCACATAAGTATACGTACAGCGGCTTGATGTAACCTACGTACTCATTTAATTATATTTTTTACACAATAATAGATTTGAGATAAAAACAATCTGTGCATAAAATAGTGTATGCATTTCGGGCAGAACTTGCTTTTATGGCCCTACAGCCTTTTCCTAGCCCTCGGCTGACGCCTCGGGCTAGAAATAACGCTTCTGGCCATAAAAGCTTCTTTATGCCCTTAATACATAAATAACTATTTTATGGTCCAAGGGTGTCTTTATGGTCCAAGGGTGTCTTTATGGTCCAAGGGTGTCTTTATGGTCCAAGGGTGTCTTTATGGTCAGACGGGCAATAACGAAACGTCAATTAAATGTCAGAAGTTTTTTTGTAGAACTTGATTGGTTCTTAGTATAATTTGTAAACTTATCACCAATGAAAATAAACTGAAATTAAATATTTTAGAATAGTAACTATAGTTACGAACTTCGTATAATCACATAAGTATTCGCACAGCTGCTTGATGTACCTACGTACTCATTTAATTATATTTTTACACAATAATAGATTTGCCATTAAAAACTTAATCTGTGCATAAAACAGTGTATGTATAGCGGGCATAACTTGCTTTTAGGGCCCTACAGCCTTTTCCTAGCCCTCGGCTGACGCCTCGTGCTAGAATTAACGCTTCTGGCCATAAAAGCTTCATTATGCCCTTAATACATAAATAACTATTATTTTATTTTGACATGATAATCGTCTTTATTGGCACTCAATTGCGGGCGTAATTTGGCTTTTTTAGCCCGAGGGCGTATAAAGTTGCTAAGATACAAAGAAAACGTTTCTATAGAGTTCTAACAATTTTAATAAATAATTATAACTATTACATTTTTTCAAAATGAAATGTGCAATTGCTTGCAATTATCCTTTCCATGAAGCAAAATAAAATAAAACGCTGTATGTACCACGGGCATAATCAAGATAATGGCCCTCGAGAAATTAAAAGCCCTCCTTCGTCGGGCTTTAAACATTCTCTCATGCCATAATCTAATAGATTATGCCCTTAATACATAAATAACTATTATAATGTAAGGGATTATGGCAGGAGTGGTATTGTTTCATGAGCGCAGCGAATGTAACAAGGAAACGACTGCCATAATCCCTTACATTATAAATGAATTTTATACGATATTTTATCGGCGACTAGCGTTTTGAGTTTTAACTTAAAAATCAGGATTATTAAAAATTATTCAAATTCATTTCATTAAATATTAAAATTGTTCAAAAGCAATCCTTGAACGATCGTGTGGTTACTTTGACAACGACATCGACAGTTTGACAGAAAATGAATTGTGAAGAAAACTCACAAGAAGAAAATTTATCCGAGGAAATTCTTAACAAAGCTGAAGAAGCTGAATTAAATCTTATTCCTAAGAAATCTGAATTTGCTTATAAGAAAGAACTGGACACATTTTTCGAATGGATGAGAAACAATAATGCGGAAATTGTTAATGAACAAGTTTTGTTGGCGTATTTTCTCGACCAGGTACGTTACTTAATGTTTTATTGTTATTAAGATATGTTAATTCTTGCTTTATTAGTCGAAAAATTACAAATCTTCTTCATTATGGTGCATGTATTCGAAGTTGAAGTGTATGTTACGAATTAAAAAAGATGTTGACGTCGGTAAGTTTTCTAAACTTACTGCTTTCTTGAAAAACCGTAGTGTTGGTTATTCACCACAAAAATCACCAGTTTTTTCAAAGGAACAGTTAATAGATTTTATTGGCAATGCACCAGACGATAAATACCTACTTATGAAGGTACGTTTTTATTCATTTAACTATAGTTATTTACTAGCAGACTAATATAATGTTTTATAGGTCTTGGCAATATTTGGTTTATTTGGTGCTCTTCGACGCGTTGAATTTTATAATCTGTGTGTTGATGATGTTAAGGAAGGGGGTCTGTATTTGTAGTTTTTGTTAAAGACACTAAAACTCATAGGCCCAGGACATTTACAATCTTAAATGATGATGACCACTCCGTAAAGTATATCGATGTCATTAAAAACTATATGAAGTTGAGACCAAAACACGTCAAAATTCAAAAGTTTTTTTTATTTTACGGTTCGGGTAAATGTAGTTGTAATCCTGTAGGAATTAATACTTTTGGGCAAATACCACGTAATATCGCTAAATATTTAAAACCTCCTAACGCCGATGAATTCACGGGACACTCATTTCGCAGAACATCTGCCACAATTTTGGTGGATAGTGGTGCCGCTCTTCGAACTCTAAAGAGACACGGTGATTGTAAGAGTGATGCTGTTGCCGAAGGGTATATTGCCGATTCCCGATCAAATAAAAATAAAATTGCCAAGAGGCTGGGTTCTGTCATGAATAGAATTGAAACCACGATTAATAAAGAAATTTCTGTTTCTACAAGCGAAAACTATTTTCCTCCCAATTCGGGGCTTTCAATTTCGGGAAACTATGACTGTACAATTACAATTAATATTAATAAATAAGTTATTGTTTCCTGTTTAGTTAATAAATAACGTTTGGAAAAATTTGTGTTCTTTTCTTGATAAAATCACTAATAATTCAGTACCTACTTTAGTGGTTACTATGGTAAGCACTAACACTTCTGTGCCATAAAGTGCACTTTCTGGCACAACATTATGGAACGGATGCTTCAAAGTGAAGGATTATAAACGATTTTGACATTCATAATCACAGTATTCTAATACTAGTCGCCGATAAAACAATATTATGTATTTGTTTTTGGGTACTGAAATATTCTATGATTATAAAGTTTTGAGATCGTAATCGCTATTTGTAATAAAATTTATGTTACTTCTTGAATACTATCTAAATATGTTCTTTAGATACATGTTTTTCCAAAGGATCGACTCAAAATCAATATTGAATATGTCTAAAAAATGACATTATTAATACCCACAATTATAAATAAAATATGGGTAATTCACAAGCGACACACGGAACAGCTGTTTCGAGCTTTTGGCTCTTTTCAGTCGCTTGCGAATTACACGTATTTCATTTATAATTATTGTGGATATTAATAACGCCAATTTTAGATTTATTTGTAAATATTTCCCACTTTAATTTAATTAATGCAAATATTCTTGTATTATATTATGTTAAATATTGATGTTTTAGATTCAATTCCATATCCAATAATGACTCTTAGTAAGGTTATTAAGGTTATTAAGGGTATTAATTTTTGTATTTCTTCTTGTAGTTACCAACTTTTTTACTGCATTTTTTTCTCTTGATTAAACTAAAAAATTATTTACAACGTCCTCCAAATTCATATAGGGTTGGTACTAAAATCGTGTCATATTTTACTTTTCTATATAGGGTTATAATGAGAATCGCACGACGATGCCGAGAACCAATAGAAAAATTCAAATTTGAATTGTATCCATGACAATCACACAATTTTCCCGAAAATTTATATAAATATGCTACCAAGGAGTAATTTTTTGGAAATTTTTTGGAAATTATACTTGAAACATATATAGCTACATAAAACCAATTAATCATAATGCATTTTTTCTGTGCGTCGTGCGATTCTCTTACCGAATACAGCATCGTGCATTGATTCTGCCTGGAAATTTTGATTTCGTGCATTTCTGCAACGTAATTGCACTCCACTTCGTGTCGTGCAATTATGACGTTGCAGAAATGTCACTCAAAAAATTTCCGGCAATAATCAATGCACTTGGTATATTACAAGTGATAATCTCCCATTCGAATAGGTGAGTTCGTCATTAATTCCTGTTGCTTGATGTCATGTTTAAGGTCATTAATGGAAGCGTCAATCCAATGGCAACTGTCGTCATTTCTGTAAGACGCTTCAACTCGCGTAAGCGATCAAAACGATCTTTCGAAAACAATTGAAGGATGCAAGTCAAGTGGTGAATCGTAAGGTTAGTGTTTTTGTATGCCTAACTAAAAAATTTAGTGAGAATTCACTTCATAACCTTTTGTTTTGAAGTGACTTATTGTATTTTTTTTTTAATTTTGCTGTAGAAATAAAGGTTTTTTCACTCTTGTTTCAATCTATGATACAATACAACGAACCGCATTTTATCTTGTCACGCTCCTTTTGACTTAAAACAAAAATTGTGCGGTAACGATAGTCCAGGAGATGGACAAAAGAGGAAGCCGGGCTAACTCTATCGGAGAGTGGTCGTGCGGTTTACTTTACTTACTTTAGGGACCACTAGAAAGATTATTGCGGGCGCCAGTAACCGTTCGTCCTTGGCTCGCAAAACAAAGTTCCTTCTGATACTCGGTTACTAGTATTAGAAGACTGGGTAACTCACACAAAAAAAGATTGCTAAATTATTACACGCATTTATTATCATGCCCTAATTACACCCTGTAAGGTATATTGGTTCAAATTTGAAAAGGATATTAGATTACTCTTAATGCAAATATAGGTATTTCAAATACAGAAGTAGGTTGCCGTGTGTGATCACATACGTTCACAATCTGTTACTTTATTAATAAACGGTATTACCATAAATCAGGAAAAGAGTAGGACTGATAATAATGTTTGATTGTGACAATAATTTTTATCGATTAGCATATAACATAAATGCAAATAAAATGATCGGCCTCGGAAGGCAACAAGTATTGAATTATATAAATTCTTTGCATACGAACATGTATCTGATTAGGTACCCAAAACAAACATCAATTATTGAATCAACGGTTGTGCGTACCTACATACACACTTCCCAAGCAGCATTTAAGTAGCAGTAACTGAGATCGGAACTTTGATTGAGTAGTTGTTACGTAACTGCAACTAAATTTAGGTTTAATTTCTTCAATTCGGAATATTTTAGTAATTGTGTAGTTGTCTCTACTATTTATTGGATCTATGTAGTTTCATTACTTCTAAGTAACTATTAAAGTATGTGGAACGGTATTGCCACTTAGTATACTTACTTTAAAGTCGTTGCAACTTCAAAGTGGTATTATGATTGTAGCAGTAACTTGCCCGAAGCTACTTTAAAGTTTTTAAAACCTTACAGTAGTATTGAATGTAACACTTACGTTTTTGCTACCCAGGAGAATCACATTAAAGTAATTTTTCGTAAACTACTCCATCTCCATATTTACTTGTAAAATGTTGGATTAATCAATAATCATTAATCAATTTGCAATTTGTTATGATTGTTAATAGATGTTTTACTATATAACCTTGAATAAAAATAACAAATTGGTGCCAAATTGTGCCTTAGAGATTGTTATGTATGTAGCTTGAAGTTGGCAACATTTATTTGTAGTGATCTAACACTCGAGCCGGTTTGGAGGATACACGTCTTCTACAATCTATGCATTGTGTATGTAATTCGCCATGCTCACTCAATATTAATAAAGTTAATTAATGACAATAATTGAGTATCTTTTATTTAAACACATAAAAGAACATAACAGGAATAATATAAAAATGGTTTCTATCATGTGTATCAACTTATAAATATTTCGTGTATATTTATCATGTTTTATTAAAGACATTTTTTACTAAAAAATATATTTAAAGAAGGCGCGTTGTTATTTTTCGATCTATCATCATCATATTTAACAGAAAAGTTGTAATGGTTTATAATTTTGGTGTACTGGAATGACAAAATAATCAAACATTTCATCGCTCTTTGTATTAAGTACGTATTACAAATAAACTGGTAATTCATTTTGTGACAGGATCCAGCATTATATAGTATAGAAAATGATAGAATATTTGTTAAGTTGCAAGAGCAAGAGAGAGCAACCACGCGACATGATGTGTCAAAGAGAAAAGAAGTTCCACGAAAGTAGCAATTACTACGCCGCCACGTACCTGCTACCCAAAAATTGTTCCCCATTTTGGTTCCAGGCACGTAACAAAACCGTAGCTATTACGTGCTTGTGACTAGTGGCTAAAACTTAATAGTTCCACCGGTAGTTGCTGGTACGTAGCGACGACTAAAAATGCTGCTTGGGTTTATCCAAAATAAAATATCTATGCATATGTACACATGTACATTTGTACCAAGAACTAATATCAACAATTAACTCTATTTGCAGGTATTGATATTGTTAAATCGTTGTGCAAACATACAGCTATACTAATTACAGAAAAAATACCATTCCTAAAAGAATACCAATGGTTAACTCCTATTAACAGTTTGTCAGTTGACCACAATGACAAATAACTAAGACAGGATCCAATACCAAACCAGTAAGCTTGGCGCGCTCGAACACCAATACAAAGAGTGGTACAATGCAATTCACCACTAACCCAGTAGGGAAAAAACCCTAGAACAACAAAAAGGAAAATCATGGCTTGGCAATTTCACGAAAACCGTCTTACCTCTAGTGAGGGTTTGTCTCCAAAATTTACCTTATCACCTTCAATCAATAAATCATCCCCGATATGGATAATAAGACCATATGTATTTATTCCTAAAATAATTAATGCTACTTAGAAGTGATAATAAGTAGTATACCATTAGTCACAAAACACAAGGGAGTCCGTCCACATGCAAACAGTAAATCCTCTAATCTAGAGAAGGAAATATTTCCATTATTCCACAAAAATAATATCACCACAAAAAGGGAAGGGTTGTTATTTACATGGGATCTCTCTTGTTCTCTTTAATCCCCAAGCACCCTCGATTAAAAAAGGAATAATATTATTTCATACAAGAAATCTTTATTACCCCCAGATCAAAGATTAGAGAGGGTTAAGATAGGAAACTGGCATAAGAGCACTATGTAAAAAAACAACTACGCTTTTTGTGGTCCGATTCCCCCTGAGGCGTTAGATGTCGCAATCTTCGCTACAATATCATGGCCATTCGTATTGGCTGACGGCGGACATGAATGAAGTTGGTCATGATAATACGACTGGCGTTGAATTTAGAACGGTAGATGTCGCAACAATCGCTACAATATGGATGGTTCCAAATTCAGGGAAAAGAGTATATACTAAAAATAGTTACTCCTATTTAAGTTTCAAGATAATCTAAAAGAAATAAATCTACTGATTTGTTTATAGACATTATAATGACTGTATAATACAGATTATACACAGAAATAATGCTGTTTCGCCTTTAGTAATTTGCGTGGATGACCAGATTTAAACTGTTCTGATAAAAAATGCTCGCTACACATCCTGAAATTCTTTTTCGTACTGCTACCTTCTACATATTTTAATAAATCATCCCGTGCAGCGAACTTAATCCATTTCTTTGCACTGAAACAAACAGGAAAAGTAGTCCTGAAGAGCAATAATGAATACAACCAAAAGATACTTACATATTTACGTCCTTTGGCAACGTTAAAAAGTATGTTGAGGATGATTATTTTTATTTTTGCGGGAATTTTCCACTACGCAACACGAGACCATTTTTCTCTTTCAATTTGGAGACTAAATCTTACCCAAAACAAAAAACTACTCAAAATCGTGCTTTGAAGATGATTTTTTTGACAGTACAAGTTTTTATCTAGTTTTTAGAGGTGATGTTACCAATGGTTACATCAATTACTTTTTTACCGACCAACTTGCTTTCCCCTGAGACTATAGATGGCAATACCAACAACATCGTCGCTTAGCTTCCTATCTTAACCCTTTCTAATCTTTGCCCCAGATTTGACTTTGATATCAGGTTCTGTCAAAGATGTGACCCAATGTCAATTTATCTCCTAGGAAACAGGTATGTAACCCAGATGACTTAATTTAAACGATAAGATCTACAATATTACAATCAACAAATTGTAATGATCTGTCTAAAGAAAGATATTTCTAATATAATAATTCTGCCTCATTCATTGTAAGAGTTGCTAGCTAATCTTCGTTCTTGTAACACACTAAATAAAATTTGTTCGTTAAAGGTTTTTGGGATCGGAAGCTTTGTTTCACCTTGATCACACTATGTTATACCGATAATCTCACATTGGAATAGGTGGGTTCGTCATTAATTCCTATTGTTTGAAGTCATGCTTAAGGCCATTAAATGATGTGCCAATCCAGTGCCTACTGGTGTCATTTCCGTAAAACGCTTTAACCCGCGTCGCGTGAGATAATCAAAACGACCCTTCGAAAAGAATTGTAGGATGCAAGTCAAGCGTCCGTCTTGGTGAATCATAAAATTAGTGTTTTTGTATGACCCAAAAACTTAGTGAGAATTCACTTCGTAGAATAATAACCTTTTGTTTTAATGTGACTTATTGTATTAATCTTATAATACACTAAGTAAAGTTCATTCGTTAAAAGTTTTTGGGACCGGGAGCTTCGTTTCACCATGATAACGTTCTGAACTGGATGTTTTGTTTAATAACGGAATAATTTAGCAACTAAATGGCTTCAAAAATAAACTTGAAGATTCAACTAATTTTCTATGACTGTTGCAGTGAATTTGGTAAAAGGAAATTTATTTAATTAATTACTGTTATCATTGTTGGAACAATTACTGGCATTTTATCCAGGGGCGGAGTAAGACAACATTCCATGGGGAGAAGAGTTTTCCGCAAAAATAACTAATCTTAATTGCGAATAATCTGTAAGAGATACGTATATGCCATCCCGGACTTTTTTGTAGATCTTTTTGAGGACTACAATTCGTTCGCTTATTAAAATAGGCTCTATTAGAGCCTATTTTCTTAAGTATATATTTCATACTTTGCTTATTACTGGACTCTCCAAAAATCCTCTCAATAATCTGTGTATATAGAAACCTTTGCTAAGAAATAAGCTATCAAATGGAGAAAACGGCATCCAGATTTATTCAGTGGTTCTCGAGATTCGCCGGTTTTAACAAAAACTGGGCTTACAAAAACTACAAGCGACTAGAGCGTTTTTAGCTGCGGTGCCTCCACATGCTGTTGATTTACTAACGAATATTATGCTATATAAAGTACATAATATATTATAAATACACTACATAGATATATAATTAAAATAACTATATTATGTATTCTCTTTGAACACGCCTACCATTCGTTTAAAGTTATTTTGAAAAAAGGGCAACTTATGTGTTTTTATAGCATTTATTTGAACAAAAAAAGTGTGGGACTTATTAGAAATTATGAAGAAAGGGATTGCTAATTATGAATCACACGTGATTATATTAAATTATAGTTACATGTTATGATCCGATTGACATTACTATTAAGGAAAATATCCTGAGCTACGGGATTTCAAAAAAATAACTTTTATAAGTAGATCTGTTTTCTTACTTCGTGGATAGCTGACATGATCAGAAGGGGACCGTTGATTTTTCAACGGGTATTATGCTAGTAATGACTAATAAATAACAGGGATCCACAAACACATTCAATAGCAAACCAATTCTTAACGTTTCTTTAACAACAACACATGAAAATAGAAAACCAACAACGAGTGATTTATGAGTTATCTCAGGAAATCAGACAGCCGAGAGATGAAATGAAATAAAATAATAAATTCAAAAAGTAATGGTTCAAATTTCTAAAATTGCCCTATGGAACGCCAATGGTGTCATAAATTGTAAGTTTGAAATCGAATCATTCTTAAAATTTCACAAAATATTAAATAGATATGCTTTTAATATCAGAATCTCACTCAACTTAACATACAATATACAATGCAGCACAGTCAGACAGCAGAAAGAAGAGCAAAACTCCGTATATTACAAAAGATATAATACTCATTCCTACAGGCAGTCTGAATTGAAATTAGAGATTGGTAAGGTTCGATCTCAATACCTGCTATATATTGTCCACCTAATTATCCGGCAAATAAAAATGCATTTATCAATCTTTTCAATCAACTTGGAAATTGGTTTCTTGCAGGCGGAGATTACAACGCCAAGCACACCAGCTGGAGGCTGGAAGATTGTGCATCCCTAAAAGAGGCAGAGTATTACATCAAGTAATACCAGAACAGCATTTAAGACATCTTTCCACTTATGAACCTAATAGTGCATCTTTAAAAACAACAGAAGAATTGAAAAAAGAAGTTCAAAACCTTATAAAAAAGCTGTCAGGAAAGCAAAGCCACCACCAATACAGAATAAAGGGAAAATCCCACTCAACATTGGAAAATAAATTATTTAAAAAAAGACAATCGGGAAGACCTGGAAAAAGACTAGACACCCATATGATAAAAGAAGGTTTAATCAACTTGCACGACATCTTACTCAAATAAGTTACGAGTTGCTCAAAGAACTCAAAAATCATTGCTTTCAAAAATTCCTCCAAATTTATGCGAGTATGCACTGTGCAAAGCTAGTAAAGAGCTAAAACAACCACGTCAACAAACCCACACCCATGAAAAACCCAATGGAAACTGGGGCCGCACAGACAGAGATAAGCAGAAACTTTTGTTGGACATTTAGAAGTTTTTAAACCTTTACCAGTAGACGTAACTGCCGAAGAAAAAAGGATCAGGGATGAAAGAACACAAACAGAAAGGAGTCAACGAACTGAGTTACGCTCAAAAGCTATACAAATGGTAACTCCCGTAGAAATGCAAAATATAATTAAAAATAATAATCTAATTAAGAAGAGATAGTTAAAAACCTTCCACGAAAGGCATTAGTCATGTTAACACAACTGTTCAATGCAGAACTCAGGTAAAAGTACTTTCCTATTCAATGGAAAATCGCAGAGACTATCCTACTACAAGAACCTGGTAAGCCACATTATGAGTCTGAGTGGCATGGCATCATGAAATAAATAAGGAATTACTAAATAAGCTACAAAACTTACATCTTCCACCACATTCAAAACTCGTTAGCTTTGATGTATCTAGCATGTTCTCTAGAAAACCTCCACAAGAATGAATACATATAGTATTACAGGTGTACTACAGATGTATTACAGATAGTTTCTTGATTAATAGTAATATAGAATTAGTTAAAAGGTTAGAGTTATTCAATTATTTGATCTTTGTATCAGTCAAAATTATTTTACCTTCAATAATTTAACATATCTACAAAAATGTTTATGGGCAATTTAAACATGTTTATTGATAATTTAAAAGATCAAATATTTATATTACACCGTTCTAAACACATTATATTTTGGTTTCGTTATATCGATGATATTTTAGCTTGTTTTGACAGTTCTTTTGAGGTTATCAATGGATTTTTAATTCTTACTAATAGTCTCCACCAAAACATCAATTTTACATTGAAAACAGAACAAAACTTTTTGGACTTAACTATTAAGATTACCGCACACAATCTATTTGAATTTTCCATATACAGAAAACCAACACATATGGATATACGTAACAATAATCATTTAGCAGCTTACAGATCCTTAGTACACAGAGCTTTAACTATTCCACTCACACAGCCCAAATTTAGCAAAGCGATTTCAACTATTCAACAACTAGCACATGTAAATCATTATCATCCGAAAATGATTTGACACTTTAGTTAAACAAAATCATTACAGGTTAGCTATCAAAAGAATATATCCCATTGACAATCAAACAAAAGACACAAATTACATATCTATACCATATTTTGGCAAAATATCAGAAAAAGTTACACATATACTTAGAAAAACCAACAATTACAAAATAGCATTTATATCCAACACTAACACGTTTTCAGCTTTATTTAATGCTTAAGACAGAACACAGGATATCATCCAATTGGGCATTTACCGTTTGAATTGTTCTTTTTGTAGTTCGGTATATATTGGGCAAACACTTCGAAAATTTTGATATAAGATATAAAGAGCATGTGCGTTGTTACAGAAATAAACATTCTGAAAAATGTAATTACGCCAAACTAAAAGACATTTTAGAAACTTTTGAGATGTACAAACACTAACTCAGGGCACCCTTAATGAATAAGCTCAAGTAATTCTCTGTTTCTGGAAGAACATTTAATTTTTTATTATTTTGTCCTACTTTTCTATTTTTGCATCGTGTTTGTTTATATTTATATTACCTTTGATAATGACAGCTCAGCTGTCGAAACAATTGTCGGGTAGATTAGAATAAGCTAGAGAAACTTTTACTAATTTGTTATTTATTTTATAATAATCTTTATATTGATACCATTCTGAAACATAGAAATTCAAGCAGCTTTCAATAATTGGGTCAGTGGACTTGGTCATCAATTAAATGGTAAATAGAATTAATTTATGACTAACTGTAAAGGAACTAATTGAAGGACACATCATCTGTTTACACATGTAATGATTTTTCTTTCTCGTACTCGTTTTTATGGTTGAAGTGTAATCGAAGAATATTTTTAGCACTCCTATTTTTCACAAACATAATAATTTTATAAATTCACCACGAACATACCCAGTACCCAATAATTTGCAAACGTAATAAAAGTGAATCCCTAGATAATTGTACCTCGTACGAGCAAAAATCTAGCTAGTAGCTGATTGGTTAGATTGTCTCCTCCCCATCATTTAATACTGTAACAACTCTAAGAAATTAAACACGAATACTTTGAAATGGGGTTTGAACATGATATGCAAATTATATGTTTCCTCTACTTATTAAAAAAATGAAAAACGTGTTAATAGAAATACATCCATCTATTAAAGTAATCCGCGAATTATTTAGAAGAATTCTAAAAGATGTTTATAGAGGATCTTTGTAACGGTTTGAAATTTCCTTTAGGACTAAAATAATGATTTTCAATTTTACTTTTTTATTATTATTTTCATCAGCGTTCTATCTAATTTAAATACTTCCAATAAAGGGGTTAGTGCAATCATTTAATGCATTTTATGAATTCGTGCAGAACGTTTATCTGTATTATAGTGGTTTCGCAATTTCCATATGAGATGATGATGGTGGACGTCGCCATCTTGGCAATCTGCAAGCTGCTGGCGGGGTTGATTATAGTAATGAAACTGCAGACGTTTCTTGAATTGTTACCTGAGGCTGTGCCCGTAATCATTGACAACATTTTTACAATTTTTTGTTCATCACAAATCCCGCTATTTATATGACGAGCTTTCAGCAATCCTGAAAATTTAGATTACCCTTTCTGAATAGTAATGATATTTTATTAGTGTGTGGGTCTGCATTTCAAGACACTTTAATTCATATTTGATATCCTGTCCCCTTTTCTCCATATCTTGTATGTTAATTATAAAAGAGCATTGATTTATTTCATTTTTTTCCGTAGAAACAAACGTTAGTCTCATGAAATTTAAAATATAATTTGTCAAACTGCTTATTACGTGTAATTGAGCCATACATGATGTTATTCAAATAATACACTGCTTGCTCCAATTCTCACAAAATTATTTATAAACACAATCATATGTAAACTAGAAAAGTATAGAATATAGCGTTTATCGGAAATTGTGGCTCTGAGTTTCTTGCCTACTTCCTATATTATAGTCTTTATTTTACAAACTATAATTTCGGTACAGTTCGACTATCTTTTTTATTGGAATGTAGTAGAAAAGAAAATAAAATATTTACTTAAAGTTAGATCTAAATTATTTTCTGTAGTTTATCCTAGTACTTTATTAGTACTATTACAGGCGAACGATTTTTTTAAGTATGTCTTGGTGTTCTAAGAAAATCTTTGTTAATGTGATTCAGAAATTCTATACTTCAAGAGTTAATCGTAATCTGATCAGCTGTCGATATATATTCGCGATGGATTTCTTAACTTTTTCGTTCAAATGCTTGAAATTTGATAATAATATAACCCAATCCAGTTGTGCTACACATTTTTTAAGAATACTGTAATGAGCCGGGGTCCCTACCCACTAGACGATCACAGCCCATATTACTCTACCCGCGTAAAATTCAAATATTTAACAAAACGGTAGCTGACACAATAGTACCAACCTTACAAATGGCAAATTTTATGATGGTAAATAAAACAAAAAGAACAAACTGGATCCTACGTTGTGATTATTATTTTATAACATGTGAAATGTGACCAAGGTTGATAACGATTGACTTACTTCATAAGGACGGAGTAAGAGAGAACAACACAAATAAAAGAACACAAATAAAAGAACAGTTAAATATGAATGTATTATTTTATTAATTTATTCATAATCTTGAGCGATGGGGGACTGATTTAAACTGATACAAAAAAAGGCTAGTTCTGTAAAAACCGCCTTGAAATTTATGCTAGCCCAGCTTAAATACGCACACGCTTCAAATTTAATAAGTGATCAAATGATTATTTATTTCGGTTACAATAAACAATACAGATCAATAAAACAATTTATCAAGTTGATACAGTTGTGTGTTTATACACGGTATTTATAAATAGTCAAAACGCAAATTTCTCAACATAAAACATCAAAAATGAGTGAAATAGACTCAATCAAAAAGATTTACAGATAAACTAAAAAAGATAAACGTGCCAGTTTAAAATAAACACACAAGTACTACTGGACAAAAGTTATATCATATTTAAAATAGCAATAGATACTTTGTGACCATACAATATAATAAGAAATATCAGAACACGTCTTTTGCAAGACATAGTTTTACTGTCAGCATCAGGAACGATAACCTAGATAAGCAAGCAAAGCAATAGGCATACATATATAAACATGCAAGTGTACACAAAATAAAAGTTTGAGGGTTCTCTTTATACACGGCCTATCAAATGGGCTTCAGCCACCGTGTATTATGGAGAGTATTAATGGAGATTAAATACTCTCTCAAATAAATAAATCAGTTTATCCCCAGGAAAATAACCAACTGTTTCGAACCAGAAGATTATCCCGACATTTTTAGTCACAAAGTAAAACATTTAGTTAGGTTAGAAAAATTAACCTAAAAATTAATAAGTACCGACAATAAAACACATAAACAGTAGTCATATAAATGCACAAATAACCTTTCCAGATAGCAATAATTAGCTGTAATGATACTACAAACGTTAATAAAACATTAATTTCTAGTAATATTTACACATCAAAAAGACAAATTTATAAATTATTAAAAATTACCAAACGAATCTTTTAAGATTTAGTTACCGTATAGATTTTGATTTAGCTATAGACTCAAACGAGGGATTTAGATTTCAGATTAATTAAATTATATAAAAATCACATCACACAACTAGAATCAACATAAATTATACAAAAATAAAATGGATTTACATGAAGAGAATTATTTTTTAAAACCAACCCAAAAAATGGCTACCTAATTCTCCTTTTTACAGTTTCCTCATAACCCTCTCTCAAAAAAAAACAAAAACAAAAAAGCATCGTCACCTAACTACCCCCTAGCAACACAAATCAAACTTTATATCAACTTTAAAGAAACTGTAATAAACATCCCTAAACACAAAATCAAGTTACCAACTTTAAATAAACTGTAATAAACATCCCTAACATTTTATATTGAACCAAATAGTTGTTATTTTTAAAATCAATTATATTTTTTGCTTGAACCTGTATGTAATGACACAACTAGGTAAATTGATTATTATGCGAATTGTTTTGTGATTAAATGACTTGCTACAGCTACTTTGATAATTTTGGTTGACTGTGGGTCTGACCACTACAATACTTCCTGAATTTCACTTCTGCGTTAAAGATAAACAGTAAGCTAGTTGAATATCTTCATTTTAATATAAGATGAAGCTAATTGCCTTAAGAGTATTCCCTTCTAACGAACTGACTAATGGAATACTGCATTCCTTGCTGTTTAAACATAAAAATTAGAATCACTTCGAGTTTTTAAATAAAGTTACAAAATACCCATTCCTGAAACCAAACAGCGTTTCTATATCTAGAAAAATATGTTAACTAAAAGAATGACAAAGACAATTTTATCTAAATATACAGTACACCCACTCGCTCTCTCTGCTCCCTAATGTTACCATAGCACTATTGGCCTTCATACCCAAAGCTGTTATGGAGTTCTACATGTTAAGTTCTGCCATCCTATCTAGTCAAATTTTTAAATTTTGGAACCAAATTTTTACAGTAGTATCTTTAAAGTGTTTTCTATAAATCCTTCGTAGATTTTTTCCAAACTAAGGACGGCTCTTAAGAAGATCAAAACGGGATGAATAATTTTAATTTAAAAAAAATTGTATTTACTCAAACATTAAAGAACGATTGTTGATTTAATTATTTTCAATCTTTAGAAAAATTATAATGATTTTTAAGTGGCAAGAATTTATGGAAAAAAAATATTTTTATTTGAAAAGAAATTCCAAAAGTTTTGAATCAAAGGGTCATTTTATTCAGTTCATCACTAGGGTAGTTCGAAAAAAATTGTTTTTACTCGAAACGCCATAGCGCGCAAAAGTTGACTCTAAAAATTAGAAAAATTGACAAAATTCAAGAAAATAGATATGAGTATAACTGGTAAAGCGCTATAGTTTGTTGCGGTTAGTTTAAAGTACTAAGAATATAAATACGTTAAAAAATTATTGATATTTTAATATTTAATGGTCGCACAATGTATTGAAAATATAAGGTCCGCCGAGCTGCCCCCCACCCATATAGACATAGAAAAGGCAGAAAAGACTTATACTGCTGTGCTAACGATATGCCGTAATGTGCTGCACAAGTAAAGCAGCTTTTCCCATTTTTAACCGGAGGGGCTAGGGCGACTCGACTTTCAGCCCCCCATAAAATTTGAAAATTCGCCCATTTTACTCCATCGATATCGAACGAAGTGTTCATTGCTCATTAATATTTTGTTTTTCATTGTAGTGTAGTGCAGATTACTTAAAGGCAAATATTTACACGTATGACCCAAGCTGGGAAGAATTTTATTTTATAGTAGAAGTTAAAAAATAATAATCGGTAGGTATATGTTAATATTACAAATTTAAACCAATAAAATAAAAATATTTAATTTAATGTTTTTCCAGGATGAATCAAAAATTGAAGAATTCGAAATAAACTAGCATAACTGTAATTGAGAAAGGTACTCGTGTATAATTGTTTATATAATTTATAATTTTTTAATTTTCTAGGTGGAATCGAAACATCTGTTGTCTTCGAGAGACATTTCTGGAAGTCCCTTAAAAGAAGCTCTGTTAATGTCTTATATTTTATATAAGTACATACGTTCAATAAAATTTACTTTGATTTTATTTTATATTTCATACAATCCATTTAGCAATGTAAGTAATAATCAGAGGTACGATTGAATTTGCAAGTACTTTCGCAATCCATCATTACATTCAAGAAGTATTTTCACATTTGTATTTTAACCCTGAAAAGTACTATTGCAACGAAATATTAATTTTGTCATGTAACTTTACACAGGTGCTTGAATGTTAAAATGTAAAATTACATTGAGATTGTAATTTTAATCTGTAAATTTATTTAAAAAGGAAACATCACAATGCAAGTTTAACCTAATGTTGAAAGTTCCCACTTCCTATGAAAATTACACTTTGAAGTAAATTTACCCCAAAAAATGGAGGTAACATAGTTGCCTCCATTTTTTAGGGTAAATTTACCGATAATATTTTAGAGTGTGCGTTCCAAAAGATTCGTCTGCGTATTGGTTTAGATGTTTTGCTTGAACGGCATAATGCAGCACAACGTGAGCATTACATCTTGCAGTCGTTACGTCGCAAATCTTAGGGGGGGCGGGGGTCGACACCTCCGGTTAAAAATGGGAAAAGCTGCTTTATTTGTGCAGCACATTCCAAAATCTAATCAGCACATTACGGCACATCGTTATCACAACAGTATAAGCCTGTTCTACCTTTTCTATGTTTATATGGGGGCCCAGCTCGACGACCTCAAACTATAAGAATTTCTCAATTCCAATTTTTCAGCTCTTCTCCCGTTTTGTGCTTCCAAAGCTCACCACGAGCTGCACGTCGAGTTCCATTCTCCTTATTTACCACTCTTTTGTTTAGGATGTTAAAAGAAAGAAATCTTACCCTGTCAACTTACAGTTATTCCTTCCTTTAGTTAAATCTGCAATGTATGATTTTCCAAGTAGGTTAAGTGATAGACCACTCCCTTTTAAACCTTCTATAACTACGCTTTCACAGCACATACGCTTCTTACACTTTTCAATCTTCCTCCTCTGCACTCTATGATGATGGACCACCAAACCTTCCAACTCTTCAATCTTTCCCTGCTGGATAGGCAACTCTATACTTCTTTCATATAAGCCGCCCGTTACTATCTTCTTTGACAGGACTATTATTACGGCTACACTTCTTCAGCACCTCCGGTAAGTACGAGGGTGGTCCCAGAAGTACCCGACCTGACCAAGAGGTGGCGGTAGTTGTTTGAAAATATCACTGTATTGGAAAGTACGCAGTCTATAAAGCATATGTTTCAAGTTTGAAAGCGCCACGTTGTTCAGTATTTTGTTTGGCAGCCATCAATAGTGAACGTTGTCAGTGAATTTGTGAAAATGGAGAAAATTGGTCATCGTTATGTGATACAATACTTTTATTTGAAAGGCCTCGGCCCAACCAATATAAAAGCTGAACTGGATTCTACTCTGGGTGCGTCTGCTCCTTCGTTTACAACAGTTAAATTTTGGGTAGCTGAGTTTAAACGAGGCCGAACGAGCTGCCAAGACGAGCATCGTAGTGGTCGACCAAATGAGGTGACGACTCCAGAAATGGTGAAGAAAATCCACAAAGCGGTACTTGATGATCGTCGACTGAAAGTGCGCGAGCTAGCAGACATTACGGGCATTTCAAAAAGTGCGGTACTTCGCATATTATCTGAAAATTTGGACATGGGATAGCTGTGTGCAAGATGGGTGCCGCGTTTGCTCACACTCGAGTAAAAACAGTGTCGTGAAAATGTTTCAATTGAGTGTTTAGCGAAGTTTTACAGCAACAAAGCAGGATTTTTGCGCCGTTTCGTAACAATGGATGAAGCATGGGTCCATCATTTCACACCCGAGACAAAAGAATAATCGAAACAATGAACTCAAAAGGGAGAACCGGCTCCAAAGAAGGCGAAGACCGTTTCATCTGCAGGCAAGGTTATGGCGTCGGTTTTTTGGGATGCGCGTGGAATAATTTTTATTGACTATCTCGAAAAAGGAAAAACTATCAACGGCCAGTATTATGCAAACTTATTGCAACGTTTGCGCGAAGAAATCAAGCAAAAACGGCCGCATTTGGCTAAAAAGAAAGTGTTGTGTCAGCTCACAAATCCGTTATTGCAATGGCCAAAATTAATCAATTAAAGTTTGAATTGCTACCTCATGCACCATATTCGCCAGATTTAGCCCCCTCGGATTAGTTTCTGTTCCCAAACTTGAAGAAATGGCTCAGTGGTCAAAGATTTCCAACGATGAAGAAGTGATGTCAGAAGTTAATGGCTATTTTGAGGAGCAAGACAGCTCTTATTATAAAAAGGGTATCGAACTTTTTGAACACCGCTGGGAAAAGTGTATAGAGCTGAAAGGAGATTACGTTGAAAAATAAATAAATCTTATTCCAAAATTTTTGTGTTTTCTTTGTTGGGTCGGGTACTTCTGGGACCAACTTCGTATCTTATGTGAAACTTGAAATGGCCTCTCACCTTATTGGTACTCCTCCGATACAGGAACTGCTGCTGACTACTATTCTTCGACACCTCAGTAAGTATTGATGATGATTTTCTTAAATTGTCTCACCCTTATGGTTCTTTACTTATTCCTGCACCACTTAAAAATACTGTTCTTCCACTCTTCTGTATATATTTCTTTATTACTTCTTATTTGTATTAACCATTGCAATATTTACATAATGTAACTTACATATTTATCCGTATATACATGAAGCTGTGATATTTAGGCTATTTCGCTTGTTTTACTAGGAATCATTCAGTACATTCAGACAATCAGGTTTTATTATATTCCTTTTCCTTATTTTTACAATTTCTATAACTTTAAAATCTGACTTGTGCAAAAAATCAGGCATGGTTGATCTTGATAAGAGCGTAGCTCTGATGAAACCATTTCTCGCACTATGTCCGTACATTTTTTTGGAAGCTACAGTGACAAGCTCTCTCTTGCATATTGTCAAACTAAACATGCTTTCAAAGCTCTTCATACAATGCGGTATTTACCGTAAAAGTTGCTTCAAGTCGTAAACCCTGTAATACAACGGAATACTTACCGAAAATTTACTTTTGGCAACGGTTATTGATGAAACCAGAAACCACATTCGAGAGCTTGGTTACAGGCGAACTTTGAAAGCAAGGCAGTCACCTTGTAAAAATGAAACTATAAGAGACTATGTGCCACCAAACCTGAACTTTGAAGGTAGAGACTACACCAAAATCATGCATTGGAACACTTGCAACCTGACTCCTTCACCTTTGTTACGAGATTTAACTGATGACAAAATAAAATTATTTTTAAGCAAAGACTCTAAATCCGTTATGGACTACAAAGTTCCCTTGCCATACGCAAGCTGCCGAGAGGTGCATTAAGCTTGTCACTGAAGCTTCCAGTAAAGTGTACGGACATAGTGCAAGAGATGGCCTCATCAGATCAGCCATGCCTGGTTTTTTGCACAAGTCGTATTTTAAGGTTATAAAAATTGAAAAAAAGAGTAAAATAAAACGAATATACTAAAACCGGAATGTCTGAATGTACTGGATGATGCCTAGTAAAATAACCAAAATAGCCTATAAATAACACAACTTCGTCGTAATGTAAATATGTAAGTAACATAATGTAAATATGTAAATAACACACTCTAATTGGATGGGATGGTTGGTTGAGTAGGGTGTGGATAGAACTCGACGTGCAGTCACCTCCTCGTGCGAGTTCTGAGTCGCTTTGTATCCACAAAACGGGCGAAGAGCTTAACAACTGAAATTGAGAAATTCTTATATTTTGAATACATTGTGCGACGTGCGACCTTTAAATATTAAAATATCAGTGATTTTTTAATGTATTTATATTCTTAGTACTTAAACGTAAACTAAACGCAACAAACTATAGCGTTTTGCTCCTATCTATTTTAATAATTAAAGAAAAAAGTAAGAAACTTGTCAAATTTTGTCAATTTTCCTAATTTTAACCTGGTTGCGCGACCGAAAGATATCAACTGATTTCTTTTTTGTTTATGTCATTTTTCTTCTGTATACCAGATTTTGCGCGCTATAGCGTTTCGAGAAAAAAAAAACTGTTTCGAACCACCCTATTCATCACCTCCTAAAACAAAATTATAACAAAAATCTTCAACTTCTTCATTTTCTTCCTCCAAACTTCTTCAAAGAAAAATCTTCCTGAACCATGCTACTGTTACCGTATAATCATAAATCAAAAATAATTGGACAAATATAATATATACGATAAAGGTGGTTTAGTGCGCCATACAGGCAAAAAAGTTAATTTTTCCTAAAAATTGGTAATTTCTAAATGCATGTTTCTCTCTTAATTTTCAATATTTCGTTGTTGAGGTTTATAATATTAACCTCAATAAGCTCATAATAATCTAGCGTTCAAAGCTGTTCTAAGAAATATACACGTTATCAAATTATGTATGTTCCTGAAATGGCGATCATTTTGATTCAATGTTTTATAATTGTTTTATAGAGTACGAAGAACTGAAAACTGGCTATTACAGGAAAATTTCGGAACGCTCCCATGCCTTTAAAAAATCATAAAATACTTTTTTGGCTTCTGACTGACTGAAAATCTTGAGTTCGCTTGGTTCGTAGGTTGTAATTTAATTAACTATAAAATTTGTTATAAGAGGCAAATCCGGTTTTTGGATACGCAAAAGTCCTAATGTAGTGTAGACTGTCTAGAGTATTTCAGTGTAACTGCAAATAAATTCATGAAGTGTATAAAAAGGTCTTCAGATTACTATGAAATTATTTTTTCGATTTCTTCTAGACCTTTTTACTATTTACGATAATAGTACGGATTTAGTAGTGTGATCTTAACGTGGCTGCATAATTATTTATCAAATAGGTATCACTTAACTAAACTCTACAGTGTTGTGTGAACTCCGGAGATAAATGATATCTATGTCCCTCAAGGCAGTATTCTTGGACCACTGCTGTTCATACTTTATATTAATGATCTAGGAAATGTTCTAAATAATTATAAAATTCATCTTTTTGCAGATGACACAATAATTTATTATCACGCTGAAAACTTCGTGGAAGTGGCTGAAACAATAAATTCTGAATTGCAATTGTTAACAGATATAAGTTTAAGTCAAGAGTGTCACCGTTCTGATCTACACCTACTAGATTAACAGTTTACAACAAACTTCTTCTGCCACACTTCTATTACTGCAGTTCACTAATTTATACACAGGAAACAGGATCTTCTAATTTCGATCGGTTGCAAATTTTTCAAAACAAAGTAATGCAAGCAATTTAACATTGCAACAGGTACACCCGAATACGGAGCAACTCAGTGGCGTAACTACGTAAGATTGCGCGTCCCTGCGCTACTTTACATTTACATTTGCGCCCCTTATATACAGGGTGTAAAAAAATATAAAATAATTCTCCAGCGAGTGGATTAATTCTACACGAGCATGGAGAAATGACTTTTCTAACGCGTAGAACATGCTATTTTTTCGTGTGTACTTGACGAAAACTAAGCAAATCATAAAAATAAAAATTAAAGATTTTGGTCAAAGTACGTAAGTGTACCGTTTATCATGACAGCAATGTTATAGATAGCAACCAATAAATAAATAACCACAATGGATGTTGCTAACTGGATAAGTGGTTGCTAACTAGAAAATTGTTGTTAGCGGAAAAGTAACACTTTTCTTTATTGTTTTCTAACAAACAAAGTAGCTCTTTTCCATTAATAACACGAAAACTTAACTAATTAAACTTTTAATTAAAACTTACTAACTTTTTTTACATTCTGCAACTCTGTCTACAATTATACGGAGGTAACTTTTGTTAAAATAAAATATGCAATAAGTAATAATAATTCATTGCCATAAAATAGTTCATAGAATTGTTTTTACCTCCAATGCTTGTTTTAAAATTTCCATTCCCAACGAAAGCAGCGCCCTTCGGAAGATTGAGCCTACCCGCGTCGCAGGGTCTGCCCAGCATTCCAATATTTACTCTTTGGTATATGTGAGATTTACAGCCGATTAGCTCCAGCTGATAAGAGTACAATAAACTGTGCTGTCTTGGAGAATCCTTTGTAAATTCCACATACTTCATTTAGTTCGTTTTGTCAAACATTATTGGTAATTGATTATTATATATAATATAATTATATAATAAGAAGGTATAGGTATACAGACTCACATGTTGGCGGAAATTATCATTGTAAAATAAAATCCACAATAACTCATCTCCCTTGTCACCTGTCACCTCACAGTATCGGTTGTATTAAGTCGAATACAACAAACCATTTCCAGATATGTTCATAAAAAACAAAGATACTCTATGCACTATGTTGAGGATGAATTTGACAATAAGTTAAGACATTTTTCCATTTTTGCAACTATGAATTTTAAGCGAATTTAGAAAATGTGCGGAGATGCTTTTGTGAAGCTTTTCGTAAAGCTAGCGACCCTACGAGGTTCTGTCACAACAGCAAGTCGGTGTGTAATCAAAGCACTTCCTATTACGCTGATAAACTATTCACCGAAATCTACCATTAAATATACATTAAATTAAAAGAAATTAACAAGCCATTATACCTAGCCACGGCAGAAATAGTTGACAAAACTGTTCGCAGCAAATAGTTTAAATCTCTCTGCGTCTAACTTTATAAAATTCAGAAGTTTAGAAAAACATCTCGAGAATGGCAGTGTGCAGACAATGACCAACTGAAAGAGGCTATTGATGCCTATTTTGAAAGCCATAAAGAACAATTTTTTATGGAATGAAGTCATTGCACAACATGTAGTGCAAGTGCATTGAAGTTTAAGAAAATTGAGTAAGTTCTTCAAAAGTTCTGTAAAGACTTCGCCAAAGCTGATTGTTTAGGGTATTTTTTTCATTAGACTTCTATCAAATGTGTTGTATTGAAATATCAAAAGATTTCCATTTTAATTGCACCATCTTTAACTCCTCATGCTATGATACCATACCAGTAAACAGATAAAGGTCGCAACAAACAAGTAGCCGTTAGTGCAGATCTGATCAAAGTACGTGCTGAAAGTTGATTCTGTCATTGGCCGCTTCATACAAGCGAACAAATATACCTTAGTAGTAAAAGTCTGAAATTAGCCAAACTGAGCGGAAAGCTTGATGATTCCCAACGAATTATTATTACTTAGCTATAGACGAGCTATGCGAGTTTATTACATACAGTTTAATGCGAATTTCAAAAGTTTTGTACATTCCAGAGCAGAAGGTGACGTAAAATATTATCCTACAAGACAGAGAATATACGGGTTATAGTCTCTAAATTAATATGTATTAGAAAATAACACGTTTGATAACAAATACCGATATTTAAACTTAAAAAAATTCTACCCAATTCCAATATCCAAAAATTTGGTAATTACCTGGTGGATGGCAATACTGCGAGGTAGATTGTTGTATTCATAAAGCATGATAAAGATTGGCAGCCAGCAACCTCTCAGGCTTCTCCTGCTGACTATTAGTCGCATTTTGGCTTGCTTAGAATTCAATGTATGCGTAAGCTTGCGCGTCCGTTCTCACACCTTAAATAGCGAGCCGCCTACGTTTTGTACAGAGGCATCCCCTTTCAGCTCTCAGCTAGCGATGAATCACTGCTTGTTATTTTAGTCGGATACTGTCAATTCTGGATCTATTTCTCATCTTTGTGTTCCACTTGTTTTTCTATCCTTCTATTCCAATGTCGGGTGTATTGAATATAATAACAGTCATCTTTTGTTTGTCGAAGTTTAATTGGCGATTCTCGACCTATTTCTCATCTTTTGTATTCCGCTTGTTTTTATATCATTCTATTCTAATATCCGATGTATTCGATATAATAACAATCATCTTTTGTTTATCGAAGTGTAGTTAACGATTCTGGACCTATGTCTCATCTCTTGTGTTTCACTTGTTTTTCTATCCTTCTATTTCAATATCGGGTTCATTCAATATACATACATAATCTTTAACCCCTTATACCTTTCGGTGTCGAGGTGCCGAGACGCACCGAGCCGCAGAGTGGATATGTGGGTGTGAGATGAGGCAGCGGAGCCATGTAGGCAAGTTCACTGCGCTGGTAGTTTACCCATCCGAGTACTTTCCGGAGTAAACTCGACTTAAGTTAAGCTATGTAATCTACTATAACCACCCCTTCGTACTGCCGGCTCATTCAATATAATAACCAGTTATCTTTTGTTTGTCGAAGTTTGGTTGGCGAATCTAGATCTATTTCTTATGTTTTGTGTTGCACTTGTTTTTCTATTCTTTTATTGCAATATTGGGTGCATTCAATATAATAACAGTAATCTTTTGTTTGTCGAAGTTTAGTTGGCGATTCTGGATCTATTTTTCATATTTTGTGTTCCGCTTGTTTTTCTATCCTTCTATTCCAATATTGGGTGCATTCAATAAATAACAGTCATCTTTTGATGTCAAAGTTTAGTTGTCGATTCTGGACATATTTCTCATCTTTTGGGTTTCACTTGTTCTTCTATCCTTCTATCCTTCTATTCCAATATCCAATGCATTCGATATAATAACAGTCATCTTTCGTTTGTCGAAGTTTGGTTGGTTATTCGGGATCTATTTATCATCTTTTGTATAACACTTGCTTTTCTATCCTTCTATTCCAATATTGGGTGCAATCAATACATGGATTCTGGATCTATTTTTCATCTGTTATATTTCGCTTGTTTTTTTATCCTTCTATTCCAATATTGGGTGCATTTAATATAATAACACTCATCTTTTGTTTGTAGGCGTTTGGTTAGCTGTCAGATTTCAACCAGGCACACTTACTTAAACTTCACTTTTCAGAATTATAATTATTTTTTGGAGTTATGACGTAACTATAGTCAATTGAGAACGATACACGTACTAAAGTAAAACCAAAAAAATGATGAAAATAATCATGTGCTTGAGATGGGCAAAGATATCCGGTCGTGTCAAGCAAGGATAGTGCAGCATTCAGTTGCGTCCAACTTTCTTTTATTTAGAGTAACTATTAGAGATAAATGCAGTGCGCCCCAACTAGCATAGTTTATTCAGTTGGTTATCACGCAGTGTATACCTGTTTTCTTCATTTCTTGATTTTACTATATTTACTATATTCTAACTACTTCGAAATAATATAGACAAAAATTAATTTAAATTAAATGTTACAGCTTTGTTTACTTTGATCAACTTCCTGATCTGAAAGTAGCGAAATAGTACTGGAATCAACGTTAGTCAGCCTATAATCTATATTACCCAGTCCACAAACTACATCGCGTTACTCTTGGCTCCCTATTATGTTTTACCCCCTTCCAGCTGACAATTTGTCAAATTCTGCAGATCATCTTTCTGTTCGATCTCGATTATCTGTTGAAAAGTTTCACTCTTTGTCATCTTAGGAAAGATGAGTATCGGCTCATTCGGATTTTTCGGCTTTACAAAATCAATTTCTGCATCATAACATAATTTTTGTTTTTTAAATAGATATGGACGACATAAGGTATCATCTTCCTTTTCACTAACTTCTAAGTAACGTTTGGCAATTACTAGAATGGTATATTCTTGTTTCGTACGTCGGGTTTCGTGCGCCGACGAAAATCTACCTGAAATTTTCTGGTTTCGTGCGGAATTAAAATGATGGCGTTAATGACTTCTTATTTCGTGCGTTATTACCTGCACATGTTTACCTGATCTTATCTGAATATCAAGTATAATATCAACTTTAATATTCTACATTTCACAGTCAGCTAAAAAGTAAGCAAATTCATCTCTCTCTCTCTCTCTCTCTCTCTCTCTCTCTCTCTCTCTCTCTCTCTCTCTCTCTCTCTCTCTCTCTCTCTCTCTCTCTCTCTCTCTCTCTCTCTCTCTCCCTCTCTCCCTCTCTCCCTCTCTCCCTCTCTCCCTCTCGCCCTCTCTCCCTCGCTCCCTCTCTCACTCTCTCCCTCTCTCCCTCTCTCCCTCTCTCCCTCTCTCCCTCTCTCCCTTTCTCCCTCTCTCCCTCTCTCCCTCTCTCACTCTCTCCCTCTCTCCCTCTCTCCCTCTCTCCCTCTCTCCCTCTCTCCCTCACTCCCTCTTTCCCTCTCTCCCTCTCTCTCCCTCTCTCTCTCTCTCTCTCCCTCTCTCTCCCTCTCTCTCCCTCTCTCTTTCTCTCTCTCCCTCTCTCTCCCTCTCACTCCCTCTCTCTCCCTCTCTCTCCCTCTCTCTCCCTCTCTCTCCCTCTCTCTCCCTCTCTCTCCCTCTCTCTCCCTCTCTCTCCCTCTCTCTCCCTCTCTCTCCCTCTCTCTCCCTCTCTCTCCCTCTCTCTCTCCCCTTTTAAAAAGTATCCAAAGTCAGCAGGTAAACTTTGGGCGAGCACACGAAATCAGAAGTCATTAGTACCGAACTCGATTGTCCATCTGGTTGACGCACGAAACCAGAAGATTTTACAGTTCCGCACGAAAATTATTTGGCAAACTTTGAGTGTGCGATTTGGTAGTGGAACTACTCTTCGTTACTTTTTTACTCATTCTTTTCCATTCTTTTAAAAAAACAAGAACTGTGATATTTAATTTCATTCGCAATTAAGTCGCTATCACCTATACGTTTCAGTACTGTTCTATTATTTGTCGAAATTGTCTTAATCTTATTTTCTATAATAACAGTCGTATATTAAAACTTGTTATAATTTTTGTTAATTCGATCGTTTTTGGCAAAACAGACATTTAGAAACATCGAATTTTTCGTGCCTTAACAAAATCTGATCTCTAGGACTTTCACAAGATTTAAACAAATTCTCTGCTTTATTAGCTTGAAAAGTTTCAATATTTTTTCTACTTGTAAAACCAGAGTAAAACCTTTGATACCAGTCTAACTCATGACTTTGAGAGGAATTAATAATGCCTAGAACTTTATTTAAGAATTCATCATGACTAGGATCTGCATTTAGCCTTAACTGAACACTATTTTTAATTGTTAAGAATGATTTTGGAGCACTTGAAACTAAATTGTCCGCTTGTTGACAAATTATGCCTGTTTTCTGTTTTTTCTTGCGATATTGAATCGTTTTTATCTTTGATTCTAATTCGCTTTCCGAGCTACTTGTTACTTCCATGATTTCCAATTCTAAAATATAATATTTTAACGAAATAAAATAAATGACTACTACCAAATTAAGTTAAACTGTTGTTTTGAGTAAGAATTGAATACATTATAAAATGGTGAAAAATAGTACTTACAATTATAGGAGTTCATGGTAAGTAAACAATGTGATGCAAAAACAGTCTTATTAATCTCTCGAAACAGACACACTTTTATTTAAAGAAAGCACTCTTCAAACAATCTACCACAGTTTCAACCACTGAATGACAATCAAAATAAAATTCCAGACTATTAATTTCACATGTCAGGGTTTTCATAAAACTATAATAATAAACACAAGCATACTAACATTCAACGGTCCATTTAAAGTTATGGAAAGATATAATTAATAAATTATTAACCTACCATAACAAATTTAAATGGGCCAACTAATAAGTTACCAACTTTTGTAACTGCTTATACATATGTACACACAAAGGATTTTCCAATTTATAGCAGTAAATGTTAAATAATATATTTAATAACAAAGGGTAAAAAATATCAATAGTAAGAAATAACAGGAAGCATTATTTGATGCGTGTATGGTTAGTTTGTGGAGCGCTGCGGTGTACGCGGGTATACGACGTTTTAAGAGGAGGAATATGCAGAGCTTTACGTTTCATCAAATATCTCCCTTATTAAGAGAGATAATTAAGAAAACTAAAAACTATCAGATAGCTCAACTATTGAGCAATAACGTTTATAAAGTGTGATTTTTTGATAAAGTCGACGGTTTTCGAGAAAATTGAGTTCAAACAAAAATTACAATTTACAGAAATTGCCGCTTTTGAGATAATCGCTCTTGAAATATTTCTCGACCGTATACTGCCGTGTTAAATTATTTAAGTCTTTTTAAACATTGTTTATTTCTAATACTCGCATTTAATTACCAATGGCACCATCAGAAAGCATATCATACGTAGAATATTACTACAAAAAAACCAGAAATTGATGGTTTTATTATAAAACCACCCGTAGAAGACCCCTGCACAGAACGATTTTTTGACGAATTGTTGGAACTTCATCCCCAACACATAAACTATCATAAAAATACATGCATACATTTTTACCTTTCAGTTCACACGAAAATCATAAATAAGCGATTTTGTTTCATATTTTCCTCTACTATATATAAATACGTTTAAAGTTTCAAAGTAAATAGTTTTAAATTTATTCATAGCTCCTGTAGACCATGTTTCTAGTTACTAGAAAAAGTACCTGGTATTGCATTCACAAATCTTATTATTATTGGCTTAGTGAATAGTCATAAGTATTTCTCGACGTATTTATGAGTTTAAACTTTCCTACAGCCACACTTTCTATGCACTTGAAATTGTTTATTTATTACATCCTGCAAAATTATCGCGAAAGAAACATTTAATTCCAGAATTTCAATAACTGCTTATTTTATGTACAATGTACATATACTCAATAAATATGAGTTAATTGTTTTTACAAGTCTTTAAACACAAAGAAAATTCTAAAAATTTACTAGCAAAAAGATAGGCAAGAGCATGTAAATCTGACTTTAGTGACGATGTTAATTTTTAAATAAATTTTTAATTACATTAATTGATCGTAACTCGAGGTATTTTTCCGGGATTCAAGACAATTAAAAGTTAAGTAATTCCCGCAATTTACGTCCCAGGTTTTCTCGGGCAGAAACACCATGTAAAACTGTTGTACGCATGTATTACTTTGTATCAACGGCTTATATTTAGATTAATTTTCTGCTCATTACAATTTGCACTAAGACTTTGCACTAATAATAGCTGCAATCTGCAAATTTTCCAAACCAACAATTTTATGGATTGGTATAATTCTACTTAATTCAATATTTTTTACGCTAGAGTAGCGAAAATTAATTTGTTCAATTCAAAAGTAGCTGCTTACAGTCATTTTTTATATTCATTCAACAAGCAGAAAGCATTAATAGTTATTCAGCATTAAATAAAAGGTTTCATTGATACAAACCCCATAATTTGCTTGTTCTATTGTACAAACAATTTTACAACAAAACTTCAATAAAAATTACTACAGTGATTACGAAATAGCAATTATTCTAACAATGACTGTAATAGACCTAGACGAAGTACCCACTCAAACATAAAAATTAACATTAGTAAAAACAGTATAAATAACTCGAAAAGTTTTCTTTTTGTCAATATTAAACTATTCAGTCGCAATCAAGCCAAATAACTCTAATTACGGAAGATCATTAGGGCTTTTAAATAAAATAAAAGTCTCGTAAGTGAACGATATCGTGAGGCCTTCCTCGTTAACTCCAACCATCTAGGAGGCAGGGCTCAACACAGCTAACTATCAAAATGTCATTTGAGCTTAACTGGAAGTGTCCGGACTGCTGATTATAGCTAGGAGCGATAATGGAAAAATCACAATGTCACATTATAAAATTACACGCATTCTTCTGTGAGAACTTATTTTAAGTATAACGTTACGAGTATTACGAAGGTTTTTCATTGAGCAAAAATCGCTCTTGCAATTTTTTCCCGGCGGCCGGAATCTGCACCTTTTTTGTGTGCGTTTTGTTGTCTGAAAGATCATAAAATTAACCAAAAAGCAATTAAGAGTAGGTACGAACTAAAACAAAAGTGCCGCATTATGAACCGGTGGCGCCACTAGAACTAAATCACGCCGACAGGACATTAAAGCTCTAACAAATTGCAACTTCCAGGCAGAAGTCAGGTAGAAAGCGTTTCATATACCTATTCACAAACCATCATGTCTCTCTCATATTTATCACTCAAATGAAAAGATGAGATATATTTAAGGATACGTTATAATTTAATTACTGAAACTAGTTTATGTTACAGGTTGTTATAGTTGGCTGGGATTTATCATTTGTTTTGTTTAAATTAAGTTTATATGGTAAAGTTAAATTCTTAATATCTGAAACATTGGTAAAGTCATAATAATGAAATTAAAAAAAGCTCTAGAACTCCAAATCCTGAACTGAGCTTGGGTACGAAGCACATTTTGTATCTACATTATTGGGAATGATATACTTTTTAACGTTTTTAATAGATTACCTGTAAGATCTCCAACAATACGTTTAGTAGTTTCAATATACCAAACCGATAGCAAAGTTAGAACGACTTTGTCTAATGACTTTGGTTCGAGAGTAATTTTCAATTGGCAACGAAACTTGAATTAAAAATGGTTATCTGCTGGCAAATCAATATCGAGTGTATTTTAGGGAAATAACCTATTCACGCCCAACATGACAAACCGGTTTTAAATAACAAACTTTTAAATGTCAAAACAATTAATTTGACGGTTGTCATGAAAAAGTTCTCAAGCATATCATCTATAAAACTACTCAGCTACCCCCATATTTATCACTTATTATTACTGCGAATACCATTGCTTACAACGACAATAAAGTAGTGCATTTAATTGCCTGAGAAAGAACGCCGATTAGTTGTATCTTAAATAGTGCTGTTGAGACGCCATTAGGTTAGGTAAGATTAAGTTATGTTAGATTAAGTTAGGTTATGTTAGTTTAGGTTAGTTTAGGTTAGTTTAGGTTAGTTTAGGTTAGTTTAGGTTAGTTTAGGTTAGTTTAGGTTTAGTTTAGGTTAGTTTAGGTTAGTTTAGGTTAGTTTAGGTTAGTTTAGGTTAGATTAGGTTAGTTTATGTTTATTACCTTAAATAGTGCTATTGAGACGCCATTAGGTTAGGTAAGATTAGGTTATGTTAGATTAAGTTAGGTTAGGTTAGTTTAGGTTAGTTTAGTTTAGGTTAGGTTAGGTTAGACTGAGTTGTTCAGCAAGATATAACACATTTAACCTTTTAACTTAAAAGATGAGATCAGGACTTTTATCAGAAGCGTTTTTGAGTACAGTATTAACATTGGTCACAACGACAATAAAGTACTGCATTTAATTTTAGCCTTGGTAGTGTAATGCCTGGCGTGCCGGACTCTCACCCAAGCGGCCCGCGATCGACTCCCGGCGCATGCAGATCTGGTTAAGGTTTTCTGCAGTTTTCCTTAGCTGTGACACAAATGTGGGATTTGCGCTGTTCCATCTGTAAGTCGGCTGCAGCCGCACATTGGGCCTACATAATAATAATCGCCCCCTCCCTCCCGCACAAGCTTATAGCTTTTGGGGCCTTGGTTTAGGTTATGGGTTGTAGTAGTTATTATTATTATCCAATACTACTAAAGTTGATTTGTATGTGTGTCCGAGCCCCATTCTCGCGTTCTATAAGGGCTGGAGAGATGGGCTTGGGCTCATTCGACGCGTAATATGCCGAGAATAATGCACGACCAAACGACCGATAAAAAATTTTTAAATTAGGTTATGTTTTAAAAATTTTTAAATTAGGTTATGTTTTAAAAAATCGATAAATGATGATTCTATCGTACTATTTAGTGATATTGAGTGTTATTTGGTACTAATATGTGCTCTATAGATAGAGAATCGATTGGAGATTTATGTAGGTCATGTAAATACTGACCTACTTTAAAAAAAATCGATAAATGCTATTTCTATCATACTTAAGTGCTTAGGCCCGTAGGGCCCATTATCCTAGTTATTATATTATAATTGGCTAAGAAAGGGCGCTAATGTGTTGTATCTTAAATAGTGCTATTTAGGAGCCATTAGGTTAGGTAAGTTTAGGTTAGGTTAGTTTAGGGTAGGCTAGTTTAGGTTAGATTAGGTTAGGTTAGACTAAATTCTTCAGCAAGATATAATACATTTATGGCCGGTTTCACAAAGCTTGATTAAGTTCTGATTAGCTTAATCGTGATTAAATTCCAAATCCAGAATTTCATTGGCTGAGATTTAAGATACCTGAGATTTTATCCAATTATATTTCTGGATTTCAAATTTAATCATGATTAAGTTAATCAAACTTTATGAAGTCCGCCATTAACCTTTTAATTTAAAAAATGAGATCAGGACTTTTATCAGAAGCATTTTTGAGTACTGTATTAACGCCGGTCAACAACAGTTTTAACACTTTTTTTATGAATTCATAACTTATGTTGATTTTTAATGTAGGCACCTACATCAAAGTCGGGCGCTATAGTGTGAGTTTGAACCAAAATCTATCATGCTTTTTCCCCAAATCCAGTTCAGAATTATTTCTCTATAGTAACTAAGAATGTTGGCGTCTATCTTGAACGACAAAGCTAGAAAACCGGATGACATGATGAGGTAGTCATGGTTTGGGAAAAAACGATAGTTATATAATCTCCCTATTCCTATCTCCATCAGTAATGATTATTATCTTCGATCGGGAAAATAATTTTATTGATTGCTGGTTTCACTCAATGACTAGTTTGTAAATTATACAGATCCCTCAATTAGCATACTGAAACGATTTATGGTCATTGTCAAATACGTGATTATTCCAAAAATCATTGTACCAGTTATGTTTTGAAAATTCAAAAATAGTGTAACGGAAGATCCCAATTTGCACTGGAAAACAAACTAATTACATAAAACTCGGTTTTAAAACCCATCTAGACGTATAGCGTAGAACTATTTGGAGTTACAGTTCAACACGAAAATCCTTCATACTTTTCAATGTCTTCAATAGAACAATACACGAAAGCTCAAAATTCCATTCATCAATCGAATCACGAATCACACTAACCAATTAATAACTGAACTTTCAACCCACCACTTGTAAACAATAGACTTAAGAGGCATTAGCCAGAAGACCTAACTAGGTGAATCTAGAGAACCGTAAATAGACTGTACCTGACTCACGCTAACATATCTGAGACCATTTACTTATTACTCGCATAGTAGTGCCTTTGCATTACAATGAAAAAACATAAGTCTTGCAATTACTGGAGCAAAACCAAGTCTTAAATAACTTCTTTAAAGGAAAGGAACTTTTCTAATCGCTTCCAACAATTACAATTACAATTCACTCACACTTCACAAATCTTGGAAAAAAAACACCACCAAAAATTCGGTTGTTTTAGTGTTTGGTATAAGAGTAAGTGCAGATGTTCGTGCAAAATAACTGTTGATTTTCCTGGGTTACTAGAAGCAACCAAATGTTCTAGCTGGTCCAGACTTGCAACTTACTTGCAACATACTCAAAGATTTACTCAACGTATGTGCCACATGTGCACAGCTATTGCTCGTCCTAAGTAACTGTTTTTTTGACGGGTACGAAAGCCTCCCTTCCACCAAATCAGAGGATCACAGGCATCCGGCATCGTCCAGAGCAGCGTAGCAAACAGTATAACACTCAATACTCCAAAAGATAACTTCCCAGGCAATGCACTCAAGAAAACAGGACTCATAACGCACTCCAACATTTAAAAAACTAGGAATTTGTGTACATTGGACTGAAAGCGATGCAGACCTATAGTTATAGTGAAGGCAATAGAAATGGTAACCCAACAAGATGAAATTGTAACGGTTGTTGCTTGACACAAATATATAGTTGTTTGATGTCGTAAAACGGCCCAAGCCTTCATACTGAGACTTGGGAAAAACAGTTACAGGGTTCACTACATCAGAAGTCTGCAGAAGGTCTGGATGAGACAGCCTCCTTTTCCCGCACTCCATCATTGGCTGCGATACGACTTCAGCGGTATTTTACAAGGGGAAGGTTGCGCTTCTCAATATCTGCGGACCACTTGATCTTTGGCTCAGAAAGTGTTGCTTTGCAACCAGCTGGCCAGGACCAAGATGCCATAACCACTGCAGGCGAAGAGTTCCTTCTAGCTCTCTATCAAACAGTTTCCACTATTGAGTCCTTCCATGCACGTGTCCATTTATAGAAATGAATGTCGTTCTGTCGGATAATCTTTGCATAGTTATTGCAAGTTACATACTTTTTACTTTACTTTTTTTGATTTAGCAGTGGTTAGGCAATAAATTGCCTTTCACTGACTGGGACTGGAAGCAGTGCGACCAAAAACTACCCCAATCGCTTCTAATAGAGCTCTATCACCACTAGCATGACTTTAGTGCTCAACATGGTGTGGTGTCTGGTCTGGAACTGGCTGCTCCAACCCCATCACTATAGGGGCTGAAAACTCGTAACTCCATGCTTCCGGCTCCTGAAAATTACTTCTTTTGCCAACTGCTAACATTAGAATGATGTGAAATATCCTAAACCTGAAAATCAAAATGGAACTGAACTTATGGTTCTAAAAAGGCCCTTTGCTACTTTAATTACCGAACAAATAAAGTTTATTCAATTGCGTTGCAAATCCATATTCGGAGGGTTTTTAATAGTGCTAAACATGACCCTCGTGTCACTTTTTTGAAATTCCTGTTGTCTGACCCTAAATTAGTACCTGAATGGTACCTAACAGTTCGAAAATTGTTATTTTTCAGTTAACTTTCCGCGAAATTTAGTCTGCAGGAGTCCGTGGTCAAATATAACAAATTTAAAATTGCAAAACTGTAAAATCTATGCCCATTTGTCAATTTCTTCCAGAGGTGCTTTTCATTTTTTGATGACCTAGAAGGTTAAAGTTTGACATGGAGTTCCTCCACCTAAGAATGTGAAAAATCCTAAACCTGGAAAATTCTAAAAGGGGGCCGAACCTGCGACCCTATAAATACCCTATGCTTTTCAAATGGGCCAAAAAATAAAGTTTGCTTATTTGACCATAGGATCAATTGAAGTGTTGATTAATTGTTTTTTCGAAATTGCTAATCGGCTGTCCCTACATCGGTACTTGAATGGTAGCGTTCCTAGGATCAGCCATACCTGTGATTCTTGAGTAAACTCAAGTCACCCATCCATAACAGAGTTATCTGCACTGTATCCAACCATAGTACATACGTGACTACACCAGGCGAAGCACCTGGCGAATATTATAACAGAATGTCAACAAGAGCCCTATAACACGTACCTGTAAATCAGGCCGGTATTTCAACTCAACCAAAATTGCGGCGACCTAGTAATGGGATTGACAACATACATAGAAAAAGACTTTCAAGACCGCAACAAAAGCAGTGTTTGTTGATTTAGCTTCTGCATATGATACAATCTGCCAGGATCCAGAAATTCGTTACTAAAATCATTGCATGCAAAACCTTGGCAACTTTACTTAACAATATGCTTGCAATAGACTGTTGGAAATGCACCTAAACGGGCAAATAAGTAAGCGCTATAAACAATTAATTCCCACAAGGCTCCGTTCTCGCACCAGAACTCTTTAACATCTACACAGTACACAGACCTACCAAACACGAAGGCCAGGAAGTTTATATATGCTGACGATATATCACTGGTTTCTCAATCCAAAGTGTTTGTGTTTTCAAAGACCACTTTAACAGAGGATTTGGTAAAACTGAATAAATGCTTCAAAACAGGTTGCTTCAAACCTAACGTACGAAAAATGGAGTTATCCTGTTTCCACTTGAGATAATAAACGGGCAAACTGTACTTCCAAAGTAAAATTTAGAGAACAATAGATGAGCCTCAATGTGAGATTCGGTATACCGGAGGCGCTGACCAATTACAACAAAATTAACCAACAGCAGACATCATCGATGTGCCCCGGATACTAGCAGGCCTAAACACTAAATAGTTCATTTATAAAAAGTGCATAATCTACATAATCATCAAAAACTAACCACACATAATCGATATCTACAAGTCATTTACGTGCATAAGTCGGTAAGTGAATTTCTACTTCTTCGTCTGTATAATCTGTACACAAACGGTTAAATCAGCACTTTACCCTAAAGACACTGTGGTAATCGCGTACTTAAAGTGCTGGAAGTAGAATTAGCTGTTAAGGTTGCTACTGTCTAATTGTCGCGTGCGAGCGATTTACAATGAGTGGAACAATGAGCTCCACAGGGTGCAGCTTCACTCTGTGATCCCAATTCTGAGCAGCAATGTCGTAGATAATGGGGCATAAAACTTTGTGAAATTCGATATATCTACTGAAAAACTTCAAGATTCTGCTCGCTTTTCACATTGCGGTTATTCGTTTGTCCTTCTTTAAATAAACGACACTAGTACCTAATCTTACCAATATTCACAGAGATTGGCACATACACCTCGCAGAGTTTCCTGGGAATGTCTGCAACACTATTGGCTTTTTTCTAACAAAATCCGGATCGGACTATTCATTGTTTCACTCATTGTAAATCTCTCGCACGCGACTCCAGACACGGATCCAACAGTGACAATCTATCAGACAGCTAGCAGCTGTGCAATAGTGCAATGGTTTGCCGAGTCAGCACACTGAGGTTATAATGACGTTATTGTTAAGTCATTATTGGTCGACGACGTCATATGACTAATAAATCATGTCCATAAGACGTCATATAATGGAACGTACATAGACGTCTTTTGGACGTACAATACAATACGTACAAGTTTCATTAAAAAGATATTATTTTAGCAGGGACCAAGGAATACTGGTCATATTAAGCAGGTGGTCACAATATAGAGATGTTTTGACTGTAGTATATGATAAATGTTATTTCCAATATTCAACTATTTATTTATAATTCCTGTCTTAGTCCTAGTATAGGACGTTTTAATGACGTCTTATATCGACGTCTTTGGGCTGTGACATAATGATGTCAGTTTTACAACAATTTGATGTCGTTACTGCCGAAAAAACGGCGAAATTATGACGTTAGTGTGCTGGCTGGGTTGTAGCTACAAACCATTTAAAGATACCAAACAGGCGCGGGTTTGCCACCCAGCTACAATTAGCGGTAATTCCAATTCCAAAACGGACCTTACTTAAAAACGGTCATCGTATTTTACTAGTTGATACTTACACGAAGACAGTCAACTGTGAGATAGTTCTTGTTGTTGGAAGACTGACGTGCTCATGCATTTCTGTCTTTACGAAGCCACAAGCCAAAACGTCGATAAATTGAAACTCGACTCTTCTTATCATATGAATACCTCCACCCTTATTCTACAGACTTTCTTTTATGTAAGATTTTCATTTAAAAATTCTCTTTTACCTGCTGTAAATGAATAACATTATCAATATAAAATAATAAATCTGGCAGCTGGTTGTAGGGTATAACCGTCGGCCACGCGATCTCCCAGTGCGGTAATAGTACAGGCACGCGGTCACTGAATACCCCCTGCAGTGAACTAAATGCTTCTTAAGATGAAGAATAGTCCACGTAATTGCTGAGTATTAATTCAATTTGCTAGTACTTCCGGTTAACATAAAAGAACCCTTTTTCGCAACATCCGGGTGCTGAACCCAACAGAGTTTAAAATTACAAGTCTTAACCCTGCAATTTGTAACAAAGAATATGTCGACGTATGTGACATTGGGTGTGTCATTCCAAAGAGAAGAGGTAAACGTGCAAAAGCGGTTTTTGGGGGTGAAAGCGTGCGTTGGGTTCATATGTGTAGGGGTTAGTAACATCTGGAATAATCACAGTTTTTATGGTTGCTATCGCTTAATAGAATTTTATTATAGCAGTTAACAGATTTATTTTTTGTTTCAAAATGTAATAGGAGTTCTTGGAGGTGTAACTAACTATATACTATTAACAACAAAGATATGATTTTGCTAGAGGAGGGCGGCGTCATCTTCAAGCTTGAAAAGATCTTGTATCCTCATCCGCCTCTTTGGTGCTGCAGCGGAAAACTGCGGACCACACAGATAGCAAAGGCTAAGGTAACATGTGCTTTCCATAAAAATTACTGACACACCAGGTTATACCGCTACCATAAATTTGTTATTGATATTCGTTTCTTTTTTTGCAGCGGACGATTAATGGCAACGGTGTGTTTGTTAGCTTTGTTGCAACAGATACAATAAGCCATAAAGTACAATCCTTTAAAAGTAAGAGCTTAAGTGTTAAGCGTGAAGTAAGAACATAGAGAGCATTTTTAAATCCCTTTATATATCTGAAGCTGAAGATTGTTTTCCTTATAGCCGAGTTTTCAGAAAGAAATTATTACAGAAAATTATAGTAATATCTATGTAGGCAGACATTTATCAAGAATAAAAGGTACTGTATCTATATGCACAGCAAGAACACAACAATTTCAAGGATACCGCAACATTCACATACAATAATGTAATGTAGGGCCGATTTTTCAATGTAGGGTAGGTATATGTACCTCTAGCTCACAACTACTGGAGATTAGTTACTATGGGTACAATTATCCTCAATAAACGTATTTATGGCGATTATTCTGCAGTTAATCAGGTAGAAATAAGTAATTATGGTACACGTGAATAAAAAAGGCTTTTATACATGTGAGAAAGAGTTTAAGAGTTTTCATCAAGTGGATAAAAGCCCTTTATATTCACATGTAGCATACATGTTTATCCAACACCGAAGGTTTTCCGGGCCGTGTTTTTCGAAACCAATTTTGTTGTTATCATGAGTACCGCAGGAATCTCATCTTGGACCACTACTTCTCAGCTGTAGATGTAATGGATGGTGGATGGTAATGGGATGTCATTAAACACTGAAAAGTGTTACTGCATATTTTCTATATAACGAGAGATGCAATAACATTCAATAATACTCTTAGTTCTACTAGCTTAAAAAAGTAAATGAGATAAAGCACCTAGGTGTTATCTTAGACTTAAATCAATAAACTGTGCTTCCCATATTAATATAATGATTAGTAAAGGTTTGGTTAGGCCCTTGGAGTTGTTCTATGGAGTAATAGAGATTTTTCAGTCTCCAACGAACAATTACAATTCTTTACCTCAGCCTAGTTCGATCAATACTTATAACTATGGATCTCCAATTTGGTCTCTGTTTTATCAAGTGCATGTTTCAAATTTAGAATCTAACCAATATCCAAAATTCTTTTTTTTCGACACTTTTCATATAAACTGGAATTGTAAAGGGAGGATTATCATATCATTATCAATCATGATGTATTATAGCCTCGGTAGTCTAGTGTTTAGCATGCTAGACTCTCACCTGAGCGGCCCGGATTCCATCCCCGGTACCGGCAAATCTGGTTAAGGTTTTTCTGCAGTTTTTCCTTATCTGTAACACAAATGTGGGATTTGGGCTATACAATCTGTAAGTCGGCTGCAGCCGCACGATAATAATATTAATCCCGCCCTCCCTCCTGCACAAGGTTTAGCTTACGGGGTTATTGGTTAGCCGGGAGTTACATAGAAATACTGCTTACTATCAGCAAGCAGATAATATCATATTACATTTCAAGATAAGAAGAAAGTATTATCTTCCGTGGCAATTGCTTAGTATGCAGTATTAACTTTCTCATGAAAATTGCTTATCATGCAGATAATATTGTATTACCTTTCTCGTGAGAACTGCTGAGTAATATTTTATTTAGATAAGAGAATCATATATATATAGTGTGTTAGACAGTAGATTCATTAAGTTTTGATCAGTTCATAGTTAAGTTTACATCTAAGCTCTAATGAGCATTTATATTATTGTGTATTGTAATTGTCATTACTTCCGCTGGTTTAAAATAAAGATCCAGGGAAAACAAAAAATCTTTTTAAAAACTCGTTTCATTTGAACACAAACGAAACTGGCGCAGTCGGTAGATCTTCAAAAATTAGAGGAACCAAGTACTCTAGTTTTCCGTTTCAACGGTCAATTGAAGAAACCATCCGCTCCAAGTAGACACCGCCGCTGACGTTGCATTAGTTTTACAATTAATTTAAGCTAATATTAAGAGCATTTAATTATACAATCTGTTTCAATTTATTAGCTTTCGATAGACGAAAGGAATAGTTGGACACTTTGAAATTAATAATTGCATTTTAGTTTCTAATTTACGTACATGGTAGACGCCAAACCGATAGGTAGTGTCAACTAGTGACATTATAAAGCCTTTCATGCTTGCCATGTATGGGTAGGACCCTTAATTTTTAAGCCCACTAACATAAGAACATAAGGAATCGCTCAAGATCTCCAAGACGATCAAGAAGTGTAGAACGTTCAAATCTGAACAACCCTCCTTTGTTATTTTTAAATAACAATAATATTAATAGAAATATGTTTTTTCCTGCACATTTTCATGTTTCCCTTTTAAATGAAATTCCAAATTACGATGGTAATCCATCGACACTTTCTGAATTTATTAGAGATGTTGATACAATCACAGGTTAATTTTGTACAGAAAACCCAGCAGATTACATTAATCAATTGATTATTTCAGCAATCAGAAATAGATTAAAAGGTCAAGTATTAGAAATAATTACTGGATACGAATATGCTACGTGGAATGCATTAAAGCAAATATTAATAGAAAATTCTGGAGACCAAAGGTCAGAATTAAATTTATTAATCGATTTAACTAAATTAAAACAAGGAAAAGATTCTCCAATCAAATTTTATAATAAAATTAGAACACAATTAGCAATCTTTAATTCTAAAACTGCTTTAGGAAACGAAAACCAAGTCATTAAAAATTATAAACTTCAATCAAATAAAGACTTAGCATTGAGAACATTCACTAGTGGACTCAATGACGATTTTGGAACTTTTATTCGTAGCCGTAATCCAAATTCATTAGAAGCAGCCCTTACTATGATTAAAGAAGAGCTCGATATCAGATACTCTCAAGCTCAAAATTCAAGATTATCTTCAAATTTAAATCAAAGAGGATCTATTAATTTTTCACCAAATAATTTTAAACAAATTACAAATAATTCATTTAGGACCGCTTATCCACTAAGACAACCCCAACCTTTCATGCAACCCCAACCTTTTAGGCAACCTGAACCTTTTATACAACTTCAACCGTTTGCACAATCATTTGTCCCTAGACAATTTAATCCTAATTTTAATAAGCCAAACAATCCAACCAGCCATCAACATCGAAATGTCTTCGCTCCAAAACAAAATTATAGGCCAACCAATAAACCTATACCTATGGAAGCAAACACAATAGTAAAAAGACCTCCCACTACACAATTAACCAACCATAATAGATTTCGAGTTAATTCTCAAAATATAAAGACTTTGCCTATTTCAGCTGGTCCTAATCTACCTCTCCCAAACCTTTTTTCAGAAGATGGATTTCATCTTTGCTATTTATACGATTTTCATTCTGAATACGTAGGCTTAATAGGTTCAGATCTACTTAACAATTTATCAGTCAGAATTGATTATAAATGGATGCATATCCAAACCGATAGTACTACAATACCGTTTTATTATAATTCATCCATGATTAAACAGGAAACCCAAAGACGTAATGAATGTAATTTTTCCAAATTAAAACGTAACGAAATTCCAATAAATCAAATTGAAATACCCCCACGTACTGAAATGTTTGTGACTTTACCAGCCGTTGGTAAAAGTGGAATAAAAATAACCCCAAGATTAAATTTTAGTAAACATGTCATGATCCCTTCTGCATTAGTTAAATTACATAATAATTGCTTTCAAACTAGTGTAATAAACACTCTAATGAAATACAAAAAATAAATATATACTCCCCATGAATTTTATATGAATATGAGACTAATAATGAAGAATCAATACAAATCAACAACATAGGCGTTCATAATTCCAAATTAAACATCAAAGCCATCTTAAGAAGAATTTACAAACAAATTAAGAACTGACCATCTGAACGAAGAAGAACAAGCATTATTAACCAATCTTTGTTATCAGTATAAAGATATTTTTCTATATTTTATTCTCCCAATATCCCTTTATCTTCCACCAATTTAACCAAACATCATATTAGAACCAAGACTGATGTTCCTATATTCACAAAAACATATAGATACCCACATGTGCATCGAGAAGAAGTAAAAAATCAAATTCGTAAAATGTTAGATAACAAAATTAAAGAACCTTCGGAAACTCCATATAATTTTCCAATTTGGGTCGTTGCTAAGAAATTAGACGCCTCAGGACATCAGAAATGGCGCATTGTTATCGATTATCGTAAATTAAACGAACAGACGATAGAAGACAAATACCCTTTACCACGAATCGAAACCGTTTTAGACCACCTTGGTCGAGCCCACTACTTCACGACTTTAGATCTCGCATCTGGTTTCCACCAGAATAAAATAGAAGAATCAGAAAAAATGCTCCAGCCACATTTCAACTAGCTATAAATAATGCTCTCATAGGACTAACCCCCTAACAATGCCTCGTTTATCTTGACGATATTATTATTTACTCTACTTCTTTACAAGAACACATAACCCGCTTAAAAAATGTTTTTAATCGATGTCGACAATCAAATATCAAAATTCAATTAGATAAATCCGAATTTTTACATAAATCCGTAAAATATCTTGGTCATAGAATAACCGCGGAAGGAATAAAACCTGACCCTTCTAAAATTTCAGCCATTAAAAATTTCCCTGCCCCAAAAACCAAAACAGAAATAAATCAATTTCAATAAATCATTTCTAGGATTATTCGGATATTATAGAAAATTTGTTAAAGACTTTGCTAAAATAACTATATTCTTAACTGTTTGTCTCAAAAAGGATAGTAAAATTATACACACCCCTGAATTTCTTCAAAATTCCGAACATTGCAAACAAATTTTAACTAATGAACCGTTACTTCAATATCCCGAGTTTAATAAAATTTTTGAATTAACCACTGATGCATCTAAATATGCCTTAGGTTCAGGATTATCACAAGATGGAAAACCTTTTTGTTATGCATCTAGAACCCTTAACGAAGCTGAACAAAAATATTCTACAATAGAACGAGAACTGCTCGCTATAGTGTGGGCAACTCAACAATTTCGCCCTTACTTATACGGTGTAAAATTCAAATTATACACAGACCATAGACCGTTAATTTGGCTTAGAAATCTAAAAGAACCAAATTCAAAATTAACCCGTTGGGTACTCAAACTCGAAGAGTATGACTTTGACGTAAACTATTTACCAGGAAAACTAAACAAGGTAGCTGATGCTTTATCACGCATTCAAATTTATCCTATGAATGTTGAAACCGATAGACTTGAAACCCCCGAACCACAAACTTTCACCAATATCGATAGTAGACTAGCAAGCAGAGTTAGCACCCCTGATATTACCGAATTATTCGACATACCAATCATAAATCCTCCTGTGTTGTTAGATAAGCCTCGTATTAAAATACTTTCTGATGTACAAGTGAAACCACCTGATAACCGCCCCAACATACAAAGTACTAAAAACAAAGACGAAGACAGTAAATCCCTTACAGATACAATACATACCCAATTATCATCAACCGCAATAATAGATATCTCTGACAAACCACTACAACATTTTAAACATCAAATTGAATTCATAAGAGCCCAAATTTCAAGAAAAATCCGCAGTACAAAATATGATGGAAACATCCATTACACTGTATTTACCAATGACCACAATAAAACTGATGTGTTTAATAAAATACTAATCGAACATTGTGAACCTAAAACTCATTAGTACTGTCACTTTCCTGATAACGAACTTTACCTTGATTTCTCAAATTTCATCGCAGAAATAACTAATGAAAACACACCCTAATTCCATCGCTGTACCATTCAAGTTACATATATTATAGACCCCGAAGAAAGACAAAATCAAATTCAAAATTACTATTTAGGCAAAACCAATCATCGCGGAATTAACGAAACTTTAGAACATATTAAACGCAAGTATTATTGGAAATCTATCAATAAAGACATCACTGAATTTATTAATAAATGTCAAATTTGCAAAACTCAAAAATATAATCGTAATCCGATTAAACAACGTTTTCAACTTACACCGACTCTTAATAGACCATTTCATACCGTACATTTAGATATTTTCCGAATAGGCAATAAAAGTTATTTGACCATAATCGACGCTTTTTCCCGATTTGCTCAAGCTTATCCTATTAAATCTCATAACCTGATAGATGTTATTGAACAATTACTAACTTATATATGCGTCTTCACAGCCCCAAATATAATTATTGCTGATGGAGAATTTAATAAAAACATATTTAAAGATTTCCTAATTCTTCACGAAATTCAACTACACACTACAACCCCCGCTCACCACCAATCAAATTCGCTTGTAGAACGTCTACATTCCACTATCATCGAACATTATCGTTTATTGACTAATATACCAGAACACCAAAAAATTCAATACTGTATCTTGGCTTACAATCACACAATCCATTCAAACCTTAAGCTAACACCTTTTGAAATAATGTTCGGGCACACAGAAAGCAAAAACCCATTCGACTTAGATTATACAAAAACCTATGATTATATGTCGGAACATAAAACAAGAATGCGCTATCTATGTGAATCATTGCAAAAAGAACAAACGGACATCAAAGAAAAACGAAATATAAAATTAAACCAAAAGCGCGGAACAAAAAAACTTGAACTAGGAAGTAAAGTTTCCATTACGACTAACACTAGAAATAAAAAGGACCCGAAATTTTCTGCACCATACACTATTTCCCAAATTTTTGAACATGCTACTTATGAATTAACACCTCCTAATGAAGGACCTCAAATTAAGCGACATATAAACGAACTATTACCATTTTCAGGTTAACCATTATCGCTTGCTACATCCTCACAATCCTATTTGTGACCAGTGACGTAATTATCGAAAACTTAGATGACAATCCTGGACTTTATCCATTAAACTTAGGTAACGCTATCCTAAAAGAAAGCGAATTTACATTAATTAAGACTATAGATTATACACCAATCATTACTCAATATGGTATGCTTAAAGAAAATTTAATAAAAATCATTATTCTTTTGGAAAATCAACAATACCCCATCGAACATAGTCAGTTCACTAATATTACTGACATATTAATTAGTCATAATAACATATTATTATTCATTAAACAATATTTAAACAAAGCTGGCAAACTTATCGATCAATTATTCCCTCAAACACAACATACAATCCAAAAACGAGGACTCGTAGATGGTTTAGGAACCATTTTTAAATTCTTAACTGGCAATCTGGATGCCAAAGATGGTCAAAGATATGAAACATTGATTTCCAAATTACAAAAAGTTAGTGAAACACAAACTAACGTCATATTAGAACAAGCTAAAATTCTTAATGACACTATTTCCACTATAAACAATCTAGCCAACAATCAAATGCTACTCAATGAAAACCTAAACAAAATTATTTTAGAAAACGAACAGGTGAAAAAACATGTCGCCACAGTATCCCAAAAAACAGTTTTACTGGAAGCCGTGCAATCTTTACAACTTCTTATAAACACCTACTTTGAACTCGAAAACGCATTAACTTTCGCACAGAATCAACAAATGCATATGTCATTAATTGACAATATTGAACTAATTCAAAATCTAAACGATATTTCTAAACACTGGTCCCACCAAACAACATTAACCATTCCCTATTCCGCAGATCAAAGTTATCTACATCTATATGAAAGTATCATTATTACCAAAGCCTATCAAATTGCGAATAGAATCACCTTCATCTTTGAAATTCCTCTAACCTCTAAAACTAACCAATATCAACTTATACAATTGATACCTTTTCCAATATTTATTAACACCCGTCATTTCCGTATGATTATTCCAACCTACAATAATATATTGTTTAATACTAAAATGAGTATCCCTATCGAACTCGATCATTGCAAATTAGTTACAATAGATCAAAATAATCACTTTGAAATTCCAAACGATAAATTATGTGAAACCCAATTACTTTCTTTTAATAGTAACCAAACTTGTACCCCATATCTTTTTGATCTAACTCATATTAAAATCTCTCAAATAGATACTGCCACTTGGCTAGTAACTGTACCTTCCAAAGCAATTCTAGATATTAATTGTAAAAATCAAAATTTTCGAAAAGAACTTTATGGTTCAAAAATTTTACATTTGAGCCCTGATGGCACTGCGTTAATTAATCACGAGCAAATGCTATTTGTAGCTAAAACTACGTCAAACAAAATTATCGACCTAAAATTACCAAATATTGACCAACTAGTAATATCTGAATATAGTCATGTTGACATCTCGAGAGTCGACTTAATTCCGATCGATACACAAAAGTTAATTGATAATCAAATCAAAATTACCGAAAAGGTTATCTACTAAAATCAATTGATCATGTGACTGCTAATCATTTAAGCATATCATCTATTATATTAACCATAATTGCTATAATTTTAGTTATAAGTATTTTTGCATATTTATACTGTAAACGTAATTCCTTAAAAATAAAATTCATTGACTTTCTAAATAAAGATTTAGTTGCGATAAATAAAAAAGCAGAAAATTAAAATTTTCATTTTCCTTTTACTAGTTTTAATATTGTTTTAAACAAAAACTATATTAAAACATTTTAACGCTGAGGAGTTACGTAGAAATACTGCATACTATCAGCAAGCAGATAATATCATATTACATTTCAAGATAAGAAGAAAGTATTATCTTACATGGGAACTGCTTAATATGTAGTATTAACTTTCTCATGAGAATTGCTTATCATGCAGATAATATTGTATTACTTTCCTTGTGAGAACTGCTGAGTAATATTTTATTTAGATAAGAGAATCATATATATATATAGTGTGTTAGACAGTAGATTCATTAAGTTTTGATCAGTTCATAGTTAAGTTTACATCTAAGCTCTAATGAGCATTTATATTATTGTGTATTGTAATTGTCATTACTTCCGCTGGTTTAAAATAAAGATCCAGGGAAAACATAATATCTTTTTAAAAACTCGTTTCATTTGAACACAAACGAAACTCGGGTGATGGGTTGTAACAATTATTATTATTATTATTATTACAAATTTTCAATTTACCTTTACTGCAAAACACAACGGCAAATAAAAGATTTGATGACTTTACATAGTGTCTTAGGTAGTATTAGGTAGAATTAATTGTTCTAAACTACTGGAACTGGTTAACTTTAAGATATTCTTCAACATATATACATCTGAGTTGCCAGGGCTCAAAGCAACAATAGCCGCCTTGGCAGACGACACTGCAGTGTTTCTTCAAGCTGCCAATCTTAACGAAGCAATCACAAAGCTACAAAATGCAATTAATAAGCTTTCATTGTGGTTCAAACTCTGGAATATCACAATAAATTGCTTACAGATTGACAATAATATAATACCCTGGAACCCTAAAGATGGTGCGGTCAAATACCTGGGAGTACATCTCGATACACTCCTAAGCTAGAAATACCATATAATCCAGAAACTCACCCAAAGCTATACTCGACTACGGCAGCTTTACCCGCTCATCAAACGCAAATCTAGCCTCAAGATTGTATGTGCAGTTTTACTGTACAAAACCTTGCTACGACCTCTTGTATTATATGCATCTTAGGTCTGGTGCAATACGTCGAATACAAATATGCAAAAAATTCAAAGCTTCCAAACCAAAGTGTTAAGATTCGCCGTAAACGCACCTTGGTGTATACGCAACACGAAACTGCATGAAGAACTAGGTATTCTACCCATCAATCAGTTCATTAAAAAAAGTGCGGAAAAGTTCAACTTAAACAAAAGTGCATGTAGTGGCGCGGTTTTCTATGAACTCTTTCAAATGAATATTCACACAAGACTCCAACGTAAATTACCCCAGGATATTGCATTAACAGATTTAATAGACGATTAAATTCATATCAATAACGTAACCTTACTGTGACCATTACTTTGTCACACAATGTTGTAATCTATGCTATGTATAACAAAATGTTTGTTGATCTGGCAATAAATGAATTTAAAAAAAACTTGAAGGTACTTACGAGACACTTGCGCTCAATGAGAATATGCGATATTGCCATGGAATACAACGAATTATGCATATAATTCACCTATTACAAGATTTTGTTAGGTTGGCTATTGAATATAACCCAGCTAGCACACTGACGTCATAATGCCGCCGTTTTTTCGGCAGTAACGACATCAAATTGTTGTAAAACTGACATCATTATGTCACAACCCAAAGACGTAAATATAAGACGCCATTAAAACGTCATATACTAGGACTAAGGCAGGAATTATAAATAAATAGTTGAATATTGGAAATAATATTTATTATTATATACTACAGTCAAAACATCTCTATATTGTGACCACCTGCTTAATATGACCAGTATTCCTTGGCCCTGCTAAAATAATATCTTTTTAATTAAACTTGTACGTATTGTATTGTATGTCCAAAAGACGTCGTCTTGAAGACGTCTACGTACGTCCCATTATATGACGTCTTATGGACATCATTTATTAGCCATATGACGTCGTCGACCAATAATGACTTAAAAATAACGTCGTTATAACCTCAGTGTGCTGGCTGGGAAACGTGACATTGTGGGAATTTCATTTAACAGTTTCCATAAAAAGAACACAGCTATGATGTGTTTATTCGGTAAATTTTATATGTTGTTGTCCACTTGGCATACATTGTGTCTTAGTTTTTTATTTATGTATTGTTGTTATATTATTAATATTATTTTTTGTAGTTTGCGTTTATATTAAGGCTCATTCAGAACCGAAAGTAGTGCTGAACTAGCTCATTTGAGTTTCGAATTAGAACTAGTGTAATTTAGTTTTTCGATGTTGTCAGTCATGAACCATGACAAATGAAATGTCATTGAAATCATTGTTAAATTAAAATTTGAATTTTCAAATGTCAAAATTTGACATTTATCGATTGTTGGTACCAACCACGATAAAATTCCCCAAAATTTAAAAGTGCGAATTTTTATTTTAAAACGGATAAAATTAGTAAAATGAGGTGCAAAGTACAAAAAATAGTATAAAGAACTCGTTTTATAAGACATTTATTGCACTCATGCTTTAAAAAGCTCCCGCTACGCGGTCGTTTTTTAAACTAGCATTCGTGCAATAAATCATGTCGTATAAAACTTGTTCTTTAATATACTAGTTTGTGTCTATTATTATTTTTTTATGTATGATTGTTTAAGAATGGAGTTGGATGAATGGTGCAGACCACACGGCGTTCTCCCATAGAACTGACTGGACTCTAACCAATCTAGGCAACGGATGATAAAGTCAGAAAACAATGTGTGGTAGAGATTCACGCAAGTTATCCCGACGGATACTCATTGTCGCTGTGGAGCAAGCTCTTATAGATATGAGTACCGGTGTGGGTGGATTGGATTCTCGCCTATCGGATGAAGTCCTTCATGGTGCACCGATGGTCACCCGCTGAGTGATCTAGTCGAATGGAGAAGGATCCAAGTGAAGTTTATCCAGGTCGAGGGGGGACCCTGGCCGATAAAAAACTGCATGCCATCAGGTAGGTTGGATTCATAGAAGAAAGGAAGTATGAGAGTCACGCTATGGCTGTGCAGTTCCAATCTTGTGACTCAAAGAAACAATCTCTAACTACTACGCTTAAGGGGTATTGATGAGAACACATATTCTTTTAATACTCAAGACAACTTCTCCTTAAAAAGGTACACACTGGGATTCTACCAATCTGGAATTAAACGAAGCGCTGACGAGGGCACATCAGGCCTAAAACATGCTAGACCGGGGTAGCATACCCGTCCAAGCCCAGCCAGAATAAGGTTGGATAAGGTCAGGCAGTGGTCTTGGGGACTTCCTGTCTTGGGTAAAGCCTTTTACGTAAAATAATTCTGGCCATATACTCCCGAAACTTCTTTTTCCTCTAAGTTTTAGCTTTCTAGAAGTTAAAGCTGATCAGTTCCTTACGTTCAGGTACACTCTTTGGAATATGTTTGTACATTGAGAATACAACTGGCTTCCAAATAAGGTACAGAATGTCTTTGGAAGACACTACAATTCAGCAGCGAATTACTTTTTAAAGCTTTTTCTAATTTAATAGAAAAACGAATAATAGCTGGAGCATCGATCTGATTTTTTGTATAAAACTGCTTATTAGATACTATAAAGCCATTGTTAAAAAAAAAATTATGTACCCAAAAATGTAGTTCTAGTAGGCCAAAAGCAGCTAGGAGCCAATTTCGCAATTGTCTTATTCTTTTGCAACAAATTAACAATTTGTTGCAAGTCCATCATCAAGCTTTATTCTGGTCATTCAAGTCTTTGAATCTTCCTTGACATCCTGGTCTGTAACTAAGGTCAGAGTTTGTTAAGTACTTTAATTGCCTAATGCACCGATCTCAGGTCATTTTCTGTAGACTTCTTGTAGAATACGCAAAATTCCATATAAAGTTTCCCTGTCTTTCTAAGACCCCTTCTGAAGAATTAACTAACAACGTTCTCGTTCATTTAAACCTATTAAACCTAAATTTATAGTTTATATACCTTATTATCATTTATTTACGTGGTAGGGGAAGAGGGGGGACAGTGTTACACAAAAAATATTTTTTGATATAATTCAGAACCAAATAAAAATTTTAAAATTTATTCTCTTCGTAGTTTAAGAGTTACTAATCTTCTTTCAACTTTTACATTTAGCTCACTTAGCTCACTTCAACTTTTAGAGAAATTAAGATTTATTCAGCTTGGTGCGCTGTGTAATATTGTATCCTAATAGTAGGGTACAGATTTACAAGGAAGGGTTAACAATGTTAATGTTAATAAAACAACTAAAAATTCTTATATTCTTGCGTTGTACGTACGAATTTATAAGTTGGATTAACTTCTGTATTCGTTTTACGTGTAATTTCCCCTAATTGACAAAATTCTGAGTTTTATTCTAGCCTCTTCTTGTATTACCACAAAGTTTCCAACATCGATATAATTTGAATGGACTAATGTATCTTTGTCACTTAGATGCAACTTGAACTTATCTCTGTCTGCACAAGTGTTACATAAATAATGTTACACCGAACCCCACTATCCACTGTAACACTGTACCCCAGTTATCAAATATCTATACTCGAATAGTAAATAAGGGCACAAACAGTTTTGAGGTTAAGTTCGTGCTTCTCCTGCGTAAATAAGCTTACAAACTACTTATAAATAAACTTTTAATAATCTAGCTTTAATTAATTTAATCCTGAATTAAATTGTATTTTACTTGAAATAATTAGTTTTGATATTAAAAAATATACATACCTTAATTTCTTGAAAACCCATCGGTGAATATTAACCAAAATGCACCTACACTTGGTTAAAACCAAAGTACTTCTAACATGAAAATATGAACAATTTTTAAGATAAAATAATCCTAAAAACATTAAGTGTAACACTGTAGTACGTGTAACACTGTTCCCCCTCTTCCCCCTCTTCCACTACATCTTTAACTAAATTTTCAGATACTATGTGTTAATTTTCTTCGATTACGTTTATTATTATATGGACATTTTAGTGTGAATATTGGTTATTAAAGCTAAACTGGTGCGATGATACAAACTGCACTGACATACTATTAAAAGTACTTCCTTTAGTAGTTCATCAATTACCTACTTTTGTGATATTGATTTTCTTCATAATTGTTACAGGATATCTCTCTTATTACGTTATAATTGCTACGTTTATATCCTTTTAAACTTGCATCGTGGATGATCAAAATGATTTTCTTTTTATACTTGCTGTTACGAGAAACAACTTTCATAATAACCAGTTTTTCTGAAAACATGATAGTTTTCAAGATATAGTTGAAAAAACGTTTTTCCCCCTTTCACCCGTTATAGAAGATTTTTCACAGGCGATATATATCAGAAATTTCGAGAGCTTGTTTACAACCTCAAAATAAAGCTGCATGCAAAAGAAAAATTTCGACTATATGCTTTATGAAACTAAATGCATTATAATACACTATCATAGGCGGTTGATAAATATTCTTTCCATTGCGTAAGAGTCCTTATAATAGCAGCACAGTGTAGCTATAACAGTAGTTGCATTCTCACAAATATTAAAAGCCGTCATGTGTGACCTTGTTGATTCTCGAACTGTTAAACAACGGACTGGCGGGTTACAGAACAACAACTTTTATGTTATGATATACAATCCTCGTTATTAGCAGCATGCAATACTATGACGATCGGTAAGAGTCGGCGAGCTGGTCGTGGTTTCTAAAATCTTTCTAAGATTTCTAATTATAGAAATGTTATTAAGAAAAGGTTCGCTGCGCCTCCTTTCACAAGAAAGTTGGCATTTTTTGTATTGAATCTCTACGAAACTAGATGACGGAGAAAGTTGACCTATGTATAGGATATCAAAATGTAGCAAACTTTAGCAGTAAAAGTAGTTTTGCTGACCCTTACTAGCCGACCGCCAGCAGTAAAAGTACTTCTGTTGCCACTGATTGGCCAGCCAGACGGTAATAAGAGTACTTTTGATGCAGCCAGCGGTAATATCCAATTTGTTGTATAACAATGGAAGAAGTTGGACTTTGAAATGGAGTGAAATGGATCGCCCAAGTGTAGTGAACGCGATAAACAAACGAGCTAGGAAAACACACTTTCCTACTGAGTTGCATCAATTAATCTTTTTTTACTACCTTTAGGAAATTTAGAAAAAGATAACGAGTATCTAAAATTTTTAATAATTTTATAAAAATGTAAGAAGGCTTTAGTAATTTTTTTCATCTGGCTACTTTACCTCCCTAGAAAGTCCTAGTGGATATTCCTTGATTTCGTTTTGCAAAATAGAATAGAAACTGGAAAGGTTGGTTGAGATAGTAAAAAAAAATATTTTTAGTCAAATCAAATTTCCCAAAAGGGAACTATAGTAATGTGCTCTAAACTATGTTAAACTAATCGTTCTAGTTTCCTAATAATTAAAAAATACTTATTATTTTTTATAATATTACGTTTAAAATCTAGTTCTGGCAAAAATAGTCTGTTTTACTCGGAATAAAAAGACTTTTTGTAACTCATCTATATTTGCCATGTCAAACACTACAGACTCACCACTAAAAGTGATGCTTTAATAAAAGAATATGCTATTGTCTGTCTACTACTCTATTTTGTCATTGTTACTAATTCTAAATTGTAGAATTTAATGCAAGTGCACAGTGTATTTCTAAGTGCTAACTATAGGATTTACACATGCATCCAAATTTGCATAGTTTAGCAAAATTCTATAGTCTAGTTTACCGCAAATTCATCGTCATAAACTATGAATTATTGCAACATCACTTTTGCATTGTGTATACATAATACAAAGAACAGAACAAAAATAAAAAGAGTAGAAAATGTTAAAAAAATGTTGTAATATTGTATAAGTTATAGAAACATTACTGCCTTTCGTTACACCTTCCTTTCACTTGTGACTCTTTGTTAAATAGTTAGTACATATTTCTTCTCAAACTAATCAATCCAAAGTATGAGAAGTTTGGAAAAGTCATATATAATATTAATTCAGTTGAAATATTATGTTGTATACAGTGTGTCTCGTTCCTAAACTAACACCTAGGTATCTTTTTTATTTGTCGTGAGATTCACACCAACTTTTTACCAAAAATACAGCTCTATAATGGAGAGTTGCTCCATACCTTTAAATTCTCTTTGGAAACATAACAGACAGGTTAAAAGAAGGTTATTAAGAACATTTGTTTAAAGTAACGATTAGGAAAGATAGACAAACATCTTTTGTTAACAAATCGATTTAGATTAGAAACATATTCTTTTTCACTCTGTTCTTATAACAAAAATAATTCTTCACTACTGAAATCTATTCAACTCCAATTTTATTTTTTTAAGAGAAGAAAAGCCGTTGAAAATTGATCTAAATTGATAAAAAAAGTGTGTGTCAGTGTTCATGTTACCCTAGTTAGAGTAAATAAAACGAATTGGCACCAATATACACTTTGCAGTGTATTTGACAAGCGAAGCGTGTGCGCAATAACGACACTAACAAAAAATGGCGACAATTAAAACATAATGAACAAGTAAGTAAAATTTAGAGATCAAAATTATATTTACTAGACCAAAAACAGGTATCTATACATAAAGAATAGTACCTAAATTAAGTTTAGATTTGTGACATTTTCAAATTCCCGCTAATTTTAGTAACTTTTCAAATTGGAAGGTTTTAACAGTTATAACTAGAGAACTGTTAGTGCACATATGTTTACGTCTTTTTACTGCATGTGAATGTGAAACCTCCTGCAGTTTGTTTTATTAATTAATATAAGGTAAATTAAAACAATTTTACATTTTATACGTTTTATTAATACATGCATTATTTTATAATTTTAGTAATAATTAGTATTACTTACGATGAGTAAGACGGGAGCACTTGGAAACTTATAAGACATGTACAACAGTAAACCACTTATTTAATATTGATATCAGAGTTGTACTTTTTCAATAATTCATATTCAGTATTTTATTCCCAAACAATAATCAAAGAAATTAGGAAATTAAGTAAGTAAAAGCAATAATTATAATTATATCTAATTCGCACAACAAAAGACTAATTATATCATAATTACATCATAATTTTGATCTTTGGCGGAGTTCACAGAGTGCTGCAAAGGAATCTCCTAATAAAAATTGTATGAAAGTTGGATGGAGCACGAACAGTAGTTCACTCTAGCAACAATTAACAACTATACCATGGACCAGGAAAAACAATTTCGTAATAAAAGTTGCGGGAGTATCCTTTAACCAAAATAGAAGTATCGCATCTGGGCTCGTATACATTCTTTTCAATGCGGTCTTATGTTTTACTTGTATAACTATATCTATTGTTTATGTATGTTTGCATTGCAATAAATAAACAAATCACTTAATTTATTATTGACCTTGACCTTAGAAAACTACACTATTTTCACTCTAAATTTTAATCTAAATGGAAAACAAATTATACAAGAGTTTTAACAGCAATTCACTCTAAATAAACAATATTCTTCCCATGTATAGTAAAAGATTCAAAAGTCAAGAGTAAAATCTTACTCCGAAACGATTAGAATTTGTTTTAAAGTGTGATAAATTTACACTAATATTGTATTGAAGTCTATGGTCTCCACGAAAGTACAGATGAAATATATTACTCTAAATGTATTGCACCTAAACACACACTTTTTAGGCTGGTCTGGTGTTCGAACTTTACAATTTTTTTTACTGTGCATGCACAATAACGGAAAAGTAGAAACTAAATAAAAATTATTTTATTGCAATTATTCCGCCTTAGTATTTTTTGGTAATTGTTTGTTCTAGCAGATCGAACACATGGATGGAAAAACTGACCAGGTTTTCAATTTTCAAGCTATTTATTTATATGCTAATGACACTATATAAAGATAACAATTTATTTCTATAAAAAGTTATAGTCAATCGGTCAAGCACTTAAATAGGTTATGAATCATAACAGTTCTGTTATTTTCTTGTTTCCATAGCAACCAACAACGATTCGGTAAGTTGAACTTGCTGTGACTGTTAACAAAGCGGGGAAAAAATAAAAATAGTATTTTCGCATACGTTTTTCTTGTTCATTTTTAGATTTTTGACTGTGTAATCTTTATTTTAATGGACAAAACTGTGATCAATTTCAGAAAAATTTTAAATGGTGAAGTAGAAGCACGTGATATTGGCATATAGAAGATATTTGGCATTTTACAGTACAAAGATGTAAAATTGTACACTTTATATAAATTTTATATCCAATTCACTTATTCTTTTTTATTTAAAGCATAATAATTATTTTGACCCCACCACATTTTTTCCAGGGATGAAAAGGATTCATGCCCAAGGCTTCCTACCCGCGTTTGTATGTTAGTTGTACTTTTTATTACTATTGTAAAGTCAGTTGTATCTTTTTTGTACGTTGCTTTTCAACTGTCAAAATTTTGTAATTTATTAAATTAGGCAAAACATTAGAGCACACAAAATTAGGAAGAAATGAAGTAGGTAACAGGTAACTCTATGTATGATAACTTAGTAGGTACTATTGCGAGATAAATAACTGATAGGGTTGAATTATAAAGTAGGAGGATTTTTAAAAATTTTGGCATATTACACCGACTTTGACAGTGGCAGTTTCAACTTTTATATTTTTATTACGGAAGAAAGTCCTATGGAGAAAGACCTATCTAAACAGGAAAAATCTGCCGTGCCAATTATTTATCTCGCATCAATAGTACTTTAGCAAGTATACCACTGAAGTTAATCAAAATATCATTACGAAGGTATTTTAGATTTTCACATTCAAATTCAAACTTCGAAAAAGCTTAATATAATTAAGCTAAAAGTGTTACCAACCTTGTAAAAGATTATGAATTGTGCCGTGGTAATTAAAACATAAATAGTGTAATTACTCTAATAACTCAGGGTTTATGTAGCTGTCTAGGGCGTCAGATTTGAAGGGCGGTTGAATGTTGTTAATATTAATTATCAACAAATTATATTCATTTGTTTTGATTCGGTGTTTCTCTTTGCATTTAGTAAGTAAATCTACCTATATATTTTAGTTTACACTGCCTAAGGGATCCAATAAGCTAAAGTCGCTCCTGTCACTACCGCATATTAAAACGATACAGATGATGATGAATTTCAAATTAATTGAATAAAATTAGTTAAAAAGCAATAACAAATCTGATGTTCAACGCAGGTTTTAAAGTCAGGCTGATTAAAAAGAGGCTGTCTTAAATAAAATGGTTGTAGTACCTATATCTAACGTATAAATTTAATATAGCCATATAATGATATGCAGTGCTCCTCCCTCAAGAGAGGATTGGTCCCTGTCTGGGGGGGCAGCAGGTGCGGCACTGGCACGCGAACTTTTATATCACGATGAAACCACAAACGCACCGTTGGTTGTGGTGACATGATGACGATACTTTCTTGAATGTAGTGTCATCTAGGTTGCAAATGACGTATCATTTATAATATAAAGTTCAATCGTTTGTTTATTTTAGAAAGGATGCATGTTTTTATTGATTTGAAGTTAATCGGATATACGTATTTTGTATCACTTTTAAAAAGTTTCTAATTAAAATTATTATTTATTTAATATACATTTCGAACGATTAAAATAAAAAAATAAGAAAATTTAGTGTCCAGTCCTTTTTCGTGAAACTCCATAATAATAATCATGAAATAAAATGAAATAAAACAAGCATGAAACAGTTTCACAGATAAATGTGACAATAATAATAAAATTAGGTAGCAATATATAGGCAACATTTTATGAAAAGTCCCTAATGGCATCTTGCCACCTGAATTTGAAAGTAGAAAAATACATAAGAAAATAAACCCAGCATAAACCCAGAAAGCAAACACAGCAACATATTATTTATGTAACTGAGAGTAACAATGCCTACATTATAATGTAGCAGCTAAGTAAAATTCAAGTCATCTGGAGAGCGTTATGTCCGTCTCATTATGCATCTGTAATTTACGTAAATCCTATGTTACTATTAATACATATGAGATATGTAAAATACAATCTGTATTACAAATATACACAAAGCGCCGTATATTTTACGCTTATTTAATTATGACCATGTTCTATCATATATAAAATCTCTTTACGAACGACTTTACCTGTAACTACCCTGTAATTGTCTTTGTACTTACCTGTAATCCCTTTGCAACATGATCTTTAAGTTAAAGCAACAATTTTCCACTTTGTGTAGGATAACTTATTTCTTTAAAATAGTAAAGATTCCATAAGATTCCTGTAATAGTAAAATTATAAGAAAAAGAAAAACTCAGAACATTTTTATTTATTTTGTTTATTAAAAAAGAAAAAGATTAGTTATTAATTGATAACTTTTATTATAGAAAAAAATCAGTATTATATTATTACACAACATGCAATATAACAAAATAGGAAAAATCAAAAGCTATGTATAAACAACATTAATGCCAACATTAACAAAATGTCAACTGATTTAAGATTATTCCTGGTTTTTTAACAAATTATGCCATTCGGTTTTAGGTCATTCAACTTGTCTCGATTCCTATTAAATGATATGACGCGTACATTGCTGATATAATTTGCTGAATCTACCTTTTTACGGTATTAATTTACAGTGACCTAATATATTTTGCCTTGAAATGTTTTAATAAACAATAAATACGTTTAATTTTAATATCGCCATTTTAAAAATACGTTTCACTTCATAATAAAAATATGAATTCACTGGAAATTAAATTTGTCGCGGCTGTTTATTCCACTTTCAAAATGTTTCCGCCACAGAAATAAAATTGGTTATCTTGTATTTTAATATTTTTATATTCAACATACACATAAAACAAACAATGGGCCACCACGATTTAACACACGTCTGCACGATCAGGTTGTACCCGCGCTACTAATGTTTTCCCCCGCACTTTGCAAACAAATTAGTGGTTAAATAGTTATATATTTAACTAGTAAAAAGTGTGACGTAAAATACAAATCACATTATTAATGTCGCATATATGTAAATCTGAAGACACCAGACTCTACATAAAACATTTAATATCGGAAATATATAGCAAATGTTATATCACCAAATTTACATGTGGGGTATGTAAATGTGTTTATATAACTCATTTTACTTGATTTTTATATAGCAGACAAGTAAATGTCACAATTTTGTTTACTGGGAAACTACTTGAATGTCCCAACAAAATATATTTTTTATATTGATCAGAATCACAGTGCTAGATAATAAAAAGAGGTTGTTATGTTACTAATTTACTCTATATCCATTCTAAATTTTGCAATTTTAAAAGAACGCGATGTATTTATGGTTTTATATATTTATTCTATTTTCAAAATAGTATTCAACGGTACAGAAATAGTTATTAATTAGTACAAAAAACATGTTTTTGGGGCGAATAAAAATGTTGACAGACGATGCTGATGCTAACGGAGTCTGGCAATCTTACGCCCCCCAAAAACATTTGGGGTATTTTATTTTTTTTATATATCTTTTCTCCAACTGCTTTTAACTAGTAAACTCTGCGAGGTGCCTGTTCAAACAACATGAAAAACTACTTTTTACTTACTGCAATTTGTTATGAAATTTTTGTTTCCGGGCAAAAAGAGGTAATTCTAATATTAATATAATTGACAAATACTCACAAATGTGTAATCATCACTACCATTTTATTGAAAATTCGAAGAACTTCGACAGGAAACGGCCAGAGATACAGAATTTGGGTTGCGAGAACGGAATTGCGAGAAGCAAATAACATTTAGAAACGTCGAATTTGGTTTTGTCTTTATGACTTAAGAAATTAATTTAATATTTTAATATAATCAAAAAAGATAAACAATTATTTAATTGAAAATTTCTATTCCTTTCGCATTATTGGTATAAAAGAAAATGTTTTAGAGCATAGCGAGCAATATGTCACGTAACGTCATATATTGTACTAGTACAAAAAAATATTACTTACAGCTTCTATGATAACCAGTAACAGTTCCTAAATGGACTACTTGTTATAGGGGTAAAATAGTTTGATATTACACTGTCATATTTGTGCGGTTGAAAAAAAAATCGGTTAATATTAGAGATAGAGAAAAGAAGATTTAGAAATACTATTAACTTTTTTAGGAATGTAGGCAGTGTGGCACGAAAAACTAGTAGTAGTCGTTCGTTGTTACATACAGAGAAAATCTTCAAGTTATATACTATTCCACATATTAAATGCAAAAATCTAGAAGGATAAAACTTAAAAATCCCGTTTATAACATCTTTGTAGAAAAGATTATTAAATAATGTCAACATTGCGATAACTTGAGACAGTCTGTCCCCATGTCCCAAGTTACCCTAAAAGTTGTGCACTTTGTTTTATTCACAATAAACAACACTGAGAAAAATATTAACAAAATATGATAACTTTATTATAGTCAGGCTCGGATTGTACCGCCGAGTTACCGAGAAAATCTCGGTGGGCCGGTGGATTCGGGATTGGATTGGGCCGCCTCGGCCAATGCTGGTTACATTTGTTTATTAAAGAAAAGACCACAAAAAAAATAAAATGTATGTTTGTTTTAAAAATATCCTAATATCATGACCAGAGAAGCGTACAATTGAAAAGCACAAAACCACATTTCTTAGTGAGTGTAATGTTTTATTCATTATACCACTTATCAATAATATGTAATTCGAATTGAAACCGCTTTAAAATGTGACGTATCGATTAGTTTTGCGGTATAAACTAAATGTAATTCGATATTTTTTTAAATGGGTTTTAACGATGCAATGTTTTTAACCTGAGTTGAAAGAAATAAATATTCAGTGGCATCTGGCTAGGATTTTAATAAATTTAATTCAAATATTAATATTAATATACTAAATTTTATCTTATCAAAATCCACAAGAAGTATTATTAGAGTAAGCCAATGAAAATGACATCATCAACGGGTTTCAAAAGCAACTATTTTTCTCTTCTCTAATCATGACGTTATACTGGTTCTCTTTTTAATACTCATAGTGGCGGAATATCGTATTTAACAATCGCTGATACTTGACAAGTTGGATATAAATATGTGTTCACACCGACTTAAGCACGTTATAAAGATGAAAAACAGCTGATCCAGATAAAAAATATTTTATGTGCAGCCGAACGCAAAGTAGGCGCTTCGTGTACCCCATACAGGACGCGAACTCCGATGTTGCGGCCGTTAGTAAGAATAACGGCCTTATAAGACTTTAATGGACGTTACCCTTAGTAATAACGGTCTTTAAACTAAAAAAACTCCAATGTCGTGGCTGTTACTAAGGGTAACGTAAGGGCGCCAAGGGGTTCATAATAAGGTAATCAAAATAATGTATTCCTTTGCAAAATCACATTTTAAGCACTTTTTGACTCTTTGAGTTTTTCTCTAAAATCAATAGAAACGCCGTAAATCGCATTCTCAATCTCAAATGCCGTTATTTTAGGGCCGCCATTTTGGGTCCGCCATTTTGAATTTTTCATTTTTCTTATTGGATTCATAATCAGCAACTCCAAGAACCCTCGTAATATAAATTTCGCTCAATTTGGCTGCGTTATTAAATTAGGGGTACAAAATGGGGGTTTCAACCCCCCGAGGGGGCGTGCCCCCATTCTAAACATATAACATTTTATATTGATCCAGTACTGAAGGCATTACAAAAGATTTCAAGTCTCTATCTTTAGATAGTACAAAATAGGAACTTAATCCAAAAATTGACTCTACTAGTATGTAACTATGTAGAAATACATAAACAACGCCCTTGAAAACGCCAACAATTATAAATTAAAACTAATTTTCTACTTATACATATTCTTGTGAAAAATAAAATTTTGTATGCACCACGAGCGTTACTACATAATAATACCCATTGGACTTCCACCTCTCGGGCCCTTCAGGCCTTCGTGCTGGAACATCGTCGCCCTCCTGGAATTATCATCATTCTAACGCTCTTGGTACATAATAGTTATTTATGTGTTAAGGGCATAATGAAGCTTTTATGGCCAGAAGCGTTATTTCCAACCCCCAGGCGTCAGCCGAGGGCTAGAAAAAGGCTGCAGGGCCCTAAAAGCAAGTTATGCCCGCTATACATACACTATTCTTTGCACAGATTAAGTTTTTAATGTCAAATCTATTATTGTGTAAAAATATAATTAAATGAGTACGTAGGTACATCAAGCAGCTGTGCGTATACTTATGTGATTATACGAAGTTCGTTACTATAGTTACTATTCCAAAATATTTAATTTCAGTTTATTTTCATTGGTGATAAGTTTACAAATTATATTAAGAACCAATCAAGTTCTACAAAAAAGCTTCTGACATTTAATTGACTTTTCGTTATTGCCCGTCTGACCATAAAGAGGCCCTTGGGCCATAAAAAGACGTTTATGTTTAGATGAGTCTTGCAATAATAGTCTAATTATAATGCATCTGTGCATAAATAACTATAATGGACGTTACGCTTAGTAACATACTTTAAACTAAGTCATTTCATTATTTGAGATTTGAAAGTTGACATGACGGAGAATAATAATATGAGAATGGCAATGACGTTTCTGAAACATGACAACAACACCATGTTTCTTGATTTGCAATAAATAAATTCAACAAGCATTGTAATAGTATATTACATGTTGAGTTGGTAAAGGATATCTTTACAAGCCAAGCGATAATTGTTTGACCGAGACGGTACGTCGAGGTCAAACAATATAGCGAGGCGTGGAAACTTTACCAACGAAACATGTATACTATTTTATTCACAATAATAGACTTAAGATAATCAAAATAAAAAGTAATTTTAAATTTTAAAATAAATTTTTTATAAACTGTCATAATTTCAATCGGAGCCATCTATCGACCAAAAGAAATTTTAAGTAAGGTTTCATTCTTCGCCGCTAGATGGCGATGTATGCGCTCAGTATTTTCAAATTAGAAATTAATTAATTCCATTGTAATTATTAAATATAAAATACGGAAAAATAAAAATAAAACTAATATTAAACAAAAAATATGTTTTTAGCTTGTAAATATATTCATAAAAACTTAAATTTAAATCGGATAAAACGTCCTGTTTTAAATTATTCAGAAAAAACAGTTGGCCATAACTTTACATGTCAGTTTTACAGACATGTAAAGGAAATTGTTAACCACTTTGGTGTTGCTATAGCAATAGCTTACTTTCCAAGACAGTTTTTACAACATATGAAATGTACATATTGCAATATGATTGTGAATAAAATAAGTTAAACTGTCGGTTTTTAAAAGCAATGGAATTTCTAATTACCTATTTTGTACGGTTGCACACAAAATGTTGCGTATACCTTCTCCCCGAAATTCGTCCTCGAGATTGGCCTGCCTCGGCCTCGGCGACAATTACTCTCTCGGTACGTTAACAAGGCATTTCACGACCTTGGTATACAAATAACTATTAAAAGCTTATTCATTAGTTTATTTTGATTTCAATAAGCGACTTCGGATTTTATTAAAATTCATATTAAACAGATTAAGAAACTGTTTGTCCCAAGAACATCTCGAAAGCTTTTTATTACTGTATGTAGAAAAGAGTATTTTAAATAATTTGGAAAATGAAAAAATAACTAACCGTGTCAGTAAAGCAACCCAAGTAGCACAACCATATAGTTCCAATATTATACCAATGCCAAAGATATATTGGGCCAATCGAAAATGTGGACATATTGCAATATTGGCCCAACAACATACGCCAATATTTACCCAACAACATACGCCAATGGTAATGTGAACCCAACAACTTATATCCATATATATTGGCGTACAAAATAAATAAGTATAATGTATAATTGACTTTACATTATACAAATTTTATTTATCCACCATGCTGTTACTGTTTTTTCTGGTTAAAATATTTAAAATGTAAATAAGAGCAAATTTTAAATTTTGGAACTTAACACATGTTCACATGTGTTACATCACAATATTTTAGATTCGTAATGTATTACGTCTAAATTATAAGCAATGTCATTGTTGAAGTAACTATTTTTATGTCTCTGGATCAATATTGGATACTTGGCGTAAACGATGATTTAAATATTGGCTTTATATTGATATACTAGATTGAAGCAATATTGCACACAACAACATTGTAAACACTTAGGGCCAACATTCATAAACCCAAGCGACTGAAGCTAGTAAATCAATGCTGGGGTAATATTGGCTTACTATTCCACAAAGATATTGCGTCATATTGGTAGGATATTGTAATAACAATGAAACTAAATCAATACGGGGCCAATATGAACAAAATGTCTAGTCTTAAAAATTGTTAAATTTTTAATTTCTAATTTACTACACCACCCTAACCACCTCAACGCCGATCTCTAGCGTCAGCCTGCAATTCGAAAACTGAACCGGCTATGGCCAGAAGACCTCACTGAATAACTCCTGGAGAACCGCCAATGGGCGGTGCTCCCTTCGTGTCACAAAGCAATCATATCACCACATTTACTTATTACTCCTTATAATGTATGAGTAGATTGTAAATTAGTTATTGAATAAATAAAAAAAATTTCTAATTTTTCTTATTTAAAATATTTTTATTATAAAAAAATCTTGTATTATAGTGTATAAAATAAATTTTTTCTAATTTGCGTTTCTATAAAAGTACACTGTACTTTAATGAATTATAGGATTATTTAGTTTTTAAGGGTTGGATGGGTAATGCGTGAAATGTGAGAACTTCAAACTTCAAGTATCTGTCAAAATTGTCAACCTCCGATAAATTTTTAATTAATATCGTTGAATTGGTTCGCTGTTTGTTGATTGTTACTTACATGAAATTTTACTTGAAGTTATGGTCTATTTTTACTTGGAAAGAAGGTTAGGTTTTGGATATTCCTAATTAGTAACATAAACAAGTCTCGTACCTACATCAAATCTGCTTGGACAAATCAGTAAGTTCAATTCATGTTTGTAATTTTATGGTACTATAAACAAGACACGTATAATTGATTTAATCATCTTTGCTTTTTTTCGCGAATTTCGGGCGGAGTGCAAATTAAGTTGTCTTCGCTCATATTTTATTTATTGGTAACACTAATAAAGTAACAAAAGTAATAACTAATTTATTTGAAGTGACGGATGATGACAAATGATTCAAAAACTCAAGTGGGCGCCGAGTGTTACCAACTGTTACCAACTAACACAAAATTCTCTAGACGACCAAAACATTTTTTTTGTATTAAAATAATAAAAAAGGGGACGCAAATTAGAAAAAATAGCATAAAATACTCATTTTATAACGGCATTGGCGCACTCATCCCATAGAAAAACTCGCCTGCGGCTCGTTTTCTAACTTGGGATTCGTGCGCCAAATCAACCCTTATAAAACTTGTTCTTTAATATACTATATTATAACATATTTTGTTTTATTTCCGTTAGCATTTTTGTAGTATTTAGTATTTAACATTTACATTAAAGAAAATCGAAAAACCTAGGTGTATTATTATTATCGTGTATGTCACGTGGGCCGGTCCGATGAAAAACTCGGGCCGAAATCTCACTACAATCCGGGCCTGATTATAGTAGACCGAGTTTTTGTTGTTCTAACCTGATTTTAGCAGCGTTAACTAAAAACCAAGGTCAGAATAAACAAGCGATTTGTTAAGTGAACTATTTATTTATAGTTAACCGGTTTTTGGTAGATTTTACCGGGGTTCTAGTAAAATCAGCCATTAGTATGGGTATTGGGTAATGCCAGCTTAACGAAGATTTCACCTTACTTGGCTTAAATCTACATGTACAGTTGACTATTTTAACTTACAAGTAGCTTAAAAATAGCTTAACTTATTGATTCAAGCTACTATATAAATAGGTAAAGTGAATCAAGCTTTATGGTTAGAACTTTTACCCTTCGAAAGGGTAGTACTTACTTTGTGATAAATTTCATTTGCCATATGTAAGGCTGAAACAAGGTTGAAATAACCCAACTGGTATGGTAAATTAAATTATTTTTCGGTTACTTCTACCATATAGGAGAGTGATTGGTTTAAGCTTATTGCGTCAATTTAACCAAAAACATTTTACTAAAATCGTATAATGTATTACACACAGGTATTGTTGTCATTATTTGTACATATTTTCAGGTTGCTGCAACTTATTTTTGGTTACTTTCACCTGACTATTTTTATAAATAAACAGTAGCAAAATTCACTTTACGAAGAAGAAGAAATAGAAATTTAGGGCGATATGGAAGGCCTACAGCGCTCAAGAGAGAGGAAGAAAATGTAACCAGATTAAATATAGCAGCTGAATAGGATTTTTCGTTAACCTACTTTGACATAAGATTCTGAAAATTTAAAATTTATTGACCCCAAGTTATAAATAAACGGGAAATGTCTGATAAAGGGTGCAATACCGAAAGATACGTTTCCAAAACTTTTAGCTGAAACTTTGAAAAAGTTCAGAGCAAATATTGAAGAAATTTAAAAAGTGGTTTTAGAGCTACTGGAGTTTTTCCTCTTAATGAAGAGGAGGTACTTAAAAGCATTCCTCGAAGAGGTCCAATAAAGCAAGTACAGGAAATCTTTGCATATATGTTTTCGCAGAGGAGAGTAAACTACAACTCTGAAAAGAAACAAAAAAATAAATTACAATTTAAACCAAGTTTAAATGTAGCTGCAACAGACCATAGTATCGTATAGTCTAGTAAAATCTTGAACAATTTTCATTACACTTTTCTGTTCAGTCGGTCCAGAAGACTTTGAAGAACCTGAGGATGTCCTAGGAGGATAATCACTCACAAGAAAAGCAACCTATGGGTCAAAGTAAAAATATAAAAAGTAGTCAAAAATGAGGATTTTAGTATATCGAAATTTATCTTTGATACCAAATAATAAAGCAGCAGAGTCACTTTAAAGGTGAAATAAACTTCCCTGCAATTTTTTTTAAATTTTCATAAATCAGCAAACATTTTCTTTTCCAAGATTGTCCTGTCGTAATTAATATGTTTAATATTTAGAAGATTAGAACGTTTAATATTCTATTGTTGTGATTAGTTCGTTACTCTATTCCACTGAATAGAGTATGAATGAATTTCTGGCAAATGACCCCGAACAAAACAGAGAGTTTGTAGTGTAGAACACCAAAAAGTTTCACAGAGTGTAGTGGATGCAAAGATCCCTAGGGTTTTAACCTAGAAACATGATTTTGCATGACAATTTTTTTGGTAGTCTTAATGAATACTTTATTATAGGTTTGAAAATTAGAAAAGTAGTTGAAACTGTAAAAATGGCTGTAATTTGATGATGCCTTGCCTGTTACTCTAATTGTCGTCCGTATTTGCTGCACCCAGCTTAATGAATCGGAAGACCAATGGTTGACAAAGAAGAGTGCGTTTTTTTGTTTTAGGAAGGGTCCATTCATCATTCATATGATATCGGATACTTAACTTAAGTAGCTTAAGATCTATTACTTATTTCTAAAGGGTCTCATCGCTTCTTTTGGCTATTGTCTAAGAGATTAGCAGCGAGGGAGTTGGGATGCATTAAGTCGCGACAGGTATTTCGCACTTGCGCACTTGGATTGGTCTAACACAGTTTTTATTTCCAAATCGTGGTGTAGTGTTGCATTTGTCACAAACCAGGGAATATCAGTAATGGTTGTTAGGATTCTGGACTGGAACCGCTGAAGAATTTCAATATTCGATACATTCCGTAAGACCATATAGGTTTAAGGATTATTTTATGTACGGTCAGCTTACTGGATAGCGAGAGCTTAGATTTTCTGCCAATTAACCAATATAATTTAGAGAGTTGTAGACCAAGTTGTTTTCTTTTTATAAATATGTGATGTTTCTAGTGTAACCTTCTAGCCAGGTGCATACCTAAAGATTTTACGGTGTGAATCTGTAGAAGTTGTTGACCATTGAGAGTTATATTAGGGCACATTTCCTTCCTTTATTCAGTAGTCATCACTGCAGTGTCATCTGCAAATGTAGCAGTAAAAGTGTTAGGAGTGATAAGTAAGTCTGCAGTAAAGATTTGATAGAGGACAGGCCCTAGGACACTCCCTTGTGGCACTCCTGAATTAATAGGATAGATGCTAGTTAATTCTTGTTTATACTTAATAGTGAAGTATCTATTGCTCAAATGTGAAAGTAATATTTTATAGCAGGATGTATCTAGGTTTAATTTTAATTTGTACAATAATCTTGGATGTCAGGCCTTATGGAATGCTTGCGTAACGTCAAGAAAGGCGGCAGGACAATATTTTTTTCCATTAGAATGTGTTGTTACACTTCCACTACTTTGTGTACTAGGGTGGTCCAAAATGTATACATTTATTCCTTGTGAAAAAATATGGTTCCAGATATGAACGCAATCAGACAATGTTAAGAGGTCGCTCTAATCGTTCAAAATTTATTTTTGACTAACTTGTAGACACATCCAATGAGAGATACTTAAAATGCTTCATATTATATATCATTTGAAAGGTACTTTTAAGTACTTTCCAATGGTATATGCCTCATCGGCAGACATTGACTATGAAAAGGTCACTGGTCAAAAGTATGGTAAAATTAGATCAAAATTAATCAAGTAACGGGAAAAAATAATACGAACTGAAGATTGGCATAAATGTTGGCGAATACATAGTTTAAGAAACCGATTAGTCCCGAATTTCAGAAATTGTGATCGGGCCGCCATCTTGGAAAATATGGCAGTAAAATGAAATATTTTAAATAACTCAATATTGGTAGGTTTTGCTTTAAAAATGCAACAGAGCCTTTTTATTTTTTGTAAAGCTTCTCACAATCTGGGTTTGTTTTATTTAGCTACGTCTGGTAGTTTCGGAGATATAGCATTTCCCGTAGGAAATGCACATAATACAGACCTTGCAATCGTGATGGATATGATGGTAATTTAATTACACACTACTGATACAAGTTTGGAGAGTCTCAAAACAAGTTACAGATGTAGAAAATCCATGGCTGACTAGATATAAACAAAGAGCTAATACAAGAACGTTTTTCTTTTTCTGTTCATTATTGGGAAACTTGTTAGGATACAACTGCGAAATTTTTTATTGTATAAGACTATATGGTATAGGACTATAAGAACAAGTCCTGATTTACAATGCAACATTAGAATTTTGCCATGCCTACTAGATTTAAAGGTGCGATAATCAGCTTTTTAGTTTTTATGTGCGCCATCTGAACCTTTTGAATGTATATAGTGAGGCGTACAATAGGCGTGTAGGTATAAAGTTTCAACAATTTCGTTATATGTACTTGTCCACGTTCTATCATGTTTTCTAATTGGCGGAATGCATCTTGTGTTTTTTATCTTTGCTGTCGCCTTCCACAGGGAATAATCTGTTGCTTCTGTTGAGTTAATCTCTCTGGGTGGTTTTGAATAGTTGCATTTTTTTTATTGTTGAGTAAGTTTTTTACCTCTCTGTTTGCTCTGTTCAATCTTTTCTTATCGTGAGGATCTCAGTTATCATCGACCGCTTCCTTAACTTACACTTTTGGGAGATTGCTTCTTTGGCCAACCTGGGGCAATTTTGGTGTTGGGCTTCGGTGTTCACGCGTGGGGTTGCATCCCAAGCAGCTTGTTGTATGGTGGTTGTCAGAAACTCTACAGCTTTGTCTATGTCTTCAGTAATTTTTAATATTTTTGAGATGAGGAATTTGAAATGTATTTTAATTGGATAATCTGGTAATCTTAAATGTCTTGATTAGCAATTATGTGTAGTGTTTAGTTAATAATTTAATTAGTTAATATACTATATTTAAACAGAATTTTCTTTTTTGGACATGATTGGTGATGATCAGTGAATATAGTTATTATTATCTAGTTCTGTTCATAACTTACAAAGATAATGTTCATAACTTCGATCAGTGTAGACTACTTACTCTAATATTTTATTATTCTTGCTCTTAGTACGATTAGTTATTTTCTCTATCAAACATTTAAAAAAAAGAAGCTTCAAATAATTCAAAAACTAATAAAATCTAAATTCAAATATTTTTAACTAAAGAAATGCGATACACTAGAATAGTAATCTGATAGTATCGTACAAATTAAAACTGATTCCTAATTGAAAGTTATCAATATAAAACGCATATTCATAGCGTGTGCCACCACCCTCTCTATTCACAAATTTTACAAACTGAATGCACAATCACATCAATGTCTCTGTGTTTCCCATAGAATGACAAAGCGTTGATGACTCTGAATAAATTTTCCGCTCATTGATCACTAAATAGCCGGGCAGTGCGAAAATGTTCATTTGATCCATTACCCTATGCGGTGTGATCTGATATTCCACCCTTGATGTGACTGACTATGGATGCGTTTATTCCGATATTTCCAGTGCAATGAGCTTGAATGGTGGCAACCCTGCACTAATTGTTATTCTCTCAGACGCAAAAATAACAAAAAAAATCCAAGTTCTTTCATTGTATTGTTAGTAACGTTATTATTGATCTGTAATAGCGTAATTTTATGTTAGCAAAAGTACTTTTGCTTTTTTTAATCTATTTTGACGTTTGCGCGTGAAGAGTTGAATAAGCTTCGTTTTTGTTTTATTTTTGGTTCTTAAATATGGAATTACTATCATTTATTTTCAGTTTAGCCTGAAAAGCAGCAGCAAACGCAGCTTCTTTAGTTATTGAACACAAAAACCAGCATGCACTTAGCAATCTCTTAAAATTGGTGTTCAACAAAGGGGCATGCAATAATTTTTGACACATATTGTATTCGATGCATTGGGTTTAAATTATATACATTATTTTATGCGGCAGTCACTATATACTACTCACTTTAAGTCCTTAAAAGTGATATAAATTCTTCGTGCTCTAAAAGGTGCTTGTATGTACTGCGAATAATTTAAACTTGTGCTTAAATTATAGGACTTTTGCCGACCCTTGGCGCTTCGTGATCACGATTCAAAAAGTCGTGCGATGACAATTGTGCGAGCGTATTTAGAGCTTTTTGACGTTTAGGTTTTTCGTGGAAGACATCAAAGGCTTGAGTTTCAGTTCTAAATTATTTTGAATAGACTCCAGCGTTTAGCGTTCGTTTTGTTTACAGAATGCAATTAGCTCATATTAGTAATAGTACATGTTTGAGTTTAGTGAATAGCTATTTGTTATAAAGAGCGGAAAGCGATAGATTGCCGATCGAGGGAGAAAGTAAAGAAGGAATTATTTTATTATTTAAAAAGCTCTGTGTAGTAAAATATTTTTAACAGTTTTTTTTAATAGTGACCGCAGCAAAAATTACAACTAAGCCGTTGTATAACTATATTTTAAACGGTATCTCCAAACCACACATTTATATTTGATTTATGTCAATACGTACTATATTGCACAAAAGCCATCATCCGATGTAAACCGACCTTTATTTCTTCATATGTTGGTTTATATCAGTAGTATTTTGGAATTTAAATAACAGAAACTCACGAAAGTTATTATATGCATAAATGAATAAGTAAACCCCTTAAGAACGCGGAAAAATTGCAACAATGTCTTCGGAATAATTCGTCAGCGATCTTAACACAACGTGAATTTAGACCACAGTTTCCCAATCGTCCATCGCTGACACCACAAACATGACACCACACGAGATAAATCAAGATGTGAAAGACTTCGGTCAAGCCGTTCAGGAAAGAATACCGATGCTGTTTGGGAAAGTGTTCAAGATGCTTCTGAGACGTCAACAAGAAGAAAGGCCATACATTTGTTTAGCCATAGAGCCCTTGAGTTTGTCTAGGCGATCCCTTCAGCGTCTTTTAACCCGGAATTTACATATGTTTCCATATGAGACCTATTTCCACTTGTGTGGTCCTGGTCATGTAAACAAACACAATGCTCGTTACTGGGGAAACCCTCCACTCATCCACCAGATATCTTGGCTCCTAATGGTTCTAACAGTAACGGTCAATTGATTAATAATTTTTTGATACCTAATCTGGATGAACGGGAACTAGAGGATGTGTGGTTCTAACAAGACGGAGCCACAGCGCACACAACGCGCGAAACAATAACTCTTCTACGTAAGACTTTTCCGGTCAGATTAATCTCAAGTTTTGGTAATTTGTCATGGCCAGATCTCCCGATTTAACCGCCCCATGTTTCTTCCTTTACAACTGTTTCCATAGGACTAAATGAAGGCATTGATATACGTTAAACAAGCCACGTACGTTACAGCAACTAAAGGACAATATTCAACTTAAAATTGTAAATCCCCACCAAGTCTTTGAAATAATTCGACAAAAAGAGCCTGAATTTGCATTAATTCAAATGGAGACCATTTATCGAATGTCATTTTTAAAACTTGATGGCAAAATATATAAAGATCAATAAAAGTTTAAGACAAGAAAATTCACGTTTTTCTCATTTAAAACGAAAGTTACGGGCTAAGAAAGTCGGATGATGACTTTTGCGCCACCCAGTATTTAGGTAAAAATGTTACCTTTTTCACGGTGAAAAACCGTCTCAGTTTTTTGCCGTGAAAACAGGTAACCTTGCTGCCGGAATACCTACTGTCATAAGTCAGATGCGACTGTGTGGTTTGGAGATACCGTACAAAATATAGAGTTATTAGATTACACTCCTTGCAATCTGTTATTAGTAAGAAGTTGAATGTAACTAAGTCATTCGAGTTTTACTTTTGATTTTAAGATCAAAACCAAAACTCAAGAGAAAGTAAAATGACTATTTTGTAAATAAAAAAATTGTACTCTTCCTTTTGTGTTAAATTACCAAAATATAGAAAATGCATCTGAATCAGGCGTCATTACTAGAAGTAAAATGAGACTACAAAGACACGGAGATGAATCAGGTTCAAAAGGAGTAAAAGTTACTCTTGGACAAAAAGTACGGGTATTCTCCCGTCAAGTCGACACTTGAAATCAGTAACTTCGCGAGCTTGACGACTATCAGAAAGCTTGAATCACAAATTATAGTTGCTGTTACATTAACTAGACTACTAAAAGAAAAGATACGATAAAAGTGAAAAACCGATAATTATAAATAAACTATCTTCAGAACGAAAAGAATTGAAGATCAATGTGAAGACATCGATAGTGATGGAAAAAACGAAAGTAGTAAAGATTTTGGGTTAGCATACTCAATAAAGTATGTAGATTTTGTCACGAAGTAAGGTAGGCAACTGGTTAGTAGATGAGGTTTCAAGAGAAGATATGTTGACAAGACAGAGGATTGACAAGGATCTGCCAATTTTTGCTAGAAAAGTCAAAAATGGAATAATTCTTACTTGCAGTTTCAATCAAGGACTCATTTATTACAACTCTGAGAATTCTTGAAGATCGGTGGAGAGATTAATAATTGCCTCAAACTTAGTAATGTGGAATCATTTCTATTCTTTGAAATATATTTGACAGACTAGATCAAATGGTGGAAAGTCTTATCGATGAAACTACTTAGATATGCTTTGTGAAGAATAATGATTTTCCAAATTTAAGAACTTTTCTGATACTGTTGCAAACAAATGAAAAATATCCAAGTCATGATTTTGTTCAAGAAAACTTTCGTCAGACTGTGGATGGTGGATACTAGTGTTCGTCAACACTACTTGGATGAAGGTTACTGCTGAACAAGAAGTAATCAGATTAGTAAATTAGTAAATGAAGTCGTCAATATCCTCAAAATAGGAGGAGGAGGCGTTGAGGTAAGAAGTTGAATAACCAATTCTTCGAAATTACTTTTCGAAATCGCAAATGATCTTATATCTCAGAATAAAGTTATAAATGCAAAATATGAAAGTACTTTCAACCCTCAAAGAAATTTAGGCCCGAAATGGAGCTCGAACAAAGTTTTAACTTTTGACTTTGAATTTTCATAACGTTTGCAAACATATTATGTCCAAAGAAAAGACTTTTGGTCCACTAGCATTGTTGGATTATTCGTTGTCAGAGAAAAAATATTTTATAGAAACTTTAAAAATTGAAATATTGTGGAACGATGAAATATTTGCAAATATCGAACTTAAATTGAAATCTTGGCTAAAAATCTAAAAGAACTAGGAAATCCAGATGTTGGTAAACTATTCCTTTCTGAAAAAAACTTTCTGCGCTACAAGCTACTTTAGATGTGTAAATATTAGACATTTTAGAATTTTTTTGGTTATCTCAAGAACTTAAGTAGAACCTCTTCATTATTTGCATATACCAAGATCGAAACTTCAGGCATTCTTAATTGCTAGTTGAGTCTTCTTACCTGATATTAAGAGCTGCTCTAAGTTCTAATTTGACACGAAGTATTGTATATTTTGTGCTAACGTTTATTAATCTTAGTAAAAAAGATTTTTGAAAACTCACCCAAAACAAACTCACTCAAGGGAACTTACGAGAAGCAGAACTACTGTGATGCAAATTAGTACAAAAAGAGACTATACGAGAGGAACTCCTATTATATAGAAGATAAGAACATCCCAAGAAAGAGTAAACTTATAAACTCTTTCGTCTATTCTTGCAGTCAAAAGGTTCTCAAAAGAAGAAAATAGCCAAGTACGTTGTTAAGCGACAATGGTACTAACCGAAAAGGGCTACACTATGAACTCAAGAGATGTATCCAGGAAATTGACGACGAATTAATAAAAGGAAGACTAACTATGGAAGAAACCTACTGGAGAAACATTTCTGGTGGAGAATTCCACACATAGAAGGTGATTGGGAAAAAGTGTTGCATTATTAAAACACAAAAAAAGAAGCTCATAGATTGCAATTTAATAGGTAGGCTATACTTAGGCAGTCTTTCAATATAAATTAATACATTTTGGTGTTAGTAAATACTGCCCTGCTAAGCACAAAGGTCTTATCTGCAAAACTGCAATGTAGAAATGATAGATGAAAGAAAAGATATGGGATATTTCTGAGTTGATGTTTTGCAGATACGACTTTTGCGCTTAGTAGGGCAGAATAGGTAGGGTGGGGTCCAAAAATATTTTCCGACGGAAGGCGACAACATAAATTGCTTGTCTAAAAATCAGTTCGAAATCTCCATATGCATGTAATTTGTAACGAAAACGCTTTCTTTATGCAAATTTTGTGATGCCATACAGATCGAAGTTACCTTTACCCTTATTGGATAAAACTAAGTTATAAGTAGAAATTTGGAAGATGGTCTCGCTTTTTTAGCAATTATATGCTCGTACACCTATTAGGTGACGCTGTAAGTTAGTAATTAATTAGAATTACTTTTATACGATTTATGCATTAACTCGTCATAATTAGTCGAATCTCAGTGGAATTAGGCCATACTCTTATAGGGCCACCCTTACCTTTGAATACACTGAATGAGATTTGGCTTCGAAAGTTCAAAAGCGACATAATTTATAGTTCAAGTGAAACCTAAAACAAAAAACATCTGCACGTCTAGACTATGTAACAACGTGATGAACTTGTATATGTATTGTAGAAAAACATTCAACACTTTTTAGTAAAAATTGTCATACGCATCCTACAAAAGTCGTTTCCAAATATCTGAAAAAATTGGTAATTTTGCGTAGAAAAAAGGGGGTAGCTTTGGATACATATGGTACAAAACAAGATACGGAGCGAAAGTACGTTTGTTGTCTAATGCCCAAGCAGCATCTAAGTAGCGGTAACTGAGATCGGAACTTTGATTGAGTAGCTGTTACGTAACTACAACTAAATTTATGACTTTATAGGTTTAATTACTTCAATTTGGAATATTTTAGTAATCATGCAGTTACTTCTACTATTTATTAGAACTATGTAGCTCCATTACTTCTAAGTAGCTTTTTAAAGTATGTGGAACGATATTGCTACTTAGCATAATTACTTTAATGTTTTTGAAACTTCAAGTGATATTATGATTGTAGCAGTAACTTGCCCGAAGCTACTTTAAAGTTTTTAAAACTTTAAAGTAGCACCGAAAGTTCCTGCCACCGGTCTGAAACCATTGCTTAACCTTTAAAATAACTGAACTATACAGTAGTATTGAAAGTAAAACTTACTTTTATGCTACCCAGGAGAATCACTTGAAAGTAATTTTCACTACTTATTTTGCATCAGAATTACTAGAAAGTTACAGTTACTATTAAAATATTACAATGAAGTGACAGTAACTTCTAAAGAGGCATATCTCCTGTAGGTTGGTTTGGAATTTGGAGGTTAATTGTGTTTTTGCAGTGGTAGTAGTTTTGCAAGTTTTTAATAAAAATGTCAACGGCAAATGCAATAAGAATAAAGATGAATTTTAGATATACGTCCACCTTTTATAGAAAATTAAAACAGCAGTTAGGTCAAATCAGTGGAAACAAAATCAACTGTTTACAATACAAAATAGAAAAAAAATAGGGATCAGATCACTGGTAAACCATCATGTAGTACACAAGGGTGAAATATATTTCCCTTTTTTCTTTTCTTCGCTACAACTTTAAAATAAGCCATAATTAAATAATAATTGTTATTAAGTAGCAATCAGTATAAAAATATTGGTTGTTTGTTTACGATTGACGTTTAAATTTGAGGTTAAGTTCCAATGAGAATTTTGTAGTGACATTAGGAGCTAGAAAGTGGCTACGGAAACGTTGACGTCGTTTTATAGTAAGAGTCACTTGAAAGTTCCAGAATTTTTTAACTTATTTTATACTTCGTGGTAACAACAACCTAGAAATAGAATTTGTTTAGTTCCCGTTACTGTTTATAAAGTGACACAAACTTTAGACACATATTTTACAGTTAATACTACTTTAAGGTGACTTTTTCAAAACTACTCCATATTTACTTGTAAAATGTTAAAGGCTATTAATTAATTTGCAATTTGTTGCAATTGTTAAAAAGTGTTTTACTGTAACTCTCAATAAAGATAACAAATCGATGCCAAATTGTGCCTTAAGAATAAAATAAAATGGTTTCTATCATGTTTATCAATTTATAAGTATTTTTGTCATATTTTATTCAAGACATTTTTTATTAAACAATATATTTAAACAAGGCGCGTTGTTATTTTTCGATCTACCATCATCGCATTTAACAGAAAAGTTGCGATGGTTTATAATTTTGGTATGCTAGATTGACAAAATATCGAACATTTCATCTCTTTATGTATTATGTACGTATTACAAATAAAATAGTAATTCATTTTGTGACACGACCAGCATTAGTAGAGAAAGTGAAAGAATATTTGTTAAGATGCAAGAGTAAGATAGAACAACTACGCGACACGATGTGTCAAAGAGAAAAAAGGTTCCACGAAAGTAGCAATTACTACGCCGCCACGTTCCCGCTACGTAGCCTAAAGGTAGCTGGACAAGTTCCGGAGAGGTTACCCGAGAATTGTTCCCCATTTTGGTTCCAGGCACGTAACAATACCGTAGCAATTACGTTCTTGTGACTAACGGCAAAAACTTTATAGTTCCACCGGTGGTTGATGGTACGTAGCGGTGACTAAAAATGCTGCTTGGGTGGCTTCTTATAGGAAACCATTACCAGAAATTATATAATGATGATTGCTTCCAGGGTCGCTAAATTTTAAGCTAACTGTACTAGGCTTTTTGAACAAAACCCAATAAGTACCATACGTTGCTTAGATACCAGAAACTAAATCTAGGAAAACGTTTCAAGAAAGCATAGGAGGAAAAAGTAAAGACTTATGGAAGACGAACAAACGTTTTGACCAAGTTTTACAAATAGCCGAAATGTTTTTTTTTCTTTTTTGGCAGATATTAAAATTAAAGAAAAAAAGTTACGGTCAGATAAGCATTTGCAAAACATTAAAAATATATTGCATATATGTAACATCGTGAAATAAATATAAATTAAATATTATATATGTACTATATGAAAAATGTGATGTACGCAAAGGTAGCTATTTTGTTTTGTTCTAGGTGTGGTATATCACAGGTGTAAATCAGGTACAAGATAGATCCCAGAACACTTCCCTGAGTCACTTCCGCTTCGATCTCCTTCAAGTCAGTGTACATTTCCTCCTGCTTCACTCTGAAGAACCTGTCTGAGATATAAGACTCCAATAGTTCTGAATATTCTTGCGAAAGTAGCATATTGAGTTTCTATTTTAGGCCGTCATGCCATACTTTGTCAAAAATCTGCGCAACGTCCAGAAAGATGGTTGAGCAGACTTCTTTATCGACGAACAAAAAGTTCGTCTCTGAATTCGTGAAGTCTGTCTGTCTGTCTGTCGGTCTGTCGCCTTTTTCCATGTTGACTTTTTTGAATTTTTCTTTTTGGAATCTTATAGTACATCAAATTCTAAGAAACTTTTGGTTGAAACATTTTTTTGTATCTCTTCGAGAAAGTGGTCAAAATGACCACCGAAAATTTCGGTAAATTTTTGAAAAATGAAAAATTTTGTATTTTTTAAGAATTTACGAAAAAATAAACATTTTTAGCAACAATTTTTTTTAACGAAAAATTTTAGTTTTTATTACAACTAAAGTGTTACGTCAACATTAGTTTTTGAAAAATAAAAATTAGTTTATTAAGTATACAGTTGTTTTTGTTCGTCATGGCAATGCTCGCTCTGCGCATTCTCACTAGTTTTCTAATGATTTTTCAATCGCATCCGTATTTCTGTGTACCTGATTTATCGTTGAGTGGGACTCTCTGAAACCAAACGAATGATTTGGTATTGAATTCCTTTATTCGATAATGGGTTTCAGCCTTTTCAAAAGTATTTTTTCAATCAGTTTCGATATCACAGGCAAAAGAGAGATTGGCCTATATGAGGTGACTTCATGGGTGGGTTTTCCCGGTTTAGGAATCAATGTGACTTCAGAGATTTTCCACATCCTCGGTACGTACGATATCTCTATCTAAATGAGGCGTTAATGAGATGTGTCAATTTAATTATTGCTTTTTTTGGAAGTTGTTTTTAGCACTTCTCCAGTTATTAAATCGAAGCCAGGGGCTTTCTTAGAGTCAATGTTTGTTCTTATTTCATTTGTAATTTCCTTTGGGGAGCTTGGTCTAATGTTTGTGTTATCTCTGCTAGGGGGATTCCCAGTGCGGTAATTCTTCTCTCCTTCGTTTGGTTGGAAGGTGTTTTCGAGGTGTTCTGCAAACCTGTTAGCTTTCTGTGCATGATTTTTAACCCAACTGCCATCTGCACTTCTAATTGGAGGGTTCTGAACTATCGGTCATTTTAATCTCCTGGTGGCCTTCCAGAGGGAATAATCAGTAGCTGCATCATTTGTTAGCTCGCTCAGGTAATCACTAATGGATTCATTTTTGAATATTTGCACCTCTCTTTTTAGCTGCTGCGTGACATTGTTAAGTTTAGTTTTGTCTGCTGCCTGTTTGTTAACCTAGAAGCATTATCCTTCTTAATAATAGTGTCGCTAAGGGTGAGAAGAATGGGAGAATGATCGGAGTTTATGTCCCATGCTTCGTCAATGTCAATATAGTTTGCTGATATGTTTCACACTATAAAGAAGTCTATTAAATCTGGTATTTTATTTCTGTCCGTGGGCCAATACGTTGGCTTGCCTGTAGAATGCGACTCACATTTTAACCGTGTCGTTGCTTCTATGAATCTTTTACCTTTAGGATTGGTTAGCCTTGATCCCCAATGGGTGTGTTTTGCATTAAGGTCACCTCCGATGATAAATCTATGACCCTGATGTTTAAGAAAGTCAATGTATTGTTCTTTATTAATGGCATGTTTGGAAGGACAATATACTGATGTGATTTTGACTTTATAAGTTTTGGTTTGTACCATTACTGAAGTTGCATGAAGTTCTTCAGTTCTGTACCTCAATTCCTCATGATACTTGATCGCATCTCTAATTATTGCTGCACTGCTTCTTCTAGCTGCATTTTGGAGATGGATGGTATGATAAACTTATAGCCCTTGCAGGTAATACATGACTCATTGGTGAAGTGAGTCTCCGAGTTAAGATATATGTCTATTTTTTCTATGTCTAGGATTGCTTGCAACTCTTGTTGGTGCTGCAGCAGTCCATTGGCATTCCATTATTCTTAGGCTATTATTTTGCCTCTTAGGTGTAGCTCCTTTGGCGCTATATTCCAACCTAGTGATGAATGATGCGCTCTTCCATTTTACTCAACTTTTCCAGTATTTGATGAAGAGTGTTGTTAATGGTAGAGGCATGATCTTTATGTGTTAAATTCTCTTTTTTGCTAGATAGCACTTGGCTGAATGATCTATATTTGTCGACAATATTATTTTTAGCTTTAGGCTGACGTTGAGTTACTCGTTGCTGCTGTTTAGGCAAGTTCTGTTTTTCATTGTGCTGTTTTTAAATTTTTTGCATTTCTTTTGCTACTATGCAAATCCCTGTAGCTGGCAGGGTGTCCTTCGCCGCAGTAAACGCATCTATTTCGCAAAAAACATTTTATTTTTCAATATAGTCTCCTGCTCGCCCAACACACTTATTCCAACGATATTCCTAATTAGCAATGCCTTCCTTGTAGGTCGATGAATTCAAGTCTTCGAAATAGCTATTTACAGCAGCGATTACCTCGGAATTAGACGAAAATCTCTTACCGCCAAGCCATTTTCTTAGATTTGGAAACAGATAATAATCGCTGGGAGCCATATCTGGGAAATAGGGCGAATGAGGCACTGAGTCAAATCCCAATTCATGAATTTTGGCCATTGCAATCGCAAACTTGTGGGCAGGTGCGTTATCCTGATGGAAAAGCACTTTTTTCTTTGCCAAATGAGACCGTTTCTCTTTGATTTTGTCGCTTAATTGTTACAACAAATTGGCATAATACTCACCATTTATTGTTTTCCCCTTTTCTAAGTAGTCGACCAAAATAATTCCATGAGAATCCCAAAACACAGTTGCCATAACCTCTCCTGCTGACAAAGCTGTTTTTGCCTTCTTTGGTGGCGGAGAACCTTTGTGCGTTCATTGTTTGTACTGTTCTTTGGTTTCGAGAGTGTAACGGTGGACCCAGGTTTCATCGACGGTTATAAAACGGTGCAAAAAGTTCTTCGGATTGCGGCGAAAACGTGCCAAAAGGTCGCGAGATACAGTTCAGTTTTTGCTCCGGTGTGAGAACCGCGGCACCCAACGCGCCGAGTATTTTTTCATTTCCAATTTTTCAGTTAAAGCTCTGTGCACACTGTCATTTGAGATACCCACTACGTCTGCTATCTCGCTCACTTTTACACGACGGTCATCCAAGACGATACGGTGGGCTTTTTCAATCATATCCGGGGCAGTAGCAGTTTTTGGACGTCCACTACGGGGTTCATCATTTGTGCTCCTACGACCACGCTTAAATTCGGCAACACAGTTTTTAACCGTTGAAAACAAAGGAGCGGATTCCAATAGTGTTGAATTCAGCTCTGTTTTGATTTTGGTTGCTGTTAAGCCTTTCAAATGAAAGTACTTTATCAATGCTCTTAACTCAGTTTTTTCCATTGTGACATATTTACCTTATTATAGGATGATTCTACAGAATGATAAAGAAGATTCCTGCAAATTCGCGCCATCTCTGTGTTAGGCTAGGTAGCTAGCTAACTATCCTCGTATCTATGGCAATTAATCTCTCGTTAAAATTAATTGGATTTGGTAAACTAGGACATTAATGACTGACCCTAAACTTGAATATGTGTAGATTGATTTTTTTCTGTTTCCTGTATAATTTTTTTCCTACTAGGTAGGGGCCAGTAAGGCCCGAGATGGAGCATTTACCCAGTCTTTTAATCTAGGCCTGGTTGAAGTACTAATATTGATAAAATTTGTTCATAAACGCAATGAACAATATACATCAACCACTAATGAGAATAGTACATTAATTAAAAGTAATATGCAAAAGGTAACTATTTTTAAATGGGTAAAAACAAATAGGTGGTTTTTACTTACTTAAAATGGGTACCACTTATGTTACAATAGTAGATTTATATAAAATGTTTTTCATTATTGTGGTTTAGAATTCAGATTACTATGCCAGAAGTTAAACATATCTCTTTATTTATTTTTTCATATTAAGGTATACTGTAGCTACTATTATTATTGTTGCAGTTCGCAAGCAAAAATGAAAACTATTTGTAAAATTACTGGCGAATGAAGGTATTTACGAGTAAGCTTAAGGAAATCCCAAGTCAGAAAATAGAGATAATAATATCCAGAAGAAAATATAAATGTTAAACATAATTTATATTAATTCTAGTAACAAAGTCTGTAATGTCTACTGTACTCTGCGTTTATTGGGGCCACATCCCGCCTTAATAAGTACCGTCCGGATGGCTTCCTTGTTGCAGCAAATGAATGCATAACAATTACTAAGTTTCTATATCATGCGACAAATGACTGGGTGTGGGTAAATTCCGCTACCAAACAGTAAATGGAAATTAGTAGAAAATTGGATGTAATGAGATAAGCAAGCTATTTGTAAAATAACGAACCAAAGGAATTTTATTTTTTCCTTTTTCTAAATGTACTTACTTCCCACGTATAAGAAGAGGTAAGTTCATTCATTCATTTTGAGGAAGATGATTAATACGGGAAGTCTTTAAGCTATTCGCCGTAGACATAAGTATTTAGCAGATTTCAGTTAGGGCCCCCTTAAATTTTAGTATATTATAAAAAACGTATAATTATGTTTATTATTTTCATGTAATACTAGTTCTCTTCCCACACAACAAATTTTCAAGTTTTTGTCGGTTATGTTTTCCATTTACCTTAGTGGTAATTTGTTGCATAATTTAGCGAGTATTTAGACAAAGGGGGTAATTTAACTTAACCGTATGACAAATAAGCGTATCCCATATTCAAAGCGTATTATATAATTAGTTGGTTTACATTTTCCGGAGGTTCGTCCTCTGGTTGCATGGTCATGTCCCAACGTTGTACTTATGTGAACACGGCACATGGATCTGCTACTTGCCTGCCGTAATTATTGATATTATTTCCTTACTCCTATTATTTATCGTCCATTGTAAAGGAAAAAATAAGTACAAAATTATATAGAATTTTTGTAAAAACATATGTGCTGACTTTACGAATGAATGTTATTGTCATTAGCTCTCTTTCTATACATCTACTATACACTCTATATGTGTATCGGTACTTCAACCTGCTGTTCTTTTAAGTTTCACGTACACACAGGGACGGCTTTGGAAATTCTAACTTTATCATTGTCACTCCTTTCTATTAAAATAATACAACCTCATAATAGAAGTGCCGCAGATTCAAACGCCGGCTTAGCTGGTAATTTTTCGTATCTGAGAAAAACTAAACCATACGTACCTTGTCTTCGGATAAGGAAGTAAAAGCTAAGGCTTCATGTCAATGTAATGTTTGGCGTCTAAAGTCGATCTACTGGGGGTGAAATTTTCCCATATTTAGCTAGATTCGGTCGGCTATAGTATCAAAACAATCGCTACCATGGGGTACAAGAACTATTAATCAATTTGGGGTGGTTTAAAGGGGGTGATGTTGGTCATATACCAGAGGTCTATTTCCAAAAACAAAACATTTGAGGTTTTCAATCATTTTCTGCATGTATTTATTTTATTTTGTTCTAAGGGGTAGTCTTGACCTATTTTGTAGTGGTTTAACCCCATCGGGGAGGAGGGTTCTTGGTCATATACCAGAAATCTATTGAGAAATACAAAACATTTGCGATTTTCTATCATTTTTTGCATGTATTTATTGTATTTTAATTTATTGTATTGCATATATTTTTGAGGTGGTTTAACCCCCTCAGGAAGGAGGGTTGTTGGCCATAAACCAACGGTCTATTTCCAAAAACAAAACATTTGTCTCTAGTGCAAGATTTTGAGGGTATATCTGCTTTTCTGAGGTCGGATTCGGTTTCAGCGTCGAAAAGTGCATCCGAATACCATAGTCTCGCTCCCAGGACAGAACATTTTTTTTGTGGGGCTGTGTTATTATCCAATTTGTAAAATTCCTGATGCCCAAGTAGAGACCACTTAGTTATGCCTTATTTGTAATCTCATTCCAGTCATCTAGTACCCAATCAATTAATCCATATGTCCGCTGTTTAATAATATAACGCTTAATGGCATGCCTTAACAATAATCGTTCTGTTTAGCACTCAGAGGCGTTTTAACAGAATTAAACAGCTCTATTCTTATCAATCTTGGATTAAATCTTAAAGTTTGAATGTGAACACTTACAAATTAAGTGGGCTGATTGAAAGTTGATTAATTAATCTAATTAATTTAATTTATTATAACATATGATTCAAAACACCACGTTTCATGGAAGTTGACCAGGAAAAAAACACGTATGTCCCTTATTGAATTGTTTAAAGATTTAAACTACTTGATGCAGCTTACAACGTCCCTATACAAATCTAGACAGGTACTATGAGTACTGTAATGTCTTCTGCGTTTTGGTTGAATGAAGGACTATTTGTTGTTAATAAAAGCTTTATTTTTGTCTTTTTAGGGTGGGAATGTCCTTCAACACCTAACTACCAAAGCACTTGCCTACCTAAGCACATCCTATAACGCCTGCATGAGACAAGGCTACTTCCCCCTAACATGGAAACAAATAATCATGTTCGCCAAACCAGGCAAAGATAAAAAAAAGTAAACAACTACAGGCCAATAAGTCTTCTAACTTCATTATCGAAACTTCCATCCTCCTTCTCCTTTTTAGACAACCGAATCTTTGAAGTCAGGATTAATTCGACTCTGTCCAAAACCAAAAACATCCACGCAGGCGTTCCCCAAGGCAGCGTGCTTGGGCCCATTCTATTCAACATATACATGTCAGATATTCCAGAAACCAACGCTACCCTAGCCACATTCGCCGACGACACGGCCATCTTCACTCAAGCCCCCAAACTCGAACAGGCAGTGACGGCATCACAACAAGCAACAAACAGACTTTCCTCCTGGTTCAAGCAATGGAATTTGGGAGTTAACGCAGATAAGTCCCAAGCCCAGATATTCACGTTGCGAAAAATCAACAATCCCCCAAATGTATTCATCAACAACAGCACAATACCTTGGAAACCAAGAGACTCCGCAGTGAAATAGCTTGGAGCTTACCTTGACACACTGCTCAGCTGGAACTACCATGTCAACTACAAATTAACGCAAAGCTACACCAGAGTAAGAGTATCCCATAATTAATCGTAAATCAACGTTAAAAATCGAATGTACAGTACTACTGTACAAAAGCCCGGTAAGATCTTTAGCATTATATGTATCTCCCGTATGGTACAACACCTCCAAAAGAAATATTCAAAAGCTACAGATACTCCAAAACAAGGTGTTAAGAACAGCAGTCAACGCACCCTGGTATATTCGTAATGCCCAGCTACACCAAGAGTTTGGCGATTCTATACGTAGAAGAATTCATCGACAAATGCACCAATAAGTTTATTACCAACTCCAGTGCGTGTAGTGGTGCTGTACACTACAACCTATTTCAACCTAATATACACATCAGAATGAAACGCAAATTACCACAGGATATTGTTCAGCTTAACCCCTAGTAAAACTAAATGTTACTATCACTATTGTTTACTGTTACTGTTACTATTAGTAATCTAAGAGACAGCTAGTTAGTTTCAGTATATCATAGTCTAGTTATTGCATTATTGTACGAGTACATTATGTATAACAAACCATTATTTATTGATCTGGCCACAAACTAAATTAAAAAAAGGTGAGAAAGAACACTTGAATTCTTTTGTTTCTGAACTATTTTTCTGACTCCGTTTACAGTTCGTTGCTTTGGATACTCCAAAAATTATCCAATGATGGTGATCATTACATGTATTCCTCCCCCCATTGTTTTTGAGTTTTTCTCAGTAGAAAAAGTCTCTATCAGTTTACCATTAGAACAAGATTGGGAAGAACTAGTGAATGTACGCATAAGGTGCGGTTGTGACTGTAAAGCAACTTGATAGATATGTAAAAAACTGCGTTTTTTTCTTGGAATGGTTTTACAATTGATTAAAACTAGGACCGGGCTCTTAATGTTAACGTCAGTTACAATTATAAGAACCTAATCTATAGAAATGAGTTATTAAGAATAACGTGAATATCGAATAAGATAATTGAAAAAGCTTAAAATTAAGACAGTGGATTCTTAACTTTAGGGCTTGTTACTAAATGTGAATAACTCTAAACTACAAAACTTAACCTAAGAGGAACGTGTGATGACTCTGATGAACTTGTAGGTTGTTGGTTCGATCATATATATGCAACATAAAAGCAAAATTGTAAATATTTGTACACAAAATGTCTAATAGGTAACAAAATTTGAAAAGGTTGAAAATATTCTGTAATAAAAAAGCATTATAAAAAAATAAGCAGGCTTTAAACGATTTAAAGATACTATGCCAGTCTTTCCATAGTTCTTTAAGACCATGTATTTATCTGTTCGTGAAATAATCTCGAATGGGCCCAAGTAAGCGGGTTTTAATCCCATGGTTTTGGAATCATTCCTTACAAAAATATGTGTAAAAACATGTGTACAATCATGTATCTGGAGCGGAAATATTTTGTTTGATTCATTTGTTTCATAAGTTGTTCAGCGAACAAAGAAGCATTGGCTGTATCACTTTTATGGTCTTCAAAAAATTCCATAGATAGTTTGAGTGAAGTGCCGTAAAGTATTTCGGTCGGAGTTACTTGGAAGTTGGAGTTTACGGCAGCGCGTAGTCGTAAGAGAATCCAAGGTAAATGATCTAACCTATTCCTTATACCGGTAGTTCTAATGGATTCTTTTAGAGTCCTATGAAAGCGTTATACAACACCTTATTGGTTTGGATGTTGAATATTTGTCCTAGGGTGTTTCGTTCCTATAGAGGCGAGAAAAGATCTCCAAGTCCAAGTGAAACAAATTGGGGTGCGTTGTCTGTTACCACAGTAGATGGTATTCCGTATCTGCTGATCCAATGGTCCACAAATGCAGTAATAATACTTTCTACAGCCGTGTCTTGAATTGGAATACATTCTGGCTAAAATCAGGTTCTTCTTGTCTTGTTAGGGTGAGAATGAATGCTTGACTCCGTTTACATTTTGTTGCCTTGGATACTCCAAATTATCCAAGGCACCGGTGATCATCACAGTACCTTATATCCCGACGGTACTGTGGCTTTTGAGTTCTCGTTGATGGATTTCTTCATACTCTACATATACTGTTCAACAATTAACGATTCCTAGAATCCCGTGGCACTATTCCGTGATTTTGATTTTTTATTTATGTATCCTAAAGGTACGTTTGAGGTATCAGATTACACTAGTTCGTATTGTAGACAAGAATTATTGAAATGACGTTGCCTGTGGCGCTCTATAACGTATTTTGAAAATATTGTTATGGACCTAATTCGGATATTCAAAGTTACCCGGTATTCTCCCATCTTCTCAACAATTCTCAATTTGACTTAAAATTGTTAACGATTCATTCAATGATTATTATTTTATTTTCAAAGTAAATTACTAAACAACGACGAAACTTAATAATAGTAAAATTACAACCACAAATAAACTACGATTTTCATTTGTTATATACATACCTAAATAAAATTCCTGTTCCTGTTTCTAAATATGTTATTTATTTTATTTAATGATCAACCCAGAAACTTTTGTATAAATAATTTAAATACATATAAAAGATCATCAACTTTCTTTCACACTAATTCCAGGCTTAGGATTGACAGCAAAGTTGCCTTGTTTAGAAGTTTTTTAAGATGTTTTTTAATTTATGGTAATTTTGTAATTTTGTACAACTTTTTAAACATATTCTAATTTTCATCGCTTTCTCCATAGTCATCAGCATTTCAGTGCTCGCACACTGAAAAAATTGCTTTTAAATTAAAAAATGCAGGTAACTTCAACATTTTTCAAAGTATTCTTTAAATTTAAAACTAGCTCTATTTTTGAGAGTGTTTCTAATTTTTAATTCAATGTAGTGTGCATGTAAATCAAAAACTTGTTTAGGTGGTTAATTTAAATAGTTTTATTGCTAATTGAAAAGTAAAATAAACGTTATTTGAATGGTAGATGTAATTAATTTAAAAAAGTCTGCTGCTTTCAAGCAGAAAGTACCAATATTTACTTTTAAGTGCAGTGCTGTTATATGAATGTCAGGTTGTTTTTTATTTAATAATATGCTATTTCGCTTTTAAATACAACATTATTTTAAGTTAATGGTGTTAAATGCAGAACATTGCTGCATTGAATGTATTATATTTTTTCAGTAAAAAACAACTTACTGTTATTAATGCTTTATTGACATCAAAAAACATTAAAAAACATTTTCTGGTAAGAGGACTTGTGAAAAAAGTTAATGATTCTAATAATATATTATTTGATGGTGATCCTACTTCATAGGCTAGATAATGTTAATTAAACATTTAATACTAATTTCAGTTACAGTTGTTTAAGATAATATCTATTATTTTATATAGCACGCTTCCTGAACGATCAGGTTTTTAAAAATTCATGCAGTAGTTCAGGCACTCTTTGTTGGGGTTCCTTTCCGTTCCTCCATATGCAGTGGTTTCAATGGTGGCATTTAGAAATTTTCAAAACGTTCTTATTGAAAACTAGCACTTGCGCTAACATAAAACACTTGTTGCGAATTTCGTTCCATTTTGTTCGGTACGTAAAACAACGACTAACTAACTTAACCGTGTGCACGTTTTAATGATATAAATGAAAATGCCGGATTAACTCAAATTTAAAGAATTAGAATATCTTATTTCAAAAACATTTATTTGTGCATGGAACGGCTTATACTTTTATTTTAAACCATACGCAGTTGACCTCAAGTCACATCTTTACTTAAAAAGTTATCATTAATATGTATAACAAGAGCACGTACACTTCAATTTAAAGATTTTATAAGTAAATCATAAGCAATGCAACTTATAATTGAGAAATATGTCTAATAAGTCTTGATTTCAAAGTAAAATTAAATACTACATACCTTGTTTTGAAAACGTATATTTTGTTTTAACTAGTAGTAAAACATTTTTATTTTAAATACTACCCCTCTTGAAATTTAATATACCTGCATTTAAAAGATTCAACATTTAAATAAAGAACGCTTTTGCAGTTCAAAGAACGAATTTATAATTAACATAAAAGTAAAATGGATTTCAAATTAAAAAATCAGTTAAAAGTAGTAAACAAAAACAGAATCTAGCTATTTCGTTTAAAACTAGTTGCATTTTTAAACTCTATGACGAATAAATATAATTTTTCCAAACGGGGTTTTTTTTGTTTAACGCCTCTTTCCAAATTCTTTTAAATTTCAATGTGATTGGCTGTGTTTCATATTATTGGATTGAATAGCAGTGATACGGAGGAAACCGATTTAATTTAATTTCATGGCCATACGTTAATCCCAACTCATCTAGAATGTATTTTGTACTGGCTGATGAAATCTCAATAGCTTATTAATGATGTCACTTAAATTGAAAATTAACAGTATGCTTGTTTAAACAATAGCCCAATGATTTATTAATAATATTTATGAATAAAATCCTATAAACATATAGTTTGGATTTAAAAATTAAAATCGAACGGTGTTATTGTTAATAAGTGCGATCGGTTTAAAAATAAAGGTTGTGAATCGCTGACCAAGGATCAGCTGATTTGCTTGCTTGGAAGTGTTGTCGTCCATTGTTACCTTTATTTTTTTATATGTAGTAAAAATAAGGGTTAAAATCCTATTCAATGTTGATAATCGTTTACTTGCTTATTTCAGTTTTGAAGGTACTACTTAAACTGCATTGAAAACTGTGTAATAGAGAATCATGCAATGACTTTCCGTCTTTGTTACACAATTTTGAGATGAAAGTATACTCAGGGACAGGGATCATTCTCAACAATACGGAGATTAGCTATCATCTTGGCACTATTGGGGTTTGATTTTGTCTTGCGACATTTTTTTCTGTACAAGCGCCATCTAACGTCATGAGCTTTGATGTAACAATAAGCTATTGCCGGTTTGCCGTTTGAAAGAATTCAGACAGTACAGTTATTATAATAGTTATTTGTTGTAAGAACGTTCATTACCGGGTTTGTGTGAAATTCCTTAAGCTGTTGACGAATAATGAGTTTTCTCGATCTCAAATTTACATTGAAACTATATACATTATAGTATTCTAGGGTCTTCGATTTAGAATGTAGCTTTGTAATTTGGGTTGAGTTGAACTGCGGCTAAGAACTTTGATTCAAGATGAGGTTCTTACAACAAACTAACTTTGGAATGTAATGGTTTATGGTGCTATACAAATAGTGCTTTGGGGTTCAAACACCGACATTATTTTGTGAATGTAAATTGCAAACCCGCTAAAAGCATAGACGATCATTTAAAATATAAATTCTTATTTATTTGTACGGTTGTACATGAATTGTAGAATATGAAATGTTTGAATTGAAGTCACACGCGTTGTAGCACCTTAGAGAAATATTGTTGAAAAAAAAACTGTAAATTGATTGCATTTTTTATAATTAGGAATTGTTTTTGGGACAGAAGAGGGAAGAATAATCTTATTCTTGAGCCAAATTGACATTTAACAGTTTTATTTCAATCTGGAAGCAGATTTTATCAACCATTACCAAACATAAATATTATTATTTATATTCCTGAGCTGGAATAGCATTTTTTAGAATCTAAGCTTCAGATTAGAAAGGAATCCAAAAAATCGAAAATAGCCAACCAAATAGGTGTTACAGCCATATACTATACCCAAGCAGCATCTAAGTAGCAGCAACTGAGATTTGAACTTTGATTAAAGAGTTGTTACGTAACTGCAACTAAATTTATGACTTTCTAGGTTTAATTACTTCAATTCGGAATATTTTAGTAATTGTGCAGTTGTTTATACTATTTATCGGAACTATGTAGTTCCATTACTTCTAAGTAACTTTTAAAGTATATGGAACGGTATTGCCACATAGTATAATTACCTTAAAGTCGTTGCAACTTCAAAGTTGGTATTACGGTTGTAGCAGTAACTTTCACGAAGCTACTTCAAAGTTTTTAAAACTTTAAAGTAGTACTGAAAGTTCCTGCCACCTACCTGGAACTATTGTTTAACTCTTTGAAGTAACGGAACCTTTCAGTAGTATTGAAAGTATAACTTACGTTTGTGCTACCCAGGAGAATCACTTTAAAGTAATTTTTCATAAATTACCCCATCTCCATATTTACTTGTGAAATGTTGGAGGCCATTAATCAATTTGCAATTTGTTATGATTGTAATTAGATCTTTTACTACATAACCTTCAATAAAAATAACAAATTGGTGCCAAATTGTGCCTTTGGAATTGTTATGTATGTAAATTGAAGTTGACAACATTTATTTGTAGTGATGTACCTAGCCAATCCTGGCCCGTCCGTCAGTACCACTTGAGTCGACTTGGACGACACACATCTTGTACAGTGTATGCATTGTGTATGTAATGCTACCCGCTCACTCAATATTAATAAAGTTAATTAATGACAATAATTGAGTAGCTTTTATTTAAACACATAAAAGAACGTAACAGAAATAATGTCACAAACGGAAATTACTTCGCATTAAATAATTTATAATATAATATATATTATTCCGTTAGTGCAAATGTTACGCCAAGGTTATGTTCCCGTCTGCAGCAACGCACGTTGTTCGACCATCTGCGCGGTCAGCTGTGATCACGCAACCCACGACTTGGAAGCAGCTGTACATTCCTGTGCATTCTTTCGTAGAAGCGCTCCCGCTTCGCCCACAACTGCATTAGTTGGCATGCAACATATCCGCCTACGGTACTCCGTATATGCGGGGCAATCTACACGATTTACAAACAGGTGCACATTCCTTAAGAAGAAACTACCACACTTCCGCACAACCTACAGATTGGTGCCAGGCACCAGCAGCTCGAATGCCAACTACCCACAAGCCTGCAACCAGGAAGCGTGAACTTCCTTAGTTTCATACTAGGAACTCCAACCCACTGATTCCCACTACGATGCTAATATCTTCCGCGTTCAGCAGTATATAACCAGCTTGCTTGAGCTGTTCAATTCAGTCAGTGAGATGGCTCAAACACTACATCTACAAGCAAGCTGGTGAGTACTTTTTAAATTATCTAATGCTTAGTCTGCTTAGTTGAGTGGGTGCGCTAAAACCCACTCTGCTTTAGTTATGAGAGTTGTGTCCAGGCTTCCAGGCTTAGTTGTAGATCACGAGGAGTTTAACTCCTACGCTTAGTTTATAGACCTAGTGCTAGAGCAGGGTTGGTTCCGACCACCCTCATGATTGTATTAGCTTAGGAGGACATGTACGTCCTCACGATGATAAGCATTATGTGAACCTTGTACTCTCTTTATTGTTATTAGTATATAGTTGTTTTCTACGACTTGTGTTTATTTTTCCTCTACCTCTGACTACGTCCTCCAGTCACGAAAACCCCACGTGACAATAATATAAAAATGTTTTCTATCATGTGTATCAACTTATAAGTATTTTTATCATATTTTATTAGACATTTTTTATTAAAAAATATATTTTATTTTATTTTATGACGTTTCATCATCACGTGCAACAGAAAAGTTGCAATTGTTTATAATTTTGATTTACTGGAATAATAAAATAATTAAACAATTTATCGCTCTTTGTATTATTAAGTACGTATTACAAATAAAATAGTAATCCATTTTGTGACACGATCGCAGCATTAGTATAGAAAATGATAGAATATTTGTTAAGTTGCAAGAGTAAGAGAGAGTAACCATGCGACACGATGTGTCAAAGAGAAAAGAGAAGAGAAAAGAAGTTCCACGAAAGTAGCAATTACTACGCCGCCACGTATCTGCTACCCAAAAATTGTTTCCCATTTTGATTCCAGGCACGCAAGGAAACCGAAGCATGTACATGCTTGTGACTATTGGCAAAAACTTTATAGTTCCACTGGTAGTTGCTGGTACGTTGCGATGACTAAAAATGCAGCTTGGGTACATCCTTGCATTCCTATTTCTAGCCCCATGGATGCACTGAAGAGTCTTTTCAACCCAAGACTTGTAATTTTCATAACAATGCTATATAACTATGTGAAAATTCTTTTGTGTAAGGGGATAGCTCCCCAAGAGAAAATCATCGGTGTGTCACTGTCTAGACCCATATCATGTATTTTTGTATTACAAAATCTGTCAAAATCTGTTTGCTGTCAGATGGCTGTCTGCAGATTTAAATAAGTTTACTAAAATATTAGAACCTTATGAAGTGCATTGGTTAATGATTACCACGTTAAGCCGACCCTGTACATTACAAAAAATGTCATGCCATGAAATTACATTCATAACTTTCATGAGCTCTGTCCATATTTTTTTTCTTAATAGCATCAATTTAAAACGTTTAGATATACCGCTAATTTGCTTTATAATATTTTAATAGTTCTTCCTGGAAACAGTTTTCATTAATTTTAACAAAATTGGTAAAAAACAAACCACGTTTTCATTGATGAATTCATTCTTAAATAATGCCTTCAAAAGGTCAAATGAATTGTTAATATCCTCACTGTAAATTGATTTATGGATTTATAATTAGCTTGTGTCACAAACGATAAAGATTACTTTAGAATCGATTAAAGAACAACAGTTAGTGAGTATTTAATCGTTAGTTTCAAGACCTTTTAATTAGTGATTACTACTTACAAGTAACACTACTGCAATTAGATAAAATACAATAATTATATGTTAATTACTGATACTTATTAATTTTGCATGACAAAAATCATAGAGGAATAATAATAAAGCAAATGAATAAACCTTCAGTGCATAACGTATACAAGGAGCTACTGTTTGCAATTAGAATAATTTGAAATTAATTTTTAATTAGGTTTCACGGTTTCTAATGAATATAATATCAACAAGTCTTCCAGAAATAGCGTATTTGATGAACTGTACTGTATATTTTATGTGCTCGAAAGTACAAATAGTTGGGCTTATTTTAATGTGAACTTTCTTCATTATGATTCTGACGTATAAAATTAATCTATTGATATTGATAATGTAGGAGTTAAGTAATAGATCTGTCACAGAATTAAGAGAGACGTTTGTATTATGGACATTATGGGTATGTCGCACAGTGGGACGAGGTAACAAAAAGTCATCAGGACATGTAGCAAAGATCAAAATCGTAGGTACACTTTTTCACGAATATTACATCAAGGAACATAAAACTATGTGACATTATATACACGGTGCTTCAGTACTCAATGATCGGACTTTGAGTATAAGCTTCTCTGGTTATTAGAAATATAAAACCTTAGTAACTTTTTTTGATTAAATGAACTTGAAAATTTCGAAAATTTTGACCGACGTTTTCAGAAAAGTACGTATAATTGATGCAGGTCAGTGTAGTTAAGTCGAATAGAAATAAATGCAAGATCTTTAGAAATTGACACCATCAGTAAAAACGTGACATCTGTTTAAACAAGCACAAGGATGCAAACGACGCACATTCCATTTTTTAGATGTTAAAACAAAACAATCTATTAATCCGGGGGATTCCCCTTTATTCTAATAGTAAACCCAGACAGAAATGACATCATTCTAATACTGACCCATTATTAAAACCTTATTATTCTTTTTGATGGTTTAATTCAACGACCCTGAATGATTGATGGATTTGTTTACATAGTCAAGTACAAGTACTGTTACGTTTTATTACTAAAAGCTGCAGTGTAAGGGGTTTGAAATTTGTTATCATTTGAGAAACCAAATAGAATCCGGTATCTCCTCGATCTTGACCTCAAAAGATGTGTTTATTCACAAACCTGCAGTATTGTATTACACATAGGGGTTAATGTGCCTATTAAAAGAATTTGAAATTGTCTTTTTTAGTAATCAGAAACAACACAAAACAAAAATACCATTTTTGAAACAATATCTATCGAGAGGTCGTTCTCAACATGTTTTGTTTATTTAATTCTGTTTATCTGTTGCTATTCTACGAAACACTTGGCCAAAATAAAGACGTTTTTATTACTTTATTACGCTATCCTTGCACATTCTAGTAGTATTGAATATCTGCTTGAACTTTTAAAATATGTGTCATGTGCACTCATACTATTAAATTTAAAAACATTAGGCTGAACTTCGATGCCGTTTTTCTCCAAAAGTATAGAAATACGAGAAAAATGGTATATAGGAATTTTCTTTCTTTAATGGTTATCTAACCACTGGTAGAGTCCGATTACTCCGTAATGACTCACCGTGGATAATGGTGTCTCCTAATTACACGTTGTATTTGACTAATTGCCAATACGTATTTCGGTAACGATATTACTTTTTCTCGGATAAAACCCTCTCGGACGGTATTATGAAGGTCAAGACAGCAGTTCAAGTATATTAGCTTGAATTTCTACATGTTTGTTATATTATTATCTAAGAGAAAGTTGTTTGTTATAAAATAACGAATATCTTGTATTTGGACACTAACTCCCATCACCCTCCGTTAACTTTTACCCTCGATTTAGAGGTCTTTTTGTTAATTTTCTAAAAACACTATCAGCCGGAGTAAACGATTAGAGTGTCACTTCAAAAACAAAATCTTTATAAAAAATAAGGAGGGTACCCGAACAACAACCCTCGTCCTAGCTCCAACGTTAAAGCAACAATATTACAAAATATTGGAAGGATATAACACATGGCAACTATAAATGACATTATTTCTATAAATGGTTGATGACTGATGAATAAGAGAACAAATCGCGGTCACTTTTTTATCCAAGTACTGCAAACATATTGTTGAGATTTGATGTTCTCACTTACCACAAATGTACGCTTGTGTATAACAGTGAGTGCAAAAACCAATTTTATGCTCTACAAATGTACAAAAGCGCACTATGTTTCCATTCTTTTTAAATAATTTATAACAATCTTCTTTTAATAAATGGTTATAACAATTATTTTAATCTGTTGTTATAAAAAGTAAAAATTGATTAAAAAATTATTAAAAATAAAGTAATTATAAGAAAATTTAGTAAAATTAGTCAAAGAATTATTTAGACATCGGATTACTAAACCTGAAAAAATCGAAAATAATTGAATTTAGAAACGCACAAAATTTGGTCAAACAAATCAGTATTAATTCTATGAAATTTTGAAGCTATTTGCGACAAGCTGGCTTATGTTTTGTTAGAATTATTAACAGATTTAATTTAATAGTTTATTAATAAAATAGATTATCATTAATAGATTAATAAATTTAAGCATCCCTGCTAATGCAAGTAGTTTGGTGTATAAGCATAAACTGTCAAATCTTCATTGAGTCATACTCATTCTAATAATTATAAAATGTATATGTACAGTTTTATTTAAGTAAAACAACAAAAAATTATTATAAAGAATATACAAATTGTCACATTAAAAATTACAATATTGCTACAAAATTAAATAAAACTAAAATTATAATAATACAGTTGCATACAAACTCACCTACCTTTAACTTAAAATAATTGCTCCGGCTAACTAAAATTGTTGTGAAGCATGGAACTGTTCACAAAATTGAGACTCTTAGGCGAGTCGCTTCAATAGAGCACTAAATAATTATATACATCTAGGAACACAGTAGTATGCAACAAATATGAAGCATTTCTTTTATTTTAATATAACACAAATTCATTTAATTAACAACAAAATAAAAATAAGAAAAATAATAAAAGTTGGATACCATAAACTTTGAAATAGCAATTCCAAAACAGTTAATGATTTTTATCTGAGGAGTAATATTTCTGGCATCAACATAATTCTTAAGTAATAAAATTAATTAAAACTATTGTTAAATGCCTCACGTTTAAACATTTCAATGTTTGGCGCCATCAGCTTGCCAACTGTATTGTTATAAACTCTGCAATTCCCTACTTTCATATGGTTGATATAATATATATGATATATGGAAGATATAAGGTCAAACACCTATTTAAAATAAAAAATTCCATTTCTTAATAAATCAATGTCACTTTAACAACTTTAAAGCATATTAATACTATTATTAATATTTTTTTTTATTTCACGCCTACACTACGGGGGAACCAACAGCTAAGGTCATATGTCCCCCATCTAACATGCAACACGAATACACACACCGATAGTTGAGGTAGCGGAATTTTTTCAATTAGAAAAATCTCGTCGCCCCAAGTGGGACACCCACGACACTTGGAAAACGAGTGATGCACTGACACCATTCGCCCACCGCCGGCCCCATATTATTATTATTATTATTGTATTCACAGAACTTTGCTGATTATTAAAGCACTTTAACTTTTTTCAAAAATAATGGTAACCTATAAATTGTGACATCTTTGTTCACATGTTTTCTGACTCACAGCGTAACCTTAACCTTAAAGATGTTAAATAATAAAGGATTTGTTACAAAAATGGCCGAGCTTTTATATCTCTCTAGTAAACAAATGAAATCTACTGGAAATCTTTGGTAAAACAAAACAACTTTGACATTTGCTTTAAACCATAACCAAATTATTGTTTATAAATATTTACAATTCCTCAAACTGATTATTTAAACTAATAACTTTTGAAATTCCCTATCCATAGATATATGACATTCATGTTCACAGTACAAAATAAAGCCACCATTGATTGTCGATGACATCTCATTTTTAGACAATTTTCACTTAACTAAAACTAACTTAATTACTTATAAATACCTCTTCACACCTTCCTATCATAACAAATTTAAACTTTACATATTAACAAATTTTGCACAAGAAGAAAATTTAATGAAATCAAAATCCCTTTAACTTGAAACATATTTACTTTTTAATAAAAAGCTCAGGTAATGTAGCAAATACTTGTATACCTCCCTATTACAACACACGTTGTCTGTTTTAGGTTAAATCTTGCATTAACTATGGCCTCCATTTAATTGCGTTATTCGATCATCATCTCACATCGTTGGTTGAACTAACTTAAGAAAAACCTAAATTCTAAGGAAAATCAAGTTTTCAAATATCCTTTTTCTAACTGATTGCGTGCTAGTATGCATGTTAACTATAAAAAACTCTTTTATAGCTTTTTAAAAGATAAATTTTTCAAAATAATATTTTTGATAGTGAGGTTAGGCAACCCATGTAACGTGTCTTTGAAAATATCAAGACAATATGTATAAGACTAATTAATTTGACTATATTTCGGACGAAGAAGAGTCGTCTCACCCTAATGATTGTAGAATCATCTTGCCGCCGGGCAATATGAGCGCAATTACCCTTTAGTGTATTTTTCTTCTTATTAAGTACGTAAATGATAAGAATCTTCGTTTAATAAATGATTTTTACAATTATGTATTTTAACCTATTGTTATAAAAAGTAAAAATTTGTAAAAAATTATAAAATAATACCCTTTCATACCTAGCTCACCCGAAGCTCTAGAAACAGTCAAGTACGCGCTTGCTTGTGATACGAGTTTTAGAAATATGATATATTCTATTCAAATATTGTGTATTTTTGTAGGGAGTGTCTTGGCTGTTTCTGTTCGGTGAACAAAGTATCGTATGATTATTTACTTCTACTGCCCTAGTTTTTGTGAACTGTACAGAATAGCGCCAATGTATCTTGAGTAGCGCTAATGGAGACACAGCCACCTGTGTCAAGAAAATACGACGCGCTGACACCGCTAAACAGAGCCCCATAGTACACAGAAAATGTTAGGTTAGCGTACGCTATTATTATTTCTTGTGGTTGCAGTTATTTTAAGTATTACTTAATAACATTTATAAGAAGAACACAGAATGGGCATGACAGTTGCGAAGTAAATGTCAAAAATAATGGAAATAAATAATTTCATATATAGCTTGTTAATTTCATGGCAACCCAGATCTAAAGACTTTTTGATCATACTATACATATATGTAGTAACTGCCAGCTGTCAAAGTTATATTTACGAATATTAATTTTGTTTTTCTTATCTTATAATTGCAAAAATAAAAAAGAATGACTAGGTTTTTTAATTGTTACTTTAACATAGATTTGGGGGGATTTTGTTTGTTAAGATTTTTTCTCCCAATGCAGTAGGTGTAGGCTAATTTTGTTGGAAGGTTGGCCCCTAATCGCACCATGCACTTATTCTAACCGTTTAAAACATTAAAATACTTCTAAGATCAGAGGTAAGGATTTCTATTTTTAAAGCCAAACAGAAAATATTCATTTGGGTACTACTTACGAAAATAGTTTTTCTGCAGAAATAAATTGATACTGATTTTTTTGAAATTAAGTGGTGATTAAATCCCAAAAATAGTTTTCCAGTGGTATAACAATTGACATATGTGAAACTATAAATACTACTAAATTCAATTGTGCAGCCTCCCTGTCTTAGCCACTATATATTATTCTTAATTTCTTAACAAATCAATGTGCAAGGTACTTTTCCTTCTAGATGAAAAAAAACATATCATTACTATTTTTATATCAGACATTAAAAAAATGGTTGAAATTATCGACTTGTGTCTAAATTGTCAACTATTGTAAAAGTGCCTGAAAAGATTTTGTACCAAGATATGACAACGTTTTCAAATCATACTGATTACATATATAACGAAAAAATCATTTAAGAATTTAGGCTACGTTAACCAACAAGATTTTTTTTAATATTCAATCCGTAAAAATTTATGTATTTGTAAAATTATGTAAAAATCTGTATTTATTTTTTGTTTACATTATTTTAATTTAGACTAGTCCTGTGTGGAACTCACACTATCAAATCTAAATTAAAACTTTACTACATATAAGTACAGATTTTTATTTCGTTAAGGTTAAATATAATATGCCGACTACCTACGAGAAACTTCGCAAATAATTGGGATTACATATTAACATAATTCTATGCACCAAAGGTAGTCGGTTTTTTTTTAAGATTAAAACTAACTTTTATAACTAGTAAATATATGTCTGAAACAAATGTTATAAATAAATGTTATAAATGCCAGTGAAATAAAACAGCTGCCTAGGTTACTAGATCTCTCATACGCAAAGGACAATAGCATTAGGGAATTAGCCTAGGACAAATAGCATTTACGAATGAAAAAGTAATAACCCTAAAAAAATTTTTTCGTTCGGAAATAAATATGTAGTACAATTTCATTTTTCGCAAACGTCGACGGAGAAAGATATGTGTGTTGTAATGATCTTTGAGAATATAATAAGAACGTGCTATTCGCTTTTTATTACCCACGGTTATGCTATTTAAGATTTTATTATCTTTTAATCATGATCTCAGGGTCTTATAAATCTATATGTGGTTTTATTTTATCTATTTTGGGACTTGTAGTTTAAATGAGTCCTTAACTGGGTTCTTGATTAACAACTAATTTTTTTATTTAATAAAAATTTTATACGATGGGATTGGCATTAGTTTTGTTTTAATGAGATTTTTAGTCTATGGAACTTTATAGTGACCATTTTTCTCCCATAATTGTCAAACTTGACAGATGAATTTACTTAACTTATACCACTCTATGCATGAATACCATAAAATGAAGTAAGTGTTAGTTTTATCTCTTTTGGTATATAAATTATATTTTATTTATTTTTTTTTATTTGACGCCTACACTACAGGGGAACCAACATCTAAGGTCATCTGTCCCCCATCTAACATGCAACACGAATACACACATCCATAGTTGAGGTGACGGAATTTTCCAATTAGAAAAATCCCGCTGCCCCAAGTGAGATTCGAACCCACGACCCTTGGAACACGAGTGATGCACTAACACCACTCTTCCACCGCCGGCCCTATAAATTTTATTTATTTGGTGATTTCTTTCAGAGCATATAGTAATTCACTTACGGTTTTTTCAGGGATCTGACTTTTAAGGTAGATATTCACTTTTATAATAAACCTTCTTTGTTTGTAGCAACACTGTTAAAACTTTTATATAGAACAAAAACAGTAAACATTTTTTTTCTTTATTTATTCATAAAAACACTTTTTTCACAACACAAACCTGATGAACTGATGTGTGTTTTTCTCTTCTTTCAGGTCCTGTCTGCCGTGAGTGGTTTAGTTGGACCCCTTCACTGTCATTGCCGATGCCCTGCAACTCAGCCTCCGGTTTCGATGTCTGGGGGTTGCTGAGACATGTAGGTAACTTTGTCGAAAAGTTTATTTTACCTTCATAAGTCAATTTGTATTATTGACATTAATTTTCTATTTTTTTCTTTTCAGTTTAAATTGTATGCGCGGCTTCTTGATGGACACTGTTGTCTTGACTTCTCGCCTTCAACACCTCATAACCATTGGTAAGTTTTGAGAATTTATGTAATTTTCTTCGTATTCAACTTTCCTCTTATGTTTTAATATTATATATTAATAAAAACTCGTTGTAATATTTAAACACTGGTTTAACATTTATTTTAAGATTTTTAACAAATTTTTATTTTTTTATTTTTTATTTTAAGAAAAACAAGATGTAGACATTAGGTATGGGATACATAATGTCTACATCTTGTTTTTCTAAATTTTATTTTCCAACTTTTTATATTTTCTTTTTCTAATCTCGATATTAACCTTCCTTGGTTATTCTTTGGGTTATACCCATTGTGTTTACCTTGAATCCATGGAACATAATTAATTTTCTATATTACTTAGTATCATTACAATTAATCGTAAAATATTATCATGTGGTCTAGGCTATATTGAAATTATGTTGTTATATGAATTGAATTTTATTTATTGTTATAAAATTATATATTCATTGTTCTTTTCTTATTGGTACTAATTACAGTTTATTTTTCAAAATTAAACTGCAAGTTAACTTATACTTATACTATCTCTAAACAGTTCTCTTATCTAAATTTCAATCATGTATGGATACCAAAGTCAATAAATCTCCCTTCATCCTGAATTCTTTTGATAAATTAATTTATGTGTCTCGACCAGTGTTTCTTAAACTTTTTGGTCCGCGACCCCCCTTTTATACTTAAAAATTTCAAACGACCACCCACCACCACCCCCGAAGAATGGGTATGCGTAGGAAAACATCCCGGAATGGGGAGTTTAATTTAAATTCAGAAGGAGTTAATTTTTTGACAGTTGTATGAAGAGTAACTATCCTAAACATGAGTACAGATTGCGACGCGCCTCTGATATGTAGTGTTAAATGCCAAATGAACGTATTTTCGATTCGTATTGTTTATTCAGGTGGATATGATTCATTTCTTGTATTTTTGGTTGAACTTTTTAGCGAACACCGTTACAAATGACAACGTTGTTCTATCATCGTTTAGGCGGGAAGCTCAGGGGATTCCCCAATAGCGCACAAATTTTTGAATGTTATGTTCAGGCTCGTAATTAAATATTTATAAGGTTATTACTCGAATTCTTAGAAAGTCAACATATAAACATAAATATTTTAAATGTACAGAAACGATAATGAATCTCTTTCGTAACCTCATTCAGTTGTATAGGCATTAAAATTATTCGTTGAAGTACAATTTCCATTTTATGCATGAACATAAATATTGTAACGTTCTTTTTAAATAACACTAAAGGTGCTGTTTTAATTGTCTATTATTAAGAAGAAATATTTACGCTAACACTAATTACAAACACAATTATAAACTATTAACAAACTTAAACTAGATTATCTACAGACTTTTTAATTACAATATTTATTTCCAACATTTATCTCGTACTAATTCACGATGCGCGTATTCAATTCACTGGTTGACTAATGACTGCTCCCTTCCTTGCGCGGCGGCGTTATATAGGCATACGTCCACGCTCTGGACACTCTCGAACAATCCGCCGACAGTCTCAAACATTGTAGATGCGACGCACAGAGGTTCAAAACTAATATTTGGCGGGATTTTATTAGAAAAAGTTGTTGTTGAATATTATTATAAAAACCCCCCCTTTTGCAAAGATGAGTGCACCAATAAGAAGAAATCATAATTTCTTTTCGAAAAAACAACACATTTGGCCAAAGAATAGGTAGAAATCTTGTAGTTGGTACTATATGGTTGTATTTGCAGTACTTAGTTATCGCTTAGTGGTTGAGACATCGCTACAAGTGATTTCATTTTTTTTATTACAGTGTTTTGTTTTTGGCGCTATGGTGGAGGTAGCTAATAGTACGTACTTTCATTTAATAATATATTTCAATATTTTCTAGTAAATATTAACACTATAGCGACTTGTTAGTTAGTCTTGTTATCTCAAATTCAAATTTTATGTCAATTTATTTAAGATTTCCTAAGGTTATACTTTTTTGGGCCTTGAAAGGCCGTCATAAATTTACTTTCATAGTATTCATCAAACATCAACACACATACAAATACTAGAATCTTTGTCAGCACCTACCAACTCTTTGTCTTATGTCTATTTCAGAATTAAAAGCAGATATAGCGCGAAAAGGACTTTTCTAAATTTGGCGCAAAAAAAGATAGATACCGAAAAGGCCAACTGCTGTTTTCAATTATATTATTGTAAAATATCATTTTAAAGATTCTGATGATAAAATTTCTTCGTTGGTACAAAAAACATTGCTTAGTTTTGTAATAATAATGATAATAATTACTACTACCCATTACCTGGCGATCCAGGCCCTAGAAGCTCCCCGGGAGGGAGAGGTGATTATTATGACTTACAGATGGTACAGCTTAAACTCCATACTTGGTTTTTGGCTTTTAACCAGATTCGATCCCGGTCCGCCTGGGTAAGAGACTATCCCGCTAGCCGCTACACTACCAAGACACTACCAACCCTGAAGGACCATGTTTGTTTGTGGAGCTTTGTCTAGTTGTTTTCGGAAACTTAATGAAATCTTCCGTAAAAACTAATTTAAAGAATTAAACTGAATTTTTTTCTGTCAGTATCACTTCCTCCCCTACAGTTCTTCAGTTAATGATTGCTAACACTCCTAATTGTATTTTTGTGTCCTCATTTACATTTGTACTTCCTGAATTTGATAACCGACGCAGATATTAATATTCTATCAGTGTTCTTTTTTACAAACAAAACCACTCTATTTTATTTATACCCGCTTATAGTTTACCACAAAAGACCAAAAACAGATTTTTTCAATTTGTCGAGCGGATGTCGTAACATGGACACATTGTTGTTACTATTGACCAAGCATATAAAACCAACTTTACATTTTGCATTGTTTGTCTATTTACGTATAAGTATTTTACGATGTCCCAACCTTAATTTAAATAGAATAGAATTGGTTGATTATTTAGTGACGCCCAAATAGTTTGAATTTTAAATTGTATCCTCACTTTTGACACCAATTACAACACATACAATAGGCTAAACTTCTTTCTTTAAAGAGACAAAACCGCAAGTTTTAAAATTTTACGTTCCCATAAAATACATGTAAACCGAGAAAATAATGGGTGACCCAAATTTTATTAGCTTTAATCGGTTTCTTTTCAGCAAAAAGTATTCTATTACAGGAATTTTTTGATAATAGGACGGGGTTCGGTAAAACGAGGCGTAATTGCCTGTGAAACGATTGACTTTTATTATAAGTTCTTTAATATTTTTTATTGCCGCTGGGCTGAGAATTTTAAATTATTAAAATGATATACTCGTTTGGTATGCCATATAAAGTGAAACGTTTCACAATGTGTTTATTTAAAATTCTTATGCCCGATTATCAAGTACGCACATCGAGTATAAGTAAACTTCAGATTATTAACTTTACAAGACAAATTTTGTAAAGCTAATGTTTATTCAGGACATTATGCGGCGCTGCTACAGCTAAGTGACACAATGGAAACGATACCAACCATACGTCTCTTGCAAAACCATCAGCATTGTGCATGTTACCCGGGGGAGACGTTCCATATTTCATAGCAATGGGCCCATTAAAGGCTATTACTAACTAGGGAGACCGAACTCTCCATTCATAGTTCAAATGTAAAGTCAAAGCCGAAAATGCTTTTGAGGTTTGGTTACATTGGCGACAATGTGCACCAATATGTTTGTAATTTATTATTTCTGTCACTTGAAGAAATCGCAAATAACCCTCCGGTTTTGTGGGACTGTTTGAACAAAATTTTATTATTATGGTGCACTTTTGTGTAACTTTGATGCAATCTTATTTTGTTATCAGTAATTCTTCTTGTTACGCAATTTTGGAAATAATAAGCAAATCAGTCAAAGAACTAAATCTCAAGTAGAACTTAGATTTTATAGCTAGTTGTAAATGTGCGTGGACAAAAAACCCATAAAGATTCTATTGATATTAATGCGTCTAAAATGCTTTTCATTGTTTTTTATCTAATCTATCCTTTATGGGACAGGTCGGTGTCATCATTTGTTGCACAATTGTTAATACTAATACGTATACAAAATTTAATTAAAAATAAATTTCGAAGAATAATTGCCAAATTTTTCAGCAACATGAACTCGGCTTGAAACTTTAAAAAACACTTCTGTAAATTACTTTTTCTCGCGTCATTCATGGTTTTCCTAAGAAATAAAACACAAAAAATCCCTAGTGAAATAAATATAATAATAATATAATAGTTATTTATATATCACGGGAGCAAAGTGAATAATTTTCTCCCGTGTGCTAAGTTTGCGGCCCGACGCGCAGAGGAGGGCTGTAATAGCACAAGGGAGGAAATTCACTTTGCTCCCATGATATGGTTTGTGTTCCGATTATTCAGTGAATCCATTGGTTTTAGTGAGGAATAGGAACAATGTTTATTAATATTAATTAATAAGCTTTATTAGTAATTGTAGCGACGTTTCGGTGAAACTTATCACCTTCATCAGGCTAAAATAATGTCATTGAGCTAACGTCGCTACAATTACTAATAAAGCTTATTAATTAATATTAATAAACATTGTTCCTATTCCTCACTAAAACCAATGGATTCAATAATTATAAAAATAAATACAAAATTTGGTGCTATTAGATCTCAATCAGATCGTTTGTGACGCGCTCACCAACGCAACTAGTTGTGAAAAATAACCAAACAAAACAAACCGTGAAAAAAATTGCCATCAAATTAATTCGAAGCATTAGAAATCATGTCTAGTAGCGATGAAGACGATTTAGATATATCCCCCCTAACATCCTAGAAGAGGCCACTGCTGCAACACTGAATTTGTTGCCCGAAAAATCGAAGAAGAAGTACCTGAAAATTTATTCGGCGTTCAAGCAATGGCATAGCCAGAAAAACGTAAAAGGAATCAGTGAAACTGCTTTACTTGCATATTTTAATGAACTGTCAAAGGTTCTAAAATCGTCATCGCTTTGGTCTAAATATTCTATGTTGAAAGCCACTTTAGCCGTGAAGGAAAAATATTGATATAAAGTACCCAAAACTGATTGCGTTTTTGAAACGTCAGAATGCAGGTTACAGAGCGAAGAAATCAGAAACTTTCATTCGAGAAGAGCTTAACAAATTTTTATTAAAAGCTCTAGACGATGAGTATCTACTGATGAAGGTATTAAATTCTAAATTATTTATAAATAAGAGTTTTAAAATTTTATTTTTTATTTGTTACAGCTTGTTATGATGATAGGTATCTCCGGTGCCTGTAGGTGTGACGAACTCACGAAAATGAATGTCAGTGATATTGAAGACAAAGACACAATTTTAATAATTAAAATCCCAGATTCAAAAACAAGAATTCAACGTACATTTGTCGTTAATGGTAAAACATCCAACGGAATCAATGTAATGGATATGTACCGGAAATACGTTGCTCTCAGACCTCCCTACACTCCTCATCAGCGCTTTTTTATTAATTATAGAAAAGGAAAGTGTTCAACCCAAGTTATTGGAAAAAATACGTTGGCAAAGGTTCCTTATAATGTTGCAAAATTTTTGGCAAAACCAAATGCTACTGCTTTTACTGCTTTTAGTAGATGGTGGAGCAAACATTTTAAGTCTTAAACGCCATGGGGCTGGAAATCTAGTTCAGTGGCCGAGAGTTATGTAGCTGAATCTATTGCAAGTAAAGTGCAAGCGTCGAATCGAATTATAGGAGAAAAATGTGTTTATCAAGAACCACAAGTGGCACCATCGAGTTCCATACATCTACAAAATTCTGAAATGTCATTAAATTACGTACTTAAATCATCGAAGGTGTTAGATTGTTCGGGTGTGACAATTCAGTCCGCTACTAATTGTACTTTTGATATTAGTTTAAATAAATAAATGATGTTTCTGAAGTTTACTACCAATTTTAATAATGTGTATAGATATACCCAAAATGCATGTTGCTATAGAAATTACTTTACCTCCCTCGGGAGTTTTTACCTATTTTACCTCCCGTGGCAGCCAAAGATATACTTTGCTCCCTCAAATTAGAGAGCAAAATATCATTTTCCACAAAGGGAGGCGAAAATAGTTATTTACGTTGCAAGTTCGGTAAATGAAATTTTACAGTGTCGATGTTTACAGGAGAAGACGAAATGATCGAGTTTGAAAGTTCGAGACGAATACTATGGAGAATAATTTACCATAATGTATAACGTACAAGAGCAACATTTCATTTCATACTGTGTCGCATATTGAGTTTTTGAACAGTTTGTTTTAATCTTTCCCTAGTATTAGTTCAACTTCAAATAGATTGTGACGGATAAAATTATGTTCGTTGAACATTTCGTGGCAAAAAAATTGTTTTTTAATCGCCACTATCAGTGTCGGATTGGCAGCAATAGGGCCTACCGGGCAAATAGCCCAGGTGGCTATATTTTTTGTCCTATAAGTTAACACAAATAACATAATTAAAAAAAATCAAAGATATGTATAAAATAGTCTAGATAATCTTTTAATAAATCTATAGAATAAACCTAACTAAAACTATAGATTATGTTCCACAATAATACATAGACAAATTAACATAAATATTTTGCAACGTTCCATGTTCCCAAAGTGTCCCATTTACCTTTAATCAACGACAATCGGAATATTTGAAAATATACCAAATACATAATAAATATTGATTTTAAGGTAACTTGATCTCGCTACCTTTTTTTTAACGACTAAAAATTTTTATGAAATTTTGTCAGATTCATGTCTAGATACATTTAAAACGATATTCTCATTTTGTATAAGATAAATACTTAGTTATTTGCATAACAAGACAGAAAAATGGTATTTTATACAACGAGTTGGCATTAAGTCCTGAAAAGAAATATTCCTGAGATGTTGCGTATAATAATGTTATCTGCAATTGCTTTAATAAGAAAAAAACAAAAATGAAAAACAACAAATAAAAAAGAAAATTTTCTAAAAAGTCAGCAAAATAAAATTTGAAACAAACATCATGTCAACATACTACATATGTAGCTTGGTGTGTCTAAGGTGATCTCTCTCTCTATTGAGACAGGTCAAGTTTTTATCGAATTAAGCGATTGATTTTGTGACAGTTGCAGAAAAATAAATTTTTTGTTCAAAAATATTTTTGAAATTTATTTTGTGTAACATGGACGTATTGCAAAACGTCGAAGAATCGATCCCAATAATACTTATAATTTCGGATTTATGTGCTGCTAGCTACTACAAATTATACAGAAATTGTTGAAAACTTGGAATTTTTAAAAATTCAACTCCTAACCCCAAAAATATGTTTAAAATCCAATCCTCAATCTTAATCCCATTTTTTAAATTCTAATCTCCAATATTACCAAAAACATATTTTGAAAAATTAACATCTTTAGTCCCTTCACCTAATAAACATTGTTACAGACCTAATCCATAATCCCTAAAAAATACTTCAAAGAATTCAAATCCTAATATCAGAAATTTTTTGAAAAAAAATTAATTATTCATCTCTAATATCAAAAATTTTAAAAAAATCAATCCTTAATCCCAAAATATAATCCTCAATCTCTAAAAAATATTTCTAAGAATTAAATCTCTAATCCCAAAAATATTTTGAAAAAACTTTTTATCTCTATCCCAGAAATTTTTAAAAATTTAATTCCTGATCTGAAATGATATAATTTCAAAAGATATTTTTTAAATTTCCATCCCTAATCTTTAATTTCGAAAACATATTTTGAAAAATTCTAATCTTTAGTTCCTTCTATTTAATAAATATTGTTAAACATTCAATCCAAAAAAATCTAATTCTTTATCTCTAATCCCAAAACATTTGAAATCTTTGTTTAAATTCTAATTCCCAATCCCTAATTCCAAGACATGTTTTCACAAATTTCTATCCTTACTCCCTTCTCTTAATAAATATTGTTAAAATATCAACTGTCAATCACTAGAAAACATTTCTACAAATTTAATCCCTAATTCCAAAATATCTTGAATAAAACTCTTGATCTCTAATTCCAAAAAATTTAAAAGAATTTAATTTCTATAATTTCAAATAATATTTAAGTAATCACAAAAAATATTTTTAAAAATTCTTAGGGATTGAATGTTCCCAAAAATGCTTTTAAAAATCCAATCCCAAATCCCGTTACCTAATTTTTGTTTAAATTCTAATCCCCAATCCCCAATTCCAAAAAATATTTTGAAAAATTCTAATTTTTAGTCCCTTATCTTAATAAATATTGTTAAAAACTCACTTGTTGAAAAATATTTTTAAGAATTCAATCCCTAATACCGATAATATTTTGAAAAAAACTAAATTGTTTCTTTAATCCTAAAAATTTAAAAAAATTCAATTCCTAATTTCAAATAATCTCTAATAATCAATAGAAATATTTTTAAAAATTCAATTTCTATTGTCAGAAATGTTTAAAAATCCAATTCCCAATCCTATTACCAATTTTTTTTTAAATTCTAATTCCCAATCCCTAATCCCAAAACATATTTAAAAAAAAATTAATCCCTTATCTTAATAAATATTATTAAAAACTCGTATAAAACTCTAATACCAAGCCACATTTTAAAAAATTCTAATCTTTAGTCCCTTTATCTTAATAAATATTGTTAAAAAAATCCAATCCTTAATACCTAAGAAAAGTTTCTAAAATCTAATTCATAATCCCACAAATATTTTGGAAAAATCTAATCCTTTAGCTCTAATCCCAAAAGTTTTGTAAAAATTCAATCCCTAGTCTCAAAAATGTCTACAAATCCAATTCCAATCCTATTACCCAATTTCTATTTAAATTCTAATCCCCAATCCCTAATTCCAAAACATGTTTTGAAAAATTCTAATCTTTAGTCCTTTCTCATAATAAATATAAAAACTCAATCCACAAAGATATTTCTAAGAATTTAATCTCTAAATTATTTTAAATAAATATATTATTTATTTCTAAAATCTTTAAAAAGTTCAATTCCTGATCTCAAATATATCTAATAATAATCTCAAAAGATAGTTTTAAGAATTCAATCCCTAATGCCAAAAATGTTTAAAAATCCAACCCCCAATCCTATTACTTAATTTTTGTTTAAATTCTAATCCCTTATACCTAATTCCAAAAAAAATATTTTAAAAAATTATAATCTTTAGTCCTTTAGCTTAATAAATATTGTTAAAAACTCAATCCTCAATCCTTAAAAAATATTTCTAAGAGTTCAATCTTTATTCCCAAAAATATATAATTCTTTGTCTCTAATTCCAAAATTTTTAATTATTCAACTAGGTGCCAACTGCTTACCCTAACGGGTAAGCTTTAGTAACTAACGTACTCTTAAAACACTGCTGTTTTTACTGCTTGTTGCTTTTGTTGAAATACGAAAAAAGAATTCAAGCTCGGATCCTCACCTCTCTCACTTACATCGCGTAGTTCAATAGGGTTTGGGTCATCCACCGCTAGGTAGCGCTGGCTGTCTCCACAGAATAAAAATATACCGAGACACATGAATGAATGAAAACACAATACATGTACTTCAAGATTAGTAAGATTTCTAATCTCAAATAATATCTAATAATTCCAAAAGATAGTTTTAAAGATTCAATCTCTAATCCCAAACATGTTTAAAAATCCAATTCCCAATCCTATGATCTATTTTTTTAATTCTAATCTCTAATTCTTAATTCCAAAAACATAGTTTGAATTTTTTTTCTTTAGTTCCTTATCTTAATAAATATTATTCAACAATTCCTAAAAATATTTTTAAGAATTCAATCCCTAATACCAAAAATATTTTGAATAAAATAGAATTCTTTATCTCTAATCCCAAACAATTTAAAAAAAAAATTAATATCTGATTTAACATAATATCTAGCTTAAAAAAAAGTTTCTAAGAATTTAATTCTTAATCCCAATTCTAATTCTTTAGCTCTAATCCGAAAAGTTTTGTAAAAATGCTATCTCTAATCTCAAAAATTCCAATCTTATTTACCTAATTTTTATTTAAATTCTAATCCCTAATTCCAAAACATATTTTGAAAAATTCTAATCTTTAGTCCCTTATCTTAATAAATATAAAAACTCAATCCACAAAAAATATTTCTAAGATTTTAACCTCTAATCCCAAAATTATTTTGAATAAATATATTATTTAGCTCTAAAATCTTTAAAAAGTTCAATTTCTGATCTCAAATATATCTAATAATCCAAAAGACAGTTTTACAAATTCAATCCCTAATCCAAAAATGTTTAAAAATCCAATCCCTAATTCTATTACTTAATTTTTGTTTAAATTCTAATCCCTTACCCTTAATTTCAAAAAAAAAATTTTAAAAAATTCTAATCTTTAGTCCCTACTCTTAATAAGTATTGTTAAAAACTCGATATTCAATCCCTAGAAAATATTTCTAAGAATTCAATCTCTAATCCCAAAATATTTAAAAAAAAATATATATATATATATATATATATATATATATATATATATATATATATATATATATATATATATATATATATATATTGCTGTAATATTGGATAATTAAAAATAATAAATTATTTTTAATAATTTTATTATATATTTTGAAACTGTGAATAATTGCCGTTCGATCGTAGATAATTACTTTATAATTAAATTGATTTTTAAAATGACTGTGAACTTTGGAAATGCTTCTCAACTTCCCTCTTTTATAAATTCTAATATGATTTGAAATTACCTTTTAATAGATTTAATAATGCAATGGTTATATAAAATTAATGTTACGTTAGTTCTTGATTAACTCAAGTTTACGTAAGAGAGTTGGGCGCCAGTTAAATAACTTAAATTAACAGAATTATATTTAATAAAGACTCATCTCAGGGTGAATGTGGTTTCTTGTGGTATAAAAAATATACAAATTGAAATTTGAAATCAGTTTTAAAATTGAAATCTTAATTAATTTTAACTATTACTAAATTGTTCAAATCACTTTACTACACTTTACAAACGATAGTCTTTTCTTCAGCAAATGCCAATACAAAAAGGAAATAACTTCCTACCTTTTTATAATACTTCTTTTTTTTTCTTTTAGTATAGATGTCCTCTTTCCCAAACCATAGGCAGAGTAGATCACTTTATGTTGACCCAGGGCTGGTTTCCAATTCAGGGTTGACTTTCTTCCTTTTGCATGGATTTTCCATATAATCTCATCCACACACTTGACTTTGGAACTCACTTTTGTTTATTAACTGCGGGTTCAATTTCCCTTTTTCGTAAGATACTTATAGTTGTTTTTGTGTTTAATTAAATAAAACACCCGTTTATGGTTTTAACGTTGATTTATTATCTTGCCTAACTTTAGCAAGTAATTTATCTTAAAGGTGGTTCTTTATAATCATATACACTTTTACAATTTATACTTTTTACACCTTCGCCGTATTCAAATCACCAACTAACTTAACTTGTCTATTTAATTCTAGACTATTTAAATTTTTACAATATTATCAGCCACGACTTTACTATGTCGCTTTATATCAGGAAGTGTCTAAAATTATTATTTTCTAAGCTTATATACTATTGACTATTTACATAATTATGTTACACAATTTGACGTCACCTTATCATCTAATACAATGACCACACTATTTACAACATATAATACATAATAGCAGATTAATACACTTATAAAAGTGACACATCTATTACACATTAATTACACAATACTTTTACGCAATAATAACGATCTATTTACATTAACAAAAACCTTAAAGAATCACATAACCCGTCGATATACACATTTGAAATTATACATAATTGAATTACATCATAACAACAACTTTCGAACAACTGGATGTTACGTATACTTAAGTAATCGGTGAGTAAGCTATTTGATAATAAATAAAGAAACATGTATTATTTATATATAATTCTTTGTCTCTAATCTCAAAATTTTTAATTCTTCAATTCCTAATCTCAAATAATATCTAATAATTCCAAAAGATAGTTTTAAAAATTCAATCTATAGTCCCAAACATGTTTAAAAATCCAATTCCCAATCCTATGACCTAGTTTGTTTTTAAATACTAATCTCTAATCCTTAATTCAAAAAACATAGTTGGAATTTTTTTTTCTTTAGTCCCTTATCTTACTAAATATTGTTAAAAACTCAATCATCAATTCCTAAAAAATATTTCTAAGAATTCCATCCCTAATACCAAAAATATTTTGAATAAAATCTAATTCTTTATCTCTAATCCCAAACAAATTTAAAAAAATTAAATACCTGATTTCAAATAATATCTAATAATCACAAAAAATATTTTTAAAAATTCAATCCCCAATCCTATAACCTATTTTTTGTTTAATTTCTAATCTTCAATTCCTAATTCTACAATATATTTTGAAAGATTCTAATCTTAAGTCTCTTATCCTAATAAATTATGTTAAAAATTTATTCCTCGATCCCTAATAAAAATTTCTAAGAATTAGATATATTATCTAATAACTAATAATGGATTGTAAGGACTGTGGTTTATCACAACACTATATTTAACGGTGTCTCCTAACCATTGTAGTTGACTAATTGCCAATACGTATAACGGTAACGATGTTACATTTTTCTTAAGAAAACCTTGAGAAACAGGTAACATCAACATCATTACCGAAATAGGTATTGGCAATTAGTCAAGTACAATGTGTGGATGGGAGACACCGTTAAATATAGTGTAATATCTATCTGTAATCCGTATCTGTAAAAATATTCTGGGATTATCCCAGAAGATATTTTTAAAAATTCAATTCCTAATCCACTGTTTATCCCAATCCCTAATTCCACGACATATTTTGAAAAATTCTAATCTTTAGTCCCTTATTTTAAAAAAATATTGTTAAAACTTCAATCCTCGAAAAAAAATATTTTGAAAAAAAAATCAATCGCATTTTTTATCTCTAATCCCAAAAGATTTTTAGAAATTCAATTTTAATAATCCCAAAAATGTTTAAAAATCCAATCCCCAATCCTACTCCCCAATTCTTTTAAATTCTAATCCCCAATCGCTAATTCAAAAACATATTTAAAAAAATTCTAATCTTTAGTCCCGCTTTACCTTAACAATAATTAAGAATTAATTAAAATAATTAAAATTCCAATACCTAATTCCAAAAATATTTTTTTAAATCTAATCTAACCTCATCTAACCCAATCCTTACATATTTTACTATTTTTAGTACTTTTTTATATTCTACACATCACAGCAATTCATAATATCTGCAATATATATTACATTTTCACCAACTGCAAAATATTAACAAAGTGGTGTTGGTGTCGTCTTACCTAATCTTTCTTACCAAATACAACCAGATAAAGACGTTAAATTAACGTCTAGCGTAAGACATCATTGTTCTGAACCATTAAGTCATTATCACGTTACATTTACGTCATCCAACTATAATACTGCAAGTACATTTACTATTCGATATTTAAACTTTATTTTTTTCTGTAAATAATTGTTATGCTGCATAACTGTTTATAATTTGGTTTGTTATAGTTTATAAAAACTATTTTGTGTTATTAAATAATAACTACAATATTTAATCCTAACATGATTTTGTTTGTAATAGAACAAGCTTTTTATTTGTTCAGATTTTCGACCGCCCTGATGATGTTCCAACTTTCATTTAATATGCACGCCTCTTTCTATTTACTAATATTTGCCACGGCGCTGATCTCATAAGCCGATGTAACATATTTTTGGGGCTCAACCATAGCGGCCCCTCGCAGATGTTTCGAGAGCTCAATCCGTTATGGGTACTAGAAACACTTTTTATCAATTAGTTACGAGCACTTAAGAGCAAAAAATATGAGCAGATTTTAGACAGTCGTGTTATTGTTAAACGTATATTTTTATGTACCTATTTCATCTTTTTCTCAAAAACAAGAATAAATGGGCATCTATAACTTGTAGGTTAAGGGTTTAATACACAAGAGTGATTTTTATAGGTTTCTTTTCCAAAGTGCATAATTTCAAGCTGAATCGATTAGTATATGGAAAGATGTGACTATTATATTTGTACCCATTATGTTCCTGAGGGGTAAATATACCACCCTTCTGAATGCCCAAAATGTTCAGTTCGTATTTTCTGCGATAATGTCACAATATCCGACAAAAACTATGGAAAAATTCATTTTTCTAGATTTTCATTAGTTTGGCGTTTTTTGCATTGAAGACTCGAGTGTTAAAGTAAAAAAGAACAAGAGAGAAATTTGAACGATCTTTTAACGACTTTCATAATTCAAATCTCTCGTTGACAAATCACAATATAACAATGAAGAAAGGCCTTTACGTTTGACCATAAACCACATATAACAAGGGTAACAATTCAAATCCTATTGGGTGTATTAAGGGCAGTTTTGGGTGGATTTTTGCGTCATCTTCGGGGCGAAAAGATATTAAATATGGTTCTTGTTTTATTGTCATTCCGAAAGGACAAAGGAGAGGAGGATACGCCGAGTTCCACATATCATCGCACGTCCCATTCATTTGAACAAGAATTTTCTTTAAAATGCATTATACGTCAGAAGTAGTCGGGTTTTTCTTTTAATATATCATTCAGTGAGGTATCAGAGAGGCGTGAAGGCAGAAAAAAGTTACAAATAAAATAAACCAGGTGTTTTACAGTTTGCACCTCTTTGTAAACCGTTGCATTGTAAAGTACAGATCCATAACCCCGTTTGGTTTTATGTCAAGGGAGGTCCGCTCCAGCCTCTGGAATTACACGATTTGATACACAAAATAGTTTGTCGTATAATACAGTAGACATTTCAGGGGTTGATTTGTGAAAGGGCGGTTACCAACAGGATAAAGGTGCTAGGACAATAGGCGCAAGATGTTGACAAATTTTTGGCGGCTGCCGTATAATTTTTCAAATAACGTATGAATTTTTAGATTTTCTTTTGTATATTTATTAAGTAGGCAATTTTAGTAACTTTGCTCTTTATATTATGTTTAGTCGCCCACTACGTAGAGAAAAGTAAATAAATTTTGAACACTTTGATGCTTTTAAATGGAATGTAACATAAATGGCTAATCTGAAATTCTGAGATTTATCAAAGTGGTACTTATTAAAATTTATGTTTATTCTTTACCATCTCTACAAAAACTATTAAATATTTAGTAGATTGTAAGGACTGTGGTTTATCAGAACACTATATTTAAACGGCGGGTCCTAACCACACATTGTATTTGACTATTGCCAATGCCTATTTCAGTAATGATGTACCCTTCTCTCGCCATAAATCCGTATTACCGGTGTTATACTTAACCGTCTTAGACGATTTTATGACGAGAAAAAAGTAACATCGTTACCGAAATACGTACTGGCAATAGTCAAATGCAATGTGTGGTTAGGAGACACCGTTTAAATATAGCATTTTAATTACTGATACGAAAAATATATCATGAGACTTATAACAGGTGTTTAATAATCGAAAATCAAGTGCAAACCCCGAATATTTGATATCCTTTATATCAGAAAACCTCAAATGTTCGCTTGATCTTTCAAGTTGAAAAGTTGGAAAAACACCGAAATAACAAAGAAAAGCAAAATATAGAACAACAAGCAACCTGCAAAAAATTACAAGATATATTTTTTCGTATCAGCACTTTGAAGAAGAAGTCTTGGTAAGACAAAGTTTTGGAAATCAGTGCCGACACTCTACAAGATAATAACTAAATCCTCTAATAATCTCCTGCCTTACCCCCTCGAGTCTTATATTTATACTCTTATACTAGAAGCTAATCTAATATGCTTTGGTTTTTTGATTTCTTTAACTTCGTAAATTACTTTTTTATTTAAGCCGCTATTTGTTAACTAGATACCTTTCAAAACTTTGCTTTATAAATCCTTGATTTGCACCCTGTCGCTTTAGGAATAGATGGTAGCGCTTCTACCCACAATTCAATAATGTCGTCCCTGACAAATAATTCTGTTCTACTTTAGCGAAAAGGACTCCCGACATGAGCACTTGTAGCACTTAGCAAAGACCTACAATCCCAACCGCAAATCCCGTCAGTCAGCTAGTATCTGAAGGTTACAATCATCCTACTCAGTAGAGCGTGTTGATCCTAGGTAGCTTACTAATCCAGAGGTTATCATCATCGTCAGACATCAAAATCTTACTACTAGATTCTTATTGGTATCTACCACTTAGGTATTCTCCAGATCTAGGTTTCGAATTCACCATCAGCGAGATATTGAACTTTCAATCAACTCCCCCAATAGTCTGCTACGGAGTTAACAGACCGTTCGATTACTACATAATGCAAGTCGGACTGGCAGAAAGAATCTTAGGGTACCAAGTTTCACGGAAACTTTCCACATGTTTCTGAAGAAATCGGTATTTTGTCATAATTTATATCTATTTATCCACTCTAAGATTCTCCCCTCTCAACAAAGATTAACTACAAAACTACTCTCCAACTACCTAACCCACCATACCCATTAACACGACTACGCCACCATTGCAGATACCAACAAATCGTATAAACATGATTCAGCAGCACAGCCAATAAATCCACGCAACGTTTAATGGTCTAGAGCAACGGTCGGCAACTGGCGGACCGCGGTCCAGGTTCGGACCGCGGAAGGTCAAAAACTGAACCGCCAAAAATTTGCGGTAAAAGTATAAATTGCTCAAATTCTTTAAAAAGTATTTTTCTGTAGATAACAATACGTTTGAGCACCACCCTTATCATTTTTCCAGTATTTTACAAGTAGTTGCGTGACTGATTTGAGTTCTTAATGGTTCGTATAATAGTTATAGGTCTATTGGGCGGGTGTACTCGGCGGCAGCGACATTTGACATGGATGCGCTTCCTTTGCGGTGCGTCGGCCCGTGCTATGTGCCTGGCAGCGGTGTTTTTATAAAGAACGAATCTAAATAAAGTACACAAATTTTATCGTCAGTAGTTCTTTCGATCTCGTACGGAGCGTTTTGTAATACATACCAGAAGCCATTTTCAGACTCTGAGATAGTAGAAAAATGTATATTGGAAGTGGCCACGGCACTTTTTGAAGAGAAAAATGATGTCTTTCCGCAATTCAAGGTATTCCATTGTCGGCAAGAAGCAATACAAGAAGAACCGAAATTTTGGCTGGACAATAAAAATAGTTTGCTTGAACTTCCGCAGACGGCTCCTTGCTACGCCATAGCACTTGATGAATCATGTGACATTGTTGATGAAGAACAAATGTCTACTTTCGTGCGATTTTTGGATATTGAAAGTAAAGCATTTAGGAAAGAATATTGCCTTTTAAAGGCAAGACTCGCGGAGAAGATTTATTCAAGACTTTTGATAACTTCATGACAAAATCAAACATTAGTTATGATAAAATGGCGTCTCTTTCATTTGACGGGACCCCAGCGACGATCGGCAAAGAAAAGGGACTAAAAAAGAGAATCAAGGATAAGAATGCTGGGCAACTATCTTATCAGCATAATTCACCAGGCAACCCTTTGTGGAAAACTTGGTGTCACTCTGAAAGAAATAATGGACAGTTTGATCAAGTTGATTAATTTTATGAGGTCTCGTTCTGCTCTTCAGCACAGATAGTTCAAAGAGTTTCTATCTGAGTGTGATTCGGCGCATTTTTACTTACTGCAATACAACAATGTTCGTTGGCTAAGTAAAGGTCAAGTTATTGGACGTTTTTGGCAAATAAAAGAAGAAGTAACCTCCTTAGAAAACTTGGATAAACAAAAAGCAAGAAACCATTTGGAGTTCCTTGCAAACGAACGCAATATGCTAGCTGTGGCTTTCCTGAAAGACATTCTGAAACATTTAAATGCGCTCAATACCGAGCTACAAGGAAACGGAAAATTAATATATGATCTGATACAAAGTGTGTCTTCTTGCCGTCGCAAGCTGAATATCTTTGAAAAAGACATTGCAAGTGAAGAATTTATTCAGTTTCCAACAATTTTTGAATATAAAAATAATTCTGAAATATACATTGCCGTATTTTCAAATTTTATGTCAGATCTTAAGAGGGAATTTGCAGCAAGATTCCAAGACTTTGCAGAGATAGAGAAGTTGTCGCGATTCTTAAAATCGCCTTTTGAAGTTTCTCCGGCGGCAGAATGGACAGATGTGGCTGCGAAGTTGTTCTGCCTTTCAAAGCTTTTACTCCAAATGGAGATAATAGACTTGCAGGAAGGAGACATTTCCTTGCAAACGTATAAAATTGCATCCGCCGAAGAATTTTGGAGTATGTCCCAGAAAAGTATGGAAATTGCAAAAAATAAGACATTTACCTGGCTACTATGTTTGGCTCCACATATGTTTGTGAAACTTCATTTTCAAAAATGAATTTTTTTGAACAAATATCGCTCAAGATTAACGGTCGCCCACCTTGAAGACACTCTTTGCATAAGCTGCTCCCCGCGTGAACATAACTTTAAAAAACTGGCTCAAGACCGCAAATGTAATTTCTCCCATTAATTTTTGAATATAAATATGCCTATCTGTCTAAGTGAAAATTTAAATAAAAAATTAGTAAGGAATATGAGTTTTTCTTTCTGGGTCTCGATAAAAAAATTTTAAAAGTATCCAGACCCCACTTAAAATTACTTGCCGACCCCTGGTCTAGAGAGCCTTAGTCAGAATCAGAAGCTGAATTACAATTATGGTTACTACCGGAATTCCAGATACCGGTTTTACTTATTTTTCCAAGCTCCTTACCCCAACTTTCTTCGCGTCTTTCTCTCTCTCTCCCTTGATATTAAGTATTTTTGATTGTGATATGACATCTCGCGATGGGATAGCTTGGGGCTATATTCGAGAGGGAGAATGGTTAAGTCCCGAGTCTGTTAGTGCGAGCTTGTTGTTCGCCAATTCCAGCTTTAATATAGTTCGAGACTACAAAAGCCATGTCGGGTTGATTTGTTAATTTATTTGGGTAAACATCCCCAGCTAACTTTTGTAGCTGCTTGCTTGATTGAATTTCCAGTTTGATGTGGGCCAAGTGGCATATTTTTATACATTGTACGCACGTTTTTAGGGCTTGGCATTAACTTGGTTCCAGTAACAATTAAAGTTAAAATAATAAATCGGTCTTGATTTTTGGCGTACATACAATGAGCTAGTAATCATCGATATAATCTGACTGGGCAGGTGAAATACCGGTTTTCTCTAGTTTGGAGTGAGGCACTTACTATCTAGTACGTTTGACGTGCTTTAGTAAAAATGTAGTTGATGTACTTATTTGAAAAGATGAATTTTGTATCTTCATGTCTCATCCTCTCTTTATTCAGTTGGACTCTAATTGGAGTCCAACAGGACCAAGTACCTTTTATTTTATAAATGTCATTTTAATTCAGAGCTAATTTGCTATCTTACTGAAATTCTCTGAAGTTGCTCCTTTAAATTCAATTTCTGTATAGAAATCAATTCATCGATTGTACTCTTCAAAATACTTCTTTTGTAAAATGTAAATTGTTTTGGCTACATTTTCTTTGAAATCTTCGCTGGTAGCATGTCGTATACCCAATCTTTCAGTGTATTAGCTATTCATATTAGGTTCTTCTTCCAAATGGATTGTTCCAGTTTATAGTTTCGTGGGTTACAAAAGAAATGCTTTCATATGGAATTTCTTGTGTTGACGGTAATTTTTGACGTACTGTCAACTAAAATTGTTATTCTATTAACGACGTATTTCCATATGGATTGGAAGTAATTTTTAATAAAAATAAAAATATCTAATAATTTCATCTTTTACTTTTTCATGCTGGTATCACATTGTCGAATTAACATCATGGCTATATCTTTTTCCACTTATAACTTCTTAGTCGAAAGTTTCTACTTCGCTTCCACACATGCTGATAGAATACTAGGGACAATGGTCACTTCGGCTGTTGTATTTAATTTTTATAAACGTCTTCCTTTCGTCTAGACTTGCGCATTAAACAGACTAAAGAATCTGCCTACGCTTCTTCACGTTCTGTTTGCTCTACAGTAGTTTCTGGTACTTTTTTAAAACTTTTTCAAGATTTGAAACCAGCCTTCATATTGTCATCCTCTAGTTTTAATATAATTTTCTCAAATTATTTCTTCACTCAGATCAGGAAATTTTATTTTGAACTGTACACTTCTATATCTAGTTTTTAATCCATGAAAAATCTTACACCAGGCACCCAGGACGGGTGAAGGAATGCTATATCAAGAGGTTGGCATAAATGCATTGAGTTCCTACAGTGTAGTAACATAATGGCAAAAAGCCAGTATTCAAACATAGTGAAGTCAAACCGTCTAGATAAATACGGGTAGTAATCAGAACCTTTCTTGTCAAACCAGGATACAAATGTTTTGACTTGTAAACGGTAACGGAACAAGGTCTGTAAATGTATAAGCAAGCTTAGAAATATAGGCCGTCGCAATGCCGCCATTTTTGCTAGGTAACAGTTGCTATACGGCTGCTATTGAAGCCGATACAATTGTGATATAAAACGTGTGACGTTCTAAAACGTTAAATTAACGTTTAGTACCAAAAAGTACATAACTGCAAACAAGTCGAGTTGTCGATTGATTATTCCTGCTTCTTGTTAATCAACATGTTCCACCATTTTTGGGGCTAGCTGCGTAATGGAAGTATATGAGATGACCTATCTTTCTAAGCTTGCTTAGACATTTACGATCCTTGGTAAAGCAAGGTATGAGGGTGCCATCTCACGGAAATGACTACTACTATACTTTGGCATTACTGGATTCTATTTTTTGTATGTTTCACACCAAACTTCACAACTACTTTAACTGCGCCCGGGTCATCAAAAACACTCATCGTATTTTCTTATGTTACGAGCAGAGACAGCAGCAATCGCCTCCAAGCTCTGCTGAAGATTTCTAAAACATTCTGCTAAAGTCAGTCCCGTTATTACAGCTCTTTTAATATTTTCCGCAAACCTCTGTTAGTTACATCTAATAAACTAGTTAATCACATTACATCGTTGCTACTTCACGAGCGCCAGCTGACAAGAAATACAGTAATAAATAAAACGTGAGCTGATATATTTTAAAGATACTGCTCAAAATGACACAAGTAATTCTAAACCTTTCACTCAATCAGAGATAGTAAAATTAATGAAACCGGACCCTGTTTTGACGGCTTGCATCCAGAATTTATCCCGAATTAATTAATACACCTTCATCCCGAAGCATCTGTCTTGCTAAGTTCTCCCTTGGAGTTGAAAAGAACGAACATGATTGCTATACTATAAGCTGTACTTAAAAATTTTCTAAAACTGATAAAAACTCATTTTTATCCGTTTTAGTGAAAGGATTTTGAGTCACCTACCTCTAAAGCAGGCAAGATTTAGACCTAGCTGCAGTACCTGTGACCAAGTGTCATGTTTAACAACACATGTAGAAGCGGGATTCCAAAAGCAGCTGAAAACTTCTGTTGTGTTTGACGACTTGTCTACATTTGGTACCGTCTGGAAGCAAGAATTAATATTTAAATTACTTAAAATAACTGCATGCAAGACTGAAAATGAAAACCTAATAAGTATAATGCTTATCGATGAAGTCTGCGTAAGAATTTCTTGTGGCACTTGGTAACCACTTTAAGAAATAAAGACTATGGCTTAACACTAACAAAATAGAGGTTACATGCTTCCATTTAAATAATAAAATGGCAAGTATTGAATTGGAAGTATATTCTGAAAATAAATTGCTTCTCTATAACTAATTCTCTAAATATCTGGTAGTTACATTGGGTCCAACGTTATCCTCTCATTCAAAAAGCATTTGACTAACACTGCTGAGAAACTCCAACCTAGAAATAACATCATCCAGAAGATGTGTGGTACAACTTGGGGATCGAGTGGACCTGACTATGCGATGTAGCGCTTTTGAATTAGTTTTTTCTACAGCAGAAGACTGTCCCTTAAATCCCCAGTCTAACTGAACAGACCTTACACAAAGTTCATCGACACCTAACTAAATAAATAACCGCAATCTATCGGGGAATGATCAGGTCTACACTAGCACAACAGCTTCCAGTATTTGCAAATATTTCACCTTTTATTTTCGTAGATACCAGACATTACTGACTCAGAACCAGAACTACCTAGAAGAGTATGGACTGAATAAAACAGAATGAGAATCAATCATGGTAGATGTACTGACTTGCAGATCAAATGGGATATTCTCTCCAACAGCAAAAGATACGACATATTGTCTGTGATTGCACAAAGAGAACCTACCTACTATTTAGTCATCGCTACGTACCAGTAACTACCGGTGGAACTATATAGTTTTTGTCACTAGTCACAAGGACGTAATTGCAACGATTTTATTACATCCCTTGAATCAAAATGGGGGACAATTTCTGGGTAGCAGATACGTTGCAGTGACCTTTCTGGAACTTGTCCAACTAAGATTTGGTTACGGAACGTGGCGACGTATTAATTGCTACTTTCGTGGAACTTCTTTTCTCTTTGACACATCGTGTAGCGTAGTCGCTATCTCTTTTTCTTACAACTTAAATCATATTCTACTATCATTTTCTATATTAACGCTACGATCGTGTCACAAAATGGATTACTTTTTTATTTGTAATAAGTACATAATAATACATACAGAGATGAAATGTTTGATTATTTTGTGACTCCAATATACCAAAATTATGAACCATCGCAACTTTTCTGTTAAATGTTAAATGATGATGATAGATGGAAAAATAACAACGCGACTTCTTTAAATACAGGGTGATTTAGAAATAACTGATATCCTTTAAATGGTAGGTAGAGGAGAGGCAGTAGAGCTAATTTACCTTGACAAGTATAGGTCAAAAACGAAGTTTTGCAAAAAATTAATTTTAAGGTTTTATTGAATTTTGGATCCCGTCCTGACCTTCGATCCTTTTTGGATCAAGGTAAATTAGCTCTACTGCCTTCCCTCTACCTACCATTTAAAGGATTACCTTTATTTCTGAATCACCCTGTATAGAATTAATGAAGGATACTGAAGGATAGATACTGAAGGATACAAATTTATCCATTCATCAACTCATTCCTTTTTGATCCAAACTTCATTAAACTTTAAAATTTATTTTCTGGAAAACTATTCGTTTTTGACCTTCTAGGTAAATTAGCTCTACTGCCTCCCCTCTACCTACCATTTAAAGGATATCAGTTATTTCTGAATCATCCTGTATATTTAAAAAAATGTCTTTAATAAAATATGCCAAAAATACTTATCAATTGATACACATGATACAAGTCATTTTTATATTATTCCTTAGGAACAGTTTGGCATCAATTGTTGTTTTTATTGAAGGTTATAGTACGACATTTTTTAACAATTATAACAACTTGCAAAATGATTAATAACCTCCAACATTTTACAAGTAAATATAGAGTAGTTTTCGAAAAATTACCTTAAAGTAGTAGTCACTGTAAAATGCCTGTCTAAAGTTTGTGTCACTAAATTTATAGTAACGGGAACTAAACAAATTCAACTTCAAGGTTGTTGTTAGCAAGTATAAAATAAATTTTCGTAACCACTTTCCAGTTTCTAATGTCACTGCAAAGTTCTCATGGGAACTTTAAAAACGTTTAAAAACATGAACATTATATTTTTAATACTGCTACTACATAATAATTAGATATGACATATTCTAAGGTTGTGATAACCAAAGAAAAAAAGGGGAATATACTTCACCTTTGATCCCTATAAATGGGAGCAAAATATTATTTTGTATTGACCCCTAACTACTATTAGTGCAAAAACACAATTAACCTCCAAATTCCAAACGAACCTACAGCAGATATGCCTCTATTATCCAATCCAACTACCAATCAAATTGTGTTTTTGTGACGCCGGCGGAAATATTTGCCCATAGCGGCCATAATTATTTCGATCGATTAGGCCAATTTATTAGGTAATTTAATAGTCTGTCAAATGGTGATTTTATGGCGCCGAGGGGAATGTTTGACCACAGCAACCATATTGGTTTGGATTGCCTAATAGAAGTTACTGTCACTTCGTAGTAATTCTGATGCAAAACTAGTACTATAAATCACTTTAAAGTGATTCTTATGGGTAGCAAAAAACGTAAATTTTACGTTCAATACTACTATATGGTTCCGTAACTTTAAAGGTTTAGCAATGGTTTCACACAGGTGGAAGGAACTTTCAGTACTACGTTAAAGTTTCAAAAACTTTAAAGTAGCTTCGGACAAGTTACTGCTAGAATCGTAATACCACTTTGAAGTTACAACAACTTTAAAGTAGTTATACTAAGTGGCAATACTGTCCCACATAGTTTAACAGTTATTCAAAAGTAGTGGAACTACATAGTTCCAATAAATAGTAGAAACAACTGCATTATTACGAAAAATGCCAAACTAAAGTAATTAAACTTAAAAAGTTATAAACTTAGTTGTAGTTACGTAACAACTACTCAATCAACTGTTCCGTCCTGTCAACAAGTTCTGATCTCAGTTACTGCTACTTAGATGCTGCTTGAGAGTAGTGTTATTTTACACATTATAGTTATGTTAGATATTATTTTAGTTTTATATTCTATATATTTTCTTCTTTCTTAATCATGTGTGCTATGCCATATATGATAAATATAAATAAATTCACCACCCTATAGCAGCTTCAATTCTTTTTACTTTTACTGCATGCTAATAATAACTGAAATTGAAATCGCCCTGAAGTATGTATGTCAAGCATCATCCGTCATCGATGTAACAGTTTTTATTGAAAACTCATTCGGTTTTAATTTTAGAATTGTTCTTAGTTATTACCTTTTATTATATCGGGTGTTTACAAATAAATGTTAATTTCCCTTGTCTTAGAAAGACTCGAAGTTATTATAGTTTACTTTTAAGACTTTTAAAATTTCTTTGGAATTGACGAATTTGCTTCACATTTTTTTTCTAAATTTTTAATATTTTATTACAACAAATGCTTGTTAAATATGTCTTGTTTGGAAATCAACAGCATCTACCTACATGTTACAGCAAAATTAAATTTAATTATTACCCAGGGGAAGACCTAAAATAGATCAAAATATAGGTTAAAAGAACCTCAATTAAGCTTTTGGTTAAAAAGATTAACAAACATTTATTCTTGTATTTGTATGTATGTATTTTCTTAATAAAATAACATAAAAACGGCTTTTTACACTTATTAAGATCTAAATTATTCTGACAAAGCGAATGGCACATACTGTTGAAACGATCGAAAATATATAAATTCTTGTCACTGCACAATATCGATGTATCATCAAAAAACATAATTGAATTTGCAAATCTAAAGTCATTTTCACATATTTTTGCAAACAGTAGTGGTACCAGTATGGAGCCTTGCGGAATTCCTTTAGATGATTTTAAATTTGTGATATGTAACCTTGAAGACAAAGACTTTAAAAATTTTATTCCTAAAGCTAAGTTTGTTTGTATACAGCAGTTTTAATCTTATTGAGATGGATAATGGTTTTTAGAAAATAAATATTATGTCAAGTGGTAAAATTAATTTTTAATTTTTGTTTTTGTTAATAACTTTTGCATAGGAATTCCCAATTTGCATTTATCTTGCCTAAGAAAAAAATTACATTCTGATATTTTTTTGGTTGATAAATGGGTTGCATAGCCATCAAATTCTAACTATTATAACTGCAAGGAACATTAAAATGTTGCTGTGAAAAACTATACCATTTATAATCTTGTAAATAAATTTGTAATTTTTTTCTTTTGGCACGATGACCTTGAATTCCCACAGATACTCACAAGCAGTAGACACATATATATCATCCTTTAATTCTATTATTATTATAGTAAATGAACTAACTCGCTATTGAATAAATTCTATTTTATTTACACAAGATTTTCTGCACATTTGTATCCCATCCAAAAGCTAAATAAACATTTACAAAGCTCGAAAAGAAGAAGGCCATTATTTGACAACTAAAGTAGATGCTACATCATTACCATTATTACACATATTTACACAAACAGACAACAACTAAAATACATGCTACCATTTTGCTAAACATGAATGGAATTCTAAAACTTTATGTATGAACGAGAATCCTCACACTCTACAGAAGAATAGAAGCGAACTAGTTCGCGTTAGAATTCTTGAAGTTATTCGATTTTGCACAGAACTTCTGCAGTAAATCACTCTATAACATGCTCTGTGAATGAAAACCGTGAACACAATACGATGTTCTCAAATAATACAGAAAACTAGGGCCGTTTATCTTTTATATCTGATATTATAGTGGCCCCTTTTAATGTATTATGATGACAAATATTGCTTTTGAATTTATTGGAATTTTTTAAATCTCGATTCGTTAGAAATTCAAAAGAACGAAGAAGGACAAAGAGTTTGGATAAAGATTGCTTGCAAAATATTATTACTTATTACTCATTATTTAGTGATTGTTGTAAACGTAGTCGATTTTATGCCGAGAAAGGTAATATCGTTACCGAAATACGTATTGGCAATAATCAAATACAATGTGTGGTTAGGAGACACCGTTTAAAATATAGTGCTGTGATAAACAATAGTCCTTATAATCCATTATTAGTTATAATTTTATGAACAAATTTTAGCTTTCAAAACTATTCATTTTTAAACAAGTTTGTATTAGAATTGGGAGAATTGATCTCTCTTTATTTTACAAAACAGTTTATTAAACCACATTATCTTACCTACGCTGACTTTTATTTGAAAAAAAAGATCAACTCCGCCAGGCCCGTAAATTATTACAAAAATTCTTGTAGGGTATACAATAAAATACGCTGTGTCTAAAGTGAAAAAAATTCGAAGTCGCATTTTTACTTCGGGGCTTGGGAGGCTTCAGCACTATTTTTTATTTTTTTTGGACGAGGAATCGGGATGGCCTGGCACCGATTACTATAATCATTTGACCGACCTTACTAGATTTTTGCAGAATTTGGGGGAATTCCACCCCCAGTAGGTATCTTTGTCGTACCAAACATCGCATTGACACGGGACCTACAGTTTTACTTCCTATCTAGAGAAGAAGGCATGTTTTTTAAATTTTTCCCGCTATGAAAAATTACCAGCGCTATTGCTGACAGAGTTATATAAAATAATAGCGCTGATAATAATTTAGCAAACCTTGATTAAATAAAAATAGTAAAGTGCTAAGTTACTAAACCTACCAAAGAAGAAAATACACTTTTCTCTGAGGTATACTGCATTTCTTCTACTACCAAGAATGAAGAAATTATACATATTGCAGTGGTATACACTTTAATAAAACAAATCCACAATACAACCGTATATCACTACAATATTTTTTTACATAACAAACTTTGCCCCGTCACTAGCTCTAACTTTAGTTTCAGTAAAGCAATCGACAAATATCTCTTAAATTTGTAATACATCAACCTTACCTTACCAATTTCCAATATCAGTGGGTCCACCTGTAATACTAACACCCGGGCTGGGAAAATTGTAACAATCTGCAAATCACAAATTATTTCCACACAAGGAAGAAACATGAACAATAAATAAAATTTAAATATATCGATAGAAACACAATTTTTATTTCTGCATACATAAATAATAAATAAACAATTAACAAAACTACTAATCAGCCTTTTATTTTATTTATGTTATGTTAGGGATTTCTACGTCAATTTTTTTTATATATATACCTTATAACTAAACTACTAAACAAAATAATTTAAATAAAAATCAATGTAGCAAATTTTCTAAATTCTTATTTTTTTAATATTTAAACAAATATGTTAAGTTCTCTCAAATGTTACGTTTTATTCTTTTCTTTAATAAAATATTTGTCCTAGATGGATATATTTTACTGGCCAGTATAAAATTCAAATTAATGTCACTTACGATTTTTCCGCACACTCGACACTTCCTTAAAATTGGTCCCGTGAAAAAAAATACCGCTATAATATCCACAACCAACCTCTTGACTGGTGGCGAGATTTCAAAATTGCAACTACTATTTTATTGATATATCGACGAACAGGTAAGGTAACAAATTTCTTCTATTCAAAAATTTGTAACCTTACATTATTTTTCTAAATTATTAAAATGCATGTTTTTTATAGGTTAATAAATATGCAAACAACACGTTCTCCTCTCAATACGTTTTGGAGATTACTGATTGTTTTTCACAATACAAATTACATAAAAACATACAGAAACAACAACTATGTAACATTATCAAGTAAACCATGGACAAAAATTGACATTTAAAATTTTATAATTAAAATATTAATTTCTTTAAATTTTAGATTTAAACACATAAAAAGAATGCCCAACACTACCTTAAACTAATAAAATAACAAATTTATCTCTAAAACCCAACAATAACTCACAATTTGAGTCGAACAAACAAATTTTCACGCTTGACTAAAATTGTCATAATTTCGATTTAAATCTGTCCAACCACCAATTTTACCCTTTAATCTTTACACTATATGCTTATATAACTATACCCATTAGTTTGACATCAATAACTAACACTTATAATACAAAATTAACTTTAAATGAAAATTTCTTCACGGCACAGGTGTATGGACATTTTTAAATTGAAATGGCTGAGAAAACACACATAGAACTACAAAAAAAAACTTTATGCAACTTACACAGCCAAGATGTTATCCAACGAAATTCCACAATAACATCATGAACCTAAATTAATTAAATTAGAACGGTGGCTCGACAAACCAATACCATAAATCGCAAAAGGAAAAATCACCCATTTTGAAAATTAAGCAAGGTAAGTTTCTTTTATATATGCTAATTTACTCATAATAGCCCGTTTTATTTTATTCTAGGTGCAGTTTACCAAGTTTGAGCTATTGACGGAAGATCAAGAAAAACAATTCAACGTACCAAACGTTGTATTAAGATTTACAATTATTAGATTATATACACACTTAAATAGTATCCTTTTGTTGAAATATAAAACTTTTTATGCATGTTAACATAATGTGAATAAATTATTCCTCTAAAGAAACCTATTTTGAAAATTATTTTCAAAAATTGAGGTTATGTAATGAATAGATCGGATCGTTAAATAATCTTGCATGAAATGCCACTTTAACAAGAAATTATCGCGAATAGGATGTATTTAACTTAATTCCTGTATATAGATAGCTTCAATCGTACTTCTGAAACTATTAAATAAACCTTTTAACAAAGATTCAATTACGAACGCCTGAAAGATAGGCAACCCAAATTACCTATTTAACATTTCTACTTGCAAATAACACAGCAATATGTATAAAGATTTTATCGGGCGCTTAGTTTTATTATTATGATGGATTCGTGTCGCAAGTTAACAATGTTAATAGATAAGAATACGTTACGCCTTACTATATGGATTTCATCAGTGTTTATGATACACAACGAGACTAGTACCAGCCATCGGATTTATAACGGTGTTGAACGACATGTAATATGAACATATAATTATCTTGGGAAATGTTTAGAAATCAAACGTAATATGCATTTTATTATAAAAATATTTAAAATATAAAAACTGTGTTCCATTTGTAGGGCACTCGAAAACCGTTTGAAACAAATGAAATGAAGCACAAGTAGTAAATGAACACATTAACGATAGTTAAACAGTTCAAAAATCTCAGTTCTTTAGTTGGAATTCATTGTTATTTATGAAAAGAGAATTCTTGAAGAGTTTCTTATCTACCACTTACTACTTCCAATCTACAATTAATCTTTTTTTCACAGTCGGTATAGTTTAGTAATCATAATATCTTTTTTTTACTGATACTATTTTTTTGTAATCTATAATTAAATAATATAAAGAGATTTTGTTTCTTTACCATGATTTGTTTAACACCTACCACTTTACTTATTACCTTTTTAAGGGCTAATTCATTCATTGCTGAAATAACTCCGTCGAGAAGTTTATTGATATGGAAGCAATGCTCAGAAAAATTGTGTTCATATCAATAAGCTTACAGAAGCATTCCAGTGATAATAAATTTTGAACATACCAGATGCCAACTATTTAGAATAAAATACAGATTTTAATTAACATTATTTATTAAATTATGTATGTACAGAGCGATAGCTCATATTAGATTTGTTACTTGATATAAAGTAAACACAACTAACTACATTCAGTAAACACAGAAGAAATAACATAATCAATTTAGCAAAGTGGATATCAGAACGATGGTATGTTTATGTAAACAGAACTGCGAGTTAATCGAAAACTCTTAAGTTAATTTTTAAGTAGATCGGGATACTCTATTGCCTGTATTCTAAGAGCTTTTGAGCAGTATTCTATGCAGCAAGGCACTACGTACGATTGCCCCATATGGAAATATTAACTCCTCGAGTTATGTGTTTTATTCAGAAATGAGTTAAGTCAAATGCTGTATGCAATTTTTTCAGTTTTCTTTGATTTATGTTTTATAGATTTTATGTAAAAAGCGATTAATTTATTGTTGTTGCGTTATATCGGTTCACGCGTTTCGCTGAAGACCGTAGAGAATAGAATCTTCGAAAAAGAGCAAAAATAATATTTATTAAACGTGTGGGCAGTAAAACAACCAGAATTAGATAAAAATGGGATTATTGGTCGGGAATTAACAATCAAATTCGCTTTGCGTGAGTATATTGTAAAGATCCTCAAAAAATAATAACGCATCTTAACGTGTCCTAATAATGGCAGTTATTCTGTAATTTCAAAATTCTGTAATTCTAAATTGGTCCCTATAAAGTTTAACTCGTTGCCAGAATAGATTTTCAATGGTTTTCCTCTACGACTGATGAATCGTTTCGTAGCTATAACGGCACTTGCAAGGGAAAAGGACCGATATAATCAACACTCAAAATATTGAACGAAAAATCTGCTTGCATAGGGCTCTCTGGTGGTTTGCCGGTAATTGGTACTAGTTTTGTTCTGTAACAGAAACAGGTCATACATTCGTGAGTAATAATTTTAACAAATTTTTGCGTGGAAACAGACCAATAATGTTCTCTTGAGGAATATAATAATTGTTGTGCTCAACTTGTAGAACCTTAAAATACTTGTGGTGACAAAAATTAGCTAGTTAAAGGATGCCTTGCAGACTAAATGAGTGGAAATACTGAGTTTTTGAAATGCCCTCCAACTCACAAGGCCTGTTTCTGATCAACAATGGATTTAGATTGGCTAGTTCAAATCCTTTGCCATCTTGCAATCGTTTGGCACCAGCAATATCTCTTCAGCAAAGATCTGTTACTGTTACGTTTAGCTGAAAGCGGTCCCGCCTTAATTTTGAAATTCTTGGTTTAATGTAATTCTGGTTTCTAAAGTGATTGTCCTTTACATCGACCAAGTTTGCTTTTGTAATTGTAAAACGCAGTCCTTACGCGTAGTCCATGCGTAAGTGCTTGGAAGATTTTTCGAAACGAAAGAACAATAAGTCATACTTAGAAATTAAGATTTTGTTTTTAAAGTAAAGACTATACCGCCATGTACCACAAGAGTAGCATTTTGGACTTTGATTACGCGATTACTAACAATTTTAATAAATTCGGCGGTGTCTTCAAATATTCTAAAACCATAGTTGAATACGTTCAAATAATGTATCCGGCTCGAAGGATCAAGCGGAGTTTTTAAATGATTGATGTATTTTTTAATACAGATTCTTGCGACTTATTTAAAAGTATTATAAATCAAATTTATTTTATTAGTATGTAAATCCTTGCCACGATTCTCCCATAAGCCGTTCGGGCTTGTTACAGAGTAGACCCTAACAATAGTTCGTAGATTCTTTACCTCGTAATTATATCAATTATAAAAACAGAATGCCAGAATAGAAAAATAATTAGTTTAGATTCACATGACAAAAAGCAATGGGATTGTATAATGTCCTGATTATGACTAAATTATGACTTATTTTAGACTTATGACAACCTGATAATTGTTTGGACATGTAATGCCTATACGACCAGTTGTATCACACATCAATGCACATAATCACACTTTGGTCAAGAAACTCAACCACATTATCATGGCCGGATTATGTCATTTGTCGCTCATATTTACGCAATTAATTAAAAAACGTTATTGTTATGATTGCATGTAATTTACTAAATAAATAAGAATACTACTATGAAACAGTTCCAAGAATTATTCCCCTTTTTAAATTTCCACGACTACACGATATTTGAACATTCGAGGACATGAATAAAGGTTAGTAAGTAAAAATGTGGATTAAATTCTTTGATCGAATACTAGTATAAAATAGTTCCAAGAATTATGTCTCCCTTTTTAGATTTCCACGAATTCATTTTAATATTCCAGGATGGAATATACTGATTCGATTTTTTAGGTACATAAAATATCAAATTAATATTTAATTTTATAGATTTACTACACACGTAAGTATAATGTACGCAAAAGATAAAACTTACCTAATGTTAAAAATACAAATTTCGAAAAGTCACTAATCCAGGGAAGAGATAACTGAAAAAAGATTAGTAAACGAATACAGGAATTATCTAAAATGTTGAAAGATTTTTCACTTCCACAGTAAAACACGTGTCTATTTTACTGAATGACCCAAAAGGGGCTAATAAACTCGATCCGTTCTTCGGTTCTATAGACACTCTTGCCTTCACAAAGCCCTTTGTGAATATTGACACTTTCTAACAATTACAAAATTTCAATAAATCTCATGCAATTTTCTATTTAAACACCTAAATAAAGGGGGCGATAGCTCCAAAGTTTGCTGCTCTACAAGATTTGCCGTCCTAGGCCCAGGTCTCTCGGGACTGTTGGGTAATCCGGTGCTGCTCATTATTAACATTATATGTTACAAATACTCTGTAATTCACTAAAATTTAGTAGAAAACTGCAGAACTTAGATGATTTCTTGGTTAATAGTAATACAGGGCTAGTTAAAAATTTAATAACAAATTTATTTGCAGAAGGATGGTTTACCTATGGGTAATTCTCTCAGTCCTCTGTTCGCTAACATATTTATGAATAATCTAACTACACTGACATTTTAGTTTATTTTAACAGTTTATCAATAAATTTTTAATTCTTATTAACAGTCTCTGTCCAAACATCACTTTTATACGAGAAATGAAGCAAAATAGGGCTAATAACTTTTTGAATTTAACCATTAGAATTAACTCACACAATGCATTTGAATTTTCAAATATGCAGAAAACCTACTCATACAGATGTAACTATGCCTAACGATTGATACCATCATAAAACAATCAAACGATTAACAATCGCAAATCATTATTATCCAGAGAATATAATCAATTGACAGTCAAAGCTAATAGATGCAAATTAAATATCATACTTTAGCAAGACATCCGAAAAAAATCCAAAATACTATGAAAAATAAACAATTACAAAATAACCTATAAAATCAACATTTCATTTTCATGCAATGCTAAAGACAGAACACACAATATCATGGATTGGTTGTTATTTTTGTAACACGGTTTATATTGGATAAATAATTCGGAATTTTGACATGAGATACAAAGAACACATACGCTGTTACAAAAACAAACACCCAGAAAAATCTAATTGCACAAAACATTTTTTTGAATAAAACCACCCAATGACACCTCAAAACAACATCAAATTTTTACACTTTTGTAACAACAAACACAAAATAGACACTTCTGAAATCTAAAAGCACGGACCCACAGGTGCCTTTGATGAATGATGAAATTGAGCTCAGTAATTTCCTTTTGCTGGACGTCTTATTTTTGGGCGAATTCTATAATTTGTTTTTATGTTTGAAATCGTAGTATGAACTCTTGATACCAATCACCACTTGTTGAGAATTAAAAAAAAGTTATATTCATTTCTACTTACTCTTACTTTAGATGTAAATCGAGGGAACTCAATATTGTGTTCAATAAATTCATTAAAACCATCATTCATTATTATTTTTTATTCATTTATTATTACTAGGCATAGGATTTCTATGCATTTGCATGTTTTTTCTGCTTATAGCAAACATATGCAGAGTTATATTTCTACATGTTTAAGCCACATATAAATCACATATGTCAATTTGAAAGTGCATATAAATGCATATTTAGGTGTTTTTTATAAATGCATGCATATTTTAGCATTTTTGAACGAGTGTGCATATTTTACCACTTTTTGAGCGTTTACATGCTTTAATTATGAAATTTCTAATATTTTTTAAATAATTTTAGCATTTTAGACAACCAACCATGGGCGGCTTAGTTGAGTCTATGGGAAACCCATAATTTAAGCTTATTGTTAAATACTAGGCTTTAAAATATTTTACTGCCTTAACCATCTGTGTACTTGTTAATATTTTCTAAGAAAAAGTTTCAACTAAAATTTAAATACTTACATCCTGCGGTATTGTGATAAATAGGTATTAGGAAATTCCAAAGACCCTTTGACAACTTCCTGTTCATAGAAAAATTTGCCTGTACTTTTGTTTACTAATCTTGTAATCTTTCAATTGAACAGTTCAGAAATTGCAAACTGCATTTCAGTTTGAAATTTTAGAGTGTAAAGATGGGTAAAGAAAAACGGTCTGTGTCTGTTACACTTCGAAGTTATGTTAAGGAAATAAGTGTTCTTACAACTGACGATAAGGTGTTGTATTGTACAGTGTGCGACGATAAAGTGACTGCAACGAAACGCTTTCAAGTTACACAACATCTGAACACGGTTCGACATCAAAAGTGTGTTGCCCTGAAATCAAAAAACAAACATTGTTACCGGGGTACCTTAATAATTCGCGCGGTGAGTCCAGCAAATCGATCAAATTTAATAAAAAACTATGTAGTGCATTAGTGGCTGCAGATATCCCGTTAAGTAAAATTAATCACTCAGCATTTCGTAATTTTCTGGAAGAAATTTCAAAAATGCCAGCCAATACCTGACGAGTCTACACTCAGGAAAAACTATTTACCTCGTTTATACGAAGAGACCATAAAAACAATTAGAAAACATGTAGCGAATAACTACATATGGGTATCCATTGACGAATCTACTGACACTACTGGAAGGTGCGTAGAAACTTCATTTCCTTCGTTTTGTTAGTAAAATTTAACTAATTAAAGACAGCAGAGCAATTTACGGATGTTTTATTTTCTATTTTGTTAGTTACATCACAACAATATTTTTGCTTGATTAAAATATAATTTTTTTTAAATAACTGTTTTGCGCTAATTGTTTGTAACCAACTACATGTAGTTCGATAAAATAAAAATCTAATTTTTGTTTTATAATTGGCGTTTTAAATTCGGAGAACAATCCCAAATCCTAACTATTAGCAATTGACGTTTTCAAGAGCACCAATCATTGTTCTGTGGCAAAATTGTTTAATGATTCGATGGCTATTTTGTGGCCGGACGGCATACAGTACAACAAAGTACTCCTGTTCGTCCCCGACGCGGCACCGTACATGATCAAGGCTGGAGCAGGCTTACAAGTTCTGCACGCAAAAATGATCCACTTAACTTGTCTTGCCCATGCAATGCATAGAGTTGCAGAAAAAGTGCGGGAAATATATCCTAACGTAAACTCTATAATTTCAGATGTAAAAAAATTGTTTGTAAAGCTCCATATCGCATACGAATATTTAGGGAAACTGCTCAAGAAGTGCCTCTCCCACCTGAGCCTGTAATAACAAGGTGGGGTACTTGGCTTTCTGCAGCAGAATATTATGCAACATATTTTGATATTAGTAAAGCATTTGTAAATAATCTTTATAAACACGATGCACTATGCATACAAAGCGCACAGGATGCTTTTAATACTAAGGAGGTGAGGGCAGAATTATTGTTTGTTTTGACAAATTTTGTGCGTTTAGCTAAAGTAATTCAGAAATTAGAAAGTCAGGGAAATCCATTAGATGAATCTCTTGAGCATGTAAAATTGTTAGGTGTTTCTTTGAATAAAGTAAAAGGGCCCAAGGGTTTGACTATAAAACAAAAATTTAAATCCGTTATAGACAAAAATCCTGGTTTTCACTTAATTGCTAAAACATTATTCGCTTGTAGAATTAAACAATTTTAAGTAATATTTAGGGATAATAGGCATATGTTTACTTTTGAAAATTTAAAAATGTACGTCATTGTGAACTGTAACGCTCTATGTTTAGAAAATATAATTAATTCAATTATATCATAGGATGTCTAATTAAAATAATTTCTGTAAATAAAATGCAAATAATGCTAAACAGGTGTTTTTTTAATAATGAAAGTGCATATTCATGATTTTTAAGTGCATATATCACGTTTTTGTAGTGCATAAGTGCATGCATATTTCAGCATTTTTAAGTGCATACAAATCCTATACCTAATACCTACAGTTTTGCTAAAATATTCCTCAACTTTTAAGTATAGTAATATGAGTTTATTCGATATATTCACGAATACCAAATCGAGTAAAATGAGGGTAGGTTTCATTCGGCTAGGTATTCAAATATAATTTTTTGCCACACAAATATCAATTCAATAAAAGTTCTTTTTATTTCACGAATGTTCTACTTAAATGTCTTCAGACAAACACTAATAAATGTTTCATTTAACGTATCTGTACAATTGTTAAAAAAATCGCACGCCCGTCTACTCCCGTAGGAGTTTCCGCCACGCCAGGGCACACTTCCTGGCGTGTCCTATAGTTTTTGCAGCCTTCCGACGCCTTTTCCGCCTTTTGACGCCTTTATCCTCCTGCAGGCGTACTCGAACCTCCTAGTAGCCTTGACTAGGTACTCTGTTGTGACGAAATTAAATATTTTCGTGTATGTGAAAGCAGCATCTTTCGTGATGAACAAGATTTCTTTTCCTTTTATTTACTAAAAAAGTAATAACTTGTCAAAACCACGAGCGTGTAAGTAAAACCGCAACCCTTCGGGCCACATGACATGTAGCGGTAAAATTTTATTTAGAAGGAGCGTATTTTAATTTCGTACAGCTGTGGGTATATTGTGAATATAAGAAATAGGGATTGATTATTGTAATTAAGCTCCTTCTGGAAAATAATAATATACTTTTAGTTGTATTTATTTTATGAGGCAGATGATGTTCATATGTTTTATCCACTAATTTCGAAATCTGTTTATATACTAAATATGTATATATGAGGTATATTAAATGTATTAAGCACAACCGGTACGTCACGGTCGTAATCGGGATAATTTAATTCTCTATAAATTTATTATCGTAATCTGTAATAACTAGTTGTATTATTTTTTCAATGATATTTGTTGTTTTTGTAACCATTGTTTATGTAGAAATAATAGTGTTTTATTGAAGCTATTTATGAAGCAGGTATATTATTTTATCTATGTGAATCAACATAACATTATAGTATTAACCTCTGGACATAAACAGTTTTATTCCATTAAACATAACAAAATTACTATAAAAAGAAAACAAAATGATTTTTTTTAATATACCTCATTAATCTTGTATATATATATAAATATATACATACACACACAACATAGAAGCCACTAAAATTGGGAAACGTTACAGGGGATGTGGTCACACACACACATATGGTTAATGTAAAACCACTTTCTCGGTCAATTTTGCTATTAAAGTTTCAAATTGAGAAATTTGCCATAGCTAGACTAATTACTTAACTTCTGGTAAAAATAAAACATGTATTTATAATATTATATGGCAAATAATTGAGTCATATAACATATGTCTTATTATATTTGCTAAAAATTACATACCTACTTACTCTTTGCTTATTTATGGGAGATTATATCATTAAATACAGATTAGGCATGAGAAAGGAATTTTTCAAGCAGAGATTTCTATATATATAAAAAAATAATAAAAAGGAATTTATGTAAATAATAAGTTAATGACATTAGTTACTTTGGTGCTTCCTTTTTCTCTCTATCAAACTGAACGTACCAGAAGGTTAAAACTTACTCGCAATTAACTCATTTGAATTGGGAAAAGCCTTCTGGTTGTTAGTGTTAATTTTAAAAATTGGTTTCTACTTTCATTTTTTATCATCAATTATTTCTTATTTTACTAACGACATTGAGATTGAGCATGCAATATTATTCCAGAAACATTTCGTATAAGATTTGTAAATACATAGTAAAGCTAATACCTACCATTGAAAGAAACTTCGAGTTTGATTATTGCTAGATATGATCCATTATTATATTTACTTATGATCATCCAAATAATAGCCTTTACAACAAACTATCAGTATCATTTGATCGTACTGTCAAACAGCAAGCTCGAAACTCAAAGAGGAGTTACAGGAATGGAATTATTTGATTCGAGTCAAACTAATTTAAAAATCAAATAGCAAAATAATATTGCTATACTATATTTAACGGTTTCTCCTAAACCACACATTGTATTTGACTAATTGCCAATACGTATTTTAGTATCGGTGTTACCTTTGTTTGTAACATCGTTACCGAAATACGTATTGGCAATAATCAAATACAATTTGTGGTTAGGAAACACCGTTTAAAATATAGTGCTGTTATAAATAATACAACAATAGTCCTTATAATCCATTATTAATTATAATTGTGTGAACAATTTTTAGTTTTCGGAACTATCCATTTTTAAACAAGTTTGTATTAAAATGAAAAGTTTTCATTTTTAAAATGTTCCAGGGCTCCGCTCTAAATGCCAGTCATTGTTTGCCTAAGTAAGTGAGAGTAAATTTGTCTTGATAGCCTTGTATGAAACCAATCTATCTGCGAATATGATCAGCGTTGAACATTTTCCGAACAATTATTTTGTGCACAGACAAAATCGACTATTAAAGAACGTCAAAAATAAAAGTGGTGGTGGTGTATTACTGGCATTAAGGTCGGACATTTGGGCGCGGCCGTTTAGAAGTGGCCATTTCGGCACGGCCGATTTGGCGCGTGACATTCGGTGCGAGGCCACTTCAGCGCGGACCACTTAGGCTCAGGGACACTTCGGCGCAAAAAATTGTCTAGTATTATTGTAATGAACAAAATCTGTAGGTACTTACAGGTAATAAATACAGTATGATCGATGAAATACAGTATGATGACAAAAAACTCAATATTTGCCAATCAGAAAAGCTCGTAAGAAAAATATATTTTTCTAAGCTACTAAAACGTTAAAATCAGAATTCTGAAAATCTCTGCATAAGGGAATAATTTGTAATAAGAATTTAATTTGTTTATTACAAATCCCTTATTGTTATAAGAATATCATGTTTGATAATCATGTTAATAACTTTTAAAAAATCAAAAATGTTATAAAATAAATTAAATGACAGGAAAATTGATAATAACATTGAATATCGTTCCACTGCTAAATACGTGTTCCACTTCACAAATTTTGTCTTAGTAGGTAACACTTATAAATGGATATAGCTTAGAGGTTATAGTTCAGTGCTTAAAGACAAAAAGCACTGGCAACTTAACCAATCCAAGCGAAATTCTGGAATTCATAAGGTGTATGTGTACATAAAAATAAAAAAGGTTACTCTGATAATAGGGTAGCTGTCCCAAAAAATTGATCCAAACAAAAGTTTTTGTTGAAAAATATCCGAAAGTTTTACCCTAATTTGTCGCGGAAAAATTTACATGCACCGAACTGTCTTTTCGTCGAAATGTGTCTGCGCATAAGTGTCCCGGCCCCGAAGTATGCCTGCGCCGAAGTGTCCTGGAGCCGAACGGTCCGACACCAAACTGTACTCCAGCCGAAACGGCCGCGCCGAGATGGCCGCACCTAAACGGCCGCGCCCAAATGTCCTAAACCGACAAAATGTATAGCATCAGAAGTTATGGACACGTTATTTTTAGATAGTAATTTTTCGCTAATGAATGTGCTTATATGCAAGTGTTTTTTGGTACACAAATATTTTGATGGCGTTGTTATTTATATTTCCCGTTCTATTATTACTTATTTTGGGAATTCCTTGAAAAATTATATGCAAAGAAAAAACATGTTGTAGATGAATGTTCAATTCATGATTTATATTAAATTATATTTTGAATGCAAATTCATATAGAAAAATGTATCACCCTACTGGGAATGAAACCTGGCACCTTTCGCTATCTAGGCGGTAGCTCAGAGGCCAACGTCGGTTTAAGGCGCTGTCGAGCCCTAGGTGGCAATCGAGAGTTTGGGGGGCGTAACTCCCCAGTACCAAACTCTGATATGCCTAGTATCCGAATCTAGCCTGGCGCAGACCACACGGAGTTCACTGGAACTGACTGTAGTCTATCCAATCCCAGGTTTAGAATGGACATGTGCTACAGGTCATTGGCGTTTCTAGAGATATCGGAGGTCGGTTTACACTAGGACTAATTTATGTATATTCGAGACAATATCGTGAGTGGTTACCCAGGCCGTCGTTAGAGGTGTCGGATAAATCGACTCGAGGAGGTTAACTGCTTAAACGTGCTATAGTCAGAGTAATGTGTGGCAGAGATTCACGAAAGTGTTTCTCAACGAAAACCTCATTAACGTTGAGGAGAAAAGTTTGAAACATGAGTACAGGCGTGGCTGGATTTGCATCTCACCTTTTACAGACTTAGTCTGATGGAGGAGAATCTAGTGAGGTTTATTATTGAGGGGAGACCCCGCCAGTCCATGCATGCCACCAGGTTTGGTGGCGGAAGTATGAAGATCATGCTTTTCAGTTTTATGATCCAAAGAAATCGTCTAGAATCATTACACTTATTAAGGGGTGTCGATACGAATATATAGCATTTCACGCTTAAGACAACTTAGGTGGAATTAAACAAAACGCTGATAAGGGTACACCAGCTCTATAACATGGTAGGCCAAATTTGCAGAAAAAATAATGTAGGATAACTGACTAAATAATTATTTCTGGTAGAAAAAAGATAAATCAGGGTCATTCCGATAAGGCTATAACCGATAAGGCTATAAAAATAAACTGCCAGTCTCGGTGGATTAGTGGTTTGCATGTTTGCTTCGTCATCCAAGGATCACAGGTCCGATCCCCGGCCGAGTTGGTAATTTTTCATAGCGGAGAAAAATTAAAAACATGTCTTCTTTTCGGATAGGAAGTAAAGCTGTAGGTCCCGTGTCAATGCGATGTTCCATTCAATTCCGATGTTTCACATTGTTCCAACCTTAGTCCTGTTTTATTTTCTTTATTAATGATTTAAATGACAGCATCAAATGCAAGAAATTGTTTTTTGCCGATGACTTGAGAAATTCTTTCCTCAATAAGCACTAGTCATGACTGTGAGGCTTTACAAATTGAATTGGTTAAGGCGCAACTTTGATGTAAGGAAAATAAGTTCCCTCTTGCGTCGCTGTTAGTAAGTTTTTTTTCCTTTTATATTACCCATTCTCACTCAATTGTAACTTTGGTTTTCATTTATTAATGGTTCTTTCAACTGACTATCAAACTAACCGTGCACTTTAGGTAACTAACAAGGTTAGTTATTTCTGTCTTATATTTAGCTTCCTTCCACTTGCCTCAGTCCACGTTCTCTTTCTTTTCTCTTCACGTATAGTCTGTCTAAATTAAGTCTATTATTCCAAACGAATATTGGAGTACTGGTAAGGCTAGGCTGTTGCTAGCTTCAAATTTGTTTTTGCTGTGTAGATTTGTTTTTAGTACTTATAAGAGATATTTCTCTGAAGTGTTCTTGTCGGATCTTATTTTTCATATCTATGTTAATTCCTTCACTTTCTTCCATTACCAGATGTTTATAGGTTTCCTCCGCTTCCAATTCTTTAATCTCTGTTTTTCGTCTAATTTTATGTTTTTCGCCTCAGTGATACGTCCTCTCTTCAATGCAAAAAAAGCAAGGGTGATAATGAGTACCCGGTATATTCCGCGTTCTATGCTTAGGTTTTCTGTAATGATTGGGCCTGCTGGGTATGTGTATGGATTTTCGTGTACCATTTTGCCATCATTCCGTCACACAATTGTAAGAGTCTTTCTTTAAGTACATATCATTTTCATTGACTTGTGTACCCAGCTATGTAGGATACTATAATAGGCTTTTCGATAATCTATCCGTGCTATGGATAGATTTGTTTTACGTATTTTGCAGCGTATCTTATCGTATTTTGCAGTTCTCCACTAGCGTTTTAAACAGCAAAAGGTGGTCTTTGGTTCTCCGTGATCCATGTTTACAACCTTTTTGTTCGTTTGGTATAAGTTCTTGAGCGATAATGTGTTTGTTTAGTTTTGTGTTAGGTTAGCTGTCAAATTTTTGTACATTATATTGAGGTAAATTATTGAGCGGCAATGTTTCACGTTTTTGGTGTCTTGAGTCTTTGGTATTAAGTAAGTTGTGCCAATGGGAGCCATTCTGGGATATTCTTTGTGTGTTATATTGCGTTGTACAAGTTTGACAATGTAGGGTAGATAAAAGGGATAGCTTTTAACCTGTATCAGGTGTTTTCCAGTTTGCTACTTTCTTTAGGTTTTCTACAACTTCTTGTGGAGTGAATGGTGGCCATTGCATTTCGTTAATGTTTTCTTTTTCTTGCCGTTTTATCCAAGTTGTGTCTCACTTCTTCTTCCCTTATACCTCTCCAGAATTCTTCTACCTGTTTTCTCTCGTACCTAGATATCTGTAAAATCTTTTAGGTTCATTTGTGAACATATTGTTTTGGTGATATTGTTTAGGTCTTTCTTTGTATCGTCTTAGTCGTTGCGCTTTGCCTAAACTTTTTCTTTTAACATTTCAATTACTTCTTTCAATTTTTGTTTTTAAGTGAAGCATAGTTAAATTAGGAAGAACGTGATATTGAGAGGTTGAAGAATAAGAGTAAAAGAGAATATTCCCTATCCATTGAATGATGCGGCAAGAATAAAATTGGATCATTTTATTCAGAGAATCTCTCAAGTGCATATGCGTTAGACGAAAACATCATTAACGCTGCGGTCTATATACACCATACTCAAAATTCTGCTGTCTACCAAACAAAATGCAGACATCTCAAAGTATCATTTTTTTAAGAAGCAATTCAAAGATTACAGACCCAAAAAGTCACAGATCCTGCAAAGAGAAGCGATTCATAAATTTTTCTTAAATGCTCCTGAAAGATGTTACTTGATGTTGAAGGTAAAAATAACTTTCTGCTTTTATTATTGGATGTTAATTATCATGAGATTTTCCGGTTGCTTTGGTGTTTGATCTTTCTTTGATTTAAAATGATAATAATTGACGACATAGAAGGCGATTTATTTATTGTGTCTAACGGTAGAAAACAAAAGCTTGGTTACTCAAGTTCTATTGTAAATATATGGCTATCCGTCAATCACTTGATGCGGCAACTATTCTTGAACTAAGAATGGGTAATATACAACACGGGTCGCAGAGATGATAAAATCTAGAAACCAACCGAACTGCATGATTTTTTGAATTCGTCTAATCCAGAGTCTTACTTTTGGTCGGTCTCGCTTTTGGGAGCTTTTCAACTACTTACTATCAAGTGCTGGATCAGGCATCAAAACTTCAAATGATCATTCAGGTTGGAATTTCACTGCTCTACCGGAGAGGTATTGTAAAATAATATCTTTACATCAAATTTCATTTCCATGTATAAGAATGAAGTGCACCCACCCTATCCGACATCAATTTTATTCCTGCGTTCTTGTTAAAAAGGTTATGTGGATTTTCTAAGTTTATATTCCGGTTTCTAGTTATTCTTTCTTGTAAAAGTGCCTAAGAAGCAACGCATTTAACAGTGAATGCTACTCGATATTTACTAATAAAATGTTGGAGGCTATTAATTAATTTGCAGTTTGTTATAATTACTAATAGATGTTTTATTACAACCTTCAATGAAAATTACTAATTGATGCTAAATTGTGCCAAAGGAATAATATAAATATATGGTTTCTAACATGTGTATCACCACTTATAAGTATTTTTGTCATATATTTTATTAAAGACATTTTTTATTAAAAAACATATTTAAAGAAGCGCCTTGTTATTTTTCGATTTATCATCATCACATTTAACAGAAAAGTTACAATGTACATGACAAAAACAGCCTTGGTAGTGTAATGTCTGGCGTGCCGCACTTTCACCCAAGCGGCCCGCGATCGACTCCCGGCGCCGGCAGATCTGGTTAAGGTTTTCTGCAGTTTTCCTTAGCTGTGACACAAACGTGGGATTTGCGCTGTTCCATCTGTAAGTCGGCTGCAGCCGCACATTGGGCCTACATAATAATAATAATCGCCCCCTCCCTCCCGCACAAACTTATAGCTTCTGGGGTCTTGGTTTAGGTTATGGGTTGTAGTAGTTATTATTATATTATTATTATTATTATGACAAAGTCATCAAACATCTCATCTCTCTATGTATTATTATGTATGTATTACAAATGAAATAGTAATTCATTTTGTAACACGATAACAGCATCAGTATAGAAAATGACAGTAGAATATTTTTTAAGCTGCAAGAGAAAGAGAGAGAGCGACCATGAGACACAATGTGTCAAAGTGAAAAAAGCTCCACAAAAGTAACAGTCACTACGTCGCCACGTTCCCGCTATCTAGCCTCAACGTAACCGAAACGTAACTGGACGTAAGTTCCCGACAGGTCACTGCAACGTATCTGCTACCCAAAAAGTGTTTCCCATTTTGGTTCCAGGTACGTAATAAAACCATACAAATTACATGCTTGTGACTAGTGGCAAAAACTTTATAGGTACGTGTGTCGAAGGTGTTTTTACATAAATAACTGACTTTCAGGCCTAAACCCAACCCGGGACGTGGGTCGAGTTAAGACCGGGTAACACAACGTAATTTCGAGCTTGGGTCGTGGTCGAGTCTACTGGAATTTTTATTGTTTCAGACATCTATGGGTTGTTTTTAAAGATAAATCCAAGTAAAGTAAAAATAATTGATTTAATATAAAAATTTAGTTAGTAATGCATTTTTCATAATTTAAAAAGAGTTTTGTTTTGCTAATGCAGTCAATATTCCTCTTTTTATTTATTTGTATTATAAGGCATTCGGGCCTGGCTCGGGCTGTATTAAAAAATAATCGGGCTTCTGACGGGTTCGAGTAGAATATTTTAAAGTAGGGCTCGTGTTCAAAATTTATCAGGTAGGGTAAAAACCAAAATCTGGCCCGTGAAGACCTCTAGTTTGTATCACATATATAAACAATAAATAAAGTGCAATTGAAAAATAACTTACTTTACGTATGAACGTAAAATAGAAATCAGGAAAGAAAAGCCCTACGTCAGCATGTTGGAGTCTAGGTAAGGTAAGTCTGTATTTTTATGCAATCGGTACTGATACGTCAGACAGACTGACAGCGAAAGGAATCAATGCCGTTATTATTCTCATTTAGGTTCTCAAATGTCTAATATAGTTACCAAAACAGCATGTTTCGTTTGTAATGTTTGTAAAAGAAAAAACATTACCTACCTTTCTGCTATTTAAATGGTGAAAGTAATGAAATTATCTTGAATTCGGGAGATTTGGTTATGGTACTCAAAAAGCTTATTCCAGAAGTTGTTTGCGCTATATAGGATGTAACTAATATAATTAGAAACCCGGTAATGGGGGGTAGCCGTAATGGTTTAGATATTTAGAATATATTTTCCTTGTCAACATGTGGTCGCTTTCTGCTAGTTTTTGAGAAAATCGCATTTTAAATTTTAAGAATACCCATTGTACTCACATTACATTAAAAATACTAAAAAAGCAAAAGAAATATTAATTTTCTATAAAGTTTTCAAAAAATGAAAAAAAGTTTTTGCTTGTTTTGTATTTTTAATGTAATGTGAGTATTATGGGCGTACCGTAAAGTGGGGCGACTTTGATTTCTGGAGACGAGATTGGTAATAACTTCACTGGCACGCTATAGGCGCATTCCCGTTTCTGCCACTTATTTCTCAAACTTGCCACCTGAGCTAATCGTTAGTACACAGTTAAATGCAAACGTGTTCCCATAGTTTGCGTTCAATTTCTGAAAATACATTGTGTTTTGACGACATGTCCGACAAGCACCCGTTTCTTGTAAAACTTTGACTTATAGAACTTCAAGGACCCCAAGGTAAGAGTTGTTATAACGTAAATTTTGAGTCTAGTGCACGAAAAAGTCATTATTTTTTACATATTATGGTTAAACTCGCCCCGTTGGTTGCAAAACTAAAAATGTTTTCTCGTTTATGTGGGAATTAAATATTTTTACTATTTAGGCCAGGGTCGAGATCTTACAACGATTACACAAATGATCAATTGAATGAGGCTATTCAAAAAATAGCAGACAACGAAGTGTCCATCAAGGCGGCCTCAAAACGGTATATCATTGCTTATGGGACTCTACACAATAAATTTCAAGGAAAACACGTGAGAACAAGCGGTGGTCAGCCAGTTTTTACACATTTAGAAGAAAGAGCTATTCCTACGTCAGCTTTAAAGTGTGCCGTTGGGGATTCCCTCTTGATCTCGTAGAAATTAGAATGCTTGCAAAGAAGTATATTGATCGGAAGGGAGGAAGAGTAGAAAACTTTCAAAATAATCTACCTGGTAAAGACTGGGCTCTAAATGTATTGCGTCGTCATAAAGATCAAGTCTCACAACGTGTTTCTAGAAATATTAACAAAGCCCGAGCCAAAGTTTCTAGAGAAACTTTGACCGCACATTTTGATAATTTGAGGGAAACTTTAAACAATGTTCCCCCAAGAAATATATTTAATTATGACGAAACCAACGTTGGTGATGACCCCGGAAGTAAAAAAGCTTGTTTATAGGCGTGGAGTCAAGTATCCCAAAAACATTGTCAATCATTCGAAGACCTGCACATCAATATTGATTTGCGGATCAGCTGAAAGAATTCTGTTACCACCATATGTTATCTACAAGAGCGAACATCTCTACAATACATGGAAAGAAGGCGGAATTAGCGGATATCCTTGCTGTACCAAGCCATGTTGTGAGTAGGGTTGCCGATTCAATAGAACTTCACATGGTTGGATTGATGCTGTAACATTTAAAGATAGGTTCTGTTCATCATTTCTTCCGCATGTCAAGCGATTGGAAGGTACAAAAGTACTTATCAGCGACAATTTAGCATCTCATTTTAATGAACGTATTCTGGCTTTATGTATGTTATACCAGGGATTATGTTATACCATAAGAACCAGAAATTGTTCTGAAGAAGATAATAACGAAATGGAAGAGGAAAATGTTGTGGCAGAAGAGGAACACAGTGGAGGCAAAAATTTAGAGAATGAAGTAGATTACATAGCCCCTAGTAAGCAGTTGTTGAAACCAGAAACATTGGTCCTTGCCAAATTCACTTCTGGGCGGAGAAATTGTACAATTTATAAGTATGTATGCAAGATCTTAACCCTGTTCTCAGTTAACGAATTTAATCTAGTTGGTTTCAAGTCTAGTAATCTAGAAAAAACTAAATTTAAAATAATCTAAGTACTGTATACTGATATTCATCATAATCATTACATCCATATTACCTCAAGAAGGCATTGCATGCTAAGTGATTGCCATGACAACATTAATTAACAACAAATATAAATAAATATCTCATAGAAGTTATTACATGTGTTTTATTATCTTCTACAAGAGATAACATATAAGTAGTGTACAAGACCACATAAGCAACATGTATTACTACATTAATCATCTAAACACCACATTGGTGACCTCCGACGCTACGAAAGAAGAACTTAGATAATCAACACGATATCTTCAATATTCCATTGCTCTGGTTTTCTGTCTCTGCCGACAAACGCAACCTGCAGCCTGAAGTTCCTTGAATTGGTTATTTGATTATCTCACGCAAGCAGTCGACTTTCAGAAGTTTATAAATATCCTTTTTTATCATTTAAATAAGATAAGTAAACTATATTATATTGGTTACGTTTCAATATGGCGCAGTTAAAAGTAAATTTAGTTAAATTTCCTATTTTGGACAGTTCACATATACACATGTCAATATTCTTAATCGATAGATACTTTGACTTCCTACATATTGAGAACGAGATTCAAAGATATAATGTCCTAATTCATAACTTGCCATATAACATTTTACAATTACATTCGAATCTTATCAGGTTTATTGATAACAATAAACTTTCATTCGAACCATACACCACGTTCATCAACGAACTATTAAACTACTACTTGGGTTCTTCTTTAGATAAACCTACTTCATACAACCCAAAATCAAATACTATCTCTTCTCACAAAGAGATTACAGATTTTTGGTTACAGCAAGATGATTCACCTGAATTTTTTGGTCTAGTTAACCTATTTAAAGACTAAATCATTTCTCATCATAATTTCATAACTACAAAATGTAATCCTAACCCCCAATTAAGTGACGATACTCAAAACGTCATTTATCAATGCAATGTTCTTTCAGATGCACATGCATCAACTGATACTTTCTGTATTAATAATTCTGAACATTCAAATTTTGAAAAGCATGTTTCACAGGAATCAAAATCTCCTACAAACATTCAAAAAACATCACAGTCAGTTAGGGTACAGCTGAAGTTGAATCCTAACCAATCACATCGTTTGAATCAGAAAATGGAAGCGCTTCCGAAGGCCGACGGTTTGGGGATATCAACCGCCGTATTTTCTACGAAGACTTCCTTGGATCCAGAAAATAATTCCTGGAATCTACAATCTACAATACCTCCAGTTGCTGATGGAAATCACATCAATAACGTTCCTCAAGAACCAAAAGCTACAACACCCGTAGTAACAGCTCCTGAAAAATGTTTTCAGCAATTCTCGGACACAACGATGCCGACATCTCTCGTTTCGCCATTGGAACGATGCCATGAGAAGAGATTGTTCTTGTATATAACAGAATTAATATCTTTTTTTCTTTATTTAATTTTGATGTTTAGTTTGTTTTCTCGGATAACCATCAACGAGCTTCGCAACAACCTTAACCAACAAAATTTTGTTATGTCAAAACGCGAAATTTTATGCAAAGGTCACGCGATTAAACAGCCTTATTACCTCGTAATTAGAACAATGCGAACATTCGACTTTTTGCTAACCGAGAAAATTACAACAGTGCAACTGCTATTGACCGAATTCAAATTATCTTATCATAATAGCAAATTCCATTTCGCTAATAAACTTGGGCATTATGTGCAGTGTACTAACTTTCAAGTACTTTTCAAGCTATACGCCATAAATACAAGTGCAAAAATAACAGTAGTGACTTATATTTTGCCACGTGAGCCTTGTCAACTCGACATTACGTGATATCATACATTGATAACATTCAACTAATCAATCCTGAATATCATTTGGACCTACCAAATATATGTGCTACCGGATTAAGCTTCAAGTGTTCATTCTCGTCAAATAACAGGATACAAGAAGATTCAATCATACTCTCCAACAGGCAATTTCACCTAGTACTTCCTACAATCTTAGGACAATGCTATGAATGCTGCCTCTGTTTTATGAGTACAACCCCAGTTCTTCCATTCCTACGGATTAAATGAATATAACATTTATCAATGTTGACCACAAACTTACTACTTAGGCTAATGCTTTTAGATTCCATTAGCATAGTTATTTTTAATTTTAAAAGTTACAACAAATAAATCGTAACGCAAGCATCACTTGTTCACGAAGCACTTATTATGTTGTTCCTTGGTTTTGTTCACGTTCCTAAATTTTATTTCTTTCTCTCTAGTAAGAATTACAGAACTTCCTAACAAGTGATTCCTGTACCATCAAGTTTATTTCAATTAGGTTAAGTTTGCGACATCACCTTGCAATAAGCAACACATGTGTGGCCCTAAGCAATTGATGCCCCTTAGCTATCAACAGCAAAGGCCTTTCAATTCTTTGATTATTAGCACCTAATTATTAGCATAAGTTTTATTGTCTTAGCATGTAAGGAATCATTGAAAAGATGCAAACGACCTCAATTTTTTTGTAGCTGGTATACATTAAACATGCCAATACATACAAGTACGACATTAATGTATGCTATTTTTTTGTTGAGGAATGCATTAAATGCCCTTTTGACTCACGGCTCATTTCTTTTGGTACATGTTCAGCCTTTTTTCACCCGGGGTGTAATGTAATGATATTCATCATAATCATTACATCCATATTACCTCAAGAAGGCATTGCATGCTAAGTGATTGCCATGACAACAGTAATCAACAACAAATATAAATAAATATCTCATAGAAGTTATTACATGTGTTTTATTATCTTCTACAAGAGATAACATATAAGTAGTGTACAAGACCACACAAGCAACCTGTATCACTACATGGTCTTCCATACGTTACAGTACAATACCAAAATCTGATATAACAGCTGTTCTGCCAAACCCTACTGAACTGGGAGAACAAGAATACGAGTTTCCTGCTAAAATTGATGTTAAAGAACTGTAAAATTTTGATCTAGGTACTTACTTAGAATGATCTATTACTTGTATTCATTGCTTTTATGTTTCATATTTATCTAAATATAAATACTTATGCTCAAAACACATTGCATTATTATTCTCTAATTAATCTAGCTCATCTATGAATCTTGCCCTACCTATCAATCTTGCCCCACCCATCAATCTTGTCCCACCTATCAATCTCGCCCCATTTAAAATAATACGGTATACCCAAAAATTAACTTGGTAAAATTGCAAATGGGGTGAGATTGACTTATTACATTCCAGTCTCTGTAGTTTAGCACAATCTCAGAGGAGGTATCAAAGTCGCCCCATTTGGAGTGTGAGTTTGATCGGACCTTTTTATTTTTCATTTCATTTTTTGATGTTTCTGTCTGAAGAGATTTTAAATGATTCTTATTATTTTCCCACATAATTTCCAATTTTTAAAATATCCGAAATGTTTTAGAGAACTTCTTTATTGAAAAAAACATTTTACACACATGAAAATGTAGGTAATTCATTTTTTGGATTTTTGTAGGTTGATTCTTTTCTGGAGAACTATGCCCAATTGGCAGCCTTTTTTATATAAAAACTGCTAAGTTCCAATAAGAATAAAATTTTGTATTTAAAAAAGCATCAACAAGAAAGCTGGAGGTGATTTGATATATTTAAATAATTTATTTTTGTTCATTTATGTCTAGTTTTTCCACTATAGACTGTAGTTTAGGCCTAGCATAGCAACATAAGGTAATTATTTATTGATGATTGCTTAATCGAAACCCTTTATTTATATGTAAAGTTTACCAACAATACATTAATATCGTTCGAAGCAAAAGCTCTGCAGGATATTAACCCCTTGCGATTTAAAACCCACAACAAGAGCGTCAAAAAGATCGCGTGAAGTACGAAAAGTACCCCATGGGGGTTTTCAATTAGAACCTCCGAATAAGTGGAAAACAATGCTCTACGAATTGATAACCGACAAGAGTCAGTCAAGCGATAAGATCGCGTCGACATAGTGAAAAACCGCACAAATTAATCGCTTTGTGCTCTTTTATAAAGTTGTTTGTTTTTTCTTGTTAAAAAGGACACACCTTCCTCTAAATGAAATTAAACACGCGTTGGCAGCTGCCTTTATTTATTAAATTTATTGTGTTGTGTACAAATATTTAGTCTGTTACGGCATTGGAATGCAATCAGGTTTAAATAATTTATTAACACGTGCTGAGGGCTTTTTAATTAATACCACACGATAATTGAGGAAGAGAATGTGTGTATGTGTGTGTGTCTGTGAAAGAGTGTGTGTATTCGTTGATGAAACGTGAAGTCTTTACTCTTGTGCAAGAAGCGAAAGAATAATGTGGGCTCGGTCCTCCGCCCACAGAAGGTGACACGGGTCGTTCAAAGAGCAAGCATTCACCAGGAGGCGGACCACGAAGACCCGAATCTGCAGGACAGATGTTAAATAACATATGTCCTAGGGCTTTATTTCTTCTTGTATTATTCAAAATCAGAATCTAACGAACTTTTAATTTATCGATAAACTTCCTTATAATATTTTTGATATTTAGCGTGTATATACACTGCATCATGTAAATAGTACTTCCTAGATATTGAACTATCGAAAATGATCGTTGTTGGTTCAATCAACCCGAGATTTAACCTGAGAGAATTGCGAAGGCATTATTACGTATTGGATTATTATTATTAATATTTATTTTCAGTAATCACTTCCTTTTAAACAATTTATTAGTTTGAAAATATATTAGGTCAGTTGACTCAGAAATGGAAGTATTGTTACAATACTGCCATAGGGGTCATTCCATGCGAAATCGATCACCAAAATGGATGTATCTCACGGATTTCAATGAAAATCACTTATGAGGTAGCAATCAACTAAAGAACATAACTCTCATTCATCAATTTGCTAAATTACGCAGAACTTCGGAAATATTCAAACTGAAAAAATTATCAAAACTGCTTGCACGCCTTTAAAGAAATATAAATCTCTCGAAAACTATTTACCCTAGAACAAATATTTTTTTTGTATATTGCTCACTAGAAGACGGGCTTTTTGGACAGCCTAATAATTTTTTTTTATCAAACGTGTTTTTATTTTTTTCTAAACGAAATATTTTAAAAATGCAGAAAAATCGGTGTGGTCACATTTTTAAAAATCTGAAAAAAATTGTACAGATTCTTTTTTAACATTTCTGTATTTAAATGCAAAATGGCAAGCTGGACGTTTTAATAGTTTTGGCAGGGCAAATTTTTAAAGATCGCGTTGCAGACAGCCGGCGCACCATAGATCACGGTAACCGGCACAAACCGCATTCGCTACCTTCTAGATAGTAATAATACGGTCCATATTACCAGCTTAACTCTTAACCTTAACCTCTCAACTAATGTACATAAGATAAATTACCTATTAATTAGTTAATTACTTAAGTATTTAAATCGATTACTTCGGGTGTGTTACATAAAGTACTTTTCTTGCTGCTGTCCAAGACCATAAAATATAATAAGTCAAAGTGTGACAATATTAAACCCACAAATATAAATGAGATGTGTATAATTCACAGGAGACACTCTAGGACAGCTGTTTCGATCTTTTTAGATCTCATCAGCTAGAGATAGTCTCCTGTGAATTATACACACATCATCCAGGCTTATATAGATATATAAGCCTGGATGCATGTGTAGTGCAGTGCATGTGTAGATGCCAATAAAGCATTGTATTCATTGACGTTGAAATATCGGAGGTTCTTCAAATAATAGCTAGTAACGAAATTTAGAAAAGCCTGTCACATGAGCGGACCAAAAGCTTTGATTAATAAGCTAAATCAAATAGAAATTTCAATAATGACTTGTTTTTGGCATAAAGTGTTAGAAAGGTTTAACTAGACTAGTAAAACGCTTTTTAAGCGGTTGACATCGATCTAGAAACAGTGATTGCATTATATGATTCGCTGCATGGGTATCTCGACAGCATACGGAATGAATCTGAAGGTTATACTCTTCGGAAAAATAATATATACCAGCATGAGGTCACGAGGAAAAGAAAAAGAAAATTAGAGTTTAATGAAGCCAAACACGAAGTGGAATTTAGTGACGGCAGGATCAAATTTAGAACGATAAATTAATGACAGAATTGTCAAAACGACGGGAACCGTATTTAGAGTCAAACAGGGACTTTGGATTTCTTACAAAACTGAAAATATTAAATCGTGCAGAACTTCAGAACTACCCTAACTTAGTCAGAATATAGGTATAATAAACACCTCGTGGAAGATCAATTGGAAAACGAAATCCTTCGACAGAAAGATTTACCTGATATTTTATCAAAAGCACACATGAGCATAATTAAAACAATAAAAACGAATAGGATCACTGGAATATTCCCAAATGTGGATTATGGCATTAAGAATCTTTCCGGTGAGCGATCATCTTCAACTCTTAAAGAGAGTTAATAATAATTATTTATTTAAGGTCGAAATTACCCAAATCTAAATTAAGCAGTTTAGCTATACTTAATCAATACCCTTATGTGAACGAGAAAGACTCATCGTTCGAAGTTTTTTAGTCTTGCAACATAGGTGGTTGATTGCAGTCAGTAGACCTCTCTCTAAACATCACAGTTGTTCTATGAAATCCTCTTTTCGGGTGATTTTGACTACACTGAGAAAAAGATTTATTTGCAATTAACACAAAACGATTACCGCAAATAAATTGTTATTTTGGATACGGCGGAACAAATATTTAATGACAAGGAACTTATTATTAGTTTGAAAATTATAAATATAGATAATTAAACAATAAAGGATGATTTTTTAGATGTAAATGTAGTAAGTTATCTGTTATAATGTACAAAACTATATTTAAACAAATTAGTTTGCGATAACAACAGTTCGATTGTAGACATAAAATTAGTTTATAATATTTATACAATATTGGTTAACTGTTAAACAATCTATTTAATGTTAATACACCACGTTACCTACTAATCAATATGTTCCTTAGCATTTATTTTAGTGAATTTATTCTAATTGAATTAATTTACATGCAAAGTAAGTGTATAATATTAGTTACTACAATTATTTATTGACAAAATTAAGTTATAGTAATACTTATTCCACTAGCTTATCTGCTAAATAACCACATAGTAGTAGTTACTATAGTAGTTTGTGAGGTAAATCTTTATAAAGTAATAGTTAGTGTATTTACTTAACAATAAATTCATGATCAATTAATAGTTACTATATTACTTGGTAATTTTACCCATATGTAGGGCTGGTGAAACTTGGGTTAAATTTTCATGTGTGAGCAAAGGAAAAATAGCAAATACTAATATATCTGAGAAAGATAGCTGTTTATCGCATACTTGCCATAGAAACGTTTTTGCTAGACAAAAACTATTGACGTATGTCATTCTGAGTTCTGACATGTAAACCTTGACAAGTATGGGATGATGTCTATCTTTCTCAGATGAATTACTATTCGCTGTTTTTCCTTGGCTCACACATAAAAATTCAAAGCCAAATTTTACCTAGCACTGTATATATTATTTGGTTATGACCTCGGTCAGAAAAACACAAACAGTTTTAGGAAACATTTAATTTTTATTGCACTCTCAAAGCTACAAATATATTATAATAGGGAGAAGAAGTGCATACGTCATACCGTGCCTGACGTCATAATTCTTTCCTCGCAACGCGCATGTTCGCATCGCTCTACTTCGCTGTAAACCGTTTGTTTGACAGTTTTGACACTGTTGACAGTTGGAAGAGAAAACGTGACGCTACTTTGTGAGGTTAAAATAATAGATAGGTACTATCACAAATAAAATATTGAAACAACAATGGGTGAAAGCCATTGGGTAAGTGTTTTTATAGCTTGTAAACATCCTTTTTAACACTATCAATAATCAGAAATGAAAATATAATGTGCCTTATTGAAGTACATGCGCGTTGCGAGGAAAGAATTATGACGTCAGGCACGGTATGACGTATGCACTTCTTCTCCCTATTACACAGTAACGCACCTAAATTAATGTCATTCACAATTCACAATCACAATTCACCACTTATTATTAAATAAACCTGTCCAAAGGATTGTGTGTACCCCAAGCAATGGACATGTGTAAAATATCCAAAGGAATGGACGCCAGCAACCGTCAAGCTATTCTTGCAAGTTTGCGCTTATAATACATAATATAACTGTTAACAAATATTTAATAACAGATAATTTACTTTTTTTATAAACACATAACGTTAAGTAATTAATACTCTGTTAATAAGTTACGTTAATTATATGTGTTAAAATGTTAAAAAATGTATTTTTACGTAGAAAATTAAAATGTATTAACTATTACTGTAAGTAATTTGATGGGTAACAAATCTTATTATGGCCAAATGAGGAAGTACAGTAATTAATAAAAAATATTGCATTAACTGTCAATAAATACACAGTTTCTGTAAACCAGGCTTTGTACAAAATTCACGTTAATTATTTAACATTTAGAATAAGAGTGCTTCTAAAGAACAAATAGTTCACATGTATTATACTATTGTAAATCCAACAAAATCTTGTTTGAACTAATTATTTCTTTGGCTGTATAAATTGCGCTTTTTAAATCTTACACAACGTGTGTTAATTTAAATATGGCATAGTATATTTAAACAAATTGAGCTCAAACTAGCACGTTCGTTAACTATAAGAAAGTCTTTTTCTCAGTGTAGGGTACTCAGTGGCAGGATTTCAGGTCTGTTATTGGGGGGCGGCAAAGTCTTGAGATTTGATTAAATTAAATATCCAATGATAAACCAAAAATTTTGCTTAGTTGTACCAACATTGGCGGACAATTGCGCCCTCGTGCCACCCCCAAATCCCACCACTGAGGGTACTATATTTACAGCTTCTCAAATCGTCTTATCAAATTAAATCAACTTTAGCAACACGGCTTATTCCTCCCCCAAGGGCTTACCCACCCATCTTCCTCCTTTGACTTACCCACCTACCCCTCCAACTTATCCACTCAGTAAAACTTTTTTTTGGTAGTAATTTTATTAGCAATCAGAATATAATGTGTACATTTATGAGCTAATAGTATGTAAAACTGACATTAGGAAAGACCCCAGTGGCGTCCTCCTTTATTTATTCCGGTAGGTCTTTTTCAGCTAAAAATGTGGTTTCTCTTCTTCCTGAAGGCGTGGTAATCTCAATTTTCGATCCGTCTCGTTTTGCACGTTGTAATTCTTGACTACTTTTGGACTTATATCATTATATGAGTTTCCAATTGGTGTAGTTGTTGCTTCCCCCCTGCGATTTACCTTCTTTAACTTAACTAATCTCCCGACTTATGCACCCATCTCACCCTCCTCAGACTTACCTCGCTTAATAATCCACCAACTTACCCATCTACCTGCCCCCCCACTTACTACCCTCTCGACTTATCCGCTCACCCTTCAACCCAAATTATTCCCCCGGGCTTACCCCTAAGACTTAGCACCCCATCCCTGACCTACTCCTCTCCACGACTTTACCGTCCCTCCGACTTAACCCCCTCCAATCGACTTAGTCCCACAGCTTTACCGTCCTTCCCGACTGATACCTTCCCCAACGGCTTACCCACCTAAAATTTACACCTAAAGTACACCAATCTAAAGTTTACATTGACTAGCATAGACAGACGGCACTCTTAAGAAATTCACCAATACCTTTTATGATGATGATTCAATATCTGATCAATCTCTTAAGATGACACGTTCAAGAACGGTTGCAAAATCCACTGGATCCGATACAGAGATTATCTGAATGTTTTACGTGGAGTCCCCGTGTGAACATACCTCCACGTTCCTTCCAATGAGGAAGTAATTGAGATATGCTCAATCAGCGCGCGAATTGCATAGCAATTGCTTCCAGTCAGCTCACTGGTCGGAGCGAGGTTGCCTATCCACCCTCTACTAGCTGTCCAGGCTAGTACCGGAGCGATCGACTTAACACGTGCTCACCCGCCGGTACCCTCCCGTCCTCTTTCATACGGGGTGAAGTACCTCGTCCAGCAATAGGACTATTCCCCCAACTTAACCCAGTTGAATAGAGAGAGTCTTCCAGTCCTATTTCATACCTTCTCAAGCTCCTCCTCAAGACAGGGGTTCGGGCCACTGCCCGATCGAATCCAACGTCAATTGTGGCGGGACTTGGTTTTTTAATGGTTTTGCCACCCCGATCTACCAATATATAGGCTTGGTGGGCCCTCGACAGAGCTTCGTTTAAGTCTACAAGTTATAGACCCCCAGTGTGTACCCGTTAAGGTGAAGTTGTCTTGATTGTGAGAGGCTATCTATTCGCTTCAACTCTCCTTAAGTGTAATGGCTTTCAGAGCTTCTCCCAATCACTATACCCGGCTGCAGTCCGGATCATAGGGTGGTCGGGATAGCTCTTAAGCACATTTACCTGGCGGCATGCAATTTCCCATATGCCAAAAAGCGGGATAAACCTCACTTCGCTTCTCCTCACTTAAGATTCAGTCAAATAGCGGGTGACCATAAATGACCTCGGTCAAACAGCGGGTTCCGTCGGTGACCATAAATGACCTTATCCAAGGCGAGATTCGAATCCGCCCACACCGGTATCATATACCAGGGCTCCCCCGTGATCGGTATGAGTAACCGTCGAGAATTCTCACGAATTTCTCTACCACACACTTGACCTGACAGTGTTCATCCATTGCCCAGTTTCCAAGGAAACAAGGAGGGGATCCGATACAGTGGAGTTAGACACAAATTGGATACAGTAACATAGTATAGTTTAATTGAATATGTTTAATTAAAAGGAACATGTTCAGCAGCGCCGCTCTTTGAATTTCAAGACCCCGGGCACAAATTAATATGAAGTGGGGCCCGCGGTAAATAAAATATATACACTAATAATAAATATATTTTATATAAAGTTTAATTTTTTATTTTGCAAAAAAGTTATATTTAGAACGCAAATTCATAGAGAAAGGTGTATCACCCCAGCTGGGAATCGGACCCGGTATCTAGGCGTCATCTTTACTTCTGAGCTAACTGAGGCGATTATCAGTAGAGTGACAAATCTTCTACATGAATTTACATTCTAAATATAACTTAATGTAAAATATTAATTCACAAAATAAAAAATTTACTTTTATCTAAGATTTATATAATTAATGTCCTTATAGGATGATTAAAAATAATCTAGATGCTTTGAATATTGATGTCGGCAAAATGTTGATTTCATTAATAAAACCAAAAAATAATCTAATTACTTGGTATGTTTGCTAAATATCTAATTCATAAGGAAAATTTGTAACTCTACTGATAGTCGCCTCAGGTAGCTCAGAGGCAAAGATGCCGCCTAGATAGCAGAAGCTCCTGGGTTTGATTCCCAGCCGGGATGATACAGTAGCTCGGTACGGGGTCTTAGGGACCTTAGGGACGCTTCTGATGCTCAGTGCTGAAAACATTTAAATGTATACGAAGCGTGGATATTTTGGTGAATCCTTCATATAGGCATATATTTCGCACGCACAGAGATGAAGTGTCAAGGGACAACAGAGAGAGTGACCAGTAATGTTTATACAAACATATTTCTTCCTATGTATCATAGTTTTCGACGATTCTTTACTTGTAGTCAGTTACAGTACATTTTCCCAAAAAACTACAATTTTTCCAAGGAAATAGTTTTTCATCTTATAGTTCCACAGTACGCCCTGCATCTTTCTGTTCAATCTAAGGCCAGAAGGACGCTGATCGCTGCAACAGTTCAATCGGTATACGCCTTACAGTGTGTGATTGGTAGTGGCTGATTAATCACTAGAGAATCTTAAGGATCCAGAGTAAAGGGGGCTGTTAACTTATTATTTAATGTGGTAAAGAAGAAGAACGAGATTAAGTGCAAGAGCAAAACTTTAATCCGCCATTGGAGATAGTACACGTTCTTACCCCAAAAAGTTGAATGTGAAAAGTTCGAAGTTGATTTGTCACTAACATTTTTGAGCTAATGCAGAAAATAAGTTACACATAACAAAGAAAAAAAAAAGCTTGAACTACACTAATGTAACGTTCTTTCTCGAATAATAACACAAGTGCTGTTTAAATCGTCTATTCACAAACAAATATTTATTTCTATACACTAATGAATACACTATAAATTAACGCTATAATTATAAACTATTAAAAACTATTATTTACAGACTATGAATTTCTAATACAACATTTATATGCACTATTTATTTTGTAATACACAGTTAATGACTTGCTGTTGACTGCCCCTTTTCTCCGCGACGTCGACTTTATATCATCCTATAAACGTTCCAGAAGTCGCCCGAACATACCATGTATTTCTAGAATACACCAGAATAAACCGCGTCTGATTTACATGCTTGTGCGATGCGTCATTCTCTCGAAGGCGACAGAACACACCACCTGTCGCTCGAAAAGAGGTTCGTTCCTTTTCTCTCTTGTTACACTGCCCCCCTCTTCAAGTCTGTTCTGTCCCAGAACAGGTTTTATGCTCTGGTTCCTGTAGAACGGGTCATGACGATATCGACAGTCTTCACCTCGACTACACGTTCCATTACAGTAGAAATAACAGTCTACACTCTTCGTTGGCCTTAATGCGGGTTGTGGGTCAAAATTGCAGACGAAGATCTTGACGTCCGTACCTCTAAAGACAACTTCCAGCATGTTTCTAACGATTCTCCAATCCAGCTGGTCCCGCCCACAGCCGAGTTTGGGAACTGCCAATTTGTTAATTCCCCTGGCAAGCAACTCGATCCTCAAATTCCATAGTGCCCTCCACAAGTCGGCGTAACTCGGTTTCTGGTAGTAAAACTGCTTGGTTACCAAGTAGTAAATGGATCGGTCATGATCAGGCAAGCGTAAGGATTTACCAACAGAGGGATTTTGTTCTCGAAGTTCATTCAGCCGTCCAAATTTATTTCTAAACACTACTGCGATTCCCCTGGACATACGGAGATCCGCGGAGACACAGTGGGCAATGGAATAATTACCAGGGACCCGGAAGAGATCTTGTTGCATCTCAGTCGTGACTCCGAATCGCGCTTTTCTAGTTCCAGAGAACGCAGCCATAAATTCTCTAAAGGTTGGTTGATCATCTTCAGGCCTTACGGTATTGATAGTCACCTCAGCCTCATCTTTCCGATCCGGGACTGCGTCATTATTTCCCTCATAGTGCGCCAGACGATTGGAGTGTACCACCTTTGGTTTCCCCCTTGGCAACTTCTGGATGCGATAAATCAAGTCATTTATTCGTTTCTTCACCTGGTATGGACCCTCCCAATTTCGCTGTAACTTTGGAGAATAGCCACGACGCCTTTGCGGGTTGTATAACCAGACAAGCTCTCCAGGTTGAAACCCTCCTTCTTGGGCTCTCACATCGTACGTAGCCTTCATCCGGTCACTCGCGATTCGACTATTATTTCGGGTTCGGTCGTGAATATCCTCCAACTTCTTCTTTAAGTTGATGACATAATCATTCCCGGCTACCTCCTGCTCTATAGGTGGAGACCCAAATTCCAGATCACACGGTAACCGTAACTCACGTCCAAACATTACAGACGCTGGTGACTGACCGGTTGTTTCGTGGACCGATGCACGATAAGCCATCAGGAACAGATGCAGGTATTGGTCCCAGTCTCGTTGATGATCGGAGACGACCTTGGCCAAATATTTGCCCATTGTCCGATTCATGCGTTCTACCATTCCATCGGACTGCGGATGTAACGGTGTGGTCCGAGTCTTACGAATGCCCAACAATCGACAGACTTCTCCAAAGAGTACAGACTCGAAATTGCGGCCTTGATCCGAATGCAGCTCCATGGGCACTCCGAAACGACTGAAGAACTCTTTGACTAGTACGTCAGCAACAGTCGCAGCTTCCTGGTTTGGTAGGGCATATGCTTCTGGCCATTTGGTAAAATAGTCCATTGCCACTAATATGTATTTATTCCCATCGTCGGTTTCGGGAAATGGTCCGGCAATGTCTATAGCTATTCTCTCCAGAGGACTACCCACATTGTACTGCCTCATAGGTGCTCTTCGCTTCCCCAAGGGTCCGTTGCCAGTGGCACATAATTCACATTTCCGGCACCACTCCTTCACGTCTTCTTTACAGTTGACCCAATAAAAACGCTCCCTAACTTTCTCCAAAGTCTTTTTCACACCGAAGTGTCCTCCTGAGGCACCGTCATGGAGATGTCGCAATACTGTAGCCACTCGGCTTCTTGGAACCACGAACTGAGACCTAATGGTGGTGCCATCTTCACTCTCCAGTACTCGCTTCAGGAGATCGTCTTCCACCTTCAAGGACTCCCATTGGGCCCAATATGCTTTGAGCGTTCTGTTGAAAGGGCTGACGGCCTCCCAGGCAGGCCTTTCTCCCACGCGCTTCCATTCCAATACCATTTTTAGTTCGGGATCAGCCTCCTGCTGTCGTTGCAATTCTTCCGGCAACCAATTGTCGTTGACGATGGTAGTCCTTAATACTTGGCAAACCCTCTCTTCCAAACGAGAGCAATGACGGCAATCCGTTGGACAGGGTCTTCTTGAAAGAGCATCGGCATTTCGATGACTAGTGCCCGCTCGATGTTCGGTGTCAAAGTCGTATCCTTGTAATCGTTCGATCCACCTTGCGACCTGGCCTTCAGGATTACGGAATTGTAGAAGCCATTTCAACGCTGCATGGTCCGTCCTCAATAAAAACTTCTGTCCGTACAAGTATTTGTAAAAGTGCTCAACGGACTTCACGACGGCCAATAGTTCTTTTCTGGTCACACAATAATTCCTTTCGGCTTTAGACAAAACCTTACTAAAATAGCCGATGACCTTTTCTTGTCCATCCTGTATCTGAGAAAGTACACCCCCAATGGCCAGATTACTTGCATCTGTGTCAAGTATGAATTTCCCTTCTGTCCGTGGATAGCTCAATATTGGTGCGGTTGTCAGGGCACGCTTCAGCTGTTGGAAAGCTGTTTCACACTCTCCGCTCCAAACATACTCGCGTCCATCTTCAGTTAGCCTTGTCAGAGGCTTCGCTATATTGGCAAACCCAGGAACGAAACGCCTGTAGTAGGTACATAACCCAAGAAAACTACGAACTTGGTGTTTATCTTTCGGTGTTGGCCACTCTTGAACTGCACGAATCTTATCGGGGTCGGCTGCCACTCCATTTTGTGATACGACGTGCCCGAGATATTTCACTTCCCTTCTGAATATGTGGCACTTTTTCGGACTCAGTTTCAGATTGGCTCCACGCAGTCTTCGGAACACTTCCTCTAGGTTTTTCAAATGTTCGTTGAATGATTTTCCGACTACAATCACATCATCTAGATATACCAGGCAGGTCTTCCACGACAGCCCTCTCAGGATGGTCTCCATTAGACGCTCAAAGGTGGCCGGAGCGTTACATAGACCAAAAGGCATAACCGTAAACTGCCATAGTCCGGAACCAATAGTGAACGCGGTCTTCTCCCGGTCTTCAGGTTCCATTTCAACTTGCCAATAACCACTCTTCAAGTCCAAAGTCGAAAAGTCGTCAACGTTCCAGAAGTCGCCCGAACATACCATGTATTTCTAGAATACACCAGAATAAACCGCGTCTGATTTACATGCTTGTGCGATGCGTCATTCTCTCGAAGGCGACAGAACACACCACCTGTCGCTCGAAAAGAGGTTCGTTCCTTTTCTCTCTTGTTACACTAATATTTATTTCGCTTCCAATTCTCACAAGCAACCTGCACAGAAGTTATTGTTATCCATTTTTCCGTTTATTCACTATTTTTACAATTTGGCTCAATGCTCAAGCAGAATTAGTATATAGGTATCATATCGGACTTGTAAACGCTTATAAATAATAAATGTGACATCGAAAGGATCACCACCAATTACTTCAAAGTCAATATTGAGTTTATTTACAGAGAACATAGTGAAGCTTACACTGGCAACTCTAGGGGCAAAATCATAGTGTTATGTTTTTTCTTTTGAATTCCGGTATGCAAAGTATCTATGCGTAACAGGGCATCAAATCATTTTTGATAAATTCTCTGATGTACTGAGAGATTAAGAAGCTCGAGTCTTTCATATCCAAACATGATCAATGTAACTACAGAAATAAGTGTGGCTGAAAAATATACCAGAGACAGGTTGGAAAGTATGGTCCGAGCTTTAATTCAAAAATTTATTCATTTCTTTGTAGTATGTAGTAGATATAGTAGGTGCAATAATACACTTACCTTCAATTATAATTTCAAATTTTTGTTGTGTTCTCAAACTTTTCTTCGGTTTTTTTTTGCTTCTTTGGACAGGAAAAATAACAAACATACAGTAAACAAACACTTGGGGGTACAGATATCACCTCACTGAATAAATCAGTGATATCGTATTAACACAGCAGCAATGGAGTTGGGGAGAAAAACGAAGAAGATAAAAACAACAGGGGAAAAAAATACCTAGGAGGATTTTTATCATACCAACTTTTCTTAAGTTTTCGTCAGTGGTAAACTGTTGTGAACATTCCATACCAAGCGACATGTGGAACAATCTTTGGTTTTTAACAATCTTTGTACTGTGGGAAACACTTTCACAAATCGATTTTTAAAAGTTACACAATAGGAAAAGGTATAATTCTTTGGTTGCGTTGCTTTTCTATCTGTTCAATCAGCAGAAAATCTCGGCCACCTTATTATCCATAAAATTAACTTGTATCTCAATATGCATTTGTGTGCACTTTTTAATAGATAAACCACCAGATAGTTATTTTATAACTACTGGAGAACTTTACAAGATGAGTCTGGATGATCTAGCGAGCTTGCCAGCGAGGCTAATCAAGAGGCAAGTTTTAATAATGTCTTATTCTGTACGGTGGCGTAACTACCGCCCCCGCAGACCCTGCGACGCGGGGGGGCGCAACCCTCCAAAGGGCGCTGTTTTCGGAAAATTTTATTTCGTTGAGAATAGAAATTTTAAAACATACACATTCTACGGAAACAATAAAAGAGAATTGTGAATATACATTGCTTAAGACAATTGGGGGATATTGTGTACAATCGTATTAGGTATTTAAATAAGATTAATTGAATTATTTCTCTGCTTTGACGACGACGCTAACAATAACTAAAACATTTCCGTCGTGCGTGCTTCGTACTGTAGTTGTAAATTGTAATAAAATTTGAAACTTGTTTAAAAACTTCAAACTAAATGTGCTAACTTGTTGGATCAGCGACAACATATTGATAATTATCGAAGAAGATGTTTATAGCGGAAATATCAAAAACAATGGATTTTGTCAGTTAAATTGACCAGTTCGCCTGCGTTAAAGCTCTGAAAAAATGAAATTGGTGTTAAATCTCATTAATTATATAAAAAAATTAGTTGAAGAGATAAAAGGAAATGAAAAGGTAACAAATTATTATTATTAATTAGTGCTTATTTTATTTGAACAAAACTTACCTACGTATTGTAGTAGTATGGTTCAACGTCTTAATAAAATGAATTAAATTGTTTGAATCAAATAAGAAAATTAAATTGACTACCTCTACCAAAAGTCTATAGTATCAGTTTGCTGGGGTTCATAATTTTATTATTTACTTATTAAAGGCATCTTCATATTTTTGATTCACATGAAATAAATTGATAGAATGTTATACAGTAATGATAATTTTCTTCAGAAATCAAGTATTATTTAAAATTACATTTTCATCTAGCCTTAAGTTGATTTTAAATTGTTTATATAGTTTTTTTAGTATTATCAATTTATAAATATTAGCAAAGGTTTATTTAAAGTCTATAAATCTGTCTCTCTTGGCTTCTTTAACTTTTCTATTTTTCTTAAAACACAAACATAGATAAAATTACCTTTGACTTACTGGTACACATATGTCGCAACAGAGCCACCATTATTTTTCATTTTGTGTAACCCTCAAATCATAACCCTATACCTTTTATCTTTTCAAATAAAGTAGTTTTCTCGATGAAATATTTAATAAGTCAGTTGTTTGTTATATTAAAACATCAAATCATTCCTATTTTTTCTATTAATTTTTCCATTCCTTTTTATAGGTTCATTTTTTTTATCACATTTATATATACATAATTTATATCCAATTAACAACATTTTATTTTTTTTACATTGCTGTACAGATTTTTCCTTGTACAAATTTTTATTGATTCTCATCTCCATATTCCTTATCGACTTTTTTTATATTATTGACTCTAAGCTCCACTTCTTTTATTTTTTTAATAAGTAATTATCAACAATATGAATGCATCTTTGGTAACCAAAAATGTTTATATACTTCCAACAAACAAAAAGAGTTGAATTTTTTAAATCATTAATAAATTATTAGTATTAAAATAAAATAAACCAAACATTGACACACCCATAAGGTCAAGGTAAATAAAGAAAACCTAACCAAATCACCACTCTATAAAACAACTACAGTATAATTAAATCGTTTATTGTGGAAAGGGACCAAGTAACATTTTACAGTTTTTGGAATAAACAAGAAAAACGTTTTTTTTCTTTAATAACACTTTTTATTGCTATTTCTTTTTTTTCAAGTAATTCTTAGAAAAAAATTATTTTAACAAGCATGAATTAAAAAAAATACCCTTTTAACAATAAAAGCAAAAATTAAATAAAAAAATTCATCAAAATATTATTAAAAATACAACAGAAACATATTCATAAACATTATTATATTAGTGAGGAAAAATGTCTTCACTTTTCCTTTTTTGATGACTTTGTAGGTCATTCTTATGTATATTATATTATAGGCCAAAACCCTACAGGATGCCAATACTTAATCAATGAAATACGTAATATCCACGAAAACTTCAAAATAGCTGAAAATGTCACCGAGTCCCTTTCTACAATAAACGATTCATCTGTATATATGAGGGGCGCAAAGGTAAGTCTCGCAGGGGCGCGCAATCTTACGTAGTTACGCCACTGATTATGTACGAGTTACATACAAAATTTTATGTTCGACTGCTTTATAGAAGTTCTTTTCTGTTATATGTTAAAATCTATGGAAAACTTAACCTTAAGGTGTACTTTTCTGTTGCTATTGGTTTCCCACTTTGTTTAAGTGAAGTTAATTTACTTTATCATTATAGATTGGTCCGATAAAGGAAAAGTGTATTGACTCTGGAGCAATAAAGCAGGTCTTTATGATGCAGTCGAGCATAAACAATAAATAATATAATTATAATAATTCGAGAATTTCCTACAATAAAATCTTTTGATCGTCGAGTCAATATCTCAAAAGCAAATCAATGTCACTTATGCCCCTATTCTAAATAGTGTTTCTCGTTTCGACAATTTTTCTATTCCCGGGACCCGAGGCTTTTTTAAAGACCCGGGGATTCCTTAAAATAACCTGGTATACTCACAGCTTTTTATTGTTTCTGGTTTATTGGGTGGTCATAAATATCTAAGGCAAATGTAACAAATTCAGAAATGTAGTAAAAACACTCCGTAGACAATTATAAAAGCACTATTTACAAAACTAAAATTAGTAGCACTTGTTTATAAATAAGATAAGAAATTCCGAATTTTTTGAAACCTTTTTTAAATATACTTGAATAGAAAGTACAAGCTGACTTAATGAATGGCCTTGTAGATATCGTATCTAATGGTAGTTTCTTACTAAAACTAATCTATTTATCTTCATGATTGTGTATGAACAAGTTATAGGTAATTGGTATGTATTTGAAATGGCTGTTTACTGTTTTTTTCTCAAAAAACTTAATTAGGAAGACTATCTGTGTGTACGGCGACACTCTTGTCCAGAACTGCCTTTTTTGAAACAAATAAAACCTTATCTCTAAAGTAAGAATTTTAATTGAATTTCTTGTATACAAAAGTCCCGGTCTCGGATTATTTTTCCCAGGACTACAAGAAATTGAACAGTTCTCGGCCCACAATTTCCCTGATCAGAAGTACGAATTCTAACTTCTTCAAATGTTTTTGATTTGTTTATTAATAGTTCTAGAATAGAGAGTTTTAATATAGTCTAAATTTAAAGGATTATTGTTAAATTATTTTCGATGTGTAACTTTATAACACTTGTAAATAAATGTACAATCATTTGGCAAATGTACAAAAGTAATCGTATGTGAAAGCGTAATTAATGAAGAAATATATTTTGTAGCATTAATTTCGATTATACCCTAATCCGTACTTTGTTGTAATTAGAAAAAACTGTTCGTGTAAATAAAATTATGTGCATTCTAGAAATTTAAGGACTATTAGCAATTTAATACGTTTGAAAAGAACGTCTGCCATAATAATTCATATTCTTCTGCAGAAATTCATATTTTTATAACTAAATTCTTCGTTCGGCTTATTATAAACTAAAAGAGGACCACCTAATAGGGTGTCAAAATCGTCAAAGCAAGAAAATCTTTGGTATTTCTAGGAAGCTTAACAGATCAAAGCAAACCGAATGACCCTCGTGTCCCATTTTACTGTCCATGGCTTTCGCGTGTGCCGATCATATAACAGGATGTATCGTATATCACGGATCTTCTTGCAGGTTGTTAAGGATCTTATCCACGTGCGGCTTCTAGGAAACTCACCCAATTAGCACCCGAAATTTGGACGAAAAGTGAGTAACGCTGATAATTTATGGTCTATCCCTCGGTTCATCACTCCGAGAAACCCCAGGAAATGGAACTAATATTTCTTAAAGAAAAATTAATCTTTATTATCTTTAGTAAATCTATAGTTAAACATGTTAAAATTCATCAAGGCCTCAAAAGGTTAAAACGTTTGATCTCGCTATCAGCCGCACTGACAGTGTCAATTCTCGCACGCGCTTCGACGTCGCTCATTCAAAATGAACACCGTCAGGGCGGAATTTACAATGTGATTGCTGCTTTGTAACTCAGTCTATCAAAGCTTCAATGGATCTATTCAATTTTATTTTCCTGGATTTCAAATTAGCCGTCATTGTATAATGTCGCGCGTTTGCTTTTCAGACTTCCCTGACGTTCCCTATTAGGGTGTTTTTTTGTGGGCCTAATTATCATTCCTTATATTAACTACTGTAAACTGATAGTGCAGTGATTTATTTTTCCCTTCTTAACTATTTACTTTAAATTTTATGCTTCACTTCTATAAAGAAAAATAGTGTGAGTAGGTAATATTTTTAGAGTTTCAGGAATACAGAAGTAAAAAACGGAGTGAAAGGAACGCCACAGAGTGTGAACCATAGAAAGGTCATACAAATGACTTCAAAATGCATGATTGGAAATGAGAGACTTGTGCAATTGTCTTTCATCTACCTATACCAAAATAGTTTGTATGTTGCAGCAAATATGTTTTAAAAATGAAATTTAAATAAACAACGATCAAGCGATCTCTTAAACCTACTCTGAAGGTCTAGTATAACAAGCTGAAGAATGCTCCTATATCTGTTAATTGATACTATAATTCTCTAATATTGGGATATATATTCCTATTCAAGACACTTTTTGGTGATCCCAAGCAGCATCTAAGTAGCACAAGACTGAGATCGAAACTTTGATTAAGTACAGTGAAGTCTCGCTAATTCGGACTAATTAAAACAGGGGCAATCCGAATCATCGCGGTTTTCGGATTACCGCGTCTGTAGAGTTACAATGTTTTATTTGTAGATAAATGCATTTAAAACATTCTGCAAAACATTTATTTAAAAAAAACTACAAAAATATATACGCAAAAACTGTTTTAAATTGTCTTTTTAAAATTAAGTATCCAATCTTTACTCGCCCTGACGTCATCGTTTTGAAACCGTCTTTAATAAAGTCACAGTAGCGTGCAGAGTATACGAATCAGTGGAATCATAGCGTACGAGCGTGATAGCGCATACGTTGCATCGCTACTGCTTCCACTGTTTCGTATGCACCGCACGCTGCTGGATAATTTTGCTTTGCTTTTCGTTCAAAATTCCGGAGGATATCGGTGACATCAAAAACCATCCAAACAACTTTTCTTCCATCTCCGGATATTCCGCAGGTTTTAAAGTTTTTTAACGTTGTTATATGATGTTTCAGTTTTTGTAAGAAATCTGGAAATGTATAATATTACAATGCGGTCTTTAAACATTTACCAATTTTTAAATTTACCAATTCTTTTTTAACTTATAAACCTTTGTAACTAATACGAATTGTGAAGTTGCAATGTAACCACTTAAAAAAAATACGTGACTTTTTATGATAAGAATTTGCCAGACAAATATAACGTAAACATAAATAAAATAAAATCATTTATTTTATCTACAACGGTAGTTTTGTATCAAATTACACATCTGAATATCCATTGCATTCGTTACTATAAATAAAACTTGAGGACTAAAGACGATTAATTTTAAAGTTCGGATTATCAAAACCTTTAAATCCGGATTACAATAAACCCAATGTAAGTAAATTGCTGGTCCGGATTATAGTGGTATTCGGATTAACGTATATTCGGATCAACGAGGCTTCACTGTAGTTGTTACGTAACTACAACTAATTTTATGACTTTATAGGTTTAATTACTTCAATTCGGAATATTTTAGTAATTGTGTAGTTGTTTCTGCTATTTATTGGAACTATGTAGTTTCATTACTTCTGAGTAACTTATAAAGTATGTGGAACGGTATTGTCACTTAGTATAATTACTTTAAAATCGTTGCAACTTCAAAGTGGTATTATGATTGTAGCAGCAACTTGCCTGAAGCTACTTTAAAGTGTTTAAAACCTTACAGTAGTATTGAAAGTAAAACTGGGTAAAAAGACTTACGTTTTTGTTACCCAAGAGAATCACGTTAAAATAATTTTTCGTAAACTACTCCATCACCATATTTACTTGTTAAATGTTGGATTAATCAATAATCATTAATCAATTTGCAATTTGTTATGATTGTTAATAGATGTTTTACTACATAACCTTCAATAGAAATAACAAATTGGTGCTAAATTGTGCATTGGGAATTGTTATGTATGTAGCTTGAAGTTGGCAACATTTATTTGTAATGATTTAACTAGCCAATCCTGGCCTTCCTGGGGGGCGTCCGTCAGTAACACTTAAGTAGGTTTGGAGGACAAACATCTTGTACAGTGTATGCATTGCGTATGTTATGCTCCCTGCTCACTCAATATTAATAAAGTTAATTAATGACAATAATTGAGTATCTTTTATTTAAACACCTAAAAGGACATAACAGGAACAATATAAAAATGGTTTCCATCACGTGTATCAACTTATAAGTATTTTAGTCATATTTTATTAAAGACAATTTTTATTAAAAAATATATTTAAAGAACGCGCGTTGTTATTTTTCGACCTATCATAATCACATTTAACAGAAAAGTGGCCATGGTTTATAATTTTGGTATACTGGGATGACAAAATAATCAAACATTTCTTAGCTCTTTGTATTATTAAGTACGTATTACTATATACTATTACTATGTACGTATACTAAAAACAAAATAGTAATCCATTTTGTGACACGATGGCAGCATTAGTATAGAAAATAATAAAATATTTGTTAAGTTGCAAGAGTAAGAGAGAGCAACCACGCGACACGATGATTCAAAGAGAAGTTCCGCGAAAGTAGCAATTACTACGCCGCCACGTACCTGCTACCCAAAAATTATTCCCCATTTTTGTTCCAGGCACTTAATGAAACCGTGGCAATTACGTGCTTGTGACTAGGGACAAAAACTTAATAGTTCCACCGGTAGTTGCTGGTACGTAGCGATGACTAAAAATGGTGCTTGGGATATATAGAGCAGCTTACGACCAAAAAACGAAAAGTCATTGATGCCGTCTTATTGCCTTTGAGACTATGCAATCCATCACCTTTCGATGTGTTACGCACAAAGGCACGCTTGTAAGTTTTATAGTAGTACAAGTAAATACAAAAATTTAATTAGTTTCAGTATCTTCAGATTGTTGAATAGGCATCCAATCAAAACCACAAATATGTTAAGTCGTTAAGTGAATGTCGGTTTATAATAAATACCTATAATCAGTTATCAAATTAGGGGCAGTGACAATGTTAGATACAAGACTCAAGACTCTAATTTTAAATGATCCCTTATAAGCCAGTATAACCTTAACCTTAATTATTCTTTAACTTGTGCGTTATCGTCCATTTTTTAATGGCTCATATGAAATTTCGATTATATGATATTTGAGCCATCGAAAAAGGACTCGATAAAGTACTGGATAAATAATGACTGAGCTGAAAGCATTTTAACTTATCTTTACCGAGTGCATAAATTATATCAATGCGTTGCTCAAGAGTTACTCAATTAACAAATACCTACATAATTGGCATTAAAAAGTGAAGATGGACGTGGATAACTCCAGATGGAAACAGATCATTCCTGTTCCTTACAGCCATCACATGGAGTCCGGACATTCTGGTGTTGAGACTATGTTGCACACTTGCTGCTCTCTCTCATCGATTAGCTCTCGAGACAAATGTTGGAAGATAAGTCGGCGATATAGTTTCCTTTTTTACTGATTCCCAGTTGGAAAACATCTTCTTCCAAACTCGTTAATGCGTTCAAAGGACACGCATCTTGTAAACAGTCAATGATAAAAAGACATGACATATTAATTTTGTTGTGGCGTTGTAGTCCAGTGCAATTCGTATTTCGACGTCTTCTCATCTTGACCAGCCTTAACCTTTTCCATAGTGTCGTGTAGACAGTATGAGCACATGCTTTGTCTTCTTTGGTTATGGATATCTCTCTGGAAAAGTGAGATGGCAAGGGACGTACAGAAGTTGACGAATGTCATACAAAAGTTTTAATATTAGAACACCAAATTTTGAACAGTAACGCAATTTATCTTAAAATAAAATTATGTTAGAGAGATGTGATGGAGTGGATGAAAACAAAAATAACACCAAGTTTTTTTTTATAATATTATTGAATTAACATGATCATATCATAAGACTATAAAATCGCTATGTGAGGTCCACCACAGCTTGAATGGTACTGTTCAGTCTAGACTTCTGAAGGCATCACGTGATTATGTGCTGTAATCCAAGACGCGTGTGGTCGAGTTCAAGTAGTTTAAAAGAGGGGTTCGTATGTCGTATATACGTGTGTTTGCTGTTGACGTAATAAAATAATAAAATAATTCTATATCACCTATTTATTAAGAGCCCTATTTATTGCTCTGAGACATCGATTTTCCTCTTGTAAAATAGTGAGGAAAATTCATTTTCAATGTCTAGTGAAGAAAAGTGCAAAATAGTGAGAAAGATCTGTTTCGCTATTTAGAAAGGAAGAAATTGCACTTGCACAAGTTTTGGTAATGTTTCCATTGTATATCTGTAGAAGAAAGCTTGTTTTTCAAGTTGAAAATTAGAAAATCTTATAGTGTGAAGACAATCCTTTTGGGACATGTAGTCAAAAAATGTTGCGCTGTTCACTCTCGCTTAAACTTTGTGCTCGAGTGAAAAGAACCAGCCTGTTTAGTCTACCAAATAACTATTGGCATAAAAGAGTGTAGAAAAGTCTTTGACATAAGAGGTCAGAAAAGAAACCATAACTGCCCTCAAAGCAGAACATTTAGAAAGCACTTTCTGTTTATGTCAATTTTAGAGCATCATTTTTCGTAAGGTTGCGGATGATTAAAGTCTAATGTATCGACAAATAATTTTTGATTTATCCAAACAATTCAGAAAGCCGTATAGCTAGTCTGTTTACAAAATGAGAGTAATCAATGTATTAATAAATATGACTGAAACTCGCATCTATCAAAGCATAAGCGGATGTTAGCATTTTAAGAGAATAGTAATGACGTAGATAATATGTTCAAATGATCTTCGGGTTGGCTCATGTACAACAAAGATTTTCAGAAGCCACTTCGAGGACAATCTTGGTAAGACACTTCTTTACCATGCATTTACTACTCAGGTAATATCTACGTCATCACGTACTTTTTTAATAGCTGATCTCCTTTACATGCACATTTACAACTCGCCCCTAACTTTTACATACTACATATATTTTATTCCTTTTAAAGCAACTTGACTAACTATTGTTAGTATTAGGGGTTATAAGTTAAAGCAAACAAAAGAGGAACTTAATATTGGTTCTACCTGTGTTATTTTCTCAAAGAAACACAAAATAACCGGAAAACTCCCACAATAAAAAGCGAAGCAGCTGCCGACTATTACTCCCCGTCTAGAAGTCATACCAATTCATCATTTCACATAAGGAACACGACTGGATGGATCGTTAAAATAACGAAACATAAGTGCGAACGACCAAAACAACTACACTAATATGACAAAGTGTTCCGCCGTGTCAACTTAAAACTTCTGTATTTATAGCGAGGTATTTTCAGATGACAAATGATGTGTAGACTTACCCTGTTGTTTATAATCCATCTGTGACAATGAACAACCTAAATGAACACATTTTAAATACGTTCGGCTTGAAGCTTGTTTTGCTTAGCGTTTTGTTAATTGAGTTTAAACGTAAATTTTTGACGCCGCTACGAGACTTGTTAAATCTTTAATTAAAAGCTACAGCTTCCGACGGTTTTCTTGCTTGGACAGTTTCGAGACGTACTGAAACGAATGTCAATCAAAAGATGAACAAAACTTTATTCTAGTTTATCATCTGAATCTCTTTTGGCCTTTTGCTACTAACAAATCAGATAAGTATTAATTTTTTCCTTTTTTACAACTGTAGGTCCTAAATAGAATGAATAGTAGGTATCGTATTTAAATATCACCAAAAAAAAAGTTCTCCTTCAGTCAACATTCAGAATCCAGCATTTCATGAAACAGTCTTTCAGACGTACTGAGACTTAGTAATCTGAATTTGTTTAATATATTCCGAAACATGTTTCTTTATTCTTCTTTCTTTTTTCATAACTATAACTCCGAAACATTACTGGTACCACTTCAATGTGTATTTATATAGTTACAAATCACCTAAAAATGAGTGGTGTAGTGTAATGATATTTTTTCAAGTTAAATAAATAAAAGATAAGCTGTTAATTAAATAAAAAGGATACATCATTTTTAGCAATAAAAGGGTATAATTATATTTTATAAAAAGGGAAGTTATTAATGTTCTTTTAGAATGTTCAGTTATAATTATTATTATTAAGTATTGTTGTTCTTGAAAAGGTTTCTTTATAACAGGTATCAACTATCTTTCAAACCATAGCAAGTTGATAAGAGATCATCCCAGAAGATAGCTGAAAATAGTTTTCCTTGAAGGAATAAACAACATAAAAAATAAATAAAAATAAAAAATAACAGAACAGGCCTTGTTAAAAGTTGTTTAAGAAAATTTATAAAATCTTTAGAAATGAAACATGTTAATACAATTTATTTGTAAATAATTATTGTAGTTGTAGCAGAGCAAAGTGTATGTGTAAATAGTCAAATTGAAATATTGAGAGGAGAAACTTTTACTTACTTAAGAATCTTTTGGGAAGTTTATAGTATATATTAATATTGTTAAAAGATTGTTTCGTAAGCTACTAACTCTTCCATGTTTAATCAATTTCATAAAATTATAATTTAAATTACAATCAATTTATTAAAAAATAATATAACAGAGCATCATCACTTACCTGTCAAATAAGAAAGTTATGTACTTATGCATCACACATTGGTGATGGTTATAAAAAAATTAAAGGGAGCTCAAAATTATTATTTAGTACATATTATTTGAGATCTGTTGGAAGTAAGACTTGAAATTGTTTTGGAAGGAAACCGAAACTTGGCTTTCTTGGGGAATTCCAGATCTTAATTTATAATAGTTGGTAACATGGTACCATCAACGAAATATAACGATAATAAGATTTAAAATACTGTAACGAATAGTAAACCCACATATGACGTCATCAAACATTCTAGATGCATGAGTCATCAACTGTATGACTCATCAATAACACCTGCATGTATGACTCATCGACACGCCTCATCGACGTCACTTATCAACAGCTGCATGTATGACTCATCAACACGTCATCGAACATTCTAGATGTATGAGTCATCGTATGAAAGATATTAAATTGAGATCGCGAGTAGAAGGGGGCAGTTAATGTTTGACCGGCGTCGTGTTGAAATGTACTCTGAATAATTAGTGAATACATAAATAGTTTTTATATAAATAGTCCTCAAATAAATTTGTAAATACCTAGCATTTTTAATAGTTTGTTAAATAGTTTATAGTTATAGTGTTTTTAATTAAGTGCATTGTAAATAATCTTTTCTTTATTAATAAATAGACGATTTGAACAGCATTTTTGATTATTATTTTAATAAGAACGTTACAATACATAAACGATTAATCTTAACAAGAGGTTGGAGTCTCTATTATTATAGAAGAGCCAGGTCACATTTATTTATCTCAAAATTTCATACTTATATTAAGGTAAAGCTAAATAAAATATTTATCATATCATCTAAATAAAAATCATCTCAATATATACTAATGAATGCCATTAAGAACATATGCCTATAACTTAACGAAATTTGAAAAACAAGCGACTATAATAGAAACAGCAAATTCTTCATTAACTGGGACAATATTTCTACAAGCAACAAAAATGACACCTTATGACTTCTTAAGGAACAAAAATTTTTCAAAAGCACGATAAAATCGTAACGCTGCTATCCTTTTAGATACTTTCATTATTTTCAGTCTTCGCAATCGTCACATAGATAATAGACTGTGTTTTGGCCTGTATGATAACGATTGCATAATGTATACCTTCTACCGTTTGGAATAATATATATTAATTTCACATTTTTTTCTTTTTAATACCTACTTTTAAAAATATATTCGTAAACCGTTATATACAACAGAAAAAAATTTATTATTATTGCTATTCGTCATGTGCGTTTCCTTTTTTTTGAAGGCCCCAGTTCTTCATCGATATCTAAAAAAAAATATCAATTCAGAATTCAGGTCTTTTATTTCTATTTTAGAACATAATGAATAGTGGATGTGGATACTATGAAAAATGTTCTGATCTTCTTCTATTTGGTCGAATGATTCAATGGCTGGAAAATCTAACTGCAGTTCGTTCTCCAGTTCCATCTCCTCTTCACAAAGGACTAACATGTTATCGCGGGTTTTTTCACAGTTCAGACATAAACTGGAACATTGCAGGCCAGCCTTCTTGCACCCACAACTTTTGACAGATTTTAGTACATCTACAAGAAACTAGCTTCAATACAGCGGGGGGAGCAGGTGGTAGCAATGTTGTCACAGGCTCAAGACCAATTTTTGTTCTTTTCCACCCACACTGTTCTGGATCACAGTCGGCGCCCAGCCATTGCTGAACCAGATGGAACACTCTTAATGAATGTTGGCGTGCTGCAGCTGCAGATGGTGGTAATGCAGCAATGTTTGCTTTATCCTTAAAAGCTGATTTTATGTAGGAAAGATATCTCAAGCGGTTCAGTGGAGGCTCGCTCTTCCCACTGCAAAATGAAACTAGAAAACGTTCATCAGCATCAGCAACCATTTCCTAAGTAGCATTGGGATTTTTGAACACATCACTAATAGATTCAGCGGGACTAGGGTTTTTGGTGTGTCAAGGAACTTTTTTTTTCCTTGATTATATAGTGCCGATGTACTATCGCAACCACTCATTGCACGTAAGAAAAGAATGTTATCTGCAATTATTTCACTAACAGCCTTAATGGGTGAGAATGTGGCTGGAGAAACTTTGTCCCTCCCAGGTTTATAAAAGAAAACATTTTCATGCTTTGCAGCGGTCTATCGAAATCACCAACAGATCTACATCCTCACCAACCACCACCATGGTCTCGTGTATTGGAGCCAAAGATATAGCTGTTTCTACTAACAAGGTGTCTGCGTCTTCCTTTGCTTTATTGAATATCAATCCTGCCGATGATAATTTGGAACTAAGCATTGATATTAAACTAATTTTGTTCTTTGGGTTAGCAAGAAGTTCTTCTTTCGACATTGTTGTTACCATTGTTTCGTTAAAAAGTAGCTCAGGTGAAATAAGTCGTCTTGATCTTTTCAAACGCTCTGCAGTTTTTGTACCAGCATCCGCGCCATCAGGGTAGCCATCAAATACAACTGTTGCTTCCTTATATTTTGACTTGACATAGTCCACATAACTGTCACATATAGATAAAAATGACTGATTTTTTTTGGCTATAATTTACAAAAATTGAAAAAACCCGTTTTTTTGTTTCATAACCTCCGATTTCGTATCACCTTGACGGCTATACCGTTAATCGTACAAAAAACTTCTTCAGACATAAAATGTAGGAAATTTTATCTTCTTTAATTCCATATATTAAAAAAAAGTGAGAAATTTATAGTTTTCAAGTTACATTACAAAAACTAACAAAAACCGTTTTCTGTCCATTTTTTGTAAAAAACGGGTTTCCAGGCAAAATTCTTGTTGGCAAACCTGGAATTCATGATCAGCAGCCCAAAAAACATAAAGAACCAAAATATCAAAACTATACACCAAAACTTTCCCCTATTTGTCCTTTTTACTACTATATACAGAACGGGTAAATGATGATAAATAGATAATAAAGATCATTAAATTACATAAATTTTCGGACAAACAAAACGACCTTCAGATTTAAAAATAAATCCATTGCTTACTAGATAAACGAAATATTTAAGTTCCTATTTTCCTCTTCTTACGTTTCCTCTTCCGTTGGTAATGAGCGTACTAATAATAGAAAAATTAAATATCCTTTTCAATAGTAATCGTGGATATTTAATTTGTAAGTATCCTGTATATGCCATTTTACGGGAATTAACCAGTTGCATTAAATTATTAGTTAGAAACTGCAATCTCTATTTATTTGAAGGCAATATTAAAATTACATTTTAAGCCTGTAAATTTAATGAAATACAATTTCATACTAATTGAGCGACATTAATATTGATTCTAAATAAACAAACATTTGATTCTTTTGATGTAAACAATCTATATTGTAAATTGTCAGTCTAGTATAAGGGAGGAGTTGACTCGATTAATTTTCTAACTGCTATTTCTAATGATAGAAAATATAACTGTATTCATTTTTGTCGAATTCTTGAAAACTACAATTGACTATTAACATGCTTCTAATAAATTATGTTGTTACGGATTTAAAGCTACTCTGCTGTCAATTTAATATTGAAAATAGCAGTGGATCTTCTGATTCATTTCTTTTTACGTGTGGCGTCCCACAAGGGTCTATTTTGGGATCCTTGTTATTTATTTTTATCCCCGATATTTTGAAAACTCATTATTGCAACTTGCTTATGCCTATGATACGTTTTACAAACTCTTACCTTTGTTGGTCAAGCTGAGCTATATGATTAATAGAAATCTTGATACGATTACGTTACTGTCTTTTGGGACATAACTCAAAACATAATGCTACAAATTACGCATATGACTGATTGGAAATAAAAACCATACTTTTATAGTTAGGCATGATTATAATATACAAATAAATAATGAAGAGTAGGGTACTGTGAAATTTGTAATTTAGATATAATTCCAGATATTAATTTAAACATGTTTGCAAATTATTGCAGAAAGTCAATTCTTCCTTAATTTTGTTATGTCAATAGTAACTTTTTATGGTCCTTGTGTTGGTGCTATTAACCAAAATATGCAAGATTCTGAATTGGTGTTTTGGAAAAGCGGTTAGGACAAAAGATCTTTTTTTTTGTTATTCCACCTTGCTATTATTAAAATTAGAAACATTTCTTTGGGGAAAATGAAAAGTCTTTATTTAACGAAGACTCTTGTCGTCTTGACGCTATCTCTATTAACAGACAAGAAAACATAGTTCGCTATTTTTTCCTATAAATCTTAGGTAAAACGCTTCTTTGTCTGAGAATTAATAGCATAAGAACCGCAAGGTTCTTTCTAACCGCTACAAAAATCTCATAGATATATAGCAGATATTTTCTGAGATAAAAATTATTAATTTACTTTTAATAAAATTGACCATAAAAATGAATACCATCTACTTGCAGCGCCCTCTCAGTCGCCAGCGTTGGTAACTTTTGGAACTATTCACGATTATAAAAGTTTGAGTTGAAAACCATGGAAAGCAGACAAATTATACAATTAGGTGATGTCCTGATGACAATTGCTCATTTATAGCTGTTTCATTTGTTGCTTGGACAAAAAAATCACCGTGAGATACGTTTGCAAATTGGTGCAAAAGTTGTAAATGACTGGAGCGATTATTATAAAGATTTCATTATTGGCGATCAAACTTATCCTGTTCCCATAAATACTGTTTTAGATTACGAAAATCTTAGGTACTGCGATAGTGAATATACCGCCGGCCATATTGAACTTTATTGTATAGGACAATTATTATTTACTAATCTATATATTTAAAATACGGCTCATTTTTGTTCCACTTCCTCTACGAGATCTACAAGACCGATTAGCTTTATTTTTCTGTATATTAAAGTTTTCACTCTGTAGATTAGTCGACAGTACTTTTTATTTTTTTATTTTTAAAACCGTTCTTTTTTGTAGTGTGTGGAGTTTTAGTATTGTGATTTTTTAATTATTTATATTTTTAATTTAAAAACATTATTTGTGATCGATGCATTAGCCCGACTATCCAATTAGAGCGCTTGGTTTGCGTTTTGAAACTAAAAATCCTGCCTATGCCTGCTTGCTATGCCACCAACAATTAGTATGTGGAGCATATTCACGAAATTCGATATCTCTGTCTATTTCTGAGAGTCAGTTTTTACGAAATTTTTAAATTTTGACTGGAGATTGGGATATTTGATGAAAAAGTAGAATAAGAATGTATAAGAACTAATGCTTTATCTTGAAATAAATAAAGATTATTAATTACCTTTGATAATGACAGTATAGCTGTCGAATAGTAGATTACTTACCAAGGCGGGAAGTAGAACATTACGCGGAGAGCAATGCTGCTGCCCGAGGCGCGAAGCGCCAAGGGCTGCAATTGCTCGACGCGTAATGTCTTCCCGCCGAGGTATGTATACTATTTTATTCACAATCGTACATAATTATGTTCTGACATTGATACCTTATACTTGATATATGTAGGACACAACACCAGCGTTTTTATTCAGGTGGCGATAAAATGACAATTGCTGCAACAATTGTCAAAGTAAATTCGTGTCACTACTAAACCAAATTTAATTACATTGCTCCTAATTGCAATTTACACGATTTAAAATGCCTGATAGTGAAACTGATGTAAGTTGCACACCACCGGAATAGCGAGAAGTTGCTAAAACAGTGACTGACTGTTTGTTACCTGCTAAAAGTAAAGATAGATACGAAAACTTCTGCCATCTGTTGAGAATATTTAGAACGAGCAAAAGGTAAGTAATGGATATTACTAACCAAGAGAACTCATTACTAACCAAGAGAACTTATTATTGACTCTGATGTATAATAAACTACTTTCTAACTTTTTTACACGTCAGTAATGAACACATTATGTATCGATTGTGAATAAACAATACTGTCAGGTTGTATTTTAATAAAACTGTGAAACTTTTAATAATCTTTATTTATTTCATGATTATGGAGTTCTACAAAGAAAGGCTGGAAACAATAAACAACAATGCTTTATCTCTTAAGGGAAATTCAATGTAGTATTTTATGGTAAGTATGGGTGAGTAAATCGTGCGAGGGATCCGAGGGGAATTAGCCGGAGAAGGTAAGTCAGAGAGGGAGATAAGTCGGTGGAGTGTAAGCCGGGAGAAGAGAGGTGATTCTGTGGAAGAGATAAGTTGGGGAGGGTGTATGCCGGAAAAAGGAGAAACTCGGGGGTAACTAATGGGAGAGTAAGTCGGTGTTGGTGATGAGAGGTTAAGTCGGGGGTATTTGTTAAGTAACGCGTTTAAAAGTTCGTCTGATAATGGTAAGATTAGTATTTTCAACTGTTTTTGTTCGATTGCGTTTATTTAATAAATATTAATATTAAATAATCACGCTTGGAAACCCGAAGGATTGTAATCACATAACGCACGTTTCATATATACAGGGTGTATTATCGATTTTGTAACATAGGGGAATAGCATGTAAAAACACAATTTCTCAAATATTGGCCCGCCTAATTGTTTTAGAGAAAAAGTTACTATTGCAAAGTTGTAGACCTTATTGAATATTGTTAAAAACACCTTCACTTTAGCATCTGTGTTAAATAGTTTCCAAGATATAAGTGATGTTCTGGTATAGGAAATTAACATTGTAAATCGGAAATTCACTAATAGCAATTACTGCGTTAGATTTAGACCTTAGGTGCAAATGCAAGAATTATTTAGCACATTTTCATGGGGCAAAATCACTTATCAGAATGTTGCAATTGCTTCCGATGTGGAAGAAATAGATAAGATTTCTCAAAGAAATTTATTTTTATAAAATCTTATTAGCTATGACAATAGTTGTCAAATTAATCTCAAGAATCATTGATAGGTTATGTCATGCTTTTGTATTATAAATTTAAAAAATATTATAAGAATGATATACTAATATAAGAAAAAACATTTTTAACTTATTATGGGGTTACATCATTTATATTATTTAACGATTATAGTAATTTAACAAAATTAAACAACAAACAATAAAAAAAACGAGAATCAATTTATAAAATATGTTCATAATACAAAAGCATGACATAACCTCTATGTGGTTTTTGAGATTAATCTGACAGCTATCGTCATGGCTAATAAGATTTTATAAAAATAGATTTCTTGGAGAATTCTCACGTATTTCTTCCACACCGGTAGCAATTGTAACATTCTGATGAGTGATTTTGCTCCATGAAACTCTGTTTAATAATTCTTGCATGTACACTTAAGGTCTAAATATAACGTGGCAATTGCTATTAGCGAATTTCCCATTTACAATGTTAATTTCCTATACCAGAAAATCACTTATATCTTAGAAACTATTTAACACAGATGCTAAAGTGAAGGTGTTTTGAGCAGTATTCAATAAGATCTACAACTTTGCTATAGTGACTTTTTCTCCAAAATAATTAGGGAAGCCAATATTTGAGAAATTGTGTTTTTACATGCTTTTTCTCTATGTTACAAAACCTATAATACACCTTGTATATAAGGAAGTCCTTCAATAAATTAACCTTTTGACCGTCATATTTTGATGGGGATTCCTTAGCTATTATTTAGTTTAGAATATTGCGTTCTTCGTAGTATCATTATAATGCTCTGTATTTACTTTTCTATTCCTAGCTACTTAAAAATTCGAAAGATTTACAGGTACAGCTTATCAAACAAAATCTAAGTACTGGTAACTCTAACTTTCTTTCAACATATCGTCCTCAAAGTAAATTTTAGGTCAGAATTAATAGCCTAATTCCCTATTTTTGTTTTATTCGTGGTGGTCTAAAAGATGAAAGTAAAATTAGTCGACACACGAAAGGTGTCACTTCTCTTATATTCTAACCTTTTTAAATCAGAATTCTCCACCCTAGCTCGAATGAGAAATCGCACCAATTTTTCACACCAATTTAAATAACTAAAGTGATGACGGTATAATTTTAAAACGCGTGTAGTATATCAGTGACAAACAGTTATAAAGAATGACTTCCAAACTAACTCTTTTTAACTAGATGACATGTTCTGGCAAGTTGCATCTGTCATATTCAACTAAGATACTTTTTCACTTTCGTCGGTTTCCTGCACGAGTCGGTAAAAAAGTGAAAAGAGATGTCAAGGTACAGTCGTATATCATAAAGCGAGTTAATAACCGAGTGTTACTAGGACAAAAAATAGAGTGTAGAATTGCAACTTAGTTCGCTACATTTGCTTTAGAACATATTTGTTACGAGCTGTTATTTATTTGGTTTGTTTCCGGTTAATTAAAATTTTTAAAATTGGAAACAATCCTAAAGAGAAGTTTGAGCTATCTTCTGATTTGTGGTGTTTGATTGCAATATCTCAATATACGTATCGATATATGCAAACATGGCTTATTACCTCAATGTTCTACAACACGATGCCTTATATCACAATACGAGGGTGGTCCCAGAAGTACCCGACCCAACAAAGAAAACACAAAAATTTTGGAAAAAGATTTATTTATTTTTCAACGTAATCTCCTTTCAGCTCTATACAGTTTTCCCAGCGGTGTTCAAAAAGTTCGATACCCTTTTTATAATAAGAACTGTCTTGCTCCTCAAAATAGCCATTAACTGCTGACATCACTTCTTCATCGTTGGAAAATCTTTGACCACTGAGCCATTTTTTCAAGTTTGGGAACAGAACATAATCCGAGGGGGCTAAATCTGGCGAATATGGTGCATGAGGTAGCAATTCCAACTTTAATTGATTAATTTTGGCCATTGCAATAACGGATTTGTGAGCTGGCGCGTTGTCGTGATGAAACAACACTTTCTTTTTAGCCAAATGCGGCCGTTTTTGCTTGATTTCTTCGCTCAAACGTTGCAATAAGTTTGCATAATACTGGCCGTTGATAGTTTTTCCTTTTTCGAGATAGTCAATGAAAATTATTCCACGCGCATCCCAAAAAACCGACGCCATAACCTTGCCTGCAGATGAAACGGTCTTCGTCTTCTTTGGAGCCGGTTCTCCCTTTTGAGTCCATTGTTTCGATTGTTCTTTTGTCTCGGGTGTGAAATAATGGACCCATGTTTCATCCATTGTTACGAAACTTCGCTAAACACTCAATTGAAACATTTTCACGACACTGTTTTTGCTCGAGTGTGAGCAAACACGGCACCCATCTTGCACACAGCTTTCTCATGTCCAAGTTTTCAGATAATATGCGATGTACCGCACTTTTTGAAATGCCCGTAATGTCTGTTAGCTCGCGCACTTTCAGTCGACGATCATCAAGTACCGCTTTGTGGATTTTCTTCACCATTTCTGGAGTCGTCACCTCATTTGGTCGACCACTGCGATGCTCGTCTTGGCAGCTCGTACGGCCTCGTTTAAACTCAGCTACCCAAAATTTAACTGTTGTAAACGAAGGAGCAGACTCACCCAGAGTAGAATCCAGTTCAGCTTTTATATTGGTTGGGCTGAGGCCTTTCAAATAAAACTATTGTATCACATAACGATGACCAATTTTCTCCATTTTCACAAATTCACTGGCAACGTTCACTATTGATAGCTGCCAAACAAATACTGAACAACGTGGCGCTTTCAAACTTGAAACATATGCTTTATAGACTGCGTACTTTCCAATACAGTGATATTTTCAAACAACTATCGCCACCTCTTGGTCAGGTCGGGTACTTCTGGAACCACCCTCGTATATGCATTAGTAGATAAATAGGCAATAGCAATTTTAAATATTTTAAAAACGAGAAAATAGTAAATTTATTTCTACATACGAGGCTGGTTTGATAAGTAAGGTAAACGAGGAGGAAAAAACAATTTATCTGATTAAAACGTTGTTATTTTTCAACGTAGTCTCCATTTAGCTCGACACACTTGGTCTATCAATGTTCCAGAGCGCTTATGCCATTTTTATAAAAGTCTTTGTCGAGCTCTGCAAAGTTTCATCGACTGTTATGAAGAATTCGTTGGTATTGCGCTTGAAACAATTCAAACACTCAATTGAAGCCTAGATCCTTTCGACGTTGTTTCTGTTCCAACGTGAGTAATCGCGACACGTATCGCGCACAGAGCTTTTTCATTTCTAAATTTTTGTGGAAGATGTTATGCACGTGTTCAGTTGAGATGCCCACCATGTCTAGTATCTACGATCTTCTGAGTTTTATCGGCCATTTCTGGGGTCGTCACTTCAATTGGGCGTCCCCTGCGAGGTGCGTCTTCACAGTTCGTTCTACAACGCTTGAATTCGGCCACCCATGTGTGCACAGTCTTAAATGACAAAGAAGACTCCCCAAGCACTGCATCCAATCGGCCTTTAATCTCCTTAGTTGTTTTTATCTTCCAAAACGAAGAATTTTATCACCGCGTATTAAAATAAAAATTCAAATGTAAGCTTCTAAAGATTGACACTTGTCAAATATCATTTGCTTTTGGTATTTGTCTCCATCTGTCTTCCATTTACCTTAATTATAACCAGCCTCGTACAACAGTAAAATATTATATTTCAAGTGGTATACTTTTGTTTTTATCGAACGATAAAAGGTACCCATTTTTTAGGGATAATTTCATTAAAAGTAAATTATATAATTTTTCTCGGAAAGTATATATCTATGAGATTTTTGTAGGGGTTAGAAAGAAATCTGAGGTTCTTATGCTATTAATTTCCAGACAAAAAAGTGTTTTATTTAAGATTTATATGAAAAAATAGGGAACTATGTTTTCTTGGTTATTAAAAGAAATAGCGTCAATATTTTTTCGCTAAATCAATACTTTTCATATGTAGGCTTTATTTTCTTCAAAAAAGTTCCTACACAATAAAAGTGTAGTACCAAAAAAAATATTTTTAGTGACAAGTGGTTTGGAAAACAACTGTTTTTTTCTTGTTGCACTTTTATTGTTAAAATTAGGAACATTTCTTTGAGAAAAATAATCCATTGGATGAAATTGGAAGAGAAAATCAAGAGATTCGAATCTCCAACGAGACAGCTGTCCTGCGCATGTCGGATTAGTGATTCTATAAATTGGACAGCAAGATCTTCCAATTTAGCATCTTGCGACTTTTTCTTGTGGGCCACCATAGAAGCAAAATTACAAAAGACGCTACCCAGATATTAATCCTATGAGAGTTGTATATTTTATACTGAAAACGTACTAAATAAATGTAATAGTTGCTGAGTGCGCTTTAATCAGTGAAAGGAAACCCAATGTAAGAAGTTCTCTTTGCATTAGATTGGGGTATTGCTTACAATCAAAGTGCAAATGCCATAAAGGTCTAAGTGTAATATCTTTTTCATAAAACTGTGTTGTCGCACTGAGAGCGTTGTACACTATACTTTATCTACGACAACAAAAAAAGTAATAAACCACCAAAACCTATAACCTAGAATCTCTGACAATAAATTAAGAGATGTAATATGAGCAGCTTCCACGATGTTTGGAGATGTACAACTGTACACCAATCACAATTCAATTGTCAAGGTTATTAACCCCTTTGCTGCGATATGTCAACATATTCTCGCATTCCCAGGTATTATGATGACAAGGTAGTATAACCTACAGAAACACAAAGGCTATTTTTATATAAATACGTACCTAACCTACCCAAAATATAGATGTGCTGGAAGTATCAGCTTGATCCAAATAACACTGCTTTAGTTTTTGCCAGCTAACCCCAATAAGTCGGAGAGGGGCGGGGTAATACAAGATATAAAAGATAAAAAAAACAAGCGCCACTTCGTTTAAAAACAATGCTTATTACTAAAGCTTCAAGCTTATCAGACAAACGAAGAAATAGAACTTCTACTAAAATATGGGCAACTTCCGCAATTTTGGTCGTACCGTACATATATACTTACAAATGATGAGCTGAAAGGCAATATTAAAATCATACAAATAAATAAATAATAAATAAATAAAACACACGTAGTGAAATGTAAACTTTCTAAGTAGGGCTTTATTTTAATTGTAACTATTGTGCAGATTTTAAATGTTAAATAAAAAAAACGGTGAATGGTGATTTGTATCACAGTTGGTTGTACTTAAAACTACCCTACAACAATTCCACTACTCGAGATCTCGTGTTGTTCTTAAAATTAACATGCATGAATAAATTGTTGTTCTTAAAATTAACATGCATGAAGAAATTGTAAACACATTAAATAAATATATATATATATATATATATACATAAATAAAATGACACAGAATACATACAAATTTTCACAAACATCCCACCATTCGAAGACCCACGGCTGTTTTAATTAAAGCCTTGCTTAGGGGTTTTTGCTTCACCCTTCGATATATGTTGTTTTGTTCTGACCCGGTACATGTATTGATGTAGGTACGGACCCAAAGGGGAAGGACCTTCTAAAAGACCCACGATCAGAGAGGCAGGAACAAGAATAAACGAACAACGAGCAACAAAACCCAAATGACAAAAAGACCTACAAAGAAATCACCCTGTATATTGTATTAATTTTAAATATTTGAAGATTTTTACCTTTCTATAAACTGAAAGGTCTTTTACAATACAATTCCCTCAAGGTGACGGCTAGGGAAATAATATTACCTAAAATAAAAAGACATTTGTAAGATTTTAGCGCAACGAGATTTTAACGAAAAGAGTTTACCTAAAATGGTTAGCACCAGAACTTAATCCGTCTAATTTGACGATTGATCGCATATAACTAATCAAGCGATCATTCTGTTGAATGCGAGATTTATTCCGCTAAAGCGAATTAATATTTAAAACCAATTTCCTAATATATCTCGCACATTCAACTACCAGTACCAAAAACCAGCCATTTTGTTCTATCAACGGCACTATCGAGAGATCACTTAACCGCGCAGGTATGACTTTACGATAAACCGAGGAAAGGGAAAACCAGTGACAACCAAGCAACGGAGAAGCTTGGTTTTAAACAGTGACCATCAAACAAGCAAGGGGTTGTGAATTTCAACGTTATAGTGGGTAACTTTAAAAGTTAAATCGCGCTTGCACTTGTTAATTATGTAGCAGATTATAAAAGCTTTCATTGTTTTTATTGTAATTTAGCAATAATAATGAATAATATTATATTAACAATTATATAATAATGTAAAAGATTAATCAATTTTACGTTAACTGAATAACAATCTTTGTAACGTTATATAATGAAAAATAACTAAGTTATGTCAAGACGCCTAGGTAGCCGAACAGTATAAGCTCTGGCAAAGAGCCGTTTTCCAGTTTGCCAGGTTTTCAGAGTTCAACTCCCCGCCGGACCAATAATTTTTCTAGATGGATTTGCATTTAAATTTAATCAAAATTTAAACTTTACTAAAATTTACGACATTTTATATTTCAAATAGTTAATAATATTATAATAATGCAAGTGCTGACATCTATGTCGTTTTAATAGAACTATTGATCGTGAGAAATTATTTCTCACGGTCATTACCGTTCAGTTTGGATATTGTGTGCAATTTGTCATTTTCACGGTTACTAGATTGTGCGGAATGTGAAACTTTCTATGGTGGTCGTAGATAAAAGTCATTACACTTCTAACAAGAAAAATTAAAATAGGTCTAATAGTTCTTGAGGTATGACGCGTGTTAAAAGAGATGTTAATAGTTGGACAAAGAGTCTCCAATGCTGAAAATAACATATTAATTTACTAAGCAGTATGGGATTTTATTCTTATTGTACGTTAAACGAAAAAATTTAAACAATTATGTTTTTGCGGGATTTGCACAATGTTAATGTGCCGTTGCATACAAATATTGCAGTTTTTCAAAAGGCAGCTTTAATTGACACGGAATAGATTATTTTTGTTTTATACAAGGATGAATGGGTGTTATTGCCTATATTTACGTCTTAAATAACAATAATTATAAAAGCTATAATAGTTTAAAGTCAGCAGTAAAATAAACATTAGTTGATAACCGCAACTTCATTTTATCGTTATTTTTATATACATACATAAGTAGTAAGCTATTATTTGTGTCGTAAAGTTACCCTACCAATATTTCTTATTAGGCAACAACAAATTAAATTCCTATTTCTTACTTTTACTCGCCATTAAAAGAGTAAAAGACTACTACTGTATTAATAATAAACTAAATTAGTAGCTATAGTTAGTAAGAATAGAAATAAATGCATAGTCGTGGTTAACTTTTATAACATTACGACACTAGCAACTATTAGTTACTACGTTTAACCATAAATTTCCTAAGTGGAAATTTTTCCCAAGATACATTCATTTTCAGTAAGTAAGTTTTCAAACTGGTAATTGTCTCTATAGTAATTACTAGTAACAACGATAATAACTTAATGAGTAAGGGTAGTTAATTGGGCTCATACACCTTGTTTAGTGGAGTGTAGGGTACCAGGACGCATTTGTGTGTGCCTTGGTCGGTATGTTTGAAGTGTGCAAGTCAGCATAGCCACTGTTACATGCATCATCATGATTAATTTAGCCAGATTGTGCACATCATCCCTTTAGAACACCCTCTGTTGCCGCTATTAGCTCTGAAATAGGCAGGTATTCAATGAAGCTCTTAAAATACTCATTCTATGTAGTATAAGTTTTAATAATGTGATCGTAACGCCTGATTTCTTCATCTTTATTTACATTTCATTTCAAACTAACATTGGAAAGCAAACGAAGAAATTGTGTTTAGAAATAAATAATCTTTAGAAGGTCTGTTTTGATTATAAAATTGTACATTCCCTCAAAATTGAAAGTAATACTGTAACACTGCAAAGCTAATGGAGCATCAGAAAGACTCCAAAAGTTCTCCATGGGTTGTTCTTCATTATGTTCGAAGCAAAGAATCCCAAAAAAACCTTAAAACTTCTAAACATTTCGGTTGTTATCACGTCAATTCATTTTGCGGCTAAAGTGATCATATCGTTACAATCTTGTTAGGATGAATTTGAAAAGAAGTCAGTGAAAACCTTAAAATTGGTAAGTTGTATTTTGGAGGGTAGTGGTCTATACATAATGAATAATAATAGTCCAGTCAATAGACACGTGAGGAGTGCATTTTTGTGTTAACAGCTATTTTATTGTGCAAACCTACCCAGAATAATACATACTACATTATTATATGTATTATATTGTTACTATACTATATTGTACTATATAGTTGCGTACTAGATCGTAGTGAAAGGAGAAAAATTATTAACAATTTAAGGTGCGTACAACCGTTTTCGAGGCAGTTTTTCTTCCGTAGCCCATCAGGATGACTTCCTTCGAAAAAAACGTTCTGTATATGGTTTGTTTGTAATAAAAATAACTACAAAATGGCACCGGTCCGATTCTTATAACCGCCGTAATTAAGTTGCAAAATTAAAACAAACTGTCAAAGTTGCATATCTTTTTGATTAAACTTACGTTAAATATAGTTTAAATTATGTACAATAAGCAACCAAAACCCGTATGCCAGGTATGCAAAACTTTAAATAGGTAAGGTTAGGTTAGGTTTAGTGTTTAATAAGGTTTTATACGTCTACTGCGCCTAAGACGTTGAAATTTTGCAAAAGATGTTTAAAGCTCTGCATGCTATTGCTACTGTGCATAGTAAGGAATAAATTCGATAAAAGGAAAAGTATTGATTTTAGGAAAAATTCCAAAAACAGGTCAATTTTTTTAAAGTCTGCACTTTTTGACATAATATTCGGATATACAGGGTGACCCGTTTAAGTGTGGTGACTATAGCACTTTCCCGTCTTCATAATTATCTTTTTCAAAAATTTACTTATGTAAAGTAACAAACTTATTACATTACCATGTTGGCAATTGGATGAAATGTCAGAATATGGAATAAAAAATACCGCCACACGTCGACACACTTAAACGCATCACTCGCATCAAACGTGCAGATTTTAAAATAAAATTGACTTGTTTTTTGAATATTTCCAAAAATCAATACTTTTTGATGCTTGGATCCTGAGATATTAAATGTTGCCTAAGTATATATGGGTTAGAATAAGTATGCAATTGTAATTTTTATGGCAACTTAGTAAAAACGCGATTTTGGCAGTTTCTTCGATTTTGCAACTTAATTATTGCAATTATAACAATCGGAACCTTTGGTTGGAGTAAAAGTTGGGAGCAGAACTAACCACTAATTTTAGCATTACCGAAGACTTAAGGCAAAATTTGCATCTCTCCCACGCCAGTTAAAACAATATACAGTGTCCAAATGCGTGCCCAATCTTTGAGAACAAATTCTCCACAGCAAACCAAGAAAAAAGTTGAGTGAACATAGGTTCGAAAATGCTTCGTTACTAAGTTAAAAAGTTACAGTCTTCTAAAGTGAGATTTGTCCGATCATGTTTTGCATAATAATTCTGGTAATCCATGTTTTGAAATTCAATGACTATAGGTTACTTATTACAGCTGCAAATCATAGCCTAGTCTTGTTTTAATAAGTGCTATAGAGACATCTCAAGTGGGGTGGCGGGGGAATCGTATACTGTTTTATAGAATATCTTTTTCAGATTAAGGACAGCAAGACAATAAAAAAAGTTCATCACCCATCTTACTCGCTAGATTTAGGTCCATGTTACTTTTATCCGTTTCCTCATATAAAATCCAGTTTTCAGACTGTGGACGAGATAAAAGACAACGCTGCTAAAAGGGTTGATACATGATGACCTGCAGCACCGTTCTCAACAATGGAAACTTGGTATGCAAGGGTGTGTAGATAGAGGAAGAGAGTTTGTTGAAGAGATAACAGTTAAGTTTTAATATTGTAACAATAAACCACACTTCCACAAACAAGGGTATACCCAAAACTTAAATATCTAAAAGAACTCTACGAAATGAAAATAAAAGTAAATAAGAGGATTAAACAAGGGCGACGAGTAAGAAGCAGTTCTATATGGAATATTTTTGGATAGAAGTACGCATAAGCAAAGCAACTGAAAGACCCATGAATACATTTATAGTACAAAGCATAATACTTTATAGCGCATGTGCCCCTTTGTGATGTGTAAACTACGGAGACATAAAGCGCAACCAATAGTCCTACAAATGGATTGTTGGAAGAGAACTACAGGTATATTGAGACGAGAAAGGAAAAAAGCAAATATGTAATAGAAGTTTTGCAACTGAAGACGAAAATAGAAGAAGTCATAGGAAAGTGAAAACTAGTGATGTGCCGGATGCAAGAGCATAGACTTTCGAAGAAAGTAACGTGCTGGCAGCAGAAAAAGGAGTCAAAAGGTTAGGCCCCGAAAAAGATGGAAGGAGACCACGGAACCATTACTACATAACTGGGAATATAGAAAAGAATAGAAGAGATTATTAGGAACTGGAAGATTCGGACAAAGATCAAGAAAACGGCAGATGTATATTACAATTAATCTTTTTCGTCCAAATATTAGCAATACAGGTGATGCTGAAGAAAGAAGTAATTAAGTCACTTATCAAGTCACAATTATTCGTCAGAAACAATGTTACATATGTATGTGTTTCGTCCCAAAGGCGGCATGTGTTGAGTTATCGACACATGCCGTAACATGCCGTTACATACCGTAAGTTGTTAAACTTACTTTCAGAATGGCAGCTATTCTAATTTTAATCAGTGGATATATATACCTACATAAATCTCAGAATACAGTAATACTTTCGGAGAAAATGGAAATACAAGAAGATGGTCTTTGGAAAACCTTATCTACTGATGTCTGAAGTGGATAACATAATAAGGCCAGTAGAAGACTTTTTCAGTAAAATATTCTGAAGACATTTCTCCTTTCTTTCTTCCATATAGAAAAATGATTGTCTTAAGCAGCCCCAAGTAGCATTTTTAGTCATCGCTACGTACCAGCAACTACCAGTGGAACTATAAAGTTTTTGCCACTAGTCAGAAGCACGTAATTGCTACGGTTTTATTACGTGCCTGGAACCAAAATGGGGAACAATGTTTGAATAGCAGATCCGTTGCACTGACCTCCCTGAAACTTGTCCAATTACGTTTCAGTTACGTTGAGGCTACGTAGCGGGAACTTGGCGGCGTAGTGATTGCTACTTTCGGGGAACTTTCCTTCTCTTTGACATATGTTGCAACTTAAAACATATTCTACTATCACTTTCTATACTAATGCTGCGATCGTGTCACAAAATGGATTACTATTTTATTTGTAATAATTACATAACAAAATATAGAGAGTTGAAATGTTTGATTATTTTGTGACTTCAGTATACCAAACTTATTAACCATCGCAACTTTTCTGTTAAATGTGATGATGATAGATGGAAAAATAACAAAGCGCCTTCTTTAAATATATATTTTAATAAAAAATATATTTAAAAATACTTAAAAAAAGTACTTGTCAATTGATACACATGATAGAAACCATATTATTTCTAAGGAACAATTTGGCATCAATTTGTTATTGAAGGTTATAGTAAACAATCTTTTAACAATTATAACAAATTGCAAATTGATTAATAACCTGCAACATTTTACAAGTAAATATGGAATAGTTTTCGAAGAATTACCTTAAAGTAGTATTCACTATAAAATGGTGTGTAAAGTTCGTGTCACTTAATTACCAGTAACGGGAACTAAATAAATTTTACTTGCAAGTGGCTCTGACTATAAAACGACGTCAACGTTTCCGTAGCCACTTTCTACTTCCTAATATCACTGCAAAGTTTCCATTGGGACTTTAAAACGTTTAAGTATAACCTTACATTTAACCATGAACTTTATATTTTTTATACAGCTATTACATAATAATTAGATATCTCAAGCAGCATTTTTAGTCACCGCTACGTACCAGCAACCACCGGTGGAACTATAAAGTTTTTGCCGTTAGTCACAATAACGTAACTGCTACGGTATTGTTACGTGCCTGGCACCAAAATGGGGAACAATTCTCGGGTAGCAGATACGTAACCTTTCCGGAACTTGTCCAGCTTCCTTTAGGCTACGTAGCGGCAACGTGGCGGCGTAGTAATTGCTAATTTCGTGGAACTTTTTTTCTCTTTGACACATCTTGTCGCGTCGTTGTTCTCTCTTACTCTTGCAACTTAACAAATATTCTTTCACTTTCTCTACTAATGCCGCGGTCGTGTCACAAAATGGATTACTATTTTATTTGTAATACGTACATAATACATAAAGAGATGAAATGTTTCGTTATTTTGTCAATCTAGCATACCAAAATTATAAACCATCGCAACTTTTCTGTTAAATGCGATGATGATAGATCGAAAAATAACAACGCGCCTTCTTTAAATATATTTTTTAATAAGAAATGTCTTGAATAAAATATGACAAAAATACTTATAAATTGATAAACATGATAGAAACCATTTTTATTTTATTCCCAAGGCAAAATTTGACATCGATTTGTTATGTTTATTGATAGTTATAATAAAAGACTTGTTAACAATTGCAACAAATTGCAAATTGATTAATAGCCTTCAACATTTTACAAATAAATATGGAGTTGTTTTGAAAATGTCACCTTAAAGTAGTATTAACTGTAAAATGTGTGTCTAAAGTTTGTGTCGCTTTAAAAACAGTAACGGGAGCTAAACAAATTCTACTTCTAGGTTGTTGTTACCACGAAGTATAAAATACGGTTTCCGTAGCCACTTTCTAGCTCCTAATGTCACTGCAAACTTCCCATTGGAACTTAACTTCAAATTTAAACGTCAATCGTAAACAAACAACCAATATTTTTATACTGATTGCTATTTAATAACAATTATTATTTAATTATGGCTCATTTTAAAGTTGTAGCGACGAAAGAAAAAAGGGGAATATATTTCACCCTTGTTTACTACATGATGGTTTATCAGTGATCTCATCCCTATTTTTTCTATTTTGTATTGTAAACAGTTGATTTTGTTTCCACTGATCTCACCTAACTGCTGTTCTAATTTTCTATAAAAGGTGGACGTATATCTAAAATTCATCTTTATTCTTATTGCATTTGCCGTTGACATTTTTATTAAAAACTTGCAAAACTACTACCACTGCAAAAACACAATTAACCCCCAAATTTCAAACTAACCTACAGGAGATATGCCTCTTTAGAAGTTACTGTCACTTCATTGTAATTTTTTTCTACTTTAAAGTTTTAAAAACTTTAAAGTAGCTTCGGGCAAGTTACTGCTACAATCATAATATCACTTGAAGTTGCAACAACTTTAAGGTAATTATATTAAGTAGCAATACCGTTCCACATACTTTAAAAAGCTACTTAGAAGTAATGTAACTACATAGTTCTAATAAATAGTAGAAGTAATTACATAATTACTAAAATATTCCAAATTGAAGTAATTATACCTATAAAGTCATAAATTTAGTTGTAGTTACGTAACAGCTACTCAATCAAAGTTCCGATCTCAGTTACCGCTACTTAGATGCTGCTTGGGATGGCATATTTTAAGGTTGTGGCAACCTAAATAAAAGGGGGAATATTCTTAGTTTACTCCCGGTTCTCGGTTTATAGATGGGAGCAAAATAATATATAGAATCACTGGCTCGATCAATTAAAATTTTCAGACCGAAAAATGTTGAGGTTGGATGCAAATAGCTGCCCTGGTGTACAAACTTGGGAACAATTTAGAATAGAAGTTACTGTTACTTCATTCTAATTTTGTAATGGTAACTAGAACTTTGCAGTGATTCCGATGCAAAACAAGTAGTAAAAATCACTTTCAAGTGATTCTTCTGGGTAGCAAAGACGTAGAAAACTTTAAAGTTTTAAAAACTTTAGTAGTAGCTTCGGGCAAGTAACTGCTACAATAATAAAACCACTTTGAAGTTGCAACAACTTTAAAGTAATTATACTAATTAAGTGACAATACCGTCCCACATACTTTAAAAGTTACTTAGAAGTAATGGAACTACATAGTTCCGATAAATAGTAAAAACAACTACATAATTACTAAAATATTCCAAACTGAAGTAATCAAACCTATAAAGTCATAAATTTAGTTTTAGTTACGTAACAACTACTCAGTCAAAGTTCCGATCTCAGTTGCTAGTTACTACTTAGATGCTGCTTGGGGAATTTAACAAACGATATATTAACTTTTTTGCATATGGTTCTCATATTTAAGCGAAGGATCTGTAATATCAATTTTCAATAATGCATCAGTCTCATAAATATCGTAGTGATAATAAAATAAACGTATTTACCCCGATCTACCCCCATAACCCATCTCTTAATGATCCATAATATTTAATTATCTGAATCACATCCGAAAGCGGCTGTTGATATATAATAGCAAAATCGTAACTGAATTTGCAGTCGTTATGTTCTTTTCTATCAGCAGATAATTCAATGAAATTTGTCGTTCCCGTTCCCCTATTTAGAGTCTGATTATCAAGCTTGTATAAGACCCTTGGATAATTTATTCCCTACTATAAAATCCCCCAACCCTCAACTTTGAGGTCAAGTTGAAAATATATGATGCCAGAGTTAAAATCAAATAGCTAGTTATGTTAGTGAAAATCCCAAGAAATTCTACTCTATTGAACTTTATCACTACAATTGTTATGTTTATTATTAATTAAATATCTTAATCAAATATCACAATTATTATTAGAAGTTTTAATATTTATTTAATATTTCATTTGGTTGCAGTTTTTTAGATCCGGATAAAGAAAACTGTGATAAAAACACAACGATGACCATTAACCATCTGTATACGTCAACACGGTGTGTTAAATCAATTCAAACAATGCTAAATGCAGCAAACAGGGTGAGGAGGATATCAACTAAAACCGCGTGGAGTGGATTTATGTAGCACCGCGGTTTAATCAGTGGGATCCCGCAGCTTAATTCAATACCGAAAGCTGCGTAATGGAAATGTATGGTGGGTCCTTCGTATTGTTTGAATTATATAACGCAAAGCCGCGTGCTTTGTGAATTAGTTAAGTGCTAATTCGATTTTCGGTTTTGTTTTGATACATTTCTAAGGCACCACAATAGAAATTATAGCAGAGAAGAATGAGAATACGATTATGCTGCATTCAAAATCAATAATATATCATTTTAGTTATAAATAGTGGTTATATAAAATTCGTTTGAAAATAATCAATAACAGTTATTCTTCTTTAACCTCATCATTCATCAAAACGATATTCTAGCAAGTTCTTGAGATAATTACCTTGGACTGATCTTTTGAAAACAGACGAAACTAAAAGATTAGCTTGAATAAATAATAATTTCAGCTAGCTAGCCGTGAGGTCAAGGTTCTCACTATATATTGTTGCTAGAAGCACCAAGAGTAGGCTGTAATAATGCTTTCAATCCAACACCAACAGTACCTATGAAGCTCTAAACTTATTTGTGCTTATTACCAATATCGTTAAATCTCACAATTATACTAACTTGTAGACCTGAAGGATTCACAACAAGGAACAAAGAACATCTATAAAAATAATAAATAATAAGGCCGCCACTGAGATATTTAAAAGCTTTCTTACAAAAATATTTACTAGACGCAATTATTGTATTGCTTTATCGTGATTTTAAAGCGAAAAAAATATATTAACTACTGTTAATCGATAGCAATCGTTTAGCTATATTGATCAGTTAATTACCTACTCATATCACAATTATTATAGTCATTGACAAACTAAATCACCATATTAAAACGAGCCGTGTAATTATCAGGAAGGTAAATAAACCACTCATTGAGCAGAAAAATCAATTTACTAGAAATGCCTATAAACTTGCGACCAGTCTGAACTACAGCTTATAATAAAAGATTAGTCAACTGAAATGCTTCCAATAGTATGTAATTTGTATACATCTTCAGTAGGTTTATAAAATAGTTAACAAGTCAAAATAAGTAGATTAAAATAGACTTGTGAAACTTTTCGTTAATTGCTTTTATTTATTTTATGATTATGGAGTTGCACCAAGTAAGGCTAGAAACGTTCCTAAATATGTTCTCAAAAAGCGTTGTCCAACACAACATTAAAATGGAATCCGTAATATTATAAAGTGATGCGCTCAGAAAACTCACACGGAGTTAGAGTTAGACAAAGATAATTTCACGCAAATGATGACTGGCTCTATTCTATTCGAAGACCAAAACGTAAATCCAAATTGGTAACTCGGTAGTGTCGAATTAAGAGGGTACTAATATATCAGCACATAACAGGGTGCTATGAAATCAGCACGTAACATAATGAAAGAAAAATATCTGAAAGACCAACTATCCAATTGATCGACAAATTCCAAAAAGCACCTGTACTACTACTAAGGCAAATAAATCTATCCGCATACACTGTGTCCAACTACGAACAAAAGGTATTGCTGGGATAGGTATTTTTCAATACAGAAATTTTGAGATAGATCCTTTTACTTAGAAACAATTTTTTGACTTGTTAGAAGATACGAAAGTCATAAAAGCACGTGAAATATTGATGTAAGTCTCTTATTTCACTAAGGTAGAGGATAACACGATTTTTTAAATTCCCGATAACTTGAAGCATTAAAATTCAGAAATTACTTATCATGAAAAAATACATATCTTAAAAGATTTATAACCCCTTTATTTTCTCGATATTCGTTTCTTCTGGACCTTTGATGGGTTTCTCAGCAATTGGCCAATTGGTCACTTTCAAGGAATTAAATGAATACATCACCATCAGGTACACACGAAACAGGTCACAGATAAACCACGCACTAATAGAAACCTAACCAAATCCTAAATAAGATACAAGGTCATACAAAAAGAATCCTAAGCAAAATAACAAGACTTGATCCAAATACTTTGGAGCTAATTCCTCACAAAAGAACACGACAAAACTTAACGAAAGATATAAATGACAAACCTGCGCAGATAATTCAAAAGATAAAGTTGACAATTACCGAAATAATTGTGCAATAGATCTCATCAACAGCGGCGATGTGAAAGAAACGCTCAAGGAGAGAACATATTTTGGTTCAACCAATATCACTCGCAAGCCTCGACATACCAGAAGAATTTACTCTGAATCTGATGGTACATAAATTGTTCCTGATACAACTTGATTCTGTTTTCCACTACTTCATCTAATTTCCACAAACTAGATTTGGAGACATTCTGGATGGAAAACAGTACCTTTAAAACAGTGCCAACATTGTTTACCAAACGTTGTTTAATTCACGCGCCAGTTGGATATAAAGAGAATCTAAGGGCTCTTCCATTAGAGTTAATTTTCTCCTTTGTCGCTAGTAAATCAAAATACTGACATACACGACTGTTTCAAGATTTATTCGACTTCTCAGTAGAAATCGAAGTTGAATTAAGCTTTGTTGTAACTGCCCTCGAACAAGCAGGCAGTTATTAATATAGTCGCTCAAGAACTCTTTTGAGTTTCTCTCATTTTGGACAAACTATTTAGTCCCAAGTTCTTGCAGTAAAATAGTTAAAAGATGGTGTTTTTGATTATCTAACGATAAAATCCGAAGACACTGTTGAATAATCTCTGACACAATTAATAGAGGTAAATCTCTGTTTTCATCTAAACTTTGGTCAGTTAGTAAGCCTCAAAACTCTTGTGAAAAACTTCTTGGTTCAGTTCACGTTGGTATATTTACCATAGACGAAGAATTCAGAAAGTACAGAAAACTGTGTCAATCGCTTCTGACTCGATTTTGAAAGGGGATCCAAGGGCATCATCAAAGCCAGCTAATGTGAACGGCGAATTTAAAAGGTTATTGCAAGTTGAGCCACTGAAATTTCTTCGCGCAATTACCTCAATCATTCACTTTTACATTAATTTACACAAGTAATTCTTTGAGTTCAATTGTTTCCTAAATAAAAGGTAAACTATTACGTTTTGTTATATATATTTTCGGGACGCCTGCTGAACAGAAGTGGTGGTCAGATAAGGTACAAGTAAGTTGTTTTGCTTTAACCATAATAGGAATTGCTTTCCCTTTTGATAATAACCTCTGTTGATGTATTATCGTCGTCGTGTTGATATTTCTCTCCTTGTCGAACTTTTGTATGTTTTTCAGTTCTTTTATTGGTCTTGTGTCCGTTGGTTTCTTCTCGGTCCAATGTCCGATTTCCATTTTATTATGAAATCTCCCATTCTGACAAAAGCTGGTTCTCGGAAGTTAATATATGTACTGTATTTAAAATCCTTGTAGATTCTTATGCAATTTGGAAGTGCTGACGTTATGTAACACTGTTTTTATACACACCTACTCATATTCGGATAGTAAAATAGAAGATACCAATCACCTTATATAAATCACCTCTACTGACTACAAGATACTTTTTCTTAATTTGTTGATAGAGAATAGAAAAAATCTTTAGCGCAAGTTATTTTTAAATGCTTCGGTGTCATTTCCTTCGTGCTTGACACGTTACATTTTTATTCTATCAACCTTAGCTAACTTAATAGATCGTCAACAAGCTGTAATAAATAAAAACAATACATTGGAGTTTTTATCTTTAAAATGAGGAGTTCCTCAGAGTTCGATAGTAAATCCGTTGTTATTTGCTACCTAAATGAAACCTTGACTTAAAAAACACACATTTTCTGAAAAGAATCGATTTTTAGTTCATAAAAAACTATATACGATATGTATTTGAACTTATCCACATCGATAACTAGATCTGAGCACTAATATTTAAAAACGCTTAGGGGTTGTCCAATGTTTTTGTACTTTTTAAAGACCAGCCACTCTGTCAATTCCTCAATCTCTTCTTTTGTTAGGAATTTTCAGTGTCAGTAGATAAATACACTGCTATTCCTAAGGATTAACGTTATCTATTGTTTACTACATAACCACCATCAAAGATCAGCCATCCATCCGTATCAATTTCTAAGAAACCTTGTTAGCAATTTGATGTATCTCTGAATAACCAATTCCCTTATGTTGATTTCTTAAAAATGTCGGTCCTGATTGCTGATTAAGGGTTAAAAATTATTTTAGTTCATATTTTGGTGTTGAATAGACGCAACTTTATTCAGACGTTCGATAAACGTAATCAACTGCAGATTTCATTATGGTGGGAGTAAAAAGAAAATAGAAAATTGTCTTGAGTGATTCGTGAAAGTAAAAGTGGCCTAAGATAAAGACTTAAGCGCATTCAAACACAGAATCAGAACATTTTATGTAAAAAAGAAGAATACTTCCAGCTGTGGTCTGAAAATAGTAATAAACAATTGAAAAGGGAACACATACGTTCATTAACAAGTTAGAGTGAGAGTGTTTTACTAAAGTGGTTTACAATTATCCAGAAAAAAGCTCTAGATTTTGCCCAATCTTGTGGTATACTAATATTAAAGCTAGCAATGGGTGGCTTGAAAAATCTCGAAAACGTAATAGTATCGTTGGAGACCGAAAATGTTGATGAAGAAGTAGTCATCGACTGGATAGCAAAATCGTCAGTATTGACAGCAGGATACACTTCCAATAATATCTTTAATTTGGATGAAACATGACGTTTTTACAACGAAGATCATCTCTGTAAAAAACTACTGTAACCCGGCGTCCGACAGGTGCAATCTTGTCACAAGTTCAATACACCCCAACATTTTTTGTATTGTTGAAATTTTATTTGAAAAATTTAAACAGAATTTTTATTGTAATCAGGTTTAGTAATGTAAAAAAATGAACACAATCAAATACTATAGGAATAAGAAAAAAAACTGTTTGCAATCTAAAACGTGATTTTTTATCAAAAAACATAAGAATCCTAAAAACTCAAAATTTATTCAAACAAGGTTTAAAAAAATAAAAAGACATTAGTTTTCTATTGTGTGAGGAACATACAAGTAAATAAAACTTCAAAAAGTAACATCAACAGAAATATAAGAATTTACTGACTATCATTCTCCCGGCAGTTTGGACAATAAAAATTTGCGTGTTCCAGACATAAAAACACATCGCATAATTTACATACATATTTTGTTTTTCTGTCTTGCTTTCGGGGACATAACTGACACCTTCCTATTTGATTGGGACTCATTTTCTTCTTTGGTGGTTCTGGTAGTTCCCCCCTAAACTGCTCGTATTTGACCCCTAAGTTCACGAGTCAACCTTGGATTTGACGAATACATGGTAGCTTTATGATTATATTTTCAACTCGAGTTCTCACATTTTTACTGCAAGTTCATTTTTCCACTTGGTACCATCCTTTCCATGATAGTATTTAGCTTCTCTGATTGTGCACTCTTTCTCATCTTCAGCATATACGATGCCTGCTTTTTCATTGTCAGCCGCGTAAGTCGATTGCTCATTGGTGTTCTCCTCATGGTATTCGACATCATCTTCAGTCACTTGCTCCATATCCGGATAATCACTATTTTCGCAAACGTTATCGTCTTCAGCCTCGCTTGCAGAATTTATAACTTCTTCATCGCTTGGCACTTCGTCGCATAAAGCCTGCAACTGTTTCTGATGCTTCTCATAGTCCCCCATTTTCTGATAAATCTAAATCTAAATACGTTCTATTATCTATATATATTCCCCAACCACAAAATCTTACCTTTTAATGTTTACAATAAAAGAAATACTTTATAAGTCAAGTTTACACTGCAAGAAAAACTTATCATTTCCGACACGTGGGGTTTCACACACCCCAACTGACTTTATAATTCCACTACGTCCAAACTGCATTGAATCTTGCACCAACTGATAATTATGAGAGTTGCATCTGGTGTGACTGGAAGGTACTAATTATTTAAAAGCAGTTGGCGCGCTTTTCAAAAAGTTACAACCGGTCAAAGTGAGCTGGGGTTTCTCAAACCCCACGTGTCGGACGCCGGGTTAAGACCAGTTCCAAAGGTGGTCGTCTTATAGAGGTTTCACTGTATTTACGTTTCCAATTTTCATGCACAATTTGTACACAGTACAGTTGTACATGTGAACTCTCACTCTTATGCTGATCATACTCAACTGTATTACTATTTTAGTGGAGAAATACATAGGCCAGTGAGACGATAACTGGGCATCTATATTTAATATCTGATATCTCACCTTTTACTAAAGTCAAATTTAGAAAAATCAAAAACCTTTATATAGGCGCATCTTATAGTCTAATCATTTTAGGTATAAAAATAGCCAATTCGGCAAATAAATCTAATGAAGCTTGATTTTGACATTTTAAATAATGTGTCTAAAGTCCACATTCATATCGTGTCGGTGATTTGAGATATTAAGATTAAATTAATAGAGATTTTTAAATCTTCTAATCAAAGCTTTTAAGAAAGATATGTTTATTAAATTCCGCTACAAATTACCACCATGAATCATGATTATGCATGCCTGAAACAATAATAAAAGTTTTTATCGTCACTTTTTTAATTTTACGACTTCCTAGTACAGAGTTACACAAGAAAACAATAATAAAAGACTGAAGTAAGTCTTTTATTAATGTTGGGCTTGAAGAGCCCCGCCAAAACTAAAGTATTAAATACTATTGTTAAGACAGCACCTTGCAAATTGTAATTTATAAATAAAAGAAACAATATTCTTTTTAAATGCGTCTTCAGACCTAAAAAGAATGCAGAATTGGTAAATAGAAAATCAGTTGAAACGCCCTATATTGCAGCATTTTTTAACAATTTTATTAAAGTTGTTGAACCTCATAAAATCCGTGCCAGGTGTATTCATTGCAAAAAAAAATTAATGTGCACGTTAAATTAGTTTGATTCATTTATATATCATTGTTCATATTGAAGGGAAGCAATTTTTTCAGGTATTTTTGTTTATTTAGATTTACCATTTATGTAACCAGGTCATCTATAGTTATTTTTCCGTTATTTATAGCCAGTCTTTACCAAATGCTTTACATCTGAAAATAAATAATTAAAAAAAAAACTTAAGCAAACGCCGTTTGCATTTATATTTTACTATAAAATTTTGATGGATAAAAATCCTGATAAAATTACATGACGTACAGACGTCCACCATTGAAATTTACCGGCTGGTGGTCTTCCTGCCCCCACAAAATCTAACGTCTGCATGCATAAGAGATTTTCTTGTATACATTACTGACTTACTTAAATCAAATGTAACTAATGACTAAGACTACGACTGTTTATAAGTTAGAAAGGAAATTATTTTATGATTTGACGTTATCACAAAATCAGTAGTTTTGCAGTTCTTGGGCAATCTTTTACTTTGGTCTTCAGAATTTTCTTATACTTGACAGAGCAAAGCTTCGCCTTACGTTTTAAATATGTATTATCTAAGTTTTTTTTAAAAAGGTACACTTAATAACATATATCATTTAGTTTTCTGTTCATCTACAAAAATAAATAATTAAGATGTCACCTACCTTAAAAACTGTAATAAGACCCTTGGGCACTTTCTGCTACAAACTTTACAACTACACCTTTAGAGAAACTTTTGGTAGTTTTAATATTGTATTAGTATGTTCAATTTAAAAAAAACTGATATAAGCTGCAACTAATTACAGTATATTTAAAAACATGTTGAAAATCAGTTCGACCATTTTCAATAGTAAATTCATTTGAATACATATCATCATCATAGCTTGCAAAATGTTTTCCATTTAATATTAAAAATTTAAATGTGAGGTTATGTCTCAAATGCAACTAATGTTTTAAGGCATTGTCTTAGTAAAGAACCCATAAGCTATTTAAGCTTTTTTCGTTTTTATTGAACATACTCTCTTCGCTTATGGAAGTTGTTATAAATTGTAAATAAACAACAACAATAAAAAGCACCAATCCAGATCAAAAATTATATTTACGTGTTCACAAAAGCTGAGAAAATGTACAGATAGATATACAATTTACAATATTACAGAATCTTTGGCTAGAAGAGAAACATGGCAGAAATGTAAAATTACGAGATAATAAATACCTTCATTATGTCGAATAATTATGGGATAACATTTAATAAATAATTTATAGGAAAAACTGAATAATGTAATAATAGAGAGTAATAGTAATAGTACTATTGCGGTGATTATAACAAAGCTTGCTTTAAATTAACACAAATATGTAAGTATGATATGCGAAACTCACGTTGCACGTTTCTCAACGGCCAGTCACCGTAACACAGTTTTACATAATAATATTATAATAATATTTATTTATACGATAATAATTAAATATGTATACTATTTACAAAAAGGTTTAATAATAAATCGAAGCAATTACTAAAGCTCTGTCCTTTCACAGTTAGTTTATGTACAATATGCAATTTTCTTCATTTTTTTATACAGACATTTTAAGTTCAAAACTTTTTATTATTATTTTTAAAATTGTTTATAAATATTTAATTCACTGAGAAGTACTCGCCGGGGCCTCGCCGCTAGCGACTGTAATTGGGGTAAAGCAGCGTAGGGCCCCACCGACCTCAGACTAGCCCAGGGGGTTTAACATCTAACCCCGTAACCATATCCAAGCCACCTAGGGGTGCCGAAGGAGGTGGTGTGTGGTTGATAGAACCTGGCGAATTAACATTATTTGTTAAATCGCTCTGGCTGTTCTCTTCGGAATCGCTGCATGATTCTGAACTCCCCTTTTTACCATTTCCATTGTGAGTCTTCACGTGTTTAGCCAAATGATCCGACCTCATGAAGCGTTTGTTACATACGGGACACGCGAACCGTTTCTCACCGGTATGCGTCCGGAGGTGACGCTGCAATTCGTCCGAACGAGTAAACCGTTTGCCACAAAACAACCAATTACACACGAATGGTCTTTCGCCCGTATGCCACCTTAAATGAGCTTTCAAATGTGAGGTTTTTCCGTAAACTTTACCACAACCCGGAATATGACAACTGTGTATATTCTTCTTTCTTAAGTGCACACCTGCAGGTCCCAGTCTTTCAGCTTCTTGACAGTTTGGGCAGTCACACGTTGCGCGGCCCGTATACCTTCTCTGTGACCTGGGGGATGGTACTTGTGGTGGTAACGAAGCCGCTGCAGTAGGCGAAGGAGCAGATCCGGTATGATGTAAACCGAAAGACGTTTGTGCTCCTGGCAACATTGATTTGTAGGTATCTTGCAAGAGATGTTGGCCTGAGGACAATAAATGATTGGAAGCTGCCAGAGAATGCGTTAAGGTTGAATAGTCAGAAGTAGCGTAATTTGCTGCGGCCATTTGTGCGTGCATTCCAGCAGCACCGCTCATGTCTAACCAACTTCCAGCGGTAGCAGAATGGACATCCCACCAAGTATTAGCTGACGCTACTGTATCACTTTTTATGGCCCCGTGATGAGACGCACTTGACATTGTATTGAAAGGCCAAGATTCATAAGGATGTCGTGAATATACTGATCCTAAAGCGGCGTGATGAGCTGTGGCCGCGCTTTCCACTTTTCCTAGAAGCGAACTTTGGTGATGATGTACGTGAGAGTTATCTGTAACGCTTGGCTGTGTGGTTGCTCCGGGAAAATAAAGATCGCTTCCGTAAGAAGACGATGTAGGCACACTAGAACAGGAGGTCATCACAGGACGAGAGGAATAAGGACTATTAGATGCGGAGGATCTCTGAGCAGCAAGTGCGTTTGCGGCTGAATTTCCGGTGGTTCCTTGATTGGGCGATGGTGCACTTTGAGGACTCTTTTTCCATGGATGGAAGCCTTTTCCAACGGCGGCGTCTGCGAGTGGCGGCGGAGACTTACTCGACAGCTTATTACATTGGGCGGCGAGCATCGCCAACGGCGTGCCGCGCAGACTGGGATGTTCCTGGAACAAAACAAAAATCCAAAATTAGATGGCCATCATTATAATTGTTTTGTGTCAGGGGCGCCGGGTAGATAGTTTGCTTTTCTAATGGATTTCGGAACACAGGTAAAAAAGTTATAATAAAGGCGCGCGGCATTCTATTTTCATGCAAATGGTAGAACGTTCAACCGCAGGTCTGTCAGGAAATAAGTCGTACTAATTTACGAAGCGGCCACCAACTATATAATACTCGACTACGCGATGGACATATTAAAAAGAACGTATTATTGATTAATATTTTGAATTATTACCGTAGAGTTCTCACAGTGGGATCGCGTTAGGAAGTAATTAATGAGGAGGCGACCTTCAGAGAGCCGCTTCGGTCAACCACCACAGTAGTCGTATCCATTATGCGCTTTTATCCTTTGATTGCCAGAGGCTTTCAGCTGAAGACTTTATAGCCTTGTCTGTTGAGTGACGGGAAGGTACAATGCGACGGTAGCTTAAGACGTCCCGGCGACGCCCCATGCTTTTGTGATTGGCGGCGACGTTATCGATCCCGCTAAAGACAGACGCTGAGGTCACCCTAGCTACTGAATTTGACGAAGATGCCTCAATTTTGATTAACCTTTAAAGGAGAGCGCGTTAGTAACGTGTCGTCTCCTAATGGACTTGCATTAAAACGTTCTAGAATAATGACTAAACAAAGTCTGTAAGGCGCTAGTAGGCTTCGATGATGTGTTACAGGAGCGTGTCAAAGGCCAATAAAAAATAAATAATCGTCCCATTTTGGGGGCGAACTGATCATATCTATCACAGCTACCTGAACGATCTATAATTTGCTAAAAAGCAACTGGAAATGTGTTCGATAAATGTCGTTAAAAGCATCGTTAACCTCCAGTTAATGTTGTTATATTGCCTCTGAATGAATATTTTCTGCAAACCAAATGCTATCGCTATTAAATTAAATCGTCTTCAAGAAGTGTAATGTATATCCCAATACCTTTAAGACGCCCACCCAAAAATTTAAAATCATCATTTCGTTCGTTTCGACCATTAGTGTTATAGTCAGAAGGAGACTGCTCATAATGACGGCTACTCCTGAGTTTTTTTTAATTCCTTTTTGTGTAGCTGTGCGTGGCTTGGAGGCGACGAACAGGCGCCAAGTTTTCATTACATTCTTGATTAAAGCCGGACCGAACTTAACGTTTCGCGGGCCCTTCAGCATTACGTCACGAGACTCACAATTAAAATTGAAGCCTCTTGGTGACTAATTAGAAGCGGCGGTCACATTACAGGGACCAATGTGTCCCGCTAATTGACTGCCGCTGACCGGCTATACTTTATAAATTAGCGATGCTTCAAATTATTACACAATCATCATTGATTAAATTAAACACACGAAATTTAATTTAAGACTAAACTTAATAACCGAGAGCTTTGGCATTGTTTTTTATGCCGATGAGTTGTTTAAAATAATAAATTTTAATTTTTACACATCATTTTTATCAGGTTTAATTATAATCCGTTCACAGTCTTTTTGTATATAGTATAGCAGGTTACAAATTTTTTGTCAATGAAAAATGACAACATTTGTAGGTTCTCCGTCGTGCATTAACCTAATATTAGTTAAAACGTGAACGGTTAATATTTAGCATCATTCATAAATTAATTAAAATTCCTGTAAATCTAGTTTAAAAATAATTAATTAATGGTAATAATAATCTTAATGGTTATTTTTAAAATATTAAATCTAGAAATGCCCGAATCAAAATTAATTTACATTAATTTTGAGGTAGATTTTTTTTAACATTCATATCAAGTTTAGAAAAATTATTATGTATTAAAATTAAACTCGGCTCAAAGCTGCGTAATTATTCTCTTATCGCAGAAAACAAGGTTAGTTGAAAAGATTTATTGTTTAATTATAAGCGGAGAACTGTTTAATTATGTTTTGGAAAATATTACGGGTAATTTTGCTTATTATGCAACTGATTAAATCGTAAATTAGAATGCCAACTGACCAAAAAGTTTAATATTGTTGATTGATAATTCGAATATTTTTAACTTGTCTGATTTTGCCTTTCAGCATTCAATAAGTTTCTAAAGGATATAAGCTAACTACATAATTACACTTCTGAATTACGTCAAAAAGGTATAGCAAATTATTTGATTGATATAATTGTAGGTACCATTACAAAACAGTAAACGCTTTGTGGTTTCTAGTAGGTCAATTGGTATTGATACTAAAAAATATTTAATGTAGTTAAAATAGAAATCAAGAAAGAAAAGCTCCACGTCATCAATCTAAGATAAATTGTCTAGACACTTTTATGCGATTGGCTATGATACGTCAGACCGAGATTCATACGTCATTTTCAGATATGTTCTCAAATGAGTTATTTAAATATATCCCAAGCAGCATTTTTAGTCATCGCTGCGTACCAGCAAGTGGAACTATTAAGTTTTTGGCAATAGTCACAAGCACGTAATTGCTACGGTTTCGTTACGTGCCTGGAACCAAAACGGGGAACAATTTCTGCGTAGCAGATACTTGGCGGCCTAGTAATTGCTACTTTCGTGGAATTTCTTTTCTCTTCTCTTCTTCTCATTTCTCTTTGACACATCGTGTCGCATGGTCTCTCTCTCTCGCTCTTATTTTGCAGCTTAGAAAATATTCTATCATTTTTTATACTAATGCTGCGATCGTGTCGCAAAATGGGTTTCTATTTTATTTGTAAAGCCTAGTTAATAATACAAAGAGTGATGAATTGTTTGATTATTTTGTCATTCCAGTAAACCAAAATTATAAACCATTGCAACTTTTCTCTTGAATGTGATGATGATAGATCGAAAAATAACAACTTCTTTAAATATATATTTAATAAAAGATTATTATTTCTGGTATGTCCTTTTATGTGTTTAAATAAAAGATACTCAACTGCCATTAATTAACTTTGTTAATATTGAGTGATAAATTGAGCATGGAGCAATATATACACAATGCATACACTGTACAAGATGTGTGTCCTCAAAGCCGACTCAAGTGGTACTGACGGACGCAGGCCAGGATTGGCTAGTTACATCACTACAAATAAATGTTGCCAACTTCAATTTATATACATAACAATTTCTAAGGCGCAATTTGGCACGAATTTGTTATTTTTATTGAAGGTTATGAAGTAAAACATCTAATAACAATTATAACAAATTGCAAATTAATTAATGGCCTCCAACATTTTACAAGTAAATATCGAGATGGAGTAGTTTACGAAAACTTACTTTAAAGTGATTCTCCTGGGTAGCAAGAACGAAAGTTTTACTTTCAATACTTACTGTAAGGTTCAGTTATTTTAAAGGGTTAAACAATGGTTCCAGGCAGGTGGGAGGAACTTTCAGTACTACTTTAAAGTTTAAAAAACTTTAAAGTAGCTTCGGGCAAGTTATTTGTACAAGCATAATACCATCATTTTGAAGTTGCAACGACTTTAAAGTAATTATACTAAGTGGCAATACCGTTCCATATACTTTACAAGTTACTTAGAAGTAATGGAACCACATAGTGCCAATAAATAGTATAAACAATTACACAATTACTAAAATATTCCCAATTGGAGTAATTAAACCTATAAAGTCATAAATTTAGTTGTAGTTACGTAACAACTGCTCAATGAAAGCACCGATCTCAATTACTGCTACTTAGAGGCTGCTTGGGATTAAAATGTCACTGAGTATCACATTTTTGTAAACTGTTTACTTTGCAATGTTTGTAAAAGGAAAACCATTACCTACCCTTATTTGCTATTTAAGTGGTAATAATCAGGAAATTATTTGTTGCTACTATCTCATTAACAACGACCTATTACAGCAGGTTGTGAAAAAGATAAAAGTTCGTAATAAAGCTAATACAAAAAGTTTAAAACCGAAAAAATTACCCGATAGTTCTAAAATGCTTGTTTGAGAAATTATTGACGCGATACACTAATGCCGAGTTTTAATCTTTAACCATTATGGAAGTGACTGATGGCGTAAGGCTTTTCTTTAGTGATTACTGCTTTATACAATTTCATTATTTCATACATCAACGCTGTCAAACCACTAGATCTAGTTGAACTAGATACTGAAATTGAACCAGATCTAGATTGTAACATATTAGGCAGTAAGGAAATTTTCTTATTTTGAAGAATGTGAGTTTCGAGTATGAAAACCTACCATCCGCCTGTTAATTATTAGAGCTTCCAGTCCGTTATTTTATCTCGATCTAGATCACATCTAGATTAGGACGTACACTGAATGAATCAATTCCGATTTTTCAAATATCTATTATTGAGGAACGGCTGAAGTTTTGGGAATTCAGCATCTGAGGTATGAGTTTTTTTTAATGACACTTGTAACTATCTATCCAGTCTAGTTCAACTCACCAAGAAGCTTTCTTTTGGAATATATGGACTATATGGAAGTAGTGAAGATTTGGTCAATCTGCAAAGAGAATACTTTTAGAAAGCCATTGCAAGTACAAGAATGGCATTTAGAACTTAGAAGTGCTAATATCCAATTTTTGCTAGATATTCATGGATATTGCAAAAGCAGTTTTAACTCAAGAAACTTCTATTCTACATCTACTCCTCCCTGTTTTGGTTTGTTTGATATGTTTTGGCTGTTTCCAAGCAGCCAAACCTAGGATTGTGCAATTTCGAAACAACAAAAACTTGGTAGGTGGTTCGGTAGAAATTTTCTAGCATTAAAAATTTTTATTTGTAGCAACTTATATCTGAGAAACTTAGGACTACATGAATTAACCAACTCATAAAACATAAAATAATTTCACTTTCTACTGTATGTTCCATAACAACAGCAATTTTCTTGCTGCAGTGTGCCCTCTGCCTACCTCTGCAATTCTTATTAAATCGTTTTGTCCAGTACTCACTAATGAGGATTTCAAGTATATCAGAAACCAATAGGCCATTTCGTACAGGAACCCCAAACATCGCCTCATATGGACTTCTGCTAATACCGAGATTAGAAAGACCTATTTTTCCAATTGAACTAATCTTATTCTGTCAGGCCAATCAGTACTATTATTGTTCGGATATCCAAGAAACCATAATATTCCGAACATCCTGATTAGTTCTCTCCATACTTCCCTAGCTTTGAGAATACCTTGGTTATTCCTCTCCCATTGTCACTTTGGAGTAAGCATCATTACAGATTGTAAACTACCTCTTCAGCTCGTTTGAACTTCGAAGGTTTCAAAAAAAAATTGTCAAGTGGCCGTGATAGTTTAAAATAAATTAATAATCTCTGCTCGGTACCGGTTCCGTTTTCATATCAATGAGATGAACCTGCCCTCTTGAATTGATGTCGTTGCACAAAATTGCCCTTAACATTTTTCTTCAGGCTTTCTCTTCAACTGAATTGTCCACATTGGACCATAAATAAACATCAGTCACTTCACACATAATATTACAGTGTGTTTTTTTAAGTTCTTTGTCCATGCATCGAGTTTTCTTGTGTCTGGTATCTGTATGGGCTTTGTGAATAACTTTACTTTCGTAATTGCACAATCCTGGATTTGGCTGTTTGGAGGCGAACAAAGCCCGAAATTAAATTGAATTTCGAATTTTGGTCGTTTGAAAACGTACAATCTTAGAATTAAACAAAAAATTCGACCATTGTCCGTTTGCGCCCAACAGCATAGTCCGTCTGGAATTATTTTATTGAATGAATAGACATTACAATTGAGGGTGTACATTTTTCGTCAAGCGAGGAAGACATAATCATAGAGATATTAGATCTTAGGAACGTGAATCTTCAATCAGATAAGTAAATGTCCTCATTTCGATTTACACATTTCTGCCTGATTCTGAGATACAAGTTTTCTTAATAGTTAAAAACTTCTAACTAAAATTGGTTCCACAGTACTATTTACAAGAAGAAAAGTCATGAAATAGAATACAGACTTAAGCAGGTTAAAACTGAATAAGTAATTTAAGCTTATGATGAGCAATTTAGCAAATTTAGAATATTTCCTTCGAAAATAATTGTCGAATTTAAGACCTGGTGATAGTTCAAAGTAAAACCGCTAGAGGTCACGTGTCGAGATTAGAGATTGTTGATATTTGAGGTTATCACAATTACTTTCTTTGTAGTTTATGATTGCCGCAGGAATTGCCATTGACTGGAAAGGTGACTATGTTAAACATTCAGACTACGCATATGCACATCTAAGGCGGCAATTTTAGGGAACAATCCTCGACTTCTCACGCCTTGTTTGAAAGCAGCGATATGAGCATTTTAAGGATACTAGAATATACATAAATTATCGTCTTTGCCTTTCCAATGGCAGCTGTGCTAAGTGGTCAGCTTTGACTTCTTATGGCTTAGAAATAAGTCTAAATTTCCTATTACTGACCAAAGTTTGCCACCAAAACGCAGAGCAAGTCTAATATCCGGCTAATTATTAATAATTACAGTGTAAAGTTCAGTGACAATATTAGAGATTGTACCGTCACCACGACCTTTTCAAAGCTTAATATGGTAGAGTGGGGTGGCTAGATTCTGGGATATCCTAGGTAAACCCAGTTTCCAAGTCCAAGTAGTCCATGGTGGACTAGGGGTGATAGGACTCTCTTGGAGATGAAACTCGACGGATGAGCACGTAAATAGCTCCGGCACTAGCCTGGAGAGCTAGTAGAGGGTGGATAGGCAACCTCGCTCCCACCAATAAGCTACGGGTAGCTCTTACAAATGTAACTGATGCGCTAATTGAGCGTAACTCAATTCGTTGTCCCCTAAGGGGGACCGTGGTCATAAGCTAACGCAGGTGGGTCAGCAGTTAACAAAAGAATTAATTATCTTGCACTATCAAAAGGTATTAAAATTAAAAATTATTCTCGCATTAAATGGACGATTAATACAGGAAATTCAGTTTTCTATACCAAAGCCAGCCATCCGTTCTTATGATACATCAAATTCCAGTATGGCAGAGCCTACCTTGGGCACTACCTTAAGGGATATATGTATAGCCTATCTTACAGAAGATACTCTACGTCCACAGGGCCCATATCAGAAACATCTGGTGGGATATTGTCCAATTCGGTTCGCATTTGTATGGGCTCGATGTGGCAGTGATAGTCCGCATGCTGAAGTAGAGGTACCAGTACTCCCTAATGGAAAGTTAGTAAAGGATAGTCAACAACCTTGTCCTCGTCGTTAATTGAATGAACCTCAATTTTTGCCCATGCAACTTAAATTTGTATGGGTACGGGAATCGATATGATAACGTACAACATTTGAATCTTCTTTGATTCCTGACGTCTATTATAGAAATATAAAGATGTGAGGTACCAAAAGCAGCCTACAACAAATTAGTAATCTTCTGATAATCTACTGATACAAGAAGCACTCGCCGCCATAACGGAACGATCCTTTTATGTGTATATCGTTGATTTATACTATGGCTATATCAAGCGTTACTTTATGTAAGCATGGCTTTTGCCTTATCACTTAACAACTTATCACATAATCCTTTATTGGATTCAAACTGAATCGCTAGAATGTATCTTTTGGATATCATTCGCAACGTGCGCGTGCAAAAGTCTTAGTATATACCTCAGAAACATGCTGCAAGTTTATCGATCTAGGTCTAAATAAAAAGTTAATTGTATTTGAATTAACTTCCTACACCTTATTACTAACTATCGTGACGTTATCATCAATACACCTAATATTAATTACATCAGAGCTGTATTAACTCGACTTCCTCCGTTTAATTCTGTCGTTTTATTGGAATATAATTGTAAATTACCGTTTCAACAGCTCATAGCTATGAGGAAATTGGATTTAACCTCACTTTTTGTACATTGTAAAAATTGAGATAAATAAAACTACCGATGCCAATTTAATGAGAACCGTTCACCGTATACATGTACCTACTTAATTAGAAACTACGAACCGATTGGATTCCTTTGGAAAAATAGTCTACTTCAGAAAATCTTAAAGCCTTTCTATCCAATTAATGTTGATGATAATCACAATTAAATTTTAAATTTAATTAAGGAGTTATTTATATTGATAAAATTCACATTTTTTGATGATCTATATTGAATCTGCATGGATAGATTGGATAAGAAGATGTAATGACAAAGACAGAGACTTACTTGGAAAATTTGTTTTTATAACGGGAAATTACAGAGCTTGAACATTGAAAATTTCCCTAAATAATAATAAACTAGAATTGTATGAATATTTAATGTACATAAATAAGTGGAAAATCTATAAAGAAGATTAAAGAACGGATTGTATAGTTGGTAATTCAAGGTAAGGAAGTAAAGAGAGTTCAATTTGCACTACGGACGTCCGTCTGTCCGTCTGTCCGTCTATACGACAAAGTGTTAATGTAGCGGCCGGTATGAAATGAGTTTTTAATAATGATGTATTCCCTGACACATAATAAAACTCTAATAGTACACAGAAATCGTAATGTGGAATTGATTGGACAGTCTAACAAGACAGCTGGTTTATTCGTAGTAGGCCTTGGTAGCGGCACATATGGTGGAGGCGCAACTTTTAACGTTGGTTTTAAGGGCTTCGTGAGTAAAACCGCTACCGCCGAATGAAATTGTCCATTTATCGACCGCGTTGAACCATTACGCACCACGACACGTTCACTTCCGGACTTTTTATACCGAATGATGAATGTTTGAATATGGCGTGCGCTCTGCGGCATTTGTCATCCATGCGGATTATTTATATTTAGTTGAACAAACAACAAGGACAGCTCGTTTATTACTCGGCTGCTTGAATTACACGAGTACCTATACTGGTATTACACAAAAATCCTGTCCTCACAATAATAGTTAAGCGGATTAGGTGTATTGTCACTGAAAACGAAGTGCACAACATGTCACTCATGTCAGCACAATGATGTCTAAGCTCTTTCACGGCCCTACCTGTGCTTTAGAAACATGCACAAAAACCTTAAGAAGGAAATAAGTAAATCAGATGAACCGTGAATTGGATGTTTTGAAAGTTGTCTTCAAGAAAGAATTTCTGAGAGTGTTGTATCCAAATAATAATAATGAGAACTCTACCACGGTAGCTCTCTTCTGATCAAATCTTTTTGAGGTTATAACAGCCTGGGGATATCACGCGAGATTGACAAACAATTACAAACATGACAGAATTGAGCCAGTAGCTAATTTTTTCTTTCTCATTCCTCTGCTTCGAATAACCTAATAGCTCTGAATTAATGAATGTTGTATGCGGTCTAAATTATGTATGCATATGTTTAGGGTGTTTTTTTATGACACGTTTCTCGGTAATGATTTAGCTCTGGATGTATAATATATATGATTTTTTTTGTGTGGGTTGCTGTTATTTGATTTACAATGTCAAAAACTATACGGCCGACGTTATTATAATAGCAGTAGGAGAATGAATTTTAAATACATCGCAATAATAGAGAATAATCTTAATTTAACGCCTTGAAATGTCAAAAAGGTAATTATGGTTTAATTTAAATATTATATACCGTTACATGAGGTGTAATTAGCAAAGAAGAAAAAACGTTAGAATTTAATGTTAACTACCAATTTATTGATCTTTACCATTGAATAAAAACAGTTCTTTTTAATCACTTTTTATGAAAAGTAAACTGACAGTTATGGCATTATAGACAATAAGTTGCCTTCCATATAGAGGTTATCGAAAAACTCGGGGTTACTGAATTTATTCTACGCGATTCAAAATTGCATCAATATATAGATTTGGTGATCTACTAATGCCGGTTAGCATAGCGGGTATGGTGCTAGGCTGCCAGTCTTGAGGTCCTGAGTTCAATTTCCAGAACTGCCATAATAGTCGAGCGGATTTGACCGTCATCGAACATACGATTAATTTATGAAAAACGGAAGTAGACAGTGTAGGAAACATGTGGAGCCTAATGTAGCCAAACAACAAAAAGTCTTGTCAGCCTGAGTAAAACTTGGTAGAAATGTGTGACAGACCTGCTTTTTAAGGTGATGCAGATCTACTACTCCTTAAAAAACAGACTTAATTAGGCCATTAATTGCAGTCGTGCCAGGATTTGCTTATAGGCCTAAAAGAGATTTCGTGTTTCCTACACTGTCTACTTCCACGTTTTTTTATAAATTAATCGTATGTTCGATGACGGTCAAAATCTTGCGGTCGCAGCTTGGAATATAACAGGCATTTTCAAAAATATGTAAGGCTTCCATGTAGGCCGACTCAGTCTGCGAAAGTTGGTGTAATAATAATAGGCAGTGGATGCATAAAGCAAGCCAGTTTACTAACTGGCTAACATTGAGTATAATGCAAAAATTTAGTCATGCTGTCTCTTTGCGAATTCTTGGTAAGCGAATTCTAGCGAATTCCTAGACAATAAGACACTGCAGAGTGCTGGTAGAAAAAAGTACATGTTTACCCTCAGAGTGAGAGTAGGAGGTATATACAGAAAAGCTTCCATACATACTTGGTATCTTCCACGAACCATTTAAGCATTTACTTGACTATTTTCTACTAGAATAAAATATATCTTACTGCACTTCAGAAGAGATTTGCCGGTAAGTACCAGATATCCCACGGACACAATAACCCGAGTGTAAAATAGTGCAAGGTTCTGTCCAATAGGGCCTTACTTAGGGGAATTAGAAGTATGGGCACCAGAGCGTAAGAATTCCATTCTTCTAGGCACCATTTAGATATTTAGAATTCATTAATATCGAATTCTGGATCATATCCGTTTAGAACTCATTAATTTCCTGCAAAATCGTGAGGTACTGTATACATGGTGCCAAAATACAATTCCACCTTTTCATTTCCATTTGGGGGAATTCACTCATCTTTAGACTATTAGTACCTACTATCGTCCTAATAAGGTTATCCTAAGGTACTCTCAAATATTCACTTTGAAAACAAAGCACTGTAAGATAGAAGAAATTGTTTTTTTCAAATATTATGCATCAGTAATATCACAATTTGTATATTTGGTTAAGCTGGTACATATGTGGACAACACATTCTGCAATTGCAGAGCAGCCGCAAAGAGGAATACAGAATGCGGTGTTTTTTTTTGCAGAAACAATTTTCCGATGAACATTTTTATTTACATTAAGTCCGTGTAATTAAGTCGTCAGGAGCATGAGTGAAGTTCTTTGTTATATCTTTTGAAGATACCGAATTGCGTAAAATAAAGAGGATCGAAATCAAATATACAGTGTGTTTCCAGATGCGGTTCAGAATAGGATCTTTACTACTGACTTTATGATAAAAAAAATCATTATTATTTAATTTTTTCTTGCTTTTTCAAAACTGTTAAAAAAGTTTATAATAAAAAATCTAAAAAATGCATTAAACGACTAATACAAAAATCTACATATAGGTGCAAGGGCCGCCTGATAAATCCGCGGCCTAAGGCATTAAAATTCAAAAATATTACAAAACAAACCAATTTATTTTCCAATATAATTATCTCTCGGTAATACACATTTTTCAGATAGCGAATACGAGTAAAGTGCCTTACTTACTTTCCACGACTACCTTCATCTCATTTTCATCAGAAAATCTTCGCCCCCGTACCTCCTTTTTCAGATTTAAAAAAGTAATATATTGGTTGGGGCCCAGGTTCGAACTGTATGTCAATTTCAACCCATTGAAGTTCCCTTCAGGCAGATAATCTATCAAATCCCTTCACTAACCCAAAATACGGTAGCCATAAGCTTGGTGGCCGATTTCTGAACTTTGGGTTTTTTCGGGAGATCCTCTTTTTACCGATTGCATGTATTCCGATTTTGACTCTGGATCATACTGACAAATCCAGGTCTCATTTAAAGCTACAATTCTATGACAGATTTCCTCCAGATTATCTTTGATTAAGCTCAAAGATTCTTGAGAACTTTCGAGGTGTTTCTGCTTGCCGAGTAGCGTAAACATTTTTGGGTTCGCAGTTTATTTATATTTAAATCTTGATGTAGTATTTTACCAATACTGCAGTTCTTTAGCTATCTGTAACAATTTTATTCTTCTGTCGACCAATGCCATTTAGTCTATTTTTTATATGATTTCTGCAGTCACTACTGCCACCAGCTACACGGAACGGGGGTAATCATCACAAAACTCCCGTCCTTGTTGAAACAAGCAAGCCCACTTTTTGACCCTAGTATATGAAGGCCCAGACTCTACATAAACAGATGACGTTTCATCAAAGATCTCTCTTGACATTTTTTTTCTTTTTCACAAGGTATTTTAATACAGCACTGAGCTCAAAATTTCATGAATTCTCAGATTCTCTTGACATGGTGATGCTTTCTACCATTGACGAATGAATGCAACTGGTACAGAATTTATACTCTCAACGAGTGCGCCCTGTAGTGTTATCGAAGTGAATGTTCTGGGTTATCAGTAAATACCAAAGACTACATACAAATACCGTTAGCAGCCGATCCTCGTATGTTACTCCAAAATCATGGTGCCATGTTTGAATGAATGCAGTAACAATCAAGTAGTATGTAATACCTTTAGGGTTTTATAACATGAATAAAAAAAATCTCCTTTTGAGAACCGCATTTGAAGATACACTGTATGCCTGTGCTAACACCTGTTCCAAATACAATTTCAGTGAATCAAAATGTGAAGGAAATATTTTAAAAACTTAACTTGAAACCGAAGTCACAAATTTCTAAGATAAAATTCCGGAGCAAGCATCATTCGCATTCTCGCCTTCCTTCTTGATCAGATCCAGTTTTTCTGGATGTTTGTACCTCATAGTATGATACGACTTTTAGGAAATAACATCCTAAAAGTCGAAGGGCTCGTATAGTATACCGAAAGGTTTACTCCTTGTCTTTGACCACTTTAGCAATTAAAACACATCAATATTAACCCTTGAAGTTCCTTCGGAATTTTTGTATTAGGGTTCGCAATACATACTTTAAAAATATACCGCCAGATTTGGATGATGTTTCAATAAAATTGATAGAAGACTCACTGTATCGATCAAATTTTACATAAAATCTTTGTATGCTGTTAAAATGCCTAACCTAAAAAAACTCAAAAAACTGGTATTTTTCATTCGGTCCGCACCGCTAATATTAATCTTGAGTAAGGAGATGAGGGAAATACAACGGTTACATAGATTTACCCCCTACCGTCACTTTGGGGGTAAACGAACATTTTTCATATCCAGGATCCAGCATTTTTTATTGTCTAGGACTCCCTGAACACTCAATTCTTGCATGGTGAGGCTGAGTGTTGACTGCGCCCTACACTATACCCTGTTTGACATTCGCTGAGTTGTTTAGAATCATAATACCTTTACGATAATTTTAATTGAAGCATTGGGATCTGATGAAAAGGAAGAAACCCAAGCTATCATTAAAGGAAGTCGTTTGCTGCTTGCAACACAGATCTGGTAGAATAGAGAAAACTTTTCTGAAGACTCACTATCATTTCGAAAAATCTAAGTGTATTGTATCTGAGTTGATTTCGGTATTCTTCCGATATTGTCATTTTCCACAGATAGAACAAGAGAAATTAAGTATTACCGAGTTATAATAAAAGATAGACCATCTACTGCTCATCCTCGAGTGACGGGAAAGGAACCAATCCTGTGTCCGATCGATCACATCCTAACCTACTTGCAAAACTACGTAGATGCCTGATTGGTATGGATGGAAAACAGTCTCATTGAAAGAAAAATGCATAGAAAAAACACATTTGCAGTTACTGCAAGATCAATTTGTATAAACACCTTTAGTCTTCCAAAAACTTCCCAAAGCAGGACGACTATAAATCTTTTTCAAGACTGGACTAGTCTCGGGCCTCCATCCCTTAGTTTGAGGATGAGTGGTTGCAAATCAAAGCTGGGCACTAGTACGAAAAGACTACTTAGGTTTATCTTGTCAGTGACACCATGACCACTGGCCTATGAGAAACTGCCTCTCTACGTACTTAATTCCCTGATGCAGTCAGAACTGTGGATCAATTACTTTGGACACTCTCGGTTGACTTGACTCCCTCAGGGTTGGAGTGGTTGCAGAGCAAGTATGGTTTATCTAGCCCTTAAGCGATGTGAGGTATCTGGGTCCCAAAAAATTCGATACAACTATTCTGGATATACCTTAAAGGATGTTGATTAGAACATATAGTCTATCACAGCTCAACCAACTCCATCTCCACGTGGTACATGCCGAGTCTCTAGTTTAGGTAGAGCCGATCGGGGCATTGTCGAAGGCCCACCACGCCTTTAATTGGCAGGTCAGGGTGAGCCATCATAGGTAAATCCTAGGCATATCCTAGACCAAGCCCAGCCCACACTTGGGATGGACTCGCCCGCGTTGTGGTTAGTTCGTGTGCTGGACTACGGGTGATGAGACTTCCTTCGGAAGATGGATCCCGATTGATGCACATTAATAGCTCCGACACTAGCCTGGAGAGATAATAGAAGGTGGATAGCCATCTCGGGTCTAAGATGTCTTTGAGTCACCAAAACAGCTGCATGAGGCGAGTCGCTGGACGTCCTTCAAGTTAGTAAAAATGTAGTGCATAATCTTTAGTAAATAGTAATTGAGGCAGTTTTTCGAGAAAGTTCCAATGCTACTTTAGACATAGAACAGATCTGTTAGCCCTATTTGCTAGACACTTTCCAAAACTTCACGGACAGGATTTTGAAAGAGAATTTAACTATAGCGTACCGAGATTGTTCAAGCTCAAGTGGGTACAAGGCTTCGGAGATTGTTAGATCAAGGTTAGAGAACCTCTTAGAGTACTTCTTTTTGAACAATTTTGAAACGCCTAAAAAACCACACTAACCTCACTTTCTGAACCATAACTACCAACGCTCTTATCCGATTTAGTGAACGCACGTGACCTTTAATAATTAATTGGAGATTACATCTTTAGCAACATTCATGAAAGTCACTTGTGAATTTAGTTAGATATTTACCAAAACACGATACCTATAGACCAATGTTTATTTTTTAAGTTAAGTTCAAGAATTCCCTAAGCTCTTCCAAATAAAATCATCTTTACTGTCATAAGCTACTATATGTTATTTTTTTAATTTTTAGTCATTGTAGTCTCGAAGATGATTAATCAGTAAAACTTCAGTTCATCATCAGTTTTAGTCATCTATGAACCTGTCAATCTGCTTTGGCAAAACAACCATTTCCAGAGGTATATCTGTCTGTGAAAAGGATTAATTACAGTTTAACCACAATGTGTGATGCTGTAAGGTAGCATGATTCCATTTAACGTATTTCATCGATTTCGTTACTGTCCAGAGACAGTGTGACATCGGTAGATTTTGATCAAAAATTGAACATGAATCACAAATAAGGTGAAGGCGCGAACAATGAAGGCGTCAATAATTCAAAGACTTTTGGAACCAAATTAAAATACCATAACTTTCAAAAGCTCGACTCTTTTCTGTATTGTAGATATTTAAGTACTACCTCTAAGGTGCAATTATTTTATATAAAAATAAAAACCAATTAAATTATTTTTATTAGTAGATAAATTCAATTGTTAGAAGAGATGCCAAATAACTCGCATTATAAAATGTTGTTTCAACATACTCGTAGTAGACGATAAATTAATATAACCTCGATTTCAGTTTCTACTACCAGACGCTTTTGTAGTAGGTAATAATTGATATTGTTTCCTTGGCCAAAGGCCTTACTGTCTAATATTGAGACCATTACAGCCACACTAATGAATTTAATCTCTTTTTCTGTAACAGTCTTACGCATGACAAATGAGTTTTACCATTTAGAGAGAACAAGTGATGAAAACCTTCAGTTCATCAAAATAAATCTAACCTTTATGTTATTCAATATATCTATCAAAAACCAAGCCTAAGTCCAATTAATATGAAATCTCGTTTAATAAATTAGGAATAAATAATAACTTGGACTAAATTCAGAAGCAGTTAAACCTACGCTGATCTGCCTTTCATGCACTAATATGTTCGATCTCAGTCTGCACTTCAGCTACCGGTGTTAAGTTCTTACGCGATAAATAAACAGAAACGTAGTAGAGTTAACGAGTTTCGGCCATAAACAAGATTGGGACGTAGGTGAACAAATTTATATGCATGAATTGCCTAAGGACGTAGTTAAGTTTGAATTTTTATAGACCCAACTGACAGCGGCTACTCTCAAGAACGGTCACTTCCGAAACTAACTCTTCGGGGACTCATAATGTGGGTTTGGTTTGTTACAGAACCTGCTGTGGCGGTTCGATTACTCTTTGTAACCCTCGAGTTCGAAATTTCCTTGCCGGAAGGTTCGTTCGCTTTATTCTTCCCCAAATCAAAGTTTGTGCTTGATAGGGATTTCTTGCGAGTGGACCGGATCTTTTAGATTACTCCAAATTGCTAAGACATCAATAGTCCTCGTGCGAAAACCGTATCGTTCACAATTGGTGTATTTTTCCGGTTTTTAGCTCCGGAAATTTAGACGACCGGCGACTCCTCAACGATCTCTACGCTTCGTAAATGATTCATTTTGAAAATTGTTGGATATTGTTTTTTCAAATTATTCTACACAGAACATCTTTGATGTAATATAGGTACTATTGGTTTCATAATTATCTAGCACAGCAAGGCTAATATGATCGTATTTTTATTATTTTATCCTATACTGGATACAAAAAAGAATAAAATATATATAAAATACTAGCCTCCTAATTGTCACTTAATATACACTTAAGCATGTTTTTTTATATTCATTTTTTGATAACACACAAACTTTACAATATTTACAGCAAAAAATGTAAAACTACATTAATTCTGTGATTTTACATAATTTATGTGATATTACACCATTTTCTACACTGGCTTGCAAAAAAATCGCATACACTTAACAAATCAAGTAACCGAGTTTTTATGTAGTTTTTGCTATGTAAACGTGAGCTTTCTGATTTTTGACATTACATTTTTGACGGAAATATTCGTCATTAGGAAAATCAAACAAAATAATTTTAACTGATTGACACTGACAACTTAAAAATTAAGACTGATTTAATACAATCAAAAATAGGTGTACGCGAATTGTTTGCAAGCCAGTGTACATACTTCCCGCTGATACCGAATAAATAATACACTGTTTTTATTGTAATCTCAGTGAAAAGTTATTATGTAATTATGTAATTTTACAAAACTTTTAGAACCTCACAACGAAAAGGCCCAGTGCAGTAAAATAATAATAGTATATAGAATAAAAGCATTTATTACTTTTCTATCCTGAAAATATTTCATGTGTAAGTTATGTAATATCACATAATTTATGTAAAGTAATAAAATCAATAGAAGTTTACTGTAAAAGTTACTGAGGCAACCTCTAACCGATCGCACTGTAAATATGCTGCTTAGTATGTTGATATAATTATTATTGGTGTGATTTTAATGAATTATTAATGGATATCACAAATTCAATTGTAAAAATACATTAAAGCAAGTTGATTACCGACAATTCATAGAATAGTGTGGTAGCACTACTCGTATTCAAAAGGTCTTGGGTTTAAATCCCACTTGGGGCTGCAGGATTTCTCTAAATTGGAAAACTTAATCACCTCAACTATGGTTATGTGTGATTGTGTTGCATATTAGATGGGGGGCATACGGCATTGTATGCTAGAGATGGTACTGTAGAAATTTTGTATTTATTACAATATATTCATCTTTAACTATTCAAATATTCTGATTTAAAAATGAATTTGAGACGTGAAACTTTTTAATTCTAAGCTGTTATATTCTGATCTTTAATATTAAAATCCCATAAATCCTGAAATTGACCTAAAGTCAAAGAACCATCGGAAATATTTACCTGATCTAACTTGTTACCTAACCTAACTTAACCTCTCACCTAACTTGGGTTAAGTAGTGAGTACCTAATCTAACATCTTACCTAGATTAAAAAGTTATGATTAGGTTAAATTAAGTTAGGTTACGTTAGGTATATAAGAAGTTCTCATACAAACTCATTAAAATATCAGAGTCACTAAATCTAATGAGTTAAAAAAGCTCATTTACCTATCCTAACTACTAATCTAACCTAACTTCTTGGGTTAGGGAAGGTTAAGTTAACTAATTTAAGCGAAGGTTGGGTTAAGGTAGGTTAGAATAAAGGTTTGGTATTTAGTGGTCAATATAGTTTTATGTATTTTCCGTAGATCTCCATGTGACCCTAAATTCATGTTCCGGCAAACTAAAGTGGGATCAAATTTTGAAGACTAAAACTCATGAACGAAAGTTCATGAAAGCGGGAAATTTAAATTGATCTCTACAATCCTACTCTTATCTTTTTTGGGCGACTTCTAAATCTCCCAGTCTTGAGTTATACATATCTAAAAATTTCTAAAAGTCTGTAAATGCGAAAATTTGATACCATAAAATATGAAACTTAAAAAAAAGGCCACAAACTTAGACACTTTCATAATTTATGGACCATTAACCATATGGACCATTAAGTATCATTTGATACGACAAAATTTTAATTTTTGTAATACTCAAAATCTGCAATTTCGAAATGTCTGAGGTACTCCTTGAATTTCTGCTAAATAGGCTTTGAAACACTGAAACTTTAAAATGATGCACTCTGGCACCTCGATAATTGGGAATTTTGCAACTTTGATTTTAAAACTCAAAAATCGTATGTACCTATACGAACTAGAATTCTCTTTCGAATTATGAAACTCTGGGAATCTCTAAATTCTAAGACCTGTAAAAGTCTATCAAATCCAGAAACTAACAATTAACCAGTGACAAGATCACAGAGTTGCCGAAACTGCACTGAACAACACGATACGCATTAGTCTTGTCAATTTTGCACAAGTTGCCACATTTTCCCACGAAGTGATTTTGAAGTTCTTGAGGTACATACCAAAAGACAAAAAAAGATATTCGATAAAAGATACTGTAAATTCTTGGTTCACCATCTTATTGAACTAGAAAAGCAGATGGGATGGATTAGTAACGGAACTAGGGATGCCATGCACCAACGACAAAAAGAAGAGTGCCTGGAAAACCCCCCTTACTACTGTTTTTTGGGTCGATAGTGAAGTGTAAATAAGTAGATTTAGATAACCTACAAAGGAACCTACATAGACCTATAAAAGCAGTCAACCATCAATATGTCAAGTTCATATCTGCCATATATACAACAAGACCAAGATGTGAATCAAAAATCAACTGTAATGATTCCACACAAATCTTTCCAAGGTTTGTACGCAATTAATAAAATAAAGATTAAGAACAATAAAATCAACGTCCAGCTTCACTTCCCAAATCTCTTCAAGTTAGTGACATTGACGCATTCAATATATTGATACGATCATTCAGATCCTATTCCCACCCTATCTCAAAATACGAAGTTTCTATAAGCAGCATGAAGACTTCATCCACATCTGGGGTCATTTCATTACAATTGACATCCCCAATTGAGGAACATAGAGACTAATCCCAGTTGTGTCCTAGATTAAATTTACCTGAGAACCGAAACTGTTAGCAGGCGAGTATGGAAGCACAACTTAAAGAGCACGCATATGTATAGCAACACCCTTATATGAAAAACACGAATATAAAAAACCCTGAATTGTCCCTACGTGCAGTCAAAGTATGTAGGTATGAACTGTGATTGATTATCCGAATCAATTCGACAAAATATCCAAGCTCCCAAGAGAAGAGTAAGCCTTCCCGTTCGTCCAAGGCTACCCAACTCATAGATCACATCCAAGAAGAACCAAGAACCAGTCTTCAAGTTATCTGACGATTTATCTGATATTAAGAATATCCAGGAGACATTTCATCAGACACTCCAGGAAATAACATGGAAGTCCTCTGCCATCACTCGTTCTTATCTTATCCACTATTATATAATAGTAATCCCATTGGAAAACTCGCCAGTTTTTGAAAACACATTACCAAGCGGGCATGAACGACCTACACGAATTCCATCGACAGAAGAACTAAAACCCAATCATCCCAAGGTGATCGAGCTCCAGAATATTTCCAATCCGAGAGGCGGCAGAAGTTTAAATTTTTACTTTATTGTTTGTTAATTACGACATGATAATATGTTTCTGATGCGGTTTTCAAAATTCAGTGAGCCAACTGTGTCAATATACGAGTATAGTGTCAGTCTTTACAGAAACAAGTTTATAGTTTCATTGTATAGAGTGCGTTCCGAGGAAAACTATCTACCCCAAATATTTTTATTCGGTAAGTTTTCAGTGAAATACTAACACAATCTCAGCTTTAATATCGAGGGCATACAATACAGCACAATTACTTGAACCCATTTTCTCTGGCAATCACCCCCAAAAAATCCTAAATGGCACATATGGTCATGTGATAGCTTATTTGAAAGGTTTTTCAATTCTGGGTATGACTATAGTAATTCTTTTTTTTTCTTTTGAAACCGTGGTATTTCAAGAAATATTTATTATTAACGAAGCTTTAGTACGACAAAGTGATTTAATTACAATTAATTATTGTATGAGATGATCAAAATGACTTTCGTTAACCTCCACACAATCCAGGATATAGTTCAGGCAGAATCCCCACAGTATACAGTCTACTTTCAAACGACTCGACTGTCTAAACATTATGAAACACTTCTGCACTTAATTGTTAACGTTCTTAAGTAATTCAACTATACAGTTAAGTTAGTTCAAGAATTGAATTAAGATGACGAATTTCCTGAGTTATTGGGCCAATGTCTAATTGAAAATCCAAATCTACTAAACAATATTTGATCTTTCGATGAATCTACATCTTTAACAGACACAATTCTGTAAGTGACGCACATGTACTGCATCAATGTAATATTCAAAGACTCCAAAATTAAACTTTGGCGTGGTATAAACTGTTGAGTCCTACCTCAAATTATTTAAAGATTTTGTAGATCTACATATAGTCCAGATATTAGAGAACGACGAAAATATTTCCGAATATCTACTCGTATTTCCTTCTACAAGATTGAGCGCACCCTTATTGTGTTGTTTATGTTCGTCAGTTTCTGAATCAAACGTTTGGGTAGAAACAAGAGGTCCTATGGAGTAACCACCTAGGTCACCAGATTTAATCTCTAGACTTATTTTGTGGGGGTATAGTTGAAACTCCACTAAGTGGAGTTTTAACTCCTTAAAAGTGTTTCATAATATTAGACAATCATTTGAAAGTAACTGTATCATTGTATATGGGTCAATGGAAGTCATTTTGAATAACTCATAAACCATTTATTGTTACTGAATCGAAAACAAAATGGCGATTCAAGATGGCGGCCAGAACAAATAAACTTTGAGAATTTTTTTAAATTGCAAAAATAAGTTAGAAATAGATCATAATACAGCCCAAGTGTATTATTGAGTGTATAATTAATCCTGTACACCATATTTTTTGTTTTTCTAATGCCTAAAACCGAAAATTACATGAATTTGAAAAAGTTCAAATACAAAGGTCAGGCATATCATTTTCACCGTATTTTGACGAGCTGAACACGATCACACAGTCAAAATTTGCCCTGGATCTTTCAATATAACGTAAAAAGCTAATTTTGAGAGAAAATTGACCGGAAAATGGACCAAAATTGATTTTTTTCCATGCAGACGTAGCATTTTCGATGTAACTTAATGCGCTGAAAATGCTCTTGACGATTCAATACGTTTAAACCTAATATAGCTTTAGGCTTGAAGCTCTTAGCCCAACAACTTTAAATCTAACATAACCTAAGGCGTCAGGGTTCAATCCTAACTACTTTAAACCTAACATAGCATAAGCATCAGGGCCGACCTAATAACTTTAAAGCTAACATAGCCTAAGTAGTTAAGTCCCAAACCTAACAACCTGATTAGGTTAGGTATTTATTATAAATTTATGGCGTACTGAATGGTCAAGAACACTGCAGGTGATCGAAATCGTTTTCAGCACATTAGATTACGTCGAAAATGCTAGGTCTGGATGAAAGAAAAATCAATTTTGGTTCATTTTCCTGTCAATTTTCTCTCAAAATTAGCTTTTTACGTTATATTAAAGGATCCAGGGCAAATTCTGACTACGGGCTCGTGTTCAGCTCGTTAAAATACGGCGAGAATGGTTTGCCTGACCTTTGTATTTGGACTTTTTGAAATTCATGTAATTTTCGGTTTTAGGCATTGGAAAAACACATAACTTATTTTCGCAATCTAAAAAAAATCTCAAGAGTTTATGTGTTCTGGCCGCCATCTTAAACCGCCATTTTGTTTTTTCCAAGGGCCACATTGAATTTAAAAGATAACTTTTCAACAAAAAAATTGATACCCCGGAATATTTTTTTCGAAGCTTTAATTTTTGGGTATTAGGTGGCCCAGTTGAAGTGGAACGTCCCGCTTATGTTTTATGTGTAGTATTTTCTGAAAGCGCAGTAAAGTAAAACAACAACAAGAATAAAATAGTCATACCCAGAATTAAAAGCCGTTTCAAATGAGCTAGCACTTGATGGTATTACCATTTGAATCTTTTTAGGGGATGGCTGCCAGAAAAAGGAAGGGGTTAAGAAAAATGAATTTTATGTTGTATTGCGTCCCACTCAGTAATAAAGTTGACGTGTTTCAAGATTTTTCGTAAAACTTTCCAAGATGAAAAATATTTAGGGTGTATAGTTTTTATTGGAACACACTGTATATATATTTCATAGCAGTGATGTTCAACAATTATTCAGAATTCGAGCTACTTTTTGCTATCAAGTGATTGTGCAATCTACTCGTTGTTGAAACTTATTTTAAATAGAAATCAAACAATATATCAATAAATCGATCTGAAATTTCGAATTGTATATGTTGAACATGAATTAAAGAACAATATAGTATACATTTTATAAATAGTATATATCATCAAGTTTATATTATATATCGCATGATAAACCAGTATTAGTAAAATAAATCAGATTCAATCAAAACGTTGATTCTCACTTAAACAATCCGACTAAGGACTAAGGCCACCTTGCCTTCGCCTGAAATAACTGTTCATGGGGGTTTACGGAATCTTTTAAAAAGGATATCAAAGCTTCAAAATTATATGTTATTGATTGTCTATGATAAAAAAAAATTGGGCAATAAATTCAAACATGTCCATTGCCCCATGGTATTGTTCGTAAAGTTTGCAAATATCCGTTTTATAACGTAATTTTAAATTACATCAATTAATCTTGATAAATCTTAATGTTTCCCTTCCTGACGGAATTTCTTAGAAAGTCTTTGTTAATTTTCTTTTAATGCAAATTTTTCAAGTTTACCACTGGGTTTTTTTAATATGAACTGAAAGCCGTTGCCAACCTAACGCTTTTCAACGTTAATCTAATAAATATTTAAAAATACCATTTTTTACATTTAAAAGTTACAAAAATCCTAGATCAATCTTAAATTGCCACATTTAATCTTTGTTCAGATTATGGAAGAAAATATAACAAACACGCAAATAGTAAAAGGGGCTGTGTGGTATTTAAAAATTCTAATATAAGTTGGTCACACTTAATAAGATTTATGAAAGTCAATTACGTTTCCTAAAGCAACGCTGTCAGTATGGTGCGTGACAACACTGTTAATGTATTCAGGTATGACGGCTTGTGACCTCCCTGGGTGTGCCAAGAAAGGCGACACCAAAGGATTGATTGACATTTACACCATATCCTAGAGCTATTCTTTAACACACCATTCAGGTGATTATTGCGATATTGTTTTCGATCCCACTGACAACTTTATGATTGACGTTAGCTACGACAGAAGATTGCTTGTTGTTGGTTATTTTGCTTTTTGTAAAAATGTCCAGTAGCAACCACAATTGCAGTTAGGTTATAATCTCTTGTAGTTTTTCGTTCGGTTTATGATGTTTTGTTTAGTCGAGGTTATAAATCTTTTACTGCTTTTGCTACTTAATTTAAAACATCTGGGAGTTTTTTCTTTGTGGTATTTTTGCCACATAACATTTCTTTCATTAGGGCAGGATGATCATCTGAAGAAGGAAAAACAATAAATAAGGTTTTATATGTTTTTGAGTGCCTGCCTGCTTTGTAATATTCGACGATAATCAATTTACAAAATATGCAAGAGGAATCTGGCAATCAGTAATGAATGAATCAATCAATTCTAAGTATCATAAATGTATCTGCTCATTTGGTACTTTTCCATATGAAGATGTTTTTTGGCAACATGCCTTTCCTCCTTAGGTTACAAAAGCAATTCGTGTGATGAACTAGAGCTATCTTTCGAATAGATTTCTTCTTTTCATTATATTCATTTTCATTATAAACCTCATCCGCTCCTTATACTTTTTCAGTAATTCTATACTTTTTTCTACTGTTTGGTTATCTTCTGAAGATAGAATTATACTCATTTGTGTCTTATTAACTCTGTAAGTAGTGATATATGACATATCATTAATGGAATGAGTAGTCATCAGTTTAGGCAAGATTTGATTTCTGTTTCCATATACTTGGGAAACATCAACAATTTCTTAGGCTGTTTAGCTTGAAGATCTCAAGATTAAAATAATAAATTTAAAACCGAGTTAAGCTGTATAGGTAGGCTCTAGGTAGCAAGGAATCAGTAGGTATGAGCTACTTAAGAATTTTGCTGAATCAGAAGATTGATAAACAGCTTTGAGCTACCATCTAAAGCTATTAGGACTTAACTCTACACATGGAACTTCTCTCAACAATGTCGCTGTGTCTTTCGGCGGCACGGGCGATTCTACATATACCTTCTGCTCAAGATAGCATCTACAATTGATCGATATAGGTACATATAGGGTAACAATTTAAAAACTTACAATGGGCTATATCTCGTGAACAAACATGTGAAGGGGGAACTTAAATGACTTAAGAATAAACCCACCCCCGTCAACACCCTATGCCCCGGCCATCCCAAATAAAATAACTTTATAGCAATTATATTATTACATACATAGAATGTTTTCAAAAATATAAATTATACCTTATACAGAGTGAACCAAAAGTAAGTAAGAATTAAAAACTGCATACGAAGGAATATATCTCAAATTCCTCAAGTTTTTAGAGGATGAAGGAGGAACATTAATGATATAAGTAAGACCCATCCCTGCGAACTCCCTAAGACCCAGCCACAATGTATTTAAAAATATTTACTGATCTTCTCTTGGTCCTCGACTATCACTGAATAATTACTATGCTAATAATTAGATTGGTAGGAGAGGTATTATTGAGTAGCCACCCACATCACCAGATTTTTCTCTTATGGGGTTCTCTATCTCAAATCAATAGGCTATCAAACCCATTCCGACTCAATTGCGAAATTGCAGCAAAGAATTGTGCTGTAATATTGCCAAAGAAACATTTGCCAATATTCCCCGTGAATTTGAAAATAGGCTCTAGCACAGACTAGCAAAATTTATTAGTTCAAAATAAACGCTAGTACATTCTTGTTTATAAAATTAGTTTTCTTAATTGTTTTTACTGTTGGTTCACCCTGTATAAGGAATAATTATATACAAGGAAGATCGTTGAAAAGCATTTTTAGGGGCTTTCTAGCGATGTATAACAAGTAGGAGGTCTCTATTTAAATTATTTTAGTTGGGATGGACAGAGCATATGAGGTGTGTCTATTCTTAAGTCATTTAAGTTTCCCCCTTCGTATCCTACAAACGGCCTTGAGCAATTTTTGATATCATCATTTGTTTATGAGATATAGCCCATTGAGAGTTTTGTAATTGTCATCCTATATATGAATCAGTATGGAACGCACAGTATATCAATAAAAAATGTGGAACTAGATTTGAAAAATCAATTTTAAAGAGAAAACTTCATCTACATTCTCTAGTTTAAAAATGCCTTCCACAGGAGAATCAAAACATATGGATCATATGGGTCAAGATTATGACAAATACAGTAAGTGATGACTCTAGTGGGAATCAAACATTTTGCAAAAAAGAAAACAAAAAGAGTTTCTATCGTCTAATCTTCTAATTGATAAATTCTAATAAATATGATATCAATGACTATCATCTTCTTGAGATGGAACATGGAAATCATATATCAGTAGGTTTATACCAGAGTCTTTTCTTTACAGTTCAGGACAGGTGCCAGAATATTAAAATGTCTATCTGAAGGTGTCATAGAGCTCACCGACATACAACCAATGCTGAGAAATTAATATACATAGTTAAATATATCTTGTGTATCTACTCAAGTTGGCATACGGTGGCCATCCAGCATTCAAGAGCCAGGGGAGTCAAATGCAAGGATGTTCATGGACATAAACCCAAATCGGGGGCCTTGATCTTTTTATTGTGGAAGGGGGAGAAGCTAAAGTCCGCATAATGAATAGACTAATGGAATAATGAATAGAAAGTGGTTTCATAGTGGAGAAAAATTAAAAACATGACTTACAGACGCTTTGTATCAGAAAGCCTCAAAACACTATTCCTAAACTTCTCTAACGCCTAACTGACAGCAGGTGTAATTATCTTGGCTGCTAATATTTCAGTCAAATTAGAAAACACCGCGGAAAATTGAGGTAAGTCCTTAGATTTTTGCAGAGGTCTTCCTGGTGGGTTGTTAAATAACCCCTTAAAAGTCATCACCTGTGGGTGGTGTTCTCGAAGAGATAATGACGGTAAACCAAGCCCCCTAACGGTCTTTGTCGGTTTTCTCGGAAACTATTAGGTTTATCGAGATGAAGGAGGCATTATCTCTTCGAGCTCATCAACTACACGTGGTGACTTTTAGGGTGTTGTTTAACAGCCCACAAGGAAGGGCTGTGCAAAAATCCAAGGACTTACCTCAACTTTCCGCTATTCATAAGAATTTGTTCTAAATTGATTGTACTATAAGTGCGTATTTGTTTTACGGGGCTAACGTTCCTGTATCCAAATGAGAAGCAACTATCTCTGAGCCATTTCTAGGCGTTCTATACTAGTGTAGCGAGTCTATTGGCGAAAGTCCTATCAGATTTGCCGTTCGCCCGTCCATCTGTCTATGTAATTAACACCGGAGTGTTCTTATTTCTGATTCTTATTCTTTGATTTATCTCAAGTGTGAGCATGTACGCATATAGTATTTAAGGTGACAAGAACGGCTACAGTGCCCGTTTGACCATATGATCTATCCCAAGGTATCAATTTGAGATCAAAGGTCACATTTCTAAACATTCTAAGTAGAGAAAACCTATTTCCAGTCACAATGGTGACCTATAGGTTTTCAGTCAATAAAATCAGAGAATCTGGAGAACTAATTATTGTGGTATCTAATACCGGTTGAATATTTGTTGGAAAGACTCCAGGCATGTATGGATGACAATGGGAGCAACTTAATTTATATACTATAGTGATGGGTAGATTATTTCCTAATTGTTTTCTAGCCAATAGCTCAATTTATAAAACAAGTGATCAAAGTTAGAACCAACTTGCATACATTCTGGATACTTAACCACACTAACTTTGTTAGCTATAGCGTGATAGAAACAACTTTTGAAAATGACCATAATTAACCTTCGAAAATACACACATGTAACTAACTAGTAGACTACAAAGTCGAATCTTCTAAAAACTTTTTACCTATAGTTATTTAACAATAGCAGTGTCGTTTATACTACATACATAAAAAAAATAATTACTTTATATAGTACATTCAGAAGTGGTTAGATACAAATACCAACCACTATCTAGTTTGTACAACCTGAATATTTTATTGAAATATAACCGAATATACTAAACTTTTAACTACTACTTTCAAAGGGTATTATTTTTGTACTACGATAATACGACAGTCACGTTACATTTAATTTAATATTTTAGTAAAACATCTGAAGATAAAAAGAATAGATATTAGTATAGTTATACATAAAGGGAATACTTATAATGTAACAATTTTAGGGTTAATAAGCGGGTGTTCCTTGTAAAGTCAAAATATGTAATTCAGAGGTGTTGCGTGACTTAAAATTTTGTTCACTCCTGTTTTTTCAGTGATTTTTATTTACTTAAAAAATGCTTAAATCTTAATTGGAGAAAAGTCTACAAATACATGATTTGCCCGCCATGGATGAAAACCATAGAAAAAAGTCGGCATTTCAAAAAAACTAAAATTTTACTATAGAAAATTTGAAGGTAATTAGAGAAACCAAACAAAAGCATTTAAGTTAATCATACCAAGCTATTACGTGACCGGTGTAATTAATTTTTGGCTTTTTTTTGTAGGGTACAGTTTGTGCGCCTAGTGGCCTAGTGTCTCTTCCAATTATTTTTACGCTCCGTCACCTAAGGTATGTAATTGTAAACGCAATACAATATTTTAAATATATATAAAAAAAGGTATTACATTCGCACGTATTTCTAAAAGTTTCATTTACAGGTAATTCAATTATTATGTAATTAATTTAATGACAGTTTATGAAAATAGTTTTTAGTACAAAATACAAAATTGAGGTTCATTAGGAGATATGACGACATAGAGATAGCAAATATATTTTACAAACTTGTTATTTTATTTTATTATAGAATTAGTAGAATTGTAAATATCTATTACATGCAAATTAATTAAAATGAACTAATTCCATAGTTATCAGGTGATTAGAGTATACTTTAGAATTTGCTAATTGAAACGATATCGTATATAATAGCATTTCTTAAATCTCGGAATTTTGTTATTCCATTCTTTCTAGGTGGCATTCCTTATGCCCTCTATTATACTATCTATCAGTAGACTGTTGTGTTGCTATGCTTAATCTTAACGAAACTTGTCTCAATCTATTGCTGCTGCTATTAACATATCATTATGTAGATGTGACAGTATTGCAAAAGAAGGACAATACCAAGATAATACAACAAAAGATTGAGCATAACATTTCAGAAAATTTTGCTTGGTTTCGCAATACTCTAAATAGTATTTGTATCTATATAAATTTCATTCAAACCGCAAAAACGGTCTGTTACAAGAACTAAACATACCAGTGAGAGTGTAAAACCGATACCGTTTATAGAAGAATCAAATACCAACGGTTTTGCTTTGGAAAATACTAAGTGTCGATACCTACAGATACTTTAGATAAGCTATCTGCGAGAGCCGAATAAAATCAGAGAGTCTTAGATCCTAGTTTGATCCCGATCTGTAGAGAACTCTGACTCAAGCTAGAAAGACCAAAACATATTAGCTTGCTTTGATATTAAAATTAAGTCATTATAGCGTTTATCAAACTTTCAGGCATTAGCTTTCTTGCTTATTATAATCTAGGCTCTTATCAATCAAATCTCATTACCAAGGACTTGAATGAGATGTTTAGCGCATTAAACGTCCCTACCCTACAAGAGGTAGAAACATCCGGGCTATGAGGTTGATAAGTATTACACAACTCGATACCCTGTTCATACGATAAGCAAATGGAAAAAATGAAAGTATTAATTAATATCGCAAAATTCTTAATTATAAAAAAAGTTAGACAAATTCGATATTTTTTTCAATCTTAAGTTAAGGATATGAAGAAGAGTTTGATTTATGGAATCCAAACCTTATTCCGAATGCAGTAATAAAATGCAATACGTTTCTGCTGACATTATCAGAATCAAAAAAGATATTGTGCACATGATTTTATGCAACATGGTAAACATGGAACGATTTTTTCGGAAGCAATGAATGGAGGGCTATAATTAGTATTTCAACATATCATCAGCAAAGCAAATGTATAGAATTTAGAACGGTAGGCCATTTGATTTAGTCCTTGAACGTGACAACTGTTTTTCACTGACTGACTGACTGATCAATGTTGATTTTTGCTTGTGGCTGCTTTAGGATTATTATGTCTCTTCATTTAAATTGGATTTAGTTTGATAGAAATCTCGCGTTGTATCTCGATGTGCCACGCCACGTCAGCGTTGGACGATATTTGCTTTGCTGATAATAGAAAGGTGAAAGTGTTATCAAACCCAAAGCAACTGACGTAATCGGTGATCGGATTGGCTGCTGAATGCATTAGCGATGGATACTTTATTATGGCCTCTCTTTGATTCTCTTACTTAACTGATTAAAATATGTTCGACAGATATATACTCGTATGTGCCAGATGCATCAGAGGCGGGTGCACTCAAAGCCAGATCATGTAAATAAGTCGTCATAGTCTTCAAAGTTTATGATATACTTATTTAATTAGTAACTATTTTTTAAGTCGTAATTCTTTCTTGTTTTTGTGAATATGTTTGCCCAACAGCTAATCCTAATGGAAACCATGCAAGGAACACCTTATAGTGTACGTTTACTTTGATCAACAGAGCTGTAGCTTTATACATGCTTTACGGAATAGCAAACAGTATTTTTAAAAAAGATTGTTACAGAGTTGCTAACATAGTAATCACAACAGCATGGAAAAATATTCCTAACAGATAACATGTTCCATATGTCTACCGTTTAGCCTCACAACTTCTTGAATATACTCTTCCATTAGCGATGACTCTCCGACACAAATTTTCAGAAAATGCATGGTATAACTCCGCGATGATGGGTTTGAGTTGCACCACATTTTCGGGTTTCCTGTGGTACAGCTTTTTTTTTAAAAACCCCAAAGGAAGAATTCACATTGACAATCACATGGTTGTCACGTTCGGCCATCTTCAGGACGTTTAGGAAATCTGAAGTGTGAAATTACATGAAAACCGAAAGTTTCCTGTAGAGAATCAAGCACAACGTCCGCAGTGTGTGTGTGTGTGTGCGCTCCATCCTGCATAAACCACAGTGTTTGCACTGGTAGACCTCTTGCCATTAGCGAGTGTTCCGTCGCCTAATTAGAACGTTCTGTTTGGATTCAACAGAAAACCACATGTTGCTTAACACAAACTCTTCCTCGACTAACACATTTGCAAGCCGTAGTCTTCGCTTTATATCTCTTGGTGGTAGCTTATGCACCGTCGACAACTTGTAAGAAAAAGATTGAAATAAATAATTCGATGCACAGATCGGCGCGAAATTACCAACTCAACACTGACTCTTCTTGTTCATTGCGAACAGTAGCATTACGTGGCCGTTTATTATCTAAAACACTCACCATGTTCAATTCGTGCGCTGGAGGCCCATCGTGTACCAAAGTGAGTACGAAAGCGTCTCTCACACTCTTTGTTTCCGCGAACAGTAACACAACCTTCGTCTTCTGTGCAATGGTCGACTTTCTTTTGTCTACCATTATCACAAATTAATGCATCAATATCAAATATAAAATGCGTATGACTTCTAACTCTACCTGGCTTAATTTCCAAGAGCTGAATAACTTGCACAATTGATCCATGAAAGGTGATCCAGTAATAAAGCTAAAATATGTGAAAAAGTCCAAATTTGCGAATGTGTTGATATGCAGGTCTCACTGATCATGATTTTGGGGTTGTGTTCAAGTTTGAAATTAGTATCAAATCTTCAAAACTAACACCAAAACATACTAATTATATTTTTTCTTGTTGTTATACGCAATTTATTTCCTTAGAGTCCTAGGTTAAACAGTTAGATCCAGACTAACAAAGTTTACCTAAACGGTTTTCTGTAAAAAGTCATTGTATATGTTGAGTACGTCAAAATGAACTATTTTTGGATCAAATCTTCACTGTAATACTTAGAAGTCTGATGCTGATACACGGGAGAAGGCAAATTGAACAAAATAGACAATAGACGACACGCTGTTGTATAGCTTACTTGTAAAATGATGTGGCTCTGACGCCTTGTACCACCGCTCTACAATTGGTATCTTATTTTATGTTTTGTGCCTCAAGCATTACTTATTAGGCTTAGAACTAAAAACACTTAAGTAGTACGTAAATAACTGGAATAGCCCAAACGATCGCCAAACCGCCAAGTTATGGCGGTTGCACTCTTGATGTATTATGTTTTGTATGTGTGAATGTATGTGCCTCGATGTATTGTGTTAAATTATGGTCTTCGATGTCCTAGCGAAGTTAATGCGTCTAGAGCAGCGGTTTCCAACCTTTTTCATTCGCGGGCCGGCAAACGACGTAGCATTTGATTGCGGACCGGTAAGGTAAAACATTTTAAAAAATTACTTTTACGCTGTACACAACAATCTAAAATAAATAAATATCCATTTTTTTTATAATAACAAAAGTCCGTTTTCGTACTTCAACCGCTTGCCGTATACCAAACCTCGAACGACCAAAACGGCCCGAAATCGGCGGGTACCAAAAGGCCGGAATTTTTAGTCGTAACTTTTTTCTTGTGATTTTGCAAGACATTCTAATGGAAGACATTTTGAGGTTGCCCGTTGTTTGACGCCAAGATAGTCGTTTCGGCTCTTATAGTCTCCGAGATACCGCCTCTCAAAAAATGATCGGAGCCCTCTAGCGGAAAAGGCTAGAGATACGGACGAATCAATAGATGCACCGCTCGTAGCAGGCTGCGTGATATCGAATGCCGCCAACACATGTTCGATCGCTATCAAAAACACCCTGTCATCCGTAGCCTCCGCCCCCAAAAGAGTGTCGACAAAAAACTTTTCCGGTAGAAACGATTGCAATACTGATAACAAAGATTCCAGTCAGATTTTCGCACCGACCTACCGTAAGACGGGGGCAAATTCTTGCCACCTCCGCCTAACGGTTTACCGGAGACGGTCGAGACATCAAATCTGACACGGGAACTACACAACGCATCGACACACAACAAAGATCCAGATCGAAGCTAGTTTTGCGTCCCCTCGAAACCGCAACACCCGAATTTTGATTGCTCGTGTTAATCGGGGAAGCAAGACAAAAATTCTTTTGGTTCCTGTATGCCTAGACCCGTGCGCGCTAAACCCGCTTAAAAATTCTAAAATGGGAGATTCTCCTTATTTTCTATTACTGGATACTACCCCACCACATAGGTACGGAGCCGGCGCGTTATACATCACCTATGTGTATGTACAGTCCAACGATGGAAAAATCATAACCACCGATTTTCCAGTGTTTTGTACAATGTAAATGTAAATTTATTATATGATATTCAAGAACATTTCATTTATGAATATTACAATTACCCAGTTCATAAATCAGGTTGAATTACAGCTACAGTGTACAAAAAAAAAACTGAAAAACCCGCGATCACTATTTTTTCATCGTTCCTTAGCGAATGATCGCAACTGTACATAGCACCGGCTCCATATAAATTTACTCAGAGTTTACCCTTGGTCAACTCCGTTAAACTATTTGAGCCTACGTTAGCTCTAGAATAACACGAAATAAAAAAAATTCTTTCAGTAAAATTTTGAAAAATACTGTCATTTCTCTGCGGACCGGCAGAGATTTCTGACGGACCAGCATCGGTCCGCAGACCGGTGGTTGGGAAACGCTGGTCTAGAGTATGTTACAAAGAAATGCGCCTGCGCGGATATAATTCAATTCAAAATCAAGATCTGATACCAAGATCTAAAAATACGAAAAGAACAAGAACATCGGCCTTCTTAATCTCCTGCTCTTTTATTACATGATCAAGTAGTACTTAGGGACCGTGTTCTAGCAAACTATTTCTAACCGCTTGATGAGCAAAACTTCTGCCTTAAAAATTTGCTACTTTTAAAAATTTGTAATATCATGTTGAATAATTACGTGCCTTTAAAATAATATCTTTTTTTATTTAAGCTGCAGATTTACAATCTACTTTTAACAAAAAAAAATCGAGTATTAAGTAAATAATACATATTATGAATGCGGCTAATGGTCTGTGGTATAATAGTGGACCCAGGACGCTGCCCTGCGGAACTCCAGATGTAATTTCGTGGAAGTCTTATTTACTTAAAATAGCACTTACAAATAATTTTGATTCAAGAATTGAAGACTTAAAAATAAAATTTGTTTATGGGCTTATTTATGGTCAGCGATAGCGGATAGTTAGAAGGTCTCGATCAGTAGCATCATATCAAAAGATTTTACTGATTTGACGTACAAATAAAGTACATAAGAAAATTTTGATCACTATTTTCAAAGATCTTGCAACTAACTTAAAACCGTATGAATTTATGATTCAAACTGAAATATCAATTTTTCATCTTCGATATTATTGGTCAGTTTATAAAGATTTGGTCTCTTTGACGTCCTGGGCTACATTAATTTTGCTGCTCCTGAAAGGCTTATTATTTAACAAAACTAAAAATATTTTTAATTCTATAAAATAAAAGATTTAAATCGCTAGCGAAAACTAAAATATCCGTAAAATTGTCTGATCATTTAAAATATGATTAGGCAATTTTTTCTTAAATTTCTGTATTTAATAAATGATGTTATTTTTGTAAAATATGAGTAACGTAAAGAACGGTGTTGTGGAAATGCCCAAAATAAATTCAAAACAAATTAAAAAATATTTGAAAAATAAGGTTTTTAATTTGAATATTTTTATCTGAATATTAGAATATTTCTTTAGAAAACGATAATAACCCTAATAGTACACTGAGAAAAGCATTTAGTTGGATCAATTAAATTTTATTTAATTCAACTAAATATTTACTTAAATCCAATAAAATTTAGTTTTGCTAAGTAAAGGTTTTGTTGAGTTATATCAAATTTAGTTTATTCAACTAAATACCTTTCACAGTGTACAGATTATTCATTAAGTATTTTCTAAATATTATAAAATATCGCAACTAAATATTAAAAATATCTCAATTCGGAAAATTTGCCGCCGCTAAAAAAGTGCCGAACTGGGCCATAGTCCATTTAGCCCAAATATAAATGCGTGTCTGTGTCAGCGTAAAGATAGAAAGGAAAAACAGACCCATTGCAAAAAAAAAAAAATATGACAACATACCCCCTAAAAGTAGAGATAATCATTTTTTAAACTTTTACAATATTCCAGTGTTTCTAATAATTTTTTCAAATATTTTTTACATATCTGCTTATCTTATATCTTGTTTGGAAATTAGGGCTTGCTAAGTGCTGGGAATGATAATATAAATCGCTTAACTACTTTGAGAATCTTTAAAGTCTTTTATTATTTTTTATTATAATTTTTTATTATAAAAATATTTTTCAAAAATTAGATAACATCTCTTTTCCCTGTGATCCATACAACAAAAAACATTTAATTGCCCTTTTTGTTGCTACCATTTTCCTTTCCATTGCCTGAAGGCTTAAAATGTTAAATTACCTCCTGATGATTATTTATTTAATTTACATACTGGTATGTGTATGTAGTTTGATCATTTACCCGAAGGAGTTAGATAAATGTTGGTATATAGTCCGTCATAATATTTTCTATTTCTCTTATTTTAATTTATTTATTGTTCCCATGTGACTTTCCTGAGTATGTAATAAATTAAAAATGATTTAAATAGTTTCAACAATAATTATTTAAATTCAGATATACAGGGTGTTGCACGGTCAGACCATAGGGAATATAATGCTAATTTCCAAATAATTATAAATTTTGGGTTCTTTATCAAAATCTAAATAAAAAAAATAAAGAAAAATACCTATGATCTACCTATGATACAGAACACCCGGTTTATCATTATAAAAGGGCTAAATTAGTGGGGGAAGTTATTATTATTCTAACAGTCTAAAAAGCTGATAGCAATGAAATTAATTTCCCTATAGCACCTTTTTATAATATTTTCACCAGAGATTTCTTTTTTAAATCCCATTATGATCCGTTACAGTCTAACACATAAAAGTGTAACATATAATTTTTTTGTCACCACAATTTCTTTTGTAGTTTGCCGACAATAATAATTATTAAAAACTGTACATAATTTTATTTGTTGTACTGAACAGTAATTTACATATAATAAAGTGAAGATACAAATTAAAAATATAATTCGAGTGCGAAATTCTAATTTGTGGATAATTTGCTTATCTCGCTTCATTAAAAATACAAGTGTTGTTAGTACACTAGTAACTATATTCCTTTTTTGTTTCTTTCTTCATTCATTCCACTTTAATAAGACAGCATATCTATCGCAAATTGGTACTTAACTCGGCTTGTTAACTTTGAGGTAAAGTGGATAAAACGACAATAGAAAATGCAAGTCATACTTAAATTTTAAAAGTCAAGACTTTAACTTATTTCTTTAGAGCAGTGGTTCCCAAACATTTAAACTGAATATCTTTTTGGAAACTTGAGAAATTTAGCTGACCCCATAAATTGAAATAGGCCGTATATAATTCCTAGTCTAAAACTAAAAATTTATCATTATAATCGTTGCACGGACCCCACTTTGGGAACCAATGCCTTAGACGATGCAAGGTTTGGTTTGCAACGTTTGAATTTTTTCTCCTATTGATAGATAATGGTATTAGATAGCAAATAAATTACTATTATTATAAATAAAGCAGCAATTTAATTTAATTTAATATTTTATGCAAAATAATTTAAAATAGTTAAAGCATTCTCGTAAATTAATCGAAAGCTGAAAGGGGTTTTATGGAATTTTCAGAAAAATAATTATATTGGTACCGCCAAAATGAGCGGCTGTTATTGTAGCCAACAGACAAACCAATAATATATCCTCTCAAACCAAAACGGCTTCTAACAAGACAAAATCAACCGAAGAACATAAAAAACCGACTTTTTTAGAGTTCAAAAGCCGACACCACTTTTAAAAAGAACAACCAGCATATAATATGTGAAGATTAGGGCAACCGGTAACGCCAAAGTCAATTGTCCAACTTTTCAATTTTGACAGAGCGATAAAAGGCTTTAAAATCTTTTATGATGATGTCAGATTCACGGTAGCGTTTTTTAAACAAAGAAAATACTCGATGATACACCACTTGAAATACCTTTAGGGAAGTTCAAATAAAAATTGCCAAATTAATTTAAATTTTAACCAAGCGGAAACCCCCCTTTTAAAAACTAATATACAATATTTTTTCATTAGGTGGTTCTTGTACCACGAAATTTGTCATTAATTTCTATTTAAAAGCTTTTAGGGCAAAACAGATGTCTTTATATTAATAATTTATTTTGTGGTTAGTGTTTAATTCTGCGTATCATTACTAATAATTTTAAAATAAAAGTGTCGGGATCAAAGGAGGCCGCTTTGTCTATTGGTTTTCTTTTTTGTTGTTGTTGTTTGAAGAAGGATTTTTAATTTAAATTTTTGTTCGTCAGATTTCTAACATAATAACGAGATGTTAGAGATTGTGAACAATGTGGGCGTCAAACTTGTAACTCTATAGGACCAACTGTGGCATATACCAAAGAGGAAGAAGAATCCTCCAAATTATAAAAAGTCCTTCAAACATCTTTCTCTTCTCATCATTAAACTAATCCTGAACTAATTATGTTTTCAAGTGATCAGATTTCCTGGTCTATGAAATAAAGAGAAAAAAAAGGGGAATCCAGACTTGCATAGCAAACACATCCTACTGTTTCTACTAATTATAATTTACGAGTGTAAGTATGTTTTAAATGTACCGTTGTAACAGCTGATTTTTCCAAAAATAATACACCGGTGCTAGTTGGGTATATAATAAATGGGAATTTTCACGCCCCTTAGAAAATGCGACGGTAGAACGCAAAGAATTTGAGCGTTTTACATAAACCACAAACGACAACCTCTAGAAGACAAAGTGTATCCCAAGTTTAAATATTTGAGCCACACATCAGTTATTCTCGACTTGAAGCGACGACATTAGAACAGACAATAAAAACTTTTTAAGTGCGACTAATTTACGACTTTACAAGGTTAAAATTAACCTCAAAATTAGAAAGAAGCTCGTCACTGCTTTGTGGTGATAGTGTGATTTAGACATTTTAACACGTTGTTTATTTTGATAAATCTTTTTCTTCCTCGAGTTAATTTAATTAATTAATATTTTACTACAGGAAATTAATGCCAAATTCGGGCAAATTAAAAAATAGTAACTTTGTTACAGTTGAAATAGTAGCCGGCAATAGTGCAAGGTAGCCCATAGCACGGTAGCCACTTTGACATTAATATTTATATGGGTGGCAATAAATCAGTTAGCTAACACGAATTGTTGTTTTCCAAATTAAATGCTAATTCTATTATTCAAAATAGAAGATTATTTGCATATATCTAGAATTTTGGATCATCTATCCATGAATTTAATGAATTTTTTCATTGTTCTATGCCATATGTATGAGCCGGTGCCCGGTACTAATTTAAATTTAAAATTTTTCTCGTAATGGAAACGATGATAAAAGTTTGTTACAATCTAAATTTGTGGACTTTATTAGAGATGTTACACTCTTCTTTGTTTGTTGTTTGCATATTTTAGTATAATTTAAGACGAATAGAGCAGGTTCATTTCAAAGAAGTGGTCATGGTGGAAAAATACATCCAGGAGATCTATAAGTAGTAATTCAATACTTGTTTCAGTTCTCTTTTGCCACAATGAACGAAAAAGTCTAAGCACTGCGTTTATAAAATAAGCCCCCCCCCCCCCAGCTTAATTTTTGAAATACTTACATTAGAAAAATTTTAAATGGTAGGAAGAGTTGATTGAAATTATACCCTTTTTCATACATCAATATTTTGTTGCTCAATGGATAGCATTTTCAGACTTATTTCATAGCCTAAAGTTTAGTTTTCCTAATTTAAGTGTTTCAAAAATTAAGCTGGCGGGGGGAGGGTTGCTTTAGTACTGTATATTAAGATGTGTATATTAAGCCGTAATTTCTATATTTCTAAAACAAAGCATTTCTTGAACTTTGATTTTAGAAAACTCGAAAAGCAGGCATAATCAGAATAGAACAATATTTCCTGCTGAGAAAATTCAGAAACAAAAGAAGTCAAGTCTAAGTCAAATCCTTATTGATTTATCAATACTTCCATTTGGTCATTTTAATATCTTTGCAAATATTTGGGCTTGTATTGAACAATTTGGGCCACTGGGCTAACATTTCCCACTTCGGAAAAGTGTTTTGGAAAAAGCTTTGTTAGGTTGGTTAGAAGTGAGCTATATATAAAAAGTTATTGCTGAGCGTAAAGTAGACAATGTTTTTCTGGCAGTAGTGTAACCAAATCTGAATTGAAGGGGACTTAATAAAACCAAATTTACCTCATTTCAAACATACCGAAAAAGTAATGTTTATAGGCGCTCGCCTAAAAAGGCGATTTTTCTAAGTTGTTTTGGATTGGACAATGGGGTTTTCCCAGCCTGAGCATAGGAAAGTTTCTATTCCGTTAAGAAACTGGAAATGTTATTTCCTTGACGATTTAAGTTGTTTATTTGGGACAAACGCGTCTAATTGCTTTTAGTCAATTTTATTATACTATTATATTATGCGGGGGCCTAAACTACTTCCATTTCTTTTCTCAATTCCTGATTATAAGTGTTCAATTTAAGTATATAATTTTATTACACTAAATTGATTATCGTATTTGATATATAACCTACAGATTTGAATAGATTATACGTACATACATGATCTACTCCCCTTTTACCGCATTTGCAGTATCGGGGTTCCACGCAAACCCTTACGGGAGTGCAACGTAGGTATCCCCATACTTTATCACTCATACAACTTCTATACCTTATTCTAAGGAGCTTAAATACAATTGCACTAAATTTTGAAAATTCAGCAACCGAAATTTGAACCTTGTCTGTCAGAACAAGAAGTATGAATCTACCACTCGATCACAGAGGGCCTTTGGATAATTTATATGTTATTTAATTATTTACTCTAAACTTTTCCAAAGAAAATATCTATACAAATATGCACGGGAACACAAATAGATACCCAAATAAAATACCAAAATATATTGCCCACTGATATCGAAAGTTTCACGAAAAATGCTTAGGCCAAAGCCATGTTCGTAATTTTCATCACATAAATATGACTCAAAATTTACCATAGAATATGTGAAATGAAATCCTAAAAATTAATGTATCAAGGGGAACTTTGCAAAACCAACTTAATGAGCAACAGAACAAAAACTGTAGAATCAGTGAAGAAATGCAGAATTTAGTTGTAGGTACTATCAGCGATTCTGACTCTTGGAGTAATTCCTCTAAACAGTATTGCTTTGAAAGTGTTTATGAAGACTTACCTAGATCGTCAAGGGCAGAACGTGACAAAATTTAAGAACAACTTTTCAGCAGAAAATTGACCAGTTCGTTTTGTTGAAGTCATTAGGATGATATTGAATAGCAAATTATTGGTAAAATGTATCAGTATCACCATACATGATAGATGAAATGACCCATGTGTTGAATTATTCTCAACTACGATTAATCGTGCTTTTCAAAACAGCCATGACCCAAAAATGATTAAAAAGATTACAATCTCCAGAACTTAATATGAATTCTATAAAGACTTGCATTAGTTTCATGATATGCGTTTTAGCCGATGGGAATTCCTATCACCGTTTACTGTATATGGGACGACCATTTATAGAATACTTGGACAAATGATAGACCAAAGAGTCATCTTTTTTGTTCAAGAGTTTTTTTAACAGAAGCTGGCATGGTTAATTTGAGAACCACTATTTTGAAGATTGGTTTTTCAACTTTTTTTAGCTCGCGCACAGAAGAAGGGCTGAAGGTGTTCTTGAAAGACAACCTTTCGGATTTCTCGATGAAGGTGGTATGCAGAAAACATCAGATTCCATTGTTTAGCACTAGATTCTACATACCTACTCGGATCATTGAACGTTTGTTTTTTTGGGCATTTGAAAAAGAAGCAGAGAAAAGTATTGAGAACATGGATTCAAGAAAAATAATTTGCAAAGGATAAGTTTCTTGGTTTGTTAAAAGAACTTAATGGCGAAACTGAATATGTCTTCAGAAAAATGTGTCTGGTTACAACTCCATATTTTGAGTCAGGTTCAAATTCAGAAAAGTCAAAGACGAAGTCAGTTATCATGACATATCTACTGATGAGGACGAACGCGAAGAATTAAATTAAACCAATGGCATGCTACGAGTGCTACCAAGTATTCTTTCTAATGTTCTGCTGTACATGAACTAGACCCAGGATCTTCTGCTAAGAGTAAACCAGGGAATGCTTCGCAGCCAGATCCATTTCCTAATGGCATATCATTAAATTTATAGCCGTTTGGACCATAAAATGCACCAGAATCTGAAGTTAAGTTACGAGGGATTCCTTAGGCCAATACACTACAACAAGATTTCAAGGGAAAAGACCACCATACGAGTTATTCAGAACTTCTTGTTATAGGAATGCGTCATATGAAGAAAGATGACACAGCTGGTGGTACTGATTGATTTTAAAAAATGTTATAGATTGAGTAGGCCATCCAGAAATAGTTGTAAGGGTCAGTTCAGTGAATCTCTTAATGTTACAACTCAATTTCAATTTTTTGTCAATTTTTTATTGCTTTCTTTACGCCGTTTCTATGCTTTTCAACAGTTAGACCTGTCTCATTATTTCATATAAGTCACTACGATTTTCTTCAATAAAAAAAAAGTTGTGTTTTATTATAAAGGAAGTTCTTAGAAATTTGGAAAGAAATTGTGGTAAGAGGTAACTTTGCTTAAGGAGTTTAAATCTTAAATAGAAATTAAGGCCCAAGTTAAGGCCCCAATCGGGGTTTTTATTTTTCTGGAAAATGGAGTATAAATAGGGGGTATGTATCATGACTAACATTAGTAAAGTTGAAAACTAACCAAGTTACAGCTCTATACAAGACAAAAACTGTCCAGAATTACCCCGATTGGCGATAATAAGTAGAGTTAGAATTTAGAGTACTTTTTAGGATTCATTAAGTAGGTACATATTATTTATGTGTAGAAACTATGACATGAAGGACCAAATATCAAAGGATGCACAATTTCTTCAATCTAAAAACTGCAAAATATCCATCTGCCTAGGTTTTCGTATTTTTTTGGCATTGCGAAATATAATATTCACTTGCAGTATTTGAATAAAAAAAAGTTTCATGGGTTCTACAATATTTTCAGAAAATCAATCATAAAATACATGTTCAGGAATGTGGAAAAAAGTGTGTACTCTCTGAACCACACCCTATTTGCAATTCATATGAATCTATAAATAATAATTAATAATTTTGATGAGTGATCATTGTTCTCGGTAACTTTAACTACTTGGAGGTTGAATCAAAGAATATCATTATAATTTGTTATTCAGATTGTGACTTGCTGGTTTTGTAATTGAGATTACTAATAAGTGCTAATAACAATAGTAAGAAGAATCAGGTGAAGCTGTTGAAAGTAAATTATTATTGATCATCACTTCTTGGTCAGGGCATTCGGTGTGGCTGTTACACAATAAATACTATTGGCAGCTTTATACTTGGTGAGTGAGTGTCTTGGTCAAAATTCTAGTACGAATTTGTTTTGAAGTTTTGTAACCAGATTTTTGAGGTAGAGTCTTACACACAACCTACACAGGAAAATTCTACAATTTTAGCGACGTCCTGTCACACTTTCAAAGGATCATTTCCAAATGCGGCATCATTAACAAAAAGCCGTCGGAACGTTCTTCGGTTGAAGGATATAGATTTGCTTTTCAAACTCGCGTTTTCTATAGTAAAACGAATCGGTGAACTGGCAGTGACCTAAAAGTACTCTCGTTTGTATGCACCTCTTACATTATCAACAATATGCAAATGGCAAACGAATCTCAAATTAAAAATGTGGAAGCTACTTAAACTACATTAATTATTCATTTTGAGTCTAAGGTAGTCGAAACATAGTTTCAGTTTATCAAAGTTCATCTTCCTTCGGATTTCAGATTCTGAATAATAAAGAGTATACTTAGTAGCCTAAGGTCTAAGTGCAATAAACTGAATCTTTCACATTTTAAGTATCTGATTAACTATTAAATGTTTCCGTCTTTTGTGCACAGCTCAGAACTAATAAATAAAATTAGAAGATCTATGAAGAAACATTGGCATGAACTGATAGACTTTGTGAATATCAAAAAACACAAGAAAATCGATGTTTTTAACTTTGCTAGACATCAAATAAAACTTTACTAAAATAACGCATTCACGAATTCCAAAGACAATTTTTGCTTTTTAATGTCTAAGAATCTATAGGTCTAACAAGAACAGTGAAAAAAATACATGAAAGATTTAAAAATCGAGACATCTTTGGAAGATCTAATAACTCTTGTTTTTTCGCCAATACATTCGCTGAAAAGACCGTTTCTATTCGTTAGTCTGAACTTCAACGATTGACTATTGAATTCATAACCTTTCTCAGGGTCGAGAAAGATTCAGCTGAATACCAAATAAACTAAAAACATTTCTTTGCTAAAAACCTCATCTATTAGTAAGAATTTTCGAATCATCCTAACCAACCGTGCCCATACGTATGACAATTCAGGTAAAAATTCGTTCAACCCTCACACTTCAAAAGTTTCAATAACAAGTTTGATTTAAAATTTTGCTAGCGTCCCTGATAGAACTACAAACACCAGATGTATGAATATTCATTCATTCATTCATTCACAAACACTATTTTTTGCCGACATTCAACTCTAACCCATACACATGTCCTCTGCATACATAACCTGCTCTCCTGAAATTTGATACATTTTCTGTAACCTAACTCCGAAAATCGCATAAAAAGATTTAATACTTCTTTGAAACCTCTTTTGAGTGGAACTAAAATGTTTCCTCTTCTTTCGCATTATGACATTGCGAGCCAGTTAATTAGCTTTGAAAAATGTAGGCCCGAATTTTTTTTCGGGACATACGTACACTTAAATGTGTGTTATAAACCCCAATATATAACCCATAAAAACTAATAAATATTCGTGCAGGCCATTAAAAAGCGTTTTTCAGTTAAGCCGATGACATGTTTGACCATAATCCGGCGGATAAACAAGTATTAAGAGCATTTATGCTCCCATAATTTCACACGCCGATGACGCGGTGACAAAAAGAACAGCGTACCACATGGAGATGTTGAGTGTATTGCCAATGGATTTGCACAGCGGGATATTTCCCAAATAAAAATAAAAATGTTTTAGCGCCTGATGGGTTAGTAGGTTAACATAATTTGGAATTGCCTTAATGAGATATCTGTCATCCAAAAAAATTATATTCCTATTGGCCTTTTTTTGGGGGGGAAGATTAAGAGATGCAATTTAACTTAAAAGTACTCTTTAGAGTCGAGTGGTGCTTGTTAACATTGTGGGATGATGTAAAAGGGCTCTTTAAAGGGCTCTCGAACCGAAAGTAGATTAACAAGGATACCTTTTTAAGTAAAGCCTGCATAAGAGGATTTTTAACAAAAGGCTGAATATGACCAACGTGAACAATAGTCTACTGACCTGTTTACCCAGTGGGACATTGTTACTTGCACTTTCGAACGGAGATTTTTGGACCAAAACATTTTGTTGTTTGTGACAATAATAAAAGCAAATTTTTGGGCATTGTTAGTTGTTACCACAGAAGGTATTTTTAAAGAGGTTATTTATTACAATTGAATTAATCATAAAGGCTGGATCATTCAATTCACATATAGTTCTCAATCACCATCATCCATGAAATCAGATAACGCGTTGAATAACTTGTATCTATAAAATGAACGTCTTTATAGCCCTTATTTTGGGCTGATTACTAAATCTGCATGAAGCGTTTTGCTTGAATTTTCTCAAAAAAATCATTCGATGAGAAGGCACATAAAAAGTTTTTGTATACTTTGCGACGGATTCAATACAAATTGTAAACTTAAACGTTTGGGGGATTTCACACCAAAAATTATGCCAATATTATTTTAATAAACCTATACAACAAAACTTTATATCTGGAAGATGAGTTTATTTCGGGCTATAGTTGTATATATGATATGTAGAGGTGTCAAAACCTCGAAAGGCTTTTAGATGTTATTTGCTCAATTGAATTTTATTTTTTGGTCCAAGGAAGTTTATGCAAATATAATTTGAAATACTTTGGGAACAAGGAATTATATGGTAATGCCGAAAAATGTTGGCAAAGCTAAATAATGCAAATAGTCATGTAAGTGTGATATAATTGAATTTGATGACACTGCAGGCTAAGAACTTTCTTACCAAGTATGCCCAATAAGGCAATCAAAAAACATCCCATATATGGTTAATCCTAAGTTGTATATCTATAGCATTTGACTTAATTTTCTAAGCACAGCACGCGCTAAAGTTGAAAGAACCACAAAAAACATTTTTTTAATTGCCCAAGAGTTATTACTCATATACCTGCGGATAAGCGATAAATATATCCTGGCAATCCTATCATGTAAATGGTTTAATAAAATTCCAAACGCCTTCATACATAACCTTAACTAATTGGTTTGGCATATTTTTGAAATTACTTACAGTTAAACTAACGCCAGCTTTAACATTCATCGTCATGGCAGGAATTTGGGAGCCATAAAACTGTCCAGCTGCTGCTGTCATGTCGGTCAGCATGTTGTTAAATTCAAATTATAAAAACAAAAGAAGTAATCAAAACTGTTTCAATAATAACACTCGTTAATAACAAAGTCTCGATAAACATTTACAGTATTCATTGAATAAATTAAAATATTACGAACGGCAAGGTTTTTAATTATTATCAATTAATAAGCTTGTCAAGAAAACACATCGACGGAACATTTGATATTTATTAATGCGTATTTTATTAAACCGCTATTGTTGGATTCACATTGCTGACTGGTCGGAGCTAGGGGAAATACCGATTAGAGGAAATCATATGTTCCCCTTCTCACTCGTTACCCAAAGGCGTAACGGTCGTTCTAGGACCAATCCTCGTCCTTGCCATTTAATACCGTGGAACGCCCCCTGTTTTTATCTTCGACCATCCTTTGACCACGCAGGCGCCTTTCGTTGTACACTAGTAAAACTTTAACTTTGGACAAAATAGCTTCACACTCAATCGCTTCCACAAATTATAACGTTGGAGAGCCTATGTATGTGCATCTATTATTTTGTAAACAAGCACTTTATTAGCGCGTGGTGGTACTTGAAAACAGCAAACAATGTTTTCTAGTTGTGATGTTTCACTATGTTGACGGGTATTATTTAGGTCTTTGCTACGGCGAACAACTCTGTGAAATTCTAGATTCACATTTTTTCTTACTATTCTTAACAATCTTTCATTCCAAAATGACAGCTTTTGCAAAATTAAAAAAAAACAAACAAATTTTGAGCTAAGGTACAAAATGGCAACAAATGAATAGAGTGAGGTTATATTTGTTTTTAGCTTAGAACCTATAGATTTTCAGAACATTGGAGGTTGCATTATTCAAGAACTTAAACCTATGTACTCTTAAATTTCTATTTTTATTTTTTATGCCCTTGATTAACTTCCTTTTAAAGATATTTCAAAATTGACACTCTGGAAATGCCAATCTATGTCTTTTTCTCGCTTGATTAATGTAATATCCGTTTAATTTAGAATCTAAGGAAGTTCTCAAATAGGAAGTAGACGTTTTGTTAACGTCAAGATTACCTACAATTACCGCTAAATGCTTTAATAAAATTAATTAAATAAAATATGCATTTATTAGTAATAAATATTTCTCATAATTGGAATTAATACAAAACGGCAAAAACTAATAAGAACCTGTCTGTTTAATGATTGTACGTATAGATTAATTAACTGAATGCTTTAATTGATGTAATACACATGTATTTGCTCTTAATCAAATGCATAATTATCATTAAAATCAATTAGATATATCTAAGATTAAGATTTATTTGCGAAATACATAGTGATTGAAAGTGGTGACAACTAAATAACCAATAAATAACAACAGTGTCTAGCTTGACGCTGATAGGTCATTTTTTGTTCATTATCATGTGTTGGTCCAATTTGGTTCACCGGTGGCAAATGCAGCCCTACTCTTTATCCGAAAGGCTATTCCACAAAACAATTATTTACTGATTAAATCTGTCTTGAGATGTAGCTTGAGATATAAAAATGCTTCTTCTACAGATGTGGGACAATCGTTTAAAACCGTTAACCAAATTATTTTTTGGCATCTGAAATAATTCTACTTGGATGGATACCAAACTAGAGTTTCTTTCTTGTTCTGCTAAGGTTCAATTGGGTCAGTGAACCAAATCGAACGAAGAAAAAAAGCAAATTAGATTAGAACTACTTCAAAGTGCTGTATATCTATATGTTTTGGTTTTAAAGTAGGAAATAGCACTGCGAATAAAATTTCAACCACTAATCAAAACTGGACTTATTTCTGATAACAGCTTTTGTTTCGTTAATGCAGTGTTATAATAAGGTTCGCACACTCTTCTAGTTCAATGATATTTCAAATTTATTGTATTTCTGAAGAGATCTAGATCTATAACTGTGGGTTTTTACGATGCTCATTTTTCATTTTGTTGCACAGAAGATTCGATGAGCGATAAATTAGGACTGGGTTAATCTCCTCTGCCCGACATACAGCATACAGCCCCATATCATCACTGATGCAGGAAGAACGGGTAAGTAGTCTGGGCGACATGTTTCCTGTGATGTACGCAGTATGCGTCTTCTGTAATCTCCGACGCAAAGATCTGTTCCATTGATCCTCAGTCCACATTTGATGTATCTGATCCCATTCCCATCTATTTTCTTTTAAATTTCCCAATAGGAATTTTACTAATCTTAAATAAACAATTACAACTTTCAAAAACAACGAAAGAATACAAATATTGATTAAAATATCTTATAAAATTTGTACCCTAATTTAAAAAGCGTCCTATTGGTGGTTGACGGGGCTATTTGCTTTCCAATGACTTCTCTCAACAGCGCAACGATTTTGAAGTGCTCCCTCTGGAAGGTGTAATTTTACTGATTTCAGTGGCGTAGCTAGCGCTTAGTAGGCCCTGTATCCTCCTCGTGTATTCCTCCTAGGCCCTACTAAATAATAGGTGAGCGACAGTATTGGGGCAAATTATAAAATGAAATGGCAAACAAGATATTTGAAAATTTCTTTTACACCGGAACAAATCCACTTTAATAAAGAATTGAACTAAAGATAGAGACGTTTACCTTAAGATGTTACGGTAAAATAACTTTTACCTAAAAGCATAAGTTATGTGTTTTAAATCATCTTTACATAATTATTTATATCATCGCCTATGTCTAGATCTATAGATTTATAACCATTAATAATAATACTATTGCTTTCATTTTCACTTGGGTCAGTCTTCCGTGACGCAATTCCCAAACCAAACTCAATAAATTCATGAGTAGCCATCCAGAGTTAAACCTGGTGATACATTCTTAGACTCTTAAATGTGCATCTTTAGTATGAATGTTCTTAACCGAATCTCATTCAGTGTATCCCCAATACTTCTACTATACAGAGAAACTACAACTTCATAACCAGCAACCTAGATTTCGTCTTTTGGTCTTCCTGGATTAAGATTTTGGCTGTGTCAGTTCCTAATCCAAAGATTTTTGACATTACATGTATCACATCCTATCCTAGCAGTGCATGGGTAAACATAATGTAAAAACAGACTTCTTCACGAAATTTCTGTCTTTATAACAGAGTCACATTTTCAAGTTGTTTTTGGTTCTAGGCAGAGAGAAATGTTTCAAAAAATGTATTGTCTACGTGAACAGCGTAATAATGCACTAAAAAACACATGTTGTAGAAAATAGTGTAGCAGTATTTTTAGCAAAAACTGTCATATCTGTTCTAAAAATTATTATTATCTCGTGAAATGGATAATTCTGTGTAGTGTAATCTATGTAAAGTCTATTTGAGTATACGCACTTACAAGTAAGATACAAGCCAAAACATAAATTTGTGTAACGCGCAAGGCGGACAACGTGGAATACACACCAATTGAATCTACAATGGGCCTACCATATAAAGTGGAAGATTCTTTACAACTATCTTTTGTCGTGTAATTACTTCCAGATTCAACCACAATTTTGATCAGTCTTGAGACAAAATTAATGGACAACTGAGATTTTGTATGTTTTTGTGAAGATGGCTGGCGGGTTCCTATATTGTGGACCCTGAATCATTGATAACATACGACAATCCCTAGTGATGTGAGTGTTATTCACAAGCGACTACCACTAGCTGATGAGAGTAAAAATCTCGAAACAGTCTGTCCTGGTGTATCATTTGTGAATTACATACATACCATTAATTTTTTGGGTTAACGGCAAAGGTTTACTTCATTGATTATATGTTTTTGTTAAAAAATAAAATAAGGCTGGAAACAATAAACAAGATTATATGTTTTTTTATTAATCAGAGCCTATTAGTATGAATGAAATAAATAATTTTTGTATTTTTTAAGAATGATCAGAATAATCATCATCGTAATTCAGATTGACCTTCACAATTGATCTTAAGAATCAGTTAAGAAAAGGTCAATACAAATACTTATTGATTAATTTGAAAATTCTGAAGAAATAAGAGCTGTTCATAGCAATTCGAGCAAAAATGTTCAAAAAGTATTCCTCTTTTACTTATCGGTCTAAAGTTATTTCTACAGAAAAAAAGTATTCCAATACTTACAATTCATTTTTGAGTTAAATATAATACAATTAGTCAAAACTGACTGATCACAGGAAAATATAGGATTTTGTAACGATTATTGTGATACTTGAATCCCAGCGTGAGACTTGATTTTGAATTATTAATCATCTGTCTCAAACGACTGGAATGGACACTGAAAGTAACGGATAGTTCTATTGATACGCATAGCATAATTTGTGAAAGATTCAGTGCAGGAACAATTTACCTAAATTGATAAATCTGTTAATTATTCTAGTTTCCCATAGTAACCTCCAATTACTTTCAACTCGATTATTCATCATTAATAATGTTCTGTAGTTAATTATCAGTAAGATTGTTGCTGTCGTAGATATGTAGTCGGCAGAACTCTACAGATGAGCAGCATACTATTTTTTCATTTTTGGGTTGAAGCTATGCTCCTTTCTGAATTTTATAAAATTCAAGACATGACTTACATGTAGCACGATAAAAGAAAACTACATACCCTTAGGTAAACTGTTTAATAAATAATAATAAACACCATATAATTCCTCCACAACAACAATGTTTTGTTAAAGGCTGATCCAAGACAACAAACCTGCTAAAGATATCTGGACTTATAGATACCAACGGCCAGCGTATAAGAAGCAAATAAGAAGATTATTACACAAGCTTGAAATGACCAACTATATGACTAATAGAATTTTTAAAGTCAAAGTTGGAAAAGCGCTCTCTTCAAATAAAACTGTCACCAGCGGAGTACCACAGGGCTCAATTCTAGGCCCTCTTCTGTTTATAATGTACACTAATGACTTGCCTTTACACATTAGAAATAAGAGGTCTTTCTACGCAGACGATATAAAAATTTATGGAAACTCTTTGACAAACGACAATTCTCTGCGAGCCGAGCTGAACTTTATACAACATTGGCATCAGAACCACACATTGGAAAGAATAATCTGCATTTCTAATATTATATTCAAAATCATTAGCTCGGTAAAGTGACATCGTATGTGGCCTTAGGAATCACGATTACTTCAGATTTTACTGCTCAGAACTTAATGTGGGCATATCCAAACGAGCAAACTCTATGATCTAATAATCATGATCCCGATAACCTTCTCGCGAGTGTCGTTTAATACGTCCATAAAACTCTATACAACTTCCGTTCGTCCAATCTTCAGCGCCCGTACTACACGAAAAAACTAAGTGCGGCTAATTCCGTTGTTTTTTAGACCGCAGACTTCGAGGTGACCTAATAATGACTTTTCGGGTCTTAAAGTTTAGCTATGCAGAGTTAAACTTTCTTCGTTCAGCTCCGACAGTCACCTTCATATACATCAGCTTGAATTTCACAAAGAAAATTTCCACGAAGGATGCACTTTTTACCAAATCGCATTTTTTTCAGTGTGGAACAGCCTCCAGAATCTATTGTCCAAGCGCCTTCTGTGAACGTTTTTGAAAAGCAGATTAGATTCATTATTTATTATTGAGCTAACTGTCTCACTCACTCTGTCATTGTCTTCTAACGATTCTCATTACTTTATATTGTACTCTAGATTAGAAGCATCTATTCTCTTGTATTTTTGTTTCCTTTCAAGCAGTTTATATGTTATTAGACTTAGTGGATCCCATGTTCCCCCAGCCTTAAACTAATAACAATTAATTAATAAAAAAGCATTGTTAGATCATTTTATTTAGACTTCCGCTCATTTGCTCTTTCTGGTATTCCTTTTTGGTTAAGATTGATCACTCTATGGTTTAGACATGCATTTATAATACTATCTGATTAGAAACGTATTGTGTCCAATTTTTTGCAAATTCTTTATTCTAGTTTCCTTCCAATAAGCTGCCCATGACTTTAGAACCAGAGAAGATTGCTGCTTCCAGAAAAAATGTTCTGATCATTCATAAACCACAATAGTCAAAAAAATAGATGATCGTCAAATAAGTAAAATCCTAAATCAAAAACACAACAAATCCTTGAAAGTTTTCAACAATTCTGAGGAAACCTGAAATCTCCAAACTATCATTGATCGGTTTAACGATTGTTTGGTTCAACTTGAGTCTATAAATTGGTACATTCGATCAGAAAATGAAAGAAGAAACAATATTTCGTTGCAATATTGTAGACAAAAAAGTAGGTACGCTTTTAGTCAAATTTAAAGACTTGTTTAGAGCAGTGGTTTCTTGAATCGCAAACACTCTTAATTTAAAATATTTACCATGGAACACTAGACCAATCATTAATAAGAGTCCTTGGATCTTATAAATCCTAATAAATATCCTAAGAATAGAGATTTTTCCACCAGTGCATCAAACATTGTAGAATATCGGGATCATCTTGAGTAAATTATTGCTCGTTATATAGGTATAGGAGGAAGGAACATGAAAGTAGGCAATGAAATTTCACCTTCTAGATCTAAATGACGATATCGAAAAATGCTTAGAGAAATTTATCTTTCTTTAATTTTCTAATACCTTTAAGCTAATACACAGGAAAGAACAAATAGAAGAAAAATTGATTTTTGTTGTAATTTGTCCAACATGGTGCTGCGAGTCATTAATTCAAATAAATATCAAAAATATTTTTTCTACTCAAATCCTATTTTTATTTTTCTGTACCTGATTCATAGACTAATGTGACAAATTTCAGTTTTTAATCTGTTGTTAAATGGCCTTGTCTAGAAAATAAAAAGCAGTAACAGTAAACAACGAGCAAAACATTTATTGTTGAATAGACAACAATGCTCTATGATAATATCTTTTATTATCTGATGGCAAAAAAATGAGTGTGTCCACATATGCCATATTTGAAACTAATAAGTAATAACAGTGATGATGAAGGGAAAAATGTTGGACGATACAATTTGCTGTTTTTTATGGTCTGATCAGTTGAAGTAGGGAGCCTTTCAATCTGGAAGCAACTGTTTGTAATAGCTTAGTTTTATCAAATAAAACTATGAATAGAAAAAATAAAAATAAGAAAGAAAACTGTTGTGCTAAATAAAACCACACCTTTAGATCCACATACACGATTATGTATGTAGGAAATATGCAGATGCAAAGTAGTGAGAAGCTCGATTGACTGACTGCATGGTATGTTAATTTTTTGTAAATATCAGGAAAAGAAGAGAATACTGTTATTAAATAGAAACGTTTAAGATGAGACTGGATTTCCTTTCATCGTTTCATCCATGCCATTAAATTCAAAAGAAAGTTGGTTATATTTTAATTATTGTATCGAATCGATTTTCAGCTCTGCTATAAACCTTCCATAAATGTCCTATATTTATTAATAATGTCCAAAGGGTATAGCTTTCAACCGTGAACAAGAGGATGAATAGTTTGCTCGGAGCCATTTCCACTTTAATATAATCAGGATTTCTTATATACAACTACTCATTGTGTTTGCAAAATGCATGCAAAGAAGATAATAAAATTGATAGCCAGTGGTAAGATCTGTCAATCAAAGAAGATGCAGAATGCATATGTAGTACAAGTACGTGCTGTTTGAAACACTCTGGTAAATCTAGTAACAGCTATTTTACTCTAAAAAATTAAATTTAAATTAGTTAAAAATCAATCTGGAATTTGCCTATAGTCAGTATTTTTTCATTCTAAGCAGGCCTTGCTTATTGGCTACATCGTAAAAAAATGAGTCCCGTGAATAATTTTAAATTGGAGTACTGGGTAAAGATTTTAGAGTTAAAATTTAGAATAGAAAAACATTTTTTCACTCTGTTCTTACTATTCTTACTGAAATCTATTTTCTCTCTATATTATTAATTAACTCTATATAGATTGAATATTCAATCTAACAGTAATAGTGCTAGATTGAATAAAAAGTAAAAGCCGATAAAAAGTGATCTAAATTGGTAAAAAGATGTTTGTTAGTGTTCATGTTACTCTAGTTAGAGTAAATAAAACGAATTGGCACCTAATATACACTTGACAGAGTATTTGACAAGAGAAGCGTGTGCGCAATAACGACACTAACAAAAAATGGCGACAATCCGCTGTATTTGACTTCGACTAGTTATAAGTGTGAAAACTTTGCAATTTTAAATGTTACTAAAATTGGTGGGAATTTCAAAATTTCATAAATAACTTAATGTAGCTGTACAATTAAGGTTCAGTGTGTTCCCCAGAACCCGACCCGCGCTTTAGACGGCCCCGCGCATTATAATAAGGCGCCGCGTTACAATGCAACATAACAACGCGCTTTCTATGCTGCTGTAGTCAAGATTCGTAAATGTCTAAGCAGGCTTAGAAACATAGGTCATCTCATACACTTCCACTATATAGCAAGCTCGAAAATGGCGGAACATGTTGATCAACATGAAGCAGGAATAATCGACAACTCGACTTGTTTGCAGTTATGTACTTTTTGGTGCTAAGTGTTACTTCAACGTTTTAGAACGTCACGCGCCTCGTATGACAATTGTGTCGGCATCAATAGCAGCCGTATAGCAACTGTTACCTAGCGCAAAAATGGCGGCATTGCGACGACCTATATTTCTAAGCTTGTATAAACATTTACGGAACTTGGCTGTTGCCACACCGATGTTTCCGTGTCAAAAACGACTGACAAAGCAAACTCCCGTCATTCAACCTACATAAATTTTGACAAATCAAAAACTTTGCAACGAAAAAGACCAGAGAAATAATTTTTTAAACTCGCCACTTTCAAAATGGCATTTTTCGAATGTAACAGTTAAACGCAAACGTATTGTTTGCGCACTCGTGTTTCAAAAAGTTGCAAAAAGCACTGACGGCCCCTAAAAATAATTTGACTTGATAATAATAAAATTTGGAACAATTAAAAAAATTCCCCACCAAACATTTTTTGACCATATTAGTGTCATTTTAACAGAAATTCTATGCTGTTTCCGAATCTGTAAATCATTTTTGGAGCAAATTCCCCGAAACCACCACATTTGTTTGCTACTACCTAACCTCCACAAAAACGCCACTACCTTACCAAAATGCTATGCAAAAGCAAATTCGAATTTTTCAAACTAACCAAACCTAAACCTGACTTAACCTAACCTAAATCTAACCTAATCTAAATTGTGTAATTGTAAATTACACAATTTGGCATCATAGAAACTTAATATAATTATTATTCATTATAATGGAGATTAAGCATTTTTTATTTTTGATTTCCAAATTTGTGGCCTTTCCTGTTAAAATGACACCAGTTTTCAAATTTGACGCCACTTGTTGTGATATAAAATGGCTGCCTAGGCTAGAGCCTAATTAAAGGGTCTCTACACTAACAAATGTGCGAGCGCCATCTATTTGCAACAAGAGAATGCTATTGCTACTTGGTTTTAAGTTTACTTTGAATTCGCAACAAGATTACAGATTTTGGTTAATTACGTTTTTTTATTGTTAAAGTTCGTTTCAAAAATCTTCTGCAAAACTCGATGCACGAAGTCATCTTCTACGCATTCGTGCCAATAAATCATTAGCTCCTTCATCGCTCGTGTTTCAAAAAATGCACGAATAAACGTACGCTACTTCGCGTACTTCGTAAATAACTAAATGATACTCTATAATCCTATTGTCATGTGTAATAATGTGTTAATAAATAATTTATTTAGACGTTTTTTTACACCAAACGCATTTTTGAACCAGGCCCGGCCTCGCAAAAGCTTACGCCGGCCCTGAGACATGTTCAACAGTAAACTATTTAATATTGATATCCAACTGAGTTGTACTTTGTTCAATAATTCATATTCAGTGTTTTATTTCCAAACAATAAACAAATATATTAAGAAATTAGGTAAGTAAAAGCAATAATTATAATTATATCTAATTCGCAGAACGAAAGAGTAATTACATGAGAGTTGGCACGGAGCACGAGCAGTAGTGCAGTCTAGCAACAATTAACAACCATACCATGGGCCAAGAAAAACAATTTCGAAGTAAAGGTTCCGGGATGTCCTTTAATCTAAATAGAAGTGTCCCAACTGGGCTCGTATATTTTTTTCAGTACGTTCTTATGTTATAATTGTATATAAATATATACGTTTTATGTATGTTTGCATTGCAATAAATAAATAAATTACTTGATTTATTATTGATCTTGACCTTGGAAAACTACACTATTTTCACTCTAAATTTCAATCTAAATAGAAAACAAATTATACAAAAGTTTTATAATAGTCCGCTCTAAATAGGCAATATTTTTCCCATTTAGAGTAAAAAATTCAAAAGTCAAGGTAAAATCTTACTCCGAAATGATTGAAAATTTGACTATTTTAGTGTAAAACGGTTATCATAAATGATTAAAGATATAATTGTTTTAGAGTGTAATAAATTTACACTAACATTGTATTGCAGTTAACTCGATGGTGTACATGAAGGTACATATCAGAAAGTTTACTCTAAATGTATTGGGCCTAAACACTTACTTTCTAGAGTGGTCTAGTGTTCGAATTTTACACTAAATTTGTTATTGTAGCCTTCTCCATATTTAGTGCTACAAAAATTGTAGAGCAATGTACAAAGTTATATATGAAAAATTATCTTTATTCTTGTCATGGATGTAATTTATTAGAAGTTATGTATATGTTGATTATCTTTAAAAGAGAAATATCTTAATCTAGATAAAAAAAACTAAAGCTAGAGATTTGGCACACAACTAAAAATTTAAACTTCCCTTCAGCTGTGATAACGGTTAGTGACTAAGATATAAAATAAGATAATAGCCGAAAAAGACCCTATTCCATATTAGGAAACTTTAGTTACTTGAGTTACTACAGAAAAAATAGTTTATTAAATCAAGAAACTACAATAAAAAGACTAAATAAAAACGTTTATAACAATATTATATACAAATATATCTATTATTCTTTCTGTCAGCAAGCCATCAGTACAACTGGCAACTGCTAAGTAAAGCCGTTATCTACCAGTATCTAAGGCAGTGCTGTCAGCTGAGCCCCAGTCTGGACTGTAATTACGTCCCATCTCGAGCGGCATTAGCGGCGCCTGATGCCTTACCGACCTGCATTATCGTCATTATATAAAAGTCATCATCATTATCTGCACTGATCATCCTCATCAACCTCCACCGTAAATTCTTCCCTAATCTTAATCTCGGCCTTGTCGCCTATATGATAGTTTCATTATTGTACCTACCAAAATTTCGTGTCCATGATGTCTAAAGCGTTTTTTCTTCGTCGTTTTCTTCTATCTCTCTCTTTGTCTGATCTCTGTAATCACCACCATATAACCACGTCGTGGAGAGTTTTTATATTAATTATTATTTCTTGGAAAACATACACAATTTAATTTTTGTAGTTGTTTTATACAAATTATTTTATAAATTGTTGGAACCATTACGTTATGTTGGTAATGATGTGTATGTGAGCGTATGGTGTTTTGAAGATTTCTGATAATAATCAATTGCCATTAAAAAAATATTTAGAGACAATTTAGACAAGGTATCTCCTTGAAAGCACTAGAAGATTAAGTTTACTTCCATAAGACTAAACAGTCACTGAAATGATAGTTAAATCGTCGACCTATTAAATCATCTCTAAGGAAACTTTGAAATTGAAAAATTGACACTTAATTCTTAGTCTTCCAATGTTTCCAGTTCATAGACTTTCTGTATTTAGTTAAAACGGCGAACATAATAACTTTAAAAAATCATGACATATATATAACAATTCTCAGAAATATTGAAAAACTCCTATATACTACATACATATATATATGGATGAAGAATTACCAAGTCATGAATAAAACATGCTCATCATTATTTACCGAAGAGATATCGGATCAATCAGATGCCCCGTTTCGTTTTTCACAGTTGCAGATCAATATCTTAGATATAGTGCTGTTATGACAAAAATAGGTGAAAAGTTTTCAATAGTCTTCATTTCTTTAGAAGCGAGAATTCTGGAAAACGTAGAATTTAGACGTTGTAGCAGATTTCCTAAGCTTTATCTCTTCTATAAAAAATGGTTTCTCTTTTATAAAAAAGTAAATTATAGTCGTTAATCCAAAAATGATTGGAAACAATAGTAGCATGTTAGATAATAGCTTAATTAAGCGCTGGTGCGAAAAGTGACTTCAGTTACCAAGAAGTTTAGAAAAGTGGTATTTCTAACCGTTCTGATACAATCACTTGAAAAACTACATGAAATCACTTGTTTTTCGATAAACAAGGTCAAAGTAACAAAAAACCTTGACCACCAAACATTTTATTGTATTTTGCTTATAGTAATTGTTATTAAAGTTGTTCTGTACCATATGTCTGAATTTGCTATCAAAATTGGACAAGTCCGGGTTTGAATCTTAAATGTTTTTTTTTTTTTTTTATTTCACGCCTACACTACGGGGGAACCAACTGCTAAGGTCATCTGTCCCCCATCTAACATGCAACACGAAGACACACACCCATAGTTGAGGTGGCGGAATTTTCCAATTAGAAAAATCCCGCCGCCCCAAGTGGGATTCGAACCCACGACCCTTGGAACACGAGTGATGCACTGACACCACTCGTCTACCGCCGGCTCGAATCTTAAATGTAATTTAATATTTAAAACATTTAATTAAAATACAAAACTCGTTATGAAAGAGATATATAAAAACCAGGCCGGCGGTAGTAGAGTGGTATCAGTGCATAACTCGTGTTACAAGGGTCGTGGGTTCGAGACCCACTTGGGACGGCTGGATTTTTTAAATTGGAAACCACCTCAACTATGGGTATATGTGATTGTGTTGCATATTAGATGGGGGACATATTGGGGAAGCTGTGTTGGTTTCCCCTTAGTGTAGGCAATAAATAAAAAAAAAACATAGAATTTCTATAATGTACTGTGAGTAACATCAATATCTTTCTTTTTTCTCCTTCATAGGAACGTCTACAGGTATTTCAACAGGTATTTTGCTATTTGTGATAGTGATTCTAACAAAAAATAGTGTAGACTGTTCTTTAAACACATTATGGTGATGATCTTCAGGTAAAATGATGTGTCCATTCTTCGAAGATTTTTTCGGTGATGCTGAATACACGGTCTGGATGCATATATGAATCTACAGTTAGTGGAAATGTAATTTGAAGTGCCTTTACAATTCTTGGTGCTTCCTATAGCCATTTAGCACACATTGTAATTAGAGTACAGTTTTTGCTTTGGGCCGGGCATCCATCCAATATCAATCGCATTATATCAGTATGTATAATAGTAACTTCGTTCTTCTTTACTCAGTGATAAACAGCAGAGGTAATCTCATTAGACTCATTTCACTTTTTTGAAGGCTTCTTCTTTCTTTGTTTTCATTTGCAACTTTAATGCGTCCCTTTTGTTGAAAACATGTGAAACATGCATCTGATTTGAACTTCCAAATCCAACGGTAAAGAAAGTGATGAAAACATAATGAAAATAACTAATTTTGGCTTATGTGGCATCATCAGTTTGTTTCTTATATATTCTATGTGTATAGTGTATACTACAGCTCTGTGATATTCAATTCTGAAGGAAAATACCGTCTCAAAGATTTTTGTCGATTGTAATGCAATTCGTCAGATTTTAGGGATTTAATAAATTTCTTTATTGCATTTCTTTTCTTCATACTGCTTTGATCTTCTGTCTTCTCTCCGTTTCTCTGTTAAATCTCCATTCATTAAAAAACTGTTAGTAACTTCAGGAACACAAGGTTTGCTTACGCCCAAGATAGCAAGAAAAGCACGAACTTTCACTTCAGTGCCGTGTTTTTTTTGGACGACATAGATTATTGCGTTTTATTTAGGTTTACAATCTGCTCTACGAGTTGTCGTAGAACTTGCGCAAAAACGAGAAATTGACTGATTTTGTATCACTTTACTCGGGTCCTTGCAAAATGTCTTATGAAAATTTTTAATATCTTGTATTATTATTAAGTGTAGTACATTTTAATTTTCTTCATCAATGTCTAACACTTGCTCACGCATGGCTAACGCTTTGAGACAAGTCCGGTTCTGAAACCAATGACAAAGTTTCCAACGCAATCTGAAGGCAACTAACTTTTAGATACTAAAGACGGTCAAACACATAAAGAGCATTATGCATACTTCAGTTTACAGTGATCAAAAATCGGACATGTCCGGTTTTGCACCTATACGCCTCATTTCAAGAACCTAATTTTGTTCATTTGATCCTCGAAATTTAGAACGACAGCATTTTGTCTGTCATTACATCTTTGATTTCCATTTAGGGATTCCCAAATTTCCAAGTACGTAAAAGAAAACTAACACGACTTAAAGAAACTATACACATATGTATAAATATTGGCACTATTTGGTCAAGAAACAAAAGCAAGGACCATTTTCTGAAACAATTTGACATAATCGGTCACTTCATCACCTTCATCAATCTAAGAAATCCTGCAACAATTTTTTTGAGAAAGCAGGTGTAAGAATTCAGTCTTCCAAGGCTTAAGGCAATAATGCGAATGAAATGAACCATCCAATAATATGTAATGATTCTACGTAAGACTTTACTTTAGCGTATAGTCGATAGAGGGCACTGTTATAGATGGTTTGACTCATGTCTCAAAGCTGAACAGAAAAGTCTATAGGGTCAACACCCGCATACCAATTATTTATAAAATATCGATTTTCAACTTTACATACTGTAACGTCTGTGCAGAATGATCAATTGAGATTAGAATGGGACAAAATAAAATCAACTGAACCTAACATAACATTACATAACATAACCTAACCTAGCCTAGCCTAACCTAACCTAATGGCGTCCCAATGACACTATTAAAGGTGCAACAAATTGGCGTCGTTTCTCGACCAATCAAATACTTTATTATCGCTTATTATTATGGCGTCATCTAGTGCAAAACATGTCTCCATAGACTTGACGTGGGCGGTAGACTTGACATATACCGATTTACTTAACATTTGCCCATATACATAATATGGGCTCATAAGCTTAACATGTTCCGATGTTCTTAACATGTTATATAGAAATTACTATATCTTTTGAACTAAAGGTCTACGAGTGATGACCCCATATATCGACTTTCGTGACTACCACAACGAGAGGAGTCCAACGAGGTTTAACACCGCCCCCTAGCGTCTTTACACTAAGTTAAAGACAAGCCGATTTTCTATTTTCTAAGAAATCCTAACAAGAGAAGGTAATGGTCTATGGTTCACACCTTCTTGAACTATACGACAATAGGTACATTACATACGTATATATGTAGTTTACAAATTACTCTGATAAAAGCTATCCCTATTCCAATTTCTTCAGGAAATACATTGTTCATCCAATCCCATCTTTCACTTAGGACCATTATCAGAATAAACTTTAAAGTGATTTTAAAACCAACTTATGACAGAAGGTACTACTCATGACATGTCACTTCACGTCAAAATGAACTTCATAATTAATTATGAAATTGGGCCTTAAAGGAAATGATTTAAATCAGTCCTTGACTTCAGAGTATTTATACAACTCCAGAACGTACTCCTCCTGAACATAGAACGTAGTTTTTGTCTACCAAAGTAGTAATCATCATCAGTAGTATGACCAAATAACATACGAGCAAAAAGTAACTGCATCAAAGGTGCCTTTGAAGCTGGCATTGAAATACCATAAGATTATACAAAATAATCAGGGCCCTTTGACAGTGACAGTTGTTAATAATTTTCTGGTATTATAATACACATGAGTTCAAAATTTCAAAAGCGCCTTTGATGGAGTTTTTGCTCATATTTTAGAATCAGAAGCTTACCGAGATAAAATCGATTTGGTTGCTATATCGGATGTTGTACAAAATAGATGAATGGATCTGTTGCTAAAAGGTTCTCATACAAATTTTTTGGCCGATCTATACTCTTCGTGGACTCATTCGAAAGCGTTTAGAAAGTTTTGCCAGCTACCACAATAGTGTCGCTGTGTTGAAAGGTGTCAGGATTGGTGCAGACATTTGAATTTAATGTCTTGGGTGCAATTTTTGCCAGATAATATTAACATTCTGATGTCCTAGTACCATACCTAGATGTTCTGCAAAATTGTTATTTTGAACTGAACATAGTAGATGACAAGAATTGCCCCAAAGACAATAAAGAAATTAAGTTTAAGCTATGCAAACGCGCAAACACAAAAGGCTAGAAGAATTTTCAAAGCGCTTCCGAATGATCCAAAATCGAGAAATCTTTTTGCAACAGGTAGTTTGGTTTGAATAAATATCGCGAAGGCTATCCAATATACAGGGTGTTTCTGTATACTTTGAACCATCCATATACAGTCTTTATTTTAGGAGAAAAACTTTTAATTACAGAAGTTGCAAATTTTTTTCTGAACCGTTAGAGTTTTTCACCAAATAAAACAAATAACATTACACATACAAATATTACAAAGGTAGGATGAAATAACAACTTTTTAATATTTTTTAAATGGAACACCCTGTATATTTTATTTATTCTAACTCTGAAAACTCGATTCTCCTTAATGATGTTGAACCTTCTCATAGTTAGTCATCATATTTGATATCATTTTCTTCATGGCCTCATCCCGACACCTTTGCGATACTACGGCACAAGAAGAACAGACAGATATCCAAAGTTTTATTTAACATGGCCCACCTGCACTAGCTTTTGACTGCGGCCCCCCTTAAAGGACAACAAATTGCGTTACGCTCAATTAGCGGGTCAGTTACATTTGTAAGTAGCTCACTGGTGGGAGCGAGTTGCCTATCCACCCTCTACTAGCTCTCCAGGCTAGTGTCGGATCTATTAACGTGCTCAGCCGTCGGGGTTTATCTTCGAGGGAGTCCCATCATCCCTAGTCCAGAATGCGGACTCACTGTTCGGACGAGTCCAACTTCGTTGGTGAGCCCCGACAGAGCCCGGTCATTATACAGGGACAGACAAAAGTAGGTAATTATTATGTTTATTATTTCTACGTATTTCTCATTGACATTTGGGTTATTTCGTTTCTAAATATTCCCAAAGAAATGAATCGAGGCCCGAGGGAAGAAAGGTCAGAGGACCCTGTTCATGTGACTAATATTCTTAATGAATTTCAAAACTGCCTTTACTTCTATCAACAGATTCATGGGTAACAGTTCGAACGTTTAACTTAATAATCATCTTCAGTCCAACTTCAGTCCAAGATTAGAAATCTGCATATAAAAGTTACAAGAAACTAAAGATAGTTTTTTTGGATATAGTAGACCTTATTTTGTAAACCATTAGTATAGTGGGTGGCCGTGCGGTAAAGAGTCCAACTCATACTCAGGCTCATATCAGGTTCGATCCCCGGAACCGATGAGTCGATTTTTCTCGTCGATGTCAAGCCTCAGTAGGTACACTTCGCCGTGCTGTCAGGTGGGCACGTTAAACAGTCGGTCTTGACAACCACATAAACATCTATCTGGGGTTGTCGTTAAAAAACACCCAGCCTTATAAGACCACGCACAAGTATGTAGTGACTTTAGTGGTTTAGCAATATTAATTACAAATAACATTAACATTATACTATTTCAGCTCACCCTTTTTACTCCCCTAGAGTACTTTTAGATTCTAGTGGAAAAAGCTGTTCGTGTAATAACCGATGAATCAATAGCTTGTAAGGTGGTGGGGAAAAAATAAATTTTTATATAAAACAGACTGAAAACTTTTGATTTTCCTTTTATTGGTTTTTGCTAAAAGTCAACAAAAATGAATAATACTCATTATTCCATACTTTTATCGATTTGCTGTATTATATATACTAATAATAGTATTTTAAATCAAATTGACATTATTTTCAATTGTTTTCGTTTATTGGTTTTATTTCATGGGCCAGTCCAGTAAACTATCCTAGATTGGCCAGAATGCCAGATGTCCAGTTTGGTGTTATTCCCACCTAACCATCTCCAGCCATCAATAGGTTAGGTTAGTTAAGCCTAACCATTTGATCTAACGAACAATTATATCACAGAATGAACTTCGTAGAGATTTGCAGTCTTTGCTATTACTAATTTGGAACGATGTTTGATCTCTTTCCCTAACCGAATCGTTTCCAAATTCATTCCGATTTAGTAAATGCACAATCCTGAACCAGAACATAGAAACAAAATTCTTATTAATTTTGACCGACGTTTTTAGAAAAGTACGTATAAAATTATAAACGCATTTATGGTGATATCATTAATAACTGTAAGTGCCAGCGTTGAACTTTGCACTTGAGAGACAGACAAAACAATTTGTTTATGCTAAGAATGCAGACTTAAACTTGAAATAAATTCAAAGTAACCAGCTTTAAAATAAATCTGATTTCTAAGAGAATATCTTATCTAATTTTTAAAAAGAACGTTTGATTTCTTAATAAGGTAAGTTAATTAGATTAAAGGGGATTTTATTAGTGTGGGCGGCTTTGAAATTAATTTTAAAAACAAAACGATGATGACGTGATGCGATGTGGGGATTCCCCGGACGAATAAGCCTTGTTTTGACTACATTAATTAAATATCTTGGTAATGAGAAAACTCCAGATTCTGAGAAAAAAAATGTAATAAGAATTTTTCGTTTCTCTCTGTTTAACCTCTTACCGCGTTTGATGTGCTTCTTATGAGGCACCTTGTATAGGAGGAAGGGTTAAACTCTTCATAGGCTTTCTTTATCTACGTATATTTACAATTACCATCATATAAGATTCAATTTCATCGGGTTCACTTTGAAAAGAATTTAATGAATAAATCAAACACTCTACCTAGTATGCTCACACTAAGAGTGTAAGTATTGACGAGTATCTTCAGTTAGTTTGGAGGTATTATCTAATATTGTGAGTTACTGCCTAAGTACTTTTTCTATTGTTTATTGTTTCCAGCCTTATTTTGTGGAACTCCATAATCATGAAATAAATAAAGATTATTAAAAGTTTCACAGTTTTATTAAAATATACCTGACAATATTGTTTCGACAGCTATGCTGTCAATATCAAAGGTAATATAATTATAAACAAACACGTCGCTAAGGTAGATACAAAATAGGTAACTAAATAAAATAATAATAATAATAATAAAAATTAATAATAAAAATCATAATTAAACATCTAATACTTCCAGTAACGGAATTTTTCTATAGTTACTATAAGTACCACTGGTACTTTTTCTATAGTTTCTGACATTGGCTGATATTGATATGACAGAAATAGCCACATACACTATGAATAGATCTAGACTCACGAGTACCCGAGTACGAGTAGTATATTTGGATAGATCTAAATAATGCAAACCAACTTGTTTTGCAAATGTCAATTGCACACTAAAAATGAATTCAGAAAATCTTATGTTACCAACCGTTTTATCAATGACTAATACAGTAACATAAGATAGCATGAACTTCAATAATGGTTAAAACTTTTAATTATATGTATTGGTTATAAAAGGGTACAGGAAGAGTTTAAGAATGAAATTATGACTAGCTTAACAACTATGCGGGTATATAAAATGATGACTTACTTACTGTACTGTTAGTCTTTTTTGCAAAATAATTTTAATTTATCTACAGTTAGTTCATCATTTATAATTACATTTTTAAACTGATTAAGTATACGTTCATTACAAGTCTGAAAATGAAATATAGCACATTCAAAATGAAAAATGCCCAATATTTATTATGAATGGAACAATGGGCAATTAAGTAAATTGTAAAAGTATACAATACTATGATCGAGTCTTAATAACATTTTTCTTTTTCTTTAATACATAATTGTTTATTATATTATTATTTAAACAATAATTACCCACTGAATGGTGAGAGCATGTAATGTGCACACTATTATAAAAGAAATTCTTCACTCCATTTTGATCAATTCGAAAACCATTAAGGCTACGAATATGTACGCGTAGTACAGAACAACATAAATAAAATTAGGAAAATTGATGTTAAAAGTTAATATCCGCTCCTGTAAACATTCCTGCTGTTCGGTATATTTACGCTACTGATTGGGCGATAATGCGCAAGTTAGGGTGACTGGCAGGATCCACCGGCATTTACCCTAAGGGTACGGCGCTTATTTAAAACATATTTCAATTTAGAGAGACTACTCAACTTGGAAATCGACTACAAATTAGGTTTCGAATTGGAAATTAGACAAAATGTAATTTCGTGGGATGCCCATTACTGTATATTTTTATTTACTGAAAAAATGAAAACGTTTTGTAGAAATTACAAAATTTATGTAGAGAAATTTTGTAAGTCCATGTAATATCGCAAATTACACTACGTAACAATTACAATATAAATTATGTAAACTATGACATAATTCCTGTAAAAGTTCGTGTCAAAAATTTTTTCACTATTTAAATTCTATAAATATCTATAATTTATCTGTTCACATACAGTTCACAAATCACATACTTGTATGTAAAATTACCTCAAATTGGTAGTAAAATTACACTTCATGGATTTCATGTAAATCTACAGGACTTTATATTTTTACAAGATGAACCCAATTTCGCGACGTAAGTCCATGTAATATCACAAATTACACTACGTAAGAATTACAATAAAAATTATGTAAACTGTGACATAATTCCTGTAAAAGTTCTTGCGTCTAAAATTTTTTCAGTATTTGAATTTTTTAAATATCTATAATTTATCTGTTCATATTAGTGGAAAATCACAGACTTGAATGTAAAATTACCTCAAATTTACATTTTTACAAAAATGAACGTAATTTTATTATCTAATATACAGGGTGCCCATTATGTATGGAATATAGTATATATCTCGGTAAATATCGACTTTATAAAAAAATTTGTTATATAAAAGTTGTTTAACATTTTATTTTCCATAATAAGATAGCATTCAATTGTATTTATTTCAGAAAACAAATGAGTAATGAATAACACTTTAATTTTTTTAAATAGCAATGTACCCTTTCATTAGGCTCATTTGATAGAGATTTTTTGTCTCTTTTCGATGACCTAAAATCTTAGTACCCTTATATCAGAAAATTTTTGAAAAAAATGTAAAAAATGTTTATTAAGTTAATTTCACCAATAACATGAATCTAGATATCCGAGATCGTAAAGTATCTCGAATTATTACCCTAAAATAAACAGATGTGCATCTACATAATGTACAAAACAAAACAAATGAACAAAAACCAAAATAAAAAAAATGAAAAAAAATTATGTACGTCTCTTATAAAGTTCGAAGACAAAACGAAATTAGCAATAAAATGGTTTTCATGGCAATAAGTGTTAAAAATGTTCACCATTAACTGCAAGGCAGTGTCCCAACCTATCACGAAAAGCTTGAAAAGAATTTCTGAGCGACCTGGGAGAAATTGCTGCAGCTCCTTTTTGTATTCGTTGCTCTAATTCGGCCAAATTTTGGGGTCGGTTTGTATACACTTTTGATTTTAAATATCCCCAGAAGAAGAAATCGCAAGGTGTAAGATCCGGAGATCGGGGAGGCCACTCCACAGACCCTGTTCTGCCTATCCAACGGGCCGGAAATACCACATTTAAATATCGGCGTACATCTAAATGATAGTGGGGCGGTGCTCCATCTTGTTGAAACCAAAGATCATCAAGATTTGCTTGGCAAGCTGGAATAATTTGCTGATGCAATAATAACGGTCACCAGTTAGAGTACCACGAAAAAAGAAAGGTCCAATTATGTGATCTGCACAAATTTCCAACCATACGTTTAATTTTTGTAGTGTTTGGGTATGATTTTGGATCATCCAATGGGGATTTTCAGCGGCCCAATATCGACAATTATGCCCATTTACATTTCCATTTAAACAGAACGTAGCCTCGTCAGAAAAAACAATATTATTAAGAAAATTTGGATTGTTGTTGATTCGCTCCATCATAAATTCACAAAATTCAACACGTCGATCGTAGTCATTTTCAGATAATTCTTGCAAACAAGTCGGTTTGTACGGATGTAATTTTTCTGAATGTAACATTTTCTGTATTGAACCTTTACTTACGGCATGGTTGAAACTTAACTGACGAGTTGAAATGTTTGGATTTTCTTCGATTTCTATTAAAACATCGAGCTTTCTATCTTCATTTGTCGCAGACCTCTGCGGACCAGTCTTCACCAGATCTTTAACATTGCCAGTTTCCCTAAACCGTTTCAAGGTTTTGCTAACTACTGACTGGGTGATTGGTTCTCGATGTGGATAACGCTCATTAAAAATTTCACATACTTCTAATTGTGTTCGTTTGCCATGCCCATAACCGACCATAATTAAAATTTCTATACGTTCAGTTTCTGTTAAATGAACCATTTTTATTTTACCATGTACCAACAACTTAATTAAATAAACAAACTTCTGTCACAATAAAAGCCTACAATCAATTGTTAAGACAAATGAAAGAGATCTCGGATATCTAGATTCATGTTATTGGTGAAATTAACTTAAGGTCCAAGTGTACCCAAAAAACGTGTGTTGTTTGTTTAATAAATAATATAATAATGTGATAACTTTGGTTTTAAGTTAATAGTCTAGGAATGTTAAAAACTTGCTTACCTAACTTGTTTTGGAAAAAAAAATTTTTTTAATTAAATTATTTCACATGTTATACGTGAAAAATTAATTTTGGAGAAACTGTACATTCAAAATTAATCAAAATAACACCACTTAAGTTTCATAGTATTTCAACTATTTCCCCAAAATTTTAAGAAAATCGTATATCTAGGGACTAAACTATTACCTCCTTTTGCCAAAAAAGCAGGTTTTTTTTTGGCAAAAAGCAGGTTTTTTGGCAATAATTTAGTCGCTAGACATACGATTTTCTTAAAATTTTGGGAAAATAGTTCAAATACTATGAAATATAAGTGGTATTATTTTGGTTAATTTTGAATGTACAGTTTTTCTAAAATTAATTTTTCACGTATAACATGTGAAATAATTTAAATAAAAAAGTTTTTTTTCCAAAACAAGTTAGGTAAGCAAGTTTTTAACATTCCTAGACTATTAACTTAAAACCAAAGTTATCACATTATTATATTATTGATGAAACAGATAACACACGTTTTTGGGTACACTTGGACCTTAATAAACATTTTTTACGTTTTTTTCAAAAATTTTCTGATATAAGTACCCTTATATATAAGATTTTAGGTCATCGAAAAGAGAAAAAAAATCTCTATCAAATGAGCCTAATGAAAGGGTACATCTATTTAAAAAAATTAAAGTGTTATTCATTACGCATTTGTTTTCTGAAATAAAAACAATTGAATGCTATCTTATTATGGAAAATAAAATGTTAAACAACTTTTATATAACAAATTTTTTTATAAAGTCGATATTTACCGAGATATATACTATATTCCATACATAATGGGCACCCTGTATTTACATTCAAGAACTTTCAATCGATAGTGCAGTAAAATTATATCAATTACGGAATGAAAAGTAAATCATGTAAAAATGCATGATCTCTACAGGATATTTACACATTGCAGTCACTGTAAAAATAGATATAAAAGAAATTGTATTAGCTTTACAAAAAAAGCTTCTAAGCCTTTTATTTTGATAAAAAAAACGTTGTTCCAAATGTGTATAGAAATACAAAACTTCCCCATTTAAAAGAAAATTCTCTGAATTCTCTACAATCCCTTTATATTCCTTGTGCAATGGCGAACTGAAACCAAAACACTAAAAACGCGTCGAAATAAGAAAAATTACGACAGCTTTGTAATGTATTCATTTGTTTTTTGTCTGTGGTAAAATATTTTCGTCAAAGGTTACTAGATAAAAGAAAAGAAACGAAACGAAACAATAGTTTGCATTTTTTTTAAATACATACTAGATTATTCTTTAAAATTGATTACAATCAAATAAAAAATGACGCACGGACGAAAACATTTCTTTCTTTCGCGTTCGTTTCCTCCTTGCAAGGCCATATTCAAGGGGGGGTTTAGGGGGTCTGAACCCCCCCGAAACTAAACTTAAAACTAATAAATGACAACAAAATAAAGTTATGTTTCTATTCTGCTTCCCCCCGAAAATAAATTCCCCCAGAAACCCCCCCTGAAATAAATTTCTATAAATAAATTTTCTCGGCCTACTAAGACGAACAAAATTTTAAAAATAATTTCTTTTTCGAAATAAATGTAAGTTGTGAGGGATGTTCCATTCAAAAATCGAGATTTGAAGTTATATCTGGTGAAATCTGAATTCAGACCAAATTTCATCAAAATACACTTAAAAAACAAAAAAGATATAAACTTGGTCTAACAGCTGTTTCACCCTATATAGCCATCTACCCATCTACCTATCCTATGTTGTATCTTTTGTACTTCTATTATTGTTGCCTTGCCTTCTTCTTTCTTCATCGTTCTTGGTCTTTATGATCTTAACCATCATAGTTTCTATTGTCCTCCATTTTTCTTCAGTGATCAATATTTGTGTAACTATGTTTTCTGGTACTGTAAGTGATCTCTAACTCCCTGTGTGCATTGTTGTGTATCGGTGCATTTGTGTCATCACATACACATATCTATCGATATTACTACACTTTATCCTGTATAGATACATCTGCAAGCAGTCCTGCTGCAACTTGAATAGTTTTCCTTGATATCGTCCTGTACGAGCATATAATTCTAATCTCCAACTTTCTCTTTCGCTCTCAAGTATCTTTTTATACTTTTCTGGCGCATACAGCCTGTTCACATTGGAGCTCCATATAGAATAATGGAGTTTAATACAGAAGTTATTGTTCTCCTGAGTCCCACTCTTGGGCCACCCAAATTCGGCATCATTTGATGTCAGTTTTACCTGCTATATTTCTAAACTGGAAACCCATGTTCATATTTCTTCCTATCAGCGTAATCTCCAGATATTTACTCTACACCTCTGATCCTTACTGTGAGGGGTCAATGTGTTTCTCCCTGCCGATATAAGGGCCTCTGTCTTGTGTAAAGCCAGTTCTAGTCTTTTGTTCTGCACCCACTGTTCAATTACTTCTGTCGCTTATTCTATGTCATTTTCGATGCTCTCTTGGTTGTCATCGTGAACCGCGAGTGCTAGTTCGTCCACATAGTTGGGTATGTAGCTCTGTAGTCTCTGACATCTCTTCTTTCAGTACACCGTCAAAATATATATTGCATAGCGTATTAATATAGATCATTTGGTACCCTACATGTCATTTCCATGTTTAGCCCTTCTTCCATTAAAATCACTCTGTCCTCTAGGTAGCTACAGATTTGTGAAAATGGCGTAACATGCAGGTTAAAATTAATGTAAATATAAATTGAATCGCCACCATATTATGCCAACGAAGTTTCTCATCTGAAAGTTGGATAATTTTATTTACTATTTTGATACTCCTACAATTACCTCCAGAGACTCATAGACTGTACGTATTTCTTACTACAAAGCCAGGAATCATTTTTTTAGAGATTTCAGAATTTACATGCCCTTGGTCACCACAAAGACTATTTTCTTCTTTGAAGGAGAATCGTTAAATACTCTTTATGGGGCCTGCAAAGGTATCTTAGTCTATCGAATCTCGTACTTATGGGCCCATAAATATCCAAGTCAGTAATTTCAAAACGTTCCGATAATTTTGTCGTTAAATGTAAAAACCAACAGTTGGCCATGGCATACTTACCTTTACCACAAAACAATAACTCATACATCAAAATAGGTACAAGTTGCTCATGATATTTTTCCAGTTTAATTTTGTAGAAAATCCAAACTTCTATTCAATCCAAATCCAAACATCTCGAAGGTTTTTATTGTCGGTGCACAAACAATTCTTTTTGGAGGGACAGGCGGCTTCTGGCCAAACCAGAATGAGATTTTATATATAAGATTGAAGATTATAATAATATAGAATTGAGATTGAATTTTATAAAACACAGACAGTTGTTTTGGTTTTCGAAGAGTTTGGCTTTAGTAAGCTGTTTGGAGATGGAAGTACCTTACAATTCTATTCTAACGAAGTTACTTTATTTTAATCATTATTGCCGATAGAGTAAATAAATATATCAGCCGTTGCAATCTGTAACCATTCGGATAAGTGAGTGAAGCGAGCGGAGGGCCCCTTCCCTTATCGTGCATTCTGCATACGCCGCTGCGATTTACTCTTACCACTTCCCCCGGGCTCCGCGAGCATCTATAAAACAGCGTGCGTTGGCTCAGTTTAATCAGTTTACTTTCCTGAACTCGAAGAACCAGCGGGGCCAGCCAACCGATCTGCTTTCAAGAAAACTAACAATAAGTTCTCTTGACTGAACAGTAATTCCTTTTCCTTCCCGCCTTCCTACTCTGTCTATTTTCACACCCTTTTCGAGATCTCACTGTGTGTAAACCTGGGGAGAATTCTTTATTCTTTATATCCTTTATTCTTACCGTTCACACCCTTTCCTCACAACGCTAAAGATAACACTCTCACTTTCTTTAAGTGCTTTAGTGAGACAGGTAGACGTCCATGAAGCCATCCAGACAGCATTGGCTTCAACGGCTTCAGCCGTTTCGTGGATTCGTGGAGCAGACCACGTCAAAATAACTGGTGCCCAAGAATTACTGCCGACAACCAAAAACTACGCAGCGCCTTTCGTAAGCAATTTGGCGCCGAGCAGAGATGCTTAATAGTTCAGAGCCCAGACCCAGACGCTTACCAATTCATTACACTATGTTATTGTATTTTAGTCTGTTCGGAGATCTATTGTGGGATATGAGCATATGACAAGGTATACAAAGATGTGTTGTTTTTATATTTGATATTTAGCTTTAAATTTAGTTTTCAATATGCAGTTTTCAAAATTATTCTAAAACTAATGCGATTGCGAACATTAAAAGAAACTGGTGTCTCTGACCCAAGTCCCGGGGTTTTTTGTTGGACCGGGTCCCGGGAAAGATAAATCGAGACACGAAGTTTTTGTATAGGTATTTAAAATATTCAATTAAAATTTTTACTTTAGGATTAAAGTTTTATTTGTTTTAATTTCTTGCAAATTATTAACTTAAAAATGCAGTTCAGAACAAGAATGTTGCTTTACACAGATGGCTTTCCTTTTCAAACCAATATTTTTCAAAAGAGCAGTAACCCGCTATTTAAAAACATACAAAAGAATTTACAACCTGTCTAGTATAAACTATCAATAAAGAGTAAGGGATTACCTAGTTTCAGTAAGAAACTGCCTTTACATATAAGGTTTAGCCATTCATTGAGTAAACCTGTACTTTTCTATTCAATTATATAGAATGTTTTTACTTAAAAATTCATATTGAAATATGATATTGATCACTTTAACAAACCAGTCGTTTTCGTTATAGTTTTTGTAAAGACAATTGGTTGCTTTATAATTATTTATATGTGCTTTTACTACATTTCTGAATTTGTCTCATTTGACTTATCGGTCCACATAAGCGCCCGCAATGGGGGTGCAAGGAGAGTAGCACTAGCCCCCCCTGGATTTTGAACAATTAATATTTTGTAGAACATGCAGTTTATTCTAGGCTTGCCTCCCCCAAGTATGCCGTTTATTCTAGGCTTGCCAACCCTAGCATGCCATTTATTTTAGGCTCCCCCCTCCTATACAAATTTCTGTGGGCGTCTATGTCGGTTCAAAAGGTCAAAACCAATTTATTTGTTATATTTATAAATGCGATGTTTTCAATTTGAAATCATTTTAAAAAATGTAAAAATGTAGAAACGGACCAACGTAACTACATTGTTCAATTTAATTTCAAATTTCGTGTAAGGGTTGAATACTACATAGCGTGCCACATAGCGTGGGCATTTAGAATGCATGCACGGATTGCATCTCAAAAAAAATATTGAAGAAGACATTGCACTTTGTACCTCGAAAAAATTAAAAATGAACAATTAATTTTCAGATTTTACAAATAAAATTTGACAGTACAATACTATACAGGAAAGCTTTTGCCATAAAAGAGAATTTATTTATATACTGCTGTGCTTTTCATTAAATACAGTTAAATATTTTGCAATGGAAACTTTTTGGAGAAAGTGATTAGAGGATTACTTAGTTAAAGCGATTTTAAAAACGAAAATTTCAATTTTTGTGTAGGTTACGTATATGTATATGAAAAATTACTATCAGAGATTCTCGGGACTTAAAAAAAAGTCTCGAGTTCCGGGAATAGAAAAATTGTCGAACACTAATAGAGACCCAATATAACCTAACCATATTTACGATACTTTGAGGTTTCCATATTTTGCTGAGGTGCAAAAATAATTTAATAATGATTATAGTAACCTTTGCTAGATATCAAATTAAACTAAAGAAAATTATTATCATTATTTCCCATTTTTTCGACAGAAACTTAAAGGTTGGTTAAATTAAGCCCAAAAGATTTTTTAATGAGTTTTTAATCAACTCCATTAAAGTTAATCATAACATTATTTTAAAGCTGTTAATACGACTGCTAACAATTTCATTGAATCAATCAATAAATCAACTAATCGTATGTATAATTACTAAAGTTGACCTCAACGCAATATTACGGAAATGGGGATGTATTTAAATTAGAAAGGGCGTCGCGCGCGCGAGAGAGATCTATCTGTGAGTCAAACTCCTACATTGGTATTTCATTTGGCGGCGAGATCAAAGAGATGATCACAGCACGTACGGATGGTAATACAAGAATCTGCAATTTATATTACCGACCACACATCGTCATCATTGTCTTTCAATTTTGGTAACTGTACATTCTTCGTTGTGTACCAGTATTATACAATGCCTATTTATAAATCTCTTCGAGTTTTTGGGTGGGTACCATTACCATCTACCATCAAAATGAGTAAATTTACCAAATATACGTATAATGAGCTTGCTCCCATTTAAAATTTAATATACTACATTAATTTACATAATATTTATGTACATACAAAATAACTTAATATATACTAAAAACTCCCCTTGACAATGAGGCATGAAAATTGCAAAGGCTGTATGACTCTTAAAAGTCACCTTAATTGAAAAATAAGCACTTGGGATCAAATTACGCGCTCGGATGTGAAACCTATACTCAGAGTGCTACCTAAATACACACAAATAGTAAATTTCTTATGGAAATTGCACAAGTGCAGCTTTTGGCTTAAAGGCATCTTCAATAAATTACATTATATGAGACGATTTTAACATATATGATGGATCGCTATCAACTAAAATTTAATTTAAAAGGAGTTAAAATCTAGATTTTTCAGATGTCAAGATATCAATTTTGGAGTTCATTTATGTCAACAAACTAAACAACTGTCATAAACTTCCTTCCTTACTCACTTCCTTGAAGAGATTATGCAGAAATCCCTGTCTATGTGAAAGAATGCTCAGCTTGATCCTACTACAAGACCAATGGTATATTGAGCGAAATAAAAGCTCTCTCAGGAAAGACTGAGTTATGAATTGATTGTTGTTGATCTATTTTACATTTAAGTTACTGTTTTATTAACATCAGTTTTCCAACCCTTAAATTTAGAGCGACACAATCTATAGGAATTCATTTCAAATCTCCCGACAACACAACCGTATGATCTCTCCCGATATTAAGCCACAAATTGAATTAAATAAAAACTGATTGTAGATGGTCCACAAACAACGAAACATAAAGGGAAATACTTCTTTCGTAGAGATATCAGAATTAGAAGTCACACGATAATTTCGACTAAAAAACCTGCATACGAACCTGCATATCTCGACATACACGTATTCTCCCCTCTCCTCCTTCTACCATAATTCTGCCTTCCTCATCTCGACACATAGGCAGATGAAGTTGCTGGTTACTAATCTGGAAATAGATTTTCTAAATTTATACACGTTCAGTTGTGAATATTTTTTGGTTTAAAGGAGTAGGAGGATTGACTAGGAGAAATTTCACTAGACAGTCTAAGAAAGTTAAATCCCATCCGTCTGCTAAGTTTTGTTTATATGAGTCTATGATTAATCAAGTTGTGGATCTTTTTGTTTCTTCGACCACCAATTTGCTAAAATGTAGCCAGATTTTGCAAGATTATATCTGGGCACTCCCTAGACATTTGACAAACACCCCACTGAATGTCATTCTCTCTGAATTGCAAAAGTCCTACTTCATAGAGGTGTTCGGAAGAACGATCTTTACATAAAAATTTTCACACTTTCTCCCTCTCTTTCAATGATCAACGATCTTCACTAACCATATTAACTATACAGAGAATGCAACTCTCTAGATTGAATCCACGGTATGTATCAAGAAAATCGATCCATTAATGGTTGCGATTTGTTCTTTAGCCTTAGATTGGGCTGTTTTTATTGAAAGTGAGCCAAAATGATTCATTAAAGTTGAATGCTAATTTAAGTTTGTTAGATCAACTTTTACTTGTTTTTTGAATATAACTCAAATCTAAGAGGGGATCAAAAATTTAGAAGATTCCAAACAACTCTCTGCCTCAATTAGACAAAAGAGCTTACCATTGAATCTTTAAAATATGTTTCTGCTAAACACGTAAACCCTAGTTCGAAATTTCTTTGAACATAAAGAATGAAACAATGAACTCTAATTCCAACCTTCCAAACGTAAACCTACACATTTTGAAACGAAATAGATTTCAGTTAGCTCCATTGACATCGACAGTAGTTCGCTTGTAAGGTGATTCATTGATTTGTAATTACAATTTTGTCTGTACTTCGAACTCTTTAAACCTTTTGTCAGTAGTTTTATATGCTCAATCTTTGTATATTACTTCATAAGGTTATATACCAAACAAACTATGTAATCATGATCACTTGGCATAACCAAAAAATCTTATTACATCTAAAGCCCTGCCACAATATTGTTAGGAGCAGACTGGGGATGCTTTTGAGATGTACTTCTCAATTTATTCTCAATTATTTTCCAAGTGCAGTCACTTGAACTACTAAGATCTTTTGTGTCCAGACTCACAACTTTTAATTAAAGAACTGACTCAAAAGTTACAAAATGCAACAATATTAATACAACAAAAATTAATTAAACATTAACAAATAGAGTGTGTTAGAATTCAAGTGTGGAAAGGCCTTTATTACAAAACTAGTATAAAAGCTTTGCAACAGCCCTTTTTGCAAATGGGTTGTGCATATTTCTTATAGATTAATACTCCAAATTAATGAAAGCTTTTAGACAAAACGTAGCAAAATTTCCAAATTTTTCGAATTTTCAATAAATGTTTCACAGCTCACATAACTAAATTGTCATTATTTCGGAGGATGCTTATTTACATCAGAAAAAGTTAAGCAAATTTTGCCAAAACAACTGACTTGACTCATCTGAGCAGAATTTTGAAGAAACGTTTGTTTTTTTAGAACAAAGCAAGAGAATAATTTATTCTGAGTAGTTATTCTGAAGCAAATCACTTTTTAATCTATTGGGGGCTCAATATAAAGCCTTATATAGTAATATAGCCATATACTGTCCTAAACTACGTTTATCTATCACTAATTAACTAAATCAATAAATAGTACGGCAAGCGTTATTTTAAGGCATCTTATAAAATAATCACCAGGGTCGCCCTTTCGGGGTCATGAATTAAGATACGCTCAATTAGCGCACAGTTGCTAATACAAATGCTACCAGTACGCACTGATGGGAGCGAGGTTACTATCCATCCTCTACGACTTATCCAGCCTAGTACAGGAACTATATCCCCTATGACTCCTAGTCCAGCTTCGGATTTTCCCCACACGTAGTGGGACCACTGCCCGACCGAATTCAACCTCAATGTAGCTGGGCTTGGAAGGATACGCCACTCGGATCTACCAAGTTATAAAGCTTGGTGTCACCCTGTCAGTGCTTCTTTTAATTCCACTGAAGTAGAATCCCGGTATATATCCGTTAAGGTGAAATTGACTTGAACGTGAGAGGCTGTATATTCGTCACACTCCTTAAGCGTAGTGGTTTTCGGCGATTTCTGTGGATCATACGACTGAAACTGCACAGTTATAGCATGATCCACATACTTTCCTCTCCAAACGCAGCTACTTTGTGGCGTGCAGTTTTCCACTGACCGGGGTTCCTCTCCTCCTAATCGGGATAAACTTCACTTGATTCTCCTCCATCGACTAGCGAGTCGATTTATCCGACAAATATGGTTAACCACTCCAGATCTTGTCTTAGATCCTAGTGTAAACACGACTGCCTGGTCGTTCACTCTAATACTGTCTTAAACTGTGTTAAACTTAAATACTGTGTTAACATGTAAGATAGGAAATTAGAGAGAAACTACGTCAACGATTCGTACAAGATTGATGATTCTGCTAATATTTGGCAACACGACAATTCAGGAAGTAATAAGCAGAGCAGACCACACGGCGCTTGCCCATAGAACTGGTCCGAGCTCTCCTATCCCAGGCTTGTCCGGGCTACGGTTATTAATGTACTAAAAAGCTTAGGTTCGCCGTATAGGCTTCCAGGATCAAATGTGTGGTAGAGATACGCGCAAGTGTTCTCAACGATTACTCATAAACGTTTCGGAGGAAGCGTTGCTAACATGAGAACCGGTGTGGGTGGATTCGATTCTTACCTGAGAAAAGGTCATCTATGGTCACCGTGAGGAACCCGCTGTTTGACTGAATCTTAAGGAGGAGAATTGAAGTGAGGTTTATCCCGGCAAGGTGGGTATTTTATGGCCTAAATGGGAAACCGCATGCCACCAGGTATTGTGCTCTGGATGCTATTCGGATCACCATATGACCTGTTACTAGTATGGGTACAGCTCTAGAACCTCTACCTTAAAGGAAGTTGATGCGAAAAGGGGTATCATAGCCTCTCAATCTGACTTCAAGACTCTCAAGACAACTTCACCTGAAAGGGTACATACCGGGGGTCTATTTACGTGTAGACTTGAAAACGAAGCTCTGTTGAAGGCATACCAGGCCCATAACTGGGAGATCGGAGTGGGAAACAACAATGGTCGAACATTGATCCCCAACTAGTATTGGGGACTAAATACTTACAACACACTAGGGTGGGTGGGGCAGACCTCACAACACCTGCCCAATGAACTGGTCCGAGCATTCCTATCCTAGGCTTGTCTGGGGAACGGCTATTAAGTACTAAAAGCTTAGGTCCCCCGCCTAAGCTTCCAGAATAAAATGTGTGGTAGAGTTACACGCAAGTGTTCTCGACGATTACTCATAAACGTTGCGGAGGAAGCTCTGCTAACATGAAAACCGGTGTGGGTGGATTCGATTCTTACCTGGGACAAGGTCATCTATGGTCACCGTTAGGAACCCGCTGTTTGACTGAATCTTAAGGAGGAGAATTGAAGTGAGGTTTATCCCGGTTCAGAGGGGTAAATCTGGACCTATGGGAAACTGCATGCCACCAGGTACTGATTCGAACAGCTATTAGGTTCACCCTATGACCCGATACTAGTTCGGGTACTGTGATCGGAAGAAGCTGCAGAACTTTACTCATAAGGAGAGTGATGCGTAAAGGGGTACCATAGCCTCTTACTCTTAAGACAACTTCACCCGAAGGGGTACATACCGGGGGTCTATTAACGTGTAGACTTGAAAACGAAGCGCTGTCGAGGGTACACGAAGCGTATAACTGGGAGATCGGGGTGACAAAACCATTCCTGCCACAATTGAGGTTGAATCCGATCGGGTAGTGGTCCCAAACTTTATAAGCTGTGGGAAAGTCTGAAGCTGGACGAGGTACCATCTCCTAGGAGAGGGTGCCGAAGGGTGAGCACGTTTATTGCTCCGGTACTAGCCTGGAGAGCTAGTAGAGGATGGATAGTAACCTCGCTCCAACCAGTGAGTTACTGGTAGCATTGGACGGGTAGCAATGCGCGATAATTGAGCGTATCTCAATTCGTGTCTTAGATAAAAGACGGATCGGAACACCCGAACGTTCATCAAAAATTGTATAATAACACCAAACGTTCAAATACGGCCTATATTATAATAGAGATGATAGGCTATAAGGTTCTGCAAGACTGAATTAACTACGATCCTTGGACGATTCCGTTCGTAGTGCAGTTAGTTCGTTTCGTACAAAATTGATGATTCTGCTAATATTTGGCAACAAGACAATTCAGGAAGTAATAAGCAGAGCATTCTCCTTATTTGTAATCTTAAGATGCTTGTAGCAAAAAGTATGTTGAATTCTGAAGTCATAGTTATTTGTTCTTGGAGTAGATCTACCAAACGCCCTATTTTGGGAGGACATGTCCGAAAATATATCATTCTGTCCTCCGTCCTACTCTTGTGAAGAAACATTAAAAATGCCCTACTTTCAAGTTTTTTGTTTAAGCTATATGATTTGTAATGGAATTTTATTCATTTGCAAAAAGAATAATTACTCTACAACTTAAGCCGCGTCTGTGCAATGCGTCACAGAACATAAGCAAAAAGCGTTTCTATTTTTATTCGATAATGCGTTATATGCGAGCACCAGACGATGGCCGGAGAAACTAGGTACAGGAGGGATGAGAAATTCACTTGCTGTCTTGCCATTATCCGTTGTTATAGTGCGGTTTCAGTTACCCGTTAAATTTGAAAATAACTGTTGAAAGTTAAGATTAAAAATTATTTCTTCTTTTTCAGAAATAACTTATAAAAATCAAAAGTGTCTTTTTGTTTTACTTTTGTCCTCTTATGTCTTGTTTTGGTGGAATTTCTGACCAGAAATTGTTTTATTTTTCTATTTGGTAAGCCTATCTTCTCTGGTAACTCATTGCCTTCATGACAGCATTTATGTATCTACATAAACAGCAGATGAGTTTATTTGTATTGATTAAAATAATAAAAATATAAATTAAATATTTATATATTAATTTTAAAATGTAGAAAAAGGGGAATCATTTTCAAGGGAAAACCCCGTTTAAAATTCATTATCATTGTATTACACTAAATTATAATACATGATTAACAGGTATTGATTGAAAACCTTTTGCTTAACATTTTTATAAGGTAAAACATAAAAATGATATTTTCAATTTTATTACATTATTACACTTATCTTATCAAGTGCTTGTTTCTTTCAAGCAGATACCTGAATGATTTCAGGTCAACCTCTCCCTTCAGAGTTCTTACATATTTAATTGGCATTCTAAATATCCTATATAAGAATTTGCTGTGTGTTAAGGGGTCAAAACTCTGTGTGCTATTAATTATAATAGCACATTTCTGAAAATTAAAGTATTTGGAAGCAATAAATTTAAATTTATGATTTTAAAGAACTTTACGAACTGAAAATAACAAGAATGAACATCTACAGTGCGTCCAGAAAAATAGATATGCAAAATAAACTATTCGGCTGATAATATTTAGCCTTCGAGAATGCCTATTTCAGTTCCCGTTGTTTATGTCCTAGTTGACCGTTTTATGAACATACTACACATGAGGTTCAGCATAACGTGTCACACGTTGTTTTATCAGGGAAATTGTTAATCGCAAGTTAACTGCATAGCATAATAATTAAACTAGCAAAAGTTGATATATAATAATCTAAATATTTATTTAAACTTTTTAATTACATTTATGACTATAATTAATTAAATCAATTTATTTACATCGTTATTTTTCATCAGTTTGATAATTATAAGTTTTCACTGTATTAGTGGTTTATACACTACTACTACTACTAATTGTTTACTATAAAACTAGTAATTAGAAGTCATGTAAACCATAAATTAAAATATTAATAACAAAACAGATAGCAAGCATAACATTAGTTTATTGATAAACACCAACAAAAAGTCTAATATAATTAAATAAAATCAAGCTTTTAACTCGCTTATTATACACTATAAAGAATTAGGAAAAAAAAGTTTTTTAATCACAAAGGAAGCATAAAAAACACAATTTCTTTTAAAAAGTAAATTAGCATGCTGATTATAAAGTATAAGTTTAACTACTAATTAACCTCAATAACACATATCACATTGTACATATTATAAACTTCTTGGAAATGAACAACATATCGACATTTACTTCGTTAATGTTAAGTGATCGTTAAGTGTTTGCACGAAATATTAGTATAAGTACAGTACCAAGCATTAAATATGACATAACAGTGCTAACGGTAACTTGTAAAAATAAGAGCTATCATAGAACGACCTTCGATAAATTGTAAACATACCAATTAAAGTATTAAATAAGAATCTAATAATTATATTATTATTTTATTACATATTTCCTTTTACATTATCTTCAAAAATGGGAATTTCAAGGTCGATTAATCTAATATTCTACACAATCTTAGTGTAGGTTAGGTTAATTATCATCAGAATTTGAATCGATGAATATTAGACTGAAGTCTATTGTTGTTCGGCATATATTGGGAGAACACTTCGAAATTTTGACATGAGATTAAAGAACACGTACGTTGTTACAGAAATAAACACCCTGAAAAATCTAATTATATCAAACACCGTTTAGAACATAGGCTCCTCAAAATAATAATAGATTCCTACATTTTTTTAATAACAAACGCAAATTAGACATTTTAGAAGCTTTTGAGATCTACAAACACAAACTCAGGGTACCTTTAATGAATGAACAGATTGAACTCAGTAATTCTCCGTTACTGGAAGTGTTTGATATTTAACTCTGATTATTAATTTTATCTTTTTATCTAGTTACATATTTTGTGTATTTACCTTAGCGACGTGTTTGTTTATATTTATATTACCTTTGATAATGGCAGCTTAGCTGTCGAAACAATATTCTCAGGTTATAATTTAATAAATAATGTGAAACTTTTTATTAACTTTTATTTATTTCATGAAGTCTATTCTTTGTAAACTTCAATTTAACCTCATTCAAAAAGAGAGAAATAGAAAAATTGAAGTTCTGAAAACGACTATCAAGAGTATGAGTTGGAGACATGGAGATATCAAGGTGTGGACTATCATGTAAGAATTTTCATCTAGTTGCGATTTATTGAAAATAATTCATTGAGTTCGGAATATCTTGGAAACATGAGCTTAAATTTATTTTGGTACTATAAGTAAAATTGCAGTTGGTTCGACATTATGGAAGTACTAACATTTAGAAAAAGCTACGCTTGAAGTTCGTTCTGGCTCAAAACTACCTGTACTTCTAAATGGGAGTATAAAAACGTCATCCGTGAGTTGACGGGTAGGTTTGGAAACACCGCTAACTTAATGCTGGTGCCAACGTCACTCGTCTTGGAATTGCCACACGCTGCTGCCTCAGGTTGCTCCGCTACCATAGGCTGCCACGCCCGCCTCCTACCTATATTGGCCCTCTTGCAGAGATTTTCAGCTATTTATGCAGCTTTTAGAAGCTGCACAGGGCTGTAGAGAAGGTATGCAGGACTGCACACGCTGTTTAAAGCTGTACAGGAGCTATTTAAAGCTGTTCAAAAGCTGTACGAAGGGATGTCACATCCAACTATTATCCGCTGATGACATCATCGACCGGATTTCACAGCTTGATTGAACTCTTATCAGCTGATGAAACCAACGTTTTTCAAACTCCATGTAAATCTTCAGAAGAAAATGCGACCGTGCTCTTATAATAGTTTAACTACTGACTAGATAGACCAAGACAAACTAACAGTTTAGATAGAAAATCTTAATTCGAACTCGCTGGAGTAAGTTTAATATACCTTTCAAAACGATTAATTATTCTCCTTCTGTTCTCTTACGGATGCCACCTAATACAAGATTTTGCAGTCCTAGGAGTCTGCTGCCAATGATAAAGCTATCACTTTGTTGTTACATTTTTCCCATTTTCTCCCAGCTATTTTGATCTGTTTAGGGAAATAAAGGTCTTAATTGTAGGAGTTCAGTGTATTAACGACTGCGGTATAAGAAATAAGAACTTCTAAAATCATTTCTTTGATCCCCAAACTCCCAAATCCCATAAATCCAGAATTAATTTAACGTAAATTACTGGACCAGTACCGCGGTACAAGATCTCTGCAGACATTAGAGGCGGCTAAACACCATATCGAGAGATGTAAATGTCCAGGAGTTTTACAGTTCTACTTATAATAACATTGATATGAGCCATTTTATGTGCTATTTGCAGCGCTTCTTTGTAAGAAAACAAGTGCCGGTACTCACATCTTGTTAATCTTTTATTAAAAAAATTATTTGATCCGCGTTGACCAAACATCAAATTTTCAAAAGTTACTTTTAAAATTTGAAAAATCCGCCGAAAAAAGGTGCCGGAACACCGTCTCGGTGCGGTCTATGGCAAAAAAAGCACTGGCCACATGTATGGTTTTCTGCAAACAAGTTAAGGTACAGCACAGCGGTACAAGGCACTTGCGAACATTAAAGGAGATGTACGGCTTTGAGTACAATAGAGGTGACTAGAGGGCATATTGAGAAGTACAATCGTCCAGTAATATTACTATCCGACTTCTGACACTGTGGGAAGGCGATTGATGTACCATATTACTGGTATGATATGGTCACAGGTGACCTTTTTGCATGGATTCTTGGGGGACGGGCATGGAGTGGGAATCAGAATGCTTAAAGTTGTTTTATTGAACATCTGTGATGATTTAGATTTTCGATGAATATTTATGGAGTCTTAGGTGGTAAGGAAGAGTGGGATAGTTGTTGTATTGGGTGGTGTTTTTGAACTGCTTAAATCATAGGAATTCCAATGGTATATATACCATGGGAGAACTTGCGTATTTTCATTATTTTCTGCTCTTAACTTATTACTAGCATTTTCTAGTTTGCCCTCACTAGTGATGGGTAAATTCCCGGAATTTATTTTTTGGGGAATATTCCCGAACTTCCCACTTTATCGGGAATTTATATTTTTGCGTTAAAAAGGGTACATCATAGAGAAATTGTTCAAAAAAAGTTCAATTCACTACACGTCAATGCACATCAAAAATAAATGTACACTAAACGCGTTAACTTAATGCTAGAACCGGCCACGTGTTGGCAACAGGTTTTAGCTTGTAAAATTGTATTACTATCGAATGCAAAAGTTTTGAGCCCTGAGTTTGAATGCACATAGCAAGAGAACTAACCGCTCGAAATAATTAAATACACAAACAATTAGATAGACATTTTATTTTTGTATAAGATAGTAAATTTGTAGAATTATCTGAGTTTTGGTTTTTGTCCGGTCCTTTTTGAAAAAGTCCGGTTTTTGGAAGTTTTGACGTAAACCGTGTCTTTAATAATTAATATTTCAATAACTACTCTACAGAATTAAATGTAATTTTATATGCAAGTAGCTAATAGTATTTTATGTATGTGGAAATTTTTGTAATTTGATATATGTATTATTTCTCAAGTTATTCTTTGAAATAGAGGCAAGATATATAAAACACTGGTAGATCAACTCCCCTATGCTTGCCATAATAAATTTTTCGCCCAAAATTGAAACGAGATCATTAGTTCGAAAGACGCCGCTAGATGCCGCAACAGTGAAACCGTGAGTGTCAAACCAAACCACATGTGTTAACCTTCAAAATTTATTAAGCTTTTTTAATAATAATAAAATTTATATTTTTATTATTGTCATTCGAGAATTTAATTGATGTTTCTTATGCAGCTTTGTTTCTGTTTATTATAATTAACAAGCCAGAATTAATAAAAGATAGTGCGTTCTCAAATATACAGGTAAGTATAAATGAACACTTATTATTATTTCTAAACTAATTTTTCTGGTTTGTTTTCGATAGCAAAACGCCATTCGTATCATGTGATAAATTTTACCAGTAAATAGTTTGATGTTTAATTGTTCTATTAAAATTGCTCGTTTTAGGGATTCCACCTTTCTGTATGTGGCTAATGGTAATGGAGTGAGGGCCATTATGTATTTCTCAATCACAATATAAGGTATTTAGAAAATCAGTTGTCAAAATGTAATTTTTAAATTTATCATAAAATGAAATCGCTTTAATCTAAACCTCTTATATTTTCAGGGACATTGCATGGAAGGTCGTATGGATTCTCATGAGTGTGACTGAGGTTCTTAAAATAACTTCAAAATTTGGTTACCAGAAAGAATTTTGTTTCCAAAATATGAATATGTCTGTACTACAGTGTCAAACGAATCTTTACGTACATTACATTTATGTTTAGATTTTATTGTAATAGTGATCGATGTCGACTTCACTTTCCTTGCCAGACCACAATTGGTCTGATATATCATTGATTTCGTTGTTGTCATCATCGATGGCCATATTTTATAAATGTTTGTAATTAAATTTTTCAAAAATATAAATATTTCATGGATAGTTTTGCTGTAATTGATCTTGTTTGTTACAGAGTTAGATGCTCAATAATATAATTGTTATCAAGTCAAAAAACTATTGCTTTTCAGTACAAAAGTCTGTGTTCTGTTGCTGTATTTAATATTTTTGTCCCTTTCACATGTGGACCATGTTTATATTGCTATTTAGCTTCTTGTTGCCATAAAAATTATGCTGAGATGTGTGCTTTATTGCTATTAATTACCAGTAACAGTTTTACTTAACCTGCTTAATGCATATAATTAAAAACATGTTTAAGCGTTAAGTATATATAATTCAACCTATACCTACTCTTTTTTAATACTTGAAATCTTTAGAGCGTCTAATAGGTTTGAATTTCGCATATAGATGTTTTTATAGTGGCACACAAGGTCTTTACTTGTTAATAAAACTCCTGTTGCATCAATCCATGCTTGCAGTTTATCTGCTTTCCGTAAAATATTACAAAATAATTGATGAATTTAATTACAATTCTCAAAAGAAATGTTTGCATAGGTCAATTTGTATTCTTATTATTTAAGTTAAATGAAAATAAAAAAAGATGTTACCTTAGTTTGCTGTAAAAAATAAAATTTCAATTTAGTTTTATTACCAAAGATGTTTTAAATAAAGAAGAGTCACAATTTAGCATTTTAATAGTGCCAAAGAATCTTGTACCTCTATCATCATGAAAAAGTTTATTTAATTTGTATTACAAAAAATATGCCAAAAGTAAATATTCATTATTACAAGTTATGTTGCTGTAGAATGACAATCATGCTTCGCACGTCGCGCCATCTATCAGAAATTTAGCTCGCGTCAAAATTGGTTGACGAAATGACGCCGAGTTGACATACCATATGTTATATATATCTTGAATAGAGGATAATGCATTCTGGTGTTCTGGAGCCTTAATAAAACAAATACGACAAGAAATCTTGAAATTATTCACGAATTAATTAATAAATAATTCTTTAAAAATTATTTTAAAAATATTCACGAATTCATTAATAAGTAATTTTTTAAATAATTACTTATTGATTAATTCCTAAATATTTTTAAAATTTCTTAAGATATTTGTTGTTTTATTAAAAAATACTATCTTTTGTAAAAAAATTATTGATTAGGGCACCAGAAGACCAGAATGCATTACCCTCTATTTCATAAAATAACTTGAGAAATAATGCAGATATCAAATTACTTTTTTTTCAATTTCAAATTTCCACGTACATACAACAGTATTAGCTATTTGCATATAAAATAACATTCAATTCTGTCAAGTAGTTATTAAACTATTAATTATTATTAAAGACACATTTTACGTCAAAACTCACAAAAAAACCGGACTTTTTGTAACATAATTCACAAAAATTCAAAAACTTAAAATCCGAGAATTTTACAAATTAACTATTTTATACAAAAATAAATTGTCTAACTGTTTTTGCTTGAATTAATTTGAGAGTTTTTTTGCTATGCGCATTCAAACTGTACGGTGTACGCGTTGACGCTTGTTTATTTGCGTTTCACTTACTGGAGTATAAAAAATAAATTTCCATTTTTCGGGAATTTATCGGTGATTTTTATAAATTCCCAAAATAAATTCCCGACGGGAAATATTCCTCACCGGGAATATTCCCGTCGCCCATCACTAGCCCTCACCAAAGTACACACTTATAACAGTAACAGTCTAAATATTAAACGATTTTATCATTTCCCAAAAAGTCATAAAATGTGGCTGTCAATACAAGATCAAACTCCTTGTCAAATTTGGACCATAAATAATAATTATAAATAGTGCCAGCAGAGTCTCAACTTAAGCAACTCAATCTTGATGAATAACTTAATGCGCTGCATAAAACACAGTTATATATGCATTTGAAAGCAATAGCAGAATATTACCATTTAGAGAGTGTAATTTTCATGAATGTAATTTAGTTAATAGATTTACATATCATCATGAGAGGTAGTGTAATTAAGAAAAGTGGGTGATCTGGTCGCAAGGCAAAAATAATGACGAAAAAGGTCAAAAAGATTCCAACATTTATTTAATAGTGGGCACTTTCATACCCTTTCTTGTTCGAATGGAATCTTTTGTTTTGCAGTAATTAGCCACATTACACTGTTTTAAATTATTATATAAAAATTGAAAGGTATGATTAATTACAATTCAAACAAGGTTAGTGCAAAATTTTTAGTTATAACTCGTTAAATAACAAAAGTTATTAATTGTATAAATACGAGGGTGGTTCAAATATAAACCGGAATTTTTGAATAAACGCGCGAAGAAGTTAGTGTCGTTAAAGTGGCTGTACTGGATGTTAGATTGGTCTGTTACAAAGCGTAGAGAACAGCTGGGACCGCGTAATTTCGCTTGTCAGTGTAGTTGTAGCCATGAGTGAGAAGGACGTACCAGTGTCTGTTGCGCAACGCATTATTATTCGTTTTTTGGTCAAAAATAATGTAAAAACCGCGGAAATTTATCGGAAATTGCTCGAGCAGTTCGGGAATGAGTGCCTCTCCAAGACTCAAGTGTATGATTGGTGTTCCGCTTTTCGAAATGGCCGAGAAGTGGTGGCAAACTTGCCACATGCGCGGCGCCCCAAAACAAGCGTTACCGATGAGAACGTCTGCGCTGTAGAAAAACTCATTTTGGGAGACCGACGCATTACTGTACGCGATATGGCTGCACAAGTGGGCATCAGCATAGGCAGTATTGAGCAAATAATTCATGAACGGCTCGGTTACCGCAAAATATCAGCCAGATGGGTGCCAAGACTTTTGAATTTTGACCAGAAATTCACACGCTGGGAAGTTTGCACGCGTCTCCTGCAGCGATATGCAGACGAAGGAGACAATTTATTGCAGCGCATATTCACCACAGACGAGACTTGGGTGCACTACTATACTCCGGAGAGTAAACGCGCGTCTATGGAGTGGAGGAAGCAAGAGGAAGGCGCGCCAGTTAAAGCGAAGGTTACACTGTCAGCGGGAAAGGTGTTGTGTACCGTGTTTTGGGACATGAGAGGAGTAATTGCGGTCGATTTTCTCACTGAACAACGAACTGTGAACGCGCAGTATTATAGTAACCTTCTAAAACACACGATGAAACCTGCCTACAGATCGAAACGACGCGAGATTCCAATCCGAACTGCGATATTGCTGCAAGACAACGCCAGACCGCATACAGCTCGGCTTACGATGGAAACATTGCACGAATTGGGTTGGGAAACACTGGAACACCCTCCTTATAGTCCCGATTTGTCGCCATACGACTATTATTTATTCGGTCCATTGAAAGAGGCACTTGGCGGACAGCTATTCAAAAGCAATGCGGAGGTAGAATATTTCGTGCGCGAATGGTTACGTGACAAGCCGAAAGATTTTTACGAAAAAGGCATCCTAAAGCTTCCGGAGAGATGGCAAAAGTGTGTAGAGTGTGTTTAAGTTTATTTTTATAAATATTAATAATAATTATTATAACTGTCATTAATCATAAAATAATTATAAATATTTATAGATTGAAAGAATAGTAGATTACATACCGAGGCGGGAAGTGTTTCATTCCTGTCGAGAGCTAAGATAGCTCACCGAGGGCCCAGGCCCGAGGTGAGCTAATGCTCGAGACAGGAGGAAACGTCCCGCCGAGGTTTGTATACTATTTTATTCGGAATCATCATATTTTTTAACAAATAAATAATTATTTACAACTGACAACTGAAGTGACAAACTTGACCTAATAATGCACCCGCCCTCTACCGAGCAAACTACGAACTTACAACAGGTCGGGAATGATCACATTCCTGACCAAGAGAGGGATAACAGGTAGGGAATGATTACATTCCTGACCAAGAGAGGGAATTAAAAGTAAGTTAGGAATGGTTAATTTCCCACCCTCTGAGGCGGTTAGGAATGCACATATTACCATATGATTCCGAATAAAATCAATATAATTTAAGGAAACAGCGCTAATTAGGATATAATGTGTCCATCATTTGTATGTGTATGTCAAAAGTAATAAGTGTAATTTAAGTCAGCTTAGTTGACGTGTTATTGACTGTACTTTATTGGCAATTTCTAAAGGTCTCATGAAGAAGGTGCTCACAGGTTAAAATAAAATGAACGCACTCTACAGATGAGCTCATAGACAGTGGCGGGACAACACCTAAATTGGACGTGGGCAAGATGAGTTTTGCGAGGCCCCCTTTCGATTGCAGGCCGCATTCCTAAGGTGACCATACGTCCCCGCCTTACGGCTGGACAGTTCTGATTTTTAACAATTTGTCCCGCATCCCGCTTTTAAAAATATACTTTTTGCCACTTTACAAAAAAAATTAAAATATACTAACAGGGTGTCACTAATATAATTTAATGTAATGTGAGTACAAGGTGCTTAAAATTTAAAATGCGATTTCTCGAAAACCAGCAGGAAGCGACCACATGTTGATAAGGAAAATATCTTCTAAATCATTACAAGGTTTGTAGTTATATTAGTAACATCCTGTATACATACGAGGTGTGTAAATTAAGTAATGAGACTGGCAACGTAGCGTTCGATCTGGCGACACTTGGGACGCTGGATTTGGAGGAGCGGCTGGTGAACATGTGATACGCCTTTAGTACGAGTTTGAACTCTCTAAAGTCATTTGGTTGTCCGTAGCGATTTTTTTCGTGAAACAGTTTTTTCTAGTGCGTTCTAAAAATGAGTGACATCAATTTCGAGCAACAGTGTCGCTTGCGTTGTGCAAATAAATCGGTTTATTTCGGCTGATGTCATTTTTGGCGTGGTGAATTTAGTTACCGACCAGCATTTTTAAACTATATAATTTTTTTTATTTTTACAACACCACCGTTGTGGCACCACAGTGCTAAGACCGCATAATAAATGGAAATGTATATAGGGTACTAGAGATGACGGACGTGCTCAAACATTATACTGTTTGAGCACAGCCGTCACCTCTTGTGCCAAAACTACATAGGGTTTGTACTTTAGATATACAACAAAAATTCTCGAGCTCTCTGGACAACTAAATGATGACGAAGTGGGGATGTTAATCCGGTTCCATGCGGTATATCAGTAGTATTTTGGGAATATGATTATATTATTATATTACAGAACAAAACAATAATATACTCGTAATACAATAAAGAGTCCATACCAAACCGCCCTCTCGTCTTTTAGTACCATCTTGCCCAACGGAAAGTCCTCTTCGCCCAATTTTTGAAATGTATCACATCGCCCAAATTACCACGAGGGACACAATGCCCAACAACGCCACTTTTCCCACCTTTTCACTAGGGACATAACGTCCACCTTGACTACTTTGCCCAACTTTAGTTTAGACTCACAACGCCCAAAATAGAACCACAGCACCGAAAATCTGAAGTTAAAACTAGGTTAATGCAAACATAAAGTGTTGAATAATAGTAGCGACCTTGTATGACCACAATTTAGCAATTTAACATCAGATATTTATGTCAATTACAAATTACGTTTTTGTGCAACCGTACAAAAAGTGCACACTTCGCATAAGCAATACAGGTAGCGAAATCTAATTTCGCGGTCGTTGCTCTTAGTAACAGCCGCGAAGTAAAAAATGTTTGTATACCTTGTCCGCGAAATTCTTTAGCGTTCTCGAGATTGTTATGCCTCGGCAGCAAGAGGTTCCATTTTGCGCGTTGTGGGTCTATACGGGAGTTTGGCGAAGTGATCGTGTTGGGCAATGTGATATATTTCAAAAATTGTGGGCGAAGTCCGAGTTTCAGAATAAATAGTATTTTTTATATCGCGGTGCGAGGCCCCCTTGGGACGCGAGGTATGGGCGGTGGCCCACATCGCCCACGCCTTGCCAAAATATTACATTTGACTCGTTACACAACGCACGGCGGTAAACATTTGCGTTTTTGTCGCCGATCGTCAGCGGTAGTAAACGTACTTTTGCTGCCGCCGAAAGTAAGACTTATGAAAATAAGTTTCCCAAAGAAGAGCCATAGTAACACTCTCCAAGGCAAGCTAAATTAAATGATCTCTCAGTAAATAAAAAATAAATAATATAATAATAGTCCCCTTCTCAGGCCATGAAGGCCCATTGGGGTATAGCAGGGTAGGCTGCTATTCTTGAGCCGTTCGGTACTCAAGGGTGGTAAAGTGGCTAGCTTTACGGTGCGACCGTCTATTATTACCCCAGGAAATGATTTCCAAGGTACTCATTTTCACAGGCTGAGTTGACCCGGAAGCCTCAGATATTTTTAAAAAGTCCAATGTATTATTCCTGGGATTCGAACCCAGGACCTTTAAGATTGGCAGTCAAGTGCTATACCCACTGAGCTGCCATGGCTTCAATTAAAAAATAGTATTTATTTTTATTCGCAATCATATTGCAATATGTACATTTCTATCATTGTAAAGACCTTGGAAAGTAAGCTGTTGCTATAGCAACAGCAAAGTAGTTAACAATTTCTTTCTTGCCTGTAAAACTGACCAGTAAAAGCCTTGACCAACTTTTATTTGTAAATAATTTAAAACAAGACGGTTTATCCTATTTAAATTTATGTTTTTATAAATATATTTAATGCTAGAAATATCTTTTATATTTAATAAATACCATAGAATTAATTAACTTCCAATTTTAAAATACTAGATTGCCATCTAGAGGCGAACAATGCAACTTTACTTACAATTTCTTTTTTTCTGAATTTATTGATAGTTTACAGAAAATTTATTTTAAAATTGATAATTAGTTTTTATTTTGATTATTTAAGTCTAATTATTGTGAATAAAATAGTATACATGTTTTGTTGGTAAAGTTTACAAGTCTCGCGATATTGTTTGACCTCGACGTATCGTCTCGGTCAAACAATATCGCTTGGCTTCTAAGGATGTCCTTTACCAACTCAACATGTAATATACTATTACGGCTAACAGTGACGATTTTACTTTTAATAAAATCGTATGCTTACTAACTGATGCTCTTTAGATTTCCTCTTGTTATTCCATCCGTGATTTTTTTCGTTTGGAGAAGGGTGGGGCAATTATTAAAAAATGAGAAATTTAAAAGCTATTCCTCTGTGTACTGAGTTGCGTTTATATGTACCAGTTAAAATTATAAATGAAGTTATGTATTTTCAAGATTTTCTAACTGCGAGAATATATGAATTGCCTTCTCTGTCAAACATTTTAGAATAGATCTTTTAGTCAGTAAAGTATATGGTGTTGCCATGTTGACCTTGCAAAAAGATTTTAGAACATCTTTCTGATGTTCCATCTGTTTCCCAGAAACTAGCGACTATAAAATTTCCTGGTAAATTTTGAAAGATACTTTCTTAAGGTATGTTAGTGCAAAAAGCTACATAGACACAAAATAAAAATAAATTAAAGCGGGAAACCAAGCGATCTTTACCTCTACCGAATTCTCCCAATCCATTGGCCTGGAAGTCAATTTAATCAGTCACACTGCGCGATTTTAAAGTCAAAGAGTTATCACGTAGTTGAATGTCTCAAGCATTATGTAAAAGAAGATTTTGAAGTTTTTCGGAAATCTAACGTTTCTAATGAATGTCAAAGGTTTGGAAAACTTTGCAGCTAAACGTTATAGCCAAAGCGTGATTTTAACATTTTTTTGTGTAAATGACAAATCTCAGCTTCGCTTCGTTTCAATTTGCCAACTTCACAATCATGTGGAAATTACTGTGTTCGAATTGGGTAAATGGGATAAAGAAATGTACTATTCTACTTTGTGGTCCATTTCTTCAATACCAGTTCTTCTTCGATAACATTCAAACCGATTTTTGAAGTTCTTTAGATATTTGACCCATTTATGTACAGAACTGAAATAATTACTTTTCCTTTGCCTAACAGTCACACTTTTGCACAGTCTTTACCGACTCTTTCAAAACTTTCCCAAACAAATATTTTAGGCTTATATAGTATTAGACCAGAAGCGCACCAACCACTAATTGAGTATAACAATTTTTTCGTCCAAAAATGCTCGGAATGGGCTTAATTTGGGGTCGTAGAACACAGAAATGTCCATGCCAGTCTTTTTTTTAAATTACTTAAATTATATAATTAGTGCCAGTGTGCGTTGCATTAGTGCGAAAAAGTGACATATTATTGCACTAGTGTTATAATGAACGATATTATATTTAAACGAAACACCTAACAAACGATATTAAGAAAAATGTATTTACGAAATTTCAACTTACTTAGAGGCATACTAATTTCTAATTCAAAAAATTAGTAGTTTAATTACGTTTGTTAATTTAATTATTAATTAGTAGTTTTTAGTGGTTTCCTATACGTACGAAACTAACGCTGTGATGTTTTACATATCTATGGTCAGAAACCAACCTGTTTTCATTCTCTCTTTTACTTACCTATGTTTTATTAGGTTTCATGTTTAATTACAAATTAAAAACTACTTACTAATTTTTATTCTTTCCATGTGGGCTCCTGTCCATCATACAGCCCGGATATTTTGTGCATTTTGTATTTTGCTAATACATAGCTGTCACTGCCCATACCTTCAATGTCACATGTCACTGACCTACCAACGTGCAGTTGCCCAGAAGAATAGGTTTATTGACCAAAATTTAAAATAATATCTAGTCCCAATGAATTAGAAGAGTATAATAGTCCAAGATAAGGGGTCCAATAGAGCATACAAGATGATAAAAACTTTTCTGCATCAAAATGTTGCAATTATAAATATTTGATCGAATATCGCGCACATAATAATAATTTGGAAAAAAATACAAACAATTGCTAGTATTTTTTGAAACAGAGTTATATAACGTCTAAATTGACAAAGAAGATGGCAAATAAGATAATAATATAACATAATTTAATTAGAAAATTTTTTATAATGTTTAAGGTTCTAGTAGGTACCCTTTTCATAGAAAAACATAGCAATTTTAAAAAGCATTCTTTCTCAGTGTGCGAAGGTTTATCAGATTAGGAAGTAAATGAAACCTATAACTCATCTTCTGCCTCTTCCTGCTACAATTCTTCTTCCTCTACCCTTCGTCTTTCTCCCACTCTTCTTCTTCTGTCTCCCACTTCTCTACTTCTGATTTTATTATATGACACGCAATTCTTCTGTAAACTGAGATAACCCAGTTCAATTGCCATTTCTCGTTAAAAATCTGAATTGTTTCCAGGAAATGCAGGTTCTGGAGATCTGGCAACACAAGTGTCGGCAATTTGTGTAACAGCAAACCGTGTAAGGTCAATCAGATTTGATGGATTGATGAATGAGATTGGTGGATTTCTGGATATTTTTTTGAAATCTGAGCTTCAATCACAGGTGGTGGGTGGACAACTGTCATTCTGATTGATGGTAATGTAGCTCGCGATCAATCTATCTGTCATTGTAGTACGTGCCGTTATGGAGGAGGCTGGCCAGCCTTTGTCTCCGGACTCTTCTGACATCGGTGATGGCAATGACCAAATGTTGTAAAGATTCATACAGTTATAATAAACATTACCACAACTCTGACGCGTAAAGAAAACTGTTTGGAGTTTATAAAGAACTAAATCCCGACGTCACAGAAGCTGATGTAAAAAAACAATTAACTCATTGAGGTCTAATTACTGACGGGAGTTATACAAAATTAAAGAGTCGAAGCGATCAGACAGCCGTTTTACCAGCAAATTTTGCCCAGTCGCTAAGAACTATAGAATCGGCGACAATTTCTCCTCTACCGATTCAGAATCCTTCATGGCTGTATCTGTTCTATATAGATGCGGTTCTATCTCGTAGCAATTTGTTGAAAAGATGTTCGTTCATGCGGTAGTAATTCTTATAATCATCTTCAGCTTGTCTCTGAGTTCTCACGCAGCAAGTTTAAATGAGCATACTTTACACTGTCTTTTGTACATTCTTTCACCCAGCATCCTCCTTTATTCTTTCTTTTGGTGACTAATGCCAAGACAGTGGCCATACAAACCTTCATCTTTTTACTCGGCATCCGTACTTGCTGGTACTTTACTGTCGACTGAGCTGAATTGATCTCATACCGACTGGCAGTCTGATTGATAGTGTAGAGTCCCTCATAATTGACCGCAAGAATCTCAGTATGATTGATTCAGTCAGAATGTTAATCCGATTGATCGTGTAAGGGACCCTATTAGACTAAAGAATTACTTCTTAAACCTTAAATTAAAAAAAAAATAAATTAAGAGAACAAAACTTAAAAATAGCAAATAAGTCTAAAAATGCTCATTTTTCAGCAAACAAAAAATTGGTGGCGCCTTGGCGCTCAACGACGCAATAACTTTAAATGGTACAATGGTCGAGTGACGGTTCATTTGAAATTCCTTTTCATTATGCTTATAACAAGATACTTTTTTCGTTGCGTTGCGGCGCCACCACATAAATCATCATTTTTTTTATTCAATAAATAACTTTTTAGTCTTATTTTATATTCTAGAATTTGGTTTTCTATTTTAAGTTTTTGAAGAATTGACCGAGGGGTTTTTATGGGGGTTTATTTCATGTACTTTTCTGATTTTTAATTTTGTAGATCTTTAATTCAAAATCGGAGATATATCAAAAATTAAAATCTAAAACTACTAGCAATTAAAAACATCCCTTTTAAATTAAAATTTAATTTAAATTTAAAATAAGTTATAGCGCTCCTGTTACTCCTTACAATCTTCCAGCTCCAGCGTGTATAAGCAACTGAGAAAATATCACAGACTTTGCATAACAGTTTAATTTTTTTAAATAGCAATGTACCATTTCATTAGGCTCATTTGATAGAGATTTTCTTTCTCTTTTGATCTAAAATCTTAGTACCCCTATGTCGGAAAATTTTTGAAAAAAAACGTAAAAAATGTTTATTAAGTTAATTTCACCAATAACATGAATCTAGATATCCGAGATCTCTTTCATTTGTCTTAACAATTGATTGTAGGCTTTTATTGTGACAGAAGTTTGTTTATTTAATTAAGTTGTTGGTACATGGAAAAATAAAAATGGTTCATTTAACAGAAACTGAACGTATAGAAATTTTAATTATGGTCGGTTATGGGGATCGCAAACGAACACAATTAGAAGTATGTGAAATTTTTAATGAGCGTTATCCACATCGAGAACCAATCACTCAGTCAGTAGTTAGCAAAACCTTGAAACGGTTTAGGGAAACTGGCAATGTTAAAGATCTGGTGAAGACTGGTCCGCAGAGGTCTGCGACAAATGAAGATAAAAAGCTCGATGTTTTAATAGAAATCGAAGAAAATCCAAACATATCAACTCGTCAGTTAAGTTTAAACCATGCCGTAAGTAAAGGTTCAATACAGAAAATATTACATTCAGAAAAATTACATCCGTACAAACCGACTTTATTGCAAGAATTATCTGAAGATGACTACGATCGACGTGTTGAATTTTGTGTATTTATGATGGAGCGAATCAACAACAATCAAAATTTTCTTAATAATATTGTTTTTTCTGACGAGGCTACGTTTTGTTTAAATGGAAATGTAAATAGGCATAATTGTCGATATTGGGCCGCTGAAAATCCCCATTGGATGATCCAAAATCATACCCAAACACCACAAAAATTAAACGTATGGGTGCGAATTTATGCAGATCACATAATTGGACCTTTCATTTAAATGTATGTCGATATTTAAATGTGGTATTTCCGGCCCGTTGGATAGGCAGAAGAGGGTCTGTGGAGTGGCCTCCCCGATCTCCGGATCTTACACCTTGCGATTTCTTCTTCTGGGGATATTTAAAATCAAAAGTGTATACAAACCGACCCCAGAATCTGGCCGAATTAGAGCAACGAATACAAAATGAAGCTGCAGCAATTTCTCCCAGATCGCTCAGAAATTCTTTTCAAGCTTTTCGTGATAGGTTGGGCCACCGGCTTGCAGTTAATGGTGAACATTTTGAACACTTATTGCCATGAAAACCATTTTATTGCTAATTTCGTTTTGTCTTCAAGCTTTATAAGAGACGTACATAATTTTCTGTTCATTTGTTTTATTTTGTTTTTTGTTCATTTGTTTTGTTTTGTACATTATGTAGATGCACATCTGTTTATTTTAGGGTAATAATTCGAGATACTTTACGATCTCGGATATCTAGATTCATATGTTATTGGTGAAATTAACTTAATAAACATTTTTTACATTTTTTTCAAAAATTTTCTGATATAAGGGCACTAAAATTTTAGGTCATCGAAAAGAGAAAAAAAACCTCTATCAAATGAGCCTAATGAAAGGGTACATTGCTATTTAAAAAATTAAACTGTTATGCATTACTCATTTGTTTTCTGAAATAAAAACAATTGAATGCTATCTTATTATGGAAAATAAAATGTTAAACAACTTTTATATAACAATTTTTTTTATAAAGTCGATATTTACCGAGATATATACTATATTCCATACATAATGGGCACCCTGTATATTGATGATCGAAGAAACATTTTAAAAAGGATTATAGATACATATATCAGCATCTAAAATATCCACTCCGAAAATTTATTTTCTTTAGGTTTGGATCATGGTGATAGTTTTAATTTACTATATTTGGTTAGAATAGTTAGGTATTAGAATGACGTTGTCATAAGTTCCAAAGTGGAACGTCGAAGAACTTATTATATCAAAACACTTCTAGAAGAGCAGTACAATCTGAGAGGTATTTTCATAAGGAATAGAAGAGTGGAAAACTGAAATCAGTTTGCTAGCAATGCAATGCTAGTCAGCCGTTTTAAGTTTTTAATTATGATCGAGTCGCCAAAAAGTTTGGGTTTTATGAAAAATTTGTTCTTCCGCGCCAAATTTATTTCTATTAGGCTTCTGAATAATAATGTCATATTTTAGATGTTTCTGTGGAATCACCATATGGAATTTGATATTTGCCCAATTTTCGCTTTTGTTGACTTTATTGTCGTTTTTTCACTAAATTACCGTTTAGTAGATTAGTCCAAAAAAGCGTAAAGAACAACAAATCCTCGAAAATTGGAAATTTGGTGTGCAAACGATAAATGATAAAACATTTTTTAATAAAACCTTGATAATGAAACTGTAATTTTAATTGGGTCCAATCTGAAAAAACTTTATTTATAGTGAAGCAAGCACTACTTGTTCTGAAATCAAGCCAGCAATTTTTTGTCGGATCTAAGCATCGTAATTCATGGGTGGCCTAACAAGATCATCTTCATCATCATAATACATCCTCTAAAAATAATTTTAGGTTAATTAAAAATCATATTATACTACATGGCTACTACTCAATGTGGGCGGTTAATGGGCTCTAGTAACTGTCAAGAAAAACCAACAACAATAGTGCAGATGTTTGCGAATTGACAGATTGAGTTTGAAACTCCCTCCGTATGTCACATTATTATACCCAAAAAGTCACGTGAGTTTGGTCACTAAATTACTAAATTAGATTGTAAATGTATTTGGCCCTTGGGGGAGATTAATCAGAGTCGGGGTTGGACGACATATGCAAATTTTTATGGCCTAATTCAGTCGTATTAATTTTGTTATTACTTTAGGTCACGTAGAGTTTTCTTTGTTTTTAAAAACCCCATTAAATTATTTTTTATAGCGATTTTAACTTAATTATATGTTAATAAAGATTAGTTTAAAAAATTTTACCTCAAGAAATTCTGCTCCGGTTGCGGCGGCGGGCGAAGTTGCCTGAACCTGATAATGATATGTGCAATTCATGTCACTGCACTTTTTATAGTCACTAACTACAAAATAATTACAATAACAAAGTTATAATTACAAACTCGGTGTATTATGAAAATGAGAGTTCATTTTCGCAAATTAACAAAACGTAACAAAACGAGCGAATGAAAAACTGTAATAATGACCGACAAAGAGAGATAAAGTTAAAAAATCCATATAAACACAGGAAATGCGCCGGATGATTGTTTATGTCACTAATATAATTCAATAACGAAACCACTAATTTCTTTCGCTAAGTAGCGGTTATTCGGTAAGGTAATTGTTACCGCGATTGCAGTATAATTACACTGTCCGTAAAGACAGTGTCTGATGGACCGGAACAACACGGGGATCGCACTGCGTATGGAGCCGGCGTGAGGCCCTTGTTGCGTGATGAGGTACGCCCCCGCGAATACATGGGGTCCTCTATTGGTTGAACACCTGCTAACGCCCCACGTATAAGTCTTTCTACGGAACCAAATATACCTAAAATAACTTGGTGGACCACCATTTTAGATTTTCTTATTTTCGAAATGATGAAAACGAAAAATTCTCTCTGTCTAACAAGTTCAATCTTAAATGAGAAAAAAAAATCTGAAAAATCTACTGAATTAAGCAATTTTTTTTCACAAACAATTTTACACAAATAGAAAAAATTGAATACTTTTTCTCCAGAATTGGTCCACTTTTTAGATATGCATCCACATGCAAATATACTACTGTCTGTCGTAACGGATTCTATTCTTGCAAAACGTAGAATTATGAAAAATAGAACAGAAGTTTTCTTTTATTTATTTAAGAGGAGTACGTATTGCTATAGCTACATTTTTCTACGAACTTCTTTATATCCGAGTTCAGATATTGATTTATAGGGCGACAGGAAAGAAAATGGTTGTAACAGAATATATTATAGAACTTTACTAAAAAATATAAGCCGCGTTTGATGCACTAGCTCGAAGAAAAAATCTACATCGTTATGACGTAAAATATCCTCACGAAGGTAGTAGTCATCTCTTAATCGCAATTGATGATTAAAAACACTGCTTTGCCGACCGACAACGAACCTCGCGTAACGCATTTGTTACATCTAAGTGCTCTTATAACGGCTCCACGCCTCTGGGATCAGACAGAGTTACGTAAATACCCAGTTACGCCGCTTTTAAAGTGAAATAGTCAATAAATGGGCTAGCTAAGGTTATACACAAATGCATAAAAGAATAAATTTGTATAATAAACAAACTTAAATAATAAATAACTTTAAAGATTAATAATAGTCCCAATTTTATTTAATACAAAATAGAATGGAATGGACTAGGAGCAATAAGCTCTTCTAAATCACGTATTCCGTACTACTGTGAATGCTCAAAGCTTACAAAAAGATACAAATGGAAGATGCGAGCACCAAAATCTTAAAAATTAGGATCTGGCTCAGAAAGAATGAAGAGCATTCTTTCTGAGCCTATGAGTTTCATATTCAAAGCATAACCCGAGTGTGATAGCGATTTTTGGAGCAAGCAACCTGTGTTAGGCATTAAAATTTACCTGATTTTTACACCGATTACAGTGGATCTATTGACGGTTAGGAGGCTCTAGATATTACAAATACCTACCATTCCTCATCAAAGCTAAAGGTCTGAAGAATATAAATTTGATTTTAATGTTAACTTTGTAGCAGAGTCCAATGAGAGTGCAGTTAATAATAATGTCACTTCTTTAGCAGAGTTAAGTAAGTTAATTTTTGAGAAAAATTATAAAACTTGTTGTATTTTGCGTCTAAAACTTGCGCGCAATAACCAGATATGTCCAACAATAAACATTCTTTATGTATAAGAAATGATATTAGCGTATTAAGGTATGGATGACAAAAGTTAATGTTAAAAGTTAGAATATCTATCTGTAGAAAAAGCTTGAAAAATATCGACCAAATCGTTAAAAAAATGTGATCTTCTTTACATGAAGATGATCAAATTTTGACCACTCTTGACCACGTAACACCGACTATTAAAAAAAATGGTACAAAAAAACTATTTTTTCAGTAGCACTTTTGGATAGAGGTAAGTTTGGTTAAATCGTCTTTCTGTGGTCTCAGGAATATGTCTTATCGTTTTGTACAGACCTTTTAGAGACTCCCTGTATAATAGAGAGTATGTACGTCAGTGGTTCTCAACCTTTTAATATTTGGAAGCCAACTTTTCATATCAAGTTTTAATCCCCCCCCTCCCCCTCTTTCAATGATTCTTTTTGTGTTCTAATATTTTTTCTATATCTATTTTTCTTTTGCTGTTGATGGACGACAACAAGGGTAAAATTCCGCAATAATACCGAAGTTACGACACAATTGGCAACACTGCGACACTCCACTGTATTTATTTATTTAGAGCATCAAATTATGGATAAATTCTTCAATGGAGGCAAACGAGTCGAATGATTGCGACACATCAATAAGCGCACAGAGGAGCAAAAAATATTCTTAAATTTTGGATTAATGCAAACTAAAGTAAACAATGAGGAGAGACCTATCAGTGAGTATTATTTGTGAGGCAATTTTGGAGACAAGGCCGTATTCAAGGGGGGGGTTAGGGGGTCTGAACCCCCCGAAACTAAACTTAATACTTCCCCAGAACCCCCCCCCACCGGAAATAAATTTCTGGCTACGGCCCTGTTTGGAGGTGCACAGCATGGCTGTGCCTCCCCGTACCGTGTTATTTTGCTCCCCCTAAGAGGGCATTGAGAATTACTGGTGTATGTTGACTTCGAAGTCTGAGGAACATGAGTGATCGTATGCTAAGTACACCGACTGTTTCAGTTTGTCTTATCATTCCAGAGAGTGATTGTGGCTCGGTTAGTTGCGTGCGGAACTACCGACCAAGGGACCCGGATTCGAACCCCAGCCGATATATCACCGGATTTTTAAAAATCGCTTCTCCCTCGGAAGGCAATGGCAAACTACCGAGGTATTCTTTGACAAGGAAATTTCATTAAAAATTAATAAAAAATCCAAGTACTATGTACTTGGGGAGGTTTGGAGTCCACCTTAAGCTGTAGGTCCTCTATACGTGTGATCACTGTATAGGACACAACAGAAGTATAGGAGGGAGATGCCAACGCTCTGCAACGGAGTATGGCACGCAGAGAGAGAATATCACTCCACCAGCAACCAGCTGGAGCCAAAATAAACGAATGGAATCACAATACAATCTGGATATCGTTGACGCCCCCAAAACACAGGAACGACTACCAACCATCAAGACCATTAGTAATAATAATAACCATAAAAAAGGTCCATGAATATAGTTTCTTCGGATAACGTAAATCCCTTAAAATGTTCAGTTGAAAAGAAAACCGTATTCACAAAGATGTTTATAGTCTGAAAGTGTACACGTGCTTAAATGAAATTTGGTCCCTCAAATACTTATGTTCGACCCTAGACTCTAGAGAGACAGAAGAAGCCTTTTTTGGATCCGCAAAAGACGCTAGAAGCAAACAGAATTCTCTAAATTGGGAAAATTTGAAGATGGTTTCTAAAGACCAATGATAAATGATATCCCAGCGCAGCTCGTGTCTGATGTCACTTCTCATAAGATCTCTCTTTTACAGGTAATTGCCAAATATGGCCATGGTAATTGATGTAACGTATCAACGATGTCATAAAAAAGCTGTCATAGTGTATAATTATGGGGATATGCCAACAAGTCAAACATAAGCATAACATAGAGGTTTCAATCTAAACTTCTACGTAAGTAATCAACACAGCCCTACCAAACCATCATTCAAGAAGAGATCTATAGATTTGCCGTCAACTACCACAGCAAAACGCATGGACAATATGACCATGTAAATTATTTTGTGAAATCAGCTTTCAGCAGATTCATGAACCTCAAGATTGATTGAAGAGATCATGTAAAACTCGCACTGTATGTCATGTTTAGTGACTGCCTTTTAGAAGTTACCTCGATGGATGATAATATCCTTCATTCATATTCTCATTAGTATAGTGCGAGATTCGCACATTCTAGGCTCTTTCAATGAAGAAGTTCATTACTTTAGACCAATTCGGATACGTGGCTTTTTTAAATGGCCTATATAGCTGACAATAACTTAAGTCATGGTTTTGGGTTGCGTTGACACTTTGTTTCGATCGAACTTAAATTTCAAGGAAAATCTTGTACTCAGAAACGTACATTTCTGAGGAGCTGGCGTGATCTCTAGAAAATCAGAATAATTTCTATAAACGTATTAACTTTGAATTTACAGTAATTGAAATGAAAACAATTTTAGATATCTAAAAAAATTTTTAGAGACCCTACTTTCAAGCTTGAGTGTTCATATCCAGATGTTTTGTAAAATTGAAATAAACATACAACAAATACGATAGATCAATTTGAGCTAACCGATTTGAATTTTGAACACTACTTGCCAAGTGGTATATTTTCATCATATGCTAGCAAATTTCTAAGTAATACAATTTTGATCCTTACTAGCAGATGCTTTGGATAGATTTCTTAGTCGTCTTCCGATCGGATAATAATTTATTAAATTCTTTGATAAGATCAGAAGCCTTTGGTAATCAGACTCTAAAACTGAGAAGTTTATTTCCATCTACATAGTATATCCCGCTTAAACCTATCTCATTTTGCAGCGCCCTAGTCTACTACCCGTATATAGTTAGTGTTATGTCGCTCGCTTCTACATCTCTTTAGAAAAGCAGTACATACATACATATATTAAGGGAGTCTTCAAACCTTGAAGATGAAAACTCACAGGACCTACGTTAATATTTGGTTTGCCGCTTACTATCTCGCCAAAAGCAAGTATAGGCCATTTTCTTTTGGAAACTCACCTGAAACAAGAAAAAAAAACAATTAACTTATCTAGTAACAATAGAATGTAATTTTATATGAATTAAAACAGGGACAGTTCGCTAAAACTGTTTGCATTTATTAAATTCAAAATAGTTTCTGAGCTTACGAATCCAATACAGTACAACCATTATCTGAGTCGTTTTCCATGCTGTACAAGGAGGTTGCGAATGTTTAGATAAATCTATGTTTATAGGCTTAAGCTGAATTGGTATACTACGTTTACACATTAGGATGTTATTTACCTAAGCCAATTTCACCTCCTGTCCAAAATTTCTACTTCTTGAAGTTTATCTCGTTTAAGTTTGACTTATTGGTGGTTACAATGAATAAGAGAGACCTAACACGTCATCCTGTTAGAGTCTAGTTGTAATGGTGATAAAAAGTGTCATTCAGTACATGATGTTTGTAAATAGAATGAATGGGACATAGGTAGGGGAAAGTCGTCTACAGTGAGACAAAATTTTTATTTTAGTTTTCAAAAAACTCGCGCGCTAGTCTTTTGACTCTGCGCTGAAGCTTAGCGTGGCCCACACCAAGTAAGATTAAGATATTCGTGTTGGAAAGAGAAGCGGAGAGTATCGCCGTTGTTGGTCTTTGCAGGAGTGTACAAGTCGAGAAAGTGATTGGTTTTGGTGGTGTTTCAGTTCTTTCTGAGTTTTCAGCGCAAGAAGTAGAATATATTCAAGCGAGAGTTTCAAAAGTTGTACAAATCACTTGTACGGTTCTATCTTTACAGTGGCGTTTTAATTTACTCAGTTTTTTTTTAAGTCGGCCAGGTCCGGGCTAGCGTCCAGCCCGGGCTTTAACTTTCTCTTTTCTCTTCGCACTTGCTCTTTCTGTTTCTAATTTAATCTCTGTTTTCGCAGCAATTAACTCTTTTTCTCGCGTATGTGATAATATTGTGCTTCTTCCACGTTACACCCTGATGATTTTTTAAGTAAAGCTTTTGGATACCCTAAAAATATTTTAGGTTAGATAGATTTTTTTTTGTTCTTCTTTGCTTGAAGACCAGATACAGTCGGTGCTTACAAAAACGTAGGGCTATGTACATTACTAACCTTGTACGCACATGATTGAGCAATATTGTGACATGCGATACATTGCGACAGCTCTTAGTTTAGTTAACGTAATTTCTGTTTCAGCAGACACTTCTACATAATATATCAAAGGTGTGGAAGGTTTGGGTTCCACTAAAGGTCTATCGGTTAGTGAAGAACAAACAAAATTAGTACCCATAAATGCATCTCGGTCAAAAAGAATTTTTAGACCTTTTAAACCAGTGATAGTGTTTGAGGGTATCAGTTTTTGGCACTGCACTTCCAATAGGCTTTTAGTGGCCTAAATACCATGAAGTCGAATAGTTGCATTTTGTCATCCTGTCAAAATCCTTGTCAATCTGTTGTCATCCACCCTACGAACTCGCAAGGGCAAGCCGACCAATAGGTGCTCCATTTACCAGCTGTTTGAAATTCTTCCTCGGAAACCCCATAACAGAGGAATGGACGTTCTTGAAGCTGGAATACAAACTAAGAAGGTTAGTAACTCTCGTCCCTAGCCACTTGTGCAATGGTTTAGTTATTTAGGTTCCTTCTGCAGCCTTATTTTATTTCTTTTCGGGTTTTGTGTACAGGGGCTAGGTCTGTTTCATCTAAGTTAAAGACTCGTGATATGAAGCATCTACTAACCGTAGAAACCGTTTTATATAGACCCAATAATCATATCAAATTTTCTTTTAACGTTGTGCTTGTTAAAGTACGTTAATTTAGATAGACGGAATGCTTCAGTGTGGGATATTGATTTGGTGTTCTTTTGCCATGTCATAGGATGTTTTTCCCAAGCTTGCAGTTGGTAGTCCATACGCTATTATGCTACCTCTAATTATTCTGCAAGATCAATTTCTTGTTCCTTGGTGAATATTCAATTTAGCTTTCTTTATATGGCGATGCAAAGTCTAAAATTCCAATTGTTTTGCTGATTCTCTTAAAAATAAATTTTGATAAGTAACTAGCTCAACCTTTACGTCACTATACTTTCTGCAGAACTTTTCTCTATTTTTTTTCTCGTAGGCGTTATTATCTTTAATAGGTAAGGCTTTAGTGTTTTACTTAGAAAAAGACTTAGCTTACTTGATATTACTCAAACTAATGGTGCACAGTGAGCCAGCGCCTCACTCTGTAATAGCTACATAGTGTACCACATGAATTAATTGTGCCAGCAACCAACTACAAGCAGATAAATATAAGAAAAAAGTTACTGTAACACCTTAAAGTTGCATATAATGCACTTTTCCACTCAGTCAATGCCACTAAATAGTAGTTGAGCTGGAGATAGACATGGATGCCAGATGCATTACAGTGTTGCTGATTGTTAAAAGATATTCCAGTCTGGGAAACAGATTCTTGTCTCATTGTGGACTATTTTCCCTTGATTATGTATAGGAAGATTTGGTGCAACAGGTTCCTAAAATTACAGCCTGCCATTATCCATAAATAACAAATAAAGACAGCGCAAGAATGTCGTTAATATGAGTATATTTTAAGAATATGAGCACACTACTATAAGAGGTTCAACTACCAAGATGGTAAGAATTAAGTAAACTAAATTCAACAAGACGAAATTTAAACACTGAGACAACTTTTTGAAGGTTTAGAATTGTGAAAGTTTGAAATTTAAATGGTCCGATAGCTTCAAGAATGAAATCTTGAAATTCAGAAACCACTTCGTTCGTCTGTCTATATGGGACTTTTAAGTTATGGAGTTATAAATCGCTGTTAAGTTGTAGAAATCTTGAAAAGAACATCAATGTTTGTTGTAGGTATTTTACATAAGTAGTACAGTACAGTGAAAGAAAAAGAACTGCAAAGATTTACAATATCCCACTCTTGGATGCTCTGTAATAAGATGTAGATAAATTCAAGAAGTTGTGAAGCACTGATATTCTCAAGATTAATTGAATAAAAAGGTATCTATGTTAATAGTGCACATTTTTCCGAATAGCTTCTTGCGCATAAATTTAAATTGCACACGAAGCGTGTATATATGTTGAAAATTTCCATGATTTACGAGATTTATTATACACAAAGGATCTATAAACTATAAAATGCACAACACATGTACCTACAAACAACGTACAACACTGGCACTAAGTTATAAATAATTGTTACAAATGAGAAACCAGCACGCTTTGAGAACAACTGCTTTTAATAAGTACCTTCTTCAATATTGCCTCCGATAGAACATCGATCAGATAAACTCTGTAATTATAACATTGCCCGGAGCAAACGTCCAGGCAGAGCTTTGGCTTTCGCAAATACAGATAAACATTATAAATTACAGAAATCCGTGTGAACGAGTTTTAGGGTTTGTTGATGTATTATGTTTGGTGATGGTTCACCATGATTATGATGCCTTATGCCTTGTGATTTGCGTGTCAGTGTCAAGGAAGATATATGTAACGTTAGTTAGGCTGCTGTCTCGTCATGCTAAGATTCTGAAAATTACAGTTTGCATCAGCCGCCCCGAAGTGTTTATCTACTGTTTGGTTGCATTGTTTGATAACTAAACGCTTTGTTATTAAATCTTTATAATTAAATTAATTTTCTTTTGAAATCATCCAAGAGATGCTTCAAAGGATGGACTAAATGGAAGCAAATAAATTATAGAACTCTAGAAGTTTAGAAGTTTAGAACGGCAATGCCAGAAGTACACAGAAACGAACCTATAATGAAATCATCACAATAACCAGAGAGAAAGGCACCATTTACATTACTGTAAAGTCGGACATCACGACCTTACTTATCTCAAGATAATGCAAAATTACATAGCTTTAGAAGTTAAACCGCCTCCACCATACCCAAATAACATGCTTTGGTTTGCTACTAGAATCCGATCGCACAATCTCTCGTGTATAACCAGGTGTTTAGTTCTCACACGTGCTACATTTGAACGTGGAACCTCCCAGTTCCGTTTCAGGATCATGTTACTAAGGACACTCCTCCTGCGCCTTTATTGAAAGTACACAATTTCATTGAAATCGTCCTTTTATTATTGCGTATACCTCGCTATTCACGTTCATCTTTCTAACCCTATGGTCAGAATAGTATCAAAAGATAAGTTGCCCATGGGAGCATTTTTAAGGTAACTAGAATTTCTTGTAATTGAGATTCGTTTTCCGGTCCCATTTTTTCCAAGAGTTTTTTGGCTAATTTAACTGGTAATTTCTAGCGAAGATCGTTAGACAGCAAGAAATTTTATTCTAGATAAAGGTGTAAAAGTTTGAATAAGGGTTCTCATCAAATAATAAATTTTATAAGCAACATATTAATCTATTGATTCAAGGTGTAAACTTTTGCAATTCGCAATTTATTTCCGAAATCCAATCCAATTTTTCGGTTTTATATTCGAAAATTTTTTTCATTTTTTTAACCTAACTTTTGTATTGAATTATTTAAAACTAGGCTTTTTATCACTAATAATAATTTGTAATGACTATCACAACGTTATATTTTAAACGGTTTTCCCTAACCACATATTGTATTTCACTTATGCCACTACGTAAATTGGTAACGATGTGGGGGGGGGTTAACATCGATTGGGGTAAAGGAGAGGGGGGGTTTAACATCGTTACCAAAATATGTAAATTCTAGAATTTAGGAAAACGTTTTGGTTTCATTCTACATCAGTTAAAAGTTAACATAACATCTATGATTGACCATGTCAATTACTTCCTAGATATATAGCAGAAAGGCTTCATATTACTTCTTGCAACCATCACGCATAAAGTATCTTCCTAGCTCATCAAAGACCAACTGCAATAAATGTAATTTGTAAACTGCAGTTTCGTAAAGTATTTACCTTAGACAAGAAACACAGTTCTACGTAATTAGTAGTTTAATCATTATTACCGGTCATCTGTTGATTAGAGGCAGCATCAATCACGTTTCTTGGAATTATGCTAGTAACAAATGGTTGGATTACTGTTTAATTTAAAAGTACACCTGTTATTAATTTATGTACATATATGTAATTAAAACAATGTATAATTATTAATTACTTTAACTACTGGATGACTTTTCAGATGATTGCGTTTGATTTTTCTTTGACGATACCTTGACGCTTCTTCAGTTCAGAATCGTTAAAAAAAAGTTTTTCTATTCGTCAGTCAAAAAATGTATATATTTTTAGCCTAAATACAAATCTTCGAATCCGTTTCAATAGACCTTGCGATCAGATCATCCACTTTTCTTAACTGCACTACCTTTCATGATAATAATTAGATTGTTCTTCTTGCGAATCATTTTAACGCGCAACAGCAAGTTCTTTACGTTTGCTTCCTGTATTTTCCATAAAAATCAACAATGGCCTTCCGTACTACCCTTTCCTATTCCAACAGCATTATTACTTATAATAAATTTAAAATATGACTTTGTTTAGTAGTAACCCGTCATTCAATAGTTCGGAGCCTTAGGGCGGGTTGTATAAACACAGCTTAACTTTAAACTAGGATCAATATCCTAGACAACGCTTGTTCTGACAATCGTTACTGCGGCAACTGAGCCAAGTTTAAAGTTAAACCACATTTATACAACTCGCCCTTATTAGTGTTCTGAAACTGCATTGTTTGTGTATGAATGACCAAGCAAACCATTTTTTAAATAAAAATTAAAGTTTGTAAAGAGAACAAAAAATTGTTCCTTGCACCTCTCATTGCTTAAGGTCACTGAAAGGAGCAAAGATGTAGCTAGCTAGAGAATTAGTTTGATTTTCACAAGTATGGCATCATGAGTTGCTTTAGATATGGGAATGATTGGGTCCAGTTAAATATGTAAGCCTCTTTTAGGGTACTAACTTATGGCCATCACATTCCGAAACGACGATCGCCTATGTGATTTCTAAGACAGCAGCCTAAAACAAAAATATTTTCTGAATAGAATATTGGGAGATTAAAAGCATCAGAAGCAGAGGATAAACCTAGACAAATATTTATTTTGAAGTATCAGTATGATATAAATAGGTAGTACATTGTTTTTAATAACTTTGATAAAACTTTAGTCTTCCAGGTAGTAAGTGTACTGACTTATGAAGTAATGATAGATCTTCGCAATATAATTCAGCTGTATGGAGAAATTATATTACAGTCCATAGATCCAAAAGAATATATAAAATACTATGCTGCTATAATCCCCCTGTATATAATCTATATAAATAATCTGTATATAGAGCAACCTTGCGATGAATCAATAGTTTGAGTCACTTTGGTTGACTTAAGATCTGTAAGTATGGCCGATCCCAGGATGTCTATTCCAGGGGTTCGCATTATAAGGAGTGTTGATGCGAATATACTTATAGCCTCACACGTGTAACACAACTGCACATCTCCTAGTTATAGATCGGGGTTTTACTTTAGGGTAGAGTGCGGACGGGGCTCTGTTGTGTCTCATAAAACTTTAATATGGTAGGGCGGGGTGGCTAAATTTTGGGATATCCTAGGCAGACTCGGTTTCCAAGTCCCAGCCACACTTGAGGTTGGACTCGTCCGGGCAATGAAAATACTCATGCTGGACCAGGGGTGATGGGACATCCTCGGAGACGGACCCCGACGGGTGAGCACGTTAATAGCTCCGGCACTACCCTGGAGAGCTAGTAGTGGATGGATAGGCAACCTCGCTCCCACCAGTGAGCTACTGGTAGCTCTTACAAATGTAACTGACGCACTAATTGAGCGTAACTAAATTCATTGTCCCCAAAGGGGGACCGTAGTCATGAGCTAAAGCATGTGGGCTACGTTAAAATAAAACTTTGCATATTTTTATGTAAAGCACGTCAGTGTACTAATGTATCTCAAACTACACAACACAAAAATTACCTATTTTAGTACTCTAAAGCCAGACTTACGTTCACATGGGAGCCTGTAAGCAGAAGAGACGGAAAGATCCAACCAAAAGTTGAAATTTTCTGTGCTTAGTATATTTGACAGCTGCGTGTGCGGTTGGACTGGTTCAGAAGCAGTTTAGACCCAGACTGTATTGTGGATATTTCTCCCTTCTCGATTATGTTTTCACAGAATTATCTATTTTACAGTTTAGAAGAAGCTGAAACTGTTGCAAGTTCAATATAAATAACTGTATAAAAGTCATATCATCGTAGTTTAGATGACTTCTTATTAATAGATTTTGCGTATTTTCTCTTTTCTTTTCTTCTTCTTTTCTTCTTCTACCAAGAGTACTTTAATAAAACCTTCCATGCTTATTCAAAATCCGTTTAGAGGTTCCATTGAGACGTTCAATAAAAACTACAGATCAAAATTATATTACGAATGACGCACTGACAATAAGACAATTTTTCCCAATTGAGTAGTATATAGCAATATCGCTTCTTCCACATGGAGAACTAGCAAGGACATCAATTTCTGACAACTTACTTCTTAAACAGTACGCAATGTGTTCGTTTAGCACAAACTATGCAGCTTGCAGCACATACAGCAACAGCAACCTATATATTATATATTAATGAGTTAAACATAATTGACAAACTTTATAATTAAAGACTTTTACATCAGATATTCTCCATTACAAGTTTGAAAATGTTTTCATAAATCTGAGATGTTTGTAGATTAGAATATGCAGTTCCAGAGATCTCATATAATAGTGTTTACACTATTATATGATTATTACACTGATTACTATTATTACACTGATATACAGACACACCAAGATTACATTGCACATCGATGACAGAACTGTATCGTCATACAGGGTTACAATGAGCTTGATGAAATCGTACCAAGAGAAGCCAATGTCGAAAGAAAATACTGAAGGAGGCTTCAATTAGTGGCTTCATCACATCAGTGTTGGATTGCAAATGTCGAAGAAACCAAGTAGCTCGAAGTCGCTGCTGGTGTACCTTCATCTCGTTTATGTTCACTGTATGCTACGTCTCCAGCTATATCCATTTTGTAACAATCTTTACAACAATCAGATCTTTACCACAATTTAAGACAACGTTTTAGAGGCTGTCTCCGGGGAATGTGCAGTTTCCCGGAGACAGCCAGATACATTTGGATTGGATACCTAGCATTTGGATACAAAAGAAATTTGTGTTTTTCAATTTGCTTTAAACTCTCAGGGATAATTGTTTAATACAGACCGTATTGCCCAAAGAAGTCATCACTTACGAGGATGGTCAGAAAAGTTTCTGACCTTAACGTGAAGATGGCAGCACTCGTCAATAAAAGCTAGGGAATGTAGTTGTGCATCTTTTGACAGGTACTCACCAAAATTTCAGCCAGAAAATGGAAAAAATCGAGTATCGAGCTGTCATTAAATATTTGTTTTTGAAAGGCAATTCACTACGCAAATCAAAGATGAGTTGGACTCTGTGTATGGGGACTCTGCGCCATCATTTACCACAGTGGAATTTTGGGCAGCTGAATTTAAACGTGGCCGTACCAGCTTGGGAGACGATGAACGTTCGGGACGTCCAAAAACTGCAGCCACTGACGATAACATCGCTAAAGTTCACCAAATGGTGCTAATCGACCGTCGAATTAAAGTGAGAGAGATAGCAGAGGCTATGAATATGTCCAAAGAACGTGTTTGTCACATATTGAATCAAGATTTAGGCATGAGAAAGCTGTCCGCGCGTTGGGTGCCGCGTTTGCTCACGTTAGACCAAAAACGTGTTCGAATGAACATTTGCAAACGCTCTGTTGGCGCAGTTTAGGCGCAATAAATCAGAGTTTTGGCGCCGATTAATTACTGTAGATGAAACTTGGATACACCATTATACGCCCGAAACAAAAATACAGTCAAAACAGTGGACTGCGAAGGGGGAATCGGCTCCAAAAAAAGCAAAAACTGTTATGTCGGCTGGGAAAGTGATGGCGACTGTTTTTTGGGATAGTCATGGAGTTATCTTAATCGATTATCTTCAAACAGGAAAAATCATTACAGGAGCATACTACGCATCATTACTTGACAAGCTGAAGGCAGAAATTGCGAAAAAACGGTCACATTTGCAGAAAAAGAAAATCCTGTTTCACCAAGACAATGCGCCGTCTCACACCTCCGCGGTTGCCATGGCGAAGATCCACGAATTACGGTTTGAACTGCTTGACCATCCTCCTTACTCACCAGATCTAGCCCCAAGCGACTTTTTTTTGTTCCCTCATCTAAAAATTGCGCTCGGGGGACAGAGATTTTCGTCAAATGAGGAGGCAATCACCTTCGTGAACAATTATTTTGCAGTGAAAAACGCCGAGTACTATTTGGACGGGTTAAAGAGATGGGAGCATCGCTGGGAGAAGTGTGTAGACTTACAAGGAGACTATGTAGAAGAATAAAAATAAATTTAAAGAAAAAATGTCTTGTATCTTTGTTAGGTCGGAAACTTTTCAGACCACCCTCGTATATTGATAAGCTGGGCGCAACAAGGCGGTAAAGGTCAAAATGATAACTTTGCGTAGAAGCATCGTGCTGTATAGCTCATTTTAACGGGCTCGGCGAGTAGAACAACTATGTCCTAAAATCCCTACTGTGCGCAAAGTTCGGCCAAGAAAACTACTTAAAAATGGAACCTGCTGGTGGTTTTAAGCATTGTTTTATGGATTCAAAATGCTTGCCACTGTGAGCTGTATATTCTCAGAATCTACGATAAATTGTGCTTTAAAGTATCTTAATTTTAAAGGTAAGCATAACATATTATATATTTTCAGAACCTAATAGCCTTGCCTACCAGTACCTAATCCCCCCCGCTCCACTCGAGAAAGGTTGATGCTAATGAAGTGGTAAACCTAATGCGCTTATTGAAGAGGTCAAAACCTGAATACGGCTCAAAAGCAGCGGCATTTTCTGGAATGGCAGTTAAAAATAAGAAAATTGCAATTTGTAAGTATATAAATAGACATAATTGGGTTGAAATTACTGCATATCTTATATTAAGACAACTTAATCTTTCGAATGACATATGACAACACTGCCTAGTTTGGAGCGCTATTCGTCGAAATAGACAAGAAAAAAGATTTTGTTGTAATTTTATACTGTGCCTCTTGGATTAAATCTCCCAGGCGACCCGGACTCAATGCGTAAGTATAACTGTATCTAAAGCACAATTTATCATAGATTCTGAAGATACAGCTTATGATGGCAAGCATTCTGAATCTATAGAAAATGCATAAACTACCAGAAGGTTCCATATTTTAGTAGATTTCTTGACATAACTTTGCGCACAGCAGGACTTTTTTGATGCATCAATGACAAAGCTGTCCTACTCGCCGTGCCTGTCAAAATGAGCTATAGCATGTGAGTGTACGATGCTTCTACGCACGTACAAGTTATCATTTAGACCTTTCCCACCCTGCTACGCCCATCTTATCAATGTAAGTGATGCTATCTTTGGTGTGTACGGCCTTTATGAACTAAAGAATCATCCCCGAAAGTTTCAAGCAAATTGGGATTTTTTCTGTTTTCATTCTGGACAAATTTATTTCAGTTTCTCGGAGACAGCCTCTTAAAATCTCACTGATTTAGACGACAAAAAACATATCTTGGGGATTGTGGTTCCTTATAGTATACAACTGTCAAGATATGGCAACCGATGTTGAAAACGCAACGCTCAAAACTGCATTATATTAAGGAGATTTGTTAAATTTTAATAAGATTGAACAAAAAATTGCAATAAAATACTCTGTGGCTCTTTCCAAGACATGCCAAAAATATATTAAACATTAGGTTAAGGGACCACCGTAAGCATATGTGCAAACTACTCAACACGCAAGCAAGCGCCAAGTCTTAGTTATTTTACATCTTACACCATTTGACTAACAAATTTGACAATCGTCGACAATGTTTTGTTCTTAAAATAGCATTGACCGTTTTGCAAATGCTCTGGTAACTATAGGGTAAGTAAATAATGAGTTTCCAGTTCTGCAACATTGCGTACCTTTTCAGCGATCACTCAACATGCTCCTATTAAAGCAGTTTATAAGTTTCCTTTCTTTTTGGATTTAGAGACCTTCAATTTAGGTTGGATATTTCTATTGGGTATGGCAATGCGCTCTATTGCAGATAGTCTCTTGATTTGCGGAAGTGTACGACATTTCACTAAAAGTAATTGTATGGTGTTATATTCAGTTCGCTCTCAATATTGCCTGTTTTTCCCAATGCTTTCCAGGAGAGTTTAATAAACTCACACTGAGAAAAATATTAACAAAATATGATAACTATATTATAGTAGACCGATTTTTTGTTGTTCTAACCTTATTTTAGTAGCGTTAACTAAAAACCAAGGTGAGAATAAACAAGCGATTTGTTAAGTGAACTATCTATTTATAGTTAACTGGTCTTTGGTAGATTTTACCCGGGTTCTAGTAAAATCAGCAACTATACTCTAACAAACAAATGAAGGATCTAGGTCGCCGAAATCGCGAGGGCTTACTTGCATACCGTATCGCGAATCACGCGGGCAACGTACGTCACTGACAGTGTTAACAGCTTATATAATATCAGTGTTGCTTAAAATCTGATCTTAGATTTTATGTGTTTACCAGGTGGTGATCACGCGGCGACCTAGATCCTTCATTTGTTTGTTAGAGTATAGTATGGGTAATATCAGCTTAACGAGGAGTTTACCTTACTTGTGTTAAATCTACATGTACAGTTGGCTATTTTAACTTACAAGTCAAACTAAAATAGCTTAACTTATTGATTCAAGCTACTATATAAATAGGTAAAGTGAACCAAACGTTATGGTTAGAACTTTTACCCTTCGAAAGGGTAGTATATACTTTGTAATAAGTTTCATTTACCATATGTAAGGCTGAAACAACCTAACACGAATTCTGTCAAACCAGCGAGTAAGGTTGAAATAACCCAACTGGTATGGTAAATTCAACTATTTTTCGGTTGCTTCTACCATATGGGAGTGTAATTGATTTAACCTTATTGCGTCAATTTAATCAAAAACATTTTACTAAAATTATATAGTTCGTATTACACACAGGCATTGTTGTCACTATTTGTACATATTTTCAGATTGCTGCAACTTATTTTTGGTTACTTTAACCTGACTATTTTTCTCAGTGCATAAACAATCTTCATAAAAGCTAGCCCTGGTAATTTTAAAATATTAGACAATTTTTCCAGTCAGTAACAATTACTTTCAGGCTAATATCAAATATCGGTAAGTTTTTTGGTTCCTTTACCAAATATATTCAGGATGCAATACAATTATGAGTTTTTTCAGTTGGAAAGGTTTACTGCAATCATAACTGACAAACTTATTGGACGTGCAGTTGCTGTTATAAAAAATTGATAATATGACACTTATATATTTATATTAGAAAAAAACACGAAGGTCGCCCTTAGTTTGATGGAATGTTTTAATAAGTGCGTTGCATAATGAAGGAATTTATAAATTGCAGCAAACTTTCACTGAATATTTAAAAGAGAAAAAATTCTTGTACAAACTCCTTAAACATCATTAAAAATGGGCAATTTTAGAATACTTCTTTAACAATCCGCCGCTAAAGGTCCTTTTTAGTAATTTTATTAATAAGAGTTGGCATTCCAAAGCTCATTTACCTTAACCTACAATTATAAAATGCCGAAAAAACAAAGAATAATAATGCAGAGTTTCATGACGAAAAGAGTTTTGAGAATTCTACACGCTCAACAATAATAATAAAAATACTCAAGTAGTAATAATAAGAAATAAAGGCCTTAAAATGATACAAAGAAAATTGGATCGAATTCTAATTACTTTCATTATTGAAATTACTGTTTAGAATCAGCCATACTCATATGTTTGAATTGTTGAATTTACTATTAATTTATGTTAAAGTAAACAAAATGCATTGACATTTTAATAAAATTACAACGATATTATTGTGTTTAATCTTATCGCAGCATAAATTGAAGAGAATGACAATAGAATATTTTATGGAAACAAATTATATGTTATATACAGTTGTTGTACCGTCTATACAATTGCATATAAGTAGGTGAAGGGGAACGGCAACAAAAGACTAACCCTTATGATACTAAAATATCGAACTTTTGTTTCGTATTGTGAAACTAAAAAGGTTTTTCACTACTTTCGAATAATAATTATGCATATATGTGTAAATAAAATAAGACACAACTAAAACAAGACATAACAATTTGCTGGCATATACATCAGCAACAATTAAAAAACTTCCATACCTAATTCCGATTCTAAAAAACAATTGGCAAATTTATTTTTCTACAAAGTAATTAATTTTTAAGCTCCTCCCTTAACAAGAAAAATTACCAAGAAACAACTTGACATCAAAATCTAATGTTTATACCCTCACAGTTAATTTTGTGTTGCTTTTTTTATTTAGTCTGTAAGAGATGGGACTAGAAGATCGGACGTTATCATCCTTGGCCCCCGCATTCTGAAATTTACTGGCCATAATTACAGGGTTGGCGATATTTAATTACAGATGTGCGGCCCGCGGCTTGGCGGCTCGGACTATGCGTTATTCTTACTTAACTTACAATAGAGGGAATGTATTTTTAAAATATCACCCTTGTACTATTTTAGGTTTCATGTAGTATTCGTATTTTTAGCAGACGTACCTGCTTTGTTATCGATTTCATTAAGATTAAATGAAATAACCATCATTGAAAAGGTTTCTCGCAATTAATGGTGGTGCATATTTTGTGTGAGTTCCTTTTTTTAATTATTGAGTTTATTGAAATTTATGGTTTAATTAAGTCTAAATAGAAAGTACGTAAATAAAGTGTTAAATCTCAAATGTTGGAAACTCATTAGAAAACAATTACTCTCTACGATTATACCAAGTAATAATAATAATAATAATAATCTATAAAATATTCGTACATAGCTGTCTTTCTAAATTTAATTATTCAATTGTTAAATAATTAATATGCTCTGAAGTTTAATTTATGAAAACTGCATAGTATCAGCGCATCTCGAAAGCGTGTCTATCCTTTAGGCTGAAAAATGGGTTAGGTTCTTGAATGTGCGATTTATTTGATATAAACCACGATACACCCACAACGGTATGACAACGCGCAGCTCGATAGTCTATCTTTCTCTGGTTCGTGACGTCAGTGCGAAGCAAACCAGGCTTGTTTCGCATTACGTTCTTATGTATAATGATGTTTTTATCATTTATAATGACAATGGTTAGTAAAGTATGACGTTTGATAATCGTTCTAATATTAGCCACTTAATATTAAAGGCATAATTAATAAATTATAGTATGAGGGAATGTTATTATTTATAATTATGCCCGTATTGCCCGTGGTGCATATAACGATTTATTTTATTTTGATTCAGAAATATTCCAAATTTTAACAATTTACTAATCATGTACCGCCGATATGGATTGTTATGCTTTCTATAAAATATATATAATAGTAAAATTTGTTAGGGAGGTACTTAGAAAAATAATATATAGGTAGATACTAAATAATCGAAAGTTACCATATCACTAAATTTAAAATTGTTTATTTTTATTAATTACATAGCCAATGTTACTTAATGAGAAATTAAAACCTGTAGGCAACATTCAAATGTATCATAGTAATAAAAATTTGATTAATAATTGAAGTATCCTCTCCGCCATGTTATTTTATAATTTTTCTAAAAATTCTTACCATTTTTTAGATTTATTTTATCATTTCTTCGACAAGCAATTTCCCAACGCTTTGAAAGTTCTTCGTTCTTTGGGAATCGAAAGTATTTTATACCAGTTCCTTTTGTATTCCTGTTATAATTGCAACAGTCAGTAACAGCACAACCAGGCATACTGTTCGATATATACCTGTGTAAGAATTTCACCTTGTTATCTTCGATATTTCACAAGTTTACACTCACCAAAACAAAAGGAATTTCAAAATTAATTATTTAAAGCCGCTTTTCCTAACATACACCCACCGTACTGTGTAGCTGGAAGAGATCAAATGGGAGGAAAGTTAGAGTCCTTGGAAAGTTGCTTCGCAGCGACGTCACATGCGCGCGGAGAACGAGTTTTGGTCGTGAAGCTGGCATACCGTTGTGGGTGTATCGTGATATAAACCCAATTTATTTAAACCTTCATTCCTTTAATCTTTAGGAACTGCGACATATAATCTGGAACTGGAACTGGAACATATAATAATATGCAACAATTTTTTTGTGTCTTTGTCACTGTTTATTTTGAACTAAATTTATTCTAGTTCTGCTCTTGGCATTTGTGTTATCTATTTCCAGAGTCAGAGACTCTACTATTTAAGTGGTTAGAAAGACATACTTGTTTGATTCACAATCTAATCTACATATCTACCTATCTAATCAGTCTATTCTAGATTCTAGTACACTACTGGATATAAGTCTCCCATAATTGTTTCCACAGATCTCTGTCTTGAACCGCCTGCATCCAGTTCGTTTGCATGCGTTTCAGATGATCTGACCATCTATTGGAAGGCGTCCTCTATTGCTCAATGCATCTTCTCTTGGTCTCCACTCCATGATGCGTTTTATCCATCTGTTGTCAATCATTCTAGGGATATGTCCCAGATTCAGTTCAGTGTGGCTATTACTGTTGTTGGCATCTTTCACCAAAGTTCTTCTTTAGATTTCAATGTTTGGTACCCGATCTCTGAGAGATCTCAAAATAGATCGCTTCTTTGCAAATTGGGTCACATTAATTTTTTTCTCAGTTTGTTTTGTTAGTGTTAAGGTTTCCGATCCATACGTCAGGACAGGCAGGACATATTGCTTAAATAGGCAGATTGAAAGAGCCGATTTCCAAACACCTCCGGTACAGTAGGATAGTGCAAGATGGTCGTTAGTTCCGAAATCCGATCTAAAGCCAGTCTGTGCTTTCGGTTGATAAGCATCTAGTTTAACATTTAACCTTTATGAAATTATTTTGGTGAAAAGACAAAGTGAAATATTTTAAGCATGGCCTCGCCAATAAAAATCTGGAAATCCACTGCTAACAATCATACAAATCACACAGGCAACAACAGGGGATACGAACAAGGCTATAAATGCGGACAAGAATTCACACCTACTATAACAAAATAAAAACAAACAAGAATTAATGGGTGGGGTGCATTAGAAACTAAAGATAACATTTATATTGGATGCTGGTACATAAGAAACGTTAGAGATTGGTAATCAGGCTGACAAAACAAAACACCATCATCCATCATCTGTTCAGGACATACAAACGAGGAAACAGACAGGGGCGCCATTTAAGGGTGGCAGGGGGGGCGAAGCCCCCCCTCCTAATTTGTAATACCAAAGTTTGATATGCTAGGATATTGGAATTTTAGAAATATTAAGTCAGTGAACCATAACTGTACTTTTTATTCTTAAAATAGTACATAACTAACTCAGAAAATAAGTAGTTTATAACCACTTGAAAACTCTGATTCCAATACCAATACACATTTTTACTTCTAGACACCTATGTAAATCCTCTATGAAATCTTTAAAGAGTACGTTCCAGATGAACGGTACAAAATGAATGAATGAATTGTTCAAATTTCAAAAATGAGTTATTTTTGTACCTGGTCCTTTTACAGTTCCTAAAATAAGAAATCCTGTCGGATTAGTTTATTGCACATAAGTTATTACTCATCCCTCTGAAGTTTACCGACGAGAGAGTAATAGAAGTACAGTAAGTAGAGAGAGATAAAGTACACCTGTAGTCAAACTTCTTTGAATGTATGTTGTGCTTAGTTAGTCGTCCCTCTGAAGATTATCTACAAGTGCGGTCGCACTTATGTATTAATGTATTAATAATGACATCTCTTATGTAAATAAAAAAAGTGCAATGATATATAGAATATTCTTGGGTAATTTAATTATTTAATAATAAACGGATTTTATTCATCAATGGACTATGTGATTAAAATATAGCAAAAGCTTTTACTACTATTAATAAAAGATAACATATATGATTTTTAATTAATTAGAACAAGATAGATGTATAGTAAAAGCATTTACTACATTTTATTCACATGATCCAATATATGTTTTTTTATTGGTTGGCTAGCATTCTCCCCTTACTTTTTAAAATTTAATTCACATATTTCCTCTCTGCGCTTAAGGTCCAAGTGTACCCAAAAACGTGTGTTATTTGTTTCATAAATAATATAATAATGTGATAACTTTGGTTTTAAGTTAATAGTCTAGGAATGTTAAAAACTTGCTTACCTAACTTGTTTTGGAAAAAAGAATTTTTTAATTAAATTATTTCACATGTTATACGTGAAAAATTAATTTTGGAGAAACTGTACATTCAAAATTAATCAATAGCACTTAAGTTTCATAGTATTTGAACTATTTTCCCAAAATTTCAAGAAAATCGTATGTCTAGCGACTAAATTATTGCCGAAAAACCTGCTTTTTGCCAAAAAAAAAACTGATTTTTTTGGCAAAGAGGAGGTAATAGTTTAGTCCCTAGACATACGATATTCTTAAAATTTTGGGAAAATAGTTCAAATACTATAAAACTTAAGTGGTATTATTTTGATTAATTTTGAATGTACAGTTCTTCCAAAATTAATTTTTCACGTATAACATGTGAAATAATTTAATTAAAAAATTCTTTTTTCCAAAACAAGTTAGGTAAGCAAGTTTTTAACATTTGTAGACTATTAACTTAAAACCAAAGTTATCACATTATTATATTATCTATTAAACAAACAACACACGTTTTTTGGGTACACTTGGCCCTTAATGATGCTCTTTATACTGTAATTTTGAATTTGTCGAAAGGCCTTTAATACTACTAAATCTTTATACCTATTTTATACAGCCTTGGTAGTGTAATGTCTGGCGTGCCGGACTTTCACCCAAGCGGCCCGGTTTCGACTCCCGGCGCTGGCAGATCTGGTTAAGGTTTTCTGCAGTTTTCCTTAGCTGTAACACAAATGTGGGATTTGCGCTGTTCCATCTATAAGTCGGCTGCAGCCGCACATTGGGCCTAAATAATAATAATAATCGCCCCCTCCCTCCCGCACAAGCGTATAGCTTCTGGGGCCTTGGTTTAGGTTATGGGTTGTAGTAATTATAATTATTATTATTAATTCCACTTTAAATGTCATTGCCCCCCCCCCTAGCAAATTATGAATTGGCGCCCATGAAAACAGATAAAGAACGAGGAATAGTAATCATGTAATCATGCTAAATGAGGAATCTGCAAGGCCACTACTAGATCGGGAGGTTGTTCAGAATGAATCACATGGGCGAGATTTGAATCTAAATTTAGAAACATAATTGCAATCAATGTATATGCACCAACTAATAATTATACGGATGAAGATGAAGCCAAAGATGAAGAAAGATGAAGCGATAGTAACCAAACTAAACCGTACATATAAAAGAGATATCAAAATATTAATAGGTGACTGGAATGCAAAATTGGAGAAGAACAATGATGGAAACGAGAATATAGTGGCAAAACATAAAATAGAAGAAGTAAATGGGGAACAATTAATATAATTTTGCGCAATAAAACTCTTATAATAGGCGGCACACTATTTTCCCACAAATACACACAAGACAACGTGGACCTCTCTAGGTGGTAAAGTGAATAACCAGATTGACCACATTCATATCGAAAGAAATTGGAAGAAAGCGCGCCAAGATGTTAGAGCTATACTCCGTATCAGACCATTAACTTGCAAGAAAAAAAATAAAAATCAGAATTAATAACAATCACCTATGGTCAAAAGAATACAAGGAAAAAGATTTGATACAAAAAATTAAGACATCAAGAGGAAAATAAAATCAATGGGAAAATATAAAGTGGTAACCACTAAAGAAGAACCTACGTCATCAATTACCCTCATATGGTTAAAGACTAAAATTATTAGTCATATTTGGGATTCATGTATTGCACTTGTCGCCAAATATGAAATTTCAAATTTCAAGACTTCTTTAACCTATCGAATCGATTAGTGGCCAATATGTACATACATTTTTAGAAATAATTTCAAATACTTAATTTGAAATTTTGTAAATTAAGATCCACTTACAAATGAAAAAATGGAGAATGTCATACACAACCTAAAAAATAACAAAGCCGCTGGAGTACTTGGGCTTACAGTATAACTTTTGAAAGGTCTCTCCCAACCTGACCGCAGATATCCTCCACATAAAGAAAGAGTTTGGAGTTGATTAACGGATGATTTCGTTGTTAACCTACTCATGCACACAATAATAAAAAATGGCCAGGTAGGTACAGTGTCAGACTGTGATCCTCAACAACCTTCCAGTTTTTCGAAAAGTGTGTGTTTATCTGCGTGAGAGGAGGATTATGTACATGAGTATGTTAATACAATCGGATGATTTCGTTAAACAACTCCACTTCGTAATCTTGACTGTTTGATCAGTAGATTTTGACACTTCATAACTCAGAAACTGGCAAAATCTAGACTTTGTGCCCATTAGGACTTTTGATCAGAATGTCATAAACTACAAAATATATCAGTTTCAATCCAATTTGACTGTACCCTGTTTTCCAATTGTTTTGTGGGGATTCCTTTGATCAGAAGAAAAACTACCCGAAGATTGGTGTCAAGATATAATTATCTAACTTTAGAAAAAGGTAACCTAACCAAACGTGAAAACTGGAGACCAATATAACTTTTATGCGCGTCATACAAAGTCATGACAAGAGTAATTTCTGGAAAGGATTAAAAAACCAATAAACGAGAAGTTATGAGAAAACCCAACCTAACAGGTCTTGTATCGACCATATAGTATGTACCTGAAGGATTATTCTCGAACAAACAACTGAAATAAAAAAAGAAAATATGTATAACTTTTTGAGAAAATCTATGGACTGAGAATTACACAGCACAAGTAGAACATGAGCGCCATTTGTATCGAAAAATCAAAATTGAGAAAGGGGTGAAGCAGGGTTGTATATTATCACCGACATTATTCACAATAGTTATCAACTGGATAATAAAGAAGATTAAACACAAAAGAGCAGGCATTATATGGAATATAAATATTTGACAAACTCGAAGACCTTGATTTTGCTGACAACATAGCAACAAATAAGAAATAAATGCAGAAGAAAATCTCAAGACTGGTGGAAGTGGCAAGACAGACATGACTTAGCCAATAAAAAATCAAAATGATTAGTGAAGCAACTAACCAACGAGAGAGCATACAACTAGACGAAAAGAAATTGAAAAAATTAAATAATCTTGCACGAATTAAAGCAATTGGACGCAACCTGGAACGAAGTAAAACGCATAGAAAGGAATGGAGAAAATTAGTCCACAACCAAGCAGCTATTGAAAAATTAAATGATGCTCTTTGTTCCGCCCAGAGATATAGAATCTATTTATACGTATGTAAATGTTACTTGCACACAAATCTACAAACATCGAATATCAAACCAGTACCTTTTGCGAAGGAACGATAGAAGACTATCTTCATCTTCTTCTCGTGCTTTATTCTTTCGGATATTAACTATCAGTACAGCTATCTGCGCTTATCTAGTGCTCGTTTAAAAGAATTCTAAAGATATTACTAGAAATATTCAAGTTTCCGAATTTTTACCATTTGTAGTATTTCTATGTCTTTATCCATTCGTTTTAGAATTGCCAGGTTCGTAACTCGATCCGTTCACGTAAAGTAGTGTTGAGAAGATATACAGCACCCAATGAGTCTAATTTTCAGTTGTAAATTGAAATCTCTACCAGCCAGGAATTTTTCATATAAATAAAAGCGACTTAGCTTTTTCTATTTTAGTTTTTATTTGAGCTGAATGGTCCCAATTTCCATTGATACTAGTACCCAGGTTTGTGTATCCCTCAGTTCTCTCAGATTGAGTATTCTCAACGTATATCGTTGGCAGTGGGCTGTTTTTGCTTATTAGCATGTATTTTATCTTTGTTACGTTAAGATAAATCGCATACTCCTCGCTGGTTGTGTGTATCCTGTCCATTAGCAATTGTAGTCCTTCAGCACTGTTTGCAATTTGTCAACTGAGTCGTCCGCGCATCTTAAATTGTTGATGGGTTCACCGTTAACCAGTATGCCTTCATTCACATCGTTTAGTGCCTCTTTAAAAATCTTTTCAGAGTATATGCTAAATAGCATCTAAACAGCAAATTTGAATTTCTTCTGTAAATTGATCTTCTCTTCTACTCGCACTTTTGCTAATTGACTCAAATATAACTTGGCGATAATATGTATGATTTTATCTCTACCGGTTTTCTTTAAAATCTATTCTACTAACTTTTCGTGTTTCACAGTTTACATCTCTGCATCTTTGAATTAGTACTATAAGGGCGGATGACGCCTCACGCGATCCCAAAGCTTTTCTGAATCCAAATTGTGTTTCTGTAATATGTTCTTCACACTGCCGATAAATCCTGTCGTGTAATATTTTCAGGGAAATTCTTAGGGTACAGCTCATCAGGCTTATCGTTCTATATTCGTCGCACTACACAACTTTGATGTTGTTTTTTTTTGGTATAGTAACAAACATTGATACAAGAGATTTTTACAGTGTCATTCATCATGTTATACGCGGGAGAGCGTTTATACCTTTTTCATTCAATAGTTTTGGAATTTTTGTCGGTGTTTCATCCGAACCTGTTATTTTTCCATTTTTTGCCTTAGCGATGACATTTGACACTTCTCTTCTTGTTATACAGGATCCGTAGTTGGCATCCTTTAGTCCATGTTTTTCTGGCCGATCATCTCCAAATATAAATAATTTTCTAATATACCCCTCCCTCCCATGCCGTTTTTTCTTAAAGGTACCAGCAGCTTCTTTTGTTTTGCACTGCATGTTAAATAGATCGTGTTTCTTCTGGAATTCTTCTATTTCTTGATATTTGTCTTTCAACCAATTCTCTTTAGCATTTCTTATTTTTTTCCGTATGCTAATTTGCAACTGTTCATACTTTCCCATTCCCTTCTCATACCCTTCTCCTAGTACTCTCATATCTAACGCTTTTGATGTGTTTTTTTTATTTTTCTAAGCTTGACTGTTAACGGGGATTAGGGTCCGAGCCAACATCTGCTTCTATGCAAAATTGAACCATCGTTTACCCTGTCAATTCTTGATCCTAGGCCATATTGACCAACTACGTTTGCTTCTTTACCACGTCCAACTTTGGCGTTAAAATCTCCTATAACTAAGTTTGGTATGTTTTCATACCTCCTTCAATTATTCATACATTTCTTCTACTTCTGTATCGTCTCTAGCTGTAGTTGGCATGTATACTATAATAACATTTATATTGAAAGGTACTGCCTGTAATTGTACTATTATAATTCTATTTGAGTGGTTGATAACGTTTTTGACAGAATCGTTCATTTCGAGTCTTAGTCATATCGACTTTTAGTATTGCTGTTTTCTGTACTATATTATATATCTTTCTTTCTTTGTAGGTACTTCTTACACTCCAGGTACCAATTCTTGTGCTCATTGTTATCCTATATGTTTTTAGTTTCGTTGATTTTTTTATCCATCATCACAGGCCCAGAGATTCTTTGCACCCGTATTATCTAAGGGATGCCGATACTCGTGGCAGTTATTGATTTTGCCTATCATTCATAACACTAGTATGCGTTTAAAAACTTTTTTAATGAGGTCTGGAGTTTTTAACTGTTTCTAAATGGAATTTTGACGCTGATTTAAAATCTCTAACTTGTTTGGCTGAATCAGGTCAAGTTTGTATTTTACATTAACCCTAAACTTATAAATGTATCAATTTCGTACACAGATACAGTTACTGTGAAAGAAAGAGCTTTTTCAAAGACTTTCGTTTGTGTTCTGCAGCAGGAACGTCTCTCTTGAGACACCAGCAGTGGTCTGCAAGCATGTTCACATCCCAGCGGCCTTGGTAACTTTTTCCATTACACGAATATCTTGGTGGAAGCGCTCCCCTTGTTCTTCACTCACACCACCACAGTTGTCAGGATAATAGTCCAAATGTGACCTGAGGAAATGCATCCTTACAGATATGCATGCACCAAGGGCCTTGAAACTTTGAAGGAGCTCCTCTACAACATGTTCATAGTCTGGACTTCGGTGATTCCCAAGAAATTCTAGATGATGGCAATTGAATGCACTCCAAGCATTCAATTGCTATCAAGCATTGATCTCATTATTTTCGAGACAATAATGAAAATTAGCATTTTTAGTAGCTCCGTAATTTGAGGGTCGTCAAAAATGCCTGCTTCCAATTTTATCTCACTTATATTTGGACATTTTTCTTTAATGAAAGCGAATGATCAACCTTTCTTGTGTAGTGCCTTGACAAAATTTTCCATTAGACCTAATCTGATGGGCAGCGGTGGAAGTAAAGTGTTCTGGGGATTGGCGAGAGCATGCGAGCGAACATTATGTGAACCTGGCTCCAGATGAGGCCTTGCTGGTCAATATAGACATGCGTCCATACGTGACAATATAGTATTTCTACGTTGACGTAGAATGAAAACTTGACCTGATTGAGCAAAATGACTTGCATATTTGAAATCAGCAGAAAAAACCGATTGAGAAACAGATAAAAGACCCTAGACCTCAGAAATGCCGCAGACCAGTTTAATGATTGTTCTTGGGAAAAATTATGTAGTTGACTATTTCTCTTTTATTATCTGACACATTCACATTTGTTTTATCTTAAGACAAAAACCAATAAACCGAAGTTCAAGCAAAGAAGAAAGAAGAAGGTTTCTTGCAAAAAAGCTCTTTACCACGGATGAATTCAGAACATTTTCTCCATCAGGAAGCAGGGTCAATCTGAAACACCTAGAAAGAACAAGGTTATTGGAAATGGCCTTAGTTAATTCAAAGATAACAGATATTTCTTTGAAAAAACTGCTACTATCACTTCCTAGTTGTAAGAACGTACTCCAACAGCGTATTACATATAACTTTCATTCAGAAAAGCTTACATTTATGTATGTATACGTCAAAATACCAAGCATACCGTTACAACTCTCCCGTTTATAAGAACGATTTAAAACTTACCTTATTGGGGTATGATAAAAACCGCCTTATAAACCAAAGCATGGAATTTTCTTTGGTTTCCACATTAATTATAATTTATAAAATTATGATTTAAATATTTGATATGCATATTTTTTCTTTTATCTAAATGTAAAAAGCTTATTAGAATATTGTAATGAGAAGTTAGAAAGTAATAGCAACTGGAATTGTCACTAAATTGCTTTAATGCGTGTCACAAGAGTTGAATTTATTCTAAACCTGTTTATAGAACGTGTTCGACATAACAAGATTTCGGGGTTGTCACCATTTTGATGGGTTAACACTCTTGCAACTGATAATTATTTTGTTTATGCAATCGTGGAAAATGTCCGTGGAAAAACTGTTAATAATACGCGGATTCAATTTTTCTCTCTTCACTGTTTTTCTACTGCTGATATTTCTAAATGTATGTTTTATTTATTTATAAATGCTTATACAACTGGACGCTATTAACTTGTTTAAGGTAATATTAGCAGGGAAAGTTTACGATAAGTAGAAAAAAATTACTCCCGATAGTATCAACCAAATAGTAAATTACCTGATAACTGCGTTATAAATGATCTGTTCACATGACAAAGCACACAACAAATGTATCTTTTTATTATTGTAGATGCTTAACTAAATGTTTTTATAACCAGCATGGGATTACTTACATTAACAATACAAAACGACATATTTTTTTGGTTAAATTATTTATTTTACATTTATGCACTACAAACTGTGGGTAGTGCAATAAAGGTAGGTATGTAGTATTTAACTTAAACGGAGACACTTTATTTTTATAAATTTATTATAAACGGTGCACCTAACCTAATTTTGATGATAAACAAATATGGTGTATCGGAAAGGAGGGATTATATAGTATGATTGATATACATGGCTCAGTCATTTGTGAAAGACAGGACATCAATAACGCAGTATGGCCAGCAGGAGAAATTATAACTTTGTGTTGTCCTGAACTGTCAGGGAATGCTTATCAATTATGCAGGACTTTTTTCAATAATTTACACATGTGTGTTAAAATTGATTTATTTTCTTCTTTCTAATGATATTTTATTCTTGGATATTTATTTCTATTTAAAAACAAAGGAATTAATGATCTTATCAAGTTTATAATATCATTTATACAATAACACTTTCATAATGATAAGAAGCCATTTGACTTTACATATTACTGCTATATTCACAGTAGAAATCAACCCAGGCGGATGGGAGATCTTAGACTGACCCGAGAACATAGATATATTAAACAAGATATAGTCAAAGTGCAACATAGTTCATTAAGATGTGCTTTTTATTTCTGTCGCTCCCGATTGCTTAGAAATTACTATAACTAGAAGTTAATAAAAACTATGCAAACACAACAGACACGGTGGATCTGCGGTAGAGTAGCCGCCTTACAAACCGTTGCCCCAGGTTCGCTTCCCACTGACTGCATTACTTTCTTTGTAGTTTTTTTTGTAAAAATGCATCCCTGTTTAAAGTTGGGCTTTACTTATACATATTGTCATATGACATGCATTTAAAAATGCAGGCATCATTATGTACAAATATGTTTGATGCGTTTCATAACTTCCACGGGAATTGATTTTTTTAAGACAAATTTTAATTAATATAATTTAAATAGGTATCATTTTCTTAAAGAAACACTTTATAACACACTAAATAAAGGATCTATTTTACATTTGAATTTTCTCTTAATTTTTGTAAATTTTCTTGGTCAGCTGATCGTTACATGATTTTTGTAGATAATTGGGTATTAAAACAATTTCAAGGTTTGTTTTGGCCTGAAACAAACAAGGTGCATGTTAGTGAAGATGTATGTAAAGATTTATTACCTTACCTGCAAGTTTAGTTTGTAAAAAAATACAAAGATTTGATCTAACGATATAGGTAGTTTCATAATAATTTTGTTATTTTTGGCTTATATATTTCATTATGATGATCTCAAGTAGTTCCTTGGACACAACTGAGATATATAGGTAAATGTGGGGATGATTTCTAATAAAAGATCTATGGATTTAGAACACACATATTTCTGCGTTTTACTTTGATGATCTGAAAACATGTAATTTAGTAGTTATTTAATATTTTGGATATCTAAAAAGTTGTAATTATTGTTCAATATGATATAAGGATAGCATTTGTAACAAGAAAAGGAGCTAACAAAGTGTTTTTAAGCAATTATTCCAAATTTTAATCAAATTTCAATGCATTGTAAAATTGATTTGGTTGACTTTCTCTCCTGAGTTTAATTGTAAGTGTTAACGGAAGTTTTGCATACCATTAAATAGAGGAATTTTTTTCTATATATTTATAATATTTGTTTAAACAATTAAGTTAATAATAAATAACAATATAGTTATGTAGATTTAGTTACAATTTTATTCAATTGTTTGACACTAAAATTTATTAGAAATTACTAGAAAAATAACTACGTTTTCTTTTGTTTCTTGAAAACATATAAATTGAGTTGTAAATCTGGTGACTCTCGCTCTGTAAATTCAGTTGTACAAACCACGCTTTTATATGCAGAGCATAATTTATAAAAAAATCGTCGAGATTTTAAGGTTATATTTTGATGTTACGTCAAAATGTTTTTGTATCATTATAGTTTTTCAATTTAAGTAGTGCAAATAATAATAAACAATTTCATTTAAATAAATAAACAGACAGTGCTGTGAAACTAATTTAGCGAATTAAATTTTTTTTGTGGAAAGACAATTTTTTTATGATAAAGATTGATAATGGTCCTTGGAAATGGGATGGAATAAAAATTAATCATTTTATAAATTGAAATGGATATACCTTATGTCCGAAATACAGCTGGTTTATATAATTTCAACTTTATTTAACAGTAGAAGACTTTTTTCAAGAAGACAGGTGAATTTCTGTGACATTTCAACCAGTTTGATGTTGAATTATATGGAAGCAGGAGATTACAGATCATTTCTAATTTCAGACGGTAAGTTTAGAAGGCGCCAATACTTTGATTTTTGTAACTAAAGGTATTTATTTAATGTTAGTAATACAAATAATAGAAATATTAATTTTAAAGACAAAAAGAATTATACTGTCTTATAATTAATTCTACTTTTATTGGAGATTTAAAAATAATTTTTCTTTTAATTTTTAATTATTTGTAACATTTCAATTGTTTAATTTTTTTAATGTTAAATAAATTGTTGTCATTTAAATATTTTAAAAGTAACCTTTGGTTTATTTATTTGATTTGTGTGTGTAGTTAATGTTTTATTGATCTATATTTATTCATAGCCCTATTGAAGCGACTCGCCAGGTAGATTCTTAATTGTGACCAGATGGTAAGACCATATTGTACGTATTTGACATATACGTGAAGTTTCAGAATAAGAAAACCTTTTTAAACTAAACCTGGATTTAATTAAATCCAATACAGATGAAAATAATGAACAATTTCGTGCTTCCTTTGCCCCAATATAGCGCGTTTTGTGGTACTCTGATCGAGTAGAGTGATAGACTAGGTGACTAGATGTAGTGACTCTACCCGGGAAGTACATGCAGCGGTCCCTAGTCATATACCATTGTATATGACTAGTATATGAACTTTTAGTAGGACTAGACATATGTACAAGTGATTGATTACTCTGCGCATTAATAAATAGGGGGTAACAGAGTTGTACAAATCCTCGATGCTGTAACATACTTGTACTTATCACCAAGCCTAAATATGGTAGGACGGGATAGTTAAAGTCTGGCATATCCTAGACAGACCCAGTTTTCAAGTCCCAGCCACACTTGAGGTTGAACTCATCCGAGCAGTGAAAGTCCGCATGCTATACTCCAGCCAAAATAGCATGAAATGAGTCATTTTCGTAATCACACCGGAATAAAGAAATACGACCCGGGGTAAGATAAGATAAGAGTGCAAATTTCACGTTGCTAAGAATTCAGTGACGTAAGCTAGAACAAACACATTTTCATTGCTTCGTTCACATTTACTTTTAATTAAAAAGGGGTTTGTTCCGCTAATGAATCTTTCTAGCTCATTTATTGTTAATTTATCATTTAGATTACAGCGTGGCCTTCGGATAATTGTAGATGCATTTTACAATTTCGCCCACGTGTTTGTGATGACTCATTTCTTGTCACTTTGGTCACAGTATAGACTAGGAGTGATGGGATTCCCTCAGTGATGGACCTCGCCAGGTGAGTACATAAATAATTCCGGCACTAGCCTAGCCTGGAGAGCTAGTAGAGAGTGGATAGGCAACCTCGATCCCGTTAGTGAGTACTGGTAGCTCTTATAAAAGTAAATGACGCGCTAATTAATCGTAACTTAATTCGTTATCACCCTAAGGGGGGCCCCGTGGGCATAAGCTCAACGAAGGTGGACCACGTTAAATGAAAATCTTGGTCCCATCAAAAATTAGGGTAAATATGACGGTTCTGGTACCATCCCCCACCACTATTCTCAAGGTTGTGCTGAAGGCCGCAAAAATGGTTGGCAATACGCAAGGTTATCTTTCAAGGCCACGAAAAAGGTTGGTAACACTCAAGGTTGAACGAATTAATTTCAATAAAGGTATGTTACTCAAGGTAGAACGAATTAAAAATTCAATGCCACTGGTATTTCAAGACCAGCGGTGTCAACACTTATTTTTGTAAACAAACATGTTTATGCAAAATATCCTGGGTTAATCTTGAATGTTAACAATTGATTTCCTCAAGGTTATATTTCAAGGCTACAACAATGGTTGGGAACACTCCAGGTTAAACAGTTCAAGACCACAGGTATTTCAAGGCTAAGTATCTCTGCGACACTCAAAGTTAAATAGTTCAAAACCACCGGTAGATCTAGATTATCTATCTCTCTCGGTATAAGGTGGGGGTGACCTTGAAGCGAAATCAGATATATGCGACAAGCAAGAGACGTAGGATTGTTACTGGTTCCTGAGTGAAGATAGTGTTTTAAACCGTAATAGAAATGGAAGACCTCGCTAAGACAATTAGAATACAAAAATTCAAGCCCCGAAAAAGCAGCAGATGATGCTAATCCAGCCACCAAATGATGCTAAGGAACCAAAGCTGCTAAAAAATTATCATAAAATTTTTATTGCCGTTTAAATTTCAGATAAAAATCCCATTTTTTTACTTCATTTTTACTTAATAAAATAGATAATACCGTGTACCGATAGGTGACATCGCGCACATTCTCCAGCAGGGGCATACTGAGGAATAGTTGAGCGGACAGAGGAAAATCTAGTGCTTAGTTACCCGTCTCAGTTTTTGTTGCTGTAGTGTCATCTTTCTGTGTCTGCGCAGAATAGCCACTCATACATTTGTCTAGCATTTATGGTTGAACGGTACATATAACAATGATAAAATTTTACAATTCCAACAGAAACTTGGCAGTTTTCTTATGAACCTAATACTACTAATGAATTACAAATGTCACTTTTCATTAGTGATGATAGAATACCCTCACATTTTATAACTAGTTCTAAAATGTGATATTTTTCGTAATTAACCAAAAAAATGGAACAACTAATCCAGTTTCTCTTTAGGATAATTGAGGTTTTTGAAGGTTAATACTTTCCTAATCCTAGTTGATAGAAGGAGAATAACTATAAAACTGTTATTGCACAAATGAAAAATACAAACTTTGCATAATAATAAGAGTATTGAGTAAAGCCTTTTACTTAGATAATAATCAGATACAAATTTTCAAGATATAGTAATTGTTTATACAGCTGAAAGTTCAAAGTGTTAGTAACAATCACCACACTTCTATACAATTGCATATTGCATATGCATCAATTTTAATATTTGAATAGTGTTTCATAAGGCAGTATGTTTAACAACAGCTTTAATTAAACTAAGTGCAGCTTTATTATTATTTATCTTAGTTTTGATTGTTTTGGTTCAACTTTTTTTTATTTGCACTATTTTACCATTTTAATATTTCCTCAATTTACTTCCTTTGCACTTTCACTATGTCAAATGTGAATGTCTTTAAACCTCTTCATTGATGTTATCTCTAATTCCACGTTAAGCTTCTTTTGGTACCTTGGATGATTTCCTCAGCATTAACAATTTAAGTGTGTCTCGGCAGTAACTTCTCAAGAAAATTGTAATGCAAGCGATGTGTTGAAACTGTGCTTGCTTGCCTTCCAGTATCAATACAGAAAGGTTTCATTACCGTTCTTTCATGGATATTGATTTTTTGCATTTTTCTTTGATATTTTCTGAAACTTATGGCTTTATAGTCGGTTAGAATTCTTTACAAACAGTTATTCAAATATCCCATCACCTCTAATATGTATAGTGTCTACATTACTCTTTTGTTGTTTCGAACAACTCTTCTATACTACATGATTTTCATTTATTTTCCACAGCAGCTATGTTTCCGTAAAAAGCTGTATCTTTCAATTTTACACAAGACTCAAAACTGAGGTGACAACCCAGAATGGAAGATGGAATGAAAGATGGAGTCTTGACTTTAATAGCAATGCCGTGGTGTAGGTTCTACTGCACAGTAAAAACTCAGACCTGTAAACAATTTTTAGAGTACTAGGTAAAGATTTTGGAGTTGAAATTTAGAGTAGAAAAACATTTTTTAGTGTTTATCTCATCCTAGCTAAAGGTTCCGGGGTGTCCTTTAGCTAAAATAGAAATGTCCCAACTGGGCTCGTATATATCTCTTTCAATACGTTCTTATGTTTTAATTGTGTATATATACTTTTTATGTATTTATTTGAATTGCAATAAATAAATAAATCACTTATTTTATTATTACACTTAACCTTGAAAACTACACTATTTTCACTCTAAATCTTAATCTAAATAGAAAACAAATTATACAAAAGTTTTACAACAATCCACTTTAAATAGAAACTACTTTTCCATGTAGAGTAAAAAATTCAAAAGTCAAACGTAAAATCTTACTCCGAAACGATTAGAAAGTTGACTGTTTTAGTGTAAAAAGGTTACCATAAATGATTAAAGTAATAATTGTTTTAGAGTGTAATAAATTTACACTAACATTGTAATGAAGTTAACTCTACAGTACAGTACAATACAGTACAGTACAGTACAGTACAGTACAGTACAGTACAGTACAGTACAGTACAGTACAGTACAGTACAGTTTAGTACAGTACAGTACAGTACAGTACAGTACAGTACAGTACAGTACAGTACAGTACAGTACAGTACAGTACAGTACAGTACAGTACAGTACAGTGCAGTGCAGTACAGTACAGTACAGTACAGTACAGTACAGTGCAGTGCAGTACAGTACAGTACTCTAAAGTACAGGTACATATTAGATATTTTACTCTAAATGTAGTGGACCTAAAAACACACTGTTTAGTGTGGTCTACTGTTCGAATTTTGCACTAAATTTTTTAATGTGTATAATTTATATACAGGCTTTATTTCTCGGTTACAGATAAACGAGAAAGATTCTAAAAACCTACCACTTTAACTGTCTTAGTTTAACAGTCTGTCTGGTTTGATTTTGGTTATATTGAAACCATTTTGGCAGCAAACATTAAATATTATTGATTAATTATTTGAAAAACACAAAATAAAAAAGTATAACCTCAAAAATGTCACACGATGTCAAAATAAACGACGTGCGACACTGGTCTATTCAGTGTAGCCAGTATAAAATTATTCGAATTATTTGATAAAACATTTGCTGCCAATGTACGGGTTGCTAGACTACATTTCTAATTCTTTATATAAACAAAATTAGTAAATATAGTGGGTTCAACGTGGGTTTGTGAGAACTACAGACCCTTCAATTAGAGTCTGGCCAAGGCAACCATTTTATATTACAACACGTGGCGCCAAACTTGAAAAATTTATAGTTTTGATTAAAGTTTTGATAGTTGGTTGTGTATATAGTAGTTATTGGTGTATCTAGTGCCCGAAATGCTACTTTGGTTGTCAAAAAATCATTTTGAGCACGAATTGCACACAACGTTTTTCTACAGCATTATTGAAATAATCGAAAAAGTGGAAATAAAATCAAAAAATAACACAAGAAAATTTTTATTTTAGCGCAATGTGAAAGTTTCGTTGTTGCTATGGAAACGATTTTGCTCAAATTTTAGTGAGAACCACTCACAGCTCAGCACTTTTTGCAGGAGTAATTCAAATCACTCCTCATAATTTTGAAACAAAGTGTACACTGTCAAACGCGACATTGGAAATTGCATGTTATTTAGGACAGGTTCAAATATTGGTTTCTCTAACTATTTTAATGAAAGATGTTACTAAGGTTTACTGAAGAATATTTAAAGAAGCGTCCGTTTGCCTAATTTCACTTTTCCCGATTGCCCCGTTGCTGAGTATTCAATTTTGTAATTTTTATTCTGTGTTTTTCTTAGGTACAGTTGCAAGTACAATTTTTTCAACGTTGCGTTTCTGGATTTCAGATTGCGGCATAATTAAATCGTAAGAATATATCTCTTCTATTTCAGCTTCGCTACTTGATTTAAGCTAACAGAATAAAGCAAATTTCTATTTATTGATACTCAAGTTTTAATAATTTGATATATCCCATATAGAATTTGCCGATGTTGAACAAACGGGCCAATATTGGCTCGTATTTTCTATTTTTTTTCAGTATTTTTCTAAGTATATAATACAATATAATTAAAAAATGTAATACTGATTATTATTATACACTGGTGTGTAACCGATATATGGCCAATATTGTCCCGGTACGAGACCAGAGTTTTCCAACATGTTAACAGTACTGGGCCAATATTAGTTATGTAGAATGGCCCAAGTTCTTGGCAGTGTTATCATTTCGACACTGTCCCAATATTGGTTGCTAAGATTGCCTAATAACGGTGCCTAATAATGTTTAGCCAATATTGATCCGTTTGGAAAATTCTATATGAGTGATTTTTGTTAATATTTTTGCTGTTTTTGTGCTGTATTTATTTGGTTATATAACTGGCATGAAGATCAACCTACCGAATCGTTATCGGTTACTATGAAAACAACAAAATAACAGAACTGCTATGAATCATAACCTGCCTAGGTGCCATTTTGACCTATGGCCAGCAAAGTTCCGACCGACTATGACTTGAATGAATGACTGACTTAATAAATTTTTAACTGGTGACATTTACGGAAAAATATAAGAGGATTATAAATAATATTTATAATACTCTTATATCGGCTAATTTTTTAATCTTTAGTTATATCTTCTGATATTGAAATCGCCAATGTCTCTAATCTTTAGGTGCTTTTTCAAAATATCTTACCACGACCTTTCATTGAATTAGGCTAAGCTTGCTTTATCTGACAGTAGGCCGAAAATCAGTATGTGTGCGATCTTCCGTTTCACTGTTAATGTTGAAACCTTCCCAACCCTGTTCCCTCGAACTTAATTAATCTAGAATCAAATGGGTGGTAGCACCACATGATGGTCGAACTAGACAACCGTTAGTTATCCAAAACTTAGAAAAGGTCGAACAATCCTCGGGGGTATGCAAACTTTTATGGAAATGACTTAAAATTGCAATAAAAAACATTCTAAATGCGATATCAAGGCGGAATGAGGTGTTGCTGAAAATATATCCCCAAGAACTAAACCTTCGTAATGTAATCTTCCCGAAATGGACCAAAAGATCGACGATCGGTTCGTTCTAGCGACAATATTTGAAGATCTATTTTCAATTTAATACAGTCAAATTAGTTTACCCTGTATGCTTAATTAATTGTGAAAGATCACATTAAAAAGGTGATTAAAGAACCGACAATTACTTTCGCTATCTTGAAGGACTACAATAAAAAAGAATTTTATTGTATTACCAATATTTGTAGACAGATGACGATGTGAGACTCTCCATGCGGGCAAAAGGAGGGGGAATTGTCCATAGGCCATCAAGTGGCGAGAATAATAATGTTCGTGGTCTTGTCGCTGTTATTTATGGGCCGATTTGAAAGAACCTTTTTAATTGTCATACTGTGATAGCAGCTTAATTATGAACGTATGTAAATAATCATGAATTGGCGAACCTGTGTACGATTTGTCAATATTGTATATATTTTTTCATCATTCTTACATCATTATTACCCTATCAATGAAATATACTAAAGCTGTCTTCTCGATTAAATCACAAAATCAACTAAAGTCATGCGGCCTTCATCCAATTTCAGCAAAATGAAACGAAGTGAGTCAAGTGAACTGTAACCAATGAATACCTAATGAAAAACTAATCAGTGCAATGATGTTTAAGCGTGGGAGATTCGAGACACCCCTTGGTCTTTCAGCTACCCTAACAAAATTTAATCAAACGTAACAATGTGCGGCTATAATAAAGTCGCTCATGGATTTTCGCATTAAGTCCCATGTTGGGAAAACAGGCGCTTTTATGTATTCATCTTTGATATTAGGAGGATTACACGGGATTAAAAGACATAAAAATAATTCTATATTTTATTGTAAAATGTTATTTTCCGTTTCCTGAAATGAAGTGATTACATTCCTCAGAGTTTCTTCATTTTAGTAATTTAACATTTTTCTGACGGTGCCTGTTTAGTATCTGAATAAGAAATCTTAAAGACGCTCTTCCTTTAGACAGCACCAATGTACAGGATGTTCATGCACAAATAATTAAAATTAAATCAAAATTATGCAAATAGTTATGTTTTCTCAGATGTAACTTGTCTAATAAGGCATTTCCTTATTATTTGTATATAAACGCAGCCATAACTGAATATATTAGAATTTTTTATATTATTTCTTATTTCTTACATAAATTATTAACGTACGCGTGAGCAAATTAAATTAACATCAAGTAGGCAAGCTTATTTATCTTTATCTTTTTCACTGACTGGTTAGGTTTCAACCTTAAATAATTTTATTTTCAAAACGGGGCATTGCATCCATCATAATCACTCAATGAAAAAATGAAACCTTTCAATACGGCTTTTGAAAAGGGTTACGCGGATTTCGCCGCATGTCGTCCGAATATCGATTACCATTTACCAAATCAATCACACCCAACAATGTGGTGACAACAGCAAGCATTGTCTGGTGTGATGTATATACCCTAAGAATCCCCCTTTTAAAATTTGTAAATACCCTAACAGAAACCCTTGCTGTTAAGGCTTAATGTATTATTTTATATCAATAACACGCACGTTCTTAGAATTTAGAATAACAATTAGGTCTAAAGTGTTAAGACACAAGCTGTAAAAGTGCGTTTTAATCATCAATTTTTTTTCTTTAAGGGGAGCCTTTTTTTGTACTCTTACATGTTTATTAGTTCCTCTAGAAACAAAGAATTAAGAACTTATGCAAAACTACTAGTTTCATTATTCGTTAAGTAATGAACATGAAAGAAGAATTTAATTGTGTGAAAAAGCATGTTTGGTACAAAATATGACAGTGCGTATGCAAAGTAAATCAGCAGCCATATTTAAAAAGTAAGTTACAAACAATAGTCAAATAAAAAAAATAAGACAAGAACTGTATTTGGTGTTGAACTGCTAAATTCACTACAACTGTTTCTTTGGCGTTCCCCTGCTTGACATTTGACAACGCTCTTTCTTTCTATCAACGACCAGACAATACTTCTTCAATTATGCATTCATTTGGGTAAAATTTTGTAAGAGATGTTGTGTATAAAGATTAAGTCGAATCATGTAGATTTTACCTTCCAGGAATACTGATTTCCGTTTTATTAGGATCTCAATAACATTATCTATGACTATGAGCCATTCTCAGATAACTCGAATTTTTCTGAATCTATCGTTTATTTGAATATCTGTGTGTTAAATATGAGTTTCTTACTATTAATTAGGACTAACAAATAGTAATACAATTATAGCAAAAGTTGAGCAGGTCATAAACTAATTATTTATTTCAGAATAATTGTTACTTTTCTGATAAATGTCACATAAGTTACCTGTATCTATCCATATGTCACTAGCATTACCTAATATTTTTATAACGGATTTAAGTAAAAAATGTTCTGATTTAATTTTACTAAGCATCTCATCTTCAAATGATAGTTGTTGATTTTATTAGAAGTTCACTAAAGCCTTGATAATTTAAAATTAGATGTGTACCAGAAATAGGGATCACATAAGGTACTCCGCGGTTTTTAAAAAAACAAATATTCATAGCAACATGTAAAAGAAATTTGTTGTGAATAATATAGTATTTAATAAAATATCTGCGTTAAGTTGCTTAAAACTGGTGAGTATGTTTATTATCTGTCACATACGTTACTGCCATTTTGTTTTTATATAATAAGAAATCAATTAACTTCATTGTTAGAAAACATACTCTAAATGAACTATTTACAAATCTTCTGTTCAAAAGTTTGGATAGTCCAAATAAAAGCGAAATTTTTAAACAACAATACACAATGGTCACGTAAGTTACCGACACATAAGCTACCGTCACATATGTTACCATACACTTGATAACTTAGTGACAGTATGGTAACATGCGACTAGACACTTAAAATGAAATTTATTGAATTGTTTGTTTGCATTTTCTGTTTAATTTTTTTATCATAGTTAACACATGAGCTTAGTTTAGCACACAGGGGCGTCCCCAGCGGTGTGCGAAGGTGTGCACGGCACACGGACAGCAAAATTAATTTAACACCAATATATAATATGGCGACGGACAACAATAACAAATTCAAAATTAAAATTTCCGAAAAAATAATAATAATAATATATAATAATAATAATAACTACTACAACCCATAATCTAAACCAAGGCCCCAGAAGCTATAAGCTTGTGCGGGAGGGAGAGGGCGATTATTATTATTATGTAGGCCCAATGTGCGGTTGCAGCCGACTTACAGATGGAACAACGCAAATCCCACATTTGTGTCACAGCTAAGGAAAACTGCAGAATACCTTAACTAGATCTGCCGGCGCCGGGAGTCGATCGCGGGCCGCTTGGGTGAAAGTCCGGCACGCCAGACATTACACTACCAAGGCTGTAAATATATGATGTAAATATATGATGTAAATATATGATGTAAATATATGATGTGATTAAAATAGTGAGGGTTAGAAATGCTAAATTGTACTCATTTTTCTAATAAATATTTAAACGTATTTTTGTTGCAACATTTGTTACAAATTAACATTAAATTTAAAACTGTTGTCTGATCTGTTATATTGCTATAAGTACGATCAATCAAAGGGGTGGGGGTCAACATATACAAGGTGTATTATCGGTTTTGTTACATAGGCAATTAGCATGTAAAAACACCGTTTCTCAAGTATTGGCTCCCCTAATTATTTTAGTGGGAAATTCACTATAGCAAGGTTGTAGAACTTACTGAATACTGTTCAAAACATAACTTTATATTTATCTTGGAAACTATTTAACACATAGTGCTAAATAAGATCTATGAGTTTGCTATAGTTACTTTTTCTCTAAAATAATTAAGGGAATCAATATTTGAGAAATTGTGTTTTTACATGATATTCGCCTATGTAACAAAACCGATAATACACCCTGTATAAAAATTGGGGGCAGCTGTAATAATCTTAATAAGTCTAGGGACGCCCCTGACCGCACATCAGCAACCGCAGATAAACTATTTTACATACCACTGCTAGTGGTGAGTCAGGGACAAGTTATATCAAAACAAAAAATTTATTTTGTCAAATTTTTAGTTTTCTTCATACGTCAAAAGACCTGATATTTTGAGAATACATTTGTAGATAAAATAACATATTTTATGGGGAGCTAAAGTGGTCTTTTGTGCTTCGGCAGTTTTACCTGCCTCACTAATAACGTTCGGCAGTCAAACTAACAGCCTCAGCACAAAAGGCTTCACTGAAGCTCCTTATAAAATAATACACTATTGACCAAATTACTCAAGTGTTAATAGTATATTGTAATGATATTGTTGCTTTTTCTGATTTTATAATATTTTTTAGTCAGCGCGAGGTTTGGTACATTAATGTTTTTGGTATCTAAAGCATTAAAATAATGTTGTTAATGATGTTAATAATGTTGTTAATGATTACACATAGGGATGTGTAAGAAAGTGTTTTTAGGTAATTAAGCCAATACATAGTTTTTAGGAGATGTATGTTTATCGACATTCTATTTGTAAGATTAATTTTATTGGTTTACCCAAAGTGTTATATATCACTGAATTCGGAATTTAATTCTCTATAAATCTATTTAATTAGTTTAAGCATTATTGAGAATTTTTGTACAATAATGTGTTTATGTTAAAATTGATATGTCAGGGATCATTTGTTTTCTTAAGAATTTTGCATGTAAGTCTTTTGTTTTGATCAAATCATATAAAAGGACAGCCATTTTTGTAACAAACTCTCTTACTTTTCCATCATTCAAAGAGTGCGCACCTTTTGTAGAACATAAAGAAATTTAAGGTTATGTTTAAAAATGTAAACAAACCAAATGTCAAATATGTCAAAGTGTTTAATTAAATTTTTCCGATTGATATTTGTTGACGAGAATAATTTATGGGAATTTTTATTGGATAATAATTGAATTTTTAGAAGGAAAATATTACAATATCAATAATTAAATTAAAAACGTGAGCTTTTCCTGTTTTTAAATGTTATTATTAGTTAAGAAATTTATGATATCAAAATACATTAAAATTATAAATAAATTATAATTCTTAAGAAATAATTTTTTTATTTCTATTTTTATAGTTTATTATATTTGAAATGTAAGTGTTTTTAAAAGAAAAATTATTAATCTCCAAATGAAGGAAACTTAACTATTTTGGGATCGATTAAATTTAATTAATGAATTTTGTAGTAGAAGTATTTTAATGTAAATAATAATAATAAATAATAGTTGCTACAACCCAAGTGCAATAAATAAAAGATATTTCAATCTTCTTAATTTACTTTATAGAAAATCTATTTTCTGGCATCAATTGTTGTTTTGTTATTTATTTCGTTGTTTTATATTAATAAAAATAAAATTGTGTCATTATAATCTTGCAGACTTATTTGTGTATGAGCTTTTTTATTGTTTTGACCATAATTATAAGAATATAGAATACCTTTAAAGCGACCCGCCTGAGAGAGTCTCAATTCTGTGGAAAATTACGCTTTTCACTATTATAATACATTTAGATGGAGCATTGTAAACATCTTCATATAATTCTTTATGCACCTTTTTGCAATCACATTTTTGTCCTTGGATGTATCTACATGTATTATATTTAAACCAACCCCATAACAACATAGTAGTATGTATACCGATTTTTGTATTACGATATTTTATTAAAATACAACGAAATAAATAATTTCTATTTCAAACCATGTAATAAACAAATAATGATTATTAGTGTACCAATCAGCATTCGGGGATTTACTTTACGAAATCAAAACAAAATAAAAGTATGACACACCAACTGCAACGACATTTTTTGTATTTTATTTACGCGTACACTACAGGTAATCCAATAGCTAATGCAATGTCTACTAGAGCAACAGGTCTTCGGTCAAGCGCGGGAAGCCGACTCATTCACGTCATCGCATAAACAATTGAAAGACTGTTGTGCTGCACTAATTGCTATAAATAAAAATAAAGTATAACTGAACGAATTTTATATATTTCTTTTGTGTTTTTAAGGGCACTATTGCAGAATTAAATCAATCTCGATTGTTTGTTATTCTAGTACACGTACCACTTGCAATTGAAAAAGTCATTGAATTTTTTAAACTTTTTAAAACTGTTAGTATCATGTAACAAGATTTATTGAATTTAAACTTTTCGGAACTTTAATTAAAAATCAAAAATAAAAGCGAATACAATAACCAATAGTAATTAGAAAATTCAACTAAAAAAATACTAATAATGTCAACTCTAAATAGACCTGTTACTCTAGAAGACATTGGCTAAGATCATATGTACCCTTTCTTAATATGCACCATAATCATACACACCCATAGTTGAGATGGCTGAATTTCCCAATTTAAAGAAGACCTGCCGCTCCAAATGGGATTTGACTCCGCGACCATTGGAATACGAGTCTTTATCTCATACCACTTGCCTATCAACCGCCCTTAAAAACAGTATAAGTACTTACAGTTAAATATATGATTTTTACGCCAGTAACCGTCCTAAACCAACATTTTAAAAAGAATGAACATTTAAATGATGCAGAATTTCCGTGAAACACCCTGTATATAATGAGAATTGCGGAATTTACTCATAATATAATGTAATTAACAAAAATCTTTGCATAGTGTTTGCACATATTACAGTCTCATAAACTGATTAAAACATAACTTATAGAATATACCGGGTGATAACGGAACTAGGACAAAGCGTGTATCTCCTTTATGAATAGACTTATGCGAGATACAGAAATATTAGGCACAATTCTAGATTTACTAATAGGTTGAAACAAAATGGCCGACTTTCAGTTTTACCGGAAATGCTAATAACCTGCCTTTTTTAAATGGAACCCCCGTATATTTTACATTTTTTTGTAATTTACGAGTCAAATTACATCCAATCATGTTGCGTAATTTTTTTTATTAAGATTTTTTATTTTTAATTTTCTTTTTTAACGTAGAAAATCAAGGTTGGATAAAAACTTTTTAAAATTTATTTTTATTTAAAAGAAAATATTAAAATATTTATTTAATAAATTATAAATATACAAGAAAGTTGAAACACAAAAAGGATACCCACTGAAAATTTGGCTACATGGTCGTATGTAATTTAACTCGTATAATACAAAAGATGTAAAATATACAGGGTGTTCTATTTAAAAAATGTACTAGTCTATAATTTGTATCTAAACTCAATTGGAATATTTCAATTTAATATCATGGCTACAGTAATTACACATTTATAGACACCCCGTAGAGATACATCACGATCTTGAATAAGCTAATGAAAGTCATGACCAAATGAAGGCCATGAGTAAACTCATTGCCATTTTCAAAAGTAAATACTAGTAAGTTTTTTTAAATTTTCTTCTAATTATAGCTGATAGTTGATACAACTTCATTAATGAACACTACAACTGCATACATAATCGGTAGTATTTTGCTGTTTGTTTCTTTTCTCGGTAAACATGTAAATGTTTTACTATTTGCATACGAAATTGTTGATTAATCGTATGCACAATTTTGCAGACGTAGTTAGAAGTTCAGGATGTATAAGTTAATCACTGATTGGTAGTAAAGTTTTTGCTAATCAAGCGTAATCTATTAGGGGTATACTAGGAGCACTTGCCATTACCTGATTACACAGAAATGAAGCAATATAGCTTATTTTTGTATCAGAATATATCTTCAAGAATGATTTATATAGCTGCTACAAGATTATTTTACCTATAGTTTTGTATCAGAATCCAGTCTAGACATTTAAAATTGGGAACATGAAAGGTTAATTTGGCAACATTGATAGTTATAAATTTAAAGATCACTTTATGTAAGCTGTTAGCCCTTCTACTGCGTGTTCATTTTGCCTTTTTTACCGCCTAATTGAAACAGTATAAGGTGTTGGATCTCAAGATTCTCAAGATTGCTATCTATAAAATTTCTTTTCGTATAGATTGTTGTAAGATTCAGATCTTCTTGTATCTGTACCTGCCTACAAAGTAAAAACGTTGGAGCAAGACTGCAAACTGCAAACACAAAAACGGAACTCTCTTCATGTTGTCTGCACTTACTGGTTATTACTTTTTAATATGGTGCCATAGCACTTATGCTACCTGCTATGTCTTTCTATATCTTTACTCAGATTAATCTAGTATAGCTCACCAATCAATGCAATTGAAACACCCGTGAATTATAATTGCTAAAGCTGTGAAACTCTTTATATATATATGTTCACAAATCCTAGAAGTTCAATGCGAAATTGTGATGACCTTTAGAAAACTTGCTTTTCCAACTAGTAACTCAGCCTCTAACTATGGCAACTTGGTCGGAGAGTGAAAAAACTAGAAACTGTAAATTTTTTCTTCAATCTCTACAACTTCGTATAACAGTTCGAATCTGTGCAGCCTTGAACTTTGAACTGTAATAGTTAATTTCTAAAATTTTGTGTTGCGAGATTTTGATGTTGAATGCTTAAAAATTCTCTACTTCAAACCTTTAAAACCTTAAAGTCACTCGGTGAGCACTCTGAAAGATCTAAAATGTCAAAGTTTCCAGTCCCCCTCAGTCCTGCAACTTTAAAATAAAGATTTAAAGGTTTGGACATGGGGAACTAATTTGAATCTAGCCGTCCAATAATCGAATTTCGAAGATGTATAAGGTGCTTCAGATACATTCATATACTGATTGGAAACGCATGCACCTGATATGTAATATTCATCCGCTTTATCGCATCGTTTCCCTATCCCTCTACCATTTTTTGCAAACTTTTTTCAGGTGCAGACGTTTCCAATATGTATACAAATCTTTCATATATGTACTATATTTATACTTTGGATCACTTTAAAATATACGAGATAAATATAAGTATTTCAAAAATTTCATTATAATTCCACATTAGTCTCCAAAATAGTATTTTAAAATACCGGGTAATCAATAAGATTGTTATTTTTAATTGTCTTGGTATGCCTGACTACAATTGGCAGCAGTAGATTATATTAAAATATTCATTAGAGTAGTTACAAGTTACAACTAAAAATAAAATAAAGTAGTTCGAATGTGGCGGGGAAATTGATGTGAATATTGACGTTCCTTTTTGTAGGTTATAATAGTTTTGCGTTCTTATAAAGAAAAACAATAACATTATTTGAAAAATAAAATAATTTACTATATTTAATAACATGTGAACTTTATAGCAAATGGTCGAAATGCGATCCATTTTGTTCTGAACAAAGATTAATCTTTTATTTACATAATTTTACATAAAATTACTAATTTGACATTTATGTCTTTTGTTTCAACATTTTGTTTTATTATAGTTTAAATGCATATCAAGTGTGACTGCCAACATAATTAAACTGTTTTATTGCCAACAGTATATCACATAACGTCCAGGGAACGTGATTTTTGAAAAATTGCACACTTTTCAACGAGTTTGGAGTTGAAAATGTCAAATGTACACTATTTTTCCTATAACCTTAAAAATGGAATGCCACCTTAGATTAATTGCAGCTTAAGTACCAAATTCAAGTTCTTTAAATAAACATAAAAACTAGTTGCTAGAATAATTGTTTTAAAGTACCTACATTCTTAGCATTTTTTAAGCATTCTATGCCTGCTCTATATTTTATTTCTAGAAGGAAATCTTTGTACCTACTGTGTAAAAGTTCTACTAATAAAGCAACGGACTTGAGTTTAGTTTGGCGAATAGACGCTAGGGAGCAGTGCTATAACTCGTTGGTTAGAGGCCCTTCAATTAGAGTCTGGCCGATGCGTTGCCACCATGCCCGCCATTTTATATCACAATAGGGTTAATGACATGAATTTTAATATTTATTAAAGAATGTTTTATAAACACAACCCACTATTTTGTTGTTTTTAATTGAGTCAAATACCGTTCACATGTGTGCCAATATTTGGGGGTGGAATCACTTCTGCGCTTTTCAAATTTGGCGCCACGTGTTGTGATATAAAATGACTGCCTTGGCCAGACTCTAATTGAAGGGTCTCTATCGTTGGTCTTCTCTAGTCAAGAAAGTGTATTGGATCATCACCCACAGACCCTCCGTTCAAAAAACATAGCAATTTCTACATTCCATGTCATCTATATAGGATCATAGGTTCCTTTCTAATAAATAAATATATACCTACACCTACATGTTATGTTATATTAGGTTAAGTTAGGTTATGTTAGGTTAAGTTAGGTTATGTTAGGTTAGGTAGGTTATGTTTTGTTATGTTATGTTAGGTTAGGTTATGTTAGGTTTATGCTGCATTAGCGAATTCAACTCTTTCTTCGCTGAAAGCTCTATTGCTTTAGTTACAATTATTTACAACAATTGATACTATGGAAACCGAACTCTTCAAGTTAGATTCTAATAGTTCTAATAGATCTGAAATACCGAACGCGACTTTAGTTGATTTTATTTTGTCCTATTATAATCTGAATTGATTATTTTCCATAGTATCCATTTCCATTCCATTTATTCTATAGTACTTTAGGTGTAAATTTGAGAAATCGATATTTCATAAATGGACGGTCTGCGGGTGTTGAACTTCTAGACTTTTTTGTTCAGCTTTGAGAGACGAGTTTAACCATAGAGTCACTGCATCTAGTTACCTAAGCCAGTTGGTCGACCAGAGTACCGCAAACCGCCGCCATATTGGGGCAAACGAAGCACGAAATTGTTCATTATTTGTCCTGTATTGAATTTAATCAAATCCATGTTTTCTTTAAAAGGTTTTTCTTATTCTGAAAGATCAAGCCTCTAACATGTCAAACACGTAAAACGTGGTTTTAATTTGTCCATTATTAAAAATCACCCTTCTCTGCCCAAATATGGCGGCTGTTTGCGTTACTCTGATCGACCAGCTGGCCTAGGTGACTAGATGCAGTGACTCCATTTAACCATCTATAACAGCGCCCCCTACCGGCTATACGCTAAAGTAAAGTCATACATGACAGATAAACATTGGTTTTTTACTAAAATAAATCTCAATCATTGTCGTTGTCTTCCTTAAAGTGTGCGAGTTTAAAAGTCAAGATTGTTTTTAACACAGTGCATTGTGCAGACGCAACGAGATGTTAGACGCAAATTTTAAGTGCCGATGCACGGAAGGATGGAATTTTGAAAGGTTCATATAAACAAGTGATAAAGTTTTTAACGCTATTTCGATCTTTTATACTCTTAATTTCCGAACCTCAGATAGTACAATCTTTGAAAAACCCGGGCTGTTAGGATTTTAGACATCGTAGTGATTGAAAACTTAAAACTGACAAGTATCGAAACTTCAAACTTACAAATTTTAACTCAACTTTTAAAGTTTTCTAAACTCTAAATGTGTGAAACCTTAAAATGCTGAAATTTGAATATATCCGAAATCCTAAACATCCTCGTCCAGAAACTTTTCACTGTCAATTTTGATACCTTAAAGTTTCAGTATTCGAGTATGTGATTTTAAAACCTTAAGTCCTGAAAGTTTAAAATCTTCAAATTATGACCTCTTAGGATTTTGAGCTAAAAATTAATCTTCCATTATATTTTACATCTTTGAAACAAAGAAGGAGAATGTCAATAAGGCAGAATGTGGCCGGTGGCTTTTGAGAGGTTTTTTTGATTAATTTCTTTGATTTGATGAAAATGTGGGGGGCTGACCTTTCGAACACTATTCCAGGTTAAAAACCGTCATATACAGGTATGGCGTCATTGCAACATCCAATGAGCAGTATATAGTTCTAAAGATGTTATCGAATAGATTAATAATACGTAACACGTAATGAGTCTGTGACTCCCAGATAAGAATGGTTGAATTACAACACTGAGTAGCATATAGCAATAAGTAGAGTTAAGAATATGTAGCAAGGCCTGGCATGCCTACGACATTCAGGTAGCGCGAACTATTAAAAAATGGTTTCATTACAGTCACAACAGTCACCAAGTAGTATACTGTTTCAAAGGGTTGATGAAGTAGGTTAGAATAATGCTGCACAAAATGGGTCTGTGATCGTTCCTGTAATTCTCAAAGTACTACAAATTTAAAAACCGATCCTATTGCAACACCCAGCCAGTTACATAAAGTTAGAATGATCTCATGGAGTAGGAGAAAAAGTGTAGTATGCGATCATTCCTGCGATTTCTGGGTTACTCTTAAGACAATAATGCGCTTCTGTCGAAACACCCATTAAGTCACCTATTGCTATAGAATGATACATCCAGCATATTACTGGAGGGATGTCATCAACTAGGTTAATAAAATGAAGAAGCTGGGCGTGTAACCAAGTTTGTAGGAACGTAGATCAAACCAGAATTCACAAAGCCATAAACCTGTACAAACCAGCAACTCAATAACCAAACTTTAGCAGAAGAAAATTGTTTGGCTACTATAAACGACACAGAAGTTTTTCTTAAAGTTCTTGGGAAAAATGGTGAACCAAGATCACTTTAAAATCTTTAAACTTTAACACTTCAATGCCTTCAGATGCACTGTGTGTAAGTGTATTAATCTACGACTGGAAGCTAGTTCAACGGCAAGCTTTCGCCATTAAGTTTATGAAGATTATTTAAGTGCGTTACCGAATCCCATATCCATTTAGCCCTTACATAGTCCTTCCTCACACGTATCTAATCTACTCATGTCATGCAGTTTGCCAAGGCACAACTTGAAACTGATACTGGAATAAGCCAGGAAAAAGCTGAAGATGAACTTGTCGACATCCAGAGAATATAAAGGGTTTTCCAATAACCAAGTCAGAACTTTAAAATGAAACACTATGATAACTACAAGTGATAATCCTGTAATCTTTATTTTATTTTGAAGAGCAATCGATAACTTATGTTTTAACAATAATATCGTTTACAAATCCTCCCCGACTTCGTCTGCTTGAATGCATTCTGGAGACCCAATTTTTGCTTACTTTTTTTTGTTTTAGACCCCAAGAGTGTGAGATCGCATGATCTTGGTGGGCAGTTGATATTAGCCATTCTAGAAATAACGCGTCCAGGAAATGTTGTTGCAATAAATCGATTGTCTGACGAACTGTTTGACAAGTAACAAAGAAAACATTGTTTATGTTAACATTTATCAGTTCAGGTCAAAGATCTTCCGTTGGCATGTCCCTATACCGCTGACCATTAACAGTGACATAAGAGGCAATTCGTGAATTACTTGAGGATTTTCATCAGCCCAAGTCCAACAGTTATGTTTGCTTATGAATCCACTGAGCTAGAAATGCGTTTCATTGGAAAAAATAATCTTTTCCGATGAAGCGCATTTTTTGCAAAATGTGGATCGGCTTCCAACTGTTCTAGAGCCACTTCGCGAAAGTCCGCAATTGATAATCAGTAGGCTTCAGTTCTTGAGCCAATTAAACTTTAAAAGCCTTCAGATAAATCTGAAGATCCTTCAGTCTGATCAGGCGCCCCGACGACGCATAGATGTTGACTTATTTGTAACGGACCCAGTTTATTCAGATTTTGCGACTAAACGATAGAGAGAGACCGTTCTGTTGGTCGATTATGTTGACCATAGATGTTTCGCAACGAGCAAAACGTCTGGCCAACTGAACACGCATTTTGATGGTAAATATGAATCATTTCTACGCGCATATATTTTTTCATGTTCATTCTTAACATTTACATTGCAAGCAGTGTTGCCGCTGTTACATTTGAAAGTTGATTTTAGATCATCCACATAGTAGTACACAAACTAGCAGCTATCTCTACAACTTCTTCATTTCAAAGCGATTTAACATTTAGTAATGGTTCTTTCTTTAAACATGGTATGCTCATCAAGCTCAGAATGTACTTAGAAGTTTTACAGCGGAAAATATACTTTTGGCATCATTTTAATTATAATCACACATTGAACACATATTGCCATTTGTCGTGAGCTGGAAATCATAGGAATGATTACACATACAGTTACAGATAAGACGTTTTAGTCACAGCTCCGTGAGTGTTGTAATGATACCATGTGATGAGTTTCGGCGACGTTTTGTGATCTGATGACTTTTTCTTTGTTGATCAAGTTGGTCAAAAATCCGTTGAAAGCTACCTGCCATAAGATCCATGACATGTTGGTTCAATTACTATTATCCCGAACTGTGATATCTGAACTAAGCCTAAAACTCTTAGTTTTACATTCAAACGCACTCAAATAGAGTAATTATGGAATTCTGAAGCCTTGAAATTTGTTTTACTCTAATTTGCATTCATTGTAAAACTCTTCCATTTAAAAAATATATTCTACCACTCTCAACTATGAAACATAGTTTCAATTTTTTTACTTCTCATATTCTTTATCATATTCGTTTCCATTAATACCATTTTTCCAACCGTTTTATCGCGTTTGACTAGTTGAAACTTCGACATTTTTGAAAACTCATGAATTTGATTGCCAGAAATTTTTAATTACTGAAACATTAGAATCTCTGAAACTCTTCAGAACCTTAGGAATCTTCAGATTTTTTATTAGAAAACTTGCGAAAGGATCAATCCATATCAAGTGGCATAAAAAGAAATTCATTGGTTGCTTGACCATTTTAAAAACAAATTATATTTTGTGTATATGGTATGCTGTTTATGTTTATGGTATACTGACTCGTAAACATCTGTTTATTGAGCTCTGTTTCCATGGGTAAAGATTATTTTTACGGGCTAGCCCGTTATGAAACCCGTAATAGTTATTTACGTGCCAAGCTCTGTAAATTAATCTTTAGGGGTGGACTGGAAAGTTGTGGGGCGAGCGACGAAGGAGCGAGCCTCAATAATCCAGTGAGCCCAGTAAAGATTAATTGCAAAGCGTGTCGCGTACAAAGTTTTATTTACACCTTCATAAGCGTTTTATGTTAATTTATTGTATATTTTACATAAAAAGACATTTTGTAATCAAATGCGATAGGTAGACGTTGTCATGGTGTTGTGGTTAAGCAACAAAGTAATTTCCATTACAAGTCTCTTTTAGGAGCCCATAAAATTTTACAGGGCTGTAGTTGTAATTACTCATTTACTTAGTTACCATAAATGCCTATAAAGTGTCATTTACATAGAAAGTGGAAATAAAAATTATCACAGGCTCGTTTATCATCAATACCATAGCAACATATATATTTATTTAAAACATTGATATATATTTTACATATTGTGCTGTACTGCTTCAGTAAATGAAAGAATTACTTATTCAAGCTTTACGAGTCAGTATACCATAAAACATTGCACAATGCTCGACCGTTACACGAACCCTACGTGCTTGCACGGGTAACAAGCTCGCCAATCGCTCGCTTGTTAGGTACCGTGCCCGCACGTAAAGTTCTAAGTAATGGTCTTGCAATGTAAATTACTATTAACTATCACTGGTTTCAAAATGGCGGACTTCTTTTGATCGAGGTGCACTTCATTTTTGCACTTTGTAAGTCTAGACGGTAACTTTTTTCTCTCAGCTACGGTAAGTCCTAGGGCAATGGGACAAAAACTGTGATGTTAAGCACATTACAGGCTACTATTATATGCCTGTATACTGTCCTAAAAATGATTTTTTTATAATAAATTTTAAGGTCCAAGTTTTGTATCGCAATCGCTGAAAAAGCTATTTTCATGTATTTTTTGAAGGCAGAAGGCTGTTTGTTGAACACTTGAATTTTTTTGCAAATACCTGTGTATCCATAGTCTGTGTCATAATTATTTGAACTTTTAGACTTTTTGTATTTTTTTTTCTATAGGCTCATAAACATTTACGTTTTTGAGAATTTCTCTAACTTCAAGATTAAATATCTCTGGTGGGGAGTTGTTTAAAAATTCTAAATTTATACACAATAGAGTACTCTATGGTAGGTAACTTCCGTTAAATCTTGGAGTTTGAGATTCAACTGGTTTAAGAGATACGGCCTTCCAAATGTAGTGGAAAATTCGATAACTTGCGTTAAGTGTATTTTAATAAAATATTTTGGGATGGAGTGCTTTGAACTGACATTTGGAATGCAAGTAAGTCTGGTTACATGGTAAAATAATTTTGAAATGGATTTGGAATCTAGTTTAGGATAATTAGAGGTTTTTAACAAATAACAAAGTTAATTTACAAAATATTTTAAGTAAGATTACAAATCCCCCGACAGTGCACACCATTCCCACGGCGTTCTTCCCAAATAATCAAGAATTAAGCAGTGCATTGGCAAGAACCGGGATGTATAGAAATTACTCCCTTAATACTGGCTTCGATCCAAGTCCAGTTTAAACCCTTTACAAATATTTCTTTACATAAATATGTTTATTTGTCTTAATTGCCGATAGGAAACATTTAATGTTATTCACAAGATTTTACATTTAAATTTTACACGATATTTTTACAAAGTGTTTTTGCGTTAAACCCTTACTTTTTAACGTTAATTACAGCCGTTTACAAATAAACAGAAATAATGGTATTCTTTCTTATTATTGTATACAAATTAATTAAAGTTTTTTAATTGGAAAAAAATGTGTGTTATGTTTGCGTTCATGTTTTTATCTTATTTTTTATGCTTGTGGAACAACACTGAAATATCTTCGCATAAAGATACTGAAGTTAGTGTATAAACATCTAGTTGCTGTAAATGGCACTTCATTAGCCTTGGTAATGTAATGTCTGGCGTGCTGGACTTTCACCCAAGCGGGCCGCGATCGACTCTCGGCGCCGGCAGATCTGGTTAAAGTTTTCTGCAGTTTTCCTTAGCTGTGACACAAATGTGGGATTTGCGCTGTTCCATCTGTAAGTCGGCTGCAGCCGCACATTGGGCCTGCATAATAATAATAATCGCCCCCTCCCTCCCGCACAAGCTTATAGCTTCTGGGGCCTTGGTTTAGGTTATGGGTTGTAGTAGTTATTATTTATTTATTTATTTATTTAAGGAGAAAGGTTTCCCAGCACGTTTGTCACTGGCACCCTTACATGACATCGTGAATGACGTTCTACACATGTAGGTCCACATAGGTAGTAGAACCTCACATAGACATGTTTATTTCCAAACTTAATATCTTCAATGACTCTTGGCCACCACTGTTCATCATAAACATATGTGATGATGTCACTTTTCTGAGAGTTAGTGAAACAGCTTTCTATTGGTAAAAATATTTTTTTATATCAAGTAGGCTCTTTTAGGCTTTTGTATATCAAGATTTACATAGGACAAGCTTGAAATCGTAGTTTATTTTTTTAGAAACAGGTCTAAACGAATTTCTCTAAGACCTCTAGTGATTTATTTTTATGACTTTTTAAAAGATTGCTGCAATACCACCCAAATATATGGTGATATTTCGCAAGTACTTCATTTAATGGTACTTGCAGATAGAACTCACATCATATGAACCGTTGTTCTTGTTCATTGAACTCGCTGATTTTTAATTCCTCTAGTACTGCTCCATAAACACATTTGTGGCAATCTTCATTTCTTAAAGCACAAGCAGAACATACATCTCCATGTTTGGGAAAATAAACTTAGACAGTGAAAAACAAATCAGCTTTCCTTCGTCGCAATAAGTAGCATATCGACAAACTACAACAAAGACCGACACTGCACTGCAAGTTTGTGCCTGTTCAGACTTGTTACACTTGTTCAAATTTGAACAAACATTAGTATACTGCTAAAATCTGTTTCAGATCTATTTCAGAATTACTTTACTCGGTAATCATATGTACTTGCCTACATCACAAATGTCAGTTTAAAAGACTTCATCTCAAAATACTTTATTAAAATACTTAAATTAGACATATTTCACTTAATGTAAATTATTGAATTCTTTACGACGTTTGGAAGGCCGTATTTCTTAAACCAGTTGAATCTCAAACTCCAAGATTTAACGGGAGTCACCTACCATAGAGTACTATATTGTGTATAAATTTAGAAGTTTTCAACAACTGCCCACCAGAGATATTTAACCTTGAAGTTAGACAAATTCTCAAAAACTTAAATGTTTATGACCCTGCACAGAAAAATGCACAAGTCTCAAAGTCCAAATGATTATGACAGAGACTATGGATACACAGGTACTTGCAAAAAAATTCAAGTGTTCAACAAGCCTTCTGCATTAAAAAAATATTTGAAAATAGCTTTTTCAGCGATTGCGATACAAAGCTTGACCTAAAGATTTATTATGAAGGAATCGTTTTTAGGGTAGTATACAGGCATACAATTATAGTCTATAATGTGCCTAACACCCCAGTCTTTGCCAGTCATTGGCCTAGGACTTACCGCAGCTGAGATAAAAAAGTTACTGTCAACGCTAACAAAGTGCGAAAATGACTTGTGTCCGCCATTTTGAAACCTGTGATAATTAAAATAAAATAATAGTGGTTCTGAATTGTCAACACATGAAGCTCACTACACACAAAATATAATTTGTTTTTAAAATGTTCAAGCAACCAGTGTTGTACCACTACGTATGGATTGACCCGAAACCAAAATTGCGCCCTGATACTTCAATCTTCAAGGTCTGGATTTCCAAGTCTTGGATGTTGTATCACAATCTATCAATTTAAAATCAGTTTCTTCGCCAACACTTGCCCCAAAAGCTAATTAATGCAAATTCAAAACAACCGATATTTCCTGTTCAACTACCAACCAACCAACCATTCGAAGAAGTCTTCAAAACGAAAAAAAATCTAACAAATTACTAATAATTTGCAGTTCAAAACGTTTAAAAGACGCAAAGGAAAACTGATGAACCTTTTTTCTGTAGTTTATAGCAACTAGACAGTAAATAAAGATAAGAATGTGAGCTTGATGGTTATATATTACTGGTTATAATAGTTGGTTGAGATCCTTCATTAATATCACTTTTCACGTAGCGTGCCTGCCTGTTTAATAACAGCTTTGCGCTTAAAACTTTGTGGATTATTGAAGTGATTAATTTTTTAATGTTCTTGCTCTTAAACGTTTAAGTTGAACCTTACTTTATAATTTTAATCAAGAAATGTAGCGCCATATCGCACTGATATTCTTGATAATGAAAAATCTCGACGGGATGTGATGGGCAACCTCCAAGTCTGCAAGCTTTCAGAATACCAAGATGATCATGGAAGTTACCAATTTGGAAAAAAAATGAAAAAGTGTGTTCAAACACGTTATGGGTTCATTAGAAATCCATACCTTTACTTTGTTGCACTAAAACACGCATTATAGTAATCGCCATTTCCCGTTAATATTTCTTAAAATCGTTAAAACCTCTGGTTAGCACCCACATGTTGGGTAAAACATTTTTAAAAATAAAACAGGGCCATATCCCATAAGATAAATTTTATGACCCACATCGCCTATATACGTACAGTATATATGTATATATATATATAAACACTTCGTGTAGCATGCGACTGAATTCCCATCGTTAGTAAATTACGAATAACCCGCCCTGTAAAAATAAAACAAGTTAAACTGTTCTTGAAAACTGTTAAAAGTTTAAGTATCTTGGGAAGGTTATGTTTTTGCACGAGTATGGGAAAATTATGCAGTTTTATACAAACATTTTATCTAAAAAAAGGGAATGTAAATTAACTCGTCGTCGGTGCGTTCCTATCGTCTATCTCTTGTATCTACCAAATAGGAGAAGCAATTATCTGCTATTATTAATTATTAATAATTGTATAATTAGTTTAATTATTGTACAATTGTCTTGGGTTATAATGGTGGGAAATGAATCAAAGTAGCACGAAATGTTATAAGAAGGCTTCATAATAACCAACACTAAATAAGGATGTCGATTACGGCTCAATCATTCAAGCCTTCTTTTTTTTTTCATTAAAAATCGTCTTATACGTACTTCATGGTGCTATTACTTGAAAATTTAATTTACCACTTGATTGATCTAATTACGGTTTGTGTCTTCATCAGATTTTGTGGAAAACTATTTCGGTTTTTTGCTATTATTTAAAATTTTTTTGAAGTCTAAGAGAAATAGCTTCGTGACTATTTAAGAAGTTCTTAAAAAGCGTAAAAATCCTTACATGGTGAATATAGACAAAATTGTAATTTAATATTTCTAAGTATGGAATAGTATATTAAAGTATTAGTTTCATAAGACACCTTTTTAGCGCACGTGTCCTAGTTTCGAAAACGACCCCCGTCGGTCTAGGACATTTCGGCGCGGCTGGTTCGGCGCGACCGATTCGGCGCGGCTGGTTCGGCGCGACCGATTCGGCGCAGCCCTTTCGGCACGAAGACGTTTCGGCGCGGAGACGTTTCGGCGCAAGGACTTTTCGGCGCGATTATACATATTGATGAAGTTATTAGAAAACTTTAACCTGTGCCTCAGAACATAACAGTAAAATTTGGGGTATTTTAGCTTGTAAACAGAAATTTTTATACGACTAAAAATATCGGAAGGTTAATTAATATTAGTTAGAAAAATAATAATGCGAAAATAATAATTGCATTCACACAGGTGTTTACTAGAAAATCTACTATTAAAATATTGGAATATTTCTCTGTAAATCAGTAATCCCTTCCCACAAGGCATAATAGTCTATTTGTTTGGACGCCTCTTATAAGTAGGAGTTGATTTAATTTTTTTCTGGTATCTTACTTTGCACAAAAATATACAGAATTGTTCAAATTTCCAAAGACGTCTGTTTGTGTGATCAAATCAATTATCTGTCAGATTACGACCGGGCAATAAAATCCTTATTAAAATCTTCGTAAATTTTTATTTTAGTCGCTATGTATTTCTAAACGGATTTGAGTTAATGAAAACAAGATTATAATTTGCAGAAAAACATTGAAACAATTCTAATGGTTGCCTTAACCACTTTCTAACTCCGTATTTTCACATATCATAAACCTAATTACAGTGTTATTCGAAATCCGTTCATGCATAAATTAAATAATGCTCTTGCGTCCGGACAAAATAATCTATAAAATTTAAAAAGTTACAGTTTCTTCCCAAGGGTGTATGTTAGAGCAAGGTCAGATTTATGATTGGGTATTTCGCGCCGAAACGTCCTCGCACCGAATCGTCCCGCGCCGAAACGTCCTTGCGCCGAACCGCCTGCGCCGAAACGGTCGCGCCGAAATGTCCTATTCCAGACCCCCGTAGCGGCGAGTGCGCTAAAACGTCTTATGAAACGAATACTTTTTATTATTTTTTCTATTTGCATTATTATTTTTTAATCATTTTTAAAAAATAACTTAGTTTTAACGTTTGAAATAAAGTTTGATAGAAAACTTTGACAGTTGGCAACACTGAAAATTCAAATTCTGCATTTGTTTTTCAAATTTAAGGGCGATTTAAAAACTGGTTGTTGTTGTTGTTGTTAACGTTGACGTAGAAGTTGACGTTGCCGTTCGTCCAATCATTCGATTTATAAACTCTTTGTCGTTTGAAGATAGCACGTGCTTGTGTCTTGTTTTGAATCGTCGCGACAACTGTCTACAGTTCGAAACGTCATGAAATTGAAACTATTGAATTGCAACAACAAAAAGTTTAAATATTTCATTGCGGCTTTGACCAAATAAAAATTACTTGAAATTTATTGGTCAAACGTTCGTAAAGTCCCTTAATGTTGCCGTCCGAGAGAAAAGTTGGTTATCTTTCAACGGCAACTACGACTTCGGTTTCCATAAATTGTTTATAAATGGATGTAGCAAACTGCTATGATTTAAAACGAACTGCTAACAGTAATATCAACGGCAGCGACAACGGGTTTATAAATTGCCCTTATCAGTGTAAATAAGTTTCACATTTTAAAAACAACTATTCAACATTTGGGGCCGTTTTGGCGCGGCCATCTCGCCGCGACCGTTTCGGCGCGAAGACAATTAGGCGCCGAGCAGTTCGGTGCAAGGACACTTCGGCTCAGGCACACTTCAGCGCCGGGACACTTAGGCGCAGGCACACTACGATGGAAAGACAGTTCGGTGCATGTAAATTGCTTCGCGGCAAATTAGGGTAAAACCTTCGCAGATCTTTAAACAAAACGCTTTTTTGGACCATTAGTCTAATTTTTTATTCATATCAAAGACTGCTCGAATGATTAAAACAGTGTTAAGAACTCTAACCGTTTTTGGAAGGCAGCTCCTTATTTGGACCTAATTTTACTGGTCTACTAGTATAGTAATTATACAATAAAGGTTACGTGTGTCACTTTTTATTCTTTAACTCTTTTAGAACTTGTGAAAACTCGTAAGTAAATTAAAATTACTTTAATTTTGTCACTATCTTTTTCAAGATGGAAATAGATGCAATTTAAGATAATGATAATAACAAGAAAGAAGAAACGCAGACAGAAGCAGCAAAAAGAAAATAGACAGACGGAAGGAATCTAGAGAATAAAAGAAACAGATGAAGAAAAGAAGAAGAGGACTAGAAAAAATGATAATAATAACAGCGGATAAGAAAGAATCTAAACAGTGGATTAAAGAAAAGTTAAATATTCTTTGTTTAATTTCACTTTCTGTGTTGCTAGGATCTTGGATTAAGAATGTATTTTTCTAAATTTAGTGATTCTTTAACATCAATCACTGACCATAAATATTGCAAATGCAGTGGCACTCGACAAACAGCCAGAGAAATTGGTCAGAACCTACTAAATCTAAAACTAATATTTTTGTTGATGCCAGAACTATAGTTAGAACACATACCACCATATACACGGTGATTCAGTACTCAATGATCGGACTTTGAGGATAAGCTTCTCTGGTTATTAGAAACATAAAACCTTAGTAACTTTTATTGATTAAATGAACTTGAAAATTTAGAAAATTTTGACCGACGTTTTCAGAAAAGTACGTATAATTGATGCAGGTCAGTGTAGTTAAGTCGAATAGAAATAAATGCAAGATCTTTAGAAATTGACACCATCAGTTAAAACGTGACATCTGTTTAAACAAGCACAAGGATGCAAACGACGCACATTCCATTTTTTAGATGTTAAAACAAAACAATCTATTAATCCGGGGGATTCTCCTTTATTCTAATAGTAAACGCAGACAGAAATGACATCATTTTAATACTGACCCATTATTAAAACCTTATTATTCTTTTTGACGGTTTAATTCAACGACCCTGAATGATGGATTTGTTTACATAGTCAAGTACAAGTACTGTTACGTTTTATTACTAAAAGCTGCAGTGTAAGGGGTTTGCAATTTGTTATCATTTGAGAAACCAAATAGTATCTGGTATCTCCTCGATCTTGACCTCAAAAGATGTGTTTATTCACAAACCTGCAGTATTGTATTACACATAGGGGTTAATGTGCCTATTAAAAGAATTTGAAATTGTCTTTTTTAGTAATCAGAAACAACACAAAACAAAAATACCATTTTTGAAACAATATCCATCGAGAGGTCGTTCTCAACATGCTTTGTTTATTTAATTCTGTTTATCTGTTGTTATTTTACGAAACACTTGGCCAAAATAAAGACGTTTTTATTACTTTATTACGCTATCCTTGCACATTCTAGTAGTATTGAATATCTGCTTGAACTTTTAAAATATGTGTCATGTGCATTCATACTATTAAATTTGAAAACATTAGGCTGAACTTCGATGTCGTTTTTCTCCAAAAGTATAGAAATACGAGAAAAATGGTATATAGGAATTTTCTTTCTTTAATGGTTATCTAACCACTGGCAAAGTCCGAATACTCCGTAATGACTCACCGTGTATAGGGATATCAGAAACGAATCTACCAGAATATGAATATATACAGATGAAGCTGCAATAGTTGACTGGTTGCAACAATTAACCATCATACATTGCGGCAACATTAATTGATAGTTGCTGCATCTTTGTTCTTTTTTCCTATTAATTTACTTAACAGCGTTATTAAACTAATAAATTACTTTTAACTAATTGGGACATGGCAATTTATGCAGATCCCTGATTTTCGAAACATGCAATATACTTAAGAAGTATGCATTTCGTATTAAATATGTTCTGTTATAGGTAATGACAGTAATAACGATGTAATTCTATTTAACAAAAAATTTAATTTTTCTATTTGTTTATATTATTAGACTCAAAATTATAATATTTAGCATTCTGCAAAATTACAATTATTAAACAAACAAAAATATACATTTTAAATTTTATAATCCGTTATTAGACATGAAGTAAACACGCCCAACGCTTAAATGCTAAGCATATAAGAACTAAAAGTCATCTTCTATGCAATACGAAAATGACCAAGCGCTCTTTAATTGTTCTAATTACTGTTGTTTCTTTTGCCACTTACTTTTCACACGCACACACATTCTTAATTGTTATACTTCGTGCAACACTTCAAAACTAAAAACAACCGCAGGGTGTTTATACTAAGAATTTTCTACCTTCTCGATAAGGAATATTAAAATGCTTTTGATTAAGACCCTATTTGCATCTTATTGGAATATTCAATTTTTTTGCTTAATTATTAAATGTATTTATAATTGTTGTATAAATCCTTCGTTAAGAACAAAAAAGAAAAAAGGTAGTGGATAATATATGCTAATTTCCTTGCAACAAGTCTTTCTGTTTTTTTTTTTATGGAAATTATATTAATCACTGTGAATTTCATCGAGTTTATGCTTTTTCTTTTGTAGACTAAACGTCAGGTTGCGTTTTCCTTCTCATTATACCAAATAACAGAAACGCCAGTGTTGTTTTTATATTGCACCTGTCGCCAAACTCCATTTTATTTCATTTGAGTTTGCATCATTTACGAATATCCCAATAGAATATTGCCATAAGCTGCAGGGAAGCTTATCAGGAGAAGAAGTTCAGTCGTTTTCCAACTAATTGTTTAATTCCTTAAGCATTATAATAATTCACGTTTTTTTTTAAATTTTAATTATAATTGTCACTGTTAGCGAACCGTAAAGAATACACTCAATAGACTGAAGTTATTATTATTCACAAAATACATTCATGTTTACCAGGAGAGATAATCCCATACATTATGGATTCAAGGATCCTTCAAAATTTAAAGGACCGGATTTCACCGTTAATATCTCTGATTTGCTTGGCCACATCGACATTAAGCTAACCAAAATAATTGATATACAACTTCCAGGCAAATTACATATATGTATAATTCCCACTTAAAGGTTTAAGGTAAGGTCACAAAATCATTGGAACACAACACTGAAAACGCGATAGAATTTCTGTTTCTAAATTTATACTACTACATGGTTTGTTAGTCCGGTTGCGGACAGTTACGCTGTATGCCGCGCTGTTAGGACAAACGTCCGTAACGGGATATGATTAGCACTAGCCTGTCTCGATCAAACTGCAACCACTACCTCTGGATTTTCTGCGGGAGAAAAGCATACTTATAGCATGCGGTTTGGCGAGAGAAGAGCTTTATCAAAGTTTTAGGAACATTTTGTTTATGTCAATTTTAGCCAATTTAAGGTAAGCAGACTTTGCCTGTAATACTTTTTCTAGAAACGCAAGCAGGTGCAGAAAGCTGAATCTTAACCAAATAAAATGCAAACCTTAATGCAATTAGGACTCGTAAAATATAAAAATGATTCCGAAGACGATATATTCTTTTGTAAACATTTGATATTTCAAAAAGGTTTTTCTTGAGATAAACACACTATTTGCTTGGCAGGGTAGCATAAATTTTTATATATTTTGGATGCCGAAAATTTATTAGCGTGCTTCAAGTAAATAATCTTTGTTTAAAATAATTATGGTGATATTACAATAAACGAAGTGGTTGTAATGCGAAATCAGGAAAACTTGATATATGTGTGAAACAGATTTATTTTTTTACAAGCAACAATCCTCGTTTGGAAACGTATATTAAAATAAAACAATTTATTGGGCTATTTAAGGACCGTAAATAGACTAAAATTAGTTATAACTCAAACTTTGCTACACGTACCAATCCGAAAATCTTTTCTCTTTTATACAATTATCGAATTGAAAACGGAGTAAATTAAGTATTTGTATAATGAGCCAGTTATACCCGAAAGTAAGAACTTTTTAAGCAATTCTTTGCACCGAAAATAGTCACTTAGCTAATCATCATTTTAAGGATCCTATCAACAGAAAAACTTTACTGTAAACTGGAATTTAAAAACATCGCTCCTATCTAAAAAAACTAGACAAAGATTTTTAATAGTAAGAAAATACATACTATGACCGATAAAAGAGTTTACGATAATGTTAAAACGATTCTTTTAATAAGTACTTGTTTGAAACAAAAAAGTTGAATTATTAAAATCTAAGGCGATGAGCTAAACATTCAGCACACTGTTTGGGGAGGGGGGGGCTCTAGTAATAGATCTAGTTATAAGGAGATCTGCGTTTACTCTTAAATTTTCTTTTTTCCGATATTTAAAATACATAAATATTTAAAATATTTATAATAAGGATACTGGATAGAGGTTTTGAAGTTAAAAGATTTTGAAGATACCCAGTTGGCATACTGTTACTGAAAAGCTATAGAACACATTATATTATTTTTATTTCGACTTTCCATGTAAATGTCACTATAGAGGCATTTACGGTAACTAACTAAATGAGTAGTTACAGCTGTAGCCCTGTGGAATTTTACGGACTCCTATAAGAGATTTGTAAAATTCTACAATGCTGATCAACAAAAAGCTAATGAAAATAATTTATAACCTAATCACAACATCATGACAACGTGTAGCTATAAATTTTCCTACCGCCTACAACATTACAACATATCCTTTTACACCAAATATGCAATAAATTAAAAAATATTTAAGTTGGAAATAAAACTTTGAACGCAGCATGCTTTGAAATTAATCTTTACTGGGCTCACTACATCATGGAGGCTCACTGCTTTTACTTCTTCGTTGCTCGCCCCATCAACTTTCCTGCTCGCCCGTAAAAATTAATTTATAAAGCTTGCCACGTAACTATTTAAATGACATGTGTTATATGACGTATTGTAAGTGTCTTTCATTGAATATGCTTACAAAACAGTTAATTTTTGCAGGAACAACGCATGTTTATTTATTGAGAGAACCGAAAAGTAAACAATTTGCTGAGCTTCAATATTGCGTATTATGCCCGTCTTATAGATTGTAAGCACTGCAGATATGCTTTTAAGAAGTTGCCCAACAGGTCAGAATAAGTTCTCGGTGGGGCCAGGGCTGGACTAATCCATAAGCAGACTAAGCACTTGCTTTTAAGATCCCAACCAGATAAGAACCTCCAGCTATTGAACTGTTTTCTTTCTGTTTAATTTATTTTTATCAATTGTCAATTATACAACAAATAATTTTGTAAACTTTGTTTGAAAATAATCGAACCTGATTTTTAATAAAATCAACAATTTTATGTACAAAACATAACAATTTTAAAAATTAGAAATATTATTAGAAAATTATATTTTAGCAATTTATTATTCAGTGATGTATGTATAATATATTAAAATGAAAACATTTAGGTTCAAAATGTAATTTTAAATTATCCCCTATAATAATAAAGCACTTTTTAGCCTTAGGGCAAAAACGTCGGCCCTAGGGTAAAAACCATCGGCCTTAGGACAAAAAACGATACTTTTTTACCTTAGAGTATATAAAATACAGGTGAATATAATTATAAAAATATAGATTAAAGACGGTTTTGGGGGGGTCACAGTTGTCAGTTCTTAGGGCCCCTAAAGATAGTCCAAATAACCTTTGATCATTAACGATGATAATTAATTTTTTTAAACGTTTATAATAATTGTTAAGAACTTGAAAAACTTTTATTCATTTTTATCACTTTAAACTCTTGTGTTGCTGACACATAAATTATAACCTTACTTTGTTTTAATTTTAAAGTTTAATATCTAACCTCACTTTAAATTAAGCAATCTTATGCAAACTAACCATACATTTTCAACTTTTAAAGTAGTCAGGAACACACCTTGTCTCTTCAACAGAATAATGTTAATTATTATATGTTTGTTTGCAACCAGTCTTAAAGGTATTTATACGTTTACAAAAAATAAATGATTTTTCTATTTAAACAAAAGAATTTTGACTTTTCACAATTTGCTAACCAAATTATTTTATAAAAATTTTCATTAATTACAAAACTAAAAAGACAATAATGTCCCCCTTCTTTTACAAATTCCAAAAATATACAATGTTTATTCTGAATAATAACTTCAATGCAATGTCGACCCAGAAACTTTAAACCATATTTACTAATTAATTAATTTTCTTAAAACACCTTTGCAAACTGCGCTTTATTAATAAATACCTTCATTAGAGGTTTAATTAGCTTATTTAAACATTCTGAGCTGCGTCAAAACAAAATCTGCAACCCAATTTACATAAATCTATATTGCAAGGTCTAGATACAGCTCTACAAATATATTTTCAGTAATCTTATCAAAGAAACTTGACCTTTCCACTGAAATCAAGATAGTATTACATAAGATTCCTGTAATAATTTCTATTTTAAGGTTATACAATTCACAAAAAATGCTAGAAAACCATCTTACATTGATAGCGTTACAATGAAATTCTAAAACCAACACAATTTCTTTAAGTAAGTCACTTTATTTATGGCTTCACCTTTATAACAACAATATCTTCCTACATTGAACGATATATAAAAGTAATATATCTCGTTGAGCTAACGATACAAAATATACTACAGTACTTTCTATGTATCTTAAGTGTAATTGTGTGCATGTTAAACTTAAGTGTTTGGTATTATGCCATTAAGAAACCCCTTTTCAAAATTTTTATATTTTTTTAGATTGAGGTTATGTAACCTCTAAATCGGGATATTGAAAATACGCATGATATTTGTCTAACAAATGTAATTATACGTATGATATATTTGCATGACATTATGTATTCTTAGCTGAATAGTTATTTACAATTAGATAATAGATATTTGATTCGCGCATCTTCTAAATTTTGCCTATCAGAGAAAAACGCCATCCATTCTTATATTAGGTATGCATTAGAAATGTTGTAGAACTAGAAAATATAAATTTGTTGTCTATTTACCTAAGTCCAGAAAGTATAACCTTCTCATAACTAATGCATACATACTTTCATCAAATGTTTTATGTTTTTAGAGTTTTAGATGTCAAAAAGATCTTTGACTCTTATAATAAATTGTTTCACAATTCACTGATAGTGTAAGGTCTAATAACTAAACTACTAAAGAAACAACAACTATTTTTGTTCTTTATTACCAGTTCTCTAATCATTCATTATTATTTATTATTATTATTATTATAGTTACAATTCCCAACAGCACTTTACGAGTTTAACAATGTCGATCTATTAATTAGTTAGACAAGTTATTAGCGAATGCGAAATGAGAAAAATTTACAAGCCATATGTATGTATGTCCACAGAAGCGACGCAAATAAAGATCTCTCTGACGGCCATGCTCAATTTATTCGATATATTATGTTTAATTGAGCATGCGACAAGATTTATATGCTACTCGCCATCTATATACATCTAGATAGTTGTTGTAATCGTTCTAGCTATAAAAATCTCAATAGCATAGGCTCTCAATCGTGAATTATATCAGACAGGTGCGTGATTTAATGTGTGAAAAAGATAGCTAGCTCTCTTATACTCTTATGCCTTTTGTATTTATTTTTTTATTAATTCTAATGATTAAGTAACTAATTTACACCAAGAGGATAAATCTAATTTCTTTTAAGGTCCAATTGTACTCAGAAAAACGTGTGTTGCTTGTTTCATAAATAATTTAATAATGTGATAACTTTAGTTTTAAGTTAATACTCTATGGATGTTAAAAACTTGCTCACCTAACTTGTTTTGGGAAAAAGTTTTTTTTTTAATTAAATTATTTCACATGTTTTACGTGAAAAACTAATTTTAGAGAAACTGTTCATTCAAAATTTTAAGAAAATCGTATGTCTAGGGACTAAAGTATTACCTAAAAAACAGGTTTTTTGTCAATAATTTAGTCACTATACATACGATTTTCTTAAAATTTTGGGAAAATAGTTCAAATACTATGAGACTTAAGTGGTATCTTTTTGGTTAACTTTGAATGTACAGTTTCGCTAAAATTAATTTTTTACGTAAGAAATGTGAAATAATTTAATTAATAAACATCGTTGTTCAAAACACGTTAGCTAAGCAAGTCTTAACATTCCTAGAGTATTAATTTAAAACCAAAGTTATCACATTATTATATTAGTTATGGAAAAAACAACGATTTGATCATGCGGTTAAGATTTATGCACCGTATTGGAGTGTATAAATGGCCCCTTTGTAATGATTTTTTTTAATTTGGTTTAGTTATTTACAATATAAGTAAATCCACTGTGATTTTGTTTAGAAATTTTGAAAGTACCGTTGAATTTTTTTTTGGTACACTTGGACCTTAAAGTTAGTGTTAGTTTAGCGTATACGTAGTTATTTAGAGATATTAGTGCCAAACTAACATATTTACCTTTGACAACTAAGACATGTAGGAATTATATAAACTGGTTTTTATATATTTTTTCAATGTAACTAAGAGCAAAAAAAACTTGAAACTGTTTTTAACTTTTCAAGCCGCATTCATTAAATTAGTCTGCGCTTTAGTAAAGCCAATTATATCCATATATTGATTCCACACCCTGAAAATCTTTTTCAGCATGTACCATTCATTAATCTGTTTTGTTTCAAGGCAGATAGACCAGGAATAACTCCTGAAACATGAATTGGACAGTTGAACTAAACTAAACCAAATAGCTGAAAATGATCATAACAACTTTTTTATCATAAATACTCTAGTGCAGGGATTCTTAACAGGGGGGCCGCGGAAGGTATTTAGGGGGGCCGGGAAAATATATTAGATTTTTTAAATTTTGACATCTCTACAGATAAAAAAAATTAAGTTAAGTAGAGACAAATTAGTGGGGTGTGTTCAACAGCAGAAGTCTCATTAATTTGGCACATTTGGTATATTGTTATTTTAAAGTAATTATTACCGATTATATTAAAATTATTACAAATTTTGTATTTGCTTTTATTTGTTCATTATTACACCTAGTAGTTATATAAAATCAATATTTTAAAATAAGTATTACTCACTGATTTATGCATATACTATAAATATTATGTTATGTTCTGCTTTTTGATTTATTTATGCATTATTGTTAAATTTGAATTTTCTTTATAATAATAAATTAATCACTAAAGTTTTTTTGCCACTATAAATTGCCACTATTACTAATGGGGGAGGAGTACTGGCCGCAAAAATATTTTAGAATTTTAAGGGGGTCGCGAAAATATTTTTTGATTTAAGGGGGCCGCGGCTACTAAAAGTTTAAGAGCCACTGCTCTAGTAGGTGTTAAAAAGTATATCTCTAGATCTAAAACCCAAAAAAGATACTCGATACTGACACCTTCTAGTCACAATTAATAGTATTTTATATCATTCTGGTCGGCAGCACGGCAGAGTGGTTATAGTGGATTTATATCGCTTAACATAGTTAAGTCGAGTTCGCGCCGATCAATAGGTGGATGGGTAAACCACGAGCGCAGTGTACTTGCCTACATGGCTCCGCTGCCTCGTCTCACACACACATATCCACTCTGCAGCTCGGTGTGTCCGGCACTTCGACACGGAAAGGTATAAGAAGTTAAAGATTATATATTTATATCTATCTTGTAGAAAGAAGTATTACATTTACTATAGTTAAACTACTTCAACACTTTTTTACTTCCAACTGTCAGAATTTATTGCAGCCTGCCTTCTACTCCCAAGCAATAAGCAAAAATTATAACAACTAGGTGTACTTTAGTGACTTATAGCTTTGACAGTAAGCAATTACCAACCCTAAGTTATCGTACTGACATGATCTTGTATCTCTTACAAATTTTAATTTATTTTAATCATATCTACGTGCTAGATCTAATGGATGCCAAGGTTAGTCTTTGCCTGTTGAATAGTCCTGTAACAGCTCAGTTAATCAGTTACTATATTTCGGTCTAGAACATTCAGCCCATCTACCGTGAGAACATTCCGGCGTAGGGAGGGTCTGGCGAGAAGTTAGCTCCAAGTATATTCTGAGCTTTTTCTAAGCATTCTATTGGGACACGCCAAAGATTGACCTGCATTCTAGCGGAATTTTATTACATCTAATTATGCGGTAGAATAATTGTCAAACTGCAAGGTTGGAAGGTTATGTTGCAACTAAACAATGCTGCCCACTGGTTACAGACATGATCACCTACCACATATCGACGTCATTTTGTTTAATTTTGTTGCTGTACAACGCCATCTACATTTATTGGCGCGTCCTAATTAAAATATTATTGGTACTATTGGTTTTATAATGATCTAGAACAGCAAGGCTAATATTGAAACATTGAAAAAAAGACTTAGCTTTGCTGTCCTAGATCATTTGAAATCAATAGTACATAGTTAGTACATGTCTTTGTGAAACTTGACCAATGCGTTTTTTTTTATTTATAGGGTATATGTAGCTGTTGTTGGTCAATTGTTTTTCGTGTTATGGACAAATCGGCTATGTAAATAAGATATAAAATAGACCCCAGAACACTGTCATGTGGTACTCCAAATTTTATTGATTTTAGTATGTTTTTTAATTTTTGCTTTAAAAAAATAAAGCGCTGGAAACTGCAACCGGTGTTACCGGCGTACCTCTCTAGCTCTCCATGTCTACCAGATTGATGGCAACTTACATTTAGTTCAGACTGGCTCCCAAGAACCATCTTGTTTCACTCATCTCCACAAGCTAGACAAACGAAGACTATTATTCGATGTCCCACCCCAAATTCTATTTACTTGATAGTAGCGATGTAAATAAAAGAACGTTCTGAAAATGCTGCTGCGAACGTTCGCGCATGATAAGACCTTATCAAAAGAACGGTCTCTTGGGGATCATAATCGAGGTCGTTCGTGAACGTTTTCATAATAATCATCGTGAATTTTCAAAATAATAGATCACAAACGAGCATAAACAAGAACATTAAAAATCGAAACTGAATGATTTTAAATCGCGTACCCACGCAAAGTGTGTACACGTGTTACCCTCAGTTGCTGTCGGCGTCGGGTGTTCAAAAGGCAGACTAAACACAACCTATACAAATAGTGACAAATGTTTATAATAGTGGTGGCCGATGGTGCCGATTTATTTTCTCTGCGCGAAAAATACATTCTTAAACGTTATTTTGAAGTAAGAAAATCAGACAGAATTAATCATTCCGTTTCGCAATTGCACATAAGGCGTAAAGTGTTTTGTTTGCAAACATGAGGACTGGTATGGGTAGATTTCATTCTTACCTGAGACAAGGTCTCTTATAGTGCCCGGAGTATCCGCTGCTTGACTGAATCTTGAGGAGAATTGAAGTGAGGTTTATCCCGGTCAGAATGGGTAAACTCTGGCCAATGGGAAACTGCATGTCAACAGGTAACTGTGTTCCGGAAGCTAGTCGCACCACACTATGACTGAGACTGCAGACTGAGTCCTGTGATCTGAAGAAGCTCTAGAGCCTTTACGCTTAAGGGGTGTTGAAACGAAAACACAGCCTCTCATACTCAAGATAACTTCACCTTAATTAACCTTACCTTAACCGGGAGTCTAGAACGTGTAGACTTACAAATGAAGCACTGTCGAGGGTATCCCAATCCTAAAATCTGAGAGATCGGGGTGGCAAAACTATTAAAAAAACAAGTCCCCCCACAATTGAGGTTGGATTTGATCGAGCAGTGGTTGCCAACTTTAAAAAGTTGAGGAAGAGTCCGAAGCTGGACAATGGGCCATTTTTTAGAAGAAAGGGCCGACGAGTGACAGCTAGTAGAGGATGGATAGTAACCTCGCTGCCACCAGTGTGTACTGGTAGTATCTGCAATAGCTTTAGTGCGCTAATTGAGATTATCTCAATTCGTGTTTCCGAAAGGGGGATCGTTGACCGTGCTTGTTGACTCAATTACACAGTGGTAGTAAACACAACAACAATACTCTAAGGCTAGTGACGTAACCTAGTAGAACTATTTTAGATGTGAAGTGAAAATGCTAACAACAACGAGCTGCTAATGTAATTGTATATGGCTATATGGTGCCGCAACGTTACTGCTTCATAAATTCGACTTTACTGTACTAATTTTATATGCACGTAATTAATTAATACTACATTCTACCAGTCACTATTCATTAAAAGCATGTACAATTTTGAGCCACTTGGTCTGAGATGATATCTAATCTGAGAAATGGTAATTTTTCTTTGTCTACCCCATAATTGCGTTCGAAATTGACACAGCAAACGTCAAATTAAGTGCAAAAATTATGATTATTCTATTTACGAATTTACGTTCACCATTTTGAGAAATGGACATTCCAAATCTTATACGGCTGAAAAATGATCGACTAAAGTGTGCTCTAAAATATTGCTGGAAAATATCATTATGCTTTTGTCATAAAAGGTAGAATATCACCCAGTTTTGTAGTTTAACCTGACTACCGAAAGACGGAGGCTTACATAAAAAATGCGGATCTGAAACATTTCTTCTTTGCAAAATTGAAAGATTGAGTCAACTAATCGGTGAATCTATTCTATGGTCGAATGGTGTATCGGAAAGTGAAACTGAGACTACTAAGAGCCCCTTATTAATTTCTTCTTGACTAAAATCGATTTTATTACTAGAAATTTGTTTAATACTTTTGATAGTATGGATAGTAGGCTAATTGGCTAAGTGGTAGTGTTTCTGTGGACAGATGTTGGAAAACGCGTCCGAACTGTTCTGTTCGAACTTTTTTTGATTGTTTTAGTTTTCTTGTAGATTACCCCAGAGAATAATTTGTATCTCCAATGTCAGTTAAATCTTCTAAATGGTTCTGTATATCAGCATTTTTTCTTCGTTCTTTGGTAACACTATTAAATATATAGATTACTTTCGCTTTCCTACAATTTCTAACGATCTTGAACCCCACTACGAATGCTTCGCATTATAGTCACTGGCTACAATAATCCCGCTGTCTAAACTTTTCAAGAAGTCTGTATGTTGTTGCCCCTTCACAGAATTTTTTGATGGCGTATATTCAATACTATTGACAAATTGAAAAAGTGTATCTGTGTACTCTTTAAGTCATCTTTATTAACCTTAGTGACTTCCAAAGAACATATAAGTACAATACTGAACTAACGAAACCTTCCAAGGACCAACTTGATAGAAAACAATAGACGAAAGTTATTTTACGACAATTCTTCTTTTCTTACGCGATGCTTATTATAATCATTCTTATTATTATACTCGAATTCCGATTGCGGTTAATGATCGAATTTATTACGATGTGGGCCTATCAAAATACCCACAATGCGACGTGGGTGTTTCTATTCGGTCATTGTCCGAAACAAAATGCATTGTGGGTGAACGTAATTGCTCAATAACCGATTTTCAGTCTTACTTTGATTGTTGTGCAAAGTGCAAAATAGCCACAACACATTGTGGCTATTTTGTATTTGTTCAAACATCGAATAGTTTCTTAGGATTAGGCTGAGCGTGTCTGCGCCTCCAGCAACTTCGATCCACTCTGTTCAGTCAGTGCCTTCTTGTTATTTCTGTACAGTTGATAATAATATAGTGCCAGTAGTTTTGATTTCGTGGAAGAACGAAACAAATCTTTTATAATAAGCTACAACAATTGTTGTCAGGAAAGGAGTTGATAAGGGTGGGACATTTATTATTAATGGCTTCTGGATCAAGACAAAGGTACATAAAGTGTGGTTGCAAAAAAAGTTGTGAATGCAAATCATGCACCTGTTTTAGAATCAACCTACAATGCAATTCGAAATGTCACACTTGCGCCAATAAGTGGGCCAGACCAATAAAAAATGAATTTTTGAATTTACTGAAAAAAAATAACAAAATTCCTTTTCGGTTTTCGAGCAAATACAAAATACCAACACACGTTTTTGGTCAAAAGCGTTTATCCACAACGCGTTGTGGATAAAACCACTTTGCACAAAGACCGAAGTAAGACTCTAAATCGGCTACTGAGCAATTGCGTTTACTCACAACGCGTTGTGGGTATTTTGTTTCGGACAAGACCGAATAGAAAGACCTACGTCGCGTTGTGGGTATTTTGATAGGTCCACATCGCGTCGTAAGTAATAAATTCATCGTCTTAGTTTATCGTCTTCACTTACAATTAGTAGGTACTATTCTATTGCAATGTATGTATAATCTGCACACTCACTTATGACTGTTCCGCGCGATTTCAATTGTGGACAATAATTGTGGATTAGTTAGACACGACATGGATAGAACAAAGCATGCAACAACATACAGGGTGTTTTATTTGAGAATGAATTATCAAACCATTATATTTATACTGGATTATTGAACACCAGTAATCGAATGCTATTAGATAGAAAAGTATTTTCAATGACCTATTGGCAAATGAAAAGGGCTGATTCTCTTATATGAACTCCCGAAACTTGCCCCATGCTTTGGACAATTTTGATTCGACATTCTTTCATATAAATTTCAGGGTGCTACTAATAAATGTAATAAAAGAACGAGCATAACAATAATTAAATAGTATACATACATGAAGAAAATTTAAAACAACAAACTGTAACAGCAACAGCCGACCCTCATATTTGCATGTTCTGTCATTCATGTGCTAGTACAGAGTGTCAATATTTTTAAGTCATATTCAAAAAACTATAATTAACTATGATACTGTTTTAATTGTTTTTTCTACACAATAATAATTTGCGAAATAAGGCGGCTTGGTTTGTATGAAATATTAATTTAAGCAAAGATATAAAGAAATCTTTTATGAGCCGAGAAAATGGTCGTCATAGCAATTAATTCCTTTTACAATTAGAATTTTAATTGTTCAAAAAATTTTAAAATGGATTTGATGAGCTATTATACTTCTGTAATTACAGAGTCATATAGTATATTTACTCAGCTCATAAAAATGATTCGAAATTTTCAGACAATTGGATAATAATTTCTGCTTGAGATAACGGCGTAGACCTAAAACTGTTGCACTTACTTTCATTATTTCCTAAACGATCATTTAACGAAACTAACTTCTTATTTCTCTTAGGATACGAAGTACGTCATTTAGGATTATGGCTATACGAAACAATACATAATATTTGCTTTTTCTGACCAAGCAATTTGAAACATAAATAGTAGTACAAAATGCAATGGCAATTTAAGTTTTTTAATTAACATCAACTCATTTTATTTTTAATTCGCAATTAATTATCGTCTCTATTAGTGTCAATATCAATCAATATAGTATACTATAACGACGTTGTCCGGACGATCTGTCCTCAGTTTTCCTTTCCTCAGTTTTTCCTTCTGTCCTCCTCTCTTTTCCGCTCATATCTCCTCTTTGTTGTATAATTCACATCCGAACTCGCAAAATTTAGATTTCAGTGCATATTTTACAAGCGTAAATAACGAAACCTTCTAAACCCTATTTTCCTTCTATTGAGCAAAGTAATCTAAAGAAATTCACGTATCTGTTTGTCCATTACTGTTTCTAAGAATTATGTGTTTCTTATGAAATCCAGCTTCTTTCAACTTTCAATATTAAATGCTAGATGCGGCAGCAACTCTGCACTCCACATTTAAAAAAAGGTTTGCAGCCGCATCTTGCATTTTCGATTAATCAACAGCGCAGTTATGGGATCAGTCTTCGTTTAACTGGTACTGAAGTTGGGAGATCAGGGGGTAGACCGGGCAGAGGGTTATTTTTCCTCACTTGGTAAATTTCGTTGTGCTGCTGGTTCTTGTTACTGGCTTTGTGAATTTGCCTGTTCCTGTTCCTGAATTGGTGAATTTGCTTGGTCTTGTGTTTCCCATTTTTCCGGCCATTTTAAGGTTCGAAGAACCGATCTTATTGCCTAGTAACGATATATTGGGATCTGTGGGATCATCACATTTTGGGATGTTTGATACCTTCTGCAAATACCTTAGAAATTTTAAATGGTCCTTCATATAGAATACAATTTTTTTGCATATTTTATTCTGTCTATCAATAACTTTTAATGTTCTTACAATTATTAAATCATTTATTTTAAATTAAATCTTATAATTCTTTACATTTCCCTTTATTCAAACAAAGTCTAATTTCGTATTTATTTCGTTTAGATACGACTGAAATGAAATTAATGAAGTTTGTTTTTGACGTTTCAATTTTTCCATTTTTTAATATTTTCCTTATTTTTCCTTTGCAGCTGCTCTATAAGCAAATGGTATGGGATAGTTTTTTGTGCGAAATACTTCCTTCTCATTAACCCCCAACCTGTGTTGACAATTTTCTGCAAATCTTGTTTCTTTATGTAATACATTTTAATGTGTTGTTGCAATATGCTACTCAATTCCTTTCTTACCTCACCATTATTAATCCAGACAGTCTTTCTTCAAATATTCTTTCCAATAAATTATATAAAAGTATTTCTTCTTCAAATACAACATTTTCGCCATTCAAGTATTCTGCACATAGAGATTCTTGTTCTTTGCCAGATAAAACCACCTTTCTTAAATCTGTTCCATATCCGATCCATTTCTTCTTCTTATTCTTCAATTCAATACATTTTCTTGTTCATTTGTAGTAATCAATCCATACTTCTCTATCGAATACACACCGATCTTCTAAACGCTCCATCCCAATATTAATCTTTATTCGAACTATCTTATTTATCGTTGAAATCTTTTTCTTACTAGCTGAAAGCAGGTTAAATTTTATTTTACATATCCTGCTTCCCAATTACTTATAACAATTTCCTCATTTATCAAAGACCACCATCTGAACCACTATCTATTAATGCTAAATACTTTTGATTCCCAAATTTTAAATAAATAAAAGGTAAATTTCTTTTTTCAATCAAATTTTCTTCTACCATTAAAATTTCAAAGGGTCTCTCCATCATCTACGTACCCATAAATAAATTTATAACATTTACATCATTGAAGTTTTTTTGCCCAATCGAAACTTTATTATGAACATCAACGACTTCAATAGTATTCAACCTCTTGTTTATTTCTTCTGGCAGCCTGGTTTTGTCATGGTTGGCAAATTTTATAATCGTTGGTTAAATTCTCTTCCTTTGCTCTTCTTGATTATTTTAAAATTTGTACTTCCTGGAATCTTGGGAGTTGTTCTGGTTGCTGTACTGGTTATTGTTCCCATAGTATGGTCTATCCCTGTTGATCAAAATTTTTATCCTAGTTATTACCATATTCTCGATTATGGTATAAATTGGTTGTATCCATAATTCTTTTGATTTTCCCATCCTTTCCTACTTCTATATTCTTATATATTTATCTTCTGTGTTTCTTTCTTCTGTTCTTCCTATTCTTTTTCGTGAGTTGTAGTCAAACCCCGACCCCCATAATTCCAAACTATTTCTAGAAAATCTTTCACTTCACAACTTCTTTATGTTGTGTACGGTGATGGCTCTTCTGATCTCGTTCTCCTTGTATCGTAATAAATGTTGCGCAATTTCCTCTTCTTAATTATATTTATCGATCATATCGTTCTCACGAGGTCTTATATATAGGTCGACATAACTAATTGACGTTAAATTAGTTCTCATTGTCGATTGCTGAGAACCCCAATATATTGTTAACTAAAAAGCTTTCTGAACTCTTATATGTTTGATATGGTTGTCTCATAATGCTGTACCATTTCAACATTTTCCAACAAAGACGTGTTAATATTTATGATTTGAATTTTTACATTTTCCGACTCTTTATTTTTCATAATTTCATCCATTTGATTGAGAACGCCATTGGTTGTTCAAAACTTCTTCCTTCAAACTTAGATATAGTTTCTGGACCATATCTGAAATTAAGATTCGTCTCACATGTAACTTATCTGCATCTTTCTAAATTATTTATATTATTCTGAACTTGGTTTATGCTTCTTCCTACTAATTCTAAATTCTTGGCTATTTCTTTGTCAAAACAATCTATTTTGCTCTTATCTTCTATCGAATTCTCCATCGCTTCTTGTGTACGCCTTTTCCGATCTTCATTCTGTGTTGTTAGGAACCAAAATGGTGGTCTTCTGATTCCTTTCTCCTTCTTGCCACATTCTTGTACTGCTCTAATTATAGTTTCGATTTTCTCTTCTGTCTGTTTGGTAACCACTTCTGTATCATCTTGAATTTCTTTACTAAGATCTTCCCTAACACTTTGTAACTTTTCTTGTGTTGGCAGGCTATGTTCTTCTTTAAGATTTCTGAAAGTCTGTTTAAATTTCTATTCTAATTTCTTTATTGTTTCGGAGGTTGTTTCTTCTGCTGAGTCTGCAATTTTTTTTTCTATTCCTTTTTTAATTTCTTCTGACGCTCTTTTATTTTCACTTTAATCTTCTGTGACCACTCTTCAATTTTTCATTTGATTTCTCTATATATACTCGTTTTTCGTATCACTTGATGTCCCTTGCTGTTGAGCTCTTATTTCGGAATTTCTTCTACACCACTCGTCATTGTTTCAGTTTTTTCAGCTTTTTGTTTTTCTGTGCTTTTCTCTTCTGATACCTCGATTTGACCTAGTCTATTTATATCCTCTTGTAACTCATAATGCTTACCTGACCTTCTAGTAATCCCATCCTCCTTTCTCCATTCTTCTTTTCTTTTTCTTCTTTGAGTTATTATTGCTAATGTTTAAATATTATTCACATAGCCAATATTTAGTTACTGTATAAATACAATTTTTATAGTAATGTATTTGCAGAATATTTTTTAATAATTGCAATTAAATAGGATTATATATGAGAATTTTAATTTTTTATTAACAAATTTATTTTTACGTTGAGCACTTTTTTACTTTAATCTAATACAAATCAATGACTATAATTACACTCGCCCCACGTTAGGCGCCATTTCATTATGTTGTAAATGTTCCACAACTTCTAATAAGAGACTTTTGTTATTAAAAGTTATCAAGCGCCTTATCTGAGGGATACGAAAAAAATCTCAAATATGCATTTCTCTTTCTGACATTGATGCTAACATTTATCTACCCCTTGTTTTTAAAATAAAGACTCCAATCTCTTGTTTCAGAAATACCTAACCTTAAGGTTAAATTAAAATACACGTTTAAATGTTTTTTTTTCTCTTTAACTTTCATTAAATTAAAGGAAACAAAAAAGATGTAGTTTGAATTAATTTTAATCTGGAGGATTTTGTTTTCCTTTTAATTAAGTTTAAATACTCCAATGATTTATACTTGATGAATAAAAATGTGTCTTACTACAAAACGCAACTATTGAGTTAAGCAAGAAAAATAATTATCAAGTTGTCAACAAAATTATACCATTACTTTACTAGGTAAGTTTTGAATTTTGTAATTTGTTTGTTTATGGATTAAATGAATTTTAGACTTTAAACAGTCTTGCAACTTACTGTACAAACAAACTTAATCTTATCTAATTGTATAAAAACTTTCCAAAGCAACACAGGTAAGTAAATCTTTTTTTATTCTTTTGTAACAAATTTTCAATAATAGCACTTTCACTTTACTCTGCTTTAGCTATAAACCAACACTTATTTTCCAATTGGATACGCATGGAGACAATCTTCAATTACTCTTTTTTTTGGAGCACAGCTGACGATTACATTGCTTTTCAAAAATGGATTGAGCCTTAAGAAACCTGAAAATTTCTTTTTTCTGTATTTCGGCTAGACCTAATTATGGAATGTGATCTCCAAAACAGGGTAATTGTTATTATTCAACCCAAGTAATAACTGGAATACATTTTGTAGTAAATTCTTCTATTTTAACTTTTTCTTCAAACATACATCAATTAGATATTTATATACATTTATTTATTTTACAGTGTTAACTGTTTAAATTTTATATTTTAGAAATTTTTCTTTATAGAAGCATTCCTTGTACCGTGTTCGTTTACAAAACTTTTTCAACCCACTTTTTTCTTGTTTTCTCCTTGCCTTGGACACGTTTATTATTCAACTACCTTTCGAGACTCCCTTTACTATTTAATCAATCGTCTTAAAAGATAGTTGAATATATTCTTACCTATATAAGGTGTTACTATTTCATCACTATTCAGCGGCGGCTCGTCACATGACGCAGGTAAAACGCTACTTTAGCAACGTAAGCTGCATCAGTCCCCAGCATCAGTACGGTATCCTTCACGCGGCGAAAACACGGTTGCCATAACAACTGCACGTTACACATGCATACACTTGTTACTATGTTAGTGAAGCAGACATTTAACCTATTTCATTTGAACTGCCAAGTGCAATGTTAAACTATTGTGTCGACAATACGGTTGATGCATTGTGGTTTTTCATACTAATTATTTATTATTATTCAGTTCATTAATAATAAAACTTTAAAAATACTAATATGAAGTCTTAGAGGGTGCTTTTGGGACAAAAGCAACCTCCTAAATAATTCATACATTATGATTTCTGCTTCACCTGTTCGCAAACGCACGAGCCGCCACTGAAGAGATTAAATCTCCATGCCCACCAAAAATTTCTTATAATTTATTCTTTTTCAGCAAGATCTGAAAAACTACCAATAAAGATATCTTTTGGACACAAAACTTTATATGAATCAAATATACATAAAGGAACATTTTGTGCCTTTTAAAATTGCAAAATAAAAATTCTTATAGGTAACTTTGATGTATCCTTTTTATTTATAGAGACTTTTTATTTATGAATGAAAATAATCTGAAAATTATCATTACAATACATAGAATTTAAAATATTTTTGATAAATAATACGCTGTACAGTGGTAAAATTAATGTAACCAGGGCTTCAGACAGGCCTAATCCGCTTCTGCAGTAACTCCAGTCATTTTTACGATTTTTACAAAACCAATTGTTTTATTCTTATAGCATTTCCTTAGAAGCGCTAAAACATGAAAGCCACCTTTCTATTTACTATGAATTAAACTGCGAAATTCTTTAGCAACCTTGAGACTGTCCGGCCTCAGCCGCAAGCGGCCTCGGTAACAAATATTCTCTCGATACGTTAAAAAGAGATTTCGCGGCCTTGTTATACAAATAACTATTAACTGAAAACTGTAAGTTATATCAAAATTATCCCATTTTACAGTATATACAGGGTATACGAAAAAGTTCTTGAGGAATTAATCTGTAGTACTTGAAGCCTTTTTTAATATTTGAACGAATTCCTGGTAGGTGTAAAAACCCTAGGTGTTGATTTTTGTGCGGTTTTTCCTGGAGTGTGAAAAGCAATTGTCGTGGGTATTTGTTGTGGATATTTCAAGAAATATATCTGTAAATATTTTTAATTGTAAGTTATGACATAAAGACTTATTTTTAAATTATTTGAAACCACAGACCATTGAATGTTAGATGGTTCTGGTCTAGGGAATATTCCTTTTTGAAGAGGAAAAAAAAAGTTTAAAAAAAAGCACTCCCGTTGTTGATATACAGAATTTTTGTGTTCGTCTTTAATTCATCTTCACCCACTTTAGTGCTGGTACACGCATGAAGTGTAATCAATAATCAGATCCAACGCCCAGCTATCAATAACTCGCTGTAAACCGCCCACAAAGCTTTCATTTGTCTTTTGATATCAAGCTCCATTGTGTTTCTGTTTATTAAAAAATGTTCCCCTCGATTTAATGTTTGCGTGTTCTATCTGTTCTATAGAATTGAGATTCATTCTCATTCTTAGATCTTACTCGCGGCTATAATTGCTGCTACACATCAATGATCGGTGAAATGTTGTCGAGGGATTTTGCATTGTTCAACATGTTTTTTGCATACCTATTTATTTTCTTTAAACTCATTATAAAACTTCTGCAAAAATTCTATTAAGTTTTGCTATTGGTATTATACATTTTTACATTCTGATTTTGATACCAATTATCTCTTAAAGATACGATCAAGTATACATCCCAACAAAAAAGATAAGAAGTAGAAAGCCGAGAAAAAGATATTTAAAATTCCAAGCAACTAAATATCTTTTTCTTATTTTTTTCTTTAATGTTTTATGGTCTTGTTGGCCTCCCACACTGTCCAGACGAAGACCAATTAAAAAATAGCTGCATGCTGAGCTAATCTGGACAGATGAACCGCCGACCAACCACAGAACGGTCTGTAACATTGATAAATCGTGGATATCTGATGTTATACCGTGCAATATTAATTAGTAAAATCCTTTACGCATCATGGCGAACGGAGATTTCTTTTAGATTCAGAGTTTGAGTTAGGTATAAAAAACGCGTTTATTTTTAATATCTCTTATTCAGAATGTACCAAATTTATACAGTGAAGAACATTCTGAAGAAGATATAGATATCTAAAATCATACTTGCTCTGTTTTTAGATTTAATTTATGTATTATATAATTATTAACGTTTTTTTTATCATGCAGGGAGGTATAATTAATTGTGATGAGCTAATTAAAGAAATTGTGAATCATACTTTTTGCTCAATAAAGTGGTGCCCATATGAACCTAACGATGTTTTAATTAGTATGATTGAGTTATGTCAAGAACAATTAGAAAGATTAATCTAAAATAAAGAATAAACAAAATATAGGTACTGAATCTACATCTCAATAAAAATAAAATTACATAACCACTAAAACATGATCAAGTTCGTTCGCTTCATTGGAAAAATGATACCATGGCTGCTAAAAAGTTGAACTCAATAACTGCAAAACTTTTCAAGAATAATTTTATTCAGAAGATAAGTAACTGTCATGAAAAAGGTGACTATTTCCATTTTTATCATTAAAAACAACCTTTCTAGGAGTGAGTTGTAAACTTTTTATCTAAAAAGTCAGATTTTGAAATCATCTAAGCTAAAATGATAATCACGAATCTTAAGGCGCAATTCCACTGGTGCAACACTAGATGACATGTAACATGCCACATGTTATCTACCGTTGCGGACGCATGTGACGGGCAAAGACAATCAACGTGTGGCATGCGACAAAGACGCATGCTTTATGTTGCTTCATGTTGCTTCAGTTGAAAAACTCAGTATAGCATGCGGCATTGCCGCACGCCACATGTTTCTTAAATGTTCCTCAGTGGAATTGCACCTTTAATCTATATCATAGGCTTTCGCACGCTAAACTTATTTGTATTTTAATAGAAGTGATAGTCAAGTAACAGTCAGCTCGCTTGAGTGCATAAAAACCCGGTCTCTAATTTCTGCATATCGACTTATTCTATTGTATTTTGATTGAATTAAATATCCGTATAATTCTCTCTCTTTCAAATTGTATAAGCTGTTAAAAGATTATTATAATTCTTTCCTTGATTAAAATATATTTTATTTATTTACAACTCCCCCTAAATCCGTATAATGTACTAAAGGGTTTGTTTACATTTATATATACTGACGACGAAATCCAAAACTTCTTAGAAACCCCGTATCAAGTGAGCCTCCCAATCAAACCTTTCAAAATCACCCAGGTAGTAACCACCATTCATACAAACCTAAATCCACAAAAAGACATAATTACTGGCCATATCCTCAATAGCTGCCCCAAAAAGGATATCAATTTCTAACATTCGTCTTCAACGCCGTATTACGCCTCCGCTACATTCCTGACTCATGGAAAGCAGCAATTACAATACTAATCCCAAAACCAGGAAAACCTCTAGATCAACCAGCATCCTACCGGCCGCTCAGCCTGCTTCCAGTGCTATCGAAAGCGTTCAAAAAATGGTCCTCGAAAAACTTACTCCAATCCTACTGGACAACCATATTATTCCTAATCATCAATTTGGATTTTGAAAACAACATGCCACAATCGAGCAAGTCCACAGGGTAGTAGCCCGAATTACTCAGGATTTCGAAGAGCGAAAATAATCTGTTGCAACACTTCTCGATGTTCAACAGGCCTTCGATAAGGAATGGCATGCGGGACTCCTTTTTAAAATTAAGAAACTCTTCCCATCAGACTACTTTGAAACCCTCAAGTCCTATCTCTCGAATAGACAATTCATGGTCAGACATGGCAGCGCGCTAACAACCCCGATATCCTGTCAATTCAGGAGTTCCACAGGGCAGCGTACTAGGCCCAATATTGTATTTAATCTTTACGGCGGAACTTCTGACAACCCCAGACACCATGGTCGCTAAATTTGCTCACGACACGGCCGTACGTACATCGCACACTGACCCAGTCCAGGCCTCTCAGCAGCTACAAACAAACCTTGATGAAATACAACCATGGTGCACCAAATGACATATCCAAATCAACGAAACCAAATCAGTGCAAGTAACTTACGCCTTAAGAACAGGAACCTGCCCACCCATAACATTTAATAGCCACCAAATCCCTCAGGCGGATAGCGCAAAGTATCTTGGCATTCACTTGGACAGAATGTTAACCTGAAAAAACCCATATCTGGACCAAGCGCAAACAACTGGGACTGAACCTTCAGAAAATGTACTGGCTGATAGGGCGCAATTCTTAGCTTTCGCTAGAAAGCAAATTACTACTATATAAAGCCATATTAAAACCCATTTGGACCTACGGCATCCAACTCTGGGGCACTGCCCGTACATCCAACATCGAAATCATACGTAGATTCAAAACAAAGGTACTCACAGGGCCATAGGAAACGCACCATGGTACGTCCCCAACGAACCAATACGACGCGACCTCGCAATTCCTACGGTTAACGACGAAATTCAAAAATATAGTGCGCGTTATAGTAACCGCATCAGTGCTCATCCCAACATTTGAGTGGAGGGATTAATAGATCATGACAATGAAGTGCAGTCGCGATTAAAAAGGTTTAAGTCAGACCTACTCCACCGATTTGAACAATAGTGATTGACAGTTTCATCAATGCCGTTAAATCCTCAGTGTGTTTATGCCAAACTAGACTTAGTTAATAAAGGAGTGTAATCAATGGACGCAACTCCTACATGACTCCCATATTAAATTCTGTATGTTAAATCATCTACTGAATGTCACATTAAGACAGATTGTATAAACAAATAATAATACAAAAAAAATGTAAAAACGGTAATACTTTCTTGCGATCTGTTCGCTCAAACTCACGTTGAATCTCGTTATAGGATGTACCGATCAGGTTAACGTTGTAGTGAGCCAGGGTCCCAACCCACTAGACGATCACGGCCCATCTTACTCTACCCGCGCAAAATTCAAATATTTAACAAACCGGAAATTGACACAGTATTACCAACCTTACAAATGACAAACTTTATAATGATAAATATAACAAAAAGAACAAACTTGATATTTAACAAACTGGATCCTACGTTGTGATTATTTTTTATACCATGTGACCAAGGTTGATAACGATTGATCTACTTCATACGGCCGGAGAAAGAGAAAACACAAGAAAAAGAACACAAATAAAAGAACAATTAAATATGATTGTATTATTTTATTAATTTATTCTTAATCTTGAGCGAGGAGGGAGGTATTTAAACTGATACAAATTAATGGCTAGTTCTCTAAAAACCTCCTTGAAATTATATGCTAACCCAGCTTAAATACGTACACGCTGCAAGTTTAATATGTGATCAAATGATTATTTAGTTTGGTTACATTAAACAATACAGATCAATAAATCAATTTATCAAGTTGATACAGTTGTGTGATTATACTAGGCATTTATAAATAGACAAACGCAAATCTCTCAACATAAAACATCAAAATTGAGTGAAATAGTCAATCAAAAAGATTTACAGATAAACTAGAAAAGGTAAAAGTGCCAGATTAAAATAAATACACAAGAACTACTGAACAAAAATCATATCATATTTGACATAGCAATAGATACGTTGTGACCATACATTTATATACACATAAAAGACACATACGAAATAAGAAATATCAGTAAATAAAATAATGGTTTGAGGGTTCTCTTACACGGCCTATCATGGGCTTTTTACCACCGTGGGGCCTTCCTCTCTTAAATAAATAAATAAAAGTTTAAGGGTTTTCTCACACGGCCTATCACGGGTTTTCATACCACCGTGGAGATTAATACCTAGGGAAATATCCTCTCAGTCACAAAGTATAACATTTAGTTAGGTTAGAAACATTAACCTAAAAACTCAATAAGTACTGACAATAAGACACATAACAGTAGTAGTCGTATCTACATAAATGCACAAATGACATTCCTAGTTAGCAATACTTAGTTGTAAGGATACTACAAACGTCAATAAAACATTATTTTCTAGTAATATTTATACATCAAAAGGATAAATTTATAAATTGTTAAAAGTATCAAACGAATCTTTTAGATTTAGAGGTTTGGGTTTTAGATTAATTAAATAATATAAAAATTACACCACACAACTAGAATCAACATAAATTAAATTAACAGATATACACTTACATGAATTTTATATTCCTTTTTAAAAACCAAGCCAATATGGCTACTTCTACCTGTTTTTTCCAACCCCCCCTCCTCTTTTTCAAAAAACAAAAACCAAACGTTTCTTAACTACCCCTTAGCAACACAAACTACCAACATTATAGAATCTGTAATAAATATCCCTAAACATAAAATCAAGCTATCAACCCCAAAGAAACTGTAATAAACATCCCCAACATTTTATATTTAATCAAACAGTTGTTATTTTTAAAATAAATTACATATTTTGCCTGAACTTGTATGTAATAACAGAACTAGGTAAATTGATTATTATGAAAATTGTTTTGTGACAAATTGCCTTGCTACAGCTACTTTGATAATTCTGGTTGACTGTAGGTCTGACCACTACAACGTCTGCCTGATAACATTTCTTTTGCTAGATGCTTAAACACATGTCCGCAACAGGACCAACACCATTTATTCTTTCGTAAAGAATGTTAAGTCAAGTGAGACTTACGCGGCCATATTAAATCGTACAATAGTATTTTGTAATTTTTATCCTTTAAATGTGTTATCGTTTTGTTTGAGTCGACTCATTGTATTTTCTTGGGAAATGTCTTGGTGAAAAGAAAAATCTTTTCCCTTTGTTCTCAAGGAATGATATCTCAGTAAACAGAAAAGTAACTTTCACAATTATAATCTGCTGAAGGTTGGATATTACTTTTTTATGAAGAACTTGTTAACCAATCTTTGTCTGTAATACATTAAAGTAGATTCGTTCATTAAAGGTTTTTTTAATAGGTTCTGAGCTTTAATTAATTAAGGTTTTAATAATATTTAACCATTTTGGTTACTGATTTACACAAAACATTTTTTGTTGAAATAAACGTATAAAATTATCGTGGTGGGAATTTTTTTAATGTTTACTAAGGAAATTAAATTGTTTGAATCGAATTCAACTGTTCCCATTTTGGGAAAATTTAACGATAGTTAATAAATTTATTTAAATTTAAAAAACCCAAAGCTGACGCTCATAGGCAACCATAGCTCTAATCGAATTCGCCAATCTCTCAATGTTTCCATGTCAGAAAAGAATTTATTGAGAGATTGTCTCAGGCGAACTTTGACTAACTAAGCCAATGCACTGAATTGTAAGCTTAACGTAAGTATTCAATTCTTATGCCCGGTTGTAGGGTTGTGAAAGCAATACCATTTTGCTTTATTATTATACTATAAATTTTTAATGTTACAAAACCCGAGAGGGTCCAAAGCCCTGATTTGTTCAAAAATTCTGACTGTATGGGTAGATCTGGACATTTGTGAATGGCTCCAGGAGATCTTATGAAAACTAATTCATTTAAAAAATCTGTTAACTAGTCTGTCAACTAGCGGATCTATCAGATATAAACACTTATTTAATTCAAACTTGTTTATCAGTTCTAGACCTTCACTATCCAGATGATCTATCAATACGTAGTATTAGGACCTTACATTAGTTTCAAGTGACTTAGTAATGCAAGAAATTTAATTAGGTTTAATTTCGATAAAAAAACAAAAGCTCTCTTTGTAGCACTTGCTACTATTGAAGCATAACACATAAATCTTCTTGTAAAAAGCAGTGATAACATCCATAGGAATCCAATGTATGTGTACCTTGTGTTTTACAACACATAGATAATGCGGCTGGTAGTAAGACATAGATAGTTAAGAAAAACAAAAATTCTATGTAACATTTATTTAGAAGAGTTTTAGTTTTTAGAAAAATCATAAATAAAAGAAGGTTCAATGGTTTTAGCGACTTTAGCAGTTTAGCGATCTCACTTTAGCAGGGAATGCCATATGTATAAGTACTGTTAGAAAATAAGTAATAAGTAGTAAGTAATAATAAGTTCTAAAAAACACATAACCAATAGTCACATTTAGTTGTAGAAATTTGAAAAGTTTTATAGCGTGTGTGTTAATTGATGTATTTCTAACTTTTTTTCGAGAACGTATTGAGATCTAAGACCAAAATACAGTATCCCATTTCATTTGAATTCTATTACTAGAACTGGAACATACTGTTCCATTTAAATGTAACTAAATCATAAGTAACTCATAAATAGAAAGAAGCAGTCCAGACAGACAATCGCACATTTTTTAACTGATCCTGATGCTTTTTCACTACCACTGACTACATCAAAAAAACTATTAAAATTATAGAATCAAGAAAAATTATTTTATTCACAATCATATTGCAATATGTACATTTTTATCATTGAAAAAGCCTTGGAAAGCAAGCTACTGCTATAGCAACAGCAAAGTGGTTAACAATTTCCTTTAAGTGGTAACTAAGTAAATGAGCAGTTACAACTACTACAGCCCTGTAAAACTTTACGGGCTCCTAAAAGAGACCTGTAATAGAAACTACATTATTGCTTAACTACAACACCATGACAACTTCTAGCTACCTTTGTCCTACCGCATTTAATTACAAAATATCTTACAATAAATTAATAAAAAAACGCTGGTGAAAGTGGAAATAAAACTTTGTACGAGGCACGCTTTGCAATTAATCTTTACTGGGCTCACTGGATTATGGATGTTTGCTCCTTCGTCGCTCGCTCCACAAACTTTCCAGCTCACCCGTAAAGATTAATTGACAAAGCTTGGCACGTAAATAACTATTACATGCCTATAAAACTGACCAGTAAAGTCTGGGCCAACTTTTATTTATAAATAATTTAAAACAAGACGTTTTATCATAAATAATATCACAAGTGGTCTGATTTTTTCCGACAAAATTTGTCGTTTCAGATATGAGTAGCTTTGCAACGAAAATTACACGAGTCGACGCAGGAGACGAGTGTAATTTTCCAAAAGCAAAAGCTACGAATGTCTTAAACGATAAATTTTGCAAGAAAAAATTAGACCACGAGTTGTATTCGGCTTGACAATCCACCGAGCAAATTTTTATTTAGCGTGTGTAGTTAATATTAATTTAATTAAATTTGACATTTCATTTTGACAAGTGGTTTTTTCTTAGTGAAAAAACCACTAGTGGTTTTTTCACTATAAAACTAATTTCATTGGTCCCAATTTGAAAAATTCTGTAATTTGATTGGTTAAAAATTTTCGAGTTGGATTGTCCGATTTAAATTTAGTGGGCCGATTTAAGTGATTGTTTTTTATATTGAAGCTTTCGCTGTGTAGATCAGTCAACACTATTTAATTTATATATCTCGAATGTTTATATTTTTAATTTAAATAAATATAAAATGTTTAATTTGAGACGCACGGATTGGACATTCACTTGGGGCGCCATCTCATTTTCCACGGTGGTAAGTTTTAGAACTATTCACGATTATAAAAGTTTGCTGCAACAACCACTTGCGGTTAACGGTTGATTTGTTATTAGGTTGCGTAGACAAATTCACATTAGTTGAAAACCATGGAAAGCAAACAAATTGTTCAAATATTAAATGATGACAATTGCTTATTTATATAGCTGTTTCATATTGTTTGGACAAAACAAATCATCGTGAGATACGTTTGCAAATTATTAAACCAGTTATAATTGACTGGGGCGATTTTTAATTATTATAGGTCAATTATTATTTACTAATCTATATATTTAAAACACGGCTCATTTTTGTTCCACTTTGTCTACGAGTTCTACAAGACCGATTAACTTTATTCTTTTTTATATTAAAGTTTTAACTCTGTAGATTAGTCAACACTACTTACTTTTTATCTATATATTTAAAACACAAGACTTATCTTTGTTCCAGTTCATTGCGATATTTTGTTTTTGTATTTCACATAAATATGTGGTAGCAAAAGGCACCAACAAATAAATAATAATTAGACCGTTATTGTAGGAAAGTTTTAAACTTTGAATGGTATCCTTTTGTTTTATATTGCAGGACTTACAACTGGTCCTGCGGAACTGCAAAAGGTTATCACGAAACTTTCAAGAACTTTTTAAACAAGATTGATTTTTGATTTGATTCTTACCATTTCGTAAGGTAGAATTTTCATACATACGTATGTAAAATAAATCGGCGGGGAGGGGTAAGCCAGATAGGAAGATATGTCGGAAGAGAGGAGGGTAAGTTGGTAGAGATGAGTGGTAGGCTTAGAATCTTCAACTGGTTATGTTTGGTTATTGGTTGCGTTTATTTAAATAATCACTCACGAAAATCCAAAGGATTGTAATCACACAACAAATTTTGTATATAGGGAAATCTTTCAATATGTTTGACCGTCATGTCTTAACGAGGTTTCCTTAGTATTTTTCAGAACACGTAGTATTGTTATTAAAATGAGTTTAAAAGATACACTTTATAACATAGGAGCAAGGTCAGTTGCAAAATATCTCACCTACTCATTATCTACCGGATTCAATTGCGTCTTACAACTAGTAAACGAACCTTAAAATATAATGAAACCACTAACAAGAAATGTCAAATCGAGGTATCTACTATAGTTATGCTATGTACTGAATTCATTCTTATAGACCACACTTTCAAGAAACATTATTGTACGGGTAATTTCATACAATTAATCTGCGCTTACAATCATTACCAGTTTCACAACCTCTGCAGTTAGCAATCACGACCTTTCTCTTATCCCTGTTTTACGGTAAATTATAGTATCTATCATAAATTCTTCTAGCAACTATCAAGAGAGATTTTCTGTATGGAATACTGCAAAGTGCAGTATAGCGATAAATAATAACAACTCGTCCCCCAAGACTATCAAGATACCACCGCGCCGCGCCACTCTTAACCGCGCGCAAACCAAGCAGTCCAAGTGATGGGAAAATTACTGTGATCAAGAAAGCTTCTCTCGCTCCTCTGCCCATCAATCCATCAATCATTGGACTAATCATTTTTTGATATAAACACTTGTAAACTGCATACAAATTCCGATTGATTATTGTTATTATAAGGCTTTATTAGATGCAACCATGAATTTTATGTTCATTAGTACCAAAACTGCCCATAAATTGATTTGTTTAAATTTTTGGTTTTTTTTACGCCTATCCTCACATTTTTAATTTGTTATAAATTATTATACTTCTTGGGCAGTTTGCAAGAATCTGCCCCAGTCTACCTACTGGAAGCTTATTATTTTCCTATTCATATAACCGTCGCTTCTAAAATCTTAAAATTACTGTTAGTTTCTGAGATATTCTCTTTCCATTCAAGGTAATAGTAATTTCCGTTTCCGTCTAATAAGGCTATTATAGGGATGTAATTAAACATTTCCGGAATTTTCGTTATAGAAGAACTAATTGATAATTAAAATGAGGAGAATATCATCTTTTCCATTTTTTTTTAGTAAAAAATATTGAAGAATTGCATAGATTCTATAATTATGTATACTTCGTGTTAGGTACTTAACATGAGTTGCAGCTTATTAATTATTAATTAATCTATTAATCATTAATAAAATCCTATAATGTATTCAACACAGGACATGCTGAAAGAAATGGCAGAAGCGGAGCAGCAGTAAATGTAAGAAACATTATTAAACACTATGAATTACTCAAAATTGAAGAAAGTTCTGCACAAGCAGTTTCCTTCATGGTTGAAGACAGAGTAGGTCCACTATGTGTTTCAACAATCTACTACGCACCAAATAAAAATTGTTTTGTAAAACTTTTTAGGGCACTCGGAGGTAGATTTCTGGAAGACGGTGACTACAAAACATACGAGCTGGGGCTTAAGATAATCACCCCCAGAAAGATGTACAATTCTCTACTAGTAATTCAAGCAATGCACTTAAGTCATCGTGTAGCTTATAAACTAACTTACTGGCCAACAGACCAAAATTGACCAGACTTACTTACTAGACTTCTTCTGTTGTAAAATGTATGCCGAAACTACAAATTGAATTAAATGAAGATTTATCAATTCCAACAACAAAATCTCAACCACTTACACTCGTTAATAAAACAATAAATTGGGAATGTTTCAGAAAAATTCTAAGCCAGCCCAAAACGAAGATTCTAGATAAACGGAACCACAAAAAATCTGAAACGTCCACAAAATCAAATACCACCTACTAAATACCACCAAATTCAACCCATACCAGACAAGGGTAATGGAAAAAATTATATATGTATAATATTAATACATAAACATGAATGCCAAAGTTTTGCTTAACGTGGACAACCTGCGTCAAGCTTAATTAGCACGTCACTTATGTTTGTAAAAGTTACCAATACACAATGGCAGGAGCGAGGTTGCCTATCCACCCTCTCTACTATCTCCCCAGGCTAGTGCCGAAGCTATCTACGTGCTCACTTGTGAGTGTCCTTCTCCGAGGGAGTCCCATCACCCCTAGTCCAGCACTCGGACCTTCATTGCCCGGACGAGTTCAACCTCAAGTGTGGCTGGGACTTGGAAACTGGACTTGCCTAAGATCTCCCAGAATTTAGCTATTCCAGTCTACCATAATTAAGACTTGATGAAATAGTGAGCCCCTAAAAGTAAAGGCCCGGCCTATACCAACTAGGAGGTGGGGTTGTCCCCCGGGCTAGTCTTCCTGGGATCAGCCAGATCTGTAATTCTTGGGTAAACCAAAGTCACCGATATATCACAGAGTTGCCTCTCCGTTGTCCAATCTACATGTACCCGAGTGACTAGTACCATGATGAAGCACCTGGCGAAATGGTTTCCAATGAGACAGCGATCAGGGGGTCGCTGTCGGGATCAACCTTGCTAATATGTCTTTCGTACTGGAGTCCAGCCTTATCTGGGACTATTCCCAAACTAAGGGATGGGAACCCTAAGACCAGTTCAGTCATAGCGCAGCGATACCTCACGTCGGCCCATAATAAGCAGTCCAAACCAGATGTTTGATCCATTGGCGAGAGCTTACCGCCCCCAACCCCCACAACCGGGATAAACCTTACTAGATTTTCCTGCATCAAGCTCAGTCTGTGGTAAGAATCAAACCTAACCACATCTGTACTCATGTTTATGAGTGCGATTGTTAATGATTTTTCGTCGAGAAACACTTTCGTAAATATCTACCACACATTACTTTCTGATTATAGCGTTCCTTACCTACGGGAGAAAACATGGGATAATAGAACAGACACAGGTCGTGAACAACATACAAAAAGCTTTCCAAGAAAAAGCAGCTTCCAGTTTTCCTGGATGTTGGCCAGGCTTTTGACAAAGGCTGGGCATTCAGGCCTGTTCAAGCTAAAAAAGGCGTTCCTCATTCACTTTATACCATTGTAAATTCTTACCTTCTAAGAAAGACACTCATATAAGATATGTGCAATCTGCATACATAAAATAAATGCTGGCGTTCCCCAAATGGGCCGTAAAATCTCTAACTGCCACGTTTGCGAACGATTCTGACTAAAAATAGTGCAAGCCAACATAGAAAAAAATAAATTTGGAAAAGTTAGTACATACAAATGTCCATTTCTGGACATTTACCAAATGTCCAGACACGGAGGAAGTGACGTGGATCAAAAGGAAGTAAATTGGAATGTTTCATGATTTAATAGTACATTACATGTTGAGTTAGTAAAGAACATGTTTACAAGCCAAGCGATAGTGTTTGACGGTACGTCGAGGTCAAACAATATCGCGAGACTTGGAAACTTTACCAACGAAACATGTATACTATTTTATTCACAAATATTAGACTTACATAATCAAAATAAAAATTTTAAAATGATTTTTTTCGTAAACTGTCATAATAAATTCCTATCAGCCATATATCGACCAAAAGAAATTTTAAGTAAAGTTTCATTGTTCGCCGCTAGATGGCAATGCATGTTCACGGTATTTTAAAATTGGCGATTAATTACATTCAACGTATTTATTAATTATAAAATACAGAAAAATAGCTAGAAAGAACTCAAAGCTACCATAATGGTTAATGTATTAAGAAAGGAATAGATTGAATAAGTTGAGAGTAGAGAATAAGATGAGAATAGATTGGAAAGATATGAGTTGACATAAAAGGACTGCAGAAGGAAGGTAAACAGGTTTAGGTAGGTAAAAGTTTTACGACAGAAGCCATTATACAGTAAATAGTTAAACCTAAGACAAGTAAATTTAATAAGGATGCTTCTAATTAAGTCCAGATCGAAGAAGCGATCGTCTCCGTATTTAAGGTATTCGTGATCTTCGAGAAACGTTTTACAGACGCACAGTCCTGGAAATGGTTGTAAGGTTGTTAGCCTCGAGGAAAGTCTTTACATTGAAACTCTTCCAAAATAAAATAAAAGTCTGAAGATATGAACTGCAATTTGCTCCTATGTGACGGACAGATCAAGCTAGGTTGTTAATCGATTTTCAATAAAATTCAAAATCCAAGAAACGTCATGTACGTCAAACATGTACATATTGTCATGATTTATATGACATGATTTGGAATATAGGCATCCCTAAATACAAACATGTTAGATGAGTTGCATAACTGTCAGAAAAAATAATAATTTCAAGTAAATTATTCATTAAAATAATTAAATATGTTTCATTTTCTTAAATAAACACCCTATAACATACTAAATAGAAAAAGGATAAATTTTAAAGTTGGTTTTTCTGTCTATCTTGATAAAAGTCCGTTATATAGCTAACGATGGGATATCGTTACATGATCTTTGTAAATAAATAAGTATCGAAACTATTTTAAGGCCTGTTTCGACCTAAAAAAAAAACAAGGAGCATGTTAGTGGAGATGTATGCAAATATTTATTACTTTACTTGCAGGTTTAATTTATAAAGATTTTCTTGTGAGTTACGATTTGGTAGTTTCTTTATAATTTTGTTGTTTTTCAAGAATAAAAAGTCTGTGGGCTAAAATATTTTATTATGATGTTGTCAAGTAGTTCCTTGGGTATAACTGAGAAATAAATGCATGCATGGGGATGATTTCTTATAGAAGATTTATGGATTTAAAAACACATATTTCTGCGTTTTACCTTCATAATCTGAAACTATGTGATTTAGTTGTTATTTTGTAGTTTGGATATCTAAAATTGTGTAAATATTGTTAATAAGATGTAAGAAAGGATTTTGTAATCATAAATAAAGGTAAAACAACGGTTTTAATTAATTAATTCATATTTTAATGTCTAATTGAATGCATTGAAAATTGATTTGGTTGACATTTAATAGCCATCTTATTATTGTGTTTTAGTACAAGTGTTTGGTAATTTTGAAGAGGATTTTTTTTCTATCTAACTATAGAATTTGTTTAAACAATTATTAATAATTATAAACAATTATGTGGTTATCTAAATTTAGTCTCAAATTGTCATTTGTTTGTCACTAAAAATTACTATATTAGTGTTTTGTTTTTGAAAAGATATAAATATAGCAGGCAATTTGGTGACACTCTCTGTAAATTCAGTTGTTTCATGCAGTGCACACATGTTCAGAGCAAAATGTTAAATTTAAAGGTTATGCTATGGTGAAACGTCAAAATGTTTAATATTTGTTCTTTAAGTTCTTTAAATTTAGTTAGTTGTTTTAATAATAAACAATTTTAATTAACTTAATAAACAGTTCCGTGAATTTTATTAGTGATTTAATTTTCTTTTTTGTAAAGAAAATTTTTGGATTGTTAAATTATTAACCCTCATTATAATTTGGATAATAAAAAGCTTTTGCCAGATATGCTGTATTGGTTGAACTTGAAAAGTTTATTTTTTACGCCTTGCTTCCATATTTGAAAGGTAGGTATTGGGACTATTTATAGGGATATTATAATTTTCCAACATTGTCCGTCTTGGAGGAACCACCCTAGTAGAAATCCATTCATATAAAAAGTGCCTTAATTATACCTAATAAAAAATTGCTCTGTATAATTCTTAAGAACAGATTAAGATTTACGAAGTAACTACTAAGACAACCAACCACTTACGAAATTACAGAAAATGACTCTTTTCGGTGTGCACTAAATGTCCGTCAACGTTGTCGTTCAACCTATCCCCGTTATATTTCGGGCAAACAAACACGTGTTATGACACGCGCTTGTCAAAATTAATGAACTTCACACAAGAAGTGGTGGTTTTAATAAAAAGCCCTGTTTGTTTGAGAGCGTGGGTGATGTGACACACCCCCTCGTGCGTATTACTATATGGGGACCTACGGGGCGGTACACACCTGGTTGTCATTCTGCACACTGTCATTTCTCAACACCTAAGTAGCTCTTTTGTGGGGGAAATGAAAGATATTTTTAGGAAAAAGCTCATTAATTTCTAATTTCTTTATCAATGGTTGATGATTGGTTCGTTTTTATACTTTAATGTTAGTTATGTCGCAGTGGTAATTAGCAAAAATTATTATTCGCATGGCGTGTAGATACTTACTGTCTGAGTGATTAAATACTGCAAAAACCTAATTTATGATAATAACCTAACACTTTCCATTCACATAGAAATAGTTATTTTTTCCTTAAAGAGCTAAAAAAAGAAGGATTTATTAACAGTTGTTTTATGGTAGATTGGTCACACAATTTTATTTAAAAGTCTTTAAATAATTATTTAAAGATTTAATTTTATTTAATTATTTGTCTTAGCCGAAAAATTAAGGCGAGTCTCGTTCCTACTTTACTTTAATTCTTTTGGTTGTAAGTAATTGGTAAGTTTTTGACTATTTCAAAATATACTTCCTTGGGTTGTTTTAAAAAGATTGAAATTTTAAATTCAAATAATCTGACACAAATAATTTAATCAAACTGACTGAACGTACTTTGTTGACTGTCGTAGTGACTTTTCATCAATTTGATTGGACAATACCATAGACTGTAGAAGATTGATCGAGACTATAGGTTGAATACGTACCTGAAACAAAAGAAGAACAATATGTTAGTTTGTGGATGCATTACTATCTCACAGCATTATAATAACGATACATAGTTACTACATGGTAAGGCATAATTTGACTAAACGTAAGACTTTTTCGATTTCGAAAAAAAATGCCAATTTTTTAGAGTGAAAAAAGTTTTTGGCAATATTGGCAAGAGGAACTAGAATGATAGAACGATCATATCATACAATTTTCTGACGAACCTATTAATTTTTTGAACTTGTTAAATTAACATCCTACTTGTATATGTTTCAAAGCATACTATCTAATAGATCTCAATCAGTATGTCCAATTTGTTGAACCAAATTTTGGTTTTATTGTAGTTCTTGTATCAATCTTATAATGACCCTATATTCTTAACTACATCCACACGCTCTTCCATTTAATCGTTTTTTTTTACTTTTTATATACAAAATGATGTACAGAAAAGCCCAAAAAGCCCACTTGCATATCTGTCCTGTTCGCTCGTCTGTCGTCCATCACACCTTTTCATTGAAAACTGGAACTAGCTAGAGAAAAGTGACAACTGGGCTTAAGGCATTAAGGTCAGATTTCACCCCCTCCCCCCCATACGAGGAGGTTATGTGTCTAATGTAAAACTTCTAAATGTGGCACAAGTTCCTAGGGGTCTTAAAAACAGATATGTAATCTGTTTTGTCACTTGACTTTTCTCACCTTCAGGAAAGATTTTTACGTTCGTTTTGTTTAACAAGACACGAAAATAAAATCCACACTCCCAAAGGCAATAAAACTATGTTCACATTCGTATTGCAATATACTATTACTAATATAATGTATGTATACATAATAGCCTCGGTAGTGTAGCGACTAGCGTGCTAGTCTCTCACCCAAGCATCCCGGTGCCGGTAGATTTTAAGGTTTTCTGCAGCTTTTCTTAGCTGTAACACAAATTTGGTATTTCAAATGGAACACTCTGCATACACATTATACTGTATATTTTTACAGTTTGAAAGCCCATTTTCCCCTTTCCAAAAGTGCTTGTCATGATTATTATACAGGGTAATGGTTTTATAAGCTTTCAAAGTGAATATTGCATGTTATTGAAATGCTACGAAAAAAGTATTGTACTGTACTTTTAATGTAGTGTGTAGTACTGTAAATGTCAAATTAGTTTATTGACAATTACGTGTTACTTCAATTACTAGTATTCAAGATGTACTGTACCGAGAGGAAAATTCTGCACGATCTTTTTCCCTTCGTAAGCGGTCGCATATCCCGGAGCCGGACATTTGGGCGTGGCCGTTTCGGTGCGGGACATTTCGGCGCGAGGACACTTCGGCGCAGGGACACTTCGGCGCGGACCACTTAGTCGCAGGGACACTTCGGCGCGAGAAATTGTCTAGCATTATTGTAACGAACAAAATCTCTAGGTACTTACAGGTAATAAATACAGTATGATCGATGAAATACAGTATTCGGTATGATGAGAAAAAACTAAATATTTGCTAATCACAAAAGCTCGTATGTACTGCCAGATTTAAGAAAAAATCATTTTTCTAAACTGCTAAAGCATTAAAAATCTAAATTCTTCTGCAAATCTCTGCATAAGGGAATAATTTGTAATAAGAACTTAATGTGTTTATTATAAATCCTTTATTGTTTATAAGAATATCATGTTTGATAATCATGTTAATATAAATTATGTTATAAAATATGTTATAATAATATAATTATAAATTATGTTATAAAATTAATTAAATGAAATAGGAAAATTGACATTAACATTGAATATCGTACCACTGATAAATACGCGTCCCACTTCACGAATTTTGTCTCAGTAGGTAACACTTATAAATGGATACTGATTAGTGCAGTGCTTAAAGACAAAAAGCACTGGAATAACGCAATTTAACCAATGCAAGCGAAATTCTGGAATTAAGAAGGTGTATGTGTGTACATAAAAATAAAAAAGGTTACTCTGATAATAGGGTAGTTGTCCCAAAAAACAGACTAATGGTCCAAAAAACGTTTTATTTAAAGATATCCGAAAGTTTTACCCTAATTTGCCGCGCAAAAATGTACATACCCCGAACTTCTTTTAGTCGAAGAGTGCATGCGTATAGGTGACTCGGCGGCGAAGTGTGTCTGCGCAAAAGTGTCATTGCGCCGAACTGTCCAATGCCTAACTGTCCTCGGGCCGAAACGGCCGCGCCTAAATGGCCGCGCCTTAACGGCCGCGCCCAAATGTCCTGGACCGCGCATATCCAGTGTTATATAGTACTTAAACTTGTCATACAGTTAGTTCAAGATTTGAATGTGGATTTTTTGGAATTTTTCATTCTTCACATTGATAGAACTGAAAATAACAAATTTGTAGGTTAGTTGTTGGACGAGTGCATTTTCTAGCTACTGCAATTAAAAATATAAAATATCTACAATTTAATATATATTATTTTTCACGTTTATTTATAATTTGTTCAATGTTAAACTGAAATTTTGAACTTGTTAATTTTTATATTTTATTTTATTTATTAATTTTATTTTGTGCACGGAGTTTTTAAACCAAAATTATCGTGACAAAGTTTAATGCATGGCAATCATGTTATCAAAACTCTTTCTTACTCACCTAAAATTTAATAATTCAAGAAAATTTAGCCTGCTTGATAAAAACAGAAAAATCGTACAAAGTTTTTCTGCCAGAATAATACATATGAAACACGATCTAACAAAATGTAACAGGATCAGGGTCGGATTGGGACTCAAAAATTTACCGGGAAAGTAGAGTTGGTTCCGGCTCTTCTGGTGGATCTGGGGAGGACACAGAGGAGGAGTTCCAGGGACCTCCCTAGCAAAATTTAGGAAATTTGTTCTCTTTAAGACATAATTTTAAGCACTTTTAAATCGAATCCCTTCAAACTTAATTTTGAAAAACAAAACGATTTATTGACTGTAGGTAACCGAAGAAATTTCATTTCCTAAGGTGTAAGCTGCTTCAGCTTTTCCTCTGCAGCCTAAACATCTTCCAATAAATTCCACGATGTTAATAATTCGCTCCATTACTTCGTTCCTTTTTTTTCACTTGCTCAAATCTCAAGAACAATTGACTGTCAGCAACTAAGTGTTCGATATTTACTTTCTTCAAATACAATAAATATGCCTGGGCACACGATACGTGCGACTTAGACTTTTCGTGATCTTGAATTCTCTGATGAAAATGATTTCTATTAAAACAGCCATAAAAACACTGTAATCTGAAGATTTAGCAAATACTAAACAAACGCTACAAAATAAGGCCTTGATTTCTTCGTCGTATGATAACCATCCACGATTCACATCTCCTTCCCGCTAAAATGCATTTTGAAGAACAGCATCTTTGGTGCTTTGGCGTCGATGAAATTTGAAAAATGAAATTTTAATCATCTGGCCCGTGGTCGTTTAAAATAATGAGAATAATCTTCCGCTTCTGCAAATAAAGTTTCATCCGTAGGTTGATCATCACGGGCAATTTTTTCCTAAAAATGTTCTTCAGGTATTTAAGTTGTTGCAGTATATTCTTGTATAAAAGTTCTTTCTGCTTCATATTCAGTAGTATTCTTCAGTAGTTCCCTTGGTAGCTTCAGGATCAATATCCAAATCAGGTCTCTCTTCTCTATAAGTAGATGCAGTAGATGCGAAAAGAAAAAATATCGCTGATTTTCGGGTATTTGACAGCGCTACTTTCTAATAATTTATGTTTGTTTTCTCCCAATTATTTTCGCTTCACTTTTCCTCTTTTTCCTTTCGTTATCAGCCATTATTGTGTGAATTGGAAGCAGAGGGAGGGGGGATCACATGTTCACTCCGAAGAATCACTGCCCGTTTAGCATCGACCACAAAAAACCGATCAAAATCAAAACGTGTTTAATAATAATTTCACATAAACATGAATGTATTTGCTCTTCACATGTGACTGCACACACCTCGAAAACTATGTAATTAAACTAACTTCAGCGCACTTCATCAAAAAAAAAAAGATCAATAGGCCTCGAGGAGACTAGAAGTATTTTCTCGAATTCGCATTGGATACAAATAAACCAAAATATTGGATCTTACATCGAGCACAGGACGCGGTTGGGCCGATCGATCCCTTAAAAAATATCAATCAACTAACCTATGTTTTTTAAATTGGCTAAAAAGTAAAACATATCATAGCTTTATCGGCCTGAAACGCTTATATTTTTAAAATTGGAAAAATCTTTTATTATTGATATACAGTGGAACTTCTTTTCTTAAAACTTCCGTTTAACGAAAAGTTTTAATTTTAAATGTTTATATATTTCTTTGCTAATGCGATCGACCGGCCCACCTGGGATTTCCCCGGTATCCCAACTGGCCAATCCGACACTGAACAAATTTATTAAACATTCAATAATTAAGAAATAAACAAATTAGTTAGTTATAAAAGATGTGAAAATGCTGCCTATCAACTTGGATACAACTTATTTATTCGCTTTACAAAGTTGTCATAGCTTTCACTTAACATCTCGAGGGTAATGTTATTAAAGCCAAATTATTTTTTCGTAGCATTTCAATAACATGCAGTATTCATTTTAAGAGCTTATAAAACCATCACCATGTATAATAACAATGGCAAGCATGTGACTTTCGAAAAGGGAATACAATGCGCTTTCCAACTGTGCAAAAATATACAGGGTGCTCTATTTGAAATCACAAAGTTGCCCTATCTCCGAAAATACGCTGTCATTTCCGGTTAAACCGGAAGTCAACAAACAAAGACGGATACTCAAAAAAAAATTTCTAAGAAATAAGAAGAAGACTGGCGAACACCGCATTTCACGGTCTAGGACATTTAGGCGCAGCTGGTTCGGCGCGGCCGATTCGGCGCAGCCCTTTCGGCGCGAAGACGTTTCGGCGCGGAGACGTTTCGGCGCGGAGACGTTTCAGCGCGAGGACTTTTCGGCGCGATTATACATATTGATGAAGTTATTAGAGAACTTTAACCTGTGCCTCAGAACATACGAGTAACAGTAAAATTTGGGGTATTTTAGCTTGTAAACAAAAATTTTAATACGACTAAAAATATCGGAAGGTTAATTAATATTAGTTAGAAAAAATGCGAAAATAATAATTGCATTCACACAGTTGTTTACTAGAAAATCTACTATTAAAATATTGGAATATTTCTCTGTAAATCAGTAATCCCTTCTCACAAGGCATAGTTGTTTATTTGTTTGGGCGCCTCTTATAAGTAGGAGTTGATTTAATTTTTTTCTGGTATCATATCATGCACAAAAATATACAGAATTGTTCAAATTTCCAAAGACGTCTGTTTGTGTGATCAAATCAATTATCTGTCACATTACGACCGGGAATGAAATCCTTAGTAAAATCTTGGTAAATTTTTGTTTTAGTCGTTATGTATTTCTAAACGGATTTGAGTTAATGAAAACAAGATTATAATTTGCAGAAAAACATTGAAACAATTCTAATTGTTGCCTTAACCACTTTTTAACTCCGTATTTTCACATATCATAAACCTAATTACAGTGTTGTTCGAAATCCGTTCATGCATAAATTAAATAATGCTCTTTCGTCCGCACAAAATAATCTATAAAATTTAAAAAGTTACAGTTTCTTCCCAAGGGTGAATGTTAGAGCAAGGTCAAATTTATGATTGGGTACTTCGCGCCGAAACGTCCTCGCGCCGAATCGTCCCGCGCCGAAACGTCCTTGCGCCGAACCGCCTGCGCCGAAACGTCCCATTCCGTCATTCGGTCAATTAGTTCAAAAGTTATATAGGCAAAATATAATGGGGCACGCGGTATAACATTAAAGACCTAAACATGTCCAATACATATTATATGGATATACGCCCGATTGGTAATTCCATTTATGTTCCAATTATGGTCCATTAGTATTCAAATTCGAATACTGGATGCTTCTTTTCAATACATGAGATTTCTCAAGAGCGAAGAGAAGTTTTCTAGGAAAAGATAGTATGTTTAGGCATTCTTGCCCAAATTTGTAAATTGGATTCCATAAGCTTATCCTTTATAGTAAATGTCGAATATTTCTGAAAATTCTAAAAAATGAGCAGAGCATAATGCCAGTGGTCTAAATAAGAGTTATCGTATTATTAGTTAAGTGCAAATCAGATTAATCGAAGAATGTAGATTCAGTACCAACGGTCGCTGAACGCAGGCCCATTCACTACCATAATCCATATATACACCGTGTTCGTTGTAACATTTGCTATAGGGAATTAGTATGGGAAATCTGGCACATGCCAAACAGTTCGTTCTCGAATAAAAGTCGCTGAAATTAATAGTTGCAATCGATAGAAATGATATTCTAACGTACTGTCCAAAAATATTACCCTTAATAACAATTCCAATTCTTCAGAAATTATAAATTCATGAATTATTTGCAAAACATGAATTTAAAAGCCGATAACTGAAAAGTCTATCTGAAAATAGACTTGTCTCCGTGGTTCAATGGTTAACGTTCGGCGTGCTAAACCGTACGGGCTCGTGGAATACATGATCGAACCCCGTTACAAGCAAGACTTCTTTTTAAATTTTATTTGTCATTAATCTTTAATTTATTAACAATTTAAATAATTAGTTATTATTCTTTTATTCGAAAACGTACAAGAAATAATATATTAGAAATAAAAAATAATGATACCCAGTTAATAAAACGTGAGTCCAAGAATTTTCATTACGTATTTATTTCAAATTAAAATAAATAAAATGTAAAATAATTGTCAATATGAAACTTGTCTCCGTGGTTCAATGGTTAACGTTCGGCATGCTAAACCGCACGGGCTCGTGGAATACATGATCGAACCCCGTTACAAACAAGACTTCTTTTTAAATTTTATTTGTCATTAATCTTTAATTTATTAACAATTTAAATAATTTGTTATTATTCTTTTATTCGAAAAACGTACAAGAAATAATATATTAGAAATAAAAAATAATGATAGCCAATTAATAAAACGTGAGTCCAAGAATTTTCATTACGTATTTATTTCAAATTAAAATAAATAAAATGTAAAATAATTGTCAATATGAAACTTTAAAGCATTTAAATCTTCAAAATTTTGAGTGTTAATAAACTAATATTGTAAAAATTGGTTTTTGTAGTATGCAGTATGAAAAAGCACCATCAGTTGGGAGAGTTGGGATTGTTATTAAGGGTAATATTTTTGGACAGTACGTTAGAATATCTTATCTATCGATTGCAACTATTAATTTCACCGACTTTTATTCGAGAACGAACTTATTCCCTATAGCAAATGTTACAACGAACACGGTGTATATGATTCTGCTTTATTAGAAGTGTTAGATATGTGTGTTTTTATATGTATTGTATCTAGGTTATTTATTTTCTGTATTTATCCTTAGCAACGTGTTTGTTTATCAATCTTTTCCACCTTTGATAATGACATTTAATGTCGAAACAATTGTAAGGTTAAGAATTCATTAAAACCTGTGAAACTTTAACTAATCTTTTAATTTTTATTATATTTTATAGTCTGTATTATCGTGTAATAATTATTTAATAATATTTTATTTTTGAATAAAATAGTTATAGTATAGTATATTTATATATTTATGTTATATAGCATAAAAAAACTGAAAAATAAATCATTGTTATTTTAGAGAAACGATTCCAAAACAATCTCCCAAACGCAAAGTTCTATAAGATGCTTTACGTTAGCTAAGGATCTGAAAATTTATAATTGTACTCGGAGTACTAGGACATCACTTATAGTTACATATAGTCACTAATAGTTATAGTTACAGTACATACGTAGGTCATGTACACAGAAATTCAGAATTATAACTATTAAGTGAAGAATATGAAATTGGTATAAGATGTTTAATCTAGAAATTAACATGGAGCCTTGTGGAGATCACGAATAATTACGCGGATTATACGACATAGAACTCATGAAGAAATGTTAATAAAATTCTTAGAAGTTATTTTTGAAGACTTTTGTGACGACTCTTTAGAAATCGCAAAATTATTAGAAAGCTTGGCTTTGAAATATTAATGAAAAAAGTAACAATTACGCGTACAGATTAGACGTGGCATCGCCTCATATGAAAGATGAACTATGAAGTGCGGATATTTGACTCCTTTTGACGATGTACGACAGAGTATGACATTTTGGTTATAATTATGAAAGTTTAGCTATTTTATGAATGAGAAGAATTGAAAAACTCTTTGCGCGGTATGTTTTTCATACTACCAACAGCGATGCAAGTTCAAGGTTACAAAACTGATACAATTGCTGCGTTCGTCATTTCAACTCTTTTTGCTCTGAACGCTCTATTGCTATAGTTACAATTACTGATAACAATGGATACTATGGAAACCGAGCTCTTCGAGTAAATAGACCTGAAATACCGAAACCGGCTAAAGTTTCACCAGTTTCACCATAAACTATGTAGTACATAGAATATTAGTATATTATATAACACCCGTGTTTGTTTTCGTGATACGCGGCTCGTAAGTAATCTCTCTAACAAAAAATACGGATTTCAGCTCGAGTATTTTTATTTCTGCATTGCAATTATAACGAGTGATTATAAACCCTCGGCATCTCAGTTGCTGTGAAATTTAAAACGTATGTGTTTTATTATTTCACGACAAGAATTTTTTGAATGTCAAATAAATTACATTAATTGTCTATGTCAGTATAGCATGCTATACCTAAACCAAAAAATGAAGAAACTAAACCGGAGTGAATCTAGCAGCCGCAGACTAGTAGTCGGAGTTGATTGTGAACGAGCCTTGCTCCCAAATTGTCAGATTTAGACGGTTTGAAATAAAAAAATAGACATTGCAATCTGTCAACGTTTTAAATAGTTATTTATGGTACATGTGTGTTATAAGGGAAATAAGTCACGAGAAAAAACGGGTAAGCCACGAGCACTTTGTGCGAGTGGCTTTGTTTTTTAGAGTGACTTAGGACCGATAACACACGAGTTCCATACATAGTTTTATCCAACACCGTCAGAATTTCGTTAAAACGCATTCTTTTTCTGATGACAGTTGTGACATTTTTATTTGACAAATTATTTGGTTCATGAGAAAAAATTAGTTCAATTTATGGGAAGGCTGTGACGCGATCACCATGGCACATAAAATTTTTGTTTACATTGAAACAAAAATCGTGTTTGGTTCCAAAAAAGTTTCATCACGCGAAAACGACGCCGAATAATGGAAGAAAAAGTATTTGTTCCGGCTGAAATTCAAAACGATGCTAAACTAGCATTATCGAAAATAATACCCAAGAAATCGAAGGATATTTATGAAAAAGAGTTCATCCTATTCAAGTCCTGGAGAGAAGACAAAGGAGTTAGTGGTATAAACGAAGAACTATTGTTGGCGTATTTTGTTGACATTGGAAAGAAAAATGTAGGTTCGTCAATGTGGACAAAATACTCCATGTTGAAAGCAACGTTAAAACTTCATAAAAATGTTGACATCTCGAAATATGGTAGACTTATATATTTCTTGAAAAGTGAGTCAAGAGCTCATAAACCCAAGAAAGCCAAGATTTTGGAAAAGGAACATATTGAGCAGTTTTTAAAAAGTGCTCCGGACAGTGAATATCTGATGGAGAAGGTGAGATAGTGTCTATTTAATTTTCGGAATTCCTATTTAAATATATGTTTATAGGTTGCACTAATAATGGGTATTGCGGGGGCATGCCGTTGTAACGAGCTGAGAAATTTGAGTGTTGAGCACATCGAAGACAAGGGAGCGTATCTGTATATTTCCATTCCTGACACAAAAACCAACAAACCTCGAAGTTTTACCATCATAAACGAGGGATATCCTGTCAGTCCTATTGATCTCTATAGAAACTATGTTTCATTACGACCTGCCAAGGTACCACACCGCAGATTTTTTTTGAATTACAAACATCAAAAATGCACGATTCAACCAGTTGGAATAAACATATTGTCTAAGGTGCCATTTCGAATCGCATCTTACTTGAAATTACCACAAGCAGAGGCTTACACAGGTCACAGTTTGAGACGGTCTTCTGCCACACTCTTGGTTAATGGTGGAGGCGACATAACAGCACTTAAACGCCACGGTGGATGGAAATCGTCTACTGTGGCAGAGGGGCATTGAAGAGTCGTTGGGAGAAAAAATTAACACGGCAAGAAAAATTCAAGGAAAATCTGAGTTCACCATCGCCACTGTTCCAAGTGCTGTAGTGAATAGCGCAGAATCAAGTAATGAAATTTCCAATAACAAAATAAATTGTCAAATGACCAGAAGTAATAACGGTACAATTGACATTAATATAAATATCAATATTAATAAGTGATATTATGAAATGTATTATATTGAGTATGTAATATTTTGTGTTATGAATGTAATATGTTCTGAATAAAGGTTTTTTTACAACTCCCAATTGTTAATTACACTGTGCTAGTCGAAAATAGAGACAAATGGGGCACTTATTGAGTGACGTTCTTATGGATGTACCGAGTTCAGATCCACCGGCATTTAGCTGGATTGGCTCTAGTTTCGGAGAAATCCGTCTTTGAATTTTGCTGATTTCAGTCGGGTTCGTCGCTAAAGACTTCGATATTTGCATGTTTATAGGTCCTAAACCGTTTTGAATATCGCTTTAATGTCTTTGGCAAAGTTGTAGCTATTATTACGACCAACAAATTTGCTGGACACACCAACACAAAAAAACACATTCAAACAATGTTTTCGACTATAATGTCCAGAAAACCCCACTTTTTCGTCGATTTCTTGGAATTTTCCGCCTATAAATGCCAAACTGTAAGGAATTTCGCTTTAAAATCTCAAGAAAAAAAACAAACAATACTTTTTTCCCACAATTCAATAAAAAAATTAGACGCACAATCATGATTTTAACTCGAATTTTAATGCAGATTCAAAAACTTTGAACAGTGAAACATATATTTTCATGTTTATTCTTCTTCATCTTCTTCTTGTTGCAAGTTCCAGAAAATGTCTCCTAGGAGAGCATCGAGCTTCTTGCCACTATACCAGTGCTCAAGTCTTGCCGTCACTTGGTGAAAACGTTCTCCATGCTCATCGGATTCGGTTGGTGATTGTTCGGCGAATTTGTCCATATGGCAATGTAAAAAGTGAATTTTTAATGACATTCTTACATTGATATTGTGGAAAGCATCAAGCATGTTTTCAATGTGTATGCGCCAATTTTCATCACGATGAATTCCAAGAACATTTTCAATGACTACTTTGACACAATTCCAAGCCACTAGCTCTAGATCAGAGAGACAGGCTTCAAACCGTTGATCCTTCATCAAACGTCGAATATCAGGTCCATTGAGAACGCCTGTGAAAAAATCATTCAAAAATATGTGTTAGATATTGAACAAGAGAGCTTGATTGGTACGAATGTATGGTTTCATACAAACCTTCTTTTATTTTCATTCCGCTTAATCTTGGGAAAATCCGTGTTAATTCATTGAATGCATTGCCTTCAGGATTCAGTATCTTTATGAAGTTTTTAACAATTCCAAGTTTGATATGGAGCGGTGGGAGCAAAACTTTTTGAATTGGCACAAGTGGAGCCTCAACGATGTTTTCTTGGCGCAATCTAAATCCTACTCTCAGAGGCCAGTCCTTTTTGGTGTATTGATCGCCAGAAAATCGAGTATCCCACAAACACATAAAACACATGTGTTTTGTGTATCCCGTCTGCATCCCTCTCAAAAGAGCTACCACTTTCAAATCAGCACAAACTTTCCAACGATGGTCTTGGTATTTCACCAAATCAATGATTTTTTTCAACGATGCGTAATTTTCTTTTGTGTTTGTGCTGATAGCGACCGGGACACTGTTTTTTGCATTTGCGATATGAAGCAAAACCGCCTTGAGACTGCTCTTAGACGAATCAATAAACAATCGCCAATCTTCTGGGTTATATTCATTGTGCATCGTTAAAACCAAACCCCTGATATCAGTGCAATATGCTACTGAATTGTCTTCGATGGCTTTGAAAAAAACAGTGAAATGACGATGACGACCGATTGCTCCATATATATTCACATCTGGTGCTAAGATATTCGATTTTTTCAAATCTTGAGCCAAAAGAATGGACTGACTCTGTGATAATTTGAGGCGACGAATCATTTTATCCAGACCGCTTTGGGAGATTTCGACGTGATTACATGGTGCGGTCACATTGGATGGTACGTAAAGTGATGCAGACGATTCTCCAACAGTAGCAAAAGTAGGTGGATTGTACTCTTCTGTTGGACTTTGTCTTTTCGGGATTGGAATGGAATTCGAATGTGGTAACGGCAACTGAACAAACAGTGTTTCTCTGTATTCCACTTTACGTTTTTTGGTTCTGTTTATCCCGACCACACTATTAACACAAGCATAACACTCATCTGGATTGTGCAGTTGAGGGTCTGTCCAAATCATTGGACCGCCAAAAGGCATAGATTCGATTTCACCTTTAATAAAAAAAACATCATTAATTAAAATAGTTTAAAAATAAATAATAAGTTATTTCATTTTACCTTTTTGCCATTGATTCAATCTATACAAACAAGTCGTACAAATGATTGATGGAGCCCAAACCACATCATTGACTACAGTTTGGTTGAAATATTGCGAGTACAATTCAGCCATTTCCGGGGTAATTGCGCGCTTGCTAGGCATTATAGTGTGCTTTCCACAAACATAACAATATTTATTAAATGAATGTCGACCGCATTCACTCATTCTTGATATTTTTAACGAATTTATTTTTTGACTAGATAAAATTACGTTCCGAAACTAATAAACAATCAAGCTGTAACAAGATATGTTATAATTAGGAATGTCAGAATTAAAAACATCAACAATGGTTCAGCAATACGTAATACGGTCATTGACACTGACCGTATGAATTCATGATTTTAACTCAAATTACCCTATTGTATCACAGATGTCGCCATTATACTGACATTGGTCAGTATAATGGCGACATCTGTGATACAATAGGGTAATTTGTATCACAGAACCCTATTATATCACGGATGTCGCCAGTATACTGACCAATGTCAGCATAATGGCGACATCTGTGATACAATAGGGTAATTTGAGTTAAAATCATGATTGTGCGTTTAATTTTTTTATTGAATTGTGATAAAAAAAGTCTTTTTTGTTTTTTTTATTGAGATTTTAAAGCGAAATTCCTTACAGTTTGGCATTTATAGGCGGAAAATTCCAAAAAATCGACGAAAAAGTGGGGTTTTCTGGACATTATAGTCGAAAACACTGTTTGAATGTGTTTTTTTTGTGTTGGTGTGTCCAGCAAATTTGTTGGTCGTAATAATAGCTACAACTTTGCCACAGACATTAAAGCGATATTCAAAACGGTTTAGGACCTATAAACATGCAAATATCTAAGTCTTTAGCGACGAACCCGACTGAAATCAGCAAAATTCAAAGACGGATTTCTCCAAAACTAGAGCCAATCCAACCAAATGCCGGTGGATCTGAACTCAGTATATCCATAAGAACGTCACTCAATAAGTGCCCCATTTGTCTCTATTTTCAAGTATCAATTTCAAGCACAGTGTTATTAAACTACTATTAATAATAAATAACCTTCTGATAGCAAAAGTGCGCACGACATTAGTTGCTGCTTAAAAGGTTTTTAACAACTCCAATTAATATTTATTAATAGTAGTTTAATAATTAACAATTGGAGTTGTGGAAAACCTTTGAAAACTTTGACAGATTGTAATGTCTATTTTTTTATTTAAAACTGTCTAAATTTGACAATTTGGGAGCAAAGCTCGTTCAAAATCAACTCCGACTGCTAGTCTGCGGCTGCTAGATTCACTCCGGTTTAGTTTCCTCATTTTTGGTTTTAGTACCTACGTTCTGTTTTTCACAGCAACCGAGATATCGACAGTTTATAATCACTCGTTAGAATTATAGTATAAAAAATTTCGCTTTGGATTCGAATTTTCATGAGTGAACAAAGAAAAAATAGCAAATAGCAGTACATCTGAGAAAGATAGATAGTAAAAATTCCGTATCAAAATACTTAGATTTTGACATAAATGATCTGGACTATTAAAAAAAAATCGGGTGTGACTCCATCCAGTTGCCCCCCCCCCCCCCCAAGTATGCCACTGAGGTTTTCTGATGGTCTTTAATCTTCAATTAGGGAAAATATAGAACAAAACAGTACAAAAATAAATAATCAATAGAATAAATTGAAAAACTTATTTTAGAATTCCGCTAGAGAGCCGCAAATCTTGCATGTATGGCATACTTGCCAGGTATTAAAATATAGTAACGTTTTTGTCAAGTATTGACAGTAAAATAATTGAGAAATAGTTTGCCATTTTGACATAAAGACTAAAGAACGATAATGAAAATTTAATTGACTAAAAAAAAATACAAATTATAAAATGGGCCTGTTCTTCTAAGAGTGCAGTGGAATTATCAGTTGTTTATTTTTAGTTACTAAACGTAGTTAAAAAAGTTTAAAACACAATTTAGGTTATAGTTCCAAAATGACAAACGTCAATTAAATTAAAAAATTATTAGCTGTATCGCCAACCTTACAAACAAGTTACTATAATGTAAAGCTGGGCAAGTATGCCATGATATATTATATCTTTCTCAGATGAATTAGTATTCGCTATTTTTCCTTTTCTTGAGATTACATGTGCGCACATCCCAATCTCAAAGCGAAATTTTACCAATAGTTTATTTAAGTAGAAAAATAAAATTGCAACAATGAAACATTTTTCGGCAAATATGCTGATTTTTCGCCATACCGACTGGATTAATAAATTAGTCAGTGTGAAATACCAATAATCACTTAGCAACACTTGTTTATATTGTTTGTTTGTGAATTTTTAAAATGTCAAAATGTTAAAACTATTAATCTAAGAAGTGTTCTTATACAGAAGATTTCCTAATCCATTTGTTTGACACTAAACAACAATACCCTAACCTAAACATAATTTAATAATAATTTAAAATTAAATCAACTTGTAATGTTCGTTTTTATTCTTCTGCAATTCAAGAAAGTCTGTCAAGAACTGACAAGCTTGAAAAACGGTAATAGAAACGTAACTAATTGAGGTATGTGACTCTTAATTAATGTGAAGTTAATGTTAATGCAGGTTATGATTTTATAAAATATTGACACAATGAATGGTTAGGAGGCAAATGCGAAAAAAATTCTATTTAAGAAATGCAAGTATAATGGAAGACTATAACATCAAAAATGATATTGCAATATACAGTGAGAGTAATGAGCAACTGTCGTCATATGTTTTTACGGCATCAACGGATGAACACGTACTGATTCATAAAGGAGAAAAACGATTTGAGTGTTACGTATGTAATTATAAATGTTCGTTGAAATCTAGACTCAAGACACACATATTCACTCATACTGGTGAGAAACCATTTGAATGTGATTTATGTAACTATAAATGTTCAGTCAAGTGTAATCTCAAACGACACATGCGCACTCATAGTGCTGAAAAACCATTTAAATGTAATTTATGTGATTATAAATGTTCAGTCAAGTGTAGTCTCAAACCACACATGCGCATTCATAATGGTGAGAAACCGTTTAAATGTGATTTATGTGATTATAAATGTAGAGACAAGTATACTCTTAAACTACACATGCTCATTCATACTGGCGAGATACCATTTGAATGTGATTTATGTAACTATAAATGTTCAGTCAAGTATAATCTCAAACGACACATGCGCACTCATAGTGCTGAAAAACCATTTAAATGTAATTTATGTGATTATAAATGTTCAGTCAAGTATAGTCTCAAACCACACATACTCACTCATAGTGGTGACAAGCCATTTGAATGTGATTTATGTGATTATAAATGTTCAAGAAAAGACGTTCTCACAACTCACAATCTCACTCATAGTGGTGAGAAACCATTTGAATGTGATTTATGTGATTATAAATGTAGAATCAAGAATTCTCTCAAACGACACATGCTGACTCATAGTGGTGAGAAACCATTTGAATGTAATTTATGTGATTATAAATGTTCAATCAAGCATAATCTCAAACCACACATGATCACTCATAGTGATGACAAACCATTTGAATGTGATTTATGTGATTATAAATGTTCAAGAAAAGACGTTCTCACAACTCACAATCTCATTCATAGTGGTGAGAAGCCATTTGAATGTAATTTATGTGATTATAAATGTTCAATCAAGCATAATCTCAAAACACACATGCGCATTCATAATGGTGAGAAACCATTTAAATGTGATTTATGTGATTATAAATGTAGAGACAAGTATACTCTTAAACTACACATACTCACTCATAGTGGTGAGATACCATTTGAATGTGATTTATGTAACTATAAATGTTCAGTCAAGTGGAATCTCAAACGACACATGCGCACTCATAGTACTGAAAAACCATTTAAATGTAATTTATGTGATTATAAATGTTTAGTCAAGTATAGTCTCAAACCACATATGCTCACTCATAGTGATGACAAGCCATTTGAATGTGATTTATGTGATTATAAATGTTCAAGAAAAGACGTTCTCACAATTCACAATCTCACTCATAGTGGTGAGAAGCCATTTGAATGTAATTTATGTGATTATAAATGTACAGTCAAGAATTCTCTCAAACGACACATGCTGACTCATAGTGGTGAGAAACCATTTGAATGTAATTTATGTGATTATAAATGTTCAATCAAGCATAATCTCAAAACACACATGCTCACACATAGTGGTAAAAAACCATTTTAATATGGTTTATGTGACTATAAATGTTCAGTGAATAGTCTTAAAACATTGTAGTAGTATTCTATAGCAACCTATCTGTTCCATACTATTTCTGAACTTAATACTTACTAATAATAGTTTAATTAGTTTACATGTCACCTTTCAGTTCTCGCATTAAACAAAACAAATACATAAAGTGCATTTGCATTTGATTATTTAATTAATTAATAATAACCTCTGTATTTACAGAAGGCTACAACATGTTTACAGAAAAAAATTGTAGAGAATTATAGGTTAATTAAATGCCCTATTTTCAAGTTTAAGGTTCGACTTATTTTTTAACAAGTGTCTCTAATAAATCTTTATCACAATTAAAGAAAGAGAAAGTAAGCCATGAGGAATTAAAGGAACCAGAATATTTTTAAAAACGATCTGTAGTCAATTTATCAAACATGTTTAGTTTGATTTTAGATTCACGCTGGAACTACCAAAACTATGATAGACTCCATAGATTCGTACTTAGAGTAATTTTTTTTAAATAGAATATTACATTCCCTGACAATTGCACTCTAGTTTTTGATGAATTCAAAATTTCTCAAAATTGGCACATGTGTAATTTTACATATATTCATATTCATTTAATTAGCATTTAACTCTGCACTAAAAAAATACTGAGACATAATCCTTGAAAATTGCTCTCATTTTTCCGTTGGTATCAAAAAGAAGAGCGTTTTACTGGTGGAAAATGGTTATTCGATGGATTTGGACTAAACCTGGCAAAATTATAGAACTTTTCATGTGAAGTAAGGACCAGTGTTGCCAGATTTGTTTTAGCATTTTGCGGGACACTCATAGACGCTCGCAAATATTTGTTTAGGGGGCAAGCCTAGAATAAACGACATGCTAGGTGAGGGAAGCCTAGAATAAACGGCATGTTATACAAAATATTTCAATAAAATTCAAATCGTACAACTTCCAAGGGGGGTGGGGCTAGTGCCCCTCCTTTCCCCCCTTGTAAGTTATGTATACTATAAAGATACACCATAAACATTCGGAAATTCATATGCAGGTTCCTCTACCATACGTATCAGCTGTTTATGCCTGGGAACCAGGTAGATACCGTACCACGCTTCGGGTCTATAAAATAAATCATTCCAATAAATGGTCCACAACCAACATTTATAATACGAGTGGTGTCTGACGGTAAGTGAGCAATGCAATTGTTTTATCGAAACAGCTTGCGTTGTAGTGCATTCGTAGGAGTCTCAGTATAGACTTGCTTCAAAGTTGTAGCTTAATACCATTTTTCGTTTGTGAGTAAGCAACGTTATCATAATGACGAGTCAAACCGTTTCAATGTGCACATTGGAGTACCGTACGATTTCCTATTTAACTCACTAGTACCATAAATATCTATAATTACATACCTTGTTAATAAAGGGAAAAGTGCAAAAGATATCCATGAGAAGTTGAACATAACCTATCCCAAGTCTGCACCATCGTATGCAACCGTAAAAAGATGGGCATGATTGTTTCAACATAGACAAGAGTCTGTTGAGGGAAGATGGAGATTGCCCTGAACAAGCTTTCACGGCAGTTACTAAAGAGAATATCGGGAAAATCGGAAAAATGGTGTTAGAAGATCAGCGTATTCGAATCGTCAGATACCGGAGCAAAGAACGTATTGGAGAGATCTTACACGACCATTTACATATGAACAAGGTAACCGCTCGCTGGGTTCCCAGAATGTTAACAACGTTTAACCCATTTCGACGAGGGGAATGTTTAAGCCAATTTCTGAAAATGTGCGGAGATTCAATTTATCGCCACATCGTAACATCCGATGCAACCTAGATTTACGAGTACGACCCGGAATCAAAGCAGGAGCCTATGCAGTGACAGAAAAAGACAAAAAGCCTCATCGCAAACTCAAGGTACAACGAACGTTTGTTTAGCTTATGGCAACCATCTTCTGGGACTGCAATGACATTACTTGTTGATTACTTCAGCAGAGGATCTACGATGACCGACGAATATTATGCTAGTTCAATTACGAGCGGCACTAAAACAGAAGAAGAAAATTAAGACGCGGCTACATGCTAATGCGCCTTCCTACAATGCTCATGTTGCGAAGCGTGCTGTGAATGATGCAGGGTTTCAGGAAACCAACCAACCATCATACAGTCCAGATCTTGCCCCAAGCGATTTCTATGGTTCCCAATTTGAAAAAAGAGTTACGTGGTAGGGGATTTCAAAATGAAAGCCGCCGTTGAAGAACATTTTTCTGGTAAATCTTCTGACTACTTTTTGTACGGGTTAGAATTGCTGTATAACCGCTGTCAATGTTGCATTGTTGTTCAAGAGAACTATATTGGAAAATCAAAAACAAAGTAATTCACACCTTTGTGTTTAATACCTTAGGCTCACTTCCTGTCAGACACTCCTCGTATATGTAATAATAATAATAATAATAGTCCCTTTTCACGGGCCATGAGGGCCCATTGGGGTATAGCAGGGTAGGCTGCTATTACTCGAGCCTGTATATGTATGTACAAGAAAATTTGCTTTGTGGGACAATACGGTTATATCGCGGGACAGAAGCTTTAAACGCGGGACAATCCCGCAGGATCCGGGACGTCTGGCAACCCTGGTAAGGACCCGAAGACCATTTGTTCATACCCTTGCCCCCATCCTCCAGAGGTGGAGTCGAACACGCATCACTCCGCCCCCTTGAGCGTGTGGGTTATTAAATAAATCTGGATTAAACTTGGTGGAATCTTAAATGCATGGCATCACCTTTCTTTCCCGCACGGTCAGAATGCAAATGCGTCGCATTTGAGCACATCCTAGGTAGTAGGTGAAGAGGTATACTAACAAATGGACTCCGAATTCTTTAAATAATTCGAATTCTTTAACGTTTTAAGCAGTTTTGTTCCAGCAAAACCTGGTAAAACTATAGAACTTGTTATGTCAAATTAGGATCCGAAGTCCATTTGTTCCTGCCCTTGCCCACAACTTCCCGGGGTGGGGTCTAACACTCCTAACTCAGCCTCCTTGAGCGTGTGGGTTATTAAATAGATCTGAATGAAACTTGGTGGAATCTTAAATATTGTAAATTCAGAACCGTTTGCATGCTACCATCTTCCTTTCCTGCACGATCAGAATGCAAAAGGGGGGCGCGTTTAAGCGTGAAGAGGTTGAGTTTCATGGACTTATAAACATTGAGGCGCAACCACTCTAAGAACCAGCCTGTTCGATGGAGTTCCTGAAAAAAAGCTCCTCCATCACCACGTCGATAAATAGGGCCAAATAATAATAATAATTGCTACAACCCATAACCAGAAAACCAGGCCCGAATAGCTATGAAGCTTGTGCTGGAGAGAGACAGAGGACGATTATTACTATTACGTAGGCCCAACGTGCAGCTGCAACCGACTTACAGATGCAACAGCGCAAATCTCACATTTGTGTCGCAGTTAAGGAAAAACTGCAGAGAACCTTAACCAGATCTGCAGGTACCAGGAGTGAAACCTGGGCCGCTTGGGTGAAAGTCCAGTACGCTAGACATACAAAACACTAGAAAGGCAACAGATCTGAAGATTAAGAAATCTGTCGAATGAACTTATCGTCCAACTCGACCCTTCCATCATTTTGACCACAACGGTTACCGGCGCTTATGTATTGCCTGACCACAACGGCCAAAATGAGCACAACAGCCAACTGTAACCCAGCCTAACCTATTTTGGGCATTTAGGCCGTTGTGATCACAATATTTTCTTAATAATTACCGTTTGTACAGTCGGCCGTTGTGGTCATTTTAGCTATGGTAATCATTCACCACAGTTGGCCGTTGTGGTCAATGTGGATGTTGTAGTCAACGTCGTCACGATGATTTTCTTGAATCGATGTTCATATCTGTAATTGTTCAGTTATCTCTCACCAAATCTTCAATCGGTCTACGTACAATTTTCTATAAGTTTGTTCCAAATCCTAACTTATTATAAATGCAGTTTTAACAAAAATGATTTAATTGCATCTTACAAATGTCAAATAAATTAATTATTACACCATCCATCTAATGTACTGAAACTTAGAAAGTTGTTTTTGTGACTGTTTCTCTACTTAGATTGCAGGGTTTTTATGATTCAAAACAAACAATTGCATTAAGGAAGCTTTTAAGCAAAACTTAGATAATAACAGCATCCAATAAATTTCTGACACGAGAGTTAATAATTCAGCACGTGTCTTACAGTGATACACTCTTGCTGACTTCTGTAGAAGTTACGCCCTTCATTATCGACTTTCAAAAGGGCGATCTGCTGTCAATGGTCACTATTTCCCAGAATGACCATTCACTGCCTTATTAGTTACGGATGAAATTCTACCATTTGCTAAATGAGTTTTTCCTCTTCTTCCTGTCACCATTGACAAAATATGCGACCACATCTAAAACCTCCGTCGTGAGCAAATGTTAATTTAAACACTAAAAACAAAAGAGAATTATTCCCTTTTTTTCTTTATAACTTCATTTTATGCGTACATAAAGAAAAGCGATTCGAGTAAAATCTCGTTTTCCAGTCTGGCTAATAAAAATATACGTACAAGTATCTCATCGGGGTTTATGTCCACAATTCTGTAAGTTCATTGCTTGCGTAAAAGCGGGATGCGTGTATCTAAGGGTGCGGTGATATGCCGTTCTCCCCCGCAAAAGAGCTGGAGTGTAGGCGTGTCGAGGCAAATAAATCAGAAACCGCACCGCGAGAGTGCTCCCCTGTCCCTCTGGTACCCTCGGCACCATGACCCAAGCTCACCCGCTAAACCGCTCTCTTCTGGCAAATGAATAAAAATCGACTCTGATCCCTTCACATCTCATCCTCTTGTATTCTGAATTTATTCACATTATTTTATACTGGAAGGTCGCAATGAAAAAGTTATTTTTGCTTTCAATGTATCTTTTATTTTCAAATTGAAAGTGTATTATTGTTTTAAAGCTTTACATGTTACGTGAAATCTATTAAACTTCTGGAAATCCTTATTGTGACGAATGTTTTATATTTCAAGAATATATTTGCTCTATATAAACTGCTCCACATAGGTTATGGATATTAAAAGAAAATACTAGAAAGGTATCTCATCTTAGACATGTAAATATTTTTAATTAGTTAATTGTTGACTTCTTTGTGAGTTTTTGATAATTATTCATTGATTATGGATTGGTTGTTCACTGATATTTGCAACAATCTTAGGCATCCTCAACCGGGTTTAAGTCTGGAGAACGAGGAGATAGTAGTATATAGTTAGTATAGCTAAGTCATAACTGTATCTCTTCGACAGGAATCCACTCATTGACACTAGTGCTAATTTCTTTCAACATTCGGTAAGGATTATCTGAGATATTTTCAATATCCCTAACTTTCGCGGAGCAGTGAATACCTAGATATTCTTGATCAAAGGACCCCGCAGGATTCTTATGTAAAAGAAGTCCCGACGGATTTGGCTGAAATTTTAATATTTTGTTCTTAACATTCTCATCAAATGTCACCATGGGCACAACATCGAGAAATTGACAGATTTTGAGTTATCGCCATTTAAAGAAATTAAAATAACGCAAAACGCGTAAGATTGACTGTATTGTTGTAATTATAATTCTTATTATTTTTATAATAAGAATTGTTTATGACTATGACTATAATATGAACATAATTTTAGCATACATGTATACATTTTAAATTTTTTCGGTGTCAAGTTCAATACACAATACCAAAAATTGGTGAATTACGATTATTCTAAAATAAGTGTTCATTTAATTCAAAAAAAGCTCAACTTGGGATTTAATACCACATGCCAGCTCTAATTACTTCAACGAGGACAACGCCAATTGTCGACGCAGGATGCTAATATATCTCGCCTCGTGACAAAAACAAGATGGATCGTGGAGGCTCGAAATGGTGACATAAAATCGATTGTTTAGTTCTTAGATCAAACAGTACAGATTGTACATCTGTCACACCTGGAGTATTTCTACCGCATTGCTGGTGCAATAATTAATAAATACCGCCCAACTATCAGTATGCAAGGAGCAACTGAAGCTTTTGCTCGTGAAATGCTTGAGAAGGCAAAAGAAGTTAACATCGTCCAAATACGAGTAGAAGTTGAAAATCTGCCACCAAGAATGCTCAACGATAGGTGACTTTACATGCTGAACTTGTACCTGATTTTCCGATTTTATCGGAAGAGTCTTACAGCAAGAGTCTGGCTGCAAGATTTTACGTTTGGTGTATATCAGGTCAACTTTGCTGCGTCATATCTACAGGACAAGTTGAATAGAGAAGAGACAGGATTCGATACTGAAATGTTGCGAAATGAAAACAGAATACCAGAACCTGGATTTTTAATAGTAAGAGCCTTCTCTCGATTTAGAAATGCAACGAAATACCAGTTGTGGATAGCTTATCGATCGGTCAGTGATGAAGATGGTGATGGAATGGAAGATGACGATTACGTACCTATCCTAGGTACTTATTGCGCATGCATTTCTGGTGCTCGAACGGTTGGAACATGTGCTCATGTCGCCAGCGTAATATGGCTTTTTGGACTAGCAAGGCATAGCGAAAACACTCAATATCCTGCAACTACACTCCCAATATCATTGGTAATGCAGCCAATAGAGATAGACCACCACAATCTGTTGGAGATTCCAGATGTTTTATAATTTTTGAATTTCTTTGATTCAATTATTGTTCCTATGGTACCTAAATCATCGTTCACAAATGTAATTTAATATGCCTAATATAATCAAATGATCACCTAAACATTATTTGTTTCTGTTATATCCATATCATGTTGATATTTTATTTGTATTACAATGACGTTATATTGACACCATACCAAAATGCCGCCACTTTTTTTGAATTAAATGAACACTTATTTTAGAATAATCGTAATTCGTATAAATATGTACAGTGTACCAAGTTTTGGCGGTATGTATTGAACTTGACACCGAAACAATTTAAAATGTATACGTATGCAAAAATTATGTTCATATTATAGTCATAATCATAAACAATTCTTATTATAAAAATAATAAGAATTATAATTACAACAATACATTCAATTTTATGCGTTTTGCGTTATTTTAATTTCTTTAAATTTTAATAACTCAAAATCTGTCCGCCCATGGTGACATTTGATGAGAATGTTAAGAACAACAAAATAATAAAATTTCAGCCAAATCCACCGAGACTTTTTTTACATAAGAATCCTGCGGGGTCCTTTCTAAGTTTATAATCAAGCATTACCTAGTCAGCACACTGAGATTATAATGACGTTATTTTTAAGTCATTATTGGTAGACGACGTCATATGACTAATAAATGATGTCCATAAAACGTCATATGATGGGACGTACGTAGACGTCTTCAAAACGACGTATTTTGGACGTACAATACAATACGTACAAATTTCATTAAAACGATACTATTTTAGCAGGGGCCAAGGAATACTAGTCATATTAAGCAGGTGGTCACAATATAGAGATGTTTTGACTGTAGTATATAATAAATAATAAATGTTATTTCCAATATTCAACTATTTATTTATAATTCCTGTCTTAGTCCTAGTATAGGACGTTTTAATGACATCTTATATTGACGTCTTTGGGCTGTGATACAATGATGTCAGTTTTACGACAATTTTCCGTCGTTACTGCCGAAAAACGGCGACATTATGACGTCAGTGTGCTGGCTGGGTAGATTTTGAATATCCTTCGCCAACTGTAGTAGATTATAACTATCAAATGTCGATACATCTACAATTTCTCTTTAATTCAAAATGGTCATCTGATCCATTCAATCGAGTTATGTGATCTTGACTGATTAGGATTTATGGTAAAGACTGAACCTCTGGATTGGTCCTAACGAATATTTCGGTTTTATGCATAATTCATTAACAATAATATATGTCACTACAAGGGTGAAATAAAATTCTTGTTTCTCAATAAAAGACAGTGATTTAGATTTTGAAGAGTTTTGTTTTGAGTTTTGAGAATAGATGGTAGTTCGAGGGGGCGCGTCAGGCGAGCATGGTGGATGCAATTCTAATTCGAAATTCAATCCAGATTGTTTTTGCTGACATAAACTGCTGTTCCGTGGTGTTTTTCCACAATCGCTAGCACCAACTTATCCAAAAATGTTTCCAGAAAGTCGATTAAAAGAATAACTTTGGCACTGAGATAACTAACACCATCATCTTTCCAGCCGATGGAACGCTTATTTCCTTCTTTGGAAACGGTTCACTGCTTTGACTACTTTTTCGATTCTGGCATGTAGTAGTGGTTCCAAGCCTCATCCATAGCTACAAATCTATGTTTGAACCTCAATGGGTATTTTTAAACGGCGCTAAGAGTCGGAGGTGTTATGCTTTTACTCCGCGGTCAGCAATCATGGCACCTATCTTGCCGAGAGTTTTTTATATTTAATTCTTCGTTAAGATAAGAAACCCTTATTTTTCTGATATTATTTGCTTTCTATTAGCTGTCATTCAAAACTATGCCTCGAACTTTGTCAATGTTTTCTTCTGACACTGCTATTCTTGGACGTCCTGAACGCGGAACATTCTCGATACTTAAGTAACTATGACCCTCTGCAGTGGCCGTTTAGCAATGTTCATGACTGTCTTTGTTACGTCTCCGTAGTTGCGCACGTAGTGCCCGGGAATGTACAGGGGGTTTAGTCAGTGTTACTAGGCAGATTAGGTTGAAGTTACTACTTTAAAACACGTTAATGCGAATAAAATAGCCTCTCGCGACTGAGACAACTCACTTTGTGTTGGCTTCGATGCGGCAGTAAAGCCTACAATCTGGACTAAAGGAACAGGAAGCGATCCCGATCAATGAGCTATGTTTCTAACTCCGGAACTAACCTGGAGAGCTATTGTGGGTATTTGTTTTTATTAAAAAATACCGAAACAATGTATCAGGTGGTCATCAATTTACTAAATCGGACTTGACTTCATAACCCTTGAGTTAGGATGGAAAGGAAGAAATATTAACTTAAGACATTTTTGCCATCATTTTTGACATCATATTAATTTTGAAATAAATAAAGATATTAAAAGTTTCACAGTTTTATTAAAATATACCTGACAATATTGTTTCGACAGCTAGGCTGTCATTATCAAAGGTAATATAATTATAAACAAACACGTCGCTAAGGTAGATACAAAATAGGTAACTAGATAAAATAATAATAATAATCATAATTAAACATCTAATACTTCCAGTAACGGAGAATTACTGAGCTCAAGTTGTTCATTCATTAAAGGTACCCTGAGTTTGTATTTGTATATCTCAAAGGCTTCTAAAATGTCTAATTTGCGTTTGTTATTACAAAAATGTAGGAATTTAATATTATTTTGAGGAGTCATTGTGTGATTTTGTTCTAAAAGGTGTTTGGCTTAATTCGATTTTTCAGGATGTTTATTTTTGTAATGACGTACGTGTTCTTTATATCTTATGTCAAAATTTCGAAGTGTTTGTCCAATATATACCGAACTACAAAAAGAACAATTTAAACGGTAAATGCCCGATTTCATGATATCATGTGTTCTGTCTTTAGCATTAAATAAAAATGAAAAAGTGTTAGTGTTGGTTTTAAATGTTATTTTATAATTGTTGGTTTTTCTTAGTATATGTGCAATTTTTTCTGATATTTTGCCAAAATATGGTATAGATATGTAATTTGTGTCTTCTGTTTGATTGTCAATGGGATATATTCTTTTGATAGCTAACCTATAATCTTTTTGTTTAATTAAAGTGTCAATCATGTTCGAATTATAATGATTTGCATGTGCTAGTTGTTTAATGGTTGATATCTCTTTACTAAAATCTGATTTTGTTAGTGGAATAGTTAAAGCTCTGTGTACTAATGATCTGTATGCTGCTATTTTATGTGTATTGTGGTGACAAGATTCATTTGGTATTGTTATGTCTGTTTGTGTTGTTTTTCTGTATATGGAAAATTCAAAAAGATTGTCTGCGTTGATTTTGATATTTAAGTCTAGAAAGTTTATAGCCCTGTTTTGTTCTGTTTCTAGTGTAAATTTTATATTAGGATGGATATTGTTTATAAGAATTAAAAATTCATTGATAACCTCAAAAGAACTGTCAAAACAATATATTGGATATATTGGACAAACACTTCGAAATTTTGACATAAGATATAAAGAACACGTACGTCATTACAAAAATAAACATCCTGAAAAATCGAATTACGCCAAACACCTTTTAGAACAAAATCACACAATGACTCCTCAAAATAATATTAAATTCCTACATTTTTGTAATAACAAACGCAAATTAGACATTTTAGAAGCCTTTGAGATATACAAACACAAACTCAGGGTACCTTTAATGAATGAACAACTTGAGCTCAGTAATTCTCCGTTATTGGAAGTATTAGATGTTTAATTATGATTTTTATTATTAATTTTTATTATTATTATTATTTTATCTAGTTACCTATTTTGTATCTACCTTAGCGACGTGTTTGTTTATAATTATATTACCTTTGATAATGACAGCATAGCTGTCGAAACAATATTGTCAGGTATATTTTAATAAAACTGTGAAACTTTTAATATCTTTATTTATTTCATGATTATGGAGTTCCACAAAATAAGGCTGGAAACAATAAACAAGATCATATTAATTTGACTGCATTATCAATCCTTTTTTATATTTTCTTTAATTTTGCTAGTATTATTAATTTTGTTGTCTACCCTAACAGAGGAAAACTTTCGTCTGTAGTTGAAATATTCATCTACGAAATAGTAACCAAAAACTTATTAAAACAAATTACAGAATTTTTTATAGGTATTTGATGGCTCAGAATAAATTTAGCATATTTATTAATAGAAATTTCCTTCGTCATTTTCTTCTTCTCGAGTGCTTATACTAAAAGTTTCGTAAAAGTGGCAAGCGCAAGTTATTCATGTCGGTGGCTGTAGTGAAGTCCTCTATTTTCATTCAAATATCGTCATGAAGCGTCTACATATCAGGAGATGTTCAATTATTTGCCTTTTGTGTCTTAAGTGTCTTTCCACATCTATGCAGATACCGTCCTTTGTGGTGGTGTTTTTAGCTGCCCTTAGTTAAAGCTCTCTGCTTTAGTTACCGAGTGCAAGTGTTTCTCGGCCTATACTAGAAACTAAGCTTTTGATAAATCCATAGCGCCCGTTGTTTGAAGAAATCGACATATACATATTTCAATGTAATGTAATGTGTACACACAGAGTTGTATATGCAACACTCTCCAGATCAAAGATCACATGTTTCCCGCCATCGATTACTAACTTTTTTAGAAGTCCAGAAGATTGATCTTCTTACTTCAATTAATGACCTTGGAGTAAGTTATATGACCAAACAGCACTGTAGTCGTTCTTGCCATCTCCAATATCCCTTGTGTGCATGGTCGCACTTGAAATAAACTTACTTTTGGCCAATTGCATGTCTGCAGAGGTCAAAGATCATGTCGGAGATCAGAGCTAACAACTATTTCGATTTCTTCCAAGTCGTTTCCATACAGTATATATGTACCTGTTGTCGGTTTTGTTCCATACGGTTATATTTTTGAAATTTTGTTGACAGCACAACATATCTTTGTATTTTGATGGAAGTAAATGAAATTGTGTTTGTGTTGGATAACATAATAATGTGCGCAACGCGGACGAAAAGTGGGTTTTTGGTCTCAAGAAGTGTCCAGTGTCAGTTGTCCATTGCTTCTTTCAGGCTGAAGACATCTTACTTTTTGCCCAGGTCTACAAATATCTATTGATGTCATTTCTATGTACTATTTTTGCTAAAGTTGATAAAAACATGGTTCATATTGCTGTGATTCCAACACTCATAATTGAATATGTCATTTGGGTTGCCTATAAATTTAGGGGTTTGAACTTAACTGGAACAAATCTGAATTGAATAAATTAAGTTGTTATTTAATAGGTAAAGAATACACTTTACATCACTTGATAATAATAAGAAGTAGATCTTAAACGGATTTTTCACTTAAAATTGAAAAATTATTTTGAAGTTACGATTTGCATATCGTTAGGTCGTTGCACTTGGTTTTCATAATTGAAGCCATTGTAAGGTGTAGTTTCACCTGGAAATTATAAAAGGCATAGATGGAAAGGTGTATGCAAGCAATCACAACTATACTCACAGTTTTTGTTGTTGAATTTCAAGTAAATCCCATGCTGGTTAACGATTCATCAAATTTCATAATAAATGTATAATTTTCATTAATCTATGCTCTTGCAGCCAAAATGTTTTGCTGGAATATTCTTAATTAGATTCTAGAGCATCTTTAGCAATAGAATTTTCAAGTGGGCATAAATAGAAAAGGTTTAACCTGTTGAAGCTTATAATTTGTATCGTTTTAACCTTATCTGCTAAAATGGTAAAATTTTGTTAATATTTAAAGTTTTGGTGCCAAAATTGTAGTAAATATTGTTTGATAGGATATGTGGATCCATTTAATACTAAAAAGAGAAAGTATTAAGGTGTGAAAATATTATTATCTTAATTTTGTAAAAACCATGTTTGTCAGGAAATTCAAGATGGTTGCCATTGAATCCTGGAGTTAAATTTGCTTTTTGTTAGACATGCAATATATCAAAATATAGGGAAAATTATCCTCTTTCCGATTATGTAATTTGTTTAAACATTTAATTTAATTTTTCAACCATATTTTGGTTATGTAAATTTTGTTAGGTTAGATGTTCAATTGTTTTTAGTTACTTACCAAATTTTTTTAGTGGAAAAATGACGTTCGTCATTTGTTATTGGAAAAACTATAAAAGCAGATCGAAAATCTGGTGACTTGCTTGTTGATTTTCATATAAAGCAGAAGCCATGTTGGATCATGTAATAATTTGTTAAAATTTTGAGGTTATGTGTGACAGATTTTACGTCAATGAAATGTCAAAAAAGTAAGGTTATAACAAATGTCATCCAAATTAAAAATTTTTTAAGTGTTTAATAATGATAATAACAATGAACAATTAAAGTGATTTAAATAAAAAGGAAAGTGGAAGTGTTAATTTGGTTTTTGGACTATTTATTTATAAGAAAATTTTTTAGAAAACGTATTATAACTTTATTTCTGGATGAAAGGAAATTAAAACTGGATGTAATAAGAATTTTTGGAAAATAGACAATTGATTTATGTACTCACGTATTGGAGGTAAATTGTTCAATATTTAATAGTTGTAATAAATTACAAAAGAAGACCCACAAGAACAATTATATGGAAATGCGTGTTCACCAACGCTACAAATATGCAGGTAAATTTACTCATTATTAAAGTGAACTGCCAAATAATAATAGTGTGTGCAAAAATCCAAGAATGGCGCAAAATTCTTGAATTTCAAAATCTATTTTCAAAATTTAACTTTATTTTTATTTCGTTTCTTTCTTTTAATTATAATTTAAGATTGTGGGATTGATCAAATAAAAATTGAGCTGGACAAAATGAATTAGACTGGCTCTTGATTCTTATTTTGTTAAGTCCAATTGGCACCAATAATTAATTGAATCCATTTTAGATAATAAGAATTTTTTGTTTTCGTTTCTCTTTTCATTCTTTTTATGTGTTTATTAATAAAATATTTTAAATGTTAAAAAGGAGATTTATTTGTGTTTTTTTCTTGTTTTGTGTCCCTTAACAGAATTTCACAGGTATAAGGTGAACAATATTTTATTAGTTTGTCAAAGAGCGACCCGCCTAAAATTTTCTCATGCAATTTTCTTGAGCTTGTCTTTGAATTTTAAAATCATAGCCGGAGCAAATTTTCTTTTCATCATTCTTTTCATCGCTTTTGTACAACTTTTCAGTTTGCCTTGCTACGCTAAACATAAGTGATAGTGATCTTTAAATTTAAATAAATTTATGATCAAGTGTTGTAAAGTGTATACTAGTATGGCGATTATCACCATAAAATTTTATTGTCGCACGAATGCGATACTTATTAACCAACAATTAAAATATCATAGCAATATGTATTGGGCATCTACAAGCGTTTATGGTTAAGCAACCATTTAATTAATTAATGTGTGTCTAATATTTGTCTTATAGGGAAAACGCACATTTAGGGTTACAGTTGGGTTTAAAACAAAGGTTATGGGTTATAGGAAATCTCTGACCTAAATTTTTGATTACTATTCATGTATAGTATGAGAAATTTGGTGAGAATATCGAAATTGGTGTAGTAAGCTGAAATCAGTAAAGCACCCGTATAGTGCTACAACAATATTGTGCCACAACAAAGGTGTCGCCATACGTAACGGCACTGCAGTAATAGCGCCACAGCAGTAACGACACAACAAGTGTGCCAAACCAAAGGTGCTACAGTTAAAGATGCCAACGTCAAAATGAGCCACGCACAAAAGTGCTGCAAATGAAGGTCAAAAATTGTGTACCTATTGCGACTGCTCAGAAAAAGTACATGCATAACACTTCCTTCTGACTTTCAACATTACATTTTTGACGAATAAATCTACTGATTGACAATGGCAAATTAAAATCAAGATTGACTTAATACAATCAAAAGCAGGTGTACGCGATTTTTTTGCAAGCGAGTGTACATATCAAAGCAAGTCTTTATAAAATTATGGAATTTATTAACTGGGATTTATATGTTGAAACAAAGACGTACAATGCAAACTAAACGAGAAACGAAGAAGCGAACCTTTTCGTTTGCTGATCAAATTTGATCAATTGGTTAGGTTAGGTTATGTTAGGAGGTTAATATTATCGCTTATCAAAGCTTCTGTTCTTACGTCCGCAATAGAAGTACTTTGGTATTTATTTACTGTGGCATATTTTGATGTTAGCACCTTTATTGTGACGCCTTTGCTTTGGTACTCTCGTTGTGGCGCTGTTAATGTGGCGCCTTTACATGTGACGCCTTTGTTGTGGTGCAATTGTTGTAAAACCTGTACGTTTGACACCTTTAAATGTAGCGCTAATTGAATAGAATCGAAATCAGACCTCACAGTCGCCTAAGCATACATTAATAGTCAATAGCAATCAGTAGTAAGTAGTTATGTGATTATTTATATTTTTCAGGTATATATAGTATATCATATAATCACAAAAATCTAGGCCGAAAAACTCAACCTGCTTATGGAGCCTATAGAAACCTAACTGGCTCGTAAATCACGAGAGTGAAGAACACGAAAAAAGGTTCAAAACCTATTAATTAAAGCCTATATCTATTTAGTTTCATTTTCTGCACAATAGATCTCTTCAAATTTAGTTTTGTGGCAACTTTTGAACAGTCATTATTGGCTTACGACAAAATTCACGTTCGACTTTCCTGCGGTTTTCGTGAGATGATAAACTGGTAAATTTATGTTACCTCACCGTTCACCTCGTACCTTCTAATTATTCGATTTATGCTCGTTTGTTTCTTTCAGCGACAAAATGATGAAGTTGTACACCGTTTTGTACACCAATCACTAAATATAATAACGTAGCACTGTTTCATTGCGCATGCGCACTGGTGTAATACGCAAGGAGTAATTCACAATTAATTGTCTCTCTACTTTACTTTACCAATACCTTAGTTGAATTACTTCAGAACCAATTTTTGGATAATTGGATAATGTACCTAGGTCATTTCCGGGCACCAACTGGCTTGTGCCGTTCTAGAATTGTTTGTTGAATGTTTCTTCTTCAGATTCTTCGATGAAAGATGCAAGCTATAAACAAGAATCATCTGGTTGGATTCTACTTCTTACGACTACCACTTTTGCACAATAGGAAGATTTCTTATTCAATTTCCCCATTTTCTTCTATGACTTTTTCATCATCTTCAATAACATTCAATGTGAATGTTCTATTTCAAAAATCACGTAGATTGAGACATTTTTACTATGTTAGCGGTTTTTCTGCTTAGTTAACATTGATGCAATATTCAAATCTATTTTAGGTTTACTAAAGAAGCTACTCATTGTCTAAACTTTGAATACAAAGATTTCTTATTCAGCTTCGTTTGCGACATTTTTTATTTGTTATTGTATGGTTAATAACTAATAACTTCTACAATGGTTTAGGAATCTATTCAGTGTATAAAATACAATGCGCGCTTGTCAAGGTTTATACACTGTTAAGATACCCGTATATTAGGCAGTCGAAAGAACTTTGTAACACAGTATTGCTCCAGTACAACAACCACATTCTTCTAAATATATAAAAAATATCTAAATTAAAAAAACAGTTAAGTAGTGTTATGAGGTGATATGGAGATGTGACCGGAAAAATCAGATGATGCCTTTTTGGCATTCTTCGTTATGAAACCCTCCAACCGACGTCAAGGTGGCCTTCCTTCAATATCTTTACTGTTTTTGTATTTGGTATTGCCAGAATCCGGCTTTCCTGCAAATAGATTTTATCTTCCGAAGCAAAGAAATTCGAACAGTTAAAGGGTTCCTTCTACCTACCAGCTTTTCGGAAAAATGGTCAGCATTTAAACTTTCTGCGAATTTATAGCATTGGGGTAGTTGTAACCACCACTAGTGAATGGAGTCAACCATTCGGGCAGCGTTATGTTAACATAGCACATCTAGATATATAATCACCACGGTCCCCCTTTCGGAGACACGAATTGAGATACGCCCAATTAGCGCACTAATGATAATAGCAAAAGCTATCAGTACACACTGGTGGGAGCGAGGATGATGGATAGTAATTTATCCAACCCTCTACTAGCTCTCCAAGTTAGTGCCGGAGCTGCAAACGTGCTCGTCCGTCTTTGCCTATTCCTTCCTAGCTTTGAACAATTCCTCAGCTTTCTAGGGTTGGGGACCAACTACCCGATCGAATCCAACCTCAATTATGGTAGGACTTGGTTTTATGGTTTTGTCACCCCGATCTCGCAAGTTATGCCCTTGACAACGCTTTGTTTATAGTCTACACGCTCTAGACTCTCGATCTGTATCCGTTAGGGTGAAGTTGTCTTGAGCGTGAGAAGCTATGTATTCACTTCAACATCCCTTAAATGTAGTAGCCGTAGAGTTCTATCAGACACCTACGGACTTAGACTGCATATCTCAAGTCATAGTAATGATCCGAGCAACATTTAAGAAGACAGTTGTCTTCTGGGTAGTCATGCCACCATATGTCACCAGGTAGTTACTCGGTGACATGCAGCTCCCATTGGCTACAATTTATCCCTTTCAGTCGGGATAAACCTCACGTGCATATTGCCATCAGATTAGGTCAAACAGCATTACCACACGGTAAACCATGAAAATAACTTCATTTTTCAGGTAAGAATCCAATTCACCCACACGAGTAGTCATCCTGTCTGTAAAGCTTCCTCCACAACGCCAATGAGTAGTTGTCGAGAACACTTACGCGAATCTATACCACGCCGTATTTTCTGACTGTATCATCCGTTACCCGGCCCTGTTTCCAGTCCCCGTTATCAGGTTTCTAGGATTGAATAGATTTCAGTCAGTTCTATGGGTGAACACCGTGTGATCTGCACTGTTCACCCAAAGTATTGGAAAAAATCGACTTTTTCCTTGAACTGACAAATTACCTCCTTTAAATACCACCATGCTTCAAGGACTTTTTTTCTTCTTTCGAAATTTGCTGCTGGTAGGAGTCACCTTTTTGCAATCTTCTCTGATACTCCTGTGTGTCAGCTAGTATCTATTTCTCTATATGAGATATAGCTAACTCCTGAAATTACGATCAATTACAATTTTAAGCTTCTATTATTAGACTAGGCTATCTGACATTGACACGTATAAACCATTAGCATAGCATTTGATTAACTGGCACTTTTTTTGCCAAGCGCATGCAGACATTCAAAACAGATACAGGATCAAGTGGTTCCACAAAATCTACATTTACATTTCCCTTTATGTTTAGCTTTAATGGCAATGACCTTGGTATTGGTTCATCTTGACTGGTCTTGTGAGCACTTTGTACAAGCACTAGATCATCTGCCTGCTCTTCACTACTGACTGAAGTAAGACTAAGTGAACTTTTCGCCACCATAATGCGTCGTACGACCTCTATTCAAAGTACTATAACTCCTTGGAAGGCCCCACTGTTATTTTGTGTGTAAATTGTTGAAATTGGTATAAGACTGCAAATGTGGACATGTGAAAATGAAAATATGGTAAAACGGTGAGTTTGCGATTTCTTTTACATTTTTGTAAACATCTCACTTCTTCATGTACCTAATTCGTTAAACAAATTGGATAATCTTTAGGTTTATTATGAACGCGGAAATATTAGGCCATCTAACAAAAAAACCTACGTTAAGTTATAGCAGAAAATTCAGGTTTTCAATGCTCCGGGAAATATGCAAACATCATATGCTCTGAAACTACAGGTCTGCGTTCAAGTCAACAAACAAAATTAAAGAATAACTGGAAAACCTGCAAAAAAATACAGGCGTTTATTTATGCGCTATATTTTTACATAAAAATACATATAAAAGTACGGTCTTGGTCACATTGAGAGGAGGTAATTTTAAATATATAAAAGGCTTTGGTTTTATTATAACAAAGATTCTGGACCAACAAAGTTTTGGTCGTTTATGCAGATGGCCGCTTTCATAGATTTTACTGTATTTCTAAGTTCTAAAGAGCAATGTTCATAACCAACCTACTATGATCTAAAAATATTTCTATTATGTTTAATATTTCAAAGAAAGTTTCATAAAAAAAACTTAATAAGCAATAAATAAATTTATAAGCTTACACCGTTTAGGATCACAATCGATTAGCATTTGTTTTCTATAGAAGGCAAGTAAATTTATGAGGCCCGACATAATCGAACGATATATTATCCTGTAGTTTTTCTTTTTCTCTTTTTCTTTTTAATCTGTTTGTAAAACACGTATGGATATATCTAGATACCATTTTAGCATATTTCAGAATATTTACATAAATCAGTAAAATTAATGGAGTGTAATCCAAATTGTGTATAACTTCGAGGGGTTTGTTATGGAAACTGAAAAAATCTTATGTTCAGTTTAAATGTTTGAAAACTGCTGATATCCATTTAACGTGGTGGCCATCAAAAAAAGAGTACACTAGCGCTGCTGGCGCCTTGGTCTATTTTCTCCAAAAGCAATTCAGAAAAACCAAGCACGATTAAATCTAAAAAGACCAGATGATCTAGGTCCTTCACATTATTTTTGCTATCCAGCTGCACTTTGGGCGCTAAATTAATTAAAATAATTCTCATCTACACTGAAATTTATCACTGATTTTCTATACTCATTTTTTTCTATGATTTAAAATGTTGTTAAACAATAAATTAACAAAACGTTCTTCTAATGCAATAAAAATTAAATAACCAATTAATACTTTCCCACAGAGAGTATATTACCGGATCCACCTTCTTAATAATAGAGTTCGGTTAAGACAAAGTATCGGTGTTTTATTTAAATATGTTACTGCTAATGCCCTCATTTCTAATTAAGGGACGGTCGAAGGTGAGTTTACTATTTAGCCGGCGGCCCGGCGCCTCATCCGCTACTGATTTACCTGAGCCAATCGATTTCACACATTGTCCAGTCTATAAAATGTCTAACTTAACTTACTATTAACATTACTAAACATAATGAACTAGTATGCCCACACATGGTGGTGGTAAAAACTTCAGTCGCCACTAATTTTTATTTTTATTTCCAAAACCATTTCCTTAGGAAAATGAAAGAATTATCAGCAATAAGTGAGGTTATGTTAAAATTGAATCATGATGGCGATGCTTTTGGCGACATACATCATCATAATGTCTAAGATTAAAGTGTGTATGTCAAAAACAAACATGTTAGGTACTTCTGGTATGATTCTCCAAAAAATAAAATTAAAAAACCTAGAACTGGAAGGTGAAAGAGGGGGGCACAAGAAATCAGACAGCAAGCACATAAACGAAACCCAGTTCCGAGCAAAAAAGAGCCGCAACATATTTTTTGAGCAATTTTCTGTAGGCAGGCTATAATTACACCCCCCAAGCGGGACTATAATTTGATCGAGGGCGGCTGATGGGACGCACCTTTGATATGCTGTCAATTACCCTATTGCCTTGCTGATTATGCTGTATAAAGTCAAGTTTGCTTTGATCATAAGCAGATGGGTGTGAATGTATGCGTGCTTAACGGGTTAATTTTTCTAATCGGAAATTGATTTCATTATTTTTCGCCTTATAAGGTTTTTACTGGATTAATTTTTTATTTGTAAAACCATTACCTTGTATGGCATAACTTAATTTCAAGATATTCTCTGCGCTTCAAACCAAAAAACCAAGAAGCGTCAAAACAAAACCCACAAGGATATCCATAATTCAAAATCAACCCTTATTTACGGAACCCGCATTTAAAATGAAATTAACAGAAACAAAAGTCCTTATACGGAAATGCATCGCCGGAAGGCCCGAACCTGGAATCATCCTCGATCTTCTGACACAGAACCTCTCAAATCACAGAGTACAACAAAATAATAGTAATTAATTTCTTTTCTTGAGATGTTAAATACAGTTTAGAAGAGAGTAAGTGCCACCAATAAATAAATCGATGGTGGAATGCAAGCCGCGCTAACCGTCTTTAACTGAACCGGTGCTATTACGTGTTATAATCCATAAATGTATTCGTTTAAAGCTGAAAACCGCTCCGATATAAAAAATGCTAAACTGCTTTTAATTATGGGTTTGCATTAGAAGCTATGAACTGTGACGTCACGGCCGATTTGCTACCCTTTAATGGACGTCGAACTTTGTTATGGTAATTTTACGTACATGTTTACGGGACTTTTTTGCCCTCTTGAGACGGACGTAAAGACGTATTAACTGGCAGCGATGCAAATGTATCAATTCTAACCTCACTAAAACAAGTTCTTCTCTACTGTATTGAAAGCTATAAAATATACATAGCTGCTGCTCTAAAATATCAACAATTGAGAATTTAATTGTTTGTAAACTGAAGGCCGCTTAACCATTTGTTGTCAGACTATAAACTTCTTGTACTACTACGTAATCATAACTCCTTTTGGTAAAACATAAAATCATAGATCCTTACAATATTTCCTGTTCCATTACTGACTATGAACAGAAAAAAAAGATAGGAAAGAATTGTGGCGGGAAACGTGTGCAATGTACTCATACAATTGTAACTATTTACATGCAAAGGTCACATGCAAGTCAAGTAAACTGTTACTCTTTACAGCCTTTCTAACAAAAATCTAATCTTTGACTTCGATCAGTGACCTTGGGGTACTATTGGGAGATAAATAATTGATACGGTAGATTTTTCCTGTTTAAATAATACTTTCTCCATAGGACTCTCTTTCGTAATAAAAATATAAAATTTGAAACTGTCACTGTCAAAGTCGGTGTAAAACCTACTTTATAATTCAACTATACCCATTATTTATTTCGCAATAGTACATCATACGATCAAACGGACCCGGTAATCGGTCCGTTAACCTCACATTTTTGGGCATGTTTGAGAAAAGCAACATTCCTTGTCTCAGATTTTTATACCGGCAAAACACCGGAATGAAATGGTCCTTAATGGTTTTATTTTAAGATCTTTAATATATGGCTTTCGATTGAAAGATTTTATTAACTCTCCATTAATTTTATTCGTAATACTAATTCCATTCTATGGTTCTATAAAAAAAAACTAAAAAAATCTGCAATTAGTTAGCACCAATTGTGAATAGAGTGGTTTTGCCAGGAAAGTTTCTTGATAGACATGAATTTAAGGTTGTTAAACAATCTTCAGTTCTTTTTGATATGCGTTGATTATTGGTTATATGTAGGTGAATTTCTTAGTTTCTACCACAATTTCGTTGAGCAGGGATTGAATATGCTCGCGCAGCCTCAGTTTTGAGATTAGCTACCTTCATCGGTAGCTGCGAGCACTATTCAATATCTACTAACATCCTTGCTAGAAGTGTAAGTAGAGCTACTACATCTAATCAACCAGGTCATGCTGTTGGATCAGAGTACCGCAAACCACCATAATATTGGGGCAAAAGAAGCACGAAATTATTAATTATTTTTATCTGTATTGAATTTAATCAAATCCACGTTTAGTTTAAAAGGTTTATCTGCATAATTCTTATTCTGAAAGTTTAAATCTCTAATATGTCAAATACGTAAAATGTGATTTTAACTTGTCTATTATTAAAGATCACGCTTCTGTGTCTCAATATGGCGGCGGTTTGCAGTACTTTGGTTCACATACATACACTGGTACATATTATTATTAAGAAAATTTAATTCTATACAGAAAAATTGCTAAAAATTGCGCGTTGCCTAAGACAAGCTTCCAGTAACTCACTGGTAGGAGCGAGGTTACTATCCATCCCCTACTAGCTTTCTAGGTTAGTACCGGAGCGATAAATGTGCTCACCCGTCAGCACCCTCTCGTATGAGATGGTCTCGTCCAGCTTCGGACTTTCCTCCAGCTCTCAGAGTTGGGGACCACTACCCGATCGAATCCAATCTCAGTTGTGGCTGAACTTGGTTTTTTAATGGTTTTGCCACCCCGATCTACCAAATTATAGGCTTGGTATGCCCTCGACAGCGCTTCGTTTTCAAATCTACACGTTATAGACCTCCAGTGTGTACCCTTACGGGTGAAGTTGTCTTGAGAGTGAGAGGCTATGTATCCTTCTCGCATCGCTCCCTTTAAGTGTAAAGGTTCTAGAGCCGCTTCAAATCACAGTACTGATTCGAATAGATTCCGGAACCAGTACCTGGTGGCATGCAGTTTCCCATCGTTCCAGATTTGCCCTTCTGTTCCGGGATAAACGTCACTTCGATTCTCCTCCTTAGATCTTAGTTAAACAGCGGGTTCCTTATGGTTACCATAAATGACCTTGTTCCAGGCGAGAATCAAATCCACCCACACCGGTTCTCATGTTAACAGAGTTTCCTCTGCAACGTTAATGAGTAGTCGTCGAGTACACTTGCATGTATCTCTCCTACACATTTTGTCCTGGAAGCCTAGGCAGGGGACCTAGACTTTTTTTTACTTAATAACCGTTGCCCAGACGGACCTGGGATAGGAGTTGTTGGACCAGTTCTATGGGTAGGCGTCGTGTGGTCTGCACCTCCCACCCTGAGTACTTAGTCCCCAACTTAGGTTGGGGATCTCTGTTCGACCGTTGTGGTTTCCCACCCCGATCTTCCAGTTATAGGCCTCGTATGCCCTCGTCAGAGCTTCGTTCTCAAGTCTATACGTACTAGACTCCCGATATGTACCCTATTCAGGTGAAGTTGCCTTGAGAGTGAGAGGCTATGATACCCCTTTTCGCATCAACTCCCTTTAAGTGTAAATGTTCTAGAGCTGCTTCAGATCACAGTACTCGACTATCGAGTCATAGGGTGAAACGAATAGCTCCCAGAGCACAGTACCTGGTGACATGCGGTTTCCCATATATCCTAGGTATACTCCCCTAAACCGAGATAAACCTCACTTCAATTCTCCGCCTTAGAATTCAGTCAAGCAGCGGGTTCTTAAAGGTGACTATAATTGACCTATTTCCAGGTAAGAATCAAATCCACCAACACCGGTTCTCATGTTAGCAGAGTTTCATCCGCAACATTAATGAGTTTCTCTAATGTTTCTCTCCCACACATTTGATCCTGGGAGGCCTAGGCGGGGAACCCAGAAGCCTTTTTTTTCTAAATAACCGTTACCTAGACAAGCCTAGGATAGGAGAGGTCGGACCAGTTCTATGGGTGGATGCCGTGTGTTCTGCTCTGCCTACCCAGAGAGGGACTCTAACTGTAAGCGGTCAAAGACACCATCTACTGGCCCAAATGCCAAAAATATCTGCTAGGGCCGAGTCACGGCGCGATATCTGTTTCATACGCCACCGATTACAAAATAAGATCTTTAATAATAAATATTCCATGTGCATGGAATATGAGAGGCCTCACTTGACCAGCCAAACTAAAATTTTCTAGAAAACCACTATCAGTATAGCAATAATAGAAATATCTGGAACAAAGTTGCGATTTCATGTCTTCAAATGTCAATCTGGTCATTTTCTCCGACGACGAGGTCGAATCAATATCATTTGCGAACACAAACTTAATATAGGTCTATGTTGTAAGTTCAAAATCCACCAGAAACAGAAATTGGAGCATGCTATCGGCAACTGAAAGATGGACAACAGTAAAGAAATTCCCAACAGAAAACTGTTGTATGTGATAAGAGACTTGGGACAAAGAGGCTCCACTCAAGATAACCAACCACCTACAAAACAAAGCAAGCGAATTCGTATTCAGCGTATGAGGAGGGGAAAAAAGCTTATATTTTGTGCTAAAAAAATTAGCCAGCACAACCACAAACCAAACAATTGTACACTTGAGTAGTGCCAGGATGGAGATCGACTATAGAAAGCATCAACTAAAAACGTAAAACATACCCAGGTACGGATCGTAGCAATAACCACAAATCATTAGTTGCAGAAATATGCTTAAAACTACAAAAATCTCAACATCACGTAAACACACCACAACTTTAATACACGTAAGTGCCATATATATGATAAATATAATCTAAGAGACACTAATACTGAATATAAACAAGAAGTGCGTGAACAACTGACACAAATAACTCAAGAAGAAATTGATTAATGACACTCAAAGTAATTTTGGGCAAAAAAACAATACTATTAGAAACCTCAGAAAACCACAAAGGGACGCGAAAGCCAAAGAAGTCATGCATAACTGAAGAAACACGCAAAATCAACAAGAAAAGAAACGAAATTAAACCTAAATAGACAACAAGCTAACCAAAACTATACCTAACGAACACGAAAATCTCTCCCGCAAGAACAAAGCACTCGCTCAAAGTGTTCAAACAACAACATTGGTCAATAAAAGGTGTTACAGAAAAAATATTATTAATAAAGCAAGAGATATTTTAGCAAGGTTGTGCCGTTACTGCAAAGAATGATGAATGGCTAATCAAAACCATCCGGAAACTTTATAATACCACAAAATTAAGAATCGCCCTTACTCAAAGTACAGTCTTAGAAAACTTAGAAAACCGCATTTTTCTATATGAATTTGCACTCAAAATATAATTTAATGTAAATCATTAATTAAACATAATCAAAATTAACCTTCATCTAAAATTTAAAAAGTATATATAAAGGGTGTCTCAAAATAAACCAGGAATAACACAGAGGGTTAAAGAGCGTCAGACATAATTTGTTAGAAATTGCTTGCAATACTGTTAATACGGTCCTGTTATTTTTGCTTCAATTTAAATAGTGAGTAAAAGTGGTCGATCAATGAGATAACCAAAACAATGTAAAGTGATACCTATGGATATGTTTTTTAGCCTGCCGAGTTGACATTAAATTCCTAGGAGGAATATTGGTCAAGACCAAGTCTTTGTAAACGATGACATCAACGTAAGCTTTCTTGCTATTATAAAGTGATTATGTTTATTATCAAAAGTTTATTCGATGGTGTCTTCTGTTTTAAATAAAATTGATTGATAATAAAAATTGCCCGCACTTCGTTTGGAACTTTACTTAAACACGTACTACGTAGACGCCGTTTAATTTAAAATTAGAAGTAAGATTTATTCATCTGAATTTTTCTATTTATTTTCGAATGCCATTAAATAACGTAAAATGTTGTGTAAGCACAACTGTCTTGTGTAGTTTGATTTTATTGAAATAAATAATCTAATAACCGCAATATACTATTTACGATAATGAGAATTAGATATTCTTCATAACAATCATAACACATAAGCCAGAAAGAAATATTTTATTTACAAGCAAAGAGTACAAAATATTGTTTAATACAAATTGCCCTTATCAGATCATAAACAGTAACTAGCGTTTAATGTTTATTTATTCAATGATGGTTTCAGTTTTCCTGAATATGATTACTGGAATCAAGTGATTATTCAGGTTGCCAACAAACTAATAACATCGCAGATTAGAACTCGTAATGTAATTTGCTTATAAAGCCAAATGTTTTTTGCTTCTTAAATTAAACTCAAAGCCGTCCACACTAATAAAAATTGTCTTTTAATATAATGAACTTACACTATTAGGAAACCAGTGTTCTCTTTAAAAATCAGATTTTTTATTTTAAAGCTGTTATTAGAGCTTGAATTTATTTTAAGATAAACAAATTTTAACAAGAACAAACAAACATTTTTAGTATTCTGCGGCGTAGACAAAATCCTACTTTATTGACACATTATTTCAAGTTCAACAAACTACAATAAGGAGAATGTTTAGAATTGTGCAGGACCAGACTGAAAACTTGAACTTTAAATAACTTGGAATGTGAACATGTTAGAAAAAAGTTGTAAGAAAAGGTTTCTTTACACATCATTAGTTATATAGTATTCAAGTATTTTTCGTTATTTTGAGTATGTGTTTATAATTATGTATTTATATTGCATGTAATTATATTGCATTTCGCAGTGACGGGGTTCCACACAATTTCTTATGGGAGTGCAACGGATGTAATGGAGCTATTGTAGCAAGTACAGTACGCTCCCCGATACTTTATCACTCATACAACTTTCATACCCTAACCTAAGGAGCTCAAACGCGATAGTACTAATTTTTTTAAAATTCAGTCGCAACCGAGGTTTGAACCCCTGTACCTCTGAACGAGAGGTAGGATCTCTACCACTCCACCACGGACGACCTAGAAATTTGACATATTTTTGTTAATTACAAAGAAATAAAACAAAAACAAATTCTTAAATTTAGAAAAATTGTAATGTTTTTCATTTGGTGGAAACCCCTGGCTGCAGACCACCACTACTTACCTAGTGTTAACGAATTTAAAGCAATACATTTAAGAGTATCGAAATAAGAGTATACAAAATAAAATACTTCATATTTTATGAAATCAAGTGGAACGAATCAATTGTATAGTATAAACAAGAAGTAACACCATCAAAGATACCTTTGGAATTTTGAACTCATGAGTATTATAACACCAGAAAATTATAGAAAATAATCAGAGTCCTTTGACAGTGACAGTTGTTATAATTTTCTGGTATTATAATACACATGAGTTCAAAATTTCAAAGGCATCTTTGATGGACTTACTTCTTACTTCCTTCTTGTTCATACTATAGTTCAGTCGACTGGTTCCGGTTTGCTGATTTAGATTTAAATACAACTGATTCTGGATCATCTTAAAACAAGCGGTCAACCTGTTTAGGCGTTCAGACCTATTATAAAGCCTAATTCTCGAAATGAGGTAAACTTTACAATGGCCAAAACTCAACAAATTAAAATCAATTGGTGAGAATTAAATAATAGAGATTGAGAGAGTTTGTTCGTTTATTGTACGAAAATATCAATGATGCAGTACGAATAAACATCCATAGAATGAAAAAGTATCAAATTTTAAGTAAACTAAATATTGTTGTAAAATGTACTATTTTTTTAAATTATGATCTTTACTAAGAGTGTAAAAATCTTAAATTAAACTGTTTTAGTGTTAATATATTGGGCCTGTTTACTAATTTTTCTAACGGTCCATGCTCTTGGTAATTCAAACTTTTTAGTATTCCGGATTCAACTTCCGGGTCAGCAGGATCTAGTAAGCGTTGGAAGTAATAGTTAAAGATCAATGATTCGGAACACTTTGACAATCGCATAGGAAGCAGATAGAAAAGCGTAGCACCCGTCAGCAGTTTTTCTCGCGCTTCATCAGCTACATAAAATTGTATTACGTTTGCTTTGCTGAATTGAAAGCAATTTTTTGTATTTTACTTTTTTATCTTGGTTGCGAAAAAAATCTAAATCCAATTTCCTATCACAATGGAATTTATTAATATGAACCATGAGGTTATAAAGCTGTTAGATATTTAATCGAGCTAGTCATGAACTAAATTATTTATTTTAAACGGCTTTATAAATAATTTGTAAAGCTCCTCCTACATTCAACGTGTCAATTATTTAAGATATTATAATTGAACTTATTTAATTGATGGTTACGTTAAATATTATTGGAATTAACTAGAACTTGGAACAGTTATAAATATTAAAGTTTAGTCGTACCTCCTAACAGTTTAACCATTTAAACTTGTATGTCATTATGAAGAAAAAAGTTGTTTCGGTAACCATTTTGATCTTTTCTTTTTTTAGTGTAAAAATTAATGTGTATATTTATGATTTAATAATATAAAAATTACATTTGTTATTTTAGTCTTGACTATTTATTATGTATCAGGTCAGATATAGATTTAGGGTCGGTATTTTCATCGCTGGTTAACTTTAATTGAAGTGTAGAACAGAATCACACAATGACTCCCCAAAATAATATTAAATTCCTATATTTTTGTAATAACAAACGCAAATTAGACATTTTAGAAGCCTTTGAGATATACAAACAAACTCAGGGTACCTTTAATGAATGAACAGACTGAGCTCAGTAATTCCCGTTACTTGAAGTGTTAGATATTTAATTCTAATTATTTTTATGTTCAATAAATATCGGTAGATATAATAACAGTTCGATTTAAATTTGTAAATTGTTGTTTACTTATTTTGTTCATTTTATGCCACTTGATTTATAACAAATAGTTCAGTTAAATAAACAAAGCACCTTTAATTAATAGTTCACTTCAGCATAAAAGTTTTAGAGTGGAGTTGGCATGATGTTCAATGTACTTGTGCAAAGATTTTGGGAGGATAAAAGTTTGTAGTTTTTTGAACTTGAAATATATCGTCAATAAAGCATGATTTTGTATATGCTGCATAATACTAAGAATTGGAGACACAAAACACATGTCTCATTCGACATGAATTGAAAACACTGATCCAAACTGCCTCAATGAATGTAAGTGGTACGTGTCAATAACCGAAAACGCTAGATACTGTTTATGATCTAATAACGGCAGTTTATATTAAACAGCCCCATTCGCAGACTTACCTTAGCAAATATTTTATTTACCTTACCCTGTGCTTATAAATACAATATTTCAACCTGGCTTATGTCGTATACCTAATTCTCAATAGTGTAAATAGTTTAATGCTGTTATTAACCGTTAATCTAAATTTTTATTTAAAACAGAATTAACTCTAAATGAATAAGAATAATCGGTTTATCATAGTTGAAGTTTGTGATAACAAGAACACTTACGTTGATGTCCTCGTTTTCAAAGACTTGATCTTGACCAATATTCCTCTTCTTAATTTCCTGTCAATTCGGCAGGCTAATATACTATATCACATATCAATTTACAATGTTTTGACTACCTTAACTTGATGACTTTTATTAACTGCTAAATTGAAGCAAAATATAACCGATCGTAATAGCAAAAAGTATTGCAAACAATTTTTTACAAATTAAAAAAATCAATTCAAACTAAAGTTTTTTTCAGTTTTAGATTCTATCCTTGACGTTCTTTAATTCTCTGCTATATTACTCGTTTATTTTGAGACTCCTTGTATATCTAATATTTATTGCAAAATTTACCAGCATGAGAAGTAATTCTATAAGATATATGACCAAAATTGTAATTAAACAGTATACACGATTATTTATCACTATTACCTAAATGTGATCAATATCGTCGGAAAGCAATAACTAATAAAACTAATTAATGAAATCCTGTGCCCAATAGATAATGGAGTCAGTCCATGTCCATCAACCAGTGCATAAACCTTTGATGTGCTTGTTTGGCTAATTTTTGAGAAATCTGTTTCTTACCATCTAAATTATAAAAAATATTTTTTTGGATTTCCCTGTTTCGCATTTTTTGCGAGTTATTGAGTTTTCAAAATTGCCAAAATTGCTTAAAAACCGCTCGCCACCATAACTTTAAATGTAATTTGCAAGAGACCCGTTTTAGCTACAAAGTTTAGCTTGATCTTATTTTATAGCTTATGAGTAAAATATTATGAGCTATTGATAGTAAAACTTTTTCGTTTGTCAAAATCTTTATTTTACAATTTTCAAAAACCGAAATCTTATTTAGTGACTAGCTGTACGTATTTACTGAAGGCCGAGAAAAGTCTCAATATGGTATATCTATGGTATCATGCAAAAATTGAATTTCTTTATAGGCCATTCAACGATTTAAGTTAACATTTGTACATACCTGTCATAATTATACGTTCATTTAAAAAAATCTTGGTTTGAAAAAAAATCTAAAAAATGAAGAAGGTGATATAGAGGAAGAAAATGAATGCCACTGCAACAACTCAAATTCAAAAATACTTAGGAAGATTTAAAACAGCAAATAAAAGCGACAGATTTATGACTGACTATTTTGCCAAAAAAGCTGGACTTGTGGAAGAATTGAAAAGGAATTTGGTGTGAGTAATTACCTTGCTAGGGAATCATAGAAACGCGTAGAAGAGAAGGGAATTTTTTCTTCAACTGGCCCTAAACCTCCAAAAGACTTTACCAGAAGAAACTGCCTCCTTGGTTAAAGATCTTTACTGCAGTAATAAATTAGTAGGCAAATGCCTAGCAAGAAAGACTATGTTTCGACAACAGTAAACGTATCTCCGTTCAAAAAAGGTTGAGTCTGGGAAATTTGCTAGAAATATACAAACTTTTAAAAAATCTTATAATTTACATATTTTATGACCTATTTATGACTTATTAAAGACTGATTTTTCAAAATTTGCAGAATTACGACCAACGAACTGCATAATAGCAGAATCCAAAATCTTAAACTAGTGATAGTTGGGGCTAACTTACATAAATTAACACTTCCAGGATATGAGAATTCATTTAAAACATTCCACGACTGCCTTTCCAAACTAACGTGTAACCAACGCAACGCAAGTGCTTTTTAGATGGGCCTTATTAACGAGCCTTGTAGAAGAAATCATCGAAAACATAGCTTACAGGCAATGGGCGTCGGTTGACAGCTGTTCTTTTGAGGTAATTAATAAAACTGCAGAATAATTTGTTCAACATTTTTCAGATCAGTTGGCTGATGAAGCTGTCGAGACATGTGATTTTGCTGAGGATTATTCATTTATTTTGCAAGATGCAGCACAAGGATTCCACTGGAACACCTCACTGGCAATGGTTCATCCATTTGTAGATTTCTACCAGGATAAAGACGTTCTAAAACATAAGTGTTAAATAAAACATAAGAGTTTTGTACGAATTTCAGACTGTTTGATTCACAATACAGTGAATGTCAACAATACAAGTGTCCTTGTTCATGTTTTCCAAAAAAAGCTTCTAGCCATCTTGAAATTGATGATTGTCTGCCCAACTTAAGGAAAGTGTATTACTTCCCTAGTGGTTCAGCATCTCACTATAAAAACAGCAAAAACTTTGCTAATTTGTGTCATCATCGGGAAGATTTCAATGGCAATGATGCTGAATGGCACTTTTATGGTGTTGGAGGCACAGTAAAGAGGCTGACAGCCAAAGCTCCAGAACTCGCTTTCAAGTCAAATTATGACACATCTCCAGCTGTCTCAATGGAGAAAGAAGAACATTCCGCCAATTTCATTCTTTTACGTCACAAATGGTGGCGACTCTTTAGTCGTTTGTGCATTCGTTCAAGGTATGTAAATATGTTAACTTAAATCGTTGAATGGGCTGTAAAAAAATCTCGGTTTTTACATGATACTATAGAGGTACCATCTTGAGATTTTGACTAAGCTTCGGTAAATATGTACTTACTCTTCTGGTAAACTCTTTGCAGGTTTGGGGCCTGTTCAAGACAAGATTCCCTTCTCTTCTATGAGTGTCTTTGCTTTCCTAGTAATGTAATTACTTATACAAATTCCGCCACATGACCAGCTTTTTGGAAAAATCGTCAAAATGATTAATTTATCACTTTTATTTGCTGTTTTAAATCTTTCTTTAAGTTATTCAATTATTTGAGTTTGAATTTGAGTTGTTGCAGTGGTATTCATTTTCTTCCTTTATATCACCTTCATTAAAAAAAGATTTTTTTAAATGTACCTATAATTATGATAGATATGTAGATATGTCAACTTAAATCGTTGAATGGCCTATAAAGAAATTCAACTTTTACATAATACCATAGAGCTACCACCTTGAGACGTTGACTAAGCCTTCAGTAAATATGTACAAGTAACTACATATACAGGGTGGGGTTAAAGTATGGAATATTAAAAAAAAAGCAAACTCAACCGATTTTTTTAAAATCGCTGAAACACGTCGATTTTGTTTTTTAAAAATACACATTAATATGTGCGATTCACCTTTCGACTTTCATTTGTTTCTAAGTTATGACGTCATCACAAAAGAATTTAAATGATAATATAGATTTTTTATAGTGGAATCCGATAGTGATTTTCCTTGTCTTTATGATCATGCAAATAAATCATAAGATTGCATAACAAAAATCCTGAGAAAAATCGAGTTGAACTTTGTAAATGTTTGTTAGTTATGACGTCATCACAAAAAATTTAAATGACAATATAGATTTTTAGTAGTGGAATCCGATAGTGATTTCTCTTCCCTTTATGATCATGCAAATAAATCATAAGGTTGCATAACAAAAATTCTGAGAAAAATCGATCTGATATATTGATATATTGATACCATAATATCAATAACATTAAATGTTCACTCATGTGCCACTTAGTATAGCAATACCGTTCCATATAGGTACTTTAAAAGTTACTTAGAAGTAATGGAACTACATAGGCCCAATAAATATTATAAACAACTACACAATTACTAAAATATTCCGAATTGAAGTAATTAAACCTTTAAAGTCATAAATTTAGTTGCAGTTACGTAACAACTACTCCATCAAAGTTCCGATCTCAGTTACTACCCCAGTAGCACAAGATATTGGCCCAATACTAGTACTATATGGGTAACATATTAGATCTAGGCCCAATATTAGGAAGATTCAACCAAGATTGGTATTACATTGGTTAAAGGGTGGCAGCCAACGTATGTAGCCAATATTGCTCCAACAAAGGTCCAATATATAAATACTACGTTTAGAAAATATGTTTTCCTCTATATTGATCCTATATTGGGCTTATATTCCAGCCCACTATATGATATTGATGTTATATTGGTTCAATATTGGGACCCAATATACGTCAGTGTCTGTCATTTACAATGTTTGGCCAATATGTGGAAACAATATTTTTCCAACATGTGTGTGCTACTGGGGTACCACTTAGATGCTGCTTGGGTCAGGTCTAACTCCGACTGTACGACTATAATGTATTGTAGACAACCATTGTTTCTTTTTTGAAATAAAATAAACGCAGACATATCCAAATTGAAAATAATAATTTTTGTTAACAGTAATTTGCAACATAATAGAATACTTAAAATAAATGCAAGAATTGGACTTTGATAAAGGAAATGATCAATTATGATTTTAATTTTCTAAGTTTTACTTCAAACGAACATTTTTGCTGTAATTAACGATACCTAAATACCTCTTATTACATTCCATGTTTTGCGTGTTTTGTTTATAATTCATGAAATAATTTGACAATTATTATGCTTTTTTTCATAAAATTCCAATCTAACAGAAGAATGGAAGAAAGAATTGTTGAAAATAAATCTAGGGATGATATATCTTTAATTACATAAATTAATTCGGCCAGTTTTTCACCTTCGATTAAAATTAACCCTACCCCTAGACAGTTCTATTTAATTATAGGGTATCTTACATAATTAATTTTTTGGACATTTTGGTAATAATTACGGTAATTACCAAATAAGGTACTACATTAAGTCTAGGAATCTATAACTTTGGGTGAAGTTTCCTTGTTAATTATGAATTGGATCAATTTAACGTTCTTTGTGAATTCCTTTTGATGTACTTTATTCACAACTATTCAATTTATTTAATAGTAGTTTTTCTAATATATACGTCAATTCTTAGGTAATTTAATTATTCATTAATATTTTATTATTTTAAAAACATAAAGGTAGTAATAAACTCTCTCATTTCAGATAAAGCCTTTAATACATACAAACATCTAATAACAATTTATTACCATAATTTCTATGTATCGTAAAATTAAACACTATGATTTATTTTCCAAAGTAACATCATCGAAACGCCCACAACAGATCGTTCTGAGACCTTAGGTGGACACACAATCATGAATAGTATGTCTCCGTATAAATTATTAAATCTTTAAGAAGTACTCAAGACTTGGAAGTATTTATAAGTGATAGTAAGATTTCTATTAAAATTATAGGAAAGGTTTTGACCAAATTTATTTACGTTTCGAATGTGAGTACAACTATAATATCTCTATTTAATAATAAATTATATTTTATTATTAAATAGAAAAACGTTTTACTGCCAGTAATTGTAAATTTACCATAATAACAGTGTATTGTATATAATAGAAAAATTGTTTTACATCTTTTATTATGTATTATGGAAACAAAATTAAATATAAACCTAAAAAAATACTAACCACACGAGTATCAGCTGTATTTTGTAGTAATAATCAAATTTATTTTTCCTGGCACTATAATCCTTGTTACGAATTTAAAGAAATAATACCAAGTATAAAGCGCCAACTTATTAAAAGTTATACTAAACAATATATATTAAATATATCATAATTAGTAAAATAAAAAAATGATATTTTAAAAACGTATTCTATATAAAACACACATTTTTAAATCAATTTCATCAATTTTCAAAAAGTGTTAGTGTTGGTTTTAATTATAAAATAACATTTAAAACCAACACTAACACTTTTTCATTTTTATTTAATGCTAAAGACAGAACACATGATATCATGAAATCGGGCATTTACCGTTTAAATTGTTCTTTTTGTAGTTCGGTATATATTGGGCAAACACTTCGAAATTTTGACATAAGATTTAAAGAACACGTACGTCATTACAAAAATAAACATCCTGAAAAATCTAATTACGCCAAACACCTTTTAGAACAAAATCACACAATGACTCCTCAAAATAATATTAAATTCCTGCATTTTTGTAATAACAAACGCAAATTAGACATTTTAGAAGCCTTTGAGATATACAAACACAAACTCAGGGTACCTTTAATGAATGAACAACGTGAGCTCAGTAATTCTTTGTTACTGGAAGTGTTAGATATTTAATTCTGATTATTATTATTTTTATCTAGTTACCTATTTTTGTATCTACCTTAGCGACGTGTTTGTTTATATTTATATTACCTTTGATAATGACAGCTTAGCTGTCGAAACAATATTGTCAGGTTATATTTTAATAAATACTGTGAAACTTTTTAATAATCTTTATTTATTTCATGATTATGGGGTTACACGAAGTAAGGCTGGAAACAATAAACAAAAAAATTAACAAAGATACTGAGAAATTAGTTAAGTAAAAGCAATAATTATAATTATATTCCATTCGTAGAACAAAAGAGTAATTTTGAACTTTGGAAGGGAATCCCCTAATAGAATTCCTTCATGAAAGTTGGAATGGAGCATGGGCAGTAGTTCACTCTACTAGTTCAACAATTAACAACTATACCGTGGACCAAGAAAGATAATTTCGAAGTAAAGGTTCTGGGGTTCCTTTAACAAAAATAGAAGGTCCAAACTATATAAACTGTATAAGTCCGGGATCGTATATACTTTTTTAATACATTCTTATGTTTTAATTATGTATACTATTTAGGTATGTTGCAATAAATAAATAAATCATTTTATTATTAACCACAACCACAAGTATAAAAAAACTACAATGCTTTCACTCTTAATTTTAGTACTTCCTAAAATTTCGATATAAATAGAAAAAAAAAATTATACAAAAGTTTTATAACAATCCACTATAAATAGGTAATGTAGAGTAAAAAGTCAAGAGTAAAACCTTACTCGGAAATAATGAAATTTGACTGGTCTAGTGTTCGAATTTTACACTAAATTTTAATTTAAATACATTCGACAAGATATTTTGTATTTCGGCGGCTTGATTTTGTTTTCAATTATATTGTTAAATGGATTAGAAATACATTTAATAAATATTTCTTTTATTTGAAGTCGACAAGTAAAATAGATTTATTTCCACTTTTTATGTAAATGACACTTTATGGGCATTTATGGTAACTAAGTAAATGAGCAGTTACAACTACATTGTTGCTTAACCACAACACCATGACAACGTCTAGCTACCGTTGTCTTACCGCCTTTAATTACAAAATGTCTTACAATAAATTAATAAAAAACCGCTGGTGAAAGTGGAAATAAAATTTTTTACGCGGGCCGCTTTGCAATTAATCTTTACTGGGCTCACTGGATTATGGATGCTCGCTTCTTCGTCGGTCGCCCCACAGACTTTCCAGTTCGCCCGTAAAGGTTAATTTACAAAGCTTGACACGCAAATAACTTATAACGGGAACTTCCTGACCGGCTAGCTCGCGGTGTTAAAAGAAGTCCCAGCTATACCTTCATTAAAAATTTATTACACAAAACATTAACCTTAATCTGACTGAATCTTTGGGTCCGAAAACGTCTGCTCGAACATAGCAATCGTTTGAACTCGGCACAAGCGTGGTTAGAAATAAACACAGATACAAAAAAAATAGAAAGTAATTTATTTTAATAAGAAAACACAAATATTAACAGTTAGGATTTACAACACACTCAATATTTACCATAAAACAAAAGGAATTATAGATCAAATAACCCCTAACGTTATATCTGACGAAATCAATGAGTCTTATTAACTTGCTTACAATAATTTGACATCAAAAATAATAAATCAATCACATATCGTAGCTTAAATGATTATTAGAAAAAAAACACTTACTCTTTCTGCAGAAAAGGTAATTCGTTTACAAGCGACAACAGCGCCTTTTTAATATACTTAGCTACAATTGAATAATGAAGTTATTGCTTTTACATAACCTAGAACTGGAAAAAGAAAAGATTTATAGATACAGTTATAGATGGTATTTCTGTATTGGAAAATGTTGTGGTTTAGTCTTTTTTCTGTTGTTGTTGATTGCTGGTACTACTTTATTACTTTTAGTTGCGGCTCCGGAAGCACCTAGGCTGGTGGCCAGAATACCCAACATCTTGGACGGTGGAGTAAAGTAGGAGGACAGGGTGGCAAGAAAGAAGGGGGTAAAAAAGAAGCCGTAATAAGTAGAAGGAGCCGGAAAAGATGTTTTCATCGGCTTTAAAACAATAGACAACGGGTGAATTATGACCTCTTGATATAATTATGTTGAAAAGGTATTCCTTGCAGTAGAGCTTAAAAGACCACTAAAATTGGATTCCTGCCATACGAACAATCACATCTGTGAAAAACTGATCACCAGGAATTTAATTGTACTTTATCCCACAATAAACTCATAAAGAGGGAAATCATCAAAATTTCCTAAAAACCAGGAATAAAACACGCACTCTATATGCAAGTCAAATTACAACTCCCTTTTTAAAAGGAGCAAAGGTGATTATCTTATCAAAATGTTCTAGAAAAAGAGATAAAGCTGAATTCACCAATGAGGTAGCCTGGACAGAAGCATTACCAAATAAGGAGTAACCAATAAAAGGGTGTGCCCACAAACACTTCCATATGTGGAATGACTAAAATACGATAAACACACTGGAGAAAAACCTTTTAAGAAGGAAAATTTTAGGTTAAACGTAAAGTGAAATTGAACTGGGGAAAAGCCTTTTAAGAAAAAATTGTAACAAACTATTATTTCAAATTTAAATTATTTAATATAAAAAAATACATATTTCGAATACAAAGCATATACATATTCAAAATGAAATGACTGTGAAGAACCAGATAAGACCAAAACGATATCGACCTCTGCACATCTTCTTTCCATTCTGCACTTTTACCATTATTACGGATCTAACAACCTACATGACTGAAGTGCATTTAATTTTCAGTTTTGTAACTATAGCTTGAATAATGATACTGTACAATAAGGTGAATATATCATTAATTGTTCTTTTGATATACAAATGTTAAACAAAAATAAAAAATAATTGAGTGTCATTAACCTGTTCAAGAAAATGCGCATGTTTGAATTTGGTGACAGTTTAGAATAAACGAATATAATGAAAACATTTTTCACTTAGCTTTACAATAACTTTTAAAGATTGAAAATACTAAGTACTTCATATGAGAGTTGAATGTAAGAAGTCTCGATAAACAATTATAAGCAGTTTTATTAACTGACAGGGTTCACTATTAGAGATTATTAATTCGGACATCGTGTTTTCTATACCGAAGGTTCATATATACACACAGTATGTTTGTTGTAAACGATAGTATAGGAAATCCATTGATATTTTATCATTTTTTTCCCTAAATTTGTACCCTTGCAAATGTAAGTAGAAATTTTGGTATCAATCGAAAGAATAATTCATTTTACGTCAAAAATATATTAAACTTTATGAAGAAAACCAAAAACTATTTAGAAAAATACTTAAAAAGCTTATTGATTTATTGCTTTTGGTAATAAGCTATAAAGAAAAGCTGTACGCTGATTGGCCTAGCAGTTAACGCATCAGATTCGTAATCAGAAATCGCGGGTTCAAGCCCCATCTTCGTATACTTTTTTTTATTGTATTGCTTACTAATTATTATATTTCACAAATTCCATACACTTCAAATCTTCTATTTTCCTCTAACCCATGCTTTTTATATTATGACAATGAAGCGTATGCTTCTTAGTTCTGTTGGTACACGCATCCTTTTTCGACTTGTTCAAATCTTCTATTTTCCTCTAACCCATGCTTTTTATATTATGACAATGAAGCGTATGCTTCTTAGTTCTGTTGGTACACGGATCCTTTTTCGACTTGTTCAAATCTTCTATTTTCCTCTAACCCATGCTTTTTATATTATGACAATGAAGCGTATGCTTCTTAGTTCTGTTGGTACACGGATCCTTTTTCGACTTGTTCAAATCTTCTATTTTCCTCTAACCCATGCTTTTTATATTATGACAATGAAGCGTATGCTTCTTAGTTCTGTTGGTACACGCATCCTTTTTCGACTTGTTTATGTTGAAAAAGAGAAAGCAGGTAAAAGTTTTTAAGTCGGATACTGAGTTGCTTAGTATCTATCCACCACGGTTTGTAAAATCGCGTTCACCGACTATATATACACTAAAGTTATTGCATACATTACACACGTATGTGAATATGACCTCTAATCTAATTTCAATACCTAGGATTATTCCCGTCCAGCAGTTATTTCTAAAGTGTTTATTTTCTTTCTTATGCGAGAAAGGACTTTTGGAATTTTGGACTACTGTATCTTGTATGGGGGTTTAAATTGATCAATTGCTAGCAACACTGGACTACGTTGTATGGTATTTGTATCTTATAGTGAGGTTTTGTGCAAACCTGTAACATCTATAAGAAAAATTGGTATTCTATGCACCCCTCTAGCTTACAGAGTCTACATAAATCTACGGGTTTCCTTAAGTCTTACAGCTAGATACAGCCAACTTTTGACAACTTTAGATGGTTACAAGATTAAATATTGTTTTGATTTATTATTATTATTACATGGGGAAATCGGCTGTAATAGATAATGCGTATGATAAGAATTATTATTACGTAATTTGGAGATGTTATAATTGTTAATTCTGCTATTTTAATGCATTTAACAGGGTAAGATGTAATTATTAAACGAAAAATTGATGTGGTTAATAAAATCAATTGAAGTTGAACCGACCTGAGCAGACTCGGTTACAGACTGCTGTAAGTAAACGTACAAGCGGTACACTGTTATTCAAACGACCATAACTTGACTAATGCTTACTATTGTATATAGTTGGAAGTTTACCTATGAAACATAGTATTGCAAAACATGCTTAAGAAGTAACCAATCGTGGTTTATTCATTCATTCCTATAGTTCAATCAGAAATACATGAACTGAGTCATCACAAATCACGTGGCAGAGAATGTAAGATGTAAGATTCGAAATTACGTGCACATCACGCAGAATCTCAATCAGGGAATGCGGCTCTGGCTGTGCAGTTCCAGTCGACGGATTCCCAGAAATCGTCTACAGACCTACACTTAAGAGGCGTTGATGTGAATATATAGCCTCTCACGTTCAAGATAACTTCACCCTAACGGGTACGAAGTAGCTCCGAAACAAAGCTCTGTCAGGGGCACACCAGATCTATAACTGGGAAAGTCCCGCCACATTGGAGGTTGGATTCGATCGAGCACTGGTCCCAACTTAGACTGTGGGAAGGAACTTATAAAGGCAGGAAAGAGGGCTGGAGGGTTCTGATGTCCCTAACCTGGGCTGGAGGAATAGTCTTAATGCTGTACGAGGAACTTAGCCCCGTATGAAAGAGGGCGGGAGGGTTCCGGCAGGTGAGCACGTATTAACTTAATAGCTCCGGTACTAGCCTGGTGAGCTAGTAGAGGGTGAATAGGCAACCTCGCTCCGATCAGTGAGTAACTGGTAGCATTTGCTATGCAAATGCGCGCTGATTGTGCATATCTCAATCACTTCATCTTGGAAGGAATGCAGGGATTAAGTTATTAGAGGTGCCCCACATAAATAAATTGTTAAGTATCTCAATGATAAGATCAACAATAAAAGTCTAGAAATATTCAGTAGTGACATAAACTGATTTTAATTAACAAGAGAAGTAAAGTCAGCAATGAAAATATGTTTTAACAACGTGAAACTTGCGCTCTTATGTTATCCAGGGTCGTATTTGTTTATTCGAGTTTGATTGCGACGATGACTCATTCCTTGTATTTACGGTTGAACTATAGTACTGCTTCACGCAACCGATTACCACGTAAGAAATGTGACTAGACTAGATTTTTTGCATAGATCCATGCCTAAAACTCATCTTGCGTAAATAATCACTTAGGATGTTTATTGCTCCTTCAAGAAACTTCTAGATATCAATATTGAATTGAGCTTTTTGCTAAATTAACAAAATAGGATACGTTGCTTTATTTGTACATACACATTGTTCTATAAAAAACTATAACTAAAAAAATATGGTAAGAAAAGTTTTTTTTATAACAAATAGCCCCTACTTAAATTTTACAGAAGTTTACTCTTGTTTCGATTTCATTTTTTTAACTTACCTTGTACACCATAATCGCGGGATCAATTTGTTTACTATTTTCTAATGTGCTAGAAGAACCAGACACTTGGGAATGAAAAATATTTTTTTTCAGAAATTGAGAACAAAGAAGTTTCCCATATGGTGCATACTTTGTGCTGGTTACTGTACAACAAACAAAAGCAGTTTATGATCCGTTCTAGGCAAACATATTCTAGTCTGAGGTAAGTGTCCTTAATATTAAATATTCACACAAAGAAACAAATTGCTTTTAAAAACATTATTCATGTTTTGGCAGACACTTTTATAGTACTGTAATGGGGTTGAATTTTAATAAGCTTGTTCTGATTTTTTAATTTAATGGTTTTTTGCACCTTTTATAAAATATAAGAGATAATTTCGTCTAAATTGATTATTGGTAGTTATTGGCTACAAGGATATTATGAGGTTAGTTGGAACAAACAGCCCCTCTTAAATTTTAGTAGGGTTTGTACAATTTTTTGTTCGGTGAGCAGACAGACTCTCGAAAGGGCACCCTGGCTGGGCTTTTTCCGGCCAACTTAGCGTAATCGGCTATTAATATTTGGCAATCTCCCGTTTAGTTTCAACAATCTTTTGGTTACGATACCATTTAGTTGAGTTTATAATTTAATCCATGATGTGAAAATCCAGGGTTGTCAGCACCCGTTGTGTGTTCTGCTTAAGATAATTAGATGCACTAAAACGTCCAAAAAGTAAAAGTGTAACTCAGCCTTCTTCGAGAAACGAGAAAATTTGTTTTATCGAGTCTATTATCTTGATGATGGAAGTTTGAGTGTCCTTTTGGGAAATTTATAAAAATAATAAATAAGATTAGATAGTAAAGTCGAGGCGTTTCAGAGTTAACTTTTATAATTTTCTGAAAAGAGTTGTTGATAAAAGTGGACTCTAAGTTTCATTTTGATATCAGTTTTGGTTATCGTGCGGAAGTGACTAGATTTAGTAAAATATAAATTATATGTAAGTCAACGGATTTAAGAGTGAAAGTGATTGCATCATCCGAAGGTTCAGTCTTTTATAAGAAAAGTTCAGAGTTTAATTAAGTTCCAGCATCTTTACAGTGTTTGCTTTTTGGGTGGTGATTAGTTTTAAAGTGCCAAAATGGATTGCGGTTAAATCAAATACAAATGTATTAGGATAAAAGGATTATTGACAAACGTTCTTTCAGTAAGTTATTTTGAAATAAAATATGTTGAAAATCCAAAGAATTATAATAAAGCCGATTTAGTGAAAATGGTGAAAAAGTAGAAATGTGTTTAGATTGGGATCCCTAATAAGTAGAACATCGTAATGTTTTTAGGTTTTACATTATAATAAACAAACAAACATATTATAATTAAATTTTGTCGATGTTTTATTATATGAATTGACTTTACAATGTTACTAATGATTTTTTTAACTTATAATAATAAACGAAGTATGAAATTAATAATAAACATTTGCTACTACTTTGCACGACAATTGTTTGTGGTTCTTTTAACAAACTTAAAATAATAGCCATCAGATATTCTTAATTTAACATAATTCGGCTGAGAGTCTATTCCCAAATTTGAATTCCCATTTTTGCTTTTAAACAATAATAATAATAATAATCAATTAGTAAGTCTTTGGGATTAACACCCACGACTACTGAAAATAATTAGAATAAGTAAGGAATTAACGTAAATATTAGATATTACGATTTATTAGTTTATGGTTTACTTGGAGTTTTTTGATATAAAGAAGTTTAATAACAAATGGCGCCCAACAGGGGGCTCTATTAGTTTTTTTGCTTTCCAGTTATTCGTTTCTTAAGAGAATTTTGACGATATAAGATGAAGATAAAACGATAATTTAAAGGTATCTTAACCGCAGAAAACTTTAGATACCTGATAGATCTCTTCCTAATCAACAATCAATTGACGAATGTAATTACGATTAAAACCCTAGCTTACATTGCAATAGAAATTTGGTAACAGGTTACTTAGAAGTGAAACAAAACACAAACAATGAATAATATAAAATGATAAGCTCCTTAATTTTCCTCAAATACTCTTTACATTTAGTTACCCATTGTTACCTTTTTAACTGTAAAGCTGTAATAGCAAGATTTGCTAAACGGCCTATTAATAAAACTATTAACAAAATATCAACTTAACAATAAAAACCTTACTTAAAAGCGGTTGTTTACATTTTTAATTTTCGGTTATTACGCTTTTTTCAACATAACTTAACTTTTTTTTATAAAAGCACGGCGCCTTTGTTTCCGATCTTGAACTACTTTTGTAAGTTACCGAAGAGTGGAGTTTCAGTTTTAATGACGGACAGACAACATAATAGCTCATCTTCCCTTTCTTACAAAACCTGTCAGTCAAGAAGATTTCTTGCATTTCTGTCATATGGCAGACAACATACACTAAACGTTTTTAAAAAACAACAAGAACCGTTCGAAGTTACACATTTTAAAAATATAATAACTAAATCCATATATTGATTTTGATACAATTGAAAAGAAGTAGAAATAAATAATCTTTAATATCTTATATAAAATTAATAAATGCATATAAAAGTTGATTTCGTGAAGAAAGACAATGGAAATTATGTAACAATAGAGTGCAACCCCTTTTATTCTAAGAAAAAGCAACGTATTGTATTATACAATACGATTTAATTTCAATTCCAAGTACCGAATTGCATGTTTCAGTTACGTTTTATTAATTGGAATTGAGTGAGCATTCCTAATTAAATTGTTGAAATTTATGGTCTGATGTTCTTTTATTTTTAAATTTAAAATATTTGCGTCTGTTTTTATTATAGTAAGTATAATTTTTAAAGTTAATTATTGAATAATCAAAAAATTAAATATATATGGACTGGGCATCAGAAAGGTCGTTATAAAAAAATCATCTGCGCCATGTGTGCATTAAGTTCTTGATATAGTACAGTATATGCACGTACCTGTATATATACTGGGAGTGGCTTCTATGTAGTTATTATTTCCGTGTTTTAATGTGGTTGATTATAGATTGTTAATTTAAATAAGAAACAATAACTAGATAAAATCGTTTGATGAAATAAAAAGGTGAATGATTGAAGTTTCTTTAATAATAGTATATCTATACCTATTGCTTTCTGGTTATGGTGCAATGGTTATGCATGTTTTTTATGAAATTTTGCTTTTGGGTATAACTGATTTCGAAAACATCTATGAGTATTTTTTGCGTGGTTTTATTGGTCAATAATGGCTCGAAATATCAAATAAATATATGTCAATATAGAGAGAGAGAACCATTCCGATTAGCTGCTATAAAATTGTGAAGCACACTCTCTACTATCACAACATCTTTTTAAGTTTTTGGGAAATGTAAGAAAGTAAACTACATTTTTTATTTCACACTCCAAGTCCACTGGAAGACTCAACAAGTCATACCCTCCATTGCATGCTCCATGCCAACATACAGTATGTGAAAAAATAAAATTTGTTGTAAGACCGTTTCAGTGTTCGCTAAGCCTTTAGCATGTATTCAGAATGGGCGATTTTTTACATTTTAGTTATTTACTATATGATTATTAGCAATTAATAAAATTTCCATCACAGAATAAATTAACACTTGATTAATTTGAAGCACTTGTTAAATAATCACTTACATTTAATGAACTTTCTTAAAACTGTAAATAGTTCGACGTTTCACAAAAATAACATTAACCTCAGATTTTTGACATCGCTTTGTTTACATAACTTTAAACATAAGCTCAAATTACATTATACCCTCCAAAAGGTTGCGTGCTTCTTGAAAGATTAATTAGAAAAAAGTTTGTTACAAGAATGGTCATGTTTATATATAATTTTGGTGAAACAAATGAATGTGATACAATTATTGCATAAAACAAAAGGAACTAACTGACAAATCAATTTAACATAACCAAATTATTGTTTATAAATTTTAATCAACACAAAAACTGATTAGATAATCTTATAGATTAAAATTCCCAATCTAATGGTATAGTACACTTAAGTTTTCATTACAAGATCAACCCTCTTTTGAATGCCGATGACATCCCTATCTCCTTAAACCTTTAATTAACTTAATTACATAAAAATACCTTTTTCACACCTTCCTATTTTCACAAATTTAAACGTTATATCGTAACAAGCATTATCTGCATGTTTTTAGGCAGCAACAATATGAAGATTCAACCCAATGTCAAATACATCATGTATCATTCGCTAAGGAACTATGTAAAAATCATAACCGCCGATTTTTCAGTTTTTTGTACAATGTAAATGCAAGTTTAGTATATGGTATTCAAGAACATTTCATTTTTCTACATTATAATTACCCAGTTCATAAATTAGGTCGAGTTGCAGCGTACATTGTACAAAACCTGAAAAACCAAAAATACTTTTTATAGGTATTTTTGTTTTTTCATAAAATATTTTGCCATATCGTTCCTTAGCGAACGATCGCAACTGTGCGATCCAAACGAAACATAATTATATGTTGTTTAACTGATATCATTAATAAAAAGCAGCCCCCACATTTAAGATAGTTACAATTATGTGATAATGAAGCAGCTTTACAATCCTTCACAAAAATCAGTTGCCAAGAGCTGTAGAATTTTGAAATACAAGAAACTTATGCAACTGAAGAATCTCGTTATGAAAAGAAACATGAAAACACTTTTTTTTACTATTAAATGCTCATGTGAGGTATTAAATACTTGCATACCTCCCCATTACAATGCACCTTGTCTGGTTTAGGCTAAATCTTATATTAACTTTGTCCTTAACTTTGCAAAATTAGATAATCTTCTCCCACATCGTTAATGAACAAGGAAAATTAACTAAATTCTATGGCAAAATCAGTTTTCCAGATAATCGTTATCTAACTTATAGCGTACTAGCGTGCATGTTAATTATAGTTAACCATATTCAACTTCATGAAAAACAAATTTCTCAAAATTATAATTTTGATTTTGATTAATGCAATCAATCCAACATTTTTTGAGAATTTAAATATCGATGCACTCATTTACAGTTTTGTCACAACATAGCGAATGATATTCCGCAACAAATAGCATAAAAATTTAATTTCATCCCGTTTTTACTAAAACCACATCTCCCGCCCCCCGCACAGTTATTTTTTTGACAACAACTAAATTCTGCTTAATTTAGGGGTAGACTACAACATGAGCTAGGTTGGTACTTTTTACAAGGTATGTCAACCGAATGAACGATTTCAGTTTGTGTAAGTTTGTTTTTTAAACAAATCTGGAAACCTGAATTTACTCAAAATCTGTGCAGAATTTCGGACTGAATGTTTTAACCAAAGATTCTTAGAATAAAGTGTAGAATCGAATTTGTCTTATACCGACCAACTTTGGTATTTAACTTTTTTTGTAACTCTTACAGTTTCCATGATAAAGTACAGGGTCATTTTACGTGAGCCACTCTGTATATAGCTCTATAAAGATACCTTTAAAATTAGCTTTTCAAGTTGCTTTTATTGAACTTTTTAGTTTTTATATCGCATATAGGTATATGCGGTAAAACAACTTTTTTTTTATACTATACAAAGTCTTTATTAAATTATCCTTTCAAGTTTCCATTCTTCTTTCTTTTTTCGTCGATTTAACAGCCAGGGGTTTCGGATATCATCTTACATGGGCCACTCTGTATTTAATCTCTATAATTGTAAAATTTAATTATACGCAAAATATATTATATATAGCGACTTTTTTACAGCTTTTATTCAGTTTATAAGTATTCAGTCTATCGCATCCCGAACGTCATTCACTTTTGTTTTGACATGTGTCTTCATTGATATTTCTTCGTTCCATGGCTTTTGTTATTCCGTCTTTCCATCGAGTTCTCGGCCTTCCTCGTTTTTTCCTTCTATTTGGGGTCCATTCACAAATTGCCCTTGGCCATCTATCTTCCTGCATACGCTTCATGTGTCCATACCACTGTAGTTGTTTTTTTTCAATATTGTCGAATAAGATTGTTTCTACTCCCATTTTCTGTTTAATGGTATCGTTTCGTATTCGATCCATTATTGTCAACCTACAGCATCTTTTCCAATAATTATTTTCCATTGCGTTGAGCCTTTTTTTAAATGTTGGATTATTGTCCATATTTCTGATCCCTAAGTTGCACAGCTCTCTATTAATGATTTAAACATTTGAATTTTTGTTGTTTTTCTAATTTCGTTGTTCCATAGTAAAGAGTTCAGCTTACTTGTTATGGCTCGACCCTTTCCTAATTTTCCAAGTATATCCCTATCATCTCTTCCATCTTTTGTTATAATCACCCCTAGGTATTTATATTCTGTTGTATTTTTTATTATTCCCCGGTCTAGTATCCAATTTTGTCCTACAGTTCCAACTGATATACATTGCGTCTTCTCAGTATTTAATTCCAAGCCCCATTTACCATATTCTTCGATTAGCTTCCTAACCATATATGTAGCGTCTTCTATATCCTCTGCAAGAACAACTTGATCATCCGCGAATAATAATGTATATAGATTTTTCTTACCCATTGTTTAAGAGCTGAATTTAAATATAGTTTAAACAATGTGGGCGAGAGGCAACATCCTTGTCTCAGGCCTTTATTTATGTTGAAATAGGTTGATTGTTCTGTTCGTGTTTTTATACAGCTAGTGTTTTGTTCATAAAGCTTCTTCACTGCATTTATATACTGAGGATGAATCTCATTCTCCACCATTGCATTCCATAATTTTTGAATTGGTACATTATCATATGCCTTTTTTAAGTCTATGAAAACCAAATTTAATTGTCCTCCATGTGCTATAGTTTTTTCTATTATTTGTTTTAACACAAACAGATTGTCAGTGTCATCTTCCCGATCTAAACCCACTTTGTTCTTCAAGTTCTTTCATTTGTCTCTCTATTCTTGTTCTTAATATTCTGCCATACAGTCTCGCTGTGGATGCTATAACACTCAAACCTCTATAGTTTGAACAGTTTTCCTGTCTCCTTTTTTATATATGGAACTAACAACAGCCGTCTTCCATTCCGCGGGTATCGATTCTCCATTTAAACATTTATTAAATATTTTTGCCAAATATTCAAGTACTGATATCGGTGAGTGTTTAAGGAATTCCACAGGTATACCTCCAGGCCCCGGGGACTTATTATTTTTCATGGCTTTTAACCCTTTTTTTATTTCTTCTACAGTAATTTCTTCACATCGTTCCTCTACTCGTTCCGGTTTATAGTTTATATTATTGAAGCATGGTCTGTTTTCTGTTAATAGCTCTTGGTAATATTTTTCCCAATTTTTAAGTCTAATTGGGTCAATCGTCAATGTGTCTGTTTTGTTTGAATTTAGAGCCTTTATGGTTTTCCAAGCTGCTCTTGATTTTGAGCTTCCTAGTAAACTATCGATTTCGTTACATTTCCTTTCTCAGTAGGAGTTTTTTACTTTTTTCACTTCTTTTTTTTTACCATGTAACAATATCTTCTGTATGTCTTCCTATCTTCTGGATTCTTACTAGTCAACCATCGATGATATACTTGTTTTTTCTCATTGATTAGGTCCTGAATCTCTCCATTCCACCAATACACGTTTGATTTATTCCTATCGTCGCTAATTTCTCCTATGGCCTCTCTTGCTGATTGGTGCAAGTATTCTTTTAAGGTGTTGTACATTTCTACAGGCTGCCCTTCTATCTCGTTTTTCATTCTCTCTGCTGTTCTTATTTTAAATAAGAATTCAGTAGATTCATTATAGAAACTATTCAAATTATACCTTTGGTGTTTAGCTACCTGGTTCATATCTTCGTTTCTCTCTCGATACGCAAAATCAAAAGCAAAATAATATTTTACTTGAACATCAAAGCAAAAAGAAGTACAAGAATTAAATATATAAATGGAAAGATCGCAATTGGTTTTTTCAACATCTTCGATATCAAAGTGCTCGACCAAATCAGGACTATAGAGTCACTTTCTGTAAATTATTACAGAAATCCAGTCTGTTTTTGGACATTAAGGGTAGCAAATTTTGAATTATGAGATCTTTTTTGGATTTTACACTTAACTTCACGATTAAGCAATACGGTAGACATGCTCTGCCTTTGCAAAAGTCAAGTGAGGTATATCGTACCCAATGAAAATCAGTTTGTTCTCTAATCATTTTGTTGCTTTTTTGCGTACTTCAACTACATTAGTTCCTCCACTTTAGCATTTTTATGGACTTATTGTTTTTCTTCTCGTACTTATGGAAAATAGTGATTTTCCACCAGAAATGCGTACAGTATCCAGTTTTAGTTGTGTCTTCTACAATCGTACGACCAAATAATTAATTTTTTCACTTCGTGTACCTATTGAAAAATTCGGAAAAGATCATCTACAATATTATGGCCGTCACGTCCACCTATGCCCTTGTGCTACATAGCGCAATGTTTTTAAAGAACAAAATGTCAAATTAAAACCGGCGAAAAATCTTTTATGGTAACCGGGCTCAACACACTTGGGGATTAACAGTACTTCATGGAAATCCATAGAATAGATTCTTGCATTGACATTATCTGGTACAAAGCTACCCTGGTAATATTTTTCTTTGTCCTATAGCGATTTCAGTCTTTATTCAAAGGCATTCTATATAGATATCGGATTTTAGCAGACACAAAGAAATAAGCATAGATAGTAGTCTGCCAGTAGAGTTCGATTCTACAGAATCCTAGATGTTTAACATTAATGTCGTCGAACATAGCTTGAATTGTTAACTCACGGGGTATATACCTACTATATCTTTGGTGCATTCCCAAGTAGCGTCATATGCTGGGTGTCTTGATTAACAGTCTCCACACATAATCATTCGAACAATCTTCTGGCCTTGGTAGTGAAACTAAAAGGACTCGGTATATTTGGACCTCTAGTTTGGGAAATCAGTATTAGAACCTATGTGCTGGTACCAAAAATGACGTCATCATGGATTTTTAAAAGAAACCATTATGTTTTAAGTACTAAAATCGACAGAAAATGTAGTTCTGAATATAAAAGTATTGAGGTACCACACATCTAAGACGCATAATAACGGAGCTAGAACCAATTAATGGGTTCTGTACCGTTTAACAGTCTATGCTCAATCATTCGGGCATTATTCTGGCCTTAGCAATGGAATTAAAAGAACTCTGTATGTTGTACTTTGTATATTTCGACCCCCAGTTTATGAAATCGGTATAAAAACCCATTTATTTGTTGGATTTTCTTAAAAGAAACCATTAGGTTTTAAACATGAAAATCGATAGCAAGTGTGATTTTGAATAAACGAAAATCTTTAACTAAAAGGTTTTGAAACTTTATTTTAGTATTTCTAGACGGTGAAGGTTTTCAGAACTAAATATTCTTTCAAACGTACTTATCGTTGATTGAAGAGTTTAAAAGGGCTAACTTTAGACAGTTAAGGTATTATTGTTTGCTTGAAGTCCATTAGGTTAGCAGGCTCACTTAGGTTAGATTTTTGAGGGGTTTGGTCGGTTTGCATGCTGTAAAGATCAAACGTCGAGCAGTTGTAAGTCAATAAAATTAGCTTCATTTAGGTTAGAACTTCTTTATAGTTTAAGGTTAGCATATGATCGTTTGAGTAGAATGGCTATCTTAAATCCATTTAAGTTAGATTAGATCCATTTAGTATAGATTAGGTTAGATGTGATTAGATCAGGTTAGATTCCTTCTCATATAGTGAGAAGAAAGAATGTTGTGTTAGAAATTGATGATAACCCTACTGTCACATACTCTTACGTAGATCTTGGCTGTGTAAGGGCTGTATGCTGTATGGACACTCCTTTCTCTCCTATACTATTCTACCTCACAAATGCCACAAAACGCAACTATTATTAAATCATTATTAATAAAACTGGTCTATTTTATAATAATGTCGTCTTACAACTTTAATGTTGTGGAAAACTCAGAAAAGTGCTTCTTTTTGAGGACGAGAAGGTCCAGAAACCACCGAAACGATATATATAAATTATTTCCTTATTGAGTCTCTTTTTACTCCCTGACACCTGGCCTATATGTAAAAGGGTAAAAAGTAAACGTAACAGTTACAATATCGAACATGAGTTTAGATAGAGAATGTTTCTAGCTTTCTAGAACTAAGATTTTTTTCTAATAGCTAATACTACTTTAATTAGATATAATTTAAATAGCTGCTTATTCTTTATTTTATTTACAGATGCTGACAGTTTCAATGTTATTAATGATAAATTAACTACATGTTTACCGTTAACATAACTGAAACACCAAATCATGTATGCTAATTTGGTACCAATACCACAAAATACGCAATCAGACTAGAAATGTATAAAAGTCATTGCTTATTACACGTTATTACTTATTAACTGATTACACGATTTCCACAGGAAATGTACCGTAAAAGGAATTTCAAAAATAAAAGCAATAATTTTTCAAAACCAACCAACCGTTTTATCTCTTAATATATTCTGTAGAACATAAAAATAAATTTTTCTTATTCTTTGATATTTTGCCAAATTGATGTTCTCCCTTAGTGTAACAGTTTTATTACATCGTTTGAAGTTGATTTTGAAACATGGACTTATTATATGTAACTAATTTAGAATAAGTTTATGAAAAAATGACACTTTTGATGTCCATCTGGAAATCTTCAAAAAATATTGCATAGGTAGTCTTTAAAAACAAATACATTATTGTTAATAAATCTATATTTAATTTCTAGTTTTTTGCATTAACTACAATTGTACAGTACATCAATTACCATCTAAGAAAGAATTTACTTGATAGTCACTAGAGTAATCAATGCTGTTGTAAAGCGTGATCATAGAAGTTAAATGGAGCAAAACTGCCAAATCAAGCTGCAATATTCTTTTATTGTACAGGGTGTTCCATGCAAGATGATCATGTACCTTATCTTGGATACTCTAAGAGTTACGAAAAAAAGTTAAATATCAAAGTTGGTTGGTGTAAAACTAATTTTAATTTTATAATGGATTTGTATATACAGGGTGAATCATATTACTGTAGCTACTATCAACTTTTTTATCTTTAATTAAGGACTGGAACGGGAACCCAAATGAACCGGAATCGAAACCCTTACTAAAATCCGTGTTAATATTAAGATGAGAAACCGAACCGTTATAAATTTTCGAAAGAACCGCTGTTTTTCGGTTCCACATTTCGGTTCTATTGGTAAATAAAAAAAAATAGTTCAACATTCTCCAGAAATTCTACCAACAGCGCTACCATTTCTTACTAAGTTGATGTTGATACTAGATCTACTTCCACTAGTAATTGACCAATAGTCTATGAATTGATTAGTAGTCCTGAATATTTCCAAACAAATTTCATCTTGACAAAAATCTACAATAACCGCGTTTGATACTTCACATCTGTTTACTCCAAGAGCTCAGTTTCTATGGTACTCATTGTTGTAAATAATTGTAACTGTAGCAACAGTGCTTTCAAAGTAAAAAGATTTGGAATACCGAACCCAACAAATATGTTTATCACCCATGTTATAAACAATACTTTAACCTAACATGCATCGACTGTCAGTTATCAAGGTCATATTTGTTTGGAAATATTTGGAACTATATACCAACATAAAATATGACGCAATTACTTTTTCCGTTTATTGACATATACTACCTATTTCGTTGGTGTTCTGTGTTTGTTGATTTGTTTATTTGTTACTCACTCGTAAACGTCATTTAATGTAACAGAACAAAAACAACGAAACGTTACTTTTACGAGCTACGGACTTGTAAAACTGACAGTTGACCTGTAAAAGTTTTACAAGTTAGTAGAATATGACATTTATAGACCAGTTGTCATAATAACATCTACGTCTACGCACACTTCACGGATCATAAAATTATTTAAAAAGTGTCACATATTGTTGTCATTGTTAGGACTAGGACCAGGTTTTATAGATAGAATAAATGTTGTGTGTTGTTTAGGAATGAATAAAAGATAAAGTATTGTACATTATACGCAAGGTTACTTTTTTACTGGCTCCAGAAGGAGACAGGCTCGCCTGTTGGCTCGCCAGTCATTTCCTTCTATCGCCAGTAAAAACAGGTTTACCTTGCTAATAATGTAAAATACTATTACCTGTTTATTAATGAATCCTAGAAATAAAGTGTATGGTAAATAAAATAATAACCATGGGGATAAGTAAAACACATCCAATTCACGATTATTTTGCTTATCATAAATTGAGAGAGGTACATAGTTATTTGCACAACAATAATTTTATTTTTACGTTATAAATAATAGTTATTTACGATAAGTAACACTCGTTTCGATGTTCCGGAATCGGCTTCTTCCCCGCCTCATCCGTAACATCTTACTCGACTGTAAAATGCCATTTCCAGGACGTATGACGTAATGCGTTTTATTTCATACTGCAATTATTGGTTTAATTTAAAAAGTTATATAAAATAAATTTCAGAATCTAAAATATGGACATCTATGAACACGAGCATCTATGGCAACTATTAGTCAAATTCAAAACATAGAACGAGTGTCCATGGTACTAAAGTATTGTTCAGTTGATTTATTTTATTTGAGTCCGATAATAGTTATTTACGTGACAAGCTTTGTAAATTAATCTTTACGGGCGAGCTGGAAAGTTTGTGGGGCGAGCGACGAAGGAGCGAACCTCCATAATCCCGCGAGCCCAGTAACGATTAATTGCAAAGCGTGTCGTACGTACAAACTTTTATTTCCACCTTCACCAGCATTTTTTTATGAAGTGTATATTTTTTATAAAAAGACATTTTGGAATCAAAGGCGGTAGCACAATTTATAGCTAGTCGTTGACATGGTGCTTTTTGTTGATGAGCATTATACAGTTTTACAGGGCTGTTGCTGTAATTACTCATTTACTTAGCTACATAATGGTCTGTAAAGTGTCATTTACATAGAAGGGGGAAATAAAAGATTTTACAATCATACTAGACCGTAAAATCGAATTTTCCGGACTGTAATCGCTACCGTAGACATGGATAATGCGATACAGTATGAAATAAATGTATTTTCAATAACAATTTGTGTACATTGTAATATACGTAGAATAAAATACAGTTTGCTATAAAAAGGGAATTTTGCTTCCGGAACCTAAAAAAATCCTGGAACCGGAACCGGAACCTTAATGTTTAGAAAATTAAAATTGGAACCGGAACCGAAACCCTTATTTTGAATTTCCAAGAACCGGAACTGGAACCTATATTTGTAAAGGGTTCCAGTCCCTGTTTTTAATAGTAACAAAATAATAATAACAAAAAATAATTAACCAATGTTAAAATATCGAGATAAGCCGGAAAACGCTGATAACTTTAAAAAACGATTCACTTTTAGATAGAACATATATACATGAGTTGGCAGGGAATCAAAGACTAAATCACATAAAATTTAAATATACCCCATAAATATGTCCCATTTGAAAAAAAGGTGAGGTTTTCCTGTTCAATGATTTATATTTTTGTTCTGTCAGATTGAACATCCTGTATAAAATTCAGTAATAAATTTATGTAGAACCGCGGATTTAGATATTTATAAGCGTCGTGTATTATTATAATCGTTTAAATGTAACTTGCACTAGGTAAATTTATTTTTTTAGAAAACTTGGAATTTCAAAAAACACAGAAAAACTGAATTCGCTCAAAAACTGTGCAGAAATTCGATGTATACATTAAACAAGCATACATAGAATCGAAAAGTATACAAATATACAGGGTGTGTAAATAAGAAAGTTGTTAGTAGGCATAGCAATATGACTCACCCTGTATATACAAAACTATTTTAAAATTAAACTTTCTTTTACACCAACCAACTTTGATATTTTAACTTTTTTAAGAGTTTTAAAACTTTAAAATAATAAGAGAGAACGAGAAAAAATTAAATACCTTTGGTTGGATAAAACAAATTTAAATTTTATAAAATTTTGTATACATACTTAGGGCGAATCCCTTGCTATCAAAGCTCGGATTAATTTTAGAATCGATCTGGGCAATGAAAGAAACAAAAAAGGTTCTAGATATTAATATCTAGAACCTTTTTCTAAAATAAATAACTATTATTTAATTAATTAAATAATAGTTATTTATTTTACTAGTGGAACAAAGGCACTATTAACACACGAATGCGTTGAGTTGCACGACGAGGGCGTTAGTACGAGTCGGGTAGAGCATGAGTATGTTAATAGGTCTTATCACACGTATTAAGATACAACTTTTTTATATACGACTGTCCATAATTGAAGGAAACTGTATTATTTGATATGTTGAAACAGTTTTTGGACGTACAGTTGCGATTCGCTAAGAAACTATGAGAAATTCGTGGTAGCCGGTTTTTCAGTTTTTTGTACAATGTAAATGTAGATTAAAAGACAGTTACATACTTATGTTTGGTTATATATTAAAACAAACAAATAACATAAAATAATATTTAGATCTTCGTAAAGTTATTACTGTTATTTAATATTTAATTGCAGCACCGTAATGCTAAAATTACTTTTTGCAGGCGAGACCTCATTGATAATACTGTACGGTTTATAACATCCTGATTCAAATTTTGTCATTCATTGTCTATTGCTTCCCATAATTCTTCAACATTACGAAGTTCAAATCCTTTTGATCGTAAACTATTCACGATATTTCCCCAGACATTTTCAACCTGGTTAAGATCTAGATTTCGCGCTGAAAATGATACACTGCAGCATCATTTGCATTAAGAAACACGGTAATTCGGCCAGCTTTATGGACTGGACAATGGTCATGTTGCAACATAAAATGATCACCATATAATAAATTTACAGATGGTAACATCACATTTTCTAAAATTTCTTCATAAGCTTCACCCGTAAAACGTTCACCAATTCTCCAACATACTCCAGCACTTAGCCACGCCCATACGTTTGTCAAAAATATTCTACTTCCGCGATTTTGTTGAACATATTGCTCAACAAATCGGCTATTGCTTGGTCGTCATACATTAACTTTTTCATTTTTATAGGATTGAAACACCTTTTCATTGGAAAATATTATATCCGTCAAGAAATCATCTTCATACCTTATGGACTGGTTAGCAAATTCTAGTCTGCGTGCTTTATGATCGCCACTGAACCCACATTTTGCAGCAGATATTCTGCATCTCAAACCCCTTTCCTTAATACATCGTCTTGCTACAGTGATGCTACCTGGAGAATTTGTTTCTGCTACAGCCTTTGCTGCCGAATAAAAATGATTTTGTTGAACATAGTTTATTAAATTTTTTGTAGCTTCTTCATCTCTAACTCTTCTTCCAAAGTAAATTCTTCTATTTAAGTGTCCTTCTTCTCTCCATTTTTTGTAGTTATTAAAAACTGAACTTATATGAAAATGATCTGCGACCCTTTTCAAAGACCATCCATTCTCCAGCAATGTTATTGCAGAAAATTATTTAAGTGTCTTGGCACTGCGACATATTTGAACATGTCATCTATAAAAATAATAAGTTGACAGTGATGTCAAGGAAAAAGGTAAGTTTACAGCATGTTATATTCATCGTTCCTTAGCGAGTGATCGCAACTGTACATCATTACATTTTTTAGTTAAAATCAGAACAGCTTAGAATTCGAAGCCATAGTAACCAGGCAAATTTACATACTGTAAGTTATACTTATATATACAAATAAATATAAATATAAGTTAACCGACAGTACGACAGGGTGGTTATAGTGGATTATATCGCTTAATAGAGTTAAGTCGAGTTTGCTCCGGAAAGTACTCGGATGGGTAAACCACGAGCACAGTGTACTTGCCTACATGGCTCCGCTGCTCTGGTTCGTCTCACACCCACATATCCACCCTGCGGTTCGGTGCACCCGGTACCTCGACACCAAAAGGTATAAGGGGTTAAAGATTATGTCTATATGTTTTTTCAAAGACCATCCATTCTCCAGCAATGTATTGCAGAAAATTATTTAAGTGTCTTCGCATTGCGACAGATTTGAACATGTCATCTATAAAAATAATAAGTTGACAATGATGTTAAGGAAAAAGGCAAGTTTACAGCATGTTATATTCATCGTTCCTTAGCGAGTGATCGCAACTGCACATCATTAAATTTTTGATTTAAAATCGGGACAGCTTCGAATTCGAAGCCATAGTAACCAGGCAAATTTTCCTTTTATTTATTTTTACTTTGGGGCGTTTTTCACGAACTTTTTCAGAGATTTGTGGTAAACAGACATTTGTGTACCAATCGGCAGTAACGGTCCCAAGCAGTATTTTTAGTCACCGCTACGTACCAGCAACCACCAGTGGAACTATAAAGTTTTTGCCGTTAGTCACAAGAACGTAATTGCTACGGTATTGTTACGTGCCTGGAACCAAAATGGGGAACAATTCTAGGGTAGCAGATACGTTGCAGTAACCCTTCCGGAACTTGTCCAGCTACCTTTAGGCTACGTAGCTGCAACGTGGCGGCGTAGTAATTGCAACTTTCGTGGAACTTTTTTTCTCTTTGACACATCGTGTCGCGTCGTTGTTCTCTCTTACTCTTGCAACTTAACAAATATTCTTTCACTTTCTCTACTAATGCCGCGGTCTTGTCACAAAATGGATTACTATTTTATTTGTAATACGTACATAATACATAAAGAGATGAAATGTTTCGTTATTTTGTCAATCTAGCATACCAAAATTATAAACCATAGCAACTTTTCTGTTAAATGCGATGATGATAGATCGAAAAATAACAACGCGCCTTCTTTAAATATATTTTTTAATAAAAAAATGTCTCGAATAAAATATGACATAAATACTTATAAATTGATAAACATGATAGAAACCATTTTTATTTTATTACAAGGCACAATTTGACATCGATGTGTTATCTTTATTTAGAGTTATAGTAAAAGACTTTTTAACAATTGCAACAAATTGCAAATTGATTAATAGCCTTCAACATTTTACAAGTAAATATTGAGTTGTTTTGAAAATGTCACCTTAAAGTAGTATTAGCTGTAAAATGTGTGTCTAAAGTTTGTGTCGCTTTATAAACAGTAACGGGAACTAAACAAATTCTACTTCCAGGTTGTTGTTACCACGAACTATAAAATACGGTTTCCGTAGCCACTTTCTAGCTCCTAATGTCACTGCAAAATTCCCATTGGAACTTAACCTCAAATTTAAACGTCAATCGTAAACAAACAACCAATATTTTTATACTGATTGCTACTTAATAACAATTATTATTTAATTATGGATCATTTTAAAGTTGTAGCGACGAAAGAAAAAATGGGAATATATTTCACCCTTGTTTACTACATGATGGTTTATCAGTGATCTCATCCCTATTTTTTTCTATTTTGTATTGTAAACAGTTGATTTTGTTTCCACTGATTTCACCTAACTGCTGTTCTAATTTTCTATAAAAGGTGGACGTATATCTAAAATTCTTTTTTTTCTTATTGCATTTGCCTTTGACATTTTTATTAAAAACTTCCAAAACTACTACCACTGCGAAAACACAATTAACCTCCAAATTCCAAACTAAAATTACTTTCAAGTGATTCTCCTGGGTAGCATAAACGTAAGTTTTACTTTCAATGCTACTGTATAGTTCAGTTACTTTAAAGGTTAAGCAATGGTTTCAGACCAGTGGCAGGAACTTTCGGTGCTACTTTAAAGTTTTAAAAACTTAAAAGTAGCTTCTGGCAAGTTACTGCTACAATCATAATATCACTTAAAGTTGCAACAACATTAAGGTAATTATACTAAGTAGCAATACCGTTCCCCATACTTTAAAAAGCTACTTAGAAGTAATGTAACTACATAGTTCTAATAAATAGTAGAAGTAACTACATAATTACTAAAATATTCCAAATTGAAGTAATTAAACCTATACAGTCATAAATTTAGTTGTAGTTACGTAACAGCTACTCAATCAAAGTTCCGATCTCAGTTACCGCTACTTAGATGCTGCTTGGGGTACGTCTATCTTCTAATGCTATAGTAGCAATATGACCCGTTTTAGAAAAAGAAACTAGCAATCACCTTCTTACCAACATTGCAAATTCTTCGAACTTTTGTAGGCTTAGGTTCGGTTCGAAAAACCCATTGAGCCGATTGACTTTTCTTTTGAGGATCATAACAATAAATCCAAGATTCGTCAGCAGTGACGATATTCCAAACCAAATTTGAAGTGCCACCTTGGAATTTTTCCAGAGTTTTTCTGCACCATTCAATGCGTTGTTCTTTTTGATCGGGAGTCAGTTTATATGGAATCCATCGACAACAAAGTTTTTTCACTTCTAACTGTTGATGTAAAATGTTTTGTATTTGACTATACCAATGCCCAATGTCGCCCGAATAAATTCATAAGATGTCCGTCGATCTTCTTCAAGCATTACTCGAACAGCGGCAATATATTCATTAGTAACAGCAGTGCTAGGGCGTCCTTCGCGAAATTCATCACTAAGAAAAAACCGGTCTCTTTTGAATTCGCTGTACCAAATATAAATTGTTGCCTTAGACGGGGCTTCTTCGCCAAATGCACTTCTAAGCCGATCTTCATATTGTTTAGGCGTTAATGACGATTTAAAATCGTAAGAAATCATAACCCGGAAATGTTCTCTAGTCAAATTCATTTTTGGGCGAACACACAATCTTTAAATTATGATAATTAAAAAACTGTTAGAGCAAATCGAACAAACTAAACGGCAATCAACTAGCAAAACATTAAAAAGTAGCTGTCAACTAAAAACAAATTTTATTCGTTTTTAGAAACAGTTCCCCTCGTATACCCAATGGGCGTTCATGGCCTGTAAAAGGAGACTTATTATTATTATAACTTTAGTTTACAGCTTTTTTTCGTAACTCTTACAGTTTCCAAGCTAAGGTAAGAGTCATCTTGCATGAGACACCCTGTACGCCTTTTTTGCAGAAATAATGAGGCAGGTGAAAACTATTATACATATTAATTCGTACATTATACTGGTCAGGCCCGTAGCCAGAATTTTCTTTCGGGGAGAGGGGTGTTAACATATTAAATCAAATATAATTATTACAAAAAATTCTTTTATACAATAAAATAAAAAATTCGCATGTATGCTTCGGAGGGGGGGTTCAGCCCCATGAGCCCCTCCCCTGGCTACGTGCCTGATACGGGTCGAAAAATGTTAAATAGTGTACAGAATATGAAATACAGGTTGTTCTTTATGTGCTGTGTGGTTATGTTTTACCATAATATCATTAATCTTGCAGAAAATCTTCATTTTTAATAATTTATTGTAAAATATTGTATGGAGCATCCATTATTTACAGCTGCCTAACTATTTTTCACGCTTTTATGATAAATTCTAATCTCTGTTACTTACAAGTGGCTTGTACTTTCCAAAATAGCAGGGGGTCATTTTTTCTAAATACTGGGTCTTTTAAGCTGTTTTACTTTTCTTATGTAATAATAACATTTTAATCATGTAATCGCCATGTTCCATAAATTTCCTCATATCTAATAGAAATAATTTCTCCTTTTCAAATGCAAATCAAATCCGTAAAACTATTCAGTATAATCTTTAAAGGTAATTCTAACACGTCACACTACACACATCTCGCGTGCGCAAGGTCTATTTTGACGTTATTTTCTAATCACAATACGGCAAAAACCTTTTAGCGGTACTTATAACAGCCAATGCCACGTTACTATGTATCTAGAGGAATTCTCTCTTTTTAAACAATAAATATACAACGCAAGTGTTTCAGCCTGCTGTCTTGTTGTTATAGTAAAAAGTCGCGCGCTGGTTTCTTCTTCAGTATGTCGGGTGAAGAAATGAAGCGACACGACATCAATACCCTCCGGCACGTGCGTCACCACCCACACTGAACTTTATCGACGACGATCTTAGGAATTTTTTAATGTCGCTATTATATACATCCCGCACAATACGTCTGAGACTAAAAACCTTGACTTGGCATTTACTATTTTCTTTTTATTGCGTTATTATTATTATGATGGCCAATGCACAAAAATAATATGCATTAAATTATATATAAAACCTCAAAGAGCACGCTTTAACTTGTTAATATACTGGGTGTTAAAAATGGTTGGATAAAAATAATCGTGTTTTGTAGTAATTAGATCGGAATATTCTAAATACATCGTTATTGTGTGTAATAACCGACTATTTTCACAATATTTATCATAGAGTTTTTACATTATGTTACAACAGTAACTGCCGATTAAGTAGCATTATTATATTTTTGTACTCTACTTTAAATAACAGTAATAGTACCTACTATAGTCTCGCTGACAAATGAAGGATTTAAATGAACGCGTGCACATCAGCTGTGAGAACATTACGATAAGCTAAGAATGTAAGCAGAGTATTGTGTTACTAGAGACGTTTTAAAAAAGTCAGTAGCGTACGTTCGGATAGTACTTTTTAACATTATGTAAATTTATCATTGTTGAAGTATCTATTCAACCTTAATAACGATTTATAATTAAAAATCTCATTACGTTTTAAATGGCATAGGGTAATGAATACATTTAAAGAAAAGTAATTGCAAAAATTTTAACTATAAATCGTTAAAAGTAAAAAATAGGGACTCAATCAATAATCATAACTACACAAAATCATAACTGGTGTTAATTTACATTTTTAAGTGCATAAAACTGATACTAAATGATGGCAATCCTTTTTATATATTAGGAATCGTAATGTATAATAATTTACCAATTTCAAATAACCAATAAAACAATTAATGTATAAACAATTTGTTACTGTTGTAAAGGAATTACTTAACTATTATAGTAGTTCTTAAGAATTTTTGTTTATAACAATATTTCTGCTTTCATATGTTTAATTTAATTTATATTTTTTGCCGTTTACTTGCATACATGTTACATAGAAAACAAAAATATGCCTAACTGTGAGTCAAATAGTATTTTATAGGTGGAATGAAATAATTAAACTTGGACGTTAATAATAATTGTTCTTATAGTATAAATTAATTTCATTTTCCCTATTTTGTACGTGTATTCGATTATAATCGAATACAACATTAAGCATCAATGTTGGCCTTCGTAAAGGACATTTTGTGACGCTACTGAATCATTCCAGTTTATCAGTTGTTTCTGTTATCAGATACATTTTTCGGGTCGACCACGTGATCATGAGGTGGACACTGCGTGATTTGAGATGCTTTTTACAATTCTGCCCTCGTGATATCGGTAATCTTAAATCCTTCATTTGTTGGCGAGACTATAGAGAAGCAGCACTACTCATATAGTACTTTCGAAGGTCTGTATATTTTTATTAGATTAATTATAACAATTTGCTGAGCAGGGCTATGGCCCTCGCTATAAACTACGTGTCCATTTACATCAGTGATTCCCAAAGTGGTCTATATCGACTCCCAGGGGTCGACGACGACCTGCAAGGAGTCCATGTCAGCGAAAAATAAATTGGGGGTCCATGAAACGAAAATGGGGGTCAACGATAGTGGATCTCATATAAGCAGATCGTGGCATTAATTTTGGCATGAATAATCCACATACACAGATAGTACTTATTTACTTACATAATACTACCTTAATTTGACCCACTAGAGTCTAGAGGTTAGCCACGAAAACAATATATGTGGGTTCGACGCCTGATGAGGAAAGGAATTTTCATTTCTGTTGAAAACGGGTCAAAATCGGTTTGCGAGCCTTAAATTAAAGTGAGTAGCACTATACCAGCTGTTAAAAGTTGATGAATTTGCAAAAAATCAGGTAAGTCTACCCAAAATCGAAAAACATGGCAAGTGGTCCACGAGACAAAAAAGTTTGGGAACCTCTGATTTACACCAACAAATTCAAATACTAAGGTATATACTAAATAACTATACGCTGGCAAAGGTTCTTCGGACGCCCTGTGGCCAACATATCACTAACACGTCCCTAAAGTTAGCGAAGCCCATACAACAGAATAACAGAGAAGCATATGGGGAATTAAAGGCTAATTAAATGCCCTATTTTCAAATTCAAGGCTCATCTGATTTTTCTTTAAACCACGGGCTTCACTAGCTTTAGAAAAAAGTTAGCGGGGCCCGTAATAAATATCAAACGTAGAATGTCCAATTAAAAAAAGTAACCTATGGAGAATTAAAGGCTAATTAAATACCCTATTTTCAAATTTAAGGCTCAGCCAATTTTTCTAAAACCGCGGATTTCGCTAGCCTTAGAAAAAGTTAGCGAAACCCACATCAAAAATCTAATGTAGCATGCGCAATTAAAAAAGTAACCTATGGAAAAGTAAAGGCTAATTAAATGCCCTATTTTCAAATTTAAGGCTCATCTATTTTTTCTAAAATTGCGGATTTTGCTAGCATTAGAAAAAGTTAGCGGAATCCACATCAAGAATCTAATTTAGAATGCGCAATTAAAAAGTAACCCGTGGAGAATTAAAGGCTAATTAAATGCCCTATTTTCAAATTTAATGTTCAGCTAATTTCTCTAAAACCGCGGGGTTTGTTAGCTTTAGGAAAAAGTTAGCTGAACCCGTACCAAATATTAAATGTAGAATACACGATTAAAACAATTTATCTATGAAGAATTAGAGGCTAATTAAAGGCTAATTAAACTCGAAAACTCTAAAACTCGGACTTTTACATATACGAGGATGGTCTGAAAAGTTTCCGACCTTAACGTGAAGATGGCAGCACTGGTGGCCGGAAAAACGGCCACATTTGCAGAAAAAAAAAATCCTGTTTCACCAAGACAATGCGCCGTCTCACACCTCCGCGGTTGCCATGGCGAAAATCCACGAATTACGGTTTGAACTGCTTGACCATCCTCCTTACTAACCAGATCTAGCACCAAGCGACTTCTTTTTGTTCCCTCATCTAAAAATTACGCTCGGAGGACAGAGGTTTTCGTCAAATGAGGAGGCAATCACCTTCGTGAACAATTATTTTGCAGAGAAAAACGCTGAGTACTATTTGGACGGGTTAAAGAGATGGGAGCATAGCTGGGAGAAGTGTGTAGACTTACAAGGAGACTATGTAGAAAAATAAAAATAAATTTAAAGAAAAAATGTCTTGTATCTTTGTTAGGTCGGAAACTTTTCAGACCACCCTCGTACATCATTAAAATCAACTAGAGACCGTTATTAAGGAGTCTATTCTGGGGCGTTAATTTAATTTAATTCTCCATAGCTTGTCTTTCTCAGTTCTGCAAGCTACCATTGGATTTCTGACACGGGTCCCGCATACTTTTTCTAAAGCTAGCGAAAGCTGCGATTAAAAAAACTATAACTGAGCCATAAATTTGAAAACAGGGCATTTAATCAGCCGTTAATTAGCTTTTAATTTTCCATAGGTTGCTTTTTTTAATTGCGCATTATACAAGATTTTTGATGTGGGTTTCGCTAACTTTTTCTAAAGCTAGCAAAACCCACGGTTTTAGCAAAATTGGCTAAACCTTCAATTCGAAAATAGGGCATTTAATTAGTCTTTAGTTCTCCATAGGTTACTACTTTTAATTGGGCATTCTACTTGTGATATTTGGTACGGGTACCGCTAACTTCTTTCTAAAGCTAGCGAAGCCTGTGGTTTGAAGAAAAATCAGCTGAGCCATAGATTTTAAAATAGGGCATTTAATTAGCTTTTAATTTTCCATATGCTTTTCTGTTATTCTGTTGTATGGGCTTCGGTAACTTTAGGGACGGTCACTAAGGCAACATTTGCCAGCTCAACAAATTTATCCACAACATAATGTAACATATTATGTACAACCTTATAACACTGTACAAATGACAAACCAAGCTTTTAATCAAACATCGCATCCGCTATTATTAAGTTTTTCTGGAAATCAATGGCAGTCAGGTCCAACAAAAAACGAAGTAGGTTACTGAAACACAAACCGAATCTGAAACCTATTACTGGTTAGGTGAGTTAAAATCAACCAGCAGCCGATATGATAACCTTGAGGAGAAAACATGGATTCGGATAATCAAACTAATAATCAAACTAAGCAGAAGAATAAGGAACCAAAACCACCATCCATATTTTTTTAGCAGGAGTAAAGAATATCAAACCATTAAAATTAATAGAGCTACTGGAAGAGCAAGTAAAGAACACATACATATTCAATTAAATCATTTAGCATTGACCATGTTAAAATACAGCCTTTGGAGAATGTAATATATAACACCCCAGTAAGCAGACTGACGTCATTGTAACGTCGAGTATTGGTCAGTCATTACGTCATTTTCACCTTTGAAGTGACGTTATAATGATGTTAATAAGACGGGTGCAGCCCAAAGACATCATTTTACTACGTGAAAAAGACGTTGTTCTATGTAAAAAACCTCATAATGATTTAAATAACGTTTTATTGACGTCTTAATGACCAACTTATTTCTACTTCTGCAAATAAAACAACTTCAATAATCAAACAATTCTTTTAATGCTATCCCATTCAGAATCAATTTCTACAATTGAAATATGTATTCCAAATATGTAAATTAGAAAGTAGAATAAATAAAGATTTATTATTTATTATCAATTCTAGATTCTAGTGTTACTCTTTCTAGTTTTTCTTGTATAGCCGTTTAATAATCTCGTTATACATCTTCTCTCTGCAGTTATTCTATATAATAGATGTTTCTAACTCCTTGCTTCTTTTTTTCTTGACTACTTGGAAACTGTTGCTCTAGCTTTACGTTAAGTAGAAAATGATCGCTTCCTATCTCTGCTGCTCTTTGCGATCTTATATCTTTAATCATTGTCATATGATTATCTTCTAATAATAGGTGGTACCTATATTTGATTTGTGGTTTTCCCATCTGGGGATATCCACGTACCTTTATATATTTCTTTTTAATTTAAATAAGTAATTTTGACTTTTAGTCTTCTTTGTGCTGTAAAATTGATAAGTAACTTTCTATTTTTGTTTGTATCATCATGTTTGCTGTTGGTTCCTATTATTTTTCTATGCATTGGCATCTCCCAATACGATCTTTACATCATAACTTGGTGTTTCGTCGAAAACAGTTATTTCTGTTTTTTCTTCTTCTTCTGTTGTTTCGGTTACCAAAATGAATATTAATGATTCTTAATTTCCTGTATTTACCCCTTAATCTTATGTAACTTATTCTTTTGTTGATCTCTTTAAATTCTACTAAAGCGTCCTTTATTTCTCTTTTTATTAAGAATCCAGTTCTTAGTAGGTTTTCTTTCCTAACTCAGTTTAGCAAAGTGTATCCTTCTAAATCTAACACCTGTTCTGAAAACGGACATAGCACAATGATCCAAAAAGAGAGGTCTATGATGCGGTTTTCATATGTTGGAGCCATTTAGAATGGCCAAGGTGTTTCTAGAGAGATTGGAACATTACGGGTCTATGTTCTACGAGGGTGATCCCAGAAGTACCCGACCCAACAAAGAAAACACAAAAATTTTGGAAAAAGATTTATTTATTTTTCAACGTAATCTCCTTTCAGCTCTATACACTTTTCCCAGCGGTGTTCAAAAAGTTCGATACCCTTTTTATAATAAGAACTACCTTGCTTCTCAAAATAGCCATTAACTGCTGACATCACTTCTTCATCGTTGGAAAATCTTTGACCACTGAGCCATTTTTTCAAGTTTGGGAACAGAAAATAATCCGAGGGGGCTAAATCTGGCGAATATGGTGTATGAGGTAGCAATTCAAACTTTAATTGATTAATTTTGGCCATTGCAATAACGGATTTGTGAGCTGGCGCGTTGTCGTGATGAAACAACACTTTCTTTTTAGCCAAATGCGGCCGTTTTTGCTTGATTTCTTCGCTCAAACGTTGCAATAAGTTTGCATAATACTGGCCGTTGATAGTTTTTCCTTTTTCGAGATAGTCAATAAAAATTATTCCACGCGCATCCCAAAAAACCGACGCCATAACCTTGCCTGCAGATGAAACGGTCTTCGCCTTCTTTGGAGCCGGTTCTCGCATTTGAGTCCATTGTTTCGATTGTTCTTTTGTCTCGGGTGTGAAATGGTGGACCCATGTTTCATCCATTGTTACGAAACGGCGCAAAAATTCTGCTTTGTTGCTGTGAAACTTCGCTAAACACTCAATTGAAACATTTTCACGACACTGTTTTTGCTCGAGTGTGAGCAAACGCGGCACCCATCTTGCACACAGCTTTCTCATGTCCAAATTTTTAGATAAAATGCGATGTACCGCACTTTTTGAAATGCCCGTAATGTCTGCTAGCTCGCGCACTTTCAGTCGACGATCATCAAGTACCGCTTTGTGGATTTTCTTCACCATTTCTGGAGTCGTCACCTCATTTGGTCGACCACTGCGATGCTCGTCTTGGCAGCTCGTACGGCCTCGTTTAAACTCAGCTACCAAAAATTTAACTGTTGTAAACGAAGGAGCAGACTCACCCAGAGTAGAATCCAGTTCAGCTTTTATATTGGTTGGGCCGAGGCCTTTCAAATAAAAGTATTGTATCACATAACGATGACCAATTTTCTCCATTTTCACAAATTCACTGACAACGTTCACTATTGATGGCTGCCAAACCAATACTGAACAACGTGGCGCTTTCAAACTTGAAACATATGCTTTATAGACTGCGTACTTTCCAATACAGTGATATTTTCAAACAACTACCGCCACCTCTTGGTCAGGTCGGGTACTTCTGGGACCACCCTCGTATGTGCAATGGTTATACTAAGTTTATATCTGCAGACGATATGATGAAATGACGACCGATGTCAATATCAGGACCATTCGAGCCATAAATTAAAGGCAGAAGCTTCGTTACAGCCCACCTGCATAGATGTAAATGAATAAAATAGATATGATCAATAGGCAGTAATAGATAAGTTGAATCGATAAGGATAAACAGCTTCTGAGATTTAATGATATAACCAGTTTTACAGAGTATGCAAAAAGTATCCCTTCTTACAAAAATAGAAAAAAGCAAAGGACTGTAATTAGACCGGAATAAAATAAGATCAAACGTTTTCCCAAGATGTATTTTATCAATTTAATGTAAAATATTATAACATCTATAAAAGGTAGCGCTAAAATTAATAAGTATGATTCAATAAGAGATTTAAATTGCTCACATGGCGTAGGTGCTGTAGTAAAACGTCGTGTATATTACCTTTCTGGTATTTATAGTACCTTTTATATAGCCTAGAACACGAGCGAATTACATTGAAACGTATTAATTAGCTAGACAGAATAATTATATCAGCCTGATTACAAGCTTAGATACGGTTAATAATTTAATAAATTGGGTAAATACTATTGCAGGAAAATTAATATTGTAATTACACTTATATCAATACCGTTTTGCCCTCTTATCTCGCTATCAACAAAATAAATAATAAAACGAAAACACCTTCAGCAAGTGGTTGATTTTAATCGATGGGAAAATTTCCTGCCTCCCACTTTTATTTATGTTATGTTAATTCCTACTGACTGTAGTGGACGAATAAGAACATTCTGATTTAACGTTTCCTGTACATGACAGCATAAGAACAATTATTTTTTTGTGGTTGTATTTCAATATTTATTAATGCTTTTTATTACTGTCCCACGTTATTTTTGTTTCCAATGCTAATTTGGTTTGTTTTATTACTGTTTTTCCAAATGGGTAATTAAAACATTGTGTCTGTTTATTTAAGGGTATTGTTATCGCTGCTTTCAACTGACAGAGATTTAAATTTCAGGCTCGAAAGCTTTTTGAACCTTAGTCGCTTACCATAGAGTTTAGGAACTTTTTAGCTTTTTAAAAATACTGTAAACAGTCTGAATAGGTGCATGATGTCTTGGAATAATTAGGGAGTACCCATCCAACAAAATCACCCTACACCTCCTACTTTGGGAGAAAAAACCCTAAAGTTGTAATTTATGTTTTTTTTCGCTGTTTATTTTCATACTGGATAAATGGCTAGAATAAGTGTCATGGTTTCTTCAAAAAAATATTCGTGCAAAACTGAAGGGGTACCAAACAATACCCTCCCCCCTTCCCCCGCCAAATCTATGTTATTAAAGTAACATTTAAAAAACCTAATTATTTTTTATTTTTGTAATTAGAATTTGAATAGAATTTCTCTATTGATTTCTCTATCTGATAATTATTTTAAAATTTTTTAATCAAGTTTTGCTTTTTATAACAACAGATTAAAATAATTGCAATAATCATTTATTAAAAGAAGACTGTTATCATTTACTTAAAAAGAAAAAATACACTAAAGGAAGATCTCCATTCCAATTAGCATGGCAGCGACAGATTGCGCGGCGGCCAGACGATTTCGTTTTAGTGGTTGCAGTTGTTATCGGTTACTTCTAAGTCCTTTGCTTTGCTGTTATTCCACGATCATTAGGACGGGAGACGACTCTTCTTCGTCCGAGTTACAGTCAGATTAATTAATCTTATACATATAATACTTTTTGATGTGACAATTTGTATATTCTTTATAATAATTTTTTGTTGTTATAAGTAAAACTTTACGTATCTATGTTATAATTATTGCAAATGAGTATGATTCAACGAACGAAACTTTTAAACGAACGAACGAAAATTTGATAGTGTTTATGTTTATATACTAAAACACTTGCAAGGAGGCATCTTAAATCTATTACTAACTATGAACAAACATAAGCCAGCTGGAAGCAAATGTCAAAGCAAATTTCGTAAAATTAATACTGCTTTGTTTGACCAAATTTTGTACTTTTTTCTCAATCTTTTCACAACAAAATTATTTGATAATTATGCATTTTATAATTTTTTAATTATTTTTTTATTTTTTTATACTAAGTTTTTATCAAAATATTAAAATATTAGTTATAAACAATTATTTAAATTTGTTAAAAGAGAGAATACACTGAATGAAAGCTTGACACTCTTTTATTAAATTGTAGCATGTAAAAATGGTTTTAGTAGTGCTCATTATTCTACCCAATAGTATAATTTTGTGGGGAGTGTCTTAACTATTTCTTTTGGGTGAACAACCTATAGTCATCTTCAGTGAAGTTTTCGTCCATCTAATTCCATCAATACTTTTATAATACTTAGATAAATAGTCATAAATTTGTTCCCTTATTCATCAATCATCAACAGTTTATAAAAAATAAAATATCATTTTTATAACACCAAGTGATCTCTTTTAATTTTAGAGATCGTTTCTCAGTTTCATTCGATCATCGTCACGATACATTAGGAAAATTGACAAGCCAGCAAGGTAACCACAAGGCACCAAACATTTCAGTGACACCACTATAGTGGTAATAGTCTCTAATATCAGTAACACCAAACTCGACCGTAACACCAACTTCGAAATTAGAGACTAGGAGATTTTAGGTTTTTAATTTTTCTAAGTTAATAAATTGGAAATATGTATCTTTGGGACTGGATATCCACACAGTCACTAGCAAGAACAAAAGAAACAATGGGTGACTCAATAAATTCAGAAAAAGTTAGTCCAAAATCTTAGCAAGATACAAAGAGTACTGAAGAAACAGCAAACACGCAGAAGAATCGCCGGCAATACCGGCATCAAAGAGAAACTAAAGATTTGAACAAAATATATAAAGAAATATTGAATGAGATTAGATCGGACTGTATACAAGACATTGAAAAAGAGATCCGTCAAGAAATAGTAATGGTTTTGGCTCAGATGGTATATCTGCAGGAACTCTAAGGTATATTGGTGACGAAACGTTACGTTCTACTGCAGATATTTAACAAAATATACAACTAACATTGGAGTTCTTCCCAAAGAACTAGTTACTATTTATCTAGTACATTTTTATTACATTTGCCAAACACAGCAAACGCCTCATTAATAAGTCATATGTTGAAGACCTTTTCGAATATTGACCATAGTAGAATATACAGATGCAAAAGCACTGATGCGTATTGTCGCCTTTTCTTTTAATCTACATAGCGAAGCAATCTTACATACTCAGGCTTACATAGCGTAACAAAGGTTGGAATTGCTATGTTTGGAAAGTCATTTAATGACAAATGGTAATCAGACGATGGAAAGGTATTTGCGAGTAATTGAATAACGCCCGCTGTTAGCTGATACACAAACCTGAATAAATCTCCTTCGTTTGATATTGTTGTTTACTTTATTTTATTCTAATTAAAACTCTTAATGTAATAAACCCTTTTACAAGTAATGATCAAACTAATAAATTAGATAATTTAGAATTATAGTGCTGTAGAACCTCCAACCTTCGTTGACAGACGATCACAGCAGAAAATCCTCGAGACCAGGTACTTCCAGATTGATTAATTATAGACTTACACTTATTTCTTAAAACATAGTCATTTGTACCGATATATTAGTTTAGGACTAAGGGTACTAAGACTGCAAGAGTCTAATACACCTAAGCCACATATAACGAAACCTCAATATAGATTGGCTTTTGGTGGAGAGGGGGAAGGTTGCAGACTTACCTTACTTATAGTAGTTAACATTCAATTAACTAAGTTGAAAGTTAGCCAAAAATTAAGTGTGAGGCTTCGTGATTTAAACAACACACTTTTGGAATTTTGTAATTGGAATACTTAAAAAAGACATGCAGATTTGAAGGATAAGATTCTTAGGCATGTAAGAACCACCAAGTCTATGGACTCACAGAGACAGTCCTTTCGGAATTTTACACTGACAACTTTTCGCCATTTTTTTCTAATTTGACTGGACTACATACACTAACTATAAAACCTCTACAAAACTAACAAATCTGAATAACTTTGACTTGAGTATATCTCAGTCGACATATAGATTTGAAATGGAAAACAACTTTGATTAGTACCGTTTGAACGTTTTTTTTTTCTACAGATGATGTTACCCACTTGCAAAGCAATTAAATGAATATGCTCCATTGTGATCTATAGTGGACATACGTACGTTGATGATCTTCCCAATTTGGCTGGTTACAATATGTTTGTGCTAGTCTAAACAGATGTTTTTCAACGGGAAAAGATACCTTGGTTCTATTAAAGATTGGTAGCCTCTATGCATCACTTACCTGAAAATAATAAATTCAGTTAGAAATGAGTCATTAGAAATTTTAGTATAAATAAATATTGAGAAATATTAAGTATAAATTGTTAAATTCAAAAATTAAATTTAAATTGGATCCATAATATACCTGTTACCTGTTTTGCATAACAGTCACACTTTCCTAGATTACTGAAAAAAACTACCTCTTGATACTAGGACTAGTAGGCCCGATATGTACAGAGTTCATATGGAAAATGGCATGCATTCCTAAATGTATTTACAACCGGTATACATTTTCCTTATAGTATACTACCGAATGAAAAATATCAAGCATACCATTAGGCATGGTATAGTTGATTCGTTTTTCAATGTGATTTAGAGTCGGATTTGAAATTAAGTAAATTTTTAACTACTAACAACTTATCAACCTAGCTAGCACTTACTTAACATTAACTAAATTTTAGATAGCTAGTATACAAAAAAGTAGTTACTAATTCGTCACATAACCTCATTAATTACAAATATCACCTAATTGGCAAATTATTTTCTTATTTATCTGTAAAGCACAGTAAAGTGAAAAATATATTAAACTATAAAACTCGAATGAATTTTACCAACAAATTAAAGAACAACTTTATACTAAAACAGAGTATTAAATGTATTATGTTCGTTGTCGGCTCCCAGCAGCAATTACTCAGCAAACAATTGTACGATAATCTTCCAAGCACTGCCCATCATCGTTTTCCAGACTTTCCAGCTACATACCGCATAATTCCCATAGAGACTCGATTAAAACCATTCAGAGTTTTTGGTGGATTATTTCCTTTAGGGTATTTCACCTTATATAATGCCCAAAAACGCTCGTTTTCCCGAGCTTCAGGAACACTTGGGATGTTTTTATTCTTCTAAATGAAATTGATGATTACATCCTTCAGGAATAATGTAACAATATCCAAGTTAGACCAAAACAATATATTATTCTTGACAATTGTCTGGATAAAAGGAATATATTTGCGCTTAACGTACTGATCCAAATACACTTGCGATGTTATAGTATGATTTGTTATAAAAGAATCGGAAATGTTGCCATCACTACTGCTAGCCAACTAGACCAGATATTTCTTAGAAAGTTTTATAGCGCGCTGGACTCTGCCATCGTAATTCACTTTACTTAGGTCAGATGCGTGATAAAATTCTCGTTTTGGACTATCTAACGGATCAACAGGTTTCGTGATCGAAAACAAGAACTTTACGACGAGCAGTTCTGTGAATTTATCAGCAACCTGCATTTACACGTCCTTTCCGGTTTTTTATATATTTAGAAACTATTGATTTCACTCCTGCTTTATTGTCAGGTTTCTTAACTCTAACATGGGCAAGACTTGACTTTGCCAAATTTAATCCTTTTGCAGTAACTTGCACAGAAATCGATAGATAGTTTTCGAACATTTTGCAATCGGCGCCCAAAACTTTGGGAGTAAATAGTTTTTGTAGTCGACTTACCGGGAATTGTTTTGTAAAAAACGGCTTGTTTCTTCATATCGTCGTAATATTGTATCAATGGCGGACCGAGATTTTCCTTCTTTTATAGAATGCCGAACAGTGAGGTTCTTCTTTTTTACCGGCTCGATTTGAGTAAAAGTGCGCAACTCTATAAACTGTTCATTCTCTGGTCTCGACATATTGCACAGATGCATTCAAACTCAAGTTTGCAGTATCGCTTAAGAGCATATAAGTTGATGTTTAAGTAGGTAACAGTTATTCATCTTTTTTCACGTCACGTGTTACAGGCGCCTTGAAAATTTTTGTACGTCTATTGACCGGACAACCCTTACATTCAATTCTATTTACATAAGAAGGTGTTCATTTCCGTAGTACGTCTTAAGGGGAATCTGAAATAGTTTACAAAAAACAGGGATCTACTAACACTAAAAAACAGATGAAATCCTTGAGAAAACGAAGTTACCAAATATTTGATATCAACAAGACGGTGAGCCATCACGTTGTCCACTTCCTGTAAAACGTATATGATGAAGTATACCCCAACAGATGAATTGGCAATTCTGAGCAAATTTTGGACTATTGTTTTTGGGGTAGCTTGATAATCCTAAAGAAAGGACTGAGATATCCCCAATTTTAACAATGATCTCATTAAAGCTATTCAAGAAGTAGCTTGAAAAAGTAATTAGAAGTTTTGGTGTAAAATGTCAGGCTCCAACTGAATTTTATTGGATTAATGAATTAATAATCATTTCTGCTGCTTTTCCTTTGAAGAGAAGGCAAGTTAGGAAAAGGAAAAATGCTGGTAGGTGTTGGAAATAGCCTGTTGGTGATGGAAATAGGTGATGTAAACGTTCATTGTTAACATGCCGCAAACATACCTAACTTTACTTTTCTAATTTTGAGGCAACTATGTGAGAGATGATAACGCTTTGACATTACAAAATATCCGAGATCGCAAAACCTTCAAGATGGGCGTAAAGCGGGTTTTAGATAATGTTCCTTTGGACCTGGCTTCGCGCTTTAAAAGGCCCCACACATTATTTTTTTAATTATAACAAGCGATAGATTTGTGAATATATGAACACCAAAAGTTCCTGTGCCATGTATCAGCCTGAATTTGCACCATGTTTGAACTCAACCCTTGAACTCATGTTGAATTGTCCACATCAGTTCACGACAGCCCTGGAATCAATGCATGTAAATACGTAGCACTTTAATAAAGAAACAAAACATTAAGTTTTTACTTATCCTATAGCATTCAAAGCTCTGATTAAATCATAATATTTACTTTATCATCTTTAAGTTTAATTAATTGAATTGATCTTTAAGTTTAATTTTTAAATAAATTAAGATTCCTATTTTTTCGAGACTAATTCATTAAATAATAAATATTATGGATCGCTCCCACCTGCTTATCAAAATCAATCAAAGGTAGAATTTCTGTGTATCCACAGCCCGTTGATGGATCTGCTTACCTCAGAAGATTAATCGCCTTACGATAATCACCCAGCACAAAAGAAGAGTGGGGAAGGTGGAAGAAAACACTTTGAAAGTTGTAAAAGAGGAGAAGGCGACGTTGCTGTGTAGCCAGAAGAGAACTATCACGTGCTTGCTACTAATCCCCAAGTTTTTCTTTAACTAAACTTCCAACATAACACTATCCCATTTCTCGATACCATAAATAAGTTTTGTCCCAGAGACATTTTCTTTATGAACCGTTATGAACAGTGATAAAAAAGTATTCCAAAATTGTAGAAAATTAGAGCTGTGGAACTAAGGTTCTAAGGAACTAAGGCTTTAGTAGTAATTTTTCTATATACGAGACCTCGAAAAAGAAAAATTTGTTTTTCGAGACTACCTCGGTTTTAACAATTCCATCCAGAATTTAATAAACTAGAATAACTAAACACAGGTATTGGATGGGTAATACGGAGTTATTATCATCTTTTATTTAATTAGACAAACGGGCTTGAACATTCCTTTTAAAATATACAAACAGAGAATGATATATTATTAATTATTCGAAAGGATCATCACAGAGTAAATAATAAAGGTCTGCGCTACTGCCGAGATTTTCTTAATTTAAACTGAACTTTGAACTCTTATTAAGATGTCAGTTTTGAATGTTAGTTGCGTTTAAGGTATCTAATTGTTAAATAAATAATGGTTAATAAAAAGTTTCACAATATTTCTTAAATTATAACCTGACAATTGTTTCGACAACTAAGCTGTCATTATCAAAGGTAATATGAAGATAAACAAACACGTCGCTAAGCTAAATACAAAAATAGATAAATAGATAAAAAGATAAGAATAATAAGAATTAAATATCTAACACTTCCAGTAGCGGGGAATGACTGAACTCAATCTGTTCATTTATTAAAGGTACCCTGAGTTTGTATTTGTATATCTCGAAAGCTTCTGAAATGTCTAATTTGCGTTTGTTATTACAAATATGTATGAATTTGATATTACTTTGGGGAGTCATTGTGTGATTCTGTTCTAAAAGGTGTTCTTTATAACACCTATAACGCACGTGCTCTGTATATCTTATGTCAAAATTTCAAAAGTTCAAAAGTGTTTGTGCAATATATACCGAACTACAAAAAGAACAATTCAAACGGTAAATACCCGATTTCATAATATCGTGTGTTCTGTCTTTAGCATTAAATACGAATGAAAAAGTATTAATGTTGATTTTAAAGGCATTTTGTAATTGTTGGTTCTTCGTAGCAAAATATGGTATATAAATATATATGTAATGTGTCTTTTTTTTATTGTTAATGAGATATATTCTTTTGAAAGCTAACTTATAATCTTGTTGTTTAACTAAAGTGTCAATCATGTTTGGATTATAATGATTTACATGTGCTAGATGTTAATGGTTGAAATCTCTTTGTTAAAATCTGGTTGTGTTAGTGGAATACTTGAGCTCTGTGTACCAAGGATCTGCAAGCTGCTAGGTTATATGATGTGTGGTGACAGGATTCATTTGGTATGGTTATGTCTGTATATGTTGGTTTTCTGTATATGGAAAATTCAAATAGATTGTGTGCTTTAATCTTGATAGTTAAGTCTAAAAAGTGAATAGCTCTGTTTTGTTCTGTTTCTAATGTGAAATTTATGGTTTGGTGGAGATGATTAATAAGAATTAAAAATTCATTGATTCATAGAACTCAGTAATTTTCCGTTACTTGTATAACGGGACTTGTATTCCGTTACTTTGATAATAATGACAGCTTAGCTGTCAAAACAATTGACAGGTTATAATTCAATAAATATTGTAAAACTTTATATTAATCTTTATTTATTTCATGATTATGGAGTTCCACAAAGTAAGGCTTGAGACAATAAACGCTATATAATTATTACTTAACAATTATTTTCAATTCTTGCCCAATATACGCCTATGTATGAGGCATATTGGGCCCAAATTGCAAATTGACTCAGAGAGTCAAAGTCTTCATCAGTCTCAGTCTCAATATCTAATCAGTCTTCATATACCTGAATAATTTTCTCTCCCCTGTAAATGTTTTCTAATATTTTTTAAAATAAAATTTATGAACTGTATAAAAAACATTTAGCATCAAGATAAGTATGTACCGACAGAAAGCGTTTTACGCCTTATTTTCAAATTTAAAACATTATTCATATGAATTGCTAAATTAATTAGTTTTTTTAATTAATGATTTCATAGGATTTCTAGTTAGTTAGAAGTAATCCGAGTTACTGATTATAATAAGAGTTAAGAGTACTTCATTAAATTTGTGCTCCAACTGTAAACAATGCAAAATTTAATTTTTTAAGAATTAGAAATTTGTTCTCTTATTTCTCTAACTTTAATGAGATTGAATTAAAAACAGAATAAACTAATAGTACTATATAGTAAGTTGTATAATGAAAATTGTTAAACATGATGAATTATTTATACTACTTATCTATAATAAATTCATCATGATATTTATCATCACATTTATATATATCTACAGTGCGCTTATAAAGTATCGAATAAAATTTATTATTTCCTTTTGGGTGCCTTTTGAGTAAAATACTCAGACACATCGATTTTTTGTTTTGTTTTGTGAAACTATGTAGACATAGATATTTTTAGTTTCAATATCTAGTATCAACAAGATGGTACACTTACACATTGTCTATGACACATACAGTATTTGGTCATACAGTATTTGGTGTGTTGAGTAGCTCATCAACTCGTTGATACCAAGCAGAGAACCTAGGAATATCTAGGTCTTCATCGTTTGAGAATATTTGACCCTCAAACAAACAAAATTAGCGTGTCTGTACGTTTTCTTCAAAAGTTTACCAAAAAAATATATTCTATACTTTATACGTGCACTGTATATTTTTATATTAAATTTTAATAAGTCTAGGGGTTGCTTAAGATAATTAGGTTATAATACATTTTACCTGCAGTAATATTTCACAATTAGCCTAGGCTGAATTTTAATTAAGACGTAAATATTTTAATTTAGCCAATTATACAACAATGATTTACATATCAGGCAAGTTCTAATTACATTTTAATTCGATAGTATGTTAATAAAAAAATATAACACCCAGTTGCGTGGAATACTTTATTACATGGTCAGGTTTTAAATCTTAAAAAATAGTTCCATAGAAAGAAGACGAAATAGAAGAATAAAACTATTTTTTATTCTACTAATCACGGTCGGCGCATTTATAATGGGTAATTTCAGGAATAACTCATTCGTTCTACTTGAGTTGTAGAGGGTAAATTGATAAACGTTTCACTTCCTATCCGTGGTGAAACTAAGCACGCAAATTTGTGGTTGCAACCACCACCAACGCGTTAGCATATGTCGTGCAAATAATTGTTTACAAAGCTTTCGAAATCGATGTTAAGGTAAAAATGAGTGAATGTCGTTATGGTTGTGGAAAAATAAAGTGAAAAACGTGAAAGCTATATATTGTGTCCTTGAATATATCTAATTGAATTTAATTTCTTTAAAGGCTTTACTTTTGCATTCAATAAAGATTAAATGGTCTTACACTGACAACACTTTAAAGGATGCTGAATTTGAAGGATCTTGCTAATGTTGGTAATGCGGCCCATGTAAGGCAAAAGACAAATATAATTTCAAAGTCTCAAACTTGTAAATGGAAAACTTTTTTGGTCAACTATTATTACCTCGTATTGGCAGATTGAAGGTATTAACTATGTGGTGCCACTTACTGCAACATATTTCTAGGTACTAATATTAAAATATTGCCTGGAATTCTGATCAGGACTACGAGTAGCAGTTGCTCAGTTTGTGCAAAAACAAGTAACATCTAGAGTAACATCTATCACAATACTAGCACAATGCATGACAGTTAGGCTCAAAATTTATTTTATTGGGCGCTTGTGTTTTGTGAAACACCATGTAAATTACTACGGGGTACATATTAGAGAGACAAGGATAAAAGCGGTTCCAGTTATGTATTACTGACTTTGGACCATTGATATTGAAAACGTCAAAGATCGTCAAGATTCGTAACTTGAGATAACTAAGGTGAGGTTACTCTTAGCCTCCAAGTGGTGCTAGGAGTCGTTTTTAGCTTTTTAATATTACAATAATATTTACTATTATTAAGTGCCAGTATTAATATCCACATTTAAATACCCATTCCAAATGTAGAAATCGCCATTCTCACATAGATTCCAAGAGTGTTTTACGTGGAGCACCTGTCGTTAGACTTATTCTCCACGTTCATACCGAGAGGAAGTACGCTCAATCAGCGCGCATATGCTTAGCACATGTTCCCAGTTGCTCACTGGTCGGAGAGAGGTTGCCTATCCACCCGTTACTAGCTCTCCAGATTAATGCCGGAGCGATTAACTTAATACGTGCTCACCCGCCGGCACCCTCCCACCCTCTTTCATAAGGGGTCAAGTGCCTCGTCCAGCATTAGGACTATTCTCTAACCTAGGTTCGGTACGAGTACATCGGAACCCACCAGCTCTTTTTCATGCCTTCACAAGTTCCGGCACCAAGGTTTAGTTGGGGCCACTGCCCGATCGAATATAACCTCAAATGTAGCTCAATTTTCCTGCGACTCAAAATAAAGGAATTGTTTAACACTTTTCTAATGGAACGCCCTATACAGGGTGCCCATTATGTATGGAATATAGTATATATCTCGGTAAATATCGACTTTATAAAAAAATTTGATATATAAAAGTTGTTTAACATTTTATTTTCCATAATAAAATAGCATTCAATTGTTTTTATTTCAGAAAACAAATGAGTAATGAATAACACTTTTTAAGTAGCAATGTACCCTTTCATTAGGCTCATTTGATAGAGATTTTTTTTCTCTTTTTGATGACCTAAAATCTTAGGTCATTTCTTATATCAGAAAATTTTTGAAAAAAACGTAAAAAATGTTTATTAAGTTAATTTCACCAATAACATGAATCTAGATATCCGAGATCTCTTTCATTTGTCTTAACAATTGATTGTAAGCTTTTAATTGTGACAGAAGTTTGTTTATTTAATTAAGTTGTTGGTACATGGAAAAATAAAAATGGTTCATTCAACAGAAACTGAACGTATAGAAATTTTAATTATGGTCGGTTATGGGGATCGCAAACGAACACAATTAAAAGTATGTGAAATTTTTAATGAGCGTTATCCACATCGAGAACCAATCACCCAGTCAGTAGTTAGCAAAACCTTGAAACGGTTTAAGAAAACTGGCAATGTTAAAGATCTGGTGAAGACTGGTCCGCAGAGGTCTGCGACAAATGAAGATAAAAAGCTCGATGTTTTAATAGAAATCGAAGAAAATTCAAACATTTCAACTCGTCAGTTAAGTTTAAACCATGCCGTAAGTAAAGGTTCAATACAGAAAATATTACATTCAGAAAAATTACATCCGTACAAACCGACTTTATTGCAAGAATTATCCGAAGATGACTACGATCGACGTGTTGAATTTTGTGAATTTATGATGGAGCGAATCAACAACAATCCAAATTTTCTTAATAATATTGTTTTTTCTGACGAGGCTACGTTTTGTTTAAATGGAAATGTAAATAGGCATAATTGTCGATATTGGGCCGCTGAAAATCTCAATTGAATGGTTCAAAATCATACCCAAACACCACAAAAATTAAACGTATGGGTGGGAATTTGTGCAGATCACATAATTGGACCTTTCTTTATTCGTGGTACTCTAACTGGTGACCGTTATTTGCAATTATTGCAACAACAAATTATTCCAGCTTGCCAAGCAAATCTTGATGATCTTTGGTTTCAACAAGATGGAGCACCGCCCCACTATCATTTAGATGTACGCCGATATTTAAATGTGGTATTTCCGGCCCGTTGGATAGGCAGAACAGGGTCTGTGGAGTGGCCTCCCCGATCTCCGGATCTTACACCTTGCGATTTCTTCTTCTGGGGATATTTAAAATCAAAAGTGTATACAAACCGATCCCAGAATCTGGCCGAATTAGAGCAACGAATACAAAATGAAGTTGCCGCAATTTCTCCCAGGTCGCTCAGAAATTCTTTTCAAGCTTTTCGTGATAGGTTGGGCCACTGCCTTGCAGTTAATGGTGAACATTTTGAACACTTATTGCCATGAAAACCATTTTATTGCTAATTTCGTTTTGTCTTCAAGCTTTATAAGAGACGTACATAATTTTATGTTCATTTGTTTTATTTTGTTTTTTGTTCATTTGTTTTGTTTTGTACATTATGTAGATGCACATCTGTTTATTTTAGGGTAATAATTCGAGATACTTTACGATCTCGGATATCTAGATTCATGTTATTGGTGAAATTAACTTAATAAACAGTTTTTACATTTTTTTCAAAAATTTTCTGATATAAGGGTACTAAGACTTTAGGTCATCAAAAAGAGAAAAAAATCTCTATCAAATGAGCCTAATGAAAGGGTACATTGCTATTTAAAAAAATTAAAGTGTTATTCTTTACTCATTTGTTTTCTGAAATAAAAAAATAAAAACAATTAAATGCTATCTTATTATGGAAAATAAAATGTTAAACAACTTTTATATAACAAGTTTTTTTATAAAGTCGATATTTACCGAGATATATACTATATTTCATAAATAATGGGCACCCTGTATAGTATTTCATCATTAGAAAGGGTATCCAATTTTAAGTAAGAAGCTCAGGTGTTTTAGTGTTCTAATAGAATTGAGTAGGTCATGATTTCTAATTACAATTAGAAAATGTTTTTTTCTAGTGACTACTACAGGTAGGTGTTTACGTGGTTCACGGGACCGACTGCTAAGATTTTCTTACCGGTTTCGGGGATCGGTCCCGGGCCGCCTGCTTAAGAGTTACACTTTTTATCGCACGGCTATTCACTCCACCATTAACCTTTAAGTAAAAATAATCCTACCGAAGAAAGGTTTCTTGTTAACATTTTTTAAAATCGCAATTGAATACATTGTCACAAAAAAACTAAAGTTTGTAGAATGGTTGCCTAACTTACCGACCAGCATTTTGAAAAACTTGAATCATGTTAAACACTTCAAAACCAATGCTTAGTATGTCGTTGTTTATAAGAAGTATTTGTTGTATTGTCATTACGAACCACATTACCGATTTTTATGTGAATCTGCATGTGAGTTTGTGAATAACTTTTTAAAAAATGCCTTTTACGCATGCCAAAAAGTGTGATATGTTGGAAACTTACATCTTCTGTAGAAGAAATGGTGCAATGAAAAAGGCGTTTGTTATCGATGAAAAAACAGAAATCAATGTTTTGACCTATTTATTTTGAAACCTCTCCAAATTCAGTAAGAGATTTGTGGTTTGAAGTTAGGTACAATTCATACCATTCCAAAAAAACATAAGTATAAATACCGCCCAGTACAAACTTTAATGGCAGGAGATACCGAAAGAGGATTGGGATTTTTCGAATGGTACATTAGATCCTGTAGGGAAAACCTCAATTTGATCGACTGTATTGTGTGGACCGACGAAGCAAATTTTCCCAATCAAGGAATGTTCAATAAGAAAACCCATCCGAAAATATTTTATTTTTATTTTTGTTATGTTAGAAATCATGGATTTTCTAGAATTTATTCTTATTATGGTGTATTGATCTATTATTGTGTATTTTTTATTTTAAACATATCTGTATTTAAATAAGTATACCCTGCGGGTCAAAAGTCCCCTCCTGCCAACTACCGAATCATTTAAATATCTTTGCTAGATTTTGAAATATTATAAAGTCATTATAAATAAGTCAACTTAGCTAATCAAAATGGCCGTCGGTCGACATCGTAAACTTTTTTTTAATACGACGGGGGAGGTCCAGTAACATCTTACTTTAAAAGTATTGTAATGCTCAATATATTACCGAAATTTGACTGGTTCTTCAATCCACTATTTTCAACAATTTTGTTGAGATAAAAAGACTCTAGTATGTCGTATTACATCAGTTTGTAGCATCCATATTACTGGTTTTTGTACAGAAATTAACGACTCACACTTTGTAAAATGGCGATTGGAGAAACAGTGGAGAATTTATTAAGTCACCATCTTTGTTTGGGTCATGGCAGCTTCTTTGGCACTTTAAGTAGTATAAGAGTATTTTAAGAAAAATGCCAATAATGGCTCCCAGCCGCAATTGTAAAAAGCTGAGTTAATTTTTTTTTTCTATTTAAATTCTTTTTTTAGTGTTTTATCTCTATTAGTGACTCCAAATTTCGCCACAACATAGCAAACAGTTCGTAAAGTAGCGCGGGGGGGGGGGGGTTGAATTGCTTTTGGTTTTATTTTAAACTGAGAAAAGAACTTTTTATTTACACAGCTTCCTCTAAGGTATAGGTATAAAATATGTACAGTGTGACTTCTAAGTCTCTGTAGTATTAAGAAATTTAGAAGAATTAAACTAGTCAGAAGTTGTTATCTGTTTATTAAATTTAAGTTCCTGTTACTTTTAGTTCCTGAAAAACTTCAGAAAAAGCGACGATGAAGTAATGAATGCTGTACATCAGTGGTTTTCAGATGTTGAACAATCACTTTGCTAGAAAGCTATACAAATGCCAAAGCATCGATGGGAAAAGGGAACAGTATAAGGACCGCTCATTTTCAAGTCCAATAGAAAGTCAAGTAAGTCGATTGTTCCAACACTTCAGTAGTACATTACTATTTTAAAATTTCTCTGAAAAAAAATTATATTTGAATTAAGTTTTGCGGTTGATCCTTTAAGGTAAGTTACCGTGATTAGAAACAATCGTACATTCAAGGTTTTACACAGAAACCCAGAGTGAAATAAAGAGTTCGGTCTTTAATTTCCTGATAGGTCACGTTAAGGCACTTCAGAAGTAACTAATCAACTTTTTTGTGCAAGTACATTCAATACATATTAAATAGATCCAACAACAGGAAAGTTTATATCTATGGCGTAACATGCTCTTTTTTCGAATCAGTCTATTCTTTTAAATTAAACATTCTTCTTTATTCTGCAGATATTAAAAAATACTAATGCATGCAAGCGAGCTACGAGGCAGTCGCAACATGGTTCATAGTAGATCGACTGTTCAATCAAACATAATATAATATATTTTTGCAATAGTACGAGAAATGGAGCTGAAGAGTAGATGCAGACTTGCGGCTTATCTTAATGGAATTTAGAAGTATAATTCCATTAAGTCATATATATCAAATAATATAGTAGTGTGTTGTAGAATCTTGACGGAAACTCCCTTATTAGCTGGTTCTCTCGCATAAATTCTTGCAAAAACATAATAAAGTCTGTGAAGCATGCTCGTCTAACAAACCCGCATGACATACCTATACAGGGTGTCATGAGATATAAGGCATTAATTTTAAGGGGTGATAGAACACATCAAAAGGAACAAAAAAGTCTCAATAATTTTTTTTCTATGTTAATAGGCTTTCGAGTAATTTAGAAAAAACCATTGCCATATCTGGCAACCTTGCTTAAGTATAATGACATTCTGCAACTGAAGGTCTTGGACTTGTTTTAGAATTAAGATCGATTAGTCTAAACAAACGTACGATGACAGCCGTTGTTTTGCTGAAAAAGCTAAATGAAGCACGTTTTATAGCTTTTTATTACAAAAGGTTTTTAAAAACAGTAAATAAGAAATGTAGGTCAGGATATGATCAACATCTGTGTAAATATGAGTTCAGATCAGATTACAAGCAGCACTTTTCTATGGTGCTAATTAGAAATAAATAATAACGCCAGCGGCGGCGTTATACGGACGAATACTTACTCCCAAATAACAGGAAATTAAAAATGCAATTGTTTTAAGTGTCATAGTGCAATGAAGAAACGTTTGTAATTGCGTATTAAAAAACAGGGGGAATACAGAAATCAATTTAACGAAAACAATACCGCATCTGATTATGCAATTTGTTAATTACCATGTATTAAGTTATGGGAGTTTTTAGGGCAATTTCAGTAAGCGCAATTAATAGTTTCCAATTAAGAATTTAGGTAATATTTTTAAGTCGGCATTTATAAACGAGATTACCATCCCTTAAGAAATAACAGTACTTATAACGTTTTACAATAATTGCCAATATTTCATTCGTAAATAATCTCCATTTTACTAAAAGGTTTCAATCATGCTGTTTGTTATGAGTTATGATGCTTTCAGCTTTGTTAAATTTTTATTGCAGTTATTAGAAAACCCCATTCTGGGTACGTAGGGATCATGGTAACACATAAAAAAGCCAACTTCTTAATGCGTGGTATTTAGTTGTTTCTAACAGTTGAGATAAAGGGTGCAAAAACACAATGTTGCATCATCAACAACTATGCCTGGAATAATACGAATAATACCGGTAAATATTTCTTGCAGTGCCTACAATAACGGCTTTTAACTTTTTAAGTTGGTTCGAATTGGATTTGGTTTTTGTATGAAAATAACCAGGATGCTTTGGCTCTTTCTTTAACAAAAATTTTAAAGCGGGGATATGCGGGCGTTTTTTTATAACTCCAGCAGAATTTGAATTTTAGCAAGAAAAAGCTCTTACAATTTAGGATTTTTTAAAATAAAAAGCTACAACACATGTTCATGTTTTTTTAAGTTATGTAGCTGCAAATACTATCATTTTTAATTTTAGTTTCAATAAGGTCCATACAAGAAAAGTAATTTAATTTTAAATCTCAGCCTGGAAATGTCGAGAAATTGTTAGTTCAAAGTAGTGACAACTTTAAGCATCAAAGTTTTTATTAATAACAAAGATTTTTAAATTTTGTCGCCGATTCTAGATGCACTGAACATTTTATAATCAAACGCCAATATATTTTTTATTCTTTACACAAGTTGGATTTTTACCTCATTGCGCGGTTTTTGTTAAGTGACCGGTTGCCATTGCAAAATTACTGATTCTGAAATTCGTTAATTTTCTCCTCAAAAACATCAATTAATTTAATACGACATTCAGTTAATTCTATCAAATTATTATTACATTAATTAATTTAATCAGCCAAGATATACCGGACGCCTATGATTTAAAGAGCTTTTTGACAAAGTGTTTATCTTATCTCGCTCTAAAATGGTACTAAAAACTGTTATTAAATAAACAAACTCGTGCAGCATTGACAAATCATTCCAAGTTCAAAAACCTAAAACTAAGCATTATCGCGCATTATAGCATTAAACAGGTATTATTTATACAACAATCAGGCACTGACCCAAATAATCTTAAGCAAAACGTGCTTTTCTCAAGTTCAAGAAACATCCACGTCAGCATTTTGTGTAAACTGGAGCATATGGTTTATAATTTTTACAGGGTTGTCACGTTTCTTAATTGAGTAAAATGAATTTGTAATTGTAAAAAGAATTCAATTTTACGCGGAAACGACATACGATAGGATAAAACGTTATTAAGGTTTGTTGTTGTGATAAATGAGATTCATCTGCCGACAAAGCCCCATACTTAAAGTGCTATTATTAACGCGGCAAAATGATGTTAAAGTTTCCAACTTTCTTATTTTTTTCTGAAAAAGTGGTACGTTCTAGAACAAAGTTGTATAAGACTTTTTGTTCATTTTGGTGTCTTCTATCACCCCTTAAAATTAATGCGTTCTATCTCCGGACACGCTGTATTTAAATGCTAAAGTTAACAGCTTTTAATAGTCTTTTGACACTTATTGGCTAACCTTATGATAATTGCTGTGCTACATTTATTTATGAATATATGAAACTATCTTCACTCAACACGCAAAACGCAGATTAATTTAAATTAGTTCAATTTATCGTCATTGTGTATATTTTATTTAATGGGCTCTGTAATGGATTAGGCCGAATGATTGCATCTTTTAAACAATTTTATCGTCAACGGAAGGGTGTTCAAGTAAACATGTATTGCAGCAGCATTTGTCATTGATATTTGCTTTTATTTGCTATTTAACCCTACATGCCATTTCATTGTAATTCGGGAGAGAAGAAAGAGACTTCATTGTTGCTTCTTTTTTGGAGAGTCTATACAAATCTCGTACCAACCTTTACATAATAAATTTGTGGAACTTTGTCTTACGGTTCCATTTATTCTATTTGTTGTATACGATTCTCAAGTGTTTCTGTGATATTTTGCAATAATTTACTTTTCAGCTCATAAATTTATTAAATATAACCCAAAGTCATAACCAATTCATTATTTATACATTTTTATGTCTTATTTAATTGTTTTAGAATTTCTACATACAGGGTGTTTTGAAAAAGATGCCTTTCCCGTTAAAGAGCAATAGAGAAACATGTGTAGAGTAACATCTTACTAACAATTTCCTGAAATGCCCCTTTGAAATGACAACCACCCTTATAAAAATAGTAGGCACGCCACTGCAAATAGTAGATAAAGCTGTATGAAATGAAAATTGTGTCTACTAATACATACTTTTAAATGTCATGGACAAATAAGCCATAAACTAACCCAAGCAGGTAGCAGGATAAATATTTATAAATTATTCGGAAGATTGTAATCAACACCAAATTGCAGTACGTGCTTTTAAAACGTTTTTAACTATAAATAATAACACTCATTTTGAACATCTGTAATAATAACTGTTACTTACTCAGATCTTTGAGATTTGTAACTGCAGTATGCAGTTTGTCGTCAACTTTCTTTGTGTTAGGTGTTGGTAAACTTGAGTTTCGATTAATACACGTTTTTTAGAATTAATAACTTGCATTAGGTAGTGGTAAGTGTTTGTTTTAGTGATATGTAAGATAATTAGCCAGGTAAATCAAAAGCCGATAATCCAATCTTTAATGTTTAATATAAAAATGTATCAATACATGGACCGAATCCGACCAGTGTTAACTAATAACTAAAACTTCCCTTTCTTTTAATAATCGTCTTGCCGTTACATGGCAGACGTTCAGCATCATTAAGCATTTACGACCCTTAAAACTTATGTATAAAATCAGAATGTTTCAGACCAAACATTAGTAAGCGTGAATTAAAAATAACCAATGGTAGAAATATAAAGGGCTTATTCATTCTCGTATCCCTACAGATAAGTAGTTTATTTAAGTGTATTTAGTTACTGTTTAAATTATGGCAGAACCAAACACGCCTGTTGAATGAACGGAACTTTTCAAAAAGTACACTTATACCGCGAGTGCAATTTTGCCAATGGCTATTGGAACGCAAACAGGAAAATCCCCAGTTTGCACAAAATGTTTTACTCGTAAACGGTAAGTAAGTAAGTACTCATTTTGTTAAAATGACATTCGTAAAATGAAAAACAGGCAATGTTTCCATCACAATTAGGTCAACGAACGTATGTTACATTTTATTTACCGACCTTAATAAGTGATCAAGTCATCAAGGTAGTGAGTCACTCGGCAACCGCTGCTGAAATTCAATTCTGTTGTTTCTGTAAATTGATACGTACGTAGCGGAGGTCAGTTACTATTGTTTGCTTTATCAGTAATTCAGGGTCAACAGCTTACAAACAATCCATAGTCGACTCGTGACTTGTAAAAAATACGGAAAAATCCGAAATTTTTTTTATTTTTTATTTTTATTTTATGAGTTTTGGGGTCTCTATATGGTCACCTTTCACCCCCTTAAAGCATTGCATATTTTTCCGGAACACCCTGTAGAGTGCTGTCTGGGTGATTCTTTTATGAAACTAGGAGCGTCTTTTTAAGATTTGTGTTTTGTAAAGAGTTGTTTAGTATGTAGGATTCTGCAGGATAGGCCTAGAATGGTGGGTGTCCTATGCTATTAATCATTTGCTCCCCCCTCCTATACTATACAGGGTGTCTTATTTAACAGTCTATACTCAGTTATTCAGTCACGTTTCTGGCTATAGCAATGGAATTAAAAGAACTTTATATATCTTGACCTTTAGTATTAGAATTCATTTTAAAACATTAGAGTTTGAATCAATTAATGGGTTCTGTCCCGTTTAATAGGCTACACTCCATTCGGACGAGCTTCTGACCATAGCAATGGAATTAAAAGAATTTTGCATATTTTGACTTCTAGTTTACAAAAGCTGCATTAGAACTCATCTTAGAACTTATACTGGTACTGGTTATGACGTCATCGGGATTTTTTTTAAATGAAACCATTAGATTTCAAGCTATGACCAGAAGGTTCTCCAAATGATAAACTGTAGACTATAAAACGGGACAGAACCCGTTAACTGGTTCTAGCTCCGTTATTATTCATTTTAGACCTGTGGTACCTTAACACTCTTTTATTCAGAATCACACTTGCTATGGATTTTCATATTTAGAACCTAATGGTTCTATTAAAGAAAATCCCGATGACGTCATGTGCAGTACCAAAATGGGTTCTAATACTGATTTCGTAAACTAAAAGTATACTAAAAGTTCTTTTAGTCTCATTTCTAAGGCCAGAAGGTTGTGAAGGTGAATCCATTAATTGGTTCTAGCTCCGTTATTATGCATTTTAGACACGTGGTACCTTTGTACTTTTTTATTCAGAATCACACTTGCTGTCGATCTTCATGCTTAAAAATTAATTTCATTAAATGATTGAGTGTAGACTCTTAAACAGGAAACTGTATAAATAATTTTATATTTTAGAAAAATGATCGTATAAAAATTGGACATAATATAACTTTTAAAAAATACATATTATGTTAGTATTATTTATTGATTAGATATTTGAAACATAAAAAAAGGGAATTCACCCACTCCATAGTTTTAAATAAGCTTATGTATGAAATTTTAAAGCGACACGTTAGACTGGTTGCATAACCTCAATTTTAAAATTATAATTTTTGAGCTTTTTGTCAAGTTGAATTTGGTTAAAATTAACATGCACACTAGTACACTATAGTCTAAGAATATATGTAAAATTGTTTTTTCCTTTGAATTTGGTTAATTTTCCTTGTTCATTAACGATGTGGTTAATGTAAGATTTAACCTAAAACAGACAAGGGATATTGTGATGGAGAGGTATACAAATATTTACTACCTTACCTGAGCAATTAATAAAAGAAAAATGTATTTTATGTTAACGGGATATTACTGTTATAATAAGTTCTTATATTTCAACATTTTACAGCTCTTGGGTAAATAATTTTGGCAGAGGATTGTAAAGCTGCTACATTACCACATAATTGTAACTATCTTAAATGTAGGGGCTGCTTTTGATTAATATCAGTTATACAACATATAATTATGTTGTGTTTTGAATCGTACATTGAAATACTGTAATTGGTTGGAATTTTTATATTATTAATGTCTGAAATTATACAAATAATGTTTAAATTTGTGAATATATGAAGGTGTGAATAGGTATTTTTATGTAAATAAGTTAACAAATAGTTGTGTCAAAATTAGGTTCCATCGACATTAAATGGAGGCCTTGTTGTGTAATAATGAAAACATATGTTTATATACCACTAGATTGGGAATTTTTATCTATAAGTTTATCTGATTAGTTCTTATGTTAATTAAAATTATAAACAATAATTTGGTTATGTTAAATTGACTTGTTGCTTTTGTTTCATGCAAAAACTGTATCACATTCTTTTGTTTTGAAAAAAAGTTATATAAACCCGGCCATTTTTATAACAAACTCTCTTTTAGTATCATCCTTCAAGAAGTGCATATAGATTGTAGAGTAAAAATGAAATTTAAGGTTATGTGTTAAGTTAAAAAATGTAAACAAAGCGAATGTCAAAATTTTGAGGTTATTGTTATGTTTGTGAAACGTCAAAGTGTTTAAAGTTTTAAGAAAGTTCAGGAGATCTAAGTTTTTTTTCCACAAGTGCTTTAAATTAATCAAGTGTCAATTTATTTTGCGATGAAATTTTATATTTTGATATAATGAAGAAATTATCAAATGTTTTTATGACTGGATTTTATAAACAAGTAGAATCTAATTATAAAATTAATTTACTTACAAGTATTACACAAATAATTGGATTTGCAATTCAACTTAGTACAGCCCAATGACATATTTTCTTGATTTCGTTGTCGAGACGAACGAAAACAGATATATATATATATATATATATATATATATATATATATATATATATATATATATATATATATATATATATATATATATATACGTCAGTTTTTTTAACAGTATATAGTTTTGTTTGTAGTAAGAAATATGATGATGGCAAAAGTATGAATCCCCAAATAAAGCGTATTAAACTATGTTGAAATTAATATAAATAAGAAAAAAGTTTTTTTTTGTTTCTTTTTTTTCTTATATGTTAAAATTATAAAATAAATATCTGTGGTTATTGTTGAAAGATTGCTTTGTGTATCTGTTTTATATTACTGTGTTTCTAGATAAATCATAATTTAGTGCCTTATTGAAGCGACCCGCCTGAGAGTCTCAAGTTGTGGAGACTTAGAGTTTTCACAATAATTTTATTTAGCCGGAGCAAATCTTTTAATTAAAGATAAAGTTGTCTATCATGCATCTTTATTAGGTGTACCCCATGTGTTTATAGAACAATAAAAATATTATATAACAGTATGTAATTGTAAACTAGATCTAGATAGGTGATATTTCTTTATAACGAAATTTCCGTATAGCAAATTTCTTTTGAGGAATTACCGGCTTCGTTTTAACAAAGTTTGGCTGTATTAATATTCGAGTTATTTTAATTCCTTTAATTTTTTGTTATAGTGTTGATCACGCCTTCTGGCTCCCCTAGGCTATAGTCTTGGTCTAAGTGGCTTAGTGAATGAAGACAATTCAACTGTTCAGCACAGCCGATGGGGATAAGAAGTTTTCCAAATTGGTATTTGGTAATTATTGGTAAATTGGTACAGCTAACTCGATTTTTAAAAATTAACCATCTTGCGTTCTACAAGCGTTATGTCAGAACACCTGGCCAGAATTGGCCAATTATCACATCGCTTCATGATAAAATTATTGATAAGACAAATTGATGTTACCAATAAAAACAGCTATGCAATCATTCTTGCAGCTAAACCATACTATAAACTTTTAACAAAAATGTGCTAAACTCATAAATAATTTAGCCGCCATTCAACCATAATTTAACACGAATGCAATCGACAACCGCCCGGATGTCAGATAACCATCTTGTATGTAGTCGACAAAGTGTGCGGGCATATTTCCAATAACCAATAATTTTGCGGAAATTATTTTTACATACTGTTGCATATGACATAACTAGATGATTTGCTTATAATGTTTCAATTTCTCTGCGTGTTTATCAATAAAGACATATTCGCTTTTTATAATTACAGAGCAGCACTCTGTAATAATTAATTACTCTTGTTATTATAATAATTTTTTAAATACAAATAATTATATTGACAGAACAGCAGATATCATGTATTATCATTTTTGGGTTTGCATAAATATCTATTGGGTATAAGGGTCTGTTCTATTAAGTAATTTTACACTACTTTTAGTAATGACAATAATAATGGCAATTTTACTAGTTTAATTTTAATTACTTTTTAATGATCTATTTTATTATTATCTATGATTATCTAACATGATAACGTGTAGAATTAGTTATTCATATGGAGTAACAATTATTATTAAATTTATCATGTTGTCAATTAATTTAATATAGCTATTTACACTATTATGCTCAACTAGTTCTTTTCTTCTTTTTATTGATGAATGACGAGTTATTTTGTCTTATTAGTTGTATTTAATTTTATGAATTACTACATCAATACGGTAATCGGCCTTGTCCATAATACAATGCAAATTGATTATATAACTTTACAGGTAAATTCACTAAATAGTAACTGCAATTACCAATTGAGATTGGTAAGCTTACCAACCCCAAGCTAATTTAAATAGATATTTCTAGAATTCTCGCTTAATAAATTATAACATACGTTGTGAATTGCCCTCTGGAACATAATAGCAATTTATTTTGAAATTAGAAGAATTAAGTTAGAAAACTATAGGAAAATTGTTTTAAATAAGTGAACAGCTACGCAGGTTATAATTACATCAACTAGTTTTGATTATTAGTCTGGAGTTTCTGATCTTAACGTACTCTTACTTTAGTATTAATTATAAACAGGAAGATATGTGACAAACATAAGAAGCAAGAATCAAAACTGTAAAGTAAGAAGCATTGTGAGACAAATGCAAGTGATAATAAGATTACGTAAGTTTAGCCAAAAGTTGTAAAAATTGCTACATTGTCTAATTAATATTTCCTGCACAATGTTAAAGCAGTTAACAACACCTTCACAAGTACATGTCTAGATGAAAAGTAACAAAAAACAAGATTTTGATGTACCTATTTTTCTAAAATTCTCATCAAGACTATATTTCCAGATATGCATTATCATAGTATCGAGAGAAAATCTTAAGTCCATACAACTTTGTAGGAGGAGTGTTAGAGGATTCATTGCATTGAAGAACTATGACATTTAAAATTGAATATTTTTGGTTGCCAAAATGAAAACGTCATAAAAAAATATTTATTACAGAATACTCAATACAAATCTAAACCAAAAAAGGGCAAGTAGTCTTAGTCACGGCAATTTTAATTAACTTATGCCAAATGTGGATGAGTCAAATCAGTAATGGTACTTGCCTTGACATTAGCTCATGATGCAAATAATACTTGTTTTCATTTCTCATCTTGGTAATAAATTCTTTGAAATGTACAAATATTGTTATTGAAAATGGAAGAAGTCATGCTCCGGTTAAGAATGGAAAACAATATTAGACAAGCGACTTCCTCTGCTGATTTGGAAAGCCAGCATCCTTTTACCAAAATCGTGAATCGTTTAAGGATTGTTAGCATCACTTTTGCGGTTACCAAATCTATCTCACAAAAGATGGGTTGTTGCGTTGGCTGTATGAGAAGTAGCACCGTTCTGTTTGAAACCACATGTTCTCTACGTTCATGTCTTCTAATTTCTCCAATAAGAAGTTTGTAAGCATCGCTTGATATTGGGCTCCAGTCATGGTAACCTAGTAATGCTACTAGCTTCATTTTTAAATAAATAAGCATCAATCACTCCACCTGCCCAAAAACCACCAACTCCAAACGGTAGCACCAAAAGTCACCAAATTAATATTTTTGACCGTTTAAGAGGTACTTATAGATAGTGGACAGTTTCACCAAATGAAGACAATGATTTTTTGGTGGTGTAAGGTAAAATCATTTTTCTACAGCAGCTGAGGCTCATGAGCTAGCTAACTTTTCAGGACAAGTGCGTACGGCTAAAAAAGAATTAAAGAAGCAGGTCTGAAAAACATTGTGGGTAGATACTTTAAAGCAAAGAATGAGTTTTGCAACGAACACATAATAAGTGACGCAAATTCGGTTGCTTTTTCAGATGAAAAAGTTTTACAATCAAGCCACAGTGGAAGAGTTCGGGTTTATCGGCCAAAGAATTGTAGGTTTGAGGAAAGGTATGTCTAGTACGCGAGAGACAGGAGTAGGTTTTTTTGTCAATGTGTCGGCATGGATACTTGTGCAGAAGAAGAAGGCACGTGTTTTAGAATACATCTATGTAAGATTAACAGGGTCCGTTTATAGAAATATTTTGGCAACACTGCCAAAGTAAAAGAAATAGAGCTTTGCTCGCTGATATTAAATGTGGCAAGCCAAGTTCAACAAAATGGTTGAATATTGAATTAGAAACCGAAATTTTGAGTACAATGAAATTCCTTTATCTTATTTCCCACGTTGACTCCAAGGGCCAAAAGTTACCCTTCCGCTGCACTACAGATGCCTCTATCAAAGTTAGTTATCAAATGAAAAAACAGCTATCCACAATGTTTGCATTCTGTGTTTTAAGTCCAGTTTACCATACCACGAGAAAGAATCGTCAATATTGATTGCTTGTAGGCTCAAGCTGGTTTAAGTGCTTTGACTCAGATTCTAGAGTTCCAAAGGCAAGAACGATGAAGGAACCGATTGATGATAACAATTACGTAACTTCCACATTACTTTTGCAAAGTAAAGTTTTTTACACTAGAGTGCACTAGACCACTCTAAACGTCCAATACATTTAGAGTAAAATATCTAATCTGTATCTTCGCGTAGATCATAGACTTAACTTCAATACAATCTTAGTGTAAATTTATCACATTCCAAAGCAATGATATCTTCAATCATTTGTGGCAATTTTATCATACTAAAGCAGTCAACTGAATAAAATATATAAATAAATAAATCGCAAGAATAAAAAACTACACTACTTTTTTTAGTTTATTTATTATTTGTCTATCAGGGACATTCAATAGACGATTTGACAAGATACAGTAAGCTATACAGATATAGCAAAAACATGCAGGAAGCAAACCAGTGAGAGTTTCCGCACTGCATACGACACACTACACTCGATACAGTCAAAGCGATGTGGGAGGTCGAAAAGTTTTATTTTTTTGAGTCTAGGTTGGACGTCGTCTTCATTTAATAGGGGCTTGATTAACACATTAGGGTGAGAACTAAGTCGGGTAACAACGGATAGTATATGTTTGAATTTCTTCTGCGATTGAAGTGATGTCCAAGTCACGTTGAATAACTTAATTTGGGACAAACCAGGGAGCATTTACTATAAATGGTAGAACTTTGGATTGAAAGCGCCTTTAAAATGTCAATATTGGAGTTGCTGGCAGTTCCCCAGAGTTGTATTTCGTAGCTCCATATTGGCTTTATGATGGCTTTGTAGAGCAAGATTTTATTATCAATAGACAGTTGGGATTTTCGCCCTAAAAGCCAGTACATCTTTTGCACTTTAAGGTCCAGCTGCTTCCTTTTCATGAAATTATACTCCCTTCAAGTCAGGCGTCAGACTAAATAAAATCTGAAGTATTTTACATGTTCGTCTTGCGTTACTGGCAGTTGAGCAGTTGAGCAGTACAGGTACCTCTTCTTAGAGTAAAGCTTACATGTACTGACTTTCCTTCATTTATCTTTATACGCCATTTGTTGAACCAAAGTTCTAGTTCTTACAGATGTTCCTTTAGATAGTGACTTGCCATATGGGTTTCTAACTGAGAAGAGAGTACTGCAGTGTCATTTGCAAATGTGGCTGCTCAAGGGTAAAAAGTCAAAAAGTAAATATAATATCGGGCCCAGCACACTGCCCTGGCGTACACCTGCGTGTGCTAGGAACAAAGGTGTGCGACTTTCCCTATATTTAACAAGAAAGTGCCTATAGGTTAGATAACACTTGAGAATCTCGTAATAGTCGGAGAGTAGTGTTCTTTTGAATTGGAATAAGAGCCCATGATGCCACACTTTTTCAAAGTCTCGTGAGACGTCTATAAAGATGGCCGAGCAGTAGCGTTTATCATTAAAGTCGTTTGTAATTTTGTCAACGACCGGCGCGAAGTGGGTTCAGCGTGTTCCCAGAACCCGGCCCCGCGCTTTAGACGGCCCCGCGTTTTAGACGGCACGGGTTTTATATGGCTCCGCATTACAACTTACAAATACTCGCGCTTTCTCTACTGCTATAGTCCACCGATGTTTCCGTGTGACTAACATAAAAAATAATTTATGCTGATTCCGAATAAGTAAATAATTTTTAATAGGGGCAAACGCCCTTAAGCCTCTAAAATTGGTTGCTACCAACCTAACCTCCACAAAAACGCCACTGCCTAACCAAATCGCAATACAAAAGCAAATTCGAATTTTTCTCAACCTAACCTAATTTAGCCTTACCTAACCTAAGCTAACCTAAACCTAATCTAACCTAAACCTAACCTAAATAAATTTGGCAATCGTAACTTAATATAATTATTATTATTCATTGCTATGGAGATTAAGCATTTTTTCTACTTTTGAGCCCAAATTTGGGACCTTTGGGGTATAATTATTTATTAGTTTAAGCTAAGCTTGAATTTAATCAAATCTACGTTTAGTTTAAAAAGTTTTTCTTATTCTGCGATTTCAAACCTCTAATATATCAAATACGTAAAACGTGGTTTTAATTTGTTCTTTATTAAAAATCACCCTTCTCTGCCCCAATATGGCGGCGTTTTGCGGTACTCTGATCGAACAGCGTGACCTAGGCGACTAGATGTAGTGACTCTACACTGACAAATGAGCGAGCGCCACCTAAAGGCATGTACTTGGTTTTATGTTTACTTTGAATTCGATAGTGTTAAGAGTCTTTGCTTGGTTATGTATTTGAAGTCATCTTCGACACATTCGCGCAAATGAATCACTCGTGCTTCGACAAACGCACGAATAAAGACTTCGCGTACTTCGTAAATAACTATAATGGGCTCTATGATTATATTATAATACACGATTATGTAATAATGAGACGTATTCGCATGTCTCTGTTAAATTAACAGCATGTTTAATTACCATGGTGACCAATTCTAATCTTTTCCCACCTATTAAAATTAGATAAAGCTATCTCTATTCTTGTTGATTTTAAACGAAACTTTAGTTAGAGATACATTTAATCGTGGTTCGTAATACGGCCCAAAATGTGTTTATAATAAATAATTATTTAGAATTTTTTTTAAGACAAGTGCATTTTTGAACCCGGCCCCACAAAAGCTTACGCCGGCCCTGTTATCAACCACACGATGTGAAAACCGGTGATCCAGGTATGAGATTATTATCTAAGATGGTTGGTAATGGTTTCCTTAGGAGCCGTTTTTCAAAAACCTTGGACAAAAGTGGCAGTAGACTAATTGGTCTATAAGAAGACAGATCAACATCTAATTTCGATTGTTCTGGAAAGTGCCTTAATCGCAATACTGCATTGAAGAGGAAGGTAATGAATACCAACCCTTTTTTGGCAATTCTCTCAATACTATTGCTGTAACTAGATCTTAACCAGGTGATTTTCTGGGGTTTAGTTCTATCATGAGTATGGCCTGAATTTGAAAAATATGGAACGCTTCACGATTTTGCACGTTATCCTTGCGCAGGGGCCATGCTAATCTTCTCTGTATCGTTCCAATTTTAGTATATGTACCGCCCAAGCGAGTGCACATTACTTTTACTTTGAGTTTTAGTAGTGTCTAAAATTTCAATCTAAATAGAAAACAGTCTATACAAAAATGTATTTGACTTTTAGCGTGGTCTAGTGTTCAAATTTTACACCAAATCTTTTACTGCGATGGTTCTTGTCTTGTGTAAAAGTAACTCAGTATACCATACCATGGATTTGATTTTTAATTTTGATGTGACTGTGATGGCGAATCATCTCTAAATATCTGTTTATCAAGTTTTCTCATATTCATAAACATGCAGTTTGTAGTTGCGTATTTTATTTCATAGACATGATCACTTTGAAACCCGTATCAAGTTTACCCACATGTGAGGTCATATTAATTACACAATTGTAGTCATTTTAATAATGTATTTTAATAAGACAGTAATAACAGGGCATTGACAAAAATGACGCCTATCACGTGTTACTTACTGAGAAAATTTCCAATAATCGAAATAAATTCACAATTAACTTAAGAAGATCAAAAGTATACTTTTTCATAGATGTCTAATTAAAAAATGACATTAAAAATGGCAGTTTTAGTTCAGCCACCATTTTGAATAAAATAAGAATCATTTTAAAACATAATACAAAAGGCAATATTCAAATTTTGTTTATCCATTTCTGATCTAAATAGTTTGGGAACACTAATACATACTACCAACCACAAATAGGAACAAGGAAAAAGGTTTCCTTCACATTTATAGCCTGCAGGTAAAACGGGGTTACCATAACCTTTCTGACCAAGGTAATAACGACAGCTGTCCATCTTGATTACTCATTTCCCTTCTTAGACTCATTATATTAAAATTGTCTTTAAAAATAGGCGATAGTTGACGGCATCCTGACCATCATAAAACACTATCAACAGTTTAATTAATATTATCCGTTCGATGCACTTACAATCTTAAATGTGTCAAAAAATAAAAAATCCACACACATTCTTTCTCTATAAGTAGCGTACCTCGTACAATATAGTGAGTACACAAATCTAAATAAAACATGTTTCTTTGTCAAATATATTTGCCCCGGGACTCCAATTCCATCGCAATAGAAACAATTTATGTTCAACGGGGGCATTTTTTCTGTACACAAATCTTCTGAAAAGTGCTTTTTTGTGGTAAAAATAAATCTTGCGCGATGGATACGAACGGCTAAGCAGCAACAACATGCACGTTCGAAGAAACGATTATTCGAGGTTGTCGAGGTCGTCTTTGATCACGCATTCAAACCAGACACAAGAATATGCTCGAAATTAACCTCAATATAAGTTATTAGTATTAAATGGCTCAAATTTTTAATAATAATTCCACATCATCAAAAAGAAAAATTAATTCCGGCTTGTAGCAGCCAGAAAAATACAAAAAACATAAGATGTAGGATATGATTTTTGACATATTATCGGAGAAAAAATATTTTTACTAACCAACGAGAATGAGGTTAAAATGTCGAAATCCGAATCTAATTGGTTCAGTTTGATTGGCTGATGTATGGATATTTAAATAAAATTGCGAAAATCTTTCTGTATTAAAATTATTAACATGAGGGTTATTCTGCAGATTATTTATTGCATTTTGAATTTTATGAAGTATAGTCCTCTCAAATATATGAGATGCAGAACTTGGTATTTACATCAACATGTAGTAAAAGTCATCATCAGATGCAAAACTTAAATTAACTAACAATGTAAACGCGGAGTCTTCCATTTGCTATGACTTGTAATGAGGTTGATCTTGTTTGTTATTAACAATTTTTAATTTAATTTGAGAAAACTGTGTAAAGAAATTTAATTCAGTTTCGAATTAAGCGATAGTGGCAAACAGTCAGGAAGCTTATCACCGTCATTGTGTCATCATCCTTGTTAACCCAATTTGAACTAGCTATCGCCATTGGAACATAAAACAGTTCTCTGTCAAGCAGTGCTTATGACATTGAATTATGAGGTACAAAGATTCGTAGCTCTTGTAAAATTTTTTGAACATTTAATTGGAAAGATCTTAAAATTGTTCTTTTGCGTTAATTGGAAAATCCAATATAAAGAAGAAGATATGAAGACACACTACAACGAGATTGGGAACCCTAATCGAAAACGCCTTCAGAAAGCTCCGTTTCTGAAGTGGAAAAAGTTAAGAGCAGAAAATAATTACTTCCTTCCGAAATGGAAATAACCTATGGAAATTTCAGGCCGAGCTCAAACTCATGGAAGCCAACCAGAAGGATCTTATTCAGGCGGAGTAGGAGCTTGAGAAGGAGTAAATTGTTTTCGCAGAAGTAGTTACATCCCTTCATGATATCTAATGGAAGAAAACTCAAGAGCGAATCAACTGCCAGATTCATCTATATTAGCATTCAGAGGGACAAAATATGGCAAAATTCCAGGATGATCACTACGGACCCCCCCCCCCCCTCCTTCCGACAGCAACAACGTGGGAAATTCCACCGGTATATTAGTTCCGCCGTTTTATAACTGGATTTAGGAACAATTTAACTGATTAACGACCAAACGGAGTCCCGCTCAAACAACTACGATAATTATGTCAAAACAGAACATGGGCCAAGATCTTCCTAGGTTTGATGTTTATTCAAAGAATCATGTCCTATTAAAGGGTGAATTCGATTGGAGCAAATGTGATTTGAAAGTGTCTATACAGATTTGTGCTGGGAGCTATTATTACACTTGATGTAAACAAACCTGAGTTTATCTGCAAATTTTACAATACGGTGTCAACAGTAGTGACTGATGCCTTGATGACAAGTTGCCAGCCACAATAAGGAAACAGTGGGTTCCGTACGTTTGGCATAATAAACACAACGTAAAAAGGTTGATCCTTTTTTTCAGGTTCGAAAACCACGAAATAGAACATCTGAAGTCTTCCATACTGCGATCGAGATGGATAATGATTGTCTGCATCATTCAGAACAGTGTAACGCTTTAAAGAAAGATGACCGTGGAGAACCTAAAAGTTGGAGAAAGACAAGCGTGTTTGCTTCAGCTATTGGCAAATTTGGAGAAGTGTCCTGACAGTTGGATCTGCAAAATTGATGGCTGTTCTAGAACTTATCACTCATTGCTGCATGGGACTGGGAAATCTAAAAATCTGAAGCTGTTGTCAACCTACCTGCTACTGTAACGGTAGTAGTCACACCTATTGGAAATATGGCAGCCGCATCTGCTGGAAATATACTAGTCGTGATTCCTTTATGGTCTATCGAACCAACCTCAACGATAAAGATCTACGCACTTTTTGCGCTCTACTAAATGACGCTCGGTAGTTCCTCGTGTTTGGAGAGACGAATGGAAAAAAATTCCAGGAAGATGAAACTCGAAAACGGTGGTGCACACCAGAATCCACCATATTCTGAATTACTGTCCACACAGTAAACAAGTTCCATCAAGGATGTTAGATCTAAAGGACCTGAACTGAAATAAACATTTCTTAGAAAAATCAGCAAAAGTGATTAATACCAATCAACGAATGGACAGGCTCCAGCAGTAATTGGTTATTACAAATGAAACCTATCTGAAAATCAGTTTTCAAATTATGCCAATGTCGAGAAAAAGAAAAAACTGGTTCGACATATAATGTCATTCTTCTCCACGGAGTCGCTTGAAGTAATGTCTACACGAATACTTTGTACTACTACATCGCCTTGAATATTTTAGAAAATACTACAGTAAAAAAGGAGATTGCTGAGAAACTGAACTGAGGCTCTCGAGCAACCAACAACTTTCGGAAATCGAAACAATGCCTACAAAGCGCCTGCACTCCTTAATGAGATAGATGGACAAATAGCCAACAATATCTGAAGCCTCGCTGCATAAGCAATGATAACACGAAGCGTTAAATCTGTCCTGGTTTGATGTCTCCCACCCCAACAAGCAACCTAGACTAGTTTTTGATACGGCGACGAAGTCACACTGAAATGTCACACTGTAAAGGATCTGGATGATTGAACCATGACTTGAGCAGGTGGTGTCAACATCGAATTGCAGTGTCGGAGACATGAAGGAAATGTTTCACCAGATCTAGGATAGATTCTCTAGAAGAGACATAGGTTCAATCGTATACGAGACGATATTACTTTTTGCAATTCGAAGTCTTCATCTTGCTTCAGTATCTACACGAAAGATTGCAATGCTGGAATTTATTTTCAGAACGAAGAGGAATAGCCAATGGAAAGAGCTCTTGGACTTCCCTGGAATGCTGCAAATGATGCTGAGTTCAAGTTTTATTGTAGGCAAACCAGGAACACATAGAGACTTTTGCTTTATCGTTTTCCCTGATAAGATATAAAGCACTCCCATCTTGATGACATTCCGACGTTTCTCTTCCCGGATGTGGTTGATTCTAGCAGTTCGGCAAGTTCAGTTTCAATGCTTTCGACAAAAACCTTCTATCCGAGAAAAGAAGACCACTTCCAAAAAGAAGTAAACTGTCTTTCAATCGAACTCAAATAAAGATGGAATAATGTGGAGCACGTAATTCCTGCTGTACGGTTTCCAATTTTGGATCCCACGCATTACTACACCAAACTCATGATTAAATGGTTATAAAACGACCGGACATAGTGTGCAAGAAAGGCTCTTAAACGAGTTTCATTAGCATGTTTGGATCAGTCAGTGGGATGAGCTCGCAGTCCATCACTACAGTTTAGACTGACTTTGTTGAGACATTTAAGACACTGTGCATACCATGGTGCATTCCTAAAGCCCGAAGCACTCTTTTCTAGAAATATTGCAGTATCTTTGTACAAAAATTGTTGGTTGCCCCCCAAAGTGGTATTCTTATAGGTCTATATTGGTTTTAGAATAGTCTTAACGCGTAAGAGTTTGTATTCTAGTGCAAGGTGGAATTGTTTACCTACTAGACAGTACATCTGCATAAATCTTAAATACATTTGTTTGAGTTTCGTGAAAAAGTGTAGCCTACTATCCAAATGCATACAGCACCATCTAATTGTAGCATCAGTACGCTATTGAGGGTCGTTTGCACTGCCTTTAGTTAATCTTCAGCAGAGATTAATTACCATGAATATGTTTGGTGCATAAGCAATCGTGTCCATAGGAATTAAACTATATGGCGACTGCTTTCAGCACTCATCCTACACTGTTTTAGCTGATGATGATGTAAGCAACATCGAGAGACACTGTGTGGAAGTCATGAACAATATATTACAGACGGCTTTGTCAAGCGAGTATATACTCAGCGAGTAGCGAAGAAATATTCATTGGAAAGTAGAACATATAGCAAGACTATTATCCAGTTTTGACAGTTTGACAACCAGTTTTGAGCGTTGAACACATGTGAGAAATGCTTTGGATATTAACATATTTACTACCTACCTAATGCAAGGTCGTTAACTTCACTCATAATTATTTCTGTTTTCTATAGTTTTAAATTTTGGTTCTGTTTACTCTTACTACGAAGCACTGTAAGGCTCAGAACTAATAGTCTACTATCAATAAACATACATAATGTGTTACCAAGGTTAAACCAAGTGAAACATAAGAAGAGTGTTTCTGGCTTACAAGTAAAAAGTCTATGCCACAACGGCCAATGACCACAACGGCGAATTTTGGCTGTTGTGGCCATGACCACAACGCTCACTGTTGGCCGTTGTAGTCACAATCTTTTTTTAATAATTACCATTTGTACAGTTGGCCGCTGTGGTCATTTTGACTATTGTGGTCACTCACCACAGTTGACCGTTGTTGTCAGCTACGCCAACACATACGCATCGGTGGCGGTTGTGGTCAAAATGATGGATGGGGCGGAGTTTCGAGGTGGCCGTTGTGATCATGACCACAACGTCCAAAATAACGATTGGCCGTTGTGGTGTATTTTTTTCAATTAAATATAAATTCTTATAAATAACTTGTTTGGGAATGAACGCCAGGACAAATAGGCAGAATCTGTGCTCATTCGGATCGCATTTCACACCGCCAACTTAAGTGCACTTACACACTACAGCAAGGTAGGAGAACGACTGCACAAGCACAAGGCAAGGTAAATAGTGATTGATGATAAAATCTATACTATAAGATTATTCTAAATAGTGTAGAAAACATATCATACCGTTGATCCCTAATCCTTCTTTTTACCTTCAATATATTAATATATACGATTTTATGGTGTAATCTGTAATAAAATTTATAGGGATATAATTGAACACAATACCGGGCTCATGTATAGAGCGTGCCTCTGTGCAAGAGTCAAATTAACCTTGGGCACTATTACAGGTTCTCCATGTCTCCAACGCGTGTTATGCAGTGTGCTACGCAAGGAAATTAAGTTCTGCGTTTGTAAATGAATTTAGCCAAGTGAATACATAAAGGTGTCTAACTGCAAACATATTACTTTCTGCCAACAAAGCAGTAAATGATAAATTCTTAAGCGTTTGACTGTGAGCTCTATATGTTTCTGCTATCGCAACTGGTTGTTATTGTAAACGCCTAGATATTTCACAAACTCTATTGCTTGTATACATTCACAATTGCATAGTTGATATATTTTAACTATTTCTTAGACCTATTTTCTAATAGCAGAGTAACAGATAAATTTTGTTTTTTGGTATTAAGTGTCAATAGGCTAGCACCCAGCTTCTGCTTAAGCAAGGAAAGACCTGTTTCAACCTCGGTTTTGACCTCACTCTACTACACTCAACTAATCCATTGATGTAGATTAAGAACAACATTGGACCGAGGACAGTGCCTTGAGGTATTCCATACTTAACATTTACACTGTCACTGATTTCTGTATCTATTTTTACGTGCTGTGTCCACTTTCTTAAGTAATCTTTAATTAGGTTGAGTGCTCTTCCGCGAACGACACAGTCATCCATCCTCTCCTGTAGAATAGCACGGTCTACAGTGTCAAATGTCTTGGAAAGATCTAGGAACACTGCTACAGTCTTATTCTTTTTGTCCACTGATTCATATATTCATATATATGTACTTTGTGATTTCATGAAATGCATTTTCAGCAGAATAATCATTATTAATTACGCGACTTTCATCCTTATACAACATTAGGAGCATGTGTAGGCATAGGCTAGTTGCTAGATGTAATATTCTATCCGTTAATAGAATCACTAGATTTAGTTTTCTACAACTTCTTACAATTGATCCAATGCATTCATTTACTGTTCATTTACTTACTAGTTAGAACAAATAAAACAATAAATATGAGCAATCTAGGGAAGAAATTAAAAACAACACCCTGTATAATATAACATAAATAATTAGAATTATTCACATATTAAATAAACATTAAATAGGTCACAGACCATTTTCTTTCTTGAATTTTTATAAAAACATTAGTCAGTGTCGTGCCATGAAAAATGACCAAATCTAATTTGCAATTCAAAGAGTGAACGGGGAATAAGTAAATCTTGAAAGAGAGGGAAAAAATGAGCAAAACACAGCAATTAAAGTTAACCTGGCTTACGTGTATCGGTTGTAATTACAGAATTAAATCGCAAATTCCAATCGAATCAATCTAAGCAAAACAAGTCCAAGTTATCCGTGAGTAGCAAATGATAGGCTACGCTGCGGTCTCGGAAGTTAAAATGTTACTTGGATAATTTCACATAACTGCACCTGCAATCAGAATGTGTAAATTATTCTACTGGTTCTTGTGTATATGTAATTTTCGATATCTCGTTGTGCCTAGCACCGATCACGAAATCAACCTATATGATCAATCTCCATCCAATTATTACAAGTAGATAGGTATGTACTTTGGGTAATTCAGGTTTAGTCCGTTAAGGTGTTTCCTTGATTAATAATGTTCTTTAATGGTGATCAGAACTCAGAAGATGTTTTAGAATGGAAAAAGAGCCTATTTAGAAGATATGCGGTTTCCGGGCCGATTAGAATTTATCGGTTATAGATTATATTAGAAATACTCTTCATTCTCATTTTTCCTTTCCAACTTTCTTTCTCCCGTTCTTTTCAATCGATAAGATCTTGAGTGACATACATTAGATCTATTGATACACTCATATATTATACAGTTACTGAATCTCTACAATAACTCCCCCCCCCCACCCGCCCATTGCCTTTTGTTTGCCCGAAGGCAGGTGTTCCTATTCACCGAAAATGTAACAGTAGTGATTTAGCCCCGTTGGCATTTATTTACCATTTCTGAACTAATCTTGAATTTTGCTCTCAAGTTGGTTTGTAGATTACTTGATACTGTGATCGCTATAGGATGTAAGTATTGCAATATCGCCAGTAAACGTGACTACTGTTATGGCTTTCAAAAGTAAGTATAGAATGGGCCCTAGGATGTTCGGACGTTACTTAGATATTACTTTAGAATAGGTGTGATCGACCAACGCTTTTTCGAGGGTCTTACTGGGAGGGGGAAGCCTTTTCAAGAAAGGCATCCGAACAATATCCCTTGTAGATCCCTGTTAAGTATTCTGACTCTTCCATGGAACTGTTCAATCGTCCCATGCTTGTTTCGGAAGCCAAACTGGTAATTACGGATTAGTTTCAATTTTCTATTATAGATTTTAAGTGTTTAAAAAGGAGTTTGCTGAAGACTTTGGACAACATAGAAAGCAAGCTAATTGACCTACATGATCTAACATTTAGGCTGTTTTCTTGGTTTTGGGAACATTATCTTCATAACATTCTTTTGAGTTGTTACGGATAATGATGGCGTTTTCGTTGTCTTTCCTAGCCCATTTATTTTTTCTTTTGATTCTGATGGGACGCATGATTTGCTGTGGTCTCTTTAATTTTCTAGTAGCTTTCCACAAAGAGTAGTCAGTTGCTTCATTCTCACTTAAACGTTCCATATTTTCTTGGAAGCCTTGATTCTTTGCCTCATTCAGCATTTCTGTCAGATCTCTGGTGGCTTTATTGAATATTGTCTTATTAGTTTTAGCTAGCTTCCTTGAATGACTCACTTTTGATTACTCAGGGGTCGACAACTTGCGTCTTAGGGTCGCATGCGGTTCTAGTATCTCATGATAATTTTGTTCGTATCTTCGTTATTTCTGGATCAATTTGAATGAGTTTCTTTGTTCCATTTAGATGTAGGGATTCTCTCCGGCTTTTTCCAATTTTTCGATCGGCGGTTAGGGTCTTGGAATAAAGATTTGATGTTATTGCGAATCAAGTATTCAAGACCCCGAGTCAGCGTGAAAACCATATCCCAACCATTAATAAATAAAAAAGCTTCATAGTATAAGTGATAATGCTTGTATCTCGAAGAGAGATGGGTATTTAGCTGACCAAATGTAGAGGTTGAAAAAACTGGGATTCACGTAATTCTTAATGGGATCTCCGCCATTTAGAAGCCGATTTTGTTGAAGTTCGTCTGTGTTCGACTAGAACTGTCAACACCATACCATAGTCAATTCTGATGACTACGTGGTGGGGATAAAACTATATACTTCCTGGTTGATACCCGTATAAATTTTTTAATTCTTCTTGGAATATTATTTGTCTAGGTACATAAAATTCAGAATCATTCTAACTCGCTCGTCAGTTTAATATTGACATTGATTGTATCAATAATAATATTTTAATGTTCCATGCCACCACGATATTGCGTTTGTCCCCACTTTAACTTCTCTTACCTTTTCATCACTCGAACGTTCAGATGGTGGAGTGCTTAAATTAATACGCTTAATCTGATATTAAAGAAAAATGATCCTAGTTGAAATCAAGAACTCATTACGCGTTTTCAGTTTTCAATTTTCCGCTCTTAAAACGCATTCCTTAGGGTCCTTGAGTGTCATAGGCTATAATACCATCACGATGAGTCAGCAAGTGACAGAGCAGGAATCAAAAATAAAAACTATCTTATCTCAAGAGTTGATGAAAACTACAACCTTCCTAATAGCTTTAAAAAAAGATAATTTTCAAAATCAATTTGGTACGAATAGTAAAAGTATCTTTCTTACCTCTGTAAAGAGTAAGGCGTGCGTTAGGTTTCTCCAACTATGCCTGGACTGGTCTTAGGGTTCCTATCTTTAGATTTGGGCTGGACTCGAGATGCGAGAGATACTAGCAAGGTTTATCCTGACAGTGACCTCCTGATCATTGTTTTTGTGTAAACCGTTTTGCCAGGTGCTTTCTCTGGTATGGTGTAGTCAAATACTGTAAATCAGATACAGTGAAGGTAATTCTGCTGTGGATCAGTGACTTAAATTTACTCAAGAATTACAGATATGGCTGAGCCCAGGAAGAGTACTACCCTTCATATAATCTCCTTATAAGGGAGTTAATGCGAATTAATGGCGAATACGACTATTGGCCTCTCATTTCTAAGATAACCCCACCTCCACGTTGGTATAGGCCGGATCTCTACTTTCAGGTACAGTCGGACGGGGCTTTGTCAGATCTAGGACCAAGTTTAGCCATTTTAAGGTTGAACTGAGTTTGGCCGGGCAGTAGAAGTCTGCATACTCAACTAGAGGCGAAGAGAGCCCTTCGGAGAAGGATTCCTACGGATAAGCACATTAATAGCTCCGGAACTAACCAGGAGAGCTAGTAGAGGGTGGATAGGCAACGTTGCTTTCACTATTGTGAACTGGTATTCAACCAAACAAGTAGCGCGTTAATTGAGCGTATCTCAATTTGTTGATCCCATAGGAGGTTGTCATTAAGCTTAACGCAGGTGAGCCACGTAAAGTAAAACTTGGCATGCATGTAAAACAATAAGATTTAAAACATTTCCTAGAGGAGGATTTTTCATCACCAATATCTTGAAAAATAGAGACATTTACTAATTACCAATACATTGGCATATCTTGCTTATCTGTTAAATAACTACTAAATGTCATCAAGAAACATTGACATAATCAACTATGCTGGTTTCTAAAGGTAATAAATTCAGAAAATAACACTATGTATTACTGTTTAATAAAATTAAAAAGAGACATCACGGTTCTTATAGCCCGTGGAGACTCGTTAGAGTTTAATGAAACTTAATTTAGTTGTAGAAGATAGAGTGAACAGTAACTTTTGGCACTTTGTGAGTTTGACCGCTGGATGTTATTTGAAAGTTTGTAGTTTTGACACAAAGGATTCTCCAGCGTTTACACAAAAAATCTAATCGGGTAACTCCTAGAGGTCACCAAGGTCATTCTGGTGGCTTGATAGTTTCGGTCATTCTATTAGGGATCACTACTAAGATAATGTGTCTTGGTAGAAGAAAAGTAGGTCATTAGTCTGATAAATGGGGAAGTGTGTCAAGCAGAAGCAAAACCAAGCTGGAAATGTTGATCTTGCCAATCGGATTACGTGGAGGGGCTAGTATCTCCTAGAACAGACTGTTGCTTGTGTTAGGTCGCCAGATTCTCCGACACAAGTGGCAATATCAGTGGCAGCCTTGGTAGTGTAATTTCTAGCGTGCTGGACTTTCACCCAAGCAGGCCAGGTTCGACACCTGTTACCGGCAGATCTGGTTAAGATTTTCTGCAGTTTTTCTTAGCTGTGACACAAATGTGCGATTTGCGCTGTTCCATCTGTAAGTCGGCTGCAGCCGCACGTAGGGCCTACGTAATAATGATAATCGCTTTTCCCTAGCTTCTGGGGCCTGGTTTCCAGGTTATGGGTTGTAGCAATTATGATAATAACCGATTGTTGTATCCGTCACTTTACTATTTCAAATTAAGGTATGTCGAGCATGTACATACATAAATGTCGATGGAATTGCCAAATGTTGCCGGTGGACAGTTCACGCTTGCCTAGAGAATCAAAAGAAATCATTTCGGTTGGTTTACATTTTTTGTAAAAACCATGCTATTTTAATTGCTTATTTTGTGGTTTCCTAGAGCCAAAAGATTAAGAAGTTTTAAGATACAGTACCATAGAAGCAGTTTATCACCGAAGTGGTAAACAAATATAGGCCTAGCAGGAAATCTTGCTGGATATTCGAGACAAGAAACAGTAATATCAAAAGGCGATTGAGTTCTTCCATGAAGTGTTGATGCTGAGTTTTTTGTTTTTGTTGTACCATACGCGTACCATTCTTTCATACAAACAAAGGGAGCAATGTTAGCAATTGATTATAAAATGCGAGAGAGAGCTCAGTCTGTAAATTAGGTATAACCCAGAGTTGGGGAAGGTCTATCACTGACAAGTGCTAGCCCGAAGTGATCACTGGAAGTGATAGCAAGTATTATTTATGTCTACATAAAGAGGGGATAGATTTGAGATTATAAGGATGGCAGTTTACTGAGCGGTTTCTCGAACTACGAACCACCAACTTAGTATCGTTTAGAAAACGTAGGGGAAACCCATTTGATTATTTAGGTGGTGCTGTAAATGCGAGAACCCTTGGATACTACTCATTCGTTGTAACTATCATTTCACGATGTAAGCTGCTTGTGGTATCTAGGCCACGCCCTTCGCAAGCAAGTTCGTTGCCCGAGAACTGCTCTCTTTGCCTTTACATCTCTCAGAATTGAGATGGAATTGGAAAGTTTTTGCCCTCGAAGTTGAGAAAGAGATTGAAGAAGATGTATTTTTTTTATGCATATTTTTATTAGTTTTACCTTCAATTCTATGAACTGTACTACTTGCCCAATCTAACAATTCTTTAAGGAATCATCGTCCGTTGCCATGCGGTTGTTATAGGTTCAAGCTATCTCCGTTCGTGGTATCTAAACATGCATGAATGACATACAGGGTGCGTCGAAAGGACAGGTCACTTCCTGCACCCTGGCTTATGTCAAGATTCTTCAAAGACTTACAATTGCTTGCAAATAATAAAATGACTGAAGCGATGCGGTAACGATAGTTTTTTTATGGAAATGCCTCCGGAAATGCTTATTTTTGCTGATTTTGTAGATTATGGATTAATTATTATATAAGACGAACCATTTTGGATTGATTAATAATTTTATTGAACGTAGATAATTGAATTTTTTATTGATTAAGAATGATTCATGGAATAACAATACGAGTAGTTATTGTGATATAATTTGCAAAAACACAAGATCATTTATAAGCGGCTTGATCTTTACAACAATTTAATTGTGATAATTATACAGTCTCACAAATCAACTTTTTTTAAGGTAAACAGATTAGATTGTTTCTAACCATTTTGTAATACTCACCTATAATTATTTAAGAATTTTAAATTTCTCGGTTTTATAATATAATTATATTTTATGTTATGTTCTTATTAGCATTAACACATTTATAATTTCTTGACGAAAAGCCTTTTTAGTTTCAACAACATTCAATATTACCTGCTACGCTAAAAATGCCATTTTCTGACATTCCTTTAGAACAAAAATGAAAAGATAATTTCTAGATATCGTGACGCACACGATCTGCATCACTTGAGGCAACACACACTGCAGTTTTTGTATAATAAAATGCACATTTTTTATTATATAACTGGAACAACAGAATGCAAACAAAAAGAGGATAAGGAAAACATCCAAAAAACCAATCGCTTGCTTTATAATATCCCTAAGGTTATTATACAGGGTGTATCTTAATTCTAGAGCAGTTTGCTTATCGTAAAAGTGTACATTTTCTTAAACGATCAATGTTATGTTCATTGAAGAAAATTGTTCTATTCTTTTTGATAAGTTTTTGGATTTGTTTTTTCTCAAGATGCAGGGTGTTTATAGAATAAATGTTTTCAAATTATTTACACCCTGTATATTTTATGTGAGATTTTATTTTAAAAAAATAAAATTGGTGTATAACGATAAATCGTGTAAAGTCTCGATTATTCGACGTTTTTAATGTATGGGAGGTTTATTACGAGCACATTTCTTAATTAAAGAAGCTCTAGAATAATTTATAACCCCTCTCGCCGTGTCCCAGGAAGAACGGGTTAACCCCGGACAATAAAAAGCTCGAGCTAGATATTACTGAAAATTACTCTGGTTGGGAGCAGTTGTTGCATTATATCTCGACACAAAATAAAACTAATAAAAATTTTCACCGATTAGTTTACACGCTATACTGGATATTTCTATCTAAATGAGGATCAAGGTAGAAGCAGTTAACGGTTGTTCGGAATTGCGGTGAGGTCCAATTTACTCCTGCTTAAGTGTAGGTACACGTTCTGTTTTACATCGAGGAACTGTTTTCTACCTCATCCTAGTTTACGAGATTTAAACTCGGTATCACGTACACTCTCTGGACTTTTTATTGATCATCTCTTTGATTATTATCGATAATTAGATCCACCTTGAACTTAGTTTGATTAGAAAACGTGTTCGGAGGTTAAATTTATTTTTTAATTTTTTTAAATTGCGAGATAATTATTTTAATTATGGAAAATTTACGTTATAGATTATTGTTAGATAACGTTGACTATATTAGGTGGATGCTGATGATGTGGATAGTTTAGTTATTAAATATAACTTATGCCACTTTTTTACATATAATTGTATAATTTTGAGTTGTCGACTTCTTCTCCCATTAAACGTAAATTGGATACTTTCGCATCCAATCCAATTTGTACTATTTAATAATATCCCAAGAAAAAAAACTTCAAGAATCTAATTTTAAACCAGAAAAACTTAATTCCATCATTATGGTTTAATAATTGTATAAATAAACAATAAGACAGGTGAAATTAAGTAATTCAAGTTTTTCAAGCACGAATTTTCCATGCATCTAATATTTCTAATTTTTTCTTCATTTTGAAGACACTTCTTAAATCATATTTCAAGACCCACACCTGGACTTATACACATGATGAATATTTTAAAGTGTAACATTTATTTTCTTGTTAATTAATTTATGGGCATGTGTTGTATAAAATCAATTATATGTGTATGTCATGTACATATTTGTTTTAAAATTATAATACCATCATCTTGAATATTCATTTTTTGATATGTCAGATATGTATAATAAATGATTTAAAGCATAATATTTGTAGGTAATAGAAAAATGGAAGCTTCTCCTTTTATTTCTACACGATAATTTTTGTGTACATACATGCACCCATCTCTTGCTAATCTTCTTTCTTAGATCTTCATCTGAAGAGGAATATATTAGGCGCCTAAAGTCTCACCCTCGTTAACAGGGAAATGAAAGACAGTGGCGCCATCTGCAATTTAGTAATTCAGAAAGTATCAATTAAAATAATGGTAGCTCTTTAAGAAAGCCTCATATTCACCGCTGTTTTAGCAAAGCATACCATATGTTTTCTGGATTTATCAGAATGAGATGACTGTATGAAATATAAAAATGAATAATAATTATGATTATACACATTTACATTATTAGCATACACTTTTCTGCTCTTAATAGCCTTCTAATCCAATCACAGTTTCTTTAGTCTCTTGAAGACATTTTTAGATAAACTTCATACATACCTACATTGTTATATAACGAGTTGCTTCTTAACATTTTAAGATCATCCTCACAGTCATAAACAATCCTAATTAGTATGTAGTTAGGTTAGTTTCATATGTCTTTGCTTCCTAGTGCTTGGAGTTTTTTTAACTGTCCAGTTGAATGTTACTATTGCCTGAAGTGCCTGATATGGAAAAAAAGTTCCTATTTGAAATTTAACCATTTATTGCAACAAGTATACAAAATCAAGAATTATTACTTTGCAATTAATTGCTGCATGTATCAGCAGGTTGGGTTTTACGTTTGAGAAACTCTTCCTCATTATTACTGTATTAATTATTATTATTGTAACTGATATGGTATTGCATCAGATAGTCGGCTCTTACATTTTTATTACATACTAACAAGCATTCTAACAAGCTTTATAATTTAACTATATTACGCACCTTCACTATTTTATCCTTAGATCGAAAAATTGGTTTGATTTTATTCTTTAATTAATCTATTGGCTAGTACTGGTAGCACTTGAACCATACGAAATATTGCAGTCATCAGTTTATATTTCAATTTCAGCACATCTAAAGCAGTGATGCCAAGATACAGTCTTTCATACAATATCTTTGCATGGGCCAACCAATCTAAAGACTCCCGTCTCATGTTAGTGCTTCTATAGTATATTCATTTTTTTGAGAATATCAAAAGGACCTGACGTATTGGAATACTATAGCAATGCTTTTTACCAAGAGATAATACTTTGCGTGTTTGAGCCTGGCCAATAAGCCAAACTCAAATATTATTCAACAATTCAACTCGATACTTGACCACAACGGCCAACTCGCAACTCCCCCCATTTCGCCATTTTGACCACAACGACAGTGTTGGCGTCGCTGACCACAACTGCTAAAATGACCACAACTGTCAACTGTATTGAGTGACCACAACGGCTAAAATGACCACAATAGCCAACTGTGGGCTATTGTGGGCGTCGCGTGTGACCACAACGGCCAAAATGACCACAGCGGTAACTTACTGTGCAAATCGTTTCTAACGTTGTCGCCTTCTCATAGAATGTGTGTGAGAGAGAGACAGCATATTCTGAGGTTAAAGTAGTGCCGATTTAATATGACTTTTAAAAAATATATACCTCTCTACTCTATAGAATTACAGCTCCATGAAGTTGAAGGAATTATTTTTCTTTCTTGTTTTTTCTTACTTTCTCGGTATCCCAGACAAATTAAAAGTTAAACGCTGAAAGTTTGGTACAGATATGTACTTCTGGATACATTGGAACTATTTACAGATTCATAATACTTTAGTTTACAGGGTAGTTTAACCTAACATCATAAGAAGTTCTCTCTATCACTTGTTTACCTACAGTAATATTTCTATTTTGGGAACATTTAAAAAAGCACGAAAAAGAACTATAAAACAACAAGTTTGACGTTTTTCTTAAATAGATTTTCATTGCATTGAATTTGAAGTACGTAATTTGCTGCTTTCGTCAGTTTTAAAGTTATAGGATATTTACGAATATGTCCAGTATTTAATACAACCATTCTAGGAAGCAGCTGGGATGTAACCATAGAAACAAACCGCAATAATTCAAAACAGTATTGCTTCATATATATCCGAGAGAAAATACAAGAAAAACGAGCTCTCAGAAAACATGGCTGATTACTCGCGCTAAAAGATAAGAGGTAGTAAGTGTATTTAAAAAACTATTATATGAGCAAAAAATCAAGACTTTCAGAACTATTTCCACTGCCTAACAACAACTAAAGTAACTGACTGCATTATGGAAGGCCACAAAGATCAATCGACTGCAGTCACAACACCCTCCGAACAGAATGCTATGTCAAATATGATATAATTTTTGTGCAGCAGTCCTTGTGTATTCATTTTAATCAGGCACGTTTACCTTGCCTAGTTAATCTGTAAATCTTTTTGATTGACTCTGTTTCACTCAGTTTTGATGTTTTTATGTCATTGAGAGATTTGCGTTTGTCTATTTATAAATGCCTAGTATAATCACACAACTGTATCAATTTGATAAATTGATTTATTGACCTGTATTGTTTAATGTAACCAAACTAAATAATCATTTGATCACATATAAAACTTGCAGCGTGTACGTATTTAAGCTGGGTTAGCATATAATTTCAAGGAGGTTTTTAGAGAACTAGCCATTTATTTGTATCAGTTTAAATACGTCCCTCCTCGCTCAAGATTAAGAATTAATTAATAAAATAATACAATCATATTTAATTGTTCTTTTATTTGTGTTCTTTTAGTTGTGTTTTCTCTTTCTCCGTCCGTATGAAGTGGATCAATCGTTATCAACCTTGGTCACGTGGTATAAAAAATAATCACAACGTAGGATCCAGTTTGTTAAATATCAAGTTTGTTCTTTTTGTTATATTTATCTTTATAAAGTTTGTCATTTGTAAGGTTGGTAATACTGTGTCAATTTCCGGTTTGTTAAATATTTGAATTTTACGCGGGTAGAGTAAGATGGGCCGTGATCGTCTAGTGGGTAGGGACCCCGGCTCATTACAATATACTCAAGCTATAGTGTATTTCAAACCACAAGTTTTGCATTTGTAATGTGGTCAGTACTAAGAGCATAAAATGATAGATTGCCCATCGAGAGAGAAAGCTATCTGTTAATTCTAATAATTAATTAATTAAGTTTAATTTTTTTCTTTACTTTTCCATGAGCTTCAGTATCTAAAAGTAGCTGGCAAATACTTTGCCGCACACTTTTACACTTTGTAGCACATCTGCTTTCGGAGTACAACTGCTTTCGGTATTAAAAACCATGTAAAAAGATTAACTTTCAGTAGCAGGTGTAGAAAAAATATTTACATCTTGAGTAAAGTTACTGCCTCCTTCTCTCCACATGAAGATAAGGAAAGTATATTTTACAATTCAATAAACGTCATTGAAAATAGTGTTGATAACAAATAAGCTGCGTGCATATTCATTTGTATATTGTAACAATCATATCAACTTGTTTTTTTATAAAAGGTTCGTACATAGTATACGTAGTACTTACATATTGCATGCAAAAAACATATGCATACTAAAAAGATATTATATTAATTAATATCAATAGGGCATTAATTAGAAAAGAATGTATATTGCTATCATTGTCTACTTAATTATTTATTTATTCGGTAACGCAAAATATATTGCATGTTAACCATACATTCACAAGTTATAAAGTTTTTAAAACTTTGTTTAAATTTCTTTAAGTTAACAATTTAATATTGATCAATCATGTTTACTTTCTAAGAACATAAAATAAACTGTAGGTTATTGTCATAGAATAACTCAAACAGACCCTAAAAATAGTAAACAGGGAAAATCTCAAATATTTCTCTTAAATGTATTGTAACCTGAACATTCTTAAGCGTCACGTACTGTGCTTCTGACTGAATCATTGATTCTATTAGTTATCATTTATCTACAGTTTAAATGTTTGTATTTATATAAACGTGTTTCAAATCAGGGAATAACCGTCCTGAAATTGGCAAATATCCCTTTTAAAGGATCCGAGTGGGGTCTGATCAAATTCCGAATCTCCCCACGCTCTTTCCGGGAAAAACCGAACCGAGATAGCCAACATACAAATAATTACAAAACAATACTACCAGAATTACAGAAAACATTACCAGAAATTATGATACGAAAAAGTGGAACGAAGAGTGAAAGCGGAACGGGCAATCCCGAAAGGAAGAAGAAGAAGAAGAGCTGACCTATCCACATATACCAGTGTTTCGTTTAGGTTAGCTCTTATTCTCTTCTTCATTATCAAGACTAACCTAATTGCAACAAATTCACCCCGAATATATAGAGCTAAATATAGTTATTTCAAATCAATGATCTTTTTTAAAGATTCTGTCCTGTTTTTCTACTGTTTCGAAAATTGTAGGTTTATTAAAGTTTTCCGTTCTTAAGGAGGAAGAAGAAGATGCTAACTTTGTTAAGGTACATTTCTTACAAGGCTTACACAAAGATTCTACAGAACGGTTATTATATTCAAAATCACTTTCCTGCATCATAATAGCTATATGTGTATTAAGTGTCCAACGTGGTTATCGATCGAAAGAGAAAGCTGACGTCCGACGCGAAGAGGAGCACCAATGACACTTTGTGTTAGAAATACACACAAGATATTTTTCTATAGCAGCTTTAGTAAGAATATTAAAGAAACATCGACTTTATTTTTATCTTAAAGCAATCAACTGCAAGGTCAACCTACTCCACCTTGGCAGAACTAGAAAAATTATCATTATTGTTGTTATTCTGAGCAAATATGAAACACTTTTTCTACTCCAGCATTTGAAAGTGTAGACCTTTTTGACTGTCACTGGAGAATTGAAAGTTGACAATTCTCAATGACACCAATCAAAAGAGTCTATCCCACGTACTTAAAACAAGCAATTTGCAACGATACTGAATGGTAGTAGTAATTTTTATTGTTTTGCCAAAGCGACGCGAGTAGGTTGTTTACTATTGATTGTTTTTAATGTGCTGCTCTCTGATAAATATTCTTGATGTGGTAAAACTCTTAGAGTAGTGTTGTGTGTATTTCTAACGCAAGGTGTCATTGCCGATTGCCGGCCTCGTGTTGTAGCAGCGCTCGGTTTCACGTAGCTTTAACTTTCTCTCTCAATCGACAATCTAGCTACTTCTAGGCGTTCCCATTGGTGAGTTATAATTCTGCTTATTCCTCAGAAAATGACAGCTTTTAGTTTTCTAATAACAACTGAAAAAGTCTACTTAAAAATTAAAATAGAATAATGTTAGCTTGGCATAGCTCTTTTTATGAAACTATTTAAAAGGTTATGTCGTAAGAAGTAAGAAGAAATCTGTTGTCAAATGACATTAGTTCAAGATGTCAAAGAGTTACTAGTTTCTGCAGACCTACATATATTTAGATTAAATTAAGTTAAAACCCTGATAAAACTGTTAATAGAGAAGGATTTGTTACACAGGCTATTTATTGCATCAACATTACTTTAGGTATTTACCTAGAGTAATATTTGAAACGAACAAAATCAACGCGTCGGAAAGCTACTCAGATTATAAGGAATTTCAAATAATTTTATTTGAACTTCAGGAAGTATATGCCCCCGTAACTACTATGATAAGAAAATAAAACCACCTGCTAATCTAAATTAAATTTAGAAACAAGATCCCAAAAAATATTTAGGAAAGCTTAGAAGTATATTATCTGTAGGGGTGTATCATTACAGTAAATCACGCGTATTGCATTACCAATTGTCAAGCTTAAATGCAATTCTAGAATAATCGCTTCTACTCACTGTCTTCGATGTTTACCACTAAGGCTAAATTTGCTTCCTTTTTCTGAAATTAGCTTCCCCTCAGCAGTAAGGAGGGTTGGCGTTTTAAAAGAATTGGACATCTCATGTACATAGATATATCATTTCAAAATTGCGAATACATATTTGGGCTAATATTTAAAAAATGTAACATATACATACATATACTATATGTTTGTATGATATAAGAAAAACATTTAATATACAAATAAAACTTAATATAAAATTTATCATAATTAGAAATATTCAGTGAGTGTTTCATTTTGATAAAACGATTTACAGTTAAATCTTCATATTTTATAAATATTTAACATACGTGCATTTTGAAAAATATTTCTAATTTAGGATATAATAATAGATTATATAAACATTACATAGTTCATCAATCCGCAAACTTTGCAATGTAAAATAATTTAAAACATGTGTTGAAGTATGAAAATATGAAAACCTTTATTTCATTTTTTAAAATGCTTTTAAACGTTTATTGTAAAAATTTACCTAATATTTTTAGATTTGAGGCGCTTAGATCGGTTATGTCTGGTCTCTTTGTTAAATTAGTTTCAGCAATCGGTGTTAATGGTGTTAATCCGTTACCATAGGTATATATGACTACTTTACTTATCCTGCATACAAAATGTACTTTTTATGAAGTTAATTAAATCATATTGTAACTAAATTAATTGACATTACTGAAACTATTCTAAAGCTGTAACTCAGGTTTTAATTTTTTTTTAATAATTAAAGTATGACACATTTAATGTGTTTAGAATAGAGAGCTTCTTAAGTCATTAGAAAAGTTATTAAATTAAAGAAAAATTCATTTAGTGTTAAGATATTCCTAGCAAATATGCACGCCCAGCCCGGCGGAATGTTTTATCGGCGACCGGCAAGGCACAGCGGGATTCCTTTGCTACCGCAGCACCCGTCCATTGTCAATTAGTCGTGGCACTTTCAATCATGTTTACTGGATTAATGAGATATGTATCCGAGTGTCGACCACACTCATTCGATAAAGCAAATGCACATGACAATGTGTTATATCACCCATTATATTGATACCCTCTCGAAATGATTTGTCGACTGATCCATTTTGAAATTGACGTGATTGATGCACTGTGATTATTCATCCGGTTATGTCGAGTCGAAAATTTGTTTTGACTAAAATAATGATTCGAGAAGAAGAATTTTTTGATTTGTAATGATAAATAAGTAAAATAATAAAAGGAAATTGCTGATATTTATCGAAATGATGGTGTAATAATGATTTGTATGTAATAAGAAGAAATTGTAGGTTTTCGAAAAGTTCTTTCTGAGAAATTATTCTATCTGAATTGTTATATACGTAACAGTTTGTTTATTATTTTTTTTATTTAAGTATCATTAGAATTGTATTTGTCTTTGAAAAACAGAATTTAATTATAAAAATGTACTTTTTTTGCGTTAATCTATAAATGGGTCTTTAAATATTATTAAAGTGATTTTCGTAAGCAAAGTCTACAGACGTCATTAGCCATTGGAATTTTAAATGGAGGAACTGATAATAGAGTCATCAAATATTTTGAAATTTTCAGATAGAAATGCTTTTTGTTTAGAAAATTAAAGAATGATGTTGGTAACGCCATAGACCTCAGGGAGAAGAAAGACCCCTCAGAAGAATATTTTCTATCAAATAAAATTATTTAAAAAAAATAAATTTAAACTTTGTGTTTGTGTTTTTTCAAATTACAAATTATTTAAAACCCTTGGATCGATTCCTAAGGCGTTTTCGTTAGTCTCAGTTTCGTTAGATTCAATCTAACCCAAATAGAAGTTCGTGTCTCAAACTTATAATTAATTTATTTTGTTAGAAGGGGTCTGCTTTCTGCTCTGGAATAATTCTATTAAAACAACTATTAAGTCCTAGAATAAATATTCCATTTAAGAAATTTGAAAAAATGTATTTTTTAGAACAGTTGAAGGTCTACAATTATAACAGTCACAATCGCGAGAAATTTTCAGTTGTACAATAATTACATATTGTTCGGTCAATAATAATTTCAGACCTTTCAGAAGAAGGCGATTTATTTTTAGCTTTTCTCCAATAAATTTCCATTTGGAGAAGTTGTGCACTAACTAATTAATAGAAATAGATTAATTAATAAATTTCTTTCATTTGTTTATTTTATCGCCGCTTCAGACAATTTGATAACACTAACATTGCAAACAATTGCTTTATTGTATTTTTCAAATAAAAATAAGGTAAGCAAGCGATAGCAATTGTGACTGTGTTAATTCTATACTCCAAATGGGTAGAATTCCCACAAAAATCAAATTTAATGTAGTTATGTAAGATTAATGGTAGTAACTCGAACAAATTGCTCAAAAGACAAACAAAAGTATTTACAAGATTTATTTTATTTTAATTTTTTATATTTTCTGTTCGCCAAATATTATTTTGAGATATGTAGGTTAATAATTATTATCAATTAGAAATATAACATTCAGGTTAAATTCTTGAAAATAATTTCGCAATATTAAGATTTGAAATTTAATTAACATGTCTTCTAAAATCTAATTTAAGATTTAATACAATTTTAATTTTACGAAATTAACATAATTAAAGAATAAGACAATAATATCAGTAGTAAAAAATAAGTGTCATTTAAAGACTGAAAGAATTTTAAAAATAAGTTTCTAATTTACAATTTAATAAATTATTAAATTAAAAAAAATAAAACATGGGATTAGAAGTTTTACCGAAATTAATGGAGTTTCTGCTCTTCTTAAATTTTAAACTTATTTAAAATTAAATTAAATTAATAATTTAAAATAAATAAACAGCAATTGTAACAAATTGAAAATTTAAATTACGAATTAACATTTTTAATTTTAGTATTTGAAATATCCACGAATTGGATCTTATGAAGAGTGACATTGCATAAAGAGTCATATTTATTAATCCACATATATTTCTTCATTTTATTATAAAAATGTATTTTTCCTAAAACAAAGACTTTCTAAATTGAAATTTATTAGAGAAACTGACAATTATTTATAAAAGGCAATATTATCAATAAAACGTGTTATTATTTCTATCAATGTCAATATCATTATCGTCATCGTTGTCTGTAGTACTTAATAGACATTCATGTTGTAATATTCATGTTCTTTTGTATTATTAAAACTTTATTTCATCCAAATCTCAATTTGCCTAATTTAGACAAAAGTATTAAAATTAATATAATAACGCCATTTATCTAAATAGAGACATTTTAAAATTTGAAATTCCAAATCTTTGAATATAGAAAATTTCATACAGAATTTTAGAGAAATTTTTCTAAATAAGACAATTATAAATTAAATTAAATTCTAAATTAATTAGACACTATTGTTAAAATTTCTAAATAGAGTTTATTCTTTAAACCATTTTAAATATCTTATAAACTGAAATAAGAACACTAATATTAAAATCCCCATTGATTGGTTACTTCTTTATAAAATAGGTACCGTGTAGTCAAAAATAGTGCTAACATAAGTAAGGTTAAGTTGGTAAGGTTTAGGTTAGGTCATGGTTGGTTATCAAATTGTTCATTAAATGTCTCCAAACTCTTTAGTAATTTTATGAATAATTAAAATTCTTGATTGTACCCAATTTGAATGATATGTACTTTAGAGTTAAATGACCTAAAAAAATCATCATCATTTAAGAATAGAATAAAAACAAATTCCCAAGAGTCCAGTGAGTTACTACCCATAGTAACCACGAACCAATATGTCGTTATTACAAGCATCGCGACAATTGCTCTTTAATTACAATATAACAACTTTTATTAATAAGTATAATAAGTCCGAAGCACTGCCCTGAGTGCAAACTTAAGGACAGTATAGTCATTCAAAGTGTCATTAGTTGTTTGTATAAATCTATATTGTTAGATTGAAATATGCAAATTTTTTGATTAGATAGAAAGGGTTGTCAAAAAAAGTAAGGTTGAGGTTATGATATACCTCCTAGAGATCCCATATCAAGGTATCCTTATTCTTGCCGCTATTATCTATTCCAAGACTGATTCTTTTATGTATAGATCTATCCTTGTAGGTATATTCCAAAACACGTGGACAATTAAAAAAGATCTGGTAGTGCCATCTAAACGCTATTAAATAATTCGCAAATCATAGTTTCAATAATTAACAAATAGTACCTCTACGCACACGGATACAAAAAAAGAAAAACAATGAATGTGAGAAAGAGGCTGAAGTAGATGATTAATTATACCGGCTGCGGTTAGACTTACAGAAATAAGGTCAGGGGATCCATGCCCCTTATCCCGTTCCGTCCGTTCCTCCAGTTTGGCAGTCCTACCACCACTTACACAAAAATATCCCTTCGCACAATATAAACACAGGTATAGTCAGTATATATATTTATAGATAGCAGCTTATGCAGAGAGATCGCCGCACACACGCACCACGCTGTTCCATCAGGTGGGTGCAAACAATTTGAACAATGTACCATAAACACAATACATCAATACTTGTATGCATTCATGTGATTTGATTCAAACTGACTTTAATTCATCAAGCGCCACCTTGCTGATCCCCTCTCTGTAACCCCACCGCGTACGTAAATAATATCACACTATAATTTGCGTTTTTTGTTTTATTTTATTTCGCTGCCCTCCTCTATCAGGGCGGCCATGCATCCGTAAAGCCCGCCCAGTTAATAACACCCTTAATTGTTGCGCTGTGCTGCCCTCTTTCTTAATATTATTTAACTGAGGAAACATTTTTAAATTTGTGCATTACTTGAAAAGCCACCAGATGGATATAGCTACTAAAGCGAATTTTATTGAAGAAATTTAAATTTTCTTTAAGTTTTATAAATTTATTTTTTTTGTAATAATTACTATTAAAATAATATTAAAAATTCTTGCACAGGAAATTATAAAAGTATTGGTCAGCAATTTTGATTTATTATTTCTTTGATCCTGAAAGACTTCAATAAGCGATTAAGAGAGTAACCGGTTTTTCAAGCTTTAATATACTGTAAAAAATAAATTTAAATTTTATGAAGATAAATTTATTTTTATTTAAAAAAAATATTTTTACAATATATACATGTCTTATTTATTTGAACTAATATTAATCTATATATATACATAAGCATAATTGGATTGTAAAAAATAAAATAAAAGTCTATTTGGCAGGCACTTTTTAATTATTTTGAAATTTAATAATTTTACAGGTACAAAAGTTGATTTAAAAAAAATATAATTTTACTGCTCAATATTATTTTGCAAATAATATCCACTGTAACCACTATTATAGACACTATAAGAATTTGAAATGTCGACAACACTATTAACACTAATATTATTGTCATTATTGGTTATTTTTGGTTTTTCTTCTTCTTTTTGCTCCATTGGTGATTTTTTACCATTTTTATGAGTTTTCACATGTTTAGCCAAATGGTCAGACCTCATAAACCTTTTACTACAAATAGTACAAACAAATCGTTTTTCACCTGTGTGTGTCCTAAGGTGTCGTTGTAATTCATCCGAACGGGTGAATCTTTTACCACAAAATAACCAGTTGCATACAAAAGGCCTTTCACCAGTATGCCATCGCAAATGGGCTTGTAAATGAGAAGTTTTACCATAAAATTTATCACAACCCGGATAATGACATATATGCACTTTTTTCGAATGCGGTCTTTTTACCCCATTATCCTCATTCGTGCAATTTGGGCATTGGCATTTTATGCACCGTCTCGCTTTCGTGTAGCTGTTGTAATCCTGAACCGATATTTCCGGTTTGATGATTTTCATCGTAGGAAATGTCATGTAGGAATTTTGAGACCACTGATATTGTTGCTGATGGTGAATTGTTTGTTGAGGTGGTTGAAATCCGCTTGTAGCAATATCTGCGGGTGGAGGTGAGTGTTTGAACCAGTATTGATTACCATAGCCGTGATGAGAATAAGCTGTTTGATAATGTGGAGAATATTGCAAAGGTGATGTTGCACTTTCGAGAGGTACATGATGAGGAGCAAAACTATCCGCGTTGCAAGAAGTGGATACCTGAGTTGTAAATGGTTGATGTTGATACATTCTTGAACAAGTAGCCGCTAATAAATTGATGGGGGAAATCTGAAAATAAAAAAATAAGCTCATTAAAATTTAAAAAAATTAAAAAGTATAAAACTAAAAATTATTATTTTTTGTATCGAGAAACCAAATCAACACGTCTGAGTTCGACATCAATAATCAGCATTCCAACAAAAGAATTAATAAAATTGTAAGCACTAATGAAAGGGTGTCCGATTTGATTACTATGATTATCTAGACGCACCTGCGATTGCGCACTGCCGGTTTGATACTGTAACTCTGAAGAGGCCATCATTGCAGACACTTAAAGAGCGCACTAATAACTGAGATTGCGTCTTGGAGGCTGTGATGAGATGAAGATCTTGAAGTTCAAGGGCGGAGCTGCGCGCTTTGCTTGCGCGACAAATGACCAGTTCGAAATCAGTCGTTCTACCCTTTTTAGTAATGCACGAGGGTTGATGACATTTAATCTTGACAAAACGATGCGAAAAACTGCATGATGGGGAAGAGAGCAAAATTGATTGGAAATTGTCTAACATCCATTAGCTTGTGCAATAGGCAACTAAAAGCATTCATTAAATTAACATAATCGGTGGTTTTGCTTATTTATTCTCGCAGATTTAAAAATGTGCTACCCTTTATGTAAAACGTACCTTACAGGTGCTCCCTTTTTAAGAATATTACAAGGATATATTTATCTCCAACCTATTAGCATAATATAATTAACTATTCAACAAATAGTCGATTCAGAAATTTATAGTCGCTCCTGAAAATTATAATTATGGGAATAATGGTCTAGAAGATTTTGGTTCAATAACACGCTATTATTACACTCATTAACAGATTGGATCTATTGAAATTTAATTCAAAGTAACAACCTATGACTGAAACTACATGATTACAGTAACTATACCCTACTGAATTTTAAGGGTCAATCCACACCACATCAATCAAGGCAAAAACCTCGTCTCTTCCAATTTTGCTAAAGATTTGCATTAATGCAGCACATACAGTGTGTTCCCAGATGAGGGTGGCTGGAGAAAAAACATTTTTATTATTGATTTTACTACAAAAAATCGTCCTTTAGAAATTAAAAGCTAAAACTACCTACTAAAAAGTAAAAATAATCAATAAGTTCAATATTTTTCTAAAAACTACGTTATCTTGTTTGGATAAATTGTATGAAAAAACATTCGTACCCCTTTACTACGCTAGCGTTATCAGAAAATTGGTAAAAGTAACCCCAATTCGGTTTTTTGCCTTTATCTCGAAATATAACGGGCGATGCCTAAAATTTGAGACTCTTCGTTGTATAAATTAAGTATTTATTAATGGCTCTATTTTGTTTTGCTATTGATAAACAGTCCATTTAATTCTCTTGACATACGTAAAGTTTGGTTTACTTATAAAAATTGTTAAGGAAATTCTTGCATTGTGGTTCATACAAGTCCCATTTCAAAAGTGTACGCGTTTTGTGATAATCATATTATAAAAAGGAAAAAAGCTTGTTGCAGATCATTTTATGGAAGAAAGTGTACCAGAATTGACAATATATCGATAGGTACTACTACATTAAACGATGGCGAGAAGGAATCCCAGCCGAGCTGCCGATAGTCCACACAGAATCTCGTGGACCCGTCCTTCTTGTTAACCAGGATCACCGGTGATGCCCTTGGACTGCTGGATGGCTACATGACCCCTTGTTCTTCCATATCGGAGACAATGTTCTCGGATTCTGCTCGCCTTGCTAAAGGTAGACGTCTCGGTTGCTGTTGGGCTGGAGTTCCCAGTATCGATTTTATGTCGCACTACATCTGTTGGTCCCTTCTGGCTATCGTCAAGAACGAAGATATCTTGCTATCGATGAACCAAACCCTATATCTCTTTCAATTTCTTTCTATTAAGATCCACCATACCCACTAATTTTCCTCCGTGGTTTTTGGGCAATGGTTTTGGAACATCAGTCATACCCTGGCTACTCGGAAAACTGGTACACACTGCTTCACAAGGGGCTCGTCTTCATGTTAACGTTCATAATCCTCACCGGTACACTGTCTTCCCAACCTTGATCAACGCTTTTCCCTTTCGTGGTTCTCGTGGGTGTGAGGAAGTTCTTCGTTGCCGGCTTTCAAAACGCCCTAATTCAAGTCCAAAAGCAAATTTGATCAGGAAGTCCAATTCCAATATGAAGTCGTCAGTGACATTCGCTACCAGCACCTCATGATTATGCCTTTCACTTCCAATGCCAATCTTCATCTTTACCACTCCGCGCATTGGTATTGCCTCACCTGTCGCTGTACGGACTTAAGTATTTGTCGGTAGCAGCTTCATACTTGTTCGTAAAGCGTCTGGGCTTCTGATGGATTTTGTGGCCCCCGTATCAATAAGTAGTGGAACAGTTCGGTTAGCAAATTTTCTATCTACAAATAAACTGCCGGTACTATTCGTACCTATCGTTCGATGACACTGCGTCGACGGTGATCTCCGGAGCATCTCCAGTCTCGATCAAAGTTCGCCCCACCTCGTCAACTCCCTTTAGCTTTTCCGACGGCTGTACTTTTCTTAGTTTAGGACCACGACGCCGTACGTGGCTTTGTTCGTCACAGTTCCAGCAGCGGGGCCTTTGAACCTTTCGAAGTCTTCTCGCGAACTTCTTCCTTCTGCAGAACCGTCTCAGTACTAACTTCTCTAACGATCGTGGGAGCCTTTCTCTTCTTTCCCAATCGTGTCTTGGCGCGTCGTACCAAGCTCAATAACTGTTGTGTTTTCCTGTCTCTTAATCCATCAATGAAGGTTTGTACAACGAGTTGTCCCAGAAATGAATCGGGTGCCGTAGAGTACGCCAATAGCACCAGCCATGTAACATCGGCTTCAAACTCCTGAAGACTTTCTTCACTCTTCGACACACGATTCTTCACCTGCGTGTGATACACCTGTGTATATATTCGCGTCTCCGTATCTCATCTCCAGCCGAGAAACTAACAGCTGGTAATCGCTTTCCTGCCCTGCTGGAATTGTTTGCAAGACGTTCAACGCGTCTCCATGCAAAGCCACAGTTAGAGAAACGGACTTTGCCAGTCCAAGGTACCTTTCCATCGAACGTGAGTGATTTTACTTTTATCCCTGCGACAGGACCCCTTTCTTCTTTAAATTGTTTATTTACCTCATCAAACGGACAGCCGATCGTTGGTGGTAACTGCATTTGGGCCATTCTTTTTTCTACCTTCTTTATTACTCGATCTTGTTCCAATCATTTAATTTCTAATAGTCCTAACGCGCTAGAATTTTCCAGCAATTCTTCTTTAAGTCTTCTGGAACTTTCTAGTAATTCTTCCTTAAGCCTTTTAGAGTTCTCTTCGGATTTTCTGAAATTTTCTTCGGACTTTTCCAGTAATTCTTAATTTTCTTTAATTTGACTTAACAGCACGTTAGTATCGATTGCGCACCCAGATATTTCAAAGCGGAAAATCTCGGGGTCTTCGTTATGTTCTAACAATCACTCGATTTTATTTATGTAATTTAAACCTCACACCCGACAACGCCGTAACGTTCTTTTTTTAAATAATACTAAAAATGATGTTTTCTGTTTATTAACAAGAGAAATATTAACACTAACACAGATTTAATCGTAACTAATTATTAACTCAAATTATGAAACTATTAACGAACCTAAACTAATTTATTTACAGGCTATTTAGTTAGTACAATATTTATTTCGAATACACCAACTTTTATTTTATTCTATTACACATTACGCGCATTTAATTAACTGGTTAATTGGTTGCTCTTCACGCGCTTAGCTTGATATATGTCCTGTAAAAAGTTCTACAACGCTCTCGAATAGTCTCGCTGGTGTATTGTGGGTTGCCGCCTCGAATGTTCTAGTAGGCTCTCCAACCACCCGAAACTCTCTCGAGGTCTGATTTCGCCACAGCCTATAGGTGTAGTTTTCCCGTTTATTACAATATCAAACATATTTCTTTATAAACAATACAAAATCACGACCTATAACGCAGTTGATAAATGTTCCATCTTCAAGACTTCAGAAAAGATTTTTCTAATACTTTTTCATTATGTGATATAAGCTCTGCCACACTAAAGGGTTACTCTGAAATAAGAGCTCGAATATATTAATACTTTCTCGATAATGAAACATTTACTGAGCTTAACGTTGAAAACAAAAAGATTTTGAATATATTTTCACCACCTGATTTAGGAAATGCCTTTCTAGCAGTTTATCAAAATAAATTCAATATAATTTAATTTGTCCGCAAATGTTTTTTGGCATGGTCCACAATTTAAAAATCCATTCTTCCGTTCCATTCTTGCATACATATTTTATACGCAGTCTGAATGTTTTCCTCGCCTTCTTCTAATTTACTCTGCTGATTAAACTAGGTTTTATTGGAGGGACTTAGGTTTGTACTCTAGTTACCACTACCTGAACCAAAAATAATTTTGAGCTGTGTTGAGTAAGTGTTGCGTAGATATGTTTTATATTCATCTTTTTATTATCCTCTTGTATTCTTCTATATATTATTGTCCTCTAGTTTTTTTTGTACCTTTCTTCTGTACTGTATTACAGGGTGAACGGACAAGCAGTCGTTCGAGGTATCGGACACACTAGAATCCGAGACTAGACCCAGGTGATAGAAGTCTCGACAGTCGTTAGAGGCGTCGGGGAGCACTACATAGTTCATTCTTAGAACGGAACGGATGACGCAGTCAGAATGTAATGTGTGGTAGAGTTACACACAAGTGTTTCTCGACGATGATTCAGAAACGTTGCGGAGGAAGCTCCGATAATATGAGAGTCCGGTGTGGGTGGATTTGATTCTTACCTCAGGATCTGATATGGTGCTAGTTTCCCGCTGTTTGACCTAGACGAATGGAGAAGAATTAAAGCGAGATTTATTCCGGTCACGGAGTGCGCTCACTGACCTATGGGAAACTGCATGCCCCCAGGTAGTATCTCGGAGATAACAATACGGGGGTCCGGCTTTGGCTATGCAGATCCAGTCGTCGGATTCCCAGAAGTCGTCTAGAGCACTATGCTTAAGGGGCGCTGACGCGAATACATAGCCTCTTACGTTTAATACAACTTCACCCTAACGGGTACATACCGGGGTTCTACTTCTGTACACTCGAAACGAAGCTTTGTCAGGAGCTCACCAGGCCTATAACTGAGAGATCGGGGTGGTAGAACCATTCAAAATCCAATTCCCTCTACATCTGAAGTTGGATTCATTTGGGCAGTGAAGTCCCACGTAGTTGGAGTAGTTCTAATGCTGGACGAGGGGTTCGTCCCTGACGAGTAAGCACGTTTATAACTCCTGTACTAGCCTGGAGAGTTAGTAGAGGGTAGATAGGCAACCTCGTCCCTATCAGTGAGTCACTGGTAGAATTTTCCAAGCAAATGCACACTGATTGAACGTATCTCAATTACTTCCTCTTAGGAGGAACGTGGAGATTAAGCCTCACGGCAGATGCTCCACGTAAAAATTGAAATTTGAATTTGAAATTTGTACTGTATTGCAGGCGTTATGTCTCTCAGTAGAACAGGACTGGTCTTAGAGTTCCCGTCCCTTAGTTCGGGGATGGCACTAGAACAAGGCTGGATTCCAGAACGTGAGAGTAACTAACAAAGTTTCTCGCGGCAGTGACCCCCTGATCACTTGTGGAAACCGTTTTGCCAGGTGCTTTCTCCGGTGTAGTCAAATACTGTGGATCAGGTACAGTGAAAACGACTCTGCTATGGATCGGTAATTTCCGAAATTCACCGTTATAGTTGCTGCAAGGAAGGGGAATCACCTTATAAGGGGAATTGATACGAATACGACTATTAGTTTCTCACGTTAAGACAACCCCACCTCCACGTTGCTAGAGGTCAGGTCTCTACCTTCAGGGAGAGTCGGGCTGGGTTTTGTTCGGGCGTAACAAGTATTTATTATGAAAGGCCGGTGTGGCAAAATCTTAGGATATCCTAGGCAGACCTAGGACTAACTTCCAGACTCATTGAAGTTGGACTCGGCCGGGTAGTGCAAGTACGCATGCTGGGATAGGAATGAAGGAACCCCTCGAAGAAGGGCTTCGACTAGTGCGCACGTTAATAGTCCCGGCACTAGTCTGGAGAGCTAGTAGAGAGTGGATAGGCAACCTCACTCCCACCAGTGTGAACTGGTAGCTCTCACAGAAGTAAGCGACGCGCTAATTGAGCATAACTCCATTCGTTGACCCCATAGGATGCAGTGAACATAGCTTAACGCAGGTAGGCCACGTTAAAAAACTTTCAAAAACATTATGTACTGCATTGCGCTTTTATTTGCAATTGGGTTAGTATTTAAAGTGTTTCTTTATGAAACGTAAGTTAAATTGCATGATGAGTTCCTTAAAACAACTGTAGACACGAATTGCATACAATATTTTTTACAATAGTAATCTTAGTCGAAAACTTAACGACAAAAACTGAAAATTCAGCGTTTGTCGAAATCAAATCAATTTTAATATGCATTTGGGTCTCTTACACTTCTAGATAGCAAAAGAGCTACAAATGACATATCAATTTGTAAACGTTTTAATTCATAGTTTTATTTTACACACTGAATGCAATAAAATGTATCTACTGTGTAATAAGGTTTTGCTTTTCGCGCAGTTTTTAGGGCGTAAAATCCAACTTTATGCGGTTTTGTAGGTTTTTAAAATCTGTGATGAAAATAAAGATTTCTAGTTCTGAATTTATTATCTGAAGGAAAAAAAATAGAAATGTTACATAAAAGATAAAAGATCAAGCAAAATGAAATATTTCTGAATCTGGAAATTGATTGGATGAAAAAATAAAATTTCTTCAGAAACCTAGTGAAAAGCTTTTGTTGTTAGTTGGGTTTTTTATAAGGCGATAATCACCATAACTGGTACTGATAGGAAAAATTATAATTATCCGAGAAAAAAATCGTAGGTGTAATTAATGTAACATGTTCCTACTAAGTGCTATATAATTATAAGTATAAACAGCGTACACTGAAAAAAAGCTTCATGTAAATTTACACGTAAATGCTTTGGTAACCAGTGACCTGTGATAATGCTTGGAATTTTACACATTACATGTAAATTTAATTTGTTCATAAAAAACATTTAGTTTTAACAACTTGAATAACACTTATATTAATTAACTATACTATTATTAACCCCTAATAGTGCAAAAACAGCTTAAAACAAAACGGTTTCAATGGAACGCATGTAAAATGCAAGCGTTACATCCACTCTAAAAAATTACCGGTGAATTATACCCTAAAAAATGGAGGCAACTATGTTACCTCCATTATTTGGGGTAAATTTACTTCAAAGTGTAATTTTCATAGGTAGTGAAAAATTTCAACATTAGGTTAAGTTTGCATTGTAATGTTTCCTTTTTAAGTAAATTTACAGATTAAAATTACAATCTCAATGTAATTTTACATTTTAACATTAAAACACCTGTGTAAAGTTACATGACAAAGTTAATATTTCATGGCAATAGTACTTTTCAGGGTTAAAATACAAATGTGAAAATACTTCTTGAATGTAACGATGACTTGCGAAAGTACTTGCAAATTCAATCGTTCCTCTGGGAATTGTATGAAACAAAATAAAATCAAAGTAATTTTTATTGAACGTATGTACTTATATAAAATATAAGACATTAACAGAACTTCTTTTCAGGGGCTTTCGGAAATATTTGGTCTCTCAAAGACATTCAGATAAAGTTTCGATTCCACCTAGAAAATTAAAAAATTATAAATTATATAAACAATTATACACGAGTACCTTTCTCAATTACAGTTATGCTAGTTTATTTCGAATTCTTCAATTTTTGATTCATCCTAGAAAAACATTAAATTAAATATTTTTATTTTATTGGTTTAAATTTGTAATTTTAACATATAGGTACTTACCGATTATTATTTTTTAACTTCTACTATAAAATAAAATTCTTCCCATCTTCGGTCATACGTGTAAATATTTGCCTTTAATAAATCCGCACTACACTACAACGAAAAACAAAATATTAATGAGCAATGAACACTTCGTTCGGTATCGATAGAGTACGCCTCGCCGAAATCATAAAAGAATGGTACACACCATTCCGACCATTCCCCAAAAAGCCTATTTGGACTGTTCATAATGGATTCCTGAATTCTTTCACGGAACGAAGGTCACAAACAAGTGCGATCAGCGAAATAGCATCTCAACGGTTAAAAACATATTAAGGGTAAAATGACACTATTCTTGTTCAAGTTCATCTTATCTTTAATATTACACTAAAAATGAATTAAGTTATTGAGCAATTATACATTTGTAAGGAAAAAATTGTCTGAGTTATGTAAATTTATATTATGGATAGTGATTTTAACCAGTTCAATGTAGTAGAATTACTTATATTTGTATAATTTTACATAATTACAGGGCATTTTACCACAAATAGTAAAACTACTAAATGTATAGGTAAAATTAATTTTAGGGTAAAAATACCGCAAATAATAGCGAAAAGTTACCTCTTTCCCAAGGTAATTTTACCTCATTTTTTACAGTGTCGAAGGTAGCGGGGTTTGGTGATGGTAACGAAGATGATTGATTGATCAAGTTCTACAATAAACTTATAAATTTAAATTAACCATGTAATTCTACAAAATTCACGGAAAATCAATAAAATCGTTTGCAAATTTACGAACTATTTGCGATTTTACATCACAACTAACAAATTCGGAATTGTAATTTTGCATTTAATGCAAAAATTTGCATGTGCATATAACAGCCTTGGTAGTGTAATGTCTGGCGTGCCGGACTTTCACCCAAGCAGCCCGGGTTCGACTCCCGGCGCTGGCAGATCTGGTTAAGGTTTTCTGCAGTTTCCCTTAGCTGTAACACAAATGTGGTATTTGCGCTGTTCCATCTATAAGTCGGCTGCAGCCGCACATTGGGCCTACATAATAATAATAATCGCCCCCTCCCTCCCGCACAAGCTTATAGCTTCTGGGGCCTTGGTTAAGGTTATGGGTTGTAGTAATTATTATTATTATTATTATTATTTAGTTATGTAAAAATAAACATATCAGGTAAAAATACATTGGTTATGTATTTTACTGTAGAAGAATAATTGTACAATAAAATACATGTGAAAGTTCATGCACCTGATTGTAAACCACTTGTAAAATTACATGCATTTTTTCAGTGTATTGTAGAGAAGGAAGGAATACTAAAACAAACAGTAAAAATTTAAAGAAAAATATCACTATTCCCAGTTATCACCGCAGTTTTTTAATTTAAAGCTAAATAAAATTTATTTCTCCTAATGCAAAATAGAAATAAAAGGAAATATCATTTATTTACTGAATTATTAATGATGAAGTTATGCATTAGTTTATACAAAAATTTTATTCTATAAACATTTTATATTGAATTCATTTGGTCAACAACGTTGTATTTAACTGTTGTGGTCCAGAAGAGAGTTATCAAAGAATAATTAATTAATTTCATGCGGAATATATCTTGTCGATTAATTGTGCCACTCAATGACTTTAAATAAGGGTTATTAGTTCCTTCTTCATCTTACTTGTTGCTGCTTAGCAGTTTTTCCTTTTATACAACACGCCGCCTTTATAATAGAAATTGATGGTATGCTATACAGATACAGACTGGCATTTGTTCAAGATTGCCACATCTGTTTTAGATCATTGCACTTCTGCTTCAGTTGTAATATTTTACAAATTTTTCAGAACCGCACACCAAAGAACTGAAGAAGCATCATCTCAAGTCATTAAAAGCAAACGATCATCACAAACAAGCCCAAGATGTTGTAAATCACACAAGTGCTGACCGTTCGGACCCACAGAATCATAAATCACGACCCGCGGGACCGATGATGACCAGCCACTGGACAATGCCGCACAATGAATTTAACACACAAGGCCCATCAGCTGGGGGGCCTATCCTTAAAGTCACAATGGTATATAAAAAGAGAAGCATTTTAATTGTTTGGAAAATAAAGAAATCTTACTATCTAGGTTCTATTGACAAATTTAGTTACGTCTGTTATCTTATTGATAAATTTTTGAATTTTTGCATTATTTAAAAGTGCACAAATTCGGCTAGAATAGATTATTTTCAATAAGAGTTGCGATTTTAGAGATTAAAACCAATTCTCAAATGCAGGATGTGTATAGTTTGAATGGATTTGTCAACCCTTTTCTATAACAGTCTTTTCTAACCTAGAGGGCATTGACTTCATACGTATAAAAAAATACAAACATTCATCATTTACTTAAAGGAATAGATAGAATAGCCTTTCTAAAAAATGAAAATGAACACTTTCTATACGAAAAACTACGCAAGCAATATTTAACTCTCAAGTTCTAGTGACGACCGGGGAACTAGTTTTTGAGAAGCAAACTTTCTTTGCTGCATTTAAGAAGCTTTGGAAACAGCAATATTTTGCAACACGGAATAGCTGTTTGTATATTAATAATGATCGAAAAGTGATTTCCGATCGAAAGAGAAAGTGGAGTGCCGCTACATCTCGAAATCGGTAGTGACATTTTGTGCTAGAATTCCATACCGGATTTGTTTCTACGACAACTGTAATAGCAATATTGAAGAAACATTTTAATACAAGTGGAAATAATAACGACTAGTGAAAACCGCAAAGTCTGTGAACACATTCATGTATGATTTTTGCTAAATCATACATTTTTGTTTGTTAATATAACATACAAAAGAAGAGATACGCGATTGAGAATTAAATAGAAAACACATAGAAATAAAATTTATTAAGTTCATGTAGTTCTTTTTATTAAAACCTTTCCAACCCAGCAAGAATTATTACAGAATATAAAGCAACATAAAAGTCAATTTAGTAACAAATAACAAAGTCAATAACAAAATAAGTCAATTATTATCGTACTAAAAAAATTAATGTAGTACATAGATATATAGTAAATATCACAAGTAAAGTTTGTTACCTTAGAGAAAGTGACAGGCACGTCATCAATTCTGGGTGAATATGGCGGACAGAGTTTAGCTGTTGTTTAACAATCAGTAGGTTGCTACACATGTTTACATTAAATTCACAAGATCTTATGTAGTTTTACTATTAATTTCATTTGTACAGGTATTATCAAATTTTTACAAATTATTCGAGACATGACATGAGGAAATTTTATTGGCCAGGCCTGAAAATATTGTCGCTAGAGGGTTTCCAGGAACCTAACATCTAGAGGCACTGCATCTAGTTACCTAGGCCAGCTGGTCGACCAGAGTACCGCAAACCGCCGCCATATTGGGGCAAACGAAGCACGAAATTGTTCATTATTTGTTCTGTATTGAATTTAATCAAATCCACGTTTACTTTAAAAGGTTTTTCTTATTCTGAAAGATCAAACCTCTAATATGTCAAACACGTAAAACATGGTTTTAATTTGTCCATTATTAAAAATCACCTTTCTTTGCCCCAATATGGCGACGGTTTGCGTTACTCTGATCGACCAGCTGGCCTAGGTGACTAGATGCAGTGACTCTACTAACATCGTTAACAACCATATAAATAATCGAAATTAAATCTGAGTTAAGCACATCATACTCACTCCAAAATAACAGGATGAATAAAACAACTGAGAAGAGATGGCAGTGAATCTTCTACTCCCTTCACTAGAACACCAAAGAACTGGAAGCTTTTTTTTATTTATAAAGTTGATGCGGCTTTTGTCATCGGTTCGGTTACAATTAAGAGTTGAGTTAATTAATTGTTCTCTGTATAATTGGAAGTAGAGCTTGACGTAAGATTTCCTTCAACTAGCGTGGCAATATTGCAATTATGGTATCCTCTGAGATCGGAAGTCTTAAAACAAAAATCGTTCCAGTTTCTTAACCAGGTGGTATATAAAACCCATTATACCAAAACAACAAAGTTCGGCCAATCTGTTAGAATGCTTCCATTAAATTTGAATCGGTAGGTATTTATTTTAATTGTTTAACTGCACTGTGCCCTGAAATTAACCAGCAGCGGGCAGCGTTATTTTAACGTGGCGCACCTAGAAGCTAATCACCACGGCCCCCCTTTCGGAAACACGAATTGAGATACGCTCAATTAGCGCGCTAGTGCTATTGCAGAAGCTATCAGTACACACTGATGGGAGCGAGGTATACCTATCCAAACCCCTACTAGCACTCCAGACTAGTACCGGAGTTATAAACGTACTCACTCGTTGAGACCCCTTCTCCCGGCATAGGAGACGGCCTCTAGTCCAGTTTCGAACTTTCCCCACAATGTGGACCATTTCCCGACCTAAGCCAACCTCAATGTGGCAGGCTTGGACGGTTATGCCACCCCAGTATACCAGTTATAGGCCTGGTGTGCCCTCGTCAGCGCATCGTTTAGTTCTACTAACTATGCAAACTAACTATGCAAAACCCCGGTGTGTACCTTTTGGAGATGAAGTTGTCTTGGGCATTGAGAGGCTATGTATTCGCATTAATACCCCTTAAGTCCAGAGGCTCGAGACGATTTCTTCGGATCACAGACTGGAACTGACAGCCATACCGTGATCCTCATACTCTCGTCTCTGACTCCTTCTGGCTGGTGGCATGCAGTTTCCTATCGGCCAGGGATTGCCCTCCCCCAACTAGGATAAATCTCACTTCAATTCCCCTCCATCGGGCTTGGTCAATCAGCGGGTGACCAGCGGAGCACGATGAGTGACTTCGCCCTCAGGCGAGAATCCAATCCACCCACACCGGTACTCATGTTAAAAGAGCTTCCTCTTCAACGTTCATGAGTCCCCGTCGAGGGCACTTACGTTCGTCTCTACCCCACATTTAATTCTGGCTTTATCGCCCGTTACCCAGATTACCTGGGATTGGGTAGAGTCCAGCCAGTTTTATGGATGAGTGCCGTGTGGTCTGCTTCACTCACCCAAATTAGTCACTCACTAAAATTAGTAGGTACCGTGAAAAGAAATGGTGGATATACTTTTTGACACGTTTTAAAACTGCTCGGATTGGGCGTAGAATAATCAATCAACGTGGTTACTGGCCAGATAATTTTAAGCAAACGGCAATAAAGAAAGTGGTTTCTTCATGTTCAAAACAAACTAACTTAACTTCCTAGCCATTCTTTCCTAAAGGTTCCCTAGCCTATTAATTATTATCCCTGGTACGACTAGGAAAGGCCCTAAAAATTATACTTTTCAACGCACAACGTTCACAAACTTTTGCATTATACTATACTATATTATATTTTGCAAGCCGAAAGAAACTAGAAATGCTACTAAAGCCGAAGAAAGTTAGGTTCTAAGTAACTCAAGATATTAAAGAAATTCCATTGATTAAATTTGCGTAATATATACTATCTTATTTATTTATGTATATTATTAAGAGAATAAGGAAAATCTCTATGATAAATACAAAAATTTCGGGGGGGTTCGACCCCCAACCCCCCCATAGGTGCGCCACTGTGGAGTCATTTAAGAAATCATTAAGATGTTCAACAATGAGTTTGCCTTGTTCCATCAATATCAAGAGCTAGGGTTCCTAAATATGAACTCAGCTCTGTGTTATTTAGAGTTAAGACACGCATGTCAAATTTTCCTAGTGACATTTCAAATTTTTAAACTATTTATTAGAATGTTGGTAATCATAAAAATTGGTTTAATAAATTCAACTGTCAGTATGACAATTATATAAATCTGAAATTCGGTATAATTAATACTTTATTAAAAGCTGTCGAGAAATCGATAAATATACTACAGTAGTTTTAAAAATTCTCTACAAACAGTAAATAAATGATAATGTGCACATTAAAAATTTTACGTGCATAAAAATAAACATGACAGCATAACCTAAAATTCATAACTGACAGCTGCTGATGTTATCACTAAAGCAAAAAGAGAGAAAAAAGTATCTCTGTTTCAGACAGCTTAGTTTTGGCCTAGAAAGAGATAGATTTTGACATCCGTGTCCTAACTCTAAATTAACACAGTTAAAGCTTTCACTGGGGAACTCTAGCAAAAGCAACATACATTAATAGTTTAGATTAGAACTTGAACTAAATCATTGGGAGTTCTGGATATCAGCATTAAATTATCTAAACCAAGTTAAACTTAAATCTAGCTTAAATTGTCCTGCCATAATGAATTGGTTTGTTTTATATTAAAACCAATGCTTTAATTATATTCAATAGTAAATATATTATTTATTATTATTTATTTGTTATAATGAAAGGCCCTGCGTGGTCGAGCGGTAGAGACCCTGATTCTCTATCAGAGGGACATGGGTTCAAGTCTCGGTTGCGATTGAATTTTAAAAATTTAGTTCAATCGTGTTTGAGCTCATTAAGATAAGGTATAAAAGATATAAAAGCTTGGGTGAGCGTGATATAATTGCTACAATAGCTCCATTACCTCCGTTACACTCCCATTACGATACTATAATTATCAGAAAATCTATTAGTATCATATCCAAATTAAAATCCAATTTACTTAAATCAGTTGAAATTGCACCAGTCTTAAGAAAGTTGATAGTTAATTTCATGCGAAAAGGACAAGCAACTACATGGGTTCAAGTTTTCATGCACTTGATTTTTTCCCTTGGACCAAGGCCAACCAAAGAGAGCCAGTTGTGCCAGAACCAGTGAAAGGCAACTTTGCGGTTTCTACAGGTCACTAAAGGTCAAAAGTTTAACTTAGTTATATAAATAATCACACGCGATGTCATTCGAAAGCTATTTACCTACCGATAAAGACCACGCAAGGGGCATTTAGTAGAAACTCGCTCTACTGATCTCAAGAGACCACCAAACGTCAAAACCTCGACTCAACATGCATAAGCTAGTGTAGTATCATTCAAACGCTCTTAGCCCATTGATGAAGACCCTGCAATAGACAGTTCCTATAAAACGTCCAAAGACTTCAAGAGGTCAACAAACGTCCAAACATAGCAAAGTGTAGGGTCATTCAAAACTTTTTGATTTAGCTACAAAGACTTTGTAGTGGCATCAGTTACATGTTGACTGACCGCAACTTTTCCCGGAGCTTTACCTGTCTCGCGCGGGGATGTTTGGTGCTACTGTGGGTGTCGAACTTAGGACGAGAGGAAGTAAAGGTCAAGTCCCGAGAAAGCAATAAACCTTCATTAGTGTGTGATGGGCCTAAGATCCTCCACCCCCGTCTTCTCAGTGAAGGGATGTCTCCTCATCTCTAGACTCGGGATTTTGGGTAACGAGGTTGGGCTCATTTCCGAGTTACTTCCACCTATTTGCAGGGGAAATCGCTTCAGGTACAGAAAAATCAATTGTTTGTAGTTCCTAACACGCTGTCTAACTAAACACGAAAGGTGGGACTTGGATACCTGAAATCTGAATCTGATTTGATTCTTGAGTATTGATTGATTGAAGAGTAGACACTATAGTAAGAATATCCGATTATCTGAAAGTTATCTGACTATACGAAAAGTATCTTGAGTATCCGAAAGTTATTTAAATCCGAAAAGTATAATTTTTTTTCTTGGAACAGAGAATATTTTACAAAGTGGTAAATAATGCACTAAACGAATTTGTAACATAGCCACCAATAAAGATTATCACTTCTAATTATAAGTAGATATTATTACAATTTTTTGTCTTTTGTCCAATTCGATTTCACGTGTAGATATACCTTAACCAACAAATTTTATCGTGTTGCGTCCTAGACAATTTTATTGACAAATCCATATCTGAAATGTTTTAATTTATTTATTTATTTATTTATTAATCAAATAAACCTTGTTTACCGTTAGATGTCAAGGTAATGTTTTAATTTATGATTAGTTAATGGTTGATTCTGCTTTATTACTGTTACCTGCAAAAGTTTTGTTATCATTAGAGACGTGCATTTTAGGTGACTTCGCTAGGAAAACCCCTTAATTAGCTCATCTTTCATACGCGCCGTCGCTACAAGTTATAGGACATATAGTTTACAAATACGAAAGCTGTTATATAAAAGTTGCCACACCACTGACAATTTCTTTAACTCAAGTTGTTTATTTTAAATAAAGCCCTTTTCCCTTAATGTTTTTGAGGCGGCTCCAAACCCATCATTTTCAAGCGCCCGCTTGCATTATATTGCTGTATTGCAGTTTAAATTGCTTCGCTCCGTTGACATAGTGGTTTTATGCTTTACTAAAATGCATGTCTCTAGTTATCATATGATTTTTCCCGTATAGCATTATAGTAGTGGTATTTCTTCAATTATGCTGTATGTTCGTTTCAATTTGTGAAATTGTGTATAATTTCCTTTCTTTAAGTGTATGGAAGTTGGAAGCTATGTGTTTAAATACACAAAACTTTGGTTACCGCATTATAAGATAATAACATTGTTGCACGGTATAATTTAAAGCTACCTTTTCTGCAGAAAAGGTATTTTTGTAAGTAGTACCTGAGTTGGTAATTTTTGTTTGGCTTTAAAAATAGATACAACTTGAATTTTAGTAATTTTAGAACTGATTAATTAATTATTATTATTGTTTGTATCCAATTTATTACATTGCAGCCAAAAAGTTCTGTTGACCCAGTCAAAAGGTTTACAAACATTTGAGCTTGAGCAAGAGATGCCTCTTGCATACTCCCAATGCGTCCCGTAATAGCTTTCGAATGACACCGCGCTTAATTATTTACCTTGAAGTTGAACTTTTGACCTTTGGTGACTTCTGGAGATCACACATCTATTTCTCACAGGTTGCAACACTGGAACTTTTTGTTTAGTTTGGTTCACGGAGCCAGATTTCGTAAAAATGTAATGCATTCAGTAAAAATCTAGGTAGCCACATATCATTTTTCCTTAAGAACATTTAACCCATATATAGTACATACACCATTAAGCCTAGCACACTAGTTTTGAGTACATAGTCAATTGATAGATTATTATCAGAATTATTTAGTGTTAGAAATTGACTAGAATGTTTGTGTTGATATGAACCTGAATAATAGTCTGCCGTTGCGTTTTTCAATGTTGTGTATGGTAATTTTTGGGGATTTTCACTACAAGCTCGCAATGATGTTTCAAAACGTTGCTTGGTAAGTTAAATTAACATGTCATATGTTTGACGTTCGTCTTCAATATGGAAGCGATCGAAATATATATCAATGACTATAAAAGACAACTGTAGAGCTATCAAATTTTGGGAATGTTATCTGATCTGCCATCTTATTTGGATGATAAAGTAATCCCGAGGGGCAGTTGGTAATGGAGGGTATAATCCAGCAACCGTTGACTACTTTCAAAATCTTCAGGGGTGAAGTTGTAGATGTCGATGATAGGAACCAAGCACCAGAATGCAGAAAATGGTATGAAGTTTGAAATTTCAGGGCGGAGTAACAGTCACCATATGAAATTTTTGTTTGCTTCTTTTTTCGTTCGAGGCACCAATTGGTCAAGTTCATTCTGGAATTTGAGGATGCGAAATTTGAATGTAGGGTAAGGAGGGGTAAGATGACGAATTTAATATTTCTCACAGTTAATCACAGATAACAGCATTTCTCGGGCAACAAAAGAGTCCCCTGGTGGCGAACAATGTCACTCACTAGCATGACCATGCGTACGCACACTTTGAGGGCAGTTGCGAGCATGAGTTTACTTTCAATGTGTTTCACCGAAGTTTTTGACCGTCATAACGTACGGAATCAGAATTCTACGGTCCGTTTTTATTACCGTAGTCTTGGTTACTGATAAATGTTGGTTGCATAGACATGGAGTGATGGGGAAAGATGACGAATATGCTTTTGAATATTCTGTCCAGTTTTTAATTTATTCTCCGTCTCTGATGCATAGTTGTTTTCGATTTCAGTCGTAAGAAGGTACTTCGAGCGTCAACATGCCATGAAAATATGAGCAAATTAGTGATAGGAAAAAGTGGGAAAATAAGGACATGGAGGTAACTATAACAGATGTCTCACGTAAGGTCTTAAGTCTGAATGCTACAGCGGTCCTTCAAAAGCAGAAGAAATTGAAGTGGATAGTTAGAACATACCTAATTAATAAAAATTTGATTAAAAAAAATAAATAGAAGTTTCAGGAATTCCCCCAAAATTTATGGAGGTTCAGAAAAACCTTCACTGAAGCACAAGTGGAATAACTGAAGCAATACGTGACTGATACTAACAGAAGAGCCTTCGATCTAACACGGAAACAATTCGCTGATCTATTTCAACTATGCTGAGAAAAATGGGGTGTCATAGATTCAATGCAGCAAAACTGCCGGTGAAGGCTTCGTCAGGGAATTCCATGTCAGTTGCTCGACTTATGACATTTAACCGAGTCAACGTTGGGAAGTTTTTAGAGATGCTTAGAGAAGCAGACTGAAATACTCATTCAAAGCTGAATGAATGTACTGTGGCTACGAAAACTCCCAAGATAATCAATCCTGTTGGTACCCGCCAAGTGATGGAGATTTCTTCAGCTAAACGCGGAGTGACGGTTACGTGTGTGTGCGCTATGAGCGCTACTGGAAACTACATCCTCCCCCCATTCTTTATTTATTCAAGGGTGAGGATGAATGCTAGATTTTTACAAGGCGCACCTCCAGGATGGATGACAGGTCCCAACATTGTTCAGTATTTGAAGCACTTTGCCTCACACGCTCGCCCAAGTATTCAACATCCCATTCTACTTTTCATGGATAACCACGCCTCCAATTATGCAGGAACAATGGAATCATCCTGCTTGGATTTCCACCTCACACCAGCCACAGGTTGCAGCCATTTGATGTGTTTTTATGGCCCTTTAAAGACGGCTTACAGTCAGGTTTGTGACGATTTTCTGGTATCCAATCCAGGCTTTTGCATAACTATCGCTGATATCCCAGAAATATTTGGGAACCTTGAGGTAACAAGGTGACTACTCTCCAGACTGCTGTTAATGCTTCAGAGCAAGAGGTATTGAGCCAGTTGACAGCAACATTTTCAGGGATGAAGATTATCAACTTTCTTTGACTACTGACATTTAAACTGTCGAAGTCAACCAATTGACAGCTCATCTCATCATTACCCGAGAATTTTGATCCTGTAGTACGACATGCTGAAAAATTATTTTTCTGTCGACCAGCACCCTCAGGCCTATCATCTCTTAAACTCTCTTCCAATCTACAATCCGACTCCATCCACTTTTTCGGTCCTTCTTCCACTTCCAGCGGCAAGCAAAACAGGAGCCAGAAAACCAAGGCAGAAGTTGCCGTCGTTTCTCTTATCAGGAACTCCTGTAAAAGAAGCGTTGGATCAGAAAAATAAGGAGCATGGGCTCATGCGGACTGTTCCGGCAGGGACGGAAGGGAAGCCAGCTACAGGCCCTATAAGTGCGACTATTGTGTTTAAATGTTATTTTACCTTTTTATTTCTTTTGGAAGTTTTGAAGTTCCTTATATGATGTTCCTTGATGGATGATGTTTATTGATTACTTATTAATAAAGTTTTTGAATTCCAGGTTTTGGTCGCCATCTCACCCCCCCCCCATTTCCCCAGCCATAGGATCTTTTTTGGGAAAACTTACGGTTCGCTCATTAAAAGTTGAAAGAGGCAATTGAAAAAATTCATAGTACGTATTAGGCAATGTATGGAAGAAGTTTTCATAAAAATCTCAGTTCTTAAATCCATTCATAGCGGACAAGAAAAATCGTAGAAGCTTAACTTCGTCATCTTACCCTGCCTTACCCTACTTATTTTGGGTAGATAATACCATGGGGCTACTAACTTGGGAAAATTCTTTTCGAGAACAGAAGGGTTAATGTACATAATACATCATTTGGATCATGTTCACTAGAAAAGGTACACCTTCGTGTAGTTGCGAAAAATTGACTTTTTAAATGACTATCTACTTTGAGGTTATGATGTACAAAAGCTACCCATACAATTGGAATTTCTTTATTGTTTACTGCTGTCAAGCTGTCGGAAGAAATAGAAACGATTCTTCCTGAAATAGCTCTGCTATTCCAACAGTCATTTTGAATCTCTGAAATCGCACTGTGAGGAGTGGGTAATGTATCTGTCAATCTGGTTCGACAACTTTTCATTAAGCATTTATAAAATCAAAAAGCATTTGATCGTAATTACAATCGGAGATAAAGCAGTAGGACAATGAACATAATTTTAATTCAAATCTTTTATTTGACAAAACTGAACGAAGCACCTAAAGCTAATAATCTAATGCTAATATTAAGATGGATCATTTTCCATCAACTCGTGCTAATATAAAAATGCGCCTACAAAAGCATCCCAAATTGAATAATTTCCGAAAGAAACCTTTTACAATTCAATCTGATTAAAATCCACAAGTGTTTCTGCACGTTACGTAATTTTTAGATGTTTTGATAGCGTTAATAATTCAATGTTAGCTTTAAACAAATGGATTGTTGGTTTTATAATTTTGCACGCTCACAAGCTTGTAGATTCATACCATTAATCATTTCATCCAATTTCACATTAATTTTTGGATCATATAATAAAATGAACTAAAGCGCTCGGAGGCACGATAATAAAAAACTTATTGTGATGGTGCATTTTAGTAATCGGTTTATTTGAACAACCCTATACAAACAAGGCGGTAGAAAAAAAATTGTCAAAGAAATATCAAGTGTCAAGTGGGTTCCCATGGATATCAAAAGAATTTTTTGCAAAGTAGGTATAAAAGTTACAAATTTCAACAGAAGAAGAAAAGATTTACATGGTTCATTATGCTCTTTTAAAATTTCTGGTGCACCTGATTTTTGATGGGTCAGAGCAACCAGACGTTCCTGAAATGTTTTTTGGTGTCAAGTGGCCGAACTTTCATTTAATAACTTTACGTCTCTGAAAACAACCTTATTTGGCACCGCTGGATGGGTATAAGTCTACGTGTCAGAATGACTGTTTCAAACAAAGCCGCTGTCGTGTGGAATTTTTGTAAAAGCAACCAGGACACCCCGTCGAGGGGTTCGATTTATTCTAATTGTTTGTGTTGTAAAGTATTAAGTATTACTATTGCTGTTGGTTGTAGTAACAGTATCTGCCTATCCTTCCGATTAGTTTTTTAAATATTAAATTACTATATAGCACTTGTTTCTTTTTTTACAGTTTTAATAGAAAGCAGTACCATTGCTCTTTTGTGGTAATTTATATTTTCAACTGAAGCTTATGAGAAAAACCCTGTATATACAAATTGAAGGTAAAGTGCAAGATAGTCAGATATACTTTTTAAGGGTATTAATTACATTCGTTTATTGATCAAGATGTATAAAATGACTTCGTTATCGTTATTGTATTGAATTTCCAGATTTAATGCAGGGGCGCACTAACCTGGGGGTGCCAGGAATACACTAGAGTCACTCTATATTACTTATAAGAGTTGGGCCAACGCGGGAATTGATGCTGATTGGTTGGATCCATTTGCACTAATGCCAATTTAAAAACACGAAATTTGACAGAATTATGTAATTTAGGACAACTCTTTTTACTTCCTCATAAATTTATGTGGAAGCTAATTGCTATGGTTACAATTGTATCTGTGACAATTAACCGCCAAATAAAGTTACAAGGATGTGAAAACATCGCCCTTAATTTGACAAATAAACTGATGTTTAGTAAATCGAAGAATTTTTATGTATTTCTCTTTAAGTTTTTAATAAATATTAATTGTAATTGAAGGGTTGATGTCAAAAACAGCATTTGTCAAAAAAACTACAACCTTTAAGAGAACCAAAAACTAACTGTAAGGTCAAAATTTGTGTTATTTGTAACTATGTGCAGTTTATGAAACATTCTCATAAACATAATCCAAAAATCTGTGGTTTTTGACGAAAACGAATTTGTTATTTTTTTTATTAAACATAAGATACATATATTTTAATTAGAAAATTAGAATACATCGGTCTGTCAGATTTAAAAAAATTTAAAAAAGATTCATATCTCTAGCATGAAAGAAAAAATCTTCCTAAGCACTGCTGTTATCGTCCTCAACAATGTCACCTGGGTCTTCATTAGTCTCCAGAATATCATAAAAACCACGGTGTTTTCGATTGGATAATACTTCACAAAGAGCTTGAAGATCTTTTAGCTTTGCATGATTGATCTCAATAGGACCCTGGTACATAGGTACGAGTTGTAATTCACTAGTAAAATGGAGTCTTGCTTCTGATTGTGCATTGCATCCACGTTCCAGAATAGCTATCTCTTACTTCTATAAATTTATTTATTTAACACAAAAATGCTATTGCGTGAATGTATGCGATACATTCGCGAAGACTTTAGTGGAATAGGTGGTCGAGGATTCTTTACAAAAAACTTATCAGTCCACAATTTGAAGTTAAAAATATCTTTCTTAGTCGGCCCATTTGATAAAATGTGTAAAATATGTTACTGAGTAATAACTCTGAAATAAAACGATTTAATAAAAGCAAAATATTTTCACTTTTTAAATTATTATTATGGAAATAATTAAAACGGAAATTGACTTACTAGAGCACAAGAGACATTAACAGTTTTTTGTTGTAGCTGAGAGTAGTTTCTTCTTTTCTCAATTTTGCAGATAAAATATAAATATATTACTCTATTTAAGAAATTTATTATATTAATCAATTCAAATGAGCAATTTAATTTAATCAGTTCATTATGGTAAATTATAATGAAATAAATGTCAGGTTATGAAACATTTGACATTTGCCAAGTAAACATAACCAATAATTCTTTCAACGTATATTTTTGGATCCATAATGGCGGTTTGACAGTCGCGTTGGCTCAACTCTTATAAGTAATATAGAGTGACTCTAGAATACACTAAACCCGGGCGACATCATACAGGGGCGGCGAAAAGTTCCGTTCCAATATATAAGATATGTCACGACGAGTTTCGATTAGAAGAAGAATATGAAGAACAATGAAAACCAATAGGAGCTGCGATTTGAGATTTTGCAGGTAATTCTTTCGGGTTATGTGCTTTTATTTTAAAATAATTTCAGATTTCTGCTACTTCCGGATACACCGGAAATGAATGCCAGCATCTTTATTTTAAATGACATCTTTAAATTGACATCTGCAGGTTGTTACAATTACATCAGACTTGAAATTCTAGATAATTATTTTTTAAAGTATGTGCATCGAATGGGTTAGAAACTTTAGAAATTAATACAGGGTGTTCAAAAATGAATGCCAAACTTTATATCCAGAAAATATAGATATCTCGTTATTTTTAAATAGCAATCTACATTTTTATTGCATTCTAAGTATGTTCAAACTAGTAGTCAAAAGTACATACTATTGATTTCATAATATAATATGATACTATATTATTCTTTTTTCAGTGTAAATGCATAGGATAAAATATAATAACGTATAGCATCATAATAATCTTGATGTCCTAGATCATTGTGAAGCCAATAGTACCTATGCACTTTCCTATAGCTAAATGTCGTAGTTTCAGAGTTAGGGGCCTGGCCACAACGGCCAATCGCTATTTTGGCTGTTGTGGTCATAACCACAACGGCATCCGTGACCATAACGGTTAGCAGCCACAACGGCCAATTTGACCATATCGCCAAACTCGATACTTGACGATAACGGCCATCATGACCACAACGGCCAACTAGGAATTCCACCCCATCCGCCATTTTAACCAGAACGGCCACCGAAGCTTAGGTATTGGTGTCGTTGGCGACGATGACCACAACGGCCAACTAGGGTATGTGACCACAACGGCCAAAATGACCAAACGACCAAAATGACCAAACGGCCAACTATGGCGCGTGACCGCAACAGCCAAAATGACCATAACGGCCAACTGTTCCGCGTGACCACAACGGCCAACTAGGATATGTGGCCGCAACGGCTAAAAGTCCATAACGGCCAACTGTGGCGCGTGAATACAACGGCCAAAATAACTAAACGGCCAACTATGGCGCGTGGCCACAACAGCCAAACTGACCATAACGGTCAACTGCTCCGCGTGGCCACAACGTCAAACTAGGGTATGTGACCGCAACGGCTAAAATGTCCATAACGACCAACTGTGGGGTGTGACCACAACAGCCAAAATGACCACAACGCCCAACTTTTTTTTAATTTGAGACGCCAGATGAGGAATGGGGCCACACGTGCAATTATTCCATCTACCCCATGGACACAGCTGAAATACAGCAACATGTCAAAGTTGTCAGTATTTAACAGAGCATGCTGTATATGGTTTAACTAAGTATATAAAAAGATTCAAAAAGATTGCTTGCAAATAATAAACAGTATTTTTTATGTAAGTATGTATTTTTATGGATTATTATTAAGTTTTTGCTTTGCTTTTATAACACCCTGATTCGATTAGCCTTTTTTTATTAACACCAAGTTGTTTGATATGTTGTCCAATTAGACATTTGGTAAAACTTTTATAGGATAAGCATGACACAATCCATTATCACGCTCCGTTGCAATTAATATACTAATATATAACTAAACACAATATATTAGACTTATTGGAAATTTATACTAATGCTAAAATCGTTCTAGAGGATTCAAAGCATTGAATTGTTTAAACCTGTGCGGCTTTGAGCTGTCAGTATGTCGACTGCTAAGTTGTTTGGGTGGGTTCTGATGCGATCTTGAGATCTGATACTATATGTTCTTTGGTATCAAATTAGCCAGTATTTCCTGAGGGTTAAACCTAGTTGTAGTCTTTTATATCAAATATGCTTTGGCCATGTCAGACGTCGGTCTAGATGGATCCTAGATATTTGACCTAATCTTTTTGGAGTAGTGCATTTCCGTTAAAGTGAACTAGAGGGCAAATAGTTTTTTTAGTAGTAAAGGTGATATGTGTTGATTTTTCTATATTTGCTTTAATGCACCGTGCTTCATCATATTTCAAGAAGGCTTAGGTGGTTTTGTAAGTTTCTGAAAGCTAGGCTAAAAGCTTAGATATAAAATGGGACCAGTCGCGCGACAGTTATTATGAGTAGAAGAGCTGAGGTGGAGTCTTGATATTTCACAAAAAAGTATCTTTCAGTGAAGTATGACGTAAGGATTTGAAAGAAGGTATACGGTAAAATTGCTTGAGCTTGTAGAGTAGATCTGCATGATACACCCTGTCAAAGGCTTGGCTTGTGTATATAAACGACACAGAACAAAATCTTTTGGTCTCCAGGCCAAACTTGATTTATCTGATTGACCTGAAACTGGTAGTTGGGTATTCGCTGATTTCCACTAATTTTCGTGGCGACATTTGCTTGAGGAAAAATTTTAAAAAACAATAAGAGGGTGGATAACAGATTCATGGGCCTGCATGAGGCCACTTCTGATGGCGGTTTCCCCGGTTTTGGAACCATTGCTTTTTGGGCCACCTTCCATTGGCCAGAGAAGTATCCCGTAATTTTGGCTGTTATGGTCACGCACCAGAGTTGGCCGTTGTGGTCATTTTGGCCGTTGTGGTCATCGTCGCCAGTGACGCCAATACATAAGCGTCGGTGACCGTTGTGGTCAAAATGGCGGATGGATTGAAATTTTTAATTGGCCGTTGTGGTCATGGTGGTCGTTAAGGTCAAGTGTCGAGTTGGGCGACGTGGTCAAATTGGCCGTTGTGGCTGTTGGCTGTTATGGTCACGGAGCGGCTGTTATGGTCAAAATAGTGATTGGCCGTTGTGGTCTAGACCTCCTGTTTTTATGTGTTTCCCGATTTGTTATTTGCCACAGTGTGTTGATGTTACCGAATCGTTGACGGTAGCTGTGACAACAAGAAAATAATAGAACGTTATAATTCATAGTACTATTGTTGCTTGTGCGTTGTTAGTGTTTTCGTGAGTTTTGCCTTTGAATTCTTAAGTAGTAAATTTGAAATAAAGAAATTTGAACTACTAGCCCGGAACCAATGCTCGTAATGTATGGTTTCAGAATCAGTTGGATGGGGCACCAATACATAATACTTGAGCTATTGGAGAAGTATTAAACGAATTACTCTGATCGGCGAATAGCGAATAATTGGTCCTGCAGATTTCCACCACCTTCACCTGATTTAACGCCCCTATATCATTTTATTTGAGGGTATGTTAAAGATCAAAAGTGTAGAGTAAACCTATTAGCACCAAACATAACATGATGGGCCGAGTCTGAGGCGTGTTTAATTCGGTAGATCAGCACTTTCCAAAGTACATATTTTATGTGGCGGACCGCTATTATTTTTACTAACGTGTATAAACAATAACGTAACAAATACCGTTGTCAAATAAAAATATTGTATAGAACTTATAAAAATATTTTGATTTGGCAAGGAAGGCAATCCTTATAGAACGGACAGAACGATCAGACTTATTCTCGACTTCGCACTTTAACTAAAGGTAAGTACTCACAGTAGCGGATCCGCAGGCGGATGTCCTACGATTGGTCGGTTTGAGTCAAATCGACTCAAACCGACCAATCGTATGACATACGCCTGCGGATCCGCTGCTGTGAGTACTTACTTTAAGGCTCGTGTTTGAGACATAATAAAGGTTTATAAATTATAATGAACTTAACGTGGACTGTATACAGGGTGTAACAAATATAACTAGAAATTTCGTACTGGGGAGTAGCTGTAATAATTTAGAACATATTTATCAACATGTGGTCGCTTCCTGACGCTAATTCGCGAAAAAATCGAATTTTAAATTTAAGTACGCCAATTGTACTCACATTTCACGGAACTTAACGAAAATTAAGTGAAAAAAAAAGAATTGAAATATTGATGATGCTTGGGTGGATATAAATGAATTAAGACAAGTAATTGAAGAATTAAAAAACGAAATTACATAAAAACAAAGTCGCGTTAAAACTCATCATATTTCTAGTGAAGTGGTTGAAAGAAGTCGGTGCGCTTAAAATGTCATCATTTTTAACCATGCAGGTTCTAAGATCAAAGATACCAATATAGCTAAAATATTATTTACAAATAATGTGTCAGATAGTATTAAAGTTTACAGGCTAGGTGCAGGGCTGCACTATAGCGTAAGCAGACTAAGTATGTGCTTAGGGCCCAAAATTCTTTGTCTTTCTCTTTAATTTATTTTTATCAATTTTCAGTTATAAAACAAATAATTTTTTAAATTTTGTTTGAAAATGCACAAACTGATAATAACTGATTTTCAGTAAAAAGTTTGATGCCTGTGGAGCTGGCCTAAAGCACTACTTTTTAGCCCTAGGATAAAAGAAGTCGGCCCTATAACAAAAAACGTGGTAAAGGTGTCAGTGCTTAGGGCCCATGAAGATACTCAGGATACCTGGTGAGACGAAGTTTTTCTGTCGATGCCTTGGCAGTTCTCAGGCGCGTGCTGGGTCAATTTTAGGGACCGGGAAAATATTCCCTTAGAGGGCCACCACCATACTTCGTTTAATTTTTTTTAAGGATAATTTATTTATTTAGATTAATTACATTAAATAACAAATTTGAGGTCATTAAATTTTTTTAAAAGAAATCAGTGGCGTATTTAATTTAGCTAACGGGCTGAAGCGCCCTGGATTTTTTAATAGTCCAAGTCATTTATGTCAAAATTTACGTATTTTGATTCGTAATCTTTATAGAATAGCCTCCTCCCTAAGAAAATTCCTAAATACGCCACTGAGTCATATAGTATATCTTCAAAATAAATGAAAATGGGATCAATAAAAGCGAACCAAATAAATAATTTTAAAAGTACCGACAACAATGTTTAAAATATACGCAAGTATCAGAAATAAAATATTTTAAAAACGGAGGGTGTTACAACAAAACTAATTGCACTTCTGAAGACAGCATTAAAAAATACAATATATGCACCCACTTTCAAATCAAAAAAATTTTCACTTTTGTTCAGTGCTTAGATCATCTATTATATGGGATTCATTAGTAACTGTCAGTGCAATTTTACGTTCCTCTTGCGGAAAAAACTTGCAGAGAATGAAGCTTGTTGTGGTCACGAGTCTGGAAGAACAGAGAACCATGAAGGTCCTTTCCACCACAAACTATGATTTAGCAATTACGAAGGCAAAAGTTCGCGTGAGACACTATCAGCCGGATTCTCTGCTGACGGAACGTTATATCATGACGAAAGAGTGATGATATCTTGAATTAAAGCTACTCGGTTAGCCACAAATGGAGTCTAGGAGTCATCCAAGCGATCGTATCGTTCAACGTGATCTGCTTATTCATAGCATCAATGAGACTTTGCACCAATTCTGCTGCCAACACAGCACCGCACAATTACAAGTGTGGGGTGGAGATTGTTTTGAGAGGTACAACTTTAGTTTTCCCGCACATCAAGAAAACTCTAATAGGGCAGTCAGAATATTGAACTCTTAAATACGCTACAGCACTGTAACCAGTTTCAGACGCCTCGAAGAATGCACAAAGTTCTTTTTTGACGGCCGAGTCTAAATTAATACATCTAGAAAAGTTTAAATTTGAAAGTTTATGTAATTCCAACTAAAACAAATTCCAATTATTGATCACTGTCTCAGTAACATCTAACTACAGTACAGGAACATATCGCTCCGGTACTAGCCTGGATAGCTAGTAGAGTATGGATAGTATCTCGCTCCCAACAGTGAGTTACTGGTAGCGTTGTGAAGTGTAGGCAGTGCGCGCTAATTGAGGGTATCTCAATTCATGCTTCGGCATGTCTAAAAGGCGGGAAGGAACTCCCTAAAGTTCGTTAAATCAGTCATGAAACAATTACCTAATAGACAATTACTACGGCCTATTGTATATTTAAAAGGTAATAGGCTAATAGTTCACTGTAGAAAAGGATTCAGTTCTTTTTCGCAGACAGTCAGCCTTACATGTCTCAGGAACATTGGGTGGGTGAATCAGACTACACGGCACATACCCATAGAACTGGCACCGGTAAATCCAATCCCAGGAATCTGGGTTACTGGTTGCCCAGACCAGAATTAAATGTGTGGTAGAGTTATACGAAAGTGTATCTCGACGAATATTCATAAACGTTAACTGACTGAATGGTATGGAAGAGAATTGAAGTGAGGTTTATCCCGGTTAGACGGGGTAGATTCTGGCCAGTGAGAAATTGCATACCACCAGGCAGTTGTGTTTAGGATGCTATTCAGATCACCATATGACTTAACTGCAGGTGTCCAAGTCCTGTGAACTGACGAAGCTCTAGAGCCACTACATTTAAGTGGTATCTAGATTTTTGGGTATCTAGATGATACGCTATGAAACGGAGAAATGGCCATGAACATTCACAGAGCATTGTCTCAGGAACAGGGTCATCCCAGACATCCCAATCTATTTTCGCCATTAATAATTGCTGTATCAACCTTTTTGCAAAGAGAACCACTGTGGTTAAAAATCTTACAGGACTGTAAATTCTCGCTACTTCAGATAAGAAATTTCTTTTTGAACAAGGGCGATCTATAAGTCTTAAGTCCTGCCACAATTGAGGTTGGATTAGATTGGACAGTGGTCCCCCAACTATGTTGGGGAATAGTTCAAAAGCTGGACGAAATGCCATTTTTTAGAGAGGGCGCCGACGGAGGAGCACGATTATAGCTCCTGGAGTAGAGGATGGACAGTAACCTCGCTCCCACCAGTGCGTACTGGTGCATTAGCAATGTATGCTAATTAAGCGAATCAATTCATGTCTTAAGATGGGAAGTGAACACCCTAACGTTCAAACAAAACAAGTATCAAATACCATAACATCAATTCGGGCCTATTTGGGTATCTAGCTGAAACGCTATGAAAGGGAGAAATCGCCATAAACATTCACAGAGTATTGTCTAAGGAACAGGTCATCCCAGATATCCCAATCTATTTTCACCGTCAATAATTGCTGTATCAACCTTTTTGATACAGCATTGCGTCATTGATACACACGTTGAGAACCACTGGGGTTAAAAATCTTAAAGAACTGTAAATTCTTGCTACTTTCGATAAGAAATTCCTTTTGTACAATGGCGATCTATAAGGCGACACAAGTAGAAAAACACGTCGGCCATGGGGTTCCAATGAAGATCTAATACCTTAATGAAGATAGGTTCTTTTTTGTCGAATTGAACTGGGGTTTGGACATCAGCCGATGGTACAGTCGCGAGAAGTTCCGGACAGTTACTTATCCACTTTCGCAACTCGAATCCACCGGATCGCAGAAACTGTATTAACTCCAATTGAAGTTTCTTGGCAGAACCTACAAAATCAATCCCGAAATTACGTCATCAATATAAATATGGTTACGCAACGCATCCGCAACATTAGGATACTTCGATTCTTCTAAATTAACGAGTTCATGAATGGTTCGCAAGGCTAAAAACGGGAAAGAAGATGAGATTCAATCGTCGCTGTTCGTCAGGTGCGGTCGAGTTGAACAGCGGCGAGGTGTATTGTTTCTACTTTAAATATAATTTAATTGTTAATGATTTAAATTCAACCGTGTCGTAGGGTCCTTCGAGGCAACTTTATAAAGGCCTACCGGGAATAATCTCCCGGTAACCCGGTGGGCCAACACGCGCCTGGCAGTTCTACGTTCTAAGTTTAAATTAAAATCGACAAATAACAAAATTCGCATTAGCCCATATGAAATTCTTTTATGCAGCGTAGCATATGAAAAGATTACGAACTGAGCTGACAGAGCGTATAGATAAAGGGTAGCAAAATAGTACTATTCGTTGCATATACAGTACAGTTATATTACTTTTTGTACGACCATGCTATTTCGGATCGTTTACCATACTTGGTTTTAGAACAGTAGGTTATATTTACTGGTTGCTAAGCAAAAACGCGTCGGTAAGTAATTACTTACCGTTCAGTTCTGTCAAAAACAGAACGGTAAGTAAATTATATGTAAGTTATAAAATAAATGCATGATCTTTAGATGTCTCTTTCGCGAGAAATCATTTATTTTCTAAATAATTGGACTATTTAAAAAAATGTATGTTGTTTATTTAAATTTCCTCAGGCCTCTTCAATATCCCAATTATATTCGTTTTCAGATTCACTCATTCTCACGAGTTTGACAAATATCGTGACGTTCAAAAATAATAGTAATTACAAACGTATCCATGGTAACGACAAAACCTACTTAATGTTTGGTAGATATACAGGGCAAAAATAAATTATCTTAAATCTATTTTTTTCTGGGATTTTTCCTTAGTTAATATCTTTGTATTCATAATCGTCGTACAAAAAATAGTATAAGCATCTCAAACAGTAAGGAGTTTACCGATCTCCTCCAATATTGGCGACTTCGCTTCGCTCATTCGCCAAACATTGTCGTCGATCGGTAAACTGTCCTTACTGTTCTTGATACTTAATATACTAATTCGTTACTAGATTCAATATGTGTGTTTTTTTACCGCATTAGGTAACTAAATGAGGAAAAGTGCACTTTTACCATCTTGCTGCACAAATAACTATTAAGGTCCAAGTGTACCCAAAAAACGTGTGTTGTTTGTTTAATAAATAATATAATACTGTGATAACTTTGGTTTTAAGTTAATAGTCTAGGAATGTTAAAAACTTGCTTACCTAACTTGTTTTGGAAAAAAAATTTTTTTAATTAAATTATTTCACATGTTATACGTGAGAAATTAATTTTGGAGAAACTGTACATTCAAAATTAATCAAAGTAATACCACTTAAGTTTCATAGTATTTGAACTATTTTCCCAAAATTTTAAGAAAATCGTATGTCTAGGGACTAAACTATTACCTCCTTTTTGCCAAAAAAAGCAGTTTTTTTTGGCAAAAAGCAGGTTTTTTGGCAATAATTTAGTCGCTAGACATACGATTTTCTTAAAATTCTGGGAAAATAGTTCAAATACTATGAAATATAAGTGGTATTATTTTGGTTAATTTTGAATGTACAGTTTTTCTAAAATTAATTTTTCACGTATAACATGTGAAATAATTTAAATAAAAAAATTTTTTTTCCAAAACAAGTTAGGTAAGCAAGTTTTTAACATTCCTAGACTATTAACTTAAAACCAAAGTTATCACATTATTATATTATTTATAAAACAAATAACACACGTTTTTGGGTACACTTGTACCTTAAATGAGTTTCAGTGATGAGGCACAATTTGTATAAAAATTCTTTTTATTGGTATTTTGATTTTAAATAGTTGTTGTTTGCAACAATACAGTCCCATTAAAAACTCCGGACATGATGCATTTTGGTAACAGAAGTTAAGGTAGAATAGATTTGTAAAATATGTTTTGCTTTGCTATAATAGCATGAGTTGAATAAAGTAAACAGTAAAAGTAAGTACTTCGAATAAAAAAGCAATTTATGCAAAAGATACAACAAATGGAAAATAGAAAGTCTGACTATTCTACAAACTACAAAATTAAAATGATAAGTCAACACTTTAAGAAAAGACAATTCATTATTTTATTACTTATACTTTTTCCGAATTCCGAAATATGTAATTTTATTACATTATGTGGAAGAATAACAGAAACTGTTCATTTGGTTTTATCTTACTTCCTTTTTTATCATTTGTCTTGTATATGCTTTTTAGGCGACAAAATTAATATTTTCTTGAAGAGGTTGAGATATACTGTCGAGGAATGAAAGTAATTTTTCTTTAATTAATATCAGTATTTAAAGAATATCTTTGCTGCACAATTACCTACTTGATGATAATTAAAATATTAATAATCATTATTTGACGTTTTTATTTTGTTTTTTCACCCTTGTTTACTTACTTCAATAGTTTTCAATCTTATTATGAAAAGCAAATCAGATATTTGAATATTTTTCTTAAATGTTAGGTTCGATTATTTTCTTAATTAATTCAGTTACCAGCGAAGAATTCATCCTGGAGATTATGCAACCCAAATAACTACGGATAGTGTCTACTGTATTTACTTATTGCAAGATTATACTTTTTTTTCAAGCATTCAAACTGCAAAATTAGTAATAAACGTTAACAATATTATTATATCAAAAATATAATAATTCTACTGAAATAAGATTTCCCTAGATAATGTTAAATTCTAGTAGAGTCGACAATAATATGATCATAGCAATCTGCCACTTCGATTCACAATTCATTTAATGTCTTAATCGGATTATTTAAATATAAATAAAGTGTGATTTTAAAGTACTGCATAAATACTTTTTACTTTTTTAATTGGTCAACTTATGTAAATTTTTCAGTTGTGTAAAAATTTACTTCAACTACTTAATTTATCACAGTCTTTTATAAAAGAACACTTAACTTCAATGTTTTTTGCTATATGTTGATGTAACAAATCATTTTGATATACTTAATTTTAGTAGTGGTGAATGGGAAGCCAATAAATTAATGTATTGTAATTTTGATTACAAGTTTGCATTTTCGGCTAAGGATTGCAATCTAGCTGCTTAACAATGCAACTGGTTGCATAAGTAAAGTATATACAACTTCTAAATCTGTAATAATTTCGTTTACTGTCTCGAACCTATGAACCTCAAAATTTCGACTAATACACCATTACACTAGACTATTACTATTACACTTATTATTATGTACTATATTACCTTTGATAATGACAGCTTAGCTGTCGTAACAATTGTCAGGTTACAATTTAATAAATCTTGTAAAGCTTTTTATTAAACTTCATTTACTTCACTGTAATAATTTACTTGTAATTGGTAATTGTTATTTCCAATTTAAACCATTATTTGGGACCCTTATTTCGAAGTTCCAATTAAGGGGTTGGTTAAAAAAAATACAATAAACGTTTGTTAATAGCATCTAATGATCAGATCTAGATAATCATTACTGTCACTGCACAATTCTTATTTTATGTTAACCAATTATTAACTCTTTTACGAAACTGATTGTTGATTGTTTCTGTTTCACATTAGAGCAACTGCTTTGTTAGTCGCATCGAGCCAAGTAGCGTTGAAATAGAAATTCATATAAAAGTTACGTGCCTCTCATTCTTTTTGCACGTCACAATTAAAATTCCAAAGTGATGCTCAATGGCATGTAATAATTACGTGCCCCGTTAGACATCTTTGGCACGTTAAAATCAGTGGCGTGAGGTCCATGGAGTGTACCTACTAATTTAGAACCATTGCATATAAGCAACGACTCGTTGGCTTACTGCACTTAGCATTTTCGTTAGCGAGTGGTGCACTGTGACGACGCGGTTGGCTTCGTAAGGTCATGCTACTAGATGCTCGGTGCTCAGATAAATTTGATTATTTATTCCTTTTAGTGTTACTTATTAAACACTGTCACAACACATGTGCACCACATATGTGTACACATGTTAAAATGTAATATATATATATATATATATATATATATATATATATATATATATATATATTGCGATGAATTGGCATAAACAGAATAATTTTGATTTCTTTTGCCCCACGTTGGGACAAACCAAATTTATATGCGATGACTTCGCATAAAAAGAAATATTTTGATTTTCTTTTGTCCCACCTCGGCTAGCAAATAAAAATATAAGCGATGAATTTGGCTAATTAACAATAAAATATTGTTTTTATATTCAAAATACTTTCAAATAACGAATAATTGTAGATAATTGATTTATAAATTTATTTTTAAAAAGACTGTACTTTGGAAATGCTTTTCAACTTTCCTCATTTGTAAATTCTTATATGATTCAAAATTACTTTTTAATAGTTTTAAATAATGCATTAGTTACATAACAATGTTACGGGAATTCTGACTAAATCACGTTTACGTAATAGAGTTGGGCGCCAGTTAAATAACTTAAAATAACAGAATTAAATTTTATAAAAATAACTCGTCTCAGGGTGAATGTGGATTCCTGTAGGTTTTAAAAATATACAAATTGAAATTGAAATCACTTTTTAAAATTGAAATCTTAATTAAGTTTAATGGCTAAATTGTTCAAATCACTTAATTACACCTCACAAACGATAGTCTTTTCTTCATCAGATACCAAAGGAAATAACCTCCTACCTTTTTATAAAGCGATGCTTCTTCCTTTTTCTATAGATGTCCTCTTTCCAAAACCAATTGGCAGAGCAAGTCACTTATGTTGTCTCAGTGCCGATTTCCAATTCCGGTTGACTTCCTTCCTTTTGCATGGCTTTCCCACATAACACCATCCACACTCTTGGTTTTGGTAACTCACTTTTGTTTTATTTTAATAACGGGTACTATATCCCTTTTTCGAAGAACTTGTATTTGCTTTTTGTGTTTAATTAAATAAAACACCGATTGATGGTTTTAATCGAAGATTTATTATCTTGCTTACTTAGCAAGTAAATTAACTTTAAAAGGTTCTTTATAAACGTATACACTTTTACAATTTATAACCTTTTTAATACTTTCGCTGTATTCCATTCACCAACCAACTTAACTATCTATTTACATTTGTACTATGTTATTTACATGACCTTACTCTTTCGCTTTATCTCAGGAACTGTCTTTACTCTTTCGTCGTTTAACAGTAAGCGTCTAATTACATTAATACTATATTTCTTACACGACTTTACTCCGTCGCTTTCTATCAGTAAGTCCCTACATATTTACTATTGTATTAAACACGACTTTACTACGTCGCTTTATTTTACTGACTGCCCTAAAATTATAATTTTCTAAGCTTATATACTATTTCTTATTTACATAATTATATTACACAATTTGACTTACGAACTAATACAAACTGTACACTCATATAATACATAATAGCAGATTAATATTCTTTATAAAAATGACACATCTATTACAGGTTATTATACAATACTTTTACGCAATAATAACGAACTATTTACAAAAACAAAACCTTAAAGAATCACATAACCCGTCGATATACTCATTTGAAAATATACATAATTGAATTACATCACAACAATAACTTGCGCACAACTGGATGTTACGTATACTTAAGTAATCGGTGAGTAAGCTGTTTGATAATAAATAGAAACATGTATTATTTAACCTTATTAAAAAGTATACACATTGCTTTCAAAATCAATGACACTCTATTAAATAACTTAAATTTATTTTTAACAGGAAAAGTTGATAAAAATATTTCAAAAGTGTTAGTATTTAACAACGATTTTAGAATTTTCCAAAATTTTGACACTAAAATCCACAGCAATATATATATATATTGTTGTATTATTTTGTCGTAATTGGGATTTAGTCAAAATTAATGAACATTATATAATCAAACTGTATCATATTGCTTTATTTTAAATTAATTGCAGCGAGTAATTTCGTTTCTAGCTACATAAAGTAAGAAAATATTTTGAGTGCCAATTATTTATTGAACGGTCCTCGTATAACGCATAAATTTTATTTAAATACATGTTTCGAATTTAAAGGTGAATAAGGCTAAGCTATTTAAGCAAGAAACTTTTATTGTTGTTTAAAATATTATCATTTTGTTGATAAAGAAAATACTAAGCTCTGCAGGACATTTGTTTTAAAGTAATTAATGCTAAATTAATAAGAAATTCGTATAAGTGTGGATTTGATGATGATATTTTATGTTGAGGGAAAATGTGTTAGAATTGATAAGAATTTAAAAGAGTGCCTTTACTTAGAAATAAATAAAATTGTTGGCAGTTGTTTTGAGCCAGTTGTGGCGGCGGTATGTTTTTTGAAAGCCATGCAGGTGCACGTCGCTGAGTGTTCACACGCAAAATCAAATGTATTAGTTTATTTTTATGGTTAGAAATGAATGCAAAAGTGTTAATTATAATTTAAAAGTATGTAAGAAGATTATTGTATTAAAAATAGTTGATTAAAAAGGAAAATTATAAGCTAAGATAGCAAGAAGGGTATTCAGTGTATTGTTTAAACGAAAGTGTTTTGAAGAAAGATAAAGTGCGGAGTTGTTTTTTTTTGTTAAAAGGAAAAGGTTCCGGGGATATTTTTTTTTAATATAATCAAAACTGATTATGTTGGACATCAACAGTTCTTTATTTTTTATGCTCAAGTTAAGAAAAATCACACTGGTTTAAAAAATTTATTGTTTGAAAATTGTAAAAAAGGTCATTTACAAATGTGTGCAAATAAATGTTAATTTGGTTCTAACAGGAGTGCATTATTTACATCAAGAAATATAAGAATCCTCAGAAGTAATTATTGTTCCTACCTGAAACAAAAGAAAAGAATTATTTACAAAATAATAAAAACACAGTTTTATAAAAACAGTTTATCCAAGTACACTTACCTTTGGATTATTATTAGCTTCTCGACACCCAGGGGAAAGGAGTCAATCATCTACCTGCATCCAACAGCAACCGCTTGGGGGAACGTGACTACATCAGTTCAGCGCTTTTGGTGGCGGTAAGAAATAAATTGTGAACATTTGCAATCAAAATTTGAACATTCTTTTATCCGCAATAAACTGTAACCGTAGATAATTATTTTGTTGGAATACTTACTCCATTAAAATTCATGTAAAGGCAAGGCAGATATTTTGTAAAACAGAACTGCACCATATACGAGTCTCTTTGTTTCATTTGGTATTCGATTAAAATTTATTTCTGAATTTTGAGGTGTTGCAGAGTTGCCTATTTTTGAACCTCGATAATTTTAAAAGACCCTGTGAGTATCAGTCTCGTGCTAAGATAAGCTTAGCTGGCGCCCAACATTGTTTTTTTTTAGTATTTCATAATTTTTAATATACAGGAGATATCAGAGTATTAGTCTTACTTTGTGTAATGTTCTGTTTTTATTGATAATTATGCTTTTTTTTCATCATTATTAATCTAATGATAATAGTTGGTTTGATTGTATAATCAAATAATTCAACAATATATATATATATATATATATATATATATATATATATATATATTTACCGCTAGTGTATAAAGTGAGGTCCGTATGAACAAAGTTCACGTTTCAAGTGAGGTCCGCAAACAAAGTGAGGACAAGTATACGGACCTCACTTTGAAATTCAATAATATTTCGTCTAGAGCTTTTCGAAGCTATAAGTTGGCGATACTGAAAAAATGGGCTGGACCTCAGATGTTGCCAAAATGGCTAGAATTATACAGATTAGTTCAAGAAGTTGACGCCTGGAGTCGCTGCGCCAGATGTATATTTTTCAGACGTATAATTTCTTGTGTGAAGCTTGTATGAATGATGCGCAAAGTGAGATCCGAACAAGTGGCAACGGTGAAAATGAAAGTTATACACTATTGATTTTAATTCTATTACAGAAGAGAACGGAAATACCCTAAATAGCCGATTTTATTTCTTACGAGCGGAAATCGGTTTAGAAAAGTTGTATTATTGTGCTGTTACAAAATTTAAAACGATAGGGAAATATTTAGATTTAATTTCATAACGTCTGATTATTTGTAATTAGGCAATAAAACTAAAATACATTCTAAAAGAGATTAATAAATCTTCGAGGACTTGCAGCCTTTTTATTTTTTTGTATTAATTAAGAATAAAATTTTTTTTTTCGAATGACATTTCGCCTAATCAAGATTAGGCTTTTTCTAGTCTTTAATAGTATATTAAGGGCTTAATTGAGTGCCTTAGAGCCCGTGCAGTCACCTGAAGCGAAAACAGAAGGCGCTAAGACGATAAAGGGCTCTAAAACACTAATTAAGCCCGAAATGCGTACGTTAAATGTGCGATCTAAGTTTAAATTAAGTTTAATTTAAAATAAAAATAATTTTAAAAGTCCTAAACTTCAAGTAGGTAGGTGCTATGGTCTATAATTATTCTTATTACTATGGAGACGTCGTAAACAAAAGTAGTAAAAGGGGGTGCTCCAATTTAGCGATTTACGCTCTAGAAGCAGTCCGCAAAATAGGTCATAATCATGTCATAATCGCACTAGCGGACATAATGTGTATTATATATCCAGGGACTAAAATGCATTTTTTTAAATTATTAATTAACACTTAGAAAACACTTTAGTCCAGTAGTAATACGCTATTTTTTGCACGTCCTAAAGGACTTAATCGCAAACATTCAAAATTTCGAAAATTTAGTTACATGTCATTCGGACAATTGCCAAAATCACATAGTTTCCGGATAATAAATCCTAACATGTACAGCGATTACTTTTTTTTTGTTGTTTACTTGTTGTTGTTGTCAAGGAAACACTTTACTCCCTCAGGGAGTAAAAGTGCTGCGCTTTCTTTCTGTGTTATCGAAGAAAGGATATATGTCATACACGGATCAGCAATTTGCACCAGTAAATTTGCTCAAAAAACTTTCTGGCGTAACTTTTTATGGTCCCCTATTGCCATGAAGTAGCTAAGAAAAATTCGTTCAGAACCGGACGCCATCGTGGTACAGTCATCCTTTATCTTAGCATCTCTTCGGCAAAATCCATCAGGCGATATTATCGATATTCTTGATAGCAGTCGGCTGAAAATTTCGTATTGGCAAGTTAATTTTAGAAGAGTACCTGCACTACTGAATTTTTGAATCCAACCCAATACGTACAAGGTGTTTCGCCTTTTTTGAAATCATAATTTCCTTTATTTATAAGTTCTTGGTACTAAATCATTACGCCTTAAGGAGACTTAACGGTACGTTTCAAGCAGTCTTTATGGAATGCTTCGTGTTTAGCTCTGATCAATCTTTTGCGAGAGTAACTGACGGATACACCACACTTTAACTAGTTGATGAATATGACCTTAGTCCAGCATTTCTGTCCAGGACAACTTAGTTTTAGCCCATGCTACTCGTCGTTTTGCAGATACTTGTCAGCATTAACTATGCTGTTTATGAACTAAAATCTTCTTAATCCTCTAGCTAACATACAGCCTCAAATCATTATGTCTTGAGGAAACTTAACATTAAGCAGTTCTAGTTTTACTCTCGCAAAAGAGTAATCAGAGCTAAACACGAAGCATTCCATAAATACTGCTTGAAACCTAATGTTAAGTTTCCTCAAGGCGTAATGATTTAGAGCTCTATGTCAGCTGGAGGATTAGTAAGATTTGAGTTCATAGACGGCACAGTTAATGCTGAAAAGTCATTCACAATAATTATTGGTTGGTTAAATTTAAATCGCAGATTCACATACAGTTCTAATGAACTGTATGTGCATTTAAAAAGCATTTAAAAAATAACTAGAGTTAAATATTAAAAATACCAAGAGCGATATTAATCCCCCTTCTTATATCTTTTTACACTTAAATATGGATTTTATATGCATTCTTTTTGGCCTAATAAATACCCTAAATATAGAATAACCACTTTTCTTTGCTACAAGCCAAGATCGGTTTAGGTAGGAAGATAAATACATATATTATTTTTAACACGTACCGTAAGGAAATTACAGACAAATTTTTAAATTTAATTAAAAAACGAGATGGAACAAACTCAGCATTTTAAATTAGGCGACAATATTTACTGATTTTACTAGCATTTTCAGAATAATTAACATATTGTAACGTTCTTTCTAAAAATAATAATACAAGTGCTGTTTAAATCGTCTATTCACAAACAAATATTATTTCTATACACTAATGAATACACTATAAATTAACGCTATGATTATAAACCATTAAAACTATTATTTACAGACTATGAGTTTCTAATACAACATTTATATTCACTATTTATTTTGTAATACACAGTTAATGACTTGCTGTTGACTGCTCCTTTTCTCCGCGACGTCGACTTTATACCATCCTATAAACGTTCCAGAAATCGCCCGAACATACCATGTATTTCTAGAATACATCAGAATAAACCACGTCTGATTTACATGCTTGTGCGATGCGTCATTCTCTCGAAGGCGGCAGAACACACCACCTGTCGCTCGAAAAGAGGTTCGTTCCTTTTCTCTCTTGTTACACTGCCCCCCTCTTCAAGTCTATTCTGTCCCAGAACAGGTTTTATGCTCTGGTTCCTGTAGAACGGGTCATGACGATATCGACAGTCTTCTCCTCGACTACACGTTCCATTACGGTAGAAATAACAGTCTACACTCTTAGTTGGCCTTAATGCGGGTTGTGGGTCAAAATTGCAGACGAAGATCTTGACGTCCGTACCTCTAAAGACAACTTCCAGCATGTTTCTAACGATTCTCCAATCCAGCTGGTCCCGCCCACAGCCGAGTTTGGGAACTGCCAATTTGTTAATTCCCCTGGTAAGCAACTCGATCCTCAAATTCCATAGTGCCCTCCACAAGTCGGCGTAACTCGGTTTCTGGTAGTAAAACTGCTTGGTTACCAAGTAGTAAATGGATCGGTCATGATCAGGCAAGCGTAAGGATTTACCAACAGAGGGATTTTGTTCTCGAAGTTCATTCAGCCGTCCAAATTTATTTCTAAACACTACTGCGATCCCCCTGGACATACGGAGATCCGCGGAGACACAGTGGGCAATGGAATAATTACCAGGGACCCGGAAGAGATCTTGTTGCATCTCAGTCGTGACTCCGAATCGCGCTTTTCTAGTTCCAGAGAACGCAGCCATAAATTCTCTAAAGGTTGGTTGATCATCTTCAGGCCTTACGGTATTGATAGTCACCTCAGCCTCATCTTTCCGATCCGGGACTGCGTCATTATTTCCCTCATAGTGCGCCAGACGATTGGAGTGTACCACCTTTGGTTTCCCCCTTGGCAACTTCTGGATGCGATAAATCAAGTCATTTATTCGTTTCTTCACCTGGTGTGGACCCTCCCAATTTCGCTGTAACTTTGGAGAATAGCCACGACGCCTTTGCGGATTGTATAACCAGACAAGCTCTCCAGGTTGAAACCCTCCTTCTTGGGCTCTCACATCGTACGTAGCCTTCATCCGGTCACTCGCGATTCGACTATTATTTCGGGTTCGGTCGTGAATATCCTCCAACTTCTTCTTTAAGTTGATGACATAATCATTCCCGGCTACCTCCTGCTCTATAGGTGGAGACCCAAATTCCAGATCACACGGTAACCGTAACTCGCGTCCAAACATCACAGACGCTGGTGACTGACCGGTTGTTTCGTGGACCGATGCACGATAAGCCATCAGGAACAGATGCAGGTATTGGTCCCAGTCTCGTTGATGATCGGAGACGACCTTGGCCAAATATTTGCCCATTGTCCGATTCATGCGTTCTACCATTCCATCGGACTGCGGATGTAACGGTGTGGTCCGAGTCTTACGAATGCCCAACAATCGACAGACTTCTCCAAAGAGTACAGACTCGAAATTGCGGCCTTGATCCGAATGCAGCTCCATGGGCACTCCGAAACGACTGAAGAACTCTTTGACTAGTACGTCAGCAACAGTCGCAGCTTCCTGGTTTGGTAGGGCATATGCTTCTGGCCATTTGGTAAAATAGTCCATTGCCACTAAGATGTATTTATTCCCATCGTCGGTTTCGGGAAATGGTCCGGCAATGTCTATAGCTATTCTCTCCAGAGGACTACCCACATTGTACTGCCTCATAGGTGCTCTTCGCTTCCCCAAGGGTCCGTTGCCAGTGGCACATAATTCACATTTCCGGCACCACTCCTTCACGTCTTCTTTACAATTGACCCAATAAAAACGCTCCCTAACTTTCTCCAAAGTCTTTTTCACACCGAAGTGTCCTCCTGAGGCACCGTCATGGAGATGTCGCAATACTGTAGCCACTCGGCTTCTTGGAACCACGAACTGAGACCTAATGGTGGTGCCATCTTCACTCTCCAGTACTCGCTTCAGGAGATCGTCTTCCACCTTCAAGGACTCCCATTGGGCCCAATATGCTTTGAGCGTTCTGTTGAAAGGGCTGACGGCCTCCCAGGCAGGCCTTTCTCCCACGCGCTTCCATTCCAGTACCATTTTTAGTTCGGGATCAGCCTCCTGCTGTCGTTGCAATTCTTCCGGCAACCAATTGTCGTTGACGATGGTAGTCCTTAATACTTGGCAAACCCTCTCCTCCAAACGAGAGCAATGACGGCAATCCGTTGGACAGGGTCTTCTTGAAAGAGCATCGGCATTTCGATGACTAGTGCCCGCTCGATGTTCGGTGTCAAAGTCGTATCCTTGTAATCGTTCGATCCACCTTGCGACCTGGCCTTCAGGATTACGGAATTGTAGAAGCCATTTCAACGCTGCATGGTCCGTCCTCAATAAAAACTTCCGTCCGTACAAGTATTTGTAGAAGTGCTCAACGGACTTCACGACGGCCAATAGTTCTTTTCTGGTCACACAATAATTCCTTTCGGCTTTCGACAAAACCTTACTAAAATACCCGATGACCTTTTCTTGTCCATCCTGTATCTGAGAAAGTACCCCCCCAATGGCCAGATTACTTGCATCTGTGTCAAGTATGAATTGCCCTTCTGTCCGTGGATAGCTCAATATTGGTGCTGTTGTCAGGGCACGCTTCAGCTGTTGGAAAGCTGTTTCACACTCTCCGCTCCAAACATACTCGCGCCCATCTTCAGTTAACCTTGTCAGAGGTTTCGCTATATTGGCAAACCCAGGAACGAAACGCCGGTAGTAGGTACATAACCCAAGAAAACTACGAACTTGGTGTTTATCTTTCGGTGTTGGCCACTCTTGAACTGCACGAATCTTATCGGGGTCGGCTGCCACTCCATTTTGTGATACGACGTGCCCGAGATATTTCACTTCCTTTCTGAATATGTGGCACTTTTTCGGACTCAGTTTCAGATTGGCTCCACGTAGTCTTCGGAACACTTCCTCTAGGTTTTTCAAATGTTCGTTGAATGATTTTCCGACTACAATCACATCATCTAGGTATACCAGGCAGGTCTTCCACGACAGCCCTCTCAGGATGGTCTCCATTAAACGCTCAAAGGTGGCCGGAGCGTTACATAAACCAAAAGGCATAACCGTAAACTGCCATAGTCCGGAACCAATAGTGAACGCGGTCTTCTCCCGGTCTTCAGGTTCCATTTCAACTTGCCAATAACCACTCTTCAAGTCCAAAGTCGAAAACCATCGTGAACCAGACAGGGTATCTAACGTGTCGTCGATGCGTGGTAAGGGATAGCTATCTTTCTTGGTCACGTCGTTAAGCTGCCGATAGTCCACACAAAATCTCGTTGACCCGTCCTTCTTACTGACCAGGACCACCGGTGATGCCCATGGACTGCTGGATGGCTCGATGACCCCTTGTTCTTCCATATCAGTAATAATCTTTTCGGCTTCTGCTCGCCTTGCTAGAGGTAGACGCCTCGGCTGCTGACGGACAGGCATAGAGTTGCCTGTATTGATTTTATGTTTTACTATATTTGTTCGTCCCTTCTGGCTATCGTCAAGAGCGAAGATATCTTGGTATTGGTGAACCAAACCCTGTACCTCTTTCACTTCCGTTCTGTTAAGGTCTTCGCACGAACTAGTAACCATACCCACTAATTTTCCACCATGGTCTTTGGGCACTGGTTTTGGAACATCAGCCATACACCTGGCTACTCGGAATACTGGCACACACTGTCCCACAAGGGTACTCTTCATCAATGTCACCGGATCCACATTAACGTTCATAAGCCTCACCGGTACAGTCTTTCCAACCTTGATCAGCGCTTTTCCCACCAATATGCCACTATGGATCTTCTTATCACAAACAGGCTCCATCATTCTCACACATCCTACCCGAAGATTTCCATCCAAACCTGCCTCGACAACCATCTCGCTTTGACCAGGCAATATCACATCTTCTGTCAGCAAAACCCTTACGACAGGATCTTCTCGTGGGTGCAACGGAAGTTCTTCGTTACCAACCTTCAAAACACCCTCCTTCAAGTCCAATGTAAAACCAAATTTTCTCAGGAGGTCCATTCCCAAGATGAATTCGTCAATGATGTCGGCTACCAGCACCTCATGATCACGTTCTTCACTTCCAATACCAATCTTCATCTTCACCACTCCGCGTGTTGGTATCACTTCACCTGTTGCTGTACGGAGTTGAGTAGTTGTGGGTAACAACTTAATACTTGATCGTAGAACATCAGGGCGTACGATGGATTTTGTCGCCCCCGTATCAATAAGTAGTGGAACAGTTCGGTTAGCAATCTTCCCATCTACGAACAAACTGCTGGTACTGTTCTTCGATGTTACGGCATGGATGGTGATCTCCGGGGCATCTCCACTCAAGGTCAACGTTCGCCCCCTCTCGTCGACCCCCTTTAGTTTTCCGACGGCTGAACTTGTTTGGGTTTAGGGCAGCGGCGTCGTATGTGCCCTTGTTCACCGCAGTTCCAGCAACGGGGTCCTCGAACTTCTTGAGGATTCTTTTTACGGTTCTCTTCCTTCTGAAGAACTCTCATTAATAATTCTTCTAGGCGATCTTTAGAACCTTCATCTTCTTCCAAAACGGTCCGAACACGTCCGTGACCTCGGGACGCTTGTTTTGCAGCTTCAAATTCTAAGGCGTGAGCAAGCGCATCATCAGTTGTTCTTGGTCGTGCCAGCCTCAATGATTGTTGTGTTTCTCCGTCTCTTAACCCATCAATGAAGGTCTGCACAGCCAGTTGTCCCAGAAATGAATCGGGTGCCGTAGGGTACGCCAATCGGACAAGCCGCGCAACATCGGCTTCAAACTCCTGCAAGCTTTCTCCATTCTTCTGGATACGATTCTTCACTTGCGCGTGATACACTTGTTGAAGATGCGCGTCTCCATATCTCATTTCCAATCTAGACACTAACAATTGGTAATCATTTTTCTGTCCTGCTGGGATTGTTTGCAGGACGTTCAACGCGTCTCCACGCAAAGCCACAGTTAGAGAAACGGCCTTTTCCTTGCGTGTCCATCCGTTGGCCCCAGCGGCCGCCTCAAATTGTTTGTAGTAGGTGGACCAAGGTATCTTTCCATCGAACGTGGGTGGTTTTACTTTTATCCCTACGGCAGGATCCTTTTCTTCTTTAAATTGTTTCTTTACTTCATTAAACGGCCTCTCAGAAGTTGAGAGAAACCGTAGTTGCCTCATTCTATCTTCCAGCATTTCGGCCATATCGTCTTTCTTAGTTGTTGGTGGTAATTGCATTTGGGCTATTTTCTCTTCTACCATCTTTATTACCCTATCTTGTTCCGCCAATCTACCTTCCAATAGTCCTAACGCGCTGGCATTCTCCAAAAATTCTTCGAAAACTTTTTCTTCTAACACCTTGACATTGTCCAGCAATTCTTCTTTAAGCCTTCTAGAACTTTCTTCGGACTTTTCTAGTAATTCTTCCTTAAGCAATCTTGTGTTTTCTAGTAAATCTTCTTTAAGCCTTCTAGAATTTTCAAAAACTTTTTGTTCCATCTTTCTAGCATTTTCTTCGGAGTTTTCCAGTAGTTCTTCTTTTAGCATTCTTACATTATCTTCGGACTTTCTAGAACTTTCCAGTAACTCTTCTTTTAATATTCTAGAATTTTCTTCAGACTTTCTAGAATTCTCTTCCATTTTACTTAACAACACGTTAGTATCAATTGCGGGTCCAGGTATTTCGAAGCGGTAATTTTCAGGATCTTCCTTCTGTTCTAAAAGCCATTCTCTTAGCCGATTTATCAAAACTTCTTTCTTTCCATTACTATCCAAGTCCCTCTCGTCCAATTCCCGTTTTAAATCTATTACTAAGAGATCTTTCAATAGTTTCATCACCATTTCAATTGTTTGTTGAAATTAATTTTAACACTAAAAATTTATTCTCACAGCACTTTATTTAATTATTACGCGATTTTATTTATTTTAAGACACCACACCTGACAACACTGTAACGTTCTTTCTAAAAATAATAATACAAGTGCTGTTTAAATCGTCTATTCACAAACAAATATTATTTCTATACACTAATGAATACACTATAAATTAACGCTATGATTATAAACCATTAAAACTATTATTTACAGACTATGAGTTTCTAATACAACATTTATATTCACTATTTATTTTGTAATACACAGTTAATGACTTGCTGTTGACTGCTCCTTTTCTCCGCGACGTCGACTTTATACCATCCTATAAACGTTCCAGAAATCGCCCGAACATACCATGTATTTCTAGAATACACCAGAATAAACCACGTCTGATTTACATGCTTGTGCGATGCGTCATTCTCTCGAAGGCGGCAGAACACACCACCTGTCGCTCGAAAAGAGGTTCGTTCCTTTTCTCTGTTGTTACAATATTATACAGATTTACCTCTATAATTATTAGTGAAACTAATCTAACTGTTAATAATAATTAATTATTAGGAGTAATACATTTAGATTTTAAAGTAAAGTATGTGGTACTTAGCTATCAATTCACTAATCTGCCCCAGTAATAGCAGGCTGTTAATATTACTAGCACAATTACCATTAAAATGATGAGAAACTCAAGAATCTTGATAGTTAAATCTAATTTTTCGTCTAAATTTAATTGATCTAAGCGGTCAAGCATTCGTTTAAACATTCTAGAAGGCAATGGAACAGCCAACAGGAAATAGTTAAGTTAGGGAGCCAGTAAATAGTCCAAATAGTCTGGGGAAATAGTCTTACCAAGAAAACAGAACAGACATTTTTTATAGAAAAATTAATTATCTATCTATTTTATTTAAACAATTTTTTTGTTAAATTAATATTTTAAGAGTTATTACACTGTAATGTTTTCCTGTTTCAGTGAGATGTTAGCCGTTTGCGAATTATTTAGCAAAACTAAAAAGTGAAAACTTTGCTGTGTAATAACTCTTAAAACATTAATTTGCAAGCAATTAAAAAATTGTTTTAATAAAAAAGATAGATAATTTATTTTTCTACAAAAAAGTCTGTTATATTTTTTTCGTAGAACCAACCGTTCTCGCGATATTTTCAAAAACGGGTTTATTAAAATGGCTACTGAAGCATACCCGTCTCCGCCACACCAAATTAGTTTTATACTGACGACCGACCAACTAACAAATTCCAATAATAGAATAGCATGCATTTTTGCTGATGATATTGAAAGCAAATGATGGCAACAGCGCCGGTCCTCATGTTATACTTAAAACCTGTGTATAATTTGATATTGGGGCTCACTTTGCCGATTAAATCGTATCTAATAATATGGTCCTTACGTCGTCAGTAGTATAGTGTAGCCTCACTTGGTATTATTATACACAGCAAATAAAACTTTTTTAAATTCAAAGAAATCTGTGTATATTTGCGAGATGCATAACTAGAACAAGTAAACAAGTGATGACAAAAAAAATTTGCAAAGCTGTGACCATTTATAAGGGTGGTCCTCATTAACTACGGTTCATGATATGTCCTCACTTTGATAAGTGGCCGTAAATATATATATATATATATATATATATATATACATACAGTTTCAAACTAACATCCCACCATTCGATGACCCACGAATGATACGATACGGTTTAAAAGCCTTGCTTAGGGTGTTTCGTTTCACCCTCCAATATAATCTTGTGACATACAACCCTGTACGTATGTATGCAGGTACAAACCCAAAGGGGAAGACCTCCAAATTAAACCCAACCCAAAGTCAACGAGGCAGGAACAGGAAAATAAACGACGAGCAACGAAACCCAATAGAAAAAAAAAGAAAAAGACCTAAAAATAAAACACCCTGTATGTGGTATTAATTTTAAATATTTGAACAGAATTTTACCTTTCGATAAACTGAAAGGTCTTTTATTACACGATTCCTTCAAGGCAACTGATAGGGAGATGTTACCTAAAATAGAAAAAGATTTTAATGAGATTTTAGCACATGGTGGAAAATAAAAAAAGATTTACCTAAATGGTTAACACTACAATCGAATCCGTCTAATTGACGATTGATCACATATAAACAATCAAATGATCATTTTGCTGGATGCGAGATTTTCTCCGCTAAAGCGAATTATATCCAACCAGTTTTCTATTTCATCTCACATTCAACATCTAATGCCAGTTCACCATTTTGTTATATCAACTCAGCATTGAGAATGCGCTTGACAGCGCTGGTGCGAACTTACGGTCAAGAGAGGAAAGGGAAAGCCAGTGACCGACAAACAATCAATGGGTTGTGAATTTCAACGTTATAAACTTATATTAGTTAGAATTATTTCATAGACGGAAATAATCGTATTTAGTTTGATTCTACGCAAAGTTAAAATTGCTTATTGGGTGACTGCAAATTCGGCTGCTTCAGCAAATCGTTCGGTAAAAGGTCCGAGTATTTCCGATACCCTTGAATTCCGTCATTTCTGTTTGTAAATTATTAGAGAAATAATTTTTTGAACACAGTGAGAGAAAAGAATTATAAATTGCTGATAAAAACAGACGAAAACCAGGACTTCCAAATTTAATTTTTTTTTTCATTTATTTAGTAAAAATTAAAACAAGCAACAGATATTTTAAAATTGAAGCCTACAAAAATTAGTGGCTAACAATCCGTAGTAGTTTATGCGTTATCCTGTTGTCCTTATACCTTCTTTTTAATTATGAAAAAGTGTTTGGAATAAGTCTGAACTTTTCAATTTATCCACATGATTGAGGTGCATTATAAATACTTTTTTTAATAAAGATTACAATCTGCTATCATAAATTTCATAAAGTATAAAGCGAAAAGTTCTGATTTAAAAATCTTTTATTAGCCTAATAATTATGATACTGTTTTTACTGCACCTAAGTATAGTAAAATCAAAATCATCGTTGCTTCCCTTGCTGAGAACACGCACGCCACTGGTTAAAATTAATCAGTGATGAATACATCATTTTCATATCTTTATCATTGTCATGAACACATGCTGTTAGTTAAGTGGACTTCCCTTATTTTACAGATTTTACTTTTGTTTACCGATAAGTGAGATTGGTATGGTAGAGATCTCGCTATGGTCGTTGTTGTAATTAACCTAGAGTCTGCGTTTGTATTTAAGCCGAAATAAAGTGTGCAGTATTTATAATTGGTATGGCCAAATAACTAACCTATGGTCAAATTAGACCATAGACCATTAGAAGATAATAATAATCTCGAAATGGTGATATCGTTGGTTATTGATTGTGAATTGCACACAATTTCTTAATGCCATCTAATAACAAATTGATATAAGCTAGAAATATTTAGAAAATATTTGCACAGTATTTTACGTAAATAAACTAATTTAAACAAATCCACTTGTAAATTGTGTCAGAATTCTAAAAATCAATTAATTGATAGCAATTGGTGACGCATTGGTGGCATCTAATATATATATATATATTAGGATATATATATATATATATATATATATATATATATATATATATATATATATATATATATATATACATGCTTTTCTAATCATCTTTATACTTCACTTTGGCATATAAAATGATTGCAAAAAAGACGGACATTTCATCTGTATGGCATACGCAAATTACATCCTTTTTGCGTATCATTTGTTTCTTAAGATTCTGATGATGTTATTTGAGTCATGCTGTCTTCTGTTTGTGATGTCTTCATGAGGATATCTTCTTCTGATTAAGATGATGATGAGCCTTTTTATGGTTGTACAGAAGAAGGAGAAACAAAGCGATTTTGAATTCACCCTTATCTACAGTAAACGACTGTACGGCTGCATGTGACATAAAAGATCCAGTATAATTTAACGATGTACAGAATGAATTCTGAAACCTTTATGTAACTAGTTTGCATAGTGGGTTCATCTATCAAGAAAATTCAGTAATAGCATAGGAGTTGAAGAACGGCTGTTAATAACTCTTAGGTACATATATCAGATCTGTCCTTTTCAACATTATTAAGCATACTTTAATGAAAGAAAATATAATTTTCCCGGTTACATTGGTGTAAAGGTTTGAGGTACTTAGTATGTAGAACAAGCTTAGAAGATTTCGAAAATCGTCTTTGATAGTAGATTTGTTTTTCAGTCATTTAAGTCGCAGCGGTTTGTTTCTTCTTCTTTTTTCTAGACTGACCAGTTGGGTTTCGCAAATTGGATACTCGAGTATCTTGGGACTGTAGTGTTGCAGGATTTACCTATTCTGTTGCTCAGAATCTTCTGATTTTGGTGACGTTGGTAGATTACATGGGGTTTCTTCAATATTTTGAGTTTTAATATAAGGAAGTATGAGCTGCATTGACTCCATCAAATAATAGAGTCTCTTGGTCTTTCTAGCAGATCCACTAGGAAGAGGTTTCAATTTACGACCAAATACACAAAGTTCGCAGATTTCTCCATCTCTATTTGCAGTTTGCAGCTAAAACAAATATTGTAAATGTATTCGAAAAATATGATTAGTAAATAATGATGTACAATCAAAGAATTCAGTAGTACTCGTACAACACCCTATCTCTAGTTTTTTCAGATATTTGGCAACGCTTCACGGACCTTTCGTTGTACTTTATGAGAGGTGTCAGTACAGTAAGTAATGTTGTATCGATGACTACAGAGTAGATTTGAAAATAGCTAAATGCAGACTACATGAAATTACCTAGGATTCGCATAGCTGATCGTTTTTATGAACTATAGAATCTACCAAATTGTACAGATGCTACAGAACCCAATTATAATTTATAAACTTTCATAAATGCAAAAACTATTTATAGAAACTTTATAGAAGATAAAATCCTGAATTCAACCATATCCAATACTTGGGTTGAAAAATGGAATAATACCTATTAATTTTAATGTCGATGAAAGAACATTTTCCTATTACTACTAATTAGCTTAATTTCATAACAACACCTTTTTACATTTTCCTTTTTCCAATAATCTAAACATTATATCATTAATATTTTTTCTGCATGTTTTTAGATGCCAAGAACTTTGATATTCAATCCAAATTACATAATTCAATTGAACGTTAGAAAAGCACAGCTTGTCAAACATGTTTTTTTGTGATTCCATCAAAAACATCTATCCTTTACATTAAAATGTGTATCAATTCTGTGGTTACAATAGTACTTTACTTATTTCCACTAAACAACTTATCAAAACGCTTTAAGATTTTAAAAATTCTATAAGACTGCAAAATTAACATATCTCGTTAAGCTAAACTTTACATTTCATAAATATAATTTTAACAGATAAGTTGCTATATATTTGCATACACCTTTAATACAACATATTTTGTATGTTTCAGATGATTTGTAACATTGAAATTGAACTAAACTTAATTAAGTTGCAAAAAATGCATAAACGATCCCCAAATCGTTAAGTTATGAGAAAAAAATCTTTTTACGATGAAAATCTGGATTCTCACATATCCTTTATTTGCTTAAAGAGTTAGTGTGAATGTTAGTCTTAATTAACTAATTTTATTTTCATTAGGATTTTTTTTTTCAAAATTTATTATTTTAAAAGTGAGGTTATGTAACCATAAATCGGGTATTTTTTAAAATGCATACAATCTGCCTACTAAATATTAAAATGAGAGCTAATTCTTCCCAGAATGATCAAATATCATGATAATATGTAATCACTAATTCCAATGTATACCATTAATAAAATTGAAATTTGTTTTAGATCTCCAAAATTACTTGAACTATTTTGAAAAAAGCAATTTGCAGGTATCTACACTTCCCAATATCTGACCGCTTTCAATCTCCCTGCGGGTATATACGGGTATTTAGGCGCTTTTTAGGTGTTTCATGAGCATAGGGGGAATATTGGCGAGGATTCTGCCTGTCCTTAATGAAATTCTAGTGTTAAAGGTTTTTTCTCAGTTAGGATTTTACAGAATGTAGGTGTTAATTAAGAATAGTCAATTTCCGGTGTATGGAAAATTTGTTTACGCTGATAAGTATGTCGAAAGATATTTATGACTACTCAATAAACTAAAAATAACAAACTTTGGGGGTGCAATACCAAGCACCTTTTCTAGTATGTAGCAAAGTGGTTTATAGGAACGAAAGTATTTAAATCTTTATTTATATTGGCCGGCTGAATCATTATATTAATATTATAAAGTTTTACCACTTACTTTTACCAGAGAGAGAAAAAGATTTTATATTACGAGAATTTATTTATGTGTTTGTTGTGCTTTTCATTCAGTATAGTTATTTTTCAATGGAAACTTTTGGGGTGATTAAGTAATTCAAGTGATTTTAAAGCATGATCCTCTGTAAAATTATTACCCAGGATTCCTGTAATTTCTGAAACTTGGAAGTCTTGACTCGCGAGAATCGAAATATTGTTGAGACCTTAGTCAAAATTAAGTTTATTTCTAATGGTTTTTGAGGTGCCAAGAGCGTTCGCTTGATCATATATAACTTACTCTTACTCAAGATCACTAACTGAGGTTAAAGGTCGAATTTCTAAACTCAATGGTAGAGTTTTGAGCTTGGAATGAGCGTAGTTTCAGACACAGATTGAGACAAAAATAAAAATTGTATCTCCAACTGTAGGTGCCAAACTGTAGGTAAAAAAGTTATCAAAACTTGAAGCAACATTGAAGTATATAAGACATGCTACAATGTACTAATAAAATGATGTTTTACTTAAAATGTAGGAGGAAGTGGTATTGTTTAAGCAAAATAAAATAATAATACAAATGCCTTTATCCATTCAAAGAATATAAATTCTTGGCCGAGATATCTCCGAGTTCTAATAAAACACTTACAATCTATTTTATTTAAAAATAACATTTAAAACGATTCAGTTACTACCTACATTGGACTACAATAAATAAATAAATAATACACCTACATTTATAAACCTTGTGTTAAATACTTTCCCATGACAAATGACTTTATCCCAGCGCTTAAACTTTATCAAAACATGATACATTTTATCAAGGGTATAACGTGGGTATATCTATTTAAAATCAGAATATGTCCTGATAGTAGCTGGGTCTAAGCAGTTATTTCTGAAAATAACCAAACCAAGTATAATTCAATTTCATGCATTGTGTTACGTCCTGGCTGCATTTAACTTCAATAGGGAAATGATTTGAGCTATTGCAACTTTGATTGAGGTACTTGCTGAACGCAATATGCATATTATTGGACAATGGGCCTTTACAGTGTAAGCATTAATTCCATTTAATATTCTTGTAGCCAGCCTCGGTGGATTAGTAGTTTGCATGTTTACTTCATAATCCAAGGGTCGCAGGTTCCATCCCCGGCCGGGCTGGTAATTTTTCATAAAGAAAAATTTATTTATAGAGAATAATTAAAAACATGCCTTCTTCTCCTCGTACAGGAAGTAAAACTGTAGGTCCCGTGTCAATGCGACGTTTGGCACGATAAAAATCCCTACTGGGGGTGGAATTCCCCCCAGATTCAGCTAAATTCTAATAGGGTCGGCCAAATGATCACTTGTAATTACACGAGTGCTTCGAAATTATCGATTTGTAATACGAACGTTGATTAGCAACCACGAGTGTCATTTTTTGACGTTTTAATTTCCCGACGTGCAACGGAGGGAAATTTGTCAAAAAATGACACGAGTGTTGCGTTTTAATCAACTTGAGTATTACAACAGCTAATTTCAGAAGCACGAGCATGTAATTCGGTAAGATTATTTCATGATACAGTTGTTTATTTAAGCATCTACTTATTAACATAAAGATTAGTATTTGACATGAAAGTAAAAAATGGGACACATGTGACACTAGTTTTCAGCGTTGTCACGAAGATAAAAACAGTCGAAAAGGACAATAAAAAATTATCGAATTATCGCTGTAATCCAAAAAATAAAGCCTTGCGATTGGTCAAAAACGAAGTAGAATGAAATAATCCTAGTAATTCCAAGTTCATAGTAATTCAGCCTGATTCCTCGCCCAAAAATAAATAAATAAAAATATGCTTGTAGCTCCAGTACCTAAATGGTTAGATACAACAGAGAAATATTTTGGTTTAAAAATATTATGACAAAAATGGCATTAAAATGTTCGTTTTTAATTTAATTTTAATAAGAAAGGAGGCGGTAACGGTATTCTGTACGACCTGCATTATCAGTTTCGAGTCACGGTTTTATTTAGGTTAGAATTAACCTGCAAGCGTTGCTTATATTGCGAGGTGTTATAAGTTTTGTTATTTCTCTTTTTTACACATTTTTAACTGTATCTAGTTTTTCATTTTTATTCTCTAACTTCAAACACGTCACAACTTAAAAAAAATTAGGTTAGAAATGTTCAAAAACATTCGCGGCGGAAAAAACCGTTTATAAACAATCTCTTATTGGTTCGGGCTCTAAGTCATCAGATATGGGGCGAATTTAAACTATAACATTTTTTTCTGGTAAGAGCTGCTGTGCGGCACGAAATATTATTACTAATGTAAATTTCTAAAAGTCTACGCTATTGAATAACACAATAAGAAAATGGATGTGAAAGCCCATTCTTTGTTGATCTCTATTAACTTGTATGTCCTAAGGGTTACGGTCATAGTTACGGTGGATTAATGGAAAGCTATCATTTGTTTGAATTGATATCTAAAGTCTAAACTGAAAATTAAGAAAATTCTCTCATTTTTTAAACGTAAACAATGTAACATTGGTTTTGGCTTAAGTAATGCATAAATTTTAATTTATTTTAATAGATTTTCTAGAATAAAGAATCGATTGCAGCGAATCGTGTCCACTTTCTTGTATTATTAATATGTATAAGGCAGCACCTACAAATAATTGTTTAAAAAAAGATATAGATTATATAACTCGGCAGCAAACAACAATAGGACTATAACCACAAAAATATAATTAAAACTTTCTATTGGAATACAATAAACACTATAAACAAGATACAAAAAAGTCTATGCCTTTAGCATTCTTTCCCATAACAAATATCTTTATTCTATCAATATTAACCGTTGTAAAGTATAATTAATTTTATCAAGGGTATTAAGTGGGCAGATCCAGATGTAACTATTTAATCACAATGCAGTCATCAAGTAGGTAGATGAGGACTGTTCGTAAAAACAAAATTTACTGGCTAGAGCTCATGCAATCCATTTGGCCATGTAAATAAAATGTAGCAAATGCTTTTACTACTAGTAATGATTTTTGCAGATTTGCATCAAATTGTCAAATTTTAATTTCCAAGATGAAATGATAAAGTTTCCTGATAGACGCAACTGTCATCTAATTTTTTTTTTGGGGGGGGGGCTAAATTCAAAATTGTGACAAAGGTGTGTGGATGTTGTGCTATGTATTTATGCTTAATGTAGGTGGCTCACGTAAGATGACCCTGACCTTATCTTAGAAACTGTAAGTTTTACGAAAAAAAAGTTAAATACCATTGTTGGTTAATAAAAAACAAATTTTGAATTTTTTAATACTTTTTTATATTTAGGGTGAGCAATGCTGCGGCTACTATCAACTGTTTTATTTTAAATGGAACACCTTGTATATCTTTGCGTTTTTCGATTCTACACTTTATTTTACGTATTTTTGATTAATACATATAGCCCGAAATTATTCACAGTTTTTGAGTAAATTCAGTTTCCCAGATTTTCTTTGGAAATGTAACATTTCTTAAAAAATCAATTTACGCACTGCAATTTACATTTAACTAATTATGATAATACATGACGCTTATAAATATCTAAATAATCGTTTTTCTATAATTTTATAGTTGAATAATATACAGGGTGTGCAATCCACTAGACCAAACATACAAATCATTCAACTTAAAAAATCTCATTTTTCTAAATGGGACACCCTGTATATTTACATTTTATATGATTCAACTCTTGAGTCTCTGCAAAGTCGTATACGTATTTTTTATTTCAAAAATGAACAGTCTCAAAGTTATCATTGTTTCTATGCTGTCTCACTATTTTTGTAGGTATGATTTAAAATTTATTTTTTTAATGTTAATATTTTTTTAATTATTACACCGAAAATCCCACGCGCGTGGTCTCTCTGCTCTCTGCACTGAAGCTTAGTGTAGCCCACACAAAATAACTTTAAAATATTCGTTTTGTAAAAGGGAGCGGAAATGGTTGTCCTTATTATAAGCTTTTATAGGAGAGCACAGGTCGAGTGGGTTATGGGTTTTGTTGTAAATGTTGGGGATTTTTCGGAGTTGTCAATGCAAGAAGTATAATTTATTCAAGCGAGGGTTTCAGAAGTTGGACAAAACACTTGTACGGTACTCTTTTAACATTACCGGCTGGCGCTCGGCCCAGCCCTTCCCTTTTTTACTAGTCCAGGTCCGACCCTGATTTCAGCTTTTTTTCACGGCCAGTCCTGTCCTGTCCTCGGATTTTTGATTATTATTATTATACAACCTTTAAGTTGTAAGGTGTAGATGAATCGTAGTCAAATGTTGTAAAGGCATTTATGATTAGACTAATAAATTAATTTTAGAGATATAGCAAGCACAAAAACGTTAATAGTTTTAAAACTTTTGAAACATAAAATATTTATATTAATTGGTAAAGATTTAAAAGCTGAGTCATATAATATATAAACATACAGTGTCCCATTTGAAAAAAAATACGATTTTTACTTTTGGAAATTTGTGTTTTTGGTTTAATGAATTGAACATTCTGTATAGTATTCAACAATAAATTTATGAAAAATGATGACTTAGCTGTTTACAAGCGCCGTATATTATAATTATTATAATTAGTTTAATGTAACTTGCAGTATGTAAATTTGCAACAGAAACGTTGCATTCTTTAAAAAATAAAGTAATTGAATATATTCAAACACTGTGCGGAATTTCGAAATACGTATAACGTATCAAACAAAAACACTTATAATAAAATGTCGAAACGAAAATAATTATAATAATTGCTACAGCCCATAACCTGGAAACCAGACCTCAGAAGATATGAAGCTTGTGCGCGATGGAAGGGGCGATTATTATTATTACGTAGCCCAACAAATGGAACAGTGCAAATCCCACATTTGTGTCATAGCTAAGGAAGAATGTGCAGAAAACTTTAACCAGATCTGCCGGTACCAAGAGTTGAACCTGGGCCGCTTAGGTGAAAGTCCAGCACGCTATACAATACACTATTAAGGCTGTCGTAAGAATATACATGGTGATTTATTTAAAATTAAAAAGTTGATACTAGTCGTAGCGAAACGACTCCAATATATACAAAAACATCATAAAATTAAAATTTGTTTTATACCAATCAACTTTGGTATTCAACTTTTTCTTGTAACCCCTACAGTTTCCAAGATAGCCTTATTATATTAGCCACCCTGTATATAGTATCTACCTATAGTACAGCTTATAGCTTGCATCTCATTTTACCACTCACAATGCCATAATCGTCTGTAACTTCGCCATGAAATCTGAAAGTTAACTAATTATTTAATATCTTTATATTTCTAAAATGTATCGACAAATCCGAATATTTGTTGAGATGTATCTAGAAATACATTTAGCAGAAGACATTTCTAAACAATTGTTTAATATAAGTAACCAATTTAACTATTCTCACTAACATAAGGTCCATTTAGACCTAAGATAATTGAAGATTTAGATAAATTAAAAAATAGCTCTCAAATCCAGGAGTCTGAGCGAAGAATCACACTTGTTATTAGTTTAAAATGCATCAATAAAAACAACGGCACATTTTCAAAGAGTCATTAATTCAACAACAAATACTTAGGCAATAGGAAGCCAATGTTAAGTAAAGAAAATTAAAGAAGTAAAAGAAGGAGTAAAGAAATAAAAAAATAGCCAAACTCGGGTTGGTGGTGATACACCAAAGATTTATCATCAGTAGCAATACCGTAAAGCTTATCTTCTCTTCATCTGCCTACCGAGAGAGATGTTGCTGGTTTGTTGGCTGGGCACCCACCGTACGAATAGCTTTCCGAAAATCCAAACAATCATGTGTTATTCTTTAAGTCAAACAATAAGGACACCTTATTCCAGCTGGTACACTTCCTTAGCTTGCTGTCACTTCGTATAATTTGTCACCTCTATCTGTTTCACAGTTGCTTCTATCGTAATCTGAACAGAACGACCAGATCGGTTCTCACCATACTGCTGATTGTCCTTTATTTATCGACACTTTTCGACGTATATTCCCACTTAAAATCTTCATTTACTGATTGAGTACTTGCGAGACAAGTTTACTCTGAGTAAAGGGTAGATCGCAACCAGATTTCTGGCATTTAATGATTACATGTGCGACAACTGATGGGTGTCGATTTTAAAATGTTAAAAAAGTAGTTTCTTATTATTTAAAACAAAAATTCAGCTACGCAGCTAAACGACACATTTTTTTGGTAAATTTAAATTTTCCGCCAGCTTAAGAATTGTTCTAAGGTAATTCTGTCTCATTTATTTTTATTTATTTTTGGATGGGGATATCACCACGATGGTGGAGGAACATGCCTCGTACCTCAGGCATCAATTACTATGATCATTTGACCCGCCCTATTACAATTTAGCATGAACTACCAGTGAATTTAGGCAACACTTTGTACTGTTCAAATGCTACGTTATTTATGTTTATTTCTTTAATTTTTATCGGCTTCGAAATGCTTTGGAAAGCCGGATTGTCCTTAGTTTTTGCATTAGTTTCATAGATCTATTCCGCTTCATGTATCTTTTTCTTGTGAATGATTAATATATTTTCCCTCTTTGTTTAATTATGTATCTAAACTTTTCTATAGTCAATTGGGTTACTTAATCAATGGGTTTTATTGCTGTTTCCCCCTCGATTACGTCTTGTAACCCCGCTGTTTGATTATTCGAGTCCCTCTTTTACTTTCGTGGCTAGATTTCGAGAGCTTTTAAAAGATCCTTCCTGTTTTTGGCTTTCTTTGTTTTCAAAGAAGTTTTTGTACGTTTTACGGTGTAGTTGGGTGTTTGCAAAACCCTTTATAAATTTTCGTTCTAGTTCGAGGACTTTGAAGTGCATTTTCGCAGATTTAATGGTTCGATATACATAGTTCTTCTGTTTACAACTACTGCTGACATTATTTTGTTTTTTTTGGTAAAACTTTGGTAGTATCTCGTTAGAAGCTTTTGGGAGACGACTTTAGTCGAATATTTTTTCACTTTTTCGCCCGATTGTTTATCACTTCTGGGTCAACCCCTACAGCGAGTCTTAGGTGGTTCTTCGCTTTTGTTCGCAACTGTAAAGTCTGGACCTCTATTCCACATTTTGGGGGGACGGCACGATCCTGGAGGGCTAGCATTTCCCCTGGAGCCAGCCGCCGTTAATGCAATACCCAACCCCTGCGTGGGTTCGATAAACACGAGGAAGGATAAAATTAACTACAGTATGCGAGTCAGAACGTGTGTCGCATGTTTTAATTTCCCGCAAATTCGATAAAATGTTGGCACCCTCAAACTTGTAACAATAATAATATATCTCGTTATCTTTGAATTATATGTACATGTTTATGTAAATGTCATAGGCAAACGGCAATGTCAACATTAATACGACAGTAATTCGATTGCCAATTAAAAGTGATATGAACGCCAGTTCTACCTAGGGTTGCCACCTTTTGAAAACCACAAAACCGGCCCATGGTTTTTTGAGTTTCGCCGGTGAAATAATCCCAAATCACTCTATTCTATAAGTCATATTTGGTGGTGCTGCGGTAAATGTTAAAGTAAATACCAAAAATTCAGCAGTCAATGAGGGAGTGATAAAGGTGGGTTAGGTGAAAATGCAATTACAAATACACTAGTAAAAGATATATTCAAACAAAAATAAAATTTCCATAAATGTAACATAAAAATATAGGTACTTCTAACAAAGGATAAAACAAGTAGATTTTTTTTATAAATTATAAAAACAAAATGAAACAAACGTACAGTACTTAAGAACTTTTAGGGCTAAAATTTAAAAGTGTACTTTTTATTAGACTTTGTGGCCTTCATTAATTCATTATTTTTTTTCACGTTTTCAAAAAATTCATGACAAGAATTTTTAATATTAGATCTTATGCATAATTCGGCTTTTACCATTTCTGGAGATAGCCTATTTCTGTCATCTGTCCACAATTGGTTCATTAGGCTAAATATTCGCTCTACGTATGCGTTACTACATGGAATGGATAAAATAATTTTGACAATATTTTCCAAAACAGGAGCATTTATATTTAAAAAAAACTGCTCCATTTTTTGACAGTGGTGAGTGACAGCGCTGCTGGTGCCTGGCACGAATCTGCAGCTGTGCGGAAGTGTTGTTAGATTCTCTTGAAGGAATCTGCACCTGCTTGCAAATCGTGTAGGTTGCCTCGCATATACGGAGTAAGTAGGCGGATAAGTTGCATGCCAACTAATGCAGTTGTGGGCGAAGCGAGCGCGCTTCTTAGAAGACCTCGCAGCTAACCGTGCACATGGCTCCAAGTTGTCGGTGGCGAGACCGCAGCTGCTTAACTAACGTGAGCAACTGAGTGTGGCCTTGCACGCTATATTGTACAAACGAGAATTATATTTATATATTTAATATTATATATTTATTATTATACATTTAACAAAAGAGAAGTTGAGTTTTGTATATAATATTTAGGCCCGGTTGTACCAACCAAGTTCAGGGAAAGTTCAACCACTATCGCTAGTTAAACCAAGATCAACTTTTTTTTTGTTGTACCAACATCGATCAGAATTTGATCCTAGTTTAAACCGAGTTCAAGATGATCGGCCAATTTCGACCGATCAGCGATAGATCATCCCATTTTTTGACGTTTTTGGCGTTTATTAGTTTCTAAAATCATCTAAAATTATTCTAAAACATGGATGCAGAATATATGACAGACGACGAAGATTTTTTGGAACTGGTAGAAGTGGTAAAGAGTATACCTATAAATTATTTTAATAAAATTATTTTCATATTACATTCTCTAGATGAGAAATCCTAGAAGTCCACAAATATTCAGGGAACGCCCAAATAATTTCGATAAATGGAGAGATGCCGAATTTAGACTTCGCTTCAGGTTGCCGAAGGATGCAGTTAGACTTGTAATCGAAGACGTTAGTGATGAGATTGCATCCAGAACTAACAAAAACCATGCTTTATCTCCCGCTGACATGGTTTTTATTACTTTGAGGTATCTGGCTACGGGTGCAATTGGTCAACTTATAGGAGACAGCAGTGGTGTTGACAAAGGAACTGTTAGCCGAAGTGTTACTAAAGTATTACACGCACTTGCCAGGCGAGGTAGAAATTTAATAAAAATGCCTGAAACAGAAGAGGCACAACAAGAAGTAAGAAGAGGATTTTTTGAAATCAGTAAATTTCCTAGATGTATCGGGGCGCTAGACTGTACGCATGTAAAAATTCAGTCGCCAGGTGGAAATAACGCCGAATTGTACAGGAACCGTAAAGGGTTCTTTTCTTTTAATGTGCAAGCGGTATGCGATTCAAACTTAAAAATTCAAGATATCGTATGTCGGTGGCCAGGTTCGGCACATGATTCCAATATCTTTAAGAATTCAAGATTGAGGCATCGTTTTGAAAATGGTCATTTTTTAAATAATTTATTAGTGGGTGATGGAGGTTATGGTATCAAACCGTATTTAATAACACCATTGTCAAACACAAGAAATAGAGCTGAGAATTTATTTAATGAAGCTCAAATAAGAACTCGTAATCCAATCGAGAGGTGTTTTGGTGTAATAAAAAGGCGTTTTCCTGTGTTAGCGTTGGGAATAAGATTAGACCTTGACAAAGTTGAGCCACTCGTTATCAGTGCTGCCGTACTACATAATATTGCATGTTTATTGGGTGACCATCAAGCTTTTGATGCAAATGAGGAAATTGAGGCTGCAATATCTTTAACAGAAAATGTAAATGATGAAATAATACATGAAAATGATCTCAATATTAATAATGGTATCGTGAGAACTCATTTAATACAATACTTTGAAAATATGTTAGATTAATTGAATTAAACTTGTATATTTGCTGTTGCTTTAATTTGCATAATATAGTTCATTTTCAATCAATTTCAAAATACTCTCGTTTTTCATTGTAATTTTTTAATAATATGTATTTTGCATTAACAACAAGTAGTTATGAATAGAAAAACTAAAAACAATAATTATAACGATTACAACATTTAAAACAAAGTTAAGAAGAATTTTGTCTCGTCCCTAATAGTTCCATCTTCTTGAGATGTTCATCTTTCATTATTTTCATTCGCAGTATACTTTCCTCAACAAACAGTTCGTGTCTGGAATCTATAGGATTCTTTAAGGAATTCCAAGTGTACCTTTTGCTCTTCAATTGTTTGATTTTTCTTTATATTTTCTGTTTCAACTTTATTTTGGGCCCAGGAAGTTAAGTTTTTATTTAAAGAACATGAGTTAACTTTATCAATATTTTTTTTCTTCAATTGGGCTGATTTTGGAGTTTTCAGTTTGGCAGGTGTATAGGAACTCCAATCATCATCATTGAATTGTTCATTTGCGTCATTTTCGTTGTTCTCGATAAGATTCTTCTCTCCTAGATCTGTATTGGAAACTGCTTCTGTTATTGTGAAGTCATCTTCATCTAACACATTTTTATTGTTGCTTTCTAGTTGCGTTTCTGTTTCTAATTCTAAAATTTAGTTAACTGTTGCAATACATTTAATATGGGTTCATAAATGTGTACATACCTGCATCGCCATCATAATTTGATTCCCGACCAGTGATTTGATCACCGATGATCATTTTAATTTTATCTTCAGTGGCGGTTATTTGTGAAGGCTTTGACGGGCCCCCACCAGTTCCATAAAGATATTTTTTTTCATCCGCAAACTTTGACTTTGCTCGCTTTTTTATATTTTCGTATTTCCGTTTCAAAACTACTGCTGTTCTATACGATCCGACACCAGCCAGATTAAATTCTCTCTCCAACTTCAGCCATGCCTGTTTCTTACTCTGAGAAGTTTCGACGTCAGTCTTTTTATTTTCAATTTTGTTTCTGTACTTGTGTACGAGGTTTAATAGAAGACTTTCTTCACTTTTTGAAAAGTTTGGGCACCTTTTTAAACCTTCCATTTTAGTGTTTACCCGTGATTACGAAAATAATTATTGTCAAAATGACAATTATTCTGTCATGTGTCGTACCAACTTGACTTTAATCTCAGTCAAACCACGATCAAGTAAACTTTCGTTGATCGAACATGGTGCAACGAATATCAACAGTGAACTTAGATCAGAGTTCACTGGTCAGTCAACTGAACTCAGTTCAAAAATTTTTGGTACAACCGACCCTTAATCGTAAATATTTCTGTTTGTGACAGAAGCATAGCTTAAACCATGTTTTACGCATTGAGATGTTCTTGCTATTTCCACTGCAACTATTAATTCTGTTTGTTTAAAGTCTTTTGTCGGGAAAAATTTAGTAATTACGTTGGACATTTTTTGTGTTTTAATTATTGATTTATGCTTAGCTCCGATTGCGTGAGCTCTGACCGCTTTAATTCCATCATATTTGACAGTAAATGAAATATGACACAATGAACATTTTGCTGAAGCATCATCACTACCTCGCACTAACCAATCTTCAAAGTTCTTATTTTGCAACCATTCTTTGTTGAATTTACAGTTTCTAACACGTGCTTTCTTTGGTGCCGGTGCCCTATCTTCTAAAGTTACAGTTACAGGTACAGCTGTCGAAGTAGATGCTTCGCAGTCACTATCGAAATCACAATCACTTGCACTCATTGTTCATGTAGTTAAGGTGCTATATTCTCGTTAGCACTAACACTAGCAACTTACAAAACCCTAAGAAAAGATGTAAACGTAGTTAGACAAAGAAAAAATGTCATAATTCTGCCATAAATAGTAAATACTGTCCTAATTCATGCGTTGCACGCTGCACGTGTTTTAATTTAAGAATTTACTATTCTGCGTGCTGACTGCTGCCACGCAACACGCAAGCAAAATGACAAAACCACGTGTTCAGCTCACGATCGCGAAAAACCGGCTTTTAAAGCCCATTGCCCGGCACCCGGCAGACACTAAATAAAACCGGTCAGGCCTGGCCAAAACCGGTCAGGTGGCAACCCTAGTTCTACCGCGCATCAAATTCAAACAAGCGACCGAGTTTCTGGCTGACATAGGTTATCACGTTAAAAATAATAGCGAACAGTAACAAATATCATGTTATAGACCAAGAGCTGGCGACCAAAAAGTGTAAGAGTTTTGTAAAGGCTAATATTTTAATATTAACTTATATTTAGGGTGTAAATAAATATCCTACACAAAATTAACTCGGATATGGGGACAGTCGGCGTCAGCGCCGTTTGAAAGTTGTAACAAGAAGTAGTGTCATTTAAGTGGTTTCTAAACAAAAAAACAGTCAGACTTGATTTTGATAGAACCGAGCTGGTCAGCAGTCGCTAGAAGCAGTCGTTACTTCTAGCGACTGCTGACTAGCTCGGTTCTATCAAAATGAAGTCTGACTGTTTTTCTAAGAAACTATATTTAATAAATTAACACTATACCAAATTTCAGCTTTTTCAAATGACTTCTTTACATTGACCTCATTTTGAAGACATGCGACCACCGCATTGGTGCTGATGCAACGCGTCTGATCATTACGCTGTCTGACGACTGTTTCCCAGTTTCTTATTACATAAACTGCTTAGTGATCAATTTTCAGCTTTTAGAAACCACTTAAATGACACTACTTCTTGTTACAACTTTCAAGCGGCGCTGACGCCGACTGTCCCCATATCCGAGTTTATTTTGTGTAGGATATTTATTTACATCCTAAATATAAGCTAATATTAAAATATTAGCCTTTACAAAACTCTTACACTTTTTGGTCGCCAGCTCTTGGTCTATTATAGTCGGCGATTATTTTTAATTAATGGTATGAATTGAATTGTAATATGATTGGGCCGGACTTAAGGGTGGGCTGGGTTTTCTGCAGCCCAGGGGCCCCCACCAAATGAAAAGCATTACAATTTTTCTAAATTTACGAATTGGTTTTTGTTGTATTTTTTTATATTTAAAAAATATATTGGAAAAAGGCCGAATATACACATTCTAATAAATAAAATCATAAAACTTCGTTGTTATTAACATTAGATATTTTATCAATTTCATGCAATTATACAATTATGCAATTATTTAAGTACTTATTATAATTTAACTTTTATTGATTTGAAATAATTAGTTTATAAAAAAGATTAAATTTTTAATTTGATTTCCAGCTTGCAATATCAAATTTAACCATTTTTCCGTTCGCTACGCTGCGCTGTGTATCAGCAACGACATTTTAGTCTAAAATTTTTAGACATACATATATAGAATATATATTATTGAAGTACGATTTCGTCTATGCCGCAGAATACTATTCGATGATGATATTCAAGGTCTAATAAGAGCTTTAAAATAAGAATAACTTATTTTCAAAGGGAACATATGGTTTCCTAATAAGGTAAGTTAATTTGATTAAAGGGTAATTTTTATTAGTGTCGTCGGCTTTAAATTTAACTTAAAAACCATTAGGCTTTAGAAGCAAATTACATTACGAGTTCTAATCTGCGATGTTAGTAGATTGCTTACAACCTGAGGTGTGTTCTTTCGCTCTATAAAAGTGGATCCAAACACATTTGATTGGATCAGCTTGTGTTTTTTCGTCGCACATTATTTTACTCAAAGCAATCGCGATTGGTAATCCCCTTGCCCCTATGGATCGCTGAATTATTATGATTCGATAAATTGATCTAGACCTGTTTTTGTCTGTACCAGCGTGGCCAACCATTCTATAATTGTAGTATTCATACTATAATTGGGTCTACCTGTACTATGTACTTTTAAAATGTAAATAGTACGCCAAATGTTACTATATTTCTTTTTGTATTATATATTTACTATTATGTTATTAATTACACTTAGTAACATCATGCAAAAACAAATGAAAAACTTCTTCATAATAAAAATCATTTATAGATATCCTTTTATCGTTAATAACAAACGAATTATTACAACAAACTATTAATTTTCGTTTTTAAGTTTTTGACAATCAAGCTAATCCTAATCCAGTCTCTAGCTGTTTTCTTGTAACTTCATTTAAATCCTGATTATAGAATCATGATCTCATGATCATGATTTGTGATTATCAGCGAAAGAACACACCTCTGAATAATTACTTGATTTCAGTAATCCTTTCAGTAAAATTAAAACCATCATGGAATAAATAAACATTAAACGCTAGGTACTGTTTATGATCTAATAAAGGCAGTTTGTATTAAATAATCTTTCTTTCGTACTCTATGCTTGTATATAGAATATTTCGTTTTGGTAGGGCCGGCGGTAGACGGGTGGTGTCAGTGCATCACTCGTGTCCCAAGGGTCGTAGGTTCGAATCCCACTTGGGGCGACGGGATTTTTCTAATTGGAAAATTCCGCCACCTCAACAATGGGTGTGTGTATTCGTGTTGCATGTTAGATGGGGGACAGATGACCTTAGCAGTTGGTTCCCCCGTAGTGTAGGCGTGAAATAATAAAAAAAATTCGTTTTGGCTTATGTTGTTTATGTTTATGTTGTTATGAAGAATACCTAATTATGATTAAATAGTTTATTGCGGTTATTATATTATTTATTACAAATTTATTTATTCAAAAATAAACAGAAGAATAAATCCTATTTTTAATGTTAAATTAAAGGGTAATTTTTAATTAAAGTAGGTACGTGCTAAATAAGGTGCTGGCGGTATCTACTGTTAATCAATTTTATTTACTATAACTTATTTACTATACTAAAACAGATAAAACCATCGAATAAACTTTTGATAATGAACATAATCTGTTTATGATAGCAAGAATTCTTATGTTGATTCGTTTACAAAGTGTTGGCCTTGACCAATATTCCTCCTCGGAATTCCCTGTCAACTTGGCAGACTAAAGTACATATCGCATTATCTCTTTAGATTGTTCTGGTTATCACGATGGTTGATCACTTTTATTTACTATGTACTTAAATTGAAGCAAAATATAACAGGGCGGTATTAGCAACAAGTATAGCAAGCAATTTCTTACAAATTTAAAAAAAAATTAAGCTAGAGTTTTTTATTCAGTTTTAGAGTCTACCTCTGAAGCTCTTTAACCCTTTGTGTTATTGCTAGTTTATTTTGAGACACACTGACACTCTGTATAATGATAGATAAATTTCCCCCACCAAACTTCAGCCCTGGGGCTTCTAAACTGAAATGCGGTCCTGTGATTGAGTTAGTTTGTTTATTTGTGAGATTGCGGTGTATCTTGCATATGATGTGAGACATTAACACAAGGCCATTGGTGTGTTGCATTGGTGGTTTATAGTTGTTCAAGGAACAAAGAAAGACCTGCCTGGCAGTCTGCAAATAGTAAATTGATGTTTCTTTGCTTTAATGGAAAGCAATAGTGCATTACAAAATGTACAATGCACGTCTTCATTCCTTTTACCCAGGGAAAGTTTCCAGACCTGAAATGATGTAAAATAATTTTTTCCTTGGTGGTGTACTTGAAGTTGAAGCTTAGATTACGTTTTCGGCATCAAAAACACTATCTGTGTCCACGTCACACTGACTCAGTTAATTTCCACTTATTTACTAATATAAACACGCGCGCTAAGAACCGCGTAATCGACTGTTATAATTACAAGAGATATGAAATATTATCAGCTATTTACGCAGTGCAAACTTAGAAACAGTCAGCGAAAAAGATTTTTATGACGAAATAGTGGCGAAAATATATTAAATGCCGAAAATAATGCTGCGCCTGCCGAAGGTCCGAAAAAATGCTTAAAAACCGGTATATTTTTAATTTAGTTTACGTTGTTATACAATGTGTCAAATAGTGATCCACCGATATCGCTTTTTTATGACGATACGATATATCGGCCGATACCGATATTTACGTGCCGATAAACCGATATATCGTATCGGCAAAATACACTTTTTCAATTTTTAATCTCTATAGTTTTTAGCTTTAAAAATATTTATAGAAATGCGTTCCTGGTTTTTACTACATTATGAATTATTAACATAAACGTGTTTTTAACTAAGAATATTTTTGGGGAAATGCCAGCATGTATAGACATATTAAAATAAAATCACCGTATTGAACCGCTTAAGTAATGAATAAAATTCTTTTAATATTTTTGTTAGCCCCGTTTCACATGGAAGCTGACCGTGAGCCACGCGTACGGTCAGCGCGCTGACGGGCCGCTGGGGAAATGCACCTTTTCACACGTATGCCGAATCAGCGCGCTGGTTGAAATTATTTAAAAAAACAATGTTGTCAGTTTGCAGATATACACCATCCATAGTGTATAGAAACCCCTTTAAACCCAATGGCGTCTTTATTAGGGGTTGCACTCGCAACAACAGTCATAAAGTACTTATAGCAAACACTTGAAATATTTCTTTAAAATTAATGTAAAATTTTTTTAATACGTAGTGACAACAGAAAACAATGGTGGGATTTGGGTTTTCTGGAATTATGATTTAGTTCCTGCTTTTTTCAAACGGACAAATAACAGAAAAGCAGGAAAAGGGTAATAAAATTTGTAAACTGCTAGATGTAAGTAGCCAATATGACAACGGTGGTTGATGCATCAGCTTTGATATCAATTTTCATCCTAATCTTATGAAAACAAAACTCCAGGCGTACCATCAGCGGGCCTCCATGTGAAACGGGACTTACGGCGAAAAGTGCTGTTTCCACTCGACAGCTGCAGCGGTTTCAGATTTCATAAACTTACTTGCATAAACAATTCACAATCAATTTATATATAGAGGATCAGTGGCGTGCGGTCCATGGAAGCAATGGAAGCAATGCAAATTAGGGTTATCGTTTATTTAAATTTGTAATATTTAATCAACTTAAAGCTCAATATCAATTCCGTACAGCAAAAAGTATAATTATTTAGAGTACTATTTTGAATTAGGCTCATTAAACTTGCGCGGAAAGGTAATCCGATTCAAATGTGTTACATACACTGCATATAAGCACTGATTTCATCGCTTACTGCTCTTCTCTTCTCCGAGCCCGCGCATAGTGATGCGGTTGACATCGTTTAAGGTCGTTATTTTTAAGTGTGCTCGTTTTAAGTTGGTATTTGTTCGATTTAGTGTTTGTTAAATTTAATGTTACTAAAGTAATGTAAATCTGCGAATGAGGCTGTATTTTGAAACATTTTATTATTTCGATTTATATAAGTTGGAATTTTTTAACGACAAATAATTGTATTTGTTTGGTTTGTATGCAACTTTAAAATTGCATTATGGTCATGACTGCAAATTCAGCTGCTTCGGTGGAAGGTTCGAGTACTTCCGATAGATCCGAATCGCCACGATTTTGTGCTTCAATTTGTAAATTATGAGATAAAAAATATTCTGCATACAGTGTTGGAGAGATATTACAAATTAATTATTGAGAAAGGTAGATCAAAACCAGAACTTTCAAATTTAACAACAAAGATTAAAACCTGCATCAGGTACTTTACTAAAAAAGATCGGAAAATCGAGTTGCATTATAAATACATAGTAGTTTTTTTTTAAATAAAGAATAATAGTCAACAAATTCCATAAGTATAAAGTGTAATAGTTCTTCTTTGATAAACTTTTAAGCTTAATAATTATAACACTGTTTTTTATTGTACCTAGCAGCGGCGGATCCAGAGAATTATTTTGCAGGGGATTTTTCGAAAAATAATTGTTTTAATAAATAGTAATTAAACAAACATTATTTGTTTCTATCCTATGTATACTTATTTTTAAATTTGGGGGGATTTCCTTCATTACCCCCCTCGCGAATCCGCGCCTGTACCTAGGTATATTAAGATTAAAATCGTGGTTGCTTCCCTAACCTAAATTCTCACCGCACGCCACTGTAGAGGATGTAGAAAATTAAACATTAAATGTGAATGCTAATTAACTATAAAAATAAAATACTGTTTTAGGCATATTTTCTCAGCTGTTGATATGCATTCTGTGCGTATCTGGTGTGAATTCCCATTCGGCAGCCGGCGTACCTTACGCCACTTATAAAAAACGATTGCAGACTATATTTCTTTGGTTGTATTTTGATACATTATGTATATGCAATGAAAATTCCGTTTGTCATTGTTACCTGCCGATACGATACGATACGATACCGATAATCGGCGGCAGCTGCCGATATGCCGATTTACCGATATCAATATCGGTATAGGTCGATCCCTAGTGTCAAACAAAGAACCTTATAGTACTTGTTGCATGTAGAAAGTAATATTTAGAAACCTTCATTAAACGTTTTTCACTTGTTTATAATTGTTGGTTTACTTAATTAACTGTTCAGTTGTGTTGCTTTGTTTTTATAAAAGTTATAGTAAAGGTTTCGTGCAAGTTTATGCGAGATGTGGAGAAATACTGTCTGGGTCCAGTGGCGTGCAGCCGTTAAAGGATATTCTTATTTAGCGGATGGGCCAGTAGCGCTTTATATGTATTCTTTTGAGAGATGCCCAATCAATACCCTAGATATCTCAGTTGGTTTAAAAACCCATTTCCACGCCTTAATTTAGCCACAAAACTATAATTATCTTTCTTGTTGTTTGAAACAGGCGTTACAAAGTGCATAAAAGGTATAAACATTTTTAACGAAAACTGCATAGCATTGGAAAAAGGGTAGCAAGGGTAATTTTAATTAAATAAATACGCTGGGAATGCTTTATTTATGCTTTATTTGTTTGTTAAGTTTTTATTCATTGTTTTAGAAATTGAAACGACATCCTTAAATCATAGCTATTTATGTAACTAATAATGCATAATGCATATGTAGGACTTTATTTAACGAGACAAATTTATAAATAAAGAGGGCGAATCTTATCACGTACGAGTAACACAAAGTTTTGTGCTCAGCTGCTTTATAGACGATTGTGAAAACTTAATGTGTGTCAAAGTTTTTATGTGATTTTATTGAGTTTTATTTTCTTGTTTAATAAATAGTTCATTTTTCGCGTTTCGCTATTACTTTTAAATTTAATATCGGTGCATTTATTTTAGCAATAAAAGGTCTTTTTGATAAAACGTTTTTTTAGACACGCACCGGACCTTTGCGCTTCGCAGATTTTAATAACTTTTAACCGCTTTATATGCTTTTATAAACTATCATTGCTTTGGACGATATTTAGGTAGCTTTAGAAGCGTTTATAGTGCATGTTTGCAGGCATAGCTGTGCTATTTGGAAGGAAAGGGGTACCCAGTACGCTCTATGGTTAAAACCTTAGCATGGTAAGTCGCTTGATAATTTTTTCATTGCTACGCTTTCTTTTATTTCTTTTTCTTTTAAGTTTTTCGCTCAATTCCAATTTCCAATTTAGTTTTTCTCAAGTCTTCCAAGTATGCTAATTTTAACTAAAAAGTAATTTTGAAATACGTTTAAAAACTAACCAGTTAGATTGCTGTTGCTATTGGTTTCCTAACTTATTTAAGTGGAGTTTAATTTACTTTTTGCAATAGGCATAAAGCTCTACTTTATTCCCTCAGAAGAGGGAGTAAAGTAACTGCTTTACTACCTTGAGAATAAAGCGTTTCCATGACAAACCATACTTATTTAATAAAAGTTACTTACCATCTGCTAAGTCGGCTGCAGCCGCACTTTGGGCCTGCGTAGTAGTAATAATCGCCCTTTCCACCCGCACAAACTTCATAGCTTCTGGGGCCTGGTTCGCCAGGCAATAGCTAGTAGCAATTATTATTATTATTAAAGGTACGATAGCGTTATTTTAACTTGGACCACCTAACTTTCGGTTTATGACCACGGACTCCCTTCAGGAGTCACGAATTGAGATACGCTTAATTAGCGCACAAACGCTAATGCAAATGCTACCAGTACGCACTGGTGGGACCAAGGTAATATCCATTCTGTACTAGCTCTCCAGGCTAGTACCGGTGCTATATCCGTGCTCGCCCGTCGGGTTCCTTCTTCGAGGACCCCAGTCCAGCTTCGGACCCCAGACCAGCAACGCCCATTATTGTATCAAGATCAGTGTTGTCTTGACCTATTTTTGCGTTCAGGGCCCGTATTCTTGAACTCATACGAACAAGTCTCGCATACGAGACGACGTAATTTTTACGTCATAAGATGCAACATATCCAATCAAATGTTAGAAGCTAATAGAGAATTACGTCATCTCGTATACGAAACTTGTATGCGAAAGTCAAGAATACGGACCCAGGTAGCCCATAACAATAACAATGTCTCATCGTTTGTGTTTCCGTATCACGTTCCATAAAGCTTCGTAAAACTTTTCTTTTTCGTCTAAGTCAGAAGGCTCAGTTGGTGCATAACACTGTATTATAATAAGATCTCTTGCTTTAGTTGCGAATTTTACTTGAATGATTCTGTCTGAGATTGGTGTCAAATTTGTTAAGTACTTTCTTGTTTTGTTAGTTATTAGGAGAACCCATGGTAAATCAGTGGGTATGGCACTTTTAGACTACCAATCTTGAGGTTCTAAGTTCGATTTCCAGGGATGATGCATTGGAATTTTTCAAAATATCTAAGGCTTACAGGTCGATTCAGCCTGTAAAAATGAGTAGGTGCCTGGAAATATTAATTTCCTGGGGTAATAATAGGCGATCGGTGCGTAAAGCTTGCCACTTTACCATCGTTCGGTACCGAAGGGCTCGAATAATAGCAGCCTACTCTGCTATACCCCGATGGGCCTTCATCTCCTGTAAAAGGGGAGTATTACTTATTAGGATCCTAATTCCACTTACGCTGTTTATTTTGCTTCGCTCTAAGTCCTAAGTCCTGTAGCCTGTAGTGGTCCATTTCCCTGGATATCTGAGCGAGTTTCTAATAAAGTTCTAATATTCTACGTTCGGTATCGAATCCGGGTCTTCACGCCAAAAATCGTCAATCGTGCATCAGCCCGGCTTTCAGTAGTGTTTCTGTAATCAGCAGTATTTAAAATGTGCGAGTAATTGAACTACAAAGTTCAATCTTCATGATGGAATTGTAAATTAAGACCATCAGACTTGGCGCAGTATGCACTGGTCTTATGCATGGACATTTTCTTCGTGCTGGTGGTTATGTTATTCCTCCTCCATCAGAGCTTCGTTGTTATCAGAGTGTACCACGAGTAGACGAGATTGACATTTAACTGTAAGAGGCTTTGTGTTCGCTTCAACCATTCATTAGCACCCCCAGGGCGGATATAGTTGCTGGGTTTGGTATTTTAATTCCTTTTGCTCTGAAAACGGTATTGCTATATATTTATATTATTTATTTATAATTATTTACAACAATGGATACTATGAAAACCGAGCTCTTCAAGTAAACCGATCTGAAATACGAACGCGGCTAATATACATACTATAAAAAAAGTAATAAATACAGTAATATAAAATAGTAGGTATACGATGGCAGTTTGATTAATTCTCGGTCGCAACCGTAGATGGTGTTGCTATCGACAAAATGTTTTGTGCGTAGGTTGGTACACTGTTATAAGCACGCATGTGAAATTTCACGCCATCACACCGACTAACTCACAGCGCTATAAACGAAACTTCGTTGATAGCGCTGTCAAAAGCAGTAGAATTGTGTGTAAAATGATTAAACTTAAATATCGTGCAGTTATAAAATTCTTTGTAAAAGATGATTTACACCTAATGAAATTCATTCTAAGTTGGTGAAAGTGCAACGGTTAAAAAATGGATTGCTGAATTTAAACGTGGACGCACCAGCCTTGAGAATGATCCACGTGCAGAACGTCCAAAAAGTGACAACAACGGAAATCATTGAAAAAGTACACGTTATACTATTAGATGACCGGCGAGTTAAAGTACGTGAAATAGCTGAGGTCATAGATAGGACGTTACATTTTGCAAAAGCTTTGCACAAGGTGGGTGTCGCACTTGTTGTCAGCAGATCTTAAAGGCACCCGTATAAAAATTTCTCAAGAGTGTTTGGAGCGTTTTAACAAAAATAAAACGAATTTTGTGCGTCGATTTATAAGTATGGACAATACTTGGATCTACTATAGCACACCTGAATCCAAACAGCAATCCAAGCAGTGGACAGAAACCGGTTGTTCTGTGCCAAATAAGGTCAAGTCGTTTCCATCTGGTCATGGCGACGGTGTTTCGAGACGTGAATGTAATCTTATTGATTATCTAGAGAGGAGTAAAACAATAATTGTAGAATACTATTGCAAACTTTTAGACCAGCTGCATGAAAAATATCGTGAGACTTCTATCTCTTTCCAAAGCTCAAAGTTTTCCTTGCGGGTCGGCGTTTTTCATCGGATCAAGAGACAATTGCAGCTGTAAAGAGATATTCTGCAGAGTTTCCAGTAAATGGCTCTGGAGCATTGGTGGAATAAATTTATTCAGCTTAGAGGAAATTATGTGAAAACTAAAAATCATTTCTAAACAATAAATACGTTGTTTTATTGTTAGGCCGAGAGTTTATCAGACTGCCCTCGTATTACAGTATTAGTTTCATAAGACACATTTTTAGCGTCCAACTTTAGAAAATAGTGTTCTAAAAGACACGTACGCTAAAACGTATTTTGAAACGACTACTTTATACTATTTTCTTCTATTTGCGCTAATTTGTAATCATTTTAAAAAATAATTTAGTTTTAAACAAAATTTGTTAGAAATACTTTGTTAAATAGTTTGACAGTTGGCTACACCGAATATTCTAATTCTACTTTTGTTTTTCTTTGTGTAAGTAAGTTTGATATTTTAAGAACAGCTAAAAAAATAATAAAAAACTGTTCGGCGTCACCCCTCTAGAAACAAGGGCCAAAGAATATGCATATGTACCTACCTGACCTACCTATTTATTTTAATTAAATATGCAATTAATTTATTTTTAATTATTTCCTGGGGTAATAATAGGCGGTCGGTGCGTAAAGCTAGCCACTTTACCATCCTTGAGTGCCGAACGGCTCGAGAATAGCAGCCTACCCTGCTATACCCCAATGGGCCTTCATGGCCTGTGAAAGGGGACTATTATTATTATTATATTATGCGATAAATTTATTTTAACTAATAAAATTATTATTAAATCGAGTTTAATTATTGGGTGCGTCTAACACACCGCTGGAAATGAAGCGCTGCAGCAGCTTTCACGGCCGTCTTAGATTTAAAAACCACTGCATCGCTGTTAAACCGCTTGAAATACATCACTTACTAAGATGAACTAATCTTACACTGCTCAACCCTACTAGAACTTTATAAAATTATATTTCCAGTAAAGATTTTTGCCAGTTGTACCAAACATCCCAATTATAGATCTTGTGAGTTTGCTTTTTTATCTAAGATAAGCAGATTGCATGTCCTTGATCAAAACTAATACTGCGTTGTGTTAATGGCTTATAGCATTACTAAGCTGTACTTAAGGCAATTATTTTCTGAAAACATGACCACTATAACGGCACGTTTACCTTTATTTTACTTTTCATCATTCGAAAGTGCGACACAAATTCTTCTTCACTGGATGTATATGCAATGTATCGAGAAAAATCTGTAACTTTTGTCCTTTTCGAATTTTCTATTGGAAATTCCTTTGTGTCTTTTTTCTTCTTTAATATTGTAAATCCTTAGTTGCAATCGAAACTACGTGCAGAATTTCGATACCTAAGGCTGCATCTTCATCATCATCGCCGAATGCTAATATGTACTATTATAACGCCATTTAAAGTTTTTATTTTTCTTTTCTCTACTGTCAAAATTGTAACATTTTGATTATTGACATTCAGTAAATCAGTCGTCTAATGTTACTTGACAGCGTTTCAAGCGCTTTATTTGTATTTAAAGCGATGATTTATTTTAAACGATTTTAAATCTAAGACGGCTATGAAAGCTGCTGCAGCGCTGCATTTCCAGCGGTGTGTTGGACGCACCAGTGTCTCTCTTTTCAACAAAATTCGTTTCAACTTTTTCGTATAACAGAGCGCTCCAGATAAAATCCCGAACTTGGTCAAAACACCGAAAATGATCTGTGGACATATTGTAGAAGGTTGGTCAAAAACGCCCAAAAAAAGGCCGTGGACATATTATCGAAAGTGGGCAAATCACCGAAAACATAAAACGCACTTTCGGCGATTTGTCCACAGATGTCTTTTGGATACTTAATCTCTTTCAACAGTTTAGTCAGAGCAACCTGTCTGTGAGTTCGACAAAATTGAGAGTTCGGCATCGACATCTCCGATCTATTCGCTGATATGCCCAGTTCCCATTTATTGTTTATCTTATTTATGAAATAGAAGTTCGCCCCCCCCCCCAAGTGAAAATAGTTCCGACGTCCCTGTTTAGTAGATGGTAATTATCTCGGTTAACGGTTGGACACCTTCCCAGTTACAAATCATCTTTTTACCACAGGGTAGTGCCCATAGACGCCGACTGTTAAAAATTTAACGAAGGTTGGCCAGTTTACAGTTAAACAAACCATACTAAACACGGCCTGCATGTATAAGTATTTCCAAAGGATTTATTAATTACACTTCTACATACAACAACAATACAACCTAAAAAATTAAAATACTCAAATCAAATTTAGAGATTAAGCTGTATTTTTACACGTGACGTCTCTTATGAGAATTGAAAAGCCGAAATTACGCAGTCGCAATAGACTGTTGAAAACTTTTCGGCCGCAACTGTAGCTTTTTTAAATAAAACCATTTAAATGAATGGTTTATTCATTAATGGCAATTTAAAATAAGTGTGGCAAGAGCCGTCATGATTCCATACTTCAGTTAGCCGGAGTGGAGTGATAATAACCGTGGTGATAATAAGTCGCTGTCGTACCAGGTTATTATCACCCCGCTCTGGCTAACTAAGCTATGATATCATGTCGGCGTTAAAAAAGAGACTTAATGTAATTTTTCCCGTCACTTTCTTGATATGCGTACTGTTTATAATAATAAACAAAATAATAACTTATTTTTATTAAATTTTTAAAAGCACAAGTCAATCCTTATATTTGATTTGTAAATAAGATATACGGTATTAAAAATAGAAAATATATTCTTACACGGACACAAAAAACTAGGAATATGTAGGTATTTAGACTCGTCATTAAATAAAGACGGCATTTTACAACAAAAAAATTAGCTGTTTTGTTGCAATTTAATTTAATTGTAACATAACCTTCAAGCCATCCATATTAATAAACCTACACTGCAGGTACGAGGATGCAGGTCAATCCTCGGCGCGTCCCAATAATATAATAATACTAATAATCACAGTTAACAGGAAATATACGAATTGTAAAATTATAAGCTCTTATTTAGAAGAAAACACGTTTCTTAGAGCTCCACTTCTGTCAATGAAGATTTTGCAATTTACTCGATGTCTATCTAATACTTTAACAATGCTTTTAGGTAAATAGCTGTTTAGTCTGCGTAAAGAAAAGAATCGTTCAGTCCTATATGCGGATATACGAAAACTGTCGTCCAACGGGCGTATCTCACTTTTTTTTTTAGATTTTACCGTCTACAGACTCCTTATGACATAGTAGTTCTCTTTTCCTAGAAAAATGGCTGTGTCTCATGGTGCTGAACATACATATAAAACATTAATAAAATTAAACGTATCTCCAAAACACAAGAAAAACGTAAGCTCTATAGTCGTAACTCAATTACACTAAGCGAAATAGACGCACCTCAAACATACGTCCTATTTGCTTGAAATTAATTTTTCTTATAAATTCAGGACTCCAAATATCTGTATCCAATGAAGAGTATCGAATCCAACACAAAGATTTCTTTTACTTTTTAGATTTGTGCTGACCAGCATAATATAAAATCCTCAATATCTCAAAATTGACTATTCTTGAGATACGTCCTTTGGGCTTAGGACGGCAGTATAGGTATGGTCATCAAAAATTTAACAAACTCATATTGCCTTTTATGCAAAAAATACCAAAAACCATTCCAGTTGGATAAGTAGACTCCTCTCATTAGATATTCAATTTAGAATGTTTATTGCCTAAAAGATATTAACCATGTTAATGAGGGCTCAGCCCTCACTCCATTAGTTTAATGAGGGGCGTCAGCCTTTGAGCCACAACATAGTCATGAGTTTCATGATTACCAACATTCTAATAGTTTCAAAATATAAAATGTCACTAGGAAAATTTGACATGCGTGACTTAACTCTAAATAACACCGAGCTCAATTCATATTTAGGAACTCTACCGTTGACCAGGTCGACTCTGGTTAGGAACCTATCAGTGTTTTTATCAGGAAACCTAAAAATTTTACCTTGATTGGAATTAAGTGTAGTAAATAAAATATACACCTGCGTACACCTTAATTCGAAAAAAAACAAAAGAACAAAGCCTATTCATAATTCGAAACACTTTTTTTAATGTTTTACTAGTGAATTAAAGTCCCAATCAGTATATTTGCATGGGTATTAAATTCATTTGAAAGGACATTTTCCAAATAAATTTAAACAACAATAAAACAGTTATATGAATTTATTGTTTATAATTCGATCAAGTTAAAAAATTAAAACGAAGCAACTCCCTCTTGTGATTATTATTTTAGTCATGGTTGGTAAAGTTGTTCCCCTTCCTGTCAGGTGTCAACAACTGTCAAACATGTAAAAATCAAAGCAATCAGTAATATAAACCACCAATAATCAATCAATCAGTTTGAATTTAAATTTCTGGGAAGTGCAATTTCGAAGTTTTATTTGAAATGGTTTAATGAATGTTTTACGCCGTTAAATTTCTTTAATTAGGTATAAGAATCAATCTGATATGGTGCAATTTATCAAATATTGTTTGTGCATAATTAAGCGAAACATATTTTTATCAGTGACGTCGAGGTCATAAATTAACGCATATCATAAGTAACTAAAAGATATATCTAGGTAAAATAGTTATTGAAAACTTATTTTTTGAAAATTTACCAACATGAGAACACGCGTAAATATCTACCTGTTGTACTTCATACTGTCATTTGTATGTAGTGTTGTGTATGGCTTTGGTAAGTAATAATAAAACTCGTTTTGTAAATTTGCAAAATGTAAACATATTGTGTTTTCTAAAAATTATTTTAGACTGGCCGTTTTTAAAGAAATCTGTCAATTCGGAAGAAAGTTGGCAAGGAAAGTGGTTTCCTCAATCGCCTGATAAGAAAATTGATGATAATCCAGTAGTTGAAGATCGAGGCAGAGGGGATCTTGAACACTTAAGTGATCCTAAACATGGTATCAAAATGGGTGTAGTTGATCCAAAGTGTGATGATGGTAAAGTATGTAATTGTATATTTAAATTTTTTGTACTTTTATTTAAATTATCAACCTTTTACTAGGTTAATATAACCTTAGACTGGGATGATTCACCAACTAATTATACATGTTACGAAGATAAACATAAATACTTACCTAATTCAGATGTACATCCCATTTTTCATTGTGATTCAATACCAGCAGGATATTCGGTAAGTTTTTGTCAATTCAGTTATTATTATTTCAACAGTGTGCTGTTACCAAATTAATTTATAATTTATTCCTAGTACCTACCTATTTGATTATTTTTAAACATGACAATAACCCATCTGTTATTGTTTTTTTTTCTCTTGGTAATAGGGCAATGAAAACTCTTTCGATGATCATATACCTACCCTGAATCAGAACAAACTATAATCTGAAATTTGTTGGAAAGGTGATATTAATAGTCCAAGTGCCAGTTGTAAATAAAGTTGATGAGAGGATATGAGAAGTCCTAATCATTAAAATTAATTCACTGGTCGCTACCAAATTTATAATTTTTTTAACCCTCAAATAAACAAATGCAATCACCAAGTTTTTAAAATGAATTTAACTTTATGAACATGGACATCAAGTCTGGCAGATCACAGTGTTTCGAAGATAGACAAACTAAAGGTACGTTTACATCTGACACTTTTGTCCGACATATGTGTCAAGTGTCGGGACATAAATAGCTCTGATCGTTTACATTCAGATAGAAATTACTTGAGATTTATATCACCAATATGTGTATGAAATGCTCGATGTTCTGAAAGTTTGCAATAAATATATGAACCGTTTACATCTGTATATACTAAATTTATTATACTTATGTCGTATACATTTCTTTCTACAACTCTTTTACTATCCAATTGATTTAATTTTTTTTTCTAATAATAATAAGCGTTTTCTTTTTGCTACATTTGCAATTTTATAAAAATACAATAAACTCCGTCTATTTCTTTCTAATGTTTCGTATATGGACGTTTGTAATGTTAACGCAACACTCCAAATGAAATTTTTTTTAAGTATGTTGTGTCTAATTCATGTCTGTTTTTATAACTTGTGTGTGATTTTATATAGTGTGAAACTAAATGTAGCATATTTTTTCTATTTAAATTCAATCCTTATTTTATCAAAATTACAGCCTGAATTTATTGAATTTTGAATACTATTACATGGGTAACAGAAACGTCGTTAAAAAAATTACTCTTACAAATAAAAATTTTAATTTTTATCTGGAATGTCTCTGGAAAGATCAAAAAATTTTACTGTTGATATAAAAAGTCAAAAACTTATATAGTTTCGAAAAAACGTGATTATAAATTAGAGCGTTGCGTTTACGCAACGTTAAATTTTTTTATGTTCTGATATATTATTTAATATTTTTTTTGTATTATTAAACAGTTTCAGTTAATGTTAATAAAAATATCAAAACAAAAAAATTTAATTTGTAGTTTTGTAGTGGTTTTAAATGGGTTAATAAAACGAAATATCTTCCAGACACTTTTATAAAAGTAGACGAATACTCAACTAATGCTATTTATTTCATGCAAGTTGGAACTCAAAAATAATTAGCGTTTACATCTAACCATATACATGTGTCGATATAAATTGCCGACACATGAAACATATATGTCCGACAGAAATTCTCCACCGTTTATATTAACTACAATTAGTGTCTGACATATATATCAAGCAATAAGTGTCAGATCTAAACGTACCTTAATGGTGAATCAAAATTAGTTCTAACTAACTCGAACAGTCGACTACCAAAATGAAATTGACTCCAAATGATTCATTAATTTGTGTAGTTAATTTATTTTTCCTAAAAAACTACTGGCAGTCAGCAATCTTTACCTAGCAGACGCACAGTTTTACTATCCATTTTTTTTTTTCTAGAGTCCTTTGACTTTGAAAGCATATTGCTCGTAAACTACCAAACGAAATTAAATATTTTCAAAACGAGTAAATAGTAAATCTATAGTATGAGCAAAAAGTAACTCCATCAAAGGTGCCTTTGGAATTTTTAACTCCTGCATATTATAAAACCAGAAAGTTATATCAAATTAATAATTGTCACTGTCAAAGGACTCTGATTATTTTGTATAATTTTCTGGCATTATAATACACGAGTTCAAAATTTCAAATGCACCTTTGATGGAGTTTGTAAGGTTTGATAGATTTAAGGAATTTGAGGCTGTAGAAAAATATGATGAAAATGTAAAAAAATTATTGCAGTTGATAGATTTTAATGTATTTCCTAGAAAATCTTTAATGTTTAGGAAGTTTGTTTATGAATAAATTGCATTTAAAAATAACACGCGGTCTTACGCAAAATGGTAAGTTGTTGATACATTTATTATAATAACTTTATAAAAAATGATTTATTTATAATTTGACACCAAAACATTACACGTAAAAACGTTGTAAGATTGTGCCGTTAAAGTTTCAGATTTGTTAGGAGGATAGTTTTGTCAAAAAATAAATTAATACGAAGAATTTGTCGATTGAACGCTTGATACAGCTCACTTGGTAACAACGTCCCATTGCAACAAATGAGTGGGAAACTTAAATGCTTTATACCGGGTGGGGCAATAGTGTGGGGAAGTCTGATAGCTCCTAAACGGTAACAGCTAGAAAAATCTTTCTAATATGGATGTAAACAGTGGATAGAGGCGCATCAGAGAAATTATTTTCAAATATACAGGGTGTTGCAGAAAAGTGTGGCACGCTTAAGGTAATTTTTTTTAAATAGAATGCTCCAAATATTTTTGCATATTTAGCACCTCTCTTGGCAGGTTTATTCATATCTAAAATTTTAGCGCCATCTAATGACCGGTTTAAAAGTTATAAATTTTTTAAAAAAAATTGAGTTTTACATTATCCCTATTAACAGTTTACCACTTTCACGGCCGCAACTGTGAAGACGAATTTATGTAGGGATTTTGTTGCAGGGGCTTGTAGGGTGCTCTTCTTTAAAGAAAATGGACCCACCATGTACAGGATGTTCAAAATTAATTTTTAAATTTAGAGAACTTCAAAGCTAAAATTCACAACTTTTTCAAATGGAACACCCTGTATATTTTGTACTTTTGTGATGCAGAATTAAATAACGAACATTTTTTGTATGTACGTGTCTATAGCTATCTGTAACCACTTTTAATTTATTGCAAGCAAACAATTTCTTTCCGACTCGCCCAAAACAAAAGTCATGTCTACAAGTTCTTCATTACTAAAATTCATTTTGAAAACCTAAAACACCTACTAGAACTAAACACTGATGGTCGATAACTGCGAGAAATGTACGTTTTGCATACGTGCACAACAATTGCTAGATGCTTTAATGTTTTGTTGAACAAAAACAAACAACACACTTGACAACTAAATAAATAATTGTTTTTAATTGTGGACTTCTTGCAGCTTTTTTTCAATAAATCAAAAGTGGTTACAGATAGCTATAGGGACGTACATACAAAAAATGTTTGTTATTTAATTCTGCATCACAAAGGTACAAAATATACAGGGTGTTCCATTTGAAAAAGTTGTGAATTTTAGCTTTGAAGTTCTCTAAATTTAAAAATTAATTTTGAACACCCTGTATATGGTGGGTCCATTTTCTTTTAAAGAAGAGCACCCTACAAGTCCCTGCAACAAAATCCCTACTTAAATTCGTCTTCACAGTTGCGGCCATGAAAGCGGTAAACTGTTAAGTGGGATAATGTAAAACTCAATTTTTTTGAAAAAAAATTTATAACTTCTAAACCGGTCATTAGATGGCGCTAAAATTTTAGATATGAATAAACCTGCCAAGAGAGGTGTTAAATATGCAAAAATATTTGGGGCATTCTATTTAAAAAAAATTACCTTAAGCGTGCCACCCTTTTCTGTAACACCTTGAATAATTGAAAATAATTTCTCTAGATGCCCCTCTGTCCACTGTTTACATCCGTATTAGAACGATTTTTCTAGCTGTTACCGTTTAGGAGCTATCGGACTTCCCCACACTATTGCCCCACCCGGTATAGGTACATGCAGAACCACTGACCGCTCATAATTTACATCTCGAAAAGAAAATCAGTTGTATTAAATAAAAAGATACGTAATTCAGAAATTTTCTGCTGCTACGTTTTAAATGAATCTGAATAAATAGTGTTTCTTGAAATATAATCAAATTAAAAGATTAATTTAAAGTTTCACAAGGTTTATTAGTTTATCTTAACCTGACAATATTGTTTCGACATTAAAATGTCATTATCAAAGGTAGATAAGATTGATAAACAAACACGTTGCTAAGGATAAATACATACAGAAAATAGTGTTTCATCCATTGTTTTAATATACATATATTTCCAATATTTGCAAAGATAACCTCAAAACTTCAGTCAAAGTCATTTACTGCATTAACTTGTTTTCAACAGAACAATAAACGAAATACTGGTGCCAACTTAAGGCAACGTTGTCACTTTTTTACTACTCTAGAAACGTATAATTTATTTATATTTTAGTGCGATTTCTTTATTTTTTAGTGTTTACATAGTAACATTATTTTATTTTTATTAATAAAAAAGTAAACTTGAATGAAATTTCTGCTTAGAAGAATTGTTTCTTTTGTTCATTTTTTCGCGTTCTTAAGTTTGGACTAGACAGTTAAAAGTTAATCTCTGACTTTGAAAAGACTAATAATAATTAATTAAAAACACATATAAATAATAACTAAACTGATTTTACATGCATTCTAATAAAACTAGTATCGTTTGAGCCATTATTTGAAGCAAGACTATGCAATTAATTATATTTATCAAAATAGCACAGCTCCATAACTTTTGGTTCAGACTATCCCACTAACCTTAAATGAATAGAAGCTCGATTATCACTTACAACATTTATTACACGAACTAGTAGTAAACTTAACAATTACAATGTCCACTCTAAAATGCAACCCAATATAAGAACTTTCCCGCTTATTCTAAAGGAACCTGCGCAATAAATCACATTATCACCCCTTTAAGAAAATAAACGTGTATGTTTATTAAATTATAAAATATAACAGCAAAAATAATTAAATTATTCTATCAATTATTACATAAAAATATAACTATAACAAAATTTCGATTTATGAAATAAAAATTATTACATGATTTTACAACTAAACCTTTCTACTTCTTAAATTATACCTGTGATTAGAAGTGGAACTAGTACTTGGTATTGGTTCAGGGCTGTTATTGCCTGTTTCAGTATTGCTTATCTCTCTATTATTATTATATTCTGAAACTACAGAAGGCCTTGAACCAATCAACTACTCCTTTTCTCTATAAACCAGTTGCATGATCTTTATACCCTACTTTCTCCCCTACATGAAAACCAGGCTTTACTATATCTCGATAATTCTTTATTTATTTGGACTGTTTAAGTGCAACATTTTGTGAAACATTAGGACGTAACATATCAAATCGAGTTCCTTACTTGTCTACCAAAAAATAGATAAGCTGGGCTTTCATTAGTAGTTCAAGAAGACGTTACTCGATAGACAAATAAAAATCTATCTAGAGCCATATTTACGGGCGTTTTAGCCAAAGTGCGCTTTTAATAGCCTGCTTACAAAGTTTAACAGCATTCTCTGCAGCTCCATTCGAGCTTGGATGATAAGCTGCTGACAAAATATGAGTAAAACCATTTACTTGACTGAAAATTTTAAATTCATCCGATGTCCAAGATGTCCGTACCATTGTCAGTAACTAATATTTGTGGTAGGCGGTACCTACTCTATTCTTTTATAACATAATTTGAAGTTATATTTGACATTTCTACAACTTCAGTAAATTTAGAATACGAGTCAATTATTACCATGTACATTTTATTAGCAATAGGACCTGAAAAATCAGCATGGATCCTTTTCCAAGGTTTATTGGGAAAAGACCATGAGTGTAATGGAACTTTGGCAGGGTTGGATCTAAGTGGAAGTCATTGCTCGCAATTACAAACTTCATCTTCAATGAACTGATCCAGATTTGGCCACCAAAAGTATGATCTTGTTAAATTTGTCATTTTCACCATCTTCTGTACAGCAAAGCTGTCATGATTTCTAAGATCGTGAATGTGTTCATTTCCCAGGTAGTTTCAGAAAAACATATTATTAAGCTTATGGAACTTAAAATTTCTGGCCCCAAAAGGAAATAAAATGCATTTCATGAAAATTAAAGCTAAACCTTAAACGGACTAAGATTCTGCATAAGAATTCTACAAAAGAAACAAACATAATAATTCTTAACAAAAGGTGAGTTCTTAAGTAGGTAAATACCAAAATCAACTTCTAACAAATTTTCAAATAGCCCAGTTTATTACTTGTAATTTCTCAGTACGTCCCCTTAGAGCAGAACTAGCATATGTCCACTTTTTAGCAAAAACGGTTTTTGTAGCCTATGTGTTTTTTGACTAAGCATGCATTTGGGTGCAGAAGTATTGTAAGTCACAAACAAGTAGTTCATTTTTAATACAACAGAATCAAAATATGCTGTAAACACCAAGCATGTCATGTTTAGTGCAGAACTAACCTATGTTTACTTAGAATAGTTTGTCTTACTATGTTATGGACATAAGCTACTTCTGACACAATAAATATTATAATGCGCATGTCACAATTGACAGGATTTAGACATAGACTTGTTCTGTTCTGTGAATAATAAGTTATTTGCATTTAATTGGTTGGACATAGGCTACTTCTAAACACAGAACTAACCTAAGTCCGCCTCCTACTATAGTATGTCCTAATTACAAGTAATTTAATGAATTAGATTAAATTGTCTTTACTGATATTTTTAAAACCCTTTTGGAAGGTAACATTTCAATGTGGTCACAAAAAATATTCTTAAGAAAAAATTTTATTTAAAAAAACCGTCTCCTATAAAATTTGCATATTGTGACTTACTCTAGTTCTGCTCTAAGGGGCTGAGTATTATTAAAAAGAGCCATTTTTTAAATTTTAGGCTGGAAATTCCATGACACAATATTAAAATGTTTACTTATCACTACAAGGAGTTCAAATACAATGATTTACTGTTGGCTACACCTGCAAGTATTACTGCCACTTAGTGGATCCAACACTATGCTCCTCCTATTAGAGTCTCTCATATTTATTCTATATCATGCGACTTATAATCTAAATTCTCCCTCTGTTACTCTTCTATGAAATCCTATAAGCTAACATTAACTGTTCTTACTGTATGTGTATATGATGCCCTTGCATTTTTTAAATATGTAACAATATGCCACCATTTTTTCTACATAAGTCATTTTTCTGGATGCATTGTAAATGGTATAAAAGCGATATTTTTTTTATTCTTAAAAGTGTGATTATTTTTTAAACTTTTTGTAGTCTAATGTTGCCTAGTTTGGGCAAGGGGCGGCATTCAGTGGGGGCCTATAGGTGGAATACTGTTAAATCCGACCCTGATTGTATCCTAAATCCAGTCCTACAAGCTACATTGAAAAACCTCAATGTTTTTTATTTTTTTCTTAACTTCAATTGTAGCAAAAAAATCATATGTTTACTTCGAGCACAAAGCTTTGTTGCTCTTGTGAGATTGCAATCTGATTGGGTCTTAGATTTTGTATGAGTAACAAACTATGATTTTACGCTCTTAATACATAAATCTTTTCACAATAACTTTTTCTAGAAAAGATGCTCTAATTCAAGACATATTACTATAGTTACCTCCATTGGTTAATTTAGTAAATACACTTTTTTTTACAAAAGCAATGTTTTTAATGTTTGTCATAGTCTATTGTTTTACATTACACTACTTTGCATACATCTATTTTATAACTTAATATATCTATTATTTCAGGCACAACATAAATGTATGTTTGAACCTATTTTTTATGAAGACGTCATACCAACTTAGTAAGTAAAAATATTTGGTCCATTCCAAGTTGTTTTAGATTCTGGCTGGCTTTGGCATTCTTTGATGTTAAGATTTAGTTAAACAGATGGTAGAATTTACTTTGTTCTGGAATAACTGTATCTAATGGGGTGATGTATAGATTTTTTTTACCTAACTTGTAAACATATCCAAACACTTAAAATATGTCATACTATATAATTATCATTTCAAAGATAATTTTAATGGCATTTGACTTATCAGCAGACATGGGCTATCAAAAGGTCAACGATCAATAGTACGATAAAATTAGATCAAAAGTGAATACAGGAAAAAGATCAATAGGAAGCAAATTACCTGAAAATTGGTATAGATGTTTGTTTGTTTTAAGAAACCAATGAGTCCCGGGTTGAGGAAAGTGTGCTCCAACCATCATCTTGGAAAAGATGATAGCTAAAATAAAGATTTTTAAATAACTTGGTTTTAGTAGGTTTTATGTAGAGAACGCAACAGGGCATGTTTTATTTAGCTACGAGGTAAGCGCCATAAATTCTCGGCCCGGCAGGCTTCTACAGGTGCCAACATGTTCAAACTAGGTTGCATCATAGTTGAACATGTAAGAGGCCTACACTATATATATATTATAGCTAGAAGCGTAACAGATTTTAGTAGCCACTCAAGCATCGTGACGAGTGCATGAAAATTTCGCAGCTAACGAAAATTGAATACTGCACTGTCATTAAATTTTTAATAAAAGAAGGGCACACGCTTAATCAAATCAAACAACGTTTAAATGGGATTTAAGGTGACTTGTCTCCATATTCCACTGTAAAAAAGTGGTCAAAATGTTTCCATTTGGGGCAAGAATCTGTTGATGAGCGCACCCCGGTCGGCCAATTGAAGCGATAACGCCTCAAAAAGTTACAGTCATTGAAGAAATGATATTAGAAAATCGCCGTTTGAAAGTTAAGGAGTTAGCTGTGATGTCTGACATTTCGGAAACAAGTCTTCACCGAATTCTTCATGAACATTGGCTATGAATAAAATTAGTGCAAGATGGGTACCGCGTTTTCTTTTTACTGTTCAACGTCGCACACTGGTAGAAATTACCGATCTAGGCGTTCAAAAATAGTGTTACTTGTAGTGACCCATTTGTTTGAAATTATAATAACTCACTTTTTAGAGGATCAAATAGCTCGATACCACTCTTTTTATTTTCTTAGAAATGTCAGTGCTCATGCACGAATGAGGTTAACTAGACATATAAACCCTCAGCAAAATTACACCTTTCTCACTCTACTTTTAATTGCAATAACCAACAGTGCCTTTCTGTTTATCAGTAAAGATTTTTCTCTTGAAAGTGTTATTTTCGGATCATCTGAAGGTTAGACTGTTATTCTGTATAACATAATATTTAAATAAAAGCTCCAGTATTTTTTAAATTAGTTTTATTGTTAGCCATTAAAAATAATATTACTATTTGTAATGTGGAAGTTTTGACTAAGCTTACATTGTTTGGCAATAACTTGCAATATCTTTTTCTATTTTTATCCGATAGTATATTTATTTGACTCTTCGGGGGTGTATAAGCACTTGTCATAATATGTCATAAATATTTTGTATGACTTCTTTTAACTCGGACCAGTGGAATCGCGCAGTGGGAGTTGGTGAATGTGTGTCGAGATGAAGCCAACAAGAAAAATAGATTCAACGCGATTTATTCATACAAAGAAGTTTCACATGGACAATTTAGCGGAAACAATAGAAGACATTTTAAGAAAACAATGAACATATGCAAGCAAATAGGCCAGAAGTGACATGAATGCCATTCAAGTCTATGTAATCTTAAAAGTAAGTGAACGCATTGGCTTGAAGACTATTTTTCATGTTTAAAAACTGAATTCAACAAATTCCGAATACGCCGACCTCAAGCAAAGCAATCGAAAGACTACGGACGAATTTTTCCGAATAATCTCAGGTTAAAAAAAGTCGAAGAATACAACCGTTAATGGGGGTAAGCACAGAAGAGCTAAGTTTTACTATGAAAGTCAGTTTACGGACTGCAGCAGGCATGGTGAAGAAGATTTCAGGGTCTGCAAAGGAAGCTCATCAGTTAAGAAAGTCAATTTCGCAAAGTGTTAGAATCCCAACCAAACTTTCGCCAGACCAGGCTTTAGCTTCATTTATCCAAAAAGACTTACGAACGACCAATATATAGTAATACATGATGAAACAAAAAAAAACAGAATGCAGACATAATATAGCCCATCTACGATGACTTATTGTTAGCTAAAAAGCATTGTTATCCTGAAAATATCATAGTGACTGATGTTTCAGACGCGGATTCAAAATTCAAGACATCTGTAAGAGCAATACGTAAAAGTGACAGGTTCTGCGATGACACGTTTTATTGCCAAATAACCTATATTACCAAATTACTATACTTTACCCTACTAGGTCCTTCTTATAAGTAATAATTGCTTTACAAGTATTTGTGAACTATTTTACACGAAATAATATTGTTAGTTACTAAATAATCTACTAATAAATTAGAGATAACAATCAAAGGTAGATATTATTTATTTTTCGACATCATATCTCATGAAACTGAGATCCAATAACGTTTTATTGTGAAAATACCCCGACACTTAATTTTGAACGACTAGATCGGTGATCTCTACCACTGTGCGTCGCGTCGAATGTGCGTGCTCGTTTTTAAACTTGCGTGGAGACGACCCAAAGCCGATTTTAGAGTCCAGTGTCACAGGAGATGAAACAATGGTTCTGTATTATGATCTTCTATCCAAAAGGGAATCGATGGAATGGCGGCGACCCGATGAACCTCGTCCCAAGAAGGCGAAAGTCGTTCAATAGACAAAGTTATGGCAATAATATTCTGGGATTGTGACGGCATTTTACTGATTGATTTTAAAGAATGCAATACAACTGTTAACAGTACATATTATGCGTCTTTATTGCATAAATTGAGAAAGAATATTCGTGAAAAACGTCGAGCAAAATTGACAAGAGGTGTTCGATTATTACACGATAATGCACCCGTTCATACTGCCGCAATTTCACAAGCTGCCAATGCGGCTTTGAAGCATTGGATCATCCACCGTACAGTACGGATATGGCTCCTAGTGACTATTATTTATTTTTCAATTTAAAGAGACCTTAGGGGACGTCGTTTTAAGGATGAGAACGAGTTGCAAGCAGCTGTAATTGAACATTTTGAAGGAAAAACTTCAGATTATTTTTACAAGGGCATTGAATTATTAATTCCACGTTGTAATGAGTGTATTGACATTAGGGGAGATTATATTGAAAAGTAAAAAGTATTATATTTTACCAAGTTTATTTTTTCTATATCAGGCCGAGAATTTATGGCGCTTACCTCGTACAACAAGCTGGATGTATGCAAGCTAATTCTTTGCTGTATATCTCACAAACGGTTCGCTGCACGTAAAAAAATGAATAGAACCTTTTTGTCGCAAATTTAATTGTCTTTTATTTTTATACTAGCCTTAATTCACCCCCAAGCCATAGAAAATGAGATATTCACAACCTAAATTTTGACCTTTAATACCTTTTTACACCAGTGCGATCTCACTGTCAATATTTAAAGTATTACTTAAAACAATAAAACAAAGCAATTAAAACGAAAAAAAAAGATTTGGGAATGTTTTGGAACAATAACCTTAAAGTAAACTGGACTATTACTGTACTATTGATTCTTGACCTTTTCATAATCCATTTCTGCCAACGAGTCATATATATTGGAAAGTATAGTCCAGTGCAATTTTAAGCTCACTTCTTTGGCTTCAGAGTCATATAGATCGAAATTGTTAAATAATCCCTAATAAAATAACAAAGAGTTCAGCATACGCTGTAGAAGTAGCTAAGAAGTCCGTATTTTCAAGAAAGTGTAGTCATTTATTTGTTATTTTATTGTGACTTATTTGGTAACAGCTACCCATTTGACTTTCAAGTCAAACAAAGGAATTAAAATTTGTAATGGTCTACAGTTAAAATTATCATGATTTTATTATTAATATGTGCGGATATTAATTTCCAAACAATAACAATCTGAATCTAAAATAATTTGGAATAGGTCATATGAATTTAAATGATTTTTCACTGATTGTGACTTATAATTTCAGTGGATCCCACAGACCATTATGGGCAAGATGGGGGGAATATTTATATCTTCCAAGGCAACGATGGCTACACAACCTCGAGCATGGAGGTGTTGCAATGCTATACCACCCATGTGCAAACAAAGTAGAAGTAGAATTATTAAGGAAATTAGTTAAAGGATGTATATATAGACATGTTATTACACCTTACAATTTATTACCACCTGAACGAGTAAGTTGTAAAAACATGTCATTCGCTGGAACAAAAGGTACATAAAGTGCAATCTTATTTGGCAGTTACAAAGTTAACCTCAGGTAAAATGACAGGCTGAACTGATATCACAGACCACATATTCAAGAAACGAGTGACCAAAAACATTTTCAAATGTTATATACTTACAATAACCTAAACATTTCACTTCTGAACAGAAAACAAAAGTTTTATATACAGTAGGTTTCGGTTATTTGAATCACTGGTTATTTGCATCAGCCTCTTATATGAATCAAAGTATGAAAATCAAATCCCTATTATTAAATGCAAATTTTTTCGTTTATTGGAATCACTTAATTCTGTCTCTGCCGGATTCTTGCATCATGAACCAAAAAAGTAATACTCCTATCTCCTAACATACAAAGCTTCTTTTGTACATGCTAACCAGCTTTTTACTACCTACTGTAATGCTTGGGGTTGAGATTTTCCATTTGCCTACATTACCTGAACACATTTAATAATTATGGGACTATAACGGATCTTTATCCCTTTTTGGAATAATCTTGTTTCTAATTAAACGGTAAACAGGTTTTGCATGAATGTCAGTTTAAGCTGTCTTTTTGTGCATATCGACCATAAATACATACTACCTACTATTATGACTCTCACAGATTCCTTTAAACATTCAATTTAATATTAAAAAATATTGTAATAAATATATAAGAAAATTATTACCCCCAACTGGGAGTTGAACCCAGAACCCTCTGCTTTCCGGACAGAGTTTCTACCACTGAGCTATCTGAGATGCTTACCATCGGAAATAACAATTCTTTTATATAAGGTGGAAATATATATGACCAAATTATGTATACTAATTAAATTGCATTATTAAGTTAGTTGTTCGACATTTTGCGCCTCATTAAATCAACTATCAAATTATAATTAGAATTTGAAAATCTATCATCCTACAACAGGAAATTAATAATACTATTATAAAGGAATCTGGTGCAATCCCCAAACACCAATAAAATGATGGAAGTTGCCTCTAAATAGCTTTTCTAATGAATTTGACAGCTGTCAACTGTAGAAAGTCACTTTTGACACACTGGAATTTGGTTCAGCGACCCCAAAAACCAATAAAACGTTGAAAATTGCGTCTAAATAACTTTTTCTAATAAATTTGACAGATCGGACGACAGCTGTCATTTGTCAAAAGTCATCTTTTACACCGAATTCGTGTTTGCAACCAATAAAATGATGAAAATCGTGTCTAAATAGCTTTTTTAATGTATTTGACAGCTTTGATGACAGCTGTCATCTGTCAAAAGTCATTTTTGACACAGATTTCGTGTTCAGTGACCCTAAAAACTATAACGTACAAGTTTTCAAGTCAAAACATTGAAAATTCAAAAAGATATGTCTTATGTTCTTTAAAAACACTAAAATCCCACTTCAAATACATTTATCTACGATCATACAAAAAGTGACTACTTTTTACACTGATTTTCGTGTAAAAGCTTAATGTTTATTGAGCTAGTGTTACAAAATTTTTAGTGCACCCTAATATCAACAAGAGATGTATGATAAATGATTTATGAATATTTTACAAACTGGCTTCTAAACAACTTAACACATAAAAATCTAAGTATGCTAATATATGTACATGACATAAGTGACAAATTTAAGAAAATATATCAAATACAATGAATACTTTAGTAAAGCGTTATGATCGTAGATAAAACGTAACATACACGTGTAAAAAGTCTCTTCATTGCACTCACAACCATTAAGACACTTTCTCGTACTTCGCTCATATGTTAAACCATTCGCACAATAAAGAATGGCTTTTTACACTTGTATCTTAAATATCCATTAAAAGTTCAACTTTTTACCTGCATGGGTTATTCTTGTTTAAAAGCTTTTATAGTTTGGCAATCTTATTTTTTTCAGCAAATTAAACCATATTTTGGGGTGACATCAATAAAATTATGATTTTCCCAAAGTAACGACCACCCTAGTACACACAAAATACAAGGGTCCAGGTCATCACCGAGAAAGACAACTAACTATAAACCAAAACCGAGAAACCATAACCGAGAAACCACAACCGAGAAACCATAACAGAGACACCACAACAGAGAAAACCAAAGCCGAGAATGGAAACTACCGAGAATAACAAATTCCGAAAATGCATCCATGCATATTGCATATGAAGTAATAATTATTTAATTAATTAATGTTAGAATATTAACACTCACCCGGCATATATTGGAGTCTGTTTCTGTTAGATCTATCAAACTTACTAACTTATAACCTAACCTCCACTGCATAGCGTGCCCTGTTAGAATTAATCTCTCTCCCAGTCGCCACATTAACTATTGGAATCTGTTCCTGTTAGATCTATCAAACTGACTAACTTATAACTTAACCTTCGCTGCATAGCATTTCCTTTATGTAGTTGGTCTTTCTCTGTCCTTCCCCGCCCTATTATTCTGCTCTGTCTCTTTTAGATCCATCAAAGTTACTAACTTTTAATTATTACTTCATGCATTCTCGGTAGTTTCCATTCTCGGCTTTGGTTTTCTCGGTTGGGTTTCTCGGTTATGGTTTTTCGGTTATGGTTTCTCGATTATGTTTTCTTGGTTGTGGTTTCTCGGTTTTGGTTTCTTGGTAGTTGTCTGTATCGGTGTTGTATTTCTCAGTGATAACCGGATATGGAAATAATAATAATAATAGGTCCCATTATTCCCTTAAGGGACATAGGGATATGGAAATACAAAATTAACTATTTCCGGTAAGTTGAACCAAAAAAATAGTTCAGTTTTTTGAAGATGACTTTTGGTAAGTTGCATGTGCCAGTGAAAAAAAATAAAAAAGGTGGAATAACAAAGTAGACGAATTCTGTTGGACAGTGTTCAAAATTTACATAAGAAATTTGTTGAAGAGAATAAATGCAATATTTCGCTGTCTTTTTCCCAAGCAAGGCCATTTGAGGTTACCTTCCCTAAACAAACTGATAGAGTTACCTGTGCCTGTACATAATACTCGAATAATCATCTGAAGGTAACAACTCTTAAAAGGATGTACGTCAACAAAGAACTTACTGTTAAGTTTAGCAACTGTTGTATATTAACTTTTGACTTAAAAAAATCTTCCAGGGGCTCTTTAATTTACTGTTTATTGTTTCTAGCATTATATGGTGGAACTCCATAATCATGAAATAAATAAAACAGATTATTAAAAGTTTTTCAAGTTTATTATAATCTACCTGACAATTATTTTGGCAGCTAAGCTGTCATTATCAAAGGTAATATAAATATAAACACACACATTAAGGTAAATACAAAAAAATAAATAACTAGATAAAAAATAAAAATAATAATCTAAATAAAATAAATAAAATTAAAAAAATAATTAAAAATTAAAAAAAAAATAAACTTGTGAACTACTAATCTGTTTTACTATTTCATCCTTAATTTACATTGACTCAATATTCAGTTTTAATTATTTTAAATATTTGAAATATAAACAAAGGTAGATTAGTCCAATAAATAAAATGGTAAACAAAAGTAGAGTAGATTCAAGAAATTATTATAACACTTAGCAAATTAAATAAAATAGTTTTTCCACACCGATTTCCAGAAACTTAGATTTTCCTCTTCTGCAAAAAAGTGAGGAAATGTCATTTTCCCTCTCTAGTTAGGAAAAATGCAAAATAGTGCGAAAACGCCGAAAAGTAAACAATGCCCTATCTCTATGGCAATAAATAATAATTATATTATGTTTCTATGATTGACAAATTGTGTAATTTACATTTATACAATTTAGTTAAGTTTAGGTTTGAGTAGGTTTATGTTAGGGTAGGTTTAGCTTAGGTTAGGTTAGGTTGAGAAAAATCCGAATTTACTTTTGCATAGCGTTTTGCTTAGGTAGTGGTGTTTCTGTGGAGGTTGGGTTGGTAGCAACCAATTTTGGAGGCTTACGGCGGTTTGGCCTAAAAATACCGATTCTTAGTATGTAAATCATTTTTGAGGCGAACTCTGCAAAGGCCCCAAATTTGGAGATCAAAAGAAAAAAGAAGCTCAATCTCCATGGAAATGAATAATAACTATATTAAGTTTCTATGATTGCCAAATTTTGTAATTTACAATTACACAATTTAGTTAGGTTTGATTAGGTTAGGTTAGGTTGAAAAAATTGAATTTGCTTTGCATAGCGTTTTGGTTAGGTAGTAGCGTTTTTGTAGCGGTTAGGTTAATAATAACCGGTTTTGGAAGCTTAGGGGCGTTTGCGCCTAAAAAATGATTTACATATTCGGAATCTGAACAAAATATGTTTGGTAGGGGGAATTTTTTAATTGTTTCAAATTTCATTATTGTCAAATCAAATTATTTTTACATAGCTTAAAAGGGTCAAAGCTTTTTGCATCTTTTTGAAGCATAAGTGCTCGAGCACTACGTGTGCGTTTAACTGTTACATTCGCAAATGTCATTTTGAAAGTGGTGAGTTTAAAAAATTATTTTTCTGGACGTTTCCGTTGCGACGTTTTTAATTACGTCATCAGAATCTACGTAGGTTCAATGGTAGGAGTTTGCTTCGCCAGTCGTTAAGTGATACGGAAACATCGGTTTGACTAACGCGTGTCCACAACGCGGGGCCGGGTTCCGGGGAACGCGCTGAACCCGCCTCGCGCCGGCCCTGTAGATAACTAATAAATGATATAAAACAAACCAGTTGAGAATGCGCAGAGCTAGCATTGCCATGACGAACAAAAACAACTGTATACTTAATAAACTAATTTATTTTTGAAAACTAATGTTGACGTAACACATTAGTTGTCATAAAAACTAAAATTCTAAGTCCTAAAATTTTTCGTTAAAAAAAAATGTTTTTTTTCGTAAATTTTAAAAAATACAAAATTTTTCATTTTTCAAAAATTTACCGAAATTTTCGGTGGTCATTTTGACCACTTTTCCGAAGAAAAAAATGTTTCAACCAAAAGTTTCGTTTCAAAAGAAAAATTCAAAAAATTCAACAGGGAAAAAGGCGACAGACTTCACGAATTCAGAGACGAACTTTTTGTTCGTCGAAAAGTATAACATAGAGGGAAGTGCAAGTACCAGTAGATGGTTCATATTTATAAAAATAAGTGAAATAATGGTTTACAATAAACAAATATCGGACTAAATATATAACCACAAATAAAGAAATCTAGTTATAATCAGGTAGTACTTGTATACCAAAACAATACCTTGATATAGAGCAATAAAATAATCGACTTGCACATAAGTCCAATGAATATAAAACTATCCTCGTATAGATAACAAATATATCTATCAATAAAGTGGTAACCACCATAATTGATCTACGTACATTTATTTAAACAACAGAATATAAGGGTTGTCCCAGAAAGTTTTGCAGTTTTTGTACGCATGAATACATATTTATATTATAACCACAATTTCTTTGTTCAAATATAGGTGTGATTAGTAATGCATATGCTTCAATTAAAAACCATGTTGTGATGGCTGACCCTGCTCAGTCGTAAGTACGAGTTACTCTACCAAGTCCATAATTCTATACAGTAGTCAAGAATGAGAATGTACCAAATAATCTGAGACAAATTGCAATAGAAGAGTTTAGATCGAAGGTACTCGTTTGGCAGGTTACCTCTGTGTGTGGTCTTCACAGTAAACCACTGTTTGCACAAAGCACAATCAATCGCGAAATTCATCACTAAATATTTGCTAAACATTGCTGTCAGTAAGTGCAAGAATAATTACTACCATTGTACCAAATCATACTAAAGTAACTTGCTTTGAGCAGACCTAGTAACGGCACTAGAAAATGGTTAGAAAACCATAATATCCATTACGTCCCAAAAAAATAGAACCCACCCACCACACCAGAATTTTGCTCATTTGAGAGGTACTGGGCCCTAATAAAAAATATATTAAGGCAACCAATTCGCTTCAAGAATTTTCCTCAAAGAGGATAGCAGCAAAAAGGTGAAAAACCGAAGTGCGCAAAAATTAATGAGAGGTGTCAAAAGAAAAGTTCCATTGTTTAGTAGAAAACTATTGGTAAGATTATACGAGTACTGATGTTTATTACTCAATTAAAGTGCATAATTATAATTACTGACACACTCTTGAATAATTTGAAGATTACAAAATATTATAGTGTGGAGACACTTATTATATTATCCTTTTAGGATAATATGTCATGAAAAAAATGTTGTGCCTAGAAAGAGAAGAAAGTGCTTTTCACTTTTGCTTAAATGTTTTGCTCGATGACACTAAGAGGCACACTTCTATTGGCAAATCTTCGAATATAGGTCTAGAAAACATGCACAGTTAATGATGCAATTAATAAAGTTGCAATTTCATTATCTGTGACCGCACTTGATGTATCTTTTCTTCTAACAGGTCACACGTCTACTTATTTTATAAATTATACTGTATTATAAATTTTTTTTTGTTTTAGCCACTTGCATTAGTTGCTTGGGGTAATCGATTAGAAATGTCCAAAGTGGTGCCAAGAATTGTAGAGGAATTTATAACAAGTTGTGCTCTCAGGGGTCCTGAACAAAAGCCTGATGATGGTCAATTTAGTCATGGATTAAAAGAACCATCTGTAATAGTATCTGATCAAGATGATAACAATCTGTGTCCAAATTCTAACTAAGTATTATGAATGTAAGAAAAACCAAGACTTAAGATTTAAATGTGTATTACTGTGTCAATTAAGCTCTCATATTTATTTATGAATCTCTAATTCAAACTAAAATAAAATATATTTACTGCTCTTAAATTGTGGTTATTGACTATGGCGTTTGTAATAATCTGTGGAGAAAAGTAGCTCAGATAGGCTATAATGTACTTTTGGGCTATCATTTGATTATGCCCCCCTAGAATTATATTAATATATTTTTCTGACTATAGAGGGCATGGGAAGTCGTTTAAAAATGGTTCCATCTACCGGAAATGAAAAACAAGGAAGTTGTGAATAAAATAACAAATGGGTCAATTTAGATGTAAATGATGAATGTTTGGTCCATTTTCTTGGTTGACAGCTTTGTTTTAGGTTATGTTAGGTTAACCCAAGTAGCAAAATCTGTCTATACCAGGAAAAGATTGCGCACACATGTTAATAAAAATATAGGTGATATTATTGATGAAATGTAAGCACGTGCACGCAGTCTCCATTTGGTATAGACAGATTTTGTTACTTGGGAAGTCAGTCAATCGTCTATATAGTCGGAAAATATATTAATATACTAAATATTCCAGGGGGGCAGAATCAAATTTTTGCCGTACTTTTGAAGTAGTTATAGTTTTATTTTGTAATTATAGAATTCAAGGTAAGCATTTTGACAACAGTGTACTAGCAACTACTAATAGTCAAATCTTATGGTTAGATATCCTTAGACTTAGGGGATAAGTGTCTGTCATTTATGTGATTGTGATTTGATTTAAAAAACATTAGTGAGAAAATATTTTCAATAATAATTATTTATGTAATAAGGCTGCAAAATAGTACAAAATTTGCAAACATCCCAATGCCAAAAAAGTCACTTTGTGGTCATGCTACATATTTTGTTTTTTCATAAGCTCACTAAAATTGGAAAAAAATAAAAAATCAATGATTCAGATTTTTGAATTACATAATAGGCATCTACGAAAATTCTATCGGATATACAGCTGATTTAAAATAAATCAAGGGCAGTAAGTATTCCATAGTGTAAATGTTGCTTTTTATTTTCCTTGAAATTTAATAAATTTAATGTAGTTAACTATGAAAATATAATTTAAAGTCTGGTTCACACGTTGTTAAAAATGCAAAAGTCACTCTCAAGACTTATGTCCTAGATTTATTTGAAATCAGCTGTACATATACCAAAAGCGTTCTAAAACCGTATCAATGGTGCTCTACTGGTGTTCTTAAAGTAGCAGGTTATACCCATTTCATATACCAGACCCATAATTCATGAATCGAGATCTATAGTCGGTAGATAGAAATGTACTGGTAAACATAACCTAAAATTGAAACTTCTTTACATGTTTTCATTCTCCACAGCACATATGAATAACATATCAGGGATATATTCTGTTTGTGGTATACAAGGAAACTTAAACACTATCGTAAAAACATCTTAATGAACACACGTGTGGTTTTGTAGGTTATGTTGTTATGTACCGTAACAGTTCCATCTACCTTATGTATCAGCTGTTTACTGGGCTGGGGATGTGGATATAGATACTATACAATCCAATTTTCGTGAACTCCTCCTGTGTTAAGAATTCAGTTATTGAAACTGTTCAAATATTGATTAGTAACCATGTCATGGCAAGCATTTCCTAAGTTTTATAAAAAAAATGTTAGCTCTTGAAACTGTTGCTATAACTTTAGTGGCCTTGTTCAGAAAATATTCATTAGCAGACTGTTTTTAGCCTGCAAAATATGTATAAAAAAATTTTTACTTTCCATATTTTAGTTGTGATTATTAAATCTTAGGGATTTTTTTTATTAACAAATTTGTCAACCTAGATTTATCCCCCCAAGAGTGAAAAAAAGAAATTTTATCCATGAGTTTCATACAATATTTTTCCTACAACTGTCTGCAATTAAAAAAAAACAAAATTGATAAATTGCATTTTTAGGGATTATTAATATCAATTTCTGACTCAAGCAATTTACTTTCTGAGTGATTTAGATATACTGTTTCATGTGCACTGTTGCTGGTGGCTATTATAATACTAGGCTAATAGTTTTGAGTATTTACCTATATCCACATTATTATTAATAATTAACATTGCCTTTAACTTTGAATAATTGGACCATAACGTTGAAGATTTAAAATTTTTTGATTTTTCCTCTAAAAAATGTGTTAAACTCTTCTAGGTAAATTTCCTGGCAATAAGTTAAGCGTTACCACATTTGTGTTCAGAATCTTCCTCAATTTTTTATATGGAATAAGTAAATTTCAAAACTAACTTACACAAAACAAAATATTTGCCGTTTCTAAAGCCAAGATTGTGAGAAAGTTTTAATTGTTTTCAATGCACTCTTATGATTCGGCTATTTCGGTGTATGTATTTGTATAACGCCAGAGTGATGACACGCTGTGGTACTTTTTTTTAACGCTTCTTACTTTTTTCCACTATTACCATAAACAGATGGTTTACACATCAAAAATAGTGAAAAATAGTACAGTTTTCTTAACAGTCTTAGAAAAAAATAATACTTCCATTTTTGCAAAAATCAGTTATGCATTGGAACAATGAAGGGAAACTATTTGTTACCTAAATGTCATTTTAAAGGTTAGATTGAACTGATTGACTTTGTATTATACTAGGTCGAGTCAAAAGTTTTCGCCACTTTTTGACTAATGCCGGCACTAAAGAGACTAGTACCGTGTCCAAATAACATTTATATTCATTTTTGTTTTATTTTTAAAATAAACAATTATTTACTAATAGGGAGAAAACTTTTGAGGCAACCTAGTAACAGATGAAAGTTATAATCGGATGGTACTCTGCAGACAAGATGTGCATAATTTGCACATTCTACGTATGAAATACATTTTGTTCTATCTTACATTCAAAAATACCACAAAACACTTATTGAATTCAATTTTCCAAAATAATTTTGACGTATAAAGCAAATATTTTCGCTGTCATTGAAATATCTTCCTACTGATTTTTAATCATTTCAAGGCATAGCTGTTACGTGCATAAATGGAGGTTTTACTTTCTCTACTTTTTCTGGTTACAATCAACGGCAATCCGTATCCAAAGGCATCATTCGATTCATAATTTTCTTTACAATACTCCTCAAGATCTTTACTTTCAAAAATTAGGGGAGATAATACTAGGGTTTGAAATAAAATGCATGTAAAACTGTAGGTATAGTTTTCTACACAATGTATGGCACGTGTCTTTAGGGCTAAGGCGGATGTTTCCAAAATCTGCTATAGGAAGAACTGTGGTACTTCTTTACTGCGCAATAAAGCACTTTTGGGACTCTGTATAATAGGTCTGTTTGGTATTATCCTGTAGTGCATGTTACATGCTAGTTTTGGTATGATAATTGCAATAACTAAAACACTTGTGTTTTCATTGATGTTAGGTAAGAGAAGAGATAAAAGAAGAGAGGAGAGTGATTTAATCACATCACATCCTAGATTTTTGCCAATATTCACCAAAACTAGGTAGGTACGCAAAACAGGTAGGTAGGTAAGCAGATGCGAAATCATAAAAAGTAAGATTATAGGAAGTTAATGTTAACCAAGTTGAGACAGTTGTTTTTGATAAAAATTGCTAAACATGTATAAACAAACGAGGAACTAACAACAAGTTTTTAATATGCAACAAATATTGTAATATTTATGTACGAGGGCTACTATGAAAATTTTTAATTATTAAAAAACAGTTGCAGTTGGAAAGAAACTTATTTTATTTATGACCACCATAGAAAGTTACACATTACGCACAATCTAGTAACCGTGAAATGACCAATTGCACACATTCTCCAAATTGAATGGTAATGACCGTGAGAAATGATTTCCCACAATCAGTAGTTCTATTAAATGCCATAGATGTCAGCACTTGCAATATTATAATATTTGAAATATAAAATGTTATAAATTTTAGATAAAGGTTAATTTATTTTGTTTAATTAATGTTTTACAGCTAATAAATTAATTATATTTTCAATGCATATACATTTAGAAAAATTATCGGTTCGGCGGGGAATCGAACCACCTGCGGAATGGACCACCTGCGTGCTAAGTTAAACCTCATACTGTTCACCTACCCAGCCGCATTAAAATGATTTAGTTATTTTATTATATGAAGTTACTACAAAATTCTTGTTGAATTAACATAAAATTAATTGTGGAAATAAAGTAGCGGATAAATTCGATAACTTCGTTAAAATTAATTTTTTTACTTTTAATTACTTGATGCTATACTGTACCATTTTCAACTAGTTACGTCATTTGTTTTTAAAGTAATGACATCATCGATATTTTTTTTAAATAACAACCTATATTTTTTATTGTCGATTTCGGTAGTACTTTTTATTCTTTTTTCAACTGTATACAATTTTCAATATGTTACATTTGAAAAAAAATTGAGAAAAACTGCCCTAAAGTTCGAATACTAAAAATTCTTTAAAATTGCAAAATGAATCTAGTCTAGTCTAGTTTAGTGTTTTATTACTTTTTTTGGTGGTCGTAGATAAAGTATAGTGTGTAACACATGCAAAAATGCCAATTTCACTCTCGTGTCAACTTCTTCACACTAATGAGAAATTGGCACTTTTCTGCACTTGTAACACAATGTACTGTTATTACTTTTCAAAATATTCTCCTTCTACAGTAATGCATTTGTTCATTTCTTGTCAGAAAATTCATTTTTTAGAAGGTCCTCTAAAATTTCCAATATTGCTGTATCTGCACTTGGAAATGTATTACCTCACATCACTTTTTTAGCAGTTTGAAAAAGAAAGCAATCACTCAGGTTAGCTAGCTAGCTGAACCCCTGAATCTTATAAAAAACCCAATGTTCTGGCAACATATAATATTCTGGATTAATATGCCATGCTCAAATTTATCGAAAACAGCGACAAAGGCACACTGAGGCTGGGATACCATATTTTTTGGAATTTAAGCTCTCCAGTCATAATCCTATATGCTATTATTAATATGCCATGCAAACCACTTCTTTGAGAGTATGCTTTTAATTTTTTAAACAGTGGTAAAGTTACGTTACAGTACCAGTCAGAAGCATATAACTGTGCAATCTTCCAGTAGAACTACAGCTACAGGTTATAACTATTTTTGTGGGTAATGCTTCATCTTGAAAGACCCAAACACTACTTTATTGTTTTGTTTCGGGGTCATAATTGTATGTCTAGAGTTTGTCAATGTAACTCAGTTGCTTTGAAGCTACCTCATCAAATCTTTTTAACATAAATTTGCATCAGTATGTTTTCTGTACTGGCTGCTTGCAGGTCTGCCAGGGAGCTCTTCATCTTCTAACAGCTCTCAACTTCGCTAAACTATCTAAGACTAACAGTAGATAACGAAGGAACGATATCACCAAAAGCTGTCATTAAAATTGCTTGCTCGTACTTTGCTCATAAGAAATAACTTATTTATTACTGATTACTTATTCCCTACAGTAATTATTACCATAAAGCTGTTTACTGTTGACTTTACATTTTGAAATTGTGAGCTGAAGCACTTGAACTGAAGCAATGCTTGAATGTGCAAAATTCTGAGAAGTTTGTTATGATTTAAAAAAGGTTGTTTAAAGGCAATTTGAATTTTTATCAAATGTTGCTATTAATATCACGTGTAAAACAAAAAAATCTAACTGATGCTACAGAAACTATACAGAATCTTGAATCAAATGTAGCTTCATTAGATGCCAAATCTTTTTGGAGTTTTATTTCATTCATTCATCTTAAAATCAAATAAATTTCTGAACAATAAATCTGTTAATAATAGCTAATCTCTTTACTGGACAATTTTCTGGAGTGTACTGTTGCGAAGATTTAGATGTTATGCTATCTGCAGTACTACAGGTACTTGTTTACGTCCAGGAAAATTAAATGACTTTGGAGTAAGGGAGATTTTATTAAACTTAATAAATGGGGTGTGCCACAAGGGCCAAACTCTAGTCGTCCACTCTGTTTAGTTTAAAAAGTTTAACATTTACATTTGCTGGCAATGCCTTAGTCATCATAATAGGATCTAACATTAGAAAACTTGCTGATTTGTTCTCAACTTTTGCCCAAAACATGAATGGTATATGAGCAGCTACTTAAAACTAAATGCCAATAAAACGGAACTTACTATTTTTAACCGTGTTGATGCAGGTTTTATGTATAACACAGAAACAGTGATTTTATGTTAAGGATTTTAATGATTTTAGGGTAACTTTGTGTCGCTGATTTCGAATATTTCAACAGTTTTGCTAGGTTGGTTCTAGTTTTTGAGTTAATACATACCTCCATTAAAACAAGTAAATGTGCAAAAATATTAATGTTTACCTGAAACATAACTAGAATTCAATTAAAACTGCCTCAGATCATGCAAAATAAAAGCACATAATTAATAATAATTTTTATTTAATATTTCAATAACACAAAAATCAAGTGACAACAAACTGAATTAGATCATTCTAATTAATGACCATTCATTAGAATTGGCATAAACTAACTTCTAAATTATTTTTTATTTAGTAGATAAGCATTTAAAAGCTTACCATCCCAATTTGTAATAAAACGTCAAAAAAGTCTTTGCAGTTAACTTTTTCTTGAGCTTCCTTGCATAAGTTTCATTTTTGACATTTTAAAAAGAAGTGGAAACTAGAAAAGAGACCCGGACACTTCGCCCACCCGTATTTTAGTACCATATCGCCCAACGGAAAGTCCACTTCGCCCAATTTCTGAAATGTAGCACAACACCCAACACGACCATTTCGCCCAACTTTTCACGAGGGATACAACGCCCACCAGGACCACTTCGCCCACTTGTTCACTAGGGACACAACGCCCACCTTTCGTATAGACCCCACAACGCCCAAAACAGGACCACAACGCCCAAAATCGTTCGTTAGAAATCGGCTATTGCACACATAAAGTGTTGAATAATAGTAACGAAGCTGTGTAACTACAATTTAATCAAAATAATATTTTAGGCAAAGTCACGCTATAAAAGTTGAAACGGAAAGGTTAATATTTTTTAATGAAATGCATATCATATTTGGGATAATTTATCCACAACTATTATCTAATATAGTTGTACACCACACGTTTCTTAGTAGTTACATATAAATGAATAAAGCTTGTTTCTATTTTCAAAGGCCTTTAGAAGACGGAAAGGTAACGAAATGAATTAATTCTGAATTTCCTTATTTAGCTGGTTTCTACCATTGGAAATTTACGTTTAGTTTTAGTTTTTCATTGTGTATTCATGTGTATACTTGTTACAAAATCTAAAAATGTGAGATACAAATTAGTCATATAAAGGGTTAAGTAGATCAAATTTATGTCCAAACGAATTACACTTTGACTACATGAGAGGTTCACTTTTTATCATCGGATAATTTAAGCTTCATATGGAGAGTTTATCATAAAGGTAAATAAATATTCGAGAATAGCACGAAAGAATCGCGAGTTTAGCTCGAAGGACTTTTTCTAAAATATACCCTTGCTTCTCGGTTTCTACCAAAATAATGAAAATAGTAACTGAATAAATTAAAAATTAGTTTATTCAAATTGTAAATCGAACTCGTATGTCTTTTATAGAGAGGTTAATCAATGCCGACTATACAAGGTGTTACACTTAGCTGTCGTATAAACTGAATACGAAAAAATCATTTTGCCATTTTTGAGTCGCATCAAAGAAAAAACGAAACAGAAGGTTTAAAAACAATATTTAGACAATTGTACGGATTGACGGTATCACATTTAATTTTGTTTGTGGTTTTAGTCTGTGTAGTTATTAAGAATGAGTGATGCCTGAAAGAAATGAGGTGTTTACATTCAGATAATACTTTATTATTGCATTACTAATCTTTAGGGGCATGTTTTGTTTAGCTATAACGCAACCTTGACATTATCTTTGAAAACGAAATACTTCTACATTGGTGAATACTTAATTCTTTTTATTTCATGCCTACACTACGGGGGAACCAACAGCTGGCTATATTTATCGTCTTTAATACATGTCCTTTATCAGTATTGATAAAGGACATGTATTAAAGATGATAAATATAACAATTTTAATTAAATCTTTATTTAGTTAAATCTTAATTAGATATTATGGTAAATTGCCATGAAATACAGGTTTTAATAAGTTAGTACCACCAAGTAGCTCATATTTATTGTTTAAAATTTAAAATACTATTCCCTTATTCATGAAAGTATTAGGAATACTGCGAGTGAATGACTTTTAGCGTGACGTCACAGCAATATCTATACAAAAGGCTATGGCACTTTATCTGCTAGGCATTGGATTAATAGACAGACTCAAAGTTATTGAAGATTCACTGAAGATTCGTAACGTCTGAACAGGAGATAGTACACATAAAATGCAACAAAAAAGCTTAATATGATTAGTGCCTATCTTTCATAATAACAAAGAAAAAAAGTTTTTGAAAAGTGGATAGGTGGTCACTGGTTTAAGAATCACAGTTGGAGCTGGATATACTTAACTAACATTTTCAATGTGATATCTGATACATTGAAGCAGCTGATGCTATTAGGTGATGTCACAGTTTGTTTTGACTATTATTTCCAGCAGTTCCCAAAAGTTGCCCTTTTTAGCAATTTTTTTTCGAAGTGCATAAAATAAAAAATGTCATAAGGATTTTTTGTTCCTAGTGACGAGTAGGTACTATCACACATTAAATTTATACAAAAGTTTATTCGTAAATATGCCGTAAAGAATTTAACGGGATTTATTTATTTTAAATTTATTTTAATACAAGTTAGTGAATACTAGAATACTACCAACGAATACAGAGGAAAAGGTAATTTATTCAATATTTTAATAAACAAACTAAATAGTTATATTATGTCATTGTTTTTTATTGTATACAAGTACATACAGTAACGTTTAAGGCATTGAAATCATCTTATGCTACGTACTACCTATCATTGTTTTATTGCTACGTTGAACAGTCTTACCGACCATCTCGTGTACGAGGGCTAACTTTCTTTGCGGTGATTAAGCAAAACATAAATATGTAGTGCTTAATTAAATATCTACTTATTTTAATGACTATTAAAATTTGTGCATCTTTTAAAATAAACTATAATTTTAGCCATATATGAAAAGTAAATATAACGGGTGCTTCATCTCATCGGTCGGGGAAAAAAAGTTTCTGAAAAATGGACTTTTAATATTATTTATAATTTTCTTATTTTTTACATTCCCTTTCATCTCTGCGGAATGAATCGGTGCATAAATTAAATGCACAATAGTGTGGATCACCCTAAAATACTGCCGACAAATGCATATTTATTGGGTATAATAAAATGTCAAAATGTGCGAGTGATTTTTGAGTCTCATCTTCGATAGTAACTGAGCAACTAAAAGTAATAAAGCAATATAATTTTATTGACGATCGGCAAACACATCTGTACATATTGAAATAGATTTTGGGAAAAAAATATTTTTGCTTAAAGATGCATAAACTGAAATATTAAGAATTTTTACATCTTATTTTTAAAATAATTTTGTAAATCCTAAACAGTACCTTCTTCTAAATTATTCACAGAACAACATACAATATTTAAATAAGTTTCGATTAGTAGAAACCAGTTAAGTAAATAGAGAAATTCAGAATTATTTCATTTCGTTATCCTTCCGTCTCTTAAAGGCATTTGAAAATAGAAACAAGCTTTATTAAATTATATGTACCTAACTACTAAGGAACGCGTGGTTTACAATTATAGTAGATAATAACTGTGGATAAATTATGCCATATATGATATGCATTTTATTAAAAAAATATTAACCTTTCCGTTTCAAATTTTATAGCGTGTGAGTTAGCCTAAAATATTATTTTGATTAAATTGTAGTCACACAGCTTCGTTACTATTATTCAACACTTTATGTGTGTAATAGCCGATTTCTAACGAATGATCTTGGGCGTTGTGGTCCTGTTTTGGGTGTTGTGGGGTCTATACAAGAGTTGGGCGAAGTGGTCAAGGTGGGCGTTGTGTCCCTAGTGAACAAGTGGGCGAACTGGTCCTGGTGGGCGTTGTGTCCCTCGTGAAAAGTTGGGCGAAATGGTCGCGTTGGGCGTTGTGGTACATTTCAGAAATTGGGCGAAGTGGACTTTCCGTTGGGCGATATGGTACTAAAATACGGGTGGGCGAAGTGGTCGGTGGGTGAAGTGGTATGGACCCCTAGAAAATAAACTTAAGGGTCACTAACACTACATAGGAATTCAGTTTCTTACAATTGATTTTTAAAAAATCCTAAAATATTAACTAAGCATAGTTCAGAAAAAAATCAAAAATGTAGGAGTAGCTTATTAATCATACTTCACTTTGCTTTTTGTTTCATTTTAATAGATGAATTAATAAGATCGGGAGATTCTTTGAGTTTTTAGTTATTGGTGTCAAAAGAGGCCACTGCAACCACTACATTTACCAGGGCCAATCTTGGCGAAACCAGTGTGATTATCGTTTGACATTATTTCCATCTTTTTATACTTCGGGTACCTATGTAAGTTGTTTATTGTATAATCAAAACTGATAAATATATCAACTATCACATTAAAATTTGTATAACATCACCCCAAGTTGACAAAATATGTAGTTTTTTGTTAAAAGAAAATATGTCATTGATAACTTGCAACGATTGTAGATAATTAATGTAATAACAAATGATGCATCATTAAAATTAATTATAACATTTCCTGTATTTAAATATCATTAAAATTAAACATATATATAATTCTGTAATGTTATAGTGCCAAAAACATAGTCTACTGTCCTGTATGTATCAGTTGTTTTAAAAAAGAATTTTATTTTTTCGCTTTTAATTTACAAAATAAAAAATTATCATAGCATTGACTATACCTCAATTTTAAATTTTCCGCCACTTGATGCCATTTTCATGCCCATTCAATATTGAAAATGTATGAGACGCCTACTTTACTTTTCTAAGCTTACTTAGACATTTACGGACCTTGTACATTTACTAAATATAAAACTTGGTTCCGCCTACTCTAGAGGCATGCGTGCGATATTATTTCGCACATGGAGGTATAGTTGTTTACAGTCATCTTCTTAAAATAAAATAAACTATTTTTAATATATTTTAAAATAAACAACTTTTTCAATTCAACAATTTAATTTTAAAACATTTTTTCTGTGGGGGTGATTAGCATACAAATAACTTAACAAAATATAATTTACAATAATATTACAAATAAATACAAATCATAATATGTCACCCCCATATGGGTATGCTGGATTTGCATTTACAAAACCCAGGTTCTAATCCCAGTTTGGCTAAATATTTTTTTATAAATATTTAATATGTTTTATAAACAATCTGTTTATATATGGGTGGGTAGTGCAGGTTGACGCGTAGTGCAGGTTGGTGCAAACGTCATATCGGACGTTCTAGCAGTAGTAGTGCCAACCTGACATGATAGAAAGTTGCAGAAGGAAAAAAAAAACACATTTTGAGTTTTTTTCCAAGTGAATAGACGCAATGAATGTTGCTCCCGGTAATTGAGAAAAGTTTTTAAAAATTGCAAAAAGTTTTGTGGATATATTTTTATGTTACGGTAAAGCGACAAACTTTTTCATCAAACTTCAAGGTAAAATATTCTCTTTTTTTCATATTTTAATGTATCTTCATAATCCAAAGAGAAATCCAAAATAAAATGTACCACAAATTTTATTCACATTGCACGTGCAAATGAAAGTGCACGTTGGGGCACAACAAGTAGCGCAGGTTCCTATATGTGTATGGGCTTACAATGCAACAAGATTGCATGCATGGGATGTGCTGCATTGAAGTACCATTGCTGAATTTGTAAAGATTGTGATTCAGATGATGATTCGTTTTCATTTGAACATTTTTCACGATCCACCAATTCATTGAACATTCATACTAATTCCATAATTTTATAGTCTTGAAACAATCAAAATTCAATAAATTCTCAATATTTTCTTATTTTTTGTGTTTGTAGTACTTGCTTTTATCTCGTTTTACAGCATTTTTAGCGGCTTTTTGGGTATGCGCCAACCTGCACTACTAAAATTAAAAAAATCAAATTTTGGCCATTTTTGAAAAGTGCGTGAAAAAGATTGTTTTTCAAACAAATCCAAAATCTTTTATGTTCAGATTGTAGCTATATATGTCCTCTTTGAAACGGTATATCTCAATGTTTTGTATCACGATTCTACGAGATTTTATGGGAGAAAAACAAAATGTGCGGCAACCTGTACTACTCACCACTAGTATTTATAATTATATATTCTCAAGATTTATTTCCAATTAACATAAATATACATAGTTTAAGGATGGTCGGTTCAATCTTGAGAAAGTACGGTGTGGGGAAAAAATTCAATAACTGCGCAAAGTTAACATATAAACTATATGCAGTCATATAAGATAACACTTGTAATATATTCAGAACCTTAATATTATTTTACATTTACATAATGTATGCAAATGTTTACCCGTACTCAGAATCTTTATCTTAATGGTTGCATCTATTAGAATACCAATGTAGCCTTCTAAAAGCTTTATCGTAATATTATATTAATTCGACTTAATATATGCTAAGTGGGCGAATGTTACGACCACAGAATAGTATATAAACAAGGGAACTTTGCAGGACAGATCAGTTCGAGTTGCGACGAGTTCGAAGGCTTAGAAACGGGCATCCAGAGATGTTGTTTAACTAGCTTTCGAACGCCACTCAGAGGCCTTAAAAACTCGCTTCCAGGGATGCTGTTTACCTAGACTTTCTGAATATTATTACCAGTTTAATGTTGAAACCGAATAATAGTGTTTAAGTTATTATGCAAGTGCATATTGTGTAATTAACAATGAATAAATATCTTATTGTACTTAACAGTAAACTGTGTTCATTCTGTAACTTGAACTCCGTCTTTCGTGTTTTGAAATAAAGTATTATTTTAAAAACATTTTTCAACGGCAAGAAAAGTTAATTCGCACACCTTTTTATACAAATGTGATGCTTCACTAAATATATACTTATACAACTGTGTTGTAAGCGTTTTTGCCAAGTATGTCAATCACTTCATGGAAATTGTAACGGAATTACATTTATTGTTGTTTAACTAATCTTTGTGCAAAATTTTAAATAAGGTTCAGTATTTTCAGGTTTTTATAGCATTATTTCATAATTCTCATAAAAACCTACGTTAAAAATTAAATTTTCAAAATCGATTTTCTTAGAATTTTACCTGGTAATGTCAAAATAAGGCCCTACTGGTCGAGTGGTACAGATCCTACCTCTCGTTCAGAGGGACAGGGGTTCAAACCTCGATTGCGAATCCTTCGGAGTGCTGAATTTTAAAGATTTAGTACAATCGTGTTTGAGCTCCTTAGGTATGAGTGATAAAGTATGGGGTAGCGTAATTTACTTGCTACAATAGCTCCATTACCTCCGTTGCACTCCCATAAGAGTTTGTGTGGAACACCGACACTGCAAAATGCGGTAAAAGCGGAATGGATTATGTAATGTCAAAATTAAAAATGTTACAAATTTTTATTTGTGTTTAAGAGCATTTTACCAAAGTTTCTTGAATTTCTATGTACTATTCTCATTTTACTACCGCCCGTTCTTAAACAATAATGACTATAAAATTAACAGATAATTTTATGTAATTATTTCTTTTATAAATATATTTATGTCCGGTAGGGCGATTGTGACCAATTTAGCGGCCTGTTTTTAGAGCATAAGTTGCTCGATTAGAGCTTAAGGGCTGTAATACTTTTTAGCCCTTAATACATAATATACTATTATAAAAAAATTTTTACCCAAGCTGGGATTAAAACTCGGATTTTTGAAATCAAAATTAGCACGCTCTGCATTCGATTATGGAGCTGTTGTCATACATTTCTTCTTTAATGAATGTCCATTTATCATTTTTTTTTATTATTAATTTTTAATTTTTTTACAATATTACTAATTACAGTATATTTACTTATCAAATGATTAATATTACCTAATCAACAATTAATATTAATTCATCTACGGATGTAAATGTAAAATATGCTTTCAAAATACTTTAGATGGGAAATGACTAGGAAAGAGATGCATGATTCCCACTACTCAATATGGGCATGTAATTTTAGCAAACGAATCCACCCACATTACAGATTATTTTGAGTTTATGTCTAAAACAATAAATGAACCTGCATAGTATAGGCCTTTAAGAATATTCATACAACCTTTCTAACAATAACACAGGTATAACAATATCGGATGTCATGCACTTTATTCTTACACATAGAAATGAAAGTCGATTTATTGATGTTATTGTTTTACAAAATCAACAGAATATTCTAAGAAGTCAGCTTATTCAGAGCTCGTTAAAATGAAACCTAATGCTGAGAGGCTTTGTTATTTTTGAAGATTTTTTTTACAATAAAAACATAATAAATTATGGTCCAGTTCCATTTTCTACTGAATATAATGAATAATTGCTGAGTTTTAATAGAAAATTAAGCTGATCAAATTATTATTCATTTTGAATGCAATGAATTCAATATCCTTTAAAATGCAGGCCAAAAAAGGGATTAATCTTTTTCTCTCCATATAAAAAGAGCTAAACTGTAACAAGCTTGTACCATAGACTCGTACTCATACCATAGATAAAATTAAAATCCTAAGAAAATAATCAATTAACATGTTAAACAAAAATAATTTTTATCGTATTGGGCCCCTCATTCTCACCAACATTAAACAGACCTCTGCACTTCTTGGTTTCTTCAGGAGAATCTCAGTCGGAAACCATAATAGAAATTGTATTGACAGGTTCAACCATTAATTTGAACAGGTTCTGTTGGTATGCTACAGAAAATGCATTTTAGTGTCAATGCTTGCAAATTGAATAATGCGTTTTTTCATAGAGTTAAGAGTAAACGTGTGACAGGACGGCAACAGTAATTTTTAAATTAAATTTTTGTTCTCTTATCTTCAAAATATCTCGATTCTGGTCCACCCTATTAAAAGAAAAGGGCTTCATAGATTATTTTTTAAGCTTGTAAATGATCCTTTATGACCATAGATAGATTTATAAAAAAAATCTCGGGTTATTAATTGAAAGTTAAACTAAATCTCAATTCGCACACAGTGTTTTGGTAAGATAGTTCTTTAATTTTAATAAATATAATTCTAGCCTTGGAGCAAATCTTAACATCGTAACAGTAGTCTTTGAAATAAATATTTGAAATAGTACAGGAAAAACTTACCGTTTATGTACAGCAACATCTTGACGATAGTAGCTTTAGGTGACTTTGATGATATAAAGTCAATAGATTACAGAAAATTGTTTTGAACAAAAACAATATATTGTTAAACAAATCTCTAAATCATAGTCAAAGTCTTTTTTGGAAGATATTTATATTTAAACTTCCAGTTCCAAATGTACATTATACAGATTTTAAATGAATTCTCTAATTTACAATAGGTACAACTCTGTAAGATGACGCTTGTCAACGCAGGGAATGCTTTCAACACAATCACAACACATTACTTTTTTATACACCTACAAATAAAATTCGTACTCTATATATTATTGTCTAATATATTAACGCGCACTTAATAGAAGAATGAGGAGTAGTTTACAATTAGTGTATTTACAAGGGACGAACACAAGTGACACGTGATATTGGGTGATCTTACAGAGTTCGTGCACGTTCAAAAATTTTTCTTTTTTTTACATTTAACGAGGAGCGAACACAGACACAAGGGTGCAGCTAGCTAAGAAGGTCACAACACACGAGTGAGGGTCTACGTGACCCCCAATACTGGGTTAATAAAAATACTCTTTAGCAATACCAAAACCACTTTCTCCCCAGTATCAAGAGTTACGGCTTTAACAATACCTTCTGTTAGTGTACAATTATTTCTAGTTTTCCTAACAACATTTACAACTGTCAATGTGAATGATGAAACAGATTAATTGTATATAACAGGGGGTGAGTGGAGGATAAGTGGGAATATTCAGCTAATACAAAACAATAAATAAAATATATAAATTGATACAATTTGGAATTTATTATTATAAAAATTTGTATCAGCTGATTATACCCATCTTCTATATGAGACTCTTTGCTCCCATAATCATCGACATATTCAGCTTGAAAGCATTCTTTTTTCCGTTTTTATTTTTAGAGTAAATAAAGCAGAGATGCTTCTAATAGCTGGATTATTTTATATTATAGCAGTGCAAGTTACAGTTTTGATGATATCATTATCAATAAATATTAGCAGTTGTAACTATAATAAATTTCCATTCATTCCTACATTTATAAATTAGAAAACTGTAACAAATTTTGTTGGAATGTAAGAATAATAATAATAATAATGATAATAAAAGGCTTATTTTATTTAACTACAAACACTTTTTATAATATCACACCAGTTTGGTTGTAAAAATTCAGTTTTCAACAAGATAACTTAAAAAGGTATTTGCTGTTATTAGGTCGGTATTTTATTTACGACTATTTCAAAATATGTTGCCTTGTGTATCACTAAAAAGCTTGCTTATGCAGATTCCAAAAAAAAATTAGCCTGCTGGAAAAAGCTGCACACAGTCTGAGATCCAAGAAGTTGGTTTTAGTGTGTTATTTATAGTAAACAAAATAAAAAGTCTTTGGGTGTCGGACAGTGCATGGTTTTTTCAGCAAGCTTTCCAGTAATACACAAGTCAACACGTTTTGTGCTAGAGCCCACAAAGCTATCTTAATCCATCACCTCCGGGGTAAAGTTAAAGGAGCTTGAATTTTGACTAAAGTAACAAAAAAATTTACTTTGCATTTATTAATACGCGAGTGGACACTGTTCATCAATTCATTTAAAACAGAACACATTCAATTTTAGACCCTTTAAAATAATACAACGTTTCAGTAGATAGTTTTGAAAAGAATTAAATTAAAAACAAAATTTTCAGAGCTTTTGGAAAATGCGCTACCGCATACGTCATAGCTGCTTCTCCGTAGTATCAAAATATAGACATACGCGATTAAATCTTTCAGGTAATTGGCATTGAGCTAGAATAGGATGGTTGCTAAAACGAAATGTATGGTTTGATTTGTTCTTTGTTTGTGGCGTTGCCACATGCGATTCGAAACACAACTTAACCTTACAAATAAGAAAAACTAATTTTAATAAATTTAATTTTAAAAATCTCTTAAGGCGATAGTACACGCTTATCTTGCAATAAATGATCATTACAAGGCGCGTACTGTGTTGTGACTACTTCTACTAACGTCCGCATATGAAACATCAGAAGGAAATAGACTGAGTTATTTGTTTTTTTATAGAAGTGCAAATGTAGCAAAGTGAAAATGTTTATTAGAAAAAAAAACTAAATCAATTGGATAGTTAAAGAGTTATAGAATGGAGGAAAGATGTTAAACTGAGACAAATTTGTAATATTTGTGTAAATAAATGGCACTAAAAACAAAATTTCGCTACTATATGTATTAAAACATTTAATTTCTAGACTAACTACATTTAATTGAACCGCATCAAGTACTTCCCTCTAATCTATAAACATATAGGTAACTTATATTATATTACCTTTGATAATGACAGCATAGCTGTCGAAACAATATTGTCATGTTATATTTTAATAAAACTGCGAAACTTTTACTAATCTTTATTTATTTCATGATTATGGAGTTCCTCAAAGTAAGGCTGGAAACAATAAACAAAAAAAATATAGGTAACTGCCCATAATTCCATTTTATGCAAATTTTGTTTAATTAAATAGCAATAACGAGATTAAAGTAAAAAGCTGCATTGTCCATCTCAGTTCCCCTCAGTTATTAGGCTAACGCATTATCTTTGTTATATAGTATCGAATTCTAAATGTACCTTTGACGTGTACTAAAGAATTAAAATCACCCATATAAGATACACATACTAACGTAGCTCATTTCTCGTAATAAAATAGTTGGGCAACTGATTTATGTTTTTCGTATGTATTTCGTAGCTCGCGTGCGGTCTTCGGATGAGTTCGGACGCTATCGGCTGCCGGTTGCAGTGGAGTGCCCTTCTCTGTTCGATTAGGTAATGCACAGTAGGATAAACAAAGAGAAATTGATTATTACAGAAGTTTTTTGAGAAATAGAATAAGAATTAGGTTAAGATGGTGGCGTAGTCGCTGGTTGCGTCCTATGCTCTTAAAGCAGTAATAAGTCGTTTTGATTTTGAAATACGAATAATTTTAATGCTGAAAATGCACATTTTAGCACAAGCTACCAGTTGACATATACAGAGCGGAAAAATTACTCGTTTAAATTTAAAGCAATTTTTTTATGCCTAAAACCTAGCTAGAGGAAAATTATTTGCTGATATTCTGCTTTAGTAATAGGTGTTGACTGCGATAAGATTAAAAAAAAGCAAGTCCTGTAGCCTATTTTATGTACAGCTTAGCACTTGTAGATTGATAAGTGGATTGTGAAAACTTACAACAGATCACATTCTTCTAAACATTCATAGAGATGATCTATCTATTTTGCGTGAGAAAAATTGTTCATCAGCATTTAACAACATAACAGCAAATACCTTTGATTTTTGTATAAATTATTCAATAAGTGCAATTTTCTGCATTTGTTTTTATTTTCAACATTTTACAAGTGGCAATGATTATTGGAGGCTTAACATTTTATTGTTTATAATATAGCATAATATGATAGTTATTAAAATCAATCAGTGTTTTTATCTTTTTTTTGTTTTATTAGGTTGTGAACACAGATGCAGAACACCACTTAATAACAGCCTAATTGCCTACATTTTTAATATCTCAGACACTATAAGATAAAAAATTTTTAACTAGATATTATAATATAACGGTTAATCTCACTTTTTCGCATCAACACTCAGAGATGCAAGAAATTTAATTAGGTACATATTATAATTTAAAGAGTTCCAATTGAATTGACATGTATAAGTTGAAAGTTAACTGGTGCTACTTCGCTAATCCAGATGGCTCACTGGAACTATCTATATTTTAAGTCCAGTATAAAATTATCTACATACACAAATACGTTTATGACGAAAGACTTATCTTTATATATTCACTTTATAAGAGATCTTTGAAAGCCTACATAATTTGAAAACACATTTGTAACAAAATTATAGGGCTCTTTACACAAGGATTACATGTACAGTAAGCGGAAGACAGGGAGGTGTCGGCACAAACAGACATTTAATCTGTACAATTTCGATCACAAAATCTCTACACCATTAAATGTCTGATTATAAAGTGTTCCTTTTTTTACTATTTTAATTTATTTGGACAGTAGAACTAGGGTCTTATTGGTAAGGTAATCTCTAAGTCACATCACATGGTACCTTTTAAAAACAGTTCATAAACTATAAATAATAATATTTTTTGAACAAATAATTATTTACTCCTTAGAGATGTATGTAGGAATTATTGGTATTTGATATGGATGTAATCTTAGAAATTATGAATGTGCAACACAAGTGTAAGCAGGTACTATGGAAATTTGTCTCAAAAGTGAAAACTTTAGGCCTCTCAAATTCTACTGATTGTGCACCTCTCTATCAAAAAACAATACTAGCTATTTATCTAAACTTAACTACTTTTATTTCTTTTTTTGCCTATTTTACTAATAACTCGTATTTCGATTACACATTTTTTGTGACTTCTCGTAGCTACATCGTTACGTAAAACGCATTTGTAATTCAAAATAAATAACCATCTCAATGTACATCAAGAATATTTTTTTAAAAAAATGGCACTTCAAAAAATTTCTGCCATTCTTTTAAAGTTGAACTATTTTTAAAATCCTCATAATTGTACACTACTAATATGCAACACGCAGTAAATTTTTAAACCAAAATTGTAACATTATTTTTATCACACATTTCGGAACCCAACTCCATAACATTATTGCTACAGTATGTAAATAAATCTACAATATTTTCTTTTTTATCCCACTAAAAACCACCTATATAATATATATTACAAAAAGTAACAACAAAACGTTCGCATTAAAAGTTCTGAAGTATTAAAACATAAAAATACTCTGTGAAAGAAAGTAGTTTTAAAAAACGACTGAGTTGAGCAGCCAAGAGGTTCTGTCGGCTGAACTGTCGGCTTGACTGTTTGATGACTCATATCTGTCAAAACAAATCACAATTTAATGAAAAGAAATAATATCTTAATCTAAGATTATTTAATTTCTCATCTGCACTGATTGTATTACAGATTTCTTCATTACCTAAAAGGATGACATCAGCACGCTATCTTATAAGAACTCTGCCACCAGTTGAATTTGATGAAATTTGCTGATGTAGCTAGAGTCAATGCAAATAACTTTTGTTCAGAAGCTTTGTCATTGAAAGATCTTGATGATTCTTAGATCAATTTGTGAAGTCACAATTGAGGAAAGTGGAGTATCAATCGAAAACTCTTGTGAAACAGATGCGGATACTATTAAGTTGTTTAAACAATTTACTCTAGAGCAGCGGTTCCCAACCGTTTTCGTTCACGGACTGCCCAACGACATAGCATTTGCTTGCGGACCGGTAAGGTAAAAAATTAAAGAAGACATTTTGCAAAATAAATCGTATAATAATAAATTTACATTTACACTGTACAAGAACTATCTAATAGTTATTTATGGTATTATTACAAGTGAGTTAAGTAAGATATTATCCACGAACGAAAAATTTACCCTCGAGGGCCGGTAGGCTCGAGAGGGTTAATTTTTCTGAGTGGATAATATCCTTAACTCACGCGTGTCATACAAAATTTTATCCAACACCGCTTTATTTAAGTTTCAACATCGAATTTGCAATGTATAGTTAGTCTGTAGTTTTGACAGTAATAAATTCAATACTCGAGCACGATGACAGGATTTTAATAATATTAAATAACGTAAGCTGGTGATTGGTTGTTATCTTTGAAGGAGTGAGTTTTTTAAAAATAACCCACGTTGCTAGGGGCAAGGTGGGTTATAATGTAACATAAGAGTAAACAATCACTTTCCTTATTTAAAATGACCATAGTAAACATGGTATTTATATAGAGGTGTTGGATAAAATAAATTAATATCCATTCTTTATAATAACAAAAGTCGGTTTTCGTACCTTATCCGCTTCCCGCATACCAAACCTCGAACGATCAAAACGGGGCCCGGCCTGAAATCGGCGAGTAGCAAGAGGCTGGAGTTTTTCTGTTTTCGCCAAACGAACGTCGAGAATCGATCGCAGGGCCGGGTGCGGCGCCAAACACCATAACCGGTCTCTAGACACCGGACGTTCCATCGTTTAAAACAAGAACAAGATATCTCGACAGAGAGCGGAGAACCGAAAACGCTGGCGAGTGGGCTTATCGGAGGCGGTCGAGACTTCAAATAGTATGAGACGGAGACTACCCAACGCATCGATACACAAAAAACAATCCGGATCGAAGCAAGTTTTGCGGCTTCTCGAAACCGCGAAACTCGGATTTTGATCGTTCGCGTTAAACGGGGACGCAAGACAAAGATTCTTTCGGTTTCCGGTATTTCTAGACAAATGTGCGCCAAACCCGCTTAAAATTCTACGTACTGGCCAAATGGACGTAGTTTCCAAAACCAAAAAACAAAAAAAAAACTCCCATAAACTATTTGACCCTACGTTAGCTCCAGGATAACACGAATTAAAAATTTTTTTCAGTATAATTTTGAAAATACTGTTATTTCTCTGCGGACCGGCAAGTTTCCGCGGGCCGGCGGTTGGGAAACGCTGCTCTAGAGGGTTACCAAGGATTGACTTTTATTGATATTCCACTTGCCTCATCTTGAGGACTTTAGTACTTGGCCTTTGACATGACCCAGGGGAAATGGGAATCTTTCAAGGCCAAAATTTCTGTACCTACAAATGTTGTTTGTATTCACCCTAGCTACAACTTCAGGGAGTTTTATCAAAATCCAACCAGTTACAAATTTCTTATGGAAAGTTTTGGTGTCTTTTATATTTTTTCAAATAGTAGTTTACTTATGCAAACAAATAACAATCAAATAGCAGTATCTAGTGGTAATTAGAAACCATAAATTGAGGTGTTCAGTCAAATAATGGTCTATGTTGCATGTGTTGTTTATGTAATACGGATCATTATATGACCACACGTTCAATTTTAAATATTATGTTATTATTCACATACCTACTATTAATTTTATATTTCAATACAATCAATGTAGATATTTTAATTAATTTTGCTGTAAACAAATTTTCCTTTTAGGTATTTCATGTATCACAATATACCTAAAATGTAAATTTGATAATGTGCACCTCAAGGTAAGATTTGTTGAACGTGATCTTTTAAGTTAAGAATTTTCTAGTAATTGAAAGATTCTTCAGTCTATTCAGGTATTCTTTGTACATTTTCTCATAAATATTTGGCCCATCTCAAAATACAATTTATTCTATCAAAAGAATGCCACATTACAGATATTGAGTGTCTAAAGACTTCATGGTCAAATTGCCTTTAAAATGTTATTAAACCTACATTAACAAGGTTACCGAGCCATACCAACCAAACACTCTTGACCCTGAGTGTTTTTAGACACCCTATGTAATCAAAATATTGCAAAATGGTATTTATTGAAATATCGCATTTTACAAATATGAACATATAGGTTACCTTCTTATTTACTAAATTCATGAGTAGCAGTCATCATCTGCACACTAAAAATAATAAGAGAAATAAGTAAACAAAAGTAGGTCATCGCTACTCTATAAATTCCTTAATTTATTCATCTGAGCCCTATGTATTAAGGGTATAAAGAAGCTTTTATGGCCAGAAGCGATATTTCTAGGAAAAGGCTGCAGGGCCATAAACGCCAGTTATGCCCGCTATACATACACTATTTTATGCACAGATTGTTTTTATGCCAAATTTATTATTGTGTAAAAAATATAATTAAATGAGTACGTAGGTACATCAAGCCACTGTGCCTATACTTATGTGCTTATACGAAGTACATTACTATAGTTACTAATCCAAAATATTTAATTTCAGCTTATTTTCATTGGTGATAAGTTTACAAATTATATTAAGAACCAATCAAATTCTACAAAAAACTTCTGACATTTAATTGACGTTTCATTATTGCCCGTCTGACCATAAAGAGACCCTTGGGCCATAAAGAGATTATTATGTTTAGATGAGTCTAGCAATAATAGTCTAATTATAGTGTATCTGTGCATAAAAAGTATTAATATTAGAGATAAGGTGATGCATTTATTTGTGACTAGCTTACATCCGTAGCTTCGCACATGTGAGCATTTCATTTGTATAGTATGTTCAAATCATATTTAAAATCAATTTGAGACACTAAAACCAACAGTAAAAGAAATATCTATATCTAGAAAAAAACAAAACAAATTTAATCACATATTTTTTATCTACGATTACTATAGAGAATTACACATTTCACACAGTAGTAACCAAGAAAATGACTCATTGCTCACAATCTGTAAACTGAACGGAAATGACCGCGGGAAATGATAGCGCACGATCAGTAATTCTATTAAAACGCCATAGATGTCAGCACATGCAATATTATAATATTAATTATTTGAAATATAAAAGTTATAAATTTTAGATAAAGGTTAATTTATTTTGTTTAATTAATGTTTTACATTAAATTATATTTTGAATACAAATCCATTTAGAAAAATTATAACTCCTCGATGAGGAATCGAACCGTGGACCGTCTGCTTGCTAAGACATATCTCCTACCATTGATCTATCATTGACTTACCATAATTTAGTTATTATTACTATATAAAGTTATTATAAAGCTTTTATTGAATTAACATAAAATTGATTAATTTTTAGATTATTATATAATTGGTAATGTAATATTATTCATTATTATTGCTAAATTACAATTAAAAACAATGAAATCTTTTATAATTTGCTACATAATTTTCAAGTGCAAGCACGATGGGTACCCACAATACCTGCGATGCCAGAATATGTTTACATTTCGCAGTGAACGGGTTAATAACCTTGACAATTGAATTGTGATTGTTTATGAAAAATTACTTTTGAAAACGAGTATGTTGACTGAAATTATTTTACAGATTGTTAATGTATTATTACTATTGTCTTTAAAGATTTAATCTTTACTTTTGACGTTTTCGAAATTCTAGATTTATCATGAGTGAATCTGATGATGGAAAAATGGAGTGTACACTTGTACTGCCCTGCTAAGCGAAAAAGTCCTATCTGCATAACATCAGAAATATACCATATCTTTCTTTAGCTCGCATTAACATTCTATATAGTACATTTCTACATTGCAGTTTTGCAGATAGGACTTTTTCGCTTAGCAGGGCAGTGTACACCTCCAAACATCATGGAAGCTGCTTACATTACATCTCTTAATTTATTGCCAGAGATTTTACGTAAAAAAATATGAATGCAAATATAAATTCTAGGTTAAATATTTTTCTTAGCTTGTGTGTAACACGTGAAAAATTGCTAATTTCGCACTAGTGTGATTCAGGGACTGGAACTCTTTACAAATATAGGTTCCAGTTCTTGGAAATTCAAAATAAGGGTTTCGGTTCCAGTTCCAATTTCAATTTTCTAAACATTAAGGTTCTGGTTCCAGGATTTTTTAGATTCCATAAGGGTTCCGGAAGCAAAAGTAAGGACGTCACATTGATAACTGACAGTCGATACATGTTAGGTTCAAGTATTATTTATAATATACAGTGCGATTATAAAGTATGGAATAAATTCAATAAAAGGGGAAGTATTGATTTTTGGAAAAATTCCAAAAACACGACAATTTTGTTTTTAAAGTTCGGACTTTTTGACATAATATTCGAATATACAGAGTGATGTGTTTAAGTGTGGTGACATCATCGGCATTTTTTTTTAAATGGCAACATGCATTTTTTATTCCATATTCTGACACTTCATCCAGTTGCCAAAATGGTAATGTAATAAGTTAGTTATCTTATACAGTCACCAGTCAGTCCTTAGTCACCACACTTAAACATTAAATCTCACTGTATATTTGCTAGGTATATTGTAGATTTTCGTTCAAGATGAAATTTGTTTCGAAATATTCAGGGTACTAATATAAAAATTGACGTGACATTTTTCTAGTCAATTCACAGACTATTGGTCAATTAGTAGTGGAAGTGGATCTACTATCAACATCAACTCAATAAGAATGAGTTATGGTAGCGCTGTTGGGAGAATGTCTGGAGAATGTTGAACTATTTTTTTTATTTACCAGTTGAACCGAAATGTGGAACCAAAAATATCGGTTCCTTCGAAAATTTATAACGGTTCAGGTTCTGATCTTAACATTAACACGGATTTTAGTAAGGGTTCCGAATCCGGTTCTTTTGGGTTCCTGTTCCAGTCCATGGTGTGATTGCAACTTCACACTTAACAAAAAATTGGCACTTTTCTGCACTTGTAACGCAATATACTATTAAGATTATGCAGAAAGCAATCATTGCATAAACAAATTATACAACAGTGTAATAGTGGTTTTTTGTAAATATGAAAGGCCAGTAAAATTTAAGTTTCACCGCATCTTATTTATAACCTCTAAAACATAGTGAATTATTAAGCCATCGATTAGCTAAAGACAAAATTCTTTTTATACAATATACAACGACAATCTGAAATGATTGTTGGATTTTGCTACGATACGACTGTGTCTCGGATGTGTTAATGGAGCTGCTGTATTATTAAAGAAATTGCTTGAACAAGATGTTTTGTATTTTGCATGTTGAGACCACATCTTGGAAATTGTTCTGCATGCTGCATTCGAAACGTTAATACCAGGTACAATTTCAACGCTTTCGAAATGAATGGCCAAACAAGAGCGGTACATAATTTGAATCTGGTCTATCCAATCCAGTTATAAAGGCAGCACTTGAAGCGAATATTGAAAGTATTGAAACAGATATTAGAAAAAAATATTTACTTTTACTTTAACTGTTGTAGCTACAGGAGCTGTACATCATGCCTGATGGATGGGAATTTTTATTGTCAAAGTTTACATCAGACATTGGTTTGCACAGAAGCTCCTAACAATGATTTGACATTGATTAAAGATTGTTACGATTTCAAATCTGTTAATAAGCAAATATCTGACGCAGTACTGATTAAAGTTTTGAAACATCCGTGGTATTTATCTCCTGAAAACGTGTCTATGGCATTTTTCGACTAAAACATTTCTGTAGCAACGAAAAGGGGAATGATTTCGCAATTAAATGTAGACAGCAATGATGAAGCTGAGTGTAAAAGAACATTAAAACCATTGTCAGATGTACACCAACTAAATATCAGAGCGATATAGAGGAATTTGTGTCTCGTAGATCATTAAATTTTTTTTGAACGATTACATTTTCCCATCGAGTTGATGACAACAGATCCAAATGTATGGAAATCAAATCCTGATTGTATAAGATATCATAGGCTTGTATGGTAAATTAAACTAGTTAACGATATACGAGGGCAGATTGATATATAAGAACTCCAACAACGCCATTGTGTAAGTGGTGGTGATGGAAACAAGTTCTAACCTGCAGACGGTAATTTCGAGTATCTCGTCTTAATATGCAAGGTTTCATTTTCCAGTCAGCGAGTAACAGTGTCATTTATCATGAGTTCGATTTCTGAGATGCGTACCAAGCAACGATCCGTGATAGAATTTTTAACACTGGAAGGTTGCGCGCCCACGAAATTTACAAGCATTTGAAAGCTGTTTATGGCAATGATTATATGAATGTGAAGGATGTTCGCCACTGGGTTTGACGTGCAAAACTCTGTCATCCAAGCAAAGCAAAGGTGTTTGACAAAACGTGTTCAGGTCAAGCAGTATCAGTGACCCATGAAAATAATCAAAGACAAGTGAATGCACTGATTCAAGGAAATCGTCGGATTACGCAAAAACAAATTGCTCGGCAATTAGGCATTAGCCAAGAAAGAGTCCAGGACATTGCTCAAACGTTGAATTACAGAAAAATCTGCACTAGATGGGTTCCGCGACAATTAATGGATGTCCTGAAAGAACAAACAAAAAACATTTGCCAAGAACTTCTTAACAGTATCCACGTAAAGAAGATGATTTTCTCATGAACATCACCACCGAGGAAGAATCATGGGTTCATCACTATGACCCCAAAAACAAGCGGTAGTCAATGGAATATCGTCCTCCACGTGTACAAAAATTCAAAAGATTTTCATCGGCGTAGAAAGTCATGCTCACCATTTTCTGGGACACAAAGGGAGTCGTTCATAACGAATATCTGCCGAAGGAATCAACGATTAATTCAATAAGATACTTCAAGACTTTACGATCACTAAAGAATCGTAACCATAGAATAAGGCCGGAAAGAACGAATTTTTTCTTGCACTACGACAATGCCAGACCACATTGCACAATGAAATGATAAAGACAGTGTTCATTAGACACTGAAGTTCGGGCTGCTGTTCGAATTTGTATCAAAAGTAAACAAGATAGTTTTTTCATGGACGGAATGAAAAAATGGATTCAGCGATACTGGTTTCATTATTTTGTCTTTTCTATTCTTATTTTATACAGTTGGATCTTTTCGAACAATACAATTGATGAACGTAGACAAATATTCCCAACAGTTAATAAAATTGATCTATTTTCATAATTTTGGAGAAATAAAGGCGGTATGTACAGGGTGCGGCACGGGAACCAAGTGGTTTTGGAATAATTATAAAATTTTTAGATGTTCATGTAGACAAAATTTATTGGTAAAAAAATCTTTATAGTACATAGCATTTCATTATTATTCACATTCGGAAAATTAAATGTGGCATATGATGACCATTTTTGTTGATACATTGTTGAAGGCGTTGGGTGATTTGCTGACACATCACCTCTTTCAACTCAATCAATGTACAGGGCTTGTCCTAGTAAACATGTTCTTTCAGGTACCCCCATAGAAAAAAGTCACATGTGGACAATTCAGGGCTCCAGGGGGGCCAGAAGGCGTCACCAAATCTCGAAATGAGATGATTAGCAAACAGGGGTCGAAGAACAGCCATTGTTACTCTGGCGGTGTGTGCCGTGGCTCCATCTTGCTGAAAACACAAATGCAGTCGATCAATATTCTGTCTTTGTAACGCAAGGATGAAAAATGTGTTCGCCAGGTCAATGTAACGCTCACTTGTTACAGTAACGGTAACCCATTTTGTTCGAAAAAATAGGGACCGATGATGCCAAATTTTCCCATCGCGCACCAAACTGTAATCTTAGGGCTATGCAGCGGTTTCTCGTGGAGGTGTCGGAGATTTTCCACAGCCCAATACCAACAATTTTGTTTATTAACAGCCCCCATTAAGGTCAAAATGGGTCTCATCACTCGTTGCTACCAAAATGTTGTCATTTTGTTCATAAAGTGCAAGCGTTTCCCGTGCAAAATGCACTCATTGGGGATAATCCGTTACATTTAGCTTGTGCACAATCGCTAACTTATAAGGGTGAAATTGTAAGTCTGTATGCGAAATCCGTCTTACAGAGCGATCACTGATTCGAAGTGCAGCGGAATGTTTGCGAGCAGAGCGACTTGGGTTTCTCAATATCACTTGTCTGACTCTTTCAACGTTCACTGGATTACGTGCAGTATGTTGGGGACCAGGCAGTTTTTTTTCCATTATTGAGCCTGTAGTTCGAAGATTATTAACCCAACACAACGGCGTCATTGCGATGAACATTGAATCTATGACGAAACGCACGTTGAACTGCGGTCACCGACTCGTTATTTTGAACAAAACAATCGTATGCAAACATCCGATGTTCTAGCGTCCACGGCTCCATGATGGTAACTGACAGTGACATGCTATGAGCCAAGGAATGCAACGCCACCTAGCGCACGCCCCTCCTTTCTATAACGAGAGAGTAATACTCCTTCCAAAACCACTTGGTTCCCATGTCGCACCCTGTATTTATTTTACTCAAGGACTTTTTACACAAAATCAAATTTGTCTCTTACTTTAGACTCTTTTGAGATAATCCCTACAACCTTTAAATAACACATTTCAACATGAGAATTGTTTTTGGTTTCACTTTGCTTGTATGATAGAAGATTGACTGTTGGTGGGCATTTTATATAGAAGCTAAAATAAATTTTTATTTAAAACTGCCCCGCTGGTCTAGTAGTGAAGGATCTCCGTCGCTCTACTCTTCCTATACAATATCATGCCTCGATCAAGGAAAAGATTCTTGGCTCTAGGATCGATCTCAGGCGGATGACATTGATGTTGGAACCCAAAATAACATTAAAAAATATATTTTATTTAACTTAACAGTAAAACTTTCAGTTATTATAATCTGCAACATTTTTGTATGAAGAAAAGTTACAAATCCATTAAATAAAACTAAACACAATATTTTAATTCTTTGTCCATCGACTCTTTACATTTAGACCTTTAAAGTAATTGGAATAAAATATAAACATTTACAAGTTTGATTGTCATGAATTTAGTAATTTCAGTGGTAACCATAGATAAGACCTTCAAACAACAAAAACTTCCTTTTTATATTTACCTTAAGAGTCAATAAACTCGTATACTTATTTAATTTTGCTTGTGGCAACGACTCATAAATTGTTTCATTTTACAATTTGTATTATTTTAAAATACAGGTTTACCTTTACAACATAATATGAAAGCAAAAGTTGTAGTTACTTCTTTATGAATTAATCCATTCAACAAATCTTACTACATCTGACATGGGTATAATGAGCTTAATATTAGTAACAGTGACTATGAATAAATATAAATGTGTATGTAGTATATTGATGTCAGATTCACCAATATATTAAATATTAAGAAAGTTCAGGAACAGCAAACATTCACAGGCATCAACATACACACACGAACCGAAAGAATAAATCATTGACCCATGTTAGTTGTAAGTAGAAGAAGAGTATGTTAATGAAATAAAATAGATAAATAATAAAAAGAGATGCATACCTAGATTTAGAAGCCGAAGTATCCTGCTACCGTGCTAACAAGAATGACGATCAAAATGGAAACGCAGATTAAGATCATGATCTTCTTCTGCAGATTAAAGAGAATGTTAAGTTTTTAGGACCTACCATATGCATGCTCGGTCATGACAAACTCTTTCTGCGTAATGCCATTTGTCACTTTTTAACAGAATGTAAAAAATGAAAAAAAGGGTAAATCAGAAATAATATAAAAATAATAATTTAATAACTTATAAATAAAAATCTTTTACAGAATTATGCAAATAAATCAAAAAATAACAAATTGTTATACTTAAAATATAGTTTCAGTATAAACACTATCTTTATCATACAAGGTGGATTATTAAATCTTAATAATTATTAATAATAGTCTACAAATAGACAAAGACAGTGCTTTCTTCTGTCTTTACATAATAAATTTTGATTTCTTTGGCATAGGTTAGAAGCAACAATTACAGGATATACAATAATAATAATAAGAGTAATAATAATAATTAATAATACATAAAAATAGAAAACACGAACAGGGATAAATAATAAAATTTGTAAAAACCCATGCTATCTTCGGAAATTTTAACAATACACTTTTACCCTGCTACATAAGAAAATAATAAATTATAATTAAATACTATAACAGTAGATAGTAACCAACAAACCAAAAATATTAAAATAAAAAATGCTTGAATAAAGATAATAATATTAAATAATTAACACAGCTAAATTATATTTTATTATCAGACCTGCATATTAGGAACGTCACTTCTGCTTAAGAATGCAACGCTTAAGAGCAAAATGCACTAAATAGGTTTACAATATTTTTTACTGAGTATTGCAAGAATTTCCTTGTAAAAATTATATAAAAGAGATCAAATTCATAAAATTGGTTTTTCAATCTAAAACAAAATGTTTAATTGTACTTGAAAATTTCTATTTGTAAGAGATAAATGCAGCTTTTAAATGGTCTCGCATTTAAAATATATATTAATTAGAGTGAACAAACAGTCAATTCATTTCACTTTGTTTTAAATTGAAAGTGTAAACTCAATAGCGATAATTTAAAATTAATAAAGCTCCTAGGAATTGGATCTCAAATACATCTGTAGATTCAAATTAAATAAAACATCACATGCAATAAAATTGACTTTCGAGTTGAAAATCTATTAAGATTAGTGGACTATTCCCCAACATTCGTTTGTTATCATCTTATATTACATAGGAAGAAAGTGATATGCATAGTAAAATTGAAAATACATCTAGTTTTCATATTCTGGTCTAGTCTTTGTTATATTTCTGTAAATGATTCTGTAAAGGATTCAGTATTTCATGAAACTTCCCATGTATTGTTTTTATTTACTTTACTCAATTCTAAATAGTGCAGTTGCTGTAGTGGTAATTTGTAAGTTGAAAGATTATATATAAAGAGAATTATAACAAGAATATTTCAAGGGTTAAGGGTTTTGGTATAAGTTAAGCTGCCTGCTTATTATTCCAAAATGCATCGTGGTCAGAAGTTCAAGCCTTGTTTTTCCTTATAAGGGAAACAAAGCTGTATGAAAAGGTTTCTGATAAGAAAAGTTGACTAAGGTAACTTACACAAAACAGCATTACTATTAAAGGAATTAATTTCTTCTATTTTTTTTCTACCTAGTAAAATCTCTTTATGGTATAACTGAAGTTAATTAGTGACTAGCAGTAAAAAATCCCATTAAACTGTTTTTATTATATACTGTACAATTATGTCTCGTTGATTAATTAATAACTAGCAAATGTAATGGTTTAAAATAAATATAGTCTGTTTGATTTAAAGCACCCCACTTTGTAGCATATACTGGGTATTTCAGATCACCCGTACCCCCCAAATAGCTTGCGAAATACGAAACAGATAGAGAAAAAAAAACGTGCGATAGTAATGTGTGAGGAACAGAATTTTGATTCAGAGTTGGCCTTGAAAGAAAGAGATAGACATATTGGTCATGTGAAATTTTGAATCGTAAGAATTAGTTTATGTAAACTGTCACTTTTTGAAGAGAGCTGCCACATTAACTGTTTTTGATAAAAAATAAGTTTTTAATAATGGCATTTATATTTAAAGATGTACAAAAGAGAAATATGGTAGAAATTTATTTGAGAAATATTAGAAAAATTAATTAAGTAAGTTTAAATTTAAAGTAGGTCAGTTAGTGACTGAGAGTAGTTCTCAATGATCTGTAGTAGTTCTACTGTCTACTTAAAATTAATATCAGATGTAACCTAAAATTTCCAAGGTCTTCTCTGAATCAAAATTCCATTGCTCATACATTATATTAAAGTATTAGTTTCATAAGACACGTTTTTAGCGCAGGCGTCCGAGCTTAGAAAACGACCCGCATAGCGGGGAGTTTTTTAAAGAGGACAAGTGCGCTAAAACCTCTTATGAAATGAATATTTTATACTATTTTTTCTATTTGCGTTAGTTTGTTATTAAATAATTAAAAAAATTACTTAGTTCTAAATAAAATTTGTTAGGGATATTTTGGTAAGTAGCATAACAGTTGGCAACACTAGAAATTATTGAATTGTTTTTTACATAACCTCGCTTAATCCGCGCGACGTTAGAAATTCTCATTCTTATCTCATATACACAAAGCTCGCTAGTAGTAGCGGGCCCCTACCAAGCAGCAGGACTTCGTTCAAATTTGCCAGGTGTATTATACGTACTGTTGAAAATTATTATAAATTCAAAGTAGAATGTATGCCAATATATTTGTGACAGAAATAATTGCTACTTAATGAATTAAAAACTTTGGTTGAAATAAGAATAATTATATTTCATTTCATAGAATAAATACGTTATTTGTCAAAGAAATTAACGAGGGTATAAATTCAATAGTATTTTCAGCAAAGAATGATTTTTGTTAACAAAAATAATTATTCATTGGATCTTTTGGATATTATAACTTATAAGGTAAAGATATATAATTTTATAAAACTGAATTCTATTACGTTAAGTTTATCCTGAGCTATTGTACATACACAACACAATGCATGACAGTATCAAAATTTACAATTTCGTTAATAATAAAGTAAAAACCGTTACGCCCTTAACAGGGCTATTTATTATTCGGCGCATTTATGTGGCCTGCAAGGTAAATAAGATAAAAAGTTTGACATTCTAAGAACAGCTGTCTAACAGTGATATCAACTTTAAAAAATAAAATGTTACTGTTTACAGTATTCTAAAAAATTTCATTAGGACACGCAAATATAAAAAATATTTTTTGAAACTCTATTGAAATTTTGGCAGTAAAAGACAGAATCAGTGTGAAAAGAAAATACATAACGTTGTTACCAAGGTAAAACACCGAAGATGTTTTCTTGTCTGAAAATGAGACACTTGTTTTTCTAACAAACTTTGGTGCTCAATATCTGGGATGAAGGTAAGTCAACATTTTTTTTTCTACAATTCCAATCAACTTTAACTTGTAATTGATAATTGATTTATAAATGTCTCAAAATTAAACACTTGTCCTTGCAGTTTTGTAAAGGGGAGGGGGGTGATGCATAATTTAAACCCTAAACAGCTTTACAAATTGTTAACATGCCTGACATTAGCTTACTTCATACTCAAATTAAAATTCGTAAACATTAGAGAATTAAATATTTTTTCGCGATTACAGCGCCATCTTTCACAAACTTAAAAAAAGTTTCAGACAAAAAAATTCATATTTTTTAGCGCAGAATCCAAATCTGCATAAAAGAGCTGGGGGTTGCTATTGAAGATGACTGAGTTTCCCCACTCCCAGGTGGTGGGGGGACTTACATTTGCTATCATTCAATCGAGCTTCAAAAAATATTTTCTCAATCCGTTTCGTATTTTGCGAGATATTCGGGGGGGTAGGAGTGGTCTGAAACATCCAGTATATTATTAAATGGCATAACATTATCTATGTTCTGGTTCAGAAAATTTTATATTTACTATATCGGCTTGATAGTGATGACGTCATTGAGCTTTTTCTTAAATTACATGATAGGTATCTTTTATGGAAATTAATAAGGTATTGCATACTCTTTTCAACAATAATAAATATTCATACACTTACGTAAGAAAATTTCCAAGAAAAACGTGAAAAATGATTTATGGCTAGTAGGCTTTGTATTTTGGTTACTTTGATTAATAAAACAAAATTATCTAGCAAGCTTAGAAAAAATAAGAAAATTTGAGTTATTCTGATGTTTCACATCCATCAAATTTAATAATTGGTTTGGTTTGCGTTGACACTGACTTCTGTCTTGAAATTAAAAACGGATAGTTTTAACAAGAAGGTAGATATGTATGACGTTTATGTTGAGTATAGAAAAGATAGTGCGGCTGCTTTGCAACTTTACCAATAGCAGTATCCTGAAAGAGTTACTTTTAGCAGAACATTTAGTAGACTGGAAAAAACGTACGACAAAATGGAACTTTCAAAAAGGGTGGACAGACAGAAGCGTAAAAATAAATTATTTCCATATAAAGTAAATCTTATATAATATTTGAGAGAAAATGATTTTCAAAATAGAACACAATTTTGCCAGTGGCTCATTAACAGTGCAAATCAGGATCCAGACTTTCCAAACAAAACCTTTCCCAACAACGGAATGTTTATACAAAATACATCTTATTACTGCTATGATGAAAATCCGCAAATTGTTATGGAAAGAACTTTCCAGAAAAGATTTAGTATAAATGTATGAAGCGGTATGTTAGGAACAAAAATATTTGGTCCTTACTTTTTTCATGGGACTTTAACGGAAGCCCGATATAACGAATTTTTAATAAATGAGTTGCTAAAATTTCTTAATGAACTACCAGTTATAGAACTCGATTCGGTAATAATTCATATTCAAGGCGGTGCACCGCCACATAACGCTATAATTAATTCCGACTTTTTAAACCAGCGTTTTGAAAATCGATGGATTGGTACAAATGGACCAATTTGTTGGCCTGCAAAGTCTCCTGACATTAATCTGTTAAGACTTTTTTTATGGAGATACGTTTTGAAGATTTGAAAAACAGGATACGTGGAGCAATATGCAACATAGCGAATGAAACAAAGTTAAATGTGGTCCAGAGTGTTGTTCGAAGATGCGAATTATGTATTGAAAGAAATAGACAACATATTGAACCTTATTTAGTATAGTAAATATTTTAATATTTAACTGTAATTGTGCAGTTACTGGAATTCTAAAATAAGTTTTTCAATTTATTCTATTGATTATTTATTAAATTTGTACTATTTTGTTCTACATTTCTTGTAATCGAAGATTAAAGACCATCAGAATAACTAAAGTTTCATTATTTTATCTAAGCTTGCTAGATAATTTTGTTTTAATAATTGTAGTACCTAGAATACAAAGCCTACTAGTTGTAAATCTTTTTCACGTTTTTCTTGAAAATTTCCTTATGCAAGAGTATGAATACTTATTATGGTTGAAAAGAAAACACAATACCCTATCGATTTCTACGAAAAAATACCTACCATCTAATTTAAAAAAATTCGATGCAGTTATCACTCTCACAGCGATTTAGTAAATAGAAAATCTTCAGAACCAGTACATAGAGAATTTTATGGGACTTAATAATATATTTGGTTTACACCATTTCTGACCAAAAATAAAGTTGCTACTATGCAATGGGTTACTTTAAATCAAACAGACTATATATAAGGTGCTTCGGGGTAAATTCGGATCTGGGGCAACACCGACCAGTCTTGATGTTTCTTAATAAACCCTGAATTTATGCCACCCATAGTGCATTCATTCCATGCTTTACAAGTCAGTTCGATGGTACAATGATTGGAGTGTGGCTGCGTGCAAGGTTTTAACGTTATAATTTTTATAATCGATTAGTGTATTCGTCACCACACAATTATGACAAAACATAACCTCACTATAGAACACATTTTTCAAATATCCGTTCTTACATCATTACGGGGAAGATTGAACCTGTTTTCTGCATAGGGAAATAAAATAAAATCTTGCGATGATTCTTGCCCCATGCATGCTGGATACTTGTTTTAAACAGTTCTAGAACACAATGACTAATAATTATTGTCCATAAAAAACGGAGAGCTAAAGAGTGTATTAAAGATTGAATGTTACGATGGATGAAGTAAATAGAGGTGTGTTGATTTTTCATGGCGTTTCACAGAAATATGGAATACCTAAAAGTACGTTGCACAATGTACAGCTGGTAAGACTAGAACTAAAAGTGAGTTGCTGGGTCAAAGCCCCACCATATAACTTGAACAAGAAGCAATATTATGGTCTCCGAACATTAGAACGATGGGGCATTAGCCTTTCATGTAAAGAAGTTATTCATTTGGTATCCCAATTTGTTATCCAAAATAAAATAAAAATGTCATTTAAAGATAACACCTCAGAAACTGATTGGTTTACACCCTTCAAAATGTGGCATAATTTATCTATAAAAACTCAATAGACAATAGAGTTTGCTTTGTTTCTACAATAGGTCCTCAAAGACCTGTACTACTTCTCTACGATGGACATAGCACACACAGGGATCAATACAAGTGGCTAAAGACAATAATATTACAATACACAAGCTACCTTCCCAAACATCACAGCATCTCCAGCCACTAGATTTAGCTGTATTCAAATCCTTCAAAACTAGTTGGGATGCAAAACTTGTAGCTTGACAGAGACAAAATGCTGGATTAAAACTTCCCAAAAATAAGTTGTCAGAGATGGTACGAGATGTATGGAGTGGTTCCAGAAAAGTGTGTATATATCCTTCTAATGCTGATGTGATCCTGCAAGATAAATTTCACCTTGATGCCTGGAAGCGATGGCAATGTGCAACCAATGTTGTGAACCATACTTCTGCAGCACCTGAAATCAAGGATGCAGCTGAAGATAAAGATGCAGACTTATTAGAAGCTGGGCCAAGTAAATGCTTTTTTCCAGGATCTATTACTTGACACAGTTAAACAGCATGCAAATAGTAGTCCAGGAAAAAAAGTCGGGTTTCAACGGTGGCAAAAGCGATAACGCCAGGAGACTACTGAATCAATTAAGAAACAAAAAGCTTCCAACAAAAAGAAGAAAATTACAGAAGTTTGCAGTAGCGAAAGTGGCAGAGACGATTGTGAAAATGAAAGAAATTTGTGAAAACTCAAATGATGATATAGATTTTCTCGATGAAAGAAGATTGGGCGAAGAGAATCCAAATAATTTACCTATTGAAGTTAATTCATGGGTTTTGCTAAAATATTGTCCAAAAAAAACTTTTTAAATACTATGTCGGACAAGTTACAGAAAAAAAACATTAAATAAGATGAGTACATGGTAGTTTAAAACATGAGCATAACAGCAACCAGTTTTTTGGCCAGAGCAACCTGACGTAGACACTATAACCAAAGAAACCTCTGGGGAATTTTCCTTTTATGTTCAGTTTTTTTTGTGATAATTACTTAAGAATAAGCTTTGTTACTAGAAATAAACTCCATCATTTTACATACAGACCATTTTTTGCACAGATCTGAATTCGAACTAACCCCGTATTGCGGCAAACGAAGATTCTATACTATTCTGTCCCATTCGATCTTGCCCCACCGGTCGGTATAAGTTCAGACACTGACCATATATTATTATTTTAATTATTTCAGTAAAAAGCTCATGATGACGATAAATCTGACCTTGTAGATGGATAGAGCATACTTTGAAGGTATAGTATGTACAGTTGTGATCATTCGCTAAGGAACGATGAAAAATTGTGGTCGCCGATTTTTCAGTTTTTTGTACAATGTATGCTGTAACTCGGCCTGATTTGTGAACTGGGGGATTATAATGTTAAAAAATGAAGTGCTCTTGACTATAATATAAAAAAACTTAAAATTTACAGTATACAAAAAAATTGGAAAATTGGCGGTTATGATTTATTTATCGTTCCTTAGCAAATGACCGCAACTGTGCATTACTAATATATTTCATTTCGGGGTTTTTTTTATGATCTGATGCTAAATTTCATGTTTACTATTTTTTGGTGCGATCTCACTCTGACACACCTTATGTAAAATATTTTATATTAAGTAACTAAACAATTGTGAATACTGAACACCAGTTAATAAGTTTAAAGTATGATCAATGAATGCCCTAAGCATTTTATCAAAGCGATGAAACAATGCTACTATGTTGCCTAATCATAAAGATATACAGCCCATTGAGCATTCTACACGAGAGAACATATGAGCAGCTTTTTTCAAACAGCAATTAGTTCACTTTCGTAAAGATTTAACTAATGGCAGGGCCGGGTCAAGAAACTAAATAGCAAAAAAGGCTCATTTAATAAATAAAAAATTATTACTAAATATTTACAACATTGTTAGTAGACTAAGCTAAACATTGTTAATAATAATAATGGCCAGTGGAAGCCATAAAAATTTAATTGTAACTATTGACTTTAGGGATATTAATTAATTATAATAAGATCTTAAATGATGATGCCCAAGCCCAGGCTTCTTGCAGCGATCAGGGTCTGGGATACGCACCTTGTGGTTAATACAGCACTGATTAAAGGTGATGACACACTTTAAAAATGTAATACATCCAATGGTAAATTATTTTTATCTAAAAACGCAATAAGTCATATATAGTATGATCAAAAAGTCTTTGGATCAAGGTTGTCATAAAATTAACAAGCTATCTATGAAATTATTTATTTCTATTATTTTTGACATTTACTTCACAACTTTCAAGTCAATAGACAATAGTTCAAAATGTTTCGAAAGGAACATAAAATTTTTATTATTAAATCATACTACAGTAATGGAAATCGTGGTAAAAATGGTAATTGGGTTTATTCGCCTCGTTTATGTTTACATGAGTTCTGTGAGAGATTTCCCAACTTCGCCGTAATTAAACGAGATTTTTTCGGCAAGTTCAACGAACTGTGGGCACATTTGAATGAACTGGTAATATAAGTGATAGAATTCGATCTGGAAGAAGAAGGACTAGAAACGAGGTTATTATTGATCAGGTTAGGCAACGCATGCAAGAAGAACCTACCTTTTCTTTGCGTAGACTGTTGCAAGAAACCAATTTAAGTTACGGGACATGTCAAACCATTGTTCAACATAACTTGAACATGTTTCCTTATAAAATGCAGATGTATCCAGAGTTACTGCCACCAGATTATCAGAAGAGAGTATCGTACTGTACTTGGTTTAATGACCATATGAATAATGATATTCTTGACTTAACATATTTTACAGACAAATCTTCTTTTTACCTTTCTGGATACATTAATACACAAGTCATGTGTATGTGGAGTGAGAATAACCTTAATTTTCATCGTGAGGCTGCTTTACATAGTCCTAACATTGATGTTTTTGTTGGAATGTCCCGCAGACGAATAATAGGGCCAATATTTTTTCATGAAACCATAACTGTGGAAAGATATTGAACTCAATTACTTGAGCCTTTCATCAATCAATTGCACGATGATGAACTTAATAATGGGTACTTTCAACAAGATAATGCCAGACCCCATGTTGCTCGAGAAACTCTTAGCATATTTAAGGCAATTTTATGACGAAAGGTTAATATCAGAAAGGCGTTACCCACCTAGGTCTTGTAATTTGAGTCCTTTAGACTATTTCTTGTTCCCACTGCTTAAGAATACGATCTTTAAAACTCCAGTTCACACTTTACAGGAATTACAAAAACAAATTTTAAATCCTGCCGTTCGATAATACCTGATCTTTTAAGAAAACTTTTTAATAACATCGGTCGATGTGTTAACCTGTGTATTCAAGAACAAGGAAGATATTTTCAACATCTTTTATAATTTTTTATTGTAAAAGTTTACCTACCGAAATGTTATTGTTACAAGTTCTTTTCTTTCCCATTATGAACCTGATTGTTTTTATTCGTTATTAAAGTATTGTTTATTCCTATAGTAAAGTGTTCTTTTTATAAATGTTATTAAGTAATACTTAAAATAACTGCAAGCACAAGAAATAATAATAGCGTACGCCAACCTAACATTTTCTGTGTATTCTTTGTGGCTCTGTTTAGCGGTGTCGACGCGTCGTATTTTCTTGACACAGATGGCTGTGTCTCCAATAGCGCTATGTCAAGATATATTGAAGCTACTGTACAATTCACAAAAACTACGGGTAGTAGAAGTAAATAATTCTATAGATGGTTTTTACATTCCATGGCTATTGTGATCCAAAGACTTTTTGATCATACGATAGAAAACAGTATTCCATATCAGTATACAGTATATAATAGGAGCTTCAAGTACTTTTCTCATATTTCTCAAAAGTTGTCTTGATGGACAAGTTGCAGTTTGAAAGAAGCTCCTCATATACAATGCTTGCTATTAAATTAAAATACATTATGCACACAAAGGCAATCAGTTATACAGCATGCTATTTAATACAACTTACATACAGGGTCTCTTATAAAAAACGCACGAAGGTGTAACTCTGTTACTAACAATCCGGTTTCAATAAGTCAATTGTCAAAAATCAAATAACATAGGGCTCTGAAGACTACAACACAGCGTCATTCAAGATATTTTTTCAGCATGACATTTTTGACAAATAATAGTCAACTTTTTTTTTTGAAATAGCTATACATATACAGTACAGTCCCCGCTATTCCGAACTAATTGGGACCGAACACTGTTCGGTTTAGCGGGAATTCGGAATAGGCGGATTTCATGAATATATCAACGTACATATATTGACTTGTTAAGGCGTGAATTAAGTGCGGGGACATCTGCTAGTGTCAGCTCTATATAGCGTTGATCGGTTCGTGGTGAACGAGCGTACGTTTTTTCACAAACGTCTTTTTAATTTTTCCTGTTTTAAATTAAAAAAAATCGATATTTTTCTGAACTCTGTTGTTCGGAATAGGCGGATTTTCGGAATAGCGGGACTCTACGTATATCTTTTTTTACTCATTCTGTTAGAAAATTTTTTTCTGAATTAAATGATGTATTGCAACTTGATTTTCTAGAATGCTTTTGGGGATGAATTTCGCTTTTTAAACAAAATTGAAGTGTGCCCTGGACAACAATGGAAAATTTTATTACCTAGTGAAATAAAACAATATAACAAAACACAAAGGTACCTAATTATTATAAATAGTGCTCAAAATCGTCTAGTTAATAACAGAGTTACAGCATCGTGCGTTTTTTATAAGACAGTCAGTATATTGCATAGTAAATAAATAGTGCTGTATACAGTATATTTCAGCCTGCATCTAAAAGTGTAAAATTAGACTTTTAACTGAAAAACAAAACAACTTTGAATAGTCATGATGGAGTAGGTACATCACATAATAATGTGCGTAGGCATCTTTTTGGTATTTTTTCTTACATGAATGAAGAATCAATTTCATTTTGGGGCAATCATCAATTAATCAACAGACATGTCTAAATTGTTTCGATATTTAAACTATACATTAAGACAACTATATCTTAAGTCTTAATTATTAAATAATTAATCTGAATATTTAATTACATGCAAATTTCGTTTTTAGTAAAATGCTCCATTAGTGTTTAAACCATTAGTGTTTATCGTCTGATGATATCAGATTATTAAGGAATGAATACGGCCATTAGAATTATTATTACGATGAGTACAACAATCAGGCAGATTATTATCATTATCAGTTTCTGCAAAAAAAAACAAATTAATAAAATTATAATTTATAAAAATAAACTAAATATTAATAGTGCTATTGATTTAAATCAACACACATAAATACAATAAGCAACACAAATAATTATAAAACAAATCAGTACAATACGACAAATATGATATCCATATAAAGCAGATATCTCCATACGAATAAAGGGATAACATTACTAAAACAAATGAGAGCATTTTGAACAATAGACGGTGTACATTTTCAAAGCTTCCCCTAGGCTCTTTTATCATACAGAAATACATATAAAGAAATACAGTTTTGGGTATTAGGCTTCAATTCATATAATTGTTGATACACCATATATATTACAAAAACTAGATGTAAATCGAAAATTGCATTATATAACGTGAATATAGGAAATATCCAAAACTCGAAAGACTAAGATTTACTATAAATCTATACGGTTTAAATAAAATCAAATTTACTACTATGTGCAAGTACTAAAACATCTAATGTTGGGAAATTAAAAAAAACAAGAAAGATTAATATAGAATAATAATCTAAATGTGACAGTATGCTTGACAATTTTATCTCACTACCAAGTCAAGCGTTATTTAATTAAGTATTGCAATTAATTAAAAATATACAATGTTATATATATTATATATGTATACGTATTTACAATTTCACTAATTCTATACATCGCAGTCACACATAGTAATTACAATTACATAGTTGTTTGTAGTGTAAAAATATAACCCAATGAAATCGAGCTAAAGGTTTTTGTATAACCTTATTGCTTAGTAGATTTCCAAAGTTATATAATTAGTTCTAAATGTATGACGATGAAACTTGTTATGGAAGTGATCCCTTTTTTAAATTTCATTTGTCTTTTTTTTTTCTAACTAATGTATGCTCCAAACCAACAAAACTCTGCTGTCATGAAAAAGTAAGTAGGCCAGTTTTAGTTAGTGATTTATATATTAATATAAGGCCGATTTTTTTTGTTCTTTTATTTTCATTAAGTTTATTCAGTTATGATTTTATAACAGAATTTTGTTGGATTATTAATGAACATATACTTACTACGCTGTATTTCAGATGTTTTCTAGTTATGGAGATGGTTATAAAATAACTTTCTGTGTCTGTATAAATTAGATTCAATTTTTGAATATTAAATCTCACAGTTTTAATTGACAAATCAGTATATTTTTCAGTTTTCATAATCGAGAAACACCTGAAATAAGAGTATGCCATTGCAAACTATCATCAATAGAGATCAAATCAATTTTCATTTCGTATTCTCGGCAGTATCAATGACACAATTTAGAATTATCAAATATACTTTTGTTGATACCTAAAACGTATTGCTGAAGAAACAAAAACTAACTATTGTTTTTGTATTGTATTGTAAAATGTGATTTATTTATTTATTGCAACTATAATAGTTATTTACGTGGCAAGCTTTATAAATTCATTTTTACAGGCAAGCTGGAAAATTTGTGGGGGGAGCAGCCTCCATAATCCAGTGAGCCCAGTAAAGATTAATTGCAAAGCTTGCCGCATACAAAGTTTTATTTCCACCTTCATGCAGCATTTTTTTTTATTAATTTATTGTATATTATTTATAAAAAAGACATTTTGTAATCAAAAGCGGTAGGACAAGTTATAGCTAGACATTGACATGGTGTTCTGATAAAAACAACAAATTAGTTTCCATTAGTTTTTTGTTGCTAAGCATTGTAAAATTCTAGAAGTCTCTTTTAGGAGCCATTTACTTAGTTACCATAAATGCCTATAAAGTGTCATTTACATAGAAGATGGACATAAATTAAATTAAAATATCCGTGACATTGACGTTTCAGATAAGTTTTAGGTTCCAAAACACCACATTGATAATTCCGCATTCCTATTTATTAATTCAAAACTAATGAATGAAAGAATGTATGAATAGTATAATCTTAAAAATCTTATATTAATGATAGGAAGCAATGTCCACTTTGGCTATCCTAGTTTACAGTTTGTAATAAATGTAAATGCTATTTTTGATCAACTGGAACATGGAAGCACCATACTCAAAAAAGTGCCATTTATATACAGGGTTTTCAAATTATTTAAAAAATTATGCAATACATCTGTTAGTATAGAGGCACTAAATTACTTCTCAAATGTATATATTTTCTTCTAAAATGAACTAACTGTGAAACACCCTGTATATAACATTTCAGAAAGTAAGTTCAAGTATGCAGCGACAATCACTTTCAAAAAGCATAACTTTCCAATTAACCAATGAGCATAAAAGAATTGGGCCTTCGTTACCATTAAACCTTTAAACTTACTGTCTGAAATAGTGAACTAAATCTTAAGAATTAATTACAATTATTTTACTTAAACTTGACTACAAGTGGCAGCTCATTATTAATTAGTTCCCAAAAATTTTTCACACAACGCATACACAAACAGACATTTTATGTATGCAGTTTGGGGCATGTTTTTGTTTTGCAATTCGACAAAATAAATACAAAAAAAATAATAGTAATCATGCATATGAGATATTGCCATAAATTACACATTCACGCATACATTACATTTATTCTATGTGCCTAAACCTACAAGAAGACTCCCAAAAGAATAATCAAAATGACGATTGCAACTATGAGGCAGATTATGATCATTATCTTTTTCTGAAAACAGAAACAAAAACGAAAACCAAATTATTATAAAATGAGTTAACATATAGTTAAAATGCTATGAATATCAAAGAAAAAGAAGCAAGCAGCAATGGAATAAAATATACAAAAGATAAAAAAGGCATTTATAAGATACAATAAATGTGATGTTTAACATAGTGATATGTGGATCAAAAAGTAATAAAGTAAAAAGTAAAAGTAAAATAATAAACACTCCATCAAATATTTACATTACGTTTTTTCCCATCAACTTCAGAAAGACCATATTTGTAGCGCCCATAGAAGTTGAAGCTATCTGTTCTTTAATGATAATTTAATATCCTGAGTGTTTTTCGAAAATAGCAAATTTTTGTCTTTTCAGATAGTTCACCAGAAGTGACCTTAACTTTCGATTTTTAAATGGGAGAGACCCTGCATATTTTTTGTATTCAGGGCTAAATTCTGTGTCCAGCAATTGTCACTTTTTGACAGCTCGAGTAATTTTTTTGCAGTTTTATTTCTGAATCTAGTGTGTCATGACTCACCTAAAACACTTTTTTCAGGTCTCAAAAAAAAGCGCTACAGCTTCATTCAACACATTAATTGTTGTACGTCCTTAAACATTCAGAAATCAGTTTTTCCAAGTTATTTTTTTTCAAATGGCAAAAGGGTGGTTTGTTACGTCTAGGGATGAAACAAACGTTTAATAAAATAAACGTTTAAACCATCAAAAATTAATCGTTTACACGCTTAAACGCTTCCCTGGAAAGATTTATGAAACCATTTCTCTATAATCCTATGTTGTTTTGATTTTTAATTCATACGCGCCATAAAGCGGACGACTCACGTTAGTTTACGTCTACCACCACTAATAAAAGAGAATATACAGAAAGACTCCGGCGGGATAAATTGCGAAGTGCGCTAATATTGAAGCTTCATTTACGATGATGCGCGTTTGCGTACCGTGTGCGCTTAACTCGCTCTTACGGTTTCAGCGTAATATGGAATGGAAAATGATACTGATGAAAATTAAAAACACCGCAATTAAATCAGACTCGTCACTCGCTATTTAAACACAACAAAGCCTAGTTTAAAAGAGGTGTTTGCCCTAAAAAAGGCAATTACAAAATAAATTTAACAATATAAATAAACGTTAACGAGAACTGATTGCATATATGTTTTTCCGCATGTAGGTAAAGTAGCTTAAGCGTTAAAGAAAACACGTGCGCGCTGACCAATAGCATCGCTTATGGTTGTTTACGTCCTTGCCACAGCTTATTTCAGACGCACTTTAGCAAATTCAGCAAAATAGAAAAGTAAATATAATAAACTGTGTTTTATGTGAAGTATTTTTGCGTACACTAAAGTCGCTACTTTTCGTCATCTACGATGATGCGTGTTTCGCTTGGATTATTACCTTAATCAAATACCATATCGGGTTGAACGTCAAACGGCAAATAGCCGCGGAAAAACAAATTGTTTCCGTTTAGATGAGATTATTGTTTGCCGTGTAATATTGATGTTCCGTTGGTAATACTTTCACATACACATACGCGTTTAAACATGTATTTTTATATTAAACGTTTATTTACTACTAAACGTTTACATGTTTAAACGTTTAAACGCTGCATCCCTAGTTACGTCAGTAAAAAAACTAGATTTTTACCCCTTTATTAACACTTATTTCTAATAATGTACTGATTCAACTTAAATTTTATAAAACGAAAATCTGGACTTTATTTAAACAATTAGTCTAGCTATTCATGGAAACAAACCTGTACGAAAAAAGTTTTTTTCATAGGTGTTTATGTTTCCATGGACAACTAGACTAATCATTTCAATCTTACCCTTTAGCATAAAATGCAGATTGACAAAAATGATTTCTGAATGTTTAAGTATGTACAAAGATTAATCTGTTAAACAAACTGTAGAACAGTATTTTTCTTATGTTTTGGAACTCATGGCACACTAGATGTAGAAATAAAAATGTAAAAAAAATGATTGGACCTGAAATTTAAAATTTCTATCTTCTGAAAAGACAAAGATTTTGCAAGGGGGAACCACTTTCAAAAAACGTTGAGACTAGACTAGACTAGAAGTTTTAAATTTATATCGAATTCAAAGATCTTCAGCTCAGATCGAAGCTTCAGATCAGTAAGGCTTTTTGGATTTCGAAGTTATCAGGAAAAAAGTATTGAAGTCTATTAATAACATTTTTTCAAGACTTCGAAAGCATATTTATCTAATTTTGCTTCACTTAAAAAGGTATTGAAAATAGCTCTATCATGAAGTAGCATCTATTAAAAAAAAAAGATGTCGTTTTCCTAAACATCAAAAGGTTTTCTTTAGTGATGGAATCTCGATACTACCCGAGTGTCGCGACAATTGAGAGTCAAAACGATTTGCCGTGTGAAGTGTTGACACTTCGCATTTACATCATGCATGCGCTAGTAAGTGTCATGACCACGAATAGTATCATGACACCCGACACCCAAGTTCCCATCGCTAGTCTTTTTCAAAACAATAATTATATATCATCTCATTACTTTTTGATCAGTCTATGTATACAAAGCAGCCACACCATACAGAAGGATAAAGATGGAGAGAACACTCATAAGCATACACTCTTGCATATGGCTACATTTCTTCGCCTCTAATACACATTTGAAAATATTGCTACTGTTATATGATATCTATGGTTTAGTAAACAATATCAACCATACTGATTTACATTAATTAAAAATAATTTCTTTAAATCAGAAGCAAAACTTTCGTAAATGGATATTAGAACACATTACATACCTTTAATTCACCTGTATCTCTGATGTGAAGAATGACATGACATAAACTTCATTCGTTCACAGGAAGAGTAACTCGTTACGGTTTTTGATTTGTAATGATTTTAAGCATTTAAAACTTTCTTGATAAGACGTGATATTTGTGTAGACTATGTCTTCATGCAGTATATGAAAATGTGAATAAATTTCAATAACTTTTCAATATTTGAACATCACGCAAAAGTTTGACATAAACCAACTTCGATTATTTCTGATAACCTAGTTGCAAAGTAAGTGTTGGTGCAATTCACACTACAATAACTTTGCAAGTTTCAAAGTACTTTTACACCAGAAAAGTTATTAAATCTGGTTGCTTTAGTTAATCTTCCCATAAACGAATAGAATATACGCTTATTTGCTACTATACACTATTTTAGTTGTCTTAACATCGCAGTTGGCTTTATTGGGGGACAAAAAAGTATACACAATGTATAGTGTATGGTTTGACAATTTCTATCTGCAGGTTATGATTCTAAGTGATAGAGGAGCCTTTAGTTTTTAGGTTATAATACTTTTGCTTATAAAGAATTTATTGCAGAATTAAAGTTTGCCATTCTGGTAAAATTATATGATGTAAAAATCTATACAGTGTGGGATTGAATTATGGAATATTAAAAAAAAAGCAAACTCAACTGGTTTTTAAAAATGCTGAAACACATTGATTTAATTTTTTACAAATACACATTAATATGTGCGATTCACCTTCCAACTACATTTGTTTCTTAGTTATGACGTCATAAAAAAAAAATCTAAATGACAATATAGATTTTTAGTAGTGGAATCCGATAGTGATTTTTCTTTCCTTTATGATCATGCAAATAAATCATAAGGTTGCATAAAAAAATTCTGAGAAAAATCGAGCTGAACATTTAATGTTGATACAGTAATGTATGAATAATGCAAACACATCTAATAGTCCGAACAGTCCTAGTTGTGTAAATTGAATTCGATAGTCCGATATTTGTAATCCGAACTTTGCATAGGTACTGTACAGGGTGGCCCACGCAAGATGATCCTGTACCTTATCTTGGAAACTGTAAGAGTTACGAAAAAAAGTTAAATATCAAAGTTGGTTGGTGTAAAGCAAATTTTAGTTTTATACTAGTTTTGGCTACCATTAATCTTTTTCTTTTATTCTGCACAGTTTCTGAGAAAATCTAGTTTTTCTGTTATCTTAGAATCATTTCTTATTAAATACGATAATATCAACATTAAATGTTCAGCTTGATTTTTCTCAGAATTTTTGCTATGCAACCTTATGATTTATTTGCATGATCATAAAGGGAAGAAAAATCACTATCGGATTCCACTACTAAAAATCTATATTGTCATTTGAATCTTTTTGTGATGACGTCATAACTAAAGTCCGTTCACCGAGACCTGTTGCAAAGCGTAAACACTAGGGTGGTTCTTATTTGGGTCATGTTGGAATTTCGGTTTTGCCGGGTGCCCGTTTGATTCTAAAAAAAAACTGAAAATTTTAAGACCAATACGAACTTCCTATCTCTATTCTAATCATTCGCTGTAACGAAGAGAAGCAGAAGTGTGCATTTAAAATGCACACTTTTTTTTACTTCTTATGTATATATTTGTCCACTGGGACAAATTGTTGAGAAAAAATTTGAAAATTGATTTTTTTGAAATTATCAGGGTTAGATACTACTTTTAGGCACAAAAAAAATTATATGGCGCATTCGATTTTTTCCAACGATTTACAAATAAATTCAAAATAATGCACCGTTCAATTAGGGTTGAAGTGATGTAAAATGTCCCATATAATTTTTTTTGTCGCCTAAAAGTAACATCGGTGCTCGTTAATTCTATAAAATCAATTTTCAATTTTTTGCAAAAATTTGTCCCAGTGGTCAAATATATGCATAAGAATTGAAAAAACCCATGTATTTTAAATGGGAAACTTCTCGTCGTTACAGCGAATAATTAGAATAGAGATAGGAAGTTCGTATTGGTTTTAAAATTTTCAGTTCTTTTTTTGGAACCAAATGGGCACCCGGTAAAACCGAAAATTCCAACATGACCCAAATAAGAACCACCCTAGTAAACACACTTGTTAGTTAACCCTTGAAGCTTCATTTAGGATGTTGCGCGTTTGCGTACCGTGTGCGCTTAACTCGCTTTTACGGTTGTAGCATAATATGGAATAGAAAGTGATTGAATTATACGTGTTTCCGCATTTATGTAAAGTAGTTTAAGCGTTAACGAGACCACGTGCACGCCGACCAATAGCATCGCTTATATAGTTTGTTTAGTGCTAACTTCAAGTGTATTTACGTCTTGCTACAGGTCTCGGCGAACGGACCTTAACAAACAACTGAAAGTCGGAAGGTGAATCGCGCATATTAATGTGTATTTTTAAAAAATAAAATTGACGTATTTCAGCGTTTTTAAAAAACCGACTGAGCTCGCTTTTTTTTTAAATATTCCATACTTTAATCCCATACTGTATAGTGATATTAGTGATGTCAACTTGGTAGATCAAATATCAAGGCTACTACGATGTCAAGAAATTAAAACAGCGTATATATGGTTTTCTATTATGTGGTATAAGTATGTGTTTCTGTTAAGTATTACTTTTGTGCCTATTCATAATTAACTTCTGCATGTGGTTTTACAACAAGAAAAAGAAAACATGTACGTTTAGGTGACAGTATAAGTAAGATACATAAAACACTTAGAGTACAGCTCGTAATATATTCTTTTGCTGATTGAAAATCTTTTTGAATTATAAAAATATGAATTTCAAAAAATATATTTCAAGTTGCATTAATAAAGTTAAATTACATAGGTATTGAGGTTTAAAATAATAAAACAATAATAATGACTGTATATGTTCAACGAGTTTAATAGAAAAGCAAGAAAATCGTATAGTATTAAATCATTCCACATCAAATTATTCAATATCATTTAATACGTTTCAATCTTTACTGAAAATTACTGCATTATAGTAGTTTAAGGAGAATTACACAATGCTTCTTTCATGATCAATACTGTTTGTACTTTCTATGTGTGTAATTTGAACTGTGAAGTTTAACCGATAAACTTTTTAAAGGTAAAAAGGTCAGTACACATTTTTAATTCATAGATTTTAGTCATCATTTCTCTGTAATTGCATAATAAAGGTAGTTTAAACATACACACCATGCGTTCGTATAATATTCTTCAATTTTAGAATGTGTTTAAAAATTTATTTTCAATTTAAATGCATAAACGGTTAGGGTATTCTTTTTTTTACTAAAATCTTTCTGAGCATTTGTCCCATTTCTCGATTATCAACTCTTCATTAAACTATAAGACCCATAAATAAATATGTTAAAATATGTCAATCTCAATTCAAATTACGATAGTGATGAGACAAATGAGAAATAATTATAAAACTACAACTATGAAGTTCTTCAAACAACTAAGACTAATCCTCTAGGAAAACTTCTTGCTTACCGCTCTGCACATCCTTTTAAATTCTTTCAGACACAGTACAGTATCAGAGGAAGCTCTTCTGCTCCTGGAAGCATCTATAGAAGTTGTCCCCTGTGACGTTCAAAGAAAATGTTATCTGAGCCCAGATAAAGAAAATAATATGTAGAATCACTACAAAGTTTAGGATGCTAAAAATTCTCATACAGGCAATTGAATTAATGCATGCATGCCCTAATGTACCTTGAAAATCTCATAGGTGGCTTAAGAAGTCATAATCTGATATCCTTGGTTGACCTTAACTGTTCTTATCTTTTCTTCATACTTCACAGAAGATGACCTGCAATGATGCTTCAGGAATAAAAGTACAGTTTTTAGTAATGTATTCAGGGGAAGAAAATCAATTAGTAATGAAATTTCTATTATCCTTTAAACAGACATTTGAATCGAAAGCACAGCCTTCTGAATTAAATAACTGCTAGAGGTTATTACGGCCACCTCACTTAGATTATTATCGAAGAGTCAACCTGGGATGGACAGTATTGGTATCTGCAAAGCCTTTTGTACTAATATAACATTGACGAATAAAGAAGTGACAGCTTTATATTTAAGATTTTCTTCTGACGGAGGACATTACCACTTGTTTTTTCATAATAATCCTGTGCAGGATATTCAGAAAGGCTGTGATTGAACACTTCAGTAAATGACATCTATGTAAATGCAGTAGAATTAGAATTTCTGTTGCATTTTGAAAAATTTTAACATAGATTTATTTGAATAAATCTTTCAATGATTTTGTGAAAAATTAATAAATCACAATAGGAAAACTTTGGGATACGAGGCCACAACAATAACTACATTTTTAAATGTGGTTTCTATACAAAAAAGACAACCTAGATCAACACAAACAGATTTTTTAATCCAAATCTTATAATATCTGGATCCGAAATGCAGACTTCAGATTTTGGGGGAATCCAATAGCAAATTGATACAGAATTTATTTGTACGCCCAAATATTTGATAAAATATAGGATGTTTTATTTAGAAAAAATTATTTTTACAGCTTTGAATTTTTTTCATTTTGTGATCAATTTTCAACACCCTGTATAATGTCAGTTGACTTTCAAAACGTTATGCTTTTACTTGTTATTTTTCAAATATGGGTTTTTGTTATTAAATGCGAGTGAAAAGAAAGTCATTAAAAATTATGGAACAAATGCTCGGATTTTCGAAAAAATTGCAATAACTCGAAAACAGTTAAAGATAGGTATAGGAAAACCTAATCCAGATTATCATAAAATCCATTGTAGAAGCAAAGAATTCATTAATATAATGAGTGTTCCACTTAAAATAAGAAAGTTGGTGGCTACTTCCAGTTTAATTGAAAGTGATATGACTTTGGAAATATTTTAGAACAAACAGTTCTATTACTTAACCTCACACTTATACTTTCAAATTTGAAAATAGCTAACAACTCTGAAAACTTCTAATGAACAAGTTCTATGGAATCCTATAGAGACACACAATTAAGTAACTGGTAGAAAATTTATTAATAAAATTTGAAGGTCTTTGATTTCTTTTTAAAATATTTTTCAATAATCGATTATTTTAAGAAAATAATTGAAGATCCGATTAATCAATCAGTCGATTAAATTGATTGCTTTTTTTTAATAGATTTTCTATTATTGATGTCCATAATAACACAACACATACAAACTGAAGTGGATTTTTAAAAATATAATTTATATAAAATATGCTTTAGCAAAATTTCAAGACTGTACTATTGATGTTAATTCAGAAAAGCCTTTATAGCATAATATACAGATTATCCGAAAATAAATCTAAACATACAAAATTTAAGGAGTGCAACAAGAAAGACATAAACAATATGGGTAGCAGAACAAAGACAGAATGCTACCATGGCTAGGTAAATTTCTACCAATAACAAGCAAGCAAACAAACATGTCTATCCCAAATAATTTAGCTGTCATTAAAAGCATAAAGTGTGGTTAAAATAATTATGTCAATATAATAGTATGTTATTAAATAAATTGCTTTTCTCATAAAAATCAATTTTATGTCCAATTGCATTATAAAGTACTGTTTATTGTATTGTTTTGAGGCAGTGAACTGGCTTATTATTGTACTCGTAAAATAAAGTGGTAGTAGTAAAATAAAGTATATAGTAGTAAAATAAAGTATGACAACTGTCTATTCCCTGTCACATTTTCTTCTGTCAAGAATAGATGTCAAATTTATAAACTGATTTTTTTTTTGATAATTAGCCAATTTTAGGAATCGAACATAAAGCTTTGTATGCAACTCTTACATAATTGGACCTTATAGACTCGCCCTTTTTATAGGCTGGGCTTATTCATAAACTGGGCTTGTCTATAAAGTCCTACATTATGTACTTGTTACATAAATAGCTATTATCACAATTTATCATTAGAATATTAGAAAGTTTAAAATCTTGTATACCCAGAAAGAAAAATTCAAATTATTAAATGGAATTTCTGGCGGAAATTCAAAATTAAATAGCCTATCGTGGTTTTAAACTACACACTTTGAATACACGAATTAAAATGATCAGCAATTTAACCTCACTTTATGCTTTTAATGGCAGATAAATATTTATGAAAGATGTTTTTGCTATTTTGCTTGTTATTGGAGAGAGACTTTTAGTTTAAAAACTACCTAGCCATGATTGCATTTTATCTTTGTTGTGCTATCCATACTGTTTATGTCTTCATTGTTGCACTCATTAATTTTTGTATGTTTACACTGGTTTTCGGATAATCTGTAGAAGACATGAATTACCAAACCAAGTGATTAATCGGACCTTCAATTATGTTTTTAAATAATCGATTAATTGATCAATTGTTTAATCTGATCAATTAATTAACTGGATTTTCAACGAACTGGATGACCAATCTGGAGCTGCAATAAATTCTGGTACATTATCTATAGCTGTTAATGTAAGTTGCCATTCAGAGGCTTTACAACTCCTTCAAGAACAAAGTCTTACCTCTTAAGTTAATTTCTTGTATGCAAGAATACAGCCATCAATGACAGATGATGACTATATTGAACCTTTGGCACCCCTGCAGCAGCTTCTTGAGAGCTATTAGCATACATCCTGTCACTTTGTTTGTTGATTCATTGTTCTACTACCATGAAGGTCTTTTCATCAGTAAACAAAGTGTTCTAATAATCAAAGCTCTGGTCTCCCTTATTTTTTCCTTTTGCAGTCATTGTGATCAGTGTTGATCTTCGGTATTTTTAAGTCTTCTTTAATCAAGCAGAATATTTCTTGGAATTTTGAAATTTGTTGCTTACGTGTCTAAACTTTTTGTATGTAGAGCAGATTTTGATTTATTCCTTCATGTACATACAGTCTGATACACAAACCTTCGCGTAATATGTAAAGATTTTAACAAGTAGCTACATTTAGTAAAAGTCCGGACGACAGAGTTGATTGTTTTAAAAATGCAGTTAAAAAAATTATTTTATTGAATATTTTGTTTATTTATTTATATAAATATTTATTTATAATTGAAACTATTCACTTTTGATTTTATTATTAGCAAAATGAAGACAAAATAGGTATCAGTAAACAGTTAGGTAAATGATGAAAGAAACAGATGCAGTATCATTCAGGCTACTAATCTATTTCCTGGCAATTATTCTATTGTTTAAGGTTACTTTTACAAGAGAATACTGTATGCCGGATACTGTATCCAAGATACAATCTCTTGCAAGAATTCTGGCCAGATACTTCTCAAAGACTGTTGGCATACTTATTCTGGACTTGCGCGATTGAGGCAATTTTCAGTATAGTGGCATCCAATTTTGTTTTTATTAGAATAATTCAGAAGTGTCCCATAAACAAGCGGGTGCTTCTATTAAGGAAATAAACACATTGTTATCAAATGCACGTTTCATAATTATTTAATAACGTTAAAGTTTTCCGGCTGGATCCTCACACGTCATACTTCACGAACAATACTAACCAGTTGCTGCTTAAAAAGTGTCGACGTATAAATGCTTCCATTTAAAACAATAGCCAAACGGTATCCCGAAGTTGTCAAAATCGTCCAGCGACTGGGATTAGCAAGATACTGATATTCAGCATTGCACTAGAATCTAGAAGACTAGCAGATAGGGAGCTTAAAGTTTTATTGTCTCTTCTGCTTCTTGAGAATTTTACATATCTAGTGTTGGCTTTAATTCATGTACAGAAACAATGCTAGTAGTAAGTAGTATTTCAGAAATACATCTAATAATATTCAGTGACGGATACCATTGAATCAACAACCCTTAATGTTGCCCATACAACTGCACAAACGAAGAGACATCTTTCTTTCAAGAGTTTTACAGGGTATATTAAGTTATCTTCATTGTAGTTAATGGTCTATCAAAACATTGAAAATAACTTAAATGTCCTCAATCATGCATCTTTCATGACTCATTGATCCCATTTTACTAGTAATTTTTTTTTAAATAAACACACATGGTGTTCGGAAATATTAAAACTAGTGATAAATGACTAACCAATAATTTGAATCATCATTGATTGGATCAATCCCAGATTGTATATATGCAAAATATTTAAAATATAACTACTCAAAATAGTATATTAAAGTATTAGTTTCATAAGACACATTTTTAGCGCACGCGTCGAAGTTTAGAAAACGATCCGCGTATCGGGGAGTTTTCTAAAGGACAACTGCGCTAAAACGTCTTATGAAACGAATATTTTATACTATTTTTTTCTATTTGGCTGTCCAAATGAAGCCATTTAGATATGCATTTTACGTGACTAAGAAAATACTGGAAACAGTAACATTTTATTTTTTTAAAGTTATATATTATTGTTGAACAGCTGTTCTTAAAACTTCATTATTTACATTGCAAATTTTAAAAACAAATGCAAAATTAGAATTTTCAGTGTTGCCAATTTAACAAAGTTATTATTTTTTAAATAATTACAAAATAACGCAAATAGAAAAAATAGTCTAAAGTACTCATTTCATAAGACATTTAGCGCACTTGTCCTTTAGAAAACTTAGATGCGTGCACCAAAAACGTGTCTTATGAAACTAATACTTTAATATACTATTTTTTAATTGGGTTAATTTGTAAACATTTAAAAAAATAAGTTAGTTTTAAATAAAATGTGTTAGGGATACTTTGTTAAGTAGTTTGACAGTTGGGGACACTGCGAATTCTAATTGTGCATTTGTTTTTCAAATTTACAGCGTGAATAAGTTTTACATTTTAAGAACAGTTGTTCAACACTAATATGAAATAAAGTATACAAATAAATTTCTTTTGGACACGCAAATAGAAAATTATTTAAAAATATGGAAAAATCATCAGTCAAAAAATATAAAAAACAAAATAGAAACAAATTATTTAAAAAAACAAAAATACCAGTTCGCCCAAGGTGTCTGCTTAAATAAAACAGATTTCCGTGAAACGTTTGCAGCTGTGGACAAGCTGCAATAATAGCAATAATAGGTGGTATGGCGATTAAAAAATCATATGCCATTTGTAAGTTTTGTTCACGAAATCCACCTTTTTCGAATAAGTCCATTTCCCAAGTGAGAGTCTCATTTAAATTTTACTTGTTTATGGAGTTTACACCATACTTTCATTTAGCGTTTTATGTAACTTTTCTTCAAGATTTTCTTTGCGAGCGTTTTCAAATATTGTTCGTTTAAGATCGGCAATACTAACATCCTCATCTTCATCATTTTCTACTTTGCTGCCTTTTGGTGCGTATGTTCCAAAATATTTTCATTGTTTTGTAATCTCTCTATAGATCAAAATAGTATTGCACAAATAGGGGAAATCCCGCATTTTAAACAACTAATAATAATAAATCACTTTGTTGAATTCGCACGTTTAACTGGGAATTGAATTGAATTTTAATAATCGCTGGATTAACGGGCCTGAAAAATGATGGGTATCCCGGAATTGGATACCCTAGTTTTAACACATTTAATGTTGGGAAACACTTTTCTGTTTCTGCAGAGGGCATATGGATATTGTAATTATTATTTGAAGTAGTTTCATAGTCTCATGAATGAAAACAGGGAGCAAGTTCTACTAATATTTTAGAATTCTTCTCTTTTGTAAACTGGTGTTAGTTCCGCCTGTAGTTCTTTTATTTCTGTACTCTGCATATACATATGTATCAGAAAACTTATTTGTTTAGTTCTTAAATTTTTTGCATACTTATTTGACTTCTTTGTTTTTTGTTGCAGTAGATATGTCTGCCCGTTGATTTTTCTTTAGTTTACTATTTCATACGTTAGAGATTTCTTTGATGAATTCTTCAATGCATATTTTAACTTATACAGGATCAATTTCTTCAAACACTTGACAGCTGACAGCACAGAAAAGATGCTTCCTGCAGATATTCTTACTGATACTGCTAGTATTTCAACTTAAACACTGAAGCAAAACGACCCAACGGATAGGGTAGAACTGTTCCAACAATGAAGATTACCTTCTACTAATAGCACTATTAAATTGTAAATAAACAATTTGATGTGGAATGATCGTCTTTAAATTATATATTTGTTCAATTTCACCAAATCATTTTTTCTATTTTTATGCAATCAATAATCTAATTAGATTTACTTCTATCAAAAATTTATTGAAAATGTAAATTAATATTTTATCATCGGTGGTTTTAATATTTAGTTTGTCAATTAAGAATTCCAATATTTAGAAAAACTGTCAAAATTGTAATTAAATCAAGCATTAAAGTATTTAATTAAATTAAAACCATTTTTTACGTAAATGAGAACTACAACAGTAAATATGTAAGTAAATAAATTAACTTGATATTTATCTTTGAAACCAATTAAAAATAAATTTACATTAAAATTTTAATTGAAACGTTTAAACAGATATTTATAATTAAATGATGTGGTTAGAAAGGAGGTAGCAATATGAAATGCTAAAAATGTTTCATCCTTTCAATTAGATAGCATTTTTAATATTGACTTGTATTAATTAATTTATAATTCTTTTGTATATACCGGGTGGGGCAATAGTGTGGGGAAGTACGATAGCTCCTAAACGGTAACAGCTAGAAAAATCGTTATAATATGGATGTAAACAGTGGATAGAGGCGCATCTAGAGAAATTATTTTCAAATATACAGGATGTTGCAGAAAAGTGTGGCACGCTTAAGGTAGTTTTTTTTTAAATAGAATGCCCCAAATATTTTTGCATATTTAACACCTATTTTGGCAAGTTTATTCATACCTAAAATCTTAGCGCCATCTAATGACCGATTTAGAAGTGGGGTTTGTAGGGTGCTCTTCTTTAAAAGAAAATGGACCCACCATGTACAGGGTGTTCAAAATTAATTTTTAAATTTAGAGAACTTCAAAGCTAAAATTCACAACTTTTTCAAATGGAACACCCTGTATATTTTGTACCTTTGTGATGCAGAATTAAATAACGAACATTTTTTGTATGTAAGTACCTATAGCTATCTGTAATTACTTTTGATTTATTGAGAAAAAACTGCAAGAAGTACACAATTAAAAAATTATTTATTTAAAAAATCAAGGTTTTCAAATAAAACAAAAGAAAAAAAAACTATAACAAATGCTCCATATGTTGCCCATTTGCATGGACACACATTTGGATGCGCCTTTGGAACGATCTTTGTACGTTTCTTAACATTGCCGGTGTGATAATTCTAAAAGCATGTATTATTCTATCCTTCATATTTTGGATTGTGGTTGGTGTCTCTGTATAAACAATTTCTTTTACATATCCCCATAAAAAGAAATCCATTTTTGTAAGATCAGGAGATCTCGCAGGCCATTTAGTGGGTCCATTCCTCCCAATCCATTGATGTGGGTAGATATTATTTAGGTGGTCTCTTACTGCATGTAAATAATGTGGTGGAGCACCGTCTTGCTGAAGCCACATCCCATTTCAGATCCTTTGAGGAAGGTTCGCCAATAATTGTGGCATATAGTTCTCCAAAAAATGAAGATAAATGGCTCCAGTTAATGTACCATCAAAAAAATGTGACCCTATTACATGTTCTCCGATAATTCCCCCGCAAACATTTATGGACCATCTGTGCTGGTTATCAAGTTGTCTGAAAAAGTAGGGATTTTCTGTAACATAATAATGGAAATTGTGCCTGTTAACAAATCCATTTTTATGAAACGTTGCCTCATCAGTGAACAAAACATTGTTGAAGAATGTAGCATCGTTTTGCATTTTACCTATGGCTCAATTACAAAACTGTAAACACTTCGAAAATCGTCATCAGTTAATTCCTGGTGCATTTGAATGTGATATGCATGAAACTTATTTTTCTTTAAGATTCGACCAACAGAACGTCTGCTTATTCCTACAGATGAACTCACTTCTCTCTGACTAACATCGAGATTCTCAATCGTTGCCAGCACAACAGATAACTCATTTTCTTCGTTAACAACATTGTTAATTCATTCACTTTTTTCATACAGTACATTGCCGGTCCTCACAAATCTATCGAGCAGGTTTTGAAAGCTGTGAACTTTAGGGAGCCTCCGTTCAGGATACCGTTGGTGGTAAATTCTGCAGGCAAGCAAACAATTTCTTTCCGACTCGCCCAAAACAAAAGTCATGTCTACAAGTTCTTCATTACTAAAATTCATTTTGAAAAACTAAAACACCTACTAGAACTAAACACTGATTGATGGTCAATAACTGCGAGAAATGTACGTTTTGCATACGTGCGAACAATTGCTAGATGCTTTAATGTTTTGTTGAACAAAAACAACCAACACACTTGACAACTAAATAAATAATTGTATTTAATTGTGTACTTCTTGCAGTTTTTTCTCAATAAATCAAAAGTGGTTACAGATAGCTATAGGGACGTACATACAAAAAATGTTCGTTATTTAATTCTGCATCACAAAGGTGCAAAATATACAGGGTGTTGTATTTTTAAAAGTTGTGAATTTTAGCTTTGAAGTTCTCTAAATTTAAAAATTAATTTTGAACACCCTGTACATGGTGGGTCCATTCTCTTTTAAAGCAGAGCACCCTACAAGCCCCTGCAACAAAATCCCTACTTAAATTCGTCTTCACAGTTGCGGCCGTGAAAGCGGTAAACTGTTAAGTGGGATAATGTAAAACTCAATTTTTTTGAAAAAAAATTTGTAACTTCTAAACCGGTCATTAGATGGCGCTAAGATTTTAGGTATGAATAAACCTGCCAAGATAGGTGTTAAATATGCAAAAATATTTGGGGCATTCTATTTAAAAAAAACTACCTTAAGCGTGCCACACTTTTCTGCAACACCCTGTATATTTGAAAATAATTTCTCTAGATGCGCCTCTATCCACTGTTTACATCCGTATTAGAACGATTTTTCTAGCTGTTACCGTTTAGGAGCTATTGGACTTCCCCACACTATTGCCCCACATGGTCTAGTTAATACAAGTTAATATTTCACACTCATAAAAAATGATACCTATAACTAAATAGCAGTAAGTAGTAACAGTAATAAGAAATAGTAGTAATATGTACTAACACTACATAGGGTTTCAATTACCTACTACATCAAGAAGAAATAAGTAAGGTGCACAAGTAATAGGGATTATATATGTATTTGTTTAAAACAAGGATGTTAAGTTAGGTAAAATGTTAGGTACCTAACCTACCTTTCGGGCTTTTGTTTGGTACTCTTCAGCCATCTTCATTTCTTGTCGGCCCGCTTGCACTGCCGTTGTAGTTTGGGTGACATGGTACTCAATTTGATCCACCATTTCTCCCTAAGGATAACGCAGAGAGGAGGGGGGAAAGATGAGGCATTTATGAAGTAGGAGAATGAGAAGGATTATTTTAGGGGGAGCAAGAAATACCAAACACCGATGCAAAGAGCGACAGCGCAATCGACGATGTATGTACAACATTTAAACAGTTAGTATCATAAAAAAAAAACAGTGACAAAGGCACACAGAGTTAGTTGACCGGTTAATAGTAAAATTCATTACCACCATAAGTGCAAGAAAAACACAACAGAAAAGCACATGAAAATGGGTTATAAAATTAAATATACAAATAGGAATGCAGGGTAGATGGTTGATTTTTTTTGGAAACAAAACAAAAATAAAAATTAAAAGCAAGAAAAACACTGTGCATTTTTATAATTTCTAAGGAACAACTCACCCGCCTAGCTTTACTTTGGTACTTGAGAGCTTTCTTGGTGTCTTGTGTTGCTGTTTGGACGTAGTCCACTGCATGTTCTACATGGTACTCAATACGGTCTATCATTTCGCCCTACATCGCCCAGCAGGCAGATGATACACCATTTGTTAACACATTAGATACAAGATTTCATGCAAAAGCTATAGTAGAAATTTTTTGTTTTAAGAAACCCAGCACCAATTTAGAATTGGTCCAATTAAAAGTTACAGCAGCAAGATGTAGAGGTCGTATGAATTGTTAGGTGAAAATCAATTTGACTATGGAGAAATTGAGGTGCAAAATTTAACATTTCAACACTTAACGACCTATTCTGCATCTTGCATTATACTTTACACTTTGAGCAGGTTTTAATTTCAATTAATTAATGGTTAATTCATTAGTTCAATAAGCAATTTAATTTGTTGAGTTTACACCAAAAGAAATTATTAATAGAAAATGCTGCTAAAAGCTTTAAAAACAAATATATTATCGAAAATCAGTAATTATTGTTAAAATTTGATTTAAATTAGAAAATTTAAAATGAATTAATTAGTAAATATGTGTGGTATGTAATTAAAGAAGGGATAGAGTGAAAGCGTTTAAAAGCATTCCTGCTGGGTCGTGCAGTTATTTTAAAATTTAGGCCGGTTTTTATTAATTTTTAAATACATGTCCATGAACTGTTAAATTTTAACAATCGAAATTTTGTATATTATAAAAGAAAATATCTCGACACCAATTCCGAACTTTTAATTAAGATCTTGACTATTCCTATTTATTCCTATTAAATTAATAAGAAGAATGGATTTCAAATTCTAGTTATTTTCCAATTAGATTAGACTTGATTATACAGGGTGGGATTAAAGTATGGAATATTTAAAAAAAAAGCGAACTCAACCGGTTTTTTTAAAAACGCTGAAACACATCGATTTTGCTTTTTTAAAAATACACATTAATATGTGCGATTCACCTTCCAACTTTCATTTGTTTCTAGGTTATTACGTCATCACAAAAAATTTTAAAGGACAATATAGATTTTTAATAGTGGAATCCGATAGTGATTTTTCTTCTCTTTATGATCATGCAAAAAAATCATAAGGTTGCATAACAAAGATTCTGAGAAAAATCGAGCTGAACATTGTAAATGTTTGTTAGTTATGACGTCATCACAAAAAATTTAAATGATAATATAGATTTTTAGTAGTGGAATCCGATAGTGATTTCTCTTGCCTTTATGATCATGCAAATAAATCATAGGGTTGCTTAACTAAAATTCTGAGAAAAACCGATCTGATATATTGATGTATATTGATACCATAATATCAATAACATTAAATGTTCAGATGGATTTTTCTCAGAATTTTTGTTATGCAACCTTATGATTTATTTGCATGATCATAAAGGGAAGAGTAATCACTATTGGATTCCACTACTAAAAATCTATATTGTCATTTAAGTTTTTTGTGATGACGTTTACTGTCTCCAGCCTTACTTTGTGGAACTCCATAATCATGAAATATAATATAAATACAAAGATTAGTTAAAGTTTCACAAGTTTTATTAATATCTTAACCTGACAATATTGTTTCGGCACTTTGTGTCATTATCAAAGGTAGATAAGATTGATAAACAAACACGTTGCTAAGGATAAATACATACAGAAAATAGGTAACTAGATACAATACAGTATTGTATCTAGTTACCTATTTTCTGTATGTATTTATCCTTAGCAACGTGTTTGTTTATCAATCTTATCTACCTTTGATAATGACACAAAGTGTCGAAACAATATTGTCAAGTTAAGATATTAATAAAACTTGTGAAACTTTAACTAATCTTTGTATTTATATTATATTTCATTTTTGTGATGATGTCATAACTAACAAACATTTACAATGTTCAGCTCGATTTTTCTCAGAATTTTTGTTATGCAACCTTATGATTTTTTTGCATGATCATAAAGAGAAAAAAAATCACTATCGGATTCCACTATTAAAAATCTATATTGTCATTTAAAATTTTTTGTGACGACGTCACAATTTAGAAACAAATGAAAGTCGGAAGGTGAATCGCACATATTAATGTGTATTTTTAAAAAGCAAAATCGACGTGTTTCAGCATTTTTAAAAAAACCGGTTGAGTTCGCTTTTTTTTTAATATTCCATACTTTAATCCCACCTTGTACAATAAGGGTTGGGGAGTATGAGTGACTCATTAATAGTTATTTACTACTTTGATAAAAACACATTAGGTATTTTAAATGAAGATTAAGATTGTCAAATTGCTAAACTGTCATACTCCGAGGTAAGCGCCATAAATTCTCGACCTGGCAGGGCTTTCTACAGGTGCCAACATGTTCAAACTCGGTTGCCTAAACCAGTCTAAACATACAAAATTTAATTAGTGCAACAAGGAAGACATAAACAATATGGGTAGCAGAACAAAGATAGAATGCAATCATGGCTAGGGGTACATTTTTAAATTAAAGATCTCTCTCCAATAACAAGCAAGCAAGCAAAAACAATTGTTATAAATATTTTATCTGTCATTACAATCAGACAGTGAGGTTAAATTGCTGATCGTTTTAATTCGTGTATTTAAAGCGCGCAGTTTAAAACCACTATATGCTATTCAATTTTTAATTTCCATCATAAATCCATTTAATAATTTTAATTTTTCTTCCTGTATATATGACATTTTGAATTTTTTAATATTCTAAAGACAAATTGTAAAATAAAATTGATTTTTATGAAAAAAAAAACGATTTATTTAGTATTACATACTATTATACCGACATAATTGTTTTAACCTCACTATATGCTTTTAATGACGTATAAAATAATTGTGACATAATGTTTGTTTGCTTGTTTTTTATTGGTAGAAATTTATCTAGCCATGATTGCATTCTCTCTTGATCCTTGTTCTGCTACCCATATTGCTTATGTCTTCCTTGTTGCACTCATTAATTCTTTATGTTTAGACTTGTTTTTGGATAATTTGTATATTACGGCTAGAAGCGTAATAGATTTTAATAGCCACTCAAGCATCGTGACGAGTGCATAAAAATGTCGCAGATAACAAAAATTGAGTACCGCATGGTCATTAAATTTTTAACAAAAGAAGAGCACACACCTAATCAAATCAAACAACGTTTAGACGGTGTTTATCGTGATATATCTCCTTCATATTCCTTCGTTAAAAAATGGTCAAAATGTTTCCGTTTGGGGCAAGAATCTCTTGAAAATGATGAGCGAACCGGTCGGTCAATTGAAGCGGTAACGTCTCAAAAAGTTGTAATCATTGAAGAAATGGTATTAGAAGATCGCCGTTTGGAAGTTAAGGAGTTCCTAGTGATTTTTGACATTTCGGAAACAACTGTTTGCCAAATTCTTCATGACCATTCGGGTATGAATAAAATTAGTGCAACATAGATACCGCGTCTTCTTTCTGCTGTTCAACGTCAACGTCGCACAGTGGGGCAAGAAGCATAAAATAATTGGAGTGCCTACATTAATAGTTATCATATGAAAAGGTTTTTTAAGGATTATAGACCATACACATTATATAAAATGTACATACAGGGTGGCTCATAAAAGATGATTCTGTACCTTATCTTGGAAACTGTTGGAGTTACGAAAAATGGCTAAATATCAAAGTTGGTTGGTAAAACAAATTTAAATTTTATAATATTTTTGAATATACAGGGCGAGTCGTTTTGTTATGGCTGCTACCAACTTTTTTATTTTAATGGAACATTATGTATATTTTTACAATTTTCGATCCTATACTCAAGTGTTTTTGGTAAACATACACACCGGAAGTCACGCAGTTTTTGAATAAATCTAATTTCTTCAATCTTTTTCAAATGCAGCATTTAAAAAAATTAATTGATCTATTGCAACTTATATGTAACTATTATAATACACAATGCTTATAAAACACCTAAGTCAATGTTTTTTATAAATGTATTGTTGAAAAATATACAGGGTGTTGTAACAGCCACAGCAAAACGACTCATCATGTATTAACAAAAATATTATAAAAAAAAAATTATTTTATACTAACAAACTTCGGTATTTAACATTTTTTTCGTAACTCTTACAGTTTCCAAGATAAGGTACAAGGTCATTTTACCTGAGCCACCCTGTACACTATACAACAGAATCACTGTAGGGTTAGCAAATAAAAATGAAATACTCTTGTATTCATGTGACAACATCACAATATCTAATAGTGTGTTAATGTAAAGTATGTATGTGAAATATGTTAATTCCCAGTGCACGGTAGGTACTCTGTACTTAAAGTACGGCCATTGGATTTATATACTTTTTTTCTAAATGTGTACATTTGGGAAAGATCTTTTCATAGTGTCAGAAACTCGGATATTTGACGACTACATTGATGTAAAATTTTTATTCCGGAAGTACCTACCCGGAAGCAAACTTAAAAGTTGAATTGAAATAATGAAATGTACTTCAGGGGCGGTTATTTAATACATGCTGATAATTTAAGAAATCTACATAAAAAAAATATTTTGAAAAACATACACCTGTTAAAATAAAGAGAACATACCACCAGGTACAGCATCCATATTGATATATATCCAAAATCTTTTTACTTTCCACACAACAAACAATCGAATTCACTGTTTATTCGCAGGTGATAACTAACGTATAATAAGGAACATCAGAACAGACGGGTTTAATCTGACGGATAAGAAAGGTATGTTGATCTAATAAAGAAATATTTGCGGAAAACAATGCGTCGGTTCATTGTCTTAGGCGTTGCAGTGGCCACTTTGATATTAACGAAAATTTGTAAATTGACTTTTTGCCATGTTTTGTTGTTTCCTGCCCCAGTGTGCGTCGCCTCGAATGTGCGCGCTCGTTTTTATACTTGTGTGGAGATGACCCAAAGCCAATTTTAGAGTCCATTGTTACTGGAGATGAAACAATGGTTCTGTATTATGATCCTCTATCCAAAAGGGACTCGATGGTATGGCGGCGACTCCGATGAACCTCGTCCTAAAAAGGCGAAAGTCGTTTAATCAACAAAGAAAGTTATGGCAACAATATTCTGGGATTGTGACGGCATTTTACTGATTGATTTTAAAGAACGCAATACAACTGTTAACAGTACATATTATGCATCTTTATTGCATAAAGTGAGAAACAATATTCGTGTAAAACGGCGAGGAAAATTGAATGCACCCGTTCATACTGCTGCAATTTCACAAGCTGCCATTCGCAAATGCGGCTTTGAAGCATTGGATCATCCACCGTACAGTCCGGATATGGCTCCTAGTGACTATTATTTATTTTCCTATTTAAAGAAAGACCTTAGGGGACGTCATTTTAAGGACGAGAACGAGTTACAAGCAGCTGTAATTGAACATTTTGAAGGAAAAACTTCAGATTATTTTTACAAGGACATTGAATTATTAATTCCATGTTGTAATAAGTGTATTGACAGTGGGAGATTATATTGAAAAAAAAATGATTATATTTTACCAAGTTTATTTTCTCTATATGAGAACGAGAATTTATGGTGCTTACCTCGTACATACATACCTACTGCCTTACACCGAAAAGTAGAATGGCAACTACGTTTTGGAAATTATTGACTCATTAAATGATTTATTCATATTTATGCATAATAATACATTTGAAATTGCTTATAGTTATTTATTACAGAAGGCAATTGTTTTCACTCATGTACTGTATCTTACATTGCTTGTGTGGAGCTAAGTCGCTCATGCACTCCCAACCTTATTAGCTAAAAACAATTTAAAATCCATCTTTGTCTATTTTTAACTTTAATTAAATTCAATAAAAGCAAAATAATAATTTTATTATACCTGATTTTCTACTAGCATAGCCATATCCATGAACATATCATGGAGTTCCCTGATGGAATTTTCTAATTTAATGATATCGGCATGTCTTGCTTCAATATCTGCTAATGTTTGTTTTGCTTGTTGCGTTTCCATTATTATCTATTTAGAAAATGACAAAATCTATAAGAATTCTTTATAAATTTGTTGAGTAAAAATGTGAAATGACGAAAAACTAACTTACACCTTGCGTAAATACAGCAGGATTGCCTTGCTCTAACATTTCTTCCAATTCTTCATTTGTTGTTTGTCTACCGGCTAAAAAATTAAAATAGTTATAGATACGTTTTTAAGGATGTATTAATTTGAAAGTAGATTCTTACTAATTTCTAATTGTCTCTGTATCCTTCCTTTACACCTCTCTCTGTAGTCCGTTTGTGTTCGGTTATATTCTGTCATAACTTCTACAAATTTTCTGGAAAGCGTTGAATGTTGCGTCTTCCGTATCCGCAAGTCCGCGGATGATTTATTGGTCTGTTCTTCCGTTTCTATACTTTGTTCTATCACTAGAAATATACAAAAGAAATTAGAAAACATATGTCAGTTTAACTTAAATAATAGAAACTTTTAATACAAACACATCTTTGGGGTTGCCTAACCAGGGATAGTTAATGCGTACTTGTCAGTCCTAGCAGACTTCTTCAAGGACAAATGTGTACTTTCATCCTTTTGATGTGCTGTTATTATTTTGCATTTTCCTCCGTAACCACTGCATTATTCTTAAGACCACTATGCAAATATTGCAATAAATCCTCTACATGCCAAAATCTTAAAAACCTTCCCATGGGAACCAGACTAAGAATTATGGGTCTACAACAAACACTGAGATGAAGAAATACCCAAAGTTACCAAAGAAAAAAGGGAAAGCCTGGGAAATGGAAAACTTTTGATGCCAAGTTACCAAAATACAAGAATATACTACCTACTCCCGCTAAGTGGAAACATGTCAAGCCTGCTTAAACTCCCGCCCGATATGCAATTTAAACAATTATCCAAGTTCAACCACAATATTGACACGTGGACACTTTTTAGTTGGAAAGGCATTACTCAGTCCAGCCGATCCAATTACAGTACCAATCGACATAGGTCTCAAAAAACGGTGCGGGACTATCCAAAAAATGAGTTGGGGAAGACGATGGACAAAACTACTTACCAACATAAAGAAAGATAGGACATCAAGAAAAAACCAAACCTGTCTACACAACCGTCTATCATCCCTCGATCAGGCTTGGAGCGAGTTCAAGAGTAACAACGAAAAACTGCAAAAAGCAGGGGTAACTGATAACAACTACTTCCAAACTGGTTACTACAAACAAGTAAAGGCAATTTACCAAGAAGCTCTGCACCACAGTCAAATTTTTAATGATATATGGAAAAGTAAGAAGTAATTCGCGTATACAGCTCAGTAGACTCTCATGCTAAACCACATAGTGAACAAACCATGATCAAAGAACTATTAAAGAGGAAATGGAGCTTCTAAAAGAATCTATCCAAGATCAATGGAACCAAATTCAGATGCTTCACGAAGATATACACGTACTTGAAGAACAATTTAAAGAAGAATATTTCACCAACCAGTCCAATCTTTTAAGGTGGTTTGGTTATGAAGCAAGGACTACTTCTACAGCATATTTTCTAAAGTGGTTCATGACAACAGCAGCCTATCCAAATCCGGCTCAAAGGACCAAATGTAAAATCTAGAATGGAAGGGGAATGAATACATCTTTTTTTAATCTTTTTGGGTTTTTCATTTCTTCTTAACAAAAGTTAGCAAAAAATTAATTATAGACAGTATTTTTGTATAAGTTATAGAGAAGATCTGTAAAGTGGCAGGGGACAGGGGTTGATGGGAGGTAGGTGAGTGTCTCTGAGTTCGAAAACTTTTATTTAGTTTGCTTTTTTATGTTTACAGACGGAAAATGTGATATGATAGTATTGATTCCATTGGCACTGGTTCTTTCACCTCTTAGGGTTCTGTGAATCTCAAAATCTTATAGAGTGACTGATTGCGACTGTTTGCGTTTCTTTCCTTTTGACTTTAATCTTAAATCCTTAGTATACGAACAACAATATATATACCTCGCACCAAACTGTTGAAACCACAAGCAAGAGATGAATAGCAGCTCTGCAGTGTTCAGATTGGTACATTCCCGTAAAAAGTTAACAGTAACGTGTTCATCGTTTTTTATTAATTATTTTTGTTTATTATTGGACTTTGTTGTTTTTGACCAATAGATTGTAGGGACTGTGGTTTATCACTACATAATATTTTAACAGTGTTAACCGGACTGTTTTTAATCGTAAAAAAAATAACATCGATCAAAGTCAGTCAAATACAATGTGTGGTTAGGAGACACCATTAAAATATAGTGTATGGTTTGTTTTTGTTTAATTCTTGTTGTTCGTTGTCTGGTTTTGTTGTTTTCCAACTATTGACTGTTATTTGAGATGGAGTTTAAATCAAAATTGAAGAAACGTGTTCTTTAATTATTGTCATTAAAAACCAAGGCTCTCCAAGGTCGACTGATAAGAGATCCTACTTCTCGTTCAGAAGGGCAGGGGTGCAACTGAATTTGAAAATTTAATCTATCCACCATCTACCAGCCCTCAGGCTAGTGCTAGAGCTATGAATGCGCTCACCCGTTGAGATCCTTTTCTGAGGGAGTCCCTTCATCCCTAGTCCTGCGTGCGAACTTTTCACTGCCCGGCCAATTCCAACCGCAATGTGGCTGGGCTTGGTCCTAGATCTGTTTAGGATATCTTAGCAATTTACCACCCTGACCCACCACAATAAAGGCGTGGTGAGACATACACAAAGGTGCTATTGGTAGGAAGGTACAAAGGTAGCAAAAGCTGTATATGTAGAGCTTTAACAGGTCTTTTAAGTCCATAGCTCTTTTTCTTCCTATATCTTTCTCCATTATTTAGGGTTCTTCACCTTTACCCTCTAGTTTTGAAATTATCTTTGTTCTAAAACTTTCATTACTTGTAGTGATCTTGATCATGATCACTAATCTTCGGTCTTCTAGTAGGTGTCCCGATAGTACTATTCTTGTTACCTCTCATTTAGCTATGTTTCTATATGCCTTAAATAGAACCTTCAGGGTCAAAGCCGCTTCCTGGTTCTGTTACGTAACCATGTATTTAGTTTTAACTATCCTTGTTGATTTAGAACTAGTTTCATGCTGTTAGATGTTTCTCCATATGCTTGACTATCTTCTCCAACTCTTTTTTCGACCAATAGCTCTTCGTACTTAAAGATCCCATTTTGTTAATCACGCTTTGTCTTATTACAGTTGATTCCAGTTATTTGAATCACAGGTTATTCGCATCAGCCGCTTATATGAATCAAATCATGAAAACCAAGTCCCTTTCCCTATTATTATTAAATGCAAATCTTTCCGTTTATTGAAATCACTAAATTCTATCTCTGTCAAATTTCTTTTCCATTTACCTACATTAACTGAACGTGCCACTTTTAATAGTTTTGGGATTATAACGGATCTTTCTCCCTTTTGATTTCTTTTCGGAAGAATCTTGTTTCTAAGAATCGTGTTAAACTAGGGATATTTGAATTACGAAACGGTAAACAGGTTGTGCGTGAACGTCAGTTAAAGTTGTCTTTATGTGTATGTATAATACACTTGTATAAATACATACTACCTACTATGACTCTCACAGATTTCTTTTAAATCCCATAAGGATACATTTTATATAGGGGCTCAATATAATTGAGTCAAAAATGCTGTGTACGAACGTGTTTCTAATAAGATGATTCTAGTAACAATCTGGCTACTCTGAAATAATTTTCTTGGACGCTGCAACGCTATTGCTGCAATCTGGTCACTTTGTATGCTGGCCATTTTAATACTACCGGGTAGATTTATTTCAGGTCAAACTTGAGTTTATTTAATACTTCGCGATGGATGATGATGTGATTTCAACAATTGTGGAGAGCGTTTATGTCTCGAGAGTTTTCAAAGTTGGTCGATCAGTTGATGTTGCAGGTCGAAAGTATCGCCACCGCATTAGAACCATAGCATACTACTTCATCGTGGCGATCGTATAGCAACGATCAAAACGCAAACGTGTTCGTGGCCGTAAGAAACAATGGGAAGCTTTATATCGCGGGTTTTTGTCAAAGTCGATCGCTGTCGCGGGTCGCAAGTGTAGTCATTTGCAGAAGAATCTTGCTATCACATTATGGTGATCTGTGTGATCAAATAGCAAGGTAGGTTGTGGCCTTACAAGTGAGACAGATGCAGACACCCCACACACTAGACCTTTTTATTTTATTTTTTTGGCCAATCGACATTATTGTGGAGATGCGTGACTGCATGGCGTGGCAGTCAGTAGGAACAACAATCGATCCATTTATCTCCTTATCCTTTTCTCAATGTTACGAATTTATGTTTGAAAAATGAACGCTTCTTGGAACAAGCTTTTGATTTAATGTTTAAAGACCACTCATTCTTAACTAAATGACAAAGGAAAAACTAAGGATGTTCCATATTACATTTAATTGCATAGGACTTTACTTCTTTGTCTTATATAACTGCGTTGGCGGGGTTCTTTAAATATCAACTGATTGTTCAATTACACGTGCTCACTAAACTTTTTCCGTTTATATGTCATACGAAAATTGCCCTCAAAATTGTTTACTAAATCTTAAAAATTAAATATGTTTGATCTCTGCCCTCATAGAATGAAGATCTTAGCGCGATTACTATTTCTAACTTAAAAAACATTGTAAGTATGACATGATACTTGACATTCTCAGCACTGTATGCTTTTTTACCTTCTTCTCTGTTCTCTTTATTTCGTTGTCGACCACTATCCCATATCAGCTGTTCTAACGATTCTCTTATCTACAAAGTAATTTGCATAATTCTCTTGTAAATAACAGATGATCTGTTTGGTTTGTTCTTTGTGACCCTGCTATCATCCAAATGTTTTTGTGAAAAGCCTCAGTTGTAGAATTTCAGTCAATCGACATTACACTCATGATAAGTAACCAAGAAGCCCTGGAGAATGTGAAAACCTTTCCATGCGTCACTTAAACTCGGTCAGTTAAAAAGGCTGTGGAAGTAATAAACGAATAACTCAGATACTTAAGATACTCAACAGTCTGTGGAGCAACAGCTGATAATGGATATATATCGGCAGAACTTGCGGCGAGAACAGTACCATGAAGCAAAATAAATTGTTTTTTGGGAAAAGTGGATGGAACTAGAAGTGTGGCCATCTTCCTGTGATGAGTTTTGGGCTGGTTCAACATCCAATCAAAAATATATCATATTAAATGTGAAAAATAAATGACTCAAAGAGAAGAGAAGGTGTATTCTAAGCATTTAAAACTAGATGGATGTGGTTAAATATCTAATAATGTATTGCGGTGTATTAAAGCTTAAATAAATAATTAATATGCTAAACGTTCAAAGTAAACATTAATTATATGCAGTGAATTAAATTTAAAATACACCGCAAATATTTTTCTTTTTCTCAATCGGCCAACTCAGGGTTTATTCGATAGAGCATGAATTATTTGAATTATTAGACTCTTATTAACTATTACACCTGAAAGAGGAGAAAAACTTATGCTGCAGACACTTGGGCTCCTGCAAACTGGACAACCACTGCTAAACTCTAAATGCAAAAAGAAAGAGAATTGGATGCTTGTATGTGCATCAATTATTCAATAATTGATGACATTCAACATGATGACACAACATGAATAATTCAAAACACACAAACTTTATTTAATTAAAAAAAAATAAATAGAAATTTAAATTGAAAGAAATAAAAAGAAAAATTGTTCAAATTAATACAGTAAGACAATTACGAAATTTATTCCCAAGCTTGCTCAAGTGTAATAAAAAGTTGTAATAGCCTAACATAGGGCTATTACAGTCATTCACTTGAACAAACTAACACAATTCAAAAATATTCACAAATGTTAAAATGTTTATCTTTATGAATAATAAATTTAAGAAATTGAATTGTTTTATTTTGAGAAAAATAAATTCTTTTAAGAACCTTTAAGGTTAAACAAAATAATTCTGAAATTATTCAGGATAAACTTTATAAATTTTAATATTGTCAATCAAATTTAAAAGACCTTTTATTATGACCAACCTGGTGTATTATAAAAAGAGTTTCCTTTAATTACAATCCTCTATTGGTATCACTGCAATAATATTTGTCAGCTGATTTCTTGTTATAAAACGTCAATACGTAAAATCAGTAATGGAAAATAAATTCTCCCAGAATTTATTTAAAACTCGTTCACACCTCCAATTAGTTGTTGAACAATAATAAAATCTTCTTTAAACTTTATAATAGTTCAGGTAAACAGTTCAATTTAACTTCAATCTTATTTATTTTTACAGTTGACATCAATCATATGGTCAACACTTCTAACCTCACTTAAATTTACAGATTTTTAATCCGGAGTCAACCATAGATTTGCCCAAAGCTTTTTGTGGGCTCAATTTATTAAATTTGGCTCCAACTTATATAGGTTTTGTAGAAACAACTGCCGGCACTGACACTTTTTCTAAAAAAAACGAAACACGGAAAATGTTTATGACGTCATCATTTCTCACAGCTGTTCATTTTTCTCACGAATCTTAATTCTATAAACACAGGACTATAGCTAATGAAGCAAGGATTAAAACAATGTCGCACACTTATGTCCTAAAATGCATCGTAACGAAGATATGAGGCAAAAACGATTGACAATGAACAAATCTCATTATAGCTTAATTGCATACAAAATTCGATAAATCAGGTTTATCCTTTACAAAATAGATGCATAATTACACAATACAGCTAATACATATTAAATTTCCACAGGAACATCTTTACAATTTAAGAGAAACATAAGTTACAGTCCGTTACAACCATCGAATCAACCAATTGATGCATTTACAAATTCCAGCATTAATATTAATTCAAATGACGTCAATTTATGATCAAATTGTCCAGCATACAGTCCTCCAAGTGTTTACATTAAAACAATGGTGAGAAAAATAGTATAAGAGTCAATAATCGTCAAACTGAAGCATAACAACAAGATCGAAACCTTCAGTAATGAAAATGCTCAGGATAATTATATGAGAGTTTAAAAACTAATTGTGATATATAAGGCATTACAAGATTGACCTAATTTATCTGTTTTTAGCTAACTGGCAGCGCGAAACTAAGTTGATCTCTTGGAGAATAGAAAAATTCATCCTACGTTAAAGATCGTAGACTCTAGATTTATATAAGAAGATTACATCTTCCCTACAAATGAAAAAACCATCCCAATATGCAACTTGGGTTGTATAAACATGTATTATCATAAAACAATCTAAAACAATCTAAATGATTTGATATCCTTTTTTTAAAAATCAAACCTTTTATATGCTTAAGAATTGAGGTTATGTTTGCATGAAATTATATTTTTGATTTCTATTTTAAATATTGATTGAATATAACTGTGACCCAATATGTAGCCTTTTGACTAATTATGCCTATCACCTAGCATATCCATTTTTTAATTTAAATTTGATGTGTGAAATATTTGTCTTCACATTTACGGTCTATCGTTAAATAAAATTTTCAATTAGGTGGACTTATAACACCTCAGTATTGTTGGTTTTTAAGCATACTACTCCCTATTCAAATTTCTCAAAAAAAATTTTGGCAACTATCGATCCACTCTACCTTACGTTCCAGATTCATAACATCCAAGGCTTTCTGTTCTCGTTTATTTTTCTATATGTATTTACTTTTGTTTGTATGTATTTATATGTATTTTAACCCTACTAGAATTTAGTCGAACCTGATAGAATTCCACCCCCAGTAGGGATCTTTATCGTGTCAAATATCACTTTGACATATAACTTACAGTTTTACATCCTATCCGAAAAGAAAGCATGTTTTATTTTTTTTCCCATTATGAAGAATTACTAGCCCAGTCAAGTAATTCTATGTCTTCAGTCATTCCTTATTCTCTTCCCCTTCTTTTCTTATTCTTGTAAGGGTTTCTTCTTTGTTCCATTTCCATAATACTTGACCCTTGACTATAAGTTTCTGGTACCCCTCCCTGGGTACTTGCAATGGCATTATTGAATAAAATTTCATATGTTATAAAAGTTTATAGCAATAGCAATAGCCGTGGCCCATAAAGAACAGGTTGGATGTACATTCAGCTCTGGTCAAAAGAAATAATACCAAAGTAGGTTTTTTAGTTCTGCCTCATCATCACCCAGTTCTACTACTGGCAGTATTAAAGGCGAACAGGCTTCTCAGTTTATAAAGCAAACAATGATCAACTCCATGCTTTTGATTTTGAAGTCATATCACGTTATTGGTAATGAATAGAAGAAGTCTTTGTTGCAGGTGAATCTGCAAAGTTACTTCTTTTCTTCACCCTCACTATTAAGCTCAGCTCAATCTAGTTATTCTATTTTGAAGCCATCAACTATTACCTTTAGGCTATATTTGAATTTTTGTATTGTATCATTATCTTCCTTGCTGTCTCTAAAATTGAATTTTAGGAAGAATGTAATTTTCTGTCGACGTTCAATCTTTTTTGAAAATTGTTACAAGAGAATGTAAGAAGTAATTTCATGAAAATTACTCAGTTGAAACAGATGCTCAGTCCAATAACAATGGTAAACAACAGTTAAAAATAAAATAAAACTAAATAAGAATATAATATACAGAGTGTTTCACATAACATTCCTATCCTCTCTACAGGTGATAGTACTTGTCAATAGGAACAAAAAAATCCTTATGCCAGTTTTGATTTTACGCACATCGAAAAACATTTGCTAAAAAGGTCGACTTTTGGGAACTGCTGGAAATAAGTCAAAACAAACTGTGACATCACTAGCATCGATGTATCAGATATCACGTACATCCAGATCCAACTGATATTTTTAAACCAGTGACCACCAACCCAGTTTTCGAAAACAATTTCTTTTTCTCGGTTATTATGAAAGATCGACACTAATGACATTACGCTTTTTTGTTGCATTTTATGTATACTATCAGCTATCCAGACGATGCGAATCTTAAGTGAAACACTCTATATAAATATGCACTAATTTTACTATGTAAACTTTCAGTCTTCTATATCTAAAAGTCTAACAATCTCAAGTCGTGAGATCAAGCACCAGAACTGTAAAATCCCCAATTCTAAGACTGGGTACTTTCAAACTATAAAGTTATATTATTCTAAATGACTAAACTGACCTGAATCAATTTATAAATTTTAAAAAGTTAATTGAAATCTGAATATTTCAAACATCCTTAATCTTTAGAAAACTGAAGCTTAAATTTTGACTCTCCAAAGAATCCCTGAAATTTCAAGTTATCGAACGTCTAGAATTCTGAAATATTCATGAAGCTGCAATCTTATGTAACTGTGGTTGTCTGAAGAGGCGAGATAGTGTAAATTTGAAATCTGATGAGCGTCTGGACATTATAATTTATTCTATTAAGGATTTCCATCCTACTGCCCTCTAATTTTTGATAAAGTGGAGTAAGTTCGGTGCAATTGGTGGTTGGGATAGTTTAGAATAATTTCAGAAATTAGTTTCTCTGACAACTACCTAAACGTGTTATAAATCAATTTACAATAAAAAGTGAATCAGAAAATAGAAATTACGTTTCTTGAATAATATACATTGGTCACCTCTAATTATTTTGATTTTTTTTTCTCAAATAATTACTCTCTATACGATCTTTATCTTTAATTTAATCCTTGCGTTCCCTAATCAAATTCATAAATCATTGAAATGCGTAATCAGTGAAAATTGAAACTGATGGTTGAGAGTTAAATCAATTTTCCCACCATTTGGTATGATTTATAGTTTATTGAAAGTGTCAAGCTGTGGAAATAACTTTTCCAGCGTCAATAATGAAATAGTGCAACTGTGCACCACTGTTTTATAGTGCATACCTACCCTGCAACAAAATCTATAACACAACCACATCAAGCTGGGATTTTTTATTCCCTGTCATACCTTTTAAAAGCAAAAATAGCTACTAAAAAAAACTTTAAAATATAGAACAGTCGATAAGAGTGCGAAAAACTTTACAATAGAAAACATAAAATGGATCAAATTTTATAACTTTTGTTAAATCTCTCCATAACAGTTACGAACGGTACTCGTAGATCAAGCGACTGGAAGAAGAGCAAAAAATCTCCAGATAAATCAAAAAAATCGTTATTGTACGAACGTAACAAACTTTTGTAAATGTACAAACTTTCCGGCGGGCAACAGGACATTTCCCAGCACAACTTAGAGACAAAAACGCTTCCACCCGCAGATGTGACAAAGCAAGAGGAACGAGAAATTTGTACAGAAAAAAGTTTCCAGGTCATTCGTTATTTTCTTCCTTTAGGAAAAAATTAGTAGCTAAAAATTAGTTATTTAAATCCATCTTACTTACCCTTTAACTTGGCACGGACTTTGTTGGCAGTTTTTTTAATGTCAGCCATAAGGTCTTCCAACTCCTGTTTCGTTTCTGTAAAAAAGAAAAATAGCACTCATTAGATGCAAAGTACGAGTAAATAATACGCCTTTTGCCTGTTGCTAAGTCATTTATCACGTAAAAGTAAAGAAAACAAAATTACAAAAGGACGATCATTATAAAGCTCCAAAAATGACTTTTCATCGTTGTAACTGTACTATATAATCGTTGTTTCTTGCTACAGTTGGTCTGGTAGTAAGTTACAATATAATGATTGATGGCAGACTTATGTTAGAGAGGGACAGAAATGGCTTAACACCAAGACTAGTTTACCAAATATATTTGCTAATCGATAACTTTGAGGTGTCTATCCATTGTCTAATAGAAGTCATTTTAAGATCACAAGGTTGGAGGAGCTTTTCATAGTTAGAACTTAGAACTAATCTTATAAAAGCACATATATGTAGTTGTTCTGATGGATTTTCGAAAAATACGTCGTCACTGTTTCGTCAATTATTATTTGTGTGAATTAATCAATCACTGACGTATATTTCTAAAGATCCATCGGACCAATTCTACTAACACTTGCATTTCTGTTAGTTTTTACATAATTTTTAATTTTATCCAATTGTCTTCTAATGCAACTTCTTACAAAACAATTTGTTGCTGGTAATTAGTTGGTAAATCTTCCACTTACCCACTTAATATCCTCGACGAGAACTTAGGGTTTTTCCTTAATAAATTAATTCGTCTATACATATAACGAGAGAGTTTGAATTATTTCCTTCAATGGAAGATTTTATCCAAATAATGTACATCTAGCCCTATTCGCATGTTCGTAATGATGTATGGTGCATTTTAGAAAAATTACATCAGGCATAAGTTGTTGCGCTCCCGAACGTTCGTTACAAATATTATTGTCGCCGTGAAAAGATTCAATTTTTCATTTTTTTGCGTTGAGAATGAGAAAAATTCTTTTAAATTGATTTTGACTAATGCGTCTTTTTATTTGATCCTATCATCAAACGACTCAATATTCTATTTCTTCAGTTTCGTTGTTTCCGCGACACACCCTATTATTTATTATTTAATATTAATTTCCCATTAATTCAAATTTCCCATATCCCATTAGCTTTTGCTGTTAAGATAACTATTAAATGCCAAAGCTGTTTGTAGAATCTTCAGATAACCTTTTCTGTATGTTTATTTATTGGAGATTGATATCAATACTTATCTCCTTATTAAGAAAAATATTCTTTATAACTCCCAAATGGTAGAAACGAGCTGCCTTCAAATGGAGTGCTATAATAGGGACAAATCTACAAAAAACCTTCGTTCGAATGGTACCTTAAAAATCGTGCTATGCGTTATTATAGCCGTAGCGCCCCCCTACCCCAAACAAACAAATATAATATTGTCCAACAAACAAAATAACTTATGCCCTTTTAAGTTTTGGAGTTCTGAGCCAACTTCAAGTTTGGCTCAAAACTACAAAACTTTAAAGGGCATAAGTTATTTTGTTTGCTGGACAAAACGCATTTTGAAAGTCTGTTCCTCACATGATATCTAGTTTCTCGGGGGAGAAAAATGCGAAAGGCAAATTAAGATCGATGTTTCCGTATTTTTAAAGTTTATTGTGACGTTAGCTGGCAACAAAGCAATTCTGAATTCACTATACGTGTTACGTTCCGATATATCCAGATCTATCAAAAATCTCATTTTTCCTTTCGGAGTTGGCCTCAAATTAGGAGAATCAACAATTGTACGATCTCGCCACTAAATATGAAACTGACTTTTGCATGTAGAGTAGTATTTTCTTTTCGGAAGCAAATTTTTATACTACGGATTACCAGACATGATTATTCATCAATACTGACTATGACAGACTATGAGGTTTATCATGCAGAGTACCCGGATAGAACAGTTTTGGTAAAGCAGGCATCATTCATTATAAGGAAAAGCAGTCTAAGAACGAAGATGTGATTTTACAAGCCCTAACTATACAGGTTAAAAATGCACCTGCCCCTCTAATAGTTTCTGGAATTTATCTCCCCTCCCTCAACACAGATTTCCAGAGAAGAATTCGCCCATATTCCATACACTCATATCTAAATCTCTTACAGGAGGACACTTCAATGCGAAACATCCGCATTGGAGGTCCAGATTAATAACCACAAGAGAGCTACTATGAGCACAAGAGAACTATATAAAATTATTACTGAAAGAAATTACTTACATGTATGTACAGAGACACCTATAATATATTGGCCAACTGATCCAACGAGACTTCCACACCAATTCCACACTTATTAGATTTCTTTGCTAGGGTATTTCAAACAATTACTTAATTGAGTTAAACTATGATCTCTACCATCGGACAGACCGGGACGCGTATATTCAACACAATTTAGAGCCAAAAAAGAGCCAGAATTAGAAAGACCCAGCAAACCATGTCATAAAAATTAACTCAGTAATATCCCACTTGAGATTAAGCTGGCAGGCCAAAAAATGAACTAGATACAGAAGAGGGCAAATACTTAACTACGCCACCAACCAAACCAACTGCACCAACCGAAACTTTTTTGTGTGGAAGAATAAGATAAAATATTTAAATAACAGAAAGACCTTGTAACAGACAAGGTACTGAAAGAATTGCCTACAAAAGACATAACTTAATTATATTATTTGACTCGATATTGCGATACTAAAACCAGCGAAAGCTCCCAATCAACCAATTAGTTTATCCAGACTATTGAATACAAATATAAAAATTAATAATTAAAGAGTTTATGCAGATAAAACTTTGAAAGAGTGATCTCCACATCAGTTCGGTTTAAGACATGACCAGCCATACAACAACATCCACGTAATTGATAAATCAATGGAAGAGAGGAACTACAGCCACTTCCCATGTCAGTTAGCCCATCTATTGAAATCATAGTTTTTTGGGCACCATTGAAAAAAATAAGTACTGCTTGCTTTTGTTGGCCCTCAAATTAATTAACATGGCATTTTGTAATAGTATTCAATAGAAGAAATTAACTTTATCGATTCGTTTTAAAATCTTTAGCAATAATATCAAACACGTTTTCTTCTTGTAGATCAACCCACTTTTGTTTTATTATAATTACCTTAAAATCGCAAGTAGCCTTGGAATTTGAAGCTATATTTGCTATTTGTGTGCTTTAAAATGACCAGAAGAAAGAACATCGGGGTTATTCGCAGAAAATATAAGGGATTTTGTCGCTCTGTGACACTGTCTTACAAGAAAGATGACATTTTCTGCATCAGTCATGATCTGGCGCAACATGGCATCCATAGGTGTAGGAAAACTTCACTTTATCGAAGGAACTGTGGGCACAAACAAATACTTGGGACATTTTAGAAGAATCTCTTTTACCGGTCATGGAAGAACATTTGACATCAGGGCGATATTGTGTCTTTCAGCAGGACGGCGTAGCGTGCCATACCTCAATAAATAGTTTCAAATGGATAGAAGACTACAATATATCGCTTTTGGGATGGGTTTATAATAGTCCTGACTTGTCCCCAATTAAAAGTTTGTGGCGCGATATGACAAGGGTGCTCCGGAAACATTCCGCCAAGACAATTCCTGAACTGAAGCAAAGGCTTCAGTGAATATGGGATTCCTTTACACCAGATTTTGGTCAGGGTTAGTTCAAACTATGCATCAAAGAATTTTGGACGTCATAAAGAATAAAGGCATGTGAACTTTCAAATTGTTTCTGTGTTGATCTTGGGTATTTATTTTTGCTCTCTAAAAATGATTTTTTAAAAAATTCAACGAGTTGGGAAGGGGCTCGTATTTCTCTACTAAAGTTCGACACCAAAAACTGTTATTTAAAATTTTTAGAAATAATTTCCTCGGCAGTATCTCCTTCTCAAATCCTTCCTTAGAAATTGCTAATTTTCGTTTAAACTGCAACACTGAATTATCCAGAATTAATAAGCAAATCAACTCAGGCGTCCCACAAGACAGCGTTTTTGAACCAACTACTCTATTTAGTGCACACTGCAGATCCGCTTCTAAAATAAGAAACACTGGCAAGAAGCTTTGCGGATAATACTACCGTTCTCTCTTACCAGAAGTCTAGACACAAGACTCACTATCTGCAAGTCTATACGTAAAATATCACATTAATCTAATTAGCAACTAGATAAAACAAAGTAGTGCATAAAAGTAAATGAAAATAAGTCCATCCAAGTTACGTTTACTCTGCGGCGGTAACTCTGCCCTCCTATATTCATTAACATCAAAAAAGCGCATTGTAAAGAAAAGAAAGAACAGGAGAAATAAAATTTTAGTCAAAAAAATAGTAAGTAAAATTTAGCTCATCGGACGAGATCTTGCCTTTCGCTGGAAAATCAACCTGTCAAATGAACTGTTTCATGTTGCGCAAATTAAATTTTCTAACAATATCGATATTACTGTACCATTTTGTAATAAGTTTAAAAGAAAGGCAGCTTCTTTTAATCCAAACTGTTTAAAATGGAAACAGATAAGTGACAAAGAGAGTCTTATATGTGCGCCGGAAGAAATTATTAAATCCGCAACTGATGTAACAGAAAATTTACTGCCCGATAAATCTAAACCGGCCTTTAATGGAATTAAATATATTAACAGACGTAAAACGATCTTGTATGGAACTCGTGCGTAAAGCTACTTTATTTTTACTTGTTGTTTTAATTGCCACACTCGCTATCGCTCGTGTGTCAAACTTTCTTACTCGTAAAGAAAGTAATAGTTTACTCACTTGCTACATAAATAACTATTAAAGAATGTATCAAAATTTGATAAAAAATAGTGGCGAACCATATTTTTCTCTTTCAATAACTATAAAAACTTGTTTCTACGCCACTGATGGATATAAAACTGCTTGCTATGATCCATATTATGGTACATGGACACACAAACACTAGCGAGCATCGCCGTTTCTTCGAACCTTTAAAAATTAAATTCGTTTAAAGGCTGGGGGGGTTTATGTGCGCAACATTCTTTTACAATTAATAAAGCTTTAATAATGGAATGGGGCTGCAATTAAAATAAAATTGTTGTGATTGACCTCTGCAAGTGCAGCATGGAAAGAAGTACTATCTTCAAAACCTTGCAGCCACTTGGTGTTTGCTAAATGTTTGTTTACTGAGCCGTCAAATTGTTGGTGAATACTGGTGGAGTAGAAGAGTGCCAAACATCTGGGAGACTACGCACTCTATGGGCGGCACAAGCAATTAAAGCTGTTAAGGACCGAATTGACTAGAATTTGCCTCAAAACCAAAAGATTATATTGCGTAGGATGCTGCTATCAATGTCTCTCACGTATCACAAAATAAAATTTAGAGTTAGGTGCTTATAAAGGACACACCAGGTACTTGTTTACGGCAGATTTGAAGGAAAAAAAAAAAGGATAGCTTGGAACAGTTTTTGATTCAGTATGCTGATGGAAAGCGCCAAGAAATGTTTATAGAAGAATGTTACAACAAATGGAATAAGAAGAGTGAGTGATCAGCCATCTAAGGCAGCTTCCCAACTTGTCCCGAAAATTCAGATAGGTCACCATTCTACAACTGTTGCGGTTTGATGGGGTCACAGACATGCATTTATATGAACAACAACAATGAACCAAACAATCGGCTATAGTGTAGCAATAATTGATCTTCAAGTGCATTTTGAAGCCCTGTAGCAAGACCTTGTTCAACAATCGAGAATAGATCTTTCAACAAGATTCTGTACCAGTTCATAAAGCAAAATCATCTTCACAAACATACCGGACACAAACAGATGTGAAAACTGAACCTCTGAAGCCCAAATCTGAATCTGCAGGACTACAAATTTTGTTTCCTTTTATATAGCATGATTTTCTGTAAAAGACAAAAAAGTATTACGTCACTAAAAAAATTCGTTGACCATCCAGTGTATGAGAGGCATAATGCATACACTAGTCACCAAACTGTCTCGAGGACTGTGTGAAGGCAGAGAACAGCCATTTAAAATAATTACTTGGTATTTAATTTCATAGTAGTCAAATAATTAAACCATGGTGAGGATAAAAAAACCATTGGTGTTTTCATTTTATAACAAACGAACTGTGTAACAGTATTTATTTCCCCCTTCTATGTAAATGTCACTTTACAGGCCTCTATGTAACAAGTAAATCAGTAATTACAGCCACAGCCCTGTAAAACTTTACGGGCTCCTAAAAGAGACCTGTAGAATTTAACAATGCTCATCAACGAAAAGCTATGGCAACTAATGTGCTGCTTAACCACAACACCATTGCAACGCCTAGCTATAAATTGTGCTACTGCCTTTGAGTTCAAAATATCTTTTTATAAAAAATATGCAATTCATAAAAAAATGCTGGTGAAAGTGGAAATAAAAGTTTGTACGCGACACGCTTTGAAATTAATCGTTACTGGGCTCACTGGATTATGGAGACTCGCTCCTTCGTCGTTCGCCCCACACAAACTTTCCAGCTCGCCCGTAAAGATTAATTTACAAAGCTTGGCACGTAAATAACTATTATGAGACTACTAGGTATGGATGGATATTGTATAAGGCAACTATCAGGCAAGTCTAGGCGAATTTATGGGATTCTAGTTCCTCGGAAGTGTTTCCAGTCTAAGACAATATCCTAGTTCAATTTATTCTAAACTTCAAATTTATTCAAATGAGAGTATCAAATTATAGCAGTGTGTCATGAATCATAACCTTTATTAACATGCTAGCTACTTTTTAACACCGCTGGGTGTCAACCTTAGATATAGACATTAAATTAGCTTATGGAATTTGTTTTATTATAAAAAGTTATGTTGTTTCAGGCATTTTAATTTTATTAGCCTTCTATGCCATTGTGACTTTTAATAATGCTCATACGTAAGATGCTTCTTATTGTAATCATATTCATTACATGTATTTTTATAGATCATTTTATGGTTATTCGATTAATTAGTTTGATGCCATAAAACAACAGTCAATTCAACCAGAGAACTATTTAAAGAGTCATATATCGCATGTAGCAATTGATCTTAAGTAATCAATGCTTAATTAACTTCGATTAATAATCAGGTCCACATGATGATAATCTCTTATCATGAGAGCTGCTTACAGCTTATCTCGGAAATCTCAAGTGAAAGATTTCGTCATATATGTACTATACTGACTCAGTTTAGTAACTGATATATTCTTCTGGAGCACCTTCTCCGTTCTTAACAAATTTAATGAGTTAATGTCTTTAAATTATTTTAATCAGTCCCTGAAGGCCCTGTTTAATTATTTTTTAAAATAAAAAATCAGCGCGATTTCAATCCTTTCAACTAAACCTCTTTATTCTAATAATACACAAACGCTTTTAATAACGGCGGTGGAAACAAGCAATTTCCAGAATTTCTAATTATTTGTTACCTGCTGCGTACATCCTTTGTTTCAAGTTTTAATGCATCCCTAACAAGATGCACTAACAAGTTTGTCCGTCTTTTAGTTAAAATGTACGTAATAGGAATAAACAATGCAATAAAATTTTCTAGGAAAACGTGAATATTTTAAAATTCACCTCAAGTAACAAATTTTACACATCCTCATGCCATATTATAGTTTGTCAATTTTCAAAGATGAAAAATGGAACAACTGTCAGTTACACCTGTCATATTGGTTTTTGCGCCAACACGCGCTATTCTCTTTGTTACTGCAAAACAAAAGGTAGTCTTCAGGAAAAATCGACCTGAATATCTTTCGCTATCTTTAATTATATTCAAAGCAATTCTTTAAGCGAATAAAAAAGAGTATCGATTTAGGAAAACAAGAAAGGGATATTTAAATGAACATGATATTGTTTTCATGAAAACACATTGAAGAGGAAAATCAGAACAAGGAAAAATGTTATTTTAAAGTATAAGTTTTTTTAAAAAACAAAAAGTAGATTTACCGTAAGATTCCCTGGGATATCCTGAAAGATCTTGCAGAATGTGTTTTTAGTCAAGGTTTATCCTAAAACGGGGAATTCGATGCTATAAAATACGGGAGATAATAAAACCAATTTTTAAAGCTTTTATTTGTTCCTATAGCATATCATTCGCGGGAAACTTTGTGAAAATGTTAGCTTTTCCAGTTACATCAAGATAAGTCAAATCAGAATTACTATTATTATAATGTTGATTATCTCCAGGTACGTAAACATAACCATTCATTCATTTTAATGAAACGAATGCTTCTATATAACCTTGAATCTACATTATCCGATTAATTCTTCAGAGTAATTATGACGGAACAATAATTCCTCTTTGCACAAATCGTCAAGATTTGTATTTCGCAAGTATCATAAATCGCAATTGAATAATTTATTACAGTACGGTTAAAAATTGAGGTTAGGTATAGATTAATCCTGTGTAATTTATAACGACTTGCTTTAACAAAAAGAGCACAGCTCAGATTATCGATTTTTGCCTTTTAAGGTTAAGAGATTTATAAACATAGTAATTGTGCACATCCTAATAATTTACCCGGCTTACTATTTTGAGTCGTACTACCCTATTTTGGGTTAACTAGGGTCAGACCGCCTCTTAAGGGACTTCTACCGTTCTCTTTAGAACGGCGTCTTAGTGTATATGTGTTACGTCAATGTTACACATCAGCTTAGATTAGATTAATTAATGAATATTTGGTGCCATCATACGAGGGAAGATCAATATTTACGGTCCCTGATATAGAAAGAGAAAGAATTTTTAAAACATTATTTATTTATTTCTCAACATAATCTCCCTGGACTTCAATGCACTTGGTCCACCGATGTTCCAATGCTTCAATGCCTTTCAGGAAGAAGTTTTCCGGTTGCTCCTCAAACCAGCCATTTACTGCGGTCATAACTTCATTATCGTCTCCATATTTTTTTCCACGCAGGTTTTCCTTTAATTTTGGAAATAGATGGTAATCACTGGGTGCCAGGTCTGGTGAATATGGAGGGTGTTCTAGGATTTCAAAGCCAGCGTTCTGTATGGCAGCCATGACAATGCAGCTCTTGTGGACTGGAGCGTTGTCCTGATGGAACAAAATTTTGTGTGCCAACTTTCCTGGTCTTTTTCGGTCGATGCTTTCGCGCAATTTTGGAATTAACCCTGCATAATAAGAACCCGTTATTGTGTGTCCACGCTGCAAATAATCGATCATCAAAATTCCTTCTGCATCCCAGAACACTGTGGCCATAATCTTTCCAGCCGCCCGTTGAACTCGAAATTTGCGTGGAGGTGGAGAACCTCTGTGATGCCACTCCATACTTTGTCTTTTCGTCTCAGGATCAAAATGGTGCACCCATGTTTCATCCACAGTCACAAAGCGAGTGAGAAATTGCTTCCGATTGGCCTTCAGGTACTCCAAATTGGCTTCCGAATGCAGCACTCTAGAGCGTTTCTGATCGACGGTCAGCATCTTTGGAACCCAACGCGCCGAAATTTTTCTGAGATCAAGAACATTTCTTAAAATATTTTCAACTGACCCATAAGAGATGTTCGTTATTTCCGCGATATGGCGAATAGTCAGTCTTCTATCTGCCATTACCATATCATGGATCAAATTGATGTTTTTGTCAACGGTGACACAGACTGGACGTCCCGCACCTTTCGCATGTTCGCAAGTTGTTCTGCCTAATCTAAACTCACGAGACATATTTTTCACCACTTGGTAAGAAGGGGCAGAGTCCACTAAAACGTCTGTCATATCCTTGTGAATTTAATCCTTTTTTTTGCAAATACTTTATCACCTTGACTTGACTTCACTTTTTTCCATTTTTAAAAATTGTCTGTTATCGACCAGCTTAATTATTAATAACTTTCAAAGAACAACACGCACCTACGCAAAACTTGACACAACAAATAATTAGTAATGACAGTTCTCATAGAAAAATGAGTGACGATATCATGTAAAGCCTACTATGTCAGGGACCGTAAATATTGATCTACCCTCGTAGCTAGATAAGGTGCATAACACTAATCCCTTAAGCCAGGAGTTCCCAAAGTTTTGCCTAGGTAGGCCAAATTGTAAATTCCAAAATATTTGGGGGGCCAAAAAAAGTTTTATGAAAAAAATACGTTCAAATCGATAAAAAGTTTGACACAACAGACAGATTTATACAAGAGATGCACCGAAGCTTCGATTTTGCTTCAGTATTCGGCCAATTTTTAACAGATTCGATTTTGGCCGAAGCAGCATGAAAGATTCGGTATTCTGCCGGTCGAAGCGGATGTTTTTATCTTTTTGCCGCAATCTGACTTATTCGACTGCATTTTAACTGAAAAACTCATTATTTAGCGTTTAACCAAAAAAATTCTAAATTTTTAAAATACGTATCAGCATTTATTTAATTCTTAGTATTTCAAGCATTTATTTTCAAGTCCTGTGTAGACGGTTACGTAAAGGGAGCGTACGTATATTGTTCTGACTAGAAGTTGAACAATAAATTGAAGAATCTGGGTCAAAGAAATCGCGATGAAAATGCAAATGCAAATGAAAATGCAGAATGCATCGCGAATCACGCGGCTATCACTCGTTGAGATACCGTGGTCACGTGCTTGACTTAAGGTACAAACATGGTGAAGAGACAGGCGATGCGACTAGCGACGAGATTCAAATATTTCAATGTATTTTAAAAACAAGTGCATATAGTGAGGAGATAAGCAACGCGTTGTCGCATAGCGACGCAACTCGATTTAAATTCGGGATTTATTTACAGCGCGATATGCGCGACATTTTTTCGTATTGACAAGTTCGAGTACAGTTGTGTACCCACAAGCTGCATTGTAAAAGCTATGGAGACAGAAAAAATAATTAATAAGGTCTATAATTATTTCCAGTATATAATTAAAGGTGGACATATCCATTCTTAGATATTCAAAAAATTTTACCCGATGTTTTTTCAATTTAATGAAAAGGGTATGGTATTACCCACCTTTATTTCTTTGTTGATTTACTGAGTGCACAGAATATTCTCTACAATTCATTGTAAGTAACATGTTCAATGTCGGGCTAGCAAAAATAAGTTCGTCTTCAGTATCTGAAGACATTTGCAACTGATGTCGCTGCACTATAATCCATAACTCTCTTCTCGTCGCTAGTCTCGTCGCTCGCCTCTTGCCTCGTCGCTCGTCTCTTGCCTCGTCGCTCGCCTCTTGCCTCGTCACTCGTCTCTTGCCTGCCCCGTCGCTTGACCATGTTTGTATCTTTAGATTGCTCCCGGAAAATGCCGAAAAGCTACGTTTTATCCACCACAATTTTCTTAAATTAAATTTTAAATACTGAAATGTTTTTTTTCTATATTGCGTCTATAATAAAGTTGTTACAGCACCCAGAACAGTTCGTTAATAGCTCATTTGAGTGCTTTAACTTTTTCAAAGTTGGTAGTATGAAAAAATAATTGATAAAAACAGAATATTGACAAAAACTTCACTCAATTTTCTGTGTCAATCAATGAATTTTCAAATCTCACAACAGTGTTGTTAACTACCACAAAAATCTCTAAATTTTGAAATGAAATTTTTTTATTTTGAAAAGGGAATAAGCATAGGGAATAGGGATAATAAGGGAATAAGGAAAGACGAAAAATAGAAAAATTAGCATAAAAAACTCGTTTCATAAGTCATTATTGCACTCGACCCTTTCTAAATTTGGACTCGTGCAATAAATCTTGCCTTATGAAACTCGTTCTTTAATATTCTATTAATGCTATTAAATTACGTTGTAGTTTTTTAATAAGTGTCGTTTCATGAAGTTTTTGACATGTTATAAAAAACATGTCAAAAACTTCATATACGATACTGTTTATCTATCTATATATATAAAAGGGAAAGATTGTCTGTCTGTCTGTCTGTATATATGTATGTATGCGATTTTCTCCGCAACCACTGGACCGATTTGGATGAAATTGGTATCATTGGAAAGGTCTTGGCCCAGAATAGAAAATAAGACCAAATTGGACTCTGATCGGCCATCGTGGTCCGAAATAACAGCGAAAAACCCATATATGGAAGTTAAAAATGGGTACTGAGATTGATGTGAATAGATATGTTGTCAATTGTCAAATTTGGTAATTTGACAATTACAAAAAGTAAAAACATGTAATTTCAATAAAGCGTAGCAAAGCGCGCCGGGTATTTGCTAGTTTTTTATAAATGCGTAGTAGGAAACGTATTTTTCGGACACCAATGTTTTCGTTTTGTGACATAATTCTGTATTCAATAAAACTAATCAAAACTCAAATTTCTAACACATTTCAAATATAATTAAACAAAAATAACTAAATAATTTCAAATTAAAACAGAAAAAAATAATAAATTCCTCAATCAGAAGTGTGTGACTTGTGCAGTTGTTTTCTTTGAATAATTTCATTGAGCCTTGGTTCTAAGTCGGTTGAATGTATTCTTAACACCGCTTGTAAATGTTCGTAAGTTAAATTTGATTTCAATTTAGACTTATTAATATTTATCAGCTAATCAGCCTAAGCAGCTGAGGGCGACCGTTAAAACAATAAAATATATACAATCTATATAATAACAAAATAATTACATTACATATAAAATTTAGTATTTTTTAACTGAGCAATTTTTAATTATAATATGACAAAATTTATTTATTTTTTAAATTATCTTTATGAATTCTAAATCGTGGATGATCTGACATCGCGGGCCACATTTCTCGGGCTTGAGGGCCGCATTTGGCCCGCGGGCCGCACTTTAGGAACCCCTGCCTTAAGCGATCCTTTTTATAAAGGAAGTCTGAGATTATTGCCTCCTAGGAGCAATTTCCAGGTTAATAAAAAGGAACACCCTGTATATTTTTGCATGTTTTAGCTAACTCTAAAATAATTTTTTTCTGCAAAAGTACAGCAAGACAATATTTCTGATAAGAAAAATGAGACTGAAAGTATAGATTTCTGTTGCACGAGTGCCGAAAAAAGTTTTTGCGCTCATTTTTATTACACGCGTGCGGTTAAGAATTTGCACATTCACTATCCACTCATTAATACAAAATCTAGACGTACATTTTTTTATAAAGATGTTCATGATTTTGAATAATAGGCGCCGACTTTTCAAAATTGTAATGAGGGCTGGTCAGCTTTTATAGTTTTACTAACCGTACCCAATACCGTCTGCATACGAGTATATAGGTATTTCCAAAGGAATAATTAAACTTCTACACACGATTACAATACAACGTAAAAAATTAATAGTATATTACATGTTGAGTTGGTAAAGGATATCTTTACAAGCCAAGCGATAATTCCTTGATCGCGAGGCTTGGAAACTTTACCAACGAAACATGTATACTATTTTATTCACAATAATTAGACTTAAATAATCAAAATAAAAAGTAATTTTAAATTTTAAAATAATTTTTTTATAAACCGTCATAATAGAGTCACTGCATCTAGATACCTAGGTCAGCTGGTCAACCAGAGTACCGCAAACAGCGCCATAGTGGGGCAAACGAAGCACCAAATTGTTCATTATTTGTTCTGTATTGAATTTAATCAAATCCACGTTTACTTTAAAAGGTTTTTCTTATTTTGAAAGATCAAACCTCTAATATGTCAAACACGTAAAACGTGGTTTTAATTTGTCCATTATTAAAAATCACCCTTCTCTGCCCCAATATGGCGGCGGTTTGCGTTACTCTGATCGACCAGCTGGCCTAGGTGACTAGATGCAGTAACTCTACGTCATCATTCGAATCAGTGCCATCTATCGGCAAAAAGAAATTTTAAGTAAGGTTTCATTCTTCGCCGCTAGGTGGCAATGTATACGCTCAGTATTTTAAAATTAGAAATTAATTAATTCCATCATAATCATTAAATATAAAATACGGAAAAATAAAAATAAAACTAACATTAAATAAAAAAGATGTTTTTACCGTTAAATACATGTTTAAGACCTAAATTTAAATCGGATAAAACGTCTTGTTTTAAATTATTCACAACAAAAAGTTGGCCAAGACTTTACATGTCAGTTTTACAGATATGTAAAGGAAATTGTTAACCACTTTGGTGTTGCTATAGCAATAGCTTACTTTCCAATGTTTTTACAACATATAATATGTACATATTGCAATATGATTGTGAATAAAATACTTAAAATCGAATTTAGAAATTAATCTGTGCTTTTAAACAATTGTTTGTAAGATCTCCCCAAGTAAATAAAATTATTATTTCTGTTTATAATTTTATTTATTAGTTTAAACAGTACTCATATCCCAAAAATAAAAAAAAACATTAGACTCGTTTGGAGGGCCACATCCTTTGAGTCACCGCACAGTCGGCGCCTATGTAAGCATTAGTTGTAACATAGCCTTCAAGAATACAACTTCTTTCAATGAAGATATTTGCAATTTACTTTGTCTAATTCTTTAGTAATGCTTTTAGGCAAATAGCTTTTTAGTCTGCGTAATGCAAAGCAGAATCTTTCAGCCCTACATGTGGATTAGGTATGGCCATCAAAACTTTAATGACTCTAAATGCTTTTTGCCCTTTATGCAAAAGAAAATACTAAAAAATATTCCAGTTGGATAATTGCGTAGACTACCCTCTTTAGATTTTCAATTTAGAATTTTTATTTCCTAAAATATATTAAACATGTTAATGAGGGCTCAGCCCTCACTAAATTATTTTAATGAGGGCAGCAGCCTTCGATCCACCACATAGTCGGCGCCTAGGTTTTGTTCCACACTGTCGTAAAAAAAATCTACTCTCTACTCTCAACTATTAGTCGAATTCAAAATAATAATAATAATAACTACTACCAACCCATAACCTAAACCAAAGCCCCAAAAGCTATAAGCTTGTGTGGGAGGGTGGGGCGATTATTATTATTATGTAGGCTCAATGTGCGGCTGCAGCCGACTTACAGATGGAACAGTGCAAATCCCACATTTGTGTCACAGCTACGGAAAACTGCAGAAAACCTTAACCAGATCTGCCGGCGCCGGGAGTCGATCGCGGGCAGCTTGGGGAAAGTCCGGCACGCCAGACATTATACTACCAAGGCTGTATATATGGAGCGAATAAGAACGAGTCTCTATGGTAACTGAATACTAAAGCATTGTTCAGTTGATTTATTTTATTTAAATCCGGTAAAAAAAGTTTCCACTTTCTGTGTGAATGATACTTTATAGGCATTTATGGCAACTAAGTAAATTAGTACCTACAGCTGCAGCTCTGTAAAATTGTAGGGGATCCGAAAAGAGACTTGTAAAGTTCTACAATGCTCATCAACAAAAGGCCAGTGGAAACTAATTTGTTGCTTAATCACAACACCATGACAACGTCTAGCTATAAATTGTACTCCTTTGATTATAAAATGTCTTTTTAAACAATAAATTAAAAAACACTAGTGCAGATGGAAGTTTTGTACGCTGCACACTCTGCAATTAATCTCTACTGGGCTTACTTGATTATGCAGGCTCGCTCCTTCATGGCTCGTCCCTCAAACTTTCCAGCTAGCCCATGAAAATTTGTTTACAAAGCTTGTCACGAAATAACTATTACAGTCATGCTCGACTGTAAAATTGCATTTTCACGTAACGTAAACATGAATACTACGATACAGTATAAAATAACTTCCATTCGTTTGTACGTGCTATCCACATTTCTACCCATAATTGTCAAAGTGCTTTCGAAATATTGTTATTAGATTTTCCAGGCATTTCCTTTTAGTTTATTAACTAGAAATATGTAGTTAAAAAATTTAAGAGTGATGTATAAAGGACAAAAGGGTCTTTGCAAACCATATGAAAATTAGATTTCGACAGAATTGGCTAATTTTTACATGCATGTGTTGTAGCTTCATCTTGTAGTTCTATAATGACCAGTTTCTGAGCTTGTTGAAGTTCTAACAGCAGAATTATTCATTCTGATAATATTAGTTGGTAAAATTGTGAAAAGTAGAGGAGATTTTTTATAAAATGTATTTCTCCATTCATTCGTACAGTTACCCATGAATTTTTGACGGACCACGTGCTGCAGCATCTTTTTTGCACGAATTCTAAAAACTTCTAGTTAGAAAAGTTATTGGAAATTTTGCATTATTGCATTTTTTAAATTTAGAAACATCGTAACTTATACAGGGTGTTTTATAAAAGAAGACGTGATATGATGGCATGTTGGAGATGTTTTGCTTTGGAAACGTGAATAATGATGCCACGAAGTAAAAGTCACAAAGACTCGCGTTCTTATTCGGCCCACTTAAGAACAGTCTATGGTTGCTACACGACCAAAACAGTTCCATGTCAATTACGACCTTCTCGTTCTTGTTCTCTAGACAAGATTTGAATTGCCCTTAGTCTTCCGAGGACGATCTTAGTAAAAAATAATATTATAAAGCATAATTTTATTAGCCACAAGAATTTCATTTTTATTCATCTTTAATAATTCATAATAGTCATCTCTATTCAGGCCAAAATGATCTAGTTCTAGCTAGCCACTGAGCGACCCCATTACAACTCAATCCATCAACATACCAAAAATCTCACGATATCCGAAACCATTAAGTCTCAGTAGTAAGCCCGAAAACAAAGAGGAAATTGACAAAACTAAACATACTTGAAAATACTGAGTCCTAAAATTGAAAATCCGAAATTTGGCCTTTTTAAATAAGGCCGACTGGATCAGCCAGGACCGAGTGCCAAAATTAAAAAACTATAACAAATCAATACAAAATGAGAATAGAATGAGACAGAGTGTGATCTTCACAAGCTCTAAAATAGTGCTGCCCGAGAGCAGTGTGAGCCTGGGCGGTAACACGGTCAACCAAGTGATATCTCAACTAATTAACCACAGCACCACTTAAGCAGACGCACGAGTAAATTGAAGTAGGACGATGACGGTACATTCTTATGAACAGTAGAAAAGAATAAGCAATGTAATTTGCACTTGCCATTGCCAGAATTCAAAAAAGACCATTTGATTGATTGTTTTAATTTAACGCTAGAATTGTGAATTTTCTTAGTCCGGCTCGTTGCTCGCCAAAAAAATTGATGAATGCAGTCCATGACAAAAAAGGTTGCCGATGCCTATTCGAGAGCATTAAATATACTTAGATTTGCACCCGGTCTCATTCAATTGAGCTATCCGCCGTGGAGTTATCTAGATGAAGGCTTTCACATAATGATTGTAAGCGATTAACGCCTATTGCAGTAAGAAGACGTCGATTTAAAGATAGAACAAGTTGGATTTAATCTGTAATCTGTGTTTTGTAAATGTTTTCTGTGTGATTTCCATATTCCATATCTTTTCTGATTTTCCTAAATTGCGATGGCAGAATTTTGTTCCAATTACAAGGATTTAGTGCAGAAATGCGAATAACAAATTGTAACAAAAGTCGCTGCGCAATTAACTTCGATTCCCAACTGATCTTTAGAAGAACAAACTATTATTGTGTTTTCGAAATTACAAGACAACATAATTAAGTCGTGTTGCCATTTATTGATTATTAGGAAAACTGAGAGTCAATTTCTGCAAATCGGAAGTTGAATAAAAATCCAGTTTGTTATAAAATTATTCGAACACATTACGGAAGCTGCAATTTGATAATTATATAAAACCAGTTAGTGTATATTGCAGTACAATTACGACGTTAAGTGCATCTCGTGCGTGGGATACCTAATAACAATCAACACAGAGAGTGGAGATGAGAAATTAACCGGTCTATTATTAGGTTATGTCAATCCATTTGCGGTTAGATTTATGCTGCAAATAATCGCAAAAGGATATGTTAAAACCTAATAATAAATGATCGGTTAACTTTCTGTCCACACATCCTATGTATTGTTTCTTATTAGTCATTCTGTGGAGTGGATAGCCGCGCGATAAAGATCCTAACTCTTAATCAGGCGGCTCGAGTTCAACCCCCGGAATCGACGTGAGGGGGGGTTTTCTCGTCGACATATAAAGGATCAGTATACTTTGCCGTGCTGTCGGAAGGCACGTTAAGCAATCGGTCCCGGCAATCACGCAAACATCTGCCTGTGATTGTCGATAAAATTAAAAAAAAATCTGTGGTTAGGCAATGCTAATTAATTAGTATTAACATTAATAATAAAAAAAAACTTTTTGGTATTTATTGGAAAAAAGCTGCATTAGAGCCGAGGGTCAAGATAGATGACCGATGTGAGCTGTCATGAAGCCTTCCACATAGATTATGTACACTACGTTATTCACATTATTTAATTTTAAACAACAATTGGCAAATACATAAATAATTTAGTGGTAATTTCGGTAAAACGGTAATTTCAATAAGTAGGCAGTGACCAACATCCCGACTTTTAAAAGATAGAAATGGATTACTTATTACCAATTGAACGTGAATAAACAGTTGCTAATTTTTGTTTTTTACAGGGTGTCTGAAAATAAACGAGCAATTAAAAGCGTCAGAGATAGAATCAAAAACTAAAGAAAAAAAAATTTGCTAGAATTTTTTTTTAATTTGTAATAAATTGCTTGCAATATCTTTTCTAATACGGTCCTGTTATTTTTGCTTCAATTTAATTAGTAAATAAAGGTTGTCGAGCGTTGAGGTAACCAAATCGTTGTAAAGTGATATGTATTAGCGTGCCGGGTTGACAGGAAATTCCGAGAACGTCAAATTAAGAAGTGGAATATTGGTTAAGGTTAAGTCTTTGTAAACGATGACATCAACGTAAGCGTTCTTGTTATTATAAACTTCAACTAATATCATAAACTGATTATTTTTTATTATAGAGTTTATTCGATGGTGTTTTGTTTTAAATAAAATTGAATAATAGAAAAAATTGCTTGCACTTAATTTAAAAATCGGCCTTAAATTTTATGATTAATTTATATAATTTCCGTTGCCCTAAATTTTTGTATTTTCGTAAAACTCGCCGCATGTGTTCTAATTATTAAAATGTTAATTAAATTAATTTTAACAATTTATAAACTAAAAGTAGGATTTATTCTGTATATTTTCGAATGCCATTAAAGAACGTAAAAATGTATTCATGTTGTGTATACACAACTGTAGTCTGATTTAATTGATTTAATATGTATACAGTGTGTATAATAAGATGTGGTCGTTGATTCTTGTATATTACAATTTTATTGAATATTCTAATGTTCTATACGCTAATAATTAGTTCAATCACCAGTATTATCAATGACTTGTTCGTGACACTTGTGGTCGTTATCCACTTGCAATAACCGTTTGTCATTGTTGTTACCAAATCTCTCTCTCTCGTTGACGTCAGCAACCCCTTATGGTATATTTGTGTACCATCCTACATGTTTCGATCGAATTGTTCGCTGGACCTCGGTTTGTCCGCTTTAGTCATGCAGTGCAAACTACATACGACAGAAGCCCCCAAGAAATGTTTGTCAGCTTAGTAGCTGCATAAAGCATATCTGGAGGTCGTCACTAATATCAGTTACTGAAAATCCGGCTGTCAAAACAGGTGTCAGACTCTAATTGATAATTTTAATATCTCTAATGTTTTTTATTTTCTCCCATTAAAAACTCTACGACCACGCCTTATTATACACACGCTCTACGACGACTATTACAACAGTAAAAGGTATTATATATTATATTTGCCAGGATAGCTAGGATTCGCTTCTGCACCCACATTTCGCCGCTTTCGCGACCTTTTCCGACACCAACGCACGTGCTTGTTACATTACTCACCATCTTCTTTATTCTCTGTTTACTTGGTGTTCTCTTATATCAAATCTCCCACATAAAAGAAACTTTTTTCACACCCTCTGATCCTAGCGATATGTCAAATAATAAAAATCGTCACTGGAAATTTTCCACTGCAGTAGGAGGCGGCAAGAAAAGAAATAAAGCTTATATTAAAACCCGCTACTGCTTTTCTAAGATTGTCTAGGTCTTTGCTCTTTGCACCCTTCTCTAACATGACGGAAGTAAAAACTTTTTGCTTCGATGATGACGATGACAAACATTAAAGTAAAACAATAGAATCTTGCTAAGCACGAGTAAGAATAAGAATTGAATGCATCAGACCTAAACTGATTTCATTATAAATATGAAAATAGTAACTGATACAAGCTGCGAATAAAAAAAAAACGAAAGAAGGTGTGACAAGAAAAACCGAAGATTCGTATTTTGGGTCTGGTGACCTGTCAACCTTTCTGTCGAATCCGGTTTACGTAAATCATCGGTAAACGCACAATAAAGCGTAAAGGCAATAATGAACACGTCTGATCCGGATCTTGATCCGGGTTGTGACGGCGGGCGGGTGGTTTTCCGCCTGGCGTCAGAGCACACCATAACGTAACATATGCGCCAGGCTGTCTACTGCCTGTGCCGTCATACCCACGCTTGCTTTGATGATGTTAATATCGGAATTTGTAATTTTAAATTGTGATATATACTATTTCTAGTTTGAAGAAACGTTATTCACGGGCATTCATTCTGTATTGTTTCAGGGATGAATGGCGCTCGTTATTATAATGGATTGTACGTTATTGTTAACGTTAACATCTCTTTTCCGAATTAAATATATTACATTGTTTTAACTGAGCGGGAAAATGCTCGAATTACATAAATTAATGTAAATGAATTAAAAATAAAAACCTCTGTTTTAGTTTACCTGTTGAACTTTTCCGTGTATTAAAACTTCAATTAATACTTTGAAATGCTAAAAATCATTTGAATAAGTACAACCTATTTTTAAAATAAATGTGGCTTGCGTGCGTTAATGTTTTTTCGTAACGCAATTATAGTTGAAGTGGGGCGATAACAAACTAAAGTTGCTGCCGTTCCAAGTTCCGTTCTAGTTGGCAGATAACCTTACTAATTTTTTAAAAGTAAACATTTAAAGCAATTTTTATTTTCGAAATAATTTTCCGCATAATGTTTAAATTGCATTTCAAAATTGTAATTCTAATCGGCAATATTGGAGACAATAAAAAAACGAATGCCAAATGTTGAACAATCACGTAGAAATTATGATCTTGTTGCATTGACAATCTGACTAAGTTGTTAATTACTTAACTACAAAATTAGTGGTAATAAAGTAGTAGATACTAATTTTAAAATACGTGTGGTAGATTTTTCAAAAAGAAAAATCGTCATTTCGAATTTTGCGTGTTGTAAGAAACTAAAAAAGTTATCTATCTGCCAGTTGGAATCGAACCTGGGACAACGACTTTAATTTATTATCTTACAAGTAGGTGGTATTTATTTAAATAATTTTTCTTTAAAAAGAAACAGATTTAAATGTAATATTTTCTCGCCATTTTAAAGATATGAATACTGTTTCAACTTATATGATGATTTTTAAAATTTAATTGGTTAAATGGGAAATGTTCTTAGTAACTTTTAAAGTAAATTTTTAGTTATAGCATAACTCTTCGTCATACTTTTATAAATCTTAAATAAGCTGTTCTTGCAGTCATTACAGTTAGTTATAAAACCTTAGAAATACGTAATAATTGATTGAAAGTTTACTTAATTTATAAGGTAGCAAAGGTACGTCATAATGACGTCCATCTAGTGATAACTCGTCATAAGACGTCAATGAACCAAAAGTCGACGACATAATAACGTCCAATAAATGACATTTAAATGACGTGACACATATTTCGTCAAATTATCGTCTTTTTAGGTAATATATTTATTTATACTGATTTACTTATAGATTATTATTTTACCGGTTACCAAAGTAAAAAACTAAATGTTGTAATACGGTATTTTGTATTAATATTAGCATTATTTCAAAGATAATTTTTTTTCATTTTGTGTTATATTTTCCATGATGTTATTACATATTGTTTATATCACACTTATCTCATATCGCATTTATAAAACTAAAGTTATTCTTCCATGCTTATTTAAATGTTCATCAAAAGTATTTCATAACGTTTATTTTTGATATTTTAAAATATGACGTTTACTTTTCAAGGTTTTTCTTTAAGCGGCCAGACAAACCAATTATATATATCATTTTTTTGAAAAAGCTATTCTATCTCATTTTATTCATTCATTACTTACGTATATACAACAACATCCGTGTATTTCTACTGCGATGCCATTTAAAATCAATGTAGACACAATTGTTATGTTTATCTTCTTTGTAAGATGTCTTGGAAAATTTTAATAGTATATAATTTAAATAATTAATAGAAGTATTATATTTCATAATGAAAGGTAACAAATAATTTTTTCTTAGAGAAGAGGAAGTTAAATTTTTATATTTACTACACATTCGCAATCTTAGATTTTGCTAAATCCAAAAACAAAAGCTAATATTTGCTGATTTGATTATTTATATTTCCTATTTTATTGAATTATCCGGTCCGTATCCATTTTGGGGGGATTCGCGCTCCCCTAGTTACGTTTATGCTTTTGTGTAAATCTGCCATACTTATTCCCTTCTATATTATACAGATCAATTTATGTAAACATATTCTGTATGCTTTTTGCAGCGGAAATGTATTAAATGTCACTCTTATAAGTGTGCGTGAGGTATTCTTAAATAACTAGGAAGAGGAGGTTGTTTGTACTTCATATTCTGATTGAATGAATCCATCCGCTTAATTATAGATCTCATTGTGAACCTTTAAGTAATTTATGAACATTCAATTGGTCTACTCGGGAATAAATTTTAAGAATATCAGCTAAGCAACTCTTAATATAACCGGGTCAAATAAATTTATTGTAAAATCTAATGATTTCTCTTTAAATAAAAATTTATATAATGTACCTATATTTTATGTTTATATAAATAAGGTCTTTTAAGGCAACTATAATATAGTGTTTGAATTTATTGCGTATTTTTCGTAGAATTTTGGTATTTTTGTAGTGCATTTAAAAACTTCATGCATTAATAATCTACCATTTTTTCCGGGTTTACTTCGTTAATTTATGTTTTTTGGTATATCAATATGAATTTATGCGCTAGCTGCATCACAAATCATTTTTAAAAGATTTTAATATATATTTTAAAAATTGTAACAAATTGTTACTAAGTCCTTCAATGATACAATTTCCGAGTAGTTTTTCGAAAAACATTAAAAATGGCATTTTCAAAGGTATTAAAGGGGAGCTTATGTCCTCATAGAGAAATCATTACTTAGTTTCTAGTCTAATTATAGGGAAAACCCGTTGTGCCTAAATGCGGTCCCGTCAGGTATCACCGAACTATGTTTAATGTATACCAAACTATTGTGTAGGGCAATCGATCCTCCACAACCCTAATCTATGTTTCCTTCGTCATTAAACTGGAACTTAAAACTTCATGACACCCTCTGACTAAACTTCGAGTTCAATTTTAATGGTGAAAAACAATACAGTAGGGGTCGTGGAAGTCGATTATCCGACAGACTATTTTAATATACGTTAAAAATAGTTCGGGGTGAGTTCCAAGTTAGGCGCAGGAACGTTAGCCTTGTAAAATCGGCTGGGCTGGTTGCTTAAGTCAATACTACCTCATAGGACCTATTCTCAGTTGGAGCCCAGAAAAGCCGATACATACTACTATCTACAGCATTTAACACAAAATTGCTGTTTTTAAGTATATTAAATGGGGGAGTGAATCAGATAAGGCCTTTGTATATGTGTTGTATATGTATGTGAAGACTGGTTTAGGTACAGGTACGCTTTATTCACTTGCCTCGTCATTAGTGGTATAAGACAGGCATTTCGTTATTAACAGAATTTTCTATAATCGAATTGAAAGGTCTCCATGTACAGAATGCACAACTTGCTACTTAAAATAATTTTAAAACAAGCAAAACTGTGTACAATTAAATGTGTATATAAGTAAAAAGGCTACAATGATCGCTTACAATTTTAAATTTGGTACCCTCAATGTAGTGTCTGTTTCTCAATCGTGATGCCATAGCAAGACACGCTTTTTCAGTAACGTTATAGTTCCTTTCGCTTATGTTTAATCTACGGCTTGCAAATGTGATGGGGTGTACCCAATACCACTGCAATAACCCTGCCTCAGGCATCGGTCTGAATGATTTAACTGGTTTATCAAAGTTGGGAATAGTCAAAGAAGAGAAATTCTGTACGAACCGCTTGTACCAAGAGCAAATCCCTAAAAATCTTTTGATTGCAGACACTGCAATCTGTTTTGAGAAATTTCGAAGTTCTTGGTCCATTTTTATCTACAACATAACCCAAATACTTGAGAGGCTGGGACAGCTCCTTCAATCGAAGATTGGGTATGTACCAAGAGGTTCATAGAGCAAGAAGTTATTCGGTTAGTAGATAAGAAATGAAGTTTCTGGATCCACCCCATCAATTTTCTAAAGCTGCTAGTATAAGTACATCCAGTATTCATGTGTCTCAATTAGTAAAATAAAAAGTTTCAGAAGTCATTAAAACTATTCTGCTTAAAAGCTTGTGCACGACGCGGCGCATTTCTGAATATCGATATTTCAGCTTCGAGGTGCTAGTGGTACTTTGTCCAAGATAAAAGTACATCGATGTAGTATGTACATAAGGACATAAAATATGTGATCTTACCGTGGAATAGCCTCTAGTAGTTTTGCCATTATTGTTAGATGCGTTTTGCTTGAAACACCTACACTATTTCTACGTAAGATAATAAAGATCTATGTTTTTAAAAAGGAACTGTTCCGTTCGTTAAAACGACTTAAAATAAATTGATGAAATGCCTTAATGACTTTGGAGAATAAAAAATAAACACATGTTAAACATTCACGAAAAGCTTTTTAACGAAAACTAAATTATTCGTAGAATTTCCATTCGGCAATTCAGTTAGATTACAATCTATACAAGTGGTAAATCGTTAGGAAATCTTTCAGTATGAGAAACTTGAGAAAGGGTAAATTAGAGTTCAAAGGTTAGTTAGGGAGATTTAAATTTAAACCTTAATTTAGCACAACTCCAAGCGGGGCTAACTCGAGCGGTTAAATGGTGAAACCCTATAACACCTCTCTGTGACATTAGAGAGAAAATCGTTTGTATTACAATACAAAAGGAGGCGAATTTCAGTGATCTTTAACAGGAAAACTAATTTTGGGTGGCGAGTGAATTTCTCTTCCTTTTTTTGGGTTCCTAATTCATTAATTTTTCATAGTTCATCCAAAAATTTAATCAGTTTGAAGTTATCAAGTAAAATTTTAGAAAGATACATGAAACATCTTTAAGAGGGGTGCTCTTTTTAAGGCATCTGCAACTTTTAATACTTTTTTATGCCGATTGGGGTAAACTATTAGTTGTATACACTCCAAGTAGAGCGGGGAATCTTTTTAACTAAATCTAGAACATTAGAACTACTCGCATAACCTCGTATAGCTTCCGAGGAATGAAAATTACACTTTTATTTAGAAAGCTGACTTTTATTAATAACAAACCTCATTTTTTTAAATAGCTAGTAAGAATAGGCACAAACATTGAAATAAACTCAAATAAATTAAACTAGATGGGAATGCGTTCACAATGTTCTCCACTTTTATCCATCTGATCTGATCATCTGTTAATACAATCAAGAGTGAAAAGTCAGGTTAGGTTAACCCGACCTATTGTCATGACAAGACAAAACCAAATATAACTTCTTTTAACACCCTGGTTATAGGAATTTATGACCTGTTCTAGGCAAACATCTGCTAATTTAAGACAAATTTTGGTTATATTGCATATTCACACAAAAGAATCGGTGCTTTTGGAAATATAAGTTCGGTTTGATAGACAATTTTATAGCTTTACAGAGAAGAGCTTTTATGAGCTGATAATTGATAGAGCTGTTCTTTTATTCGAGTTTCATAGCTTTTCCGCACCTTTTAATGAAATAAAACAGAGAATTTCATCTAATTTTATTATTGGGGATGCATGTTGTCATACTCAAGTTTGATTGGTTAAATTCATACAGCCCCTCTTAAAACTTAAAAAACGAAACTCAGTTTACTATTTTAAAGCGCGGAGAGTCTTGTCTGGCCTAGCCTAAAGAGACGGACGTTTCACGTCCAGACGCCCGGAGGGGTAGCTCCGCATTGTTTAGCTTCCGCGGCGAATTTGCCCCGCGTTTGGCTAAAAGAATTCAGATGCGATTATCGTGTTAGTTTGGTTTTTTAGGAAATAATTTTTTTAAATTTCTGTATCAACCAATTTTTGTACAGATATTCTGTATAATCATCTGCCGCTAGTTTTCCTTTTTATAGAAGCTAAGCTTAACGAAGAGAATAAATCGTACGACCTAGGTTAAGTACCGACTAAAGTGTTGCGAGTGATATTTATAAAAATTACAAATAGTACTAGTATAAAGGATTATTGTCACACATATTTTATGTAAGTTACTTGTAACTATTCTTGTTGAAATTTCAGTTTTGATAACGAAAATTTATATTGGTTCTTAATTAAAAAAATTTAAATGAAAATCTATTTAGAATGAGATCCCAAATTAAGCTAATATACAGAAATTCATGCTGCGAGTAGGTTTTCATTAGCTGTTAACTGCGGTGTATTTTTGTATTGCTGTAAACGATGCACAGCAATTTTTTTTTTAAATTTAATATGCACAATTCAAAACTAATACTCATTGCTGTAGTTTGGCACGATAAATTGTTGGTGTTCTATTCACAAAATAAATCTTACGAAATAACAAGAAGATTAATCACAATAACTTTAACGTAGATTATTTCGGGGGACCTTTTCCCAAATTTTAAATTTTTGCTATTAAACAATAACATCAAAAGATGTGGGTGGCGCCCTTCTACCTTTTAATTGTTTCGGGTTGCGGAAGGTGGGCCGCCCTGACCTAATTTCCTAAAACATGCTCCTAGTTTTTCCCGGACGACTTTGATGATGACTTTTTTAAATCATTCCTTTAGATTCATTCGAATGTTGGTGGGAAATTGTAAGTGCTTATCAATTTGTAAGTAATACACTTTTGTTAGATTACAATTCTAATCGATTATGTTGCCAACAAAAATAACTTGTTTATTATAATATACTAATATCTTTAAATAATTTAACACGGAATGTTAGCAGTTAATAAAAGAATCAATAAATTCTGTTCAAGTTTTAGAATAATCTGACCGAAAATTAATGATGGTGGTAACTTGTACTACTGTTGTTGGATTCAAATTTGAAGGTAATCGATTACAGAATGTTTATATTCCTAAAAAATTACTATATTTTAGTGATAAGTGAGTGTGAATAGTTATTTATAAAACTGAAGGTTTTTTTCTATGAAACCTTGCATGCTAGGCAAATAATGGGATGATAAATTATTCCATTTATAAAAAAACCAGAACTATTTTAGTAATTTATTATATTTTTAATGGTACATATATTTGAATTATTAAAAGTGACACACTAAACAAGTATGTAGGTATAGTAGGTACCGTAAATGCATTTATTTCAAAGATGATGTAATTCATTAGTAGTCATTATTTACAAGATTTATGACACCTTCATAGAAATTGGTTCGTGTTGATATGCTGTTACTTAGAATTTGACGATTTGACGATGAGATAACTGGATTTGTAAGAGTAAATGATGTAAAGTGATGGCGTCATGTGTGAACGAATACCGCTAAAGTATTCGAGTTGCATTCTCATCTAATGAATCTGTAGGTTGTAAACAAAAAAAGTTCGACGTCACGATGTTATGCATAAGTGACAAAAGCCCGATTTAAAATCAAGTTACCTCTTCCACCAGGCCCCACTACCAAATCTCCATAGTTTATTAAACAAGAAATTTAATTTTTCATGTAGTAGTATACTGGACCCTCTTTAGTGCATCAATAATACAAACGATTTGTCGACGCTTCAGGCTATTGTGGAATAATAAGCACTTCTGAAGACATTTGTATTAGCCACTATCACGCCTTTAGTAGAAATTATAACACTGCCAATACCTCTGTAATGTTGCTTTTTACCTTTTTTATTTTATTATTGTGACATCTTCCCCCTGCTCATTAAGTTGTCGTAACAAGAAACTGCCCTTTAAAGACACATGCCTACGAAGTTTCATAAACTCTAAATTTTAGGTCTAAAGTTTCAGAATGGAATGTTTTTAAATTCCGTCAACCCCCTCTTTTTTAGTGAAAAAAAAACAATAAACTTAGCATATAGCGTGTCCGGGGTTAGAACGCATTAATTTTAAGGGGTGATAGAAGACATCAAAAGGAACAAAAAAGTCTTATACAACTTTGTTCTAAAACGTACTACTTTTCAAGAAAAAAATAATAAAGTTGGAAACTTTAACATTATCATCTTGCCGCGTTAATAATAGTACATTAATTATGGCGCTTTGTCGGCAAATGCATCATCTCATCTATCACAACAACAAACCATAATGACATTTTATCGTATCGTATGTCGTTTCCGCGTAAAATTGAATTCTTGTTCCAATTAAAAATTCATTTTACTCAATTAAGAAACGTGACAACCCTGTAAAGTTTGTAATAAAATTTGCTCCACATCCACACAAAATGCTGATGTGGAAGTTTGTTGACATTGAAATAAAGCATGTTTTGCTGTTACAACCTTGCAATTTAAGAATATTTGGGTCAATGCCTGATCACAGCTTTGTAAACATAACCCTTTTTTAGAGTGAGATCATACTGAGTTTGTTGAACTTTGAAATAATAATTTGTCAACAACCACGAGTTGCTGTTTATTTAATAACAGTTTTTAATGATTTTAAAAGAGAATATCTTTTAAAGAGAAGATTTATCTATTTTGTTGACACCTTGTTTTGGCTACATTAAAAAAATCTTTAATTTTATGGTAATTAAGTGCCTTAATCAATTTTTTTTACATAAGATAGTATTTTTTAATAAAAAACAAATACGCCAAGAAATTTTGAAAATATTCCGGTAATTAATAAATATAAAATGTAGGTCAATTATCGTTTTATTTTTACAGTTGGTTTGTTATGAATCTGCGTGTTTTTAATGTACAACGTACAAATTTTGTTTACGGAAAAATAATGCAGATTACAATTTTCGTAGAAAAAGTCACCCGACTAATCTGCGTCGGATGTTTATTATTTTTAAACAACGCTGTCATCATCAGTTTGTTTCTTCGATTTTCTGAAACAAGGTCAAGACCCAGCTGCGATTATACTTAAGCCAGGTTGCCAGATATAGCAATGGTCTTTCTAAATTACTCGAAAGCCTATTAACATAGAAAAAAACTATTAAGACTTTTTTGTTCCTTTTTATGTCTTCTATCACCCCTTAAATTCATGAAACCCTGTATATATGTTACCATGCTACTCTAGCATTATCAATATTATTTATTCAGCTTATTTATCAACTTGAGTCAGCTAAAAAGTTTATCAGGAGCCTGTGCACCTGCTAATCAAGCAAATACTTTTCGATAGAAAGCCAACTCGTTACATTAAACAATCTAGTACTTGATGACGTCATTGGTGACTCGATAAAAATCATTAGTTTCAGTAAGAACTCGCCATACTGCATTAATATCAACAAGTAACCAACTTAAATAATCTTAAGGTAGGTTTTCATTCAATGAAAAGCTCAAATTATTCAAACGAATGCAATCTTTTTATAAAGTTAAACTGAATAGAAAATGAGACCTTGGCATTTTCTGCAGGCGTTGCAATAATGCACTTGAAAAGCCCTTTAGACGCGACGCAGGATCCCGAATACCACATCAAAATCAATGTTTCGTTTTCTCGATTTTCCTCTATCCACCACTATCCTATTATAAAACGTTTCTTGCACCACCCCACTCTCCTTATTTAGGAAATTCGACCACTTTAGTGGTTGAATCGCTTGAATTTTAAGATATACCCATGGGAAAAAGGTTTTTCCGTATATAATAGTAGTATATACTACTATATAATATAAAAAGCTCTGTATAGCGCAAGCTGTGCAGCAACATACTACATTCATTCTATTTCAACTTGCCGTTTTTCTCTATTTGTAAAGATCCGAAGAGCTTAAGTTTTGCATAAAAGGATACAAATGTAAGCAGGAGCTTTGAAATTCATACTCTGCTCAAGAGTGCCACTAAAAATACCGACTACAGATGGAAAGATTTATATTTCAGTAAATACTTTCAATTTTAGGAGCCATCTAAGCGGTTTAAATTTTAGGTTTCAGCGAACCAGTCAGCATTTCATGCTCGAAAACGTACATTTTATTTAGAAAAGCGGGCATTAAAGCAAACCGTGGGACAATTAATCAGTTGGTCTTTTGCGTTTGTTTCGGCGTATTTCAGATATTTTTAATTTGAAATGGACAATTTTAAAAAAGATAGAATAACAAAGAAAGAATGAAATTTGACCCCCTGCTATTATAACACTCTCTGTTCAATGGAAACTAGAGCACTGTCATTAATTGCAGTGAACTAATTAATGAAATTCGTGACTAACTGACCTGAATTGAACTTGACTGAATTGGTCTGAAAAATCCAAAATAACGTCTTTGATTAGCTCTCATACTGTAATAATTCACTTTACTGCTTATAACATGACTGACGAGGAACTGTTAAATATAGTTTGTGACTTTTTCAACTACTTATCTTCATTACATCCAAGACTTCGACGATATAGACACATTCTCCAGACGTAAAAGGATTTGTAACGGCCTACATCAGATTGTCATAGAGACACTTATTTAAGCCAAAATATCTAGTAATCTGCGTTTCTACGAAACAGGTGTTTTTGTTTCAAAGCTATTTTTTTGTTTAAAAGCGTTTTATTCTAGACGACTTAATCATTAAAAACATTCTATTTTGCCATTGTAGCGATTACAATCTCTTCTCTAGTTAATTTGTAAAGAGAGATAATAGCATTTTCCCGTTTTAATTGAATAATACAAATATACACAAATTTCTCTTTTTATTTATTGACTATAAGATCATGTATATATATAGAAGAAACCGAGATACTTAGACTTTAAGTCTAAAAAAACTTGAAAGTATAATTTATGTTTAAAACAACACTGACAAACAAATGACTCATCTGAAAAGAACCGATATATGTGCAACGAATTAATAAATAAAATCTGGGATATTACAGAAAATAATTCCAATACAAAATGCAAAAAAGAAATTAGTAAAATTTAAAACAACCATATATAAAATTTTATTTATTACTCATTGCTTTTTCTTTAACTCGAGATTCATTATTTAAGTCTTAGTAATAATTAATTAAAGAAAGGGCCTTTTTGTTTTACTGTTAAATAATTACTGACCTTAATTTTTTTTCTATTTCTAATCTTAGACTTTATAAAGACAAATAAACATTTGATCTCTCCAAATTCAGTTATAATTCCTCATACATATTTCTAGCTGTATTGAAGTCAATATTTTGAGTTATTGATTTATATCGAATTCAGTGGTGCTCTATCAACATTTTCGCCTTTCCCAATTGATTATGAGATCGTCTTGGCCCGAAACCAGTGGCATTGTTTAAATTACTATTATAGAAACTTAACTAAAATTACTTCAATAATGCCATTTGATCATGTCGGTATTGTCATGATAATTTTAACCCACATGAAATTTCAAAGCGACACGTTAGATTGGTTGCAAAACCTCAATTTTCAAAATAATAATTTTAAGTAATTTTTCTTGACTAAAGTAAAAAATGGTTATTTATAATTAATATGCACACTCGTACACTATAGTCAGATAAAGGATATCTGGAAAAATGATTTTTCTATAGAATTTACTTAATTTTCCTTGTTCATTAACAATGTGGGAAACGATTGTCTAATTTTTTTAAATTTAATCAAGTTTAGGCCAATTCTTATGTGAGATTTAACCTAAAACAGACAAGGTGTATTGTAATGGGGAGGTATACAAGTATTTGCTATCTCACATTATCAATTAATAGTTAAAAATGTGTTTTCATGTTAACGAGACTCCCCAGTTGCATAAGTTTCTTGTATTTCAAAATTGTACAGCTCTTTTGGTGGAGGTTTGTAAAACTGCTTCATTACCACACAATTGCTACTATCTTAAATGTAGGGGCTGCTTATTATTAATGATATCAGTTAAACAATATGCTATTATGTTTCGCCTTTGAATCGTTTATTGAAATACTGTAATTGGGTTATTACTTGAATTTGTTGTCATATAAAAACACGTAAATAATGTTATTGAGATCCTATTGTTTAAATTTGTGAAGATAAGAAGGTGTGAAAAAGTATTTTTGGATAATTAAGTTAATAACAGTTTTAAGGAGATAGGCATGTCATCGACATTCAGTTGCAAGGTTAATTATAGTTGTTCACGCAACTATTAGAATATAACTAAGATATTATATATCATTGAATTCGGAAATTAATTTTCTATAAGTTTATCTAATTAGTTTAAGTGTTAATTAAGATTTCTAACTAAAAATAGGGTTAAGAATATTTAGAAATGTCAACAGGCATTTTTTTCTGCAAAAATCACTCCACATTCAATAACACTCGACAACATTCGACAAAAAGATAATATAATATAAAAGCATGGCCAATTTTGTAACAAATTCTCTTCTAATTTCATCGTTCAAGAATTGCACAACCTTTTGGAAAGCATAAAGTAATACTTATGTAAACAAATCAATGTCAAGATTTTGAGGTTAGTGATATTTTTGAGAAACATCAGTGTTAAAAATTTTAAAAAAGAATTATCAATCAGAATGTTTAATTAACAAGTGCTTCAAGTTAAACAAGTGTTTGATTTATTCTTTGATGGAAACATTACTAGAAAGAAAAACTTGACTTGAAACAGCTGAGTGGATTATAAATGAATTTAGACTTTAATAAATAACATATTAATCTACTTGCCATATTGTACAATTAAATGGATTTGGAATTTCGATCAGTAAAGTCTTTATTTGGAAACATTTGAAAGAGATCGTTGACACATTTTCTTGGATTTGTCAAGACTAGTAAAAGCAGCCAAACCGACACAAAGGGAGTTAATAAAAATTAAGTTGGCAATATTGTGGCGTCAAATATTTAAAAAAGGAATTAAAATATAAACGTGAGTTTTTAATAGTAGTCAGTTTTATTTTTAGTAATTAAGAAATATGATGATACCAAAAGTATTAATCTCCAAAAAAGAAAAACTGAATTATTTTGGGATTAATTAAAAATTAATGATAGAATATTAGATTTAGATTTTTTTTGTTGGAATTAATTACTTAAAGATAAATTCATAATTAAGAAGTGTTCAATTTGTTTTATTTGTGCTTTTTTGTTATTTGTTAATTAAAAATAAAGTTGTGTTGTTATTATTTTAAAAATTACTTTGTGTGTGTGTGTTTTTATATTACTGTGTCCCTAAATATAAGAATTTAATTATCAATTTAAGCGACCCGCGTGAGAGAGTCTCAATTTGTGTAGAGTTAGACTTTTCACAACTTTATATTTGTCCGGAGCATTTATTTCAATTAAAGGTAAGCAAGTAGTGAGTGGTATATTTCATTTTTGTTACAATCGCATCTATGTCTGTATCGGATAGCAAAAAATAATAATAATAAATGAAAATTATCGTAACAGTTTGTATGTTATATTCCGACCTATCGGTGCTATGCTGGGGCCGCCGAATAGATATAGTACAAAAAAAATCAAGGTAGCACAGATTGTTCTGATTGGTTGTATGTGAAAGTGACATTTACAATAAAACATTTTTGCATATGAATTGTTAATTCATTATAAATAATGTCACTTCGAGAGATGCTAGTATAAATAATAACCATACATTTTAAAAAATTGCAGTTTTATTAATTTAATGTTATTAAAAATTCGTGAGTAAGACAGTTTGACAGTAAACGAATTGATATCTTTTTGGTACAAGTAAACATGCCTTTCAATTTGAGCGGTATATTTGAATGCTACCAATAGAAAGGTTTTGTTAAAAAGAGGGGGTAGTTGTAGGCGGTTTTGATTACTATATCTGTTCAGCGTCCCGAGTATAGTTACTCACAATTCATGACATGACTTCAAAGTTAAAATGGATTTATTGTAGTAAGTATGTGTAAAAAATAAAACCAACATAAATCTAGTAACTTCACCCTCAGCCCAGGTTTGATAAGTCGATGAAATTTAAATTTTAAATAATCGCCACCACCACCATTTGAGTGAAGTTAGCAAAAAGCCAACATTTAGATATGCAAATTAATAACTACGGTTGAATTTTTAAATCTGTAAAATTAATTCCATTCTTCCTTCGTGATAAATCTTATCAATGCGATTTATAGTAATAAAAACCTGCAGATTTTCAAATATACAATTATCTGCGATTCAATTAAAAATATTAAAAGAAGCATCTAAAAAGTGTAGGATTAAAGATTTAAATTTAATTTAAAATGTATAAAATTAGAACTCTGAAAACATTTCGATGGATTTGCATAATTCTAAATAATACAACAAGTATGACGACAATAGCGGCAAAAATAGAATTGGATAACTATATTAATTCATATTATATTATAGTGGGTGGTTTCTGAAATGAAATGCCTAAATGACGGAATGACAGATATTGGCCTTTCAAAAAGCTATCCTCAGTTAAATCACGGTTAGTCAATTTTAGTGTTTACACCACGATAAACTTGACATGATAATTGAATTGGACTAATTGTTCTAATCTTCTAATCTTCCAACAGAAATATCTCAGAAAATGTTTAAATTCAGATTTAAATTATGGGCAAACACAACATTCACGTCCGATAATTCTGTGTAAAATAATCCTGAAATTCTCAAGTGAGCATGTACAGGGTTATTCGTTATACTTTGACCATCTCTTTATCTTTGCTATTATTGGAGATAAAAGCCTTTCCTAAAAAAGTTGTATTGTAGTACCTATTTTTTTAAATGCCATCGAAAAAACAATTGCATAATATATATATAATACGAGGTAGTTTGATAAGTCAGTGACTTTTTGAATTTCGCGCGCAGTAACTTTAAATACAACACTGCTCCCGTCAACTGCCATCTATGAATAGACTACTGTAAAATTTTGAGAAGGCTGCGCCATTTAGTTTGTGTTTGACAGCCATTGAAAGCAAACAACCTCGTGAATTTTAACGAAAATGGAAAAAGTGAATTTCGTGTGCTTATTAAGCATTATTTCTTGCGTAAAAAAACCATCACCGAAACCAAGGAAAGGCTTGATAAATACTATGGGCACTCTGCACCATCAATTTCAATGGTTAAGAAGTGGTTTACTGAGTTCCGTTGTGGGCGCACCAGCACAAGTGACGTCGAACGAGGTCGTCACGCCAGAAATCGTCGATAAAATCCATGGAATGATATTGGACGATCGGAGAATGAAAGTGCGTGAGGTGGCTGAGGCTGTAGGCATCTCAACTGAGCGGGTACATTCAGCGGGTATATTCATGTAAAATGTGATGACATTTTACATGAATATTTGGACATGAAAAAGCGATCCGCGCGATGGGTGCCGCGATTGTTCACACTCGACCATAAGCGCAACCGTTTGACCACTTCAAAGGAGTGTTTGGCGATGTCCAGCCGCAATCCGAACGAGTTTTTGCGGCGTTTCGTTACCGTAGACAAAACATGGATCCATCACACTATACCAGAGACCAAGGAACAATCAAGACAGTGGGTTAATCCAGGTGAACGTGCACCAAAGAAGGCCAAGGTGGGTCTGTCGGCCAACAAGGTAACGGCCACAGTTTTTTGGGATGCACGCGGTGTCATTCACATCGATTACCTTGAAAATTTGCCGAAATAAATGTCTTTTAATCAAAAAGTCACTGACTTATCAAATCACCCTCGTAGATCACTTGATACGAAATATAGATATATTTTTAAAATGACAAACCCTATATCATTAGTGACTATCTTTCATAATAACCGAGATAAAAAAATGTTTTTGAAAAGTGGGTTGGTGGTCACTGGTTTAAAAATAGCAGATGGAGCTGAATGTATCTCACTGTATTTTCAACGTGACATCTGATACATTGGTGCAGCTGATACTAGGTGACGTCACAGTTTGTTTTGACTATTGTTTCCAGCAGTTCCCAAAAGTTGACCTTTTGAACAAATGTTTTTCGATGTGCGTAAAATCAAAAATGGCATAAGGATTGTTTGCTCCTATTGAGGTGTACTATCACCTGTACAGAGGTTATTCTTCAGTGAAACACCCTGTACAATAACTCTTTCTTTCCTGATTTTAAATACATAATGTTATATAAGTCTGTCATTAATGCTTTTCGACATAATTATTTGTCTTTAAAAATGTAAAAAAATCCTATATTGAAAAAGCAGTAGGCTATGCTTGACTTTTATTCACAAGCATATTGCGATATGTACATTTCTGTCTTTATAAAAGCCTTGGAAAGCTATTGCTATAGCAACAGCAAAGTGGTTAACAATTCCTTTACATGACTGCAAAACTGACCAGTAAAGTCTTGGCTAACTTTTATTTTTCAATTATTTAAAACAAGTCGTTTTATCCGATTTAGGTTTTTATAAATGTATTTAACGGTAAAAACATTTTTTTATTTAATATTAGTTTTATTTTTATTTTTCCGTATTTTATTTTTAATAAATACGATGCAATTAATTAATTTCCAATTTTAAAATATTGAGAACATACATTGCCATCTGACGGCGAACAATTTAACCTTACTTAAAATCTTTTTTGGTCGATGGATGGCGCTGATTGGAATTATGTCAGTTTACAGAAAATTTATTTTAAAATTATAATTACTTTTTATTTTGATTATTTAAGTCTAATTATTGTGAATAAAATAGTATACATGATTCGCTGTGGAAGTTTCTAAACCTTGCGATATTATTGTTTAACCGAGACGGTACCTGGAGGTTAAACACTATCGCTTGGCTTGTAAAGGAGTCCTTTATCAACTCAACACGTAATATACAGGGTGATCCAAAAGTTCTGAAGACAGTTTGAATTTACCGTCATGTTAAATTGTTGTCACGTTGGCGACACGAATACTTTTCATCCTTCTTTTATTTTACAGTGGCGTCTCAAAAATAATCTAGCTTATTAACTTCATTAGTTTTAAATAATAAAGTTGACGTTGTAATTTGATGCAACACATTTCAATAGTGCTACATTAACAACATGAAATACACTTAAATCTACGGCGCGAAGTTCAAACCGTCCTCACTCAATTTGGATCTCACTGTACTCTTTCGTGATAGTATGTTGTTATAAAATGAATAAACGTTCAACACTTGACAACCGTTAAGCTATCAATAACGCCCTGGTAACAGAGGTTTTAACAGCTTGGCTTTCAAAAGAGCTATTCGAAAATGGAATAATATACACGGTGTTCCATTTAAAAAAATAACAATAAGATAAAGAAGTGGTCAAAATATAATGAATAATCCTGTACAACTTACTCCACAAAAAGTCAGGACGGCTTTTGTAACCAAATCAGTAGAATAACTATATTATTTCTAAAGTCAACATAAAGACTAGTCTTTGCATAAAGGGCTTTTATTTCTTAACTATACAGACAATCGTAAGAGCTTATGCTACATTTTCTGGCAAGAGGGTAATTCTTCTTATTGCGTATAATAACAAAAATGGTTGGAATTTGATTTTTTGATTCATATGAGTAAAGTTATCAAGTGGAATGCAACAAGATTATTCGTATCAGCAAACAAATTGATTCAATGTAACAGTACCTATAAGTAAAGAATCTTTGACTTCTTACCGATTTGACAGTAATGCGCGTTATGGCAAATTATTTTGGCAGTACTTTAAAAGAACAAAAATAACGTTGTACACATCTTTCAATTTGGGAGCTATAAAGCCACATGGTAGTACTGGACCGAATCAGGCAGTAGATCAAATAAGATCATTTTTTCTGACTATACCGTTTTACTGCTTATCCCAATATTCTTATTTGAGATGCAACCTAAGATTAGCCCAAAACATTTAATAAAGTGATAGGGAAAAGTAAAAATGTCAATATAGTTATTTGTTTAACAAGTGGTGAAAGTTTGCTTTTATTGAACGAAAAGGAAAGTTGCAGGTTGCAGCTTGAGTTCGACAAAGATTTTTCAACACATGACATACACACTATTCTTTTTACTATGACTCTTAAATACGTATTAAAATGATGTTCAAATGTTGTTAATAAACGTCTAATACAAATTTTTTATTCATTTTTCTTAAGAATAAAAAAAAGTGCGGTAAAGTACTTTGCAGCACACTTGCGGAAAATAACTGCTTCCATGTTAAAAACCATGTAGAAAGATGAAGTTTCAGTAAGTGTAAAAGAAATCTATTTTCTTTGGGCACGGACGACATATTTAGCATAAAATAGGCTGCAGTCTTTACGCTATTCTAATGTTATTACCTAACCTAAATGAATAACGGAATGAGCTAGGTATGGTAATAAATAACAGCTTGATCACCGTTAACAGATACCTGAAGTCAACTTGGGTCATAATGTTCTGCTGTTAAGAGTTTCGACTATAATCCTGTTAGCTTTTAAATTTCCTTTTAGGTCTTTATCGGCAATTGTTTTCCCATGTTATCATTCCTAAACAGCCACAAGTTATGTAAATCACAAGACTAACCCCCATCATCCAATAACTTCGCCATATCGTCTTGTAGAACTTAATGCAAAATAAGTACCTATATTGAAATTCTAAATTCAAGCCGATTTCTCGAGCTATCGCAAAATTGGAACATTTTTGCGTTCGATACTATTCCCAAAAACTTATTCTGGTCTTAACAATCCTACATCCATGTAATATAATTATCAAAACAGCCTTTACATTTAAAAGTTTTAAAAATCGCTGTCGCGGAGGTGAGAAATAATCGAGATCGAAATTCTAGACCTTTTCCAAAAATAGAACGGAAACATCAAAGGTGAAGTGGAAGTTGCACTTAATTTTGTGTTGTATTATAACAAGAAGAAAAAGAGAGTTGCCAAAATTTTTAAAATTCATATCTGGGTGTTAGCAATTTACATCGATAAAACTTGGAAGGGCGAATAGCTGTAGTGCTGGTAAGTCGATTAGTAACGAGCTCTCCCCTCCTTCAAAGATAATTTTTTTCTAGCGTTGTGATATCTGTGTAACATATTTTTCTACAAGTAGGCTGAAATGTTACCTGTCAGAAGCAGTCAACACAATCATTGGTGTCGTTCAAACAGACAGTCACAAGTTACATCAAAGGAAAAACGTAGTGAGGTACCTAGATTCGAAGATTGCTCAACTACGTTTTGGTTCACTCTATTGGCAGACCATATTCAGTCTTCGATCTCTTCCTTATACACCATTGAGTACTATTCTAAAAGATCCTCAAAAATTCCCCTTTTACGAAATACAGTAATGTATTTGGAATTGCACACTGTATTACGAACATCCTCTGGCCTACGTCTAGATTGCTGCCACCCCCTCAGTGTAATTAATATGGGAAATTATCAAATTCCGCATAACAATATCGAATCAAAAACCAAACCAGACCCTTTTCATATCAGCCACGTTAACATCGGTTAACAATAGCCCACTATAACCGAATAACATAACCTAACAAATCTTGTTAAAAACAAATTGACGAATTATTTTGGTGAACGTACGAATTCAATTTATTTTTTTTTTTACATGAAAATAATTTGTTACAAAGTACTATTTGCCCAAAAACAAAGCCAAATTTTATTAACTTTCAATTTATCACACAAAATGCATGTGCTGCGTTATGAATACATTCATACATAGCGCGCACATGAAATCAATAAAGTTTCAATTTACTAGTGTTCCATCGTTCGTCAGTGAACAGTACGTGAAAGAACGAATGTTAACTCAAACAGGGGTTTGATACAATAGCAAAACATTTTAAAACCTCTGGAATGTTTGGAGATACTGGATATTTTTATAAAACGTTCAAATTGAACTGACATACATTATGGATTTTATGTTTTAACTGTAACAGTACAATTCTGTAGAGGAAATGAAAATGGATAGTACTAGTAGTAGAGCTGAATTTATGTACTCAACAATCATCACGATTAAACTGATAAATTTAGCTTCATGACTGAAAGAACTGAATTAAAAATGACATATATCATAATACAATCCGTGTGGGTAAAGGGTTACATTCTGCCCTATCAAACGAAGATCTTGAATAGCTAAGGAACAGTATACACATATAGATACACAGATGTATAGACAAGATAATAGTAATAGAATTCCAGATTTCGCAAAAAATGTCTCTATTGCCTTGCTAGCTTCTAACATCCGAGTCCGAATCTGCTAAAATTCTGAGGTGGAATGAGACCGGAATGTTAAGATAATAACAGAAAATTGTGTCAGAAATCCACGGACTATTAGGGTACGTATTTTAGCACACCCAAAATAAGTTTTAACAAAACTAACGAGTTTCAAGCCGAAAAATCCCTAATGTAACAAAAAAAAACCCTCGGATGTAAAATTGAGTACAGGCGGCAGCACAACCGTATTCCACGTGGATTTCACCAATGGACGACAGACCATACATTAAACTGTAAAACAGAGAGCTAGAGGAAGGGAAAAAAGAGACAGAATTTTTTAACTGTATAACATTATTCAAGCTCGTCCCTGACAATTCTGAAGAGAATTACTCGATTTATTTAAATAAGTTTTTTCCTGGTTGGCAACTTTTAAAAAGTTTACAAAAAATTACAATAATCATATTTTGAGCGTATGTAACAAAAGTGAAAATTATATAAAAGAAGAGTGGTATTTTATTATTATTTTTTATTTTAAAGTGGTTGTTGCATAACTTCCATTCCTTTTTTCTTTTCTCTTGGATTCCAACTCAACTTTTTACTTAAAAGAAATTCTGGCATAAAAAAGCAGTGCACGTATTCATAAAATCATCTGTATGAAGGCGAGGGTAGGCAAGGATATCGTATGAAACAAAAAGAATTTCTGAAGGCGAAAACAAGAAAAAGACCTATATTGCTGCACAATAAGATATAGCGCCAGCGGAAACTTGAGGAAACGAATACAAAATAAACTTCCTTGCAAACTATACTGCACACTGTACATTCTATACTAGATGTTACTAACTATAGAAAACGTGTCAATCAGATAAGGCGTGGTGTGAGTTATTTATTGAACGATCAAGTCGAAAGGAGATCCCCTTCAATTTTAAACTTAAACTAAAAGCAATTGACTCTTAGTTTTATTAAAGGTAGCAGAGAGCGCGTCGCTGCTTTCATAGATTATTATCAGCAGAGTATCTCTCTAACAACCCCAAGAATTTCGTGTCTGTATTACGTATTTGAAATATAAAGGATAGGTCTATAAAGTGTATTCAGTTCAATAAGTGGACCATTAAAGGTTACAGAAACTTTCTCTATACAGTAAAAAATCAGTCCCGTGGGCAATTATTAGAGTACCGGGTAACGATTTAAGAGTTAAAATTTAGAGTAGAAAAACTTTTTTTTTCACTCTATTCTTGTAAAAAAAATAATTTTTTACTACTGAAATCTATTATCTCCCTATATTATTAATTAACTCTACTACTATATAGATTGAATATTCAATATAGTAGTATCAATTTTCTAAAGAGAAGAAAAGTCGTTAAAAAGTGATCTAAACTGGTAATTTTTTTGTTAGTACTCATATTACTCTAGATGGAGTACATAAAATGAATTGGCACCAGTACGCACTTGACAGTGTGTTTGACAAGAGAAGTGTGTGCGCAATAACAACAATAACAAAAAAAAAGCGACAATCAGCTGCTGTTGTATTCGACTTCGTCAGCTATAACTGTTGAAACTTTGCAATTTCAAAATTTACTAAAATTGGTGAGAATTTCAAAATTTTACAGTTATCCTTAAATAACTGAATATAGCTGTACAATTTAATATCTAATGATCAACTAAGCAAAATCTAGAGACCAAGATTATATTGACTAGGTCAAAAACCGGTATCTGTACATAGTATTTAAATAGTAGTACCTACATTAAGTTTCGATTTGTGAAATTTTAAAATTTCCGCTAATTTTAGTAACTTTTCAAATTTCAAAACTTTAACCGTTACAACTAGACACCTGTGCAAGTGCAAAGAGAACAGTCGGAGCAAAAACAAGTTGAGTTTTATCCAGATGCCTTGATGTGTTACACGGATGGATCTCGAGTAGCAGAAAGGCAATCCTCTGGAGCAGGAATTTATGTAGAAAACCGAGCGTTACAAGAAAGCTTCGCCTTAGGAAAGTTTACCACGGTTTTTCAAGCAGAAGTTTATGCCATTCTATCGATGGCAACTAAGGATGAGATTAGGACAGCACCAGAGAGGAAAATCTATATCTGTTTTGGCAGCCAAGCTGCACTAAAGGCAATCTACTCATCCAGGACGAGATCAGCTCTCGTCCAGGAATGTGGGGATGCTTTAGCAGACTTGGCAAGGGAGAAAGAGGTGGAACTGGTTTGGGTTCCAGGACATACAGGGGTTCAGGGCAACGAGAAGGCTGATGAACAGGCCAAACTCGGAGCTGAGGATACATGTTTAGGACCGGAACCCTTTCTGGGTATCACAAGGCAGCAGATCTCGACAGCCCTAATGGAGTGGGCCTACGAGAGTAGTAAAGAGAGGTGGAAAAGGTGCAGAGGCTGTCGGCAGGCGAAGGACCATATAGTGGGATTCGACCCAAAGAAGTCGATCTGGATAATGGGAAAGAGCCGAAGAACCGTGAATCTTCTGATAGGGATCCTGACAGGCCATTGCAAACTAAGAAGACACCTATCTTTGATAGGAGTAGAGCAAGATCCCATTTGCCCCGGATGTGGGAGAGTTGAAGAAACATCCTATCACTACCTGGGAGAATGCGTGGCTTACCAGCGTCTACGTTTCAAAACGTTTGGCGTAGCTACGCTTCAAAGGGAAGAGTTGCACTCCCTAGCGTGAACCGATATCCTAACCTTTGTTGGGAAATCGGGCAGGTTTGCAGAGGGAGAAGATGTTTTTGAAGTAGGTGGTTAGGGGGATGTCAAGGGGTTGGCAAAAAGGGCCTATGAAGGCCTACTTGCCAGACTTCGGTCTCCCCAGAACTACTACTACTACTACTACTAGTGCAAATATGTTCATGCAGTTTGTTTTAATAATTAATAGAAGTAATTTAAAAACAATTTTACATTTTAATCATTTTAGTAATACATGTATTATTTTATACTTTTGACAATTAGTGTAACTTATGATGAGTAAGACGGAAGCACTTGGTACTTATAAAACATGTTCAACGGCAAACTATTTAATATTAATCAACGGAGTTGTACCTCTTTCAAGAATTCATATTCAGGGTTTTATTGCCGAACAATAAACAAAGATATTGAGAAATTAGGCAAGTAAAAGCAATAATTATAATTACACCTAATTTGCAGAACAAACATGTAATTACATCATAACTGTAGTAATTTTGATCTTTGGTAGAGTTAGTGGTGCTGCAAGGGAATTTCCTAATAGAAATTTCATGTCCCAACTGGACTCGTGTATATTTATAAATTCTTATATTTGAATTCCACATACATACGTTTTACGTATTTCGCATTGCAATAAATAAATAAATTACTTATTTTATTAATGACCTTGACCCACATCATTAACCTAACCATTGACCCACCATTAAAGGAGAGGACAAATAAAAATATTTAATACATTTAATTAAGAAATATAAAGCTAGCTACAAAATTTAAATGAGGATTTTTCTTAACAAAAAAAAACGATGCAAGTAGTCTCAGTTCTAATTGAGCCGTCAGTTTGGAGCGTAGAACTATGACTTGCAGAACGGACAGTTGAAATCACTAATCGAGTATGGTTTCAAAGTGTTATATAATTAATATAAATATAATTTGTTGTAACTAACACAGGTCTGTCTACGATAGGAATAAAAACTTACATAATGTTTACAAATATCAACCTAACTCGCATAACCTAAGAATGTCAACCTAACATGGAATAACCTTAAAATGTCATCGGTAAACGAACCTAACGTCAAATAACCTAAAAATGTCGCAATCATGAAACCTAGCCTAGAATAAGTTCAGTATGTTACAATCGACTGAACCTACCCTCGAAGTACAGTCGAATTAAAAAAGATTACCATGACTCGTATCAAATATTTAATTAATATTAATAAATTTCGATTTTAACAATGATTAATCATTAAGAGTGCTTTATTTGTATAACCTACAGATGTTGGAGAATATATGAAGTAACATTATAATTCATAATCTGTTCTGGAAATGCAATAGGAATGAAAATTATTTCTTGTTTATGAATTCGACTTACATACCTCAAAATGTCAACCTATCATCAAATAACCTAAAAATGTCACAATCATGCCATCTAACCTAGAATAACCTCGTTATGTCACAATCAACCGAATCTAACCTCGAATAGCCTCAAAACGTCAAACTGACCTTGAATAACCTTAAGATGGCACCGCAAGATCGCGCCTTTCCTCGAATTCCTCCAAATGCGGAGGTTATTCACGGCCCATCATATGTCTGATGGGTCTTCGACCTACAAGTGAGTCGTGATAAACTTTGGGAATCCCTAATTATCACAGCCTAGAGCTGATATATTTCGTTTTGAGAAAACTCTTGCAAAGTAACAAATTCCACGACCATGACACAAGCAGCAGCCACCATTGCATACCTAGGAATGAAAACATTTTAAAAAATAATGGTGGTTCTGGAGTTTGCTCTGTGGGAATCGTCCCAGAAAAAATATTAACATTTTCTGAGATAGTGTAATAGTAGATTACTTACCGAGGCGGGAAGTAGAACATTACGCGGAGAGCAATGTTGCTGCCCGAGGCGCGAAGCGCCAAGGGCAGCAATTGCTCGACGCGTAATGTCTTCCCGCCGAGGTATGTATACTATTTTATTCACAATCGTACATAATTATGTTCTTACATTGATACCTTATACTTGATATATGTAGGACACAACACCAGCGTCTTTATTCAGGTGGCGATAAAATGACAATTGCTGCAACAATTGTCAAAGTAAATTCGTGTCACTACTAAACCAAATTTAATTACATTGCTCCTAATTGCAATTTACACGATTTAAAATGTCTGATAGTGAAACTGATGTAAGTTGCACACCACCGGAATTGCGAGAAGTTGCTAAAACAGTGACTGGCTGTTTGTTACCTGCTAAAAGTAAAGATAGATACGAAAACTTCTGCCATCTGTTGAGAATATTTAGAACGAGCAAAAGGTAAGTAATGGATATTACTAACCAAGATACCTACTAGTACCTAATAGTTACTAACTTATTATTGACTATGGTGTATAATAAACTACTTTCTAACTTTTTAAACGTCAATAATGAACACATTATGTATCGATTGTGAATAAAAATATTAACAGTTTGGAGCGTATGATTACGTACTAGCAGAATGGAGAGTTGAAATGACTAGTCGAGTACGGTTTCAAAGCGTTTATATAATAATTTGTTATAAGTGTTATAACCAACACAGGTCTGATAGGCAAAATATCTACATAATTTTTACGAATAATGCCAACCTAATCTCGAATAACCTAAAAATGTCAACCTAACCTAGAATAACCTTAAAATTTCACAATCATGCATAACCTAGAATAACCTCAGTATGTTACAATCGATCAAACCTAACCTCGAAGTATAGTCGAATTAAAAAAAATACCATGACTCTTGTATCAAATATCTGATTAATAATCAGTAATTTCGATTTTCGATAGTATCGATTTTAACAATAGTTAATCATTAAGAGTACTTTATTTGTATAACCTACAGATGTCGGAGAATATAATTATGAAGTAATATTTTAATTTATAATCTGCGCTGAAAATACAACAGGAATAAAAATTACTTATTTTTTTATGGATTCGACTGCACCTCAAAATGCCAACCTTCGTCAAATAACCTAAAAATGTCACGAGCATGCAATCTAACCGAGAATAACCTCATTATGTCACAATCAACCGAACCTAACCTCGAATAACCTCAAAGTGTCAACTTAACTTTGAATAACCTCGAGATATCATTCGCGAGATCGCGCCTATCCTAGAATATCTCAAAATGTGGAGATTATTCGCGGCCCAGCATCGGTCTTCGACTTACCAGTAAGTCGTGGCACAACTTTTTCATAGCTGAGAATTCTTTTCTTTCCCAAATCCCCGGATGGACAAGAATAGAGTCAAAAGCTAACGATTCCCAAAGAAGGCACCTATACGATGGTGCAGCCTTTAATAAACTCGGTTCAAGATTATTACATCGCGTGCCTTAGAATACTTAGATTCCTTTGCTTCTTTAGCTCACTCCCGGAATTCAAGAAAGTCTTGAAAAACGTTAATGTGTAGCGGATTCTCCAAGCTTAATAACAATTATATGGCAAGTCCCATTAAATGACGATATAAATTTCTAAAATTTGTAATCCGATACACATAATGTGAGTCAGGCACTGAAACACTGTTCAAAATATGTAAAACTGATCTCATCTTCTACGGATATGCAGCATTTTGTACCTTTTATCTGTCCAGCTTATCTGACGAAACTAAACGGTTGGCATAGGTACAATTTCGGAAAAGCAGATGAAAAAAGACCAACAAAACCAAACAGCTTGCAACATTTTAGAAACAACAAATACCGTGGGCTATTGTACGTTCAATATAATTCTTCATTTGGATCCCCCTTGATATGAAAATGAAGTCATTTATTGGGACACTTGGGACTTCTATGGCTACAAATATGTTCTAAAAGTAACATACCTTTGATCAATATCGAAAAGTCTTAATAAGTCCTTTTATACTGTAGGTTCCTGAATAGAAATTACGTTTAGTTTGTTTGGGGTTGTGCAGCCGTCGCACAAATCTTCGAACCCTAAAAACTTGGAACAAAAATATGTAGTCCCGATCTCAAGAATTGATGACTTACTTCCTGGCAACTTTGGTAAGGAAATTTTGACCTTGTATGTGTTCAATATCGAACTTGGTCAATAATAATCTAAGTTTCTGTCTGGGTCAGCTCGGAGTCCGTAGGCAATCCGATATTAAACTAAACTAATTTCTAACTTCGAACTAATTTTGAAGCAGTCTATGTGCAATATGATAACTTATAAGTTAACTTAAATCTGCATCAAAACTCATATTACCGATTTGTTAGTGCAATATTTTATTGATTTCTATTTACTGTATTTCTTTAGATTTTATTAAATGTAAGCAAAGAGATGTCCAGCGCCATTCCAGTAAAATTATTTTACCAAAGGGCTCATATACTTCTCTGGTGTTGATAAAAAGTTCATATGAACTAAAAATTAGCGTTGTCGTACTTAGCCTACATCTTATCAACTACTTATTAAATGATGTCTTAATCAAAAATTCCTTTAATCAATCTACCAAAGAATGCCGAGATAATTCTAATTAAAATTATGACTCATGCCAGTTACGAGGGAGTTCAACCATAAAAAACAGCGAAATGATCTTCTCTAGATATGAAATGCAATAATAATGGTTAGAACTCCAGAGTTGAAAATTTGTTTTATTCATTTTCGTATTTCTTACAAAAAGAAACATGCAAATTGTTTCTGTCTCCGCCAATAAGTTCTCAAACCCGATCAACAAAAACTTTAACCCTAACAAAACTGGATTAGCACTTGAAAGTGGGACAAAATGAAAAGGGAGAGAAACTTCCCAAATAAAAAACTTGTGAAGTGCCCTGATAGAATTAACACAATAGGACAAAGGTCGTGACCTTATCCCCAAAGAAAACATGTTAATAAATCTTGGTAGAGAACACTCAATTGAACAAGGGCTTATACAAAAGGATAATTTTTGTGATGAAAACTCAAACTTCAAAGCAATCAAAGCACTTTTCACTCCTTTTAATATGGAAGGGAGGAAAACTTTTATTATTCTTGCATTAGCAAGAGCCGTTCTAACAGGTAAGTGGGTTTATTATTAATCAGTACTGAGAACGATAAATAATAACAGTATCAGAGTTTCAATTAGAAAAAAAGAGGAAAACGTTTTTCCAGATACCCTTATGTTTTTAAATTGTTTGTTTGATGAATGGTGGAAGATTATTAAAGAGAGAAGAGTTTTTCAATATATATCGCCTTATCTAGAAGCAACGCAGTTCAATCTAAACTCATTTTTCAATTCAATATTTATGACGCAGACGTAATATTTCTACCATTAGTTGAAAGAGGTAATATTTAAGTGTATCTCGAGAGGTAAAAATAGGAGTATTACCTGCTCTACGTTATTTTCTCTATTGATGATTAATAATTTAGTTTTTATTGACAAATTCTATTTACTCAGGAAATAGTACTATGTAGTATATATACTTTATATACATGTTGACGTCGCAGGTAAATTACAAATACAAGCTGATTAATCGATTAAATAGAAATGCATCTACAAAAGCACGACCGGCAATATACGTGCCTAAGCATTGAGACAGTCCTACCGTAATCGGAAAGATTCAAGCCTATTGATTTAATCGAAAATCAGGAGTCTGACAAGTTTTCTTGTACAGTAGCAGAAGATGGCTATACGGCTAGGCGTGTATCCCAGATTTTTGAAAAAGTTGATGGTTGGTGTGTCGCCATTTTGGAAATCTTTGCCCTCAAGGCATTTAACCATTTTTTGACGGATTCTAATAAGTCTTTCGGCATTCGGTTCCGACAACAGTCATCTTACAGGTTTATTTTAGGAATTTTTTCGAAAATTTGATTTCTGATCCCACAGCAACTAGATCAAAAACAGGTATCTGTATATAAATAATAACCTACATCAAGTTTAGATTTATAAAATTTTAAAATTCCCACTAATTTGAGCAACTTTTCAAATTGTAGCAAAGTTTTAAAAGTTATAACTAGACACCTGTTAGTGCAAATATGTTCATGCCTTTTTACTGCGTATGAATGTGAAACTTCGAAGTTTGTTTTAACAATTAAAAGAAGGTAACTTAAAACAATTTTACATTTTAAACATTTTATTAATACATGTATTATTTTATTATTTTAGTAGTTAGTGTTACTTATGATGAATAAGATGGAAGCACTTGGGATTTATAAGACATGTTCAACAGTAAACTATTTAATATTGATAAACAGAGTTGTACTTCTTTCAAGAATTCATATTCAGTGTTTTATTTACAAACAATAAACAAAAATATTGTGAAATTAGGTAATTAAAAGTAATAATTATAATTATATCTAATTCGCAAAACAAAAGAGTAATTACATGATAATTGAATCGGTCAAAGCAGAATATGTCCCAACCACCTTGTTTTGAGAAAAAAAAAGAAAAACTGAATCACTCAATGTTGCTTTTATGGACTTTCGTGAATTTTTGGGATATGAAAGAAGGGTATCTATTAGGTAAGATCACATGGTTCAATTTACTTAAAGTTTTGTATTCTAAGAGAAAAGAATTCATATAAGACGTGGACATGTTCAGTTTCTGCATTGATTGCAAATAAAATCCAAACAATACGCAAGAAACTATTTTGTAACCAGTGCAGACCTTTGAGGGGGGTGCGAGGTCGGGCGCCGCACGAGGGTACTAGGCTGTTTGGGGAACCAAAGTTGGTAAAACCATTAAAATCATTCCATCATTCAGTTGTGGCACACGGGAGCTAAGGATATTCTCCACTCAGAAAAATTAACCCACACTGGCCTAACGGCCCCCGTGGGTCAATTTTTCGTTCGTGGATAATAATAAACTAGGTGCCAACTGCTTACCCTAATGGGTAAGCTTTAGTAACTTGTTGCTTTTGTTGAAATACGAAAAAAGAATTCAAGCTCGGATCCTCACCTTTCTTACATCGCGTAGTTCAATAGGCTTTGGGTCATCCAGCGCTAGGTAGCGCTGGCTGTCTCGCCGGATACCGAGACACATGAATGAAAACACAATGCTTGTACTTAATAATTTCAGGATAACTATTAAGTAAATGTTGACAGTACTAGTAACTTTATCCCTATACATTATACACTGGGTGTATTTGTAACATTTGGAATTTCTTAGATTCTCTTCCATGACCTTTCTAGGTGTTACTGACTAACTTACATAATTTAAACAAACTAATAATTTAGTGAATCAGTTTTACTGACTGAAAAACCTGCCTGAACTAATATACCTCAGTAATAATTCGATGTGTCTTTTTTTAAACAAGGCATTGATAGATTCGGTTTTATTATCGCACAGTATATTTTATAACCTTGCTTCTCAGGAGAGTAACGAAAGAGTAAAAAAACATTTTAGAATATTTAAAGATCGACATATATAGCCAATAAAATGAACTAACAACTTTTAAAAATACTGAGCATTACTTATAATGAATCTGTAGAAGGGTTAGTTCGTCTTCAACGCATTTTCTGAAGAAACAGCTAAAACAGCTCCTCAATGTTGATCTGCCCTTGGCAATAGTGTCATATCGTGTATAGAATTCTTGCAGACATCTCATGTCAGAGACAAATGACGATTACCCAGATAGGGCAATTTCTTCCGGTTAAAATTGACAAACATTGAAAAAGCTAAAAGCTGAAATTGTACTTTCTCTACTGCAATAGGTAGTAGTCTTGTTTCATATTTACATTGCCGACCTTTTCTGAAATAACATAAAGTTTCTCTGGAAGCTTCCCATCAAATTGACTTATAATAGTAGTACCATACTATTTTTTATATTGATCTGTACAATTAAGAACATTTTGATTGAACGAAATAGTTTTATGAGCCTCTGTTTTTTGTGACTAAATGTTTGAATTTTTTACTGAGCAGATTCAATATTGGATTTGGATAATGCTGAAAACTTCTATTGATTGTATTGCATAAAAAGTCAATTTTTAAATTCGGACCCACCAAACATCCAACAGTAGCATCTCCATAAGCAAAACAGATTCATCCAATAAGAAGAGTCGTAACATTCGGACTTCTAGTCCGTCAACTTGCTAAAAATATTCTCAATGACCAGAAAGACCTGAATACCCTGGTAAAGGTATCTAGTGTAGAACAAAAACTTAGATAAGAGTTAGAAATCCTTACTTGTCTCGGTAGCAGTATTATAATTATAATCTAAAAATGTTCAAGTACTGAATTCAATTACCACAACATTACTAAAAGAAAAAAAAATCTAAAAAAAAACTGAGAAGAATTCCTTCTTCCATCTTCGGAAAGCGGGCAAAATTCTCAAAACTACTCGTATAGTTAATTAAAATACTTTGTGAATTGCATTCCCAATTACTCAAGTAATTAAATGCTTGATTGCAAAGCTTCTGAGGAAGAGGCGGAGATTCTGTTAAGAGGGAAGAGAAAACTCGGCAACGCAATGAGTTTAAGTTTAAACCTGCACATTTATTTTCTTGTTTAGCTAAAGGACGTCATCAAATTCATAAACCGAGAGACGGTTCTTGATTGTACAATCTGTTATAATCAATTTTACCCCTTATTTAAACTAATTAACGAAACAAAATGCAAATTTCCTCTAGACAGAAGAGAATTTTGTTAAATAATTAATTAATTAAACCGGCAGCAATAAAATAGTCTTGGTTTAAATACGAATCTTGTAAAAATACTTTCCAATAATTCCAAATGGATCGATTTCTTTCCATCAAATGAAGTGATTGAAATCGTGGTGTAAATTGAATGGAACGGATGTTGTTATCGTTTCCTTCAGAATTTCAGTGAGTAGCATTTTGATCAAATAAATGGATGATTTGATTGAAATTGTCTGGGATGTAACAGGGGTAGCCTTTGACTTTTGTTATTCTAAAAATCAGATGTGTAAATAAATCATGTCTAATGGATTATAACGTACAAAATAACAATTTTCGAAAGTGAACGCAGAAAAAATATTCAAATTAAGTAAATTACTGGATCAAAATTAATCATGGTCGCTAACTTTTGTTTCCCTGAATACGCTTTATTAATGAACCAATAAATTAAACGGATAACGATTTCAATGTTATCTAGAATTTCAGCGTTCACCTCCAAATTAGATCTATCGAGTTCAAATATGGATGTCAATAAAGGGTCGTTCCAGAAATGACGTGGGGTTGAAGAGGGAAACGTTTATGACGATTCAACTAGTTGTTATAGTCAGCTTAGTAAAATCATTTTTATTATTCAAAATAGAAACTTTGTTCGGATTATTCGTTTTATGTTTGCGCAACTATGCATTAATGAAGAAAATACTGATGCAAAATTTATTAGAATAATTAGATTTTCTAACAAAAAAAAAAAATGCTAAGGTGAGCTTGATCGAACGGATCGAGTATGTTTCGCCAATTGAGTAGGTTTGAGGATTACTTGAATTAACAAAGAACATGAATTTTTAGAAAAATCTGTAGCTCCACACCTTTAAGGGTCTTCCATAGCTTTGTTTGTAAAATTCTTTTTTCCGAATTAGTTGAGAAAAGCAAGAGAAACCGGGAAAGATGAGAAAAAAGATGCAAAAACCCACATCATATCATGTTTGGTTCTTTCCACTATTCCGTCGAAACAAAACCTGATTGAATAGTCTGGGATATCCTAAGCATGTGTTTGGTAGTAGTGGGCGAAGAACAACCTAGGATTTTTGTTTCATATAAAAACATACTAATAAATTCCATTTGGCACTAATTTATGATTTCCTTGTACGTGCTTTTTAGTAGGCTTTGGATAAACAATTTTCGGTCTCAGCGTATCGTATTATTGTAAATATTGCAGATTTTAATTATGGGTAAAGTCCCTCTTTCGTGAACGTTCTTTGTTCAAAAATATTAATTTTGATTGTTAAAGCCGCGTTGTTTCGTTATTGGCTAATTTAAAATATCCCTCTTAAAATTATTTGTCACTATGTAAAGTTCAAGCTTTATTAAAGTCAGTCTGCAATAGACCACCATCGAAGAGGCTGATGCCTCGAGGCTTCTTCGGGCGCTCCGCACCCCGGGGATATTTTTAACAGGGTTGTTACAAAAAATGTATGCTCTCATTAATAAATGTATTTATTTCATTTCGTATTTCAAACAATGGTTTATATACTACAATTAGTAAAATAAAGTATAACTTGATCTCCGTTGTCAATCACACCGGAGTTCAAGACGTTCTTGATCTCTGTTGTTGCTGGCAACGTAAAAATCATTTGATGTTGCATAACAGCCACACGTGACATGCTGCTTTTTATCTCTTTGGTTACGCGTATGATGACACAGACAAGGCAACTTGCTTCATTATACAATAAATTCGGATGAATTTTAAAAAGGAGAAATTAGAATTGAAATACGAAATAAAATAAAACAACTTATGCAATACGGAGATCAAGCTTCTTTAAATCCTCGAAGATGTTATAACGCCTCGGCGTTATAATACATCTTCTCGGATTTAAAGTATCGCTTGATCTCCTAATTACATAATATATATTAGTTCGGAATTAGTAAATTTGATAATTTATTCCGTATTATCGTTTTCATCTCACTTTAAGTTAGTGTTACTTTGTACCGATTTAGTTATTTGGAAATAAATCCATACTAGGATTATTTCGTAGTTTTGTTAGTTTGACAAACAAAATAATACCATCTTGTCGTATCGAAAAATTAAGTATCATTTTGTATTATCGATTAATGATTTATTAAGCAGCCTTCAAGTATATAGTGTTAAAAAGTTACCGTAGTGATTTTCGAGAATCTGTTCCGTTCGGAAGTACTGTACGGAAGCTTTTGTAATTAATCATGTTAATGAATCTCGTTAAGACAATATAGTTCAGAATTCAGAAGATTTGTCCCCGTTTTGGTTCTTCAGGTCAACAGTTTGATAGTGAAAGCTTATGTGTTTTGGTCATTTTTTTGTGGTTTTTGTGAAATGTTTTGAGCCTTCTGTTTGTGCTAGAAATTTATGAAAATGAAGGAGGCTTGATTGAGATTACGTTCTTGTTTATGCAAGTTTAGTTATGTTTAATTTAATAGTTGGTTTGGGACCGCAAAATATTTTTAGAACATAATAAATTATTATTATTGTATTATTTTGACAGAGAAAACTTTTCTAACATGTTTCATTTGTGTATTGTAGTTTCAAATTTTTTTACCTTATTCAGTAGATAGATTCCAAATTTAATTATCGTATGATATAGTTTGGCTCAACAAATTGCTGATGTGATTGTCAATTAAAATTCAGTAGTATCGATCGATACGTGTTTGATTAAATTAAGGTCAATTTTAAATAAGGAATTTTTCCAATTTGAAATTCTTAGATTCTGGTTCATCAACATGGTTTGGTGGTGCCCACTATTTTTTATTTTTTTTGTTTGTTCCTGACTCCATTAAGTAATCAGAAGCTTTTCGGGTTAACACCCACACCTGTATTAAATTTACATAATAAGAGATCTCAACAGCCGGTGCATTTATGAGTTGTACAGTAAGTATTAAATATTTTGTGTTATTAAAAAAATAAGTTATAATATATTATTGGAAATAAAAGTGTCCTAAGAAAGCTGCATTACTCTACGTATATTTTTAAAAGATTAAAAAAACAATTATAGGTCACGTGATATGGAATATAAATATGTGACCCTGCCCGAAGAACCCTTATGACGAAATTTTTCGATTTTGAGATTTTAACTGTTTTGGGCTTTTTAAACCTTCCTTTTTTTTAAAGAAAATTGGTTACAAATCTGTATCTTTAGAATTGATGGCTATGTAAAGAAATAAATAAAACACTTTACTTATTTATTATACAGTGCTATCAAACTTTAAATGTGTTTATCTCGAAAGGAAAATTTCGTCATAAGCGTCCTTCTTCGGGCAGGGTCACATATATTTATTAAATTAACACCCCCGTATATTATTGTATTATTGCACATATTGAGTTGGCAAAGGATATCTTTACAAGTAGAACAATATCGCGAGGCTTGGAAACTTTACCAACGAAACATGTATACAATTTCAGGTATCATTGTTTCATTCTTCGCCGCTAGAAATACTGTATGTGCTCAGTAATTTAAAATTGAAAATTCAATCGTATTTATTAAATAAAAAAATACGGAAAAATAAAACTAATATGAAATAAAAAATATATTTTTATCGTTAAATACATTTATACGAACCTAAATTTAAATCGGATAAAATGTCTTGTTTTAAATTATTTACAAATAAAGGTGGACCAAGAGTTTACTGGTTAATTTTACAAACATGTAATGGAAATTGTTAACCACTTTGCTTACTTTCCAAGGTTTTTACAATGATAGTTCACACATTTTGAAAAGCATTGCCTACTGCTTTTTCAGTAGAGGTTTTTAAAGTCAAATATGTCAAAAAAGGTTAATGATAGGCTTATATAAAGTAATATATAGCCATCGTAGAGTAGCGGTTAGCGTGCCAGTCTCTCACCCAAAAGGACCGGGGTTAAGGTTTTCTTAGTAGTATCACAAATGTGGGATTTGTGCTATACCATATGTAAGTCGGTTGCAGCTGCACGATGGTCTGCATAATAATAATAATCGCGCTTCCCTCCTAATTATGCTTCATGGCTTCTGGGGCTTGGTTTCCAGGTAATGAGTAATAGTAATTGTTATAATATTATTATAAATGTATATTCTGCATCACATGACTCATGCATGCGGTTGGTTTCTGATGACATTTAAAAAAAATATAATACAACAATAAAAACTTTTATAAAAAACTTTTTTTATTGCAATAATAAAATAGATAAAAGGGTGGTCAAAATATATGGAATAACACTCTACACCATACATAGAGACATTCAATTACATAAATAATTTCCCAGTAATAGCAATAAAAAAAAGATAATTTTTAATTTAAGAGCTTCCACCCCCTTTAAGAAATAATAAGCAGGGGGGTGGAGGAAAGATAAAATAGGAGAATGCATTAAGTACCATCGGGCATCCCGAAGTAAATTTAGATTTCGAAGCAAATATTAATATCACCGGGACTTGGGACGGGTCTATGTATTTCGAAATTGCCTAGCTTATCGATAACACAATGAATCGGCAATAAATTCTCCCCCTTCGTTTAAAGTTTTGGCCCTTAAATGTGGATTACAGACCGTAGCAACTCATACAGCTACAACTGATTCTGTTCTCAGCAAATCGTAAACTAGTTGTAAGGTAATAATAATAATTACTACTACCCATTATCTGGCGAACCAGACCCTAGAATCTTGTGAGGGAGGGAGGGGCGATTATTATTATTGCGCAGGCCCATCGAGCGGCTGCAGCCGACTTACAGATGGTATAGCACAAATCCCACATTTGTGTGACAGATAAGGGTACCTGCAGAAAATCTTGACCAGATCCGTCGGCACCGGAATTCGATCCAGGTCCGCTTGAGTGAGGCCAGCACGCAGACTTTGATACTTGTTAAGAAATTTGGTTATTATTACTTTATTTCAAATTACCGCAGTTCTTGAGTTCAGAAATTCACAAATACATCAGAGACATGTAGATCTTACTTTATTCAATATTGAAATTACCAGTGAAAGATCCAGTCTTAATCTTATCAAAATGTTTACGAGTTTAACTTGAAATAAAAAAAGCGGTTAGAATTTATACCACGTTTTAGTTTTCTTTTGAACTCATCTTATGATGGTCTTCGATAAGTAACTTTGATACTTGCTTTACTTGTCAATATAAAGAAAAGATAAAACTAAGAATTGTGTAAAGAATTGATCTTTATCTAAGGGTTTGCTTTCAGATTCTACTTCAAAAATTCTAGAAAATTCTATAAATATTGATTATAATTTACAAGACAAGAAATACTAGCAGTTTTTAGGTACCTAAAGAACTTGTACAAAATTATGGTGGACCTAATTTTGATATCATATATTTTGATCTCAGTCACAATTTCAGATAATCAATTGCGACTATTTTTGTCTTGAGAATGCCTATTAAAAAAAGAAATACAAAAATCCACTATCATTTTTACTCTTGAAGTACATGCATTGTGTTTTCATTCATGTGTCTCGGTACATTTTTTCTGTGGAGACAGCCAGCGCTACCTAGTGCTGGATGACCCAAATCCTATTGAACTACGCGATGTAAGAGAAAGAGGTGAGGATCCAAGCTTGAATTCTTTTTTCGTATTTCAACAAAAGCAACAAGTGGCGTGCAATCACCACGCTTTGCTTATTCCACTTTGACCTTTGGTGTTTTAAGAGTGCGTCAGTTACTAAAGCTTACCCATTAGGGTAAGCAGTTGGCACCTAGTCTATATTATAAGACCAAGATCAATAAGAGTCCAGTTATTGGTCGGTGTAACAAAAATAGACAATTCAGTGTTTTCTTGGCATAACCTTTTACATAGGTATCGGAAACAAAGTTGATGATGATTGACTTACCATGATCAACTGATCTGCAGTATTGCATGAAATAAAGATTTTTTCTACATTTTCGCTGGCCTATTACACTGACTGAAGTAAGTTTATATTGGCTTATGTCAGCCAGAACCTTCTTTACGAATTATGGAGAAAATTCAATTTTAAAATTAAAAAAAGTATATTAAAAACGATAAGATGGGAAAGAAAAGTGATTATGGTATTGCGCTTGTATTTGGGTATACGAACCAGAATAATTTGACTGACCGTAGCTATAGAATTAGGCTCATGGTGAACAACGGTTAGATCAATAATGTTCTGAAATTGGACATAATTCTAGAACAACACTGATAGACTAACACTATGCCTCTAAAGACAACTAGGGGATGACTAGGCAAAAGAAAATCTTATGAATTATATATTGAATAATCATGAGTCTATCATTGTCGTGTAGAGTGGTGCATATGTTATGTGAGTTGAAAAAAAAAGATCGTCAATTGTTTTCAAATAGAACTGTAATGTTAACGAGTTTCCAATATGTCCTGCACTCCATATAGGTAGGCTATAGCTATTGAATGCGTCTTAGATTTGTGAAGTGAGTAGTAGTCATAGTAAAAAAGTTGATTCTTCAAGTCTAACGTTATAACCATAAAAATCCAAACTACAAACTCTCATAACTTCACTTATTTCATCATAAACAACACTGTATTATTTAGTAGATATTGCCCTGTATACACATTTGCGTCCCGACTACATCTACACTTTAGAAGCTTCCCTCTAAAAGTAATAAATGCATGAACATTTATTCTCTAAAACCGCAAAGCCATCTTTCAGTAGAACGACGTGTTGCTCAGCTCTATGCTCTTTATATCCTAATTTTCAGATTATAATACGTGCCTTGAACGAGTTTTCGGCGCCGTTAAGCTCACATGGAGACGGCGGCGTTCCTTCGCTATGTAATATAAATGACAATTTTTGACGCCCACATGTTGCAGTTTTTATTAAAAAAAAAAGAGAAGAAGAAATATTTTATGGAAGAATCCATAAAAACGTCTTGGGATGATTATTAATCATAGAAAACAAGTTTCCTCTCATTTTTTTAGGAAAACTCCTTGACCTCTTTAACCTACAATGTTACATCTAATGCCATAGTATAGAACGCGGCAATATAATAGAGAAAATTCTTTTTATTAGAAAAATAATTCAGTACTGTCTGTTATGAAAGTATTCAAGGGTTGGCAACCATCCAATAATGAATTTGACAATTTAATAGCTTTTGTGTGTGTAGTTAAACGAAAACCAATAATGTGTACGTCTGTATCAGTAACATGTTCGTTCTCTCTCTACACTTTTTTATACATATCCTGAAAAAAAATGTGTTAGGATGTGATTAAATGGGACGAATTAAACGGACGACAAACTTTTTTAAATTTTTGAATAGTAGGCATAATGTAAATAAATAGGGTGGCTCCCAGAAGCTTTAAAAATATGAGCATGAAATATTAATGATCGTCGATTTTTCTAATCTAAAAATATCGTCCGTTTCAATTTTTATAAAACAAAAGCATGACAATTGTGGGTTTTAATTACCTTGCGTGAAGTAAATACCTTTTTCTTCTGGTGTAGTTAATTAATGTATACTTTACTATTCAATCTTCCAAATGAATGAAGTGAGTTAGAAATAGTACATAGTTTTTTATTCGGTATCAATAAAGCTTATTTGATTAAAAACTTTTCATTGAAATTGAAAAAGTGTTTTTAAAATAACAAATGAAAAATGTACTTACTGGGCTTTTCCCTATAAATACATAAATGCGAATTAGAATAGAAAAAAATCTCGTCATGAAATCCGCATCTCTTGTATTGTGTAGCGCTTTTAACATGCACACTTGTACACTATATTCAGATGGAGAATATCTGGAAAACTTACTTTTCCATAGAATTTAGTTAATTTTCCTTGTCCATTAACGAAAAGAAACGATTATAAAATTTTTCAATTTAATGAAGTTTAGGTCAATTTTAATGTAAAATTTAACCTAAAACAGACAAGGTATATTGCAATGGGGAGGTATACAAGTATTTACTATTTTACTTTATTAATTAATACTTAAAAATGTGTTTTCATGTTACCGAGATTCCTCATTTGTATAATGGGATAAATTATTTTGGTGGATGTTGGTAAAGCTGCTCATTACCACACAATTGTTACTATCTAAAATGTAGGAACTGCTTTTTATTAATGATATCAGATAAACAACATAGTTTTGTTGCGGTTCAGGAACGTTCAATGAATATTGTTAATTGGCTTGAATTTTCATTTTGTTGATGCCTGAAATTATTCAAATATTGTTTAAATTAGTGAAAAATAGGAAGGTGTAAAAAGGTATTTTTAATTAATATGGGCATTATTTAGTTTTTAAGGAAATTGTGTTCATCGACATTCATTTATAAAAGTTAATGTTGTTTGTTCATAAGAATGTTATATTAGAAATTTTCTTATCTATATGATTATCCAAATAGTTTTAGGATTAATCAAAATTTATAAACAATAATCTGATTATGTTAAAATGACTTGTCAAAGTTTCCTTTTTTTCATGAAAACATTGCATTGCATACAATTAGTGTTGTAAATGAAAGAACGTTCTGAAAATGCTGATGAGAACGTTCTTTTGGAGAGCATAATCAAGCACGTTCGCGAACGTTCTCATAATAATTCTCGGGAACTTTCAGAACAACCCAGCCAGCTCACTGACGTCATAATGTCGCCGTTTTCTCGGCAGTAACGACGGAAAATTGTCGTAAAACTGACATCATTATGTCACAGCCCAAAGACGTCATTAAAACGTCCTATACTAGAACTAAGACAGGAAATATAAATAAATGGTTAAATATTGGAAATAGCATGTAAACATCTACAGTAAACATCTCTATATTGTGACCACCTCCTTAATATGACCAGTATTCCTTGGCGCCTGCTAAAATAATATCGTTTTAATGAAACTTGTACGTATTGTATTGTACGTCCAAAAGACGTCGTTTTGAAGACGTCTACGTACGTCCCATTATATGACGTTTTATGGACATCATTTATTAGTCATATGACGTCGTCGACCAATAATTACTTAAAAATAACGTCATTATAACCTCAGTGTGCTGGCTGGCAATACAGCACAAACGTCACAAACGAGCATAAACAAAAACATTAAAAATCGAGAATAAAACCGAAACTAAACGATCTTAAACCGTGCGCACTAAACATGTCCACCCAAAATGTACACGTGTTACTCGCAGCTGCTGTCGGCGTCGGGTGTTCAAAAGACGGACAGTTTTATAAGCATAGTTTGCACAATTTATACATCTGAAAGCATCGTTGACAAAAAATTTGGGCTACCGCCCGGAAGCACCTCTTCTGTTTTTTGTTCTAGTTATATAGACATTTTATTTAAATTTCTTATTTTTTGTTTATATAAATAGTACTGGACACTGTTGGCAGTTTTGGTCACTTTGCCCATAGTGAACACCACGCCGACCGCAAGCGGTGGACACTTTTCGCAGTCAGCGTATTATTTACGGTCGGCAAGGTGTCCAGTAGCAACATTTATTTAGGATCGGCGTAGTGTCCGCGGTCGGCGAAGTGGCCGCGTTATGTCCGGTAGGCGTAAAGGTACATACCTGAGCATCTAATCTAAATAAAATGGAACGTATTTAATTCACATGCCGTGATTAAAGGTCTCTAACTAAAGTTCTAATTAAAATCAACATGAAAAAGATAGCTTTATCTCATTCTTATAGGTGGAAAAATACTAGAATTTGTCTAACTTAATAGTGAGATTTAAATATAAGAGGAAAATTGGATAACATTCGAGCACTTTTAGCATTCTGAGACATTTCAAGAAGTATTGAAATTATCCTTATTTTGGGTATATCTTTGCAAGTTAAAGGTATATTCTCCAGCCATGTTTACTTTTGAGGGTTTATTCTCGTTTTTTCGCGTTTGCTACAGGAATATTCTCCAAAAATAAATGATCGAGCATTTTCCACCAGTACATATAATTGTTACAACCAAATCATATAAAAAAAGACAGCTAGTTTTCCATAATTCTGCTTCAATTTCATCTTTCAAGAAGTGCACAAAATTTTGGAGAGCATAAAATAATTTAAGGTTATATTATAACTTAAAATGTAAACAAATCAATGTCAAGATTTTGAGGTTAATCATATTTTTGTAAAACGTTAAGAGTGTTTGAAATTTAAGAAAATCTGGTAGATCTAAGTGATTAATTAAAAAGTTTTTCAAGATAATCATGTGATTAATTTATTCTTTGATAGAAATTTTATTATTTGCTAACAAGAAAAATTTATGAAATTTTATTAATTTGGATATACATAAATAAAATTTTACTTACCACGGTTTTAAAATAATTAAATGTATTTAGAATTTCAATTAGTAAAACGTTTCAATTGCAAATATTTAAAAGAGGTCGTTGACATCTATTTCTTGAATTTTTTGTCAAGACTAATAAAAGCAGTTAATAAAAAAAGAAGTTAATAAAAATGAAGTTGTTATTTTTGTGGCGCCTATTTTTTAATAAGAAAAGGATTGCAATCTCACGAAATAAAAACGTGAGTTTTTCATAGTAGTTTTATTTTTAGTAATTAAGAAATATCATGGCACCACAAATCAATAAAAAGTATAAACAAATTATAATCCTTAAATATAATTATTTTATAATTAAAGAAAATTAAATATGTGTTTAAAAGCAAATTATTAATCTCCAAATAAAGAAAATGAATTATTTTGGGATTAATAAAAAAATTAATGATATTATTAAAAAGAATAGTAAATTTAGTAATCAGTTTTTTTTTTGTTGCATTTATATAGTTATAAAAATAAATTCATCATTAAGAAGTGTTTTTATCTTTTTACTTAACACAAAAGAAAATCTATTTTTCTGGTATCTATTTTCAATTTTCATTTTGTTTCGTTTGTTTTCTTTGGTATATGTTAATTAAAAATAAAGTTGTATTGTTATTGTTGTTTGCCCATAATAATTATAAGGATATGATAAATCATTAAAGAGACCCGCCTGAGAGTCTGTGGAAAGGAAGGGTTTTCACAACTACACAATATTTCAATTAAATGCAAACAAGTAGTGCATTGTGTATTTCATCTATGTTACGATTGTATCTATGTCTGTGTCTAGTATTCAAATAAATTATATTCTATTTTTATAATATCGAATCATTTAGTCTCCTAATCTAAGGGCAATTATTTCTTTCTATTTAAATATAAACCTCCAAAAATAAAAATATATTACTATGTAGCTTCTTTTCTAAATGCTATGATAATTGATTAATTAACATGTCAAGATTGATTTCCCATTTAATCGTTTGCACGATTTAAAAACACGCAAACGTTATTATTCAAATTTAACATAGTGCATTTAAAAACCTTACAATCATCATGACCTTAATTACGAATTATTACCGCGAATGTTTGCTAGAATGATCCAGTTTCTGATCGTGTCCAAGTAAATATTTTTATGTAGTGCTACTCAGTATGGTAGAAAACGGCAGAGAACGACACTACTACACCGTATTAATTTATTTGCATTAACTGCACACTCTGAATAACTTTACAATATCCTTAATTGTAGTTAGTTTTAACTCCTCACATTAAATATATTCAGAAAATCGTTGAGTGTTAGAAAGATATGAGATGATAAAGAAGGAGACAAGGACATAGCAAATGTGGTTTAAACAATAAATTTCATATCGGAAGTTTTCATATCTAAACGCACATCACCAATATATATAATCCAATTCTCCTGTGTAATGAGATAATAACAAGGTGTACCATCTACTAGAAGTAGATGGAAAGTGCTTTCATCTCGAATGATTTCAGTTTTCATTAGACTCATCAACTCTCCGAGAAACACTGATAAACTTACGTTTTCCAATCGCTTTTCATCTAGACCTGTGCTTGTGAACAGTGATACCATTTACGAAGTTTTCGAGTTTTATATGGTTTTATTTTAATTTTTCAGTACAAATCCCACGCATACCGCCTACTATTATTGTTAGGTACATAATTACAAAAGTATGCCAAATCATTTTTCGTTCTGAAATGTTTCGAGATAAAGCGATACCGTTGAATAATAAAGAAACCTACCTATATAAAATAGTCTTCTTAAAGAATTACTAGTTGGTATTCGTCACCGAATGTAGAACGTGTTCTTTTTGAGAAATCATCATAAAAAATATTTTATAATTATTAGAAAAAAAAACACATGATTAAATCAATCAAGAAACAGAAAACAACAGAAATAAGCTCTAGAACTTTTAAGTATTTATTCAATGTATTCTTATCGATCTTCCTTTTTCGGGGCCCGTCTTCCTCACTCTTCTCTTAATTTCCATTAAGGGTAGAACAAAATCTCTCCAGCAACAAAACTACTCCCACTAAAACCACAATGTAGCAAAAACGTATCTAGAAAACAACCCTTAACCTTGTTTTATAACCATGCATACACGAAACGGAAGGAAAAACATAAAAAAATCGGGATAAGAAATCGAATAAAAGGCTATATTAGGGATTTGAAGCACGTAACCAAGAACCAGCAACGACGACATCGAACCCACTTAATGCCGTTTCAGACGTCACCGTAACAAAATCTACAAAGAGCAAGAACTGAACATCACTTCTATCCAACAAGTAACTTTTTGTGAATTCAAATCTTAAACTTTTCGTTCTCCCGACTTGAAAACCAGCGAACTTTCATCATTTTTCGCACGAATGTAAGAGGAGCAGAGCTAGCCGTAGAGTAAGTTCGTTCGTATCTATATCCATTTATCTGTCTCTAATGATAGATAAAAGAAACACAAGAAAACTGCAATTTTTCTAGTCTGCTGGAGTTAACGATGTAGCTTTGTAAGCTCAAGCCCACAGAGATTCGATTAGTTAATAGGTGATTATATTGGTTTTAAGACCGCAAAATAACTAGCACAGCGAAATCGACGTCATCAAACCTTTTTTTATGTAAGCCTTCATAATCATTAAAGCCCCTTTTATTCATAATGATAATAAAATAAACGAATCGTCATTAATTTATATGGTTTTGGAATTACCTCGCAATTTCAATAAATTTGTATTTTTGTGTTCAATAAAATGTCTGTTATCGAATTTTACTACAGTTATACAAGGCGTCCATTCACATGGCAATATTTAGTTGGTCGGTGATCTTGTTAAGAAGAATATTAATCTATAACAAACGAATTTCGGTTTTACGTCGATCGATAGTAAACCAAAGATGAGTAATTACTGGTTATAGGTTACATGGCCAGAGAGTGCATTCAAGCGTATTTAAATAGAATTTAGAAATAGAATTCCATAAAATATCATTAATATTCAGTTACACTTAGCTGGTTTTTGTACAGAAAGACTTACTTTTACAATGCCTGTTATATTTATAGTATGTTTACTTTGTTTCGAGTCAGATAGCATCGATGAAAGATCGTTACAATAAAGGTGCATATTAGATCTGGACATCTGGAATTTAAAAATGGTTACATACTTGATCCCTTCAGTCCGTAAACGTCCCCAGAAAATATTGCCCATTGGCCTGGAATTCAATTGACATTGAAAAATACCTGCTGAGGCCACTTAGATTTTCAATAGAAAGAAAAAGCATTATTGGTGCACTCTTCAAGATCAGTATAAGTTCTCTGGTTTACATCGATTTGGTTTTTAATCGGTTTTTAATTTCCTCGGGAAAAACGAGCGAATCTATTTGATGTAGGATGTGTTCCATTTAATTTTTTTTGAACTTACATGTATTAATAGGTCACAATGAAGGATCGTTAGGAATATAAATGTGTAGGTTTGATTATTTGCAGAGGAAAGGCCAACAAAACAATTTACGAGGTATTAAATAAATGAGATGATGTTAGTTCAATAAAGAAATTTGCATTTTATAGCTCTTATCACTCTCAAGGCTCTTTTCTACATAACTATTCACAACGTTAAATTTTTACCTTCAATACTAACAGGAATCCCTTTCCCTTGACCTCAATAACTGCTAGCTCAAAACGTAGAAAGCTGAGTTTCATAAACGTTGAATAGGGAGAATATTTGAACACTGGCATGCATTTTCGGCTAACATTTGAATGGCATGGCGGTTACCTTTTCCACAGCTTTAGTTTCTTTCTAATAAATCCTGTCAAAGTTACCAAACCCTACTTGTAATTTTTTTAGAACAGCTCAAAGTCAGTGCTCTCTTACAGCCCTTTTAGATGATACTTTTGCAGAAACTACCCCCTTGTTTACTAACCATATATCATATCAAAAGTTTTACTTAGGGAATTAAATACACGAGGTCCCCTGACAAGAGTGGCGTTTCAAGACTTAACAACTGCCTAACCAAAACTTTAACTTTATTTCTTTAGCTTTCATTTATTTAGACAAGAAAGTCAAGAAAAAGAATGTCTGTATATAATCCGAGCCATGCATTATCACCTCCATGCAGCTCGGGTAAGTTTTTGTACATTATTATAAAGCAAGTTCTTTTTATTTCATATGTTTATTTGGTAACTTTGTTTTTATTATTCTACTCTTTGCTACCTCTAGTCGTGTTATATTATAATGTGACAATATTTGTCACATTTTGATATTAGCCAACTGTAAAAATACATTTCATAAAGAGATTCTGATACAGATATTATGCATACTAAAAAGCAACTCATTCTTTAACCATTATCGCGATAACGATCCTGTCCATGAAAAAATGCACTTTTAACAAACGAAATTTATTACGATTTAATTAACACCTCACAATAATACGGAAAACCATTAAATAGTACCTACTTCAAGAAATAATAATAAATTGCCGTTAATTAAAAATAATAAGAAACGGAGTTATTCTTTCGTAGTCAAATCAATAATTCGCTTCGTCAATCATTATAAAACTCAAGATATGATTCAATTTTATTTATCACTACGTCTAACAATGTCTCCAAGGACCGTCTCCGAAGCATCGGAAATATATTAAGTTACATTATTGTAGATTCCTACATGGTTTCGGTCAAAATTATATTTAAAAAAAAATAAAAGTACATGTTCAAGGAAATGCTTTATAGTTGCTTAAAAATTCGATAAGTTTACTTTGATTAATTTTAAAAACGCCCTTTTTGAGAAAATGTAAGTATGCGACATATATCTTATTACTTGGAAAAGTTTCATAATTACATTTCCTTTTTTTCTAAAACGAGTCAAATCTATCCTTTTATAGCAGAATTTTCCAAGATTAGTTAGCCATTTAACTTTAAAATAAATCTGATTTTCCTATTACTAAAAACTACTTGGAGCAGATTTAAATCTAAATAGACGTGTCAGTCTAGACTTGGACAAATAGCAACGATCACGTTCGCGATAAAATTGAATGAAATCTAGACTGGAGCAACCACTTGTTTCTACATGTACAGCAGTTTAATGGAAGGGGATGATACAACTTTGCTCTAGAAAATCAAGCGTTTACATGAGCAACAGCATTTTAACACAGTACATACATCCGTTTAAAGTAGATACTGATTACGAAAGGGTTTTAAACTAGTTGATTGATAATACGAAGCAGTTTGGTTGAAACTTATTACAAATATATAAAACAACTTTGATTAAACGAATTTACTAAAATTTGAAGTTTTTCTTTACTGTTATTATTATACTTCAAAATACTATAGAAAATAAAAATTTACAATTTCTACGTTCTGTTAAGGATTGGAAATCTGAGGACGATTAATATTATTAATGAATACGGATCTACTGCAACTCACATTTACATAAAAAGATAGTATTGAGGTGATAGTAGACCACCTCATTGAAAATTTCAATTAACGATAGATCGTAAACGTGAAAACAAATATTTCACATATCAGATTTAAATGAAAAGATGGACATGCTAGGTGATAGGCATAATTAATATAAAGGCTACATATAGCGCCACAGTTAGGCTCATCAATATTTAAAACAGAAATCAAGAATAAAAATTTCATGCAAACATAACCTAAATTTATATGCATATGAAAGGTTTGATTTTTATAAAAAAGGATATCAATCATTTAGAATTTTAGATTGTTTTATCATAATACATGTTTATACAACCCAAGTTACATATTGGGATGGGTTTTTCATTTGTAGAGAAGAAGTAATCTTCTTGTTTAAATTTAGAAGCTACGATCTTTAACGTAGGATGAATTTTTCTACTTTCCAAGAGACCAACTTAGTTTCGCGCTGTCAGTTAACTAAAAACAGATAATTTAGGTCAATCTTGTTATGACTTATATAGTACAATTAGCTTTTAAACTTTGTTATAAAAATTTTGAGCATTTTCATTATTGAAGGTTTAAATGTTGTCATTATGACTCAGTTTGACGATTATTAACTCTTATACTGTTTTTCTCACCATTGTTTTTATGTAAACACTTGGAGAACTGTATGCTGAACAATTTGATCATAAATTGATTTTATTTCAATCAATATTAAAGCTGGAACTTGCAAATGCATTAATTGGTTGATTCGATGTCGTAACGGACTGTAAATTATGTTTTTTGTAAATTGTAAAGATTTTCCTATGGAAAATTTATATGTATTAGTTGTGTTGTGTTATCATGCATCTATTTTGTATAGGATAAACCTGTTTTATTTTAATTTTGTATGTAATTAAGCTATAACGAGATTTGTACATTGTCAATCGTTTTCGTCTTATATCTTTGTTACGATGCATTTTAGGATGCAAGTGTATTACATTGTTTTAAGCCTTGTTTTAAGTAGTACAATCTTGTGTTTATAGAATTAAGATTCGTGAAAATTAAGAACAGCTGTGTGGGACAGTGACGTCATAAACTTTACGTGCTTCGATTTTGTTTTGAAAAAATGTCAGTGCAGGCAGTTGTTTTGAGTAAACCTATATAAGTTGGAGCCAAATTTAACAAAGGCAGTCGACAAAACGTTTCCGGCAAATCTATGCCCGGCTCCGGATAATAAATCTGTAATTTAAAGTGAGGTTAGATGTTTGGACCATATGATTAATGTGTCAATGTCAAATATAAACAAAATTTGAATTAAATTAAAGTGTTACCTGAATATTCTTAAAAGTTTAAAGAATATTTCATAGTTGTTCCACAATTATTTAAAGTGAACGTGATTGTTTAAATAAATTCGAGAGAATTTATTTCCATTATCGATTTACGTATTGACGTACTCAAACAGGAAATCAGTGGATAAATTCTATTGCAGTGATGCCAGTTTAGGATTATAAATAAAGGAGATTATTTTTATAATATACCAGGTTGGTCATAATAAAAGGGTTCTTTAATTTGATTGACAATATTAAATTTATAAAGTTTGTCCTTAATAATTTCAAATTTATTTTGTTTAACCTTAAAGGTTTTTTTGAGAACTTATTTTCTTTCAAAAATAAAACAATGCAATTTATTTTATTTCAATTTATTTTTCATTAAGATAAACATTTTTAATTTGTAAACAATTTTGATTTGTGTTGGTTTGTTCAAGTGAATGACTGTAATAGCCCTATGTCAGGCTATTACGATTTTTAACTACATTTGAGCAAGCTTGGGATTCAAAATTTTCCCATTGGTCTTATTGTACAAATTTGACAATTTTTCTTTTTAATTCTTTCTTTTTAACATTTCTAATTATTATTCTTCTGAATTAAATAAAGTTTGTGTTTTTTAAAATTACTTATGTGTTTAATTGATGCACATACAAGCATCCAGTTTTCATTCTTTTTGAATTTAGAGTTTAGCAGCGGCTGTCCAGTTTTTGCAACATACGTTTTTCTCCTTTTTCAGGCATAAGAGTTAATAAGAGTCTCATAATTCAAACAATTTATGCTCTATCGAATAACTCTGAGCTGGCTGATTGAAATAAAGAAAAATATTTGGGGTGTATTTTTAATTTAATCCACCGTATATAATTTATGTTTTATTTGAAACGGTGGGGCATATAATATTTATTTAATATTTAAATATCACCTCAATATATAATTTCAAATGTCTTCAAATGGTTGCATAACCTCATTTTTTTAAATTAAATTTTGAAAAATATTTTCTTTATGAAAATAAATTTAGATAATTAATACTAACATGCACACAAAAACTCTGAGCAGATAAAAGAAATGTGGAAATCCTGATTTTCATAGAAAATAGGTAATTTTTCTCATAACTTACCAAAATTTGGGGATCGTTTATGCATTTTTTTTCCTAGTTAAAAATCTTTAGTTTTTTGGTAGTTTAGTAAAAATTTTAAGTTGTTTTAGTCAAAATAAGTAGAGTAACATTATATTCACAGAATCCACACACTCTTTAATGTAAAGGTTGGATCTTATTGATAGAATCACATAAGAACGTATTTGACATGTTATGCTTTTCTAACGTTCATTTCCATTATGTAATTTGACTTGTAAGTTAAAGTTTTTGGCATCTAAACACATTCAGATAAAATTAATAATGATTTAATGTTTAGATTTGTGGAGAGAGTAAAGTGTAAAAAGGTGTTTTTATGAGATTAAGCCAATTTCTAGTATTAAGGAAATATTGTTTCGTCGACATTAAAACTAGGGGTATTATTCTATTTTTCAACCCTAGTTGAATCAGAATTTTATATTTATACAAGTTTATATAATTAGTTTTTGCATTAATGAAAGTTTATAAATAATAATTGGGTTTTGTCATTAACGTGTTTACTCGCTAAAGAATGCTATAATCGTGAAATTCCTGGAAAACCCATGTAACTTGTTTGAATATTTCAAATTTCGCGCAGAATTATTTAAATTTTAAGAATTTTGCGATAAGAATACACCAATAGTGTTTGAATATTTTAAATTTCAATGAAATTTGAAAAGAATGTTGTGAAAGTTGTGTATTTAGAAATTGAAAAGCTGGGATGTCATAAAATACCTGAGTCAAGATAAAAAAGCAATTAAATGACATAACAAATCGTTAAAACATATGCTGTTGTATTCAAATTTAAATTCTATATTTTGCCGGAAAAAACAACCAACTGTACCATTACGACATAACCATAACGCAGTACCAACTGCGACATTACCTATTTGAATTTTAAATTCTTCGGTAAGAGTACACCAATGGCGTTTAAATATTTTAAATTTCACGAGCAATTCTAAAGGATGTTGGGATGCCATTAACAAAAAATTATGTGAAAAATTGGAAAGACTCCAGAACAAAAACATATGATGACTAATAATGATGTAACGAGGCTCGTAAGAATGGAATATGTGACGTCATCACTGCAGGCTATAAAGCAATTCAGAAACGATCAACCATATTTTATGCAGGCCAATTACCGGCCTCCAATTCTTCCTGTGCAGGTTTTGTAATTAATTGTATTATAATTGTAATTATAATTGCCTTATGTTTGTTTTTATATGGGATTTAGTAGTCAATAAGATGGGGCGTAAGTTGGAGCGCATTATGAAAATGGAACAAAGGGTAATAAAGGCACTAGAGGAACTATACCTTTGTACTTTAGAACACAGAGGAATAGGACGACTTAAAATCAGATCAAGAAAGAAAATGATTGCAAAAAAACAATAAAGAACAGAATAAACTGGCTCACGAAGTCCTTGGTCTGCAGGCCTTTTGCATGTAACGTATAAACCCAAAGAAGTCAACCGTAAAAACCATTGTAGGCTGCATTTCAAGGCACCTTTGATATTTAAAAATGTCTAAATATAAAGTAGTACATTTTAGACTATTTAATATTAATATTGTGGTTAACAGGTCGACTTAAAAATGATTATAAGAAAAAGATGATTGACAATTACATTAAGGCACACAAAGTTTGTTGTAACAGCTTACAGTCGACTCCAAACCACAAATACATAGTACTTGGATACTTTATTAATTACAAGAAAACTTACTGGGCAAAATATATCTCGGTAGAGATCCGGTGATATATTGGCCGTGTTCGAACCTGTAGTCCCGTATGCAACTAACAGAACCACAATCGCTCTTAAAGCGTCTGCTTTGAGAGCTTGTTGTCTAACAAGTTCTTTGATCATTATTAGTTTGTTAAGATATTATTAGCTGGTCATAATTTTTCTTTGGCCTGATTTATCAGTTCCTCATGGTATCCTTGATCTTAGGATTGCACATCGTATGTCATACTCAAAAAACAAATTATTTCTTTCGATTAAGGAAGTTACTATGACTCGTATTATGATGGAATAAAGTTTTCGTTTTAAATTTTTTTAAGGCCTATTTCAGAATGCCAGCCTTACAATAGGAATTCTAAGCTTTTCGTACCTCGCGATTTCAACCAATTTTTAACTAGTTTTCAACTGAGTGGTTTACTGAGTGATCTGATAAGTTTAAGATTTTCTTTAGTAAATTTTTTAATAAGCTTTTAAACCAGCGACGGTTTTTATCTTTTTAAGGTAAGTATTAAGTATCTCATGAACCCATGATCTCAATCCTTCTCTGAAGTTATCATGTGTGCCAATTTTCTAATTACTCAAAGGTACGTATCAAACCATGACAATTATTAAATACTATTTATACTAATTAAATCCTATTATATTAAATACTATGTCTATGTTACAAAATACGTCAAAGTGTGACAATATTAAACCCACAAATATAAATGAGATGTGTATAATTCACAGGAGACACTCTAGGACAGCTGTTTCGATCTTTTTAGATCTCATCAGCTAGAGATAGTCTCCTGGGAATTATACACACATCATCCACGCTTATATACATAGCCGGAAATAACAATAATACCGAGAAATGAATGTTGCGACATCTGTAGAGTCATATACCACATTAAGTGGTGTTCTCTACCAAACAACAATAAATATGAATGGTTTGTCCTCCATTCGAGTTTAAAAATCAAAAAATATAATACAAAATATTTGCATTATTAAAATTATTATTATTGTGTGTATAATTCTAGCTGATGAGATCTAAAAAGATCGAAACAGCTGTCGTAGAGTGTCTCCTGTGAATTATACACATCTCATTTATATTTGTGGGTTTAATATTGTCACACTTTGACTTATATTTTGTAAAATAATTTCCCCACTTTGAATTTTTAATAATGCAAATATTTTGTATTATATTTTTTGACTATGTCTATGTATTTTATTCTTACATTAAACCTTTTTTTTAAATGCAAATTCGTATAGAAAAATTATCATCCTGAATTTTTCTATACGGACTAGATAATTGCAAATATACAAAGTGAGCTAGCTATAAATGCTTCATAAAGTTTAATGAATCGGCAGTTCGTCGACAACACATCAACTATGAAAGTTAATGTAGATTTTTTTTTAAATAATTCTACAAGAAATACTCATTTTTAATTTAAGGTAAAGATGTTTTTTAATTAATGTTTTAAATTAAATCATATCCTAAATGCAAGTCCATATAAAAAAAATTATCACCCTGGCTGGAGAACGGTACAGGCCTCTCGCGCTCTCCGGGCGGGCACTCTACCAAGTGAGCTACCAGGCGACCTACAGACAATGACAATCTTCAATGTTTTATTTCCTTAAATATGGTTTGAAGGAAAGATGAAAACATCTTTGAAGGTTAGGGTTAAAAGCTTCTCGACAGATTTACGATTATTACCCTGCTATGCATATCTGGCTAATACATAAAAAGATAATCGATTAGGTTTTTCTCGATAAGTGATTCGAATCATTCCCTTTCTGGAATCATCAAGTGTAAGTAAATACTTACGGATACTGAAAAGCAAAGTGATGTTTAAAGAGGAAACGATTCGGTCGTATAAACGGTAAATATTTCTCTTTGATATCCCAATAATAGTTTTAAATGCCCTATTGGAAAGCATCGTATGTGTGTCATAAAACTATTACTATATGTGAGCTTTCAGGCACGTAACATTGTAAACTTTTTTCGTCGAGATAAAACTTTTCGCTATTCTATAAAGTCTATTTAAATGGATAATTTAAAAGCAAAGCAGTTGGTTATAAAGTTGGCTATTTATGGAGCGTTATCCGCACATTTTATATCGAGATAATGTGGAGTTTCCATTGCCGGAAACGAGATGCTGGTAATCTAACGGAAATAGTGCATATAGGTGTTCTCATAGTTCAACTTTGTGTAATGGTTAAACGTGCGTCGTAGGGTACTATTTTTGACAGCAAAATGGCGGAGCTTTACTGGTCTAACTTTGTTGTATGCAACAATATCGTCATTTCGAACAAGTTTCAAGAACAAATTTACATCCAACTAAGTAAGTTGATTTTCCCGTTTGTATTCTAAATGCAGTTTCACTCGTTAATATAAATTGGAAATATTTTCCATGCTCCGTTGTACATTTTGTAGAGAATATTACAATTTTCATCTCTTGCAAACTCGTTTAAACTTTTTAACATTTTTATTAAAATAAAATAAGGATTCATTCACTAAAAGTAAATTCAATTTACATTCAACAGTTTCAGAAGTTAAAGTCGATACATAAGAAGTCATTTGAAATTATTACACAAAACGAAGAGTCTATCCCTGCTTTGCTTTTTTGTGTTTTCCTCAACGAATTTCCTTCAAACGAGGTTAAACGAGCACGGGGAGGAAAGAGGATACGCACGAAGGGTCGTGATTAGTTACATTTAAGCTCGGCGTATTTACTAAAACCTGGATTTATAACTAATCTACTCTGAAATAATTCATTTGACCAATCTGATCTTAAGTTTGTGTGTATGTATCCACTAGATTTTTATATTCCGCTGATGTAATGATCAGATATTTCGGATACATTGATTGATTAATGTTTTTTTACGCGTTACATAATTCAGTAACGAGTTTCGAGTTTATACAGGGCCAACAAAACTGGCTACTTTTTTTTCGATATTTCCACCGGCAGGAAAGTGATTTAGTGATGAGACGAGAAGCTTTCGAAGTTTTCAGTAGACTGCCGAAAATACCCCACTTTTTTAGGGCGACATTATTTATAGGTTTATCTGTATCGGTCGTTTCGACCAAGATTTTTCTATAGCCTTTATATTTTGACTCCCGTCGATATAACTCCAACTTTATGTTTATGGGAGAGGTCAACTTTGGAAAACTAGTCTGGTTAAGGTTTCTATTTTCCTTCTCTTCCACTCTTTATGTTTTTGACTAAAGAAAAACAACTCAAAAGAGTTTTCTTTCTTTATGCAAATTGTGGGTATTTCTGGAATCTTTAATTTGTATGTAGGTCAGGCAAAACTTTTCATAGATCTTCCATCTGATTATTGCTAAATCCAATAGCAGACATTTTTCAATGTCTCGAATGCTGCATAAGAAAAATTACTCGATTAGAAATGACAAAAAATAAAAGAGATACCAAAAACTATGCTTATCGCAAATTGCAAGCCTGCAATTTCTTAATATCCTCTGTGATACAGTTCCAGTTTGGTTTGATTAAAACAGGCAAACCACATTAAAAAGTTATTTTTACTATCAAGAAATTAATCTCTCAGGCTTTTGATGTTGGAGTATATGTACAAAATATGTTTTGATATTCGAGACGTTAAAGCGCATTTTATTAGTTTTACTTATACAACCCTTTTATGGCATAACGGATTTTTAATACGTCACGGTCGATAGACTTGCAACCTTTTTGTGATGGTGAATTACTTTTACAATGCTACCATATTTTAATATCAAAACTCATGCTTAATGTTCCGCTTTTTATTAACGTCGTTAAAAATATAACGTAATAAACTAAGAAATGAACTTTAAGGGGCTTTCGTTTGTGAAAGTTACATGAGGTAATAAACACCCTTTAGTCTTACTATACCATAATACATATATGATTCAAATTTTTCATTTTAAAGAGATGTTGCTGGTTGAAAATGAGTACTAAAAAAATCACAACCTGGCAAAAGCTCGCAAGAGTCGCTTCCTCGTGGTCTCCATATCGAGCGTCGCGAGCCGAGTTGACCAAAACTAACGGCTACAAGAAGCATCTCTCCTCCCTTACATTTGATGAACCATTTCAAATCGTTTGATGTAGTAAATTACCGAGTTGTGCTACGCAGAAAATTATTGTGTTACTAACCTAACCACACTTTTTAGAAATGCTTATTCGTAGTAAAAGCTTCTGCAGTAAAGGCTTTTCGATGTAATTGTCAAACAGAAAATGCTGTGTTTTTCGCTGTAATGGCGTTCGCAATAAAGGTGCGCTTCGATATCAACAGTTACTGTTGGAATCTTTAGCAGTGAAACAGAAAATCGCACGAAACTCACTCCGAGACGCTCTTACAAATACAGAATTCGAAGACCAAAAAGATACAAAAGATTGTCTTTCCACTAATCGCGTCTTACCATAGAAACTCAACCAATTGGGTTTGTTCTGTGTTAACCAAATCAAGCATTATCCCAACTCTCAATAAATTCGATTGTATGACCGCAAAAGATCTGTCCGTAAATAACTTAGACATAGGATGGTTTCAAATTAATATCTTTGATATAATCTGACGTCCTGGGAAATTTTTCACAGCGAAATAAGTTGAAGAGCTATTTTGCTTGCAAGGGTGACTGTCAGTTTTATATTAAATATTTGTGTAGATTTCCATCTGGACGAACTATACGCCACATTCCTTACTAAATTGGTTTGTATTATAGATTTCGAATACTCAGTACCCATACATTCCAATAAAATGCAGCTCAACACTAACAGTTGAAGATGCAAATACAGGGTGTCCATTTAGTGCGTAATTATTCGATATCCCCTAAACGGCCTAAAGTGTTAAATATCAAAAATAACTTTCAATACAAAAGTTTCTTAGTTGCCAAAGTTGCATACTTTAAAATCTCTACAACTATACTCCCGGAGTTTCAAAAAAGCGGGACAAATGAAGCTACTTCTTCTTAAATGTGATACCCTGTATATTTCACCCAGATTTCATTCCCCTATCAGCTGTTTCTTCAATACCAAAGCCATTATGCATACGATACTAATTTATAATCTTATAAGGTAGTAATAAATACGTCGCAGTTTCTTCATTTATTTTAATTTTACAAATATTCTTTGCAGATAGCAAAAAGTATCAGGGTCCTGCAAACACTATTAAAACATTTGATTTATTTATGTGCAAGATGCTCAACGCTAACAGTTCAAGATGTAAATACACGGTGTCCATTTAGTGCGTAATTGTTCGCTATCCCCTAAACGGCCTATTATATAATATCAAAAATAACTTTCAATAAAAAAGTTTCTTAGTTGCATATTTTAATCTCTACAACTGTACGCCCGGCATTTCAGAAAAGCGGGACAAATAAAGCTACTTTTTCTTAAATGTGACACCCTGTATATTTCAACCAGATTTGATTTCCCTTATCAGCTGTTTCTTCAATACCAAAGCCATTATGCATACGATACTAATTTATAATCTTATAAGGTAGTAATAAATACGTCGCAGTTTCTTCATTTATTTTAATTTTACAAATATTCTTTGCAGATAGCAAAAAGTATCAGGGTCTTGCAAAAACTATTAAAAAAAATTAGATTTATTTATGTGCAAGATGCTCAAATCTTACTTACAAATTTTGGTAAGATTAAATGAAATTTAATCGGATTTTCCAAATGGAACAACCTGTACGTTTTATAGTAAATTAAGACTTCTAAGGCCTTAACCAATCCTAAAATATTAACTTTGTCAGGTGCGGCGTTGCCAAATTGCCATTTGTCAAATGCCAAACTGAAATAGAGCAGTTTATTTTAAAGAAATTCGTCAAAACGTTCTCCATTCTGATTTATGCCCATCTCAAGGCGAATAAGAAAATTTTGTCTAACATAAACAAATGCAGTCGAACTCGGTTAAAGCGTCACCTCTGATATAACGTCATTTTCTGGTGATCCCGCGAAATTCTTCTACACTTTAGTGTAATAAAAAAACAATTTTTAACGTCATTGAAACCCCGTTATAACGTTATTTTTCATAGTTGAAACCTGAACTCTTCTTGCAGGTAAAAAAGACTTTTATATTTGCTTATCGACAGTTGAAAGTAATAACAATTCAATATCTTATTGTTAGTCAATATGTTATAACAAGCATCACATCGTCAGTTTTATAAGTAAAATCTTTTACTACATGCTGTACAAAAAATGCAGTTTTCAGTTTTATTCAGTTAGTGCTCGAAAGTGTTTGGTGAATTCGACGGTACATGGCAACTTAAATTTTTAAATGTGGGGATGTAAAAGAAAATTCTAACTTTGGCCAATAAAGTGGCCGTTATTAAAGCCATCGCCAGTGACAGGGAAAAAACAGACGTGTGTCGGGATTTTGGGTTAGTAAACTCTCTGCAGGTACGTTAAAAACTAAAATAAAATTTAAACAAGTTTTGACTTTTCGGACAAGGTAGTGTAAAAGTGGATCAGGTAGAGCGAGATAACTGACCTCGATAGTGCCCTTTAATTAAGGAGTTTTCCTAGCGCCGAAATCCAAATTTGTCATTAAATGGAAAAGGTCGAAGAATTTAGACGACTACTGGAAGATCCAGATTTGAAACATTCTAGTGCTTATAAAGCCTTTTATAAGCACCCTTTTTCCTTTTGATGGGTCAATTATAGTATATAATTAGTGCATAAAATAGTTTCGTGATTCATTAAAAGCATTGAATCGTTGTTTCAAAGTTTAAAAAATATCGAAATTAAAGTTTTCTTTGTCACACTTTGTCGTCCATTTTGAAAAACAACCCTTTGAGAATTTGAAAAGGTAATATAAAAAAATCTTTATTTTAAATAAAGTTTCTTCTTGTTTTATTAATGTGATCAATAAACATTACTTGACAATATCAATAATTATTTATAGGGAAAGTCGATACAGATTTTAGTTCGAGAAAATCGATACGGACTTTAGTTTAAGAAAATAGATCCAGATTTTAGTTGAAGAAAGTCGATATAGACTTAGTTCGAGAATATTGCTCCAGACTTGCTTATTGCTCCAGACTTGCTATCAAGTTGACGTTTTAAAAAAATAGACAGATTTTAAAACCTGTTTGCTATTGGATCTCCATAGCTAAAACTGCGAGCTTCACCTTGGTTTGTTTGATATTAATGGTGGATATGGTTTTGCAGTCCTTAGTATTTTGAATCCCCATAAGTGAATCACTGGAAGCCTTCTCCGATGTTGATCTAATTGAAAACCAAATTAAATTTATAGAAATATCCACGTGGGTTCTTTATATTCTATTTTTTGTGAAAACGTTAATTAGTTCATTCGATCAAAATTTAAGAGTGGATTGTTATAATTATGTGATAGAAATTTTAAAGTTGCAATTTAAAGAAAACTTTTGATAAGATAAGTAATTTTTTATGAAATTCTGAAAATACTTTTTCAAGTATTTTTTTAATTTAGTTGTATTATTATAATCCATGTTAAGGTATTATTTAAATAACAACTGAAGGCCTTCTTCCTGTCCTCTTTTTTTTACTATCTAATGATTTTTTTTTGTGAAATAAATAAATAAATAAATAAATGGTATTATTAGTGTTATTTCTTGTTTACTTTTTAATATGTGCTAGTTTTGTGTAATAACAAGAGTGGCGGAATTCGGTCCTTCCATAATTGAGACTTATTTTAAAATCTGCAGCTTCGTATTGTGGAGTATTAACGTTACTGTTTTATTGATTTAAATCAATTATGCTGGCGCCCCTATATCCATAGCTCTATAAATTTGATGGTGCTCCAATTTACCTACGACCTGCCTTCATCTCAAATGAGCGAGAGTTCTCATTTGATGGTATTTAAGCTAAGCCGAGACATAGATAAGTTGTATAACGTAAGTACTTTTTTTTTTTTGTAAAATTACTTGTTAAAGATTGACAGTCCAGTCCAGTGATAATATAAAAAACCTGATTAGATACCTACAAAATTGGACCGTGTGAGCCTTTAAACGATTGAAAGATCTAAAATATAGATAGCAAAAGGAGAAAAATATAATCTCAACTTTTGTGTAGGCTGCATAGTTTATGGTGGTACCACATAAAAAAACTTGGTGTACACTTACAATTTATTTTTTTTATAATCAGTTCCAAATCTTGGGTTCAACGTCGTCTGTGAAGCACTTTTTATTATAAACATGATTAAATTGTGCTAGGTTGGATTAAGTTACATAGAAGTCAGGTTAGAAACTGAATTAGAGATTAGGGCTGTCCGTTTAGAATGTTTTCTAGATTTAAAAATTCTACAGTAGAATGCAAAACCAGGTTTCCGGTTTAGTGTAAGTGCAGACTCGATCGGAGTATTGCAATTCAGTCATTCAGATTTACGATTACCTTGATTTTACATTCATTCAATACAGATTTCCATCATTTTTACGGCAGTAAATCCAGCCTTCGAAGAATTAAGCCTCTCCAAATTTCAATATTCCACTACTGACAGCGCTACGCTTCCTGAGTAGTATCATTCAGTTATTACTCAGTAGTATCAGTATTGAGTAGTATAAGGTAACTTTTATGCTTGTGGTAAAATCGCTGAGATCACAATTTTACCACAAGAATAAATGTTATATACAGGGTGTCAAAAAAGTCTCGGATATCGTAAATATCTCACAAGTCCTTGATTTCTCGAAAACTGCTTAGATCTCGATTTTATTTAATCATTTTTATAAGTATGCAGGAAATAGTTTGATTCTAATTCTAGAACTATATTTCTAAATCTTTGAATTATGCCCAATATTTTACATTTTTTTATGGTCTCCTCAGTTCGATTTCATAATGAATACATTAAACTTTAAAAGGCTTTCCTCCACTATCTTTACGGGTTTATACGAGTATAGTATTGTTTATTTTGTATATTTATTTGTTATTTACTGCAGAAGAAACACCAATTACTTTCTTGTTTATCTACTTTAATAATTATAAATCTTTGTATTCTCTTCATTTTTTAAGTTGTGTAACAAAATGTTACTTTTATCTACCGTTCAATTAAATATTTACCTTGTTGCACGATTTAATTGAATGCTACCTTGTCTGCAGAAAAAAAAGTATACGTAAGTACCTAATATTGAATTTCTTAGTTTGTTATAAAAGTAAGATGCAGCTTGCTTTTTGGTAATCTGGCAAATGATTGATTATTGTTTATGATTTATTATTAAAAATATATTTCAGACATAAACATTAGATTCCTGGTTGTGTATGCACTGATTTATTGTTTGATTTCTTTTTTGTGCGTTTTTGTGTATAAAAAAAATTGTATACTTTCTGTTTCTTTTGTTAGCTATTGTGTTTTATTGTTTATTTCGCTTAGCTGAGTTGGACGGCGGCTGTTCATTTGATAGCAGACTTTTTTGACATTTGTTGTATTTTTTAATTAATACAACTAAATAGAAATAATTAAGCTTAAAAACCAAACTTTATATATATGACAAAATACGATATAAACATTGATTATTCGAACACCATTTTAAAAAAATAGGTGTACAGTACTGCATTCTAGATTATTTCTGATTGGTGATACATTTTTTAAGTACAGGCTGATTGCAAACTGAGAAATGATAACATTTGAGTAATTTGGTCTCATTTAACCTAATCCGCTATCGAATTATCCTTGTTTAGTTGCCTCCGGTTTTGTTTAATCTATTCCAGCTAGCTTTCGATTTGATAAAACCAACGTTTCGACTAATCAATTTACTCTAAATTAACTTAATCTAGCCTAGTTAATTTCGTGTTTAAATCAAGGGAATTTAGAGGAAATGATATAAACTTGAATGGATCACTGCTATAGACAGACGAAAACACCACATTTACCTGAGGCTGCTGAATGCGATGCATGATAGTTGATGATCAAGTCATAGTTTCACCTAACATCTGTTGTTCATTATATGCTTTTCGGAAAGGTTTGATAATGCACATTGGTAAACCCTAACCTAGAATTGTGAAGCTCCTCACTAATATTAATCTAACGTAATTGCGTGTAAACACAACGTGTGTAACATCTAATTAAGTTGCAACTTATGATAGCATGCAATTCTGTCAAGTTTAAAACAAAAGCCTGTAATTTCACAAAGTGAAATACCGGCAGACGGAGTACTGTAAGCACCTATTGTGCTCGATGTTTCATAATTTATTTTAGCTTCAAACGCGCTACTTCCTTTTTGGTCTTTAAAATATGCTCCGAAAAATACCACTCACTCAGTAAAGCTTACTGGTTTTTCTTTTTTTTAAACTTGTTTTATAGATGCTCTTTGTCAGTGTTAAATTTTTTACACGAAACCATCTGAATTTTGCAGTAAACCGAGCGGAATACATACTACGCCGATGAAACAGTTTCATTTTCTGTTGACCTTTTTTCAGTTTTATTTTATTGCAGAATGGACGGAAACTTAGGCCTTGTAATCAATTCGATATATTCGTGGAGGAGAATTTGTAGCGCTGATGTTTTACTAGCCGAAGTGTCGCCACAAATCGATTTTATAAAAGCACACACAAAAATAAATTTTGTGAAACTTAAAATTTGGAAGAAATTAAATGACAAGTAAATTAAATCAAAGGTTTTCAATATTTCTGAATGATTTAGTTGTAATCACGACAAAATAGATAAAAATGTTAAGGTAGATCTTAATTTCAATAAACTCAAATTTAATTTACATATTATTTAATCCTGAACAAATCAAGTCACCGAATGACCAGGGTCGAGGAATTACATTGACTATGAAGAATCTATTGATAAAGAAATGACGACAACAAAATGGTGGTATAATCATTATGCCCAACACTCTATCTTCGTTGTCTTTCTCAGGTAAAAAGAGATGAGCTGAACAAACAAAAAGCGCATCGCAATTGGACCATAAATAACAAACAGAGAGAGAAACCATTGCAATTATCTAATACCTCAACCTGATACTAGAAATTCGGCCACTAGGGGTATGCCTCTAGATTTTCAATTACCGACCAAAAAACAATCGTTATTGGCAAGATTCCTACATTTTAAAGGATGCAGTGTGTAGAAAACTCAAAATAACGGAAAGAGGGAAAACTAAATGCCACAAGAAGAGGAACTCCTACTACCTCCACCATTCCGTCACGTTGTGTCGTTGCTGCAACTTTTTTGTTTATTGACCGATTTGGAAACGAGTTTTTGCTATAGATTCAGAACTCGGAATAGAATGACGTCGAATCAACGACTTGAAATATTGCATGTTTTTGCAACAGGTGTAAAGCACGGCCTTCTGAATGCAGTGGCTTCGACAATTTTATTTCCGGACAGGGGTAAATATCCTCTATATCCCCCTATTCACGCCAGTGTCTGAACTGAATAACTCTACGGATTCTATGGGTCAAAATTAATATAACCACCTTGCCAAATTAAAATTTTTTAAAAAACTTTTTTCCAGATTTTTTTTATCTTAGAAGGCCGAGAAGGATTTGAAATGTTAAGAAATAATTCCACTCACCCAAAATATGTCATTTCACCAATCATTAAAATTATATATTAAAGGTTTATCTTTCAATTTAAATTTTGACCCGTAAAATCCAAATGCAAAATATACAGGATGTTTTATTCAAAAATCGAAATTTGGCAGCCATTTTGGGGCCATCTTGCATCTGTATGTCAAGAAATCGAAACTTACGATATATTAATATCTTAGATTATATTAAAATCATCAAAATCAAAAGATCAATAAAAAGATAATATCAGCTTACCCTACTACTTGCAGCACTCGGTATACATTGCCGTGTGGTTCAGTGCAAAATTGTATGCAGTATAAAAATGCTAGTAGTTTTGAAACTGTTCACTTTTGACATCTAAAATATATGTATTAATTGGAAGAGACTTAAAAGGTGAATCATATAAATCATAAATATAATAAAACAGAGTGTCCCATTTGAAAACCACCCTGTATATTATTCAACAATAAATTTATAAGAAAATTATTACTTGGCTATTTATAAGCGTCGTGTATTATTATAATTATTATAAATATAAGTTGCAGTGCGTAAATTTAATTTAAAAAAATTAAAGAAATTGGGTTTATTCAAAAACTGTTCAGAATTTCGGAATATATGTTAACCAAGAATACTTGTAACAGTGTAGAACTGAAAATCGTTAAAAAATATAGCGGGTGTTCCATTGAAGATAAAAAAGTTGATACAAGCCGTAGAGAAACGACTCATCCTGTATATAAAAAAATATTATAAAATTAAAATGTGATTTATACGAACTTTGGTATTCAACTTTTTTTTGCAACCCTTATAGTTTCCAAGATACGATACAGGATCACCTCACGTAGAGACCTTGTACATAAAATATCCAGCGCGGAAACTTCGGTAACTCAGTGAATTTTTGATAATAATGGCCAGACCCTTAAAATTACCTATATATACCTATGCATTATAGGGTTTTCTCTAAAAGCAAAACAGGCACTACGCTCTTTCATATTGTATTGTATAAATGTTAGTAATTTTACTTAACATTGCCAAACCACTGAAACATACTTGTGCGTGGTACAGGGCGGTTATTTTTAACGACAACCACAGAAAGATGTTTATGTGATTGTCGAGACCGACTACTTAATGTGCCCGTCTGACAGCACGGCGAAGTGTACTAAGGCCTGAGTAAGAGTTGGACTATTTACCGCGCGACCACCCACTTCATATTTTACATTAATGTGAATCCGATTCCACTTCAAGTTTCCACACAGTACTTCATTAATTTTAATTATATTAATAAGAAGAAATCATTATTTTGGGAACTTTTAAAATCGGGAATCAGAAACTGCTTATTAATTTAATAACAACATAATGACGTACTTGTGCAACCATTGAATATGTTGCTTCGACTCGGGTACAGAGCAGTCAATAATCTTCAGAAATACAAAAACCACAAACGTAAAGTTATGAGGCAATTTCTGAACTGTCCAGTAAAACAATTGTGTGCAGTTTTTAAAAATAACTCAATTACTAGTAGAAATAAAAATATTTGAAAACATGAAGAAACTTATAGAAACTATAAGACCAACTAAACAAGCGTGACCCTTTTATAATGGTCCTCTGATAAAACAAACACTCATATCATGTAGTAGTACATAAGTACTTGATACTAGTATATGATTCATATACACATACTTAACCTAACCTTATGAATCATATTTATAAAATAATTTCTAACTGGTATGACGTATACCAAAAAAATTTATTGTTGGAAATGATTATCGGAACATCTAATCTTTTCACCTACATTACATATAATAAAAGCTTCATGGTTGGCAAACGTCATGTTTTTACTCAAAACAATTAATAAACCAGAATTTCGTGGGACAGTTATTTTGTTACTGCAAATTAGCATCTTTAGATATTGGTTAATGTATAGCATAAATAGATAAAGCTTTGACGTCAGTGTAAAAATTCGAAAGTATTTTAAGCAATAAATTAGTAGTCCTTTTAAGCTTAAAAGTCTTGATGCTTATTTCACGCCATGCAGCTGCAAATAAAAATGTATAGAATGAGAAGACATGGGAGCGTGGAGTTATGCGAAACGGACGTTCTACATAACATAATTTGATGTAAAAAAAAGGATCAAAATGTGTAACGCTAGTATTTGCTTTATATGTAATTTTATTTATGATGTGATAATTAGGCGTTGCTGCGTATGTTCTTATTGTTATTGAGCAAGTTATTTGTTTCTGTCATTATTGGGCAATGTGTTATTGATAAATTATGTAAATTAGATTAACTGCACTGTGCATTGAGTGCTTAGAGAGTGAAAGTCCGGCGTAGCCCGTCACTGGACATTAACCTGGATGACTGAGCAGAATGGCGGCTGTTCATTCCTCCCAGATTCCTTTATGTCATTCTCATGAGAAGCAGTCTTACAACTAAAATGTAATTATCTTTTTATGTTCTTACGTATCTGACAAATGAATAATATCTATAGCAAGAATAAATTTTCATTTGTGAAAATTTGAAAACTTTAGAATAAATTTAATATGCCAAAACTACTTTTTTTAATAAAACACACGATTACTACAATAATAAAAAAAATACTTAAAAGGCTAAAATGTTTGAAGCATTAGAACCACTTTTACCTTCATCAAAATTTAAAAACGAAATAATAAATTTTTGCCTATTGTCCTTACGTGACGCAAATTGAACAAAATTTATTATTTAATATAAACTAATGGAAGTTAATATGCTGATACAACAAATTTTATATAAAAAGGGTACTTAGGAAAAAAAGACCAAGGAAAAATTGATTCCTATCACGAAAATTCTGATAATGAAATAGTATTATCACTTTATCACTATAAAAATCGATCTTGTTTGATGGGTAGGTACATTTGTAGTATAATACAGAGCTTATGCATTATTCTAATGAAGTGATTACAGGTATTGAAAAGCGAAGTATAAATTATTTGAATGAGTCAAGTATTCACAATTCATAACATCCACAAAAAAACGCTCAACTTCATATTTTTCAATTGCATTAAGATTATAAGGGGGGAGGGGCATTTAAATAATTAACAATTATATTGTTAGTTAATCATAAAGTTGCAAAAATGTAAATATTTTTCTTCGTAGCATCAAAGGGTGTCCAACGAGGCTTCCAGAGTTGTATACACTATTTTGCAATTTTCCGAAACGAGTGAAAAGCATTTCACATCCGTCGCAGTTCAAGTCGCCATATTAATAGAGACGGGAGAAAAGGATAGAAAGTTAACAGCAACGTCAAGACAAAATGTCGATAATTGACATTTAACTCAGTTACTGGGTATGTTCAAGATGATATTTCTGGTAAAAGTCCTTTTTCCTAAAAGTCTAAAAAGAACACAGTAATTTCCAACACAATTCCACACGTAGTCACCCATGCATACAATCATGAAAAACTGCTGGGACAGGTGTGTAGGGTAAAAAAAACGATACCGAGAATATTTCTTGAAAGTATACATATACGGCTCACAATCATGCCTTTCAATGGATTGTTGCTAACATGTTCGTTAGCATAATAATCAACATGTTGGCAACAACGCAAAATAGCAGTGCCTTGGCAACACGCTCATAGGAGTATCGCTTTTCATTTCTTAAGAATTATTTTAAATTCTCTTTGGAATTTTATGAAATGCTATCAGCAGCAAGTAGTGAATAAATTAACAAATAACAATGAAAACTTGCATGCAATAATTGCAAACCTGTTCGCAGCTTGTTAAAGCCATCAAAGCACCAGCCTAACATTTATGTAGTTTAATTCCTGTTAAGGATGGTGTCATTTTCGAAAAGTTTCATTTAAATTTGAAGATTTCTTATTGTATATTTAAATTTATTATCGAAATATTGCCGTATATTTAAATAGAGTTTAAATTGCTTTTTATACTACATTTGGCTTCAATTGGCCTGGCTTGGATTCAATTTAAATAGGAAATAAAAGTGATCGAGCATTGAGATAACCAAAACAATGTAAAGTGATACCAATGCGATATGTATTTTAGCCTGCGGAGTTGACAGGAAGTTCCGAGGAAGAACATTGGTCAAGACCAAGTCTTTGTAAATGATGACATCGACGTAAGCGTCCTTGCTATCATAAGCTGATTGTGTTTATCATCAAAAGTTTATTCGATGGTGTTTTCTGTTTTAAATAAAATTGATTAACGGTAAAAATCACCTGCACCCAAAGTATTTTGATCTAAAAAGCTCATCTATCCCAGAACAAATACTTGTGTTGAGAGTTTAGAACAAATATACTACGTATGTAAAGACCAATTAAGTCTAGTGTCGAGATAACCGCCTAAAAGCTTTACTGCTTCTGATTTATAAGCAAACTTGCTAGAACTTAATAACATACTGTTACTCTTTGCTTCGTTCAGTTTTAGATTATTAGCTGAAAACCAATCTTTCGCTTTACTAATTACCTCTTCATTTATGGCTTCACCACTTTGTAACATTGTAGTGTCATCTGCATAGAGAACACAACTACTGTTACTTATAGCTTGAGGTAGATCATTAATATATATTAAAAGAGTATCGGGCCAAGTACGGATCCCTGCGGTACACCAATAGATGTGGGAGTTGCACCGACTCCACATCGTTTACACTAACATACTGAACTGTCTGTGTTAGGTATGATGTTAGTAGCTGGACTGCTATAATATTCAAGTTTTTGCACCAATATTGTCCTATATTGACACAATCGAAAGACTTGCTAAGGTCACACATTATTGCTGTTGTATCAAGACCCTCGACTACGTCATCCAATAAAGTATACAAAGCTGTAATAGTTGAGTAATATTTTTTTGAAAACCAAATTGATTAGGAGAAAATAATTTTTTATTTTCAAAATAAGAAATTAATTTATTTTTAATGATCTTTTCGAAAACTTTACTTATTATGGGTACTATCGCAATTGGTCGGTAATTATCTAGGCAGCCCATATTTCCCTTTTTATGCATTGGAAGTACTTTAATAAATAATAATCTAATAAAACAAAATACTTTATTTACAAGCATAGACTACGAAAGAAAGATTGTTTAATACAAATTGTCGTTAACAGAACATAACAATATCTAGCGATTGATGTTTATTTATTCCATGATGGTTTTAGTTTTACTGAAAATGATTAATGGAATAAAGTAATTATTCAGATTAGAACTCGTAATGTGTTTTGCTGATAAAGCTGAATGGTTTTTATGTTTTTAAATTAAATTCAAAGTCTCCCACACTAATAAACATTGCCCTTTAATCTAATTAACTTACCTATGAGGAAACCAAATTTCTATTTTAAAGCTGTTTTTAGAGCTTGAATTTATTTTAAGATAAACAAACTGCAACATGAATAAACAGGACAACCGTTTTATTTCCCCGGTATCTCAAAATCAACAGTCATCTTCGTCAAGTCATTCTTAGCATTCTGCGGCATAGGGAAGCCGTGCTTTATTGACAAATTATTTCAAGTTCAACAAACTACAATCCTCAACATTATGCGACATAAGGAGAATGTCTAGGGGAGTACAGAACCAACCGGACTGAAAATTTGAACTTTTGTTCTATGAGTTTTTGTTAAAAATTGAAGTTTTCTTAACGTATAATATACGTTTGTAAGTTATTTAACTTAATTGCTTAATGCATTGATTTGAACGATATAATTTATATATGTCTAAATGTTTTTAGACTAAAATGTCTTACTGATCCACAGCGCAGAGTAGCGAGAGGAAAAAAGGTTAAACTAGATATTGCCAGCGGGAAATCAAATTAAAAATTTTAACCACTTTATAAACTCATTGTTTCAAATCAATAAAAGTTAAATTATAATAATTGCATTAAACTGATAAAATATTTCATGTTCATTTCGGTTTTATAATTTTATTTATTAAGACTGGTATATATTCGATCTTTTTCTCCGATATTTTTTTTAAATATAAAGAAATAAAACTTGTTTTTAAGAATTTGTTCTTAAATTTAAAAAAACTGTAATGTTTTTTATTTGGTGGGGGCTTCTGGGTTGCAAACCACCCGGCCCACCTTAAATCCCACCCTAATAGTGCCAACGGATTGTACACAGGTTTCACTTTGTATGTAGGTACTAACCTAACACCAACATAGGGCACTACAAATTGCTGTCAGAGCACACATAACCCCAAATGCTACCCTAAATTGCTCTATATATTTGTTTGTGGCATGCATTAAGTCCAGCCGTTTAAAATGTTTTAAGTTAAGTATCAAGTCAGCATTCTCATCTTTCCTCGAGTCTGCAACTTCCTGCATATCAGGTACATTTTCTGTTCTTTATCAAGCTTATCTCTAAAGTAATCGTATTAAGTAAACTACATACCTATAATGTAAAATGTATTTAATCAATTTAAATTTAAAAAAAAGTATCAGGTATGTACAATTTCATTAATGTCTATATAGTGGGATAAAACAGACTAAATCCAATTCAAGCCCTGATAGTAATCAATTATTTATAGAATTCTTTATTGTTGTTTTTTATTGCAGTACAATAAACCGCCATGAAACTTTAAAATTCTATTTTTCCATAAAACCATAACCTTATTTAAGTTTTTCAGTAAATCCCTCAATCTGCTTTCAGTAATTTTTTATAGAATTCAAAGAGCAAAATCACAATAAAATTTGATTTTTATTTATAAACCAAGCAACAACAAAGCTGTAAAGAGATAAAAAAGAGTAACGCATTTTGACAGCGGCCACCAAAACTGAAGCTTTTTTTATTTTTCAGTGGGATTCCGAAAGCTGAAAATGCCAACACAATACATCAAATTTAGTGGTTGGAAGTAACAAATGACAGTAATTCAAATAAGTTGGAAAAAATTATATGGCGTCAGTTTGAAGCGTTTGTTCCTAAACTATTCATGTGGCTATTATTTATTATTCATCAAGTCAAAAAAGCACATACTTATAAACAATTATTCCATTTTTTTTATTCTTATATAAGAATACTTAATGAGCCAAATAATATAAATAAAATTACAACTATCGACCTAAATTCCAGTTCAGTTCAAGATAATTAATTGCTTGGAACATTTTTCCCAAAGACGAAACTTCTCGAAAATAAATAACGTACGAGCGCAAAGCAACTGAACAATAATAATTTTAGTAGGTCTCAAGGCAGGACTAAACAGGACCCTTAGATACGTGACGCCAAAGTGAATTTTCGCAGAGCAATAAAATACCAGAGCCCATAAGAATAACCAAAAAATGCTAATTTCTAAGAGCAGAAAGTAAAGAATGAGTACTAGCACCCAGGAGTCTAGTAGCTTATCGCAGCCCTGAGGTGGTATTGATCCTTCGCGAATTCGAAACTCCAGACTTTCTGAATGGTGCGTCACGCCACCAGGACTACGTGATTCCCACTGAATAATACAGGAATTTCTGGTGTCGTTTCATTCATTCTTGAGTTTCGGTTTGCGAATGAAAGAATCTGTTTATATTTCGATATAACTGCCAAATCAGTACGAAAGATAACACTGGGCTCCATTTAGTTATCGGAAACTGTCAGAGCTTTCATTCATTCACTAGTTGACAAATTCCTGCTCCCTAACGCCTGTTCCTCCTCTCTTCTTGCAGTCACTTCACGTCCTTTCAAAATGAAAAAGGCACATTTACATTAATTTCCTACTCAAGTTTCCGAGTTAGCGTCAATGTCGTGGTGCTACTAAGCGTGTGGTTCTACGATAATAATCTCTATTCTGAATTTCACGCACCCTTTCATGACGAACAACTTTAAAAAATAAAGAAGGGGTAAGAAAACCTCTCTACACTTATTCATGTTAGTTCTATATTATGCAATAACTACATACAGGGCAGTTCGAAAAGGTCTGGATATCTTTAGCACAATAAATACAACGACAATCCCCCTGGGCCATCCGCAAAGGGAAATCGTAAAGCTTGAAAGAAGTCCCATGCAAGATGTATGAAGGTTTATACTAGAGAGAGCAAGGGTGGTGCTCTCGGAATCGAGAAATATGTAGGGAAATGTGAAGAAGTCTTTCCTTGAGAAAAGATCACTCGCTCGGACGCACAAATTTCTTGAAAAAGTAGAATACTCGACTAAAGCAAGTCAAATAAACAAAAGGGGTTACATTTCTGTTTAGGTATTTTTTACGATAAAAAAAATACATTTGTTGGTCAAGAAGGACGGGGAAAAGTAAATAGCTGTGATAAGGTTAAAAAATATTTACAGATCACAAAAGAAAAGTCATACATTCCCTATTGTATAACAATGCTAATGACGAAATGTAAATGTACGATAGGATATGTTTAAAACATAAGCTAACTTTTTTTTTGTTCATCTGGGATTTCATAAAAATGAAATATTAAATTTCAAGTTATTCAATTTTTATGTTTCTTGGTTAAAATAATATTTTTCCGGTGCTCGACAATGCTTACAAATTAAGTTAGATTAATCCAGTACATACAAAACAAACGACTTGGCTTTATAACACTTGGCTAATAACTTTCTTTTCCAGCGTCTATCGATTTAGCGATGTTAGATACTTTCATGATTCTTAATAACCAAATAATACATCTTGTAATTTATTTATTTTTTTTTATATTCATCAAATATTTCTGTTCTTAAGATTAGATTTTTAGATATTAGAATTTCCTGGTTCATTGTAGCGACTATTATCCCTTCTTTCAATAATCTGTAAAGAGAGGTCAGTTTGATATTTTTATTTAATCAATGCTCAAGAAAATAAATTTTGTCATTCCCTTTGTGGGAAGGTCATTGCTTACTAACTAACTATAACATCAGGTTTCGTTTAGCAAAACCGACACTTGGAAAAACTGAGGTTACTGATAATTGATATTTAAGACAAAACGACTAATAATATTGAGGTAAGAAAATACCAATGTATATGCAACTAGCAAAAAATCTATACAGAAATTTCGGTGTATTTGCAGTTGAAGAAATATCGAAGTATTTGCTACTACCTTAAAATAATCGCGATTGGGAGAAGTTAGAAGGTTTTTGGTCATCAACGATTTCTTTCTTGATTTTTTTTGTGTGGCGTTATCACGAGACCGAGATGACTTTTTTAAATTTATGCTGACTATGTTATTGATCACATGTCCGCGTCTGTGTTTTGCAGACCTAGGGTGTTGTGAATGCTATAATCTTTGAAATTCTCTGTTTAGTTATTATTTACGATTACATCTAATATACTTGAAAGCAGGAGCAAGCTGGTCAAGCATGAGTCAGTTTTTGCCAGCCGCTTCTACAACTTTGACAGTAACAAATCAAAATTTTGTACCGAATATATATTTTTTGAGTCCTCACATATATGAACAAATAAGAACCATGACGATGGCATTACGACTTGAATCTGCCCCCTGGGTCTCAGGTAGTGATGGGTAAATTCGCAGAATTTATTTTTTGGGGAATATTCCTGCAAATATATCTGGGAATATTCCCGAACTTTCCACTTTATCGGAATTTATATTTTAATTTAAAAAAAGTCCAATATACAGAAATTGTTCGAAAAAAAAGTTCAATTCACTACACGTCAATATACATCAAAGATAAATTTACATAAAACACGTTAAATTAACGCTAGAACCGGCCACGTGTTGGTAACAGGTCTCATAATAATAGTCCCTTTTATAGGCCATGGAGGCCCATTGGGATTCCAGCCGTTCGGTATTCAAGGGTGGTACAATGGCTAGCTTTACGCACCGACCGCCTATTATTACCCCAGGAAATGATTTCTCAGGTACTCATTTTCACAGGCTGAGTCGACCTGGAAGTCTTAGATATGTAAAAATTCCAATGTATCACTCCTGGGATTCGAACCCAGGACCTCAAGATTGGTAGTCAAGTGCCATACCCACTGAGCTACCATGACTTCTAACAGGTCTTAGCTTGCAAAATTGCATTAGGCAGTGTAGGCTTTGACGTGCGTTTACTTCCGTTTCACTTACTGGAGTATAAAAAATAAATTTCCATTTTTCGGGAATTTATCGGTGGTTTTTATAAATTCCCAATATAAATTTCCGGCGGGGAATATTCCTCACCGGGAATATTCCCGTCGCCCATTACTAGGTACCCCCTATCAGGTACCGAAAACAGAATAAAAGAAAAGGTTTCAGAACGTGCACTTTGGCATTGAGGAGATTCTAAAGAAACGTTAGGGGTAAACTTTTGGTTCGAACACTTATTATTATCCACGAAAAAATGTAATGTTCTATTGTTATTGTATTGCTTGATCTTTGAGCAGAATATAGTGTTAATGTTCTTCGAGAATAAACAAAAGTTTATGTTAAGCCTTACTTTTATTATCCAATAAGTTTGGAATGTCATAATTTTTATACAGGGTGTTTCACTGAAGTTCGGTATCATTTAAACAGGTACTAGTCAACATAAAATGCAACAAAAAAGTTTAATCTTTCATAATAAGCCAGAAAAAAAGGGTCGTGGTTATTGGTAAAACTTAGTTAAAACTAACTTGGAGTCTAAAAAACTTGGCATGTGTGACGTCATCGCCGTAGAGGAAATCCATTATCATGTTAAAACAAACCATTAAACCCGCAATTAAACATTTCCGCAGGAAATTCAAGATGGGCGAAAGAGCCCCGGAAGTCTTAGCAATCTGAAGTCTTAAAACCTTGGTCTCTTATGAACTTAAGAGTCTTCGAATAACTTGTAATCTTAGAAGCTGATAATCTCCTTCATAGTTTCGAAATCTCAGAATCCTAACTATGATGAAATCATAGGCTTAGACAGTTCATTTCTTTTTCGCCCAAAAAAAAGGTAAAATAAATGTGGGATTCCCATGGGCTAGGTTACAACAAACAGCTGAAAGATCTCAACAAGACTCTTTACAGGCAAATATAAGTGTTATACAAGATAATACAGGATAGAAGACCTACTTTTAATTTCTTTTGCGTTGAGAAATTATCAGTCTGATTTGGTATATCGTTATTTTGTAGGTTATGACGACTTCAGAGTCAAATATAAATCAATAGAGCAGTTAAAAGTTGTAACCGTTATCCACGACGACTAATTGAATCTAAAACGCAAAATATTAATAGTGATTATTGCAATGGTTGTTGCACTAGTAAGACTTTGTCTACTATTGTATATATTTAATTGTATGAAGAAGAAATAGTTTAGCAAAACAATTGAATTAGTTCTATATTATTAAAACAATAAAAAATTAATATTAAACTAAAACACCTTTGTCCTTCCCACAACCAAATTATATTAAAATTACTGAATAACAATGTTTTGTAAAATTATTATTATTTTTTTTTAGTTAATGCTGATCAAGTATAGACAGAATAAATTATGAATAAAGGTACGAGAATGTCAGTTTTGCCGTACAAGGAGTGTTACACGAAAATGATGTACCTGAACGTTTAACCAGCGAATCCACGAAATAATTGTTAAGAATAGATATACCAGAAAGTAAGGTTCATGTAATCAAATAATGAAGAAAAATCTTAAAATGTATCCATGCAATATGAAATCATTTCACAAGCTGTGGACACAAGGGTGGTTCACGTAAGATGACCCCTGTACCTCATTTTGTAAACTATAAAAGTTATGAAAAAAAAGTTAAATACCAAAGTTGAGTGATATGAAACCAATTTAAATTTTGAAAAAAAAAATTACATACAGAGTGAACCGGTTTGCTACGGCCATTATCTATCAAATTTTTGTACTTTAAATGGAACACCCTGTATATTTTTACGGCTTTCGGTTCCACACCTTTAACATATATATCAGAAGTGCACACAGTTTATAAATAAATTGGTTCTTTTTTAAATATTTTTTTAAGAATGCTATACATGTAGGTAGTACTTAAAAAATAAATTTACTTACTGCAACTTATATTTAACTAATTATAATAATACACGAAGCTTATAAATACCTAAGTTAACGGTTTTTATATACAAATTTATTGTTAAATATTATATCGTATAGTGTTCAATCCATTAAAACGAAGATGCAAATTTTTGAAAATAAGAATTTCATTTTTGTTTTAAATGAGACTCTCCGTATATTTTTATTTTATATGACTCAGTTCTTAAGTCTACCTAAATTATATAATAGTATATTTAAAAGCTGCACAGTTTCAAAGTTATCAGCGTTCCATAGTGTCTCGCTGTTTTAGAATCATTTATAAGAAATTAATCTTTTTTACTATTATATGATTTTTTAAGGTGGAAAGCCTAGATGAAACATTCTTATGATATTGAGACATTCATAATCAGGCTGATAAATTAATTTTAGAGAAATAGCAAAACAGTATAAAAAACGCTGATAACTTTTGAAACTGGATTCTTAGAAAAAAATAGAGAAACACTCAAAAGTGGCGCGGACTTCCAGTATATATGTTAGCCAAAAATTCTTATAATAAAGTGTAGAATCGAAAATCTTAAAAATATACAGTGTGTTCCATTTCAAATAAAAAGGATGATAGTAGCCGCAGCAAAACGACCCCCCCCCCCAAAAATGTTATGAAATTTAAATTTGTTTTATATCAACGAACTTTAGTATTTAACTTTTTCTCGTAACTCTTACAGTTCCCAAGATAAGGTACAAGGTCCCTCTTGCGTGGCCACCTTGTACAATGAAAGACAAATTAAATGAGACTCGTATAGGTATTCTAATTCAACTAAACCGACGAATTTGATGAAATTTGAAAATAAATTGCATTCCAACAATCACCTGTGCGCGCAGCTGATTTTTTAAGTACAGGGTGGCCAACGCAAGATGATCCTGTACCTTATCTTAGAAACTGTAAGAGTTACGAAAAAAAGTTAAATATCAAAGTTGAATGGTGTAAAACAAATTTTAGTTTTATAATAGTTTTGTATATACAGGGTGAGCTATATTTCTGTGGCTACTACCAACTTTTTTATTTTCAATGGAACACCCTGTATATTTTTATTGTTTTCGATTCTACACTTTATTTCAAGTATGTTTGCCTAATGTCTATATCGAAATTCTGCACAGTTTCTGAGCAAACTTAGTTTTTCTGTTTATTTTTTGAAAAATCCAAGTCTAAAAAAATAAATTTACATAGTGTAAGTTACATTTAAATGATTATAATAATACACGACGCTTACACACACCCTCACACCCCCCCCACACACTCACACACACACACACGCACACATACACACGCACGCACGCACACACACGCACACACACGCGCACGCACGCACGCACGCGATTATAATAATACACTACGCTTATATACGAGGGAAGATCAATATTTACGGTCCCTGATATAGAAAGAGAAAGAATTTTTAAAACATTATTTATTTATTTCTCAACATAATCTCCCTGGACTTCAATGCACTTGGTCCACCGATGTTCCAATGCTTCAATGCCTTTCAGGAAGAAGTTTTCCGGTTGCTCCTCAAACCAGCCATTTACTGCGGTCATAACTTCATTATCGTCTCCATATTTTTTTCCACGCAGGTTTTCCTTTAATTTTGGAAATAGATGGTAATCACTGGGTGCCAGGTCTGGTGAATATGGAGGGTGTTCTAGGATTTCAAAGCCAGCGTTCTGTATGGCAGCCATGACAATGCAGCTTTTGTGGACTGGAGCGTTGTCCTGATGGTACAAAATTTTGTGTGCCAACTTTCCTGGTCTTTTTCGGTCGATGCTTTCGCGCAATTTTGGAATTAACCCTGCATAATAAGAACCCGTTATTGTGTGTCCACGCTGCAAATAATCGATCATCAAAATTCCTTCTGCATCCCAGAACACTGTGGCCATAATCTTTCCAGCCGCCCGTTGAACTCGAAATTTGCGTGGAGGTGGAGAACCTCTGTGATGCCACTCCATACTTTGTCTTTTCGTCTCAGGATCAAAATGGTGCACCCATGTTTCATCCACAGTCACAAAGCGAGTGAGAAATTGCTTCCGATTGGCCTTCAGGTACTCCAAATTGGCTTCCGAATGCAGCACTCTAGAGCGTTTATGATCGACGGTCAGCATCTTTGGAACCCAACGCGCCGAAATTTTTCTGAGATCAAGAACATTTCTTAAAATATTTTCAACTGACCCATAAGAGATGTTCGTTATTTCCGCGATATGGCGAATAGTCAGTCTTCTATCTGCCATTACCATATCATGGATCAAATTGATGTTTTTGTCAACGGTGACACAGACTGGACGTCCCGCACCTTTCGCATATTCGCAAGTTGTTCTGCCTAATCTAAACTCACGAGACATATTTTTCACCACTTGGTAAGAAGGGGCAGAGTCCCCTAAAACGTCTGTCATATCCTTGTGAATTTCAGTAGGTGTTAATCCTTTTTTTTTGCAAATACTTTATCACCTTATCGACTTCACTTTTTTCCATTTTTAAAAATTGTCTGTTATCGACCAGCTTAATTATTAATAACTTTCAAAGAACAACACGCACCTACGCAAAACTTGACATAACAAATAATTAGTAATGACAGTTCTCATAGAAAAATGAGTGACGATATCATGCAAAGCCTACTATGTCAGGGACCGTAAATACTGATCTACCCTCGTATATCTAAATCCGCGTTTCTGCATAAATTGATTACTGAATAGTATACAGGGTGTTCAATCTGGTAGACCGAAAGTATAAATCTTTGAACTGGAAAACCTCAATTTTTTCAAATGAGACACTCTGTATATTTAAATTTTATGTAATTTAGTTTTTGATTCCCTACCATCTCATGTATATGTTCTGTCTAAAAGTGAATAGTTTCAAAGTTATCAGCGTTTTCCTGATTCTCTCGATATTTTCCCTGCTAATAATTTGGATGGGAAGATTTTCAGCGTTACAGAAGCAGCTCTCTCTACCCAATGGCTAATCATTGTTTCTGGTTACGAACTAGATTAACTATTGCCACTTTTATAAGTAATTGTTGCTTAACACTTTTTAATTATTAACTTTTTATAATTAATTTCATTGATAAAATAAATTATTAAATTGTTTAGAAGTTTAGTGATTTTTGTTAGCAAGTTTACCAATCTGAATTGATTATATGCTCTAAAAATGAAATGAAACCATTTTCTACTCTGAATGCTATAATTTTGAATCGAACTATAAATATATACAGTGCTATTTATTTACCATGCAATATAATGTAAACCGTATAATCGAGTGTGCTGTATAATTGGTTGCCTATGTGTGCATAATGGTCTGACTCAATTATTTTCAAATACAACATAGCGAAATACACATATTGCAATTTAATTTAATAGCGCTTTATGTATATGTATACTGTTTCACTGTAGTACCATTATGATAACCAAGAAGGCTATGTCTAACCATGAGAAACAAAAGATGTTTTCAATGATATTTATAAATTGCAACATTCGCTGGCATTATCCAGTTCACCACTTTTTTAAAATGCCGTTTTATAGTGTAGAAGAACGTTTACAACTCTATGAATGCTTTATTAGAAACAACAAAAGTCCACAATTGGCCTTAAGGGAGTACCACAGGCTATATCCGGAAAGAGGAGTGCCCACAAAAACAATATTCCCAAGAATAATACGGGACTTGGAAAACGGCGTTGTTGTTAATAAAAAAAGAAATTATCCAAACACAGTATTAACTGAAGAAAAGCAGCTGGACGTTCTCCTGTATTTTGAAGAAAATGATGAGTATTCCCAAAGGGATGCAGAACGAAACATCCCGAATATAAGTAGAAGCAGTATACAAAGAACGTTGAAGATGAATAATTACCATCCCTTTAATATCTTCCAGTGCAGCAGTTATCGGCGGCCGACATGAATGACAGAGCAACGTTTTGTGGAGTCTTGATGGATCGGCACTTTGAACACGACATTTTTAAAAAACCCTTTGGACCGACGAGGCAATTTTTAACACCGCGGGTATGTTTAACAGAAAAAATACCCACTACTGGTCGGCCAGCAATAAGCACCGTGTTAAGATGATTCAAAAACAAGGGCATCGAAGTGTTTATGTCTGGTGCGGTATAATTCAAGATCGAGTGATTGGGCCAATATTTTATAACAACATTCTTAACGGTCAAAGATATTTAGACTTGTTGGTTACTCAGATTGAACCTCTTATAAGTAATTTACCTGATGATATAAAAGAAGAGCTCATATTTCAACAGGATAGTGCACCATATCTTACCGTAGCGCCGGTCATTAATTAGATAAATGATCGATTCGCAACATGGATAGGCAGACATGGGACCATACCATGGCCTGCTAGAAGTCCTGACTTGACCCCTTTAGATTCTTTTCTATGGGGAGATTTGAAACAACAAGTATATAAAAATAGGCCAAATAACGTAGAAGACTTAAAACGGAAGATAAGAGAAGAAATTGACCGTATAAATCAAAGTGATGAAGTAAGAAACAGTATCCAGAGAATGGTCCTCCAATATACGACATGCATAGCAATGCAGGGAGGTTACGTCGAAAATATATTATAATCAATTGTTCACTAGTTTATGTTTTACTAATTTATGTTTTGTTCTTATCTGTTGCTGTTTGTTTCAAATAAAAATGTTTGAACATAAATCTTACAGTTATTGTTTAGCGTTTTAATAATAGCTCTTTAAAATATCTCATTCTGCATAAGTAAAAATCAGTTGAATCCTACTTTCCAAAAGGAAATCGGACAAACGACATTGACAAATTACAGTAGTTAATTACCGATACTTATTGAAATCGAAAGTAACTAACTATAGTCAATCTAATTATTAACCCGAAAAATGATAAGACAGTGGATAGAGCTGCTTCTGTAACGCTGAAAATCTTCCCATCCAAATTATCTGGGAAAATATTAAGAGAACAAGGAAAACGCAGATAACTTTGAAACTATTCACTTTTCGATAGAACATATACAGGGTTGCGATTATGTATGGAACCGGGTTCGTTCTGCTAAAACGGTTTGAGCTAGAATCCTGAAACTTTAAAGAGACTTAGGACTCAATAAAAACTACTTATTAAAATTTAAAAAAAAATTTTTGATCCATAAGTTTTCAAAATGCGAAGCCAACTTGATTTTTTTTAAATGGGAACATGGGTTAAATGGGACATCGTTTTTTTTTCATTTTTCATTTTTATTTTTTTTTCTGAAATTCTGTCAAACAAATCATCAAACCTATTATACCATTCAATTCGGAAAAAAATAACCTTTTAAACGATGTCCCATTTAACCCATGTTCCCATTTAAAAAAAATCAAGTTGGCTTTGCATTTTGAAAACTTATGGATCAAAAATTTTTTTTTTAATTTTAATAAGTAGTTTTTATTGAGTCCTAAGTCTCTTTAAAGTTTCAGGATTCTAGCTCAAACCGTTTTAGCAGAACGAACCCGGTTCCATACATAATCGCAACCCTGTATACATGAGGTGGTAGGGAATCAAAAACTAAATTACATAAAAATTAAATATACAGAGTGTCCCATTTGAAAAAAGTGAGGTTTTCCTGTTCAAAGATTAATACTTTTGGTCTACCAGATTGAACACCCTGTATACTATTCAGTAATCAATTTATGCAGAAACGCGGATTTAGATATATATAAGCGTCGTGTATTATTATAATCGTTTAAATGTAACTTGAACTATGTAAATTCATCTTTTTTTTAACTTGGATTTATAAAAAAACAGAAAAACCAAGTTTTCTCAGAAACTGTGCAGAATTTCGATATAGACATTAGGCAAACGTACTTGAAATAAAGTGTAGAATCGAAAAGTGTAAAAATATACAGGGTGTTCCATTAAAAATAAAAAAGTTGATAGTAACCACAGAAATATGACTCACCCTGTATATACAAAACTATAATAAAATTAAAATTTGTTTTACACCAACCAACTTTGGTATTTAACTTTTTTTCGTAACTCTTACAGTTTCTAAGATAAGGTACAGGATCATCTTGCGTGGGCCACCCTGTACCTATACGAGTCTCATTTAATTTGTCTTTCAGTTTACATTATCAGCATTGTCCCAATGGCCAAAAAGTTCAAAAATGGAAGTTTCTTGCTACAGGCCTTTTGATTCAGTTTGTGGAACGCGCCACCACGAGGAGGGAGAGGATGAAGATTTTTCAGATATCTGATTTTTTATGTGAACTAGAGTCTTGAGAGAAAATGCACCAGCACCTTGATACAAAGAGGAAAACTTTGGGAACCACTGACCTAGAGGTAGTAAACTATAAGTACTTTAAATGATAAATTAATGTTTTACTGCTTTTGCATAAATGATCAGCACGAGTTATGAGTTATTTGAAATCCATTCTCAGCATTACCCAGACTTAACAATGCGGACTAATGGAGGTCAGTTTAGGGATGCTTATGTAAAAAGAGTCTCCTCGTGTCTCACTTTTAGGGTTTTTGTGAACGGGCAGTTTCCTTGTCTCTCACTTTAAGGGTGCTGTTTAACGTGAGTTACTTTCTTCCTGTAGCTGTTGTAATAAGTTTCGAAATGGCTGATGAAATGAGTGAAGCGCCAGTGTTGGTTGCATCGGGAGTAATAGTCAAAATCATGTGAAATGTAAATTGAGAGAGCATGTAGCAAAAAACTGTCCATTTTTAGCTCTATTTCTATTATTATTATTAATAAACAAACCTCCAAAATGGACATCGTCCGTCATACACTTTTGCGAGCCTATAGCAAAAATGCCCATTTTTCAATTTTTGTAAGTTTGAGAGTTTTAATAAGGCCCTCATAAACTACAATAAATGTTATTGCAGCCAATTTCGCCTAAACTCATTTCCCATAAGAAAGTTTATCAGCTCCCATCTGATGGTTTACTCTTATGTAAAAGCCTGAGATATTTTGAATTAAATTATTCATTCTAATTAAGGTCATCTACAAACTTCATAAAACTCCGTTCGCTGTTATTTTAGCAAAATGTAATGCTTCTTTACCGAACGCCACCCACATTTTCCAATTTTCAATTTGCTGAGAGCATGGTGGGCGAATTATTTCTTTTCCTTTTTTAATTAAATCTTAAGATTTGTTGTATTGGAATAGATAGTAGATATGGACGAAGTTCTATTTAGAAATTTCCATTTGGCCAAAAAGGTTACTTTTTCCAAACTAATTAACTTTAAGGCTATCTTGACAAATAAAGAGACTTTGGGTTTCCTATGTATCTAGTACACATAATCTAATGTTTACCTACTTGCGTACATATATCTACGTAGAACATCCTATTACACCCCCATATTTGCTTTGTATAACACAATCTGTATATGTCGTGTGTTGTATGCTTACTTTTGCACCCACATAGAGTTTTCTCTTTGTAATAAGTTTGAAAATTAATATGTGTTTGCCTTTTAACAAAACAGCACAACAATTAATATCACAAAGAGAGAGAGAGAGTGAGATGAATTTAAGCCTTTTTTTCTACTTTCATAAGAAATGCAATAATAATAGAGATGCATCATTTCACGCAATATTTCAGGATCAATAAAATAGGAGTAGTAAGTTGCGTGTTGGAAAATTTTCTTTTTATTATATTTTTCATTCATGTAATTGGTTATTCAATTGAAAAATGGAATGAATAACTAGCTAAATGGGGCAAGCGCGTAAAGTTTATTTGGAAATGTGTGTAAATATCCGTAAACCAATTTGTGTTATCTAAAATTGTTAATAACTTTAAGTGCCGTAAAGTTAGCATCCAGACAAGGGGAACGTTTTTGTTGATTAAAAAGAGGAAAAACCAACTACTAAACAAACCAACAAGTAGAAAATAAACTATGTAGGCGGCAGCGCGTATTGGGGAGAAAATCCTGCAATATAGGAATAGAATAAACGTTCGATGGCGTGTAAAGGAGGGTAGAATTCCCATTAATTGTCGGTTAGTAAGATATTATTTTCAATTTATGGAGTTTACAAAATGTTAGCGATATTAGTAATTAATCCGCATTAATTAGTAATCCGAAATGGGACGCTCATTGCGTACAACTGATACAAATTTCGCAATACCTCCGATGATAGGGGATGTAACAATGGCTTTATGATCATACTACTCCATCTCACGTGGCTTAACGGAGTTAGTTTAACAAACCGCCCGCCCACACCTCCTTGAGGATCTGGCAATACATTAAAATCTTGAGTGTGAAATACTGTTTTGTTCAATCACCAACTTTTCTATCACTCACTACAAATAAACTTATTGAAAAGGATCAAAGTTGCACACCCTCCTTGAGTGAGGGGCAATCACACCAATTCAATTTCCGATTTTTTTTTCAAATAATCTTGTGAAAAACAATTGCATTTCGCTCGATACAAACCAAGTTACCAATCATAGCTTCAGGAGCACTCCGCTCCGCTACAGATTTGTAATCGAGCCACATTACCAAACATACAGGAAACCATCGACAAAAATGGCAGAATGAGGGTATTTAGTTCAAAGCTTTCTATAGGAAAGACCAAAATGGGAATAATAAAACACCAAGACAAAATAGTACATGACAAGAAAGCCATTGAACGATTCTACACAACTTACATACGAGAAGGGACCCAAAAACACCGGAATTTATTTATAAAAAATCGTTTATTTATTTTTACATGTTCACACTTCAAGTCACGTTCAGTCACCTTCACCTTCAAAGTACTCCCCGTTTGATGCAATACATCTATCGAGACGTTTTTTCCACTGCTCAAAACAGTTTTTAAACTCGTCGATTTTGATGCCTTTTAGTGCTTCTGCCGTTTTTTGTTTCGCCTCTTCGGCAAAACGTTTCCCTTTGTTGTCGCATGGGGCAAGATCGGGTGAATATGGTGGGTGGGGCACGGGGGTCATGCCGTTTTTAGTCAAAAACTGTTGAACACTCAGTGCGGTGTGGGCAGGTGCATTGTCATGGTGGAAGAATCAGTCACCTGTTTGCCACAAATCGGGACGTTTGACAGATAAAAACTTTGATTGACCGTTTGACCTGGAGGAACAAATTCCGAGTGCACAATCCCTCTCACATCAAAGAAACAGATGATCATTGTTTTCACACTTGTCGTGCTTTTTTGGGTCGTGGGGAAGTGGCAGTTTTCCATTGACTGGATTGCTGTTTCGTTTCGGGATCGTAGCCGTAGCACCAATATTCATCTCCAGTTATAATTTTGGAAAAGAAAATCAGGGTCAGCCTCCAACTGCTCTTTCAAAGCACGGCACGCAGCCAAGCGATTGTCTCTTTGTTCAGGTGTGAGCAAGCGAGGCACGAATTTTGCTGCAACTTGTTTCATGCCCAAATCTTCCGATAAAATCCGCTGACAAGAACTCCACGACACCCCAGTCAACTCCACAAGTACATCAATGGTCCGACGGCGGTCTTCCAAGGTCGCTTGACAAATTCTTACCACATTTTCTTCAGTTCGGCTGATCGAAGTACGCCCAGAACGAGGTTGATCGTCAATCGACATGTCGCCTCGTTTAAAACGGGAAAACCATTCGTGCACTTGTGTTTTACTCAGAGCAGCTTCCTTGTAAGCTGTCTGTAGCATAACAACCGTTTGTGCCGCATTTTTCCCCAACAGGAAACAAAATTTCACTGCTGCACGTTGTTCGTGTAAATCAGTCATCAAGAAATAGGCAAATGCGTTGAAAGAGTCTCCAAGAAAATTCACTGGAGCCGAACGCAGCCTCTCACAACAACGCCAGCTGGCACACTGATGCAGATGGGTCCCTAGAATACTCACCTAGTGGGGAAAGCCTGTACTATAAGGGGCCCATCTTTCAGAACACAATTCCGGTTGTTTGGGTCCCTCCCTCGTACATATATGCATCTGTCAACTGCAGGCCACAAAATACAAACATATTTCTAACGGTGAATCCTAAGAAATTAAAAAAAATTAGAAGAATAGCACTAAGCCAAATGGTAAAGCAACAGAAGCCTAGGAGAAGATCAAATCACTACCGATGTGCTTAACTTGGAGAAAATACAACAGAAGATGCTATAAAGACAGTGTCTGCCATAAAGTTGGATCCATATGGGAATTTTTCTAATATTCTGCTTGGGAAAAATTTTGTGGAGCAATCATTTCTGCTTCCAAAAACACTTGAAATACGCCATGTCAAAGTTGACAGATGACATTATGTATCTGTCAAATTCACCATTGTCATTTTCATAAATTCATTTTCTAAAATCGGCGAAAAATGACCTTATTTATTAAAATATGAAAAAAATTTATTAAGAAAAAATGTTTCTTATGGCATTTTACATTCATATACTGAGTTTCTTTCTATACTGATTCTTGAGTTCTGAGTACGAGATATTCCGACAGAAGGAAAATTTTGTTTTTTAACATTTTCTGATACACCCCGGTAACTGATTATTTTTAAATCATTAAAATCGCTTTAAATGAGTAGAAAGGCAACAATTGCATAGCATATTTTGCTAATAATATTGGATGGTGTAGGTATTTTTGACAAATATTCAAATTATCAAGAAAAAATGAAAGGTTCTGGATTATTTTCCAATTTTATTTTTTTTTATTAAGCCATGCTTGAATAATACAGGAATTGTTGTAATCATAATTTAAACAACTTAATACTAAACTACTACTTAAAAACTTAATAAAAAGAGATGAATAGAGTTATGCTTAATTTCTTGGAAATTGGAAAAGAGTCCATTTTGATTTTTGATAATTTTAATATTCGTCAAAAATACCTACATCATCCAATATTATTAGACAAACTCTTTTAAAGAGTTTTTAATGATTTCCAAATAATTAGTTACCGGGGTATATCAAAAAATGTTAAAAAACAAAATTTTCCTTCTGCCGGAATATTTCGTTCAAACGTATCTGAACGTAAAATGTCATTAGAAACACATTTTCTTAATAAATAAGGTCATTTTTCGCCTATTTTAAAAAACAATGGCGAATTTGACACACACCTAATGTCACCTGTCGACTTTGGTATGACGTATTTCAAGTATTCTTGGAAGCAGATGTGATTGCCCCACGAAATTTTTTTCTAAGCAGAATATTAAAAACAATTCCCATATGGATCCAACTTTATGGCAGACACTGTATGAAGGCAAAGTTCCAAAAGACTGTCACAATTCTGAAGTTGTACTACTATAAAAAGGAGGTAGAACCAACATCCAGAACTATCGACCCATTTCTGTACTATCTCACCTGTATAAAGATATTGGCCAACCGTTTGACAGCAAAGCTAGACTCGTCGAGAAAATCGGCTTCAGGAAAGGTTACAATACTCTCGACCATCTCTACACTGTACGCATACTCATAGAAAAATGTGCAGGGTGATTCGTTATATTCTGAGCACCGAACCCACGACAACCCAAAGAACATGGGCGGATGATATACGAACCACGACAGAAAGAAAATGGGTAAAGACTGCCCAAGACAGGGAGAAATGAAGAAACCTTCATCCAGTGGATAGACAATAGTTGAAGAATAAAAATAATTGGGTTGTGTATTTCATTAAAAACGACTAATGTTAATTATGTCGAAAATGACTTTCACTCCCACTTTACTTATCACCTTGGTCGTTAACTTATACCGCTTGAAGACTCGCAAAATAGTAACCAACCGTTCGAATCGCGAAAGTTGAACTGAAAGCAAATCAGTACAAATGGACCAATTTGTTTCAGTCCAAAACATCTTTTTTCTTTAAAGTTTGAACAGTTCATTCATCAAGAACTGAAAATAGATCGGTCTGCGCAAAGTAATAAAGGTTTTTAATCTCATAAACGACATATCAATACTTTGAAACAGTCTTGCGCACGATTCCGTCGAGTCAAAAGATACTGTGGACATTTCGCCATGATGATATCGACGTTTTGCAAATATCGATCTGTCTTACCCACGAACCAGGATCGACTTTTCTGCAGTTTCCTTAGCTGTAACACAAATGTGGATTTGTGCTATACCATCTGCAAGTCGGCTGCAGCCGCACGATGGGCCAGCATAATAATAATCGCACCTCCCTCTCGCCCAAGCTTTATAGTTTCTGGTGTCTGGTTTCCAGGTTATGGGTAGTGGTAGTTATTATTATTACATATTGTACCTTTACAGATAATTTCGATTTCGTTGTAGGCCTGCGTTGGGCCTATTATTGATACGTGCTCAAAAACCATAGTGAAAATACCCAAATACCCTTAGTGATAACAGATTTTTGACTGGCACTCAGGCGGGTAGAAGAATGAGTCTTATTTCAAATCTTTTGGATATAAACTCTATCAAGTTTTAGGCAGAATACAGAATTCCATTAGCAATGTCTGAACCAGATTTGATTATAATAAAATTAGAGACAAAGATTCTGTTTTTTTTCTTTAATTCACTTATGACATTGACTCGACTTTCGGTGACGAACAATAGTCTGCGGATCAACAAACGCAGTTATCTTCTAGAAATAGCCTCTCTATTGTTGTACTTTCAACATGTACTTTCTCATTTTTCAATTTACTTTTATTCAAGATTCGTTTTTTATCAAGACATCTTTGGAGCAATGCATTCATTCCAAAAAGAGTTTTTCAACTGCCAAGATTGTTCTAAAAACTAAATTGTGGGTCACTATTATTTTCCTAGAGTTTTTGTCGCGACCATGAATGATCTTCAAAAACACTTCTGACTGTAAACAACAACAAGACTGTGAAAAGAAGAACGCAATACGTTCGCTCGTTTCTACGCGCCGCATAATGTTGCAAACGCTTGAGTTGGGGATCCATTCTAGCATCACTGCTTCTTCGGAATGAATGTTTATTTTGACCATTCTTGTGGTATGATTCCTGTTCTGCATTTTAAAAGTTTCCTAAGATCTGTTATGTTTTGTATATCTATTATTTTAAGGATTTCTGGTACACCAGCAACCTTTACATATTATTTGAAGTACTTAAGCGCATATCTCACTACTTCCGCAGTTATCAATGGTCTGCCTATTTTTTTCTTATTTCATCAATATAGGTCTGTTTTGGTGTCCATAAACTCGTTAACCTTTTTCCGCAAGTTAAACAAATAGTACTTTTACTCTCCTCACTGATAGTACTCAGAAACTTCTCAGCTTTGTCAACCATTCAACCTCTCTGTATTTATTGTTCTTCTTTAGACCCATCAGTCTAAAATATCTCCTATCATTCATACTTGCTTAGGAGTTGTAGGAGTGTACTGGTTACCAACATGTTTTACTTCCTTCTAATAGGGCTTGTTTGATGGCTTACTAAGTTCAATTAGCATATCGATCCTTCATTAACATTCCTTTCTTTCTTCTTTTTGAGAGATACAGGTACTAGTGGATTGTGATCTGATCCAACGTCCGCTCCAGCATAGGCTTTAACTGAGGGCAGAATTTCTATATCCCTTATTAATTAGGATCAACTGTATTTCTGCTATAATGTTGTGTAGTTTTCCTAGATGGCACATACATTTAAGTCCCATTTCTAATTTTCATTGGGCAGCCGGGAATTTTTCCCACCGGAGTGCCATTACTTGCCATATTCACCATTTCCATACTTTGCATACCTACATATTATCAATTTTGGGGCACAAAGTAACCGTCTATCAAAGATTTACATACAAGCTTTCTCTTATACTTATCACGTGAATAACCAATTAATCAACAATTCCGCAACCTGACAATTAACCTTAATTACCTAATAGAATCATTAACTCGTCAAATCACAAAACGGAAAATTAATTTAAGAAAACAAACTTTTCAAGCCAATCAGCACGATGCGATCTAATTAAGAGATATTCTACTATAAATTATAACACTGTTAACAAGAAAAACATAAAGTGTCATCGCCAGCCAATTTATTTCTCGAACTCAATCCCACTGTGCGATGCTTTATAATACACCTTAGTGTAGAAACTCGCAACACGAACATACAAAATAGAGGTGTAGAGTTAGTTACCTGTAACTTTTAATTACCAAACGTTGGCAATAAATTTTCATTATTTTGCAATGTACTATCATGAAGTTCGCGCGAACTGTAAAAGGATTCACAGGAACCACGATAAAATCGGCGGTCGAAACATTTACAAAAGAGGGTTGCTGTGGGCTGTTGGTTAAAGGTTATTTATTCAAGTAAATTTAGAAACAACAGTGGTGAGGAGAGCACTGGTTTTGATTACATTTATTTTATAGCATTAAAAAATTTTGAGATGGTGGGAAAAGTGGAGGAGTGTACAGGTTAGAGCTTTTACAGGTGAATTAAACATGAAAACGGAAAAATAAGATCATAAAAACAAAAACATCTGAAGAGGCAATTATTCACACAACAACAAAGTATTCTTTTTGAGTGAAACAGAAAAAGCTTTTCATTCTTGAAATTTAACTTGATAAAAAACCTTTTAAAATTCATTACTGAAAAAAAAACAAAGTTTCAGAATGGGAAGATATTAAAGTTTAATGGAGTTTTAGTGAAATTCTCAGCAACAATAGAAAAATAATAAAAGCAGATATTAATCCAAGGAAGAAATATAGAATTGGCTGAAACATCTTACATAAAAAGAAAAGAATAATACATTATTTGCATTTTTCTATAGAAGGTTTTTCTTGTTCTAGATATTTTCTCTTTAGCTACGACAGATAGTAGTGATTATAAAAATAATTTAAAAAAAAAGATAGATTGCTTTCAGGATATTCTGGGATGTGCCTATTAACGCACTGTTGATTTAGACCGAATATTTTCAGTTTATATAAAAATACATCTTTCAGGAGTTTATTAGTTTCAGAATAACACTAACTTTTTAATACACACATCTCTGAATAAAAAGTGTTATGAAAAAGTCAACCGCACTAATTCAATTAATTTAAGGCAGTGGTTCTGAATTAGTGTTCCGCGGAACATCCATGGCCAAAACATAAAATGATTTATTTTTGTGGGTGCAAAATGCAGTTGTATTTAAACAAATATTTAAAAATACAGACAATGTAAATTTTGTGGTATCCAGTTGAAACCAAGTCAACACTTGCACGAATAAAATTTACTTCTCACGTATTGATTCATCTCGCTTCAATCACGTATTCTTTAAAATCTAGCTGAATATTATTTAAAAAATGAGCAAGGTATTAGTTTACAGGCAATAAAATGGGATACAAATGAAACCTAATCTACATTTTTTATGATTTTATTTTGAATAATTATTCTCGTATACTGCATCAAGTTTCTTTGAATTTCAAAAACAGAGTGCTTTCAAGTCATTATTCTTATTTTGTTAAATTAATGCTTCAAATGTTAGATTTAATAGTTCTGTGTGCCTTTTTATAAAAAAGCGATAACTTCGTCTAATTTCCTAAAACTAAAAAAAAAACAAATTAAGAGTTTTTGTCACGAATTTTGTCAGACAGTTTTATTGCTTCAAATATTAGGTTAAGTTTAGTTCTGTGTACTTTTTTATAAAATAAAAGAGATAATTGAATGTAATTTTATTATTGGTGATGCAGGTTGTCATACTTGAGTTTAATTGGTTAAATTCATATAGCCCCTCCTAAAATTTAAAAAAACGAGTTTTTTGTCACGAATTTTGTAAGACAGTTTTATTGCTTCAAATCAGTAGTGTTATAGCAAAACATGTTATCTGTCACTTTTGTGATTTTACAAAAGAAGTAAAAACAATTTTGTATTTATAATTGTGAATGCAGATTAGCATGTATCAATAGTACATAGTGATTTTCAAAAGTAACTAAAGTAAAAGTAACTACACCCTTTGATCAACTTAAAGTATACCTTATTTGTGGCCATTTAATGCCAAAAAGTGCATTTAAAAAAAATGCAGATAGCATGTGTTGACATAACACTACTGAAATGTTAGGTTGACAGTTATGTGTACCTTTTTATAAAATAAAAGAGATAACTTCGTCTACTTTTATTATTATTGGTGATGCAGTTTGTCATACTTAAGCTTGATCGGTTAAATTCATATAGGCCCTCCGAAAAACTTTTAAAAATGAATTTAGAGTTTACCCTTTCGAAGTAAGGAAAAGATAGTCTGGTTTAGTCCAGTAGACGGGTAAGTTCACGCCAATTGCGGAGACAGTCTCGTAGTGGAAGTATATCTACCCGTTGAATTTGTTTCGGGATAGATTTTTAGTTTTATGTGGCGCAAGTGCGAATTTACCGTTTGTCGAGTTTTATGGTTTAAATCGTTTATTTGGGGAAAATAAATATTATGATAAATTACGTGCGTTTGATAAATTAAACCGATTTGACACTGTTATTTAAATTAAGAGAAAGGTAAAACATGTTCTACTGAAACGACTCGACAACTTGTCTTGATTGAGTCGTCATTTATTAAAAGTTAAAGCGTTCTTTTAACAACTTTCCCACCTAATAAGAAATGCAAACTATTGCAGATTCGGCATTTGTTTCACAACAAATTAACTTCCACGGTTTCAGTAGCAAGTGTCGATAAAAACTCAAGTGTGAATTGTTTTGATATTAGTTTCGAATACCGTACAATTATATTTTCTTTTCAATCTCTTACATCGACGGAAAATCGATCCGTGAAACATGAAGCACTAATCTTAGACTAAGTACTATAATCACTAGTACCACACTAAATAACGTAGTCTGGTATGTCCATCCACTTTCTAAGGTGTTATTAAAAGTTAATGTTTATTTGGTGTCGTTATAATGTATAGAGGAGTCCATCAATCGGAAACCGCCACCGTGTACTCCCTAAGTTCCTATTAGAAGTTTTAAGCCACATATCAATTATTATTAAGCAGAAAATATACAATTCAAACAGGTCATATAGGCTCTTTTAGATTTTTACTTACCCTTTGGAGTATAACACTGTGCAAAATTTGAAAAAATCAAAAAAGGCGAGCTACAGCTCATTGAATCACTTGACAGGAGTAAGTACCTGTAATGCCCATAGTGAGGCTGCGGGAAATCCTAAAATCATGGGGGGTGTGATAGGTATCAAACGTGGTGCATATTCTTGCTCTCTTGCATATTTCTGCCCCCCCCCCCTAACGCCCTCAACCAAGTGTGGGGCGTATTGTTACTCTGAATGCATGAAATCCGCATTGTTGATACCGGGTGCCCCATTATATTTGGCCCTTTTTAAACCTATATAACTTTTGGACTAATTGAGGTAATGGAATGCGGTTTTCACCAGTCTTCGACTTTTTCTGAGTATGCGTTTTTTATCCACTTCCGGTTTTACCGAAGATGTGATAGTGTATCTTCAGAGATAGGGCAACTTTGTGGTTTCAAATGAAGTATCCTGTATATTTTTTCACAGTTGAAAAGCCTATTGTTTCCCTCGCAACATACAGGGTGTTCTATTTGAAATCACCAAGTAGTTGCACTATCACCGAAAATACGCTATGTCCTGTCCGGTTAAACCCGAAGTGGATTAAAAAAGATGGATACTCAGAAAAAGCTAAAAAATAAAAAGACTGGTGAAAACCGCATTTCATTGTCTCAATTAGACCAAAAGTTAAATAGGTTTAAAAAGAGTTAAAATATAACGGGGCACCCGGTATAACCTTGAACTCATGCTGATCATTAGTTTAGCCAACGTGTTTCGAGAGATGTGGGTGGTACTCTTTTCTATATACCTGAACTGTTATAGACTAGTTAACAGAAGAACATCGACAGTTCGTGCTGACTGATAAAGTTTTATTAAGTTTTTCATATCTATGTATTAAGATGCACTTTTTCGCGATAGAAATAAATAACAAATTGTTGTTAGCAGAATATAAGAATTCTCCGGTTAGCCGAACAAGAGATAATTTTCTTTTTGACAGATCTATTTTTGTTGTTATATTAATCTAAAATAATTATTCTGAAATTTCTTTACATAGTAGACTCATCCGAAAACGAATGGTTATCATATTCCAGAATCTGGAGATCCAAAATATTAAACTTGTTTATCCCTAAAATATGAAACGGAGGGAATCTCCAAAATCCTTAGCGAGATAATTTAAGTCTTCTTGTTAACAAGTTCGTTTAGTGATAGGGATATACGAGAGAGAGCTATAGCAGACCTAAATTTATTATGTTCCTTCCTGTGCATAGTCCCTAAATGTTGATTTAATCAATTTAAATGAGGTCGTTGATGATCTTACGAAATTGCACCGTCACCACCTTTTCTCCCCCTCCTCTTTTCCCCCTTCATCATTCGCAAATCGAATATCAACAGATCACCTGTAACCACTTTAGGTCTAAATAACTTGGTAATGTAATCTCATTTCCATGTTCTCGTTACTTATAAGCCGTGGTTTACCGGTTTACTCCAAAAGCCCCTGCTTTAATCAAAATCTGCTTTGCAAACTCTATTCCTGACGGGTTTGTTCCTCATCTTGGAAAGAAGAGTTCTAATTAAAAAATCAAGATGGTAATAACGAAATGCTCACTAACTCTGTAATTTTCTTAATGAATTTCAACCATACGAAAAGTTGGCTATATTATAAGAATTCTTGATTAAAGAGGTTACAATCAGAAAAATATTCTACTCGTAGCACTATCTTCAAATGAAGTAGTAGATAGGGATTCCTCCATATCATTTTCTTTTTTCTTTTCACTTTACTATTCATTCCTATGTAAGAATTTAAATTTATCCTGGGGTTTCCTTATTTCAAGGCGATCAACTTGTCTTTTTTGTGAAATAATTTTCTTCGGAAAAATAGATTTAGAAACGAGGGAGATGTGGTACGAATTTTAAATTTCGTATGCAGATGGACTACTACGGTCGCGATCTATAATAATTCTCCCCCCCCCCTTCACTCACTACGTTATGCCAAATAAGACTAAAATAAATGTTCTCGAATAATTTATTCTTTGTTGGATTTGCGGCCTGAATTGCTGTAATCTAGACTCCGCGGAGCGTTTTAGGTTATTAATTTATCAATCTAAGATTCTAAATTGAATTTCTAAAGAAAAATATTTTAATTTGCCAAAATCTAAAGAGGAGAATTAAAACGAAAATTCGTCGATAAAGTACGATCTTTTTATTTCAGAATCAAAATTCAATTTCTGTCTGTGTTGTTATTGCCAAGAGACTTCTTTTTACCTGCATGAATTTGTAATATGCTCAGGTTTAAAAATGGGGAAAAGTGATAAAAATCCTTATTATAAATTTCCATTAAGAAACTTCCTGTGAAAAACCCGATTTATATTCATTAATATTCTACTCGGCTAAAACGTCGTCTGTTGGTACGTTTAATTTTTCGTCCCAGTTATGTAATGGTGCACTACTTTTCAATATGAAGCATTTCTTTACGTCTACAGGCTTTTGTTGACGTTCTAGAGCGTTTCTTCTATTATAGATTTTTTTTTGAACGCTTAGCATTCATCAAAATAATAAACACAGTTTAAGCATTTTCTATGCTCTATACTTATAATAAAGTATAGAATCGAAAATTGTAAAAATATACAGGATGTTCCATTTAAAATAAAAAATGTAGTAGTAGCCGTAAAGCAAAACGACTCACCCTGTATACAGGGTGATTCAAAATAACTGATATCCTTTAAATGGTAGGTAGAGGGGAGGCAGTAGAGCTAATTTACCTTGACAAGTATAGGTCAAACAAAAACGAAGTTTTCCAGAAAATTAATTTTAAGGTTTTATTGAATTTTGGACCCGGTCCTGACCTTGGATCCTTTTGAATGAAGGTAAATTAGCTCCACTACCTCCCCTCTACCTACAATTTAAAAGATTAACTTTATTTCTAAATCACCCTGTATAGAATTAATAAAGGATACTGAAGCATACAAATTCATGAATTTTTGGATCCGGTCCTGACCTTGGATCCTTTTGGATCCAAAATTTATTAAACTTTAAAATTCATTTTCTGGAAAACTATTCGTTTTTCACCTATACTTGTCAAGGTAAATTAGCTGCCTGTAAATGGTACTGCCTCCCATCTACCTACCATTTAAAGGATATCAGCTATTTCTGAATCACCCTGTATACAAAAAAGTTATGAAATTTAAATCTTGTTTTATACCAAACAACTTTAGTATTCAACTTTTTTCATAACGCTTAGTTTTCAAGATAAGGTACAGGGGGCCAACTTGCGCGAGCCACTCTGCACAAAAATGGAAATTTTGTCCATGTAGGTATTCATTTTTGCCCTTATAACTTATAACTGATAGAAATAAGATAAAGGAGTAAAACAAAAACTATTGTGCATTTTTTAAATGTTGGGTCACATGCACTTTAAAATGAAAATTAAGTTTTTCTACTTTGAATTTTTAAAAAACATATGATTAGGAATTTTGATAAAATTAGACATAGAGTTTGATATTTTTTAGATATGAGTGCCAAATTTCAACTTGGGATCTCAATTATTACTAAATTATTGCAACAAAGCAGAAATGTTCAACAATTTAACATAAATATTCTTTTCAATATTAAGAAAATTAAAATTTTGTTTTATGAATCCTCTCGACTTGACATCCCTCACCTTACCCCAACCCCGACTTATTTAACCAACCCCCACCCGACCATCCTCTCTCCCGATCTTTAGATGAAAAAACTTATATTTATATAAGATTTCCATCAAGCCGTTATCCCTAGCACAAAATGTCGCTGAGCCTTTTTGTCCTCTTTGGCCCCTCCTAAGAGATGTCAAAGATATGCAATTCTGTCTAGATTTTTTTCCAAAAATCTTAATCATACGTTTTTAAGAAAAAAAAATCAAGGTCAAATACTTCAGGGGCCAAAATAAAGAACTTTTTCACCTTAAAGCCCAACAGATGCACTTTAAAACAATTTATGTTTCATTTCAAAGGTTATAAATGAAAACGTAAACGCCAACATGGTCAAAATCTCTCATTTATGTACCACCTTAGAAGGGAGTAACGCAAGTGGTTAAAATATAACATTTTAGATTTTTACTTATATTTAGGAGTATAACAAGACTTGAAAAAATCAACGAGGGTGATGTTCAAAATACTTTACCTACTCACCCGTTACCAAAAATAAATTTGATTTAATACTACCACAAATCTCCAAAAGAGTACATTTGGGTTTTTCATGGAACAAGTTTCAGAGAAAAATTCATATCATCTTGTAAAAGGTAGTATTAATTGCATTACATCATCAAATTACCAGAAAGCAAAAGTACAATTGCATAAAATCCTTTTTTCCAGCTGGTTGGATGACTATTATCGTGAAAGCTACTAGACTCTGGTCCAGCTGCGTTCCTCTGTTTTCAGACTCAGATCAAAGTTCTCCGTCTTCTACTATTTGCATTTGTATGAAGCCTTTAGAAAAACTTTTTAAGTAAACTAAGCCTTATCAGACCACAATTAGCTTTTGCTTACTACTTTGGTATATTATTCGAAAAATATACCGGGTAGCTCACGTGAGATCACCCTGTACCTTTATCTTGGAAACTGTAAAAGTTACGAAAAAAAATAATTAAATACCAAAGTTGGTTAGTATAAGACAAATTTTAATTTTTGAATACTTTTGTATATACAGGATGAGTAATTTTGCTACGGCTATTATTAACTTTTTTATTTTAAATGAAACACCCTGTATATCGTTTTCGATTCTACACTTTATTTTAGGTATTTTTAATTAATACATATACGGCGATATTCTGCACAGTTTCAGTTTTCCAGATTTTTATTTTAAAATGTAACTTTAATAAATTTACAACACGCCAACAAGTTATATTTAATTAATTGTAATAAAATACATGACGCTTATAAATATCTAAATCAGCATTTTTTTTAAATTTAATGTTAAATAATGTACAGAGACTTCAATCCAGTATTTAGACTAAACATACAAATCTTTGAACATGAAAATCTCAATTTTTTTTAAATGGGGCACCCTTTGTATTTATATTTTATATGATTCAGCTCTTGAGTGCCTGTCAATTCATATATGTATTTTCTATTTCAAAAATAAACATTTTCAAACTTATCACTGTTATCAGCGTGTCTACGCTGTCTCGTTATTTTATTAATTTATTATTTATAATTTATTTTTTTATTATTAATATTTTCTTTATTATACGAAGTTTTAAGATTGAAGATGTAGATTATCAAAGTTATGTTGTTGGAGCATTTATGATTAGACTGATAAATTAATTTTAGAAAAAATAAATGTACAAGGTGTTCCATTTATAAAAATTAGATTTTTACGTTCGAGAATCTGTATCTTTCAGTATTTTGTATATAGGGGATTTGAACACCCTGTATAGTATTCAACAATAAATTTATGAATAAATGTTGACTCAGCAATTTATAAGCGTGGTGTATTATTATAATAATTAGTAAATGTAACTTGCAGTATATAAATTTTTACGAAATATTGCGTTCTCAAAGAAAAAAATAAAAAATGATACTAGCTGTAGCGAAACGACTCATCCTGTATATGGGACGTTACATGTCAACTGGGCCACCTGAATACCCAAAAATTAAAGCTACGAAAAAAATATTCTAGGGTGTCAGTGTTTTTCGTTGAAACGTTATCTTTCAAATGCAATGTGGCCCTTGAAAAATGGCGGTTCAAGATAGCCGCCAGAACACAAACTAGGAGAATTTTTTTTTAAATTGCAAAAATAAGTTAGAAATAGATCATAATACAACCAAAGTGTATTATTGAGTGTATAATTAATCCTGAATGTTACACCATATTTTTTGTTTTTCCAATGCCTAAAGCCGAAAATTACATGGATTTCAAAAAGTTCAAATACAAAGGTCAGGGATATCATTTTTGCCGTATTTTGACTAGCTGAACACGATCCCGTAGTCAAAATTTGCCCTGGATCATTCAATATAGCGTAAAAAGCTAATTTTGAGAGAAAATTGACCGAAAAATGAACCAAAATTGATTTTTCCCCATCCAGACGTAGTTTAATTTTTTTTTTCGATTTTCGACTTAACTTAATGTCTGAAAATGCTCATACATTTATAATTACTACCTAATTAATACCTAACCTAATAACTTTAAGCCTAACGTAGCTTTAGACTTGAAGCTCTTAGCCTAAGAACTTTAAATCTAACATGACCTAAGGCGTCAGGGTTCAATCCTAACTACTTTAAACCTAACATAGCCTAAGCATCAGGACCAACCTAATAACTTTAAACCTAACATATCCTAAGTAGTTAAGCCCCAAACCTAACAACCTAATTAGGTTAGGTATTAATTATAAATGTATGACGTATTGAATGGTCAAGAGCAATGCAGGTGAAAGAGTTTTCAGCACATTAGATTACGTCGAAAACGCTACGTCTGGATGGGAAAAAATCAATTTTATCTTCAAGCGGTTGAAAATCGTGCCTTTGTATATCTCCATAGAAACGATTGAAGTGGCTCATTTTTGTAAGCGGAGTTGAAAACACTTCAAATGCTAGGACTTGAAATGTCCATAGGCGGCTCGACCGAGTAAAATATAAAATCGTTTGAAGTATTTCACACGTTAATATTGCGACGTACATGTCAATACTTACACGAATTATTCAATAACTAAAAATGATCCTTATTAGTTATTACGAAGCCTCGAAAAAAACGGAATAACGAAATTATATCACCCAATATTTAATCGGTGAAACACGAGTCTCCCATGTGTCAGATGTCAAAATCAAAAATTGCAAGAACGCAAGGTGGCTGTCCAACGTTGACAGGTGATAAGTTCTAATCGTTTTCTGTGCCCGAATAGAAGGTAAATTCTTGAAAATTTGGATTGTTTATACTTATAATCTTTGTTATATTTAGCAAATAACTGGAGTTATGTCGGATGCCGATGAAAACGAAATGCCTTGCACCCCCCCAGAATTGACGCGGATCGCAGCAAATTCTTTGCAGGATCTGATCCCACCAAAGTCCAGAAAAGTGTATGATTTTACCTATCGGCGTTTTTTGAAATGGGCTGAACAACATGAAGCTTCACATTACTCTGAAAACGTATTGTTGGCATACTTCAACCATTTGTCAAACAATGAAAACCTGAAGAGTTCAACACTTTGGAGTCAATATTCAATGTTAAAGGCGGAATTAAATATTAACCACAATATTCAACTTGCAAGCTATACTAAACTAATTGCTTTTTTAAAAAGGAAAAATTCCGGATACAAACCAAAGAAATCGAAAATTCTATCAAAACAACAAGTAGATAACTTTCTACACAATGCTCCTAATGAAACGTATCTGGCTACAAAGGTAAAATTTCTGAGTTCCCTACAGGAAGAATTATAAATTATCATTTTAGGTGATACTAGGTGTGTCGGGCGCTTGTCGATGTGATGAAATCACCAATTTGACAATGGAAAGTATCGAAGATTTGGGCTCTGCTATCTTAGTAAAAATTCATGATACTAAAAATTATAAATCGCGATCATTCACCATTTTGGGAGAGTTTTACCTGGACATTTGCAGAAAGTACATCTCCGTTCGAAAGGATGTAGATATAAAGAGATTTCTGGTCAAATACCATAACGGTAAATGCGCAAAAATGGTTATGGGGAAACATAAGATAGCATCTGCTCCAAGAGAAATAGCCTCTTTTCTAAAACTTCCCAACTGTAATGAATATACAGGTCACTGTCTTCGACGCACATCAGCTACTTTGTTAGTGGACAATGGTGGTGATATTTCTGCCCTAAAAAGGCTTGGCGGTTGGCGCTCAACGGCGGTCGCGGAGGGATACATAGAAGACTCCATAGAAAATAAAAAACAAACCGCAATGAAAATCTTAGCGCCAATAAATAATATCAACAAACCTAGTACATTATCAGATACGTCAGATAACATTGCAGACTTTACTAATACTAATCAAACTTCAGGTACTAATTATAATATTCCATCTTCATGTAATTTTGAGCACTGTAAATTTGAACACTGCAATTTCACTGTGAATGCATCAAAATAAATGAGTTTATGTTTGAATTTTCGTTTTTTGTGATCCGCTTGAAGATAAAATAGTATATATCATTCAGAGTAGAAGGTCTTTTTGTGCTTTGCCCAGTTGCCGGCCTCGACTTCGTCTCGGCCTTCAATTTCTGGCCTCAGCACAAAAAGACTCACTTCTACTCTTAATGATATAATCTACTATTGGTATTGTATCTAACGGTGAATATTCCAGGATAAAAAATGATTAGTAAACGAGGAATAAGGTGGAGGTGCATATGGAAAGTTTTTATATTTCTCTGATAAGCTTGCTTTCAAAACCCGAAAAGATACAGAAAAGTCTTTTCAGCTCAGAGAGTTCGGCAGTTGAGCTATCCACATCCGTATAATGTTATCGACGAGAAACAATATAAACGAAAGTCTAGTTAAAACAAAAGTACAAACTCCTAAAACACTTTGAGGACAGTAGTAAAAGTGAGGACGAAGACTTTGTTGGCCAGATACCTTAACATGACCACCAGCAAACGTCCAAAAAACCGCAACTAATGCCATTCGACGCCACCTACTGCCGTCAACATCACGACATCACCTGGAATAACGGATTTCTCAGCTCCATTATGTGATTATGTCAACCAAGACCTGTCTTTACCTTAAAGTGATTTAGATACTGCGAATATGGACGAAAGTTTCGTCAGCCAAGTAATCATTACCACCGGTGAAGAATCGAAAAGCGACAAATATCTATATCTAAATGACTTTGTGTAGGCACTTAAATAGTCAGTAAATAAATAATTAACGTAAATAATACTTATATGTAAAAATAATCGAATGGATACAAGATGTTACTAAATCAACAAGAGCAAGACAGGCTAGCCCTTACTCTGTTTTCCGTTTTTTCAAAGTAATTAACGTAATATGATAATGCTTTAATACCATACATAAATGTATAGAATATGAGTACAATCACCGATTTTAATAATGTATGGAGACTGACTCAGCTGTAAAACGTTTTATGACAAAATGTAAAAACAGTAATGAACTTCGATTTTCGACAACAAGCTCTTGTATTTTACCGCAATGTTATAAAATTAAATGTGTATGTAGGTATAAATTAATTTAAGTGTAGACTAATGTTGTAACAAGGATAGCCATAGAAGTTCTCGCCCTAATAATACTCCACACATATTAAATTATCTTAAAGGGGCAAATTCTGTATTTCGTTACGCTATTATCATTATTATTTAATACTATAATAGTCTTTGTGAGAATATTCTATAACACCTTACATAAACACGCAATTGTTTAGTTAAAGTCGGGAGAAATGCTACTTCAAACACTATATTAAACAAAAGACCCTTTTCTCCTATATGATAGTGTATATCTGTCTCCCTTTTCTTAAACTATACCAGCCTAACAAGTAACAACCTTGCCCTATTTAGAATTAAAATAGTAACTATACTATAAATATGTAGATAACGCTGCTTAAAATACGAATACATATTTCTATGAATATCTTTAACAGAATACAAAATGCGTTTTGTTTGTTTCCCTAACACTATTCGATCAAAGACAACTTGGACCTGATAATTTTTGAACATTTTTGAAGTTAAGAACTTTTTAAGAACACTCTTTCGAGTGTGATTAACAGATTTTCAATTAGCGTAAAGCTCATCTTGCATGCCTGAATGAGAGCCTTATAACGAAATTTGGTAATAAAGAAGTTGAACTTTGTAAATCTCGAGTGAAAGAACTCATAGTTCGGATTATTTCAGTTTATTAATAGAAAACCAATATCTAACACGTGATTTATCTTGTAATTGCCGGGTGAAAGACCACGTGGTATAGATTAAAGTATGCTTTTGGAAAAGTGTATTGTCAGTTTAATATTTATATTTAATTTTATTCTGAAAACTTTTAAGAATAGATGGAGATGCATTAACAAACTCTGTTAAAAAAAATAAAGATTTCTCAGAAATCCACTTTATTGCGAAATACAAGCGTTTCTTTGTTATCCTTATAAGAGAGAACTTTTTGGCAATTTAAAATTTAATTCATCTGAAGATGCCGCCCAATTCAACTCTTCAAATCAAGCATCATTAAAGTCGCAAATTGAATAACAGCCCGCTTAAAGTATAAATAGCTACAATAATAAAAGAAAAACTCACTTTCATCACTCTGCGGCGCCGAGAGGATGGCACTGTGTTTTTTCTTAACCTCTTCCACATTTGCTTGGATTTTATCTATCATCTCCCGTATCTCCTCCACCTGAAAACAAAATAAAATGTATTTTTATAGATCTTGTATCGTTTTTTTTTAAATGTTTTATTTATAATTTCACCCCAACCAATATAAAAGTGTTCATAATAACGTTTTATTGGAAAATACAGAAGATCTACTATAAATCACACCGGTGGGAGTTCTACCGTGATAATCCGAATATCACAATATCCACAAATCCAACACGGTTTGTGAAGTGGTCGTCAAAATAATAATCCCTGCACAATAAAAATATATTTGATGTTTGCAACAAACAATAAACCCGAAATCGACACAGAATTTGTTAAAATAAAAAAGCGATGATTATAGTGTAACAAGTTTAAAACGACATGGTTAGGGAAAAATTGTCAAAATTCACTTTTGATATTTTAAAGTAACAGCAGCGTTTGAAAATCAATACTTCAACCAAGTCGGGGGGGTTTGAAGGAATTATTGTTATTAACCCATTTTGTTACATATCTTTCCATTCAGATAGCAATCGAATGACGTTTATGTGGTAAGGCGTAGGACAGTAATAATTTCTGGTTTAAATGCCATATTGCTGAATGAAAAGCTATTTTACTTCTCCAAAAGGAAATCGTTATATGCATAAATTTTCGTCTCCTATATCATAAAATTTCTTTTCAATAAATGGACTTTTTTTTTAATAGTACGATTGATTGCCCTACTAACTAGACAACAATTATCAATAGTCTTTTCTACATATCTTAAATATTAAATCAAATATATATATATATATACAATTTTTCTATTTTCTTGTAGGCGCTCTAACCAAGTGCGCTACCAAGGCGACTTGCGACTAATGTAAATCGATTAACGATTTAAATGAAATAAATAAAGATTAGTAAAAGTTTCACAGTTTTATTAAAATACAACCTGACAATATTGTTTCGACAGCTATGCTGTCATTATCAAAGGTAATATAATTATAAACAAACACGTCGCAAAAGTAGATACAAAAATAGGTAACTAGATAAAAATAATAATAATAATAATCAGAATTAAATATCTAATACTTCCAGTAACGGAGAATTACTGAGCTCAAGTTGTTCATTCATTAAAGGTACCCTGAGTTTGTGTTTGTATATCTCAAAGGCTTCTATAATGTCTAATTTCAAATAGAAAATTCAAATAGATTGTGTGCGTTAATCTGGATATTTAGGTCTAGAAAGTTTATAGCCCTGTTTTGTTCTGTTTCTAGTGTAAGATTTATGTTAGGGTGGATACTGTTAATAAGAATTAAAAATTCATTGATAACCTCAAAAGAACTGTCAAAACAAGCTAAAATGTCATCAACATAACGAAACCAGAAGATAATATGTTTAGAGAGGTTTAATTCAAATATTCGATCTTCGAACTTGTCCATAAATATGTTAGCTAATAGAGGACTTAGAGAATTACCCATAGGTAAACCATCCTTTTGTAAATAAATTATGTTATTAAAAGTGAAATAATTTTGACTTATACAAAGGTCAAATAATTGAATTAACTCTAACCTTTTAACTAATTCTATATTACTAATGATCAAGAAACTATCTAATAAAGGAATACATTATTGTGGGGGTATTCTGGAGAACATGTTGCAAATATCAAAACTAACAAGTTTTGAATGTGGTGGAACATGTATGTTTTGCAGCTTATCTACTAATTCTAATGAATTTCTAACAGAGTATTTCGATTTGTAACCTATCGTGTTAATAATCTGGTTCAGTTTTTTGGATAAAATGTTATGAGGTGCATTGATGTATGATACAACTGGTCTTATTGACATATTCTGTTTATGTGTTTTGACTAGTCCAAATAGTTTAGGTGGTTGTTGGTTTTTATTAATGATTTGTTGCTTTTCTAATTCTGAAAAGCAGATATTGCAGTTTTCTAAACCTTGTTTTATTTCTTTTTGGAATTTTGTGGTTGGGTTTTTGTTTAAAGTTTCTAAATTTTCTTTATTAATAAATTCATTAACATTTTGTATGTAAATATCTTTTGAAAGAATTACCAAAGTGTTACCTTTATCTGCTTTAACAGAAATTAGATTGTTCTCTGTTAGAAATTCATTAGAATTAGTAGATAAGCTGCAAAACATACATCTTCCACCACATTCAAAACTTGTTAGTTTTGATATTTGCAACATGTTCTCCAGAATACCCCCACAAGAATGTATTCCTTTATTAGATAGTTTCTTGATCAATAGTAATATAGAATTAGTTAAAAGGTTAGAGTTAATTCAATTATTTGACCTTTGTATAAGTCAAAATTATTTCACTTTTAATAACATAATTTATTTACAAAAGGATGGTTTACCTATGGGTAATTCTCTAAGTCCTCTATTAGCTAACATATTTATGGACAAGTTCGAAGATTGAATATTTGAATTAAACCTCTCTAAACATATTATCTTCTGGTTTCTTTATGTTGATGACATTTTAGCTTGTTTTGACAGTTCTTTTGAGGTTATCAATGAATTTTTAATTCTTATTAACAGTATCCACCCTAACATAAATTTTACACTAGAAACAGAACAAAACAGGGCTATAAACTTTCTAGACTTAAATATCCAGATTAACGCACACAATCTATTTGAATTTTCAATATACAGAAAACCAACACAAACAGAAATAACAATACCAAATGAACCTTGTCACCATAATACACATAAAATAGCAGCCTACAGATCATTAGTACACAGAGCTTTAACTATTCCACTAACAAAATCAGATGTTACAAAGAGATATCAACCATTAAACAACTAGCACATGCAAATCATTACAATCCGAACATGATTGACACTTTAATTAAACAAAAAGATTATAGGTTAGCTATCAAAAGAATATATCCCATTGACAATCAAACAGAAGACACAAACAAATTACATATCTATACCATATTTTGGCAAAATATCAGAAAAAATTGCACATATACTAAGAAAAACCAACAATTATAAAATAACATTTAAAACCAACACTAACACTTGTTCATTTTTATTTAATGCTAAAGACAGAACACATGATATCATGAAATCGGGCATTTACCGTTTAAATTGTTCTTTTTGTAGTTCGGTATATATTGGACAAACACTTCGAAATTTTGACATAAGATATAAAGAACACGTACGTCATTACAAAAATAAACATCCTGAAAAATCTAATTACGCCAAACACCTTTTAGAACAAAATCACACAATGACTCCTCAAAATAATATTAAATTCCTACATTTTTGTAATAAAAAACGCAAATTAGACATTTTAGAAGCCTTTGAGATATACAAACACAAACTCAGGGTACCTTTAATGAATGAACAACTTGAGCTCAGTAATTCTCCGTTACTGGAAGTATTAGATATTTAATTCTGATTATTATTATTTTATCTAGTTACCTATTTTTGTATCTACCTTAGTGACGTGTTTGTTTATAATTATATTACCTTTGATAATGACAGCATAGCTGTCGAAACAATATTGTCAGGTTGTATTTTAATAAAACTGTGAAACTTTTACTAATCTTTATTTATTTCATGATTATGGAGTTCCGCAAAGTAAGGGTGGAAACAATAAACGATTTAAATAATTAAAAATTAATCTTGACCTTATCCTATCGTTAAATATATTTTTTTATTTTATCTATTTTTGGGAGAAGTAGTAGTGAAACATCCCTCATGGAACCGATTACTATGATCATTTAACCGACCATATTAGAATTTACACGAATCTAGGGGATATAGCGTTCCAAATTGAGTAACACTTATTACCAGGAGTGAATGTTAAACAAGAAATAGACACAGAAATAAATAAACTGAAAATTGTGGTAAGCAACATCTGAAGGTAAGCAAGAACATCAAGATGAATCTTTTAGGCTTACCAGTTTTTTATAGTTTACTCGAGATGTTTAATATAATTCTTGATAATGTTTTCTTTCTTTTATGGTTATCGAAAGAATTATGTCATACGTTGTGGGTTGGTTTTCCGTAAACGTCCTCCTCTACATCTAGCCTCAGCACATGTAGAACCCAACTAATATTTTTCAATTGGAAATATAATATACAAGAAACCAAACAACTCTATAAAAATCAAAAAGTATAGAAAGTATTTAATTTTACTCAAGTTAAAATTCATGTTAAAGGCTTTTGTTTATAATCTTTTGTAAAAGTTCTTTATAGAAATGCAATGCAAAAATTAGATATGAATGCACATTATAGATGTTGACATAATATATCGAAGAACAAGATCTTAGGGACATAGGTGTTAAACAAGTAACCGTTTTATTTACAGTAAAGCAAATATTCATTAGGTTAGCTGCTTGCCTAACAACGAATGGTAACCTCTTTTACAATTGTTTATGTTAACATAAATTGTATAACACTAAAATAAATAACTGTGTATTTATATACTGGTATAAATATTACTAATTTTTGTGTTTAATTAAACGCAAACGTCTTAGTTGATTAACCCATGTCTTGATCACACAAGTGTAGTGTATTACTTGTTCATTTTTATTATTTAGTAGTAAATACGCCAAACACTGTACAATACTCAGGTCTAACATTTTTATATAAGTTTTGTATTTACAAGTTTATAATTTGTTTTCTTTGCCTTATAAAGGCTGCTCTCTCTGTTGTACATTTAAATTCATTATACACAGTGTCTCAGCGATCACAAGTTCAACAAAAGAAATCTTGTTTATTCTTGATTTTACGAGAAATTCATTTTCTGGAAAAGTTTTTGCATATCTCAAATTCTCTAACAATTATAACTAAAATCTAATAATAACAATCCAAAATCGACCATACATCTCTTTAAATCACTTCTGTCCACCAAAAAGGTCAACTAACCCCGTGGGGAACGGACCAAAGTGAACAGGTAAAATCAGTGATCTGATCCGTTTGATCTGAATCGTTCAAGTAAAGGTGAGTTTGATAATTGTTTCTTAAGACACCTTTCAGTCTGATAATATTAACCGAGAAATATTCTGCGAGATCTATTACTGTATACATTTGGGGCAATAAAGGGCCTATCAGTTTCGCAAGTTAGTTCATAAAGTTCTTTTTAAATTACTTACTTTCGGAATTATATTTTGCATCGAACTTCCAAGTTACCTCTTTATCATTATAAGTTTATAACATTATGGCATTTACATTAAATGGATAGAAGCCTCAATTTTCAAGACTTTAGACCAAGACCTATTATCTACATCCATTTATTCTAAAGAACTTTATTCCTTACTTTATTTGGCTTCCAATAGTAGCTTATTAATGTTTGGGTATTTAATTATGTATATAACTAGAACCATTTATGCTGTAATACCGCTGCTAGCTTTACGGATGTCAAACAATTTCTACTCAACATCGGTACCGTCAAATTAACGCGCGGACGAGTAGTTGAGTAGTAAAAAACAGCACGTAAATAGTACATTATCCTACATATATTGTTTGCCATTAAAATAAAAGATGAATCAGGTCCTTTACCTCTCCTCCACTTTATCCCTTTGCCTTTCCATTTCTTCCTACACTTATAAAAAACTTTGTGCTGGATTACTATAATTATTATTTCCTTCCTTTTAAATGTTTAAAACTATTATAAAATTTGTAATTAATACACATAAATGTATACAATTCGTCAGAACTCGAGTTGTCACCATTACCTAATGCGTGTATGGCAGTGAAAAATACTAGGAACGTTTTATGTAAAATAAGGAAGGATCCGTTCCATTTTTACACTTGCGTTGACCGCTACATCATTTCGTGATAGTTGATACTTTATGGCATCGAAGTACCTATCGCACCGCTAGTTCATTTTCTACACTACTGCTTAATAAAGAAATGTAAAAAATATTTTTGTTTTCAAATTTTTGACTTTAACGCAATTAATTATTATTCTATCAATTATTTTAAATTAAGAATCAATTCGAAATACAGAATGTAAACTTCCGGAAGCATTCCTTATTCAAAAACAAAAAGTAATTCAGGAATAAATAAAATTAAACTAAATGAAATCAAAAATGAAAATTCTAGAATAAATAATAAAGAAGATTTAATTATAATTTTATAATAATCAGGCTAAATAATAAATTACGATATTTAAAACTTTTCCTAAACTTTAAAGGTGTTCAGACAGACTCCCCCTTCTACCACTGACCTGACCTAGCCTCTCATAAAAAAATTTGACAGTGTGTTAACTATACTTTATTATTCGACCAAAAATATGATTTGCTAGCTAAATTTATTTCGTGCTGGTTTTGACTTTCTGATGAAACCTTACCTCATGATATATTTCGTTCTTTTTTCCTACAAGTAAAGCATCAGTCGTCTTCAAGTCATGATCATTTACATATAAAAAAATTAAAATTTTCAGAAAACCAAACCAGCATTTAATAGATTTAATAGATATGTATGACAATATGTTGCAGTACGCGGTTACTTTGACATTAAAATCAGAACTGACACGAAATAACTGTTTACAATCGAATGCGTTAAGTCGAATTTTCCAACCCGACAACCTTCTTAGTTGGAGTGTTGTACAATAACTTAACGCATGAGAACTGTATAAAATTTTTTGGCCAGCAAGTCTTAAATAATATTTTTTGTAAAATAAATAAAAACTTAAACATGGTCTGGTCTGATAGCCATGTTTAAATTTAATCAAATGAATAAAATAAATAAATAAAATTCTCTTCTTGTCGACATTTGGCAATGAATGACCATGGCCTACTAGATTAATATCCACTACGTTCCTAAATGGCCGTGTCATTCGGAAATTCGCGGTAATAACGGTAGTGACATCGTTGGTTAGTTTTTTGAACTATAGATAAATCAAATTGACAAACAATGACATGCAACGACATAATAAATAAAATAATATTATAAAATTGGTGTTTAGGTTAAGTTTTAATAATAAAAAGTACATGAGCAAACCATAAAGCTAGGTAACAACGGAAAAGGAGAGCAGTAAGTAGGTACCTAAGTAAAATTTTGATAATTTATATTTTTAACACTTTCCTGCTGATGGGTTTGTGTTCTAAAAATTTCCGTTTTAGCGAATTTGTTTTTTCTAGGCAGATGTTGTTGAGTGCAGGTTTTGCAGTAAGAATAATAATTAATCTGCATAACTCTATCTTGTGCAATAAACAAGTAAATAATACATTTTTCATTAAAAATGGCTGGATTAAATCAATAAACTGCCCACATGTTTTTTCGAAACTCAAAGCAGGTAACACTTGCTGTACGATGTCAGCGATTCGTTTAATAAGCCCTACAAATAGTTCGTTGGGATAGGTCAAGGCTCCATGATCTTGAAGAGTGATTAATCTTAAAAGAGGTCCTGGCACAGTTGTCGACAACAATGGTGATACACAATTATCACAAAAACTCTAGAATTAGAATGGTTTTTGCACAGAACAGAACGTTCAGAGAAGTTTCTCACTAGTTAAAAATGTGTTAATAAATTTATGTATGTTTAAAAATGATGTTTGATTTACCAGGAATAATATGTTTCAAACAGTTTAACCATTTAAATCGAATCCTTCGGTCAACGGGGACTTCAAAGAAGGGAGATTTTTTATTTTTGCATATTATGCAGCTCTTCCCCATTCTGCCTTTGAAGTCAGAGCCAAAATATGACAATAAAAATTATAGACTTCAAAACTGACAAATTTGCGACAAAAATTATAATCTCTGGCGCCACCGTTCTTACCATTGCTAACCTCACTTTTTCCGAATGACACGGCCATTTAGGAACGTAGTGGATATTAATCTAGTAGGCCATGGAATGACATTTGCAGTTTTCAAAAGTACAATAGATGGCGGTGTAGCGATTTAAATCTTAAATTTCTTTTTTCTGTGACGGGAAAAAAACTTGACATTTCATCTCTGTTGACAGGTAATAAAATATGACTTTTCACGAAATTACTTTTTTCCCCGGGAAAAAAGTGAGTACTTTTTTCCCGGATATTTATACATAGATATAGATAGGAAGATGTTTGATTTTAGAATATTTTATTGAACATACATAAGTTACATTTCCTTTATATCAAAAGAACAATTATTGAATGTGCATTGCGTGAATGACATGTTATTCGGCACAACAGAAGAATTTTCTTGTGTTGAAATGATATTTTTCCCTGACATGGACACAACTGCTGTTGATGTACCTGGTTGCAAATCTGGTGTTATTTTAGAACTGCCACACGTTCTGAACACTTTATTAGCAATTTCTGTTCTGTGTGCCACCGATTCATCAACATACCCTTCAGCAACCGTTGATGACTTCCAACCGCCATGTTTCTTCAGTGTCATCAAGTCTCCCCCAGATTCAACTAACAGTGTGGCAGACGATCTCCGAAATGAATGGCCTGTGTATGAGGTAGCATTTTCAAGTTGAAGATAATTAGCTACTGTTTCAGGTACCTTATAAAACATATTTCTACCCACAACCTGATTTATACATTTTCCTTTGCGATATGCATAAAACAGGCGGCGATCTTTTGCTGCTGCTGGACGGAGGGCTATGTACATTCGGTAATATTTAATATATTCTTCAGTAACAACAAATCTCCTATTGACATCATTCTTTGTTTGCTTCAGTTTCACAATTAATAACTTTCCCGAATCTTCAATATCATCTAATGTTACCTGGCTGATTTCACAAATTCGACAAGCTCCTGCAATCCCAAATACAACAACAACCTTGGCCATCAAAAAATCTTCATCGGGTGCATTATTTAAAAAATCACTAATTTGTGTACTCGTAAAAATCGCAGCTTTCTTGGGCGTGTAACCTTTTCCATTTTGTTTTAGAAATGTAATTAGTTTCAAATATTTTGAAATGTCTACATCATGATTGGATCGTAACATACTTTTAACCATTGAATAATTCGACCACACTGTTGATGGCTTTTGTAGTTGTGTCATTTCCGAAAAATAAGCCAATAACACTGTCTCCGAGAAAGAACTGCATGTCTTTTTCATTCTCCAGTCCATAAATCTTGAATACGCGGTTTCGTAAATTTTCTGCGATTTTGCTGGCAATAATTTTTGTGACGCTACTTGCGCTGCTTCTACCAACTCAGGTGGAGTCAGAGAAAACCCGGAATCATACATTTTTTATATCTATATTATTCTAAACAACTAATGAACAATTATTACTGAGTTCGCAATTTCTGAATCAAATAACAGAATTAAATTGACAGATATGTCTTTGATTACTTTGAAGGTTTCCTTAACAACGCAAGTCCAATTGTCGCTATAACTACAACAGCTTACTAGTTTAAAAGTTTCAATTTCATATCGAAAACATTCTTATATTGTAATAGTTCTTTTAATATTAAATCGTCGTTTTTCCCGTCACAGAAAAAAATAGTGTATTATACACGGGAAAATATTAGATTTTAGCTCTCGGTTTTTTGTCTCCCTCCGCTACGCGTCGGGAGACAACACAACCTCGAGCTAAAATCTAATACTTTTTTCCCTTGTATAATAAATAACTATTATTAAAACGAGAACTACATATTTTTGAAAACATTTTAGGTAACAAGTATATTTTTACATAAACTTAATTATGACAACGATAACCTTTTCTTGAATATCTCTAATCGTCCAATTTCGTTTTGTGATTTTACCGCATTTGTAGGTAATATTTAACAGAATAGTAATAAATTTATGGCGTTTATGACCCAAAAAGATCGAAAAATTTTGTTTTCATTTCTGTATTATTCTTTATTAAGTGCGGTATGTACTCCGATGTCATAAAGCATGGACTCATGTCATCTCATCTCATTCTCACTTTAGTAGCTGCATTCGGTAATGGTGACAACTCGAGTTTTGACTAACTGTATGTACATACATCTATTTCGATGTTGAGTAGAAATCGCTTGTATTATTAAAAACTCACAGGGGTACACGGATTTTTCTGTGTTATCTTAATTTATAGATTTACACATCAAAAATTAAAATTTGCTGATACATTTTTTGGGTGTGAATTAATTAATTAAATTTTCAAAACTAAGTAACGATAAGATTAATTTAATTGACATGTTTACGTGTTCTAGGTATATTATATCAGTTCAGTTTCGGAAATATTTCGTTAAAATCCATGTGCAATTAACAAAGATATCAATTTACAAATAACTATTTGGTATTTTCTGTTTTTGTAGAATATTTAGAAAATCGCCGGTAGCAACCTCTAGCAATCAACATTAATCTCTAATTTTATTTTATTTTTTTAGTCTCCTCTAATATTTATTCATTATGGAATGGTATAAAAAGGTGCACCATTGAAATTTTTTGAACCGCCCTATTATTCATTTATAAAACGTTTCAATTTTACTAAAAATTTCTCTTTTACTCCACTACTTTAAGGAAAATTCATTTATCTTTCAAAGCAGGAATCTGAATAAAGCGGAATAATAATCATATCCTGCGCAACTTTGAAGATTTTGTCCATGGTAGGCAATAAACAGAAAATTAATTCTCTATTCTAACTACTACTGAAATATGAAATATTAAAACAGGTAACAATAGGTCCATTTAATTGCATAAGTTTTCCTTATCCCTTAGAGAACGAATAGAAATTATTATTTATTAAGAGAATAAAACTCACAATGGAACGGCCATACCGGAAGTTTTTATAGGATGAATGTTTAATAGGATGAATAGGTGATTGTGACTTTGACTAAGATAATAATTTGATTATTAATTTAACGAAATACTGTACTATGTTCAGATTAAAAGAGTGGCAATATATTTTTAAATATCATTCATTTCTTTTTCTTTGTCGTTCATACTTCAATATACTATTGTGGACTTGTTCCACTTGTTTATCAATTAGACTTTTTGATCATAGTAAGTAAAATAAATTTGATTAGTTCTAGAAAAAGACTAAAATATCTCGGTTTGTTGAGGTTCAATTTTTGATTTTTCATATTCTTGATTCACTTGATTAAATAGATTACATAATTAAGTTAATATAAAGTAATTGCAATTTGGCAAGAGTTTTAAGTTAAATACTAAGTTAAGATACATGTTTTATTTAACCTTGTTATGAATTTCTTAAAAGTTTAATTACTACCAATTTATTAATGTTAATAAAGGTTCATTTAAATTTTATCAATCATGTAACACTGTTTCGTTATTTTTTAATAACTATTTAAATTCACAAATATTCACAAAAATTACTATAATTTGCCGTAGAATACTATGGCACAGTCGAGACACTACAATCTATTGCGGTAGGATTTTAGAAAATTTTACTTCTCTTTTGCATAACTATCAACAACAAAATTATCCAATAACAAGCAACCTGTCCATAAGGAATACATTTTAACTTATATCAATCTCTGTATATTATTTAATGCATTTATGGTTATATTGTTCAGTTTTTATAACTGACCTTTTGTCTATATACTTTATATCTGCCTACTGTTGCGTTAAATACACTTTCTCAACTACACAGTAAAAAATCAGCTCCGTAAGGATTATTTTCTCTCTATATTAATTAACTGTATATAAATTAAATATTCAATATAATAGTTTTCTACTTTAAAAGTATAACAAAATCCACTCTAATTTATTTTTTTAGAGGAGAAAAACCGTTAAAAAATGATCCAAATTGGTAAAAAATATTTGTTAGTATTCATGTTACTCTAGTTAGAGTAAATAAAACGAATTGGCACCAATATACACTTGACAGTGTATTTGACAAGAGAAGCGTATGCGCAATAACGACACTAACAAGAAATGGCGACAATTAGCTGTCTGCTATATTTGACTTCGACTAGTTATCACTGATAAAACTTTGCAATTTCGAAATTTACTAAAATGGTGGAAATTTAAAAATTTTACATATCTTTATAGTATATTAAGTATCAAGAACAGTAAGGACAGTTTACCGATCGACGACAATGTTTGGCGACTGAGCGAAGCGAAGTCGCCAATATTGGAGGAGATCGGTAAACTCCTTACTGTTCGAGATGCTTATACTATTTTTTGTACGATCACTATGAATACAAAGGTATTAACTAAGGAAATATCCCGAAGATGGTAAAAAAATAGATTTAAGATAATTTATTTTTGCCCTGTATATCCACCAAATATTAAGTAGGTTTTGTCGTTACCATGGATACGTTTGTAATTTTATTTTTGAATGTCACGATATTTTTGTCGTTACCATGGATACGTTTGTAATTACTATTATTTTTTAATGTTACTATATTTGTCAAATTTGTGAGAAGGACTGAGAACGAATATAATTAGGATATTGAAAATGCCTAAGCAAATTGAAATAAAAAACATTCATTTTTTTAATAGTCCAATTATTTAGAAAATAATGATTTTTTCGCGATCGCGAAAGAAACATCTAAAGATCATGCATTTATTCTATAAATTACATATAATTTACTTACCGTTCTGTTTTTGACAGAACTGAACGGTAAGTAATTACTTACCGACGCGTTTTTGCTTAGCAACCAGTAAATATAACCTACTGTTCTAAAACCAAGTATGGTAAACAATTTGAAATAGCATGGTCGTACAAAAAATAACTTAATGTAGCGGTACAATTTAAAACGTAATTAACAACCCAGGGTGGCCAGCAAGAGTGGTACTTGAAATATCATTTTTCCCGGTTTTCTCCTTCAATAATTTACGCATAGGTACCCATATTGATGATCAAATTATTTATTTAGAATTAATAATAACGGAACATAAAACTATACTTGAAGCCTTTTCTTATTGTCGGCAGAGCCTAAATAACCAAATATCGATCAGAAATTTAACTGAACTGTGTAAAATAGTATATTAAAGAATTAGTTTCATAAGACACGTTTTTGGCGCACGGGTCCAAGTTTAGAAAACGACCCGCGTAGTCAGCGTAGTGGTGGGGAGTTTTCTAAAGCACAAATGCACTAGAACGTCTTATGAAACGAATACGTTATACTATTTTTTCTATTTGATCTTTAGTATCCTTATCCTTTAGAAAACTCCCAGCTATGCAGTCATTTTCTAGATTTGGAAGCGTGCGCTAAAAATGTGTCTTATGAAATGAATACTTTATACTAATTTTTCTACTTGCGTGTCCAAATGAAGTCATTTTGGACACGCATTTTGCGTGTCCAAACGAGATTTATTTAAATACCGGAAACAGTAATATTTTATATTTTAAAGTTATCACCGTTAAACAGCTGTTCTTAAAACGTCAAACTTATTTACGATATAAATTTGAAAAACAAATGCACAATTAGAATTATCAGTGTCAGCAACTGTCAACTTAACTTGTCTACTTGACAAGGTATCCCTAACAAATTTTATTTACAACTACGTTATTTTTCTTAAATGATTACAAAATAACGCAAATAGAAATAATAGTGTAAAAAATTAGTTTCATTCAAAATTCTAATTCTGCATTTGCTTTTCAAATTTGTGTAAATAAGTTTCTTTAACATTTTTTTTTGTATAATTGTAAAAAATATGTAATTAAATTCCACTGTCGAGTCAAAATATCATTCGAGGCCATCGGTCATTTCGAGCACGAATTGCACACAACGATTTCTATACAGTGTTATTGAAAGAACTGGAAAAAGTTGAAAAAAATAAAAAAAAAAGCACAAGAAAATTTTTATTTTAACGCAAAGCGGACAGTTTCGTTGTTGCTACGGAAACGAGCTCAAATATGCATAAATCGCATAAATGCACGAAATATTTTTGCTCTAAAGCGAAAAACATTTCGTGCACGTTGTCAAGTAAACAAAACCAATATGGCATTTTGCACACGGATATTAATGAAAAATGTTATCATTTTTTGACAGCTGTAGAAGAAAGTTTTTTTTTTCAATATTTACTTAGTATATATGTAATAATGCGCTACATGTTATTGTTTATAACCGGTTCCTAGTTTTGGTTTTTTAAACTATTGTTCCCTGGAAAAAAAAACAATTTTCTACTTTGATCACCAATTAAGAGTTTTTCCCGGTTATTTCCCGATTCGGCAATTCCCGGTTTTCAAGGTTTCCAGGTTCGCTGGCCACCCCACTTCGACTAGTTATAACTGTTGAAACTTTGCAATTTCAAAAGTTACTACAATTGGTGGGAATTAAAATTGTTTTCAAATATTTAAATAACTTAATGTAGCTGTACAATTTAAAACAACTAAGCAAGATTTAGAGATCAAAATTATATTGACTAGATCCAAAAGAGGTGTCTGTACATAATTAATAGTACCTACACTAAGTTTAGATTTGTAAAATTTTGAGATTTCAGCTAATTTTAGTAACTTCTCAAATTGCAAAGTTTTAACAGTTATAATTAGAGTAGTTAGTACAAATATGTACTTCTTTTTACTGCGTGTGAATGTGAAACTTCCAGTTTGTTTTAATAATTAATATAAAGTAACTTAAAACAATTTTGTATTCTAAACATTTTATTAATAATTGTATTATTTAATAATTTTAGTAATTAGTGTTACTTATGAGTAAGAGACGAGTAAGACGAGAGCACTTGAAAACTTATAAAACATTTTCAACAGTATACTATTTAATATTGATGTGTTGTATACGTTGTACTTTCTTCAATAATTCATATTTACTGTTTTATTTCCAAACAAGAATATTATATTAAGAAATTAGGTAAGTAAAAGCAATAATTATAATAACTTTAAACAGGCAATATTTTTTCCATGTAAAGTAAAATATGATTGAATTATCTTTTTGGAGAACTCGGGTGAGAATATCAAAATCGTTTAAAGTAATTCATTATTTTTAGTGAGCTTACATTCTTAATTAGTAATTGTTTAGAATTAGTCTCGCGACTGATCATATCAATAAATGTTTCTAAAAATGTGCAATTTTTCTTCCATTTCACTTTTTAGAGAAATATGGAGAGACGGGAGTCAGTTTTTCAATCCCTCAATACTTATGTTTATTGGGATACTGGTTCCCGTAGCAACTAACCGGTGGTCAACCCGATATTGAAAAAGCAGCCCTTAGGGTCCTATGTCAACATGCTTATCAAAATCAGATCCGAAGTTCAGAAGAGAAGCATTACATCAGTAAATTGAATAGTGGGTTTGTATGTATAAGAAACTGGCTTATCAATTGAAAAAAGTTTTATAAGGTACAACATTATAAAATTATTTTACATAATTGACAATTAAATTCGTAACATAGCAACCCCCTTAATGACCTAGCCAACACAGTTTTGAAAATAATTAGGTCATTGTTTGTAAAAATAATTTGTATGTAAAACATTTACATACAATTTGAAATTTGAATACAAAAGAGGGACGGCTTTCAAAAACCGAAAGGGTCTGATTATAGAAATATTATCCTTCCGACCTAATATTTATTTCCTACTCCAAAAATGAATACCTCGTATTTTTTCAATTTTCCATTAGTTGCATTGTTACTCGTAACGAAAAATTCTATTTAAAGTAATTTGTAGTTTAATCCAATATTTACATAAATGCAAGAGGGGTAAACACACGTTAAATCCAACTGCACACACGTGTATTGTAGAGATTTATCTTCAGGATTTATGTAGTCAATCTGAATATGTAATTTGAATGTTATGTTGATACAGGGACTTAACGGGAGCACTCTATACACAGATATTGCATTGTCAGGTCGAACCCAGCCGCTATTCAATACGGTAGCTCGCACGATTGATAAGGAATCGCAGCTAATTGCCCTCTGCTGTGTTAACAAAAGCCGAGGAACAGCTAATTTCGGAAATAAATTTGGAGCCACTTGCTCTCGATCATTTACAGACGTGGAAAAAAGAATAATGGAAGAAGACATCCTAGATTCGATTTTTTTTCTTTCGACAACAGTTCGGAATTTAGAAAAGACCTTTTCAGAAATTGCTTCAACATCTCTCGTCACCTTTAACATGTCTAAATCGAATGACTTTCAAGTATTATCTGATCAAATCTGTAGGTAGACGTAATTCTTCTTTTCAGATTAGCACTTTAAAGTTTATTTCGTTTGGGCTTATTTGGGAATCTTTAGAAAGAATGTACATATATAATAAAATGAACATTTGCTTACTAGATGTTGCTTTTCACTAAAGATAAGAATCGAAAGGTATAAAAAAAGTGTCTACAAAGCTATCGAAAAATATTTTTGTCAACACCGTCACAATTGAATCAAGTAGGCATAATTTTGAGCTCTACAATTTATTTGAGGAAAACGAAGTTTTAATGGGTACTGTTTCGCATTCTGTTACTATTTTTTTGTTTGAAAAGCCTGCATTATACTAATAGTATATTATATACGGCCCGGGTTCGACTCCCGGCGCTGGCAGATCTGGTTAAGGTTTTCTGCAGTTTCCCTTAGCTGTAACACAAATGTGAGATTTGCGCTGTTCCATCTATAAGTCGGCTGCAGCCGCACATTGGGCCTACATAATAATAATCGCCCCCTCCCTCCCGCACAAGCTTATAGCTTCTGGGGCCTTGGTTAAGGTTATGGGTTGTAGTAATTATTATTATTATTATTATTATACCCAGGGACTAAAGTGCATCTTTTAATCCCACACATGAGGGATTAAAAGGCACTTTAGTCCAATGGTATATACGCTATTTTTTGCACGTCCTAAAGGACTTAATCGCAAAAATTCAAAATTTCGAAAGATTCTCCGAAAATTTCGTTACATGTCATTCGGACAATTGAATTCGGCAAACGCCAAAACCATATAGTTGCAGGATAATAAATCCTAACATGTACCGCGATTACTTTTTTTGTTGTTTACTTGTTGTCATGGAAACACTTTACTCCCTCAGGGAGTAAAAGTAGAGTCACTGCATCTAGTCACCTAGGCCAGCTGGTCGATCAGAGTACCGCAAACCGCCGCCATATTGGGGCAAACGAAGCAGGAAATTGTTCATTATTTGTTCTGTATTGAATTTAATTAAATTCACGTTTACTTCAAAAGGTTTTTCTTATTCTGAAAGATCAAACCTCTAATATGTCAAACACGTAAAACGTGGTTTTAATTTGTCCATTATTAAAAATCACCCTCCTCTGCCCCAATATGGCGGCGGTTTGCGTTACTCTGATCGACCAACTGGCCTAGGTGACTAGATGCAGTGACTCTAAGTAAAAGTGCTACTTTACTCCCTCTTTTGGGCGACTAAAGTAGAGTCTTATATGTATATAGGACGTGCAAAAAATTTATTATCGATAATTTAATTCATGTATAAAAAATCCCATAAGCCGCGATACATTTGTCACTTTGACATCGGATAAAGTTAGCCCTAACTTTGCATCTGGATAAAATGTGTTTAAACTTCCATGGCTAACTTTCTCGAACCTGATTATTGTTTTTAATAATTGTCATTTTCAAGTTAATAAATGTGTTCTTGACTTCTTCATAATTACCTAGTTATTCCTTTTTATTATTCATTAAATTATCTCATCGAATTACGCTCGAGGTTTTTTTCTCCGGGATAAAATTGATTTTTTAAACTCTAATTTGGTTTCTTTTTGGTAAACTGACTCTACAAACCACCAGATAAAAAAACTCGTCCTTCGGACTCGTTTTTTTATCGTAGGTGGTTTGTATCGTCAATTTACCAAGCAACCAAATTATCGTTAAAAAAATCAATTTTATCCGGACAGAAAAAGACCTCTCGTGTAATTACAGTCGATTAATTTTAAAAGATTGAAAGTGAATATTCTCTTTTAAATCAGTAACAGAGAATATTCAAATAAGCAGTTTCAGTGACTATTTTTAGTAAACGTACACTTTTAATTAGTAATTGCGTACAGGGTGGCACGCAAAATGATCCTGTACCTCATCTGGAAACTGTAAGACTTACAAAAAAAATGTTAAATATGAAAGTTGGTTGGTGTAAAACAAATTTTTATTTTATAATAGTTTTGTATATACAGGATGAATCATATTGCTGTGGCTACTATCAACTTTTTTATTTTCAATGTAACACCCTGTATGCTTTTACTGTTTTCGATTCTACACTTTATTTTAAGTATGTTTGCCATTGTATGTTAACGCTGAAAATCTTCTCATCCAAATTAGCAGAAAAAATATCGAAAGAACCAGAAAAACGCGGATAACATTGAAACTGTTCGCTTTTAGATAGAACATATATTGAATTTGTAAGAATCAAAAACTAAATCACATAAAATTTAAATATACAGGGTGTCCCATTTAAAAAAGTGAAATTTATACCTTTGGTCTATCAGATTGAACACCCTATATACTATTCAGTAATAAATTTATGCAGAAACGCGGATTTAGATATATATATATATGAATAGAAAGATTATTATCCCTTTGTTATATATATATATATATATATATATATATATATATATATATATATATATATATATATATATATATATATATATATTGCTGTGGATGGTAGTTTCAAAATTTTGGAAAATTTTGAAAATTTTGTAAAAATCTAAAATCTTTGCTAAATACTAACACTTTTGAAATATTTTTATCAACTTTTCCAGTTAGAAATAAATTTGAGGTATTTTATGGTGTGTCATTGATTATACAATCAATGTGTATACTTTTTAATAAGGTTAAATAATACATGTTTCTTTATTTATTATCAAATAGCTTACTCACCGATTACTTAAGTATACGTAACATCCAGTTGTTCGCAAGTTTTTGTTATGATGTAATTCAATTATGTATAATTTCAAATGTGTATATCGACGGGTTATGTGATTCTTTAAGGTTTGTTAATGTAAATAGATCGTTATTATTGCGTATAAGTATTGTGTAATTAATGTGTAATAGATGTGTCACTTTTATAAAGAGTAATAATCTGCTATTATGTATTTTATGTTGTAAATAGTGCGGTCATTGTATTAGATGATAAGGTGACGTCAAATTAGGTAACGCGATTATGTAAATAGCAAATAGTATATAAGTTTAGAAAATCATAAGTTTAAGGCAGTCAGTAATATAAAGCGACGCAGTAAAGTCGTGTTAAAAGACAATAGTAAAATGTAAATGAGGACTTACTGATAGAAAGCGACAGAGTAAAGTCGTGATAAAGACAATAGTAAAATGTAAATAGACACTTACCAATATAAAGCGACAGAGTAAAGTCGTGGTTGATAATATTGTAAAAATTTAAATAGTCTAGAATTAAATAGACAAGTTAAGTTAGTTGGTGATTTGAATACGGCGAAGGTGTAAAAAGTATAAATTGTAAAAGTGTATATGATTATAAAGAACCACCTTTAAGATAAATTACTTGCTAAAGTTAGGCAAGATAATAAATCAACGTTAAAACCATAAACGGGTGTTTTATTTCATTAAACACAAAAACAACTATAAGTATCTTATGAAAAAGGGAAATTGAACCCGCAGTTAATAAACAAAAGTGAGTTCCAAAGTTAAGTGTGTGGATGATATTATATGGAAAATCCATGCAAAAGGAAGAAAGTCAACCCTGAATTGGAAGCCAGCCCTGTGTCAACATAAAGTGATCTACTCTGCCAATGGTTTGGGAAAGAGGACATCTATACTAAAAGGAAAAAAGAAGTATTATAAAAAGGTAGGAAGTTATTTCCTTTTTGTATTGGCATTTGCTGAAGAAAAGTGATTTGAACAATTTAGTAATAGTTAAAATTAATTAAGATTTCAATTTTAAAAGTGATTTTAAATTTCAATTTGTATATTTTTTTTTACCACAAGAATCCACATTCACCCTGAGATGAGTCTTTATTAAATTTAATTTTGATATGTTAAGTTATTTAACTGGCGCCCAACTCTCTTACGTAAACTTGAGTTAGTCAAGAACTAACGTAACATTAATTTTATATAACCATTGCATTATTAAATCTATTAAAAGGTATTTTCAAATCATATTAGAATTTATAAAAGAGGGAAGTTGAAAAGCATTTCCAAAGTTCACAGTCATTTTAAAAAATCAATTTAATTATAAAGTAATTATATACGATCGAACGGCAATTATTCACAGTTTCAAAATATTTAATAAAATTTTTAAAAATAATTTATTATTATTAATTATCCAATATCACAGCAATATATATATAAATAATGGATTGTTTTCGACCGTACAGTATATATATAATAGAATTGGAAATATCGGGTATGCGGTCTGTAGTAAAATCTTTTTATTTTTTACTCAATATTTCGTCGCTTTTTTGCAACTTCTTCAGGAGTAAAAAAATTAGATTAACTAGTCTTTATAAAAACAGGTTCAAAATAGCATAAAAATAAGACATAATATGTTTTTGAAGTTTCAATTTGACATTTCATTTATGTCAAATGAAATATATATATATATATATATATATATATATATATATATATATATATATATATATATATATATATATATATATATATATATATATATATATATATATATATATATATATATATATATATATATATATATATATATATATATATATATATATATATATATATATATATATATATATATATATATATATATATATATATATATATATATATATATATATATATATATATATATATATAAGCGTCGTGTATTATTATAATCGTTTAAATGCAACTTCAACTATGTAAATTTATTTTTTAAGAAACTTGGATTTTTCAAAAAATAACAGAAAAACTGAATTTGTTCAGAAACTGTGCAGACTTTCGATATATACATCGCGGGGCCTGTCACTGAGTTTACTTACCTTTCTCTTTTTAGGTAAGTTTATATTTTCCTTAATTAGAGCCATTTTTTTCAATCACTGATAAAATATGGATGAAGGTTAAGTTTGAAAGGTCTGTAAGACGAGCATACCTCCAAATGCCAGTTGTCTGTATTTGGCCATAGAGATTTTTTACCCTGCTATCATTAAATAATTCTGATCGCAGCTTCAACCGCGATTTCCATTATTATGAAAGCCAGAACTATGGTTTCTCCATTTTTATCCACATTTGTCCACTAATTTGTTATTTTTGTTCCCCCCACATAAGAACTATCTAATAAAACCTATCCCAGTGGTTTGCTTATATTTTGCTAGAATCTGCTCACAAAATTTTTTTGTCCATATAATGATAATATTGGAATTTCAATGGGAAGCATAATTCCAAGGAAAGATTCTTATTAACGAACGACGGAACAAACAGAATTGTTGGTTTTTAAATGCAGGCAAACCGCTGACACAGGCTTCAATATAAAAGTCGCAATTGGACTACAAAATTAAATCTCCTTCCAACATTTTTGAAGGCAAAAAGTAATTTTTGGTGCCTAAAAATACTTTATTTTTATTTTTAAAATTCTCAAAAAATAGGGATGTGGCAACATTGCAAACTACCATTTTGAATAAAATACCGAAAGACCCTCGATATCTACTGGTGGAAGTAACCTATCCAAATATGCACAAAACCCCCGGAAGATATGTTGGAAAGGATCTCAGACTGACACTCCGGTACTTAGTTACATCTGACGGCATGCTCAAATTTGCAATTTGGTAATGACGTCACGACGCAATTTTTGAAAATCTCAAAAGAACATTTATTCAATTCCGGAGTGATCATGTTTGATCAAATGATCAATTTTTACTTAGCTCTCTTTGGTCTCGAAAGATTTTTTGAAGCAAACTCCTCCTTTTTGATGCATAGGAAAAGGGAGATAGAAGTAAAAAAATACATCTAAACATTCTGAGTTCATGAACTCAGCATCATTCGTACTCATCAATAAACAGCAAATACATAGGATTTAAGAGTAGCGAACTGTCCTTTTTATAAAATATTTGAAACAAAATCTCTTTGAGTTAGAGAACTTAATTCTTTATTATACAGTTCTGTGCTTCTAAACATTTTCATGCCATTTCTCTATTTGATAAATAAAAGGTGTCCGTGGTGTGGATCAACTAAATTACAATTCCAAATTCTGAGTGATTTCTCAGAAAAACTCAAGAGAAACTCATTGTACAGTGTAACTAATGGACATAAAAGCAAAAATGTACATTGAAATGGTAGACAATAAGCCTTACCTTTTTTTCTCATCTTCGTTTACGATACATAAAGCTGTTAGTCTGTATGATAGGTTTCAATATTGAATTAGTAATTCTCTAATTTTCGTAGGCAGCGTGATGTTTCCAGGAAAATATTTATTAAATATCTCAAATAGCAAACTTATTTTGTAAAGAACGAACTTCTTCAATACCTTTACGTGTGCCCTTCAGCAAAAAAACTAACCTCATTTTTGGTAGGCTTTTGAGCCATGTTTCTCTGAAATCTTAGAACCTAGCACTTAAACTACCCAGAATCCTAAGTTGTTTTATGCAAAGATCAAAGAAAGGTACTCCGTAGCATGTCAGTATTGTTGAAAAAACATTCTGTAAAGTACAAACAATAAAAGGGGCAACAGACTTTACCAGAATAATTGTGAAAAAAATACTGAGAGTCCTTGGAAAACTTTAGAGCGACCTTTTTATCGGTGTACTTGGGTAAACTCTAAAATGTATTCTCGGCCTGACTATTTAGACTTGACTGAGCGTGTAGACACTAGGGAATAGTCCTATACCTCTTTGGACTCCTTCCTTTGAGCTGGTCAAGATAGTCTATGGGGTCATCACCCGCAGACAATTCGTTTAAAAGGTATCGCAATTTCTATGTCCCATGTTAAGTCTATAGGAATATGATAAGCCTATGGCCCATGTCATGTAAGGACACTTAAATAAGTTGTATGTAAATGTTAAGTATTTAGGTACATGTTAAGTCTACCGCTATGTGAAGTCTATAGAGACATGCTTTGCAGATGCCTTTGATAGTGTCATTGAGACGCCATTTTCTTTAGTTTCGTTTCTGATTCTAGCGTGTCCACGTCACTAGGTTAAGTTAGCTTAACTTAGGTTAGTTTAGGTTAAGGTTAGGTTAGTTAGGTTAAAAATGGATAGTCTCCTGGTGTTGACCCTATCGACTTTTCTGCTGTGCTTTGAGAGATGAGTCTAAGCATCTATAACAGTGCCCCCTATCGGCTATACGCTCAAGTAAAATCTGGTAAACAACGATACCTTGCGCATCTTACGTCGAATGTATCAAGACAGGATTGGAATCCCGAATACATACTCTAAAAGATTTCTTCTCAATTTCTCATTTCATCCTCACTTTCAATAACGGTACATGGCGCATCGTAAACTGTAGATCGTGGTGTTACCGAATTCGGTGTTTCTTCTTCTGCTGATGTCACTTCATATTTTGCTATCTTCGATTTTAACAATGTGAATTAGGTATTCAAAACCACATTTAGAATCTACTATTGATATGTAACGATGAAGTATTCAGCATTTAATATTAAATATTTTGGAATTCTGCTATTAGTATTTTGACCCGTAGTGCTTTTTTTGATTTGGTATACCAATACGAAACTTTAAAGACTGGCATTTTAATGCAGCAATTTTAAATTGAACATTTAAGCATTTCGCTACGTAATATTGTTTATTTTAGGAAATGAATTTGACTAACGAGACAATTCTCCCATCTCTTGGCATCAGTTACTTTGATGATACTGCCAATCCTAGAAAGTTTAGTCGGTTGTTAACTTGCCAAACACTGCATTCATACGAGTCACTTTACTTCCTTATCCGTGAAGACGCTCTAATGCTTTTTTATCTAGTAGTTACAAAACCTATTATGATTCCACTTTCACATGGAGGCCAATACTTTAATTTTGATGTGAGTCTACATTGCATTTGAAATTGGACAATTCAAAAGCTTTTGGTCTATAAACTTGCGAGTTTTAAGTCTCTCCTCTCTCTCCTGTTAATTTTCAATATTACAACTCTCCCAGCACAAGTATCCTATGACTCAGTAGTGACCAGTTATTGGGTATAGATGCATATGGTGTGTACGAACAATTAAGAAAACAGGTCAAATGAGACAGAGTCATCCTTTCAACGTAGAAGTCGGAAAAGCGTCGAAAAACACCAAGGAACGAACTGAGAACTAAATACGAAGAAAGTTTTCTTTATTTGATGAAAAGCTTAGCTGTTTACCATTTTCTATCGATGTTACAACTGAATAAAACCTATTTTTATATAACCTCGATTTCTTGATTTGACAGTATTAGACATAACGTTACGAAAAAAGCGAAATTACGTGTACTGACTTAATCGCTGACTCAACTTGATGACCAACTGTTACATTGCTAAAAATTGACACATTATATGATGATAACTCCCCCCCACCCCGATCGAGAACATTTAATATCTGGATTCATCCGGATTGCTCAGCTAACATAGACGCCCGGAAAGGGGGGGCAAGCCCTTGCACTTGCCCCCCTGGAAGTTGAACAATTTGAATTTTATTGAAAATTTTGTAGAATATGCCGTTTTTTCTAGGCTTGCCCCCCCCTAGCATGCCGTTCATTCTAGGCTTGTCCTCCCACCTGGACAAATTTCTGCGGGCGCCTATGTCAGCTAATATTAATTATCTGCATCAGCAACTTAAATTGTAGCGATTGTTTGAATAATGTGCCTCAATAGCACATTTTTCATGAATGAACACTCGCACTATGGTGCACCGTTTTGCTAAACACTGTTTGAAATAAATTAGCTTTATGTGTTTCAAATTACGTCACAGCGATGGCCACTATTAGTGTCCTGTGCACTTAAGAACATACAAAATAAAAACCTATTCACACGCTTTATGTTTATGGGTTACTTTATACTCCCCTACACATCCTGTTTGAATTTTTATCATTTACTACCTTAATTTCTTCCGAGCTTCCTAATTTCCAACATTTTTCTTTTTACTCTTTATCTTAATTCTAAAAAATTAGACATTCGCGTGACGACACATCAAGGGTCGACATGATTTACATTTTTATACAAACATTTACAAGAGGCCTACAGGAAAATTCGTATTTTCTAAACGATTTTACATTCGGGAAAAATTCAAAGGTCGAGGTGTAAAAGCAGACGGTGAAGGATGCGATAATTTGGGTTACTATAGAAACATCCAACCTATAGAAAAAAATCTGAGACTCCTAAGTGCTTTGCTTTTAGATAAACCAAGGTCAATCGATTTCTTATTGAACATAAAATACACACAATTGGAGGAAATTATTACAACTATAAAAAATAAGAAAAGAAATAAAAATGAAAATCTAAAGCAGAGAAAATTCTCCTTTTATTATGAAAGAGTATGAGAAGGAATAGAATCTTTTCTTCTTCTAATTCTAACGAAAATTTGCAATAAAAAAAAAAGAAAACTTGCTAAAACTTTCAATTGTTCTTCCATTTTCTTTTGCGCTCCCCAAGTTTCCAACTTTATTTCAAGTGATCCAACTTTTGTTATACTGAACAACCACAACTAAGTCATTCTCACCACTTCTGCAATATATTTTTTTGATATAGACAATTAAGTGGGCGATTACTTCCCCACAATATTTTTTTAATAAGTTAATCTAGCTTCACGCTTTTGTTCTTGGAAATTGCAATAATCAATTAAAAGTGTTAATAAAAAATTGTAAACCAAATAATCTACTGATTATTAAATAATAATAATTTTCCACACATCCCCTAAGTAATATTTTTCCACTTGTAACATTTATTTTATAACCGGTATCCGAAAATATTCAGAATTTAAAAAACCAATGAAATCTTGATTCAGTGATATCAATGAACTATCTGATCTGAAAATTTTAGAATTTCCAAGTTTCAAGCTTGGAATCTTTTTGGATTTCAGAGACTCAGTTTTCAATTTTTCACAGAGTTATTTTTTATATTTCAAAAATTTAGCAAACCAAGGTCTTAATGTTTTAAAGAAGACCTTCAGGAATTCTCGTTTTTAAAGTTTCGAAGGACAAGACATATTGAAGATGATTTAAGCGCCACAGCTTTCTAGTCTTCAATTCTGCATATTCATTGCTTTTTAGGATCTCAAAATTTCAAGCTTTCCAAGTACAGTCAAACTTCCATATAACGAACTTCTATATAGCGAGACTTTTGTGAGATACGAAACGATATTTTTAAAAATCTCGTCTCGTCTCGTATCTCGTCTCGCAAACGAGACGATATTTGCGAGACTCTCGTAAACGAGACTTATCGTGGGCATCACTAAAACAAGTGGCCAGAGAACATAAAAAAAATTGTAGATAACTGTCCAACTCATCATTCTGCTACCATAAAAAACTTAAAAAGTACGAAATTGTGCTTCTATCCTCGAAAGTTAACTTCGAAACTTTAGCCAATAGATCAAGGCATAATAAAGAAAACCCTAAAATTTCATTATCGCAAGAGGGTTTTGGTGAATATCATTAATGGAATTGACAACAACACAACCGATAAAATTATGGATCTCCGTGAATGCATTTATCAACTAGCAAAAGTATAGACCCACGAAGTGATTACGATCACTTCGAAATAAGAATACATCAAAAAAAGAATTTTTCCAAAGCGGGATTTTCTGAAAATTCGAGTGTATGGAGCGAAGCCGATAAATTACCACTTGCCGATCTACAAAAGTCATGGGAAGCATTACGCCAATTCAATAAAATTATCATCCAATCTATGCTGCACCATTATCTTGACATTGACGAAGACCTCAGTACCACGGAGTATCCTACCGACGAAGAAACGTTGGAAAGATTAAAAACTAACCAAACTGACCAAATGATCCAAGAAGAGGAGGAAGATGATAGCGAAGAAATGATAAAAAACATATCGCATGACGAAATGATAAAAGCAGTTCATTTCATCGTTCGTAATATTACGAAAACGTACCCGGAATCATTTTTAACGCTTTTAAAAAGTGTGAAGCGTATTTCGACGGGACATTTTTAAAATTATTTTGAGCAACAAAAAACTAGACTTTTTTACGATAATTTAAGGTTGTTACTTATGTAATTGTAGACTAGAAATGTAAAAAAAAGCATCAGAATAATATTCACCAAAAGGTGTTATTTCTATACAACGAAATTTCCCTATATCCAATTTTTCTTTTAAGATTTACCGAGTTTGTTATGTAGAGGTTTGACTGTATTAAAAATATCAGACATTCAAAATACTAGGTTTGAAGGTTTTAGGATTTGGAATTTCACTGTTAAAAATTGTCGAATCGAGAAATTGAATACCAAGGTCAGGTCTGTGAAGTTGGCAACCCCCAAATTTGAATTTTGTATTAATGATTATGTGAATCCACCGATAAAAAGCTTATCGCATGTCGAGATTTCAATATTTACCGCCTTCGTTATGTAGAGGTTTGACTGCATTAAAAATATCAGACATTCAAAATCTAGGTTTGAAAGTTTTAGGATTTGGAATTTCACTGTAAAAAATTATATAATTCTTATACATCGAATACCAAGTTCAGATCTGTGAAGTTGCCACCCCCAAGTTTGGATTTTATAATATTGATTATGTGAATCTACCGATAAAAACCCATCGCATACGAAATGATATAAAGCAAATTGTTCGTAGAGGACTGCAACATTACGAAAATGTACCCGGAAGCATTTTTAACTCTCTTAATAAGTCCGAAGCGTATTATGAAAAGAGGACATTTTTAATTATTCTGTGCCACAAAGAAATAGACTTGGTTTACGAAAATGTGAGGTTGAATAAGTAACACTTATATAATTGTAGACTAGGTAGACACCTATGTAAAAAAGCATTAAAATAATATTGACCACAAGTTGTTAAATATTTCCCTGATTCGTTCCGAGTTCTGAGTTCAGAGATATTCAGAAATTCCTATTTTTAACGTTATCAGTGAGATTCCCCCCCCCCCCCCCCCAACAGAAAGAGCCCAACCGTAAATCAATCTCTCGTAATAAAGTGCATTCTAATAAAAGGCATATTATTCATACATCATTTGACTTTTTAAGTCAATCTCAAGTTTTCAAACTGTAAAAATGTTGATCTGATTCAGTTAATAAGATACGAAACAGACGTCTGTGCTTTCTGATAACTTGTCACGCCTAATATTTAGAGTAGTTTTTTAAGTGATAAGCAACCTCTTCAGATTCTTTATAGCCTAAAATCCAAGATGGCGTTTGGGTGCAATTTCTGCGCAGCATGAGACTGCTTAAAAACAACTTTTATGTAAGTTGAAAACAGTTTCTGTACCGTTAGAACAGTTCTTATGGGGCACACCAAGCCTATAATCTGGTAGATCGGCGTGGCAAAATCATTAAAAAATCAAGTCCCGTCACAATTGAGGTTGGATTCGATCGGGTAGTGGTCCCCAACCCTAAAAAGTTAGGGAAAAGTCTGGTAGCATATCTTAGGAGAAGGTGCTGACGGGTGAGCACGTTTATCGCTCCGGCACTAACTTGTGGAGCTAGTAGAGGATGGATAGTAGCGTCGCTCCCACCAATTGCGCTCTAATTGAGCGTATCTCAATTCGCTCCATTATTATTAGACGTATAAATAAAAATATCAAATACGAAAGTTACAAATATGGTTTATATTATATTATATGGTTTAAAGGCAATAAGCTACAGAGATGCTGTCAGAAGGGTGGTTGACTCAATTCATTAGCACAGATTAGAGTTCCTAAATGAAAACTTTAACTGTGTTATTTTAGAGTTAGGACACGGGTGTCAAAATCTATCTCTTTCTAGGCCAAAACTAAGCTGTCTGAAACAGAGATACTTTTTTTCTCTCTTTTTACTTTAGTGACAACATTCAGCAGCTGTCAGTTATAAATTTTAAGTTATGCTGTCATGTTTATTTTTATGCATGTCCAATTTTTTAATGTGCACATTAGCATTTATTTATTGTTTGTAGAGAATTCTTAAAACTACTATAGTACATATATCAATTTTACTACAGTTTTTAATAAAGTATTAATTGTATCAAATTTCAGATTTATATAATTGTCATACTGACAGTTTAATTTATTAACTCAATTTTCATGATTACCAGCCTTTTAATAAATAGTTTCAAAACATGAAATGTCACTAGTAAACTTTGACATGCGTGACTTAACTCTAAATAACACACAGCTCAGTTCATATTTAGGAACTCTAGCACAGATCACTTCGACTGCGAATTCTTATGGAGTGGTCGGAGCAGACCACACGGCGCTCACACATAGGACTGGTCCGGTATCTCCTATCCCAGGCTTGTCTGGGTAATGGTTACTAAGTAAAAAAAAGCTTAGCCTAGGCGTCCAGGTTAAAAAAGTGTGGGAGAGATACATGCAAGTGTTCTCGACGATTACTCATAAACGTTGCGGAAGAAACTCTGCTAACATGAGAACCGATGTGGGTGGATTTGATTCTTACCTGGGATAAGGTCTCTTATGGAGTCTTGCGCTGCCCGCTACTTGACTGAATCTTAAGGAGGAGAATTGAAGTGAGGTTTCTCTCGGTTCAGAAGGTTAAATCTAGACCAATGGGAAACTACAAGCCACCAGGTACTGTGTTCCGGAAGCTATTCGGTTCTAAAGCAGCTCTAGAGCCTTTACACTTGAAGGGAGTTGAAGCGATAAAGGCAAACATAGCCTCTCACTCTCAAGACAACTTCCCCAGAAGGGGTACATACCGGGTGTCTATAACTTGTAGACTTAAACGAAGAGCTGTCGAGGACACACCAGGCCTATAACTGAGAGATCGGGGCGGCAAAACCATTAAAAACCAAGATTCCGCCACATTTGAGGTTGGATTCGATCAGGCAATGGTCCTCAACATTTTATATTGAGGGATAGTCCGAAGCTGGACGAGATCAATCTCCTAGGAGAGGATGCTGGCGGGTGATCGCGTTTTTGCTCCGGTATTAGCCTGGAGAGCAAGTAGATGATATATATTAACCTTGTTCCACCAGTGAGCTACTGTAGGCAATGCGCACTAATTGAGCGTATCTCAATTCGCGTCTTAGAGATAAGAAGGGACGCAGACGTTCGTACAATTTTTTTAAGTCAAAGACCTAAAGTTTCAACTGCGGCTTACTTTAAAGTATTAGGTAGTAAGCTATACTTAGGATGCTACCAAACATTCACAAAGGTCCAAGTTCTTGCACAAATAGGCAGAAAGCTATGTTTTACTTTTATTCAAATTTCTCCTTTTCTTTTGTTACATATCATTTTCCTACTTTTAAATGCCTTTTATATAATTCCCCACCTTCTTACAAGCTTAGAAGCTTTGTCAAATGAAAAGACTTGTATTTTACTACTACCTTACTGCACTACATATTTTACAAACCGATTCTCAGCTTCAAAGTGGCAGAAATTCAAAGTCTCTGTGTTTAGTTTGTCCAACCTTTTAGACTTCAAAGTTTTATAGTCGTCAGTCGCCATCATCCCGTTGGCGTAGCAAACTATTTTTTAGAATTTGCTTAGTTCATAGATTTTCTCTATTTTACCCCGACCACAATTTTAGTGTTTTGTGACTGACGAAGTAAACATTTGATAAGTGGGTCATAACAATATCATACGGACTATTGGATAAACCATACAGCATTTGTACTTAAATAAACTGTGAAGGTTGTTCTCCAGAGGTTAGCAGATTACGGAAATGCAATCTGTTCAATATTTAAATGTGTCTTAAATTCCGATTTTCTACTTAGCCATACCATTTGTTAAATTTTTACTCCATATTTTCAGCTTCTCTGAAATCAATAATACGTTGAATCTGGAAAATGCAACTTTCTAAAAATACATCTTTTTATAAAAGCATTCCAAGTTCTTGTTTGGGTTACATTTCCGAACTTCTTAGTCCATACCCGTCAAAAAGAGCTTTTCGAGATTGAAATTACCAGATATACGTAATTACTACATTGAAATGAAAAACGTGTACCACTCCGACAAAATATTAGCAGTTACTCAGTAAATAGATTATTATCTTCAATTCATTTTTAATGTCGTTATAAAGTTGTCGAGAGACAAGTTTGTTGTCCCAATCTATTAAAAAGGAAATTTCCTGAATGATAACAATTAATGATCTGTTATAAAACAACGTAATAAACCTCTCAAAACATTTATAAAACTTCGTCGGCAAATAAAAAGTTTTGCTTTTATTTTATAAATTACTGAGGAAGTTTGAAAGTATAGTGATCATCAAACATACACAGCATCAAAGTTATAATTAATCAACCAATGTATCGACAGTGCAATCTCCTAAATTGAAAATTGCCGCTTTACTACATTTCACGACAAACTTTAGATGAGTTAACTTTAATTTAATAAAAAATAATCTGCTGACTAGGGCAAACATTAAAGATGGATTTAATGAATTAAACTTTTCTAGCATAAAATAGTTTATTAAATGAAATTAAAAAACAAATCTAATAGGTAACGAACAACTAGTATCCTGTTAGATTAAACACGAAGACTTTCACGGTTGACTTAATGGACAAGGGGCAACTTCTGGGTTTGGACTCATATTGTGAACAACTAAGTAATTAACTCAATATTTCCTCGTAAGTGAATGCCGCTTCTTCAGGAGAATCATCAAAGCGCCTAAGAGGCACTAAGACCGAAGCAAATGGGACTTTGTTGTTCTCAATATGACATGGTCCAAAACCGAAAGTCGTTACTTGCCCACCTTGTAAGATTATTAACGTAACTATGCACACATTTTGGCTGGTTACATAATTTATTAATTATTAGGTTAGAAATAAAAAATAATAATTTGTCATTTCACTCATTTTTATTTTAACGTCCATTTAAATTATTAATTATTAAATTTATTAAAAAATGAGTTGCCCCAATTATTAAACATACATCCTAACATGTGGTTCCTGCAGAGTGGGGCACCACCTGATTATGCAAGACAGACCCGCGGTTATTTAAATGAGGCGTTTGAGAACAGGTGGATTGGTCGAGCTGTCGCGATAAACTGGCCTCCTCGATCACCCGATTTGACCCCCTTTGACTTTTTCCTGTGGGGTTTTGTAAAGGAACAACTTATGGCGATTTATCCACTACGGAAGAAAATATGAAAAATCGTATCCGACATGCTTGCCAACTAGTGACGCCTGAAATGTTATACAGAGTACGAAATTAATTTAGGAAAAGGGTAGGATAGTGTGTAGAAGTTGAAGGGGGGCATTTCGAACAACTTCTAAAATGCACGTTAAATAAATGGAAATGAAATGGCAAATTATTAGTGTTAATTTCTAACCTAATAATTAATAAATTATGTAATATAATATTTAACTACTAATTACTCCACACACCTTGAAAAAGAAGGGGGTAAAAATTAAAATGTGCCCCCTTCCTAACAATTACCTGTTCCGAATTGCATTCAGATAATCTGAGTAGTTTTTAAGATATCGCTGTGTAACACTTTAAACTCCTAGCCCTGGAGATACATTTTTTGAAAATGTTTGCTTATTTCGGTAGAAATTTAAAGCAAGGAAAAAAATAATGTTTCAAAATTTATTACTACTGCTTTTTATGATATATTTTATTTCTTTATTCTAGTTATTTATTTTATTTATTTTTATTTGTTAATACTTTAATTTTTTATATTAAGAATAGTATCAAACAAAATTATGCTCTGAACTAGTCCTGATTGTGAGTGTCCGTTGAGTATAAGCCTGCGTGGAATTTTGATAGCTTATTGTTGAAAATTTTAGTTTTGCCTTAGTTTTGTACGCAACAGGACAGGGTTAATGCATAAACAGACTAAAATAAGAATGTGCTTCGGGCCCCAGCAAGATAAAGGCTCCCGTATTATGCGTCGAATAAATTTCGAGGAATTAATAAAAGATTTTGCAGCCCAAAAATGTAGAAGAAAAAGGTTTTAAATAATTTAGTTCAAATGTAAAGAAATTCGAAATATTCATTTTTATTCATAGTTTAACGTGTTTTAATATTTTATTTTCCTGCACTTAAAAAACATCGGTTGAAATAATAATGCCATAGGATTTGTCATAGTCAATACTTTTTAACCCTATGGCAAAAAAAGTTAGGACAAAAACATCAGCTCTGTGGCAAAAACATACTTTTTACCCTAGGGCCGCCCTGTATGTGAATGTAATTATTATAAAAATATAGATTAAAGACATTTTTGGGGGGAGGGGGCCACAGGCGTTAGTGTTTAGAACTCCTGGTCCTAAGTCCGGCCCTGGTCGCCATTATAAAAATAAAGCAGTAAGCGGTAAGACCCCTAGAAATGACATGACATACACACCCTACAAAATGACATACTTAACATTGTACCTATTATTTCCAGGAAAAAATGTAAAGGCAATATGGATTGCAGTGTAATAAGAAAAATCATTTTGGATAACGCAAAAAAGTGACGGAAACAAAAATTAATAGAGCGATCCAGCCAGTGGTGCAGTAATCATTAAAGTGATCGGACGACTTGAAAGAAACCTGAGCTTTTTTCAAGGATTTAACCGAAGATGGGGGCAACCGTTTATTACTTCGTCCCTTACGACCGTCCATTACATCGTTTGAAGGTTTTGCTTTTAGAACAATAAAAACGATTATATTAGGTAAATACTAATTTTTCGGATATAAGCATAAATATTTGCAATAGCTGAAATAACTAAACCTTCCTTCACTGAAGGGAAGTTACAGAGACTACCTGAAAAGCCAAAACTTTCAAACTCTGGAAGTTATACAAAATCAGAAAACACAAATATACTAAAACCTCAGAAAGAAAACTCTTGAGATCATTTCGTATTCAATTGTAATGCTCTTTTAAATAAAGGTTATGTTAAAAGGTAACTACAGTTACCTTAATTTAAGCAACTTTAGTTTTCTTTATAAAATTAACCCTTAAACATATGGTCTCAGTAACCTAAGACACTATAGATACTAAATTCTCTAAAATTTTAAAATTGTGCTTCAAGAGCTTTCGATACTAACTAAACTGTAAAAGTAAGTTGGATAGTTTAAAAACATTGGAACTGTTGTGGCTTGAGAATTTAAATTGAAATACTAAAATAAAACAAATTTCAAATATTTGATAACTGTTGAAATTACAGAAAACTGAAAACTCCTGAGATTTTTGAAAATGTCTGAGTTTTAGAAGATGTTTGACATTGGAATTCAAACTATGATACCCTAAATACCTGAATGCATTGGAGTTTTGAAACTCTGTAATCTGACATTTAATAGTATAACTGATAATGTGAAGCTAGAGCCTTATAATTCCATACATAACATTGAAGACAGTGAACTGCTGAAACTTCGACTTTAGAATTTTAAAACTCGAATCATTAAGTTTAATTTGTAACATTTAAGTTCAAAAATCTCTTCAATACTGATTCTGGAAAAAATTCTAAAGCTTCGGGTCTTTGAAACCTGAAGCCCCAAAAGATTTCAACATCTCCCTCTGAACTTAGAAACTTAATAAAGCTCGAATGATTAAAATATTAGAATCCTGAATATTTCAAATTTTGCAACACAAACCTTTAATAACTGTAGATTCCAAAGCATGTAAGCTTCAATTTTAAAATCTAAAGAACCACTCACTTGGAGCTTGAGATCTTTGATACTATGAACTGTACTTTTTAGAGTCTTTAAGAAGCTGTCTCCGATAAACTGAAATAAATTTGCCTAGAATGGAAACAGAAAAAAATGTGTGTTCTCCAATTTGCTTTAAACTTTCAGGGATGATTCTTTAGCCCATAATTCGCCCATTCACCCCCCTCCCCTGTCCATAATTTAGACCGTTATTCGTCGAGATAGACAAGAAAGAAGATTTTGTTGTAGTCTTGTACTATACATTTTGGACTAGATCTCCCAAGCGCAATTTATCGTAGATTCTGAAGACACATCTTATGGTGGCAAGCATTCTGAATCCATAAAAAAAGCTTAAAACCACCAGGAGGTTCCATCTTTTAGTAGTTTTCTTGACATAACTTTGCACACAGTAGCAATTTTCGGATGCGCCATCTCATACAGGGTGTCGCACCGAAAATGATCCACCCTAAATAACTTTTGATGTGTTGATTTTCAAGAAAAATGCAGAAACACGTCAAAAAGAGTATGAAGATATTTTTGCATACTCGTACTTGACGTAACGTTAACCCCCCCCCTCACACCTAGAGTCAACCCTTATTTTTTAAATGGAACACCCTATATTTGTATTATTTGAGTTTATTAACAATAACGGTTCCAAAAATTAAAAATATATAGGGTGTTTAAAAGAAAAAGACCCTAGGTGTGGGGCGTGAAGGTAACGTCAACTACTTAAAAGTTAGTGAGTCACCCGTGTATGATATTAATCAGTCGATAATTGCAGATTTTTTAAACTAAATTTTGCAGTTATGCATTCAAAATTGAGTCCTAAACAGTTAAATGAAATAAATACTAGTCTGTTCCGGAAATTATTTAAGTGTTTGACATTTTGATGAGTAGGGATTGTGTTAAAATGCGTCATGTTGGTGGAGCCGGACCACAAGTCCTGTTTAAATAACATCAAGAGATAAAAAAGCTAAACATTGTAACTTTTGAATTTTGTAGCTTTTGCGGTCGGAAGATATAGAGAAATACAGATTGCATTTTAATTAGTACAAGGTTAACATGCAAAATACTACTACCTACGTACTAGAATTGATAAAGTTTAATTAATGTGTAGTTACACGGTAATATATGTATATGCAGGAAACATTTTTATAATTAACATTTCTTTATACATTTGAATTTAAAAAAAAAGAAAAAATAATTGGGCTAAATTAAGAAAAATAGTACTACGCCCATTATAATTTTTCAAGAGGAAAATGTCCAGTGAATAAAAGCAGCTTTTAGTCTTTTTTCCGAGCTATCTGTATATGTAAAATATTTTCTGGGTCATGGCTTTATGGCTGTGTTTAAATTAATGTTAACTAACCATCTTGCTTGGTTTCCACCCATGCTGGTGGTTTTAATGCTGGGGACAAGCACGCAATAATAAATAAGGACGTCGAATTCCTAAGTGCATTTTAGTTGATTCATCGAGTCGCCGCAAAAATGCAACTTTCATTAAAAAAGTTTTTCTTTTTTAATGAAAAAAAAGAATTAATCTCAATAAACAGGAAATCGTCTTCTACAGAAGGAAATCAAGTCGTAAGTTTAAGTTTACAAATAAAAAATTCAAAAAGTTAAGATCTGTTCAACGCTGTTACACTGATAAAAGCTGTAATCGGTTTAACTAAAGGGGTATAAAGCTCTCTTAAAAAATTCAATGATTCTTTAGATGTAGAAGCTTTTATCCCCAAACAAAAACTTAACTCAACGGTTTTTTCAGTCATAAATTCAAACAGAAACTAGGAATCCTCGGTATTGCCGCTGTGAAAGGGAAACTTAACTTTAATTTTTTATTTGAAATGGAGCTTTTAAGTGTTTTCTGGATTTCAGACGACATTTAATGCTTGTTGGCAGAATATTTTAAAAGTTGAAAACGGAGACAAAAGTTGGGTTTCAATTTTTAATGCTTACACACTTTTCTTTTGTGCCATCCGCTACAGTTTTATTCCTTTTTTTAATCGTTTCCCATAAAATATTAATCATCATTTAAAAATCGCTTTATACATATAAAGACTGATTTGATTCAACGGTTAATTACAACTCTTTACAAGAAGCCTTTTATCCTCTACAAAATATGGTACATAAATAATATATAAATATTTTGCTTTAAAGAAAATTAATTAATTGAAAAGGATTATGTAGTTTAAATGAAACTTGGCACGAAAAGTGTACTTTCTTCAGATTCTTCTTCAGACTGTGTAAAAAACGCAACAAGCAAGGTTCAGGCGAGTAAAACATTCATTTTTAGCACCTCGTTTGTAAGAGGAGATGGTTCAGTTTGGTGTCATTTTAAAGCTCTTTCAATGGACTTTTATTTAATACGATTTGTGGCATCAATATTTCAATGTCACCGTAAATGTTGACCTTAAAAATATCCGCTTGATAGATTTATCTTGAGCCCCACTTTTGATATAATATCATTTACATTAAGAATGCCCTTGAAGTTTGGATAGCGGAAGGAAGGAGATGCAGGGTAAAAACTTATCTTTACTGTTTTATTTTCCTCATCTGATTTTAAAATACCTTAACTACGTATGTCCATCATATCTGAACATCAGGATGCCTCAAACATGGTTGCACTTTCTAATCTCGAGTTATTGGAAAATTCAATGGAACAAAGAGTGGAGTTTCTAGGTACAGTTCTTGCTGACGTTGCCCTGAATTTTCAATTGTGCTGCACTGGAAATGTATCGACCCATTGTGTCCATTTGTACAACTGTAGTGGAGTCATGATTTGGTCATTGGTCAAGTGCTACCCCACTTTGATCTTAAAGTCTAACTCATGGACAGTATCTGAAGTTCAAAAAATCATTAAGATACATCTATTGTAATGTGATGTATATACAGGGTGGGATTAAAGTATGGAATATTAAAAAAAAGCGGTTTTTAAAACATTTAAAGAAACTCAGCCGGTTTTTTTAAAACGCTGAAACACGTCGATTTTGTTTTTTAAAAATACACATTAATATGCGCGATTCACCTTCCGACTTTCATTTGTTTCTAAGTTATGACGTCATCACAAAAAAAATATAAATGTCAATATAGATTTTTAATAGTGGAATCCGATAGTGATTTTTCTTCCCTTTATGATCATGCAAATAAATCATAAGGTTGCATAACAAAAATTCTGAGAAAAATCGAGCTGAACTTTGTAAATGTTTGTTAGTTATGACGTCATCGCAAAAAGTTTAAATGACAATATAGATTTTTAGTAGTGAGATCCGATAGTGATTTCTCTTCCATTTATGATCATGCAAATCAATCATAAGGTTGCATAACAAAAATTCTGAGAAAAATCGATCTGATATATTGATATCATAATATCAATAACATTAAATGTTCAGATCGATTCTCAGGATTTTTGTTATGCAACCTTATGATTTATTTGCATGATCATAAAGGGAAGAAAAATCACTATCGGATTCCACTATTAAAAATCTATATTGTCATTTAATTTTTTTTCTATGACGTCATAACTTAGAAACAAATGAAAGTCGGAAGGTGAATCGCACATATTAATGTGTATTTTTAAAAAACAAAATCGGCGTGTTTCAGCGTTTTTCAATCAATGAATAATGCAGGACGCGGCAGAAACTAGCAAGGTTATCATCGCTGTTCTTTGAGGAAACCGTTTCGCCAGGTGATTTAACTGGTGTAGTTAAGACTAGATGGGAGATTGAGGAGACGGCTCTGCAATTAATCGGTGACTTTGCCACCGGTATGGATGAACCGGATGGCCATTAAAGGGGGTTTATGCTAATAGCCTCTCATCCCGAGACAACCCCACCACCACGTATAAGCCGTATCTCTACTTTCAGGTAGAGTCGGGCAGCGCCCTGTTGAAGACTCGCCAAGCCTTTATTATGATAGACCGGGATGGTAAATTCTTAGGATATCCTAGGACCAAGCCCAGTCACATTGAGGTTGTACTCAGCCAGGCAGTATCCTCACGCTGGACTAAGGTTGAAGGAGACTCTCTCAGACCCGGACCCCAATTAGTGAGCACGTTAATTGCTCTGACCCTAGCCTGGAGAGCTAGTGGAAGGTGGAGCGACTACCTCGCTCCCACCAATGAGACTGGAAGCTTTTACAAAAGTAAATGACTCGTTAATTTAGCGTATCTCAATTCGTTGGCCCCCTAGGGGAGGCGTGTTCATAAAGCTCAACGCAGGTGGGCCACGTTAAACAAATCTTAAACTATAGTTGATGCATTACTTAAGACTTAAGATACATGTTATACAAAATTGTCACGTACAAGGTGACAATTTTAAACGTTGCATTGGTTATATCTCCGAAACTAAAAAGTCACTGGAAACCGTCTCGGTAATAGCGAAGAAGACCAAGGATGACGTGTTATCCATTATCCATTATATTAACAGTCCAACAAAATAAAATTTTTGTCTTGGTGCCGAAAAAGTAAGAACTGATTTTGAATATTTTTGATGTGCTGATTCCAAAAATACCTGCTTTTTAGTAGCAGCTTTAGTTTTTGAGATACGGGCTAATTGATATTAGTTTTGATAAAACGCAAAAATATTGAAATAGTGATATCTTTAGAGGCCAAAAGTGAAATTTCATACCTAAATAATTAAAATCTAATGAGCTAGTTTGAGTTACTTGGTATTATTCATTACTGTAAAACCCGACATTCCTATACACCAATAAAAAACTAATTAATACGTCGTATTATCTCGTATATATATCTCTGCTTTACGAGGTACAGTTTATATAAAGAAATTAGAATCTAATTAGCCAGTTTGCGTTACTTGGTATTATTCATTAGTGTAAAATCCAACATTCTTATAGTTACCCCCATCAAAATCTAATTAACACGCAGCTATATTAACTCGTATCTCTGCTTTACGAAGTACATTTACCTATTTAGTTTACGTAGGTGAAGTTGTTGTATCATTTTGTATTGTACAGTGATAAAACATTTAATTAAAACCATGGCATTCAGAAGCAAACGTAGTTGTGTGAATCATCCAGACGTTTTTTGCTATGTATGTGGCGAGTACACTTTTAAAGAAAGTAGAAAACCTATTTCTAGCTTTGTGAAAAGAAGTTATCTGGCCTATTTTGGTGTTCATTTGGGAGACCAGGATAAATCTTGGGCTCCACATTTCGTATGTAAAACATGTGTTGAACATTTGCGTCAGTGGACAATTGGAAAGAGAAAATGCCTAAAGTTTGAAGTATCAATGGTTTGGAGAGAACCAAGAAACCGCCACGATGACTGCTATTTTTGTCCCGTAAATATCAAAGGAATCAATCGGAACAATAGACAGAAATGGACATATCCTGATCTAGATTCAGCAAAGAGGCCTGTACTGCATAGTGAAGAAATACCCATTCCATCATTCAGCAGTCTGCCTACGCTCCCGGAAGATGATGCAGAACTACCCACGTTTGATGAAATTCAATGTATGGAATCTGAAAACAACAGTGATTTTGAAGCAGACTTAGCAAGTCCCCAACGTTTCAATCAACAAGAACTGAACTCGCTAGAGACCTGAATCTTTCAAAGGAATCTTCTGAATTACTCGCTTCAGAAGAATTTACTTCAGGCAGGTACCAATATTACATTACATATATATTACAAATCGTAAAAGAGATAAGGATCTACTGCCCTTTTACTGAGGAAAATAACATCGTATTCTGTAACGATATAAGAGGACTCTTACAAAAAATGGGTTTGTCGGAATACACACCAGACGAATGGCGTCTTTTTATAGACAGTTCAAGGCGTAGTTTGAAATGTGTGCTTTTACACAATGGTAATAAATATGGCTCAATACCCATTGGTCATTCTACCAGCATGAAGGAGGAATATGAGGCAATATCACTAGTCCTGAAAAAATTAAGTATGAAGAACATCAGTGGGTGATTTGTGTCGACCTAAAAATTGTGAACTTCCTGCTTGGGCAGCAAAGTGGATATACAAAATATCCTTGTTTCTTATGTTTTTGGACAGTAGAGCTAAGAATCAGCACTGGGTTAACAGAAATTGGCCTTTAAGAAATGTTATGGTTCAAGGAAAGCAAAACGTAATCAACGAACCGTTGGTTGCGAGAGAGAAAATCGTATTTCCACCTTTGCATATCAGGTTGGGACTAATGAAGCAATTTGTGAAGGCTTTAAATCGAAATGGACTTTGTTTTGGCTACTTGAATAATCGACGTTATACTTGGAAAGTTTATTTATTTGAGATTTTAGAAAGCTAGACGAAACCATAGAACATCGTATGACACATGAATTAACAAACCAGAGCATTGAAATCACATTTTAAGGAAAAACTTACACTTTCAGCAGGCTGGAGCACAACTTCATTCCGTACACCCACTTAAGCAGTGGTTGGATACTCATTCTCCAAATCAGTGGATTGGCAGGAGACCGAATGGCCTATTAGATCACCAGATCTCACACCAAAGGATTTTTCTTAGGAAGCGCCTGAAATGTTGTTTATAAAACATCACCAGAATCGATCGTTCAACTAAGATATCGGATAACAGAAGCATGCCGATCGATTATCAGCGAACTCCTGGGAAATGTGCGTATAGAGTTCCAGAACAGACTATAATTAGTGCAAGTGTAATATTGCTTACTATCAAATATAAAATAATCTGAGCTTATAAAGAAGAAGAAAAAATCAATAATTGCACCATCACAACTTTAAATTCAAATATTAGATGAAGAAACGCCCTTTAAACTTAAAAATAGTTTTATCATATGTTTATGGTACAATTAGATAAAAAGTGCAATCTTCATAAGATAGATAAAACAGCTTAAGATTCCATATTACAACCTTCTCTGCTGATAACCACCGTAATTGGTAAAGTTTATAGATAGACACAATAAATAATAATAATTACTACTAGCCATTGCCTGGCAAACCAGGTCCCAGAAGTTATGAAGCTTGTGCGGGAGGGAGGAGCGATTATGATTATTACGCAGGCCCATCGTGCAGCCGACTTACAGTTGGTATAGCACAAATCTCACAAAACCTTAACCAGATCTGCCGGCCACGGGGTAATACTTACTTTAAGCCAGCTTCGGCAGATCAATAATTATTTTGTACGTTTTTGAGCAATAAATCGGGATAGTAGAGCATGCTTCACTTGATGCCATCGATCACTTTGATTATGAATTTAGCCAATCGTGGGAGAATTTCAGGAAGTCCACGCGGGTTATTTATCTGCATTTGCATAACTTGAGTCATGCACCAGTACATAGCTTTAACATTTTGTATGTCATATCCCTACTTACAATGCACTATGTAGATGAGAAAAGCAAGGGTCTATTGGCGTAACAATTGGTTAAGAGATACACAAACGAATCCATTAAATTCGACCTGAAAAGTAATAATAGAACAAAATTCCCTTGTTCTAAGATTACGGCCCTTTCACTAAAATGCGTTCAAAAAGGTTGATCGGCTCGAGAAACTCGATCCGCTTGAAAAATCTGAAGAGGCGGAAATGTCCAACAGGTGCGAAGAGATCGTGAAATTCTATACAAACACGAAATGGTCATACGCAAAGCACAGACCGACTGAAACTCAAGATTCGGACTGGACTCCACCGATTCTCAAACCTATTCTACACCCCGTAGATACGTTTTAAGTTTTTCTCCGATATGGAAAAATTACGCAATAACTCAAATCAAAACTCAACTGCTAAGATTAGATACCCTCATATAACACTTAAAAAGACATCAATAACAAACACCCATGAACTTAGTAGCTCGAGTGCTCCTAGTCTTTTCATTTAACCTCTTATCAATTACTGATTGCGTTTATAAATTAATTTCTGTCTCATTGTGTAAATGTTATACACCGTAGGATTGTTTGTTCTGTACTGTATGGTGGTATCCCAAACCTTTCTACTTCAAATTACTTTAGTTGCCGTGTCCAGTTCTGTGAATATACATTTAAATATAACAAATCGGTCGAGACGAGTCTGGGCAGCAGGCTAGACCTACTATGACCTAGGACATCATGCACTTATCGTTGTATGGTCACACAGAATATTTTGATATTTATAGTCCACGTTTTACTCTTATAGAAGTGTATAATCGGCCACAGTCCTACTATTTAATTCAAGAATTTAGTATTGTCACTCGTATATTTCTACAATCATTTATTATAGTACTTTTTACTTTTTTTTTAATTATTCGTCGTCATCTAACCATTTTTCTTTCTAACGATGAAGTCTTACTAATTACGAACTGCCATTTTGGTATAGAGTTTCAATCCAACACGTTTGCTTCTAGGATATTTGATATTGTTCATTCATTGATTACATAATCAACTATTAGTACAAGATAATGCATCCTTGGCGAATTTGTTGGTAAACTTGTTGAGTTAATTTTTGTTATGTGAACCTAGGAAACATCCAGACGTCTGTTAAACTTGATATTTTATTATCAGCTTTCAAGCCTTCGATTTGAATTTAATTTCCGTTAATTTTTTGTAGATTTATCAACATCAGCAGACTTGTAATATTTTTCTTTTAGAAGTGAAAAATAAACAAAAACGATCGAATTGACAAAAAAGAGTAACTAGCATTTGAGTACTAGTAATTCGAATGAAACCAACCCCACGCTAAGTTACCTAGAGTACCGAATCCGAATGAGGTTCTGATTAATATAATCTTTTCTTAATACACATTTTAATATGGAGATACTCAACTTTCATGAAAACATTTGAAACAACCAACCCACAGGGATATTTTTAAGATAGGACGGAGATAAGTTTTTCTGATCCAAGGTTTGAACGGGGCACTTTCAGGTAATGAGGGCACGCCTTGCCACTGATGAAACCACTGACAACCGTGAAACACGATTTATAATTTCATTATGCTATGTATGTAGAAGTGTCAATGTTATTTCTGTGCGAAACATTTTCCCGCAAGAAATGCATAGATAATTTTATCTATTGTAGTATTAGTATTAGAGAGGAAAAAACTGAAAATATTTATCAACTGTGACTATTTTTTAGTTTATTAAAGTTATCTATTATAAAAGTTCCACTTTTATGACAGTTATTTTTCTATTAGTGATAGGGTTGCACACAATAATGGCCGTCATAATAGTAACAGCTACAGTTATTGCTATATAAAACACATTCGTTCCAACTTTTTTTAGTAAAAACAATTTGGTATAAAACGTTTTTCACCGTTTGTTATCCTCAATTAACATACAATATGTATGCTTATGTAAATTAGTTTTCCCAGTTAATTTTCATTTAGAATTATTATTATTAAAGAATATGACCTTCCATACGTTTTCCTGCGATTGCATAGGAAGTTTCGAAATTTGTTTTTAAATTAGATTTATTCAGATAGGATAAAACACATCGTTTTAACGGCGACGTGCGACATAAAATGCTAATCCCATCCTATATGCAACGATTCTCGTTTCTGATTGTGATCTACTTCATATTAGGTTCCTTTCACCAAATTAATGCAAAATCTTTGTGAGATTTGGAGCAGTATAACAAATTAAAGCGCATTTAGAATGCAATTTATACCGTTAGAATTAATCTGACTAAACCTAATTAAGAAATAATACAATGCAATATCTTTGCTCATTAATGGCGTTACGTACTGCAACTGGATTGTTTTTGTTAGGATTCTGTTCATTGACGGTATAACTCAGAAAGGTAAACTAACGTCATTTACTCTATAAATCTATCGTTTGATACACAGACATTATACAGGGTGCCCATTATGTATGGAATATAGTATATATCTCGGTAAATATCGACTTTATAAAAAAAATTGTTATATAAAAGTTGTTTAACATTTTATTTTCCATAATAAGATAGCATTCATTTGTTTTTATTTCATAAAACAAATGAGTAATGAATACCACTTTAATTTTTTTAAACAACAATGTACTCTTTCATTAGGCTCATTTGATAGAGATTTTTTTTCTCTTTTCGATGACCTTAGTACCCTTATATCAGAAAATTTTTGCAAAAAAATGTAAAAAATGTTTATTAAGTTAATTTCACCAATAACATGAATCTAGATATCCGAGATCGTAAAGTATCTCGAATTATTACCCTAGAATAAACAGATGTGCATCTACATAATGTACAAAACAAAACAAATGAACAAAAATCAAAATAAAACAAATGAACAGAAAATTATGTACGTCTCTTATAAAGCTTGAAGACAAAACAAAATTAGCAATAAAATGGTTTTCATGGCAATAAGTATTCAAAACGTTCACCATTAACTGCAAGGCAATGGCCCAACCTATCACGAAAATCTTGAAAAGAATTTCTGAGCGATCTGGGAGAAATTGCTGCAGCTTCATTTTGTATTCGTTGCTCTAATTCGGCCAGATTCTGGGGTCGGTTTGTATACACTTTTGATTTTAAATATCCCCAGAAGAAGAAATCGCAAGGTGTAAGATCCGGAGATCGGGGAGGCCACTCCACAGATCCTCTTCTGCCTATCCAACGGGCCGGAAATACCACATTTAAATATCGGCGTACATCTAAATGATAGTGGGCCGGTGCTCCATCTTGTTGAAACCAAAGATCATCAAGAATTGCTTGGCAAGCTGGAATAATTTGCTGTTGCAATAATTGCAAATAACGCCCACCAGTTATAGTACCACGAATAAAGAAAGGTCCAATTATGTGATCTGCACAAATTCCCACCCATACGTTTAATTTTTGTAGTGTTTGGGTATGATTTTGGATCATCCAATGGGGATTTTCAGCGGCCCAATATCGACAATTATGCCTATTTACATTTCCATTTAAACAAAACGTAGCCTCGTTAGAAAAAACAATATTATTAAGAAAATTTGGATTGTTGTTGATTCGCTCCATCATAAATTCACAAAATTCAACACGTCGATAGTCATCTTCGGATAATTCTTGCAATAAAGTCGGTTTGTACGGATGTGATTTTTCTGAATGTAATATTTTCTGTATTGAACCTTTACTTACGGAATGGTTTAAACTTAACTGACGAGTTGAAATGTTTGGATTTTCTTCGATTTCTATTAAAACAACGAGCTTTTTATCTTCATTTGTCGCAGACCTCTGCGGACCAGTCTTCACCAGATCTTTAACATTGCCAGTTTCCCTAAACCGTTTCAAGGTTTTGCTAACTACTGACTGGGTGATTGGTTCTCGATGTAGATAACGCTCATTAAAAATTTCACATACTTCTAATTGTGTTCCTTTGCGATCCCCATAACCGACCATAATTAAAATTTCTATTCGTTCAGTTTCTGTTAAATGAACCATTTTTATTTTTCCATGTACCAACAACTTAATTAAATAAACAAACTTCTGTCACAATAAAAGCTTTTTCCATATTATCCTGTGGGAAAAATAAAACAGTTGGTTTTTTCCATTGCGTTATTTCGGTTTTTTCCAGTAAAAAATCTTTTTACTTAATAATAGATAATCTAATAATCAATTTTCTATCCTAACCTTTTTATTTTATCGGTTTTTTACTAAAAAATCCGAAAATCCAGAAAAAGAATATTGAATTTTTTAAATGCTCTTATTATTCCTATTTTTACTATTAGCTCTGTGCACTATCTTTTCATCATAATTACAGTTCTTACGGGAAACACGGAGGGGGGGTTAGTATAAAAGTGGATTTAGTTCTAAACTAGGATTCGTTCCTGGGAAACAATTGTTTTTAAAAATTACTACCAAGGAATTAATCCCTGTTTATATTTAATCCACTTTTACAATCCAGCCTAGAAGTACCATCCATAACTATTTGTCATTACATTCCAAATGTTTGGATAATTAATTTAATAAAAGTAAAAAGAAAAAATGTCTGAAATGTGGAAAAAAACTGTCAGGATTAAACCGAAAAAAACCGATGGGTTAAACCGGATAAAAACCAGGAGGAAAAAACCACCTTTTTTTTAACCGGAAAAAATCGGAAAAAATGACGTGGATTGCAAATTGATTCTCATAAATTCTCAACATTTGGATAAATTATATTCTACAAACGATTCAATGAACACATTACCATAGTTACATTTTCGGCTGAATAATCGCCCCTTCCTACGAATATCGTTCATGAGGATTTGCACAGTGCTATGTTCATTTTTTTTCGAGACTGCATTCCATAATCTTGTGAAATTTGCTAGCGTTGTCGCCGTTTGTCCTCCCTCTCGCAATTTTTTTACTAGAGCCGAATAGCTTTCGATAGGGCGAAGTTGTAGGCAGTTCGGTGGATTCATGGTCTTTGGTACAACATTGATGTTATGGGTAATATACCATTCTAAAGCTGCTGAGGAATAATGACTTGTAGCAAAATCACAGTCTTAACATCATTACTCACATCCTTCCCCTTCCTTGTAGTATAATATTGTAAACCAGGATGGGCTTTCAAGTCCGTTTTGACGTAGATTTCGTCATCCATAACAAGCCGTACTTTGGCCAAACCAATCAAACATTTGATAATAAAATTTCTGACTCCTGCGTAAAACTGTCTGCTGTTATTTCTCCGTTCTCTTCGGCACTTCTTGTTTTTTTTATAAGTTTTAAAACCATGGATTTGTTTTATTCTTTGTACCATGGTGTAAGACGTTCCAGCTTTCTTTATGATATCTCGAATGGATAGTGTGGGTTTATTATTAAGTGCACGCAATTGTTTTCCTTTCAATTGTTTTATCACTAATTCCATGAAGTCTGCCACTTTTAGGTTTTTCTGGTACAGTTATTTCTTCTTTGGATTTTTCTAGTGTACGACGTACTGTCCATACAGATGTTTTGACCGATTTTGCTATAGTTTTTGTGCTTGCATTTATATCTTCTAAATATTTGGCAATTAATGCTTTACATACATCTACTCTCGTTCGTTCCATTTTTAAAACTAAAATCTGTTTGTACTCCAAATGCTGAATATTTACAAGTATACTTGTTAGAAAGAAGGGTTTATGTTATTGGTCTCCTACTAATTTATATAGGGGCAATAACCCGTAAGTAAACAAAGTGCAATTCTTTTCGTTCCCTTGATTTCTATACGTTTGGGCTAATGCGGCAAAAAAATTACTAAACTGAAGTATCAGTCAGAATTTTCGTTCGTAATTTGAAAAATAGATTTGCACGTAGATTTATTCCACGGTCAATCAATCTTGTGTTTTTTGCGTTCAGTTTTCTTCAATATTTATTAGCGAATCCGTTGTTGTATCAGGTAAATGAAAGTTTGCTTCCAAGGGTAAGTTACTGCCGTTCAAGTTAGTTTGTAATTTATTTATTTGATTTGCAACTTCGCAACACAACGTTATATCAATTGTATTGATATGGTATTGATTGTTTTATATGATTCTTGTTCTGTGTATCAATTTCCGCTGAGATATCACGCTTATATTGAATATATGTGTTGTATAACGTTATCTTCACATCAACGTGGATAATCTGAAGTTATTGATAAACTGAAGATTAAATAGTATCAGATATGGACACTCTTTATTATATTTAACTTAACATCACTCTACTAATTCTAAAATCAGTTTAAAAAATTAGTCGACGTTACCATCTGAGACGTTAGTCTCATTATCTCGCCATATGTTCGCAATGAGTGGTACCTTTTAATTACGACAAAAACTACTAAAATTCCATAAGAATTCTACTAGTTTTCGTGCGGCCTCATTAGGTTGATTCATTTTTAAATTATTAAGAATAGAAAAATGCCAATGGGCTCTGCTTTAGGCCATATTAATTCCAGTCTTTTCTAATTGCTCCAGTAATCAGTCAAGCTTGACCGTGACAATAAGGTTAGATTTTAGTTTAGTTTTTCGGCGTCTGCTGAAGATGACAGCATAGCTGTTGAAATTCGCGTCTAGAGTGATTAAAAGTGTGCGTGATGAGGGCGAAGTACAGTTTTAGAATATTAAGTAGCGATAAAAATGTACCATATATCTTTATAGAACTGTTGTTCTATTCATTGATTATTGATAAAAACCTAATAAAAGCTATTATAAATAAGGACCGAGTCCGTCTCTGGCCAGTTGCTATCTCCGACTTCCAGTCTCATATATGAACGAACTCGTTATAACTTTTTGGTTAGGACAATAAATGCTTTTCTTTTAAAAGAAAGTAGAGGTTTTTGTACAATATGAGCCTTTAAGCATCTGAAATGCGGTTGAAAATTCCTGTTGCTTGTTGATAAATCGACTTACCTTTCGTTCATTGTTGAAGCAAGGTCTTATATAAGAATGTATTAGTAGCATCGCGTTTTAAATTGCACATCTTTCCCATTCGCGTATTAATTGGAATCGCATTTGGTGTAATTTTTTGGCGATTTCCAATTTATATTGGTACCGTCAGGGATTTTCCACTAGTTCTTTTGGAGGTTAGAAACACGTTCTTAAAGTTCGTATTTTTGGCTTTTCTAATTCGTTCCATTTCATTTCCTATAGAGTAATTCTTTTTGAAATGATTCGTTAATTAATCACCGTTAGTCGTATTTGGAAGCGGTATAACAATATCACAAGGTCGCCTACCATCAAAGGTACTTTTCCGAAGTTTGCTATGTGCATAGTGGTAATTGACTTTTTGTTTGTTACAAACCTTGTCTCTTTTTGGTATTACTTTCTTCCCCGCTTTATTGTCCGTTGAGCTTCTCGCTCACCTATAGTTATCTGGTTCTGGTTGTCATGTAGTTCAAGCAACGTTTGACTTGTTTGGGGACATTCCTCTAAAGGCTGGAAGAACACACACCAGTATCGTGAGTTCCATGTATTGTAACAACAGTATTTGACAACGATAACGTTTAGCAATCTTTATTGTAAATTAAAACATTGTTGTATAATAGTGTAGTATAATTTTCTGGGTTAAATGGTTTTTCCCATATGTGCGTGTAACACGTAGGTCTATGTATTCATATACACTTTTAAATTATTATCTCACATATATTATATCAGTATATCCAGTTTGTTGGGAATGATATTGCAAGTGTGTGCGTATAATTTTGTTCCGTAAAGGTTAACCAAATAACTATCAGAACTTCGGAAGTTAACGATTGTACAATCTAAAGTACCCGTAGCCATAGGCATCTTACCGTGTCCTTTGGTTACAATTTAACTTTTGACTTACATTAGTAGTAGAGTAATTTGACCCGCTCGCATAAATTCTTACCCTGTTTCTATGTACATAATTATTAATTATTTGCAATGCAATTTTTCCAAGATTAGTATTTAACCTTACTAAAGTATCTACACTTCATCTAATCTTATAATAAAGCACTGTATATCTTATTTGGAGACTTGTTATTTATATGTGTGTTATCTGTGGTTTGTTTCGCAGCCTTCAGCTAACAAGATATAGCTTATTCGGAATAGTCGACAACATTGAAAGTAGTCGCAAATGTTTTGTTCTTTACAGATATTGTCGGTATATTCTGGAGCTATTTTAGACGACTCTTGGCCGCCATTACAAAAGATCTCTTGCGAGACCCATGACCTCACACTAGTTAGCTGGCAGCCGACAGATTTAACTACGGTTAGAGGTTGTTACGTACCGTTTCCCAATTAGTGACGCCCATTTTGTGAATAACAAAGTGTTTCTAATTTCGGAAATATTGATCTGCACCAGACCCTCTGTAGTCGCGCAGTAGATATCCTGGTACTCGATCAAAGATCAGACAGAATTTTAAAAATTTGGTACAATAGTATTTGAACTCCTTAGGATAAGGCAAGAAAGTTGTATGACTATGGGGGAGCGTAATGTACTTGCTACAATAGCTCCATTACCTCGGTTGCACGTCCATAAGAGCTTGTGTGGAACCCCCACACTGCAAATACGGTAAAAGAATAATGGATTCATGATATGAACCATGAAATACGCTATAACTACACTGTAAGTAATAGTTTATATTTTGAGATTCTTCGATATAAGATACTTTCAAGACTATAATTTGTTCTACTTAAAGATAGAGCGATTTGTATAACCTAGTTTTATATTAAGCATTTTATTATAAAGCTTCCTTTAGATTTTACTATAATATGATAAAGTTTTGAGGAAGTTGTCACATAATTAAAATCGCTTCTCGGCAATCTTAAATACAAAAGCAAATTATTCAAGTCGCTTTAGCTTTTGGGCAGATGCATGGACGGAAGAGCAGCAAGAGCTAATTAGACGCACCCTTGTACTTACCTTTAGAAATACGTATATTTTCCTTTTTCGAAATTCTTCAACTTGCTCTATTTCATTCTCTCAACTATTATTCCCGAATATATTAAGATATATTCAGACTAACTCGTATGGTATAGCCACATTCTGGTTGAATATTCTCATTTTCCATTAAGAAACTGAATACAAGATCCAAAGACTTATAACGTTTCTAATGCAGACTATTGTATAAACGTCATCCAAGGTATTTGAAAGCTATTGGTATTTGATTCTGAGCGTGTTTGGAGGAAGAGGTGACGAAGGGGAGTCCTGCAATAGGTGGCATAAGACAAAAAGTTTTGCTTGTTCCACTTGCAAATGTCTACAGGCCACAACTTTACGAGTTTTGAATCTTTAGCTTCTTCTTTCGGACTCAAACTGTTCATACAAAATACCTACCTTTTGGGCTTATGTAAAGTCCAAAACCATAAAAATGTTTTGCTTTAGATACTGAGAGGAATCGCATTAGGTCCTCATTAACTGTCGCAGCTGCTACGAACAGACAATTCCTCCAAAAAAGCTATCTCGATTTTTGCTTTGGGCTATATCAGTCTTGTCATGTTTCGGTTTTTATATTTGTGGCATGTCAATCATTACACCACTCGGTTACATTTATGAATGTAGAGTTCTTTATTTCCTGAACTGTATAATCACATTCTCTATATTTTTGCGACAGAGCATTACCTTCCCTTCTTTGATAATAAAAATATTTTTTACTCTGCTTTCAACTATATTTGCCCAAATATTCCCAGATAACATTGGTAATCATCAGCAATAAATCTGATGTTTCAAAAATTCACCCTCTTAAAAGCCATTTAGAATTTATTGATACTGTTATTCCAACGCCCGTTATTTTTCCCGTCACGCACTGATAACTTAGATTTGATGTTATGTTAAGCTAACCCCGCCAAAAATGTCTTTTAACACTAAACGTTCAAAAATGCATGAAGAGTTGAAGGTATTGTATTGATCGGAAAGTCAATCTCTTGATAGCAAATCTAAATCTATAAACGAACAAGTAAATATCCCGATAAAGTAGTATATCCAATTCAGTTGTACAAACTGATTGTTTAATTTGATCTACATAGTTCCGTACACAAACCTACAGTTAATTTAAATTCTAAACAGGCAAATGTTTAACCCGATTCGGTTTTATGCAATTTAAACAGCAACAGAACGTCATTACTCTAAATCCCAGGTTTTGTACAGCAATTTAAAAGAGGAAAATAAAGAAGGGACCAGAGAAAAAACGAACAACTAAAATGCTTTTGCTAATGTGCACACCGAACACCTTAATTTAGGAGATTTATAACAATACCTTAACGGAAATGTTACATTTACAACTTGCGCACCTGCCTTGCATAAAAACAGGTGAGCATGAATACGAAATGTAGAATTTGAAATTTAACATTAGTCACGTTCTATGTTCTAGGATATCCGATCTTTTCGAGGGGCGTCGCTTCTGGAGTGTGGGAGTAGGAAAAGTTTTATAGTTATATACATCGTGGCAACTAACTGCTTCGCCCATTTCATCCACTCACTTCTGAGCAAATAATCTTAAGTGCAATCTGATATACTTTTTTAAAAAGACACATCTCTTTTTGATGGAATGATTAATGGCTTTTCATTGGAAGATATTTACCCAAGTAAAATTGGGACAAATCAAACAATTTTAGGTACACAGAATGTAATTTGATCATTTCAATAGATTCGTTAAGTGGTTGTGCTCAATACTAAAAAAATATAAATTCTTACCTGTTTAATTGTAATGAGGTTACATCACGTAATCCTCTAAGCTCTAAGAAAAATATCTAAAACACCTAATTGATTTTTGTTACTAATTTTTACACTGTTTTTCAACGGTACGAGCGAAGAATCTTTTTATAGAATATGGAAAAATCATGACACTTATTATAGTGATGTTATTTCGGTAGTTTTAGAAGCGCACACTGTGTATGAACATTGTGTAAATACATAAAAAGTAAGTTTGTTTCAACTAGACACACCTAAAAAGATATTATATTACGAAGTTGTACAGGATGTTCACTTTGTGCTCAAACATAACCATCTAATTGCCTCTGTTATACACACAGTATAAAACCCAGTGTACAATTCAAAGTTGCAGCCGTCAATCGCAGATATCCCAATGTAAAATAATTTTGCTATACAACAGTTATGTTTGAAACACCCTGTATACTATACTATACAGGGTATTCAGAAATAGCGCATAATCTATTCAATACCATGTTTGAAACACCCTGTATACTATACTATACTATACAGGGTATTCAAAAATAGCGCATAATCTATTCAATACACTGTAGTTTACCAAAGGCAAATAAAAAAACTCAGCTTAGGTACAAAGTTTTTTGTACAAAAAATAAGTTTTTTAATAGAGATGCTCGGTAGTGTTAAAAAAGTAACTGTTCAAAAGCAGAAAAAGTAGATTACCTAAGAATTATCAACAGAATGTCGATTCGAAGGTAAGTTGATCCTCCATTGAATGTTGGTTTATTTTATCACACTTATTCGTGCCGTGTAGTATTTCTTTATATTGATGCGATGTTGCCAAATGCAACATTTTTTCCTTAGATGTTGACCAACTTCTCTAACGGCCGATCTTTCCATCGTCTTATAACTTTATCTGGCAGTTAATTGTCATTGATACGTTTATAGAAACAATTATATCATGGCAATTATTCACTTGATAAATTTATAGGAAGACGAATCATTACACGATTTTTCTCCTCACATTGTTTCTATTTCAAGTAATCTTTGTTGCTCTCTGTCAGTCAGCTGCGATTACATCCAAGTGTTTTACCAGTTTCTTGTGAATCTCAGGATCGTAAGGTTTTGAATGATACCCTACTTGCTCAGATTTGCCAATTTTCATATACTAAGGTGATCTTTGGCGACGTCTCCAGGTCAGCTGTAGCCATATATAAATTTCATACTTTTCCATGGATCTATAAGCCATAAGTATTCGAAAGATGTTATTCCATTTTTTATTGCATAGTTTATTATTTTGATGACCTCTGGAGGTCTCCAAATCAGAATAACCCTCCTTGGATGTAGCGCTATAGGGCGAGTCATGGAAAAGAACGCTTTATAAAAAACTTTGGATATTTGCGTGTCATTACAGAGGCTTTAGTTTCGTACCCGATAACCTAGAAAGTTAATATTTTGGGAGGATGTTGTGTACCATTGGCTTTAGATGAAAGAAGTGATGATCAAAACCTAAAAAAAATGGCCGACCATGACTCGAAACTATGGACAAAAACTGGTCCTAACCTTATCGTATGATGACCGCTACGGCGCGGTTTTTGAGACTTTTTCCCCGTTTCTTTTGCCGTGGACCGTCGCTTCGATCAAAATGTGTACTAACATTACTGTAGACTTTTTTAAGAACCTACCAAATCAGGTTTTAGTCCGAAAATTGCATGGAAAGAGCATTGCAAGGTCATTGTGCAAAAAGAACCTTATTAGATGCAGTCTTAACTTCATGCAGCCAAAAACTTTTTTCTAAGCGATGGCCATTTTTCAACTGCATCTTTTTGTGGAAGGTCTGAGTTAACCCTTAAAACAAATCCGATAAAAATATGCAGAAAAATAAAATTGATACAGTCTTTCGTAGATTAGAGTCACATCAAGCAATGTTCTGTGACGGAATGTTCTTTGGAACCGGTAACGGTATGAAGGGGATTTTGGTCAAATTCTCTTCAAATGAAATAAACAAACTTATGAAACTCATTTAGATAAAATAAGACATCGTATTTTTCCAGAAAAAAAAGTCAACATTAAATTTACAAGAACTTTTCTTACAACAATAAAGTTAGCAACCCCACTCATTAAATTTCAAAAATTTTAGCACCAAATTTTTGAACTACTTATGGGCTAAAATTAGTCTTAAAATTAACCAACTCAAAAAAACTTCAAATTCATCAGAAGTGTGAAATTTTAAAGTGGGGGCTGACTTAAGCTCAGGTTAGCACCCGCAGCATATAAACAGACATAACGGATGAATTTAAACTAGGCCATAATTTTAGACTAATTGAAGACTATTCACTGGCATATAATCCATTTTCCAAATCAACCTCTAAATAAAAATGTACCCCACATGAATGTCACAAAATTAAATATAATAAAAGTCAATAAATAACAGTGTCATAATCTTGGATTAATTAAAGACTATTCATCGGCACAATCCATTTTTGCAATCATCCCCTAAATTGGTCACGCGCTATGAATAATGTGAATTATGACAAGTGGCACCCCTGTTCATGTGGAGTAGTTTTCTATTTAGGGATTGATTTGAAAAATGGATTATATGCAATTTGCTAAAATGATGTTAAGTGGCACCCCTGTTCACGTAAAGTAGTTTTATATTTAAGGGTTAATTTGGATATATATGCCATTTATTTATTTATATTTATGTGGTAGGAGTGCTAGCTTGATGTCAAATCAATTTCATAAAATTTGATTTCTAATGAATAAGAGTTGGCCCAAAATTATGCTATGACATGTGGAACAATGCTCATTTAAAAAAAATTTTTAAGGGTTGTATAAACCTTAGACATCTTTCAAAATTTCTCTTTTTATTCTGTATAGAATGTTCAGCATCTTTAAAAAGGTATTAAATAAGGAATACTACTGTTATTAAAAGTCCTGATAACTCTTTATTGACTCATATACATTTTTAGTTAAAGTACACTAATTTTTTAGTAATATCACTAGGTATAACTGATAATCTATTCTGATTCTGAAAGTTTCATTATCAGATATGGATATGGTTCAAATTATCTTCCATCTGTACAAACTTGTTTAGATTGACATTTCAAAGTAATGATGCATATTAGTCAGTAATAGCTTCAGCTTAGAATCATTCACCATTCAGAGAACTTCTTCATTGTAATCGCAAGTAATTGTATATGGAGGAACAAGAACAAAGCCCTAAATCTCAACCAAGGCAAAAATGAATGGTCCTCTGCATTTACATTTTTTTTTTGAAGAATGTCATTTGTTTGGAAAATCTGGAAAAGTGAGAATAGTAAAAATTATATCATTTTGATGAAGATCAAGAAAAAGTAAGAAGAAATAACTTATTTAATCGAAAATGTCAAAAAAGATCAGGAAGCTCTGAAATTAAAATAATTACAAATGTTCAGAAAATCCGTCTTTGCAACTTTATAAGCATTGAAACTTTCCAACTTTTAAATTATAATGACAGAATGCCATATTTTTAGTGTAGTATTATAGTCAGTCTATTTTGTTCTGTCTGAAACTGGTCTCATAATGTTCTCCTAATAGTGTAATTGTTACACTGTTGCTTCCAAAAGTGTTTTTGCTGTAATTACTAATCTTCCTTGAAATAATCCAAGACAAGAATCTTATTCTAGTTTGAAGAGTGTTAGCGAATAACTTAATCAGACTTCCATGGTGTCTAAGAGTTATGACCACTCAGAAGTGTGTATGGAACATGTTGTAATACTGGGCATGTTTAGAAATATCTCATACAAACTTATCGTTTCTTTCAGAATATGAGTAATAGTTATTTAGTCAATATGCTTTGAGTGTATATTTTGGCAAGTGTTATACTTCATTTTAACTTTTATTTCTTATAAGTTACTAAATCTAGTTTGAAAGTATAGTAGAGGACTGTGTTTGTTAAAACAATAGTAATTAACCTATATTTTACATTGACTGAAAGTTGTGCAGCAAATGGCTCCAATTAGGTATAGCTTTTTTAATATATCTCAAAATCAAGTACCATGGTAAGATCCGAGGCGACATTATAAGTCTTATATTGAAGGTAATGAGGTCTCACAAAAGTAGAATACAACAAAATTTTATATACTATTATTTAAAGCTTATTTACTGCCCAAAAAGAAAATTTGTTGTTTCGACCAATTTCCAGAAAAATGTTGTAAGCTAGCTTTACACTAAAGCTGGAATACGACCACAAAAATTCCACAAAGCTCATGACTTCTGAAACCCTTAACATGATTTTTAGAAAAGTATTGGATCTACTCTTTTTTTTTTAGTTCAACTGATCAACGTAGACTCGCCAGACCTTCCCCTTCAGAAAGATTCAAAAGAACTTCCTAAGAAATGATTCGCTTGTTAGACTAGTAATAACAAAATCGATTTAAATTATTTGTGCGATATAGGTTGCCATAACCTTTTAAAAGTGTACTTTATTCCCTGACAAATTCTGGAATATTTTTGCACATTTGGTGATCTCAAGGTCATTCAAGTGAAGTGAACATTTGTTCTGAAGGACCATCTCAAGTTTTATCTTTAGTATGATACACTATGTAATAGGGTGGCCGTTATTTTACAAAAGTTAAAATTTTTTAGATCCCCCCCTGTAGATTTCTTTAAAATGTCAAAAAAATGACCAGTGCAAAATTTCAGCCCATTTGGTCAATATTAACCCGTGCCACCGAGAGGTTAAAGTTTTAAATGGGATTTAACATTGAGTTGGTGCATTTCTAGACAGTTTCTGACATAACTTTTTATCTTTCTATGTTTTTACTTCAAAGCTTATATACTTATGTTGTTGGAACTGCTGAACACAAATATGATAAAATTCAAGCTGTCAGAAACACATTTGACAATTGACAGCTGCCAAAAAAGCGGCCAATTCAGCCAAAATGAGCATTTTCGAGGAACTGACAGTCTTTTTGGCATCAGATTAAAACATACGTTAAAACATAGAAAGATAAAAAAGTTATCACACAAAGTCTCTAGAAGTGCTGCAAACCCATGTTAAATCCCATTTAAACTTTAACCTCTCGGTGGCAGGGATTAATATTGACCAAATGGGCTGAAATTTTGCACAGCACATTTTTTTGACATTTTAAAAAGTTCTAGTGGAGGGGGGGGAGCTACAAAATTTTAACTTTTGCAAAATAACGGCCACCCTACTATAAAATTAGATTTTATTAACATGTATATTTTTAATGTAGTAGTTTCACAGGTAAAATTACATGAACTTAATATTTGCATTTTTTTTTTGTTAATTGTAATCTCAATGTCAACAACTGACAGATCACCTAACTCTCGAGTTCCTTACCTGTGTATAGAGTTCCTTTTTCCATGTTACAATGTCAGTGCCACAATTTCACACACAACAGTTGCATTGCTCTTCGTAGTATACAATGTTTTTCTGAAAAAATAGCTAAAGAAGCAACTTCCTTTTTGCGCAGTACTATAGCTTTAAATAATAGCATATAAAATTTTGTTGTACGCTACTTCTGTATTGCAGCTTGCAGCAGAGGTGATTGATATGCTTCTTGACTATACTTTGTGGGTTACTTGAGTGATATTGAGACAAATAAAAGAAAACTAGAAATAGAAAAACAACAAAGCTGTGAAGGATAAACCAAGTAGTATTTAAACGACTTCAAGTGTTCCAGAGCAATAAAAGTTCAAAGCTATGAGTTACAGCATTAGAAATTAAACATATTTTTTGAACCCCTTGAATAGTTTTATAAAATGAGGATTTATGTATGCCTCTTAATAGCTCATTTTTCTTATCTGATTGTAGCTTAATTAGCCTGATAGGTACTGCAAAAGCGGTAAAAGAGGGGATGAATTATGTATTGTCATGATATTTGACATGCCAAAAAAGGAAATCACCTACACTATAATTTTAAATGAGCATATATTTATGAAATTTCAAAACGACACGTTAGATTGGTTGCATAACCTCAATTTTCAAAACAATAATTTTTCTTTTCTGAAGTAAAATATGGTTATCTATGATTAACATGGACACTTGTACACTTTAGTCAGATAAAGGATATCTGTAAAACTGATTTTTCCATAGAATTTAGTTAATTTTCCTTGTCCATTAATGATGTGGGAGACGAGTATCAAATTTTTCAATTTAATAAAGTTTAGGTCAATTTTAATGTAAGACTTAACCTAAAAGAGACAAGGTGTATTGTAATGGGGAGGTATACAAGTATTTACTATCTTACTTTTTTCAATTAATAGTTAAAAATGTGTTTTCATGTTAACGAGATTCCTTATTTGTATAGGTTTCTTGTATTTCAAAATTTTACAGCTCTTGGTTAAATTATTTTGGTGGAGGTTTGTAAAACTGCTGCATTACCACATAATTGTTACAATCTTGAATGAAGGGGCTGTCTTTTATTAATGATATCATATAAACAACATATAATTTTGCTGCGGGTCAGAAACGTTCAATAAATATTGTTAATTGGCTTCAATTTTCATGTTATTGATGCCTGGAATTATTCAAATAATGTTTAAATTTGTGAAAATAGGAAGGTGTCAAAGATGTAATCAAAGGTATTTTGAATTAATAAGAGCATTATTTAGTTTTTAAAGAGATTTTATTCATCGACATTCATTTAATGTTGTTTATTCATAAGAGTGTTATATACCATTAGATTAGGAATTTTTTATCTACAAGATTATCTAGGATTAATTAAAATTTATAAAATGTTATGTTAAAATGAATTGTCAGTTTCATTTGTTTCATGCAGAAATTGCATTGCATTCAATTGTTTCAACCAAATCATGTAAAAAGGATAACCATTTTCGAGAGCATAAAATAATTTAAGATTATGTTATAAGTTAAAATGTAAATAAATCAATGCCAAATATTGAAAAGTTGTTGACATCTATTTCTTGAATTTTTTGTCAAGACTAATAAAAGCAGCCAAGCAGACACAACAGGAGTTAATAAAAATAAAGTTGTGGTATTCTTGTGGTGCTAATCTTTTAAAAAGAAAATGATTGCTATATCAAAAAATAAAAATGCGAGTTTTTCTTAGTAGTAGTTAGTTTTATTTTTAGTAATTAATAAATATCACGATACCAAAAGTCAATAAGAAAAATATAAACTTATAATCCTTAAATAAAAGAAAATTCAATATATGTTTAAAAGCAAATTATTAATCTCCAAATATAGAAAACTAAACTATTTTGGGATTAATAAAAAATTAATGGTAGAATTAGAAGTGTTTCCATGTTTTTACTTCACATAAAAGGAAATCTATTTTTCTGGTATCTATTTTCAATTTTCATTTTGTTTTGTTTGTTGTTCTTTAATATAAGGTTAATTAAAAATAAAGTTGTGTTATTATTTTGAAAATTATTTTGTGTGTGTTTTTATTATTGTTTGCACATAATGATAATTATAAGGACATGATAAACCATTAAAGCGACCCGACTGCGACAGTTTCTGTGGAAAGGAAGGCTTTTCACAAGTACATACAATATATTTAGCTGTAGTGATGGATTCGAGCCCGAGCCAAGCTCGACTCAAGGAGTTTCGAGTTCGACAATTCTTTATTCGAGTCGAGTCGAGCTTCACGTATGTCGAGCCCGAGTCGAGTAGAGTTTTTCAAGATTTTCGAGCCGGCTCGAGAAAATTGTACAGTTTACAGTATTTCCCCTATTTTGTACTTTAACGGATTATAACTAAGAATTTGCACAATTACTTTTCTTTAAATGGCTTCATTACACTATAACACTTAAATGAAATTTTTCAAAGTTGGTAGCATTGAAAATAAAATTGAAAAAAACAGAAAATTGACAAAAAATTTACCCTACAAATTTGAATTTTCCAAATGTCATATCACTATTGTCAACTACCACAAAATTTCCTAAATTTTGAAATAGCGATTTTTTTTATTTAAAGAGGGAATAAAAGAGGCAAAATAGAAAAAAAATAGCATAAAAAGCTTTTTTCATAAGTCATTATTGCACTCGTCCTTTAGAAAACTCGCCGCAAGCGAGTTTTCTAAGAGGAGAAAAGTTTTCGCGACTGTTATATGAATTTGGAAAATAACTATGTTTCCAAAACGAGCCGGCTCGACTCGACTCGATTTCGAGCCGAGTTTCGAGTCGAGTTGAAACAGATTATTTCGAGTCGTGTTTCGAGTCGAGCTTGAATATTTTTTTCGAGTCGAGTCCATCACTATTTAGCTGGAGCATGTATTTTAATTAAAGGTAAACAAGTAGTGAGTTGTGTATTTCATCTTGGTTACAATTGCATATATGTCTGTGTCAAAACAAGAATAAATATGAAGATAGAGTTTAGATGTGTCAGCTGAAGTTTCTTCTTTTTTAATTTCATGTGTGAATTCATGTATTGACTACTGGAATATCTACTTCTTTGAATTTTTGTAAGCGTGATTTCTGCAGAGATACTTCCAAAACTCCAGTTACTGTTTTTTTGATAACCTGTGAAAGTAGATGACATTTAACAACTAGCAAAATCTTTCATGTTTTCTTTCTTCTGGAGAAAGCTAAAACCCAAAAAGGCAATTTTTGAGATTTGGCTACAACTCCTGCATGGGCAATAGCTTCATCTGATTCATCATCTCATTCTTCAAGTTCTTGGAATCTTCAATGTCTGTAGATGAAGTTTAAAGAATGGCAAATCTTCTTGGCAACAACATAAATCAAGATCATGAGAAAAAGTTAATACTGGAAAATGAAGAAGCCAGATACAGCTACAATTTCCCAGGCAAAGATACACAAAGAATTGCATAAAAATAGGCAAGAATAAGAATAATATGAAAATCGAGGGTTAAATATGACAGCTGAAGTTTTTTTTTTGTCAATGTCATGTTCATCTTCATCTTCTGTCTACTGGAATATGTACTGCTTTGAATTTTTGTTAGAGTGATCTCTTCAGAGATACTTTCAAAACTCCAGTTACTGTTTTTTTGATCACCCGTGAAAGTAGATGAGATTTAACAACTAGCAGAATCTTTCATGTTTTCTTTCCTCTGTAGAAAGCTAAAACCCAAAAGGCAATTTTGAGATTTGGCTAAAATTCCTGCATGGGCGATAACTTCATCTGATTCACCATCTCATTCTTCAAGTTCTTGGAAACTTCAACGTCTGTAGATCAAGTTTAAAAAATGGCAAATCTTCTTGGCAAAAACATAAATCAAGATCACGAGAAAAAGTTTATACTGAAAAACCAAGAAGTCAAATACAGCTACAATTTCCCAGGCAAAGAGAAACCATAAAAAAATGTCTGAGTTTTTTAACTGCCTAACTCATTTACACAGCACATTTAATCCTAGATGGCTGTAAGCTGCTAATAATAAAACTGTAACGAGCTTACAATATAGGGGTAAATCTTTTCTTTCTGTCTAGTTAAAAGTAGGCTAAGGAGTTTCAAAGAAATCGAAGTAGCCGCAGATGATGGTAAAATAGTTAATATAGGGATATCAATATATAGGGAGTTGATATAGATATATAACTTTAGTGTTTAATAATAGACAGCAACTGTAAAAAGGCAACACTGTAATGTTACCCATATCTTCAAGGAGTATTATATTAAATTCTTGGTTAGAATAATGTCAACAACTGTCACTGTTAATTTTTTCAATGAGTAGATATTAGATCACAGCTACCTATGCAAATTTTACTTAGTAATCAATATACATTTTTTAGGCTTGGATATATAGGGGTAAATGTTTTCTTTTTGTCTAGTTAAAAGTAGGCCAAAGAGTTTCAAAGACATCAAAGTAGCCCCAGATGATGGTAAAATAGTTGATACAGGGTTGCATCATTGCAAACTTTAATGTAATAGACAGTAGCTGTAAAAAGGCAACACTGTAATTTTACCCATATTTTCAAGGAGTATTAGATTAAATTCTTGGTTAGAATAATGTCAACAACTGTCTGTTAATTTTTTCAATGAGTAGATATTAGATCACAGGTACCTATGCAAATTTTACTTAGTAATCAATATACAATTTTTTAGGCTTGGATATATAGGGGTAAATGTTTTCTTTCTGTCTAGTTAAAAGTAGGCCAAGGAGTTTCAAAGAAATTAAAATAGCCCCAGATGATGGTAAAATAGTTGATACAGGGTTGCATCATTGCAAACTTTAGTGTAATAATAGACAGCAGCTGTAAAAAGGCAACACTGTAATTTTACCCATATTTTCAAGGAGTATGATTAAATTCTTGGTTAGAATAATGTCAACAACTGTCATTGTTAATTTTTTCAATGAGTAGATATTAGATCACAGCTACCTATGCAAATTTTACTTAGTAATCATATACAATTTTTTAGGCTTGGATATATACGGGTAAATGTTTTGTTTCTGTCTAGTTAAAAGTAGGCCAAGGAGTTTCAAAGAAATCAAAGTAGCCCCAGATGATGGTAAAATAATTGATACAGGGTTGCATCATTGCAAACTTTAATGCAATAGACAGCAGCTGTAAAATGGCAACACTGTAATTTTACCCATATTTTCAAAAAGTATTAGATTAAATTCTTGGTTAGAATAATGTCAAGAACTATCATTGTTAATTTTTTCAATGAGTAGATATTAGATCACAGCTACCTATGCAAATTTTACTTAGTAATCATATACAATTTTTTAGGCTTGGATATATACGGGTAAATGTTTTGTTTCTGTCTAGTTAAAAGTAGGCCAAGGAGTTTCAAAGAAATCAAAGTAGCCCCAGATGATGGTAAAATAATTGATACAGGGTTGCATCATTGCAAACTTTAATGCAATAGACAGCAGCTGTAAAATGGCAACACTGTAATTTTACCCATATTTTCAAAAAGTATTAGATTAAATTCTTGGTTAGAATAATGTCAAGAACTATCATTGTTAATTTTTTCAATGAGTAGATATTAGATCACAGCTACCTATGCAAATGTTACTTAGTACTCAATAATATTCAATTTTTTAAGGCTTGGATATTCTTTTTATTTGTTTCTGGAAGAAATTTATATTCAAGGGATTTTTAATTAATTAATTAACAATGAAAGTACATAAAAAAGTTCGAAACACTTGAATTTTTAATTTGAAAACTTGACAAATGTTTACTTACATTTGGAAAAATCTACTAAATGTGATTTTGTTTAATTTAACAAGTAGGTACCTATAATTGATCATTCTTTATTGTTTATAAAAAGATGAATATTGCTAAACTGATAATATGTTTAATAGGAGTGTTATTTTTCAATATTACAAACGTACAAACACTGACATGACAGTTGTTGTAATTGAACATTATTCTAACCTAAGATTTGAAATGACAATTTGTGTTTCACACTATTTTTTTAAACAAATATAATCTAATACTCCTTGAAAATATGGGTAAAATTACAGTGTTGCCTTTTTTAAGCTCCTGCCTGGCACACTGAGGTTTGCTGCATTTAAGGTGTTGATTAAAAGAGTTATTAAAGTCTTTGTTTGTGTATTTTTAATAATTTTGTAAAAGTCTTATAAATTTGCAAGAAAATTTATGATTTTAAAAAATCAAAACTAAGATTTGTAATTAATAAATTTATAAATACCATTATCAAATTACAGCACATTTATTTACATACAAATGATTCAAATAATAAATATTTTAAGATCTGCCGGCAATCTAAAATAAATCTCAAAGTACTCCCAACTTCCAGGAAATAAAGAACACACGATAAGTTTAATCATGATCTAACTAATCAATAAAAGGTCACTCAAAGGACCCAATTTCACATCGAAGATTTTTGGTAACTTCACTCGAAAAACCACTAAACACAAACCCGAAACCTCAAATAGCTATTATTTATTATTCTAGATAAGAAAAGTCAAGGTTAAACTATTGAATATCCTAATTTTGGATAACAATTTGTCTGGAAATAAAACCCAAACACTTCCAAGCAACAACTTTCGAGTTTTCATTGACAACCCTTCCGACAACTTGACGTAATTGCGCCTGTATTTAAAACTCCGGAAAAAGCACTTTTGGTGGTTGAACAAATTGCTAAAATAACTTACCTCCGCGAAAAATGCATCCATAAAACCATCGCGGCCCTCGACGTTGACGGAGACGTCGTCGGGACCGACATCGTCATCGTCACTTTGCGCCTAAAAAAATTAAAAATTATAAATTTTCTACAGGTCCCTCAATTAACCCTAAATTGTATAAGAACTTGACAGTTAGAAAAAGGGGTGGGGCAATCCAATGACATTTATCAAACTACCTAACCTAATCTTTTAATAATTTTTAAAATGTTGCCCAAAAATTTGGTATAAAATTCAACTTAAAAATCTTGACTTTTCAGGAAAAGAATTTCCGCCGGATTTTCATTTATTAAAAGGCGATGTAAATAAAAATATCATTAAAATTTCAATGTAGATTAGAACAAAAAAGTCTTAACATGCTTAGAAGTATGTGTTAAATGAATATATAAAAACAAATGCCTACCGCAACCAGAGCCGCTAATCTATCCTTCGTCATTTTCCACCACCGGCTTTAATCACAGGCCACAAATAATTTTTGATTTAAGTAAAAATCCCATTCAAAACGTTTTACATGGAACAGCACTAAAAACTAAGGAACGTATACTAGGATCGCGAAAATCGATACATCCAAGCTACTGGCACTTCTGCAGTGCTGTGAGTTTTTTGCGCAGGCGTCAATTACGTCAACGACCTTCGTGACGTCACAAGGAATTAAGTCTTTTAAGAATTAATTTCAGATTTATTAGTAAGCAGAATTAAAAACTGACTTAATATTAAGTCATCTATTTAATTTAACTACTAGATTGTCTAGAGAAGTCGTCTAAAATAAAATTATATAAAACGTCAAATTCCGTCGGTGAATCATTGCCTTTAGCTGCAAGGAACGCCATTGTGAGCTCTAACGACTTTGCTGCGTTGAAAGTGTGATCCCCGTATTCAGCATCCATCGAGGTTTATTTAGTGTTTTCATTTAAAAGGTAAGAATCATTTTTAGTGCTATTTATCGTGATGTGCGTAGTTTTTTTAAATATTTATTAATAATTAAATAATATATTCTCGAAGTCGGCATTAGGATACCAAAATCCTATGATACGTTATCATAGCGTCAGTCCGCCTAAAAATTAAAAGTTCAAGAAACGTGCTTTACATGCTACTGTTTTCTATCAAATTATATTCCTTGTCAACACTTATTTTATTTATATTTACTTAAATATCTTTGTAACCAACTAATTTGCCACCTCTAAAGTAAGGTGGATCTCAAGTGACCCTTGAAGGTAAGATTGTAATTTTCCATTCTTGTTACAGGCCTAAAAGGAATACAAACATAAATAATGGCTCAAGAACCTGATATGCCAACATTCAAATGCGTATTGGTGGGTGATGGTGGTACTGGTAAAACTACCTTCGTTAAACGTCACTTAACCGGTGAATTCGAAAAGAAATACGTTGCAACACTTGGAGTGGAAGTACATCCACTTGTATTCCATACAAATCGTGGAGCTATACGTTTTAATGTGTGGGACACAGCTGGCCAAGAGAAGTTCGGAGGTTTGCGTGATGGTTATTACATCCAGGGACAGTGTGCCATCATTATGTTCGATGTAACATCACGAGTTACTTACAAAAATGTACCAAATTGGCATCGGGATCTTGTGAGAGTATGTGAAAATATCCCAATCGTTCTCTGTGGCAACAAAGTCGATATTAAAGATAGGAAAGTTAAAGCTAAAAGCATCGTCTTCCACAGGAAGAAAAATTTACAGGTATGTCACAATCTTGTGTACTTAATGTAAATATTGTTAATTTTGTTTTGTTTTAGTATTATGATATTTCTGCTAAGAGTAATTACAACTTTGAAAAACCATTCTTGTGGCTTGCACGAAAACTTATTGGCGATCCCAACTTAGAATTCGTAGCAATGCCAGCGTTGGTACCACCAGAAGTCCAAATGGATCCCAATTGGCAGCAACAAATTGAAAAAGATCTCAAAGAAGCCCAAGAAACAGCTTTACCAGAAGATGATGAAGATTTATAAACTGTGGCATTTAAAAAGACTCTTCTGTTAATAATAATAATAATCTAATTGTGTATGATTAATAATTATTACGTTTAGGTAAAGTTTGTTTTGAATGATTGTAGCCAATGATGAACTGGACTGTTTGGTATTTTTATATCTGTGTGAATTCTGAATTTAATTTAAGTACATTGTCATGACTTAACAATAATGTAACATAGATATTTATTAGATAACAAATTGTTTTTTTAGCCAATGTTCGTTTAGATATGAAACATACTTAAATTCTTGAATCCTTTTTATATTTTCATGTAACAACTTACATTTTTTGTAAGAAAATATTTGATATCTTAGTGTCTGAATTACACCGGAACTGTTTTATATTTGAATATTCTTTAAAAGATGAAAAGCAATTGTATGTTATTTCTGTTTAATAAAATGTTCTAACAACTTACGCAAACCAAGATGTAATGGTTGTATGGTTAGTCTTATCAAAGTTTCTGTAATACATTTTGTTAATAAATCATAAACAATAATTTGATTTTTATTGTAATTTCAATTTTCTATGTGTAGCGATCAGGACGCGCCGGTAAAAAGTTCCGTTATCGATTAACGAGTTTAGGCGGGAAAGTGACTTTATATGATCGCCGTTAGATGGCAGCACTCTCGATTTATCAAATTGAAAATGCATACAGGGTGGATGAAAACTATTCTTATAATGTACTGTTTTGTAAAAGCTGCTTTGGTATCTAATTTAAAATGTATCTATCTACACTGACTCAAATAAGTTTTCATACACAAATTTTTAATGTTCCTTCATATTTTCTATGGCAATGACAACACAAAAAAACAACAAAGTTTGTAATTACAATTAAGATGTAGTTGTAATCCACACGTTTCTTAATAACTAATAAATAAAATAATAAACTAATTCACAATTTAATAACGTTGTTTTTATTTAAAGGTCTTTAGGAGACGGAAAGGCAAAAAATAAATCTTGACTCCTTTTGCGGATCAATATTTTAGCATTGTTGACGTTTCGAGCTATTTACCAACTCATTTTCAAAGTTAAAAACAACATTACTACTTACTATTATAAAATTAACTATTGAAAAGGGACAATTATTAAACAAGCTTAATGACTTACCAATTTAGTTTCTCTGCATATAAATTGAAATTATTGGATGTTTTGTTTGAGGCTAATGTATCTGATGTTTCACTATTTTGTTATTGAATAAATAACCTATTGAACCACTATAGACAGGATATCTTAAAAACGATTTCCGTAAAAACCAAAACCGTAGGTATGAAAAAGCAGGATTTAAATTTCTAAATTTAAAACGAAAACAAAAATAAAATTTAAAAACTTAAGGCATTGGATTGGTGTTAAGATTAGAAAGTTGAAATTATTAATATATGTTGCCAGACGTCAGGGCTATTCTTATTTATATGTAATGATTAGACCGATTATTGATTTGATCATTAGTTATTTTTACTATGGAAAAAGAATTATGATAGATAATGCTCAAATTTTCAACTGCACTGCGTTCATTAAATGAATTTTTATTGTTCATTATATATGTCATTTCTTTTCTGATTCGTTTTTTATAATTCCTTTCATTGCACAGTACTTTTATAACCTCTAACATTCTTATTTTCATAACATTTACAAATTTTCTTATTATTTTCGGCTGGATAGATCTCTACACTTGTGTTATAGCTTGTTTCAATTTATCTTTTTTCTAATAGTAAGTTTTCTGATTATCCTTCCTATTTCATCCGATAAATACTCTATAAGATTCATGTCTAAGGATTGTGGAGGTGTATGAAACTGCTTCGGGACTTTATATAGTAACATTTTCTTTAACCCGTTGTGTTGTGAATTTGGTGTCAACGTCCTGTTGAACGATAAATGACTTTCCAAGCTGCAGTTTTTTTACAGTGGAGTAATTGTAAAATTCCATTTCCAGGACTTATAACGTAATTAGTATATTACATTACTAGTGTGGAAAGTGAAACTTTTCGTACGCACGAGTGTGAATTGACGCACGAGGCGTAAGCCGAGTGCGGAAATCACACGAGTGCAGAAAAGTTACTTTCCAACGTGTAATGTACAATATTTTTCCTACAACCCCCCAAATTTCAAATGTTTAAAAATTTTGATTTTTTAAAATTTTCAAGAATATAATTTTTGAAGATTTTAAAGCAAAATTTTTATGGTTAGGTTTAACAGAGAAAATCACACTTAAAGCTAATTTTCTTAAGCCATTTATTTTTAGGATATAAAGTTTAATTTTTTAAACAATTTAGTTTCACAATATGAATAATTATAACGAAATTTCTATCAAAACATTTCCAGAAAAATAAAATTAAATTATCTTGACAACTTAATTTTATTTTTCTGGAGCTGAATTATGACAATTGTTAAAGTGAATGAGTGTTTGTTAACATTTTATTTAATAGATTCTTTTACTAAATATAAATTTCAATTTTAAAAACTCATATATTTATAACTTATTTAAACATAGTATAAAATTAAACCTTGGGTTTAGCAGCAAAATGAATTACTATTACAATTTATAATATAATAATTTCAGAGGCACATAATTTATTTTTTATTTATATTTAATAATATCTCCATAATTAACAAACATAACTTCAACTAATAACACAATGCCAGGTGTGAAAGAGGTCTAACTAAATTATTTGACATTACTCTTATTTTTCTCCCATTTGGCATCGCTGATTTTAATCTTGGCAAACTTGCTTCAATAATTTTCATGTATTATAGTGAGGTTACGTTAGGTGTAATCTATTAGATATTTCTTTTTGATAGCTAAAATAACTAATTAAACATTAATTAAAGTTATATTTATAAGAAAAGAATAGATACATAATGGTTAAAATGCTTCTCAAAATTGGATTAAACATTAATGTCATCATTTTAATGTAAACAAAATTCATGGATTTCTAGATATTGCTTAGCGTGACGTATTTTCATAACACACACGTGTGTTATGTTCCTAACATACGCGTGTTATATGACTCACTTTCTTAATATCGGTAGCGTTTGCTATTGTTCACTTTCGTATGGGGTCGTAGGAAAATAACTATTACGGGTCCATAAAATGAATCTTTACCCATAGACACAGAGCTCATTAAATAAAATACTTTACAGACAAAAGTATTTATGATTTAAATCATTGATTCGTCGTGACAGCTCTGCATATAACCTGTAATTATCGTAGTATATTATCTGGAATTGACCACCTAAAAACTTTTTTTTTTTCAATTTTATGTAAACAAAAAAGTTCTCAAAGGTAGAAAAAATGTTCCCATCATCACATTTATCTTTTTTCTTATAATTTCAAGTGTAATTCAGATTTTATTTTCTATTATATGGATTTATTGATAAACGACAATGGTTAATAGGCACAATAGAAAAAAAATATATTAGGTAATCATTTTATTGATTTTTAACTAAAGCGTTTCTTGTCCACTTTGTCACATTTGTTGATATAATTAATCTTTTATTGTAATATATAATTCTGGAAGAAGCGGACATTATGGAAATTACTAATTACATATTACCAATATTGTGTGATAAAAATTGTAATCTTCATTTCTTTTGTGTGCATGTTCTTCAATTATTGAAGTCATAATCTATTTTAAACAGAATTTTTAAAAGCTGGTAAATAAATGGAAAAATATCAATCGATATCAACGCAATTTACATTGCAAGACCGTTACTTAGAACTTTACATACGAGCATGCTACCTAACATGCGAGCAATTAGCAGGCTTGTTATCCGTGCAAGCACTTAGGGTTCGTGTAACAGTCGAGCATTGTACAACGTTTTATGGTATACTGACTCGTAAATCTTAAATAAATAATTCTTTTATTTACTGAAGCAGTACAGCGCAAGACGTAAAATATCTATGAATGTTTTAAATAAATATGTATGTTGCTATAGTACTGATGATAAAGAGCCCTTAATAGGTTTTATGGACTTCATAACGGGCTATCCCGTAAAACGAATCTTTACCCCTAGAGACAGAACTCAATAACCATATGTTTACGAGTCAGTATACCATAAAAGTTTTGTTTCCGTCAGTGTTGTGTACAAGGGCCGTCCAAAAATGGATGATGTGCAATGTTTGATGACAAGGAACAAAAAGAGAAAACTTGATTTTTACTTACATTTGGTAATGATGAGCTTGTATTCCTTCGTGTAATTTACAGTTGTAGTTTTAGAAGAAATCTGGCTCATTCATATGCGAGATTAAAGCTAGTTTTTGAATCTTTTTAGAGCATATCAAGAAAAGTGCAGACACTGCACAGAAAAGTATCAGGCTCTGAAGCAGGGTAGGAAGAACAAAAAAATTTGAGTCGCTCGTAAAAGAATAATCCTTAAAAGAATTTTAATTTTTCATTTGTTCACGAACTTTATGTTTTAATTCTCTAGTATAAACAAATTCTCGTTCCAGAGGATATCATATTTACTGAGCATTAAAAAATATTTTTCCTTCATAAATTTATCACGTATGAATCTATCGCGATTTAAATAACAACGCAGGTTTATTATAATATGCTAAGATGCAGTTTTATTAAATTTTAATTGATTATGTACTTTTTGTTTCTGTACCATTTTTTTATTTAATACTTTAGATATGTTTTGTTTTATTTTATTACATACTGTACTGACTTCTTCAACTACATTATTATAGAATTAATATTTGTAAAATGTTTTTAATATTAAATTCTTTTTCATTTGGTTGTACAAGTTTCTTAAAAAATTAGTCATCATCAAAAATTCTGAAAGGTATACCTTTTACGATCACATGTCCAATGCAACACAATAGGAACTCACTTTCATTCATATTCATAGAAACTTGGGTTTGTTTCTGTTTTTGAATCCTGTTTGATAATACTCCATTAGTTGATTCCCCATTTTCGTATTCCTTTTCATCAAGAATTTTTTATGTACTTTAGCGTAATGCCGCTTAATGTCTCCGGTTTGATTTACTTTCAATTTCTTCTCACACTCTAAACAAGTGGAAATATTTGATTCATTATCATAATTAATGTATTTGATTAACTTAAATTGTTTGGTCGGCCCATATCGTATGAAGTTGTTCAATGATTTTATATAAATAAAACAGCAGAGTACTTAGTAAGAACTTTAAGCGTAGTAAGAATAAGAACTGAAAACGAACGATTCGTTTCCGCTTGTATACATTCACGAGTGGAATGTTCAATATCCCTATTGGCCTTTGAGGTTTAGTTTAATTTATGTTGTTTAAATTCTTACTAATGCCCAGTGTGAAGAACAGGTACCTCTTACAGGTTTTTTTACGAAAATAGGCCTTTAAAAACTGAATAATGTTTTTTTAGACGAGGGTGGTACTGTAGGTGGTTTTTTAATCACAAGACACTGCATTCATTGAAATAAATTTAACCCAATCAGATACGAATTATGTGTATGTTTGATTGTGCACCTGACGGTTCTTCCTTCCAAGTTAGTATTCCATTAAATCTTTGAATTAATCTTACAGACCTAAAAGGGCAGTCATTTTCCTTCTGCAATCTTTATATTTTACTGAATGGAGTAGGACCCTTTTTTTCTAATTGCTTCTCTAGTACCTATTTTGTGATCTTCCAATCTAACTTTCCTTCCAAGATTTATGGTGAAATTTAAGTTTAAACGGATTGGTAATACTGTAGTGCTTCCGTATCAGCTGTCAAAAATCTAAAGTATCATTTTACAAAACACAGAGTAAACTTTTAAATCTTTAATTTGAAACTGTTAACACAAATAAATCAGATATTACAAATATACATATGTATTTAAATGCATCTAAATACATTAAAAGAACAAAAGAAGGGGTAAAGGCTTATAAACATATTCCATACAACTACAATTAAATTAACACCTAAGATATTATGACAATTTATTTTCCTTCGCCAGCTTCAGAAGCTAATCGTTTCTCTCGGGCCTTCTTTCCTTCAGTGATTTCAGCTCTCTCATGTTCAGACAATTGTGGTAACACTTTTGTTACAACGCCAGTTCCTAATGTTAAGTTGCCATCACGTAATGTGAAGCGTTGGCCTTGTTCCAAAACCATAGGACGAATCATCTTTAGAACCAATCTATAAAAATAAGAGCATTACGAATTAGTAATAAAAATTTTATAAAATATTAAGAATTACTTTGAATCTTCACCAGGCATAACCATTTCCTTGTCGGGTATAATGACCTGGCATGAACAATCCCAAGTTCTACAGAACATTTGCAATTGAATGAAAGATGTGAATGGTTTAGCACGTCCACCTTCTTCTTTGTTAAGAATGTAAACTTGGGCTTCAACGTGGTTATTACTTTTCACTGAACCAGGTTTGCACATTACCATACCTATGACAGACATAAAAGCTTATAAAATATAAAGCAACCACTTTCCCGTAACTATATTAATTTCTATATTTTCATATGTAATTTGTTAGAGTCAGTGGTTGAAGGTAAACTAAGTATACAAATCATTCAAAAAAAGGTTTGAGTCTAATCTGTCAGGTGGGCTTCACTAGTCCTTTAAGGACATATAACTTGTAACAAAGTTATTTTATTTTGGTTAAGTATTTTGGGTGTAAGAGTGAATAAGCTTATCATCCTTGCGATCTGTGACCACTAAGATAAGCCTCCAACTCAAGCAAGAGCACGGGTCCCATCCCTAACCGTTTATTTGGTGTGCACCAATCCTACCATTTCCCCCACGTTCCAAGAGCAACTACATAAGGAGGTGCACAAGCCGTTTTTTTCAGTTCCTTTAGGAGCTCGAAATCAACCAGACCAACCTGTCAACCAATTCAAAGTGAGCAACCAATTGCCAGACCGTTGTACAGGGAATATAAAAGTACCACCATAGTATTTACCATAATTCCAATTCTTTTTCTGCCCTGATCTCATCCTTGCACCCCTCATCCTTTACGAGACCTCAATGAGTGTGTGTGAACCTGGAGCCCCCATACTTGCATCCCTTACCCTTTCCGAGACCTCACTGTGTGTGAACCTGGTGGTCTCATCCTGTCTCAACCGTCCTTGTCCAGTCGGTCAGCCATTATCCGACATCCTGTTTTGCGACCCTGTACCGTTTGCACACTTGCTTATTACCGTTATTTGTATTGCACACTTGTGTACACTTATTAACTATTGCATCACACTTGCTGTGGCCACTGTAGCTAACCATATACTTTTAGGACTAGAGATAACGCTTGCTAGAGCTTTGGTAATAATAAATACTTTAGGTTCCCTTCGCTTAACATAGTTAAGTTGAGTTTGCGTCGGTTAGGACTCGGATGGGTAAACCACAAGCGCAGTGTACTTGCCTATATGGTTCCGCTGCCTCGTCTCACACGCACATATCCACTCTGTGGCTCGGTGTGTCTGACGCCTCGACAGCGAAAGGTATATAAGGTTAAAGATTATGTATGTATGTAGGTTCCCTGATTGTGTTTTATTTACAAGAATTAACACCATTACTTTTGTGAGAACTTTGGGTACTGGTAATAGTGATCCAGACAGGGCCGATATTGATGACCCCAACAGTTCCCTGGAACACCATTTCTCCACTAGCAGCTATACGGATCCGGATACCATGTTAACACCTGAGATTTACCGCCAACGTCAAACACCACCAAGCACTACTGTGTAAGCAACTTGGAACCCCTGTTTCCACAACGACCCGTACAAATCTAGCACTCTAGCACAGGTGCCTGCTGAATTCAATGCCCATGCTAACTAACCCCCTTGCAAACTTCTACATAAAAATTATTAGTAAAGGCAATTCTACAACAATAAAATCTTATAATAGTGAATTACTTTTATACAGGGTGTTTACTAGACAAATACCAATACAGCAAAACCTGTTAAGTTGGACATTTGTCTAAATTGGACACTATTTTTATGTACCCGCAAATCATATACACTTTTGCGTGTAATGAACCCCCTTCACGTTGGACACCTGTGTATCTTGGAAGCTGGACAGTTCTTCACTGTACAGCAGGTGTCGGCAACCCATGACCCGCGTGTCACGAAGTGACCTACTTGAGTGCAAATAAAGTATAATATATGAAAATAAATTATAAAACACAAACATGAAACGAACACTTTAAGAAAATACAAATAATAAGGATAACATTTTGGTTTGGTTACAAAGTTGTGCTTACAAAAGCTGTCGCTGTCGGTCAAATGCGGCAGAACGCCCACCAGAGCATGGTAAGACTTACAGCTGATCAAGGGAAAGAACGGCAGCGGCTTGATTCTGGCAGTACTGGTTTGTAGCACCTGCTCAGTAGTGCTTCAGTATTTTATGTACAGATATAATTACCGCCAGGGCTTACAATATTGAGCAACACTATTCTTCAAAACATATTCAGGAAAATATTGGATTTAAAAAGTAAATTGTTTTCCATAACAACTGATGGTGCTGCAGTTATGAGAGGAAAAAATATTGGTTTGTGAAACTAATGGAAAATGACCTTGGCTGCCCACTTTATGATACATGAAGAAAATTTATTTGCAAAGGCATCTAAGCAACAACTTAAGGATGTAATGAAAAGGTTGTTAAGATCATAAATCATAGATCATTAAACATAATCGCAGCACGATCTGCATTAATACACAGGTACTTCAAAGCTTTTTTGGAGGAAATTGAATCGAAACACACCAAAATACATAGATATTCCTAAGATCTGCAGTTTAGTTTTAGCAAAACTGTCAAAGTTACCTTGAACAAACGTGCGAGAGGTTATGAAACGTTACAAGAAATCTTTAACTATTGACAGAAAAGTAACAGTAGAGGAAGACCAGGTGCAAGAAATCCAAATTAAAGATAGAAGAATTATTCAGCTGTTAAAGAAAAAATCCCAAATTTTCAGAAAGATGTGTGGCTCAAAAGGTGAATTGGGTCTCAAAAATTAGTGCACTTTGCAAAACAACAAACTCAGCTTCAATCTTATAAGGTTAAAAAGATCACTGGAAGTTCCAAAGTCCAAGAAGCAGTGGCAAAAACAAGATCAGACTTCTTCGAACTTTGTTAACAAAATTTCGCTGTACGGTGATGAAAACTTATGTTGTCGCCGACCTCAAACAAATTGTACCGTATATCAAGTCAATGTAAATAAATAGCGAGCTATTTATATGCCTAAAGAATGCCTCAAAGCAATAAAAGCACACAAGCTTCCTGTGCTATTTTGGCAAGATTTGGCCACATGCCACCATGGAAAATCGGAAAAGGAATTTTATGATGAAAATCAAGTCAATGTTGTACCCAAAACACCTGGTTGCAAAACCTGGAAAAGTCAGGGAATTTACAAACTTTAAAGTGCAAGAACCCTGTTTAATCTTAAAATATTCTAGAACTCGGGTGTTTAATACAAAAATATGCGACATAGATGAGCTTATGAATAAATTAAATTCAAAATTTAACACCATTAAATTCACGGTAGAAAAAGAAGCGAACAAGCAACTGCCCTTCCTTGACAGTCTAGTAGTTAGAAACAATAACATTGAACTAGAAATTGATGTTTATAGAAAAGAAACCAGCACTAAAAGGTACATTATAGCAGACTCAAATCATTGTAAGCAGAATAAAATGGCGGCGTTTAACTTCCTTCTGAACAGATTAGTGAAATTCCCATTAAACAAAAGTCGGTTTAACAAACAATTAAGTTTTATAAAAGAATTAGCCTTATATAATGATTAATTTTCTAAAAACATTGACAAATTATTACAGAAAATCAAATACAAACAAAGCATTTGAACCCAAGTACATTATTACCAATAGAAAATGAGCTAAAGAAGTTTATTAAACTACCTTTTCACCCAATCACTAAAGGTTTGGGAAGTGTATTTAAAAACGAGGACATGAGAGTATCTTATACATCGAATAATTCTTTAAAACACTTGATAGATAATCCAAAAGATACAACTGATAAAAAATTTGAATCGGGAATATACCAAATCGAATGCAATGATTGTAATAATAGTTACATTGGAAAGATAAAAAGATCAATTTTGATTAGATTCAAAGAACATATAGCGGATTTTAAATACAATCGCATAGAAAAATCAAGTGTCGCTCAACATAAACATGACACAGCGATACGATTAAAGTAGATAAATTAAAACGACTTAAAGCCAGCCTCGGCAGATTAGTGATTTGCATGTTTGCTTCATAATCCAAGGGTCGCAGGTTCAATCCCCGGCCGAGCAGGTAATTTTTCATAGCGGAGAAAAATTAAGAAACATGCCTTCTTCTCAGATAGGAAGTCAAACTGTAGGTCCTGTGTCAATGCGATTTTTGGAACAATAAGAATCCCTGCTGGGGGTGGAATTCCACCAGATTCGGCTAAATTCTAGTAGGGTTGGCCAAATGATCATAGCAATCGGTGCCATGAGGTACGAAAGATGCTCCGCCATTTTGATTCCTCGCCCAAAAATAAATAAATAAAAAAAAACTACTTAAAAGTGTTCATTCAGCCAAAGAAGTTGATGCAGATGAAAGTATTTCTATTAAAAAGAGCAAGAATTTATTAAACGAAAAAAAGGGGAAATATAGACAATTCGATACTATTAACACTGGTATAAAAGCGGGAGTAAGTTTAACCATTTTGCCGGGTGGGTGGGATACATTTTCATCTATGGGAGATTTAATTACTACCAATTTGGTTTCCAAAATAATGTAATTTTCAGTCAAATTTAAATGTTTTACGAATAAGACAGAAGATTTTGAAACAACTTTTAAAATGCTTTAAGTCAAGCTACCCTCGGTTTGCAACATGTGTTAGTAATAAAAACATTTTGTTAAGCTTTCTTTTTTCTTTTTCTCTTTCTTTCATGTATGAAAATATATACATTTATCCTTAGTTGCATGTTAGTGTTAAATTGTTTTGCATAGTTTTTGATTTGCCCTTTAAAAATGCACCCAGGAGAGGGTTATAACAACTTTTAGAATTCAGCTAGTTTTATACCTAGAAAAAGGTAACATCGTTACGAAGATTGCAAATATGTATTGGCAATTAGTCAAATACAATGTGTGGTTAGGAGACACCGTTAATATAGTGCTCTAAAACAAAGTAAAATCTTTAAGATTCTTCATAAGTTGGACAAAAATAATTGTACCATGAGTGTTCAACATAGACAGATTTCACTGTATAAGGATTTTTTTTAAAATATTTCATAAAATGTATGGCATGGTCCGAAGATATATGTTTGTAAATAGAAATGTATCTGGTTCACTACTATCTGTCCATATATCTGCAGCAAAGAGCATTTGTTAAAGCTGAACGTTTGTCATAAATAGGGAGTCGAGTTACTATGTTGTTTTACTATATCAAACAAATAATCATAGATATCTAAATCAATGGTGTATTTAGGCGGGGGTGGTTATCGGGCTGAAGCGCCCCAAGATTTCTGGAATAGTCTAGGTCATGTATGTACCGAATCCATGGTTTCCCGTAAAAACCTGGAAATGTAGTAGCAGCCCCTCTGACAAAAAAATTCTAAATACGCCACTGATCTAAATATCTAAACATTTTAAACAATATAAAAAAATATTATTTTGTTGTTAAAATAACGGTATTTTCAACTAACGCACAAACAAAGATAAAAAACAATATTTTATTAGTTGAATTTAAAAAGAGTTTTTGTTTTTAATGAAATTTTGGATTTAAGCTTTTTGGACAATTCTAAACAACTTTTGTTTTCACTTTCAAATTTTCTTATAAAAAAAATGCTTAATATGATTATTTCCATTTATTTTGGCATCGCAGGTGTCTTTACATTTAAAGAAGGGAAATGGTTTTTTGATCATTAGTAGACCATAAATGTGTTCTATCTCCAAAGAAAATTTGATACAAATTATAGAAGGGCTAATGCCAAAGAACCTCTTGTTAATCATTCGATTGCTACATTACCATGGGAAAAGGTAGGAATGGATATATTCACACATAATTCTAAAGATTACTTAATAATTATTGATTACTATTCACAATACATTGAGTTAGCACCGTTAGGAATGCACAATGCTAGAAATACTCATACAGCAAATAAAATAATTATTCATTTGAAAAGCATTTTTGCTCGACACGGTATTCCTTTTCAAATTGTAAGTGATGGAGGCCCTCCGTTCACTTGAAAAGAAATGAAACAATTTTATCAAGAATGGGATATTGATCAAGTGACTTCTAGTTCATATTATCCACAGTCAAATGGCCTTGTAGAAAAGGGGGTAAATATTATAAAACAGTTATTTAAGAAATGTGATGATGATTCATCTGATCCTTATATCGGATTATTACATTATAGGGCCAGTCCCAAAAATAACCTGCCTTCACCCTCAGAACTATTAATGTCAAGAAAATTAAGGACAAAAGTTCCTAACTTAAAAAATAAGTTAAAACCTAGTGTTGTTAGATTCAATGAATACAAAAAATTAAAACAGGAAAGTAATTTGAAGTCAAAAACATATTATAACATAAACACTAAAGCTTTGTTACCCTAATTAGTTGGTAATAGGGTGTATATGAAAAAAATGTCTGAGTTGCCTTGGACACCTTGCACAGTAGTGGAAAAATGTTCTCAACCACGATCTTATACAGTTCAAACACCCGATGGCAAAACATATAAACGAAACAGATATCATTTACTTCAACCAAAACCTATAATAAATACCTTTCCTAATTATAAACCTAATAAAATTAGTAATGTAAATGATAGGGACAAGACTAATGTGTTAGATAATAATACTGAATATGGAACTCGAGAGGCTAATCATAACAATAGATTAAGTGTTATGGATGATTTAGTTTGTAATAATGACTCTAGCAGTAATAACTTGAATATAGATTCTGCATGTAATGTTAGTCTAGAAAATAATGTAAAGACAACAAAATCTGGTAGAGTTGTAAGACCTCCTTGTAGGTTCTCATTTTCAGATTAATTAAAAAAAGGGAATATGTTGTGATATCTAGTATTGTTAATTACCATAGTGATGGCAAGTGCAAAATATAAACAACTAAATAATATAAAAATGAGTAACAAATGTATTTTTGTACTACCATGCTATTTCGGATTGTTTACCATACTTGGTTTTAGAACAGTAGGTTATATTTATTGGTTGCTAAGCAAAAACGCGTTGGTAAGTAATTACTTACCGTTCAGTTGTCAAAAACAGAACGGTAAGTAAATTATATGTAATTTATAAAATAAATGCATGATCTTTAGATGTCTCTTTCGCGAGAAATCATTTATTTTCTAAATAATTGGACTATTTAAAAAAATGTATGTTGTTTATTTAAATTTGCTCAGGCCTCTTCAATATCCCAATTATATTCGTATTCAGATTCACTCATTCTCACGAGTTTGACAAATATCGTGACATTCAAAAATAATAGTAATTACAAACGTATCCATGGTAACGACAAAACCTACTTAATGTTTGGTGGATATACAGGGCAAAAATAAATTATCTTAAATCTATTTTTTTCGGGGATATTTCCTTAGTTAATACATTTGTATTCATAATGGTCGTACAAAAAATAGTATAAGCATCTCAAACAGTAAGGAGTTTACCGATCTCCTCCAATATTGGCGACTGAGCGATGCTCAGTCGCCAAACATTGTCGTTGATCGGTAAACTGTCCTTACTGTTCTTGATACTTAATATACTATAATGTTTATAAAATAAAGTAATTTGGAAAATAAATGGTCTTATTATACAGAAGTATAAGTAAAGCATTTAAAAGTAGTTATTTTTGTGCTATAAGGCAAAAATTAAATTACCTCTTCTAAGATCATCCCTTTTAATACCCCTAACTAAAGCTCCTAGTTGATCGCCCGCTTCTGCTTGTTCCAGAATTTGATGGAACATTTCAATACCAGTTACAGTACTCTTTACTGTTTTACTATAACCTACAAATTCACAGTCGGCACCCTTCTTTAATACACCTCTTTCTAAACGACCAGTCACTACAGTTCCTCTTCCAGGAATGGAATAAACATGTTCTATTGGTAACAAGAATGGTTTATCCAATTCACGCGTTGGTGTAGGAATGTTTTTATCGACTTCGGCCAGCAATTTCAAAATTGCTTCGGCTCCTAAATAAAAAATATTTAACTTTAATTACACTATTTAAATAGTAGAATTAATAAAACTAACCAATTTCTGGATTTTTCCCTTCAAGAGCAGATAAAGCAGATCCTGCAACAACAGGTACGTTATCACCATCAAATCCCATTTCGGTCATCAATTCCCTAATTTCCATTTCGACCAATTCTACCATCTCTTTATCTGCTGAGTCAACTTTATTTATAAAAATTACAATGTGATTAACTCCAATTTGTTTTGCTAATAATAAATGTTCACGGGTTTGTGGCATAACACCGTCAGTGGCAGCAACTACTAATATTGCACCATCCATCTGTGCAGTTCCAGTGATCATATTTTTAATATAATCAGCATGACCGGGGCAATCCGTGTGTCCATAATGTCTTGCTTCTGTTTGGTATTCGACATGTGCAACATTAATAGTAATTCCTCTTGCTTTTTCTTCTGGTGCATTATCGATATCTGCATATTTCTTAGCTAGTGCTAATTTCTGATCGGCTAATACTTTTGTAATGGCTGCTGTTAATGTTGTCTTTCCATGATCTACATGTCCAATTGTTCCAACATTGCAATGTGGTTTTACTCTTTGATATACTTTTTTTTCAGTTGCATACCAACGCTTGTGAAGGTACTTTGGCGCAACACATTGAATTATTCTACCATGATTATGTATTCTAGCTACTTCACAGCTAAATAAGATTTGCTTAAGCGACCTAGCGATGGCTAAAATGTACAATAAATTGTATTATAACCTCACAATTGTAAACAAATTTCTAGAATTATTACAGCTACTTACTGGGAGCTATAACACGCGCAGATATAAATGATGCCATTGTCGATTATATCTGCAGAAAGGTATAAGTTATTAACTTCTAACAATGTCAGAGTTATTATTATTTTTGGAATTTACAGCATGCAGTTTTCCGATTATTATTTAACATTTAATGATCATGGCGGCCTCGCTCAGCCCGGCACGAACTACGATGTTCCGCGAGCGCCCGAGCGGTGTTGTCGGATGTGTTTCTTGACCTAATTCACATTGTAACTATTTCGTTAGGCTGAATACTTCCATGAGCTTTAACCAGGCGCGTGCTGGTTCACCGGGATACCGGAAGTTTCCCGGTGGACCTTTATAAAGTTGCCTAACAGGCCCCTACGACACGGCTGAATTTAGGTTATCAACAATTAAATTATATTTAAGTAGAAACAATGGGCCGTATTCTAATGCCACTATTAAAGGTGCGTTTAACTACAGTTATGATTAAGATCAACAAAAAAAGAGATAGCTTTATCTAATTCTAATACGTGGGAAAAGGTTAGAATTGGTCGCCATGGTAATTAAACATGCTAACTTAATAGTGAGATGTGAATACGGCCCATTATATTTAGCCGCTGTTCAATTCGACCACACCTGACGAATTGCGACGATTTAATCTAATCTTCTTCTCCATTTTTAACCTTGCGAACCATTTGCCAATTTAAAAGAATCGAAGTATCCTAATGTTGCGGGTACGTTGCCTAATCATATTTATATTGACAACGTAATTTGGGGGTATGATTTTGTAGGTTCTGTCCAGAAACTTCAATTGGAGTTAATACAAGTTCTGCGATCTGGTGGATTCGAGTTGTGAAAGTGGACAGGTAACCTCTTACTGCTTCAATTTGGCAAAGAAGAACATGTCTTTATTAAGCTTTTAAGTCTTCAGTGGGACCCCATTGACGACTTTTTTTTACTTGTGTGTGTCACCCTATAGATCGCCCTTGCACAAAAAGAAATATCTTATCGGAAGTAGCGCGTATTTACGATCCTTTAAGATTTTGAACCCTAGTTCTTAGGTTCTCTTTGCAAAAAGGTTGCTGCATCAATTATGTATGGCGAAAATAGATTCGGATTAGCCTGTTCTCGAGGCAGTGATCAATAACTGGAATTTGTTCAACTTGGAACTATTTAAACTTGCAAATTTAAAATTGTCTAGATGTATCATATACCAGTAAAATTAGGCCCAAAAAAGGGTCTGCCTTCCAAAAACGGATGGAGTTTTGGAAACTGTTTTAATCACTCAAGCAGGTCTCTGATATGAATAATTTGAGTTTGCCACAATTTCGCCATCCATATTGTCGTATTATCATGATCAACTTCATTCATTCCTGCCGTCAGCGAATATGAAAGGCCATGATATTGTAGCGAATATTGCGACATCTAGCGCCTCAGGGGGAATTGGACCACAAAAAGCGTAGTCGTTTTTTTACATAGTGCTCTTATGCCAGTTTCCTATCTTAACCCTCTCTAATCTTTGGATAGAACGGCCAAGTAATAGAGTTTGGTTGTTCAATAACCTGAGGTGGTTGATCTTGGTTATTGCAGTGCCTCCAGGATCAGCCGTATAATGAAACAAAATAACAACTCCTTTTTCTTTTCAGGTGGCATTTTTTATAGCTTTTATTGAGTCCATATTTTGGTAAAATACTACTACCGTACTGTTCTATGTACTGTAGCAGTATTTTAGCAAAACATGGACTCAAAAAAAGTTCTAAAATTAAAATGGTTTATCGATAAATTTTTCTCTTGTTGCGTTTATTACATGGCATCGTCGGCATTTCAGTTTTTTTTGTACAATTTGGTTGTAGGTAACTCGACTTGATTTATGGACTGCAAATTTATCGTGTTGAAAATAAAAATGTTTTTGATTACTATATTAAACTTAATTTACAGTGGGTAAAACTGTACTGTAATTTTGGCAAGATCAATATCATAGGGTTAATAACGAGTTTGCAAAAGATTATAGAGTTAGTTTCCCATATTCATATTTTTTAGTTTTCTTTTTAAACATGTGTACTACATACTTACCCTAAAGTGGGGCAAGTATGTAAAGACACGAACATTTATGTAAATATAACGCAACATTTAACTGAAAATGTACGGGGAAAGTGTGTAAAACTCAGTGCTGCCAATCCTCATACTGCGCGTTTCGGTAGATTTTGAGAAAAATCGGTAGTAAGGTATTTGTGGTATATACATTAAGTTTACTTATTTTATTAAACAATGTATTTTTCTTAATATATTTTTTCGCATGCAATAATCCTATTATGGATGTAAATGGAAGAAGCAGGAACAAATTCTCCCAGAGTAGGAATTAGTATATTACATAACGAGCGTGAAAAGTGGAATATTTCGAACGAGTGTGAATGTAGACGCACAAAGCGCCAGCCGAGTGCGAATATCACACGAGGGTGCGAAAGGCACTTTCTAGCAAGTTATGTACACTGTTTTTCCTACGATCCCAAAAAAACGATAATTTCCATGATGATTTATCTCGATTTTTAACTACAAATTAATAATTAGCAGTGTGTTGCTTAACAAGAACGGTATCCACATAACATACTTTGATAAATGTTTTCATCAGTTGCTTGCAAATAAATACGCCACTGTGAATAATATGCAATGTGTAAAACGCATAAGATATTTATTTTGTTTGTCGTGGGTGAGACATAACTACAACTATGCATTATTAGCGTGCTAAAATCCTTTTTCGTTAAACAACAGCAAAAACGAGACGCGGTAGTATTTTTGTTGTTTTGCAGATATCTTAGCTTGTATTATACCTATGACAAAAATAAAAGAACCATTGTGTTCAATGTTTTTCTGTTAAAATGAATGTGTATTTTCTCATTAAATTAACAAATTACTTACGTTCTGCTTTAAAAACCTATTTGTATTTATTCTATAAATAAATATATTACTAAATATATGAAAATAAAATTTTATTATTTTCGATATAGCAAATAATCTTTTTTCATAAAATTACATTTTGAACGTTATTATTTGTTTAGTTGGTTGTACTCTTACGTCGCTACTTTTATATTTATAGTGTTTCACAAGACAAGATTTCTTGTCTTGTACGACTATTTCTTGTCTTGTCTTGCAAAGCAAGACTAGAATTCAGATAAACGCTTGTCTTGCTTCATTCTTGCAAACAAAAATATTGTCTTGCTTGCAAGACTCTTGCATTTTCTTGTCTTGCATGTTTACGGTTGGAACTTGCGCCGGGGCTTCCCCATTTCTTGGAATTTTTACACTGTTGCGACTCTGGGATTTAGCTGTTAATTATCTGTGCCGTTCTGTTAATGAATCACAACCTCATTGTCAGTAATCAATCGGAGTTCGCGTACGTAAGGACCAAGGTCCGTTGATGCATGCATATTGTACTAGGTATACATACACATGAATGGACCTTGGTATGGACTAGGGTTTCTGGGTCCCGACAATTTTGCTATTCTCGGGACTCGAAACTGTTTTTTTCGGAAGTTCCGGGAATCCCGGATAGTAGTTTTACAAAAGGCACCTAACACAAAAATCCAAATATTTGTTTTTAAAATTGCTTTAATTAATCCTCTAATCACTTTCTCCCGGAAGTTCCCATTGAGAAATGGTTGCAATTATTTAATGAAAAGCACAGCAGTACATAAATAAATTGTCCGATCATAAAATTTTTCTCTCTTTTATACCAAAACCTTTCCTGTTAGTTTTGTAGTGTTTCCAGGTAAGTTTTAAGTTACTCATAGCTTTTATAAAACATGTTTCCTGAATATGAACATGATAAATATGATTAGCATTAGTTCGAATTGATATTCCACCTTCTGCGACCTATTGAGATGCATACATTGCACTCAAATTCCTTGTTTTGCAAAATTTTAAAATTGATTGTTAATTTTTCATTTTTTGAGGCACAGGGTACGATATCTTCTTCAATATTTTTTTAAATGCGACCTGTGCATGCATTCTAAATGCCGCATAAGCCGGCTAAAATTCGAACCATACACGAAATTTGTTTGGGGCAATAATTGTATTGGGCCGTTTCTACATTTTTAAAATGATTTCAAACTACGATTTGGTTTATTTTCATCTTGAAACTAAACAAAAAACATTTTATTTCCTAATTTAATAAATAATTTAATAAATAAAAGCTAGATGAAACTAATTCAGAAATCAAGTAAATACACACTACTAATAAGCAATAAATATACTATTATCATTACAAAAATTATCAAAATCTTCTTGGAATCCTTTACCTATTGAAAACGACCGATTGTTAAAGAGATTAAGACCATACTTCAATGTGAATTTTTAAGTAAAAGCATTCTGTTTAGATCTTTAAGAAGACTACCTTAACTGTTTATAAATAAGAGAGGAAATTCTAGATGAAACCCTTTTTGAGTTTAATTGAATAGAAACTGCAGGTTTATTTATAAAGAATGTTGTGGCGAGGCACCATCCCTAGCGGTACTTTCTTACTGAAAATAATCCCTTTACCTTAATTGATTGTTTATAGACAGGTTGTAAATAATTTGTATGTGTTTACAAAGATTGCTTAGTATTAAAAAAAACTGGTTAAGAAAACCATCTGTGCAAAGCAACACACAAGTAAAACCTTAATTCTAAGTTAAGAATTTTAATTAAATACCTTGTAAACAAAAGATCGTGTCTCGAGATATTTTTTCCGGGACTCGAGACAACAGAACAGAAAATAGAGTAATTCCCGGGACTTGGATCCCGGGAGTTTCCCGGGTCAGAAACCCTAGTATGGACCAATAAAGCCTAGTCAATATCAGTAAAATATTTAACACAGGCAAGGACGCATTTATCACGCACAGATAAATGGCGTAGCGAACAAAATGAATATTTTGCTTATAAACGAGCAAGATACTGACAGGGTAGTGCAATCATACAAAAGTCTACCCTGATTTTTTTTGAAGATGGCGAACCCCTTATACGTTAATTCCCGGTTCGACGTTTTCAATGACTAATAAATATAATAAATAATCAAACATAGCCGTTTAATTACGTTTCTATATTTTCTTTTAGTGTTTTAGCTTTTAGATTATTACGTTATTTCTAATCGCCTGAATGTTGATATCTTATTAGTTACCACACTAAAAAATATGTGTAATAGTGTAATAGAGAAATATTTTATATATTGTTTTTATATTTTTTGTTTTATTAAAACAGCTTTTAAATAAATAAATAAAATATATTATAAATTCATAATATGTATATCTAGACTAACACTGCCAATAATAATTCAAACATACCAATATATTTTCAAAATCTGTATTTTAGCAATACTGCAAGAAAATCTTGCTTTCTTGCACTTTTCTTGCAAAAAAGATTCTTGTCTTGTCTTGCGGAACGGATTGCGATTCTTGTCTTGCAATTTGTGCAAGAACAAGACAAGAACAAGAACAAATGCAAGACTCTCGTGAAACACTATATATTTATGACGTGAACGTAAAGTTAGGCTAGACGATGTATATGAAAAAAATTTATTTCCCACGTACTATTAATTAATGTTAATGTATTAAACTGTAAAGACATACCGCGGTGCACGTAATTATTACATGCCTTTGAGCATTACTCTGGAGGAATACTAATTGTGGCATGAAAAATAATTAGCGGCACGTAATTCATATGAATTTCTGTTCCAGTGTCACCTTGAGTGTCACTAAGGTTCTGGTTAATTATTTAAGTAGTTGTGAAGTTAGGTAGAAGTCATGAGATTGCGTCAATAATTATGAAATTTATGGATAACGTACAATTTTATGTTGCTTTATCATTCCATATTATTTGGTTAAAAGGTATTGCAAGTGTTGATGTTGCCGTGATTATATTGAAGCAGTCTGTAACACACTTTCTTTTACTCGTTGAAGATAATTTAGTAAAATATTTGAATTTTTCAAATTTACATTACCGTTTAGTTTATAGTAATCTACTATACCTGAAATATTTCAAATATACTATAATAAATTAATCGTCACATACCGCCACGTAGCGTGAAAAATAAGTTCGGAAGAAAAACGTTATGGGCCAGCCATATAGAACTCTATTAATCAGCCATGCGGTTTACGGTAACATCTTGGTTAAAACATCACAGATGGTAGCACACACTTTTCTCGCTATTAATGTATATTCCTCGTTTTTATATAATGCTAGTTAGCTAAATTTTAGGCTTCGTTTACGATCATAGTTTACGATATCCAATTGAAAAATTTTTCTAGACAGATCGACCAAGCAATACACAGATTAGGGAGTTCTTACAGATGACTAACGCGCATGTTAAACAAAAGTTTCATTCCAACTAGCGCCTCTGGTGGTTGGTAGCTCAACTAATCGGTTGAGAGCGAAATTTGAACAGATTATAAACTATTACGTTTTCGGTTTTGAAGTTGAATGGTAAAAAAAAAATAATAAAAATAGTACATACTCGTATATTTGTTCAAATATGATACACTATTAGCTTCGAGCAATAAATTTCGTCCTTTTCGAAGTGACAGGAAAATGGAGAAAATTTTGTACTCTGATAGATACAATACATATACATCACATTGTGAAAGCCAGGTTTATGAATTAAATTGAACAATATACAGTGAGAATTTTATTTCACTGAACATAGGACTATTGACATTCCCTATGTTCAGTTTTAAAAAAGCCAAGTCAATGCATTGCGAGCAATTAAAACATATCCAAGCAACCTATAAAACAATTGCTATTCGTAGTGTCATTAGAAAGTGTCAAAACTGTGTTTTTTTTTCAAAGTTTTTGCCAAGACAGCTGCAGATCCTGACCTGACCTGAAGCTGTCTTTGGCATCAGTGAGGACTTTATGCCTTTATTATGATTAATTAATGAATATTCGTGTCGATAATTATTGTCAAGGATTACAATCATGTCGCAAACATTGTCGCTGGGTAGGCAACCAAACTTGCAGGTCTGCTGGTAGCTGGTGTTTTTTTTATTGTACATTCTTTTGACACAACTGAAATTATTTAGTTTTAGGTTAAGTATAATTACATCCAAATAGCAAGTTTAAACAGAAACTTTTATTTAAATTACTTTAACAAATGTTCAAAGTGACCACCCTCCTGTTCCAAACAATATGCTAACCGATTGTAAAATCCTTGTACACTATTTCTTAAAAAATTTGGATTTATTTCGTTGCAGGCGGTAAGTATTCTATTCTTTAGCTCTTCTGTATGCTCTATTACCCTATTATTGTAGACTTTGGATTGGATATAACCCCAGAGAAAGAAATCGTTTGGTGATAAATTTGGGAACCGAGGTGGCCAAACTATGGGGCCAAATCTTCCAATCCAGCGATCCTGGAATGTTTCGGTTAGGAAGCGTGTAATAGGGCGCGTGGAATGTGATGGAGGGCCATCCTTTTGAAACCATGGGTTCTCAATATTTAAAACTTCTAGTCGTGGTATAATGTTTCTCCGCAGAAGTTCCAGAGGACTGTTAAATTTTGAACATGCTTGTTTGTACGTGACTAATACTTGTGGGAATTGGAAAAGAAGGATAAGGAGAAAGGGAAGCGAGGTGTTTGATACAAACCAATAATTCTGTTTATTGACAGTGCCATCTAAACAAAACTATGACTCGTCTGTGAAAACTATTTTTTGTAGAATATCTTCATTTTCATTTAGTAAATTAAATACTGTTTCACAAAAATCTGTTCATTTAATTTTGTCAATTGTGTTATCAGAGGTAATGCATAGGAATGCATTACAAGCAATTACAACATAATATCCAAGCAACCTCTGATAAAACAATTGCCATTAATGTCATTAAAAAGTCAAAACTGTTTTTTTTAAAAGTTTTTCAACTTGTGCTTTGCAATATGTACTCAAAAGATGAAAAGATTGCCATTGTAAACTGGTACAATTCCAATAATAGTATGAGACAAGTGCGCGATTTGTTTTCCGTAAGTTATCCCGAAAGACCGATACCATCTGTCGCAACTATTCATAGCATAATTAAAAAATTTAATGGTGAAGGTTGTGTAATAAATTCACATAAAAAAAGAAGAAAAGATTGCCCCGTTTTAACAGAAGAACGAGAAATACAAATATTATGTTATGCAGAAGAAAATCCCATTACCCCCTCGCGGATAGTAGCACAGCAATTTGGCATTTCGAAAGACTCTGTGCTTAAAACTTTCAAGAAGTATAAATACAAACCCTACAAATTTTCCAATCACCAGCAGCTTTTTCCTATTGACAAAATTAAAAGAACAGATTTTTGTGAAACAGTATTTAATTTACTAAATGAAAATGAAGATATTCTACAAAAAATAGTTTTCACAGACGAGTCGTCGTTTTGTTTAGATGGCACTGTCAATAAACAGAATTATCGGTTTGTATCTAACACTTTTCTCTCCTTTCTCCTTATCCTTCTTTGCTAATTCCTACAGGTATTGGTCACGTACAAACAAGCACGTTCAAAATTTAACACACACTCAATACAATAGGAGTGTTAATGTTTGGACTGGAATAGTTGACGGTACCCTTATTGGTCCATTTTTTATCGATGGCACCCTAAACGCTGCCAAATTTCTGGAACTTCTGCGGAGAAACATTATACCACGACTAGAAGTTTTAAATATTGAAAACCCATGGTTTCAAATGGACGGCGCTCCACCACATTCCACGGGCCCTATTACACGCTTCCTAACCGAAACATTCCAGGATCGCTGGATTGGAAGATTTGGCCCCATAGCTTGGCCACCTCGGTCCCCAGATTTATCACCAAATGATTTCTTTCTCTGGGGTTATATCCAATCCAAAGTCTACAATAATAGAGTAATAGAGCATACAGAAGAGCTAAAGAATAGAATACTTACCGCCTGCAACGAAATAAATCCAAATTTTTTTAGAAATAGTGTACAAGGATTTTACAATCGGTTAGCATATTGTTTGGAACAGGAGGGTGGTCACTTTGAACATTTGTTAAAGTAATTTAAATAAAAGTTTCTGTTTAAACTTGTTATTTGGATGTAATTATACTTAACCTAAAACTAAATAATTTCAGTTGTGTCAAAAGAATGTACAATAAAAAAAACACCAGCTACCAGCAGACCTGCAAGTTTGGTTGCCTACCCAGCGACAATGTTTGCAACATGATTGTAATCCTTGACAATAATTATCGACACGAATATTCATTAATTAATCATAATAAAGGCATAAAGTCCTCACTGATGCCAAAGACAGCTTCAGGTCAGGTCAGGATCTGCAGCTGTCTTGGCAAAAACTTTGAAAAAAAAACACAGTTTTGACACTTTCTAATGACACTACGAATAGCAATTGTTTTATAGGTTGCTTGGATATGTTTTAATTGCTCGCAATGCATTGACTTGGCTTTTTTAAAACTGAACATAGGGAATGTCAATAGTCCTATGTTCAGTGAAATAAAATTCTCACTGTATGTATCTTATGTACAATTTATCCAATACTGAATATCGTAATTCTTCAAAATACAATGACCACATGTAATTAAATATCGTGACTTTTTTTAACGTAAAAGAAAATGACAACAGTTATTAGGAAATTCACAATATAATAAATACGTAATAACACAACAATAACTGTCACTTACACAGCCTTTTATAGTATTTTTATGCCTTTTGCTTGTCTCTTTTTTCGTTGCAAATATATTTTTTGAGCGATTATTTTCATTCTATCTTTTCCAGAATACGGTCTGGTATCTTTACCCATCATAAGCCGATTTACATCCTTACACCATGCGTGCGTAATGGTTCTTATGGCAAGTGTAGAAAACCACTTTCTTAGATCATCCTTATGAGAGTCGCATTTTAAAAATGTAAAATCTACATCTGCAGAAATTTTTAAATGTAAAATACTGCCCAAACTTTTTGAGCATGGATCTGTTTCTAAGGCTCTAATAATAGTCTTGTGTATTTCATAGAAACAGACTGCAAATTCCTCGCTTGGATAAAACAGTCTCTTCGCCCACCCACCCTTATACTCCCGTGCGTTAATAAGCATATTACTACTTGAAGACTGATCCCCAAACAGGCAAGTTTTACAGTCATCACAGTCTCTGGTGAATAATTTAACCTTCTTCAATAAAAAACCTGCCACATAATTTGTTGCCAACTCACTCAACGCCAGTTGAAGTGACTGTGATCCTAAATCCAGTGGATGCATGATTACAGGCATCGTTGTAGTGGCCTCTGATACCATTGGTGGCGCTACCACACTTTCAGTACATCCAAAAAAATGTTTAATGCCCGCAAAAAGCACTTTGCAATCGTCGGCTTCACAATTAAAACCAGGGCTATATAAGCTTATGGTAGAATTTACCAACATGGTTTTAAAAATTTGTTCAAATGTTGTTGGTGTTGGATTTGTGTATAAAATGCCATGGCTCCTAACTTGACCAAAGAAGTTCTCGAGAGGATCTTGATTGAGATGACGTCCCAATAAATAGTCATATCCGTCTTTTTTTAAACATTCCCATATATTTATAATGTTCCTCAGTGTGAAGATCCAGTTCTTTAGACTAGGTGGTTTGGCTTTGTCTCCTGGTTTTTGTGTAACAAATTCCATTGTGGAAAGAAGTGGTATAGCCTCCTCTTTCCAAAACCTCAGATGATCGCTGCTACTGCTAATTCCGCATCTGAGGGTTTTCCCCTGAGTTGGGAATTTTTGATTCCCATTTACGGAATCAAATAGCTGATCAAAAAAAAGCAGAATTTTGGAAGTGTCGTGTACTCCCTCTCCCAGAGTTTTAAAGGTATCTGTAAAAGATCAAAACAAAATAATTTCCATCTAAAAAAAATTATACACACTTACCTATATTTCCTGCCAAATACAAGCTTGATGCCAGTCGCTGGCTAAATATTTGAGTAGCACACTTCACCTTCATTTTCTTAATCTTGTTTGCATATATGTGCTCATCAGTCAAATGAGGTAATGCCCGAAGACCTTGTATCACATTTGACCCATTGTCAAGTTCATAAAGTTTAACAATATGTTCCCACTTTGCCACTTTCTGAGTATTGTCTTCTCTGTAGGACAAATTTTTTGTTAGGAAATTATTGCGTATTCCCTTCAACAAATGTGGTGGGTCAAAAATGGGGAATATTTTCATTTCTTGGATTTCAAAAAATCCCCCACGATATTCACGCCCACCCCTGGCATAATTTTCCTTTGTATTCTTAATTAAAGTATTTAAGACCTTCACATTTGAAGTAGCTTGATCACAGACAGTGACAAGAGGCTTCAAACCTATATCGATTAGTTTGTTTAGGATTTGCTCCACCTTCCTCTTGATTTGGTGCCCTTTCGCACCACCTTTACTTGAAAAGGCATAGCATACAGGCTGCTTAAATCTTTTCTTTAATCATCTTACCATGAACACTAGTACATGATCAGCAATTTCGTTGGATCTTTCATTTTCTCCCATGTCACCAAATCCATGGATACAACCTCCACTTTCATTAAAAGAAAGATTTGGCATTAGTGACAATTCGTCCCACATAAGAGTAACTATTTTCTCTGATGAATTCCACGTTGCACACGCAGTTTTTAATGATTCGAAAATATTTTCGTTTAAACCTGGTTCAAAATGTATTTCTTTTAACAAATTATTTAGTGTCCCTTTACAGGGCAATGTAAATATCTTCGCCAAAAAACGATAAGATTTTGGGCTCTGCTTATATAATGACAAAGCAAGAATCTTCTCATCGATTGTAAAGCGATGCTGCTTTGGCGATTTTCCTGCCTCTCGAATCTGACAGCGAACGAATTGTGCTGCCAATTGGTTCATTTCCACCAAATGTTCTTCAACATTTTTTTCTTTGACCAATTTCTCTGCTGCCGCCAATCTTTGCTTAAAATTGTCCTTACGTTTGGTACTTGTAATCAGTCTTCGAGACAATGACTTTGCAAATGAATATAGCTTCTCCTTTTTTGGAGTCATATCTTTTCTAATATTGATTCCAATGCTTCTCAACATGTTGTGAGGAGTCATGACATCACCTAATATAAATAATTAATTATTAGACAATATTATTTTCAGATAAGTAAAACTATAAATAAATATAAAATAATGTTTACGTTTTAAGACTTTCTTCATAGATGAATGTCCAGAAAGTGGCTGTTGTAATTCAGGAGTTTCACATCTAACTAGTGCTTGGTCACTTGATCCTAGTTCTACACATGTAGTTTTCCGTTTAGATATTGGAGAGAGTGCCCCACTGACTTCATCACATTCTGTTGCCTTACGTTTAGTTGTTGAAGAGAGTGCCTCATCTGATGTTGAAGGTTGCTCATTTGACTCTGCTGAAAAATAACAACATGTCATGTAGGAGTTTTGTTTTAGTTTTAATATCGAAGTGATAACCAATGAAACACTAAATTAATAAAATCACTATACAGATGGAATCTCAGAAGCGTTGAAAGTTCATTAAACTTACTTGGGTATGGTGGTAAATAAAGGGATGGTACAGCATTTAAATGGAGCTTATTTGCACCTGGAGAAGAGTATTTCTCCTCAAAATGTCGATGACAAACTTTTTTTCCATAAAGTTCTTGCGGACTCAAATTTTCAAAAGCTGGATTCTGTATTAATTGACGCCACACCTCCAAACGTGCCAAATCTTTATTTGGATTAGGAAAACGATGCCTAGGCAGCAAATTTACCTCACAACCAGGAACGCTACATTTAGCCAAACCCATTTTCACTCGTAGACTAGGTACTACTGTAATACAAAACAAAAAGGGCACATAAACGAGGGTGTTAAAAAGTATTGCTTATGAAATATCTTACCAATAATATAAGATGATAAAGAAAACTATAATGTCTATTTAAATTCTAACCTATATCACTACACTTTACACTTCTGGCAAACTGAAAAAATGAGAAGGTTACCAATAAAACTTTGACACACATATAAAATACTATATTGTCTATTTAAAGTCTAACGTTACACTTAACACTTTACACTTAACTGAAAAGACGAAAAGAATACAAATAAAACTTTGAAACAAACACGAGCGAACAACTCAGGCGGAACAACACGTATGACACGTCACGTATTAAACAGACACAGTATCACAATTGGCATTACAAACAGTAACAAAAAGAAAGTCCCCATCTAGGGACTTTATAAAAAAATAGTTTGCGACATCTTAAGTTTGGTATCTCAATTAAATTTAGTCACGTGATTGGTTCTATTAGCTGCCATTCAACTTGAACGTCTATTTAAGTAAGTGGTTTGTGAAGCAATAGTTTGGTTGTTCTCAATAACCTGAGGTGGTTGATCTTGGTTATTGCACTCCTCCAGGATCAGCCGTATAATGAAACCGATGAAACAAAATAACAACTTCTTTCGAGGTGGCATTTTTTATAGCTTTTTTGAGTCCATGTTTTGCTAAAATACTGTTACACTACTATTCTATGTACTGTAGCAGTATTTTAGCAGAACATGGACTCAAAAAAGCTATAAGATTAAAATGGTATGTCGGCAAATTCTTTTGTTGCGTTATTACCTGGCATCGTCGGCATTTCAGTTTTTTTTGTACAATTTGGCTGTAATTCGACCTGATTTATGGACTGGGCAACTTTATCTGTTGAAAATAAAAATGTTCTTGATTACCATATTAAACTTAATTTATAGTGGGTAAACTGTACTGTAATTTTGGCAAGATCAACATCGTAGGGTTAATAACGACTTTGCAAAAGATTATAGAGTTAGTTTCCCATATTCATATCTTTTAGTTTTCTTTTTAAACATGTGTACACATATCTTAAAGCGGGGCAAGTATGTAAAGACACGAAACTTTATGTAATAGTATATTCCAAAACTTAACCGAAAGTAACCGCATTTTTGGTTCTCGTTAGTCTTTGGTAACAAATGGTTGCTGAAAAACTTACATAGTTTTGAAACAGCTTAACCTTGTAATGTGGTGTCAAATTTGAACGCTGCACCTTGACATCAGAAAATAACATTTTTTATGGAAAACATAATATCTGATGATAGCAGTAGTAGTGATGAAGAAGATGGTCAAAGAAGGCATAAGTATGCAACCTTTTATACAGTTATTTAAAATAACGGCAAATGAATTGTTTGCAACAAACACCACCAAAAACAAAGTATTTTGAGGTTAATGATGCCATAATCATACTAGAGGTCGAACACAAAATAAAGGCGCCAATTTTAAAATTTACTTGCCGATAGCCGGTAGAAAATACCAACTTTAAATCCCCTGGAAAATGGATCTTTTTTATGTATATAAATTAATAAATGCTTACGGAATAGTATATTGCACAACGAGTTATGAAAGTAATACTTTTTTCATGAATTTACAGTTTTGATTAAGGAGGGCGAAGCCCGGGTTTATCAAGCAAATGAGTAGAAAAAAGAGACTCTCTAACGTGTTTTTATATATATTTTTTTGCATATGGTAAGTTGAAAAATTTGTCCTAAAAGGATTTATGCAAAATAAAGAAATCAGAAAACCGTAGTATTCTTTTAGAGTGGTGGTAAACTAACCGCAAACAACCGCGATTTCACTGCGGATGCAGTGGTTAGCGAAAAGAAACCATTTTTTCAGGAACCGTGTTCCATAAATTAATTTTTTTCAGGAATTGGTATATTTTGAAACACGAAACCGAGCTTACGGTTACTGTGGTTAAGTTACGGAATATACTATAAATATAACGCAACATTTAACCAAAAATGTATGGGGAAAGCGTGTAAAACTCAGTGTTGCCAATCCTCATACTGCGCGTTTCGGTAGATTTTGAGAAAAATCAGTAGGTAGGTATTTTTGGTATATATATTTTGTTTACTTATTTTATTAAATAATGTATTTTCATTAATGGGACGTTCCACGTCAACTGGGTCACCTGAATACCCAAAAATTAAAGCTAGGAAAAAAATATTCCAGAGTGTCAATTTCTTCGTTAAAACGTTATCTTTCAAATGCAATGTGGCCCTTAAAAAAAAACAAAATGGCGGTTCAAGATGGCGACCAGAACACATAAACTCTAAGAAATTTTTTTAAAAATTGCTTGGGAAGCGAAAATAAGTTAGAAATAGATCCATAATACAGCCAAAGTGTATTATTGAGTGTATAATTAATCCTACACACCATAGAAATACAAAGATCAAGCATATTACTTTCGACGTATTTTGACGAGCTGAACACGATCCCGTAGTCAGAATTTGCCCTGGATCCTTCAATATAACGTAAAAAGCTAATTTTAAGAGAACATTAATTTTCTGACGACGGGATCGTGTTCAGCTCGTTAAAATACATCGAAAATGATATGTTTGACCTTTGTATTTGGACTTTTTGAAATTCATGAAATTTTCGGTTTTATATTGAAAGAACAAAAAACATGGTGTGTAGGATTAATTATACACTCAATAATACACTTTGGCTGTATTATGGATCTACCTATTTCTAACTTATTTTCGTTTTCTAATCAATTTAAAAAAAAATCTCAGAGTTTATGTGTTCTGGTCGCCATCTTGAACCGCCATTTTGTTTTTTTAAGGGACCACATTGCATTTAAAAGATAACGTTTCAACGAAGAAATTGACACCCTGGAATATTTTTTTCATAGCATTAATTTTTGGGTATTCAGATGGCCCAGTTGACGTGGAACGTCCCTAATATATTTTTTCGCATACAATAATCCTATTATGGATTTAGTTTCTTTAAGTGTTGAAAAAATGGCGCACGAAGCGCCAGCCGAGTGCGGATATCACACGAGGATGCGAAAGACACTTTCTAGCAAGTTATGTACACTGTTTTTCCTACGATCTTAAAAAACGATAATCTCCTTCATGATTTATCTCGATTTTTAACTACAAATTAGCAGGGTGTTTCTTAACAAGAGCGGTATCCACTTTGATAAATGTTTTCAGTTGCTTATAAATTGCTCTAGAGTGAAGGAGACGTTTTCAGTTGTCATTTATTAACTGTATTATTATTGTATTTTACATTATTAGCAATTTAATTTTTTTGCAGATTGCTCGATGAAAATTAATTCCTGCATGAAAAATAGATTTTATTGCATACCAACGTACAAATGTCCTGGAGGATACAAAAACAAAAAAAATGGTTTACCAAAAGCAGACATCGAAGCAGATTCGGAATTCCAAGTATTTAGAATGAATGCGTTTACTCAAATTTTCTTTTTTTAATCTTTCTTTCAAATAGTTAATAAATAATTGCACAATATGTATTTTTAATTTGAGTTTAAGTTGTCTTTGTAATTTTATAAAAAATCCAATAAAAGAGGTGTAATTACCTAAATATTTCCATGATTTTATTAAGAAATAATTTTAAATCTAAGATATGATTTTTTTTTATTTTGTCTTTTCTTACTTAACATTTTTCGCTTATTACATACATTACATACTTATTACATACTTATTACATATTTTTGTGTTTACATACAAAGTACTGTGGTCATCTAGTTGTAGCTTACTAATTGTAAGTATGTAAAACCACCGGTAATATACTAGGACGGCTTTTAGTTTTGGATGAATATCTGTGCTTGTATGAATTTAAGAAGGAAATAATAAATAATACGCCACTGTGAATGATATGCAATGTGTAAACCGCATAAGAACATATATTTTATTTACCGTGGATGAGACATAACTACAACTATGCATTATTAGCGTGCTAAAATCCTTTTTCGTTAACCAACAACAAAAACGAGACGCGGTATTCTTTACGTTGTTATGCAGATATCTTTGCTTGTATTATACCTATGACAAAAATAAAAGGATCATTGTCTTCAATGTTTTTTTGTTAAAATGAATGTTTATTTTCTCATTAACTTAGCAAATTACTTACGTTCCGTTTTAAAAACCTAATTTTATTTATTCTATAAATAAATATACTAAATATATGAAAATTAAATTTTATTATTTTCGATAAAGCGAATAATCTTACTTTATAAAATTAAATTTTGAACGTTAGTATTTGCACAGTTGGTTGTACTCTTACGTCACTACTTTTATATTTATAACGTGAACGTAAAGTTAGGCTAGACGGTGTATATGTAAAGAATTTAGTTTTTACGTACTATTAATTAATTTTAATGTATTATACTGTAAAGATATACCGCGGTGTACGCAATTATTACATGCCATTGAGCATCACTCTGGATGTATATTAATTGTGGCATGAAAAATAATTAGAGGTACGTAATTCATATGAATTTCTGTTCGAGTGTTACTAGGGTTCTGGTTAATTATTTAAGTAGTTGTCAAGTTAGGTAGAATTCATGAGATTGCGTCAATAATTATGAAATTTAAGGATAACGTACAATTTTATGTTGCTTTATCATTCCATATTATTTGATTAAAAGGTATTGCATGTGTTGATGTTTCCTTGATTATATCGAAGTAGTCTGTAATACACTTTCTTTTACTCGTTGAAGCTAAATTTAGTAAAAATACATAAATCAATTTGAATTTTTCAAATTAACAGCAACGTTTAGTTTACAGTAATCTACTACACCTGAAATACTCCAAATCATAAAATAGTCGTCAAATACCGCCACGCAGCGTGAAAACTTAGTTCGGAAAAAAACTTAACGGCCAGGCATGTAGAATAGGGTCGTTTCACAATTTTGAAACTTAACGTTTTTATATTCTATAGAGTTAGTAATAACTGGACGTATTTTTTTCAAAATTTTTAACGCAGCCGTTAGCGAGATATGCAATTTACAATTTTAAATTTTTCTGTCCTTTTCTAGTACAATAACGTCATAGTCCTCGTATACGCTGTATTGAAACAAATATGTAAGACGAAAGTATTATGACGTCAGCGGTGTAGAAAAGGACGGAAAATATTTAAACTTTAAATTTGCTTTATTAATTATCGTAATGCATTTATCGATTTTATGTGGACCTATACATTAGATAACAGTTATAGGGTCAATCCATGGCAAATGAACCAGATGTGGTTGCTTCATAGTTTTCAAAAAAATTAATACTTTGCTAAAATGTTACCTTATGTCTAGAGAATACAAAACAGCAATTATTTTATTTTTATCTTTTTTAGTTTTTTTTTGCAGCCATTTCTGTGACGCAGTGTATGCTGTTTTTGAGAGAAAACATGTTTTGTGGTAAACTCTATAACTTTTTTATTTGAAAAGCTATCAAGTTGAAACAAAGACTATGTTGTTACACACAAGAATGACTCTATTTTACATTATAACACTTTTAGCTAAGTGTGTTAGTAGTAGGAGATATTGTCACTCAAACATTACAAAAAAAAATTAATAAATTCCTAACTTTGGTTGTGAAATGTCATGTGAAGAAATTAAGTAGCACCTTTAATTTTTTTTGTACATACAGTCTACTGGTACCTAAACTTGTAGCTATAAAATTAAGTCTGAGAACTAACACCATAATTTTATATAAATTTCCAAAAACTGCGTTACTGCAAAAAAACCGATCTTTGAGTTTGAATATCTCAAAATGGACACATACCAAAAATTCTAAATTCTCACATAGTAACCTACTTGTTAATAGTAAGTGTTTAAAATCTGATCACTGAGACTTACCTAGTTTAGAAGTTACACGCTTTTAAAATATCACTAAAATCACGTCAGTTGGCAGGTGCTTTCCGCCAACCAGTTTGAAATATAATTGTTTGTAACTAAGAAAATAATACAATATTACTATAGAAAACGTATAATTAGTACACTATATTAAATACACACACATTAGTACCAATTTCAAATTAAGGTGAGTAGGTGAGATCTTAACATCGTCAAATTTCCCGGAGGTTGATGTTTTAAAACATTGGATTTTAGTAGTGGATAAAGATAATAGTTGGTATTCTTGAATATTAGGCACTTTTAATACCATTTCTAATATAGTTAATAGCAATAAGTAGCAAAAATACTGAATACTAAACATTAAACAATAAATTGTTTATCAGCAAAACATCATATCACCTGTTTCAGACTTGTGAGACATGTCAATTCCTGCAGTTACTTGTCTGTTCTGTTGTCATTGTCTTTGCTTATTTTATTGGTACAGTTTAGTTTTGTTCTTTCTAATACAAATTTGTGTTATACTTATAGAGTGATTTTGAAGATTAAACTAATTATTTTTGATTGTTTGTGTTAATTTATTTAAATAATAACTGTTTAAACATGATGTGTTCTGTGGGTTTACTGACAGATGAACAATGTCATAAACTAGATTATGGATCAGGGACAAAGGAATTAATTAAAGTGAGTGATTTGACTGCTACTGAACAGGCTTTATTAAAATTAAGAATAGCGCTACCTAATGAAATTGAAACAATTATTTGCACATACCACAACAAAAATACTTTGGTTAATATCACCATATATTTGGCAGAAACTGTTGTGATTCGTTAAAATTCCACAAAAGCCCTATAAGGAAAAGTCTAAGAGAAATACTCTTTGAACATTTATCTAAGCCCAAGAACATTCAAGTATATTTGGTGCCTGGTAGTTCGTTATGTCCAACATGCTATAAGAAAATATTTGTTCTCGAAGAAAAAGATAATCATACCGATGCGGATTTTCAATCAAGCGAGGATTTAAGTGACACTGTTCAGTATGTATATCCTTGGATCTGCCCCCTGCAACTAAAATAAGGAAGTTAAATAAAACTCAGAGGCATTCCGCTTTACTAAGGAAAACAGAAGACGTTGTTCAGTCGTTAAAAAGAAATTCAAATACATCTTTCAATGTGCAACTTGATGAAGAAATGCCAATGCCTAATACCAACGAATATGAAAATTTGAATGGATTATTAAAAGCAAAATGCTCAACAGCTAATAATGAGGAAAAAGTGAGAATTATTAGCTTACTTCCAAAATCATGGTCAAGGAAAAAAAATTGTGAGGAATTTCAGGTTTCTAATTACTTAGCAAAATTGACTAGGGAATTAATGAAAACTCAAGGAATTTTGCTTGAGAAACTTGGAAACTTAAACAAGAAAAAAGGAAATAAATTAAATAGCGATACAGTAAATGCAGTTGTAGAATTTGATGAAGATGATGAAAGTAGTAGAGCATGCTCCGGTATGAAAGAATGCGTATCTACTAAAATTGATGGTCAAAAAGTCCATAAACAGAAAAGGTTGATTGTGTTCTCTTTGAATGAATTGTATCTTATTTTTCGGGAAAAACACCCCGAGCTAAAGATTGGTATATCTATGTTCTGTTCCTTAAGGCCCAAATGGTGTGTTCTCCCTGGAACCTCTGGAACACATAATGTTTGTGTATGTATATATCATCAAAATATCAAGTTGATGATTGAGGGTTTTAAATTAGATTTAAATTATAAAGAATTACTGGCGTTACTTGTGTGTAACACAAATGATGCCAAATGTATGTTTGATCACAGTGGTACAATCAACCGATGAATTTCTTGAGAATCTAATTAATAAACTTTTGGCACTTAAAAAACATCACTTTCTCTCTAAGACACAATCTTTTTATTTAAAACAACAAAAAGAAAATCTCACTGATGACACATGCCTTGTACTTGCCGATTTTGCTGAAAATTTTTCTTTCAAAATTGAAGATGAGGTCCAAAGCTACTATTGGACAAATTAACAAGCTACAATACACCCGTTTGTGTATTATTACAAAAAAGATGGCTCAACAACATGCAGAAGTATTTGCATCATTAGTGATCATATGAAACATGATACAATTGCAGTTCACACGTTCCAAAAATACCTAATAGAAGATATGAGGAAAATTGCTCCATCTGTGAAGAGGGTTGTGTATTTTAGTGACGGGGCTAGCAGTCAGTACAAAAATAGGAAAATTTTTTTGGTCCTCCGTCCGTTTTTAATGACAGGTCTAGACCGGCAAAAAAGTTACTAAAGGTTGGCATTACCGCATTCGGCCATGATGAATCCCCGTTTGGCTGTCAACCGTGTCAACTCTTGTTGACATGCAGAGTTGCAGATGACTGATTAAGACAATATATTAAAAAAATGAATTAATTGCTACGATTTAACACATTAACAGCCACTACCCGGCCCATTTCTTTTTTATAGGTAAGTATAATTGAAATTATTTGTAAACTAGGTAAGTCAAATAACATTTTTTTTAGGTTAAGGAAAATTACTGTGGCAGTCTCAAGTGCCACGCTTTAATAATGTTACAGATACACAACATAAAACTATTTTAAATAAAAAACAACAACGAAAACTAATAAACTAGATCAATTATTTAAAGTTAAAATTAATTGTGCAGTTTTGCAAGTTCGATAAATTTATGTTTGCAGAGTTACCATCATTAAGTTTCAACTGAACATTCTGAATAGAGGAAGAATTGTCAGTTTGTGCATTGCTCATTATTTCCGTGGTGCTGCAGCTATGCCCTACAGAAGTAGTAGAAGTTGATGGCTGTGGTAAAAAGTTTAATTCATTCTGAGTTCTTCCAACCAATTGATTGGCTGTAGCTATTTTTGCCTTCAAAGACTTTTCAATGTAACCCTCGGCGACTGAAGTGCTTTTCCAGCCCCCATGCCGCTTTAAGGTTGTAATATCAGCACCATGGCCTGCCAATACTGTGGCACTACTTCGGCGAAAACAGTGCCCTGTATATTGTTTTGGATTTTCAAGTTTTAAATAGGTTGCAATTTTGCATGGCATATTGCCGAATGTATGAAGACCCACAGGTTGTTTTCTGCATATATTTTTTGCGTAAAATAAAAATAATCTTTGAATTTCTGTGTCTGGTCTTAAGTGAATGTAATTTCTGATAATTTCAATCCAGGTAGGTTTTGTAATACAGGCACTCCGAGGTTTGTTAGTTTTTGTGTTATTAATGTTTATTACAATAGCATCCCCTCGATCTTTGATATCTTCAACTTTTAAATTTACCAGTTCATGCCTTCGACAAGCAGCACACATACCTATTATTAAAGCTACCTAAAAAAGATGGATTTTTTAAATCAAGAAAAGAATTTAACATAAATGGGAGTACTGACTTTTATCAGGAGATAATCCTCGTTTGGCGCTTCATTTATAAATCTATCGATATCTTCAATTTCTAGAACTTTGGACTTCTTAGGGACGTATTTATCTTTTGATCTTTTTAAAAAGGCAATTAATTTCGAATAATTGGCAATATTAATGTCGTGTTTAATATTTAATGTTGACTTTAACATTGAAAATATTGACCATAGCGTCGAAGATTTCAAGCTTTTTGCTTTCCATTCAAAATACGCCAATAAAACACATTCGTGAAAATTACCCATCTTGACTGAATTTGCTCCGCACCACTTTACGAACGAGTCGTACTCCTTTCAACATCTACTGGAAGATTTTGATGGTAGTAAATTGTTTATAACTCTGTCGGCTGCTTCAGTAATATGAGTTGGTGTATCCATTGCATTAATTTAAAGAAATTTACAAATTTCACGACGTTCACGACTAATGTCAAAAGTTTGGAACCTACTTGATTTTGAATTCAAAATTTCTGTGTTGTCAACCCAAGGCGACAAAAATTCCCTAGCATGAATAATTAATTTATAATAAATGTAACTAAGTATTTGTCGGCTCAAAAAATAGTGTGTATCATACGCCCAGAAACTGTTTTGCGAGTATTCGGAGTTGCGGGCCTTGGCCTACGGCCTCGGCCCGCAAACCTTCCTCACACTCGCAAAAATCCAGTTTCTGGTCTAATGATACAAATAACTATTGTAACATTGCTCATCACGCCATTGATTTTGGAATTCCAGCAGAATTGAATTTCATTGCATCGTGCCATGGTAAAAATGCATGCGATGGCATAGAAGGGACTACAAAACGAGAAGTCAATGAAAGAAGTCTACAGAGACTGACAACTTCTCAAATTTTGACACCATACGATATGTATAAATTTTGTTCTGAAACTATTTGTAAAATTAAATATATTTATGTTACTTCAGAAGAGGTGCAAGATAATGCTCGCAAACTTGAAGATAGATTTAATTCATGTTTGAGAGTGCCTAATACTCGAGAATTCCATAAACTTTTACCTTTATCTACTATTAAAATCCGATGTTTTAAAACATCGACATTCGAGAAGTTTTATGATGTTAAGGTCGCACCTTAATTAGAAAAGGTTAATACTCTTGTGTTTGTATATAATATAGTGTACTAATTATGTTTTATAATAATATCGTGTTACTGTTACTTGCTTAATTATAAACAATTATATGCCTATATATATATATTGGTCGGCAGAAAGCACCTACCAACTAACCTGATTTTAGCGATACTTTAAAGGCTTGTAACTTCTAAACTAGGTAAGTCTCAGTGATCAGATTTTAAACACTTGTTACTATTAACCAGTAGGTTACTATGTGAGAATTTAAAATTAAAATTGGTATGTGTCCATTTTGAGATATTGAAACTCAAAGATCGGGTTTTTTTGCAGTAACGCAGTTTTTGGAAATTTATATAAAATTATGGAGTTAGTTCTCAGACTTAATTTTATAGTCTTGTTTATTGTTTCCAGCCTTATTTTGTGGAACTCCATAATCATGAAATAAATAAAGATTATTAAAAGTTTCACAGTTTTATTAAAATATAATACCTTTAATGAATGAACAACTTGAGCTCAGTAATTCTCCGTTACTGGAAGTATTAGATGTTTAATTATGATTTTTATTATTAATTTTTATTATTATTATTATTATTATTTTATCTAGTTACCTATTTTGTATCTACCTTAGCGACGTGTTTGTTTATAATTATATTACCTTTGATAATGACAGCATAGCTGTCGAAACAATATTGTCAGGTATATTTTAATAAAACTGTGAAACTTTTAATAATCTTTATTTATTTCATGATTAATTTTATAGCTACAAGTTTAGGTACCAGTAGACTTTATGTACAAAAAAAAATTAAAGGTGCTACTTAATTTCTTCACATGACATTTCACAATCAAAGTTAGGAATTTATTAATTTTTTTGTAATGTTTGAGTGACAATATCTCCTACTACTAACACACTTAGCTAAAAGTGTTATAATGTAAAATAGAGTCCCTTTTATGTGTAACAACATAGTCTTTGTTTCAACTTGATAGCTTTTCAAATAAAAAAGTTATAGAGTTTACCACAAGATATGTTTTCTCGCAAAAACAGCATACACTGCGTCACAGAAATGGCTGCAAAAAAAACTAAAAGGGATAAAAATAAAATAATTGCTGTTTTGTATTCTCTAGACATAAGATAACATTTTAGCAAAGTATTAATTTTTTTGAAAACTATGAAGCAACAAATTAATTCTCGATTGGCTCATTTCGTATGGATTGACCCTAATACTAATAAAATATACAAATTATATCGAAATTTAAATTCCATGCAACGACCCTATTCTTTAGGGTTCCATTAGTCATTGTTAACCATGCTGTTTACAGTAACATCTTGGTTAAAACATCATAGATGGTAGCACAAACTTTTCTCGCTATTAAGTATATTCCTCGTTTGTATATAAATTCTGACAGTTAGCTAAATTCTTAACCGTACCATCTATATACAATTGATAAGTTTTTCTAGAGAGATCGGCCAAGCAATAGAGTTTGGTTGTTCAATAACCTGAGGTGGTTGATCCTGGTTATTGCAGTACCTCCAGGATCAGCCTTATAATGAAACAAAATAACAAATCCCTTTTTCTTTTGAGGTGGCATTTTTTATAACTATTCTTGAGTCCATGTCTTGTTAAAATACTGCTACGGTACTATTCTATGTACTGTAGCAGTATTTTAGCAAAACGTGGACTCAAAAAAGCTCTAAAATTAAAGTGGTATATCGATAAATTCTTCTCTTGTTGCGTTATTATCTGGCATCGTCGGCATTTTTTTTTGTACAATTTGGTAGTGTTCGACCTGATTTATGGACTGGGCAAATTTATCATGCTGAAAATAAAAATGTTCTCGATTACCATATTAAACTTAATTTACAGTTGATAAACTGTACTGTAATTTTGGCAAGATCAAGTTTTCAAAAGATAATAGAGTTCGTATCCCATATAGGTCAGTAAAATAGAATCCGTTGGTGGAAATAAATGTTGGAAAGCCGGAATCGCTTCATTTGACGTCAAATATAAGTATCCTAGGTTTGCACGGTCTCTCGACGCGAGCTTACCTGAGGGCATCAAAAGAACCACGAAATCTTCGGACCTTTTTTAGTTTTTCGCTTATAATTCCAAAGCGGTGCCTTCCAACGAAAACTTTACTATTACAAGAATTAAAGAGCATTAAATTCTGCGTCGGATTAGTATCCAACACTTTAAAATCGGTCCAGTGGTATGGTCGAGATCGACGGTCGAGAAACGACAATTTTACAAATTTTTGATTTTCCGTCAGACCGGACGCCCAGAGGCTTTCCGTATAAAAAAAACCGTTCGACTCATTCTGATTGTGAATATAAGTCGAGAAATACCTAAGCTTGATAATAATAATAATAATAATTACTACAACCCATAACCTAAACCAAGGCCCCAGAAGCTATAAGCTTGTCCGGGAGGGAGGGGGCGATTATTATTATTATGTAGGCCCAATGTGCGGCTGCAGCCGACTTATAGATGGAACAGCGCAAACCCACATTTGTGTTACAGCTAAGGAAAACTGCAGAAAACCTTAACCAGATCTGCCAGCGCCGGGAGTCGAACCCGGGCCGCTTGGGTGAAAGTCCGACACCAGACATTACACTACCAAGGCTGTATAATCGCCGAGATATTGTAGAGGTTGCCGGATTAAACTAATGGCCAAATTTTTTTTCTGTTATCACAACTCGGTAGTGGTAGATCAAAATCACTGTTATATTACTTTTATTCCTTTTGATTGAAATATGGTAGCCATATTTGTTTCGTGGTGTACGCAGTTTTTTGATGTAAACGTAAAACTTGGTATTACGTATCATAACGAGAACTTAAAAAGATCATAAATACCAAAATACTAAAGTTTCAGATTAAAATTTAGAAAATATCTTATATATAAACTACCTCTAACCGTGTACTTTTAAAAAGAAAATCAGCCCTAAGACTTCATCTTGATCTGGATATATAAAATATGCCCCCCTAAAAAGCGGAAATTTTTGTAAAAACGTTGTTAAACTTCGGAGTTAAATTGCACCCATAAGTAAGCATCCTACGAAAATTATGTTTAGATTTAAAAGGTGTAGTCCGGCGTATGAGCAATATAATGGTTTCTACCGTTGTCTGTAGGACCAACCCTTCTTGAGATATGAAGATTTACATAGGAGAGAGTCTGGAACAGTAGCCACCTTTTTATAATAACATCAATAACAACCAGAATTAACCCTTTTTTGTAGAATCTGTTACCATTAGATAACAAACACTGTTTTTACTTCTACACCATTACATTCTAGAACTGAAAAAATAAAATTATAAGAAAGATTTTGGAGTTGGAAGAATTTAAGATAAAAGTGGCCACTGTACCTACAGTGATGGTACAGTGGCCATTAGAGTATGGTACTGTGGTATGGTACTGTGTAGGAGAGGGGAATAGTAAAAACAAGTACATAGACATTTACAGGATAATGATTTATTTTGTAAAAAATAATTTGTATTAAAAAAAGGCAACTTAAATTTTAAAAAACAGCCAAAAGCTAACAAACATTATACATACATAAATTAATGGAAAAAAACAGATTTGCTGTTCTAGTAGTGCCGCCTATTTTTACAGGTTGAGATAATGTACAAATCATTAGGAACATCTAGGAAATAATATCTAAAATAAATAAAATATTGTACTAAATAATAGTACAGTGACCTATATAACAAAGAAGTGGCCATTGTACCTACATTTAACATGGCCACTGTACCATCAACTACATGCTTTTTAAAAAAGTAGGAAAAAACAAAAACTACCCAACACAATCAAAATATTATTATACCAATAAATATTTACATGTAGTAGGTATAAGCGGTCAACGCTAGTTCCTTTCGACGTTTTTTATTTAGCCACTAACAATTATTTCACTTGCCTGTTGTATTTTACTTCAAGTATACAATTTCAGGTTTGTTTTAAAATAAAAATCTTGAGATTTAAATGGAAAAACTTTGTTAATATACTCAGTGTCCTATTGGTACATTCTGTGCTAGATGACAGCATCTAATCTTTATAAACAAGAAAATGGCGGGAAGGTGGCCACTGTTCCTGCATGGCCACTGTTGCAGACTCTCACTATATCAAAAAACTGCAAGAAACGTCGTGCACCACGAAACAAATATGGCTGCCATATTTCAATCAAAAGGCATAAAAATAAAATAACAGCGGTTTTGATCTACCAATACTTAGATGTGATAAACACACAAAAAATCTTTTTTTCACAATGATCGAGCGACCAGTACTGCAGCACTTCATATGGATTGATCCCAATTGCTGTGATAGGAGATGACAAAGAAATGGCAATTAGTTTAATCCGGCAACTTCTACAATATCAAAGCTTAGGTATTTCTCGACTTATATTAACAATCAGAATGAATCCAACGGGTTTTTTTATATGGAAAGCCTCTGGGTGTCCGGTCTGACGGAAAATCGAAAATTTGAAAAATTGTCGTTTTTCGACCGTCGATTTCGACCATACTACTGGACCAAATTTAAAGTGTTGCATACTTATCCGACGCAGAATTTAATGCTCTTTAATTCTTGTAATAGTAGGTATTTTTACTATATACATTTTGTTTATTTATTTTATTAAACAATGTATTTTTATTAATATATGTATTTTTTCGCATGCAATAATCATATTATGTATTTAGTTTCTTTACGTCTTGAAAAAATTCTTTTAACATTGGCTGATGAATGGAAGAGGCAGGAACAAATTTTCTTAGAGTAGAAATTAGTATATTACATAACGAACGTGTAAAGTGACATATTTCGCACGAATGTGAATGGCACTAGCCGAGTACGGATATCACATGAGGGTGCGAAAGACACTTTCTAGCAATTTATGTACACTGTTTTTCCTACGATCCCAAAAAAACGATAATTTCCTTTATGATTTATCTCGATTTTTAACTCAAATTACAACAAAGTGAAATTATAAAATAACAATTTTTTTAAGTAATTTTTAATTTTTTTTCATTTATAATAGTAATTATATAGTAATGGTTTGATAATAAATACGTGATATAGAATTTCTTTCATATTTATTACTGTTTACATTTACCGAATTATGTCAACAGCAGCAGACGCGTACATGACATACTAACCTAACACTACTCTTTTAACCAAAGATTAGAGAAGATTAAGATAGGAAGCTAAGCGACGATGTTGTAGGTATTGCCATATATAGTCTCAGGGGAAAGCAGGTTGGTCGGTAAAAAAGTAATTGATGTTTATTTGTTTGTCATTTTTTGGTAACCATTGGTAACATCACCTATAAAAAACAAATAAAATGTTTGATAACTGTCAAGGAAATCATCTTCAAAGCATCATCAAGATTTCGAATAGTTTTTGCACATACAACATACTTATTTCACGTTGCCACAGGACGTAAATATGTAAGTAACTTTCGGTTGTATTCATTATTGCTCTTCAGGACTACTTTTTCTTTTTTGTTTCAGTGCAAAGAAATAGATAAAACATATTGTTATTAATACTCACGGCCCGCGTGTAATGTATATCATTACTCCCAGGTCATCGCATATTTATAATGGATGTATTACCAAATGTATAACTTAATAGCAGTAACAAGAATTGGTTATTATTACTGTTACTGTTATTGTTATTACTATTAATATTATATTGAAAATAAACTACTTATAAACATTTAACTTCAGCATTATTTCTGTGTATAATCTGTATTATACAGTCATTATAAGGCCTATAAACAAACCACTAGATTTATTTCTTTTAGATGATCTTGGAAATTAAATAGGAGTAACTATTTTTAGTATATTGTACTCTTTTTCCTGAATTTGGCGCCATCCATATTGTATAGAGATCCTTGATAATAATTAAGATAATTATTATCTTAATTATTTATCAAGGATCTCTAATATTGTAGCGATTGTGGCGACATCTCCCGTTCAAAATTCGACGCCAGTCGTACTGTCATGACCAACTTCATTCATTTCCTCCGTCAGCGAATATATGAATGGCCATGATATTGTATCGAATATTGCGACATCTAACGCCTCAGGGGGAATTGGACCACAAAAAGCGTAGTCGTTTTTTTACATAGTGTTCTTATTCCCATCTTAACCCTTTCTAATCTTTTAACTAACTTGAACTCGGCACACGCATGTTGGGTTTCACGTTTCGCCTTTTTGACAATTGACATAGCCAGCACCCTACGTCTACTTCACGCAGCACTGGCCTGCATTCCACCTATGTATATGCTATAATTATTCATCTTTATATTAATTTAATAATAAATTATTGAAAAAAATCTAGTGTTATCTTCGTTTCCATTCATAATTTCAAGTATTCTAACATATTCTTATTTTAATTTATTAATATTTTACGTTACTGTTTAACTTTTGGCGTTCATTTTTAAAAAATCCGGCAGGTAGGCGAAAAACTTGTATATCACTGACAGAAAATCATTTGATGCAGTCTTTAATTGCCTGTTGCCTTTGCTTTGTCGGCTCTTATGTTTTATTATTAATTAATATTTAGTAAAAAAAAGTTCATTGAAAAGATAAATGTTTAATAAAATATGGAATAATTTAATTTTTTCGTAGTGTAGTGACATTAGTGTGCGGAAACTATTCATATCGCACGTAAACGTCATTTATCAATTGTTTTAACTTTCAAGTCTACATTAGAGTTCCTCAATGAAAACGTAGCTAAGTTCATATTTAGGGACCCTAGTCTACATTATTGTGCGATATTGTTAGGTTTCCTATGGAGTTGTAGGAAACATTTTTAGCATCCTGTAATTTGCACAACACTGTATAGTGTGTAATAAGTTTTATTTTTCTACGCCCCTGCACTTTCATTTTATACTTTTGTAATTGGCGTACAAGTGCAAGCGCACCGATGGTTCTAACAGAATGTCATTAACCTCTACATTATTTAATGTAATTCTTTATCATTTTTAAGAATTGCCTATATTTTACATAATGTATCAATCGTTAGAACTATTAAGTATTCAATTATTCAGATATTTTATTAGTGAAAAATAGGTAGATGGTTTTTGTGTTAGATATTTATATACATGTACATTTAGCTTTTTGTGAGTTTAAACGGTTTCTTCACAAAATATTTCTTATAAAGATGAAATTTAAGAATTAATTCTAATTAATTAATCTCAAGGTTAATTACATACAATTGATCAAGCTAAAAATTATATTATGGTTTGAATTTGAACTATTAAAAAATAAACCGCCTAAAATAATAAATCTGCATGGTGGCGCCTTCTACATCCGTCAACCATTTTGCATGTTCTTTTGGGTGAAGTGTTTTGACATTTCCTCAAAAAATACAGCAAATACCTAGTTTTTGTAGTTATTTGTGCTTAGTTAAATGTGAATAAATTGTGAAAGAAGTTTATAAAAATGGCTCGCTACGGGCAACGTCCAGAGAACGCTCTAAAACGAGCAAATGGTAAATTAATTAATACCTTTAACCGGCGCATATGGCCATCCACGTTGTTAATTTTAAATATCCTTATTTTACGCAGAATTCATCGAAGTTGGGAAACCAGCCAGAGCTTTAGATACCTTACAAGAAGTGTTCCGGAATAAAAAATGGGCATACAATTGGTCCGAATCTGTTCTCGAACCTATCATGTTCAAATATCTCGATTTGTGTGTGGAGTTGAAGAAGTCCCATATAGCAAAAGAAGGTTTATTCCAGTATCGTAATATGTTTCAATCTGTTAATGTAGGATCATTAGAAAATGTTATTCGGGGATATTTAAGGATGGCTGAGGAGAAAACAGAGTCTGCACGAGAGCAGTCGGCCCAAGCTGTTATTGATATTGATGATCTTGATAATTTAGCAACTCCAGAAAGTATATTATTAAGGTAAACAGTGACTCAGGTGTTGGTATTATTTAAAAAAAGCTTAAAAATACAAACAAGTGTTGATGACACATACGTTATATAAGTATTCTTGGTGTTTATTAATATACAATCGTATTTGAACTTACCTGAACTATTTACAAATAATTCAGTATAAGAATTAACATAACCTCCATCTTCTAAATTTAATAATAATGTTCTGAAAATAGGGTCATGCTATAAAGTTGTTTACGTCTTTTCTACACAAACAAGATAAGTTTTGTTTTTAAGTGTTTTATCAACATTTTAGAGTTGTTTTGCTCTGCAAATATTAAAGACGTTTGTTTTAAAAGCATAGTTTTTTATTTCTGAATATTTAATAAAAGAAAATTGCACTGTAAACACCACATTCTATGTTAAAGAATAAGTTGTGGCTTTAATTTGTTGCATAAAATAACTATAATCTGTTGATGTTAATAACCATAAAATTATCAGAACTTTGACATTTGAATTTATCATAACCACACTTTTATCACCAGTATTGAGAACCAATCGGTTCAGTGTTATACTTCAGCAGCCCTCAAATATTCCTCTTTCTGACAAAAAATACGTTCTACTCTTTGGTCATGACTGAAAGCAATATTAAATATTAATGAGTAATATAAGTATGTCTTGTAAAACATAATTCTATAAAAAAAATCTTCCTTTAGGTGCGTGTCTAAATTCAACTATACCAAGTAATGGCAACAGTCATGTGATTATTGTAAATTTTAATAGTGAATACGATGCTTTCTTGTGTACAATGTTTGATAAAAATGAATCATATTTTAAATGAATCTGAATAAATGATTTCATCCATTTTTTTTAAAATATACAGTGCAATCTCTCCTGAGAGGATGGTCTCGGTTCCAGATATTTGTCTGCCCAAGAGGGTGTCCGGTCAAGTCAAATATCTGAAAAAGTCATTGATTGCATTCGTTTTCATCTGAATATCAAACGAAATGTATGATGGAATAGATGACATTGGTTTTTGCATCGATAAATTTTAAATGTATGCTGGAATTATGTTTGCAACATTGACCGTTGAATCTTGACACCTACAGTATGTTTATAATATTGTCATATAATTATCATAGGTAATATGAGTCACTCCACATGAAAAGCGACCATGTATTCTGTAAGTTCTAGTTCATGTCAATTATTAACCATAACAATAATTGTTATGAATTCGTGCAATATTTGGCATTCTGTAACTTCACTTATTATGACCCAATTGAAATGGATCACAGCAACAGAAATACAAACTAATTATGAACAGGACCATCATCTGCCCTGCAGTATCAATAAACGACAAGAAACGTCTGTAGCTACTCAAGTCAAATATTTGGGATTAACACTTGACCAAAAACTTACATTTATGCATAGAAAACGCACATAAATCTAAAAATTCGCAAAATTAACTGGCTCCTAGGTCGCAAATCACAACTATCAACGGAAAATAAATTACTCCTCTACGAATGTATCATTAAACCTAGCTGGGCATACGGAGTGCAGCTTTGGGGGTGTGCTAAGCCATCCAATACTAAAATAATACAGAGAGTCCAATCCAAGATACTTCGAACCATCTTCAATTCACCATGGTACATCTATCTATATATATAAAAGGGAAAGATTGTCTGTCTGTCTGTATATATGTATGTATGCGATTTTCTCCGCAACCACTGGACCGATTTGGATGAAATTGGTATCATTGGAAAGGTCTTGACCCAGAATAGAAAATAAGACCAAATTGGACTCTGATTGGCCATCGTGGTCCGAAATAACAGCGAAAAACCCATATATGGAAATTAAAAATGGGTACTGAGATTGATGTGACAAGAAAATATATATAGATATGTTGTCAATTGTCAAATTTGGTAATTTTTGAAATTTTTGAAATGCGCAGCAAAGCGCGCCGGGTATTTGCTAGTTAGTAATAAAACCTACATGAAGATTCTGGCATACTGTTTGTAGAAGAAGAGACTAACAAGGAACTATCTTGATCGGCTCCCTGATCATCCCAGTGAAGAAGGCAGGATAGGAGAACTATACACCCAATCTGAGATCACAAGAAGATTAAAAAAACAATGGCCTACAGATATATTAAACCAATAACAGACAATAGTTAAGTTATTAACGGGAGTGATATCGCTGGATACCCTCCTGTATTGTACCTTGATCACATTTACTTATAGCTATCACTAGTTGCTTTACCATAATAAAACAAAAATAATAAAAAAAAAAATTATGCACCTTATTACTGACTGTGCATGCATGCACGAGCAGATGACATTTGTATTTGACAGTTTCAAATAGCTTGACTTGGGAATTGTCAAAGATGGAAAAGGAAAACAGGAATGCAAAAACCTCCAAAAAACAATTTGATCTAATGCTAGATTTTATGTCCAGCAATAAATCATTGCTAACAGGAAAACTGAGTCAGGGAAAAGGTCTCGAATACATACAAACGTTGTGGGAAGAGCTCTCTATTACATTAAACTCTGTTGGAGATGTACTAACAAAAACTGTTGATGGGTGGAAGAAGGTACAAAATTACTTTGTTGTAATTAGCGTTTTCGTTCTAAAGTACTGAACACTAATAAGTTTTGCATTTAACCTATATTTCGATAGTTTCTGCTGTCTTTGAAGGAGTTACGTCTGTATAAGTAATTTTATAGTGTAATAAGTTACCACCAAAAAAAGAGTAACTTTTATGCATATTTAAATTTTGCAAAATTGCATAAAAGGAATCCTGATTAATATACAAATGTAATACAATTTTGGGGAAAACTTGGGAATCAGATCACAATCATTTTTTTGGTCATAACTTATGGGGTAACAATAAACAATTTGTTTTTATGTGAAAACATTCACTTTATAATGTAAAGATGTCCAGTATTACTATGCGTTTATAAGTTAAGGGTACAAACTTTCATCTGTCTAACTTATAACCTAGAGAAAAGATCATATCCTCGGAATCCGAAGTTCAGCAGCAATTTTTATAAACATAGATACCAAGAGAAGTCCGCAAATAATATTTCTGAAACTGTAGATTAAAATTATACTTAAAAGATAAAAAAATACTTCAACTGACAAAGGTTTAAAAAAAACAACATTTTGACAGTTTATCTATATCTATACTAATATTATAAAGAGAAAAGATTTGTATGTTTGTAACGAATAAATTCAAAACTACTGGACCGATTTCAAAAATTCTTTCACCATTAGAATGCTACATTATCCCTGAGTAACATAGGCTATATCTATTACTAGAAAAAATTAGGGATCTCTACTAAAACTTAAATAATGTAACCCAAGGTGTACAAATATTAGCCATAAAATGTCTTTCATCGCATGCGCTGCGGAAACTATTGATGATAGAACAAAAAAATGTTCTACAATATTAAGGAGCATATCAATATATACAAAAAACTTCGCGATATCGTATGTCCAACTATTGTAGTTATGTCACTATAACTACTTTTTTACATTTTAAAAGTTGACAGAAATGCCGATCAAAATCAGACCATGTTATCCATACCTTTGTATTAATCCTTATCCAAATAAATCATTTCGTATTCAAGACTGTTTCAATACCTGTAGATTACTTTTTGAATCATTCAAATAGGACATTCCATTCAAAAGATATTACGAATTTAAAAATTTCAATCTAAACAAAATACTAATAGTAAAATAAACGCCGCCGCGCCGTGGCCGGTGTGGCCCCACGCAGATCAGCGGCCAACACGGCGTGGGAGGGGGCACCGAAGTGCGGGAGAGGCGCGTGTACATATAAGAAATAGGTATTTCGACTTCATAAGAAAAATATAAATAGTAATTTGAAAAAAAAACTACTTATGTCCTGCATAAAGATACATTTACTCTACGTTTATCCCAAAATGTTTAAAAATAAATGTCCACCCGTGCGAAGTCGGGACGGACCGCTAGTTTATAATAATTTACAGACATGGAATGAATATAAATGTAATACTAGAAAAAGAGCTCGAAGTTTAAGCATTGAACAAACAAAAACCGGCGGTGGTGAACTCAAAACCAAACATTTGTCGCACAGAGATGAACGGCTCCTAGGACTCTTGTCTCGAGTTACTGTAGATGGATTGGAAGCTGTTATAGAACCAGTATTACCAATATTGGTAGAACCACCAATTCCATCAACATCATCAGTCGAAGTGACCACTGCTGATGTTACAATTTATGATGTTACTGAAGACATTTTGAAGGGTGCTAAAATTGTAGTTGAACAGTCTCAACGATGGAAGTGAAGGTAGAGGATGTTAAAATAAGCAGCCAGCCACCCAGGGTACGAAAAGATCCAGAGGTGCCACTGAAGCAGCTACCAAACGACGAAGAACCAGTCGTACTGTCGCATCATCTGCTACAGAGAGGGCTACAACAGCATATGCAGCAGCTATGGAAGGTCATTATACGGAGTTGGCCAAGAATACTGTGTCCATAAAAGAATTAGCAGCAGCAATTCATGAAATGGCTGCTGCTATGCATGCTGTAGCCAATTCGATACAACTTCTAAACAAAAAATAAAGAAATACATTACTGTCTTCATTTTTATACAAAATTAAAGTTTTGTCCAACACATTTCTGGTAACAGCCTTGGTCCAATAATTGTAAAGCAGCGACTACCTTTAAAGCCATTTATATGTGAAACACACTAAAATGATTTGTAATCACACATACTCATATAAAAATAGGTATTTCAATAGAACGTTCGGGTTCGGGGTAATGAATGCTCATTTGCTGAATGAGATCCCTGGCTAATTCCCTGCTAAGTTGGAATATGCCAACAAAATTATGGTCAGGCAAAGAGAAAGGGTCACTACTATCCCGTAGATGCCTGTGGGTTATACCGACATGATCTCTGTGAAAAATGTGGGGTTAGTTATGTCCCTAACTATAAGTACTATTTATTTATTTTTACCCTTCTTCTGCTGCTACCACTTCTTCTATATCCAGGAGCACGTTTTCTTTCAAATCCATTATTCTTTTAAGAAACATTGAAAAAACTTATTATTGTTTATTAGCAATACCAACAGTTCTGTTCAACGAAACGTAATAAGTCGAAAGGCCCTTACCTCTTGCGAAGAATAATAGAGAAAAATTAATTTTTTGAACGAGAATTGTTAGGGCAATTATTTAAAAATACTTCTATTGTAAATAATCTCAAAGCAATTTCGTTCATATACAATACGTTTTTAAAATAAAAACTAACATCAAAATCTCGAAGTGGTGAATGGTTATTCATATCAATCATATTCATATTCATTCATATCATGGTGGGAATGGTATGTTACATTCTATTACACATCTTGGTTGATATTTCTTTAAAATTTACAAATCAAGGACCATCGTAATTGCAAAAAACGTGGTTACAATTTCACAACAATACATTTTTTTTGTTAAATCCTACCTTTCCCGAGATAAAACGGTGTAAAGCAAAAATTAGTCGAATTTAATTAGATTTGTGCAGTGCTTGAAACGAGAAATTCGCATTAATGTGAAACCTTCTCAATTTTTGCTTATGGGATTTACGTGCATTTCCAACCGGAAGCTCTTATTAAGACTTTAAAATCAATAAGAATCTGTACAAAAATGTACATAATTTTTTATTACAGAGGTAGCTGATATCTTCTATTTTCCATCTACTTACTTAACTCGAAATTTTCAAATAGTGCCCTTATGCACCATAGAATTTTTTGGCAAGTTGCAGTTTTAGAATCTACAGAACCAAAGCTACAATTCTATGTAATCTATACATTTTTACCTCAAAGTCCCACAAAATGTTTTTTTTGCAAGTTTCGGGGCTCCGAGCACTCTACTATAAGGAATGGTCATTTAAAATCCAGCAAATTAAACTATTACAAAAATTTGAGAAAGTAAAGTAAATTAATGAAACTTTTATTTAGTCTTTTAGTATATATTTCAATCTACGAGTAATACGAAAAAAAATTAAGAACTATAAAATAACCTAACTGTTTTTTGATTGTCGACATCAGCTTTTGTACATGCTCATCATGCATTCTTCTAGACGCCTGTTTCTATATATATTTTATTCTAAATTGTATGTCTGAAACGTTAAATTTTGTATTTCGTAATTTTCTTTTGATTTGTGCCCAATATTTCTCTATAGGACGCAACTCAGGACAATTTGGTGGATTCATATGCCTAGGTACAATGTGTATATTGTTTTCTTCGTAAAATTTCCTTGCACCAAGACAGTAGTGACACGAAGCTAAGTCTGACCAAAAGAAGGTAGGAACTCTATGGCAATTTAAAAAGGGTTTTAGTCGTTTTTCTAAGCATTCATGCACATAAATTTTGGTGTTAATTGTACCAGTTGTTACAAACTCTTCACTTTTCAAGCCACAGCTACATATGCCTTGCCAAACCAAGTATTTTTTTGGGTATTTACTAACCTTTTTATGGTTATATTCAGAATCTACATTTCCTCTTTTATCAGCGCTGTAATACTCCTGTCCTGGAATTTGTGTGAAATCAGCAACACAGTAAGTAGGTTTCGTCGTCCATTACGCAATAATCAATGTTGTTAAAAAATTTTCATACAATTTTCTGGCACGGGTTTTAACAACTTTTTGTTTAGTAGGATCCCTGTTTGGTACTTTTTGTATTTTATATGACTTTATACCATTTCTCACTTTAATTTGATTAACTGTACTTTTTGATGGTCCCGTTACCACAGCCAGAGACCTTTCTGATATGTTTGGATTTTTCTTCAATTCCCTAATTACTTTTTGATCTCTCCTTGTATGAGTTTTTCTGTTTCCACCTGAACCAACTTTTCTTTCTACTGACAGTCGTTTCTTATAATTACTTATTACATTTTGAACTGTTGAGCGTGAGATTTTTAACCCTTTTGCAAGCTGAACTTGAGAAACATTGCAATTTTCTAAATATTTCTTTAAAATTAAAAACCTTTGCTCTAGTTCTTTCATTTCAAACTTTCTGACAAAGTAAATTATTTAGAAATGATAACCTGCACAATTTACATTGACATGACAGTTGAATCGGTCAATGCAGAAACTGAATATGTTCACTTATTGTGTAAATTGAGTTGTACATGAATTCACCATAATTCAAGGGTGCCCGATGGAATGGTGCAAAAATTGAACATGTCCTGCTTTTCTATAATAACTAAAGAAAAGCAGGACATGTTCAATTTTTGCACCATTCGATCGGGCACCCTTTAATTATGGTAAATTCATGTACAACTCAATTTACACAATAAGTGGACATATTCAGTTTCTGCATTGACCGATTCAGTTATTAAACGACAAAACTGTTTTACAATTGCATAGTAGTTAGGCTACTAGATCAAGAATTATCATGCCAAATTTTAAATGGACCATTCCTTATCAAGTATAACAAGTCTAATAACAATCTCAACAATTTGCTTACAGAATATACCTTAATGTGTGGTATTAATAAATTAAGCACAGATATGTAATCTATGGTATACAGAGCACAAAACAAAACACAAACAGCAACACTTTCAATAGGCCTATTTTTTATTTAAAATGACTTCGAAGTTACTAAGTGAAAAATACTCTTTTTGAGGTAATTGACTAAAGTTTTAACATATCATAAAATTATTTCTAGTTGCAAGTTATGGAACTAATGGTGTTGTCATATTGTTTGGACCCTAAATAGTAAGTTTAAACAAATTTATATTTAACTGTGACATTTTTAAATGAAAAAGGTTCAAGAACATCAATTGGATGCTGGGAATACAAATAAATTCCCACTCTAATTTTTGTTTCTATGTCCTATTCTGTGACAATTGGGAATATGTTGGACTCTGCCTTTTATTAATAATAATAATAATAATAAATCTTCTTTATTTAACAAATGTACCTATTACAGACATTTGTCCTGAAAAGGCGAAGATTAGCTCATAGCTATTCTTTATCTCTTAACCTTTTCAGTTCACAGAAAGCATAAAAAAAGAAACAATATACATATAGATATACACGGTGAGTCATTACGGAGTAATCGGACTTTGCCAGTGGTTAGATAACCATTAAAGAAAGAAAATTCCTATATACCATTTTTCTCGTATTTCTATACTTTTGGAGAAAAACGGCATCGAAGTTCAGCCTAATGTTTTCAAATTTAATAGTATGAATCCACATGACACATATTTTAAAAGTTCAAGCAGATATTCAATACTACTAGAATGTGCAAGGATAGCGTAATAAAGTAATAAAAACGTCTTTAGTTTGGCCAAGTGTTTCGTAGAATAACAACAGATAAACAGAATTAAATAAACAAAGCATGTTGAGAACGACCTCTCCATGGATATTGTTTCAAAAATAGTATTTTTGTTTTGTGTTGTTTCTGATTACTAAGACAATTTCAAATTCTTTTAATAGGTACATTAACCCCTATGTGTAATACAATACTGCAAGTTTGTGAATAAAAAATTATAGTACTGTAATAGTGACACATATTTGGTTTCTCAAATGATAACAAATTGCAAACCCCTTACACTGCAGCTTTTAATAATAAAACGTAACAGTACTTGTACTTGACTATGTAAACAAATCCATCAAGCATTCAGGGTCGTTGAATTAAAACATCAAAAAGAATAATAAGGTTTTAATAATGAAACATTCTAGAATTCCAATAAAAAAACAATACGTATTGATGGATAGATCAAATTAGCTAAACATGTCTTTACTTAATTAAAACTAATATCTGTTTATTAACGCATAACACATCGAATTTAATGATATCATTGAATGGGTCTGTATTAAAATGATGTCATTTCTGTCTGCGTTTACTATTAGAATAGAGGGGAATCCCCCGGATTAATAGATCGTTTTGTTTTAACATCTAAAATGGAATGTGCGTCTTGTGCATTCTTGTTGTGCTTGTTTAAACAGATGTCACGCGTTTGCTGATGGTGTCAATTTCTAAAGATCTTGCATTTATTTCTATTCGACTTAACAACACTGACCTGCATCAATTATACGTACTTTTCTGAAAACGTCGGTCAAAATTTTCGAAATTTTCAAGTTCATTTAATCAAAAAAAGTTACTAAGGTTTTATGTTTCTAATAACCAGAGAAGCTTATCCTCAAAGTCCGATCATTGAGTACTGAATCACCGTGTACATATACATATACATATGCATATACATATATCGAGTGTTTTTTTAAATTTGACGTCAACGTAGGCTGTGAATAGTCGATTGTGAATTATTTGAACGTTTTGACAATGACATTTATTAATACGATCAAGATCCGTTCACAATCAACTACCCATAGCCGCCTTCGATGTCAAATTTAAAAAAACACTCGATACATATACACACACACACACACACACATATATATATATAAAAGAAGTACATTGAAATGAAATTGTAAATAGTGCATTCAATTAGAAATTAGAAATAAGCTAAAATTATTTTTGTTGATTTAACAATGTTTTTTTGTTCTTTTGCGAAACATTTGTAAAGAGACAGACAAATCCGGTTTGTGTAAGTTAAACAGTTTAACTGCATTATATCTAAAAGATCACTCAAATATAGATGTTGTGTGTTGTGGCATGGTAAGGACATTAGTACGTCTAATATTACGATTGTGAATAGTATTTCTAAAGATTAATTTTTTAAATAAATATGGAGGATTTTGGTATTTAAATAATCGGTGCAGAAAAACGAGAAGATTCAACTGAAATATTGAACATACAATGAAAAATTGATGCTAATATCTAACCCTCGTTTTGTCATTTCTAATTCCCTAAAACCTGTTGAAGTATATAGTTGTTTATATCTTCAGAATTATCTGAAACATGTACATTAGGGTGGCTTTTCGGCGAATTGTGGCGAATGAATTTCCAGAAACTTTTGGCTCAATGTTTATAGTCTTTGACTGAGGAGATATAGTTACTGTAAGCAAAATTATGTTTTACTTTTATATCAGCTTGCAGCTTCTTGTAAGCACCATAAGTGAACCGAGATTTTTTAGTTTTCCACTTTCTACATAGTTGCGATTTCTTCTCAATATCTTTGATTATATCAATAGTATACCATGTTGGATGTAGCGGTATTTAACCTTACAAGATTGATATTTAGGTACACACTGGTCGAAAATCACATAGAGCTGATTGTAAAAGCCGAAACCCAGTCATTGAAATCAGTAAAATCACCCAGAAAGCTCCCATCAGTTTCTAGAATTAATCAGTATAGTAGAGGAAAGTTTGCTTGTCATTTATTTGTGTGACACATTCAGATCAAGATAATGTGAGGTGATAATAATGGGTGTTCGAAAAAAACTGTGGTAAAGTGGCCTATGGAAAAATTTCAAACATAGGGCGCAGCTTATATGTTACAATTGGAACATAACCCTATTTATGAATGTCAGAAAGCTACGAACTAATTAATAAATGAAAATAGGTAAAATGACGTTTGATATTAGACATTAGAGCTCCAGCTGTGGTTCTAGTCACGACATACGGTAACACTGACAAATGCAAACACCAGCCAACTTGACCACAGGTTTGTTTTGAACGCTTGTTATAATTATCCTTGGAAACAAGGGGCAATGCCTCTTTGTCAACAGTTCATGAAAAATTAGCCAAGACTATTAAATCCAGAATAGTAGAGAAGGCATTATAAATATTATTAAATTGTGTTAAGTTAAAGATTGTTGAAAACTCATGTAGGACAATTTGTTTAGGATTATCATTAAAAAGCGACTTAAATATTCAAAACTGAGAATTTCACGGGGGCACCTTCTAATTTTGTTCTCTTGTTTGAAAATGCACGAAATGCAAAATTTGATGAGAATTGGAAAATTTTTAAAGGTCGCTACAGATATATCAACTTTTTAGTAACAAATTAACCAAAGAAATAAACAAAATAATAGGAAATACATAACAAATAATTTTATTTATCTTTTAAAAAATACAGAAAATTGAAATATACACAAACTTGCAAAATGTATACCCAACCTATTAATTACACCCTTCAATGACTTAACATGTACAGGCGTACACCAAACAGACACAGAGCAGTGCACATTCGCAGTCTATAATCTGCTGTATAGGTTTTTCATTTTCTTAGCAATGTCTCCTTTTTGAAGCCTGGGAATTTCTTCAATGCTCAGTAACCACTTGCAACAGGAACTGTTTCTACTCCTCTGTATTTGTGTGGAGCTTATTAAACTCTGTCATTAGGACCTCTCTACGTTCTGCAACATCATTTACTACTTTGATTGCTTTTGCAATTTGCTCAACACCAAAATAGTCTTCATTCTGATACAATTGCTCCGGATCAGTGATCAGGAATGATCTTTCCATACCCATCACTTCAAAGAATCTCAGGGAATTTGAAGAAACGAACTGTTCCAATTCCTTACACGGAATAGTATTTGAAGTTCCCGCGACTCTCTTTGTAATATCCTCTGAACTTTCATCATTTTTCCTCTTGTTTCTGCACTAATGTTCCAATCAACAAAGGCTCGAGAAACAAGTTCCTCTCCTAGATACCATGGGTGGGAAATCTCGTAAACCTTCTTTCTCTTTTTTAATAAACCGGAACTGCTCTTTGACCATCCATATCTTGATGGCGTATATGGCTTTCGCTATCCACCTTGCCCTGTGGAGTGCACCTGGAACCATAAAATGTTCTCCACAAGAAGGAGAGCTGTCCAGGAAAATTAATACAAGTTCCAACAGCTCTCTGTAATCATTACGGGGTTGTTGAAAGAGGAGTTGGCAAAACCAAACGTCTCTTCTTTGCAGTTGGTTACAGCACTTGCAGTGAATTAATTAGAAATGTATTTTTGGTACCTGCTCTGGTACCGTTGTCCAAGATGCTTTAAAGCGATTGAAAAGAAGAATATCGGGGCCAGAGGAAACGCCAATACTTTCATAAATATAGCTTCTAATACAATTTCGCAGATATGATGTCTGCATGCCAAATAAAGTCTTGTCCGGCTTTTGTTCCATCAGAATGCCAACATTTATTTGTCAGGTGTGTTCAATGCTGTGATGTCGAAGCACTTCCCTGTAACGTTTTCTGTTGTCCAGTACCAAAGGAAATTTTTGGTACCCCTAGCAACTGCTCAATGATTTTTCCAGTTACCAAACAGGTAATCTATCAACTATGCCTGCTCGTGTTACATCTGGCAAGAGTTTTCTGTCCCAGTGAACTGTCAACGGAACCGAGTCTGAGGTTGTTGAGAAGTATTCTTGAATATTTTGAGCAACTTTTTCTCTGTTATTAACTCGAACACACTGAATAGAGCTGTGGCTAATGTTACAGTTGGCAGCATCAACTCTGAAAGAAGATGATGAAAGAACCGCTGCAGATTGATCACTTTCTTTTTGTTTCTTCCCTTTCTTTTCCCCAATTGTTTGGCTCGAGCGACTGCAGCTAACTCTTTATTATCAAGCGTATTTGAACTAACTTGCATTGAACTGTACTTGAATTAAAATTTGAAAAAAATCTGAGACATTGAAGCACATGGTTCTAGGTAATTTGGCATGAAATTAGCCATTTTTGCTTTCGAACATCTTCATTCAAAATGGTCCAAATACTATTATATTTTATTTTCATAATGTACTCTTCAGGACAAAACTACCTACTAATATACTTTAACTAATATACTTACTGGGAGTAAAGTATAGCAAGTGCTACGTATTTTCAAAAACTTCTATTTTGGGCGTTTTTTATCCAAAAAATCAGAAAAAATTAATTTAATGTCATTTCGGATGTATCTAAGAAAGGAAAAAAATTTGAAAAAAATCGCAGAAACCGAAGCATGGTCATGTTTTAAAAGGAAATAATTTGTCATAGATCTCTTACCTTTGTCAAGATATAAAATAAACTATTTTAAAATATCGTAATTACAAACTTTTCACAAACATTAACTCCAGCAGTCTTTGGTAATATAAATTGCGAGTTTAGTAAAATTTCAAGATAAATAGTATAAGAAATAATTTTGTATATAACAGTACAATATGTTCATGTATAATTTTATATAATAATAATGTATTAAAATTATATATAAAACTAAGAATAATTTCTATCCTTTTAGTGCTGTTTCTGGTGAAGATGCACAAGATCGTTCAGACCGTACAATTCTAACACCGTGGGTTAAATTTTTATGGGAATCTTATTGTCAGTGTCTTGAATTGTTAAGAACTAATGCACACGTGGAGAATTTATACCATGACATTGCACGCATGGCTTTCCAATTTTGCCTTAAATATAACCGTAAGACAGAATTTCGTAAATTATGTGATAAGTTACGGAAGCACTTGGAAGACATTTGTAAGCTACCAGCACAGGTTGCAAATGTATCTATTGCGAAGCCTGAAACTCAACAGCTTAATTTGGAAACTAGGTTGTATCAGCTTGATTCTGCTATCCAAATGGAATTATGGCAGGTAAGACAGTTTAAAAGTTTGAGTTTAATTGATATTATTCATATATTTTTAATTTTAGGAAGCATATAAAGCTATTGAAGATATTCATGGTTTGATGAACATGTCTAAGAAGATGCCAGTGCCAAAAACTATGGCTAATTATTATCAGAAACTGGCTATGGTATTTTGGAAAGCTGGAAATTATTTGTTCCATGCAGCAGCCTTATTTAAATTGTTCCAACTCTCTAAAGAGATGAAGAAAAATATTACACAAGAAGAGTTACAAAGGTATTAGATTTAATAGAGTTTCTAAATAGTTAAATGTTTTATTAACTTAAACTTTTACAGAATGGCATGTCGTGTGTTAATCGCAACTTTATCAATTCCCTTACCTTCTGCTCATCCGGAATTCGATCGCTTTATTGAAACTGATAAATCTCCTTTAGAGAAGGCTCAACGCTTAGCTGTTCTTTTAGGTTTATTGCAACCACCCACCAGGAGTAGTCTGTTGAAGGATTTGGTAGGTAGTAATTTTTGAACATACTTCTTAGCTGCCTCGAAATAAGAGAAGGTTGCTAGACTTAATGAGGCCTATAATTTAAACTAATCGGAAAATAATACTAATCGAAACAATATAAAAGTACACCCTCGTTGCGTCTAGACAGGACTTAAAAATATTTATGTATTGCGATTGTAGGAATTAAATAAATGCTGATACATTTTTTAAAAACTTAGAATTTCTGTTGGTTAAACGATAAATAATAAGTTTATTTAAAATGCATTCAAATAAGTCAGATTGCAGCAGAAAAAAAATTTGTTTTGGCCGAATACCGAATCTCTCATGCTGCTTCCACCAAAACTGAATCTGTTAAAAATTGGCCAAATACCGAAGCAAAACCAAAGCTTCGGTGCATCTATACTTAAAACAACCTGACAATTGTTTCAACATGTAGTGTCATTATTTAAATGAAATATAATATAAATACAAAGATTAGTTAAAGTTTCACAAATTTGATTAATATCTTAACCTGACAATATTGTTTCGACACTTTATGTCATTATCAAAGGTAGATAAGATTGATAAACAAACACGTTGCTAAGGATAAATACATACAGAAAATAGGTAACTAGATACAATACATACAAAAACTAAATATCTAACACTTCTAATAAAGGAGAATTACTAAGCTCAGTTTGTTCATTCATTAAAGGTACTGTGCATTTATGTCTGTATATTTCAAAAGCTTCTAAAATGTCTAATTTGTGTTTGTTGTTGCAAAAATGTAAGAATTTAATGTTGTTTTGAGGTGTCATTGGGTGGTTCTGTCCCAAAATGTGTTTGGCATAATTCGATTTTTCTGGATGTTTAAGTCTATAAGAGCGTAACATGTTCTTTGTATCTTATGTCGAAATTTCTAAGTGTTTGTCCAATATAAACCGAGTTACAAAAAGAACAATTCAAAAGGTAAATGCCGGATTTCATGATATCTTGTGTTTTGTCTTTAGCATTGAATAAAAATGAAAAGGTGTTGGTGTTAGTTTTATAGGTTATTTTGTAACTGGTGGTTTTTCTTATTATAGTTGCAATTCGTTCTGATATCTTGCCAAAGTATGGTATTGATATGTAGTTTGTGTCTTGTATTTGAGTGTCAATTGGAAATATTCTTTTTATAGCTAACCTATAATCTTTTTGTTGAATTAAAGTGTCAAATCATGTTATGGTTATAATGGTTTGCATGTGCTAATTGTTTGATGATTGAAATTTCTTTATCAAATTGTGATCGTTTCATTGGAGTAGTTAAAGCTCGGTGTACTAAAGATCTATAAGCCGCTAGTTTATGCATTTTATGATGACATGAATCGTTAGGAATAGTGATGTCTGTGCTTGTGGGTTTTCTGTATATGGAAAAATCAAATTCATTTTTTGTATTAATTGTAATAGTTAAATCCAAAATATTAATAGCTCTATTTTGTTCTGTTTCTAGTGTAAACGTGATGTTTGTGTGAAGACTATTAATAAGAATTAAAAATTCATTGATAACCTCAAAAGAACTGTCAAAACAAGCTAAAATGTCATCAATGTAACGAAACCAAAAAATAATGTGTTTAGAAAGATCTAATTCAAATATTCGATCTTCTAAATTATCCATAAATATGGTAGCTAATAGAGGACTCAGAGAATTACCCATAGGTAAACCATCCTTCTGTAAATAAATTATGTTATTAAAAGTGAAATAATTTTGACTGATACAAAGATCAAATAATTGAATTAACTCTAATCTTTTTACTAATTCTACATTATTATTAACTAGGAAATTATCTAACAAAGGAATACAGTCTTGTGGTGGAATCTTTGAAAACATGTTACAAATGTCAAAGCTTACAAGTTTTGAATGTGCTGGAAGATGTATGTTCTGTAGTTTTTCTACTAATTCTAATGAATTTTTGACAGAGTATTTCGATTTGTATCTTATGATGTTAATAATATGGTTGAGTTTCTTGGACAAGGTGTGATTAGGTGCGTTGATATATGATACTACTGGTCGTATAGGCATGTTGTGTTTATGTGTTTTAATCAGTCCATATAGTTTTGGTGGTTGTGGATTTTTATGTATGATTTGTTGTTTTTCTTCTTCATTCTTTCATTTTTTTGGAAGCAATCGTAAATATATCTATTAAGCACAACAAAACAAAGGTCAAGGGACGCTGTTGTAAGGGTTGTAACCTCACTTTAATTGTACTAGTACAGTATGTAAACAAACCTTATTTAGAATGTGAGCGCAGGTGAGCAAAACAACTGGTCACCCAGACCGGTGTGACTGGTAAGTCTACTGAATGCGCCCAATAACAACATAATATTTTCCTCCTCCCCCTTTACGTGAGTCGTTTACTATTTTGACGAGACAACTGCAGCTGAAAGTGAAACATGCAAGGTGCTCGTTGCTTGGTACGAAAGTAGCACTTATGTGGCCAGAACAAATAAGTGAATTATATCTAATTTTTATGCTGAGAAATCCGTTGTTTGAAAATATTGACGGGTCGCTAGGTTATTTCCAAGACTCTGACAACCAGCCAGCTTATAATTTTTAGCCATGATTTTAGTTTCGATAATTTCTCATTATCATCAATTAAATATTGGAGAGAAAGAAAAAAATTAATACATTACACGATGCGTAAGCTCTTTTCTTCACCTCGGAGATAATTACGGACCGCGGCTGTACGCCTCGGTCCTTAAAGTGTCTCCTTGATAGAAGAGTTTACTTATGCATCTATTTATTTATTTATTTATTTATACAATTACTCAACAGGTACAAGACCCAATTCTAGAGTAAGAAACTTAATGTATACACAATAATAAAACAAAAGATATCAAATTATACTATTGTAGTAGTAATACTAAAAAAAAAAAGAAAAAAACAACTATATATACTATACCTAACATTTTGTTCTATAAGCCCATCAATGTACATCAACAGTCGAAAAAAAAAAATAAATAAAAAAAGAGATAACTACAGAATAAATAGTTTAATAGTAGTGCAATATTAAATTAAAGTCTTTAGATATGAAAAAATTTTGTTTTTAAATAATCTCATTCAAATTATAATCACAATCACAATCCTTACGAATTGCATTATATGCTTTACAGATTCTATACATAGGAGATGACATCATTATATTTGTAGAAGCCCTAGGTAAATAAAAGAATGCGGTATTTCTATTATTTAGTCTTGGAACAATGATATTCAGGTTACTTAATAATTCACTACAATCTATTTCATAATTCAATAGTTTATGTACAAAGCAACAGCTTAACAGTTGCCGTCTTATCTTCCAAGCTCAACATATCGAATTGACGTAAAAGTTCCGAAGTAAGATAGTTTTCTGGTGGATAATGATTATTAGTTTTAAAAAACAGGTATTTTAAAAATTTTCTTTGGATTTTTTCTATCTCCTCAACGTATTTGTTGTAAAGTGGGGACCAGGAGACACAGCCATATTCCAAGATACTACGTACTAGTGCAAAAAATAGTGATTTTAAGGTCTCAATATTAGTGAACGGTCTACAGTTCCTTATAAGGAAACCTAACATACGTGAAGCTGAGTTGGTTATATTATCAATATGATTAGAAAACGATAAGTCAGAAGTTATTGTAACACCTAAATCTTTTATTGAGTTGGTTCTTTCAAGAATCTGGTTGTTGAGAACATAATCAAAAATTTCGGGTATTTGTCGCCGAGTGACTGTCATTATCTTACATTTTTTAAATTTAATTGCGTATCATTTTTTTCACACCAGTGGTTAATTTGTTCCAAATTGTTTTGCAATACTGCAATGCTTTGACTATCTTCAATTATTGAATATATTTTTAGATCATCAGCAAATATTTGTTTATTCACAGTTATAACTTCAGTTATGTCATCTATGAAAATTAGAAATAAAAGAGGTCCCAAATTTGTCCCTTGAGGTACCCCTGAAGTAGATAAAAAATGTGTGGATTTAAATCCATTGTACTGAACAAATTGTGTACGTCCTATTAAATAAGAATGAAAAAATTTAATTAGGTCATTGGCAAAGCCAAATGCATGCATTTTCTTCAATAGAAGCGAATGATTAATTTTGTTGAATGCTTTGGAGAAATCTGTAAAAACAATATCAACTTGTTTCCTATTGTCCAAAGCATTTGACAAAAACTGTAAAAAGCAGCATAAATTTGTGTTGGTGGACCTTTTACTCATAAATCCATGTTGCTGTTCAGAGAGCATATTACTAACCTTGGGATATAGGTATTCATAAAGAAGCATTTCGAACAATTTTGAAAAGTCGCAAGTTAATGACACTGGTCTATAATTTGTAATATCATTAGCTTTACCTCCTTTAAGAATAGGACACACTTTCGAATTTTTCCAACAATCTGGAAAGCTATTCTTTTGTAACGCTAAATTAAATATTTTGCATAGAGGAGTAGAAAAAATTACAGCACAATCTTTTACTATGTAACTGGGAATTCCATCGGACCCACAGGATTGCTTTGGTTTGAGTTTTTTTGCAATTTTTATATTAGCCTCGGTAAAATAAGGATATACAAGTGGAGTTACTAATTATAATGTCAATATTCTTATCTAGGGACTCAATGTATACACTGCTAAAATATTCTGCAAATCCTGAGAGGATTGAGTGAGGATCATTTAAATTTTTGTTATTGTATATCATTGATCCTGGTATGCTAGAAGATTTTCGTTTATTGTTTATAAAGTTCCAGAAATTTTTTGGATTGTTCTTAATTTGATTCTGTAAATTGTTAACATAATTGAGGTATGCATGTTTAATTTTAGTTTTAATGTTTGCTCTTAAAGTTTTAAAATGACCTATGTTCCCACTGGCCTTATATTTTTTAAAAAGTTTATGTTTGGTTTTAATATCTTGAATAATGTCTCTGGTATACCATTTTGGGTAATATCTTTTGAAATTTTTGTATTTGGGCACATGTTTATCAATAACCTTAAAAATTTCCTTATAAAAACGAGTACATAAATTATTGACATCTGTTTCAGTATCGCAAAAATTCCAATCAATATGTGAAAGTTCGTCATACAACTTGTAAAAATTTTTTATCACCTCTTTGTGTATCAATTGCAATTCATTGACTTGATTCAATGACATTGTCAAAGCACGACATTTGCATTTTTTTACGACCCACCTAAAAAATTTGTAAAAATTTGCTTTTCTGAAGTTATAATCAGGTTGATTCTTATTGTTGTTAGTTTCAAAACGTATGTTATTCTCTCTAGAGATTTTCAAAGTTATTGACAAGGGAGGATGATGACTATCCTCTTTTGTTAAGGGTATATCTTGAACTACTTGACAGCTTTGATTAGAAATAACTAAATCTAATAACCTATTATTATTATTCAATGTCATTGAATTGCTAAGATCCAGAAATTCTAGAAAATTTAAAAGTACGCACATTTCGTGTCTTGTTCTATAATCTCATTGTTAAAATAAGAAATATAATTAGGAAGATTAAAATCTCCGATTATTAAAATATTCTTTCCATAGATAATCTCAAGTAATTCAAGACATTCAAAAAGACTAATAAGAATCAACAGTTGTAGTTGGCGGTATATACAAAACAAAAACATGCATCTTAGTTGAAAAGAAAGTTACACATGAACCAACTGCATCAATACTTGGCACAGATTCATGAAGTGATGACAAATCAATAGGCTCTTGGTTGTACTCAGCTCTAATTGCCAAAATTGCTCCCCCTCCTTTCGACTCCACTCTGTTCGAACATAGCACTGTATACTGTTCAGTAAAGATTTCAGAATTAGCAACATTGGAGTTAACCATGATTCTGTTATAGCATATATATATATATATATATATATCGAAATCAGCTAAACTAACTGCAGCATAAAATTCATCAATCTTTGTATTAATGCTTCTAACATTTTGATAGAACACAGACAGTTGGTTTGTTTTAAGGTTGGTTGCAGTGATGGGCAAATCTAGTTTAAATCAGGATTTTGAGTTTTAATAATTTTTGGGACACCTTGAATGTGTTTTATTCTAATGTTTTGTTCCCCCTTAGAGGTCCTTTCTAAAAGTTCAGTCTTGATTTTCTTGAAATATTGCATCTGCATTGGAGTACGGTCACCAGTCAATACTAGCTTTTTAAATCTGTCTATAGTCTTCAGTAATTTTATATTTTGAAAAACAGTTTTTACTGAAACTTCGCTATCAAACATAATTTTTAGCGGACGAGACTTGTTAGGTGTTACTGTTTTTCCAATTTTAAAATATTTAAAATGTTCAGGATTGGTAACTCTGACCTCTTCAAGTATATCAGTAATTAGCTTTTTATCAACATCTCTATCATTACCATCAGGCATTCCGAAAACAATAATATTATTTTTCCTCAGGGTCCGCTCACGAACCTCATTGATAACTTCTTTAGGAGAGTAGAGCCCCTCAGAAAGATTGCTTACAGAGGCATTAGCTTTATGTTGATTGGACAGCATTTCATCCAATTTTTTCCTCAAATCATCTACTTCTTTCCTAAGTTGAGGAACCTGGGAATAACCTTCACGGCATTCTTCACAAAAATACTTTAATATTCGGTTTTTCAGAGGTGCGCATCTAAGTTCAGTACTCGAAAGTCCAGAGCATTTCTCACAGAAAGCACGACTGCAGCTGTCGCGAGTTACTTTCGGGTCTTTGACGGGACACTTAGAACAACTCATATTGTATCGCAGAATTCCAAGTACGGTCCTGAGTAATATTTTTCAACAAGAATGATTACAGATAAAGAAGTTAAATAAGAAGCACTATATTTTCAATTTTATTATTTAGTTTAATTTTATTTATTTATATTCACTGCCATATGACATCTGCTTCTATTTACTATTTGTCTGCTTTATTTTCAGCTGGCAATTTATTTCTCAATGCTATTCCATTTAGATTTAATTTACTAATTTTATTTTTCCAATTAAATGGTTATGAAATTGGACAACAATAACTGTAAAGTAAGTTATGATATCCAATTACACTTTGTGCAAAAAATTAGCTTTTAAAATGAACAATTACTATGCTAAAAATTAATTTATTTGAGGATCTCAGTCACATGTGTACACACAAGGTTGCAATGCTTATAGATCTCGCAATATAAATAACTTTTCGTAGTTTTAACTAATGGTTAACTGCACATTAAATTAATAATATTAATAATTTAGTTCTAAAAGTTATATTAGAAGCCTAGAAGTTAATACAGCGGTTCTCAACTTTTTTAGTAAATCGGGACCCAACTTTTCATAACAGTTTTCGAAGTCCTAATATTTTTTTCTATATCTATTTTCCTTTTACTGCTGATACACGGCTACAAGGCTAAAATTTGCATTTGGCAACAATGTCGCCTCTCAACTTTTCTCAATTTCTCGCGTTTTCACTAGAAGTTTCAATCTGCGTCGCCAATTCTAAAGATGCACCTGCTAGTATAAATGTCGTTGCGTTTAGCGTGTTACTTTTAGTATATATTTACATATTTTTAAGTGGGACATTTTATTTTTGTATTAACAGAATGTATCTTTTCTGATTTTGGTTTCAATAATAAGCTCTTTTGAATATTTTGGCTTTTGTTCATGTCTTCGTGCCCCCATTTTGTTATTTTGAGCCTTCTTAAGGGGACACGCTACACAGGTTGGGAATCACTGAGTTAATAAGTGTTTTGGCTTTGACTCTCCCGTCGCACCTAATGTGAATGTCAAATATCTATAAATCTGTCGTCGCGGGTTCTTGGTTAAAATCATGAAATACTTAAATGAACATAACAATAATAAAATGCTGTAAACTATTAATAGTAATAAGAATACATACCAATGTCTTATTGTTAAGATTTTATTTAAATTTTTCTTCTTTTTTGCGACCGTGTGGAGGCCCTAATGATTATCTTGCCCCGGAGCCCAATGGCATCTTGTTACGCTACTGGTGATTGAGCTCAATTTGTTCATTCATTAACCTCAATTTGTTCATTCATTAACCTCAATTTGTTCATTCATTAACCTGAGAATTAGCTTTGAGAAGATAGAATATGTCAAGAGGACAGAGGTAAGATATTTGAAAGTGGAAAAATGGCACTACCCACATTAGGTAATTCCAATCCAAGAATTAAGTAAAAATGTTCTTGATCACCGCTTACAGTTCTGTGAATGAATAATGGAGATGTGCAATTGAAACTATATAGGTTCAATTACACCAGCCCAAGTCAACAAGAGCCAGGCTTACAACCACGGATGTAGCTAGGATTTTTGTAAGGGGGACAGACACCTATCTGTCCCTAGTAGCGCTGGAATGGAAATTCACATGAAAATTATGTACCTCTTAATTCTTTTTGCGTGCCACAATTAATATTTTAAAGTGATGCTTATTGGCTAGTAATAATCATGTACCGCGTGGTATATTAATACGTGAAAAATACCCCCTTCATATAGTTGTCAATACCATAACATCCACATGCTTTTGTTGAGTAAGTGAATTGAACAACACATTTAATTTATAAAATCCCTACATATAGTGTCGCCCACAAAATGTTTAGTCTCATTTTTAGTACGATGGAAAGAGCTGAAAAAAATTTATACTTCTCGTCATTTAGGAGGAATTCAAAAAATGAAACTTTTATAAATTGAAAATTTTAAATTTGATAAATTCTAATGCTCCAGTTCAGGTTTTTGTAAAACTGGAACGTCCATGTTTTTACTGTTAGTATTGCTACACATTTGCTGTCTGTGTTTATTATTAATTAAGTATTATTTAAATAAATATTTTAGTATTATAAATTCGTTTTTGTTAAAAAACTAATTTGAGCTAATATTTGCACATTATTGAAAATACTAAATCATTTAGTTCACTTACAACAAAAATGAAGCCTATATCTGCCTCTTAAGATTCAAGTGTTGATTCTTATCGTTTTTGAAGCTCTTTGAATTTGTCTATAAAAATACACAGTCTCATTGAGATTTTAAGATATCATGTAATATAGCAAAAAATAAAGTAGCTTTCTTAATTCATGAATGTGGTTATTTAGAAGGCCTAAACCGAGGGGTCAACCACTCGCCGCATACATGTACATTTTGGCGGCAATCGCACGCAATCCTTAGCAATCACAAGGAAATCATCAGAAATCTTGCAGTCTTTATTGGCAATCAGCGAAATCTTTCGCAATCCCGCAATCATCATCGCAGAAGTCGAAATCGAATATACTAGAAGTGATGCCATCATTAATTTGCGGGAAATTCGATAGTTATACTTATTAGCAGTACTTTTGCCAAAAGCGGCATTTTGAGAATCGGTACGTGAATACGTCAATAAAGCTAACACTCCCACTTCAAGCAAAACGAAAAACCCACCTATAATTTAGAGCTAATTAAAGACAAAGTACCAAACAAAACTAATTCTTTTGTGGCTAAAACCATTTAGACACAATTCGCATTTCAAAATTGGGGGTGCTAGTTTGAGCTCAAGCCACTTCGAACAAAAAAAATAATAAAGCCATAATTAACTACTAATTAAGGACAAATTTGTACCACAAAAACTTTTTTCGCAACTATAACTCTATAGTCGCTATTCACATATCAAGACTGGTGCACAAACTGGCAACCAACTTTCATAAAAATGAAAATTTCCTAGCTGTTATTTAGTGCTAAGTAAAGACTAGTTGTAACTCCAAAATCTTTATTTTTGTACTTTGCGTTCACAATGGGATCATTATGACACCGAAAACGATTTCATAATAAAGGTTATTATAATATCGTTTCTGGGGTCTATTTGTTTTGTAAGATTGGTAACATTTGTTTTATATTACATATAAACACATTTAATTTTGACACATTCTAGCCTCACAAAACGTGAAAAGTCATGTTATAGCTTTACCGCATGTTAAAAGCGAAAACCACTAGATTGTAATGCAATGTTTTTAATAGCTTGAATTTACAATTTCTATCAAACTAATGACGCAAAGTATAAAAAATAGTATATTATACTTGTTTTATAAGACGTATTGTAGCACTCATTCCTTTGGAACACTCCTTGCTTCTCTCGTCGTGTCCCAAACAACTCGTGCTACAATAGACCGTCTTATACAACTCGTATAATAATATACTATTGTACCATGATTAAAATGTTTAAATAAACGATTGTTTAAAACGTGTGCCATCTGTTTCGAGATTATTTGAAATTAATTAAATATAGCTAATGTCACCTGTCAACTTTGACATGGCTTATCGCAAGTATTTTTGGAAGCAGTGGTGATTGCCTCGCAATGTCTTCCAATCAGAATATTAAAAACTTTCCCATAAGGATACAACTTTATGGCAGACACTGCATGTGACACATGGCACATCGGGCGCATAGTGCAAGTTTTAGATGATCAAACATTTAAAATAAAATTTTTAAAATCTAAACTAGACAAATATTAATATTTGGCCAAAGGAAGGGGATGTGCAGATTGTAAAAATATATTTTTGTTTTATGGGCCTATCGAATTACAGTAGGACTCGATTAAGCGTCAAGCATTGAAGGATAATCGAAAAGACGGTTAACAGAACAATACGGAATTTTTTAATAAAAAAAATGTTTTTTTTCTTAAAATTGTTTTATTTTTGGAGAAATTATATGTATGTAGTAATAGGCAATAGTCCATTTCATTTAAAATGCCACAAAATGGGTATTAAAAAAGAGTATAAAAATTTTGGAAGAAGTCAAAACTAGTTAAAACTCTTATACTTATGTAACGTTAAAATTAATAATCGTATATAGTTCCTAAATGAAGCATTTTATTTGTGAAGTGTGAAGTAATGTCCTTCGTAATATCTTTATAAATGAATTTACATAACAAACACATTTTGATTAATAGTACTGTTCTTGTAAAAAACGAGTACAAATACTATCGATTTTGTTCTAATCTTTAGTAATCACATTGAAAAGCACTTTTCAAACATTAGCACGTCAATGAAGAAGCAATCGCATTCTAGAAATCATCCCGCAATTCTCGAAAATCATAGGCATTGCGAAAGCAATCCTTGGAAATTGTAGAGATTGCGAAGGCAATCCTTGGAAATCGTAGAGATTTCGAAGGCAATCCTTGAAATCGTAGAGATTGCGAGGAAATCTTGGATTTCGGCAATACATGTACATTTTTTGGAAGAGTGGTTGACCCCTCAGCCTAAACTTAATTTTAAACTATATTACAATTTTACAGTGGCGTGCGGTGAGAATTTAGGCTAGGGAAGCAACCACGATTTTAATTTTAATACACCTAGGTACAATAAAAAACAGTGTTATAATTATTAAGCTTAAAAGTTTTTTAAAGAAGAACTTTTACACTTCAGTAGAATTCTTTTACTCTATAATGATTAATCGGATTGTTAATTTTTTATCACATCTCGTTCTTTTGAATACTTGTTAACCCCCACCTAGTAAGATATTTTTAGCATGATTGGTAATCCCCTTACCCCTTTGAATCGTAGAAATTCTGTGATTGACATGATTGAATCATAAAAAGTGCTGTGACGAAACTTGTAACTATTGCCAACGTTCTTTTGTGACAAAGCATTTTCAAATTTTTATGATTGTTTAGATTTAATCACAATGTGCAAAAGAATACGTCTTTTATACTTATGGAATTTGTTGACTATTATTCTTTATTTAAAAAAAGTACTACTATTTATTTGTAATGCAACTCGATTATCCGGTCTTTTTTAATATACCAGCAAAATACCGGTGCAGGTTTTAATCTTTGTTGTTAAATTTAAAAGTTCTGGTTTTGGTCTGCCTTTCTCAACAATTCCCTCCGAAACTGTATGAAGAAAATTCTTTATCAAATAATATTAATACTTTACAAATTGAACAACAAAATCGTCGCGATTCGGATGTATCGGAAGTACTCGAACCTCCACCGAAGCAGCTGAATTTGCAGTTATGACGAAAAAGCAAGTTTAAATGTTGCATACAGAACAAACTAAATAGAATTATTTGTCTTTAACAAAAATCTCAACTTATATAAATTGAAATAATAAAATGTTCCAAAATACAGTCTCATTCGCAGATTTACACTGTTTAAGTAACGTTTAACAAACACGAAAAATCGAACAAATAACGAAATTATAATAAACATCTGATCACGGAGCACGCTAATAAAAATAACACGACCTTATACGATGTTAACTGTTGCCCACAACGCACCCGCGACCCGCCTGCTTCGGAAAGCAAGAAGTGCAGGAAGCAACGAAATCAGTGCTTATATGCAGTGCAAGTAACACATTTGGATCGGTATTACCTTTCCGCGCAAGTTTAATGAGCCTAATTTAAAATAGTACTCTAAATAATTATACTTTTTGCTGTACGGAATTGATATTAAGCTTTACGTTGATTAAATATTACAAATTTAAACAAACGATAACCATAATTTTATAAAACTATTTTTGTTAGCATTGTTTTTTAATCTTAATAAATTCTTAAGGGAAGCATTGCTTCCCTTGCTTCCATGGACCGCACGCCACTGCAATTTTACTCCATACTGTTACCGAGATATAGTTATTTATTTGTATTAGCTAAAAAAGTCATTTGTAGTTGTTATATTTAAAAAATTGATGAGATTGGACACTTTGGTAAATCAATTTGGATTCAGCATCAAAGAACTGTTGGGATCCATGCTTAAATCTTAAAGAATCTGCGTATGGTGCATTTTTGCTGTGCACGTTTTTTCTTGAAATTCTGGGGATATAATTTGTGGCATGCAAACTTTAAGTTTAGGTATATGCATTCTGGTCAAGTTCTAAAATGCATTTTGACTGTGTCTATTCAATTCAGGTTTAAAGACGTATCTCATAAACAGTACTGAAAATTAATTTTCAAACATAATCTCTGTCCAACATATTTGAAGTGAGATGTTTCAACAGTTGTATTTAGGTGAAATGTCAAGTCTATAGTGCCGGGGTGGCCGAGTATTTTAACACATTATTTCCATTGAAAATGTTGAAAATCTCATTCAGTTAAAACAAGCATTGTTTGTTCACGGATGAATCTTATCCACTAAAAAAAAGTATAATTTGTTTACTGAATCCAGCTCATTTTTGTAGTAACCAAGTAATTCAAAAGTACGTTAATACATTTTTTTACATTAAATTTTGAAGAGATTAATAAACGGAAATCAGATAAACATGTAGTTCTCGGAAACTTTAAAAATGGCCCTGTTTAAATAATTTTTTAATAAATAATTAAAATTATTTGTTATTGTGCAAAAATAAAAAAAGAATGGCTAAAATCGGTTGAAAATTGTGGAGATTTTAGCGTTTTGGTTTGGTAGTCCCCTTAAGTATTTTTATCTATATAATCTATATAATGGCACCCCCTGCCCCTCCTTGGCTAGGCCCATGCTTACAACATGCCTCAGTGCAGCAGTTTCAGCAAGACGAAGTGCTATCCTACTTCAGACTACGTCAGACCAGACATGACTTTGGAACGAAATTTTTATGGATCAGAGGATTAAATGGTGGGGGACTTACGGAATGGCCTGAACGTTGTCCAGATTCTAATCTGTATTATTGTATCTGTATCTATTGCGATAACTCTTTATGGGGTAGGGGGGATATGAAAAGCAAAATCTACGAAACAACTAGATAACATCGACAAATTAAAAAAGAGAATTAGACATGAAATTCGGAGTATTTCTCAAACTTTGAATATTATTTGGCAATGTGTCAAGAAGTTAATGGAGCTTATTTTTGAGCATTTAATTTAGACGAGATATTTTTTGGATGAGTTTAGTTTTTCGTTTACATTTTCATGAGCATATTAAAGGGTGTGCACGAAAAAATTTGCCCACCTAAATATGACATCAGGCGCCCGTACACTGCATGTACTAAAGTGGCATTGCAGCAATAGCTTCTTTGAACTGATAGCTTACTGTAAATGACATATTCAAAGTGTTTTCGTTGTGTAGTTTTCAAATAAATTCAAAAGAATATAAGCTTCGTCAAAAAATATTGCACATACGTTGTGAAAATCCTGCATTGTCAGATTGTGCGATCGGAAAATATCAAAATATATCAGAATCGGCTGTAGCAAAAGTTTTAAACAATTTCTCTGAACGTTTAACAATAGATAGGGAGCCAGGTTCTGGTAGGAAATCGGGTGCAATATAGAAAAAAACGGAAAGGAAGGTGATGCAAGCTTTCACGCAGAATCTGAACTTGTCAGTGGGAGATGTGGCTTAAAAGATTGGAAAATCTTCATTACATGTTCAAAAAGTAAAAAATGAGGATGGACTGAAAACATTCAAGGTGCAAAAAAACTGCAGATCAGGAAGCAAAACAAAAATCCAAGGCGGAGACCCTCGCAAAAAAACTATACACCAATTTTTTAACGAAAGCAGATTGTGTAACAATGGAAGACGAACCGTATGTCAAAAATGACTTTCAACAGCTTCTCGGTCAATAATTTCTTACTTGTAAACAACTTTGCGGAGTTGAGGACAAATACAAACAAAAGAATATTTCGAAATCTTCTAGAAAATATTTGGATTGGCAAGCGACTTGCACTCTTGCATTTACGGGGCGAAAAAGAAGTTCAAGTTTTGTAAGGAAAGGCACCATCAACACTGAAATCTATTTAGAAGGTTTAAAAAAGTGGCTGCTGCCATTTATAGGAAGTCGTAATGTCTCTATTCTGTTTTGGTCAGATCTGGCCAAATGTCACTATGCCAAAAAAGTCACTGATTGGCATGCAAAGAATGGGATCACTTTTGTACCTAAAGATATCAATCCACCGAACAGCCCCAAACTGCGGTCGATCGAATAATACTGAACTATTGTAAAGCAAACACTCAGAAAAACAAAAGAAACTGCTAAAGAAATTGTTGACTTTCAGAAAAAGTGGAATAACCTGACAAAAAGATTACTACTACCGTTGTACAAAATTTGATGTCTCATGTGAAACGAAAAGTTAAAAATTTTGGTTATAGACAGTAATAATGTACAATATATGTAATTACGTTTCAAAAGCAACATATATGTTAAAAGTTAATAATAGTTTTAGGTATTAAATAATTTCGGAAGACGCTACTTTGTTGATGTTTCTGTGGCCAGATTTTTTCGTGCACACCCTTTATTTGTGTTGATTTGAATAAATTGAAAAAACCACTCTGATTACAGTATTTTTTGTTTTGATTGACTGATTTGAAAGATGCTTCCACGACTGATTAGAGAATAAAAATATCTTTCAAAAAATGTAACATGATTCCTGTTGCAATTTAAAATTTGAGCTGCCCCCTCTTCCTAAAATTCCTTTGCCCTATATAACATTTTTTTTTGTGTACATGTTGATAGTAATTTTGCATAAGTTGTTTTTCTTCTCCACAGGTACGAGTAAACGTAATAAGCCTAGCAACACCTCAACTACAAGATCTTTACAATTGGCTAGAAGTAGATTTTCATCCACTCTTACTTTGTTCTCGTGTTCAAACCGTGATAGAATATTTACAAGCTGAAGAAAATTCTTCCTTACAACAATATGTTCCAGCATTACAAGATGTAACACTTGTGCGTCTCGTACGTCAAATTGCCCAAGTGTATCAAACTATTGAATTCTCAAGACTAATCCAGTTAGCAAGATTTACCACACCTTTTCATATGGAGCGTCTGCTGGTAGATTGCGTCCGACATAATGATATGCAAATTCGTATAGATCATGGAAAACAGTGTGTCCATTTTGGTATCGATTTGAGCGAAAGCCAGCGTGAAGATAAACCTGAAGGACCTACCTTACAGTCTATGCCCAGTGAACAAGTTCGCAATCAGTTAGTCAACATGTCTACTGTTTTACATCAAGCAATCAGTATTATTAATCCTCACAAGAAGAAGGTTTTTTATTTTAAATTTATTACTAATTTAACATTTTCATTAACATAATGAAATTTATAGGTTGAGCGTGAAAAGATACGATTGGCTATGGTTAATAATTATCATGAAACTAAAGTTCGTGAACATGAACGCATCTTGCAGCGTCATAAGATAATTGAAGATAGAAAAGAATATATTGAACGCTTGAATACAGTTAGGGAAGAAGAAGAACAACGAAGGTACTTATTTACATTTTTAGAGTTTTTAAGAAGCTTAGGCTAATATTTATTATATTCACAGAATAGAAGAAATTCAACGCCAACAAGCCCTAGCAGAGCAAAAGCGACTCGAACAGGAACGTGAAGAACGCGAACGCAAACGAGCTTTGAACGAAATTCAGCAGATTAAAGATCGTCATCTCAAAGAAAAAATGCAGCAGATCTCTCAAACTAGTCACGGCCAGAAAATTCTTAAAAAACTTGATGAAGATGTCAGTATACATTCAATAACTTTTCTGGATTTATCTTAATTTTTAAATTTCTTTTAAAGGATATTAAAAAGATGGATGCAGATCAAATAGCCGCTAGAGAAGCAGAGGAATTGCAAAAAGAACGACGAGAATTGCAAGCTAAATTGAAGTCGCAAGAGAAAAAAGTTGACTATTATGAAAGAGCTAAACGCTTAGAAGAAATCCCACTCCTCCAAGCTAGCTTAAAGGATAGGCAGCTTCAAGATCAGCAATTCTGGGAGCAACAAGAACAGGAACGTATTGAAGCTGCTATTAAAGAACGTGAATTAGCTGTTTCTAATCAGGAACGTCTTGCTCGACAGACAGTTGATAAAAATCTGTTCTTAGAAAAGTTAATGCAAGAACGTAATATTGTCTATGAGGTAAGAAAATTTACATTATAAGGGTTTATCAGTAAGAATGATAGAACTTCAAAATGCTATAAAATGAAAACAAATGAACATTTTTCCATGATTTGTATTTTATTTTGTACAAGGTGGCCAGCGAACCTGGAAACCTTAAAAACCGGGAATTTGCACAATCGGGGAAAAACCTTGAATTAGTGAACAAAGTCTGGAATTCTTTTCAGGGAAAAATAAAAACTAAAACTAGGAATAGGCTACAAAGAAAAACATGTAACGACTGCGAAGTAACTTAATGGCAGGGCCCGTATTCTTGAACTCATACGAACGAGTTTCGCATACGAGATCACGTAATTAATGACGTAAAAATTACTTCATCTCGTATGCGAAACTTGTTCGTATGATTTCAAGAATACGGGCCCAGTATCTCCAAACATTTTTACGATTTTTTACAAAACTAGTTGCTTTATGTCATTTCTATAAAAACGCTGCAGCATAAAAGTCACCTTTCTATTGACAATGAATTAAACTGTTGGATTTTCAAAAGCAATGTTATTTATAATTACATATTTATTACGGTTGCACAAAACATATTGTGTATACCTTGTTCGCGAAATTCTTTAGCGTCCTCGAGATTGTCCTGCCTTGACTAAAATAATAATAATGGTCATAATGAAGATTACCATGAACCATGAAGCCTTTTAAATTCGCCATATATTGCCGTTTTTGATTGATCGGGTGAACTCAATATAGAGCTCGTCTGCTTTTTTGTCTTCTCAAAAGCAACAAAGCAAGTACTTTTCTCAAACTTGAACAGGAACGCTAAAAACGTGTCTTATGAAACTAATACTTATTAATTTCAAACAAATAATTTGATCGTCAATATGAGTACCTATGCGTAAATTATTGAAGGAAAAAACCGGGAAAAAATGATATTTTACGACCTGGAAAACCGGGAGAAAACCTTACATTTCAAAGTACCACCCACTCTGACTGGCCACCCTGTTGAAGTAAATTACATAACATTATGTTTTGAATAAGACGTCAGTGATATGGCCGCCTCGGCTCCGGTTGCAGGAGTCTAGACGAACCCAATTTTCAATCACTTTTTCCAACAAGTTCAGCAGTATGTTGTGAATAGCTCGGGTAATGTTGGCTTTCAAGTCGTTTATGGTCGCAGGTTTGTTAGCGTACTCTAGGGACATTACATATCCTCAAAGAAAAAAGTCTGGCGGCGTAAGATGGCACGATCTTGGCGGCCAGTTAATAGGACCATTTCGTGCAATTCTTCGCTCTTCAAAACGCTCTCTCAGTAAATTGATTGTGGCTCCCGCAGTGTGCGATGTTGCGCCGTCCTGTTGGAACCACATCTATTCCAAGTCTCCATCATCAATTGCAAGCCAAAGAAAGTTTGTTATGATGTCGCGATAGCGCTCCGCGTTGACTGTTACCGTATGACCATCAGCGTCTTCAAAAAAGTAGGGACCGATGATTCCGCCGGCGTGCAAACCACACCATGCAGTAACTTTCATCGGGTGTAATTGATTCTCGATTATCTGCTGGGGATTGCTTTAAGTCCTTAAGCCAAAAATGTGCCTCATCTGAAAAGATGATTTTCTTACCAAACTCGGCATTTTGGTTTAACTGCAATAGCGCCCAATCGGTGAACGTTCTATGCAAATCATGGTCGGTAGGCTTGAGTTCTTGGGTGAGAACAATCTTATAAGGATGTACGCCTAAATCTTTTCTCAAAATACGCCACTTAGACATTGGTAAAAGGCCCAGTTGCTGAGAACGGCGCACAACGAACACATTATCATTCTCGTTCACACTTTCCCGTACAGCAATGATATTTTCAACACCTCTTGCTTTTCGTTGTCTTGTCGGTGGCTTACAATCCAAGAGAGTGTAATCGCGCTCAAACTTTTCAATTGTGCGCCTGGTAACGAGCTCAGAAGGCCGTCCATGTTGGCTAAAATCTGCGCGAAGAGCACGATAACAACTCCGAAACCGAGAGTACGAATTTTCGTAGTACCTTTGTACTACTACTAAACGTTGCTCTTTGGTTAAGCGATTCATGGTGAAATGTCAGACTATACTGACCACAAATTAAAGGTAATGCGCGTTATGACAATTGAACTAAAGTCCGTTCACCTAGACCTGTCGCAAGACGTAAACACACTTGAAGTTAGCTGACCCTTGAAGCTTCATTTACGATGATGCGCGTTTGCGTACCATGTGCGCTTAACTCGCTTTTATGATTGCAGCGTAATATGGAATGGAAAGTGATTGCATTATACGTGTTTCCGCATTTATGTAAAGTAGTTTAAGCGTGAATGAGACCACATGTGCGCCTACCAATAGCATCGCTTATAGTTTGTTTAGTGCTAACTTCAAGTGTATTTACGTCTTGCGACAGGTTTCGGCGAATGCACTGATGACTGTTCAAAGTTCTATCATTCTTATTGGTAGACCCTTTATAATTGTTAATATTAAATATGAACATTTATAATTTGGTTACTAGGAGAGATTAAAAGATTTCGAGCAGTATTTGAATGAAGAAAGAAGGAAGCGTTTGTCGGAGCGTAAACAGCAGCGCAAAGAGGAACGTCGTGCTAAATGGATTAAAGAAAAACAAGAAGAGGAAGAACGTAAAAGAGCAGAAGAAAAACGTCGTGAGGAAGAAGAAAAACAGCGATTGGAAGAAATTGCACTTAAAGAAAAAGAAGAAAAGGAAAAATTGGAACGAGAAGAGAAAGAAAAGAGATATCGTGAACAGCAAGAAATGTTGGAAAGAGTTTCAGCCAAACAAAGGCAGAGAGAAGAAGAGGTTGAGCGTAGATTGCAAGAAGAAAGAGAAGCTCTTAGGGATAAATCGAGTAAAGAACCTACTTCTACTTCCGCCTCTTCTTGGAGAAGTAAAGCTGGAGAGTCTCGACCTGCTACTGCTGCTGCTGCTGTTGCTGCTACAACAGATGGACCTAGACGAATTGAGACTGAATCATCCTCGTCATCATGGAGGAGAGGAGGTGCAGGTACAGGCGCAGAGAAGGAAGAACAGAAAAAGCCTGCTGAACCATGGAGACCTGGTGAGTTTTAATTATTCAACGTAGGATTTTCTGTATTGTTTTAATTTATTCACAGCACGCTTACGAGAGAAAGATTCAACACCAGAATCCAAACCACAATCATCATGGCGAGAAAGGGGTGAGGATAGAGAACGTCCTGATCGCCGAGACGACCGTGACCGTCGGGATGATCGTCGTGATGATCGCCGAGACGGCCGCGAAGATCGCCGAGACGGCCGCGATGATCGCCGGGACGACCGTGATCGTCGTGATGATCGCGATCGCCGTGATGACCGTGATCGTCGTGATGATCACGATCGCCGTGATATAGGAAGGGATCGATTTGGTGGTGGTAGAGATGATCGTAAAGATGGTCGTAGCGGTTTTGGAGATCGTGGCTTTGACCGTGATCGTTTTAGAGACGATCGTCGAGATGATAGAGATAGAAATGATCGTCGTGAAGATACAGATAGGCGAGACGACAGGGATCGTCGTGGCGATCGCGATCGTGGTGATCGGGATCGTAGAGATGATCGCGATCGTAGAGATGACAGGGACAGGCGAGATGATAGGGATCGTAGAGACGATCGTGATCGCCGTGATGATAGGAATAAAGATAGCTCTTGGAGATCTAAGCCTGATGATGACCGACGTGCCCCGTCGTCTAGAAGCAAAGATGCTGGTAGCGATTGGAGGAAAGATCCTAGAAGAGAGGATGTACCCAGACGAGATGATAGACGTGATGAACGTAGAGTTCCACCTCCACCTAGAACAGAACGTAAGTAGCTTTTTTTTTATATTTAAATCTTTTTGTGAACTGAAATATCTAATTAAGTAAAACTTCAATAAAATTGTGAACTTTTCCTGATGAATAAACTTTTGATAACAGCTCGTGAACAATCTCAACCAGATGGTGAGGAAGGTTGGTCCCAAGTATCAAAACGTCGCTAAAAACTACCTTATACAATTCATTACTGCCATTTGTGCATAATGCTTGTTATAGAAATAGGTTAATTTGGTTTCTTTTGTTATTTTACAGGTTATTTTTATGGTAAATGGTAAATTTGTAAACTACAATAGCACTCATGTTGATACTAACTGGATTATATATAATTTTATGTTTATCACGACTACTATAACTATAAAGTATTCATTTATTGTATGTATTTTAAGAAAATTCAATAAATGTTAAAATGATTGCTTTTATTTCAAGTTTTTCTCACATTTATAAAACAAAAACCCATTACACCTTCCCTCATTGAAGAAAGAAATTACACCAAGCAAAGGAAATGTAAGAAAGTGATTTTTTCCAATTTCACTCCATAGCAAAATATTTATTCCAAGTCCAATACGTTCCATTCAACTTCTGGTTTTGCCTTGGAATAACTAAAAAACGAGTATAAGGTACTGTAAAATTTCTAAGCATTTTTTTTGTATACTAATAGAATAGCTTCTTCATTTCGTTGCACCAGTGTACACTAGCGGAACACATTCTGGGTGCAGAGTGTTCATTTGTTCTAGCATCAGTAGCGTATTTATTAAATTATTGTGAGTCCTCTGTTAGCTAACATATTTATGGATAAATTATAAAAGATCAAATATTTGAATTAAACCTCTAAACACATTGGGCCGTATTACGAGCCACGATTAAAGGTGTCTCTAACTAAACTTTCGTTTAAAATCAACAAGAATAAATATAGCTTTGTCTAATTTTAATAGGTGGGAAAAGATTAGTATTGGTCACCATGGTAATTAAAGATCCTGTTAATTTAACAGAGATGCGAAATTTTACACTAGAAACAGAACAAAACTGGGCTATTAACTTCCTAGACTTAACTATCAATATTAACGCACAAATGTATTTGAATTTTCCATATACAGAAAACCAACACATACGGACATAACAATACCAAATGAATCCTGTCACCACAAAGCACATAAACTAACAGCTTAAAGATCCTTAGTACACAGAGCTTTAACTATTCCACCAACACAACCAGATTTTAGCAAAGAGATATCAACCATTAAACAACTAGCACATATAAAAATCTTTACAATCCAAACATGATTGACACTTTAGTTAAACAAAAAGATTATAGGTTAGCTATCAAAAGAATATATCCCATTGACAATCAAACAAAAGACACAAATTAAATATCTATACCATCTTTTGGCAAAATATCAGAAAAATTGCACATGTACTAAAGGTGCTTGCAGACTTGTACACTTTTCGTATTGCGCAATCTGAAGAATGGCAAGTTGCAATGTGTGAATACCGCTGCAAGTTCAAAAATTGCGCAATTTTCAAAGTTGCACGCCACTTTTCAAGTTGCGTACACTTTTAAAATTGCTATGTGTGAGCAGCTACAGCTACTGAAGTTGCGCAATATAAAAATGGACCGACGTGTTGGGTTATATAAAGTGACGCAAGGTGCTTTTAGACTTGTACACTTTTGTTGCGCCATTTTCCGTGGCGCAACTACAAAATTGCACGTTGTGTTCACACATAACCAAAAATAAGTCCAAGGTTACGCCAGAAATGAATGGCGCAACTTAAAAGTGTCAACGGCAATTTTTCAAGTTGCAAGGGTATTCACACACAATGCTTCGCTTTTGTTGCGCCACTCTTCATAAACTCAAGCTGCAAGTTTTAATAGAGGGCTACAATTTTACTGTTTAGTTCTTGGTTTACTGCGAATACGATAAAAAGGCCGTTCTTCATTTTGATTTAAATACCACAAGATTATAATGTAGATAATCAAATTTTTCTTACTTAAAAGTAAAAATACATAGTTATGTCTACTATCTTTTCCATTTATTTTAGTTAATTCATTTTATCATTTACTAATTTATTTTAATCAATTCTAATGTTTTTTTTAGGAGGTACACACTGAAGAGTTTTTATTTGTTTATAATTAAATTTCCATTACAATTTAAACTTGAGAGAAATAGCTGTCAGTTTTGTAAAGGCACATTTTAAGTTATTCTAAAGATTAACCATTTGCTTTACTTCGATCAGATTTATTAAATGCAAAGTGTCCTCCGATTTCCATTTATTTTTAATAATACAAGTCTACATTATTTTAAAATGATAATCGCAAACCAGTTAATTAAAAGGTAAAAGCTGGTAAAAGTAACTTTTCGTCGTTTGTGTATCTAATAAAATATATAACCATACAATTCATTGCAATACTTCGTTATATTAAAATGTCAAAAGAAATAAAATACAAGACTTGATAAAACATGTGTTTATTTTTCTATGTTGTCTCAAGAAGTTGTTTGTTTTTTCGTTGCCCGGAGTAATGTAGTGATCGTCAACTAATAAGATCACTATATATACCCCGCGCTCACAGGAAAAAAGCTTCACGTGAGTAAGACTTGTAAAAGACCGATAAGGTAGGATATGATAAAAAATAGTAAATAAATAAGAGTAATAAGTAGTAATATTTAGAAAAGGAACGCGAGCTGACGTGTAGCTATAAAAAAACCTGTGATGTACTATAAGTTATAATTAATAACAGGTGGTAATAATAATGATAGTAACAATAATAATAATAGAAATTAAGGTATGATAAGTATAAAACAATAATAATATTAAACTGTAAAAAATGGAAGCAAGAAAAATTGAACCTCTTGTAAAAGAAAACTTCGATAAAACGATAGCAGGCTCTCAGCAGCAACTGAAACAACAAAGTAAAAACGGATCAATAGTGTACAAAGATATTTAAATTAAGTTACCATAAAAATAAGAATAATACAGAATATTATAAACAGCTAATTAAAATAAATATGAATAATACAGAATATTATAAACGGCTAATTAAAATAAATATGAATAATACAGAATATTATAAACGGCTAATTAAAATAAATAATAATAATTTTGCAAATTTCTTGATACTCCTGATATCCCTTCATTTTATCTTGGTCATCTTGAATGAATAATCGGACATTCCTTGATATAAATTGCAGGCATAAGTGTTTTCACTGTGAAAAAGAAACAATCCAATAGGGTTTGATAAATGCACGGATAATTATGGACTAACTCACACGTAAGTACTACATCATGTAAACCTCTCTTAGATTTCGCTGGCGACTCCTTCTAGGATTTCAATATTTCTAATGTTTCAAATGTATTTAAAAAAATATTACGGCCTTTATAAATGAAACGACAAACCGGTAAATTTCTGAAAACGCTATGCATTTCTTTCAATACAAGAGATTTTACAAGCAGCTTGTAACTTCTTGGTAAATTCTAAAGTATTTCCAGATGTCCACAGGCAATGGCAATTGCAATTTTAAACACAATGGGATTTCAGAAATCCACAACAGCAATATTTAAAAAATATAAATAAATACGTTTATACATGATCTTGTTTCTTAGTTTATCCAAGCTATTTGGGCATCATATTTTTAAATATTTAATTATATTGTATAATATTTAAGTACATTTATATTATTATATAATTATATTTAATTATATAGTATTATATTTACATAGTACATTATATTGTATTCAGTACAATGTACTGAAATATCACGTACGCTACGGGAATATATTATGTTATGATATAATTATGATACAATGAAAAGGGTACTACAAGAAAAATTTACCCTACCCTTATCCTTTTACAGCTACTGCTTTTGCAAAAGCCCTATAGTTCTTGGAAAGTCGGTAATATTTTATTGTACTTATTTATAGCGTCTTACTCATGCACCCCAAGAGTAGGTATAGGTACAAAACTAATTGTAAGAAAGAAGTGTACAAAGAATGATTCCTTCATTTCTTTCGTATTTGATTTATTTTTGATCAAAATTCTTATTCCATAACGTATTTTCCCTTTTATTAAATTCAAATTGTAATGATGGTAAAGTTACTAATATTGAATGTGTATTTTATTAGCATAAAAAATATATTTTTAAATTTCAAATCATTTTTAATTTAATTTTTTTATGAAATAAATAAAGATTATTAAAAGTTTCACAGTTTTATTAAAATACAACCTGACAATATTGTTTCGACAGCTATGCTGTCATTATCAAAGGTAATATAATTATAAACAAACACGTCGCTAAGGTAGATACAAAATAGGTAACTAGATAAAATAATAATAATAATCATAATTAAATATCTAATACTTCCAGTAACGGAGAATTACTGAGCTCAAGTTGTTCATTCATTAAAGGTACCCTGAGTTTGTGTTTGTATATCTCAAAGGCTTCTAAAATGTCTAATTTGCGTTTGTTATTACAAAAATGTAGGAATTTAATATTATTTTGAGGAGTCATTGTGTGATTTTGTTCTAAAAGGTGTTTGGCGTAATTAGATTTTTCAGGATGTTTATTTTTGTGATGAAGTACGTGTTCTTTATATCTTATGTCAAAATTTCGAAGTGTTTGCCCAATATATACCGAACTACAAAAAGAACAATTTAAACGGTATTATGTTCCTACCAGTAGGTAACGAATTTCTGAAAAAAATTGTTCCTACCAGTAGGTGTTTTGTGTTTCTTTAAAAATTCACCTACCATTAGGTGAATTCTTTTTAAATAATTTTTCACCTACCGCTTTACCGATTTGTTATATTAACTATCTATATAAAGCTTAAAAGCTTAAAGGAATTGTACTGTCTGATATAAAAAAAAACAAAAACAGATTTTTTTCTCAAAGATATGTTAATATAGTATATTAAGTATCAAGAACAGTAAGGACAGTTTACTCCTTACTGTTTGAGATGCTTATACTATTTTTTGTACGACCATTATGAATACAAATGTATTAACTAAGGAAGTATCCCGAAGATGGTAAAAAATAGATTTAAGGTAATTTATTTTTGCCCTGTATATCCACCAAACATTAAGTAGGTTTTGTCGTTACCATGGATACGTTTGTAATTTTATTTTTGAATGTCACGATATTTTTATCGTTACCATGGATACCTTTGAAATTACTATTATTTTTGGATGTTACGATATTTATCAAACTCGTGAGCATCAGTGAATCTGAAAACGAATATAATTCGGATATTGAAGAGGCCTGAGCAAATTTAAATAAAAAAAACATACATTTTTTAAATAGTCCAATTATTTAGAAAATAATGATTTTTCACGAAAGAGACATCTAAAGATCATGCATTTATTTTATAAATTACATATAATTTACTTACCGTTCTGTTTTTGACAGAACTGAATGGTAAGTAATTACTTACCGACGCGTTTTTGCTTAGCAACCAGTAAATATAACCTACTGTTCTAAAACCAAGTATGGTAAACAATCCGAAATAGCATGGTCGTACAAAAAATATATTTTATTCGGAATCATATGGTAATATGTGCATTCCTAACCGCCTCAGAGGGTGGGAAATTAACCATTCCTAACTTACTTTTAATTCCCTCTCTTGGTCAGGAATGTAATCATTCCCTACCTGTTATCCCTCTCTTGGTCAGGAATGTGATCATTCCCGACCTGTTGTAAGTTCGTAGTTTGCTCGGTAGAGGGCGGGTGCATTATTAGGTCAAGTTTGTCACTTCAGTTGTCAGTTGTAAATAATTATTATTTGTTAAAAAATATGATGATTCCGAATAAAATAGTATACAAACCTCGGCGGGACGTTTCCTCCTGTCTCGAGCATTAGCTCACCTCGGGCCTGGGCCCTCGGTGAGCTATCTTAGCTCTCGACAGGAATGAAACACTTCCCGCCTCGGTATGTAATCTACTATTGTATACTATACCTATTACAAAAATAATATATTATGGAAATATTTTATAGTATAACCAAAATAAATGACTATTATACTTAAGGTGACCAGACGTCCCGCTTTCGGCGGGACAGTCTCGCTTTTGTTTCACCTGTTCCGGTGCCCACCATTCGGTAGGTGAATTCTTTTTAAATCATTTTTCACCTACCAAAACTCAACCTAATTCAACAACAAAGCCTAATCACGAATACATTTTTGTAACGTAACTACAGACGAGGGCAGTTTTTTAAATTCGCAGAATTTGTAAGTTGGCGGTGCAAAAACAAACATCTCACTTTTTACTATTAATTGTTATTCATTTCTGTGTAGAAACGTCAAATTTCATACCGGTATTTACGATAGTGGTTTCGCTGTAGTTAAAAGACTAAGTAAATCCGTCACATTCTTGGAAAAATGTCGAACTTCGAGTTTCGCGCAGTTATTAAATTTCTCACGAAGCAGGGGAAAAGTGTAGATACCATTTTAAAAGAAATGAGAGCTGTTTACGGAGATACCTGCCCTGGTAAAACAATGATTTATAAGTGGTCACGCCTATTTAAACAAGGTAGGGAATCCCTAGAAGACGATGAACGCACTGGAAGACCAAGTGACGACACACGAAACGGTGATGAAAGTTGAACTCGCCATTATGGAAAATGGTCGACTAAAACTAAAGGAGATCGCGAAAATGTTCAATATTTCTGAAACAACTGCGTTTAAAATTCTTCATGAACATCTTGGAATGCCAAAGGTTAGTGCGCGATGGGTCCCCCGAAACCTTACACCTCATCAAAAACAATACCGCGTTGATTATTGTAAGCAATTTTTGGAACTTTGTGGGGACAATGAGGCAGATGTTATCAGCAGAATTGTGACTGGAGATGAAACGGGTTCATTGTTACGATCCTGAATCAAAAGAGTCGAAACAGTGGCATGTGAAGGGGGGTCAGCCCCAAAGAAATTCAAAGTCCAGCAATCGCCTGGAAACGTAATGGCGACAATTTTTTTGGACTTTCAAGGAATTTTACTTTTAGACTACAAACCTAAGGGAGAGACCATTACAGCAGCATACTATGCAAACATTCTAACTCGTTTGAGGGAGGCCATAAAACAAAAAAGGCGAGGAAAGTTGGCAAATGGTGTTCTTTTACTCCACGATAATGCACCTATTCACAAGGCTCGCGTTTCCGTATCTGCGTGGCGTCGTGCGGCTTTGAAGAAATTAACCATCCTCCATATAGTTCTGACCTGGCACCCAGTGACTATTTTTTGTCTCCCAATCTGAAAAAGGACCTACGTGGAAGACGTTTTGAGGACGAAACATCATTGGAAGCTGCCGTAAATGAACATTTTGAGAGCAAATCGGAAATTTATTTTTCTGAAGGTTTACAAAAATTAATTCAGAGATGTAATAAATGTATCACTGAGAGATGTAAAATAAAAAATTAAAATTAAGAAATATGCTTCTCTTTATGCCCCATTCCGCGAATTTAAAAAACACACCTCGTACATGGGTCATTTTGACATACAGTCAAACTTCCATATTACGAACTTCTATATAGCGAATTTCTCTATATAACGAATTTTTGTGCTGTACACTGCCCTTTTAGAAAAAATACATATAAAAGTGTCTCTAAATAACGAAGTAAAATTTCTATTTAACGAATTTTTTAAGCCAAACTAAAATAAATTTTCCCAGGTAAATGTATGTATTATGCATCAATCTTTCTTTCTTAACAGCAGTAAAATATTATAAATTTAGCCATCTTCCAAGAAGCCTGCACACATTTTTAAAAACCTGTAATCCTTATAAAAGGATTTTGTAAATTTGTTTAAATGGAAATTCTAAGAAGGATTAAAATTGTCATTAAAAGGTTTACAACTGGTTTATCTTTACATTCTTACTTTTTCAAGGGAGTTCCGGAAATTTATCTGAATGAGAGTTCTAGGAAAGATTAAACTTCGATGCATTATACACATTGTTACTTGTCTAAATGGAGATTCCACCCCTCTAAGAAAGATTAAAATGCAATTAGCATTTACGTAAAGTTCAAAACTTGCATTGCAAATTTTTATTGTAACTTTAGTTTTGTGAGAGAACAGCTCTACACTAGAGTACAAAAAAAATCAAAGCAAAAGTATTTAACCATTATTGAGAAAATCAACGTGTTGCGGGAAATTGATAACTGTATACAAAAAAGACAAACATTGCGGATCACGGCAAAGTTTGGAATTCCTGCCAGTAGTTTATCGACTATAATAAAAAATCGCGAATCAATTTTAAAATCAGTTTGTGAACATACAGCAAAACGTGCTAGAACTTATGTTTACGACGCCGTAGATGAAGCAGCTTTAAAGTGGGTGCATTTAATTCGCGACAAAAATGCACCATTATTACAATTAATTAAACACAAGGCATTACAGTTTGCGGAATCACTCGAATTAAAACGAAAGCATTAAAATAATATTTACAAAAGGTGATATTTCTTTATAACGAAATTTCCCTATAGCGAATTTTTTTTCAGGATTTACCTACTTCGTTATATAGAAGTTCGACTGTATTTTTAAATTAATCAAATTATACATGCTCATTTCAAAGCTAGAATGCAGTAAAATTTGCCAGACAAAATCAGCAAAATGTAACAGTTGCTTACTTTGTTTCTTTTAACATGTGTTGTTATTGATCAGGCTTCATTCAAAAAAATGGTTATGTGTTAATTGTAAATGTTAATAAGGTTATCTAAGGTGGCCAGATTTCTTCAGAATCGATAAGACGGTACATTAGGGATGCCTTCCCTCATAAATAATTTATTAAGCAAGCTTTTCGAACAATTTTTGAATGATTTTTCGATGTGCAATCCATTGACCGAAAACTCTGATTTTTATTAATAGTATAAAATTCAAACAGTCCTTCAGCTAACGCTAACTTCTTTTCTTTTCCGCAATTACTTTTACGGAAAAATCTTGTAACTTAGGAAAAGAGGCAGCAACATTTACATATAGTTTATGCTTATCGGTAGCCAGATGGTTTTGCCCAAGTAACGCTGGAATAGAAATTCATATGTAAATTAGTGCCTCTAATCCTTTTTGCATGCCACAATTAATATTCCAAAGTGATGCTCAATGGAATGTTATAATGAATAATTACGTGCCTCTCGGTATATTTTTGACGCGTTAAGATTAATACATAAAAATTACATCTTTTTCATGTCTTCGTCATTGCCAAGAACAGCTGTTGTTAGTTGAGTGGGCTTCCCATATTTTGCAGATTTTATTTGTTTGATAATAGGTGTGATTGGCATTATATAGATACAACTACGGTTATTTCTTGTAATTAATGTTAACTCAGCGTTTGTATTTAAACCCAAATAAAGTGTGCGATATTTATTTATATAATTGGCACGGTTAAATTAAATTAAGTTAAATGATATCTAGTTTTTGAAAAGAAATATAAATCCGTTGGATACCAATATTAAATATAGTTTACTGCAATTCAGAAGTTAGAAGAAAATTAATTAAAAAGTTTACATTTACGTTTATTGCTTTAACCAACAAACGTAATGTAACTGTTTTGCTGTCTATGTTCGTCAAATCATGATTATCCGTGAAAAGTGAAACATTTTGAAGATTTTGTGGGCACCGGAACATGTGAAACAATAGCGAGACTGTCCCGCCAAAAGCGGGACGTCTGGTCACCTTGTAATAGTCATTTATTTTGGTTATACTATAAAATATTTCCATAATATATTATTTTTGTAATAGGTACAGTATACAATAGTTAGTTACGTGCCAAGCTTTGTAAATTAATCTTTACGGGCGAGTTGGAAAGTTTGTGGGTCGAGCGACGAAGGAGCGAGCCTCCATAATCCAGCGAGCCCCAGTAACGATTAATTGCAAAGCGTGTCGCGTACAAACTTTTATTTCCACCTTCACCAGCATTTTTGTATGAATTGTATATTTTATATAAAAAGACATTTTGGAATCAAAGGCGGTAGCACAATTTATAGCTAGGCGTTGCCATGGTGTTGTGGTTAAGCAACATATTAGTTGCCATAGCTTTTTGTTGATGAGCATTGTAAAATTCTCTTTTAGGAGCCCGTAAAATTTTACAGGGCTGTGGCTGTAATTACTCATTTACTTAGTTACATAAAGGCCTGTAAAGTGGCATTTACATAGAAGAGGGAAATAAAATATATTTACATATCTTTGAGAAAAAAATCTGTTTTTGTTTTTTTATATCAGAGAGTACAATTCCTTTAAGCTTTATATAGATAGTTAATATAACAAATCGGTAAAGCGGTAGGTGAAAAATTATTTGGTAGGTGAATTTTTAAAGAAACACAAAACGCCTGCCAGTCTCGGTGGATTAGTGGTTTGCATGTTTGCTTCATAATCCAAAGATCGCAGGTTCGATCCCCGGCCGAACTGGTAATTTTTCATAGCGGAGAAAAATTTAAAACATGCCTTCTTTTCGGATAGGAAGTAAAACTGTAGGTCCCGTGTCAATGCGATGTTTGGCACGATAAAGATTCCTACTGGGGGTGGAATTCCTCCAGATTCGGCTAAATTCTAGTAGGGTCGGCCAAATGATCATAGTAATCGGTGCCATGAGGTACGACGGATGCTCCGCCATCCTGATTCCTCGCCCAAACACAAACAAACAAACAAACAAAACGCCTACCGGTAGGAACAGTTTTTTCCAGAAATTTATTACCTACCGGTAGGAACATAATACGCTCCCAACGGTAAATGCCCGATTTCATGATATCATGTGTTCTGTCTTTAGCATTAAATAAAAATGAAAAAGTGTTAGTGTTGGTTTTAAATGTTATTTTATAATTGTTGGTTTTTCTTAGTATATGTGCAATTTTTTCTGATATTTTGCCAAAATATGGTATAGATATGTAATTTGTGTCTTCTGTTTGATTGTCAATGGGATATATTCTTTTGATAGCTAACCTATAATCTTTTTGTTTAATTAAAGTGTCAATCATGTTCGGATTGTAATGATTTGCATGTGCTAGTTGTTTAATGGTTGATATCTCTTTGCTAAAATCTGATTTTGTTAGTGGAATAGTTAAAGCTCTGTGACCTATGATCTGTAGACTGCTATTTTATGTGTATTATGGTGACAAGATTCATTTGGTATTGTTATGTCTGTTTGTGTTGGTTTTCTGTATATGGAAAATTTAAATAGATTGTGTGCGTTAATCTTCTGGTTTCGTTATGTTGATGACATTTTAGCTTGTTTTGACAGTTCTTTTGAGGTTATCAATGAATTTTTAATTCTTATTAATAGTATCCACCCTAACATAGATTTTACACTAGAAACAGAACAAAACAGGGCTATAATCTTTCTAGACTTAAATATCAATCATAATTCCGATAATATTATATTTAAAGATTTAGCAACAGTATCACCCTTTTAATAAAGGAATAAAATCTCAAAAAAGATATTTAGTTAAAATTTATTATCTCCTGTACTTGCTATTTGAATAAATTCTCCCGAGTGCAGACAAAAAATATATAGTTGATAAACACGTGTGGGTATCGAGTTTTTTTCGGTAAGCAGATTTTAGTTGGGGTAAAGCCCCTTGAAATTACATAGAAGATTCTCAAAGCTTTTTACGCATCGGCTCTCCCATTGGTCGAAGAAATATCAACTCTTCGTGGATAGGTCAGTTTAAAATTCTTTTCTTAAAGGATTATGGCGCGACCATATTTTTGACATAACCCTCCAGATGGTCTTAATTAGAACTTCATACATTTTAGATCGAAGCTTCGCTTAGAGAGTCGAGTGCGTGGGCTCTCCCTTCGGGGAGGCCCCCGGCAAAATTATTGTGATAGTTGGCGTTCCTAAAATTATAAGTTTTATGTATGGAATAAAGTTACAGTTTGAAAAGCACTAATTATTTGTGCTAATGTCGTTTTGTGTATTATCGTGTAGTACAGGAAGTTTACTTGCTTCAAGTTATCGTTTGAGTTTCGGTGTTAATAAATCAACACAAATAATTCGGTTTAGCAGAGTTTAAAAAAGTTGTGAGGTAAGTTTGTTCTGGAATTGAATTTTACAGCTTTTCGTTTTGATTAACGAACTTAGGTTTAATTTAATGTGTTATTAGTTACAAATTTAAGAAAATCGGTTACAGCATTCGGAATTTTAACGTTAATAATCCTTACCTTTGGGGGTTTTCGTTTTAATAGTAATACAGTGGATTAGCAGAATTTGTGTTAGCTCCAACCTTGTTACAACCTTTTAATAACGAAATTTGGTTAATGAATAAATAAATCAATTACTGGAACTATTGCAGTTTAAATTTTTATTATCGTGGATTAGTGTCGAATTATTTTAGAAATAATTTTCATAACATCATTTAAGAAACTTTAGTTCATTGTTACAGCATCTTTACCAAAATTCAAAGTTCTTTCCGTTTTGCAGCTATAACTCAAGGTATTATACCTAGTGTTTAAGCGGATTAAGGTCATTTTTTGTGCAAGTGTTGTTTGTGACATTTTGAAGAATTATAAAATTCTACTATTGTATCAAGGACTTAAGGATACTTGTTTGCTAAAAATAAGTTTATGTTAATGTGAAACTTATCTGTATCATTTTTTTGAACATTTCTTGTAAACCAATGTACTGTGTGTTCCTTTCTAAGAATTTTTATTAGGGTATTATTATCAAAAACTTATTATTGTTATTAAAGACAATTGAATATTCTATTTATGAATAAACAAACATTTAAATTAAATTTAACATGATAATATTGGACCATTCACTTGTGAAAGTCTTTAATGTATCCTAAGCATTTTAACATTAACGTAACCAAACATGACTGTTAATTAAATTTAATCAATATTGCCAGCATTTGTTTCTGCTTTCGAATGCTGACGTTAAAGACTATCAAAACAGATGGTGCCCAAACATTTTTTTATTGTGTCTATTTCCTGTTATTTTTTTATTTACAATTAGCAAGTTATGAAAATCAGACTTACGCCTGAACTACAATTTGATATAAGAAATCTCAAACGTCGGAGTATTACAGTAAGTATTTGTTTATGAGCTTTGCAGTATTCAGAAAAATTTCGTGTATGTGAAATTTCGAATGTTACAATTGGCGTCCATGAGTGGGGCTTTTATGTTTATAAAGTAAATATCATTCGCTACAATTGGTTCCCAATCGCGGGGCTTCGTTTTTAGTCCGTTACACAGTTCCAGAGAGGTCACTGCAACTTATCTGCTATCTAAAAATTGTTTCTCATTATGGTTCCAGGCACGCAATAAAACTACTTGTGACTAGTGGCAATAACTTTATAGTTTCACTGGTAGTTGCTGATACGTAGCTATAACTAAATATGCTGCTTGGGAATGCTGGTTACAAATTAACAGTCCTATCGTGGGGCTTGATTTTTAGTTGTTGCAAATTAGCGCCCAAGTGTAGAGCTTTTGCTTTTTGTAAAATTGTTGGCTATAGCGTTCACTAGAGACACTCGAAGTGCCCATCTGATAATTCCTGCTATAATGCTTTATGCATATTATTTTTAATTATTTTTTCTTATTTCCCTGTGTGTTACTCGAGCATGCGAGCCACACACCCAAGGCCGTATTCAAGGGGGGAGTTAGGTTGTCTGAACCCCCCCCCCCGAAACTAAACTTAATACTAATAAATGACAACAAAATAGGATTATTTGTCCATTCTGCTTCCCCCCAAAAATAAATTCCCTCAGAACCCTCCGGAAATAAATTTCTGGCTACGGCCCTGCTGACACACCTATCGCCGACGCTGACGAAACGGAAGGGCCGAAGTGAAAATTTAAAGTGGTTGTATAGACAGTTATAGTGGATAATAATAATGGGCTAAAATATTTGGGGATTTTAATATATTATAAAATTAAATATGTATTTAAAAATGGTCGATGACTTTATCCAACACCACCTACCAATTACATAGGGACGTCACGACAAAGAGGCAATGCCCCGAATCTTTTATTCCTCATTTTACATTCAAATTTTAGCTAATAGGCTGTCTTATTCCACCAGAAATTAAAGATTTCCCAGAATATTAATGAAGAATGGGTTTTTATTTGGCAGGAACCTATTTTTGTATGAAAATCCTACCGTAAATATAAAGTACCAACTTGTGTTCATTATGAACTTACAACTAAATATCTTTAAAAATAAAATCTTTGTAGTACTATTGAGGCTAAGTCGATGGTAATAGGATCTTATTGAATTGAATGGCGGTAACAACGCGTAAATAATCCGAAAATTTAACGCTATAGTTGCTATTTTGAGGTTAGATTGTTAGGTTACAGTTATACTTGACAGAAAGATTTTATAATTCTTATGTGTTTTTGCGAAGCTTTATTAAAGAAAACCCCTCGGTCGCGAGGATCTTGGGCATTTTAAATTTACCAAACCTCCTTTGATAAGGATAATTTCTACTGTTAAGACCCCAGAGCACCATCCTAGTTATATCAAAGAATATTATACTCTTTAATAAAACTTAATAGCATCTTACGAAACAGGTAAAAAGCAAACTAAAGAAAAGCTAATAACTCGCTACAGAAAAATTCGATGGCATACAATTTTCTCGGTGAATTTTATTAATCCACTTTCTGTGTAATACGTCGTCTTTCGGAAACTTAAAAACGTGCATTTTTTGTTCTTCATAGTAATTACCGTTGCACCGGATACACAATAACACAACACTTATTTACCATTTTGGAAAACTTTATTAGTACTACATTATATTAATTATACAAGCTAATAATATGCTACACATATAAAAATTGCAATAAACCAACCAACACAATTACACAATTGACGTAATACTATTATAGTTTATTATTGCATACTGTCTTTTGTTTGTATTTTGTTTTTCCTTTTGTATGTGACGTCACTATGACGTTTACAATATGTTGTGAGGCCTTAGTTATATAGGTGGTCTTTATCCATCAAACAAGGACGTCATTGACTAAAAATTTAAATTAAGTTACGTGTTTTTAAGATTTTGAATTGGTTTCATACTTTATCAATAAAGACACTGTACATATGTCTTGGTCTCAATTCTTATTTAATTTTTACACTAAATTCTTTCAAATATCTATAAATAATTGTTTGTGTTCTTTTCGTTGGAATTCATTGTTTTGAGAAGAATAACAAAAATAACTTTCATAAACTTCTTCTTTTTTATAGTTAAGAAAGTTACCTCGTTTAAAATAAAACTATTGATATTTACTGTTCTAAAGTGATTTCAAGTTTTTATTATGTTCCGTATAACAATATCCACTGAACAATATCGGCACGACCGACCTATCAACTACAGAAATGTGAAAGTCACTTTAATATTTTTCATTCTTTTTTAACTACGCATCAAACACTTGTTAAAGTTAGTTACAAAGCAAAAATCTAACCTAATGGCCAAATTACTGCACAATTGACCCAGAAAAGATAAACGACCAAGTATTAAAAGTTAATTTGTCCAAGCTTTTTTTTTATTGCTTGATTAAAACCTGAAAAATTGCTCATTTTCCTTTCACTAAACACATAAAAAAGTGTTCGAGTGTAGTAAGTAAAGTATAGACACAAAAGAAATTTCATCATTAAATGGAAAGCCTTCGTTTCAGTGGCTCTTCGATGAATACCCCAATAAATAAAACCGACCCTAATTTCGCTGACCTTAATCCTGTTTATCGAAGAAAGAGAAAAATTTTTATGTAAAAGGAGGTTTCTATTTCCTAATTGATATCGAGCGTTATAAAACCATTTTATGGGCTCTAAATGATTATTATTAGCAATAATGTGTTTCATTTAATTTTCTTCTATTCTTTAATTACAATGTACAAATTAATAAGTATAGCCCTTAGATAGCTATAAATAAACTGGTATTCATTTATTCCATAGTCATACATTAGTTATTTATTAATTTCACTTATCATTCACCCATTTATCGAATATCCTGCTGATTAGTTTCTTGAAGCAGTTTTTCTCTTATTTTTGTCTAAAACATTATTGAATGGTGAGGTTAAAATTGCTACAGTTAAAGAAGAGTGTTGCATTGGATGTATTATAGCTAACGTCCAATTATAGCGAAGCTTTTTCCGTGTTTTTCAACCTCCACCTCCACCTTTTATCCAATTCGCTTTTTTGCCGGTTTCTGTAGTAATAGCCGATGTAATTAATCTATTCCCACTTGATCGATTTAGTTCTATTGCGTTCTTCATCTAAAGGTTGGATATTTTATAGCATCGCAAATACTTTAATTTAATAATTTATCTTTAGAGCAAGTAAGAATATAAAGTAAGTATAAGCAGAAACTAATGACAAGTGATTAAAAAAATTATATTGACATTAAAATCTTACATAACTTATTATCATTCATACCAGATTTGAGATGTTCGAAGATAAAAATGACAACTACTGAAAGATAGCGTAGCAGTAAGCTCTAGAACTTAACTAGATTGTTGGGTAAGCGTTGACCATAAAACCACTAGAAACTGATCATTGGATCTTTGCAATGTAGTAATTCGAAACCACTACCTGCAAAATTTCAAACCGTAGTTCCTATTGGATCCCCATATTCTTCTAACGAAAACTCGTCGTGACACACTCTGTATTTGTCACAAACTTGCACTTTGATTCACTTATGTTTCAGTCTTATGTTTTTCAGTCGGGTGTCTGGCAAATCACCACGCAGGAATCAGTCTACTGCTTTTTGAACTCCCTTCAAGATTGAATGCTCAGCCGCATCTAAAACGTTGAGGTAAATCGCACCTAATTAAATTACTTTGTTATGCCACTTCTTGAACAACGTTCTAGGCTAAATTTGTATTGTTAATAGTCAAGGCTATTTTTGTATTGTTATATTATTGTCAATGAGATATTTAATGTTTTATAATTTTGTTAACTAAACTGCAAGTGGAAATCCTATCAACCAAGAATTCTTGCCTTTACTAAATCTTGTTTTGTACATGTACCAAATTAATAAAATCAACTCCAACTTGAATCTTTTTATAGCAAATTCTTTCTAAATGTTCAATTAACAATTATTAATGATAAACGCAAACAATCAACATTTAACGTTTTTTTATTGGATAACAATAAAAACTCAGATTTTTAACAACTGAGGCAATTAATTCTTATTAATATTATCATGGAAAATCATTACACTATATCATAGTAGATCGATTCTTTGTTGTTCTAATCTAATTCTAGCAGCCTTAATTAAAAATCTAGGTCAGAATAAACAAGCGTTTTGTTAAGTGAACTATCTATTTATAATTAACCGGTCTTTAGTAGATTTTACCCGGGTTATAGTAAAATCAGCCACTAGTATGGGTATTTTTCCTCAGTCAGTTTAAATCTACTCGTACAGTTGACTATTTTAGCTTACGAGCCAGGCTAAAACAGCTTAACTTATTGATTCAAGCTACTAGTACATAAATAGGTCAGTGAACCAAACGTTATGGTTAGAACTTTTACCCTTCGAAATGATAGTATTTACTTTGTAACAAGCTTCATTTACCAGATGTAAGGGTAAAACACCTAACATGAATTGTGTCAAATCAGGGAGTAAGGCTGAAATGACGCAACTGGTATGGTAAATTTAACTATTTACCGGTTGCTTCTACTACATGGAAGTGTGACTGATTTAACCTTATTGCGTCAATTTAACCAAAAATATTTTACTAAAATCATATAGTTCGTGTTAGACAGAAGTATTGTTGTCACTTTTTGTATAAATTTTCAGATTGCTGCAACTTATTTTTGGTTACTTTAACCTGACTATTTTTCTCAGTGTTCAAAGTACGTCTGGGATGTTAGGCATCTATCTCTGCTGGCACTCAAATGTATCCATTCAACAACATTTAAATCGTTCTGTATCCATTTATTATGCGGATAAAGACGTTATGGTTATCGTTAAAGCCACAATATATTAAAAAATTAGGAAGTACTTAGAGCTTAACAGGTTAGGTTAGCTTCTTCTAGTTCCACTATCAATATACACGTGAAAAGACAAGGTCTGGACTTGAATCTTGACTTGACTCAAAGGTCAAATGGTGCAAGTTGTTGTCCCTGTGCTATAATTTGCTTACATAGTAAAGAAATTCAAATATCTTTCAATAAACAACTTTATCGCTAAATGTTGATTATATACCGGGTGTCCACTCTCAAAGTCTATTTTGCTATACTTTTACTAAATCAATACATACTAAAGTATTGAATAGTTTAAATAGTTGTTATTCAATTCAGTTATAGGATAAAATGAAATAATTTGAAAAGCATGGTTTGTCATACTTAACAACAATCAACTTTTAAATTAATATTTTGAACAAAACTCGCACTTTTAATATTAATATTAGTATCATTTGATGCGTAATAATATTCTCTTTCTATTGATACCATTATCTTCTAGTTGGATTTGGCGAGCAGGAATCACCAAAAATGTTCAATACAATGTTAAATGCATATCGTATGTTCGAGTTTGAGAACGAACAGGTTATATAAGTAACCAATAATCTTAAATTTTTTCTTTAATTCATTTATTTTTTAGATTAACAGTATGTGAGATCTCACGTTTGTTAATTGTCCCCGACTTCAATTTCGGAAGGTAAGATACCCTATATTTAATGCAAAAATCGGTTAACCATTATCGGTTAATTTGCTGTATTACATCAGAATTGTGATATTTCTCCAGTGTTTTTGACAAAACAGCACTTGGTTTGCGATCTCAATAATATTGAGGGATCTTAGTTAACAAGGGCGAAATTATATTAATAATTGACTAAAACTAGTCAACTATTAATATAACTTCGCCTTAACTATTAATATAACTAGATATTGCTAAGCATCAATTCTCACTACTGTTAATAACAATACAGAGGTACGTATAAAAACTTTTCTAATAGTTCATCGTATTATGTTGTATTATGTTATCTGGTATGTGTCTCTTCTTCATTCGAGTTTGGTTTAGTGTTAAGTAATGTAATTCGACTTATTACAAATGTTTCTCCTGTATGTTAGGGTACACTTTATACTTTGAATACTCCATGCCTTGAATTATTTTTACATTCAAAATCTTATATTGGTCATACTGCATTTTTCTAGTGGAAAGTTGATAAGAAGGAAATTAGCCGTTCGTGTTTCCGGCAAGTTTTGATAAAATTTGTGTGGTTAATATATATATGAGGCGGTTTTAGTGCTGTTAAGACGGAAACCTTTTTCAGAAATATTTTAGCTATGAAAATATTTTAGTTGCTCTGTTACAGGCTATTTTGGTTTCCTACAAACATTTCCGTTAACGACTTAGGGGACATCTTGGGGTACTATTCATATTCGACCTCGTTTGAGGGTTCTAACGGGAAAGTCTGCACATGCTTTTGCAATACCTTTATCTGTTTAAATCCAGACGGCTTTCAGTTACTGCCTACTAGCTATAACCGACGTCAGTAATAGAATCAATAGTTAATCCGTTAATAAATCAAGAAAAATACAGAAGTAAAACCACTGTAGATTTCGACCCAAGTAGATCGCTGACATGGACTTGGTACAGATAAGTGTTATTCTTATAATGAATTGAACCGATTTTTTTGTTATGAAATTAAAGATGTAAAATATCAAGTTATAATAATTGCTACAATACCAAGTTACAATATTAAATTAGAAACTAATTCAAATATTCAGGTATAACATAACCAATTAATTTAAGATCGATCAATTACATTATTTTTGAATTTAGTAGCATTTAAAAATAAAACAGATTTCTCTCTTTTTTTGTGAAATGACTGGATATATCCAAAAATGGTCAATATTGAATTCTTGTTCTTGTATATGCGTAACTTTATGATTATTCATCATAGCCATCATTATAGCCTCATCCAAACCCTAAATCTACGGGAAAGAGAAAAATAAATTAGCCAAGAAAGTCGCTTAAAACGATAGTTACAACTTATCTCCGGATTGTGGATGAAGACAGCTAATCTAAACGGCAACATCCCATCTATGAAAAGTGCAATATGACCAAAATGAGTCACACAATTTACTTAATTATCAATACCCGTTAGTCCGTTAATGAAGTTGGTGTAAATCCAGAAAATAAAAAATTCCCAAACTTCTGCCGGATAGATTTATTCGTTGCGTGCATACGGGAAGAAGAGATAACAAAATTGGAAATAAACCACAATAGAGTACGGACTATGTCAATGGAACATAGTAACAATATTGAGATAGATATATAAATATTGAAATAAAGACTTGGGTTTAATTGATAAAGTTACTCTTTTCTTGCTACTTCTTGCTCGCGATGTTGCGTTATTTTGCAGTTAAAAACAGCAACGGGTACTTAAATTAAATGTTAAACTATATTTGAGTTGTTGTTGGTACCGGTGTTTACTATAAGTCTGAATTATCCGATAGAAAACATTTCCAATTGTTTGGACATTGCTAGATGCAAATGTTGAGATTAATATTCCCAGGTTGTTTGATCATACAAATCCGTAGGATCTAGATCAAATAAATGTAAACAACAATGATTAATGTTTATACGTAATTCTAGTTAATTTAAACAGTTACTTAGGATGCGCCCACTTGCAAGTTTGCGGACGACCAAACTCAAAGCTGTTTAATCACTATTTTATTTCAAGAAACACATGCCAGGCGGCGAGTAATTATTTTCTATAAATGCCTCTACTACTCGGGTCTCTTATCATATTAGCGGATAGCGCGCAGGCTCGCCTTTATTCAAATATATTTTAAATGTGTTTTCTGTGTTTGTCAATAAAATTATCTACCTAAATACACTACCCACCATTGCCTCACCTGGAACGATTAGAGCTTTATACATTTGGCAGCATAATAGGGTGGTGTAATGATTACACTTTGAAACTTTGAAAACGATTTGTATTAAAGTAAAAAAAAATAGATTAATATTTAGTATGTCCTCTGAGAATTGAAATACAAGCAGTTAAGTATGCGTCGAGGTAGTGAAACCTAGAGATGCCAGATTTTATCTTGGCTAACACTTTTCCATGCATTTTGAAACATTCTCGGAGTATAACCGTATAAACCTTCCCATTGCATCCCAGAAGTTCTGTATTGAGAAGAGAGAGCTGGGAAATGTGTGCATAGGAACGGAGTAATTATACGTCACGTAAACCATTCAAGAAAACACGTGTGTGAGGACGTGCGTTGTTTTGCTGAAAAACTGGGTTTTGAAGGATGCTAATCTAATTTTTTTTTGGAACATCAAAAATGTCTCTACCAAAGTTGGGTTGCTGATAAGATAGTAGATATAAGAAGATCTATTTCACCATGATGGATATTTCCATAATAATATATCGTACACGGAACGAATCTAATAAAATTATGAAAGGCTGGACTAAATGCAATCACTTCAGATTGATTTAAATACTTATTTTACCAATTACACACACTTCGTCATAATGGTTCTCTACATCAGCATTTCCCAACCGCCGGTCCGTCAGAAATCTTTGCCGGCCCGTAGAGAAATAAAAGTATTTTCAAGATTTTACTGAAAGAATTCTTTAATTCATATTATCGTGGAGCTACCGTAGGGTCAAATAGTTTATCGGAGTTGACCAAGAGTAAACTCTGACTTTTATTTTATACATACATACATACGTGATATATAACGCGCCGGCTTCGTACCTGTGTGGTGAAGTAATATCCAGTAATAGGTAATAAGGAGAATCTCCCATTCTAGAGTATTTAAGCGAGGTTGGTGCACATGGGTTTAGGCATACCGGAAACCGAAAGAATTTGTATCTTGCGTCTCCGATTAACGCGAACTATCAAAATCCGAGTTTCGGGGTTTCGAGGGGCAGCAAAATTTGCTTTGATCCGGACCGTTTTGTGTGTCGATGCGTTTGGTAGTTTCCGTCTCGGATTTGAAGTTTCAACCGTTTCCGGTGAACCGTTTAGGCGGAGACGGCAAAAAACTGCCCCCGCCTTACGGTAGGTCGGAGCGAAAATCTGAAAAACGTAATCATTGCCAGCGCAGTATCCTAATCATTTCTACCGGAAATGTCTTTTTTGACAACACTTCCGGGAGCGGGGGCTAGGAGTGACACGGGATCTTTGGGAGCGATCGAACATGTGTTGGCGGCATTCGATGTCACGCGGTCTGCTACGATCGCTATTAGCTTTCCTTATCTCCGCTCGTTTTATCTCCGACAAAAGGCGGTATCTCAGAAACCATAGAAGCCAAAACGACTATCTTGGCGTCAAACGACGGGCAATCTCAAAATGCTTCTCCTTCAAATTCCGTGCAAAACCATAAGAAAAAAGTTACAGCCGAAAAACTCGAGATTTTTCATTTGTTTTTCGCCCGAGAATCGTGCCAAAGTAATATCGCCGTCCCCAGCCTGATCGGATACCTAAGTGGAAACCACTTCTAGAGGTCTTATATGATTGCCTTCTGGTTTGTTTGAGCCCATTCCCGTTTTTGACCACCACTTCCGAAACTCGACTCACACTCGACAGCGTCTCCTCCGCTCCCTGTCGAGATATCTTGTTCTGGTTTTGAACGATGGAACGTCCTATGTATCTAGAATCCGGTTATGGTCTTTGGCGCTACACCAGCCCTGCGGTCGTTTTTCTACGTTCGCTTGACCAAAAGAGAAAAACTCCAGCCTCTCGGTACTCGCGATTTCGGGCCGGTTCCAGTTTTGGCTGTTCGAGGTTTGGATTCCGGGAAGCAGACGAGGTACGAAAACCGACCTTTGTTATTATAAAGAATGTATATTTATTTACTTTAGATTGTTCGCAAGAACAATCTGAAGTAAATAACTGCACAAACAGTGTAAAAGTAAATTTATTATTATAAAATTTATTTTGCGAAATGTTTTCTTTAATTTTTTATCTTACCGGTACGCAAGCAAATGCTACGTCGTTTGGCGGTCCGCGATCGAAAAAGGTTGGGAACCGCTGCTCTACATGTCTTCTTAATCACGCATCTCAAATAATACTAAACTTGTCTTTCCTATGCACTAATTTAAAATTGAATTGTTGGAATCTGATACTCCACCTAGCTAATTTTCTGGAGGGATCTTTCATTGTGTGGGACCACAGGAGAGAGTGGTGGTTCGTAACAACAGTAAAGATTGTTACCTCTATGTAGCCTTTAAACTTTTCAACTCCAAGTATATTTTCTTTCTGCTGCACTAGCATTTTTTTCAGTACGTAAAAGACTTCTACTATGAAAAGCGACCACTTTCTCGACGCCGTCATGGGTTTGGATCAAAATATATACACCTTAAATCCACTTTGGAAGCATTTCACTGTAATATGAATGGAAGTGAGAAATCGGGAGCTACTAAGGCAGCTGCTGACACTAGCGCCTGCTTGATTTCCACCCTTTCTTTTACCTTCTATTAAGTCATTGCTCGGGGCCATGAGAGAATAAAAAATTAGGAATAAACCTCATGTACCAACTAAAACGATTGACCTTGGTAGTTGTTTTGTATTGTGCGTTGCCAAGACTTTTTCTGGGTGCAAAACCAATCGTACCATCAGTAACAGAGCCTAAATATTCAAGTGAAAATTTCAGGAATTCACTTTTTTCTAGATTTATTGTTAAGTTAGCTTCATACAGATGTTTTCTGACTTTACTTAGGAGATTAATGCGATGTACTAATTAACTAAAATAAATAAAATATTATTTAAGTAGCAGAAGAGGTTAGGCTCAAAGTCAAAACCGAAGATGGCATCAATGAGTTGTTGCTGAGCTTGCGCTGCGTTTGCCAACCCAAATGGTTGAAACAACATTGAAATGAGAAAGACGTCTCATACCCGGGACGGCAAATTATGTTTTCTTTGCTCATTGTTTAAAGAAGTTTGTCAACTAAGAATAACCTTAATACTAAGGTTCCTGTCGCTCGTGGAAGAGGATACGAGTTTTTTTTTTGTAACCGAGTTTGAACTTCTACCATCGACACAAATTTTGTAAGAGTTATTCTTCTTTTTTACTAATGTAAAAACACAGGTGATGGCCAGGAACTATTAAAAGGTTATATGACATCTATATATGTACGGTGAGATCTAAATTGAGTGAGGACGGTTTCAATTTCGTGCAGTCACTTTGTCACTCGTCACTTTGTTGTTTACATCGTTGTTCTTTGCCACATTGCTTCGGCTTTTCATTGAATCTTTGCTTTATTTCGTTTGTTTTTTTATTTTACAAAACAATTCTTTTCAGTTCTACAGTTTGTTGACGATTTTATTGTTATGAAATAAATAAAGATTATTAAAAGTTTCACAGTTTTATTAAAATACAACCTGACAATATTGTTTCGACAGCTATGCTGTCATTATCAAAGGTAATATAATTATAAACAAACACGTCGCTAAGGTAGATACAAAATAGGTAACTAGATAAAATAATTTTTTTATAATTATAATTATAATTACAATTACAATTACAATTACAATTACAATTATAATTATAATTATAATTACAATTACAATTACAATTACAATTACAATTACAATTATAATTATAATTATAATTATAATTATAATTATAATTATAATTATAATTATAATTATAATTATAATTATAATTATAATTATAATTATAATTATAATTATAATTATAATTATAATTATAATTATAAAAAAATTATTTTATCTAGTTACCTATTTTGTAATTATAATTATAATTATAATTATAATTATAATTATAATTATAATTATAATTATAGTTTGTTTATAATTATATTACCTTTGATAATGACAGCATAGCTGTCGAAACAATATTGTCAGGTTGTATTTTAATAAAACTGTGAAACTTTTAATAATCTTTATTTATTTCATGATTATGGAGTTCCACAAAATAAGGCTGGAAACAATAAACAATTTTATTGTTAGATAAGTTTACTACTTAAAATTAATGAAGTTTTATAAAGTATATTATTTTTGGAAGGCCACTGTAAAATAAAAGAAGTATGAAAATGTCTGAAAAGTATTCTTGTCGTCAACGTGACAATAATTTAATGTGGCGCTAAATTCAAACTGTCTTCAATCATTTTGGATCTCCCTGTATATCCATTGCTTGTAAAGTTGGTAAGAATACACAAAAGTATACCAGAGTATCTAATGAATTAAAGTGCCAGTAATAATGATAAACGGTTGAATAGCTTGTTTCTTTCCGAAAGATTTTCGATTTCTTCAAGATTTTCTCAAGATTATCCAACGAAGATTATGAATGAAACTTTTTATTGTTATTCAATATTACTTAATTTCATATTGGAATTAAAACAGTATGTGATAATTACAAGTCAATAGCATACTTATTTGTTTAGAAAATTTATATTAAATTTTCAACAGACATACTTTCAGATATATTTGGAAAAGCCATATTGAAGTTAATTAGTAAAATAGTTGAAGAGTTTCTACCAATTTGTATCCCAACGGTCTTTTGTGTTGTTCATATTCGGACATTATTTGATCAGTGCTAATAACCTTTTTAATTAAAGCAATCCTTATATGTCGTTGCAGCTTTAAGTGGTGTTCCACTTCAACCCAAGTGCAATTATATGAACTGATTTTGATGTAAATATATAAGAAAGTCTAATCATATTTGCTACAAGAAACTTATTCAGAAGATTTTTATCAAAAATCTCATACTTGTGTTTGTTAGTTACTCGTATGCCATTAAAAAATGTCAGTGATATTTCTGTCGTAATATGTCTAATATATGACTACTCTTTCATATTTGTTAGGCAACGACATGAATTTTATCAACAAAATGCATACCTCCTTTTAGAAGCCTTTTTAAGCTGATTTGGAAAATGTAAATCCTTTCGCGTAATAATAAAGCTCGATACGCGAACGAAATTGGATCTGAAGATGATTTTTTATAATATTTTCTTTTTAATTAAAAAGAATAGTATGAAATTCGTGAAATCTTTGGTACATCTGCAGTTCCTGCAATTCCCTAGTTAGAAAAACAAGCAAATTTTTATTAACCAAAACCTCGGAATCTCTTTAATAACGTGGAATTGATACAAAATTTACTTTCACTTTTTATGTATATAAATTTGGTAGTTATTTCACATTTCATTTCCTTATGATTCCAATTCCGCGACAGCCATCTGGCAAGAGTTCATCTCACTCTCATTTTATTCTAGGGGATTCTCGACATCTTTATTTCTGAACTATTTGATGTTAAAATATTTCTAAAATGGCTGAACTCTTAGGTATAGAGAATGCTACACAAATTATGTGTGAGTTACTGAGGGAACTCAAAATAGAAATATACAGAGTGTCCTATTTAAAATACAAAAGTTGGTAAAGCTTCCGAAAAAACTAATACCTTGGCAACACCGTCGGCATCAGTTTTGAATCCAGCATACTATCTAAATGAAGTGTTCCAAAACTCGTCTTCTTTGTGTAATCAATTCAAGAGGTACTTAAAGGTTTCCATACTTTTGTGCCATATTGTACGGGGTAAGAGCCATAGATTCTCGGCACGGCAGGTTTCTACAGGTGCCAACATGTTCAAAGTCGGTTGCGTCGTAGTTGAACATGTAAGAGGCATACACTATATATATATATATATATATATATATATATATATATATATAATGATTAGAAGTAATAATGCGCGTAGAGATATACAAGAAAGTTTTATAATAATGGGATATCGCGCAACAGAGAAGAAAGAAATCATAAGTTGCAGCCGTCTACACGTGTTTCACACTTATTAGCGATCATCAGGACGGCATAGCAGATGGAATAAATATAAAAGCAACTAACTCAGAAAGATGTAACAACACAAGGTTTCACTGATAGCAGCCAACCGAACATTTGCAGTATCGGCCTGAAGACACTGAGTTTTCAGTGCAACAACATATCCCATTATTATAAAACTTTCTTGTATATCTCTACGCGCATTATTACTTCTAATCATTGATATTATACTTTGGGATTGGTTGTCTCACGGTAGTGGCTTTAGCTGCCTCCGTAGTGACGTTTGTTGTTGCACTGAAAACTCAGTGTCTTCAGGCCGATACTGCAAATGTTCGGTTGGCTGCTATCAGTGAAACCTTGTGTTGTTACATCTTTCTGAGTTAGTTGCTTTTATATTTATTCCATCTGCTATGCCGTCCTGATGATCACTAATAAGTGTGAAACACGTGTAGACGGCTGCAACTTATGATTTCTTTCTTCTCTGTTGCGCGATATCCCATTATTATAAAACTTTCTTGTATATATATATATATATATATATATATATATATATATATATATATATATATATATATACATATATATATATATATATATATATATATATATATATATATATATATAAAACAGTAGCCAGGTATAGAGAGGATGTTTAGTTCCAAAACGTGACGAAGCAAGCGCTGTAAGTAGACCGCCGGCCTTGACCATATTAAATGTATTATAGATAATACATTGTAATTAAAAATATAAATAATTAAAAATTCACAAAACTAAAACTCCACAGATTAAAAAAAGGTTTTAATAGTATAAAAATTAAATAAAAATAAAAAGTAAGTAGGGTTGACTAATCTACAGAGTCAAAATTTTATTAATATAAAAAAGAATAAAGCAAATCGGTCTTGTAGAACTCGTAGACAAAGTGGAACAAAAATAAGTCTTGTTTTAAATATATAGATTAGTAAATAATAATTGATCTATACAATAAAGTTCAATATGACTGGTGTATTTACTATCGAAGGACATAAGATTTTCGTAATCTAAAGCAGTGTTAATGGGAACACGATACGTTTGATCGCCATTATAATAACCGCCGCAGTCATTTACAACAATTTGCAAATGTATCTCATCATGATTTGTTTTGTCCAAACAATATGATTAAGCAATTGCCATCACCTTATTTGTTTTCAAATAATTTGTACAATTTGTTTTCTTGCAATGGTTTTATTTATTTAATATACATAAAGTATTTACAGGAATAAATTCCAAGAACAAATACTTATTTATGAACACACAGTATATGTAACTAACAAAGGCTAAGTGAAAAAAAAACATTTAAGTAGTAGAATTTTATTATTATTATTAAATTTGTTATTAATACATATGCGATTTATAAGAAAAAAATGCGGTTTTCAACTAATGCGGGATTGTCTACGCAACCCAATAACAAATCAAACGTGCAAACTTTTATAATCGTGAATAATTCCAAAAGCTGTCATGCTGGAAATTGAGAGGGCGCTGCTAGTGGATGTCCGATTTCGTGCGTCGCATTAAATATTTTAGATTTATTTACTTAAAAATATAAAACTTAAAGAAATTCTGAAATTAAGTAGTGTTGAATAATAATCTACACAACGAAAGTTTCAATATAAGAGAAGAATCGCGTAAATCGCCCCAGTAGAACTCGCAAACGAACTGCAACAAAAATCAGCCTTATGTTTTAAATATATAGATAACTACAGAATAGAAAATCTCTTAATTAGTTTAGGAAAGTAATTTTTCAACATTTTGATAACCTAGTTTAATTAGTGTTGTGAGGTGTTAGCGCACATTAATAATAATTGACCGAAAGGTAATTTTAATGTATAAATAATCTAACCAAGGAAGAAGGGCTATAATTGACTGGTCTTACATATTTAATTACTTCATTAACTACTTCTGAATAAATGAAACATGAGAAACCTGTGGCGTTTAAATTAAAGACAGAAAATCAATCATTTGCAACTTTACAGAGAATCATTAACTAATGATAATTAGTACACTATTGGGAAGAATAAAAAATGTAGTGAGATATCTTATAATGTGCTAATCATATTTTGTTAGAATTAGATTATTTTTTAATTAATTCGTTTAATAAATTTTGAATAGCTTTTAGTAGCTTACATATGCAGTCTTTGAAGAGATTCACTTATATGTATAAATTGACCAGCATGTTGTAGGATCGGAAAAGATCATAGACGTCAAATGTTACACGTGCTATTATTTAACAGAAACTGTTTTATGATTTTAGGATGACGTGTCGAAGATAAATAGATAACGACTGGTTCATAAGCACTGCAGAGCTACAGAACCTTCAAGATTAGAAACTTAGCAGTTTTATTAAAAACTATACAAAATCTGAAGTTACAAATTTGTTCCATTTTATATTACTCCTGTATAACAGTTCGGCAGAATGTATGTACCTACTATCGAATGCAAAAGTTCTGACCCCTGAGTGAATGCGCATAGCAAAAAAAACTAACAGATCAAATTAATTCAAACAAAAGCAGTTAGGCAGACAATTATTTTTGTATAAAGTAGTAAATTTGAAAAATTATCTAATTTTAGGTTTTATAATTTTCGCAAATTATGTTACAAAAAGTCTGGTTTTTGGGAATTTTGACGTATCTTTAATAATTTATATTTCAATAACTACTCGACAGAATTGAATATAATTTTATATTTAAGCTAATAGTGCTGTATGTGAGGGAAAATTCTGTAATTTGATACCTGTATTATTTCTCAAGTTATTCTATAAAATAGAGGGTAATGCATTCTGGTGTTCTGGTGCCCCAATCAAAAATATTTTTTACAAAATATAGTATTTTTTAATAAAACACAAATACGTTAAGAAATTTTGAAAATATTAATTAATTCGTGAATATTTTCAAAATACTTTTTAATTTTCAAAATTTCTGCATTCAATTAACGAATTCAATCATGTCGAGTAGTTATTGAAATATTAATTATTAAAAATCCGACTTTTTGTGATAATTCGCAAAAATTCAAAAACCCTTTAATCAGATACTTTTACAAATTTAGTATTTTATGCAAAAATAAATTTCTATCTAATTGTTTTTGTTTGAATTAATTTGAGCGGTTCGTTTTTTGCAATGTGCAATCAAACTCAGAGGTCAGAGGTTTGCTTTAGAGGTTTCTAACTCCTGAATATCTTCAGGAGACTGATGAAGTATGACTCTTTTTTGTTTTAGACCGATTTACCAAGATGGTTCGCACTTACATTAGAAAATCGCAAAGTGCCAATGGTTATCCGAAAGAAAACCTTTCTAAAGCAGTAGAGTAAGTAAAAAGTGGACAGCGTGTGGCTTATCAATTAAGCAAAGCGTATAATATTCCCCTAAATACAATGCTGGACCATGTGAAGGGTAGGAAAGGACAAAGATCCAGTTTGTATGGTCGTCTCAGTGCGTCACCTGCAGATCTATGTGGACTCCAATCTTGTCGATAATGTCGCATCTATGGAAAAATATCACTATGGACTTTCCGGGAAGTGATAGAGTTTATGTAGTGATTATGTGAAGCAGAATAGCTTAGAAAACGCATTTAAAGACGGAATTCCGGGTAAAGATTGGTTATTTTCTTTCATGAAAAGACACAATTTATCAGTGAAGAGTCCCTTTATTATTAATAATAATAATTAACTTGAATTAGTGAAAGAACTATTAAATCTTAACATTAAAGATAAGTCACATCTAATTTGGAATCTTGACGAGACAAGTTTCTGTTCGGATCCCAGGAAGACAAGAATAGGTGGCAAGGCAAGTAAGATGACCAGTACCTCTAGTAGGGCAAATACATCTCTTCTTTTTGCCTGTCACGCAAATGGTAATACAGCTATACCACTCATGATTTTTAAAAGAAAGCAGATATGAAGCCATATAGTGCCGGTAGAAGGGAAGGGGATCCAGAAACTTTAAAAACTATTTCCAGAACAATTTTCTAAAAACAATAGGCGACAAAAGGCCCGTCGGCTTTATTTATGATGCTCATGCAACGCATATTTGTTTCAAAGTCATTCAAATGGCAATTGATGCTGGGATCACAATATTCTTCAGCCACTGGACTTGAGCGTCAAGAAATCCATTGAGGACAAATGAGATTAGCATTAGTGTCCTAGCAAAGAACACACATTGGACAAAAACTCCCAAAACCGGGATTTCTCAATAATCTTAGGGCATATATTGTCTGAAACCCCCTAGAGAAGTTAAATTAATAATTTCAGAAAGGGTGGATTATTTCCTTCAAATAACAAAATTATTACAGATAAGTCATTTGACTTGAGTGCTCTGGCTTATTGGAAAGCACACAACTGTCAACATTGTGCTCAACCGGGTTCTTCAAGCGAAAGTTCATTCGATAAACTTATGTTAGACTATATTAGAAAGGGTAATGCAGAAAAACAGAAGAGAAGTAAAATATGTACAGGTTCAGAAATAATCATGGAAGTCTTGGAAAAAATAAAAAAAAAACCCGAAAAGAAAATGACTTCTAGAAAAGTACAAAAACTAGAAGAATCGAAGAAGTTGAAACATCAACATCTGAGGAAGATGAAGAAGCCCTAATATATTCAGAATCAGAAGATGAAGGCTTTGGAACTATAATTGAGAGAGAAAACAAGAATTCGAAGAGGAAGAGAACGTAGATAAAATTGCAAAAAAAGAAAACTGGGTGATCGTTAGATTTACCACAAAGAAAATAAGAAAAACTTATTGATAAAATAACATAAATTAACAATGAGCCTGAAGTTCATTTTGTTAAAACAATATCTCAGAATAAGTGTGGAACAACGTATCTATTTCCTGAAATAGTGAATATCAGTGAAGTTCCACGAAAAGATATTATTTCAGTCTTACCTCAGCCTAAAATAGAACGTCGAGGTAACTTCAGTTTTGTGTAGCCTTTGCTGCTAACTACAATCTCCAGAGATTATTTTGACTTACCTAATATAGTCCAACTAATTTAGGATTATCGTTCCAAAAAATCCCAACCTTTTAAACAACATATTAAAAATCGAGAGTGTGATCGCGCCGGCGTTAAAAGATATTAAAGGTCTAATATCAAAATTTCGGTGGCAAATATCTCACTTCCTATGGCTTGTAGAACAATTAAGTTAGTAAGAATATAACTTTTTTTTGTCGGAAATTGAATTATCTTTTATTTTTATCCGAATCTTAATTGACCTCCGAGCCATAGGAAGTGAGATATTCGCAAAGAAACGAATGTTTTGACCTTTGACCTTTAATATCTTTTAACGCTGGCGCGATCTCACATGCGATTTTTTATATATATATTTCGAAATGACAAAATAAAGCGATAAAACAAAAAATAATTGTGATTTTTTTGGAAGAGAAACCATATTAACAGGTATGCCTAAAGTAATTGGACTAATAGGTATAGGCATTGTCTGCTTTTGTTTATCTTTATACTTACTTTTCCATGAAATAAGTCATAAATGAGCCAGTATTGAGCCTTCATAACAACAAATTCTGTTGCAATGCATATTTTATCTTAACCTAAATGCAAATATATCTTTAGGAAATTTGATCTGTATTTGCCCCACCTTACCCTACACCATAAGAGACTATAGGTGAATGGGTAATTTGTAGAATTAGGTCACTGGAAGATCAAGTCATTGACGTTTACGAACAAGGCGAAAAGACGACAGTTTCTTTGAAAGAAGTTCGTTTAAAAAGTTAAAAAATAACAACTTGCTTTTCTGAAATAGTAATTGCGTTTTCTTTTGCAGCCCTTTTTTACTTGTTAGTTATTTTTTACTACTGTAACTATACAGTTGAGTTGGTTTTAATCGAAGTATCTACTTCTGCGCTTTAAATTTTTGGTAATTTTAGTTATGGCATTAACGGTTACTATTTTTATCATGGTACAACAAAATTGGACTTAAAAAAATTCCCAGGTTTTAATACACTGTTTCTAGAGGTTTTAAGATGCAAACCATGAATCTGCTATTTTTGTTCTTCGGTACAAGAACTGGCATTGTCGCAGCTTATTACCTGGTTACAGAACTCGTTACCCAGTTGTTAAAAACAGGCTAGTTTTAGCATTTACCATCAGATAACAACATTTATTATCTAGTAGTGATTAAACCTGTTTTGGCGCAATTTTTGTTCTTCGGTAACAAGAGCTGGCTGGCATTGCCGCAGCTTATTACCTGGTTACCGTTAACTCGTTACCCAGCTGTTAAAAATAGGCGGGATTTAGCCTTTACCAGGTAACAAGATTCCGGCAAAGAGAACCGCCAACTTATTACTTTTATATTTTACTTTTAGATTTAGTCGCATCTTATTACCTGGTTGCAGAGATCATTACCCAGTAGTTAGGAATACGCGAGTTTTAGCATTTACCAGGTAGATAGATAGCTAGATAGGCATGGGTAATAGCTCCGTAATGAATCCGGACTTAATCTGCAATCACCCATCACAAAGAGCTGATGGCACTATAGTCCAGTCAAATTAGAAAAAATAGGGGAAAGTTGAGGGAAGTCCGTGAATTTTTGCATAGTCCTTCCTGGAGGACTGTTAAATAACCCCTTAAAAGTTATCGTCTGTAGGTGGCGAGCTCGAGGAGATAATGAGGGTAAACCCGCCCCCTAACGGCTAAGTTTCCGAGGAAAACGACAAAAGCCGTTAGGGGGCGTCGTTTACCCTCATTATCTCTTCGAGCTCGCCACCTACAGACGGTGACTTTTAGGGGGATATTTAACAGCCCTCCAGGAAGGCCTATGCAAAAATTCACGGACTTCCCTCAACTTTCCGCTATTCATGAAAATTTGTTCTAAATTGACTGGACTACTAGGCCAGTTCAGATGAACGAGAGTTATACATACCCCGCCAGTTATTTTTATCTATCGTTAAGTCAAGTCGAGGTACACTACTTATTATACGAGGGATGTTTGGTAACGATTGAGCCTGACATACAAGGAGTATTTTTTTTATTTTTGATGCTGTAATAGATTTGCATATATTTTGATTCGTCATATATGTTTTTTTATAAAGATCAAGGCAATATGTATCCATAGTATACAATAGACAAGTGAATGCGGCCTCGTCAGATAAAAGTGAAATGTTATCGAAATTTGAATATCGCGCTGTTGCTAAATATTTAGTGCAAAAGGAGCTAAGGATATTTTTGAAGATTTGTCAGAAAGTTATCTTGTCTCTGCACCATCATATGCTACGGTTAAACGTTGGGGTCGTCCATTCCAGCAAGGGCGAGAGTCCATTTAAGACGATGACCACGCTAGAAGGCCAGTTAGTGCAGTCACAGAAGAAACTGTGAAAAAGTAGAAGACCTGGTACTTCAAGATCGCAATGTTCTGGTTAGTGAGGTAGCAGAGACAGTGAAGATTAGTTTAGAACGCTTACATGAAATTATTCACCATTTACAAATGTCTAAGGTAAGTTCACGCTGGGTACCTAAAATGTTTACACTTTTCGATAGCAGAACCGTATTCAATGTTCGCAGCACTTCTTTGGTCTAAGCGCGTACAATTTTGATGAAATTATTCGGTGCATAATAACCGTCGATGAAACCTGGATCTACGAATACAATCCAGACTCGAAACTTGAATCGATGCAATATGTAGCAAAAGGAGAACTTGCAGCACTAAAATCTAAGAGTTTAACGGTGCAGGCAAAGCTAACGGCTAATATTTTGGGGTATCCAGGTGTTCTCCTAATCGATTATATCCCGAAAAGATCCACAATGAGTACTGTTTATTATGCAACTTTGAACTTTAAACTCCGAAGAATAGTTCTGGAAAAACGAAGAGATAAATCTCGACGGGGTATATTGTTCCTGCAAGACAATGCGTCGAGTCGTACCACTAGAATTTCCAAGCAAGCTGTGATCGATGTAGGATTTCAGGAAAGCGAACACCCGCCTTCTAGCTCTGACTTGACTCCAAGTGATTTTTGCTTTTTTTCAATTTGAAAAAAAAATCTTCGTGGAAAGAGGTTTATATCCGAAGAGGAGATTGTGTCGGCTGTAAATCAGCATTTTATGGGCACCTTTCGATTAATTTTTTAGTGGTTTAAAATTGTTATACATTCGTTGTCAAAAGTGCATTAATGTTCGAGGAGATTATGTTAAAAAACAAATATATTATTTGAATCAAAAACGTTTTTCTTATGCCTTAGGCTCAATCAAATGCATTATCAAACATCCCTTTAGTACAAAACACTATACAAATAATAGCCAAATTTAGGTACTGTGGTGATTTAGCATGCCTTGATTTAGTATCCAAGGCAACAGATATAAACATAGTCAGATATGAATTCATAAATAAACCAGTCAAATATTAATTCTCTCCTCTTCAACATTATAAGAATAAAGCTCTCAATGAACAATTAGTCTTTTATTAAATCCAAATCTCAACGTAGTACAGCAAATCCTACATGTGGTGACCCCGACTCAAAACTTGCTGCCAAAAAAACCTCAACGTAGTACAACAAATGCATGTGGTGACCCCGACGTGATACCTACAACTTAAAACTTCCTGCCAAAAAACTTCAACGTAGTATAACAAATACTATATGTTTTTTATTGTTTGTTTATTATTTTATCGCATGTAGTATTTAAAAGCGTAAAAGCTTTACTCAGGCGCGTGCTGGCCCACCCAAAGATTATATGGCCCACCGAGATACCAGGAGTTTCCCGATGGGCTTTTATAAAGTTGCCTCGAAGGGCTCTACGACAGGGCAGTAGTCAGCCGTTGACTGCAGACAGGGCAGGTAATTTTCATGGAAGGGTAAAGAAAATCCGAGTTAAGATGGATGGAAATTTTATTATTAACAGATCACCTTCCGCCTTCCGGAAATATTTATTGAAAATTTTATTTTGCTAGGCAGGGGAAATGTTTATCCCTGGAAATTCCGAATTCTGCAGTTTTAGCACTGGCGCAAAAATACTCGTGTGTTCTCTTTGCTAGACTATACTATGCTAGAAAAAGTTGCCTTTCGAAACGATTTATTTGAAATTTTATTTTGCTGCGCTGTAGAAACGCTTAGCAAGTTTTAGTGATAGCACCTAAATGTGCTCCCTTTGTGCAGCACTGTGCTGGAAAAATATTTCATTGTGCTACTTTCCAAAACAATTTATTTCAAATTTTATTTTTTAGGCTGTGGAAACGCCTAGCCTACCAAATTTCGAGTCTTAGAGTTTTAGTACTGCCATGTTAATGCGCTTGCTTTGTGCTGGAAACATTTTTCATTGTGCTGCATTCCGAAACGATTTATTTTGAATTTTGTTTTCCTGCCCGTGAGCAAGCGAGTCGATATTATTTTAACGAAAACGGTGCTATTTCAAACTGTTGCGAAATTCGTCGATCTGGCCGATTTACAAGCAAAATACCATATACAGGGTGTTTTTTAAATAATGGTTTTTGGCTTAATGGGTACCATATAAATAAAGGAAGAAAGCAAAAATGCATAAAATTCCGCACTATCTCAAAAATAAATTTTCACTAAAAATTGTTGGGTACCCGGAAAATTAAGCAAACTGAAAACGGCCCTGGTGTCTGGAGGAGGTATTATTTCTATGCTGATCATTCATTTAATTTATTTCAAACAAAAAGATGTTTACAATTTAAACTGTTTATAGGTAGTAATAAATACATACATGTGTCAGCAAGTGACAAGTTTGCAAGTTGCAAGTTTGACAGCACCTAAATAAATAGGTTTTTTTGTTATTGTTACAACTACTGCATTTCCGTATTAGGTTGCAAATCGTTATTCTTATTAATGATAATGAATTTGAATTGTATTTAATCTCGGACATCGTTAGAAATAATAAATAAAAACCCGTACGACTCGTATACTTATAATTTTTTAATTTTCCCTGAAGTTCGTCCAGAAATGGCAAGAAAGTCCAGAGGCAGGACTTCGCCCTGCCTCGCCCTGTGTTGAAAAACGCAAAGCATTTAAAAGACACCTTTCAGTCGTATTACTACATATCAGTTATTATTATTTTTTTGAATTATTTTTTGTTGTATTTTTTGCTTTATATTTTTACATTTACGTTTCACGTTTAGTTGAATAATCAAATAATGTTGACTATACAGTGCTATTTATTTACCATGCAATATTTATGTAAAGCGTATAATAGATCATGCTGTCCAATTGGTTGTCTATATGTGCATAATGGTTTGACTCAATTATTTTCAAACGCAACATTAGGAAATGCACGTATTGCAACGTAATTTAATAGCGCTGTATATGTATTTAGTACCTAACAAGCTTTATTAAAATGGTTAGTTTAAAATGTCTAATAATTAATCTAAATAAATAAATTATCCTTAAAGAATTAACCAAAATGGGGCCCTCTAAGGAAATATTTTCCCGGGCCCTAAAATTGACCCAGCATGCGCCTGGCTTTACTCTTATAATGTTGGAGAGGAGAGAATTAATGTTTGACTGGTTTATTTATGAATTCATATCTGACTCTGTTTATATCTGTTGCCTTTGATAGTAAAACAAGGCATGCTAAATCACTACAGTGAACTGGAAAGAAAACAAAAACCTGGAAAGAAGCATCAAAGGATAGCCAAAATGGCGCTAAATCGCCAAAACTATCAATCCTGTTGATGTGTTGTATGCATGCTATTCTTCTATTGATTTGCATTCGTAAGGTGGAAATCACTTCGTGAACAAACCAGTTTGATGTGTTGGCTGCATGACACGCGAATGACATCGAAACAACAGTATTTGACTTGACCTGAAAAAGCAGATTCGTGATCTTCACACTAAAAAGCTCTAGAAAAACTAAATGGATTTTCTTGTGTTGTACCAAAGAGTAGTATATTATAAGAGGCGAAACTTCGCGCGGCGTATTTGATCTCTCGTCATCAGTTTCAATGACCTTGGAACGCTTGGTCCTTTAACTTGGATCAGCAGAAATGCGCGCCAAAGGACTAGGCACCACTTAAATGGAAATATAAGGACCAGTCGATTTTGTTGATTTTTATACCATTGGAAAGATAATGAAAAAACGAAAAATTCATATCATTGGCCCAACACGGAGAAATTCCTAGCAAAGCCGCAATTCGGGATTTTAGAGTAATATAATTCCCATTTAAAATGCATTGCTGTCAATCAATTCATCTCAACAATAGAATCTGATACTAACCCTGTCAGTGGCTCTAAAACTTCTTAAAATTTTGAATGTAACAATATAAGGTTTTAGTAAGTTTTGTTTTCTCAAGTTGCACATACTTAAAGATTTCAAAATTTGATTGACATTGGTTTGACAATTTATTCTAACCTTCTTGGAATAAATATTCAAAAATAAATAGGGTTTCTTGAAATAAATACACATGAAAAATATCGAATAATAATTTTATTGGGGCAGGAACAAGAGGCAATTTTAAATATTACATCAAAAAATAAAAAGAAACTTCTAATTTTACTAAACCTGCAAGCATAATTTCAGTAAGTACTGATTTCATGTAATATAGCTGTACATGCTTTTATTCTATGGGATATGTACGCTTCTTAAATTAAGAGTTATCAAGGAAAAACTGCAATTTTCATAAAAAGAAACCACACTTTACTTATTCAAATGATTTATTTCCTTATGCTAAACAAGATTTAGATTATCAAATGGGAAAAACTACGTTGTATCGTTCTATAAAATACCCAAATGTAAGCAGATTGTATTAACAGTTGTTCTTTTTAGAACAACTACATATTAAAACATAAAAATAAAATTTTAAAAACTATTTAGGTACAGTATTTATTAAGTATTGAAACAATAATTTTTTACACATTTAGATGAAAGTGGGATACATTAAAATGGTAGCCAACATTGAACGTGGCTGCATACCACAGATTTAGAAGCAAAATCCTTCTAAAATTAAAAATGAGGGTAAAAGATTTACAGCTTTGCAAAAGTTGATTTTAAACTAAGTATTTGTGTATGCTATTTATTTCATTGTAGCTTTTGTATGAACTATTATTATATCATCATTATGTAACCAACTAGTTACATAGCCGTTCTGTATCTTCACATCGTCTTCTATTCTGATGTGGTGTTCTTAATAAAGCTGCATCGTTATTTTTATAATCAGAAAAATACAGTCTGTGAACGTCTAAAATATATCCATCAGGTGCGACGACTAATACAGGTTTCAGCATATAGTAGCCCTTGTGAAAACAATAAGATGTGCTGAATTGATCGACGATATTTTGGGGAACATGTCTTTTCATGCAGAACCCATTTCTGGAAATAAAGAAGGTCCTCCTTGTAAGAGTAAACTTCCAATCTTACTTCAAAGAGCGCTTCCCGAGTAATTTTTGCCTATTGTATATAAAATATTTATTTCGTCTTTGAACTATGCAGTTGAATTTGAGATTGTCTTCATCACCTACATCCACATCAATGGTTTGCACTATACTTAAGTGTGTGGCAATTTGCATAAATAATAAAACGTCATCATTTCTGTCCATATCTCTGGGTTGTAATCCATTGTTTAACCGATGTTTGGTTGCAAGTTGTTGATATTCTAGATAAATATCTAAATTACTGAAACGTTGAAATTCTTTTGGACGTCCTTCTCGTTCACAAACGTAATACTGCATCTTACAAAACTTGTATTAAATAGAATGAGTTAAAAATGGATATTGTCGATTTTCAACAGCACTACTAGCATACAATTCAATAATTTTGACAATAATGCCATTAGCAGAAAAATGATTTATTTAAATCATTGGTTTCTAAAATAGTTGTAATATTATTATACGCAAATACCTTTCCGTATGCAATATTTTTATATCTTCAATTGATTTAAATTCACTTACATTCTGCTTAATACAAAAACTAAAAAGAAAAAGAAAATACACAAATTGTAGTTTAAAATCTACTTTTTACAATAGACAATTACAAAAACTGCATGTTTGTATAAGTAAATACCTACCTGATTTCTATTTAGGCTTTATTCGATTTCTTTCATGAGAATTTACTTCAAGAAAGGCTATTTATTTTTGAATATTTATTCAAAAAAGGTTAGAATAAATTGTCAAACCAATGTCAATCAAATTTTGAAATATTTAAGTATGTGCAACTTGAGAAAACGAAACTTACTAAAACCTTATATTGTTACATTCAAAATTTTAAAAAGTTTTAGAGCCACTGACAGGGTTAGTATCAGATTCTATTGTTGAGACGAATTGATTGACAGCAATGCATTTTAAATGGGAATTATGTTGCTCTAAAATCCCGAATTGCGGCTTTCCTATGAATTTCTCCGTGTTGGGCCAATGATATGAATTTTTCGTTTTTTCATTATCTATCCAATGGTATAAAAATCAACAAAATCGACTGGTCCTTAGATTTCCATTTAAGTGGTGCCTAGTCCTTTATAGTATATTAAGTATCGAGAACAGTAAGGACAGTTTACCGATCGACGACAATGTTTGGCGATTGTCGCCAATATTGGAGGAGATCGGTAAACTCCTTACTGTTTGAGATGCTTATACTATTTTTTGTACGACCATTATGAATACAAATATATTAACTAAGGAAATATCCCAAAGATGGTAAAAAAATAGATTCAAGATAATTTATTTTTGCCCTGTATATCCACCAACCATTAAGTAGGTTTTGTCGTTACCATGGATACGTTTGTAATTTGATTTTTGAATGTCACGATATTTTTGTCGTTTCAACATAAATAAATAGATAGCATCCGTTGTTATTATTATTTATTGGGTATTTTTTCACAGCAAACTTTTTTCACAGCAAATAGTTCAATAATTATTTAGAAAATAATGATTTTTTTACGAAAGAGACCTCTAAAGATGATGCATTTATTTTATAAATTACATATAATTTACTTACCGTTCTGTTTTTGACAGAACTGAACGGTAAGTAATTACTTACCGACGCTTTGTTGCTTAGTAACCAGTAAACATAACCTACTGTTCTAAAACCAAGTTTGGTAAACAATCCAAAATAGCAGGGCCGTACAAAAAATATTTACCACGCCTGAACTCAACCAGCTAACGTCCAGGGTTGTTAATTTCGTATGTATACTAGTTAGGCAGTATATAAGGGATGATTTTAATAAAACTATACACCAATTGTTGTCTTTATTCAATTTAATTGAAATCTTTATTGTATATAAAGTTTTACAAACATAAAAAGCTTATTACAAGTGATTGGTAGATACATACAGTGTGTTTTTTGTAAACGATAATATAGGAAATCCAATGGAATTTTATCATTTTCCTCCTAAGTTTGTACCCTTGCAAATGTAAGTAGAAATTCTGGTATCAATCGAAAGAAGAATTCATTTTACGTCAAAAAAATATTAAACTTTATGAAGAAAACCAAAATCGATTTAGAAAAAGACTTAAATAGCTTATGGATTTATTGCTTTTTGTAATAAGCTATTAAAAAAAAGCTGCAAGCTGAACGCCGATTGGTGTAGCGGTTAACGCTTCAGATTTCTAATCAAAAATCGCGAGTTCAAACCCCATCATCGTATACTTTTTTTTTAATTGTATCGCTTACTAATTATTATTTTTAGTACTTTATTACAACGATTATTAGTTTTATGCCCTTTTTTCATTTGCCTTTTTGATGGGTAGTTAAAATTGTACAAAAAATAACGGTAAACCCCCGTAGCAAAAATATCTAACAATAAAAAAAATTAATAATCGTTGTAATAAAGTTCTCAAAATAATAATTAGTAAGCAATACAATTAAAAAAAAAGTATACGGTGACGGGGTTTGAACTCGCGATTTTTGATTAGGAATCTGAAGCGTTAACCGCTACACCAATCGGCGTTGAGCATCCAGCTTTTTTTAATAACTTATTACCAAAAGCAGTAAATCAATAAGCTTTTTAAGTCTTTTTCTAAATCGATTTTGGTTTTCTTCATAAAGTTTAATATTTTTTTGACGTAAAATGAATTCTTCTTTCGATTGATACCAAAATGTCTACTTACGTTTGCAAGGGTACAAACTTACGAGGAAAATGATAAAATTCCATTGAATTTCCTATATTATCGTTTACAAAAAACACACTGTATATGGTATTCTCTCTCAACAATATAAAATATTTAATAATCAACTAATGATAACATTTCGCATGAATTGCAGTTCATTATACAATGATATTTAGTATGTATTTAGTATACAAACTATAAATTACTTATTGAATGGGTTTTCACCAGTGTGAAAACACATGTCTTTTAAACAGTAAACATTTATAATCACATAGATTACACTCAAATGGTTCTCACCAAAACATGTGTGTTTTAACACTTTGAGTAACTTTTGAAAACATTTGTAGTAACACAAATTACACTCAAATGGTTTCTCGCCATTATGAGTTAACAGGTGTGTTTTAAGATTAGATTACATCTATTTTTGAGGGTAAAGAATTAAAGAAATAATCTTAAACTAAATAACACAATACTTAGTCTTTTGGAAATCGAAAGAAGTGAATGTCGTTGTTATTGCAATAAAATGTATTCCTACAGTTCTTGTAAACACCCGCGGTGTTTACGTTTTTCACCATTCATGTTTTGGTTCAACTATATTGTTTGTATTGCAATTGTTTGTTTATTTAACTCTCATGATCACCAAAAAAACACACTACACTTTAACTGTTTGTCGCAATATGGAATAACGAATTGACTTGACAGGTATAAAAGAATGAAAATAAGCATCCATCATTGACATTTCTGTGCTCCCGTCCAATGGCATCGCAACAAATTAAGAGCGAGCCGAAAGTAACCGAGAATCGGCGATGGGCCCTTTAAAGTGGTTTTGCTATTCTATCTCTCTCGGAATTGAGGTTTCTCTAACAACTTTTGCCTCTTATAATATCTACTCTTTGGTTGTACCGTGATTATTAAAATAATGCTGATTTTGTTATTTCGTTGTATCGCATTTTATGTTTAGATCTTTCTTCTTACTTGTTGTTAAGCTTTCAGCTATCTGAAAAACTTGTGGTGGTGGTTGCATTTTGCATTATGTTTTGTACAACTAATTGTTAGCCGAACCCCTCAATTTAAGTTAAATTTTTGTTTAATTTTTGGAAACCGTTTTACTGATATGAATTTAAATATAACAGGTTTTGATTCTCTTTTAAATAGATCGATCGGATTAGTCATAAATTCATAAGTTTCCAAAAGCTGTTACGAAAAGAAAATAAAGTAAGCACTCACAATTACTAGTGACTGAAAACCATTTAAAAACTGATTAAATATTTCAATAATCTTGTATTGTAAATGGAACACCACTTCTTTCTTCACAGACGATAAAGAACTAGATACTATGAAATTACTCTCAAGTGGTAGCAAGACAGGTAGATAGATCTACCGCTGCGATAATTAGTGATTAAGTTTGCGGTTTGATGATTCAGAAATAATATAATTAATTTTCAATTTTAAGCTATTTATAGCACAAAAGGATCATCTTTAAAATAATAAAATGGTAAAAACAGTAACGAATACGTAATAACAGTATTTTTCCCATAATTACAAACATTATTTACACCGTAAGTTGTACTTATACACAGACGAGGAGCACTGCGGTGCATCATCATTAAGAAGTCGACATTTTACTTAATAACAATGTTATTCCCTTCTGCATCAGTGTTTTTAACCTTATTAGTATCAACATAAAGTATAATGTTCTCACGACAAAAACCAGCACGCACTAATTTAAATCTCTTAATAATTGTAATTACTATTAACGTTATTTTAATTCTTGTTGCCTTTCTTACTTATTATAGATAGCCCTAGGAAATAGAAATTCTTTTTCGTATTTGTTTTCGCTATATCGTTTGATCTCTTTGAAAAGTACAGAATTCGTATAGAATGTAAATTTTAACCTAAATCAAAACAAATAAGAATATTTTAATACCAATATTTTCCAATCTAAAGGAAAAAGCTTTTTCGAACAAACAAACAGAAACCATAAAAAGGGTAACAGTAAAATACGAACAAGCAAAATTATAATATATACATCTGGAGTTTGTTGGAGTCTCTCGAAGAGAAATGGAATCATAAAGGATAAAGGCTAACAAAAAGTAAATCTCGAAATGCATAAAAAATTTACATGGGTTTTTGTATACTTTAAGATCAAATCCAGAAATCCATTAAAACGTAAAAAATTCATGTAAAAATGCATAACTAAAAAAAATAAAAAGTTTTTTCATTAATGTTTGTTTTGGTTATAGAATTTGAGATTGATAAAAAAATAAGGTAAACTGCCAGCTTTCCTATAAGTAAAAAGTAAGTAAATCATTAAAAGGTAAATAACCTTGCATAAATATAAAGCTGATGAAAATGTAAAAAATGACTTTAAACAAGGTAATGATAGATGCGGATAATGAAAGACCTTAAAAGATTACAGAAATGATTAGTAAATGTTGCTCAACACGCGATTCCTACTATAGTTTATTTGATAGAAATGATGAACAATTTCAAGTTAATTACTGTATCCCATGAGAAGTTTGCAAAATTAGTTTTTGTTTTACTTTTTTCTTATTGTGAAACTAAGCTTACGTTTTAACATCAACACTGGTTATGAGAAATTAAATTAAAAATACTACATGATTTCGAATGGAATATAATACCTAATATTATACGTACCAATGTTTTTAAAGTACGTATATATTGTAATAATTTTCCATCATAATAATATTCTTCTTCTTCTTCTTCTTCCTTTCACTCTCATAGTGGAGCATAGGGCGTCGGTTGACGTTTCTTTGGCGTTGTAGTTGATGATAGGGCCGCCAGTCCTATGCATCTTGAGTTGCACTTTCCATGCTATTCACTAATTGTTTCCATCTTTCCTTGTCTCTTGCTATTTGTTTTGCTTGTCTCCAGGTTAACTTTGCATTTCTTAGTTCTCTATTTACCATTCTCTTCCAAGTCTCTTTAGGTCTTCCTACTTTCCTCTTCCCAGGTATTTTGTAATCCAGAGCTTGCCTTGTTATGCTGTTTTGCGTTTTTCTTAGGGTATGTCCAATCCATCTCCATTTTCTTCTTTTTATAACTTTTCCAATTTCTTCTTCCCCTGTCATTTTCCATAGGACATTGTTGGATATTCTTTCTGGATTAGATTTTACTAAATAGATTTTACTAAATTGTTTACTAAAATCTATAATAATATTAATAAGAATTAATTGTCTCAGTTGTTGAAGTTGTCATCATAAATTCTTACTGTTGCCCAATAAAGAAACGTTAATAATTGCTAATGGAACATTTATAAAGAATTTACTATAAAACGGTTCAAGTTTGAGTTGATGTTATTAATTTTATTAAGTACAGAAAAAGATTTAGTTAAGGGATGCATTTTGGGTTGATAGGATTTTCACTTGCAGTTACATCTGAAAGAAAAAAATGTATTAGTTTAGTAAAATTATAAAACATTACATATCTCATTGACAATAATATAACAATACAAAAATAGCCATGACTACAGTTATTAAGAAATTAATACCTGTGTTGAAATGCAGTTACATGATTGACAATAATCACGATATTAAAATAATGACCAAAGACAAGCTATTGTGAATTGAAAGATAAACAACAGTAAAATATGAAAAATAATTGCAATAAAATAATGGGTAGTTACCAAGAGGGAAATTAGGTAAATGAGAAAATGGAAATTTTTTACTTAAAAAAATGCTTGTAAAATTTATTTTTTCCAGTAAAGAAATGCTTAAAAAGCAAGAATAATATAATTTTAATAGTTTATCAAGTGCAAAAAGGCGTATATTTATTTCAACTATAAGAAAAAGAAACTTTGGAAAAAGAAAAATTAAACTTAACAGTAGACAAGAGAGCAGTAAAGGTGAAGTTCCATTCAACTAGACCTGCCTGACCCGAAGAAACCAACATCCGAAAAAAAATAAAATTTATTCTAGAACGTTGTTCAAAAAGTCGCGTAAAAAAATAATTTAATTAGGTGCGATTTACCTCAACGTTTTAGCTTTGGCTAAGCATCCAACCCTGAGGGGGGTTCCAGAGTCCAGAAGCAGTAGGCAGATTCCTGCGTGGCGATTTTCCAGACAGTATGCTGAAAAAGGTGAATCAAAATACAAGGTTTGTGACAAATATAAAAAGTGTCAATAAAAGCATAGCTAGTGCTCTTCTGAAGAAAGAGAAAAAGTGAGATCAGTTTAGTTAACCCTCAAGTACTATTGTGTTTTCAAGTAACGTATGTACTATCATGAGATGTTTGAACACCCCACTCTTTATAGTGAGTTTGTTTTGTGATAATAGATGTTTTTGTTTTTAGGTAATAAAACAAGTCTTTAGCTTACTACTGACATTAAAAAAGAAAAGATTCTATTAGAAATGAAAAAGAAAATTCAAGACACATAAAAGTATACTCTTTTTTATAAAAATACATGTGTGCATAAAAAAATATGTTTGAAACTAAAAATACGCTTTTTGTGGACTAATTTTTTGTTGGATGGTGCCCGAAGGTGTGACTTCATTAACGAAAGATTAACTTAAGAAAAATGGCGTTATCATCGCATATAAAAATTGTCTGTTGAAATGTTTGGGCGTTTCATCGACTTAGACCTATTGTTTTTCAAAAACTGTAAAAACCAGCAGATCGTGATTTGTAACATGTTAAAGGCTTTATTCTTGTAAAAGAAGAAGCTGAAGAGCACGAGTATGATAATTTAGAAAATATTAAGCAAAACATTGTGCCTGGGGTGCCGAAACACCCCACGATAGTACTTCAGGGGTAACGTTAAAAGAACTCACCATAATTCCACCATAAGCCACATAACCTAAAAATAATAAAAGTTAATTATAATTTTCAAATATTAAAATATAAATCAAAACTTACTTGATCGAGTAATCACAGTTGTGCCATTCACATTTAAGAGACCTGAGATATACATTGTACAGCATTTGGCAAGAAGGAGGGATATAGCAATGCCTCTATTTGTAAATAATTTAATAAACAACTTTATTGATAGTTCTATTTTACTCGAACTCATTAATTTTAGAATACCAATAATGCATCTTAGACAAACAACAATGAACTTATTTCAGGTACCAATGATAATTACCCCCTTAAGCCATGTGCAATTAACTGCCAATAGAATACTGGAGGTTTCAGATATTTTTCATGATTCAAAAAAAACAATAATTAATAAATGTTGTTTACATTAACTACTACCGTTACCTGTTTGCATGATTGTATTAACGTACTATTTTGTTTTCCTGTTATTTATAGTATATGTAGTTTTTTTTAAATTGTTGTACACTGTGTAATTTACTCTAATGTATTAATAGTATCATTTTTATATATTATCAATTACATGTAAGGGGCAGCAATGCCGTTTGTATTTTGATCAATAAACCTATTATTATTATTATTATTCTATGTAGGTACAGACCAATGAAGAAAATAAAATTTTCTATTAATATTAAAAGTCTACAACATTACAATATAGATAGTTTAAATTTAAGATAAAGGTTAATTTTTAATTAATCTTTCACATTAAATAATATTCTTTTATGCTAACCCATATATTACACCGACTGGCAATTACATTCAGGCCTCCCGCTCTACCAAGTGAGCTATCAGACGACGTAAAAAAGAATGACAATTTTGTTATACGAACTATACAAATATACAAAGTAAATTAACTATAATTGCTTCATCAAGTTTAATAGATCGGCAGTTCGTCGACAACACATCAAGTATCAAAGCTTGACAATTAAGTGGAAAATTAATTTTCTTATACGATTATTTATAATAAAAAATCTAGATTAGCTTTGATAGTTGATGTGTCGACGAACTGTCGATTTATTAAACTTGATGAAGCAATTATATCTAGTTCACTGTGTATATTTGCAGTTATCTAGTTCGTATAAAAAATTGCCATTTTTCTGTAAACCACTTAGTAGAGATGCCATCCGGTGTAACGTGTTGAAAATTTGGATATATACTGCCTGAAAATAATCCTTCTACGGCCCTGTATAATATCGAGTATTCTGGGTAGGTTAGGTTTGAATTCAATTCCCACGCTAAACTGGCGCAGCTGCAGGATAATACAACTTCAAAGTTGCAAACAGGGAAATTAAAATAGTGTTTATCTCGCTTCATACGTTCAAAATACTGCCTGAAAACAAAAATTCATGGTAACCCCGCAATTAATAACGATATCAGACTTCGTTGCGGCTAAAAAGGCCACATTCGAACGATATTTAGATAATTTGTGTCCGTTTTAAGTTCAAATTTTGTTTTTCGACCAACTTCTTCGATGAAATGCTATAAAACTTTTCAGATAAAAACGCTTAGATTTTTTATATACAGATTTTTGATATTCAACCCATCAGACAGAAAACACATTTTATTACCATTGATAATATTTACGACGTGAGTCTATCTCCTAAAAAATCCTTGTAAATGTTATTTGTAGTATTTTACAATTGGTGAGGAATAATATTTTAACGCTGATAGGATCGTGTAAAATTACCTTTCTCGAAAACTTTAGAAACAGGATGTCAAGTGGCATTTTTAAAACATATATAATATAGAATATAGTCCAAACAGGACTGCAGAGAGCTTCTCGGGGGCGCATAACCCTATACCTGCATCACCCTGTATATCCGAATATTATGTCAAAAGTTCGGACAAAACTGACCTGTTCTTGGAATTTTCCCAAAAATCAATACTTTCCCTTTTATCGAATTTATTCCTTACTTTTGACACGCACTGTATATTATTTATAAGTCACTACTATTTATATCCTAAACCTTTGCTGATTTTCAAGAGATTTCGAGAAATTCCATGCAAACTGAAAAATAATGATATTTTTATCTCCTCCATATCTCCGTAACCATTGTTTCAGTACAAAAATGCGTCGAACCATTTTTGTTTGGAATTTAATGTAGATTAATTTTGTACAGAGTTTGCGCTAGACCTCATAGTCTTCGAGACATTTGTGAAAACTGTTGAAACATACCATTTTACTCCCATTTCGTCTACTCCCCCCCCCAAACCCGACGCTCTGGGTCGTGCAACGTTTTATCACTTACTACGAGGAGGGTATAGAACAATTTGGCGCAGGGTAGAACTTTTGCACAGTAACTTATCATAATATAACGGAAAACGGTTCCCGTTGAATCACTTCTGGACTTAACAATTAGATGGGTGGCGCCCAAAATAATAATCCTTATTGAAAATTTCCTAATTCCTGATTGCAATATAAAAAGGTGCTTTGGAAATTAGCAACACACGATCCTGAAAATAATCTGTATAAAAAAGATATCTCACCCGGAGCTATAAAGTTTACAGTAAGTATCTTCATTAACTCGAATTTGTCTTGGAAAAATGTTAAGTAAATACAAATCTACGACATTCCGTTTTGTTTGTGTAATTGTTTAATTTTGTTTAAAAGAAATCAAGTGTGTTGCAATTGACGGTCCAATAGTGGAGTCTTTTTTTTAGAAATCAGAAATTAGAATAAAAAATCTTGAAGGTTGTTCATGGAGAGCAGGAAGCCTGGGTTCGATCCCCCAGTCTATAACGGGAACTTCCTAACCGGCTAACTCGCGGTGTTAATAAAAAGTCCAACTATATTAAAATTTATATCACAAAACATTCACCTAAAGCTCACTGAAGGTTTACGTCCGGCAAACGTCTGCTTTAAGATAACAATCGCCGATTTCTTTAAGAAAACACAAATATTAAACAGTATCAAATTAATATCGAAAATCAAATAATCAAGATAAAAAAGAATATAATAGATCACACGAAATTTAAGTTAAATTAATTCTCAAATAACCCCTATCAATAGAAATAATTAATTAATACCTATGATTTCTGTACAGTTCTTAAAATACTACGTTTAAACATAATCAATGAATTAAATTAATTAAAGAGTTTAACAGAAATGTATATTACTTACGATCTCTGCAGAAAAGGTAATTTAGATTACATCTGGCAACTTCGCCACAAATAGCAAAACAAAGCAAAGTTTATCTTTATTACATAACCTAAAAAATAATAGAAAAGAATGTTTAAAGATGAGTGGAGATTATGTGTGACAAAATATGCTGTGTATTTTGTCTTCTTGCTGTATGTAAAATGGTTTTGATAATACACTTGATCTTTTAGATGCGGCTCCAAAGGGTAGTACTGTGGATAACAATACCCAACATTCCTGAAGGTAACTCTCCAGAAAGGTAGTGAGAGATGTAGGTAACGTAAAAACGTAGCGTAAAGCAAAAGCTAAAAAAAGGCTAGACAGGAATTCTGCATTAATTTAACAGTTTAACAACGTAAACTATGACCTACCGGAATTAGATGATTTCCTCGACTAAAAGAATAGAGGCCCAGAGGGACAACAATTGCTTCTTATTTCATTGCAAGGTGTTTCTACAAAACAAGAAATTGTTAGAGATAACCATAATGAATCAATTAGTTTCTGTGCCTTGGTAAAGTAGCGGTAGGTAAAGTAGTTCGTTTTTAAGACCAACAAGTTGGATTCCTGTGGTTATAAACTATCACCTTCGTGAAACTAACTAAATTACCAGAAACTTATTGTAACAAGAGAGAAACAGAAAGAACCTATTCTTCACACAACAAATGGAATATTCTACAGCATTCGAGAGAATGACGCATCGCACCAAGTATGTAAACCAGACGCGGTTTATCTAGCACCTTCCAGAAATACATAGTAGGTTCTAGCGGCTTCTGGTACGATTATATGAGGGTATAACATCGACTTCGCGGATGAAAGAGGATCAGTCAACAGCCTAGTCATTAACTGTGTATCACGAAATAAATAGTAAATGTGAAGATAAATGTTGTATTAGAAATTCATAGTCTGTAAATAATAGTTTTAATGGTTTATAATCATAGCGTTAATTTATAGTGTATTCATTAGTGTTTGTAAATAAATATTAATTATTAATAGACGATTTAAACAGCACTTGTGTTATTATTTTAAAAAGAACGTTACAGTGGTGTACAGGTGTCGGGTTTTAAAATAAATAAAATCATGTAATAAACAAAGTGCTGTGAGAATAAACTGTTAGTGTTAAAAACAATTACAACTAATAATTAAAATGGCGATGAAATTGTTCAAAGATCTGAAGGTAATAGACTTAAAACGCGAACTGGAAGAACGGGACTTGGTAACAACGGGCCTTAAAAGCGTGTTAATAAATCGGCTAAGAGAATGGCTTTTGGAACAGAAGGAAGACCCCGAAAATTACCTCTTCGAAATACCTGGACCCGCAATTGATACTAACGTATTGTTAAGTAAAATGGAAGAGAATTCTAGAATGTTAAAAGAAGAACTACTGCAAAAGTCCGAAGAGAATTCTAGAAAGTCTCAAGAAAATTCTAGAATGTTAAAAGAAGAACTACTGGAAAAGTCCGAAGAGAATTCTAGAATGTTAAAAGAAGAACTACTGGAAAAGTCCGAAGAGAATTCTAGAATGTTAAAAGAAGAACTACTGGAAAAGTCTGAAGGAGATTCTAGAACGCTTAAAGAAGATTTACTAGAAAACACAAGATTGCTTAAGGAAGAATTACTAGAAAAGTCTGAAGAAAGTTCTAGAAGGTTTAAAGAAGAATTGCTGGACAATGTCAAAGTGTTCGAAGATAAGGTTTTCGAAGAATTGTTGGAAAATTCCAGCGCGTTAGGACTATTAGAAATTAAATTGGAGAAACAAGATAGGGTAATAAAGATGGTAGAAGAGAAAATAGCCCAAATGCAATTACCACCAACAACTAAGAAAGACGATATGACCAAAATGCTGGAAGATAGAATGAGGCAACTACGGTTTCCCTCAACTTCTGAGTTTAATGAAGTAAAGAAGCAATTTAAAGAAGAAACGGTTCCTGCCGTAGGGATAAAAATAAAACCACCCACGTTCGATGGAAAGATACCTTGGTCCACCTACTACAAACAATTTGAGGCGGCCGCTGGGGCCAACGGATGGACGGGCCAGGAAAAGGCCGTTTCTTTAACTGTGGCTTTGCGTGGAGACGCGTTGAACGTCCTGCAAACAATCCCAGCAGGACAGGAAAATGATTATCAATTGTTAGTGTCTAGATTGGAGATGAGATATGGAGACGCGCATCTTCAACAAGTGTATCACGCGCAAATGAAGAATCGTATCCAGAAGAATGGAGAAAGCCTTCAGGAGTTTGAAGCCGATGTTGCGCGGCTTGTCCGATTGGCGTACCCTACGGCACCCGATTCATTTCTGGGACAACTCGCTGTGCAGACCTTCATTGATGGGTTAAGAGACGGGGAAACACAACAATCATTGAGACTGGCACGACCAAGAACAACTGATGATGCGCTTGCTCATGCCTTAGAATTTGAAGCTGCAAAACAAGCGTCCCGAGGTCACGGGCGTGTTCGGGCCGTTGTGGAAGAAGAAGAAGGTTCTAAAGATCATCTAGAGGAGTTAGTACTGAGAGTTCTTCGGAAGGAAGAAAGCCGTAAGAAGAATCATCAAGAAGTTCGAGGGCCCCGTTGCTGGAACTGCGGCGAACAAGGACATGTGGAACCCCGTTGTCCCAAAATAAGAAAAGTACAACCGTCGGAAAAGTTAAAAGGGGTTGGCAAGAGAGGGCGAACGTTGAAGAAAGATCCCAGAGATCCCCGTCCATGACGTAACATCAAGGAATAGTACCAGCAGTTTGTTCATAGATGGAAAAATTGCGAATCGAATTGTTCCACTACTTATCGATACGGGGGCAACAAAATCCATTATACGCCCTGACGTTCTAAGAACAAGTATGAAGCTGTTACCGACAACTATTCAACTCCGTACGGCTACAGGTGAAGTAATACATACACGCGGAGTGGTAAAGGTGAAGATTGGCATTGGAAGTGAAGAGCGTGATCATGAAGTGCTGGTGGCAGATATCACTGACGACTTCATCTTGGGCATGGACTCCTGAGAAAGTTTGGTTTTACATTGGACTTGAAGGAGGGTGTTTTGAAGGTTGGTAACGAAGAACTTCCGTTGCACCCACGAGAAGATCCTGTCGTAAGGGTTTTGCTGACAGAAGGTGTGATATTGTCGGGTCAAAGCGAGATGGTTGTCGAGGCAGGTTTGGATGGAGATCTTCGGGTAGGATGTGTGCGAATGATGGAGCCTGTTTGTGATAAGAAGATCCATAGTGGCATACTGGTGGGAAAAGCGCTAATCAAGGTTGGAAAGACAGTACCGGTGAGGCTTATGAACGTTAATGTAGATCCGGTGACATTGAAGAAGAGTACCCTTGTGGGACAGTGTGTGCCAGTATTCCGAGTAGCCAGGTGTATGGCTGATGTTCCAAAACCAGCGCCCAAAGACCATGGTGGAAAATTAGTGGGTATGGTTACTAGTTAGTGCGAAGACCTTAACAGAACGGAAGTGAAAGAGGTACAGGGTTTGGTTCACCGATACCAAGATATCTTCGCACTTGACGATAGCCAGAAGGGACGAACAAATATAGTAAAACATAAAATCAATACAGGCAACTCTATGCCTGTCCGTCAGCAGCCGAGGCGTCTACCTCTTGCAAGGCGAGCAGAAGCCGAAAAGATTATTACCGATATGGAAGAACAAGGGGTCATCGAGCCATCCAGCAGTCCATGGGCATCACCGGTGGTCCTGGTCAGTAAGAAGGACGGGTCAACGAGATTTTGTGTGGACTATTGGCAGCTCAATAACGTGACCAAGAAAGACAGCTATCCCTTACCACTCATCGACGACACGTTAGATACCCTGTCTGGTTCACGATGGTTTTCGACTTTGGGCTTGAAGAGTGGTTATTGGCAAGTTGAAATGGAACCTGAAGACCGGGAGAAGACCGCGTTTACTATTGGTTCCGGACTATGGCAGTTTACAGTTATGCCTTTCGGTCTATGTAACGCTCCGGCCACCTTTGAGCGTCTAATGTAGACCATCCTGAGAGGGCTGCCTTGGAAGACCTGCCTGGTATACCTAGATGATGTGATTGTAGTCGGAAAATCATTCAACGAACATTTGAAAAATCTAGAGGAAGTGTTCCGAAGACTACGTGGAGCCAATCTGAAACTGAGTCCGAAAAAGTGCCACATATTCAGAAAGGAAGTGAAATATCTCGGGCACGTCGTATCACAAAATGGAGTGGCAGCCGACCCCGATAAGATTCGTGCAGTTCAAGAGTGGCCAACACCGAAAGATAAACGCCAAGTTCGTAGTTTTCTTGGGTTATGTACCTACTACAGGCGATTCGTTCCTGGGTTTGCCAATATAGCGAAATCTCTGACAAGGTTAACTGAAGATGGGCGCGAGTATGTTTGGAGAGGAGAGTGTGAAACAGCTTTCCAACAGTTGAAGCGTGCCCTGACAACAGCACCAATATTGAGCTATCCACGGACAGAAGGGAAATTCATACTTGACACAGATGCAAGTAATCTGGCCATTGGGGTGTACTTTCTCAGATACAGGATGGACAAGAAAAGGTCATCGGCTATTTTAGTAAGGTTTTGTCGAAAGCCGAAAGGAATTATTGTGTGACCAGAAAAGAACTATTGGCCGTCGTGAAGTCCGTTGAGCACTTCTACAAATACTTGTACGGACGGAAGTTTTTATTGAGGACGGACCATGCAGCGTTGAAATGGCTTCTACAATTCCGTAATCCTGAAGGCCAGGTCGCAAGGTGGATCGAGCGATTACAAGGATACGACTTTGACACAGAACATCGAGCGGGCACTAGTCATCGAAATGCCGATGCTCTTTCAAGAAGACCCTGTCCAACGGATTTCCGTCATTGCTCTAGCTTGGAAGAGAGGGTTTGCCAACTATTAAGAACTATCATCGTCAACGACAATTGGTTGCCGGAAGAATTGCAACGACAGCAGAAGGCTGATCCCGAACTAAAAATGGTACTGGAATGGAAGCGCGTGGGAGAAAGGCCTGCCTGGGAGGCCGTCAGCCCTTTCAACAGAACGCTCAAAGCATATTGGGCCCAATGGGAGTCCTTGAAGGTGGAAGACGATCTCCTGAAGCGAGTACTGGAGAGTGAAGATGGCACCACCATTAGGTCTAAGTTCGTGGTACCAGGAAGCCGAGTGGCTACAGTGTTGCGACATCTCCATGACGGTTCTTCAGGAGGACACTTCGGTGTGAAAAAGACTTTGGAGAAAGTTAGGGGGCGTTTTTATTGGGTCAACTGTAAAGAAGACGTGAAGGAGTGGTGCCGGAAATGTGAACTATGTGCCACTGGTAACGGACCCTTGGGGAAACGAAGAGCACCTATGAGCCAGTACAATGTGGGTAGTCCTCTGGAAAGAATAGCTATAGATATTGCCGGACCATTTCCCGAAACCTACGATGGGAATAAATACATATTAGTGGCAATGGACTACTTTACCAAATGGCCAGAAGCATATGCCCTACCAAACCAGGAAGCTGCGACTGTTGCTGACGTACTAGTCAAAGAGTCTTTCAGTCGCTTCGGAGTGCCCATGGAGCTGTATTCGGATCAAGGCCGCAACTTTGAGTCTGTACTATTTGGAGAAGTCTGTCGATTGTTGGGCATTCGCAAGACTCGGACCACACCGTTACATCTGCAGTCCGATGGAATGGTAGAACGCATGAATCGGACAATGGGCAAATATTTGCCCAAGGTCTTCTCCGATCATCAACGAGACTGGGACCAATACCTGCATCTGTTCCTGATGGCTTATCGTGCATCGGTCCAGGAAACAACCGGTCAGTCACCAGCGTCTGTGATGTTTGGACGCGAGTTACGGTTACCGTGTGATCTGGAATTTGGGTCTCCACCTATAGAGCAGGAGGTAGCTGGGAATGATTATGTCATCAACTTAAAGAAGAAGTTGGAGGATATTCACGACCGAACCCGAAACAATAGTCGAATCGCCAGTGACCGGATGAAGGCTACGTACGATGTGAGAGCCCAAGAAGGAGGGTTTCAACCTAGAGAGCTTGTCTGGTTATACAATCCGCAAAGACGTCTTGGCTATTCTCCAAAGTTACAGCGGAATTGGGAGGGCCCATACCAGGTGAAGAAACGAATAAATGACTTGATTTATCGCATCCAGAAATTGCCAAGAGGGAAACCAAAGGTGGTACACTCCAATCGTCTGGCGCACTATGAGGGAAATAATGACGCAGTCCCGGATCGGGAAGATGAGGCTGAGGTGGCTATCAATACCGTAAGGCCTGGAGATGATCAGCCAACCTTCAGAGAATTTATGGCTGCGTTTTCTGGAACTAGAAAAGCGCGATTTGGAGTCACGACTGAGATGCAACAAGATCTCTTCCGGGTCCCTGGTGATTATTCCATTGCCCACTGTGTCTCCGAGGATCTCCGTATGTCCAGGGGGATCGCAGTAGTGTTTAGAAATAAATTTGGACGGCTGAATGAACTTCGAGAACAAAATCCCTCTGTTGGTAAATCCTTACGCTTGCCTGATCATGACCGATCCATTTACTACTTGGTAACCAAGCAGTTTTACTACCAGAAACCGAGTTACGCCGACTTGTGGAGGGCATTATGGAATTTGAGGATCGAGTTGCTTACCAGGGGAATTAACAAATTGGCAGTTCCCAAACTCGGCTGTGGGCGGGACCAGCTGGATTGGAGAATCGTTAGAAACATGCTGGAAGTTGTCTTTAGAGGTACGGACGTCAAGATCTTCGTCTGCAGTTTTGACCCACAGCCCGCATTAAGGCCAACGAAGAGTGTAGACTGTTACTTCTACCGTAATGGAACGTGTAGTCGAGGTGAAGACTGTCGATATCGTCATGACCCGTTCTACAGGAACCAGAGCATAAAACCTGTTCTGGGACAGAACAGACTTGAAGAGGGGGGCAGTGTAACAAGAGAGAAAAAGAAAGAACCTCTTCTTCACACAACAAATGGAATATTCTAAAGCATTCGAGAGAATGACGCATCGCACCAAGTATGTAAACCAGACGCGGTATATCTAGCACCTTCCAGAAATACATAGTAGGTTCTAGCGGCTTCTGGTACGATTATATGAGGCTATAAAATCGACTTCGCGGATGAAAGAGGATCAGTCAACAGCGAGTCATTAACTGTGTATCACGAAATAAATAGTAAATGTGAAGATAAATGTTGTATTAGAAATTCATAGTCTGTAAATAATAGTTTTAATGGTTTATAATCATAGCGTTAATTTATAGTGTATTCATTAGTGTTTGTAAATAAATATTAATTATTAATAGACGATTTAAATAGCACTTGTGTTATTATTTTAAAAAGAACGTTACATTATTTTATTTCATCCACAAAAAAACTCTAGAAGAGAAAAATGTACTTAGATTTAACTGAACAACAAAAGGGAGAGCAATGGTTCTCTTATCAAAAGCTTCCGGAAAACAGTGATAAAGCTGCATTTATCAATGAGGAAGCCTGCATAGAAACATAACCAAATAAGGAATAACCAATGAAAAGTTGTGCTCACAAACACGACCATATTTGGAGTGACAAAACTGATATTAACATAAGATTTTAAGAAGCAAAATTGTAGGTTAAACACTGAAGTAAAATTGAACTAGAGAAAAGGCCAGTGGTGTGCGGTCCATGGAAGCAAGGGAAGCAATGCTTCCCTTAAGAATTTATTAAAATTAAAAAACAATGCAACAAAAATAGTTTTATAAAATTATGGTTATCGTTTATTTAAATTTGTAATGTTTAATCAACTTAAAGCTCAATATCAATTCCGTACAGCAAAAAGTATAGTTATTTAGAGTACTATTTTAAATTAGGCTCATTAAACTTGCGCGGAAAGGTAATACCGATTCAAATGTGTTAGTTACTCTGCATATAAGCACGGATTTCGTTGCTTCCTGCACGTCTTGATTTCGGTAGCGGGCGAGTCGCGGGTGCGTTGTGGGCTACAGTTAACATCGTATAAGGTCGAGTTATTTTTATTAGCGTACTCCGTGATCAGATATTTATTATAATTTCGTTATTTGTTCGATTTTTCGTGTTTGTTAAATGTTACTTAAGCAATGTAAATCTACGAATGAGACTGTATTTTGAAACATTTTATTATTTCAATATAAGTTCGGATTTTTCTAAAGACAAATAATTCTATTTAGTTTGTTCTGTATGCAACATTTAAACTTGCTTTATCGTCATGACGTCATGACTGCAAATTCAGCTGCTTCGGTGGAAAGTTCGAGTACAGTTCAATTTGTAAAGTATTATTATTATTTGATATAAAATGTCCTTCATACAGTTTCGGAGGGAATTATTGAGAAAGGCAGACCAAAACCAGAACTTTTAAATTTAACAACAAAGATTAAAACCTGCACCAAGTATTTTGCTAAAAAAGACCGGAAAATTGAGTTACATTATAAATAAATAGTAGTACTTTTTTTTAAATAAAGAATAATAAGTATAAAAGACGTATTCTTTTGCACATTTTGATTAAATCTAAACAATCATAAAAATTTGAAAATGCTTTGTCACAAAAGAACGTTGGCAATAGTTACAAGTTTCGTTACATCACCTTTTATGCTTCAATCATGTCAATCACAGGATCTCTACGATTCAAAGGGGTAAGGGGATTACCAACCATGCTAAAAATATCTTACTAGGTGGGAGTTAATCAGTATTCAAAAGACCGAGATGTGCTAAAAAATTACCAATCCAATTAATCATTATAGAGTAAAAGAATACTAGTGTAGTGTAAAAATTCTTCCTTAAAAGACTTTTAAGCTTAATAATTATAACACTGTTTTTTATTGTACCTAGGTGTATTAAAATTTAAATCATGGTTGCTTCCCTAGCCTAAATTCTCACCGCATGCCACTGGAAAAGGCCAGAAACAAGTCAGTGTGATATTTATTTTTCTATATGAATTTGCATTTAGAATATGATTTAATATATTTAATTTATATAAGAATTATAAAAACATTTGGACAATAAATTATTTCTTTCTGTGTTTTATTTACGCACGTATACGTTGGTTAAAATAGCTTCGTTATTAAAACCTTGAAAATTAATAAATATGGTTTGTTGTAAATCTAACTTTGTTTAGTTCCCATAGATATTGCAGTTTGGTGTTCCGTGAAAATACTATAAAAAATCTATCTAATAAATGATGTTTGCTACGTGTTAAAAATCTCTTTCGGTTATTTGCATCTGCGCCTAAAAACATGATACGTCTGCAGGACTTGCTTTAAAATAACATCGGTTTACATTTTCTCCTTCGTGAAAACAAAACTGCGTAATTTCTAGCCTTTTAGGGTCAAAATCTAGTATTGGAATTAAGAAAACTTCCCTTATTATCAACACGTGGACTGTATAGCCTTGATTTGTTTAGGCCAAACTACGCGGCCCCGCTATTGGTTGAAGTCGACTTGCATTTAAATAAAAAGCATTCTGACATAAAAAGAGGAGCGTTTTAAAAAACAGAGGGTTCACTTGACTTCAGTTGCTGTTTCAAGACAGTGCAGTTTAACACTTGAGTTTTAGTTTCGATACAGTATAGCTGATATAGACCTTCTTACCGTTCATTAACGCGCAGGTATCGGATGCCTGTGCCTAGTTAAATGAAAATTTGCAGTTAATAAAAAAGTACCGTTGTGTAACTAGTTTTCAAGACGTTAATTAAGAATTTGCGGTTAATAAAAGTACCGTTATACAGTTAAATATTTTTCCGGATGTTTGTGTTTCTAAAGAACGGGAAATCTAGTTTTCCTATTAAAAAGTGTAATAGCTTTAATACAGTTTACCGATGGAAATAAATATCGTATCGTATATCGTTTAAATAGTTCTCGTACCGAAATACCGATAAAAATCAATAACTACAGACATCTTCAGTGATCGAAATCTCGGATCAATAATGAAATCCGAGTTATGTGCTTTATAAATTCAGTTCGGATTTAAATAATAAATGGGTTGTTTTAAGAAAAATAACGAACATTAGCCGATGGTGCTTAAAATTAATTTAATAACCAAATCTTATTGAAGTTTTATGGTTGCATTCAGTTACTTTATTATGGGTGAATTCGTGAATAATAATTCACCTCATACAGGCATTACGAGGGTTAATTGATTGCATTTTTGTTTGATGTGAAAGCAGAAATCTACGAAGTTTCTCTCCGTTCAGCAGCGATTTGTGTGTGCAGGACTCATTTTTGTGCAATTTAGCGTTAATTTGGTTTGCGAATTATTGACAACTACAGGTACAGTAAATTATGTATTCTTATGTGTTCATATGTTTTTTTGAATGTTAAATATTTATGTGAATTTCTTTGGATCTTTGTAATATTTCTACAGTTTGTTTTTTATTTATACGTAATTTGTATACAACTTTTATTCATTAACAAATTTTAATAGTCAAGAGCTCTTAGGTAGGGAATTATTACTTGAATTTTTGAGTTTAAAATTTGTAATTTTCTTATATTTTATTTTTCTTTGTGTTTTCTAAAATAAATATGACTTTAAAGTTCATTAAAACCAGTAAGACAGAACCGAGAGCGAGATCTCAAGCCGGCAATTTTGAGCATTTTATATACAGTAAGTATCGTACTTTGTGTTCTAAATTAGTTTAAGTAATGTGAACTTTTCGTTTGGAAGTTTAAGCTTTGTTTATTTTAGTCTGGTCAAAAAAACCTCTCTTTCACTGTCGCCAATCGCCTTTTTATTGTTGTTCTCTCGTGCAGAAAAAACCTCTCCTTTAGGGTTTATTTTTAGAATTATGTACGCGTAGGCTGTTAGGACTGTATGTTACGGTTTAAATCTTAATTATGATAATTTTCGATAATCATTGCGTAGGTACAGATTGAGTTGCCCATGTAGATCTAGTAACTTTTCAGTTTGCTGTTTGCCAGAGTTACATTCTTTTTCCATTCTAGAACATTTTTTCTTTAGTTTGCGTTTGATGTGAGATAGATTACTTTGTTAAACGTACAGTTGCATTTTTCTTGTAAATTGTCTCAAATGATGTTGATATTTAGTGAAGTGATTTTAAATGGTACGTTTTTAACACAACGTACTCCTTGGCTGCATGTCATTTTAGGTATATAGCCACAGGTATATAGCTTTTATAGCCATATTTCCACTTTGCTTGACTTTTTCTTTGATTTTCTTGATAGAGCAGCAATGGAGTAATTAACAAATGGCAATTGTTCATCAATTTATGGATTACCTACTGATGCAACAATTCTCAATCAAAGTGTTGAGCTCTGTTTTACTCTTTTTATCTTCATTCTGGTAAATGATATCAGACTAGGTAAAACAGGGAAGATAAATAAGTCCTGTAACAGTTTAATGTATGATATATAATCTAATCGAATGACAGCATCTTGCCTGTTGTGTATATCAACTTGAAGGCTTCTAGTCACAACAGTAATCATCGAGTATATAAAGTCTGGAATATATTGTACTGTTTTTTATTACCAGTCGCCAGCGTTTCCACTAAACTTTTACCTCGTGCATGTGTATATTTATTATTTGTAATTTTACCTAAATATTTTTAATAAATAAATTATTAGTTTGTTAAATTGCGTTATTAATAAATCTTTCTTACTATCTGATTGTTCCCAAAATCTTACTTGTATCAGCTGTGTATTAGCATTTCTTATTAAAACCGTTCAGTTACACCTATTCATTTTGAAACGTTATTTTAATTATTTACCTTTTCTTAATTAGTAATCTGAAATGTGCGCTAATTAGAAAATTGCACCTTGTTATCGATTTGTGACTTGTGTTAAAATGAAGTACCCTATGCGTCTGGGTTATGCGCGAGGCCTTTTCTGTGAACGGAAACGGAATCTCTGTACAGCGTGTAATGATAGCTATGCAGTTAAAGTTATTCGGCTAGAAACCTATGCCTGGCATAATTGTTAACGAGCGCTTATTAATTAATTTCTTTTTTTGTGATTAAAATAATCCTCCATGTACTATTACTTAAATTTCGTTTGTGGAATTTCTTAATTGCTTGATAGTGCATATGTATTGTCATGTTATTTTGACCTACAGAATATGGAATTCTCCACTCAATAGTTTTAAGCAAGCTTAGATATGAGATTTAAAGCGACCCGTTCGATGGGTTGCCTAACATCACTTTTTAAATAAGTATTTTGAAAAATTTATCTTTTATGAAGCTAGAAAATGGTTTATTGTAAATAACATGCACACTAGTACACTATAGCCAGAAAAAGGATATTTGTAAAACTGATATTTCATAGAATTTAGGTAATTTTCCTTATCCAACTAACGATGTGAGAGACAATGATCTGATATAGCATTTAAATTAAGTTGAGGCCATAGTTAATGCAAAATTTAACCTAAAACAGACAAGGTGTGTTGTAACGGGAAGGTATACAAGTATTTACTACCTTACCTGAGCATTTTATAAGAAAGAAATATGTTTTCAAGTTAACGAAATTATTGATTTCATTAAATTTCTTTTATTTTAAAATTTTACAGTTATTGGGTAAATAATTTTGGTGGAAGATTGAGAAGTTGTTTCTTTATCATATAATTGAAACTATCATAAATGTAGAGGGTTGCTTTTTACAAATGAGATCAATAAAACAACATACGAGTATGTGCGGTTAGGCATCGTAAACTAAAAAAATGCTTCATTTTGTTGATATACGAAATTACGTAAATAATGTTTGTTAGCATATAAAGTTTAAATTTGTGAAGATAGGAAGGTGTGAAAAGGTATTTTTATTTATTTATTTATTTAAATATATAAACGGCTATAACCTTTTACAATAAAAATGAGTACAAATAAATACTACAGCATATAACAAAATCGTAAAAGAATTTGCATATTTTAAATAATTGAATTAATAAAGTTAAAGTTAATTAATTTAACAAATAAATACTAAGGAGAACACCTCTTTTAAATTCGTTTAAATTACGTGCAAACAAATCAAAATTAGGATTTTCTTGTAAAAAATTAGTAATGCGCATGAATCTACTAAGCGGAGAGTAATAGCCATTCCACGTAACGTGATGTGGAATACGAAACAAAGTTGTTTTTCTCATTCTACGATCACAAATATTACAATAAAAATCAATAAGTTGTAATAAGGAAGGGCAGTTTATATAACAATGTATTAGCTTATAAAGAAATACAAGATCAGAAATTATGCGTCTATCTTTTAGAGTTCTTATATTTAAATGTAACATAAATAATAATATCATAATTAGGGTTAACAAAACCGAACTTAAATTTGATGAACCTAAGAAATCTTTGTTGAACTTGCTCTAACATTAAAACTTGTTAATCTACGTATGGAGACCAAACACAGCTACCATATTCAAGAATTGAACGGACTAATGAACAATATAATATTTTTAATGTATATACTGAAAACTCTCTTCCTACTCTTATAATAAATCCTAATACTCTCAAAGTGCGGTTAATTATAACTTCAATGTGACGTCTAAAAGATAGAGTGCATGAAAATAAAACTCCTAAATCTGTAATTTCACATACTCTTTCAATATTTACATTATCAACAGAATAAATTGATTCATTGTTTGTTTATGTTTAATTCTAAATCATTAGCAACACACAATCTATTCATTTTGTTTAAGTCATCTTGCACCTTCAAACAATCAAGTCTGGATTTAATAACGAGAAACAGTTTTAAGTCATCCGCAAAAAGAAGAAATTCGCAATACCAAAAACAATGTTTTATATCATTAATGAACAAGCAGAATAGAATTGGACCCATGTGAGAACCCTGCGGAACACCAGAGGGAACATCGATTGCTTTGGAATAGTAGTTATCAATTCTTACAATTTGTTTTCTGCCCGTAAGAAAAGTCTTAATCCATTTAATTATAGTTTCGTGAAAGCCGTAATTTTGTTATAATTTTGTAATGAGCAATTCATGGTTGACCTTATCGAAAGCCTTGGAGAAGTCAGTGTAGACAAAGTCCACTTGACTATGACCCTCCAAAGCCTTCAATAAATAAGTTTGATACTAAAGCAAATTAGTGGTTGTAGATCTACCTGATACAAAACCATGTTGCTCACTCAAAATTATATTGTTACACACCCAAGTTAGCTGCTTGGTTAAAATACAATCTAACAATTTCGATATATATGATTGCAAAGACACACCTCTATAATTTATATAATTATTATACACCCAGGTTTATATATAGGTGCTATATAGCTTAATTTCCATTTTTCGGGAAAACACATTTCTGTAAGTGATCGTTTAAATAAAATTTCAAGAGGCACACTAATTGTATATGCACAGGCCTTCAGAAAGCAGTTAGGTATTAAGTCCGGCCTGCAAGATGATGAATTACGTAGTTTGGTTATTTCTTCGAGAATTAATCCCAAATCAATGTTAAATGTAAAAGCTGGTATAACGTTGAAATTCACAACCAATTGTTTGTTTGATGGTCACTGTTTAAAACCACGCTTCTTCGTTCGTTTGGTTGTCACTGGTTACCCCTTTCCCTCTGTTTATTGTGAAGTCGTACCTGCGCGTTAAGCGCACCCTCAATGAGCCGTTAACAGAACAAAATGGCTGGCTTGCATTAGAAGTTGAATGTGCGAGATGAATTAGAAATTGGTTTTGGATATAATTCGCTTTAGCGGAGAAAATCTCGCATTCAACAAAATGATCATCTGATTGTTTATACATGGTCAATCGTCAAATTAGACGGAGTAAATTCTAGTGTTAACCATTTAGGTAAACTCTTTTTATTTTCCAATGTGCTAAAATCTCATAAAAGCTTTTTCTATTTTAGGTAACATTTTCCCTATCGGTTACTTTGAAGAAATCGTGTAATAAAAGACCTTTCAGTTTATAGAAAGGTAAAATTCTTCAAATATTTAAAATTAATACAATATACAGGGTGATTTCTTTGTAGGTCTTTTGTTCTTGGGGTTTCATTGCTCGTTGTGTTTTTTTGTCCTGCTCCTGCCCCGTTGACTGTGGGTTTAATTAGAAGGTTCTTCCCTTTGGGTCCGTGCCTGCATATATACGTACAGGGTCGAAACAAGACAAGAATATACCGAAGGGTGAAGCGAAAACCCCTAAGCAAGGCTTTAAAATTGTACTGTAACAGCCGTGGGTCTTCGAATGGTGGGATGTTTGTCTGAAATTGTATGTATGTATATTGTGTCATTTTATTTATGTATATATATATATATATATATATATATATATATATATATATATATATATATATAAAACGTTTATAAAATTTATTCGTGCATGTTAGTTTTAAGAACTAGTTAACACGAGATCTCGAGTAGTGAATTTGTCCTAGGGTAGTTTTTAAGCTTTACAACCAGCTGTGATACAAATGACCATTCCATTTTTTATTAGACATTGAAATTCTTGATTAGTATAATAATTACCGTTTACAATTACATTAGATAATTACAATTACTTTAAATAATTACAATAAAGCCTTACTTAGAAAGTTTACATTTCACTACGTTTGTGTTTTATTTATTTATTGTGTGGTTTTAATATTGCTTTCCAGCTCGTCATCTGTGAGTGTATATGCACTGTACGACCAAAATTGCGGAAGTTGCCTATATCTTAGTAAAATATCTATTTCTTCGTTTATCTAATAAGTTTGAAGCTTTAGTAATAAGCATTGTTTTAAAACGAAGTGGCGCTTGTTTTTTTATCTTATATTACCCCGCCCCTCTCCGACTTATTGGGGTTAGCCGGCAAAAACTAAAGCAGTGTTAGTTAGGTCAAGCTGATACTTCCAGCACAGCTATATTTTGGTAGGTTAGGTATTTATATATATTGTGATGTTCACGTTTATGTGTGTTAGGAAATTTAATATCAGCATATACATAAGAATAGATAATTTTTGAAAATCATTATTGCACAGATGTGGTTATTAAGGATCAATAAATAAATAAATAAAAACAGATAAACTTACATACAAAGTCATAATGATATCCCAAGAATACAAGAATTTAGTATATATTTGTTAAACAATGAAAGAGAATGTAATAGCATATATTTATTATGGTATTTTGATACAATATTAAAATTAACAAGGATAATAAAAGGAAAGGATATCCTAGCCATAAGTCAACCTAAAAATTAAAAATTATGTAATAGTTTAAAGGTATATTGATTTTCTATTGCACATTTAAAATTCTTCCTGTACTTCAATAATAAGGTGTCATTCACTTCTATGGTTATAGACATTGTTTATAAGAAAACTGAAAGAATTACCAAAGATAGGGAGTATTTTAATAAAAGGAACAGATAAAATAGTTGAAAAAAGAGGTATCTCGGGGATATAATAATAATAATAAAAGGGTTTTTTTGAGTTGAGTATGAAAAATAAATAAAATTTTCTAAAAGAAGAAATTTGATTATATAATAGAAAAATAAAATAAATGTGTATCTAGTAAATGTAAACTGATAAAGTCCAAGAAGAAAATTTGTTAAATTAAAACATAAAAGGAAAGTGCGGTGTTTTATTGAATAAAGGAAGAGTAAGAGCATTAAATACTGAAAACAAAATTAAAGGGTATTATGAGACAGTAGGTGTGATGGATAGAAAAAAATAAAATTAAAAAAAAACTGTCTTTGAGCTTGGTTTGTTAATCATCAAGGTGTGGAAGATTTGAAGTCGTCATCATATTCCTGAAATAGAAAATAATTATTAAGGTAACTTAATCATAAGAAAGAGATTAGAAGATACTTACTGAGGTGTTGGGGAGCTGGCAGTCATCATTCGGGTCCTAGATAAGAAGAAAACCATGAAAGCAGTTTATGAGGCAGTCCAGTAGTCCGGTGGTGTGAGGTCTGCTGAATCTACGGCGGTGATCACGGTTCTTGGCAAAAAGTGTAGATTGTGGAAATTATAGGTTGTGAAAGTGGAGGTGATTGTTGGAAGAGGAAAAAAAAATACATATGTCAAAATTTTAAGAAACTATTAGATGGCCATACAAGGAAGACTTACCTAAAGAAAGTTTTACATGTAAGTTGACAAGGGTAAGATTTTTTTCCATCTTCGAATCCTAAAATAAAGGTTTATAACAATAAAGAGCTAATAAATAATATATGCTATTTATTCCTTCTTGAGAAATATTTTATTGATAACTGTCAGGTTTGACATTTCAGATATATGTGTCAATGGTTATTATTCATAACCAAACTTTATCTATTGAAAATTATTAACCACTGCATGAGTGTAAAAAATTTAAATATTTGTTGATAATATTTAACCTTTCAATAACAGAATCCCATATTAAAAGGTTATAATAGGAGTCTCATATTAAGGTATAGAATAAAGTAATTTTATAGGTAATTTTTACGATTGAACATCAAATAATTCGACCCTGATATCTGAGATATATAAGAATAAATAACAATTTGCACGATACAAAAGTAACGTCACAATATATAAAAGAGCCTTTGTGATTCTGTAGGCTATACTGGATCAATTACACTATATGATACATCCTGAGCATCAAAAACTACAGAATTGTTAACATTATTATTGAAATTATATACTGTTGAGAAATACTCAGCAAAAAGATTCGCCGTGTTCTGTAAGTTACAACTACTTTTATTATCAAAATGCATTTCGTTAGGAAAACCATTAACTTTTTTTTATCATTAACAAATCGCCAGAAATTATTGATATTATTCGAAATATCCATTTCTATTCCGCTTATATATTGGAAATACAGGTGTTTACTTAAGTTTTTACAACTGTTTCTTAAATTATTAAATATTAAATAATCAGAATAACTACCAGAGGATTTATATATACAATGAGGGACATATAAATCAATGATGCAATATAAAATATTATAGAATTCAGATACAAAAGAATTCAAGTCAACGAATAAATTAGACAACTGCTTCCAATTAATCGAATTTAGAAATGAGTTTATCTCATTGTACTTAGCTTTAGAAAATGAATACTTTGTGACAGAACTTACTGCGCTAGTAAATGTGTCCGATACGTTTAAGGTAATATCATAAGCTTTGTGGTGTACACTATTTTCAAAAATTGAATCAGATGCTTCTGTAACACAAACACAGCGATTATCACAAAACAATCAATCGAGAAAAACTCCACGCACATTAGGAATATCGTTTTTATGCAAATAACTTAATAAATATTTGTGTAAAGATGAGATTCCATCGACATTCAATAGAGGCTTAGTTGTGCAATGAAAACATAAATGTTGTATCATTAGAATCTTTAATACTCTATCATTTTATCTAATTAGTTTTAGGATTAGTTAAAATCTATAAACAAGAATTTAGTTGTTATAAATCAAATGTCAAAGTTCTTTTGTTTCATGCAAACTTTCCAATAGAGTTCAATTGTTTCCCAGAAAATTATAAAAACCAGTCCATTTTTGTAACAAACTCTCTTTCAATTTACATCTTTAGAAAAGTGCACAGCTGTTGAAGAGCAAAGATTAATTTCAAGATTATGCTTTGAGTTAAGTCAGAAAATTTTAAGTTGTCATGTTAGAAGAACATTGAAGTGCGCTCTTTGAATCCAAATGATTTTCTTTTAATAACAAGTGCATTCAATTTATTCAAGTGACAACTTACTTAGAAATGGAATTATTTTTTCATTGATAATAGATTTATCAAATTATCGTTACAATTGGATTTTGTAAATGGATATGAACTGGAGTTATAAAATTTATTGACTTACCACGATTAGACAAGACACTGAATTTGCGATTCAATTTATTAAAGCCATTAATATGGAAATATTTGAAAGTGGCGAATGACTTTCCTACTTCATTTTATTGTTCAACCTTTTGAAAGCAGAAAGCAAAACTTGCAGATTTTATAACAATACAGTTGATAAACTGGTGGCGCCAAACATTTAAATATTTAAACGTGAGTTATTTACCAATAGTTATAATTAATTATAGTACGTAAGAATTATGTTGATGTCAGAAGTATTAATTCTCAGATAAATATAATTAGACTATTTTGGGATTGATGTTCCATAGAATTTTGGTATTTAAGTTTAAATTTCCTCTTCTTTTTATTTTTTTGTTTGTGTTAAGATTATGAACTAAATTTGTGTTGTATAAAAAAAGAAGAATTGCTTTATACTTGCTGCATATTACTATGTTCCTAGATTTATATAATTAGTTAGTCCTCTATTGAAGCGACCCGCCTGAGAGTATCAATTTGTGGAGAGTTAGACTTTTCATAACCATTTTATTTAGCTGGAGGAATTATTTGCAATGAAAGGTAAGAGCGTGGTGAGTTCCCTGAATCGTAATAGTAGGTATATTCATATTAAATTTATTTGTTTAGTTACTATTGCTTTGGTTTGATTTATTGAATCTCGTCTAATTGTTTACGTATAATGGTTATATCTCATAGCCTATATTTTGAGTGTTTAACTTTATATGCTGATATTGTTTAAAATTTATATTATAATATTATTTTTGTTAAACTATTTATACTTAATCTTAACGTATGGTTTTGTTGTTTTTCACATTAAGCTAGATAAGAAGAATCGTTGACGGTAAGTTTGGTGTTATCTTGGGCTGGCTATTTTAAAACATTATATTTAAACGGAGTTTCCAAATCATACATTTGAATTCGACTCATGCCTAAATGCCTAAATTGTTTTTTAACGGAACATTTTAACACGATAATTGCTTTTTTCCTGAAGTTAATTGCTTTTTAATTGCTTTTCTTAGTTCTGAGCGTCCCATGATGGCACAGTCAGTGTTCTCAAAAATGCTTTAGTTTGACATTCTTAAAACTGGCGGGAAGTATAAATTTAGTAAATCAAAACGTGTTTTTAATTATTCATCCAATAGAAATCGTTCTTTGATATATTTGTAACTCCAGAAAACTTTAATGTTTACTAGAAAACCAGGATATGCGAGTCATTAGGTAACTTGTTTGTTCTCATATGTTTATTGGGGTTTCTTGTCAATTCGATTTTTCGTGACGTTAATTTTCTTTTATTGCTTTACTACACATTTCTGTAACTTTGGATCAAATATCTAAAAATAAAGCTTGCAATATCTTTAGGTTAATAACGAGATAATAATCCTCTTTCAAAGGCCCATGATGGCTCATTGGGTATAGCAGGGTAGACTGCTATTAGTCGAGCCATTTGGTAGCCAAGGGTGGTAAAGTGGCTAGCTTTACGCACCGACCGCCTATTATTACACCAGGAAAGGATTTCTCATTTGTAACTCATTTTGTAACAGACAGTTTTTTTGTCTATTTTCCATTTTTTAGAACACTTTGTATATTGATAAAAATATTATTGCGTTATTCTTTAGACGACATCCTGCATATTCAATTTTCAATATTTATTTGCAACTTCATCTAGGTTCAGTATTATTGACTGCAAAATTATTAATCTTTTTTTTATAATAACTTAATTATTTTTGTATTTTTCTCTTTTGTTAATTAAATTTAACATTTTATTTACGAATTATCGATTTTTCAAATCACTTTGGTTGTTCGTTTTCGTTAATCAATAATAAAATCCCCGGTTTGGCATTTTCGCGCGAAAATAGCACTAGACTCACGCATGAATTCAAACTATTAAAAGGCAGCTTGTTGGTCACGAGACCCCCTTCTCCTTCTTGTGCGAACCTAAAAGAAATCAACAGATGAATTAGTGTGCTCTGTTTATCTTTGTAAATTTCTTTTTAAATTCCCTTTTGATGGATCAATTATGGTATAATTAGTGCATAAAATGGTTTTGTGATTTATTAAAGGTACAAAATCATTGTTTGAAAGTTTGGAAGATAGTATCGAAATTAGTTTTCGTAGTATCGAGTTTTCTCTAACCCCTTGTGAATTTAAAAAGGCAATAATAAATTATTTATTTTAATTAAAGTTTCTTCTTGTTTTATTGATGTGATCAATAAACTTTTTTTTACAATATCGATCATTATTTATAGAGAAAGTCGATATAGACTTTAGTTCGAGAATATTGATCCAGACTTGCAATCAAGTTGGCGTTTTAAGAAAATCGTCACATCTAAAATCGATACAGATCTGCCGTTCGCCTATAGCAATCCTTGTTTGCTGTTTCACCTCCATAGTTGAAACTGCGAGTTTTCCCCTTCGTTGCTGTTAAATTCTAAATAAGATCCGTTAATTATATTGATTCGGAAATTCGAAAGCTGCATTTGGATGTGAGACGCTAACATTGGTCTTGTAAGCAGCAGTATTTTGAATCTATACACGTGAAAACAAGAAGTCTTCTTCAAAAGATCCTTAGGGATCTGGTGATCATCTACGGCGAGTCGCTTAGAGTAACGTTTGTAAATCAAATTAAGTTTATAGAAATAACCAGGTGGGTTTCTTATCTCTTAATTTTTGTGAAAGCGTTAATTCGATCATTTTATCGACATTCTAAATATCAAACAGGATTTATATAGGTATGTTATAGAGTTCTCGAATTACGTTACGTTAAAGGCCCGGTGTGGCCCGCTAGAATGTGCATGAAAATTAACACTGAACGCCAGAATTTGGCGCGAGATAAGTGGACATAGGAACAACTGGACAGTTTTATTAACATAAAGCCAAATCATAATGTATTTAGAAAGATTTCCTTTTTATTCTCTTTAAAATGGAGGGGTGGTTACTATATTTAACGTTTTAAAGCTGGTGGGGTGGGGAGTGAGGAGTTGAGAAACGATATTTTGTATAGTTTAGGAGATATTCAAGGTGGGAACCTTTCCGTACTAAGATCGCCCATCAGCCACTTATTAGTTATAATGTTATGCAGCTAGTACCAATACAATGCAAAAATCACATACATTAATGATCACGTTGTACTACAATAAACATGTGCAATCGCCTGGTTTGCCTATACTAGTTACAGGACACGTCCAAAGATAAAACAAGCAAACTGTATATTTATTCATCATATAAGATACCATCTGAAAACAAATCAAACTATTCATTTATTTATTAACACATTGCCATAGTAGTGGTTACTAACATAAGTACGATATATTATTAGCACGTACTTAATGAATTACCTGTTTTTTCCCACGCCTTCTACTAACTATACTTAAACAAATTCATTGTAGATAGATCAAGTAATGGAATTAAATTCGATCTCTAACATAAGATACCTATTTCAATCAAATCATCCATTTATGTTTTACTAAAGCGTGTCTAATAAATGCATGTCCGCATTATTGAGCAAAAGCAATCCAAGTGGTATGTATGATATAACAAGCACCATCGTGGTTGCTAGGTAATCCTATTCAGATGATTAACTTCTAATATACAGTTCGATTGATCTTTAAGTGCAATTACATTTCATGTTTGTAATAACACAGTTCTTGTATATTTAATCAATACTATTAGAAATTACTGACATCTTTGATCTATTAAATCGGTTTTTAGAATTTCTTATGCAAGTTCTATTAGATATTCATAAACGAATTCTAATGATGCATAGTACAACGCATGGATTGATTTGCTTAGCTAAATAAATTATCCTTTGTATTGCTTGTCTTATGTTTTGAAAAACTTAATAGTAACATACTGAACATTTTTAGAAATAAGAAATTTAAAAAGAATTTTTTAAGTAAACGTTTTTATCTAAAAATATACTTTCAAAATAATTAAAAAATAATAATAGTTTAAAAACATGCTCCATAAAAGTGTGGAGCACTAAATTAAGTAAATTGTTTATAAAAGTTGGATCTCGAGAAAATATTTTGCATTAATAAATCAAATAGTGACCCCAAGTAGTTTATTTTGTATAAAAAAATACTATTTAAGAACTGTTACTTATCAACATATAGGATTACCAAATATCGTAAATACGAAAGTACAACAATTTCTGTCAAATTGTTTACCAAAGTAAGACATAGAAGGGTAAAAGGAAAGCAAAATATATATTATGTTTTTGTTCATAACTCTAAATATTCTAAATCTTTTTTGAAGGTTTTCATGCCACACATGTTTTATGTAAGTTGTTTATAACTATTCTTGTCGAAATTTTATTTGTTGATAGCGAAAATTCGGATAGCTTTTTAGATATGAAATTCAGGGGCGAAATGTATTTAGAATGGGATCTCAAATTAAGGTATAATGTAGAAATAATAATCAATAAGACGTATCTGCCGACGGATATGCTAACGTAAGTATAAGTTTTTATTTCTTTTATTTCTTGATTGAGATTAAGGCTGTTATAATTGAAATTAGCGTAGAAATTTAGCTTGTTGCAATTCACTTCTATGTGTGAGATTTTGGTTATGTATTTGTTTACTGAGCATTTTGGGAGGTTAAAATCTTTGCGATTCTTATAAAATGTGCAGTGGCATTTTGGGGTTTAAAATTACATATTATATAATTTATGGTACTTTTACTGTGAACGTTGAACGTCGGTTGAACGATTATACTCTAGCTACCTAGACTGCATATTTTGAAGGTTAAAATAAAGCATTTCATATTTACTTCCTTGTCTGCATTTTTGTTCTGATTAGAAGAAATTTCAGATAGAGTTCAATTAGTCGTTTATTTCTAGATTGTTGAACGTTTATTAATTATTCACCCTAAAAACATTACACTTACGTTATGGTTGACACAAAATCCTTTCAAGGATACAAGGATTAGTTGTTAACGAAAATCATATTCTTAACGGCGATATTCAGCAGGATCTGTTATTGTAAAGCTAGGATTAGTAGGAACATTGAAACCGGAAGGTTAGTTACAACTTAGAATGTTAAAGGATTATAAGGATTATGTTTTAAATTTAACTTTTACGTTATCCTTACTTAGCTTTATTTTGTAAATACATTTAAGTTTGCAAAGTTGTATTTTAAAGAACATACGTATTTTATTAGATTGTACGTTAAAGCAGACCAAAAATAAAAGAAAAACTTTTATAATATTAATTCATTAAGCAAATGGATATGATATTATTAAAATCAGAAAAAAATAGTTTAAAAAATGTTTTGCAGATAAAAACAACAAAAAAATTTTGATACATATTAAGCTGCTATATACAGCTATATTAATTTAGAACATCAAAGGGGCTCTCCATTACTGCTCTACTACACGTTTTTAGAAAATGTAAAATTGGAGCTTTTAATATTTTTCTCATTATTGGATATTTTGCGTGTATAAATAAATAAATAAAGGTAAATATTATTTGCATTAATGTTTACTAATTTCATTTTAATTCTCAAAAAACGAGTATGATTTTTTTAAATTGAAACCGAGTAATAAAAACTCATATAAGATTTTGTCTAGTTGTAGTAAGATTAGAAATGGATGCGGGATAACATATAAAGCCCTTTAAAGTACAATAGAAGTTTTTACATTAATACATACATTTTTCTAAGAATTTTACAAAAATCTATTGTACTGAATGGAAATAAGTTTAAATTAAAATTTAATTTAATTTAAACTACTATCTTAATGATGTAATTTTTTATTCGTAACAAGAAGATTATTTCCAGATTACAACTTCGACAAATTAATATTTTTTCGAGTATACTAACAGTAAATTCAAAATATAATAATAATCTTATTTTTATGTTACCGTCCAGGTTACAAATTTTTACATATAAGTATCCTATTAAACAATTTCCAGTAGTGATCAAAGTGAAAGTAGAATACAAATATGTAAACATTTAACTAATTTCCATTTAAAATCAATTATTGTCATTAATGATAGGTGAACTAAGAAACAAACAATTAAATAACAACTAAATTAGTTATTGTTATTATACATTTTTGCAATTTTTCGTGTGGACTTAGTTGCAACAATTGAGTATATAATAGCGTTTACTGTCTCCAGCCCTACTTTGTGGAACTCCATAATCATCAGACAATTAGCACATGCAAACCATTATAACCATAACATGATTGATATTTTAATTCAGCAAAAAGATTATAGGCTAGCTATCAAAAGAATATTTCCAATTGACACTCAAATACAAGTAGTACGGTGCAATTAGTTCCAAAAAACGGCCTAACTTCAACATCCAAAATAAAAGTTTCCCTCCAACTCCAAATTCTTCTATACAGTCCACATATTGTTTGGTAAAAAGTTTCACCTTTTAAGCGTCGGGTTTGGGGGGGGGGGGCGCGAAAGGTTGGTAAATTAGTAGTTTTTATCAGTTTTTCTTAAATATTTCGAACACTATGCGGTTTATCGCAAAAAGTGTGCAATATACAAAAATAGTGTACAATAAATTGCGAACAAAAATGGCCCTGTGCATAATCTTGCTAAAATGAATGGTTACAGAGTTACGGAGGGTGCAAAGATAGAATCTTTAGTATTTTTTAGATTTTTTGATAAAATAGAATTATACAGAAATAACTAAACAATTTTATTAAACAGTAATATTGTACAATCGTATTGTAGTCCAAAAGAGGCTAAGAGGCACCACAGAGGGTTAGAAGCATAAAAATACTGGGAACGAGAACCAGTTTAGTACAAGCAGATGAAAACGTGAACTGTGATAAAGCGTTTGAAATTGGAACACTAGCCTTGAAAAAGATTGAGAACAAAACATTCAATGACATACACTTTAAAAGAAAGTTAGCTGTTAAGTCTTTAGCCTCTATAACCAAGTCTATGACAATTAACAACAACACTGTATGTGTGAACCCTAACACTCTCTTACATCGGATGGTGTGCACAGTAAGGAGTGATGAGAGACTTGAAGAAATATTTCAATTTGAATTATGTGCTTATCCTCCATCCTTCTTCGACGAATCTGGCTTGATGAGGAAGGGAAGCAAATCTTCAATAGTGACTGTCTTGGTTCCAGATTCAAATGAATCATCAATCACCCCAGATTCAGAAAAAATGTTCTACATCATTGATGGAGGTCACCTCCTTCATCGTGTTGTCTGTGCGACGCCCAGTTACCTTCAGACAGATTTGCGAGCAATACACAGATTACATAATTACTCATTATGGGCCAGAAACTGTTGTTTTTGATGGATACGAGCAAGGAAACACAAAAGATGACGAATACTTACGCAGATCACGTTCTACCACTAACATTGAAGTGAAAGTAGAAGACTCAATCCATGTAAATATCAATCAAAGTGAATTTCTAGCTAACGCTAAAAACAAAATGGGTCTAATTTCTCTCCTTACAGTGCACTTGCATAGAGGTGGTTGCACAGTTCATCAAGCATCGGGTGACGCTGGCTTATTATTAGTTTTAACAGCGATTGATGAAACTAAGAAAGGAGTTGAAGCTTGTTGAATTGGTGATGACACGGACTTACTAGTCTTGTTGACTGTCCACGCACCATCAGAGAACAAATTGAAAATGGTGGTGCCAAAGAAAGGCAATCGGCAGGAAAAAGTGTACACTATTTCTGACATTCAGCGAGGCATTGGAGATATGAAAGGTGTACTCTTAGCAATATACGCTTTCACAGGATGTGACACTGTATCAGCTATCTACAAGAAGGGGAAAATTAGACCGTATAGGAAAGTACAAGCCAACGACGCTCTTCGTACGAAACTTCTAGTCTTCAACGACCCCAAAGCTGACCCCAGTGCAGTGGCTGACGCTGGAAAGCATTTCCTTCTTGCGGTGTTTGGAGCCAAGAACACTGAAGATCTAGATAGTTTTCGCTACCAGTGTTACTTGCAGGCTATTGCAAAGCAGCCTATACATTCATTGTTCAAGTTGGCTGCACTTCCCCCCACTTCAGCAGCTTCCAGGCAGCATTCATTTAGAACCTACCACCAGGTACAGCAGTGGCTGAATGAGAAGAAGAATCCGCTCGAGTGGGGGTGGAAGAAGATTGGCGAACACCTGAGACCAATTACAACAGTACGTCCTGCAGCTCCCCAGGAATTACTTTCCCTCATAGTGTGCGCTTGCAAAGACGAATGCGTCCGTACCTGCGAGTGCAGAAAGAGTGGTCTAAACTGCTCAAGCATATGCGGTAATTTCTCAGGCCTAGGATGTGATAACAGGGACACGAACATCATAGACGAAGATCTAGAAGAGGAGGGTGCTATGTTTAAAGTGGACTGAATACTGATGAATACTTTACATTAATTTAAGGTCGCATTTAACATTCTACATTTTTATTCAATATTACTATTGAACTCAGTATATGAACTTCAAAAAGTTTAATAAAATATGGTTGCAATATACAGCCAAAATGCCTATTTTCTAAAGAAAAATCTCCAAAAGCTGCAGTTTTAAAAATATTATGATTAAAAATGATATAATTATATATCATAATTATTATACAGATAATATTTTTATATTTTAAAATCATTTATGTTGGAAAGATATTCATTCTTAATGCGGCATTGTCCAGAGAAAGTTCAGAGTGGGTTTCTCCGTACCACAGGTTTATATGACCTAGGCCTGTGGAAGCCTCTTTTCCCTTAAAAAGTAGCGCCCCTTGAGAAGCTGGTGAGGTTGTCGTTCCTTCAAGGGCTTATCACTAACATACCACCCGCCACTTTTGCGCTAAACCGTATAATTTTCGAAATATTCGTCAAAGAAGGATGGAGGATAAGCACATAATTCAAATTGAAATATTTCTTCAAGTCTCTCATCACTCCTTACTGTGCACACCATCCGATGTAAGAGAGTGTTAGGGTTCACACATACAGTGTTGTTGTTAATTGTCATAGACTTGGTTATAGAGGCTAAAAGACTTAACAGCTAACTTTCTTTTCAAGTGTATGTCATTGAATGTTTTGTTCTCAATCTCTTTCAAGGCTAGTGTTCCAACTTCAAACGCTTTATCACAGTTCACGTTTTCATCTGCTTGTACTAAACCGGTTCTCGTTCCCAGTATTTTTACGCTTCTAACCCTCTGTGGTGCCTCTTAGCCTCTTTTGGACTACAATACGATTGTACAATATTACTGTTTAATAAAATTGTTTAGTTATTTCTGTATAATTTTATTTTACCAAAAAATCTAAAAAACACGAAAGATTTCTACCTTTGCACCCTCCTTAACTCTGTAACCGTTCATTTTAACAAGATATGCACACGACCATTTTTGTTCGCAATTTAATGTACATTATTTTTGTATATGGTACTTTTCGCGCTAAACCGCATAGTTTTCGAAATATTTAAGAAAAACTGATAAAAACTACTAATTTACCAACCTCTCGCCCCCCCCCCAAACCCGACGCTTAAAATGATGTAACTTTTTACCAAACAATATGTGGACTGTATAGAACAATTTGGAGTTGGAGGGAAACTTTTACTTTGGATGTTGAGGTTTGGGTCTAATTGCACCGTACTAAAGACACAAACTACATATCAATACCATACTTTGGCAAGATATCAGAAAAAATTGCAAGTATAATACGAAAAACCACCAGTTACAAAATAACCTATAAAACTAATAACACCAACACTTTTTCATTTTTATTCAATGCTAAAGACAAAACACAAGATATCATGAAATCCGGCATTTACCATTTGAATTGTTCTTTTTGTAACTCGGTTTATATTGGACAAACACTTAGAAATTTCGACATAAGATACAAGGAACATGTACGCTCTTATAGACTTAAACATCCAGAAAAATCGAATTATGCCAAACACATTTTGGAACAGTACCACCCAATGACACCTCAAAATAACATTAAATTCTTACATTTTTGCAACAACAAACACAAATTAGACATTTTAGAAACTTTTGAAATATACAAACATAAACGCACAGTACCTTTAATGAATGAACAAACTGAGCTTAGTAGTTTAGTGTTAGATATTTGGTTTTTGTATGTATTGTATCTAGTTACCTAATAAAATAAAATAAATGTATATATAATATTTATTTTTAGAAAGACTTTTCTTTTAAAAAATAGTAAGATTTTGTAAAGCGATTTAATACCTGATATAGAAGCTCGTTCCTCTAAATATCGCGATTGATTTCTTTGACTAAATAACATTTAACATACATATTATCATTATATTTGATTATACTAGGGAGAATCTACTCCCACAATAATATTCGATAGGCAGATTTTATAACTACCCGATTTAAGGGTTGCATAACCTGACTTTTAAAATAATAAATTGTGAAAAAGATTTTTGTAATGAAAATAAATTTAGTTAATTACGACTAACGTGCACACAAAAATTCTTTAAGCAGATAAAGTATATGTGGGAATCCAGATTTTCATAAAAAATAGATAATCTTTCTTATAACCTTAACGATTTGGGGATCGGAAATGCATTTTGTCAATTTAATAAAGTTTAGTTCAATTTTAATGTTATGAATTATGTGGAACAAACAAAATATGTTGTGTTGAAGGTGTAAGCGAATGTATAGCAACTTATCTGTTGTAATATAGTTGTAACATAAAATTCACGTTAACGAGATATGATTATTTTGCAGTCTTAACAAATTTTCAAAAATTTTAAAGCTGTTTGCTAAGTTGTTTTAGTGGAAATAAGTAGAGTGACATTATAACCACAGAATTGATACGCAGTTTAATGTAAAGATTGGATCTTGTTGATAGAATCACATAAAACCGTGTAACGGTAAATTAAATTATGCAATTTGGCTTGTATGTCAAAGTTTTTGACATTTAAAAACATTCAAATAATATTATTAATGATTGAATGTTTAGATTTGTAGAAAAAGAAATGTGTAAAAAGGTATTTTCATAAAATAACGCCATTTATTAATTACAAGAAAATGTCCTTCTGTCGACATTAAAGTTAAGGGTATTACTTTATTTTCAAACCCAAGTGTTGTATATGGTTGGATTCAGAATTTTCTTTTCTATAGGTTTTGTTGTGTAATTAGTTTTTATATTTATGAAAGTTAATAAATTATAATGTATAATGTAAATTGTAATTATAATGTGGATTATGTAAAATCTGACGTAGTCAGAGGTAGAAAGGAAAATAAACACAAGTCATAAAAACAACTATATACTAACAACAAACAATAGAATAAAAAAGGTTACACACATTGATTATCCAGTGTGAGGACGTACATGTCCTCCTAAATCTAACATAATCATGAGGGTGGTCGGAATCACCCTGATCTAGCACTAAATCTACAAACTAAGCGTAGGAGTCGAACTCCTGGTGATCTACAAACTAAGCGAGAGAGAGCCTGGTCACAACTCTCACATAATTAAGCATAGAGAGAGCTTTAGTGCAACCCCCTCATAACTAAGCAGAACTAAGCGTTAGATAAATTAAAAGGTACTCACCAGCTTGCTTGGAGATGTAGTGTCGAGTCATCTTCACTGACTGAATTGTAAGCTCAAAGCAATTCCGTAGTTTTGTGTTCAAAGTATGAAACCAAGGAAGCTCACGCTTCCTGGTTGCAGGCTTGTGGGTAGTTTGCATGCGAGTTGACCGTACCAGGCACCAAACTGTGGGTTGAGCGGAAGTGTGCTGGTTTCTTCCGAAGGAATGTGCAGCTGGCTGTGAATTACGTGGGTTGTTCAGTATAGACGAAGCAACCTTAGTAGATAAAATCCATTGGAATTGCCAGACGTGGGTGACGCGGCGCCGTTTCTTCGAAGGAATGCACAGCTGACTCCAAGTCGTCAGCGACGTGGTAGCGGCTGCTGAAATAACATAGGCAGCACCGCAGGCAACCTTGCACGATATATTGTACGAACGAAAGAGAAGTTGAGTTTTGTATGTAATATTGAATTGTGAATATTTCCGTTTGTGACAATGTCAAGATTTTTTGTTTTTTGAGAAAATTCTTTTGTTTCTTAAAAGGGTATAAAAAGAAAATTTATTTTTTAATAATTAAGTAGCAATATTCTATTAGAGGAACAAGGTGTGTTTCTAGCTGCTTAAAAAATTAAAATTGTAAGGTGAGAATTTAACTTCAACGAAAATAATAAGGAAGTAAGGTTATGTATAGAAACGTCAATAATAGATAATTTTGTTTGAAGTGTGTTTGAATATATGTTCATCGAATATAATACAGTTTTTCTTTAACTTTTAAAACTCGTTTTAAAAATAACAACATTTAAATTTTACTTAACCTTGTAGTGACAAGTTTAAATAAAATTACTTTTGGAAATATCAAAAGGCAGTATCGAATTTAATACTTACCTGTTTAATTGAAAGAAGATCCCTTTATAATAAACAACAATAATTTGGTTTTTGATTAGCCTGGAAATTATATTTGAATCTATCAATATTTTGTAATTCGATTGATGTATGGAGATGTGTATAATTTTTGACAGAATTATTTGGATTAGAGATGGGAGCCGATTAACGAGTTTGAGTTATAGTGGCGCCTAATTTAAAAAGAAAAGTCGAGTTATTGAATCAAAGCTTAATTTAATTTAATTTAGATACCTATATTTATTAATTATAGAAAATAGATTTGTGGTCTGGATAACATTTTCAAATTTAAGTAATTTTCGTTGAGATATTCCAATAAAATAATAAATAAAAAGATTATCCATTTAAATAATTTTTTTATTTGTTAAATAATAAGTTTAATTTGATTGTTTGATTAGACACTTTCATTAAACATTTCGTTTTGAGCCAACAATTTACATTTAAATCTTCATACTTTATAAATATTTAACGTACATTTAAAAAATATATATTTCCAATATAGGGTGTATTATATAGATTATATAAATATTACAAAAATGTTTAACAATGTTTAACCTACAATGTAAAATATGTAAAACGTGTGTTCAGAATTAAAAACTTAAAATGCACTGGCACATCATGGCATTCAACATTTTTACCGATTTTTAATATCAGCAACTTTATAATCGTCTTTATAATAGTATAGTTTTTGGGTTATGATTTATAGTATTTAAAGAACACGTCAATTTGTGTGAAAAAAATCTAATCAAAATCAGAGATTAGTAAGTTTTTCATGTAAACTGTTAAGGGTAGTATTGAGGTTTATTATTTTTGTTTGAATTAAAGTATTCTATTTAGTTTTAGAAACTGGCTTTGTTTCAATGACAACTAACAGCAATTTCAATTCAACACAGCAAGTGTGCATCTATAGTATCTAGAATACAAAAAGTTAGCAAATGTTCGAGCTGTGTCTGTACAAACTTTTCTCATGTCAGGTGTGTCGACACACCAAACGTGATGAAATGCAATTAAAGACAAACCTATTCGGTTTCCTTTTATTACTTTATCTTAACCAATCAGTGATTGTTAACCGTAAAATTTCATTTTTTTTATTTCAAAACTAGTAAATGCATGTATCTAAACGCATCTAATGAAAGCAAGATAATTTAAGAATGTAGTTGTATTAAATAAAAAACTGCCTAACTAGAATGTCTTCTTCAACAGAATTGCTATTATTCACCTTTAGTGAGATGTAAACTTCGTAAGATAAGATAGAAAGGAACAAAATCTAGTGCTTCTTGAGAATACATAAAAGGAAACGTGTAAAAGTTTTTAATTAAAACAAGATTTCTTTTTGCATCTACATTTTTGCAGTATAATTAAATTTAATGGAATCTATTGAGACAATAAAATAAAATTCGCTTTGAAGATAGTACATGTACTTATGTACTAAATTTTTTTTAGCGAAATACAAGCAGCTTGCACTTAAAATATATGTGCAAATGCAATTAATATGTACAAGAAAACTAGCAGGGTCATGTGGTGAGATTAGTAGATTTTGTAGTAATCTCATAATAATATAATCAATAACGCAATCAAAGTTATCAGAATGTCTTTTAATTAAATGCAATTATTAATTGAGAGACGCAAGCCTACTATTTTCAAACTCGGCGTTATTGTGTTCAATATTAGGTAGACCATTCCCATCCACAGACTAATAAATTATTCAGTGGAAGTAATCTGCAGACATTATATAGATTCACAAAAATTGTGTTGATTTGTAAAATAACAAAATTTTAATATCAAGGGCAATTGTGTAATTTAAGAATTTCAAATAAAATGTCAATTATAGATCCAAAAATCACAGTTATAAAATAACTACACTGGGACATTAATAACTCGAATTGCTACAAAGATTAATTTACACTATTGATTTAACAGTTTATTCAAGCACATGTCCATACCAAAAGTGTCAGTATACAGAGGGTTGTCACTATCAACTTTGCAAACGACCTGTGTCAATCTAAAAGGTCAATTTGTGATGAGGAAAACATTTTGAATACGTATAAAGTAATACTAAAGAGTTACCTTTTACCATCAGAAGGTTAATAATAATAAGTAACTAGTAATTAGAAAACTTTTTACATTTTTATTCTTTAAGAAAGTCTAGTCTTTACTCTATGAGTTTAAAGTCGTGTTTATTCACGACTTTTGAAGAATATGAACTAAGACAAGGTACCTAATCATATCAAGTGTCCCTACATCTTGAACTTAGTTCTAACATGTAATATAGACATTTGTATAACAGGTAATACTTTCGATTTTTTTAAAAGGATTATGTTTTATCGCTTACAGACTAAAAATAACTTTTATCAAAAATGGATTTTTCAACGATTCGATCGAATTAACAATTGGAGGGAAAAAACTTATTAAAATTGTTCGTAATTCGGTTCTATTAACTGTTAAGTAAACATGTGTGCAGGTGTTATCTCAAAAGTATGTGTGAGTATAACAACAGAGTTCAATAGGTCTTCATCGACGCAGTAACTACCGCATTCGAATATTAGATGAGTATTTTAACATTCGAAAATTGTAGTAATTTAAGTAAGTAGATAAGATTAAGGAATCTACAACTAAAAATAGGCCAACCATATGAAGAGAGGTGAGTGCAATCTCGGGTATCTTTAGCCGAGCGTTTATGATCATCAACATATTCTATACCTACTGTAAAATATGCTCTATAACAGGGGTCGCCAAACTCCTGAAACAAAGCTCTTTTGTTACTCTAAAATTCAAAATACTTACTGTAAAACTCATAACTTTCTTACTGAACACAAAATACGATACTTACTGTACATAAATGCTCCGAATTTTAAGACACCTTTTGACAAATTACAGCTCAGGATATAGGTATTGATTTCATAACACACTGATTGTAAGGAAAAGCAAGGTTCAATAAACACAATAAAAAAAGAGATGGGCGCCAGTTATTTGAAGTCGCTTCAATGATTATTACGCCCCCAAATAACAAAGGGTTAGATTAAATTGATTAAAGACTAAAAAAACAGAACTAATTAAAATTAAATTAAATTATTAAATAACTTCAATTAATGCTAGGTCCATTATCATCATGGTAAGATTTAATTTATATGTTCATTTATTCATAAATAGAATATTCGATTGCCTCCAATGACAATAATAAAGTTTTGATGGTAATAATGTTGATGATATATCCCTAATAAGAATTCTTATTCAAGGGACCAAAATACATAAAAATACAAGAAACATCCGGTTATAATAAAACAATACAAGTAAAATTCACATTGACATAAACTTACTTTTATTAAACAAATATCCTTAATGTCCTTGATGCGGTATTAGAATTTTACAGTTCTTCAAAATATCACAAAAAGCACCTCACAATAAAAGGCCTTATTTCACTAAACGTTAGGTACAACCTACCTTACAAATTATAGCTGTAAAACAGGAAAAACTTTGAATTTTGGTAAAGATGCTGCAACAATGAACGGAAATTTCTTAGTTGATGTTTAGTTTTATTTCTATAATAATTCGGCACTAATCCACAATAATAAAATTCTTAAACGGCAGTAATCCCAGTATTTTAATTGTTAATATCAAATGTTATCTTTAACTGAAGTTTGTTATTAGAAGGTTATATTGTTTCGAATATTTAATAATCTTTTTATAGGACTAACACAAATTCTGCAAAATCACTATATAGTTATTAAAACAAGAACCCCGAAAGTGACGATTATTTATTAGCGTTATAATTCCAAATACTGTAAATTGTCTTCTTAAATTGTTAACTAATAATTCTCTGAATTATTCATCAATGCGTTTACAAAAAACAAACTTTAAAACTAAATTTTAGATTGAATTTCCACTACAGATTTTAACGAACGGGAACTAGATTATTTGGTTAATTCTATTAACCCAACTTAGACGATAAACTAAAGCAAACAAACTTCCTATACTTAAACGGAAAGACGCAAAATGGTATTAACACAACTAGTTAATTATCTTCAAACTGCAGCTTTGTTCCATACATAAAACTTATAATTTTAGGAACACCAATAAACATAAAACTACCCCGAGAGTCTCCCCAAAGAGAAGCTTCAGGTCGGAGCGGAACCGATCGGCACGGCTCGTCTATTCACTCTTCTTGACTGTCTGAGATTCTATCATCAACTATTGCGGGGTAAATTTTTGTGTATCTCGACAAATAAACTTAAGAGAGAAATTTCAAACTAACCTATTACCAAATACCGTAACTTTTTAAGCCAATCAGGGACAAGCATTTAGAAAAGCCTCGAAAAGATTCTAGAACAAATTCAGGGGCTTTACCGCCAATTTACACGTGGCTTCAATGCGTTTTTATACATCTGCACTCAGAAAAGTCTGTTTATGCACTATGCCGATAAGCACGAACAGGAAGCCATAAATAAAAACTAAATACATTTTAGGAACTGAAATCCTTTGTAGGAAAGGCGATATTTATTTAAAATATTTATAAATTAAATTGTTAGCAAGATTCTTTTCTGCGAAATAACCTTTAGAACTACGGGAACACTTCAAAATTAACCTTTGATATTTTGCAAGGACTGCAAATACATTAAAATAATGTCTACGAGATCTTTCTAGAAAAAATTCTATCCGTACAAAACATGAAAAGATGACCCCTGGTATTTAAAAGAATATCAGATAAATCTTAACATCGTCACACTTTTAACTCGACTAAAATATACTAAAATGTGCAGGGCCGCACTAAGGTTTGTATCATGTATGCACACAAAATTATATTTTTAATAAATCGAGAATATAATCACGTTACAATCTAACTAAAATAACGTAACTAAATTAACTAAAAAAAACAAAACTAACTAAAATAGCTAACATAACTTAACTAAATTAAATAAAATAACTAAAGTAACTAAATTACTAAAATAGCTAAACTACTAAAATAACTAAAGTAACTAAAATGACTAAAAATAATTTCTACTTGATAGTCTTTCGTGACCTTGCTCCATCTTATAGTTCTTATTTATGTCACTGTTTCCACGATTCTGCTTGCAATGATGTCTTTTATTTTTCTATGGACACTCAACCGACTCCTGATCCCGAATCGGCCCCTAACAACGATCCCTGGGGGTCGACATCTACCACTTTGGCGACCACTACTCTACAATATAGAATATGCCATAGAGTACAATTGTAGGAAATTTGAGGTAAATTGGGAAAAGGGAAAATAGAAGTTTGGGGACATTTCTAGAATTTCTCACTTTCTGGTGATAATTTAAATTCTAAACTTTTTATGCTTATGGTTTTAGTTCCTAAGAAGTGATTTTTGTGACATTTAATGAAAATGGGACAAATTGCAGTACTACGTTTGATTATCTTGTAAGTTGTTAAACATTGGAAACAGTATCTTGTTTTGTTATAAAAATTTATTATTTTATAGTTATTCAAGTTCTTAATAATAAAATTTTGTTCTTAGTGCTTATTACGGTTGTTTGTCAACAATGGGAAATTTGTCAACAAAAATTAATGGGAAATTTTGCATAAGAGAGTTATATTACCAATATTAACAACCCTTCATGAATTAACATTTTTCAAAAATTACAATAGCATACTTTTAAATGCATTATTGTATATAAATAAATAAATTATAAATTATCAATTTTTAAGATGAAATTTACTTAATATAGTTACGTATAGCACATTATTTGTCTTCTTTTAAAATCCTACGGTGTTTATTTCATGGATAATCATTAACTACAAAGGATTCTGTAAAGGAAGACCCTATATTTATATAGAAAGTGACTAAAGCAATCAAAATAATAAGAATAACAGCTGAGCAAAGCTCAAACGTTTTAAAGAATTTTAATTATAATTCAAACGACAAACGAGTTTGTTGAAAGTAAAAGGTTTTTTAACTAGAAAATTACTTTGGAAAAAAGCGAAAAAGAAAAACAGTTAATTTTGTGCTTTGAATGGTTTTTTTGTTCTTTTTATAAATCTCATTTAGAACAAAAACATACTTTACGATTGACAATGTATTTGGTATGTGAATTAGATTAAATTAGGATGTTTGTTATTTAAAAAAATCAAGTTTGTAAGGTATCGATCAACCGACAAGGTGATTACAGGTTATCCAACGAATCTTTAGAGAACTTTCCTTAATGATGATTTAAGCAATCCACCAAAATGAATGTAAATTCTTCTAAGATTGATAAGTCTTGACCAAGTCTACCAGAAACATCAAGGCCTATACTACAAATTTTGTATGAAGCTACGTTTTAATAAATACTATAGCTAAAGGAATTAATGCTGCCGCAACGGGAACATTCGTCTTGATTGATTTCATAAATAAACTTACAACATTCTGCCTTCCCTGCGGACGCTTCCAAGCTGATACTACTATAAAATAATCCAAAAAACAAAATAAATAACATTTAAAGCAAAAAACTACCCTACCGAAATTAATATCATATTTCGATAGGATAGAACTTTGATCTTTCGCAGCAACACCACAGTTCAACCACAACGAAAAACCACCGAAGAAAAACAACGTATTATGACAAATCAAAAAAACATTCGCTATGAACATGGTTTTGAAATAGTCAATAAAAAGGATGCTTTGCGCAGATGTTTAAAAAAAGCAAAAAAGGAAAAAATAAATTAATATTTCGCTTGCAGTCCTGACCACAATTAGATACACAGTTGATACCTCATGACGGGAGGATGGTAGATAGATGGATTCATGTAGTAGCGAAAATACATCTTTTGGTAATTTTCTCAACATTAAAAAAAACATTGCATTACGATTTGGAGGAAATGTTATGAGTAGTAGTACATACCTTGTTAGAATGAAGTTATAGTGATCAATAATTATAATTGGTTCCTTTGAAAATGTAAATTTATAAAATTCGATATTATTAGAAATATTAATCATCGTTGCCAGAGAGAAAATCGTTGAATGAAAAATAATAATAATAATAATAATAATAATAATAATAATAATAATAATAATAATAATAATAGTTTTTTTATAATAATAATAATAAAAATTAGTTTTTGGTAAATTATTACTTTGTAATAATTATTTAGTTATTTAATAAAAATATAAAAGAGTGAAAACAAATACTATTAATAGTTTATCTTTTATTTCAATCATCATATGGTACAGATGCATAAGGCATAAACCAATACACCCAATTGTAAAATATTGGTGGAAACATCATTGCTTGAAGCAGGAGAAGCGAAAAGTTTTTTAGCTCAAATAAAAAATGAATCACAAGTTTATCCAGTGTTCTTTTTATAAATAAACTTAGGTCCACAAGAATCGCAAGAACAATTCTCCCTGGAAAGGGACTATTATAAAGTATCTATACTGGATGGCATGCAGCCATTTATACGAATCTGGAAGAAGCAAGTACTTAGTTTTGAAAGCTGTTAAACTTACCTGAGTTAATTTTTCTTATAAAATAAAATTAATTGTAAAGTGTTTTTGAAACTAAACTATCGTAAAATTAATTAATGTATATTAACAAGGATATAATTGAAAAAACGTACTTACCTTTTCATCTAAAATTGAGGTTATGTCATTAAATGTTTACAAATTCCTGTAATACAAGATCGATGTACAACTGTCAATAACTGGGGGTAATAACTTAATTTAAACAAATATTATATGTAATTTTAGACAGAATGGACCCTGATGTACGAAATTTGGTAATTAGGAAATTAAAAGATAAAACGTTCTAATGCTTAAAACAATTTAAAACTTAAACAAAACACTTAAAAAAGTTTTAATTTAAATAAAATTTTTAATTTAATTTAAATAGAAAGACTAGAGAATCAATATCATGGCAACAAATGGTTGTTGAAAAATAATCGGGAAAGCTAGCGTTTTTTGCAAATTTTCACTATTGTACATCTCTGGGAAATAAACCCTACAAATTATTAGTGGCGTGCTTAATATCTCACTTTTAAGGTTGCGTGTAAAGAAGGTATGTATTTTAGAATAATAGCCACTAGTTAATTAACTAACGAGAAGTAAATAAAAGAAAAAATTATTTAATTATTGAAAATAAACATATTAGATAAATTATCCATCTTCAAATGGAGGTTCTTTTTTATAAATAAATTATGAAACTCAAAATCTCCTCCATAAGATTTATTAGAATAATTAAATTACAATTGTTTCGGCCGCATCAAATCAATGGTATAACCATTATAAGCCATCTTCAGATTAATTAATACTTAAAAAATAATACAAAACTCTCTCTATTTAAAAATATTAGTTGGGAAAGATCCCTTACATTTTCTTTAATCAAATTGTTTCATTTTGCACTTAATTGCACCAAACCATTGATTTCATTCGGCCGAAACAATTGTAATTTAATTATTCTAATAAATTTTATGGAGGAGATTTTGAGTTTCATAATTTATTTATAAAAAAAAGAAAATAAATATGTTTAACTTTCTTTGTTTCAAATTATACCAGTAGGAAACTGTTTAACAAAATAATAATAAGAAAATAACATATTGTTATTGCTATAAATTATTGTTGTGGATAATAAACCCTCCAACACTTAATAAAAGATGAAAGGTTATAAATTGCAAAAATAAAATTTATTATTGTAGAAATTCACAAATACAACCAAAACAGTCTGAAAATATATACAACTAAATATCAGTTACCTTTATAAAAAAAATTCCGGTTATATTTTCTAAACTGGAAAACAAGTTCTATAAATGCATGACACGAAATCAGGCGGGTCGCTAATTAATTCAGAAGCTATTTAAATTATATCTGTAAAACGTCGTTAATGAACCAGACACACAAATAAATACACAAATAAATTTCTTTTTAAACATTTAAATGGATAATTTTATTTATTAACACAGAAAAGAAATAAAAATTTTAAATTCCATGAAGAGAAAAGGAAACAACTATTAAAATTCAAAATTAAAATTAAAGAAAATCAAATTAAATCTCGGTGTCAAATAGATTTAACAAAATAAGAATTAAGAGGAATTCTAATTCTCTTTTCCTTTTTAATTCTTATCTGATCAATCCAACAATGACAATCTTAAATTACTATTAATAAAAAAAATAAAAATTGAAAATTATTTTAAACTTGAAAGTTAGTAGATTCCTGTTATAGTTGGCAAAATTACCTGCTTATTTGTTGATAAAATGTTCACATTCCATGTCATCCTTCAAATGGATTTTATTTGTGATTTTTGAAGATAATTATAATTATTAAAGATGCAACATGTATCTTCCATGACGTGAGTACATAAGATAATTCGGTTATTTGCAACAAGATTCAATTACCTTCCTTTAATTCGTTCCATACAAAATAAAAATTGCAAACATTTCTCCAAATAATAAAAACAGTCTGAACACCAAATTTTAAAAACTGTGCTTTTGTTTATTTCACTTTAAGTTCACTTTGATTGTTCATTTTAATTTAGAGTTAGGATTCATTGACAACCATCTTGAATTTTCTCACAAACATAACTTCACAAAAATTCAAATAAAAACATTTTAATATCTTGCTACATTCTTTTCTTATCATAAACTTAATCCTAAGATCCTGTCAAACAAAAATTACATAAATTTTGACACCTAAATTATAAATATAAACCAAATTTTAACATTCTAGTAGACCCTGCTGAAACGTTACATTTTGGGATTTCAAAGGCCTACACCTTCTCTATAAAAAGTTCCCCACTTTAACATTCTGGCGTCAAATGCACCCTAGAACTGGTTTAACAATATTGCAGTAAAATATTTTACCTAGAAATTCAAATAACATTGAAAAATATCAACCAACGACATAGAATCGTCCATCATGAAATTGAGTTTGTGAAATTCAAGTTAAGAATCTGTTTAAAATTTATCCCTTATTACCTCACAGTGTTGTAGTGTGTATCTTCAACATATTTAATGCAAAATTTTATTATTTTTAAAATAAAAAAGATTGTGAAATCCTTTCACCTGATTAGTAATTCGTAATTAGTAATTAGTAATTAGTAATTAGGAATTCCTAGAAATAAAATTATCTATTATAAAAAACATATTTCCAACAAAGTACAGTCTCGTTTATGTTGTTTAAAAAGTCTATTTATTTGTAGGTATTTTAGGAGTAATAACTGTGCGTTGTATTAGAATTTACTTATTACTAGAGAAGCTTACTTCAGAAAGGAGTCTCCTTTTAATTTTGTAAACATTAAAAATAGATGTTTGTAAACAGCAATAAACTTATTACAACCACATATTCTGTTTTGTTTTACGTAAATGTTTATGCCGTAAGATATATTGAGTAAGTATAATTGGGCTGACTTGTAATTGTGTATTTTTAGTTTAATAAATAAAATCCAATCCGAATCTTTTGATTTTGTTTGTTATCATTCACTTAGTTGTGTTCTAAATAAACGATTTTCATTATAATTTATTTATTTACTAATTTTGTATTTTGCAATAATAATAATAATTGCTACTACCCATTACCTGAATGAACAATGAAATGATATTATGATTTGTTAATTTAATATTAAATTATTTAATAATGATTTTTAGTTAAAAATAAATTAAAAATCATTTCTGATTTTTTAAAGTATAACTTTTAGGCAGTTAAACTGTTAAACACAGTGGGTATACTTACCTGCTAGATGAAAGGGGGAATTGGGAATTAGTATTTATTTAGTTTTTAACATAAAAGTCAAGGTTACCTTACAACTAAAAAACTCGCCCCTAATGCAATAGCTAAGTATTATACGAATGTAAGCATTTCATTCTTTTTATGTAATTTAATTACTGATCAATATACAGACTAAAATCACAAACAAAATAAAATTATACCGTCAATGCGTATAATTATGCGTCCAAATCGTTTTTTAGTTTGGCAAATGCGACATTTGATCTTGTATGTGAGGTTGGTCGTGATACGTCTCAGCAGTCCCAAAAATAATAGCTTTTTAGCATTTTTTTTTTATAACACAAACAACTAGCTGTAAACCATTATACAGAGTTAAATAGTACTTCTCTTCATCTTCAAAGGGAACTACAATCATGAAGAAGGTATTAAAGAAATTAGCCGGAGCCGGAGTCGAATGATCGTTGTCAAAAAAAAATTCAATGGATTATTTTTTATACGAACAGTTTTAAAATAATCTAAAATTATTTTCCAAAGCTAATATAGCAAGTCCGAATGCCCATTCGATTTAATGATTTTACATTTGAAAAAAGCTCAGGGTTTGTTACCGTATGGTCAACACTCAAGTAAAAATCATTTTGTAGTCTTAATCTAAAACGAGCTATCGTGCCAATCTACTATAATATCAAATAAAAATAAGCTTGTTCTATTGTATTTTTTGTATAAATTGAGTTTTCAACCCGATTTGCTGGTGCGGATAATTGTTCTCGACGAAAATACGCTTGTAGAGAAAAACGTGCAAAGCTCTTTTCAGTGGAAAAAAGTTTACATCAGAGTACTTGATTCGACAGACCATTCAAGTTAATTTTACATCCAAACTCTATACCTCTTTGTGGGATACCGATTGCTTATAAGAATGGCGTGATCGTAACAAAGCATCACGTCCATTTTTTTGCAATAAAATTTAATGTCCCAGCAATGAAATATAAACGCGATGCTTCGCCAGTTGCTTAGTTTTCACTTGTATAGAGATTTTAAACGGAGCTGCCTTAAACGGCAAACTTTTAACGAGCTGCAACAAATGTACATACAAAAGTCATTGTTACATAGTTCGAAAAGTTTACAATTCACATATACACAATCTAACTACTACCTAATAATAATGGTTTTAAATTATAACTATGTTATGAATAGGATTCGCTTCAGAAAAGATTGTCGAATTAACTAATAGACGAGCAGACATGGAGGTTAAACATCTCGTTAGTCTATTGTGATTGTTAACGTTCTGTCGAATTTTCGACATTACAACTTGATGAGTATAATGCAGGCGTTTCCCAGCTGTATTATTTTCTGTAAAGATTACAAAGCTCCAAAATGTATTTTAAATGTAACTTCCGAAAATGATTAAATATTTGCGAATTATTATTAAAAAGAAGATAAGAGATTAATAATTAAACACAACAATGCAATTAAATAATATATTTATAAAAAATAATCAAATCTCAGTTTGATATGCATAAATTATATTAATATTAGTATTCATAGTAAGCTTTCGTACTGCTGAGTAGAAACACTTTATTAAACTTTAGCCCTTGTTGACACAATTCAAAAATAAACAAACAGAACACATTTGCAACGAAAGATTTGTAAACAGTATTACTTCGTTGCAATAGAACAGTTTTGATCCCTTTTCATTCTAGTAAGGAATGAAAAAGTGAATCTTAATGCATTGAAATTATTAAAATAGTAGGGACTGCATTTACTAACTGTTGACTAACTCTGAACAAAATTAATCATCATTGGAATCAGCTTTGACATAGTTTACATTTACAAAAAATTGTTAAATTTTGTACATTTCACAAATAATTTCGCAACATAGTTAATTTTTATGGAACTCGCTCAGTGAAAATTCAATAATAAAATTATATTTTCGTAAACACAACAAAATAAAAAATTTAATTGCCCGATTTAGTTTAGTACTCATGTATATATTTTGTTTGCTCTAAAAACTTTAAACAAAAACTTCGTTCGCTCACCTAAAATGTTGTTTGTTAATTATTTTAAAATTGCTGGGGTAACCAAATCCATAACCCTCTGGTCCCTTTGGATCAACTGGATCAACCGCTTTTCTTAAGTTTTCCCACAAAAAGGAATATACGAGGGTCATTTTTTAAGTAAGAACCGATTGCGCATCGTGTCTGCGCATTCAGTCAGGTGACGCCAGTTCAAGGTCAGCAACTCTTGGGCGGTCCTCCACTACACCGCCATTACGTTTCACGTCTCTGCCAGTGCTGGTTGTGTGGTTATACTGCGTAGTTTGTCGCCATGTCTATCAGTAATCCCGCCGATTGTGAAGTGCGTGCCGTTATTCGGTTTTTGAATGCAAAAAACGTTCGTCCTGCTGAAATTCACCGGCAGCTTGTTGAAGTTTATGGTGAAGGTGTAATGAATGACGGTAATGTGCGTAAATGGTGTAGGCGTTTCAATGAAGGGAGGACAAATGTTCATGATGAAGAACGACCTGGAAGGCCAACTGTCATGAATGAAGAATTGACACAAAACGTTGATGAGGAAATCCGCCGAAACAGGCGCTTCACAATTGACGAACTTCATCAGAAATTCCCTCAAGTTTCAAGGTCGGTAATTTATCACATTGTTAGTGACAAACTTCACTACAAAAAAATGTGTGCGAGCTGGGTGCCAAAAATGTTGACAGAAGAACACAAACAAAAGCGAATAGCACATTCTTTGTCCTTTTTGGAGCGCTACCACAAGAATGGTGACAATTTTTTGAGTCACATTGTGACTGGAGATGAAACGTGGATTACGTACTACACTCCAGAGACAAAACGTGAATCCAGTGAATGGCATCATTCAAACTCCCCGTCACGCCCACAGAAGTTCAAACAAGCACCTTCAACACGAAAAATCATGGCCACGGTGTTTTGGGATCGGAAAGGCATTCTTCTGATAGACTTTTTGCCAAGAGGAATGACAATAAATGCCTAGAGGTATTGTGAAACACTGTTAAAGCTTAGGCGCGCTGTTCAAAATCGCCGGCGGAGACTATTGTCTAGCGGCGTCGTTCTGCTTCACGACAACGCTCTGCCTCACGTTGCAGCAAGAACAAAAACGCAACTGGACAATTTTCATTGGGAAGTACTGGATCATCCGCCTTACAGCCCAGACTTGGCACCATCAGACTTTCATCTCTTTCCAAAATTTAAGGAATTTCTCGGTGGGAAGCGTTTGCACAATGATGACATGCTTAAAGAAACAGTTACGAACTGGTTTAATAGTCAGGCGACAGAGTTCTTTGATGAAGGGATCCAAAACCTGGTGCCACGGCTTGACAAATGCTTGAACGTTGATGGCGACTATGTTGAAAAGTGAAAAAATGTTCATATTTTAGTTTTTTTGATATAATTTGTGTTATTAAATAAAGTTTCTTTTACTCCATTATAAAACGGTTCTTACATAAAAAATGACCCTCGTATTTCCACCAACTTCAGGTATGTCCGGCAAGTGAATTTATCAGATTCTGCACTTAATTTGAATTGTTTACATTTAACAGATATTAAACTTCAAATTTAACAACTAAACTAAATTGAATCAATAAAGTTCATCCATGCGGTCGAAGAATGTTAGAAAAATCTGCCCTTAACTTGAAGTTGTTTATTAATTTAATTTATGTTGAATTTTGTTTATTGTTTTAATTTAATTTAACCACTGTTTAAACTTCGAAAAGACTTTAAAAATATATCTAAATTAGATTAATAACCTTCAGACTATAAGGCTAAAATCTTTTAATAATTATTTTAAACATCTAATGGATTTTAAACAATCGGAAAAGAATGAACCTTAAAAGCACGAAGAAAGCGATTCTGGAACACTTTGCTGATGTCACGGTCCAGAAATGATAACTAAACAGTTTCGCCTGTGGTATTTAATACTTTTCTCTCGACTTAAATGGATTCTTAGAATAAAACATATTTATTCCCAGCCTGAAAAAGTTTTTCTCAGACTGTTAAATTTTTATCCAACGGTAACTGAGGCGCTATTACAACCTCTATCTGTCAAATGGGGTCATACATAAATCTAGTCATACATAAAGCTTAATCTTATATTTATTATAATAGACAAAATTGTATCTAGATATCTACTTATAATATATTACATTTATTTAAGGCATAATACATATGGGGGGATATTCCATATGACAGGTTTAAAAATAGCTTCCATTAAATTCCATTCAATACATTACCTATACTATAAACAAAAAGTGTTTCTTTCTTGTATTTATATTATTAGATATTGTGTCCATGCTTATACAACAGTCAGGGATGGGATATTTTGTTTAATTAACGTAAGGGTGATTACCCATATAATCTTCTGAGAGACACGGTTCTGGGCATTTTTAATATATTATCTTTTAATTAGTTAATGAAAAATCTTTATTATTAGTGAAAAGAAAACTGAAAAGGTCGAACTAAAAATAAAAAGAAATATTTAATTTGAAAGGTAGCCCCGATTATTTATTGAATAGTAGAAAGCAGAAAACCGAAAAATGATGATATTCATTACCCATTTAGCGACTTCTAATCTTGATTGATACTTATCGGTAATATTAAATTATCAGATTTTACCTTTAATCTTTTTTATTGAGTCTTCATTTTGTTGGAATCTTTTACATCTCTACTACTCTATTAACAATAATAATTTTATTACAATTTAGTAACAATCAAGTTACTAAATTATTTTTTACACGTAAATCTAAGCATTTAAAACTTTTTAATTTATTCACTCTTAATAATAAGCGGTTAATGAATAAAATCCCTTCCTAATCCCTTTTCACGTTTTAAAAGTAAAGTTCCTTCCTATCTGGAAATTTGGGGCTTGCATTTAAAATATCGTTAAGGATTTCGGAGGATCTTACTTTCAGATGAACGTGTTTTATTATATTTCCAGATAAGCTAAAATAAATATCTCTAAAAAGTTTTAGGACGGGGACCATACTTTACGTAGAGTTTAAGAGCTTAAAGCTTTCAACTGTTTTCAAAGCAGGGTAACGATTTTCTTGTTTCTAGTTTCTCTGTATTATTTGATTCCTTGCAAAAACAGCCTCTAAATGCACATCTAGTAAAATTGGATATTACAATGTAAATATAAGCATGCAATTATTATTTTTAAGCTTTTTGTATTACATTGATTGATTTATAATTTGATTGAATTATTTTCTTGCATTTAGAACAATTTTAATATTTTTAACGAATGAAGGTGTAAAAAACTTTAAGCAGACGGATTTTCCAAAAATATTATTTTTGTAACTAAATAATTATATACAATTTTATTCTAGTAAGATCAGTTTTTAAAATGTATTTTTTAGTAAGATGATTTGCAGTTTTATGTTTAGTTATTAATCATTAAAATACATATAATTTATACATAGTGCTATAATATTATAATCGAATCGATGAGTTGTTTATAAATAGGGATGACCCCGATACAGCAACAGACTTCGGTAAAAGGACAGTGATGATATATACAAAATACAAACCACCTACCTTTACTCTTAAAAAGATCTTGCTCTGGATAATTACAAATGTGGTGAAGCATCAAAATTTCCACCACACTGAGAGTTTCAGGCGGGTCGTTTGAATAGAGCACTAAATAGAAATAGATCTAGGAAACACAAGTAATGTACACAAAAGAAATATACACAAAATTCTCTTTAAATTGAAATGACAAATCTTTTGTTTAAAATCAAACACAAGCAACAAAAGAATTAAAAAAAATAAATTGAATAAATTTTGGATACCAAGAACAAATGAAAAATCAACCCTAAGAAAGTTCAATGCCTTTTATGCGAGGAGTAATATTTCTGGCGTCATCATAATATTAGTTACTAAATATAATTTAAAAATAAATAAATACTATAATCTTTTTTAAGTAAATCAATATTTCCAACTGCTTACTTGAAATATGGTAAGTCCAATTAATGATTAAATTTTTAAATTCCATTCCAACATCCAAATTATAACGAAAGTTAAAAGTTTCATTATCCTACAAAATTTTCTTCTTGTAAAAGAATTATATTCCACAAATAAATTCACAACACTGATTATTATATTAATTAAATGTAATTATTATTAAACCAAATAGTTAAATTCAAAGATTTTCAATGATTATTAAACACTTTGACGTTTCAACAAAATATAACCTAACATTTTAACGTTTAGTTTGTTTACAAAATAACGAACTCATTAAATAGCCTTGAATTTTTAAACTTTTGCTCTCAACATGTATGCACTGTTTGAAACATCTAAAATAACAGAGAGTTTGTTAGTAAATTAGTCGTTTTTTATATCCTTTTAGAAACAAACGAAGACTATAGTGATATTTTTGGTTGCAAACAAAAGAGGATTTAGAACTAAATACAACATAACCACATAATTGTTTATAACTATTAATTATTCTATAAATAAGATCTTCAGATAGCTAAAGAATTCCCTTTTCAATGATATATGACACTGGAAAGTCAGCCAAAACACATTTCCTACTCAATTATGAAATAACTAGATTTAACTTCATTACTTAAAATTACCTAATTACATCTTCTTATTTTGACAAAATCCAACCTTACATCCTAAGTAACCTTACTTACATATTTCTAGATATCAAAACCAAGAAAATAATAGCTAAACTACATTATTTCAGATTGCTATGGCAAAACTCAGAAAGTTGCATTTTATTTCAATTATATCTGCTACAAGAAACATCGCCAACATTTACAGTTGTTTTAAAATTGTGACTAAACAGCAATGAAACATTTTAGTCACGAGCTATTTAATCTAACTAAATAAGAATATTTAACGATATGGCTATCACGTTAACTTGGAACATAATCTTTTTATATAAATAACTCAGGTATGGTAGCAAATACTTGCATACATCATCACTATCTGCTACACATACACATGCACCTTATCTGTTTTAGGTCAGAACTTGTCTTCAAATGGCCTGAACTCCATTTTACTCACTTATTTATGTAACGATTTCACATCGTTAGCTAAACAATGAAGAATTGCTAAAATCAACTTTAAAATTTATCCTGTTACTGCCTAGTGTGTTCTAGAGTGCATATTTATTAAATTAAAACCTTTTCTTTGGCTTCATAAAAAATTATCAAAATTACATATTTTTCTTCTTGAGGTTATGCAACCCATCTAACATCTTCTTAAAAAAATTACCTTAGGAGTATATACTATTGCATATTAAAAATCATGACAATAGATACATTTCCCCTTTTTATAAACTATAGTTAGTAAGTTCGTTTAAAAGCACCAAGGCTATCTGCTCAGTGATAACATAAAGTATTTTTAGTATCTTATCGGTCACGTATCCGCTATCGCAACTTCAGACCTTTAATCTTCCATCTAGAACGTCCAAATGTCAACTAAAGACGAAATCCGACAATGAAGTCTACGTCCGGCTATACCCGATTAGAACAACTTATAAAAGAAGGACTCAACCTAAAGCCTTCATTAGTACTGTACTCGAACCCGAGTAGAGCTGTTATTCACGCGGCCACCATGTACCCCTCAACCCTGCTCGGTCAGTTTATGTAGTGTTAACTGTTGAGTAGATAAAATCTAGTTCCAGGAAGCAGCCCCTGTCACCTCATTCCACAATCCCGGCGGCTTTTATTACTAAATAGGGTGGCAGTATAAGGGTCGCCGATGTCAGGCCAGTGGGGCACCACCTTCCCATTTTCCCTCAGTCGTTAGCCTTGGAAAAGTTATCCCAAGCGAGTTTTCTGGGGTTTGCTCGTGAGAGCTGCTGACCTGGCTAGCGACTGTTTTTCCTTTTTTCCTCCTTTCCCGTCAAGGGTGGACCCTCACACCCCAACAACAGGGATCTGTGGAACGGAACTACAATGGAGTCGACTCATCGCTTAGTGCTACATAAAGACACCCCGAAAGCCATATTTCGGGGTTGGACAAAAGCAGTTTTACTTTTTATAAACGACTATCATCAACACATCACCTTCAACCAACCAACAAAATACATCGACTGCAATCATTAATTAATCCAACTTCAACAAACCAAGTCAACATTCAACGTCATCAATTTATCAAATACTAATTGAATCAACTGCTACCAGCTTATCATCTCATCTTCAACTCATAACGGCCTCCGTCATCAATTCATCCACATTCCAAAGTTATCTGTTGCTATGGCCGAAAACAAACAAATACAACGTCATGATTGCGATTTATCGACGAGAACAACATGCATAGCGATTGTGGTAATCATCACCAACATTATTTTTAATGCTGCTGATAATAACCATAATATCTTCCAGGCTATTTATTATGAAATTAATTTAATAATAAATAGGCATCTAATTTGGCTGAAGAGGCAAAAACCTATAACGGCCAGTACCCAGTACAAAGCAACACTGAATAGTAGTAAAGCCTTTAGTAGTGCTTTGCTTGATGTTTGTGGAGAGAACATACGTGTGGCTAGCACATCGAAAGGTGCCGCGAACCCGAGTAGAGGTGTTATCCATGCGGCTACTGTACAATCGCCAAGGGTGCTCGGTCAGTTGTGTAGTGTTAACCGGTGAGTAGATAAAACCTGGTAGTTCCAGGAACTCCTAACACCACTTTCCGGCGTCCCTTATTACTGATTAGGGTGGCAGTATAAGGGGAGCCGATGTTCTTCTAGGGGGGCGCTACTTTCCCTGTTTTACCTAACGCTCGTTAGCTTGAAAAGGCAACTCCCTCGAGCTTTTAGGGTTGGGTTCGTTTTGAATTTCCAGGTAACGGTTATTTGTCCTTTTTCCTCCTTTCCCATCCAGGGTGGGCCCGCGTACACCAACAAACAGAGACCTGTGGAATCGACTCATCGTTTAGTGCTACACAAAGACACCCCAAAAGCCATAATACGGGGGTGGTCTTGACAAGAGATGTTTTTAAATAATGTTTACATTACTATCATCCATTCAACAACCAACAACCATCTTCAACAATATACAACTACTGCCAACTACAATCCGTTTTTTCATTAATCAACTATTACAACATCGCCTCCATCAACAAATTTCAAATCTACAAACCAACGGTTGTCGTCTATACCAACATGTTCTGCATGCCTCTATGGTCGATAGCAAATAACGGAAAGGTCATGATTGCGGAAGAGTACAAGAACGTGCAGATAGATTGGGGTTATCATCACCAATAGTGTAGTTTATGTTGCCGATTATAACCACAATGAACACCCCATCAATTGGCTATTCAATATTAAATTTTAATATAAAATAGCCACCCTTATCGGCTGAAAAGGTGAAACCTTAAAGAGGCCAGTATCCCTTCGGGGATACAAAATAACGTTGATTAGTAAAGCCTTCAGAGTTTTAACATCATTCAAGCAGAGAATTACCCACCATTGAGCATTAGAAGTGAAGTGTAGTTATACAAGGACGGTCTGAAAAGTTTCCGACCTTAACGTGAAGATGGCAGCACTCGTCAATAAAAGCTAGGGAATGTAGTTGTGCATCTTTTGACAGGTACTCACCAAAATTTCAGCAATTTTGGACGCGCAGTTGTTATTTCACAATCGCTTGAGTGAGTCGATGTGAGTGTGAGTATCGAGCTGTCATTAAATATTTGTTTTTGAAAGGCAATACGCCTACGCAAATCAAAGAAGAGTTGGACTCTGTGTATGGGGACTCTGCGCCATCATTTACCACAGTGAAATTTTGGGCAGCTGAATTTAAACGTGGCCGTACCAGCTTGGAAGACGATGAACGTTCGGGACGTCCAAAAACTGCAACCACTGACGATAACATCGCTAAAGTTCACCAAATGGTGCTAAACGACCGTCGAATTAAAGTGAGAGAGATAGCAGAGGCTATGAATATGTCCAAAGAACGTGTTTGTCACATATTGAATCAAGATTTAGGCATGAGAAAGCTGTCCGCGCGTTGGGTGCCGCGCTTGCTCACGTTAGACCAAAAACGTGTTCGAATGAACATTTCCAACGCTCTGTTTGCGCAGTTTAGGCGCAATAAATCAGGGTTTTGGCGCCGATTAATTACTGTAGATGAAACTTGGATACACCATTATACGCCCGAAACAAAAATACAGTCAAAACAGTGGACTGCGAAGGGGGAATCGGTCCCAAAAAAAGCAAAAACTGTTATGTCGGCTGGGAAAGTGATTGCGACTGGTTTTTGGGATAGTCATGGAGTTATCTTAATCGATTATCTTCAAACAGGAAAAACCATTACAGGAGCATACTACGCATAATTGCTCGACAAGCTGGCCGTCAGCAACGTCCACATTTGCAGAAAAAGAAAATCCTGTTTCACCAAGACAATGCGCCGTCTCACACCTTCGCGGTTGCCATGGCGAAAATCCACGAATTACGGTTTGAACTGCTTGACCATCCTCCTTGCTCACCAGATCTAGCCCCAAGCGACTTCTTTTTGTTCCCTCATCATCTAGAAATTGCGCTCTGAGGACAGAGATTTTCGTCAAATGAGGAGGCAATCACCTTCGTGAACAATTATTTTGCAGAGAAAAACGCCAATTACTATTTGGACGGGTTAAAGAGATGGGAGCATCGCTGGGAGAAGTGTGTAGACTTACAAGGAGACTATGTAGAAAAATAAAAATAAATTTAAAGAAAAAATGTCTTGTATCTTTGTTAGGTCGGAAACTTTTCAGACCACCCTCGTAGAACTTGTAATATTGTAGAATTCGGATTTGTCGACTTTGTGTATATAATAATAAATACTTTATTAAATTTTGGTCTTCAAATAATTTTAAACTTAATTAGCGTTCAAAAATTAACAACTTCTAAACTGCACAACGAAATAGAGAACTGTGGATAGTTGTAGATCAGTTGTATAGTTTTCTAGAATCCACATCCCTTAGGGTAAGTAAAACTTTACAGAAGTTTTAGGTGCCTAGCAGTGTCGAGAATTTGTAGTGTTTGCTGTGCAGAATCTCGGGAAAAAAGAATTCGTACTTTCGAATTCAGGTTTTTTTGTTTCAATTTTTTAAGCAAATTATTATTAGTTAAATAAGGCAGTTCTGAGCAAGAGTGTCGTCTTACGTAGGTGGTTTTCTTAAGCAGTTTTTTTAAGAAACTCTTTACAGCTATTTTAAATACATACAAACCAAATATTTACAAGCTGTCTATAAAAAAATCAATGGAGAGAAAGGGATTAGTTTGAGTAAGAAACCACCGTTAGAGACGATACCTGACGAGGCCATTCCTTAAGTAAACTTTTGGTGTTTATTTAATTATAATTAAAATTATATCTTCATTCAAAATTTCCTATCTTATTTATAAGCAGGTACTATTATTTTAAATATATAATATTAGTATAGTCTTCTCAAACACATAAACAGAATATTTTTACTTAAAAATTCATATTGAAGTATCGACTTAATCACGTTAACAAGCAGTTATTCTCAAGAGGTAAAAGGTTCCAAGAAAGTTTTAATAGTTCACTGTTGTTGTAAACAATAGTGTTTTTACTACTTTCTGAGTTTGCTTCAATTGACTTAGAGAGAGGGAGAGATATTTATGACCATTCAATTAACCAGAAAAAATAAAATGTTGTGGGTGTAATACCATGTATTTTTCCAGGAAATAGCAAAGTGGTTTACAAGGATGAATGCATTTACAACTGTTTTTTATTTTGAAAAATCTTACGTGCTTGGCTGAACCCTCCTCATATTAATAATAATAATAATAATAATAATAATAATAATATTTAGCATCCAACAGACCAAAGGTCCATACAGGATATACATTCATAAAACAATAATACAAATTTTAACTGTAGCATGCATACATAAATAATTACTTCTATAATTACAAATAATAAGACGAGCAAGTATTTAACCAAGCAGAAAACAATAGAACTAAAACTAATTACGGAATAGATGACACCATAGTATTTGACATAGTGCTCAGACAAGCGTTTTCGAATATTTTAATACTATTTACAAATATATCTACATTTCTACATATTTCATTATGATTTCTGCAAATGTTACTTAATGGCGAGTAAAATGATAATTTGTGTGAGACTGGGGTAACGAAAAAGTTAAATTATATCGACCGTGTTGTCTCGGAACACGTAGTTGTATTTCTTTGAGCAAATCACATTCAATTAATCCGTGTATTAGCTTAAACATAAACAAAAGACATCCGACTTTTCTACGAATATGTAGAGATTGCATTTGATAGCGGTCATACAGCTCATAAGCGTGGTTGTGCGGTCCCGTATTCAACGAAATACACGTACTGGCAAAATTTCTTTTGAACTCTTTCAATTGTTAGGATATGATTCGCGTAATAAGGATAACATACCACACAACCATTCTCTAATTTAGATCTTAGTGCATAGTATAAAGATAGTAACGAGTGTACGTTCCTAAATGCCTTTGTATTTCGCTTTATAGACCCTAACGTTCGCATTGCATGTGTACAAGTTTGCTGCATATGAGGTACAAAAGATAAAGTCTGATCTAACACAATTCCCAGATCTTTTATTTGATGCAATCTGTCTATTATGATATCGTTGATAGTGTAATTATATGTAAAATTGTTCTTTTTTTCTACTGAAAGTTATGACTTTACATTTATTCACATTTACTCTTATCTCATTTTTACTACACCAATCAATGAAACGGTTAATATCATCTTGCAAATTGATACAATCTTGTGCAGAACAAATAGAATTAATAATTTTGACATTTAAAGCATGACACTTAAAAAGACTAAGAGCATCATTGAAAAACATAATGAACAGCACTGGTCCTAGATTGGAGCCCTGCGTAACTCCACTGGATGTTAAGTACTTAGTTGATTGGCATCCTCTATACTCTACATACTGATATCTGCCTGTTAATAATGATCGAAATAATTTGATAAGACTTTAACGACTAGTTAAAGTGATTTAAAAAACAACATGAATTTTTGTGTTAAGTACCTATGTACGTATAACTGCTATCCGAGATTCCCGGGACTTTTTTTTCCGGGGAAAAGAAGTTTCGAGTCCCGGGAATAGAAAAGTTGTCTGGACTAAGAAACACTAACGCCTAGGCTCTTTGTGTTCTGCCTACACCACACCTGAACACACCCGAATATTCCCAGACTATCTCTAAGCTCAATGCTCACTATTGCCTAAGGGCTAACTATGACATGCAAGCCATGTATACCTTGCAGTATTACAAGTGCTAACATTCTGAGCACCTTTGAATGTGCACGGTTAATGATTTGTAGCTAGAAACTTTATTTTTTGCGTATTTGTGCTTTTTTACATGTAATACCCAAAATGATTTTCATAAAGATATTTCAGATCAAAGCTGCAGCATAATCAGACTTATTCTCATCAGATAACTGTCAGATTTTCACACATGCTTTATTATGGTGTGCGTAATTTTAGAGGAATTAGGTTTTAGGTAAATAGCTTCTAAATCATGTTGAACTTGTACTGGAATAGTCAGAGGACCAGAGTAGATGGAAGTTTTGCTCGTAGATGTTGAGCGTGATTCTTCAGTATTGAATCAATATATTGAGATAATGTTAAAATAAAGAATTCGCGATAGAGGCAGACTGAACCATTCAATACATGGAAAGAAAATTAAGTCGATTAAAAGAGATTATAAAGTTAAAAATATAGAAATAATGTACAAGGAAAATGTTAGTAATATCTGTAGGTGTTGATAGTACATAAAAATAGTGAAAGTATTAACAAAAAAAATTTTACTTGCTTATGTGTTATTCAATCCAAACGCATTGGCTATGACGAGGATGCTCTTGGTATTATAGAGAGGTAAAGTCACTCATATAATGTATCCATGGTCGACGTATCACTAGGAAAAAGAGAGTAGGTATTGATTTACCACCTCGAAGCAGTCTGGAGGAAAACACACTAAATCAGAGTCATTAATAAGAGGTACTATTCACCATCAGGCAGGTAGTGTGTTTTGGGAGTGTGTCAATAGATAGTGTGTGAAAATAAAGTTATTTTTACAAAGTTTAAAAGTTAAAATAAAAACAAAGAGAGGAACAAGCATCCTTCTATAAGGGAAAATACCGTAACAAGCACGAAGAAATTTTGGAGATTAACCAAAACTTAATTCACTTAGTTATAATAATAATAATAATAATAATAATAATAATAATAATAATAATAATAATAATAATAATAATAATAATAATAATAATAATAATAATAATAATAATAATAATAATAATAATAATAATAATAATAATAATAATAATAGTTTTTATTTTCCACAAGAATACATAAAAAAAAGAAAACGTAATAAAAAAGATGTTATACATATTGGTAATCATTTGTATAGAAAATAAACTACTTAAGTGGAAAAAGTGATGATAGTCAGTTGAATTCAAGAATATAGTTTTGTGTCAAATAATGATCCAACACAAGGAAGCATTGCAAGCCAGTTTTCAGTTCAGTTTAATCACAGAACCCAACATTGAAATCTCTCACAAAAATAAAATAATAATAATAAAAACCAGTTGAGAATGCGTAGAGCTAGCATTGCCATGACGAACAAAAAAAACTGTATACTTAATAAACTAATTTATTTTTGAAAACTAATGTTGACGTAACACATTAGTTGTCATAAAAACTAAAATTCTAAGTCCTAAAATTTTTCGTTAGAAAAAAAAAGAAAAAAGAAAACAAATTGTGGCTAAAAATGTTTATTTTTTCGCAAATTTTAAAAAATACAAAATTTTTCATTTTTCAAAAGTTTACCGAAATTTCCGGTGATCATTTTGACCACTTTCCCGAAGAGATACAAAAAAATGTTTCAACCAAAAGTTTCTTAGAATTTCATGTACTATAAGATTCCAAAAAGAAAAATTCAAAAAAGTCAACAGGGAAAAAGGCGACAGACAGACTTCACGAATTCAGAGACGAACTTTTTGTTCGTCGATAAAACGACTGAGGACAGAAAAATCATATACACAGAGTGTAGGACAATGTAGTGTTAGCTCAGAAAAGGTTTTGGGTTCAATTTTAGATGCTTTCTAATCGAAGTATCAGTGCAAGATCTTGCTTATAGAGATTAGATATGATATTTTTCCTCCTTATTACAAGTATTATCCACAAAATGTGAAAAATACATCAAAGTTAATTTGCAAGATTTATAGGATTGCACTGCCGCAAGAGTCCTGAAATATAAAAGTGATGTTGAATTAGATGACACCGGACACGGACTTTTGCTAGTATAAACAAAAGTTCTTGTAACTGATGCAAGTATGTTTCCGACATGCATTGTGCCCCCAACATTATCTAAACAAGTAATACGTCAGTCTCTTGGAAAAATTCAAGATCTCAACAACCCGTAAGTATAGACCGAAAAAGTTCGAATATGCCACCAATGCAGTCCCGCGAGTGCAAGCTAAAACTAAAGCTAAAGTAAATCAAAAATTGTTGTTGTACATTATTATTATTAAATTTTGTAGAAATACAAACAGATGGTTTTTAATTGATACTTGGGGAAGTCCAGCCCATGCTTCGATTGGATTCGATTGGACAAGTTAGAAAGTCAGAATACTGAACAGGGACTCCGTGGGGATGTCGACGGGTGAGTACGTAAATGGCTCTAGCACTAACTTCGACACCTAGTAAAAGGTGGAAGCTACCTTGCTTCCACTAGTGTGAACTGAAATCACTGACAAAAGTTAGCGACGCACTAATTGAGTGTATATCAGTTTCTCGCTCAACAAGGGACCGTTATAGTTAAGCTTAATGGTAAGTATGTCACGTAAATCCACAAAACATACATACTATCAGTCAGTCTACATTGCTACACCTGCTTCTAAATTAAGGGGAATTCAGAACTTCCACCAACCATAGGTGAAATATTATATATTAAAATGGAATGAATTCTAACTCGCATAAATGATGAGGTGCAGCATGCTATCGTCAATTACTGGGCGCAAGTGTTTACTGAAATCTAGAGTAAAGCCTTTGATGTTAAATGGGACTACACTTCTCAGTGCTAAAGAATACTGAATTACTCTTCTAAATTCTAGTATAATAATAATTTGTAGCGTCGGTACTGGATTTTTATTACGAGTTCGCTCAGACGTAGTTGTGTAGTTTACTAAATTACTCCAGAAAAGAAATTCATACTTACAAACTTCCATATCTCGCTAACAAGCCAGAATACAATATTGAAGCCAATATTTCCTACACATGATATGAATTCTTCCAACAGCTGAAAAACTTGATGTTAAAATTAAATTTACTTTATACTTCAGTTCATATTTCGTTTACGAACAAACATGTGCTTTTCGAGCGTACAGAGTGAAATTGAGATCCACGTAAAGAGCCTCCTTCAGAAGGCATCAGTATGTTTTGGATAAACAGTTAAGACAAATTACTTCCAAAAGTATTTTTCATTTTTTAAAGTGCAAAACATGCAAACTAGAACACAAAATTGTTATTTAACAGTTATTTATTTATAAGCGCCTTAGCCTTCTTTTTACCGAAATTTATTCGTTTAAGTGTCGTTTTAATCTACAATTTGGATAATTAAATTCTAGAAAATGTATTGTAAATTTGAATGTTAGAAAAAACAGTTTTATTTATAAAATGTTGTTATGAGAAGATTCAAACTATGCTTACCTCCTGTACAAATTGTCATAAGGTTGAAGTTCTTCGAACTAATTTGAAATTCTACTAGTTGAGAATTCATAATTCTATAACATCATAATAAATCACTTATATTTACGTTAGCATATCTTCCAGCGAAGACGTCTTATTAATTCAAAGCTTAGGTGACCTGGGTGTTAATCGCAATTGCTTACTGATTAGGAATAAAACACAGACATAATTAAGAAGGTAGAGGGCGCCACACAGATTGTTTGATGTTATTAAGTAATAGCAAAAGTTGAGAAATCTACAATTCGGGAAAAATTATCCATTAATTTAAGTTAAATTCAATTTGAATAATCCTTCTTTTGATTTTAAAATTTATTTTATGAATAGAACACCAACAATTTTGTCGTGCTAAACTATTGAATGCTAATTTTAAAATCTGTATATTAAAATAAGTTTTGAAGTATAAATTGTTTACACAATATAAAAATGTACACAGTAATTGAAAATCATAAAAACTTACTTGCATTATTATTTTCTTTGCATTATATCTGAGTTTGGGATCCCATTCTAAATACATTTTAGGTTTTGCATCTAAAAACCAATACAGATTTTTGCTTTTAATAAATTAGATTTCGACAAGAAGAGTTATAAACAACTTACATAAAATATGTGTGACATTAATCTTTTTACTACAACACTCCTAGCCATTCTTTATTTTATTAAAACCTTCAAATATATGCCTAATCCACTAAAACAAATGCTCAGAACGATCACACAAACAAAGACTACCAACAACACATAAAACAAAAGCTCTTGGAACAACTGCAATAATTTCCATTATTATCTTTGGTTTTATTAATATTAAATGTTTTTAATCTTGAACAATGACATAAATAATTATTTTAAGTGTTGTTTAAATTTTTATTAGTCATCCATTAACAAAGATGATAGCCGCGAACTTATATTAAAGAATATTAAAACGCGTAACGTTTCGCGTATTCTCAATATTTTAAATTTTAAATGAGTTCTTTAGAAGAACACTCTCGTTAATCGGTACGACCCAACCAGGTAAAATCCTCCATATCCTCGAAGTGCAGTAGGTCGCACAATTTACTCCTTTTGTTAATTCAACTCCTTTAACAAGGAAAATCTAGCTGCAGATTATCAGACTGAATCTATTCTCAAAAACTGGCCTCTACATAGACTTACAAACGATACTAGAACTACATATAAACATCCTTTTAAAGATTGCTCTTTAACTAAACCTACAGTACGAAATTATCAAAAATTCTCTTGGCAAATAAATAAACGAATTACACAATCGCATTTAAACACTTTGCCGAAACATGGGCAAATTCATGGTAAACTTAGACCGCACGCAGTAGGCTGAACAAAACTTTCTGAAAAGAGTAAACTTTGCATTTGCTTCTTCAGATTTTAAGAGGGGCTGTATGGATTCAACTACTCAAACTTAAATATGGCATCACGCCTAGCCAATAACATAATTGACTTATCTCTTTTATTATTTTAAAAGGTGCACAGGGGCTATAAACTTAATATTTGTAGCGATAAAAACTGGTGGCCAAATAAGAATTATTAGATAAGAGTACTTAGTTCTATTAAAATTCTAGAAAAATTAATGCAATATAAGGGATTATTTATACAAAATAAAATCATGAAAATATATTTTAGTATAGGAATTTTGAAGAATACGTGCCAAAAGTAAGATTTTAACTGTGACAATTATATTTTATTCCTCCAAGTTTTAACTTAGTTTCAACTGAATGCAACGAAATTTATATTAAACAAGACTGGTTGCATACAGCAATATTTGTTTAAATACAGCTACCTTTATTAACGCTGTATTAAATATGCTTTCTTTTCTTACCTACGCTACGGTGAACTATTTTATGTTAAATCTATGTCCCCCATCTAACATTCAAACACATTACTACACACTATGAATGAAACAGCTGAATGCTCCAATTTAAAAGCATGCCTCCTCAATTGGGATTCAAATACATAACCTTTGGTTTACGAGCTAGCTACTTATTCACTGGTCTATATTTTTTTACAAAAACGAAAGAGAAAGTATAGGTCTTGCTTTAAATTCTATGTCATTTTAATTGTAATACACGCATTAATACTGCTTTGTAGTAAGATTTGTTGCTGAACCAATAAACATTTTTTTCGGCACTCTTAATGTTCTTATAACCATTCTACTGTTCATCTGTTTAGTGACAAGATAACGAGTGTTATCTCGTTGTTTAACGAGATAACAATTAAATGATAAATTAAAATCGATTCACATTATGGATCTACCTACCTGTTTATCAAACCTATCTTAGACCTTAACAGTCTAACCTAGGAAAACTACTCAAAAGGGTTTGAATTTCGAAAATCAATTATGGGAAAATTGGTAATATTATTAAAAATCTCCAGTGGAGTGGAATCTCGTTATCTCCACCCTGCAATTTTTATACGTAAATGCAATTATCCTTGCTAATCAAAGGCTACTGCATATTTGACAATCTATCAAATGCATAGAAGCACCATGTCTTGTTATAATATATTCAGTCGCATGTCTATTAAATTAAATTCAGTAGATTTTGGTTTACCAACTGTTTTAATGGTGGATTAAATTAGGAGGGAATTATAAATCAAATTAGACCAGACCTAACTAGAATTAGGTCTGTAGGATCCCAACCCATTATTTTAAATATGAAACAGTCGTAATGCTCGAAAATGTTTAATGGGTTGAAAATTGTTTCAAATGTGTCACACTATAACCATAGAAAATAATTATAACTTATCTTTGATAAATTATACACTCTAATTGAATTACATATTAATATGAAAATTAAGATATTATCATGGATATATAAAGCACAATATGAATAAATTATACTTCCTCGTTTCAGAAAGTTAAACTTGGAAAATCCATAAACAATTCTAATATTTGTATACTAAACCTCTTTCATCTTTGAATAGTCAATCCTGCGGTTTATAAACATACAACGGAATTTCGTAGATTAATCTCACATATTTCATAATTAAACCCGGAGTTAATAAACAATTATGTCCTAAATAATAGTGCTGTAAAATAATATAGACCGTTTGTAAGGAAGTCCAGATTGGTTAATTATCATTCCTTTATTACAGAAGCAATTTTGGTTTACAAAAGAAGATCATATTTCATAGCTAATTAATTTCTTGTTTGTATGAGATTTAAATCCTTAGTAGGAAATATATTCTAATTGAGCTTATCGGGTTTATTTAAATATATTGTAAATTGTAAATTACACCGTGCGACAAAAAACCCGGTTGTTCGTTATTAAATAATGATTTTTTTATAAAATTATCTAATAATTAGTTTATTTCATAATTTTTTAATCAATTTTTACTTTTTATAACAACAGATAAAGAATTGTAATAACCATTTACAATAAGAAGATTTTACTTAAAAAGAAAAAATACACTGAAGAGAAATTTCTTTCCCAATTAGCATGGCAGCGCTCAGATTCCGCGGCGGCCAGATGATTTGGTTTTGGTGGTTACTATGTTATCAGTTATTTAAGCCGTTGTTTTTCTACGATTATTAGGGCGAAAAATGATACTTCTTCGTCCAAATTATAGTTAGATTAATTAGACGTATACATGCTATAATTTTTAATGCGACCATTTGTATATTATTTACAGGGTGTTTGACTTAACTTCATATAAATTAAATGTGTGTAATACTCGTTAAAAGAAACAAAAAATCCTTATGTCATTTTTGATTTTACGCACATCAAGAAATATTTGCTAAAAAGTCAAACTTTTGGGAACTGCTGGAACGTATCATGACCTACCTCACATATAAGATCAAATACCTTGTTTAACAAACGAAAAAGTAGGTTTAAAAATAATATTTAGGCAATTATACGCATTGACGTTATCACTTTTTATTTTATTTGTCATTTTAGTCTGTGTATTTTGAGAATGAACCATGAGCATGACAAAAAGAAATGGCATGTTTACATTCATTTAATATTTACTTTATTATTATTATTGTATTTTAGGGACGAGTTTCTCTACTCTAACGTAACCTTGGCTTACTTTTTTGAAAACTAAATACTAATACTAAACAACACCAATTCCATTTTGTTTGTGTTAAATCCACTACGCTTAATAACAATAATAACAGTTTCATTTTCTGGAAGTGGTACATTACAAAACAAGCAATGATTTGTAATTTATTTTTAAATGAAAATAATTATGTACGAATTAATCGTAATAATACTAAATTAATAAAGCACAATATCAATGCATTTTTTGTAACATTACATAAAATGTGTTTTATGTAAAATGATTTATTTTTATTAAATAAATAGTCACAACGAAAAACTACATTTATTTAAAACACAATATATTGAATGATCTCCAATTTAAATGTCTAATAAATGAAAAATTAGAAACTGAACCTTTGCAGGAGTAATGCTCATCTGTCTGATATTACAACTTCGAGTAATATTAAGATACTGGTTGCGTTTAACCATCTTACGAATAAATAATCATCTTAATTACTACTTTTATTACTTCGTAAAACTACCCGACCTTTCAGCATAATTTGAAAGGTAAGAAATGAATAAATGTATGAATAATGTATGAACGTAAGAATAAATTTTAATAAACTACTTAAAATAACATAACAAGACAGTCGTGTATTGTAACTAGTTTAACTATTATTATTGATAATTTATAATCATCAAATACATTATTCTCCTCGATAACTATTAATTATCGCTTGTGTTATAGGTAGATTATTTTAAACATGGAGAATAATCAGTTAAAAATAAATTTAATGAAATCCGTAAAATTTTTTCATTGTCATTCCTAGAAGAAGTGATGACCACGTGTCAAGTCAGGCTGATTCCAGAATACGTTAGCCCCTTATTAGTTTTTTATTTTTAAGCTAATGGGTTCGATTAAAAAATAATTTTAAACAATGTTATAAACAGTCTTTAAACACACTAAACAATTTTGAAAATTCGTATTTTATAAAGGGTGATAGGAAAAGTGTGTCTTCTTTTAAATTTTAAATTAAAAATAAAATCATTGTTCTTAAAAAATGTTTCAACATCTATCTGAGGAAGATTTATCCATTATTACATTATTACTGAAAGAAGATCAAAAACACCCAGAAGATAAAAAAAGAAAAAAACGGAAGGAAAGTATACTGGACACTGTATAAAGAGCTTATTAACGTTGAATAAAAGTTTCTCAAATATTTTCGCATGAATCGACTTCATTTGAAACTATACTGAATAAAATTAAACGGCTGACGTTCGGTTTACCAGGCGATTATATTTGGACATTTTGTATTTATTTTTTATCTATGTACTATAGTGGTCAAGAAACGGAAAATCAATTTCTTGCTATTGTAAAAGAATAGATTGAGTTAAAATCAGGACTACTGATGCCATACTATTTTTCTATATATTTGCAAGTTGTTGTACCAAAAGTTTCTGACATTCAAGTAGCCTTTAATTAATCTATAGCACTAAACTCCATTTACAGTGTGTAAAATTATAAAAAAGCATTAATTTGATTAATGCTGGTGTTTCTACTTTTTTTGCCACCATCGCACATTAAAAATGAAAACCAATGAAACTAAATCTAGCGTCCGGAAATGTACGAGTAAAAAGTTACAACTATTTTAATTTGCCATTAAAAACTTATGGAAGAAATATTTTTAAGTTCTGCTAATAGATGGCGTTATTTATTCAAGTATAGATGGCGCTATTGATAGTTGTGTTGCTTCTGCCACTTTAATATTGAGTCAAGATACTTCATTTGCGTTCTGTTCTCTGTTGAGTGCAGTAGCATTTTCTTCACGCAATTGGTCAGTAATTATTATAGTTGTTTAAGTCGTAATTTTAGTGTCTTTAGATTGTTGTGTAATTTGAGTGTCTAGGTATGTTGCGGTCTAACAAGACCTGCAATACTAAATACTCAATACTACAGCTAACAAGGAAATTGAGTTAGGTTAGGTTAGGCTAGCGCTCTTCGGTTTTAAGCGATCGAAACAGCGGGTTCGGTTAGGTCAGCGTATTACAGCAGGGAAATTAGATACTAACTCTTTCCCATAGTGTTATAATGGGAAATTGAAGTACGTGTAACTGTTTACCTCTACACTTCCGGACACTGCAAGCTTTACCATTCAACTCTAGGCCACGTCCCCTTTCTATGGACACGCTTACTTCTCAAAATGGGCGTGCCGTCTCGGTTTACCGAGTTTTTATGCTGAGATTATACAAAAATGTATAATCTCTAACAAATTTAATTAATTTTTCATTATCCATTCTTTACCAAATACAAATTCGTATTTGTACGTTACGGAAAACCTATTCAAATTACTGTTACCTATTCGCGTGCAGACGCGGACAGACAGCAATGAACATATCCGCACAGACAAAATATTCTCCCCGAAAATGTTGAATGTCTGTAGAATGAACGGACCTTGATTCTTAAACCAGTAACCACCCAACCCACTTTTCAAATATAATTTTTTTCTCGGTTATTATGAAAGATAGGCACTAATATTAAGTTTTTTTTTGTTGCATTTGATGTGTACTATCACCTGTCCAAGAAGCCATGGTAGCTCAGTGGGTATGGCATTTGACTACCAATCTTAAGGTCCTGGGTTCGAATCCCAGGAATAATACATTGGAATTTTAAAAATATCTAAAGCTTCCAGGTCGACTCAGCCTGTGAAAATGAGTACCTGGGAAATCATTTCCTGGGGTAATAATAGGCGGTCGGTGCGTAATGCTAGCCACTTTACCACCCTTGAGTACCGAACGGCTCGAGAATAGCAGCCTACCCTGCTATATCCCAATGGACCTTCATGGCCTGTGAAAGGGGACTATTATTATTATTATTATTATTATTATTATTATTATCACCTGTCCAGAGGATACGAATTTGAACTAAGTGAGACACCGGTGTATAATAGTTTTCTGTTATAATTAAAACTATACGTATATAACGTATACATTTTATAAGTATTGCAAATGAGTATGATTCAACGAAAATATGACAGTTTATTCTTATACATCAAAATACTTGCCTCAGCAGAGAAGCATCATAAATCTATCTAATCACTATGACAAAATATAAGCGAGCTGTTTGACTAAATCTTGTGCTTTCTTAAGTTTTTTTTAGATTTTTTCCAGATTTACTAATTCGAATCTAATTGATTCTTTCGCAACTAAATTATTTGACAATTACTTTATTTTATAATTCTTTAATCAACTTTTACTTTTTATAACGACAGATTAAAATAATTGTTATAACCATTTATTAAAAGAAGCTGATTATTATTTGTTTAAAAAGAAAAAATATTTGTAACGTGTGAAACTGGTTTTTGCGGTTGCTGTTCTATGCAAGCATAAATTTGTGTTTGAGTAAACAACGTATAGGCATCGTTCCAACAGTCTTATCAAATTCCAACAATACGTTTGCAGTACTGAGATAAACAAGTGACCACAATCCCTTATTCAACAATCATCATCAACAGTTTATTAAAAATAAAATGACATTTTTATAACTCCATATGTTATTTGAGAAATATTGTAAATAAAATTAAAAAACCTTGTTTTTTAAATTGTTGCTTTAATGTTGGATCTAGGAGGAGGGTTGTTGTTCGGGTACCCTCTTCATTTCTTATGAAGAATATTGTTTCAAGACACCATGACACTTATTCTACCCCTAATGCAGGGATAAAAAGTTAACGGAGGGTGGTAAGGGCTAGTGTTCAAATACAAAATATTCGTTATTTCAAAACAAACAACTTTCTCTTAAATAACATTAAGACAAACATGTAGAAATTGAAGTTAATACACTTCAACTACTGCCTTGCACTGTAACATTTCCTTTTCAACACCTTTCCTTTTAAACAGGGGAAACCTGGCTTGTTACTGCAAACTGAGCATTCAATTTGTAATCATACATCTTAAAGTAATTTGCAAATTAAATTCCTGGAGAAAAGGAGTTAACTAACTTTGTTGCACAGTGTTATTATCACAGATCGAACTTGTCAATATTTAATGATCATTTTCAAAGTTAGCTTAGTACCAATACACATTACATAGTATTGCAAAAGTATTTGCAAATGTATTTTATAGAATTGTTTCTAAATAGTTGGCTGCCGAATCCACAAATATCTCGTTGATGAATTTACTTCTGATACTTGCATAAAACGTGTTTCACTGATCACTGAGAACACTTGAGAAATATTCTCGCATTTAAACGGGGTAACTATGAGGTAATTTGGTATCTGATTCCAATATGTCATCTCCGTTGTCAGAAGTAGGCTACCACTAGTGTTGGCTATAACAGTGTCGGACTGACCCGCAGGGCAAATGATATATAGGCCCTCTGTCACAGGCAGACTCTCCTGGCCCCTACCCTGTGGTAAGGAAACCGTAACTGGAAAAAAGTTCAAGCGTTAACTTGCGAGATAATCAATATACTGTGAGTATTTTTAAAAGTATACACTTCAACAATTAACACGTTGGCAACAATGAGAGCTTCATTGAAACACATTGGGGAACATGTATGTGATATGCTTGTGCAACAGGTACTTTCAAAAGATATATTAGGTATATTCAAATTTATGTAAGTCATTTAAGACCCAATTTCGCCAACACCGAATAATTTTAACCAGAGATTAGTTGCCATGAATATGGTTGTTTTAACTGGTCCTAAGTATAACAATTTGTACTTAAACTGCAAATAATTTCAAGTTTCGACAAGAATCTTCAAATCTCCGTTCAAATTTCAGACCGGTGCGCTGCGATGAAAATATTTCTTTTTTATCCGTACCTACCCAGTGTTGTGGGTACCTACCAAGGGTGATAGAGGATGAATGGCAATGATGATGGACTTTCTCTGATAAAGGTCGCCGAACCTTTCAGTCGTTCCCTAATATTTTCTAAGAGGCAACGAACCTTATCTAGTATACCTACACCAAATGGGCCTGAAAGAAGATGACAGGTGTACATATGGCGAAACTGAACTCCCGAATATGTTGTGCTGAACTGCATAAGGTACAAAATCGAACGAATTCAACTGCGAGGCAACACTGATCTGCTAAACAACACTAAGATCCTACCCTTACTTAACAACCTGACACAAAGGATCCCCATGAGGGCAAAAAAAGAGAATCGACGTCAACAGAATCAAAGGCAGAATTAAGTACCAATGAATTGAGAGATCTATGAAAACACTTGCAGAAATGTCTTAAAATTGCAAGATTTATTTTAGTAACTATGTCTTAAGACATATAAAAATACGAAATCTGCAGAAATCACACATGTATGTATGTACTCTCAAACCACAAATCAGTCAAAAGTGCATGTGTGTGTGGGGAGGGCGTGTCCACATATCGTGCGTCAATATCGTACGCATCGTATTGTTTCTTAGGAGTTCGTCCATTGATTCGGACCAATCGGATCGTATCGAACGGATTTTAGTCAGTAACGCTATAAACGAGGTTGTGAAAGATGCGAAACAAGATTAAAGAATATGAGATGCAGGGAATCTGAAGTAATAATAATAATAAGTAAAAAGACGAGAAGAAAAAGACAACGAGGAAACGAAAAAGGCTTTTTGTGCATAATATATGCAGTAAAAGGCTAGATTATGGGAAGTATCACACATTATTCCCTGATCTAGCTAAAGATGATGTAAAATTATTTTGATGGATTAGAGGAATTAACGTACCGTCGTTCATGATGGTAACAATATTATGAGGAGAGTATAAACATTACTATTAACAATATTAAAATTGCGATCTGTACGTTTACCATCGTTCCTTGATTGTATTTGCGAATGATGTCATTTGCACTCATCGTACGCATCGGAAAAGTTGCGCTCTTGGGAATCCTGATCGGATTTACCGTAGTCAGGTAGCACGTAGTCACGTTACCGTAGTCACCGTAGGAAGCATCGTTCCTTACATCGTATCGTATGTAACGGGCTACGGTAAATCCGGTCAGGATTCTCAAGAGGGCAACTTTTCCGATGTGTGCGGATGACGTCATTTGCAAATCCGAGCAATGGACGATGGTAAACGGAACGTACTAATCGCAATTTTAATATTGTTAATAATGATCAAGAAGAGCTTTAAATTTTTCTTCCGTTATACAAAGATATTGGCAGAATTTTACATCACATTTTACTAGATCAGCGATAATGTGTGATACTCCCCATCATTAACTTTTTTGTATAGTATATTATGCGTTGAAACCCTTTTTCGTTTCCTCGCCGTCTTTTCCTTCTCGTATTTATTAATTTACAAGTAGCTAATTATTACTACAGATTCATTGTCACTCATATGTTTTAATAAATTTGATTTACGCATCTTTAACAACCACGTTTATAGGGATACTGATTAAAATCCGTTAGATATGATCCAATTCGTCCGAATCAGTGGACGAACTATTTAAAAAAAATACAACGTGTACGATGCCAACAAGTGGACGCTTACTTTAATAAACGATACTTCATATAAAATAATGCAAATAATACGTTTTTCTATTAGTAGCAGAAATAATACATAAAGTAAACACCTTACGGACTTATTCGCCTCTAGAACGCGTAGAACTTTTACGGACTCATCTGTCACAATGACATATGAGTCTGTAAAGTAACACTTTCTAGACCCTTATGTCAAAACTAATTTTTACGGACTCATCTGTCACTTTTATTTGCATTGTTTCACATTATGTCGTACACAACCACGTTGAATTAGTTACGTACTCTACTGTTATTAAAAACACATTTTGCATGTTAAATTATTAATTTCACGATTTCACGAGAAAAAACTAATGTACACCTCAGTACTAAAGTTAATTTTTTTATTCATTATGGTTGTTGTAACAACCTCCATATACGTGATAAAAACAGTACAGCTTTAGTCCTTTGGTACACAAATAACTATTTTCTGATGCGTCTGCTACATACTATGCAAAATTGATTAATTTTTACATTATTATACATTGTTAATATAATATTATTCATTATTATTGCTAAATTACAATAAAAACAATGAAAGCTTTTATAATTTGCTACATAATACACAAGTGCAAGCGCGATGGGTACACTTAAACCTACCTTTCTTGTCACCCACAATATGTTTAGATGTCAGAGTATGTTTGCATTTCGCAGCAAAGAGGTTAATAACCTTGGAAATCGAATTGTAATCGTTACAATTTTAAATTACTTCTTTAAAACGAGTACATACGTATGATTGTTTAGCTGTAAGTACTAAATAGTAGATTGACTGAAATTATACAGAATGTAAACGTATTATTAGTATTGTCTATAAAAATTAAATATTTACTTTTGTCGTTTTCGAAATTCTACATGTATCATGAGTGAATCCTATGATGGGAAAATGGAGTGTACACTTGCACACCTCCAAACATCGAGGCAGCTGCTCATATTACGTCTCTTAATTTATTTCAGATATTTCACGTAAAGCATATGAATATATATAAATTCGAAGTTAATAAAGTTAACTATTTTTCCTAGCTTTTGGTGGTTTATTACTTTTTTGTTGTCGCAGATAAAGTATAGTGTGTAACACGTGCAAAAACGCCAACTTCACACTCATGAGAAATTGGCACTTTTCTGTACTTTTAACACAATATACTATTTCTCGTAATATATTTCTGTTGTATGTAACTATTGCCGTGCTGGAGCTACAAGAATATTAATGTTTTAATGGAATTTGTAAAGGCCCATTAACCTGCAAGCGTTGTTTACATTGCAAGCCGTGATGAGTTTTGTTGTTTCTCCTTTTTACACAATTTTAATTATATCTTGTTTTTCACTTTTATTATTTAACTTCAAACACTTCAAAAATTTGAGGTTAGAAAAATTCTCAAAAGATTCGCTGCAGAAGAACCATTTATAAACAACCTCTTATTGGTTCGGGCTGTAACATGTCACATATGGTGCGAATGTAAACTGTAATTTTTTTCTCGTAAGGGCTGCTGTGCGGCACTAACGTAAATTTCTAAGTTTACGATATTGCATAACAAAATAAAAATATGTGGTTCTAAAAGCATTTGAAATTCTGCTTTGTGACACTGCATCATTTAACTGAAATTGTCATAACTCACAGGAGTTATGACAATTTCAGTATACTTTAATTAAGTATTTAAGTACTTTAATTAATTTTTTTACTGAATTTACTTACTTAATCTCTTTTCAAATCTACAGAAAACACCCTTTTTTTAACCATAGGTACCAAGTATATGCTAAGTTGATTCTATGAAAAATGGTTTTAAAGGTGTGATAGTTGTAACATATGAGCAATGTCAAAATTTATACAAACACTAAAATTTGCCTTCAAAGCCTGAGCACGTTTGTTTATATACTCTGAAAGATCCAGATACTAGATTTAATCTTAACACCTTGATGAGCCAGATAACTAAAAAAATAAGGGAGTTATAACAATTTTAGTTAGATGATACAGTGTGTCGGATAGCAGCTACCAATCTGTTTTTATGTGTTTCTCGATTTGTTAACAGTAAGTTGATGTTACCGAATCGTTGCCGGTTACTACAACAACAAGAAAATAACAGAACTGTTATATATAATTAAGAACGTGTCTGGGTGCTGTTATGAAAATCAACGAGCATAATAGTATATCATGTATTACGGGCATAATAGAGTGTTTTAGAGCCCGCGGAGTTGGTTAGCTAAGACGATAAAGGGCTCTAAAACACTAATTAAAGTCCTAAGGTGTAAGTTTCAATTAATATTTAATTTTAAAATAAAAATAATTTGAAAAGTGCAAAACTTCAAGTAGGCAGGTGCAGTGGTCTGTAATTACTGTTATTACTATGGAGACGGCGTAAACAAGTGTAACTATTTTCATAGCGGGGTCTAAAAAGTTTTACATCCCTAAAGCTCTAATTTGACAATTTACGCTCTAAAAACAGGCCCATAAACCGGTCAAAATCGCCCGACCAGACATTAAATGATTAAAATAGCATTAATTGTGAACATACCGCAAGACATACCTAACCTTACTTTTGTAATTTGGTAACAGCTAGCGCTTAGAGTTCTACATTACAAAATTACAAAAGTAAGATCAGTATATTTTGCCGTATGTTCACAATGAACGTTTCGCAGCCAACGTCGATGTCAAATTAAAAAAAGAATTCATTGTAAGTACATTTATGTCCGGTTCGGGTGATTTTGAATGGTTTATGGATTTTTCTGATGGCTTTATTAGAGATCTAGCGCTGTAAGACTTTTTTAAGCCCGCTAGAAAAATAGTTACTCTTGCCTTTTTAAAGCAACTTCTTAACAAAGGTTTCAAATTTTGTCCTTTTCCAAAATTTACCAACAAAATTAAAGAAATTTTGGCCGTTGAATGCGAAACTATACTTAAGAAAGATCATAATAACTATGCAAAATTCCAAATTTCGAATTTGTTAAAAGAGATGTCTTTGAAACAGGACAAAATGTACAACACATCTAACATATCACTTCTTCAATCTATAAAACACAAAATCACAGAGAACAATCTAATTTCTGTTAAAGCAGATAAGGGTAACACTTTGGTAATTCTTTCAAAAGATATTTACATACAAAAAGTTAATGAATTTATTAATATAGAAAATTTAGAAATTTTAAACAAAAACCCAACCACAAAATTCCAAAAAGAAATAAAACAAGGTTTAGAAAACTACAATATCTGCTTTTCAGAATTAGAAAAGCAACAAATCATTAATAAAAACCCACAACCACCTAAACTATATGAACTAGTCAAAACACATAAACAGAATATGCCAATAAGACCAGTTGTATCATACATCAATGCACCTAATCACATTTTATCTAAAAAACTGAACCAGATTATTAACACGATAGGTTACAAATCGAAATACTCTGTTAGAAATCCATTAGAATTAGTAGATAAGCTGCAAAACATACATCTTCCACCACATTCAAAACTTGTTAGTTTTGATATTTGCAACATGTTCTCCAGAATACCCCCACAAGAATGTATTCCTTTATTAGATAGTTTCTTGATCAATAGTAATATGGAATTAGTTAAAAGGTTAGAGTTAATTCAATTATTTGACCTTTGTATAAGTCAAAATTATTTCACTTTTAATAACATAATTTATTTACAAAAAGATGGTTTACCTATGGGTAATTCTCTAAGTCCTCTATTAGCTAACATATTTATGGACACGTTTGAAGATCGAATATTTGAATTAAACCTCTCTAAACACATTATCTTCTGGTTTCGTTATGTTGATGACATTTTAGCTTGTTTTGACAGTTCTTTTGAGGTTATCAATGAATTTTTAATTCTTATAAACAATATCCATCCTAATATAAAATTTACACTAGAAACAGAACAAAACAGGGCTATAAACTTTCTAGACTTAAATATCAAGATTAACGCAGACAATCTTTTTGAATTTTCCATATACAGAAAACCAACACAAACAGACATAACAATACCAAATGAATCTTGTCACCACAATACACATAAAATAGCAGCATACAGATCATTAGTACACAGAGCTTTAACTATTCCACTAACAAAATCAGATTTTAGCAAAGAGATATCAACCATTAAACAACTAGCACATGCAAATCATTACAATCCGAACATGATTGACACTTTAATTAAACAAAAAGATTATAGGTTAGCTATCAAAAGAATATATCCCATTGACAATCAAACAGAAGACACAAATTACATATCTATACCATATTTTGGCAAAATATCAGAAAAAATTGCACATATACTAAGAAAACCAACAATTATAAAATAACATTTAAAACCAACACTAACACTTTTTCATTTTTATTTAATGCTAAAGACAGAACACATGATATCATGAAATCGGGCATTTACCGTTTAAATTGTTCTTTTTGTAGTTCGGTATATATTTGGCAAACACTTCGAAGTTTTGACATAAGATATAAAGAACACGTACGTCATTACAAAAATAAACATCCTGAAAAATCGAATTACGCCAAACACCTTTTAGAACAAAATCATACAATGACTCCTCAAAATAATATTAAATTCCTACATTTTTGTAATAACAAACGCAAATTAGACATTTTAGAAGCCTTTGAGATATACAAACACAAACTCAGGGTACCTTTAATGAATGAACAACTTGAGCTCAGTAATTCTCCGTTACTGGAAGTATTAGATATTTAATTCTGATTATTATTATTATTTTATCTAGTTACCTATTTTTGTATCTACCTTAGCGACGTGTATGTTTATAATTATATTACCTTTGATAATGACAGCATAGCTGTCGAAACAATATTGTCAGGTTGTATTTTAATAAAACTGTGAAACTTTACTAATCTTTATTTATTTCATGATTATGGAGTTCCACAAAGTAAGGCTGGAAACAATAAACAAAATTATCAGGTTAGTAACTTAATAAAACTTGTGAAATTTTTAATTAATCTTTTCGTTTTTATTATATTTCAGGACATATTCCATGCCTTGTTGGTGTGATCTTCTCTTATTAGGAAATGTTTTGTTTGCTTCCTTTAACTTTTGTTTATTTATTGTACCAGCAGACGATTGCAATATTTTCTAAAAATTTTAATTGATGGGGTTAGGGGGGGGGGGATTTTTATTACATCTCTTTTTAAACGATATGTGCCGTGACTTTAATACTATTAACTGTTTCTTGTGTAATTCTTTCAGACGTATTCTAAAATAATATTCGAAGTTCATTTCTATCATTATTTAGATTTATAAAAAATATTCTTGATTATTTCCAAAGTTATTAATTGAGTCAAGGTAAAACTCATTTTTTAGCATAAAAAGACTAGTTCTAGCTGTAAGTAGACAAATTTCTCTTGTTGGTAATATGAAAATGCCCCTTATTGTTAGTTTATGCCCAACTATTAGTCAATTTAACGAGACAAATTTCCAAGCATTTTGCAATTTACATATTATTTATATTGCATACTATGTTCGTCGTGTATTTATTATATAAAATACACAAAAAGTTATTTAACACATATAATTTTGTTTGTATTTTTTGTGTCATCAGTATATTTTCTATTTTTATTTTTCAAACATAGGAATACTAAAAGTGTTGTGTGTGCATATTTTCTCAGGTTTAAGACATATATATATATGAGCAAATAAATATTTCTAATATTTCTTGAGATCATTTATACAGGTTTAGTGGTTAATTTATTAAAAAGTAATACAAAAAACCCTAAAGCTAGCTAACTTGTAGCCAGTTATTTTTTTCTCCAATATAATGAATTTGTTCATATTTTATTATTATATTTCCATGGCGCTCTGCGCCGCGGGGTATAATAAAACGAGTTTTATGATTTTGATACACCTATACAGAGATAAATTTTCATAAAATAGATTTTTTATATCTCTTTAAATATGTACGTAATTTTTACATTTTGTTTGCTGCTAGCAACAAAGAAAGACTTAATTTTAAAGACGATCTCATGCAGATTAAAACTTAAGATAAAAGCAATTTAGAAAGGAATAATCACCGCTTCTAATGCTTTTGTCATTAATAGTGTTTTTAAATGAGTAAAAGAAATAAAAGTTCTCACGTACAATTAATTTTTAGAAAATTCCTATAAAATCTGATCGATGAAACCTGCCAAAGGGACGCGATAAGCACACGCACAACGGTTTTCTAAATTCCAACAATATTTACCGTCAGATTTTCTTGTAGTCGTCGCAAATCATTCATATCAACATGTCCATTCAAGACATCAATCGATCGATCAGCTCCTGCAATTGACATTACAGAAACGGAGCGCCCTTTCGACCAATACGAACGAGGAATGAAGAGCAATCCAAAGCTGTTCGAGGGAACGCGTCTATTGAGAGCTTTGTGGGGTCTTCAGGCTGCCTGATGGCGTATGTTTTGCAACACCAGAAGTCATTCTTCGCACGCAAGTCATCGAGACTCGTAAAAGAACTCGTCGTCGTCTCTCGAGTACTAACATTACAGATTACGAGCGCATCTTTTCGAGGAAAATCAGAAAAGTTTTTCTTTAATTAAAATAAAATATTATTTTAATTAAAAGTAAACTTTTTTTTAAGGAAAAATTGTGTTCGCGTGTTAATTGAGTCATGTGAACTTTCGTGTTTGGTGTTGTAACTTATCATTTGAATTCGATAACGTTTGAACTTTTCTTAGATTTTTCATTTTTTGTTGTTAACTGAACTTTTTAAAACAAAAAAATGAGTGACAGACTGATAGTTACTGTATGTGTCATATTGGTAAGTCTTTTTATATATTTTTATATTCGTATATAATAATTTAAACAAAATTTATAAACAAATTTTATTAGGAGCGCATAGATTAAAGGAGCAAGTTTTAGTCAGTTTTGAGAAAGTTGTTTTTTATAGTTGGATCTTTCTTTTACTTAAAAGATATTTCTTACCGTAATTCGAATACAACTTTAAATACATATAAAGAAGTTAAAATTAAAACAACCCCTTAAATTAATATCAACTTACACTACATTAATCTTAATAATTTTAAACTTTAAATTAGATTTTTTATAAAATGCAACATTTAATATTTTTTCATTTAAAGTAAAAAATACAACACTTTTATGAAACATTCAATTTCAATTTATTTCAAATTGAAACTGTCAGTTAAAACTTAAAAGTTTAAAAGCTTAGAAACATACATTTTTTATTTATATTTAAATTAATTAAAATAATGTGGATTAACATTAGGTAAAGTTAAATCAATTAAAAAAGTTAATTAGATATCAGTAGAAAGAAAAAATTAAATTTCCAACAATTTTTGGGTTTAGATTTAATTAAAAAAAATAACAAAATTTTAACAAAAAGTTCTCATTTCATATCGTTCTGGTAATTATTATAAAACGCACAAAGTGGACATGAAAATTAGCAAACAAATAATTCAGAAAAAACTAATTTAGACATTAAAAAAGTTTTTAAAAATAAATTCAATTCAATTATGAATAAAAGAATGATTTTATTTTAATAAAATCTAATCTGAAATATGATGTAGTTTCTTAAAGAGTATAAAACAGATATCGATAATTTGAGTGAAATATAGTGCACATTACTAGATCAGTATATTATAACTAATTTCATATAAATATTTCTCATGCTATTAAATGTGTGAAGCTGTTAAATAAGATTATTAAAATGCTGGGATTTAAAGGGAATAAGCTGGATTTTATAATTATACTAAATTAATTGAAAGCATTTTTAAAACTTTGGGAATTTCATTAAACCTGTTTAAGGTATCAATTTATATTTATTTTTATCAATTATATAATCTAAATTATATTTTCTAAATAAATATGCCACATATATTTGGGAAACTATAGTATGAAATGCAATACATCTTAGAGTAGTTTTTCATAGAAATTTTTTTTAGAAAAAATCCGTTTCATGTAGATTCAGAGTAAATACTTCAGAGTTCAAAGTAGACTCGGGGTGATAATTCTCACAATAAAGAAAAATCAAAACTTTTTTTTATTCTTGGATAACAACAATTAAACTAGAAAAAAAATCACCTTTGAATCTTTTACTTTTCATGTCACTAGTACGAGGGCGACACTGAAAATTCTTAAAAAATCAAACAAGGATTAGTTTTAACAAAATTTAAATGATTTTATTGTTTTTCAAAATATTCCCCTTTAACATCAATACATTTTTGCATTCGATGAAACCAGTCCTTAAAGCAATGATGCCACTCTTCCTGAGACACTTCAGAAACCAGTTTTTTGTAATGTGCCACTGCTTCATCTGACGACGAAAATGTGATTCCACGCAGTTCATCTTTAATTTTAGGAAACAAAAAGAAATCGCAAGGGCCTAGGTCAGGGCTGTACGGTGGAGGGTCCATGGTGCTGACTTTTAGAGCAGCCAAATACTCAGTTGTTACTTTTGCTTTATGCGACGTTGTCATGATGTAAGATTATTTTTCCTTTTGGCCGTTTTTCACGAACTTTTTCAATGATTTGTGGTAAACAGACATTTGTGTACCAATCAGCAGTAACGGTACGTCTATCTTCTAATGCCATAGTAGCAATATGACCCGTTTTAGAAAAAAAAAACTACCAATCATTTTGTTACCAGCACTGCGAATTCTACGAACTTTTGTAGGCTTAGGTTCAGTTCGAAAGACCCATTGAGTCGACTGACTTTTCTTTTGAGGATCATAACAATAAATCCAAGATTCGTCACCAGTGACGATATTCCAAACCAAATTTGAAGTACCGCCTTGGCATTTTTCCAGAGTTTTTCTGCACCATTCAATGCATTGTTCTTTTTGATCGGGAGTCAGTTTATGTGGAATCCATCGATAACAACGTTTTCTCACTTCTAGCTGTTGATGTAAAATGTTTTGTATTTGATTCATACCAATGCCCAATGTCGCCCGAATAAATCCATAAGATGTTCGTAGATCTACCTCAAGCATTGCTCGAACAGCGGCAATATTTTCATCAGTAACAGCAGTTTTTGGGCGTCCTTCACGAAATTCATCACTAAGAAAAGACCGGTCTCTTTTGAATTCGCTGTACCAATTATAAATTGTTGCCTTAGACGGGGCTTCTTCGCCAAATTCACTTCTAAGCCGATCTTCACATTGTTTACGCGTTAATAACGATTTAAAATCGTAAAAGATCATAGCCCGGAAATGTTCTCTAGTCAAATTAACTTTTGGGTGAACACACAATCTTTAAATTATGATAATTAAAAAACTATTAGAGCAAATCGAACAATCTAAACGGCAATCAACTCGCAAAACATTAAAAAGTAGCTGTCAACTAAAAACAAATTTCATTCGATTTTAGCAACATGGCATTTTAGATATTATCAGTGTTCCCCTCGTATATGTTAAAAGAATTTTATGAAGAATATCCAAAAAAAATTTGTCAGTAACCCTTTCCCACAACAGTTTAAGTTAGTAGACATTACATATCTATACCAAATTTTGGCAAAATACCAGAAAAATTGCACAAACATATACTTCGTGATGTAAATGAAAAAAACACAACAAATTTTTTCAAAATATGCCGTTTTAAAAAAAACATATGCGTCTGTTTTTCTCTGAATCTGTTTTTTTTATATACACATAATTTCGGATATTATGGGCTTATTGAAACTACTAATGGTTTCATTTTAATAATATGTATAATTTATTAATTGAAAACATGCAGTTTATAATAGTTAGTGTAATTGGTCAACTGTATTATGCATAAGCATATATTTGCTGTACTGCTGTAGTTGGCTGTATTTGGCAACCTAAAAGGATCACGTTTCATTTTGTTTTGGCTAGAAGATGGGTATTCCTAAAACTTAAATAATATTCTTATTAAACACATAATAATAAGCCAGAGACGAGAAAGATATGCCGATAAGCCTGTGCGATAGATATGTCGGATCATTGGCGTACCAATAATCTTGTCAAGTGATGTTTCTTTATGTGATTTAGATGGAATGAAAGCTCTACGCCACTGTCTTAATTTTATTATATGCTTTAGCTGATAATGAGAAATTCAAAACAAACCTGTGCTGCAGTGGAGCACCTGGTTAGTCATCCGGTTTCTTTATAAATTAAATGAACATATAAAATTGTTTGGGTGATTATATAAATGTATCATTTCTTGATATTTGCCATTTTATGTAACTTTGGCAGTTAAACTAAATGACAGTATATATATTGAACTATTCATATTTTTATCTATTGATTTACTAAATATAATAATCCTTCCCAAGACAGTTTTTATTATTAAGCACTCATGTGTTGAAAAAACCAGAAAGTGTTTTTTAAAAAAACATGTTCTTTTCATGTTTTTTATTCATCCCGAAAAAAAACCGTTTTTACATCACTACGTATACTAGGAAAAACCAACAATTACAAAATAGCCTTTAAAACCAACACGAATACTTTTGAATATCGTTTGAATTGAAGCGCCGAATATTCGGCCGAAGCAAAATAGAAATTTGAGTTTTCATTAGTTTTATTAAATACAAGATTATGCCACAAAAAGAAAACATTGGTGTCCGAAAAATACGTTTCCTACTACGGATTTTCTTAGAATAAAATAATACAAAATTAATAAAAAATAAACAGTATCGGATTATAAAGAACACGATGTCAAAAATTTAATCAAAAAACGCTTATTAAAAAACTACAACGTAATATATTTCAGTATTTAAAGTTTAATTTAAGACGATTGTGGTCAATATAAAGTATTTCCGGGAACAATCTAAGTCGAGCACGTGATCGCAGCGTGATCCGCGATGTATTTTGCATTTTCGCCCTCGTGATTTTTTTGACCCAGATTCTTCAATTGATTGTTGAACTCTAGTCAGGACAATATATGTACACACCCTTTGTGTCATCGTCTTGAAAAGCTAAAAACTAAATAAATGCTGATATATATTTTGAAAATTAATTTTTTTTAAAAGCTAAATAATTTTCGACGAACAAAAAGTTCGTCTCTGAATTCGTGAAGTCTGTCTGTCTGTCGGTCTGTCGGCTTTTTCCATGTTGACTTTTTTCAATTTTTATTTTTGGAATCTTATAGTACATCTAATTCTAAGAAACTTTTGGTTGAAACATTTTTTTGTATCTCTTCGGGAAAGTGGTCAAAATGACCACCGAAAATTTCGGTAAATTTTTTAAAAATGAAAAATTTTGTATTTTTTAAAAATTTACGAAACAATAAACATTTTCAGCAACAAAAAAATTCGAAAAATATTAGGACTTTTTTAGTTTTTAGAAAATTTTAGTTTTTATGACAACTAATGTGTTACGTCAACATACTGTAGTGAGGTTTATTTATAAAATATTTCTCTATATAAAAATTCTTATTTGTTCTTTGTTTTGAAAGAAATTACTTTATGATATCTCAGGGTCGCACAACTGAATTTATTTAATGTTCTTAATATGAGACTTCATTCAATCATATAACCATAGGTTCTTTTATTATATGATCTAAATTTTACTTATTGTGGTTATTGAATGTTATTAAATAAAGTAAGGTTATAGATAACATAACCATTGACATTTATATCAGTACTGTCATACATGACAGTTCCCAACTTGATGCATATAAAATCAAGTAAGCATAACAAATCAATTATTTATTTAACCTCTTTATTTACTACTCTTTTGTTTTGGATGTTAAAAGAAAGAAATCTTACCCAGTCAACTTACATTTATTCCTTCCTAGAATGTTAATAGATAAAACCACTCCTTTTTCCTCTTATCTAACTGCACTTTCACTGCACATACACGTCTTGCAATTTTCACTTTTCCTCCAAGACACACCGACGACTGAAGTTGAACAGGATCTGCAGACCACCTCTGCACTCTATGATGATGATGGACCACTAACCTACTAACTCTTCTATCGGTCCTTGTTGAATAGGTAACTTTATACTTCCTTCTGCACCTCCGGTAAGCCTCTTCGGTTAATCTTGAATTGGCCTCTCAATCTACTGGTATACCTCCAACAGGAACTGCTACTGACTAAATCTTCCACATCACATTAAGTATTGCTAATCTTCTTAAATTGTCTCATTCCTATGTTTAATTATTTTTCTTGAACTACTTAAAATCTACTCTTCTATATCTATCCTCTTCTTTTTATTATTTATGATAAATTTTACCCCCACTTTTATGGTATATTCTAAATTTTCTTCTATCTTCTCTTTTCCAAACTTATTTAGTAATTTATTATCTTCCCTTACTTCTTACACTTAACTATTCCTTTTCCAAATAAAACACAAGACTTTTATTCTATATTTATTAACTTTTTAACTTCTTACAAAAACAACCATCTTTTTCACAAACAAAAGCTTATTATTCCTATCTCTCTGAGAAACCTATATTTCATTTATTTTAATTTTTATTTTAATTTTATCAGAGATATCACATTTCTTTGATCATTCTTACTACCCTTTCAACAATAATGCATATTTCTATAGTTATGAACAACTAATTTCTTTATTTAAAATTTCAATTTTGCATTATCATTGAAAGTGTAGTCTTGATTTTATATGATCCATTGATATCCTTAATTAATGTATAAAATTTTCTTTTTCAGGTTGACCTTTGACTAAGATCTCCTTTCTCTTACCATCCTGATTTGTATTTGATATTATAAACTCTTGTACTCTAATGAAGGTATGCTATTCCAACTTGATTTATCGTATTTCATTTTTATATTAAGTTTTCTAATCTGAGCACTACGTTAAGACATTATTTATGTTTTATTTAATGATATTCAAGAACCACGGACTTGGTTGAATTGTTGTTCAAATGAACAATAAATCTCCAAAGTTTATACTCGAATGCACCTTCTCATATTGTTTTCTCTTTGGCCCAAAAGTGACCATTGCAATAGTTTTCAAAAATAAATTAGTTTTTTAAGTATACAGTTGTTTTTGTTCGTCATGGCAATGCTAGCTCTGCGCGTTCTCACTAGTTTTAGTTGAGTTTTTTAGTTAAAATGCGCTCAAATAAGTCAGAGGGCGACAGAAAAAACTATACATGTAAAAACATAAAAAAAGCTTCGGTGCACCTCTATATTGGACAAACACTTCGAAATCTTGACAGAAGATGTAAAGAGCAAGCGCGTTGTTACAGAAGTAAACATCCCTAAAAGTCTAATTACGCCAAACGCCCGTTGTAACAGAATAATAACAGTACATTTCGGCGACCATATCTAAAATGAAGGCTAAAAAGTTGTTTTTAACATCGCACATTTCACAACTATCGTTAAAGTTTTGTGTCATATAAACAAATGTAAACAAAGAACAACATAATGACTCTCCAAGATAATATATTCCTATATTTTTGTAATAACAAACGCAAATTAAACATTTTAGAAGCTTTAATGAATGAACAGATTGAGCTTAGTAATTTTCTGTTACTGGAAGTTTAGTTATCTTTTCTATATATTTACCTAGAGACGTGTTTATATTTATATTACTTTTGATAATGACAGTTTAGCTGTCGAAACAATTGTCAGGTTATAGTTTAATAAATCTTGTTAAACTTTTTGTTAATCTTTATTTATTTAATGAGTTCCACAAAGTAAGGCTCAAGACAGTAAACGTTAGTAGATATAGTCTTCTGATGTACTACGTCTCAAGCTATTTTTGAAGCAAAGAAATCAAGAAAGATTACAACGACTGTGGAAGGTGTTTGACCTATTAAGCGAAGCAAATGTAAATTCACAAGGAATAGTGTTTCTTCTTCCGACAATATCGCAAGAATAATAATAGCATTTATTGCTCAAAAGTTTCCTAATTGTAGCACAAAATACAAAGAAAGAAAAAATTAAATGACACAAACCCACTTTAACAATTCAAAGTATCAAATCAATTAAAATTACTATTATACATAGTATACATAGGAGAAATTTAAATATAAATTACATCTGGCTCTATCACAGTAAAAAGTTCTTGAATTTCTCGTTTTATAAGGGTGGGACAAAAAAATAATTTGATTTAAAATGTAAGATATCAATTTGATGATGCAATATTTTGTATAAAAAGATGATGCCAGCACATTTTCTTCTTAGGTTGAGGTTACATATTAAATTTAGTAATCAAATAGTTACATGGGAAAAACTGTCTGGGTAAAAACCATCAACCTTAAAACATACAAACTTTATTATTATTATTATTGTTTTATAACAACTGTAGAAATCTCTTACATTTGATATCACAATTTAAATCATTAATAAATAAATAAAAGAGGGCCAAGGTTGGAACCCTGTGGCACCCCAGATGTAGCAACAAAATTAGTTGAATGGAAACCATTGTATGAGACATACTGTTCTCGATGCGTTAGAAAGGATTTAATAAATAAGATAGGAGAGGAATGAAGACCAAAATGACGAAGTTATGTAATAGACATAATAGATAATAATGAAGTTCTAAATGAAGTTATCTTACTTTGACAACTATTAAGGTATGTTAATAACATGCTACAAGTTGCTATTTGCGAAACTTTAATTCAGTTGATCATAACTTCGAAAACCCAAAAAGGTGGAAAACTCAAAAGAGTTTATTATAAATGAACACAAGTTTGCTCTTGTCCAGCACAGAGTCATCTGTTGGTTAGAAAGAGTTTACTTTTGTTACTCTTTAGAATGAACTTAACGATAATACGCAATATTTTGGTTTAATTTTTTTTATGACGTTTTAAATAGATCTTTTTCTTAAAGCTACGCATGTGTTTTCTCTAGAAAAAATAAGTTACGTGTACGTACTTCACATATTTCAAATATAATCATAAAACATGATTCAGAATAAGAATGATTATATTAATTTGGATATAAACATGCGTAGCTTATGGAACACACTTTCTTCTTCCTGTATATTAAATTTAAAAAAACACTAATTGCAATTACGTAATTATGACCTGGTTTCATTCATTTATTATTAAAAATAATGCCTTTCAGAGTTGCAATATTGGACGGAATGTTATAATAAAGTTCTTCTGGCAATTCCTTTCTTAAATATCTTTAACTTCTGTGTAAATTGTTAAATTATAAAGCATTATCGGCGCATAATTGCTAATCAATAAATTATTAAGCTCTAGCATAATTATTGTATGTAAGTAGTATACAGTCCAATTCAGCACATGTTTTATATGAAAAGCTTGAAATGTAGTTTTAGTTCAAAACTATTGGGTATTAAAAAAAACCCCTTATATAGTTCACTAGAATACATAGATGATCCCCTTAATGGCTTTAATTAATATAAAATATAAACTTTTTATATTTAATTCAACTTTCAAGCTGTTTTAAACAAAACTTTTCAATATTTAAGACTTAAAAAGTACATATTTATAAAATGATAACATTTCCAATTTAAATTTAAAAATTTCCATTTTTTATATATCTAATATAAACAGTCAGAGCGTATCAAATCAGGTAAATCCCTGGGGGTTACTACTTAGCTCTCCCGAGAGGTTTTCCGATACATCTTCTGAGTTTTCTCGAATCTTTAGCGGTTGAAAAATTTATTTCTTGTAAAGTGGATGCTTTCACCTTTTATCTGGAATAAAAAGAGAATTTCATAAAACAAAAAAACCAAAAAGTGTTGCAAGAAGAAAAAGTTGAACAATTACTCTAGCATGAAATTTTCTTCCCCTTTTATCTCTTCCACTTTTTATTTTTACTAGTTTTCGCTCTTTTCTTGATCATAACTAAATTACGACTCCATTAGATAATTTGTAGTAGGATCTTGAACCGGACTGGATCTTACCATAAAAGGATTAAAGAATTTTGAAAATTTCTGCGACGAGATAAATGATCGATGTCTAATAATTATCAAAAGTAATATTTACCGCATTATTATGCTAAAGATACAGAGTATGCGATTAGTTATACAACAATAAAAGTATAAACTTTTCTTAAAGGTTTCATTAAGAATTGATTTTATCTGCGTGTAACCCAGTTTAGCCGGTTGAAGCTTTTTTCACGCAAATTCCTTTCATTTTTATTCTTGCATTTAGTAATTGACCGTAAATAAAATGAACAATCATAAATTTTAGAAAAAAACGATAAAATCGGATAAAATCTCGTAAAAAGATAAATCTTAAATATATAGATCGGTCTTCCATAAATTATTGAAATATAAAAACAGAAACATAAACTTTATTAATGCTTAACGATCGGAAAGTTATATTAGATTTACCGACTGTGAGACACGAAAATACCATTTATTATTTATTCAAAAAATGTGCTTACGCACTTTATTCTGAAATTCTAAAGTTGCGATTTTTTTGAATATTTAAAAACGATTATCCTTCAAAACAAGTTAGGATAATGGAATACTTAGTAATATTGGATGCAGGATAATGTTACATACGTCATACCCCTAATCATTTAAACGTGAGAGACAGTCAAATGTGTATCTCTAAAATTCACATTTGATGAACTTGCCTAAGGGTACATTAATAAAATTGGATTAAACTGATTTCGCTTTCAAAAGAATTTAAAAAACCTGGTCTCTTCTAGGTATTGGCATAGCAACAAAAACGAGCCAAAAAATTAATTTTTTAAAATTTAATTAATCTCTAAATTATTCATTGTTTTATATTAAGTGCATACAGTCTGTTGTTTGTAAACGTTAATATAAGAAGTCCAATCAAATTTTATTATTTTTAAATATAAGTGGAAATTTTGGTATCAATCGAAAGAAGAATTCATTTTACGCCAGGAACATGTTAAACTTTATGAAGAAAATTAAAAAACCATTCAGAAAAATACTTAAAAGCTTGTTGGTTTAATGGCTTTAGTAATAAAGTATAAGGAAAATCTTAAAGTTGTACACTGAATTGGTCTAGCGGCTAATGTATCAGATTCATAATCGGATATCGGGCATTCGAATCTCACCCTCGTATACTTTCTTTAATTATATTACTTACTAAATGTTATTAGGATAAGGAAAACTTAAAGTTTTACACTGAATTCGTCTAGCGGTTAATGTATCAGGTTCATAAATAGAAATCGCGCATTTAAATCTCATCCTTGTATACTTTTTTGTATTTTTTAATTTAATTTAATGTATTAAATTGTATTTAATACATTAATTTTAATTGTATTACTTACTAATTGTTGTTTATTATCGTTAAAACATGATTTTAGTTATTACTGCAATTGCTATTAGTTTTATTATTAGATATTTTTGCTAGATGGGTTTACTGTTAGTTTTTGTATAATTTCAAGTATGGGGGAAGCAGATGAAAAAATGGCATAAAACTAATAATAACACAGTGCGACAAACTTCAGCTTTTGGTTTATGACATGGGATTTCTCTTTAGAAATGGAAAGATTAGGTGCCAAATAGCAATTTCCCAACGGTATTTTGCTAGGTTAGTTAAAATAAGAGAGTTTTTTTATTTTAAAGTTTGAGAACTATTAGAGTATCGGATTGGCTTGAAAAATTGGGAAAATTACCTAAGAATATAGTTTCCGATGTGTTTTTGGATTTGTTCGAAAGGAAATTGAAAGTAGATACAAAAACAAACATAAGTGAAATTCTTGAAACACCAAGGGTCGTTTTAAAATGCATGAATGAGGAATGGGGAGGTGGCAGAGGGGGTTCCTTTTTCATAAAAGCTTTTCTCCGATTGTCCCCGATTATACCGCAAAATTCCGGACTGAGAGTAATGTTTTCATAGAAAAATGAGTTTTTGAATTAAATCCCGAAGTATGAATCCATTCTTTTGTTTTAATTTTGTCCAACAAATACAAATTTAAGTTTACCTCTACTGATCGATTTTCTTCCTTTTAGGCGCTGGTTCCTCCTTTTCACTCTCATTCGTGATTTGTATGTCTGAGCTGGATGCGTGACCATCATCGTCGCTGTCACTGTTTTTTATTATTGTCTTCGTTCCTTTCTTCTTCGCTATCCACAGCGTCTTTCTTTAGCCACCAACACAAATCCCATAACATGGCATTCCATGGACATTGCAACCTGATGGAATCGTTCTCCATGCTCGTCAGACTCTGAAGCTAACTGCTTCTCAAAGTAGTCAAGGTGACTATTAAAGAAATGTATTTTGAAAGACATTGATATCTTCAATTTCTCAAATGCCTGTAACATATCAACTATCAAGTCACGGTAATTTTCTGCCCGATGCTTCCCTAAGAAATGAAAAATCACGGCCTTAATGGCATTCCAAGCGTTTGACTGGTCTTCATTCAGATTCTTGCATCTTTATAAGTATAAATTTATGCATTTTGAAACTGTAACGTCAGTAATATCTTTCCATACACCACTTTAAAATGTCGAATTAGAAACAGTGAAATTGATACCTTCTTGTGACATCATCATTTCTTGCATCGTTATCAAGAAATTGCGATTGGACAGTCAGGTAGATTTTATGCACCCTTTCATTTTAGCTAATAGTATCGTAATGATTGTATTGGGCAACCAGACAGTTATAATGTTTCGTACTTTTATCTGTGGGTGTACAGAATATAAAGAATAACTTAAATTATTCTATGATTATACGATTTTTAAATATAATTTTGATCTTGTACATTTTTCACCATTGTTGACTTTAATTTTCTTATCATACTGTGTTCATCCTGCACATTACACAGACATGTTTGAGCTTGCAGTACGACATGCAATATAAAAAAATAGAAAAATGTTGAAGATAAAAAATGAATCATGACATCTAAATAATCATTTATTTTGTTTGTTGTTAAGGGAAATTAAAGCAAATGAGAAAAATGAATTTATTCCCCCTTCAATTCAAAAAATCATTTTGCTACGAAGAAATATTGCTATCAGGTTGAAATTTTGCACTATAATAGAAACACTTAACTGTAAACTAAAACGCCTTCTGCCCCCTCTCTACCCCATCCCCCTTTCAAATTAGCGTTTTAAATGCATTCTAAAACGACCCCTGGTTATGCAAGAATTTCACTTATGTTTGTTTTTGTACCTACTTTCAATTCCCTTTTAAACAAGCCCAAAAACACCTTGAAAACTATATTTTTAAGGTAATTTTCGAATCTTTCAAGCCAATCCGATACCCTGATAGTTCTCAAACTTTAAAATTAAAAAACTCTCTTATTTTAACTAACCTAACAAAATGCTGTTGGGGAATTGCTATTTGGCACCTAATCTTTCAATTCCTGAAGAGAAATCCTATATCAAGAAAAGTGTGTCGCACAGTGTAATGATTAAAATCAGGTTCTAAAGATAATAAATAACAATTACAGAGATGTTTCAATTATTAGACTAAAGACCAAAACTATACAATCTTTAATTTTAGATATTTCTATTAATGATGTGGTCCATCATGTCTATTCAAGGACTAGGTACACTCTATATCGTTGAATTTACCGTGGGACAAGGGCAATACAAAAACGTTTTGGAAACTCTGATGTTGCCATTAATGAGTGGTACCCAGATGGTGACTGCGTCTTTATGCACGATAGTGCAGCTTGTCACAAAGCTTTGTGTCACACAAGAGTGTGAACAAACTTTTGGAAGAAGCTTGAATTCAAATGTTACCCTGGCTAGGCAAAGTCTAGAGACATGAACTACATAGAAAATGTATGGGTGTTAAAGTAGAGAATAAGACAATGCAGCCTAACTACCAAATATGCATTTAAAAAAATTACTGATGTGTGGAACCGCGATGAAGAAGTTAAAAATTGCTGTGAAGCATTAATAATTGAAAGTATGCCAAAATTGAATTACATTAATAAAAAAATAAAAGTATAGACAAAATATTGCATTCAATTTGTAAGACCAATAGTACAAATAAAACTACTACAATCTAAGAAACCATCCTTTAGTCTAATAATTTGAACATCTCTGTAGTAATACAATTTAAATAAAATTTACGAGACTGGGATTCCAACCCGCGATTTCTGATTACGAGTCGGATACATTAACCGCTAGACCAATTCGGTGTACAACTTTAGTTTCTTTGTTATACCTTACTACCAAAGCAAATAAAGCAACATGCTTTTTAAGTATTTTTTACTTATATTTGAAAGGGTACAAATTTAGGAGGATAATGATAAAATTTCACTGGATTTTCTATATTTTCGTGCCTCCTATATTCATGTGTCAATAAAAATAAATAAAGAATCATTCCGAAATATTTTGAATATTAGTCCACTAAAACTAGCAGATTTCAAGGTGTATAAAATTTCCAGAAATCGAATTTTTGACCTCAGGTGTAGATGAGTATCTTTTGCAATAGAAAAAAAGTTCCGAGTCTTAGCATTTCTTTTCAACCATTCAACGTTTAAAAGATCTCACGAATTTTGAATAATTTCACATTTTGTCAGTTAGAGCGCTCCGAAAATTGTTCGTGGTCGACACATTCATTGAAGAAAGTCTCAAGCGTTCTAACTTACGATTTTCATTTATTCGGGAATATCTCTCATTGTTTGTGTGACCATGAAATCAAAAACATAATTACGTACTTTGCTGGTGGACTCTAAGGTACCTATGCAACTTGCAGCAGTGTAAATGTTCTTACAATGCAATTACACAGTGAGGAGATCTCAGTGTTATGATTACTTCTGAGACAGCTTGGTGATTCATCTGAAACGTTAAGTTGGAATAAATAATTTCGCTATATGATAAGGAATCTTGAGATTAAGAGCATAATGTAGAGCATAATCGCTTGAGTTAAGTGCTGTAATGTTAGAGTGTTACTCACTACAATTTACTCACTTAATTTATTGGATCATCAGAACAATCACGTCTGAGGCTCAAGCAGTAGTTTGTTTTATTTCCCGTTTGCCTTGATACTCACCACCTTCTATATTCTTATGGAACTTCTTCCCTTGGTTCTCTGGAAATCTGTCTAAATAAATGGCTATGTAGAAAGTATACGTTTATGATCATTAGAGACGTGCATTTTAGGTGACCTCGCTTGAAAAAGATTAGCTAATCTTCTATAAGCGCCGTCGCTACAAGTTATAGGACATATAGTTTACAAATGCGAAAGCTGTTATATAAAACCTGCCACGCCACTGACAATTTCTTTAACTCAAGTTGTTTATTTTAAATAGACCCCTTTTCACTTTATGTTTTTGCGGCAAGAGTACTCCAAACCTATCATTTTCAAGCGCGCGCTTGAGTTATATTGCAGTATTGCAGTTTAAATTGCTTCGCTCTGTTGACATAGTGGTTTTATGATCATTAATAATGATCATATTATTACCCAAATTTTATTAAGTTAGGAAATACATTTTGTACAAATTATTCTTAATCGTCTGTTTTGTGGTTGCTCAAGAGGTTTTCAACAAGTAAGACGTAACTATACTCGGCAGAGGCTTCAAAATCATTCATAGATTATGTGAGGTTTGAATTGTTTTTGTTTTCAAATTAACAACATTAAAGTAACAATTGCAGGAGTGGCTAACTATAACCACACCAAAGCTTAAACTTTCTCTTTTCCGACTTTTATATTGTCGTAGGCACTCTACGCAGGTTTTGCAATTCTTATGGGAAACCCCAAACTTACTTTGGTTTTTAAGTTTCACTAGAGAGTAAGCGAGGCGTGTTTGTCTTACAAACTCAGTGACGTTTTAACTATGTTTTACAGAAAGCATTCGTCGCAAATGTAGCAAGATGTATGAGGATTTCTTAAGCAGCATTGTCGTAAAGGATTCGTCTGTCTATGCAAAGAAAAACACAAACAATAAAATATACTGTTGTAAGCACTGGGTCGATAAACTTGCAAAACAAATTTAACGATAAGATTAGATTAAAGATTACATTAGATTAAAAAAAAATTTAAAGAGTAAAACGAAAGGTTGTAGGTCATGTTGAAGTAAAATTAGAGTTTGAGGAGTATATATTATCAGTGATGTTGCTGATCCAAGAAATTCCATAAGTCCCGGAGATTACTTGATTTTTTATTATTGTCGCGAATCCCGGGAAAAATAATCCGATACACGAAACAATGTACTTAATTAAAATTCTTAGAAGTAAAGTTGTCTATAAAGACCGGTGTTGAAAAGCATTTGCATATTCTTTTGTTAGATATTTCTAGTGAGTTCTGAGTTTTCTTTGTAGAAACAATTAAGTCATTTTATTGTGTATATGCATATAAAATATGTATTTATTGAAATTCTGGAATTAAAATTTTCTTATTAGTAGGAATTTTACAGAATGTACATGAGAGTTAAAAATCATCAATTCAATTCAATTAAATTGATCTAGACTTCGATAATTATTTATGTCTACCAAATATATCAGAAATAATAAAAATTGCGAATACAATACCAGATACTTTTTCTAGTAAGTAGCAAAGAGGAAGCAAAATAAATTTAAAACTTTTCTTAAATAAAACTTAAAAATATTGAAATAGTAGTCATATATATATAGGTATTTACACTAGACAACTCGTTAATTTAGCTGATCTTTAATTAATTATTTTAATAATCTATAACTACTTAAGGTTATGATTATAACATAAGAATCAGTGCTATAACGATTTATTTGATGTTATTTTAATCTTCTTTTAAACAGTTGTGAGCTGAATGAATTAATACTGATATTTTAAACAAATTATAAATACTGTATGAAAATAAAAAAAATTAATGAATGCCAATTTAGAATACTTCAGGAATCACGCAGGTCATGTAAGTAGATTTTATAATAATAGAGCCGATTTTAATAGTTAGATAACACACAGGTGAATTTGTAGTTAGTAAGAGAAAAGTAGTCTCAGACCGCATTTGCATTGAGCTCACTTGAGCCGCTCAAGAGACTTTTTCAAGAGCGGCTCGATTGAGCCCAGTGTTAATAGTGCTTTAGATTAATTGTTTGTTGATAAAATTGATATAGAAGATTTATCTGATGCTACATGAACAAATAAAAATGTTTTTTTAATATTTTCCCAAATTCTCGTTGTCTCTCTAATTAACTACTTAAATTCTGATCTGATTCTGTACATATGTGCTTTTAAAAAATACTTTTTAATACGCTGTTCATTCTTCATAATTAAAAAAAAATTTAAAAAAGATAATATTATTTTCATTTAGCTGCATAAAAATTCCAAATGACATAATGCGCAAATGTTGTTTGCGGTTTGAACCCAAGCACGCCTGAGACAAATTCATTTTCAACTTAAGTAGCTTGAATACAAACAGCTTTCTTTTTATTAATTTGCTTAATTAACTACGATAAGTAATTACTTACACGGGATTTACAAAATAATTACAATTTATAAGCTATACTCATTTTCTTTATATTAATATTTCTGATGTACGGACTTTTTCTCATTACATACTTTAATAAAAATGTAATCAATACAAGTACTTAATAACGGGTTACTCGAGTTGGGTTCGCTGTGTGGTAAATGATACCTTAAATTATTTTAATAAATTATAATAAATTATAAATTGGGAATGTGAAAGATTTTTGTAAGATAACATTTAAAATAAGTAAAATACAAATTAATTTATTGTAATAGGTTTACACATTTATACCATATTTTAACAAAATATCAGAAAAAGTTGCACATATACTATACGAAAAATTAATAATTACCAAGTAGCCTTTATAATCAACGTCAACACTTTTTCATTTTTATTTAATGCTAAAGACAGAACACACGGTATCACGAAATCAGGCATTTATTGTTTGAATAATTATTATTGTAGTTTTGGTATATATTGGACAAACAGTACGAGATTTTGACATATGATATAAAAAGCATGTGCGTTGTTACATAAATAAACATCCATAAAAATCTAATTATGCCAAACACCTTTTAGAACAAAATCACACAATGACTCCTCAAAATAACAATAAATTCCTACATTTTTGTAATAATAAACACAAATTAGACATTTTCGAAGACAATAATATTTGCTAAACATCTGTCAACAGTTTTTCGTTTACTTTGGGCACACAACAATCACGATGATCAAGAAATTGAAAATCTTTTAAATAGCCCTTGTCCAATGGATTTACCAGTATATCCTTTCTCTCCAGCGAAAGTTAAAAATGAAATTTTAAAGTGCAATCGTGTTATTGACCACCATTTATAACAGCATGTTAAGGCTAGCATATTATCTCTTAACTCTTGGTTACAATGGTACACAAACCTGGTAAACGATCACCATCGCAAAAATTTTTGAGGGTCTTCTTCTGAAGAGAAGAGAATGAAATTATTCCATCTCACCAATTTGGTTTCCGTGAGTTTCACTCAACAATCCAGCCAACCCATAGAACTGTAAATAAAATATTTAAAGGACTCGAGGAGAAAAAACTATGTACAGCCGCTTTTCTTGATATAAAGCAGGCTTTCGATCGTGTGTGACATAAGGGTTTATTATATAAACTACAGCTAATCTTACCTACCCCTTTCTACCTTTTACTAAAATCTTACTTGACTGGTCGATGCTTTCAAACCAAGTTCAATTCCGAAGCATCTGCGTATTACCCCATTTGATCCAGAGTACCACAAGATTCTTATAGCGGATATCCGACAAATATTACCAAAATTGACATGTTTGTGGACGATACTGCATTAATTTCTGTGGATGAGAATCCACAAGTTGCCTCCCACAAATTACAGTATCATCTTAACCTATAGTAGTTATAGGCAAATTAGACCTAATTTTGCTTCGAGACGGAAAAAATTGTTAGAAAGCTAATTCCCTCTGAAATATATTCTTTAGGCCCACTTATACTTCCCCAGAAAAGTCGCTAAAAATCCGGCCCGGGGAACATCCTTAAATTTTGGAAAAACGGCTTCCATCTTGGAATTTTAGCAAAATGGATATAACTTGGGAATGGACAATCATAGAAACCTGCTGTTCGCACTAAAATGCATGGCTTATGTAAAATAAGCGATTAAAACGTCTTTTTTACTATAAAAGTCCACCTTCTTGTGAAACAAATTAATTTGATACAAATCTCGACAGAAAACAGCAATTTCTCCCAAACACTACAACATTACTATGGTTATGTTAAAGAAACATCGAGTTTCTTCAGGAATCGTTGTCGACGAAAGGGGTAATTGTGACTCATCCGAGGATTTGAATGAAAATGCTGCCAGAGGAATCATAGGAAAAACATTTGTAAATGTGTCTTTGAAGAGGAAGACCAAGTATTCTTATTGCCCCTATGGGAAGACTATAACAGTTAATAAGGATCATTTAGCCTTCAAGTGGTGATCAACCCTAACCAGCGGTTCCACCGCATTGCCTTGAATACTGTCTGCAGCACGAGTTGGCACCGTACCCTCAGTCTTTGTTCGACAACGTTGGTCTTCACGTGTGAACAAAGTCTAAGATTATCCAAGTAATCGACAAGATGTGCCAGATTAGCAATAAATTGCCTGAAGATCCCAGCTATGTTCTTAACGTACGAAAATCAGCTTCGAGAGTTGATGTACTTAGCTCTATCTAACATTGCACGTGAGAAATTCTTGTCGATCATTCAGAATAAGTTTTCTGAAACTCCTTAGCACAAAATTCAAGAAAGGAAAGTTCCTCATTCTTCAGGCTCTTAGTGACGCGGATGTCTAGTTGTTGAAACGTCCAAAACTAAAGCGGAGTCAGAACGATCAGTTGTCGGACTTATCTGCATCGGGGCAGATGCAACCCCCATGTGCTGTGTACATGTTATTTCCGGGAAATCTCAGCATAGCTAGAAAATTTTACTGCAGCAGAGAAATACATGAAGGCCTCGGTAACCATCTCTGAGTTCTACAGTCCAAGTTCAGGCTTCAACAAGGTACAACATGCCCGTGAGCTGCAGTGTCCTGGACGTACCGTCGCAGAACTGACTGTGTTGTATCTGCAGGTAAGAGATGTGCTTTTTGGTCTTTCTGAAATTGTAAGCGTCTTGTAGTCAGAGAAGAGCGTTACTAATGAATGAATCGGTTGGTTTTCTAAGAGAAAAATGCATGGTCCATTTGTACGGAGGGAAACGTTCAGAGGCACTTGACAAAATTAGTATAAAAAATATGTCCAGACCCTTTGTAAAAAACATCCAAACTACGTCACGAACCTTACAATCCTTGCTCCTACTTTAGCTGCCGCTCGTCAGCATAGTCTACGAGTGTATCACTAAGTCCAAACGTGGAAGGGTAACATCTTTTCAGGTAAAGATTGGGGGGGGCGGACTGTCGAACAGAATCACTACCGCCCTGTGGTATCAACTTTACCCCCGGAGCCAGACAATTTGCTTCTTCTCGTACGGTGTGGATGCAAACGAGAATTGTGAGAGTAGGCGAAATGCAGCGAATGTGCGGGAGAGTGCTGTTTCGATCGGAATATTCCGGACTCTGAAAATGAAGACGATATCGAAAACAACTGCGATACCGAAGATCATGTCGAAGCAAAACGCACTAGCGCTTTCACTAGAGAAGATTATGTAAAACGAAAGACGAATTTAATTGACAAAATTGACTGATATATTCCACAGTACCTGCTTTTGTACAGTGCCGCCCATTTGAAAGTGCACGACTCTTTATATGTGTTTATAACAGCTGCAGCGGAATGAAAGGTTTATTATTAATTTCAAATACTTGTTTAAAATAATTTATTTATCAGCTTAGAGTAAGTTATAGAAGATATAACCGAAGTAAATCGGGTCTATCGTGCACTTTCAAATGGGCGACAGTGTGCATGTTCTTTATTTTAAAATGTACTCCGTAAAATTAATAAATTTAAAAACAAATTGTACTTATGTTAAAAGTTGCAAATTTTGTACGTTTTCGAATGTATTTACTGTAGTTTACAGTTGTATATTATTAAAAATATATAAACGGTTTATTTTGAACCTTTAACTGCAGAAATGAGTTGTAATTCGAAAATTTAAAAAAAAATGCCATCAACAGAGTTCCTATGATTGTCCATTCCCGAGTTATAACCATTTTTCTAAATTCCAAGATAGTGGCCGTTTTTTCAAAATTTAAGAATGATCCCCAGTCCGGATTTTTGGCGATTTTTCTTGGGAAGTACAGGGGGACCTAAAGGACATATTTCAGAAAGAATTAGCTTTCTAACAATTTTTTCCGCATTCGATTTTATTTTGCCTATACTACTAGTTAAAGTCTGGCTGAACAAATGGCGAGTAACTGTTAACCAACTTAAATCAGCTCAAGTGACATTTACCAACAGACAACTTGAGTGTCCAGAAGTAGCAATACACGGTATTTCGCCTGTTCAAAATGAAATAACATACCTTGGCCTAACACTGGATCGAAGACTTACCTGGAAATTCTATATAACAAAAAAAAAGACACAAATTGACTTTAAGCTACGTCAAATGAGCTGGATGATAGGAAGGAAGTCTAAACTTAGTTAAACCGAGTTCAGTTGTGGGGGGTGTGCGGGTGTGCGAAACCCTCGAATACCAAAATCATACAAAGATTACAGTCCAAACTATTAAGGATGATATTCGACGCCCCTTGGTACGTACGTTTCCAATAAAACTCTCCACGAGTACTCAGGTATACCAATAGTTGACGACGAAATGCCAAAGTTTATCAGAAGATATTTAAATAATCTTCCTGGACACCCTAACGAAGGAGTGGATGCTTTGACCGTTCCCACGACAGTATGCAGAAGATTAAATAGACATTGGCGTACCGATGTGAATCCCTAATATATGTAGTTATTAATCTCTTTTGTTCTTCCGTGTTTCAACTGATTTACTCATTCAAACAAATTACGTAGTTGTAATTATTTTATAGTGTAGTCATTTGATTGCAATTGTAATGTGCAGATTGTAAATCTCGCAGATAAATAACAAAAAAAAAACACCTTTCAGAACACAATCGCACAACAACTCCCCAGAATAATATCAAATTCTAACATTATTGTAATAACAACATGGTTGGCATGTTAAATTATAAAATGAGAACGTTTAAGCAATATGTTGATTAAGTATTATTTAAATCTAGGTTGAAAGAGGACTAAGATTGAAGCTTGAACTGTAAAAACAATTATAATTTAATAGTAATTTATGTAGTACTAAGGTGAACAGATTTTGCTGCAACAACATTAAATTAATGGTAAATATTTTTTTCAGATATAGAGCATTTAATAAAGAACTGTTTATAAATAACGGAAAGAATAATTAAAGATAACTTGGTTACGTAAATGGTAAATCAAAATAAACAAAAATACCTGAAAAATACTTCCCTTCAATATAAACTTTAGCAATAGTCTTTGATACTTCACTTATCTTTACATTTACTTTTTTTTAATGAATACACTTGGCACGAATTTTATATAATATTCGACTGATTTTCTATTTACTAATTCTGCATTTTTTTAGAGGTCTAAAGATATATTTAAAAAGAATAATGATCCTTTTATTTATAAATTACAATTTAAATACTTCTGTTTTGGTGAGGATTGAAGTAGATTTTTTTATTATTGTTTCCTTGGAAGTTCCTATTACTCTTGTTCCTCTTACTAGGCAGTCGTAAAATTAAAAAAGTGATGATGCATAATCATGATGGTAATTTGTATCCGAATTTAATAAGAATATCTTTCTTGGAACCTTTCGTTAAAATATTTCAAGATCACTTAGTTTAAATCATGTTTTTTATATGGGAGATTTTAAACTCATTTTCGATAAAAAAACATGTTCAATTTACAACAACTGTTTTTGTTTTTTTCTAAAACATTTGTTTTGCCAACCCTGAATAATAAACAAAAAATTAGATATTTTACAAACTTTCGAGATATACAAACACAAACTCAGGGCACCTTTAATGAACAAACAGATTGAGTTCAGTAATTCTCCGATCCTGGAACTGTTAGAGATTTAATTTTTATTATTTTTATTTCTTTACCTAGTTATGTTTTTTTTGTATTTACCTTAGCGACGTGTTTGTTTATATTACCTTTGATAATGACAGATTATTTGTCGAAATAATTGTCAGATAGATTAAAATAAACTCGTGAAACGTTTTGCACTAAATCGGTTTTATTCATTACAAATTAATTTAATCCATCGACTTTTTTTTACTCATTATACATACGTAGTAGATACCAAGACCTAATATGTCATAATTATATACGAATACTGTAATTCTTAACTTGCTTTACAAGAAAAATCATTTTTTAATATGAAGATAAACATCAAGCAATTTAAAAACAAGTTTCATAGCGAGTACATAGAAATTAAAACAACAACAACCGTTTTAAAATAAGTAGTTTAAACAAAAATAAAAATTGTTTGTTTATACTCGTACGTCTTTTGCAGACACTTAATTTAAATTTTTTGACTATAAATCCTCAAAGCCATGCACCCAACCATAAACTTTTAAAAAACCTAATTTCCTTGCTGAATTATATTTTAATGTAAAAAGTTGGAATATATACCACGAGAATTAATCATTTCATTCCACATAGTTTTTCTGTACTTACGCGAATTTTTTCAACGACACCAACAGGTTCTTCGTTTAAAAATTTTGCATACAACAATATTGATTTAACTTTTGTTGACTTTAGAAGATGAAACTGAATATATTTTTCATTTGATTTTTCGTAACATCGACTGACTTAATTATGAGTTAATTGAAATAATGAAAAGTTTAATATTCAACATGGTTTACATAAAAGGTTTACTCAATCCAAGAGAGAGAGAGAGAGAAAGATATTCTCGTGCAAATTTATGTCTGCTTCAAGTATAATAACATTTCCCCCTCAATAAATCCTCACTAATCAAAATCATTTCCAATAAGTTTGCAGTGTTTACCCAAGCGTGTAATGTGCATTCTATTTTCTGGAGACCACGAATCAATCATTTCGCAGCAGCAACCACTGCAGTGGAAAATTCACCGATCTAGAACACTCATCAATGTGTCAAAAAGGGTATCCTGCTGCTCCAAATTATATTTATACAAGCTGAGACGAATTTAATTATCTTTTTCCTTTCTTCTTCATTTCCATTGTTTTACTTGATGGCAGTTTAATTCAGTAAATGTATTTTTTTTAAATTCTGACAAAAAATTAGCATTCAACTTTAATGGTGTGTAATCTCGGTTAATCCTACCGTGTAATGGGTAAGACAGTCGTGTGACAATTCGAACGTGTCTTTATTTCTGCCATTTTTACGACATATTTAACAAATGATTTAATAGCCCACCAAACCAATGAACTGATGTTCAAGAATTAGTAATTTTCACTTAGTTTTCGCAGTTAATGTCAGCGAATTTTAATTAATTAATCGTTACCAAGTTAATCGCTCTTTGGACTATAACTTACAACATTGTCATTTAAAACAACTATCGATTTAATACAGACAGTAGACATAGAATACCTGTAAGATGTGAAAATAAATACTCAGTACATAATAAGTATTGCAATTAGAAATAACAACAATTTAGAATGCTTTTCAATGCTAACTATAACTAAATTTCATAACAATACAACCAATTATAAGAATTAGATAACGACGATAAAAAGATTCTGTTTAGGCTTTAATAAGAAGAATACCTTACCTGTTTATAAATAAGAGAGGAAATTCCGGATGGAGACCCTTTTTGAATATAATTGAATAGAAACTTCAAGTTCACTTATAAAGAATGCTCTGACGCGGCACCACACCTAACTGTATTTTCTTACTGAAACTAATCCCTTTACCTTTATTGATTATTTATAGACAGGTTGTAAATAATTTGTATGTGTTTGCAAAGACTGTTTAATACTTAAAAAAACTGGCTAAGAAAAATATATGTGCGCAAAGCAACACTCTTGTTTGGAATTATCTTTTTTAACTAATAATATTTTGCTCAAGAAATTGAAACAAATAAAACCTTAATTCTAAAGTAAGAATTTTAATTGAACACCTTGTATACAAAAGTCCCGTGTCTCTAAATTCTTCCCGGGACTCGAACAAGAAGAAATAGAGTAATTCACGGAACTTGGGTTAGTAGTGTGTCGCCACCTCTGTTATCAAAAATAGTGATTACCTATTGTTTGATAATATTAATTAAATATCTGAATAAATATGTAATAACTGAAAGATAAAGAGTGTAACATATAGTTTAGGAATTTCTGTTAAATTATGGCGCTAGTTACGATATTCAAGATTCTTAGTGATTTTTTGTTTTGGTCACTCAGACTATGATAGAATATTTTAGAGTTTTTGCATAGGGTATTTCCTGAACTATATTTACCTATTATTAATTAAATTCCCTATAAATCAATAGTATTGCATCAATACAAGACAGTTACTGGTATGCAGTACTTGATATATGCTATAAGTATTGGTCAAGTTGACATTTCTTGTAATAGCAACATAATGACTGTATGCTGGCCAAAAATTAAAACATGTACCGTACCAGATTCAGCCCTGCTAAGGCCTGTGTCTCCTATACTTCAGGTCCTATACTATTTGTCATTGCTGAGCCAGCGCCTTTGTTTCCGGCAGCGCAGGATCATGCCAGCAGCTGGTCATCAGTACTAAAATCTTTGTTGGAACAGTAGGGACTTTCATCAATCATTAATCAACTGAAACGATTACTTTTCTGATTAACATCAGAAATCTGTGATTATGATTACATACTACACAATGTAATCGTAACCGTTAATCGTTAATCAGATTACTTTTAGCACAACACTGGCTGTAGTGGGCTCGCATAAGCTCACGAGAGAATTCCCTAAATTTGCGAATCCATTGGTAAAATCTTAATTGATTCATTTTTGACTAAAACCAACAGACGATCTGTAAATAGATTATTATTTCTATTTTAATAATAGGTTAGAGATGGTTAACTAAGCCAGAATATTTTTGAGTAATAACTATTTTATCCACATAAATCTATAATTTCTGAATACCTATTTAATTATAGCTACTGTAACTCGCCCGGATGGGATCCATTAGGGTGTACACTTGTACAGCCCATCGTGTATACCCCATAGTTCCGGTTCCAAAAAGAAATATTCAGATAGATATAGATTCATCAAGAAGTCTCCACAAATGAATAAACATATACTCTATACTATAAATAAATAAAATCCGGGTCAGCCATTTTTCGGCTTCAGAGCTGATCTCATGGGGCCGACTGACCTTGGTGCGCGTAATACATAAAAATAAACTAAATAAGAATATAAAACAAGCAAATAGATCAAAAAAACAATCAACAATTATTAAATTCGTTTAATGATGATCCAACTTTGAATTTATTACAGGAAACATTAATTAACCATAATCTTAATTACTCCAAGTCTAGATGTCCAATTAATGGTACTTATAATTATCCTATGACTAGGTAGTCTTGCATTCAATCGTAAATTATGACCATAGGCGGAAAATACGATGATCTTACTTGATATTCAAATAACAAAACAATAAAGGCCAGAAAAACTCTTTAGATGTGTCAAAACTGTCTAATTAGAGGCACTAACTACTATAATAATAATAATGAATGGATTAGTTTAATTGAAGTTTACTCTTCACAGTTCACCACTGATTACTAGGATTAAAGTGTTACGACGCACGTGATTGAAATGATAAACAGAATACTGAAACTGGAATCAGAAAGGGAAACAAGTTTTGGAAAGAACAACTTAACCATTGAACATGACATAGGTACTTTCGTTCTTTTCCACGTCCCATTCACTTTGAGAAAGAAAAGATTAATTTTTCTAGAAATTCGTTTCTTTTATTAGCATTTTGTGCTAAATCATGCACCTTGATTCAAATACATGTGGCGATATTTAAATGTTTCAATGAGATGTCTGTCAAAATCTGACAGAGGGCATACTTATGAAAAGGTTCTACCATTCTACAGACGTTTTCAGTTAATAAGATTCTTAAAACTGGCCATTATGAAGTCCAGTTTCGATAGCAATAAAGCAAGTCATGTCTTTTTACGACATTATGACTGACCAGAGGTTCACGACGCATTCTTGTAGAATTGAAAAATAAGATTGAGATCTCAATAGTTCTCAAATCTGTATATCTTTCATAGATCTGAGAATTATGTCGAAATACTTTCCTGAAAGGTAGGCAAAAACTTTTAAGCGATTTCTTGTAGCTTTGTATAAATAATCATGAAATAAATAAAGATTATTAAAAGTTTCACAGTTTTATTAAAATATACCTGACAATATTGTTTCGACAGCTATGCTGTCATTATCAAAGGTAATATAATTATAAACAAACACGTCGCTAAGGTAGATACAAAATAGGTAACTAGATAAAATAATAATAATAATAATAAAAATTAATAATAAAAATCATAATTAAACATCTAATACTTCCAGTAACGGAGAATTACTGAGCTCAAGTTGTTCATTCATTAAAGGTACCCTGAGTTTGTGTTTGTATATCTCAAAGGCTTCTAAAATGTCTAATTTGCGTTTGTTATTACAAAAATGTAGGAATTTAATATTATTTTGAGGAGTCATTGTGTGATTTTGTTCTAAAAGGTGTTTGGCGTAATTCGATTTTTTAGGATGTTTATTTTTGTAATGACGTACGTGTTCTTTATATCTTATGTCAAAATTTCGAAGTGTTTGTCCAATATATACCGAACTACAAAAAGAACAATTTAAACGGTAAATGCCCGATTTAATGATATCATGTGTTCTGTCTTTAGCATTAAATAAAAATGAAAAAGTGTTAGTGTTGGTTTTAAATGTTATTTTATAATTGTTGGTTTTTCTTAGTATATGTGCAATTTTTTCTGATATTTTACCAAAATATGGTATAGATATGTAATTTGTGTCTTCTGTTTGATTGTCAATGGGATATATTCTTTTGATAGCTAACCTATAATCTTTTTGTTTAATTAAAGTGTCAATCATGTTCGGATTATAATGATTTGCATGTGCTAGTTGTTTAATGGTGATATCTCTTTGCTAAAATCTGATTTTGTTAGTGGAATAGTTAAAGCTCTGTGTACTAATGATCTGTATGCTGCTATTTTATGTGTATTGTGGTGACAAGATTCATTTGGTATTGTTATGTCTGTTTGTGTTGGTTTTCTGTATATGGAAAATTCAAAAGGATTGTCTGTGTTAATCTTGATATTTAAGTCTAGAAAGTTTATAGCCCTGTTTTGTTCTGTTTCTAGTGTAAATTTTATATTAGGATGGATATTATATATATATATATATATATATATATATATATATATATATATATATATATATATGGATATATATATATGGATATATATATATATATATATATATATATATATATATATATATACCGTTTAAATTGTTCTTTTTGTAGTTCGGTATATATTGGACAAACACTTCGAAATTTTGACATAAGATATAAAGAACACGTACGTCATTACAAAAATAAACATCCTGAAAAATCGAATTACGCCAAACACCTTTTAGAACAAAATCACACAATGACTCCTCAAAATAATATTAAATTCCTACATTTTTGTAATAACAAACGCAAATTAGACATTTTAGAAGCCTTTGAGATATACAAACACAAACTCAGGGTACCTTTAATGAATGAACAACTTGAGCTCAGTAATTCTCCGTTACTGGAAGTATTAGATGTTTAATTATGATTTTTATTATTAATTTTTATTATTATTATTATTATTTTATCTAGTTACCTATTTTGTATCTACCTTAGCGACGTGTTTGTTTATAATTATATTACCTTTGATAATGACAGCATAGCTGTCGAAACAATATTGTCAGGTTGTATTTTAATAAAACTGTGAAACTTTTAATAATCTTTATTTATTTCATGATTATGGAGTTCCACAAAATAAGGCTGGAAACAATAAACAAGATTGTATAAATAATCCTTAACTGATATGTTTTAGTGAAAATATATTTCGACATCGTTGTCAGATCTATGAAAGAAATGCAGATTCTGAATTTGGAATATCCAACTCTGTATCCATACACTAACTTACACCTGCACTTACCCTAAAAGTACATCCAACTATAACATTCCGTAACACTAAGTGAATAAACGAGAATTTATTCATCTTCTACTTCTGCAGTAGGAGTTCTGCAGAACACAACTTCTAATTGCGTTGCTGGAGCTTTGAAGCCCTACATAATACACGTAATGTAAAAAATGAAATAATAACGAACTAGATCTTCAAGGTATAAACACAACTAGACACCTTATATTGAGACAAGCTTCTGCTTTTGAAAGCATATTTCATGTTTTGCCAGACAATTTTATAGTTTGTAATTGGGTTGGTTTTTGATGAGCTTGTTTGGATTCTGAATTTAACAGCTTTGTGCACATTTTATAAAATATTAGAAAAAATGTCGTCTAAATTGTTCATTGGTAGTTACTGACGTTAAGAATATTGTGTAATTGGGTGAAAGGTTGTTACTAATTTACCGTTTTGTGGGGTTTTTGGTCTAAACCGTTTATTTATGAAATTAAAGGTTCCAATAAATTGCGTATGTTTGTCGTTTTAACAATTAAATTGAAAAAAGGAATAAAGTAAAACTAAAATTTATTTTAGTAAAACTAATTTAGTAAAACTAAATCTTAAGCAAATAACGGATTTGTAAGTGCTAGTAGCTGTAGCCTGGAGAGTGTTTTTTATTATTAGGCTTTTGTTGAAAGTGAGCTTAAGCCTTTACCTGCGAGTACTAAAGTGAATTAAAGTAATACTGGAATTTAGTATAAAAAAATTACGAACATACACATTTTCTGTAAGTTATTTGTAGCCAGATTATCCAAAATATAATTTTTCAGCAAATATTTATAGGTTTTAAATAACGAATTTAATAAAAATGTATTTAGAATGGGATCCCAAATTAAGTTAAATGTAGTTATAATGCGAATAGGTTTCAAATGATCATTAACTGTTGTGTATGCTTTATATAGCACGAAGTGTGGGTTGAAATCTCTTGAACGATTGTCTTGAATCTAAATTAATAAAGACATTTACAACTACTATGCATGGCTGTAACTTGGCACGAAAAATTGCTGGTGTTACATTGAACAAAATAAATCTTAGAAATAGAATTACAACAAGTAATAAAGAATATAAAGCAAATGTAATGAGAGCCTTTTCTCAAATTGTGAATTTCCATCTTACTTTTAAACCATGACAACAACAGTTTGCGAGGCGCCCTCCTATTGCTTAGCCATTTGTGCTTTCTACCGGAAGTTAGTACGCCTTTGCAATTAACACCCACGACCGCTGAAAACAATTTGAATCAATAAGACGTCTCTGCCGAAAGATATATTTAAGTAAATGTAATATTGTGGTTGATTATACTGTTTAGAATCTTACAACTTATTGATAGGTTTGGAGAACAGTATTCAGAGGCGTGTTTACAGTTAAGACAAATAGGTCACAAATGGCAGGTCTAAAGAAATACGATTAAAGATGATCAAAACATCCACATCAAAACATGTCATCTGCAAATCCCAAGACCGACAAAGGATATCTTTCGTCTACTAATTTGAATCTATTTGCTGAAGCTATTTCTGGTTGAGACATTTCATCAAACAGGTGATTCCAACAAAATGTTAAATAATATGGGAGACAGAACTGCTCATTGAAGCACTCCTTTTTGAATAAGAAAATTAAATTCTGTAAATTTATTATTATTTTGCAGTTTTATTACTAATTCTTTTAAATAGGATAAATAGGGAATGTCCAATAACTCTTATGAACGTTCTTCTCGATGACAAACTGATGAGTTACAGGTAAAAAATAAGTAAAACTACAGCGGATTGTATAATCTAGAGAAAAGATAAAATTTATTTCTTACTCCTTTTGCATTCCGGTAAGCCATAGGATGTACGCGTAGGAAACAATCAAGTTGGGTAGGGAGGTAAAATAGTAGTGTTTCCTTGTAACCTGGTACAACTTATTTGTCTTCTTTGTTTATGTATCTCGCATCTTCCACGGTTGTTAAAGCCGTAAAAATTGTACAAATTTATACTTTTATACAATCAATAATGCATCAGCAGCAAACCGTATAGTAGTATAAAACTTACCAATTGAAGAAGATTCCTCAATCTGCCAAAAATAGTATTTCGCTGTCCTCATGTATCTGGTATTTGTATACATAAGTTAAGCGAATGCAATTATTTTTACCTTTTTTTTATTTCCATTGTGTTCTTGATGGCAGTTTAAATGACGAGATGTCCTTTTAAAAATCCTGATAAAAAATTAACACAATAATTCATTTTAATGGCGGTTAATTTCACCGCGTCATAAGTCAGGACTCATCATAAACATTACGTTGTGTGACAACCGGAATATGCCTTTTTTCCTAGTCTTTTTTATGACATTCTTCTGGGAAAATAAATAACCATGAAGAGAGAAAAAATATACTTAATTTAATAATTAAGCCGCTTTAATTATCTGTGATGATGATGATGATGAAATATGATTCTGACGAAATAATCTAGAACGGTAGATTATGTAGAGTTAATATATTACCTTTGTGCCGTTTCAAGATTGAAATTAAGCCAAGTTCATATCATTTGCATTTTCATGCCGGTGCTAAGGCCATTTTAAAGGACGTTAATGGATAATCATATTTTACGGCACTGCAAGTCTATTTACATTAATGAGTGTCTAATATTAAGGGGAGGTAAATATTGTCGCTGCTGTAAGAGCATATTAATTTTCATGAAATTTCATTAACGTATGTTAGGATTAATTACACTAATAAACTAAGCAGAATTGGGAAGGCGCAATAAATTTTATTAATTTATTAAATTGTCGGAGATTAGATTTATATGTATGAGACAGGACTTATAATAGCGCAATTTCTGATTTAAATAATAATCATCAAGGCGGCTTTGCAACATTATTAACTCATTTCAAGTAGCGGTTTATATTTGATTACAATTTTAAGTTTAAAGAAATTAGCAGTAAATAGAAGTGTTCAACTAATTAGTTATTATTCGAACGTTATTCATAAAAGGAACTCCCAAACGCATTAATCATTTTTAAACTGACAAATCAACATGACCTCTTCGTTGTATACTTACCTTTACTTACTGTAAATATGTAGGATCGGGAAAATCTGTAGGATACCTTACTAAAGATCATTTTTTATGGTTTTGGAGTTCAAGTTCAAGAAAAGTTCAAAACATCCTAGTAAGTAAATATGAATTAGTATTGATTAAGTAGCGTCATCTGTAGCATTGACGTATTACGAATGACACCTCGAGCACAGAGTTCAAAGTTCAGTAAGGTAAAGTTCAATATAAATCAATTTGTACTTTATTGATCTTTATAGATTTAAAAGAAAAGTTCTTCACCTGAATTTTAGAACTGATGTGATTTTACTCCTGTGTAAGGTTGATTACAGTAAGCGAATCTTTTCGTAATGAGATGCCAATTTCGTTGAAGCAGCTGGGGCTAATGTTTGTTCAAAGGATATTGGGTTTTGATATCATCAAGAAGGCCTGTAAATGGGTCAATATTATCTTTCCTGACAAACCATTTCTAAAAGGCTTACCCTCCAAAGGTTAGATTAGTTTAGGTTAGGGTAGGTTGTGTTGGGTTGGGTTAGGTTAGGTGAGGATAGGTTAGGTTAGACTAGGTTATAGGTTAAACTGTAGGTTAGGTTACAAGTTAGGTTACAGGTTAGGTTAACGGTTAATTTATGGGTTAGGTTATAGATTAGGTCATAGGTTAGGTTACTTTAAGTTAGGTTAGGTTAATTATATAAGTTTTCATTTTTTATATGATAAAAAATGAAAACTTATATAATTAACCTAACCTAACTTAAAGTAACCTAACCTATGACCTAATCTATAACCTAACCCATAAATTAAACCTCGAAGACAAAGCATTTAGGGGATATGAATCCCCTAAATGCTTTGTCTTCGACAAATGAAACCTAGTCCATTCAATTTGTCATTATTGACCATAGTGTGTTAGCATAAAAAGTATCTATAATCTTGCTCGTAAGAAAGCTTATTTAAAGCAGCGGTTCTCAACCTTTTAATATTTGGAACCCAACTTCTCGTATTAGTTTTTAACGCGACCCTCTTCCAATGATTTTTTTGGAGTCCCAACATTTTTTTTCTATACTTATTTTTCTTTTGTTGCTGATACGCGGCAACTAAACTAAAATACGCCACAGTTGGCAACGCTGTCGCCTCCACCGTATTTATCGCGTTTTCACAAACTGAATGAAATTGTGCAAGACTACAATACGAAAAGACACTACTAAAGTCGAGAGATAAAAGTATCATGACTCATAATATTTAAAGAATTATCTCTCTAAAGAGTTTTCTCTCAAATTACGTGAGGTTACCTAACCTTGCTAACCTTGACTACCTAAGTAACCTTAGTTAGGTAGTCACCAGCAATTAGGAGAGTACGTATGTTGAGAAACACTATGAAAGTTTTGCATTAATTTGTCACAGAACCTGAATACCATTGGCAGCCCTGGAACAAATGTAAACACAACACGGATTATTTTTTGAGAATCATATTCCCAGCCATCTTCAACCATGCTTTCAGATTTCTTAACCCGCAGAGGTGAGATTAATACAACGCAACGAGCTCAATATTGTGGAGATTTATGCCACCTGGTTTTGAGTTTAATTTGGTATAAAAATATAAAAATTTAACACTTGTGTAAACAAAATCTATTTTCCCCGGATGGAAGTTGTGTTCTAGTAACATATCCACTCCAATTCTGCTTAATTGCTGGTGGGAAACATAATTCATATTTTATGAGATGTTGTGAGAATTGGGTTCTGATAAACTTGTTCATATTCTTCAGTTTAATGACTTTTTGCAACGTTCGTAAAATATTAGAGAAAAATTACGTCTAAAATTATGATTGCTGGTGCATGATGTCACATTTAACGTGCAATTGGTTGAAGCATTATAATTACAAAATTCCTTTCTTTCTCGGAGATGTTCAGTCAAGTACAAGATAGACCTAAGAGAGCATGGTCAAGGAGCGTTATTTTGCACGCGCGATAAGTGATTCAGAAAAGTTCGTTTTCGTTTAAAGTTAAGTAGTGCAATGTTCATCATCATCATTGCTGTCTTAGAGGCTTCCGTCTTCTTAAAGTAAATGTTCAGGGTTCAGGTGCTAGCTATAAGTGTGATTTTTAGGCTTTTGTTTATAGTGAATTTAAGTCTTTACTTGTGAGTGCAAATGTGAATTGACGTTAATAGTGTAATACTAGTATAAAAGGATTAGTGACACATACATTGACTGTAAGTTATCTGTATATAACTATATTAGTTGTGATTTTTTGACAACAAAAAATATATGTTGATTTTAATTAGGAAACTTAATGAAAATGTATTTAGAATGGGAACTCAAATTAAGTTAAAACGTAGAAAGCCATAATGAGCGTAGGTTGACAGATGATTAGCAACTGTTGTACATGTTTGAATTATTATAAACGATTTTCTTGAATTAAGTTTAAAATACATAGTTTAAAACTATTACTCTTTGCTATAGTTTGGCCCGACAAATTGTTGGTATTCCATTCAGTAAAATGAGCTTTAGAAATAAACGAATGACAACAAGCGATTAAGAATTTAATGTAGTAATTTAAATAGGAGTCGTTTCCCAAATTGTGGATTTTCATCTTGCTTTTAAACTATAACAACAACAATTTCGGTTGCACCCTTCTATTGTATAATCATTCCTGCATTCTATCTGTAATTAGTAAACCTTTGTAATTAACACCCATGACCGCTGAAAACAATTTGAATCAATAACCCGTAAATAAGTATACGTGATTTTTCTTGTTTATTTGGTTGAAGCAATCTTAAAGAGTTGATGCCATTGATGTCCAAGTGTGGGATTTTTGTTTATTAAGAATTACTATGTTACAACTAGGGTTTCTGAGTCTCGACAATTTTGCTATTGCTGGAACTCGAGACTTTTCTTGGAAAAGTATCCCCGAAAAGTAAGTAATCCCGGATAATAATTTTGCATGGGTACCTAACACAAAAATGCAAATATTCGTTTTTAAAATTTGAATCAATCTTCTAATCACTTTCTCACAAAAATTCCTATTAGCAAACAACTGCGATTATTTAATAAAAGCATAGCAGTACATAAATAAATTCTTCTATCATAATTTTTTTTCTTTTATGCCAAAACCTTTCCTGTTTAGTGTTGTATTGTTTGTTGGTAAGTCTTACCTAAGTTATTCAGAACTTTTATAAAACATTTTTCCTGAAAATGTACGTGATAAATATTATTAGCAGTGGTTCGAATTGGTATTTATTTAATATTTTGCGACCTATTGAGATACATACAATTTCAATAAAATTCCTTGTTTTGCAAAATACTAACATTGATCTGTTAGTTTTTAAGTTTTTTCGGGTACAAGATACGATATCTTCTTCAATATTTTTTAAAATGCGATCCGAGCATGCATTCTAAATGACTTACGAGCCCTCTAGAATTCTAATCTTACACGAAATTTGTTTGGGGTAATAATTACATTGCGCCATTTCTACATTTATAAAACGAGAACAAACTACAATTTGTTTTATTTTTATCTTGAAACTAAACAGAAAATATTTTATTTATAAAATTAATAGGTAAATAAAAGTCAGATGAAACAAATTCGGAAATCTAGTAAATACACACTATAAGCAGTTAGGGGTCGTCTTTAAATTACGTAACGCATATTTAAAAGAAATATGGCAGTTTGGCACCCCCCCACCTCTTCCTTGTAACGTCTCGTAACGCTACTCCCGACCCCCTTTGATAATTACGTAACCCTACTATTAGCCCCCCACCCAATGATCTTAAAAAACTCCGAAATTTTATGTCTACGAATAAATTTAATAATGTCTATTTTATAAAATGATGAGATAACAGCGATAATATAACGTAGGAAAATACATCTTACTTGTAAAAAATATAAATATAATCTATCGTTTTAAATAAATTTTCAATTAACAATTAATTTTTTTCTTGAGAAAAACTTAGACTTACGTAACGCTAAGTTTAAGAGCTGTCAGCTGTTACAACGCTATCATCGTTACGTAATATCATATTACGTTCAAGGATAGCCCCTTGATTATGAAAGCATCAATATTACAAAAACTATTAAATTCTTCTTGGAATCTTTTATCTATTGAAAACGACCAGTTGCTAAAGAGATTAAGACCATACTTTAATATGAATTTTTAAGTAAAAACATTCTCGTTAGGTCTTTAAGAAGACTACCTTACCTGTTTATAAATAAGGGAGGAAATTCCGGATAAAGACCTTTTTTGAATATAATTGAATAGAAACTACAAGCTTATTTATTAAGAATGCCGTGGCCAGGCATCATACCTACCGGTACTTTCTTACAGAAACGAATGCATTTACTGATTGTTTATAGACAGGTTTTAAATAAATTGTATGTTTGCAGACTCTTTACTACGTAAGAAAACCATTTATATGAAGCGACGCTCTTCTTCAGAATTACCTTTTTCAACTAATAATATACTGAACAAATTGAAACATATAGAACCTAAATTCTAAAGATTAGTTTTAATTGAATACCTTTTATACAAAAGTCTCGAATTATTTTCCCGAGACCAGAGACCACAAAAATAATATAATTCCCGGAACTTATGTCCCGGGAATTTCCCGGGTCAGAAACTTCTGAACGGACTGCCCTGATCGTTAATGATATCTCGGTAGAGGATCTATCTGAATACTGTATAAATCTGATTAAACAGTTTAGAGTCTCGTATGTTAAGTCGTGTAAGAAATGTCTTGGTAAAGCAGTTGTATTTGTATACAGTGCGTTACACACAATTGCACAATATTCATTTTATTAATTTTATTTGAGTTTATTAATTGTATTCTATAGCATACATAATGTAGAATGACACGGTAATCCAATCGGTAATCGCAATCACGCACACCCAGAGTGCCGTGCTAAACGCATGTAGATGTTTTGCGCGACTTCTATATTGTTCTCCTAGTTGTGTGAAAAGGGCGGTATGTTAACTCGATAAACATACTATATTATTCTGCAAAAGTTAAATTCTATACTTGTCGAATCACTGAAGTACCCGCTAAAATAGACATGGTGATCATTCACAGTTCAACGAAAAACTACACGTAGTCCCTATTTAGTCATGTAAAACCATTCATTAAGCATGAGATAGCAACTAGCGCATTAAAGAAAAAAGGGGATAACAAAATCTTTAAGAAAAACTCGTTCTGCTTAAGTTATTTTAATAAAAATTTTACTCTTTTGTAAAGCGATACACATTCACGGTAAACTCCAGACAGATTCCACTATCCTTTCAACAGGTTTCCTAGAATTCACGTTAACTGAAAAATAGGAAAAATATCGCATTAAAAAATTCTGTTCAAAGAAATGAAAGAGCTGCTTTTCACTTACGTAATTAATTTTTCTTTACTTAGTAAATTAATGGAGACTCTCAGTGTTTTTTAATATATAGGTATATATTTTTTCTATCCAACCGCACGAATATTACACTATAATATTAAATTATTTTGTATAAAAAGTAGACTATTTAGGAACTATTACTCGTTACCATAGCAACTGTACAAAAAATAATCACTTTTTGTAATAGGAGAAAAAGTAATCTGATGTTACGCGTGTCATATTTTTCGCAGTGCTCTAAAACGTTTTATTTTATACCAATATTGCCAAATAAATAGATATTTACAATTAAATAATAATCATATATCTGTTTTTTTATAATATTAATTATTTATTTATTTTTTTTATTTCACACCTACATTACGGGGGAACCAACAGCTAAGGTCATCTAACATGCAACACGAATACACACACCCATAGTTGAGGTGGCGGAATTTTCCAATTAGAAAAATCCCGTCGCTCCAAGTGGGATTCGAACCCACGACCCTTGGAACACGAATGGTGCACTGACACCACTCGTCCACCGCCGGCCCTAATAATATTAATATATTAAATTCAAGTCTTAAAACTTAAAAAACAGAAATAAATTCGATGTTTCTATTAAAATTGTATTTGTGACTATCAACGTCACAAAAACAGAAACCAATCTTAACCTCTTTTCATTTAACGCATTACTCTGTCTCTGTCCGTCGTCTGTCTAAAGTTCTTCGAATTTCCAGTGAAGTGAGAGTGAAAATTACACATTTGGGAGTATTTCTTAATTATATTATATTAAAATTGCCCTTTTTTACCCGGAAACAAGAATTCATTAAAAGGTTGCAGTAAATAAAAAGTAGTTTAACGTTATGTTGTTTGTTCTAAACACTCCTCTCATGGAGTTTACTAGTTAAAAGCGGTTGGAGAAAAAAATAGTATGTTTAATTCCTACAAAAAGTGCGTTTTTGGGACTCATAAGATTGCCAGACTCCGCTAACGCGTCGTCCGGCAACTTTCTTATTGTATTTAGTTATTTGTACTAATTAAACAAATAACTATTTATTTAGATTCAAATTTCTAGCGTTAAGTTTCTATGGAATATATATTATATATTATATGGAATATGACGTACAAGATAAAGATGATTGAAACTGATACATCTTCTGTGAAGGCAGATCTTATAACGTTATCGAAAAATAATTAATGCAATGCGCTCTACATTTTCAATCTGCTCATGAAGCGTGCTCTGAAAGCAGCTTCAGCAATATATATCTCATTATTCACTTTATTCATATTTAATGAATATTTTTCTGGCACTCTTGACAAAGACGTGTTTTTTGCTTTTAAATTTTTAAGGAGAAATTTAACACTTACTACTAAAATTCTTTTTTATATATTTAATTTCTTTTTAGTAGGCCACAGGGGCGTGCTGGGTATGTCAGATCAGGGCAGGAAAAAACTTTAGGTTCAGGCCACTTTAATTGCTATTTTCAGTAAAATTATTATTATTTTATTCCCAAAATTAATATCAAAATGCGTACTATCTACTTTAAAATTAATTAGATGTTTTCGACTTTACAATACCTATTATTGTATACCGACTAATTAGAGACTGAATATCTAATTTTTGGGGTTATGTTATAGATTTATGATTCAAGTTCTGTATAACATGGTTGCGATAGTTAATAGTTATTTATTGTATAAGTGTTTCAGAGAGCATTTTATCCACGTAAGAATGTTTAAACGCGAGAGCTTGCTCGAGCGTTTAATTTTCTTAAGTGGATAAAATGCGAGTGAAACACGAATTGCAATACAACATTTTATCCACAATTACAGCGATTTAAAATCAGAATCGCCAAAATTTCATCTCATGTCATCAAAAAATGATTTGACATTACACTCTGACAGCGGATGTCACCTCAAAAATCATTGAAATTAACTAAAAAACATGGGAGGTGTTGAATCGTCGCTATTTATTTTCGATTGTTTATCGACTCCATTTGTACAAAACGCTGTGCAAGTTGGTGAAAATGGAAGAAAGTGATACTATTCCTGAGACAATTCTTGAGGAAGCTGAAGAAGCGACTCGCCAGTTATTGCCTGCGAAGTCCAGGGAACATTATGAAAAGGTATTTTCAGAATTTAATGAATGGAAGGAAGAACGGGGGGTAATGACAATAAGTGAGGAAGTTCTGCTATCGTATTTCTTAAATTTGAAGAAAAGGTATGCAATTTCATCCATGTGGTCGAAGTACTCGATGCTGAAGGCCGCTATAAAGGTCTATAAAAACATAGACATTGGAAAATATAGTAAGCTCATGGCCTATCTGAAGAATCAGTCAAAAGGATACAGGCCGAAGAAAGCTGCAGTATTGGAAAGAACACACGTGGAAGAGTTTTTGACAAGAGCTTGCGATAAAGAATATTTGATGATCAAGGTAATCTCTGTCATTACATAGACATTGTAGATAATAAATTTTGGAATATTTTAGGTTGCATTAATAATGGGGGTGTCTGGTGCCTGTCGATGCTGTGAGCTGACAAATTTGAAAATCAGTGAAGTAGAAGACAGAGGCGCATACCTGATTGTTTCGATACCAGATACCAAGACGGGCGTTTCACGAAAATTCACAATTCTAGAAGAAGGATTCTCTATCAACATTGTGGAGAAGTGTAGGAAATACATGTCCTTACGTCCGAAGAAGTTATCCATTGAGAGATTCTTTTTACGATACGCTAATCAAAAATGTACATCGCAACCTGTTGGAATTAACACTTTATCGAAAGTTCCTTCAATAGTTGCTTCGTTTTTGAATCTGGCGAACGCAGAAGCTTATACCGGCCATTGCATGAGACGCACTTCAACAACTTTACTGGCCAATCGAGGTGCTAATCTTACAACAATTAAACGACATGGTGGGTGGAGGAGCTCCGCCATAGCAGAAACTTATATCGAAGATTCTGTATCTAATAAGCTTGATATCTCAAGAAAAATCCAAGGTTCTCCTGGTACTAGTCGTTCCTTACTAGAGGAGACGTCCATTGTTCCTACAACTACTATTCGTTCTGGAACCGATAACAACTACAAGCTTCTTATTAATGGAAACGAAGTGAAATATGATAAAACAAAAAACGAAATGTCTATTAATGTAAATGTTAATGTCAATATTAATAATAAATAGAATGCGATTGATTTAAGATTGTATTTTTTCATTATTCCACTAGTGGAATAAAGTGATTTCATTATTCCACTAGTGGATAAAGTGTTACTTTATACGGTTCGTAAGTGTGGATAAAACTTCAATTATAAGGTAATTGTGGATAAATAATTATTATTTGACTTCTTCCCCTTACGTAAGTCAAGTTTACTATTTTGACAAGACAACTGCAACCGAAAGTGAAACATGCAAAGTTCTCGTTACTAGGTACGAAAGTAGTACTTACTACGTGGCCAGGACAAAAACTAGATATTACCCACTAGATATTAAATATTTACGTACGTGTAGCTACTGTTTGCAAAAACGTACCTTTGAAATGTAGCTATAGCTACATCTTACATAGCTACAATGCATAAAGCAGCAATCATTAATGAAAAACCTGACGTCATCAATCACCTCCATATGGTTAAAGATTAAAATTGTTAGTAAAATTTACAACGGCATTCATGTATCGCGTTTGGCGCCAAATATGAAATTTCAAATCAGATTTTTTTAATCTAACCTATATTAAGGAGCCTGTATTACTGTCCAATGTTTGTTACTTACAGCGTATACAGAGTGTAACGAATATAACTATAAACCTTGTAATCGGGGATGTAGAAAGCTGTAATGATTTGGAACATATTTTCCTTATCAACATGTGGTCGTTCCTGCTAGTTTTTGAGAAAATTTCATTTTAAATTTTAAGTACGCCCATTGTGCTAGCATTACATTAAAAATACGAAACAAGCTAAAAAAGTTTTTTTTCTTTTTTTTAATTTTATAAAAACTTAAAAACATCTTTTTTTGTTTTTTTTTGGTATTTTTAATGTAATGTGAGTACAATAGGCGTACTTAAGATTTAAAATGTGATTTTCTCGAAAATTAGCAGGTAGCGACCACATGTTGATGAGGAAAATATATTTTAAATCATTACAGCTACCCCCCATTAAGAGGTTTCTAATTACATTAATTACACCCTGCATAGCGTGAACAATTTCTGATAAAAGCATTTTAGTACCATAAGGTAAATCTCCCGAATTCAAATAATTTCATGACTTTTACCACTCGAATAATAAATAAAGGTAAGCAATGCTTTTCTTTTTACAGTAACATTGCAAAGGAAACGCTGTTTGCAACTGTGACATTCAATGAGTTTTGCTAACTATGATGAACATGATAACGGCATTAATTTCTTTCTCTGTCTGACGTATCAGTACCGATTGCATAAAGATACAGACAATTTATCTTAGCTAGACTTCAACATTGCTGACGTAGAGCTTTTCTCTAGAACTAGATGTCTGCACCGGCCAAATCTTGATTTTTACCCGACCCTGACTTTGAAATATTCTACCCGAACTCGTCTGAAACCCGATCATTTTTTAATAAAGCCCGAGTCGGGCCCGAATTCCTTATATAGTAATAAGTAGAGACGTGCATTTTAGATGACTTCTCTTGAAAAACCCTTGATTAGCTCAACTTTGATAAGCGCCGTCGCTACAAGTTATAGGACATATAGTTTACAAATACCAAAGCTGTTATATAAAACTTGCCACGTTCTATCTCTATTTTCACCCGTCTTCCGTCTCATTCTAACGCACTGCTCTGACCAGGTTCGTAAGTTCATACAACTATTAGCACAATATTGGAGTTACAGATGCAGGTGATTTAACATTTTGCTGAAAAAAAATATAAAATTCATACTGTTTTTGTAAATACGACATTAACCTTAACACGGAGAGTTCTTCAAGTTATTCTATAACAGACGATGAACTATTACATACATTTAAATTTCTTTAAATTTATAAAAAAAAAACAGATACGCAGTTATAAAAAATGTGTTGTGTAAAACGAGCGGGAAACTTCAGGAATCCACTGCAAGAACTGCGGAAACTATTCAAAGGCCAGTGAAAATGAGATTAGATATGCAAAGGCATAATAGAGAATTAGAGCTTCTTGATATAACACACAATTCAAGTAAATTAATAAGGAAAAAGTGTTATTCCTCGTTTACGCGCATATATAAAATATCTCCACTATGAAATTAATTGTAGATAGTAGTCCAAATATATAATAACAAAACTGAGGTTATTCTGAAAACCAAAGGGATAAATTGTGGCGAGGTTTGGGAAAAATTGTTGGGGAAATAAAACATGACATAGCCAAAAAAAGTGTATAATTCAGTTACAATTTACGACCGATATGTCCTACTGGGTGGTAACTAGAACCCGTAGTATTTTCTACGGAAATTGAAAATACGTTGTATTCTTCAGATCTTAAAAAAAATAATGACGCTACTTTAAAGTACCCACAGCCACAAAACAATATTTATAACGAGGTGGAAATGCTTAAAGATTTGAGATTTGAATATCGACCCATGGTGCAAAGCGTACTTTATTTAGTAACCTCGCAAATTAAAAAAAGACCTTCGAGATGTGGAAGATGCTGATATTTTAGCAGTTACCTGGAAGATAACATGAAAAAAAATCCATCATCGCTATTGAATTAGCTGTTTGCTTTTGTGTGATTAAAGAAATCAGAAGTTTAAGCATTGCTCAGGACATTATTTTTTACAATTTTCAGTAGACAATGTAGACGTGTTAAAGGAAACTATCAACGGTTGCAATACCTTACACGCAACTCAGATGGTAGCTTTTCAGCAATGTCCAGAAAATGAATTATCTGTAGGAATGCTTACAGCCTTGGTAGTGTAATGTTTAGAGTGCTGGACTTTGACCCAAGCGGCCCGAGGTCGATTCCCGGTGCCGGCAGATCTGGTTAAGGTTTTCTGCAGTTTTCCTTAGCTGTGACACAAATGTGGGATTTGCGCTGTTCCATCTGTAAGTCGAATGCAGCCGCACTTAGGGCCTACGTAATAATAATAATCGCCCCCTCCCGCACAAGCTTATAGCTTCAGGGACCTGGTTTCCAGGCTATGGGTTGTAACAATTATTATTATATTATATTATTATTATTCCAATAAAAAGCAACAAAGCGACTACTTGTGCTTCAAAATTTCCATTCCTTGTCAAATTCTCAGTATACCAAGACTAGAATACCTTTGCCACATTGCGAACGAAGCGCAAAATTAGTTATTTGCCGAAAAATCAAGAATAGTCAATACCTACTGATACAAATAATTTGGTGTGGATTTTAAGTAGAGTTCAAAATTGTAGTTCACAGATTGTACCTCAATGGACTGGTTTCAACAAAATAACTGACAATTCTGACAATACTACATTGTGGACAGCCATGCTTAGTTGTCGAGATATCACTGCACATCTGAATCATGTAAAATATACAGTAATTACGTTTGTCCAAGTATTGTATTACTATAATATAGTGGCTTTCAGAATAACCTTTGTATTCAGTTTTGTTATTATATATTTTGACTACTATGTACATTTAAGTTCATAGTGGAAATATTTTATATATGCGCGTAAACTTGAATTGTGTGTTATATCAAGAAGCTCTCTTAATTCTCTGTTATGACTTTATTGCATATCTAATCTCATTTTCACTGACCTTTGAATGTTCTTGCAGTGGATTCCTGAAGTTTTCCGCTACCGTTTTACACGCAACGCGTTTTTTATCACTGCGTATCTGTTTCTTTTTTTATAAATTTAAAGAAATTTAAATGTATGTAATAGTTCATAGTCTGTTATAGAATAACTTGTAGAACTCTCCGTGTTAAGGTTAATGTCGTATTTACAAAAACAGTAAGAATTTTATAATTTTTTTCAACAAAATGTTAAATCACCTGCATTTGTAACTCCAATATTGTGCTAATAGTTGTATGTACTTACGAACCTGGTAAAAGCAGTGCGTTAGAATGAGACGGAAGACGGGTGAAAATAGAGATAGAACGATCGCTGCTCAGCGGTAATTTATACATAGTCGGAATAAATTGGTTATATCTTCGTTACTGTCCAGCCAATTTCAAAGTTTCAAAAAGCGTTGGGTTGTAAAATCTCGAACTAATAACAATTATTTTTTGAACTTTTTTGATATCTTGTGTCGTCCAAAAGTTATCACGATATAAACATCTTTCTATGTTTGTAGAAATAGAAATACGCATAATAAGGGAGTTAGAAGCTTATCTAGTAAGTATCCTTCCGTTTATCTAATGATAATTCTTGAGTGAAAATTAGCTCTAACTCGCTTAATACTTTAGAGATCGTATTTATTTTAATATAACCGGATAGCAAATAAAGTATTCTAGATTTGCTGTTTCTTCAGTTTTTCTCCCCCCGGGGGGGAGGGTGTGTTGGACACCGATATCGCCTTAATATCTACTTTAGAGATCGTATTTATTTTAATATAGCCGGATATAAAATAAACTATTCTAGATTTGCTGTTTCTTCAGTTTTTCTCCCCCCCCGGGGGGGGGGGTGTTGGACACCGATATCGCGAGACGAATTTAGGGGATTAATATACACCCTAAATAGCATCCGATAACGTACTCGATACCTTTTTACCTTTCAATGTACCACGGAATTCATTTCTAGATGCGTTTTTTAAGTTTGCGAACTCTACTAATACTCTTACAGTTAGACTTCCATTTTTTTTTACTAATTTTAACCTCAACAAGTAGAAATGTAATGACTACTGACATTTATTTAATTGCAAATAGGTTTGCTGGATGTTAAATTAATAGTTCATAGTTATTAACCACATATTTGAAAAGTTTTTCAATTTTAATAGAAAAATTTAAAAAATGTATACTATTTAACAAAAAAATGTTTCCCGTTTGATGTAGTACAAAGTTATGAGATGTTATTTTGATTGAAGTATAAATTAATAGTGATTATTTTAGTTAGAAATACATTTAGTCATTATTTGCTATCACCATAGATGTCTAAAATTGTTGATAAAACGTAAAAAGGATGGAGATATGATCGATTCTCAAAACCAGTGGTTAAATTGATTTAGAGAGCTAATGCTTGTATATAAGAGGAATTGATTCAACTTTAATGGGTTAGTTTCAGAAGCAAAATTATCTAACAATAAGTAAATCTAGTAGTTTTGCAATATACATTCTCAGACTAACATTATAATATAATTTATAGATCATTATTCTCTCACTGGAAGCGATTATCGCAACTTGAAGTAGCAAAGCTAATTGCTAAGGATTTGTTGTTTTTGTAAATCCAATAGAGATGTTTGAGAGTGTAACTTATGTACTTCTTTTGCTTGTAAAGTTTTAAGTGAGTTTTACTTAAACTTGTATACTTTCGATGATGTTAGAAAATAGTTTGAAAATAAATAGTAGTAGAGTTAGTTTTAAAAATAAATGTAGTAGGTATCTTTACTACTTTTATACTCAAGACTGAAAGAATTTAACATTAAAGGGCTGATTTAATGAAGTTAATATTATATTAGAGATGACATCATTCAGGATTATTAGCATGAAAGATATTAACAAATTAAGTGATGAAAGTACGAGAAGTATCGGAATCTTTACTTGGCGCCTCCACCAGTAATGTCATGGCATACAGGAATAATAGCATATGGGGTAGTGACAAATAAAACAAAGTCATGGAAACAATATGTTAATAATAACCAAACAAAATCAAGCAACAAGAAAATGGTTATGTTACTTTAAATGCGATAAATTGGAAATTATACAAAATTACAGGCAATTATGCATAATTACCGACTGAATTGGTAAATGTAATAAATTTGTTTCATTCTGATATATTTTTTCACACTTACCGGTAAATAAGTATAATTTCCAGCTATCTGTAGTAAATGCAGTAAATTTTAAATTCTAGTACTTGTATAAATAAAGTCAATATTAAATTAAACTTTACTTACTTAACTTACTTAAATGACACTTCGAATAGCACGATTTGGTGTTCTTTTTACAGCTACATTTGTAGATCGACATTTTCCTTTTGAAATTGCATCTCTGATATCCTAGACCACCTGATATGGACGTTTTTCTAACACATTATCTTAAAGACCATTCTACTCTGGTACGTCGCGTCGTACACTAACAAAAATTGTTCCTCACAAATCATAAACTGGTTCCTAGGTATGTCGACTAGTCGACCATCGTACCAAGTTCGTAATATTCATCAATTTTAACGGCTATGATAACTGCTAATACATTTCTAAAGCTACCACTTCCCTGCCTACGTCAGGAACTCTTACCGAAGGAAGTTTTACGGTGTCTCCAACATTTTCTTTGGGAAGCTTTTTATCGATGGAATATATTATACTGTCCTGATCTTCGTTTGAAACTTCAAGATTCTCCAAAAGGTTTTCTAAATTTTCGTCATTTTCTTCTTTGTAAGTTTTCACTGGCGTTGTTAGGAAGGGGTGATGTCTTTAGGCCAGCTTTTAATGGAGAACTGAACATGGTTTAGTATGGGCAGCAATTGATACCTTCGCGATGTGCTCCATTTTTCATGAACAGCACGAGTCGTAGGTCGTTACTCCAGTGGGTATTTTGGTTAGTTTTCATCCAGGCGCTTAGTAAATATGTGATCGATATCGTGGTTGCGCGTTTGGCAGATCCTTGAGATTGACTGTGTGGCGGTTTCCAATGTACAATTTTTAAGTCATCCCACATAGCAGATGTATTTTCTATAACATGATTGCAAAACTCGCGACCGTTGTCACTCTGTAAAATGCTAGGAGCGCCGAAAATAATAAAGATATCAAGCAGTCCATGAGCCACTTCTTTGGCTCGTTTTGTCGAACTTAGTTAGATGGTCTTGGTAGACAAATTTAAATTTGTACTAATAATCTAGTTGAATTTGCATGTCGATTAAGTCTATCTGACATTCATTTCTTTAAAAACCATAGGTCGTACCACAAGTCCTTTTTTAGTACGTTTGACTTTTTTGATAAGTCTTGCATAAATTCAATTAAATCATTATTTCCTCGCAGGTTATATTTTTATACTTTGAGTTCCTTTTATACCCTGGAGTTCCTTGAGCATTCTAGTCCTTCCATCATGGCCTATTCCTAAATGGGACTCATTAATCAAATCAAAGATCTTATCCGTGTGTACGTAGTATCTAATGTCCGATATCTGATAATCATTAACCGTAAAAATTAGCTTTTCATTTTCACCAACTGTCATAACGTTTTAATCGTTGATACTTTTCAGGTTTTTTCCACTAGTTTTAGATTAACTTTTTTTGACCTTATTAATTAATTGACAATACTTTCCTGTAGTCAGAAATCCCCTATTATCCTTTAAGGGCTAACAATTCTGATTTGAACTGAACATTCATATTGCGAATTTTCTGTATTAACAACCACTTGATTTAAAACGATGTTATACAGATAGTTATCAATATGGCCAACAAACTAATCACGCTCGACGCACAACTAATGATTAACTGACCATATCTTCTAGCAATGCAAAAGATAATCAGATTGTATCCATTTTACTAGTCCGAATACGTCTGCGTTTGCGCAGCGACTCAAATTCAAAATTTACTACATTTACCACAGACAGTGGTTTTATTTTAATTACGAGGGTGGTCCCAGAAGTACCCGACCTGACCAAGAGGTGGCGGTAGTTGTTTGAAAATATCACTGTATTGGACAGTACGCAGTCTATAAAGCATATGTTTCAAGTTTGAAAGCGCCACGTTGTTCAGTATTTGTTTGGCAGCCATCAATAGTGAACGTTGTCAGTGAATTTGTGAAAATGGAGAAAATTGGTCATCGTTATGTGATACAATACTTTTATTTGAAAGGCCTCAGCCCAACCAATATAAAAGCTGAACTGGATTCTACTCTGGGTGAGTCTGCTCCTTCGTTTACAACAGTTAAATTTTGGGTAGCTGAGTTTAAACGAGGCCGTACGAGCTGCCAAGACGAGCATCGCAGTGGTCGACCAAATGAGGTGACGATTCCAGAAATGGCGAAGAAAATCCACAAAGCGGTACTTGATGATCGTCGACTGAAAGTGCGCGAGCTAGCAGACATTACGGACATTTCAAAAAGTGCGGTACATCGCATATTATCTGAAAATTTGGACATGAGAAAGCTGTGTGCAAGATGGGTGCCGCGTTTGCTCACACTCGAGCAAAAACAGTGTCGTGAAAATGTTTCAATTGAGTGTTTAGCGAAGTTTCACAGCAACAAACCAGAATTTTTGCGCCGTTTCGTAACAATGGATGAAACATGGGTCCATCATTTCACACCCGAGACAAAAGAACAATCGAAACAATTGACTCAAAAGGGAGAACCGGCTCCAAAGAATGCGAGGACCGTTTCATCTGCAGGCAAGGTTATGGCGTCGGTTTTTTGGGATGCGCGTGGAATAATTTTTATTGACTATCTCGAAAAAGGAAAAACTATCAACGGCCAGTATTATGCAAACTTATTGCAACGTTTGAGCGAAGAAATCAAGCAAAAACGGCCGCATTTGGCTAAAAGGAAAGTGTTGTTTCATCACGACAACGCGCCAGCTCACAAATCCGTTATTGCAATGGCCAAAATTAATCAATTAAAGTTTGAATTGCTACCTCATGCACCATATTCGCCAGATTTAGCCCCCTCGGATTATTTTCTGTTCCCAAACTTGAAAAAATGGCTCAGTGGTCAAAGATTTTCTAACGATGAAGAAGTGATGTCAGCAGTTAATGGCTATTTTGAGGAGCAAGACAGTTCTTATTATAAAAAGGGTATCGAACTTTTTGAACACCGCTGGGAAAAGTGTATAGAGCTGAAAGGAGATTACGTTGAAAAATAAATAAATCTTTTTCCAAAATTTTTGTGTTTTCTTTGTTGGGTCGGGTACTTCTGGGACCACCCTCGTACACATGTTTACCGGTAAGTGTGATAAAATACATCAGAATAAAGCAAATTTATTACATTTACCAATTCAGTCGGTAATTATGCATAATTGCCTGTAATTATGTTTAATTTCCAATGTATCGCATTAACGGTAACAGGTATATTTAAAAAGACGTATTTTGATTGTTAATTTCTTGACCTTTGAATTTCAGCATATCGGTTTATATACAGAAAATATGCTGAGTTAGTGCTTTCCTATTTATTTATTTGAACGTGTATTGTCATAATTTTTCAGATGTTTATCTTCGATCTATTTTAGGAGTTGCGGTGCATTCTATTCGCAAGTATTATATAAATGCTAGAAGTTTGCATTACGCTTTGATAGTACATATTGCAATGGTCACTTTTGCTCCAAAGGGTAAATAATATGAGAAAGTACATTCGAATATAAACTTTGGAGAATCATTGTTCAGACGTGGTTCTTGGATATCATTAAATAAAACATAAACAAAGTCTTGACGATATCCTAAGATTAGAAAACTCAATATAAAATTAAAATACCATAAATCAAGTTGGAATAGCATATCTTTATTAAGGTATAACAGTTTACAATATTAAATACAAATTAGGATGATAAAAGAAAGGAGATCTTAGTCAAAGGTCTACCTGAAAAAGAAATATATATATATATATATATATATATATATATATATATATATATATATATATATATATATATATATATATATATATATATATATATATATATATATATATTTTTAGATAGAGTTAATTTTTATCAAGTTGGATAATGATTTTACATTAAATAATATTTTGAATGCAAATTCATATAGAAAAATTTATCGACTCTGCTGGGATTCGAACCCAGGACCCTCCACTGTCTAGGTGGTATCTCTACCAACTGAGCTACAGAGAACGACTACCAGCATAGCGAGAAATTTTCCATATGAATTAGATATCAAGCAAACATGCAAGTAACTAGATATTTTTTTGAAGACTATTAATGAAGATCAGCAAGTCGCATGACAACAACATCAATATTCAAAGTATCTAGATTATAATGAATCATTCCGAAAGGAAATTAATTTTTATAAATTTTTAGATAGAGTTAATTTTTATCAAGTTGGATAATGATTTTACATTAAATAATATTTTGAATGCAAATTCATATAGAAAAATTTATCGACTCTGCTGGGATTCGAACCCAGGACCCTCCACTGTCTAGGTGGTATCTCTACCAACTGAGCTACAGAGAACGACTACCAGCATAGCGAGAAATTTTCCATATGAATTAGATATCAAGCAAACATGCAAGTAACTAGATATTTTTTTGAAGACTATTAATGAAGATCAGCAAGTCGTCATGCGACTTGCTGATCTTCATTAATAGTCTTCAAAAAAATATCTAGTTACTTGCATGTTTGCTTGATATCTAATTCATATGGAAAATTTCTCGCTATGCTGGTAGTCGTTCTCTGTAGCTCAGTTGGTAGAGATACCACCTAGACAGTGGAGGGTCCTGGGTTCGAATCCCAGCAGAGTCGATAAATTTTTCTATATGAATTTGCATTCAAAATATTATTTAATGTAAAATCATTATCCAACTTGATAAAAATTAACTCTATCTAAAAATTTATAAAAATTAATTTCCTTTCGGAATGATTCATTATAATCTAGATACTTTGAATATTGATGTTGTTGTCATGCGACTTGCTGATCTTCATTAATAGTCTTCAAAAAAATATCTAGTTACTTGCATGTTTGCTTGATATCTAATTCATATGGAAAATTTCTCGCTATGCTGGTAGTCGTTCTCTGTAGCTCAGTTGGTAGAGATACCACCTAGACAGTGGAGGGTCCTGGGTTCGAATCCCAGCAGAGTCGATAAATTTTTCTATATGAATTTGCATTCAAAATATATATATATATATATATATATATATATATATATATATATATATATATATATATATATATATATATATATATATATATATATATTAGTTAAGGGTATTAATGGATCATATGAAAATTAAAACTGTACCTTCCATAATAATGCAAAATTGAAATTTTAAATAAAGAAATTAGTTTATAATATCTATGGTAAGAAGCATTATTATTGAAGGGACAGTAAGAATCACCATAGAAGGGTGATATTTCTTGTGAAAATAAATATAACAAGTAAAATAATTGAACAACAAGTTTCTCAGAGAGATTAATAATAATAAGATTTTGTTTTTTGATATGGTTGAATTTGTAAAATAAAGTTCTTGGAAATAAAAGATTATATGTTAATAAATATTAAAGAGAAGTCTGGTGTTTTATTAATGAGGAAGAGTTAAGTGTAATAGGTGAAAGAAGAAATATAAATTATTAAAATAATACAGAAAAAGAGCCATAGAAGAAAATTTAAAATAAAACGTAAGGGGGAAAAAGTTGACATACTTTATAAGTAATAGAAGAAACTTACCGAGGAGTTGAAGAATAATATTTTTAAATAGTTCATGGATAAGAAGATTACCATAAGGGTGAGACAATTTAAAAGAGTCATCAACAGTACTAACCGAGATGTTGAAGAATAGTAGTCTTCAGTAGTTCCTGTATAGGAAGATTACCATAAGGGGAGACCAGTCATAAGAGTCATAGAAGATACTTACCGAGGTGTTGAAGAATAATAGTCGTTATTAGATTCCTATCACAGAAGATAATCATAAGTGTTAACTCATACGAGGGAAGTATTGAGTTTACCTACCCCATCAAGCACAGATCGAAGAATTATAGGGTTCGGTGGTCCATCATCATAATTTTCAGAGGCGTGGTCTGCAGACCATGTACAGCAGTCGTCGGCGTTTCACTGATGAGGAATGAAAATTGTAAGAAGCGTGTGTGCACTGAAAGTGAAGTTATAGAAGATTTCAAAAGGAGTGGAATGTCAGTTGACCTAATTGGGAAAATATTCATTGCAGACTTGAATAAAGGAAGGAATAATTGTAAGTTGATTTCTTTCTTTTCAACATCCTAAATAAAAGATTATTAAATAAAGAATTAAACAAATATAATTTATTATGCTATGCTTACTTGATTAGACTTACTTGAATTTAAGAACTGTCATATATGACATTGTAGGTGTATATGTCAATTGTTGTCACTAACCAAACTTCATTTAATGAAATCCACTAACAGCAATATAAAGGTAAAGTTTTTGGAAGATTTCTGTTAATAATGACCATTTAATGATAGAACCCAAAGTTAGATGATCATATTTATAGTCTCATATTAATAAAATTAAATAAAAATAAACATCAGAGCGACCCTGAGATTAAAAGGTTTTCTTTTAAACCTAAGAATACATAACAATTCGAGCCAGTCTCGGTGGATTAGTGGTTTGCATGTTTGCTTCATAATCCAAAGATCGCAGGTTCGATCCCCGGCCGAACTGGTAATTTTTCATAGCGGAGAAAAATTTAAAACATGCCTTCTTTTCGGAGAGGAAGTAAAACTGTAGGTCCCGTGTCAATGCGATGTTTGGCACGATAAAGATCCCTACTGGGAGTGGAATTCCCCCAGATTCGGCTAAATTCTAGTAGGGTCGGCCAAATGATCATTGCAATCGGAGCCATGAGGTACGACGGATGCTCCGCCATCCTGATTCCTCGCCCAAACACAAACAAACAAACATAACAATTCGCCAGCCTCGGTGGATTAGTGGTTTGCATGTTTGTTTCATAATCCAAAGATCGACGGTTCGATCCCCGGCCGAGCTGGTAATTTTTCATAGCGGAGAAAAATTTAAAACATGCCTTCTTTTCGGATAGGAAGTAAAACTGTAGGTCCCGTGTCAATGCGATGTTCGGCACGATAAAGATCCCTACTGGGGGCGGAATTCCCCCAGATTCGGCTAAATTCTAGTAGGGTTGGTCAAATGATCATAGCAATCGGTGCCATGAGGTACGAAGGATGCTCCGCCATCCTGATTCCTCGCCCAAAAACAAACAAACATAGCAATTCAGAAAAGCATAAAATAACAATAGCATCATACTATGTATACCTAGAGCAATCCATTTGCGAAGTTACAATAAAACTATTAATTAACATAATGGTTAATTCAGTTAATTGCTTGGAAACTTTTCACGGGTTTAATGTACTAATTTAATCTACTCTAATTTTTAGCCTAACTATTCAATAGAGCATTGCAGCGACAATATTTATATCAGATAATCCACCTTCCATCATATCTATACCGTACAGGAGTAATTTTGTTTCAGCAACTAACATGGTCTAGAAAATACTAGTCGATCGATATGATAAGCAGGGACTGATTTAACAAGTTGATCGATTTGATCTGCTACATTTTTCACATTGGTTAGTGATCGTGACAGTGGAAGTTATTGCGTTCGAACTGTATACATCAGGAAAACCTCCGCCGCAATTATTTGGAGCGTCCTCATGTCCAATATCACGTGCGTGCATTGTTACTGCCAATGACTTCTTGGATATTTGACCGGGTGTACTTCCTTTAGTTTCTTCTTCTCACTTTAATTTATTTCTTTAAATTTTCTTTCGTGTCTCCTATTATCTCTTATTCGCCATTTTTATTTTTTCTGATATGGCCTTTTAGTCTAGGTTTAGAAATAGGTCTAAGTTTAGAAAAATGTAGAAGTTACAAATTTAATTTAGGATTTAACGAACCTGTGTATTTATTTTGTTTATCATTGTTTTCGTCTTTTAAGTTTCCCTTGTGGTTGACTCTGAATTTAAATCAGTTTTAGGTGCGTATATTAATACAGAAAGGTTGATTTCGGGAGTCAATTGTGCAAGAAAATTCCTGTCTAATCATTAGACCTAACTAATATATCTAATATTATTATTCAACAAGCAAGTTCACGTTAGTTCGGGAAGCATTGTGAAATATGACCTTTCGTTTTTATATGAATAATTTAGAGTAGAATATGCCGTTTGTACTATAACGTTTGGGGCCTTGGTAGAACGTGTCGTTATATTGTACGTAAATTCTGTATTGGAGAACGTTGTGGTACCTCGTAGCTTCCGAGCAAAAATCACTTAGAAATGGAATAAGGTACCGATCAGGAATTGTAACTGAGCTCAAACGTCGATAATCGCCTACTATCGGGTAAGTGCCTGCTGGTGTTGAAGCTGCATGATCAGGAATCCGTTTGTTTGGAACCAAGTGTATCTTTGTTGACCTAGTCACTGGATAACCGCTCCAAAACACCGGTCTTCGGAAGTTGTTCCAATTGTTTCTTTAAAAAACATAATTGGTTAAGATTCAATTTTGTTGGAGTAGCCCTAACTGAAGATGAACCTGTCATCTCCATTTTGTATATAATAGAATTTTGTACAGGTCTATTATAGTTAAATGGCTGTAAAAGTTCTGGATCTTCTTAATGTTGTATTTGTGCCTAAATATTTCGATTAATAGATTCTATCATAGGATTATTAACCTGTGAATTTTTTGTATGTCATAGCACAGGTTTCTTTATTTAAAACATGCTTACTATAAAAAGTACATTTGAGTTCTGTCGGTTGCGAAGAAATTACCTTTTGATTGACACAATCTATTTGGAGGTTTTGATGCCGTAAGAAATCTAACTCTAAAAAGTGTTGAAACTTAGAAACACCAAAGTCGATTGTTAGCGACAAGGTACCTCATATTGGAATAGTTTTATGGTTTTGCAGTTGCCATGCATTTGGAAGAAATATAAATGATATCTACCTGAAATAGCTCAGCGAATTTTGATGGATGATGTGGCATCCACTACAAAAGAGATATTGTATGTTCTATCTAGTAATGAAATTTGACAGAGCATCTGGAATGGTGCAAGTATAATTTAAGTATTGAAACATTATTAGTAACTGGTTTTACTGCAGTGCGAGCATTTTGAATAAATATAAATATAGAGAAACTATTTCACAAAGCAACGTGGTTTCGGGACGCGTTGAGATTGACCAAAAAAGGTGCATGTAAGTCGTTTACCATATCAAGTCTTTCTAGAAAAGTTGATACCGGTGGACCTGGATCTAAATGGTAGTCCATAATTACTGTTTTTAAGGTTCTGCATGGCAATTTTTGGGGTATCGTTTCGATAAGATCGTAATGGTTATTCAGAACATCAAATGGTAAGTTCAATGTCAAAATGATATATTTTTGATCTTCGTCTCAATATGTAAACAATCTAAATAAATATCTATGTATGAGTATAAAAGATATCTCTACATTAAAGCTGTGAAATTTTGGAAATTGTAGTTGAGCTTACAACGAAATTCACAGTATTTACCAAGTGTTTGTACGTATAAAGTTGTATTATCTTTACTTCTTCATTACTTATTATTTTGTACACTTTATTACTTTGCTTCCTAGCAGATGTGCACTCCAATTTATATTACCTTTTTATCTCTTGTAGCATTCAGACTAATTTAGCTCGAATTGAATGACTTGGAAAAGCCATTTATGCCTTCGGACTTTGTAGAATTCCTATATACGAGGGTAGATCAGTATTTACGGTCCCTGACATAGTAGGCTTTGCATGATATCGTCACTCATTTTTCTATGAGAACTGTCATTACTAATTATTTGTTGTGTCAAGTTTTGCGTAGGTGCGTGTTGTTCTTTGAAAGTTATTAATAATTAAGCTGGTCGATAACAGACAATTTTTAAAAATGGAAAAAAGTGAAGTCAGAGCGGTGATAAAGTATTTGCAAAAAAAGGATTAACATCTACTGAAATTCACAAGGATATGACAGACGTTTTAGGGGACTCTGCCCCTTCTTACCAAGTGGTGAAAAATATGTCTCGTGAGTTTAGATTAGGCAGAACAACTTGCGAACATGCGAAAGGTGCGGGACGTCCAGTCTGTGTCACCGTTGACAAAAACATCAATTTGATCCATGATATGGTAATGGCAGATAGAAGACTGACTATTCGCCATATCGCGGAAATAACGAACATCTCTTATGGGTCAGTTGAAAATATTTTAAGAAATGTTCTTGATCTCAGAAAAATTTCGGCGCGTTGGGTTCCAAAGATGCTGACCGTCGATCAGAAACGCTCTAGAGTGCTGCATTCGGAAGCCAATTTGGAGTACCTGAAGGCCAATCGGAAGCAATTTCTCACTCGCTTTGTGACTGTGGATGAAACATGGGTGCACCATTTTGATCCTGAGACGAAAAGACAAAGTATGGAGTGGCATCACAGAGGTTCTCCACCTCCACGCAAATTTCGAGTTCAACGGGCGGCTGGAAAGATTATGGCCACAGTGTTCTGGGATGCAGAAGGAATTTTGATGATCGATTATTTGCAGCGTGGACACACAATAACGGGTTCTTATTATGCAGGGTTAATTCCAAAATTGCGCGAAAGCATCGACCGAAAAAGACCAGGAAAGTAGGCACACAAAATTTTGTTCCATCAGGACAACGCTCCAGTCCACAAGAGCTGCATTGCCATGGCTGCCATACAGAACGCTGGCTTTGAAATCCTAGAACACCCTCCATATTCACCAGACCTGGCACCCAGTGATTACCATATAGTTCCAAAATTAAATGAAAACCTGCGTGGAAAAAAATATGGAGACGATAATGAAGTTATGACCGCAGTAAATGGCTGGTTTGAGGAGCAACCGGAAAACTTCTTCCTGAAAGGCATTGAAGCATTGGAACATCGGTGGACCAAGTGCATTGAAGTCCAGGGAGATTATGTTGAGAAATAAATAAATAATGTTTTAAAAATTCTTTCTCTTTCTATATCAGGGATCGTAAATATTGATCTTCCCTCGTATGATAAAGATTCCTATTTCTTTAATAGATGACCATGTCAATGCTTTGGATGTTAAAGGAGACAGCCAAGGTAGCTCAACAAAATGGAATCTGCACATTTGCACTATTTTGAGCCAGAAAGTTTATTAAATTATTAAGGTATAATCTTACTAATGCTCCCCTACTAGACTTCTGAATTAATTTAAAGAAAAACAAAACAAAAATAACCCTTCCTTGCTTATTGTATATACAGAGATAATATTTTTACTACAAGAACTAAACGGTTCTTTCTCATTAGGTTAATTGCAATTACCATTGCAAGCGAAACAAACTCCATATGCATGGGTAGTGGTAATTCAATCAAATTTGTACTTTATAGCTTCCCAATAAAGTTATCTCAGCAGCAATTCAATACTACTATATTTTGTCCCGTTATGTAAAACAGTTGAAATTATTGCGCGCATTGATTTGTAATTTATTCAGAAGTTTTGTTATTCCACTGTCGTGTACTGTTATTATAATGGTCGTTTATATATGTTTTGGTTATACGATATTATATCTCGATTTGCGTAGGATAAGTGTAGTCATTTTAATAAACGTTATTAATGTGTGGAAATTATGTCAAATTTAATATATCAACACTAATTATAGACTAGTATGTTTTAAAAATGTATCTTCGTAAATATTTAAATCTCAAGATAAACATAACAGGTTTATGAGAAGAAAAATATCAATAATGTTTAAAATATAAGACATCATTTAATGATTGATGTTCTACTACTACACACATTATAAAAGCTCCATATGCTTAATGATAATGAACTAATAATTGATAAGCGTAACGTATATGTGTCATAAGTAGCTGAACACATTTCATAACTAGTATATGTAACAAAGAAGTAGCTGAAGAAAACTAAACTATTTGTTTAATTTAATGCATGATTTTGAAACAAATAAAAAAGTTGTCGGACGACGCTAGCGGAATCTGGTAATCTTATGAGTCCCACAATGCGTTTTTGTATGAAACAAACACTAGTTTTTAAATAAAGATTATTAAAAAGTTTCACAATATTTATTAAAAAATAACCTGACAACTGTTTCGACATTTATGTTTAATATATTTAATATATCAACACTGATTATAGACTAGTAAATATTTACTAAAATATTTAAATCCCAAGATAAACATAACAGGTTTATGAGACGAAAAATATAAATAATGTTTAAAAAACAAGACAAATGACACCCCAATGACACACAATGACTCCCCAAAATAATATCAAATTTCTACATTTTTGTAATAGCAAAAGCAAATTAGACATTTTAGAAGCTTTTGAGATATACAAATACAAACTCAGGGTGCCTTTAATAAATGAACAGATTGAGCTTAGTAATTCTCCGTTACTGGAAGTGTTAGATAGTTAATTTTTATTATTTTTATCTAGTTATCTATTTTTTGTATTTTACTTAGCGACGTGTTTGTTCATATTTATATTACCTTTGATAATGACAGCTAAGCTGTCGAAACAATTATCAGGTTATATTTTAATAAATATTGTGAAACTTTTTATTTATCTTTATTTATTTCATGATTATGGAATTCCACAAAGTATAAGGCTCAAGAGAGTAAAGTACTATTTTTTACAACCGCTTTTAACTAGCAACTCAGTGAGAGGATTTTAAAACAGAATAACGTTAAACTAGTATTTATTAACAGCAATTTGTTAATGAATTCTTGGCTCCGGGCTGCAAGGGATAATTTTATTTTGATATAATTAAAGAATACTTACAAACCTGTAAATTTCATCTTCATTTTATTGAAAATTCAAAGAATCTCCAATATGCGACTTAACAGAGATACGGGTTAAAAAAAAGCTTAAGAAAACGCCAAATTTGTTTTTTAACTCTTATAAAATTAATTTAATATTTTAATATAATCACTGATAGAATAAATTATTTAATTAAAATATCTCTTTATTTCACATTATTGGTATAAAAAATATTTTATTTATGTTAAAAATACCCAACAAGTTAATTTTCCATTTCGTTTCTTTTCTTTCGTCTAGTAACCTTTGACAAGCGTATTTTGCTACAGATAAGAAACAAATTAATATATTATCAAGCTGTCATAATTTTTCTTCTTTCGATGTGTTTTGATTTACATTTACTGTTAAAAATTCTTTGTAAATTATTTAATATAATATTTATAATTATAAAGGAATATAAAAAACCTGAAATTAAATTTCTTTTCAATTTAATCATACGGCAGGAAGTTAGGCATCAATTTACGTCATGTATAGTTACCTACTTTACCGGCAATTACATAACAAGTAGAGGTTACAATGCTCAACAAACAGAAATTAAATGATGAGAAGCTAAGTAAAATACAGTTTTAATGCAAGTACCTCTAGTAACTATAGTAGTAACTTACCGCAAAAAATGATATATGTTGCTCACCATCAAATTATTTCTTGTACCAGTGCAGAAAGCGATTACTTTTGTTACAGTTGATATGGTGACCAGTAACAGTTCCTAAATGGCCTCTTTTTTATACAAAATAATTTGATATTATATTGTCATATAATACGTGCGGTTGGAAAAATAAATAATAGTAGAGTATTAAGAACGAAGAAGATGTAATGTAACACAAATTGAAGATCTAAAGAGCACAAACATTTGCAAAGACTTTTGAAGCTCTTTTGTATTTCTGAACCATTGCAGCAATTGAAATAGCCAATACGTCTGTCTCTATTAATCATTAATTATTACTGTCATTGTTAAATATTTGATGGTGTTAAATCCTAATTTATGAAAACATCAAATAACTAAACACAAACTTTTGTCACAATATCAAGAAGGGCAATACTAATACACCAGGAATTAAAATAACCTAACATCTCAAGAGAATAACTTTTAATGTATCATTGATGAATTTCGACGTATTCATAACCACATCTAGAAATAGATCTGTATAATTCATAAACGACACTCTATGGCAGCTCTTTCGACTTTTTGCGTCTCATCAGCTAGAGGCCGTTGCTTGTGAACTAGAGCGTCGTTTGTGAATTATACACATCTGTTTATGAATACGACAAAATTTATTATTTTTTTCATAAACACATTTAATTTTGATATAAACTATTATTGTATCTTTCGTATGTATTTAATATATCATGAGCGTGAAGTGCTGTTTTACCGCCCGAGTCGTAATCGAGTTATAGTAGTGCTATAAATAGTCTGAAAGTGTTTTCAATACTAGGAATACTTAAATATAAAAATATTTCTGACCATTTAAAACACTTTTTTAAATGGTCTTATATTATCGCTTATCATCTAAAACAGCATGTCTACACTATAATTAAATGTTTCACAATTATGTGTTTGATGACAGAATGGATCCAAGGTTATATGAGGTCAACAAACAGCGAGTGTCATGGCTAAAATTTTTCTATAAGATAATTATCAACATCAACATTAAAATCATCGTCATCACTAATTTAACTTAACTAATCTTAAGTTCACTCAGTTTTATTTGTAACAATGATATCCAAAAAATAAAAAACTATTCCTGGATCAAAAAATTTAACCCTCAAAACACTTGCCTTAGAAACGTCTACTGAAGAAGATACAGTTTTTCGGAAGCGGCTTCATAAATAGAATCGTCTTATACAAAATCGTGGCAAATTTTCCTTAGGAAAGTTTTTGTTTTTGAACATATTTTCCTAAAAAATTCAATTTAGTTAATATGTATTTTGTGTTTGAAGTTGCACTTTTCAAGATTAAGATCAAAAGTCAAATTCCGGCCACTGCCGAAATCCAACCTACTTTTGTCTGGGCATGGATCAGAATGTTCTCATACTACCCCTAAAATAGAAAAAAATGCAACTGGAAACTGAAAAGTTTTGTTGAGAAGCAGAGATTTGTTCCAACGGGTATGTTCTGACAGGCTGGATCTTGGTGTTAGATGAAAGACCGCGCTATATTTAAATTCCATAATTAATCAAACAATTACGATTAACACAATTAACTGAAAGTAGCAAGAAAAACACATGAAAAAGAATTTTGTTTATATTAATTTGTCAAATATATCAATTAAAAATCACCAATCAATAATACAAAATGATCAACGCATAAAATAATGAATGATATTTGAAATAAATAGATTTGTAAGTAAATAAGAATCAAGCAGATCAACACAGAATCATAAACAACCTTTACCTTAATTTAATATTACAAAAATTACTGATAGTAGTTTCTTTTTAAAGATGTAGTTAGTTACTCGCAAAAATACTTTTTCTGCAGAAAGGGTAGTGTTAATTAGATCGGGCAACAATAATATACTATTTCTTAACGAAGTAATCGAATTCCAATGATCTTTATTTTTATAAATATCAATTGTTAATTTTTATCCTTTAGTAAGTTTCTTTTGGTTTAAATAGTGAGTTTTCACTTCGAGGTGAAGAAAACCCTAGAGTAAACAATTAAAAAAGGCTCACAAGGCAGAAATGGTAACATAATAAACTTAATTTGAGGGTAGTAGTGGTGGGTAGTGGTTGGTAAGAATTGTACTTCCTACAAAATCAATGAAGGGTTGGAAATAAATCGTTGTAGTAAAGTAGTTATTTGAAGAAAATAGAAATTTCAATAAAATAAATTTTGCCTGCGTGAAATAGCAACACAAAACTTAAATTGGAAATAATTGGAATTCACAAAATGGCTCTCAAAAAGAAAAATATTTTCACCACAAATTTTGCAGCAAATAGTAATAAGAGTAGATTAACCAATAAGCAGTCGTAAATCAAGTAAATACCATATAAATACTTTGGATTAACCACTCAAAAATAAAAATAATTTTAAACAAAAATAGTAAACATTCTTGATAACCTTATAATCACCATCGGAAAAAGCCTTTTAAATTGCAGGTTACGGTGCACGATATTAACCACAATGTGAGATTGAATTGGCTAGAAACCTTCTGAATATATGTATGTTAAGAAAAAACACTACTTAATAATTACAAACAAATGTAACACACTATAATTTGACAAAGTTTGGTTCGCATCCCAAATAAGGTAACTTCACTTATAAGTTGTTAAATACTTAAAACTAGATAAGTAAACTCGCTAAATCTTCTAAGGGCATCCAATTATTTACATAGAACTAATCGTTGTTGCTGAGCTTAGAATCAAACCTATCCTAAACCAACCGCAGTTGGTGTGCAACAGTGTACACCTATTTACTCAAATAATAATTTAATAAACTAATAAACACGCACACACATAAATTTAATTATTGGGATAGTCAAAGTAATGTATTAATAATCAAAATGAGAAAATAATTAACTTTAGAGATAGTGTAAGAATATTCCATTATATACAAATCACAGCCAATTACAAGGATTAACTATTATTAAGAAACCTAACTCGTAATTGTTTAAACTACATTAATAATTATAATGAAACATTTTTGTTATGGTTTCATATTCGCAAAACTGGGTGTTGATAAGGAAAAGGAAGAATTAACAAAATGAATTATTTCTAAAAGTAATTTTGCTAATGGGGTTAAAATAAATAAGTTTTGTTTTAAATTTATAAAGAGAGTAACAATTTTATAAAATTTTTAATCAGCAGATTGTAAAGAGTTAAAATTACATATAATAACTTTGTATAAAAGGCAAAATATATATTTGAAACGCCAGCCTCAGTCGATTAGTGGTTTGCATGTTTGCTTCATAATCCAAGGGTCGCAGGTTCGATCCCCGGCCGAGCTGGTAATTTTGCATAGCAAAGAAAACGTTCATCACTGGAAGGGCCGAATAATAATCAAGCAGGTAGTATTCGGGTCATTCTACCAATTGCAAGAAACAGGGTACTGTAATTTTATTTCATAACTATTTCGTTAAAAAATCAGTTTTAATCTGCTAATAATTGTAAAATACGTTTTTTAACTATTACCAAAAAATATATAGATGTATAAAGTAAAGTCTACTGCTCTATGTGTAAATTAAATAACGTGGTCGACAAATGTTTACAAGATTACGTTCACATAATTCTTACATGCTCCTTATTTTTTATAATTATGAAAAATAAAAAATTACACCTAAGAGAAAAGGTCGCATTTGTCGTTTTTACTTCGTTACTTATATTTGCATCACTTTTGTTTACTCCACAACCTCTGTTCGTAATTTTATGTATACGTTAAATATAATTTGAAATCTACCGGCAACATAACCAACATATTTGCCCCTATTCTCTTTTCCAAATTTAAAACAACAAAACTGAGAGCTGAACTTATGTGTGTCAGTCAATTGGTGCCGTCATTCCGTCGTGTTACTGCGTTATCAAGTTACGTAATTACTTTAAAACTAATTCAAGCACAGCACATCAGTTCAATGCACATTTTGGCAACTTTTTGGAACATGTGATCTTGCCTTTTCTCTCAATTGACTCTCGACGATTTGACACTCATAGTGTATGTCAATTTAGGCATACATCATTACAATACATAAAAATACTTAAATGTTACAAACGATATACAGCACCTATCATATACAGGGTGTTTCACCTTACTTCAGTATCATTTTAGCAGGTGATAGTTCACATAAAATGCAGCAAAAAAACTTAATATCATTATTGCTTATATTTGATAATAACCTAGAAAAAAATTAATTGTTTTTAAAAAGGGAATTTTGTGGTCACTGATTTAAGAATCACAGTTGGGTATTTTTAACATGGTAGCTAATACATGGATGAAGCTGATTGTAGGTGATGTCATACTTTGTTTTGACTATTATTTTCGTTTCGTCTTATGTAGTTTATGAAAACCTAAACTCAATGTCAGCTAATGCTCACTTTAAATGTGTTCGTTACTTCGATCTTCTAAGAAGTAAGTTTTACAGTATTGTTTTGAGTTCTTGGTTTAGAGACGCAAACAATGTTACTTTCGTACTACATGCACTTTTAATTGTCCTTCGTGTTTAACAGTAGTTACCTATTCATGAAATTAAAGTATTTGCTCAATACTTATCCCTTATCCCAAGAAATAAAATTACCAATAATAATAAACTACTTCCAATACAGGCTATCCTAGATATGTTGTTTTAATAAGTTTATTTATTTGCAAGCATTTTAAGAATGACGGTGCATTTTATAAGGATTTACTTATAGTTATTACTGAAGACGTTACCTTTGGAAAGGAACATTCTTTTTAAATTTGGTAAACATGTTTGTAAACACAATAAAATTCACCTTTATAAATATTTAGATAGGATCTCAATATCACTCAATCGTCGGATTATCCTATAAAATACAAAATATTGAGTGCATACTCTTTGTGTTTGTATATTTTTAGTTTAATAAATAATAAAACTCAACCACTGCCATACAAATACAAAGGCTAATCACTAGTTATTATTTAAATAATTTCAATTGGAGATCAGTGTAGTATTAATTATTTGATGATTATTTTTATTTAAAAATAAATTTTCTGCTGGTTTTCAGTTTTGTAATGTACCACTTCCATAAAATGAAGCTGTTAAAAATAGTGGATATACAGGTGCTCAAATAAAACTAATATAAGCTATTTGTGTTGTTTATTATTAGTTTTTAAAGTATAGGTAAAAAGTAATTCGTAATGTTCATACATTTCTGTTTTCTACATATCTATATATTTAAAACACAAGACTTATTTTTGTTCCAGTTCGTTTGATAGTTCTACCAGGCCGATTTACGTCATTCTTTTTTTTATATTGAAGCTTTCGCTGCGTAGATTAGTCAAAACTGCTTAATTTTTATATTTGTTAATGTTTATATTTTTAATTTAAATAAATATAAAATGTTTAATTTGAGACGCGTGAATCGGACATTTACTTGGGGCGCCCTCTCACTTTCTACGGAGTTAACTTTTAGAACTATTTACGATTACTAATCTAGGTATTAGTCAACACTACTTACTTTTTATTTTTATTTAACTTTTATATTTTCAAAACAGTCCTTTATTTAGTCTGTGGAGTTTCAGTTTTGTGATTTTTTTAATTATCTAAATTTTTAAGCAATATTTGTAATCGATGCATTTCAATATTCCCAAGGCCGATTTCTTCATCACGTTTTGGTACTAAATATTCTCCCTATACCTGATTACTATGCCACCAGCAGTTCTCAGTCGAGCTTCACAGTATTTGCTGCGGAGCATTTTCACAAAGTTTGATATTTCTGTCTGTCTCTGTGCGTTCGTTCTTTCAAAATGAAATTTTGCAGATTGGAATATTTGATAAAAAAGTAGAATAGGAATGTCTATGAACTAATGTTTTATCTCTTAAGGAGCATGGGCAAAATCGTGATTGATGGTGGTGGGGTATGGGGGTGTTTGTTAAATAACGCGTTCAAAAGTTCGTCTGTGGTAATGGTAAGCTTAGTATTTGCAAGTGTTTTTGTTTGATTGTGTTTATATAATAAATGTTACTATTAAATAATCACTCTTGGAAAACCGAAGTATTGTAATCACGCAACGAACTTGTCTTGACGAGGTTTACCTAGTACAAATAATTCCCATTGTCCATATTATGTTGATCAGTGCTAAGTACAGGGTGTCCCAGAGAAGCATGAAATGCTTTCAAGAGGTGAAACGTTAATTACCTTTGTAATTAAAATTATTAAAATTAAATTAATTAAAGTTAAATTAGTAATTAAAGTTAAAATATGCCAGACTAGAGTCAAGCTCAACAGGGTCTTCTTTCCCCGCTAATTTTTCCAAGCCCGTGCCCTTGGCAGTGGTTTCGCTAGATAGTAGGTATGGACAGTGGGAATCTCGTTAATCCATTCATGCGCGTCACTAATTAGATGACTAGGCGTTTGGCTATATAATTGCCATTTATTCAGTTAAATATATTACAGAATATGTAGATAAATTAATTCTAGATGTTATCTGGCATTTCGGCATAGGGCCGTCCTTAAGTACTTATAATAATAATAAAATATTTGAGGAGTGGAAATAGAATTATATAAAATCACACTAAACTAAAATTATACATTAATATTGAACTAGGACTTATGCTTATAACACATCACAACATTTTAAAATTATTGTATACTTGGACAAACATAAAATGTATATGTACGTTATTTTGCATGTATTTAACTTCCTATCTAATTTTAACAAATTTTCTATGGATTCAAATTCCCAAATGGAAGGTGGAGACCTTGATGTTTCTGTACCCCGGAGACCATTGTTCCGGTTGTTCTTAGGTCAGGCTGGCTATCCTGTAACAAAGGTGTGATTTTAATAATTACTTTTTTAAATTTTATTGGCTTGGTAATGATGAGCAAATAGGCTCTGTCTTGGTGGCGTCCCCATATAATTTTGTTAAATTCTGAGTGAATTAATATGCCTCCCTTGATTACTGACCTCACCAGTATGTGGCCTAATTGCTCATTGAATCCAATTTTTTGGAAGAAGTTTTTATTTGTTGACAACCAAGTACCCCTGGCTCCGATTATTAATGGAAGTAGATAAATTTTGCAGTCAGGGTGTCTTCTTTTTAGAGTTGATAGGAATGGTTGCGTGGAATATATGTTCAATTTATCGTCGTAGGCAACCTGAAGTGGTCTAGGACCCTCCCAATGTATTCCTACGTCTGATATTATCGCTTTGTTGTCTTTTTTAAAAAGGAGGTCTGGTTTCTTGCGATTCCCGTCATCCCCCCAGATTGTCGGTTCCACTTCTACATTCCATTCTTTTTTCCTAGCCTCTTCACTTAGTTTTCGTACAATAAAATCATGCCATTTTATCCTGTTCCAATGGGTTGCTGGACAGCCTGGTAACACATGTGATAAGGATTTGGTTTTGTAGCACCCCGCCCTGCATTTTGCTGCTGCTCCTCTGTAGTACATAGTACCAGCTGTGGGTAAGAGGTTTGCCTTTAGAAGAGTTGCTTTTACATAGTCGGTGCCGGAACAAAAGGAAGGCGGATTTGAGATCCAACTATGGCTTGCAGTGGAGCATTTTCCCTGTTTTAAGAAGTTTCCAGAGAAAGATGAATCGAGGGTGTTCTCCCAGTATCTATGAATTTCGGCAGAGGAGTGCCTATTTCGAAGTAAATGGTTTTAAAAGTTATTAAGTAGTTTCCTTCCCCGTGCTGAGGCTAATGTCGCTTCTAAGGAGTGATGATTTGCAGCCCCAGCCAGCGCGTTTAGACGTTTTAATAGAACTGCTGGGATACTCTCTTTAAGCCTCATGACCCCTAGACCCCCAGTTTTGGTTGAGGCATGAATGTATGCAGAGGGTGTTGTTTCGGGAAGATGGATAGCTTTTTTTTTCACCATTCTGCGAATTATTTTATCTGCCCTTATTAGTGTTTTTTTGTCAGTTGTTAGATTTTGGAACTTTGGCAATATCCTTGGAATAAGGTATTGCTTAATTATTGTTAACCTCTGATATGGTTTTAAAGGTGCTTTTGAGAGCCTAGAACAGAGCGTATTAAGATATAAGAAATTTGTTTTATACATATGTACCTGCTCCTCCATACTGGAAGCCCAGGTAGTCGAAAAATTCACTCGGTGTTCTTTGTGTAATAAGGGAACCCTGGACTTGACATCTCGGTGTTGTTGAGATGTAAAGTTTCTTTTTGCGTGGGACCATGCCCACGGATACTGCCGCGCATTTTCTCACATTGATACTCAGGCCTTTCTTTTCAAAAAAATGAAAACACCTATTGAGTAGGCTTTGTGTTTCGCCTGGGGTGTTCCCAAACAAGATAATATCATCAGCGTATGCCAGTGCGGGTAGTTTTACGCCGGAATTGTCTCCGACTTCAAGTCCGGCTTCAAGCTTCGCTAGGGAATCAAGCAATTCATCCACGACCATATTAAAAAGGAGGGGAAAAATCGGATCGCCCTGTTTTACTCCCCTGCAGGTGTTAATTGGATCTGTGGGCATGTCCTTGCTACCTGCACACTTGATGGTCGTTTGTACATTAGTATATGATTTCATTATGTATTTAATAATAGTGGGGTGTATTTGAAATCGTAGGAGCGCTTGTTCGATCTATGGTCTACCGAATCGAAGGCTTTTCGAAGATCTATCGTAATTATATGATGGGGTTTTATTAGTGCTCTATGTTTCTTAATTAAGCCTTGTAAAATGAGATTGTTGGCGAGACATCCATCTAGTTTGGTAAAGCCCCCTTGTAAGGTATTAAAGGGGAGCTTTTGCATTCTCTTAGCCAGTATTTTATGTAGTGTTCTCAATATTACCGACATCATGGTTATCGGGCGCCAGTTGTTAACATCTTTCGGGTTGCCTTTTTTGGATAATAGAATAGTCCTACAAAACTTGAGTTTTTCCGGATATTCACCTAGGTAGATACAGACATTGAAGAATAGGATTAATCTTGCCTGATTAAAACTTCTAAGTGAAGCCGGTGTTATTCCATCTGGGCCCGATGCTTTGGATTTAAATCCCATGAGCGTTAGATTGATTTCCTCCCTTGTGATGGGTTTGAATATCTCTGGGCTATCTGGCACACAGTCAGTTTTGACCAGAGCTAGACCCGTCGTTGACTGTCGCATCGCCTTCCGGTGCCTGAAACAGAGTATTATACTTTTATAATAATCTTTTATAATAATTTTTAATAACCTTTTTAATAACCCAACTTTTATAATAACCTTTGGTACTTACTTCAGTTGGGGAAGGAAAATCTCCTTCCTCATCAGTTAGTAGGTCTAGAATTTTCTCTGCTAGTCTCGCCCTGTCTTTTCTATATAGTTCTTGTGCGTTTCTGAAAGCTAACGCTCTTTCGGCTGCTTTCCCCTGGAATTTTCTACGGTCCTTTGCTTTGCTTCTTTTCCCACGCTTGTGTTGTTTTATCGTCTTGGTTTGCCAGTTGCCGTTATCATGTCATCTAGAAGTGTTGTCAGCTGGATAGATCCATTGCCTGCGTCACCTGATATGATGTTGTCAATAAGTTCCTTATCGGAGCTCGTCAGACCCTCTTCTTCTCGCAATTCCCTGAAAAACACTACAAAATGATTAACGGGGGTGTGAGGGTCAAGAGTTGGAGGGATATCAGTTTGAGGACTTTCTTCCAAGGTTATTATGCGAGAGGATTGTACTGGTGAGTGTTGTTCCTCATAATTTTGGAAAGTTTCAAGTGATTCTCGAATTATTGACGTATTTAGCGTTCTTACGTGAATTTCCGGGGTTGACGGCATGTCGAACACTTCTTGTTCGTCCATTTCGGCTTCTTGTTCTTCACGGACTTTGTCTAGGAGGTCACTATAGGATTTCTTACTCATTTGTCCTTTGATACTATCGACAGATCTATTAAATTTACCTGCCAATTCTTTGTTAATATCGCCCTTCATACGCTAATTCGGCTTTTGCCATGTCATATATCTCCACCTGACTCCATTGTTTCGAGCCTTGGCCAGCGGCTACTTCCAGTTCTTGATTGTATTCTTGTTGATGTGCCTTCTGTTCGTGAAGCCTCTGTCCTGTAAATGTTGAGAAGGTTTCATTGCAGTGGGCACACTTGAAAGGTTTTTCTGCTAGGCAATTTGATCTTCTTTGGTGTCCTAACAGACCACTCATAGATCTGAATATTTTATCGCAAGGGCAAATTTCTTGTTGGATTTCCATAGCTATAGTTCCAGAAAAGTTAGTAATTTTAGTTAGTATTGGAGGTAGGAAGTGAAAAGGTTTCGATTATTAAAAAGGATGCTGCGGGGCAGAATAGTTTCTTGCCCGCTGTGCAAAACTTATTTAGATACGCACCCAAACTGATTAAGGACTGGGACAGGCCCAGTAAGGAGACTCTCTTTAGGATGTAAAGTAGGTTAAAGGTGTTTATTTGGGAGGGAAAAGGAATTTGTGCAGTTCCGAGTGTTTTTGTGTTGGACTAGCCCCCCCCCCCTGCTACGAAGAATGCTACCTTCTTTCTACCTACTTTCTTAAGAGTCATATTTACTCCCGCCGTTTACCCGCGCTTGCTTGAATTTCTTCACGTTGACATTCAGAGCACTGGGCAGAAATAATCAATTATTTCTCAAGTTATTCTATGAAATAGAGGGTAATGCGTTCTGGTGTCGTAATCAAATTTTTTTAGTGGGCATGATTTGTATGTACTTGTATCTACTTTGCAGTGGTGTGCTTTTAACTTTTTTTAAAGGAATTCACAGGGGCATTTCAGTAAATTGTTAGTGAAATGTTACTCTACACATGTTTCCCTATTGGCCTTTAACGGGACGGGCACATTTTTCAAAACACCCTGTACTTACATATATCTTAAATTTTCAAATTAAAGAGAGGCAATTTACCGCAATAAGTGATGATTAATAATATTGTTAATACGTGGTCAGAATTCTTTAGAAAATGTCAAAAATTCGAATAAATACAAGTAAAAAGTAATGCAGGCTTATTACTGTACTTGTTAAATAAATTTTAAATACCCACTGGCTTATATTCATACTTCATACATTCTTTCATTTTGTTTTTTTTAGGCGAACAAGACCAGATTGCTGCGAGTAGTTGTTCCGTTTTGTAGCGACCTACAAGACAGCATATTTCAGGTTCACATAAATCGACCTTATGTTTGTGTTAATTTGCCCCAATTTAATTACAACTCACGCACATGCACTTACTACACACATAACAAGTGTGTGTATTTTGCGTACACCCAACCGAGCTTTTAATATAATCTGTTTACAATTAATTCGTTTTACGTTTCACGTTTTTCATTCTTTATTGTTGTTAAGAGTGGCGTTAATTAATTTACCACTATATTCCATGGAATGCTGCTCAATTGTACAACACTTTAACAAACAGGTTCAACAAATCTACGTTTTACACGTTCCATGTGATTATAAGATACTTAGATGGATTTATTGTTGGAAGAAAGACGGAAATGGTTTGTGATGGTTTCTTTTTCTTCCTTCGCTTTATATTATACGGATCTGTTGGTTTATTTTCTGCTCCTTTGTATATTTTAAATGATACTTTTTAATTAACGTCAGATTTATCTTTTGTTGTTTTGAATAGAAGAGAAATTTAAATTCAAACCAGCAAATGTGTCTTACAGTTTACTTTATTCACTGACAAGCTTGATTATATTAACGTATCCTACCATTTTCAGTTGGAAATTTCAATAAAGCAAATATCAGGAAGATCCAAACAGTTACATGAAAGATTTCTACTTGTTTGAATTTTCAGTCTAATGACAGCAATCACATTGCGAAAAAAGTTATAAAAGTAATAATTATTCAATTCGTTATATGTTGCTTATTATTTGAAATCGACTGAAATCTATAAAAGCGTATTAGAGGGTCTACATAATTAATTACGTTGGTATTTAATTAATTCTATTTGAGCATCTAATCATTACTTTATTAAGTTAGAATACCTTGCTTACCTAAAGTATGATGTATACCTAGTATTATGTAAGTAACTGGTTAGTTAGGTAATTATTATTTATATTTAATTTACAAGTTTAGTCAGTTTGCTTGCCTGCTTGCCTAAATAGTGGGGTAGAGAGTCTTCTGGTCTTGACACTCCTTTACAGAACGATGGGACGAGGGGTTAGTTCTATGTGAACTCATCATTCAAAGGGACGGAAATAAAAATATCAATTGTCTACAATCAATGTAGCTGTTAAAAGGATCAGCTACGGGGTTAAAAATGAGGAGCCAGTAAAACACAAAACTACGTAGTAGCGATACAAAAGAAAGAAAGTATTTTGCTCAGAATCAGTATTAGAATAAAATATAGAGTTAGGAGTTTTTTTCCAAAAAGCACGACGTGAGAAACTTAGGAAGCTTTCTTCTATTTTAATTTCAGTCAGGATTTTTTAAGAAATTTTTATATCGACCACAGCTTACATTTTTGTAACGGTTTGGTGTATACGTATCTACCATAGACAAAAATCATTAATTTTGTTTGCATGCCATGCACGTTCAAGAAAAAGTTAATAAAACAAAAACTATATTTTTGTACCACCGTCCGATTTAATTAGTATTGCAAATTCCAAAATAGGCCAGAAACTAATCGTTTACCGGCCTAGAGCGACAAAAACTAGGATTTTTATGTTTGTCGGATGATAACACCGTTTACTAAATTTTCAAAAGTAAAACGGAGATATGAAATTTTAAATTCAAAGGTTTTTGTTGTTAATTGTTACCAAGATGAAAACAAAAAAAGTCCTAATAGCACACATCCTCTAAAGAATAAGTTAATTTTATCTAAGGAATATCTGCAAAAGTCGGCCCAAAAAATTCGTAGATCACGCGCCCAGAAACAGCGTTGTTTTCGCGTTTTCTCATAGAAAAGAAGTAAAAGATTCTCGAAAGTGAGAAACAATTACAGTACTGCCACATATTACTACTAACTACTACGACTAATTAATTGAGATACTAAATCTGCGACTGTAACTTCATCTCTACCTTGATAAAATATTTAATACACATGTAAACTGTATTTACAAATGTACAAATACATAATTGAAGAGTTATTCGGTGAATGTAACGCAACATCATCTCTACCTATACCTGCTTTGTTTAAAAATTTAATTTACCATTTCTCTAACTCACCGGTTCTTTTTAGAATCAACTTCTATGGCGGAGCTCCTTTGGCCTACCCTATGTCTTACAGGTCAATATTGCTTAGGGGTAGTATTGCAGGGGGAGAAAGAGCGGATATATAGTAAAGGAATGTGAAGCAAAAAGATATTTAAACAATTGCGCCTGTCGATACAATGAAATTATTTTTTAAAAACTTTGAAATTTACCATAATAGCTCAATTTATTTAACTACCACCAATACATAATACAGATATTGTTAACGCTTAACTATTTAATGGGATTTAGTGAGTGGTGCGTTTAACAGATACTTGTGTTTCAACACATTGTACACAAATTGGACACATATTGCACACAAAGTGTACACAGATTACACACATTGTACGCAAATTGGACACGATTTGTAACCATTTTAATATTTAGGAACACCATGTAGGTGTTATTATAAAGGAAAAAAATGAACACAGATTGTAGACAAATTCTACAAATTGAAGGGACCTGATAAGCCGCACTTTTGGGCCATTCTCCATTAAAATACATGCAAACGCTTGGGCCACTGTATAATTTACTGAAAAACGTCGTTCACCCGACAAAGTGAACCCTTAATAGAGGACAGCCATCAAGAACATTCTCTGCACGCTGAAATATCCAGATCAGATCGCAATAGCGAGTTAAAGTTTATCTTACTCCATGCTAGCTTTAATAAAATTCTATTGCAGTTGTTCGTTCATACCGCCCCTCTTTATTTCTGCAAATTGACAGACTAACCAAAAACTTTTAAGGGACGATGGGAGATAACCCCCAAATAGAATTTAATGACATTTGGCACTGGAAATATGAGTCATTTTAATGCTAAATATTATTAAGGCACATAATCAGCGATTGGTGTCGTCAAACCCGAACTGAATACATGCTTGACATTGTTATCGACAGTGAGAAATCATCAAATGCTCAATTAAAATTCTTCGATAATGAACTATCTGAATTAAAAACTCCTTTACTCTCTTATAATATGAAGATTGTTTAGTTAGTATGGGCTTTCTTAGAGCCCATGACCACCAGAAGCACATTTTAATAACTGCTCCTACACCTGACCTCTAGGTGATATGTGGTTTAGAAAATATGTCCTGGGCTGACATCGGATGGTAGACATTGCAAAGTGTGCCTGTGCAATGAATCTAGGTTTAGACCCATTAGGCAACATTTAAGCATACTACCATTTACTTACTCATTATAGCGTCATTTGGATGAAAATACTCGAGCCTGTATAATAATCACTCATGTACCTGCACTCATTCATATAAATTACACTTGCTGCCGAACTGTGATAGGGATCAATTTTGTTTTTGCACTAAAATCGCTCAGATAGTTGGGTACACAGAGAAAAATGCTATAGCGTACTTTTGCACAACGTTGGTTAGTTGTGATTGTATTATTTTTTTTGTACAATTGGGTTCAATTGTTTTAAAGCGTTGCGTATTCTTACTTAATACGATTGTTTGAAGAGGTTGTAAGATTTACTTTAACAAATTGTGCAAAGCAAATTGAAGTAACTGAAGAAATTAATAGTTCACAATATTGTGCTGCGTTTTTCCACAATCTTGTTGTATCTTTTGATACAAGTTGTTTAACTGTAATCATGCACAGTAATGTGCAGCTTTTTAAATTGTATATGCAGAAAAAATACAAATAAAATTGGAAAGTGGAAATGGAACATATTTGTTTAGTAGATTCATGATAGTAGTTGCAGACTACGGATGTAACGTAGGTGAATCCAAAATTAATTAATGTATGTAAGTATTTTTAATTTTTACCCTATATGTTAAATCATTATTATTGTGATTTTATTTTTATCTATCATTTGTTTTAGTGTAAGTGCTATGTAATAAATAACTTATTTATACATTCATTTTCCAGACGTAATTGGGTGCCGAGTTTTCTCGTCTTTTTGGGTCAACCACTTTTAGGAACGTTTTACAAACCAAATTTTCCATTAATTCGAAAAGGGACCGACCGATGATCTTCCAGTGTTTGGCATTATTGAGAAAATAGAATAATAAAGTATTGCCTACTCCATTGTTATGCTCTTGAGGTTGATGTATAGAATGAGATGAAAGTCCATGTTTCCAATTTGAAATTTGCACTCTTATATGCCATGGTTTGTTAGTAATTTAAATAGTAAATCGTTTATTTCAGCTAGATCTTTTGTTTAATTTGTATTTTTTCTTTATATGAATTTATTCTCTTTGTATTGTTACGTTTAAATTAAATATACTGCGGTGAATTCGCATAAAAGGAAAAATTTGAACTTTTCCCACATTGGCTAGCAAAATATAAATATATGAAATGAATTTGGATAATTAAAAATAAAATATTGTTTTTATATTCAATTTCATCAAATACTTTCAAATAATGAATAATTGCTGTTAGATCGTAGATGATTATTTTATAATTAAATTGATTTTTAAAATGACTGTAAACTTTGGAAATGCTTTTCAACTACCTTCTTTTATAAATTCTTATATGATTAGAAAATACCTTTTAATAAATTTCAATAATGCAATAGTTATACAAAAATAATATTACGCGAGTTCTTGACTAACTCAAGTTTACGTAAGAAAGTTGGGCGCCAATTAAATAACATAAAACAACTGAATTAACATATTAAGAAAGACTCATCTCAGGGCGAATGTGGATTCCTGTGGTTTTAAAAATATACTAATTGAAATTGAAATCACTTTTAAAATTGAAATCTTAACTAAGTTTAATTATAGCTAAATTGTTCAAATCACATAATTACACCTCACAAACGATAGTCTTTTCTTCAGCAGATACCAATACAGAAGAAAATAACTTCCTACCTTTATTATAAAGTTGGTCTTCTCCAATACCATTGGCAGCGCATGGCACCTTATGTTGATCCAATCATGCATTCCAATTTTGGTTAAGTTTCCTTTGCATGGACTTCCAATATAACACCATCCACACACTTGATCTTGATAGCTCACTTTTGGTAAAACACTTTGTTTTAATTAATTGCGGGTACTATTTCCCTTGTTCGAAGAATATTTGTTTATGTGTTTAAATAAATAAAACACCAGTTTATGGTTTTAACGAAGGTTTATTGACTAGCAATAACTTTAGCTAGTAATTTAATTAGGTGGTTCTTTATAGCCTTATACACTTCTATAATTTTATAACAACTATACACTTTTGACGTATTCAATTTATCGACCAATTTAACTGTCTAATAAAGACTAGATTATTTAAATTTTTACAATATTACTTTTCACGACTTTACTTTGTCGCTTTATATTCAGAAGTGTCTATTTACATTAGTACTATATTTCTTACACGACTTTACTGCGTCGCTTTATGTCAGGAAGAGTCCTAAAATTATGATTTTCTAAGTTTATATACTATTTACTATTTACATAATCACATTACACAATTTGACGTCACCTTACCATCTAATACAATGATACACTATTTACAAATATAATAGCAGATTAAAACATAATCATAATATTTGACTCAATCTATTACAGATTAATTACAGTATACTTTTACGCAATAATAACGATATATTTACATAAACAAAAACCTTAAAAGAATCACATAATCCGTCGATATTACTCATTTGAAAATTTATCATAAAATGAATTAAATAGTATCAATAACCTCCGCACAACTGGATGTTACGTATACTTAAGTAATTTGGTGATTAAACTGTTTGATAATAAATAAAGAAACATGTATTATTTAACCTTATTAGAAAGTATACACATTGTTTGTATAATCAACGACACACCAGTAAATAACTTAAAAATATTTTTAACTGGAAAAGTTGATAAAATATTTCTAAAGTGTTAGTTTTTAACAAAGATTTTAAAATTTCAAAAAATTTTCTAAATTTTCCAAAATTTTGTATACAAAATCCACAGCAATACATATAACTTTTTGATAAAATTATGCACAATTTGTATCATTAAATCACCCAGTGTTTAGCGTTTCTTTCAGCAATATTAAACGTTAAAGAAAAATAAGTACAATATTGTGCAAATAAGCACTAAACTACTATAGACACATTACTCCAATATTCATAAGTGTTTCCAACAACATTGTGCAAAAATTCAACATGAGACTCGCAAGTGTTTAATACAGCATTGTGCAAAACTATGCTACAAAATGTAGAAGATTTATTAAACAAATTGTTCTAGGTAGTAACCTATTTGGTATGAAGATATAAATAATAAGTTGTTTGGATAAACATTTGTTTTGCACAAACCAATGCAATTACATTGCACAAATTGTTCCTGTCACCGTTTTAGACCCAATTTGTTTTAATTTTCTCGACAATTGTGCACAAAATATACAAACATTTCTCCCTGTGTAATGTTGGGTAATCCAAATATCATCATAATTAGCGCATGTGCACTCGAGTTACTAATGCTTAACTGTTCAGACGTTCGATTTCCTATGTAAAACCATACAAAACAAGGGTTCACGAAAATCAAGATAATTCGAGATCCAAATAGGGATCACTTTTTAATTGATACTAGGTGGACCCGTGGGCTACGCTCCACGCTCTCATTATATTACTTAAAAAAAAAGAACTCTCGACTGAACCTGGAACGTTACCCAACAATCAACACAAATGCTGCTCTTCCAATTTCCTTATTTGAACGCACAACTGTAGTGGTCGACTGGACGGACAAATTTGTACCTTACGTCAAGACAGCATAGATACTACGCCGATAGCTTTTAGGCTACGCCCTCCAAAATCTTAGACGATTAGACGATGTGGAAGGGATCGGGAATTATAATATAGATATGTTGAATAAAATTGTTCCTTCTATATCTGTTCAAAGTTCGAGAGCTCTAAACTAAATCCTCACAAATTGTACTCAAATTTCACACACACATGTAGCACACCAATTGTACACAAATTGTTTACAAATTGCACACAAAAAAGTACAAACTGTACGCAGATTGTACACAAATTGTCCACAAATTGCACACAAACAGTACACAAACTGTACACAAATTTCACACAAATTCGATACCATTTGTAACCAGTTTTAATATTTCGGAACACCATGTAGGTGTTATTATAAAGAAAAAAATGGACACAGATTGCACACAAATTGCACACATATTGTACATCAATTGCATACAAATTTTTCACAAATTGCACGCATACTATACGCAGATCGTACACAAATTGCACACAAATTGAACACAAATTGTACACATATTGTACACAAATTGGACACCATTTGCGACCGGTTTGCCGGTGCAATATGTGTGTGTGCAACTACACATATTGCATACCAATTTCATACAAATTGTTCACAAATTGCACACAAAAGAGCACACATTGCACACAAACTGTACACATATTGTACATAAATTTCACACAAATGGCACACAAATTACACACAAATTATACATAGATTGGACACAAATTGCACAAAAATTTTACACAAATTCCACATAAATTGCAAACTAAATGCTTACAAATTGTACACATATTATACACAAATTTCACACAAATGGCACACAAACTTTGCACAAATTACACGTAGATTGGACACAAATTGCACAAAAATTTTACACAAATTCCACATAAATTGAAAACTAAATGCTCACAAATTGTACACATATTATACACAAATTTCACACAAATTGCACACATATTACATGCAAATTGCATTCAAATTGCACACAAAAGAGCACAAATTGTACACGTATTGCATCCAAGTTGCAAATAAACTGCACACGAATTGTACACAAATTGCAAAAAAATTGCACCCAAATTATACGTAGATTCTACACAAATCGCAAACTAAATGCTCACAAATTGCACACAAATTGTACGCAAGTTCACAAATTTCGCACAAATTACAACGTACATTAATTTTGGAGTGGCAGGAGAATGACCAAACGTCGTCTGCTAGAGGAGGCGCGCAATTCAACTTAATCTCCGTTCAGAATGTAACTTCTAGTTTATTATTCTAGTTCTGATTTTGATTCTAGTTTCTTTTTCTTTAATTTCATTCATTTTTTATTTATTTTATTTTCTTGGAGCGGCCGTGAAATCACCGGGAAATGCATGCGGAATTCTTCGAGTTTCGCGGATCAAAGGTTGGCAACCGCTGCTTAACTTATCTTACTTAAAAATGAAAATCCTATATAGTTGTTACCATATAATTCTTAATTGTGATCATCACAGCTTTACAAATTAATTAAAGGAAGAATTTGATACATCCATTTGGAGTTTGATTAGCTTATTTTATTCTGTTAGTATTTGCATTTATTTCAAATGAGCTAATCCATTATCATTTCCATCACTTTATTTATTTTGTTGCTTTTTTGTTTTGACACTCCCAGTTTACCAAATTTTTATATTGTGATAGAGGAATTCATTAAGACTTTTTAGGATTTTGTGTTTTGTTTGTTAACCTGAAAGGCACCTTTTGTACGCCTATGCACATCCACTGCTACATACAAAAATTATCTCTCCTGAGTAGAATTTTTATTTTATCATCGCAGAAATTTAAAAAGATGTAAAAATCTTGTAATAAATACATAATTTATTAGAAATGTTTGCAAAAAGTTTTAATTATAATTTGTTTTTGTTTTACTTTCTGTTCGTTTCTTATCTCATAAATGAAACATAAACCTTATTTTTGTTTATAAATTTCTATTCCTTTTCTTGTTTTCTTCCGATTTTATTATACAACTTGTATAAAATAACTTAACGAAGTCAACGAAAAGTTTTAAACATAATAAGAAAAATTCTAAATTTTAGGCAATTAAAAATTTTAATGAAAATTTATGAAATCTTAAGCGTTCCGGCTTATATATAGCTCATTGCAGGATAAAACAAGGAAAAGAAAGTAAATGTTCGCAAATGAGTATAAAACGCTTCAACCCCCGACGGTGCTACAAAAATTTATATTAGAAGCTGCAAGATGATTCATAATGAAGTTTAAACATTATTAATATTTGCAGAGCACGAAGTAATTACTTAAATGTCATATTTTACAAGATGAAAGTATAGGTACCTATATAGCAAAATGCATATTTACACACGAGTATTTTATTTAAAAAAAAAGGCAGCCAGTGGATAATTTTTCTGTTTTCGTTATATTTCTTTTTGGTATATTTACTGGCCCGATTCTTTTCTTGTGTATTTTTCAAGTGGCTGATATAATATTTACTTCAAATAAAAATTTCAAAAGAGTTTTTGGGTAGGCCTCAACACAAAACGAGTAACGAGATCAAAACTTTTGCTAACTTTATTGATTGCCTTGACAAAAGCGTTCGCATTCCGTTTGAATTCTAATGAGGAGTGCTAATTACTTATTGTTTTCTAAAGAATACAGCATAACAAGTTTTGAAGAGTAAATTAGGCACGTTTTTAGGTTATTTCATTATTATGGTGGAAGTTTCTTAAAAGTTCCTGCTATAATTTTGTAGCTGTGGGTGTACTAAAAGTTCAGGAAGCACTAATTACGTGTTATTACTTTTAGATTGATATACTAACTGAAGTTCTATCTGTTTTTTTTTTGCAAAATGATACCTATCTTAATATTATTATAAATACTTACGTACTTGCAGGATAACCTGCCGAAGAAGTGCTGGAAATTACTTCATAATAAATGTTTTACTTTATAGTAGTTGCAGAACTTCATTTTTGTTGATTAAACGGAAATGTTAAATGCGGCTGCAATGCATTTTTAAATGTGTAGTACAAGAATAAATTTATTTTCATTCATAATAATACCACGTGATGACTCTCACTAAGTTTGTACTCTTATTACCAGAGACTAGAAAGATTTACTGATAAACCTGTGCAATATGTTGGACCATTAGCGTACCAGTAATTTTGTCTAAGGCTACTTTTCAGTTACAATAATGTTTTTTATGTGATTTAGATGGAATAAAATAGTATTTTAAACACGGCTTGTTTATCGCTCGTCTTTAGATTTTTAACATAAATTACATAGCGGCGAATTTTTACCTTCATCTAATTACTTTCTTTTTTACGAACTTGTTTATGTACTAAATAAATATCTCATTACTAAGTACTAAATTGTAAATAGCGAAACAAAACAAAATTTCTGATTTTATATTTATTTATTTATTTTTGGGCGAGGAATCAGGATGGCGGAGCATCCTTCGTACCTCATGGCACCGATTGCTATGATCATTTGGCCGACCCTACTAGAATTTAGCCGAATCTGGGGGAATTCCACCCCCAGTAGGGATTTTTAACGTGCCAAACATCGCATTGACACGGGACCTACCGTTTTACTTCCTATCCGAGAAGAAGGCATGTTTTTAATTTTTCTCCGCTATGAAAAATTACCAGCTCGGCCGGGGATCGAACCTGCGATCCTTGGATTATGAAGCAAACATGCAAACCACTAATCCACCGAGACTGGCTTCCTGATTTTATATATCTCAAGAAATCTAAAATGACAGAGGCCACCCATCATTTCCAACACTATCTAGATTCTACAAGATAATACATGTACGAGCACGGCAGTATGGGATTATTTGCCGATAGCAAGGAATATATAGGTTTTCTGAGCAGCAAAAAATAATTTTACAAGTATTGCAGTCGAAATCGGCACGTAACGCAGCACGTTGCATCAAATTTCGTGTATTAGTTTCTACATTTGCCCCTGTATTTCTGTAGTTTATGTTTTAGTGAAATTAGTTTTGTTTAGTTCCAGTTAGGAAAGACTATTTTTTAACTTTTTTCTTTTTGTTATTAATTTGAATTCGTATTAGTTTCTACATTTTGCCCTTGTATTTCTTTAGTTTATGTTTTAGTGAATTAGTTTTGTTAAGTTGCAGTTAGGAAAGACTATTTTTTAACTTTTTTCTTTTTGTTATTAATTTGAATTCGAATAAGTTGTTCAAGATGGCTAGTTCGCGTCAAGAGTTACTACGTAACTGGATTACAGACTACGTAGATATTTTTACAATTGTAAACGATGAAGAGGTGTTCTGTAACGTTTGCTCAAAGAATATTTGGTGTCATCAGAAACAGAGCATTGATAGGCACTGTAAGACCAAATCGCATTTGGACAAAATAGGTAACCAGCCAGATGACTTTAATGAAGAGTTATGCGAAGCCTTTCTAGCAGCAAATATACCGCTAGAAAAGTTACGAAACCCGATATTTAAGAGATTTCTTGAAAAACGCGCACATAGGACAATTCAAGATCCATCAACTCTGCGAAAGTCCTATGTATCTAAAACGTACAATAAAACAATGCAAATAATTAAACAAAATATATCAGAACATTATATCTGGTTAAGTACCGATGAAACCACCGACATCATGGGAAGATGTGTAACCAATGTTGTTATTGGCATTCTACATCCCTCGATAACATATAGACCATATTTAATAGCCACTCGATTTAGCCAACAAATTAATGCAGAGACGGTAGTTGAGACTGTAAATAATGCATTGGACAATATTTTCGTGCACCCAAATACCAAGTTTCAAAGGGTTCTTTTATTTATTACTGATGCTGCTCCGTACATGCTCAAGGTGGGAAGGCAGATGAAAGTATTATATCCTACCATGATTCATGTAACGTGCTTATCTCATGGTCTTCATCGTATTTGTGAGTACATCAGATCTTAGTTTACAAACGTTGATAAACTTATTAGTAGTATGAAAAAAATATGTTTGAAAGCTCCATCGAGAATTACTGTTTATAGACAAATGTATCCTTCACTTCCTCTGCCTCCCCAGCCTGTTATTACACGTTGGGGAACATGGCTGGAAGCATGTTTCTTCTATGCTAAACCTTTCGTAGAAATAAAAAACATAGCTTTCGCATTCCCTGAAGATGCTCAAAGTATTGCAGACTGCAAAGAAGTTCTTGCAAACCCAAATCTACAAAATGAACTTTTATTCATTCAACAACATTTCGAAGATATTTCTGTTACTATCACGATGTTGGAAAAGCAGAATGTTCAGCTAGTGCAAAATGTAACTTTAATAACAAATTTTATCTCTAAATTGAAATCGCTTCCAGGGGAATTTGGTAGTACACTTGTAGTAAAAGTAGATGCAGTTATTAATAAAAATCCAGATATACAACTTTTGCAACACTTTTGTAATGGTACATGTCCACCTGATATATTTATTAAGTGTGGTCATCTTATTTGCAACTTTGCATTAGCTCCGCTAACTAGTTGTGACGTAGAGAGAACGTTTTCCCGATATAAAGAAATTGTAACCCAACGTCGTAGTAATTTAACAAAGGAAAATATAGAAAAGATTGTAATAGCGAACGTTAATAGTCCGTTTGTGTTTGGGTTTACAGACTAGATCGTTTTCTATTTTCTCGTAAACACTTAAATCTAGGTTCAGTTAATTAATAGTGAAATTGAACTTAATTGTGTTACAGACAAATCAATAAATAATAAATGCTGTTTGTAAAAATTGTTGCAACCAGCCAAAGTGTTATACTGTTATATAAAAATTCCACGCCACTGTCTTGAATGTATTATCTGCGGTAGTTAATATGAGAATATTCAAAACAAACACGTACTGTAGTGGACCAACTGGTAAGCAATGCTTTTTTTTATAAATTAAATTAACATGAGCATATAAAATTGTTTGGACGATTAGCTGAAAGTATCATTTCTTGATATTTGCCACTTTATTAACGAAACAAAATTAGGGCTGTACAAAACTTCTAATTTGAATTATTGTTTACATGTGTTTATCCCATTAATAAATAAATTGCTGCTTTGGACACACATTGCATTATTTTACATGAATATCCTTATCAGCTTTTAATGCTCGTCTTTGCTTATTACAGTATTTTTAAAGTGTCAACGTTTGTGTTGGTTATTTTTTGCTAGAGTTTTGCAAACTGCGTGTTATTTTACCTTAACAATCTAGTCTTTCATCTTTCAACCAGACTGCGAGGGCCGCTGATTATTGAGGGGGGTCCCAAAATTTATTAATACAAAAATTTTGTTGAGATTTCTTTGCATTTTTGTGATCGATCCACCTTCATGTTTGGCCCCATAAGCCCGCAAGCATTATAAAAGAGTCACTCTGTATATTCGTTCGTGGAATTAACATTGATACCGACAAGTGTCTGTGGTCCTTTTTAAATTTATCGTATACGTCTGGCCTCCCCTTTCTAATTTCTAAGGTTCAACACCAAGATCGTGAATAGTTGTAGCAAAGGTGAAATCTGCAAGTTTTAAAAACCTTATATAGTATACGACAAATATACATGGCACTACAGCCACGTATCGCTATCAATTTCAATTCCACGAACGAAGATATAATGGATTGACACGAGATGCACGCATTCATGCATATGCATTAGGTAAAGATGAAACATTATCGTGTAGGGGTATTGTGGTTGTAATATTGTGCATCTCTAGTAATATATTTTTTGAACCTTATTGGGACGCGCCAATAAATCTAGATGGCATTGTACAACATCAAAATGTCTTCGATATGCGGTAGTTGATGACGTAGTTTTTATGATTTTGACAGATTATATTTAATATTCGTGTCAGTATTTATGATAATTTTAAGTAGACTATTTAGATTTTATACTTAATTTTCGAAATATCAGTAAAGTGGGATTATCATTCATAGATTCTTCTCAATAATATGTTTATTGTACTGGTGAGTATACATATTGAGTTACCCGCGTAGTTTCTTTTAACAACTTGCCGCAAGAGTGCAGATCCATCTTTGGCGCGTCTCAATACCCAAGAATGCTACATCTTATGTATTTTTATCATACATTTAAAATGTTTAAGACCAAGATTATAGATAGTTAATTATAATAGCATAAGGCAGGTTTTTCGAACCTTGACCACTTCATCACCTTAATTAATATAATTATTTATAATGTGGGTACGAACCTTGAAATTATTAAATTAATTGAAACAGAAAGCTGCGTTTATGTCAGAATTTTTTTTCGCTAGAATTAATTTAAACTTTGCACCGCGCAGTGGCGCCACTTATAAGGAGCACTAGAGTTTAGTGCTCGTTATACCGTGTAGTTGCGCCTTTCTTGGTTAATTTCCAAAGTAGGATACATACCCCGAACAAGCTCGTTATAGTATATATGGATGGATGTATGGTTACTTATGGTATTTATTTAGAAACATTAATGTTGTATGTTACTCAAATAATGGTAGTTGGCATTTTAAAGAAATTTTAAAACTTTAATATAGTTTACAGATATTTTGTTTATTTTTATGCACTTTATGGCTTTATTTTCTCGTCTTTATAATCGACTTCTTCGACTATTCTCTTGTTAAATTACCAGGCCTGATTTACACTTGTGGAGGTTCCTATACGATATAATGTACAATATGTACATATAGTGCGAAGGCGAATATAATAATGATAAATTGAAATATTGATTATAAGGCATCAGTGTGGCAAGCTACGCGCCCGGGACAATGAAAATATAGAAAGTCACCATATGACCACATCAGCAGAACAAGAACTAGGTTTATAAGTTAGGGTCTCGTTATCCATACACAAGTTGGATATTAAATAATATCCCAGAACGACTACCCCTACAGCATAATAAATGTTGATTATGACTTATGTGCGTATGTTCGTTCCTCTTAGGTTTGGTTTTTACTCAGATTGTCAAATCAAAAACACTGACCCTCTGTCTCTAGTTTGTTTGATGTTTGGCAGTGAAAAACGAATTTTGCTCTTCTAATTAGATATTTACCCGGCGCGTCACGGTGTAGTTGTCGACCGACAGATGGTGATGATGTAGGTGTGGGTTATTAGCTGACTTTATGACTGGTTGGGCTTAGATGAAGGAATGAAGTAATAAATAAGTTTGAGTATTTACCAGATAATACGATTTCCCAGTAAGGGGGTACCAAAAGGGATTAACTACAACATGCTAAATAAAGTACTCGGAGTGACTGACGGTGTTGAATAGTAGACTAGCTTATAAGGAATAATAACGTTTAGAATCTTATCTTTTTCTTGCTTAGCTCTGTGGATTTACCGGACACACCTATCTTAAAGCTTATTGTCACGAACACTTAGACAAAAATCGAATTACGCCCAATAAACGCGTCACCATGTCAGTACTATTGACCATCTGCCTAGAAATATGATCTACCATGAGTTCAATGGACACGTATACCATTGACCGCGTTACATTTGCTCGAGTCATAGTTACTACTCCCGCCAGGCGGAATGGAGTGGATTAACATATGATTAACGCAGATGGTAATGCCGATAATTAGTACAAAACGGTACTTTTTAGGGCCACATCACCGACGTGCAATAATTGCTGAAAAACTTGCGTGTGAATAATCTTTCTTCTGGTTTGCACCTAAATATTAGACTCAGAAAAGCAGATAAAGGTAGTGACTACAACTGGCGTAGCGTTTTGTTCCTTAGAGGTTTCTAACTCCTTTAGAATAATTAGTAACGTCAACGTTGATGCTGATGCTACCGCGGAAGGTTGTGGTGTCTCCTGTAAAAGTGGTAACTGGGACAAGAATAAGGAAGTTTACCTGTTTCTACGGACTTCTATCTTGCATAAACCTTAGAGCTGCCTTACCGATCTTACCGTAGTGTGTGTTGCGCAGACTTTTTGCAAGCGTCACATATCTCAGTTCAGTTCTAATAACCAACGACACGAAATCAGTACTCTTTTAATCTTTCATCGTGCATGGTTTAACGGTAAAAATCCTCGGTGGAAACTCCAGTAGTACTGGTGATAGGGGAAAGAATAAGAAACGTTGTTTTTCCGAACCGTTGTTTTATCAACTTTACAGTTGGCTCGACGGATTTGTAAGTGTGCAGACGTACGGCGTGAACAGAACTTACACAACCAGAATGATGAGTTGCATATAGAAGCAAATGTCTATTTGGGTTCTCAAACCAGAGAGAAAGTGAAGTTGTTGTAATGCCAATATTGTTGCTTCTATGTCAGTACCAAAACACATTTCTTTAAAATCCATTCGTTACATAAATGCCAAACACGACGCACTCACATGCTAAGATTTCCTGTTTCTTGTCATTTTCTTCTTCTGGATATGTGCTTATAACAGTAGTTGGATTTTTCTAGTATTCTTATTGAGTGATAAAGTTAGCTTAATAACTAATTAATTTTCTGAAGTATTAGTAGTTATTCATTGGCAGATTTTTTCCTTTAACTTCTTTTAGTTCTTACTAACTATATGAAGAAGTTTGGTACTTGAATGCTCTTAATTGTTGAAAATGACGTAACATTTCGCTTGTTAATTATACAGAACTGCTTGCTAAGCAAAAGCTACAGTTGTAGTTTTGATTTTTCGTAAAGTGTATTCTCTGTCGTGTTGTCCAGATAGATGTTACCCAAAATAACTTACTATGCTCGTGATACTTATTTGTACACAACGATAACTAATACTAATTAAGTATTTCATATATTTGCTGAATGATACATTTTACTAACTCTAAGTAACATTAATTTATTGCTATGGATATGATTGTTTGCTGGTAATTAATCTCTGGTTATGCTTATATTGTCGAAATCGATCATAAAAACAGTAATAATAATAATAATTGCTTCAACCCATCACCTGTGAACCAGGCCTCAGAAGCTATGAAGCTTGTGCAGGAGGGAGGGGGCGATTATCCGGCGAAATCCCACATTTGTGTCACAGCTAAGGAAAAACTGTAGAAAACTGTCGGTACCAGTTGTCAAACCCTGGGCCGCTTGAGTGAAAGTCCAGCACGCTAGGCAATACACCACCAAGGCTGTTGTAACTGACACAGTGTAACTCATATACAGGGTGCCTTGTAAAAAGCACATCAGACGCGACAAGTAATTAGACATAGATAAGGCAAACAAAAAAATTTCTATAATATTTTTTCTCAGAAGCGTAGTTTTAGAAAAATCCAATTAAGTCACATTAAACAATGACATCAAACGACGTAAAATTCGCCGGACATTAAATCTGGAGTTGTTATTACTAAAATATTTAATTAATCTATTACTTTTTTGTTTTTAAATTAAATTCAAAACCACACTACTAAAATCCCCTTTAATTTAATTAACTTACCTGATTAGAAAATCAAATGTTCTTTTTTAAATTAGATAAGATATTCTCTTATAAATGAGATTTATTTTAAAGCTGTTATTAGACCTTCAATTTATTTCAAGTTCTTAGTATTATATAGGATAAACAAATTATTTTATCTGGCTCTCTACTTTCAAAGCTGGCATTTACAGTTATTAATTGAATAAGTTTCACAACTAATTTAATTTTGTAAATAATTTAATTTAATTTTTCTTTTGTTAACAATTAATGATCTTTCTAGAGCACTTCATATCCTTATTATTTTTTAAACTTTAAATTTTGCGCGAATTTTTATAGCAATGAAATGTCTTGTGTGATCAAGCGACTTTGATCTTTTTGCATTATGTTTTGAATGTGCGCGTAAAACAAACGATAGTGTCCAAAGCCACATGTTTTCGGCGAACTAATTAAAATATAACCTGTCAACCGCATTACTTTTAAATAATAATTGAAAAGTGTTATATTTTACCATATATCGTCTTTTCGCTGGTTAATCCCAAGCATAGAGGAAGCAGAGCTACTTCGCAGAAAAGGGGTACCCCTATATACACTTGCCGCTACCCGCTATACACTTGCTGTACGAACAGAAATTTGGACACCGGTAAAACGGGTAAGTCGCTTTGAATAGAAAAGTTTTTCATTGCTACGATTTTCTTATATGCATATTCCGAATTTTCATGTGTATTATCTCCAAATACAGTCTGTCTAAACTCTCCAACGACGATTTATATTAATGTTTAACAGGTTTTTAACAAACCTAGCCATTCCTAACCATTAATGATACCACCATAAATGCATTTATACTTTTATATATACCGAGATGAATATAAAGTAGGATAAGGGTATCTTTTCATGCATACATAACCTTACTTTAGTAAAGATGAATAAATATTAAAGAAGGAATAAGTGTCAATTTAGTTGTTATACAAAAAACATGCTTTAGGTAGCTTAGGTTACAAGATTAGCATGTCATTTCAGCTTTTCTTGAATGTATTATCACCAGGTAAGATTTGAGCACCATCGCTGGGTATCACAGATAATACTTTTCCATTTCCCAGCATTCTAGCACAGTTTCAAGTAGATGTTTTACTGAAAATAGTTAAATTAAGTCATTATCTTGAAATCCATTATGTTACAATTAACTTACCTATTTTTGTATCTGGACAATAATAATAAATCGTCTTTATTTAACAAATGTACCTATTACAGACATTTGTCCTTATGTTATGTTTTATTTGAAAAGTTATCAGGCTATAGGTCTATTTCACAGTTTGTCATATTATTGATGTTTATTTAAACGTTGTTTATCATTGTTTTGATTAAGTCACCTGAAGTAGTGTATCCTGGACGAGGATGGTTGGAGAAAATTTTGTTTAGTTTAAGGCTTTATTAAACAACAAGTTGATTATGTATCATGTTCTTCACAAAGCCGTAGTGACCAATTTTATGTTTTGGGTTTCTGTTAGTATTTAGTTGTTATCATTGTAATTTTCTGTGAGGGAGTTACCATGCCTTATAAGGTAACTATTCCATATTGTAGATTAGCTGGAAATTGTATAGTTAAGATGTAATTACGTTTTAATTAGTTTTGTGACAGTTGACAGTTTTTGTTAATATACTCATTATTACTCATTTTACTTAATAGAAATATGAAATTCGATATTTTTTCTTTGTTCTACTATTTGCTTTCTATATTATTATTTTTTCACATTTTTATATTTTATATTATTTACGCTCTATACAGTGTGGAAGGGGTTACTATACGTTAATTTTAAGGGCTGATACAAGACATTAAAAAGTCTTGTACAACTTTATTTTAGAACGTATCATTTTTTCAGAAGAAAATAATAAAGATGTATAAGATGTATACTGCCATTTTTGACAATTTTTTGGATTTTGCGTAGTTTGCCTGTGGTGTACAAATATTGATTCTATATAAATGCCAGTTACCTTGAATATAACCTGTTAAGGACTCTATGTATTTAATATATAAAAATCTAATTCGTTTTTTAATATTGGTCTGAAAATACTATAAATGTGTATTTCCAGTGCGTAATTACTCAAATAGAAGTCATAGGTAGGGACACATCTGTCACTGGAAATAATTACCTGATCATATATATTCTTTAATAGCTTATATCTTCCTTATTTTATGCGATAGAAGATTATAGTTTTCAGTAATATTCAATAAATGGTATTCCAAACACTCCCTTACTTCATTTTTTTATAGGGATTTTATGGGAACATCAAACGTGCTTATTGATGAGAAAAACCTAAAAATATGTAGTTGAAGAGCAAAACAAATTAAAATATTCTGAAAAATATCAAATTCATATTCCTTATCGGTTTAAGCCCTAAACCAGGACACATAACTTTAAAATCCTTAATTCAGCATTTTATCTTGTATTTTATTGATAAGTAGAATAAAAAAAGGAAGTTCCAAAGTGTATTTAACAGAATTTTCGACGGTAATATGTTTTTGATAGAAAATCGTTTATCGCCTACTCACCCCATATTGAACAGTTAATACAAGGAAGGGGTGGAACTGCAAATTTATATAGGTCTAAAAAGCCTTTTAATCCTAACTTGATTGATAGATTATTCTGGTCTTTTTTCATGGATACCTTCATAAAAATGGTTTATTGTTTTTAGTATGGACTTTAACATGAAAAACACGCAAAACTTTATACTCTCTGGGGAATTTTATAGGCAAACAGAAGTTTCGGATAACCACTTTTAAGGCCTTGCGGTTATGATTAAAAAGTAATTTTACAGTTGTATGCGTTCGTAACAAGGTGGTATTGAATTTATACTGATTGCTGATTACTGTACTTATTAGCATACCCAGGCCTGGCTCTAGGGATTCTAATAACTTCATGAGCACTAGCAAAATATTAAAAATAATTTTTTTGTTAGGTATAATTTGTAATATAATGTATGTGTATGCGACCCTTGTGACGTATTAAGTGCTATCTTTATTGCTCGACCTTCCGTTCTGTCTATCTCGCCCGCAAAGATCTCTGTGTTTAACAATATGAATGTATTTTGTAATAGGTACGTGTGTGTGGTATACTGCATATTCGTATATAAAGTATGTAGGCCTGATGTAAGTCCTACACAAATATCTTGAAAAGGAAGGAATTAAAAACCAAGGACTAATATTCTTCTCTAAAATTTTCTGTCGAAATTTAGAATGTCAATTCTAATTCTTGATTATAAATTTGATAGTATGCATACTCATCCATCTCTTGCCTTTAATTAAAAAAAAATGGTTCCGGCTAAATAAAATTGTTGTCAAAAGTCTAACACTCCACAAATTGAGACTCTTCGGCAAGTCGCTTCAATAGGGCACTAAAATATTATATAAATCTAGGAGCACAGTAATATGCAACAAATATAAAGCAATTTTTCTTCTTTTTATACAACACAAATTTATTTAATAAACTTAACACAAGCGAGAAAAATAAAAAGAAAGGAAATTTAAACTTGGATACCAAAATTCTATGAAGTATCAGTCCCATAATAGTCCAATTCTCTTTATCTGAGGATTAGTACTTCTGACATTAACATAATTCTTACGTACTATAATTAATTATAACTATTGTTAAATAACCCACGTTTAAATATTTAAATACTTGGTGCCACCAGTTTGCCAACTGTATTGTTATAGAATCTGCTGTCATTCGGTTGAACAATAAAATTAAGAAAGTCATTCCACCTTTTTCAAATATTTCCATATTAATGGTTTTAATAAATTGAATTCCAAATCCAGTTGGTTGTCTAATCATATGAAGTCAATTAATTTTATAATAATAATTTCTAAGTAAATTGTCACTTTAATACACTATATAATAAATAAATTTAACTAAAATAAAAATAAAGAATAAATTTAATGCACTTTTTATTAAAAGAAAATCACTTGGATTCGCAGATCGTTGTTAAATATTTAAACACTTCGACGTTTTTCAAACATGATTTTTGAATATGAATAAAAATTTAAATTTTTATCCACTATTTATTTCAATAACTTTTGAGCAAATTTTTGTTTGTTTGAAGAAAAACAGCCATTTTAAATACATATTAGTTATTTACAACCTATCTATAAAAATTAATAAAGGAAACTGGATTAGGTTCAGCAAATTACTGTTACACACGATACCTGACTAGGCCATATCATTAAGTAAACTTGTAGTTTCTATTCGATCATATTTAGAAAGAGTTTCTATTCGGAATTTCTTATCTTATTTATAAACAAGTACTACTATCTTTAAACTTGTTTTCTAGAGGTAAAAGATTCCAAGAAAGTTTGGATAGTTTATGTAAAGACAACAGTGTGCTTTTATAATTGTTTATAGTGTTTTACTAAATTTTCTAATTTGTTTTATTTGACTTAGAAAGATATTTATGACCACTCAACAGACCAGAAATAATATGAAAGATTGGGTGCAATACCAGGTATTTGTTTTCTAGGAAATAGGAAAGAGGTTTACAAGGATGAATGTATTTAAAAGTTGTTTATTTTGAAATTTCAAATATATTTTTGACATACTACTTATGAAGAATGTATAGTAAAAGCTATGAATGACTTAAGACTTGCCGGTAAACAATACAACACTAAACAGGAAAGGTTTTGGCATAAAAGAGAGAGGAGAAAAAGAATTTTTACGATAGGAAAATGCATTTCTGTCTAGAGCTCCGTGTATAGAAAAATTGTCGAGAAACACTAGTTAGTACCCAATATTCGAGCCCACACGTTGACACACATGTTGATCATATTTCCAGTATGTTACATGTTCATTACGTCGATTAAACATATCTGTCACGGCATAAATGCGTCGAAATTTCCCAACTTAGGAAATTTAAAAAGGGTATAAAAAGGATTTTTCACACACACAACTACGTCGTGAAACGTGCAAAATTTCTTCCAAAAACGGAAATAGAAATAACTTATCTTCTACCTTTTTCAAGAACTAGAAAGTCTAGCTAAGTTTACCATGAAATTAAAATGACTGTAATAATCAGACAAAACCATAAGTGGGGTTTTCTATCCTAGTGTTTCTGACCCGGAAGATTCCAGGAACATAAGTCTTAGAAATTACTGGATTTTCTGTTGTCTCCAATCCCCTGAAAGTGAACCGAGTCACAGAGGACTTTTGTATACTACGTATGGAATTAAGATTCTTAGTTCAAAATTATGGTTTATTTGTTCGGATTTCTTAAATTGTTGTTAGTTTTAAAGTGCTTAGGAAGATGGTCCACCTGGTAAAGCGGGTTTCTTATACAGTTTTTCTTTACAGAAACTGATAAAATTTGAAATAGACATAAATTATGTACAACCTGTAACTGTAAACACCTGATAAACGGGATCAGTTTTAACAAGGAACTACCGTTAAATACGTGTCATGGCCATTTATTACTTGCACTTTTTATACAATTGTAGGTATTCAAAAAGATTTTCATCTGAAATTTCCTATCTTATTTATGAACAGGTACTAATACCTTTATATAGTGGTTTTCTTTAACAGAATGTTATTACTTAAAAATTCACATTAAAGCATAGTTTTCAAGAGATAACGGGTTCTAACAGTTTCGTTAGTTTTTATTTCTTAAATGTTTTATTTTACTTTAATTACCAATTACTTAGTTATTGCCCAGCAATTCAAAATTTAAAAGCCACGAAAATGAAAAACTGATAAATATATCCAGAAATATTTATAACTACTCAATAAACCAGAGACAATAAAAATGTGGGTCACTTTGTTTAATATGGAAAAATCAAAATAATTTTTGTAAAAATTATGAATAATATAAAATGTGTCGCAAACACTAAACAGAAAAGGTTTTGCAATAAAAGAAACAATTTTATAATAGGACAATTTATTTAATATACCTATATATGTGCAGTTTTTTGCATTAAATGTAGGTAGTTATTTTTCAATGGCAATTTTTGGGGAAAAGTGGTTTGAAAAAATAAATATTTGGGTTTCGGTAGGTTGTTAGATGTAAAGTTAATACCTAAGATTCCCCAGGCTTTAAATGAAGTCTCAAGTCCTGGGAATAAAAAATTTGACGAGACTCAGAAACAATAGTGGAAACTGATCATAAAAACTGTTGAAGTTTTTATAAAGATCATTAATAAAAAGGAAAAAATTATTAACCATATGCAACAAACCCGAAACGCTAAATTAGTCAAGAAAAAGATAAATAAAGCAAAATAGTCCTATGAGACGCTAATATCAAAATCTGGCATTCCAAAGCAATTCGAAACGACTAGATAAATAAACATCCGTAACGCGACATTTGGAGGAGAAGAAAATGTTGCCTAAATCCAAGGGAAGTTTAATTTCAAAAATCATATAAATATGACCTGTAACATCATATGTAATTTATTTTAGATTTTTTTTAGAGGAATTCATAAAGATGTGTTTGACCGTTAAGTATCACTACTCTTACTGTGATTTCATTTTATTAAGTATCTATTTTTTTTAATAACTTAAATGGAATTGGTGAGTAGCGGCGGCTGGTTAGTGCTGGTATTTAAGACGTATGGGTGTTGGTATCTATGCGACTTGCAAGCTTGTTATTATTTTTCATTTTTCTTCCTAACCAGTGTACTATTCATCAAAATTCAAAACCATCGAAGTGTAGGAGTGCATAGTACAACTTTTATATAAAACAATGGTTTGATAAGATGCTTACTTTTCGAGATATAATAGGACGAATGAAACACAAAAATGTTACAGTTTGGCATAAAAATATAAGGGGTTGTCGTTTCTAGGGTGCTACAGGTAGCTGTATTTGCAAAAATTTCTATAAATGCAGATAGTTGTGAACTGTAAAATTTGTGGTATATAATTAAAACCAAGTTAACACTTGAGTAAATAAAATCTATTTCGCACGAGATGGTATTTTGTTTTAGTCATGTAATCCAATTCTGCTTAAAATTATTTAAAAAGCTAACTTGGAGGTAATAAAATTGGGCACACACAGAAACTTATGATGAGAAACTTATTAAGATGATTTCTTAATTTTATGATTTCAATTTAGATAAATAATGCCTTATACTGCATTAAGTTTCTTTGGATCTCAAAAGTTTATAGAAAAATGAATGGCTTTTGGAAACATAATTCGTGTTTTGAGAGACAGTTTTATAGCTAGTAATTGGTTGCATTCTGATAAATATTGTTTGTAATTTTGTGTATACCTAACAGTTTGTGTACCCTTTACACAATATTAGAGGGAAATTTCGTTCAGATTATTCATCGGTAGTTACTAATGTTAAGAATATTGTGTGGTTGCTTCTCTGGGGTAGTCAAATCAAGTTAAGTACAAGATAAGCACGGTCACGTAGCGCGACCTTACACACCCATTGAATAGTTCCTCCCCGTTAGAGTTCCATTGAGGAAGAATACAGTTAAGGTAGTTCAATGCTGTTACGAAGTTACAGTTTTGAATGTTTTTGGTTTAAACCGCTTATTTGTGAAATTAAATATAATGATTATGATTGCCGTGTGTTTGTCGTTTTAACACTGTTAGTTAAATAAAAAAAACAATAAATTTTCTAGTGAAACAAACTCCAGAATTTGTCTTGATTGGGTTATCACTTATCACCTATTAAAAATTAAAGTGTTTTTCTTGATTTATTCACAGTGAGAGTAGGTTTTCAACGATCATTAACTGGTGTTATGTTTTATGATAAGAAAGTGGATAGCATTGTCGTAAAACGATATTTTTCAATTTCATTCAATATACAAAGTTTAAAACTCTTCCCTATTGCTATAGTTTGACACCACAAATTCTTGGTGTTCCATTTACAAAATAAATCTTAAGAATTAAAAAGACTGACAATAAGTAATAATTAATTTAACGTAAATTAAAGGGGAATCTTTTACCGAATTGTAGATACCCATTTTTCTGTTTTTAAACAATAACATCAAACAATTTGGGTAGCGCCCTTCTATTTTTTTCACTTCATCGTTCCTGGGACCGTATTCTTGAACTCATACGAACAAGTTTCGCATACGAGATGACGTAATTTTTACGTCATAAGATGCAACTTAGCTAATCAAATGTTAATAGGTAATAGATATTTACATCATATCATATGCGAAACTTGTTCGTATGAGTTCAATACGGGCTCTGCTTTTTATCTGAGATTAGTAAGCCTTTGTAATCGATATGATGTCTTTTTCGGGAGATATGTTAACGTAAGTATACGTGATTTAATTGTTTATTTGGTTGCAGGAATTTTAGTAAATCCTTAAATTATTAAGTACGAGCATTGTGTTTTCATCCATGTGTCTCGGTATTCGGCGAGACAGCCAGCGCTACCTAGCGTTAGATGACCCAAACCCTATTGAACTACGCCCTGTAAGAGAGGTGAGGATCCGAGCTTAAATTCTTTTTTCGTATTTCAACAAAAGCAACAAGTTACTAAAGCTTACCCATTAGGGTAAGCAGTTGGCACCTAGTAACAATTAAAGCTCAAGGGGTGGGGTTTTGTTTGTTGAGATTTAGTGCGTGTAGCATTTATTTAGTAGCACTTGTTAATAGGATTTATGTAGTTTTTTCAAAGAACGTCAAATGTCAAAACCTTACCTGTCATTAGCTGCCTGTTTTGTACTAATCTACAGTGGCGGATTTAGGCGCAAGCGTTGGAAGCTACCGCTTCAGGCCCCACAAGTCAGGGGGCACCGCAGAAGCCTCCTGCCATGGACAGCACTGGACAACAAATAAAAATTTTTGGCGTGGGAATTCACTTTCTCGCAAAAAGTGAAACAAGAAACAGATCATATCGTGTACAGGCTGGTAAAAAAAGTGCACGCATAAGTTGACGCATTAGAGTTTCGTACGAAAAGGCAAGCGGCACTCAGGGCGATAGGTAAAATATTGTAACGGAGTATATAAAATATTGTAACAAATATAGACCTGCGAGGAATCATCTGTGTCGGTCCGAATGCTGATCTTCTCGTACACGTCATCAGCGCGGTCATCCGACTACTATGATGACTAATTTCTTGAATTAATGGTTTCTGATAGACATTCGGTGAACAGTGGCGCATTTACGCACAAGCAGTGGAAGCGGTCGCTCCAGGCCCCACAAGTCAGGGGGGCCCACAGAGGATCCTTGCTCAGGATCGCAGTAGACATGCTACAAATAAAAATTATTGGATAGGATCTCACTTTGTCGAGAATAGTGAAACATGTGAGTTCATGAAATTCGTGAAACAGTTCATATCGTGTATAGGCGAGTAAAAATGTGTACGGTCGACGCAATAGAGTTTCGTGCGAAAAGGCAAGCATTCAGAGTGATAGGTAAAATTTTGTAACACAATATACAGTTTCGCAGCAGACTGGCAAGGAATGTATCATCTCTGTCGTTCCTAATGGCTTGCCTTCAATGCCTTCTAGCAAACCTGCGCGGTCGTCCGACTTACATTCGGGGAAGGGAACTGTACCATGCTTTCGAGTGGGTGAAATTCCATTTGTCATTTGTGTTTGGGGTCATTTGTCAATTGTCAACATTTCCCAATCTTGAAACAATTTAAAAAAAATCTTACCATTACTGATATGTAATGCAACTGGAGAACGATCTATCTGCGTTCTTAAACGTGTAAAAAATTATTTAAAAAATAATCTTGGACAAAGTCATTTAAAAAATGTATCAGTAATGTTTATGGAAAATTTATGTTTTGACTGTTTTGAGAATATTATTGATAAATTTGATGCTTCTAAAAGCAGAAAAGTTCCATTATAAATGAACTGATTACTCAGGCCCACAAAAATAAAAAACTCTTGTAGTTGAAAGGTGAGATACCGTATACTTTTCGGTGTGCTAAAAACGAATCAGAATTGACCCATCACCCAAGAATTTCGACATAACCTCCAAAAACACTCCAAAAAACACCTCAAAATATTTATAAAAATACATCTAAACAAAAATCCTTAATAAATTTATAAATTTAAAAATTTTTTGAGGTTATATCGAAATCCATCGGGTGATGGGTCAATTCTAGCTCCGGATTAGTTTTCAGCACACCAAAAAACATACGGTATGCTACCTCACCTTTCAGCTACAAAACTTTTTCTTTTTTGTGGGTTTGTAACAGACCCACAAAAAGAAAAAAAATTCTTATAGTTGAAAGGTGAGGTACCATACCGTGTGCTTTTTGGTGTGCTGAAAACGAACCCGGGGTCAGAATTGACCCATCCCCGAGGATTTCGATTTAACCTCAAAAAATTTATAAAAGTACATTTAAAGAAATCCTTGGGTGATGGGTCAATTCTGACCGCAAATTCGTGTTCAGCACACCAAAAAGCATATGGTATAGTACCTCCAAGACTTTTTTTATTTTTGTAGGCCTGTGTTATGGACTAAAATGTTTTTCTGAAATAAAGTAGAACTTTTACGGACTCATTTGTCACAACGACATATGTCAAAACTGACTTTTACGGACTCATTTGTCATTTTTATTTGCATTGTTTCGCATGTATTTGACATGTCTCACACGCAGCCACGTTGACTTAGTTGCCTACTCTACTGTTATTAAAAGCACATTTTGTATTTTAAATTCTTAATTTTACGATTTCAGAAAAAAACGTAATGTACACCTCAACACTAAAGTTGACTTTTTATCATTCGTTATGGTTGTTCAACAATCTCCATATTCGTGATAAAAAAGTACAACTTTGTTTGGTAAACAAATAACTAATTTATCTACGACCACTATAGAAAATTACACATTTCACACAGTCTAGTAACCATGAAAATGAATCATTGTTCATAATCTTTAAAATGTACGGAAATTACCGTGGGAAATGATTTCGCATTTTCAGTGGTTTATTAAAATGCCATAGATGTCAGCACATGCAATATTTCTAATTATTTGAAATATACAAAGTTATCACTTTCATATAAGAATTAATGTATTTTTAAAAGTTAAAAATTGTTAATGGACGACTATTATACTCACAATTTTATAGTGATAGGTATGTGTATAAATCACAGATGGTATCCTAAGACAACTGTTTCGAGGCTTTGGCTCTCTTCAATTAGGGGTAGCTCGTATGTGAATTTTACACACCTGAGCGTATATACTAGCTCGGAAATAACCTTAACACCATCAAATAACTGTGGTGCCGCCAGTAGGTATCAAACTGCACTAAGCGACATAATTTGATTATCCAATACAAGAATATGCAAAATAAAATCCGTTCGAGCGTCCGATAATTAATATAAATAAAATACAAAATGATCACAAACGTGTTTTAATAAAGTGAGTTTTTAATAAATTTAAAAGTTTAAAAATTGTTAATGGACAACTATTATACTCACAATTTTATAGTGATATGTGTATAAATCACAGACGGCACTTTAAGACAGCTGTTTCGAGCTTTTGGTTCTCCTCAGTTAGGGGCAGCTCGTCTGTGATTTAGGCACATATCACTATAAAATTGTGAGTATAATAGTCGTTCATCAACAAAACTCACTTTATTAAAACACGTTTGTGTTCATTTTGTGTTTTATTTATCTAAATTTATTTTGTTTAATTAATGTTTTACTTTAAATTATATTTTGAATGCAAATCCATATAATATTTCCGAAGTTCTGCGTAATCTAGCAAATTGATGAATGAAAGTTATGTTTTTTAGTTAATTAATACCTCATAATTGATTTTCATTGAAATCCGTGAGATCGACCCATTTTAGTGATCGATTTCGCATGGAATGACACCCTATGACAAATATTCTTCACAATATTCTCTCACTTTTCGCGGTTGCGAAACTGGAACTAAAAACTTCATTCACTAATATGCGGCAGCTTCTCCTTAGGTTGCTCCTCACAAGAACTTGTAACCAATGATGGAATGGGATCATTTACTAATTCAGTAATTTTTCTTTTCTTAATAGTACCAAATCTTAACCAGTGATCCATGTTCAAAAAAACCCAAGTCACAATAATTATAAAATTATGGAATTATTCACTTCAAGAGAAAGCTAGGAACTGATTAAAAACAATATTATAATGATAAAAATAGAAAAACAGTTCGGAAAATCCCCTTACTAGCGCGCATGGAGATTGTCTATTAGATTGCGGTGCGAGTAGTTTTCAAATTATAATTTGATGGTAATATTTTAGAGTTTGCATATTGATAATATAAAATTCTAGTACAATGTACGTACTATATCCAATCCGAAATTTTATAGTACATAAATTTTTAATTACGTATCGTATCGTATATTTTATTACTTTATCGTACAAATACTATATTTATAGTACAGTTGGCAACACTGAGACAAAAAAATGGACCAACACTGGGATTATACCAGATTCTTCGCAGAAATAAAATTCTATTACAGAAAACAATGTCGAAATGCCTGCCCGCTTTGTGTAAGGATTATTGAAATATACCTATTATTGTCAGGTGTGAGTCGGTGGTCTTATCCCTCTGTAGGACAGGTACTGGTTCTGCAAATAAAATATATACCTAAATTGAATTTAAAACATTCATTTCTGTCTAAATTAAAATTATTTCGAGTAGGTATTGGGCCACCTGGCCCAGACATTTTTGCGGGGATGCAGTCGTCGTTAAGTACGGAATCTGCATTACCGACATTCTGTATTACCGGCATTTGGTTCGTCACTCGGCTAAATGGCAACGCTGTTGCTAGGGGAAAACAGATGGCGCCAGTGTCGTTTTTGTACCGACATTCTGTATTATCGGCATTTGGTTCGTCACTCGGCTAAATGGTAGCGTCGTTGCTAGGGGAAAGCAGATGGCGCCGGTGTCGTTTTACGTGATTTTTGTACCGACATTCTGTATTATCGGCATTTGGTTCGTCACATGGCTAAATGGAGTTAGTGTTACTAGGGGAAAACAAAGGGCGCCAGTGTCGTTTTACGTGATTTTTGTACCGACATTCTGTATTATCGGCATTTGGTTCGTCATCATGAAGAAAGCTGTATTACCGATTACGGGCGTTCTACTGATTGTTAATAGGGGGAGCCAAGGTTTATCATTTTATATTAATAAATTTTACCGATTTCTTAAAATAATTATCGTCGTCATTAATACTTTAATTACATATAATAATTTAAGATAATTAATTCGGCATTAAAATTTTAAACGAAAATCACGGAACAATTTACGGATAATAATAATAATAACAATAATTATAATGTCTTTATTTCCCTTACAGGCTTACACCCAAATAGGGAAAAATATGAATTTACAAATGTTTTCATCGTTTATGCTATTCTCCTGTAATATCTCATGGGTAATGTGTAAAGAGCGGAAAATATGCAATGTGCATTTTATGATGTTGATGAAATAAGAATTATTTGTAGATTCAATTAAAATGCCTAAAACCTAAAATTTAAGGCTTTAATATTATTGTTTATTGTATATTTTATATCAATAAATGCGAAACTCCGTGTAATGCCATGTAATAATAATGCAACAATGTAACATAACTGTATACATCGGTGTATACATAAAATAAACTTGATGTTGATGAAATAAATAATAGAAACAAAATTTAATTTATGATTTGATTTATTGGAATTTCCTTATTCTTATAACAAATAAGTTTTTACTAATAATATTTAGTTATTACTAGTTAGTTAATAGTATATTATATACATATTTGTTGCATTTTTTTTTTGTCGAAACCCATGCATTTTTTGTCAAATTTCGTTGCATTTAAATGTGCATATGTTTTCTTTTTGCCGTGCATTTTTCCGCTCTTTAGTAATGTGTATTGTGGTGACAAAATTCACTTGGTATTGTTATGTCTGTTTGTGTTGGTGAATATTTCACCATTTACAACATAATCATGAATAAAGTGGTTGGTGTATTTTTGCATACGAAACAATGGAACATTTATTTACGTTTAAATTTAGGCGATTAGCTTTACACCAAGCACATAGAAAGTTAATGTTAGACTGCAAATATAAGCAATCATTGATATCTCGTACTTGATGATATATTTTTAAATCGTCAGCAAATAATAGTTTCTCGCAGTGTATAGATTGATGATGATGATGAATACCACGTAGACACGTCCATTCGTGACGGGTATCTTGGAATACGTTCTGCTTGGTTCGGACATCTTGTATCCCTACCCTCTGGCGTTTAATGTCATGCGTACCTTGCTATCTCTCTCTCTCTCTCTCTCTCTCTCTCTCTCTCTCGCTCGCTCTCTCCTTCTCACTCTCTCCTTATCATCTATTAGAGAGGACGCATTAAAGAGTCTTCTCTCTCTCAATGTCTCCTCTCTCACTCTCTTGCTCTTTCGCTCTCTCCTTATCACCTATTAGAGGACGCATTAAAGAACCTTCTCTCCCTCTCTCACTCTCTCGCTCTCACGCTCTCTCACTCTCTCTCTCCCTTCAACCTAATGCTAGTAAATGAAACAGTATTGGATAGAGGTAACCGTTAGGTCTACTGTTCTGGGATTGGTTCGGACGGCTTTGTTATTTCATACGTGAAAATAAAAAACATCGATAAATGTTTTACTGTTTTTATTATTTTTCGTATAGTTACACAATACTACTAATATTCTATTGTAAATCAGCTTAAACTAGGTGATTATAGTTTTATATAGTATATTACTTTATTACTCAATATAAACTAGATATGTTATATCAGAATGTTACAAATTAATTTTCTAACAAAATAACTTAGAGCAGCTTATAAATATATATATATTCTAACACTTAACATTTACTTAATAGAATATTAACTATATATTAAACTTAAACCTCAACAACATACTTTATTTAATCTAGTAATATAAACTTTATATAGGCAAGAACTGTCATTTAACAACATCTTCCGCCTTTATCCAGGACTTTTCATTCAAGCCGAGCCATTTGACGTACATGTCACCATTGCTGCGGCGTTTAAGTACTTTTTCAACTAAGTAAACGTCTGGCTGATTGGTTTTCTGTAGCTCGAACTCGTAGAAAGCTCCTCGAACAGCAACCCCATGAAGATCTTCCAGCAGATATGTGACAGGTTTTGTCAATTGAACTTTAACTATTTTGAATAATTCAGTTGACCAGCTGGGCGTGTATCCCTTAGAAAAGACCCCCTTGAACTTACTAATACGTACGAGGTCATTCAAGTCTAGTTTACGTTTACTTCCTGCAGCGACATCTGCTTTTACATTAGTGTCATAAACGGTTAGTTTGGTGGTAGGTGTAACAGTAGCAGGAGCTCGACCTATCGTTCTATGTCTGGTGTTGTTATAGCTGTCAACTACCCTCTGTAATATATCTATCCATTTAAATGATCCTCGGTAGCTAAACTCTTTATACAACTTTTGCTTAATTGTACGGATAACGCGTTCAACTATCGAAGCCTTAATTACGGAATATGTAGAGTAATGATTTATAGTGTGCTCTTTCATTAATCGTTTAAAATGTTTATTGTAAAACTCTTTCCCGAGATCCGTCTGAAGATTCTTGGGTATGACTGAACTCTTAAAGATGCTGCGGACCTGCTTTGTCACCTCTTCTCCGGATTTAGTTTTCAACGGTCGTGCATACAGATATTTCGAATAACAGTTTATCATCAGCAGTATGTAACGATACCCCTTATTTACTTTAGCATAGGGTATAAACTCGGCTAAGTCAGCCTGGAACAAGTCCTGGAAATCTTTTATTATAGTGCGACGTCTTTGAAAGTTTTTTCTAGCAGCCCTGTGTATTTCATCAACAACGGTTTGTTTAGCACTAGTCATTATCATACAATTAATCTCAACGACACCGAGAGAGCAACGTCTCAAATAATTATATTGGCAGCAGCCGTGTTTGATGAATACTGAACAATATTAAAGCAATATATCATTATATACCCCCGAAATATTCTATTCTATGATGCCTTCCTCCTTAAGTTCGCTTATAATTGATATTATTTCGTTTTCATTCTGTGGACTAGTGTTGCCGGCACTCTTTACAGCATATAACAAACGAAGCCGGTCGACTAGCTCGTTAGCCTTATTCCAGTAGACGTATTCGACTTTGCAATCGCTTAATTTTTTAAAATTTGACGATGATGATGATGATAGTCTAATGCCTAAACCTTTGATTCTGGGTAAGTTCGGTTTAATTATATAATCATACTTCCAATGTTTAACAGCTGTTAGTTTACCCTGTGGTCTATATGATTTCTTATGCGCATTAGTAAGGGCTATTATCTGCATATAATTATTGATATCAGCTTGCGTTGGTATAGACTCTAATTCACTAAACGTGAGTAAGTCAAACAGACCGGGTGTTGCTTTGAAAACGTTGTTTTTAATTATGATGTTTGTATCACGCATAGTCACAGGGGAAGATGCAAATGTCCACGCGTCTCGATCAATTTTATATCTAATACCGAATCTAGTTCTATCTATATTTTTGTTTCCGACAGCGTTAGCTATCAGCATACCGTAATGAGTAGGGAGATCAAGAGTTTTATTAGATTCTTCTTCTTCTTCTTCGTCTGCTTCCGATGATGATGATGTAGCAGGTTGTTTTTTAACTTTCAACTGGGGAATGTAACTAGCTGTAGTAGTAGTAGCAGCAGATGGTTGTGTTTTAACTTTCAATAGGGGTACGTTAGAGGTGTTAACTGATTTAGCAATGGTTTCCAGTGGCGATATAACTGGATTGTGCGTGACGCGATACATACGTTCTGCTTCTGCTCTATCACGACGAAAGTATGCAAATTTCTTACGTATAGCATTACGAGCGTGTATTATTTTACGCTTTAAACTCAGATCATACGTGTTAGACATGTCGGCTATGCAGAGACTACTAAACGAATCGACTCTAATTATAAACTTATATATGAATCAAAACCCTTCCGATATCTGCCACGGTCTAGAGAGCTGTCTTTATTAATTACCAGGAAATCATGCGGCTCCTTCCAACACAGAGAGCAAATGTTTTTGAACTGATCATAGCTAATACCGTCTCCTACAACATGATCGCTAAACACGTATTTTAAGTTCAACTCGTCTTGTCTAAAGAGAATAATTAGGTTTGCATTGTCCCTAATCAGATGTTTCGGTATCTTGGCGTACGTTTGGCCTAGATAAAAACAGTCGACACCCTTATGCCTACCCATGCTAAAATATTCTCTAATCTTTTCCTGCCTGCTGCAAATTATATCATCAAAAATGAACACTGAATTAGGTTTAACATCACCGGGGCTGATTACGTCATCGTTTTCGCTAAATTCATGATATCCCATACCCGTAAGTGGTTTCATAACACGTCTTAAGAATTCATATTTAGGTTGAAATAAAGACTTGGCGTATAGGTAGATATTTTCAAATTTTAATCCGTTTTCGCTAATAAGTAAACCTAACATAGCATTAGTTTTACCGCAGGAAGATGGACCGCTCAATATTGCTCTACATGATACAGGTAACAGATCGCCATGTTTCCTAACATCCTCGCCTGATCGTCGTTGTAAAGATGTATCATCGCAGTCGTCTAGGTTACATATGTTTAGTGACTTATTTTGTTTAACGATCTTCATTACGGTATGCGTACGTGTCTAGTCACGGTATCGTTAAACGGATTATACTCGATTAATGCGTCGTGAAGGATCAAACAATACGCCTTAGTTGTGTTCGTAAATGCGGCTGAAGACTCGAGCTCTAGTCTAATATCGACAGTGGAATCCTTAAAACTCTCTACCTGTCTTGAACAGTCAATAACAAAAATGGGATACGTTTCAAACGATTTGTAGCTGAGTAAACAGCTCTCAGCCGCACCTCTACCTATACCGTCATAGTAGTTCTCGCGAAAACGAGTATAATTCAGATACGCAGGAATGTAGTCCTTACGGTCGAAATCGAGATTTAAACGCTGATGCGGGAACACTTGCGAATTTAAATACAACTTAACGTCGACCAAGTTCGAATGAGTAAATGTAGTCGGGTTACCCGTTCTTATACCCAGCTGACGCTCGTCTTGTAAAACTACAAAGACCCAGCGCGGTTTCTCTAGATCATTGGAGTTCTTTACACGCCAAACCTGGTTTTTAGTAGTTCCCAACGAGGGTAACTCGTGTAATTCCCAACGTCTAAACGGAGCGATAATAGAAGAATTATCTCTTAAACTCTCCACCAGGTTCACTTTGCTTTCATCTGATAACAGTATATGCGGAACTTCCCACGAAAGCTTATCAATCTTGATATCTACGTCGGTACCTGCATCACCTGCTTCGCTTTTATACCAATTAAAATCGTTCTTGGCGCGAATTAAAACTAGCTGACAACTCATATGAGGTATTACTTTTTTATAATCGTCTGCAAATCCAAAGATATCTTTTAATGGTATTCTACACGTGAAATGAAAAACGTTATTCCCTTGGTTATGTAACAAATCATTATCGCTAGTAATCCCTAAGTTCCATGCTGTGCTGGTTAAAGCTCTATCCTCGGCGCCATGTGAAACGAGACCTTTTATAGTGCTTGTAATGCCGGGCTGTTTACAGACATCTATGAGCTGGTTTGTGCCTAATATTAGTTGAATTTCATCAAACAGAAAGTGGGCAAAATTGTTTACCAGAAGGAATTGCTTGTTTTCTGCACGCGTTATGCTACCTTTAACAAGTACATAGCTGTCATACAAAGCTAAAACGTTATCGGAATTTTGTATGCTGATTCTAATGGTGTCGGAATGATTGGCATTTAGCGTAAACGGCAGATAGGTATAAAAATCCTCTTTTATTATATCTGTATCGACGCGAGGCTTCCCAAATATGTTTAATTTATCAATGGTAAAGGTGTCGGTGTTAATATGCATTTTACTTCGTTTTGACATGCTGCTGCTGCTGCTGCTGTTATCGTACTTTAAAGCCTAAAGATTCAAGAAAAAGGCGACGAGCTTTAGTTAGTTTTAATCGAAGGTCTGCACGTGCCGACGTTCGACGGTGAATGACCTTTGATGGACATATGCTGATGTTTTTATAGCTAAAGTTTATTCCCATTTTTCACGTTTAAGTTCTAGCCTGATGCTCGTGAAAGTGTCTTCAGACAAATTTATCAACTCTCCTCTCGCGTCTACCAGTCTAATGGTAATGTTGTCGATCTCGGTGACAGTGATGGGAAAGTAAATCACATGCGATGGCTCCTTTTCAATCAGATAACCGGGTGGTACGCAAACACCAAATTCGAAGATTGTATGACCTGCTTGATTGTTTCTATATGAGCCGCCTGTAATATTCGTGTCTACAAAGATGTTTGGAGTTGAAAGTATATCGACAACTCGATCTGACACGTGTCTACTACCGGGTTCTAGCACACGCTTCTTAAATCCTAGTAGTGATCCTATGTTATCGGGTTTGGTAAAATCAATCAACTCGGTAGCTGATTCAATCTCACACTTTCCCGTATTAGTGTTAGCTTTGATTTGTAGTAGTAGTAGATCTCCCTCTTCGGGATCGCCACTAATTTGATTGTTTATATAGTTAACGATTTCAGACAACTCGTAGCTACCCGGTTCAATAGTTATCGCCTTTTCTCCGTAATAAAATTTATTTTTGCCTGGGTATATATTCCGTATCGTGTGACTTGTATATAAGCCGACTAAACCTAGTGAGTATTCGTAACGCACGTGATCTAGTGTTATAGGTGGATAAATACGATCCGTAGAAAGCCTGTTTCCTGTACCGTACACCGTGATGGTCCTAGCCATACTTAACCGATTTACACTTTCACCTCTCTTTTATACAAAAATCGTAGACACAGATGTCCGCAGTTGTATGTATTGAACTTTTGTTCTTGGGCTACGTTGTAGTATACGGAGCAGCGAGGTCCTAAATATTTCACAAGTTCAGCTGGTGGTCTCAGGTCTCCGAAGGGGTCATAGTACAAAACCACGTTTCGATCCTTTCTATAGGCAACCCAATGAGTACCCGGTCCTCCAGCGTCGTCAAGATTAACAATAGCTCTTTCGAATTGCAAAGGTTTCGTTGCAGGTAGACTTGTTCTCATATAGACACCTCTAAAATAGGGAATGTCTTTAGCATGTTTTATTATATCTAGGTCTGTAAGTGGTCTCCGAGGCAAGTTATTCAGTTTTTTGACCGCCTGACATATGGTTTTAAGTACAATGCAGCTCCGCCAGCTCTATACGGCTTCAGGTAAAGGGCGTTCCCGTTCTTACCGCCTAAAGCGATAGCTTCCATACTTTTATTATGCCGTGTAGTTTCTTCTAGCTGTCTCTTATTACTATTAGCAGTGTTAACAGCTTTTGCTACCCCTGAGGCGCCTCCTATAATTGCACCGAGAGCCGAGAGGCCAGCAAAAATTGGTATGAGTGGTAAAATACCCCCTGTAGCTGTAGGCACAGGAATTATTCGGGGTACTTTAACGTTTTTTCGACCGCCTACGTTTTGAATGATTCTTCTGGCAGCGCTCAGGGCATGATGTATTAAGTCTTTACCCGTGAGTCTCTTGCTTGCACGATTCACTACACCAACAAGCTTCTTTAAAACGCCACCTTTGAAAGTGACAGTTTTCTTCATCATCTTTTTAGCGAGACCCTTTTTCGCCGACAGTTTGTTTGTCTTTACGCCCATTCCCAACTTTCTTTTAGCCTTCATTATACCGGTTACAAACAGAGCTGATGCTTTTTCCCCTAATTTAGAGTCTTTAGCCTTAACACGCTTCCAAGCGGCTTCTTCTAATACACGATCTGCCTGGTGTCTACTGTTCAAATCGGAGCTTTGAGCGTACGAGATGTCGTGCTGCATACACGCCTGGTCCAAAGGATTTATACCTTTATCGCCACGTTGTAATCTTTTAGATAATTTAGTACCAGGTCCACAGTACTGATAGGAAGGAAGATGTAGTTCAATAGGCAGCTTGTCTATGAGCTTGTTAACAAAGCCGTTACCTTCGTGAACTAACATCTGGTACTGAGAGAAGAGACTGCTTGTACCTGTATTTATACTCGGTCACCACTGCAGCCGGACTAATCTGTGTTCTGAAATCTCTGCGTATAGATAAAGTCTCTATGATCAGCTTGTAGAATTTCACACAGATGCTTTTCAACATTATGTATTCTTGTTTGAAAACGGTATCTGTCCAGAGCTAATGTTTGCCAGTCTCCCTTTCTTGCCTTTCTGTATGCATACTCCCATACTATCATATGATGTATATTATTCATGCTTGCGTCGGCGAAACTTACTTTCTTTACCATATCGATGTGTTGCTGCTGCTGTTGCTACAAATCGCTATGTTTGGAGAGTTATTGACATTAGTAAAACTAAAAACTTTGTTTAAATACATTTTTATTTCTTCAACGATACATTTAGGCTAAGATAGAAAAAAAAATAACTGATTAGCGTAGATATAAGCAAACTAAGCATTTGCGCAGCATTCCCGTAAGGCTCACCACATTTCCTATCTGCGCTAATCAGGCATTTGATATAATACACTTAAAACTAGAATAAAAAAATGGTGTAAATATGATTAGGTCTACCGATAGTAGTAGTAAATTCCGTTATTAGTCGGTATTGTACACTCTCTTTATGTTGTAAGAGTTCGTACGTGTTGCAGATTCGGCTATTAGGGCATCAAACGATGATCGCATAACTTTTTGAGTATCCTCGAGCACTTGTACTTTATCTAATAATTTTTTATAATTACTATCTAGGGTATTATTCGTTTCTTCTATCTTTGTCAACACACTCGAATGATTAGTTTCCATCTCATCATTCGCTATTAGGTGATTTCTCTTTGTTTCTTTTTCCAACGTTGTTAGCAAACTGTTAAGTTTACTAGTTTCAATGTCAACCTTTGTTACCTTTTGCTTTAGATCTTTAATAGTGTTCTGAGTGTCGGTAGTCATTGTAATGAAGGTTTGTACAGCAGAGTCGAATTGAGCATCTACATAAGCTTTAGAAGTGACATCCGTGCCATCTATAGGGTAACTTACTGAAACAATACGTTTACCATCTGCATTAAACTGCATTTGATCGTTTGTATGCATAGCCCGATTGTTAAAATACTGCCTAGAGATTACATCTTTATCCTCTAGAGGCTCCCCTATATTACAAATTCTTCCATCTTTAGCATCATAGTACGACCCCTGTCCTTTATCCTCTCGTCGTCGTCTCAAACAATTAGAGAGTAATTTTCTTTCAACATCGTCCACCAGCTCGTCGGTATACTTTTTCGTACAAACATCGTGGTTGTCAAGCGGTTCTTTAACGTGTACTAACCTTCTTTTCTTAACATCAATTGCACCTTCATCGTTATCTGATAACATTAGTACAGAACGCTTCGTGACAAGATCGTTATCGTTGATAGGAGCGCCTACATTAGTTATACGACGGTTCTCAACATCGAAATTACCCTCTGGTGTTAATTTGAAACCATAACCTCTCGGTCCACGTTTTGTTGCAGCCATTGCTTCATCTGTCATACTCATCATAGCTCTACCGAAGAGGTCTATTGTGTTCATGATGACGTATGACAAATAACTGTCATGCATGAACAGAATACACAGTATTTATAGCTGAGATCTTCATAGCGCAATGATGTACATATTTCAATACGTCATGAGATTTATACAGTTCGTCGGATGTTCTCGGACATAATCGTAGACGGTACTGAGACTTCTCGTAATCAGCCCGCATTTAATTTAGTAAACATCGTGTGCTTTTACGCCTTTTTGAATAACAAAACCGTCAGAACCAGTCCCAGAACAGTAGACGTAACGGTTACTTCTATCCATTACTGTTTCATTTACTAGCATTAGGATGAAGGGAGAGAGAGTGAGAGAGAGAGAAGGTTCTTTAATGCGTCCTCTAATAGGTGATAAGGAGAGAGCGAAAGAGCAAGAGAGTGAGAGAGGAGACATTGAGAGAGAGAAGACTCTTTAATACGTCCTCTCTAATAGATGATAAGGAGAGAGTGAGAAGGAGAGAGCGAGAGAGAGAGAGAGAGAGAGAGAGAGAGAGAGAGAGAGAGAGAGAGAGATAGCAAGGTAAGCATGACATTAAACGCCAGAGGGTTGGGATACAAGATGTCCGAACCAAGCAGAACGTATTCCAAGATACCCGTCACGAATGGACGTGTCTACGTGGTATTCATCATCATCATCAATCTATACACTGCGAGAAACTATTATTTGCTGACGATTTAAAAATATATCATCAAGTACGAGATATCAATGATTGCTTATATTTGCAGTCTAACATTAACTTTCTATGTGATTGGTGTAAAGCTAATCGCCTAAATTTAAACGTAAATAAATGTTCCATTGTTTCGTATGCAAAAATACACCAACCACTTTATTCATGATTATGTTGTAAATGGTGAAATATTCACCAACACAAACAGACATAACAATACCAAGTGAATTTTGTCACCACAATACACATTACTAAAGAGCGGAAAAATGCAAGGCAAAAAGAAAACATATGCACATTTAAATGCAACGAAATTTGACAAAAAATGCATGGGTTTCGACAAAAAAAAAATGCAACAAATATGTATATAATATACTATTAACTAACTAGTAATAACTAAATATTATTAGTAAAAACTTATTTGTTATAAGAATAAGGAAATTTCAATAAATCAAATCATAAATTAAATTTTGTTTCTATTATTTATTTCATCAACATCAAGTTTATTTTATGTATACACCGATGTATACAGTTATGTTACATTGTTGCATTATTATTACATGGCATTACACGGAGTTTCGCATTTATTGATATAAAATATACAATAAACAATAATATTAAAGCCTTAAATTTTAGGTTTTAGGCATTTTAATTGAATCTACAAATAATTCTTATTTCATCAACATCATAAAATGCACATTGCATATTTTCCGCTCTTTACACATTACCCATGAGATATTACAGGAGAATAGCATAAACGATGAAAACATTTGTAAATTCATATTTTTCCCTATTTGGGTGTAAGCCTGTAAGGGAAATAAAGACATTATAATTATTGTTATTATTATTATTATCCGTAAATTGTTCCGTGATTTTCGTTTAAAATTTTAATGCCGAATTAATTATCTTAAATTATTATATGTAATTAAAGTATTAATGACGACGATAATTATTTTAAGAAATCGGTAAAATTTATTAATATAAAATGATAAACCTTGGCTCCCCCTATTAACAATCAGTAGAACGCCCGTAATCGGTAATACAGCTTTCTTCATGATGACGAACCAAATGCCGATAATACAGAATGTCGGTACAAAAATCACGTAAAACGACACTGGCGCCCTTTGTTTTCCCCTAGTAACACTAACTCCATTTAGCCATGTGACGAACCAAATGCCGATAATACAGAATGTCGGTACAAAAATCACGTAAAACGACACCGGCGCCATCTGCTTTCCCCTAGCAACGACGCTACCATTTAGCCGAGTGACGAACCAAATGCCGATAATACAGAATGTCGGTACAAAAACGACACTGGCGCCATCTGTTTTCCCCTAGCAACAGCGTTGCCATTTAGCCGAGTGACGAACCAAATGCCGGTAATACAGAATGTCGGTAATGCAGATTCCGTACTTAACGACGACTGCATCCCCGCAAAAATGTCTGGGCCAGGTGGCCCAATACCTACTATTTCGGATTCAATTTAATTATTTTGATTTTTCATAATGAAATATAATTTGGATTGGAAATGTCAGTTTTTACAACAACTTTTTATATTTTCTCTTATGTTCAATCTATCTATCAATGTCCACCATTATATCTTTTTTCCGCGTACCCCCTGAGACCATTTCACGTACCCTTGGGGGTCGTATGCGGAAAATTGCCCGAAACCAATTGCTCGAAAGTACAATTGCTCGAATCAACAATTGCTCGAAAGTACAATTGCTCGAAATTAAGTAAGTTAAAATCATTTTTTATATTTAAGTGTTATATATTGTTAATGCATTTGTTTAAGTAACTGTTGCTTCTATGAATGGCTTATGAATTTACCCCAATGTTTTAAATGTTACCCCGTAAATCCTTGGGAGTACGCGTACCACAGGTTGAGAAACGCTGGTGTATCGTAAGGATGAAATTCGTCACTGGTCGCAGCTGATGGTGGGTTTTGTGCTGGACGGCTGTAGATCCTAGAGCTGGGCCTGGAGATTTATATACGTTTATAAATGTTCACATACGATAAACGTAAATATAAAACCCGATCTCATCTGTATGTAGAAATGTATATGATTTTGTAAGTGCGATTTCTATATTTGGAGAATAACGGAACTGAAATTCGTACGCGTAGGAGCGCTACCGATACGTATATACCGATATATTTTACATATTCGACGAAGACCGTCTCCGTTTGTTGCAATAAGCATTAATTTAATTGCGTTTAAGATCGTGAGAAAACAGAAAATCTCAAATTAAACCGATTTCAGCAGGAATAGCAATGACACAATCGTAATTTACAATTTAATCGTAGAAAATAGCTCGTCATTATGCGTTCGTTTACTTACAAGGAAGTTGCGATGGGATTTGTTTCGGTTGATCATCGTAATCTAGCGCGCCGAGAATGCAAGCAGGTATGGGTATATCTTTGACGTTGGTGTTTCTAGTAATATTTATCGTTTTATTTCAAGCGCAAAAGAGTTACAAGTGCAATACTAGGGTCAAGCGTCACTGACCGAGACGTAACAATGTATGTCTGAAGAAGAGCCTTATTATTACCGGAGTTATTGACTGAAATCATCATAAGCAAATTGTTCCAAGTATCGCGACACTAGGATGCAAGAAGATAAGAGATATGCACTGCAGCAGAAACAGCTAATGGCAAAGTCGGTGGCTGCATTTCCGGATATCCCAGTAAACGGAAAGTGTCAGTTTGCATGTCTGCTAGACCTCTTATCTATTTATCTGGCCTCACTTGAAATGTAATACGTATACACGAACTTGATTCACTTTCGAGATTGTTACAGTTCAGTTATTTTCTCGCGCATTATCTTTTGCCCGAGCTGAAACAAGGAAAATTGCGCTCCTTTTATTATGTAAATAACCCGTCTAAACAAGGGTTTACAACAGCAACAGCTAATACTATTACACACAGTTGGAGTAATAGGACTAATATAGGCCTTCGCAATTTACTTTTCTGAATGGATAACGAGATTATCTTGTTTCATTTTATTTTTAATCCGCATCTAAACCGCAACGGAATAAGTGAATAAATAACAACATACCAAAAAGCTTTTAACCGAAAATACACAAACAAAAAAGAATCTTAGTTTAATGGGAACTTTCGTAAAGATAATATTAAATCTAATAACTCTTTCCATTTGTCCACGAAATGTGGTCAAAACCATTTAAGCCGGAAAAACGATCCCTATTCCTATATATTTAGGAAAGTTATTATCACGTTATATCTCTTCCGCAGATTCATAAGAGCTGTCGGAATGTATAGATCTGTTAAAGTGAATTATAGCCTTTTTAAGATTATGAAATCTAAGGTAATAAATAAACAGCTTTCTGATACATACGACGTGATCAATTCAATAAATTTAGAATTCTTATTAGCTATTCATCATCATTTTAATCTTCTTTTGACGCTGCGCTAGCATTGCTAATAGAAATAGAAACCGAGATAACTTATTTAGAATTGAGATCAAGTTTGCGTGCAACAACTGTTATTAATGTTTAAACAAGATTTCAGATTCATTTCTGTGAGTAAGACTCATTTTTAGGCGATGATTATAAAAAGGATGATTCTATGGCCCACTTTGACGCCATAAAGTTTTCGTTTTTTGTACTCATCTGTCAAATTTTGCTATTTTTGTACACATCTGTCATTTTTTTGGACTCATCTGTCAAAAACCATTTCATGAACAAATTCTACCTATAATGTCAACCAACACCAGCCCATAATAATAGTTCGATAAAGTTTTATATTTCCTGTAGTTTGCTAGACCAATTGAATGTTGTCGTGCAGCCGTGGTTGCATAAGCGTTATATACGTAACCTTAACCTCAACCATCTGATCGCAATCGACCGAAAAATAAAATACTCATGTTATTTAAGTAATTTTATTCAAGATTAACAACAGAACGATCTAAATCAAAACTATTAATAAGTATCTATTTATATATTCATCACTCTTTCTTTTTGTCAATATTGTTGGTAATGTTGATAGTGAACGTACAGCTAGTACAATTTGCGAAGTGAACGCCGCTGGAAGAGCTTAAGGAAAGTGCCTGTTGGTTTGTTAAAGAATTGTTAAGGACTCTATTTTCAGTTATATGACTGATGTTGTCAACAGGAGCAGGAATGTACGAAGTAGATGTTGAAGGGCCATCCTTGCCTGTCAAAATTTTTTTTGAAATTTCTGTTTTGTTGGACAGAGAGTCTTCTATGTAGCCTTCAGCCACCGTTGAAGAAGTCCAGCCCCCATGGCGTTTCAACATAAGGATATCGCCTCCAGCTTCAACTAGTAACGAGGCTGAACTTCTTCGAAAACAATGACCCGTGTAATTACTAACGTTCGGTAATTGTAAATATTTTGCAATTAATGATGGAATCTTTCTGAAGGTATGCACTCCTATCACCTGTGTGGAGCATTTTCCATTACGATAATTGACAAAAAAAGTCTTATGCTGAGTATGTAATGGTCGTAGGTTCATATAATTCCTACAAAGCTGAAGGACATGCACACCTTCTAGAATTTCATCGGTGACTGTAAAGATCCTTTTTTTCCAGTTTTTGTTTCTGGGATGGTGATTACTAGCATGTTTTCCTTATCTTGAATATCTTCTATTGACATTTTTCTTAATTCATCACGTCTGCATGCGCCAGCCAACCCAATTATCAAGCAAACCTACCGAAATCAGTTAAGCAAAACCAAATTAAAATGTAAAAAACCTAATCATACTTTCCACATCAAATAGGTTACGTCAGGGGCCTCCAGCAAAAATTTCATAACATCATCTCTAGTAAATATTGCGGATTTTTTGGCAAGGTATCCCCTATTTTGTTGTTTTAAAAAAGAAATCAGTTTTGGAAATTTGCTGATGTCGATGTCGTTTTTCACAATTACCGTTGCCTTCACCATCGAATATAGGGACCACAAAGTTGACGCTTTGTATGTTTTGGCCTTTTCCGAAAAAAAGGCCAAAAAACATTTTCAGACCAGTGCTTTATGTTCTTACTTTTGCACCACTCGACAAAACACTCGTACTGTTTTAAGTAAGTTTGTTGTGATTTAAGGAGGATACAGCGAAATGTAAAAATGTAGAGAATGACGTGAAATTTAAACCTCGAGTTCTTTGACACTTATTCTATTCGGTAACTTTTTTTTATAATTTTCTTGTGTACCATTACCGAGAAAAATGGAAAATAAAATCCAGAATTTAACATGGGCTCTTATGGAGACCATCTAACCGTTAGCAGTTTTAACGAAAAATTCTGATGAAGAAATGTAGGGAATCTGATAAAAAACTAAAATGACATACTCTCATATTCGAAGAACAATGCTGCCCAATATTTTTGAAATCTTGTGTCTAGTTAATGCACAATAATAATTTAAAGTAAACAAAACAAGAATTTTTCACGAAATATGTGGAAAGACAGCAGAGATATGACAACACCTCATAGCGCGCGAATTCAAATAACAGAACAGAATGATGACATATAATGACTGTTATAATAATCTATATTTTATTGTATTGACTAATAATCATATATTTTATTAATCAAATTATGTTGAACAATTCAGTCTTCTGCGTTAATAATATCAGAATACAAATGTTAATTCGACGGAAATATTGCAAAATGTAAAATTACCTTTTGCAATGTGATGAATACAATTTATCATCACAATCAGAATATCCACGAAATCAGTAATACAAACACACTAATTTTAAAAATATATGTATTAAACCTCAACAACTTTTTATATATTTCTTGTATCTGCTTAGCAGATTGTAATCTTTAGACTATACAAAAGTTAAAAAATAGAATATTCCCATCTGTAATTGCATACAAAATTACAAAACATTCAACATGTTTCCACTTATATTTTGGGATTGACATTTGGAGGTTAGGATGTCAACTCAATCGAAAGCTGAAACCTAACACAGCTACCAACAAAATCGATTGATTTCTTTGAGGTGTTGCCACGATTCTTAACCTATTTACATTTATATTTACACTTTCAACAATTAAACAAATGCACTCCAATCGACTTAAATTATTTTAATATATACAAATAATTAATAAATGCATTATAGGCATTCATAATAAAATGATTTTGTTCAGTTTTAAGAATGTTAATTTATTTTTTTATCGATTGGTATTTCTTGTTAGAGCCTATGTAAGAGCATAGGAGATATCCCCTTGCCCTTCACCCCGCAAAGATCCGCTGTAACCTCCTTAACTGGCAACAAATTTAAAGTCGCAACACTTGCCGCTTCCACAATTTCTTGGGGGGTATCGGAACTCTCGCTACCACTCATTTTGAATTGTTTTAAAATCACAGTGTAAAATCGTCGCGAAGGACGCTATTAAATTTGACATATATTTCATTTGTTTTGTTTCCAAAGGTAACTCAATTTTTAAGAGAAATATTCGAAAAATTAGTTATGATCAAATTCTTTAATTCTGTTGTGATCGTCGCCTAAAAAACGTTGTGTGCACCTCGGCCGAAGGTGATTTTTTGGCCTCATCTGGATTCCAGCCTCGGCTGACGCCTCGGCTGTAAACAACAGATTCGGCCAAAAAGATCACCTTTACGGCCTTGATACACAAATAACTATTTATGAATCTACCAAAATATACGAATAACTAACCCTTGTCAATCTGGCGCCAAATATCAGAAGTCTTAACTTTAACATATACACTACGTGGAGATAGATTATACTATGACCATTATCCTCATTTAACATGCAAACGCCAACAGAATAGAAAGGATGTTCCATTCCATCACGGAGACCTGAAAAACATCCTTCCGTAGCGAACTGTGTAACGAGTTCAATATTGTGGATATTTATTGGTGTAAAAATATAAAAAAGTTTTTGTTGTTGGGTGCGACAGGCAGCTGTATTTAAAAAAAATTATAGCTGCCAACAGTTCAACTTAACGCATAACCAAGTTAACACTTGTGTAAATAAGATCTATTTCCCCCGTGGGAATGGGATGGTATTATGTTTTAAGTCACGTATCTAATTATCTAAAAAACAAACAAAATGCTAGCGATAAAATTGTATTTACCAGAAGCTTAATCTATTTCACTCTGGACAATTGAAAAGAACTAATTGCTTTTGGAAAACATAGTTCATGCTTGCAACACAATTTTATAGTTTTGCAATTGGTTTGGACTCTTGAGTTTACTTGAGATAGATTTTTGCAACATTTATAAAAATATTAGAGAGAAATCTCGTTTAAATTATTGGTAGTTACTGACGTCAAGAATATTGTGTGGTGGGTTGGAAGCTCCAGCCTCTCTTAAATTTTAGTGGGGTTTGTATAATTCTTCCCTTATCGGTAAAGTTAGTCAAGTACAAAGAGTAGAAGAGCATGGTTGCGAGCGGTATTTTAGACACAACGGTAGTTTAGTAATCCGGAAAAGTTCATACCCGTTATATTTGTATTGGGTAGAAATGCAGTTAACAGACACAAGGCTGTTGCGAATTAACCTTTTGTCGAATTTTATGGTTTAAACCGTTTATTCGTGAAAATAAATATTTAATGCAATATGTTGCCGTTTTAATAATGTTAGTTAGTTTAAATTAAATTTATTTTAAAACTTAAAAGAAAGAATTTGACTTGATTGGGTTCTTACCTACTTATTACAAGTTAAGGTGTTTTTATGAGAACTTTCATACTTAATACAGTATGAAGTACAGCAAGTTAACTTTCTTAATTCTTATAATAGGAGTCATTAATAATTGGGAGCTGAATTTATTTTTATATTGATTTTGATTATAGTATAATAATGGCCAAATTTTGCAAAACATTTAAATAATTATAAATGAACAAGATCCGAAGTGGAAATAATTGCAACGTCCGACACTCAGATATCTATAAAAAACGTTCAGACTTCAACTGTGTTGTTCTGTTGTTTAATTACCATTTCTTGGTTCCTACATCTTAACATTGCATTCGTTAGTTATTTTGTTTATAGTGAATTTAGGCCTTTACCTATGAGTGCTAAAGTGAATTGAAGGAGTACTAGAATACTAATATAAAAGGATTACTGACACCTACCTATAATTTTCTGTAAGTTATCTGTAACTATATTATTTGAGATTTAATCTTTTTGGCCACAAAAATATATACATACATAATCCATTCCCCTTTTACGCATTTTGCAGTGTCGGGGTTCCACACAAGCTCTTATGGGAGTGCAACGGAGGTAATGGAGCTATTGCAGCAAGTACATTACGCTCCCCCATTCTTTATCACTCATACAAATTTTATACCTTATTGGTTTTAATTAAGGAACTAATGCAAATGTGTTTAGAATGGGATCCCAAATTATGTTAAAGTGTAAACATTCACAAAGCAAGTAGATCTCAGATGATCAATAAATGTAGTGTATGTTTTATAACACGAAGTGTGAATTGAATTGTTATAAACGATTTTTTAAAATATAATTTAATATACCAAAACTTTAGTTTGGCACAACAAATAGTTGGTGTCACATTCAATAAAATATATCTTAGAAATAAAAGACTGGCCAGTAATCAAGGACTTTAACGTAATTTAAAATGGGAGACTTTCCAAATTATGTATTCTCATTTGGATTTTAAACTATAACAACAATTTGGGTGGCTCACTCCTATTAATAATAATTATTATTATTATAATTGCTACAACCCTTAGCCTGGAAACCAGGCCCCAGAAGCTATAAGCTTGTGCGGGAGGGTGGGGGCGATTATTATTTAATTATTTCTGCTTCCTACCTGAAATTAGTAAGCCGTTGCAATTAACATCCACGACGCTGAAAGTAATTGCAATTTAAATCGCGTCTTTGTGTTAATGTTAAAGTAAGTATAAGTGATTTATTTCTTTATTTGATTGAAGAAATTGTAGTGTTACTACTGATGCCCAAGTCTGGGATTTTGTTTATTGAGAATTAGTACGTTATAACTGTCACCAGCAATAGACCTCCTCGTAAAGGTTCTTCTAAGTTGTAGAATTTTTGGCTATGTGTACTTTTAATTTGTTGTTATTTTCTTCTAAACGAACTGTTATAGGTTTAGCACTTTTGCCGGGTAATTACATAAGCAAACATAGAGCCTAAACAAACGACTATTATACCCTAAATACATAGTACATAAATAACTACTATCTGTTTGTTTATTTTGCAAAATTATAATTAATGGGAATCCGTAATAATGAGCTATACTAGTTGGCCAAAATAATAGAAAATGATTCATTCATTTGAACAATCTGGAACGATGCGGGCTTAAAGAAAATGGAGGAATAGGATTAAACACACATACAGTTTACGCCAACGGCTGCAATAAGTAACACCGCAGATTTGCCTTATTCAGAATAGGAAATGCTGGGTGTGGTAGAGAGCATTATCATGATGGAGAATCGATGAGTTGGTCGCTCATAATTCCGGGCAAACTCTACTGACACATTCACGGAAGCGCAATAATACCTCTAAATAATACTCTTTAGCAATTGTTTGGCCAGATGACACAAGCTGGAAGTAAGAAGGAGGTTATAGCCCTTCCTTTTCCCCTCATCATCATTGATCGACTCTCTACCGTCTTTAAATCGGTTGTACCATTTAAAAGCCGTTCACGCTTCATAGTAACATCTTTAGTATTATCAACATTTTCATAATTTCTTCGCCATTTTCTCCAAGCTTTGGCAAGCTTTCCAAGCTAGAATTGGTGGAAACTTTATACCAATATCACTAAAACGCACCCTATAACGTGTACGTAGAACAACGTACACAGCTAGGATGGTTCTTATTTGGGTCATGTTGGAATTTCGGTTTTGCTTGCCGGGTGCCTGGTTGATTAAAAAAATAACTGAAAATTTTAAGACCAATACGAACTTCCTATCTCTATTCTAATAATAAAATAAAGATGCTGCCCAGAAAAGCCGTAGTTCTATTGACAACTATTTTTAACAGGATGCTAATACTTCATATAGATTCAGGATGCTTGACTTCATATAGATCAACAAGCCTTTTGCCCATGATGAGAAAATTATTTGAGAAATTTTTCTTTTAAAGACTACGTCGCAATACAGACATATTTACACACCTACATCAACAACAGTTTGGGTTCTGAGAGGGCCTCTCAAACACATATCAATCGCACAGAACAGTAAATGAAATTTCATTTACTCTAGAAGAAAAGAAATATTGTACCGCTGTGTTCCTGGACGTTTCCTAAGCGTTGGACAAGGTTTGGCACACAGGACTGCTCTTTAAATTAAAAACGCTGTTACCAAGCCCTTATTATTTACTCATTAAATCCTTTCTAACAGATCGATATTACTCAGTTAATTATGATAATGAACTGTCCTCATACCATCCGATCAAATCCGGTGTCCCACAAGGTAGCGTCTTGGACTCTCTCCTTTACTTCATCTTCACTGCTGACTTGCCAGAAACTGATAAAAACACCAAATACACTTCGAGGAATTGTTGACACCTCTGGTTAATCGAACCAATCGTAACCAATCGAAGAATCTATGAAGACTAAGAGACTTAGACATCCCATTTGTTGCTGAGGAAATTAAAAGATTTGCAACGAATTACTACCAGAAATTAGATGAACACACCAATGTAATAATTCATCAACTTTCCACGTATCAACTACCAATAAAATGACTTAAGAAAACAACGCTTGCAGGTTAATTCTAACCTAAATATAACCTACGCCGCTTGCGTGTACTGAAGCCGATAATGCAGGTTGTATCGTTACCAGCTCTTTTTTTATTGGCCAGGGCTATATTACGTATTAACTGGACAATTTAAATGCCATTTTTGTCATAATATTTATGAACAAAAAATATTTAATGGTATTTATCTTTACGATGTAAAGACCCATTGTCCTCATAGTACTGACACAGATGTTTGAAAAAAGAAATTCACTATTTCCTAAAAACTGTTTTAGATTAATTAATTTTAGTTAATACAACGTGAATACCTTACATTCAAGACATTCGCGTCTTGCTTATCATACTAATGCTTTCAATGTAAGGCACACACGTAGATTGTCTTAACTGTGTAAATATTTGCTACTTACATTAAGCTTCATTGAGATTACGCGTGCATCAAAATATCAATTGGTTGACTGCACTTACGAAGTGCCCATACGATAAGTGTGCAAGCCTTTTTGAATAACGGTTTTTTTGTTTCGTACGCAATGTTGTTTTTTATATTTCTATTATTGTGACGCATCATAGAGTCACTACATCTAGTTACCTAGGTCGCACTGGTCGGTCAGGTACCGCAAAACGCCGCCATATTGGGATGGAGAAGGGTGATCTTTAATAACGGACAAATTAAAACCATATTTTGGTTAGAACTTTCAGGCTAAGAAAAACCTTTTAATCTAAACGTGAATTTGATTAAATTTAATACAGATAAAAATAATGAACATTTTCGTGTTTCTTTTGCCCCAATATGGCGGAATTTTGTGGTACTATGATCGATCAGCGCGGTCTAGGTGACTAGATGTAGTAATTCTGACGCAGCAACGATCGACCTGCATTCTAGCGGAATTTTATTAATGTAATTATGGCGTAGAATAATTCTCATATTGGCAGGTTTGAAGGTTATGTTACAATCGAAGTATGCGTCTCATTGTAACTTTCAATCAGCAACTTTAGGAATGTCTTCAGTTCGAAATTTGAATGCGTCAAAAACAATCCAAGTCGAATGCGTATGCTTACCAAGGCGTAATCTGGAATGCTTGTTATTAAAATCTGTACATACCAGGCTAATTCTTAAATGTATAACTTATAATGCTTGTAAGGGTGTTTGCTTGAGCCTCTTCTCGGACGCCAAATTTGTAAGTGTCTCTGCCTTGGGCACCAACTCGCTTACGTAGGGCGCTGATATTCTCGGTAATTGGCGGTAACTCTCGGGCGCCGGTTATTTTAACGTGGTATGTTCCACGGAATCGAACAGCTGCTAGTGGAGAAATTGTATTCCAGGGAACTGTTGGGGTCGTATAAGTCGACCCTGTGTGCATTACTTTCACCAATCCCTAAAGTCCTCACAAAATAAAGGGGTTACTTCCAGAAAATAAAATACCCTTACTATTATTCTACGCTACTCTATCGTAGCCACAGCAAGCGGGTGCAAACCGTAACAGTAGCAAAATCAACGTTAGGGGGTGGTAATGTCGGCTATTGGGAGGACAGGGAAAGTCTAGGGAATGCAGTAAGGGTGGAAGTTAGGATGAGATCCCCAGGCATACACACAGCGAGGTATCTGATAAGATATAAGGCGGGGCGAAAAAGGAATCGGAACTACAGTCAAAAGTTCTTACTCTAATAATCCTGGCCGGCTGCTTGGCTCCTCGGTTGGCCGCGTGCTTGTCCTGGTGGAGTTGAGTCTTGGAACCGAACTGAATAAAACGGCTTGTGCACCTTCTTATATAGGTGCTCTCGGAGCGTGGGGGAAATGGTAGGAGTAAGACGGAGCAGCGCACGCCAAATAAACGGTTAGGGAAGGGGTTCGTGCTTTTGTTTGAGACGGCGGCTTATCCAAGCGGTTACAGATTGCACTAATGATAAGCTTATATACTCTTGCACTCAAAATAATTAACAAAATTAGTAACTTTGTTACATGCTAACAAAAACAACTGACTGGCGTGCTAACTAAGGCGCATTGAATGTGTTTTAAGGGATATTCAATGAATTTACGTAAGCATGAATATTCATTAAAATTCATTATTATTTTGTTTTTAAAATACCATTCGTTTAGAAACGTCTTCAAATATGAAAGAACAGCCCACAGTAGGAAACGATTTCAACGCTTAATTATGTGTTTAATGGTTTCACAACGGTATATCATTAAGGAGTACACTACCACTAACAGTTTAACTGAGAGAGAAGAGAAATGCTGATATGTCAATGGAACAACGTCATCTACCCTTTACTATCCATTTTTGAAACATTTCGCTAAGCGTTATACTTTCTAAAAGTTTTTGTTGCAACAGACTATTTGGAACAAGATTTTTAATTCCAACAAGAAACTCTGGCTATTAAAAACTTTATTACTTTTTTCCTCTGTAGTAAAAAAGACCAATTCTTAATACCGTCAGAGGACATTTTCCTAAAATTCTGCAATGTAATACAATATAGAAATCTTTTCATATTCAGCTACCAGCAGCTGTTAAACGAAAGACGTACAAAAGAAAAGAAAAAAGAATCGGGTTAGTAATAAAAGTTGAAATACTCAATAATAACAGTTCTCTTAGAGAATTTATGAAAAAATATTAAGAAAGCTCAAAAGATGGAGGAAAGATATAAAATGAAATTCAAGAAAACCAGTTTTGCATGAATGCAACATATTTTCCTTGGAACGAGTGTAAAATTTATTCGAAAAATGTTACTTTAGTTACTATTTGGGTAATAATGGTTAGCCAGATCATCAGTAAAGAACGCACATGCAATAAAGGGGGTTCTCTCGTAATAAAATTGTAGTAAAAGTGGAAATTTAACGTCGTCGGAATTTCGCTACGGGAAGTTTAACGTTTTTGTAAAGTTAACTGCTAAGTGCTGCATTAGGAAAAGAATGTTACACCATTGAAATAATAAGTAATTCGAATCGTATTAGTAATTTTCACTTTATTTGTATGGCTGGAGCTTCTGGATGACGTTATTGGCTACATTAACGGTAAAAGTGCACATAACAATTTATATAATGTCAAAGAATTGCTATGTACAATAAAGTACAAACTGCTGTATTATATTTCAACGCTATGCATAAGCTCAAGTAATTGGAGATTATCGGTGGTAATTCTACCCATTTATTTGAAACAAAATGTTTAGGTAATCGATTTATGTAGTGGAAGTGATTTATAGATTTGACGTAGATAGAGAAAGATGAATATTTTCAAAGCTTCTGGAACTCGCTGTTGTACCTACGCTTCTTCTTATATATACCATACTTCTTGTTTTATATATGTATATACACCATACTTCAGATAGTTCAGTTGGCGTAATGATGGGCTTAAGAGATTTTGCATTATTTAAATGGAACCACTATGCGTGGTTATACTGTATAAGGAAAACGAGGATAATACTAAGGCAATGGAGTAATAAGAGAACAGGAATTTATATAATGTAATCAACTAGTGCACCATAATTAACTTAGATACGTTCAGCATCGCACAGAATTTGTTAGAGAACACACTTCTATTAATTTGTAATTCTTTCAGACCTGGAAAAATATTTGTGGAATTACATTATAAAAATTTAATCTTCAATTAGTTCTTTTTATTCTGTATTTTATCAGATCAGAGGGCTTTATCAGTATCCAAATTGCGGATTTCTACTACCTGTGGTACATCGATATTTAAGGTACTGAAAACCACCACAGTAATTACTCAACGTTGGGGCTTTTATTAAAAAATTGTATTCCTTCTACTCAAAATAAACGAGCAATAACGCGGAGGAGTAAAGAACGTCACCGATAGAAGAAAAAACTGTATCTTGAAAAAACTTTTTTAATTTGTAAAAAATTGTTTGCAATGTTTTTTACTAATACGGTCCTGTTACATTTTGCATCAATTTAGTTAATAGAAGTCATCCAGGCAAAACATTGTATATTGATATGTGATATCGCGATATGTATTAACCTGCCGAGTTGACATTCCGAGGGAAATTCCGAGAACATCGAATTAAGAAGACAAGGTCAAATCTTTGCAAACAATGACATGTCAACGTAAGCGTTCTTATTATCATAACTGATTATTTTTATTATCAAGAGTTTATTACTTACATATTTCGTATTCAAGTATGGTTCGTCATTTTCGAAACACCCTGTATAGTACAACTTTTAATTTCCTACTAGAAAACGGAATTGGAATATACAAAATCGACAAGATCGTATCTTAGTTATTCAGAATTTTACTTTTAAAATGCGTCTATTAACCAGCACGCTGACGCCTGTTTGGACGAAATAACCGAATTCTTCAAAGTCAATGAACTCTTAAACTGTTTCTATCAGTAGAACGTTTTGATAATTGTTTATTTGCAAGTATGAAAGATAATTAATATTTGTTTACTGTCAGGTCGAATCATTCGGTTGTTTTAGCCATTCCCTCCTCGGTAGGGTCAAACAGTGAACTGGTGATCACATTACAGATTACTTTCGTACAGGTACAGGTTGCATATCTAAGGTTGCAATACCAATCTTACCATAATTATATCATTTAATATATGTTAAGTTCAAATGCCGAAACAGCCGCAACATGAAAGTTCGTACCCTGGCTGCTTTTAAAAAGTCGCAAGGCGTTCTGACATATTAAAAATGTAACGATGCGAATTTCGCACCGAGGCTGTTAAAGTAAATGAAAATTATGATCTGAGATTATGATTATCCAATTTTCAGAAACTGTAACAGTAAACAATTTGTTTATATTATGTATAGTATGTAGACTTCAGCAACGTGCCGTGCATACGAGACAGTGGAAGCAGTCCCGATATGACGTTTGTGCTGTCACGCTCGTACACATTACGTATGAGCGTAATAGCGCATATATCGTATCGGGACTGCTTCCACTGTTTCGTTTGCACTGCACGCTGCTGGTAGACTTAATTAAGAACAGCGGCAAAACAATTCTTCTTACCCTTGCAGATTACAAACCCCTGTTTACTTCCAGACATTATAGTTGCTGTTTACCGAAGAATTACTGAGCTTGAGGTCATATCCATGGCATTAGATAAACTTGTTGTCAGCGCTTTTGAACTCTTAGCATTTCGTTGGGGACACAGAGTCGTTCAAGTAGACCTTCCTTGGTGTGCAATTGATAAATCATAAATTCCAGACGAGTTGACATCAAAGACAACTGCTAGTACATTTCTAGGTGCTAGAAATTCTCGAGCAACAACACCCTGGCCACAAGTGTTGCTCCAATATCAACTGCTGATTTGCATTTGATTTTTCCTTAGGTTGATGTTATAAGTGACTTTCTAAGCTAAATTTTCAGACTTGTATCCAGGAATAGCATAACTAAAACAGTCATATAATGATTCTCTACGATCGAGTGATAGCTCTTTTTTTTATTATCTTTCTCTTCTGTTGTTTCGTTTGATGTCTCATTGATTTAATTTACATCTGTAGCCTGTTGGTTGACCTGACTCTATAATCATGAATTGAACAGCTGTTACAGTTATTATTTAACCCTTCCAATCAGGTTTCTGTAGTGTTGTAATAGCAGGTCTCGAACATCTGGTTGGGTCGTTCAAGTGATTGGTAAGACCTTACTTTAGCGACTTTAGAGACTGATGTCTTAAAACTGAAAAGAAAAGCCTACAGGGTCAACACCCGCATACCATCCATTTATGAAATATCAATTTTTCAAATTTACATGTAGTCTATGGAGAATGATCAATTCAGATTATAATGGGACAAAATAAAGTCAACTAAACCTAACATAACGTAACCTGATTAGATTGGGTTAAGTTAGGTTAGATTATGTTAGGTGAGGTTAGGTTGCGTTAGGTTACGTTACGTTACATTAGATTACGTTAGGTTGTGTTAGGGTATATTAGATTTAGGTTATGTTAGATGTTAAGTTACGTTAGGTTGTGTTAGGTTATGTTAAATCTAACATAACCTAACACAACCTAACGTAACCTACTGTAACGTAACGTAACCTAACGCAACCAAACCTAGCCTAACATAATATAACATAATATAACCTAACTTAACCCAACCTAACCTATCCCAACCTATTCTAGCCTATCCACGTGTAGTGCAAAACACGTCTCCATAGACTTTACATGGGCGGTAGATTTAATATGCAACATGTAACCATATACTTAACAGGTGTCCATAGACATAATAATGGGCCTATATGCTGAACATTTTCCTATAGACTTAACATGAGGTATAGAAATTGCTATATCCTTTGAAGGAAGGGGTGATGACCCATAGACTTTCTTGACTAGCTCGACTGGAGGAGTTCAACGAGATGTAACACTGTCCTCTAGCGTCTATATGCTAAAGTGAAGTCAAGCCAAAAAGGTAGGTTGAAAAGATGAAAACATAATAACAATTAAAACTGTAAAATAAGTTAATAACATTTGATTACAATGAGGTGCGGACATTATTAGTTGTTCATAAGCACTTGAAATATTAGTCAACGGTTATAAAGCAAAATCTCAAAAAGGATTACAAGTTTAATTCACCAATACTTCGTCAATGTTTAAAATGCTCCCTTAAAAGTATCTGAACTTGAAAAAGGAAAAAAATACAAATTTTAGATATATCTTTTTTGAAATATATATTTGTTTGTTTTGTAGGAAGTTTTATTAAAATTGACTGCGTTTGTAATTCCTCTTTGAGCTAATAAGTTTTCCAGCTACATACGAACGATAGTTTATATTAGTGGAAAATACGATTACCTTATCTCGCATGAAAATCTTATAGCAAAAACTTTTCTCGTTAGCAAAGTAAATAAATTAGTCCATTGCTACAGGAGTTATTGCTTTTCCTGTCAATAATGCACATAAACCAGCACATTTTATACCTTATGACCTAGGGATGTAATGTCAACTACATTTACTTAATAATAGATATTGTTCCTGCAGATATCTAGCTAACAACGATAACAATGAGATAATACTGAACATTATTGTTTTACATACATACCTCATTTTTCAATTTATTTATCTGTTACTAAATGCAATCATTCCTATGAATTTTTATTGTAGTAGCAATTATTCAACGATAGTTTTTAATAGTCGTGATGGAAATTGGTCCACCTTATAACACGGATCTTTGTTATCTGCAACCATCTTTGCAATATATATTTACATCACGTACAAATTGGTGTTTGTATATGTTTTGATGTTGATTTATGCCTAGTACCTTAACTTGTGGTTATATAAAGCATCGTAAACAGAGCAAGCAGAATAAAGCTATTTTGTATGTTGATATTTACTTGTGACACATTGCCTCAAAACAAAATTTGAATGAAAAGAAAATGTAAAATTCTGTAAAAAGTTTATATAGAAAGTTACAAACGGTATGTTACTGTAGTGTTTAACAGAAAAACCATATTTAAAAAGTATATATAGATAGAAAAAATATTGCCTATTTAGAGTGGATTGGTATAAAACCTTTGTATAATTTGTTTTATATTTATATTGAAATTTTAGGAAGTACTAAAAAGTGAAAGTAGTGTAGTTTTTCTTATTCTAGGTTTGGGAGGGAATCGATAATAAAATAAGTGATTTATGTATTTATTGTAAGGCAAATATACATAAAAAGTGTACACAATTAAAACTTAAGAATGTATTGAAAAGTATATATGAGCCCAGGTTCATAGTTCAGACATTTCTATTTTTGTGAAAGGACACCCTTGAACTTTTACTTCGAATTTTCTGTCCACGGTATAGCTGTTAATTGTTGCTAGAGTGAACTACTGCCCCTGCTCTATGCTAACTTTAATGAAATTTCATTAGTAGATTCCCTCGCACCACGCCGTAAACTCCCCCAAGGTTCAAAATTACTCTTTTTATTCTGCGAATTAGATATAATTATAATTATTGTTTTTACTTTACTAAAAATGAACGAAGTCAAACACAGCTGCTGCTTGTTGCATTTTTTTTGTTAGTGTCCTTATTGCGCACACGTTTCTCTTGTCAAATACACCGTCAAGTGTATATTGGGGGCAATTCGTTATATTTACTCTAACTAGAGTAACATGAACACTAACAAAAAATTTTTACCAATTTAGATAACTTTTTAACGGCTTTTCTTCTCTTAAAAAAATTAAAATTAGAGTGAATCTTTTTATACTTTTAGGGTAGAATACTATTAGAGTGAATATTTAATCTATAGAGTTAATTAATAATATAGAGAGAAAATAGATTTCAATAGTGAATAATTATTGTTGTAATGAGAATAGAGTGAAAAATAGCTATTTGCTCAATTAGTACAAAAATGTATGTTTTTGGGACGAATAAGAAAGTTTCCGGACGACGGGTTAGCGGAGTGTGAAGTCCCAAAAACAGGTTTTTTGTATGAATTAAATATACTAATTTTTTCGGTCGCTTTTAACTTGTAAATTCCATGACAGAACTGTTTAGAGCAAAACGACATGAATTTAAGCTACTTTTTATTCACTGCAATTTGTTATCGAATCTTGTTCCTGGGTAAAACGAGGTAATTGATATAATTTAAAAATACTTGCAACTTGGTAACTTTCATTCCCATTTTATTGACAATTAGAAGAAATTTCGACAGGCGACGAACCGGGATATGCTTAAATAAAAAGAAGTTAGGATTGAGTTTGTTTTTGTGACGTCGTTGCGACCAGCAACTAACATTTTTAAAGAAACGCCAAATTTGTTTTTGTCTTAAAGAATCACTTTAATATTTTAGTATTACTAAAGAAAAACTAAATAATTATTTATTATTTAATTGATATTATAATTTATATTTAATTATCTAGTATTTTTATTTATTTCCCTGTATTGGTATAAAAGAAAATGCTTTAGGGGTACTAATTAACCGTGAAAAATAACGTGTCGCGTTCCTAAATGGCCTGCTTTTTATACAAAATAATTTGATATTATAGTATCATCTTCGTGAGGTTGAGGAAAATTTTTTTTTCTACTTGAAATTTTAACTCTAAAACCTTTACCCAGTACTTTAACAATCTCCACGGTGCTGAGTTTTTACTGCAGTAAAGTATTTTAAAACATTTGTGTTTAAAAGCTTTAATTTAAGTCAGTATATTACAGGATATAATATGAATATCGTATTCAGGTGTGCTACTTTTAAAATCCCTCTTTTCAAATCTGTCAAACTGGGTAGGGACTGGATCAAATATGCGTCTGCCTGTAGCCGAGTGGACTCCAGTTTGTATACATTACAGTCGTCCTAAAATAAAATGCCGTCTATTTAAAGATTTTTACATATTTTAAGAATAAGATAATATCCATATTCTTCTTCTTCATCGTTCCTCTCCTCGTTGGATATTGGCTAACATCATGGCTATCTTAACCTTGTCTGCGGCTGTTTTGAACAGATATTTTGTGCTGCATTGGAACAATTCTCGTAGATTCTTTAGCCAGGATATTCTTCTTCTGCTCACACTACGTTTTCCTTGTATCTCCCCTTGCATGATCACTTTTATGATTTCGTATTTCTCTGCTCGCATTAGATGTCCAAAGTATTCTAATTTTCTCTTTTTGATAGTATACAACACTTCTTTGTCTTTTTTCATACGATTCAGTACCTCCTCGTTTGTTATCCTGGGTAGATACCAGGAAATCCTCAGCACTCTGCGATAGCACCACATCTCAAAGGTTTCTATTTTCTTTGTGGTGGCTTGCGTCATAGTGCATGTTTCAACGCCGTAGAAAAGTACTGATAAGATGTAACATCTCAAGATACGTATTCTTAATTCTAAATTAAATTCCCTGTTACAAAGAAGGTTACGAATTTTAAAGAAACAGTTACGAGCTAACTAAATCCTGGATTTAAGCTGTTGTGAGAGGTCCCCCATTGATCATTTAGCCAGCACCCTGGATATTTGTATTGATGTACCTCATTTTCTATTTTTAGCGGTATTACTGATTGGCGGTTAATTTTACTGATTATCATAAACTTGGTCTTTGAAATGTTCATTTTCAGTCTTTTTTCTTTGCAAGCCTTATTCACTTTGTCCATTAGATGTTGTAATTTACTCATACTGTCAGCCAATATGATAGTATCGTCAGCGTAGCGAATGTTGTTGATTGTTTGCCCGTTTATGACTATTCTTTCGTTTTCTTCTTCCAATGCATCTCTGAATATGGCTTCTGAACACATATTGAAAAGTAAAAGGGAGAGTATGCACCCTTACCGGACTCCGCGACAAATGTCTATATCCGTTGTCAATGTGTCTTCAACTTTCACTGCTGCTTTTTGGTGCCAATAAAGATTACCAATTAATCTTACGTCGCGTGTGTCTAATCCGTTTTTGTTGAGAATTTGTATTAGTTTATGGTGTTGCACCCTAACAAACGCTTACTCAAGTCTATGAAACAAGCGCACAGTTCCACATTTATATCACGGCATTTTTCTCCCAATATTTGAATACAACAAAGTGCTTCTCTTTTTTTGTGTATTCTTTCATGTATTATTCTCAGGAAGATTTTTACGATATGACTCATGAGACTAATAGTCCTGTATTCATTGCATTTATTGGCGTGTATCTTTTTGGGTATTGTGATAAATGTTAATTTTAGCCATTCTGTAGATATAATTCCTGTACTACATATTTGGCTAAAAAGTTTTAACAGGAAATCAGCACCATTTTCTTTGATTTGTTTGATCATTTATGTAAATATGTCGTCTGGTCCTGGCGTTTTACCATCTTTTGCTAACTTTATTGCGTTTATTACTTCCGATTTTAATATTGTGGGACCTGTTTATTCTTGTGCTATTTCGTAATGTGGTGGTCTTTGATCTTCAAACATTTCTTTTATTCCGATTACCGATTCTTGCTACCACTGGATTATGGTCAGATCCCACATCCGCTCCTGGATAAGTTGCAACCGCTTTTACACAATTCTTGAATCTTTTATTTATCAAGATAAAATCTGGTTGGATTCTGACTATAGTATTATTCTTTCCATCTTTCGGGGATTTCCATGTGTATAATCTTTTTTTTGGTACTTTGAATATTGTGTAAGCGCTGTAAGGTCTTTTTCTTGACAGTATTGGATTAATCTTTCACCCCTGTCGTTCCTAGTTCCTAAACCATATTCGCCAATGCAGTCTTCATATCTTCCTTTCCCTATTTTGGCATTAAAATCCCCCATAATGATATTTACGTCATGTTGTTTAGTTAGTTTCATCATTCATTTCATCACATACCAACAGCCTTGGTAGTGTAATGTCTAGCGTGCCGGACTTTCACCCAGGCGGCCCGGGGTCGATTCCCGGTGCCGGCAGATCTGGTTAAGGTTTTCTGCAGTTTTCCTTAGCTGTGACACAATGTGGGATTTGCGCTGTTCCATCTGTAAGTCGGCTGCAGCCGCACATAGGACCTACGTAATAATAATAATAATCGCCCCCTCCCTCCCGCACAAGCTTGTAGCTTCTGGGTCCTGGTTTCCAGGTTATGGGTTGTAGCAATTATTATTATTATTATTATTATTATTATTTCGCTTATTTGATCATAGAAATCTTCTATGAGTTCATCTCTCTTTTCTGCAGGAAAAGCGTATACTTGTATTAGATTGATGTCAACTGGGATAGCTTTTAGTTGGAGAAGCATGGCCCTGTCTAATACGGATATAAAATTTTTGACGGATTTACTGACCTCCTTACTTATTATTATTACTACACCGTGTTGGTGTTTGTCTTCGCTTTTTCCTGAGTAAAATATGACTTCACCATTTTCTATTGTGCATTGTCCTATTCCAGTCCATCTATGTTCACTTATTCCTAGTATTTGGATTCCCAATCTGTTCATTTCTTGTAATGTGTTTTGAAATTTGCCCGTTCTGCCGCGGACTGGGATAACTTGTTTGTTTTCGACCATGATGTAGATACTTGGAAGTGTTCTATTATGAAGTGGTTTTTCGTTGCCTTCCGCATCTAAGCCTCGCCGATGTCATTCATCTTTGACCTTAGGCCAGTACTGCTATTCATATATTAACACATAATTTCAATTGCCCTTCTATTATGGATAATTGACATCTAAACTTTTATTGATTTATTTATTTTTGGGCGGAGCATCCTTTGTACTTCATGGCACCGATTACTATGTTCATTTGGCCGATCCTACAGTTTTACTTTTTATTCGAGAAGAAGGCATGTTTTGAATTTTTCTCCGCTATGAAGAATTACCAGCTCGGCCGAGGATCGAACCTGCGACCATTGGATTATGAAGCAAACATGCAAACCACTAATCCACCGAGGCTGACAACCATTTGAATTTAATGCTGTTTCCGTTCGAAACTATCGGAGAAAGAGAATTCTTCCAGTTTGTTGGGTTTCTTAATTCTTCTTTCTTGCGTTCAGAAAGAACGGGGTAAAGGACTTTTTACTTGCAGTAGGTATATTTAATATATGATTTTCGTTTTTTAGTCTTGGCGATATAAAACTGACTTTTAGGAAAAATATTTACTTTAGAAAATATCCTTAGAAATGGGAACTCCTGACTAGTTTGAATATTTGAGCTTCTTTAGCGAACATCTTTAAATCCAGAACCTTTTAACAAAGTTAGATTCATTACTCAATGGAGAAATTTAATTATTGCCACTATCCGCCATCTTCTTTAACCAACATGGTTATGTCAACCAAGAACTAAATGTGTAACAAACTTAGCTTTTTTGATTTTAACTTCCAGTATTCTCCCAAGATTGCATAAAAACAATAACAGTTTAACGCATAAATCAAGTCATAATGATTTAGAAAAATAATGGAGTAAATAAAAATTAAAAAAATAAAATATATATAGCTGAATTCGCGAATTTTTCACAAAATAAAGCTGTCATGCACAGCAGCGAAAAACCCTTCCAAGTCGATTATAAAACTATTATACTGTTACATAAATATTTATACGAACTATTTACAATTGTCAAATTCAACGCAGATAAAGTATACACTTGAAACAAAAATAGATTGGAGCGGACTATATAAGCCTTAGATGTCGATAAGATCTACGTTTCATAAGTATAATACCCAAAAAACATTAATACTCTGGAATGGGATGCAATGAAAGTAAAAATGAGATAGGCAGCAAAACAAAACATCGTTGGCCAGTTTCAACAAGTTTCGCAAGATTTATTGATATTTACACCAAACAATTGTTTCGACATACAATATGTCATTATTAAAGGCAAATTAGAATGATAAATAAATACGTTGTTGATGATAATGATATATACAAAAAACAGTTAACTAGATAGGCGACGGTTACTACGTATCCTTTTGGATGTTCTGTTAGCAAGCAGCAAATGTTATAACCGTGTAAGTAGCAGCGAAGCAACCGGTTGTTAATATGCTTGCCGCCCGCTAACAAAACATCCAAACGATTTCGTATTTACCGCCGTTGAACTAATACAATACATATTGTTACGTTCTTTTTAAAATAATAACAAAAGTGCTGGTTAAATCGTCTATTAATAAGAAATATTTATTTACAAACACTAATGAATACACTATAAATTAACGCTATGATTATAAACCATTAAAAACTATTATTTACAGACTATGAATTTCTAATACAACATTTATCTTTACATTCACTATTTATTTTGTGATACACAGTTAATGACTTGCTGTTGACTGCCTCTTTTTATCGGCGAAGTCGGTTATATACCCTCCTACAAACGTACTAGAAGCCGCTAGAAACTACTATATATTTCTAGAATAAACGCGTCTCGTTCACATGCTTGGTGCGATGAGTCATTCTCTCGAATGCCGTAGAATATTCCATTTGTTGTTCGAGAAGAGGTTCTTTCTTTTTCTCTCTTGTTACACTGCCCCCCTCTTCAAGTCTGTTCTGTCCCAGAACAGGTTTTATGCTCTGGTTCCTGTAGAACGGGTCATGACGATATCGACAGTCTTCACCTCGACTATACGTTCCATTACGGTAGAAGTAACAGTCTACACTCTTCGTTGGCCTTAATGCGGGCTGTGGATCAAAACTGCAGACGAAGATCTTGACGTCCGTACCTCTAAAGACAACTTCCAACATGTTTCTAACAATTCTCCAATCCAGCTGGTCCCGCCCACAGCCGAGTTTGGGAACTGCCAATTTGTTAATACCCCTGGTAAGCAACTCGATCCTCAAGTTCCATAATGCCCTCCACAAGTCGGCGTAACTCGGTTTCTGGTAGTAAAACTGCTTGGTTATCAAGTAGTAAATGGATCGGTCATGATCAGGCAAGCGTAAGGATTTCCCAACAGAGGGATTTTGTTCTCGAAGTTCATTCAGCCGTCCAAATTTATTTCTAAACACTACTGCGATCCCCCTGGACATACGGAGATCCTCGGAGACACAGTGGGCAATGGAATAATCACCAGGGACCCGGAAGGGATCTTGTTGCATCTCAGTCGTGACTCCGAATCGCGCTTTTCTAGTTCCAGAAAACGCAGCCATAAATTCTCTGAAGGTTGGCTGATCATCTCCAGACCTTACGGTATTGATAGCCACCTCAGCCTCATCTTCCCGATCCGGGACTGCGTCATTATTTCCCTCATAGTGCGCCAGACGATTGGAGTGTATCACCTTTGGTTTCCCTCTTGGCAATTTCTGGATGCGATAAATCAAGTCATTTATTCGTTTCTTCACCTGGTATGGGCCCTCCCAATTCCGCTGTAACTTTGGAGAATAGCCACGACGTCTTTGCGGGTTGTATAACCAGACAAGCTCTCCAGGTTGAAACCCTCCTTCTTGGGCTCTCACATCGTACGTAGCCTTCATCCGGTCACTCGCGATTCGACTATTGTTTCGGGTTCGATCGTGAATATCCTCCAACTTCTTCTTTAAGTCGATGACATAATCATTGCCGGCTACCTCCTGCTCTGTAGGTGGAGACCCAAATTCCAAATCACACGGTAACCTTAACTCGCGTCCAAACATCACAGACGCTGGTGACTGACCGGTTGTTTCGTGGACCGATGCACGATAAGCCATTAGGAATAAATGCAGGTATTGGTCCCAGTCTCGTTGATGATCGGAGACAACCTTGGCCAAATATTTGCCCATTGTCCGATTCATGCGTTCTACCATTCCATCGGACTGCGGATGTAACGGTGTGGTCCGAGTCTTGCGAATGCCCAACAATCGACAGACTCCTCCAAAGAGTACAGACTCAAAACTGCGGCCTTGATCCGAATGCAGCTCCATTGGCACTCCGAAGCGACTGAAGTACTCTTTGACTAGTACGTCAGCAACAGTCGCAGCTTCCTGGTTTGGTAGGGCATATGCTTCTGGCCATTTGGTAAAATAGTCCATTGCCACTAAGATGTATGTATTCCCATCGTCGGTTTCGGGAAATGGTCCGGCAATATCTATAGCTATTCTTTCCAGAGGACTACCCACATTGTACTGCCTCATAGGTGCTCTTCGCTTCCCCAAGGGTCCGTTACCCGTGGCACATAGTTCGCATTTACGGCACCACTCTTTCACGTCTTCTTTACAATTGACCCAGTAAAAACGCTCTCTAACTTTCTCCAAAGTCTTCTTCACACCGAAGTGTCCTCCTGAGGCACCGTCATGGAGATGTCGCAATACTGTAGCCACTCGGCTTCTTGGAACCACGAACTGAAACCTAATGGTGGTGCCATCTTCACTCTCCAGCACTCGCTTCAGGAGATCGTCTTCCACCTTCAAGGACTCCCATTGGGCCCAATATGCTTTAAGCGTTCTGTTGAAAGGGCTGACGGCCTCCCAGGCAGGCCTTTCTCCCACGCGCTTCCATTCCAGTACCATTTTTAGTTCGGGATCAGCCTTCTGCTGTCGTTGCAATTCTTCCGGCAACCAATTGTCGTTGACGATGGTAGTTCTTAATACTTGGCAAACCCTCTCTTCCAAGCGAGAGCAATGACGGCAATCCGTTGGACAGGGTCTTCTTGAAAGAGCATCGGCATTTCGAGTCGTATCCTTGTAGTCGCTCGATCCACCTTGCGACCTGGCCTTCAGGATTACGGAATTGTAGAAGCCATTTCAACGCTGCATGGTCCGTCCTCAATAAAAACTTCCGTCCGTACAAGTATTTGTAGAAATGCTCAACGGACTTCACGACGGCCAATAGTTCTTTTCTGGTCACACAATAATTCCTTTCGGCTTTCGACAAAACCTTACTAAAATAGCCGATGACCTTTTCTTGTCCATCCAGTACCTGAGAAAGTACACACACCCCCAATGGCCTGATTACTTGCATCTGTGTCAAGTATGAATTTCCCTTCTGTCCGTGGATAGCTCAATATTGGTGCTGTTGTCAAGGCACGCTTCAACTGTTGGAAAGCCGTTTCGCACTCTCCGCTCCAAACATACTCGCGCCCATCTTCAGTTAACCTTGTTAGAGGCTTCGCTATATTGGCAAACCCAGGAACGAAACGCCTGTAGTAGGTACACAATCCAAGAAAACTACGAACTTGTTGTTTATCTTTTGGGGTTGGCCACTCTTGGACTGCACGGATTTTATCGGGGTCGGCTGCCACTCCATTTTGTGATACGACATGCCCGAGATATTTCACCTCCCTCCGGAATATGTGGCACTTTTTCGGACTCAATTTCTGATTAGCTGTACGCAGTCTCCGGAACACTTCCTCCAGATTTTTCAGATGTTCACTGAATGATCTTCCAACTACGATCACGTCTTCCAGATAGACCAGGCAAGTCTTCCACGACAGCCCCCTCAGGATGGTCTCCATTAGACGCTCAAAGGTGGCCGGAGCGTTACATAGACCGAATGGCATAACTGTAAACTGCCATAGTCCGGAACCAATAGTGAACGCAGTCTTCTCTCGGTCTTCAGGTTCCATTTCAACTTGCCAATAACCACTCTTTAAGTCCAAAGTCGAAAACCATCGTGAACCAGACAGGGTATCTAACGTGTCGTCGATGCGTGGTAAGGGATAGCTGTCTTTCTTGGTCACGTTATTGAGCTGCCGATAGTCCACACAAAATCTCGTTGACCCGTCCTTCTTACTGACCAGGACCACCGGTGATGCCCATGGACTGCTGGATGGCTCGATGACCCCTTGTTCTTCCATATCGGTAATAATCTTCTCGGCTTCTGCTCGCCTTGCTAGTGGTAGACGCCTCGGCTGCTGACGGACAGGCATAGAGTTGCCTGTATTGATTTTATGTTTTACTATATCTGTTCGTCCCTTCTGGCTATCGTCAAGAGCGAAGATATCTTGGTATCGGTGAACCAAACCCTGTACCTCTTTCACTTCCGTTCTGTTAAGGTCTTCGCACGAACTAGTAACCATACCCACTAATTTACCACCATGGTCTTTGGGCGCTGGTTTTGGAACATCAGTCATACACCTGGCTACTCGGAATACTGGCACACACTGTCCCACAAGGGTACTCTTCTTCAATGTCACCGGATCCACATTAACGTTCATAATTCTCACCGGTACTATCTTTCCAACCTTGATCATCGCTTTTCCCACCAGTATGCCACTATGGATCTTCTTATCACAGACAGGCTCCATCATTCGCACACATCCTACCCGAAGATCTCCATCCAAACCTGGATGGACCGAAGACCTCCATACAACCCCCTCAACAAGGCCCTCGAACTTCTTGATGATTCTTCTTACGGCTTTCTTCCTTCCGAAGAACTCTCAGTACTAACTCCTCTAGGTGATCCTTAGAACCTTCTTCTTCTTCCACAACGGCTCGAACACGCCCGTGACCTCGGGACGCTTGTTTTGCAGCTTCAAATTCTAAGGCGTGAGCAAGCGCATCATCACTTGTTCTTGGTCGTGCCAGCCTCAATGATTGTTGTGTTTCCCCGTCTCTTAACCCATCAATGAAGGTCTGCACAGCCAGTTGTCCCAGAAATGAATCGGGTGCCGTAGGGTACGCCAATCGGACAAGCCGCACAACATCGGCTTCAAACTCCTGCAGGCTTTCTCCATTCTTCTGGATACGATTCTTCACTTGCGTGTGATACACTTGTTGAAGATGCGCGTCTCCATATCTCATCTCCAATCTAACAATTGGTAATCATTTTCCTGTCCTGCTGGGATTGTTTGCAGGACGTTCAACGCGTCTCCACGCAAAGCCACAGTTAAAGAAACGGCCTTTTCCTTGCCTGTCCATCCGTTGGCCCCAGCAGCCGCCTCAAACTGTTTGTAGTAAGTGGACCGAGGTATCTTTCCATCGAACGTGGGTGGTTTTACTTTTATCCCTACGACAGGACCCTTTTCTTCTTTAAACTGTTTCTTTACGTCATTAAACGGCCTCTCAGAAGTTGAGGGAAACCGTAGTTGCCTCATTCTATCTTCCAGCATTTCGGTCATATCGTCTTTCTTAGTTGTTGGTGGTAATTGCATTTGGGCTATTTTCTCTTCTACTATCTTTATTACCCTATCTTGTTCCGCCAATCTACCTTCCAACAGTCTTAACGAGCTGGAATTCTCAAAGAATTCTTCGAAAACTTTATCTTCCAACGCTTTGACGTTTTCCAGCAATTCACCTTTAAGCCTTCTAGAGCTTTCTTCAGATTTTTCTAGTAATTCTGCAAACCTTCTAGAATTCTCTTCGTGCTTTTCCAGTAATTCTTCTTTAAGCATTTTAGTATTTTCAAAAACTTTTTCTTCCAGTGCTTTAGTATTTTTAAGTAATTCATCTTTAAAAATTCTAGAATTCTCTTCGGTCTTTCTAGAACTCTCTTCGTGCTTTTCCAATAATTCTTCTTTAAGCATTCTAGTATTTTCTTCGGACTGTCTAGAATTTTCCAAAACTTTTTCTTCCAGTGCTTTAGTATTTTCCATTAGTTTTCTAGCATTCTCTTCGGACTTTTCCAGTAATTTAAAATAATAACAAAAGTGCTGGTTAAATCGTCTATTAATAAGAAATATTTATTTACAAACACTAATGAATACACTATAAATTAACGCTATGATTATAAACCATTAAAAACTATTATTTACAGACTATGAATTTCTAATACAACATTTATCTTTACATTCACTATTTATTTTGTGATACACAGTTAATGACTTGCTGTTGACTGCCTCTTTTTATCGGCGAAGTCGGTTATACACCCTCCTACAAACGTACTAGAAGCCGCTAGAAACTACTATATATTTCTAGAATAAACGCGTCTCGTTCACATGCTTGGTGCGATGAGTCATTCTCTCGAATGCCGTAGAATATTCCATTTGTTGTTCGAGAAGAGGTTCTTTCTTTTTCTCTCTTGTTACAATATGTAAAACTAATAATGGAGAATTAATAAGCTCAATTTGTTCATTCGTTAAAGGTACCGTTCGTTGTGTTTGTATATTTCAAAAACTTTTAAAATATCTAAATTCTGTTTGTTCTTTCAAAGGATGTAAAGACGGTTTTTCAGATGTATCAGTACATATATTAGGTTGTTTACGTTTTGTTATTTATTTATCTGTAGTTAAATCTAAATCTCATCTTTCCTGTTTTAATAACGGAAATGCATTGCTGTTTTGACAGATATAAATAAATGGTTAAACTAATTGACGATTAAAAGTAGGTATTAGTATTAATATTTATTCATCCTTAACTGCTATTTTTCCTGTTTTGTATTGAATAATTTAATTTCAATTTATAATCAATGAGCTTGGATGTTTCGTTATATTTCTTGTTAGACAACGTCGAATCCGTCTAACAAATAGTTCTGTATATGTATAATACAAGAATCTTTTATGCTATTGTTGATTCCTTGAATTCATTTATGCTACAAAACGAAAACCTACTAATAATGAGATGCATAAAATAAATTAATTCCTGTAGGATAATGTTTACTTGTTAATTTTGTTTAAAAAATAAAAAGGAAGCTTTAGGAAGAATGAGGTCATATTTTTTAGAAAGGGATGAGATGTTTACTAGATACTTACCTTTTTCATGTATCTACTACGGAGTTCTGCAAAAAAAATGTTGCAGAGGATTTTGGTTATTCTCACAACAATTAATAGCACAGTTCAATACAGGAGAATATTGAACAGGCATTTCTGCATTTTCTACTTACTTATTACTACACATTATTATAATTCGATATTCTAGTATAACGAATCTTTAAAATCACGTCCAATGGAATACTACATGTAGTGGTCATGGCCTCCTATACTAATTACATCAAAAACTAGTCTCCTGGAAACTTTACATTGATTCAGTTAATCATTTATTTATTTATTCACTTAACCTGGATTGTTGATTCTAAGGTATCATTTTAGGTTCTGTCTTTTATATCCAGAAAACGAATCCATACCAAATTGCTCCTACCATAACTGTCCAAAGCTAATACTGAACTTTTTGTTATCAAACGGTGTTTTTGCTGAAACGTTCAATCTATACCTCTTTGAGTGGACTGCCCTAGTTTTTTTAGTTACAAGCGCTGATGATATCTCGTCGTATAAAAGTCACATTTTCTATTTTATCTACGATACATCTTCCAATAAGATCTTAAGGATATCATCTAGAAGATATTAAGTACAAAACCAAACCACTTGTTGTCGCTATTAAGGTTAACGTAGGTTACTTTCAGAATTTCTTTTGTCACAACAATAACAGCAACACGCCCAGATCTCAAATCCTAACATCATCGTGCAATTCTGTCGAATTTGCTGATAAATATTAGAAAGTAAATAGTGTGGAAACTTACATATACCTATTATAATTTTATCAACTGTGTACCTTTATACAAATATCCCAAACGACTCACTAAATACGTAGTTGAAAACAATACCAGTTATTTTCTAGCACAAACAACACTCGCTATAAGCTGCACAGTTTCCCAAACTCGTTATGTTTAGTAGTGTTTGGTTTTCAGTAAACCACGTATGATGTTGGGGTTATTACACTAACGACTAAACTTTGTTACCCGTAAATGGTTCAGAGTACGTTCTGAAATTGCTTCTTTTCTTTTTGAAAACGTTTTCATATTGTTCGGGTAAGTAGGGAATAAACGCTAAAGTAAACTTTGGGAAACGATATCTAGAAGGCAAATGTTGCTTGGAATGACTATTTTAAATAAGTACATTTTAAGTTATGAACTTCCCAGTTTCTTTTATCTTTTAAGATTTTTTTGTATAAATAGTTTTCAGAATAACTTCTAGTCCTTCAAAGCTAGATAAAAGGCTTGTTTGATAGTTTTATTCAGTACACTATCAATTTTCATAGAAACTTGAAGTGGTGTAGTTCTTTAACGATACTGCTGTTTGTAATGTAGTGAAGTAGTGATAGAAAATTGAGATACTGTTTCAAAAGAACAAATACCTAGCTGTCATGTTACAGCCTGTATATATATCGTTAGATCGGCAGTGGTAAAGGAGCTAAAAAGACCTAAACAGTTGAATAATATACTATCGAAGAAGCCGGATCAAAAATTAAATAAATCCCTTCAAAACTTCTATTATAGTTAGACTGTCGATACGTTACATTATGCATTAACAAATAGTCCTTTATTTTTTATTAAATAAAGGAATGTGATCGTGTACTTTCGAGTAAAAGTTTAATTGCTATTAAGATTACTAACTGTTTTTAAAACTGTTGTCAAATAATAAACACAACTTTTTTAAGCAACTCAGACACACATTAAATGCAAAAATTAAGATTTAAGAATTTCAATTTAGAAAATGTTTGAGGTTCTTGTTCCTATGGTATTAGTTATTCCTTGTTGAAAAATGGCACGTAAACTCTTTATACCCTGTATACTCACCATATATAATTTTAAATATAAGCAGTTAAATATTATTATTAAAACAAAAGAACTTTTAAGAATCAACCGAATCCGGCCTCCATCATATTCGGACAGCAATTGACCAGGAAATTGAAAATTAAACGCAACAAATACTCCTTCAACGTCAGGTTCAGGTTCCGAATTACCAGCTTACCCTAACCTCACACTACTGACCCCACTGAGCACACTTGTAGTGTGACACAAAGGATTCTGAGATCGCTTGTGGCAAAGAACCTAACACGTGCTAAACGAGTTGTTAATAATAAAATAACAAAATTATTTGTAACGATGTATAATACAAGTCAATTTAATATTTCATACTCTGCAATTGTTCTTTATACTGAATGTTTATCTACATTATTTTTGCGTGAATGTGTTGTGGTTTGTTTCTTTTTTTAACTAAATACAAATTTATAAGATGCACTTTTGCCCTCCGACAAAAGGGGGGTGGGAGATATTGCAAAAAGTTAGTTGTGGTCTTGTGCGCCATAAAATGAGGAAAATGACGGTACGATGATGCACGACCGTGTCCGCTGAACATTTTGAAGCCCAACAAAATCCGCAGTGGTTCCATAGGTGTGGGGTGGGGGGACGTAGCCAGTACCGGCCTGTTTGTATAGACAAAAATATTTTTTCCTATTTACAGTGGCGTAGCTAGAGGGGGTACAATTTTCAGGTTTTTCAAAGTTCAAATGGTCATAGCTCGGAAACTATTAGAACTACGGAGAATTATTTTATAAATGTCAATTATCTTTTCAGATTGTACCAATAAAAATTAAATAGTATAGAATCATGAAAAGATATACTAATATATATATAAAATCAACTTTTTTGTTTAGTTTTAAAATTATTGTTAAATTACTTTGTCACTGTAAACAACAATTGTTGTAATAATAAAATTTTGACTCTATAGTAATATTTAATTTATTCTTTTGTTTGCAATAAATTTAATGTATTTTAATAAGTCACAGCAAGCTCTGATGTTATTCATTTTTTCACATGTTAATTTTTATACAGGGTGTCTGAAGCTAATAAATTTAATAAGATCAGAGTTTGGTGTGGCCTCCTTAACATGAAATATTGATGTAAAACTTATTCTCAAAAACACCAATTCTCACAGTTGCAATAAATTATTTTATAAATGTCAATTATCTTTTCAGATTGTACCAATTTATAAATTATATACTATCGAATCATGAAAAGATATACTAATATGTGTTCCCCATAATCAACTTTTTCTCTATTTTAAAATAATTGTTAAATTACTTTGCCACTGTTAACAACAATTATTGTAATAATAAAACTTTGACTCTATAGTAATATTTAATTTATTCTTTTGTTTGCAATAAATTTGATGTATTTTAATAAGTTACAGCAAGCTCTGATCTTATTCATTTTTCACATGTTAATTTTTATACGGGGTGTCTGAAGCCACCCAGAACATTCAGAGATTAAAAATCACAAAAATTTAATAATATCAGAGTTTGCTGTGGCCTCCTTAACTTGAAATATTGATGTAAATATTATTCTCAAAAACACCAATTCTCACTGCTTCAATAAATTATTTTATAATTTATTGGCAATTATCATTTCAGATTGTACCAATATAAATTAAATAATATCGAATCATGAAAAGATATACTAATATGTGCCACCACAATCAACTTTTTTGTTAGTTTTAAAATTATTGTTAAATTACTTTGCCACTGTAAATAACAATTGTTGTAATAATAAAATTTTGACTCTATAGTAATATTTAATTTATTCTTTTGCTTGCAATAAATTTGATATATTTTAATAAGTAACAGCAAGCTCTGGTAGTAATCATTTTTTTACATGTTAATTTTTATACGGGGTGTCTGAAGCCACCTACAACATACAGAGATTAAAATCGGAAAAAATTAATAAGATCAGAGTTTGCTGTGGCCTCCTTAACTTGAAATATTGATGTAAATGTTATTCTCAAAAACACCAATTCTTACTGTGTCAATAAATTATTTTATAAATGGCAATTATCTTTTCAGATTTTACCAATAAAAATTAAACAGTATCGAATCATGAAAAGATTAAATTGTTAAATTACTTTGCCACTGTAAACAATTGTTGTAATAATAAAATTTTGACTATAGTAATATTTAATGTATTCTTTTGTTTGCAATAAATTTGATCTATTTTAATAAGTCACAGCAAGCTCTAATCTTATTCATTTTTTCACATGTTAATTTTTATACGGGGTGTCTGAAGCCACCCAGAACATACAGAGATTAAAATTGGAAAAATCTAATATCAGAGTTTCTTGTGTCCCCTTTAACTTGAAATATTGATGTAAATATTATTCTCAAAAACACCAATTCTCACTAATATATGTCACCATAATCAACTTTTTTGTTTAGTCTTAAAATTATTGTTAAATTACTTTGCCATTGTAAACAACAATTGTTGTAATAATAAAATTTTAACTCTATAGTAATATTTAATTTATTCTTTTGTTTGCAATAAATTTGATATATTTTAATAAGTCACAGTAAGCTCTGATCTTATTCATTTTTTCACATGTTAATTTTTATATGTACTGGGTGATTTCAGACACGATGTATACGTTATTTACATACATAATCTATTCCCTTTTTACCGCATTTGCAGTGTCGGGATTCCACACAGGGACTCCCTCTTGCAGGGAGTGCAACGGAGGTAATGGAGCTATTGTAGCAAGTACATTACACTCCTCTATACAATACTCATACAACTTTCATACCTTATCCTAAGGAGCTCAAATACGATTGTACTAAATTTTTAAAATTTGGTCGCAACCGAGATTTGAACCCCTGTCCCTCTAAGTCCAAGAGTTATTTAAGTATTGTCTATTTTGTTTTTTAAACTATGTATTAAAAAATACTTCTAAGGCACTTATTAAATAAAAATAATTCAAAGACTTAACATGTAGGTGTCATTCATGAAGAAGTCTTTTATGGCAAATGTTGGATTGGACTGCTCTTTAAGAATGTTTGATTTTTAATATAGCAGGTAAACATCTAAAAAATAATCGCCATTATATTCAACGTCATAGATCCGTCGAAATGCTTTTAGCTTAATTATGTCTTTCTCTGTATTTCGGCTGTCGTGATGTACTATTAAAGTGAAAAATTCAAATAGAATCTTGACAACATAATTCAATAACCACCAAGATAATTTAATAATTGTAATACGACAAGGATATCTAGAAAATAAAATCAAGAATTAAATCAATCATAAAACCAGTCATAACATAGCTCTATTGCACTTTGTACGTGTAATAAAAGAAGCAAGAAGCTTTCATTGACTTTCTTTTTAAGGACAAACTGTAATCTTATATCAACGATGTTGGTGATCTGCTAAATCAACTTATAAGACGTACAAGTTGTTCTGTTCCTTTTTGGTCTGCGGTTTTATCTTAATTGTAGTTCACGCTTGCTGTATACGGGTTGTTACGTGTTTATTTTCAGCTACTGTTGCAAAAGAACAACTGTTAATATCAGGATTTTTCATTTTTCAGACATGTTTATTCGCCTACGGTGTTGCTAGTCGCCAACTTCAAGATGAATGCAATAATGATTGGGAATGCAGAGACAATATACCAGGATCCCATTGTGTAGAAGGACGGTGTACCTGTCAACCCTATTTCGCCAAAATTAATTCAACTTTGTGTTTACCCTGTAAGTTAAATATTTGAGAAAAGTCAACTTTTACCTTCTGTGATTGTGAACTCTGAAAGTGAGCTTTTGTTGTTAAATAATAGTAATAATAACTTTTTTTTCATTGCAAATTTACACTTTTTTTCTGTTTGCTTTCAGCGATTCTACTGGGTTACGATTGCATAGTGTCTGAACAGTGTGCAATGCGAGTAGCTAACAGCAGTTGTTTAGAAGGCGCTTGCCGTTGCGTGGATGGCTTTTTGCAATTCAGGAAGCACACCTGTCTCGGTCGTAAGTTTCTTTTTGTAGTTGTCCCATTGATTAAATCCGTATAGGTTTTTTAGTATGCCATGCACATCAGGAAATTTTATTTCTTGCAAAGTTATTAGTATGTGGCGTATGTGCGTGCATTGCGAGGACATCAACCTCGTCCGCAACTAAGGCGACGGAACAGGCACGATTTTTCCAAATTGTCCGGATTTTACTGTCGGACGTCGTCATGTATGTACCTACAGTGCAATAAAAAGTGTTTTTGGTTATTGTACGTAAGAATTTATTGACAATTCTTTCAGCACTTGGATACTAAAAATTTCTTCTTAACTTTTACACTTTGATGAAGTTTAAAATAAAGATGATTGACAAATGAAGAGGAAACAAACAAAAACCGATAAATCGACTTAGCAAATTTAAAATAAATTAAAATTTTTAGTTTCGCACAATTTTATTTCATTAAAATACTTTTAACATATTACAGTAATAGAAGGATTCTATCTACTTATTTGTCTGTGCATTTGTTACCGTAAACAAAATTAATTGTAACATGTTATTATTGTGGCAATAAAATTAATAAGATTTAGAGGTTGTTATAAGGAGACTGATTTCATTAACAATCGAGGGGGCATTTGTTAAGAAGTCAACACAAGTGTCTGAATAATTGTAAATTATGTTAATTTTCTTTGAAAAATACTTCAAAATTACCATTTACTTAATATTAGATAAAAGGTCCAATGTATTCAGAAAATGTATGCAAAATAAAAATTGTAAAAAGTATTGCAAAACAAGTAAAAATCTTCGCATGACGTATGAAAAGTGGCAGTTTTGTAGTCTCTAAAATGTGCGCAATAAGTTACTTTGGTAGGTGGTCGTATGAAAATGATATTTAATTTATTTAACACATTATTTAATTTATTAAAGAAACGTTTTGTGATTTCTACATGTACTTCATACTTTGCTTGAGGTGCTTTTTACATTCTCAAAGGAAACTACATTATACAGATTACATGGAATTAAATAACGAATTCTTTGTTGTTAAATACTACCACCCCCCCTCCAATCACTCTCCGTTATCTTTTTACCCCTGATTTAGAGGTCTTTTTATTACCTTTTTTAAAAACACTGCCATATGGAGTAAGCATGAATGGGGTATCCAAACAATCCAACATTAAAAGCAAAAATTAAAAAAACAATTTTTTCCAATATATTTTAAAGCAATTAAAAAAAGAAGTTTTTTGTAACCTCTAGTAACCCTTCTACTCCAGTTAGCTTTGAGCTTGATTCAAAGACGGTCTTACGCTGGCGCAAATTAAAACCCGATTAGATGTGTATGGAGAATTTTCCTCATCATATTCAACGGTGAAAGAATGGATTAAATTATTCAGGTTGGAGTAAGAGATTCTGGAAGGCGATTTTTGACTCGGATGGCGTGCGGAAACATCACTCCGGAAATCATTCACTTTGTGGAAGCTGAACTGCTCAGTGATGGATGTTTGAAGGCCAAAGAAATCGTGGCAAGACTAGAACTCTCTAAAACAACGTAACTAGGATCATTAAGGAACATTCAGATATGAATAAAGTTGAATAAAGTGCAAGATGGGTTCCGCGACTTCTTTCTATTGCAGAAAAAAATACAAGCGTGTAAATTGTTGTCGAGAGTTTTAAAATGAATACAACCTCCACCCAGAACAATTGCTGGAATCAATCTTTACTGGAGATGAAACTATGGTCCCATACTATGGTCCTTTGTCCAAAAATAAGTCAATGGCATAACGAAGTCCTCTCTCGACTAACAATTTATGGCTACCCTTTTTTTGGGGATTTTCGTGTATATTTACTCATTGTCTATAAAAAAAAGAAAAACCGCTGCGAACGCAGACTAGTACGCTGGTCCTCAGCGACTACTACCTGTTTGCAAAATAAAAATCTGATTTTCGTAGGAGAAGGTTTAAGACTGATGAAGTGGTCTAAGCAGCCATATGTTAATGCCAATTTTGCAAAGAAGAAAACTATTTTTTTAAGACAGAACCACCTGAATGACACCTGAAAACAACATCAAATTCTTTTGAAATATACAAACATAAACGCACAGTACCTTAACCTTACTTAATGAATGAACAAACTCAGCTTAGTAATTCTTCTTTATTAAAAGTGTTAGATATTAAGTTTTTTTGTATGTATTTTATCTAGTTACCTATTTTCTGTATTGATCATTAGCTACCTGTTTGTTTATCAATCTTATCTACCTTTGATAATGACATTCAATGTTGAAACAATTGTAAGGTTAAGAATTTATTAAAACTTGTGAAACTTTTAACTAATCTTTTGATTTTTATTATATTTGATGATTATTCCACAAAGTAAGGCAGTTGGGGAAGAAACAGTTGCGACATCATAATACACGCACCATGTAGCGTTTCGTTCCGTGTAGATGCTTGATCTGCTGATCAACTTTGATCTATTCTTTTCTGATCTAGACCTAGGTCTCCCATCATATCACATTTTCACGTCTTCTCTTTCTCGACATTCCTCTTACTATTGTGGTGCATGCTTTTTTCGGTCCTCGTCTTCTTTCATTCTTATGAATGACGTTTAACGTAGAAATTATATCTTGATTTTGTATAGTTCTCTAAATTCGTGGTTCATTCTAAATTGATCCTTGAATTTAAATGGTTTTTATATTACTCTTTGAGAACCTAGATTTCACTTGCGTAGAATACGACTGGTTTTATGATTATTTTGTATATCCTATGTTCGGTATTTCTTGGTTGGAATAGTTCATTAATGCAAGAATCACATGAATTGCACCAAGCAATAAATTTTGCTTTTTTTGATATTTTATATTTCATCCCGAATTAATAGCTATTTATGTAACAAGTACATAATATGCGACTTTATAGACAAGCCCAGTTTATGGCCGAGCGAGCGAAGCGAGCAAGGCCTATAAAAAGGGCGAGTCTATAAGGTCCGATTATGTAAGAGTTGCATACAAAGCTTTATGTTCGATTCCTAAAATTGGGTAATTATCAAATGAAAATCATTTTATAAATTTGACTATTCTAGACAGAAGAAAATTTGACATGTAATATACAGTTGTCATACTTTATTTTACTACTAAGTATATACTTTATTTTACTGCTACCACTTTATTTTACGAGTACAATAATAAGACAGTTCACTGCCGCAAAACAATACAATAAACAGTACTTTATAATGCAATCGGACATAAAATGATTTATTTGTTGTTAATATAATGCACAATCAAAAACATAATTGTTTAATCACTGATTACTATTTGTTAAATTATAATGATAAATATAGTATTAATTACAAAAACATACAGTGAGCCAACTCATGTGAGACACGGCTCGTATAATACTTTGCAGCTCTCTTTGCTTTTATATCTTCGTTTGTTTATTATTTTGTGATTAGATATACGTACGCTAAATATTGCTAGTTTCTGTTGTATATACCTCCCTTTGGATTTATATTAATTTCTTTTTCACATTTTTCCCGGACAAGGTTAAATAGGTTCGTAGAAAGGACGAGTCCTTGTTTAACTTCAAGAAAGTCGGTTATCTTGGCACGATTTTTACTTCTCCTTTTGTGTTACTTATTGTATTAGTTTTTCGGGATTCCAAATTGTTTCATGCCTTCTTCCCGTTGATACTACCGTAGGTATGCTTGTAGTCGATATATACGGTGTTCTGTTAAACAGTCTACACTCGATAATTCGGACAAGCTTTTAGCTATACCAATACAATTTTGACCCCTAATTTATAAAATCGGTATTAGAACTCATTTTTGAACATTTTGCTGGTCCACACATGACGTCATCGGGATTTTGTTAATGGATCTATTAGGTTTTAAGTAAATCGATAGAGCGAATGTGATTTTAAATAGAAACTTATTGAGGTACAACAGATCTAGAATGTATAATAACGGAGCTAGAACAAATTAACGGGTTCTGTCCCGTTTAACAGTCTACACTCAATAATTCGGACTAGTTTCTGGCCATAGCAATAGAATTAACATAACTTTATATAGTTCTACTACTTATAGTTTAAGAAATCAGTCTAAGACCCATTTTAAAGCATGTGCTGGTACCGCACCTGACGTCATTGGAATATTTGTTAATGGAGCTATTAGGCTTTAAGTATTAAAATCGCTAGAAGTGTGATTCTGAACAAAAGCATAGTAAGGTATCACGGGTCTAAAATGCAAAATAACGGTGTTAGACAATTAATGGGTTCGGTCCCGATTAACAGTCTACACTCTATCATTCTGACAAGCTTCTGGCCGTAGCTTAAAACCTAATTGTTCAGAACCATACTTGCTAGTGATTTTAATACATAAAACCTAATAGTTCCATTTAAAGAAATCTCGATGATGTAATGTGCGGTACCAGTACTCATGTTATAAAATAGGTTCTAATACTGATTTAGTAAAGCAGAAGTCGAATAGTTCCATTAATTCCCTTGCTATAGCTAGAAGCTTGTCCAAAGAATTGAGTGTAGACTGTTAAACAGCACACCCTGTATAGCTAATGAATGTTTATATTATATTAATAATTAATTCTGCCGGAATTTCTTATTGTTCAAATTCTCTTCTAACAAGTGATATATTATATTTTAGTTTCTCTCTGTACCATTTTACTAGCTTTACAGTCACCTACCTCGTCTTCCCCTGGTGAAATGTTATTCGTCATTTTTTTAAATTTGCTTTTTTAATTTCCTTTACGTTTGTTTGGTGATTGTATTTTAGTAATGGTTAGGATTTCATTTTCCCTATTCATTTTGGTTGTTCTGATATTCTTCACCTCCTTTCAACATGTCCTGTGTCCAGTATACTTCATTTGCTATTAATTCTCCGTGTTTGTTTTTGAAAATATTTAGTTGTGTTTGCTAAGCTTGGTTTAAGCTTTGCTTCCTATTTTCTTCTCTAGTTCTTCTACATTCTTCTTGTGCTCGTCTTCCTTTCTTCTATAGATCTATTTTGGACTTTTCTACTTTTATTCTGATACGCTTTCACATTTTTCTTGCTTTTGACGCATTTTCTTGTCTAACCATTTGTTTTGTTTTATTTTTTCTATTTCTATTGCACTTTCCATTATCGTTTATAACTTCCGCTACTTTTTGATGATACTGACTTCTAATCTCCTCATCTTTTTTAGTTTCATATCTAGTCTATTTACTACTTTGATCGGTTGTGCTCTTTCTGGTTAATCTTTACCTATATTTTCCGGTTTACTAATATATGTATGTATGGTTTGCATCGCAGTTTGCTGTACAACTTCTTACATCTAAAATATTTGATATATGTCTTCGGTCTATTAAAAGGTGAGCTATTTGACTTCATACATTTCCAACCAGTAAAATCAATGTTTCTGTGGATATCTTCGGGTTTGAATTGTATATAACACCATAGTATGTATTTCCAGCAGTCGCTATGTAACTTTTGCTAGAAAATGTTTTGTCTTTCAATAGCGCATGGCCTATTAATGAAGTTACATACATAGACTTTCTTTACATGCAGAATTTTTATACACGTACCATTATCATCGTGTTTCATACTCAATGCCATTTTAAGGGCTATTCAATGGTCAATTTAATGGCCGCTTTGTTGGCTCTTTCTTTATAATTTACAATTTTGATCACTGCTACATTAATTATTATTATTATTATATAGCTTCTATTAACTCTTCTGCGTGATTTAAAATTTGTTCCTCTATTTCTGATAGTGTCATATAGATTGCATCTCTTCCGCCAAATTTCACGATGGTAAGATACAGCATCCGCTAATCCTGCTGGTTTTGCATTAGAATAATCTTAAATGCAGGATTTGCTATAATAGTTTAAGACCGGGGAAAACTATTGTTCACTTTTTCTTGGAATTGTTTTTTTGAGATTTACCGTCAGTTTCTGAGGATTGTCACGAAACTACAGATTACATCAAAGGCAGTGACATTTAGAATCACCAAATCTAATTATCGCCATGGGAATTACTGTTCGATGTTATGATTCTATTATCAGTATTAGGATTTCTTACCCTTGAAGATATCGATGTAAGAACTTAAACACACGCAGATTTGGTCGACGTATCTTGAATCTTTTTCGCGACTTAGAACTTCAGTAATTTTTTTAGGTCAGTCATTGTGACGACTCTAAATTCAGGTTAGACTATTCTTTCCATTTACAAATGTATGCAGAAAGTCTTCAACGTACTGCTTTTAACATTGTGTGAACCTAGAATGCTATTTGCTTTCTGTTTTTTCTTACTCTTGCAACTTAACAAATATTCTATCATTTCTATATTAATGCTGCGATCGTGTTACAAAATGGATACTATTTTATTTGTAATACATACTTAATAATAACAAAGAGCGATGAATTGTTCGATTATTTTGCCATTCCAGTAAACCAAAATTATAAACCATTGCAACTTTTCTGTTGAATGTGATGATGATAGGTCGAAAAATAACAGCACGCCTTCTTTAAATATATTTTTTAATAAAAAATGACTTTAATAAAATATGACAAAAATAAGTTGATAAATAAATATGATAGAAACCATTTTTATGTTATTTCTGTTATGTTCTTTTATGTGTTTAAATAAAATATATTCAATTATTGTCATTAATTAACTTTATTAATATTGAGTGAGCAGGTAAATAGCATTACATACACAATGCATACATTGTACAGGAAGTGTGTCCTTCACTACAAATAAATGTTGCCAACTTCAAGTAACATACATAACAATTCCTAATGCACCATTTGGCACCAATTTTTTATTTTCATTGAAGGTTATGTAGTAAAACATCTAATAACAATCATAACAAATTGCAAATCGATTAATGGTTACCAACATTTTTCAAGTAAACATAGAGCTGGAGTAGTTTACGAAAAATTACTTTAAAGTGTTTCTCCTGGGTAGCAAAAACGTAAGTTTTACTTTCAATACTACTGTTAGGTTCCGTTACTTTAAAGGGTCAAGTAATGGTTCCAGGCAGGTGGCAGGAACTGTCAGTACTACTTTAAAGTTTTAAAAACTTTAAAGTAGCTTCGGGCAAGTTGCTACTACAATCATAATACCACTTTGAAGTTGCAACGACTTTAAAGTAATTATACTAAGTGGCAATGGTGTTCCACATACTTTAAAAGTTACTGAGAAGTAATGGAACTGAATAGTAACAATAAATAGTAGAAAGAACTACATAATTACTAGAATAATGCGAACTAAAGTAATTAAACCTATAAAGTCTTAAATTTAGTTGTAGTTACGTAACAACTACTCAATAAAAGTTCCGATCTCAGTTACTGCTACTTAGATGCTGCTTGAGTTAAAAAAGCACCTTCTTCTCAATTTTTGGACCCAGAAAACGCTAAGATTGTCGCGAAAGTATGCCACATTTCGTATTATTTTATTATTGAACGTCTATTATATGTGTATTATGAGTTAACCAAATATAACCCGTATGATCCATATTTATCAAATAGTCAGATTGGAAAGTTATTTACCGCTCAATTACAGCATTCTTTTACTTTACATTCACCACGATCTTTACATTATCTTGCATTTTATAATATCGGTTTCCATAAAGTATATGTTGATTGATAACAACTAATTTTACTTGTTTAAGAATAAAAAAGTTTAAACAAAAACGTAGTTGTAAACTGTCAGAAACAATACACAACTGAATATGGTGTACGGGCGAAGATGGTATACATTCTTTAAAAATAAATAAAAAGTTTTTCCCAAACAGAAAATCCATTTCAGAGACAAACAGAAAACTTTTGTTTTAAGGCTTTTTCCTGTTATGATCTTTAATATTCTTTGCGAAAGATAGTTCGGACATTTAAAGCGCTTTTAGTAGGAAAAAAGTATTATTGTGTTTTCAGAAAATCATTTAGCAATTGAAATAAATTTAAGGAAGTGGAAATTATCGTCTGAATGAATTACATTACCCTAGAAACAGCTCAGAAACAAACACGAACTTCCATTAAGAATTCTGCAATAAATCTCTTTTTCGTAAGGAAACATAATTCCATTTAAAGAATGAGAAATCACGAAAAAAGCTGGCAATTTTAAAAGGAAATGCTGTAGTTTTTTTACATATAAATATGATTTTCCGCATCTCGTATATCTTTGATCTGATCCCTTGTAAGAGAAAGAAGAGAAAGAAATATGGTTTCGACTTTATACGTAATTCCAACTGTACCAATATTCGTAAAGGTAGTTTTTTTAGGTTTTCGCTTACTAGTATAATGGAAAAATACATAAGTATGCAAAAAAGGAAGGATTTAACAAAGAAACAAGGCATCGATACGTATGTTTCACTTACTTTTGTGTATCTCCTAGAGCTTTGGAAAGTTATTTGAAGAAGGTACATACACTCTAATTCTCTCTACTTTTTTTTGAAAGATATCTTTTTTGCATTTTATGTTTAGTATAGTAAACATTTTAAATAGTTTAGGAAGGGTGTAAAACTAAGAATTAAAAAGCGCAAAAGGGAAATTATATTAAATTTTAAACATACTCAGATTACTCAGGGTCAATTTCTTGATATACGTACGATATCACACGCAAAAAGTCTCAGAAGTTTAAAGTTGATAGAAATTGTGAAAATGACCAACATTTTAAAACCAACATAAGGCATTTGTGCTACAATCATGCTTTAGGAATGGTATAAATGAACAAAGGGCCTGATATAGATCTGATCTCAATAAATAAATATGATCTAAAACAAGATGGGAATCCACAATTTGGGAAAAGACTACCATTTAATTTACGTTAAATTCTTTATTACTTGTCGTTTTTTTATTTCTAAGATTTAATGAATTAAGGTTTAACGTCAACAATTTGTCGTGTCAAGCTATAGCAGTGAGTAGTAGTTTTAAACTTTGTTTAATAATTTAAATTCAAGAAAATCGTTTACAATATTTGAATCCACACTTCGTGTTATAAAACATTACAGAACGGGTAATGTTATAATCCGAAACCTACTTGCATTATGAATTTCTATATTTTAGCTTAATTTGGGATCCCATTCTAAATACATTTTCATTAATATTCCTTAATGTGTGTGTGTCACGGGTTCTTTTATACTTTACTATTCTAGTATTAACTTCAATTCATCTTAGCACTCACTGATAAAAGCTTAAACTCACTATAAAGAAAAGCCTGATAATTACATACAACAATGTTACTAACACTAAAGTTTCTGGAACCTACAGCTCGCTGAACTTTGAACTTTTGCTTTTAAAAAATAGCAGCCTCTAAGGCAGCAATGATTTCTAATTATAAATCCGTTAGCTATTTATAAATCTAGTTTTACTAAATTTGCGCAGTATTGGACGATGATTGAGCTTTTTAAGCAAAATCAGTCACAGTTCTTAATGATTCCTATTATGGAAATTATGCTAAAACTGTACTTCATCCTCACCATACACACTTTTAATCACTCTGGACACGTGTTTGAACAGCTAGGTTGTTCAAACATTTGTGTCATTTTAGCAAATGGTGTCATTTTTAGCAAATACTGAAAAACTAATCTTTTTTGACGTTGAGCTTTAGTCATGCATCCAAGTTCTTATTGCTGGTAATCCTAGCACAAACTAAGTAAGTAGATGACCCTAAACACCTGGATATAAACAGGATCACTCTCTTCTCGTCCTGGCGCCTATCAGAACTCAATCTAACTTACAGCACAGCACAGGGAAGCCTCGAATAGGGGTTCTTGTACAGACATAGGAAAAAGAGAAAAGGTATCAAACTCTAGTTATGTCTACAAACTGAATACAGCATCAATAAAGAAAATGCATAATTGCTTCATATACCTTCTTATCTTCATAAAGAGCTAGTAGGTGCATTAGATTGATCGGAAAGCAGACAATTATTTCGGAGAGTTTTTAGTAACTTATTAGTGTGTTCCGTATATCTTTGACAATTGAAGAAAATGTGATCCAAGCCACTTTTAACGTGACGCATATCACATTGGTCTATATATAAATATAGGGTCTATATTAAATACGATAGTCCTCATAGACGCACTTTAACTTTTATAGGTGGTAACCCAATCAAAACAAATTCTTGAGTTTGTTGAGCTAGAAGGTTTGTTCCATCTCTTCAATTTAAACAACATTGTCAAAACGACAAGCATACGACAGATTAATAGAACACTTAATTTCACAAAAGATGTTTAAACAATAAACCCGACAAAATGATAAATTAATAACAGCCATTAATAACTACTTAACCGGATTCTTCTCCAGAACTAATTCAACGGGTACGAACCGTTGTGGTCTACTTGTCGCATGTGTGTCAAGTCACGCTACTTGACCGAGCTCTCGTACTTCATGTAGTCTTGAACATCCCCAAAAAGGTAAAAATCTTATAAATTTTTAATAAGTATTAGATGGGATGATTTGTTCTAAAACCTAATCACACCTTAAATATGACATCACGCACCACCAATAATAATTTTAGGCTAAACTACTTCTCTCGTGTTTTTATTACCGGATGCTACAATAACGAAACTCCAGGATCAAAACAGGCGTAACCGAAAGCAACCCCATTATAAAGCTATAAAATTCTCTCGCAAAACATGAATTATGTTTTTAAAAACAATTCGTTCTTTTATAAACTTTCAAGTTTAATAAATTTTACACAATATAAGGCATTATTTGTGCAGAGTGAAATCATAAAATATATTATATTTCTGTTAAATCCAAATTTATTGCATGCTAGCTAACAGTTTGTTCGCCTCTAAAATGATTTTAAATAAAACTGGAGTGGATACGTGACTAAAGACAAAATATCATACCGTGGAAAATCGATTTTGTTTACGTAAGTGTTAACTTGATTTTAAATAAGTACCATGAATTTATACATTAAGTTGGACTATCTGCGGCTATCAATCTTTTTTTGCAGTACAACTACCTGTCGCACCCAAAACGAAAAGCTTTTTTTAAATCTTCTTATTTTGATTAGTTGTACCTCATAAATACCTATTGAGAGACAAAGTAAGACATTTGAAGGCTTTCTTCCTACACTAATGAGTCACAGTCAGAATCAGTATCCGTACTTTTTTTTGGTTTGCTCTATACCACTTTAAAGTGCTTCCGTCTATCTTCTAATGTATGTTTTTACTTAATATTTCTTTTGATTATACCTTCTTCCGTAGCATATACTACAAATGTTAAAATAATAATTTGCTGCTACAATTCCTAGTTCAAGGCCTCATTTTATAATCTTTAGCTGAATAATCTTTGATGTAATTGATTTATAGCAATCATACATTTTTGACTCTTTCGCATCAATATTATTTAATTACTGATGATTAAACAGCATTTACCAATTCTATTATTTTATTTGCTATATAAAGCAAATTTCTAACAGAAATGCTAATGTTGTGAATTATAAACGTTTACATTAGCAATCGACATATTTAATTGTGATTATTCTAGAATATTTTAACACAAAGAAAGAAAAAGTGGTGCGACCTATAATAGCTTTGCGTGATCTTTAATTAATGGATTACGTCCACGAAAGATGCCGGAAGCTCTTAGTAAAAGTTTTTCTTTTTGCTTTTTGTCGTTTTAATTATAGTTTTTTTAGCTATTTATATAAGAATTGCTTAGTGAGTATGAAAAGATCTAGAAAACCATGAAGAAATGAGAATGCAAAATACGGGATATTCTTAAATTAGCCTTTAGAGCGGACGATTGATTTCTTAGATTTCATGGGATTGTATTATTTTATAGTCTCGATTCAAGATTATATTTTTCAATTTAATCAGAAAATGAGAAATGTATTTTAAGAAGTAAGATTTCCCTAAATCTGTAGACTAAAAAGTTGCCCGAGGTAAAAGGGATAAAAGTATCCTTTTCACCCCATCTCTATCCATTGAAAGATCTCAATCTTATTCAATCGAATGGTAGTTATAGAATATAACACAAAAAATAACTAATGTTATGAATAAAATCTATAATTGCAGCAATAATTTGTTATAGTTCAACCATAAATACTAGAAATGAGTCATCACATATCACGTGGGCGAAAATCTAAAATGCTTCTAGAATTAATTACGCGAAGTTGTTCCATCAACCCCACCAGAGCCGAATATAGCCCTTTAATCCGATTATTTAATGTGGTAAAGGAGGTGACTACTACATAACTGGTTAACTAATGAAATGGGTCATTTTACACTTTGAGTAGTTTTTCAGAGAAAATGCATTTAATCAGTCTCAAGAGCATAAGAAAGAAGAACTAGCTTATATTTAAAGCTTGTATTATATTAAAAATTGTATACAGGGTGATTAAGACATAAATGATATCCGTTAAATGGTAGTTCGAGACAAGGTAGCAGAGTAAATTAACCTTGACAAGTATAGGTCAAAAACGAAGTTTTATTAAATTTTGGATCCGCTCTTGACATTCCTAACTGGATTAATTGCGGGAGGTAACCTTGTCATTGAAAACAGAAATATGATATGACTTTCTGCAAATACAGATAAATAAAATCCGCGTTTGTTGTTTAGTATTTCATAGTTAAATGACACCACAAGAAAATGTATGTGTTTGTACTTTTATGAGTTCACGGTCACAATTTTATAACGGAATATTATTTAAAATCTTTGTTAATTAATCACTTCTCTTAATCAAATTCTTTAAAACAAAATATCAATTTTGTTTTAAAGAATTTGAATATTAACAAACAACTTCATTAATAAGCATAGTAATCATTATTATTATTCCATGAAAAGCACCAAATATCTTATAATTTTTTTGTTTAACACAATAATACAGACCTTATAATAAATTCTTATTTAAATCCACTAATTAACAATATTTTACATTTTACTGCTATATTCAATAAGTACGAGTACTTATGTTTTCGAATTCGTTATAGGTTCAAGCACCGTCCGAAGGTACTCGGTCGGATATACTCCGGATACACGGACGTTGGGTGACGTGCTTCAAAATTCTACCACATGATGCTTAAAGTGTCGAGATGACGAAAATGTAAAAACTAGCTCTGCGCAGTTTGACACCCAATCCCAATTCGTGTATAAAATCGTAGTTCGAGCGTTTGCCACACGCAGCGCTAATAGCGCGCGATTTGTATACATTTGTATACAAATTCATGGCATAGCTTTATTCTGCGTCCGCATATTTTTAACAGTAATTTTGTTGGTAACACTGATGTCTTTGTGGCTAGACAGTGACGTCATAGGTATTTATATCAGGAAACTATAATATGAAGTGTTTTGAAAATTAATCAGATTTCTACGACAGTCAGTGTTACGTAAATTCAATTGTTCCTATCTTATTTTATTATCCAGATTTTAATATCAGCCCTTAACTTTTTAGGATGACAAATATTAGTATACACAAACCCGATAAAAACTAATTTATATTCTGGGTATTAGCAGAAAATCAACAATAACGTTGATATTGTAATCTAGGAAAAATCTAAAATGTAAACAGATATGTTAAAAAATAAACCATTCATTCATACGATGACCTAGTGTGTTATCTTTTGCTGCAATCTTACAAACATCTGTAGCGTGTTCTTTGACCTTAACAATCTAGTACAAAATCTATAGTCAGACTGCCCGGGCCTGCTGAAGTTAGGTGAATTATTTGTGATCTATCCACTTTTATTTCGCGCCCCGTAAACCCGCGTGCATTTAAACTGTATCACCCTGTATAGAGACAAAAAACCTAAAATTGCGTCGATTTCCTGTTTCAATACAAATAAGTCGTCATTGAAAAGTTAATAGTTTGAAATAGGGAAATTACGTATTTTGAAAGGCGATATGTAATCATCAAGGTCAACCACGGCCTTGCTAAATGGGTAGTTAAGTGCACAATTTTGTGTAGTCGAATGTGCACGTAAAAAAATACGGCGATTCCAGGTTTTTAAACTGGAATAAAATATAAAAAGTAAACCAACTGTTCAACAATTCTTTATCATATAATAAATTACGCACAAGGTTTAATATATTCAATAACTATAATTTAAATTATAAGTTTTCACCTTTTCAGCGCTTTATATGCATATAAGTGCAGGAATGCTTTACGATGTATAAATTTCAAAATTTAAATCAATTTTCGAGATTTTATAAAGAGATATAAACATTTCTATCTACGAAACTTAAGCGATGCAATAATTTAAAATACGTAAATTGGCGTCGACTAATGTAAAAAAATGTAAATCAAAGAATAAGTTGCAATATTAGCCGGTCTGAGCCGTATCGTTTACACATGCAAAATGCATACCAAATAAGTTTAGTAAGTTTTAAAAATTAATTCAATAAATAATTTATATTTTTCTAAATATTGCTCTAGCTAGAATAAGTATTCCGTAATTCAATTTACATAGTCGTAAGTACGCATAATAAAGTAACTGGTTTGAAGAATTTTAATTAATATATGTATTATAAATTGTAACAAAATACATACATTTGAATTTCGCCCATTTTTCAATAGAAAATTGTCTTTGTTGCATAATTTATTCTATAATAAATAATGTTCAACAGTTCGTTTATTGATTATATCTTATTACAATTTAAAAACCTGGAATCGCCGTATTTTTATACGTTTACATTCGACTATACAAAGTTGTGCACTTAACTACCCATTTAGCAAGGCCGTGGTTGGCCCTGGTAATTATACATTTAAATGCCGAATTCATCCATAATTCATCATTCATAATACTTCGCGCAGACCATGCCTGTGCCGGAACGTCCACGCGCCAGACCGTGTCTGACTCCAAACGTCTCTGCACCAGATTGTACTCGTGACAGACTGGCCGCGCCAAAGAACGTTCCCTTTAGCAGATACTTAAATAGGCCAAATAAACATTGATTTTTTTAAGCTAGATGTTCCTGATAACCAGTGGCGCACCCAAGGGCTTGGCTACTGCCCCATACCCGCCCCTCACTGTACTCATACTGATAAGTATTCTTTGCGAGTCCGAGCTGGCACTCAGCACTGAATTTAATGCATTTAGACACCATTATTTTTTTAAATAATAATTACAAATATAAAATATTTTAAGAACAATAAATTTAAATTATATCACTTAACAATTAATTAATAATTTGTAGAATCAATTTTTTCGGATTGAAAGATCTTTATCAAATAATAAAATTTTAAACATATCGAAATATTTCTGATCTTTATGAAATGCCGACTAATAATAAAACGTCTCGCTCTTTGTGACATGACTATCTGTGTCTGTAGGAATTATCTTACAAGATACCTACTTATTTACCTGCAGAGGAATAATTAACATTACAAATAGAAAATTGTGCAGCGATGACTAGCAGCTACATTTCTGTCTGATTAGTCTATAATTATACACGTGATTGATGGCGGGAAATCTGTTTGGTTTCTTTGAAGCCTCTTTTAATTACTTACGTCAAGTTGAGGAAAAAGGATGCTGTAGAACATGCGGATTTCCACATGTAAATTGTATGCAAAATAGTAGCAGCATTCTCCAAGTTTCATTTAAATTTTAAAATAATTCCTTTCTCTCTCTGCAAGAGTTAATTGGTGCAAAATTATGCGGGTCATTTTAATTGCTAAAATCTGGTAAACTTTTGAAATTTATGTTTTTCTCAGTTCATATTATTTTATAGATCACAACTGGATTTTTTTTCTCGAATAACGGGATTGTCCCCTTAGTATCTCCGTTTTTTTAAATTTGATAGAAATATGAAAACCCACGCACTGTTTCCATTTCTCAACTTTTTTACTTATGGGCCTACCCTTTCTAATGTAGTCTCCCTACAAGCGCCGAAGATTTTTCCTGATTTAGGGTCAAAGGTAGAAATGACCTTTGGCTTTTAGGGCCCCGGGGGATAAAAGTGCCATTAGTAGCAGTAGTAGTGCGAGAGGAATCCAATGCAAGAACCTGAGAGATCATTTTGTATATCATGGGCGAAGAAATACATACTCCATGAGAATAAAGAGAAGAACTACGATAATTCTGATTTGATTTTGCTACTTAGATTTCGATCTACTTCTATTTAAAACATGTATATGGGTCATTCTTTCTGAACTCAACCATCGGCTAGGTCCAAGAATTGGCGCAACTTAGAAAGGCCAGCGGGGGCTCATTTTAAAGCTTGAAACCTCTACTTCCGAATGTCACATGTTTCCTATATGAAAAAAAATTATATTTGACCCTTAAAACAGGGTAAACACGTATCCAGTTGGAAAAATTAGAAAAAGAAATATTTTTTTAATTTTTTTAATGGCATCGCATTCTTCGTCAAGAAATACATAAATTGTGTCCACTGCGTTTTTTTTTCTAGAATGCTTTTTTTTTAGTGCTTCAATTTCGAGTAAAATTGAGAACAACTATTTGCCATTTTTAAAGTTTATCATTTTTTCATCGAAAGTTGCGCCAATCTTTGGACCTAGCCAGTGGTTGAGTTCAGAAAGAATAACCCATATACGATATGACAGACTTTTACTAGCTGAAGGGCGATAACTCTTTGTTTCGGGGATCTTTGTCTAGATGAGTAGTCTTTTGGTATTCTAGATAACTTGAAAATGATGTTGCTCTTGTTCATTTGATTTGCGTTTGATAGGATTCAAACAATAGAATTATTTTGTTCTACCATATGGGTAAGGTGCTCGCATGTCATTTCTGCAACTCTCATTTGTTATGATTTGGCGTCACGTGAATTAGCTTTTGTGCAATTGCCTCAAGATATACTGCCCTGTATCATAATCTTGCATCCATAACTACTTTTCTGATAAAGCCATGAAAAACGATGCCATGCAGTTTATTGATGCAATAACAGGTGAGTCACTTCCATATTCATTTTCATACAATACTCGCGGGACTTGTCCGCCAAACAACCCAGAAAACATAGGATCACCATTCCAGTAAACCTGTAACCTACTAAAATTTTCTTCTTCTTCATATCCATCAATCCGAAGATTGGTTGGCAGCTCTCCATCTGTTGTTGTCGGCAGCCATTCTTTCCATTGCTGCATAGCTGTCAGCTCCTGTGTTTCTTACGACTTGTTCTAAATATTGTAGTCGAGGCCTTTCCACGGCCCTTTTTATGGATATCGTTCCTTCCAGGATATTTGTCACATACTCATTGTATCTAATATTATGCCTTATCCACGAATGTCTTCTACTTTTTTAATAAAGTTCTTTCTTTTCCTATTCTTTGAAACACCTCTTCATTTGTTGCTGTGTTTGTTCATTTCATTCAACATTCTCCTCCAGCACCATGTCTCAAATGCATTTATGGTTGTTTCTTAATTTTTCCGTACAGTCCACCTTTTCTGACCAATACAAGGCAAAGCTCCAGATGTAACTTTTTATAAGTTTTTTTTTGTTTCCTTACTGAAGTTGTTTGAGCAGAGTAACTTGTTGGACATCACTTTTGCTTCTCTGATTCGTTGTTTTACATCTTATTTGCTTCTTCCATCCTCTGTGAATATACTGCCTAGGTATTTGAATTTCGGTATTTGTTATAGAGTCTTGTCTTCTATTTTAATATTAATCCTTTAAGATCTTTGGAGCACATGATTTCTGTTTTTTTCCTTAATATTTATTTTTTGTTTGTAATTGGTTGTTAAAATGTCATCTACACTTTCTAGTGCTCGTTTTAGATTTGCTTCGTCTTGGGCAACAATTGCTATGTCATGTGCAAATTGCAGCATCTGAATTCGCACTCCGTTTACCTTAATTCCAGTAAGATATTCTTTACATTCGTCTATTGTTTGTTCTATGTATATATTGAACAGCAACGGCAATATATTGCAACCTTGCCTTCCCCTTTTTTATTACGGTTTCTCCTTTGCTATCTTGTATGTAAGTGTTGTTTGATGTTTAAATAATTCTTTGATGATTTTTCTATCCTTATAGTCTACTTTGATCTTTTTTAAAATTTTCATTAATATGTTCCAATTTACGTTATCGAAAGCCTTCAGTAAATCCACAAAAGCGATAAATACCTTTTTGTTTATTCGGAAGCTTTTCTCTATAATGTTTCGTAGGCTTAGAATGGCTTCGCGTGTGCATTTATTTATTCGAAATCCAAATTGGTCTTCTGTTAAATTTTCCTTAATCTTCTTCTCTATTCGTCCCAAGATTATTTTTGTTAGTATTTTAAATGTGTGCGTGTGTGCGTGTGCGTGTGTGTGTGTGTGTGTGCGTGTGTGTGTGTGTGAGGATGCTTAGGGTTCCGTGTTCTTCACATTTTGTTGATTTGTTTTTCTTTGGCAGCATAACCATTATACTTTTTTGGGAGTCGTCCGGAATTCTTCCTGTTAAGTATATATTGTTAATAAGGCAGTAAAGAATATGTTTCGTTTCTTCATCTCATTCATTCTCTTAAAAACTCAAAAAGCCCCCTTGCGATTGAACTTTAATTGTAACACTCAAAATTCTATAAATTAAACAAATAAAGCATAAAGAATCTTACATTTAGTAGATTAGCTTCCAGCAGATACTTCTTACTTATGCAATCGCGGTGTTAATCGCAAAGGCTTACTGATCTCAAATAAGACCAGGAATGATTGAACAGTATAGAGGGCGCCAACCAAATTGTTTGTTGTTATTGCTTAAAAGCGATGGGAATCTACAATTCGGGAAAAGACTCCCATTTGAGTTAAGTGCTTTTTCTTGTTAAAATTATCATTTAATTTTTATTAAATGAACCACGAACAAAATTTATCGTGACAAACTATAGCGAGAGATTAGAGATTTTAAAATTCGTTTATTAATTTAATTTTATAAAAATCGTTTAGCAACAATGCAATGCACAATTCGTGTCATAAAACATTGTAAAATTATAGAAGTTAACTCCCCATTACTAAAACACAAGTCTTTCAAAATTTTATTTTACTTATTATTTTCGTAAATTTCTACAAAGGACTCTTCGACTTTAGTATCAACGAAGGTGATAACCATACTGAAACAAATTATCTCGTTTTACGAAGAAGGCTAAACTACACCATTAATTCTTGTATATTTATTTACTCTAAATTTTCCACACAAGGGTTTAAACATAAACCCATCTAAATGATACCCTTACTAGCACCTTCCTTAAACCGAATTGAAGATATCGAGGTAATACTAGTTATTACCTTCATGCATCTTATGTCAAATGCGAATGAAATTCATTACCTTAGAGGCTAGATGGCTAAAGCCGTCCAGACGACCTGTTCTCCGAGCGAAAAGTGTCGTATCTTTCTAAAACTGAAGAGAGACGATATGTTCCATAACTAACTACCCTATCATACGTTAAAACTGACATCACGGGTACCATTCCTGGAAAGGGATCATGAAAATAATATTACTCCTTTGAGTCTCTAGTATTAGTCTAAGAGCCAGCGACAAAAATAGTTACGTCATTCCATTAAGAAGATTTTTGATGCCATTGTACTGTCTTAACATAGGTAAACTTTAATTGAAAGTTCTGCCATATATCAGTGGTGGAGAGAGTAGCGGGAGAGAGTGAAAGGGTTAAAAAATATTAATACAAAAACGTGATATAAGTAAAGATGATTTTTGGTGTGATGACGGTAAATAATATTTTATGTAATATATTACAATGACAGACAGTTTGGTTAGTGGGGGGATGGGGACAGACAGCGAGGAAGGTCGAGAAAATATATGGCCTATTACGTCATATCATTAAGATTGGGATAACTGTTAAAATTTTCAAAATGTCATTATAATTCTGTATTCACAAAGTCAGACAAAATTTTTGAGTCAAACACCTTGGAAGACGCAACGACACAGAGCGGCGGTAATTTAAATGAAATGCTGCAATGACTAATTTATAATAGCAAAAATAATTCAAAACACTCTGTAAACATACTGTTTAAGAAATCGAGTTCCGAGTCGAAGAAGGTGCGATCAGTCCGCCGTCTTGGAAAATATGGCGGTTTAAATGGAAAATAACGAAAAAAATTAATAGGAAGCTGAAAATTGGTATAGATGTTGGCGAATAGTTACTGTTACGAAATTAACGAGTCCCAAGTTAAATAAGGTGTGCTCGAGCCTCCATCTTTTTCAAGATGGCGGTTTAAATAAGAAATAACGGACAATGTTAATAGGAAGCTGAAAATGGTATAGATGTTGCCGAATAGTTTATTTAATCCGCCATTTCTTCCAAGATGGCGTCTCAGACACGTCTTATTTAGAGTGACTCTAGCCTTATTCAACTCGGGACTAATTTTTTGCTTCCTATTAATTTTTTTCGTTATTTGCTTAATTTTGATAAAATTTTACTATACTTTTGGCCTTTGACCTTTTCATAGTCAATGTCTGCCTATGAATCATATATTGTTGGAAAGTACTTAAAATTACCATTTTGAGTGTCTCTCATTTGATATGTTTACTAGTAAGTACAAACTGATATGACGTAATAGGCCACATATTTTCTCAACCTTCCTCGGTGTCTGTCGCCACTAACCAAACTGTCTGCCATTGTAATATATTACATAAAATATTATTTAATGTCATCACACCAAAAATCAGCTTTACTTGTATCACGTTTTTATATTAATATTGTTTAATTCTTTCACTCTCTCCCGATACTCTCTCCACCACTGATATGTGGCAGAACTTCCAATTAAAGTTTACCTATGTTAAGACAGTACAATGGCATCAAGAATTTTCTTAATGAAATGACGTAACTATTTTTGTCGCTGGCTCTCCGTCTATATACATTCAGAAAGGAATCATGCAATATACGTTACTACGTATATTATCGGTATACGATAAGATCATAATAGTATGTTTCAATTCAGAGGATGCCTTTAATACATTTAATTTTCTGGATAAGTCTGAATACTTATAACCTAAGAGTGTTCTTTTTATGATGAATTTAGCGTGCTATGCAGATAAATATTTTAAGCAAAATCTTTAGTTACATCGTATTCTTTTTTTCAAAAGAGAAATGACTTGAGCAAGGCTTCTTCGCTCACACGCAGAGGTCTTGGATCTTGAAGATTTTGATGGAACTTTGGTAAAAGGTTTCACTGTAGACCAGCTTCAATTTTTGTTAAGGGTTAAGATGCGGCAGGCTGCCAGGTGACCTACACAAACCATTAAAGGTCAACATATCGACCTCAACAAATACAAACAAGTGAGAAACAAATAGTTTTTTACTCATACAACTAACTCTAGGTATATACCTGAAGGAAAATAAGTGGTCTTACTGAACCTAGGCATGTCAGGTTTCTTTGGACTTTGTAGCTACAAGAAACTAGAAAGCAGGGCAAAAAATAGTTTCTGCTCAGAAAATAGTTTAATTTTTGCGATTCACCGACCCCCCCTCCCAGAGGTAATAAAAGTTCAACAAGCGATCTCGAACAAACTAGTCAAGTAAGGTTTCTTTGACTCCTCATTCGCTAAGGAGAATAAGGAAAATAACATTTTCTCGAAATAACGACCTTGGTGCCATTCAGGAGTCGTAAAAGATCATCACGTTCACGTTAAGTTTTATAGTCAAGTAGGGATTCCTTCCAGTCCATTTAGGGCACATAGAGGAAAGATTTCATAGTTACAAAATTCATGCAGCTTGCGTATATTTATGTCTTCGGGTTCGTCGAGTAAAATAAGGGTTTAACCAGAAAGGATCGTGTAGTGGTTACAAGCATGAGTACCTCGTGGTGTAGAGGACACACATATGCTACTGATCCCTTATGTTATTCCACGAGTCTGAAGACATGAAGAATTCTTTTACTGGGTTATGTGTTCTCCGTGTACCTAACTCCTCAAGAGTGGAAGGAATATTCACTTGCTCAGCTAAGTTGAATTGTATATGCTGACATTTTACAACCACTGGATGCCACCAACGTAGATTCCTAAGGATATGGTATTTTTCGTATTCTTCCCATTGGTCAATAAGTCGAAAGACCTCACTTGACTAGGTTTTTTGAAGGCCACTTGTTGATTTTTTATTACTTCTGGAGGGGGGGGCACCGGAGTTAGTTGTCTGTACAAAAAGCTTTTTCCAGGTTCTTAATAGTAGCAAAGGAGTTAAAAATCACCTCACCTGCCTAGCTTTGGAGGTCATCGTAGCTAATCATTTAAGCAGAAACTAGGATTTTTAGTGGCTAAAGAATATAAGCTTGTTTGTTGGTGCAACTTATTGACCTTATGTGAAGTCTGGGCATCACCGGAGTTAACCTTTGATGACCTCTGCAGATAACCTCATAGTGGTCCATAGTGGAGCCTTTCACCAAAGTTTTATCAAAATCTGCAAAATGGACTATGCGCATAAGAATTTTGCTTAAGCCAATTTAAAAAAAAAGACAAATAAATTGAATTTTTAAATTTCTAAATAGGATGTCGCATATGTATACGTACCTCTCTAAGAATTTTATTTAGGAAATAAAAACCCATATTTTCGCTACTGAACCATCGAAGGATTTAATGTAAAAATGTTATAAGACTATGTAAGGTTTCTTGGCTTCTAACTTGTATTTTCTATATTTTTCATAAAAACATAATATATAGCCAAATCGGCCGGCGATAGACGAATGGTGTTAGTGCGCCACTCGTGTTCCAAGGATCGTGGGTTCAAGTTAAACTTTAGACGTCAGGATTTCTCTAAATTAGAGAGTTCGGTCATCTCAACTATGGGCGTGTGTGATTGTGTTGCATGTTAGATAGGGAACATATGACCTGAGATGTTAATTCCCCAATAGTAGTGTAGGCGTAAAATAATAATAAAGTTATATAGCCAAATAAACAGTTTTAGAACTTGTTTAAAATTTTTATTTACTTATTACATTTCGAAATTCAAATTGTTAATGTTATTCAATTTATATATTTTATGAATAACAAGTTTTTTCTATAACCTACTTAAATATATGAAATGCGACATTTTCTACCTCTTGTCAGTTGCTAAAACGTCACATTTTTCCCTTGGGGCTAAAATACAGTGTTCCTGAAGATTCATTTTTCCCCTTGGGGCTAAAATTCTCTGGAGTTTTAAATATTTTAGCTTACATTTCTATAATTCATTTTGCAGGATTTTGTTAAGTTCTTTTTAACATTTCTTAGCGGTTATTAGGATATAGAAAAAAATTTTGTAGTACCTATATAGCGGAAATTTTTCAGATCTCAGGTATCTCATACAATTCAATTGTGCTAAAATCTTAATTTCCTCCTGTATATAATAAATAGCTAGAATATTTACGAATATTATGTATGAAATCCTTAAAGTAGATTTACAAATACTTGATATTGCATACTGCATAATGTGTTGCTTACATAAATAATTACTTTATAAATGCGTCTCTCACGGGTGCCATTACTTTTGCAAAAATGTGTACATAATCTCGAACCCCAGTACTATCATCAACTCGTAGTTAGTTTCTAACAGCTTTTTAGTATGTACTACATGAATAGTAGGTAATTGCTCCACATCGCTCTAATGCAAAAGTTTCCGTTTCATGAAAGTGACTAAAGTAATTAGTATTGAATTATTTGATTATAAAACTAACATTTTACCAACGAGGAAATTTATTAAATCAGGAACCCGAAGTAAGTAGTGGTAGTTTATTTATATTAAATTATATTTGAATGCAAATTCATATAGAAAAATGTATCGCCTCGGCTGGGAGTCGAGCCCAGGACCCTCCACTGTCGAGGTGGTATCTCTACCAATTATATGAATTTGCACTCAAAATATAATTTAATGTAAATCATTAAACAATAAAAATTAACCATCATCTAAATTTATTTCTATTAGTTTTGAGATTATTACAGGTTATGTCAATATCTAGGATTTGTTAGAAAAATGAGGCAGAAGCAATCACACATAATGTTCGCCATACACTATCAACATGGTCGGCAAGTGTAATATTTGAAAATATTGAACAAACAGTTATTACTCAAAAATATACCCACATGTATGCCTTTTACGAGTATATCCCTTAATTCAAAATGCGAAGTATCCCGGGTGTCCCATTATGTTCTTTCCTATTTTAACTGCTTATAAGAGATGTTATATAGAAATGTGCGGTTTTTACTGCAGTGTTTCAAATTGTTATTTCTGTCACTTTCGACTACGTCACAACAAAAATGGCGGTTTATTTGGCCATTTTTTGTTGGCTTTTTTTAATATAATGGAACTCCCTGTATTTTATTTGAAATTCTGAAAGAACCGATCTTCGGCTATCTAGCGACCTAAAGTTTTTTAAAATCGAAGTAGACATGACAGAGTAATTGATTTTTAAAGAAAAGCCCGCAAAATTAGAAACAAATCTAAGAACAATAATTTATTTTGAACAAAGTAATTTCTGAAACAAAAAGGTATATGTAGTTAATTCATTAAATGTTCAACATGTCTTCCTTCTTCATGTACGCATTTGTTCCAACATAAATATAAATTAGTAAAGGCCTTGTCAAGCATTTCGTCAGTAATGTTGTCAAATGCCTGGCGAATATTATTCCTCAGCTCATTCAAATTGTGTGGTGCAGTATTATAAGCTAGTGATTTTATGTATCCCCATACAAAAAAAAAACGGGAACTGTTAAATCACGTGAATTGGGAACCCACTGTACTGGCCCACTCCTGCCAATCCAGCTGTCGCCAAATTTATTGGGAACAGTTTTTAGCTACTAAGGAATAATGAGGGGTTGCCCCATCGTGTTGATAATACGTTTCATTTCTGTTACTATTTAATTGTATGTTTTGGTCTAACTGTAGATAAGAAAATAATTCTAACATGTCTGTATAGTTGTATGTCACGTATTGTCTTTTCGGCGAAGAAAAATTGTCCGTATATTTTGTTTTTGCTAACAGCACACCAAACATTTATCTTCGGAGAATCCGTTTCATGTTCGTGGAACTCGTGCGAATTTTCTTCTGTCCAAATTTTGCAATTATGTGTGTTAACAGCTCCATTCAGATGAAAACTGGCTTCATCGAACATTATTACATTGCAGTCTGGTACATTTCTTATCAGATCTCCCGTTCAATCGGTGGATTTGAATTTTATATGGTGTTTTCACCACACCATTTTCAATTACAAACATTAAATAACAATACCGGAAAATGCGCAAACTAATCAATTTGACAATTACATGAAATTTCCAAAGTCTACTTTGTTTAAAATAAATTATTCTGGTTACTCTGTTCTGGTATTGGTTTCTAACTTTGCAGGCTTCTCTTTAAAAATCAATTACTCTGTCATGGCTATGCCTATTATAAAAAACTTTAAACCACTGGATATCCGAAAAACCGTTCTTTCAGGATTTTAAAAAATATACTGGGTGTTCCATTAAAAAAGCCAACAAAGAAATGATCAAAAAACCGCTATTTTTGTTGTGACGTAATCAAAAGTGACAGAAAAAATTGAATGTATCCAAACAAAATTTGTGCTAATTTCAAACATTTCAGTGAAAACCGCGCACTTCTATCTTGAGCCGTTTAGAAGTTATAAGCAGTTAAAATAGGAAAAAATATAATAGTACACCCGGTATTTATATAGATATAAATATACGATATATAGTTACTGTTATTTATTGCTGTCGCCTACGGATTGGCAACCGCGTTGTCAATAGGGTTGCTAGTGTGCGTCCAATCTAAGCGACGATGTTTCAAATAATATCAAAAACCGATTTGCATTGACTACCTCTATCAGGATTTTCAGTTGCGGCATCTGTTTAATAACGTATGCTTCAGAAATTTTCGGAAAAATCATAGTGAAAGGTTACCATTATTAATTTAAATAATTATGTACACCCAATTGGAAAGGACATACAAGAAATATTGTTACTTAATAAAAGTAACAAATATTAAAGCTTTCTATTTTATCTAACAGGGAAATAAAAGGCAATTGCAGCTTTAACAAAAAATCGTCCAGATAACATCAAATTTAAAGGAAGAATATCATATTCTCAGTCAAAGCTTTAGTAGCAAAGCGGAAGCTTTGAAATTTTATGTAGGTCACGTAAGGGGCGAGTTTGTAGGTGCTAAGGTTTCTACTCAAAGGTATCTATCAGATTAATTCAATTTATTATTATCGTTTTGGTCCGATTCGCCTCATTATGACAGAAGAAGAAAAACTGCCTATGTGTACAATGTACTACATAACATATCTTTCGTACTGAAAATTGATAATCACCTAGATGTGTCTCTAGGAAAATAAATTGAAATATCTGTCTAATTTTTATTAAAAAAGCGTACTTCAATGAATGGTAAGCTAAACATGAAGAGCAGTGAAGTTGCAAAATATCAGATAAGATTCTTACTATTCGAAAACACGCGACACCCGAGAAAAAAATTACGCGCAATTGAGGACAACGGGCCACCCTCTATCATCTCTAAAGCTATCTAAAGTAACTTTGTAATGAAATAAAAAATTATGAAAAACTTCGCAATATGTAACTATTACAATTTCACCTCGATAATTGTTTCGATGTGAAGATGCAAGTAAGAAATATAAACAAACTCGTTTCTAAAATTATACAGGGTGATTCAGAAATAATTGATATCCTTTAAATGGTAGGTATAGGGGAGGCAGTAGAGCTAATTTACCTGACAAGTATAGGTCAAAAACGAAGTTTTTCAGAAAATTAATTTTAAGGTTTTATTGAATTTTGAATCCGGTTCTGACCTTGGGTTCTTTTCGATCAAAGTAAATTAGCTCTACTCTACAAATTCATGAATTTTGGATCCGGTCCTGACCTTGGATCCTTTTGGATCTAAAATTCATTAAACTTTAAAATTCATTTTCTGGAAAACTATTCGTTTTTGACCTATACTTGTCAAGGTAAATTAGCTCTACTGCCTCCCCTATACCTACCATTTAAAGGATATCAGTTATTTCTAAATCACCCTGTATACAAGAAAAAGGCAACTAAGTAGATAGCAATTAGTAAATAGGGTAGACTCTAAGTAAGAGTAATTTCTTGTTTTTGTATTAGACATAAAATTTATTTTTATCTGAACACTTATATGTTTTTAACTTTTTCTGGAATCGTTTGGAACATACTGTAATGATATTTTCTTAGTTGATTGAATAAAAGATCAGGTTTTAATTTAAATAAAAAAAGATAAAAAAAAAGAAAAAGTAGAAATTATCAACACATTTTAAATGTTTAACTAGAAAAACCCCATCAAAATATGACGGTCAAAACGTTAATTTATTGAAGGACTTTCTTATATACAACGTTCGTTGTGTGATTACAATCCTTCGAGTTTCCAAGAGTGATTATTTAATATTAATATTTATTAAATAAACTCAATCGAACAAAGAGAGTTGAAAATATTTAACAAATACCTCATACTTACCTGAAACGCATCGATTACAAACAATCATTTTAAATTAAAAATATAAATAATTAAAAAAATCACGAAACTAAAACTCCACAGACTAAACAAAGAAGTTTTAAATATATAAATTAGTAAATAATAATTAACCTATAGGCTAGGGACCGACGCCCCCCAGCCCAAACAAAGTCTTGAAAGCTAATAGAAGCAGACCATATCCTCAAGAGAGGACAAAAAGAAAGTCAACCAAAGAAGAAGAAGAAGAATTAACCTATACAATAAAGTTCAAAATGACCGATGTATTCACTATCGAAGGCCAAGATTTTTGTAATCTAAAGCAATGTTAATGGAAACACGATAATAAGTGGAATCGCCAATAATGAAATATTTATAATAATTGCCCCAATTATTTATAACAACTTGCAAAACGTATCTCACGATGATTTGTTTTGTCCAAAACTTTAAATAATATGAAACAGCTATAAATAAGCACTTGCCATCACCTAATATTTCTATAATTTGTCTGCTTTCTATGGCTTTCAACTATGCGAGTTTGTCTTCGCAACCTAATAACAAATCAAACGTTAAACACTTTAATGATGCAAGTGGTGGGTTGCAGCAAACTGAGAAAACTTTTATAATCGTGAATAGTTCTAAAAGTTACCACCCTGGAAAGTGAGGTGGCGCTGCAAGTGGATGGTCATTTTCGTGCGTATCCAAATCAATGTTTTAGATTTTTTTTACAACAACATAGACTTTATTGATATTTAAATACATACGTGCCCAATAAAGAAGCTTGCAGCTTGTGCTTATTGTTAACACAATTTTACAGTTGTACACTTTTCAAATAGTTTTTCGAAACTGTCACTAATAATTTTCATATCCAAAAAACTTAATTCTCAAGTAAATCTTCAATTTCTTCTTTTAGCTGTATACCATAACTACCCACATTCTTTACCTGCATGCAATGTACAATAATTTTTCATTAAAATTCTACAAATTCTCAAAAAATTTACTTAAAATACCCCATTAAATTTTGACATTTGATGACGTTATGATTGTTTACAAAACTATTTATTTATATAAGCTCCTTTGTATGATCAGTAACACAACTGAGCTTCTGTAATTAAAGTTTTATTAAATTTATCATTTACACGTTTTAATTTACATTATTTACACAAATATTACCTGTAATTAAAGAAACGACATTTAATGTCACTAACCACAATGTCAAGCCAATGCCAGTTCTTAATCACAAGCAATATCTCTTTTGTTTCATAAACAATTCATAAGCACATGTGCCCTCTTTTTAAGCTGAGCTCGGCAATAATTGAATTATTGAAAATTATGGAATTATAATTTCATCACCCCTCCCGGAGGAGAAAATATTCACAAAATATTTTCACAATTTTAGTAATCGTTGCCATCTTCTTCATCATCTTCTTCTTCTTCAGGTGTTGGGATTGGAATCAGCTTAGAGACATGGAAAAGATTGGACTCTGATTTTTTTCGACCCATATTTATCCTGTAAATTGAATTCAATAATTTTTCTGCGATTTTATATGGTCCAATTTTTAATTCGTCAAGTTTTTTTCTGTTCAATTTGTTGCCATTTTCCACAAACACCAAAGCACCTATGTTGAAGTCTAAATGTTTACGGTTTTTGTCGTAAATTTGTTTATGATAATTATGAGATTTTATTGTTCTATCCAGAGCGATTTTCCTGTCTTGTATCCAATCTTTCTCGGAATTTAATTCTTTTAGTTCACTTGGTAACATTGCAACATTTTTGCCTTCCATTAAATATGATGGTGCGAAACCAGTGACAGTATGTTCTGTCTCGTTGTATTTGCGCACACACTCTTGAGCTATGGTTGTCCAAGCTGCTTTTGTTTTTTTTCATTAATCTTGCATCTGATTTTATTAACTAGGGTCTGATTCAATCTTTCATTCAAGCCATTAGAAAATGGTGAATTTACTGCAGTGAAGATTATTGGTATAACCTTTTCATCCAAAAATATTTTAAATTCTTTTGAATTTAATCCTGGATATTGGTATGAAAGAATCAGACCAATCTGATCAGTTTCTGAGATGCTTTTTACAAGTTTAATAAAATCATTTGCAGTTTGTGTTTTCGATGTTAGGATATATGCGTATCTCGTGAAGTGATCTATTAGAAGATGTAAGTATTTTTTTGTAGATCGAGAACCTCCAAAACCTCCGATTGGGTCTATAGAAATTATTTCGAAAGGCTTTGTGGCTGAGCCTAACTGTGACATCAACCCAAATTTTCCTAGTCCCCTTGATTTATTTTTAATACATACTGCACAGCTTCTGCATGTTTCCTTAATGTTTCTTGTTAAATTCTTAGCAGTATAATATGGTCCAACCATCCTATGCATTTGTTTCATTCCTATATGACACAAGTTTTTATGTACATCTTTTAGAGATTTTATGCTAAAATGTTCCGTTAGAATGATTTTTTCCTTCCTTCTTACTTTTTTGTAACAAACATTATTTTTAGTTATTAATTTATTATTATTATTTTTTATTTGTATGTCTTCATTTTTTTCTTGGTCTTTTAATTAGTGATGGGAACTTGGGTGTCGAGTGTCGTGATACTGTTCGTGGTCGTGACACTTGAAGTGTCGCGACACTTCGTGTCGAACAGTATCGCTCTTATTAGAGTGTAATTCGAAGTTGCTTGATCATTCTTACAAAGAAATTAAAGGCAGATTTGTTGAACTGGCCAACAATCATTGAATAAGACGTACATATAAAACTATTTTGTTGTAGATTTGTTTAGTTAAAATTATAAATTCATGAATTATTTGCAAAACATTAATTTAAAAGCCGAAACCTGAAAAGTTGACGTGAAGCCTCCGTGGTTCAATGCCAACGGTGGTCTGCTAAACTGTACGGGCTGGTGGAATGCAAGATCGAACCCCGTTACAAGCATAACTTTTTTTTTAATTTTATTTGTCATTAATCTTTAATTTAATAACAATTTAAATAATTTGTTATTATTCTTTTATTCGAAAAACGTACAAGAAATAATAAATTAGAAATGAAAACTGACGATGCTTTTTCATACTGCATAATACAAAAACCAATTTTTACAATATTAGTTAATTAACACTCAAAATCCTGAAGATTTAAATACATTTAAAGTTTCAGTATTGACAAGTACTTATTTTACATTTTATTTATTTTAATTTGAAATAAATACGTAATGAGAATTCTTGAATTCATGTCTTATTAATTGGGCACCATTATTTTTTATTTGTAATGTATTATTTCTTGTACGTTTTTCGAATAAAAGAATAATAACAAATTATTTAAATTGTTATTAAATTAAAGATTAATGACAAATAAAATTTAGAAAAAAGTTATGCTTGTAACGGGGTTCGATCTTGCATTTCACCAGCCCGTGCAGTTTAGCAAGCCACCGTTGGCATTGAACCACGGAGGCTTCCCGTCAACTTTTCAGGTTTCGGCTTTTAAATTATTGTTTTGCAAATAATTCATGAATTTATAATTTTTGATGAATTGGGATTGTTATTAAGGGTAATATTTTTAGAGAGTACGTTAGAATATCTTATCTATCGATTGCAACTATTAATTTCACCGACTTTTATTCGAGAACGAACTATTTGGCATATTTCAGATTTCCCATACTAATTTCCTATAGCAAATGTTAGAACGAACACGGTGTATAAATAATTTAATGTCTTTTAATGTACTTAATGCATAAATATATAACCATAACAGAATTTACTCATATAATTGTTTTTTAATCCATAGTTTGCTTATGATTTATGTAGCTATGAATCTTGACTGCTTCTCGTTTCAATTGGATTACATTTACACTAGCGCGAGCATGATGTAAAGGCGAAGTGTCGTTAAAGTATCATGAAGAGTCGACACTTCTGACCTCATAATGGTTTCGACTCGCAAGTGTCGTGATACGCGGGTGGTGTCGAGAACCCATCACTACTTTTAATATATCTTCAAGTGTTATCAAATTTACAATCTTTAACTGTTCCTCCATATTTTCGTTTGGTTCTAAGACAGGATTCCTGCTAAGGCAGTCAGCTTCTAAATTATATTTGACCACAAAATCATACTGTGATAAATAATATGTCAGATCTCCTAGTTCTTCATCAGTCCTAGATTTTATGTTCATATTCTCTAATGGTTTGAGGTCTGAGAAGACAGTAAAGTTTTTTCCTATTAAGTAATGCTGCCAATATTTAACGCATTCTTTGATTGCCAGGCATTCCAGGTATATAGCCTTTTTTCTTTTCTGTACTTCATTTAATTTTTTTGAGAAATATGCCACCGGTTTTTCTTCTTTGTTGTTCTGTGGTTGTTTTAACACGCCCACTACTCCTAGTAAGCTAGCATCCGTATATATATGTATTGGTAGATTTGGATCAAAGATAGTTAATACAGGCTGAGTTAATAATATGTCTTTTAATTCGTCGAACGATTTTTGACATTATTTGGTCCAAATTAATGATTGTCCTTTTCTCAGTAGGTTGTGCAACGGGTCCAATTTTATTGCTATGTTTGGCACATATTTATGGTAAAAATTTATCTTACCTAAAAACTGTCTTACATTTTTCTGCGTCTTCGGAATTGGAAAGTTTTTTATGGAAATCAAGTTGTTCTTCAATGGCTTTACAGCATTATTTTGTATTATATGACCCAAGTATTTTACTGAGTCAGCTGCAAATGTGCATTTTACAAATTTTAACCTGAATCCTTCACTTTTGATAGCTTGAAATAGTTTTGTTAAATGCCTAATATGTTCTGAGAATGATTTTGAAAAAATGAGTATGTCATCTATGTAGCTTACTGTGAAGTCTGCAACTTTGTGTTTTCTTATTATGTTACACATTATTCTTTGGAATATCGCTGGCGATGTTTTAAGACCAAATGGCAAACAAGTCCACTGAAAATGACCATCTTGTGTGACGAACACGGTTTTGTGTCTGCCCGTAATGCGCAGAGGAATTGACCAAAATGCCGAGTTTATGTCCAGTGTTGAGAAAAATTTACAGTTTCTCGTCTTTACCATTAGATCTTTTATGAGTGGGAATGGTTGTGATTGAGGCACAACAATTTTATTCAGGTCTCTGAAATCAATGCATAATCTTGATTTTGTATTTTCATCTCTTTTGTAAGCTAATGTTACTGGGGCTGCGAAAGGGCTGTAAGATTCCTCTATTAGCCTTTTGTCCAGTAACATTGCGATTTGTTTTTCAATTTCTTTTTTATCATCAATTGTGCATCGATACGGCCTCTTGCTGCAATATTTTTCTTCTAATAAATCGATGTGTGCCTCATAATCGTTTACTGTCCCGACATCGTATTTATCTTTGGCAAAGACGGACTTGTATTCTAGTATTAATTTATTTATTATTGATTGCTGATCGCAATCCAAATGGTTTATATAAATGTTGAAGTTTCTCTCTTTAAAGTGCTCATTAAAATTTATTAAATAGTTATTTTTCATTTCTTTAGAAATGTCAGTTTCTTCTGAATTTGTATTTGTTTCCTTAGAATCAAATTTTGTTTGTTGATTATTGCCTTTTATTTCCTTAGAAATGTCAGCTTTTTTTGAATAATTTTTCTCTATTTCATTAGAAATATTATCTTTTTGTATTGGCACTTTTTGACTTATTTGCAGGTTTTCATCTTGAGATAAATAGAAATTTTTTATACAATCTAAACCAATCAAAAAATCATAATCAAAATTATCTTTGTCAATTACAAAAATATTAGTTTCTTTTTCTACGTCAAAGATTTTTACATTTAATGTTACCATGCCACTTGCTTTTTTAACGCCATTAATAGTTTTCAAATTAGTACTGTTAGAATCAATTGATTTATTATTTTTTATTTTTAATAATCTTGAGTTAATTAATGAAACATTTGAGCCTGAGTCGTAGACTCCAAAAACCTCAATATTTTTATTCAATACTAACCTTATTTTTATTAATGGCGATACTATTAGTTTTTTGGATTTTCATTTTGCAGTTCACATTCTAACTCTGAGTTGTTGATAAGTCTAATTTGATCATTTTTGTTAGGCTGATTGTCCTTTGGTTTGAACCAACAAGTCGATTCTGAGTGGTAGCGTGTTCCTTTTTCGAGCTTTTCACAAATACTACATTTGTGTTTCTTCTCTGTGTCCAATCTTTGTTTGTTTCTGTTTTGTTTCGCTTCAATATTTCCTTTATAATCCTAGAATACTTTTGCATTTTGTTTGTTTACCAAGTGTTCATTCTTGTTCATCTCACTGAATAGATGAGTAGTTGAAGTCAATGATTCTTTATCAAGCCTGTTCATTATATTTTCTGGCAAGCCTAATACAATCAGGTTTATTAGTGCGTCATTGTCAATTGATTTATTAACTTCTAACAATAATCTTTCTTTTCTTGTGACATATTCTAATAGAGAACCAGCTTGGTATTTGAATGTAAAAGCATATTTGATTTGGGACCAGCCTTTTTTTCATAAGTATCACAAAAGTTTTTTTTCCAAATTCTTCAATCTGAATTGACTGTGAATTTAATTAACATACTACCATACCAATCTAAACATTGTTTTTCAAGTAGATGTTTCAAGGTCTCTATTTTTTTCTCATCCTCTAGAATCTCAAACCTTTCACATTCTTTTTCAAATTCTTCCATCCATTGGCTAGCATTTGGCATTTTTATGGAGAATTTCTAAATTAAAAACTTTTCAATTATTTTGCTTATATTTTGAATCTTTGGTAGGTTACAACATCTTCATGGCTAATAGCCGTAGGGTGTATTTTTTCTTTTAAATACTGGTCACCTAACTGTAAATTTTCACCTTCATCAAGATATATTTTTCTTATTTCATCATCCACTGGTATCCATAAGTTTCGTTTTTGACCTCTCTTTTTCAGCGAATTTTTTACTTTTGTAAATGTACCGGAATTCGCTATGTACGTATGTTTATTTACAGGCTTGAATTCATCTGGGATATGAACACGTCCATCTGGAGTCTCGATTGACGTTATGCAGGTCATATATGATTTTCCATCTGATGATCCTAGTATCGTGAATTGGAACCTTAATTTTTCCATTTTTATTGCCTTGACCAAAAATGTCGTTTTATAAGCTCCTTTGTATGATCAGTAACACAACTGAGTTTCTGTAATTAAAGTTTTATTAAATTTATCATTTACACGTTTTAATTTACATTATTTACACAAATATTACCTGTAATTAAAGAAACGACATTTAATGTCGCTAACCACAATGTCAAGCCAATGTCAGTTCTTAATCACAAGCAATATTTCTTTTGTTTCATAAACAATTCATAAGCACATGTGCCCTCTTTTTAAGCTGAGCTCGGCAATAATTGAATTATTGAAAATTATGGGATTATAATTTCATTACATTTATTTAGAAAAAATTGAACTTAAAGAAATACAGAAATTAAGTATCATCTCGGAAGATAGTTAATAATCGGAGAAACAAAATAATCACTAAAATCCAATATAACGAAAAAAGCGAATTTTGAATCTTGTTTAAGATAATTTAGAGAAAAATTAGAAACTTTTCAAACATTCAAACATGTTAAATAATATTTTATATGTTAATAATCATTGTAAATAAGTTAACTGGAATTGGAATATAAGAGAAATTTACCTTTGAAAGGGTGTCCTATTTATTTATTGAAGAGAGTGAGACAGTAATATATTTAAGCAGGCAAGTCTATATCTAGGGTTAACAGAATCCAGAAATTCAAAAGCAGCGTCATCTTAACCAGAAAACCTGTGTAGTAAAACTGTTTAAAATAGCAGAGCAAAGTGAGTGTGCAAGTAGTCATCAAATACATATTTAAACGATATGAAATCGCTTACTACATAATCCTTTAGAAAGTTGGTAGATTAATAATATCATTAAAGGTTTGTTCGGTAAGCTGCAAGCCTTTTCATAATTAATAATTTTCCTAAAACAGAATTTAAAACATAGTAAATTCATAAAAAAATAAATTAATAGAATTTCAATACTTACCAGTTAAATAGTGTTGTAAACACTTCACACAATTGATAATTCTTATTTAAATAAATAGAGGAAACTCGCATTGGTAATTAGTAAAGATTATTTCATATCTGTTGGAATTAAGATTTGATATCAATTTAGAAAGAAACCGAACCCAAGCCTTCTAGAGGAGGTTTCATATCTCAATTCTTATAACAGCTGGTAACATAAAGAAAGCAACAAAATGTAAAATTGATTTATTTAAGAATACATAAACGATTTAAATAACAAGAGATTGAAGTCTCCATCATAAAGTAGCTAGGGTACGTTTAAAAATATAAGCATTTCATGCTTATATTATTAAAAAGGTGAATTTCTATAATTATCAACAGCAAGGTGTAGTAATAAAACTTTTATAAATTATTTACCACAATACATACATTGGAGTTATGGAAGCAAGATAGAGCAAATATAAATAAACCAAAGACAAAAACAACATTATAAAAATAAAGTTAAAAAACTAGTCTTTTAAATCTTAATCTTTTAAAAGACAACAATCTAAGAAATAATGGTTCTTCAATGAGGTTTCTGAAAAGAATATATTTTTTAAAAGAATATTTTGGTCATTAATCTAGAAATTTACCAATAACGGATTGTAAAGACTGTGGTTTAGCACAACACTATATTTAACGGTGTCTCCTAACCACACATTGTATTTGACTAATTGCCAATACGTATTTCGGTAATGATGTTATCTTTTTCTCGGCATAACACGGTTTTACGCCAAGAAAAAGGTAACATCGTTACCAAAATACGTATTGGCAACTAAAAATTTAGCTTCGTGATATTTGATACCTGATTCTCGTCTGAAAAATACTGAAAGTACCACTGGAATTGCATTTCTAATTTAACCACCTTAGTCTATATAAAGTGTAGTTTTCTACAATTTTCTGGAGCACAATGTCAACAATTGTGAAAAATTGAATAATTGTACTTGAGGCTTAGAATCTGTCAACCGCAAAGTTATCTAACCACTTCAGACAGATAATGTTTAATAAGTATTTTATTATGAGATAACAATAATAACACAAAAAATTACAAATATAACTTTTACATTAATTTATCGATGGTGCTATTGGACAAAGATTACCCATTGTAATAGTATTCGTACTTAATTTTAAAATTCCAGTAAGAAATTTATTTAACATATTTGCATTTTAAACAGAAAACTGAAATACTCTTTGAATGTAAATTTCTTTATTGAATTTCCTAGATTTTGCTTGAGAACTATGTTGACAAGAAACGGTACTGGAGATTGAATTTCAAATATTAATTGGCTTTTATATTGTACTTGGTTTAAACAACATCATGTAAGCCATAAACATTTTATTGTTTTATGCTCAGGTTTTGCTTTGTTTTTCATTCCAAGAAGTATTCAAGAGAAAGTAATTGAATGATCAGTTTAATGGCTATAAATTTGATCTGTAACATTTACTCTTAAGTTTTACCTGATGTGTAAAAAATAAACGACATGTTTCTCATAAACATCTTATCATCTCAAGAATGATGAAGTGTATTAATGAATATATTGTTAAATAACTGATTAGTAATTATAATAAAATGATTATTAATATATAAACCTGTTGTAATTTAATTGCAACAAAATCTATTTTGCTGCTTCCCACGCATTTACCTCCATTGCACTCCCATAAGAATTTGATTGGAACCCCGACACTGCATATATGCGGTAAAGGGGGAATGGATTATGTACAACGTATTGTTATGATATAAAAAAGGTTGTGTGTGTGTGTTTTAGTTTAATCATTCTAGATTATATAAAAAATTAATTAATAAACATCGCATTTGTGCGACAATAAAATTTTATCGTGATAAGCGCTGTACTAGTATACACTTTACAACACTTGATCTTAGATTTATTTAAATTAAAGACCACTATCACTTATGTTTAATAGTAGTAAGGCAAACTGAAAAGTTATGCAACAAACACCACTTACCTTTGTGATGAAAAGAAAATTTGCACCGGCTATGATTTTAAAATCCAAAGACAAGCTCAGGAAAATTGCATGAGAAAATTTCAGGCGGGTCGCTCTTTGACAAAATAATAAAATATTATTCAACCTATACCTGTAAAATTCTGTTAATGGACACAAAACAAAAACACACGTAAAAAGAATGAAAACTGAAAGTTTATGCAAGAGAAACGAAAACAAAGAAAAATTCTTACTATCTAAAATGGATGCAATTAACAAACTTGGAATAATTTAAGTTAATTATTGGTGTCAATTGGATTTACCAAAATAAGAATTAAGAGACAGTCTAATTCTCTTTGCCCTCATTAATTTTTATTTCATCAATCCCCACGATCTTAAATTATAATTAAAAGAAAGAAGCAAAACAAAAAGAAAGTTAAAGTTTGAAAATAAATTTTTAAATTCAAAAGTTTTGGAGCCACTCGAAAATTTTAAACACACTATATTATTTGGCAGTTTTCTGTAATAGTCGGTAAATTTACCTGCTTATTTGTTGTGATGGTGAACACACATTTCTAAAGTGATATTTCCAGTGAAAATTGTATTGTAAATAATTACCATTATTAAATATTGGACATGTTTTCTCCAAGACGTGAGTACATCAAATCAGTTAGTGATTTCCAACAAGTTTCCATTATAGTCTGTTTTAAAATTCCATCCAGAAATAAAGTTCCAATACGTTTTCCAGAAATTTTCTTCTTATAAATAAATAGTCCAAAAACCAAATTAACACTTCACTTTCCTTTTTTTTATAATTCACATTAACTGTTCTTTATTATTATCATTATTTAAAATTATTTAACACTTTTTTAAAAAAATTAAATTTGCATGATATTTATCGTAACTTCACTTTTTGACATTTCATTGACATAAAATATGACACACATAACCTCAACTTTTTAACAAATTATTGCATGATCCCACATGGCTTCTGCTTTGCATGGAAATCAAGAAGAAGATAACCAGGTTTTCGACCTGTTTTTATATTTTTTTCAAAAACAAACACCAAACGTTATGTTTCCACTAACGAAAGTTTATTGAGAAAAGACAGTTCAAGCTGGTGGGGACTGGAGAAATCAGAGTTAGCTTTTCGCCATGACGACTTGTTCCTTTGTTTTAAAATAAATAAGACACACACAAATATATGTCAAATGATTCATTTGCCTACCAAATAAAATATTGTAACAAAACCTTGTTATTGTCACATAAAGAATCTAGAAGAAATAAATACAGTCCATTCTATTGAAGTGTACATAATTGTGGTCCAATCGATCCGAATTTAGAACAAAGATGCATATGGCATAATATGGTTTATGGTTTTGATTGGTACTTATTTGGTAATTGGCGTTTTATGTTGTCGTCTGGGCTGACCAAGAAAAAGTGAGTCGTATCAAATTTGGTTAATGCCTTTCTATTAACTTTTGTCACAAGATAAAGATACAAGTGTATCTATGTTTTAGCAAGAAGCGAAGTCTTGTAGGTATTACATAGATATTTGATAAAGTTGTATTATTTTATTTGTCTAGCAAGAAACGAAGTCTTGCGTTACTTCTGTTTCTCTTTAACGTGTATTTTGTTGGGTTTTTAGCAAGAAACTAAGTCTTGGACGATTTAAGAGAGTTTATAATTTATGTCAAATGCCAAGTTTTGACAATTATTTATGAATTGCTTTCAAGCAGGTTATTATTGAAGGTAATACTATCTCAAGAGTTTTAAGTCAAGTACAAGTGTATTTGAGCTTACTAAAAGTTAGTTAATTGAACGTAGTTGTTTAACTGTGTAAGTATAGTTGACATTATTGTATGGTAGTTTCAATTTAACATTTTTCGCAATGCTTGATAGTGAGCAAGTTGATTTAAGGCCTTTGCTAAGAAAAAGGGGCAGTGTTAAGCATAAGCTTACAAGTTTTATGAATTATATAGATCCTATAAAGCAAGCTTTCGATCAGAAAAAGCAAATTGGTGAAAAAACTGTAAATGAAATAAAAATTAGAATTGAAAGGTTGGCGTTAGTTTTTGACGAGTATGAGGAAGTACAGTCATCTATTGAGTTGAATTGTGAAGAACAAGAGTTAAATGAACATTATAAAGATAGAGATGAGTTTATTTCCCAGCATATTGAATGTTTGGCCAATGCAAAGTTGCTTTTAGAAAAATTTGAACTCAAGAATGATTTGAGTTCAGAGGTGAATGGTGTTCCAAGTACGCGTGTCGGAATAATTCCGAGTACTTTGAACATGAATTTGCCCCTAATTAAGCTAGCAATATTTAATGGTGATTACAAAAATGGCTTAAATATAAAGAAACTTTTGAATCATTAATTCATGAAAATAATTCTCTAAAAGACATTCAAAAGTTCCATTATTTAAGGGCCTCATTGGGAGAGAATGCTATTAAGGTTATTCAAAGCCTAGAAGTTTCTGCTAAAAATTATTTTGAAGCATGGGATCTGCTACGTAAGAGGTTTGATAATTCTCGTTTACTGGTAAATAACCACTTTAAGTCAATTTTCAACTTACGAGTCTTTAATGAAAGAATCAGTTATTGGTTTACGCAACATGATTGATTCCTCAAAAATCAAATCATTTCCTGGAAAATCATTATAGGGATGAAAATGGAAGATTTGTTGTTCGGATTCCTTTAAAGTTTTCTCCTAGCGAAGTGGGTGATACGAAAACATTAGCGATTAAAAGGTTTCTGAGTTTAGAGCGCAAATTTAATAAAAATCCCAAATTTAAGAATAAATATAAAATGGTTATGGACGAATATCGTGAATTAGGTCATATGTCAATTCAGAATAATGAGGTTAAAAATCCTGATGTGGGTTGTTTTCTGCCTCATCATGGAGTCTTTCGTGAGGAAAGCTTAAGTACAAAGCTTAGAGTAGTTTTTGATGGATCAATGGTTACAAACGCAGGAAAATCTGTAAATCAAATTCAGTATAAGGGGCCTTCTATTCAGAATGATATTTTCCGAATTTTAATTCGTTTTCGACAACATCAGGTAGTGGTAACATCAGACATTAATAAAATGTATCGTCAAATCTTGGTTGATCCTCGGGATAGGTGTTTGCAACAGATTCTTTGGCGAAATGATCCTGATGACACATTGTCTACGTTTACTTTAAATACGGTAACCTTTGGAATGTCAAGCTCTCCGTTTTTGGCGATAAGGTGTCTTAAACAGCTTGCAGATGAAAATAGAAATATGTTTCCTATAGCTTCAGATAAAATTGCAAACGATTTTTATGTTGATGATTTGATCACTGGATTTGACAATGAAACGAATGCTATTCAAATTTGCTCTGAAATTTCAAACATTCTGAAGTCCGGTTGTTTTCCATTGCGGAAATGGTCATCAAATGCTGTTAACATATTGACTAGGCTGCAAGATCCTTCTGATCCTCTAAGTGTATTAAATTTCGGAAATGATCAACAGATCAAAACATTAGGCATTCAGTGGGCTAGTTTATCTGACAGCTTGTCATATCACATTGCAGAGGTAGATATGTCAATTCCAGCAACTAAAAGAAATGTTTTATCGAGTATTGTCAAGATATTCGATCCCTTGGGATTAGTGAGGCCTTGTATTGTTTTAATGAAAATATTAATTCAGGACTTGTGGATTCGAAAATTACATTGGGACAATTTAATTCCTATTGATTTAGCAAAAATATGGGATCAGTTTCGAAAGCATTTAATTTCACTTAATCAACTAAGAATCCCAAGATGTGTATTGTCCAAGGATTGTAATGTCATTGAGTTACATGGCTTTTGTGATTCATCCCAGGAGGCATATAGGAAAAAGAAAAAAGAATGGTTGGTTGTTTAACATCAAGCGAGTTAGAACGGGGCATGATTAGTTTAGTGAAAATAGCACAATCTGAATCTTTTAAAAATGAAATATCAGTATTGTCAAAACATGAAAATTTGAAATCTAAACATAGGCTTCTTGCTTTAACGCCGTTCATTGATTCAAATGGTCTAATAAGGGTAGGCGGCCGTTTAAGCAATGCATCAATAAACTATGATAAAAACATCCACTTTTATTGGAAGGAAAACATGTACTTAGTAAGCTTATATTTGAACATGTGCATGTACAACTGCAACATGCCGGCCCTCAGCTATTATTATATTCAGTGCGAGAAAAATATTGGCCAACTAACGGCATGAATGTTGCTAAGTCAGTGGTTCGAAACTGTGTAAGATGTTTTAGATCCAGGCCTCGGTCTACCAATGCAATAATGTCGGATGTACCAGACAGCCGTGTAAATATATCTTCGCCATTTTTAATTTCAGGCGTTGATTATGTTGGTCCATTTTTATTGAAAGACAGGTAAGGTCGAGGTGCTAAGTTATATAAGGCATATATATGTTTGTTTATTTGTTTTTGCAGAAAGGCTGTGCATCTTGAACTTGTGTCAGAGTTAACTACTCATGCATTCCTTGCAACTTTTAGAAGGTTTGCAGCAAGACGGGGAAGACCAGCTCATTTATATTCAGATAACGGCAGTAATTTTGTCGGAGCTAAAAAAGAGTTATCCGGCCTCTTCGACTTTCTATCAAGCTCAAATAATGATCTAGCCGGTAAACTTTCTGATTATCGTACATAATGACATTTTATTCCGCCACATTCTCCTACTTTCGGTGGATTGTGGGAATCTAATATCAAAGGCGTAAAAGGTCATTTAAAGAAGGTAATAAATAATACAACTTTAACCCTCGAGGAATTTGTTACGCTTCTTGTTCAAATAGAGGCCAAGCTTAATTCGCGGCCATTGTTTCCGTTATCCTTTGATCCTAATGATCTTGCACCCCTTACCCATCTCATTTTTTAATTGGGAAGTCCATGATCTTCGCTCCAGACCCTGGCATTAATGAAAGTATACAGCTAAGTCGCCTAACCCGGTTCCAATTAATCCAGAAGATAAACCAAGATTTTTGGAAACGCTGGTCAAAATGTTATCCATCAGCTGCAGCAGCGCAGCAAATAGAGGCAAAAAACTGAAAATATTGCAGTGGATACTCTAGTTCTCTTAAAAGATGACCATCTTCCTCCGTGGAAATGGGTGCTCGGTCGAGTAATCGCGATACATCCTGGTTTGGATAACGTTCTTCGTGTGGTGACAGTTAAGACATTCAAGGGACAATTCAAACTGGCAATTACAAAAATTTGTCCGTTGCCAACTGAAGATAGTGCATGGACTTCTTATAAGTGTATGTGTTACAAGCATAAGTGGTGTTGAACTCAATTGTTCAACGTGGGGGAGTATGGAGAAATCAGAGTTAGCTTTTCGTCACGACGACTTGTTCCTTTGTTTTAAAATAAATAAGACACATACAAATATATGTCAAATGATTTATTTGCCTACCAAATAAAATATTGTAACAAAACCTTGTTTTAGTTTAAGATTTGAACCCATGTCCCTCTAATCTAGAGGCACTATACTACCACTCGACCACGGAGGGCCTCTAAAATTGGAAAGCTAACCATAATCCAAAACAGCGAATGGGAAACATGATTTTTAAAATGCAAAATATAATAATTTAATTGTTTTTTATAATTAAAATATGTATGTAATTAGGAATTCATGTAAAAAGGGCAAAGATAATTAGTCTAAATAAAATACCTAAAGCAAATTGACAAAATACTATAAACCATTAGCAGATGGGGCCGCCGGGCAAATGTCCGGTGGGCCCTTCATTTCGAGTCTTCCTGCACCCTACGCTGTGGTAAAACCATTAACTCATTAGATGATAAATATACAGATAGGTCCAGCTTTCTAGCGTCATGCAATAAACGCACTCGAATTTCAAATATCTTATCTAACGCGTTGGTACTCTTGACTATTTTAGTTGTTTGTTGCGTTTAAAAAATACCAAGGTATATAAGAGAAGTGAGAAATGCGCCTGTATACACATATACTTGAGCCTTGTCGTGAAACAACAGGGAATGAGTGAAATTGGGAACTGCTCGATTTTTAAGTAAGCGATACATGCTAAAGTCAAGCCATGCTCGTGGTTTTCAGGTTGTACGTCATCAGTTAGTATTTATACTTCGATTGGTACATACAAGATTAAATATGGGCGATGTTCAACATTTGCAACGAAATGTTCCGTAAGAAAATATCACTGCTTATGTTTTCATGTTCTTACTTTTCGAAAGATCAGAACATCTTTAAGAAATGGAAAAATGCAATTCAAACGAAATATAAAACATTCATTAACACAAAATCATGTATACGGAAGACACTTTCGTCAAAGATTTAGTAAAAATATGGATAGGTGGTTTTACGGTAATAATAAATTGAAAATGTAAAACTCATATTACGCTATCATTAAAACTTCTACCAATAATATTATAACAATTAATTCTCGAATATTTTAAATAAAAAGCATTAATATGATTGCCATTTTTATGGTTATTATTACTATATATACCGTTAAAGATACACTACCGTAACAGAAACAATTTAACAAACTGCCTTGTGGGCGATGATTAGTATCTCGATACTCCACTCCAAAAAAATATACCTTGGTTAATATTATTTAGACAGAATTAGAGGAGTGTACAGCAGATTTTAAATAAATCTGGGACAGTCAGTATTCCATAGTGTAAATGTTGCTTTTTGCTTTTTCTTTACCTATGAAAATATAATTTAAAGCCTGGTTCACACGTTGTTAAAAACGCAAAAATACACTCAATATTTGTCCAAGATTTTTTTTAAATCAGCTGTACTTCGCAAGTATTCTTAGTGTAAATGGGTTCTGGCATCCATTTAAAGCTTTACAACACAATAATTAGTTATTAACTAACACAAGAATGAAATATCAGATGTTGTTACGTGCTAATTTCGTAGCACCCTGTATAGCTATTCTTTTGTGTTTAGTTGTACAGCGTTTAGGGATTTTCGCATTCTCTCTCCTTGTAGTTGCCATTTTGTTTGGAACTAACTTCCTGTTGATAGCAGAACACTCACTTGGTTTTGTACGTTCGTCGAGCTAGTCCGTTATAAAGAATATTTTAGTAGGCATCGCCGTTTAATTAATCTCTTCCTTTGTGTTGTGAATTGGGAATTGCATTGGTGCAGATCTATGGTTGGTTTTTGGCGTGATTTCCAATTTTATTGGAAACTTTTGGGGCTCCTCTAGTTCTTTTTAGAGGTTATAGGAGCACGTTCTCGTAAGTTTTTACTGTTTTAACTTTTCTATCATTCATTCTCTTATACTTAATTTGTTTGATAGGTTTCGATGTATAATCATCGTTAGCCGCATATGGAGGCTATATAATTATCTCTTAAGGTCACATTACACCGAAGGTATTTATAAAGTGTTTGTTAGGTGTATTCTGGTAATTTGATTCTATTTGTTACAGACCTTTTTCTTTTGGGTTTACCTTTACTCATTTTATAACTTCCTAGTTGTCTTACAATAATTACATACACTTCGTGTATGTGTGGGTTGTTGAAACACCCCTACGTTCGAACTGGGTGGTGGCGTATCTCTTTTGACTGAAAGAAGACACCTGTATCGTGAGTCAGTTATAATATAGCCACTGGTTACATCAAAATTAACGTTTGACAATCTTTATTTTCTGTAATTAAAAATCATTTTGACGGTTTTTCACATAATCGCACATGCATGCATACCAACGATCTTCAGTTGCATCATCATCAGTAATTTCAATAGCATTAACATTAGCTACGGCACGGGAAAGAGCATCAGATACAATATTTTCTTTATCCTTGCGATGAACCACATCAAAATCATATTGTTGGTAACGCACGCATGTGCGACTATGTGAAAAACCGTCCAAATGATTACTCTTCTACACGTTCTAGAAAACAAGAAAGACCAGAGTCTCCATTTGTGAATTGCTAAATAATTAGAACTTCCCTTAGAAGGCTGAAAAGAAGTAATATGTCTTCCTGCATTGGTACTGCAGTAACTGGACATCCGATTCTAGCTATTTTTTAATAGGAAATTTCGGCCTAGGGAAAAACTATGGGTGTGTGTGAGATTGTGCTGCATGTTAGACGGAGGGGACATATGACCTTACATGTTGGTTCCACCATAGTGTACACATAATAAAAATGTAAAATATATAAATGTAAAACCCCGTAAATACGAGGCGCAAGCATAATAATTACTTATCTTCGCGACTGAAGTCGCGAGAAGTAATTCTTGTAGACTTTTACAACTGTTTAGTCTTTTGCTTCGATTTAAAAATGTTTTACATTTTTAAATGTCTGCAGAAGTCGGCACAAAAGAATTCGTGGATCACCTGTCCAGAAACTACGTAGCAAATACTGGTTATTTGTTGTGTTGCAACACACTCGTACGCAAACATATAGTTTCTGACCTAATGATCCAAATTACTACTGAACCTAACGCCGACTCCGATTGTAAAGTAAAGGCGTTATAGTCTATAACGCCCGCTTATAATGCCCTGGTTGTTATGGAGTTGTTTATATAGTTCGTATCACAGGTATAAACAACAAATAATATGCAAGTGAAACATAAAGTACTGTTTTTATGCTTCCGGTCGGTATTTTATATTTTCTCCAGCTCCAGAAACGCATTGTTTCTGACCTAGGTCGGCAAAGAATGCATCTGTTATGGTTATCGATTGAGATCATCGTCTGTGTATCAAACATTTTCAACAATCAAAATTCTACAAATCTTTAAGTTAAAACGGTCATTTTAACATAACTGTAATATAAATAGCTTATTTTAGCATTAAATGTGAATGTAATTGATCTGTTGTACAAGTATGCATTGATTTTTTAAATTTATTTAAAAACAAATACGTTTATTTTATTTAAAAAGAAATTTTTACAGAAGTTAGTACAATCTCATGCATTGCACATCCCGAAGCTGCTTTGTATTACTCGTATTTGCAGAGCTCGGATATTCGCCTCGCCCTACAACCATACGCATTCTTGCAAAAGTGCAATTTATGAGCATAAACAGTAACACAAATAACTATTTATATATTTTTCTGTTTAAATGATCTTTAAAAATTAGCAACTGATAAAATAAATCTCATTTTTCAATGCATGCAAATGAACTTTAGAACGTATGTTTGTTCATCACCATCCACTGATTTATCCAATTCACACTTAACAATAAATTAGTTAGGAGTGTTTATTTATGTATATCATTTCTAGATTTGATTGGAAATACTTCAAATAAAGAATACTCGTCTTGAAGTGAAAAATGACATGTAATAACATTCTTGTGGTTTAACAAGACGTGAATTACCACTGACATGTTAAAAAAAGATGTTTTTAAGGTGCGCCCCAAAAGAAGGAATGCAACAGCTATTTGCAAACTTATTAAAAAAACAATTTTCGAATATGTTTCTCATTTTTTTCCTATAGTTTTTTTCTTACACCTCCAGTGGAACTCATTAAAATCACAAGTTCAGCAAAGCAAAACATGATGTAAAATTATACTTACGTATTTAAGGATATTTAAAAATCTCAAGAGGAAATGATTTAAATTTGACAATAAGATTTTTCAACGAACCACTTCACGTACAACTACTAATTTAAGATTCAAATAAAATTCCGTCTGGTCAAATTGAACGGGTTACCTGAGGTTACTAATGTGTGGGATGAGCGTGGGAAAAAAAGGTTAAATAAAGACGTTCTACAACAAATTGAGCGTCAATAAAACCAACCATTGTTATTTCTTAAATCGTATATAGAAAAACTCAAGTATAGCACCACATTTAAATAACATCGATGCTTGATTATATAGGAGGAAACTGACTAAACAGGAAGTTCATTAGTTATCGATAATTGAGAATCAAACCAAATGTTGAGATAAAATTACCCGCGAACGATACGATATACTGATTCATTCAGAACGAGACAAACGTAAGAAATTATTTCCGGTTTTTCTGTCGCAATTAATTATAATTATGGGAGGTGTTGAAGCATCAGATACAATAAATAAATTGTATACATAATTAGGTTCAAATGAACCTTTATAAGAAATAAATCAATAACAAACGTGAAATACGATCTTCGTTCTCTTTCTTTTAATGAATTCCTTCCATTATAAGTAAATGGGTATTTCACATTTCCTTAAATCCTCTTTAAATAGATGTATTCAGGAGCACAAATAGTTATTTGTTTCATTAGTACAAAAAATGCATGTTCTTGGGACGAATAAGAAAGTTGCCGGAAGACGCGTTGTGGAGGTTCCCAAAAACGCATTTTTTGTACGAATTAAACATACTATTTTTTCTCCAACTGCTCATTTTTAACTAGCAAACTCTGTGAGAGGATTGTTTAGAATAAACAACAAGACGTTAATAGTATATTAAAGTATTAGTTTCATAAGACGCGTTTTTAGCGCACGCGTGAAGAATAAGGTATAAGAAAATACTAAAAAGTTGGTTGTAAAATAATTTTCTTAAGAAATCCGAGTTTAGAAAACGACCCGCGAAGCGGGGAGTTTTTTAACGGACAAGTGCGCTAAAACGTCTTATGAAACTTTATACTATTTTTTATACTTGCGTCGTTATTTCGTTAATTATTAAAAAATAAATTAGTTTTAAATAAGATTTGTTAGTGAAATTTTGTTAAGTACTTTTGACAGTTGGCTACACTGAAAATTCAAACTTCAGCATTTGTTATTTAAATTGTTTTGTGTTTATAAAATTAATTTAGTTTCTGTGACAAGAAGGTAAAATGGTCAGATATTCTCTCCCTCCATCTTATTAAAAAGAATTAACTTATCTTAATTAATCTTAATCTTATTAAAATATTGGAATTTAACCATATTGATAGATTTATAACAACTGCAGAAAATAACCAACATTTAGCTATGAAAGTAAGTAAAATTTTGTGCTAAATACTTTCAATTTTTAATATATTTCAATTATTTAAGCTTGCGTTAATAATGGGATTCTGTGGTTCCTGCCGAAGAGATGAATTGACCAACATGTTATTAGACGATATTGTGGTCAAAGATGATGTATTCACTGTGACTGTAACAAAAACAAAAAATAAAGTTCGAAGAGAATTCTTAATTACAGAGAAACTGTGGATTGATTTAATTAAGCGATATTTGAGCCTAAGGTCTAAGAAAATAAACCACATGCGGTTTTTTATAACCTACCGCAATGGAAAATGTATTTCTACTCCTATCGGTATAAACACCATGCGAAAAGTTCCTTTTATTATTGCCACTTATTTGCATTTAGCCAACCCGAAGCTTTTTACAGGTCATTGCTTTCGACGTTCAAGTGCTTCCCAATTGGCAAACAAAGTTGGCGATTTAATAACTATAAAACGGCATGGAGGTTGGAAGTCTTCAGCTGTGGGTGAAGGCTGTAGTGATGCTTCAGTTAAAAAAAATGGAGGTAGCTGAATTGCTATCTAATAAGCCATGTACTTCCACTTCAACGGCTCAAGTGGTAATTGACCAGTCTTCCACTGCTTTATTTTTACATGAAGAATCAAACACTTTTAGCAGCAACCCAATAACGAGTCAACAAAACATTGTTGAGGGGCAAAATTTACCTTCATTTAAGATTAATGCCCAGGACACTTCTGCTGTTACAATCAAAGTGTATAATAACTGTACTTTTAATACAAAAGATGTATAAAGAATAATTTGTGAATTTACTAAATAATTTTTAATTTAATTTATTTATTTTGTGTATGTTTATTTTATATTTTAAAAGTTTGGCATTTTATCACATAACAACATAACCGCACTTTTAAATATAATAAGTTTGACATTTAAGAACAGCTGTTAGGTGCTACCAACTTTAAAAAACAAAATTTTACTGTTTCCAGTACTCTAATAAATCTCATTAGGACACGCAAATGCGTGTCCTAATGGAGTTCATTAGGACACGCAAGTATAAAAAGTGGCAATTTGAATATTAAGAATTAATATGATTAAGAAATACTCACAAATGTATAATCTCACTCCCATTTCGTCGAGAATTCGAAGAAATTTCGACAGGCGTTGTCTAAGATATATGTGTTTGCCGTTAAATAATTAGAGGTTAGGATTGGTTTTTGTTTTTGCGACGTCGTTTCGACGTTCCGAGCAGCAACTAAAATTTTAATATAAATGTCGAATTCGTTTCTTTATGTCTTTAATTAATTTAATATTTTAATATTGTCATAGAAAAGATAAATGATTATTATTTAAATTACTTCGTATTATTGCTATAAAAGAAAATCTTATAGAGCACCGCGGAAAATAGTTCATACATAACCTCAGACTACTTTTTGTATTGTTCAAAAAGTGACTACTTTTTGTACAATTGCTATGGTAACGAGTAACAGTTCCTAAATGGTCTACTTTTTATACAAAATAATTTTTGATGTTATAGTGTCATATTCGTGCGGTTGGAGAAAAAGGCATATAATTATTATTATTCTATCATAGTTCAGCTGTGACGTCACGATAGTAGCCAAGGGTTGACTAATACCTCATATTAGTGAGAGAAAGCTTTACTTTTTGTCATTCATAGACATTTTTGTAAGTGTTACTTATTCATTATTCTTTTTAGATTGCTTATAATTTGTTTATATTTTTTATCATGACTTAACTCCCCTTGTGTCTGCTTGGCTGACAAAAAATTCAAGAAATAGATGTCAACACCTCTTTTTACGATCTTTTCCCATTCGTTTCGGTTAATTACATTATTGCCTCTTCCCATGTATTTCTCGGTCTACCTCGTTTCCGCACACCCCTCAGCCTTCTTCCATGCAATGTTTTTTACGACTCTCGTATTTTCCATCGTTTTTAAATGACCTAACCATTGCAGTCTCAGTATTTTTACGTTTTCTCTAATTGGTGTTTCTTTATATGTTTTGTATAGTTCAACGTTTGTTCTTCGTTCCCATCCCTATTCCGTATTTTTACCAACTAGTATTCGCCTCTCCCACACTTCTATTTTGTATTGGTCACTTGGTCATTGTATTGAAATCCATGTTTCACTCCCATAAAGCATAGAGGGTTTTTTACAATGTGTTGTAAATCCGGACTTTATATTTTAGAGAGATGTTTTAGATTTTAATAAATTGTTCAAGGTTCCTACACATTTGTTTGTTCTTTCTATCTCTGTGGATTTTTGCACTTGTTATTTAATAAAACACCTAAGTACACAAACTTTTTCACACTATTAAATTTTAGTTCTTCTCCTTGGATTGTTTGGATTCTTAGATCTGGCTGTTTTTGGTCTTCTTGTGCTATATGTATCTTCATAATTTTGTTTTTTTTTTATTTATCACGAGACCATATTCTTTTACTGCTGGTATTAGTCTTATAGTAATTTGTTTTAGTTCTTTTTCGCTATGAGGGCTACGCCATCGGCGTATGCTTGCATTGATGTGAATTTGTGTGTATGGTACCTTCCCCTTTTTATTTTAGTTTCTCTAATGATTTTCTCTAGGACTAGATTTAATAGCAGCGACGAGAGTGGGTCTTAGTCCCGATTTTACGAAGAACTCTTCCGATAGGCTGTTCCTCCCTTTTACGTGGTTATTTGTCGCTTTCATAGTCATCTTGATTTATTAATTTATTTGGTATCTCCAAGTCTGTCATAGCTTTATATAATTTTTTCCTGTTTCTGCTGTCATGCCGAGTGGGGATTTTGGTCGGAAAGATTTTCGAGACGTATTTCTTTAGAGCAGAGCTGACTGAAGATTTTAAAGGACCACTGCTTCTTAAGTGGTCGTTGTCTGAAGAGTAACCGCGATTATCACAATCTTAAATGATCACTGTCTTTAGAGGGATGCTGTTCTCAGGACCTTAAATGCTCAATGTCTTACGAATAACCACTATTAACAGGATCTTAAATGATCAATGTCTTTAGAGGGACACTGTTCTTATGTCTTATAAACGTTACGAGTAATACAAGAGTACATAAAATCTTTAACATAAACATTGTAGGAAAATTGTGAACTGATTATTCGGTCTGAAACTAGTTAGAAATTAATTTTATTTAGAACTATTAAATATGGGAATTGTTTAAAATCTTCAAATCATAATTGTTTTTGAAGCAATATCAAAAAAAAACATTTAAAGAACTTAGGACACCAACGAATATTCAAAGCATTTCGTAACAATACATTTTTATTTGAAAATTGCCATAATTATTGTATTAGAAGTTTATTTGTTTAACAGTTTTATAACTAACTAGTTATAAAACCGTTATTGGTGTTACATTAGCTATTTTGTTGAATAACTACATCAAATCAGAAAAAAACATCTTGTATCATTTATTTCATTATGTTTTATAGGTCGCTCAGTACCATAATTTTTATTAGTCAAACATTTAAGGTAAGATTTATGTTATAGTGTACGCTGTTGTGAAAAGCTCTTGCATTATTTTTCATAGTATATAAGGGTATTTACATGTGCATCTTCAGTACAGAAGTTATGTTTCAGAAAATAATTATTGTCTAATTTTAAACTGTGCGAATAAAACTTTTCTTTTGCACAAATTTAGCGTTGTTATTTCATATAGCATTCTAATTATTTTTACAACAAAATCAGAAATATTAAGATATTTATTGCGTAAAAGATTGCGTTCTTGCGCTTAAATTCCATGAGTTCATCTTTACGGCGACTATCATGACGTCACAAATCCTTTAGTTAACTCTGCCTCTATGGTTCACATAGTTAGCCTTTCTGTCTCTTGCGCCACTTTCCCAATTATCTGCTCCTAATTGTTGCAGCTACGAAGTCGGTTAATTGAGCAAATTATCAGTATTTCTTCTACTGATTAACATGACGACAACAAAAAATTGAAGGTCGCGTTTTCGATTTATTCAATGAGTGAAAAATATCAAAAGTGTTCGATAACTTCTTTATTTTTTTAAAGAGGTAATGAAGATACATTTTTGTATTTACAATGTCGCTGTTCATCTATTTCTACAGAAATATACAGGAAGTTGCAATAAAAAAATTACTTGTGAAAATACCCAAAAACGCGACGTTTAATGTTTTTTTTGTTTTCGCCATGTTAATAAACAGAAGAAATACTGCTAATTTGCTGCTTCGACCGACTGCGTAGCTCCAATAATAACGAAGATGACAATGACGCGCCGATAACTGCGAACAGCCTGTATACTGTGTTGATTATGAAACTCCAGATCAGAAGGTTGCGCGTTCAGATCACCACATGCAGTGGTGATTACTTTACTACAATAATAAAAAACTTTTTAAGTATTTATGAGACCTTTATTTTCTTATGGTTTGTAGGTGTTAAGTCAATGTGTTGATTATGAAAGTTATTAAGATTCTTTATTTTATTTACTTATCGTTGCCTTGGAAATGACCGCTATCCAGGGTAAGCTACATATAATCATATCCATCAAGGGCAGTCGATCAAGCAGACATCTTAATCGATCGAAGAATGAAAGCATGAATCGAGCGAAGAGAAAACAGTTGAGATTCGAATAATTTCATGTGTCAAATGGTACGGTGCACAAAGGCACACTATGGGAGCAATATTGCACAATTTTAACAATTACTATCTTTTTACGATCAAGGATATTAAACTTGTATATGGTGATAAAATGATCTTTACATGTGCATAGTTGAACACAGTAATGGTTAAGAAAGTTAATACGAGCAATTTATACTTTGAGAAATATCACGGATATTTCTTTAAAAAGGCACTAGAATCTATCCTTGTGCAAATTATTCGGCCATCTTAAAAAAACCACAGTTTATGGAATTATGGTGAGGACACGTGAAGCAAACCCAAATCACCAAGTTTTTGATATATATTTGCGAAGAAAATGTCATAAATTGACAAACGCCACTCTATTAAAAATTTGTGTTGGAATCGTTATAATATAAATATGTCAAATATGGAGGTTTTTAAAGATTTGAAACTGACAAAAGAGTTCGCTTTGAGATTCTAAAGTTATGGTAAAAGTTGAAGCACATGTTGTAATCTTATTCCTGCCTTAACGGCCTATGCCGTTTGAGGAATAAATAGCACTTCAGTTTTTCTTATCTTCTTTCGTTTTTGAACTATTTCTGATGGACACTTTTTAAACTAACTAACTAATCTGCATACATACATTATCTTAGTGAAATAGAGCGTCTTCTAAAAGTTTATTTTAGAGCCATGAGGAAAGCTTAACTTGAACTTTAGAAGTTCAACTAAAGCCAATCATAGCAAGCATTCATGAACTTAGACTTTTTTGCATGTAACCTTGTTCTCAAAACTCCGTATTGATCGCCTAAAGTAAGGTAGGTTTTAAAGCAGGTTCTGAGTCACTAAAATGTTGAATTTTTAGAAAACTTCTATACAACAGTTTTAAGAATGTGGCATGATTGTTGCTTCTCAATATATCTATCGATCGTTACGTCTCACGAAAGTATTTGAAAAATTTAGTGTATGTATTCTAACTGTTTGGGGAGTTAGGGAGTGTATACTTAATTTATAAAAACATGCGCGTTTTGTACAGCCTCTTTCATGTTTCCAAGACAAAAAGCTTCAGATTCGTTCAGTTAGATTTGTTATAACTAGACTCCTACAATTCTTTGTTATACAACCTTACATGTTTCTCTTCTGGGGATATATAGAGATGTAGCTTCGTAAAATAGTTCAGGATTCTAAGCAAGGATTCTTTTTTCATACTTGTTACTAATTTAGAAATCCATAGGAGGATGGAGACTGAAAATTTAGGCCATTTACAACGTACCCGCTAGATTCAGTGTTGCAGTAACTCTGCTTTAATATAATGAGAATTCTAGGGTTTAGTGCATTATTCTTTAAACAGATAATGGAAATAAAAGAAAGTTTCCAGCTTTACTAACATTACATTACTGAAGTCAGGTATAAATTTTTGTATAATTAATAAATTAAATAATTAGGTAGAATTATAGGGTCTTTTATAGTGTGTCCCCCCAAAATAGCCATGCTGCATCGAGTCCGTCTTATCGAAAATGACCCCTGAGTGTAGTTCGATTTCAAGATTATGTAACAAAGACGGAACGTCACTGTCTATTGCACATCTTTAAATGCATCCTAAATCCAACCTTCAAAACTGAAAAAGCTAGTAAACGATTACCAACATTGAATACGATTTTAGCACTTACTTTTATCATGAGTAAATGTTACAATCGATGTTACCAATGGTCAGCGATTCACAAACTTCATTATTTTTAAACCGAACACATTTATTAACAATAACCACGTTGGATTTTAATTTTTGTTTCCGAAATATTTATAGAATGTTATTCATAAATATTATTAACAAGTCCTTTGAGATATTGTTAATTTTCAGTTTAAGGTGACATCATTAAATAGCCATTGAAATCAATTTAATCATTTTCTCATCATTCTAATCATTTAATAAATTTCTATGTTTTAATTGATACAGAATTTTGTTCTTTCCAGTTACTTATTAAACTAACTGTTTTCGGCTTTTCTTTTACTAGGTTATCCAATAAGTTCATGTCCATAAGAATCGAACTTCGTAGCCTAATTTGTTCTGAACTTTTTTACATTAATGTAGTCGATTGCGATAACAATAGAACGAACTGTTCCTTCCAATCGTTTAACGTTTTGCTTAATACGAATTTACTTGTTTCTACAGTAACATTAGTTAGTTAACACAGTTAGTAACCGTGACAAAAGAAATAGTAGCAATTAAAACTCTTTTACGTCGTAAAAGCTATAGTTGATCAAACTAACGATATTGAAGGGGATGGTGGTGTCCACAGAAATACTTCAGCAATTTCATTTTAAGAGTTTCATCAGGGACACAGGTTGACTGATGAATGAACGCACGGTAGAAATGGAATAAAAATTCCTGCGACAAGCATTCATTAATGTTGCATTTGAGAATTATCGGCAAGAATTGGTCCCTAAAAATCCACAGTTGGTCGACACTTGAGGAATTTCACGTAAATTCGAATTTCAAAAAGCAAAGCAAGATGTATCATCCCATTTAAAATTCCGAAGTTACCTCGCACCCCTTAAAAATGGGAGTGGGGCGTTTTCTTTTATAATCTATTTATTATATATTTAGTTTATTATTTATTACAAATTAATAGGGATCGCAACTAGGAAACGAATGGTTATTGTGATCCAAAATGTCAATAAAAATAAGACACATCACAACTTCAAACTTCATCCTCAAACTAAGGAAACTAATCTCTAAATAGTCCTAACCCCTATTTGTTCTGGTTCCCCATTGGTGAACCTTACTTATCAATCGCAAATTTTGAGAAAACTTTTTAGCATCTACTGTTTAATATTGCCTTTGATTACGAAGAAATATGAAGAATGCATATTTTATAATACAGCACGTTCATCCTGCAGGCTAATTTATAAAGATAAAAATAGCAAAAGCACTGTCCATAAGCTGCTTACATTTTACTGTTATATGCCAGGAGGAATGAAACCATAGAGAATATCACAGATAGACAAGGTAGATAACATTCAACCGATAACCTTTTGCAGATATGTTTACTGGATGCTTTTTACAACAATTTTTTTTCTATCATTCGTGCAACTGGCTATCAAATGATAAATCGCTTTCATAGTTTCAGTCAGTTGCTCACCTATAATCATTCATACATGTCCTGCATGATTTGATGTAAACACTCGTGTGGTTGAAAAACTGACCATTTAATAGCACATCATGATAGTTAAATTAACTTAAAGTATTTGTCGAATCTTCAAGCTTTCGGTTTCTTTCTGAGCAGTGTCTGCTTAATTTTTGTTGATTTAATTTCATATATTCCTAGATAATCACAGCAATTGCTATCGCTTCCTTCAGTTTCTTTTATCCATAGATATCAATCTAGAATGTTCAGTAAAAACTAATTCACCGTATCCTAAAGCTCGCGAAAACTTTTCCTTTTTCTTCAGGTTACATAAATAAATGAGGTAGCGGTAAAAGTGATATCGCGTGCATAGGAAGGAAAACACGGTAAAGGAAAGAAAGTAAAATTATGGTGTAAGTTTAAACTTACATAGAGCAAATAAACTATCTGAAGCGTAGAAGATTCATAGACCCTTTGTACGCACAATAGGTTTCTCGTGAATAATAAAGTATATAAATAGTAATTACTATTCACGGTTGCGTATTTACAGCTAAAATAAAACTTGTGGTCGTGTTAAAGAAGGCATTCATTAAAATGTACGGTATGTGCGTGTGCGCTTAGCAGTACAATAAAGTAAGTAATGTTCATAGCTCTGCTGTTATAGGTTAACATTCTTTGTGTTACTATTTTTATTTGATCTTTGTATTGTGGTTTTATGTCATATTAAATGTTTATGATTTCCATTTGTTTTCTGAAGCATTATTTAAACCTGTATTGATATACATAATGATGTTTTAAGAGTTCTTTTCAGAAAGACCTTTTACTTTCATTTCTTTTCTTAATTCATGTGTGGTACTTGCCTATACCAACACCAATGATTACTAAGTATTGCTGCTTCATTCAGCTACCTACTGATTAAAGCATTAAATTTCAATGATCGCATTACAAAGGAACAGAAATCAATGAGAAGCATATGAAAACCTCAATGGAAGAAGGAAGAATGAAGAGAGAATTGATTTCATGTAAAATGTGTTTTGAATCTGAAAACTACAAACTTCCATAGACTTGTTTGAGCTGTGCAGTTTTTGTTAGCACTGAGAGTGAGAACTCTATCGAGCATTTCACAGCAAGCAGTTAGAAAGTTGTAAAAAGTCCATCATTGTAATAATTTGGAGGATGTGTCTGAAGCCGCGTTACGCTTTTCCTAGAGGCCTTGTTACAATAGATGTTTACCATTGCTAAAAACTTTAAATCTTAGACATAAACTTTGCCATAAACACACACAGTCGAGCGCGTGCTTGCACACGCAGACATAGTCTTCAGTTATTTCAATAATGAATTCTATAACCAACTGCTGATAAACGCTTAATAAATAAAAAAACGCTATCCGTGACTCTATACTGTAACAGTTCGTAGTAAACCGATTTAATTATGTACAAATGTACATAAACAGAATATACCCTTATTTTGATGTCCGTTTCAGGGTATTTATAAAACCAAGTAACTTCAATTGTTACAATTTGGATATATTTTTATAGATTGAAACGTAATTAAAAACAAGGTCCCGCGATTAGGCGCCAATTAAAACGTAATATTTTACAACACAAAATATTTAATACTTACTGTACAACTCATAAATGCTCCAGCTGCTCAAGACATCTCTTTAACAAATTTAAGTTCAGGACGCGGGTATTGTTTCCATAGCTCACAGATTATAAAAAAGAGGGAATAAGGCTAGTTATAGTCAAAAATAAGTATATTTGGGCGCCATCTGTTTAGGAAAGTCCGGGGATTATGTAAAAAATAATAATAATATGATAATCGTAAACAAAAACCGGTATCAAATCTATTAAATTTAATTCAATTATTAGTCATGTTCGGTTAAGTCAAAAATCAAATTAATTGAAATATATTTAAAGATATATTTAATTCCTAAATATATGGTCCAATGTTATCTAGTGTGATTGGATTCAAAAATAGATTTATTTATAAACGAAATAAAAATAAATGTCAAAGATAAAAAGTTTTCATTTAAGATATAAATGTAGATTTTTAAATTATAATTCGAATTCCTAACGGCGGGAAAAATATATGCACATACAGGTAGAAATCAAAATTAATACATAAATAATTATACAATTTACTCAAACTTTAACAAAATAGTATCCTTCAGTTCACTGTACATTGATCGAATTATTTGATTCGGTAACACCTAACAAAATTATTAACATTTAGTGCTTTTTTGTTCACATTAAAACACTAAATACTAAAATTAATAGCTTGATGAAGCTGCAAAATCTGGAAAACACCTCGATTACTTATACCGCTTCTTACTTCAGACCAAAGAATTAAATTCACAATAATATTATTAATCTCTGGAAATTATTAAAAGAACTGGAATACGGTAACAAAATACTTATTACACTTTAGTTATAACTCTTTAAGTTGTACGAAACTAACTATTAAATTTCGGTACGGTATTTATAATAACAATTCTAATTAAATCAAATTGGATTTCTGCATTTTTCGCAACTAAACACGTTACTGTATTTGCAAAGTGCTATCGGAAAAACAACCACTGTACGTATACGATAAGAGACGGAAGAGCTCCGCGCTCTATTAGTGTTTATTGCGGAGTTCTGTTCAAATTGAAAAATATTTTGGCCATCGTGTGGTTTTGGGAAGGGCAAATTTTTAAATGAACCAGTAAAAGAAATGGTGGTATTCTCCTAAGCCAATGAGGGATAATTACGTCACATTGTTCCAGAACATTTCCAACGAAAACTTTCGGGGATTCCCCTTTGAATTTATACATTGCCCAAAGCACAATATATTTGCAGGTGGCTGTCTAGAGAATTTTATTCTAGAAGATTCTGTTTGTCGGTATTTTGTTTACTAGAAAATATTTCAACCCCCAATGTGTTTTAAAGCTGTAAATTCGAAGTTCAATGCATTTTAACCATAAGAAAACTTTTGTTATAGCGAATATTATATTTTAGCCCTATATAAATACGATATAAATAAAAATTAGTAAAAAGTTACACAGTAGTATCTGTTATTACTGTGAAACTTTTTACTAATCTTTATTTATTTCATGATTATGGAGTTCCACAAAGTAAGGCTGGAAACAATAAACTATATAAATACAATATTGAAAACAACTTTATTCTAGAACATTCTATTCCACAAGAACAATTCTTATTGTCCCTCAGAACATGAAATAATAAAACATTAACACTTGCAAAGATGGTACTTTTTTAAAGCGAAAACTGCAGATTTTTCTAGAGACAAATTTTATTAGTCTGGGAAGATTTTTTGAAAGTAACCTTTGATATTTAGTAGGACTCATATTTATGCAGAATACCAACAGTAATTTTAAATCAAGAAAAATATACAACAATATGCAGCACCGCATTAAGAATTTTTATCAATTATGCAAACAAAATTGCATTTTTCGGAAGTTGAAAAAACGAACCGTTACAAGATATCCATTTTTCTTCTATATCTTATGATCCATACATGGACCATGCCATAACCAATGAAGGAAAGTACATCTTCTAATCTTTCAATTACAAGTTCCTGGTTAGTTACAAATTTTATTTTCTTTCAAACTAATTAATAAAATTATAAGTTTCAATACCATGGTTTTCCAAATTTAAATATCCGAATTCGATTTAATAATTAAGAATGTGTTGTTTTATGTTTTTTATTTAATTAAGTTAATTTTATGTTTATCACTTGATTAAAGCAGTTTTGTTTGATAAACACGTATTGTTTCTTTAAAACTTTAAAGAGATCTAAAAGAACTTTACATGTCTATTCTTCAAGGTTGAATTCCCTTCACTACTGCTCAAGGCAGAATGACTTTAACTTGCACCTACAACTATCACTTCTACAAAAAATTATTATTTAGCCTACTGTACACATAATGATCATAAAACGTACTATACATACATGGCACTGAACTATAAATGACCAAATATATTACATACCCTATTGTAAAAACTAAACGATCATTATTTCCATACAAAATTATAAAGTCATATAATATTAGTCAAAATAATAGATTTAGGAGTAAGAGCTCGTACCTTAGCTTTAGCTTTTAACGCCTAACGGAAAACACTTTTATATATAAAAACAAATTTAAAAATATCAAATAAGTACATTATTTAACAAATAAATATCAACACACTTACCTACATTATTAGATTACCTACTATTTCATATAAATGTGACTCATGTTAGATTTATAACTTCTTACAGAAGTTCAGTTTTTAAATAAATATCAGATGGATATTTATTTAAGTAAATAAAGCAAGATAAAAAATGTTTTAACAATTTTAAATAAATAATAATTAAAACTCGAATTAACCTATGATTAAACCCTTTATAATTAAACACCTACATATAAACGATTTTAGCTAAATAATGATTTGCTTAACTTGATGTTAAAACGTATTTTAACAAACATAATTATAAGATGATATCATGATTATCATGAAAAATGATTATCTTGTAAAATTTACAATTTGAGAATGCTATCCACAGCATTTATCCCCTCCTCTGTGAAATAAAATTTTTAGCAATTTTACTTTTAAATAGTAGGTTTCATTAAACCCAAACTATCATAAAGTATGAAATAAATAAAGATTATTAAAAGTTTCACAGTTTTATTAAAATACAACCTGACAATATTGTTTCGACATTTTATTTTTTTATCGACAATTTCTTAACAAAGGTTTCAAATTTTGTCCTTTTCCAAAATTTACCAACAAAATTAAAGAAATTTTGGCCGTTGAATGCGAAACTATACTTAAGAAAGATCATAATAACTATGCAAAATTCCAAATTTCGAATTTGTTAAAAGAGATGTCTTTGAAACAGGACAAAATGTACAACACATCTAACATATCACTTCTTCAATCTATAAAACACAAAATCACAGAGAACAATCTAATTTCTGTTAAAGCAGATAAGGGTAACACTTTGGTAATTCTTTCAAAAGATATTTACATACAAAAAGTTAATGAATTTATTAATAAAGAAAATTTAGAAACTTTAAACAAAAACCCAACCACAAAATTCCAAAAATAAATAAAACAAGGTTTAGAAAACCTTGAAAAAGAGAATTAGAAAAGCAACAAATCATTAATAAAAACCCACAACCACCTAAACTATATGGACTGGTCAAAACACATAAACCGAATATGCCAATAAGGCCAGTTGTATCATACATCAATGCACCTAATCACATTTTATCCAAAAAACTGAACCAGATTATTAACACGATAGGTTACAAATCGAAATACTCTGTTAGAAATTCATTAGAATTAGTAGATAAGCTGCAAAACATACATCTTCCACCACATTCAAAACTTGTTGGTTTTGATATTTGCAACATGTTCTCCAGAATACCCCCATAAGAATGTATTCCTTTATTAGATAGTTTCTTGATCAATAGTAATATAGAATTAGTTAAAAGGTTAGAGTTAATTCAATTATTTGACCTTTGTATAAGTCAAAATTATTTCACTTTTAATAACATAATTTATTTACAAAAAGATGGTTTACCTATGGGTAATTCTCTAAGTCCTCTATTAGCTAACATATTTATGGACAAGTTCGAAGATCGAATATTTGAATTAAACCTCTCTAAACACATTATCTTCTGGTTTCGTTATGTTGATGACATTTTAGCTTGTTTTGACAGTTCTTTTGAGGTTATCAATGAATTTTTAATTCTTATTAACAGTATTCACCCCAACATAAATTTTACACTAGAAACAAAACAAAACAGAGCTATAAACTTTCTAGACTTAAATATCAAGATTAACGCAGACAATCTATTAGAATTTTCCATATACAGAATACCAGACAGACATAACAATACCAAATGAATCTTGTCACCATAATACACATAAAATAGCAGCCTACAGATCATTAGTACACAGAGCTTTAACTATTCCACTGACAAAATCAGATTTTAGCAAAGAGATATCAACCATTAAACAACTAGCACATGCAAATCATTACAATCCGAACATGATTGACACTTTAATTAAACAAAAAGATTATAGGTTAGCTATCAAAAGAATATATCCCATCGACAATCAAACAGAAGAGGCAGATTACATATCTATATCATATTTTGGAAAAATATCAGAAAAAATTGCACATATACTAAGAAAAACCAACAATATAAAATAACATTTAAAACCAACACTAACACTTTTTCATTTTTATTTAATGCTAAAGACAGAACACATGATATCATGAAATCGGGCATTTACCGTTTAAATTGTTCTTTTTGTAGTTCGGTATATATTGGGCAAACACTTCGAAATTTTGACATAAGATATAAAGAATACGTACGCCATTACAAAAATAAACATCCTGAAAAATCTAATTACGCCAAACACCTTTTAGAACAAGATCACACAATGACTCCTCAAAATAATATTAAATTCCTACATTTTTGTAATAACAAACGCAAATTAGACATTTTAGAAGCCTTTGAGATATACAAACACAAACTCAGGGTACCTTTAATGAATGAACAACTTGAGCTCAGTAATTCTCCGTTACTGGAAGTATTAGATATTTAATTCTGATTATTATTATTATTTTATCTAGTTACCTATTTTTGTATCTACCTTAGCGACGTGTTTGTTTATAATTATATTACCTTTGATAATGACAGCATAGCTGTCGAAACAATATTGTCAGGTTGTATTTTAAAAAAACTGTGAAACTTTTAATAATCTTTATTTATTTCATGATTATGGAGTTTCACAAAGTAAGGCTGGAAACAATAAACAATATCATAAAGTAACCAACTAAACTATCCTAATCTATGTCGAGCATCTGAGGATTCTCAAAAACCGAAGTAAAAAGATGATAATTAAGATAAAATTAATCTTATCCCAAATATACTCTCAAATAAATTAAATAAATCAGTTTTCATAGTGTAATATTTCTAGTTAGTCATAACTAATCGTTGAAATTTCATATCAATAATCTTATTTTCTTCAATATAATCTTTGTATACAATTTGTATATGAATATCATTCTACTCGGGATTGTTCATTGCAATCTAATAATTCTTATTTTTCAACACTCTAAATATTTGTAAAGCTCACTCTAATCTTAAAATACTCTTCGTTTATTTAGGTTTTATCTTATCATTTAATAATTAATAAAATTAATTTATTTCTTAATCCTTTTCTTCTGTTTAACTTTCCAAAGAAATTTATAATTTCCATATTCATTTTTAATAATAAATATATTTAATCTAAGCATAATTTCCTAATTGATCATTCATAATGGATTTAACATAGTTAGAACTATTATTAAAAAGTTATGATAATATATAATAATATATAAATAAATGACATTGATGGAATAACTAGAAGGAAAAAATATCTACTACGCTACAGAAGGCAAAATATGATAACTTTATTAAATAATCGCAAGTAAAGACAAATACTAATTAAGAAAGTAAGTTTACCAATTCATTTCAAAATCTCACTATCTCGTCGAATATACAATTTATTGGTCGTGTTGGAACATTGACAAATGGTGAACTACTTCAAAATGCACATTATTGAAGCACTCCTGTAACGTTATTAACTATCAGCAACGTAACTTTTGACAGTGACATCATTTCTGAATATTTCATTGAGTACAATTATATAAAAACTGAATTAAAAGAAATCGCCGCTTCTCATTACCAGTGGCGTGCGGTCCATGGAAGCAATGCTTCCCTTAAGAGTTTATTAAAAATAAAAACCAATGCTAACAAAAATATTTTTATAAAATTGTGGTTACCGTTTATTTAAATTTGTATTATATAATCAACTTAATTTTCAATATCAATTCCGTACAGCAAAAAGCATAATTAAGAGTATTATTTTAAATTAGGCTCGTTAAACTTGAGCGGAAAGGTAATACCGATACAAATGTGTTACATACAATGCATATAAGCACTGATTTCGTTGCTTACTGCTCTTCCCTTCGCCGAGTCCATGCCATCGTTAGCGGGCAAGGTCATACGGTTGACATCGTATAAGATTGTTATTTTTAATGTGCTACGTGCCCAAATGTTTATTATTTATTATAATTTGGCTATTTGTTCGATTTTAGTGTTTGTTAAATGTTACTTAAGTAATGTAATTCTGTGAATGAGATTGTATTTTGAAACATTTTATTATTTCAATTTATATACCTAACTGAAGCTTTTTTAAAGACAAATAATTCTATTTAGTTTTCTCTGTATATGCAAATTTAAAATTGCTTTATCGGCATTGCTGCAAATTAAGCTGCTTCGGTGGAAGGTTCGAGTACTTCCCATACATCCGAATCGCGGCGGTTTCGTTCAGTTTGTAATATAAAGAATTTTCTGTATATAGTTTCGAAGAGAAATTAGAAATTGTAGATAAACTTTTAGATTTTTTCTTTGGTTCTTAAGTTATCAAATTTATTTCGTCTAAAAACAAATTTAAAAATATATTATAAATCTTATATGTAAATCACAAAAATAAAAAACAATAAACATTAAAAATTAACAAAGGTACGTACCATAGACGGCTCATTATTGTACTATATTGTAATATTATTAATTATTTTGATTTTTTCATATCTGTTTTTATTGGTTGAACAATAGGATGATTAGTTTTGTCGTTTTGACTAGCAAGGAAGGAATAGTTAAGGTTTATTTTGTGAGAATGTTATCATTTGTAAAAATTCAAGGTAGGAGGAAATAAGTATTGATGGACTGAAGTAGTGGTTATTTTATAAGTATTACAGAAATTGACAGAGAATCAACAATTCAACAAATATAGTTCAAGAAAAAACGATTAATTATTAGAAATTGCTGAAAAATGCAGATCAAAACCAGAACTTTAACATTTAACAACAAAGATTAAAACCTGCAATATATATTTTGCTAAAAAAATAACCGGAAAATCGAGTTGCATTATAAATAAATAGTAGTACTTTTTCAAAATAAAGAATAATAGTCAACAAATTCCATAAGTATAAAGTGTAGAAGGTCTTCTTTGAAAAACTTTTAAGCTTTATTAATTATAACACTGTTTTTTATATTGTACCTAGATATATTAAAATCAAAATCGTGGTTGCTTCCCCAGCCTAAATTCTCACCGCACGCCACTGCTCATTACTCATAAAGATTGTGAGCGTTATACATATATATTTAAAACCACAAGACCACCTCTATGTCTCAACCATCATAACGTATAGTTAGCGGATTCCGACTATGTACTGCGGTAGGAGTAGTTGGGATTTCAGTAAAAATTTTATTTTCCTTTAAAAACACTACACGATTCCAAACGAGTGCGTCTTCTGTTCAAATAATTTCATTTTATAGTGTTAGAAGATTTGTTACATAAAGCAATCTTTTACTATTTAATTCAAAATAAATAAATGCAGCAAATATCCATTTATAGATATACTATTATAAGTTGGTATCCCATCACGTCCTCACTATTTTATAACAGTTTACTCTACCTTTTTTGAATAATAATTGAGGTCGCACAAGCAACTGTGCTTTGTTTATGTAATTAATACGATTACTACACATGACGTTTTTGAATACAATAATTGTGGGTTTATTGTTTAAAATTTATCACTTTATAACATTGATGATGCAGCCGATTACAAATAAATCTAGGACAGCCAGTATTCCATACAGTAGTGTAAATGTCGCTTTTTCTTTTTCTTGATGTTTAGTTAATTTTATGTAGTTGCCTATGAAAATATAATTTAAAGCTTAGTTCACACGTTGTTAGAAACGCAAAAACTACTCTCAAGATTTGTCCTAGATTTATTTGATATCAGCTGTACTTTGTTATTGTAGCCATGGCCATGTAGCTTTTGATTTATGTCTCAATCTCTCAGCTACTAAATAAGAGGTATGGTATGGATTGTTCTTTTTATTTCTTCTTCTTCTTCTTTTCTATGAAAATAGTAGATTGTTTTACAAGTTAAGAAAAGTGAGATTTTTTCCAGCGAGTGTAAATGCTTAATTCTCGAGCAAGAGAAGTCACAGTTTCTTCCAATATTATTGAAATCGATTAAACTATTGCTGTTAAAAGTTAAGTTGTTCAAAGCTACTAATAAAATAATAATTCAAATTTTCAGAAATTTCTTTTGGACCGTCAATTTGTTTTTGTGATGTTAATACCTTTCCAGCTGATTGAGTGGACTTTGATTTCTTCGTAACCGATTTACTATGCCCAGTCCACTGCCCTTGCATTCCATTACAGTTTAGTATCTGGTGTACAATGATGCATCCAGGTCTCATCCATGGTCACAAATTGTTTCTTGAAATTCGTTCCTCCTCTTAAACACTTCCAAATAATAGCTTGAAGTTTGTGATCGAATGCATTTCTGCGTCGGATTGAGCAAATTGGATGACATGGACTTTATCAACAATTTCTGGCGTGGTTGTCGGTTTCCGACGTCCTGAATGTGGTTCATCATTTGTGTTTATGCGGTCGCGTTTGAATTCTGAAACTTAAAAACTCACGATGGAAAATGAAGATGACGAATCCCCAAGAACAGTATACAACCTGGATTAATTTCTGTTGCGGTTCTTTCTTCCAAATAAAAAAATTTATGAGCACCGATGAAAGATTGATTATAATTGACTTATAATATGAAAACGAACAAAGTTGTTTGATTTGAATGCTATTAGAAATCCGGATTAACGGATCGATTGGATACGAACAGTCAATTTACGGGTTGTTAATCCAACTACATACAGCTATTTGGAAAAAGTAACCTCTTAGTGATGATTCCGGAAACTTATCAGTCTATCCTCGTACGAATACTTTTAAAGTATATACGATATAATAGGTATAGTGTCCCTGAATACGCGACTTTTCTTTTAAACCATTATGCGGATATTGAAATCTGTAAATATTATATACCTATGATGCAATTTGATTTAAAAATTGTGCACGTTAAGCCAGCAAAGAATAATATGCACAAAATTAAATAATGTAGTTGGTTCATTTTGTTTTCATTTTATTACTTACAAGGAAGCAATCCATGGCTTCTCTTAGACTTTTGATAGAATTGTTTAAAGGAGTTGCGAGTCCACCGACGAGGAAGTGTAACTGTACATCCTCGCGATTATATTAATACAGACAGCTATTATAGTTGATTTCTTGTTAAACTTTATGTCGCAAACTGTTGCCTAAACATTAAGCTAATTAAAATTGAGTACTAACTACACACATATACTACACAAATATACTACTTTATTTTTTGCACTATCCAAAGGTTTCCCAGCCAACAAATTCCACATACTTTAATACGCGTGATGTAATTCCAGAGTAACGCGGACTTCGGAAATAAGCCAAAGCTATGTAAAACTTGTAAATATTTTTTGAAAATGTACGTTAAATATTTACAAAATATGAAAATTTAAGTGTAAATGTTTGCTCAAAATGAAACCTAGTGAATATTTCTAATCATGCTAAATTTTATGTTAAGTTTTGGATGTAGTATAATATATTTCAAAATAATAATTTTCTAAGACAAAAAAACAACTTTTACAACAATTAATTGCTTTTTTAGGAACTTCATTTACATGTTTTGACACGATAATGGGTTTCCGCGTAACGTAAGTATGCCTTGTATTTTGGTATTTTGTAGAAAATACTTTCATAAGATTCCTAACAAAATAATTTGAAATATTCAAACCTCATTGGTTTATTCCGCAAAATTTAAAATTTAAGATTTTAAAAGTTTTAAATAAATCTGCGAATATGTTTTTCCCTCAGTTTTTATATTTTACCTCAAACTTGATTTATTAGTATAAAAAAAGTCGTCCCTTAGACTTTTTTGAGCATTGATTCACGTTATATATTGCTGATTTAAGCAACTGATTAAAAGTCTGATGCTGAAATCTTTCCGAAAAAGTCACCACTTTCTTACACAACTTTTTTGTTTCGGTGCTTGGGTCTAAGGACTTCGAAATTTTTACCGCCATAGGCCTCCACCAGTTTAATCCGCCTTTGAGATGATGCCAAAGATGCATCTCATCTAGCACAACCAAAAGACCTATTAATAATACTTTTTCGTATGATTATTCGTTTACGCCTAAAATTGGATTCTTTTTACAATTACAAATTTTTGAGAAAAATTAAATTTTTAAATGTAAAAAGAATCCGATATTATGCGTAGACAATTCATCACTAATAGTATAACCTAATATTATTAACGCGGCAAAATGATGTTAAAGTTTACAACTTTATTACTTTTTTCTAAAAATGTGGTCCTAGAACAAAATTGTACAACACTTTTTTGTTTATTTTGATGTCTTATCACCCCCTTAAAATTAATGCATAGTAACCCCTTCCACCCTGTATTACTACTGATAATTAATCGCTATTTGATCAAAATCTTCATTAATCTCACAAGTCGCTACTGTTTCAGTATTCAATTAACGGATTGCATAAAAATGGCTGACGGAGGATTGCACGCGCTGTTTTAATCGAGCCCTAATTTTATACCTCCTTTATACAAATCTGCAGTTAAAGGCGAATAAAGGTATTATAGTCAACTTCAGATTGATTTTACATGCAGAAGGAGAGGAAATCACTAGAGAACATGGTATCACTTCCTTGGTAAACGATATATCTATTAGGAACGTTTCTAGTGGGAACGCAACATGAATGTGAATCGGCTCCTACGGGCATTTTAACTTTACCTAGAGACTTTTAATTTTCCAAAAATCACTGACTCAATGGTTAACATTGTTGAATGTGTTATTAATTCTGAGTTTTTTTAAGGAGAAACTAGAAATAAAAAGCGCTTATGGCTGTTCACCTGACTAACTTTTAAGTTCTATTTTAGTTCACTGAAATTTCTTTTTTCGTCGACCATATCCGAAAGTTGTCTATTCGGTACTAATTTAAATACCGAAAACGACGCTTTGCTGGAGCATGAACCGAAAATGACAGTTCTGTACTGAAAAAACACTTTCGGTTCATGCAGGGTGATATAGGCAACTTGATATATAGCTGTAAATTGTAAGTTGCTTGATTAATGCTGTATCATTTTAATATTAATCTGTCAAATTATGTTACATAACCTTCAAATTGTCCTTAACTTGGTCACATTGGTGCTGGTTATTGTTAATAATTTGAATACCTATTTGCGAAGTTAAATATTATGGACGAAGACAGTGACAGCAATATTTCTAATACTCCCCCAGATCTGCAGGAACAAGCAAATTATGCGTTGTTAAATTCTCTCCCCGAGAAATCAAAACAATAGTTATTGTATGCAAATTTATAATCTGTGACACAACCTCAAATTGGTCGACGAAAAAATTTTGTGTACGCCTCGGCCGAAACACAACTTTGCTGGCCTCGCCTGTTGCAAGATTCGGTCGCTGCGCTCCCTCATCCCGCAATCTTCAGACTCGTCCAGCAAAGTTGTTCTTTCGGGCCTTGACATACAAATAACTATTTTCGCCTACCTGATCAGAAAGTGCTTTTTAAATGTCCTGTTTTGAGGGCAGTTAAGGCTTCTTTGCGGGCCTCTTATGTCAAACTTTTTACTGCCCTCTTATGTCAAATACATAACCTCTACACTACTACTAGATGAAACCACGATTTATTTATGTTAAGTTGGAGATACTGTAAAAATTGTAATTGTTTTTTAAATTGTCATACTTTGACCACTCCTGTGCATTATCCTAAAGAGATTTTAATCAAAAAATGAAATCATTAGTTTTTAACATTAAAAATATAACTCATTCGTAAAACTTTTAGCAACAGAATATGACGGAAAATGTAATTTCAAACATATTTTTACATAACCTTTAAAAATATAAAAAACATACGTCAAATTTTTCTAGGCTTCTTAGATCATAACTTTGATTTTCATGTCTTCGTCGATAAATTTGTCGTTTGTTTTTTTCTTTTCACAGTGTCATTGTAACGGGTGTTCATTTAAATTCGTAATCTAGCAACCTTTGGAATTTTAATGAAAGAAGGCAGAGCGACAGATATAATACGTCGCAGATTGAGACAGGCAATAATCCAAAGGTTGCTAGATTACGAATTTAAATGAACACCCATTATGTATAAATGGAGGTTGTGACAATTAATTAATAAAAAGAAAATTGTAATTTCAATAAATTATACAATGATAGATTTAATTACTCATCCTAATTAAAAGTCATATCCTGTTCCTTTTATTTACCAATAATAATGAAAACATTTACTATACGGCCGTGTTGTATGTAGTGTAATGATTATTAGGTTAATTTAGTTAATAAATCACTAAAAACGTCTGGCGTTATTTTCATTTTCATTCATTCCCTCTAACATATGCCTATTTAATTTACTAATAAGTTACGTTACTGTTTAACTTTTGGAATTCTTTTTTAAACTTTCAAACAGGTAGGCGAAAAACTTTTGTATGTTACTCGGACCGAAAAGCATTTGTAGCCCTAAGTTGTCCGCTGCCCTCGCTACGCTACGCTTCGCTCGGGCATCAAACAACTGCGGGCTACAAATGCTAATTTTCTGCCCTTGAGACACAATATACTATTTAATTCACTTTAACCATGAGTGGATCTTCTTTTAAATAAGATTTACAGTTATCTTGTCCCTATATAGTCTCTCAGATTATGATAATTCATATATCTATGAATAACGATATTATCATACCGTTCTACTTATTAATAAATCTTGAAATGTACCGATCAGTACAATTTATACGTAGAATCGGGGTCTTGGAATACAATTTACATACAAATTGCAAGTAATGTAAAAGGTTTGTAAACGTCCCCTTCGGGTGTTCTAATTAAACTGCTATAACTATTTAATTAGATAAGATGTCTTACTTCATTTGAACCAGGCAAATCTAGTTATGGTCCATTTAGTAGGTTTACTTTTTCTATCATCTGTTTGTCTCTGTTTTGCTAGATGAGCTAATAAACTATTTCATAGCCACTCGAAATTTCACTGTCCCTCAGTAAATGTATCAACAATTGGAATTGCAATAAATAGTATATATTATTTATCGTATACACATTAATAGTATAGCTATACCAAATTCATTTTATACTACTGTCTAAAAAACTTGCTAGCAATATCAAAAAGGGCTTTTTGCTTCTGCTGTCCCTATATGCTGTAAACATTGCCCCTATATTTTTCCGTTGTGTCACAAGATTTAAGTTGTGCCATCCTAATAAAAAGGAATAGCAACCAAATGCGAAGCTAACAATCACGTTGGATGACGCATAGTTAGTGCTTTGATTCACGATATAATTTTGACGGATAAAATCAAAAGTTATTAGTGCAAGAACGGCTGCATTGGTGAGTGCGTGTGGAAACTGCTAATGTCTGCTAAGTCATGCAAATATTTTGATATAGACATTCTCCTAGTATCCGAAACTCACTTCACTGGTCGAACCGCTTTCTTCATACCACATGATTCTACTTACAACTGCAACCACCCAGATGGCGGATCAGCAATCATAATCAGAAACTACATATTTCATCATGAATTAACCAAGTATCACTAACTAATGAAATAGAAGCAACAAACGTAACGATAAATACCGAAATGTGGGAGCTGACAGTAACATCCGTTTATTGCCCACCTCGCCACAAAATTCCTGTTGATGAATATAAAAACTTCTTTCAAACTCTTGGCAATCATTTTATCGCAGGAGGAGATTGGCATGCCAAGCATACCCATTGGAGCCCACGAATCATTACCATTAATAGTCGCAACCTTCTACGGGCATTCACCGACAATAACTACACTCATTTGACCAATGGAGAACCCACTTACTGGCCGACAGATGCGGAAAAACAAATGGATCTCCTGTATAGTGAAAACTGTATATTGAACTCAAATTATGACCTATCGTCAGACCATACTCCTGTTATTTTAAGCAGTAGTACCACAGTCATAAACACACCTATACAACCAAAACTGACGACACACACCGACTGAAAAAGATTTGAAGCGTACATAAAACAAAAACATTAATCTAAATATACGCATCAAAGATTCGGAAGATCTAGATGCCGCCGCCCAGTATTTTACTAACCTTCTACAATGTACAGCAAAAAGAGGTACCAGAGGAAAATGGCAACGATCACGTAATGTGGAAGAACTACACTATTATCGAAGACTAGCCAGACAACGCACTATACTACTTAAAGAAGCCCATATCTCATCTTTTGAAACATACATCCAGCACCAACGCTCTGATGACCATAGTCTATGGAAAACTACAAAAATAGTCAAAACACCTATATCACCAAAATCTCCGATAAGAACACCTAATAATGAATGAGTTCGCTCCAACAAAGAAAAGGCCGACACTTTCGCAATTCACTTATCCCATGTCTTTCAAGCGGCAGACCCGATCCCAGGCACTCCAAACGACATTGCAGACTTCCTCGACGAACCCTACCAGATGACGCCACCAAGATCCATCCGTAAGCCCGACATAAGTTAAAGCTGAAATAGCCAAGCTAAATCAATACAAAGCTCCGGGACATGATTTAATAACCGGGCATATTCTAAAAAGGTTACCTCGCAAAGCTATTGACCTTCTCACAATGATTTATAATAGAATGCTAACCCTCAGCTACTTTCCTATTATATGGAAATATGCTGAAATTATAATGATCCACAAAAAATGGCAAACCCCCTCATGAAACAGCATCATACAGACCTATAAGCTTATGGATGGTAGGTCATCATCCCTTCTAAAATATTTGAGAGGCTGTTACTTAGAAGAATCTGGGAAGACTATGAACTAACAAATTTGCTACCTAACTACCAGTTGGATTTTGTGGAAATATGCCGACAATACACCAAGCCCATAGAATAGTCAACCAAATAGCTAAGAACATCGAGGAAAAGAAATATTGTAGCGGAGTAATTTTCTAGAAACTTAAAAACATGGTTAACAACAATTACTACCTTGTTTTGAAGTCTTACCTGACTGATAGGAATTTCTCCGTTAAACACGACTACGTAATTTCTTCATACTAACCTATAAAGCCGGTGTCCCGCAGGGTAGTGTGCTTGGTCCACTCCTTTATCTTCTATATAGTTTTGACGTGTAATAATTTCACAATAAAACTTTGGAACAATTCCTAAAAATTTTAGAAATCTCCAAGTAATCAACGCGTAGAAGTGAGCACAAAACACTCGTAGTTGACATATAGCACATCGGTTTATTTTGTTTTTAAAAATAGCTATTTGCTTTGTAAAATATTATTAAAACAACCATGTAATGATAATAAAGCTAAAATTAAGTAATATTTAATCGCTAGGTGCGCAAAATGTCTTTAGTTTAACTTTATTTACTGAAGTGGACAAAATGCAAACGGCACATTTCTTTTACAGTAACAGGTCCAGAACTCGTTAAATTTGTTACTGTATGTTAAAAGTTAATATTTAATTGTACTGTATCCTAAAATAAAGGTTCATTAACTAATTATAATTGTATATAAAATATATTTAAAACGCTTAACACAAATGGCATGGAAATATCACGCATATTTATTAACAATATTTTTATTACAAGGTATAATAAACAAAATTTTCTGAATCACTATTTTGATACGACGTCATTCTTTGTTTACAATGAACGCCCAACTGCTTCGCAAACATGCGTGCGTATGACCATAAATTTGAGGAGAATCTTATTGCTATGTGTAAAACAGCTATTATTATAAACGTCAAAGTTTCTTCACCAAAACTTTGTTGAAAAATTCCAACAAAAACTTGGTTAAGAATTTCGCATAAATTCTCGGATGTGTAAAACAGCTCTAAGTGATAGCGATGTATAAAAAGAAATGTCAGTGGACGTTATCCCTTCCCAGTTAAAGACTTACAACATATTTACTCAATAGTTGATAATAGATAATGCTACTCAATAGATTGTAAATTTCCAATAAATGTAAAAAAAATAATTTTGATAAATAATAATAACTTCTATCTAATATGAGGTTGTAGGATACTAATGAATTAAAATTATACCGAAATAGCCATCTATCAACGAATACGCGTATTTAGATATTTGCTTTATTCATAATCTTCTGCTAATTGTCCACTAAGTCACAAATCCACTTAGTAACGTTGAAAAATGTGACGCAATGGACCTAGTTGTGACGTAGTCGAACCAATATATTAAACTTTGTCTAAAATAAAAACATTCCTATAATAGAGGCATATATCATTTAAACTACTAATAAACAAGGATAACACTGTATTAGAAAAGAAACGTATACCAATGAGTGAATTTGTTTTACAAATTATTAATATACATTTGAATACCAACGATCACAGCGTCATCACGCGTCAACTGCCAAAAGTATTGAGCAGTAGATTCAATATGTCACGCCGTGTGTTTTGATATCAAAGCAATCTTTAGCCGAATTGTTGATTACATTTCGGATACACTGTTAAGTGTGAGTAATGAGTAAACGATATAATAGTCGTAGTAAAACTAAGGAGGCAAAAGATTCGAACCTCGAATTCTACAGATTTCCTGGACGTAACTATGAACTCGAACGTCGTAAGAAGTGGATAATATCCGTCCGTAGAATATTGTAAGTAGTAAATAAAATTAGCAGACCAGAAATATATAATCATAACTCATATTATCAGTATTTATGTTTAGTTATCTGTCATCATGTTGAAACGAATGAAATTAAAATTTGAAGGTTAAAATCATACTAATGACAATGTAAAAACAATAACAACTGGTTCCTTGTGTTTCGTGTGAAATACATAATAAAATCTGTGTATAACTAATAAATATTATTATTATTATTATTAAATTATTATTATAATATTATTATTAAATGAGGTTAAGTTTAAAAGAAATGAAAATACCATCACTTTCAGAAAATAAATGTTTTCATTTTTTCTTGCACTCGCTGTTCCTGGCGTTTCTCTGTATTACTTTTCCTGATAATAAATAATCTTTTGTCATCCCGTATTGTTTCTGTGACTTCACTTACCTGATAACACTTTAATAATTTTCTGCCTTTATTGACGGTTTTTTTCTGAAGCAGCTAATATTAACCTCTTGACATCCACATGTTATTATTACACTTATTTTCATGCAAAACTACGCATGCAAATACTAACAAATTGCACTCGAATTGTCGCTAAATAACACGCGGAAACATGCACAGATTTGAAATCTACGGCTCAAAGCTTACTAACGCCGCCGCTAGAGGCACTGGAATAGGGATTTAAAAATGGTTACTTAATCTACAGTGTGTCTTCAGATGGACTGAATAAGAGGGAAAAGATTTTTATTTGTAACTTAACGAAAAAATGTCATTCTTTATAAAATTTTTTGCTTGTCTCAAAACCGCCAATTCTGAAACAAAAATCCAAATATTCTTTCTAGCAGCTGAGAAAATTACAAAAACACAAAAATTTAAGCAAAAAGTTTCTAAGTTTCATGTTTTTGATTAAATCAGATTATCCTGTTATCTTTCATGACAACCTAATAAGTAAATCAAGTTACGTGTTATTTGTCAATGTCATTACGTATTTGTTAATGTCATTACGTATTTGTTAAACTTTACTGAGAGCTAATAGTAATGCTAACTTTAGAACAAAGAGTTTCCCTCGTTCAATGTTATGGAACTGGTGAGGCTTCTTATAACTTTGCAATTCAAAAATTTCAACAGTGAAAAATGAAAAAATGAAAAGTGTGTAGAGGTTGGAGGATACCACATTGAATAAAATAAAATGTTTTTCTTCTGAGCTCAAGTGTGTTTTTATAATATTTCTCAACTGCTAAAAAGAATATTTAGATTTTGGTTCAGAATTGGTGGTTTTGAGAGAAGCAAAGAAATTTATAAAGAATGATATTTTTTCGTTAAGTTACAAATAAAAATTCTTTCCCTCTTGTTTAGTCCATCCGGGGACACACTGTATATTGTGACAGTGGCCTTTTTGATCGCCAACTACCTCGTCAAAGATGATAAAAATTCATACTTTAGTATTGAGCTCTGTTGATTATATGAGCATAAGTTGCATTAATATTGTTTTAGACGTTATTTACATTGTAAGTCCATTTCTTGGAACTTATGTGCGAGCACGGTATCTAACAAGCGAGCGACCAGCAAGCTTGTTATCCGTGCAAGTACGTAGGGTTCGTGTAACGGTCAAGCATTGTGCAACGTTTTATGGTATACTAACTCGTAAATCTTTAATAAATAATTATTTCATTTACTGAAGCAGTACAGTACAATACGTAAGATATATATGAATGTTTTAAATAAATATGTATGTTGCTATGGTATAACGAGCTCGTAATAATCTTTATGTCCGGTCAGGCGATTTTGACAGGTTTATAGGCCTGTTTTAGAGCGTAAGTTGCTCGTTTAGAGCTTTAGGCTGTAAAACTTTTTAGAGTCCCCTCAAGAGTGTTTAAAGCTAAAAAATGGCTACCCTTGTTTACGCCGCGCCGTCTCCATAGTAATAATAGTAACTATAAGACCACTGCACCTACCTAATTGAAGTTTTGTACTTTTCAAATTATTTTTATTTTAAAATTAAATATTAATTTAAACTTAGACTTAACTTAAACTTAAAGTATTTTAAAGCCCTTTATCGTCTTAGCGCTAACTGACTCTGCTGGCTTTAACACACTCAATTAAACCCTTAATACATAATATAGTATAATTTCCACTTTCTATGTAAATGACACTTTACAGGCATTCATGGTAACTAAATAAATATGTAGTTACAATTACAGGCCTGTAAAACTTTACGGGCTCCTAAAAGAGACCTGTAAAAGTTTACAATGCCCAACCACAACACCATGACAACGCCTAGCTATAAATTGTGCCTTTGATTATAAAATGTCTTTTCATAAAAAATATACAGTTTATAAAAAAACGCTGGTGAAGGTAGAAATAAAACTTTGTACGCGACACGTTTTGCAATTAATCTTTACTGGGGTCACTGGATTATGGAGGCTCGCTCCTTCGTCGCTCGCCCCACAAACTTTCCGACTCATCCGTAATGAATAATTTACAAAGCTTGATACGTTTTACGTTTTAATTTACTAAGCCGATACGTTTTAGAACTGATTTAGTGATCTCTAATTAATTATTACTTAGTTCACTGTTCTTTTGCATCTTATAGTATATCATATAAAATTCTTAATGCAAAATATGTATCATTATTTATTTATAACGTCAAACTAACATTTAGCAACTACCATTCTTCTTTCTAATTTCCTGTTGTATTTAAGAGATAAAACTAACATCAGGCAAACACCTACATTCTGCATAATATACAAGCTAATATAATTACCGAGATAATTAGTTTAATAATAGTATTGCACTATAGTCGTCTGACTTATTAGATCTTGCAGCTCCCGTTACTCACGGAAAAAATAAACCATAAACCATGTAATTTCGTAGAACACAATAGAACAACCTACGGCTCACTATAATGTGTGAACAATTCTACGGTTATTTTTTGTCTAATTAATATAAATCTCATATGAATAAACTTTACTTTAGCTGCGATCATCCATTCTGCAGTTGCTTCAGAATGCAACACAAACTATTTAGTACACATCGTAAACCGCATGGCTTATTTGCTAATTGATTAGACAGCATTTCTTAATTCACAACACATGTTTTGAGATTGTAAACTACAACAACCATCTCAGGTAGGTAGTAACAAAGCAGCAAAGTAAAACGAAACAACAACAATATAAATAGGTTCTTTTTATAGTGGATTGCTTTTTTCGGAGTTTCTAGAGCACGAACTGCTCGTAAACTGTGCACGTCCTCTGCAGATTTCCTGGCGAAAAAAATTTATACGACATCTAGTCTAGAAATTTTCACCTAAATCTCCTGCTTTGTATGTTACGACAACTGCCTACATGATTGCAGATATTATCTTGAGTAGCTGCTGAGAAAAAATTAAGAAAGAAAGTGGAAGTAGGAGACTATAAAACAAGCAATAAAAGGAAAGCTAATAACATGGAATGGCACGCGCCATTTGATGTTCATGAAAAAAAAACAGCGACGTTTAGGAAATGGGGATTTTAAGAGTTTAGTTTGTAAGGTTTAATTACTGTTTCGTTATTATCCGCAATTTCAAAAGGAAATTGTAATTATGGAAATTGCCCAGTTTACTTTTAATTTAGTCTCCAAAGGAATATCTGATAAAATGAATTTAGAAGGAAATGTTTTTAGACAAAACCTTAAGCTGCTTAAATTAACATCTATGCAGCAGCGTCTTTTCTCGGATGTCGATTTATTTAATTTAAATTTTTAATTATTTTTACTTATGATGAACATTTAAAGAAAGAGAACATTGAGAATGATCCGCTATCTTAAAGAAATGGTTGAAGAATTTATACACGGTGTCAAGATTTCAATAGTCTCACTCGCCAATTCTTTTACGTTTATACATATTGCTGTAATACTTCCTACACGCAAACAAACCTGACAGTTGTCTAGACACGTGTAAAACGGCGATAATATATATGACACAACTCACTACTCTACCTTAAATAAAAAAATTGCTCCGACTAAATTAAATTTGTTGTGAAAAGTCTAACTCTCCACAAATTGAGACTTTCAGGCAGGACGCTTCAATAGGATACTAACATATATAAATCTAGGAACACAGTAATATACAATAAATATAAAGCAATATTTCATCAATACAATACAAATTTATTTAATAAATTTTACAAGCAACAAAATAAAGAAGTAGAAAGAAAATCTAAACTTGGATACCAAAATTCTAGTTAATATCAATCCTAAAATAACCTAATTCTCTTTATTTGGGGATTAATACCTATGCCAATAACATATTTCTTACTTACTATAATTAACTACTGTTGAAAAACTACGCGTAAAAATATTTAAATCTTTGGCGCCACCAGCCAAGTTGTGACACATTTCCTACTAGGTGGTCTGTGCTTTCATATAGTCGAACAATGTAATGAAGAAAACATGTCATTGTTCTCTTTCAAATATTTCCCTAAAAATGGTTTTAATAAATTGAATTCTGAATCAAATTGTTTATCTAATCGTGGTAAGTCAATTATTTTTATAATTAGAGGTTACGTCCATTAATCAAATCCAGTTGTAAAGAAAATTTCATAATTATATTTTTATTATCAAATAAAAAAAATTCTCTAGCAAAATAAACCGTCACCCGAATAAATCGAACAACTTGTTATTATTAAAAAAATCATTTGTATTTAATAATCTTCCTTAAACCTTTGAGCACTTCGACGTTTCACATTATACAATAACCTCGTAATGTTGACATATGTTTTCTTTACACGTTTTTTAACTCAAAACATAACCTTAAAATTATTGTATTGCTCTTTAAACGAACTGCACTTCTCTAAAGATGTAAATTGAAAAAGAGTGTGTTACAAAAATGACCGGGTTTTTATACTTTTCTGGTAAACAATTGAACTCTACACTTAATTTTCATTAAAACAAAAGAACACTGATATTTAATTTTTAACATAACCAAATTATTGTTTATACATTTTAATTAATCCTAAGACTAATTAGATAAAGTTATAGATTAAATATTTCCCTTTCTAATGATATATAATACTTAGGTTTTCATCACAAACTAAGGTATTCATTGAATGTCAATGGAACCTACTTTTAACACAACTATTTATTAACTTATTTACATACAAATACCATTTTATACCTTCCTATCTTCACAGCTTTAAACCTTATATGCTAATAAGCTGCTACGTCAATCCAATGTTCCTGCTACATATAATAGGGTCAGTTGTCCGCGGCTAACTTTTATACAGTGGAGACGGTCGTGCGGTCTCGAAATTGTGTAGCAATACTTACCACAACAAAGTACTAATAAATAAATTGAATCCCAAGGCGCCAGTTGGTCCAAGAATAATTTCAGTATTTCTTCGAGCCGACCAACAAGCTCGAATTGTGACCCCGTAGCAGTAACAAACAAAAAGAATTGAGGCTCCCAAAATTGCTCAAGTACATTAACACTAGATACAATAAAAAAACAAACTAATGGTTAAATGAGCATATATTGAAATTATATTAAGAGGCAGTAATAATCTTACAAAGATAAATTTAAAAAAAACAAAAGCGGGTAGGGTATACGTTACTTAACTAATTGTCAATAACCCACATTCCCAATAATTACAATAACTCAATAATTAATTAACTAACCACCTGCGTTAGGCGTTAAAAAAAAGGAAAGTCACAAAAACAACTGACTCAAATCAGTTGAACCTAAATAAGACAAATGAATCCACGCTAGGTTGGAGTTCGCTATGGTCGACCAGAAACGCACACTAGATGCAAGTAATAATTGTAATTTGGAATAATAGTTATTTATGGTACAAGTGAGTTAAGTAAGATATTATCCACGAACGAAAAATTTACCCTCAAGGGCCGGCAGGCCAGAGAGGTTTAATTTTTCTGAGTGGAGAATATCCTTAACTCACGCGTGCCATACAAAATTTTATCCAACGCCTCTTTATTTAAGTTTAAACATCGAATTTGCAATTTATAGTTAGTCTGAAGTTTTGACAGTAATAAATTTAATACTCTAGCACGATGACTGGATTTTAATAATATTATGCAATGTAAGCTGGTGATTGGTTGTTATCTTTGAAGGAGTGAGTTTTTTAAAAATAACCCACGTTGCTAGGGGCAACGTAGGTTATAATGTAACATAAGAGTAAACAATCACTTTCCTTATTTAAAATGACCATAGTAAACATGGTATTTATATAGAGGTGTTGGATAAATACTTTTACGTTGGTAAGCTAATCCAATAACGGAGATGGTATTCACAAAACAATTGAAACACAAATAAATATGCATCAAAATACGTATAGCAATACCCAAAATAAATAAAAGATTGATGAACAGCTCAAATAATTAATACAATTAATCATAAATATGGTAACAAGTTATCCAAAACCCAACTGATTCAAAACTAACAGAATTATAATCAGTTTATCTGAGAAATTATCTGCTCTTTCAAAATTAAATTAAATTATAGCCAACAATCTTATTTAGTAATTGTAAACGAAAAATTACGTTAAATTTTGCAACACAAATTATATCAACTATACGTATAAATTTAATTCAAATTTCTTGCGTAACCAAAAATTATCAATTACGTTAAAATTCTTCAATATTAGAAATTAATCATAAACACCGTACCACTAATAAAAGAACTCGGCTACTGGTAGGTGATCTTACAAATCAAATAATAATGTAACGTTCTTTTTAAAATAATAACCAAAATGCTGTTTAATTTCGTCTATTAATAAAGAGAAGATTATTTACAATGCACTTAATTAAAAACACTATAACTATAAACTATTTAACAAACTAAAGCATTTAAATAAATGCTAGGTATTTACAAATTTATATGAGAACTATTTATATAAAACTATTTATGTATTACAATAATTATTAACTAATTATTCAGAGTACATTTCAACACGACGCCGGTTAAACATTAACTGAACTCCCTTCTACTCGCGACTCAATTTATATCTTTCATACGATGACTCATACATCTAGAATGTTCGATGACGTGTGGATGAGTCATACACGCAGCTTCCGATAAGCCACGTCAATGAGGCGCGTCGATGAGTCATACTCTCAGGTGTTGATTGATGAGTCATACAGTTGATGACTCATACATCTAGAATGTTTGATGACGTTATATGTGAGTTTACCATTCGTTACAATAATATTTAAATGATATCAATACTTTAAATGAATTGACAATCGAAATTTAAATAAAGGCTTATCTGTGGGTTAGTTCCTCTCGCGTTGCGGATGTCTTATCTGGAGTTCTTCGATATATGTAGATACAAGACGCAATCACACTCCAACGGTTGCAGGAACGATAATATTGTGATCCACACCAGGTAATCTTCAGAATAGTGATTAAATACTAATTTAAATTATCTTCAGGAAATCCCATAAGAACGAGAGAGACGGAAAGAGACAAAAGAAAAAGGCCTAAAAAAACAAAACCCCGACAGTTTCCACAAAATTCCAAAATAAAATAATTCTAGAAATGCTAACAAATTACGCTAAACGCAAAATATTTACCAAAGATGTAAGGAGGCCTTCAAGTACGACGACACACGTGAATTTTATGCTTCAAACTCGTTGAAAAGAAAAATAAAATCTTCTACAATTCACTACTGCAAAAATACTCCGACAAACGTCGATAATAATCCACCAATAATTAATAATAATTAAAACATAAATCTAAAGAGAATTGCAATAAACTTGCAGAGTGCAAATACACGTGATAACGTCTTTCGAATCTCGAACAAAAGTGAAAAACACACCTGCTGTCGCGATAAAAGCCAAAACGGCCACAACAAACCTAGCGCCGCACAGACAAAATTCAAATAAAATCAAAATTAAGGCGCGTTCACATAAGAATAAATAGAAATTCAACCTAAATAATAATTATTAAATTAAAGAGAGAAATAGTTGAAAATTGGGACGTAACAAAGCATTTACATATTTTCAGACATCAACATTATGAAAATTTCAAACAATTACAGTATTTCAATGTACGATGCATCACCGCAGTATATAATTATATTGTTTTAGTATTATCATTTATAAAAAACAGCCCCTACATTTAAAATAGTCTCAATTCTGTGGTAAAGAAGCAACTTTACAATCCTCTACCAAAATTGTTTAACCAACAGCTTTAAAATTTTCAAATCGAAAAGACTTTAGTCAATAATTAAACTAGTTAACATGGAAACACATTTTTTTCTTATTAAACGCTCAGATAAGGTAATAAATACTTGTATACCTCCTCATTACAATACACCTGGTCTGTTTTAGGTTAAATATTGCATTAACTTTGGCCTAAACTTAATTTAAATGCCATATCATATCATCGTCTCTCACATCTTAATGAATCAAGGAAAATTAACTAAATTCTATGACTATAGTGTACTAGTGTGCATGTTAATTATAATTAAATATTTATAGCTTCTTAGAAAAATCCTAGTCAAATAAAATATTGGGAAAGCAAGTAATTCATAAAAATCGTATTGTTCTTGATATTGGTGTAAAATGGATTTCTGGGTTCTTGCGTTCGTAGCAATCCATAAATAATCTTAAAATATCATGTCTAGATGTAGCAGGTTGTGCCTGTCAGCAATTTTTTAAGATTGCGGTCATTACTGAAATAAACAAAGTTTGGCAAAAGCTAGAATTCCTGATAAGGGAATACAGTGTTGTAGCTGTATTGCCAAATTGGAAGGATTATAAGAATGGGGAAGTTTGCAAACAAATTGTAATAGAAAGACTTTCATTAAAAAAAAATAAAGAGAATGCTTCTACAGCAAAGCTAGATGACTTTTTCAGTATTCAAAAATTCAGAAGCGAGCCAGGCGGATTTTTATCACTTCTAGACTGCTTTGGTCAGATTTATAATAAGCGATAGGAATTCCAGGATTGGTAGCTATAGCAGAAGCGCTGGCGATTGAGCCATAAACAAGTCTTCAATCCTCCACTGTCGATAGCGTTTACGATCAGAGCGTGCTTCTAAGTTAACAGGAAAGTTATTGGCCTTACAACAAACAGACGCAATCATAGTTCATTGGGTCATAAATAATAATTATTGTCTGCTTAGATTGGGGAAGAAAGAACTGATCGTCTAATTGTTATTGAGACCTCTAATGGCACAAAAGGCTACTTGATACCTGAACTTTTATCTGGCAAGGGTGATGACATAGCGTTTACAGTGTCAGTTACTTGAAGAGTATAAACTGATAAAATGTGTTCAAGCTGTTTGCTGTGATACTGGCTTGAAATACTGGGCGTGTAAAGGGAGCTTAGGTTATTATTGAACAAAAATTAGAAAAAGACGTATTATACTTACCTTGTCGTCTTCATATCTATGAACTAATATTAATGTGCGCTTTTGAACTTTGTATTGGGACCTCTGCTGGGACAGATATAGATTTGTTCAAGCGCTTTTAACAAGCTGGCTCTACTAACATTGATTTACATCAATATGAATCTAGAATCCATGACGAGTAAGAGACAGAATAATTGGTGATAACCGTGTTCATATTTAGCAATTCTGTCATCAGCTTCAACTCCATCATCCCAAGGAAAGCTATAAAGAAATATCAGAACTTGCAGTTATATTTTTGGGGCTCAGCCACTTAGAGGAATATCTTTATTACTTTAAGATATTTCTCTTCAGAAGTCAGACGCCACACGAAGAAAATGGTAATAAGGAGGTTTGTATTTTTCTGCTCTGTCTGTACATAAAAGCTTTCGAAGACTTCTAGTTCTAGTTCTAGTTCTGAGGTCACCTCTGGTATCGATCATCTGAATCAATTGCTTTAGCATTTTTCGATGAGAGTGTTCATCAATCGGCTGCTGCAGTGTTTTGCTTCAGAAAATACTGAAATATTCTTCAAGCGACTAAAGATTCCATGCGAGTTCTTAAAACATAAACCTTCTACTTGGAACTCTTTCGAAGACTTTCAAAAAAGACTGTTGATCTTTCAAAACCTTAAAGTTGTTAATGACACGGACAAAAGAGGTGTCAAACTCATAGAAGAATTCAACAGTGTTTTCACTAAAAAGGAGGATCAAAAACAGTTTCTGTTGTAAGTAGTAAAAGACTACTGAGAAAAATTCCCAGTTAGTACCAAAAGACTGTATTGGATTTCTAAGCTTTATTTTTTTCTGAGTTTTAGTAACGTTAAGGATTTTATTTCATACTGTCCGGTAAAAGGGTATTTACCGGACTCATTTGAGTCCGGTAAATGAATTATTACGTTACAAGGCCGGTAAAAAATTTTACCGGACTGAAAATCCAATTTGAGTCCGGTAAAAAATTTTACCGGACTGAAAATCTAATTTGAGTCCGGTAAAAAATTTTACCGGACTGAAAATTTTAAATGCATTTTTTTAAAAAATGAACAATGTGAGGCAGTATGAAATAAAACGCCTTACGTCATACTTCCGGTAAACCATTACAGTAGCTCGTTTCAACATTCGAGACTCGGCTCCTTCGTCGCCTCGTCCCGAAACGTTTTCAACTCGCTACTGTAAACTTGGGTTTACCGGACTTATAACGTAATATACTATTATTGCTTCCCTTTCAATACCAATATATTTGATATTTTAGTCATAATATACCGAGTGTGCCATTATATTTTTTCTTATTATAACTGCTTATAACATCTAAATGGCTCAAGATAGAAATGTGAAGGACGGTTCTTTCAGGATTTCAAAAAATATACTGGGTATTTCAAAAAGCCAACAAGAAATTTGGCAAAAAGACATTTTTGTTGTGTCGTAATCAAAAGTAACAGAGAAAGTTGAATGTATCCAAACAAAACTTATGCTAAAAAAGGAATACTAAATGAGTTATGGAGTAATTAAACAAAGAGAAATTAATGAGATTAACAAATATATTTTTGTAAATACCATCCCATCGAACATTTTTAAAAAGAAGCATATTTATGGAATTTTTGTAAAAAATGCAGATGGAAATAATTTCTAGCAGCCTGTAATTCAATAAACAAGTCAAGAACCTTCTACAATGGGCCCCTTCGCGAAATTTGTAAATATAAGTAATATTTTGTTATTTCCATGAGGTTTCCCTTTCACAATTGTTGTTAAAGCTGCTGTTTCTGTTTAGTCTGTCTTTTATGCTTGCTGACGTATTTATTAGCATATTTGTAAACATTATTTTGCGTGGAACAAACCATAATGAAAAAAATAATAGCCGAATTGCACTCCAGAACCGGTTTCAGTTTGCTATATTTTCTGGGTGTCCGAAAATTTATTTTTGAGATAATACGACGATTTTTGCCTTCGTCATGTATTCATATGTTGTTCATTAAGGGGAACCCTATTAGTTATTTAAAATACACCTCTATGATGTATGTATGTGTATTTTACTTGTTGCATAGGAAAATATTAAATTTTCTTGTCATTTTAGTGAAAGAGGCAATCTTCAGTCATACATTAAATCTGTGTTGATAAAAATAAAAAAGAGGATTAAAAAATACATTTAACAATTATCTTTTTCTACTTCTATTAAGTAATACATGCATTATTTATATGTGTTGAACCGTGAGTAGTGATATTCATTACCCACGGACCGTGAATACTATATTTTTTATTTAACTAAAAGTCAGTAAAAATTGAATTTTGATAGTGAAAATAATAAAATATGTGCGCCGCCGGACATTTTAAAATCGGTTAACAAAATCTCTATAAACTTATTTCAAAGAAATCAAGAAAGAAGTACAAAACGCGTACAAGGTCAGGATTCGAGAAGTGCAGCTTTCTATTGAATAGTCATTTAGTCATAGAAAAAGTATAGTATTCTACTTGCGTGTAATGGCTATTACTAGGTATAGGATTTCTATGCATTTGCATGTTTTTTCTGCTTATAGCAAACATATGCAGAGTTATATTTCTACATGTTTAAGCCACATATGAATCACATATGTCAATTTGAAAGTGCATATAAATGCATATTTAGGTGTTTTTTATAAATGCATGCATATTTTAGCATTTTTGAACGAGTGTGCATATTTTACCACTTTTTGAGCGTTTTACATGCTTTAGTTATGAAATTTCTAATATTTTTTAAATAATTTTAGCATTTTAGACAACCAACCATGGGCGGCTTAGTTGAGTCTAGGGAAAACCCATAATTTAAACTTATTGTTAAATACTAGGCTTTAAAATATTTTACTACCTTAACCATCTGTGTACTTGTTAATATTTTCTAAGAAAGAAAAAGTTTCAACTAAAATTTAAATACTTACATCCTGCGGTATTGTAATAAATAGGTATTAGGAAATTCCAAAGACCCTTTGACAACTTCCTGTTCATAGAAAAATTTGCCTGTACTTTTGTTTACTAATCTTGTAATCTTTCAATTAAGACAGTTCAGAAATTGCAAACTGCATTTCAGTTTGAAATTTTAGATTGTAAAGATGGGTAAAGAAAAACGGTCTGTGTCTGTTACACTTCGAAGTTATGTTAAGGAATTCAGTGTTCTTACAACTGACGATAAGGTGTTGTATTGTACAGTGTGCGACGATAAAGTGACTGCAACGAAACGCTTTCAAGTTACACAACATCTGAACACGGTTCGACATCAAAAGTGTGTTGCCCTGAAATCAAAAAAACAAACATTGTTACCGGGGTACCTTAATAATTTGCGCGGTGAGTCCAGCAAATCGATCGAATTTAATAAAAAAGTGCATTAGTGGTTACAGATATTCCGTTAAGTAAAATTAATCACTCAGCATTTCGTAATTTTCTGGAAGAAATTTCAAAAATGTCAATACCCGACGAGTCTACACTCAGGGAAAATTATTTACCTCGTTTATACGAAGAGACCATAAAATCATTAAGAAAACATGTAGCGAATATGTAACTACATATGGGTTTCCATTGACGAATCTACTGACACTACTGGAAGGTGCGTAGAAACTTCATTTCCTTCGTTTTGTTAGTAAAATTTAACTAATTAAATACAGCAGAGCAATTTACGGATGTTTTATTTTCTATTTTGTTAGTTACATATTTAATCACAACAGTATTTTTGCTTGATTAAAATATAATTTTTTTTAAATAACTGTTTTGCGCTAATTGTTTGTAACCGGCTAATTATGTAGTTCGATAAAATAAAAATCAAATTTTTGTTTTCAGATACGTGGCTAACGTTATAATTGGCGTTTTAAATTCGGAGAACAATCCCAAGTCCTATCTATTAGCAATGGACGTTTTCAAGAGCACCAATCATTGTTCTGTGGCAAAATTGTTTAATGATTCGATGGCTATTTTGTGGCCGGACGGCATACAGTACAAAAAAGTACTCCTGTTCGTCACCGACGCGGCACCGTACATGATCAAGGCTGGAGCAGGCTTACAAGTTCTATACGAAAAAATGATCCACTTAACTTGTCTTGTCCATGCAATGCATAGAGTTGCGGAAAAAGTGCGGGAAATATATCCTAACGTAAACTCTATAGTTTCAGATGTAAAAAAAATTGTTTGTAAAGCTCCATATCGCATACAAATATTTAGGGAAACTGCTCAAGAAGTGCCTCTCCCACCTGAGCCCACAAGGTGGAGTACTTGGCTTTCTGCAGCAGAATATTATGCAACTTATTTTGATATTATTAAAGCATTTGTAAATAAACTTAATAAACACGATGCACTATGCATACAAAGCGCACAGGATGCTTTTAATACTAAGGAGGTGAGGGCAGAATTATTGTTTGTTTTGACAAATTTTGTGCGTTTAGCTAAAGTAATTCAGAAATTAGAAAGTCGGGGAAATTCATTAGATGAATCTCTTGAGCATGTAAAATTGTTAGGTGTTTCTTTGAATAAAGTAAAAGGGCCAAAGGGTGTGATTATAGAACAACAATTTAAATCCGTTATAGACAAAAATCCTGGTTTTCACTTAATTAAAAGCATAAACGATGCATTATCTGGCCAAGACATTTTAGACGAGCTAAAACATTATTCGCTTGTAGTACTAAAAAATTTTAAGTATGCCCCAATTACATCTTGCGATGTGGAACGTAGTTTCTCAAAATATAAAAAATATTTAGGGATATAATTAGGGCAAAACAGCCTTGGTAGTGTAATGTCTGGCGCGCCGGACTTTCACCCAAGCGGCTCGCGATCGACTCTCGGCTCCGGCAGATCTGGTTAAGGTTTTCTGCAGTTTTCCTTAACTTTGACACAAATGTGGGATTTGCGCTGTTCCATCTGTAAGTCGGCTGTAGCCGCAGATTGGGCCTACATAATAATAATAATAATCGCCCCCTCCCTCCCGCACAAGCTTATAGCTTCTGGGACCTTGGTTTAGGTTATGGGTTGTAGTAGTTAGTTATAATAGGCATATGTTTACTTTTGAAAATTTAAAAATGTACGTCATTGTGAACTGTAACGCTCTATGTTTAGAAATATAATTAATTAAATTATTGCATAGAATGTCGAATTAAAATAATTTCTGTAAATAAAATGTAAATAACGCTAAACAGGTGTTTTTTTTAAATAATGAAAGTGCATATATTTATTAAAAATTTCTAATAAACGCATATTTCATGATTTTTAAGTGCATATTTCACGTTTTTATAGTGCATAAGTGCATGCATATTTCAGCATTTTTAAGTGCATACAAATCCTATACCTAGCTATTACTAATGAGTTTATTTTTTCTAGCCTTATATGGCGAAACTCCATAATCATGAAATAAATAAAACAGATCAGTAAAAGTTTCACAATTTTATTATAATCTACCTGACAATGTTTCAACAGCTAAGCTGTCATAAAGGGTTTCCGTTATCCGTGAGTTAACTCAGTTTCAAGCTGTTATTGTACTGAAATAAACATTATAAATTATTGTGTTAAAGTCTATTATGCCAGAATCAACTTAGTTGTTACTCTGCTTGGAAATTATTTTGTTTTTGCCCATTGTTTTTTACTCCAGTTTAAAGTACATAGAACAAGAATGGTTTGAAATCTGCATAGATTAAAATGTTATAGAACCATAAGATACTGAATCATCATTTTTCTTTCTCGCAGCGGTAGATTTATGATTTTAGTTTTCTTTTAGTATGCATTTGTAATCAATGTAAATGTATGTAAAGAAGTTGCTACGTGATGTAATGCAGCTGTCCCATGCTGTAGCATAGCTGAAATTAATGTAATTAGAGAATAATTAAATTTCTAATCATCTGTTTGACAGCTGGGATTTTTGTTAAAGCGAAATGCCCGGTGCGGCCAACTTTGGGAATGAATTATCAGCTTAGTTCTTATCGGAGCGCGATGTAACGTGAGCTCAAAATATTCCTAAAAAAAATATCAAGCCGGGTACAGAAAGTTTTAGAACTAAAAGGTAATAAATCCTAAATGAGTTAAATATTGAAGATTCTTTCAATTTTAGTCTGTACCGGGAATTTCACTGTCCTCTAGTCTTTATAACTGAAAAGTTTATTCTAAAATATTAAAAAACAAATTTACAATATTTTCCCAAAGTTGGTTATTTTTGATCAGTGTGGTGTGTGGCCCAAATTTTGCTTGTCTCCGCCTATTCGAGCGGTGGTGGAATGAGGTAATACGACCTGACCGTTTGTGTTACCGACTCAGCAGTAATAAATTAATTCTTATCGTACAGTTTGACGGGTAACATTGTCTCTCCTGAAATAATAAAGTGAATATGATACCTTATGCACTGTATACCATTTAGCATCACACAAATAAGTATTTTATAAGTTGCATTAGATTTACTTTTTTGTATTGCTTATTTATTTGGAACATTTAATTAATTCGGGGAATTAATTTGATAAACACACTTATTAAAATATGTGTAAATGCAACCTATGTATTTCATTATTTATAGGACATCGTTAATTGATGGTAAAACTAAATGAAAAGATAAAACTTTACTAAAGCAAGACTGGCATACATATAGCAATAATTGATGTACTAAAATAAATTAAATTATTTTTCTAAATTATTTACCAAGAGTAAGATTAGTTCTTTTGTCAATTAAAACGTTTTGAACTAGGATCGTCTCATTGTCGCAATCCTTTTCCCTACTTTATAATGTTCCGACAGGATGTAAAAGATTACAAATTTTCTTCAAAAATTCAAAAGTTTTGTTTACTTGTGTTTGCGCTTCATTAGGAAGGAATAGATGCGGCTTTACCTTTAATAAATTAATCTACCCGAAAGGGTAGTCAAAAGAGTGGTTTACAACTTACAAAGCGGTAAACAGCAAAGAATTTTAGCCGCGACCAAAGACAGTCGCCGCGAACTCAATAGATTAGTGCCATAAAACGGTCACAAAAGAAAACCGCTTTTCTTTTTCGTATTTCACCGCTTGTTTGTTTATAAAGCAATGAGCTCCCCGTTGCTTTGATATCTGCTTGTCAAAATAGTTGGAGAATCAGAAAGGAGCTAATAGGTCATAAATTTCAAGTAGGAGAAATCTCGTATTTAGCCTTACCACTTTGGATTTGTGTTAGCTATATATTGAGCAACAAGCCTTAATTTCTTAGCTTAGGAAGCATTTTAGACCATAAGTGCATTATATTGATTTATTCATCTTTTTACGAACTACATTTCTATGTAATTAGATTGAGATAATTCGCTAATTATAATTACATGTTAAATTTATGTGACTGCATGTTCATGCAGCACTTGTTCAAGTGAAGTGGTAAGAATTCTACAGAGTGAATATTAAGTATGGAACGCCTCAATTATCTCGGAAACGGCTTGCACGATTTTTATAGATTTTGGTGTGCAAGGGTCTTGTGATACGGCCGGTATTATGGTGGTATTTACATTGTTGTCAGATCTTTCCTTTTTCCGGAATAATAATGAACTTTGTTATTTCAAATGGATCACCCTGTATATTTTTTGCTTTTTGAAATCCTTAAGAAATACTGATTATTTTTCATGGAATGTTCCCTATACCTAAATGCCATAATTTCGGAGTTATAGCTACATTTACATTATCTCCGCCGAAGTTAAAATAATACATTTAGATGGCTATGATTGAATAAACTCGTTTAATTTGAATAATACAGTAAAGGCGATTACATCAGATGCTCAAAATGTTGTCCATGTACTTCCATACAACAAGCCATGCGATTTTTAAAACTTTGCAATACATTTTGCAACATCCCTGACTGCTCAATTCTTCTTATCTCTGTGGTAATCCTATCTTTTAATTCCTGAATATTGGCAGGTTTTGTTTTATAACCGATGTTTTTTAAGTGACACCACAGGAAATAGTTTAAAGGATTCATGTTGGGTGATCGCAGGGGCCATTCGATAAAACCACGCCTTCCAATCCATCTTCTGGGAAACACATTATTTAGGTATTGCCTCACCACACGCGCATAGTGAGGTGGAGCACCAGCTTGTTGTAGCCAAATGTTGTCGTTTGGGATATTGTTATTGTCTGAAAGTTTCCAATAATGAAATTTTTTTATTAAAATGTAATTGAAAATACTTACTTGAATTTGGAAATAACCGAGCCAACTCAGGTATAATACTATTTTCCAATAAATCTAAATACGTCGGACCATTCAAGTTACCCTCAATGAAAAAGGGACCAATTATGTTGTCGTCTATTATTCCAGCCCATACATTCAGTTTTTCTGGATATTGGTTGTGGGATTCACACATCCAACGAGGATTGTTACGTGACGAGTATCTAGAATTATGCCGATTTACGTTTCCATTAATAAAAAAAGTGGTCTCATCGCAAAACATAACATTACTTAAAAAATCTGGATCGTTTTGATTGTAACATTTTTCCATCATTATGTCTGCAAACTCTTCACGTCTATCAAAATCGTCATCTGACAACTCTTGAACCAACGTTACTTTGTATGGTTGGAATTTATTATCACGTAAAATTTTCATTACGGATGTTTGCGAAATATCAAGTTCCCTGGATATTTGTCTAGTACTCAAGTGTGGATCGTCTTCTAACAGGACACAAACATCTAAAGATTTGTTTTCAGTTGATGCAGTTTTTCTGCGCCCTGATTTCAATAAATCTTTTACTGAACCAGTTTTGTTAAACTTTTTTACTAATTTACTGACAGTAGATCTTGTTATGGGATTTCGGTTAGGATATAAATTATTAAAGATATTACACGTTTCTTGTTGACTTCTACGCATATCACCATATCCTAATATCATTAACATCTCAATTCGTTCTTTTTAGATAAACGATCCATTGTGACTTTCAATAAACACCAACAATAATAATTTATTGAAACGTCAAAGTTGTTATTGTAGCAGTCATAGCCATCTAAATGTATTATTTTAACTTCGGTGGAGATAATGTAAATGTAGCTACAACTCCGGAATTATGGCATTTAGGTATAGGAAACATTACATGAAAGATAATCAGTATTTCTTAAGGATTTCAAAAAGCAAAAAATATACAGGGTGATCCATTTGAAATAACAAAGTTCATTATTATTCCGGAAAAAGGAACGATCTGACAACAATGTAAATACCACCATAATACCGGCCGTATCACAAGACCCTTGCATAGCAAAATCTATAAAAATCGTGCAAGCTGTTTCCGAGATAATTGAGGCGTTCCATACTTAATATTCACTCTGTATGTTTTTTCGTTTGTTTTAACGAAACGTATATAAAGATCTAGAAGAAAAAACAACTTCAGTTAACAAATTTACTGAGCTGAAACACTGGTCAAACAAACCAAGAAATTAACCAAAAAGAGAGGTTAGGTTTGTAAACAAACAAGAAGTTTAACTACTATAGCATTTATACGTACCTTTGTGAACATTATTATCATCATATCATCAACATTATTATTATTATTATTATTATTATGGAAGTATAATCAATTAATGCGATTCATTATTTTTAACAAGAAGAATTTATTTTTCCAATAGATAAATTCAATTTACTTGTGTAATGTAAAGTAAGACGACAACTATTCTTCAACGGGAATTTAAGTGGCGTGTTCTCGCATTTGGGATTATTTTATTTAACTAAGTCTGAACGTTTTATTTCCTGTACAGAACTTATGTAATAAACTTATAAACTGTATTCTGTATAAACTTATTCATTATTTAAAATTAAAATTATTCGTTATAGGAATTAGAGTGGTCAGATTGTTGTGTAGCAAAATATTTGAAGGTTTGCTGAAGTGGAGGTTGTTGTCAGCTCTATGGCCTGTTGATAATACATTAAATTACACTTGAGCAACCTTGAAATATTGCTACGTTTTACTTTTAAGTTTTTATGATTTTTTCTTTACTTATTTGTTTTTATTTTATTTAGTGAAAAATAAATCTGTATTTATAATTCAGAAACTTGGACTATTTATTTATCTATGTCTCATACTATTTTATTTAAGTACTTTGTATTACAAAGATTATTTAACTATTCTCGTCCAGCTGCAATATTTCAAGTGTTTTTGGAAGTAAGCTTTATTAGATAAGAGGACTGATAAGTTTATTAGCTGACGTTTCATGTTAGTCTCATACTCAAAGAAATCTAATAACACTGAGTTAGCCTACTGAGTAAATAAAAATTTGGGGTGTTTATATTTAATTTACATAAGCTAGCCGATTGAAATTAATTATTTCTTCTATAAAGAAAATTAATTAACATCTCAATAAATATAAACAATCACGTCGCTGAGGCAAATACAAATATAGATAACTAGATAATAATAATAATAAAAATTAAATATCTATGCATGTGCATACTAATGCATGTTCGGATGCATTACAACGCTCGCCCGCGGCTCGTGTCGCAACTCATCCTCATTAGTAATAAAATAAATGCAAAAATAGATAACTAGGTAAAAAGATAAAAATAATAAGAATTGCATATCTAACACGTCCAGTAACGGAAAATTACTGAGATATACTGACATTTTTGTGATATACAAACATAAACTCAAGGGTAACTTTAAAGAATGAACAGATTGAGCTCAGTAATTTTCCGTTAGTGGAAGTGTTAAATATTTAATTATCTAGTTATTAATTTGTCTATTAATAGTCTATTAATCTAGTTATTTATTTTTGCATTTATTTCATTACTAATGAGGATGAGTTGCGACACGAGCCGCGGGCGAGCGTTGTAATGCATCCGAACATGCATTAATATGCACGTGCATATGCATTGCACGGTCGTTAAATAATATACTATTAATAATTATATTCTTTTCACTTGTTCACCATTTCGTTAGTTACCCTCAGCACTTCCATTTACTTGTTACCTTAGTAGCGCCCACACTGTGCAATGTGTGATATACGTAGGGCCTACTCAGCGCTAGCTACGCCAATGTAAAAACCAACGTGACTTTATGAAACATTATTTACGATTAATTCTTTATAATAAATCTGCTCTTGTTTGATATTCAGATCTGTTCGTTTGTGGTTATTTTAAATGAAACCCCGTACTCCTTTTACCTTTTAAATTAATTTATTACTCTTGCTGATGTTTATTGGAATTCTTGAGGATCATATATTTTATGATTGGCATAAACTCATGTTGTTAATTAGTAAAATTGTATTAGCCAACAATAATAATTACCGTAAATATATTTACTGCCTGTTATTTATGGAGACACTAATTGTTGCTAACAAAATAACCGTTTTAATAAGACACACATACATACGCCACATTCTTTAACATCCACAATGACTATGAGAAATATAATACTTGCACAAATTTATGTGAATATCTCCGTAATCTAATAACAGTCAAACCGCTCCTTTTATTGAATTTATTTAACCTCTACTTTCGTAATTTTATGTCAGCTCTAATTATTCTAACTCTACCTTATCTCTATTTTCAGCTGCAAGACCGGGAAATGTCTGCTATAGCAACGCACATTGTCGGTTATGGACGGCAGATAGCCATTGCGACTTCCTAATCCCGAATCTTTTTGGTCGTTGTCAGTGTAATTCTCCGTTCCGACAAGTAGGAGATTCTTGCGTGCGTTCGGCCTTTCAATCCACCTACTCGCCTAACATTTTCCCACAGGACGGCACCCTAACGACATCCTTATCTGTTTCCTTACAAGACACTAATTCCAACTCCATTCCCCACGGTTACATTACGGTCGCACCGCAAATACCTCAGGACGTAAAAAGAAAAACTGATAAGGTAACTGCAACTTCAGTATTACCGACAAAAAGAATCGGAACAAGTTTTATGACAACGCCGGCTTATACTACCTTTGCTGCTGCTGCCACTACAAGAAGGAAAATCACGACTATAAAACAAAAATCTACGACATCAAAGTTAAAATCTACCATTGTAACAACTTCTAAACCAAAAACGACGGCAGAGTGGATAAAATCAACAACTACGACAAGCGCTAGCACTACTACTAGAATACCATCTACAACAATAAGTCCTTTTACAACAACTACTAGTAATTACTTTAAATTTCTTAATAGTGTGCAATTTTATGAATTGTTAAAGTAATAACACCTACTAATAATAATTGTTAATTTTTAAATTAGTACAAAAATAACTTTTAGTTTATTTATTTATTAATATTTAGATAGTTTAAGCTTATCCTTAAGTTTTAAATAATTCACAAAATATTTGAACACTACTAACTTATACACCCCACTGACGTTAGGTATACAACACAATACCAAAGATTAATTTAAGGAACTGCTGTAAATAAACAATTTTTTAGCAACATCTCCAACAACAACGGGACCAAGAATACGAGTTGATGATGGATACGGCGCCGTCAGTTTAGGGCTTCCCTGTGTCACAGACCTTCAATGCAGGGCTTCCGATCAATCTTCCAGATGCATTGAAGGGGCTTGTGATTGCATTATTAGATCTAATGGAACAGCGGAATGTTCTGCAAGAAATAGAGGATGCATACCAGGCACTTTTCAGGTAAATACAATTTCGTTATTAGTATATGTCTAATTGGCTACCCTCTACCAAGCTATACAAAGCGTTCCCATCTTACGAAAATGTAATTATTAGAAGATTTATTAAATAATGTAAACAATTTTTTGAAGTATAAACATGACAACACTGTATTTATTCTAATTTGGGACAGCTAGACTCATCATAACTCGTAATAACTCTAAAGTGAGTCTCATTTATTTTACACTTTATGGTTATAGCAGTACACGTTTTTAAAATTTCATAGTTGACTTCTTTTAAATAACATTTTATATTTTTTTAAATGCATAAATCTTCTTTTCGTGCGAAAATAATTCAAAATGTGACTTTTTCTGTAACTCATATAGTTATGTACATGAACTTGTATAATTTGTTCTTTTACTTAGACTGTAATTACAACTTCACCTGAATTTCAGCTAGTGTGTACTACGCAAACGATACTTCCCAGACAGGCTGATATTAAATTTACCTTTGTCATGTTGTCAAACCTAAAGTTGACAAACATTGTTTGACGGCGTTAATTTACGTATGTTAAATGTCGTCTCTTTGTTAAACAAATGTAGCGGCTTGAATTTTTTATTATATAATGTTTAGAGATTATTAGAGATTAAATTTTTGTTTGCGGGCTTAAAAAGTTTAGACTTTTTAAGCACGCAAACAAAAATTGCAAAAATGTTTATTCCCGCAGGTAGATTGAAATATTGCAGATTTTGTATCGTAAAGCATACCAATACTTATGAGAATGCAAGGGTTGTGGATTGAAATTTAGATTATAGGTTTGGAAAATAATGAGTTCAATGAATTTTCACAAAGAACATTTAAGTTTTATCAGTTTTCAAAAAAATTATAAGGAGTTATTGGACAGTTAATGTTTAGCTTGTTGATTTATTTAATTTAAAATCTGAAATCACCCTAATTTTATACGAATACATACGACTACACGAAGTTCTGTACTTAACTATCCATTCACCAAGGTCGTGCTTGCCTCTTTTATTAATCATGATTTAGAGTTTCTGTTTGCAAACAATTTATTTTATAAATTTGATTGATTCCCAGTTTTCAATCATTTTAACAGGTTTGGTTTACATTAATTTTTTCTAAGTGTTCTTTATCTGGACAAATAATGATTTGTCCAGATAAAGACAAATTTATAAAATAAATTGTTTGCAAACAGAAACTCTAAATCATGATTAATAAAAGAGGTTCTAGTAGGTAATGACCTACTAGAATTAAAACTAAATATTGATTTAAATTAATTCCTTTATAGATAGACAGCGTGCCAACCATATATCATTTTTTGGAATTTATAAGAGCTACTAATACTGATTATGTAGTTTGCTAACAGAGGTAGACATTAAATCAAAATGAGCCTCTGAGATAAGCAGTATATCTATTTGCTTTACGTTAATGAATACTTCTACTTCTTGACGGTGTTGCGTCAAGCCATTTGCATTCCACGTAACAATCTTATATTGAGCCATTTTAGCGCTAATTTGCTGTCTAAGTGTAGTGATTTCGATAGAGAGTGTCGCTATTGTTCTTCGCATTTCTCTTGCTTCTCGCAGTAGGTCCATAATTACATTGTTTTGATTTGTGATTGTCGACTGCCTAATTGCATTGTTTGTCTTAAGTCTGCATCTGCGCTGTTTGATCTCTGGTTGTCTGTGCATATGTAGTGTTTGCCATACTTCCAGGATGGCCTTCGGTGTGGATTGTTATGATCGGTTGTCTGGCTCAGAGGTGAAAATTCTACTGGTGTTAACGTAAAGTTAGGCAGTGTGCGAGGTCGTAGCGCTTCTGGTTTTGATAATGTATTTGGGTTGCGCCTATTCAGAATTTCTAAGTATATCTGAAAACATTTAAAATTAACTGGATGTTTGCCTTTACACAAGGCGCACTTGTTTTCTGTAGTATTTGCTATCTTGCATCCTCTGGTGTCGTGGTTAGCCTTGCATTTTACGCACCTAAATGGTCGGGTGCAAAAGTTGCGAGAATGTCCATAACAGTGGCATCTTTTGCACTGTACAAGGGTGTTTTTCATGTGTGGCGGTTCTACTTGTATTTCTGCATTTAGCAGGTACTGCAGGTCAAATACCTCTTTATTGTTGTCCTTGGGTTCGAGTTCTATGAAGAACAGATTTCTAAGCCCTTGTGTTGCGTTTTCATACTACATTTTAATCATTAATTACATTAAAATCCTTAAATTGACCGTTCTTTGTATTGGGCCCTATCGCCAAGCAACGAGTGTTGTGTCAGTGTCAAGTTTTTCTATAAAATTGTGAAAACGTACGCCATATCCCGCTACCTATATCAAAAACCCGTTACCGCTGATGGTTTCTAACAAGACTACGAAAGATCTTCTCAACACATCCAGCCCTAAAGGTAGGTCCAGTAAACTAAGTTCGGTCAATTTAGAAGTGAAATAATAAATTATAACCAGTAACAAAAATTACTATTGTTTATTATACAGTCCACTCGATAAACGCAACATTTTGGTCCTCCGAACCCGGATATATAATTTATTATTAATTGATCGACTGTTAATTTACTCTTCGAATCTTGTAGGACCATATTACCTTGGTAATAGGTTTTCCTTTTCTATTACTAAATAGAAACGCTAATTTATACCGCTATAAACCGCTTACTTTTAATTGTCATATTTGAAAGTTTTTGACAGTTATCACTATCCTAGATAACTTTTGTGCATTACCTTGAGCTATTTAGAATATTAACTGCCCATCAAAATAAGATAAGTATTGTTTGCAGGTGGTCACTTCTATTCCATAAAAGTTGGATTTTCTGTTTTTGCCCTGTTCTGCAATTATGGCTGATAAAGTAAAAAGATATCAGTTCGTAAGGCAAACTATAGTGAATCAATTAACTGAACTACATGCGGCTGCTGTCACTGCTATAACTAATAAAGATAAACGAACTTCATTTAAAGTCAGATATACTCAGATCGAATCAATACGTGAAGATTTTAACAAATATCACGGTAATGTTATTAGTAATTTGTTAACTACTGATAACGCGGATATAAATACGGAAGATAAGGTTCGGGAAACTTTTGATTCAGCTTATTTCGACATTCGTGCTATCTATGTAGATCTTTTTGACGATCAGACTCTACCGTTAGATACGACGGTTCATCACGATCCCACCAAGTCTAACGTAAAATTGCCGAAATTAGAATTGCATAAATTTTCAGGAGATATAATAGTATATTACGTTATAAGTCCGGTAAACCCAAGTTTACAGTAGCGAGTTGAAAACGTTTACTAGTTGAACTACATACTACATACTACAATGTTGAAACGAGCTACTGTAATGGTTTACCGGAAGTATGACGTAAGGCGTTTTATTTCATACTGCCTCACATTGTTCATTTTTTAAAAAAATGCATTTAAAATTTTCAGTCCGGTAAAATTTTTTACCGGACTCAAATTAAATTTTCAGTCCGGTAAAATTTTTTACCGGACTCAAATTGGATTTTCAGTCCGGTAAAATGCGCGCGCGGTAAAACGCAAACGCTACTGAGTCATTAGATTTTACATTGAAACAATTTTGGGAGATTGAATCTGTCACCGAAGCTACTTCCTTACATCCAAACGATGTTTATTGTGAAACTCTTTTCAAGGATTCTATTCTTCGGGATACTGAAGGATGTTTTACCGTGTCAATGCCTCTTAAAGAACCACAACCGCAATTTCCTAACATTCGCAATTTAGCGTTCGGTCGATTTTTATCTTAGAAAAACGTTTGCAAAAGCAACCTGATTTGTATAAAGAATATTGCAACTTTATGCGAGAATATTTAGAATTTGGTCACATGGACCCAGTTAAGGACTCTCAGGTAACGAATTTTATGTATTACATTCCTTATCATTGTGTAATTAAACCCGACAGCTTAACTACTAACTCCGCGTGGTCTTTAACGCCTCTGCAAAATTACCACAAGAACCTTCGTTAAACGAGAAACTTTTTATTGGGCCCAAGTTACAGCAAGATATAGTAGCAATTTTACTAAAATCTCGAGTTTCTCAATATATTTTCTTGGCAGATATCAAAATGATGTATAGACAGATTTTGATAACACCGTCACAACGCGATTACCAAAGAATTATTTGACGTTTTTCTAGCGAGGAATCGATTCAAGAGTTCCGATTAAATACAGTGACTTATGGAACTTCGTGTGCTCCATATTTAACAATTCGTACTTTGCTTCAACTGGCGGAGGAGGAAGGTGAGAATTTCTCTCGCGCTGCGCATTTATTACGTACCCAAACATATATGGATGACATTTTTGGTGGTGCAGATACCATTTCAGATGCTAAGTAGCTACAAAATGAATTAATGCAAATGCTTAATAAAGGTCAGTTTGAATTACACAAATGGGCGAGTAACGATAAGCGTCTTTTACTGGATCTTACTACAGATCATTTGAGTACTGATACACTTTTATTTGATAGTTCAGCTGAAGTTTCAGTTAAAGTTTTGGGACTTCGATGGATACTAACTTCGGATGTTTTTACATTTAAAGTAAATCTTATTGACAAATCTTGTACAAAACGCAATATTTTGTCAGAACTAGCTCGCATATTCGATCCTTTGGGTATGTTAGCACCTATCACATTTTTTTGTAAGTATTTCATACAACGCCTTTGGGTGTTACATACTTCTTGGGATGGGACGCCGCCTCTAGAAATTGTTCGTTGTTGGAATCAGTATAAATCTGAACTGAAATATTTAACTAATCTCAAAGTTCCTCGTCATATTGGCTGTTTACAAAATCAATCCTGCGAGTTGCATGCTTTTTGTGATGTTAGCGAACGCGAATACGCAGTTATCTTATATTTAAGATTTCACGATACTCAAGGCAACTATCAAATACGATTCATTTGCTCAAAATCTAAAGTCGCTCCGATTACTAAACGTTTGACAATTCCACGCATTGAATTATGTTCCGCCGTATTATTAGCAAAACTTGTTTGCTATGTTATGGACGTTTACCAACAACAGCTTTTAATAACAAAAATTGTGGCTTATTCAGACTCTCAAATCGTTCTTTCTTGGCTAAGGTCACCCGCACACCGTTGGAAAACATCCGTGTGTCATAGAGTTTCCTTTATTCAAAATAAACTACCCACCTCTTCTTGGAAATATGTCGAATCCCGCTCAAATCCTGCTGATGCCGCTTCTAGAGGGCAATATCCCTCTGAATTAATTTCCAATATGTTGTGGTGGAACGGTCCTGAATTCTTATTAAGCAAACAACCATATTGCCCTAATTTTCCAAACATAGATATGGCATTAATAATTTCAGAAGAAAAACCGATTACTACCTTAGCCACTTTTCAGGAAAATAATATTTTTGATTATTTTTTAACTAGATTCTCTTGCCTGTCAAAGCTTCTAAGAGTGTTAGCATATGTTTTTAGATTTTATTTCAATCTAAAAAATAAAAATAAGCAATTTAAACCTCTGTCAGTCTCCGAAGAACAAGATTCGTTACATCTATTAGCAAAATACACACAATCTATCAAGTTTTTCAGAAGAATTTAAACATCAAAAACCTCGCTCTAAATATTTGAAGAAACTTAATCCATTTTTTGATGACAAAGGTCTCATTCGAGTGGGGGGAAGATTGCAATATGCATCTCATTTAAATTATGATCAAAAATTCCCTCTTTTACTGCCTAAAAGATCACCATTAACTACATTGATAATTGAATATTTTCATAAAATATACTTGCACGCAGGTATCAGAACTGTACAATTTTTAATCTCGCAACAATTTTGGATTCTCGCTTCTAAAAGCATAATTCGCTCAGTTCTATCTCGCTCTATTAAATGTTTTCGTACCAAACCAATCGCCTATCAACCTCCGATGGGAAACTTACCCTCGGTCCGCATTTCTCAAGTTAAATGTTTTTCAAAAATCGCCGTGGATTATGCAGGTCCATTCAAATTAACAATGTCTCGACACCGTGGCGCTAAGACTTATAAGGCATACATTTGTCTGTTTTTATGTATGGCCACAAAGGCTTTACACATTGAGCTCGCTTCTGACCTTACTTCCGACGCTTTTTTGGCCGCTTTACGACGCTTTGTAGCACGTCGCGGACGATGTAATTGTATATATTCCGATTGTGGCACAAGTTTTGTTGGCGCAGATAAGTATTTAAACGCCTTAATGTCGGAAGCCGCAGAAAATGAAAAAATTGAATTCATTCGAAATGAATTCCGCCGCTTCACACTTCGGAGGAGTGTGGGAATCTGAAGTAAAAAATGTCAAAACTCATTTAAAACGAATAATAGGTGATCAAATCTTCTGCTATGAAGAATTCTATACAATACTCGTGCAAGTCGAAGCAGTTTTAAATTCGAGGCCACTCGTTGCTACTAGCTCAGACTCAAACGATTTTAGTGTATTAACACCTGGCCATTTTTTAACTTTGGAACCGCTTTCCTCTGTCCCTGAACATAATTTCCAAAATTTAACACGTTTATCTCGCTGGCAATTATTGCAAAAGTTGCATCAAGATTTTTGGCGCCGCCGCTGGAAACAAGAGTATTTATATACACTCCAGCAACGCAGTAAGTGGCTGGAACCCACAACTGAAGTGCCTGTCAACACTTTAGTGTTATTGAAAGATGAGGATATCCCGCCTCTACAATGGCGCTTAGGCCGAATTTTGCTGTTGCATCCTGGTAAAGACGGCATAACTCGAGTTGCAACCGTTAAGACAGCCAACGGAGATTTACGGAGACCACTTGTAAAACTTTGTCCTCTGCCAAACTCAGGCGAGAATAATAATAATTAAAATACGTTTATTTTTGCCTTTTTTTTTTCTTCGTTCTCTTTTTTGTTAATTAGCTCAAGGGAATGCAGAAATGTATTCACTGCATATCCGTTTAATTACGTTTAATTTGTTTATTGTTTTTACGTTATCACGCATTAAAATATTATACCTTTTTTAGGGTATCGCTATACCGTTATCGTTTTTGTTTTCTTTTTTAAAATGCAATTCTGCATTTGAGAGGCCGGAATGTTGCGTTTTCATACTACATTTTAATCATTAATTACATTAAAATCCTTAAATTGACCGCTCATTGTATTGGGCCCTATCGCCAAGCAACGAGTGTTGTCAGTGGCGGACTTAACACTTAAGGGGCCTGAAGCGTTACAAATTTTTGGGGCCCCATAGTATAAATCAATTACTACAATTTATATACCTTTTATTTTTTTATCAAAAATCAAGTACAGATAATTATTAATATCAGGCGCGAATTCACGGGGGTAGGGGGGGGAATTTCCTCCCCAAGATTTTTTAAATAATTTAACTTTGTCTCATGCCGCACTCACAGAAGTGTGAAATTGACGTTTTTGTACGTGTTACACACTATACTTTATCTACGACCATATATTAAACCTAGAATATGATTTGATATTGAGGTGCTGGATTGTCAAAAGTAGATAATGCCCCGTTTTTTGTGGAAAACAAGTGTTAGTTGTAAAAATTAAGAAATGCGGATAACTCAATGTAATAATCATTTATTATCTAAAATTAATACTGATATTTGAACAATTATTTAAATTAATGATAGCAGTTTTGTTGATGTCTTCAATTTTTTAAATGTCATAGACACATGTATTTTGGACGTCGTGTTGTTCCGCCGCTGTTTTTTGTTAATGTAAGTAAATCATAACCTCAATCTACAAATACATTGAATAGGTAATGCTTCATTTGAATGTAATTTGAAATAATAAATTCCCAAAACATTTTTAGATTTCCATGTAATAGACCGGTTATTCTAAATGTATGGATTATAGCCATCAGAAGGCTATATCGTTAAATCAATTTTACGTTAATTCAATAACAATTTTTGTAATAACTTTATATGGTAATAATAACTTTATATGCTGGTAGTCGACACAGTAGCTTGTCGGTAGAGATGTCACTAAGAAAGTGGAAGTTCGATTTCCAGTTGGGGTGATAATTTTTTCTATATGGATTTGCATTCAAAATATAATTTAAAGTAAAACATTAATTAAACAAAATAAATTAACATAAATAAAATACAAAATAAAACAAACATGTTTTAATAAAGTGAGTTTTGTTGATGAACGACTATTTTACTCACAATATTATAGTGATATGTGTATAAATCACAGACGAGCTCCCTTAACTGAGAAGAACCAAAAGCTCGAAACAGCTGTCTTAAAGTGCCGTCTGTGATTTATACACATATCACTATAAAAGTGTGAGTATAATAGTTATATACAATAGTCCATTAACAATTTTTAACTTTTAAAAATAAATTAATTTTTATATAAAAGTTATAAACTTTGTATATTTCAAATAATTAGAAATATTGCATGTGCTGACATCTATGGCATTTTAATAGAATCACTGAAAATGCGAAATCATTTTCCACGGTCATTTCCGTACAGTTTAAAGATTATGAACAATGAGTCATTTTCATAGTTACTTAGACTGTGTGAAATGTGTAATCTTCTATAGTGGTCGTAGATAAATTAGTAATTAGTATACCAAATAAAGTTGTACTTTTTTATCACGAATATGGAAATTGTTGAACAACCATAACGAGTGATAAAAAATCAACTTTAGTGCTGAGGTGTACATTACGTTTTTTCTGAAATCGTGAAATTAAGAATTTAAAATACAAAATGTGCTTTTAATAACAGTAGAGTAGGCAATTCAACGTGGCTGTGTGCGACATATGTCAAATACATGTGAAACAATGCGAATAAAAATGACAGATGAGTCCTTAAAAGTCAGTTTTGACATATGTCATTGTGACAGATGAGTTCATAAAAGTTCTACTATATATTAGAAAAACATTTTATTCCTTAAAATCAGTTCATTTATAATGGAACTTTTCTGCTTTTAGAAGCATCAAATTTATCAATAATATTTTCAAAACAGTCAAAACATAAATCTTGCGTAATGTCATTTTCAATAAACATTACTGATAAATTTTTTAAATGACTTTGTCCAAGATTATTTCTTAAATAATCTTTTACACGTTTAAGAACGGAGATCGATCTCCAGTTACATTACATATCAGTAATGTTAAGATTTTCCTTTAAATTGTCTCAACATTGGGAAATGTTGACAATTGACAAATGACATTAAGGAATTTCACCCATTCGAAAGCATGGTACAGTTCCCCTTCCCCGAATGTAAGTCGGACGACCGCGCATAGTTGGCTAGAAGGCATTGAAGGCAAGCCATTCGGAGCGACAGAGTTGAGTTGAGAGACCCTTGCAGGTCTGCTGCGAAACTGTATATTCCGTTACAAAATTTTACCTATCACTCTGAATGCTTGCCTTTTCGCACGAAACTCTATTGCGTCGACCGTACACCTTTTTCACCGGCCTGTACACGATACGATCTGTTGTTCTCACATGTTTCACTATTCTCGACAAAGTGAGTTCCCATGCCAATAATTTTTATTTGTCGCATGACCACTGCGATCCTGGGCAAGAGGCCTCTGCGAGGCCTCTTGATTTGTGGGGCCTAGAGCGACCGCTTCCATCGCTTGTGCGTAAACCCGCCACTGTTCACCGAATGTCTATCAGAAACCATTAATTCAAGAAATTAGTCATCATAGTAGTCGGATGACCGCACTGATTGTGCGAGAAGATCAGCATTCGGACCGACAGAGATGATACACTCCTTTTAGGTCTGCGGAGAAACAGTACTCCTTTACAATATCGCTCTGACTGCCGCTTGTCTTTTTGTACGAAACTCTAATGCGTCAACCGTACACTTTTTTTACCAGCCTGTACACGATATGATCTGTTTTTTGTTTCACTTTTTTGCGAGATAGTGAATTCCTACGCCAATAATTTTCATTTGTCGCGTGTCCAGCGCGGTCCTTGGCAGGAGGCCTCTGCGGGGCCCCCTGACTTGCGGGGCCTGAAGCGGCCGCTTCCAACGCTTGTGCCTAAATCCGCCACTGAGTGTTGTGTCAGTGTCAAGTTTTTCTATAAAATTGTGAAAACGTACGCCATATCCCGCTACCTATATCAAAACCCGTTACCGCTGATGGTTCCTAACAAGACTACGAAAGATCTTCTCAACACATCCAGCCCTAAAGGTAGGTCCAGTAAACTAAGTTCGGTCAATTTAGAAGTGAAATAATAAATTATAACCAGTAACAAAAATTACTATTGTTTATTATCCAGTACACTCGATAAACGCAACACCTTGTGTTTATTTGTTTCTGCAAGTTGAAATGTTACGTGGAGAGTGCCCTTTTGCTAAGAGGGCAGCCTTGAGTTCTTCGGTGTTGGTTGTATGGTGGAGGTTTCTGATTACTATTTTGTAACTTCTTTCATCTTTTAAACTAAAGTAAAAGGTGCGCCGTGCTACTTTATTTTGATCAAGTGCTTCTTTTATTTTCTATAATTTTCGATTGTATAAATTTGTAATTTGATTTTGTTGCTGTTCATAGTTTGGTAATGGTAGTCATTTTTGGTGATCGTGTTATCAATTGTTTTTAATAGAGGGGCTATGCTTACAACATGATGAATTATAAATGGTGGTGGTAACGCAGGTCGTTCCTCTGTACTTGTGTTTTTTTTCGGTGTTTGGGTCATTGTTACATTAGTATTAGTTTACTATTACTTCTAATCTGTTGTGCGTTTGTTTAATTATTTTAGGTTTTACGCGTCTTTCAATATTTTCAGGACAACTGTGTTGATTTCACTTTTTGCGTGTACGAACTTCCTGGAATTCATTTATTTTGATAATTTCTTCAGCTTCATCTTCTTGAGATTGGATCGAGACTATATTCACCTAGAGGCAGAGCCATAGAAACTAGTATCCAAGAAAACCACTTAGACTTCGCATCTACCGGAAAACCAACTGACTTGACAAAAATTCCAGATTGCCTAGATTTATTCGTCACCAAACGAATTGGCCAAGCATACGTAAAAGTCGAAGAACTCTACGATCTATCATCCGACCATTCTCCAGTATTACTAACCAGAAGTACAAACATCATTCCTATAAATAAACCACTGCAGCTACACAATTATCGAATGGACTGGGACTACTTTAGGGATGAGGCAGACAAAAACATCTCCGTAGACATTCCGCTAAAAACAACCGATGACATAGAACAAGCAGTAGAAAGTCTTCAACCTGCTATACAGAATACTGCTTGGGAATCCACGCCTACAATCCACGTTCAAGCAACTAAACGAGGTTATACTGCAGATATTATGAACAAAGTCATGGAAAAAAGAATGCTTAGAAGAGAGTGGCAAAATAGACGATACTCTGAAGAAAATCGGAAATACAACAATTCTTGTAGGGAACTCAAAAAGCTCCTACAAGACTACAGGAACGCATCCTACCAAGAGTACCTAGAAGAATTAATTGCGACAGAGCAAAGTGGTTAATGTCTATGGAAAGCAACGAAAAGGCTGAAACAACCCCAAAAAACAATACCGCCACTTCACAAAACAGACGGAACATGGGCAAAAAGCGATGTCTACAATGCTCAAGTCTTTGCTGACCACCTCAAAAAAACCTTTGAACCAGTACCTGGAGCCCCCGGAATAGAAGAAGACATAGAACGCTACCTAGATGCTCCGCTGCAATAGCACTTAATGGACAGATAGTACCCCAGTCTGATTCTGCTAAATACCTATAGGAATGCATCTCTATAAGGTCCTCACCTGGAGATCACACATTTGTACGAAACGAAAGCAGCTAAACTTAAAATTTAGCAAACACTACAGGCTCATGGGCAGAAACTCACAACTTTATCTCGACAAGAAGTTGTGTATTTAAGGTCATCTTTAAACCGGTATGGATGTATGGCATTCAGTTATGGGGGAACAGCAGCATTCTCCCACATTGCAATAATCGAACGATTCCAGTCAAAAACACTACGAACCATCACCGACGCTCCGCAGTATATAAACAACGCGGATATATACAGTGATCTTAAAGTAACTGATGTGAAAAGTGAGATTGTGAAAAGCAGTGAAATATATATCAATAAACTGAAATCACACCCTAATCATCTAGCACTATCATGAAATAAATAAAGATTAGTAAAAGTTTCACAGTTTTATTAAAATACAACTTGACAATATTGTTTCGACATTATCAAAGGTAATATAATTATAAACAAACACGTCGCTAAGGTAGATACAAAAATAGGTAACTAGATAAAATAATAATAATAATCAGAATTAAATATCTAATACTTCCAGTAACGGAGAATTACTGAGCTCAAGTTGTTCATTCATCAAAGGTACCCTGAGTTTGTGTTTGTATATCTCAAAGGCTTCTAAAATGTCTAATTTGCGTTTGTTATTACAAAAATGTAGGAATTTAATATTATTTTGAGGAGTCATTGTGTGATATTGTTCTAAAAGGTGTTTGGCGTAATTAGATTTTTCAGGATGTTTATTTTTGTAATGACGTACGTGTTCTTTATATCTTATGTCCAAATTTCGAAGTGTTTGCCCAATATATACCGAACTACAAAAAGAACAATTTAAACGGTAAATGTCCGATTTCATGATATCATGTGTTCTGTCTAAGTAGCATTAAATAAAAATGAAAAAGTGTATCTATCTTAGCGACGTGTTTGTTTATAATTATATTACCTTTGATAATGACAGCATAGCTGTCGAAATAATATTGTCAGGTTGTATTTTAATAAAACTGTGAAACTTTTACTAATCTTTATTTATTTCATGATTATGGAGTTCCTCAAAGTAAGGCTGGAAACAATAAACAAGATCTAGCACTAAGTTTACTAGACAACAGTGTACAAAATCGCAGACTAAAAAGACAAGTCACAGTAGAAGTGACGTTAATGAGCGTCAACTTCCATTCCTATAATATATACATGTAAAATATTTATTTATTGTTCTGTAGCAGATTGTAAATAGTTATGAACTAGAAATAAAAAAAAATTAAATCCAAATAATGATAATTAATTAAAGAAATTCTTATGAAAATATGGAATACGTGTTTTGAAATAAATATTAAAAAAAGAATGAATACATACAAATAAATAGTATTAAAAATAATAAAAAACAAATAACAATTAAAAATACAGGTACTTCAAATAATTAATAAAATACTTAAATTCTTTAAAAACTAGCAAGTTCAAATAAAAAAAATGTTACCGGAATAAGGATCGATCCTGCGCTTCACGAGTTACCTTACTTATTGGTACGATGTTTATGCAATATTTTCAAAAATTTATATTTCTGTATGGTTCAAAATACGGTAAACTATAATAATATAACTCAGTTCAGCTAAGGGGATATTACTCCGTATTATTGAAACTGATCCCTGAGTCTATAGCAGCTGGCAGATAATTAGACTCAATCAAAATTGTAATATTAAGATTCAATAATTTGTTAATTTGTTGACAACAAATACTACTTTCCATTTCATTTTATTCGGCATATTAGTGAGTACGTTTTTAATAAAAGCCAAAGATTTAAATTACCCTTGCATCTACACAGAGAGAAATACTTCATAAGAGCTTTGCACAATATTGTTCAAAACGGTGTTGGAGAAATTTATATTATAATTGTAGAATCGTATTGTCCAGCGTTGTGTAGGTTTTCGTTACTGAATTGTCTAACAGGAACGTACGACAATTATTTAACACAGTCAGATTTAGTTCTGCATTCTTTGGAACAATGTTGTAGAGGATAAGCTAGCATATTATGTTGAAGTATAATTGTAAAACATGTTTAGAAAAATACAATATTTTGTTTGAATGAAATCATAATCCAGTGTTCAAACTGCTTGCTACTAATTATTGTGTTTCGCAAAGTTTATGGATGACATCCTATAGATGTCACCACTTGTAATTATCGCTATTAATGTAAATTCGAGATTTATACATAAACAGGCGACGGCAAAAGGAAATTTTAGTGTTATACGTGTATATATTACACGTTGTATAGTATGTAAATACTATACATTGTATAGCTATATACATATTAGTTACATATATTTTAATATATGTAAAAATATATATTTTATTTGTGATACCTAACCTTCTGTATACAATATTTGTGCCAGAGTATTGCACAATTTGTATAAATGTGAACAAGTAATTGTGTTAAATATTATTAAGTAAATGTGGCACAACTAGCGCATCAATTGTACAATTTTGTATAAAATTGTATGCAATAACGTTACACATTCTGTTTTAATAAGTAACACAATTTGTTATGGAAACTTATAGACAACTATTCATTTGATTCTACAAAATTACTATTGACTTCCACAAAATCTTGACAAACTAAATGACACAATCTTGTTTTATAATTGTACACAAATTGTCCCTGTCACTTTTTTAAGACCAATTTGTTTTACAATACCACACCATTGTTGATGAAATTTAAATACATTTCTCTCTGTGTATGCATCTGTTAATTAAAGGTTATGCTATGTTAATTAATTTTTTATACTTTTCAATGTGTTGTTTAAAACTTATGAAGATAAAATAATTTAATATATATATTTTAGTTAGTTGTATTATAGTTATACTGACAAAATAGCAAGAAAGTGTTCGTACAAGTTTTCTTACATACTACATAGGGCTGAAAATGGGCTGTGGCAAAGCGATTTCTGAAATTGTTAAAAAGTCAAATTCAGGAGTTGTTACAAAATACAAACTATACCCAACGTTACATCAAAATACAATGTATCATAATCACCAGTAAGAAAAGATCAAGCTTTAACTTAATCAACAAATTGTTGAATCTTAATATTACAATTTTGGTTGGGTGTAATTCATCTGCCAGGTACTGTACTTTCATCTCAAGATTTTGTAACAAAGACGGAATTTAAATGCAGTTCAACCAACTAAAGAGGCACGTAAACGATTGAATACGATTTTAGCCCTTATTTATACTATGCGATAAAGATTGCAATGGGCGACAACACTTTCAAGCAGGTAAATCAGATGGCCTAGTGCCTAGTGGTCAGTAGTTCACAAACGTTATTCTTAAATCGGCCACATTTATTAATAATAACCACGTTGAATTTTAATTTTTATTTCTAAAATGTTATTTATCGGATTTTATGCATAAATATGATTAACAAGTCCTTTGGCCTATTGTTTAAACAAACATACTTACTACTAATTTCTAGCTTTGGGTAACATCATTAAACAGCTATCAAATACTATATCGAATTACTTAATAAGTAATTCAAAGATTAGTTTTTTTATACTGATTTTCATTTGTTATATTAAATAACAAATTTGAGATCCCCTGAAAGATAGGAAGCAGATCATAAATTTGTGTTTGTGAATCTAGTTTAGTTGAGATAGAAGTAAATAAAAGTGGTACAGAAGTTTAGTTGAGAAGAGAGGCAGCCAAATGTTGTCTTGCCCACCCCCCACACACAAGCCCAAGAACTAAGAATACTAATTATACGCGTTAGTATTCTACATAAAATAATAGGTAATTGTATGTAAAATATAACGTCAGTGACGAAGTTTTCTGGTACTAGCTAATCAATATTATATTCGACGAAGCTCGTTATACCAGTCGCAATTCGCATCATTGCGCTAGAACCGTCATATACATTTGTAAAACATCGATCCGCAACTCTTTTTTCTTGTAAGTATTTAGCATAGGCCTGTACCTTTTTTAGTCAAAATTAAAAATTCAATAATTACGCGAGGTCTATTATAACTGCAACTGAGACAAACCGAAATGTATTAATTGGTTCATAATTTATTAACCTTTATTAATTAATTAATTTCTTAAAGCCGCAAGTACCTGCGGTTGGCCGCAATGGCATAGTTGACATGGTTTCACCAATAAGTCTAAATATTTGAAAACATTATCTTTCAAAGGAAAGTATGCAAAAACATATTGCCAGTAGCAAAACGTGCATACTAAAATGGATAGGCTGCGTACTGGTACTCAAACATAGCAACATAGCGACATGTTTTGTATTGCCGTAGCGTAGGTATGTACGCTTCACTACTGCGAATACTACATATATCGATATTAGAATGTATTCTAGCAAAAGTATATTATCTAGAGATAATGTCTAGAGTGCTGGACTTTCACCCAAGTGGCCCGAGATCGATCCCGGTGCCGGCAGATCTGGTTAAGGTTTTCTGCAGTTTTCCTTAGCTGTTACACAAATGTGGGATTTGCGCTGTTCTATCTGTAAGTCGGCTGCAGCCGCACTTAGGGCCTACGTAATAATAATAATCGCCCCCTCCCTCCCGCACAACCTTATAGCTTCTGGGGCCTGGTTTCCAGGCTATAGGTTGTAGCAATTATTATTATTATTATATTAAAAGATCAGTTTATATCGAAGGATATGAACAAATTAGAAGTAATTTGTTTAATAGTAGAGTTAATAGTAACCTGAAATAGTTCATTCCGCCCACAAAGTAGTGCCGTGATATAGCTATATCTTACTAATTGTAAGTATGTGAAACCCTACCAGCGGAAAAATCTAAGACAAAATAAATAAAATAAAAACACCACTGTGTATGGTATGTAATGTGTAAAACGCATAGAATAGGTATTCGGTGTACCGTGAATGAGACGTAGCTTTATATGTATATGCATTTTAGTGTGCTAAACTCCCTTTCTTTTTACCAACTGCAAAAAACGAGACGCGGTATTCTTTACGTTGTTTTGCAAATATCTTCACTTGTATTATACCTATGACAAAAATAAAACCACCATTGTATTTACAGAAAATCATCGCAAAACGTTTATTCTAGTCATTTTTTCAAAATATGTACTAGATTTGAACATATTAAGTGTTAAATGTAAGTTTGTTAAACCTTAAAAGAGCTGTTTCGAGAAAATCGGCTTTAAAAGCAGTAGTTCTCGTAAGAAACAAAGTAAATGCATATCTTAAATGTTTTTTAACAACTTAAATATCGATGTAACCATTCACAGTTTAGTCACAAAATAGTGAATAATGCCCTGCAACAAATAACATAAAAATTTAATTTCATCTAATTTTTACTAAAACCTCCTCCCGGGGGTAAAAAAGTATCATGTAACTTCCAGGCAATTATTATTATTATAGCCTAATGATCTATTCGACTGTAAAACGAAATGACCTTGACGACAGATTTATTTTATTAGCCGAAAGTGACCTTAAGAACCTTACCGTTAGTTATTATTAGAGTTATAATAATAATAATAATAATTGCTACAACCCATAGCCTGGAAACCAGGCCCCAGAAGCTATAAGCTTGTGCGGGAGGGAGGGGGCGATTATTATTATTACGTAGGCCCTAAGTGCGGCTGCAGCCGACTTACAGATGAAACAGCACAAATCCCACATTTGTGTCACAGCTAAGGAAAACTGCAGAAAACCTTAACCAGATCTGCCGGCACCGGGAATCGACCTCGGGCCGCTTGGGTGAAAGTCCAGCACTCTAGACATTACACTACCAAGGCTGTTTAAGGCTGAGTTGACACAACCAAGGCTGAGTTGATACAAAACTTGCTGTCATCGGCATAGACAGATTTTCTGCTTTGTGTGGAAGAGCTGAGATGTAGAATTTAAATAATAGCGGAGCATAACAGATCCTTGAGGAAAACCGTTGTTCAGTATTTTGGGAGAGCTTAGTTGGTTTTCTATCACAACCCGAAGAATTGCTTAGCATGTTGTGTTGTTTATAAGATTCACAAGCCCTCGGCATTTAATAAATTTCATAAGTTTATATATGTAATTGCTTATCACCATACAGTGTCATATGCCACTGTTAAGTTCACAAAAACAACATCTGTTTTCAGTCGTTTTTCATATCCTGCTTCATAGGCAATTTACTTTGAACTAGGGTCGATCCTCTGATATATTAGTCTTTGTAACAGGTAATTTATAGGTCGTACTAAGCAAAGTCATGAGATGAAAGTATTCGAGCCGATCATTTTGTTTGTTTAGTTTGAGAATGGCAGTTACCTTGGTGCGTTTAAATTCAGGTGGAAGCATACCAGTTTTTAGTATTTCCGATAAAAACGAACAAAGCCATTTTAGAGTATGTTGTCCGAAGTTGGCTAAATTCATTGCGCATACCATCGAAGCCTTAAGTTTTTTGGTTAGCAACCATCAATTCCTCTACGCTGAATGGATCTAGGTGTGAGGTTTGTAGAGAACACCACTTTAAAATTTTGTGCCTGTTTTGTCTTCTGGCACCATTTAAGCTTTGTAACAATTCATCGGTCACATCCCTTCTCTCGTTTTCATTATAGTCTTCATTCTCATATAGTCTTTCCAAGTTTTTGATCCAACCCGGAATGTATTCTTTCCTTATTCCTCGTGGAATACAGATCTTTGCGGTTTTTAGACTATGTGGAAATCCTGTGAGAAATTCTCTGAAAATATGTAAGAAGCAAACCATAGATCAGGATTTGTTTCTGTTTTCCATCTGGCCGACTTTAATGTTTGGGCGATCTTTTGCATCAAAGACAATGGACACGTCTAACCATTCTGCAAGTTTTTTTCCACATTCGTCATCGTTTGGATATTTCCATAGCGAGTGATGACTATTGAATCTCCAATATTTATACACTATAGTAGGATTAATTGCAGTTAATTGACCGATATTTTTTGTAAGGTAGTGTATGTTATTGTCGGTAGTAGTAGACATGAAGTTGACGTCTTTTCGGCCATTTCTTACGTAAGTTGCTGCCCCTGTACTGTAGGTATGGTGATATGTAGCACCAATAAAAAAGTATCTCGGAATGTCGCCTATAGTTTTCAATTAGTTTTCGTCAGTGGCGTGCGTTCCTGAATTGCAGCTACATCAATCTGATTTTCCCTTAGTAGCTTAGATAAACACTCACTTTTTTTGCTCTACTGATACCTTCAATGTTATGCTGGCAAAGTCGGGCCAAAGGCCCGATTGCCTTTGTCTTGGAGTTCTGAAAAGAACTATTACCAAGAGACCAATATAGACTAGAAGTTTGGCAGCCAACGGTTCTAGCTCTTTAGCGTTACCCAGAGTGCATCACGAGGAGGCGAACTAGATTTGCACCCCAGGGCAGGATGAAAGATGCTACTTGAAACCATCTTACTTTTTATATGTTGGTTATTTATTTAGAACTTTACAACAAACCTCCCAAGAGAAGGACAGACAAGAGGAAAAAATGCGTTTCCAGATATCCCAATTTGCCGACATTTGTCGTGGTTTAAATGCTATCGGGAGATAAATAAATCTGACTACAAAGTATAGACCGGTAGACGCTGAAAGACTCCGTGATATTTCTAAGGTATTTGTAAGCTTTTGTGGTGTTTCTCGTGCTAGTTATGCATAGATCCGGATAATTTCTTGTAGTTTTTGCGGAATTTTTGGTAAAGTTTTGTAAGGGTCCGTTATAATATCTAAAAACAACTCAACTACATTGTTGTTGTTTCTTCATATTTGTAACAAATGTTCGATAGTATACTTTTAGCATAAAGTAAATGATTTTCGTCATCTGCTGGTATAACGTAAACAAATTATGCTCTCTCGCAAGTTGTCCATAATCGATATATTATAATATTTATTTATATATACTATGTGTATTTTGGAAATCTTGATTTTTTTATATGTAGACGCATTACAACCACCTACAGCGGGCATATTCCTAATACCTTTTAAACTTTTAAGGTAAATAATGGGAGAATTTAAACTCAGAAAAATGTGCGGTTATAAATTCTATTCACAACATAAATCCCTTTTTCAACTTCCACTTACTACAAAAAATGGGACCTATTTATGATAGCAGTCGCAAAATATATTTGTGTATTTGTCTTGAATAACTGATATAATACATAAAATAAAAAATTCTGAGAGCAAATTTATTTTCGAAATGTCCGATAGTAAATAACAAGGTGTTCTATTACAATATATACTACTACAATACATTACAGAAGATTTACTTAGATTTGAAATACTAGGTTTTTTATTAGATTTATGAAAATTGATAGGTAGGGTCAAAATAGGAATTAATACCTCTAATTCTTTCAAAATATTTATTTTTTAAAATAAGGTATGTAACATAAGCTTTGCGAAAAAGTTTAACAGTTAACAGTAATTATAAAAAGAGACATTATTACTCTTTTCAAAAATCTTATTACGCAGTACTATTAAATTAAAATGCAATAGGAATACCTACTCTATATTGCATTTGAAAATAACTAAGTAAAAGCATTAGATTAAGTTGGTTGATTGTTTATAAGTACGTGTACATTTTACCACGAATAGATGTCGTTTGTTATAAAAATACACCTTCGCATTTTTTATTTTTGCAATAAATGTTATTTTTATGTACATTTGTATTTTTTACTCAATTAGTGTTAAATTATCCCTAAGTGAAATGAAAAAGTTTAAACGGCCAGCGCATTATGAGTTTTTATGTATTGTTGGTTGCCTAAACATACAGTAAATGCATTGGTTTGAAATGATTATTTTTAAATGCAATAGAGCAGCGGTCCTCAATCTTTAATAACCCAAGGACCCCCTTCTCATTAAAAAAAAATTTGCGGACCCCAAGCATATCCATGCTTTTTTATTTGAAAAAATAACCATGTAAATGAAAAGTTACATCATTTTAATTATTATATACAATAAAGCCACAAAAATCATACTGACACACCTAACATGTTAATTACAAAAGCATTGTTATTGCAAAATAAAATTTGGAACGATTAAAGAATTCCCCTGCCAAACATTTTTTGGCCAAACTTTAACGGAAATCTTATGTTGGTTGCGAATATGTAAATCATTTTTGGGGCAAACCCCCAAAATTGGTTACTACCAACCTAACCTCCACAAAAACGTCACTACCTAACTAAAACGCTTTGCAAAAGCAAATTCGAGTATTTTCAACCTAACCTAACCTAACTTAACCTATCCTGACCTAAACCTACGCTAACGTAAACCTAATCTTACCTAACCTAATCTAAACTAAACCTAACCTAACTAAATTGTGTAATTGTAAATTAGACAATTTGGCACTTTCGCCACAAAAATGATTTACATATTCAGAAGCAACACTTGTTGGGGCAAACGCCCCTAAGCCTCCAACCAACCAACATTGGTTGCTACCATACTAACCTCCACAAAAATGTCACTACCTAACCAAAATGTTATGCAAAGATCAAATTCGAGTTTTTCTCAGCCTAACCTAGTCTAAATCTTACCTAACTAAATTGAGATGACCTAACTAAATCGTTGAGTGTTTTGCAACTGACAAATAACTTAAGAGATATTCGTTTTAACTCCTTAAAACAGACTGCAATAACGTCATTCATTAACTAAATTCAAAAAAAAATTATACTTGTTTTTAAAATTTATATAAATATAAGTTAAATATTTTTACAACTGTTATTTTTTCTTCTCTGGTATAACAAGCAAAAGTCGGCGGTGCCGGGCATCTCATTATAACCGAGTTTGACTGTATATTATTTTTATGAAAATTTGAATATGACTCGTGAACCCCTTGGAGAACCTTCGCGGATCCCTGGGGGTCCGCGGACCACAGGCTGAAAAACGCTGCAATAGAGCAATAAATTCTTACATTTTAATTTAATAGCACTGTATGGCTGATAGTGACTATTGTCCTCGATGGCACGTCGTCTTCTTTGGACGTTTTCCACCATGTGCTGGCCGATATTTACGTTAATTTCTATATGCTTCTGAAATATCGAACCTCAGTTTGGCCCTGCCAACGTTCCAACCATTATTGTAACAGTTGCGACTCAGTAATGCCTAAAAAGCTTCGGGCGAACACTTTAAGCAGGTTTAAGGGATTGTCTGATGAGGTATAAAAGCTAAATCAGGTCAAACCATGATTTCATCCGGCTTGGACTGGCAATGGGGGGGACTAGGAGTCTAGAAACTCCGAAGCCAAACCGTCTGAGAGGGCTGGCTGAATATTATTTTTGTTGACATTAAGAATTTAGGAACTCCACAGATAAAACCTAGCAGCGGCACTAATAATAATAGTATAATGTAAAAATCAAGATACTAATAGAAGTAAGAAATGCTGTTATACCGGTTGCCCACTCTCAAAGTCGAACATAGGCAGTTTACATTGATAGTCGTTATTCAATTCAGTCATACGCTAAAATGAAATAATCTTAAAAGTATGACTTGACATATTTAGTCAACTTAAACAACAATAATTTTCTTTTTCTATTGATACAACTATGTTTCTTGGAGTTGAATTTGGCGAGCAGGAATCATCAAAAACGTCCAATACAATGTTAAATGCATATGTTCGAATTTGATAACGAACATGCTGTATATACACACATACTTGAGCCCATTAAATACGAGCTATTAATCATTGTTTGTTAATTATTTTATAAGTTTAGTTCTTCAGTTTTGTAGGTCTATCCTCAAATATCATGTTACATATTAAACATTTGCGACGAAATGCTGCTTAAGAAAACGCCACATACTTTTACTTTCCTAAAAATTTAAACTTATGTATATAAGAAATGATAAATTGGAATGTCAACAAAATTACTATTACGCTTCTATTAAAATTGCTGCCTATAAGTAATTCCAGGTAGAGTACAGGTACCGTAATGTAATGCTCGGACATCTTAAATAAAGAGCTTTAACACGATTGACATTTTTATATTTACTATTATTTCATACAGACGCAAGTCATACATGCATATGCCATACTAACTTTTTTAGATATTTTATGTTATCATTAAATTAAAGATTAAATCATCATTAAAGATTACAATTTTATTTTCCATTGCATTACAGAAAGTAGCAGATAACTTACTCTGATCTGGCTGCAAAGTATTGGAGTAAAATTATCTTTAAAAAAATTAAATTTAATTTAAAATTATCTTTTACGTACTGCCTCGCAGTCGGTGATTCGGGACCCGATATCCCACTCTTAAAAACATTCTTTCTAGCATACTACTTACTGACAGAATTAACAAATATAAGGTAACGTAACACTGACCAATAAAAAACTCAAGAAGCGAGTATTGGCTGCGAAAAAAGATAGTCATGCCAACGCAGCAGTGTTTGATTTAAGATGTTTCATAACTAATACACAAATTAACTGTGAGGTCTTGACAATATTGGACGTCGATAACTCTTATAGCCCCAGCATTAATCGTTTGTACCTTGCACTTTGTGAAAGAAAATTGTTGTTTGGTACACATGTTCCTTACAACTAAAGGTACCATTTGAAAGATGGAGACACCAAGTAGGTCCCTTTAGGTTCCTTAGGGTTTGAGTAATGAAATGTTGCCTACCTACCAGGTATATCTAAAACAGAAAAAGTAGGTATGGTCTCACTTTAAGTTAAGTTGATGACATGACAGATGACATCTTAAAATGTTAATAACGTCAATTCTAACTATTAGCTACATTTGGAGGATCAACTAGCAATCTTGTTTACCTACGCCGTGCAAGACTTCGTCGATTTCGTAGGAAATAATGCTGAAACTTGTAGTGTTATGATGAAAAAGGTGCGGTAGCTGATCTTCAAAAACACACACATCAAGCTATAAAACCTTCATGTTTGAGTCAGTTTCTTAACCAATTCATCTCTAAATCTACTGATATATAAATCAGAAACGGCTTAGCAATTATGGAAAGGTGGTTTTACTTTTTTATACTGTTGCTAAAGGTCATTTTATTTTAACAAATTCGGCTAATGAAAAATTATGTGAGCCGAGGTTCTTCTTCATGGAAAGATGCCCTCCAAAGCTTATCAACATTGTACTTTCTAGGCAATAGTGACACTCTGCTGCGGCAACTTTGATCCTTATACTGTGCATTGTCAGCACTGAAACTGCACCTTTTGGAGTTAGCTGCGTTCATTTATCTGCCTTTTAACGAACGTTTCTGGTTTCTCATCATATCAGTATCCTGATTGGTCACAATAAGTTATTTTAATACCTGTTTGAAATAGGCGTTTATATCCACATATCAACCCAAATAATATTGGTAACTTGGTTTTGATCGTTCTTAGTTTCATAATTTTTACAAATTTTTACTTGTAATAACTAAAGTTTTTATTAAGAGAATTTCCAAAAGAACTTTTTATTTAGACTGCTACAAAATATAAACTTTAATCTAGACAGAAAATAAAAAACTTTTACAAACAGAACTGTACAAAAGATAGTAACTACGTACTATTACTAGGTATTTATTTACATGAACTATGTTGCTCATACAAAAATCTTCCAAGAAAATTTCTTTAAAATCTCTTAAACAACCTAATTAGATACATGTCATGTCATATTAAAGATGCTACAGGATCATTGCCTGACAAAAATTATCTGATAATTAAATTTATTTTATAATTTTTTAATCAATTTTTACTTTTTTTAACAACAGATTAAAATAATTATAATAATCATTTATTAAAAGAAGATCATTTATTTACAAATTTATAAAATTAAATTGTAATCATTAATTATAAAAAAATACACTGAAGAGAAATTCCTTTTAGTTACGTGCAGGCAAGCCAAAAGTTGTGCCCGCGCATACTTCCAAAAGACGGACTTACAAGGGTGAGAATTTAAATTTTTGTAACAGCGACCTTCGCGAGTGTCGCTACTGCCTAGAAAGGTATACTGCGGTATTATCAACAAATTTGATAGTTGCCTTCAGTTTTTGTTTTTCGTTTTATCAATAATTCTGAATTTAAGTAAAATATTAAAAAAATAACTTTGAAAATTGCTATGTAAAATTGCGAAAACTTTGGTAGACGACATTTTGTCAACACTTAGATATCAGGCCAATTATCAAATTATTAGGATCTTTATTAAAAAAGATGTAAAATTTATTTTCGATAAACTATAATTATGGGGAGATAATATAGACCTAGATAAATATAGATCTACTTTATCCAAGGTTTGCCCTGAGGCTTATTAATGCTCATACAAAAAGCAATCCGAATAGGAAATTGCCTTCTTTTAAAGAGAACTCCTAATTGATATCTGATGGCGACAGATCAGTGCTTGGTAAAACACTTTTGGATTGGTTGCACTTTTTGGATGTCAGATTATTTAACAAAATAAGACTCGATTGTACATCGAGTAAAAATAGCACTTTTTACTCTATCATTTTTTTTTCTATTTGACACTATTTTCGATTAAAAAAACGATAAACTTCAAAAATGGGAAATTGTTCTCGAAATTGAAGCACTCTAGGAAAAGCGTGTTTTTCCACGGCGTGCCGTGGACAAAATTTATGTATTCTTTGACGAAGAATGCGATGCAGTTAAGAAAATATTTCTTTTTCTAATTTTTTCAACTTTAAATTTTTTTTGGAACTGGATACGTGTTTACCCTGTTTTAGGAATCAAATATAAATTTTTTTTATATTGGAGCCATGTGACATTCGAAAGTAGAGGTTTCAAGCTTTAAATGAGCCCCCGCTGGCTTTTTTAAGTTGCGCAAATTTTTGGACCTAGCCGGTGGTTGAGTTGAGAATGAATGACTCATATACGAGTACATATAGTTTGATATAAAAAGAAAGAAACACTATACGAAAGAAACAATCGTCATCACCAACAATAGGTTTAAGTATGAAAAAGGGCATATTGAAAATTATTCTAAATGAAAAAGTATGTAGTACTTAGAAAGAGATGTGGAGAAAAGTAATAATAGCAAAGTAATTCACAAAAGATTTGTTTATCTAAATGTTTAAGAAGCATTTTTAGTCATCGCTATGTACCAGCAACTACCGGTGGAACTATTAAGTTTTTGCCGTTAGTCACAAGCACGTAATTATTACGGTTTTATTACATCCCTGGGACCAAAATGGGGAATAATTTTTGGGTAGCAGATTATGTCGCTAATTGGAATGTTTGACCAGACCAACCATATATTGTTTGTATGTATTGTTTTCATTATAATTTTTAATAGTAACTGGACTTTGTAGTGATTCTAATGCTAAGTAGTAAAAATTACTTTAAAGTGATTCTCCTGGGAGCAAAAAACGTAAGTTTTACTTTCAATACTACGGTATGATTCCATTACTTTAAAAGATGAAGCAATGGACAGGTGGCAGGAACTTTCAGTACTACTTTAAAGTTTAAAAAACTGTAAAGTAGCTTCGGGTAAGTTGCTGCTACAATCATAATACAACTTTGAAGTTGTAACAACTTTAAAGTAATTATACCAAGTGGCAATACCGTTCTACATACTTTAAAATTTACTCAGAAGTAATGGAACTGCATAGATTCAATAAATATAGAAACAGCTACATAATTACTAAAATATTCCTAACTAAAGTAATTAAACTTATAAAGTCATAAATTTAGTTGTAGTTACGTAGTTAATAGCTGCTTAAAGTTTCGATCACAGTTACTGCTACTTAGATGCTGCTTGGGTTAATAATCAATTCAAATATTCCATATTTACTCAGTGCTTTAAGATATTAAAAACAATACTATCAATTTTTCAGCTTACAAAACTTAATAAACATTAAACTGAATCGAATCTAAAATAATGAAATGATCTTCATTTTCTGTATTTTCTTTTCTAAACTAGTCGTTTATATTGATAAACCTTAAGGAAAAGTCTTATTAGTCGCTGCTTTTTATTAAATTTGCAGTAATCCAATAAACTTCAGCCGTTCGATTTTCCCCTCGCATGATATTGTCTTTTGATTTTGCTATTCCCATGCGTTATACGCACAATAACAACACGAACAAACAATGGCGAATTTATGTTGATGGCTAATCTAATTTAAAATCGCTTGTTTGTAGCTACTAGCTATGGCTTTTGCGGTCGTAAAAGAACAGCATCGTAAGTTTTCATTGATATAAAGGAAACATTACATAGATCATTCAACCCTTTTGTATTATGTTACCTTGCACGTAACAAGCAAATAAAATAACTACAAACGGTAATTTTAAACACTAGATAGAAAATTATTTAATTATTTTCATAAAACTTCGTAGCAAGATGAAGAAAATTTTATATTTTCTAATTAATAAAGTTTTAATATGTTCTTCGCTGATTATGAGTGTATGAGATCTTTTTCATTTTAATTACTAATGTTTAATGAGGCTTTAATAAGTTCTAAATTTATTTTTTTTCTTGTTTTTCTGAAACTCACTCCAATGAGTTTCCTTAATAAATTAATTTAACTCATTTAAAATTCTCTTTAAAAGCCTCTTTTTGATCTTTAAGTTTCTTATACAGTCGCAAAGAGTAAAAGAAAGAAAATATTTACTATAGAATGTAATATTTTATAAATTAACATTTCACGGAAAATAAATATAACAAGTTGATGTTTTATATGAAAACGGAGATAATAATTAGACATATTTTAATGCATAGCGTATATCCGTCAAATGCGTTTTAATGAATAAATTAATTAATATGTATTAGTTTTGTATTAAACTGCTAAACAATTAAAATTATTCCCCTCTATAACAGTTCCCAAGCAGCAGTTTTAGTCATCGCTACGTACCATTACTACTATTATCGGTGGAACTATTAAGTTTTTGCCACTAGTCACAAGCACGTAATTGCTACGGTTTTATTACGTGCCTGGAACCAAAATGGGAAACAACTATTAGGTAGCAGATACTTGCAGTAAGCTCTCTGGTACATGTCCAGCTACGTAGCGGGAACGTGGCTGCGTAGTAATTGCTACTTTCGTGGAACTTCTTTTCTCTTTGACACATCGTGTCACGTGATTGCTCTCTCTTACTCTTGCAACTTAGCAAATATTCTATCATTTTCTATACTAATGCTGCGATCGTGTCACAAAATGGATTACTATTTTATTTGTAATACGTACTTAATAATATAAAAAGCGTTAAAATGTTTAATTATTCCGGTATATCAAAATTATAAACCATTATAAACCAACGTGATGATGACAGATCCAAAAATAACAACAAATTAAACATATTTTTTAATAAAAAATGTCTTTAATAAAATATGACAAAAATATTTATAAGTTGATACACATGATAGAAATCATTCTTATATTATACCTAAGGCACAATTTGGCATCAATTTGTTATTTTTATTGAAGGTTATATAGTAAAACATCTATTAACAATCATAACAAATTGCAAATTGATTGATGGCCACCAACAAGCTTACAAGTAAATATGAAGCTGGAGTAGTTTAGGAAAAATCACTTTAAAGTGATTCTCCTGGGTAGCAAAAACGTAAGTTTTACTTTCAATACTACTTGTAAGGTCCAGTTACTCTAAAGGGCTAAGTAGTAGTTTCAGACAGGTGGCAGTAATTTTCAGTACGATTTTAAAGCAATTCTACTAGCAATGGAACCTGACAGCTGTCGTGTCGCTGATTTCAAAAATTATTTTTTTAAATAAAAGTAAATCATACTTAAATCGAAAATCGTTAATCGAAAATAAAAAATAAGGAAATACGTATTTCTGCTTTTCTGCATTTTCTGCAAAAAATAACAAATTAACACAATCAAGACGCAACGTATTTACTTGGAATAAAAAGGTTACTCGCAACAGACAGGGTGGTCGAGTGGCTAACGTAGTAGCTTTATATACGGTCTGCCTAACGTTCGATTCCCACTAGCTGCGTTACTTTTTTTTAATTAGTTTTTTTTAGTAAAAATGCATCCCTGTTTACAGTTGAGTTTCTATTTTAATAATGGAACTTTTAAATAATTCAATAAAGATTATTACGAGAATATAATACATTGAATAATGAGCCAATCGTTGCTCCTTAAATTTAAAATATTGACCAATAGGACCTTGTACCGTAGTGACAATAAGCGACTAACAATTATTATCGATTAGGTATTAGTTAACTTGCGTTTGTTTCACTTGTCAAATAAAATAATTTAGAAACGTCAGATACATTTTTTAAGTGTGTTACGCGCAATGACTAATTTTGTGATGAGTTGCGTTGATTTAAAAGAGGAATATTATGTACTTAATTAAATAAAGCTTTTTCTCTTAAATGTGCATTTGTGGTCCTCATTTTAATTTATTATATTCTCTTTCTAAATATAATTCGTGGTACGCTTAAGAATCGATAATTTTTTTACAAATGTCAACTCATGCCAGCCCCATTCTTTGGAAAATACAACTCGTGCTTCGCACTCGTTGTATTTTCGTCGTTGGGATTGGCATTCGTAACATTAAAAAAAATTATCGATAATAAGCGTACCACTTATTATATTATCCCTGATTATAAGTCGTGTATTGTTTAGATCCTAGATCCTAATTGTAACTCTCTAATTATTATGTAGAAAATTGGAATAAGAACCTACGAATAATAAATAGTTAAGAGTTACCATAAATTTAATAAAATGATTTATTTATATAACTATATTCGAATAATTTACTTAACATTTAATATTTTTTCTATTTAATTTATTCCTGAAAAATGAATCAAAAACTATAACCCTGCGAATTTACAGTTTGAAATAGGCAACACGTCAACTGTAAAGTCCCCTTGTGAGTGGCAATACTATTCCACATACTTTAAAGGTTACTCAGAAGTAATGGAACTACATAGTTAAATAGTAGAAACAACTACATAATTACTAAAATAATCCGAACTGCAGTAATTAATCCTATAAAGTCAATAATTTAGTTGCAGTTACGTAACAACTACTCAATCAAAGTTCCGTTCTCAGTTACTGCTACTTAGATGATGCTTTGGTTATTTGATTTGCAAGTAGGCGATTAATGACACTTATTATTAGCTGATACTAATTGTTCATACACTACCCACCTTTGATTTTTTATTTGGAGGTCTTTGGAATTGTTCGTCCTTGGACCTGCTTATTTAATTGTTACTTTAATGATATTAAAAATGTTAGTCTTTTGCAAAATTAAAACATTAACAACTAACGAAATAAAGATAATCTACATTCTTTATACAGTGTGTCGCATTTAAGATGAATACACTTCCGTAGTTTCGTTATTTTAAGGAGTAAGAATTTGAACGTTGGAAGAATGATACATATTCACGAGTTGCATCTTTTTTAGGTACTCAACTTAAATGTGAACTGTAAACGCAGCCTACCACGACCCTTCAAACAGGGCCAATTCTCGATATTTCACTTCGCGTTGGAGATATCAAAAAAAGTTATTAGAAAAAGTTGTTTAGAATTCAATTTTTATCATTAGCACTAAGTTTCATGACAAAATTCGCATTTTTAATTTTTCAGTATGTTAGCGTTAAGTCTGCACACAGTTAGAAGTTTACTTTTTAATTCAATCGAGGGTCATGGAAAATAAAATTTGATTGAACGAAATGTCAATCTGACAAGAAATACATTTACTTTTGGTAGGTATAAGGTAAAAACTTGTAACTATATGCAAACAACACTAACATACTGAAAAATTAAAAATGTGAAATTTGTCATGAAACTTGCTACTCGGAATCAGAAACTTGAATTCTAAACAACTTTTTCTAGTAACTGTTTTTGATATCTCCAATGCGAAGCGAAATATCGAGAATTGGCCCTGTTTGAAAAGTCGTGGTGGGCTGGGTTTCTAGTTCACATTTAAGTTGACTACCTCATAAAATGCAACTCATGAATATGTATCACTGTGCCAACATTCAAATTTTTACTCCTTAAAATAACGAAACTACGCGAATGTATTCATCTTAAATGCGACACACTGTATATTATATATGAAAAATTATCAAATCAGGAAAGAAAACTTAACAAACCAATTACAACGTTTCATCTAATGTGGCCAAAATTTTTGACGATAGATTCTCCATGGTTTTTTTCTTTCTATTACTTACTGTGATATGCGATATACCTTTTGTTTATGTGCTTATAAACATAAGTAAATTGTTTTTCTTTATTATACTGATAAACATTACAAACCAAGATCTACTAATTGACATAACCAAACCAAAGTCAATGCCATAGTTGCGTAGTAAGATCGACTTTAATATTAGAAGCATCAATTGGTTTTATTGGCCTTAAATGTAATTTAGTTTTACAGAAACTCAAATCGTATCTAGTTGTAATCTTAGCTTTTACTGAAAATATTAATCATCTTGGTTTTGGTGCTCTGGATCTCAATAACAATGAATCCTTAGCTTTAGAAACTTTTCTGCCTTGGTTTCTGCTTTCGATCGATTGATACCAAACGCACCAAAATCAATTGTCCTAGTCTTAATTCATTGCGAACTGTTTTAATTTTGCTATAATTGATCGCGAAGAACTATACAAGAACATTGCACTACAGCTATCATTTTGGTAGTAAAAGTTTTAAACTTGATGTGGTCTTCGTTTTGGATATGTGTTACTTTAGGTCTCATATTGACGGCACACTGCAAGCTTCATCTTTTGACTAAACAGTCTTAATAGCTATAAATTTAGTTAATTGATTATGTATTGTGTCTGATGAAGAAGTCTTCATATTAATCTTTAACTCTTTATTTCGTTCCTATTTTCTGCGCTATTCTGGAGTTGTGAAACTCATTTAATTATAAAGATATTGTCCAATATGGAAGGGTAGAAGATACAGAGATGGTAGAATAGTTCAAGCTGTGCGATTGAGATTCCATGTGGTCAATATAAGAAATGCCTTTTTCGGGCAATATCGCTTTTATGGGCTAAACAATCATCGCTGAGAGTTTGGAGCAAGTTGAAGGACATAAAAGTTTTTCCTGTTCCCAATTTTTTTCTTGAATATGCTTCTGCACAAAGTTTGTTAATTTATAATTTGTTCACACGTATCTAGAATGCTATGAGTATTTTCTTGTTTTTTACTTGAACTGTACTTTACTTAGCAGTAGGTATTATTTGTGCTGTAATTGCTAGTGCATACATAATCAAGAATTTAAACAAGACTGAGAAGATAATAATTGCCAAATTTTATACTTGTCATAGAACTTTAAGAAACTCTTCTGCTGTAAGTTACTTTTCTGAAAGGCATTTGACCGGAAGACATAATTCGATTCGGTCTATTTAGGTAACTTCCATATGTTGAATGTAATTTGAATTCTACTATTTGGAGTAAATGCGGAGCGTTTCACTATTAGGGTTTAGTTATTACAGTAGTTTAGGAAGTGTGCTGCCTGCCACGCAGTGGCGTGCGGTGAGAATTTAGGCTAGGGAAGCAACCACGATTTTAATTATAATACACCTAGGTACAGGCGCGGATTAACGGGGAGGGAATAATTCGCCCCTCCCCAATCAGAAAATAAGTATACATAAAATAGAAACAAATAATGTTAGTTTAATTATTATTTATTAAAACAATTATTTCTCCAAAAATTTTCCCCTCAAAATACTTCTCTGGATCCGCCCCTGCTAGGTACAATAAAAAACAGTGTAACAATTATTAAGGTTAAAAGTTTTTCAAAGAAGAACTTTTACACTTTATACTTAGGGAATTTGTTGACAATTATTCTTTATTTAAAAAAAACTACTACTATGTATTTATACTGCAACCGGTCTTTCTTAGCAAAATACCAGTGCAGGTTTTAATCTTTGTTGTTAAATTTGAAAGTTCTGGTTTTGATCTGCCTTTCTTAATAATTTCTAATTTCTCCCCAAAACTGTATGCAGAAAATTCTTTATTAATAAATAATTTACAAACTGAACAAAAAAAATCGACGAGATTCGGATGTATTGAAGGTACTCGAACCTTTCACCGAAGCAGCTGAATTTGCAGTCGTGACGATAATGCAATTTTAAATTTGGATACAGGCAAACTAAATAGAATATATTTGTCATATTTGTCTTTTAAAAATCCAACTTATATAAATTGAAATAATAAAATGCGACAAAATACAGTCTCATTCGCAGATTTACATTACTTAAGTAACATTAAATTTAACAAACACTAAATCGAACAAAGAACCAAATTATAATAAATAAACATATGCGCATGAAGCACACTAACATGTTACATTTATTATATTTAGAAAATATTTTAACTGTTCGATTGATTGAAACTTTCCCTAAACGGCGTAACCCTTTACAAATTACGTTTAGACTATTCTTCATTTCGATTCCCTCTGGATTATTGAGTCACAATATGCATACATATATTATTTATAGGTACTGGGCATAAACTCCCACCCAATTTTTGAAAAAAATGTAAACAATGTTTATAAAATTTAAAAAAAATAAAAATGAACCATTTTTATTTTTCCATGTACCAACAACTTAATTAAATAAACAAACTTCTGTCACAATAAAAGCCTACAATCAATTGTTAAGACAAATGCAAGAGATGTCGGATATCTAGATTCATGTTATTGGTGAAATTAACTTAATAAACATTTTTTACGTTTTTTTCAAAAATTTCCTGATATAAGGGTACTAAGATTTTAGGTCATCGAAAAGAGAAAAAAATCTCTATCAAATGAGCCTAATGAAAGGGTACATTGCTATTTAAAAAAATTAAATTGTTATTCATTACTCATTTGTTTTCTGAAATAAAAACAATTGAATGCTATCTTATTATGGAAAATAAAATGGTCAACAACTTTTATATAACAAATTTTTTTATAAAGTCGATATTTACCGAGATATATACTATATTCCATACATAATGGGCACCCTGTATATCTTAAACTACTCTAAGAAATAAGCCAGTGCATCACAGATAAATAAGCAGCAATTTATAATACCTAGAATAGTAAAACTTGGTTCGTTAACGCATGCAGAAATTTTAAAATTTTAATCTATGAAAATCTAAAACTCTCTGGTCTCATCTTAATTTTAAATCTCAATATACCAAACCTATGATATTTTTAAATTGTATATATTGTAATATTTGGAAATCTCTACTGACGCTTTCATTACCTGAAACTTTTATTTCAGTAGTAAAACCTCTAAATAAACCTCTAAACTCTGACTTAGTTAAATCCTAGTTAAACCACATAAATCTTAGTTGTACATCTTTGATCTAGAACTGCTAGAACTTTAGAAGCCTTGGAACTTAGGTGTAAGGCCAAATCGTTAGATATTTAAAAATGATACCTGAAAAACTTGGAACATCTGGTTATCGTATCAGTGTTTGAGATTGCTGAATGTCTGAACCTCCAATACCTTGAAACATCAAAGCTGTAAATCTTTGAATCTTAAATATCTTGGATTTACGAGATTCTGAAAATCTGGCTCTCTGAACATGCTCTAAACTAAAAACAATCGTTGAACATTTTTAACTTTTAATTTCTAAATTCTTGTAACTCTGGATTTATAAAACTTTCAATTCAGTCACTCATTTATTCTAAACAGATTAAAAATCTGAATGTTTAAAATTGTGGATGAAGAATTATCCGAAATAATATCGTTACATCTTCATTTCAATGTCAATAATCAATTCTATCCGCTAATGTAGTCAATTATTATTTAACAAGCATAAATCTACGCTACTCAGTATGCAGTATTTACTACATCCACCTATATCATGTATGAATTTGAAAGACTGACACTAGCACTTTTACTAAAGCCTACAAAAAAATTAGTTTACTGACCGGGAAAACTAAAATCCTCTCTTCAACATGTCATGTATTTTTCAAAAAACTTTGAAGTTTTTGATGTCATCTGTATCGATCAAATAATAGGACATTTTAAATGAATAATAGAATAATAAAGGACCCAAGGTTGAACCTTGAGGTACTTCTGAAATTCTTCATATGTACAAGATATGTGTCCAACACATTTTACAAACTTACTCATTTGATCACTATTGTTCAGTGAACTCAATTTTGGATGTCCTGGCAATTAAGAACAATGTTTATAAGCTGTGACGTAAACATCACGTCGCTGTAATCAATAAAGTTAATTTTTCTTGTGTGTTAATTTGAATACTTGCTATTTTTTTTATTGTATAAAGATAAGTTATCGATAGTTAATCTTTTTACTAAATAGTTCAATAAAACTAGTTGGGCCGGCGCACACACGGCAAATACTAGCATTAAGAGTGACAAAAATACTCTTGCATGATATATGGATATTTTGGGTGTGAAAATCAAAACGTATGTTTGTAATAGATATATCTAACCTTAGCAAAAGTAAATAGGGCTTTTTACATAAGCAATCCTATTTTACAAGTTCTGTTCAGTCTATAAGCGCATATGTAGTTTTTTGTAATTATGATAGGGATAAGAAGATTATATATAATTATATTATTATAGAATGTGTTACCTCTTTACCATAAAAATAATCTTTTAGAACAACATAATAATATTATTCAGGTTTTTTATTCTAGGAACATCTTACAATAACATCTTTTACAACATCAAAATGAGTAAATCTAACCAGAATCACTGTCATTGCTTGTTATATCACTAACGATCACTAACATCTGCATTTGTAGTACTACTGTTCAGAAAATCTGTACATTACCAACTGTCTAACACTACTCAAGAAAAGGATTTTTTTATTTTTCTGTTTTCTTTCTACGGGCTGTTATGTTGAGGTCAGGCGATATTAATATCGTATTCATGATTTCCATATTTGTATTGATTCTTGACGTTTTTCTGAAATGAAATACTAGTCGTATGTGTTTCTAGTGTTTTGTGATAACTTCTAAAATATCTTCGTGGCATAACCATAACCTTCTGGCAAAGTCATGTATAAATATTTTATGGACAGTGGCACTAATTTTATAACTAATCATCCATATAACTCTATACGCAGTCTAGCGGTTTCTAAACAATATCTCCGAAACTCTTCAAACTTGATGTAATGCGCACTTGACAAAAGACTAAGAATGTCAGAAAATCTTTCGATCAGATTAATATCTAATCCGGTAATTTCAGCAATTTTATCAGGATTATCGAAAAATTTTCTGCCAGTGTTGCCATCATTGCATCACCACATTCTTATTTTGATCGATCAACTAATAGTCTCGTTTCGATATAAAATTTTTGAGTTATAATTTTCTTTTTCTGTTACTTCTTAAATTTTTAATCCTCTTGTTTGCCACTGTTTCATATCAAGCTTTTAAGAAATATGTAATAAAAATAGGGATCTTTATCGTGCCAAACATAGCATTGTCACAGGACCTTTCTATCGGAAAAGAAGGCATGCTTTGAATTTTCTCCGCTCGGCCGGGGATCGAACCTCCAACCCTTGGATTATGAAGCAAATATACGAACCACCAATCCACCTAAACTTGCTAAAATAACGTTTAAATCTCCATACTATTCAAATCTATCATTAATCTTTTTGCTACATTTCCACCTTACAATACTTTATTATTTTAAATTATTTTTAAGTACTTAAATACTTTACTATATTTTTCAATTGTTTTATAAAGTCTAAAATGGTGTTACTAATATTAAATTTGTCAAATTACACATAGGAGAAGACAACTTAAAAAACTTTTATTTTTTCTTAGCACTAATTGCATTAAAAAGAATTTTTCGGGTAACGCTAATCTATGTAGTAGTACTTCGTCGAATTGCACCGATGGTGTCGGAGCGGCTACCTGAAAACAGTTCTGTTATTTATAAAGGGGTTAATTGGGATAGCCAAAATTTTAATATAATTACCTAGAAGGTTGAAACTAACACTTAAACTAATTATCTTGGTGGTACTCGGTGGAACTTGTTTTATAAGACTCCGTAAAGTCCGAAATTTACCAAAATACAATGATATAATTTACTTTACGAAATTTTGTACATAATATAAACAAATGAATCAATATTATCATAACATCTTATAAAATAAGAGCACATATCTGAAGGTGCAAAGTCCATGTCAATAAGATAACACTAAATAATTGAAAATACGAAAACAACACGGAACTTTTTGCAAATTATCTGACTCATAAAGATTGCAACAAGTATGCATTATAATTCAGTCGCGTCCTTTGTTTTTACTGTTAAGACAAAAACTAATATAAGATGGGGTAAGAATCAGGCATGATTAGAGAATGTTTTTTGTGTTAGATTTTGTTATACAATGCAAGTCGAAAATTCAATTTTGTCCTGCTAAATTGGAAGAATTGCAGTGTGTGCGGCGGTGGACGAGTGGTGTCAGTACATCACTCGTGTTCCAAAGATCGTGGATTCGAACCCCACTTGGGGCGACGGGATTTTTCTAATTGGAAAATTTCGCCACCTCAACCATGTGTGTGTTTGTAATGCATGTTAGATGGGGGACGTATGACCTTATCTGTTGGTTCTCCCGTAGAATAGGCGAGAAATAAAAATTAAAAAGTAATTCGTCTGTACTTACCTTATATATAATGCAAGACGGCAGACATTACCATACAAAGAAAAATGGTCACTTGCATCCATTCATATAACCTAATTTACGAAGCTCATTTCGATCACGTACTCTCTAGTAAATCTTTCTCTGAATCTTCAGTTTCCACAATCAATATTACTTACGTATTACCTTATATCTCACTTGTAAGTACTAATATATTCGTATCAGACATTTTTCTAAATTACACTAATCATTGTTCTGTGATTCATTTACTCTCTTTAATGGAAAATGTATCTTAAACTCCCTAAAAGTTATTTTCTCATTCGTTAGTAAATCGAGATTTATGCATGACAAAATTTCCAAAAATGATTTCCTTCTGAATGCTTCTATTTATCTTTATTCTGCAGTGCAGAATTTAACCTTTTGTCTGATAAAAATCAATTATCTTTTATTTAATTGAATCAGTAAACAAACACTGAAACGGCTTTTGTACAATCCAAAGATTCCACCTTAATGAATCTTATTTCTGTCTAACGCCTTTTTATCGAGATCTTTACAAAAGAAACAATTACACACCCAAATGAAAAAAAATGTTAATCTAACAAGATTCTTTAAGTTAAATTGAAATCTTGGAATTAAAAAATACGATACAACTGTTCTGAAAACTAACACCTACAATTTATTTTCAGTGTCGCAGTACGGGAACGTGCATAAGCTGGTTTTTCGTCTGTGATGGTCGGAAAGACTGCAGTGACGGTTCAGATGAAGAATGCTCACCATCTAAATGTCCTCCGGAAGCTTTCAGATGTAAAGTTTCCGGTCGCTGTATATCACGTGCGAGTCGCTGTGATGGAGTAAAGGATTGCCCTTCCGGCGAAGACGAAGCTGACTGCCAAGCGACAGGACGAAAAGGCTGCCCACCGAATACTTTCAGGTGTAGAGATGGAAAATGTCTTCCGGAATACGAATTTTGTAACGCCATCATATCCTGTAGCGACGCTAGCGATGAACCGGCACACGTTTGTAAAGGACGTGCCAGGAGGCGGCTCACGGAGTATTGTCCTTTGAGATGCGGAAACGGAAGGTGTAGGTCGAGTGCTATTGCTTGTTCTGGAAGGGATGGATGTGGAGATGGGACTGATGAAAACCATTGTTCAGTTTGTAGTAAGTTATTGTCTATTGATATTATGATAAATGATGAACAAAGTTTATTCAATGGATTATATCCCCAAAGACGCCTCTGGGAATATGACCGAAAATTGGGATACGGGTTGAGAATATTGATAACATTGATCCAGGGGCGTCCTTTTACAACAAAGTGTTATTGATGAAATGTGAATTAGAAGGGTGATATTAAATTTTTGTGTTTTTCTATTTTCAGGGTGTCCGGTGTTCCAAGGAAGAAATTTATAGTCAGATAAATTCAACTTTTTGATTTCTAATACGATGCCAAATATTTTGTGAATTTTTAAAATTTTACTTATTACCTTTATATTATAAGATTTTTAAAAGTAATATTATTGTGTCCCATATACAATATAAATTATAGTTTATAAATGTAGTTTAAAATAAATTTTAATTTCTATTGCTCAATTGTATTGATGTAATAACGTAGTGCGTTTATTTATTATTGTTAAATAATAAGATTGTCTGTATTGTATTTATCACTAGATGTATTTAATTATTACGTTAAGAATAAATCCTTAGAATGTAATTCATCGTACTTCAGGCAAAATATACAAAAATAAATCTTAATTCTAAAGCTGTTTATTACTATTTTCATTTCATAGTACGTACATGTAAATATTAAAATTTATATAAACCTTCTTCTTATTTACATATTTACGCACGTTTTAATATGAGATAGAAGTATCTTAGATTTATGTACAACAATCACAGCCACTTCATGCAAGGGAAATCGCCCGGTAACTGGCTTCAGATCGGCTGGTAAGTGTTTACATAACATACATAACACATAAGTAAAAAAGTTCGTACGTAAACTAAAATTGAACCTCGAAACCTTAAAAAATAAGCAACTTTACATCATCGGGCTCCTCCGAGTCTGAAGGCAGTAAAATTGGATTGATATCTAAGGTCTTTTATGATTCATTCGCAAATTTTGGATTTTTAGGTCGTTAGTTCAACCAACCACCTAACCTAACAACATTAGGAGCATGAACATTGTTGCTCTCTGATCAAAATCAGTAAACTGGGGCGTTCTGGATGTATTCATGGTGTGTCTGTATAAACTCCGGGAGCAGCTTTATTATTCTAAAGCAAAAGATGTTAGTTTCAAGATTGATTGTTTGGACGATGCTACGAAATTTGCTAAAATTTTTACAAATGCCACATGAGTACAATTAATTCTAGTGACTTATAAACCACGTCTGATTAATGCTTTTATTCACAATCATATTGCAATATGTACATTTCTATCTTTGTAAAAACCTTGGAAAGTAAGTTATTGCTATAGTAACAGCAGTGGTTAACAATTTCCTTTACATATCTGTAAAACTGACCAGTAAAGTCTTGGTCAACCTTTATTTGTAAATCCATAATTTAAAACAGTATCTTTATCCGATATAAATTTAGGTTTTTATAAATGTATTTAACAATAAAAATATCTTTTATGTTTCACTTGCATTTTATTCGTTGTTTATACCTGTGATACGAACTATATAAGCAACTCCATAACAACCAGGGTATTAAAAGCGGGCGTTATAGTCTATAACGCCCGGTCATTGTTTACGTAGCAATCGTAGTCCGCCAGTCAGAAGCTATACGTTTACGTACGAGTGTGTTGCAACATAATAAATAACGAGTATTTGCAACGTTGTTTCAGGGCGCGTGATCCACGAATTCTTAGATTGTACCGACTTCTGATGAAATATCTTAGATAAGATTAACTTATTCTTTAGATGACAATAGTGCTATTAGGATTATTTTGTTTTCATGTTGGTAATAACAACAAAAACATTTGAATTTAAATTGTCATATTTCTGTTTGACTTTTGTAAATCTAATAAACGCTGTTACCATCCGACAAACATAAAAGTTCTTAGCTTCATAAATATATAAACAACGTCTTTGGCACCGCCAACAATTATAAATTAAAATTAATTTTCTACTTGTACAATATATTTTCTTGAAAACTAAATCTTTGTATGCACCACGAGCATTACTAAATGATAATTCCCATCGGGCGACTTCCATCCCTCGGGCCCCTTAAGCCCTGGTGCTGGGACATCGTCGCCCTCCTGGCATTATCATCATCCTAACGCCCTTGGTACATAAATAACTATTTTATTTCAGATTTTATTATTTTTATTTTTCCCTATTTTATATTTAATAAATACGATTGAATTAATTAATTTCCAATTTTAAAATACTCAGAGCATACATTGTCATCTAGCGGCGAATACTGAAACCTTACTTAAAATTTCTTTTGGTCTATAGATGGCTCATTGAAATTTATTAACAGTTTACAGAAAATTTATTTTAAAATTTAGAATTATTTTTTATTTTGATTATTTAAGTCTAATGATTGTGAATAAAATAGTATACATGTTTCGTTGGTAAAGTTTCCATGACTCGCGATATTGAGTGATCTCGACATACCGTCCCGGTCAAACAATATCGCTTGTAAAGATGTACCAACTCAACATGTAATATACAGTTACATCTCTGTAGGATTCTTTTCCAATTTGAACAAACGTCCAAAATTACTCTTCCGCAGCAGTATGCCACCGTATATGTACGTGTATGTTACTCCCAAGTAACACAAAAATATTCTAGGTATATGCTGAGCATATTCGAGAAAAAGATTGATTATTCTGCGAATATATCTACGTATAGAAGATCTAGAGATGTGTAATGTCCGCCTAAAAATCTATGAATATCCATAGAACGTCTTATCGAATATTCATTAAATTGATCATTGAATAGTCAAAACGAATATTCAATGGATGTTCTTTGAAGAATATTCTTAGAATATGTTTATCAAATAATTTTGTCATATTTAATATGGACATCGAGTGAATATTCGTAAACAATATTCATCGAATATCTGTTCCAAATAATATATGCATGTTTATTATGGAATGTTCATTGAATATCAAGGAAACCTCCTAAAATATTCGTTACGATTCTCTTGTAGATATTCAAACAGAGTTGATAAATGAAAATCTTTTAGTAGCCTTTGGGATATCTAGACGCTTGCCGTGAAAGAAGTCTGTCCATCACTATGATAAGTAGTAACGGGCATAAGCTGTTACCTTGCTTTATTCGTTTTTGCAATTCTAATTCATTCTAATTTAAGATCAACGAAGATTAAATTGAGTTGTTTACTAGTTTCTATGGCTGATAGTGGCTGCTATAATGACATGTTTGCTTTTGTGATCCGAAAGCTGCTTATTTGTGTTCCATTTTTTCTTCAACTACAGTTTGTCGCTAAGGAAGACAGTTGAGGACTATTCGCCTAAAAACAGTGTAGGAGATTTCAAAATATTTATTTTATTTGAATTATTTGAGGTAACAAAATGACAAGGACAAGACTAAAAGCAAATAGTAAAGATAATGAGGTTATAATATTAATTCTTACTATTATTAATATTCATATTTTGCTCTTTAGCTTTTGTAAGACATATGGCAATGGTATCCGCAATTTATTCTGAGCGTAGATGAGCAACGCTTTTTGATAGCATTAGAAATATTGTCTTTTATTTTTAGAAAACCAGATTTTTATTCTAGTCCCAAAACTGGATATCGGAACCGAAACCAGTAGCTAAGTTCAAGTATCTACCTTAATTAAAATCAGAACTCATGGAACCATTTGGAAATCATTGGAAATAATCAGAAATGGTAAAGTAAAAGACATTTTGAACTTAGAAATATTAGAAAATCACAGAAATATTACGAGACCAGGGATATCGGATATACGGAAATCCTAACTACCTATACCGAAACCTTAAAATCAAAAGTTATACCAGTTCGTGACTCTTCCATTTTTTGGACAATCTGTATATGAGATCATTATATAGATTTTTTTTCTCGTTAATAAGTTAATAAAATATGCCTATATTATTCGAACATTCCAGTATTATTCATTTCATATTTGTTAGAGATTGTACTATGGGTGTTCTTAAGTATTCTCATTAGTAATATTCTTTGAACATCTATAGATAATTGGTGTTACTTGGGTTATGGTTAACTCAAACACTCACTAGCAATATAAATATTTCTGCACTAACAATTGTACTAACGTGGGCATGCCATACACAATTTCTAAATAAAATGTATGGTTTAAACAAGTTTTCCAATTCCATATTTCCACAGACAACGGACAGCCATAATTATAGATTTCTCGATTTTTTCTTGAAATAAATTTCTGAACTTCTGTAAACGTTAAATTAGTAATGATTTGCCATTTGCTTCCATCTTGAAGTGGGAAAGTACGAGTGAGTTAATTCAATGCCAACTCTTTAATCTATCACAACTTGAGAAAAGTTTCTTAGCGTCCTATACAGGGTGTTTTACCTTAAATCAGCATTATTTAAACTGGTGATAGTACACATAAAAAGCAACAAAAAAGCTAAATATCATTAGTAGGTACTGTAGTTGCGGGAGCTGTTGAGTTAGCTTTTGAGGGCAATCTACTTATTTTATTAAGATCAAATAAAACATAAACTTATTTTGATTTAAGGATATTTATTCAACTTGTTTTATTATTCTCGTTGCCTAGTATCATTCCGTATCTACGTAATGAATGCAAGTTGTGAGCCATTCACAACATTTACCCCGCCCGGTCTGAAACGAGGGTAATACATGAAAAGGAAAAAATACAGAATGGTATTTTGGAGAAAAAATGGAGTATTTTAAAGGAACTTGAATAAAGTTGTAAAATGCTCCAGCTACAAAAACTCCACTAGGTAGTATACAATAAAAAAACTTAAGTTAACTAACAATACGGAACTTGCGACGGCAACTCTTGAAACCTGTAAACAGAAAGAAAAAAAACAGAAAAGTGTTCAAATTTTCAAAGCCAACAGGTGAAAGGTTTTCAAAAGATGCCTTCGCGTAGCATTTGAAATCAGTTCATTGTTGGCTTAACATTATAAAGCAACTAATCTAAAAAATATGCAGGCTTTAGCCTATCTAAAGAGATAGGGCCAGTGTGATTTTCTAAAGTAGCGTATTTAACTGTCCGTTCTAACACTTTATAGGGTCCTAAGTAACTGTCTTTCATGCCCAGAGTGTGTGTGTCGTTACGAACGTACACGTGTGTGCAGTTGGTCAAGTCGCTGGGGACGAAGGACTGACCGGAATACGTTTTTGTAAAAAAAATGCTTCTGCTTCCTCATACGACGTTTGAGATTGGCTATGAAATTAGGGAGGTTCATGTCGTTAGCCAGTTGTTCTTCTTCAAAGAAATCTCCAGGTAGTCGTAAGGTGGTAGCATACAGTATTTCTGCAGGAGAAACATTAACTTGCGATTTTCGGGTTGCACGTAAGCTCAAGAGAATCCAAGGGAGATTCGTTAACCAGGAGGAAGTTCCTGTGGTTTGAATGGATTGTTTGAGTGTCCGATTAAAACGTTCGATAACGCCTTGACTAATCGGATGGAAGGCCGTGCATTTGACGTGTTTAATTCCTAACATGGCCATAAAGTTGATCCATGCATGAGAAAGGAATATTCTTGCATTGTCCGTGGTGAGATACTTGGGAATACCAAAGCGGGACACCCACGTGTCGACAAATGCAGTGATTACTGACTCCACGGAAGAATCCTTCAGAGGAATTGCTTCCGGCCATCGACTGTAGTGGTCTATAATGGTAAGGAGGAATTTATAACCTCCCGAAGAAGGAAGGTGTACTATGTCGTGATGGACCTTAGTAAAACGTTCATCTGGTTCTACAATGGATTGTAGAGGGGTTTTCGTATGACGTCGAATCTTATGTTTCTGACATTCAGCACAAGATATGACCTACTTCTGAATATCGCGGTGCATAGATGGCCACAGATATCGCTGAGTAATCAATTTTTTAGTAGCACGGATGCCAGGATGGGCGATATTGTGTAGTTGTTAGAATAAGGGGTACCTGAATTTGAGCGGGATATAGGGTCGTGGTTGGCCTATACTAACATCCACCCAGAGGCTTGATTTGTTGGCAGTTTGAAGGGAAATGAATTGAAAGTTACTACGAGATCGGAGCTGGTTTAACTCGGGATCTTGTTCTTGAAATACAGCGACTTCGTCGTAATTAAGATCCGATCCAGGGACGTTAATAAAATTAACTCTTGTCAGAGCGTCCGCCGGAATATTTTCTTAACCTTTGATATATTGGAGGTCAGTCGTGAATTGAGAAATAAACTCGAGTTGTCGAAACTCACGTGGTAAATATTGATCACCATTATTTTTGATCGCTGTACACAAAGGCTTGTGATCCGTAAATATTTGAAAGTTTCTGCACTCAACGTAGTAACGAAACTTCTTTAAAGCAAAGTATATTGCAAGAAGTTCCCGAGAAAAAATATTGTATTTTTGCTCTGTGGGGGTTAACTTCCAGGAACAGAAAGATAGTGGTTTCCACATGCCATCTTCAAACTGTTGTAATACACCAGCTATAGAGGAAGACGAACTGTCTGCAGCTATACTAAGAGGGTTATTAATTCGCGGATGTACCAATAAAGTAGCGGTAATTAAAGCATTCTTCGCGTGCCTAAAGGCTTCTATTTGCTCATGATTTAACTGGACAGGCTTTAGCGAAGCTTTGCCAGGAATAACTATAGAGGTCAACGGTTCCAAAATTTTCGCACAGTTTGGTACAAATTTATGGTAATACGAAATTAAGCCAATAAAATTGCGGAGTGCTTTCTGACTTGAAGGCAATGGGTAATCAATTATAGCCTGGACTTTGGAAGCCATTGGTTTGATACCGCGTGTATTAACGTGATGTCCCAAAAAATCGAGCTCATTGACACCAAAGAGACACTTTGGTAGGTTTATAATTAGGCCATTGTCTTTTAATCGGGAAAACACTTGGTGTAAATGCTCAGCATGTTGCTGCGAATCAGCACTAAAGACTAGGATATCGTCTAGGTATGAAGAACAAAATGGGAGCCCTGATAATACAGTGTCCATGAAACGACTCCAGGTGCTGGCTGCATTCCGTAGTCCAAAACACATCCGTTTGAACTCAAAGAGCCCCAGAGGTGTGATAATAGCAGTCTTGTGAATGTCCTCTGTTGCGATCGGTATTGCGAAGTAGGCCTTTTGGAGGTCTAGCTTCGAGAAAATGGCTGCGCCAGCAAGTTTTCTTGTAAAGTCCGTTAAAAAAGGGATCGGGTAACGATCTGGTACCGTCACTGAATTGAGTTTCCTATAATCGCCAACCAAGCGATAACTGTGTGTTGGGGCGATGGGGGTGATGTCCTGGTCGTCATCAGGAGGTAGCGTCTCTGCTGTGCCCACTGCGCGCTTCCCGACGATGTGAATTGGCGTAGCGTAGCCAGATGATGACCGCTGCACTACGTCAGCGTCAAGAACTCATTAAGATGATTTTCTAGAAAAGAAAGATGATTAGGGTTTAGTTTGCGACAGCGTGCTTTAACCGGAGGGCCGGTCGTGTTAATGTGATGGACTACAGTAGGTTTTACGGTTTGATGGTAGTCGAACTTACGCAAAAGCTCCGGGAAGTGTGTGTTTAGCATCTTGCTATAAACATCAAGGTCGCTGGACATGTTGTTAACAGTACCTGAAGAGGGTACGTCAATGGGTGAAGGTAAGGGAAGAAAGGGGAAAGAAATCGCAGGAGTAACGATTGACTCGGAATGAGGAGTCAAAAATTAGCCTGTGCAGAAAATAGTTTGCGTTTAGTGCCGGTCTTAACTGGGGGGGGTTGTGGAACCTCGACTGCGAGTTCGGGACATCTGCTGTGCAAATGACCCGCTGAGAAGAGCAGTCAGTGAGAGGATTCGCTGTTGGAGCTGGAAATTGACAACCTTGGCTGAGGGTTCGGGCGAGCTTGACATCTGTCTTGCAAAGGACTCGTCGAGAAAAGCAGTCAATGGTTAGGTTGTGCTGCTGTAAAAAATCCAGGCCTAGAATGGCTGAAAATATGTCAGCGACATAAAATTTCCAGGGGCCTGGCTGTAGGCCAGGTTTCGGGAAATGTAACCTCAAAGTTACAATACCTGTCACAGGAATTGACGTGTTGTTCACTGCCATAAATGAAAGGTTGGCAGGCGTGATGATTTGGTTACAGGAAACTGCATCGTGGGTGGGTAAAATGGAGTAATCAGCACCAGTGTCAACCACAAAATTAATTTTGTAGGTTAGGTCCTATAAAAAAGTTGAAGAATAAGTGATTGGTAAAGAAGAAGTTGAAGGGATTGAATTAACCCTGCATAGCCCTCCCTGGAGGCCAGGAGAGTGTGAAGTTAGTTTGTTTGTTTGGTACGAACAATTTGCCGTACAATTACGTGCATTATTTTGAAAGCGTCTGTGATAATAGCATGGTTGCAATTGGGAATTGGAATTGCTCGAAGGCATGGAACGGCGTTGTTTGAAGTGCTGAGAATTTTGGGTGTACGGAGAGATGTAGGGAGTTATAAGGGATTGTTGCTTGTGCATGGTAGAAAGCTCATTGGAAATGGTAGTAAGTTTAGTTGTCAAATTGTCTAGTTTAGCTTCTAATGCAGTAGTAGCTAAAGGTCGTGGTGCCTGTTGCATAGAATAAATTAAATCTAATTTTTCTACAAAGGATATTAACGGTAAGTCATTGAAATTTAAGGATTGAAGCTTAAGTTCTGATGGTAGTTTAGCTATTAAAAAGTCTTTGGTTAATTCCTCAGTCAAATCCAAATCAGTTGCTAATTTTTGGATATTAAAAAGGAGTTCTGTGACACTACCAGAGAATTGAAGAGTCTCCAAAACGTTATTAATTCGAGATTCTCGTGGTCCTAGGATAGATTTTATCACTGCCCGTTTCAAGGTAGTGTATGGTCGTTGTCTAGGGGGGTTAACGGTCAAGTCGCGATGAGCTCCTAAAACGTCGAAAGGCAAATTTAGTGTTAACAAGTTATATTTGGCGAGCTCATCGTTGATCAGCATACAAGTAAAGTATCTTTCCACCAAAATAAAATACAGGTCGATGTCGTTACTCGTAAAAACTGGAAATGTAGTTGCGGGAGCTGTTGAGTTAGCTTTTGAGGGCAATCTACTTATTTTATTAAGATCAAATAAAACAAATTTATTTTGATTTAAGGATATTTATTCAACTTGTTTTATTATTCTCGTTGCCTAGTATCATTCCATATCTACGTAATGAATGCAAGTTGTGAGCCATTCGCAACAGTACCTATCTTGCAGAATAACCTAGAAAAAAGCTTTTTTTGGTGGTCACTAGTTTAAGAACCACAGAAAATCTCAACTGGAAATAATTCATTTCCCTGTCTCATTGTTTTAAGCAAAGGTAGTCGTTCGTTGTGAGTACTGATTTGGTAAAAGTAACTCATTCTACACCCAACACATTTGATATTATGTTTCAAAGAATGAATTGGTATTATAATTTATTGATTTAGTATTAAATACTAAAAATAAATTAAAAATCTTATCTTGTTTTGTAATGTACTACTTCCAGAAAACGAAGCTGTTAAAAATATTGGGTATATCTACTCGAACAAAAGGGAAATTGACCTATTTGTGTTGTTTACTATTAGTATCTAGTTTTCAAAGTAAAGGTCAAGGTTACGTTATAGCTAAAGAAACTCGGCCCTAATGCAATAATAAAGTATTATAACGTTTAGGGGCGTGGGGGTTGGTTACAAATAAGACTGTAGCATATTGTGTTGTATTTTTTACATAATGCGAACTGGCTGGTATGTATAACCGAAGTATAACTGTTATGATGAAAGTAAATTATGAATACGGCTTTATAATTTGTCCAAAATCTTCTCCCCATACGTTACGAATGTAAACATTCCATTTATTACTCCAACACCACCAACCCTATTTCCGTCAGTTGAGAGGAAATCTAGCTATGTTAATTTGTGTCCCGTGCCCTGTATTAAGTATGAGTGTGCAAAGTTTGGATTTCTAGGTAAATGGGAGGCTGCTGGAAGACATGAAAAACAGATCAGACACATTAGGAAAGACACGACTGAAGATAATTTGAATGTTAAATTACAAGCTTTAGTTTTATAGCACTGAACATTAATTCTGACTTCCGGTTTAGCTGTAAGTAGAGCCAGCTTTCAAATCAAATAAACACCCTCTACATAAATACATTTATGAATATGTCGTTGCTTACGTCTTCTAAAAGTTGCTGGCTATTCGATAACTGGAACCAATGGTTCTTGAGATATTCCAGAAAAAAAGCTTTAAAAGAGTACTGTGTTTCTAAATTCAGTAATGTTCGAAATGAATAGAATAAATGATTAAATAGCGATTTATTTTGCTACGAGCTACAACAACTTACTTTAGTAAATAATTAAAATGGGATCCACTTTCAATTTGGCTATAGCCTTTTGCTGTTCTGTGATAACAGCTGCAACTGAATTTCTGAACTTTCTTCCTGATCTGAATTTTGGAGTCTTCAAGATTTTGTGATGTGTTAAGAGGTGTCAGATTTGAGGACCTTGATTACTATTTACTGCTACGTGGCCCTAGCCACCTATTGGTGAATATTTAATCTAGATACCTCCTAACAGTTCTTTCAGAGTGTGGCGCTGCTCCATCTTGTTGGAACTATGTTCTCGGTTCTGGAACATCCGGATCTTCACATTTTTAGATAGAACTGCCAAAGCCGGAACGATCTCAAACTGTAGAAACTATTGTTTCGCAGTCAAAGTTTGCATAAAAAAGAATGAATTTTTTTGCTCTTCTGGTTATTGAGAAAAAGGTTATACTACAATTGTTGCTAAAATACGACTAGCCACTAATTGTTGCATTTCTTTACCGATGGTTAATTAATATATTAATTGTAGTGTAAAACAAAGCATGGAGCTAAATAGTATATAGCGAAGTACGTATATCCCGCACAAGCTTCATAGACTCTGGGGCCTGGTTCGCCAAGTAATGGATAGTAGTAATTACTATATACAAAACTGTTGCATATAGTAGTCCACATAATATTGTAAGTTAATAATATTTAGAGTTACAATCCCCCCACCCAGCAAAACAACACTTATAGAAAATTTTGAAGTTCACTGGAAAACAACAACACCAGACACGCAAGTCATTAGGTAATTTGTTTGTTTTGATATACAGCGCTATTAGATTAAATTGCAAATATGTGCAATTTCCCTATGTTGTATTTGAAAATATTCAAGTCAAAGCATTATGCACACATAAGCAACCCATTATACAGCACGCTCTTTTATACGCTTTTCATATATTGCATGGTAAATAAATAGCACTGTATGTTAATCAGCAATTATGCTAAAGAGTACATTTGGAAAGATCAATAGGGTAATTAATAACTAATTAGAAGACGAAGTATACAACCATAAAAGATTACGGGTTACTGCATGACCTGAAGAATCTCTCTGTTTTGAACATGTTTTCTCATTGTTTTGTTTTACTAAAAATAAATTTTGCTTAAAATGTTAACACTATAAAACTGATATAATTTTAATAAATCGAGTTCTTTTTACATGTACAAAGTTTTGAAACAGATTGAATTTTTAAATGTAAATAGAATTTGATTTTATGCGCAAACGATTGACCATACGAAAAAATGTTATAAAGATTTTTTGTATTTCTAGATGAGATGTATCTTCTGACAAAGCCACATAACTAAAATTAACGCGGCCAAATAATGTTAAAGTTTACAACTTTGTTATTTTTTTTTCATGGAAAAGTGGCACATCCTAGAACAAAGTTGTATCAGAGTTTTTTATGACTTCTATCACCCCTTAAGATTAACGCTTAGTAAATCCTCCCACCCTGTATATTACTCTACACGTTGGATTATTAGTACCAGGTAAATAAAATGGAAGTTTTTAAACGAAAAGATAAAACCGATCAAAAGTATTAACATTTTATTTGATGCATGAATTGTAAACATAACGGCGAAACTTAACATAAAACAAATTTAATAATGAATTGTTATCAGCTTAGTTGGAGAATTGCAAAAATGCCGTTACTGCTTTGATAAATGTTTGATAATTGTTTAACAATAATTTCTTAACATTAAAAAGCGATTGAGGTTTTAAGACATTCGTTAAAGAATTTTGTGTAGTACATAAATTGTGACGCAACCCAATTTTCTAAAGTTTGAGTTCGAAAAACTCCGAAATCTTCAGTGCGAATCAAAGGACGAACATATTGCAGAGCTTATGACACATTTTTAAGTTAACTCTTTATCTGGTGCTGCTTGACATTGCCACAAACTCTGTTGACTGGAACGTTCGAAGTTACTGGAAGAATGTGACTATCTAGTTAATTTTTTAGTAACGTTTCAAAGCTTAAGATCTTTAAAAAATCATTCATGAATGAACACACAGGGAAATAATAATTGAGATAATATTTTCGTATAACATAATATTAGGAATTATATTCCGCCGGACAACTGGAGTGTCTCTAGTGAACGCATTGCCACAGATTGTATTTGCATTAGGCTTTCCTGGAGAATCCTACCTTAAACTTTCTAAGCAATCGAATATCGGGCAAGGTTGGGTCCCTATAGAATAAGAATGTCCGTACTAACGCAGTAAGTAGCAAAAGTAGTAACGAAGATACAGTCCAGCAAACGAAAACCTTCGTGTGGGTTGCACAGACGGGGAAAAATGACGACATTCCAGGTAAAAAAGATGTAGCATCGCTCGCACTCCTACCTTCCATCGGTTCATCTGACCGTGACCTGAAGTGCACCGCAAGTCCGCTATTCCTTACTTGCAGCGATTGATTGGCATAATTCTAGTATTGATATAGTTTAAATTATTTAAAGTTTGTGGTTTAATTAAGATCTGAAGAATTAAATATAAATTTATAGATCGTTATTTAAAACTCTGGAAAGAAAAGTCGAAATAAAATAAAGTTAGGAATCATGAAAGTTCAGAACTTCACAGTGATACAATGACAGGACTTACTTAGAGACAAACTTAAAGAGAGTAAGTATTTTGCAGTCATTTTCTGTAGATAAGCAACAAAAAGTTAAACAGGATAAAGTCTAGTTAGAATCAATTTTCGGTGAAGTGGATTTTTCTTGAGTAAGAAGGTTTACCCTTTAGAGATGATGTACACTCTAAATTTATGGAAATCCTAAAATTGCGGACAAACTACATATGTTCCTTTTAGTGTAAAATTAGAACACTAGACCACTCTAAACAGTGTGTGTTTAGGTCCAATACATTTAGAGTGAAATATCTAATCTGTACCTTCGTGTAAACCATAGATTTAACTTCAGTCAAACTTCTAATCGTTTCGGAGTAAGATTTTACTGTTTACTTTTGAATCTTTCCTTCTATATGGAAAAAATATTGCCTGTTTAGAGTAGATTGTTATAAAACTTTTATATAATTTGCTTTCTATTTAGATTAAGATTTAGTGTTAAATACTGTAGTTTTCCAAGGTCAATGTCAATAATAAAATAAGTGATTTAGTTATTGCAATGCAAAGATACATAAAAGTATATATTAATATGTAATAATAGTAGATTATACCACGAGTCAATAATGATAGCTACTATTCCCGCGGAATATTTACGACCCGAGCCGCGTCAGCGGCGAGGGAGTAACATTCCAAGGGAATAGTAGCCATTATTGCGAGTAGTATACTCTACTTTATCTACGACTAAATTATTAATTTTAAATTTTTAATGAACAACTTTATTTGCCAATAAAATTAACATTAGTAATTGTACAATTAATGAACTGAATTGCTCGTGAACTGCTATCAATAACTTTGGAAGAGTTTTCAATACAAATATTTGGAATTTCGGTTGCTGTAAAGGAAGAAGATGCTTCATTACTATTTATCTGTTTAGCAATAGTATCTGCTGTAGTTGTCTTGTTTCTCATAGAGTGATCAATGTATCCTTCAGCTACCTGTGTAGATCGCCAGCCCCCATGACGCTTTAATCCAGTTATATCGCCTCCTCCATCAATGTACAGAGTGGCAGATGATCTGCGATAACAATGGCCGATATAACTTTCAGGATTTGGCAAGTTTAAATATTTGGCAATTTGTCTACCAATGTCTGCAAATTTGTTTTTTCCTACACGTTGTATTGTACATTTGGATTTTTGATAATTTAGAAAGAATGAATTGATTTTTACATGTGACGGACGGAGATCGATGTACTTCTTTACAATGTTGTAAAACGTACTGTTTATGGTGAATGATCGTACAATTTTGGTTTTAGTCTTGGGTATTGTTATTAATAAGTGTGTTTGGAGATCCTTCACATCTTCTATATTCATTTCATAAAGCTCGATTGAGCGGCATGCGCCCATAATTCCAACAATTAATATAACCTGAAGCAAATAAGAATATGAGTTTTTGAATAGATCAGATTAAATATTATGTACATTTACCTTATGTAAAAGAAAAACTTCATCAGGAGCTTTGTCAATAAATTTCCTAATTTGTTCTGGGGTCAGAGTGGAAGACTTCTTTGGTTGAAATCCTTCAGATTTTCTTTTTAAAAACGCTCGTAGTTTGCCATATTTTTCAATATCAACGTCATGGTTTATTCTCAACATAGATTTAATTATTGAATAGAATGACCATAATGAAGATGGTTTGTATTTTGCACTTAATTCAGCGAAATAGGCTAGTAGAACATTTTCGGAAAATGAGTTTGCGTTTTTTCGAAGACGCCATTCGTTGAAGATCGCGTACGTTTTATTATAAACTGATTTCGATGTTTCCGGTATCAAGGTAGATGTTGTTGTTGCAGCCAGTTGTGCAATTTCTGGTGGTGTACAGGTAAAATACTCTTCATTTTCATCTATCTCAATACACAGTACGCGTTTGACACTGACACCAACTGACACTTTTGAGTTTTTGTATTTTGTTTCCATGGTATTGTTTAATTTGAGAAACTGTGATTGGACTGCAAGCGGGATTAACAACTATTAATCCCTCCTCATTAATCCCTAAGTGAATAATATATGGCATTATACTGCAAAAACCGCAAGTATAATACCTACGTTATGTATTAGTCGTAGATAAATTAATTAAAACATAAGAACGTATTGAAAAAAATATATGTGAGCCCAGTTGAGACACTTCGATTTTAGTTAAAGGACACCCCGGAACCTGTACTCCGAAATTGTTTTTCTTGGTCCATGGTATAGTTGTTAAATGTTGCTAGAGTGAACTACTGCTCGGGGTCCACGCCAACAATATCTATTAGGAGATTCTCTTTCAGCACTCCGTGAACTCCCCCAATGTTCAGAATTACTACAATTATGATGTAATTACTCTTTTGTTCTTCGAATTAGCTATAATTATACAGTATCTGGTCATATTATTAGGGACCAATAATTTTGATGTTAAAATTTATGTATTGTTAAACCAGAAATAAAAGATTTTGGAAAATGTTTTGCGTATGTTTATTAACGCTTCTTGTATTAACAGACAAATTAACAAAATAATTATAAATAATAAATTAGTATAAACGGCAAATTTGCTGAGCATGCCAATAACTGAAGGAAAGTAATGTCTAGAGGATACTGGACAAAATAACGAAAAAAGTATTTTACTATTTCTGTAGAAAAGAATTTCTTGGAAACGTTTCTACGATATTTTCTACAGAAATAGTAAAATATCTACTTTATTATTTTTTACAATGTTCTACAAGACATTACCTCCTTCAGTTATTGACATGTTCAGCAAATTCTCCGTTTACACCAGTTTATTATTTATAATTATTTTGTTGAATTGTTTGTTAATACAACAAGCGTTAATAAACACATGTGAAAAATTTTCCAAAATCTTTTATTCCTGATATTAACAATGCATAACTTTAACTCAAAATTATTGGATGTCTCTAATAATATGGCCAGATACTGTAATTATTGCTTTTACTTACCTAATTTCTTAATATCTGTTTTTATTTGGTAATAAAAGACTGGATATGAATTACACAGTTCTACAAAAAAGCAGGTCTTGGATGTTGGGAAGATGTGGGTAATTTCCGAAGTAATTTTGTGCGTAGAATCCGAATCAGAATCGGGCCATCACGTCAGAATTTTGAGATATTTGACGTTATGTACTCGAAAAATGCGTTTTTTTGTTATTTTTTGCATATTTGCAAAAAAACATTTTTTTGCTAATTAATGTTAACATTTTTTGTTCATTTTGATCCAACATAAAAATGTCAATTCTCTGACTTCATGTTCATACCCAGAAACGCACAAATACAAATTTTCAAGAGAAATAATTAAGTAGAAACATGTATGGTTAAATGGAGTGATGTCAATGCTCATGACGTTGTTGGGATAAATGTCATAACTTAAAATGGCCGTAACTTTGTGAGAAAAGATTTTAGGTCATCGGCTAATAGTTCATTTTGAAGGATGAGAGTAGTACTAAATGGTGCAAATAGCAATGAAAGCCACAAGAATTTGTCGCATCCTGTACATAACCTCAAAAATAACAAAAAAAAAACGTATTTTTACTTAACGTCAGATATCTCAGAATTCTGATGTGATGGGCCGATTTTGACTTCGGATTCGAATTCTACGCACAAAATTACTTCGGAAATGACCCACAGCTTCCCAACAACTAAACCTTGTTGACCTGTGTTATTGAAAAAAGTACAACTCCCTTGGATATCAATACTAAATAGTTTACTGTGTCTTATATGTTTCCAAGTGTTTCAGATAGTATTTGTTTGTTATATTTATGTCCGTTCTTCTAGGGATTTACGGAGGTATTTATTTAATGATTGACATTGGGATCATATGTAACATTAACTGCAAGATTTGATGATAGATTTTCGTATCGTATATTTAGTGGTTTAGACCTACTAATTCTTTGGTGTACTTGCGTAAGATCTGTTTCTGACTAGAGTATTAGTTTACGTATGGTATCCATTAGTACCGTGCCTTTCTGTCATATCCATTGTATCTATCGTCACACCCAAGTTGACGTGCCAATGCCGCCATCCGAACCATATGAATTAAGAAACCAACCTGCTATAAGATTAGGAGTTCCTGAAAGTATCCCTCCATTATAAAAGAAAGATCAGTGAATTTCTGCACTAATATAAAAACTAATTTGGTCACTTTGATGTTGCTTTCTGTATAAGAACTGCGTAATACATAATTTACTCTCCTTAAATTATTAAGGTATATAAATATATATAGATGTATTTCATTTTGTACGTATAGAGATCTCTATACACCAATACGAATCCATATCTTTCTAACCAACATGCTATATTAACCTTAATTTCGGTTGGCTTAACCAATTAATGCTAATTCAAATACATCAGTAATACAACATTGTGAATCTTATTTTAATAAACACTGTTATAAAGTACTGTTATAAACCCTAAAGTTCTTTTATTGATGACTGATTGTTCAATTGATAGCTATTTACCTCAACATTCAGAATAAACCGGTTTTCAATATTTTCCGCAATAAATATTGTGGCGCCCTGTATATAGCACCCTCAATATTGTTATTGAACCATACCCACACCCTCAAGAGCAGTCCGAGGCTACAATCGTTATAACTATTAAAGTTTTGCAATTTGAAAGGTTACTAAAATTCGGGAATTTCAGAATTTTAAAAATCTAAACAAAATGTAGGTGGGTCATTCTCCAGAAAAGGTAAAAAAACATGTTACTGGTAAATTGCGTATTTTTTACTGTTTCGAATAACTTTTAAGTTGAAGCAATGATACTTAAGCTTGTATCTACAGTTTTTATAAAATGATTTATTTATTATACATTCTTTGAAGATTTTTGAATTATAGCCATATTATAGGTGTAACTAGTTTTGGCGTCATTTTCGAAGCACAAAACAAAAACGTAGAAATTTGGCAACGTGGTGTTGTATTTTGTCTGCATATACCGGGTGTGCATTCAGACATCTTTCTTTTAGCTGGCAGCAGTTACAGTCAGCGGAAGTGGTTTGACTCCTAGAATAAGAAGTGTCTTGTTAATTGAAAAACACGTACATTTATTAACCGTCATACCCGTAGATAGCTCAAACATATATAATTTATTTTATTTTTACAATTTATATAATTGATTCGGCTTTGTTATTAGCTGTGTTTGTGTTTCAGAAAGTTAGGTTAGGTTAGCATGCACTGTTTAGAGGAAATTATTTAAAAACTGTAAAATTGTCATTTCCGAAGTCGTCATCCCCGAAGCCTTTTACAGCTTCGGTAATATAAGAATAACATTTTTATACTTAATAAATTAATAAAGATTTAAATGTGTACCTCGCAGCCCTCAACTCCTTAGAGAAAAAATCATTTCCAAAGCTCTCTTTTAATTTTATAAAAATTTCACTGGTTTTAACGGTTTTCCGGCTTTTTGAGTTAATTGACATTAATAGTAACTAGATGCAGGGCCGGATTTAGACTTGATAAGGCCCTAAGCTATTTGAGATATGGGGCCCTTTAGTATGGGACGTTCCGGACGTGCGGCATTGGGACAAATAATGCTGCAGTATATTTAAGTATATATAACAATTGCTTACTCGGACAATTTTCTTTGGGGGCCCCCAAGAAAGCGGGGGACCTAAGCTATAGCTTGTGTAGCTTATACGTAAATCCTGCACTGACTAGATGTTCATAAAAATTGTTAGTTGTATAAATAAAATGTGTACTATTTTAAGAAACAATCCTTTTCATCAACTCCGTAGTTAATTAGCATCATTACTATAGTACGCATGTTAAAAACTTGAAATCTTTAAGAAAATACTACAAAAGTTTTACTGAGAAGGTGTTCTGCTGTTTTCAAAACATATCAAAAAACCTAAAACCAAAAACTTGCAAAAAATTACAACTTTTTTTTGTTTTTTTTGTTTCTTAAATTGTCCTTTTGTACGGAGAATGACCCAGGTACTGCAACGTTGTGGTGTTGCGGGGAATACACCAAGAGGTGTTATATAAAATATATTAAATGTTGTGCTAAATAAATAAAATTCAAGACTTGTGAAGAAAAACGTGTTTATTATTTCGGTCGAAGTTTTTGTTGTCTGGTTGCTAGGAGTAATGTAGTGATTGCCAACTAAGATCACTACAGTCACATTTTGTGTCGTTATTGCGCACACGCTTCTCTTGTCAAATACACTGTCAAGTAAATATTGGTGCCAATTCGTTTTATTTACTCTAACTAGAGTAACATGAACACTATCAAACATCTTTTTATCAATTTAGATCACTTTTTAACGGCTTTTTTCTCTTAAAAAAATTAAGATTAGAGTGGATTTTGTTAGACTTTTAAACTAGAATACAGATTGAATATTTAATCTATATAGAGTTAATTAATAATATAGAGAGAAAATAGATTTTAGTACTGAAAAATTATTTTTGTTATAAGAATAGAGTGAAAAAAAAATGTTTTTCTACTCTAAAGTAAGACTTGAAAACCTTGAAATTATCAACTAACATTTTCTTTACTTTGTAGTTTTTGCACTTTCTTTTTCTTCTTCTTCTCGGCATTTCATCCCTAGGGATTATCGTCGCATCATAATTGATTTATTGATCCATTTTGTATAGAGGTGGATCAATCTTCTTATTATTTCTTCTTTTTCATTTAGATTCTTTAGTGGTTTTTGGTATTTTTAGCTATTATCCACCATTTTTTTCTATCCTTGCAAATCTCTCTTTTGTTGTATACTTTCAAAGTCTTCTTTTATGCTATCCATCCACCTCTTCTTCGGTATTCCTCTGTTGCTTCCTTCTATTGGCTTTCATTCCATAATTCGTTTTATTACCCTTTCTCTATCAGTTTTTCATATTGCACTTTCTAGTTCTATCAACCTTAATATTTACCCTACTCCATTAAGGTATTTATAAAATTTTTAAAACATTTAACTGCAAAATTTTAAAATTGTTACTGAAAACCATACCATACTGCTTCTCATATGGGGATTAAGATTCATTTTAAAATATAGGTTGTACAAATTGCATAATTAAAGGAAGTACCATTTCCTTCCCGACTATATAATTATACAATATCAGTTAATTCAGATAAGTGCGATATAAATAATTAAAACTCTTCGTAGAAATTGTACATTACAATAACAGAATTATAAGATAACATACACCCTACACTTTAAGTCATGGAAGGTTGCATATGTTATTACATATCATACAGGGTAACCATTACCGATTCTATTTTAAGTGAAAGCTATAATTAAGAAAACAGAGAAGTTAATTTTCTTAATAATTAGTTATACTATTAACAGAAGGTCATACGGCTGAATATATTCAACATAATCAAACGCAATCATTAATAAACTTCTTCAGCAAAAGCTTGTTTCTGACAAGTTTGGTAATTGATTCATTTGGCCATTTCTGTTTTTACTCACATGCAAGACCTAGTTTCGTAATAATAGTTGTTCATTAGAAGGCAAACAATTAATTTCTTACAATAAATGCATCGTTGAACTTTAGTAGTTCGATTAATTTGACATGCTTAGAGGTTATTGTTTTAAGGGAAAGCAGGAAATTAAATTATCGTTATATTAGCCTTGACAGTTTATTTCTTATACTTCTTTTTCCTGTTATTAGGGGGAAAGCATTTCGAGATGAAATATTGGAAAATAATAAAGGGTCAACACAACTTCATTTCGTTATTGTTGATAACGCTTATTACATTTCATTTGTTGCAACAAAATCTTGAGAATAAAAAATTGAATAATCAATTAGTAAATTGATTAAATAAATTCAGAAAATAAAGTTTTTTGAATTACATAATTTATTGAGAATGAGTGTTATTTCATTATTGTTACCCTTGTCAGACTGGACCGCCGGGCATATGCCCGTTTTAAGCTAAATACGAGAGTTTTGATTATATTCTGTGGCCGAAGCTTTTTTTAAAACTTTATTTATTGAATATAATAAAACACATTTATATATTTCGTTTGCAGTCGTAGAATATATTTTATTATTTTTAATCGAGAGAAAACTTTATCTCTTTTAATATTTAGAATACAAATATATTAATATTACTTTGTCTGTAATTATTTAACGAGTTTAAGACGAGTTTAAATAATTAAGTTTGAATTAACACACTTAACAGAACAATTTTAGAATTCACATTTAAATGACATTAAGCAAAATAATTAATTAAAACTCGAATGAGCCTTTATGTTTTTACTAGCAAGACAATTTTAAAATCCACATCTAGTTTTAATACTCACTCAGGATAAACACTTGTTGAATACTTAATAAAGACTTGTGTGTTGAATGAATATTTAATAAAGACTTGTGTGTTGAATGAATATTTAATCAAAGACTTGTGTGTTGAATGAATATTTAATAAAGACTAAAGACAAGAATAAAACAGAGGTATTTATACCTTATCTGCCTACACAGTTCTCATGGTCATGAGAGAATAAATGCCAAAGAAGTTCTCATAGAGATAACATAGACTTAGCAGAAAAACTGTAATTTGATATCGTGAGTTTTATTATCTTAAGCAATTCTCATGTAACATGATCTTATCTATAGTGCGATTCTACGTACGTTACTCGAGGATGGTTTGATAACTCAGTGACTTTTTGAATAAAAGATATTTATTTCGGCAAATAAGCGTTTTATTTCTCAATATAGTCTGCTTTTAGCTCGATAGCGTTTTTCCAATTTTTTTTATTCCTTCCAAATAATAGGTTTTCTCGAGGCCCTCAAAATAGTCGTTTGCTTCAGTGATGACCTCTTCATTCGAACCAAATCTCTTACCGCCCAGCCATTTCTTCAGGTTTGGAAATAGGAAATAGTCACAGGGGGCTAAATTTGGAGAATATGCTGGATGGGGTAGCAGTTCGTATCCCGATTTTTGCCATGGTGACTACACACGTATGCACCCGTGCATTGTCTTGATGGAACAGCACTTTTTTCTTCGCCAAATGCGGTCGTTTCTGCTTCAAATCAATATCGAATCTGTCCAAAAGCTCTGAATAATATTCGCCGGTGATCGTTTTACCCTTTTCAAGGTAATCGATGTGAATGACACCGCGTGCATCCCAAGAAACTGTGGTCATGACCTTGTTGGCCGACAGACCCTCCTTGGCTTTCTTTGGTGCAGGTTCACCTGGAGAAGCCCACTGTCTTGATTGTTCCTTGGTCTCTGGTGTAGTGTGATGGATCCATGTTTCGTCTACGGTAACGAAATCGCAAAAACTCGTTCGGATTGCGGCTGAACATCGCCAAACACTCCTTTGAAGTGGTCAAACGGTTGCGCTTATGGTCGAGTGTGAGCAATCGCGGCACCCATCGCGCGGATAGCTTTTTCATGTCCAAATATTCATCTAAAATGTGATGTACTCGCTCAGTTGAGATGCCTACAGCCTCAGCCACCTTACGGACTTTCATTCTCCGATCGTCCAATATCATTCCATGGATTTTATCGACGATTTCTGGCGTGACGACCTCTTTTGGGCGACCTGAACGTTCGGCGTCACTTATGCTGGTACGACCACAACGGAACTCAGTAAACCACTTCGTAACCATTGAAACTGATGGTGCAGAGTCCCCATAGTATTTATCAAGCCTTTCCTTGGTTTCGGTGATGGTTTCTTTACGCAAAAAATAATGCTTAATCAGCACACGAAATTCACTTTTTTCCATTTTCGTTAAAATTCACGAGGTTGTTTGTTTTCAATGGCTGTCAAACACAAACTAAATGGCGCAGCCTTCTCAGAATTCTACAGTAGTCTATTCATAGATGGCAGTTGACGGGAGCAGTGCATTTAAAGTTACTGCGCGGGAAATTCAAAAAGTCACTGACTTATCAAACCACCCTCGTAATCGAGTAAAAACATTATGCATACATAGGCAACTTATTATACAGCACGCGATTTATACGATTTAATTGGACTATATTTCATATAGTCCAGTCAATGAAGGTTTTTTCTGCAGAAAAATTCGTAACTAGTAATGAATATATCAAATGTCCTGATGACTCCGAGGTGAACTAAAGTTGCTACGTCGAAAAGAAGTCCCTTTTTTGGTTTCCCTAAATATCTCAAAAACGGTTGGTAGTAGCTCAAAAATACTTATGTACTAAGTTAAAGCTAAGAAAACTTCTTACAAAAGAGATCCTAATTATTCTTTTTCTATCTCTGATAGTTGCCGAGATAATTAATTCTTTTCAAAAAAGCAATTTCTTTGCGAAATTTTTTATTGTAAATATATTCTATAAAGTCTGAGCAGTCCGTTTCTTGACAAAACTCCCAGAAACAAGATTGTAGAGCATTAAGTTTTCCTCAAAATGAGTACATGTTAATACACGTTAATTAACATGCTTTAGTTTAGTACATAAGTATTTTTGAGCAACGACCGACTGTGTTTGAGATATTTGGAAAAAACAATAAAAGGGTTTTTTCGAGATAGCAACTTTAGCTCACCTCGGAGTCATCAGGACTTGATATATTCATCACTAGACACCTCCAAACAACCATGCAAAATCGCAAAACATTACGCATTTTCCCGCAAAAACGCCCTTTCCGAGCCGTCATTTACTGGACTATACTGTATGTATATCCAAGAAATAATATCCAGTAATATACATCCTAATTCATTGAATTTGTTCACTATACCAATCGTTCCGACTTACGTACAACCTAACCTAGTTAGACTTACGTTATACTTCATTACGCCTCGGCTTAGCCCGAACTATAAGCACGGCTCGTCTCTTTTTAAGTTAAAGCAGGTTGTAGATGAACCGGAATTGCAGCTGATCCATAGAGCTATGGAGAAGGGGATAACGCTACAGGATAACCTTCATGTGGATAATATTGTCTATGGGTCTTCATCGGTAGACTCTGTTCTACAGCTCCAACAAGAACTCATTTCGTTATTAGAAAATGGTTGTTTCGAACTGAAGAAATAGTTTTCGAATCATCTTCGTTTGCTAGAGCGCACATCTCCTTCGGCACACGAATGTTTGATTTGATAAAGAAGAAACATCAATCATAGTTTTGGGCCTCCAATGGCAACCACAATCAGATACGTTTTCGTTGAAAATCTTAGTTAAAGATTCAGCAATTACAAAGCGTACAATCTTGTCGGAGATTTTTACATTTATAACCCACTCGGGTTTCTATACTTTTCGCTAAAATATTGTTTCAGCATCTCTGGATGCTGGGGATCGTCTGAGATCACAGCCTCCCTAAAGTTGTCATTGACACGTGGCAGCAATATCAGGCACAATTAAACTGTCTCTTGTCGCTTCGAATCTCTCGGTTTAGTTGCTCGTCTTCAGAAATTTCGTGTCAAGTCTACGGGTTTTGTGATACATCAGAATAAGGCTATGCAATGATAGTATATTTTAGGACTGTCTATTTTTATCACTTGCTCAATATTTTGGTGATTACTAAGTCTAAAGTGGCACCTCTTAAGACACTTTCGATTCCTCGTCTCGCAGCCGTACGGTTGTCTGGGGTCATTCATTTTGCCGCTCTAACCTATAGCGCAATTATAAGTCATAAGTTTTGATGGAATATTTGCTTGGACTGACTCCTCGGTAGCCCTTAGTTGGATTCAATCTTACAGGTAGAAGACTTTCGTTTCGAACAGGGTCAGTCTTATTCTAGAACCTGTCGCTCCCTCCTGTTGGAGGCATGTTCATTTTCTTAGAATCCTGCAGATTCTGCTTCTCGTGGTCTTCTGCTCTCATGCTCGCTTTGGTGGGCGGGTCTTGACTTCTTACTTCTTTCTTCGGATGGCTGGTCACCCGTAGGGCCTTTACATCCCCCTTTCGTTGACATTGAGGTAGAAATGACGTCCATCGTATTGATAGCTCAAGCTCAACCATCTAATATAAATACTCTTCAACTCTTTTTATATTTAAGTAAAGTACAAGGCATCATTACTCGTTATTAATTGTCGTAGATTCATTCATAATTGCCAAAAGCCAGAGAAGTTGTCTGGTCCTTTAACTTTTTCAGAGTTGCATGAAGCTTTTTTGTTTTTAGTAAGAATACTACAACAAATCTCTGTATTATCTCATGAGATCTCTCAATTAAAATCTGATAAAAGGTATTCGAAATGGTTGCAAAAAATCTTCGCTTATGAGGAAATTAATACCTTTCTTGTTCAGGTTGAGAAATTTTTTAATTTTCGCTCCCTGTGCAGCTTCAGTACCGATCCTAACGATTTCTTGGTATTGACTCCAGGACATCTCCTAACTATGGAACCTCTTACCTCGATTCCAGGCCTACACTTAACACATTTAGAAACTTCACGGCTTTCTCGATGGCATCTCATCCAACAATTATAACAATTATTTTGGGATAGATGGAAAACAAAGTATCTAGATGAGTTACATCAGAAAAAGTAAATGGTTCCGTACCGAGACAGATGTTTCTAATGACATCGGAACTTTGTTCCTCCTAAAGGACGATGCAACGACTCCATTGTCATAGAGACTGGGCCCGTATTCTTCAACTCATACGAACAAGTTGCGCATACGAGATGACGTAATTTTTACGTCATAAGATGCACCTTAGCCAATCAAGCCAATCAGCTCAAGGCTCAATTAAGAGACCTATTGTCAAATTATGCGCGTTACCTTCACAATGAAGTTCCCGTGTAAATTAAGCGCATCATTACTTTATCGTTGTATTATTTTGTTTCGTTTTGTTATTCGTGTTATAGTTGTTCTTCCGTGTTAAGTTGAATAGTACATTACAGACCGAGGCCGAAAGTACTCCATTCCTGTCTAGAGAACAATATAGTTTATCGAGAGGCGATAGCCTCAAGGTGAACTAGTTCTCGAGACACAGGAATGGTACTTTTGCCGAGGTTTGTATACTATTTTATTCGCAATCGTCCTTTAAATACCGAATTATCTAAAATTCTTGACAGATGCAAAATGTCATCGGTTGGGATTGGCATAACGTATGTCGCCACTTACATCATCAAATTCGATCGCATAATATTTCGAGGATTTTATTGAATAGAAGTATTTATAAATTAATAATAATACCTGGGTACTCGTTCTTTAGCAGCCAAGGTCCGCAACATTACCAAACATGATTTATACAGCCATTTATACACCGCATTTGGCGATGTAATTTTCTGCGCGCCACCTAGTAGCTGAATTTAAAGACACGTAGAGGTGCGAAAATAGGTCGTTTCGGACCATGAGAATGTCAAAGTTACAAACAATGATGCATTCTCGGACCTCTAAATGGTCAGGAATGGACTCATTACCAATACGATTGCGAATAAAAATTCTTAATAGAATTTTGGTGGGGATTATGTTCCGTTTTCATTAATGTCATGTATATTTCTATATAATCATGCGGTCCAAGAGAGCGTTAGTCACTACAAATCTTGATAGCAAAATCTATAAAAACCCTCGATATCACGGAATATAGATACAGTACTGTAATATCTTCTGTAATACGTCGAATAAAAGACCGATTATGGTATGTAAGCTTTATTATTTTATCCAACACCTCTATATAAATATCATGTTTACTATGGCCATTTTAAATAAGGAAAGTGATTGTTTACTCTTATGTTACATTATAACCCACGTTGCCCCTAGCAACGTGGGTTATTTTTAAAAATCTCACTCCTTCAAAGATAACAACCAATCACCAGCTTACTTTACTTAATATTATTAAAATCCAGTCATCGTGCTAGAGTATTACCGTCAAAACTACAGACTAACTATACATTGCAAATTCGATGTGTAAACTTAAATAAAGAGGTGTTCGATAAAATTTTGTATGGCACGCGTGAGTTAAGGATATTATCCACTCAGAAAAATTAACTCAGAAAAATTAACCCTCTCGGGCCTGCCGGCCCTCGAGGGTAAATTTTTCGTTCGTGGATAATATCTTACTTAACTCACTTGTACCATAAATAACTATTATTTTTAAAGACCAGAGGATGAATGCTTTGACTGTTTGGTTAATTAATTATTTTTGACTCCTGTTTACATTTGTTGCCGTGGATACTACAAATTATCCAAGGCACCATCAAGGTGATCATCACAATACGTTGGTCCTGTACATTCTCTTTTGACATATGCCTAAGAACATCAATAGAACAAGAAGACAGACTGTGACCTCCATCTTATGTCATTGTAAATCAAGAATGGTTGCGCAATTGTTATAACCACCACCAGTGGTGGCACTGCATACGGGCCACACGTCAAACTGGTACATCGCTATCATGCTCGTGTACACACATGTGTTGCACTGCGACTGGCCCGGGTTTGACGTATGCAGCACCACTAACGTACCTTGACAGATCAGTGACGGAGCTGCAACATCAGTTAAATTATATTTAACTACTTTAAATAAACTGAAGCATCCCTTTTTATAATAAACGCTCTTTTGGTAAGTCGGTCTTTTATCTATGCGGACAGTCAATTCAACTAAATTCTATTATTATAGAATATTGTATGACAGTCAACCATACTTTCATATCGAAACCTAACTTGGAAGTTTCTTTGCCCAACGTCACTGCAATATTTTGTATATAATCTTTACCTGCAATGTTAGTTTATTTAATAGATGTTTATAATTGGTGGTTGCCTTTTGTTCTAATCCAATCCATTTCTCACTAAGAACAAGAACTTACAATCCTTTGATTGTTGCTATTAATTGCGATTATTTGGCGCAGCATATATACCAGTTTTGGAGCTTTCCGTCTGTTTGTCGGTTCAATAACTATTATCTTTTAAAACAAAAGCTTATTGATCACATCAATAAAACAGGAAGAAACTTTAATTAAATAAAAATATTGTCTTTCAGGTTCAAAAGGGAAATTCAAGATGTAGCTAGGGCATCAATTCTCCTCACAAAGAAATAGCTAATTTAATTATATTCTAAAACTTCCAAACAATTCTTTAATACTTTCAGCATTTCAGAAAACCATTTTGTGCACTAATTACACAATAATTGACCCACCAAATAGGAATTTCACTATTAAATCATAAAAGGTTAAACGGTACCAATTTTTGCTTTGTCCAAAGATTTTCTAGAAGAAAGAGTGTTTTAGAAAAGGCTGGCTTGGTAAAAAAAGCGTGGGTTAGGTGAAAGGTTGTTTTCCGCCTCAAGATCCGTCTAACATTTAACAAATATGACTTCGTCGGATGGGGTTTGAGTATATTTTCTCTAACACTAATTTTATTTATACGACTTGTTAATACCCTACCATACACAAACATAAGGTATGAGGCACACTAAACACTGATACTTTAGCTATTTAATTTTTTTATTAAACTATAGTAAGTCTTAGCCCAATGAAAGTGTTTTATTATCTATTACTAAATCGGGTATTGTTTTGTCGACAGAACATTATTTTGAAATCAGATGTGTTACTATACTTTTAGTTAGTGCTGCTTATTCCTTGCAGTCCTGAGCCAGCATTTAAGGAAAAATCTCACAGTAAGTTTAATAATGTTAGATGACTCTCGTTTGCACCTAAGGAGCCGTATAAGTTATTTATATTTATTGCATGTTTAAGGACCATCTCATTGCTACATGGACGAACAACAGAATGCAAGGGTGGTTTGTCGAGACATATACTATCAAAGAATATGTGATGTTGGAACTGTTACAACTTCGGAGTATTGGTTCCAGAGACAGAGACACCACTTGATTACAAATACTAGTTAATATCAGCGTAAAAAAGCATTTCTTTATTCTAACGGAATTAATGTTAATAGTCAATATTTCAGTTTTATTCTTTTATGAGGCTTTAACTAAACCTTTCTCTTGAAGATACGCATGTTTTTTCTGTAGAAAGGAAATAAGATCACGTGTAATAATAGTTCATATTTAACTATAAAGTATGACTCGGAATCTTAAAGATGATTACATTAATTTGAAAATAAACATGCGTAGCTTCTAAGCTATAAAACACTTTTTCCAGTCTGTACGTGAAATTCGAAACAAATTGATTGACCTGTTTTTGTTCGTCATAACAAAGAATCTATTTTTGCTGTCTATTCGATGGCACTTGTAGAGACAAAGTTAATGGAAATTAGACATTTGATTGCCGTTTTAAAACATTCATTATGACCTTTTTAACAATTGATATATAACAACATTTTACTAACGCACGTACACGAATAACTACACTGAATACGTGCGTGTACACACCTTCAATTTCTCAAAGTAGCTTTTTCAATTAATCCCATCTCTGGAGAATAATATTTAAATATTTATCTAGCAATTAGAGTTAATTGGTCTGTTTATGTAGTAAAAGAAAAGTTTACTTCCTTTTAATTTTGCAACATTCAACTGAATTAAATAGTGACTAATTTATTCTTCTCGTTACCCTCTTCTCTCATTACGTACACATAATTTAAGGTGTATTCAATAATTTGCAGGAAAATTGCCTTGAAAGGCCAAAATTCTGTATAGAAGAAACTAAATATAAACCTCTGAACAGTTATAGCGCACCTTAGCCTATCCAAGGTAAGGTTTGATATATTATAGCAAAAAAGATTTCATTTATAACTTGCTGTCGAAGAATATAAAGAAAATGAGAGTATCGTTTTGTGGTGGCCTTTGTTCACTAAATAGTAGATATTATTTATAAATTATTCTAAGGAGTAGTTCATTTGTTACACTTTAACATGCGAGATATAAACGTCAAGGAAACATTTGTTCCACTTATTCGAGTTCGATTAAAAACTCCCTCAGTCTGATAAAGTGTAGTTTAAGTTAATTTGTACACGAGCAGGACCAACTATATAGTGATCATGATCACTATAACAAGTTTTGACAAGGTGTACGACAAAGATCTTTCAAACACGTATCATACACACTACTGTCTTTTCTTCGCTTGAGTTGCAAAAGATGCTTAAAAATATCAAATAACTATTAACTGTCAACTAAAATGATCTTGTTTAATAAGTGTTGTGGCGAATTTTCTTTAATAAATAAGCGTTTCTTATAGTTCTTTATTTTTTATTAAAAGAGAAGTATGCTCTAATTCTTAAATTCTCTAAGTATTTTATCGCACGTTTCTACACTTTGTTGCACTGCTTCGGCTAGATGAACTTTTTATAGCAGGTCTAGAAAATAGCTATTAATGGCACAAGTGAACAAAGAGAGCTTTTTTCCCTAGTGGATAAAACTTCTTTAATGCATTATGTACCATATAATGTTTAATTCATCACTTTAATATTTAAGTCAAATATTAAATTTTAAATGCATAATTTAGACTAGACATTTTCACAGTAAGAAACTGCGCACTCTAGACATACAGACACATATCGAGAGTAAATAATATACAATCCTTACTGGCTTTTTTTCCTCAAAAAAATCTCCGGACAAACGAAGTGTAGTTCCGTATAACATTTTTGCTAATGACATAACTAATTCAGATTTTATCGTAGCTCGTATACTAAGTAATACTCATGGTAGATTCTTTAACCAAGAAGATATACCATACCACTGGTGCGTAGATGACTACAGTACAACCCTTAACGTTCTCCATGCTTATAAATGACGTTTATTTCATACTGTATTGTATTATCCATGTTTACGGTAGAGATTACAGTCCGGAAAATGCAATTTTACAGTTTATTATGACTTTTTTACCCGACTCAAATAAAATAAATCAACTGAACAATGCTTTAGTATTCAGTTACCATGTATACTCGTTTTATATTTTGAATTCAACTAATAGTTGCCATATATGCTCGTTGTTCATAGATGTCCATATTTTAAATTCGGGAATTTATTTTATATAATTTTTTTAAATGAAACCAATAATTGCAGTATGAAATAAAACGCATTACGTCATACGTCCTGGGAATGGTCTTACAGTCTCGTTATCTGTAACATCTTACTCGACTGTAAAATTCCATTTCCAGGACTTATAACGTAAATAACTATTTTTGCAAGATTGTAATAGTAGAGTTTTATTTAGCCAAAAAGTGCCTTAGTGTTTATTTTCGTTGGGCATACCTTGTAAAAAGTGCCACCCTAGCTCAGGTTGTAGTCTATCCCTAAGTTAAGCAGAATTTAGTTGTCGTCAAAAAAACTGTGCGGAAGAGGGGTTTTAGTAAAAAAAGGGGTGACATTGAATTTTTATGTTATTTGTTGCGGAACATCATTCGCTATGTTGTGTTACAAAACTTTAAATAGTTATATCCATATTTAAGTTGTCAAGAAAAAACATTTAACATATTTTTTGTACGACCATGCTATTTCAAATTGTTTACCATACCTGGTTTTAGAACAGTAGGTTATATTTACTGGTTGCTAAGCAAAAACGCGTCGGTAAGTAATTACTTACCGTTCAGTTCTGTCAAAAACAGAACGGTAAGTAAATTATATGTAATTTATAGAATAAATGCATGATCTTTAGATGTTTCTTTCGCGATCGCGAAAAAATCATTATTTTCTAAATAATTGGACTATTAAAAAAATGTATGTTTTTTATTTAAATTTGCTTAGGCATTTTCAATATCCTAATTATATTCGTTTTTGTACGACCATGCTATTTCGGATTGTTTACCATACTTGGTTTTAGAACAGTAGGTTATATTTACTGGTTGCTAAGCAAAAACGCATCGGTAAGTAATTACTTACCGTTCAATTCTGTCAAAAACAGAACGGTAAGTAAATTATATGTAATTTATAAAATAAATGCATGATCTTTAGGTGTCTCTTTCGCGAGAAATCATTTATTTTCTAAATAATTGGACTATTTAAAAAAATGTATGTTGTTTATTTAAATTTGCTCAGGCCTCTTCAATATCCCAATTATATTCGTTTTCAGATTCACTCATTCTCACGAGTTTGACAAATATCGTGACATTCAAAAATAATAGTAATTACAAACGTCTCCATGGTAACGACAAAACCTATTTAGTGTTTGGTGGATATACAGGGCAAAAATAAATTATCTTAAATCTATTTTTTTCGGGGATATTTCCTTAGTTAATACTTTTGTATTCATAATGGTCGTACAAAAAATAGTATAAGCATCTCAAACAGTAATGAGTTTACCGATCTCCTCCAATATTGGCGACTTATTGTCGTCGATCGGTAAACTGTCCTTACTGTTCTTGATACTTAATATACTATTTCAGTCCTTCTCACAAATTTGACAAATATCGTAACATTAAAAAATAATAGTAATTACAAACGTATCCATGGTAACGACAAAAATATCGTGACATTCAAAAATAAAATTACAAACGTATCCATTGGTAACGACAAAACCTACTTAATATTTGGAGGATATACAGGGCAAAAATAAATTATCTTAAATCTATTCTTTCACCATCTTTGGGATATTTCCTTAGTTAATACCTTTGTATTCATAGTGATCGTACAAAAAATAGTATAAGCATCTCGAACAGTAAGGAGTTTACCGATCTCCTCCAATATTGGCGACTTCGCTTCGCTGAGTCGCCAAACATTGTCGTCGATCGGTAAACTGTCCTTACTGTTCTTGATACTTAATATACTATATTTACAGTGTTTCTTACGGGAACTCCTACTTTTAAATTAATTTTCTCAAAACAGCACTTTTAAGGTTTAACAAAATTACATTTATCACTTAATATCTTCAAATCTAGTACATATTAACAAAAAACGACGTCCCTAAAGTTAGCGAAGCCCATACACCAGGAGAACAGGAAAGTATATGGGAAATTAAAGGCTGATTAAAGGCTAATTAAATGCCCTATTTTTAAATTTACGGCTCAGCTAGTTTTTCTAAAACCGCGGGCTTCGCTAACTTTAGAAAAAGTTAGCGGAGCCCACATCAAAAATCTAATGTAGAATGCGAAATTTAAAAAAGTAACCTATGGAGAATTAAAGGCTAATTAAAGGCTAATTAAATGCCATATTTCCAAATATAAGGCTCAGTTCGTTTTTTTATAAACCACTGGTTTCGCTAACTTTAGAAAAAAGTTAGCGGGACCCACATCAAAAATCTAATGTAGAATGCGAAATTTAAAAAGTAACCTATGGAGAATTAAAGGCTAATTAAATGCCCTGTTTTCAAATTTACGGCTTAGCTAGTTTTTCTAATACCGCGGGTTTCGCTAGCATTATGAAAATTAAGCGAGACCCGCGTCAGAAATCCAATGGTAGCTTGCAGAACTGAGAAAGATTTTCTATAGGGAATTAAAGGCTAATTAAAGGCCGCAGAATAGAATCCATAATAACGGTCGTTGATCAGTTGATTTTGACGATATAATAATAATAATAATTGCTACAACCCATCACCTGGAAACCAGGCCCCAGAAGCTATAAGCTTGTGCGGGAGCGAGGGGACGATTATTATTATTACGTAGGCCCTATGTGCGGCTGCAGCCGACTTACAGATGTATTTGTAAAAGTTCGAGACGCGTAAGCGGAATCTTGAATTAATTAATCTTTAATTCTGATGTATAAATGCGTACTCAAATTGGGAACTAAATTATCTGAAATATTAAGAAACTAAAAATTCTCGAATACAGCAACGGTTACTTCTTGAAAATTGCACCCTGGGTTCTGCTAGATTTCGCAATGACGTGCCATCATTTAAAAAAACTACATATTATCTTTAATGTTATGTTACTTTATTACCTTAAATGTTTAAATTTTATTTTATCTATAATTATTATACAGGGTGTTTCACTTAAGATTCGTATCCTCTGGATAGGTCATAGTACTGGTCAATAGAAACAAAAATCCTTATGCCATTTTTAATTTTACGCACATCGAAAAACATTTGCTAAAATGGTCAACTGTTGGGAAGTGCTGGAAATAATAATCAAAACAAACTGTGACATCATCTAGCATCAATGTATCAGATATCACGTTCAAAATACAGTTAGGTAGATCCAGCTCCAACTGCTAGTCTTAAACCAGTAACCATCAGCCCACTTTTTAAAAACAATTTTTTTCTCGGTTATTATGAAAGATAATCACTTAAGATATTAAGTTTTTCTTATCGCATTTTATGTGTACTATTACCTGTTCAGAGGATACGAATCTTTACTGAAACACCCTGTATAAGAAAGACCTGCATATTTACAGAACAGTATTTTTGTAACTATTTATGTACAAGGAACTATTTAAATAGCTATTCTTTAGCGAAAACTAATAACGCAAAGTATATTTTGGTGTTTCCATTCAGACTGTTTGCGGTTTTGCGAAAGTCGTCGTACTCGATCCATTTATCTTCTGCTGGGCATAGAGCTGTGTAGTGACCCGTTGATATACTATCGCAGATTCTTGTTGAAAAGGGTTTCTGAAACTTCGCAATTCCCGCCAATTTATAATTTTGGTTTTGAAAACGAACAGATTGTGGTATGTCGTTCAAAGCAACCGGTGGCATTTCTGGTAGGTCTGACGTCACAACGTACATGAAGATCCCTGCAAATTAATTAAACATTATACTGCTATATTAATTTGTAGTTGATAGCTCCTTAGATGTGAATTTAGTAATATGAAGACAAAATCATTAGGTTTTTAAAAAACCTTATCATGAAAACATCAAAGCGGAAATAACTAGTTATTGCAATTACAAGTTACATGTTTTGTCTTTGTCTTACCTGTTGATTCGATTTTTGTGTTAGCTTTGCCTTTACATTCTGACGCATTTACACAGTTTTGTTCATCAATTTTTGTTATTTCATGCAGAGCATTCCCAAAATTATGGCTGATACCAGAAATGACACTGGTTGCTTTGAACGACATACCACAATCTGTTCGTTTTCAAAACCAAAATTATAAATTGGCGGGAATTGCGAAGTTTCAGAAACCCTTTTCAACAAGAATCTGCGATAGTATATCAACGGGTCACTACACAGCTCTATGCCCAGCAGAAGATAAATGGATCGAGTAAGACGACTTTCGCAAAACCGCAAACAGTCTGAATGGAAACACCAAAATATACTTTGCGTTATTAGTTTTCGCTAAAGAATAGCTATTTAAATAGTTCCTTGTACATAAATAGTTACAAAAATACTGTTCTGTAAATATGCAGGTCTTTCTTATACAGGGTGTTTCAGTGAAGATTCGTATCCTCTGAACAGGTGATAGTACACATAAAATGCGACAAGAAAAACTTAATATCTTAAGTGATTATCTTTCATAATAACCCAGAAAAAAATTGTTTTTAAAAAGTGGGCTGATGGTTACTGGTTTAAGACTAGCAGTTGGAGCTGGATCTACCTAACTGTATTTTGAACGTGATATCTGATACATTGATGCTAGATGATGTCACAGTTTGTTTTGACTATTATTTCCAGCACTTCCCAAAAGTTGACCATTTTAGCAAATGTTTTTCGATGTGCGTAAAATCAAAAATGTCATAAGGATTTTTTGTTCCTATTGACCAGTACTATGACCTATCCAGAGGATACGAATCTTAAGTGAAACACCCTGTATAATCATTATAGATAAAATAAAATTTAAACATTTAAGGTAATAAAGTAACATAACATTAAAGATAATATGTAGTTTTTTTAAATGATGGCACGTCATTGCGAAATCTAGCAGAGCCCAGGGTGAAATTTTCAGGAAGTAACCGTTGCTGCATTCGAAAATTTTTAGTTTCTTAATATTTCAGATAATTTAGTTCCCAATTTGAGTACGCATTTATACATCAGAATTAAAGATTAATTAATTAAAGATTCCGCTTACGCGTCTCGAACTATTACAAATACATCCGTAAGTCGGCTGCAGCCGCACATAGGGCCTACGTAATAATAATAATCGTCCCATCGCTCCTATAGCTTCTGGGGCCTGGTTTCCAGGTGATGGGTTGTAGCAATTATTATTATTATTATATCGTCAAAATCAACTTATCAACGACCGTTATTATGGATTCTATTCTGCGGCCTTTAATTAGCCTTTAATTCCCTATAGAATATCTTTCTCAGTTCTGCAAGCTACCATTGGATTTCTGACGCGGGTCTCGCTTAATTTTCATAATGCTAGCGAAACCCGCGGTATTAGAAAAACTAGCTTAGCCGTAAATTTGAAAACAGGACATTTAATTAGCCTTTAATTCTCCATAGGTTACTTTTTTAAATTTCGCATTCTACATTAGATTTTTGATGTGGGCTCCGCTAACTTTTTCTAAAGTTAGCGAAGCCCGCGGTTTTAGAAAAACTAGCTGAGCCGTAAATTTAAAAATAGGGCATTTAATTAGCCTTTAATTAGCCTTTAATTCTCCATAGGTTACTTTTTTAAATTTCGCATTCTACATTAGATTTTTGATGTGGGTTCCGCTAACTTTTGTCTAAAGTTAGCGAAGCCCGTGGTTTTAAAAAAAAACAGCTGAGCCTTAAATTTGAAAATAGGGCATTTAATTAGCGTTTAATTAGCCTTTAATTCTACATAGGTTACTTTTTTAAATTTCGCATTCTACATTAGATTTTTGATGTGGGTCCCGCTAACTTTTGTCTAAAGTTAGCGAAGCCCGTGGTTTTAGAAAAACTAGCTGAGCCGTAAATTTAAAAATAGGGCATTTAATTAGCCTTTAATTAGCCTTTAATTTCCCATATACTTTCCTGTTCTCCTGGTGTATGGGCTTCGCTAACTTTAGGGACGTAAAAAACGACTGGAATAAACGTTTTACGTTGATTATCTGTGAACACAATGGTGCTATTATTTTTGTCATAGGTATAATACAAGCGTTTTTGCTGTTGGTGAACGAAAAAGGATTTTAGCACGCTAATAATGCATAGTTAAAGTTATGTCTCACCCACAGTAAACAAAATATATGTTCTTATGCGTTTTACACATTGCATATCATACACAGTGGCGTATTTATTTATTATTTCTTTCTTAAATTCATACAAGCAAAGATATTCATCAATAACTAAAAGTCGTCCTAGGATATCATCTGTGGTTTTCCATACTTACAATTAGTAAACTGCAACTTTATTACAGCAGTAGTTTGTATGTAACCACAGAAAATTTGTATGTAATAAGTTAACTAAGAAAAGGCAAAATAAAAAAAATCACATCTTAGATTTTAAATTTTTTTCTTAATAAAATCATGGATATATTTAGGTACTTACACTTCTTTTCATGGATCTTTTAGAAAGAAATTAAGAAAGTAAAACTGAGTAAACGCATTTACTCTGAATACTTGGAATTCCGAATCTGCTTCGATGTCTGCTTTTGGTAAACCATTTTTCTTGTTTTTGCATCCTCCAGAACATTTGCACGTTGGTATGGTATGGTATATTTATTATCCTATGGAATTATATTATGGGGCCAGTCAACAAACGCAGATAGAATTTTCATAGCACAGAAAAGAGCAGTACGTATCCTATGTCCAGTAGGAGTAGTAGTAGATTACATAAAAACGAAACCAGACGAATTAATAAAAAACTCTTACTTTCACAATTACCCCACAAGAAACAGGGACGATCTAAGCATGCCGTATCATAGACTAGCTGCAATTCAGCAATCAATCAATTATTTAGCAATAAAACTGTACAACAAATTGCCGCTTTCTCAAAGAGAGCTACCTACTCTAAAACTAAGACGATGGCTTAAAGAGTTTTTGTTAGAAAAAGCCTTCTTTCAGTCAATGAATTTTTACATTACGATTTTAATAAGGTTTGATCTTATAAGTTGTTTATGTTTTTTATAATAAGTGAGGCATTTCTTTGTAATAAGCTGTACTTTACCTGTGTAATTTTATATTTTATAATATGTTACTGTAATTATTTATTAAGTACTAGTGTATTATCTTGATATGACGATCTCAATAATGTATGTACATTTTAAAGAGTAATAAATATCTATCTATCTATGCAATAAAATTGATTTTCCATGCAGGAACGAATTATCGTCGAGCAATCGCAAAAAATTAAATTACAACTAATTACTACACAATGGCAAGTATTCAGAGATATAACATTTCTAGGTACTGATTCCTGGGTTGCGAGAACTTGAATCATTCCAGTTTCCACTTTCTGACATCGGTAATTTAAAAAGCTTTCTAAATTGGGTTTGGGTAATAAACTATTCAACCAGCTTGTAAACCCTGGTTAAAAAAAACAATTGCATACCTGGCATACTGGTTTTGGGTGCTTATTGTACATAATTTAAACTATACTTAACGTAAGTTTCATCAATATTGGTTGACTATTTAAATTTTTATGGCACCTTAAAGAGCATACGCGATTTTGGCAGTTTCTTCGATTTTGCAACTTAATTATTGCTGTTATAACAATCGAACCGGTGTCAGTCTGTAGCTACTTTTACTGTAAACAAATATTTCTTCGTAGGAAGTCATCCTGATGAGCTACGCAAGAAAAACTCTTCGAAAACGGTTGTACGCGTCTTAAATTGTTAATAGCTTTTCTGCTGTCACTACGATTTAGTACGCAACTACATATATTATTCTATACACTATTCTGAGTAGGTTTGTGGATTAAAATAGCTGTTAATACGAAAGAAGTCGACTGGACTATTAGAATTACGAAGGCTTATACTGCTTCAATTGCAGTAAATAAAGGTAAAAGGGCACATACTTCCTTTCACGTGTATTATTAATGTAAAAATTACAAACACTTTGTTATTTTCATTCAATGTGCCATTTGCTTTATGTTGTAAAATGCCAAAGTAACTTACTTATCGTCGTGTTACACGTTTTCCTGCGTGAGCGACCAATGTGGCGAAGCGGACGACACAGCCGAAGCGAGCGAATGGCGGTGCGGACGAAGTGAATTGAGAGTGTCCTACGTAGCACGTTTTCATAATCGCGAATCGCGCGAAAAAAATAAAAAAGCAGAATTATGACCCCTAGTCTGGTAAGAATAGGTTGGTGGAACAAATATTGTTTATTTGGAGAGGATAAAGAACCTCGCATAATCCTTATGGAAAATGTGTAGATCGAAAGTGTCAATGGGCACACAGTCCAGAAAATTGTAGTTTATGAATTACAGCCGTTGGAAGTTGAATAATGCAAGAATTGTCTACTTCAAATGGCTGTAATCCAAAATCTATAATTTCGTGGTGTTTACCAAAGTTTTAAGAATTTTGGCCAAGAGCCATTTCCCATAATGATTGAGTGGGGTGCAATTTAAAAATTGCCAACTTCAAACTACTCTAATTCGAAAACTATAATTTTTCAGACTTTTTGTCCAGACTTTTGATCTACACATTAGGAACCACCATTTCCAAAGTTTAAAGAATTTTAACCGAGAACCATTTCTCATAAGGATTCAAGCGGGTGCAAAAATTGCCAACTTCAAACGGCTGTAATTCTAAAACTATAACTTTTTGAACTTTGTGTTCATTGAAACTTTTGATCTAAACATCGAAAACTACCTTTCAACATTTCAGAGGAATTTGGTGAAAGCCATTTTCATAAGGACTCTGCGGGGTCCTTTGGAAAACTTCCATTTATTTAATATATTAATAAATTCAAATTTATTTCAAAAGTTACAATTTTATTATTGGTTTTCCCTTTTAAAATTAAATTCAATCTAACAAGACATTACCTGCTATGCCGACTATTCAGATGCGGCTAACGCGGTGAAGGCGGAAATATCAAATAATTTGTACGCGTCAATCGCCTGAAATCCGCGTCTAGCAAAGATCCGAGCGACGCGATCTCACGTAGGACACCTGCATTGTTTGCTTGGTTTTGATAAATCCGCGCCGGCCGCTCCTCTCGCTTCGCTCTCAAGTAGTCGCCCAGGCAGGACAACGTGTTAGTCTGGGTCTAGGCCACAACGGCCAATCGCTATTTTGGCCGTTGTGGTCATAACCACAACGGTCTCCGTGACCATAACGGCCAACAGCCACAACGGCCAATTTGACCATATCGCCCAACTCGAAACTTGACCATAACGGCCACCATGACCACAACGGCCAACTAGAAACTCCAACCCATCCGCCATTTTGACCACAACGGCCACCGACGCTTATGTATTGGCGTCGCTGGTGACGATGACCACAACGGCCAAAATGACCACAACGGCCAACTATGGAGCGTGACCACAACGGCCAAAATGACCATAACGGCCACCATGACCACAACGGCCAACTAGAAACTCCACCCCATCCGCCATTTTGACCACAACGGCCACCGAGGCTTATGTATTGGCGTCGCTGGTGACGATGACTACAACGGCCAAAATGACCACAACGGCCAACTATTGAGCGTGACCACAAAAGCCAAAATGACCATAACGGCCAACTGTGGCGAGTGACCACATCGGCCAAAATGACCACAACGGCCAACTTTTTTCATACTGATATTTTGGTTTAGTTAAAGCTCATTTCTCTCTTTTAACTTAGCCTGTATTTCAATAAGGTACGTCCAGAATTTAACAGCGAGGTCTGATATTAAAGTAGCGCCGATTTAACGTGACTTACCTATATTGAAAAATGCTTTTTCTATATACAACTGCAGCCCTATGCAGCTGACGACATTTTTTTTCTTAGTCTCTCGGCAAGTATCCCAGGCAGATTAAATTCTGAAAATTTGATACAGGTACACTAGAACTATTTACAGAATCATGATACTTTAGTTCACAGGGTAGTTTATCTTTAACGTCAAAAGAAGTTTTTTTTTCTATTACTTGTTTACCTACAGCAATCTTTTCATTTTGGGGACGTTTAAAAAAGTACGATATAGAACTATAAAACAACACGTTTGACGTTTTATTTATAGATTTCCATTGCATTGAATTTGAACTACGTAATTAGCTGTTTTTATCAGTTTTAAAATTGAAACTAAATGTAAATCTTCTCCTAAAAGGTAAACACGATATCTACGAATCTGTCCAGTACTTAATAAAATCAATCTAAAGAGCAGCATGGGACGTAACCCCAGAAACAAACCGCAATAATGCAAAACAGTATTGCTCCATACGTATCCGAGAGAAAATACAAGAAAACGAGCTCTTAGAAAGTAATGACAGATTACTTACTCGCGCACCGGGCGATAAAACGTAGTTTAATAGGGCCGTCAAAGAGTTTAAGAAATTATTAGATGAGCAGAGAAATCAAGATTTCCAGAACTATTTCCACTGCCTAACATCAACTAAAGCAACTGGCTGCATTATAGAACGTCATAAAGATCGTGTTTACGCCTCTCTTACCATTGAAGAAGAAAAATTCAGGAACTTTCATAAGAGGGATTTCGCATGATAACTGTAATCTATAAAGGGATATTAAGGACGGGATACTTCTCTGGCCAATGGAAGGTGGCGCAAATAGCAATGGTCCCAAAACCGGAGAAACCGCCATCAGATGTGGCCTCATACAGACCTATTAGTCGTTACCCGTCAATGGTTTGTAAAAAATTGTTCGCCATGCGAATGTCGCCGCTAAATGACGAAAAGCAGCGAAAGCCCAACCAACAGTTTGGATTTCGTCGACAATACGCTACAATCGAACAAGTACACATGCTTGCATCAAAAATCAGGTTTGACCTGGAGACCAAAACATTCTGTTCAGCGGTATTCATAGACACAAGCCAAGCATTTGACAGGGCGTGGTATGTATGTAGATCTACTCTACAACGTCAAGCGACATTTACCGTATACCTTCTTCCAAATCCTCACGTCATACCTCACTGAAAGATACTTTTTCGTGAAATATTCAGACTCCACTTCAGCTCTTCTATCCACAACATCTGGTGTCGCGCGACTGGTCCGATATTATACCTAATCTTCAACTAGAAACACGACATTAGCAACCTTCGTGGATAGGATAGGATATATAAAAATTTACAACACCCTGATTTGATTAGCATTTTTTTTTATTAACTCCAAAATGTTTGACATGCTGTCCAATTGGACATTTGGTAAAATGTTTTACAAGATAAGTATGACACAGTAGGGATGTGCCCATTACCGCGCTCCTTTGCAATTAATATACTAATATACAAAATATTTAATTATATACAAAACATTATTTATACTTATTGGGAATTTATACGAATGCTAAAAGCGTTCTAGCGGATCGAAACGTTTAAGCCTGTGCGGCATTGGGCTTTCAGTACTATGTCGGCTGCTAAGTTGTTTGGGTGGGTTCTGATACGATCTCGATCTCTGGTACTATGTTAGTTGACGGTTTCTTAAATAGAATGTATATTGAGATGACTGTGGATTACGTGGTTTGGCGCGAACCAAGAGGCTTTGGTTATGAAACTCAAAGTCTTGGACTGAAAGCGCTGCAATGTTTGACTGGTTTGTTGCTGTCCATAATTGAATGCCATAGCACCACATGGGCTTGATTGCTACTTGTACATTACTAATTTATTTTCAAGAGATAATTCCGAGTTTTTTTCAAATTAGCCAGTATTTCCTGAGGGTTAAACCTAGATGTAGGCTTTTATATCAATTATGTTTTGACCATTTAAGACGTCTGTCTAGGTGGAACCCTAGATATTTGACCTAATCTTCTTGAGTAGTGAGTTTCCGTTAAGGTGAACTAGAGGGCAAGTAGTTTTTTTAGTAGTATAAGTGGCCTGTGTTGGTTTCTGTATATTTGCTTTAATGCGTCGTGTTCCATCATCTTTCAAAAAGGCTTAGGTGGTTTGTAAGTTTCTGAAAACTATATCTGCATTAGTATGGGAAGCCAGTATTGCCATGTAGTCCACGAAGGTTGCTAATGTCGTGTTTCTAGTTGAAGATTAGGTATAATATCGGACCAGTCGCGCGACACCAGATGTTGTGGATAGAAGAGCTGAAGTGGAGTCTGAATATTTCACGAAAAAGTATCTTTCGGTGAGGTATGACGTGAGGATTTGAAAGAAGGTATACGGTAAATGTCGCTTGACGTTGTAGAGTAGATCTACATACATACCACGCCCTGTCAAATGCTTGGCTTGTGTCTATGAATACCGCTGAACAGAATGTTTTGGTCTCCAGGTCAAACCTGATTTTTGATGCAAGTATGTGTACTTGTTCGATTGTAGCGTATTGTCGACGAAATCCAAACTGTTGGTTGGGCTTTCGCTGATTTTCGTCAATTAGCGGCGACATTCGCATGGCGAACAATTTTTTACAAACCATTGACGGGTAACGACTAATAGGTCTGTATGAGGCCACATCGGATGGCGGTTTCTCCGGTTTTGGGACCATTGCTATTTGGGCCACCTTCCATTGGCCAGAGAAGTATCCCGTCCTTAATATCCCTTTATAGATTACAGTTATCATGCGAAATCCCTCATATGAAAGTTCCTTTAGGAGTCTTCCAGTTATTACGTCGAAACCTGGGGACTTCTTCGAATTTATTTCAGTTTCGATGACCTTACTTCGCGCTTGAAAGAAGTCCCGTATGAATTTTTCTTCTTCAATGGTAAGAGAGGCGTAAACACGATCTTTATGACGTTCTATAATGCAGCCAGTTGCTTTAGTTGATGTTAGGCAGTGGAAATAGTTCTGGAAATCTTGATTTCTCTGCTCATCTAATAATTTCTTAAACTCTTTGACGGCCCTATTAAACTACGTTTTATCGCCCGGTGCGCGAGTAAGTAATCTGTCATTACTTTCTAAGAGCTCGTTTTCTTGTATTTTCTCTCGGATACGTATGGAGCAATACTGTTTTGCATTATTGCGGTTTGTTTCTGGGGTTACGTCCCATGCTGCTCTTTAGATTGATTTTATTAAGTACTGGACAGATTCGTAGATATCGTGTTTACCTTTTAGGAGAAGATTTACATTTAGTTTCAATTTTAAAACTGATAAAAACAGCTAATTACGTACTTCAAATTCAATGCAATGGAAATCTATAAATAAAACGTCAAACGTGTTGTTTTATAGTTCTATATCGTACTTTTTTAAACGTCCCCAAAATGAAAAGATTGCTGTAGGTAAACAAGTAATAGAAAAAAAACTTCTTTTGACGTTAAAGATAAACTACCCTGTGAACTAAAGTATCATGATTCTGTAAATAGTTCTAGTGTACCTGTATCAAATTTTCAGAATTTAATCTGCCTGGGATACTTGCCGAGAGACTAAGAAAAAAAATGTCAACTGCATAGGGCTGCAGTTGTATATAGAGAAAGCATTTTTCAATATAGGTAAGTCACGTTAAATCGGCGCTACTTTGACATCAGACCTCGCTGTTAAATTCTGGACGTACCTTATTGAAATACAGGCTAAGTTAAAAGAGAGAAATGAGCTTTAACTAAACCAAAATATCAGTATGAAAAAAAGTTGGCCGTTGTGGTCATTTTGGCCGTTGTGGTCACTCGCCACAGTTGGCCGTTATGGTCATTTTGGCTGTTGTGGTCACGCTCCATAGTTGGCCGTTGTGGTCATTTTGGCCGTTGTGGTCACTCACTCTAGTTGGCCGTTGTGGTCATTTTGGCCGTTGTGGTCATCGTCACCAGCGACGCCAATACATAAGCCTCGGTGGCCGTTGTGGTCAAAATGGCGGATGGGGTGGAGTTTCTAGTTGGCCGTTGTGGTCATGGTGGCCGTTATGGTCAAGTTTCGAGTTGGGCGATATGGTCAAATTGGCCGTTGTGGCTGTTGGCCGTTATGGTCACGGAGACTAGGCCAAAATAGCGATTGGCCGTTGTGGTCATTGGCCGTTGTGGCCAGGCCCCGTTAGTCTTAACAAATCAGTAAAAGCACCCTACTGTCACGGAAACACGCATGCTAAATATGTAAACAGAGCGCGATTAGGAAAAAATAATAATTCTTATAACGTCAATACGCCATAATGGATAATGACAATAAAGCATAGACTACAGTCTGGAGGTTATTCTACACATCTTGTGTACGAATAGCATCCATATCTATGAATAGTATGCAGTAGGGTGGAGCGAAAAAGCCCCAAAAGCTTTTTCGTTTCACATTTCCAATAGTTATAAAAAGTTGCTTGGTTGTGTTGTCTTTAAAAATAGCTTTTGCAATTTAACATTAAAAATTGTCTTGAGGGTCCGCCGGGCCTTTCAAAAATCAAATTTTAAGGAAAAAATGCCATTTCCTTTTAGAAGTATTAAATATATATTTTAATACTTTTTGTTTTCTAATAGCAAAAACATTTCGATTATACATATCCCTACATAGTAAAATTACAGCCTTAAAGAAATATTAATGTCTACAGGGTCCACCAGAAATTATAAAATTCATAAAAAAATCATTATTTTACACGTCTTAACCCTACGAAGCAGTTCCTTGCTTATTTTGTTTAAATTAAAAACAAAGTAACCCAGAGCTCACCACGTGTAGGTGACTGCTTATCGAGCTCCTCCACATCCCACTCCTACCTTCCAACCTATGCTAGGAGATATAACTTTTTTTACGACCTTAAATATTATTTACTCTTGAAATTTATATTCCTTTTTGGTTTCAAAAGTTGGCATTAAAATTTGAGACTTTAGTTTTGCTTTTATAAAGCCATCTCGTCTACCGGGTCCACTTACCGACGTAGAAGCCTCAGTTACAAGCTTAATGCTCCGTTTCACTGCTTGTGTGTGGCAAGGGTATTTAGGGATTTCGGGAATTCTATTGACCCTAATCGCGTCTTTAAGATCTGTGTCTGTAATATTACGAAATGCCGGTGGTTTGGTTATCGTTACGCTTTGCCAATAAATCATCTCCGTATACTCATTTGCGTCAAAGTTAATTGTTGGTATTTTGAAAGTTCTAAAAGTTAATTGACTTTCTTGTGATGCCATTTTTCTTGCTTTTAGTATACTTCACAATCCCAGTTCCCTAATTTGTTCTCTTGGATCTGTTCCCATAGTCAAAAGATTGTTTTCTGCATGCGCAAAATAGGCATTGCGCTGAATGACAGGATCTATGACCTTTAAATATTCTTTGTCCATAACTCTGGAATATTTAATGAGTTTCCAAAGATTTTGTGCACCATGCACATAAATTGTTCTTCTTTATAGTGAACCAAATTGATGCGAAAACTTTCACAACATATTGCGTTAGGATTATTAAATTCTGTGAAGGATCTTCAGTTCCGACATATAAGTCTCCGTTGACAACTGCATGACAAATTTCTAACAAGTATCTTTGGTCAGTACTTATATTTAGATCTTTAAAATCAAAAGAAGGTAAGTCGACTTCTATTTTAATTGATTTGTATTTAGTTAGGGGAAAGGCTGCACGTTTCTGTAATAAAACGCCAATTGAAAACGCAAAGGAAGTTCGTTTCCGTGTAACTGGAGCACAAACCAGTGAACAGATCGTCCTAGTGTCGACTCGATTATACGAATTATTCCACCTTTTGCACCCGTATTGGTAGGGGTGCCATCACATCCTAAAGCCATAAACTCCGATAAATCAAATTGATGTACCAAATAATCTAGAATACTTTCTGTACATCTCACTGCATTGCTTGAATCGGGAACGACGCACACTGGGGTTTTTTACCCATTTTGCTGGTCAAAAGTGATTTTAAAAAGTTGTATAATATTTTATTTTCGGCATGCACTTTTTAAAAGGGATCATTAGGCTAACTGAATCTACATAAGAAAAGCTCATAAAACAACAGATGCGTCTTTTTTCTTATTTCGAATCTCAACGTTACCAAATGCGGTTGTGTAGTCATTGCCTATCACTTATTATTTAGGTATTGTCAAATAGTGTTTTAAAGTTCATTTAGGGGTGTTTTTTAGTATGGAGTCTATTCCAAGACGTAAGTAGAAATCAAATTACTTATTATCATCTTAAAAACTTAGGTTTTCTTTAAAATTTAAAAGGAAATACTTTGAATTTCTGTCAAACTATGAAAGCTTTTTAGTACCGTTGAGCTATAGTTATCGTCCATAGTAGTCCAAAATATAAATCTTGCTTAGAATTATTCTATATAGCTTTTTACTACTTTACAAGTAAAAAACTAATGAGCATTTTTGTGCTTCTTTTTTGTAATTACCATTTCAGTTAATGTTAATTAAATTTCCAATATAAAGTGTCTACGGTACATTAAGTAGTATGTTTAAGCCTTTTTTATTTAAAACGTTAAAACCGTACCGTATTTAGAATCAATCATATTGTACATACTAATATTGCAAGAAAATTATTTGTTACTTTTTTACACAGGAATAGTTAATCGTTGCAGAATTTAAAAATGAGTCGCTAGCAGTAATATTACCTTTTCTGTGGCAATGTAAAATTTATATACTTTTTCTATTTTTTGCTTCTATTATGGTGTATGTGGCCACACATGATAACAAAAATCTTAAAAAGCAAAATAAGCAAAGAAAATACTTTTGACCACCAGTGTGCGACGTGCCTTATATATTTGGAAAGAGGTTCTTCAATAAGAGCTAAATGTTCTTCGACAATACTTTTTTTATGAAACCTGCCGTCAATTTTCTCCATCTTTAATGTCCGCTCCTTCCGCCATCAAAGTAAACTAATTTAAAAACCGCCGATTTTCCTTCTTTTTGTAGTGAATCTCTAACTTTTTCCCGCTCTCTTCGAATTTTGAATCTATCTATTATATTACTAGTATTATTTGTCAATATTAAATTTAAATCTGTTAAAACCGCTGTCGCTATTTTGGCCGCAGCACGATCAGATACTGACATAAGAGTTGATAAATTTGTTCTCATTTGTATATTTGAAGTTGAAAGGATTTCTTCCGATAGTTTGGCAGTTTCGTTCGAAGTTGATGCTGCATGCTCTGTTTTTTTCTCTGAAATAACTTTACAGTCACACATTTACACGCAAAGAATGCAGGTACTGGGTGCGGCAGTCAAACCTGCATTTTTGAAATAACTGTAAAATATACACGGTTGCATTTTTTAAAATTTTATTGATACCATGTTAATTTACGTTAGAAAGCATTTAAGAAACATTATTCATTTAAAAATAACATTATTAAGATGTCGTCCATTTCGATCGATGCATTCTTGGAGGCGATCTCTAAAATTGTCCATTACATCACGGAGCATTTGCTGAGGGATTCTTTCGATTTCCTGACGGATTCTCGCCTTCAGTTCTTCAAGAGTACAAGGTCGTTCTTCGAAAACTTTGCTCTTCAAGTAGCTCCACAAGAAAAAAATCACATGCGGTGAGGTCGGGTGAACGGACGGGCCAAGGAATGGCTCCGTTCCGGGATATCACCCGATTTGGGAAAACTTCGTTGAGGAGATTCATGTACACACGGGCCGCGTGGCTTGTGGCTCCATCTTGTTGAAATAAGGTTTCATCATTCAGTCCATGTTCGCGAAGACGAGGAATGAAAAATGTTCGTAACATTTCCGAGTAGCGATCCGCATTCACGGTAACAGCTTGCCCCCTTACATTTTCAAAAAAAATGAGCCTATGATTCCCGTTGAAGACATTGCATACCAAACTGTTACCTTGGCCGAATGGAGAGGTTTTTGATAGAGTTCTTGAGGGTTTTCATCGCTCCAATATCTAAAATTTTGTTTGTTTACATAGCTGGAGAGATGAAAATGCGCCTCGTCGCTCATCTAGAGCAACGTGTGAAGTTCCTCGTTTTCTTCAATCATTTCCAAAAACGTTTCACAAAAGTGCCGTCGAGCAGCGAAATCGTTTTCATTTAGAGCCTGAAGCACTTGAATTTTGTAGGGGTGATAGTGTAAATCAAACCTCAAGATTTTTCGGAGACTCTTGTCTGAAATTCTAAGACCAGTACTATGTCGACGCGCTGATGTCCGAGGACTTCTTGTCACAGCGATTCTTACGCGTTCAATATTCGCAGGAGTTCGCACTGATCTCGCACTGCCACCTCTTCTGTTTCCCGTTTTACCGATGTTTTCAAAGTTTTGTACCCATAACTTAATTGAATTAACGGAAGGCACGGGCCGATTACGATTAATTTTCAAATGAACATGGAAGCGGCGTTGAGCGACTGTAAATATAACTATCGCTTTGATAAAATGCCTTCACGGCGAAGGACCGTTCTTGCTTGGACCAGTGTTCCATGGCTACTGAAATGCTTTGAAAGGGGGAACACAACGGTAACCTTGACAACTCGTCCCGCCCACTTTCTGGCTACCGCGCTTTTTTCAAAATTACAGGTTTGACTGTCGCACCCTGTATATAAAAATTTTAAAAAATTCAACTTCTTTTCTAACATTAGTGGTTCTAACGGACTCACTAAAAATAAAGCGATTGAAGCAAAAATTGGTATGAGTAATAATTATATGACCCTAAAGGAAACTTTTTGTAACTATTACATCAAAAGAATAAAAAAATAGTAGTTTTCCTACGACCCCATACGAAAGTGAATAATAGCAAACGCTACTGACATTAAGAAAGTGAGTCATATAACACGCGTATGTTAGGAACATAACACACGTGTGTGTTATGAAAATACGTCACGCTAAGCAATATCTAGAAATCCATGAATTTTGTTTACATTAAAATGATGACATTAATGTTTAATCCAATTTTGAGAAGCATTTTAACCATTATGTATCTATTCTTTTCTTATAAATATAACTTTAATTAATGTTTAATTAGTTATTTTAGCTATCAAAAAGAAATATCTAATAGATTACACCTAACGTAACCTCATTATAATACATGAAAATTATTGAAGCAAGTTTGCCAAGATTAAAATCAGCGATGCCAAATGGTAGAAAAATAAGAGTAATAATGTCAAATAATTTAGTTAGGCAACCTCTTTCACACCTGGCATTGTGTTATTAGTTGAAGTTATATTTGTTAATTATGGAGATATTATTAAATTAAAATAAAAAATAAATTATGTGCCTCTGAGATTATTATATTATAAATTGTAATAGTAATTCATATAATTAATTTTGATGCTAAACCCAAGGTTTAATTTTATACTATGTTTAAATAAGTTATGAATATATGAGTTTTTAAAATTGAAATTTATATTTAGTAAAAGAATCTATTAAATAAAATGTTAATAAACACCCATTCGCTTTAACAATTGTCATAATTCAGCTCCAGAAAAATAAAATTAAGTTGTCAAGATAACTTAATTTTATTTTTCTGGAAATGTTTTGATAGAAATTTCGTTATAATTATTCATATTGTGAAACTAAATTGTTTAAAAAATTAAACTTTATATCCTAAAAATAAATGGCTTAAGAAAATTAGCTTTAAGTGTGATTTTCTCTGTTAAACCTAACCATAAAAATATTGCTTTAAAATCTTCAAAAATTATATTCTTGAAAATTTAAAAAAAATCAAAATTTTTAAACATTTCAAATTTGGGGGGTCGTAGGAAAAATATTGTACATTACACGTTGGAAAGTAACTTTTCTGCACTCGTGCGTACGAAACGCTTCACTTTCCACACTAGTAATGTAATATACTATTGTGCAACAAGGGTGGATATGATGCCTATATCGCACGAGGACGAAGTTTGAGACACGACGCCGAAGGCGAAGTGCCTCAGTCGTCCGAGGGCGATATAGGCATTCCGCCCAAGTTGTACAGTATTTCTTTTCTTCGACTAAGCTACTACTAACAATTACAAAATAAATTGCATGTTTCCTTGAGAAATCGAATATAAAGATTAACCTATGCTTTTATCCATGCTAAAATATGGTTTGTAAAATCCCCCTGTCATTGTAGAATTTTTAAGAGAATTATTAAAACTTTGCAGAAATTAACATTTTCGAAGAGAAAATTATTATTTTAAATTTTGTTTTATAAAAAAAAATTAAAAAAGAATTATTCTGCCCGCTGGAATTGAACCTGAGTCGGTTAGCTTCAGTTTATTTATACCTAGCTTTTACAGACTGAGCTACCAAACACCAACACAAATTGTGTCTACTATACTTATTATAAAAGAAGGTTGTACTTATTTAAATGATTTAATATTTATGTATTTTTAATTATAAAAGTGTAATTGTCAAAGTTACATTTTCACAAATCACGTTATTTTCAAATGCTTTAAGTGTTATAGAAAGAAGGAAACATTGATTTAACTTACTTTTACTTCTATATTTATGACAGGAGTTGTCAATAAATTAATTATAAATAAAGAAGTGTCAAATTGGACTACGTTGATTGGTTGTTTTCATATCCGTACACTGTACGGATATGAAATTATATCTGTACACCTTACTGGAATTGCATACATTTCCATTACGCGAAACGTGAAGAAAGCGGGTGATTTACAGGTAGGAGTAGAAAATAGTATATTGTGTTACAAGTGCAGAAAAGTGCCAATTTCTCACGAGTGTGAAGATTTTGCGGCATGAGACGTAGTCGAATGCCGCAATCACACGAGTGAGAAATTGGTGTTTTTGCACGCGTTACACACTATACTTTATCTACGACAACAAAAAAAGTAATAAACCACCAACAGCTAAGAAAGTTTTTTAACCTAGAATTTATACTCGCATTCATATTTTTTACGTGAAATATTTGGCAATAAATTAAGAGATGTAATGTGAGCCGCTTCCACGATGTTTGAAGGTGTACGAGTGTACACCCTAATTTTCCTTCATCGGATTCACTCATGATACATCTAGAATTTTAAAAACGACAAAAGTAAACATTAATTTGTAAAGACAATAGTAATAATACGTTTACAATTTGTATAATTTCAGTCAATCTACTATTTAGTACTTACAGCTAAATAATCATACGTATGTACTCGTTTTCAAAAAATAATTTATATTATGTACAAAAATCACAATTCAATTGTCAAGGTTATTAACCTCTGCGCAAAATGTCAAATATTCTCGCATTATGTAGCAAATTATAAATGTTTTCAATGTTTTTATTGTAATTTAGCAATAATAATAAATAAAATTACATTAAAAATTATATAATAATGTAAAACATTAATTAATTTTACGTTTTAATTGAATAACAATCATTGTAACTTTATATAATGAGAAAAAAACATCGTTGAAAGACGTCTCGATGGCTCAGCGCTTACGCTGTAGCTACGAACCGAGCGATCCCGGTTCAATTCCCCGAGTCTGACCTTAGTTTTTTTTTCTAGATAGATTTCCATTCGAAATATAATTTAATATAAAATATTAATTAAACAAAATAAATTAACCTTTATCTAAAATTTATAACATTTTATATTTCAAATAATTAATAATATTATAAATATTGCAAGTGGTGACATCTATGGCGTTTTAATAGAACTACTTATTATTGAGAACTCCTTCCTCACATACTTTACCGTTGAGTTTGGAGATTGTTTGCAATTGGTCGTTTTCACGGTTACTAGATTGTGCGGAATATGTAACTTTCTATGGTGGTCGTAGATAAACATTTTTTTTCGCTCCATCCTAGTATGCAGGCTATTCGTACACCCTGTATGTATGAATAGCTCGAAATTATTCGTACATACAGTGTGTACGAATAGTCACTCCGTTAAATTATCGATAATTGTATTAATTTATCGGCATGTAGTACTATTTGTTTCATAATGATCTAGGACAGCAAGGCTAATATGATGCTATTTTTTATTTTTTCCTATGCATCTACACTGAAAAAAAAAAGAATAAAGTAGCGTCATATTAGCCTTGCTGTCCAAGATCATTATGAAATCAATAGTACAGTAGTACAAAAAATTTTCAGCATCTTTAAAAAAATGTTTCCTGAAATCTTCAACCGACCCGCGGCCAAATAACATTTTAAAAAGTGGACACGTAATAAGAAAACCAAGTCGTAAAAATATTCCAATTTCATATTAATAAAAAATGTGGGCCATACGTAAATAAATTATTCTGAATTATACATTATCGGAGGGCGCGGGAATAATAATAGTGTCGTTGCTAATTATAGGAAACAAAAGGTCAAATCGATCCACAAAACCGTATAATAAATGTTATCATAATTTAATGCGACTTTTGTTTAAAACAGAAAATAGAAATATGTAATGGTATTCAATCAAACAAAAAAAACTAATATTTTTTATTTATCAGTGTACTATATAGAGTGATAAAAAACAAAACAAAATTATTTAACGGATAATGAACGTTATATTAGAGCGCGGTTGTGGTTACGGTTTGGTAAATTCCGAGCATCTGCTTCTTGATTCCTTTCATACAAACTAAAATATATATAAACACTCCTAGCTGTGTTAAAAATAGTTGGAGGATGTCGGTCTCTGTCAACTGTACAAGATTTAGAAATATTATAAGCGTACAGCACGTCGCGTAAATAGGAGAGATTGTGTAGCGCAATCAGACTGGTTTTACATTTGCGGATTTAGCATTTTAAATTAATGTTACGTATTTTAGGACGTAAAATAACACCGCACGTGAAGCGGATGAAAGGTGAATTTGGTTGTCGTTATAACTGTTATGTGTTCTAGCCACTGGTTGCGACTTACAAAAAAGTTGTAACATTGGAAATACCAATACGAGAATCATATATAGTGATAGTGCTATTTTATAATATTTAAAGTGCATACTTTTGGATTACTTAAGTATTCATATACATTAGAAAATTAGTAGCCCACGTGTTTGGAAATACTTAGAAAGTGTCGAACTTAAGTTGTGATTGTGAAATATCCATTTGTGATACTATTAGGAAAATATTTTGTAGAGAGGAATGCAAAAAAAGGTAAGTTCAGTCTTCTTTAAGAATTAATTAATTTAATCTTTCAAACAATGCAACAAAGTTAAAATCTGGTCTTTAAAACTATTGAACTCTAAAATAATGTTTCAACTATACCATCGACTCACTATGTATACTCATCATACTATTTGCAAAATATTTAAAATGGGCAAGATTGATTGATCTCTAGCTTCAGTCATACAAAACAGGAGACCAATAGTATTAAAACATTGACCTACAAACATGATCACATGCCAAGATTAATAATTTATTGAACCAGTTTGTGCGTCGATTATAAGCGGCTGGTTTTGAAAAGAAAGAACATTTTTATAACAATTATTGTTTGCAATAATTGAGCTGCATAGGAAGATCAGACCCTCATTAACGGGCATACGTAAAGTTTTAAAGTAATCACTACTAAAATTACCTTGATTTGTTTCCCCTATCCCCAATATATTTTACCTGCAATGTAGGCTACCCAATTAACCGATGATAGAAATATTTGGACGAACCGTGAACTTCCCACATGACGTGCTTTGCATGACATTATGGTAATGTTTACCTGTAATTCTAACAAGAAGACGATTAATGGCAATGGCGCTCATTTAAGTAAAAACTTATTTTAAATGGTTGTACATGTACAGTCTTTAGCAAATGTCTTGTCCCGAATAAGGGCGCTGCTGCTTTAAGAATCGTAATACCCCTTATACTGTGTGCGAAAGAGACCGAATTAAACAGAGATGGACAAATACCTGGGCAAGATATTTAAAATCTTTAAAGCTTGTTTTGAAAACACGCTTGTAAAAACTATTGCTACTCATTCTATTCAAGATTTCTTTGACACAATTTATGAAATAGTCCTTTTAAATGGAAGCATCTACTAGTAGTTAAACAAAGTTATAATAGCGTGTTTATGTTTCATTCTTTACCTTTAATAAAAAAAATAACTAAACGAAAATAATAATGAAAACAATCATCAAAAAATAGAGGTTTAGGAGTATTTTAGATAATTAAATAATCGCGGAAATTAATGTAAGCGATAAATAAAAATAAAGTAATAATATAGGCATTTATTTAAGTAAATGCGTTAAAATTTTAAAAAGTTATTAAATATTCAGTTGTTTTAATAAAAATACTACAAACTAAGAAAAAACTAGAAACATAGATATAGTAACTACTAAAAACAAAACAGTCACAAAACAAAAATTGAGAAACACCCTTGGCAAAGCATAGAACATTAATATCTGTTTACCTAAAATTTTTAGAAAATATTTGTGAAAGATTACAGATTTTTTAAATCCCACCTCTTAAGTAGATTAGTCAATGGGTTTAATTTTTCTCTCTAACACATTATTCTGTCAATTACCCATCTCTCTCTTGCATGTACGTGAAACCTGGAAATCCGAGGGGTCTCTCACTCCCAAAAATTATGTACACCTATTGCCGCTTTACGGCTATAACTGTCTTTATTCCCGAATTCTCACTTGTTATTCCCTTATTGCCGTTTTTATTCCTTTATTTTCGTCTGTATTGCTGTATTCCCGTCTCTATTTCCGTATTGCCGTATTTATTTCCGTATTGCCGTATTTATTTTTGTATTGCTGCATTAATTTCCCTATTGTCGTGTTTATTTCCGAATTCTGTGCATGATCTTAGCAGTGGGTGTATTTGTACGAAAGGTATTTTATTGTTATTGGTTTTATGGATAATGTTGCAAAATGTTGTAGCTCTACTAAGAAAAAATCTGTAAAAAATAGTTTTTTATTCAATCATAATATACAGCATGTCTCAAAAATAACGGACAATACGTGAATACGAGATAGTTGATGATGTGTAGAGAAAGTTTTTCCCATAACTTTTTTTTCTAAAATATTTACTTTCAGAGTTATTTAAGGTTCAAGTTTTGAGTCCGGTCCTGCACGTTCTGCTCCACAATCTCCTGATGTCGCATAATGCTGAGGACTGTAGTTTGTTGAACTTTACAGCATTTGTCAATACAGCACAATTTTGTCAATGCCGCAAAATACCCAAATGAGTTGATCTTGAAAACACTCGTAAATAAGACACGTTCCGTTTTGCCATGTTATGGTTTGTTTATTTTAAAATAAATTCAAGGTCTAATAACAGCTTAAAACATCTTACTTTAAAGAGAGCATCTGATCATATTTCAATAAGTTAAACGGAATTCTTTATGTGTGGCGGCGTTGAACGTAATTTAAAAAATGCGATGCTAATACATTTTACTAGAATCTGAAGCATTAATATTTAAAACTAATAGTAAACCTTTTCATTAAAACTGAAATAAAATTTTACAAAAATGATCTTGGGCTCGAAATTTCTCAATGAACGTAAGTCAATAATCAAAAACTCTCTTTGTTATAAACATCCCCTTTCGCAGAATTTCCTTATTTATAGCAATTCTTTCTTTCGTATTCTGTGCTTGTAAATAAAATTTTGGACTAAACATTCCGCAAAAATACACATAGTGAAATTTGATCTATGTAAAATAAACAAAACGCAATTTAAACAAAGGATACAAAACAAATATATTTTTACGTTCTGTAATAACATTCGAAAATAAACAGAAGATAAACTTTTAAAAAGAACATTTTCATAATTAGGGAGCCGCCAGGTTGAATTGTGGTTTACTCAAAAAACTACAAGGGTCGCAATTTATTAAATAAGAGCAATTTTTACCATTAATCTATTTTATTTAAAACGGAAAACACCTTCAAATAAACTCTTGATAATAAAAATTATTAGTTTGATGAACTATCATCAAACGTTTGGGACTTTTTTGCAACTATGCTGTTTATAACAAAAACGCTTATTACGGTGATATGTCATGGTGTTTATAAAGACGTAACCTTGACCAATATACGTGTTTTTAAATCGACTTCTCCGAATTTTTGCTTAACTCTACACATATCGCTTTACAATGTTTTGACTATCCCAATGCTGGATGACTTATTATTTATTATCAAATTGATGCAAAATATAACAGGACCGTATTAGCAAAAAGTATTGCAAACAATTTTTAACAAATTTACAAAAAAAATTTTTGAAGGTAGAGTTTTTTTTCTTTAGTTTTAGATTCTACCTCGGACGCTTTTTAACCCTCTGCGTTATTGTTCGTTATTTTTGAGACACCCTGTATGTACAACAAAAAAGACACATTAAAATAAATAACAAAAATTTACTTGAAAAGTGAGAATCCCAATGCACGGCAGTAAATAAAATTCAAAAAGAATTTAAATAACTGATAAGTTTTAATTAAAATAGAAACTCCTTCAATTTTTTTTCAAGTCTTTGTATAACCTGTTAATTGAGACCCCATTCGAACGACTGATCTTGAATGGGTAAATTCCAGTAAAATTTACAGGATCATAAAATATAAATTCCGAATCTACTTTCTGAATGTCGTCTTCTTCCGGCTGTATGAAGTTTTCCAAATCTTCTTTCAAGAATTTTTCTTTATCAATATCCAAGATTCGTCCATGTACCATTAGGTGTCGTAAAATATTGCATAATATTTTTCTAATTTCAGGTTTATCTTCCATTTTGTTTCTTGCATGTTTCCTTCCTCTAAGTCTGATTTTTCTTATTCAAAAAATTTTGATTCTGATGCAAATGAAATTACTTCAAGGGATTCGCTTGATTTCGCTGTAAGTGAACAATCGTTCTCGAGCGCATAGAAATGCATTAATTACAAATAACGCTTTTAAAAATATAAATAATTTAAAACACGCAAAACTAAAATACCTGGCAAATCTACATCATAAAACCTTTAACTTGGAATTGCGTAGATCGGCCCAGTAGAACTCTCAAACGAAGCGTAACAAAAATAAGCCTACGTCAATAAAGCTAGCACCACACTTAAAAAAAAATTTAAAAAAATTAGCCTATAATTTAGTACTAATTAAGGACAAATTTGTACCAAAAAAATTAAATTTGTACCAACAACTGTTTGGCCGCAATTCGCATTTGAAAAGTGGGGGTGCTGGCTTGAGCTCAAGCTAGCACCCCCACTTCAACAAAACTGAAAATTTTCTACACTACTATTTAGTTCTAATTAAGGACAAATTTGGACCAAATTTTTTTTTCTCGTAATTACAACCATATAATAATCAAACGCGCTTGTTTAAGCCCCTACTTTTATAAAAATGAAAATTTTCTACGCTATCATTTAGTACTAATTAAGGACTAATTCGTACTGTTAAGCCAAGTGTCCATAATTGCTTACAATTAAAAAAATGATACAAATAAATCGTAATAGTTTAAGCATATATTTTCCTGTTTGGAGTGCAGTTTGCAGTGGCGTGCGGTGGGAATTTAGGCTAGGGAAGCAACCACGATTTTACTTTTAATATACCTATGTACAGGTGCGGATTCACGGAGGAATGGGGGAAATCCCCCCCCTCTAATTTAGAAATAAGTATACACAGAATAGAATGTTCGTTTAGTTATTATTTATTAAAACAATTATTTTTCCAAAGATTCCCCCCTCAAAATAATTCTCTGGATCCGCTCCTGCTAGGTACAACAAAAAAACAGGGTTATACTTATTTAAATTATTAAGCTTAAAAGTTTTTCAAAGAAGACCTTTTACACTTTATACTTATGGAATTTGTTGACTATTATTCTTTATTTAAAAAAGTACTACTATTTATTTATAATGCAACTCGATTTTCCGGTCTTTTTTAGCAAAATACCGGTGCAGGTTTTAATCTTTGTTGTTAAATTTGAAAGTTCTGGTTTTGATCTGCCTTTCTCAATAATTTGTCATTTCTCTCCAAAACTGTATGCAGAAAATTCTTTATTAATAATTGACAAACTGAACAAAAAAATCTTCCTGAAATTCGGATGTATCGGAAGTACTCAAACCTTCCACCGAAGCAGCTAAATTTGCATTCATGACGATAATGCAATTTTAAATTTGCATCCAGAGTAAACTAAATAGAATTATGTCTTTAAAAAAATATCTAATAATCCACACAGCGAAAGCTTCAATATAAAATAAGAATCACGTAAATCGGCCCAGTAGAACTCTCAAACGAACTGGAACAAAAAATAGCCTTGTGTTTTAAATCAACTACAGTCCTTACAGTCTAGCCACGTCCTTCCATCATTGAGTGTTTAATATTGTTCTGATGTAGAGACAATAGGGTAGTCCAACAAAAAAGCAAAGTCGGAAATCTTATGCTCTCACCCCCTAGGATTATTGTATATCGAAAAAAAAAGTACCCCTATTTTTTTATTTTGAAATCGGTCGATGTTTAGGGGTGCCTCAAAGCCCTTAAAGTTTCCCATGTATATTATATGGGAAAAAACACGTTTTCGTAGATTTTGTGCCGGCACACACCTCCTATACGAGTTCTACAAGACCGATTTGCTAATTGTTTTTTATAAGCTTTGACACGAAAATAATAATGAGAGTTGAAAGATTAATTATTATTTAAATTATATTTTTTGAAATAATTTTTTTTTAATTTATTTCTTTGCAGGCTGTTATTTTATTAATAAATTTATTATTTTGTTAATTATTGAGGACTGACAGGCTTTAATAAAACATTTATAAAATTAATTTAACGTTTCGCCCCTCAATGGAGGCTTTCTCAAAAAAATTTTATTATTATGCGTTACATGTATAAAAAGTTGAAAATTTTTTTTTATGTAAATTGTTAACCATTGTTCCATTTAAAAGTCGATGACGTCATAGGCCCCACAGTAGTAAACTAAAAAATTAAAATTGTTGTCCATAAAATACGCAGGAAAAAAATAAAATTGCAGTGTCCGAGCTTTTCTTCCAAACAATGATAATACAAAAAATTGAATTTTATTCCTTACTTTATTTACACACTGTACAGTATAAGGAAATATTTTAATCAATTAGCCTTTTAACCGTCATATATTGACGGGGTAAGAGTCAAATCACAATTCTTAGAAACGGTGAATGATTTTCAATGTTCAAACAAGAAATAATTACTTGCCGTCATTATTTTTCCGCGCACACTACAACATATACCCGCTTCTTCAGAAGACCACCTAAATTTTTAAACGCGTTTGAGATAAAATGCGTAATGGAAATTGAGAAGAACGGAGCGTTTTATTCCTTAAGCAGATGATGCACATAACCTATAAAGTAATAAAGAATTTAATTAATTTAATTAAAACTAAAATATTGATCAAACTTACCTCATTTTATAAAGTTGTTCACGTTCATATGTGTGCTTATGACGAAACGTCAAAATATTAATTTTTCAAGGTTAAGCAAAGTTTCCCATTAAATAAATTTCTCAATAGTTAAAGATTACTTAAAATTCCATTGTTCTATAATATTTTAGTTAAAGTTTTAAAATTTTCAAGAAAAGGAACCCATACTTGAAAATTCAATTATAAGTATTTTAGTCTCATGTGTAGAGAAAATATAATAAAGGCAAATAAAAATTAGTAAAGGCGACCCTGAGAGATAACAATCTAGCGAGTGCAGTTCATAATTAAACTAAAACATAAAGGCATTCTATTTGCATAGCTGCATAACATCGCATAATTAATAATTTGTCACCCAACGCGTGGCTCAAAAGACTAAAAGAAATAAAGTGTTTGTAAATGTAAAATTTTAAAAAAGGTCAGATAAAACCGTCACAAAGAAATTGAAATCATAAAGTTTGACTGGGGCTGGTTTTATAAATTACAAATACATATAATAAAGTTGCAAAGTTGTTTTATTTTATTTGTTTTTGTTCGTGCCTTGTTTGTAAAAATATTTCAGCAAATATGGAGGGACATCGAAGAAGAAAAACAAGAGCAGGAAGAAGACAGGAAGAGCGAATCAGTCAAGAACGTGAAGAGGTTGAAGGTACAGAAGAAGAAATCACGTCAATAGAACAGGTAGAACACAGCGAAGAAGAAGTAACACCAATAATGGTTGAAGAACAAGAAACGTTACAAGCGGTTGAAGAAGAGAAAGAAAAATCAGAAGTAACGCTCAACGATCTGATGAGAATATTGTTAGAAAGTAAGCAAGAAGTAGCCAATAAATTTGAAGAAAATAAAACAGACATGGCAAAGTTAAGTCGAAAATTAGAAGAAAACAAGAAAAGTTTACTAAACAGTTTAGAAACATACAGGCAAGAACTTACCCAAAGAATGGACGAAGAAATGAGAAAAACAGCTGAGAAGATGGAGAAGAAGACGAATGAGGAGATACAGAAGACGGCTGAAGGGCTGAACAGAAGTTTGGGGGAAGAAATAAATAAACGGGTTAACAAAATGGAGATGAAAATTCAAGAGACCATCATCAATGTGCGAATGGATCTTGAAAAGGATATAACAGAAATGCAGGAAGAAATACAAACAAGAATTACTAGTACGATGGAGACTGGCCATGAAAATAGTCAGAAGATCATTTACATTAACAATAAAACTGACAAGATCATCGTAGAAGTGGAGAAAATAAAAGGTAATGTCGAGAGCAGAGATGGTGAAGGTTGCTGCAGGAATAACATGAATAGCAACAGGGCTGACATGATACCATATTTCGATGGACGCAAATATGAAGCACCGATGGTATTTTTAACGAAATTGGATGATGTAATGAAGAATATAAATAATCCAAATAACCAATTTCAAATTATCAATCAAGCACTCCGAGGGAATGCAGACGTATGGCACAGCATAGTTAAAAATCAATATCATAGTTACCGGGAGTTCAAGAAATTATTCCAAGAGCAATATTGGAGTAACTCACACCAAGCCAAGGTAAGGACTTTACTAACTACGGGAAACTACGATAAGAACAAGAATTCACGAGAAACGTCATGCATCTGTATAACCAAGCACAATATCTAACGCCCATCATGTTAGAAGAAGAAATCGTGCAACATATATCGAGACATATGGAGACCGAGATAACCAGAGCTGTAGCAGTTCAAAGTGTCAAGACGGTGAAAGATTTACTGGAGATCGTTAGAAATTATGACATGGCCACGAACAACTTCGAAAACAAAAAAGAACAGGAAAGGAAGAGAACGAACTATGACAAGACAAACTACTTTAGACAAAGAGGGAGGTTTGAAGAGAATAGAAAAGAAGAGAGTAGAAAAAGAAATCCAAATTGGTATCAAGAGACAAGAAACAGGACAAGAGACGAAAATAGAAATGAACAGCAGCCGAGACTCAATTATAATTATTATCCTCAGAACAGGAATAATTATTATGGCAATAATGATCGGTATAACAATAATAGATTTGGAAACAATGCAAGATATGGTAATAGACCGAACTTTAATAACCAATATTACAACCGAAACAATAATAACAATGGGTATTTCCAAAAGAATCAACAAAATCAAGAGCGACAAGAAAAGAAACCAGAAAATGACAGATTTATAAATACCATGGAGATAACACGAGGTGATGGTAGGAATAAATGGAACCATGATGGAATAGAAGTGGTGGAAATACATGAAGAACCATCACTCGGTGAAAAAAAACTTCGATGTAACCAATAATATAACCATTCTTCATTTAGGTACACTTGATATCGGGGATCCAGCAAAATTTTTACTAGATGAAGAGTAAGAAGAAAAAGGATCAACATTACCATTTTTACAGCTAAAGTTCAATGGAGAAGAATATTTTGGATTAGTTGATACAGGTTCAGAAGCATCCTTAGTGAAGAAAGATATAGTTGAGAAACATATGGATATTTTAAAAAATAGAATTTGTTAGATAAATAAAGTTAATTTAAGGTCAGCTGTTAATAAGAAGATTTCGTGCATAAATAGTATGGTGAATATTCGAGTTCAAATTGGAGAAGAAAATATAGAAGTAAGTTTTTTAATCGTAGATGGTTTGCAGATAGATTTTGTGTGTGGAGTAGATTTCATTGAAGATTGTCAAGTGGTGATTAGTAGGTATAGGGCCACCTTGGGCAGACGGAAATTGACATGCCATCTGGCATGCCAATGGCATGGCTCCTCCCCTTGCTTCTGATTGGCCAGCCCCCCTCTCCTTTTATGCAAATGACCCGCGATCTAATTAATATGCAAATGAGGCGTGGTCTAATTAAATGCGCGAATTAAATGCGCGAATTAAATTAATTGATCTAATTAAATTAATTCACGGTATCAATTACATATCTCCTCTCTCATTTACATATATGATTTCTCATATGCATGGGCGAATTAAATTAATTGATCTAATTAAATTAATTCACGGTATCAATTACATATTTCCTCTCTCATTTACATATATGATTTCTCATATGCATGCGCGAATTAAATTAATTGATCTAATTAAATTAATTCACGGTATCATTTACATATCTCCTCTCTCATTTACATATATAATTTCTCATATGCATGCGTGAACATATCTGCCATTTTGTATCTTTCATTTTCAATTTATCATCTAGGATTTCCCGCCCTTAGATTCAAATTTTTAGTACTACTACTGCCATCTATCGGTGACGTCATATGATCGGTATAGTAGATTTCTATGCGCCTGTTGATAGGCAACCCGCTATATTTTTTATAAAAAACCAATGGAGCCAACAGGATTTGAACCGGGGACCGGTCGAATGGTAGTCAGCCAATGCATCCACTACACCAACGAGGTAATCTATTAAAAGACTGTAAAAATTGTATTTATTAAATAGATACGCGTCACCGTTAATCTTATACGAACTAAAATTCATATTAAGCATAATTAATCTATATGATTATTTGACAGTTACATCATTAAATGCGCGAATTAATATTCAAATGAGGCGTGGTCTAATTAAATGCGCGAATTAAATTAATTGATCTAATTAAATTAATTCACGGTAACAATTACATATCTCCTCTCTCATTTACATATATGATTTCTCATGGTATCATTAGTGTATCTCCTCTCTCATTTACATAACTGATATCTCATTCTGTACATCTCATTTTTATATATTATTTGCCATCTCTCATCTCTCTCTCTCATAAATTTATTTTAAAATAAATCAGTCCTATTTGATATTTATCTTCAGGTCATCATGTAATTCTGTGAAAATAATTTAATATGTAGAAACGTAATAATAAAAAATTTATTTTCAACTATACAAAAGTAACTCTTAAGCTACTGTCAATCAACTGTCGGATTAGCTCTGGTGCATTAGACCTGTTTAAATATACGGCATAAACATTTAGTTTGAAAGGAAACAATTAGGGTCGTTATGATTTCATAAAATTTTATTCAAGTGAATCTTCTTAAGAATATAGAACACTGTGAAGCATTATTTTTAAAATTCAAAAACATTATCTATAGCTAAAACTGTTTAAGAAATAACTTTCAAACTAAATGTTTTGCATGAAAATACGTACAAACTAATTAGCCATGTTTCGACATTCTTTAAAACTGCTTTCAAACCATAAATAAACAAACGTTCTTACGAATGACTGACTGAAAGGAATTTAGATTTTCTAAATAATTTGTTAAGAGATTATCATCTTAAAAGCGGCATAAATTATTGTTTTAAATAACAATTACTCACCCTTGTGTTAACCCGTATGCTAAGTATGTCCTAATGGTAAAACTGTAATCAACGAGATCTAATATCATAGTAATATTATATAACAGATTAGGTGACCTAACAAACTCTTTAAAGAAATGTTTATTTACATGTATGAGATAGTATTTAACATAATGTCCTTACATACTGGGTTACGATAGAGACGGGTAATCATACGATCAGTTGAAATGTATGATATATTATAAAATAACGTTTAAATAAGAGTTTACTTTAGATGCTTTCGTATAAATAAACAAACGTTCTTACGAATGACTGAAAGGAATTTAGATTTTCTAAATAATTTGTTAAGAGATTATCATCTTAAAAGAGGCATAAATTATTGTTTTAAATGACAATTACTCGCCCTTGTGTTAACATGTATGCTAAGTATGTCCTAATGGTAAAACTGTAATCGACGAGATCTAACATCATAGTAATATTATAACAGATTAGGTGACCTAACAAACTCTTTAAAGAAATGTTTATTTACATGTATGAGATAGTATTTAACATAATGTCCTTACATACTGGGTTACGATAGAGACGGGTAATCATACGAGCTGCTGAAATGTATGATATATTATAAAATAACGTTTAAATAAGAGTTTACTTTAGATGCTACGAATATCTATATGGTGTATAAACAATAAGAACACATATTTAGAAACTGTTTACAAGGTAGTAGATATAACGAAAAAAAGGCTAGCATTTGTTCAAAATTACATTACGTCTAGAGGGCGATATGAATATAACTTATAGGATTTAATCAAACTAGAAAAATACCGATATATATTCAGCGTTGAGAAATAATTATACTATGCGTTTAAATGTTTAAGTTCATCATAGCCTGCATCTCCTAAAATATGAGCGTTATACACATGTTTGAAATTCAATTAATCTTGCTTAAAGAGAATAAGTAAGTTAGCGTTGTCCCTAATCAGATGTTTCGGTATCTTTGCATTTGTCTGACCTAAATAAAATGAATCAACATCCTTTATGTCTACTCATGCTAAAATATTATCTAAGTTTTTCCTGTTTGTCACAGATAATATCATCGAAAATGAATACTGAATTAGGTTTCACATCATTAGGGGTGATTACATCATCGTTTTCGCCATATTTAGGTTGAAATAAAGACTTGGCGTATAGGTAGATATTTTCAAATTTTAATTCGTCTTCATTAGTTAGTAGACCTAACAAGACATTAGTTTTACCACAAGAAGAAGGTACATTCAAAATTGCTCTATAGGAAACAGATAAAAGCTTACAATGCTTCTTATCACCATCGGAATATTATCGAGAAACACGATGGTCTAAGTTAAAATTATTGATTTAAAAAGTAATGACCATTACTCATCCTTTGTGTTTCGCCATATTTAAACGTTATTTTACAATACATCATACATTTTCAATAGCTTCGAAATACGCAGATATGTAATAATATACTATATACTCTTGTAGGTTATTCAACGTATCTATAGTAAACTCTTATGATTAAAAATAATCTGTAACCTTATTGTTTACATCCTTAGGTTAGAAACAGTCTTGAAACAAAAAAAAAAACGGCTGAGTCCACCCTGTTAGACAAGAAATCAGAGTATGGGCGTGATAAATAAAACATATAAAGTTATTTTACAAACATTTATTTAGTATACATAACATAATACAATATAGATTATAAGTTGTTTTCTATGATGACTGTTGTAGTTCTACGGGTCTCTGAGTCGTCGTATGCCCTCGCAGAAATACTAATACGTATAAAAGTCCGACGACTGACTCAATGGAACTGTACCGGAAGCCCTTTCCTTGTTCAACTCTTCGTTACTATCATAGTTGGTAAACGAGGAACCACATTCATCAATACCCAAATGTATGGTTGAAGTCACATCTTCTTCTTTTTCTTCTTCTGTCTCAATGATATCAGTAGGTCCATTTGCTTCCTTTACCAGAGCTGTCTTTACAACATCTGCCTTATTATGTACGTTTTTAAATGCCTTTTATAGCTGTCGATACGTGAAAGATATTTGAAGCAATTAGAACACCGGACTTTGATTGATTCGTGAACGCTTTTAATATGTCTTTTTAAGTGGTCACGACGTGAAAAAGTTTTGACACAGCTAGAACACTGGATTCTGTTTGAATCGTGTATGGTTTTTACGTGTCTCTTGCAAGTGAATGGCCTCGCGAAAGACTTGAAGCAAACCGGACACTGTATGTTGCAATCCTGTCGACCAGAGTCATTATTCTTACATACGTCGTTAGCGTGCTGCTCCATTTCGACTAATGAAGGAACAGGAACACTACCCCAGCCTATTTATACTGATCGACCAGCTCAATCGGTTGTTCTCGGTTATAATCGTAAGCGCTCGGAGCAATATGTATGCTCGAGAATGAATCGTAGGTTCCATCCTAAGTGTATAACCCGGAACCGATGTCCGTACATTTTAAATTATCAAACTTACCATATAAACATGAATATTTACTACATTTGCTTTAATTCTTGTTCCCTCCCTACATACCTACCTACCGTAAACAATATGACATATCTGTGTCTAAATACAATGAACGAAAGTACTAGAGGAACTTAATACCTTAGATCACGGCTGTTTCTGGATACGTGATTTCCTCTTACAATATCTATAGTTATGAGAACCTTGAAGACTTAACCTGGAGAAATAAAACATCGTCAGTTTAAAAGAAATAAGTTCGTCGCCATATTTAAACGTTATTTTACAATACATCATACATTTTCAATAGCTTCGAAATACGCAGATATGTAATAATATACTATATACCCTTGTAGGTTATTCAACGTATCTATAGTAAACTCTTATGATTAATAATAATCTGTAACCTTATTGTTTTTATTACATCACAGGTTAGAGCATACGAATATAATTTAGGTTAGATTAGGTTAGAGCCTACGAATACATTTTTTAGGGCAGAACGTAGGGAGCAGAGTAAGTACAAAACAACATACTTTCATACAAGAACGTTTATTGATACGAGTAGTTTCGACGCTACTTAAAACATAATACATAACTTATATATATAATATCTATTAAAATAGTACATTTCGTATACACTAATAATGGTACTACATACCCCACTATAAAGTAAACATGGTAAGTATAACAGCAGTTTAAAAGAATAGATAGTTAATATAACTATATCTAATTATTTTATAAAATACTATGTTAACTAAGAGGTTAGTTTTAGAATTGTCGATTACTAAGACACCCCTTTCTTCTGCCTCCCTTAGTAAATTCACATTGTTAGCTTCTACTTTGTCAACTGTTACTAGAATGCTGTTCTTTAGATCCTTTACCTCGCTCTATGTATCTGTAGTCATTACAATGAAAGTTTGTACTGTTGTGTCGAATTGACGATTTGATTTGAAAATTTAATAATGTAATTTATCGTTTAAACTAACCCTTGTTTACTTCTATATATGTTTAATTAATATGTAATTAGTACATCAAAATATGTTCTTAATATGTTTTTCAATTTCCTTATAAAATATAACTATATATCATTGAAATAAAACATTATTAAAATATTAAAAAATAATTTTATTTTATCACGTCCTAAATATTTACACGACTGATCACGTTTCTCGTCAGCTTCTTTTCAAACAATTGCAGTCGTTTATCATAAACCTAATGGTGAGCCTGTATTATTCGTATTACGATATGGATATATTATTCAATTTTCATATCTTTTGCTAACCCTACATAACCTAAGCTTTACATAGCTTTAGGCATGTTTTATATTTCGTATTTAAACACATAAGACGACATATCTGAATGATATATTAAATAAAAATAAATTGCTACTAAACGTAAGCTAGACTTGAATGATATCGATCGATATGCTATAATATGTATAGCTTAAATGCTAGATTAGTGAAGGAACATACAGTGAAGAGTGTTTTGGGAAAACCTTAATGTAGCTGCTGAGCTCTGCTAACCAGCTTCACTTATAGGTACACTATCTATTTAGCTGATTCAATAAAAATTTCGTTATTTAAAAATTCCTAACATTTATCTGTTTTAGAATATTCAAAGGCAGTATATGACAATAAATTATCGTGAGACTCCTGATCTATACAAAACGTCTTATATAAAATTAGAGATAAAAAAAAAATTAAACCTATGACATATGGTGAAAATGCAAATATTCAATAATTCTAACCCCAATTTTTCTACTTTTCTAGACGTAATGTAATTTTGAACAGATTTTAACCCTTTTCGTTATATCTACTACCATTGTAAGCGATTTCTACATATACGTTCTTATTGTTTATACACCATATAGATATTCGTAGCATCTAAAGTAAACTCTTATTTAAACGTTATTTTACAATATATCATACATTTCAGCAACTCGTATGATTATCCCTCTATATCGTAACCCAGTATGTAAGGACATTATGTTAAATACTATCTCATACATGTAAATAGTTACAACAACAAAATAGAAAAGTATACTTGAGGGTAAGAAAGAAGTCCTGGACGCGGCTATCTATAACATATGTCATATGTTTTTGTAATACGTCTTTATAACTTTGAAACTCTACGTGATTTCCTCTTACAATATCTCTAGTTATGAGAACCTTGAAGACTTAACCTGGAAAAATAAAACAGATAAATATTTTACTTTTTATTGAAACTAGTTAACTTATATTCTAACATGTAAATAGTTACAACAACAAAATAGAAAAGTATACTTGAGGGTAAGAAAGAAGTCCTGGACGCGGCTATCTATAACATATGTCATATGTTTGTAATACGTCTTTATAACTTTGAAACTTTACGTGATTTCCTCTTATAATATCTCTAGTTATGAGAACCTTGAAGACTTAACCTGGAGAAATAAAACAGATAAATATTTTACTTTTTATTGAAACTAGTTAACTTATATTCTAACATACATATTTGAAACTAGACAACTTATATTCTAACACAAATATACAACAACAAAATAGAAAAGTATACTTGAGGGTAACATTTTGTATAACCATTAGCTTTTATTCTATAATACCTTCTTCTTTAAGCTCAGAAATAATTGAAATAATCTCATCCTAGTTTTCTAAACTACTGCTACCCCTCTGTTTTAAGGTATACAGTAGACGAAGCTTATCGACAACTTGATTCCAATACGGCGTTTTGTTTTTTGGAAATTGAAATTGGTAGCTTGAGGTTAGAGCCTACGAATACATTTTTAGGATAGAACGTAGGGAGCAGAGTAAGTATAAAACAACATACTTTCATACAAGAACGTTTATTAATACGAGTAGTTTCGATGCTACTTAAAACATAATACATAACTTAAATATATAATATCTATTAAAATAGACCAGACCAGACCAGACCAGACCAGACTAGACTAGACTATAGATGATAGACAGTAAAATCATGAACAATTATACCGTCTGTAATATAATAGAGCTTACTTGATATTTTAAAATTAGCGGCTGAATCTAATTATTATAGAAATTCAATTGTAGAAACTGAAGATGTAATCTTTAAAACATCTAAAGTTAGAAGTTTTTAGTAGTCAGGTCAGATTAATAGAGGGTGTTATAATCAAATCGTTTTAGAAACTATTTGTTTGTAAGATTGGCGCCGTAAAGAAAAACAGCATAGCTGTAGTCTTGATTTTGAAATTGAGATAGCTCGGAACAAAACGATGAATACAAAGTTTAGAAGTTTATTTCAAAATTCTGTGATAAAAAAACATTAATTCTTCTTTACTTTACTTTAAAACCCAAAATTGCATGATAAATCAATATAATATTAATATAAATGATTAAATTAAATGAAGCAATCTAGGTTAGACCCCTAAAAAATTATATTAAGGTTATAGATTTTAGACCCCGGTTGTTGCAAAGATTCAAGAATCTCTATTAAGATTAGTTCATAAAGCATTTATTAGGTTAGAGCATGTAGCTACTTACAAAAAATCTCTATTAAGATTAGTTCATAAAATATTTATTAGGTTAGACCATTGTAGCTACTTACAAAATCGTCATTAACATTCGAAAAACTTCACGTTCTGACCGAAGGGTTAAGGTTGAAGGGAGAAGGGAGAAGGGAGAAGGGAGAAGGGAGAAGGGAGAAGGGAGAAGGGAGAAGGGAGAAGGGTGAAGGGAGAAGGGTGAAGTTTTTCGAATGTTAATGACGATTTTGTAAATAGCTACAATGGTCTAACCTAATAAATATTTTATGAACTAATCTTAATAGAGATTTTTTGTAAGTAGCTACATGCTCTAACCTAATAAATGCTTTATGAACTAATCTTAATAGAGATTCTTGAATCTTTGCAACAACCGGGGTCTAAAATCTATAACCTTAATATAATTTTTTAGGGGTCTAACCTAGATTGCTTCATTTAATTTAATCATTTATATTAATATTATATTGATTTATCATGCAATTTTGGGTTTTAAAGTAAAGTAAAGAAGAATTAATGTTTTTTATCACAGAATTTTGAAATAAACTTCTAAACTTTGTATTCATCGTTTTGTTCCGAGCTATCTCAATTTCAAAATCAAGACTACAGCTATGCTGTTTTTCTTTACGGCGCCAATCTTACAAACAAATAGTTTCTAAAACGATTTGATTATAACACCCTCTATTAATCTGACCTGACTACTAAAAACTTCTAACTTTAGATGTTTTAAAGATTACATCTTCAGTTTCTACAATTGAATTTCTATAATAATTAGATTCAGCCGCTAATTTTAAAATATCAAGTAAGCTCTATTATATTACAGACGGTATAATTGTTCATGATTTTACTGTCTATCATCTATAGTCTAGTCTAGTCTGGTCTGGTCTGTTCTGGTCTGGTCTATTTTAATAGATATTATATATTTAAGTTATGTATTATGTTTTAAGTAGCATCGAAACTACTCGTATTAATAAACGTTCTTGTATGAAAGTATGTTGTTTTATACTTACTCTGCTCCCTACATTCTATCCTAAAAATGTATTCGTATGCTCTAACCTCAAGCTATCAATTTCAATTTCCAAAAAACAAAACGCCGTATTGGAATCAAGTTGTCGATAAGCTTCGTCTACTGTATACCTTAAAACAGAGGGGTAGCAGTAGTTTAGAAAACTAGGATGAGATTATTTCAATTATTTCTGAGCTTAAAGAAGAAGGTATTATAGAATAAAAGCTAATGGTTATACAAAATGTTACCCTCAAGTATACTTTTCTATTTTGTTGTTGTATATTTGTGTTAGAATATAAGTTGTCTAGTTTCAAATATGTATGTTAGAATATAAGTTAACTAGTTTCAATAAAAAGTAAAATATTTATCTGTTTTATTTCTCCAGGTTAAGTCTTCAAGGTTCTCATAACTAGAGATATTATAAGAGGAAATCACGTAAAGTTTCAAAGTTATAAAGACGTATTACAAACATATGACATATGTTATAGATAGCCGCGTCCAGGACTTCTTTCTTACCCTCAAGTATACTTTTCTATTTTGTTGTTGTAACTATTTACATGTTAGAATATAAGTTAACTAGTTTCAATAAAAAGTAAAATATTTATCTGTTTTATTTTTCCAGGTTAAGTCTTCAAGGTTCTCATAACTAGAGATATTGTAAGAGGAAATCACGTAGAGTTTCAAAGTTATAAAGACGTATTACAAAAACATATGACATATGTTATAGATAGCCGCGTCCAGGACTTCTTTCTTACCCTCAAGTATACTTTTCTATTTTGTTGTTGTAACTATTTACATGTATGAGATAGTATTTAACATAATGTCCTTACATACTGGGTTACGATATAGAGGGATAATCATACGAGTTGCTGAAATGTATGATATATTGTAAAATAACGTTTAAATAAGAGTTTACTTTAGATGCTACGAATATCTATATGGTGTATAAACAATAAGAACGTATATGTAGAAATCGCTTACAATGGTAGTAGATATAACGAAAAGGGTTAAAATCTGTTCAAAATTACATTACGTCTAGAAAAGTAGAAAAATTGGGGTTAGAATTATTGAATATTTGCATTTTCACCATATGTCATAGGTTTAATTTTTTTTTATCTCTAATTTTATATAAGACGTTTTGTATAGATCAGGAGTCTCACGATAATTTATTGTCATATACTGCCTTTGAATATTCTAAAACAGATAAATGTTAGGAATTTTTAAATAACGAAATTTTTATTGAATCAGCTAAATAGATAGTGTACCTATAAGTGAAGCTGGTTAGCAGAGCTCAGCAGCTACATTAAGGTTTTCCCAAAACACTCTTCACTGTATGTTCCTTCACTAATCTAGCATTTAAGCTATACATATTATAGCATATCGATCGATATCATTCAAGTCTAGCTTACGTTTAGTAGCAATTTATTTTTATTTAATATATCATTCAGATATGTCGTCTTATGTGTTTAAATACGAAATATAAAACATGCCTAAAGCTATGTAAAGCTTAGGTTATGTAGGGTTAGCAAAAGATATGAAAATTGAATAATATATCCATATCGTAATACGAATAATACAGGCTCACCATTAGGTTTATGATAAACGACTGCAATTGTTTGAAAAGAAGCTGACGAGAAACGTGATCAGTCGTGTAAATATTTAGGACGTGATAAAATAAAATTATTTTTTAATATTTTAATAATGTTTTATTTCAATGATATATAGTTATATTTTATAAGGAAATTGAAAAACATATTAAGAACATATTTTGATGTACTAATTACATATTAATTAAACATATATAGAAGTAAACAAGGGTTAGTTTAAACGATAAATTACATTATTAAATTTTCAAATCAAATCGTCAATTCGACACAACAGTACAAACTTTCATTGTAATGACTACAGATACATAGAGCGAGGTAAAGGATCTAAAGAACAGCATTCTAGTAACAGTTGACAAAGTAGAAGCTAACAATATGAATTTACTAAGGGAGGCAGAAGAAACGGGTGTCTTAGTAATCGACAATTCTAAAACTAACCTCTTAGTTAACATAGTATTTTATAAAATAATTAGATATAGTTATATTGACTATCTATTCTTTTAAACTGCTGTTATACTTACCATGTTTACTTTATAGTGGGGTATGTAGTACCATTATTAGTGTATACGAAATGTACTATTTTAATAGATATTATATATATAAGTTATGTATTATGTTTTAAGTAGCGTCGAAACTACTCGTATCAATAAACGTTCTTGTATGAAAGTATGTTGTTTTGTACTTACTCTGCTCCCTACGTTCTGCCCTAAAAAATGTATTCGTAGGCTCTAACCTAATCTAACCTAAATTATATTCGTATGCTCTAACCTGTGATGTAATAAAAACAATAAGGTTACAGATTATTATTAATCATAAGAGTTTACTATAGATACGTTGAATAACCTACAAGGGTATATAGTATATTATTACATATCTGCGTATTTCGAAGCTATTGAAAATGTATGATGTATTGTAAAATAACGTTTAAATATGGCGACGAACTTATTTCTTTTAAACTGACGATGTTTTATTTCTCCAGGTTAAGTCTTCAAGGTTCTCATAACTATAGATATTGTAAGAGGAAATCACGTATCCAGAAACAGCCGTGATCTAAGGTATTAAGTTCCTCTAGTACTTTCGTTCATTGTATTTAGACACAGATATGTCATATTGTTTACGGTAGGTAGGTATGTAGGGAGGGAACAAGAATTAAAGCAAATGTAGTAAATATTCATGTTTATATGGTAAGTTTGATAATTTAAAATGTACGGACATCGGTTCCGGGTTATACACTTAGGATGGAACCTACGATTCATTCTCGAGCATACATATTGCTCCGAGCGCTTACGATTATAACCGAGAACAACCGATTGAGCTGGTCGATCAGTATAAATAGGCTGGGGTAGTGTTCCTGTTCCTTCATTAGTCGAAATGGAGCAGCACGCTAACGACGTATGTAAGAATAATGACTCTGGTCGACAGGATTGCAACATACAGTGTCCGGTTTGCTTCAAGTCTTTCGCGAGGCCATTCACTTGCAAGAGACACGTAAAAACCATACACGATTCAAACAGAATCCAGTGTTCTAGCTGTGTCAAAACTTTTTCACGTCGTGACCACTTAAAAAGACATATTAAAAGCGTTCACGAATCAATCAAAGTCCGGTGTTCTAATTGCTTCAAATATCTTTCACGTATCGACAGCTATAAAAGGCATTTAAAAACGTACATAATAAGGCAGATGTTGTAAAGACAGCTCTGGTAAAGGAAGCAAATGGACCTACTGATATCATTGAGACAGAAGAAGAAAAAGAAGATGTGACTTCAACCATACATTTGGGTATTGATGAATGTGGTTCCTCGTTTACCAACTATGATAGTAACGAAGAGTTGAACAAGGAAAGGGCTTCCGGTACAGTTCCATTGAGTCAGTCGTCGGACTTTTATACGTATTAGTATTTCTGCGAGGGCATACGACGACTCAGAGACCCGTAGAACTACAACAGTCATCATAGAAAACAACTTATAATCTATATTGTATTATGTTATGTATACTAAATAAATGTTTGTAAAATAACTTTATATGTTTTATTTATCACGCCCATACTCTGATTTCTTGTCTAACAGGGTGGACTCAGCCGTTTTTTTTTTTGTTTCAAGACTGTTTCTAACCTAAGGATGTAAACAATAAGGTTACAGATTATTTTTAATCATAAGAGTTTACTATAGATACGTTGAATAACCTACAAGAGTATATAGTATATTATTACATATCTGCGTATTTCGAAGCTATTGAAAATGTATGATGTATTGTAAAATAACGTTTAAATATGGCGAAACACAAAGGATGAGTAATGGTCATTACTTTTTAAATCAATAATTTTAACTTAGACCATCGTGTTTCTCGATAATATTCCGATGGTGATAAGAAGCATTGTAAGCTTTTATCTGTTTCCTATAGAGCAATTTTGAATGTACCTTCTTCTTGTGGTAAAACTAATGTCTTGTTAGGTCTACTAACTAATGAAGACGAATTAAAATTTGAAAATATCTACCTATACGCCAAGTCTTTATTTCAACCTAAATATGGCGAAAACGATGATGTAATCACCCCTAATGATGTGAAACCTAATTCAGTATTCATTTTCGATGATATTATCTGTGACAAACAGGAAAAACTTAGATAATATTTTAGCATGAGTAGACATAAAGGATGTTGATTCATTTTATTTAGGTCAGACAAATGCAAAGATACCGAAACATCTGATTAGGGACAACGCTAACTTACTTATTCTCTTTAAGCAAGATTAATTGAATTTCAAACATGTGTATAACGCTCATATTTTAGGAGATGCAGGCTATGATGAACTTAAACATTTAAACGCATAGTATAATTATTTCTCAACGCTGAATATATATCGGTATTTTTCTAGTTTGATTAAATCCTATAAGTTATATTCATATCGCCCTCTAGACGTAATGTAATTTTGAACAAATGCTAGCCTTTTTTTCGTTATATCTACTACCTTGTAAACAGTTTCTAAATATGTGTTCTTATTGTTTATACACCATATAGATATTCGTAGCATCTAAAGTAAACTCTTATTTAAACGTTATTTTATAATATATCATACATTTCAGCAGCTCGTATGATTACCCGTCTCTATCGTAACCCAGTATGTAAGGACATTATGTTAAATACTATCTCATACATGTAAATAAACATTTCTTTAAAGAGTTTGTTAGGTCACCTAATCTGTTATAATATTACTATGATGTTAGATCTCGTCGATTACAGTTTTACCATTAGGACATACTTAGCATACATGTTAACACAAGGGCGAGTAATTGTCATTTAAAACAATAATTTATGCCTCTTTTAAGATGATAATCTCTTAACAAATTATTTAGAAAATCTAAATTCCTTTCAGTCATTCGTAAGAACGTTTGTTTATTTATACGAAAGCATCTAAAGTAAACTCTTATTTAAACGTTATTTTATAATATATCATACATTTCAACTGATCGTATGATTACCCGTCTCTATCGTAACCCAGTATGTAAGGACATTATGTTAAATACTATCTCATACATGTAAATAAACATTTCTTTAAAGAGTTTGTTAGGTCACCTAATCTGTTATATAATATTACTATGATATTAGATCTCGTTGATTACAGTTTTACCATTAGGACATACTTAGCATACGGGTTAACACAAGGGTGAGTAATTGTTATTTAAAACAATAATTTATGCCGCTTTTAAGATGATAATCTCTTAACAAATTATTTAGAAAATCTAAATTCCTTTCAGTCAGTCATTCGTAAGAACGTTTGTTTATTTATGGTTTGAAAGCAGTTTTAAAGAATGTCGAAACATGGCTAATTAGTTTGTACGTATTTTCATGCAAAACATTTAGTTTGAAAGTTATTTCTTAAACAGTTTTAGCTATAGATAATGTTTTTGAATTTTAAAAATAATGCTTCACAGTGTTCTATATTCTTAAGAAGATTCACTTGAATAAAATTTTATGAAATCATAACGACCCTAATTGTTTCCTTTCAAACTAAATGTTTATGCCGTATATTTAAACAGGTCTAATGCACCAGAGCTAATCCGACAGTTGATTGACAGTAGCTTAAGAGTTACTTTTGTATAGTTGAAAAAAAATTTTTTATTATTACGTTTCTACATATTAAATTATTTTCACAGAATTACATGATGACCTGAAGATAAATATCAAATAGAACTGATTTATTTTAAAATAAATTTATGAGAGAGAGAGATGAGAGATGGCAAATAATATATAAAAATGAGATGTACAGAATGAGATATCAGTTATGTAAATGAGAGAGGAGATACACTAATGATACCATGAGAAATCATATATGTAAATGAGAGAGGAGATATGTAATTGTTACCGTGAATTAATTTAATTAGATCAATTAATTTAATTCGCGCATTTAATTAGACCACGCCTCATTTGAATATTAATTCGCGCATTTAATGATGTAACTGTCAAATAATCATATAGATTAATTATGCTTAATATGAATTTTAGTTCGTATAAGATTAACGGTGACGCGTATCTATTTAATAAATACAACTTTTACAGTCTTTTAATAGATTACCTCGTTGGTGTAGTGGATGCATTGGCTGACTACCATTCGACCGGTCCCCGGTTCAAATCCTGTTGGCTCCATTGGTTTTTTATAAAAAATATAGCGGGTTGCCTATCAACAGGCGCATAGAAATCTACTATACCGATCATATGACGTCACCGATAGATGGCAGTAGTAGTACTAAAAATTTGAATCTAAGGGCGGGAAATCCTAGATGATAAATTGAAAATGAAAGATACAAAATGGCAGATATGTTCACGCATGCATATGAGAAATTATATATGTAAATGAGAGAGGAGATATGTAAATGATACCGTGAATTAATTTAATTAGATCAATTAATTTAATTCGCGCATGCATATGAGAAATCATATATGTAAATGAGAGAGGAAATATGTAATTGATACCGTGAATTAATTTAATTAGATCAATTAATTTAATTCGCCCATGCATATGAGAAATCATATATGTAAATGAGAGAGGAGATATGTAATTGATACCGTGAATTAATTTAATTAGATCAATTAATTTAATTCGCGCATTTAATTCGCGCATTTAATTCGCGCATTTAATTAGACCACGCCTCATTTGAATATTAATTAGATCGCGGGTCATTTGCATAAAAGGAGAGGGGGGGCTGGCCAATCAGAAGCAAGGGGAGGAGCCATGCCATTGGCATGCCAGATGGCATGTCAATTTCCGTCTGCCCAAGGTGGCCCTATACCTACTGTGATTGATGGGAAGATGAAGAATATAAGAGTTAGGAATTTAATTAAACCGTGGATTGACCCAAAAGAGGCAAACAAGGAAATTGATAAGAAGCATGTTGAGCAAAATAGTAGCCCTCATGTGGATAATATAGATTTATGCATGAACCTAAATAAAGGCGTGCAAGAAATAGAAAAAGAAGAGGTGATAATGTTGAATTATGTTATGAAGAGAATGTTTAGAGAAGATCAAATAGGTGAGAAGATCAAATAGGTGAGAAGAAGGAAAAGTATGCAAACCGATTAAATGAAATAATTATGGAAAATATAAGTTTATTCAATGAACAACCTGGACAAGCATGTACGTACGAGCACAAGCTGGAAGTTGAAGAAACGGTTGGTTTTAATACAAAAATATATCCAATTCCATATGCACATCCACCAAAGTCAAGCAAGAAATAAAGAAGATGCTAGAAAATGGTATAATAGAGTCGTCTAGTACAAATTATGTTAATCCGCTGGTGGTGGTACAAAAGAAGAATGGGGAGATTTTCTTTGTTTAAAATATGAAAGAAAATATTTTTCAAAATTCACAATTATTTTTCGAATAACAATTATTTAACAATTATAAAATTTATTATTTTTGATCAAATGGATAATATTTAATTATGTTTACTAATATAAATTTTAATATTTTAGGAACGTTATGAATTTTAAATTGTAAAATGTAAAAATGTAAACGATGTTTGAAAAGGTAACCTAAAAATTAAGTTATAACCTACAAAGATGTTAATTTTGACATAATTCAAGTTAATAGTTTCAAATATTTTGAAAACTAACCTATGAAATTTTATGACAGGTCAATGATGACAGAATAACCTAAAAATGTGATTGTGTAAATATGTAAATATGCCTACTTATAAAATTTTAAGAAAAAAAATAATTTAAATATTGATTACGATTTAGAAAGATAAATCGGAAGAAAATAAAATAAATAAAAAAAAATGAATTTATGTTATATAAAGTTAATAAATGATGCAAATGAAAATAAAATGATAATTAATTAATAAAATGAGAATAAAATAAATAATAATGAATAATAATAATTAATAAAAATGATGAAAGGATTATAATACAATGGTATGAAACCAAGATAATTAAATATAAATGAGAATATAATGATATAATAAAATAATAATATGATATATGATTATTGATAAAATAAAATGATAATAGAATAAATAAACTAATGAATCATAAATAAAAGAGTAAACGTTAAAATTTCATTAATCGTTAAAGTTTTATAATGTTGTTAATAGTTAAAGTTTTGTAAATATTGTTTATGTTTTCGATTCAAAAAAAAATAATCGATCGCATAAATGTTGTGCTAAAGTTTGTTTAGTTTATAATTATTTTATTTTGAATCGAAACTGGGGCTTAATTATGTAATGATATTTTGACCAAGTTCAAGTTAATAAAAGTTCATTATTGTTTTAAAATTGCTTGATGAACAGAGAAGAGGTAGTTGTGATGTTGAACATTCATAACATTGGCTTGCATATAAAATCATTAATGAAAACAGAGTTCAAGTTTAAATTTATCTATTTAGTTTATTGTTGTTACATAAAAGAAGTATTTGGGCTATATACGTTATCACATCTGAAGCTCAAACCTGAAAAGAAAATTGTTATTAGAATTAAGGAAAAGTTGTAAAATAGCTTTTAGTACATTTAAAAATAGTACAAACATAGCATTCCATTTTAAATATCAATCAAAATTTATCCATAACAACCATTCTTCAATAATAATGCATGGTTGCAATGGAGATATATAAATAATGAGAAACTAAATAATCATCTAAGAAAAGTTAATTTTGTATTTTTATTACAAAAGACGCATATTTTTGTTTGGCTTTTACAGTCACCAAAAAAATGGCATTTTGATTCTCAATGTGGTGGATGCGATATCCCTTTGTAAGATCTTTGGAAATGATGAGAACGAGAAAAGATTGACAGGTGATATGTCTTCCATTTGGGGAAAACGAATCCCTTCTTAATTTTTTTTTTAGAAATTTTACAGTAAAACTGTCGAACAAACTATGTCTTTAACCAAAATATTTGAAAGTTTTTTTTGTAACGAATTCAACTACTAGAATCTTGCTTTCTATTTCGATGTCGTCTTCCTGTTTGCGGCATCTGAACTAAAGTGACTATTTAGTGTACAAACTACCATGGGCAAAGAACATGCCTAATCCATAGAAACAACTTTTACGGTGTTATATTTACTAGCTTTAAAATAATGTCGTTGTCAACAACAATCAAAATTTCTCTAATCAAAGATAATCTGACATTCCTTGGTTTTTCTTCATACTCTTCAGTTATATTATTTTGGGTAACTTTGTTTTAGAGTTCACAGGAATAGATTCTATGTCACTATATGTACAGAGCAGATGTACGTATTTGCTATAACCTCACAGCTTGCAGACGATTATGAGAGCACATAGCATCCTGGCTGTGTTTTGTGTGTGTGTTTTTGTTTTTTGGGACTTTTCTGGTTTTTTAGGAAGTTTCACAGCGCATTGTCAATATAATCATGAACCATTGCTTTGAAAATCTTTCATCGGGCATTTTTGTGTTTACTTCATTAGGATTATAGTATGGATGGATCCCTATTGCTCTAAATCGATTCCTAATGCTTTGAGGAGCATTAAATCTCATTTTCTCTACCAATTCAAACAATAACTGTAAAAAAACGCTTTTTCCAACACAGAGAATGGTCTGAAATAACTTACATCAAACGTTGGGCTAATTGCGTAGCATTTGGCGGTAGCGACATAAATCTAATATTGTGCCTTTGGCACTGTCTTAGTACATCTATGTTTGCGAGCGACGACAAGTGTCGACAATTAATTTCTTCATATTAAATAATCTATGCGAGTACTCCCTTATATCCTCACGAAGATTAAAAATAATATTTTATCTTGGGCTAATCAACAAAACCCGACAATGTCCCGACTTTCCGGTAAAAAGTGCTTTTTTTAACATGGGATAGTTCTGCATCAGACCGGCGATTTCACGTGTGTAGGGTCATATCGAAATGATTATAAGTAAGTAAATATCTGTAATATATACAAACGATAGCAAAAGAATAACATATATAGTATACTATATGGCACTCCATATGGAACTTTTTTACTATTAGCTTTAACAACAATTTTATCGTAGAAAGTTGGAGCAAGCCTTAAAACTTATTAAAAACAGTAAGTCAGAGTTAGCATGCATAGTGTGCAGGATAGGGCAGAAAATATCAAACTTGGTCAAGAGTAAAGTACTCTTAAATGAAGAAATCCAAAAGACTTTTATAAGAAAACATTGATTAGAATTAAAAGGTAAGCTATTAAGATATTAATCTGTAGCCTTTTTTGATAATTTCTGTAATTCTTGCAATTCTTGAAGAGAATTATCAAAAATAGCTGCGTATCCATTCTGGGCTTAACTTTTAATTCTAAATAACCTTTTCTTAGAAAATACTTCTCTATTTAAAAAAAGGCAAATTTAATATTTTCTGCTCTACACTGTACACTATGCATGCCAACTTTCTGCGATAAGACCTTTTTGCTAAAGCTAATAATAAAAAGATGTTCCATATGGTGCGTGCTCCTTGGTCGTTAGTGTATAGCTACATTGTGTATTGAACTGAAAAACTACTAAATTGCATTACAAAAATTACATAGAAAGATATTAGATATTAGTAATTTATTTTGCTGTTTGCTATAAGCCAATAAATTTTTATTTAGTATAGATCGACCGTGGCTTGAGAAATCTTAGGTAATAATAATTTACGTAACAAATCCGCAGACAGAATCTTTATAGGACGCAAAGGCACTTTTCCTATCAAGTCCTAAAGCCTACGAGCTCTGTAACAGGTGTTTTCGAATGAGTTACGTAGAACATTTTTTAGGCACTCGTACTTAGTGACATCGATTCCTCGGTTGTTCTGAGGCTCAAATCCTTGGCGAAGGTAATGGCTCATTACCGTCAAAATAATAAAAACTAATCTTTAAATTATGTGTTGTTCAATATTTTCACCTGCCTGGATTTGGCATCCCCATATAAGAATTTCGAGGAAAAAATTATTGCATAATTTTGCCCAAGTTATGCCCAGTTTTGACCAATAGTTGTTTTATTTTGCCCAGCCCCCCTTAACTCGTGAGTCAAGAAATTTCTATGGTGTGGCACCCCCCATAAGCGATTGCAATAAAATAAAGTAGGCCATAATTTTGCCCAAGTTATGCCCAGTTTTGACCAGTAGTTGTTTTATTTTGTCCAGCCTCCCTTAACTAGTGAGTCAAAAGCCGAATTTCTATGGTGTAGCACCCCCATAAGCGATTGCTATAAAATAAGGTAGGCCATAATTTTGCGCAAGTTATGCCCAACCTTGTTTTTTTACATAAACCAAACCAGATCTTAACGAATGCAGGGTTCTAAACGCATTACACACGTCTTAAACAATATCTGATCTTGGGATTAACTTTTGACTCACTACCTAACAATTCTAAACCTCATAGAGTTCATCTAAAAGGTTTTCAAGTTTTGCCAAACCTTATTTCTTTACTTAAACTCGGTGACACACTCATAAATGTAAAGTTCAATATCTCTAATTCTGCCTGAAAGTCGTAGAAGTAATTCTGATCTTGGGCAAAACTTTAGACCCACTACCTAACAATTCTAAACCTCATAGAGGTCGTCTAAAGGGTTTTCAAGTTTTGCCCAACCTTATATCTTAACTTAAACCCGGTGACACGTTCATAAATGTAAAGTTCAATATCTCGGATTCTGTTTGAAAGTCGTAGAAGTAATTCTGATCTTGGGCAAAATTGAAAACCCTTTGAATGCCCTCTACAAGGTTTAGAATTGTTAGTTAGTGAGTATAAAGTTTTGCCCACGACCAGAATTACTTCTACGACTTTTAAACAGAATCCGAGATATTGAACTTTACATTTATGAATGAGTCACCGTGTTTAGATCAAGGAATAAGATTAGGCAAAACTTGAAAACCCTTTGAATGCCCTCTATAAGGTTTAGAATTGTTAGTTAGTGAGTCTAGAGTTTTGCCTAAGATCAGAATTACTTCTACGACTCTCAGACAGAATTAGAGATATTGAACTTTACATTTATGAATGAGTCACCGGGTTTAGATCAAGAAATAAGGTTGGGCGAAACTTGAAAACCCTTTGAATGACCTCTACAAAGCTTAGAATTGTAAGTTAGTGAGTCTAAAGTTTTGCCCGAGATTAGAATTACTTCAACAACTATTCGTCAAAACTGGACATAACTTGGGCAAAATTATGCAATAGTTTTTTCTCGAAATTCTTATATGGGGGTGCCAACTTCACGCAGGTAATATTTTCAGCTGGTCTCGAGCCAAAATCTTGAAAGTCGGCTCCAATGCTCTTTTTTAGCATATTTTATTCATTTATTTATTTCTGGGCAAGGAATCGGAGTGGCGGAGCTATCTTTTGTGCCTCATGACACCGATTGCTTTGTTCCTATGGCCGACCCTACTAGAATTTAGCTGAATCTGTGGGAACTCTACCATCAGGGGGGTCTAGGGTCGGGATCTTGAACGTGCCAAACGTTGCAATTTATTCATTAATCAGTGAATATTTTCAAGAATTTTTGGCGTATTTGTTGTTTTATTTAAAAAATACTATCTCTTGTAAAAAAAAGATTTTGATTTAGGCACCAGAACATCAAAATCCATTTCCCTCTATTTTAGAGAATAACTTGAGAAATAATACAGATAACAAATTACAAAGATTTTCACATAGATACAATGCTATTAGCTGCTCGTATATAAAATTACATTCAATTCTGTCGAGTAGTTATTGAAATATTAATTATTAAAAACAGGTTTCACGTCAAAAAAACGGACTTTCTGTAACATAATTCGCGAAAATTCAAAAAATTAAAATCAGATAATTTTATAACTTTACTATTTTATACAAAAATAAATTCTCTATCTAATTGTTTTTGTTTGAATTAATTTGAGTGGTTAGTTTTTTTGAAATGCGCATTCAAACTCAGAGGTCAGAACTTCTGCATTCGATAGTAAGTGTCGACAATACAAACTCAATATTTATTGACCAATCACAAATATTATAAATAAGAGAAAAAACTATGGTAATCCACAAGATCAAAAGTTCAATATCATTACTCAATAATAAATGGATATACAGGGTGGGATTAAAGTATGGAATATTAAAAAAAAACCGCGAACTCAACCGGTTTTTTAAAAACGCTGAAACACGTCGATTTTGTTTTTAAAAATCCACATTAATATGTGCAGTTCACCTTCCGACTGTCATTTGTTTCTAAGTTATGACGTTATCACAAAAAAATTTAAATGACAATATAGATTTTTTATAGTGGAATCCGATAGTGATTTTCCTTCTCTTTATGATCATGCAAATAAATCATAAGGTTGCATAACAAAAATTCTGAGAAACACCGAGTTGAACTTTGCAAGTGTTTGTTAGTTGTTGACGTTATCACAAAAAATTTAAATGAGAATATAGATTTTTAAGAGTGTAATCCGATAGTGATTTCTCTTCTCTTTATGATTATGCGAATAAATCATAAGGTTGCATAACAAAAATTCTGAGAAAAATTTCATCTGATATGTTGATACCATAATATCAATAACATTCAATGTTCTGATCGATTTTTCTCAGAATTTTTGTTATGCAACCTTATGATTTATTTACATGTTCATAAAGAGAAGAGAAATCACTATCGGATTCCACTACTAAAAATCTATATTGTCATTTAAATTTTTTGTGATGACGTCACAACTAAGAAACATTTACAAATTTCAACTTGATTTTTCTCAGAATCTTTGTTTTGCAACATTATGATTTATTTGTATCATCATAAAGAGAGGGAAAATCACTATCGGATTCCACTATAAAAAATCTATATTGTCATTTAAGTTTTTTTGTGTATCGCACATATTAATGTGTAGTTTTAAAAAACAAAATCGTGGTGTTTCAGCGTTTTTAAAAAAACCGGTTGAGTTCGCTGTTTTTTTTAATATTCCATACTTTAATCCCACCCTGTATAATAAATAAACAATAATAAATCCACCTGACCTTTTTTAAAAACAAACAATCATCAATACTTTATTCTTTGCTAAATGGTGGCAAAAGTTAATTATACAGTTATGCGAACACTAAAGTGCACGTTATTATTCGGAAAACAGGGGATGACATATAATTGGTTAATTTAATATTTATTAGTATTAGGTTTTATATAAACACGATTTTAATGGCAAAATAACTCTCAAGAAACTTTATACATATTCCTTGCCAATAGAATAAACGCTTCCAATTTCTAAAAGCTGTAGCAATTGTTACGAAATATTTTGGAATTCAGCAAAATGAACTTATTATACAAACTGCCTATGGCCAAAGAACTAAGTGGCCTAAGATACAAGGATCTCCAATTGGGATTTTGTCTATAATTTGCAAATATTCTTCAGATCAATACTTACGTTAAAGATCCATTGATCCAGAACTCAACCAGATGGTACTGATCAGATATGTTCCCTGCAAATTGGGGTAACAGCTCATACAGCAAGAAAATCAGTGTGAAGATTATTTGGGAATATTTTTTCTGTGAAATTATTTAAAAAATTGCCTTTGCGATACATTTGGTACTATTCAGGAGAATTTTATTCGAGAAGAAATCTTAAATACTGAATATTCTGTGACACGTTACGAACAATTTTCTTCAAGATGCAACGAATAAAAATGTGGCCAGCTAACAAATATTTCTTTTAAAAACTAAGCCTTTTGCTATTATTGTATAAAACATTTCAACCCTAAATTTTGTCTTAATGTATCGAGAAAAAAATTAAAATTTTTTGTAATTGAAAATTGAAAACTATCACTCTGTTTTGGGGAACCCTGTATTTAACACTTCATCGTTTAAAGTTATTCCAGTGACCACTATTTATAGCGGTAATTTACATTAAGGGCTAATAAATTGAGGGCGTGTCCGTTTAGTGATGGTTATAAATTACTGTACGATTAGAATCGAAAATGCAGTATCACACGCAAGCTTATCATTTATTAAGTGCGTCTTTTAATTATCCAAGGCTATAAATTCTGAACATACACATTAATATTTTATTGGTATTGGTTGTTAAGTACGTAGTGAACACAACTTCAGTGATTAGTGGTGGTCACGGTGGTGGTGATTATTATTTTTATAAATAGTATTTAATACTACCTACATTGAATGTTCTTTTGTGTACCTTTTTTATTTACATTTACAATAAGTAACGTAAGTAACTACGATAACGTGTAATGTAAATGTATGTTTTATCTTTATTTCGTTGGTGTACAACAGGTATGGAATACCTACTCAAATCACGAAAACAGGTAGAACTGCAACGTCACATTGCCATATCATTGCATCAATATGCTGAACGTGGTATCACAACAGTAATATCACAGTTCGTATATTTAAGTATTTTCATAACAGTGGAAAATAAAAAAAATAGTGATAGAGGTGATTTACAGTATGGACTGGCGTGTCTTAGTCCAATGGTATTTATACATTTGCTCTATGGTAGAATTTTCTGTTTGTACTCCTATATTATATGACGATGGAACTCGTGGGGCTGATGGTTCAGAAATAATCCCAATGTGTTTACACCGATCAATTATTGAGTTTCAACGGACCCAACCGCTTTTGGGAAGTAGGCTTATCTGATTGATGCATGCAGAACAGTAGAGTTTCACAATAAACAGTATGTAATAGCAATAATACGATTATAATATATTTTATTTCATACTGTCCGGTAAAAGGGTATTTACCGGACTCATTTGAGTCCGGTAAATGAATTATTACGTTACAAGGCCGGTAAAAAATTTTACCGGACTGAAAATTTTAAATGCATTTTTTTTAAAAAATGAACAATGTGAGGCAGTATGAAATAAAACGCCTTACGTCATACTTCCGGTAAACCATTACAGTAGCTCGTTTCAACATTCGAGACTCGGCTCCTTCGTCGCCTCGTCCCGAAACGTTTTCAACTCGCTACTGTAAACTTGGGTTTACCGGACTTATAACGTAATATACTATTTTCTATTGCTATGCGTGTCGTATATTGGAGAACCATGACAGTGACAAATGAACCGATAATAATCATTGAAATCGAAAGTAAGTGACAATAGTCAATCTAGTTCTTGACCAAAAAAATGATTAGCCAAAGCTCTATCCTTTGGTTAAATCTGCTTCTGCAACGCTGAAAGTTTTCCCATCCAAATCAACAGGGAAAATATCGAGAAAACCAGGAAAACACCGATAACTTTGATAACTTGAACTTGACTAATATATATGAAATATAATATAAATACAAAGATTAGTTAAAGCTTCACAAGTTTTATTAATATCTTAACCTGACAATATTGTTTCGACACTTTATGTCATTATCAAATACATATATACATAAGTTGGTAGGGAATAAAAAACTAAAATGCATAAAATTTAAATATATAGAGATTTATTAAAATTAAAAAAGTTGATAGTAGCCACAGCGATATGACTCACTCTGTATATACAAAACTATTATAAAATTAAAATTTGTTTTACACCAACCAACTTGACATTTAACTTTTTCCGTTGCTCTTCGAAACTCTTACAGTTTTCAAGATAAGGTACAGGATAATCTTGCATGGGCCACCCAGTACACATAACGTAACGTGACAGTACTGCTAAACTTGTTTCGCTCGAGTTCTGTAATATTTTTCGCTAAAGTTCCTCATTTAGCTAAAAGAAGTTTTAACAAATGGTGTTGTTAAATCTTAAACGGGACTATACATGTGAACACCAGAGGATGATATATCAACATTCGAGATTGGTTGTCAATACGTAAAAAACTGGCAAGGCAATCTTTTGTAAGGCAAAGTAATGAAAATATTGGACTGGCAGCAACCAGTTAAGATTTACACAAAATCTTTGGACAGCAAGTTGGGATCATTTCATCGAGCTTTTGATGTTCCACATATCCACAGATTGACATACAGTTTTAATCGTGGCAAACAGTTTTTTTGGATAAAAGATTGAAATTTCAGTACCTAATTTTGTTTTGAATAACTGAACATTAATAATAAATGAAAATATGTCACCAGATCAAGACTTCTAAACGCTACCATTAAAACAACACAGAATTTATGCTGGGTTAAACACACATTTGCGTGTATTTTCCCCACACCTGGATATTTATCCGATGCGATATTTGTTTTTAGTTACTCTATGAATTTATGACGATCAATCAGATTAACACATTAAACTGAAGCTACATTGCTCTGTTTAGTCGCGTCAAATTAGCATGAAAAAAGAGAAAATTCCTAACTTTTTGCGAAAAAGTCCGATTGAGATGCGGTTTTCTGCAAAATGTTCAGGGAGTTGCCTATAACAAAAGGTACATCTAACCTCTGTACGCTCGCAACTTTTTAATTGTTTATTTAACAAATAACCCTTTTTTCTTAAATTTCCGGCAAATCTCGCACACGATTCAATGAACATGACTTGAAAATGTTTTCTTGGGGGCTTCCTTTAGCCCTGAAGTCAGAAGAAGGGTCACTTTATTATTTATTGCTAAATTGTTGTATCTTTGCTAATTAACAAATTAAAAACTCGAGCCGCAAAATGTCTAGAGACCCGGAATTTTTGCCAGGATTTCTAGCTTTCCAAGGCGAACCATCGGCACAAGTGTCTTGTAAATATCATTGTTTATTGTCTAATTGTTGCAACTTCGCTAATTAACAAAGTAATAGCTCTCACCCCAAAATATCTGGAGAACCGGGATTTTTTAGGGATTTCTAGATTTCCAAGACGAATCATTGGTACAAGAGGATGGCAAATATCAGTGTTTATTGTTTAATTGTTCCAACTTAACTAATCAACACATTAATAATCCGAGTGAAATTTGTTACCATGTCTATGGTATTTTTCCAATAAATTATTGAATTATATAAATAAAACATCAATAATATGTCAGTGTATTATTACAGTAACCTTCCATTACATCCGGTGTTTCAATATCCTGAATAGCCCCCATTGTATTGCGGAAAAACCACCAGTTTCCTGACCTTCGCCGGGTGACAGTTATTAATTGTTAAAAAGTTGCGAGCGTACAGAGGTTAGATGTACCTTTTGTTATAGGCAACTCCCTGAACATTTTGCAGAAAACCGCATCTCAATCGGACTTCTTCGCAAAAAGTTGGAAGTGAAATGCTAATTTGACGCGACTAGTTGTCCATTTCATAAATTATAATTTTTTAACTAGGTTATACGGTACCAGTCCGAAGAAAATTGTTCCATAAATAAGCCTAGAATGAACTAGACTAGAAATGAACAATATACACGGTAACTCATTAAGGAATAGTCAGACTTTGTCAGTGGTTAGCTGACCATACCATTTTTCTCGTTCTTCTATTATACTTTTGGAGAAAAACAACTTCGAAGTTCAGCCCAATGTTGTCAACTAGTAGTAGTAAGAATGCAAATGACACATATTTTGAAGTTCAAGCAGATAAATAATGCTGTTCGTGTTCTAAAATTACAAGGTAGCGTAATAAAGTAATAAACCCGTCTTTATTTTGGCCAAGTGTTTCGTAGAATAAGAAACAAAAACATGTTGGGAAACGACTCTCGTTTGATATGATGTTTTTAAAACGGTATTTCTGTTTTGTGATTTCTGATTTATATAAGACAATTTCAATACAATTACATACAATACAAATACAATTTTAATAGACACATTAACCCCTATGTGTAATATAAAAAATTATAATACATGTAATAGTGATATATATATGTATGTTGAAGTTCAAGGAGATAAACGGTACTGTTTAGTTTCTCAAATGTGCATAATAGTAGCAGGTAATAAAAAGATCAATCAGCGATAAATACTCTACGTACCGTTTTGTTATTCTCATTTCAATGAACCCAAACACAGCTGCACACCTTCTTTGTGGTATTACATATATTTCTTTCGATCTTTTAGTTCCATTTCTTGACATTTTAAATTTAATCTTTGCTCCTTTATTAATCTACAATCCATACGAATTTGTTAAACCACAAAAAAAGGAAAAACCTTTTTCCAACTCATCTTTCCACTTTCGTAGTTATTAGTTAGAATTATTATTAATTAATAATAATTCCTCCTCCTCCTCTGTCCATCATCCTTCGTAAGGACGTGGTGGCATCATGATGTTTGCACTATCGTTTCGGACCATATGTTTTCATGTCTTGCGCTTGGTGGTTTGCTGCTTCGAATGTGTATCCCGTGGCTGATTTGATCTGGTCCGTCCATCGTGTGGGAGACCGTCCTCTCGTTCTTTTGCCTTCGTAATTGCCTTCCACAATTAGTCGTTCCATGGTGTCCCCACTTCTTGCTACGTGGCCGAAGTATCAAAGAATATTTCTGCTTATTGTTGTTGTGAGTCTTTTTGTCGTATTTAGCTCCTCTAGGACAGGCATTCGTACGGTGGACAGTCCAAGGTATTCGTAAAATTCTTCGATATACCCACATTTCGAAAGCACTTATTCTCTTGGCATATGTTTTCTTGGCGGTCCAAGTCTCTTGACGCATAAGTGGCAATGGGGAATATGAGCGATTTAACGAGTCGCAGTTTGGTGTTTCTTGTAATACTGGTGTTTTTCCATATTTTGGTCAGTTTGACTGTTGCTGTTCTGCCCATCGCAAGGCGTCTGCGGATTTCTTCTTCGCAACTCCCGTTGTTGGTTATCATTGATCCTAAATAATTAAATTGGCTAACTGTTTTGTATCCTGCGATGATTCCAATTTCAGGTTGGTTGTTTCTCGCTCTATCGATTACCATAACTTTAGTTTTATCTTGATTCAGCTTAAGGCCGTGTCTTTCGCTTGTTTCTTTGAGCCTGCTTATAATGTGTTGTAGTTCTGCTTTTGAGGTCGCTAGCACTACTGTGTCGTCCGCGTAGCGCAGGTTGTTGATTCTGCAGCCCCCTATCGTTACTCCACCTTGCCATTCTTCAAAGGTTTCACGCATTATATGTTCACTGTATATGTTAAACAGTAGTGGGGAAATGATGCACCCTTAACGTACTCCGGCCCTAAGGTTGAAGTCTTTTGAGTATTTGTTACCTACTCGTACTGTGGTTGTGTTATTCTTGTACAAGTTGCATAATAGCCAGATCAGGTGTTCTGAGACTACCATCTTCAATAGTATATCTTTCAAGGCGGTCCATTGTACTGTGTCGAACGCCTTAGAATAGTCCACAAAGCATAAGTTAGTATGTTTCCATGTTAAATTCGCGAGATTTTTCCACTATTTGACGAAGGTTTAGGATTTGATCCCGTGTGCCTTTTCCCGGCATGAATCCTGACTGTGTTTTGGAAATCTGCGGAAGGAGGAGTTTCATCGGTTGATTGATGATGGTCAGGAGCCTTTTTTGAATATTGGTATAAATATCGATGTACACCAGTCTGGTGGCCACTTTCCATATCCCATATTTCTTGGCATATGTTATGTATTAATTCTATCCCGGTATGGTCTAGCTCTTTGAGAGCTTCGGCAGTTATTTCGTCAATGCCAGGGGATTTCCCATTCTTGAGCTTTTTCAGAGCAGCGGTAACCTCTGATCTTAGTATGTTTGGCACCTTTTCCGGTATCGACTCGAGTGTATCAAGTTCTTCGTCCGTGTTAGCATATAAGTCTTTGCAGCAGCACTTCCAGACTTCTGCAATTTCTTCTGGGTTGGCGACAGTTCTTCCTTGCGAATCTCTGATGTTTTGAGTTTGCGGTTTGAAGTCCCTTGATAGATATTTAACTGTGTTGTATAGTTCTCTTGGTTCATTGCGGTTCGCATGCTGTTGTATTTTCGTACATATCTCTGTTATGTGCCTATTCTTGTCCCTTCTGCTTAGGCATTTTATTTGTTTATTGAGTTGGTTTATATGCATTTGTTTTTTATATGGGTCGTATGTTATCGCTCTGACTTTCCTTCTCTGTTCAACAAGTTGTAGTGTTTCATCAGACATCCAGTGCTTTTGTTTCCCTGCTGTGTTTTGTGTATTTGTGGTGTTTACAGCGTTTACTGTCCATTTCTTCGTGTCTTTCCATGACAGTTGTAAATAATAATTAGATAATATTTAAGTTCATAAAGAATATTAAGCATTCATAGGAACTGATAATAATTGCAATAATAACAAATTGCCAACCTCTTACACTGCAGCATTGAGCAAACAGTACTTACTTTTCACGCATAATTTTATACTATATAGTTATTTTCTATGTAAACAAATTATCATCCATCGGTCGTGCTATCAAAACATAAAAAAGAATAAAGGTTTTACTACAAAAACTTTTTAGAATTCCAATAAAAAATAACTATACCTATTGATGGATAGATTAAATTATCTAAACATGCCTTTACTTAATTAACTAATATCTGTTTATAAACAAATAACAAATTAATTTTCATATCATTAAATAGGTCAGTATTGGAATGATGTCATTTCTGTCTGCCTGCGTTTCTTACTAGAACATAACATAGTTTTGACTATTCCTAATTTTAATAGAACGTTTTAAGTTGTTTCAACAACATCCAAAATGGAATTTGTGCCGTCCGCATCCTTGTTGTACTCATTCAACAGATGTCACATTTTGTACTGATGGTGCCAATTTCTAACGAATTTGCATTTAATCCTACTAGACTTAATATTGACCTGCATCAATTACACGTGCTTTTCTAAAAACGTCGGGCAAGATTTTCTAAATTTTCAAGTTCATTTAATCAAAAAATGTTACTAAGGTTTCTAATGACCAGATAAGCTTAAACTGAAAGTCCGATAATTTGGTAGTAAATCACCGTGTATATCAGGGTTTTCTCATTTCGATTCATCGTTTCCGTCCTTTACAAATTCTAGACAATGCTACTTAGCTTTCTTATATTTTTAGCTAACTATTTCTCTTCACACTTCTCTTCTCCTACTTTGAAGCGCCTTTAGCAAGGTCTTGAAAGGATTTACTGACAGTTTATTAGAAAATGTCGCGAAAATATATAAAACTGTTTGCGAAGTTTGAAGTAATTTAACAAATACATGAGCTTGAGATCAAAATCAACTTGAAATGCAAAAACACAAACAAAACGTTTCTTAATATTCGCGATACGAAGTACAAAGAAAAGCAAACGTTCTTGGAATTCAAACATTGCATAATTCCAAGATTTATAGTTACATTATTGCTATTAATTTTTTTATTTTCATGTTATTGCCTTTTCTGGTATTGTATTATATTTATTTTTAGGGTATGTCGTAAAATCTTAAAGTGCTGATTAAGGTATGTATACTTGACTGCAACTTTTACTGTAACCCGGTTGTGCTGTATTAGTGTCCATAAAATTAGAAGAATAATGACTATATTTTATCGTACTAGATATACCTCTGGAGATGTTCTTGTTTTAACGTTTTTGATATCTATTTCTTTTTGTCCTTTTTTTGGGTATATGAAGGATATGAGTTTATTTAGGTTATTATTTACAGTGTTTCTCAACCAGTATTCCGCGATTATTGCAAAACTAGACTGTTGGTTGGTATCACAAACTTGATTAAATTCTGATTAACTTAATTGTGATTAATTTTGAAATCTTGAAACAAACCTTATTTTTCCGGAACAAAACAAAACAAAGCCCTTCGATTGGGAGACAGTGAAACAAAGCTTTTTTTCTTACTCTAAATTATTCTGAATACTTACGATAAATCTCACAATTTTATTACTGAACACAAAATACTTAATACTTACTGTACAACTCAATATTGCCTCGGCTTGAGATATCTACACAACAAATTTAAATTCAGGTCGCGGGTATTGTTTCCACAGCTCACTAATTATAAAAGAAATGGATATAAGAAAATGCATATTATTGAGCGCCATCTGTTTAGGATGTCCGCGAATTTTATAAAAATAATGACCCGATGCTCGTAAACAGAAATCGATATCAGATCTATTAAATTTAATTCAAATATTAGTCATAATCAGTTATATCAAAATTAGGTTGAATAAATAATATTGAAAGACTTTCATAAATATATTGTTGAATATTATTCAGTTTAATTAGGTTCAAAAATAGGTTGATTAAGGTATGTATACTTGACTGCAACTTTTACTGTAACCCGGTTGTGCTGTATTAGTGTCCATAAAATTAGAAGAATAATGACTATATTTTATCGTACTAGATATACCTCTGGAGATGTTCTTGTTTTAACGTTTTTGATATCTATTTCTTTTTGTCCTTTTTTTGGGTATATGAAGGATATGAGTTTATTTAGGTTATTATTTACAGTGTTTCTCAACCAGTATTCCGCGATTATTGCAAAACTAGACTGTTGGTTGGTATCACAAACTTGATTAAATTCTGATTAACTTAATTGTGATTAATTTTGAAATCTTGAAACAAACCTTATTTTTCCGGAACAAAACAAAACAAAGCCCTTCGATTGGGAGACAGTGAAACAAAGCTTTTTTTCTTACTCTAAATTATTCTGAATACTTACGATAAATCTCACAATTTTATTACTGAACACAAAATACTTAATACTTACTGTACAACTCAATATTGCCTCGGCTTGAGATATCTACACAACAAATTTAAATTCAGGTCGCGGGTATTGTTTCCACAGCTCACTAATTATAAAAGAAATGGATATAAGAAAATGCATATTATTGAGCGCCATCTGTTTAGGATGTCCGCGAATTTTATAAAAATAATGACCCGATGCTCGTAAACAGAAATCGATATCAGATCTATTAAATTTAATTCAAATATTAGTCATAATCAGTTATATCAAAATTAGGTTGAATAAATAATATTGAAAGACTTTCATAAATATATTGTTGAATATTATTCAGTTTAATTAGGTTCAAAAATAGGTTTATTTATAAACAAGAAAATAAAAATGAGAAACTTCCATTTAGGACATCGTTAGAGATTTAAATATAAAAAAATGATACCCAACGTAAGAATTCTTAGCGACAGGAAATAATGCACATGCAATAGTGATCAAAGATATTCGATACATAAGTAATGGTTCAACTTACATTAACATTAACAAAATAAAATCCATCAAGTCACAATACCTTATTCAAATAGTACAATCCGACTTCACTTTACAAAGCAATTGATATAATATTGCCTTTTCAATCACAAACAAACACTAAACACCAATCTCAACCGCTTGATGAAACTGAAGAAATCTGGAAATCACCTTAATTACTGACACCGCTACTGAATTTAAGTTCACAATAACTGTCTTTCTTTAGAACTAGTGGTTAATAAAGTTCTCCTTTTCTTTTTAAATATCACCGGAAAAACCATACGAGGTCAGTTATTACTTATTTATTAAAAAAGTTCTTAAATCACCAGTGGTTAATAATAATGTTCGTAGTAGATGTTTTTTCTTTGTTAAAGGTAGCGGCACGCTTAAACGTATCGTTTAAGAATTATTTAGTTTTAAAACTTCCGATTTTAAATTACGTTAAAACGGAATCCTGTAAAAACTTGGTTTACGATAAGTTAAGTTCGGTAAACATAATTGTTCGTTATAATAACTGTATTACCATCAAACAAAATCATTCAACAAGCTGAAATGCAGCCACAAAATACTAACTGCACTTTGATTATAAATCGATAACTCGTACGGAATTAATTATTAGGTTTCGGTAAGAACGATTCTAAATTAGTCACTTAAATTTCTGCATCTTTCACAACTTTTAAAGAACGGGAAACGGTATGGTTTGGTTAATTTATTAACCCTGAAAAGTCGACGATAAATTGAAGCAAGTGAGCTTCCGATACGATAACGGAACTAAACACACAAAATGGTAATAGTACAACTTAATTATGCTCTTTAAAACGGTAACTTTGTTCTATATTAAAAACTGTAGTATTAAAAATAAAAATTAACATAAACTTTACCGGGGGCTTCTCTAAAGAGAGACCCCAGGGCGAGAAATTATTCTCCGGTCGGCCCGTCTATTCTCTTGTTCACTGTATGAGATTCTATTGTAAACTCTGCGAAACTAAAAATATTTCGGCGGTAGAATTAGTTTTGAGAAGGGCAAAATTTTAAATGAACCAATAAAAATATGGCGGGATTCTCTTTGGCCAATAAGGTATATTTACGTCATTTTATTCTCGAATATTTTCAACGAAACTTTTGGAGATTCCCTTTAGGACTTGCCTACTAGAAAACGTGATGTTATTTGCAGGTGGCCGTCTAGACGAATTTATTCTAGAGTATTCTGTTTGTCGGTGTTTTGTTTTCTAAAAGAGATTTCAACCCAATGTGTTTTAAAGCTATAAATTAATGCGTTCTAAGTTCCATGTGTTTTAGCCATAAGAAAATTTTTGTTAAAGCTAATATTATATTTTAGCCTTTCTAAGCACGGAAATAAAAAACCATTTTTGTTTTGGGGCATTCTATTTCCACGAGAACAACCGCCGTGTCCATCGGAACATGAAAATTAAGCTTTTAACACTACAAAAGCGGTGCTTTTAAAAAGAAATCTGCAGATTTTTGTAGAAACAAATTTTATTGATCTGGGAATGTTTCTTTTGAAAGTGACTTTTGATATTTTGTAGGACTTATTTTATGCAATATACCAACGTAATTTTAAATCAAGAAGAAATATACAATCAGGACCGCACTAAGGGTTTTTTAATCAATTATGCAAACAAAATGATTTTTAGTAAAGTTAAAAAAACGTAACGTTACAATCTAGAAATATAATTGAATATTGAAATATATAAGAAATATAATACTCAACTTAAATTGTTCTGTACGTTGGACAGTATGAGACTTACTGAACGTGAAGAAGCAAGCTATCGAAGCACTAGACTTTGTGGATCTTTTTTTAAGTTATGTCTTAAAGAGTTTAACTCTTCAGTCGAAAATGGAAGCAGTGGATTGGATTTTCATACACTTGTACACTCCATACTGTCCATATTATGCACAACTTTCACAGGGTCAGAATCAGGTTATGATGAATGAGGAAGAATAGAAGAAAAATGTTCACCTAGGAAAAACATGTATCAAAATTTTTCCTTTGTCTTTCGATCATGACTGCGAGGGAATTGTTATTTGAGTTTTTTTTTATCGAGATCTGAATTGACAATTTCCAACTTCTATCATTTTTTCTATTTGTTGTCTTTTCAATTGATATAATAAATTTTATAAACTCTTAAATGTACTATAATATGTTGTTTTGAAATTGACTCGTTGTCAATCACTTGGAAAGTATGTAGATTCATAAAACACGAAACAATCGAACAAGGTTATTTCAATATTTGCATGATTTAATGCAATACTTAAGGTCAAAGTAACGCTGTTTTATTGTGCTTCTAGTTTATTGTGTTAGTATAGTTTTTATTGGACTATTTTTTAAAGGATGATAGAGCTATTGTAAAAATAAGTTGATAAGTATTGTGATTCAATGCAAAGCACAATGGGCGGCAATAACATCTGGGCATCTAAGATATCTTCCTATATCTCATTTGTTCACAATACTTAAGTATATGTAAATGTGTTTCCACAATGTATACAATAATTGTAGAGGAACAATAAGGTAAATAAATAGTAGAAGTAAGAAATGCTCATATATACAGGGTGATTTGTAATAAGTGAATCAAACGGAAATGGGTTATTCCTCAAGCGAATAGAACACCAAAAAACATAACTTATCTTTATATTAAGTTGCGTCCCTGAGGAGATATCTCTTGAAAGTCTCCGCAAAATTTAGAAAAAAGTATTTCGGAAACTGTGTGACACCTACATTCTACCTATACCAATTTGGTACACACGTTAGAAACGTTACAAACCATAATTGATATGAAGTTGAAGTTAATTACAGTAGTACAATATGTTTATTGGGGGTGAATTGCTCTTAAAATTCTTTACAACTATTTCGCCCATCCATTAATTTGAAGAACTTGTTTTTATTGTTAGTAATTTTTGTTAAAATTAATAGTTTCTTGAAAAGAAACTATTTTCTTCGAGCTCTGCAATGAACTAAATAGTATATTGTGTTACAAGTGCAGAAAAGTGCCAATTTCTCATTGGTGTGAAATTGGTGTTTTTGCACGCGTTACACACTATACTTTATCTACGACAACAAAAAAAAGTAATAAACCACCAACAGCTAAGAAAGTTTTTTAACCGAGAATTTATACTCGCATTCATATTTTTTACGTGAAATATTTGGCAATAAATTAAGAGATGTAATGTGAGCCGCTTCCACGATGTTTGGAGGTGTACGAGTGTACACCCCAATTTTCCTTCATCGGATTCAATCATGATACATCTAGGATTTTAAAAACGACAAAAGTAAACATTAAATTTGTAAAGACAATAGTAATAATACGTTTACAATTTGTATAATTTCAGTCATTCTACTATTTAGTACTTACAGCTAAATAATTATGTACTCGTTTTCAAAAAATAATTTATATGTACAAAAATCACAATTCAATTGTCAAGGTTATTAACCTCGGCGCAAATGTCAAATATTCTCGCATTATGTAGCAAATTATAAATGTTTTCAATGTTTTTATTGTAATTTAGCAATAATAATAAATAAAATTACATTAAAAATTATATAATAATGTAAAACATTAATTAATTTTACGTTTTAATTGAATAACAATCATTGTAACTTTATATAATGAGAAAAAACATCATTGAAAGGCGTCTCGGTAGCTCAATGGTTACGCTGTAGCTGCTAACCGAGCGATCCGGGTTCAATTCCCCGGGTCTGACTTTAGTTTTTTTTCTAGATGGATTTCCATTCGAAATATAATTTAATGTAAAATATTAATTAAACAAAATAAATTAACCTTTATCTAAAATTTATAACATTTTATATTTCAAATAATTAATAATATTATAAATATTGCAAGTGGTGACATCTATGGCTTTTTAATAGAACTACGGATTATTGAGACCTCCTTCCTCACATACTTTACCGTTGAGTTTGGAGATTGTTTGCAATTGGTGGTTTTCACGGTTACTAGATTGTGCGGAATATGTAACTTTCTATGGTGGTCGTAGATAAACTATTTTAATTTAATGGATGTATGAAATTGTTCTTTGAAATTTTAAGGGCGACTCATTCCCAATAGATATCTTGTATTACTTATGTACAGTCATTAGCAAATGTCTTGTCCCGAGCAGGCAACACATTTAACAATTCTGGTAAAAGAAACGACGTACGTTTCGGAGCATAGTTTCGATGGTTTACAAACAACACAGCAAATCTAACCAGTTTTAAAGGTTGTGCTACCCTACCCAGAGTGGCTTTGTATAACAACAATAGAGTAATAAAAACTGCTATTTTCAAGTGAATTTCTTATTTTACTGGAATACAAAACGGCCGTTTCACTTCTACTATCGTTTCTTCTATTTTAAGAAATAAATATCGTACACTTTTTTCTACTTTATTAAAAACTCTATTAATTTATTTACGAGTTTGATTTGTTTATTTACAAAGTTTAGTTATTTTGTAAACACTAAAAATACTAAATTTTTAGTACTAACTGTAATCAGTTTTATTACAATAATTAGTGAAAATAATAAATAATCAAAACTAATAATCATTCCCCGAGTTTCTAAAGTAGAATCAGATTGGGCATACAAACGAGGCATACTTAAACATTAAGGGCCGGTTTATTCACCTTCAGGTAAAATTCCCAGTAGTTGCCGGTCAAAAAATAATACATGCAAGAGAGAGATGGGTAATTGACAGAATAATGTGTTAGAGAGAAAAATTAAACCCATTGTCTAATCTACTTAAAAGGAGGCGGGATTTAAAAAATCTGTAATCTTTCACAAATATTTTCTAAAAATTTTAGGTAAACAGATATTAACGATATATATGATCTAAGGTTCTATGCTTTGCCAAAGGTGTTTCTTAATTTTTGTTTTGTGACTATTTTGTTTTTAGTAGTTACTATATCTGTTTCTAGTTATGTTATGTTATGTTCTTAGTTTGTAGTATTTTTATTAAAACAACTAAATGCCTCTATTATTACTTTATTTTTATTTATCGCTTATATTAATTCCTGCGATTATTTAATTATCTAAAATACTCCTAAGCATCCATTTTTTGATGATTGTTTTCATTATTATTTTCGTTTAGTTATTTTTTATTAAAGGTAAAGAATGAAACATAAACACGCTACATAACTTTGTTTAACTAGTAGATGCTTCCATTTAAAAGGACTATTTTATAAAGTGTGTCAAAGAAATCTTGAATAGAATGAGTAACAATAGTTTTTACAAGCGTGTTTTCAAAACAAGCTTTAAAGAATTTAAATATCTTGCCCAGGTAGTTGTCCATCTCTGTTTAATTCGGTCTCTTTCGTACCGGGGTATTTCGATTCTTACAGCAGCAACGTCCTTCCTCGGGACAAGACATTTGCTAATGACTGTACACAACATATTATGTTTTCTAAATTTTAGCGGAGACCAAAGAAGGCTATATCTCTCAGGGATGCAACTTGGTACCGATGTAGGTTAGACGTTTTGGCCTTCCTTTCACATCATCAATCTGTCACACCCGTTTGAGTCACTAAATATGAATCACCCTGTATATACATGCTTGAACCTTGTCAGAAAACAAAAGGTTTTAGTGCGTGCAACTTTAATCGAATTTTAAATAGGTGATACATGCTACCATCAAGATACGCACGTACTATTGATTTCATAATGATTTAGGACAACAAGGCTAGTATGATGCTATTTTATTCTTTTTTTTTCAGTGTAAATGCATACGATAATATATATTATGTAATTAGGAGATCAAGCGATACTTTAAATTCAAGAAGATGTATAACGCCGAGGCGCCAGCCGAGGCGTTATAACATCTTCGAGGATTTAAAGAAGCTTGATCTCCGTATTGCATAAGTTGTTTTATTTTATTTCGTATTTCAATCCTAATTTCTCCCTTTTAAAATCCATCCGAATTTATTACATAAAGAAGCAAGTTGCCTTGTCTGTGTCATCATATGCGTAACTAAGGAGATAAAAAGCAGCATGCATGCATGCATGTGGCTATAATGCAACATCAAATTATTTACGTTGCCAACAACAACGGAGATCAAGAACGTCTTGAACTCCGGTATCATTGACAACGGAGATCAAGATATACTTTATATTACTAATTGTGGTATATAAACAATTGTTTGAAATACGAAATGAAATAAAATAATAAAAATTACCATCATATTAACCTTGCTGTCCTAGACCATTACGAAATCAATAGTACATTTCAGGTTATACCTGCATAATCAATTAGTATTTATACTGCGATGATACGTATGGGATTAAATTAGTGTTAAATATGAGCGATATTAAATATTTGCGGCCAAAGGTTGCATAAGAAGATAGCGCATGATTTTATTTTCAGAAAGATTTAAACTTATTTAAAAAATGGGATAATGCAATCCAACAAAATATAAAACAAATTAACACAAAATCACGTTTATCAAAAGATATTTTTGTCCATTTTTAATTAAAAATGAATAATAAGTGGTTATATGGCAAATGTAACTTAAAAGTATAAAGTTTGAACTTACTACCCTACCATTAAGTTTGCTACCTACAAAATTATTATATTATTATAATAATAATTAAAGATTAAAATTTTATTTTCTATGGCATTATATAAAAAGCTTTCGCCGCCTGCAAAGTACTGGAGTAAAATTCTCTCAACAGAGAAACAATTTTAGATCCTGCATCTCGGTTAGTGGTTCATGACTGATACCCCGCTTCAAGAATTATTCTGTGACAGAAGAATTTCAGGAGCATTTCTTACCTTAGTTATTTACTTCGTTTATTATTAATTTTAACAAACAAATAATAATTCAATAATGCGGTAGATTTTGATACAAAAGGATTAGGAATTACTATTTCACATTTTCAAACATGTTTTTTTTGCAAAAACGATATTAATATAATTGCAGCAACTATGTACTACTTAAAAGCCATTAAAATAACATTAACTAATAATTAGTGAAAAATATAAAACGCGAATCTAAAATTATTGTTTAGTTGCCAATGCATATTTGAACCGTCTACTATGTACACACAATAACTATTAACATGTTCAAGAACATTCGTTTTATTTTTTGTTGTCCAACATTACATAATATCCTCTAATTTTACAGAAGTTGCATCATAAACTTAAACTAAAAGATGAACAAATAGATTATAATTGTTATTACAAATTAATAAGAAGCCTTGTAAATGCTCTCGGGGGCCTCATTGTTTTGGAGGTCGATTTGTAGAGTTTTATTTAGCCAGAAAGTGCCTTAGTTTTTATTTTCGTTGGGCATACCTTGTAAAAAGTACCACCCTAGCTCATGTTGTAGTTTATCCCTAAGTTAAGCAGAATTTACTTGTCGTCAAAAAAATAACTGTGCGGGGATGAGGGAGAGGGGGTTTTAGTAAAAAAGAGGTGAAATTGAATTTTTATGTTATTTGTTGCGAACATCATTCGCTATGTTATGACAACGGTTCGTGCAGGAGAAATCCATCAAGCATACCAAAGCCCATACATTTGGTCCTTCGGTGTCGAATTGAAATTGCGCTACATTTGGTGTTTCATCGACGAATTGAAGATTATTCGCATTTGGTCAGTCATTGCCAATTACAAGTAGTTCATTTTCTACGTCAGAACGAAACTGATTGTCAAAAATTCAACTGAATTTTTAATTTCTATTTTAACAAAATAGATATTGCATTTGCAATATCTATTGCAATATCTCTCCCACATAATCAACCGCAACATTTTCGTCATTAATTATTGTGAATGTTCGCGACTGATAAGTTTTAGTATCCGGAATTGTTACTATAATCATATTTTCCATGGTTTTTATATTTTTAGCCTCTAGTTGATACAACTCTTGCCGGCGGCAAGCTCCAGATATTCCCATTATTAATGCAACCTACGAAGGACAGAAATTAATTTAACAAATGAAGGAATTTGATTGCTTACTTTTATCATTAAATAGGTGTCATCGGGGGCCTCTTCCAAAAATTTCAGTACTTCCGTTTTAGATAACACCTTGGATTTCTTAGGTTTGTAACCAACATGCTTTTGCTTTAAAAAAGCAATCATTTTTTTGTAATTGCCAGCATTCACAATGTGTTTTGTCAGGAGTGTTGCTTTTATCATGGAAAATATGGACCACAATGTAGGTGGCTTCATCACTTTTGATAACTCGGATAGATAAGCCAACACCACGTTTTCTGAATATTTCGTGATTTTCTTGGATTCACACCTTTTAATGAACTCGTTGTACCGCCGTTCATAAAGGCCGCGCGATTTGGCCGGCAACAACTCATTGGTTGCTGCCTGGGCCGCATCAGATATTTCCGGCGGCGTGCAGTTATCTTCAGATTCCAATGATTCCATCTTCAAGTCACAAAACTCGATAAAAAATGTTGCGGATGATGGACGCGCCGCGATACAATTACTAATAATGATTTTTGATAGTTCCTGACAAATGAGGAATTACATTAATAATCAGGTAGCCCTGCGGTGCGTAAAGTAAAATAAAGCCACGTGATCATTTCATTTCGACATTGTTTACGTGGTTGCGATGTTATAATGGCTGCAAGGGAAAAAATGTGTGAATCGCTAACTTTACGCATTGACAATGAGCTTTTAATGGTCAGTTTTAGAGGTGACCGTAGAAAAAAGAAGTTTTTGAACTTGCTCGAAGTCCTCAATTCAAAAACTATTAGTCTGAATCAAGAATCACATGGCATTTTATCCCTCCTCGGTCACCTCACTTTGGGGGACTGTGGGAAAGTGCTGTTCGCTCTGCGAAATTTCACATAAAACGTGTCATTCATAACATACATTTGACATTCGAAGAATTTTATACATTCTTAGCACAAATAGAATGCATACTAAATTCGCGACCTATGTATCCACTCACGGAGGATCCAGAAGACATGGAGCCTCTAACACCAGGCCAGTTTTTAATTGAGACTCCTTTAAACTCGTTTCCCGAAGAACAAGTTCCTGATACTAGAAGCACGCAAGTTTCAAGATATAAACATCTCCGGCTTTTAATACAACAATTCTGGGAGAAGTGGTCCAAAAACTATTTGAACACACTTCAGCAATACACTAAGTGGCAGTATTCAAACGTTGCGGAGAAACTGCTGGGTTCTTTAGTTATTGTACGTGAAGAAAATATACCTCCTATGTGTTGGAAGCTTGGACGTATAATAGATTTTCACCCAGGAAGTGACGGTATAGTGAGAGTTGTGACTTTAAGAATTCCCAACGGTGTTGAGGTAAAAAGAGCAGTGAATAAAATAAGTGTATTGCCAATTGAAACTGATACAGAACGTTAATTTTAATGCTCTTTCAATTAGTTATTATTATGTTTGTCAATTATGAATTATCATTAACGTATTTTTCATTTTATTCTTAATTGAAAGCCTCAGTCTTTCAAAGGGGGCGGCTATGTTTGGACTTGGCCGACTTCAACATGCATGCCATATTCTGTTAATGTAGCAACTAATATCAAAGTTAGCAAAAAACAATACATCAAAAAAACAACATAAATAGTTGTAACAAAACAATTTTATGTATTTTCACATATTGTAAAATCACATACAAAAATAAAACAGATTCCAAGAATTTGTACAATTAATCACATTCATTAATTATTGTTAATCACATATGGTCCTATCGAAGGTAAACACATAATCACAAAAATAGTGGGACAATGGTTCGTGCAGGAGATATCCATCAAGCATACCAAAGCCCATACACCTATTAAGAAAAAACGACTGGAATAAACGTTTTGCGTTGATTTTCTGTGAACACAATGGTGCTTTTATTTTTGTCATAGGTATAATAAAAGCGAAGATATCTGCAAAACAACGTAAAGAGTAGAGTACCGCGTCTCGTTTTTGCTGCTGGTTAACGAAAAAGTAATTTAGCACGGTAATAATGCCTAGTTGAAGTTATGTCTTACCCACGGTAATTGAAATATATGTTCTTATGCGTTTTACGCATTGCATATCATACACAGTGGCGTAGTTATTTATTATTTCTTTCTTAAATTCATACAAGCAAAGATATTCATGAATAACTAAAAGCCGTCCTAGGATATCATCTGTGGTTTTACATACTTACAATTAGTAAGCTACAACTATATTACACCAGTACTTTGCATGTAACCATAGAGGATTTGTATGTAATAAGATAAATATGTTGACTAAGAAAAGGCAAAATAAAAAAAATCACATCTTGGATTTAAAAGTATTTCTTAATAAAATCATGGAAATATTTTGGTGCTTGCACCTCTTTTCATGAATTTTTTATAAAATTACAACTCAACTCAAATTAAAAATACATATTCTGTAATTATTTATTAACTATTTGAAATGAAAAAGTTAAGAAAGAAAAACTGAGTAAACGCATCCACTGTGAATAGTTGGAATTCCGAATCTGCTTCGATTTCTGCTGTTGGTAACCATTTTTTGTTTTTGCATCCTCCAGGACATTTGCATGTTGGTATGCAATAAAATTTATTTTTCATGCAACAACAAATTATCGTCAAGCAATCGCAAAAAAATTAAATTACAACCAATTGCTACACAATGCAAGTATTCGGAGATATAACATTTTTAGGCACTGATTCCTGGGAAAGCTGGAACTATTCCAGTTTCCGCTTTTTGACGTCCGTAATTTAAAAAGCTTTCTAAGTTGAGTTTTGGTAATAAACTATTCAACCACTCTTGAGTTTGGTAATGTACTCGTAAGCAATGCTGTATTGTTATTTTCAGTTTATTTTCCTATACCAGTAAATTGACTGGTAGTATCAACCCGTCATAGCATGGTAACTAAGTATCTTTATCTACGACCACCATAGAAAGTTACATATTCCGTACAATCTAGTAACCGTGAAAACGACCAATTGCAAACAATCTCCAAACTCAACGGTAAAGTATGTGAGGAAGGCGTTCTCAATAATCCGTAGTTCTATTAAAACGCCATAGATGTCACCACTTGCAATATTTATAATATTATTAATTATTTGAAATATAAAATGTTATAAATTTTAGATAAAGGTTAATTTATTTTGTTTAATTAATATTTTACATTAAATTATATTTCGAATGGAAATCCATCTAGAAAAAAACTAAGGTCAGACCTGGGGAATTGAACCCGGATCGCTCGGTTAGTAGCTACAGCGTAACCATTGAGCTACCGAGACGCTTTTCAATGATGTTTTTTTCTCATTATATAAAGTTACAATGATTGTTATTCAATTAAAACATAAAATTAATTAATAGTTTACATTATTATATAATTTTTAATGTAATTTTATTTATTATTATTGCTAAATTACAATAAAAACATTGAAAACATTTATAATTTGCTACATAATGCGAGAATATTTGACATTTTGCGCAGAGGTTAATAACCTTGACAATTCAATTGTGATTTTGGTACATATAAATTATTTTTTGAAAACGAGTACATAATTATTTAGCTGTAAGTACTAAATAGTAGATTGACTGAAATTATACAAATTGTAAACGTATTATTACTATTGTCTTTACAAATCTAATGTTTACTTTTGTCGTTTGTAAAATTCTAGATGTATCATGAGTGAATCCGATGAAGGAAAATTGGGGTGTACACTCGTACACCTCCAAACATCGTGGAAGCGGCTCACATTACATCTCTTAATTTATTGCCAAATATTTCACGTAAAAAATATGAATGCGAGTATAAATTCTAGGTTAAAAAACTTTCTTAGCTGTTGGTGGTTTATTACTTTTTTTGTTGTCGTAGATAAAGTATAGTGTGTAACGCGTGCAAAAACACCAATTTCTCACTCGTGTGATTGCGGCATTCGACTACGTCTCATGCCGCAAAATCTTCACACTCGTGAGAAATTGGCACTTTTCTGCACTTGTAACACAATATACTATTTTAAGACAGACCTCCAAACATATATTTCATGAATTGCGATATACCTTTTCCGTTTTTTGTCTTGTACATGTACTTTAACGTAGATATAGAAAATTTTTCAAGTTCTCTAATCGGATTGGAGATTTTAACAAAGATGATCAGATGGTTTTAAATTCAATTTAATTTTTTGCAATTGCTCGACGAGAATTTGCTCCTGCATGAAAACTAAATTTTTTACTTGAACTACTAGTCCATTTACTGGTATAGGAAAATAAACAGAAGATAGCAATACAGCATTGCTTACGAGTACATTACCAAACTAAAGAGTGGTTGAATAATTTATAAGCCAAACCCAATTTAGAAAGTTTTTAAATTACGGATGTCAAAAAGTGGAAACTGGAATAGTTCTCGCAACCCAGGAATCAGTACCTAAAAATGTTATATTTATCTCTGAATACTTGCATTGTGTAGCAATTGGTTGTAATTTAGTTTTTTTGCGATTGCTCGACGATAATTTGTTGCTGCATGAAAAATAAATTTTATGTCCGATTGCATTATATAGTACTGTTTATTGTAATGTTTTGCGGCAGTGAACTGGCTTATTATTGTACTCGTAAAATAAAGTGATAGTAGTAAAATAAAGTATATAGTAGTAAAATAAAGTATGACAACTGTATATTACATGTCAAATTTTCTTCTGTCAAGAATAGATGTCAAATTTATAAACTGATTTTTTTTTATATTTACCTAATTTTAGGAATCGAACATAAAGCTTTGTATGCAACTCTTACATAATCGGACCTTATAGACTCGCCCTTTTTATAGGACCTTGCTCGCTTCGCTCTCTCGGCCATAAACTGGGCTTGTCTATAATGTCCTACAGTATGTACTTGTTACATAAATAGCTATTATTGCATGCCAACGTGCAAATGTCCTGGAGAATACAAAAACATGAAAAATGGTTTACCAAAAGCAGACATCGAAGCAGATTCGGAATTCCAACTATTCAGAGTGAATGCGTTTACTCAGTTTTTCTTTCTTAATTTTTTCATTTCAAATAGTTAATAAATAATTACACAATATCTATTTTAATTTGAATTTTGTTGTCTTTGTAATTTTATAAAAAATTCATGAAAAGCGGTGTAAGTACCAGAATATTTCCATATTTTATTAAGAAATACTTTTAAATCCAAGATGTGATTATTTTATTTTGCCTTTTCTTAGTCAAATTCTCTGTGGTTACATACAAAGTACTGGTGTAATATAGTTGTAGCTGACTAATTGTAAGTATGTAAAACCACAGATGATATCCTAGGACGACTTTTAGTTATTGATGAATATCTTTGCTTGTATGAATTTAAGAAAGAAATAATAAATAACTACGCCACTGTGTATGATATGCAATGCGTAAAACGCATAAGAACACATATTTTATTTACCGTGGGTAAGACATAACTTCTACTAGGCATTATTAGCGTGCTAAAATCCCTTTTCCTTAACCATCAGCAAAAACGAGACGCGGTACTTTTTACGTTGTTTTGCAGATATCTTCGCTTTTATTATACCTATGACAAAAATAAAAGCACCATTGTGTTCACAGAAAATCAACGCAAAAGGTTTATTCTAGTCGTTTTTCTTAATATGTACTAGATTTGAAGATATTAAGTGTTAAATGTAATTTTGTTAAACCTTAAAAGTGCTGTTTCGAGAAAATCGACTTTAAAAGTAGGAGTTCCCATAATAGTCTAAGAGCCAGCGACAAAAATAATTACGTCATTTCATTAAGAAAATGTTTGATGCCATTGTACTGTCTTAACATAAGTAAACTTTAATGGGAAGTTCTGCCACATATCAGTGGTGGAGAGTGTAGCGGGAAAGAGTGAAAGGGTTAAAAAATATTAATACAAAAACGTGATATAAGTAAAACTGATTTTTGGTGTGATAACGGTAATAGTATTTAACATTACTAGCATGGTAAAAGCGTTTTTACCTCCTTGAGCCAGTAAAACTCGTTACCTTGCGTGTATTGTTGAATGTTTTATTCGTTCCACACTTGTAAATAAATATTTCATTCATCAAACTACATAATTGTATTAAGAATTCTAGAAATTTCGATATTAAAAAAATAGTATGAGCTTAGAACTATTGCTTTGGAAACGCTCGTTACTTCAAATTATATAATAATACAAAATATATGGACGCGTGTCAAGTTTTTTACATGCTAGCCAGTTATTTTTTTTACACCCGTGCTCCAGTTATTAGACATTTTCAAGGGGAATACAGTGACTTGATAAATTGATGTTTACAAGTTAGGAACAAATAAATCATATTTTATGTAATATATTACAATGGCGGACAGTTTGGTTAGTGGGGGGATGGGGACAGACAGAGAGGAAGGTCGAGAAAATATGTGGACTATTACGGCATATTATTAAGATTGGGACAACTGTTAATATTTTCAAAATGCCATTATCTTATTCTGTATTCACAAAGGCAGACAAAATTTCTGAGTCAAACAACTTGGCAGACGCAACGACACAGTGCGGCGGTAATTTAAATGAATTGCTGCAATAATTAATTTATACTAGTAAAAATAATTAAAAAACACTCTGTAATTAATCGTCAATATGTGTAATATGTATATGAGGGTGGTTCTTATTTGGGTCATGTTGGAATTTCGGTTTTGATGGGTACCCATTTGATTAAAAAAAAAGCTGAAAATCTTAAGACCAATACTAATTTGCTATCTCTATTCTAATCATTCGCCGTAACGAGGACAAGTTTCCCATTTAAAATGCACGCTTTTTTCAATTCTTATGTAGGTATACATTTGACCACTAGGACAAATTGTTGAGCAAAAAATTTGAAAATTGATTTTTTTGGAACTAACAGCGTTCGAAGCTACTTGGAGGTAATAAAAATTATGTATATAGGGCATGAGAATGGAAAATGACTGTCAATGAAACATTAGGAATGCTTTGTCGTCATCATTATCATCAGAACAATTGTCGTCTTTATTTCCATGATCGTCTTCATCATCTGTAAAATTAATGAATATATTTAGTTAGAAATTCTGTAGCGACCTAATTTGCGATTATTTTATATCAGAAATGAGTTGATATATACCTGTGACATTTATATTCTCGTCCGAATTATCAGGTTAAATTATAACGTCGTTAACTAAAGGTGGTGACTGTTCGCCTTCAAACCAAAGCAATACTCAGATTGAAGCAATTCAGTTGGGTTCTTCAAGTGAACATTTCGCCATAGACTACAAATATAATGTGATCTTAATAGTTGCTGGTGTAGTTCCGATCTGCATGGAGGTAGATTTTCTAAAATGGCGGACTGATCACACCTTGTTCGACTCGGAACTCATCGATTTCTTAAACAGTATGTATTCGCCAACATATATGCCAGTTTTTAGCTTCCTATTAATTTTTTTCTTTATTTGCTTAATTTTGATCAAATTTTACTATACTTTTGGCCTTTGATCTTTTCATAGTTAATGTCTGCCAATGAGTCATATACCGCTGGAAAGTACTTAAAATTACCTTTCAAATAATATATAATATGACACATTTTGAGGTCTCTCATATGTTTAATAGTAAGTACAAACTAATATGTCGTAATAGTCCACATGTTCTCTCGACCTTACTCGCTGTCTGTCCCCATCCCCCCACTAACCAAACTGTTTGCCATTGTAATATATTACATAATATATTATTTACCATCATCATACCAAAAATCAGCTTTACTTATATCACGTTTTTGTATTAATATTTTTTAACCCTTTCACTCTCTCCCGCTACTCTCTCCACCACTGATATGTGGCAGAACTTCTAATTAAAGTTTACCTATGTTAAGACAGTACAATGGTATCAAAAATTTTCTTAATGAAATGACGTAACTATTTTTGTCGCTGGCTCTCCGTCTATAAGAAACAATGTGAATATCTTAATGTTTTTTTTTGACAACTTAAATATCGATGTAACCATTCACACTTTTGTCACAACATAGCGAATAATGTTCCGCAACAAATAACATAAAAATTCAATTTCACTTCTTTTTTACTAAAACCCCCTCTCCCGCACCCCCGCACAGTTACTTTTTTGACGACAAGTAAATTCTGCTTAACTTAGGGGTAGACTACAACATGAGCTAGGGTGGTACGTTTTACAAGGTATGCTCAACGAAATGAACGATTTCAGCCTAATAAAACTCTACTAGAAATGAATTCAGTTGGTTAAATTTTCTATTAGAAATTAAGCAATAAATACATTCAGTGAATGTAAAGACCGCGTTAATTAACGGTATATAGTTTCTTCAAATTCTGGATTAATCAAAAGCTTTTGTACGCAATTTTAACCTATGTTTTGTTCCACTTTTGAGTCTTCGTCTAGGTATGTGCAATACTATAGAAAACGTATAACTATGGAATAAAAGTGTTCGGATTGGCTTTTGAACTACCATGTCCGTCCGACCTGTACCCGTTGGATGTTCTTAGGACATACGTTGACATACAAGACGATGCTAGCTAACTTTAAAGCTAAAATTTGCTGCTACAGCTATATTCCAGAAGAAAAACAATGTACGCTAGCTTAACATTAAACTTCAATCAAATGTATTTAGCATACAATAAAATTTTATATGCTATTATTTCAAGCTAATTTACTGCGCAAAAAATTGCTGCTTTAGCCATTGTTCATAAAAAAGAACGTTGTATGCTAGCTTAACACTGAAGCTCAAACAAATGTAGCACACGACAATATTTTATAGGCTATTATTTAAAGATAATTTACTGCGCAAAAAGAAAATTTGCTATTGCACCTATTTTCCAGAAAAGATTCGTTGTATGCTAGCTTAACACTAGAGGCCAATCAAATATAGCATACAATAAAGTTTTACATGCTATTATTAAAGCTAATTTAGAGCTACGGGTGATTCAATTAGTGCTTTAGAATTTTAAAATGAAATAATACGCAAAAATTGTTCCTCGACACAAAATTTCGCACATAAACTACATAACCTCAATTTTAAAACATAGTATTTTGAGGGTATGAGAGGCAACTATCAAATAATGATCTTAATGACTCTCATAGTATATCAGAGATAGCGTATGTCTCAGAGTGAGCGGCTATCGACAGCGACTGTACCCACAATGGCCGGCTGAAGAATACACTCACCAACCCGTCCGGCCAGCGTGGTGAGTCATGGCCAATTCCCTTATATTCTCTCTATGATAGACAACGACAAATACAGGCCCTCAGTCTCCAGTAGCATCAAAGAACTTGATCAAGCCAGCGATCAGAAAATTGAAGATGCAGAGGGTGCCAAGAATCCCTGGAGTGGTTTAGGCTGCCGCAAGAAAAATAGATCCAGCACGAAATTGGATATTGCAACATATAACATACAATCTTTAGCCAAAGACGAAAAACTACACGAATTGGAGGAGTAATTATCAACAATTAAATGGGACATATTGGAGCTGTCCGAAGTTAAAAGAAGAGGTGAAGACTGCCGTAAACTACCATCAGGACACACCTTTTATTACAAAGGAAAAGACGACGAAACACTTGATGGAGTTGGCTTCCTAATAAATAAAAGAATTGCCGGAAACATTTCCAAATACCACATCTCGGAAAGAGTAATAACCATAATACTAATGATTACACCAAAAATCTCCTTACAAATTATTCAGGTATATGCACCTACCTCAACACATGAAGATCAGGAAATGGAACAAATGTATGAATACATTAACGAGGCCATCAACAACAATAAAAGCAATTATATTATAATAATGGGAGACTTCAATGCGAAGCTAGGATGCAAACAAGAAGATCTGGAAGATAAGATTGAAGATTATGGCTATGGAAAAAGAAACAACCGCGGCGAAATGCTAATGGCGTATTTAGAAAAGCAAAGACTATACGCAATGAACTCATTTTTCCAGAAAAAAACCCAGAGAAAATGGACATGGATTGTACCAAACGGTAGAACAAAAAATGAAATTGACTATATTCTCACTAAAACGAAAAACATTGTTCAAGACGTTACAGTACTCAATAACTTTTCTACGGGGAGCGACCATAGATTAATAAGGGCCAAAGTGCTCATAAAACATAAGATGACGCGATATTTAAGCATGAAAAGAAGAGTAAATCATATAAATATCGATATACAAACGCTACACCAAAACAAAGAAGAATATCAAAAGGTGCTAAAAAACAAGATACAATATGGCGTTCTGGAAAATATGACAATAAATGAGAAACACGACAATAACAAATGCTCGGTTAGAAGCCGGGATAAAAGTTGCCAAGAGAAAAAGAACAACGAGGAAAGGGTTGAGTAGTAAATCACTGGAACTGCTGAAAACACGAAGACAACTACTTAATGAGAATAAAAGACACACTATAGAATATACAGAGTTCAACAAAACAATCAGAAAACAAATAAAAGAAGAACTAAGGAAAAAACAAGAAGAACGAATTGAAAAGGTCATTGAACAAAACAAAAACTTAAAATGCCTAAGACAAGGAAAAGGCAGAAAGAAAATGATTGGGCTAAAAAATAACACAGGAGAAATAATACGTGACACAAAAGAAATGATAACAGAAACCGAAAACTACTACAAAATACTTTAGAAAACAAAGAATAAACCACCGGAAAATTCGAAAACTCATCTCATCTCTCATTTGCCTAGCTAATTTTTATATCTCATATGCATGCGCGAATTAAATTAATTCACGGTATCGTTTGCATATCTCATCTCGCATTTGTACATCTCATTTTTATATATCATTTGCACCTGTCATCTCTCTCTCATAAATTTATTTCAAAATAAATCTTATGTTGTCATTCCTAATTGATATTTAAATATAGATCTATACGCCATATGATTAACATACGTGTAATATAATTAACATGTAGAAACATCTAGGATAATAATACGAGAAAAATTTACTGTCAAGTATACAAGGTACCTCTAAAGGGTTACTGTCAATCACCTGTCGGATTATCTCTATTGCATTTTGACATGTTTAAATCCAATTTAGTTTAATGTTTATATGTTAATGATTGAATATAATATTCTTTGCCTGTAAGATATTACTAAACATCCTTACTTAGTCGTGATAATTAGTATTTCTTAATAGGTAGTTTAGTTTAAACTGATGATGTTCATACAAAATAACGTTGTTAGTTATGGTTGTAGTAGATAAGTAAATAATTTAAGTTAAAATGTATAATAGCTAAATAAAATAAAAGTGTATTAACCATATTTGTGTGTTTTATTTACATCTCTTATCAAATCACGTATAAGCAATGGGTATTATCTGTCAAGCGAAAGTAGATGGCGGCCAGCAGAAGGTCCTCGCAGCTGATGAACAATAATTATAAGCCTTCAATTTTAAAATACATTATTTCGGTTAATCTAATACTTTTTAAATCTAAAAAAGAAAAATAGCGGTTAAATACAAGCCTTGTTAATCGTGTTCAATTTAGAGTGTTTTCAGGAATTTATTTGAATTCATTATTAATATAAAATCCTAATTAATTAATTATTTTTATCAGAGAAAGTTGGATAGCTAAACCTAATACGCGGTAATATTACACGCTGGGCCGCGCACCATAATAGAATTGGATGTTAAAATGTGTATTACATTTACAAATACAAATTTGTTTTTAAATATATTTTATATTGATATTCATTATCAGAAAAGAATATTAATATCAATCAACCGCTAACTGAAAAACTAAGCAACATTACAAGAACTACAGTTATTTACTTCTATTAATAAGTTATGAATTATCAAATACTATTAGAAGACTGATACTATTAACTAAAACTGTCTGAACAACCACATTTACTATCAGCCAGTATGAAGTATGAATACGAAGGCGTATAAATACACATATAAACAGACATTAATCAATACAAATCATTTAAACGATCACAGATAAACACATACGTTTGCCTACTATAAATATATTCAAACTACTCATACATATAAACATGAGGAGCAGGACTATGAATCCATATAAACACATAAAAACATAGACATAGTAATCCATATGAACACATATAAATACATACATATAAACACGTAAGTACACATACTATAAAATAATATATTTAACCGCATGCAATCATGTAAACGGATGCAAAGTATGAAAACGAAGATATACTAACACATGCAAAACAGATATTATTATAAATAGCCCATAATAGAATTGGATATTAAAATTCTTTTCTGATAATGTATGTCAATATAAAATATATTTAAAAGCAAATTTGTGTTGCTACAGCAGTAAATGAAAATATAAATAATTCTCATTTTAACATATATGGATTCATAGTCCTGCTCCTCATGTTTATATGTATGGGTAGTTTGAATATATTCATAGTAGGCAAACGTATGTGTTTATCTGTGATCGTTTAAATGATTTGTATTGATTAATGTCTGTTTATATGTGTATTTATACGCCTTCGTATTCATACTTCATACTGGCTGATAGTAAATGTGGTTGTTCAGACAGTTTTGGCTAATAGTATCAGTCTTCTAATAGTATTTGATAATTCATAACTTATTAATAGAAGTAAATTACTGTAGTCCTTGTAATGTTGCTTAGTTTTTCAGTTAGCGGTTGATTGATATTAAAATTCTGTTCTGATAATGAATATCAATATAAAATATATTTAAAAACAAATTTGTATTGCTACCGCGGTAAATGTAATACACATTTTAACATCCAATTCTATTATGGGCTATTTATAATACCATCTGTTTTGTATGTGTTAGTATATCTTCGTTTTCATGCTTTCCCTTCGTCTACATGATTGCATGCAGTTGAATATATTATTTTATAGTATGTGTACTTACGTGTTTATATGTATGTGTTTATATGTGTTCATATGAATTACTATGTCTGTGTTTGTATGTGTTTATATGGATTCATAGCCCTGCTTCTCATGTTTATATGTATGAGTAGTTTGAATATATTTATGGTAGGCATACGTATGTATTTATCTGAGAACGTTAAATGATGTGTACTGATTAATGTCTGTTTATATGTGTATTTATATACATAAGTATTCATACTTCATACTGAATGATAGTAAATGTGATTGTTCAGTATGTTTTGGCTAATAGTATCAGCCTTCTAATAGTATTTGATAGCTCATACTTGTTAATAGAAGTAAACTATATGTAATCTCAACAGATTTCCCTTCATAAATTGTTGACTAACGACGCACTGTATTAATTGTTGAATCGTTAATACGTATTGCTAAAGTTTAAACAAATAAAAAAACAAGTCTATCATTTAAATCAAGGTCGTTCTGCAAATCTACAAAAGGAACAGAATGGTTTCCTAGTGATAAGAGATTTTGTGAAACCAGTTTTTGGTGTAGGAACATGAGTGTTTACTCGTGCGTTAATAAACAAAACGTTGAAATTCCTCGTAAAAAACAATTAACAGAATGAATCAGTTACAATCTGTAAAAGCATTAGTTTCATGTTTAAAAATCATTTATGTTGTATCTCTTGAGTTGGTAACTATAGTTCGTGTGCGTATTTATATTTATAAAGATTGGGCCGGATATTTTTCAATTGATTTAAATTTAACGTTTTTTATAATTTGCGTTAATTTGTGAAGTGGTTTCTTGTTAACTACAGCTAATTTTAACGGGTATGATCTTTCATGTTTATATTCAGATGCTAGAATAGTTTATTTATGGTAATGAATGCTAATATTTTTTTTAATTATAATCTCCCAATTAATTTTGTTAGAAAACACGTCGTTTGTTATATAGCCGACATAATATACCGGTGGAAATCGTAAAAATTAAATAACGATAACAAATATCTCTGTAATTAAGGATTTTTAAATTAATATTCAACATTACTTTAACCTGTGTTAATTAAGGCCTTTTGGTAAATTGCGTTGTTATTTAAAATTTCTCATTGTATACTCTGTATTCTAATGAGATTTTCTGGTTATTACCGTTAAGTGTGTGATAGAACTCTGTATAATGCTTTTTATTTCAAATATTATTTCAAATATTTCAGTCTTTTGGATTGTTGGTAGAAAGACTGATAAAAGACCGCATCTATACCGATCTGTCTATAGCAACACAACAAAAATCTTATTCTATTATGAGCTATTTATAATATTTGTTTTGCATGTGTTAGTATGTCTTCGTTTTCATACTTTGCATCCGTTTACATGATTGCATGCGGTTAAATATATTATTTTATAGTATGTGTACTTACGTGTTTATATGTATATATTTATATGTGTTCATATGGATTACTATGTCTATGTTTTTATGTGTTTATATGGATTCATAGTCCTGCTCCTCATGTTTATATGTATGAGTAGTTTGAATATATTTATAGTAGGCAAACGTATGTGTTTATCTGTGATCGTTTAAATGATTTGTATTGATTAATGTCTGTTTATATGTGTAATTATACGCCTTCGTATTTATACTTCATACTGGCTGATAGTAAATGTGGTTGTTCAGACAGTTTTGGCTAATAGTATCAGTCTTCTAATAGTATTTGATAATTCATAACTTATTAATAGAAGTAAATTACTGTAGTCCTTGTAATGTTGCTTAGTTTTTCAGTTAGCGGTTGATTTATATTAATATTCTTTTCTGATAATGAATATCAATATAAAATATATTTAAAAACAAATTTGTATTGCTACCGCGGTAAATGTAATACACATTTTAACATCCAATTCTATTATGGTGCGCGGTCCAGCGTGTGATATTACCGCGTATTAGGTTTAGCTATCCAACTTTCTCTGATAAAAATAATTATCTTTATAATAATAATAATAATTAATTAATTAGGATTTTATATTAATAATGAATTCAAATAAATTCCTGAAAACACTCTAAATTGAACACGATTAACAAGGCTTGCGTTTAACCGCTATTTTTCTCTTTTTTAGATTTAAAAGGTATTAGATTAACCGAAAGAATGTATTTTAAAATTGAAGGCTTATAATTATTGTTCATCAGCTGCGAGGACCTTCTGCTGGTAGCCATCTACTTTCGCTTGACAGATAATACCCATTGCTTATACGTAATTTGATAAGAGATGTAAATAAAACACAAATATGGTTAATACACTTTTATTTTATTTAGCTATTATACATTTTAACTTAAATTATTTACTTATCTACTACAACCATAATTAACAACGTTATTTTGTATGAGCATCATTAGTTTAAACTAAACTACCTATTAAGAAATACTAATTATCACGACTAAGTAAGGATGTTTAGTAATATCTTACAGGCAAAGAATATTATATTCAATCATTAACATATAAACATTAAACTAAATTGGATTTAAACATGTCAAAATGCAATAGAGATAATCCGACAGGTGATTGACAGTAACCCTTTAGAGGTACCTTGTATACTTGACAGTAAATTTTTCTCGTATTATTATCCTAGATGTTTCTACATGTTAATTATATTACACGTATGTTAATCATATGGCGTATAGATCTATATTTAAATATCAATTAGGAATGACAACATAAGATTTATTTTGAAATAAATTTATGAGAGAGAGATGACAGATGCAAATGATATATAAAAATGAGATGTACAAATGCGAGATGAGTTATGTAAATGAGAGATGAGATATGCAAACGATACCGTGAATTAATTTAATTCGCGCATGCATATGAGATATAAAAATGAGCTAGGCAAATGAGAGATGAGATATGCAAATGATACCGTGAATTAATTTAATTCGCGTATGCATGTGAGAGATGATATATGTAAATGAGAGATGAGAGATGACTAATGAGAAATGAGAGAGGAGAGAGGTGAGATGACAAATGAGATATGAGATATGTAAATGAGAGATGAGATATGCAAATGATACCGTGAATTAATTTAATTCGCGCATATTAATTAGATCAATTAATTTAATTCGCGAATTTAATTCGCGCATTTAATTAGATCGCGCTTCATTTGAATATTAATTAGATCGCGGGTATATTGCATAAAAGGAGTGGGATAGACTCAATGGGGGGGGGGGCAATACCTACTAAAATATTTAAAACCATTACAGATTGCCTTGGGATTTTTAACAAAAACATAGCAAAGGTTAAGATAGCCAAAAACTCTTAAGCGACCTTTTGAGCTGGAGTCAACGATTTGACGGGAAACCCGGTTTTTCGCTTGGTGAAAAGGTAAGCCGGGTGAGGAGGGGGGGTCGATAGATAAGTCGGGGAGACGTAAATTCGGAAGTTGGGGGCAAATCGGATAAGGGGTGAGTGAGTGGGGGGAGGTAAGTCGGAGAGGGTGATCATAAAACAAAACTGTAATTTTCCCAGTTTTGAAAAGAATATTTATGTTAAAATGTTTAATATTGTTATTTTGTTAAAATAATTTAATAATGATCCCGAGCTCAAAAAATAAATAAATATTGTGGAACCAGTTTTCAATCACTCAGGGACGGCTTAAGTTTTTGCGGGGCCGGGTTCAAAAATACACTTGGCCTAAAAAATTTCTAAATAAAATTGTTTATTATCAACAAATTATTACATATGTGCATTATTGCATTTATTTTAAGCACGAGCGAGTTATTCGTTTGCATCAATTTGCATCGAGTCTTGCACAAAATTTTTACGAACTTTAACAATAAAAAAACATAATTAACCAAAATCTATAATAGTGTTTCGAATTCAAAATAAACATAAAATCAAATAGGCAATATCATTCTGTTGTTGCCAGTAGATGGCGCTCGCACATTTGTCAGTGCAACTATTAGCGATTTATTGTGATTTTTAATACTCAAAAGGGAAAAATGGCATTTTGTAAATTAAACTTATATTCTCAAAGAATTTCTCCTACAAACATTTTTTGACCGAACTAGTGTCATTTTAACAAAATTTGTACGCTGATTCTGAATATGTAACTCATTTTTGGGGCCAACGCCCAACGCCACCAAGTTTTGGGAATCAAAATTAAAAAAATGCTTAATCTCCATGGCAATGAATAATATAGTTATTTGTGTATCTAGTGCGCGAAATGCTACTTTGGTACTTGGAATTGCACACAAAGTTCTTTCTACAGCGTTATTGAAATAATCGAAAAAGTAGAAACACAATCATAAAAAATAACACAAGGAAAATTTTTATTTTAGCGCAAAGTAGACAGTTTCGTTGTTGCTACGGAAACAAAATTGGTCAAATATGCACAAATCGCATAATTTTTCGCTTTAGAGCGAGAAACATTTTGTGCACGTTGTCCAGTAATATTAAGTTATTATATTAAGTTGCTATGATTGTCAAGTTGTGTAATTTACAATTACACAATTTAATTAGGTTAGATTTAGGTTAGGTTAGGTAAGGTTTAGGTTAGGTTAGGTTGAGAAAATTCGAATTTGCTTTTGCATAGCGTTTTGGTTAGGTAGTGGCGTTTTTATAGAGATTAGGTTGGTAGTAATCAATTTTGGAGGCTTAAGGGCGTTTGCTCCAAAAATTATATACATGCATATTCGAAATCAGCATAAAATTTCCGTTGAAACGACCCCAATTTGGTCAAAAAATGTTTGGTGGGGAAATTCTTTAATTGTTCCAAATTTTATTATCAAGACAAATTATTTTTGGAGAGCCTAAAAGCTTTTTGCATCTTTTTGAAGCACGAGTGAGCGAACACTACGTTTGCGTTATTTACATTCGCAAAATGTCATTTTGAAAGTGGTGAGTTTGGAAAATAATTTCTCTGGCATTTTTCGTTTCAAAGTTTTTAATTACGTCATCAAGATTTACGTAGGTTGAATGGTGGGAGTTTGCTTTACGAGTCGTTAATTGACACGGAAACATCGATGTGACTACAGCAGCAGAGAAAGCGCGCGTATTTGTAAGTTGTAACGCTGCGCCTTATAAAACGTGGAGCCGTCAAAAGCGCGGAGCCGGGTTCCCGGGAACACGCTGAACCCGCCTCGTGCCGGCCCTGGCAATGATGGGATCATTAAGATCCCAAGCTGAAATTTAGCACATATTTAAAAAGTATGCATCTCTACGTCTAATGTTTTCAAAATTCTTAATCATATATTTTTTAACTTCAAGGTCAAAGATTCCAGGGGCCGCAAAAAATACTTTTCCAGCTTAAAGTATGCCATGCGATCCATCATTTGAAAGCCCAAAAGATGCACTTTTAAACAGTTTTGTTTCATTCTCTTATCTTATTTCTATCACAAGTTATAAAGGAAAATGTAAATGGCAACGTGGTCAAAATCCCTCATTTATGTACACTTTAGAAGGGCGTAACTCAATAACCACTTGCATAAAAAATATAATATTTTAGATTTTTACTTATCTTTAGGAGTATAACAGTTGTACCAAATTTGAAAAAAATCAAAGAAGCCGAGTTACAACTCATTGAATATTCACTTGACATGGAATTACCCATAGATATAGATATAAAGATGAGTTTAAAAATTTAAAATAAAACAATTTTATTTTTTTTGAGACCCGAGATTGGAGGCCCCCTCGATTTAAAAGGCCCCAGGTGCGTGACTCATGCGCCTCTGCTGAAATCCGTCACTGGTTGTTTAAAAAAATAAAGTTGGAATCAAATTGAAGAAAATGGTAAATATGACAACAACGCCGACATCATTTTTGAATGTGTTGTAATTTCTTATTATAATAAGAAATAATTCCTTATTATTATTATTGAATATTCCTTTTTATTATTTTATTACTATATAGAAGAAAAATTAAATATTTATTACAGATGAGTAAAATGAGAATTTCAGCAAAAAGTAGGTACGTTTATTATTATTATTATTATTCCTTACTATTCGGCGTTATTATTCCCTATTTTCAGCTTATTTTATTTATCTCGACATAAATACTACATAGTATATGAAACTGAAATAAAACAAATAAGAAAACGCAATCTTGAGAAAAATAAGAAACCTGATGTGCGTAATAACATATAGCTTTACGCAAAAAAAAACAATAACTCGTCTATGTAATAAAGTCTGTAACGTATATCCCATCTTGTATCTTGAACTGAAAATAAAGAATATGATGAAAATTACTTTTAAATTATGAGTGATGTTTATGAAAAATGAAATATATGTTACAAAGAAGAGCAAAAGAAAATGCTTTGAACAAGTTATTATTAAACATTGATGCAATTTTTTTCCGTCAGTTTTAAAATGAAAAGATTATTGCAATATAATTGCTCTCTCAATTATTGTGATTAGTGATTACCTGATTACCGATTCTCATTGACCTTTACTTCATAGCGCTACAAATTCTGAATGCAACCTTCAAACGTTGTTATTGTATTTAGAGTTAAGACACAATAATGTCAGAATCTATCTAGTTCTAGGTCAAAACTAATAAGCAATCTGAAACAGAGCTACTTTTTGTCTTTTTTATAATACGTTTATTTGAAAATTGTGGCCTATAAACGAATGTTAGCGTTTGTCTCCAGCCTTACTTTGTGGAACTCAGTGAGGCTCAGCTCAGTTTGTTCATTCATTAAAGGTACTGTGCGTTTATGTCTGTATATTTCAAAAGCTTCTAAAGCTTTTGCAACAACAAACACAAATTAGACATTTTAGAAGCTTTTGAAATATACAAACATAAACGCACAGTACCTTTAATGAATGAACAAACTGAGCTTAGTAATTCTCCTTTATTAGAAGTGTTAGATATTTAGTTTTTGTTATGTTTTGTATCTAGTTACCTATTTTCTGTATGTATTTAGCCTTAGCAACGTGTTTGTTTATCAATCTTATCTACCTTTGATAATGACACAAAGTGTCGAAACAATATTGTCAGGTTAAGATATTAATAAAAGTTGTGAAACTTTAACTAATCTTTGTATTTATATTATATTTTATAAACGAATGATTCCAAAAACGTTTCTGGAGGAAATTGAAGACTGACTTGAACCTTGCCGCCTCAGCAATTTATTTTGTCAACAATAATAATATGGTTTACTATCTCCAGCCTTACTTTGTGGAACTCCATAATCTTAAAATATAATAAAAATCAAAAGATTACCTAGTTAAAGCTTCACAAGTTGAAATTGTAAGATTAAGAATGTATTATTACACCCTGCGAATGCTCTGATTTTAATCATTGATAATTTTGTGATTAAGTGAGTATGTTATGTTTACGTGTTGTATTTTCTTATTAAATATTTTTTAACGTGCCACCGGTTTATGACCACGGTCCCCCTTAGGGGTCTACGAATTGAGTTACGCTCAATTAGCGCGTCAGTTACATTTGTAAGAACCCTACCAGTACTCACTGGTGGGAACGAGGTTGCTTATACACCCTCTATTAGCTCTCCAGGCTAGTGCCGGAGTTATTAACGCGCTCATCCGTCGGAGTCCGTCTCTGAGGGGGTCGCAAGACTTCTAGTCCAGCTTGCGGACTTTCATTGTCCGGACGAGTCCAACCTCAAGTGTGGCAAGCCACACTTGAGGTTAGACTTGACGGTTGGTGGACCTTGACGACCTGAAAGTAGAGACTCGGCCAATACCAACTGAAAGGTGCGGTTTGGGTGTGAGAGGATATATATATATTCACATCAACACCCTTTAAAGAGTGATCCCCTGGAGTAGCCTTCCTGGGACCGCCATACCTATAGATCTTAAGGGCCCGTTATCGCCGCCAGTGTTAATAATAGGAAGCTTCATTAACTATAAACACCTAAAGATAAAGCTACGGTCTGCAAAACGGAATTAATTTCTTTAAAACTAAAATTTGAAAATGTAAATACAAACATTATTTGATCGCATAGCAGTTATCTGCTCGCAGTGTTGCCAGACGTACGCGAACTTTCAAAATATTTTAAGTTTAACTGAAATTTTTAATTTTTAATTGCCAAGGAATAATTTAAGGTAGTTGAAATTCAAAAGGGGAATATAAAACTGCTAAATGTCTTTAAAAATATCAGTTATTCTTGCTGGTTCTAAGAAAAAGAAAAGTATTACTATATTAAAATATTGAAAATATATATTCGTTTTAAGAAATTAATCAGGACTAATTAAGAGTGAAATGGTTTATTCAAAAATTAACCGTCACATGCTCTTAAGTAAAGAAAAACAACATTTACTTCGGTAATTTATTAAATAATAGTCAAAAGTTAGGAAAGTTAAAGTATGAGAAGGTATATAAACAATAATCTATTACTTTACATCGACAGTCACAAAAATATATGTAGCAATAACGAAAATGCGTTAAATGTATTAAAAGTCAAATCAAACTCGTTGAAACTTCCCGTTTTTTCAACTAGATCCGCCTACAGCCCGTTACGTGAGTAAAAGCCTGAACTAAGAATGATAGTTGTCATTTACCAAAATATTTGAATAAACGCGGGATATGACCTTTTTTTAGTTCATAAAGTTCTTTTATACTGTTGTATATTCTGGATTTTTATCTCAAATAACACTTGAACGATAATTTAGGAAGTACACCTTACCATTTTTAAAAGCTCGCTAGCTGTAGTTTTGTTTTTATAAATTTACACTTTTTTATTCGTGAAGGAAATAGCTTTTGTAATTTTGTATTTGCTATAAAGCATAATATAAACTAGATAACACTCTTAAAGATCTCATGCACAATAAATGTAAACTAAGTGCAATTTTTAAAAATTGTAATGAAGAGCTGTTTAAGCGGTACTTTACTTTACCTACGCGATAACGGAGCCTTAAGTCACTGAAGTGACTCAAACTACTAGTCCATCGCAAGATTGCTCTCGCGGCATCCAATCCACAGTGCAATGCGACTCCCAGGGAGAAGCATCTGTCGACACAATCTTCACTTAGACAGCGATCTGGAGATCGCTTTGGATAGACTTTGCTAGTATCGACTTACGCACTGATATCTAGCCCCGTTCTGCCCCCCCCCCCAAATCAAGGGACGGACCCTGAGATCAGTCCAGACAAAGTGTAGCGATACCAAACGCGCTGTAATTGTTATGATGTAGTTTTTGAGTTTTTTAATGTATTGACTGTAAACATTTTATAAATTCATTAAGTTTTATTCACCATGGATCGTCTTGGCTACATCTAGTTAACTGACATGGGTTCAGACCACGGAGCACTCGACTATTAACATAATTTCCAATTTAAAGTGATGTGGTATTTCTTATTTAAATAAAAACAAAATTTTAGTTGCAGCAATCTTTAATAGCAGTTCAATCCTTAATTAATAGCAATTAATTATAAATTAAACATAAATTGTTTGTTTTTCTTAATTGTAAATTGCTAAAAAAAATAGCGCAGCATAAAACGTTTTTGTAGTTACCTATGTTGTTATCAGAAATGTGACACTGGTGCGATGTGATAAATCATCGTGCATACCCAAAAGAATTTACTAACTAACCAGTGGTTCTCAAACAACAAGCGTTGATCTGATAGAAATAGGTCGGTTTTTAACTTTTGTTCTACAGCTTTATTACTTGGGTAATCAATTATACTATTGATAGGAAACCTACAGTATAAATTAATGCATGCAATTTAATTACACCCTGTGCTATACTAATACAGGGAATTCGTATGATTACAAATATTAATTTGTAAAGAATATCCAAAGCATTCAGGCAACAACGCAATTCTAAGTAAAGACTTCGAAGAAGCTGGACCTTTTAAAGTTAAGAACTAGCTAAAGTTAGTTGCTGATTTCATGCTGAAGTATAAATGCTGATTTTATAAAACAATTAGCTGAGTTGAAATAGAAAATCCGAATCCATAAATAAACTATATATGTTTAAACAAATAAACGATACAATTAAAAACACTGTTACGTGATAATTTCGTAGCACCCTGTATAGCTATGCTTTTGTATTAAGTTGTATAGCGTTTAGGGATTTTTGCATTTTCTCTCCTTGTAGTTGCCATTTTGTTGTGGAACTAATTTCCTTTTTTTTGATAAGAGATTGTCACTTTTTGGTTTGATCCGCTCGTGAAGCTAGAAGTTCCTTGAAGAACCTTTTCGTGGACATCGCCGTCTAATTAATCTTTTCCTTTATGTTTAGTTATGGGAATTGCCTTAGTGCAGATTTGATGATTGATTGTGGCGTTAGTTTTCCGATTTAGTTTATTGGAAGCCGTTTATGGTATGTATTTCCACTTGTTCTTTTGAGGTTATGGAAGCACACCTTTTCGTAAGTTTATCGATTAACTTTTCTATCATTCAGTCTCTTATACTTAATTCTTTCGATAGGTTTTTATGTATAATCGTCGTTATATGCAGGCGATATAAATCTCACTTAAGGTCAACTTCCATCGAAGGTATTTATAGAGTGTTGTGATGGTCATTCTGTTAATTTGATTTATTTGTTACAGACCTTTTATTTATCTCTCTAAGTTTGGGTTTATCCTTTACTCATTTTATTACTTGCCGTATAACAAGTATACATTGGATATTTGGGTTGTTACAAGACCATTACGCAGACCTACCTGGTTGCTGTTGTCGGGATCACGTTACGTTCGAGCTTTGGTGACGTTCCTCTTCAGCTCTAAGAACAGACACCGTATCGTGAGTTGATTATAATATAGCAACTGGTTACAACAACAGTAACGTTTGACAACTCTTTATTGTATAAAAAACATTTATGTATATTTGTATATTATGATTTTGTGTTAAATGGTTTTTCACCAGTGTGCGTGTAGCACTCATTTCTAGATATCTGCTTCATATTTATAATTCTATCACATACCATTTATTGTATGATATTGTTAAGAATATTTGCGAGTGTGTACGTATGTCTTTGCTCCGTAATAGATGAATAGCTCACTACTGGAGCTGATGATTGCGCAATCTGATTGGTACCTGTAGTCGCGTTAAATTTTACCGTGCCCTTTGCTTATTGCTTTTGTGACTTTAAATCAACTTTAGAGTAAGTAATCGCGCTCGCATTAATCTCTTTTTCCCTTGCAATTTGTGTATAGCATTCAATAACCACTACTCAATTTTTGCCAAGGTTATTTCACATTAAATAATTTGCCCTACTTGATAATTTGAATTAATTAATTAATAATAAAGCACTGTATATAACTTAGTTGAAGATTTATTATTTATATGTGTGGTATCTGGAGTTTATATTTTCAGCTATCAAGGAGTCATTATTGGGGAAAATCGACCACATTGGTAGTAGTCGCAAGTGTGTTGTTCTTTTCAGATTTTGTCGGTCAATACTGTAGCTATCTTAGACGATTCTTGGCGCCCATTACAGAAGACCTTTAGTGAGACCCACGACCTCCCACTAGTTAGCTGGCAGCCGACAGATTTAACTGCGGTTAAAGTTTGTTACCGTTTCCCAATAAGCAGTCCCCATTTTGTTGGTAACAACACTCATTAGTTAATTTTAAACATTCCGTTGTATCTGATCGAACGACTTAGTTTTCCTGGGTAAGAAATCGCTGTCTTGTTTGGGATACAATGGGGTAATTCCATTTCAAATAAACAAAATAATTAGTACTTCTTTTTTATCATAAAGTTAATTTTAGTTCCTCCTACAAACGTTTAGTTTTAGTGCTTACGGTAGAAACATTGAAGAAGTATTTGTAGTGAATTCGAAGAAAACATTACTTTAGATTTATCAATCGACGTGATAGCGTCGCCGGCCAAATAGTATCTGTCGCATATTGCTGAATAGTTAATAATAGGTGTGCTAATGGTAGGAAGCAGTGGCGTACGGTGAGAATTTAGGCTAGGGAAGCAACCACGATTTTAATTTTAATATACCTAGGTACAGGCGCGGATTCACGGGGGAAGATGGGGGAAATCCCCCCCTCAAATTTAGAAATAGGTATACATAGAATAGAAACAAATAATGTTTGTTTAATTATTATTTATTAAAACAATTATGTTTCAAAAATTTCCCCTTCAAAATAATTCTCTAGATCAGTCCCTGCTAGGTACAATAAAAAAACAGTGTTATAATTATTAAGCTTAAGATTTTTTCAAAGAAGAACTTTTACATTTTATACTCATGGAATTTATTGATTAGTTTTTCTTTAATTTCACGCCTACACTACGGGGGAACCAACAGCTAAGGTCATCTGTCCCCCATCTAACATGCAACACGAATAGACACCCATAGTTGAGGTGGCGGAATTTTCCAATTAGAAAAATCCCGTCGCCTCAAGTGGGGATTCGCACCCACGGTCCTTGGAACACGAGTGATGCACTGACACCACTCGTCCACCGCCGGCCCTTTGTTGACTATTATTCTTCATTTTAAAAAACTACTACTATGTACAGTTTGCGCAACATAAATTGGCGAGAGCTTTGGTTGCGCACTGGCATGAACCGAGTGAGATTTAAGCAGTGGCGGAGCAGACTGCGTTCATTTTCTTAAAAATATGAGTTAGGAAATAGTCCCACAAGAATGACCGGATCTCGACAATAAACAAATAAATATACAGTAATGTATAATTTGCGCAAGCGAGTCAAATACTGTGCTACACTGCCCCCCTCTTCAAGTCTGTTCTGTCCCAGAACAGGTTTTATGCTCTGGTTCCTGTAGAACGGGTCATGACGATATCGACAGTCTTCACCTCGACTACACGTTCCATTGCAGTAGAAGTAACAGTCTACACTCTTCGTTGGCTTTAATGCGGGCTGTGGGTCAAAACTGCAGACGAAGATCTGACGTCCGTACCTCTAAAGACGACTTCCAGCATGTTTCTAACGATTCTCCAATCCAGCTGGTCCCGCCCACAGCCGAGTTTGGGAACTGCCAATTTGTTAATTCCCCTGGTAAGCAACTCGATCCTCAAATTCCATAATGCCCTCCACAAGTCGGCGTAACTCGGTTTCTGGTAGTAAAACTGCTTGGTTACCAAGTAGTAAATGGATCGGTCATGATCAGGCAAGCGTAAGGATTTACCAACAGAGGGATTTTGTTCTCGAAGTTCATTCAGCCGTCCAAATTTATTTCTAAACACTACTGCGATCCCCCTGGACATACGGAGATCCTCGGAGACACAGTGGGCAATGGAATAATCGCCAGGGACCCGGAAGAGGTCTTGTTGCATCTCAGTCGTGACTCCGAATCGCGCTTTTCTAGTTCCAGAAAACGCAGCCATAAATTTTCTCAAGGTTGGCTGATCATCTTCAGGCCTTACGGTATTGATAGCCACCTCAGCCTCATCTTCCTGATCCGGGACTGCGTCATTATTTCCCTCATAGGGCGCTAGACGATTGGAGTGTACCACCTTTGGTTTCCCTCTTGGCAATTTCTGGATGCGATAAATCAAGTCATTTATTCGTTTCTTCACCTGGTATGGGCCCTCCCAATTCCGCTGTAACTTTGGAGAATAGCCACGACGTCTTTGCGGGTTGTATAACCAGACAAGCTCTCCAGCTTGAAACCCTCCTTCTTGGGCTCTCACATCGTACGTAGCCTTCATCCGGTCACTCGAGATTCGACTATTGTTTCGGGTTCGGTCGTGAATATTCTCCAACTTCTTCTTTAAGTTGATGACGTAATCATTCCCGGTCTACCTCCCGGTACCTCCTGCTCTATAGGTGGAGACCCAAATTCCAGATCACACGGTAACCGTAACTCGCGTCCAAACATCACAGACGCTGGTGACTGACCGGTTGTTTCGTGGACCGATGCACGATAAGCCATCAGGAACAGATGCAGGTATTGGTCCCAGTCTCGTTGATGATCGGAGACGACCTTGGCCAAATATTTGCCCATTGTCCGATTCATGCGTTCTACCATTCCATCGGACTGCGGATGTAACGGTGTGGTCCGAGTCTTGCGAATGCCCAACAATCGACAGACTTCTCCAAATAGTACAGACTCAAAGTTGCGGCCTTGATCCGAATGCAGCTCCATGGGCACTCCGAAGCGACTGAAAAACTCTTTGACTAGTACGTCAGCAACAGTCGCAGCTTCCTGGTTTGGTAGGGTATATGCTTCTGGCCATTTGGTAAAGTAGTCCATTGCCACTAATATGTATTTATTCCCATCGTCGGTTTCGGGAAATGGTCCGGCAATATCTATAGCTATTCTTTCCAGAGGACTACCCACATTGTACTGCCTCATAGGTGCTCTTCGTTTCCCAAGGGTCCGTTACCAGTGGCACATAGTTCACATTTCCGGCACCACTCCTTCACGTCTTCTTTACAGTTGACCCAATAAAAACGCTCCCTAACTTTCTCCAAAGTCTTTTTCACACCGAAGTGTCCTCCTGAGGCACCGTCATGGAGATGTCGCAACACTGTAACCACTCGGCTTCTTGGAACCACGAACTGAGACCTAATGGTGGTGCCATCTTCACTCTCCAGTACTCGCTTCTGGAGATCGTCTTCCACCTTCAAGGACTCCCATTGGGCCCAATATGCTTTGAGCGTTCTGTTGAAAAGGCTGACGGCCTCCCAGGCAGGCCTTTCTCCCACGCGCTTCCATTCCAGTACCATTTTTAGTTCGGGATCAGCCTTCTGCTGTCGTTGCAATTCTTCCGGCAACCAATTGTCGTTGACGATGGTAGTTCTTAATACTTGGCAAACCCTCTCTTCCAAGCGAGAGCAATGACGGCAATCCGTTGGACAGGGTCTTCTTGAAAGAGCATCGGCATTTCGATGACTAGTGCCCGCTCGATGTTCTGTGTCAAAGTCGTATCCTTGTAATCGCTCGATCCACCTTGCGACCTGGCCTTCAGGATTACGGAATTGTAGAATCCATTTCAACGCTGCATGGTCCGTCCTCAATAAAAACTTCCGTCCGTACAAGTATTTGTAGAAGTGCTCAACGGACTTCACGACGGCCAATAGTTCTTTTCTGGTCACACAATAATTCCTTTCGGCTTTCGACAAAACCTTACTAAAATAGCCGATGACCTTTTCTTGTCCATCCTGTATCTGAGAAAGTACACCCCCAATGGCCAAATTACTTGCATCTGTGTCAAGTATGAATTTCCCTTCTGTCCGTGGATAGCTCAATATTGGTGCTGTTGTCAGGGCACGCTTCAACTGTTGGAAAGCTGTTTCACACTCTCCGCTCCAAACATACTCGCGCCCATCTTCAGCTAACCTTGTCAGAGGTTTCGCTATATTGGCAAACCCAGGAACGAAACGCCTGTAGTAGGTACATAACCCAAGAAAACTACGAACTTGGTGTTTATCTTTCGGTGTTGGCCACTCTTGAACTGCACGAATCTTATCGGGGTCGGCTGCCACTCCATTTTGTGATACGACGTGCCCGAGATATTTCACTTCCTTTCTGAATATGTGGCACTTTTTCGGACTCAGTTTCAGATTGGCTCCACGTAGTCTTCGGAACACTTCCTCTAGATTTTTCAAATGTTAGTTGAATGATTTTCCGACTACAATCACATCATCTAGGTATACCAGGCAGGTCTTCCACGACAGCCCTTTCAGGATGGTCTCCATTAGACGCTCAAAGGTGGCCGGAGCGTTACATAGACCGAAAGGCATAACTGTAAACTGCCATAGTCCGGAACCAATAGTGAACGCGGTCTTCTCCCGGTCTTCAGGTTCCATTTCAACTTGCCAATAACCACTCTTCAAGTCCAAAGTCGAAAACCATCGTGAACCAGACAGGGTATCTAACGTGTCGTCGATGCGTGGTAAGGGATAGCTGTCTTTCTTGGTCACGTTATTGAGCTGCCGATAGTCCACACAAAATCTCGTTGACCCGTCCTTCTTACTGACCAGGACCACCGGTGATGCCCATGGACTGTTGGATGGCTCGATGACCCCTTGTTCTTCCATATCAGTAATAATCTTTTCGGCTTCTGCTCGCCTTGCTAGAGGTAGACGCCTCGGCTGCTGACGGACAGGCATAGAGTTGCCTGTATTGATTTTATGTTTTACTATATTTGTTCGTCCCTTCTGGCTATCGTCAAGAGCGAAAATATCTTGGTATCGGTGAACCAAACCCTGTACCTCTTTCACCTCCGTTCTGTTAAGGTCTTCGCACGAACTGGTAACCATACCCACTAATTTTCCACCATGGTCTTTGGGCGCTGGTTTTGGAACATCGGCCATACACCTGGCTACTCGGAATACTGGCACACACTGTCCGACAAGGGTACTCTTCTTCAATGTCACCGGATCCACATTAACGTTCATAAGCCTCACCGGTACTGTCTCTCCAACCTTGATCAGCGCTTTTCCCACCAGTATGCCACTATGGATCTTCTTATCACAAACAGGCTCCATCATTCGCACACATCCTACCCGAAGATCTCCATCCAAACCTGCCTCGACAATCATCTCGCTTTGACCCGGCAATATCACATCTTCTGTCAGCAAAACCCTTACGACAGGATCTTCTCGTGGGTGCAACGGAAGTTCTTCGTTACCAACCTTCAAAACACCCTCCTTCAAGTCCAATGTAAAACCAAATTTTCTCAGGAGGTCCATTCCCAAGATGAATTCGTCAATGATGTCGGCTACCAGCACCTCATGATCACGTTCTTCACTTCCAATGCCAATCTTCATCTTCACCACTCCGCGTGTTGGTATCACTTCACCTGTTGCTGTACGGAGTTGAGTAGTTGTCTGTAACAGCTTCATACTTGTTCGTAGAACATTAGGGCGTATGATGGATTTTGTCGCCCCCGTATCAATAAGTAGTGAAATAGTTCGATTAGCAATTTCTCCATCTACGAACAAACTACTGGTACTATTCTTTGATGTTACGGCATGAATGGTGATCTTCGGGGCATCTCTACTCAAGGTCAACGTTCGCCCCCTCTCGTCAACCTTCTTTAGTTTTCCGACTGCTGAACCTGTTTTGGGTTTAGGGCAACGACGTCGTATGTGACCTTGTTCGCCGCAATTCCAACAACGAGGCCCTCGAACTTCTTGATGATTCTTCCTTCGGCTTTCTTCCTTCGGAAGAACTCTCAATACTAACTCCTCTAGGTGATCGTTGGAACCTTCTTCTTCTTCCACAACGGCCCGAACACGCCCGTGACCTCGGGACGCTTGTTTTGCAGCTACAAATTCTAAGGCATCAGCAAGCGCATCATCAGTTGTTCTTGGTCGTGCCAGCCTCAATGATTGTTGTGTTTCTCCGTCTCTTAACCCATCAATGAAGGTCTGCACAGCGAGTTGTCCCAGAAATGAATCGGGTGCCGTAGGGTACGCCAATCGGACAAGCCGCGCAACATCGGCTTCAAACTCCTGAAGGCTTTCTCCATTCTTCTGGACACGATTCTTTACTTGCGCGTGATAAACCTGTTGTAGATGCGCGTCTCCATATCTCATCTCCAATCTAGACACTAACAATTGGTAATCATTTTCCTGTCCTGCTGGGATTGTTTGCTGGACGTTCAACGCGTCTCCACGCAAAGCCACAGTTAAACAAACGGCCTTTTCCTTGCCTGTCCATCCGTTGGCCCCAGCGGCCGCCTCAAATTGTTTGTAGTAGGTGGACCAAGGTATCTTTCCATCGAACGTGGGTGGTTTTACTTTTATCCCTACGGCAGGAACCTTTTCTTCTTTAAATTGTTTCTTTACTTCATTAAATGGCCACTCAGAAGTTGAGGGAAACCGTAGTTGCCTCATTCTATCTTCCAGCATTTCGGTCATATCGTCTTTCTTAGTTGTTGGTGGTAATTGCATTTGGGATATTTTCTCTTCTACCATCTTTATTACCCTATCATGTTCCGCCAATCTACCTTCCAACAGCCCTAACGCGCTGGCATTCTCAAAAAATTCTTCGAAAACTTTATCTTCCAACGCTTTGACATTTTCCAGCAATTCTCCTTTAAGCCTTCTAGAACTTTCTTCAGACTTTTCTAATAATTCTGCAAACCTTCTAGAATTCTCTTCGTGTTTTTCCAGTAATTCTTCTTTAAGCATTCTAGTATTTTCAAAAACTTTTTCTTCCAGTGCTTTAGTATTTTCAAGTAATTCTTCTTTAAGCATTTTAGAATTTTCTTCGGACTTCCTAGAATTTTCCAATAGTTCATCTTTTAACATTCTAGAATTCTCTTCCATTTTACTTAATAACAAATTAGTATCAATTGCGGGTCCAGGTATTTCGAAGAGGAAACTTTCAGGGTCTGCTTGCTGTTCCAAAAGCCATTCTCTTAGCCGATTTATTAACACACTTTTAAGGCCCGTTGTGTCTAAATCTCGTTCTTCAAGTTCGTGTTTTAAGTCTATTACTTTGAGATCTTTTAACAATTTCATCACCATTTTAATTGTTTGTTGAAATTATTTTTAACACTAAAAATTGATTCTCACAGCACTTTATTTAATTATTACGCGATTTTATTTATTTCAAAACCTCACACCTGTAACACCACTGTAACGTTCTTTTTAAAATAATAACACAAGTGCCGTTTAAATCGTCTATTAATAATTAATATTTATTTACAAACACTAATGAATACACTATAAATTAACGCTATGATTATAAACCACTAAAACTATTATGAATTTCTAATACAACATTTATCTTTACATTTACTATTTATTTCGTGATACTCATTTAACTACTCGCTGTTGACTGACTCTCTTTTAGTCGAAGGCGAAGTCGATTTTATACCCTCATATAATCGTACCAGAAGCCGCTGGAACCTACTATGTATTTCTGGAAGGCGCTAGATAAACCGCGTCTGGTTTACATGCTTAGTGCGATGCGTCATTCTCTCGAATGCTGTAGAATATTCCATTTGTTGTGTGAAGAAGAGGTTCTTTCTTTTTCTCTCTTGTTACACTATTTAGGTACAATATAAAATACAGTGTTATAATTATTAAAGCTTAAAAGTTTTTCAAAGAAGTTTTTCAACTTCTACACTTTATATTTATGGAATTTGTTGACTATTATTCTTTATTTTGAAAAAGTACTAGGAGTACTATTTATTTATAATGCAACTCGATTTTCGGGTCATTTTTTAGCAAAATATCTGGTGCAGGTTTTAATATTTGTTGTTAAATGTTAGAGTTCTGGTTTTGATCTGCATTTTTCAACAATTTCTAATAATTGGTCGTTTTTTTTAACTATATTTGTTGAATTGTTGATTCTCTGTCAATTTCTGTAATACTTATAAAATAACCACTACTTCAGTCCATCAATACTTATTTCCTTCTACCTTGGATTTTTACAAATGATAACATTCTCACAAAATAACTATTCCTTCCTTGCTCGTCTAACCATCTTATTGTTCAAACAATAAAAACAGATATGAAAAAATTTAAATAATAATATTACAACATAGTACAATAATGAGCCGTCTATGGTACGTACTATTGTTAATTCTTAATGTTTATTGTTTTTTGTTTTTGTGATTTACATATAAAATTTTATAATAAATTTTTAAATTTGTTTTTAGACGAAATAAATTTGATAAAGAGGGAAGTCCACCCTCAAAACTTCATTTTAATATAAGAATTCTTCTCCTTTCATTTATGAACTTAAGAACCAAAGAAAAAAATGAAAAAGCTGAATTTGCCGTCATGACGATAATGCAATTTACAGAGCAAACTAAATATAATTATTTGTCTTTAAAAAAGTTCCAGTTATATAAATTGAAATAATAAAATGTTTCAAAATACAATCTCATTCACAGATTTACATTACTTAAGTAACATTGACATAATAATAAACATTTGGGCACGGAGCACACTAAAAATAACGATCTTACACGATGTCAACCGTATGACCGCGCTCGCTAACGATGGCATGAACTCGGCGAAGAGAAGAGCAGTAAGCAACAAAATCAGTGCTTATATGCAGTGTATGTAACACATTTGAATCGGTATTACCTTTCCGCGCAAGTTTAATGACTCTAATTTAAAATAGTACTCTAAATAATTATACTTTTTGCTGTACGGAATTGATATTGAACTTTAAATTGATTAAATATTACAAATTTAAATAAACGGTAACCATAATTTTATAAAATATTTTTGTTGGCATTGGTTTTTATTTTTAATAAATTCTTAAGGGAAGCATTGCTTCCATTGGTTCAACCAACGTCAAAGAGATTACAAGTGAGTTTTAACAGGACACCTATTTTTGAAATTATGCTTTTGCCTTGTTAAATTATCGTGGCGTACACTGGCAACCATCATGCAGTTGCAAAATGTTGCCCGAAGAAAAACTAGAACGTTGAAATGATCTTTATTAGTATGTTGAACTGTGAATTAATTAAAATCATTCACAAAACTTATATGTATACCTTACATATAGCGGTAAAATATTTGGACGACAATGGCAAAATAGACAAAGGAAAGAAAAAAAATCTGACGCCTTGTTAAAAAATATTTTTACAATAACGAGCTTGATCCAGTAAGATAAAGACATAATATTTTGCATTCACGAGATATGAGCACAAAAAGTTCAAGGCAAACTGCCGCCTTTTAATAATTGGAATTGTTTATAGTAGCAATGTAGTTTCTTGGGAATTGTAGAGTTTAATGAATGCTTGTAATTATTATTAAATTATATGCGCTTAGATAAAAAAACAACCTTGAAGTACCGAATTAGTTCGTACGTCTTAAAAAAGGCAAATGGAAGTTTCAATCAAACCTGTTCGTTCAATATGTGGTATGTAAATATATATGTATGTATATGGTATTAATGACTATCAGTGGTAATGTGTGAACTCGAAGTCATATCTTTGATGTGCAATTGCATTTGAAAAAAAATACAAGTATGTATACTTTACTACCTAATTTTATATTTTTTTGTCTCTAAATAACTTTAATTTTAATGCGAAAAGAATAAATGTATCATTCATGTGAAAAGGGTACTGTTCTATGATTCTAGTTTGAGAAAAATGATTTGTGAATGCCAAAAATCCCATTTTTAGGTAATTGCAGATTACTATTATAACATTTATAAATGTTACAAGTTTTTTTTATATGATTGGATGGGTAGTGGCGACACTATTGGAAGTAGGTATGTCTAATTTTCCTTTCCGGGAATTGGCCAACTTTCTCCACCAAGGTCTTCTATTCCTTCTCTGTCTTAATACTCTTCCTACCTGTAATCGTACAATTTTGTGCATTGCATTCTCAATGTGCATCAATGTCCTCTCTTCGCCTTTGACTTTTCAGTTATTTTAACCTCTATCTTCTACTCAGGCATGACCTATATTTTGGTTGTTGGAGAATCTTGACTGCATTTTATTAGTGGTTGGTCCGTCAATGTATAGTTTCCGTTTCCCTCCCAATTAATTTCTGCTTCGTATTCACACTCCATGTGTTAAAAGAGTTTTGAAAGTAAGATGAAGTTTAATGTAGTGGTACGCCAATAAAGGGTTTTATATTCATTGTTTATTTTTAGGCATAGTTTCCTTTTGTGAAAAGTTCTATCCTGCAGTTATAGTATATATTTGAATAGCACCTTTTAAATAAAGGGTAACATTTCTAACTATTGAAATCAAGAACCTATTGCTTAATCTTCATTTATGTGCTCTTATCTTGATGTATTAATACAGAAGAATATTTATTGAAGCCCTCTTTTCTCACTTTATGATGAATTTGAATTAATCTATAGACCAGTGATGGTGAACCTTTTTGAGAAGTGGGTCAAATTTTGTTCATTATTTTTTTAATACTAGCCCGTGGGTCACTAAGTCAGAGATGTCACTTGGAAGGGGGGGAGACCTGTCAGTTGACCCTTTTTTTGGTTTTCACTTTTAAAATTCTCTAAAAAGGTTTACGTTTCCTTTTTGTTTTACAACTTTTATTTTTACAAGTGAAGAGTAAAAAAAGGGCAAAAAAATTATTATGACATTAAAACTTTCAAAACATACAGGATTGGCCTACTACAATATTAGATAACATTATATGTATCTCTTTCTTTCATACTAAGTATGCACTTTGTTCGCTTCAACTCACATCTGTTATATATATATATAATTTTGGCCCCATCGGTATATTCAGCGTGTATTACATATAATGGGTTTTGGCTTAATGGGTAACATATGAATAAAGGTAGAAGGCAAAAATGGATAAAAGTCCATCTCAAAAATAAGTTTTCACTAAAAATTGTTGGGCACCCGAAAAATTAAGCAAACTGAAAGCGGCCCTGGGTGTGGTGAAGCTATTATCTCTATGCTGATCATTAATTTAGTTTATTTCAAACAAAACTATGTTTACTATTTAAACTGTTTATAGGTAGTAATAAGTACATAAATGTGTCAGCAAGTAGACTAGACAATGACCGCACTTAATAAATAGGTTTTTTTGGTTATTATTACAACTACTATATTTCGGTATTAGGTTGCAAATCGTCATTAATGATAATGAATTTGAATTGTATTTAATCTCGGACATCGTTAGAAATAATAAGTAAATCGGTAGTTTATCAAAATCAGTTAACAGTTAAAGTTGCTGTAAAACAAAATATTAAAAACATGACATGTCCTTATCCCGAAATTATTCATTTGCATAGCTGCAACTAAACTACTAAGAACATACAAAATTGTTTATTTTAGAAATAACAATAGTATGCTAATGGTAAAATACGATGATTTCTAGCAATTAAAACAGCACATATGACGCAATAATTAATTCATTCAGATGCAAAAACACTCCAGCTTTCACTAAATTCTAAAAACTTTATTTTCTTAACAATAAATAATACGTCACAAACCCAAATTGACTGCAATACAGAGGGTTAGTTAAAATACTTACCATATTTTTTATATTTTTAAAACGAAAATTAAAAATATGTTCAAACAGTTCTTGTTTCACTTTGCAAATAGACTTTTACAGTTTTACATGAATTATATGAAAGACTACCACATTGAAAAGAACTTTAGTTGTATTTTAAATATTAAGCAAAATGCCTATTACGAATTCGCAGAAGGGAGTACCGCATCTCTTTGAAGTGTGTCGTGATCTGTTTATCGAATTACCCATTTTCAGAAATTATTGCCATCTGGATTTGTATAAAAGTTCCTTAAATGTGTTCTTACATTTCTAACCTACCTTGAAAACGTTGGGAATATGACACCACTTGTATAAGGATTAATTACACCAAGTTATTGCAAGTTAATGGATTGACCTAAATAAAATATTTTGAGTAGATAAATGCGGTAAAAGGGGAATTAATTATGTGAGTATGTATGTTCGAAATAATCCATATGTTATAAAATGACAATAAAACCAACATAACAATATGTAATTACTAATTACCGTTAGGTGTAAAAAATAAATGCCATGTTTTTTTGCAACATCTATTTTAATGTCAACACAAATGCATATTTAAAGTTTTTGCATGCGATCATATTTCTAAAAAGTATTTACTCAGTAAACGTCTGACCAAATTTGTTACGTTAAAGCATGCAGACAGCCATAAATTAGGTTTTTTATGTGACTGACAACAAGTTTAAATAGACAGGTACATCTAAAAGGGTATCACATTTTTAATATAAATTTGTACAAATTAAGGCAGGTTAGTGTTACAGGGCCGGACTCGAAATTTAATAAAACTTTAAAATTGATTTTCTCGAAAACTATTCGTTTGAAGAACAAACTTTATAAGGAAACTTTTTTGTTTATTGTTTCCAGCCTTATTTATTTATTTCATGATTTATAAGGAAAATTTGCTCTACTATATTCCACCTATCTACCATTCTGCCAACACCCTTCAATTAATATACACCCTGTATACATTTTCGATTGTCCTCTCTTTTATGATATAAAAAATAAGTTTATAAAAATCAACGAGTGGGTCATTTAAAAAGCCTTCGTGGGTCAGTGTCTGACCCGCGGGTCATAGGTTCGCCACCGCTGCTATAGACTAAGGACCCTATCGTAAAACCTGGATGATCTTAGGGTGGTATCTACCTGTTCTCGGAGCTATCGAATGTGTTGATACTTATTAGACATTTTGTTGAAGGTTGACTGTAAGTAGATGAAATAATTTGGAGGTGGCTCGTTTAGTTATTCACGATTTAATTCGGTTAAAGTTATCTTTTTTTTAAGTAGTTAATCAAAGTAAGTAATATAAACTTAACATATTTAACCTTCAGCAAAGAACTCAATTCAGTTTTTTTTTCTAATTTATATTCATAAATGGTAATTCAGATATTTAAAGCCAATTAAATTTGTTATCGATTGTGAGCCGACTTACTAAAGTTGATATCTTATAGTATTTAGTTACGTATAGTTGTATTATTTATAACTACTAAACTATACAGTTTATTGATCATATGGTATATACATATTACACAATGATACATATTTGTATTTTTTTTTAATTTTAGAGGTTCCAGCTTTTATTTGGTGTGAGTTAATTAATAATACGTATATTTTAATAGATCTTGGCGACTTCTAAATTTGCTTGTTCTGTGCTTTAATAAGATTTATACTTATTATATTAGTACAGTGAGATCAAGATTGATTGTTCTGATCCTACACTACTTTCCATCACCTTGATATCAATATTTACATCCAATTTATAAATAAAACTAGTGATATAAAGAATTCTGGGGAATTTATTAGATGTCCCTAGATGTCAATCTGTCAAAATTGTTTTTGTTGTTAACTCATTGCCGTGCGTTGTTAATTCCGTTTATTTCTTTGTTCTTTTCGTTGTTTAATTATTTCTATACATAAAAGTCTTTTTCAAGACTACCACTGAAGGATTATATTGAGTGCAAGGTAAATAAAAAATATTTTTATTGTTGTTATAAAGTCATTTTATGTAGAAATTGTGAAATTACAGGTCAATAACCTCTATCAAAATGCCCTTTTCTCTTGAACAAGAGAAATTTATTATAGAAGCTTATTTTCGCAACGGTGAACGAGATGGTAATGCAGAATGGAAATATTCTCCAACGCTTTGTGCAAAAGAATGGATAAATCGCTTCCCTGATATGGAAATTGATGAAGAAACTTTAATTCGACATATACACCGGATTGTGCACCGTTTTCGTGAAACAGGGAGTGTTAGTAAGGGGAAGTCAAGTGGTCGTGGTACTGTACTTACGGAAGATGTTGCAGATGTGCGTACTCGTGTAGAACGTAGTCCAAACAAACCATTACGCCAACTTGCTCAACAAACAGGTAATCGTAACAGTTATATGAAAATTACTTTGAAATATTAAATGAAAATTATTGTAGGTTTATCATATGGTACAGCTCACAAGGCAGTAAAGAAAATACTACATTTCCATCCATATAAAGTTACTGTCGTGCAAGAGTTACTTCCCCCTGATTATGAAAGACGAATTCAATATTGTAACTGGTTTAATGCAAATCTTCGCAATGATGATTTATTGGATCTCACATTCTTTTCCGATGAATCGTGGTTTAATTTGTCCGGATACATTAAGGAGGATACAGCGAAATGTAAAAATGTAGAGAATGACGTGAAATTTAAACCTCGAGTTCTTTGACACTTATTCTATTCGGTAGCTTTTTTTTATAATTTTCTTGTGTACCATTACCGAGAAAAATGGAAAATAAAATCCAGAATTTAACATGGGCTCTTATGGAGACCGTCTAACCTTTAGCAGTTTTCACTAAAAATTCTGATGAAGAAATGTAGAGAATCTGATAAAAAACTAAAATGACATACTTTCATAGTAGATATGCTAAGAGAGTTCGAGCGCAAAATCCCATGTATTTTCTTATGGAGGTCCGTTTCGCGTTTCAAGGTCATCCGCGAAATTCGAGGTTCATTTGCATATCATTAGCGGGGTCATTAGCGGATCATTTGCATATCATTCGCGGTGTTATGTATGTATCATTAACGGTATTATTTGCATATCTAATTAATTTAATTCGCGGGGTCATTAGCGGATCATTTTTTATATCTCGCGGGGTCATCTGCATATCTCATCTCTCTCTCCTCATTTCCAACTTGTCATCATTTCCCGCTGAAAGATTTGAATTCCTAGCGCTGCTAATGCCATCTATCGGTGACGTCATATGATCGGTATAGTAGATTTCTATACGCCTGTAGATAGGCAACCCGCTATACTTTTTTTTTTACAAAACCAATGGAGCCAACAGGGTTTGAACCGGGGACCGCTCGAATGGTAGCCAGCCAATGCATCCACTACACCAACGAGGTAATCTATTAAAGCACTGTAAACTGGTTATAAAAAAAATTGTTGACTAGCGACCACGTACTCATAATATAATACAATTAATTTTAGGTATAAATCTAAACGTGATACATTATTATTACTAAATTAATTTATTAAAATAAAAATAACTCAGAACTAAATTATTAATATCAAGAAATTTATTTAAAAAAAACATTTCAATTCTAAACGTAACTGCTTTCAAATAAATACAAAATAAACAAAACGCGCTTAAATAAATGCGAATCATTATACGTGTTTTAGTTATAAGTTTAAGCGATAACAAAATGATTGGAATTTGTTATTATGTAATTATGCAAGTTAAAAATTCAATTAAAGAATCATTAGATCTTTTACAGCCAAATATGTTTCAATCTTGATCTCAATGCCTAAGACTTTCATTAATTAAACTTTTACTGACGTTTTGTAAAATTGTATATAAAAAAATTGTTGACTAGCGACCACGTACTCATAACATAATACATGTTAGTAATTTCATATTATCAGATATGATATCCATTATCTCAACAAAATCATTAGCAAAGATGTGTTTTAGTTATAAGTTTAATCGATAACAAAATGATTGTAATTTCTTATTGTCCATACATATATCAGGGTTAGATTTAATAATTCGATATACATTTCACCATTCAAATATAAATTTCATAACAAAAGAATTAGCTTTTCTTGGAAGCGAATTTAAAAAAAAAACAAACATGTAAAAGACAATTTTAAAATATCAATATTTGAAATTCTGATTTCTTGTCTAACAGGGTGGACTCAACCATTTTTTTTTTTTGTTTCAAGACTGTTTCTAGCCTAAGGATGTATAGCCCCAGGGTTAATTAATTGAGTTTGACCTGTAGAGCATTATACCTAAAATAAGATACAATATATTTAAAGCAATTTAAAACATTCGATTACACAATAAACAGAATTTGTTTGCTAAAGAATCAGTGCAAAACATTCAATTTCATCATCGCTGTCACTGTCGTAATTGACTTGATATTTTACAGTAGACATCTTTCATTTCCCACCATTAGATTTGAATTCCTAATGCCTCAACTGCCATCTATCGGTAACGTCCTGTGATCGGTATAGTAGACTTCTATACGCCTGTAGATAGGCAACCTGTTACACTTTTTTATAAAAATCAATTTTGGAGTAACCAGGGTTCGAACGCTCAACCATCTGATTAGAACTCCATAGCTTAGCCCCGAGACTACGGAGCTTGTCTTTTAAATTACTGCATACGAGTTATTTATAAAAATGCTTTCACGTATATTTGATTAAAACCAATTTATTTAAAAATAATTCCCAGAAAATATTTATAAATATTGTACATTAATAATATTAAATCTTTAGGATTCAAAAATTATAAGCCAATTATGATTATCATCATGAGTCATTGAGATGAGACAATTATTAATCTTATATGAGCCAATCGTGAAGAAACTCAAGAAATTTTTCTTGATACATCTTAAATATAACAATTTGAAAACTATATACAGATATTATTACTACATGAGGCCCGTAACATCAATGTGATAAAATAAAAATAAATTGCACTATTGCGGACCCGGTACTAAATTATCTAAAAGATTACATATGTACAACTAAGTTAAAATCTCATAAAATAAATACACAAATTAAAACTAAATCTTATTTACATAAAAATTAATAGATGTTATGCAAACACCTGGCATATATTTAATATTTTTAATTTCTGTATAGCATTTTTCGAATGCTACACAGAAATTATTTAGTTGGATGCTGCTTGGTGACGTGACGTATCTTCGGTTATCGATTAGAATACCACCCCCAGGGAGTTCTATCTCTTCCTCGTATGAAATAATTGCACCTACTTCATAATTAGTACTGCTACTACACCTGTTAATTACTTCTTTAAATTTTAGAGTTAATTCCATTTTATCTAATAGAGCAGTATCACTTTGTGCAAAACATTCAATTTCATCATCGCTGTCACTGTCGTAATTGACTTGATATTTTACAGTAGACATCTTTCAAACTGTTTTGAAGAACTGATAATATTAAAAAAAAAATGATTGATTTTATATAGTATTTTTCAGGAAAACCTTCTTCAGAAAAACCTAATAATTCTTAATTGAAATGTTTTCAAAATATGATTACATTTATTTATTTTAAATATAGTCATATACATAGTAAGGATTTTGGTTTTTCCTCTATTGTTAATGGTAATAACCGTACTGAGGTCAAGCTTTCACTAGATGAATTAAACATTTTTTTATGAGAATACAAAATACAGTGATCTTTTCATGTATCATTCGTTTCCTCGCATAACTTTTAGATTATCTGTGAGAAATTCTATTTTATTTATTTAGTACATGATATGATTTTGTTATTTTTAAACTTTCAACATATAAAATAGGTATAAATTATCATATCTAGAAAAAACTGATTTTATTATTTTTAAGAAATTTTTCTTGATACATCTTAAATATAACAATTTGAAAACTATATACAGATATTATTACTACATGAGGCCCGTAACATCAGTAGATCCGCGGCCGTACTGAGGTCAAGCTTTCACTAGATGAATTAAACATTTTTTATGAGAATACAAAATACAGTGATCTTTTCATGTATCATTCGTTTCCTCGCATAACTTTTAGATTATCTGTGAGAAATTCTATTTTATTTATTTAGTACATGATATGATTTTGTTATTTTTAAACTTTCAACATATAAAATAGGTATAAATTATCATATCTAGAAAAAACTGATTTTATTATTTTTAAGAAATTTTTCTTGATACATCTTAAATATAACAATTTGAAAACTATATACAGATATTATTACTACATGAGGCCCGTAACATCAGTAGATCCGCGGCTTTTTATATCAGTATAAAATAATTAGATATAGTTATATTTACTATCTATTCTTTTAAACAGCTGTTATACTTCTACGCTTAGATAAATGTTTACTTCAATCATTATTACTAATGTGTGAATTACGTACAAGACAATTATAAGCCAATTATGATTATTATCATGAGTCATTGAGATGAGACAATTAGTCAGTCTTATATGAGCTAATCGTGAAGAAAGTCCAATTTTTCTTAATGCATCTCAAATCACTTTGAAACAATTATTACGTATGACTAGAGTCAGTTTAAATTAATTATAAATCTAAAAAATACATTTTTAAAATTAGCATGTAACCCCGAGCTGTTAATGAAAAGCAATTAACTCGTTTATACTGTTCCCCAAATTAGATTATTAGAAAAACAACCTTTCTAATTGCTCGGAAATTAACTAAAAATGACATATAAACTGAACGGTTTTTAAAAATAAATCATTGTGAAAGAGTTTTAGGAATCATCAAGACGCTATCCTACCTTCTCGTGTAAGTGTTTTAATTTTTAATTAGCTTATATATTAAAATACTATCTCATTTACGATATGTAATATGTAAATGTTTTAGATTGACTTTATTACAAAACTTTAATATTATAGCAGTATAATCAAAATGGATATCGTGAAACTTTTCAACAGTATAGTAGAAGATAAACCAATTGTATCCACAGAGGTGTTAGAAATCAATAAGGCTTATAAGATTTTAAGTCTGAAGGACATGGACACCAGATATGGAAGATCGATTTTAGTCGAGTTAAATAATTGTAAAATATTTCTACCAAAGAGATATAGCGAAAAAGTCGATAAGACTCTTATAGACGAGATCAATAGATTAGGTAATTTTTCAGTAACTATAACATCATTCAAAACATATGGCAGACATCATCAGAAGACGCCGGTGCTTGAGATGAAACAATTAGAAAAAGGTAATTTTTTTTTAAATAATTTGATAAAAATATCTAAAAAGTATAAGACTCTAATTACATATTTTATTCTTTTACAGACTAAACAAGCAACCACCTGTAGTAGGATGAACTGGAAGTAGATGACTTTTTAATATTTTTCTATATTTATGTATATTTAAAAAATAAATAAATAAATAAACTTTTTATTGAATCGATGTTTAATTTCTTTGTTTGTAGTTGGAGGTTGAAACTTTTTTTCATCCTATATATCATGCATCTGATCTCTTTAAATTGATTTTTCTCATGTTGATTTGATAATTAATATTTAAATAACTTTTAATTTATAAACAAATCCGCAGTCAAAGGTTCAGATGAAAATAAAAAACAAATATTTTATACAAGAACTTCTATTGAAAGAAGAAGAAAATACATTTCATAGAGATATATTTCAACAGTAGATGATGAATGATAGGTAATCGCTATCTACATGGGGTAAAATTATATACAGTAAGAAGGTATATATAGAAATCGTTTACAAGGGTAGTAGATATAATGAAAAAAAGGTTAAAAATCTGTTCAAAATTACATTACTAACGCTGATCAATACCTACATATTACTATTTTTCTGTGTTTCTGTAAGAATTTATTTTCTGTTTTTAATACCGTATGTCTCATTCACCTGTTTCAAAACGTTAATGCCCAGACGCTTGTAAACAATGAAATTAAGCAACATCAACTCAATAAATTAGTTTATTTTTAAATATATATTACAAAACTTTAATATTATAGCAGTATAATCAAAATGGATATCGTGAAACTTTTCAACAGTATAGTAGAAGATAAACCAATTGTATCCACAGAGGTGTTAGAAATCAATAAGGCTTATAAGATTTTAAGTCTGAAGGACATGGACACCAGATATGGAAGATCGATTTTAGTCGAGTTAAATAATTGTAAAATATTTCTACCAAAGAGATATAGCGAAAAAGTCGATAAGACTCTTATAGACGAGATCAATAGATTAGGTAATTTTTCAGTAACTATAACATCATTCAAAACATATGGCAGACATCATCAGAAGACGCCGGTGCTTGAGATGAAACAATTAGAAAAAGGTAATTTTTTTTTTAAATAATTTGATAAAAATATCTAAAAAGTATAAGACTCTAATTACATATTTTATTCTTTTACAGACTAAACAAGCAACCACCTGTAGTAGGATGAACTGGAAGTAGATGACTTTTTAATATTTTTCTATATTTATGTATATTTAAAAAATAAATAAATAAATAAACTTTTTATTGAATCGATGTTTAATTTCTTTGTTTGTAGTTGGAGGTTGAAACTTTTTTTCATCCTATATATCATGCATCTGATCTCTTTAAATTGATTTTTCTCATGTTGATTTGATAATTAATATTTAAATAACTTTTAATTTATAAACAAATCCGCAGTCAAAGGTTCAGATGAAAATAAAAAACAAATATTTTATACAAGAACTTCTATTGAAAGAAGAAGAAAATACATTTCATAGAGATATATTTCAACAGTAGATGATGAATGATAGGTAATCGCTATCTACATGGGGTAAAATTATATACAGTAAGAAGGTATATATAGAAATCGTTTACAAGGGTAGTAGATATAATGAAAAAAGGTTAAAAATCTGTTCAAAATTACATTACTAACGCTGATCAATACCTACATATTACTATTTTTCTGTGTTTCTGTAAGAATTTATTTTCTGTTTTTAATACCGTATGTCTCATTCACCTGTTTCAAAACGTTAATGCCCAGACGCTTGTAAACAATGAAATTAAGCAACATCAACTCAATAAATTAGTTTATTTTTAAATATAATCATATTATATTTTATTTAAAATTAATCGCCTCCTTTTCTATAAACTTACCTGTACAATCCAGACTTCTCTATGATCCAGACGGACGAATAAGTATACATCCCTATACTTATAACCCTCTATATGTATTAAGTCTTCAGCTACAAGACACGCTGTAGCAGCTGGGTAGGGAGGCAGCTTTCCATCACATTTTAGTACATGTATCAAAAACTGCGGCTGATGACATGATGAATGTGGTTGATAGCGTAATTAATGTGGCTGATAGCGTGATGAATGTGGCTGATAGCATGATGAATGTGGCTGATAGCGTAATTAATGTGGCTGATAGCATGCTGAATGTGGCTGATAGCATAATGAATGTGGCTGATAGAATGATGAATGTGGCTGATAACGTAATTAATGTGGCTGATAGCATGCTGAATGTGGCTGATAGCATAATTAATGTGGTTGATAGCGTAATTAATATGTCTGTGAAATATAAATAGAAGTTGTGTTATAATGATGCTAATAGTTGTCTACGGCTATTAAAGATGGACAGACTTGCTTGTAATCTCTGCAACAAAAGAATTCGACAATCTGATTTTGCACGTCATATGAGAATTCATCAGGGATATAAAGTGCAATGTCAGAAATGTTCCAGGGGATTCTCACGGACTGACAGTTATAAGAGACATTTGAAAGCAATGCATAATATGGAAGATGGGGAAGACGATATAATAAATGCTCGTAATGCGAAACATAGAAAAGTTCATCGTGATAAAACAGAATGTAGTTGTGATGACAAACTAAAAGAGATTATATCTCTATTAGAATCTATTGCTAAATCCAATAACAACTCATTAAAAGTTAAAAAACTACCTTCTTATACATCAACTACGTCGACATCATCGGAGTATGAAGAAGAAGAATATAATCAAGGGTCAGAGAAATATCATGATATTTCTGAGTATTACGATACGTTGATAGGAAGAAATATAGATAGAACGAGATATGGTCTCCATAAGGATAACGACGAATTGAGATTTGCTTCAGTTTCGGTAGGAATACAAGGAAAAGATATTCTAATTAAAAACAAACTTTTCAAGGGAACACCTGGACTATTTGATTTACTAACACTTAAACATCTAGGTTCTACACCTACGGAGGAAGATGTTGAAAATTACATGCAGATTATCTCACTAACCAATGCATACAGAAAAGATTATAGGCCAGAGGGTAAAATAATAAGCGTAAAACATTGGAAATATGAGCATATTATTAAACCTAATTTATACAGAATAACAAATTTTAGTCTTCCCAAATTTAAAAAGTTAAACAAAATGAAGCCTGATTGGATGCGTCAGAGCACACCTGACCAACTAGTGGATCGACTTCGTTTGCTGTACGCCGAAAAGAAAGAGGGTATGAGCAGTCACAAAACCGAAATAATTTCGATTATTTCTGAACTTAAACAGAGAAATATTATAGAATAAAAGAAGATTACGCAATATCACTAACCTTATATTATGGTATGAACCCTCTAGAGGCTGAATACAGGCGTATATATTCAGTATATTACCTCGTAGTTAACATAGTATTTTATAAAATAATTAGATATAGTTATATTCCTCCTATATTTATTATTGTTTATTGTTTCTAGCCTTATTTTGTGGAACTCCATAATCATGAAATAAATAAAGATTATTAAAAGTTTCACAGTTTTATTAAAATACAACCTGACAATATTGTTTCGACAGCTATGCTGTCATTATCAAAGGTAATATAATTATAAACAAACACGTCGCTAAGGTAGATACAAAATAGGTAACTAGATAAAATAATAATAATAATAATAAAAATCATAATTAAACATCTAATACTTCCAGTAACGGAGAATTACTGAGCTCAAGTTGTTCATTCATTAAAGGTACCCTGAGTTTGTGTTTGTATATCTCAAAGGCTTCTAAAATGTCTAATTTGCGTTTGTTATTACAAAAATGTAGTAATTTAATATTATTTTGAGGAGTCATTGTGTGATTTTGTTCTAAAAGGTGTTTGGCGTAATTCGATTTTTCAGGATGTTTATTTTTGTAATGACGTACGTGTTCTTTATATCTTATGTCAAAATTTCGAAGTGTTTGTCCAATATATACCGAACTACAAAAAGAACAATTTAAACGGTAAATGCCCGATTTCATGATATCATGTGTTCTGTCTTTAGCATTAAATAAAAATGAAAAAGTGTTAGTGTTGGTTTTAAATGTTATTTTATAATTGTTGGTTTTTCTTAGTATATGTGCAATTTTTTCTGATATTTTGCCAAAATATGGTATAGATATGTAATTTGTGTCTTCTGTTTGATTGTCAATGGGATATATTCTTTTGATAGCTAACCTATAATCTTTTTGTTTAATTAAAGTGTCAATCATGTTCGGATTATAATGATTAATCTCATCATTCTATCAGCCACATTCATTATGCTATCAGCCACATTCAGCATGCTATCAGCCACATTAATTACGCTATCAGCCACATTCATCATGCTATCAGCCACATTCATCATGCTATCAGCCACATTCAACACGCTATCAGCCACATTAATTACGCTATCAACCACATTCATCATGTCATCAGCCACAGTTTTTGATACATGTACTAAAATGTGATGGAAAGCTGCCTCCCTACCCAGCTGCTACAGCGTGTCTTGTAGCTGAAGACTTAATACATATAGAGGGTTATAAGTATAGGGATGTATACTTATTCGTCCGTCTGGATCATAGAGAAGTCTGGATTGTACAGGTAAGTTTATAGAAAAGGAGGCGATTAATTTTAAATAAAATATAATATGATTATATTTAAAAATAAACTAATTTATTGAGTTGATGTTGCTTAATTTCATTGTTTACAAGCGTCTGGGCATTAACGTTTTGAAACAGGTGAATGAGACATACGGTATTAAAAACAGAAAATAAATTCTTACAGAAACACAGAAAAATAGTAATATGTAGGTATTGATCAGCGTTAGTAATGTAATTTTGAACAGATTTTTAACCTTTTTTCATTATATCTACTACCCTTGTAAACGATTTCTATATATACCTTCTTACTGTATATAATTTTACCCCATGTAGATAGCGATTACCTATCATTCATCATCTACTGTTGAAATATATCTCTATGAAATGTATTTTCTTCTTCTTTCAATAGAAGTTCTTGTATAAAATATTTGTTTTTTATTTTCATCTGAACCTTTGACTGCGGATTTGTTTATAAATTAAAAGTTATTTAAATATTAATTATCAAATCAACATGAGAAAAATCAATTTAAAGAGATCAGATGCATGATATATAGGATGAAAAAAAGTTTCAACCTCCAACTACAAACAAAGAAATTAAACATCGATTCAATAAAAAGTTTATTTATTTATTTATTTTTTAAATATACATAAATATAGAAAAATATTAAAAAGTCATCTACTTCCAGTTCATCCTACTACAGGTGGTTGCTTGTTTAGTCTGTAAAAGAATAAAATATGTAATTAGAGTCTTATACTTTTTAGATATTTTTATCAAATTATTTAAAAAAAAAATTACCTTTTTCTAATTGTTTCATCTCAAGCACCGGCGTCTTCTGATGATGTCTGCCATATGTTTTGAATGATGTTATAGTTACTGAAAAATTACCTAATCTATTGATCTCGTCTATAAGAGTCTTATCGACTTTTTCGCTATATCTCTTTGGTAGAAATATTTTACAATTATTTAACTCGACTAAAATCGATCTTCCATATCTGGTGTCCATGTCCTTCAGACTTAAAATCTTATAAGCCTTATTGATTTCTAACACCTCTGTGGATACAATTGGTTTATCTTCTACTATACTGTTGAAAAGTTTCACGATATCCATTTTGATTATACTGCTATAATATTAAAGTTTTGTAATATATATTTAAAAATAAACTAATTTATTGAGTTGATGTTGCTTAATTTCATTGTTTACAAGCGTCTGGGCATTAACGTTTTGAAACAGGTGAATGAGACATACGGTATTAAAAACAGAAAATAAATTCTTACAGAAACACAGAAAAATAGTAATATGTAGGTATTGATCAGCGTTAGTAATGTAATTTTGAACAGATTTTTAACCTTTTTTTCATTATATCTACTACCCTTGTAAACGATTTCTATATATACCTTCTTACTGTATATAATTTTACCCCATGTAGATAGCGATTACCTATCATTCATCATCTACTGTTGAAATATATCTCTATGAAATGTATTTTCTTCTTCTTTCAATAGAAGTTCTTGTATAAAATATTTGTTTTTTATTTTCATCTGAACCTTTGACTGCGGATTTGTTTATAAATTAAAAGTTATTTAAATATTAATTATCAAATCAACATGAGAAAAATCAATTTAAAGAGATCAGATGCATGATATATAGGATGAAAAAAAGTTTCAACCTCCAACTACAAACAAAGAAATTAAACATCGATTCAATAAAAAGTTTATTTATTTATTTATTTTTTAAATATACATAAATATAGAAAAATATTAAAAAGTCATCTACTTCCAGTTCATCCTACTACAGGTGGTTGCTTGTTTAGTCTGTAAAAGAATAAAATATGTAATTAGAGTCTTATACTTTTTAGATATTTTTATCAAATTATTTAAAAAAAAATTACCTTTTTCTAATTGTTTCATCTCAAGCACCGGCGTCTTCTGATGATGTCTGCCATATGTTTTGAATGATGTTATAGTTACTGAAAAATTACCTAATCTATTGATCTCGTCTATAAGAGTCTTATCGACTTTTTCGCTATATCTCTTTGGTAGAAATATTTTACAATTATTTAACTCGACTAAAATCGATCTTCCATATCTGGTGTCCATGTCCTTCAGACTTAAAATCTTATAAGCCTTATTGATTTCTAACACCTCTGTGGATACAATTGGTTTATCTTCTACTATACTGTTGAAAAGTTTCACGATATCCATTTTGATTATACTGCTATAATATTAAAGTTTTGTAATAAAGTCAATCTAAAACATTTACATATTACATATCGTAAATGAGATAGTATTTTAATATATAAGCTAATTAAAAATTAAAACACTTACACGAGAAGGTAGGATAGCGTCTTGATGATTCCTAAAACTCTTTCACAATGATTTATTTTTAAAAACCGTTCAGTTTATATGTCATTTTTAGTTAATTTCCGAGCAATTAGAAAGGTTGTTTTTCTAATAATCTAATTTGGGGAACAGTATAAACGAGTTAATTGCTTTTCATTAACAGCTCGGGGTTACATGCTAATTTTAAAAATGTATTTTTTAGATTTATAATTAATTTAAACTGACTCTAGTCATACGTAATAATTGTTTCAAAGTGATTTGAGATGCATTAAGAAAAATTGGACTTTCTTCACGATTAGCTCATATAAGACTGACTAATTGTCTCATCTCAATGACTCATGATAATAATCATAATTGGCTTATAATTGTCTTGTACGTAATTCACACATTAGTAATAATGATTGAAGTAAACATTTATCTAAGCGTAGAAGTATAACAGCTGTTTAAAAGAATAGATAGTAAATATAACTATATCTAATTATTTTATACTGATATAAAAAGCCGCGGATCTACTGATGTTACGGGCCTCATGTAGTAATAATATCTGTATATAGTTTTCAAATTGTTATATTTAAGATGTATCAAGAAAAATTTCTTAAAAATAATAAAATCAGTTTTTTCTAGATATGATAATTTATACCTATTTTATATGTTGAAAGTTTAAAAATAACAAAATCATATCATGTACTAAATAAATAAAATAGAATTTCTCACAGATAATCTAAAAGTTATGCGAGGAAACGAATGATACATGAAAAGATCACTGTATTTTGTATTCTCATAAAAAATGTTTAATTCATCTAGTGAAAGCTTGACCTCAGTACGGCCGCGGATCTACTGATGTTACGGGCCTCATGTAGTAATAATATCTGTATATAGTTTTCAAATTGTTATATTTAAGATGTATCAAGAAAAATTTCTTAAAAATAATAAAATCAGTTTTTTCTAGATATGATAATTTATACCTATTTTATATGTTGAAAGTTTAAAAATAACAAAATCATATCATGTACTAAATAAATAAAATAGAATTTCTCACAGATAATCTAAAAGTTATGCGAGGAAACGAATGATACATGAAAAGATCACTGTATTTTGTATTCTCATAAAAAAATGTTTAATTCATCTAGTGAAAGCTTGACCTCAGTACGGTTATTACCATTAACAATAGAGGAAAAACCAAAATCCTTACTATGTATATGACTATATTTAAAATAAATAAATGTAATCATATTTTGAAAACATTTCAATTAAGAATTATTAGGTTTTTCTGAAGAAGGTTTTCCTGAAAAATACTATATAAAATCAATCATTTTTTTTTTAATATTATCAGTTCTTCAAAACAGTTTGAAAGATGTCTACTGTAAAATATCAAGTCAATTACGACAGTGACAGCGATGATGAAATTGAATGTTTTGCACAAAGTGATACTGCTCTATTAGATAAAATGGAATTAACTCTAAAATTTAAAGAAGTAATTAACAGGTGTAGTAGCAGTACTAATTATGAAGTAGGTGCAATTATTTCATACGAGGAAGAGATAGAACTCCCTGGGGGTGGTATTCTAATCGATAACCGAAGATACGTCACGTCACCAAGCAGCATCCAACTAAATAATTTCTGTGTAGCATTCGAAAAATGCTATACAGAAATTAAAAATATTAAATATATGCCAGGTGTTTGCATAACATCTATTAATTTTTATGTAAATAAGATTTAGTTTTAATTTGTGTATTTATTTTATGAGATTTTAACTTAGTTGTACATATGTAATCTTTTAGATAATTTAGTACCGGGTCCGCAATAGTGCAATTTATTTTTATTTTATCACATTGATGTTACGGGCCTCATGTAGTAATAATATCTGTATATAGTTTTCAAATTGTTATATTTAAGATGTATCAAGAAAAATTTCTTGAGTTTCTTCACGATTGGCTCATATAAGATTAATAATTGTCTCATCTCAATGACTCATGATGATAATCATAATTGGCTTATAATTTTTGAATCCTAAAGATTTAATATTATTAATGTACAATATTTATAAATATTTTCTGGGAATTATTTTTAAATAAATTGGTTTTAATCAAATATACGTGAAAGCATTTTTATAAATAACTCGTATGCAGTAATTTAAAAGACAAGCTCCGTAGTCTCGGGGCTAAGCTATGGAGTTCTAATCAGATGGTTGAGCGTTCGAACCCTGGTTACTCCAAAATTGATTTTTATAAAAAGTGTAACAGGTTGCCTATCTACAGGCGTATAGAAGTCTACTATACCGATCACAGGACGTTACCGATAGATGGCAGTTGAGGCATTAGGAATTCAAATCTAATGGTGGGAAATGAAAGATGTCTACTGTAAAATATCAAGTCAATTACGACAGTGACAGCGATGATGAAATTGAATGTTTTGCACTGATTCTTTAGCAAACAAATTCTGTTTATTGTGTAATCGAATGTTTTAAATTGCTTTAAATATATTGTATCTTATTTTAGGTATAATGCTCTACAGGTCAAACTCAATTAATTAACCCTGGGGCTATACATCCTTAGGCTAGAAACAGTCTTGAAACAAAAAAAAAAAATGGTTGAGTCCACCCTGTTAGACAAGAAATCAGAATTTCAAATATTGATATTTTAAAATTGTCTTTTACATGTTTGTTTTTTTTTAAATTCGCTTCCAAGAAAAGCTAATTCTTTTGTTATGAAATTTATATTTGAATGGTGAAATGTATATCGAATTATTAAATCTAACCCTGATATATGTATGGACAATAAGAAATTACAATCATTTTGTTATCGCTTAAACTTATAACTAAAACACATCTTTGCTAATGATTTTGTTGAGATAATGGATATCATATCTGATAATATGAAATTACTAACATGTATTATGTTATGAGTACGTGGTCGCTAGTCAACAATTTTTTTATATACAATTTTACAAAACGTCAGTAAAAGTTTAATTAATGAAAGTCTTAGGCATTGAGATCAAGATTGAAACATATTTGGCTGTAAAAGATCTAATGATTCTTTAATTGAATTTTTAACTTGCATAATTACATAATAACAAATTCCAATCATTTTGTTATCGCTTAAACTTATAACTAAAACACGTATAATGATTCGCATTTATTTAAGCGCGTTTTGTTTATTTTGTATTTATTTGAAAGCAGTTACGTTTAGAATTGAAATGCTTTTTTAAATAAATTTCTTGATATTAATAATTTAGTTCTGAGTTATTTTTATTTTAATAAATTAATTTAGTAATAATAATGTATCACGTTTAGATTTATACCTAAAATTAATTGTATTATATTATGAGTACGTGGTCGCTAGTCAACAATTTTTTTTTATAACCAGTTTACAGTGCTTTAATAGATTACCTCGTTGGTGTAGTGGATGCATTGGCTGGCTACCATTCGAGCGGTCCCCGGTTCAAACCCTGTTGGCTCCATTGGTTTTGTAAAAAAAAAAGTATAGCGGGTTGCCTATCTACAGGCGTATAGAAATCTACTATACCGATCATATGACGTCACCGATAGATGGCATTAGCAGCGCTAGGAATTCAAATCTTTCAGCGGGAAATGATGACAAGTTGGAAATGAGGAGAGAGAGATGAGATATGCAGATGACCCCGCGAGATATAAAAAATGATCCGCTAATGACCCCGCGAATTAAATTAATTAGATATGCAAATAATACCGTTAATGATACATACATAACACCGCGAATGATATGCAAATGATCCGCTAATGACCCCGCTAATGATATGCAAATGAACCTCGAATTTCGCGGATGACCTTGAAACGCGAAACGGACCTCCATAAGAAAATACATGGGATTTTGCGCTCGAACTCTCTTAGCATATCTACTTTTCATATTCGAAGAACAATGCTGCCCAATATTTTTGAAATCTTGTGTCTAGTTAATGCACAATCATAATTTAAAGTAAACAAAACAAGAATTTTTCACTACATATGTGGAAAGACAGTAGAGATGTGACAACACCTCATAGCGCGCAAATTCAAATAACAGAACAGAATGATGACATATAATGACTGTTATAATAATCTATATTTTATTGTATTAACTAATAATCATATATTTTATTAATCAAATTATGTTGAACAATTCAGTCTTCTGCGTTAATAATCCGAATACAAATGTTAATTCGACGGAAATATTGCAAAATTAAAAATTACATTTTGCAATGTGATGAATATAATTTATCATCACAATCAGAATCTTCACGAAATCAGTAATACAAACATACTAATTTTAAAAATATATGTATTAAACTTTAACAACTTTTTATATATTTCTTGTATCTGCTTAGCAGATTGTATTCTTTAGACTATACAAAAGTTAAAAAATAGAATATTTCCATCTGTAATTGCATACAAAATTACAAAACATTCAAAATGTTTCCACTTATATTTTGGGATTGACTTTTGGAGGTTAGGATGTCAACTCTCAATCGAAAGCTGAAATCTAACATTGCTACCAACAAAATCGATTGATTTCTTTGAGGTGTTGCCACGATTCTTAACGTATTTACATTTATTTTTACACTTTTAACAGTTAAACAAATGCACTCCAATCGACTTAAATTATTTTAATATAATACAAATAATATAACTGCATTATAGGCATTCATAATAAAATGATTTTGTTCAGTTTTAAGAATGTTAATTTATTTTTTCATCGATTGGTATTTCTTGTTAGAGCCTATGTAAAAGCATAGGAGATATCCCTTTGCCCTTCACCCCGCAAAGATCCGCTGTAACCTCCTTAATCCACAAAATTATCGAGTATGGTCTGCAGAAAATCCACACGTTTTTCAAGAAACTCAGCTTCATCCATTAAAAATTGGGATGTGGATAGCAATATCCAGGAGGCGGATAATTGGCCCTGTTTTTCTTTGAAGATACAGTAACATCAGCACGTTACCAACAAATATTAGAAACGTTTATAAACCAGCTTAATGATGAGGAACTGCAACGTGGATATTTTCAGCACGATAATGCTACTGCTCATACAGCTGGAAGAACGGTTCGGTATTTAGAACAATTTTATGGTGAGAGAATAATCGGTGCAGGACGTTGGCCTGCGAGGTAACCTAACCTCACGCCACCAGATTATTGTTTGTTTGGCATCTTAAAAAATACAATTTACCAGACTCGCTTGCATACACTAGATGAGCTGAAGGACGCTATTACTGTGGCAGTACGAAGCATTACACCTGAGCAATTGGTAAACATATTCGAAAATATGAAAAAACGAGTAGATGCTTGTCTGGCTGTACATGGAGGTCATTTTGAACACGTACTATAAATCTATTGTAATAATTTTAATTGTAAATTGTTTAATTGTGTTAATTTGTGTAATTTTAATTGTTTATTAAATGAAATCTTTTGTATTTACTTTTTATTTTTGATCGTAATTGATCTTAATGATAATAATTGATAATAATAGTATTGGTTACCAATACTGTGGCAAGAGAAATTGACACGTCTTGTTATTTCTGTTATCAATGGTAACACATAAAACAGTAAAATATTTCAATTAGCATTCAGTAATTCTTTTAAATTCCTGATGTTTATTTTGTATGAAAAGGATAAACTTTTGCATAGTTCAAATGAGAGAAAATAAACAATCCTTATAACCATTTCAATATATTTTTTAATTAAAAACGAACTTGTTTTTCATGTTTTTAATTTCATACAAACCAAAGTGTTTCTAAGTTTTTGTACATTACTTTGGAGGTTAGTCGTCCGCACTCCACTGCTTTTGTCCTGACTCTCAGGTGATGGATGTAAATATTGATATCAAGCTCGTGGAAAGTAGTGTAGGATCAGGACATTCAATCTTGATCTCCCTGTACATGTATTTCAGATCTAATTATTAGGGTTAATTATTTTTTTAATACAAAAGAAAATTCCTATCACGTAAAAAAAGGTACAATTTTCTTAGTTTATAACGTTTTCTTATTGCAACAAATAAAACTGTGGTTAATCGTTTAATTTTATTTTGTTAGTTGTATTTTCTTTCGAGTCACTTGAGTAATATCTGCTAAAACTAAATTTATAAAAAAGAAAGAAAATTGTATTAAAATTTTAACAAACAAGGGCATTTAATTAACCTTTGACCTTTTAAGATTATTTATCATTATTGAAAATTTAAGAACTGTTTTAACAAATAAAATTAAAATTTGTTTGAGCAGTGATGATAATCTTTGAAAGGTTTTTCGCCAGTTCGAAGAACATCTACTATATAGTGTTGCCTGGTCTGGAATACTTACATCGTACAGTTGTTGGTACATCCAGAAAAGGTGTGCCTGCTATTGAGTTCACTAATTTGCCAAATGCTGTAAACATTTGCTTACCATTAAATATATTTATATAAAATCCAATTCCTTAGTAGCGAAGCTTTTGTAAACTGCAACAACATTGCTTAAAGATACTAAAAAGGTAAATAAAAAAAGAACATATAGTATTTCATAAGGTATTATTGCAATTTTCGAAATTAAGGCATAGAAATTTTATCAAGTTTGGAATATGCATAGAAAGACAATTTCCACATACTTTTTAAAAATATTTAAAAAAAATTGTTTATACAATATTTATGTATTATACAAAAAATACATTGCTCCGGCCGGGAATAGAACGCATGTCTTCGGAATCAAAATCTAGCGCGTCTACCACTCGACCATACTGACTGCTGATACATTTAGCTTCTTTAATATAATACATGTCATTTACCAACCTAGCATATTTGGATATTTCCCATGAAGAGGCTTTGATAGCCATGCTTCTTTCCTTTCGGCTATGGTTTGCCGTTGTATTTCAGTATCTGACATTAATTGTAGTGCTGAATAGTTGTCGATTTCACAAACCACTTGATGAATAACCTCTACTTATTTACTATTGTGGCGTGCAGCGTCTGCACATCCAGTAGTCCTCTTCCCCCTTCGTTTCTAGTGATATACAGTCTCGCTATAGATTGTTTAGGATGGTGTGCTCTTTTTTGGTTAGCATGACCCTTATTATTCTATTTAACTTTTATAACTCAGTTGTGGGCCACTTTATGATGCCAAAGGAGTAGCTGATCAGCGGGATTGCCCAGGTATTGATTGCTTTCATAGTGTTCTTCCCATTAAGCTCGGTTCTCAGACTAGACTGGACTCTGTTGTTCAATTCCTCTTCAAGTGTTATCTTAATTTATTTCGCGTTTTTTTATTAATCCCTGTTTGTATCCTAGGTATTTGTAGTCATCTTTGTTTAAATACCTTATGTCATGTCGTTGTTGGATGTTGTCGTAATTTCGTGGCTTACCTTTGTGTGCTACCAACTTGGCGCATTTATCTAACCCAAATTTCATACCTATATCTGTACTAAATCTTTTCGTAGTGGCAATTAGTACATTTAAGTTTTTTTCTGAAGCAGCATATAGCATAAAACAGGTGACTTACTGCGTAGCTACTGTTTGTTTCCTTTTAAGAGATACCCAACTTTTGTTCTTCTTAATTCATACTTAAAATAAACCACAGTGGGCTCAGACTATCTCTTTGGAAGGTTCCACTCTTAAGCGGGATAGGTTTTTGTTGTAATAGTTCCATTTCCACTCTGTAGCCTCAATTTGGTTTGCCAATGTTCTATACAGTTTTGTAGGAATTGAATGATATTTTTATCAACCTTATAGATGTTCAGTACTTCTAGGAGCCAAGAATGCAGGACTGTATCAAACGCTTTTGATAATCAATCCAACACACTGCTATATTTCTTTGTTTTTGTCTGGCGTTCTCTGTAACAACTGTATCAATTATTATTAGCTGTTCCTTTTAATCCACATACTTTTTATAAATATTTAAAAAAAATTGTCTATACAATATTTATGGATTATACAAAAAAATACATTGCTCCGGCCGGGAATAGAACGCATGTCTTCGGAATCAAAATCTAGCGCGTCTACCACTCGACCATACTGACTGCCGATACATTTAGCTTTTTTAATATAATACATGTCATTTACCAACCTATTCTGTTCATTTCTTTTTTATTATTAACTGTTTCTTAATTACTTTTACAATTACTATTTAATTACAGTACAATAACTTATTAATTGATTAAATAATCAACAATTAATAATAATAATAATAATTAAAATTACAGGCCTATTACATGTCTGCCAACACTGTATAAAATGTAAATCTTTATTCAGTGTGTCAACGGCATTCGGGATATGATTTGAATTGAAGGAGTAGTATAATTGGGTATCATCTGCATACATGTGAATTTTACAGGCCCCAACACAATCACAAAGACCTCTGGTATACAGGGTAAATAGCAGAGGACCTAGTATGGATCCTTGCGGTACCCCTCTTGTAACACCAATAGACGTAGATACCGCATTAGATGTCTTAACTTGTTGCGTTCTATTGTAGAGATAATTTTTGATCAAAGCGACTGCATCATCAGCAAGACCTATGTAGTGCAATATACCAAGCAGCAAGTCATGATTTATTGTGTCAAACGCCTTGCTGAAGTCTAACAGAGCCAACAACGTACATTTTCCTTCGTCTTGTGCTTCCAGAATGTCATCTGTTCTCTTCAGCAAAGCGGTTGCACAACTGTGTCCAGATCGAAACCCTGACTGATTGATAGGTAACAATTTATTGCACTCTAATTATTTTCTAATTGTAAATTAATTATTTTTTCCATGATCTTTGAAAGAATTGGTAAAATGCTAATCGGCCTGTAGTCCTTATACTCTACCTACAGGTTGTTCGATCTTCGCCATTGGAGTTACAAGAGCCGACTTCCAGCTGTCGAGAAATATATTTTCTAAGATGCGAGAGTTAACAATATGTACAAGTAATAAGTATTCCAATATAAAAGGACAACTTAACTTTATCATTGTGATGTTTAATCCATCAGATCCTGTAGAATTTCTTTTCATGGAATCGATTATTTTTAATATTGTATTGCTATCTTATAAGATTAAAATTGAAAACGCATTATTATTAATATTAATTAATTTACGCTTGTAAGATGCTCTGAAATCTATTTCGCGCGTTCAGGTATACGAATTATACAACAAAGAAGGAATATAGGCAGAAAAGAGACACTCGATCGGAATATGTTACCGCGACCCGTTTCTGGCTTTTCTGCTTTAAGGGCGCATTGTTGGCGCAAAATATTAGCGTCAAAATATAGCTCATGTTTTTCATTCAGTTTTCTTTTAATAATCGTATTTTTAGGAAGATAATGTTTGATGTCGATTGGTAAACTGTTAAGGTAGTGTGGATCATAGTTTGTAAGGAGTAGATATCTAAAATACATTTTATAATCCTAGTCGAACATCGCCAATGTTGTAGAATTAACGTTTTCTAAAAAATAACCAAACTAAACATAATACAGTCGCGGGACATTTAAAAGTAATTTAACTTTCCTAATCGTTTGACTATTATTTAATAAATTCCCGAAGTAAATGTTGTTTTTTTTTACTTAAGAGCATGTGACGGTTAATAAAGTCCGCCCTTAAAGTAGGTGTAACCACGTTTAGTATTTAGCAAATGTAGTGACCGCAGTGGCCTCTTTTGACACCAATAATTATTAAAAATGCAAAGAAAATTTATTTCCAATTATTCATCTCTTGATTTTTTTAATTCATCTATTAAAATGAAACAAAAAGCAAAATGAAATACGATTAATAAGCTATTCCAGCGCTTTTGCTTTTTTTCAGAATTATGCTTGGTTAATATTTTAGGATTTTTTAAACATTAATCGATTTTTCTATGATATTCTTGTAAACTTTTTTGTATGAAAAATACTTTTTCCTCAAATCCGAAAAAGCACGGGATAGAATGGACTTTCTTCTTTATTTTTCTTTTGAAGTACGGTGTGAAAATTTTAAACAGGGTGTGAATGAGAAGTATAGAGCGAAAAGCATTTTCGGGATCATAAATTCCTACGTATTGTAGACCCTTAAGTCTTCGTTATTTATTTTTCATCTTGAGTAAATAACTGTACAATTTTTTTGATTCTGATTCTAAATTTTTTGGCCAACCTAATAGATGAACTCGGGACCATCGCTTATGATGGATCGCTTTATGAATAAAGATTTTTTATTTGATAAATCCACATTACCATATTAAATATTATAATATACCTATTTATTGGACCTTTTTTATCTACATAACAGCAATACAACCTGCAGCCATATGCTACATGTGCAGCAAATATTTAACACGAATTGAAATTGTTAATTTCCTAGTATTACTAGTGAGAGTTTATTTAAATTAAAATTTTATTAAATTTTTATAACGGAAATAGATATATCTAATGTGCCCACCACGTTTTATCTAAATTAGTGTTTTATTGCTCTTGTCAGTAGATCTGTCACTTCTGGTGAAATCCCATAAGTAAATAATACATAGCTATAATTATTTACTTCATATTCAACGATCAATATAATAAGAAATAAAATAAAAAAATATCTATATCACACTGTAGTAAAATATAAAATAATTTATTGTATTGCATTGAATATGAATTTATGAATATGAAATTTATTTCGAAGAAATGTCTTGTGAAATAGGAAAAATATATCTTACCTAAACCCCTTGAAATCGTTTATACAACATATACCACCTATAACATTCATGCATTATGAATATATTTAAAAGCTCATGCGAATGGAAAACTGTTTTTTATGTTATATCCATATCGATCATAAAAATATGTAAAACCGAAAAACCTGCTACTACCTATTTTATTAGATCGTTTATCGTTGCTTTTTATTAATTTGAATGATGGAGAAGGGAAAAGCAGAAATAAAAACGAGTTTTTCAAAAGAAAGTTTCCGGAATAGAAAGTAACTAAACTTACAAGTAAAAAAAAAGTACTAACTTTGTTTTAATAAGAACGAATTAAAAGGTATGTCAAATAAAAAGAGCTTGTAAATTCTTTTTAGGAATGAATAAATACTTCGGAAAATTAACAGACATGCTGTATAAAATTGTTAAAATAAAGTGTATATTACCTGATTGATTACTAGACAAGTAGTGGCGTAGATAAGGGGTGCCCTCTCTACCTTTACTGGTCTAGATTTACCGAAAGTAAAATCAGAAGTTCCCAAACAAAGTTTGGTGCCTCTCAAAGTAATTTAAAAAAAATTTCAGTCAATATTCTTGACCTACAGTTTCTATTTTTTTAAATCTTCTGAACAGGTAAAAACTAAAAACCTATTAATAACATACATGTATGTTAAACTACTTTATAGTAACACGCCACATAGATTTAATATTAAATTTTGAATTTAGTGTTGAAATTGTTTACCAATCAGATAATTATTAAGAGGCCTAATCAGTATGGAATATTCAAGTATAATATTAACATATTATTTATGTGAAATACATGTTTTTTTCTTGTACATTTATAAGGAATTTTAAACAAATTATTCTTAATTAAATTGCAATTCTTCAAATATTGTTCTTTAGATTTTTCGAGCAGTAAATTTCCTGTTGAATCCGTTACGGATTTAATAATTTCTTCCAGCGTTTTAAAGTTTGAATTGAAAAAAAAACGCTTTAAAGTGCCGCTGATACAAAGATTCAAGTTAAACGAGGTAAGGTAATTAGTAGGAGATTAGTGCTTGAAAATACAAAAGCAGGATTTATTTATGCTTGTCAGGTACCTATTTATTGTCATCGAAGGAGTGTTATTCTGAAATGTGGTCACGTCGTTTTTTATAAACCACCATGCCGAATTTGATGTATGAAACAAGGTATAGATAATAATTTAAGAAATATTTAGAAAATAATAAAAAAGTTTAATAAATCTGGGTATATTGTTAGGGACGATAGGACAGTATCTTGAAGTACCAGTAGGTAAATGTGCAAAATTATTATTGCATGACATTGTTTGAAATTTTGGTAGTTTCGTGTATTATTGTATTGCTGTTTGTCAGATAATAACAGATGCGTTGCCATATTGCCGTGTCAACTGGGTGCTCTGTATGGTATACGTCACAGTGAGGTATTTTTATATGTGTTCTACTTTGTAAATGCGTTTATATCAATATTATTGTGATTAAGAAAGACTCCGATTCCCGTAGTTGCGTTCCATATAAAAAAAGAAGGGAGTTGTTTTGATTATTTTGTTCGTAAATTGCTTTAAGTGTTCTAGAAAGCTGAGTCAAGTACTAACTTTGCACTTATGAAACATAAACTTAGTATCCTCAGCTCCTGATAATAACTGTTTTTTTAATAATCCTAATAAATAAAATTCATTGAATTGACAAACTTCTTTAGAAATCATTATACAGGGTGGGATTAAAGTATGGAATACTAAAAAAAACAGCGAACTCAACCGGTTTTTTTAAAAACGCTGAAACACGTCGATTTTGTTTTTTAAAACTACACATTAATATGTGCGATTCACCTTCCGACTGTCATTTGTTTCTAAGTTATGACGTCATCACAAAAAAATTTAAATGACAATATAGATTTTTTATAGTGGAATCCGATAGTGATTTTCCCTCTCTTTATGATGATACAAATAAATCATAAGGTTGCATAACAAAAATTCTTAGAAAAATCGAGTTGAAATTTGTAAATGTTTGTTAGTTATGACGTCATCACAAAAAATTTAAATGACAATATAGATTTTTAGTAGTGGAATCCGATAGTGATTTCTCTTTATGATCATCGTGATCATTATGATCATGTAAATAAATCATAAGGTTGCATAACAAAAATTCTGAGAAAAATCGACCAGAACATTTAATGTTATTGATATTATGGTATCAATATATCAGATCGATTTTTCTCAGAATCTTTGTTATGCAACCTTATGATTTATTTACATGATTATTTATTTATTTATTTATTTAAATCCAAACAGGCAAATCTGCCTAATTACATGAATTCAGTACAATGTGTTAGGATACATATATACAGATAAATTCAATACATTATTATTATATAATATGTTATAGACACACCAAGGGCTCAACCAGATTAAGATGATTCATTCATTCATTTTATAATAGTCGATCACACTGCATCTAAATTTAACATATGTAATATGAAAAATGTCAATTCTTAAATGCAAATGTACATAATTAAGTAATTTTAACATTTTAATCAACGGTTTACTATGGGTTATTACTTTAAAAGGTATATGAAATAAGCTAGTTGTTCTGACACTTCTTCTGGGTACTTTCAAAGGACACATTGCTAAAAGTTCGTTATTATTATAAAGAGAAGAGAAATCACTATCGGATTCCACTACTAAAAATCTATATTGTCATTTAAATTTTTTGTGATGACGTTACAACTAACAAACATTTACAAATTTCAACTCGATTTTTCTCAGAATTTTTGTTATGCAACCTTATGATTTATTTGTATCATCATAAAGAGAGGGAAAATTACTATCGGATTCCACTATAAAAAATCTATATTGTCATCATTTAAATTTTTTTGTGATGACGTCATAACTTAGAAACAAATGACAGTCGGAAGGTGAATTGCACATATTAATGTGTATTTTTAAAAAACAAAATCGACGTGTTTCAGCGTTTTTAAAAAAACCGGTTGAGTTCGCTGTGTTTTTTAATATTCCATAATTTAATCCCACCCTGTATAATCTAGTTGTACTCCACTCAAACAAACGAGAACACTCAAATACATTATCTCCCTTGTCTTGTCGCTGCAAACATCCCTCGACGCTACGCATCTCGGATTTGTATCTTATTAACACGTCTCGTTTTTCGGCAATATATTTTTGATTATCTTCTATGCTTCTCTTGATATAAACACTTACTTAAGAAATTGTTGAGATTATTGCACCAAGTGTCTATTCCGTCGACAACAAGATTTTCTGTACATAGTTAGCGCGCTGTAACAACCCACCGATAATCATTTATTAATTATCGTATTCAAATATTAGGACACCAGGTAAGGTTGGTCATTTTATTATTTGATGTATTCACTTTCATTACAAACTTCGAACTGGTGTCCATAGGTTCAGTTGGGACCACTATCAAAAGGCAGCCATGTCCATAAGAACATGCCTTCTTTTAGAAACATGGGGGTAGTGTAACAACCCGCCGATAATCATTTATTAATTATCGTATTCAAATATTAGGACACCAGGTATATTTAATTAAATTGGTTAACTTTTTATTATTTCATAAATTACTTTTATAAAATGGATGTATAGCTGACTCGGTGCTTCACAGGAATCATATCTTTTGAACTTTGTTAAACTTCAGACAGGAAACACTAAGTTGCATCAACTTAATTTAATAACATGTGATAATGTCAAGTGGGCATTTCACACGAAACACAATAAGTTGAATTATCATAAGACAGGAAATGGTCTTGCAAGTTTCACTCGGCAGTTTGATAAACAAAATAATGTTCAGGTGCAGTTTTGCGAGCTGGCAGAAACTGTTGGAAAAATACGAGCGTTTTTGAAACATCAGCTTTTCGTCGAGCTGTTCGAAAAGCTTGACTTAGAGAGCAGTTCCCGGGTAGATCTTCAACGAAACGGTTTTGGCACTAAATTAGCTCCAACAAAGAGAGCAATCATTCGGGACTCATTTTTATAATTGTGAACTTAAAAATTAACTAAGAAAGTTTGTATCAAAATTATCCAAATTATAAATATTTTAAAATCAATAATAATAATAACGTGTATTCTAAAAACGGGCGATTAACTCAAGAACATATTAATCAAAGTGAATTTAACAAGGTTCCGACGGGAAAATTGGATTATTTATTATATACGCAAAGAGTAAGAAACTTGCACCATCATATCTTGTATTTGCTTTAAGGCTTGAAGTTGTATTAAACATAAAATTTACTTTAATGTATAAAGATTCACATGTATGTTATTTAAAATCAGCAAATTGGAGAAATGTCATAGACCTCCTTTTTAACTAAGAACAAATTTAAATGTTTGTTGATTATACTTTCATTTTCATTTTTATATAATTTTTAATATATTGGTTAATTTCTTTAAAACTGTAGTATCATTGTGTCTTAAACCCCAACATTCCCCCATTAACACAAGGGCGGAATGTTATATTGGTGGCAGCGGTAACTACCCTTAACGTCCTCCGAAGAAGTAAATACGCTGTTCCACAGGTTATAGCGCTCGTAATTACTGTTATTGCTATGGAGACGACGTAAACAAGGGTAGCTATTTTTCCAGCGGGTTCTAGAAGGTTTTACAGCCCTAGTAACTAGTAGAGTCAATTTTTGCAAAAAACATGCCTAAGTTCTTATTTTTTTTACTATCTAAAGATAGAGACTTGAAATCTTTTGTAATGCCTTCAGTACTGGACCAGTATAAAATGTAATCTGTTTAAAATGGGGGCACGCCCCCCCCCCTGGTGGATGAGACCTCCATTTTGTACCCCTAATTTAATAACGCAACCAAATTGAGCGAAATTTATGTTGGGAGGGTTCTTGGAGTCGCTGATTATGAATCCAATGAGAAAATTTAAAAAATTCGAAATGGCGGTTCTAAAATAACGCCATTTGAGATTGAGAATGCGATTTACGCCATTTCTATTGATTTTAGAGAGAAATCCAAACATTCAAAAAGTGTTTAGAATTTTGCAAAGGAATACACTATTTTGGTTACCTTATTATGTAACCCCTTCGCTCTGCCCTAGTATTAGAGTCAGTTTCTGCATTAAGTTCTTATTTTTTACTATCTAAAGATATAGACTTGAAATCTTTTGTAATGCCTTCAGTACTGGACCAATATAAAATATAATATGTTTAAGATTATATTGGGGTGTTGAAACCCCCATTTTACACTCCCAATTTAATAACTCGGGAAGTTTTCCGTCAACTTGAGCGAAATTCATGTTGGGGGTGTTTTCGGGGTTCCTGATTATGAATTCAATGAGAAAGTTAAGAAATACAAAATGGCGGTTTTTGAGATTGGAAATGCGATTTACGCAGTTTCTATTGATTTTAGAGAAAAATTCAGAGAGTCAAAAAGTGTTTAGAATGTGATCTTGCATAGGAATACAATATTTTGGTTACCTTATTATGTAACCCCCTTCACTCTCCCCTAGTGGGCTTCTCAGTAAGGGAGAGTGAAGGAATTACATAATAAAGTAACCGGAATTATCTATTCCTATGCAGAATCACATTCTAAAAACTTTTTGGCTCTTTGCATCTTTCTCTAAAATCAATAGAAACGGCATAAATCGCATTTCTAATCTAAAATACCGCCATCTTGGGTCCGCCATTTTGAATTTCTGATTTTCTCATTTGATTCATAATCAGCGACCTCAAATATCCCCTCCTACATAGTTTTAGCTCAACTTGGTTGAAAACTCCCCCAGTTATTAAATTAGGAAGTTAAGATGGGGGTTTCAACCCCCCGGGGGGGCGTGCCCCCATTTTAAACATATTACATTTTATATTGGTCCAGTACTGAAGGCATTACAAAAGATTTCAAGTATCTATCTTTAGATAGTAAAAAATAAGAACTTAATGCAAAAATTGGCTCTACTACTAGGGCAGAGTGAAGGGGTTACATAATAAGGTAACCAAAATAGTGTATTCCTTTGCAAAATCACATTCTAAGCACTTTTTGACTCTTTGGATTTCTCTCTAAAATCAATAGAAATGGCGTAAATGCATTCTCAATCTCAAAGGCCGTTATTTTAGGACCGCCATTTTGAATTTTTCAATTTTCTCATTGGATTCATAATCAGCGACCCCAAGAATCCTCCCAACATAAATTTCGCTCAGTTTGGTTGCGTTATTAAATTAAGGGTACCAAATGGGGGTCTCAACCACCAGGGGGGCGTGCCCCCATTTTAAACATATTACATTTTATATTGGTCCAGTACTAAAGGCATTAGAAAATATTTAATTTCTCTATCTTTAGATAGTAAAAAATAAGAACTTAATGTAAAAATTGACTCTACTATAGAACTTTAATTTAGCAATTTATGCTCTAAAAACAGGCCCATAAACTGGTCAAAATCGCCCTACCAGACATAAAGATCTTAAAAATGTTTTCATAAAAACTGAATAATTTTGTAATTTTATGGAAGGAGCTTCTTATTACACGCAGTATAAGTTCTAACGAGAATTTAATTCAGTAAACCATAAAATAATTAATAATTAAGCACCATAGTAACGTTAATTACTAATAATAATAACGCTCAAGTAATAATTCAAGACAAGCCTGTATGACGTTTTTAAATAACAATAATGACAAGTGAACCGTTGGTGTACATGCATGCATTTGTTTTAATAAAAACAAACTGTTAAATCAAGCCATCAAACCAAACAAAGTGTAAAGTCTAACCATATTATAGTTATTTAATAAATTAGTTTGTTAATGAAAGCGATTAATGATCGAAACTGTTTAAAGCACGAACGAGCGATAGGGAGTGAGTGCCTTTAATAGTTGAGATCATTAGTTGCTCATTAACAAACGAATTGATTACAACAGTTTTTCGTTGACCGTAAAATTCTTCGATTTTAAGATAGAAAATTTCAAATAATACCGAATCCAAACTTGTGCGTATATCTGGTTGCCCAAAGTAAAACATCATCAAAACGTCAAAATCACAAACGGGTTTATTAATGAAAAAGAGTGTATTAATGAGGTCCATTAATGCATCCTTTTTTCACAAAACAGTTACTTAATAAAAAAGAGTGTATTAATGACGTCCATTAATACATCCTTTTTTAGAAAAAATCATTCATTAATATTGACATTAACAAACGGTCAACGAAAAAGTAATGTAATGAAGGTTAATTACCAGTTTGATGAAATGTTTCTGTCATTCCACTTATCAACAATAATAAAGAACAAAAGTCGAAAATAGTAACAAAATATTTTATGTTGATTAAAAAAATAACAAAATTATAGAGCTTATTATTATTATTATTATTACAATTTACGACGTAGTACTTCCGCTTTAATTTATTTTAGATATAAATAAAGCTTCAATGTTTTGGCATTGCTTTTGATGGGTGGTCTTAAAATAAAACGTGGTTTATAAAAGAAAATGGCACTTTGCAATTAATTTAAACTTTAGGTATGCAGTTCAGTTAAATTCATACAAGCATAAAACAGTTTTGTATAAAACCTCTTATGAAACGAATACTTTATACTATTTTTGCTATTTGGTTATTTTTTAATCATTTTAAAAACAATAAGTTATAATCTGTATTCGATTGCGGAAAGAGTAACTAAATTAACCAGATTTAGTAATTTTTCTCGTGTAATAGTACTAGAGTAATAGTATAGATAGTACTCAGAGTACTATCTGAACATGCAAAATGTTATAGTGTGAATCGCACCAACACCTACTTTGCAATTATAGGTTATCAGAAATAATATTTAGGTGATGTTGGATTCTGTCACATTCTACACAACATCAAAGATGCATATAGTGGAAAATAAACAAAAATAGACCACAAATGACATTTCTGCGCTACCGACCTAGTTTTATTTGCTTTATTAACTGTTACAGAAAACTCGACTTTTTGAATCGTTGTCGATTGATATGAAAACCACAACTATTATCTTGACCGAATATTACTTTTTATACAAATACACTTTTATTTTTAAATAGTTTAGTCAACGCAAAAATATTATACTAACTCACTAATAGAATTCCAGAAAATATTTATTATCGAAGGTTATTACCAAAATGTAGAAGAGCTGGGAAATGGTTCGTTTTAAACTTAACTTCAAACTAAATGCAAGAAATGTTGATTGAAAACAATAAACTGACAAGACAAGGCGGAGTGATGAGCTCCGTGCTTCGTCGAAACTTAGAACTACATAGAGGCTACAGAAACCTACAACCGATAAACATATATCTGAATGTGTATTTGTCGACGATGTTATTAAAACGGCTGAGTGTGAAAAATGACAGAAACATATTGATATGGACGTTTTAACAAGAAAAGGGATAAAAATAAATATAGAGAAAACCAAAGTAATGTCAATAATGAAAGATCGACAACAAATAAATATACAAATAAATGAGAAAATGATTGAACAAGTCAAAAAGTTTAAATATTTGGGTGTAACAATTGATGAGAAGGGGATACAAGAAATAGACATAACCGAAAGGTTAAAGAGAAGTAACAAGCTATACTATTCAATGATCAAGACTTTCATAAGTAAAAGAGAAGTGACACAGTGAACGAGATTAAATGTATACAAAACAATATTTTAAAATTTAGACCATACTGACATATGAATGTGAATCATGGACACTGTCAACAAGAATGAAAAGAAGATTAGAAGCCACAGAGATGGAATATCTGAGACGAATAAAAGGCCACAAAATTGTATTGTTATTTTATATTCCCTACGCCATAATGAACGGTAGAACTGATTATATAATAAAATAAGTTTGTTTAGTGATTAGTCTTCTTGTGTTTTAATTAGTTTTAGACGTTGGTTACTGTTCTAACTTATCACAGAATAAAATAGGAGCGTAATTAAGTTGAACTTTAACTTTTAATTAATTTTATAATTAACGCTTTAGTTGGGGTATTCTCTTGGGTTGGAAATAAATAAATAAAGTCAGCTATCCGGGTGAAATATAATATTAAAGAAAAGTTTATAGAGCAATTGATTAATATGTGATTATAATAAGGGTGCGTCCGTAACGGCGCACCGCACTTCGCCTAGACCATAGCCTAGTACCCTCGCCTGGACCATCGCTTTTTGAACTTCGCCCTGACCCTCGCTTTAAGTGTCCGGAACAGATCACAACACTTGGCCATTTTGAGTCAGTTTTGAAGTAAGCATCCATAGCACAAATATGGATTTTACATTTTTCAGCTCGGGGAAGATATCTTATTAAATTCAAATTTAAAAACGTGGTGCGAAGACGGCAGTGCATGCCATAAATAAAAAGAGGGCCTATTATGTAGAATTTCATCAGCTATACAAGGACTTATGAAAAAATTCAAACCGTTTTTTTAACTACATGAGAATGGGTATTGGTACCTTTGCTTATACATATTTTAGTAAAATCCCACAGTGTGCGATGGGCGATGCTCTGAAAAATACTAAGCTCAATTTATCTAGGCTAGGCGAGGGTACCAGACTAAGTGCGGTGCGATGAGCGAAGCGTCATTGCGGCCACATACATTTAAAATAACGCACTTATTTTTTTGGCATGCGAGGCGAGGATACCATGCTATGGTCTAGGCGAGGTGCGGTGCGCCGTTGGGGACGCACACTAAACCACATTAACGTTAGAACTGATGCAGTCCCTCAAAATAAACAGGCTTGAGCGGCAGGTCCAGGAACGTTTTGCGGGGCGGTAACTCACCCATGTGCTAATATTTGTTTTGACAGACTGTAGTTGTCAGAGCAGTCACTAGTATCCGAGACTATCCCGAAGACGGAGGGAGGGCAGTTGTCATAGGTGTCGGGAAGCACAAGGATTCTAGACTAGCTTGTGGGCAGACCACACGGCGTTCACCCTTAGAACTGGTCGTTGTCTACCCAATCCCAGGCTTGTCTGGGTAACGGATGACGCGATTAGAAGGAAATGTGTGGTAGAGTTACACCTAGGTGTTTCACCGAAGTGTTCATCGACGTGTGGGCGGTTTGGTTCTTACCTGACGTCAGGATCTTTTATGGAGCTAAGTATTCCGCGTCTGACCTAAACGAATGTAGGAAATCAAGTGAAGTTTATTTCCGCCAGGGAGTTCGCTCGCTGATCTGAAGAGAAACTGCATGCCGCCAGGTAGCGTTTCGGAGACGACAGTCTGGGGGTCCGGCTTTGGCTGTGCAGTTCCAGTCGTCGGATTCTCAGAAATCGTCTAGAGACCTACACTTAAGGAACGTTGACGCTAAGATACATAGCGTCTCACGTTCAAGACAACTTCACCCTAACGGGTACACACCGGGATGCAGCTTCGATCAGCCGTATGGAGCAGGCTCGAAACGAAGCTCTGCCAGGGGCACACCAGGCCTATAACTGGGAAATCGGGGTGGCAAAACCGTTTAAAAACCAAGTCCCACCATATCTGAGATTGGATTCGATCGGGCAGTAATTCCAACTAATGCTGGGTGAACGAACTTGTATGGTTCGGATGTACCTAACTAGGTTAGGTGGACGAGGAACCCGGCGCTCGTTTGAAATAGGACGAGGGGGTTCCGACGGGTGAGCACGTTTATCGCTCCGGTACTGACTGGAGAGCCAGTAGAGAGTGGATCGGCAACCTCGCTGCGACCAGTGAATTACTGGGAGCATATGCTAAGCATATACGCGCTGATTGAGCGTACCTCAATTACTTCCTCTTGGAAGGAACGTGGAGATTAGGTAAAACGACAGGTACTCCACGTAAAAAACACTCTAGGTGTAACGTGAATGTGATCGAGATAGCATCAATTCAGAAATCGGCCAGGTATCACAAGGCAACAGATTTCGACAGTCCTAATAGAGTGGGCCTATGAGAGTAGTAAAGAGAAAAGAGAAGAGTGGAAAAGGTGCAGAGGTTGTCGACAGGCGAAATCTGGAAGAAGCCGAAGAACAGTAAATCTTCTGATCGGGCTCTTGACAGGCCACTGTAAACTAAGAAGACACCTAGCTTTGATAGGAATAGAGGAAGACCCCATTTGCTTAAGGTATGGGAGAGATGAAGAAACATCCTACCACTACCTGGGAGAATACGTAGCTTACCATCGTTTGAGGTTTAAATTTCTTGGTGTGGCTACGCCTCGAAGGGAAGCGTTGTAATCTCTAGCGTGGACCGATATCCTAATCTTTATTGGAAAATCGGGCAGGTTTATGGAGGGAGAAGAACTTTTTGAAGTAGGTGATAGCGGAGGTGGTTAGGGGGATGTCAAGGGGTTGGCAATGAAGGCCTACTTACTAGACTTCGGTCTCCCCATAATTACTAATACTACACCCCACAAAGTAATTAGTTTAATTAATATCTTCTTACTGACACGATAAGTTGAATTTTTAGTGATATTCTTTTAGGGCGCCAATTAAGATAGCATTTGGTTTTAAAACACTTCAAGGCACACAGATGAAATAATGAAAAGTTAATGTAATTTGATGTCTGTGTATAGAATAGGTATATATGGTAACATTTATATAATTAACCATTATGGATATTAAAAGAAACCACCGATTTACATAATCGATTCAGTGATTATATGTAAAGCTATTTATATGTTTGTTAGAGATCATATAATGTGTATATTGATATAAGTTAACGTCACAGAAGTTCTTTAGAAAGTTTTTCAACCATAATTTTTAGTTTTTCATCTGCAATGCCGAATTCGACATAAAAAAGTTTAAACATTAAATTAAGTTTTATTTAAAACTAATTTTCAAGTCAATGATTCACTAGCGGCATAGAATAAAGAAATTAAAAATTCAAATTGAATTGGCAACTCTTTTTATGCGTCTTTTGTTAAACAACAACAAAAGGGTGCGCGAGCAAAATTATTAATCACATCATTCAACTCTGCATACAGTAGCGCAACGCTATTTCATATTTTTATTACTTAAAAAACAATTACATTAATTAATATGTAACAAACGTTTATATTCAATAAAGGGATAAAACATAGCTTACATTTACATTGTAATAAATTAGTTCCCTTCTCTTCTATCCAACCCTATTAACTAGCGCCGCTTTGTTGTTAATTGTGTTATACGTTTTGCAGACATTTCGGCTACGTAATTTGTGCGCATGCTCAGCAACATTGATATTTTCATCCCACATTCATCCCTTGGTAGTGGTTCTCAACTACACTTCTGGTAGAATTTCGCAACCCCTGCTGATCAAGAAATGGAATACCTTCCCTTTTCCAATATAAAAAGGTGGATATTAACTGTACAAGCGCGAGAATTATCTATTGGGAATTATTGGAAAATGATTTAGTAGGTAAGTGTTGTTGTCAAATTAATTTGTACTTTTATTTTAGCGTGTAATGTTTGTTATTATGTTGTCAATTGGAGTTTTTTTCTATAGTATGTAATTATGTATAGATTAATTTACTTGATAATATGATTGTTTGAATGAATGAAATCACAATCACTAATTGAGCCTTGTGGTGGACAAATGGGAAATTCTTGTCTAGGTAAATAAAAACTATTATATATTATCATTCATTCAACATTTATTTTTGACGGAGACTGTGTTTACATAGCTATATTTAATATTTCCCCATTGAAGATTTAAAATATTTTACAAAGAATTTGCTAAAATTGATCAAAATATTTCTACTTTTAGTCAAAAATACATCATGTAAGTAATAGCAAAAAAGTTTGCCTAAGTTTGAAAGACCAACACTCCGTAGCAATCTTTACTGCTATATTATTCATTCCATGCGTGCACGTAATGACATTTATATGTATGTTCCAAAACATTGCTTTACGACAATTCACATTATATATTTTTCTTTTTAAGCTAGATATTATAGATTAGAGATTACAATCAGTTTCAGAGAATTCAACAAAAGTTTCTATTACAAAAATTAACCATTAATCGATCTGATACTTTACTAGTTATGGATCGATGCTATTATAACTCGTAATATGGTATAAGTTCTTGTAATAACTATTCTCATAGGAATTATTGTGTTTGTAATATAAAAATTAATAAAAAAAGACAATATTACGTGCTATATTTGCTTTTAAATAACATAATAGTATTAATACAATCAATCGTTATGCGTAAAAAATGTTCTATGAAAACAGATGCTTCGCTTATTTCGTTGTTCATTTTCATAAATTTATTATTAATTGAATTAAATAATCATAGTATCTTTTCGAAGACGAGCATGTGTAAAGTTTCAGATCTATTTTGGGCGTTTTTTAAATATATTATTTAGGAGCGTTTAAAAAGTTTTAAGCAATTAAGAGAGAAAAGTGTGTCATATTTCCAAATAATCAATGCTTGATTTAATATTAATGATAATTGATAAGTCCTACCTTCAAAAGAAAGCCACTAAGTTGATAGCACCGCATCAGACGCTGAGCCAATCACCTGTTGATCTAAAACAAATTTATGTTGAAACTTCTACGCAGAAACTTACCTGATGTAATCATATGTTTATTCAAAAAAGTACAAAATTTGGTTTTGGGGTAGTTAAATCCAATAGTAGAGTTTTATTAGGCTGAAATCGTTCATTCCGTTGGGCATACCTTGTAAAAATTACCAACCTACCTCATGTTGTAGTCTATTTCTAAGTTAAGCAAAATTTAATTATCGTCAAAATCGGTGGGAGTAAAAAGTTTTAGTAAAAAGAATGGGTGAAATAGAATTTTTATGTTATTTGTTGTAAATTTTGAATGGTTACATTGAATACAGCCTTGGTAGTGTAATGCCTGGCGTGCCGGACTTTCACCCAAGCGGCGCGCGATCTACTCCCGGCGCCGGCAGGTCTGGTTAAGGTTTTCTGCAGTTTTCCTTAGCTGTGACACAAATGTGGGATTTGCGCTGTTCTATCTGTAAGTCGGCTGCAGCCGCACATTGGGCCTACATAATAATAATAATCGCCCCCTCCTTCCCGCACAAGCTTATAGCTTCTGGGGCCTTGGTTTAGGTTATGGGTTGTAGTAGTTATTATTATTATTATTATAATATATTTAAGTTGTCAAAAAAACATTTAAGATTTAAGACATTTAAACTTTTAAAGTCAGTTTTCTCGAAACAGCACTTTTAAGGTATAACACAAAAATTACATTTAACACTTAATATCATCAAATCTAGAAATATTTTGAAAAAATGACTGGAATAAACGTTTTGCGTTGATTCTCTGTGAACACTAGTGCTTTAATTTTTGTCACAGGTATAATAACAAGCCGAGATATTTGTAAAACAGCGTAAAGAGTACCGCGTCTCATTTTTGCCGACGGTTAAAGAAAAGGGATTTTAGCACGCTAATAATGCATAGTCAAAGTTATGTCTTACTCACGGTAAACCAAATACATTTTCATATGCGTTTTACACATTGCTTACAGAGTGGCGTATTTATTTATTTCTTTCTTAAATTCATACAAGCAAAGATATTTATCAATAACTAAAAGTTGTCCTAGGATATCATCTGTGATTTTACATACTTACAATTAGTAAGCTACATCTATATTACAGCAGTATTTTGTATGTAACCACAAAAAAACTTGTATATAATAAGTTAAATATGTTAACTAAGAGAAGAAAAAATTTAAAAAATCACATTTTAGATTTAAAATTATTTTTTAATAAAATCATAGAAATATTTAGGTACCTACACCTCTTTTCATGGATTTTTTATAAAATTACAAACTCAAATTAAAAATACATATTGTGCAATTATCTATTAACAATTTGAAAGGAAGAAGTTAAGATACAAAAACTGAGTAAACGCCTTCAGTCGAAATACTCGGATTCCGAATATGCTTCGATGCCTGCTTTTGGTAAACCATTTTTCTTGTTTTGGCATCCTCCTAGACATTTGCACGTTGGTATGCAATAAAATTTTGTTTTCATACAGGAACAAACTTTTGTCGAGCAATCTGCAAAAAACTTAATTAGCTACAACTAATTACATACTACCATGAAATCATTTGAATACCTTTTTTTACAGTGTCATGTATTCAGAGATATAACATTTTTATTGGTATTCAAATGATTTCAAATCATTTCAAATGATTTCATGACATGTACCCTACTAGCCAACGAACAAAGGGAATAACTACTCTAAAGAGATTAGAAACCTAATCTCTGAAAAAAGAAAACTCAGACGGAAATGGCACCGTACCAGACTAGAGCTCTAGCAGACAAAACTAAACTTAACAATACCACGCAGCAGCTAAAAAGAGAACTGCAAAGAACTAAAATGAATCCTTTAGTGATTACCTGAGCGAGCTAACAACTGATGCAGCTACTGATTATTCCCTCTGGAAAGACACCAGAAGATTTAGAAGACCGATAGTTCAGAACCTTCCAATCAGAAATTCAGATGGCAGTTGGGCGAGAAATAATACACAGAAAGCTAACAGGTTTGCAGAACACCTTGAAAACACCTTCCAAACAAACGAAGGAGAAGAATTGTCGAACTGGGACCCACCTAACAGAGATAACACAAATATTAGACCAAGCTCCACAAAGGAAATTACAAATGAAATAAGAACAAACATTAATTCTAAGAATGCCCCTTGCTTTGATATTTAGTTACTGGGGAAGTGCTAAAACAACTCCCAGAAAAAAGCAATAATTAAATTGATACATCTCATTAACGCCTCATTTAGATTGAGGTATGTACCGAGGATGTGGAAAATCTCTGAAGTCATTATGATCCCTAACCAGGAACCCCCCCTCCCCCATGAAGTCACATCATATAGGCCAATCTCTCTCCGTCTGATATGAAGAAATGAATATGATTCATATGAATATGATATCGAAGAAAGGAATCTAATACCAAATCATCAGATTGGTTTTAGGGAGTCCCACTCAACGATTTATCAGGTACATAGAATTACGGATGTGATTGAAAAATCACTAAAAAAAGAAGTCTGAAAACAATGACAAAAATAAAAGCACTATAGTATTCACAGAGAATCAACTCAAAATGTTTATTCCAGTCATTTTTTCAAAATATGTACTAGATTTGAAGATATTAAGTGTTAAATGTAATTTTGTTAAACCTCTTGCAATAAATAGCATAAAAGTTCAATATCATCCCTTTATTATTCAAACCCCCCTCTCCCGCTGCCCCGCACATTTATTTTATTTGACAACTAAATTCTGCTTAACTTAGAGATAGACTACAACATGAGCTAGGTTGATAATTTATGCAAGGTATACCCAACGGAATGATCGATCTATCTAAAATAAAAATAAAGGCACTTTCTGGATAAATAAAACACTAGTGCAATTAGTCCATTCAAATTTAAAAAAAATAGCGGTAAGTTGAGATAAGTCCGTGGATTTTTGTATAGGCCTTCCTTGTGGCACAATGATTTTTGCTGTAAAATTAAAATACAAAATTTAAAATGAAACTGTTGCTTTGTGGTGCACCTTACAATTTAAAGCAAGTAAAGAATTAAATCCTGTATTTCAATTTTGCAGCAAAAATCATTCAAGAAATAAACCAAGATCTTATAAATAAAGAAAATTAGAATTTCAAAACAAGCGAAATATCATGTACGTATTGAGTTTTATAAAGAAATTACCTAGTATAGTATTACCTAGTACTACTCTCCTAAGAGTTAACTTGCCAATTCGAAACTTTCATCTGACTGCCACCAAGAATAACGATAATATCGCCTGATGGATTTTGCCGAAGAGATGCTAAGGTAAAAGGTGATTGCGTCCGTCTCTCAACGAATTTTACTTAGCTACTTCATGACGAATATGACACCACAAAAAGTTTCGTCGAAAGTTCCTTGAGCAAATTTACTGTTGCAAATTGCTGCTCATCCATGTATGACATTTCTTCGATAACACAAAAAGAAGGCGAGGTACGAGAAAACGTTCAAACATTTTTGGTATGGAATTAAATAAACTTTATTTTGCCTAACCTCCTTCATCTTGATAAACCTAATAGTGTCGGAGAAAAACGACAAAAATCGTTAGGGGGCGTGGTTTGCCCTCATTATCTCTTCGGGCTCACCACCTACAACTGTTGACTTTTAGGGAGTTATTTAACAGCCCAGAAGAAGGAAGCTCTATGCAAAAATCCACGGACTTACCTCAACTTTCCGCTATTCATGAAAATTTGTTCTAAATTGACTGTTAACTAAATAGAGAATATGAAATTATTAGCAACTCAGTATGTATATATTAACAATAATAGAACTAACTCAACTACTAGATATGCTGCACGACTCTTTTGCAGCGCCATCAAAGTCTGGTATTTATTTTAGCTCATATGTACAGTTACGTATACTCGCTAACAATATCCTCACAGCCATTGAGACCCATATCCCAAAAAGTGGAAACAACTAACTTCTACTTTTTACGATCTTTTGTTTTCTCTTTCCAGTCTTGTTTTCCCTTTTCTTTTAGGTCTCTTAGCTCAGCCTTTTTTCTAGTTTCCATCTTCTAGTTTGGTTGTTAGTATTGCTTAGACCAATCTTGCTCTATTTCTTGCAACAATTGTAATCCTTCCTCGGTTATTAACACTCAACTTTCTCTATCACTAAAACCGTTTCATTGCATAATTTAATATTATTTATCTTCCCCCCAGTGGCGTGCGGTGAGAATTAAGGCTAGGGAAGCAACCACGATTTTAATTGTAATACACCTAGGTATAGGCGCGAATTAATAGAAACAAATAATGTTTGTTTAATTATTATTTATTAAAACAATTATTTTTCCAAAGATTCCCCCTCAAAATACTTCTCTGGATCCGCCCCTGCTAGGTACAATAAAAAACAGTGTTATAATTATTAAGCTTAAAAGTTTTTCAAAGAAGAACTTTTACACTTTATACTTATGGAATTTGTTGACTATTATTCTTTATTTTAAAAAACTACTACTATTAGGGCCGGCGGTGGACGAGTGGTGTCAGTGCATCACTCGTGTTCCAAGGGTCGTGGATTCGAATCCCACTTGGGGCGGAGGGGATTTTTCTAATTGGAAAATTCCGCCACCTCAACTATGGATGTGTGTATTCGTGTTGCATGTTAGATGGGGGACAGATGACCTTAGATGTTGGTTCCCCCGTAGTGTAGGCGTAAAAAAAAAAAAAAAACTACTACTATGTATTTATACTGCAACTCAATTTTCCGGTCTTTCTTAGCAAAATACCGGTGCAGGTTTTAATCTTTGTTGTTAAATTTGAAAGTTCTGGTTTTGATCTGCCTTTCTTAATAATTTATAATTTCTCTCCAAAACTGTATGCGGAAAATTCGTTATTAATAATTTACAAACTGAACAAAAAATCGTCCCGATTCGGCTATATCGAAGGTACTCGAACCTTTCACCGAAGCAGTTGAATTTGCAGTCGTGACGATAATGCAATTTTAAATTTGCATACAGGCAAACTAAATAGAATTAGTTGTCTTTAAAAAAATCCAACTTATATAAATTGAAATAATAAAATGCGACAAAATACAGTCTCATTCGCAGATTTACATTACTTAAGTAACATTAAATTTAACAAACACTAAATCGAACAAATAACCAAATTATAATAAATAAACATTTAGGCATGAAGCACACTAAAAATAACGGCCAAGCAATGCTAACAGCATCGTCTACTATATAACCACGCCCGCTGATTCACGCCAAGGCTAAGAGAAGAGTAGTTATAAGCAGTGATTATATGCAGTGTATGTAACACATTTGAATCGGTATCACCTTTCTGTGCAAGTTTAATGAGCCTAATTTAAAATAGTACTCTAAATAATTATACTTTTTGCTGTACGGAATTGATATTGAGCTTTAAGTTGATTAAATATTACAAATTTAAATAAACGATTACCATAATTTTGTAAAAATATTTTGTTAGCATTGGTTTTTATTTTTAATCAATTCTCAAGGGAAGCATTGCTTCCCTTGCTTCCATGGACCGCACGCCACTGCTTCCCCCTACAAAGTTTTTTGCCCTAACACCATATATTTTTTCTTTTCTTAGATTAATATTTCAATTACCCCTAAATCCTACCTTTTTTCTGCAATTTTTACTTTTTTTTTATTGTATGGAGTTGCCCGGATGTTCTTACTACGATTATAATGCCATCAGCGTAATAGAGTAAGTAGCGAGAGTAGTGAACAGCGGGTAACCTTGCTTTAAACCCAAAGGCGATTCAAAACCAATATTTAACAAAACCCCTATCTAGTGGCGAGGGGGATAATTTTTAGCAGGAATTCGTTCTACTATACGATTACCATTGGGCAAGCTTTTTCGATACATTCTCACTAAATACGTTGCAGCTCAGTGATAATAAGTATAAAATTCAGTTAATGGTAAAATTATTAGCAGTAGAAGACAATAGAAATCCAACATGCGAAAAGGCGTTTACAGATACACGATATTCTATTTTGTTCAAAAAAAATTAGAATAAATTACTATAATGATAATAGTCCGCTTTCACAAGCGTGGTAAAGTGGTTAGCTTTACTAGGCACTGACCGCCTATTATTACCCCAGGAAATGATTTCTCAGGTACTCAGTTCCACAGGTTGAGTCGACCTAGAAGCCTTAGATACTTTTAAAAATTCCAATGTATCATTCCTGGGAGCCGAACCCAGGACCTCAAGATTGATAGTCAGGTGCCATACCCACTGAGCTACCACGACTTCGAAATACTTTGCCTTTAATTATTGAACTCTGCGAGGGGTAATTACCTCCTTTACACCCCACCCCCTTTGGACCGCCATTGTTGAAGCCGCTATTGCAAATGATTCTGACGGTATACGAACTTTAACTCTATTAACTGTACCGTCCATTGATATTTTAACCAGTTTAAGTAATTTTTCTGGTATTTTAAGATCTTGCACTGCTTGATAAAGTTGTGGCCTTTTTATTGAATTATAAGCACATCTTAAGTTAATAGATAGGGCGTGTATCTCGATGCTGTACTCATAACCTATAGTCTTTATTTCCTTTAAAAGAAACACTTGGTCAATCATTGGGTGGTTCTTATGAAATGCACTGTTTCGATTAAGATATACGAGAGAAGGCTGATATATTCGTAGCCTCGCCCCATTCCAATTGAATTGCAGGGTTGATTTGACTTATAGTGACCACGCCTCCTTTTATAAGTATAAATACGGACAGGCATTGACTAGCAAATAGTGAAACGACAAACATCACTATGTCGACCGAATCAGCGCACATGACTCATATCGAGCACCGCTCTGTTATTAAATATCTTGTAAAAAGCGGGAAAACACCAAAGATCATTTTTAAAGAAATGTCCAGCGTTTATGGTGAATCCAGTCCATCATATGCAGTTGTCAAAAAGTGGGCTCGTCTATTCCAGCAAGGGCGAGAGTCGATAGAAGACGACATTAGCAGGTCTAATGTCGTCGTCGCCGGCCAGGGCCGGCCTGTAACGGTTGTCACTGATAAAAATGTTAAAACAGTGGAAAAAAATTGGTATTAGAAAACAGACGAATCAAGATACCGCAGATAGCTACGTCTCTAAGGATTAGTAAGGAACGAGTTGGTGGAATTTTACACAATCATTTATTTATAAAAAAAGTCTGATGTTCTGTTTCTCCAGGACAACGCACCGGTTCACACCGCCCATGTTTCCAGGCAGACCTTAAACACAACTGGTTTACAGAACTAAATCATCCACGTATAGTCCGGACCTGGCGCCCAGTGACTATTTTTTATTCTCTAACTTGAAGAAAGATCTACGGGGTAAAAGATTTGATGATGATAACGAGTTGAAGTCAGCTGTTAACGATCATTTTGCAAAACAAGTTGTATTCACGTTGTGAAAAATGCGTTTTAGTCTAGGTGGGGACTATATTGAAAAATAAAGCTATTTTTAATTTTAATTTATGTCTTTTTATACGTTAGGCTACGAATTTATACTACTCAGGTACCATTTCTTCCGGATTTTCTCTATTTATCATTTTCCTCATTGCCTCTGCTACTCCTACTACTTCGTTCGTATCTTTTTTTCTCTACTTGTTCTATTTGGGCCTTACTTTCTTCGTTTTCGATTTCTTGTACGTAACACTCAACGTCGGGAAAATCTGTTTAATTTTTAAAATAACACTTCATACTTTATTGTATTTATGTATTTATTCATTTTAAACAGTATTTGTAGCATGTTTCCATTTCAATTCCAATAAAAACATATTTGTTAATTATGAAATAAATAAAAATTAATAAAAAGTTTTTCAAGATTTATTAAAATATAACCTGATAATTGTTTCGACAACTAAACTGTCATTATCAAGGTAATATAAATATTTATTATACCATTTAACGGATAACAGTTATATCTGAATCACCCTGCATATATTTTTCCTTCTCCTATTAGACTTAATTCTTATCTTTGCAGAACAAGATCCTATACGGATGGATGCTATCATCTTTTAGAAAAGCGACAAAAAAGTAAAAAATGATAGAATTTTGTTTTAGCTTCCCTTATTTTCAAATGGATGGCATTATTTTATTTGCATTGAACCGAGGAATAGTTATCTGGGCAGTTTTTTCATAATGCTTCAAACCCTAGTCATTATATTCATGAATTATTAAAACTATAAATTTTACATGGGAGCATCTGGGACGAATTTTAAATTACAGTTAACGCTAGTGATTTCTTCCAAAACAACAAAGTAACCATGTGCTAGCCTTGGCATGAGCCCAATAGTATGAATTCATCTGACTGCTGCCGCATATCTTTGTTGATGCAGCCGCATGTTGAAAACGTTAGAATATTAGCTGAATATGCGTCAGAAGCTTGAAATAAGGAACACCCTAAATTCAGATTATTCCATGTCAGGAAAGGCAATCGCTTATAGTAGAGTTCGCAAACTTAAAAAACGCATCTAGAAATCAAGTCCGTGGTACATTAAAAGGTAAAAAGGTATCGAATACGTTATCGGATGCTATTTAGGGTGTATATCAATCCCCTAAATTCGTCTGTCGATATCGGTGTCCAACACCCCCCCGGGGGAGAAAAACTGAAAAAACAGCAAATCTAGAATACTTTATTTGCTATCCGGCTATATTAAAGTAAATACGATCTCTAATGTATTAAGCGAGTTAGAGCTAATTTTCACTCAAGAATTATCGTTAGATAAACGGAAGGGTACTCACTAGATTAACTTCTAACTCCCTTATTATGCGTATTTCAATTTCTGCAAACATAGAAAGATGTTTATATCGTGATAACTTGTGGGCGACACGAGATATCAAAAAAGTTCAAAAAATAATTGTTGTTAGTTCGAGATTTTACAATCCAACGCTTTTTAAAACTTTGAAAATGGCGAGACAGTAACGAAGATATATCCAATTTATTCCGACAATCTATAAATTACCGCTGAGCAGCGATCGTTCTATCTCTATTTTCACACGTCTTCCGTCTCATTCTAACGCACTGCCCTTACCAGGTTCGTAAGTACATACAACTATTAGCACAATATTGGAGTTACAAATGCAGGTGATTTAACATTTTGTTGAAAAAAATTATAAAATTCTTACTAGTAAATAGGACATTAACCTGAACACGGAGAGTTTTTCAAGTTATTCTAAAACAGACGATGAACTATTACATACATTTAAATTTCTTTAAATTTATAAAAATAGAAGCAGATACGCAGTTATAAAAAATGTGTTGTGTGTAAAACGGGCGGGAAATTTCAGGAATCCACTGCAAGAACTGCGAGAATAACTTGAAGAACTCTTCGTGTTAAGGTTAATGTCGTATTTACAAACGCAGTAAGAATTTTATAATTTTTTTCAACAAAGTGTTAAATCACCTGCATTTGTAACTTCAATATTGTGCTAATAGTTGTATGTACTTACGAACCTGGTAAGAGCAGTGCGTTAGAATGAGACGGAAGATGGGTGAAAATAGAGATAGAACGATCGCTGCTCAGCGGTAATTTATACATTGTCGGAATAAATTGGTCATATCTTCGTTAGTATCTAGCCTATTTCAAAGTTTCAAAAAGCGTTGGATTGTAAAATCTCGAACTAACAACAATTATTTTTTTAACTTTTTTGATATCTTGTGTCGTTCAAAAGTTATCACGATATAAACATCTTTCTATGTTTTCAGAAATTGAAATACGCATAATAAGGGAGTTAGCTAATCTAGTGAGTATCCTTCCGTTTATCTAATGATAATTCTTGAGTGAAAATTAGCTATAACTCGCTTAATCCTTTAGAGATAGTATTTATTTTAATATAGCCCGATAGCAAATAAAGTATTCTAGATTTGCTGTTCTTTCAGTTCCCCCCCGGGGGGGGGGGGTTGGACACCGATATCGCCAGACGAATTTAGGGGATTGATATACACCCTAAATAGCATCCGATAACGTATTTGATACCTTTTTACCTTTCAATGTACCACGGACAACAAAATCCGCTTTCAGATTTACTCTACTATTAATAAACACCACGAGGAATCTGATTTGCAGATGCTTACATACATCAGATCCTGTGTATGGCAAGTATCAACATTGATAGACGACTTAGCGCGACGACTTGAATAACGACACGAGAAAGCGCAATTATAATTTTGTAACTACTTTGGGAACCATCAGATCTGTCAAAATTAAGTGGCTTGGAAGATATCGAAGATCTAAGTAACTTAGTTGAACTGATAACAACTTATATCGGTTAGGATAGAGAAGCACCCTTGAAGATGGTGAAAAAACTTACAGACACCTAAAGGAGAACAGCTTTAACATCTTAATTAACACCTAAAAATAAAAAAATGAAAACTGAAAGATGTTGATGACAAGGTTCATTCCAAAAAAACAATTGGACAGAAACCATTGCAGGCTCTTATTCCAACGAAAACGTCAAATAGTTGGCACCATAAGAAGAATTCTAAGAAATTGTGGCTGCTCTCACGACAACTACATGCTAGACAAAATTGCAATTTAGTTTTAGTAGAAAAGTTTGTAACATTAAAAAAGATATTACATCGCAAACAGTTTAGATAGGAAATTAATAAGGGTAGCAGATAATTAATAAAATAAGAATTTATTGCAACCTTAATTCTTTCCAGTATTTTATCAGATTTGGTACATGCATGTCCTGAAGATAGATTAATTAAATTCGATGGCATTTCAATTCTACCAGAACTTTAATAAGCTGTACCTCTAAAGTCGTTAGCACCATGTATTTTTGTATAGGTTTTTATATTTATAAAAGACTTCAAGAACCACCTCATAGAATGAATACTGCGCTTAGGAAATACTCGCTTCCTTTAATAAAAAAAACTGTCATTTACTCCCAATTTTCTGAATTTTACATTGAGTTTTTTTTTAAAATAGGTTAGAAAATAGATTGTATTGAATAGAGTTTTACTTGGTGAGGATTTGAAAATTAGTTCTAATTTCATATTCTTTTATACAACTGTAAGACGCAAATACATCTACATATACTATTGGAATCGCAAACTTGTTCACATAATTTCCTTCTAACTACTTGTATATAATTAACGATACACAACTACCTCTAACAAGCTTTTGACAAAAGCAATAACGGTACAAGTTTTAGAACTTGTAAGAGGATTTATGAGAGAATGGAGTATCAAAGTTTTTCAGTGCGACAATAAACTTCTCTATGTAATTTACTTCAATAAATGTAGTATTATATACCAACTTAAAGTTCTGAAGTTTCATGGGGATTTAGAAAGCTATTGTGGCAGTAATAAGCGTTTTATTGTTATGAACAATATTTTCGTTATTGTGAACTATATGTAGAAAAGAGTTCTAATTATACTTGTCTATTGTTCAGGTTTTTGTTGTATACCTTAAAGTAAGCTTGTATGCATAAAGGGCTTATAGTTTTCTTTTTATCGAAAAGTGTATCACATAAACTACTGATTCTAAGTAGCATTTTACAGAGTAAAATCTATGTACCCAAAATGTACTCTAAACTAACACTATCCGGAGCTGGAGGAGGTCTTCTCTAAAGCATTGCACATTTGAATAGAGTATTCACTCTATTCAAATGGGGGACATTTCCCTCTACTATGTATTAATTATTTACAGTTATTAAAATTATTATTATTTTGAGTAGTATTAAAACTGCATGCATCCTCTATTACTAAGAAAAAGTTTACCAGTGGTGGGTAATGGATAGTGGAATAAGCAAATAGTTTGCGGCATAGACGTAACTGAGGACGGGAGGGGACTTGAGAACCAAGCCGAAATTTAAGAAAAAACTAAAATAAAAAAAAGGATGAGCATAAGCATGGCCAATTAGAATCCCAGTAGTAAGACTTTGTCTGCATTATTTTAGTTGGCACAGTGGAATGCCACTCGTTGAGACGAGCCAAATAAATATGCCATGGGATTCCCACTTTGGGAGGAACCAAATCAATAAATGAATAGATGCTGTGTATCTGCCATGAATTAATAAGATAAGATAAAATAAATTTAAAAAAAAATTATATTTTATAATTAGTTTGCCCTTAATATAAACTTTACCAATACATAATACAATGATTTGCATAAAATATAATTGATATAATTTTACATTAAAAGTAATATTTGAGAAAAATGTAAATTAAGTGAAGCCAAAGTTTCTAACTCAGGGTAATGTGAGGAGGTTCTTAAAAGGTGATAGGTGATTCAAGTTTAATCATTAACAATTACCTAAAACTAATTATTAAATTACCATTTCCAGTTCAAAACAATGTTTTAAATCCATACACTTTGTGTTGGCAGTTTTATAAATTTCGCACATGAAGTTCTAGGTCCATATGCCGATTCCATACTTTCCATATGAATATAGATGTGGTAAACTACGTAAGTGAGTAGTTAATAATGATTATTTCATTCTACTTCGTTTTTGACCAATCGCAAGGCTTTATTTTTTGGATTACAGCGATAATTCGATAATTTTTTATTGTCCTTTTCGACTGTTTTTATCTTCGTGACAACGCTGAAAACTAGTGTCACATGTGTCCCATTTTTTACTTTCATGTCAAATACTAATCTTTATGTTAATAAGTAGATGCTTAAATAAACAACTGTATCATGAAATAATCTTACCGAATTACATGCTCGTGCTTCTGAAATTATCTGTTGTAATACTCAAGTTGATTAAAACGCAACACTCGTGTCATTTTTTGACAAATTTCCCTCCGTTGCACGTCGGGAAATTAAAACGTCAAAAAATGACACTCGTGGTTGCTAATCAACGTTCGTATTACAAATCGATAATTTCGAAGCACTCGTGTAATTACAAGTGATAACTGCACACTTGTAGATTGAATGATAATTTTCTTAATGAAACATTATTATACGATTTACTGTGCATTTATTATAATAAACTAAAATGTTCTCGTTTCAGCTTCCTACTTTTAATATAACTTACTTACTCACTTTTCAATTAGATTTTAATCATAACTTGAATAAAACACACTTTATACAAAATAACTTTTCACTATTTTAAACTTAGAACTAGCAACAAGTGCTCTCTAATTACTTCAAACAGACTGATCTCTTCAGCGACTTAAAAAAGAATGGTCTGATAAACTAAAAATCGGTATTTTATACAGAGTGCCTCATAAGAAGCACATCAGATATAGACATAGATAAGACAAACAAAAAATCCATATAACGTTTTTCTCAGAAGCATAGTTTTCGATAAAAATGCAAATAAAGAAGGGTGTTTTTAGCACATACCTTAGGATTTCTTATCCCTTTAAAACAAGGTGTTTTATTTTTTTGTTATGTTTACGTTGCTGATTCTGCAACCGGCAACATGATCCTTTTTATAATACAATTTTATGAGGTCAGTCACTCATATAATAATTCCGCGAACGCCGATAATTAAGAAAAGGATATTCATGTAGGATGTAGGTCAGGTCATTGTAAACGATGACGTCAAACGACGTAAAATCCGCCGGACATTAAATCTGGAGTTCTCATTAATAAACTATTTAATTAATGTAGTCCAAACAAGGTGTTATTCGTCCGAAGGGTTCCCGCATCGCATCACGGATATTAGAATTCGTAAAGTGATTTTATAACTAAGACCACTAATAAATCACTAATAAATTCCCCTTTAATCCAATTAACTTACCTAATTAGGAGATCAAACATTCTTTTTAAAAATTCGATAAGAATTCTCTTGTAAAACAGATTTAATAAATAGATTCATTTTAAAGCTTGAAATAAATAAAGATTAATAATTTCATGATTATGGAGTTCATCAAAGTAGAAACAATAAACAATATTTTAAAGCTGTTATTAGACTTTGAATTTATTACAATTTTAAGTCTGCATTCTTAGTCTTTTTCTAATCAGAAAACTTTATTAAGATTTTTTGTTCCAAATGCAATCAGAAATGCACTGGTCAAGTCTAGTGCAGGAGCTATAATACACCACGTATACAATGGTATTTACATAATAACTCTAATCTAGTTTATATTTCGTACATACAGAATATGTACGAAAATGAAAAATCGATTACAACTTACATTATTGATCCTTATCTAATAATGGCATCCTATAAATTGATACATAACCACATAATTCAAGAATAATTGCGTCACGTCACATTATTGTTTATTTTTTTAACATTTATCAGAAATTGTTTAAAATTAATTTATTATTTTACGCATACACTACGGGGAAACCAACAGCTAAAGTAACATATGTCTCCCATCTAACATGCAACACAAATACACACACCCATAATTGAGGCGGCGGATATTTCCAATTAGAAATCTCGCCGCTCCAAGTGGAACTCAAACCCAGGACCCTTAAAAAACGAGTGGTGCTCACTAGTCGTCCACCGCCGGCCCAATATTATATTATAATTATTTAATTTTATCAAAATGCTTCAAAAGCTTTTTTTGCATACAGTGTTAAAACATGTTTAATAAAATTAAACTAAATAAGAGCCTAACTTAAATACAAGAACCTTTGCATTCCTTACATCACCAAATCGTTGTTAAAATTAAAAGATTTATATCACAAAAATTTAAAAGACTTTTCAATAGTATATTTAACGTTCAATCAATCAATACGTATTGTTAAAGTTTTATAACTAGCTGTAATATAGCTTCGTAAATGAATGATGTATGAATAATAAACAAGAATAATAAAGAAATAGTTATAAAAATTCTTTGATTCGTTAAAAATAAAATATTAACTAAATTAAAAAACAATAAACGTAGACCAAGATTATTATCAGTTACATATGTTGTTTATATGTTAAACCAAATTCTTTTATAGCCTATTAACATTCAAGACATAAGACTGTTATAAATAAATATCAAACCTTGAACTCGCCTATACCAACTAACGCTTCATAAGTAAAATTGTCTTTATTTTGATCAGTTTTGAGAAGTGAATAAGCTTAAATTTTTAAAAACATCTTGTACCAAAACTACAAAACTGAGAAACCATAAAATACACAAGAAACTTGCAAAATTATAAAAAACTATTTGTCGTAAGTTGTTTAATTTTAATGCAACTTATCAACCGGATCACGTCCTAGGATGTCATCCGCGACCACATCGCGTACGAAAGTGTATGTTGGGTTTTAGTATCTCACAAATCAAGCAAGTTAAAATTAGTTGAATTTCAATAGTTCTCTAATATGAGACAAAATCAGCATATCTTAAATGAAAATAAAACAGTGTTATTGGGAAAGATTTAGTAGTTCACAATAATATTTCAATGTACATATTTTATCCAACCATAGATATTTTTCCCTACTATCAGCTCAAACGTGAGAGTTTAATCGGGAAAACGCATCTAATAAATAGTAAGACAGGAAACGGAAATCACGTGGTATCGATAGTAAATTCCTTGTCTATATCCATTGTTAGAATATCTTAGAAAAGTAGAAAAGTTTTTTTTAAACACATTCCTTATTCCCTCTTTATGTAGATACCGGTGAAAAACAAGACCGTGAAAATGCCAAAGGAAAGCTGTAAATCTGGAAACTGTTTATAACCCTTGAGAACTGAATCGTAAATTTTACATTAACTATCTTCCCAACGAGTGTTACCCGAGGGAAATGGCTCGTAGCATTGCGTCTATCCGTTTATTTATAGAGCTGTATCTGTATCTATTACACGCTAGTAATGGGCGTGATAGTAATAATTAGTTAATTAAGGTTAACAAGGGCATTGATTTTTGTGACTGTTAACTTTTATTTTCTAAACGTGAACTGAATATATTCAATGGATAGGAAGAGATGACAATTTTAAGTGAAGAAATCTTTCCCAAATTTTGAAAGATTCGATTTTTTTTTTTTAATGTTTAAAACAGTAACAACATAATACTTTCAAATACCACTGCCATTGCCTCCACCCGCACCTTTTTCTATAAGAGCAAAGTGTTTAACTCTAAATTACAAGCAAGTGCCATATAAAATAAAAGGGCATTACACAAACAGTCTTAAATTCGAGTTAATTCTTCCAGTTTACAAATCTTTTGCAGATGGAGAAAATTCATGTAAGATAAAGATATGCCTACAGCAGAGTAATAGTGTTCAACACTATTGAAGAAGTGATAAGAATTTTAAAATGAAAATCGTGTCTTACATTACTGAACAGTATAAGTTCAAGGAGTAGGAGAATGTTCTCAATTATATTCAATATGGTAATGAATACCGATAAATATAAGTAAAGAACCACTTCTGGTTGTATAAATAAGTATGCAAAGAAGAAAAAGTTAATCAAATTAAATTACCAATACTATGAACTGTATACTAGCATTGACTTACATGTTTGATAATATCTAACTGAATTTATCCTTAAAATGATGAATTTACGTTATATAATACACAACGTCAAAGTGGAATCCTAAAAAGAAAATTTCGTCAACTCCAGTTGTATAAATTTTGCATATTTCAAAAAAGATTTATTAACTATTAAAGCAAAATATATGGAAATAAGTACTGCACATAGGTCTAACTGTTAACATAGTCTGTTCCACAAGAAAATGTTCGCGTTAGACTAAAAGAAAACACCTATTAGGTTTTTAAACCTAACTTTTATATATTACGATAATAGATGTTAAAGACTAGTGCACGTGATCTAATAAAAAGTTCAATCGCCTCCATTATCAATTAATTATAGATTTATAGATTGGCATCTTCTTGACATACTTTCCTCCAGTTTCTCGGCGTATTCGCGAGGTAAAAAGCGCCACTCTTGCCGAATCTTTCTCGATAACTGCTTTAGGGTAAAGATAGGCTTACCGTGAAGTCTCCGCTTGATGATAGACAGCACATTCTCGACAGGATTCGCATATGGAGACATCGATGGCCAATCTAATGTTTTGATGTTATTTTCCTTTTTCTATTTTGCGCAAGCACGACTGCGGTGCTTTGATCGTTGTTCTCCTGAAGCGACCATTCTGTCCCATCGCATCCAGAAAACTTATCAGCAAACTTCAGCAAGTGATTTTTTATATCAATGGTATTTGGCACATTCAGAAGCGTCCCTAAGGTCGGTCAGCCGGGCGTATGCTCGGGGCCCCAAGGGCTCGTGGGGCCCCGCACCGAGCTACCTTATTTTAATCAACAACACAATCTATATCTAACGCATTAATAAAATAGACTGTACGACTGACTGTTCTGGCGAATGAATTTTACCGCCCTACTCCGCTGCATATGGAGTCCTAAAGACAAGCTTCAGGAGATAAAACAACTTCAGGCGCATGAGTTCACTCTAACAGTGACATATAGCCTATCGCCTTATAATTTTATAATAGGCCGTAGTTCAATTGGCTTAATTGTGTGATACTTTGTATTTATGAACGTTCGGGTGTTCCTTCCCGTCGGTTAGACATGAATTGAGTTACGATCAATTAGCGCGCATTATCAAAGATATTGCTACCAGTCACTCACTGGTAGGAGCAAGGTTACTATCCATCCTCTACTAGCTTTCCAGGTTAGTACCGGAGCGATAAACGTGCTCACCCGTCGGCACTTTCTCCTAGGAGATTGTACCTCGTCCAGCTTCGAACTATCCCCCAATTCCTATGGAATTGAGGACCACTGCCCGATCGCATCCAACCTCAATTGTGGCAGGACTTGGTTTTTAATGGTTTTCCCACCCCGATCTACCAAATTATAGGCTTGGTGTGCCCTCGACAGCGCTTCGTTTACAAGTCTACACGTTATAGACCCCCGGTATGTACCCTTTCAGGTGAAGTTGTCTTGAGAGTGAGAGGCTATGTACCCTTCTCGCATCACTCCCTTTAAGTGTAAAGGTTCTAGAGTCACTTCGAATCATATTACTGATCCGAGCAGCTTTCGGAGCCAGTACCTGGTGGCATGCAGTTTCCCATTGGTCCAGATTTATCCCTCTGTGGCCGGGATAAACCTTACTTCGATTCTCCTCCTTAGATTTAATCAAACAGCGGGTTCCTTACGGTGACCATAAATGATCGTGATCCAGGCGAGAATCAAATCCACCCACACCGGTTCTCATGTTAGCAAAGTTCCCTCTGCAACGTTAATGAGTAATCGTCGAGTACACTTGCGTGTATCTCTCCCACATATTTTGTCCTGGAAGCGCAACGATCTGCCATAGCTTGATATTTACAAGCAGCGGCCTTGGATGCAGATGGGTAGATTGTTTGTAAACTGCAAACTGCTAATATGAACTGGTGAAAGCCGGCGACACCGCCAATGTCTTTCCAACTCGGGTGTCGAATGCGGTTAATTACGAGAATGTGACGTAGCGGTCTTTTAGGAATTTTGGCTCCAAGAAATATCGTACAAGCTATATTTAGTAATTAAAAAAAGCAAGTCAAAAGTGTATGCGTTATCTTATAGCCCACCACTACTGCTTAGTAGTGCTTAAATGTTGCACTACCAGTCGTCTGATATGGGGATACCCTTATATACAGGGAGTAACTAATATAACTAGAAACCTATATTTATAGAAAGTGTTCGGTATAACTTAAAAAAAATTCACAGTGGCATCTATAGTAAGACTGTTTGAAACCTCATGACATATGAAGCATAAGTTTGGTTGGTCGCAATGTTGTGAAGATGAGTTAATTATTTAAAGAGGTACAATGCAGTACCCCTTGTTAACCATCCAAAAAGACCAAAATATCACATGCAGTTTGTTACTGCACGAACGATTAAGAAATCAAAGTTTTTCGTCCAGAAATGGGAAACAAGATATTTAGAAGATAGTTAGAAGTAGAAGAAACGTCGTCAGAAAAGAAGCATAAAACGATCTGTCGTCATTTTGAGAAACAACCAGACTTAACTTTGCGTCAGGCACAATTAAAACTTCGTAAATATATACATATCGGTATATATACTATCAGACGTCGTTTTCGGGAAAAAAATATGAAATATCGATCTACAATTCAAAAACCTCTAATATCGGAAAGATACACCGAAAACCCGTCTAGCGTGAGCGCATGAAAATCTGATCAGTGGCTGGTACAATGTTATCTTCATAGATTAATCTTCCTTTTGAGAATTTTCTCCTCTTATAAAAGTCTGGTCAACTAACGTTAACACAGTTCTCCAGAGGACAGTAAAGCATCCAGTAAAGCTGCATGTTTGGAGGTGCTTCTCAAAACGAGGATTTGGCAACCAGTACCTCTTTACGGACAATTGAAACTCCGAATAAATGTGTCCAGGGCCGTCCTAAATTTTGAAACCCCGGACAAAAATATGGAATGGGGCTCCCAGTAAATAAAAAAGTCAATAAATAAATGTACAGGCTGTACATAATATAACTAGAAACCTCGTAATGGGGGGGGGGGGGGCTAGCTGTAATGATTTACATATTTTCCTTATCAACATGAGATCGCTTCCTGCTAGTTTTTGAGAAAATCGCATTTTAAATTTTAAGTACGCCAATTGTACTGACATTACATTAAAAACAATTACCTTATCTATGCTTATAGTCAAATCTCCACATAGGAATTTTTATGACATAATACTATGATAAAATACTATTTAGGGACAAAATTCCAGATTTTTATCCTGTACTCCATAGAGATATTACTACTTTGGAATTTGTGAAAATTTTTAAACTATTTTTTGAAAACTAGTTTCTACCCATTAGTAAAAATTATTGTGACTTGTAGTCACTTTTCTTGTATTCTTATTCTTCTATTGAAAAGTTACTCCTGAGAAATGGAGATTTGTTTGAGACAAATCTAAACGTTTGAAAAAACTGCTTTTTCTGCATTGAGATAGAACAAATTGATGCGATATCTACATCTGCGTTTCCGTATACCGTTAAAAAAGGAAAAACCTCTGCGTTCGTCGAAACGAAAATGACATCCAAACAAAAACCAAAAGTGATAAAATGAAAATACAATGGTCATTTTACTACCGTGGTAAAAAATCAATTTTTAAAAATTTATCAAGCAGCCAGTGCTGAACCGCCTGATCTAGATTGATTCTGCATTGAATTTTTGATAGATAAAAAAATTAATTGGTAAGCCTTATTGCACTATTTGACCGGTAGACCCCATTGGCGCCAGTCCGACATTGGTCCAGTCACCCGATCTTAGGTTAATTGCGGACAGAAGAGATTTAAGGTGGGCTGTTCAACATACTAGATATGGATGTTACTTGAATCTGCCCGCAAATTGGAAATATTATAAATGACGACCCTAACACGAGGACGGCTTTCCAGTGGCGGAACTAGCTTTTGACTAACTACTAATTCATGTTATTGCTTATTTTGTAATAACGTTCTATCCTTGTTTCTGCTTCATTCAGATTTCTAAAAGCCGATCTGTTGAGATGCTACCGCCTGTCTGCCTTGTGAAAGCGGCCATACATAGTCGTCTAGCTTGCCTCTCCGAATTTATCTGTTATGGTTTCACCACTGCGGTTTTCAGTGTCTCCTCCACATGGTTGTGATATTTTCAACTTTTTTTATTTGTGGCCCTATCTCTATTGGATTACTAAATAGACTTCAAAAAATACTTATTGGTAGTTAGACACACTGCCGTTAGATGATGTTACTTAAATCGGGTTTTATTGGCATATCTTGCAAACAATAGAAATATCGTCATACGACTTTCAGGTTGTTTATGACAATGACTGTTTTATTTCTGAAATAATATGCAAACTCGATGACATATCTTTAAATGAGCATTTGAGTCTTCGAATGCTTGAGGCCATATCCACTTAATCATACATCTCAGAAAGAGTAACTAGGCTGCATTCAACGGCCAATTGAGCTTGGTACAACAATAGATGTCTTCAAAATGGTGTAAATCTGGAGACACTATCCCCTACGGTTTTCACTTGGGGTATCTCCATCATTGTGTGACTCTTCTTCTCGGAAGAAATGTGTTGTCAGCTCATAAGAAAGTCCTAACGAAAATAAAAAAACGAGTTTCGTTTGGCGTCTTTTGGGGGATCCGTAAAATTAACATATTATACTTCAACTATAGATACATGAAATGAGTCATTTTCGTAATCACACCGGAATAAAGAAATACGACCCGAGGTGAGATAAGATAAGAGTGCAAATTTCACGTTGCTAAGAATTCAGTGACGTACGCTAGGACCAACAGATTTTCATTGCTTCATTCACATTTATTTTTAATTAAAAAGGGGTTTGTTCGGCTAATGAATCTTTCTAGCTCATTTATTGTTTATTTTATCATTTAGATTACAGCGTGGCCTTCGCGTAATTCTAGATGCATTTTACATTTTCTCCCACGTGTTGTGATGACTCATTTCTTGTAACTTTGGTTGAACTATAACAACATTAAACAATTACTCGATCAAGCTATGCTACTATAAATTTCTTTATGAACACTTTTTTAAAGCACATTACAATCACTAACTAAATTACATTGACTTATTGCACTGACTCAAGCACTTCAAGATTGCACCTGTGAGGTAATGGTCGCCACTGGTATTGGATTTGGAATTTGTTATTATTGATTTTGTATGTCAATAACTTTTAAATATATTTACGTAATAATTGTCGATACTGATTAATAACACACATTATAAAAATATATTATAGGCAGTCAATTGCAGATGAACTGGTTTGGTTTAGATACAAGGCGAACTAGACTCGGTTAATTTAGAGAAACGGATAGCTCGTCATCGTAGGTGTATAAGAATAATCTAGGAACTAGGTGCCAACTGCTTACCCTAATGGGTAAGCTTTAGTAACTTGTTGCTTTTGTTAAAATACGAAAAAAGAATTCATCCTCGGATCCTCACCTCTCTCTCTTACATCGCGTAGTTCAATAGGGCTTGGGTCATCCGTCATCCACAGAAAAAATGTACCGAGACACATGAATGAATGAATGAAAACACAATGCATGTACTTAATAAAAGTTTGAGATTGATGACGTGTATGTCACCTCTAGGTAATAACAGACTTTACTATAGTAGATACGTGCGTATACAGGGTGATCTTTGATAAGCTTTTTTTGTGACGACAACAGAAATGACTGTAAACGTGTGTAAAGTTAATAGTAATCTTTCAAATTAATTTTTAAATATTAAATTGCTTCATACGGTTTTTAGGATAAGCATATTTCGTTCTGTATATTCTTTATCAATTAATAATTTAATAACTTAAAGATAAGCTCTTTTTAATTAAATTAAAGGGCATAGTTCAAAGTGTTTGCCAAATAATTATGTAGCAGATCCTAGTTCTTTTTTGCCATTCGATTCTAACTACAAATGCTCGAAATAATTTAAAAAAGTTATCGGGTGAATAAATTGAAATTCTGTTTTTAAGTGAAAAAGAAAACTGTAAGTGTAATAAGTTTATGTTTTCATTTAAGCACGCCATTTACTCTTCTAATATAATTTTATGCCGACGGAAAAGGATCAATATGATATTCGCAACACCTTAACATTTCTACAGTTTGCCAGCTCATTTTCTTAATTTACAAGGGGGAAAACTTTATAGCCGATAAAATCACATCAGAAATACCGATTGCTAACGTAAAATTTTACTTTCCTGTCGTAAAACTCATTGTAATATTACGGTATTGCATGCAACATTTTGAATAATTATATTTCTTGGAACTTTTCCCGAATTTTGAAAAAATATAGAAATATCTTTTAATAATACACTTAACGATTTCGTGAGTTATGTACGGAATGCCCTGTATTAAAGTATATCAAATGAAATTAATAGTGCTGTGTGATAGCAAGTAATCAATCATAATCTATACCAGCGTTTCTCAACTGATTCATGCTGGGGACCAATAAAGATTTTAAGTTTATATTGCGGACCAGACGAAATGTTGCATACCAGATGGGAGGAAGTGCAGGTTTTTTTATAGTAATTCTCGGACCAGTTATCTAAAAAGTCCAGACAGTAGTATAAAACGACCGGGGTGGGGGGTCCCGGAAGGAAGAGAGAACATTTTTCAAAAATTGTCCTTTGAAATAGTGCTTTTTGAACTATTGAATATTTTTAACTAGCTGTAACTGAGATCGGAACTTTGATTGAGTAGTTGTTACGTAAATACTACTAAATTTATTATGACTATAGGTTTAATTACTTTAGTTCGGAATATTTTAGTAATTATGTAGTTGTTTCTACTATTTATTGGAATTATGTAGTTTCATTACTTCTGAGGAACTTTTAAAGTATGTGGAACGGTATTGCCACTTAGTATAATTACTTTAAAGTCGTTGCAACTTCAAAGTGGTATTATGATTGTAGCAGTAGCATGCCCGAAGCTACTTTAAAGTTTCTAAAACTTTAAAGTAGTACTGAAAGTTCCTGCCACCGGTCTGAAATCATTGCTTAACCCTTTAAAGTAAAGGAACCATACAGTAGTATTGAAAGTAGAACTTACGTTTTTGCTATCCAGGAGGATCACTTTAAAGTGATAAACTACTCCATCTCCATATTTACTTGTAAAATACTAGAGGCCATTAATCAATTTTCAATTTGTTATGAAATGATTGCTAATAGAAGTTTTACTATATATCTTTCAATAAAAAAACAAATTGGTGCCAAATTGTGCCTTAGGAATAATATAAAAATGGTTTCTGCCATGTGTATCAATATAAGTATTTTTGTCATATAAAAAATATATTTAAAGAATTGCACATTTAACAGAAAAGTTGCAATTGGTTTATAATTTTGGCATACTGGAATGACAAACTAATCAAACATTGCATCGCTCTTTGTATTATTAAGTACGTATCACAAATAAAACAGTAATCCATTTTGTGACACGATCGCAGCATTAGTATAGAAAATGATAGAATATTTCTTAAGTTGCAAGAGTAAGAAAGAGCAACGCGGCACGATGTGTCAAAGAGAAAAGAAGTTCCACGAAAGTAGCAATTAGTACGCCGCCACGATCCCGCTACGTAGCCTAAACGTAACCAAAACGTATCTGAACAAGTTTCAGAGAGATTACTGCAACGTATCTGCTACCTAAGATAGTTATTTATGTGTTAAGGGCATAATGCAGCTTTTATGGCCAGAAGCGTTATTTCTAGCCCGAGGCGTCAGCCGAGGGCTAGGAAAAGGCTGTAGGGCCCTAAAAGCAAGTTATGCCCGCTATACATACATTATTTTATGCACAGATTAAGTTTTTAATGTCAAATTTATTATTGTGTAAAAATATAATTAAATGAGTACGTAGGTACATCAAGCAGCTGTGCGTATACTTATGTGCTCATACGAAGTATGTTACTATTGTTACTATTCCAAAATATTTAATTTCAGTTTATTTTCATTGGTGATAAGTTTACAAATTATATTAAGAACCAATCAAATTCTACAAAAAAACTTCTGACATTTAATTGACTTTTCGTTATTGCCCGTCTGACCATAAAGAGGCCCTTGGGCCATAAAAAGACGTTTATGTTTAGATGAGTCTTGCAATAATAGTCTAATTATAATGCATCTGTGCATAATAGTTATTTATGTATTAAGGGCATAATCTATTAGATTATGGCATGAGAGAATGTTTAAAGCCCGACGAAGGAGGGCTTTTAATTTCTCGAGGGCCATTATCTTGATTATGCCCGTGGTACATACAACGTTTTATTTTATTTTGCTTCATGGAAAGGATAATCAATTGCACATTTCATTTTGAAAAAATGTAATAGTTATAATTATTTATTAAAATTGTTAGAACTCTATAGAAACGTTTTCTTTGTATCTTAGCAACTTTATACGCCCTCGGGCTAAAAAAGCCAAATTACGCCCGCAATTGAGTGCCAATAAAGACGATTATCATGTCAAAATAAAATAATAGTTATTTATGTATTAAGGGCATAATCTATTAGATTATGGCATGAGAGAATGTTTAAAGCCCGACGAAGGAGGGCTTTTAATTTCTCGAGGGCCATTATCTTGATTATGCCCGTGGTACATACAACGTTTTATTTTATTTTGCTTCATGGAAAGGATAATCAATTGCACATTTCATTTTGAAAAAATGTAATAGTTATAATTATTTATTAAAATTGTTAGAACTCTATAGAAACGTTTTCTTTGTATCTTAGCAACTTTATACGCCCTCGGGCTAAAAAAGCCAAATTACGCCCGCAATTGAGTGCCAATAAAGACGATTATCATGTCAAAATAAAATAAATTCATTTAAGGTTATAAAAATATGTAATACATATAAAGAAATTCGTGGACGACTAAAATTTTTCTGCGGACCACCGGTTGAGAAACACACTGATCTATATGACTATATCTTTTATCTTTTAAATATTCAAGTTTAGTTTTTATAATATACGCATTTGTAATTTATTATAGGCTTCTTTTGAATAATACGTATTTCCGTAGAAACTTTTTTATTTTATAGTTTTTTGCTGCACTCGTGGTTAAAGGGTTAACTTTTGTGTCATAACAAAACCTTTACCTATCAGTGATTTGAAATTTTAATCAGTAACCTGCAAGCAACACGAAACACAGAGAGTATATGCTAAACAAATAAATAAAAACAGCCCTTACCAACATATGGGCCATTTTGAACATATCTACACAAAATATTTTATTTAGGTCCATCCGTCAACTTAAATAATTAGGTGTAATTCGTTTTTGTGCAAGTGTCATATTTCCAATGATTTGAAGGTACATTAGAAATGTCTGCATGAAGGAGCACATTTATGAAACTTTTGTAAAAATCCAGATGAAAATAATTTTTAAAAACTGGTAATCCAATAAACAGATCACGAAAAGGGATACGGCACTGTTCTCTGCGAAATCTTAATATTTTGTTAGATATTTACAATACAACTTAGTAGTTTTTTCAATGCGGTGGCCTATCATGTAAAAACCTATTTTTAAAGTGTAAGACGAGATGCAAGTGCAAACAGGGACTGTTTGGACATACTTATAAAACGTTGATTTCAGTTTTAAAAGCATACGACATATGGTGAACCCTGTATTGCAGCCAATTTGGGTTTGTTACGTACTATTTATCGTTAAGAAAATAAAACGTGGATTTATGGGCTTGCTGAAAGCCGGAAAGTTTGTTTTACATCTAACAAAGTATTTTCCGAATAAATTAATTTTTACGTCATATTTTAATCACCAAAGATTATCGTATTACCATTAAAGTAAGAGTGTTATTTGTAAAATGCATCGTTTAGATCGCGTACCTTTTTGTAGTTTAATTGCAGCTATGCAGATGTATAATCGGGGATAAGGACAAAAGCTTTTAGTGAACTTTATTTTTTGAGATAACGCGGAGTTTATACATTTTTGCCTTCTCCCTTTATCCATGTGTTGCCCATTAAGCCAAAAATCATTATTTATAATACACCCTGTATACTTAAAACTATTATGATTAAAACAATCCAATTGTCTAGTGACTATTGAAATAGTATTTTCATAACTATTACTACCAAGTATAATATTTATATTAAATTGAACAAAAAGACTTGAAGATACATTTCCAATAATTGTTGATTCTTACTTTAACTGAATTAGAATCAAATTTTTTTTTATAACTTTAGTGTTAGTGATAAAAAGTATATCATCAGACTTAACCTACTTCAATCGGTAGGTATCTAAGATTTATCTATTCAGGTCGCTGGTACGTTGAAGTTGAGGCTATGAGTATCATATGATCTCAAATGACCCTCGAATAATATTTTAAAATTAAACCCGCAACTGGTTGTGGAACTATCACTAAAGTGGTTATGGAGTATGGATCTCTTAAAATTATGCTTATCAACAAAGCTCTCAGATCATGATGGTCTAGGAAGAGTGATGTTCAAAGCAAATCATTAAAACAGATGAAGACCTAACAAAAACTAGTATTCTACTTGCAGGCGGTATCGGTGTACAGTAAGACAAAAACTATAAATCTTAATTAGAATGAAGTGGAATTATAATGTGGGGGTGAGGGGATGAGATGCAAGATTTTGATAATGCTATATTTAAATGTCTACTCGAAAAATAAATTAACGTGTTTTTGCTGAAATCAATACTTTGTATAGTTTAGGCGCTATTCAAGGTGGGAAGTATTCAAATGAGCACCCAATATAGCAACATTGAAGTTACAACACATTCTGTGTTCAACTTATTCTCTTTTAATAGATACTTAAGCTGCCTCTTGCACCCAAAAACTCATCAAGTTTTTAACCAGACAATCACAGATTCATGACACCAGCTCTTTGATGATTGATTGAAATCTAGATTAAACTTGGGCTATTTAAACTACCAAATTTTTTAGTAATAATTTAAATGCGTCCAATTCCTCAAATATAAAGTTTTGTGCCTTGTAACCACTACAGATGAAAATTGTTTTCTCGATATTGCATAAGAAGACATGGCTCATGTACACGAAAACCCGGCGCTGTCACAAATCAACACATGCCATTATGTTGCTGTTGCTTTAACAGGTAAAAACATAAAAAAACTCTAACAATAGATTGACAGGACGGATACATTTATACATTCAATTAAATCGATCTTTATTGTTAAATAATAATAGTTGTAATTAAGTCTCAAAAATAACGAACAATACTTGAATACGAGATTTCGAAGTGATTTAAAGATGAAGTTTTGCATGTTCTGATAGACATTCTCCCTATGTCGCATAATGCTGAGAATTGTAGTTTGTTGAAGTTGAAATAATTTGTCAATAAAGCACGATTTTGTGTATGTCACAGAATGAGACTGTTGAGCTTGAAATATTCGTAAATAAAACACATGTCCGTTTTACTTATGTTGCAGTTTGTTATCTTAAAAGAAATTTAAGGTCTAATAACACCTTTAAAATGCATATATTTGGTTTTTAAAAAGAGCATTTAATTTCCTAATAAAGTAAGTTAATTAGATTAATTTTTATTATCGTGGGCGGCTTTGAATTTAATTAAAAAACTAAATCATTCGGCATTATAAGCAAATTACATTACGACTTCTAATCTGCGATGTTAATAGATTGCCTACAACCTGAATAACTTTCAGTAAAACTGAAACCTGTATGGAATAAATAAACATTAAACGCTAGATACTGTTTATAATCTGATAACAGCAATTTGCATTAAACAATCATTTTTTCGTACTGTGCGTTTGTAAATAAAATATTTCGTTCTGGCTTATGAGTTATGATTGTTATGAACCATACATAAAATTCTCATTACATTAGTGTAAATAGTTATTGCTGTTATTAGATTATTATTTATTACAATAAAATCAGACTGCACGAGACAGTTGTATATACACAACATTTTCACATTCTTTAATAGCATTCGAAAATAAACAGAAGAATAAATTCTACTTTTAATCTTAAATTATAGGGCGATCTTTAATTGAAGCGTAATACGTGCTTAAGCAATTTTTACTGTTAACCGATTTTATTTAAAACTTTTGATAACAAACATAATCAATTTATGATAGCAAGAACGCTACGTTGATGCCATTGTTTACAAAGACTTGGCCTTGACCAATATTGCTCCTTGGAATTTCCTGTCAACTCGGCAGGCTAAAATTAAATACATATCGCATATTGCATACATTGTTTTGGTTATCTCAATGCCCGACCACTTTTATTTTCTACTTAAATTGAAACAAAATATAACAGGACCGTATTGCAAGCAATTTCTTACAAATTAAAACAAAATTCAATCAAGAGTTTTTTTCCTTCAGTTTCAAATTCTATGCCTGATGCTCTTTAACCCTCAGCGTTATTGTGATGTGTATATCTTGGTAAAAATAAAAAATAAAAATACGTTTAAGCAACTCTTGCAGTTACTTAGTTCTACAAAGCGGTCAGTTTCCAAGATTTAATACTGCCAATTTTGTGAAGTGACAGCAATAAAGAAAGTAAAACCTAGTTGTTGTATTATATATTCTTATTGAATTAAACAATAAAATTAGCTTTAGAAGATTTTCTCCTAGAGACTTCATCGGAAGGACTTCTACTGACCAAAATTATCACCTTAAGAAACAGCATACTGCTAGTTTGAACAACTCAAAAATCTTTTATCTTTTAAATGAGCCAATTAGACTTTTTAACTCAGTTATTATTGTAGGGTACAAGAGTCTTACTTATCAATCTTTACATGCTGTATAATTAACTCCAAGCTCCAACTAGTTGCAAAAAATTAATTATGTGTTCTTTGTTACAGGAAACCTTTTCCTTAAAAATATAATATGGTAACGAAAAAGAAACCCATTATAAACCGAAAATGTGTTTCCATATTCTTCGTGGCTACCTTTCTTGTATTTTGGATGTTATATCTTCAAGCACCTGCAAAACCCGATCTAACAACAGCTTTATCTAAAATGGAATATTCACAAACTGTAGGTAAGGAAATTAACTATAATTGATCCGCATCCACCCTGTCATTCATGAACGCGTCTTTCTTGTCATTAACTATCAACCTAATAGACAGGTGATGCTACCACAAACAATATGTGCTATTCTTTCTTCTGGAATCAATAAAAGAAGGTTTTTCTGATATGACAGGTTACATTATTGATGATATATCCCGCAGCTCAATTTATCATCTTCTTTAAAAAGTAATTTGCTAAAAGAAATGCATTGATGTATCTGATATCAATCGTTTAAACTTAGTTTGTATGTGTATTATTTAATCTTGTTTTCTTATTTGTTTATAGATCTAAAATATTTAGTAACAAATTTATCTCTTCAGTTCAACGAAACGGAAAACGTAGGTGAGTATTTCTGTTTCACATAGAAAATCAGTTCTAGAAATAAACATATTTTTAATTTCAGAAGCTCAGTATTTAGTTCATAGTTCAAAATGCAAAATTCGAAACTTAAATCCTTACAATCCAGAAATTTTGCCATACTATAGTCCAAAGAAATACGTGAAATGTAGAACAAAAGACTTGCTCACATACGTAAAGAAAGAAGCTAATACTGCTACTCTATATGTAAATAAACAGAATGTAAAGGATTATACAAGTGGAAATGTTCATTGTTGTATCAGCTCAATTTCTCGTAGTAAAAGATTTGAAAAATCTGAAACTCCCGACACTCTTATTGAGTAAGTATTTTTGATTTTGTTTATTTTATTTAACTCGTTCAACGTTATTTAGTTGAACAACATTATTCTTAAATGTTATAGACTTTAAACAGTTGATATAAAGAGCAAGGCCTGTAGAGTTGTACATATAAAGTCAAAACCTACTTGATTAGAAAATTAAAAGATCACTATAGTATATACAAATCAGTTAGAATTTCTCAATTTTTAATTATTTGGATGATCGTTCGTCGAAATTTATTTTAACAAATTCAATCTTTTACCTCTTACAAGCTTGTTACAATTGTAAGGGGGTTTGATTCGGTTGGCGTCTTTACTCGGGCGCCAAGTTTGTAAGGTGCTTCGCTTACGAAGTGGCGCTGGGTGTTTTCGGAGATCGGCGGCAACTCTCGGGCGCCAGTTATTTTAACGTGGTATGCTGTACGGATCCGGGTACCTGCTAGTGGAGAAAGGAAAAATCCAGGGAAATGCTAGGGTTGCTGAGGTCGGCCCTGTTTGGATCCTTTTACGTGTCTCTAAAACTCTCACTATATAAGAGGGTATTAATGCTAACAAATAAAACACACAATTATCAAATCCGAAAGGTACGGTAGGGGATGTAATGATGAGACCTCCAGGCTACGCACAGTGAAGTCTCGGAAAAGGTGTAAGGGATGAACGGAAGAGATCGGGCGGAAAGGGGTCGGAATGTCGGTAAGAGAACTTCTATTAATATTCCCTTGGGTCGGTCTGCTGAGCTGGTTGGTCTGGTTGTTGGTGAGTCCTGGGCGTGAACTGAATAAATCGGCCGGCGCACGTCTTTATATATGTGCTCTCGGAGCGTGGGGGAAATGGAAGGAGTGAAGCGGAGCGGCGCACGCCAAATATCGGTTAGGGAAGGGACGCGTGCTCTCGCTTGAGTCGGCGGCTTATCCAAGCGGTCTCAGATTGCACAGTTGATAAGCATATTCACTCTTGCACCCAACATAAATAACCAATAATCTTTTTCAAATTTAACAAATCACATTGATGACACCAAGATGATTTACCTTCGATTAACGACCATAAACTTAACATTATATAAGTCATTTTAATCAAGTTAATTTAAAAAATTTGAGAAGAGCCTAATGGGCTAGCATTAGCAGTGTATATATAACAATCAGTAGGTTCACTTGCATGACACACCATTCATTTTATTAATCAACCTTCGAATATCACGCCCATTAACGAAGTAGTGGACCGACGTTTATCGGTCGGCATCGCCGGTAAATAAAACGCAGAGCCGCATTCAATAAAATGTCTCGAACAAATATGTAAACAAAATCTCTTGTTATATAATAGTATAGTAAAATATGAAGTAGAATTATGTGTAGTGAACCATTTGATTGAAGTTGTTTTACTTATAGAATCTAATAAATAAAACGATAATCAATTTAGATATTTAAAACATTTATTAAACTAAGTTAGAAGAGTTGTTTCTTGTTACATCGTTAATTACCAACTAAAGTTACATTATTCTTTCAAGCCATTAACCATATTCTTGCGCTGCAATAGTCATTTCATTTAATTTGAAATATGTTAATTACGAACAAATGCATAGCTGTATACAATTTGAATACCTGTTCAGCAAACAAATGGAGAATCTAGGTCACCGAAATCACATACGTACAAAATAGTGGAGATGAAATCAATTTACACTATAATAATAATAATTAATAATAATAAAATTTATTTTCATTCATATTAAATTAAAGACACAATGACAAACGAAATGCTAAAAAGTACAATCCTAACGCACGCTTTGACTTTTTTTAACAGTTGAGAGTAACAAAAGACGCTGTAGTTCACACCTGTTGATAAGGCGTTGACCTAGATTCTTTATTGTTGAACTCTTTTAATAAATCAGCATAAAGAATTTTATTATGTAGGATTTCGTAATCGCTTATTTGTTCTATTACGTGTTAGTAATTCAGTTTTATTAAGCAATTGGTAAATATATACAAAAGTGAATTCTTAAATACGGCATTGTTTGTTAAAAATAACCTGAAATCGGAAACCTGAAAAAACTAACTTTTACATTCCTTAGTAGTTGTTTTTATAAAATATGTATTAAACATAGTAATGATTTTTAGTAGTGCATCAGGTTGAATTTTTTTTATAAAAAGTTACCTAGCTCAAAAAATTATTAAGTTGCTAGATATTTGGCTGTATGAAATGATATCATATATGTACATCCTACACTATTAACTAAAGTCCGTTCGCCGAAACCTGTCGCAAGACGTAAATACACTCGAAGTTAGCACTAAACAAACTATAAGCGATGCTATTGATCGGCGCGCACGTGGTCTCATTAACGCTTAAACTACTTTAGATAAATGCGGAAACACGTATAATTTCCATTCCATATTATGGTGCAACCGTAAAAGCGAGTTAACCGCACATGGTACGCAAACGCGCATCATCATAAATGAAGCTTCAATATAAGGGTCAGCTAACTTCAAGTGTATTTACGTCTTGCGACAAGTCTCGGCGAACGGACTTTAGGAACAATTATTATCAGTCTAACATGTAAAAACTGAATGTTGGGGTCTATTACAAGTCCTATATGCAGTTGTGTGCATGGAGTTGCAAGAAGTGACTCGAGCTTTATGCATGCGGTTACACGGAATTGTGTGCTTGATCACACAAACAGCAACCGAATGCACAGTTCTGATCATTATTAAATAAAAAAAGATAAAATATAATTTATTAATTATATATCATTTGTAATGCATTTTTTTTACTTTCAGTGTTTCCTCCTGTACTACCTTCAACAACAATACAACAATGACAAACGACTTCGTATTAGTTAAATGTAATGATGATGATTCTGAAGAAGTGTACAAAAATACTCACGCAACTGTTACTATAAAGGAAGAGGTAAAAAAGAAAATGGAAGTTTATGACAAAGAGAAAGACGAGTTCCTTAGTATTTTATTGATTGGTATAGACAGCATATCACGTATGAACCTTGTACGTTCCTTACCTTTAACACATTTGTTTTTAAAAGAAAATGATTGGATAGAGTTTAAAGGTTATAATAAAATGGGTGATAACACGTTTCCAAATGTAATGGCTATTATGACTGGTTTAAATGAATCGACTGCGTTTAAGAATTGTAATCCTAGAATAGTAGGACCTTTAGATAAATGTAAAATGATTTGGTATGATTACCGTAAATTAGGCTATATTACTGGCTATGGTGAAGATGAAGCAGAAATCTCAACATTTAATTATATGAAGAAAGGATTTAAATATGAACCTACCGATTATTATTTTAGGCCTTACGTCTTGGCAACTGAAGAGCATCTTCATTGGGTACCAGTAGATGTAGTAAAATATTGTACCGGTCCTGAAACATCTGGAGAAAGAATCTTTAATTTAGCTAGGGAATTTACATCGACTTTCAAAGATTATCCTAATTTTGGATTTTTTTGGATGAATTCTTATAGTCATAATGAGATTAATTCAGTGTCTAGAATGGATGAGAAAGTTGTAGATTTTTTAGTTGATATAAATCGTACTGATATTTTTAAAAATAGCCTTGTGATGTTTATTAGTGATCATGGATTTAGATTTGGAAGTATAACATACACCCATACAGGATGGCTTGAAGAAAGACTGCCCTTTTTTTATATGTCCGTTCCAAAATGGTTTAGACAAAAATATCCTGAAAAATATGAGAATATAATCAAAAACACAGAAAGATTAACTTCACCATATGACGTATATATGACACTTCAAGATGCTTTAGTTTTATCAGGAAAAAAATATGAAGTTAAGAAAAGTGATGGATGTCCAGAATGTAAGTCACTTTTTGAAGAAATAGAACAAGAGAGATCATGCGAAGATGCTGGTATTGAGCATCATTGGTGTACTTGTGGAAATTATTTGACAGTACCATCTTCAAGTTTGATTGCTGAAGAAGCGGCAAAATTTATAATTAGTGAAATTCGTAGAGCACAAATAAATACTGGTGATGATTTTAGGTGGTGTGCTGAATTTGAACTAAAAAAAATTATATCTGTTGGTATTTCAGATACTAATTATACACTACATAAAAATCTTTCTCTTTTTTTAGTAACATTTCAAACAAATCCAGAAGCAGTTTTTCAGGGAACAGTTAGTATAAATATGGGTATATCAGTGCCAGGTTTTAAACTTGAAGGTAGTATTAGTAGATTAGATATATACGCACAACATAGTTGGTGCGTTAACGACTCTGTTTTAAAAAAGTATTGTTATTGTCAGAATAATTTCAGATATGTTTTTTGGAATTTTGTTGATCGTGTTGGTAAGATATTTAATGTTGGGTAGTGTTAAGATTTATATTGTTTGTAATTTTCAATTATTTTATATAGGAATGTTTATGAAGAAATTAGAAGTGACCTTAGTGTTCCTATTAAGATTAGTATAAATCGATTCATTGTTTACATCCACTTTTGGCCTAAGAATAAGTATATTTTATTTTTTACGTAAAATAACGGCCAAAGGACAATAATGACAGAAACTCTTAACTCCAAGATATATACTTAAATTTTCAAAACGAAATGGTTTCAAAGACAAAAAGATAAATATTCTGAAATGCAAATGGAAATGTAAAAACAAGAATTTATTACATAGTATTTATTAATTATATAAAAACTTGTTTTGAAACTTTAACTTCATTTACTCTAATTAATCATTTACATTAATTTCATTACACTCATCCAAAAGCTTTTTTTTAAACAAAGAATTATTTTGAAAGTTGTGCATAATTCTTTATCCAACACCTCTATATAAATACCATGTTTACTATGGTCATTTTAAATAAGGAAAGTGATTGTTTACTCTTATGTTACATTATAACCTACGTTGCCCCTAGCAACGTGGGTTATTTTTAAAAAACTCACTCCTTCAAAGATAACAACCAATCACCAGCTTACGTTAAATATTATTAAAATCCAGTCATCGTGCTAGAGTATTAAATTTATTACCATGAAAACTACCGACTAACGATACATTGCAAATTCGATGTTTAAACTTAAATAAAGAGGTGTTGGATAAAATTTTGTATGGCACACGTGGGTTAAGGATATTATCCACTCAGAAAAATTAACCCTCTCAGGCCTGCCGGCCCTCGAGGGTAAATTTTTCGTTTGTGGATAATATCTTACTTAACTCACTTGTACCATAAATAACTATAATCTAAAAGCAAGTGTCATGGCAGTAATTATGGAAACCTTAATGATGTGCAATGGCGGCCAAAAAAATGGAAACACTAATTTTTTACTGTTGTAAGTGGGATATATTGATTTGAAATCAAGATTGCTGATGTCATATTATTTTTTAATACATTTGTCAGTTGTTACCAAAAATTTAAATAATCTTTAAATAATGTATGGCACTAAACCCCATTTTTACAGTGTGTAAAACTGTACAATAATTGATTTATGCTGGTGTTTTTATTTTTTTGGCTGCCACAGTACATTGCCCATCCTCTGAGTTTCCACGGCTTACTTTAAATAGGCAGTTACAAGTATTCTAATTAAAGTTCTTGACATGAAGAAAGCTGAAAGTCTATCAAATGTAAGGTAGACTTTAGATAAGCATAAGAAATATTTTTATATTCAACATCTAAAGTTAGTAACATCAGCCTAATACCAAATTTGGATATGTCAGGTTCGAAAACGTTTTAATACAAAAATCTTTGATGTTTGATCCTGCTAGTCCTTCTAGAGATATTTGGAGATATCTGTAATTTTGATTCACATTCTACAGAGATGTTCAGAAAGATTACAAGCCATGTTGCCATATTTTGATAGTATCAGGAAATTGTATTCTTTTCATAGGGGTGGATGGGTCTGGCGGAATAATGGAAAAGTTTTTGCAATTTTTGAGATTGAGGGCATGCTCTCCTATTTTTAAGAATGTTAAGATTATTAAGAGTAGGTTGTCGAATTCAAATATTGCAGGTTATCTTATACAGTGTATGTTCTATATGTGAAGGCAATTGTTTTGACTATATGTTTTTTTTCTTTCTTGCGTTTTTAATATAAGTCATTAGCTCTTGACAGATAGAAATTCTTGCAACAGTTTCACACATTCACTAAAAAAGAATATTTAGAAATACGTTGAAGAATATTAGTGTCTAAAAACACTTAAAATGTGTAAAGCATTCCGTTAACTTGAAAGTATTCTATCTTTAGTATTAGTATCTTTTATTAACCTTTCTAAGAAACTTTGCTTAATGATACAGTTTACTTCTAATTTTTTAAAAGACCATTTTGATTAATTTGTAACAATTTTGAAGTAAAATTTATTTTAAAGAATTGAATTACTCACGTTGTTGATTCGCACTATAATTTCAATCTATAATACATTGACACCATCTTAGTGACATGAATGCACAAAGACTACAAAGAGTATCACACTTAAAATGATTTTTCGCTTTTAAAATATTATTTATTGTTATATTACTAATTGAAAAGAATAAACTCTTAAAAGTTATGCCAAGATTGCACACAATAAATGCAATATGTACAAGATGCTTTAGGTCTTAGGACTTTATCTCAATGGCATCCATTATATTACCTCTATTTAACATAGACCTCTTCTCCCAAAAGGAACAGAAGAAATTGTAGATTTCGATTTTTTGACCTATGATATATTAGTATTGTTATTGACAGTGAGAAATATGCCTATAAAAGGTATTTTCTATTTCAGCCTTAGGATACATTTTTATTTATAGGTTGCCATGTAGGCGCATGAATTGCTGGGTGTTATTAAATTGTATGGAAATCTTTTTTTATAGACCAATATATGACAGAAATAGAATGCTTGAAGTAGAACCCCTATACTTTCAAATGGTAGCGACAACGATTTATTTCACCGCTGGAGCAAAAATACCAGAGTTATATTGACAACATTGACAGTTACCAGATTTGACATCCCTCCTTAAAATAAATCTTGGGTTTAATAATAATCATACTTAAAAATATTCACAATTTAACATTAATTTGATAATTGACATTCATGTCCTGAAAAACATACTGGGTGTAGAATCGCTTCAGGTACGATACAGTTCCACATGCATTTTTTTCAAACCTTAATATTATCTCTTAATTATTTTACAATACAAATATAAAGGAATGCTGTAAAGAAAAAAAATACGACTTGAACGATACCTTTGGTTTCGGATTTTTTCTCTTTTCTGGCAAGATCTGTCAATGAATGCCTTACTATGATTGTGTCCTGGTCGATTAGCTCAGTAGATGCTGTGCTGAGTGCGGGAGCAGTTGTTGACGTGTAGCCCCAGACTGCACTTCTTGGTACTCCCAAGGCAGGTTCTGGGCTAGGAAAAACCTCGACAGAGCCCTTGCTGTCTAGTTCATCAACTTCTTCATTGCCTTTAATTCCGCAGTGACTAGGCGCCCAAAGCAGTGTGACAGTGTTTTGGTCTGCCAGTTCTTTGAGTTCCGTAAAACATTCCCATATCAGTCTAGACTAAATCAGAAATAAACCTCTTAGATTGTAACCGGAAAAAGTAAAGAAAATAAACCTTGTTTATTCAAAATATCAGTTATGCCTTGCAAACATTGGAACAATGGCCAGTGGCGTAACAACGTAAGATAGCGCGCCCCTGCGAGATTTACGTTTGCGCCCCTCATATACAGGGTGTAACAAAACTATAAAATAATAGCTGTAACTTTTTAATTTGAACAGCATGCATATTCTGGAGTTCTTGATTTGTTCCTATCTTCTTTTGTTTTGTTACTATAACCACGAACTTTGTTTTTTTAAATAGCATTGATACTTTTTTATGCATTTCTGAAAAGAGTCTATTTAGTAATGCTAATTTATCATTATAAAAGAAAGTTAAAATTAAAAAAATAAACTCAAGATTTATCAACTAATAACGAGACCTGGCTTGTAGCAAAATTAATCTAGTAAGACTTGATTATCAGTTTTGGTCAAGTATTCTATGGAAATTTCACAAATAAAACTGAAACAAGCAAACAAACGCAAATAAACAAACGAGTTCATATCGTTTACTATATCCAATTAGTAACCAGGCCCCATAAGCTAAAGCTTGTGCAGGAGGGACGGGGTGATTAATATTATTACGCAGGCCCATCATGTGGCTGCAGCCGACTTACAGATGGTATAGCCCAAATCCCACATTTGTATTACAGATAAGAATAAACTGCAAAAAAACCTTAATCAGATTTACCGGTCCCGGGAGTCGAACCTGGCCACTCAGATGGGAGTCTAGCATGCTAGACACTATACTATGAGACTATAAGTAGCAGAAGATTTATAGATATTAGCCATACATTATGTTTACAGAATTTTAAAGAAAGCAAAATATCGTTCCTACAAACGCAAGTTAACCCATGAACTAAATAAAGAGGATTTTGTCAGAAGGTTGGAATTTTGTGAGCAGATGATTAAAAGCTATAATATGGATGACAATCTTGCTTTCAACATTGTGTTCTGCGATGAAGCAAGATTTATGTTGAACGGTACGATAAATCGACGTAATTGTCGGTATTGGTCGAACGCAAATCCACGCTGGGCGGAAGGACACACACAATATCCGCAAAAAGTCAATGCATGGACAGGCATTATAGGAGGACATATCATTGGACCTTTTTTTTGTTGATAAAACTCTTACTTCTAATGGATACCTTTAGTTACTTCAAAATCATGTCATACCCACAATTACTGCAATATTTCCAGGTGAAAATGGAAGTGTTGACAACAGAATTATCTTCCAACAAGACGGAGTGCCCACGGTTTTAATTTTGCTCTGCTATGAATTACCACCTCGACAGGGGATCGAACCTGCAACCCCGAGATTATGAACAAACATACAAACTACTAATCCACCGAGACTGCCAAAGTGTATAAAATCATGTCAGTCATACCCACAATTACTGTTATATTTCCCGTGAAAATGGAGGTGTTTCAACAGAATTATGTAACAGGATTAAATAGATCGGTAGAGGGGTAGACTAACTTTTCTGTTTTTTTTCCTAAAATATTTTTTTCTAATTTTAACTTTTTTTGAAAATGAATGAAATTGAAAAAATGAAAAGAAAACATGCGGATGCTGTTGTAAAAATTAAATTTGGTTGACGTAACAACAAAACAAAAGAAAATACCTCGAATGCTTGTTTTAAAATTTCTATTCCTAACAAAATAAAATTTCACGAAAGCAGCGCCCTTCGGAGGGTTGCGCCCCCCCGCGTCGCAGGGTCTGCGGGGGCGGTAGTTACGCCACTGAACAATGGGCGCATTCAGCAGACTTACCGGTCACACCGGTCTGGGTCACCGGTAGTTGTTTTGTTCACCATATTTTAAATGGGGTTTGTTTACATACCGTACTGGTACAATTAAAGTGAGGTTATAATAGCATCCCTTCATGTTGTTTTTGTTGTTCTTAATGGATATTTTTTCAATCTCTATCTCTTTTCTATCTCTGCTCCATTATTATTATTACAAATATAGAATTAGGTTTTATGTCACTCTTTATTTGACAAGTAAATTTAAATATATCAACCACTAATCAATTTTTTATAATTCAGTTAAAATGTACCGGTGAGCAGCACCGGTTTGTAACCGGTAAGTTTGCTGAATGCGGCCAATGAAGGAAAAATATATAGTACCTAAATGTCATTTTTAAGGTTAGATTTAACTGCTTGACAAATAATATAAGCTTAAAAATGACATTTAGGTAGCAAATATTTTCCATTCATCAGTCCAATGTTTCCAAGGCATAACTGATTATTGCATAAACGAAAGTTTTCTTTCTTTACCTTTTCTAATTACAATCAAATGCAATCCGTAACCAAAGACATCATTTGATTTGTAATTTTTTTCTTTATTAAACTATGTGTCAGGTTTCCTCCACAATGTCGCTACTATTTGAAATAGAGGGTCTATAGCTTGAAACTATTGACACACACATTTCAGCACTGCGAGCCTTTAAGGCCCATGGCTTGTTTAATCACTTCTTTCCACTGATCTCTACATATTGCTTTGTTTTCCCAGTCTGTGATGCCCAGTTCTTTTAGATCTTCTTCCACACACTGTTTCAAGTTTCGTTTAGGTCTTCCCCTGCGGTTTTTCCCATATGGGTCCTCCATCAGAACAGATTTTGGTGTTCTATTGTTCTCCATTCTCATTACATGACCTATCCATTTGATTCTACTCTGTTTTATCCTTGAAATCAAGCTGTCATCATTGTATAGTTCTTCTAATTCTTTGTTTGTTTTCCTTCTCCATACCTCATTTTGCTTTGTACCTCCGTAAATAGTCCTTAATATTTTCCTTTCCCATACTTCAATCTTTTTTACGTCTTTACTTCTAAGAGTCCATACTTCACTCGCATATGTGACCACTGGTCTTATTAGAGATTGATACATACAAATTTTTATTTTGTACGACAGATTTTTACTCTTCAATAGTTTCCTTAAAGCTCCAGCTCTACTCATACCCAGCATAAGCCTTTTTTCGATTTCCCTTCCTATATTTACATGTTTTCCTATTTCGGTCCCTAGATAAGTAAATTTCTCCACTTCCTCTAAATCATATATGTCTTCGTCTACTTTTACCACTAAATTTTCTGTTTTTTTTTGTTTTCCTTGATCCCATTACCATATATTTTGTTTTAGCAGCATTTACTTTGGCCCCCAATTTACTTGCTTCCTCGATTAGTTTGCGAATGAGAGATTTTAGTTCTTCCTTCGTTCTCGCTAGGATTGCAATGTCATCTGCGAAGGCTAAGCATTGATGCGAGTTCTTGAAGATAGTTCCTGTCCTATCGAATTTGCAGTTTCTAATGATGGACTCCAGCACCAGATTGAAAATTGTGGCAGATAGAGGATCTCCTTGTTTTAAGCCGAGGTTTGTGTTGAATTCTGTAGATTTCATTTTCCCTATCCGTACTTGTGAGCTTGTTTGTTTTAGTGTCATAATGATAAGCTGTATTAGCTTTTCTGGGCATTTTAATGATCTTAGGGCTTTTACTATTTCACTTTTTTTTAAGAGGTCATATGCCTGTTTAAAATCAATGAAGGCTAAGTAAATTGGTATGTTTTTTTGTTCGCACTTTTCTTGTGCAATTCTTAAAGAATGTATATGATCCAAAGTCGACCTATCCTTCCTAAAGCCACTTTGATACTCTCCCAGTTCCCGTTCTGCATATAGTCTCAGTCTGTTTTCAATTGTTTTTGTCAGTATTTTGTAGGTTATATTTTGTAATGATATTGGGCGATAATTTTCACATTTTAGGCTGTTGCCTTTTTTGTATATTGGCACTATTATACTTTTGGTCCATTCCGTAGGCATTTCATATTTTTCCCATATACTTATTAAAAGCTTGTGTAATCGCTGTTAATTTTTGTCCACCGTATTTGATCAGTTCTGTCGTTATTCCATCTTCACCTGCACTTTTGTTATTTTTTAATGCTTCTATCATTTTTCTTATTTCTTCTAGTGTGGGCGGATTTATTTCACTCTGATCCCAATCTTGCTGTTGTTGTGTATTTTTAATTTCAATATCTTGGCATGATAATTCCTGTTCGTAGTATTCAGCCCAGCTCTTTAGTATCTGTTCCTCTTCACCCACAATTTCACCTTTTTTATTATGTACTAGTATTGGACCTTTTTTCCTCTTATTTTGTATCTCCGCTGTTTTCTTATAGAATAATTTTACGTTCTGTCTATTATAACTTTCCTCTATTTCTTCTATTTTTCTTATCATAAGATTTCTCTTCTTATTTCGTAGTGTACTCTTTGCCTTGTTTCTTGCTTCTTTATATTCAAATTCATTAAGTTGTGAATAGTCCTGTAGTAATTTTAATTTCCTTCTCTGTTCAATTACCCTTTCGCAGTCCTTATCAAACCATTCTTTTGACTTTCCGACTTTCTTTACTTTCACATTGGCTTTTTCACTTCCCTTTATACTATTCTTTATTAGGGTCCACTCTAACTGTATATCACTTTCCTCTTTTTTTGATAATTCCTTTTCTACGTCTTTTATAGATCTTAGTCTGATCATTTTATTTTTTAAACTTTCGTACTTATAGTTTCTCTGAAATGTCCTTTTAAGTGCATTTATTCTTGGTACATATTGTTTAAGACTTGCTTTCACCATAAAATGGTCGCTGTCAATGTCAGCACCTCGATATGATCGCACTTCCTTTATTGTGTATGCATGAACACTTTCAATGAGGATATGATCAATCTGATTTACAGTCTTTTTATCGGGGCTAATCCACGTGCCCTTGTATATCTCTTTTCGGGCTAGGTATGTTAATTTTATTATCATTTTCCTCCCTGCTGCAAACGCTATCAATCTTTTCCCGTTTTTATTGCTACTTGAATGTTTGCTATGTAAGCCTGTTATTTTCTTATATTCTTCTTCTTTTCCGATCTTTGCATTGAAATCACCGATCGTTATTTTTAACTTTCTAGATCCTCATAAAATTTATCTTTCTCCTCATCGTCGTCATCTTCAGTTAGGGCATGCACGTTTATTGCGCTTATCTTTCTATATTTACCTCTTAATCTAATATAGCTCATTCTTCCATTTACCTTTCTCGTCTCAATTTCAATCGTCTCGGCATTTTTTATTGAATTTTTCAATATAAAGCCTGTCCCAAATCTGTTTTGCTCTCCACCATGAATTATAATTAAATGGTTGTTAATTTCTGTTATTAGCTCTCCTTTTATGTTTGTTTCTTGGAGTACCATCATATCCACTTTATATTTTACGCCCTACTGCATCGAAAAGGGTACTTTACATCTTGGTGACCGTGGCGGAAACGTTGACATTACATCGCGGGCGGTAAAGTGTAAAAAAATCGCCCGCATAATCCAACTTTGACATTAAATCGCGGGCGGTAAAGTGTAAAAAAAACGCCCTACTGTAAAAAAAACGCCCGCATAATCCAGATTTGACAATACATCGCGCGCCTTAAAGTGTAAAAAACGCCCGCTGTAAAAAAACGCCTACATACATCCAAAAACTATTATAAAAATTTATTTATAATAATTATAAATGTTAAAAGTACAATTAGAAACATTTGAAAAAGAACTTGATGGCGCCACTGCTTTGAGTTCCCTTGAAATGGGAGAGGACGACATCTCAATCGGAGTATCAGCTGTTGTAATTCCAATTTCGGTGAAAGAATTAGCTGCCATATTAGCTAATGATTCATGTGATGGTACCGATGTTACCGATGATGTTCCCTCTGAAGAACTCATACTTCCACGTTCGTATTGCGGAAGTGACTTCTTTCCCAGAATTGAACATGTAATTTTATTTTTTGAAGTTATCGAATCTTCCAAATAGCCCTCCGCGACATTTGTGCTTTTCCATCTAGAACAAAATATTCATAATATAGAAGTAATTAAAAAAATTACTATGTAGTTACCCTCCGTGTCTTTTTATACTAGTAATATCTGCACCGCTATCGGCCAGTAAAGTTGCACTGGTCCTGCGAAATGAATGGCCTGTGTACTTGTTTGGATTCGGAAGATGGAGGTAAGTTGCAATTACTTTTGGTATTGTTCCAATAGTATTTTTGCCTACAGGTTGCGGAAAGCAGGTGTTGTTTCTGTATCGTAGAAAAAAACGACGATGTGTGACATTTGCTGGTCTCAGTGCAGCATATTTTCTGTATAATTTCAATCCCGACACAGAGTCATCCTCAACAATGGTAAATATTCTTTTTTTATTGGTTTTGGTTTTTGGTAGTGTAACTGATATTATTGTAATAGGAAGAGGTAATAAAAGGGTTTAAATACAAACACGTGCAGCTCTGTTGAATCTCGCGTACCAACTAACTTATTTATTCTAGAAACAAGTAGCAACTCTACATTTTGTTACTAGAGGGCGCTACATGTACAAAGTACTGAACATTTGAGATTTACACAACACCCCCACTATCTCAAAGGTTCCACTAAGCCTAATCTATTTACAAACTTAGAATGTTTTACATTTGGTAAACCTTTTGTCAAAACATCAGCTGTCATCTCATCTGTAGGAAGATATTCAATTTTTACTAAATTCTTTGAGATGGCCTCCCTGATAAAATGATGCTTTACATCTATATGTTTTGTCCTTTTATGAAATATTGGATTCAACGACAATTTATTTGCACTCTGATTGTCATTAAATACAGTTATGCTATTATCATACTTGATCAATTCAGATAGAATATTTTTCAGATATATAGCCTCTTTGGATGCTTCACTTAAAGCCATGTATTCGGCCTCCGTGCTCGAAAGAGCTACAGTTTTTTGTTTATAACTTTCCCAGGAAATAACTGCTCCTGAAAGTTTAAAAGTAAATCCTGTATAGGACTTTCTGTCTATTTTATTGCTGGCCCAGTCAGCATCAGCATAACCTTGCAATTCACAATTATCTTTATAAAATTTCAATTTATAAGTTTTGGTGCCTTTTAAATATCTAAGAACCCGTTTAGCACATTTCCAATGCAACTCACTGTAACTATTATTGAACTGACTTAGAAAACTTACTGTATAGGCAATATCTGGTCTGGTTAAAACCGCAAGATACATTAAACTTCCAATGAGTTTTTGATAAGGCAAATTTTTATCACAAATACCTTCAACATTATCAAGGCAAATGCTATTGTCCATAGGTGTAGCGACACCTTTACAATCGGACATGTTAAATTTCTTTAAAATTTGATCAATGTAACTTTCTTGATCTAAAGTTATACAATCATTCTCGTGATCCCTTATAATTCTAACACCTAGACATTGCTTGGCTTCACCAAGGTTTTTAATCTTAAATTTTGAACTTAATTGCTCTTCCAAGAAGCACAGTTCTTTTGGATCATTTGAAAAAATAAAGAAATCATCTACATACAGGGCCACCACTGTTAACAAATTATTATCCTTTTTTATGTACAGGCAAGGTTCCAATTTAGATTTTTTATAATTTAAATTTAACAAAACTTCATCTACCCTTTTGTTCCAGGCCCTGCTTGACTGTTTCAAGCCATAAACTGCCTTTTTTAATTTGTACACTTTGTTCTCATTATTTTTTAAAACAAAACCCTCTGGTTGCTGCATGTAAACATTTTCCTCTAAAACCCCATTTAGGAAAGCAGTTTTTACATCTAAATGTGTCATCCCTAGATCTAATTTTACAGCTAAAGCTATTAAAAGTCTTAGAGTAGAATGTCTCACAACTGGAGCAAATGTTTCATTATAGTCTATGCCTTCCTTTTGAGTAAAACCTTTCGCCACTAATCTAGCTTTATAATTAACTTCACCTTCACTATTACACTTAAGCTTATACACCCACTTGCATTCAACTATTGTTCCTTTTTCTGGTAGATCCACTAGTTCCCATGTCTCATTCTCCTCAAACGAACTGATCTCTTCCATCATTGCCTGCTTCCACTTGTGCTTATCAGGTCTTGAAAAAGCTTCACGTACGGTTACTGGAACTTCCTCTATGTTGATTTCACTGGTTGCACATGTACTCAAGTAACTTACAAAATCCTCGAAGGTTTTTGGTTTTTTTTGTCTTTCTGACCTCCTCGGAACTATCACCTCGTTTTCAGGTTCTTCCTCAGGAATATAATCGCTGTCATCATCTCTTGTCTGATCTTTCACATCTTCATGATCTGAATCATCCATCGTCGCTTCTTCGTTTTCGATACTTCGCTCTTCAGTCAGAGGAATTAGTTCGCTTTCTTCCCCCACTGAATTTAACAATTCTGTGTTCTCTGCCTTACTTTCTGTGACCATAGTCGTTTCATTCGTGTCTTCCATCACAGTTACGTTTCGGCTAGTTATAATTTTTCTTGTATATGGATTGTAACACCTATAACCCTTAATATTTTCTTCGTAACCCACTAGAATATGCTTTGTAGCCTTTTTGTCCCACTTTAATCTGTTTGTTTTTGGCACGTGCACCATAGCTGTACTACCAAATATCCTCAAGTGGCTAACGTCTGGTTTCTTTTGTGTCCAAAGTTCAATTGGAGTTTTTAAAATGCCTGAAGCTACGGAACGGTTTTTAAGGTAACATGCAGTATTACAGGCTTCTGCCCAAAAAACTTTATTCAGGTTTTTATCGAACAACAAACACCTAGCCTTTTCAACAATACTACGGTTAAACCTTTCGGCCATACCATTTTGTTCTGGTGTATGACTATTTGTCTTCTGGTGGATAATGCCATTATCCCTTAAGAATTTCTCAAATTCCTTACTGCAGTATTCTCCTCCATTGTCTGTTCTCAACACTTTAATCTGTTTATTCTGTTGTTTTTCAACTAAACTTTTAAAATTTACAAACTTTTCATATACTTCACCTTTCGTCTTCAAAAAATAAATAAAGCACATTCTGCTGTAGTCGTCAATGAAAGTTAAAAAATATTTGGATCCCCCTAAAGATGTTTTTTCCATCGGACCACACACATCACTGTGAACAACCTCCAACAAACCTCCAGCTCTGCTGCCTTTGTTTGGAAAAGACAAGCGGGCTTGCTTTCCTTCACAACACACTTCACAGTTCTGCTTCTCTGTATCACCTTGATGTCCTTTATAAATGAGTCCGTCCACTAATTTACACATTTTGTTTAAATATCCACTGTTTATGTGACCTAAACGTTGATGCCAAATTTTCTTTGTAATAGGTGCCACTAAGAAACTCACGTCTTGTTTTTTTATGTTCAGTTTATAAACATTATCTTTTAAATCTGCTGTTGCCATTAAAATGTTACTATCATTGTAAATCTTACAACCATTCTCATCAAAATTAACTTTATTGCCATTACTAATCAGCTGACTTACTGACAACAAATTTGTGGTTAAATTTGGAATGTACTGCACATCACTTAAACGAACACTAAAAGTTTCTTTATCTATTACCGTCTCTATTTGCACATCGCCTGCACATTCAACTGGTATTTTTGTTTTGTTGGCTATCATAATTTCAGATAGGTCTGGTTTTCGTTCATTCGTTAACCATTCTCTTTTTGCGGTTAAATGAACACTGGCACCACTATCTATGTACCAATCTGTATTTTTAAATTGTCCAGTAGTAAACACAACGCTTAATCCAGCATCTTGTTTATAATTTCGGCATTTGGACATAAAATGTCCTGACTGTTTACATTTAAAACAAATAATTTTGCTCCTATCTTTTAATTTGTTTTTATTTACATGATTTTCATCATTCTGTAATTTACTGGTGCTGCCACCTTTTGGCATCTTTTTGAACGACTTGTTCCTTTGACTGTAGTTTGCTGCAAAAGCACCTGCAATGCTACTGCTGTCATCTGTGTGCATGTCTAACAACTTCGTTTTTATGGAATCTGTTGTTATGCTTATTCCCGAATGCTCCACTGCCATTATCATTGGTGCAAACCGATCAGGTAATCCCGCCAATAATAAAGAGCCAACCCATTCTTCGTCTATCTTGAAACCGGTTCTACGCAGTTTTTGCGATGTTTCAACGATTTGGTTCACGTATGAATCCATGGAATCATGATTTTCTAATCGTGCAGATATCAGGGCGCGTAATAACCCAATCTTTCTCGTGAAACCACTGTCATCGTACAGGTTCTTGAGCTTCGTCCAAACGTCCTTGGCTGTTGATGCATCTTTCACGTGCGGAAACAATGATGGATCAACTGTTAAAACTAATTTAGCCTTTGCTTTCGCTATTAACACGGTGTCTTCTTCAGTGCCATCAATACACTTACTTAAACCTTCAAGCACGAAAACATTTTCAACTGCGAATGACCACTCATCGTAGTTTTCGCGGCCTAATAGCTAAGAGGTAATAAAAGGGTTTAAATACAAACACGTGCAGCTCTGTTGAATCTCGCGTACCAACTAACTTATTTATTCTAGAAACAAGTAGCAACTCTACATTTTGTTACTAGAGGGCGCTACATGTACAAAGTACTGAACATTTGAGATTTACACAACAGTAACCACCAAAACTGAACCTCTATCTTCGATATCATCTATGGTAATGTCCACTAACTCTCCTCGGCGACAGGCACCAAAAAGCCCAAAGACAAGAACAATCTATGTTTCAAAATAGGTAAAGTAACTTATAACAGCTAGACAGATATCGTTAAAACTATTTTTTACCTTATGCATCAAATAGACGTCATCTGGAGCGTCAACAATAAATTTGGTAACCTCCTCTTTGGTCAAAATATTTGATTTCTTCGGTTCATGCCCAACAGCTTGATTTTTGAGAAAACTTATTAATTTGCAAAACTGGCTAATATCCACATTTTTATTAATAATTAGCATCTTCTTGAGCAGCGAATATTTACTCCAAAGTGAACTGCTTTGATATACTTTAGACTGAAAATTAAATAAATTGCTCAAATAATAAACCTGAATTTATGCTATGAATAAACATACCTTTTCACTAAAATACGCTAACAACACTGTTTCATTAATTGTGCTTGTTTGCTTTTGTTGCAACCATTGGAGAAAATTTTGAAATTCTGCTTCATACCGATTTCTCGATTTTTTGGGGCATAATCCAGAGACCGCTTCTCTGGATAAGGCTATGATTTCGTCTGAAATGCTTTCAGACTCTGGAATACTCATTTCTTCGCACTTTTTTTCACTTTTTACTCGCAATGTCACAATATTTTCAGTAAAATTTACAATTTGGTTTTATTGTTTACGCGTGAAGTCATAGTTACGATCAGCCATCACGCCGCCTATTTTTAACGTTGTGAAATTATGAATTATGATAGATGATTTTACGATAATTTAAAGTTAATATTTCTTTTGCAGTTGGGCGTAAAACGTTGTACGTACCTCGGGCCGAAAGTAGATTGCGCCCTTGGCTAAATTAAGGCCCTCCTTCGTCGGGCCTCAACCTTTAGCCGGCGGGCGCAATCTTACACTTTCGGCCCTCTATACGTAAATAACTATTTCGGCCTCTTTTGTAATATGTTTTAATGCCCCCTCACTATTTATTCCTCGTACATTCCATGTTGCGATATTTAGTATATCCTTGTAATTTTTCAATTTGCGTAACCTTATTTTATTGATTCTCTTTAATCCCAACTCCTCTACCCTTTTCAACCATTTTTCCTGTGTATTTCTTCCTTCTAAATTTGCTAGTTGGAAAAGTGATTTTTTGGTGTACTGCAATTTCGTTGGTTTCTTTTTAGTATCTCGATTTTGTAACTTATTGTTTAATCTTTGGATACTCTGATAAAGCATTTCTCTTTCTCTGCTAATTTCTTCTTCTTTCCTATTTTGGTTTTTAAAATCCCGCCCGCTAATTCCGCTTGTAACTTTCTAATTTCATTTATTTTTTCTTCCACTATTTCGCTTACTCCTTTCTTCTCCATTTCTTACGCTTAATCTTTCAGATTTTCGTGTATAACAATACTTTCCCTTCTTCTCTATGGTAATAAATATTATTAAATATCGATAGTTCAAAACCGCGCTCTTTATTGGCACTCTGCGCGAACTACTTATCAACTACTTATCACTACTTAATCACACTTCCACGCGAAACTGGCCTTTAATGTTATTTTTAACCTAAGAACTGAACTCTTTAAACACCATTTTAATTTATTATTCCGGTCACAATTATTATCTTTATATGTTCAACGCAATTTCAAGAATAGTAAACTTTACTTTTCCACTTTATAACTTCCAATTGTTCACGTATTTTGCACTTCAATTACCGATTGCGTGACGGAGCCGACTCGTCGGTTATTCCGCCGCCGCCACACCTGAAGCTATAGCCCATGTCTTAATATTATGTTTTTCTCCAAAAACTGGTTTTGAATATTCTGAAAACATGGCAATAATCATATGAGAAAAATAATTTGCGTGAACTCTCCAGTGGAGGCTGAATTTTGAGCTTTTCATTAATAAAGAGCTTGAACAATTTCACATTAATCATGTGGTTGTTAATGCAAAGAGGCAAAATCCAAAAAGCAAGCCTTCTCCACTGAACCTCTATAAATCATTGCCTATAGGCTCATGTCCTTTCGTTTGATTTTTGGTAAAAAAGTAAGCTACTGTTGTAAATTTCTCGTTGTTGAAATTGTAACTACTATTTGCCAGTCTAAATGCTGATCTTTATTCTAACATTTTATACAAGTTCTTTTCCCAATTTGATCAAGAAGTTAAATCAATGTAAAAAACCTTTTTAATGATCACAATCCAAAAACGTCAGATGTCATTAGCTTTTTAAAATATCGGTATATGGGAACCGGAATGGTCATACAAATGCGATCAGCAGATATAAATGGAGCTGTCATGAGTAGTGCAATAGGGATTTCTCTTCTAGGAAAAATCAAACACTTCGTAGAGGATAATGACCAGCAACAAGCAGCATTTCGTAGCAGCCCATTTGGAGGCTTTATGGCCATGCTATAAGTAATAATGTATCGCTAAGTTATTGCACATATCTTATTTATTTGTAAAGTAATCAAGATCTGATATACAAGAACATTCTTCTGTTGATCTAAAGTAGTGTAGAATATCGCCATTTACAAGATATCCAAGTTTAACAGCATCCTAAACAATTTAAAATCCTGAGACTATCTTGCCTATTCAGTATGAGAAGTTACTTTCAGGAAAAGTAGTAATAGGAAGGTACCGATTTTAGTTTTATAATTTTAATGGAGTTGCAGGGGCTCAGTTCGGTTCAGTTTTCTAGCTCTAGTGGTAACATAATGAAACATCATTTTCTTAGAAAAAGGACCTCCTCATTGTCATGTACAGATGTACACATAAGAATAACTTAGGAATTGATGATGTTCCTGTCATCATTTCTTAGGTAACAGACTTTATATAGATTTAATACATATAATTTTCCTGTTTATAGAATGTTACAAATTAACCATTTTCAAGAATCTATCATTGATTTTCAGATGTTGTTTTTAACATGGCTCAAATACTTATGTTTTTTTTGAAGATGCCAAATGCTAGCCATAGCTTTGCTAGTTGTAAATTATTGTGTTTTTAGTACAATTAACAGTCTCAGTGTCAGAGCATTCTAACCCTTAAAGTCACACATTCTACTGCTATTAAATGCCATTAATCAATTATTTTTACAAAAAGGTTTAAACAAACTGGCTCGCCAAGTTACATTTCAAATCCTACTTATAAGGCTGGGTTACATTTACTCTTACCTGAAGTTGACTTAAGGGAGACTTATAAAGGGAGTAAAGACCATCCCATAAAGTGACATGGATGGTATGCACCATATTTGAAACAAAAATGACGTCTACAATTACCCCTATTTACATGTACCCCAATTGACCCTATATTGTAAGATCTAGTTAGGTGTTGTTTCAAGATTTCTGTTCAGTACAAAAATCAGTATTTACCTACTTAATTCTCAGAATACAAAGTGGTATCTTCTAAATGCACAAAATCAGATCTGCACAGAAAACTTTTAATGAGAATATTTCTTTTTTCAACTGTACCATTCAAGAAGGCTAAACAAAATTACTGGTTAGTTGTGTTAAAAGTTTTGTCTAACCATATACCTCTCAAGGTGCTATACTAAAATATAGATATGTGGGTATTTGCTTTTTCTTTCATTCTCAGACAAAACTTCGATGCTGTACAGAGTATTCAATCAAATGCACAATCACTATTGATATGTCGGTAATTGAATTGATACTTCATGAGCTTATTTCAAATAGACAAAAGAAGATTTAAGTAACAAATGAGTAAAACTGAATCACAATTGCAAATTTTTTCATTTGAATCAGACATACATATGAGGTTTTGCTTATTACAAACCTTATTTACTATATTTTAGCTGCTCAGAAATCATAAAGGATTTCAACATTTCAAAACAGCTACATAGCAATAATGATATCTATAATTAGCTCAGTTTAACCAAAGCCTAATTAACCAGGGTTTGCTCAGGAAGTGCTCAACAGCAAGCTAAAACTAGATTAATGGAATTTGTTGCTCAGCACTTACTACATAAGTAATGTCTTGGCTAAACATGACTATTTTAACCAAAGATTTCACAAAGTTCTAACGCTCTAAATATAATTGTAAAGAATTATTAAAAACCTTTTAAACAGTATATTTTTATTAGTAATTTTCACGTAGACAAGATTTAAAATGCATATTTCTAGATTAGAAAATGACAACGCTCTTCTATTTTATCTAGAGCAATAGTAGTAACATAATAAATTATTAATAGTATATACACCTAAAAACAGTGGCGTGGATACTACCTACGTTTTTTGGATGTTTTTTTAGCAAGCAGAAACATTGCAACCATGTAAGCATAGACGTAACTAGGTGGGGGCTTGGGGGGCTAAGCCCCCCTAAACCAAAAAGTAGCCCCCCAAAATGGATTCGAGCCAGACATTTTTTGTATTTAGTTTTGTAATAAAATAGCAAATATAAATAACCAGAAAAGCGGCAAATTAAAATAAATGAAAAAACCAGCAAATAGCCTTTGTTTCTTGATTTAACGAAATTAGATAATAATGAAACAATAAGAAACTAATGATGAAAGATAAGTATGACTGACCCCACGTTGAGACAAGTAATGAGTTAATAGAATAAGATAGAATAGCTTTCTCAAAATCTTTTCTAATTAGTTTACTCGGCGTCTTAAAGAAAAAGCTTAATAAGTAAACTTCATATTTTAGATTATCAGAAATAAATGTTACGAAATACTTTTGATGAACATTTAAATAAGTATGAAATAATAACTTCAGTTACGTAAATTCTGGTGTAATTCTAACACGTGATAATATAATCGAAAATCCTTCAAAACAGAAAACCTCTGCATTCGGTACATCACCAAATCGTTGTTAAAATTAAAAGATCTATCTCACAAAAAGAATTATTTTCCAAAAGTAAATTATTGTTCAATCAATTATTTCTACGGGTTTTACTATTTCTAAGGTTTTATAACTAACTGTAATGTCTACAAGAACAGCTTATATTTTAAGGTTTATAAAAGTATGATGTAGAGTTAACTATTTATATTTACATTTAAAAGTTACCTAGAAATTTACTTTTAACTAAACATTGCCAATTAAAAATATAAAATTTTAAAGAATTTGAAAAATCGTCAAATTTTGAAATGCATTGAAAATGTCATATTGGGAAATTGAATAAGTATACGGATTAAGGCGTACTTTTAAAAAATCCTTTGTAAAATCTCCCCAAGTAATTCAGTTAGTACTATCATCCTGATCATAAGTTTAAACAGTACTTATATCCTTAAAATGGGAGAAAAACATTAGAAAATCAGTCAAATAAGTATAACCTACTTTTAAGATAAATGTGATACTCGCCGGCACTAATATTTTTAGTAGCTCAGTAGCTCTAAAAGCGGGAGCGGTAATAAACCAAAGTCGCTATCGTCCACACAAAAATTTTGAGAAGACACTTTTTCTTTTTGAGAAATCTGGAACATTTATTTTAAAATTAAACAATATTTATTATTTATTTTTTTGGTTAAAAGTAATTTTTTCAACCATTTTCCTGAACACCATAGTTCACAAATTTAATTACTTATATCCACTATAGTCCGTCCGCAAACCATGCGAAGTAAAAAATTAAACTGACAGTCAGATAAGCGGATTACCACAAGGGTTTTCTATTGTCATTTGAGTAGCATTTTGCGGCTGCTTATAATAACAGCAGAATTTACGGTTTTAAGTAGGAAATGACAATAGAAAACCATTGCGGTAATGTGCTTACCTGGCTGTCAGTTTAATTTATTACTTCGCATGGTTTGCGGACGCACTATAATTATGTAATTAAATCTTTTTATTTTCTTTATTTTTGGACGAAGAATCAGGATGGCGGAGCATCTTTCGTACGCATTGCACCGATTGCTATGACCATTTGGCCGACCCTACTAGAATTTAGCCGAATCTGTGCGAATTCCACGCCCAGTAGGGTTTTTTAACGTGCCGAACGTCGCATTGACGGGACCTACAGTTTTACTTCCTATCCGAGAAGAAGGCATGTTTTTAATTTTTCTCCGCTATGAGAAATTACCAGCTCGGCCGGAGACCGAACCTGCGATTATGAAGCAAACATGCAAACCACTAATCCACCGAGACTGGCTGTAATGGAATTTTCACTAATTTTGTAATTAAGTACTTAGTACTTAGTCATCAACATCAGTCAACAAGATCATCGTTTTTACTTAATCTTTCATTTGATTTTCAAATGGCATTCTGATTTTTAGTCGTGTGCAATATTGTGGATAGAATTGCAATTTTTAGATTATGTGGAAAATATTTTCGGGAAGAAAAATTGTTTTAAATTTGTTTTTGAAAAAAAATTAATAAAGTTACCTGCCAGCTGGAATCAAACCTGAAGTTGGCATATTATCACCCCGCCTCAACTAACTGAGCTACGAAGAAATATTAGCACACGTACAACATTTATTTTAAAAATTGTTAAAGATTGTAATCATTTAAATAATATTTTTTTAAAAAAGGGTCTAAATCTAATTTTTTTCGCAATTTTCCGGATATTGATAAACTCATAACGATAATGATAGAAAAGAAATAGTAATTTTAAGTAAGGAGTGATTTAAAAGCTTGGGTTATTCCCTATATTCGATTTCCTAATGAAGCATAGGGTCTGTAGATAGGCACACATTTTCTTCAGCCCCCCCAAAATCTAGACCTAGTTACGTCTATGCATGTAAGTGACCACAAAACAACAAAACAACTGGTTAATATGCTTGCCATTTGCTAACAAAGCATCTAAAAGGGTACTTAGTAACTTCCACTGCCTAAAATACTTTAAAATATTTATTAAAAGCAAAGACATTTTTTTTATTGTTTTATAAGAATGCAAAACGTAACAAAAACTGTAAACTGCCCGCTTAAACTTTTCGTAGAGCTGTTTGATACGAATTAATTATGAACTGAATAAATTTAAACTGACATATCTTCCTAAAAAGAATATTCTTATGTATAATACTTTGCATGCAATACTAACGAATATAGTATAACAGGGCAACAGTCAATACATGTTAAACCTATTCACAAATCTGTCAAGATGCTCTTAACTTTAACTTTCAGGATGATCATGTTTAAGTTCACGAAACATGCCTTACAATACTATTAGTATCATTATTGTTATTGTAATACAATCGCATTACCATAAAATGGAGTGAATAACAACACTTTCTAACCGTTCGGCCTTTTTAATTTGGAAACCGAATTTTTATTGTATTAACTAAAATAGCCAAAAGTCTGATATTATCTTGTAGGTTAATACTGCAGATTACGAAGTTTTTCTGTATTAGTCAAATATAGGAAAAAAATTATTTAATGCTCTGTTGTGATTCACCCGCAAAGTGGTGTCAATCACAACAGCAACGTTTTTAGATGTTTCTTTGCATTGGCTGTTCTTATAAGGTGAAAGAAAACATCAATTATATTTTTAAAGAAGGCTACCTAAGTGTATGTAAAAAAAACGATTTTCTAAAATACGTATATTCATCAAAAACCAAATTTTTTTTAATACAAATACAATAAGTTCTACATTTTATTTAAAAAGCCTATTAATTAAAACATACTTAAATTTTTTGAATATTGCTATGTAGGTAACAAATTAATATGTAATAGGTACAAACTACTAATAGCTACAAAAAAGAACAAACATTAAACTCCAAAACATACAAAAACCTAACCAACCTAACGTAAATTAACGCCACATGCTTACATTTAATTTGAATTGCATTATTCCGTGTCTGATCTGATCAAAACTAAAGTCTGTAATGTCTTTTATATTAGGGTATACAAATAAGCTAACATGATCTTGCTTTTTCATAGATTGCTTCTCTTGCAGAAAATTAGCTGTAAATTGTTCACCCAAAGATTCAACTTGTCCAATGTAAAGTTGACTGAGAAAATTGGACTAACACCTTTCTTCACGCCATCTATTGAAATAGGATGGACATCTCCATATTCTTTTCCATTTTTAATTACAAAAGGATGCTGGTAGGTTATTTCACCTCCAGTTGAGGGTCCAGTTTCAATGGCATCTATGGTGGTATTTAATTCTTCCGCTTCAGTATTGTTCATGATATCACAGTTTTTTAAAGAATTATCACTGTGAATGCTTATGTCATCTGGCTCTTCAGAGCTGTTGTCAAAATCTGCATCAAGGATGCTACGACCAGGATGAACAGTGATCCGTTGTTGCCTTGGTTTTGGCAAGTTGTCATACCTTAAGGATTTGAGTATGTCAGTCACAGAATCTTCTAAAATAGAATTATCTTCGGAGATTTCTGTTTCAGTTGAGAGCCTTGATAATAGTTCTGCTGGATTCAAAGAAATTAGTCCGCATTTCTTAAAACCTGACTTGATATTTTTAACTTCATTGTTGCATATAGCTTTCAGTAGATGAGCAAATGTTGATTTTGGCACGCAACTTTCTGTCTGTTCTGGACCTTTTTTCCATTCTACTAAAATATTTCGTCACGCTTGTTTAAGTGGCCGAAAAAATGCCATGTCTACTATTCATTTTTTTCTAGAGTCCTCTGACTTTGATATCGTATTGCTCGAAAACTACTGAAGCAAATTAAATATTTTAAAAACGAGCGAATAGTAAATTTATTTCTACATGTAACAGTAAAATATCATATTTCTAACTGATATACTTTTATTTTTATTGGACGATACATAATAAAAGGTACCCATTTTTAGGGAAGATTTCATTGAGAGTGAGTTAAATATTTTTTTTCTCAGAAAATATATCTCATATATCTATGAGATTTTTGTAGGGGTTAGAAAGAAACCTTGCGGTTGTTATTCTATTAATTTTCGGACAAAACAGTATTTTATTTAAGATATATATGAAAAAATAGCGAACTATGCGTTCTTGTTTATTAATGGATATAGCGTCAAATTTTTTTCGCTAAATTAACACTTTTCATATGTAGACATTATTTTCTTTAAAGAAATGTTCCGAATTTTAGCAATAAAAGTGCAATAACAAAAAAACCTTTTTTTGTCAAAACTGCTTATCATCAGAAATCGTTTTTTGTTTCCGCATTTTTATTATTAAAATTGGGAACATTTTTTTAAAAACAATAATGTCTACACATAAAAAGTGTTGATTTAGCGAAGAAAATCTGACGCTATCTCTATTAATAAACAAGAACGCATTGTTCGCTATTTATTCACATAAATCTTAAATAAAACGCTTTTTTGTCTGAAAATCAATAGCATAAGAACCGCAAGGTTTCTTTCTAATCCCTACAAAAATCTCATAGATATATGACATATACTTTCTGAGAAAAAAATTAGGGAACTTACTTCAATGAAATTGTCCCTAAAAATGGGTACCTTTTATTGCGTATCGTCCGATAAAAACAAAAGTATACCAGTTAAAATATAATATTTTACTGTTGTATGTAGAAATGAATTTACTACTTGCTCGTTTTTAAAATATTTAATTTGGTTCAGTAGTTCCCGAGCAATATGCTTTCAAAGTCAGAGGACTCTAGAAAAAAAATGGATAGTAGTGCCTAGTCTAGAATTTGGCGGCAAGAAAATAAATTATATGTTATATTCTTGGCACAATCTAATTGCGTCTATGGACAAGTGGGAAGACAAGTTGTCCCCTATCAGAACTTTTATTGCCCTCTAATTTCCGAAAGTACGGAATAGCAATTGTGTGGACCCAGTCTTCAAAACAGTGGGAATCAAACCAGCCGGAGAGCGTTCTATTATAACGGGTACTCTTTGGCCCCCCCCACTGTTCAAAATTCGTACAAGTTTTGAGCCCGATAAACTACATAAGGCGGAAGAAGAATTCCACTTTCAGATGTAGCAAACATTAAGGATATGGCAGATTTGCTGCTGTTCATAATTTGTTCCAGGTATTTTGTCCCCCTTTTTGAAATTATCTTCTGTCTTCACGGATCGGCCATGACATTAGTTTCGTTATAATTAACAATATTCAATATTTCATCGTCAAATTAAATATTACAATCTTGAACAATAAAACAACAACTTTCTGCAACTTTGCTGCTATTCACACTCCAGTTGCGTGTCACCCCATTTTACGGTAGTAATGTAAAAAGGTGACGTAGTTTATGAATTTTTCTTAAGATAGATGATACAGTGTTGCTTGAAGCAAGTTTAAATTTATTGTGTATTAGCCGTTTTATGATTTATTAAAATTAATCACTTGTTAAACAGCTCTTAATAACTACTGTTCACATTTTCAAGTATTAAATAATTTTTAATTTAAATAATTAATTAAGTTAAAATACTTTCTAAATAATTTATGAATAAATTTAGAACAGCATACATAGTATTGTAATGGTTAGGCTGCCTTGCCCCAGCCAGCACACTGAGGTTATTATAATGACGTTATTTTTAAGTCAATATTGGTCGACGACGTCATATAATAAATGATGTCCATAAGACGTCATATAATGGAACGTACGTAGACGTCTTTAAAACGACGTCTTTTGGACGTACAATGCAATAAGTATAAGTTTCATTTCATTAAAAAGATATTTTAACAGGGGGCAAGGAATACTGGTCATATTAAGCACGTGGTCACAATATAGAGATGTTTTGACTGTAGTATATAATAAATGTTATTTCCAATATTCAACAATTTATTTATAATTCTTGTCTTAGTCCTCGTATAGGACGTTTTAATGACGTCTTTGGGCTGTGACATAATGATGTCAGTTTTACGACAATTTGACGTTGTTACTGCCGAAAAAACGGCGACAATATGATGTCAGTGTGCTGGCTGGGATGATGGCTAGTTAATTATTTAAACAAAACATTATTTTAAAGCCTTTTTGCTTTTATAAAAGTTTTGCAATGGTAAAATACTATTTTATGTTAATGCTTTTGCTATAGATAAAAGGAGTTATAATCAGGTAAAAGAATGGCAACAGTACATTTTATGTAAATATATATGTTAGCGTTAAAAGTGCAAAATCATACACTAATTATTCATAAGAAGGGCTTATTTTAATTACATTAAAACTAAAAAACTATGTATAGCCGTGATTGCTATTAAAAATTATTTCTATTTTTATTAAATTAACTAAATCAGTCTTTGTATATATATGAAATAAATAAAGATTATTAATATTTTGTATATATAAACATCAATCTTAGTAACAATCTATTATAATTTTTGGCTAATTTGAAATGGGCAGATAATAAATACACTTAAGTAAATCTAATAATAAATGTTTTTACATCGATATAGAAGTACATTTTATCAATGTTTTAAGTGAAGTTAAACAAATAGTAGGTACGAACTTTTTGAAAAAGTATTATTTTTAAAATGTAACATGATAATTTATCGTGATTTTCTCTTTAAATGTATGTCAATCAAATAACAGTTGATATACATGGTGAGCAGAGAAACAAGATTATTTAAATATTGTAGCGTGCCATTTCAGAAATATACGATAGGGAAAAGACATAAAAACTGAATTATGAAATAAAGCAAATTGTGCTGTTGTTACTTACTAAAGCACTATTTAAAATTTTTAACAGCATAAACATACTTTTCCTAATTCGTGTGATACTTATACGTAAGTGATATGTAATCAAAGACTAATATTACAAACTAATGTTAGGAAGTAATGGCAGATTAGTAACTTATTTTCGTTGTTTATTTTTAGTTCCTTATTTAGTTTTAAGTTAGATTGTTACCATTACTTTTGCACCACTGTCAGAATCTTACAATTAGTATAATAATGCATTTTTGTTGTTTGTATATTTATAAAATTATTAAAATTATATAAAAACATTTATTTTGCCAGTGTTTCAGAACATGCACAAATTATATTTCTTTTTTATGTAGTGTCTAACTTGATATTAGAATTCTATAAGAATAATTAACTTAAATTTTTTAATTTACAAAACTAGTCTTAAAAACGAAGATGTTATATTAGTATATAATGTATGAACCTAAAAGGAAATGACAAGAATGTATGAGATACAGCGAAATCTATGGTAGTGCCAAATATGTGTAAATACCAGTGATGTATACAAATCAACATCAAAATTCTTGAACTTCAGAGATATAATTAAATTATTTATATGGCATACAACAGTTCTACTTGTGGATGTCAGAATTTCTTAGTTATGTATGAAACGTAAGCGGGTTGCAAGACATGTTTAATAATTTTTAGATACATGAATAGATGTATCTTTGGCCTTATATAATCAAAGGATTATGATATGTTCTGTATATATGTTTGTTAAATGTTCGTTTGTTGAATGAATGTTTATTTTTTTATTGTCTTTTATAACATGGAATTTATGCAAATATATATTATACTAAATAAATTTTTGTACAATTATTGAGTTTTTTATTTCAGTACTCATTTCTTTCTTACTTTCTTTTACCTGAAAATCTTAATAGTATTGATTTCATTACAGTCCTTTTCTATGCCACGTCAGTAAAATTTGGCACTTTAACAAAGAAAAGTGTTTAAGAAAATAGTGGCGAGGTAAAAACTGAACAATTGTGGGTGTTCAATACATTAGCGACTATTACCGTTGTATGCACTGGCACTTCACAGCTAAGGAGAACTGCACAAAACCTTAACCAGATCTGCCGGCACCATGTCACACTCAAAAGGGATAGAAAGAAAATAAAACAATTTCAATTATAAAATATTTGATACTCAGTTGCTTTTATTAATGATAAATTTCCACATAAAATAAAGATTACTAAAACCCATACAATTAATTTCGTAACCAATCACCTTAAAACAAGTTATATGTAAGTTATTTAATACCCCTAGACAGCTGCCCTGGAGCTTACACTCTTAGAGTAAATACTCGATAAATCTATTTGTCAATGCAATTTGCAAATACTGGAACTAATTGCATGGTAATGTTTATACAAAGGTAATTAAATCTAACCTAACTGAGGTTAAAAGAAAAGGAAAATTAATAAATACAACTGAAGTTTACTTAGCTCAATGTTGGTTCACTAACTGGTGTTTTCCTTAATTTGCCTGATCGCGCTGCCGAACCGCTGTCCTCGAAGCCCCCAGGTCTTGGGTGGACGTTAAGTTATCCCTTTCTAAATAATAGTGAGGATACCAAAAGTGGTCAAGGAACCCAGACTTAAGACCCTAAAAATTGTAGGAAAACCACAAATAAAATATTGCAAGGAAAAGAGATTGCTGGTTAAGAAAACACTTACCCTAATAGGGGTGAAGAAATGCTAAAAACAAAACTCGTGAAATCCTTCCAATGGAGTTTTCTGTACGGATTAACATTACCGCACAGATAATTATTCCTTCTTCTATAAATACAAACTAATCCGACTTAACAACTAGCCGAGGGTAGCTATCTCACATACCCTTAAATTGTACCAGAATAGGAAAAGACGATTCCAAAAACTCCCTCGCTATAAAGCGGGCATTTAAAGAATAACTATAAATTCTTTTCACAAACAATAACGTGATAACCGATAATGCGAGAAATTGGTAAAAGGACACGCATTTCCAACTAACGCAAATTTGTAAACTATCGAAATCTAAACAAAGTCACCATGAGTGGAAGGACAGAAATCCAATGGTCAATAAATTGAATACATGGATAATATTCGTTTTATGAAATAAATCATGACTAATTAAGAATGAAATAGTTTATTCAAAAACTAATGGTCACAACTGAGAGAGTTGCTACATCAGGCCAAAATAAGATTTCTTCAGGATTATTATGTTTTTTAATAAATAGTATCAATCGAACCTTAATACATTCCTCAAAATTTGTATTACCATTAACAGAGCCCTTAAAATGGTTTGGAAATCTTACCATATGCATCCTTCGTTTGTCAGTTCATATGTTTCAGGGGATTTTAATTTAATTTATCTTCACGTGTCTGCCTATGAAAACACATGGATTTGTAACCTCTGATAATTTGCCTGATCGCGCTGCCGAACCGCTGTCCTCGAAGCCCCCAGGTCTTGGGTGGACGTTAAGTTATCCCTTTCTAAATAATAGTGAGGATACCAAAAGTGGTCAAGGAACCCAGACTTAAGACCCTAAAAATTGTAGGAAAACCACAAATAAAATATTGCAAGGAAAAGAGATTGCTGGTTAAGAAAACACTTACCCTAATAGGGGTGAAGAAATGCTAAAAACAAAACTCGTGAAATCCTTCCAATGGAGTTTTCTGTACGGATTAACATTACCGCACAGATAATTATTCCTTCTTCTATAAATACAAACTAATCCGACTTAACAACTAGCCGAGGGTAGCTATCTCACATACCCTTAAATTGTACCAGAATAGGAAAAGACGATTCCAAAAACTCCCTCGCTATAAAGCGGGCATTTAAAGAATAACTATAAATTCTTTTCACAAACAATAACGTGATAACCGTTAATGCGAGAAATTGATAAAAGGACACGCATTTCCAACTAACGCAAATTTGTAAACTATCGAAATCTAAACAAGGTCACCATGAGTGGAAGGACAGAAATCCAATGGTCAATAAATTGAATACATGGATAATATTCGTTTTATGAAATAAATCATGACTAATTAAGAATGAAATAGTTTATTCAAAAACTAATGGTCACAACTGAGAGAGTTGCTACATCAGGCCAAAATAAGATTTCTTCAGGATTATTATGTTTTTTAATAAATAGTATCAATCGAACCTTAATACATTCCTCAAAATTTGTATTACCATTAACAGAGCCCTTAAAATGGTTTGGAAATCTTACCATATGCATCCTTCGTTTGTCAGTTCATATGTTTCAGGGGATTTTAATTTAATTTATCTTCACGTGTCTGCCTATGAAAACACATGGATTTGTAACCTCTGATACGCAGGGCACAAGATAAAACACAAAAATCAGTACATTTAATAATCATTTTTTCATTTAAAATAATTATTTCAAAGTTAGGTACTAATTGCAAAATACTAAAGTTTTAAAATATCGTAAAATACACTTCGATTTGGAAGGATCTTGACACTAATAATATTCCCTACTAGCTACCTCTTTTGAGTAAGAAGGCATATAAGTTTCATTGTCAATTATAAAGATTTTAGGTGCACAATTATTTGTAAATCTGTCGTAAACCTTCCTTTGCTCTTTCCTCTCCTGATTTCTTTTGTATTTTCGAGCACTTAATTTAACTTTTGCATTAACGGTGCATTAAGGCAAGACTGCGGGGCACATTGTCACCTTTAGTAAACTCAAATCGGCGATAAACTCATTTGAGAGGCAATGCAATTAACACTTATGTCAACATATAGGTCTGGTCAGACCTATAACTAACTACAACGTTAAATAAATATCATTTTTATTTTGAATTTGAAGCTAATATTATATTACATCCTCAACTAGACTGTTAGGAAACGTATAAAACACAGAAACTGAAAATAAAATTTTTGCTTTGTATTTTAGTAGGGAATTCCCATTTTACCACCTCTAACGTATAACACAGGTTTGCACAGACCTATGTGTAAATGCATGTAAATACCCAAACTTTTCCGTTATCAGTTGCAATTAGGACTGTGCATGATAATCGATTAATCGAACCTTTGATTAATTTTTTTAAATAATTGATTAATCGACCAATCGATTAATCGAGTTAAGCAATCGAGCAGGTTAATGCCGCTCCTCGAGTGAAGTCTAGCTGCAAAATCTGCTATACAAATAAAAAACTACAACGCAAAACGAGGTTTCGCTGTATAACTTGCAATTAACCTGTTTGCTTGCAACACAGCCAGGATTTACACAAATGTCATAAGTGCATCTATACCCGTCAGGACGAAGGAAACATTAATATTGATTAAAATTTAAGTTCAATAAACTTGTTTTAAATTCTTAAATATACAAAGTATATTATCTTATTCCTTAAAATGCCGTTTTATTTCAATATCATTGATATTTTATATGAAAATATTCACAGGTCTGGTCAGACCTATGTTGTTGGTTCTTGTTAGTCTAAACCGTTGTTGACATAAGGGTTAAATCACGGTACCGGACAGGATTATTCCAGCCATACTACAAAAGGGACCTATGCAAGTTAATGAGAGCCAGTCTGGCTCTAAACCATCTGCCAAGAGCATGGAGATTAACCAGGATTGTATTTATACCCAAGACTGGTAGAGCCAATTACTCACAGGTAGTGTTGTAAATGAAAGAACGTTCTGAAAATGTTGATGAGAACGTTTGTGCATAATGAAACCGTATCAAAAGAACGTTCTCTCGGGGAGCATAATCAAGCACGTTCGCGAACGTTCTCATAATAATTCTCGAGAATCTTGAAAATAAAGGCGGATTCTCACTATACGGCAGGCTACCAACAGTCACCGGACCAACAAAACATTGTACTGTACATTTTAAATGAAGGTATTCACATCAACCATCACAGACACGGACCGTTCGCGACCATATAAAATGTACAGCACAATGTTTTGTCGGTCCGGTGACTGTTGGTAGCCTGCCGTTTAGTGAGAATCAGCCTTAATACAACACAAACGAGCATAAACAAGAACATTAACAATCGAGAATAAAACCGAAACTAAACGATCTCAAACCCTACTAAACATGCCCACACAGCTGCTGTCGGCGTCGGGTGTTTCAAAGACAGACACTTTTATAAGCATAATCTGCACAATTTATGCCTTTGATAGCATTGACAAGAAATTTAGGTTACCGCCCGGTAGCACCTCTTTTGTTTTTTTTTGTTCTAGTTACATATGAACTTTATATATAATTTTTTTTATATTTTCTTTATAAGTACAAAAAGTGACAAATGTTTGTTTAGCTTTTAAAATGTATTACTTGTGGCACACCGGACGCCGGCCCCCGTGGACTCTACGCCGACTAGCGGTTTTGGATATTTTACCGACCGTGGACACTATACCGACCGCAAGCGGTGGATACTTTGCCGACCGTGTCCGCGGTCAGCGTATTGTCCACGGTCGGCAAAGTGTCCAGTAACAAAATTTATTTTAAGGGTCGGCGTAGTGTCCGCGGTCAGCGAAGTGTCGATAGGTAAACCGGTAGGCGTAACGGTGCATACCACATTAAAGGGGTCTCTAACTAAAGTTGTAATTAAAATCAACAAGAAAAAAGATAGCTTTACCTCATTCTAATAGGTGGAAAAAGATTAGAATTGGTCACCATGGTAATAGACGAAGAGCCAGCAACGTATTTTGAGTTGTCATTTCAACAGTCGTGAATATTTAGGTACCTAATCTTATATACCTGCTGAACAATAAAAGTCGATTCTGGTAACCAAGATTCAATTTATTTAAAGTAATAGTTATGAAATTTTAGGATGTTACTTTCGATAGTATCCTTTATTTATAAAAATTATTGCCAGAACATTTCCCCCCTACTAAATGTTGCCAGAACGTTGTAAATGTTTATTTAAAAAAATACCATTTTTGTTATTTTAAAAGTCTTGAAATCTTGTCAGAATAAATAAAATATATGTAGGATAGGTAATATAAGAAGCCAGAACAAGATTCCATCACCAACTATCTGCCAGAACGAAAAACGTTCCCATGTTAGTGCGAGCGAGACAGTTATATAGCGGCCTGCGGGTTAGAGACAGAACGTACATGGGATTATCCCAATTTTGGGTATATCTTTGCATGTTAAAGGTATATTCTCCAGTCCTGCTCACCTTTGAGGGTTTATTCTCGTTCTTTCTCGTTTGTGGTCCGGGAATATTCTCCAAAAATAAATGCTCGACCATCTTCCAACACTACTCACAGGCAAAATGTTATAGACTAATCAGTCTAATGTCTTTGTACTACAGACTATAGAGAAAGTACTTGGCAAGCACATTAGGGATGACATACTGGTACAAAACCCGCTATGTCAAGGACAATTTGCCTATTAAGCGAGTTTATCAACAGAGATAGCCGTCCACCATCTTACCAGACGGGTGGAGATAACTCTGGAACACAAAGAGATCCTTCTAGGAGCTTAACTAGATATAGAAGGAGCCTTTGACAACACATTCTTTAAATCTATAACCGCAGCCCTTTTAGATCGTGGGTTAGAGGAGGTCCGCTGCAGGTGGATATTGACTGCTGAAACAAGCGTTTTTCTCACAAGAACACAATTATACAAATGCCCCGCGATGGGCGCCAGTGAAACAAAGCTTTTTAGCCACGGTAAAATAACAATAAAAGGCCCCGCGATTGGGCGCCAGTGAAACAACACTAAAATCTGGCCCGCGTTGGACCGGCAGTGAAACGATGGTTTTTTCTTACACAAAAGTAAACAATAAACTAACTATAAAATTATATAAAATGATTCATACTTACTTTATCAAAGAAACTCAAAATATTTGCCACAGCTTGAGATTTAAACTCTCTCTTACAAATTTATTATTCAAGTCGTAGGTATTGGTTCCACAGCCGTATAAATTGTGAAAAGGAGTAGATAAAGGTCTCAAAACACAAATAATAACTCAAAAAGGGCGCCATCTGATTATGAAGCTTAAAATATTGATTATAAATAACCAATCAAAGATGTTAATTGAATAAGCTTTAAAATTTATTGAATTCATTAACCAGAAAATAAATACAATATTAAATTAAATCAAAAAGATTTTGTTTATATGAAATTTTGGAATAAAAATGGAATGAGATGTTCATAATTATATGGTTCCGTTTTTAGATCCTTAATATAAATTGAAAACATTTATTTAACAGGAAGAGAATGGATAAGACAAAACAATACATATGAATAATAAAACACACACTCATAAATTTATTACAAGCATAATCAATATTCTTTAAATAGTAACTAACCTCTCTAAATTAATTATACCAAAGTAAATCAAGAGAGATTTACATAAGATCTTTCTTTAATCACCAAAAAAAGTTTATTAGATTGACAAAAAAATTATTCAGTAAAATTTACTCAAGCATTCAAATCTATGTTGACTCGACTTCGTTAAAAGACTCTACAAACAGATATCTAAAGGATATTATGCAGTTTAGAATAATCCAAATATTATTTTGAAGTTCATTAATATTGAAGGTTTCTAGATAATGTAGAGAGCTCTCTTCCTAATAAAAACTGCAACATTCCTTGACTAAAACATTCTTAACTAACTGCAATACTAAACAATCACTTAAAAAATACGGTACCTTTGAATTGTTTATCCAACTAAACTCGTAGAATACAACCAAAAGCAGTCTAGTAGAAATTGGAAACTGGCCTCTATTTCGAAAGATCATAGCTGACCTCTACGCTGTCTTGAAGTGTTGATTTTCAGTAACGAACACCAGAAATGAGATTTAATTACTGTCATTTGCACATATGATTTCATAAACGAATTTGATCGAGCACCATTAAACAGAATCCAATATTTAAAAATGTTCATACGTTGTAATGGATTTACTTTTATTTGAAAATTAAAGCGATAATGTTTATAAGTAATAATTTTTAACCACAAGTGGCACTTCATACGTTTAATTCTTCGCACGTAGTTTTAATTTATAAACGAACGAGAATCTGTCTTTAAATTCTGGATCAATAGTAAATGATTTTTCTTTATGAAAACTGCACTGGTCTTAAAACCAAACGAAACGAAATAATTGTTTTTAATAGTTCTTCACCATAGAGTGAAACAAAACTTTGTTTACTCGCGTTACCAAATTATAAATTTTTCGAACACGATTTAGCGAGACGGAATTCCTTTTAAAACTTGCACTTTGCACAAAATAGCACTGAAACTGTACTGTACTGTAGTTAGAATTTATTTCAATTCTAAGGATTAATAAACTGTAATCCGGTAACATTAATTCAAAGTCAATCACTATAGATCGATACTCAATCGATAAACTTTCACACTCTTAGGCTTAAGTGGAAAATCACTAATATCGACCCTCTTTACTGGTGGGTCAAGCGAGAATCGTCTAACTCGAGGCACAGGCCGGAAGCCAGTCTGTAAGTGAAGCGACGCTACAACCCCAATCTCCGCGTAGGAACACATTTTTATTACCGCGTAGAAATACATTACCAGATCAGCCAATAACGAGGTCTCACTCACGAATAAATATCGATTTTTTTTAAATACCCAATCAACAACGAGTCGCGTGTTTTGGCTTAACTAATCATGGCACAGCATCTAAAAAGCAAATATTGATTTTTCCCCTAAAACTGCGAAAGCCTCGACCCCCATTTTTGTTAAACACTTATATTTTAAGAATGGAAATTTGCAGAGCCGAACCTAAGATTTTTGTAAATATAACTGTAAAATTCTACGTATTTGAAGCCGTTAGAAATTATACCGTTACACTGCATGGTCAAAGGTAGGATGGTTTACCCATTCTTGCTTGATGAGACCTTGGTGATCCAGATAGCAGGGGGCTCACCACAGGGTGGAGTATCTCTGTTATTTTAGACTCCAAACTTACCTCTTGAATGGATAAATTAATAAAATTATCTAAATCAATACTTTTCATATGTAGACATTATTTTCCTCCAAAAACGTTTCTAATTTTTACAATAAAAATGCAATAACAGAAAACGATTTTTGGTGACAAGCGATTTGGAGAAAAGTCGTGTTTTGTTATTGCATTTTTATAGTTAAAAGTAGGAACATTTCTGCGAAAACTTCTGCGGAGACTCATCTTCAATTTGGTAAGTAATAATCAAGGTAGCAATATACTAGTTAGTTGATACATACCTGCAAAGCACCTGCAGTTGCATGATACAGCATCATCAGGAAGGTACCTACCACTTAAATTTTATTTGCGGACCGATTTTTGATTTTCCCCACCAGTATTTCTTGCTTTTTAATTATTTACCTTGATATCAATTAATACTTAATTGCAGAATACTGCGGAGAAAATCGCCAAGTTTCCAAAAAATGACTAACATAAAGACATGTTAAACAAAATATGTTCACAATAAACTTATACATTCGTCAGTGACCTCGTCACTATGAAAATAATCAATGGAGCACAACCACCAAGACGTGACATAACAATTTACATCACCGATAGCTACACTGAAGATCCATTGTTGAAGCATAAATTTCACACAACAGTTAAAGATCATAAAAACCTACTCGTATTATTATTTTCTACATTATATCTTAATTTGGGATCCCATTCTAAATACATTTTTCTTTTGAACTTCTTATCTAAAAACCAAGCCAGATTTTTGCTATCAATTGAAATTTCGACAAAAACAATTATAAACAACTTACAAAAACCTGGCTGACATTAATCTAACAAAAAACCTTCAAATATATGCTTAATTCACTAAAACAAAAGCCTAATGATCACCTAAGCAAAAACCACTAACACTTATCTGAAAGAAGATTTACTTTAGAAACAGAATCTTCGGACGTTGTAATAATTTAAATTATTAACTTTGGTTTTATTATTAGGTATTAAATATTTTTAAACTTGAACGGGAGCATAAATAATGATTTTAAATGTATTGTACACTTTTATTAGACATCCTGTAAAGATAATTATCTTTACAGGATATAATCGATGTTAACTTAGTATTAATATTAAAACGCAGAACATTCAGCGTATACGCAATATTTGATACTTGAAATAAGTTCTCTAGAAGAACACTCGCATTAATCGGTATAATCCAGCCATGACCTGGCTTTATACTGGGGATTGAGAATTGAAACAAAATAATTTCAAATTTGAGCTCGTTACAATTTGGTAAATTAATAACTAAAGGCTCCTTGAAAATAAACTATTTTTCAGTTCAGCATTCCGTAGAAAACGAAGAATAATAAGTGATGAATTTTTGTATTAAGTGTAATGTTTACAGGCATTTTGTCATCATTTTGTTAATGTAAGATTTCACCTTCTTGGTTAAATAATTTTTGGTGGAGGATTGTAAAGCTGCTTCATTACCACATAATTGTAACTATCTTAAATGTAGGGGCTGATTTTTATTAATGATCAGTTAAACAACATATGATTATGTTGCGATTTTGGATTGTACATCGAAATACTGCAATTGTCTTAAGTTTTCATATTGTTGATGTCTAAAAACATGCAGATAATGGTTGTTAGGATATAATGTTCAAATTTGTGAAGATAGAAAGGCGTGAAAAGATATTTTTAAGTAATTAAGTTGTAAGGTCTGTTAAACTTAAATAAAAAGCAGATTGACTCACAGTTAAACGTTTATTCACAAACCCAGTAACTTAACAAATTCCCCCATACTTCATAAAACAACTGCTATATATATATATATCCCCCACCTGCGCAATACATCACATTATCACCCCTTTAAGAAAATAAACTTGTATGTTTATTAAATTATAAAATATAACAACAAAAATAATTAAATTATTCTATCAATTATTACATAAAAAAATATTATAACTATAACAAAATTTCAATTTATGAAATAAAAATTATAACATGATTTTACAACTAAACCTTTCTACTTCTTAAATTGTACCTGTGATTAAGAGAAGGGGAACTAGTGCTTGGTATTGGTTCAGGGCTTTTATTGTCTGTTTCAGTATTACTTATCTCTCTATTATTATTATATTCTGAAACTACAGAAGGCCTTGAACCAATCTTAATTAACTGATCCATGTGTCTCATGAATGTTTTGTTATTCAAATCTGAATTATTAGAAATTTCAAAATTAACTTTACCTTTATAGCCAACTACTTCTCCTTTTCTCCATAAACCAGTTGCATAATCTTTATACCCTACTTTCTCACCTACATGAAAACCAGGCTTAACTATACCTCGATAATTTTTTATTTGTTTAGACTGTTTAAGTGCAACATTTTGTGAAACATTAGGACGTAACATATCAAACCGAGTTCTTAATTGTCTACCAAAAAATAGAAAAGCTGGACTTTCATTAGTAGTTGAAGAAGGTGTTACTCGATAGTCAAACAAAAATCTATCTAGAGCAATATTTACTGGTGTTTTAGACAAAAGTGCACTTTTAATAGCTCGCTTACAAAGTTTAACTGCATTCTCCGCAGCTCCATTCGAGCTTGGATGATAAGGTGCTGACAAAATATGAGTAAAACCATTTACTTGACTAAAAAACTTAAATTCGTCCGATGTCCAAGACGTACCATTGTCAGTAACTAATATTTGTGGTAGGCCGTACCTACTGAAAATGTGACGTAATTGTTGTATAACATAATTTGAAGTTATATTTGACATTTCTACAACTTCAATAAATTTAGAATACGAGTCGATTATTACCATGTACATTTTATTAGCAATAGGACCAAAAAAATCAGCATGGATCCTTTCCCATGGTTTATTGGGAAAGGACCATGGATGTAATGGAACTTTGGCAGGGTTGGATCTAAGTTGAAGGCATTGGTCGCAATTGCGAACTTCATCTTCAATGAATTGATCCAGATTTGGCCACCAAAAGTACGATCTAGCTAGATTTTTCATTTTCACCATACCTAAATGTGAAACATGTAAGCTTTTAATCAAACTGGTTTTTAAACATTCCGGGATTACAACTCTGTGACCCCAAAGAACAATTCCATTTTCTATTGATAATTCATTACGCTTTAAATAAAATGATTTTAAATTATCATTCACTTGATTAGGCCAACCAAGAATTATATATTTTGAAACTTCACTTAATATTGGGTCGATTTTTGTTTTTTCTGAAATTATCTTAAAATTTATTGGAACATTAGCTTCTTGAATTAATTTAATGTAATTATAACCTTCATCATTGTTACAAGCAAAAATTGAATTCAAAGGTAGACGAGAAAGTCCGTCTGCATCTGCATGGTATTTAGATTTATTATGTATGATATCAAAATTAAAAGTAGATAGAAACAAAGCCCATCTTTGTAAACGGTTAGATATCATTTCTGGAATGCCTTTCTTTTTGTTAAATACCTGAATTAAAGCAGAATGATCAGTAACTAACGTGAAATGTTTCATAAACAAATAATTACTAAACTTTTTAATGCAATAAACTACTGCCAAGGCCTCTTTTTGAATTTGACTATAGTTTAACTCAGATTTAGTTAAAATTCTGCTGGTAAATGCTATTGGTTTTACACTACCATCTGGATAAATGTGAGAAAGAACTCCTCCCAAACCATAACTACTACAGTCGGTACTTAATCTTAATGGTAACTTTGGATTATAATGTGTCAAAACTTTAGATGAAAGTAATAAATTCTTGGCTTCGAGAAAAGACTTCTCACAATCATCCGTCCATTTAAATTCATTATTTTTACAAGTTAATCTATATAAGGGAGCAAGCACATTTGATAAATTTGGTAAGAATTTTCCATAAAAATTGACCATACCTGTAAATGCTTTTATTTGCGTTACATTCTCTGGGCGTGGCATAGCTACGATAGCTTCAATCTTATCTCTATCAGGATGTAAACCTTCCTTATCCAAAATAAAACCTAAATACGAAATTGAATTTTGAAAAAACCTACATTTTTCTTTTTTAACAGTGAGTCCTGCTTTACTTAGTCGTTCACAAACAGTTTCTAAAGTTTTGAAATGCTCATAATCGGTTGCACCTGTAATTAAAATGTCATCTTGAAAAATTGATATATTGCTTATACCTTGCAAAATTTGTTCAATAATTCTTTGAAAAATACTAGGCCCAGAACTGATTCCAAATGGAACTCTACAATATTTAAATAAACCCATGTGAGTTGAAATACACGTTAAATCTTTTGATTTTTTATCCAAGGGCAACTGCATATAAGCACTTTTCAAATCCAACTTTGTAAAGGAAACACCGCCTTGCAATTTATTAAACAAATGCTCTACCCTGGGCAAAGGATACTTATCTGATATTAAAGCAGGATTCAAAGTTACAGAAAAATCTCCACATATTCTGACTGCTCCATCCTTAGGTTTTAAAACGGTTACAATAGGAGTTCCCCAATCGCTAGCATTTACTGGTTCTAAAACTCCATCTTTAACCATGTTTTTAATTTCAGCTTCCACTTTCTCCTTAATTGCTAAAGGAACTAATCGTGGTTTAAAATAAATAGGATGATAACCTTCACGTAAATGTAATGTGACGTTGCTGTGGTAACATCCCAATTTATCATTAAAAACGTTAGGAAATTTGGTATATAATGCTTCAAGATTCTTTTCGTTAACGTTAACAGTTACATTTACGGGAAGAGGTAGTTGAAAATTGCTCATGTTGATTAAATCTCTTCCCATTAGGATAGGCCCATCACTTTGAACTACAAATAATTTACAATTAAATAATTTGTCATTATTGCGAAATTTTAACATAACATTAACAGACCCTATAACAGGAATTTGAGAATTATTATAAGCAACTAAGGTAATGTTTTCTTTATTTATTTTCAAATGAGGTAAACTTTTATTTAACAATGAATAACCAATAATAGAAACACAACTGCCGGTATCAAGTTGCATGTTTACTTTGATATCGTTTATAAATGCCTCAACATAATACGGAGGTATAAAATTTGAAAAATTTCCAATGTTAAATAAATTAAATATAGAATTGTTACCTTCACTTTGCAAGTCGCTATTTACTACTACATCTTCAATTTTGTTTACTTCTAAATCTTCAACTACATTTACTCCATAATTGTTCCTACAATTTAGGAATTTCTTACAATATTTTTTTATATGCCCCATTTTATGACAAAAATTGCATTTATAATTTTTATACCTGGAATAAAGGTTAAAATTATTATTATTAAATTGTGGATTATATGCAGACATTTTGTTGTTATTGTATCTTGCCGAGGTTGGACGTGAATTAATACGTGATGTCTGCGCCGGAGTTTCCCAACCATGCGTTTTTGATCCTGATTGGTTTTGACCCAATGACGTTTGCTTACGTCGTGACGCAGAAGATCGAAAATTTGGTTCTGCTGCTGCCCTTTGTAGAAAATTTGCTTGGTTTTGATAAGAACCAAACGCCATATTGTCTTTAATTTGAATTTCCGTTTTTAATGCCACTTCACATACTTTTTTGAAATTCAGATCTTCAATAGGTTCCACAATTAAACGTCTTTTGGTAATTTCGTCACGGAGACCGAAAATTGCTTGATCCCGTAGAGCATCGTCTAAATTTGCACCGAACTCACACAACGCAGCTGCTTCTTTCAACAAGGCAATGAAATCTGCTACCATCTGCCCTGGTTGCTGAAACAAACTCCGAAATCTTGCTCTTTCTACCAGCACAGGAGGTTTAGGGTTTAAATGATTTTTCATGATTTCTACTAGCTGATTATATGTTCGTGAAGTTATTTTCTCTGGTTGACATAAATCACGAAGTAACTTAAAATTATTCCTTCCGATACAGCTTAACAATACCGCAGCTTTCTTATCCGCGCTAGTATCATTCGCTTCAAAAGCACATTGTATTCTTTCGACGTAGCAGTCCCAAGACTCGAAACTACTATCGAACTCACCAATTTGATTGAATAGAGAAGCCATGTTTATATTTTCGCAATGGAATGGCAATTGATCGAATAAATATTCTTGAAACATTCAATTTTAAATCCTCGTCGCCAATGTAAGGTCTGTTAAACTTAAATAAAAAGCAGATTGACTCACAGTTAAACGTTTATTCACAAACCCAGTAACTTAACAAATTCCCCCATACTTCATAAAACAACTGCTATATATATATATATCCCCCACCTGCGCAATACATCACATAAGTTAAGAAACATTTTAAGGAGATAAGGATTTCATCGACATTTAAAAGAGGGTTAATTCTGTAATGAAAACATAAGTGTAATATACCATTAGATTCAGAATCTTGTTATCTATAAGATTATCTAATTCGTTTTTGTGTTAATTAAAATTTATTAACGATAATTTGGTTATGTTAAATTGGCTCGTCAAAGTTTCTTTTGTTTTATGCAGAAATTGTATCACTTTCATTTGTCGTTTGTTGTTTGTTGTCGTTGTTTTCGCCAAAATCATATATAAACACGGCCATTTTTGTAACAAATTATATTCTATTTAATCTTTCAAGAAGTGCACAACCTTTTGGAGAGCTTATTGTACTTTAAGGTTATAAGATAAAAATGTAAACAAAGCGATTAACCAAGTGTTAATTTATTCTGCGATAGAAATTTTATTAATTGTTAGTAAATAAAGCAGAGAGCGGATATTTGGGAATTTATAAAAATACAGTTGGCAAGCTTCTGGTGGCAAATATTTAAATAGGATTTAAATATATAAAATTAAGTTTTAAACAGTAGTTAGTTAAACAGTTAAACAGTAGTAGTAGTAGTAGTAGTAGAAATACGATGATACCAGAAATATTAATCTCCAAATAAAGAATACTGAACTATTTTGGGATTAATATACAGAAACGATTTAAGGATAGGATTAAAAAGATAGAATCTAGTAATCAAATTTTTGTATATAATTGCATTTAAGTATTTAGAGATAAATTCATAATTAAGCAGCGTTTTTATCTTTTAACTTACTAAAAGAGAAAAATAATTTTTTGGTTATCTAGTTTCAATTTTCTTTTTGTTATTTGATAATTGTTAAATTATAAAATAAAGTTGTGTTGTTATTATTGAGAAATTACTTTGTTTATCTGTTTTTATATTACTGTGTCCCTATATATATAAGAATTTAGATCTTTATAGAAGCGACCCGCCTGAGAAAGTTTCAATTCGTGGAGAGTTAGACTTTTCACTATAATATATTTAGCCGGAGCGTTTATTTCAATTGACCTTTTTCTCTCCAATGGTGAAATGCGAAACTAAAACCTGGTCTATTCTTTTTAACTTTTTAATATCTGTTAAAGATGTAGTTTCTCATATTTAAATGAATAAGGTAGCTCAGTTTTTTCTGTTTTACTTGACTTGTCATTGATAATATTAAATGTTTATGTCAACTGCATTTTTTTGTGTTTCCTTTTGATAATAGAAATATCAAGAGCAGTGTTATTAATTCAACAAACTCCAAAGTTCGACATTCCAAACAGGTTATGGTAGCTCAGTTTACGTGTGTTCGCTTCACACAGGGCCGGCGTAAGCTTTTGCGGGGCCGGGTTCAAAAATGCGCTTGGCCTAAAAAGTTTCTAAATAAATAATTTATTATAACATATTACAATAGAATCTTGGAGTATCATTATAGTTATTTACAAAGTATGCGAAATCTATATTCGCGCATGAGCGCATTTTTTAAAGCACCAGCGACTAAGGAGCGAGTGATTTATTTGCGTAAATGCGTTGAAGGATACTTTGCGAATCAAGTGTTGCAAAAAAATTTTGAAACGAACGTTAACAATAAAAAAAACATAATTAACCAAAATCTGTAATACTGTTTGCAATTCAAAGTAAGCCTAAAACCAAGTAGGCAATAGCACTGTCTTGTTGCCAATAGATGGCGCTCGCACATTTATCAGTGTAGAGTCACTATAGTCACCTAGGCCGCGCTGGTCGATCAGAGTTCCGCAAAACACCGCCATATTGGGGCAAAAAAACTACGAAATTGTTCAATAGTTTAAAAGGTATTTCTTATTGTGAAAGTTCAAACCTCTAATATGTCAAATACGTAAAATGTGGTTTTAATTTGTCCATTATTAAAGATCGCCATTACTCTGACTCTCACCTGACTCTATATCAGTGGAATTATTAGCACTTACTAACCTTTCTTTTGTGATTTCCAATATCTAAATGGGAAAAATGGCATTTTCTAAATTAAATTTTATATATAATCAAGGATATAATTAAAGAATTCCCCTACCACACATTTTTTGATCAAACTGATGTCATTTTAACGAAAATTTTATGCTGATTACGAATATGTAAAATATTCTTAAGACAAAAGTAAAGAAATGCTAAATCTAATAGGTTAGGTTGAAAAAAATCGAATTTTCTTTTGCAAAGCGTTTCGGTTAGGTAGTGGGGTTTTTGTGGAGGTTATGTTGGTAAGAATTAATTTTGGAGGCTTATGGAAGTTTGCCCAAAAAATGATTTACATATTCTAAATCAGCGTAAGATTTCCGTTAAAATGATTTCTTCAATTGTTCCAAATGTTTTAATATTATCAAGTCAAATTATTTTTACAGGCTCTAAAAGAACCAGTGCTTTTTTGCATCTTTTTGAAGCATGAGTACGCGAACACTACGTTTGCGTTTAACTGTTACATTCGCAAAATGTCATTTTGAAAGTGTAAGTTTAAAACATTATTTCTCTGGCCTTTTTGGATGAAAAGTTTTTCATTACGTCAAAATTTACGTAGGTTGAATGGTGGGAGTTTGCTTTGCGAGTCGTTAGTGACACGAAAACATCGGTGTGAATATAGCAGCAGAGAAACCGCGCGTACTTGTAAGTTGTAACGCGGCACCTTATAAACCGCGGGGCCGACTAAAGGGCGAGGCCGGGTTCCGGGAAACGCGCTAAACCCGCCTCGCGCCGGCCCTGGCTTCACATAAAAGTTTACTGGATGGTTTGCTGTTTGTTGATAACAAAAGGTACGAAAGTGCAAGTTATTAAAGCCCGCTGTATCGCGTTTCAGATTGCAATTGGAATTGTCAAGTTGACAAAATGATGAAGTAATAGATATGTCAATTATCAACAGATTTGATGGTAAAAATTACAATCAATGGAAATTTCAAATTAAATGTGCATTGAAAGCTAAAAGTATTTATAACATAGCTGATGGTACAACACCGCAGCCCCATAACATTCAAGAACTTGAAATCTGACAAAGAAAGGATGCACAAGCAATGTTTTTGTTAACGTCTGCAATGGATCTCTCGCAAATTACTCTCATTGAAAACTGTAATTCATCACAAGAAATAATAAATAAACTAGACTCAATTTACATTCAAAACTCTGAAGTAAATAAGATGGTTACGCATGAAAAATTCCATCAATATAAAATGAATCCTAATGATGCGATTGCCCAGCATATATCAAAAATTGAAAATCTTGCCAAAGAAATTAGAGAAACAGGTGACAGTGTAAGTGATGCTGCAATAATCACCAAAATATTAAGTACGTTGCTTCAGAAATACCGAAATGTAAGACAAGCTTGGTTGTCCTTAGATGAGTCGAAACAGACCATTCAAAATTTAACTGCTAGATTACTAGATGAAAGAAGTTTGACATCCATTGAAGAGGAAGAAACGGCTCTAGCCGCAATGTCATTTAAAAACAAGAAAACTGAAGAAGTAAAAGGTAAAAGAAATCAAAGATTTCCGTTTGCCTGTTATAATTGCAAAAGAAAAGGGCACATGTCAAAGGATTGCAGAGCTCATTACAAATTGTAATCACTATTCAACTCACATGTCATTTATTAAAAATTGACCAATTAAAATGCAGCATTTGATATTTTTAATCCAATGAAAATGAATTGTATCGACAATTCTCACTAGTGAAAATTGTCGACAATTTTCACTAGTGATAACAATCGACAATTTTAATAAAACACAAATATTTAACAACATTTATTTTTGAGTATTGAACGTACAATTATTAAATGTAACATTGCTACATTTATGAAAAACAATTTGATTTTTTAAAGCGTGTTCGTTGAATAGTCTCTCGAATACCATAAGTAGTCAAAGTTAAGTAGACTATTTTTGTGGTGCTTAACACTCATGTCTATCATGCTTGCGAATACCACTCGTGCTGCGCACTCGTGGTATTTAAATGCAAGCATGATAGACATTCGTGAAACCACCACAAAAATAGTCGACATAACTTTGACTACTAATGGTATTATAAGTGATTATTGAATAATGGACAGTGGTGCATCGGCCCACTTGACTTGTCGCAGAGACTACTTCTCGACATATGAAGAACTTGAAAATGCAACAAGTGTAGTATTAGGAAACAATAAAAACCTAACAGTAAGAGGAAAAGGTACAGTTAAAATTCAGAAATTAATTAAAAATAAATGGTATAATGCAACAATAAACAATGTACTGTATGTTTCTGAATTAAGCAAGAATCTTTTCTCTGAAGGTGTATTAACAAAGAAAAGCATGAAAATAATAAAAGAAAACAGTGAAGTGAAAGTCTATGAAGAAAAAAAAACATAGTAGCCGTAGGTGTTCGTGGGACAAACAATTTATATAAAATGTCATTTCGTACGGTTATTGGTGCTGGTTTAAGTGCAAATGTAGTAACCGATAATAGCTTAAAATTATGGCACGAAAGACTTGGACATATAAACGTGAAATATCTACGCGAAATTATCTCAAAAGAATTAGTTACAGGTGTAAACATAAGTCACATTGACAATTTTCAGTGTGAATCATGTATTTTAGGTAAACAGCATCAGTTTCCATATAAGAAAACAATTCGTGAAGTAACTAAAAATCCAGGTGAGTTAATCTACAGTGATGTAGGATGTGGTCCTATGTCAACATCATCAGTATCTGGTGCAAGATATTTTCGAAGTTTTAAAGGCAGTTGTTCTGGATATCTAGAAGTATACTTTATAAAACATAAAAGTGATGTTTTGGAGCACTTTAAGTCATTTAATGCAAAAATTAAAACAAGATTTGGACATCCAATAAAAATTCTGCATGTAGACAATGGGAAAGAATATTGTAACAAAGACTTTAAAGAGTTTTTAGATAGAGCAGGGATTGAACTGGAAACCACAGCGCTCTATACACCACAGCAAAATGGTAGAATTGAGAGAGATAATGGCACAATCATGGAAAGTGCACGATCAATGCTATATGCTGCAAATGCTCCATATTATTTATGGGCTGAAGCGGTCAATACAGCCGTATATCTCTTAAATCGTACACCAACTAGTCAAACTCCAAATTCTACACAATTTGAGGTTTGGACTAAAACTAAGCCAACATTAGGACACGCAAAAACTTTTGGCTGTGAAGCATATGTTCATGTTCCAGATCAGAAAAGAACAAAGTTACAACCGAAAAGTAAGAAACTTGTGTTTGTAGGTTATGATAAAAATAGTATGAACTATAGACTGTTTGATTTTTCAAAACAAAAGATTACAATTTCTCGAAATGTAATTTTCAATGAAAAAGGATTTACAGAAGAAAAGAGTTTCGTTCCGATCTTAGTAGAAGAAGATGTTGAAGCAGTTGTAAACAATGAAGATGATCTAGAGGTTAATGCGAATGAACCAGAGGCAGCTCAACAAGAAGAACATAAAGAAGCAGAAAGAGTATCACATCTTAGACCAAGAAAAGGTATACGAATACCACAAAGATTTGAAAATTACGAATTAAACCTTGTACAAATCGATGTTCCTGAAACATACGAAGAAGCTTTATCAAGTAGTGAATCAGATAAGTGGAGAAAAGCAATTAATGAAGAAATAGAAGCACTAGAAAAGAACCACACATGGGATTTAGTGAAACTTCCTGAAGGAAAGAAGCCGATAAACTCAAAATGGGTTTTTACACTGAAAAAAATATGGTTGTTTAATTCAATTAAAAAAAGTTGTTGAGTAACAAATCGGTAAATTTAGTAAGTATAAACATGATCTCGGTTGAAGCAAACCGCTCGCTTACTGTTAGAACAACGGTAGGAAATTTGTTGCAGTACAAAATAAGAACAACCAAATTATTTAGTTAATCTAAACGTCCAATAGGTTCCTTAATCGGTGAAGACTAGTAAAATAAAACTATGGATTTGTTTATTTATAAAGTTTACCCACATTTTTCGTTGGCCAACCAAATTATTCTATTTAATTTGAACAATAGTTTGTAAGGTAATAATTATGATTGTACATGAACGTAAATTTTGATTAATAACCCATACATTTGTTTGAAATAACCTATTCTTTCCTTTGGGCTACCTACAAAAGAAGTACAATTTAACTATCTTTATATGTAGTAGATTATTGTGTTACAACACAAACATAGATTGATGAACCTGTTCAAGGTTAGCACTTAAAACAACCTTTGTTACTTAACAAACTGAATTCGGCTAAATCAACTGAAGAAATGGATAGGCGCAAATTCATAGGCTTGTTTTAGTTGATTTTACCCATCTTTTTCTTTGAGTGTAAAGTAAAACGAGATGTAAATGGTGAAATTAGCCGATATAAAGCGAGACTATGCGCCAAGGGATCTGGACAGAAGAAAGGTGTGGATTATACTGAGATATTTTCACCAACTATACGGTATGACTCAATACGTGTACTTTTATCCATTGCTGCACAGAACTGTTATAAGATGAAACAGTTTGACATAAAAACAGCATTTTTGCATGGAAATTTAAAGGACGAAGTATACATGACAGTACCAGATGGTTTTGAAAACGATTCAAACATGGTATTCAGATTGAAGAAATCTCTGTATGGATTAAAGCAAGCGCCACGTTGTTGGAATCAAGAATTTGACAAAGTGTTAAAACATTTTGGTTTTCAACAAACCAATGCTGACAAATGTGTTTATAAAGGATACGTTCAGAATGTCAAAGTTCTTATAAAGTTTTACTTATATATGTAGATGATGGTTTGATTATGTCAAAAAGTTATTCAGCTATAGAGACAGTTCTTCTAGAATTGCAAAACAATTTTCAGATTACTATAAGTGATGTTGGTTATTTTGTTGGACTTGAAATACACCAAAATGAAGATGAAAGTTTCATATTCATCCATCAAAGTAGCTACATCAAGCGAATAATCAGTAAGTTTGGATTAGATGAAGGAAATGCCACTGATATACCTGCTGATCCTCATACAATCTTAAGTAAGAATGATACTGATACAATCTGTGAAACACCCTATAGAGAAGCAGTTGGTTCTCTAATATTTGCAACAATCGTTTCAAGACCAGATATTGCACACTCAGTGGGAATAGTAAGTTGTTTTATAAACAATCCCTCAACTGCTCATTGGAATGTAGTGAAACGAATAATAAAATATCTCAAAGGTACACAAAGCGTGGGCATTCTTTACAAGAAACAGAACACTTCAGATGTATTAAAAGGTTTTTGTGATGCTGATTATGCCAGTGACAAAAAAACCAGACGTTCAACTACGGGTTATGTTTTTAAAATGTGTGGTGGTGCCGTAACATGGTCAAGTAAAAGACAACAAAGTGTAAGTCTTTCAACAACAGAAGCAGAGTATGTGGCAGCATGCCAAGCCACAAAGGAAGCTGTTTGGCTCAAAGGACTTCTCAGAGATATAGAAGAAAGTGTTGATGGTGCAATACCCATATATATTGATAACCATAGTGCAATAAAATTAATACGCAACCCAGAATATCATAGTCGTACAAAGCATATAGATATACAGTATCATTTTGTGCGTGAAAAATACCAGAAGGAAGAAGTTCAACCTATGTATGTATCGACCAAGCTGCAAGAAGCTGATATCTTTACAAAGGCTCTTCCAAAGGCAGCTTTTAGAGTTATGAAAGACTTGTTAGGAATGACTGAACGTTAAGTTATGAATATTTGTATTTTTAGTTAAGTACCTATTCAAAATATATAAAAAGAGAGTGTTAAAGATGTAGTTTCTCATATTTAAATGAATAAGGTAGCTTTGAGTTTTTTCTGTTTTACTTGACTTGTCATTGATAATATTAAATGTTATGTATAAAGCTTTTATGGCCAGAAGCGTTATTTCTAGGCTAGGAAAAGGCTGTAGGGCCATAAAAGCAAGTTATGCCCGCTATACATATACTATTTTATTTTATTTTGACATGATAATCGTCTTTATTGGCACTCAATTGCGGGCGTAATTTGGCTTTTTTAGCCCGAGGGCGTATAAAGTTGCTAAGATACAAAGAAAACGTTTCTATAGAGTTCTAACAATTTTAATAAATAATTATAACTATTACATTTTTTCAAAATGAAATGTGCAATTGCTTGCAATTATCCTTTCCATGAAGCAAAATAAAATAAAACGTTGTATGTACCACGGGCATAATCAAGATAATGGCCCTCGAGAAATTAAAAGCCCTCCTTCGTCGGGCTTTAAACATTCGCTCATGCCATAATCTAATAGATTATGCCCTTAATACATAAATAACTATTATGCACAGATGAAATTTTTATCTCAAACCTATTATTGTGTAAAAAACATAATTAAATGAGTATGTAGGTACATCAACCCGCTGTGCGTATACTTATGTGCTTATATGAAGTACGTTACTATTCCAAAATATTTAATTTCAGCTTATTTTCATTGGTGACAAGTTTACAAATTCTATTAAAAACCAATCAAGTTCTACAAAAAAACAGCTCTGACATTTAATTGACGTTTCGTTATTGCCCGTCTGACCATAAAGAGGCCCTTGGGCCATAAAGAGACGGTTATGTTTAGATGAGTATAGTAATAATAGTCTAATTATAATGTATCTGTGCATAAAGTAATATTTTAAATATCTTGTTTATTTTATATGATTTTAGTGCCTGCTCATTACATTAAAAACTAACTTCAGGAAACTTGTAGCAGTCAAGCCAATAAAACTACATAAAAATACTAAAGTTACTACCAATATTACAAACAAAAAGGTAGACCGGCGATTGTAGCGCTAGCTTTTAGAAAAGGTCAATTAAAGGAAAGCAAGCAGTTAGTTATGTATTGCATCTTTATTACGTTAGGATCGGTGTCTGTGTTTAACATAACCAAACATTAAAATATTATAACATTATGCAAGATATTAATATCGTATGTGCAAAGAGTTTTGAGTTGAGTTTTAAGAGCTAGAAAATGTTTGAGTTTATTTATTTATTTTTGGTCGAGGAATCGGGATGGCGGAGCATCCTTCGTACTTCATGGCACCGATTACTATGATCATTAGCCGACCCACGGACCTTCTAGATTTCACGAGACGAAGTCTCTTATCCGGCCTGCGCACTCCATTAGTTCAAGTGTTTCTCCGCTGGCGCCACCAAACACGAAAATGCGGAAACGGATATATAACACGTAAACGCCAATTTCAAACTACGCTAACTTCGCGCGCTTTTATACTTTTTGTCGGTTTTGCGCGTATCGTCAATAAATTATATTTTCCTAATCTTTTGGCAGTTTTCTTTATTTTTTAATATAATTACGTTATTTCCTTATTTGTTTAAATTTTCGTAGTTTTGTTGCTGTTTTTTCGTTCACTTTAGTAATGGCAAACACTAGCAGAAAAAAGTATAACTGCCGCAATGCAATGTGTAATAGTACTGATCCTACAATATCATTTCATGAATTTCCTTCAAATTATACCTACCTTACGAGAAAAATGGTTTCAAATCTTACGTTGGGGTTATGGACACCAACACTCAACAGCAAAATAATATATACTTCTTTATTTCGACAGATCAACAATTACAGATACCTGAAAGAGTCAATTTCTACATCGAACTTCCTAAAAATATAACAGAATTCAGAAAAGAACTCCAAACCTTATCTATGCATCTCGATTGCGAATTCTTTCAGCATATGTAGCCCTTCTGGCAGGATACATTGCAAAAAAACTGAAGAAAGGATTGAATGTCAATAGCCTATTAGATTCTCTGTTAGCTGCCTCGTGTTCAAATTCACTGATAGGATTTGTAAATCTTCAAAACAGAGGTGCCTTAAAATACTCCACTAGAAGATTTACACTTTTAATCAACCAAATAATCGAACTTGTAATACATATTGTAGAACATTTACCTGGAGATATCCGTCTAATATTCTAACATCACTAGGTATTTCTAACTCCAATTGCTTTTTCACAGTTTTTGGTTTGCCACGACCACAAGCAGGAACTTAGTAATATAATTCTTTAAAAATCGTTAAAACCTTGTTTGGCAAACAGAAACATTGCAAAAACGTGAACAGATAATGTACTTACTGCTCACTATCTCTATATCCTAAATCCAGCTCACGGGAAGTTATAAAATTGTAATTTCAATAATGTTATTGAACTTGTAAATTAATTTTAATAACATAATTAATTTAATTATATAAATTTATTTAATTAATTCGCAAAATATTTACGTAAACATGCAATGCTTGACATTTGTAAGGGTTATCTAACCTATATATCTTCAAGTGACAAATGAACATCAGCGTGTCAGCTAGCGCCAAAACGGCGAAATTTTGCGTTTTCTCAGAAACAAAGTTTATATGGGAAATCGTAAAACTGCCCAGGCCGGATAAGAGACTTCGTCTCGTGAAATCTAGAAGGTCGTGAGCCGACCATACTAGAATTTAGCCGAATCTGGGGGAATTCCACCCCCAGTAGGGATTTTTATCGTGCCAAATATCGCGTTGACACGGGAGATATAATCTGTCAAACTTGCTGTTAAGTACACATCACAGCATATAATAATCAATTAATTGACCGGTTGTTAGATTGTTATAATTATAATTCCGTGAACATAAGAAAAAAAGCTATAAAATACCAGAATTTAGTAGAGATAATGCACACCGTACACTTCTGCTAATATGGTTTTCTTAAGGTAATTTGGCTATTAAATAGTTGATAAGAAGTGACGGATTGGTTGCTAGAAACACCCGCAGTTATGTTACAAAATACGATAGAGAAAATTGATCTGGGGTGAGTCATTAGAAGAAACTGTTTATACTAGTATAAATGGCTCAGTCCGTCACTCTGTATAAGAAAATCATTAGCCAACGCATACATTAATTATATCGATATGTGGATTTCAGAATAAAAAGAATATTTGCTGTGAATTCAAGAATCTTATTCAGTTTTATCGTTGGTGCAATTTTTGTATTTGGTACATTCTACTTCTTTTTGCCTTTAATAGAATATAGAAAGCGAATCTTGCTCGGAACTCAATATGTACCAATTGGAGGTAAGAATGTTACATAGTAAGTAATTATTACAGATATGTTTTGTTAAAATTCCACTGAACCATGTAATAACCAGGGACGTCGTAAGCTTTTGCGGGGCCGGATTCAAAGTGGACTTGGCTTAAAAAAATTCTATATAAAGTATTATTATTTAACTATAAACACATTATTACATAGTCGTGTATTACGATAGAATCAGAGAGCTCATTATAGTTATTTACGAAGTACGCAAAGTCTTTATTTGCGCTTTTTTCTAAGCACGAGCGACGGAGAAGCGAGTGATTCATTTGCCCGAATGTGTCGAAGATGACTTCTCGCATCGATTTTTGCACATTTTTTTGAAACGAACTTTAACAATAAAAAATGCATAACCAACCAAAATTTGTAATACTGTATCGAATTCAAAGTAAACATAAAACTAAGTACATGCCAATAGATGGCGCTCGCATATTTGTCAGTGTAGTCACTGCATCTAGCCACCTAGGCCGCGCTGGTCGATCAGAATATCTAGAGTCACTGCATCTAGTTACCTAGGCCAGCTGGTCGACCAGAGTACCGCAAACCTCAGCCATATTGGGGCAAACGAAGCACGAAATTGTTCATTATTTGTTCTGTATTGAATTTAATCAAATCCACGTTTAGTTTAAAAGGTTTTTCTTATTCTGAAGGATCAAACCTCTAATATGTCAAACACGTAAAACGTGGTTTTAATTTGTACATTATTAAAAATCACCCTTCTCTGCCCCAATATGGCGGCGGTTTGCGGTACTCTGATCGACCAGCTGGCCTAGGTAACTAGATGCAGTGACTCTAAGAAAACCGCAAAACGCCGGCATTTCGGGACAGAGAAGGGTGATCTTTAATAACGGAGAAATTAAAACCACATTATTTACGTATTTGCTATATTAGAGGTTTGAACTTTCAGAATAAGGAAAACTTTTTAAACTAAACGTAGAGTTGATTAAATTCAATATAGCTTAAAATAATAAATAATCTCGTGCTTTTTTGCCCCAATATGGCGGCATTTTGCGGGCTGCCTAGGTGACTAGATGTAGTGACTCTATGTCAGTGGATTATTCGCAATTACTAATCTTTCTTTTGTGATGTCTAATATCCAAATCGGAGAAATGGCATTTTCTAAATTAAATTTTAAGTATAATTAAAGAACTCCCCCACCGAACATTCTTTGACACCAGCCCACCCCCAGGTCCCAAAGTTGGGATCAAAAGTAAAAAATGCTTAATCTCCATGGCAATGAATAATAATAATAATTATATGAAATTACTATGATTGCCAAATTGTGTAATTTACAATTACACAATTTAGTTAGGTTAGATTAAGTTCAGGTTAGGTTAAGTATATGTTAGGTTAGGTTCAGGTTAGCTTAGGTTAAGTTAGGCTAAATTAGGTTAGGTCGAAAAAATTTTGCATTTTAGGTCGAATTTGCATAGCGGTTTGCTTAGGTAGTGGCGTTTTTGTGGAGATTAGGTTGGTAGCAACCAATTTTGGAGGTTTAGAGGCGTTTGCCCTAAAAATTATTTACATATTCGGAATCAGCATAAATTATTTTTTATGGCCTTTTCATTGCAAAGTTTTTAATTACATCATCCAAATTTACGTGGTTTGAATGGTGGGAGTTTGCTTTGCCAGTCGTTAAGTGACACGGAAACATCGGTGTGTCTACAGCAGCAGAGAAAGCGCGCGTATTTGTTGTAACGCGAAGCCATATAAAACTCGGGGCCGTCTAAAGCGCGGGGCCGCGGCCGGTTTCTGGGGAACGCGCTGAACCCGCCTGGAATAACTGTAACAACCGCGTACTAGTCCTTTTTTCCCTACTGTATATTTCACTACAATAGATAATAAGAATTACGACTGACCTACCATTTTTACAACAGATCATAAATAGTTGCACTTGTTAAAGAGAAGATTTTACAAATTTTATCCACAGGTTCCGATAGTCGTTTTAGTCCAATATTTGTACGAAGTTTTGAAACTTTTTCAGTAAAGTCATAATGTTTGTTATACATAACCCAAGCAGCATCTAAGTAGCAGTAACTGAGATCGGAACTGTAATTAAGTAGTTGTTACTTACGTAATTACAACACTACAACTAAATTTATGACTTTGTAGGTTTAATTACTTCATTTGGAATATTTTAGAAATGATGCAGTTGTTTCTACTATTTATTGGAAGTTTTTTTATATAGTTGTTTATATTATTTTTTAATTTTTTATATATATGTGTATAGTTATACACATCCGTGTAACTTTTAAAGTATGTGAAACGGTATTGCCACTTAGTATAATTACTTTAAAGTCGTTGCAACTTCAAAGTGGTATTATGATTGTAGCAGTAACTTGCCCGAAGCTACTTTAAGGTTTTTAAAACTTTAAAATAGTACCGAAAGTTCCTGCCACCTGTCTAAAACCATTGCTTAACCATTTAAAGTAAGGGAATCTTACAGTAATATTGAAAGTAAAACTTACGTTTTTACTACCCAGGAAAATCACTTTAAAGTGATTTTTTGTAAACTACTCCATCTCCATATTTACTTGTAAAATGTTGGTGGCCATTAATCAATTTCCAATTTGTTATGATTGTTAACAGATGTTTTACTATAAAACCTTCAATAAAAATATCAAGTTGGTGCCAAATTGTGCCTTAGGAATAATTAAAAATGGTTTCTTTTATGTGTATCAACTTATAAGTATTTTTGTCATATTTTATTAAAGGCATTTTTATTAAAAAGTATATTTAAAAAAGGCGCGTTGCTATTTTTCGATCTTTCATCATCACATTTAACAGAAAAGTTGCAATGGTTTATAATTTTGGTATGCTGGAATGACAAAATAATCAAACATTTCATCGCTTTTTATATTATTAAGTTATTAGTATTACAAATAAAATAATAATCCATTTTGTGACACGATTGCAGCATTAGTACAGAAAATGAATATTTGTTAAGTTACAAGAGTAAAAGAGAGCAACCACGCGACACGATGTGTTAAAGAGAAAAGAAGTTCCACCAAAGTAGCAATTACTACGCCGCCACGTTCCCGCTACATAGCCTAAAGAGTAGAGGGAGATAGCGGGTTCTGGCACCTCACTTCCTCACCTCTAGCAGGCAACCATCTATACACGCTAACATATGGGCTAATATACAGTTAAGCTTTATTATTTTACTTTTAAGGGTGAGGGAATGAATGCTTTGCGGATCATAACGATTTTATATTGATCTAATTAATTAAATTAATTTAATTCACGGTATCATTTGCATATCTCATCTCTCATACTAAGATCCTTCTTAAATGATGTATGCTTCCAAGGATGCTCCAGACAGCGTTAAACGTGATTTCATCGAAAGGTTACTGTCAATCATCTGTCGGATTAGCACGGTCCAGCATGCGATATTACCACGTATACGGATCAAATCTACATATTACATTATGATTGATGCAATCGTCCGGGGGGTCATAACGATTTTATAATAAAGACATCTCATCTCTCTCTCTCTCATAAATTAATTTCAAAATAAATCTTATGTTGTCATTATACAATCAAATATACAAGGTACCTCTAAACGCTTACTGTCAATCAACTGTCGGATTATCTCTATGGCATTTTGACCTGTTTAAATCCTAACGTCATAAACAACTTTCACTAATTTTTTTTTTAAATCCCTTTTTATTTGCAATTTGTACAAGTACATTTGGCAAATTGTATGATTATATATATATACAAATGACGTGTAGGAGAATGCTCAGTAGCAGACTTCTGAGCTACTTCTGATTTTGGGATTAAGTCTTACAAACTAAAGCTTAGAACTAATACTTAACTAAGCTAAATACTAAAACATTCAAAATCTGGCTGTTAGATCATGTGGCACGAATCTTTTTAAACGTTTATTGTGATTAGGTTGGTTCATTAGGTTTACCACTAATTGGTTAGGTTGAGCACTGAGTCGAAGACTATATTGCGAGCTGCAGCGGCGTATCTCTTCCTTGACGGTTGGGATCTGGAGGTCCCTTCTGATGACAGCATTGGGCATGAACCATTGTGCGTCCGTTATCATGCGCAGTACCTTTGACTGAAATCGCTCCAGTATTTCTATGTTTGAATTGGATGCAGTGCCCCACAGTTGTAATCCGTATGTCCAGATTGGTTTTAAGATTACTTTATACACCAATAGTTTATTTTCTAGGCTAAGTTTAGATTTCCTTCCCAGCAGCCAATACATCTTGGAGACTGTCATTCCTAGTTGTTTTCTTTTAGTAAATATGTGTTTGCGCCAGGTAAGTCTTCTGTCAAGATGCATCCCCAGGTATTTTACTTCATCATGGTGTGCTAGTTGATTATTGTTTAGATATACTGGGGGGCAGTTTTCTCTACGCATGGAAAAGGTAATATGAACAGACTTACTTTCATTAGCCTTTATCCTCCATTTCTGTAACCAGTGTTCTATAGAAGTTAGATGTGCCTGCAGTTTCTGTGAAGCAATGATGGGATCGTTGTCCGAAGCTAGGATTGCGGTGTCATCTGCAAAGGTTGCTATGAGGACTTCAGGCTGAGTAGGTAGATCTGCGGTATATATCAAGTACATCAGTGGACCAAGCACACTGCCTTGGGGTACCCCAGCTTTAACTGGACAGAGTTCGGAATATTCAGTCTCAATTTTCACCAGAAAGTGCCTCTCATGGAGGTAGGATTTTAGGATAAGGAAATAGTTTAATGGAAGGAGGATACGTAACTTATACAGTAAACTTGTAAACCACACCTTATCAAAAGCCTGGGTAATATATGGGTAGAAAAGCATATTCACGTATAATTTCAAACCGATACACGCGCAATTTGAAGTATATTCACGCACAATGCGCAATTTGAAGTATATTCACGCACAATTTCAAACAGATACACGCGCAATTTGAAGTATATTCACGCACAATGCGCAATTTGAAGCATATTCACGCACAATTTCAAACAGATACACGCGCAATTTGAAGTATATTCACGCACAATGCGCAATTTGAAGCATATTCACGCACAATTTCAAACAGATACACGAGCAATTTGAAGTATATACACGTACAGACATACATAATAAAGTATATACACGCGTAGTTTCAAACAGATACACGCACAGACGTACATAATAAAGCATATACAGGCGTAATTTACAATCATCGTGTTATATTCTATATCAATAGCTCCTTTTGACAGAACACTACCTGCATTGCTACTGCTGCTACCTATGTTATCATGTTTGGTTTTTCTAGTCAGAGATCCATCATCTTGACATATTCATTTTCTTTTATACGAAAACTAAAAACATTAAAACATTTATCGAGTTCTCATAAAACATATACAATCATTTTTAATATGACTGAAAGCATTTACTAAATACAAAATTTATATATTTCATCTATTTCAAAGACTTTATGCAGAGTGAAAGAATATATATACAAATGTACTACAATTATTTTTATCAAGTGCTGACATAAAATGAGCATGCAGTCATGTATTTTATCAAACTTTTGCATGTTTTGTATGACAATAGCTTAGACCGTCACCCTTAATGAAACAGGGCTAGACGCAACATCAGTCGATCCGCGGCTTTTTATATCAGTACAAAATAATTAGATATAGTTATATTTACTATCTATTCTTTTAAACTGCTGTTATACTTACCATGTTTACTTTATAGTCGGGTATGTAGTACCATTATTAGTGTATACGAAATGTACTATTTTAATAGATATTATATATAAGTTATGTATTATGCTTTAAGTAACGTCGAAACTACTCGTATCAATAAACGTTCTTGTATGAAAGTATGTTGTTTTGTACTTACTCTGCTCCCTACGTCCTGTCCTAAAAATGTATTCGTAGGCTCTAACCTCAAACTACCAATTTCAAATTCCAAAAACAAAACGCCGTATTGGAATCAAGTTGTCGGCAGGCTTCGTCTACTGTATACCTTAAAACAGAGGGGTAGCAGTAGTTTAGAAAACTAGGATGAGATTATTTCAATTATATCTGAGCTTAAAGAAGAAGGTATTATAGAATAAAAGATAATGGTTATACAAAATGTTACCCTCAAGTATACTTTTCTATTTTGTTGTTGTATATTTGTATGTTAGAATATAAGTTGTCTAGTTTCAAATATGTATGTTAGAATATAAGTTAACTAGTTTCAATAAAAAGTAAAATATTTATCTGTTTTATTTCTCCAGGTTAAGTCTTCAAGGTTCTCATAACTATAGATATTGTAAGAGGAAATCACGTAGAGTTTCAAAGTTATAAAAACGTATTACAAAACATATGATATATGTTATAGATATATATTTCGAAGGTGCTGAAAATAATTACAAATTAATATTAATCATACTAGTTTACTATATTCAACGATGAATATCCTACAAGAGTATATAGTATATTATTACATATTTGCGTATTTCGAAACCATTGAAAATGGATGATATATTGTAAAATAACGTTAAAATATGAGTTTACTATAGATACGACGAATATCTACATGGGGTAAAATTATACACAGTAAGAAGGCATATGTAGAAATCGTTTACAAGGTTAGTAGATATAACGAAAAAGGTTAAAAATCAGTTCAAAATTACATTACGTCTAGAAAAGTAGAAAAAAATTGGTGTTAGAATTGTTGAATATTTGCATTTTCACCATATATCGTAGGTTTAATTTTTTTATCTCTAATTTTATATAAGGCGTTTTGTATAGATCAGGAGTCTCACGATAATTTATTGTCATATACTGAATGTATGAACATAAACCGATTGCGCCTATTCTTTCACCTCGTCAGTAGTTAGACTCGAACTTTATGATTTCATATATGAAGAATACGTTTAGTGATGAATACTCTGTGTTCTAGAATACTTGTATTGGGGCTAGGAAGCTTGATTTGAATACTACAATCTTGATCACGTGGTTGGAGTGTACTGATACCTCGATTGTGTGTATAGAAGTATAATGAGTATCCGTTATCGTATATTCAAATTAGTTGAATATATGTAGTACAACTTTATAGATTCTAGAATGTTCCTATCAATATTAGAACAATAAATGTAGACTGATGTGTGTGTTATATTATACCGATTCTCGCATATACGAACTTAGGAGCTAGCTGCTGACTCTGCATGACATTAGATGATTATGATAATGATAGATGATCGTGATAAAGAATGTTGTTATTTATAGCAGTGACTTTATTACAATTCTTACTAGAATATAATTGTATGATATCATATCATGATATGTACCTACAATTCGATTACCTACAATTTGACTACCTAAATTAGACCTCAGTCTAAGAAAAATCATGTGTTTTATCGTTATCTTATGATATCAGGAATGTATTATTTCTATTAATCTTTAGTTTAGCGTAGATATAAATCTCTTTGTATAGCTCAATAAATGATAGTTTATAGGGCTGTATTGACTTATATAACATTTCTCTCATATATGAATTTGTATATATCGAGTTAAAGTTAATGGATGAATACAACATAAATCATTACTCTACGTATTCCGTGATTAAGACTTCAATAGTTGAACGAGTTATTCGTACAATTAAGCAAAAGCAGTATATGATTTAGTTGATAGCTCTGTATGACATTCAGAGTTAGATGTTGACTCTATCAAGTTTTAATTTGCTGATCTGAAGTTGTTGAAGACCTTCACTTCTGAGGGTAGGAGCATTCTAGATCTTGCTACCGTACGTGCTTTCATATACGATGAATACGTTTAACATAGAAATAGGTGAAAAACTATAATTTTGTTTTATCGTTTTATTTATAAAATTTTAATAATAATATGGAATGTTTGTATTGTACGATATGATGATGATAGGGTAAGTGAATTGTGAGCATTTAGCAGGCTTGAGTTTCTAACTGCAAATCTATAGGTTAGAAAATCATAAAAGTATTAGCATTGTTCATTGAATAGACTCCCTGCTTCATTTCATAACTTATTTGTTTTAATAAATAGACATTAGTCAAACGGTGGATATCCTCATGTCTTTACTCTACCTTCGATATATAATCTATTTATTTAAGATATCTAGTTAATGATATATGTTGCGATCCTGATTGAATGTAATCTTTTTTCCTGTAAGATGCTATAATAGCCGTAATTAATATTTCTTAATATATAGTTTAGTTTAATCCGTGTAAGATAGCAATTAGATGATAACCGTTTCTTGTAAAACGCTAGACTTGATATTAATTTCAATATGGCTACTATCTTTTTAATAGCTTACACTAACAACGAGTTTTATGATATATAAAGCAATAAAAGTTGCACCTTGCTATAATGGTATCAGTGTAAAACATTAATCCCTACTTATATATTTCCTGTTAATGATTCGCAGATAATCGAACTTTGTCTAATTAGGGGAAATCTACTAGCTATATAATAATATAAGATTTTTATATTACATATCGGGTTTCAATATGGAATATGTTCATTTATGATATCTAGCTAATCCTATTACATATAACCGTATAAGGTTTTCATTAGATCAATTAAACAATCGCATATAAATATTTATAACCACTTTTTACATTATTATTCCAGTACACGTATCAAGCCAGCAATGTTTTAAGAAATCTGCTGCTTAAAATTCCTTTGCTGTAAATTTTAAATAAATTTTTAACTAAACATGTGACTATATTGAAAGTAATTATATTTGCTTTCATAATGATCATGTCGGGTTAATAGCTTCTCGAGAATTAATATACATGCTTAAATAATTCACTATAGATTTTTTTATACCGCATCATCCTACTACATATAACCATATAAGGTTTTCATTAAATCAATTAAACAATCGCGTATAAATATTTATAAACACTTTTTACATTATTATTCCAGTACACGTATCAAGCTAGCAAATACGTTTTTAATTTAAACATTAATGATAAATATATGTTTTCATCTAAGTTGAAACTGACTCAGGGTTAATCCGTGTAGAACCTAACGATGGAGAATAATTGTTATTGTAATAAACGTGAAACGCAAGACAATTTTAAAATATCAATATTTAAACGTTATAATTCTATAAAACCGAAGTTAGATGTTGACTCTATCAAGTTAATAATAATAGATATTTATAATTGATAAAGATTCATCTTTTGTAAAACCGATAATATTGGATAGGATCAAGAATAATCTCAAACCTGCATATACTACACATATTTAAGGAATGTTCTTCTATGAAAAACCGGGTGATTAATTACCATGTATGTAATTCAAACATTAATAATAATACTGAGGGTTGAAGTAAACTGTTTAATGTATCTATAGCAATTATAAATATTTACTGAAATATGTTTTGAATTTACAAAAGCATTATGCAATATTCCTTTTCTCTATAAATAAATAAATTATAGTTGTTTTGAACATAATGGTATGTTATGATAAGAACTGTTTGTCGGTCGTTGTATGAAACAATACATTTGAGAGATGTCTAATTAGGGAAAATCTGCAAGCTGAATAATAAGATAGGATTTTTATATTACATAACGGGTTTCAACATATTCATTTATGATATTTAGTTAATGATAAATGTTATGATTCAAGTTAATAGATTGAATGTAATCTTCTTATCCTCAAAGATACTATAAAAGCCTTATGCTTCATAATTATTATTTCTTAATGTGTAGTTTAGTATAAGATAAAGTTAGTCATATAACTCTGTATTTTAATTATAATTAAGTGAATATATTTAGTTTAATGTTTCTATGTTAATGATCGAATATAATATTCTTTGCCTGTAAGATATTACTAAAAGTCCTTACTTAGTCTTGATAATTAATATTTCTTAATAGGTAGTTTACATCTAATTTATACAGATTAACACACGGGTAGATATTATATATAGGTTTTAATATGTAATATATTAATTTATGATATTTAGTTACTGATAAATGTTATGATTCAAGTTAATAGCTTGAATGTAATCTTCTTATCCTCAAAGATACTATAAAAGCCTTATGCTTCATAATTATTATTTCTTAATGTGTAGTTTAGTATAATATAAAGTTAGTCATATAACTCTGTATTTTAATTATAATTAAGTGAATATATTTAGTTTAATGTTTCTATGTTAATGATCGAATATAATATTCTTTGCCTGTAAGATATTACTAAAAGTCCTTACTTAGTCTTGATAATTAATATTTCTTAATAGGTAGTTTACATCTAACTTATACAGATTAACACACGGGTAGATATTATATATAGGTTTTAATATGTAATATATTAATTTATGATATTTAGTTACTGATAAATGTTATGATTCAAGTTAATAGCTTGAATGTAATCTTCTTATCCTCAAAGATACTATAAAAGCCTTATGCTTCATAATTATTATTTCTTAATGTGTAGTTTAGTATAAGATAAAGTTAGTCATATAACTCTGTATTTTAATTATAATTAAGTGAATATATTTAGTTTAATGTTTCTATGTTAATGATCGAATATAATATTCTTTGCCTGTAAGATATTACTAAAAGTTAGAGTGTACGACATGTAGTTAAACCTAAAAGAGAAAAATAGCGGTTAAATGCAGGCCTTGTTAGTCGTATTCTATTGAGAGTGTTTTCAGGAATTGATTTGAATTCATTATCAATATAAATGTTAATTAATTATTATTGAGATGAGATATGCAAATGATACCGTGAATTAATCTAATTAGCAAAAATGAGATGTACAAATGAGAGATGAGATATGCAAATAATGTATATGTGGTAATATCGCATGCTGGACCGTGTATAGGGGACCTTCTCATTAAATCAATTAAACAATCGCATATAAATATTTATAAACACTTTTTACATTATTATTCTAGTACACGTATCAAGCTAGCAATGTTTTAAGAAATCTGCTGCTTAAAATTCCTTTGCTGTAAATTTTAAATCAATTTTTAACTAAACATGTGACTATATTGAAAGTAATTATATTTGCATTGTTTTGAACATAATGGTATGTTATGATAAGAAATAGTTGACGGCCTTCGGATGAAACAATACATTTTACTTGAGGTTTCATGTTGGCGTAGAGATAATCTTATAGACCCGGTTATGGTAACATAATGTTAATTATGTTACACATTTCAAATGTTATGACTAATAGATTTATATTTTAGGAATGTCTGTAGTTGAAATGTTATATGCAGATGAGATATAGAAAATGAAATGCTTGATATGAACAGTCATCCTGATTGAGAATAATATTCTTTACTATAAGATATTACAAAAGTTAGAGTGTACGACATGTAGTTAAACCTAAAACGGGGAAAATAGCGGTTAAATGCGGGCCTTGTTAGTCGTATTCTATTTAGAGTGTTTTCAGGAACTTATTCGAATTCATTATCAATATATGTTAATTAATTATTATTATAAAAATATTTATTTTTATTAGTGAACGTTGTTTATGACGTTAGGATTTAAACAGGTCAAAATGCCATAGAGATAATCCGACAGTTGATTGACAGTAAGCGTTTAGAGGTACCTTGTATATTTGATTGTATAATGACAACATAAGATTTATTTTGAAATAAATTTATGAGAGAGAGAGAGAGAGAGAGATGAGATGTCTTTATTATAAAATCGTTATGACCCCCCGGACGATTGCATCAATCATAATGTAATATGTAGATTTGATCCGTATACGTGGTAATATCGCATGCTGGACCGTGCTAATCCGACAGATGGTTGACCGTAACCTTTCGATGAAATCACGTTTAACGATGTCTGGAGCATCCTTGGAAGCATACATCATTTAAGAAGGATCTTAGTATGAGAGATGAGATATGAAAATGATACCGTGAATTAAATTAATTTAATTAATTAGCTCAATATAAAATCGTTATGATCCGCAAAGCATTCATTCCCTCACCCTTAAAAGTAAAATAATAAAGCTTAACTGTATCATATGTTAGCGTGTATAGATGGTTGCCTGCTAGAGGTGAGGAAGTGAGGTGCCAGAACTCGCCATCTCCCTCTACTCTAAACGTAACCGAAACGTAGGTGGACAAGTTCCAGAGACGCTACTGCAAAGAATCTGCTACCCAAAAATTATTCCCCATTTTGGTTCCAGGCACATATTAAAACTGTAGCAATTACGTGCTTATGACTAGTGGCAAAAAACTTAATAGTTCCACCGGTAGTTGCTGGTACGTAGCGATGACTAAAAATGCTGCTTGGGAATACTCATTCTACATTTATTGATACCGTGGGAAAAACACGGACTATAAGAAGTTTAATTGTTTAATAAGAAATGTGGGAACAATTAATTTCGATTTTGCAATGTTAAAAACATCGTTACAGTCTTATGTACACAAGCAGAGGAATAGTAAGTAGAAACACATAGCACAGTTTGAGACTTGTATGTTAGTCTCTAAAAGCTCGTCAGCTAGGTTCATAACTCCAGCTGGTAACTGATTGAAACTGAATTGGGCGATTTGACAGATCTCCAGCGTGCTGATTTTCTGAGGTCAATATCATTGAATATGGATTTCATAGATTGAGCTTTACCAAACATCATTTTCTGATTTGTCATGACCTTTACAGATCATCATAATACACATTCAATTCTTCAATCTAATTATATGATTAACTTTTGTTTCTCTCTTTCTTGCAGATCTAAAATATTTAATAATGGATTTAGTTAATCTGAGTAAACAATCAGTAATTGGTAAGTCTGATGTCATTTTTTCTTGGGTTCGCTTGAAAATATTGTACTTTAAGTGAATTTAATAATAGCGTAATTTATCTGAACAATTATAGCTGTCTACAATTGCAGCTAATAATTGTCTACCATAACTGTTTTTAGAGAACAATGATTTTAGAAAGCGCGAGAAAATAAATATTAACTAATTCTCTACAACTCTCATGACCATCTTTAAGATTCACACTAAATTCCATAGTACTTCGGTCAAGTTTACATCATAATTATTTCTATAATATTTTAGAGTAAAATTATGTTGTTTATTTCAGCTTCTAAATACATAGTTGCAAGTTCCAAATGTAAGATTCCAAAACTAGATGCGTTTGATCCTGATATTTTGCTATATTATCGACGAGAAAGATATATTCAGTGTAGCACGAAAGATCTGCTTACCTATGTCAAGAGAATAAAAGATATTCCTATTTTATACGTAAATGAAAGTGCAATAAAACAGTATACAAATGACAGTGTTAATTGTTATTACAGTACGGTAAATCGCAGTTCCTTAACTGAAGATGCAAGTCTTCGGGACAACGATGTTACGTAAGTATGTAAATAATTTTGAGTACAGTTTATACTCTATACATAAAATGTAAATTAGCAGTACTATTGATTTCATAATGATCTAGGACAGTAAAGTTAATATGATGCTATTTTTTTCTGTGTAAATGCATGGGATAAAATAATAAAAAATAGCATCATATTAGTCCTAGATCATTATGAAACCAATAGTACGTTTGTCAAACATCTCAAGTATCGAATGTGGCTAATCTGATTTTTCGTATGAGTACTATTGCCCATCATCCCATTTTCAGTAAATGATGTCATTTTTTTATTTTAAATGGAACACAATGTATGATAGTCCCACATTACATGGTTGGTCTTCAAACGCGGATTTTGTCTAAACCTAACAATGAATAAGATTTGGACTAAGAAGTATTTGGTTCTTATACCAATATAAGAATATTTTTATTTGAAATACAATATGGCAAATACATCATTGTTACATGATAATGATAAACTATAATTTGATTGATAGGTTCCCTCTTTTTGGAGATTTTTGCTTGTAAAATCAGTTGTGTAAGATCCTATTACATAATCAGTGACAGCTCTCCTTCTAGATTCTAGAAGACAGTCATTCATTGTTTCTATTACATTATGTAGGACGCAGTTTTGGTTGAAGGGTGCTCGGTCTCGGAAATACTTGTTGGGAGGTTTAGTATAATTCTGAAAGATGTCGAAGACATATTTCATTTTTGAGAAAATTTCTTCTTGATGGAATTAAACCCTAATTTGAAGTGTTTTAATTGTATTTCTCACAATGCAGTCTGGACGGGATGGGGCGTTTCGGCGCAGGCAGTTTAGCGCAAGGACGTTTCGGCGCGAAGACGATTCGACACAAGCAAATAATAAATGATCAGCGAATCATAAATTTGTCGTTGCTTTAATATAAACCTTCGGAAGAAACTTTTAAATTTTATAGATTTATTCTGTTCGGATGAAAATGCAATCTTTAATTTATGTTATTAATACGGTTTAGGATATGTGAGAATACGGAATTAAAAAGTGTTTAAGGCGACAATTATTGTTTCAATGTTTTTCTGCAAATTATAATTTTGTTTTCATCAACTCAAGTCCGACTAAAAATATCTAACAATGACTAAACCAAAAATTTACGAAGATTTTACTAAGGATTGTTAAGGATTTTATTTCCTGGTCGTAATCTGACAGATAGATGATTTGATCTCACAAACAGACGTCTTATTTTAACAATTCTGCATATTTTTGTGCATGAAACGATACGAGAAAAAAAATTAAATCAACTCCCACTTATAAGAGTCCAGACAAATAAACAATTACGCCTGTCGAAAGGGTTACAGAGAAATCTTCCCAATATTTCAATAGTATTTCCTACGTAATCTTGAAGATTTTCTAGTAAATACATGTACTAGAAAGAGTACAGCGAAACCAAAACAATATATGTACTCGCGCCGAAACTTTTTCGCGCCGAATCGGTTGCGCCGGATTGGCTGCGCCAAAAATGTTCTAAACCGTGCCGAGTTTGAACTTGTTTTATTAAATTCTAAACGAGATATGGGCATTTAAAATTTTTAATAAAACCCATAAATCACCATGTATAACGAGTGATTTTCTAAGAAAAATTCCTAAGCAGATTTTGATTTGTCTGTACAAACACTACCGCTCCTTAAATATTGCGGGTTGATGGTTTTGGCGTTTTGATGTGGATAAGGTAGTTAGTAATCCACCTGATGCACTCCAATCGCAAAAGGATTTACCAATAAAAACAGGAAATAAAAAGAGATCTTCAGAGGACAGTGACAGTGAGCCAGACAGGCCGTTCCATGAAAAAAGTTAAACCGCGTTTAATGGCCATGTTGATGGAAAACAGCATAGGGGTCGTCCATAAAACACGTAACGCTGTTTAGAGGGGGGGAGGGGTGACTACGGGTGACCATAAATGTCTACATGGCGTTACGAGGAGGGGGGTGGTATAAATATTATTGTTACGTAACACTTTTCTCTTTTTCAATATTAAAAATAGACGTTGAATTGCGAGTTGATTGTCGTCAGTTTTTCTGTGAATAACTAAAATACCTTTATGTGGAAGATAATGATCTGAGGATTGCATGTTCCATTTGTGAGAAATGGTGTTAACTTTCAAAAGTTGGGTAGGTATGTTTTCCGCGAAATATAATAGTAATCGAGAAAGCTATAAATTACGAAAAAAGAAAACATGCAATGGTAGACAAAACAATTTGCCTCGTTCTTCTTTATTGCTCCGTATAGAACCTGATTTCTTCATCTGTTCATTCTATTTCACAAATTATTCCAGACTACTACAGAGTAGTTTTTATGTATTGTGAGTTTTGTTTGATCCATATATTAAAAAGTAATATTAACGGCACCTATTCCTTTATAGGATCTTTAGTTATTAACAATATTGTTTAATTATTAACATCAACATGTCTTCGAAAAAAGGAGATTTGTTTAATGATTTATTTAATACATACAAGAAGAGGTACCCTGAAAAAAACCGGGACAGTGTCAAAAAGATGTCATAGAAATATGGAATAAAGCGAAAGAAAAGCATTCAGCTGACGGGCAGTTTGAAGAAGAAATGAACAATAACATATTATAAGTTCCTATCAACAACATGTTTCGAAAAGAAAAGCTTCAAACATACTTTCTTTCTTTCAAACTAAGGTAAGCTTTCCTTTTGATTTTTATTATAAAAACAGTAGTGGGACATTTTTGTAACCATTACTCTTTATTTCCTTCATTGCCCAATAATTTTAACAATAAAGGGCCCAAGCCTGATGTTTTCAAATAAAAATTTTGGGATACATTCATGTATGTGATTCCGTGATACGTGATTGTTTTAAATTTCTATCATAGTCAACTTATTCACCGTTTAATCACGGTATTTACTATCTAGTAAAGCCCAACTTTTAGCAATGAAAAAATAGTACCCTCTTGCTCATACTCAGATCAATCTAGTAATCAAAACATACATGAAAAAGCGATGGTAAATCAGGCGATTGTTTTAGATGTTGGTGTTGCTACACATGATACAAACGTTAATCAATCTGAGATCAATAATATTTCACCAACTATAGTCGTAGATTCTGCCTAACATGATGCAGCTAGTGACAAAAGTAGTAACTCTGATGAAAGCTCTACTATTGCTGCTACCAGTACGCTATCTGCTCGTCGTCGTCAGTATGAAAAACCTGCTCAAAAAGTAATTGAAATGAACATTACTGCCTTTGAGAAACAGTTAAACGCTCTAACCGAAGCGCGAGATGCAGGTCTTGCTAGCAAATCGGTCGACAACCAAATCCATGATGTACGTGAGAAATTAAATGCCGAAAAAAAGAAAATGAAAAGTGTTCAAGGCAGAGCCAAACGTCAAAAAAAATATCGTGACAAGGTAAAAGCCACACTTCAAAAGGTGTGTGAAAAATACCCCGATGTTTCGAAAGATCTTCAAAGACGTTTTCAAGAAGGTGGTAGAGACCACGCTTGGAAGAAAGTCAGTCCGAAATTTTAAAGGTAATCGCAGAACTGGCTATGTTCGGGGCAGCAACTCACGATCGACGTAGAGAAGAATCTCTTCGCAGTTGCAGAACTTTAAGTCAGCTTCAGGAACAACTCAATGTAATGGGATTTGAAATATCTAGAAGCGCAACATACTTGCGCTTATTACCCCGAAACGCAAGCACATTAGAAGGTCGAAAACATGTTGTCACTGTTCCTGTGAAACTGTGTAGAGCATAATCTGATCTACATAAAGGGCATGTCGATCAACCGTTCTGCACTGCTTCAATAAGAAGCCTTGAAACTCTTGCCTCTATTTTAGGACCAGAACAAGTTGCGTTTATATCTCAAGACGATAAGGCCAGAATTCCAACAGGCATTACTGCAGTAAAAAAACAGTCACCTTTTTTAATGCATTTGGAATATCGCATAAAGCTTCCTGATCATGACTGGGTGATTGATCAAGACCACAAACTTATTCCCTCAGTTTATGCGGAAATAACCATAAAAAATGATTGTATGGGTCAACCTGAAGCTGTATCTTATTCTGGTCCCACCTATGTCGCCATAAGAATTGGCAAACATTCTTCATCCACGGCAAGCACTCACGCAATGGATTTTGAGAAATTAGTTAATCTTGATAGTTTCACTAACATTATAAAAAATCCTGACGGTGATTTGAAGCCAATTTTTATGCTATCTGTAGATGGGAGACCTGATGAAAACCCAAGATACATAAAAGTCATAGCACATGCCGTGCAACATTTTAAAGATTTTAATTTGGATGCGATGTACATTTTCACAAACGCACTTGGACGGAGTGCTTTCAACAGAGTCGAGAGACGCATGGCACCACTTAGCCACGTACTTTCTGGTCTTGTCATTCCTTATGACCACTTTGGGACGCATCTTGACGATAAAGGCACGACTGTAGATCCAGAACTTGAAATGAAAAATTTTGAGTTTGCTGGAAATGTTCTAGCAACCTTATGGAATGAAGTTGAAATTGATTATTTCAATGTCTTTGCCGAATATATAAGTCCTTCCACGGATATAATAGATATTCCAACTCTACCTCCACCGGATTGGTATGCGGAACATGTACAAGAGAGCCAATATCTCTTGCAGATTGTAAAGTGTCAAAATACAGAATGCTGCAGCCCTCATAGAAGTGGTTTACGTCAGGTATTACCTGATGGATTTATTACTCCAACTTTTCCTATTAAACAAGAAATTAATTCTTTAAGAGTGCCAGACCCTGCAGATAAAATTGCGTTTGCACCTTTTCTTCTGAGAAAATCTATTTCAGTTGGACATCTTGGAGGTGGTTTCCTCCGTTTACCTTTTGATTACTTCTGCCCAACCGTTGAGGCTCTTCTTCAAGATAGATCGTGTGAGCATTGTGGCAAATACTTCGCTTCAAAGAAAAGCCTTCAAGCCCATACTAAAGTGCTCCATCCGGCAAAAGTCTTAAAAAGGGCTTAAGTAGGGCACAGCCTGTGCGCATTGTTGCACGACGCAATAAGGAATTTTTGTGCACCTTAAATACCCCAGATTTGCCTGAGCAAGTAGAGTGGCTTGTATTCTCCTCTGTAAGTATTCTCCCAAGTATTCCAGATGGCCTTTCATCGTCTGACTCTGTTGTTTTGATAGATTCAGTCGATGATTGGCTTACACCTGTATGGATGTTTAATTGAACAAATTAATAAAAAAATTATATTAATGTACTTATATGAATAAATGATTTTTGGAATTTCATTCATATTTAATGTAAAAAGTTACGTTACCTAGGGAGTGAGGGGTCAAGCCAATATCTACATGGTGTTACATGGGGGGGAGGGTAAAAAACGCAAAAAAACGTTACGTGGTTTATGGACGACCCCATAGTTCGAGCAACAAAAGAAAGAGTAATTATTTCATAAAGGAGCAGCGTATTAAATCTTTCAAAAAGATGTTGACCGAAAAGGAGGTATCTGCATTTAGCATTTTAGTACTTGGGAATAAGGCCTTCCTAAGAGGAGCGAAAGAAAAAATGCATTTCGAAAACTACTTAGCGAAAGTCTGCATGGAAAATCTTTATTCAGTGATCTTGCACTAAAGTTCGCAAAAGACGAGCGTTTCAAAGGAGTTGAGAAAATGCGCGAGAGATAGAGCCTGTTTAACTAATACCTCATTGAAGTAAAACTAGGTCGACAACAGAGTAATCCATGTGTAACGTCACGTTTTTTAAAACCAACAAATATTAAAGGAATCTCAGTACGGTCCTGGCAGTTTAGTAAAATTTCCATTATGTTGGAACTGCAAATATAACATAAATCTAAATAATGTTTCCCCAAGTACAAAAGAGTCACCTCGAAATATATCCGTTGGCAATATCTTATATTTTAGCAGAACTTTTATTGATGCAAGCGTTCTCACGCCAAACAAATGCTTATTTTTTCGAGAAATAGAATGTTCCAGAATAAACAAAATTGTTTACTATTTCGAGCTTATAAGGGCTAAAATGTAATATTAGCTTTAACAAAAATTTCCTTATGGTTAAAATATAATAAACCTTGAATCTGTAGTTTTAAACCATATTGCATTGAAATTCTACTAGTAAATAACATACCGACAACAGGGATTTTCTGGAACGGGCTGTCTAGACTGCACCTGTAGAGGTTATTTGCTTTCCGTTGCATATCAATTCAAAAGGGAATCCCCCTTAAGTTTAGTTAAGAATGTTCTCAAACGGATGACATGGGTGCATTTCGTTGGCTGATGAAGAGTCTAGAGCTGTTTTTCTATTGATTTGTTTGAAATCTCGCCCTCCTCAAAAAATCATACCGCCGCGAAATAGTTTTTAGTTTAGGAGAGTTGACAACAGAATCTCGAACAGTAAACAAGGAGATAGACGGGGCGAGCGGAAGATAATTTCTAGCGTTTCCCTGAGGCTCTCTCTCGGAGAGACATGTAGTTTATGTTAATTTTTATTTTGAACACTACAGTTTTTAATATGAACAAAGTTACCGTCTTAAAGAGTACAATTAAGTTATGCTACTACTGTGTGTTTAGTTCCGTTATCGTATCGGAAGCTCACTTAAACACAAACTATAAAGTTTCCCGTTCTTTAAAAGTTGTGAAATGTGCAGAAATCTATGGGATTAATTTAGAATCTCTTTTACCGAATTCTGATAATTAATTCCGTACTAGCTATTAATTATAATCAAAGTGCAGTTAACGTCTAGCAGATACGTTTCAGTGTTGTTGAATGATCTTGTTTGATCGAATTACAGTTATTGTAATAAACAGATGATTATGAACATGATTATATTTATCGAATTTGACCTATCATGAAGCAAGTTTTTTCAGTATCCGTTTTAAAATGATTTAAAATCGGAAGTGTTAAACTAAATAATATATTTTAGTGTGGCGTTACCTTTATTAATGAAGAATGTTTTTTAATAAACATCTAATAATTGAACTTTTATGGTTATTTCGGCTAATTTTTTTATAAGAAAGGAGAACGATATTAAACATTAGTTCTAAAGAGAGGCCGTTATTATGAACTTTATTTCTCTGGATCAGATTCAGTAGCGGCATCAGTAAGGTGTTTTCCAGATTCTTCAATTTCATCGAGCGATCGAGTTTGGTGATATGTTTGTATGGTGTTTGTTTTGATGGAAAAGCAATATTGTTTCAACTGCTTTGTAAGGTGAAATCAGATTGAACTATCTGAATAAGGTATTGTGACTTAATGAATTTTATTTTGTTATCATTGATGTAATTTGAACCATTATTTCTGTATCGAATATTTTTGACTACATTTTTATGTGCATTATTTCTTGTCGTTAAGAATTCTTACGTTGGGTATCAGTTTTTTTATATATAGTATTTAAATTTTTTGTAACGATGTTTTATTTGGAATTAAATAAAATTAATAATTAATGAAAAATTAATTAAATTAAATTAAATTAATTAATTAATTGAATAATTAAATTTAATTAATCTGAATATTTCAGGACCATATATTTATGAGTCTTTAAATATTTTATTCAACCTAACTTTGACATAACCGATTTTGACTAATTAAAATTAAATTAAATTTAATAGATCTGATTCCAGTTTCTGGTTACTGGTATCGAGTCAATATTTATATAAAAATTGCTGGACTTTCCTAATCAGATGGCGCCCTAGAAATATGTATTTTCTTGTGTCTTAAACCTTTATCCATTCTTTTATAATTTGTGAGCTGTGGAAACAATACCTGCGTCCTGAATTTAAATTTGTACAAAAATATCTCAAGCCGAGGCAATCTGGAGTTGTACAATAACTATTAAAAATTTTGTGTTGTACAGTTTACGTAAGATTTTTTGAAGTCAAAGTAATCTGTTCTGTTTTTGTTCCGGGAAAAATAACTTATGTTTCACTGCCGCCCAATCGCGGAGCTTTGTTAAATTTGTGATAAGGAAAGATATGTTTCACATGTTCTCATCCAATAATATTTATGAGAGATGTAGCAGCTCAACATATTGTAGCCCTAATGGAATGTATGTATGCAGGAGAATTCAATGTAGCTCAAGAGTAACTCTCATCATTTTCAAAATCAGCCAATCTTTAAAGCTTCGTGGACTTACCGATACATCATTTAGTCTAAATTCTCAAAGAGAAGAAAATATGGTACCTACTCTTAAATTCACAACGGCCCAAAAAAGGTAGAGTTGGAAGAAAGGGGAAAAGTTCCACCCTGAAGCATGACCTGGTGTTACAGTAGAATAAAACTTAAAGAAAAAATAAAACGCTTTTATATGCTTACATCAAGTCCACGGGTTTTCAATCTGTATACACACAGCCACTCCTTCCCAGCCATCTTTGTTTTTATTTAAAACATGAGGAATGCTGTTTTGTTCGGCAAGTTCGAACACAATTGTTTGTCAGCTCATTAAGTCGGAAACCAAGCATTTTATTCTCCATGAAAAAGTTCGTTCTCGTACTCTAGAGGAGGGGTCTGCAAACTTTTTCGTGTACAGGCCGCAAAGAAAATTACTGAAAGCTTGGCGGGCTAGGCAAAAAACAAATAAATTCGCCGTTCTATGGGGGATTTCCCTCATTTACTATAAATATTGTGAATTCACTTTCTTGCACGTGTGTACGCCGTTCGATTGGGGATTCCCCAAGACGCACCGCTGTGTATGTTTTCGGCGCACAAAATAGTAAAATTCAGGGTGCCAGCTGCATACCTCGTCATAAAACAAAAATAGAACTTTACTATTTATGTCATTCAAATATTTACATTTTGAACTGCTATCTCAACATTTTTCAAACATTACCAAACCGTTATCAACAGGGAATCTGCTTAGCTAGATTGCTATTGAAAATACCCTAATTTATAAATTATATCAAGTTCGTCGTTTTATCTTGGCTTGTTGTTTAAATTCCTTGTTGCATTTTGATGGAACGTAGTATATTCAGAAAAGTAGTATCTGATACTTTTTGTCAAAAACTTTTCAAGTGTTCTCTTCAAGGCTATTGCCGAAACAGTAAAACCTTCGCATTATAACTGCAGAGATTAGGATAATAACTTTTCCCCTAGAAAAATTGATATTTTGAAATTGTCAGTTTCTTTTGATTTTTGTCTGAACATGTGCTTGTGATTATTGTTTTGCTTTGGTATATTTTTAATGTTTGGTAAGCCAAATTCATCAGAATTTTTATCAGTTTATATTACGTATTTAGTGACTTATTGGTATTATAATTATTTTAGAAATTTAAACACAAATTTTTTTATAAAATAATAGGTTTATAGTACTAGTGATGCTTTGATTGGCATTGCCATAACGGCCATACTTATTTGCGCCTGCTTTTATTTATCTTTTTTTATTTGCAATCAAGTGCGCCTGGGAATTATTGATTCAGTCAAAATATAATTGCTTGTTTTTACCTTTATTTTTATTTTTAGGACTAGATACAAGATGAAGTTTGAAAACAATATAAGTATTGTTGGAGATATTGTATATGTCGAATGTATTACACCAACAAATAAGTATCACAATGTACATACAGCGATTAGAGTAGCAAAAGTAAAAAACAAAATCAAACAATGTACAAACATCAATGGCAAGCACTTAAGCATTTTAATAGTCGGAATTAGCAGCGTATCAAGATCAAATTTTATACGTTCCTTACCTTTAAGTTACTCCTATGTAAAGCAGAATGGATGGATGGACTTCAAACTTTATAATAAAGTGGGTTATGATGATTTTTCCAGTTTAAGTGCCATCTTAACAGGATTAAATGATTCTACTGCTATGAAAACCTGCAATCCTAAAATGTTTGATATTTTAAATAAATGTAAAATGATTTGGTATGATTATCAAAATTTAGGTTTTGTCACGGCCTATGGCGAAGATGAAAGTCATATGGCAAAGTTCAATTTTGAAAGAGGGGAATTTTTTGCTGACCCCACTGATTATTATTTCCTTCCCTATATTATTGCTAGTGAAAGATATTTAGAAAGTGAGACAGTGGATGATATGACTTATTGCACTGGTTCTGAAACAGCTGGTGAAAGAATTCTAAATTTAGCTAGAGACTTCACGTCAACATTTAAGAATTATCATACTTTTGGGATTTTTTGGATGAACTCATATAGCCATGGAAGTATAAATTCTGTTTCAAGAATGGATGAAAAACTTCTACATTTCTTAAAAGATCTACATCAAAGTAAAATTTTTGAAAACAGTCTTGTTTTGTTTATGAGTGACCATGGATTTAGAGATATGTCGATAGGTTATGCGCGTGTTGAACAATTTGAATATAGATTACCTTTCTTCTTCATGTCAGTGCCAAAATGGTTCAAGAAAAAATACCCAACTAAATACAAGAATTTAAATGTAAACCCTAAAAGATTAATTTCGCCTTTTGATATCTACATGACTCTTCAGGATGTTTTAGTATTGTCAGGAAAGAAATACACAGTTAAGAATAGTTTAGGGTGTCCAAAGTGCAAATCACTTTTTGAAGTAGCCAAAATACAAAGATCATGTGAAGACGCTGGAATTGAACATCAATGGTGTTCTTGTCACGATTACAGGAATATTTCTTCAGATAGTGCGATCGCTTCTAAAGCAGCAGAATTCATTATTAATGAAATTCACAAAGAACAAATAAATAATGGTGGTGACTTCACACAATGTGATAGCTTTGTATTGGAAAAAGTTATATTTGCTGGTATGTCGAAATCTATCATTTATATGCAAAATGGTATATTATATTTATTGATAGCATTTAAAACTAACCCACATGCTGTTTTTCAAGGAACTGTAAGTGTAAATGTGAGTTTGAGATTTCCAACTTTTAGAAAAGAAGGAAGCATCACTAGATTAGAAAATTACGATAAACATAGTAAATGTGTTACGGATAGAATTTTAAAAAGATACTGTTACTGTAAAAGATACTGATTTCGGTACTTCTTGAAACAATATCAATGGCTTTAAGAAGAATAAAAAATGGAATTATAATAAAAACAATAAGAACTACACCTTTGTTTAATAATATATAACATATAATTTTCTAATATTATTTAAATTTGACTGTAAGAATATATTGTTACCAATTTTTATTGTACCTTATTTCTTCCCTACTGCGAATTAATAAAATTAATTAAACTACGTCTGAAATAAGCTGTCGCAAGACGTAAACAAACTTGCAATCAGCTGACCCTTGAAGCTTCATTTACGATGATGCGCGTTTGCGTACCGTGTGCGCTTAACTAGCTCTTACGGTTTCAGCGTAATATGGAATGGAAAATGATACTGATGAAAATTAAATACACCACAATTAAATCAGACTCGTCATTCACTATTTAAATATTACAAAGCCTAGTTTAAGAGTTTAAAATAAATTAAATATGTATTTGAAATGAAAATAGAGTAGGTAATTGATTTTTCAGAGAATTAACTTTCTCTTTTCTAAATGGCGTGCGTCATTATCATCCAGAGTTCATAAAATAGAAAGTGAACATAAATAAACTCACCAGCGTTAACCCAAGTTTTATCGGTAAAAAAATCTGTCGACCTCTTCCTTTTTCGGACGTACTTTTTCTGTAGTCGTCGTCGCCGACTTTTTCTTTAGTATTTTAGAAACAGCGTATAGTTTAAAATTTGGTAAGGTTTCGTCGTCATTTACGACTTTCGGTACCTTCCTTAGTGTTGGAGCCTCGTTACGCATAGAAAAATTCATGAACCTGAACATACGTGTTTCCGCATGTAGGTAAAGTAGCTTAAGCGTTAATGAGACCACGTGCACGCCGGCCAATAGCATCGTTTAACGTTTAATAAATCATACTCTTGTGATTATTACATTCAGAGAAGGGAATCTTAACTAATAAAAAAAAGTTTTATTCATGCTATGTTACAACTTGTTAATAATTGCAAATAGGAAATGTTAATTGTTTCATCCATATTACGGTTTATTCTGGTTTCAACGATTTGGTTTTTTTCTCTTATTTCTTGGTAATTTTTCAAAAAATTTAAATAATACGGCAAACCTCTGCAAAGCAACAAAATGCTGAAACAGTAACGAAAGTTTTATTGTAAAATCAAAGACAGTAATGGTCAATATAAACTTTACTATTGTTAAAGGACTTAAATAATGGTCGTTATGAGAAAAAATAGAATTAATAGAAGATGATGCATTCAGACATATTGCAATATAATTGTTGTGAATAAAATTAATAAAGATTTTGTATAATATTGAAAAAGTAAAAATAAATACTTTTAATCGTGAGTTATTACTTGTTATTATATTAACTAGTTCATGCTGAAGTAATCAAAAAGTAAAAAAAAAAGAAAAAAACATGAAATTTTGTAAAAAAAAGAGTAAAACAGGTGAAATTTGGAAAATTTAAGCTGAAGTTCCAAGAAAGAAGAAACTATTAAGTGGACTTCATCTTATCTTCTTGGAGTATTTCACCATCCCAGTCCAAGCATAAAGCAGTCAGCCAAGATGAGATATCCAGAGCATTTCAGAAGTGTGAATCCAGCACATCGAGAGCTACAAGAGTCTGCAAAGCAGCCATCCAGTTCCTAAAGTAACCAGGTATCTTTGGTTGAAAGAAATAAAGTGCTTTGTGTTTTTGTTTTTATTACTTACCTGTAGATATTGTTTGTAAAGTATTTGTCAACTAATAGAGGTTTATAAAGTAAATCATTTAAATAAATCTCAAGTACTTTATACTTAGAAAGTGAAAAGGTTATTTAAAAAAAATATTAAAGAATTATTAAAAAAAATCCAAATAATTTATCAATTTTATTTCGCTTACCAATTGAGCTTTGCAGGTTATGTTAAACCTAAATAAATTATTTTTCCTTGTCAAATAATTAGCAAGAGGTAACAATTTGTTTAATATCTGGAAGTTGATAAGAGCTGTCACAAACGGGATTATTTGCATTTAAATCATTCATACGTTGTATTCCCTTTAACGCAAAAATTGTCAAGGTTACGCGCATATCTGCAACGGCGGCCTACGTTAGTCGAGCAGCTGCGCATTCCTTCAAAGAACTTCCGCTCACCCCATGCAACACGCGAGCCAGCTGCACTTATTCAAGAAATTCTTACGCAGCGCACTGGTGGTCAGCGCACGGCAAAGCACAGCTGCATGCCAGCCACGCTAACTCGCATGCAAACAACCCACCGATCCCGGAACACCAACCTACAGATTCCCACTACTATGCTGATTTCTTCCGCGTTGGACAGTATATAAAACCGCTTGCCCTGGCTTAGAATTCAGTCAGTGCCATGACTCGAAGAAGCCACATCCAGAAGCAAGCGGGTAAGCAACTTTTTTATTATTTATTGTAAGGGGTCGGAATCTGATGCCCAGGGGCATTGATTACCGGACCCCTTACTGCTAATTTTTGCTTAGTTATCAGGGGATTGTGCCAGGCTCCCTATGCTTAGTTGTAGTTTAATAAGAGCTCGGAATCTGATGCCCAGGGGCATTGATTGCCGGGTCTCCTATGCTTAGTTTGTAGACCTAGTGCTAGTACGGAATTGTTCCGACCACCCTCATCTTAATCTTAGATTTAGGAGGACTTGCCCGTCCTCATATTTACTTGTAATCCCATGTACTCATTGTATCCTACTGTTTTATTGTTTAGTATATAGATGTTTTTATGACCTGTGTTTACTTTCTAACCCAACCTCTGACTACGTCCTCCAATAACGAGAACCCCACGTGACATCAAACTCCATCAATATTTATATGGCGCACACATTAGTGAACTCTCAAGTGTGCGCAAGAAATATATAAAAATTTGAAGGCCAAAATTTAATAACAGTATTTATTGGTAAATACACAAATATGTCTAAGTCGACAAATTTGACTCTACGTATTACAAACACTTCACTTTTGTTGCTCGGTGGTCTAGTAGTAGTAGGTGGTCTGCTTGCTTGATGAATTAACTCTACAAGGTTGCAGCTCGAACCTACATTTATAGCTGGTACATCCAGGGTGTGGGTTTGTTTGTTTGATGCTGCCCTTGGTTTGACTTCCAAACTATTCCAGGAAGGTCCGTGGATGCAAATGAGCCATTAGCATGCTGAACGGTTCTTAGCAGAATGCATAGCGAACGTGACCTGATAAAGGTGGCTATATTTAAATTGTGCGAGAGATAGATATTTAGATTTAGATATCTTTCTTTTCAAAATTACTTTATTAAAACCCTGAGATTTTGATGTTAATAAAATAAAATTCATATGTATTACATCAAATAAGAGTTTTATGGTTCTGACTTGGGGAATCCACATCCGACTGGTAAATTCCAGAGTTAAAAAGTTTTATCAGCACAATATACAGAGTGTTTCAGTATGGACTTTAGGATAAATTTATGTATTATATATAACATTGGTCAATAGGAACAAAAATTTTGATACCATTTTTTATTTTACACACATCGAAAAAAATTACTAAAATAATGCTTTTCTAGGGACTGCTGGAACTAGACAAGACTTATCACGCATTCGAGATCAAATTGCCAAACTAAAGAGTAGGTTAAAAACAATATTTGGTCAATTATACACATTGATAGTATCACATTTCATTTTGCTTGTGATTTTAGTCTGTGTGTTGAGAATGAGTGATGACTGAAAGAAATGGAATGTCTACGTTCATATTTTACTTTATTATTGCATTAGGAACAAGTTTCTTTAGCTAAACGTTACCTTGATCTTTATTTCAAAAACAAAATACTACTAATATTAAAAACAACACAAAAAAGTCAATCTCCCTTTTGCTCGAGCAGGTGTACCGACTATATTTAACAGCTTCATTTTCCAGAAGTAATACATTACAAAACCACACCAGAAAAGACATTTGATTTATTTTTAAACAACAATAATCAAGTAATTAATACTACTTCAATAAATCATAATATCAATTCATTTTTTGGAACAACATCAAATGTGTTGTATGTAATGACTAGAGATGTGCATTTTAAGTAAGCATAAAACCACTATGTCAAGCAAGCAAAGCAAATTTAATCTGCAATACTACAATGTAACACAAGTAGGCACTTGAAAATGATGGGTTTGGACTAACCATGCCGAAAATAAACAACGTGAACTAAACAAATTGTCAGTGGCGTGGCAAGTTTTATATAAAAGCTTTCTTATTTGTAAAACTATATGTCTTATAATTTGTACCGATGGCGGTTATGAAAGATGAGCTAATTTTACTTTATTTAAAACACAAAGTATTGAATGATTTTCATTCGAAATTATCTAATAAATGGAAAATGATTGACTGAATCTTTGCAGGAAGAAATTTTCATCGACATAATATTACAACCAAGGTGGCAAGTAAAACTAAAAGGCAGTAGTTGAGTTTTATTATTTATTAAACTAAACATATACCTATAAACACAGAGCGTACGCACTCAATATCTTTTCCCAAATAAACGTCTTAACTACTGTTTTGGTTTCTAGGCAAAACTACGACCTTTCAGGGTAATTTGAACATTGAATGTTATTGAAGAGCTATCTATTAAGTTTGAATTTTATTGTGTTTAGAAACTTATGTTTTTAATGTTTACGAAAATGCTCCATTCTAAAGGAAACACATTCAGTATTAAGTAAATCCTAGTAAATGCAGCATTAATTACGTAAGTACTAATTATGCCTTAGTGTTAGTGTGTTAGAAACATGGATAATAACTAATTAATTAAATATTTAATTGTTTATGAACATTATTTGCATTCACAAACCACTAATTCAAAACAATACTTTAAATTTACTTTTTGGAAGATCGAAGTGATAATAATAATAATAATGTTTATTTAGTTCAAAAAGCGTATACATTGTGAAGAAAAGATTTACTAAATAAACATGATGATGAACACGTTTAAAGTAAACATTAGCTGACATTGAGTTTAGGGCTTCATAAACTAAATAAGACAAAACGAAAATAATAGTCAAAACAAACTGTGACATTACCTAACATCAGTTGTATCGTATCAGTTACCATGTTAAAAATGCAGCTAGGTACATCCAGCTCCAACTGTGATTCTTAAACCAGTAACTACCAAGGCCAGTTTTGAAAAACATTTTTTTCTCGGTTATTATAAAAGATAGGCACTAATCAACTGTTACATAAATTAATGCCAAACACATATTAAAACAGTCAGAACTGAACTTGCCATTAATACTGATTTTCTTTAGGTACAAGACCAAATTATTCTGCATTGCATTGTCCATCACCAAAGCCAATTTTTCGTAAACTACTCCATCTCCATATTTACTTGTAAAATGTTGGAGGCCATTAATCAATTTGCAATTTGTTATGATTGTTATTAGATGTTTTACTACATAAGTTTCAATAAAAATAACAAATTGCGCCTTAGAAATTGTTATGTATGTAACTTGTAGTTGGCAACATTTATTTGTAGTGATGTAACTAACCAATCCTGGCCCGTCCGTCAGCGTCAGTACCATTTGAGTCGGCTAGGACTAGGAGCCTGGAGGACAGACATCTTGTACAGTGTATGCATTGTATATGTAATGCTCCCTGCTCACTCAATATTAATAAAGTTAATTATATAGTAATAGTAATAGTAATATTTATTGAAATTAAAAAATACACAATAAGATATTAATTTCGCATAGAATAATACAAATAATAAAAGTAATATAAAATTAGCACCTAGGCTATACAGCCTGTATGTGCAAGGCTACCGTACATATAACCCAAAACACTAATAAGCATTAATTAAAGTAATGAGTTGATAGTAAAATTTGAAATAACAATAAAAAGCAGAAACAAAGACCAAATGAAAATAAAAAATGTAGGTAGATACAATTATAGCAATTAGATCATATTTTCATAATTTTGAAAGACAAATTCTCTGCAGCTTTTTACAAATAATTTTATACTTGAACATCTTTTTATGTTAGTAGGTAAACTGTTGTAAATTTTAGGAGCTAAATGGTTGGCAAATCTTATTGATGACTCTTTCCTAAAGAAAGGTACTGTGACATTAATTGATATTTTCGATCTTATCCCGTAATGATGTATTATGTACTCATGGGTGGTTTTGTAAGAAAAAGTGCATAATGTTAAAAAATATAGGGCACGAACATTTAATACTTTGCTACTGTACAATAAATTTGTTGAGTAATATTTATTTTTATTATTTATTACTTTAAGAATATAATTTTGTGTTATGTTTAATAGGTTGAGTGAGTTTTGGTATAGTCCTCCCCAAACTAATAAACCATAACGCAGTATAGATGCGACCAATGATTTATATATTATTAATAAAAGTTTTTTATTTAGAAATTTGCGTAGTTGATAGAATTTGTGAGAATTGTGAATTAATGACAATAATTGAGTATATTTTATATAAACACATAAAAGAACATAACAGGAATAATATAAAAATGGTTTCTATCATGTGTATCAACTTATAAGTAGTTTTGTCATATTTTATTAAAGGCATTTTTTATTAAAAAACATATTTAAAGAAATGGGTACTGACCCTCTCTAATCATTAATGCATTACTAATGCATAAGATAATGCATAAGATAATCGGGAGTCTGTTTGCTCTTCTCCGGAAACCATTGGTCATACAAAGTGCACCGATTACTAAATTTATTTAATACATCTATGCATAATACTGAATTTATTTATTAGATTTGATTGTTCATGTTCATTAAGTGGTTTTGAATAATTGCTTAAAAAGATGTTGGCCAAAGTAGATGGAGTTTTATTTTTTAACATGATGGGGGCCACTTTTAGCTTGTCAATCGGTAGTAGCGACGGGCGGTGTGTACAAAGGGCAGGGACGTAATCAACGCGAGCTTATGACTCGCGCTTATTGGGAATTCCTCGTTCATGGGGAACAATTGCAAGCCCCAATCCCTAGCACGAAGGAGGTTCAGCGGGTTACCCGGGCCGCTCGGCCAGGGAGGAGACACTGATTCCTTCAGTGTAGCGCGCGTGCGGCCCAGAACATCTAAGGGCATCACAGACCTGTTATTGCTCAATCTCGTGCGGCTAGAAGCCGCCTGTCCCTCTAAGAAGAATTGTTTGTACGCCGACAGTAAAAACCGCGCGCGACCGCGACGCGCGAAAGCCGGGCCGGTTATCATTTTTCGACGTATCATCATCACATTCAACAGAAAAGTTGCAATGGTTTATAATTTTGGTTTACTGGAATGACAAATTCATCAAACAATGCATCGCTCTTTGTATTATTAACGAAATGTTATAAATAAAATAGAAATCCATTTTATGACACGATCGCAGTATTAGTATAGAAAATGTTAGAATATTTGTTAAGTTGTAAGAGTAAGAGAAAGAGAGAGTAACCACGCGACACGATGTGTCAGAGAAAAGAAGTTCCATGAAAGCAGCAAATACTACGCCGCCACGTATCTGCTACTCAAAAATTGTTCTCCATTTTGGTTCCAGCCGCCGCAGCATCCAACTGCACCTATCCAAAAAGTATTAATAAAAATGTAAGCAATATGGATTTCCCATTACAAATCCAATTGAAATTACTAAAACGCGTATAGTTACTAGCCAATAGGAATTCTATTAAAATTGTTAGAGAATTAAATTTTACGAGTTACTGGAAACATTAGTTTTATAGTTTTTGTAGTAAATATGTATCGATGACAAAGGAAAAGGATTTATATATTGAGACTGAATATTAAAAAGTGTAGCATTATTAAGAGTATTATAGTCGGCGAACAGGAGTGGACGTTTCGTGGCGTATCCGTAGAACTTTATTACTTTAAATATTTACTTTGTTCAATTTACTTATCTGTTGTTTAAAAATGATTGTTTGGTTTGTTAAATGTAATTCAATTAAATAAATAAGTTAGAAAATTTAAAATGTCCAACGCTTATTTAAAGAAAGGTTAACAAAATGTACTGAAATTTGACTGTTCTAATAAAGACTGGAGTCTAAAAACATACTTTTTTTTACAAATTTTAATTGTGATTGTCAACCATTGCCAAACCACTGAAGTAAATACATACTTGTGGTATGTTGTCTCCTATATAGGACGGTTTTTTTTAACAACAACCACAGAGAGATATTTATTTGTCAATACCGACTGCTTAACATGCCTATCTGATAGCAGGGCAAAGTGTACTAAAGCTTTATCGACGAGAAAAATTCTCTCGCCGGTTCTAGGGATCGAAGCCGGATCACCTGAGTAAGAGTAGGGCTCTTTACCGTGTGGCCACCTACTTCACATTGGATATTTTAATTTATATAGTTAAACAAGTAGTCAACTTTTGGCACAAAATTTATTTCATATGAATGACAATTTATACATTGTATTGTACATACTAAATTGGTGTCTACCTTGTCTTGTTTACTAGAATTTTACTAAATAAATGAAGTTGCTACATTGAAACGTCAGAATAACTTTTCAATTCACTTTTCCATCCAAATTAATAAGGTTCAAGTAATCAATCTTAAGCAGTTATTGATTTACAAATAATCATCGAAAGAAAAACTTCTTTGCAATTTCAGCAAATTGCTTTCCTCAATGTTATCATTAAGAGAATTGATTTCAGACAATTCACTATCTGATAAGCAACAATTTAAGTTAGATTCACAAGCATATGCAGAATTAGCTTTATTCCTGTTCTTTCGCCTTTTAGATTTCTGCAAGACCTTCTTTTTCAAAATGTTAAAGTCGTCATTAGAAAAATGTCTTGCAAAGAAGCTTTGCTTACTCTCAGTTATGTTTTTGATATTTATACTATATCTTGCTGATTTAGAAATAGACCTTGTTCCTGAAGACTCTCCAATAATATTGTAGTTTAGATCGTTATAATTCGGTGGAGGTGAATTTGGTACATTAGAGATACCACTTGTACTTGCAATGGTAATGTCTACAGAACAACGAGAACAAGCAGCTCTAAAACATATTAACAGTATTAAGATTTATTTTATGCATAAACAATATGGTATTACCTCCTTATGGGTCTCCTTCCGTTATCTTCTTCCTTTTTATTTCCAGGACGCATCTGGAATTTGCCACTTATTAACTCTTCATAATTAGGTGGTGGATCGTATTCTGGGGGATCATCTTCCATTATTTCTTCTTGTACACTGTTGCCATCTTCCTCTACAAACATTGCTTATTAACATCAAGCATTCTTAATATTAGAAATGTGGTAGGTTCAGAATTTATGTAGTAGAAGAAAATTTAAATTTCAAATTACAATCAGGAATCAGGGTACAGAACAGTCGTCGTACCTTTCAACATCGATTCTTCAACATTCTTTCAACCCTTATTCTACGGTTTGTCAGATAATTTAATTTAATTGTTCTTATATGTTACATGGATATTTCTTTGCCTATTGACCCGATCATTAGTCAAGATTCAAACATCAAGAGTTAGATTGCTAATTATTTTATACTTGCCATAACTAGTTAGCATCAATTCCGATGATCCATGCTCCAGGTCTGAACTCAATCAACTCAATTAGGCAAAAATTAATTGCCAAAAGTGCGAATAAGACTCGAGAAGTAAAAAAATAGTAACCAAGTTAAGCACCATGCAGTTAGATTCAATTTGGTTACATCAATTGATTGTTGAAAATAAACCATTAAAATATCTTTTTAATGGTCTGACCATTGTATATGAAGACACCTATAGGTGTCTTCATATACAATGGTAAGTATCTGGTAAGTAATAAATAGTATCTGGTAAGTAAGTAATCTGGTAAGTATAGAAAAAAAAATCCTGTTGACTACCTTTCTCTTTTTGAGAAAATGTGTCCCACACAAGTAGTGAAGGGTTAAAAGTGTCTGGCACAATTATACTTCATTGGAAACAGTTAGACCCTCAACATGAATTAATATTCAGAAGTGTATTTAGGATTATTTAAGGACATTTTAAAATAGATTATTAGATGCACACATTGCAGCCCTACTTTCTAGGCTCTATTATAAATTAATGAATGAATGATGAAATTAAAACAAAAATATATGAGTTGTTCGAGTCACTTTTAATTAAAAAGTTTCAATACGTATATGGGTGAATATCTACAAAGTGACTCTTTCAGAGGTAATTTTTGGACAAAAGTTTTTGTTTTATTTCGAAAATTAAAATTATGGTATTTGATATCTTTTGAGGTCTTTTTCGACATAACACCAAAAAACGTTAAAAAAAACGAACTGGAATACTGAATTGTTTACCATTTTTCAAAACAAAGACACGCAGGAATGAACTATGAAGTACGGTAATGAAAAAGAGACAGCTTATCAAATTTATTTATTGAAAAATATAAAATATAAAAATAAAAACTGTTAAAATAAAACTAAAAAAATATTCTTTGGCAAAAGATACATATTATCACTATTTTTCAAATCTTTTCTCGTCTCTCTTTTTTCCTTTCTCTTTTTTTCTGAAGTTGTTCCTCTCCTGATGCTTTAAACTTTTTCTGAAAAAATAATACTATTTAATTGGCTGTAGGTTACATACGATCATTCCCCTGTATCATCGTTCATTCCCGTAGAACATAAATGACATGGGAATGAAGTACACGCGAGAGTAAAAAATTATATACAATTTCACAAAAACATGCAGCTCATAATCAAATGCAGTATTTTTTAAACATCGAATAAGAGAACAATTTATTTGAAGTGGTAATTAATTAAAATTTTTAATGAAAAATATGTTTTTCTTGGAAAAAACCTACCACGGGAATGAAAGTCGGTTCCATTACACACGTGTTTGATGCAAGTTGATAGCTGCTCTAAGTTTTCCTTTCAAATTCACAAGCACAATTGATGGTCTAACTGATTTAAAAACATATTAACAACATTTTCGACACGTATAGAGCAAAACTGATAAAACACCTGCGACGTTAATAGGCTTTCATACAATGCGCACGGGAATGAAGCAACCTACCAAAGACAATTTTTGAACTTAAATCTTAATCACTGGAAAATATATAAACTGAATTTACTTTACACTATGGAAAAACCTGACATTTGTGAATATAACTTATACACAAAATGAATTTAAAATGCACAACTTTAAAAAATATAAACTGTACTTTATGATTAACTAGGCAAGAGACATGACACGGGAATGAAAACATATACATTCAAATGGCATAAAATCCTAATACAAAAATATTGAGATTAATAAATTTTAACGACCTATTAGTACAGTAGATTGTCTTCCTCGAAATCATGTTTATAAACACAAAAACTTATTTGATCTTTGAATAGTAAGCTGAGACAAACCGGGGGTCACTTTCCAGATATTCACCCATATCGAATCTAAAGTTTCCGAGATATGACAAAACATATTTTCAATAATATTTAGAAAAATTGATCTGATCTTATGGAAGTTATTTATTAAATAATCCATGTTGTTTGGTATTCAATCAGATTATTTACTACAGGGTGTTTTTTAAATAATGGGTTTTGGCTTAATGGATAACATATAAATAAAGGAAGAAGGCAAAAATGCATAAAATTCCGACTATCTCAAAAATAAATTTTCACTAAAAATTGTTGGGCACCCGGAAAATTAAGCAAACTGAAGACGACCATGGTGTCTGGTGGAGCTATTATTTCTATGCTGATCATTCATTTAGCTTACTACAAGCAAAAAGATGTTTACTATTTAAACTGTTTATAGGTAATAAGTAATAAATACATAAATATGTCAGCAAGTAGACTAAACAATGACAGCACCTACTTAGGGGTTTTTTGTTATTATGCGTTTCCACTTTTAAGTATATTTTACAGTTGATTTTAAAGCGTTATCAATACTACATATGGTAATATTAAAACCTTTAAATTGTAAATGTTGTTTTAAAAACTTTATCAGTTGAAAGAATGAAATAAATAAATAATGCATTTCGTTTAAACACAATAAAAATAGAAACAGAAATAAACTTTTAATTGTATTATAATTTATAAAATTTTATTCACAAATAGATAAATATAAACAATTGTAGAAAAGAAGGTTTATTAATCAAATCTTTTTAACAATTAAAAAAGAATTTACGACGTTTATTATGAATACACTAATGTTAACTTGAGCCATAAATTGTAAACTAAATAAATATGTTGTGCAGAACGTCGATTTTTTATAAAATTACACATTTCTTATCTATCAGATGTTTAATAAAAAAGGTGGAAAGGCCAGCCTATCTAAAAGTACATTCAGTGTAAATACGTTATTGTAAATTATGCACCCAAATCCTAAGCCTGGAATTACTAATTACCGTTAGGTGTAAAAAATAAATGACATGTTCCTTTGCAACATCTGTTTTAATATTGTAACAAATGGAGTTTCTCCCATGCACATGCAATAGAACATTCCCGAGCGACAGCGTCATACACCTGCGAGAACCTTCTAGTGTATTCATAGACGGGTATGTTCGAGCGATTACTAGAATATTTACATGGAGGTATAAAAACAACATCCCAGATAGAAAAGAGTTAATCAGTGTTTTTAGCCGGCGTATCGAAGTGTGCTCTGTGTAAATTAGTAATCAAATATATTAGTGAATAAATAAATAATATAAATTAATTGTTAATACATAAATAGTTCTTTTATAATTTACTTTAAGTTTTTAAATATCTAGCATTTAAGTTCATTAAATAGTTTATTATTATAGTGTTTTAGTTAGTGTATTTAAATAATATCTCTCTTGTGAATAAATGATTTAAACAGTATTTTTGTTATTATTTTAAAAAGAACGTAACAATATAAACACAAATGCATAGTTAAGGTTTTTGCATCAGGTTATATTTCTAAAAAAGTATTTATTTACTCAGTAATAACTTCTGACCACATTATTTACGTTAAACCATGCAGACAGCTATAAATTAGCTTTTTTATCTGACATACAACAACAATTTTTAAAAGGCAGGTACATCTAAAAGGGTATCACATTTTTAAATTAAATTTGCACAACTTAAGGCAGGTTAGTGTTACAGGCCCAGACTCGAAATTTAATAAAACTTTAAAATTCATTTTCTCGAAAAATATTTGTTTGAAGAACAAACTTTATAAGGGAAATTGCTCTTCTATATTCCACCTATCTACCATTCAGCCGAAATCCTACAATTAAAATACACCCTATATATAACTTTGTATGTATAATAATGTCTGTCAGCACAATTGAAGAACAGGCATGTGAAGTTGATGACGAATAGTATGCCACACCCTTACATGTTATGATGCCATTGACTGTTTTTTTTCAAATTACAAGTCTATCTTTTTTCATTAGAGGAAATAAATGGTTTACAAAATATGGAGGTCTACCCATTCAAAAAACTATTTTTAGCTTATTGTAATTCTTATTTGCAGATATCTAATCTATGACATTTTGCAGTTCCTGACAAACAATACCTAATGAAGCACAGAAAAGCAAAAGTTTATTATTCGATCTTAAAAAATCTACTTGTTAGAGTAGCATAAAGTTGAACCAAAAAATGATCTTAACTTCACCATTCTGTATCTTAACAGAAGTAAAGTTTTTTAATTCATTTAAAATATGAATCATGAAGATATATCTCTATATATTTTTCTTTCATCAGTTTTTAGATTTCTGATTCGGTTCCTGTATACTTTTCCTATAGATATTCCTCAAAAAAATCAAGAAGAATAAAATCAGGGAACTGGGTTAGCAGTAGCCACTGCATAATTATGTCAACATCTGACAATCAATCTATTGGGGAATACATAATCTAAATATTGTTTGACTGGGCAAAATATGATGGTGCATCATCTTGTTGATACCATATTTTAGACCTTCATATTTTGTGAACCATTTATTTCAGTTCTCCCTTGTGGGGTATTGCAAATATCTTTTTAAAAAATAGTACCTTTTCGATTCTACTAAAAAAAGATGGACTTGTAACTGCCGAGCGTTTTGCTCAAAAGTCAACCAAAACAAAATAAAAAGTAGTATTCCGTATAGTATAGTATAATGCTATAGCTTAGACTAGAGATTTGACTTAAAATACATAAAAATTCATATTGTTAATATTGGCATCATGTTATGGAAGAGGCTGTACAGCAGTGTTTTCAAACAGTACTTCAGGAGATTCTAATGAACCGTGAAACACGCTTTAAATCGAGATTTTAATAGACTACGAAAAAAGGGAATTACATACCTGATAAGTAACTACCCAATTTGAATATATCTATGAAGACTAAAGACTCGTGTGCAGTTAGCACCCTTAATTTCTTGAAACTAAGAAAATCTTAGAGTTCTGAATAAATAAAAACAGTTGTAGAGTTCCTTACAATATTAACAATAGTTCTGGTATTTTAAGCATTTTAAGTATGATTTTAGGGTGCTAACTTTACAAGTCACCCATATTTTCGCAAAAAAGAGTTCTGATTGCATTTTTCAGCATAAATGTAAGAGTTCTAGAGTTCCTGATAAAAAATCTGAATAGTTCTGCTTAATTAACAAATATATAAACAATTAAAAAATTTACTATAAAATTAAATTTGTCAAAATGACGGTTCTGAGTAGCCCCCCGAAGAGTTCTGTACCAAACTATTATTAGAACTCCTAATTAAACAATATTTTTAATTGTTATAAACAATAAAAGTCCTACTCAAGAAAAATCGTTTCGGACCGGTGGAAATGTAATTTGACCAGCTCGACGACAGTTCTTAGTAGCCCTCATCGAGTTTATAATTATGAAACACGTAATTTATTGAACTCGAACAATAGTTCTGAGTAGCCCTCGAAGAATTCTGTACAGAACTCCACAATTAACAATATTTTTAATTGTTATAAACAATTTAAAATTCATAATTATGAAACACGTGATTTATTGAACTGGAACATTAGTTCTGAGCAGAGTTCTGAGTAGCCCTCGAAGAGTTCTGTACAGAACTGTTAACAGAACTCCATAATTAACAATAGTTTAATTATTATAATAATGATAATAATAATAATAGTTTATTGTCCAACAGGTACAAACCCAATTACAGGACAAACAAATAAACAAATCAAATAAACTACACAAATGGATATGCAATTAACTAACATTAAAACAGTTAATGATATAAATACTACATAATGGTAAACGCGCTTATACATAACACATCACTGTTTAATTTGAAGTTACTGAAATAAGCTCAGATAAGTGTTGCTGTATGACGAGATTCGAAAAAAGTTTTGGAAGTGTCTAGCAGTACCTTTAATGTACAGTGAAATATATCTACCTCCTGACTTAAGCAGTTAAATGTTTTAGACATAACGTAAACAGGAGAATTTAACATAATATTGGTTTTTGCAATAGGACAGGAAAGCGCTGGGAAATATCTGGAGCTAGGCCTGGGAACGGCAATATTTATTTGTGATAGAACTTCACTGCAATCTATGAAATTATTTAAGATTTTGTATAAAAATGATAAACAGTAGTACAATCTATTTCTGTATAGGTCTACAAAGTTGTACCTTTCTAATAAGGATGTATAGCAAATATTGCGGTCCGGATAAACATTGAATTCTTTAAAATAAAGATATTTTAAAAACCTCTTTTGAATACGTTCAATAACTACTTGGCCACTGACTTAATATGGATACCAAATAAGCAGTGCGTAATCAGTTTTGGATTTAATTAAACTGAAGTATAACGTTCTAAGGGATTGTAATTCACGAAAGTTACTACAGTTTCTAACTATAAAACCGTACATCCCCATGCAGTCTGTATTTACTTTAGACAAGTGTTCCTTGAATGTTAACTTTTCATCGAAAATGACACCAAGATCTGTTATTAGAGACACCCGTGTTAATGGATGGCCATTGATGTTATAGTGAAACGAGAGAGTATCTTTCTTTCTGGTAACAGACATAGTTTTGCATTTAGATATGTTTAAAGAAAGCTTATTAGATTTGCACCATTCATTAACAGTGTCAAGATCCGTTTGTAATTTTAGACAATCTGCTACAGAGGAAATCTAAGTAAAAAATTTTAAATCGTCTGCGTAAAATAATTTATTAGCTAATAAAACTTTACTTAGGTCATTTATAAATATATTAAAAAGCAACGGACCTAAGTTAGAACCTTGAGGGACGCCTGATCCTACTAAATATAAGTCGGAAGAGAAATCGGTATGAGAAACAAAATGATATCTGTTGCTTAAGTATGATTCAAAGAATTTAATCAAACTTTCACTAAAACCGAAAGAGCAAAGTTTTCCTAATAAAAGACTATGGTCGAAGCTGTAAACAATTTAAACTTCGTAATTATGGAACTCGTTATTTATTGAACTTAAACAATAGTTCTGAGCAGAGTTTTGAATAGCCCTCGAAGAGTTCTGTACAGAACTGTTAACAGAACTCCATAATTAACAATAGTTTATTTGTTATAAACAATTTAAAATTCATAATTAAGAAACACGTGATTTATTGAACTCAAACAATAGTTCTGAGCAGAGTTCTGAGTAGCCCTCAATGAGTTCTGTACAGAACTGCTAACAGAACCCCACAATTAACAATATTTTTAATTGTTATAAACAATTTAAAATTCATAATTAAGAAACACGTGATTTATTGAACTCGAACAATAGTTCTGCACAGAGTTCTGAGTAGCCCTCGAAGAATTCTGTACAGAACTGGTAACAGAACTCCATATTAAACAATATTTTTAATTATTATAAACAATTTAAAATTCATAATTAAGAAACACGTGATTTATTGAACTCGAACAATAGTTCTGAGCAGAGTTCTGAGTAGCCCTCGAAGAATTCTGTACAGAACTGGTAACAGAACTCCATATTAAACAATATTTTTAATTATTATAAACAATTTAAAATTCATAATTAAGAAACACGTGATTTATTGAACTCGAACAATAGTTCTGAGCAGAGTTCTGAGTAGCCCTCAAAGAGTTCTGTACAGAACTGCTAACAGAACCCCACAATTAACAATATTTTTATTTGTTATAAACAATTTAAAATTCATAATTAAGAAATACGTGATTTATTGAACTCGAACAATAGTTCTGCGCAGAGTTCTGAGTAGCCCTCAAAGAATTCTGTACAGAACTGCTAACAGAACTCCACAATTAACAATATTTTATTTGTTATAAACAATTTAAAATTCATAATTAAGAAACACGTGATTTATTGAACTCGAACAATAGTTCTGCGCAGAGTTCTGAGTAGCCCTCGAAGAATTCTGTACAGAACTGGTAACAGAACTCCATATTAAACAATATTTTTTAATTGTTATAAACAATTTAAAATTCATAATTAAGAAACACGTGATTTATTGAACTCGAACAATAGTTCTGAGCAGAGTTCTGAGTAGCCCTCGAAGAATTCTGTACAGAACTCCACAATTAACAATATTTTTAATTGTTATAAACAATTTAAAATTCATAATTATGAAACACGTGATTTATTGAACTGGAACATTAGTTCTGAGCAGAGTTCTGAGTAGCCCTCGAAGAGTTCTGTACAGAACTGTTAACAACACTCCATAATTAACAATATTTTTAATTGTTATAAACAATTTAAAGTTTGTAATTATGAAACACGTAATGTATTGAACTCGAATAATATTATAATATTTCTGAGCAGAGTTCTGAGTAGCCCTCGAAAAGTTCTGTACAGAACTGGTAAGAGAACTCCATATTAAACAATATTTTTAATAGTTATAAACAATTTAAAGTTCATAATTATGAAACACGTAATTTATTGAACTCGAACCATAGTTCTGAGCAGAGTTCTGAGTAGCCCTCGAAGAATTCTGTACAGAACTCCACAATTAACAATATTTTTAATTGTTATAATCAAATTAAAAGTGCTACTTCAAAAAAATCGTTTCGGAACGGTGGAAATGTAATTTGACCAGCTCGACGATAGAGTTCTGAGTAACACTCGAAGAGTTCTGTAGAGAACTGTTAACAGAACTCCATAATTAACTATATTTTTAATTGTTATAAACAATTTAAAGTTTGTAATTGTGGTATCAGTAAACCCCAAATTTAAATTTCCCGCTGACACAAAATTGTGCCCATAACCAGACTTGTACTACACAAACAGCAGAAGGTACTCCAGTTGACCTTACTGGCGCGTTCTAATAGTATTTTTTTATTCTTTTTAGTTATGTGTATAATTTTAGTTATTTCCTTGTACATACATAATAAGATTAACAAGAGTACATACATAAGAGGAGTTATTTCAGTTGAACTCGAAGCTCTTACTAAATTCACAGATAGGTTGTCATACTTTAGCCAGTATTGACCGTTGAATACAAACCCTACATAGTGTCCATTTGTATCGTTATAAGATACATAACAATTAAAAATATTGTTTAATATGGAGTTCTGTCGACAGTTTGGTACAGAATTCTTTGAGGGCTACTCAGGACTGTGCTCAGAACTATTATTTGAGTTTAATAGATTACATTTTTCTCAATTACGAATTTTAAATTGTTTATAACAGTTGAAAATATTGTTTTATATGGAATTCTGTCAACAGTTCTGCACAGAACTCTTCGAGGGATATTCAGAACTCTGCTCAGAACTATTATTCGAGTTCAATAAATTACGTGTTTCATAATTACAAACTTTAAATTGTTTATAACTATTAAAAATATTGTTTAATATGGAGTTCTCTTACCAGTTCTGTACAGAACTTTTCGAGGGCTACTCAGAAATATTATTCGAGTTCAATACATTACGTGTTTCATAATTACAAACTTTAGATTGTTTATAACAATTAAAAATATTGTTAATTATGGAGTGCTGTTAACAGTTCTGTACAGAACTCTTCGAGGGCTACTCAGAACTCTGCTCAGAACTAATGTTCCAGTTTAATAAATCACGTGTTTCATAATTATGAATTTTAAATTGTTTATAACAATTAAAAATATTGTTAATTGTGGAGTTCTGTACAGAATTCTTCGAGGGCTACTCAGAACTCTGCTCAGAACTATGGTTCGAGTTCAATAAATTACGTGTTTCATAATTATGAACTTTAAATTGTTTATAACTATTAAAAATATTGTTTAATATGGAGTTCTCTTACCAGTTCTGTACAGAACTTTTCGAGGGCTACTCAGAACTCTGCTCAGAAATATTATTCGAGTTCAATACATTACGTGTTTCATAATTACAAACTTTAAATTGTTTATAACAATTAAAAATATTGTTAATTATGGAGTGTTGTTAACAGTTCTGTACAGAACTCTTCGAGGGCTACTCAAAACTCTGCTCAGAACTAATGTTCCAGTTCAATAAATCACGTGTTTCATAATTATGAATTTTAAATTGTTTATAACAATTAAAAATATTGTTAATTGTGGAGTTCTGTACAGAATTCTTCGAGGGCTACTCAGAACTCTGTGCAGAACTATTGTTCGAGTTCAATAAATCACGTGTTTCTTAATTATGAATTTTAAATTGTTTATAACAATTAAAAATATTGTTAATTGTGGAGTTCTGTTAGCAGTTCTGTACAGAACTCTTTGAGGGCTACTCAGAACTCTGCTCAGAACTATTGTTTGACTTCAATAAATCACGTGTTTCTTAATTATGAATTTTAAAAACCTTGGCAAAAATTGAATAGTGGTTATTGAATGCTATACACAAATTGCAAGGGAAAAAGAGATTAATGCGAGCGCGATTACTTACTCTAAAGTTGATTTAAAGTCACAAAATCAATAAGCAAAGGGCACGGTAAAATTTAACGCGACTACAGGTACCATTCAGATTGCGCAATCATCAGCTCCAGTAGTGAGCTATTCATCTATTACGGAGCAAAGACATACGTACACACTCGCAAATATTCTTAACAATATCATACAATAAATGGTATGTGATAGAATTATAAATATGAAGCCGATATCTAGAAATGAGTGCTACACGCACACTGGTGAAAAACCATTTAACACAAAATCATAATATACAAATATACATAAATGTTTTATATACAATAAGGAGTTGTCAAACGTTACTGTTGTTGTAACCAGTTGCTATATTATAACCAACTCACCATACGGTGTCTGTTCTTAGAGCTGAAGAGGAACGTCACCAAAGCTCGAACGTAACGTGATCCCGACAACAGCAACCAGGTCTGCGTAATGGTCTTGTAACAACCCAAATATCCAACGTATACTTGTTATACGGCAAGTAATAAAATGAGTAAAGGATAAACCCAAACTTAGAGAAAAAAATAAAAGGTCTGTAACAAATATAACAATTAAATAACAATTAAAGATATTGTTTAATTAGGAGTTCTAATAATAGTTCTGCACAGAACTCTTCGGGGGCTACTCAGAACCGTCATTTTGGCAAATTTAATTCTATAGTAAATTTTTAAATTTTTTATACATTTGTTAATTAAGCTGAACTATTAAGATTTTTTATCAGGAACTCTAGAACTCATGGGGTTATGCCGAAAAATGCCATCAGAACTCTTTGTTGCGAAAATATGGGTGTCACGTGAAGTTAGCAGCCTAAAATTCATCTAGGCTTAGAATATCAGAACTATCATTAATATTATAAGGAATTATAGAACCCTTACAATGCCGAAAAATGCCATCAGAATTTTTTTTGAGAAAATAAGGGTGCTGCGTGAAGGTAGCACCCTAAAATCTTTTTATTTCTGTGCTTAAAATACCAGAACTATTGTTAATATCGTAAGGAACTCTAAAACTCTACTTTATTTATTCAGAACTCTAAGAATTTTTTGGTTCAAGAAATTAAAGGTTAACTACACACGAGTGAAATAATAAGTTCATACAAAACATTGCAATCAGTCAGATGTAAGCAATCAAGAATGCATTGAAGTAGCTATAGAAATTTTTTTAACTATGTTATTACTTACAGGTACAGGTAAAAAACATAAAAAGACATAACATATAACCTCCAACAGTCTTGAAATAAATAAAGATTATTAAAAGTTTCACAGTTTTATTAAAATACAACCTGACAATATTGTTTCGACAGCTATACTGTCATTATCAAAGGTAATATAATTATAAACAAACACGTCGCTAAGGTAGATACAAAATAGGTAACTAGATAAAATAATAATAATAATAATAAAAATTAATAATAAAAATCATAATTAAACATCTAATACTTCCAGTAACGGAGAATTACTGAGCTCAAGTTGTTCATTCATTAAAGGTACCCTGAGTTTGTGTTTGTATATCTCAAAGGCTTCTAAAATGTCTAATTTGCGTTTGTTATTACAAAAATGTAGGAATTTAATATTATTTTGAGGAGTCATTGTGTGATTTTGTTCTAAAAGGTGTTTGGCGTAATTCGATTTTTCAGGATGTTTATTTTTGTAATGACGTACGTGTTCTTTATATCTTATGTCAAAATTTCGAAGTGTTTGCCCAATATATACCGAACTACAAAAAGAACAATTTAAACGGTAAATGCCCGATTTCATGATATCATGTGTTCTGTCTTTAGCATTAAATAAAAATGAAAAAGTGTTAGTGTTGGTTTTAAATGTTATTTTATAATTGTTGGTTTTTCTTAGTATATGTGCAATTTTTTCTGATATTTTGCCAAAATATGGTATAGATATGTAATTTGTGTCTTCTGTTTGATTGTCAATGGGATATATTCTTTTGATAGCTAACCTATAATCTTTTTGTTTAATTAAAGTGTCAATCATGTTCGGATTATAATGATTTGCATGTGCTAGTTGTTTAATGGTTGATATCTCTTTGCTAAAATCTGATTTTGTTAGTGGAATAGTTAAAGCTCTGTGTACTAATGATCTGTATGCTGCTATTTTATGTGTATTGTGGTGACAAGATTCATTTGGTATTGTTATGTCTATTTGTGTTGGTTTTCTGTATATGGAAAATTCAAAAAGATTGTCTGCGTTAATCTTGATATTTTAATGTATAAAAAATTTTTAAATTTTTTATACATTTGTTAATTAAGCGGAACTATTAAGATTTTTTATCAGGAACTCTAGAACTCATGGGGTTATGCCGAAAAATGCCATCAGAACTCTTTGTTGCGAAAATATGGGTGTCGCGTGAAGTTAGCAGCCTAAAATTCATCTAGGCTTAGAATATCAGAACTATCATTAATATTATAAGGAACTATAGAACCCTTACAATGCCGAAAAATGCCATCAGAATTTTTTTTGAGAAAATAAGGGTGTTGCGTGAAGGTAGCACCCTAAAATCTTTTTATTTCTGTGCTTAAAATACCAGAACTATTGTTAATATCGTAAGGAACTCTAAAACTCTACTTTATTCAGAACTCTAAGAATTTTTTGGTTCAAGAAATTAAGGGTTAACTACACACGAGTGAAATAATAAGTTCATACAAAATATTGCAACATTGATATTTGCAACATGTTCTCCAGAATACCCCCACAAGAATGTATACCTTTATTAGATAGTTTCTTGATCAATAGTAATATAGAATTAGTTAAAAGGTTAGAGTTAATTCAATTATTTGACCTTTGTATAAGTCAAAATTATTTCACTTTTAATAACATAATTTATTTACAAAAGGATGGTTTACCTATGGGTAATTCTCTAAGTCCTCTATTAGCTAACATATTTATGGACAAGTTTGAAGATCGAATATTTGAATTAAACCTCTCTAAACACATTATCTTCTGGTTTTGTTATGTTGATGACATTTTAGCTTGTTTTTGCAGTTCTTTTGAGGTTATCAATGAATTTTTAATTCTTATAAACAATATCCACCATAATATAAAATTTACACTAGAAACAGAACAAAACAGGGCTATAAACTTTCTAGACTTAAATATCAAGATTAACGCAGACAATCTATTTGAATTTTCCATATACAGAAAACCAACACAAACAGACATAACAATACCAAATGAATCTTGTCACCATAATACACATAAAATAGCAGCCTACAGATCATTAGTACACAGAGCTTTAACTATTCCACTAACAAAATCAGATTTTAGCAAAGAGATATCAACCATTAAACAACTAGCACATGCAAATCATTATAAACCGAACATGATTGACACTGAAATATCATGAAATCGGGCATTTACCGTTTAAATTGTTCTTTTTGTAGTTCGGTATATATTGGACAAACACTTCGAAATTTTGACATAAGATATAAAGAACACGTACGTCATTACAAAAATAAACATCCTGAAAAATCGAATTACGCCAAACACCTTTTAGAACAAAATCACACAATGACTCCTCAAAATAATATTAAATTCCTACATTTTTGTAATAACAAACGCAAATTAGACATTTTAGAAGCCTTTGAGATATACAAACACAAACTCAGGGTACCTTTAATGAATGAACAACTTGAGCTCAGTAATTCTCCGTTACTGGAAGTATTAGATATTTAATTATGATTATTATTATTATTTTATCTAGTTACCTATTTTGTATCTACCTTAGCGACGTGTTTGTTTATAATTATATTACCTTTGATAATGACAGTATAGCTGTCGAAACAATATTGTCAGGTTGTATTTTAATAAAACTGTGAAACTTTTAATAATCTTTATTTATTTCAAGACTGTTGGAGGTTATATGTTATGTCTTTTTATGTTTTTTACCTGTACCTGTAAGTAATAACATAGTTAAAAAAATTTCTATAGCTACTTCAATGCATTCTTGATTGCTTACATCTGACTGATTGCAATGTTTTGTATGAACTTATTATTTCACTCGTGTGTAGTTAACCCTTAATTTCTTGAACCAAAAAATTCTTAGAGTTCTGAATAAATAAAGTAGAGTTTTAGAGTTCCTTACGATATTAACAATAGTTCTGGTATTTTAAGCACAGAAATAAAAAGATTTTAGGGTGCTACCTTCACGCAGCACCCTTATTTTCTCAAAAAAAATTCTGATGGCATTTTTCGGCATTGTAAGGGTTCTATAATTCCTTATAATATTAATGATAGTTCTGATATTCTAAGCCTAGATGAATTTTAGGCTGCTAACTTCACGTGACACCCATATTTTCGCAACCAAGAGTTCTGATGGCATTTTTCGGCATAACCCCATGAGTTCTAGAGTTCCTGATAAAAAATCTTAATAGTTCAGCTTAATTAACAAATGTATAAAAAATTTAAAAATTTACTATAGAATTAAATTTGCCAAAATGACGGTTCTGAGTAGCCCCCGAAGAGTTCTGTGCAGAACTATTATTAGAACTCCTAATTAAACAATATCTTTAATTGTTATTTAATTGTTATATTTGTTACAGACCTTTTATTTTTTTCTCTAAGTTTGGGTTTATCCTTTACTCATTTTATTACTTGCCGTATAACAAGTATACGTTGGATATTTGGGTTGTTACAAGACCATTACGCAGACCTGGTTGCTGTTGTCGGGATCACGTTACGTTCGAGCTTTGGTGACGTTCCTCTTCAGCTCTAAGAACAGACACCGTATGGTGAGTTGGTTATAATATAGCAACTGGTTACAACAACAGTAACGTTTGACAACTCCTTATTGTATATAAAACATTTATGTATATTTGTATATTATGATTTTGTGTTAAATGGTTTTTCACCAGTGTGCGTGTAGCACTCATTTCTAGATATCGGCTTCATATTTATAATTCTATCACATACCATTTATTGTATGATATTGTTAAGAATATTTGCGAGTGTGTACGTATGTCTTTGCTCCGTAATAGATGAATAGCTCACTACTGGAGCTGATGATTGCGCAATCTGAATGGTACCTGTAGTCGCGTTAAATTTTACCGTGCCCTTTGCTTATTGCTTTTGTGACTTTAAATCAACTTTATAGAGTAAGTAATCGCGCTCGCATTAATCTCTTTTTCCCTTGCAATTTGTGTATAGCATTCAATAACCACTATTCAATTTTTGCCAAGGTTATTTCACATTAAATAATTTGCCCTACTTGATAATTTGAATTAATTAATTAATAATAAAGCACTGTATATAACTTACTTGAAGATTTATTATTTACATGTGTGGTATCTGGAGTTTATATTTTCAGCTATCAAGGAGTCATTATTGGGGAAAATCGACCACATTGGTAGTAGTCGCAAGTGTGTTGTTCTTTTCAGATTTTGTCGGTCAATACTGTAGCTATCTTAGACGATTCTTGGCGCCCATTACAGAAGACCTTTAATGAGACCCACGACCTCCCACTAGTTAGCTGGCAGCCGACAGATTTAACTGTGGTTAAAGTTTGTTACCGTTTCCCAATAAGCAGTCCCCATTTTGTTGGTAACAACCCTCCAGACAACTCAATAATTTATTAAAAAATTGTGCAATAAATATTGTGCAATAATTCACTTTATAACAAAATGTTGAGTGACACGAACGCTGCTTGTGTAGCTATTGCTTTGGTTCTTTTTAATAAGAAAAAAGAGAAAAAAGGAAGAAGGTAGTTAAAGAAATGGTATATGAAAAGACAGAAGTATACTCATAAGAATTTAATGAACGATTTAAGATTTAGATTATGGAAATTTGACTTTAGCCATTTTAAATTCAAAATTTGAAATATTTGAAAGATAAGGGCCGGCGGTGGACGAGTGGTGTTAGTGCATCACTCGTGTTCCAAGGGTCGTGGGTTCGAATCCCACTTGGGGCGACGGGATTTTTCTAATTGGAAAATTCCGCCACCTCAACTATGGATGTGTGTATTCGTGTTGCATGTTAGATGGGGGACAGATGACCTTAGCTGTTGGTTCCCCCGTGGTGTAGGCGTGAAATAAAACAAATTTCAAAGATGTATTAACTTATCATCTGAGAAAAAAAGCAGTCTTTTAAGCTTGTTGTTATTTGCATAATTTCCTAAAAAAAGGAAAACATCTTATTGCAATGTAGGACAAATTGATACTGAAGACCTGGAAACGGAAAGATTAGTCGCAGGCTGTTGAAGAATACAATCTTCTTATTCTTATCATTAGCCTCGGTAGTGTAGCGTCTAGCATGCTAGACTCACCTGAGCGGACCGGGTTCGACACCCGGGAACCGGCAAATCTGGTTAAGGTTTTTCTGCAGTTTTTCCTTATCTGCAATACAAATATGGGATTTGAGCTATACCATCTGTAAGTAGGCTGCAGCCGCACGATGGGCCTGCATAATAATATTAACCGCCCCCTTCCTCCTGCACAAACTCTAGTTTATGGGGCCTGGTTACTAGTTAGCCAGGTAATGGGTTGTAGCAATGATTATTATTATTCAAGAAATCGTTAAACGTAACAAACAGATAACTTTTGTAATTATTCTAACAATGAGGGAAAAGTGCCATGGGAAGCTAAATTTGCTAATATATTTACGCTTACGGTATGTATAAAAATAAAGATTTTTCTCCTCTTGTGAACTCAATCCGTGGACACACTGTATGTATACCCTTGTAACTTAATGTTGTTTCATATTCCACAGGGCTGATAGCGACTTTTATACCTCAATACATTCATTTATAAAAGCCCTTTCGTCAGTTTTAGATGCACTATATTTAGCGGTCGTGAAAATGAATTAATATTGTGCAATAGTATCCACAGACAGGCCAATATTTTACACATTGCGCAATAATTTTCTCCTCTTGTGAACTCAATCCGTGGACACACTGTATGTATACCCTTGTAACTTAATGTTGTTTCATATTCCACAGGGCTGATAGCGACTTTTATACCTCAATACATTCATTTATAAAAGCCCTTTCGTCAGTTTTAGATGCACTATATTTAGCGGTCGTGAAAATGAATTAATATTGTGCAATAGTATCCACAGACAGGCCAATATTTTACACATTGCGCAATAATTTCAAACAGTTTTAGATTGACACAATATATTGCGCAATCTTTCAATATACGCTCCATACGATCAATAATATTGCGCAATATCAATTATTGCACAATATTATTGAGCGTCTAGGGGTCGCTTAAAATTAGGATGTTGAAATCAAAATATTATATCAAAAATATTGTGATATAAAATGGCGGTCGCCGTGGCAACGCATTGGCAAGACTCTAATTGAAGGGTCTCTAGTGCTGATCACTTGTTTTGAAAGCGTCATTGTTCGTACAACAGTTGTCAAATTTTCAAACGGATTGGATATAAACACACGCCGTTACTATCGATTCAAGCAAACAATTTATGCATTTTCTTAATCATGAATAAAAACGAGTTTCGTGCAGTGATAAAACATTTCTTTTTTATAGGCTTAAATTCTAAACAAAAAAAGGGAGTTAGATGAAGTTCATGGTGAGTCTTCGCCTTCGTATGCAACAGTTGCAAACTGGGTCGCTGAATTTAAACGCGGTATAACAAGCATAGAGGATGCACCACGTTGTGGCAGACCAAAAACAGCTACCGATGAAGAAACAATTGAAAAAGTCCATGAAATCGTGAAGGTTCTCGCCGAATAAAGTTGAGAGAGATAGCAGAGAAAGTAAGCATTTCATACGACCGTTTACATTGCATCTTACATCAACATTTGGAGATGAGAAAGCTTAGTGCTAGATGGGTGCCGCGTCTGCTGACAATCGACCAAAAGCGAGTTCGAATGACCATTTCTCAGCAATGTCTAGACATGTTCAAACGTAATAGAAAAGATTTTTTGCGACGTTTTATAACTGCTGACAAAACGTGGATTCGCCACTACACTCCGGAGACCAAGGAGCAGTCAAAGCAATGAACAAAACGTGGTGAGCCAACTCCAAAGAAGGCAACGACGTTTCCGTCTGCTGGGAAAGTCATGGCTATCGTGTTTTGGGATTCCAAGGAATAATTTTTATTGATTATTTGCAACACGGGAGGACAATAACGGGCGAGTTTTGCGTCGTTATTAGACAGACTGAACAAAGAAATCAAAGCTAAAAGGCCTCATTTGGCAAAGAAAAAGGTCTTGTACCGCCAGGATAACGCCCGATCCCGCAAGTCGGCAATTGCGATGGCGAAACTGCACGATTCCAGTTAATTGAACATGCACCCTATTCGCCAGACTTGGTTCTCCTTGTTTTTTTTTCTTTTTTTTTCTCCTTGTCCCAAATCTCAAGAAATGGTTGGCTGTAAAGAAATTTTCATCGAATACTGAAATCATCAAAGCTGTAAATGAATATTTTGAAGGTTTGGACAGTTCTTATTTTTGTGAAGGGTCTTGAAAAGCGTTGGACTAAATGTGTAGAGCTGAAAGAAGACTATGTAGAAACATAAATACGATTTTCCGAAAAAGTTGTTTTTTGCGTCTTGTTCTAGAAATTTTTCGATCTATTCTCGTATTTATGTTGAACTTGAAACATTGACGTAAGTTACTCTGGTTAGTCACTTTCAGGGAGGTTTTTATATAGCTATTTTGTTTTTCTATCAAGGGTAGATTCCTCCCTTCTACACTCAGGGATAAGAATAAATTAATAAAATACTGCAATCATATTTAACTGTTTATTTATTTGTGTGTATCCCTCTTCTTCCGTCCTTGTGAAGTAAATCAATCGTCAGTGTTTGTCATATGTTATACGCACCGAAGTCACCTTGGGGCATTACAACATATAAAACAAGATAATGGGATAGCTGAATATTCAACAATGTGGAAAGATAAATTCTGTAAAATCGTTTAATGAAAAGTGTGGTATTTCTATTGACTAAAGACTGTCCACGAAAAAATTCATCCAGTTTTGGATTCAGTTTTTCTATCCAAGTATGCTTTGCAAACAAATGTCAACAATAATTTACATGTCTGTCAAATTAAAGTATTCAATGCCAGCAAAGTTAACATTGTTCTTAATTTATTTCAAAGAATGTCGTGTTCTCAATTACAAACCAGAAAACTTATTTTGTGCACAAAACAAGAAAACCCTAGTTGGTCTCAATATAAAATTGCAAATCATATTAGAATTTCGAGAGCCACGGTTCAAAGCATATTAAACAACTTCAAGAAAACTTTAACGTTGGAAAGAAAGCCAGGTTCAGGTAGAAAATCGGGACCAGTTGATCAAAATTTAGCAATGAGGGTTATTGCTACTTTCAAAAGAAATCCTAACCTTTCAATAAGAGATGTTGTCCAGAAATTAGGTGTTTCAAAAAGTTATGTTTGGAAAATAAAAAAATCAAGCAAAATTGAAGTCATATAAAGTTTCTAAAGTACCAGATCAATCCGAAGAAAAAGATTTGGAGGCGAAAAAACTAGCGAGAAAATTATATACTCAGTTATTGACAAAATTCAATTGCGTTGTTATGGACGATGAAACATATACCTACCAAAGCCGATTTTAAACAACTTCCTGGGCAAGAGTATTATGTTTCTACCGTTCGAGGAAGAGTACATAAAAGGTTTAAGGTGCGTAAAACCTCAAGATTTCCTAAAAAGTACTTAATCTGGCAGGCACTTTGCACTTGTGGTAGGAAGAGTGATTTTTTTGTATCAACGGGCACAATTAACCAAGATATCTATGTTGAAGAATGTTTGGAAAAGCGTCTATTACCTTTTATAAGATCACATAATGCTGCTGTGTTGTTTTGGCCCGATTTAGCCACCTGCCATTACGGTAAATTTGCAAAGAATTGGTATGAAAGGAATCAAATACAAGTTGTACCAAAAGATGCGAATCCCTCCAATTGTCCGGAGCTTCGGCCAATTGAACAGTACTGGGCTATTGTTAAGCGAAAATTAAAGAAAAGCTTGGGGGAGGCTTCTAATTCCTCAGATTTTCAAAAGAAATGGAAAAATGTTACTAATAAAGTGACAGATTTAACCGTACAAAATTTAATGGGAGGAGTGAAGAGAAAAGTCAGACAGTTAGTTCTATATGCGTAGTTAGATACTAATAACTTTTTTGTTTTTTCGAGTCTTATAACTATTAATAAGTGTTTAATAAATATATGAGTTAAGTATGTTGTTTCTATAATTGTAAAAGTACACCTTGTTCATGGATGAATTTTTTCGTGGACAGTCTTTAGTTTCAATTTTGTATAAAAAGATACAATGTATGTGTAACTAATTTGGTTCAGTTCAAGATATACATTTCTAGTGTTGGAAAATGCTCGCGCATTTATTTTTGGAGAATATTCCCGGAGCACAGACGAGAAAAAAAGAGAATAAACCCTCAAAAGTGAGCAGGGCTGCAGAATATACCTTTAACTTGCAAAGATATATCCAAAATAAGGATAATCTCAAAAGTTCTTGAAATTTGCAATATTCTCAAAATGCTGAAAGTGCTCGAATATTCTACAATTTTCCTCTTCTCATGTATAATACTAGTTGTAGTTAACTTGACTGTTGGAAGGCATTGTGTTGAAAAGTAATGCAATAATAGAAAATTGGAAAATATTAAACTCGTTGGGTGGTATTCACATCTCACTATTAAGTCAATAACATGTTAAATTACCATGGTGGCTAATTCTATCTTTTCCACCTACTAGAATGAAATAAAGCTATCTTTTTTCTTGTTGATTTTAATTAGAACTTTAGTTAAAGACACCTTTAATCATGGCATGTGAATCATCCCATTATATTTAGATTAGAAGCTCAGGTGGGTCATTATCCCGAAACCGTGCATTTCCGGTATCCAGGTATTTACAGCCAAACTATTTGCTAAAATATATAAATTTTGTTATATATCGATAGTTCCAATAATTGTCGATGAAGTTCAAGTAAAAAAACTATAGCTAAAATTATGATTTGTATTTTTATATTGATTTAAAGATGCTAAAACTAAGGACCATCACGCGTAACAACCACGAGTTGACAACTTTAGTTAAGTACTCTGACGAAACGAAGTGTAAACGAGATTATTTGGAAAGGCAAGACTAAAGAAAAATTCAAACAAATTAAGGATACAACAGATTTAAAGGCTACTTTATGTCTACTCTTTTATAAAATGCATATTTATACTTGTAACCACGTCGTCATGACTCAGGACCGTCACATAGTAAAATCTGGTTTCAAAAAGCACGCCATTTCTTCAGGTATAATTCTTCATTGCATAATAATTAATTTCTTCAAAGCCAGTGGTGTGTTGCATGTGATAAAAACATGTAGCTTTTCGTAAAATAAATAGTGAGGTTTTAAAGACATTTTAAAAAGTATTTTTTTTTGTTTCGTATCTTACTTAATTTTTCTAAATCGTCACTATAGTTATTGAGTATTTTGTTAATGTTAGAAAGATTTTTCTTGGAGTATTGTTTTGCCTTTAAGTAGAGGTTGCTAATTCTAACTTAAAAACACCAAATACACATGTACTTAGTTTTTAACGGGAGATTTATTCATTAGTTTTCCAGACCATCACACTCAGGACGGTCACATAACCGTCACACTACGACAATATAGTACGCTGGCTAGGTGCAGAAATAAAATTGTCGATTTTCTACATTTTCTACTACTTTTTTTATATGAACACTGCCAAAAGGTGTTCAAAAACCCGAAGTTGAAGGATATGTTTTACGTCAGATTTTTGTTATAGAACAACTATAATTAACGTAACATATTTTAATATAAGTCTTGATAATTATTAACAAATACATAATGACTAGATAATCAATTTCTTTATGTTTTGTTCAGAAATAATTGCTTGGCGGTCTTACCGGTATAATACGTTTTCTTACGTTTGATAGGCTCTGGAATCTACAATGATTGATAAAGTATGGCCCCCATTTAAATTTGTATTTCTAAAGACTTCTTCTTTTGAGTAAAATTGTTAAAAATGTTCTGTTAACCACTTCATTTTTTCCAAAAGATCAGACTGAAAGTGCACGAGTTTGGGATAATGGCCCACGTATGTACCTTTACGTCTACCGGATACAACGCTGACCGCGGACACTTTGCCAACCGCGGACAATACGCCGACCGCGAACACGGTCGGCGTAGTGTCCAAAACCGCCAGTCAGCGTAGTGTCCAAGGCCAGCGTCCGGTGTCCCATAAGTGTACGCAAGTAATACTCTTGAAAAACTTTACAAACATTTGTCACTTTTTGTATAAACAAAAGATAAAAAATTAAATATGAAGTTTATATATAACTAGAACAAAAAACAAAAGTGGTGCTACCGAGCGGTGACCCAAGTTTCTTGTCGATGCTTTCAATGGCATGAATTGTGCAAACTATGCTTATAAAAGTGTCCGTTTTTGGAACACCAGATGCCGACAGCAGCTGCGAGTAACACGTGTACATTTTGCGTGGGCATGCGGTTTAAGATCGTTTAGTTTCGGTTTTATTCTCGATTTTTAATGTTCTTGTTTATGCTCGTTTGTGTTGTATTATTCTAAAAGTTCTCGAGAATTATTATGAGAACTTTCGTGAACGTGCTTGATTATGCTCCCCCAAGAGAACGTTCTTTTGATACAGTTTATCATGCGCGAACGTTCGCGAACATACTCATCAGCATTTTCAAAACGTTCTTTCATTTACAACACTACACATTTCTAAACAAAATATGGAAGATGGATATTGCAATAAAATAAATACTTACCCAATAGATCTGTAATCACTTGTAGGTGACTTTCCATTTGTCGCTGTTGATGTACACGGCCATTGATACGAAAAATCAAAATAATCAATGCAACTATGAGAGAAACAAGTCCTAAAACTTTAGATTTTACAAATTGCGTTTAAATTATTTACTTTTAATTATACCAAAACAGCAAACTAGGAAAATAATTTCTGCTATGTGTAGATCTGTATACTGGTTACTTTTAGGAAAAAAGAAATTTGATGTATGAGACCACCGGCGATGTTTCAAATCTAAACACAAATAGAAATTTATAGGATTTGCCTTATTGTGTTTATACATTCTAATGAACCTTGGAAACATGAAATAGATTCATCACTATTATCTCCACAATGATCAAATCCATCACATTGCAAGTAAACTGGTATACAACGATGGTTCTTGCAGAGAAAATCTGTTCCAATAATACATTCTGTAACAGATAGATAGATATGTCTCATAAAAATGACAAATGCTTGATCATTAGAAACTTACCATTATGGCTAAAAGCTGTATAAGCCAATGCTAACTTAGATTGGGCACGAATTAATCCTTTGAATCGAATATAAAACCCTTTTGAAATCAGTAGAACATGCTCATTATATTTAGTAACTTCGTGGTCCAATAATGGATATACAAAAGCTTCTAATTTTTCCCCAGAAGATGTAATACCTTCATGAATCCATAGTTCAGCTTTACCTACTAAAAAACCAAGTTTGAAAAAAATATTTTATAAAAGTATACAAACTGTCATACCAAAATCAGAAAACGCGATTACTTTCAAATATAAGTGGGTGTAAAAATGCAAAAAACTTTTGGATGGTCGAAGAATCCAAACACAATCAAAAGATTCGAATGAGTCTTTTACTAAATTCATCATGGTTATACCTCCAGCTAAATTATCAACTAACCCACCACAATCTTAAAAAAACAAAACAAATTGTTACAGTAACAATCGCCATTACTTTCTAAGAGTTACACTTACTCATATTTGTTTTCAATATAAATTTATTGCTATCATCTTCTGACAAAAATGAGTAAGTAGCTTTAAATCCTTCATTAATTGCACCATTTGCATAAAATCGTATTACTATAGATGGGCCAAAACTGATTACAGTAAAAGGTCGAAACAGCATTCCAGTTACTACTTCCAATCTTTTTCCATTCGAGTCAAAAATCTAAATTAAATATATTTCTTTTAAATTCTACAATATAATCTTTATTAAAATGAACTTACCTCTATCACAGAACTTTTTGCTATCAAGAAATCGTCGAACGTCAAAGAAATTCTACAATTGTTGTTAATGCTGCATTGAATGATATATTCAATATTTAAATCGGAAGCATAAAGATTTGGAAAATATGGAGTAGATATTATTTGAGTTTTATTGATATGCTTTTGGCCTGGATATCCCTGAATAATAGCACGATTTCCTGTATAAAAAGTAAAAAGTTTCATTTTTGTATTATTTTAATAAATATTAAAATATTTACGTTCTGCTGAATATTCCAATAAAAATCCGTGTTCCGAAAGATTTTTGGCAAAGTATACGATTTCTACTACTTTGGTTTTACTTTTATAAAATATCAAAGAATTATTGCTGTTATTTGTATGCTGACCACAGAATTGTTTTCGGGAAGTTTCCTTATAAGGCGGTTCATAGACTAATAAATGGTCGCAGTTGCAAGAATCAACTGTATATTTGTTACAGTTTTGAGGAATGTTTAAAAATCTGAAATACAGCAAGTTATTAATGTGTTATGAAGGCCCTCTGTGGTCGAGTGGTAGAGATCCTACTTCTCGACCAGAGGGACAGGAGTTCAACCTCGGTGGCGACTGAATTTAAAAAATTTAGTACAATCGTATTTATGCTTCTTAAGATAAGGCATGAAAATTGTATGAGTGATAAAGTACGAAGGAGCGCAATGTACTTGCTACAATAGCTCCATTATTTCCGTTGCACTCCCATAAGAGTATTTGTGGAACCCAACCCAACACTGCAAAATGCGGTAAAAGGGAAATGGATTATGTATGTATGTATGTATGTACGTATTGTGTTATGAGATTGTTTGCGTGTCATTGAAAAATTCTTTTTTGGTGTTATGAAGAATGTAACTAATCTGCACTCACTATTTCAAGTAACCACTGACAGTTTGAAGTAAAGTACGCAAACTGCCTTATACAGTAATAATGTACAGGGTTGGATAACCTGTCACCCACAACCATTTTCTTAATAAGTAGATATTCTTAACCATTTGATAAAAAATTTTCTTTAATTCTTGGTATACTTTATACGTTCATCACAGAGAAAAAAATCATATGAGACTAATAATCAGGCTTAGGATTTGGGTGCATAATTTGCAATAACGTATTTACGCTGACTGCACTTTTAGATAGCCTGGCCTTCCCACCTTTTCTATTAAACATCTGATAGATAAGAAATGTGTAATTTTATAAAAATCGACCTTCTGCACAACATATTTATTTTACAATAGCAATTACTTTTTTTTAAATTTTATTGCAGTCAACACCTACTAGTAAAGCAGAATATCAGCAAATAATTTTCCTCTGGCTATGTTTTAGGCATAAAAAAAATTCCTAAAAATTGCTTTAAATTTAAATGAGTAATTTTCCCGCTCTGTATACGTCATAACTGTTAGCTTGTACGCGATTAGCTGAAAATGCGCATTTGCCAGATGCGACCTGCGTTGGCATTGGCGTGTTGTTTACTTTACGTTGTCATTGATTTGTCTGTCTACGCACGTGTTTGTTAGGTTATATTTTCAATATTTTCATTGTTTTTGTTTTTTGTATAAGTAAATCAGGTGTTTTAATAATATTTTTTAATAGTAAATTGCTGAAGAATTTGGGATCTTGTTTGCAGGTAGAATTTGTAATACACATTTTAGCGGTATCTCGTTACGCTAGGTCACTCAATACAAGGGACGCGGACACTCGGGAGCTAATAGCGGCCGATAACTTGCGGGCGCCGCACGAGAGAGGAGAAGCGTTACAGAGTTAATTGTTTGTTATGAATACAATAGATTATTGCTGTGTGTGGAATAATAAATCGAATTGTTGTTGATTTGTTATTTGAATTCGTAGTTTATTAATTATCTTCGACCCATTGCTGTTCCCTGTTCTTTTTCCGACCTGTTCACAGTAATGGCTAAAATGAGTTTTATAAATAAACTAGTAGATATTTATTATCAACACTCTGTGTATTTCAAAATCAAAATGACATCACAGTTATCACTGGTTTAAGAGATTTCTAAAATTAATTTTTTTTATTTGTAAGGTTAAGTTCCGAATCACATGTGGAAACGCCGCAAACAAAGAACGCATCAAACCGTACAATATGTTTTTAGCAACCATCTTCTACTAGCTCAATGCCAATTACCTGAAAGATTTAATCGCGTATGTCTTTACATTTTGATACTGCGGAGAAGCAGTTATGACGTATGCGATACCGCATTTTTCAAAATATGAAAATTATACGTTTTTAATTTAATTTTTTTCATTATGTAATTTTTTATATATTATAAACTATTTACTGAAACTTTGTATTATTTTAGAGGTCTAAAATCGAATGTGTACTGTTTTAAATGAATTGATGGACGGTGTCCACTCGCCTATTTGTGGCTCAGGTTAAGATTAATGTATTCATAATAAATGTCGTACATTTTTTTTTTAATTGTGAAATAGTTTTGATTAATAAACCTTCATTTCTACAACTCTTTATATTTATCTATTTGTGAATAAGATTTTATAAATTATATTGCAATTAAAAGTTTATGTATTTCTGTTTCTATTTTTATTGTATTTAAAGAATATATATTATTTATTTATTTCATTCTCTGAACTGATACAGTTTTTAAAACAACATTCACAATTATAGAGTTATTAACATGTGTACCACCACCACTTTCAAAGTTTGTTTCAAAGGTGTCAGCGGTACACTCAGGCAGCAAAACTTTCGCCCATTTAGCCACTCCCTCGTCCCCAAAATGCATCCATGCTATTAATATTTCAAGTAAATACTAATTATTATTAATGTTTTACATTAAATCATATTATAAATGCAAATCCATATAGAAAGATGTTTTTTACCTTAACTGAAGATCGAAACCCATAGTCCAAGCAGCGATTGTAAAATCTTGATCGTCACCGAACATACGACTAGTTTATGAAAAATGTAAAAGTAGACAGTGTAGGAAAAATGGAACCGCTTGTCAGCCTCAGTAGATCCTGGCCCAATTGCAATTAATGACCTAATTAAGTCTAATTTTTGTTTATTATTTATCTAATATTTACAATCTGTTGCTACAGAACAATAAGTAAATTGTATATTACAATATGACGTGCAGGGATTGATCCTGTGATCAAATCTAGGTTTTTATAAATGTATTTAACGCTAAAAACATCTTTTTTATTTAATATTAGTTTTAGTTTTCCGTACTTTACCTAGTGGGTCACCTAGGACCTAGGCTGGTCGATCAGAGTACCGCAAAACGCCGCCATATTGGTGCAAAAGAAGCACCAAATTGTTCATTTTTGTATCTGTATTGCATTTAACCCATTTAAAACCACTACTAAAGAAAAACTACAAATTAATTTTTTTTTGTGTTTTGATATTTTTATTAACATTAACTGAAGCTGTTTCCTACAAAAAAAAATGAAATAATATATTAGAACATAAAAAAATTTAACGTTGCGTAAACGCAACATTGGGAGATACCGCTACTACGCCAATGCACAACTCCGACCGGGGACACAATGCTCACCGTGGATACTACGCTGACTGGCGGTTTTGATCGCTTTGCCGACCGACAACACTAAGCCGACCCTTCAAATAAATTTTGCTACTGGACACTTTCCCGAATGTAGACACTTAACTGACCGTGGAAAGTAATATAATATGCGACCGCATCCTGTGGACACTTTGCCAATCGTGGGCACTATGCCGACTGCAAGCAGTGGATGCTTTGCCGACCGTGGACACTACGACGACCGCAAACGGTGGACACTTTGCCAACCGTGGACACTATGTCGACCGCAAGCGATGGACACTTTGCCGAACTTCGAGACGACGCCAACCCCTTAAATAAATATCGCTGTACACCTCGCCGAACCTCGACACAGCGCTGATCACAAACAGGAGACCCTTAAGAGCCGTCCATAGTTACAATTCTGATGTGAATACAAACATAAAGTTCCACAAAAGCTAAAACTAATTAACCTGTTGGTCAATTTTTATATGGTTTTCACAAATATAATCTCGGAGATGTTTTCTACAATATGACCTTAGGTTGTGCACGATTGGGAAAGTGTCTACCGCTTGCAGTCGACATAGTGTCCACCGCTTGCGGTCAGCATAGTGCCGATGGTCGGCTAAGTGTCCACCGCTTGCGGACGACGTAGTCTCCACGGTCGGAGTTGTGTCCGATCGGCGTAGTATCCTATACCCTTTTTCGAATATAAATTTGCTTCTTGTGCAAGTATTTACTAGCACAAGAAACAACACTGTAACCACAACAGATTTAACCCATTTCACCATTTAACACCAAAAATGCAGGATATGTACATTTGTATCCCTCATCAAGCCAATGTTGCGTTTACGCAACGCTCTAATTTATAATCACATTTTTTTGAAACTATATAAGTTTTTTACTTTTTATATCAACAGTAACATTTTTCAATCTTTCCAGAACCATTCTAGATAAAAATTAAAAATTTTAATTGTACGAGTAATTTTTTTAACGACGTTTCTGTCACCCATGTAATAGTATTCAAAATTCAATAAATTCAGGCTGTAATTTTGATAAAATAAAATCTGAATTTAAATAGAAAAAAATTGCTACATTTAATTTCATACTATAAAATCACACAGAAGTTATAAAAACAGATATAAATTGGACCCAACATACTTAAAAAAAATTTCATCTGGAGTGTTGCGTTAACGCAACATTGGCTGGAAATGGGTTAATCAAATCCACATTTACTTTAAAAGGTTTTTCTTATTCTGAAAGATCAAACCTCTATGTCAAATATGTAAAACATGGTTTTAACTTGTCCATTGTCCAGCGCGTCCTAGGTGACTATATGTAGTGACTCTATTATGACAGTTTATAGATAATTTATTTTAAATTTTATAATTATTTTTTATTTTGATGATTTAAGTCTAATTGTTGTGAATAAAATAGTATACATGTCTCGTTGGTAAAGTTTCCAAGCCTCGCAATATTGTTTAACCTCGACATACCGTCTCGGTCAAACAATTATCGCTTGGCTTTTAAAGATATCCTTTACCAACTCAACATGTAACATACTATTATTTACAATCATATTGCAATACGTATATTTCTATCATTGTAAAAACCTTGGAAAGTAAGCTATTGCTATAGTAACAGCAAAGTGGTTAACAATTTCCTTTATTTCCCCCTTCAATGTAAATGTCACTTTAAGGGCCTTTATGCAACTAAGTAAATGAGTAATTACAGCCACAGCCCTGTAAAACTCTATGGGCTCCTAAAAGAGACCTGTGAAATTTTACAATGCTCATCAACAAAAAGCTATGGCAACTAATGTGTTACTTAACCTCAACACCATGGCAACGCCTAGCTATAAATTGTGCTACCGCCTTTGATTCCAAAATGTCTTTTTATAAAAAATATACAATTCATAAAAAAATGCTGGTGAGGGTGGAAATAAAAGTTTGTACGCGACATGCTCTGCAATTGATCGTTACTCGGCTTGCTGGATTATAGAGGCTCGCTCCTTCGTCACTCGCCCCACAAACTTTCCAGCTCGCCCGTAAAGATTAGTTTACAAAGCTTGGCACATAATAGTTATTTACGTGCCAAGCTTTGTAAATTAATCTTTACGAGCGAGCTGGAAAGTTTGCTGGGCGAGCAACGAAGGAGCGAGCCTCCATAATCCTGCGAGCCCAGTAACGATTAATTGCAAAGCGTGTCGCGTACAAACTTTTATTTCCACCTTCACCAGCATTTTTTTATGAATTGTATATTTTTTATAAAAAAACATTTTGGAATCAAAGGCGGTAGCACAATTTATAGCTGGTGTTGCCATGGTGTTGTGGTTAAGCAGCACATTAGTTGCCATTGCATTTTGTTGATGATCATTGTAAAATTTTACATGTCTCTTTTAGGAGCCCGTAAAGTTTTACAGGGCTGTGGCTGTAATTACTCATTTACTTAGTTACATAAAGGCCTGTAAAGTGTCATTTACATAGAAGGGGGAAATAAATAACTATTACATGTCTGTAAAACTGACCAGTAAAGTCTTGGTCAGCTTTTGGCCAGCATCATTTAAAACAAGATGTTTTATCCGATTTAAATTTAGGTTTTTGTAAATGTATCTAATGCTAAAAATATCTGTTTTATTTAATGTTAGTTTTATTTTTCCGTATTTTATATTTAATAAATAAGATGGAACTAATTAATTTCCAATTTTAAAACACTGATATTACCATCTAGTGATGAACAATGAAACCTTACTTAAAATTTCTTTTGATCGAAAAGTGACTGATTGGAATTTATTGACAGTTTACAGAAAATTTATTTTAAAATTTATAATTATTCTTTATTTTGATTATTTAAATCTAATTATTGTGAATAAAATAGTATATATGTTTTGTTGGTAAAGTTTCCAAACTTCGTGGGGTTTGTAAAAATATCCTTTACCAACTCAACATGAAATATACTATAACACTGTAGCTTGATGGCTGGATTTTAATATTATGCAATGTAAGCTGGTGATTGGTTGTTATCTACCAATCACCATTCTAATGTTTATTAATCATTTTATAAGTTTAATCCTTTTATAAGTTTATAGACGGAGAGCCAGCAACGTATTTCGAGTTGTCATTTCAACAGTCGTGAAAATTTGGGTACTAAATCTTATATACCTGCTGAACACTAAAAGTCGATTCTGGCAGCCCCCTGCGGCCGGGTTATACTACTCCAAAATTACTAAGAGGGTGAGAAATAAGATTCAATTTATTTAAAGTAACAGCCATGAAATTTGAGGAGGTTACTTTTGATAGTATTCTTTATTTATAAAAAATATTGCCAGAACATTTCCTTACCTTCTAAATATTGCCAGAACGCTGTAAATGTTGATTTAAAAAAGTGACATTTTTGTTATTTTAAAAGTCTTGAAATTTTGACACAATAAATAAAGTAGGTATATGTAGGTTTACATGTTAGTGCGAGCGAGACAGTTATATAGCGGCCTGCAGGTTAGAGAGAGAATCTTATTTCTCACCCGCTTAGTAATTTTGGAGTAGTATAACCCGGCCGCAGGGGGCTGCCAGAATTGACTTTTAGTGTTCAGCAGGTATATAAGATTTAGTACCTAAATTTTCACGACTGTTGAAATGACAACTCGAAATATGTTGCTGGTTCTTGGTCTATTAGAGGTGTTGAATAAATAATATAATCAATAGCATTCAATGATATTATACTTTTCTAAATTATCTAATTACAGAGTATTAAATTTATATTAGAAACTTACAAAATACTTACATAAATTTCACATTTATAATGCAAGAAGGACAAGTTATCAATTCTAACTTGCACTGTTTATACATTTTAAAATTCTGAATTTGTTGATTTAATGCTCGGATATTATTGTTATTATTTCCTCCAGAAATAGTTCCTTTTCTTCCTAATTCAACGTAAATGCGTCTATCATTGAGATTCCTACACATTTCTTCATATTGGATTAGTATACTTTCAACTTTTACAATAAATAATACAAATAAGTTTAAATATAAAAACTTTATAGACATTTCAGTACTTTGAAATATACAAACTAAAATAACTTTGTTAAAATGCCATTCAGACAAATGAGATACCTTATAAATGTCTAATCCATTTAAGTAAACACCTACAACACATCCTAAATATATAAATAGATATTCTTCTACTATTGGAAAGTTTTAGAAGTAAATATAGATCAACAACACAAATATGGAAGAAAATTCTTTTATTTCAATAGTATCAAAATAATGAAAACTTAATAAATCCTTAAGAATACTTAATTATATAATTCATTAAAAATCTAGACTTTTCTCTATAACAAAAAAAAAGAAATGTCATTATTACAGAATGTAATCAATCATTCTATCAGTATACCTTCTGAATTAATCAACTGAGCCCTTCGAGACCTATCCAATCCTCTTAAGAATTCTTCAAAGTTACTCATAGGTTTCAATAGGCTAGTTTTCTTATAATCTTTGATACTTTTAATGCTAACAACACCTTCCTCTAAGCTTTTTTCATCCAATTGTGCTTCTTGTTCCTTAGTTTTTGCATCATAAGCATTGATTTCCTCAACTAGAAGACTATAAAGCAAATGTAGTGAAGTTTAAAAATTTAATTTTTACGTAACCCTTAAACTAACCTCACTGTAGGCACTGTATAGGGATCAAACCGATCAACGGCTTTAGCTGAAAATGGAATTGATATTTTCCCTGATTTTGGATGTACACAGAATGGAGCTTTCAATAAATGGTTTAAGCCTTTGGTTACATTAATATCCAGACGTGGGTATGCATATTGTAGCATTATTTCTTCCTTAAGATGTCGCTGAGTTTTTGGTAACTTTTGCTATAAATTAAGAATTTTCATCAAGTATTTCTTATTGAAAACATAACATTATATTAATTTATAACCAGACTCTTCATAACAGTATTGGAGATATGCTTAACAGCAAAGTTTATTTTTTTATATTGCAAATGAAAAATTCAAGCAAGAATTTACAACTGTAAATTACAATTGCTCCGCATTGAAACTTTAAGTTTTCGTAAGGATCAGGAACGTAAACATAACAAAACATAAAACTTTAAAATAAATTCAAGGTCTAATAACAGTTTTAAACTAAATCACATTTTTAAAGAGAATATTTAATTTCCTAATCAAGTAAGCTAATTAGATTAAAGGGGATTCTTGTTAGTGTGGGGCGGCTTTCATTTAATAATAATAATAAACAAAATCCATTCAACTTTATACGAAAATTATATTCAGAATTCTAATATATGCGATGTGATGCAGGGATCCCCCAAACTATGGCATGATGCCTTGTTTTGAATACATTAATTAGACATTTTAATAATCCAAACTCCAGGTTTTTAATGTGCCAGAAATTCTACAAAAATTTGACCTACACCAATACCCTTTTCTTAATTATCGTCATTCCAAGAATTATCATCAGACTGATCTCATAAAATTGTCTTGTTTATTGTTTCCAGCCTTATTTTGTGGAACTCCATAATCATGAAATAAATAAAGATTATTAAAAGTTTCACAGTTTTATTAAAATATACCTGACAACATTGTTTCGACAGCTATGCTGTCATTATCAAAGGTAATATAATTATAAACAAACACGTCGCTAAGGTAGATACAAAATAGGTAACTAGATAAAATAATAATAATAAAAATTAATAATAAAAATCATAATTAAACATCTAATACTTCCAGTAACGGAGAATTACTGAGCTCAAGTTGTTCATTCATTAAAGGTACCCTGAGTTTGTGTTTGTATATCTCAAAGGCTTCTAAAATGTCTAATTTACCGTTTAAATTGTTCTTTTTGTAGTTCGGTATATATTGGACAAACACTTCGAAATTTTGACATAAGATATAAAGAACACGTACGTCATTACAAAAATAAACATCCTGAAAAATCGAATTACGCCAAACACCTTTTAGAACAAAATCACACAATGACTCCTCAAAATAATATTAAATTCCTACATTTTTGTAATAACAAACGCAAATTAGACATTTTAGAAGCCTTTGAGATATACAAACACAAACTCAGGGTACCTTTAATGAATGAACAACTTGAGCTCAGTAATTCTCCGTTACTGGAAGTATTAGATGTTTAATTATGATTTTTATTATTAATTTTTATTATTATTATTTTATCTAGTTACCTATTTTGTATCTACCTTAGCGACGTGTTTGTTTATAATTATATTACCTTTGATAATGACAGCATAGCTGTCGAAACAATGTTGTCAGGTATATTTTAATAAAACTGTGAAACTTTTAATAATCTTTATTTATTTCATAAAATTGTAATGTAAAAAGAATCAGTGGTTAGCTATTCAGCAGATGTAGCAATATTGAAATCAATTAATTATGGACTACTTATCTGCCTAATGGATAAATTAAATATTATTATACTGTAACGAATAGAAAACCCCTATACACAATCATCGAACATTCTAGATTCTGGCGGTAAGATGTATGATTCATCAATACCTGCACGTATGATTCATCGGCGTGAGTCATCGACGGCTGCACAAAACCATACACCAACTAGTCTAATCCAGTCCGTTCTAGAACTTTATATGGGGATATAAATTGACGTTTGCGCACAGAAGGGGATTCAGTAAGTATTCAACCGGAAAATTGAAATGTGCTTTGTGTAATTAGTTAATAATTGAATATTAGTGAATAAATAATAGTATATTAAGTATCGAGAACAGTAAGGACAGTTTACCGATCGACGACAATGTTTGGCGACTGAGCGAAGCAAAGTCGCCAATATTGGAGGAGATCGGTAAATTCCTTACTGTTAGAGATGCTTATACTATTTTTTGTACGACCATTATGAATACAAATGTATTAACTAAGGAAATATCCCAAAGATGGTAAAAAATAGATTCAAGATAATTTATTTTTGCACTGTATATCCACCAACCATTAAGTAGGTTTTGTCGTTACCATGGATACGTTTGTAATTTTATTTTTGAATGTCACGATATTTTTGTCGTTTCAACATAAATAAATAGATAGCATCCGTTGTTATTTATTGGGTATTTTTTCACAGCAAATTTAAATAAAAAACATAATTTTTTTAAATAGTTCAATAATTATTTAGAAAATAATGATTTTTCACTAAAGAGACATCTAAAGATGATGCATTTCTTTTATAAATTACATATAATTTACTTACCGTTCTGTTTTTGACAGAACTGAACGGTAAGTAATTACTTACCGACGCGTTGTTGCTTAGTAACCAGTAAACATAACCTACTGTTCTAAAACCAAGTTTGGTAAGCAATCCGAAATAGCAGGGTCGTACAAAAATGTTATAAATGAATGTTGTATTAAAAATAAATAGCCTACTTTAAGTTTGTAAATATCTAGCATTTAACTTCGTTAAATAGTTTCTAATTATATTGTTTTTAATTAGTGTATGTAAATAATATCTCTCTTGTGAATAGACGATTAAACAGCATTTTTGTTATTATTTTAAAAAGAACGTTACAATACTATACTATATTTTAATTGAGTAAAGTTGAAAGAGTTTTTTATAAGAACTTTTTAAACGCTTAGAATTTTTATTTAATATTAAATCAAAATTTGAAGAGTTTAAAAAGTCCTTTTAAAAAAACTTGTTAGACCAGACATTGCTCAGGTGGACATCTGGCCGTAATAATAAAATATGTTACCGAAAAGGAAATTCCTGTAGACAGATTCCTTTGCTTTCTACTGAATATAGGCCACAAAGCAGAAGAGTTCTTCAAAGCCGTTATAGATATCCTCGATAAATACGGCATTGACATAAAAAAAACTGCATACGATAATGCCTCCAACATGTCTAGAGAGTACACTGGCCTACAAGCCAGAATACGAGGAAAAATACCGACAGCAATAAGGTCCCCCTGCAGTGCTCATTCACTAAATTTAGTCGGTGAGCATTCAACTAGCAGTTGCAAAGAAAGTTGTGATTTTCTCACGTTTCTTAATAACATTTATAACTTTTTCTCATACTCTACTAAAAGAAGGGAAGTACTCACGGGTTGTCTAAGTAAAAAAGAAAATTTAAGCCTAAAAACATTGTCCTAAACACGCTCTGTACGGTATGATGCTTGTAGGGCATTAAATGAAGATTGGGATGAAGTAATAGAAGCATTTACTATTATTTCAAGCGATGAAAGAGAAAAGGCAACTACACGAAGTGAAGCATCCAGCTACCTTCTTCAACTTCCAAGATTAGAATCGGCACTTTTGTCAATTTTATGGGAAGATTTTTTATCTAGATTTAACGTATCAAGTAAAAAGCTGTAATCATCTGAGATCGATCTATCAACTGTATTAGTATTGTATGGATCTTTATCAGAGTACGTATAAAGTATAAGAAGGGAATTTGACATTTATGAAAATTGAGCGGTAGTGAAAGCAAAAATAATTCAGTATAAAGATGAAACAAACACGACTCAAAATTAACTAATAATTAGTTCATAATTATCATGTAGTTCAATTTCAATTTCGATTGAAATGGGTATGGTGCCCCCACCATACCCATTTCATGTCAACATTTGATCATCATTTGATGTCAACTCAGCACCCCTGCTGAGTTAAAGGACAACTAGGTTAAAGGAGACTAAAGGACAAGTGCGCTAAAATGTCTTATGAAACAAATACTTTATACTATTTTTTCTATTTGCCTTATTTTTAATCATTTTAAAAAAGAAATAATTGAATTTTAAATAAAATTTGTTAGGGGAGCTTTGGTAAGTTTTTAACAGTTGGCAACACTGAAAATCCAGATTTTTCACATTTGTTTTTCTTTACAGAATAAATAAGTTTGACCTTTTAAAAACAGCTGTTTAATACTGATATTAACTTTAAAAAATAAAATGTTACTGTTTTTCGTATTCAAATAAATCTCTTTAGGACACGCAAAATGCGTATCCTAATGGCTTCATTAGGACACGCAAATATAAAAAGAGATTTATTAGAATACGGAAAATAGTAACATTTTATTTTTTAAAGTTAATATCAGTATTGAACAGCAGTTCTTAAAATGTCAAACTTATGCTGTAAAAAACAAATACAGAATCTGAATTTTCAGTGTTGTTGACTGTTAAAAAAGTTAACAAAGCTCCCCTAACAAATTTTATTTAAAATTAAATTAAAGTTAAATTTTTTAAAATGATTAAAAATAAGGCAAATAGAAAAAATAGTATAAAGTATTTGTTTCATACGATATTTTAGCGCACTTGTCCTTTAGAAAACTCCCCGCTTCGCGGGTCGTTGTCTAAACTTGGACGCGTGCGCTAAAAACTTGTCTTATTGAACTAATACCGTAATATACTATTAGGACACGCAAAATGCGTGTCCTAATGGCTTCATTAGAGCACACAAATATAAGAAAATTAATGTAATCCTCTCCAGTTTTGGATAGGATGTATTTTTTGTGCATTCTTTTCTTTAGAACTTGAATTCCGCAGCTCCGAGTTAAATCACTTTGGAAAATAGACGATTTATATTTCTTTACAGGAACAAAAGATGATATACTTACATACATCATAAAAAATTGAGGCAGCCCCATCAATGCAATAATTTGTTAGTACTAGATCCCAATTAATAGAAGCTATGTAATCATTTGGCAATGAATAATAACAATTGGCATTTTTGAAATCATAGTAGTAATCTTCAACAATCAGTTGTCTACGGCTGTGTTAATTGACAAGATGAATACAAAAAGTAAATATATAATAATAATAATAATAATAATAGGGCCGGCGGTAGACGAGTGGTGTCAGTGCATCACTCGTGTTCCAAGGGTCGTGGGTTCGAATCCCACTTGGGGCGGCGGGATTTTTCTAATTGGAAAATTGCGCCACCTCAACTATGGGTGTGTGTCTTCGTGTTGCATGTTAGATGGGGGACAGATGACCTTAGCAGTTGGTTCCCCCGTAGTGTAGGCGTGAAATAAAAAAATAAATAAATAATAATAATAACTACTACAACCCATAACCTAAACCAAGGCCCCAGAAGCTATAAGCTTGTGCGGGATGGAGGGGGCGATTATTATTATTATGTACGCCCAATGTGCGGCTGCAGCCGACTTACAGATGGAACAGCTCAAATCCCACATTTGTGTCACAGCTAAGGAAAACTGCAGAAAACCTTAACCAGATCTGCCGGCGCCGGGAGTCGATCGCGAGCCGCTTGGGTGAAAGTCCGGCACGCCAGACATTACACTACCAAGGCTATGCAGTATGATGAACAATATTTAGAAGTAACAGATCGATAGTGGGAACAATGTCAATATTATTTCTATCTAAATTTAAAAAACTAAATCTAATAAGGTGTTTCGAGAGTTTACAATTGTATTATACTGGAATAAGTTGAGATATCCAAAACACATACCAATAACGACAGATTTTTCATCAGGTTATTTGCATAGACTCCAAATTCACCATTCATCCAAAGAGCTTCAGGTAAGTTGTACTCCCCACACAGAATCAGGTTACTATCGAGATTTTCTTGTCTAATTATTTCCAGTTTGACAATCTCTAGTACAGACTTCCACACTTGAATTTGGCGAGATATATATATATATATATATATATATATATATATATATATATATATATATATATATATATATATATATATATATATATATATATATATACATCCATACATATATAGTTCGCATTTCCATAGATTAGGGAAATAAATTCTCGAGTTTAATGTTTTACATACAGCTATTAACACACAACCCCCTCTTCTATGATTACTGGTTTCAGCAGATCCATCCTTTCGAAAGGTATTCCGTTATCAAAACGATATCGTAATCACAGTTCAACATTGCATTGTTTAATTCTTTTAGACAAGTGTGTATTCCACTAAGATTTTGATAACATAGTTGTAATGGGGTTACTTTACATTTTTTTGGTTTTCTTCAACCTGGACAATGGTAGGGGTACCTTTGATAAATTTGTTGGTATATTGTTTATTGTTATTTTGGTTCTTTATTTCTAACTCTGTATTCGCTTCAGTACATCTCGTTGTAGTTGAGTTTGATCAGTGTCAATTCGATATTCTGTAGCTAAAAGAGTTTTTTTTTTAGTTTTAATGTACTCTTTAGTGTTTCACTACTTTTCAAAATAGTCTTGACCGGTCTACACTTCTTTTTAACTTCTGCATTAACTTTTTCAAGTATTTTGTTACCTGTATTTTTATCTTGTGAAATTCCCTCAGTTAGATTGATGGAAGTTGATTCCTTTACATTTTAGATAATAATATTTATGGCACGTACTGATCACTCATTAAATTCCTTAAACATAAATTCATAATTTATATCTAGTTTGTGTTGTTTTAGGGAAGAAAGTTCTTCTCGGAGCTTGGAGACTTCATTCTGTATTCTAGTATTCTATGTGTAGTTAATTAGCTTTCGAGAAGTTTAGAAAAAACCATTGCCATATCTGGCAACCTTGCCTTAGTATAACCGCATTCTACAGCTGGATCTTGACCTTGTTTTAGAAAATGAAACAAACAAACTGATGATGACAGCCGTTGTTTAACAATAATAAACATTCGAAGCAGCTTAGTCGGGTGACTAATTCTACGAAAATTGTAATCAGCGCTGTTCTTCTGTAAACAAAATTTGTACCTGCTTAAAAACACACTGATTCATAACAAACTAACTGTAAAAATAAAACAATAACTGACCTACATTTTATATTTGTTAATTTCCGGAATATTTTTAAAATTTCTTGATGTAATTGTTTTTTTATTAAAAAATACTATACTTATTAAAAAATTTTGATTAAGGCACCTAATTACTGTAAAATTAAAGATCTTATTAATGTAGCCAAAACAAGGCATCAACAAAATCCCTTGACATAATTTAAATTAGATAAATCTTCTCTTTAAAAGATATTCTCTTATAAAATCATTAAAAACTGTTATTAGATAAACAAACTGTAATGGTACATGCACATACCATTAAAGAAATGTATGTAGGCAGCGTTGAAAAAAAATAATTTTTGACAACATAAATGTGTGTAATTTTTAAAAAACTTACTATTTATTAATGTTAATAAATAACAGCAATTAATAAAGAAATAATTCAAGAACTACCCTTATTTCCCACGCCCTGCAAGAGTATATAATAGATATGCTAAAACATGATGATGAAATGTATGTAACAGTAAACACCCAACGGTAAGGTTGTTGGTACATATTAACAAGCAAAAAGAGGAATTGTAACAAAACTTGTGCTTTATTGACAAATTTTTCTCAGTTCAACAAACTACAAACACAACCATAGGCGCCGACCAAGGAAGTTTAAGTAGGGGGAAGAGGCATGATGCAATTGCTGGGCTGTAAAAGTGAAGCCTGCAGTGGAGTAAGGGGACTACAAATTTGACAGCACACATGTAAATACAATGCAGCGTTGGGTTCAGTAAATTGCTTAAAATACTATTCAGGACACCGTTAATATGAAACTCTTTTATTTTTTTCATTAATTACTTTAATTTATTTGTCACCTTAATTACAATTATTAAATTGAAATACATAATCGTAACATTTCTAAGAAATTTGCAAATTCTGTAAAAAAATCATTATTTCTAAATTTTTAATTTCAAATTTCACGATCATTGATTATCTGTATGTAAGTAGTTTTTACATGTAAACGCAGCGCCGAGTGATTCCCCTAAACGGACAATAACTCCGCCAGTACGAATTTAAAAGTTTACTGCGTACCGATGACAATGCATGTATACTTTATAAACCGTTTTAGAGATGGTTCTCCGTAATTATTTAATTAAAAAAAAACATTTTTATACAATACGTGATAACACTTCCAATAGAGATACAAATTAAGTACTACGGACCTGATGCCCGAGTAAAAAGTTATTAATGACACAAATTTAAGGAAAAACTACTTAATGATGCATTATTACTCCAGGTTCTTGTTTTTTGTGATATCTAATATCACTTCTACACCATCTAATCGAGTATCCCGACGTTTTTATTTAATTTTAATTTAGTTTTTAACAAATAAAATCTTTATCGCACCGTTTGACAGCCAAATTTAAAACTTAACAAGTTGTGCACACTTGAGGCTTCATGTGCACACCTCTTGTGCCACTTCCCCCTATTTAAACTTCCTTGGCGCCGACTATGTGGTGGCTCGAAGTCTGTAGCCCTCATTAAAATAATGTAGTGAGGGCTGTGCCCTCATTAACACGGTTAGTATATTCCAGGTAACAAAAATTCTAAATCGAAAATTTATAGACAAGATTACACGCAATTATTCAACTGAGATATTTTTGGTATTTTTTCAGGCAAATGTCGCACTTTGAATCTTAATGTAGTCTAAAGTGACTAATTTTGTATTCATTTATCATGTTTTACCTGATTAGATTTATATTACAATTTAATAAACGATTAAAATAAAATAGCACCTTTTGACTTAAATACCCTAATTCTTCAACAAAAATCTTCCAGCGGCCTTCTGAAGTTTTAGCATGGCCCATAGCTTCTTCAAAATGTCTTCTTATTTCATCATCAATAATCATCAAAAAATTCTTAAACCTTTCATCTGTGCCTAAGACATCTTGCTCTTTTATTATCATTTCAACAAAATTTGGTTCAATAATTTTAAGCGCACGTCTACAAATAAGAATGATATTAAGATTTATTAAAGCAATAAGTCCTTAAATCTTACTGTATCGAATAATGTAATTTATCACCAGGTATATAAACCTTTCTAGATTGATTTGCACCACCTTTCACTAATTGTAGATATTCAGCAATAGCAGACCGACACATATCATCCAATTTTCTTGCACTCTCATCGCATACCCAACAATGAATACCACGACGACCAGAGAAAACCCACAATAGATTTTGGTATCCAAAATCTTCTTGTAACGCAGCATCTAATATTTTACAGGCAATTATCATAAACTTCCAACATTTAGCACATACATCAGCACCGCTACAGCATGTTCTAATATCGTCATAATCAGTCATATCTATATCAAAAACAATCTCCTTTTCAAGTGGTATAAATTCATTAACGCCACGACGATCTTTTGGCCTACACGAATATATAGCACCTATATCAATTTTCACTGGGCATTTCTTCTGTATTTCACGCATTAATTCTTCTAAGTTATTAAATGATTGGAAACGAATGTAAATGTCTCCTAACAGTGTAAATGAAAATTCCCGAAGATCCAGATATCCAGATTTATCTGAAATAGATTATAAATCATTAGGGATTGTTATTATTTCAATATCGGATACTCTTACTATAACTAAGCCATTTGTAGAAAGGTTCGTAAGGAAACAATCTCTTGTAATATAATGGTAATAAATCGGGTAAAGTTTCCTCTTTGTATTCAGATGTCATTTTACACTTTTAAACAATTGCAAGTTTGCACTTAAATTTTACCTAGTACCAATTTATCTAGAATTGTATAATTCGTTAGTTTATAATTTATGTTCATAACACACTCAACAAGAAAACATTTGTTTATGGCGGGAATTTATGAAAGTAAGGTTATGATCAGTTTATTTTCTGCAAAGTACATATACAGGGCAAGGCATAAATTAATAAAAATACTGAGTAGTGCAAATCCGTTACAATGAACCAACCTAAAAAGTCGCCTACTAACTTCAGACAATTTTTTTTAAATGCAAATAAAAGATAAATTTTACGTTTATGCACAGATACATTATAATAACTATTATTGCTAGACTCATCTAAACATAGCCGTCTCTTTATGGCTCAAGGGCCTCTTTATGGTCCGACGGGCAATAAACAGAAGTCAATTAAATGTCAGCACTGTTTTTCGTAGAACTTGATTGGTTCTTAATATAATTTGTAAACTTATTACCAATGAAAATAAGCTGAAATTAACCATTTTGGAATAGTAACTATAGTAACGTACTGGAGTGATTTCTTTAGTGATACTAGGGGTAAGTTCGGCATTCTGATCTATTTAACTCGAAGAGCTCGGTTTCCATAGTATACATTATTGCAAATAATTGTAACTGAAATGCAGATGCATGACGAGATCACAGAAATGCGCGCCGAATTTAAATATTTACCACGTCTGAACTCAACCAGCTAACGTCCAAGGTTGTTAATTTCGTATGTATACTAAAATGTCTTTCATCGCACGCGCTGCGGAAACTATTGATGATAGAACAAAAAAATGTTCTACAATATTAAGGAGCATATCAATATCTACAAAAAACTTCGGGATACCGTATGTCCAACTATTGCAGTTATGTCACTATAACTACTTTTTTACATTTTAAAAGTTGACAGAAATTCGACCAAAATCAGACCATGTTATCCATACCTTTGTATTAATCCTTATCCAGATAAATCATTTCGTATTCAAGACTGTTTCAATACCTGTAGATTACTTTTTGAATCATTTAAATAGGACATTCCATTCAAAAGATATTACGAATTTAAAAATGTCAATCTAAACAAAATACTAATAGTAAAATAAACACCGCCGCACCGTGGCCGGTGTGGCCCCACGCAGAGCAGCGGCCAACACGGCGAGGGAGGGGGCACCGAAGTGCTGGAGAGGGGCGTGTACATATAAGAAATAGGTATTTCGCTTTCATAAGAAAAATATAAATAGTATTTTGAAAAAAAAACTACTTATATCCTGCATAAAGATACATTTACTCTACGTTTATCCCAAAATGTTTAAAAAAATGTCCACCCGTGCGAAGCCGGGACGGGCCGCTAGTTTCTGTATAAGTACGGCTGTAACCGTTTGTCGCAATATGGGAACACTTTCACGGAACACATACAGAATAACTTGACACGTATAAAAGAATGAAAATAAGCATCCATCTTTGACATTTCTGTGCTCCCGTCCAATGGCATCGCAACAAATTAAGAGCGATCCGAAAGTAACCGAGAATCGTCGATGGGCCCTTTAAAGTGGATTTGCTATTCTATCTCTCTCGGAATTGAGGTTTCTCTACCAACTTTCGCCTCTTTTAATATCTAGGGTTCCTAAATATGAACTGAGCTCTGTGTTATTTAGAGTTAAGTCACACATGTCAGATTTTCCTAGTGACATTTCATATTTTTAAACTATTTATTAGAAGGTTGGCAATCATGAAAATTGGTTTAATAAATTAAACTGGTTTAATTAAACTGAATTTCGGTACAATTAATACTTTATTAAAAGCTGTCGTAAAATTGATATAAGTACTATAGTAGTTTCAAAAAATCCCTAGAAACAGTAAATAAATGATAATGTACACATTAAAAAAATTTTACATGCGTAAAAATAAACATGACAGCATAACCTAAAATTTATAACTGACAGCTGCTGAATGTTGTCACTAAAGTAAAAAGAGAGAAAAAAATATCTCTGTTTCAGACAGCTTAGTTTTGGCCTAGAAAGAGATAGATTTTGACATCCGTGTCCTAACTCTAAAATAACACAGTTAAAGTTTTCATTTAGGAACTCTAATAATACTATCTACTCTTTGCTGTGAGCGCGGGGTAAGTAGTGATCTTAGTTGGCGATCACTATATTACTTCTAGCAACGAGACAACAGAAACTTCGACAAAAATAATAAACACGCTTTTCATCACAAGTCTTGAATTTTATTTATTTAGTACAACATTTAATATATTTTTAATGCAACACCTCTTGGTATATTCCCCGCACCATCACAACGTTGCAGTACTTCGTATAATCAATAAGTATACGCACAGCAGCTTGATGTATTTACCTACGTACGTTGCGGCCGAAAAACTTTCAACGGTTAATTGCGACTGCGTAATTTCGACTTTTAAATTCTCATAAGAGACGTCAGTTTTATTCATTTGATATGTCATAAATAGCATACAAGCCAGCTTCATACGATGTGAATATTGATAACTTGATAAATTACCGTTGAAAACTTTTCGGCGGCACTGTACTCATTTAATTATATTTTTTACACAATAATAGATTTGAGATAAAAACTTAATCTGTACATAGCCTACAGCCTTTTCCTAGCCCTCGGTTAACGCCTCAAACTAGAAATAAAGCTTCTGACCATAAAAGCCTCTTTATGTCCTTAATACATAAATAAGTATTTCCTAACGCTATGTGAAAGTGTAAACGATTGTTGATTTGTGGACTGTATTCTATTTTTACTGGTTCAGATTATGTTTCTTTTCAAATTATATTAACTAAATTACAAAATTAGACAAATTATTTAATAAATTGGATGTCACCAATAACTAGGTAAATTAAAATATATACAATTTGTGGTAATAGAACATCAAAATAACAAATATAAATGTATTTAGGATACAGATGTATTAAGAAAGACAAACATGGTGCTAAGGATAAATACAGAAAATAGGTAACTATTTATATCTAGTTATTTATTTTCCTTAGTGGCGTAATTACCGCTCGGGGGCCCCGAGTCAGGAGGGACCCCGGGTCATGAGGGGCCCCGGGTCCTCTAGAGAACCGACCAGGATTTTATTTTTTGAAAATTGTTTGGACATGAAGCTATTCCCTGAGCTAATTTCTCGTCTACGGGAATTTGCATATACGCGTGTTCCAAATCAATTTGTGAGAATGTTTCTCCGTTGTTAAATTTCGGGGGCATAAGATCTTAAATTTTTTGAAGGTACAAAAGGTACACTAAATCTATGCTTTAAAATCATATTGATCAACATTATTTACAGTATAGATCAAATCAAGGTGAGTGGTGATATTTATATTACCAGATTAAGTTATTTGCGGTTTTTTTCATATTTTAAGGAGAAATGTCAGTCACACGTAGAAAAATGGTTACGTTAAAATAACACAAAAATAAATGTTACCTGTAATACTAACAAAACGTAGTATAAAATAAGTAGAAAACTGTTGGTAGAATCGAGGAAATGCGTTAGTACGGGTCATTCCATGCGAAATCGATCACTAAAATGGGTCGATCTCACGGATTTCTATAAAAATCAATTATGAGGTAGTATGTAGTAATCAACTAAAGAACATAACTTTTATTCATCGATTTGCTAGATTACACAGAACTTTGGAAATATTAAACTGAAAAAATTATCAAAACTACTTGCACGTCTTTAAAGATAAATAAATATCACGAAAAGTATTTATCCTACCACATATATTTTTATGTATTGCTCGCAAGAAAATGGGCTTTTTGGACGGCTTAATAATCTTTTATCACCAAACGTATCTTCATTTTTTGCAAACGAAATATTTTAAAATTGCAGAAAAATCGGTGGTCACAGTTTTAAAAATCTGAAAAAAAATTTTACAGATTCTTTGAATATGTCTGTATTTAAAAGCAATTGGCAAGCGGAACGTTTTAATAATTTTGGCAGGAGAAATTTTTAAAGACCGCGTTGCAGGCAACGGGCTCACCATAGTTCACGGCCAGCCGACGCAACCCGCATGCGCTACCTTCTAGTTAGTAATAATACGGTCCATATTACCAGCGGTCTCTTTTAACTTATGCACATAAGATAAATGTAGATCTGTGTGGCTATGATTATACCTACTGATTAGTTAATTACTTATGTATTTAAATCGATTTCTTCGGGCGTGTTACATAAAGTATTTTCTTGCGACCGTCCAATACCCTAAAATATTATAATGCAATAGCTTAAATACGTTTTCATTCTCCCCTTCACGAAAGTGTAACCCCAGTAGCACACAATATTTCTTTAATATTTAAAAAATATAAATATAATATTATATGTGTTTTAAATATTTAAAAGATTAGGAAGATATTTATAAAATATTGAAAATGAAATATTTAGAAATATATTGATATACATATTAAATAAATATGTTATTTTTGTGTAATTTCTAATATTTTGAAACGAATATCAAATAAATATTTTGTTATTATTACGTCGACAGAATGTCGTAGACAAATATAAATATTATACATATAAATAATATTAAAGAAATATTTTTTGTTCGATACCTCCTTAGAAAGTAGGTCTGTAGCCATAGTTACCAGCATGTGAAGGTTTCACTTTCGCTCACGTCTACTTTTGCTCACGCATTTTTGCTCACGCGTTTTCATCCACGCATAATTGAATTTCCATTTTGTCAAAAGAAATGTATTTTTAAAATAATTAACAATTCATAATTTTTTTACAATATGTATATCTAATTTATCAATCTTACAATTATTAAACTCAACCATTTTCAAAACATCGTCGACATCCTTTGTTACTTCTGTAGTTGCAACATCCAAGTGCGATTGTGCGGTTATGCCATTAGCAACTACATTAATAATATTGGAATTTTCATTTATATGAAACGTAGAAGAACCTGGTGCATTTTCTGAAATTTTTTTGGCAATCTCTATTTTGCTAGTTTTAGATTGAGAGACATAACTTTCTGCAACACTGTTGCACTTCCAAGAGCCATGACGTTTTAGTGTTAATATGTCTGCTCCTGAATCAGCCAATAGCGTCGCAGAGGTTCGACGTAAAGAATGACCAGTAAAATTTTCTTTATCTGGCATTCTGGCAACTTCAGATACTCAGCAATTTGTCCTGGTACCTTACTATTGAATTGACTCCTAACACTTGAGAAATAAAAGTTCCTTTTCGACACTGAAGAAAAAGCCGTCCATCAGGAATGGGTCTCCGTTCTTTGTACTTTTTGTATAAATCTAGAAAATTTATTCCCATTCCATTTTCAACGACTGTAAAACTCCTAGCTACACCAGTTTTAGTGAATGGAATTTTTACAATTAATGTTGGATTAATGTCTTCAAAATTTTCTTGTACATCATTGATCGTCATTCTAGATAATTCATCACTACGGCAGCCGCCGAATATGCCCATGATTAGTACAACTTTCTGAAGAATCCATCGTTGATCCGGCGCTTCCAACAAAAACTTGTAAACATCGTTTCTTGAAAATGTTGCAGCCTTTTTAGGTTGATAATTCCTACATTTCGTTTTCAAAAAGGATGTAAGACTGTTGAACCTGTATGTACCATTTATTATATTAAAACTACCAATAGCTTGTTAGAAAACTTCTTACCTGGAGATATCGACATTTTGAAACACAAACAGTGTACTCTTTAACATTGAATACCGCGACCACGCTGATGCTGCTCCTACATCTTTAAAGTATGTCATCATAACATTCTCGTCTATTCCTTTGATCCTTTTCTCCGTCTGCCACTGTGTAAATTCTTCCAATTCTTTCTGATATCGTACTTTTGATTTTTCAGGCAACATTTGATATTTAGCCGCATTAGCTTGTTCCAGGACGTCCTCAGGGACAAATAATTCATCTTCATTATCAATTTTCAAAAGAATAATAGCACAAAAGTTACTCACAGTCACAATCAGTTCAATGAAATTGTAGAATTTGTTTAATTTGTTTGTTGTTTGTTTCCTTGACAACAAATTCCTTCAACCTTGATTTGTAGGTATTTATATTAAGAATGACAATTTTTTCGCAAATAATTTCAAACTTTTTTCGAAAGTTATAGATTCATTTTCTAAGGAGGTATCGAACAAAACCAAATACAGCACTCGAGAGTAAGGTCGCTTTCGTTCACTTGAATTGCATCGTCCACTCAGCTTCGCTTCGTGGACGAACACGCAATTCGCGTGAACGAAAGCTTCACCTTCCTCACTCTTACTGTAAATAACTATAAAAATGTATTATCTAAATATTTAGGCGGATGTCGAAACATATATTTATATAATATATGTGTGCTACTAGGGAACTTTCTATCTTGACAAGGCAACCGAAAGCGAAAGTAAAACATGCGAGGTGGTTGCTAGGTATGAAAAACTTTCGGTCCCTGGACAACGAAGTAACTGTCAATTATTTATTATAAGGTGGCTATTCTAAACATACTCTTGGTAAAATACTGTTGTATATACAATAGTATATTGTACAACAAGTGTTGAAAAGTAAAGATTTCACACGAGTGTGTAGAATTGAACCACGAGCCGCAGGCGAGTGGTTTAAGCACACGAGTGTGAAATTCACTTTTCAACACGAGTTGTACACGATATTTTTCCGACGACCACAAAAAATGGGTACAAACGTAGAATTCACGGTAGATATTACTGTTTTAACATTTATTTTTATATTTGAAACATTTTTATAACTCATAACAAACAACATACCTAATTTCTAATTAAAATTAATAGTAAAATTACTGCAATTCTGAAGATACACCGGTGCTTGAAGACGGTTGTTAATCATTTTATTTTCTTCACTTGATAAGAAGTTTTGAATTTTTTGTATGCCTCTATCTTCTTGAACTGGCGATGTAGTCACACACTGATCGAGTCCGCGGCTTAAAGTTACATCCGTAGAGGCCGTACTAGTGGAAGCTACGGCCTCGACTATTTGTTTTGAGATTTCAATTTTTTTACTGATAGAATCGTTTACGTAACCTTCAGCAGTTCCACTAGACTGCCATCCGCCATGGCGTTTGAGGGCTAGAAGATCACCAGTTTTATCAGCTACAATTGTCGCCGATGTTCTTCTGTATGAGTGCCCTGTGTAGGTTTCTGGATTTGGTAGATTTAAAAACTTGGCTATGTCTTGAACCATTTTACCAAATTTGTTGATACCAACAGATTGTTTCGTACATTTGCCTTTTTGATAATTGATAAAGAATTTTTGATTATTGTCAATCATTTCTTTAGGTCGGAGACTCATGTACTTCTTGCATATGGTGTAGAAATCATCGGTAATTACAAATTTTCTTGGTTTTTTGGTTTTGGTGTAAGGTACAGCCACAATTAGTGCCGAGTTCACATCCTTAACATCTCCAACTTTAACGTTATACAGCTCACCTTTTCTCATACATCCACAAATGCCGAATATGAGTGCAGTCTATGAATTTGAATAAGTAAGTAAAATTTAGTTAGTTTAATCAAAGTACCGATTTGTATTCCTACCTTTGTCAATAAATACAATTTATCAGACGCTGTATCCAAGAATGTCTTAATGTTATCAGTGGTTAAAACATTAGATTTTTTTGCCACATAATCAACAGAATGTCTTTTCAGCACAGCTCTTAATTTACAGTATGTAGCAATATTTACGTTATGCTTCACTATTAGAGTACTTCGAAGCATAGAATAAATTGACCACAATGTACTAGATTTATATTTTTCAGACATCTCACCGAAATAAGCCACCAGTATAGTTTCCGAAAAGGAACTAGACTTATTTTTAATCTTCCAGTCCATAAATTGCTGATAAGCATATTCATAGCGCTCCCTGGAAATGTTGGGCAGCAAATTGTCTGTTGCTCTTGAGGCTTTCTCTCTAACTTCAGGGGGAGTGAGAGTTTCACAATCAGAAGAAGAAAATTCCATTTCGATTTGCTGCAGTTTGCAACTGACAAATTTATTGACGTTTGATGAGATACAACGAACAATGAGCCAAACCAAAACCATAGAAACCACAAAATCCAAAAGTGGTCACATCGGCAATCGTCGGTGTGACTACCCGTGTAACAAGAATCAAAACGCACAGTTGTCCACCAATTAGATCACCGAAATGTGTCATTTCACATAGTTTTGGCTTTCGGCTGTTTTCGTCTAGATTTTCGGAATATTTTGTGTAATTCTAAACTTTCACTAACAAAAAACCATGAAAATTTTACTACTTTTCAAAGTGGTCGTCGGAAAACATTATTTTATTATAATCACTGAATCATCATTTTACTTGGTTAATAAGGGAAGAATGAAAAGTTTAATACATTACACGCTGCGAAAGCCCTTTCAGGTGCTCGGTGTTTTCAACTAAACTCGGCTACGCTTACGCTTTGCCTCGGCCAATCAAAAACACCTTGCACCTAAAAGTAAACTTTCTAAAGTAAACTAAAAGTAATGTAAATAGCTATTATTTTTTATTATTAAGAGGAACTCATTTTTCATTATCCTAAACTTAAGCTCACTACCAATACCAAAGCCTACCATTTTTATGTAATAAGTATCTTACGAGGAGGGGATATTTATTTTCTTCTTTTTTACACTCCATTTACTCTAGTTTTTACTCTGATTGACTCTATAGACAATAGTAGTAATAAGGAATAGAAACTTTATGATCTTTAGCCTCTTATATGTACCTTTCAGTACGGAGAACAAAGATGTGAGACCAATAAAAATATCTGCTCAAAGGCACGGCCTTTGGAGAAGTTGATAAAATGACAATAGGGAAAAGCTTTTTAAGAAAAGAAATTTAGGTTAAACACTGAACCGGGGAAGATCAAAAAAAATTGTAAGAGAGTAGCTGACTGTTCTGTCTTCTGCTACGATAAGTATCGCTAACCAATTCTCCGAAGAAAACCAGCTAACCAGTCCAAAATCAAAAGCAGTATCGCTAGTAGGCATCCATAACATCTAACAGAAACGCGCTTAAGAAGATTACAAGATTTACAGCTTGCAAAGTCCATCTAGAATTTTTGGCTAAAAAGTATCTTTAAATATTATAATACAATTTTGTACATTGAATAAATGTTGCTAATAATAAATATATTGCAATGTAAGTGAAGAAAGGAATTCATTGCAAAACAAATATGAAAGTTGGATCTTGAGCAATAGCGAGTGATGTATCTTACGAGTTTTGCAGTAGTGCTTTCGCAAATGTATTATAAACTAATTTTTCCGGTGTCATACAAGCTGCATATAGCATAAAAAGGTTTGCAAATATTCAATTAGTATAATCAATTATTTCGCATAATCAATATTATAGTATGTAGTTCTATTTGTATTGTATTTGCAAATATTCAATTAATCCAATAGGTTTCAGTAAATAAGAGTAATTTATTTCATACAAACGAATGTAGTGCTTTTATGTTCGTTTTATTACGTTTTTCGCTAATGACGAAAATAGTTTACTTGTGATGCAAACGCTTACTTTCACCTATAGAGTGAGTGACGAAAATGTCATTTTCACATTTGACGTTGAAAAACGAGGTTTTTGTAACTTTCATTTTGATATCTTTTTAAGTGACTTTGTAATAATTATGAAATAAAATAGAAATAAAATAATTAATAAATATAGAAGTTACCATTATTAATTATATTAAATATTTCTATCTCATTTCGTGATTATAGAGTTTCACAAAGTAAGGCATAAGGGAGTAAACTGTAAGTGTTTTAATTGTCATTTTTAATGTCAAAACGGAAATTGTCTTTATAGTTAAAACATTGTTTTTAACTCTTTTTAAAATAGTGAAATAAAGTAAGTACTTTTTGTCACACTTTGCAAACTTCACTGCACTTCAAATAAAATAAATAATAAATAATAATAATAATAATAATAATAATAATAATAACGTTTGTTAATCATGCTTTTCTTTTTTGTAAAATTCCATTTCCTATACTAACCCTAATAGCACACATTGCCTGATGGACGTTCTTTTTAGGTCCATTGTAGGTACTGTAGGTCCGAGGATGTAAAATGGACGTCTGCTGGACACTCGCACGAGGACGTTTTTCAGAAGTACAACAAAAGACGTCCAGCGGAGGTTTGTTTTGGGTCCATAGTAGAACCTTAAATCCCAGGACATAATAAGGACGTCTGGCGGACGTTCACACGCGGACGTTTTCCAGAAGTACAACAGCGGACGTTTGTTTTGGGCCCATAGTAGGTCCTTGAATCCCAGAACATGATACGGACGTCTGGCGGACGTTCACTTGAGGACGTTTTTCAGAAGTACAGCATAAGATGTCCAGAGGACGTTTGTTTTGGGTCCACAGTTAAGCCCTTAATCCCAGGACAAGATACGGACATTTGGCGGACGTTCACACGCAGACGTTTCTCAGAAGTACAACAAGAGACGTTCAACGGACGTTTGTTTTGGGTCCATACCAGGCCCTTGAATCCCAGGACATGCTACAGACGTCTGGCGGACGTGCACATGAGAATGTTTTTCAGAAGTACAGCATAAGACGTCCAGCGAACGATTGGTTTGGGTCCATAAAAGTACGTTCATAGGGGAACGTTTTACAGAAGTACAACAAAACATGTCCGGCAGACGTTCGATTTGGGTCCATAATACGTTCTAATAGGAATTACAAAATGATTACAAACAAAAAATTTGTAGATTAAGATTAACAATTATTCTAGAAATCTTAGAAATTTTAACAAAAGATGTCCACTGGACGTCCAGTTTAGCTCATGGTAGGCCCGTGACTTCAAAGTCATAAAAAACCGGTCTGAACTTCATATAAGGATCTTTTTTTAAGAATAGTCTGTTACATGTACATATAATTTTGAGAGCTTAACAAGGACCTCTATGAATACACATTTTTCTTATTGTTATTAAATACTACATTATGTAGTTCTCTAAACAAAGAATTAAAACTATTATGGAATATCCGAAAATTGCTTCTCCCGTGTTTTAAATTAATTATATTTTCTGTACTTTATGGAATACTCTTTAATATACTAAAGTATATTAATATAATAATAATAATAATCGCCCCCTCCCTCCCGCACAAGCTTATAGCTTCTGGGGCCTGGTTTCCTGGTTATGGGTTGTAGCAATTATCATTATATTATTGTATATTTCATACGTTCATACCATCATAAACTCATTAAAAATATTTTCTTTTTAATTAATACAGCTATTTAAATTTCTCTGCTAATATAAAAATGAGACAGCATGTGTGTGACGTCAGTATGCACGGGTCATAAAAGACGTACTACGCAAACTCAGTGCCAACAGTAAATCCCCGTAAAGCCATTATAAGCCGCCATTCGGTTTTCGGTATTTGTTCTCATCGTTTTTGTCTTGCAGTTTCTGTTTGAACCAATTATTTATATATGCTTTTTTAACATCTATTTAATCAGTCTTTTACGTTATGTGTTTTTAGTAAATAGTGTGAAGTGTAAGGGTGATTATTAATATTTTATCACATTTCTTTCATTCGTTTATTATTATTATTGTGCAGTAATAACGGTAATAAATAGTTGAATGAGTAACTCACCAGCAAAATATTCATGGTAACCTGCAGTATTATATAGTATTTTAGATTGTTAAGTAATAAGGATTTATTATTATTTTCAGAATATCTAAAGCAAATTATATGAAGGTTGAACATGACTGAAATAATAATCTCTTCACTTGAAAAATGAAATATAAGGTATATAAAAAACACAACATAATGAAGAAATCAAAAAATATATGGGAAAACTTGAATTTACCTTTAGTATGTGAAAATAATGAGCTTCTACTGGAAGTTGAACAGTTTTTGGGAGATCCCTTAAATATGCAAAAATCTGTAAGTAATACTTTTTAGAATATCACTGTACAAAACTCTTTGGATAGCATTTATGGCAACCAGCAGTTTTTTTGAAAATCTATGTATATGTTACCTGAAAAAAATTAAAAAATGGAAATCTTTTCAGAAATCCTTCATTGGTGTAAAAACAAGTGTTTTATGCTTATTTTGCGTATATGTCGTATGATACTGAATTTGCCTTCGAGGATTAATTCTTTTTGTAAATTTTACTTTCTGCAACGTTGCAGAAATCTTACTCAAAAAATCAATGCACAATGATATTATTAGTGAGAGTTTGATGTGTAAGGGTGTCTTATATTTTTTTTATGTTCGCAATATCATGTCATAACATCCTGCACATACAGACCTTTTAGTCCTTCTATAATTCTTTCTTCTTTTTAGCACAAATTTATTTAACACTACTGAGTGTCTGATTTTTTTTAGACTGATCTGCTTTCCAAAGTTGGAGGAGACAATGTGAACGAATTTGTAAAAAGAGCTTGGAAAAGATTGCTGACAAATCATGATAAAAAATGAAATATTTCTGAATAGGCTTCAAATATAAGAACTTTTCTGCTCTTTTTATGGCCACGCTAATTAAGGGTAAGTAACATTTTTAATGTATCATGATAAGAGGGAAGCGTAACCTTGCCAAATGTATAGTTGATGTTCAATTTTGTGCAGTCGCACGTATAAAATCTTGAAGAGCGACCATTACATCATAATTTTATAGACACAGCTGCACAGGATAGCGTAGATAACTGCCCTTTAGCAAGGTCTGCCTCGCTCTGTTTATGATCAAAGATGATAATAAATGTACAGAGTAGATGCTAAGCAGTTGTTAACATAGGGAATATGCATATTATTGATTTCTAAAAGATTTAAATTTTTAAAATTTTCAGTTTTCTCAGAAATCCAAGGTAGAGGTAAGAATGTTACTTCCCTATCTCAATTTTCTATTCACTTGTGCTCCTTTCAATTTAACTAAATATAGTATGAAAATTTAAAGTTCTGGACGGACTGGAAATTGGCACCTGCCGATAGAGGATTAGAAAAGCTAGGGGAGGGGCATTCATTTCCCGATGATTCAACAGTTTTCTCTTTGTGGTCGTTCAAAGATCATAAAGTAGGAATTCAAAAACAAAATAATATACAGGGTAACTTATTAACATTAAAGTGCAAGTCTCTGTGATATAACAGTAGCACACTGTTCAATCTTTTTTTATTATCGTAATCTAGCATGAAAAAATAAAAGTATTTGCTAATTTAATGGATTTCATATTTTTAATAATAACAAAGTTGCCAAAAAAAGCTACGGATCTAAGATTTATGTTTTCCAAATAAAACATCTGAGTTTTATATTGTATTTTTGGATTTTAAATAAATCCATGTATGACCCGATGCCAGCAGAGGTTACTATGTACTGTTTTGGATATTCTGTTAGCATCACGGATGCAACCCGTGTAATCGGCTGCTAAGCAACCAGTTAATATATACTTGCCGTCTGCTAACAGAACGCGAGTATTGAAAGAACGCACACTTATGTTATGCGATGTACATTCAGCCAATAAGGGCAGACCGTCGAACCACGCCTTGCGCTATTTAAACCACAGAGTTCTTAAGAGTAAAGTATACGAAACACCTTTTCAAGACATGGAGGCCATGAAAGAGAAGATACGTGCAGTTTGTAGGGAAATAACACGTGAAACTTTAAACAGGGTTCCTTTATCCTTTATGAGACGCAATAGAATCTGTTTGGAACATGATGGACAACACTTTGAACATTTGCTTGGTTGAGTTGGTTAGTTTTAAATTAATTCTTATTTAAGCTTCTACTCAAGTGGATATGTAGCAAATTTTTCTAAATAAAATTTTGATTTTCATTTTCTACTTGATGCAATTCAGTTCTTAAACGGTCCTCGAAACAAATATCTACTATATTCTATTATCAGTGATAAATTTCCTAATGACTTTGACATTTGTAAAGGATGTCCAAATTAAACACAAGTTAAAAATTATTAATATTATGAATCTAGTTATAAATGAAAGCAGTATTACTGGTTTGCAAAAATAATTGCAATAATTTGCAAAAAAGATTAATTTTACCATTACACTGTTTTGATTTAAATCTGCATTTTAATTATGTCCTGCTACATACCTATGAAAATACCATATATTTAACGAAATAATACGTAATGCAAAATATGTACCTAAACGGTAGCCACTTTTTATGGCGAAATAATAGTCATGTCTTTGGCGGCTATATTTTGAAGTTTTGTACACGCCCCTTTCTTCTCTAATTGGCCAATAAATAGTCCCATAACAAAAGTGTGCGTTGTTTCAATACTCGCTAACAGAACATCCAAAAGTGTACAAACCATCACTGGTTTAGGCATATGGCATTTTTCAATCTTGAATGCTAGTATTGCATTGATAAAAGCTATGTGCACAATATATTAATTATATTTGCATTTATTTTTAGGTGCTGCTTTAAAACCGTTGCTGAAAAGTTGCACCGAAAAGAAAATAGAAGACACTTTCAAAAGATACTTGAAAAGAACCTCTGAAGTGGCTAAAAGTGAAGATAGAAGAACTTGGATTTTTTAAATTTTGATAATGATTCTAAACAGTTGAATTTACTTTTTATTTTAAGTTTTTATGCTGTATGTTTACATCATATAATCTATGTAATAATTATATTATTGTAGAAAAAGGATTTATATTTGTTAAAAAATTGATTTTTACCAATAATTAGCTTGCCATTAATTAGATTCCTATATAATTCGAAACAACCTGAAAGTTTTGCAACTTTGAGAGTTTGTAGATTTTGGTGTTCTAAATGAAATTACAAAACTTGATTTTTCCAACGAAAGCCGTCCTTAAATCCCTTTAACAGTTTTATAATTTTTTATTATTATCAAGTACATATTGTAACATAGATAAGTTTATATTGTGCTAAAAAAAAGGATGTATACTGATAAAAAACGTAGTTAGATAAATCGAAAAATTATTCAATTTTTAAAATATTTATTACCTAAACCTAAAATCTATATACTAAAATCCAAAATTTGTTTGTCAGTATGTTTGTCCCTTCATAAAGTCGCCCCATGTAGGTCTCACTCCCCAAACCACATATGGCTCAAGGCATGAACCAGAGTGGTGCAAGAGATCAGTCTGGAAGGAATTGGTAAGTAAACTAGAATTAAAATTGTAATGTCTAATTTCAGTTTATTTTCTAAAGAATTTATTTTTGATACCAATCAACCTGTGATTATTTATTAAATAAAGTGAAATAACTATGAATAGTTGGACTGGAAGAACTTGGGACTGAAGTCCCAAGTTAAAAGTTCGTTCTTGAAAGAGAAACCTTATATAGGAATCGAAATTACTTTTGTGTACAGGATATGACGTTTAAAAATAACTTTATTTTATTTCCTCTTGTGTGGTTTGTTTATTTTAGATCCGTGCACTGGAGGACTGTAAAACATCTTTGGGATATTCGTCAAGTCGGAGGCAAATATCTATGTGGTGTAGGGCATTGAGTCGAGGATTCATTAGGTCCCCTTTGGACTTAACACTCAACACTCTTAAAATATCCAGCAAATCCTCGGCTGACGTATGCAGAACGTCTATCTGAGACGTTTTAAGAACATCCAAGTTTATGACGATTTAACTTCCCATGGACATCCATAGAACGTCCGACCCAGTATAATCAAAAGTCTATTACGTCTGTTGGACGTATAATGGAGGCTTTTAAAACGTCCGCCCGGGACATTTTAAAAACGTCGCAAGTTCGTGACATTTGGACTTCCAGTGGACGTCCATGTAACGTCCCACGTAGTATAAATCGAACGTTTATTACGTCCCTTGGACATACTATGGACGTTTTTAAAACGTTCGTCAAGTTCTTGGAAGACGTACGCAAAACGTCCGTCTGGAAAGTTTTAATAATGTCCAACTTTGTGACATTTGGACTTCCCATGGACGTTCATATAACGTCTCACGGACTATAACCGATCGTCCGTTGGACGTTCATTAAGTCCTCCGAGGACATACAAAGACGTACGCAAAACGTCCGCCCGGGACATTTTAAGAACGTCGCAAGTTCATGACATTTGGACTTCCCGTGGACGTCCATATAACGTCCCACGTAGTATAAATCGAACGTTTATTACGTCCCTTGGACATACTATGGACGTTTTTAAAACGTTCGTCAAGTTCTTGGAAGACGTACGCAAAACGTCCGTCTGGAACGTTTTAATAATGTCCGACTTTGTGACATTTGGGCTTCCCATGGACTTTCATATAACGTCCCACGGACTATATCCGATCGTCCGTTGGACGTTCATTAAGTCCGCCGAGGACAATGCTCAAACGTCCATCGGACGTATGTGTGCTATTAGGGAAATTTATTATTAACTAACAAACGCTGAACGAACTCATTAGGACCAAAAGGGTTGTGCATGAGTTGGATAGTGTGTGTTATAATGTTTTTTGAACTCACTATCTAGAAAGCAGTGTTCGACGCACTGTCTAGTCAACCGGGAACACTTGTTTCCCGGTTAAGTAAACCGGGAAACACTCAGTGGTGCCAACTGCCAACCCTTGCAAAATTTAAATACCTTTTTTACTGAAAAATTTCTGCCGAAAAACAATCTGTCACATTTGTCAATTGCAGTCATGACTTGCTTTGGTTTATTTTTTTAAATAAAAGTTGTGAAATCAGATAAAAATTTTATTTGACATTTATAACAATGACTACGTTCGTTTCAAAAAGTATTGTACAATTCTCTTGCGTGAACAATGTTCCCGCGTTCACGCATATGAAGGCCCTCGCTCCCTTCGGTCGCTCGTGCTTCAAAACTGCGTTCACGCGGGAACATTGTGTTCCCGCACTCGTATCGTAAATAACTATTTCTACATGTGTTATACATGTTAAAATTTACGTTTAATTATTTTGTTTAGGTACCTATGTATATTTTTTTATTATTTTTTTTATTTAATTTTTTTAATATATTTTTCTTACCTATAATAAACTATTCATGAACAGAATTTTTAATTAATTTTTTTTTCTTAACTAATTTTAATACAAACAATACTTAATACATCACATTTATAATGTAAGCAGAGATTTATAACTATTTATTTAATCTTTAATTTTGTAATCTATTTATTAGTTGTTTCTATTGAAACAACACTATACATCAACATTAATGTGTAACACAATCAGAGATGATTTACAGCCATTCATTCAATTAGTCTTCGAACATTTTTCCTTTCCAGATTGAGGATAAACTGTTTAAATCTGTTTTTTAGTAAGCTGTGTGAGTTTATGACTTAAATGTAATTTTTGTATATCTCGGGAAGACTATTGTAAATTATATGGCAGAGATATAAATACGAGGCTTTTCCCACAGATTTATTGCAAAAAGGGCTTTCGACTTTTCCATCTGACTCGTAGAATGTTTATGGTTAATTTTTTTTAGCATAATTTTATTTTTATGCACAAATATTATTATATTATACACAAATAATTGTGCTAGTTCCATTATGTGCAATTCACTAAAAAGTTGATTATAAGGGTAAGTTAATTTTTTTTTATAAATAATTTTGAGGAGTTTTTTTCTGTAAAATATCTAATTGTTTTAGTTGAGTATAAGCGACGTCACCCCAACTAAGAATGCCATAACTTAAACACGATTCTACAAGTGAATAGTATAACCTTCAGTAGTGCAAGGTTAAGATAATTTCTTAAGTATTTAAATTAGTACAGAAGGCATCGCAACGTTTGGCAATGTTTTCTACTTGGTGGTTCCATTGCAAATGTTGATCAATCACAACGCCCAAGTATTTAATTTTTTCAATTGATTTCATTATAAAAGTATTATTTTTATCTTTAACTTCCAGAGTATTGTAAATACTCTGTCATCCCAGCTGTGTCATCCCGGAAGTTTATGAATTTACCAGAACTCTCAAAGGTAAGTAAACTATTTAAGTAAAGATTAAATATGGGTCCCAATACTGTGCCTTGTGGAATACCACACTGTATACTTTTCCTTGTACTGGTTTTATTATTAATTTTTACTATTTGTTGTCGGTCCCTCAAATAGCTTTTAAATAAATAGAGTGCTACACCTCTAATGCCCACATCTTGAAGCACACGTAGTAAACTAGAATGATTAACAGTGTCAAAATCTTTAATTAGATCTAAGAAAATGCACAATGTTGGCTTTCCTACATCCACTGCTTTGTACACATCACCCACTAAAGTGGCAATTGCGTCATTTGTAGACAAACCCTCTCTGAATCCAAACTGACAGGGAGAAAGAATGTTATGCAACTTTACATATTTAGATAGTCGTTCTTTCATATTTCTCAAAAAATTTTGCTATTGTTGATATCACAGAGATTGGCCTATAGTTGTTAATAACATTCTTGTCTCCTTTTTTATGCAATGGTGACACGATTGCCAGTTTGGATTCGTCTGGGCATCGTCCAGTTAACAGGATCTGATTAAATAAGTGAACCAGAGGATCGACAATATATTCAGAAATTTTTCTAAGAGTTTCCTCTTTAATTTGATCTAACCCTGGCGATTTATTTGTTTTCAGATCCTTACAATCTTTTTTATTTCATTTCTTTCTATTGGTATTAAAAAACATAGACTTTGTTTCTATTTTCCCACAGGGTAGTATTGCAGATGGCGGTGGAATGTTCTCCGCAAATATTCTAGTTAAACCCATTTTGTATGTATAATAGATAAAAAAAAATCCTTGGTGCGGTCCTGCATATTATTGTATGTTTCTTCTTGATGTGCCGGGTGCAGCGAGCCTGAGTGTGAGACAAGGCAGAAGAGCCATGTAGGGAAGTACGTTGCATTGTGGTTTACCCATCTGACTACTGACCAGCGCAAACTCAACTTAACTCTGTTAAGCGATATAAATCCACTGCAGTTCCTGCCGGAAAGAATAGAAGCAATCATCTTGACATTCCCTAAAATAAAACCATGTGAAATTTGCTAATTCATAAATTTCAAATCTCTACTATTTTATGCAAATAAACATCAAAAAAATCAATATTTCAAATATAAAATTATGTATTTTATTATAAACTATAAGTTACATCATACAAAACCATCAAACAACTAACTATTTATTTATTCTTTTCTAACTCTGGCACAACTATAAATCACATTCTCTTACACTTCTTTAGTCCTTAACACATAGTTTACTAAAAAAACATACTACAGTATAAAATGAACAGATTCTCAAATAGGTATTTTGTTCGGAAATTAGAAGAGTTTCAGTTTGACATGGAAGTGGAAATGTTTCATCTGTAACTAGCTATTCTTACTTGAACAAGGGGTTTGAAATTTCCCAAGATTTTCAAAACTTTATTAAGTCATCCCATTAAAAAAAGTGTCAATATAAACTCTTCTATTGTAAAGTATTATACAAAAACATGAATTATCAATATCTAAAAAACTAGTTTGGTATAAGTAAATTGGTTCAGTTATTTCTAGAGCTTTGTATTATACGAGCGAATAAACCCACCAGAACAAGAAATTGTAACATTAGAAACAATAAACATTCAGAAACAACATTTTGAGAATATATATATATGGTGAATTCCCTTGAATTTTTTTTAATTTGCATCATTAACACAGCTCTAGTATTATATAATAATAAAACTAAACAATAATGCACTTTTATAAAATATGATAAACATACTGTAAGGTCAGCATTTTCCTTTCTAGATAAGTCCAAACAAAGGTCTACTTATCTGAAATGTAAACACTAACCAAGACGCAATAGAATATTGATATAGAAAAGTATTTCTTTATAATTATAAAAAGTAGGTAAATATGATTATGTATATATGTGTTTTGGTGCAACTCATGTGCATTTCAATAAAATTTAATAAAGATCACTTGTTGCAACACACTTAAAGAGTGGGGATAGAATGATCCATCAGATCTTTCAGCAAGGAAGTAGACATCCTGTAAAAAGAAACAAGTCATAAGTTTTTTTTTAAATACAATCTTTTTTATAAACTTACTTTTTAACCATATGTTCATAGATGAAACTAGGAATAACTGTTATTGTTACAATATCTCCTGCAGTGTCAATTATTTTCGATATGTCTTTGTCTTTCAATCCAACCACATTCTGACCTTCAACTTCCAATAAATGATGATCCGTAAGTAAGCCATTCTTTGCTGCAGAAGAATCTTTAACAAGACTAAAGATCTTTCCATTTCTGAATTGGAATCCAATATGACGAGTACTATCTTTATGTAAAGTAAGGGTTCTTTCGAAAGGCCTGTCACGAACAACAACAGATATTCCATTAACAGGGCTCTTGCGAAACAATTCGTGCACTTTATCCGTAGTATAACCGGCTACAGTTTGGCCATTAATTTGCAAAATCTGATCACCAAAACGTAAACCAGCAAGAGCTGCTGGTGATTTATCAATTACTAAACATGCGAAAATGCCATTGTTAATGGGTTTTACCCGTACACCCACTTTACCATCTTTGCCCTTACATAAAACTAACTAAAACAGAAATGTAAAATTATTATGAGATACATTTAAAATAAATTGTAAATTCTTTACCTCACGTATTCCATGAGTAACTTGAGCTCTTTGTAAACCTAATGATTGGCCAGATAAAGGAGCTATCATATTTGATACACCTCCAGAAGGCACTACTTCCATCTAAAATAATTTATTAAATAAACGTATAATAAAACAATTTAATTAGAATCCTTACGGCAGTCATAATAGCTATTTGATTGTATTCCGGCATGTTTTCAGCAATAACAGCTTCAGAGAGTTCCAAGCCCATGTAATCGCCTAAAGAAGGATACACTACAGCATTTCCAACAGCAGGCATGGGCATTGATGTTGGATATCCTGCAGGATGAACCGGAGCTGTTGCTGGATATTGTGGTGGCGCAGCAATTTGTGCTTCATACTGATTTTGTGCCCTTGCGAGCTGATCAAATTTCATATCTTCTAAACTTGGATACATTGACATCTTGACCTAAAATTTTTCAGTTAAAAGATGGTACATCAACACTTAAATAATAAAAAGTCCCTTAATAATTTTTTATTGATTGCTAAAAATAACTTTGGACTACTAATATTTACCTTCCTCTTTCTATCCTTTACTATACAATACTAAAAACTGTCACGCCTCTTGCAAGCTTTTAATTTGTATGTTTTAATTTGTTGTTAAGAATTTCCCAACGTGACTCACAACACAGAAGCACAGATTAAATTAATGATAAAAATATTTCTCGTGAATCTGATATATGACGTTCAAGTCTTTGACATCTACGTCAAACACAACGAAAACATCGTTTTGCGCATGTCTGGATTGAATTTAAATAAAATAGCTTTCCCGCCTTTTATTGGTCTGTCAATGCTACGAGATGCTTTCTACGCATGTTTTGTTTTTCGTAGCTGATGTTATGAAGCAACAACCAAATGTTTTCGAAAATGCTAGTATAAGCCACTGTTTGTGGCCAGAACGATGAAGGTAGGATATAATGGGCGATCAATTTCGTAAAGTGGAACAATATTCACCAAAATCATCACCTAGAGGGGCTCGATCCCCTGTTGTATCTCGCCAAGACTCGTCTGGAACTTTAAAAACGACGATTTTGTTAGGGAAAAATCCTTCAATCGTCCCCAGTGGGCCCTTCTATTTAATGAAGGAACCACCAGGTACTTCTTGTTTTTCTTGAATTTTTCTGTTTATATTTACGTAATACATAGCATAAACAATTAAGAAAATTACATTATTAACTTTTCTTTTCATCATGATAACCAAAAATGAATTGTTTTTTCCAGGAGATTCCGAATTAACTGGAGCGACAAATTTGATGGCTTATTATGGCCTCGAACATTCATACACCAAATTTAGTGGAAAGAAATTAAAAGAATCCTTATCATCATTCCTACCAACGTTACCGGGTGTTATTGATGCTCCTGGTGCTCAAGACAATAGTTCCTTAAGGTCTGTAATCGAGAAGCCACCAATAGGAGGCAAAGAACTTTTACCATTAACTAGTACGCAATTAGATGGATTTCGTTTACATCCTGGACCGGTAAGAACTTATGCATTACCATCTTTTAAGACACTTGGATCAATTTTTGTTTTATTATAGTTACCTGAACAATATCGTTATATTAACCAAACTCCAATAAAGAAACACAAAAATAAACATAAAAAGCACAAACACAAAGAAGGTGGACCACCTAGTCAAGAGACTCAAATAACAGAAGTAGGTCAAGATACACACGAAAAGAAACATAAGAAACAGAAAAGACACGACGATGATAAAGAAAGGAAAAAGAGAAAAAAGGAGAAGAAACGTAAAAAGCAAAAGCATAGTCCTGAACATAGTGGAGGCTTAACACCTAGCCAACATACAAATACATGATTATATATTAACCTCAAAAGAGATTCTGTTATATCTACCTGTTATTATTTAAAGATGTACATTTTTTTTATCGATTTAGTTTAAGAATAATTTAATAAATTAAAGTTACTTTTTAGAATTTTCATTTCTTTTAAATTTCAAATAATCTCGTATCAATTAAGTTCTGCCATAATGAAAGAAGATTCTTTTGAAACGTAGTTTATTTCTGTCTTATACGAAAAATTCACACTATGCGAGACAGGGCCGTAGCCAGAAATTTATTTCTGGGAGAAAGTAGAATAGAAAAATAATTTTATTTTGTTGTCATTTTATTAGTATTAAGTTTACTTTTAGGGTTGTTCAGACCCCCTAATCCCCCCCCTTGAATACAACCTTGGCGAGACACATTCTTATATGGATCTAAAGGGTACCATCCACCAATTCTAGTTTAGAGCAAATTAAGTTTTTATAAGCATAAAAATAAATCTGGATATAACTGCCTTGTTTATGTCAGAGATTATTGCGAATAATTTATCATTTTAAACTAATAACTATTGTTATTTGAAGTGTTTGATACGTTTATCTCAAAAAAGCAACTTGGCAGTTGGTACCTTTTAAGTAAGTGCTATTCATATTAGTCCTCCTGACCAGGTTTTCGATCACCTGAAGGTACACGGTATTTGACTTCAGAATCTTATTTGGGGTTGCACAGAGGTCCGAAATCCGTGAGATGGACTTGCAGGAGTATGGTCGTTAACCTGCCATCTTGCATCTAATGGCAAATTGCTGGATCTTCGTAACGGCTGCTCCGAATTTGATGTAGTTTTTTTTGATCGATTCCAAATTTTATTTGTAATTTAAACCCGTATATAACATTTTTTTGTATCTATAACAATAAGTGCGTTATAACTAAAATAATAAAATAACATTTCTTTCTAAAATTTTGGTGTCCAGCTTTTTTGTTTGTAATTTATTTTAGAAAATTTTAAATAAAGAAAAATTGTTGTATTTTAGAGATTTAGACGTCGTTTACCGTTTCTAATTCTTTAAAAATAAAAAAGATATATTGATTTTAGTCCTGTCGAATATCTATGTAGCTGGTAGTCAAAGTTTGCATTTTCAATCATCAATGCGCGTAAACACTATACTGCTTTATAGATGTTATTTTTTAAGTTTTGTTAATATCACACCTGCAAAATTCTGTACAATAAATCTCTTTTTTTTTACAAGTACCTTCTACATATTTAATTAACATATGAACTTTTACAAGAGCAAGTAATTACAAATCGTTCTGGAATAATATGCAAATTGTTACTGGGTTTTAAAGAAGACATAGTCAGTATTTATCTCGAAAGCATACTTAGTGGGATCTAAAGATGCACAGTTTGTCCCTCTAATAATTTAGGTACAAGTGTACAATAATAAGCTCCTTTAGTAGGTCAATACATGAATGGGAAGTTGGAGACAAAGTTTCGACTATAAAATCTCTGCAGTGAAAATATAGATCCAGGGTCTTAGTTCATCAAAAAACTTGCAGGAAAGTCCTGGTTATGTAGTTAAAAATAGAAATTCTTGGAATTTTTAGAAGGACTTGGAGTTTTTTGAACCTACTACCACCAGCAAGGGCTGATGGTAGTCACATCCAGTCCGAATGTGGGCTGCAATGAATACATTACACCATTCCTGTTCATGAATTTCAAAAAGTCTATGTACGTGAATGTATCTAAGCTAATCTCCGGTGCGGAGCCATATTTCCGATTTGTGTAAAGTTTTAAGGGATGAAATCAGTGGAGTTTTGATGTCATTTTGGAATCACAATATACAAGGTATTAACTATACTTAGTAAAAAAGACAGATATTTCACTTATACTTGAAATTTTTTAATAATTAATTGATTATGTGTTGGTCTGTTACTAATTAATCAGAGGAATTTTTGTCTGGCAAGTTTGCCATCATTTTTTTTCAGTGTTTTGATTCATATAAAAATTAAAAACCATTACATATGTGTTTCAAATGTGACATTTTTTAACCACACCGCTTGATCCCTTCGTTCATAAATCAGATGGGATGTACTATGAAAACATAAAAAAAGGATTTTTTCACTGGCTCTTAGACTATTATCTTTAATTACAAAAAAACTAAAGCAAACATCAAAATGAAAATGGCCAATTTACAATTTTTGCCGAAGACATTTTGAATATTTGATTTACTATTTGTAGAAGACCAAAATGGGTCTATTGAAATTTGAATGGGGGGAGGGGTCATCCTCATCGACGCCAATTCAATTAGATTATAATTATATGACATAGTTCTTCAAATTCGTTTGCAACTTTTGCCTGAATGAGGAAAATAACAAAAATTATGTCAGCACGATAAGCGTTTCTACAAATATTTTGAATTAGATGTTTATCTTAGTTCTTTTGTAACCGAAGATAATAGTTTTCCTAATTTACTCGAAACTCGAGCAGTCATTGTTTCTTCAGATACTGACGTATTCATTCTTCTTTTGCATCATGTTTCGAAATTTTTACAAAAATCGCAAATATGGTTCCGCAAAAGAGAACGAGATAAGCTTAGATTCATTGCAGTACATAGACTTTTTGAAATTCATAAACAGAAAGGGCGTAACGGACATGTTGCAGCCCACATTCTAAATGGATGTGACTATACACCAGCAAGGTGTAAGGTTCAATTCAATTCAATTATTAAGGAAAGTCCTTTAAAATTTCTTTAAAAAATTAGTGTTGGAATTGTGTTTACTGTATGCTGAGGAATTTCTAGTTTTAACTACATAACCAGGATTTTCCTGCAAGTTTTTTGATGAACTAAGACCCTGGATTTATTTTCACTACAGAAATTTTTCAGCCGAAACTTTGTTTCCAACTTCCCATTCATGTATTAACCTATTAAAGGAGCTTATCATGGTACACTTGTACCTAAATTGTTACAGAGGGACTAACTGTGCATCTTTAGATCCCACTATAAGTATGCTTACGAGATAGATACTGACTATGTCTTTTTTAAAACCCAGTAACAATTTGCTTATTATTCCAGAACGATTTGTAATTACTTGCTCTTGTAAAAGTTCATAATATGTTAATTAAATATGTAGGTACTTGAAATTTATTGTACAGAATTTTGCAAGTGTGATATTAACAAAACTTGAGAAAAAAAATAACATCTATAAAGCAGTATAGTGTTTACGAGGACCAATTATTGAAAATGCAAACTTTGACTACCAGCTACATAGATATTCGACAGTATTTCTCGTGACTAAAATCAATATATATTTTTTATTTTTAAAGATAATTAGAAACGGTAAACGACGTCTAAATATCTAAAATGCAACAATTTTTCTATATTTAATTTTTTTTTAAATAAATTACGAACAAAAAAGCTGGACACCAAAATTTACGAAAGAAGAAATGTTATTTTATTATTTTAGTTATAACGCACTTATTGTTATAGATACAAAAAAAAGGTTATATACCCGTTTAAATTACAAATAAAATTTGGAATCGATCAAAGAAAAACTACATCAAATTCGGAGCAACCGTTAAGAAGATCCAGCAATTTGCCATTTTGGCATTGAATCCAATATGGCGGGTTAACGACCATACTCCTGCATGTCCAGCTCACGGATTTCGGACCTCTGTGCAACCCCAAATAAGATTCTGAAGTCAAATCCCGTATACCTTCAGGTCATCGAAAACCTGGTCAGGAGAAGGACTTTACATTAAAATTATGCAACAAACTATTAAAACAAACACAGTAAGGGAGTTTGATATTAGATTGCGATCCGCATAGGCAACGGGGTTGGAGTGCTAGGCTAGTTAATAAAAGAAATGACTGCAGACATGGAGAGGTCCAATAGTACAGCCGCTAGTAATCCCTAGGCTAGGGAAATTAAGAGTTCACTTACCTTACCTTTTTCTCTTACAAAAAGGAAGAGAGGTAATCCAAAAGAAATAAACAACGTTTACAATTTATAATTACTAACAGCGCATTTGATTTATTATTATCAATTAAAATAGTAAATCAACAAATATTGTTCACAAACAAAAAAAATAATTGAAATTTGTACTATTTTCATGAAAATGAAATGTTGTAATTAAATAATTGAAATAAAACTAATTATACCATAAACTAACTAATTTGAAAAATGAAAGCTTGTAATTCTTTCCAAGACCCGACTAGAACTGACTTATTAATAATAGATTTTGACTTAGAAGGAAAACTTAATGGAAACAATTTTGATAAGTAGCGGGAATGGACTATTAAAATTGTTTAGTAAAAATAAAGAATGTAAAACTGAGATTGGAATCAGAACTTTCACAATAAATTTGGAAATTAGCATTTCTTTATTCCCATAGCATGGTCAATTTTGCAGACTTGCATTATGACCTGTATTTACAAAAAGAGATTTACAGTGTTCAATTGCTAATAAACCAGAGATGAATTTTGATGCTTTTACAGGAAATCAAGTGTTTACTTGATAGATGTGCTATAGTCAATGCCCCTTACTCTGTAAGAACTTTAACATTCTCAGGCTAAGAATTTTTGAAAGAAAAGCTGAAATTAAATTAATAAATTCTTGAAAATGTTTGATACAATTTAAAAATTAAATTAAATTAGTAGGTCTTAGTGATTGGTTACAGAAAAAATAAAAAAAGGTAGTTTCCAGGGAAGATTGTGAGGTAAATTATGGAAGGAATAACAAACTCAACATATTTTCATGCTTGTGTATAATATATATTATGTAATTAGGAGATCAAGCGATACTTTAAATCCAAGAAGATGTATAACATGTTATAACATCTTCGAGGATTTAAAGAAGCTTGATCTCCGTATTGCATAAGTTGTTTTATTTTATTTCGTATTTCAATCCTAATTTCTCCCTTTTAAAATCCATCCGAATTTATTGTATAAAGAAGCAAGTTGCCTTGTCTGTGTCATCATACGCGTAACTAAGAAGATAAAAAGCAGCATGCATGCATGCATGTGGCTATAATGCAACATCAAATTATTTACGTTGCCAACAACAACGGAGATCAAGAACGTCTTGAACTCCGGTAGCATTGACAACGGAGATCAAGATATACTTTATATTACTAATTGTGGTATATAAAGGATTGTTTGAAATACGAAATGGAATAAAAGTATTTTATGTCCGATTGCATTATAAAGTACTGTTTATTGTATTGTTTTGCGGCAGTGAACTGGTTTATTATTGTACTCGTAAAATAAAGTGGTAGTAGTAAAATAAAGTATGACAACTGTATCTTACATGTCAAATTTTCTTCTGTCAAGAATAGATGTCAAATTTATAAACTGATTTTTTTTATAATTAGCCAATTTTAGGAATCGAACATAAAGCTTTGTATAGACTCGCCCTTTTTATCGGCCTTGCTCGCTTAGCTCGCTCGGCCATAAACTGGGCTTGTATATAATGTCCTACATTATGTACTTGTTACATAAATAGCTATTATGCACAGATGCATTATAATTAGACTATTATTGATAGATCTATCTAAACATAACTGTCTCTTTATGCCCCAAGGGCCTCTTTTGTTGTGTAAATCTCAAATGTTCAGTACTTTGTACATGTAGCGCCCTCTAGTAACAAAATGTTGAGGTGCTACTTGTTTCTAGAATAAATAAGTTAGTTGGTACGCGAGATTCAACAGAGCTGCACGTGTTTGTATTTAAACCCTTTTATTACCTCTTCCTATTACAATAATATCAGGTTATCGACCCAGTTAACGCGAACCGCGTGAAATAGGTGTTAATAAAAAACAGTAAATCAAAAGTTTGTGTTAGTTGTTGAACGTGTAAGATTGAAAGAAAGAAAAACAATGGCAGTAAATTATTTAGCTAGCGTGCCGAAGCTATTAGGCCGCGAAAACTACGATGAGTGGTCATTCGCAGTTGAAAATGTTTTCGTGCTTGAAGGTTTAAGTAAGTGTATTGATGGCACTGAAGAAGACACCGTGTTAATAGCGAAAGCAAAGGCTAAATTAGTTTTAACAGTTGATCCATCATTGTTTCCGCACGTGAAAGATGCATCAACAGCCAAGGACGTTTGGACGAAGCTCAAGAACCTGTACGATGACAGTGGTTTCACAAGAAAGATTGGGTTATTACGCGCCCTGATATCTGCACGATTAGAAAATCATGATTCCATGGATTCATACGTGAACCAAATCGTTGAAACATCGCAAAAACTGCGTAGAACCGGTTTCAAGATAGACGAAGAATGGGTTGGCTCTTTATTATTGGCGGGATTACCTGATCGGTTTGCACCAATGATAATGGCAGTGGAGCATTCGGGAATAAGCATAACAACAGATTCCATAAAAACGAAGTTGTTAGACATGCACACAGATGACAGCAGTAGCATTGCAGGTGCTTTTGCAGCAAACTACAGTCAAAGGAACAAGTCGTTCAAAAAGATGCCAAAAGGTGGCAGCACCAGTAAATTACAGAATGATGAAAATCATGTAAATAAAAACAAATTAAAAGATAGGAGCAAAATTATTTGTTTTAAATGTAAACAGTCAGGACATTTTATGTCCAAATGCCCAAATTATAAACAAGATGCTGGATTAAGTGTTGTGTTTACTACTGGACAATTTAAAAATACAGATTGGTACATAGATAGTGGTGCCAGTGTTCATTTAACCGCAAAAAGAGAATGGTTAACGAATGAACGAAAACCAGACCTATCTGAAATTATGATAGCCAACAAAACAAAAATACCAGTTGAATGTGCAGGCGATGTGCAAATAGAGACGGTAATAGATAAAGAAACTTCTAGTGTTCGTTTAAGTGATGTGCAGTACATTCCAAATTTAACCACAAATTTGTTGTCAGTAAGTCAGCTGATTAGTAATGGCAATAAAGTTAATTTTGATGAGAATGGTTGTAAGATTTACAATGATAGTAACATTTTAATGGCAACAGCAGATTTAAAAGATAATGTTTATAAACTGAACATAAAAAAACAAGACGTGAGTTTCTTAGTGGCACCTATTACAAAGAAAATTTGGCATCAACGTTTAGGTCACATAAACAGTGGATATTTAAACAAAATGTGTAAATTAGTGGACGGACTCATTTATAAAGGACATCAAGGTGATACAAAGAAGCAGAACTGTGAAGTGTGTTGTGAAGGAAAGCAAGCCCGCTTGTCTTTTCCAAACAAAGGCAGCAGAGCTGGAGGTTTGTTGGAGGTTGTTCACAGTGATGTGTGTGGTCCGATGGAAAAAACATCTTTAGGGGGATCCAAATATTTTTTAACTTTCATTGACGACTACAGCAGAATGTGCTTTATTTATTTTTTGAAGACGAAAGGTGAAGTATATGAAAAGTTTGTAAATTTTAAAAGTTTAGTTGAAAAACAACAGAATAAACAGATTAAAGTGTTGAGAACAGACAATGGAGGAGAATACTGCAGTAAGGAATTTGAGAAATTCTTAAGGGATAATGGCATTATCCACCAGAAGACAAATAGTCATACACCAGAACAAAATGGTATGGCCGAAAGGTTTAACCGTAGTATTGTTGAAAAGGCTAGGTGTTTGTTGTTCGATAAAAACCTGAATAAAGTTTTTTGGGCAGAAGCCTGTAATACTGCATGTTACCTTAAAAACCGTTCTGTAGCTTCAGGCATTTTAAAAACTCCAATTGAACTTTGGACACAAAAGAAACCAGACGTTAGCCACTTGAGGATATTTGGTAGTACAGCTATGGTGCACGTGCCAAAAACAAACAGATTAAAGTGGGACAAAAAGGCTACAAAGCATATTCTAGTGGGTTACGAAGAAAATATTAAGGGTTATAGGTGTTACAATCCATATACAAGAAAAATTATAACTAGCCGAAACGTAACTGTGATGGAAGACACGAATGAAACGACTATGGTCACAGAAAGTAAGGCAGAGAACACAGAATTGTTAAATTCAGTGGGGGAAGAAAGCGAACTAATTCCTCTGACTGAAGAGCGAAATATCGAAAACGAAGAAGCGACGATGGATGATTCAGATCATGAAGATGTGAAAGATCAGACAAGAGATGATGACAGCGATTATATTCCTGAGGAAGAACCTGAAAACGAGGTGATAGTTCCGAGGAGGTCAGAAAGACAAAAAAAACCAAAAACCTTCGAGGATTTTGTAAGTTACTTGAGTACATGTGCAACCAGTGAAATCAACATAGAGGAAGTTCCAGTAACCGTACGTGAAGCTTTTTCAAGACCTGATAAGCACAAGTGGAAGCAGGCAATGATGGAAGAGATCAGTTCGTTTGAGGAGAATGAGACATGGGAACTAGTGGATCTACCAGAAAAAGGAACAATAGTTGAATGCAAGTGGGTGTATAAGTTTAAGTGTAATAGTGAAGGTGAAGTTAATTATAAAGCTAGATTAGTGGCGAAAGGTTTTACTCAAAGGGAAGGCATAGACTATAATGAAACATTTGCTCCAGTTGTGAGACATTCTACTCTAAGACTTTTAATAGCTTTAGCTGTAAAATTAGATCTAGGGATGACACATTTAGATGTAAAAACTGCTTTCCTAAATGGGGTTTTAGAGGAAAATGTTTACATGCAGCAACCAGAGGGTTTTGTTTTAAAAAATAATGAGAACAAAGTGTACAAATTAAAAAAGGCAGTTTATGGCTTGAAACAGTCAAGCAGGGCCTGGAACAAAAGGGTAGATGAAGTTTTGTTAAATTTAAATTATAAAAAATCTAAATTGGAACCTTGCCTGTACATAAAAAAGGATAATAATTTGTTAACAGTGGTGGCCCTGTATGTAGATGATTTCTTTATTTTTTCAAATGATCCAAAAGAACTGTGTTTCTTGGAAGAGCAATTAAGTTCAAAATTTAAGATTAAAAACCTTGGTGAAGCCAAGCAATGTCTAGGTGTTAGAATTATAAGGGATCACGAGAATGATTGTATAACTTTAGATCAAGAAAGTTACATTGATCAAATTTTAAAGAAATTTAACATGTCCGATTGTAAAGGTGTCGCTACACCTATGGACAATAGCATTTGCCTTGATAATGTTGAAGGTATTTGTAATAAAAATTTGCCTTATCAAAAACTCATTGGAAGTTTAATGTATCTTGCGGTTTTAACCAGACCAGATATTGCCTATACAGTAAGTTTTCTAAGTCAGTTCAATAATAGTTACAGTGAGTTGCATTGGAAATGTGCTAAACGGGTTCTTAGATATTTAAAAGGCACCAAAACTTATAAATTGAAATTTTATAAAGATAATTGTGAATTGCAAGGTTATGCTGATGCTGACTGGGCCAGCAATAAAATAGACAGAAAGTCCTATACAGGATTTACTTTTAAACTTTCAGGAGCAGTTATTTCCTGGGAAAGTTATAAACAAAAAACTGTAGCTCTTTCGAGCACGGAGGCCGAATACATGGCTTTAAGTGAAGCATCCAAAGAGGCTATATATCTGAAAAATATTCTATCTGAATTGATCAAGTATGATAATAGCATAACTGTATTTAATGACAATCAGAGTGCAAATAAATTGTCGTTGAATCCAATATTTCATAAAAGGACAAAACATATAGATGTAAAGCATCATTTTATCAGGGAGGCCATCTCAAAGAATTTAGTAAAAATTGAATATCTTCCTACAGATGAGATGACAGCTGATGTTTTGACAAAAGGTTTACCAAATGTAAAACATTCTAAGTTTGTAAATAGATTAGGCTTAGTGGAACCTTTGAGATAGTGGGGGTGTTGTGTAAATCTCAAATGTTCAGTACTTTGTACATGTAGCGCCCTCTAGTAACAAAATGTTGAGGTGCTACTTGTTTCTAGAATAAATAAGTTAGTTGGTACGCGAGATTCAACAGAGCTGCACGTGTTTGTATTTAAACCCTTTTATTACCTCTTCCTATTACAATAATATCATCTTTATGATCCAACGGGCAATAATGAACCGTCAATTAAATGTCAGAGCTGTATTTGTAGAACTTGATTGGTTCTTAATATAATTTGTAAACTTATCACCAATGAAAATAAGCTGAAATTAAGTATTTTAGATAGTAACTATAGTAACGTACTTCGTATATATGCACATAAGTATACGTACAGCGGCTTGATGTAACCTACGTACTCATTTAATTATATTTTTTACACAATAATAGATTTGAGATAAAAACAATCTGTGCATAAAATAGTGTATGCATTTCGGGCATAACTTGCTTTTATGCTCAGATACATTATAATTAGCCTATTATTGCTAGACTCATCTAAACATAACCGTCTCTTTATGGCCCAAGGGCATCTTTATGGTCCGACGGGCAATAAAGAAACGTCAATTAAATGTCAGAGCTGTTTGTTGTAGAACTTGATTGGTTCCTAATTTAATTTGTAAACTTATCACCAATGAAAATAAACTGAAATTAAATATTTTGGAATAGTAACTATAGTAACGTACTTCGTATAAGCACATAAGTATACGCACAGCGGCTTGATGTACCTACGTACTGATTTAATTATATTTTTTACACAACAATAGATTTGAGATAAAAACCTAATCTGTGCATAAAATAGTGTATGTATAGCGGGCATAACTTGCTTTTATGACCCTACAGCCTTTTCCTAGCCCTCGGCTAACGCCTCGGGCTAGAAATAACGCTTCTGGCCATAAAAGCTTCTTTATGCCCTTAATACATAATAGTTATTTATGTATTAAGGGCATAAAGAAGCTTTTATGGCCAGAAGCGTTATTTCTAGCCCGAGGCGTCAGCCGAGGGCTAGGAAAAGGCTGTAGGGCCATAAAAGCAAGTTATGCCCGAAATGCATACACTATTTTATGCACAGATTGTTTTTATCTCAAATCTATTTTTGTGTAAAAAATATAATTAAATGAGTACGTAGGTTACATCAAGCCGCTGTACGTATACTTATGTGCATATATACGAAGTACGTTACTATAGTTACTATCTAAAATACTTAATTTCAGCTTATTTTCATTGGTGATAAGTTTACAAATTATATTAAGAACCAATCAAGTTCTACAAATACAGCTCTGACATTTAATTGACGTTTCATTATTGCCTGTCGGATCATAAAGAGGCCCTTGGGGCATAAAGAGACAGTTATGTTTAGATAAATCTAGCAATAATAGTCTAATTATAATGCATCTGTGTATAAATAACTATTATGTCCGTCTGTGTTATAAAGTACTGTTTATAACATAGTTTTAGGTTATAAAGTAGCCAGTGTCGGATTGGCCAGCGGGGATACCGGGGAAATCCCCGGTGGGCCGCTCGGGCGAGCGGGCCGGTCAAGCCGCCTTCGCAAAAAATAGATAAACATTTAAAATTATAAAATTTTGTAAAACGAAAGTTCGTTAAAAAGAAGTTCCACTGTACATCAAAAATTAAAGATTTTTTAGCCAATTTTAAATCATAGAACATTTTGCAGGGGGTCGATCGTATTTACGAAAGGCCGCGGCCCAACCGCGGCTTCCGACCGCGCGCCGAGGCCAGTGCGGGATGTAAGATCCCATATAAGTTTACTTGTATCCAGTACGAGTTCGAGAAAATACTTCTAGTCTCCTCGAGATCGATTGATCTTTTTCCTTTGATGAAGTTCGCTTTTGATGAAGTTAGTTTAATTAATTTTCGTAGTGTGTACGGTTACATATGCAGAGGAAATATATTAACCACATTTTGATTTTGGTCTGTTTTTTGGGGTCGATGCTCAACATGCAGTGATTATTCGGAGTGAACTTGTGCCCCCCTCTCCTTCCAGTTGACATAATACTGGTCGATAATGAAAGGAGAAGAGGAAAGGTGGAGCGGAAAAACCGAGAAAGAAGAAACGTAAATTATTAGAAAGCAGCGCTGCTAATTCCGAAAATCAGCGATATTTCTTCTTCTCGTCCTACTGCATCTACTTCTAAAGGCGAGGGATCTGAATTGGATATTGATCCTGAATCGACCAAGGAAACTGACAAGACCGCTGTTTCAGATGATCATAATCCGGAGAATACTACCGAATATGAAGCAGAAACAGCTTTTATACAAGAATATACTGCAACAACTCCAATACCTAAGGAAGATTTTGAGGAAAAACTACTCGTAGTGATCCACCTACAGATGAAACTCTTCTTGCGGAAGCGGAAGATTATTCCAATTATTTTAAATAATCGGCGCCAGATGATTTAACTTCATTTTTTTAAATTGTATCCAGGACAAAGCACCAAAGATCCTGTTCTTCAAAATGCAGTTCAGCGGGAAGGAGATGTGAATCGTCGATGGTTAACATACGACGAAGAAAGCAAGGCCTTATTTTGTAGCGTATATTTAGCATTTGCTAAATCTTCAGATTACAGTGTTTTTATCAGGGACTGTTCTGATAGTAATCATTTTCATCAGAGAATTCAGAATCACGAAAAGTGTCAAGTTTTTTGCTTTCAAAGTAAGATATGCGTCTACAACAGCATGGTGAAGAATCAATAGAAAAAAGTAAAACGCAGCATTTACGTGATGTTGAAAAGCAAAGAGCATCAAGGAGGGGAAATCTAGTAACTTTAATTTCCAAAACATCCATGAATAACATTGTAGTGGCAATCGGGGAATTAATTCAAGCTAAAATTGCGGAAGCCGTAATTTCAAGCGGTATGTTTACGGTTCAAATTGACACAACTCAAGATGTTAGCTAGAAGGACCAGTGCCCGATTGTGATTCGATATTTTGGTGATAAAGTGTATGAAAGAGTAAAGGCTGTCAAACAGAGTAAAACAGGACAGGAGAAAATCGTTGTAAGATGTTAATTCAAGTTATGAAAGAATGCAGCATTGGATGGGTCAGCGAATATGCAAAGCGGGTATCAAGATCTGATTGCTTGGTTAAATAAGGAATCTCCTGGTCAATTTCATGTGTGGTGCTATGCACATGTTTTAAATTTAGTAATTTCGGATTTAACGAGTGTCACAGTTCGGCCAGTTCTCTCTTTTCGCTGATAATGGACGTTGCTGTGTTTGTGCTCGGTTCGTATCGGTAGTCAGATATCTAGGATGATAATAATGAGCAAAATATTGGTGCCACCCCATAATGGTAGTCGAAACATTCTGCTCTTAAAAAAAGTGTTTGGTTCTTTTTCAAATAAGGATGAAGCTTTATATGTTGAAGTGATTTTAACTTTACAAACTATTTTAGACTCAACAAATTTAACTCCTCGTATGCGAGATCGAGCTAATGACTTCTTAAAATCGTTAGAAATTAGAAATTAATTTGAATATTAAACTGTTTTAACTTTACATATTTAATTGCGAATTTTCGAAGAAACTACTCCCTTGTCAAATTACCTTCAAACCAGGTCAAGATTTTTCGGGGGACCTCAGACCCCCCTGGAGGGGTCGAGTGGAGTGGGTTCCTCCCCAAACCCCTCCCACTAGGGCCGGTACCAACTCTACTTCCCCGGTAAATCTTTGAGTCCCAATCCGACACTGAAAGTAGCTGTTTATAGTACTAGTAAAATAAAGTATAGCAAGAGCAAAAGCACACTACAACATATCCAGTTTTCCAATGGCAACTATATATTACAAGTCTAATTTTCTTCTGTCAAGAATAGATGTCAAATTCATAAACTGATTTTTTCTTTGGTAATGAGCCAAGTTTAGTAGTCGAACATACAGCTTTGTATGCAACTCGCACATAATCGAACTTTATAGACTCGCTCTTTTTATATGCCTTGCTCGCTTTGCTCACTCGGCCATAAACTGGGCTTGTCTATAAAGTCCTATACATTATGTACTTATTACATAAATAGCTATTACTTGCACATGCATCCAACAACTTGTGCCAATAATAGGCTACATTTTAGCTTAATATTACATCAATTCACAAAAAAGCTATTATTGAACATGAGGTGGTGACTTTGAAGAAAAGCAGTTTTGACAATACTCAGAAACACAGCATTTGTGTGGAGTCCCTTAAACAGTTTCTTGTAAATTTATCCAAGGAACTGTGATGTAAATCCATTACATGTCGGTTACACAATTCATTATTTTACACATTAATAATAAAAGATTGTACATTGCATTGATTATAGTGCAAGGCAAGTAAAAGTTTCTTGCATTCTGTGACTACGAGAAATGGAAAGATTAAATTAAACTAAGATAGACTTCATAGTCAGGTTTACATAGATCTTGATCCTCTGATAACTGATTGTATGTAGTGAATAATAGCTACATTCTGGTAAATTTGTAGTGTAAATATCTATGAAATCTTTTTTGAATAGTTTTCTATTTGTTTTATGCAACATTCATAGAATACAGTCCACATAAAATTATAGAGCAGTACTCTAATTTGGATCAATTGAAATAATTGTACAATATGCTAATGTGCATACATTGGAAGACTGTGCAATACTGTGAATGACAAAACCCAATGATTTTAGTGCATTAGTTATGTTGTGTTTATGTGGCATAAAGCTTAATTTAGAGTCAACTATTACACCTTGATCTGTTAGTGGAGTGCCCTGCTTTATGTTGTATTGTAACAAAACATGTATTGTTAGATGATTTAGAAACTATTATTTTGAGCATTTGCTAATATTGAGATGTAATTGGTTTTTAATAGATCAATTGAACTAGTTTAGTTAATCAAATCACCACTAGGTGCGCACAGTCGGAGTTAGGTATTTAAACATTGACAGCAACGTTCCGTTTATGTATGTCGTGTGTTGTATGTGAATTTTAAGTAATTAAAACACTAAAAATAGACTTAAATTGTTTACGCAACGAATTAAAAAAACTAAGAGCAAAAACAACAGGTTCCAAGGAGGTTTTAAAGCGTCGGTAAGTTAATATATTTTAGTTTAAGTTCTATTTTGAACTATAACCTACAAATTGTAGATTGTCCATTTGGAAGGAAAACAATTACACAAAATTCTCATATTAAACGCGAAAGTGGTTCCAGTTAAAGAAGTAAGAAGTTTTCCTAATGATGCTTATTTTAAACCATTGAAAAAGTCACAAAAACATATTTGGAAGGCAACAGATGTTATATCGATATCAAATCAATATTATATAAAGTTACAATGATACTATTGAAGAAATCAAAGTAATTTGGTATAAGTACTTAATTGTACTTGTTCTTGCCCTGCCGCTACAGGCTGGTCAGCAGCATGTTAACATATTGGAGCATTGTGTTAGTCTCTTGAATATTTTACACTGGCAGATGAGCAGCTTTCTTTATTTTGTTGATACACAAAATTTAAATATTTTGCTATAGGCAAAGTGCAAGAATATGTTTTGTGCACTTCACAGCCAGTAGTTCGGAACAAAAGAAAAGCTGGAAAAGCTTATTATTCTATGGAGCCCTAGTACAGGAAAACAGTTTGAACAGAAGTGTTTGCTTTTTGTTTGGAAAGTTTAGCAGGAAATTATATATTATATTTCTAGCAATGTCCAAGTCGATAGTTGCAGCTTTTTCGTTACTACTGTTTTGTCTTTAATAATAATAATCTTTAATAGCAATCACTGCTATACATAAAAAAAGAACATCTTAAAATTGTAGAGACATCAATAAATTAATTAATTTTGTATTGGGTAGTATTAAATCGTTCTCTGATGTGACCCTTGTCAAATTTTCTTACAGGTAAACATTGAGAGGAAACTGCAGTTCTGTAATTAAGAATTTTCCATTGTCCTAAAAATAAAATATGTAAGCTTAGATATAAAATAAATTACAGTTACAAAACTTACCCATATTGGTAATTTTATAATCTTTTGGTAGAAAATGCTTAGAGCAAACTTTTGTATATTTTGTTGGTTTCTTTTCCTGATCTAATGATAAACAACCATTTTCTAATTAAATGTTTATTAGTAATAGATGAACACTGAGGCACACAACAATTATAAGGCATTCTGCAGTTACAATAACAATCAAATCTACAGAAATAAATAGTCAGAAAAAGTGAGGTTATGTTTCTATACCTAACATCGATTGCAGCGCCACCTAAATGAAAGTGATCTAATAGTGATAATCATTCTCAACTGGTTTAATTATGTCTTTTGCAAACCACGATGAATAAAATAAAAAACTAGTTGAGAATGCGCAGAGCTAGCATTGCCATGACGAACAACAACAACTGTATACTTAATAAACTAATTTTATCCAACACCTCTATATAAATACCATGTTGACTATGGTCATTTTAAATAAGGAAAGTGATTGTTTACTCTTATGTTACATTATAACCCACGTTGCCCCTAGCAACGTGGGCTATCTTTAAAAAACTCACTCCTTCAAAAATAACAACCAATCACCAGCTTACGTTATTTAATATTATTAAAATCCAGTCATCGTACTAGAGTATTAAATTTATTACCGTCAAAACTACAGACTAACTATACATTGCAAATTCGATGTTGAAACTTAAATACAGCGGTGTTGAATAAAATCTTGTATGACACGCGTGAGTTAAGGATATTATCCACTCAGAAAAATTAACCCTCTCGGGCCTGCCGGCCCTCGAGGGTAAATCTTTCGTTCGTGGATAATATCTTACTTAACTCACTTGTACCATAAATAACTAAAATTTGACATTTCATTTTGACAAGTGGTTTTTTCTTAGTGAAAAAACCACTAGTGGTTTTTTCAACAGTAAAAACACAAGAGCTTTTTTTTATCGGATAAATTTCTTTTTGTAACGAAATTATTTTACAAATCAGTAATTTTACGAGAAAAACTGACATGGCAAAATCGCGAGACCGAAGGTCGAGCGATTTTGCCAAATGTCAGTTTTTCGAGCAAAATTACTGATGGAAAAATTTTGAGTTAAAAAGAAATTTATCCTTAAAAGACAAGCTCGAGTGTTTTTTGGCAAGATAAATTAACGACTGAATATATGAATGAACAACAACAATAATTATTTTTATTGATACAATTAAATTATTTGAATGAACAGTTATTAAATACACAATTGTTATAAATTGTTTGGTTTGGTGTACTGACTTCAAAATTTTCTTCTCTGTACCTATCAAGTATCAACAATACTTAATAATTATAACTGACAGGGCAGACATTAAAGTGACGTAAGCGTACTAGATGTAGTCTGGTTATGAGGAACAGGCGTTTTTATCGGTGATAAAAAAGGATGCACCTTTTTTATCGCTGTCAAAATGACAAAACTGTCATCATTAAATGACACATTTTATATAGGAGTTAATTTATCAACAGTAAAAACACAAGAGCTTTTTTTTATCGGATAAATTTCTTTTTGTAACGAAATAATTTTGCAAATCAGTAATTTTACGAGAAAAACTGACATGGCAAATCGCGAGACCGAAGGTCGAGCGATTTTGCCAAATGTCAGTTTTTCGAGCAAAATTACTGATGGAAGAATTTTGAGTTAAAAAGAAATTTATCCTTAAAAGAAAAGCTCGAGTGTTTTTTGGCAAGATAAATTAACGACTGAATATATGAATGAACAACAACAATAATTATTTTTATTGATACAATTAAATTATTTGAATGAACAGTTATTAAATACACAATTGTTATAAATTGTTTGGTTTGGTGTACTGATTTCAAAATTTTCTTCTCTGTACCTATCAAGTATCAACAATACTTAATAATTATAACTGACAGGGCAGACATTAAAGTGACGTAAGCGTACTAGATGTAGTCTGGTTATGAGGAACAGGCGTTTTTATCGGTGATAAAAAAGAATGCACCTTTTTTATCGCTGTCAAAATGACAAAACTGTCATCATTAAATGACACATTTTATATAGGAGTTAATTTATCACTATAAAACTAATTTCATTGGTCCCAATTTGAAAAATTCTGTAATTTGATTGGTTAAAAATTTTCCAGTTGGATTGTCAATATTAAAAAATTTTCTAAATGAAGACGTTAAATTTTTCATTTTTTCACCACTTTCCCGAAGAGATACAAAAAAATATCTCAACCAAAAGTTTCTTAGAATTTGATGTACTATAAGATTCCAAATAGAAAAATTCAAAAAAGTCAACAGGGAAAAATGCGACAGACAGACAGACTTAGAATTCAGAGGCGAACTTTTTGTTCGTCGATGTTGTTTTGCATATTATCGGCCATAACTCGATAATTTCTTAACCAATTTAAAAAACAAAAATTTTCTAGATATGAAACAAAATATATCTTCAATAAATGAAGAGAAAAAAATGCATTTGTTGAGTAAATATCAGTTTAAACCGTTGAAACTTAAAAATTTCCAACAAAAAACCTTTTTTCGTGACTGTTTCAAACTATAACTCAGTCATTTCTTTACCGATTTTCATTATTTTTGAACTTTTGTAAAGCTACACTTCCTAAATTTCCAAAATGTAATAAGAAATGACTAAGTTTTGGTCATTAGAGTAGTGTAAAGGCGCAATTCCACTGAGGCAACATTTAAGCAACATGTGGTATGCGGCAATGACGCATGCTATACTGAGTCTTTTAACCGAAGCAACATGAAGCGACATAAGCATGCGTCTTTGCCGTATGCCACACGTTGATTGTCTTTGCCCGTCACACGCGTCAGCAACGCTAGAAGACATGTGGCATGTGACATGTCGCCTAGTGTTGCATCAGTGGAATTGCACCTTAAGGCACCAAAACTGGATTAGGTACATTCAGCGGGCTAGGGAGAAAAACTTTTAAGTGTTGGAAAAATTCTGCAACTTGAAATAGTTATTTACATTCGCGTGCGGTAACTTTCATTTTACAGTGCGAAATTAATTTGAAGCACGACGCGAAGCGGAGTGCTTTAATAATTGAGCACTGTAAAATGGTTAACACACAAGATTTGTATTAAACTTTTTGGCCGACTTCATAAAGAAATCCTACTTGTTAAATTGAAATTTATTTTTCATTCAACGTCAAAATAGCGTTGTGTTGAGGTATCGAGGTGGCTATGGGCTCAAAAAATGTTTACTGTTTGTTCATTTGTTTCAAATGTCAAATTATTATTAAATAGTGTTAATCACGTCTTAATTTACGTTTACCTGTTAAGCATTTTTAATTTCAAAAATGTCCAGTGACGGCAGTGACGATAGTTTGACATGTACGCCTCCAGAAGTGAGACAATTAGCCGAAACTGTTTCATCACAGTTATTGCCGGAAAAATCGAGAGCTCGCTATGAGGCACAATTCAACGCCTTTATAATGTGGTGTGAAGAAAAGGGGGTGAAGAATTACAGCGAGAATGTCCTGCTAGCGTACTTTACTGATTTGGTGGGAAAGAATAAAAAGTCTTTATGGGCAATTTTCTCAATGTTAAAATCATGTATTATGCTCAACAAAAATGTAGACATTTCTAAATATGCCAAATTAACTACATATATAAAAAGACAAACAGAACATTATAAACCCAAAAAAAGCCTAATTTTGGATGAAGAAAATATTGGTGCATTTTTGACACAGGCTCCAGATATTAATTTTTTACTTATGAAGGTAAGCATTTTCATACACAAACTAACTAATAGAAAGATTACTCACCCCTATTACTGTAAAATATAGGCCATAACTAACAAGCTACATGATTTTAACATTGTTCCAGGTGGTTCTGATAATTGGAGTGTCCGGTGCTTTGCGTCGAGAAGAGATGTGTAACATGCTTATGAAAGATGTACAGCTGAAAGATGATATAATTATCATTACAATCCCTAAGACAAAAACGAATATAAGTCGTTCTTTCGTCATAACGAAAGAAGAATGGGTGGCCACTATCCAGAAGTACTTACAGATAAGATTAAAAATCACAAAAGTCCCTGATCGTTTCTTTCTAAAATATCAAAATGGGAAGTGTTGTGTTGTGCCTATTGGCATAAATAATTTTGGGAGCATCCCTTCCAAAATTGCCACATTTCTCAAATTACCCAATCCTCGTCAATACACTGGGCACTGTTTTAGACGAAGTGCTGCAACTTTGCTTGCAAACAGAGGAGGAGATCTTCTAACTTTGAAGAGATTTGGTGGCTGGAAGAGTGGGACAGTGGCAGAAGGCTATGTTGCTGATTCTTTAAAGAGGCAAATTGATGTGGCCCATATGATGACTGAGGCTGGGCCTTCTGCTGCAAAAAGACCCACGTCTGAAATAAACCCTTGTTCTTCCAAAATTCCTGCAGAAAATTCTAGTGTTGAAATTGAACACATTGAACACCATGTAGGGGCTGTGCATGAACACACAACTACCACAACGGAGGTAAAACAGTTAATGCCTGGACTATTTTCAGACGTACAAAACTGTACAATTAATGTTAATATTTATAACAGCTGTAATATAAATAAGTAAAATAAATCTTATTGTATGTTTGACACATCACTTATAAACATCAACTTATGAAGCATTTTTTGTAAAAATGAAAATTTTATTTTATATTAAACTTCGTTACAGACAGGAATCGGTAGGTAGGTAGGTACAAGTTGATACATATGCGGAAAATTCTTCACGAATCAAAGCCATTATTACTGCTTTCAGTGCTTTCTCTTGATTGATACTCATTGGGAATTAGGGCTTGTTAGGAAAGATGAAGTAAGGAATGTATTAGAAAAGGAATGACTATAATATACGAATACCTACCTTTGGGTTTTTCATTAAAATTTCACAATGTTGAATGATTATTGCTTGTTTACTTTCGTTTACTTCCATGCATCCACGTCAATACCAGTCAATACGCCATTGACCTTCGATGTGTCAAACAAAATGTCATATGTCATTCTACTATCGGTGTCGGTACTGTCGGTACCTAACTAGTAACATGTCATTGAAACAGCACGAGATGGCGGCGCTGTTCTACTTCAAAGGAATGTTAATATAAAGTTATTTTAATCATACAACCACGACCTTCTAGATTTCACGCTACGAGCAAATAGAAACAGGAGAGAACATTGCATTATATTCCACGCGACGGAACTGCTAGAAAAAGTGGTTTATAAGAGTGAGTGAGAGAGGGTACGAGTGAGTGAGAGAGGGTACCGGCACCCGATGAATATCGATCGATTGTATACGTCAACAACCCCGACCTGACACGGACAATATCGAACGTCGTACGTCAACAACCCCGACCTGCTCAACGTGGTTTATATAATGGCCGACTTCCGTCGCGTCGGTTCCTTACCCCCGACCATTGAAATGTTCTCTCCTGTTTCTATTTGCTCGTAGATTTCACGAGACGAAGTCTCTTATCCGGCCTGCGCACTCCATTAGTTCAAGTGTTTCTCCGCTGGCGCCACCAAACACGAAAATGCGGAAACGGATATATAACACGTAAACGCCAATTTCAAACTACGCTAACTTCGCGCGCTTTTATACTTTTTGTCGATTTTGCGCGTATCGTCAATAAATTATATTTTCCTAATCTTTTAAGGCAGTTTTCTTTATTTTTTAATATAATTACGTTATTTCCTTATTTGCTTAAATTTTCGTAGTTTTGTTGCTGTTTTTTCGTTCACTTTAGTAATGGCAAACACTAGCAGAAAAAAAGTGTAACTGCCGCAATGCAATGTGTAATAGTACTGATCCTACAATATCATTTCATGAATTTCCTTCAAATTATACCTACCTTACGAGAAAAATGGTTTCAAATCTTACGTTGGGGTTATGGACACCAACACTCAACAGCAAAATAATATATACTTCTTTATTTCGACAGATCAACAATTACAAATACCTGAAAGAGTCAATTTCTACATCGAACTTCCTAAAAATATAACAGAATTAATAAAAGAACTCCAAACTTTATCTATGCATCTCGATTGCGAATTCTTTCAGCATCTGTAGCCCTTCTGGCAGGATACATTGCAAAGAAACTGAAGAAAGGATTAAATGCCAATAGCCTATTAGATTCTCTGTTAGCTGCCTCGTGTTCAAATTCACTGATAGGATTTGTAAATCTTCAAAACAGAGGTGCCCTAAAATACTCCACTAGAAGATTTACACTTTTAATCAACCAAATAATCGAACTTGTAATACATATTGTAGAACATTTACCTGGAGAATGTAATCCGTCTAATATTCTAACATCACTAGGTATTTCTGACTCCAATTGCTTTTTCACAGTTTTGGTTTGCCACGACCACAAGCAGGAACTTAGTAATATAATTCTTTAGAAATTGCTAAAACCTTGTTTGGCAAACAGAAACATTGCAAAAACGTGAACAGATAATGTACTTACTGCTCACTATCTCTATATCCTAAATCCAGCTCACGGGCAGTTATAAAATTGTAATTTCAATAATGTCATTGAACTTGTAAATTAATTTTAATAACATAATTAATTTAATTATATAAATTTATTTAATTAATTCGCAAAATATTTACGTAAACATGCAATGCTTGACATTTGTAAGGGTTATCTAACCTATATATCTTCAAGTGACAAATAAACATCAGCGTGTCAGCTAGCGCCAAAACGGCGAAATTTTGCGTTTTCTCAGAAACAAAGTTTATATGGGAAATTGTAAAAGTGCCCAGGCCGGATAAGAGACTTCGTCTCGTGAAATCTAGAAGGTCGTGCATACAACAATTGAAAAGTTGTGTAAATGCCGTTTCAATAAACATGTTTTTGTTGTGCAAAGGGATTTTTTTAATAAACGTATCTGAAGGATGAAAAATTACATCAATTTTTACAGCACGCCGTGTCCGAAAAACTCCAGTGACTTTAAACATCATGTTCCCATAGATGTCAATGATACGTTAATTTGACATTTACAGGTTAGGAGGCCAAAAAGTCTTTATTCTTCAATATCAAACCGCTTATATAGGTAGGAGGTCTTGTATATTTCATGTGTAGCACAGTCACAGATAATCATTGTATCCACTGTATTATGTAAACACTAAACATGCCAGCTCAAACAGTTACTAAAGGCTGAAAAACTAGCAAATACATCAGAACGCTACTGTCCAATCTAACAGTATTTTATTTCGCTTACGAAAGATTGCAGAAGTTTATTTATGAATGAAGTTATTTCAAATATTAAAGTTTCACAAATTTAGAAATCAAGGAAATTAAATATGATTAAATATGAATAAAATTAGATATGATATCAACAATGTAATTTATATTGACAAAATTGTAAAAACAATGTCATTAAAATGTCATTACGTGAAAGCTAAATTACCACACTACTAGAAAAACTAGACAAGGCTCTAATTATATAATTAATAGTTTGTCAAATTAGAGAAAACCTAGGTAATTAACTTCACAGAAAGCATGTCATTTAGGCATACAGCGCTATTAAATTAAATTGCGATATGTGCAATTTACCTTATATTGCATTTGAAAATAATCAAGTAAACGCATTGTGAACACATAAGCAACCAATTATACAGCACTCTCTTTTATACGATTTACATATATTACATAGTAAATAAATAGCACTGTATATAAAATCCAGATGTGAACAAGCTCAGAAAATGTTTAAGTCTTTTGTCGTGGGCCTGTCGGCCTATAGTGTTTATTTGTACTATAACGGTTGGGGGTTTTACCAGAAGTTATATTTAATGTTGGAGTAAATAAAATACGTGTTCATTCAAGATATATTTTATTACTTGTTGTTTATTCTGGTTGCTATGGCAATCACTTCGCATTCAATGCCTTCTTGAGGTAATATGTATGTAATGACTGATTTTATGAATGAATATCATTACATGACACCCCGGGTAAAAAAAAGCTGAACATGTACCAAAAGAAATGAGCCAAAAGTCAAAAGGGCATTTAATGCATTCCTCAACAAAAAATAATAGCATACATTAATGTCGTACTTGTATGTATCGGCATGTTTAATGCATACTAGCTATAAAAAAATTGAGGTCGTTTGCATCTTTTCAATAAATTCTTTACATGCTATGACAATAAAACTTATACTAGGAATAGTAATGCTAATTAAAGAATTGAAAGTCCTTATTTTTAAAGGTAAAAAAAAGTATTGCTGAAGGCGGAGTAATATGACAAACTTAACCTAAGTAAAACAAACTTGGCAAATATACAATTGAGCACTTGAATTAAAATTGAATAATTAAATTGAACATATAACACTAATTTTCAGCATTAGGTGCACTTCATCTCTTGAAGGTATTCATTCTTTCTAGAATGAAAAGAGAATGCGAATGAAAATTTTATTCATCTAAAATAAGCTGGCTGTCTGTCTATTGATACGGGTTGATCTAGTCCATCTAGCATAAAATACTGTGCAGTTCTGTTTATCACTTTATAGGGACCGACATAGGTGTCTTTAATGTTTAAGTCATGTGTATCATTTCTAACATAAAGATGTGTACAATTATGTAATTCTTTGGGAACGAAAGAATTTGATTTATATGTCCTTGTGAAAAAAAAATTCTGATTGTGCATACGATATTTCATTTGACGAAGAAATTGAGGTATGCGGAAATCTTCATCGGGTTTTTTTTCTTCAAAGAAATCTCCGGGTAAACGAAGTGCAGTTCCGTACAACATTTCTGCAGGTGAAACATCTAATTCGGATTTTATCGTAGCTCGTAGACTAAGTAAAACCCATGGTATGTTCTTTAACCAAGAAGATATACCACTGGTGCATATGGCCTGTTTGAGTGTACGATTGAATCTCTCAATTATCCCTTGGCTTATGGGATGATACGCGGTGCAAGTAATGTGTTTTATCCCTAAGGTATTTGTAAAATGCTTCCATAAATGAGAATGGAATATTTGAGCATTGTCTGTTGTTATATAATGGGGGATTCCAAAGCGTGTTATCCATGTGTTGATGAAAGAATTTATTACTGTAGTTGCCGTAGCATCCCTTAAAGGAATAGCTTCTATCCATCTGCTGAAGCGATCTATTATGGTCAATAAGTACTTATAACCTTCTGAAGGAGGCAAATGTACTAGATCAAGGTGAATTTTTTGGAAACGTTGATCTGGTTCTATAATTGGTTGTAGAGGAGCTTTCGTGTGACGAATCACTTTGTGGCGTTGGCAATCAGTGCAGGAAATAACCCATTTTTTTATATCTTGGTTCATAGAAGACAATAGATAACGTTGGGAAATCATTTTTCTTGAAGCTCTGATACCAGGATGCGCTATATTATGTAGTTGTTGAAACAACTTATAGCGAAATTGTTGAGGAACGTAAGGTCTGGGATTTTTCTTGCTTACATCCGCCCAAATAGATGATTGACCGGGATTTTGAATTTGAACCAAATTGAAATTATTGCACCCTCGGAGATGTTGCAGTTCTTTGTCCGTTTGTTAGGCACGAGAAATTTCCTCGTAATTAATTGAAGAATCGGGCATATGAATAAGTTGCACTCTTGTTAATGCGTCAGCGGGAATATTTTGTTGTCTTTGAATATGTCTAATGTCACTAGTATAATGAGAAATATATTCAAGTTGACGAGATTCGCGTGGCAAGTATGCATCACTATTGTTCTTTATTGCCGTACATAAAGGTTTATGGTCAGTATATATATGAAAGTTTCTACACTCAACATAATAACGGAATTTTTTTAGCGAAAAGTAAATTGCTAAAAGTTCGCGTGAAAAAACACTGTATTTTTGTTCCGTAGGGGTTAGTTTACGTGAACAAAATGCTAATGGTTTCCACATGCCATTATCCAGTAGCTGGAGTACTCCTGCAATTGTGGTAGATGAACTATCAACTGTAATACTAATTGGTGCGTCGAGTTTAGGATGTGTTAGTAGTGTAGCATTGATTAAAGCATTTTTAGCATTGTTAAAAGCTTGTACTTGATTGCTATTTAATACGATAGGGTTTTGAGAGGCTTTGCCTGGTATAACAAGATTATTTAGTGGTGCTAATATTTCAGCACAATTTGAAATGAATTTATGATAATACGAAACAAGGCCAATAAAATTGCTAAGGTTCTTTTGATTAGTAGGCAATGGAAATTCTGCAATTGCTTCAACTTTTGTAGTTTGTGGTTTAATTCCGCTAATATTTACAGTGTGTCCCAAAAAGACAATTTCTGAGACACCAAATTTACATTTATCCTCATTTACTAGAAGCCCATTTTGTCTCTCAATCGTGAAAAGACCTGTTGCAGATGGTCAAGATGTTGTTGAGCATCTTTACTGAATATTAAAATATCGTCTACGTAAAAAAATATAAAAGATAGGCCTGATAATATTGTATCCATGAATCGGCTCCACGAGCTTGCTGCATTTCTTAAACCAAAACACATCCTTTTGAATTGGAAGAGGCCTAGCGGTGTGGTAATTGCTGTTTTGTGTACATCATCAGGGTGAATGGGGATTGCATAGTACGCCTTCTTCAGATCTATTTTGGAGAAAATGGTAGCGCCTTCTATTTTCCGGGTGAAGTCACTTAAGAAGGGTGTTGGATATCTGTCAGGAACTGTAATTGAATTCAACCGCCTATAATCTCCGACCATTCGATAAAATTCCGCTGATGGTGTGTTCTTTTTATTTGGCACCAGGTGGATTGGTGTGGACCTACTAATTGACCAATAGTGAATTGACTGCAAATGTGTTACGTCACATTTTATATTGATAGCCTTGAATATTTCCTAACAAATTTGTCTTGAATAGTTATTTACGTTAGAAGTCCTGGAAATGGAATTTTACAGTCGAGTAAGATGTTACGAACAAGGCGACGAAGGAGCTGAGTCCGGAACATCGACGCGAGACTGTAAGAACATTTTCAGGACGTATGACGTAGTGCGTTTTATTTCATACTACAATTATTAGATTATGGGTTTAATTTAAAAATATATGTATAAAATAAATTTCCGAATTTAAAATATGGACATCTATGAACAACGAACATCTATGGCAACTATTAGTCGAATTCAAAACATAGAACGAGTGTCAACAGTAACTGAATACTAAAGCATTGTTGAGTTGATTTATTTTGAGTCAGGTAAAAAATTTTACAGTCATGCTAGACCGTAAAATCGCATTTTCCGGTCTGTAATCGATACCGTAAACATGGATAATACGATACAGGATGAAATAAAAAATTTACAGTTTCTATGGTATCCTCAATAGAACTTTCAGAGTGAAAAGAGTTGAAATACCGAACCAGCAAATATACTTATCACCCATGTTATAAACAATACTACTTTAACCTAACATGCATCGACTGTCAGTTATCAAGGTCATATTTGTTTGCAAATATTTGAAGCTATATACCAACATAAGATGTGACGCCATTACTTTTGCTTTTGGAACCCTTATAGAACCTAAAGGAATCCTGGAACCAGAACCGGAACCTTAATGTTTACAAAATTAAAATTGCAACCGGAACCGAAACCCTTATTTTGAATTTCCAAGAACCGGAACTGGAACCGGAACTTATATTTGTAAAGGGTTCCAGTCCCTGGTTTATCCACGTGTATCATACAAAATCCTATCTTAAGATTGCCTCATTATGTAATTCACCTGAGGTAATATTGGCTTACAACAGTTCGAAAACAATATTGCGTCAATATTGGCAAAATATTGTAATAACAATGAAACTGAATCAATATGATGCCAATATGAAAACAACGTTTAGCCAATACCATGTGCTACTTGGGTAGTGCGGTTTGATACCTAGATAATATAATTCCGGGCTGGTACATAAGCTCTGGTGATGTATGTATAATTCGCAGACGTGCTGCCTCTAGTTGAGTAGAGCCAAAAGCTTAAAACAGCTAGAGTCACTGCATCTAGTTACCTAGGCCAGCTGGTCGGCCAGAGTACCGCAAACCGCCGCCATATTGGGGCAAACGAAGCACGAAATTGTTCATTATTTGTTCTGTATTGAATTTAATAAAATCCACGTTTACTTTAAAAGGTTTTTCTTAGTCTGAAAGAGCAAACCTCTAATATGTGAAACACGTAAAACGTGGTTTTAATTTGTCCATTATTAAAAATCACAATTTTCTGCCCCAATATGGCGGCGGTTTGCGATACTCTGATGGCCTCAGAAAGCTATAAGTACCTAATTTTATTCAATTATAATAAAAATTTGATGAAATTATTTATTTATCAATTAGCCCCTTATGGAAAATATAATAATTTGTTAATAACAATTAAACAGGGCATTAGCGGACTAAATCCAACATTTATTAGACTTTGAAATATAGTCGATAACCTACAGTTAAAAAAGAAAATCGGTGCCCAAAAGGCGAATTCGGAGGAATTTTTCTCTAGGAAACCGATTATAAGTTGAAGTTTGTAACACTGTTTTGAACAAAAACAGTGTTGCAATAGGAAAATATGTATTATTATTAAGTGCATAGGAGGTAGAACTTTTTCTCCTGAGTGAGATTTATTATATTTTGTAGTTGATTTATTTTTTGTTGCCAAAAACATAAATGTTTAATAGTTTACTGTTAAATATTTATATTTTGTACCAAACCGTCAATAAAACAAATTTGAATGTCCCGCCTACATTTGGGCTACGCCGATTGTTTTCCGGTAGTGGTAGGGGCAGCGTAGTAACGTCACTTCGAGTTTTGCGATCGTTAACATTTCCGCGTCGGTTTTGATAGTAGGAAGAAGGGTTCGTGTCTGTATTTGTTGGTATGTATCTTTTTCTTATTCTGCATTTACCGCCATAATCTAAATAAATTGTATTAATCTATGCATTCGAATAGATCAATCAACAACTATTAAACATAATTCACGAGTTATTTTTCTACTGTTTTATCTACGTAAATATTTATAGTTCGGCATTATCGGTTTTGATGATGACGCCACCCTATCAGCCGGACATTTTGAATTTTGAAGAATTCAATTTATCACTTTTTACAGGTTGGATTTGTTTAACGCCATATTCAAATGGCGGAATATAATTCGTACGAATCGGGACCTGGTGGTTATGCAACGTATTCTCAACCACCACCCCCATTAAATAATGCTCAAGGGGGAGGCTATGGTGCTCCTCCGTCCGGCGGGAATTATGGTAATCAAGGGGATGTAGGCGGTGGAGGATCATGGAATCAAAACAGAAACAGTGGAGGTGGCGGCGGCGGCGGTTATGGAAATTCAGGTAAGCCCGAAAAAATGTGCTTGGGTATTTTATATATTATTGACATATCTAGGCATAGTCGCAGAAGTATAAAATGCTGTTGTGACTTCTCATTATGTCATAAAGTGTATTGGATATTTGATAGACCCTTTGTTTTTATTGTAAATGGAGGGATTGAACCTTATCCGAACAGAGATATAGAAATAAAAATTTTAGTCAACGATGTCAAAAATTCATGTAAAAAATGCTGATAAAATAGGAAGCCATGCACTGGCAATTCCAGAGGTCTGGACTTTTAGTTTTTTTTACTGAATCTTGGTATTTGATCAAAAACCTAAAATTGAAATAATTTGTTATTGTATGTTGCATGTTCGAATGTTTTTTCAGGCGGTGGAGGTAGCTATGGAGGCCAAAGTGGTGGCAGTAACTACAACACTGGAGGAGGCAGTGGCGGTGGATATGGCGGCAGTAGTTACGGTGGAAGTAGTGGAGGAAGTGACTATGGCGGCGGTGGTGGAGGTAACGGCTATGGTGGTAGCTATGGTAGTGGTGGTGGCGGCGGAGGAGGTTATGGAGGTAAATTTATCTAATAACTTCTTATTCATCTTAAATAATATTGTTTCGTTTATAGGTGGAAGTAGAGGAGGCAACTACAATAGAGGAGGTGATGACCGTAAAGGAGGAGGAGGGCCAAGAGGAAGTTTTGGGTAAGTTACTCTTGTGGACAATTACCATTTCTGAGTTACCTCTTGCTAAAGAAAAACAATCATATATATACATATATAGTATCTTGATCCATCTTGTAATCGTAAAAATCCAGAGAAATGCAGCAAATGCATAGGTTTTGTCCAACCTTGGTAAAAGCGTATAGTAGTAGCATTGGTGACCGAGAAACTTTCAACTGGTAAAAATTTACCGATAAGTTTTTCCCAATTAAAAAATTAAAAGTAAGAAAAGATAATCCTGGATAAAATAATGGTGAGCATCAATCCATCCATTGCGAATTAAAAGTAGTAATTTGCTTATGATTAATGAAATAGCCTTCAATTGTTTTTTATCTTTCTTTTTTGTTTCAAAATTACACTTGTAGTTTTTTGCAATTTAAAAAAATTATTGCAAGCAAATTTCAAACTGTGCTTGATTGGTATGCAACGATGTGCTTGCAATTGTTTTTCATTAGAGTTATTCATTTGTTTTTAACTACATCATGCAAATCAAACAAGCAAAGTGATTGAAAAGATTTTGATTTTGCCAATTATTAAATTTTATTTATTTTTTTTTGTAATTGTTCTTTTGTTTTGTCACATAGAATTTTTAAGTGTATTACGTATTCTTGTTAACTTGGTTTTTAAACATTGTTTAATGTATAATGTCATGGTTTCTCAGCAGGTTTATTATATTATGACATGACTTTTGTGGGTTTTCTCAACGATATTAAGAAAAAAACTAGGTAGGGGTAATTAATGTCAACGTCAAAAATAAGGTTATGTTAACTATTTGGGGGAAGAAATATTGTTTTACAAGTGCCTACACTTATGGTATTTTGTGGTAGCTGACCAGCTCGGCAAAATATGGTTTTAAGGTCATCATCTAGAAAATGGCACTGGCAAAAAGTTAAAAGTATAAACTGTTAGTACTATATGGTTAAAAAGAACAAAAGGCACAATTCTCGTCTTCTTTTTTTAAAAAAAAAATGACAAGTATTTTGCCTGGTGTAATAATAAGGTATTATTAAAAAGGGGGTAAAAAATGGTTTTTTGACAATATATTGACTTGACGAGACTTGGACTTGTGACAATGACGATTTCAGAAGAAGAACTTTGACTTTGGTATGAAAATGGCTACAGTGTTTCTCACCCCCCCTTGGTGTCTGCAACAACTGATCGTATACTTCTGTTTTAGCGGTGGGAACAGAGGTGGTTTTAACAAAGGTAAAAGCACCAGATGGATCATCTGGTGCCATTTTATATGGTTTTATTGTTCTATGGTTTATGAAAGAGCTGGAATATGGTTTTTCTTATTTTTGTAACTAGGTAAAGGTTTTGGTTTTTAAACAATTGCAGCAACAAGAATTTTTTGCTTGCTGTATTGGAAAGATTCAAATGATTTCATGGTAACTATAAAGGCATGTAGGGTTAGGCTTTTATTTTTTTCCATTGTTGAGAGGTAAGTAAGTTTATTATGACGCCTTAATAGATGTTACTATTTTTATTCATTCAAAGGCATAATCATATGATATTCATGAATTTTGATTATTTGTTCCTTGAATTAACATTTAAGGTTCAATTTAGGATGGGTTAGGATAGTGTCGCGTAACAAGAAACAAATAATCAAAGCTCTAACACACACCTGAAGACAGCTCTTTCATGTATTTTCTCCGAACTTTAGGATACTCATTCTCAGGCAAAATTAATTGTTTTTAATAATTCTTTTAATGATAACGTAAAGGTTTTTTTCACTTACGATGGGTCATAATATTAATGCACGACTTTTGTTTTTTTATCAAGTAAATAAATAAATGGTTTGGTACAATAAAAATGAATCATTATCTCAAAAGGATCTGGTGTTTGCAGTAATGAGACGACTCGTCTTTTAAACATTTGTTGCTAATTGTCAATTTTGTCAAAGCATGCAAATTTCCAATGAAAAATACATAAGACATTGGAAAACATCAAAGATCAAGTTTTATTTTTACAATCTTTTTTCTAAGACAATGCTATATGTAGGGCTTTAAAACATAAACAGAGTTAGCTGCGGTTATTAATTAGTGTTATTAGTAATAGTGAAATGAATCGTTGGCGGATTTCAGCAGATTTCCAATTTGTATTATAGGCACCGGCTCGGGAGAAATGATTGTCCAGCAAGATACCATCTTTGTGTCGGGAATGGATCCAGATGTGTCTGAAGAAGATATTGCTTCATACTTTGGTTCAATTGGAGTAATCAAGGTGGGTAATCGAGATATTATAAAGATAGTAAAATGCGAATTGCACTCTGTGCTTGGATTTTTCTATATCCAAGGTCAATTTAGATATTCGCTATATAATAGAACAGATACCTATTTACTAGTAGCGTCTTTATAGCTGGTTGCTGGTTTATCATATCTGTAACAATGATACAATTAATTAAAAAAGAAATACATATGCCAATTTTTACAATTCTGTTTATAAAATTCTTACTAGTGATGGTACCGAAGTGGCTTTTGGTTGAATCACTGAATATTCGGCCGAAGCACAATAGAAATTTGAGTTTTGTTTAGTTTTATTGAAAACCAAATTATGTCACAAAAAATCATTGGTGTCCAAAAAATAAGTTTCCTACTATGCATTTTGCTATAATGAAATAGTACAAAATATAACTGAACAAAATTAATAAAAAATACAGTATCGGATTATAAAATACACGATGTCATGAACTTAATTAAATAACGTTTATTAGAAACTACAACGTAATATAATAGCATTAAGGGCTCTTTCGAATGTTTGCGAAGCATTATCCTACATGCCATTTTTTTGTTAGAGGTATAATCACAAAAATTAATTAATCATTGAGCAGTGGCGCCTCGCCATTATAACTCATTTCCCCTCTTTGTCAATGCGTAAAATTTCAGATTTTAAAACATGTTTACATTCGTAAATAAATTAATATTGTTGTTAACCAATTAATAATAGTATATTAAAGAACAAGTTTTATACTACATGATTTATTGCATGAATGCTAGTTTAAAAACGACCACGTAGCGGGAGTTTTTTAAAGCATGAGTGCTGCAATCAATGTCTTATAAAACGAGTTCTTTATACTATTTTTTGTACTTTGCACCTCTTTTTTACAAATTTTATCCGTTTTAAAATAAAAATTCGCACTTTTAAAATTTGGGGAATTTTATCGTGGTTGGTACCAACAATCGATAAATGTCAAATTTTGACATTTGAAAATTCAAATTTTAATTTAACAATGATTTCAATGACATTTCATTTGTCATGGTTCATGACTGACAACCTCGAAAAACTAAATTACACTAGTTCTAATTTGAAACTCAAATGAGCTAGTTCAGCACTACTTTCGGTTCTGAATGAGCCTTGATATAAACGCAAAGTACAAAAATGAATGTACAGTTACGATCATTCGATAAGGAACGATGAAAAAATAATTCGACATGATTTATGAACTGAGCAATTATAAAATTCAAAATCGAAATGCTCTTAAATAGCATATAATAATCTTACATTTACATTGTACAAAAACTGGAAAAATCTGTGTTTATGATTTCTTTCATCGTTCTGTAGAGAATGATCGCAACTGTGCAGTAATTACTAATTGTAAAAAAATCATCAAAAAGTAATAATAAATAAATTAATTTAAAAAAAAACAAACAAAAAAGGATGATAAATGACAGTCATTAAATAAGTAAATAACTTCAACAGAGCGTGGCTTCGTGTATGAATGACTGGATCTCAGACTAGAGAACCACGGTTCAAATCCCATGCAGTTTGTATAATTTTTTTTAATAAAAATTGAATAATATTTCATGAACCTTGTTTTTTAATAATTTATAAAACAGAATAACTTACAATTAAATACTAATATGATAATGCTTAATCAGTTAGTTTTATTTTAAATTAACATAAATGTTATACATATATTTATTATGTAGCTTAAACAATGACTATAAAATTAAGGGATAATTGTATGTAATTATTTTTGTTTATAAAGTAAACATTCCTTAAAAATACAAACTAAAAAGAGTAATAATTGACCTTCATTAAGAAGTAAGCAATGTCAACAGACATTTACATGTATTCTGTAACCACTGGTTCATATCAATTGTTAAGTATAACAATAATTGTTATGAACCCGATTGCTACGAAATCTTAACAATTCCTGCAATATTTGGTATTCTGTAACTGCATTTGTTATGATCCAATTGAAATGAATCACAACAACTGAAATGCAAACTAATTATGAACTATATTACCAACTGTGCATGCGCGTTCGAGCAGTGACATTTGCATTTGACAGTTTCGAATAGTTAGACGCGCCAATTTGAAACATGGAGAAGAATACCCGACACACCGAAAAGCAATTTTATGTAATGTTGGAGTTTATGTCCACCAAAGAAATATTGCTTACGGAAAGATTGTGCCCGGGAAAAGGTCCTGAATGTTTACAAAAACTGTGGAAAGAGCTTACTAGTATACTAAATTGTTGCAAATGGACCAGCAAGAGCAACAACTGGTGATGACTGGATGAACGTTAAAAAATTACTGTGTGTGTCGCAAGTCGCAACAGTGTTTTCTTTCTAAAGTAATAAACAATATTACCTACAGTTTTATAACGTAAATAATAGTAAGAAAGAAATCCTATTATTATCCATACTTAAATTTTGCAAAATCGTGTGAAAGAACTCCAATGGATATAAAAATATAATGCAATTTCTTGGGAATCTGAGGTCACAATCAGTTCTTTAGGTCGTAAGTTGAATAAGTGATTTGTTTTTATCTAAAACATTGACTTTGAAATATACATGCCTAAGTATTACTATGCATTAATAAATTGGGGGCAAAAACTCATTTACCGAATTTATAATCTAGAGAAAATGTTGCTTAGCAACAATTTCTAAAAATACACATATCAAGCGACGACAGCAAATAATACTTCCAAGATATTAAAATTAAACTTAAAGATAAATAATACTTCAACACTTCATTTAAAAAAAACTACATCAACATTTTCACAGTTTATTTATAATAATTTACAAAATGTATATAAATGCAACACTAGAAACAGAGCTCGAACCTTAAGGGTGGAACTTGCCATTTTTCTTAGAACTACCAATTCCGTCAACATATCAGCAGAAGTGATTACTGCAACAGACGTTACAATTTAAAAGATGTTTTGGAAGGTAATGAAATCATACTTGTACAATCTCCCACGATGAAAGTCAAAGTAGAGGATGTTCAAGTAACCAGTTAGACTTTTTAGGTTACTAAAAGATCCAGGGATGTAAACGGTGACACTGAAGCACTTTCCAAGCGACGAAGAACCATTCGTCGTATTGCTGCACTACTCTCTGCTGCAAAGAGGACTACAACTGCATGTGCAAGAATACTACTGCCATAAAGAGATCATATAGAGATTAGAGGGCTGCTGTTATTGATGCTGTACAATTTGCTACAATTTCTAAAGAATAATAATAGGAAATAATGTACTAACAGTTTCGATACTTTATCACATAAAATAAATATTTACCTCGTTCTATAAGAAGTGATTTATATGTTATTTCTTATTTGTCTTCTACAATCAACATCATGTGATTAATCATTCCTTGCTACCTCGGATGCATCTGACAAAGTTCAGGCAAAGAGAAAGGGCCATTACTATCCCATACTTGCCTTGCGATATACAAATACGATTTCTGTATAGAATGTTAGGTTAAGTTTTTATACTATACTATTTTTTTTTTTTACCGTTCATTTGCTGCTTCCACTTCTTCTACTCTACCTAGGAACACGTTTCCTTCCAAATCCATTATTATTGTAATAAGAATCAACGGTAATCATTAAAAAATTTACTTAAGTTTAGTAGCAATACTACTAATAACAACAAACAGTTCCGTTGCCGCAACCTACGAAGTCGAAATGCACTGAACGTTTTTAGAAGAGGAAAATTATTTCTTCGACAACAATTGCTAGGGCGTTTATTTTAAAATTACTTATATTTTAAATAATTTCCAAGTATTTTCGTTCATATACGATACGTTTTAAAAGTAAAAACTAACATGAAAATCTCGAAGTGGTGAATTGTTATTCATAACAATTGTTACCCAACAATTGATATAGATTTCAATAAATTGTTAAGCCATATCAATTACTTGAACAAAATAAATCCTTACAGAATACCGTTTTTGACACATGAATTGTTATGCTTGTTGCATAACAAGCGTAACAATCTCAACAATTTGCTTAGCCTTGTGGAGAGGGTCTCTGTATTTTCGTCTAGAAAGCCATGGTTCAAATCCCATGCAATTCGTTGTAATTTTTTTAAATAAATATTGAATATATTTCATAAACAATATTTTTTAAATTATAATATTTATAAAAAAGAATAACTACATAAAATTATCCTTTAATTTTACAAGTCATTTATTTTAAACTACGTAATTTATGTTAATTAAAAATAAAACTAATTGTTTAAACAATATCATATTAGTATTGAATTGTAAGTTATTCTGAGGGCCCAGCCATTCATTCACAGAGCCATGCTCTACTGACGTCTGCTTATTTTGTGACTTGTCATTTATCGTCCTTTGTTGTTTGTTTCTTTTTTAAAATTTATTTATTATTACTTTTTGATGATTTTTTACAATTACTAATAGGGTTGTTTCACAATTTTGAACCTTACGTTTGTATATTCTACAGAACTAGTAATAACTCTACCTTTTTTTTTTCAAAATTTTTATCGCAGCCGTTAGCGAGATATTCAATTTTACATTTTTCTGTCCTTTTCTAGTACAACAACGTTATAGTCCTTGCATACGCTGGATTTAACCCATTTCCACCCAATGTTGCGTTAACGCAACACTACAGACGAAATTTTTTAGTATGTTGTGTCTAATTTATATCTGTTTTTATAACTTCTGTGTGATTTTATAGTGTGAAACTAAATGTAGCATATTTTTTTTCTATTTAAATTCGGCTTTTATTTTATCAAAATTACAGCCTGAATTTATTTAATTTTGAATACTATTACATGGGTGACAGAAACGTCGTTACAAAAATTACTCTTACAAATAAAAATTTTAATTTTTATCTAGAATGGCTCTGGAAACATCAAAAAATGTTACTGTTGATATAAAAAGTCAAAAACTTATATAGTTTCGAAAATATGTGATTATAAATTAGAGCGTCGCATAAACGCAACATTGGCTTGTTACGGTATACAAATGTACATACTGTACATAGTGAAACTTTATGTTTGTGTTCACATCACAATTGTAACTATGGACGATTTATTTAAGGGGTTGGCGTCGTCGCTAAGTTTGGCAAAGTGTCCACCGCTTGCGGTCGGCAAAGAGTCCACGGTTGACGGTGTCTACCGTTTGCGGCCGTCGTAATGTTCACGGTCGGCAAAGTGTCCACTGCTTGCGGTTGGCAAAGTGTCCACAGGATGCGGTCGGCGCGCGGCGTACTTTCCACGGTCAGCTAAGTGTCCACAGCTTTCGCTCGGCATAGTGTCTACGTCGGGAAAGTGTCCAGTAGCAAAATTTATTTGAAGGGTCGGCTTAGTATCGTCGGTCGGCAAAGTGTTCAAAACCACCAGTTAGCGTAGTATCCACGGTGGGTATTGTGTCCCCGATCGGCGTTGTGAATTGGCGTATGTGGTATCCTCCCAATGTTGCGTTTACGCAACGTTAAATTTTTTTATGTTCTAATATATTATTTAATTCTTTTTTGTATTAAACAGTTTCAGTTAATGTTAATAAAAATATCAAAACACAAAAAAAAATTAATTTGTAGTTTTTCTTTAGTAGTGGTTTTAAATGGGTTAATCGGCGTTGCATCTTGAACCGTATGATGACGTCAGCGATGTAAAAAATGACAGAAAATATTTAATCTTTAAATTCGTATTATTAAGTTATTGTAATACGTTGGATCGATTTTATGTGAATCTGTTCATTAGATATGAGTTATACTAATAAAGTACAGAAGTTATGTCAAAATTCCATGCAACGACTCGATTACTGTACAGTAGGGTGGTCCAACAAAAAAGCAAAGTCGGAAATTTTATGCTCTCACCCCCTAGGATTATTGTATAAAAAGTACCCCTATTTTTTATTTTGAAATCCGACGATGTTTAGGGGTGCCTTAAAGCCCTTAAAGTTTCCCATGTATTTTATATGAGAAAAAACACTTTTTCATAGATTTGGTATAGAATTTTAGAAAATCTATATGTTTCTCTTCAGAAACGTTCAGAGAATGACATCCAATAATTTATTTATCAAAATATTTTATATTAAAAAATATTCTTTAACGATTTTTCTGTGTTTCTTTCATTTATGGGGTGTTTTGCGGGTCTGTAAAAAATAGTTAATAAAAAAAATTTAACAAACAAATTATTGGATGTTATTCTCTGAACATTTCTGAAGAGAAGCAGAGTAGTCTGGTTGTAAAATATTGATTTTCTAGGATTCTATACCAAATCTACGAAAACGTGTTTTTTTTTCCCATATAAAATACATGGGAAACTTTAAGGGCTTTGAGGCATCCCTAAACATCGTCGGATTTCAAAATAAAAAAATAGGGCTACTTTTTTTGATATTAATTAATCAATTATTAATATTAATTCATTCACGCTCCCTGTTTGTGGTATGAAAAATCTCAATATTTCTCTAAATATATTGCTCTTCAAAAATAATGTGTGGTGGTTTGATAGGTTCTCCTCTTGCTGTCCCCTTACCGCTGCCCCCCCAGCAGATGGTTTGGGACTGTTTAAATATAGCCTTAAAAAACCATTTTAGTATTTAATTTAAGAAGATTGTGGTGGATAAAAAGTAGGTTTTCGGCATTTTCCGGAAGCAATCTAAGTTGATCGCGTGATTCGCAAAGCATTTTCGACCTCGTTCTTCAATTTATTGTTGAACTTCTAGTCTGAACAATATATGTACGTTCTGTTTGCGTCATCGTCTAATCATCAATAATGAGTTTCAGTTAAAATGCACTCAAATAAGGCGGATTGTGACAGAAAAAAATAAAAACAAAATCCGCTTCGGCCGGCCAAATATCTAATCTTTCACGCTGTTTTGGCGAAAACGGAATCTGTTAAAAATTGATCGAATACCGAAGCAAAACTAGCTTCGGTGCATCTCTAATTCTTACATTCCTAATTAGTTTTTTTTTTACATATTACAGCTGGATAAAAGAACACAAAAACCAAAAATCTGGCTCTACAAAGACAAAGCCACTGGCGCTTCAAAAGGCGAAGCTACCGTAACCTATGACGATATCAAAGCTGCCGAATCTGCCATCTCATGGTTCGACGGAAAAGAATTCAAAGGCAACAGCATAAAAGTGCAACTCGCCACTAAACGTGACAATTGGGGAAGTGCTGGCAGCGGCGGTGGCGGCAGACGCGGTGGAGGCGGTTTCGGCGGTGGTGGTGGAGGAGGCGGCAGTGGCGGCGGATACAAGGGTGGTTCTCGCGGAGGTGATAGGAGTAGCGGCGGTGGTGGTGGTAAGAAATATAAAATTATTGAAGTTGCTGAATTCTAAAATACATTTTGCAAATAGACTTTCTAGGTGGAGGTGGAGGTGGCGGAGGAGGAGGAGGAGGATTCCGTGACAGAGAGAGCCGCGAAGGTGATTGGAGATGTCCAAACTCAGAATGTGGAAACACAAATTTTGCATGGAGGAATCAGTGCAATAGGTGTAGTGCGCCAAAACCTGAAGGGGGTTCAGGAGGTGGCGGCGGCGGAGGTGGTGGTGGAGATAGACGAGGAGGTTCTTCCTTTGGTGGTCGCGATAGACGTGGGGGCAGTGGTGGTGGTGGCGGAGGCGGTTTCAGAAGTGATCGCGGAGGTGGTAGACCAATGGGAGGCGGCGGAGGTGGTCGCTCTGGTCCTCCAAGAGGAAGAGGCGGCGGATTCGGTGGCCGTGGGGGCAGCAGGTGAATGTAATGTGTTTGTAAATCTTTTTGCAATGAACACACAGCATGTGTCAGTTCTCTTCCCCCTCTCTTATTATTTTTAAATCGAACCCCATAGATCACAAAAGTCTCAGTGTATCAAAGCTGATGTCTGATTGAATATTTATTGGGGTATAATAAATGATTTCTCTATTAAACGCACAAAGTGTAATATTTAAACTTAATGTGTATCCTGTCTGGAGAAACAATTTATTTTTAAATTTAAGTTTAATGAAGTATTCCAAACCCTTTCTAATTGATATAATTTATTAACTTCTTATTTTAATTACAGAGATGGAGATGGTGGCCGTGACAGACCTAGGCCATATTAAAGAATTTTTGTATAATTAAAAACTAGTATAGTGAATCTTTTTTTAATACTTTTTATTTAAGTTAGTGAAGTTTAATTTAAAAAGTATTTTTAAGTATTTCTGACTGTATCGGACGTAGATTTAAGTGTTAACATTTATAAGTAAATAATTCCATGTTTTCTTCGTGTTCATGATAAAAAAAATTGACCATTAAAGAAAATAACCTTTTCTTAAGACTACATTAGTTTTTATAAATCCTTTAAAAATTTATATTACATCGCATCAATAGGGTAAAAGAGAATTAGTCGTTGATGTTAGTGATGGGTATTTGTGCAGTTTTGCTCTCCCAAGAGCTGTCTAACACTAACTACACACAACTAGCATTGCTGCTAAAGTGTAATAATCCTAAATTGCTTGATCAGAGTTGGCCTGATTTAAATCTGCAAATTTTTTAATACAAAACATTTTATTTAATGAAAATAGAACAAAACTAACAGTATATAGTACAGGGTGTGTTATCGATTTTGTAACATAGGGGAATAGCATGTAAAAACACAATTTCTCAGCTATTGGCTCCCCTAATTATTTTAGAGGAAAAGTCGCTGTAGCAAAGTTTTAGATTTTTTTGAGTACTGTTCAAAACACCCCTCCTTAGCATTATGTGTTGAGTAGTTTCCAAGATATAAGCGATTTCCTGGTATAGGAAATTAGCATTGTAAATGGGAAATTTGCTAATAACATTTACCACGTTAAATTAGGCAGTAGGTGTAAATACAAGATTAGGCATAGTTTCATGGAGTAAAATCACTCGTCAGCGCCCATATTCTTAAGTTTCGCATACGAGATGACTTAATTCTCTATTGCCTTCTAATATTTGATTGGCTAAGTTACATCTCATGATGTAAAACTTACGTCATCTCGTATGCGAAACTTGTTCGTATGAGTTCAAGAATACGAGCCCAGAATGTTAAAATTCCTTCCGGTGTGGAAGAAATAGATGAGAATTCTCTAATTTATTTTTATAAAATCTTATTAGCCATGACAACAGTTGGCGTGGAGCAGTGGACTGTAATGCGTTCTTTTTTATATATTCGCTGGTCAGGTCGTGGAGATGTTGCAGCAAAACTCCTGGTGCTGGTTCCGAATAGGCTACTTATTGGTTTAGCTGTAGGTCTACGTTCCACAACTATGGTGACAGTTCTTTCGGCCAATATCTTCTCAAGAGTATGTTGCAGGGTTCAATCATGAAGCTTGTCAATTTTCCATTAAATGCAGGTTTTTTAACGTTGCGGGTTTAATAATAATAGGCGGTTTTTGCAAATTATATGCGGTTTAATTGTGTAGTTTTTATAACATTTACAGATAAAATTAGTTACTTGTCAAAGATTCAAAATATGTTGACAATTACAACAAAACAACAACAATTCATATATTTTATTTCATAATTCACTTGATCCTTTTATATTTGATTGCTGCAGATCGTTTTGTACAATCACGATTAATTCGCGACTGCGGAACATGCCGCCTACCAATATGTATTGAAAAATACATATTAACTAATATGTACATGAAGTTAAGAAAAAATCAAGTAAAAGATTAATTTAATTAATTGGTAATGGTGCCAATTTTCTAACTGGTCGTTTATAAATACCATGTGCGGTTTTTAAAGTTACTACTCTTGTGATACCATCCGATCCAGGATGAGTTTTAACAACACGGGTCAAAAGCCATTTAAGAGGAGAGCAACACTCATCCTGTATCAACACCAGAGTATTTTCAGTGATTTGAGAGTTGTTATCATACCACTTAGAACGCTGCATTAATGTATGTAAATATTCGTTGTGCCATCTTTTCCAAAAATCAAAATGCATTTTTTGTAATAACTGCCAACGAGATAAACGATTAATTGGAAGCAATTATAAATTAGGATCAGGAATTACAGAAAGCGGTTCCCTAGTTAAAAAATGTCCAGGTGTCAATACATTCAAATCATTAGGATCATTACTAAGCGGGCGCGAATTTAAAATTGCTTCAATTTGTGCAAAAACAGTGCTTAACTCTTCAAATGTCAAAATCTGATCACCAACCACACGTATAAGATGTGTTTTGACACTTTTAACTCCACTCTCGTGCAAACCTCCCATATGCGGAGCAGATGGTGGATAAAAATGCCATTTTATTTTTTCCTGATCAGCCACATCTTTAAAAATTCTAATTAACTCATTGTTAGCACCAATAAAATTTGAAGCATTGTCACTATACAGAATAGAAATACGGCCTCTTTTAGCCTGTAGTCTACGAATTGCTGCTAGCAATGAGTGAAGATAAATTAGAACATATTTCTAAGTGCACAGCTTTTGTTGTGCAACATACAAATATGCTTTTAATGATTTTGCACCCCGAATCTTATTCATAGTTATTTTGAATGGTCCTGCAAAATCAACAGATACATGAGAAAAGCATTTTAATTGATTTACACGATATGCAGGTAAATTACCCATAATGGGCTGTGCACATACAGGTCGAGTCCTAAAACATTTTACACATTTTGAAATAACGTGACGAATTGCTAATTTCGCATTAAGAATCCAGTAATTCTGGAGAAGTAAAAATTGCAATGTTTGAGTACCAGGATGCAAATGTTTTTTATGAAGATCTTCAATAATCAATTGAGAAAGTCTATGATCTTTACTTAATAAAATTGGATGCTTTTGTTCATAACTTATAGAAGCATTGACAAGCCTGCCGCCTACCCTAACGATTCCTCGTTTATCAAGAAAGGGAGATAATTTTCTAAAAGTCTTTGATACAAGCTTGTTTTTTGTTAAATTGTCAATTAATTGTGGCATAGTAGTTTCTTGAGAACGTTTAATTAACAGAAGTAACGCAGATTCGAGCTCAAAATTTGTAAAAGATTCATCTGTATTTTTCTCATTTTTATTTTTAATATTATAAATAAAACGATTTACATATGATAAAATACTTTTTATCTTCTCTAACGAAGAATACCTTTCCAGCAGTTTATCTAAATCCATTAATGTGGCGAAAGTAATTTTTCGTTCTTCCTCATGAATTTCTGGCGGACAATGTATTGTATTTTTTGACCACTGATTATTTTGTTTAGTAAGCCAATCTGGCCCTACCCACCATAACTGGTGATCAACTAATTCTTGTGGAAATAAACCTCTTGACGCACAGTCAGCTGCATTGTCTGAAGTTGATACAAAATGCCAACACTCGGGAGATACTTTTTCTTGGATATGAGAAACTCTATTACAAATAAATGTTTTCCACCGATGTGGAGGAGAACTTATCGAATTCGACATGGTCGTCCGGACTCAATGACACACGCATTTTGAAAACTGTTTTTATGTAAATCTTTCCGCTGAAATCGAATCCGGAGGGCGCCCATCGATTTGGAATGACCTTGACCCTTAAAAATTCATTTTTACATAAAATTTTGAAAAATCAAAAGCGGGCTTTTTCAGTTTGTATCGTCATAACTAGTAGGATAAATATGGGTGTTCTGGAACCACCACTTTTCTCAAGGTCATATTTCAAGGCCGCGAAAAAGGTTGACAGTACTCAAGATTATGTGTGTAAGGCTGGCAGTACTCAAGGCCATTTGTTCACGTTAGAGAGAGAGCGCAAATAAATGTTGGTAACGCTCAAGGTTAAATACAATAATAATTTCTGCTTAATAAAACGATTAAAGAGAGATAAAAATCAAGAAAAGCTTAGCCGTGCTCAAGACCATTTCTAGAGAGAGAGAGCGAAAGTAAATGTTCAAAGTTAAATACAATAATAATTTCTGAAGGTTTTTTAAAAGTTAAAAACAATCTGAAGCAAGCATAATAGCTATCTTTATAACAAGTACATAATGTAGGACTTTATAGACAAGCCCAGTTTATGGCCGAGCGAGCAAGGCCTATAAAAAGGGCGAGTCTATAAGGTCGGATTATGTAAGAGTTGCATACAAAACTTTATGTTCGATTCCTAAAATTGGGTAATTATCAAAAAAAAATCAGTTTATAAATTTGACATCTATTCTTGACAGAAGAAAATTTAACATGTAATATACAGTTGTCATACTTTATTTTACTACTATATACTTTATTTTACTACTACCACTTTATTTTACGAGTACAATAATAAGCCAGTTCACTGCCGCAAAACAATACAATAAACAGTACTTTATAATGCAATCGGACATAAACAATATTATTATACGTTGTAAGATACAATAGTCTGGATAGAACTTACACTGTATAATGCAGAAACTTCATTTTTTAATCTTTTATGGTAATATAATTACATTAATATGTCAAGGTCGCAAGAGAGGACGGACATTGTCAGCTCATAATACTTAACGAAGCTCTATAAACAAATATACCTTTGTAATTCCGTCTTTTTGGTTTACCTGTTAAAATTTATAAAAACACAATTATCTTTATTACATTACAGCTCCATTGGCGGAGAAAAAATGTTCAAAGATGAACAATGAACGAAATGAATTATTAATATGTTTTTTTTCAATTCTTGTCTATGTAGACGAAAACTGCATTCATATAACGTGATGTACCCTCAAGGCCTCAGCGAGGTATCAGGCTCGTATTTAAAAGAATAAAACCTTTAAACCATTTATTTATTATTAATTATTGTTCCCTATAAAGACATGTTAACAACTAATAGTAAAACTAACTAAACCTATCGTTATTACATTACACATCCATCGGGGGAAAAAAAATTGAAAAAACAAGTTTTTTGTATTTTAATTTTAAACCTTTAAACAGATATGAAACGTCCCTATTAGTATAGTATCAGTGGTAATATTTTCTAATTCAAGATTTTCTTTTGAGTTGGTGCAGGCGAGTGTCAAGTTTGCAATATTTTTTACACATACAATGATAAAAATAACAACAATAATACAATAAATTGATGTATAATAATGAATATCATGCAATGTTTCAAAACATTGATTTGAATTTTTATTTTCTAGAGATTTAAGATATAAGCTAGATTTACATTACTGAAGTAATTACCTTTGGAACTTGAGATTACAGCATGTGCACATGCTTTACAAAAAAAGTTCGATTTTTCATATTCCTATGCCACCTAACACAAAAGATGATCGCTTATTTACCTTTTCATTAATTTAATGATTTTTGAAACATAAGAATTGTAATAGTATATTACGTTATAAGTCCGGTAAACCCAAGTTTACAGTAGCGAGTTGAAAACGTTTCGGGACGAGGCGACGAAGGAGCCGAGTCTCGAATGTTGAAACGAGCTACTGTAATGGTTTACCGGAAGTATGACGTAAGGCGTTTTATTTCATACTGCCTCACATTGTTCATTTTTTAAAAAAAGAGACGTAGGATTGTCAGTGGTTCCTGAGTGAAGGTATAGTGATATTGTTGTAAATCGTAATAACAATGGAAGACCTAGCTAAGACAATTGAGAATGCAAAAATGCAAGCTCTGGAAAAGCAGCTTATGATGCCAATCCAGCCACCAAAGGATGCTAAGTGGACACCTTTATTAAAACAATCTGTGTATTTTTTAAATAAATCCTAAAGCAAATGTGTTTATTGGATTATGTGCACATATGGGGTTTGCTCCAAGAATAAAAGTATGTGGACTAAAGAATCAGTGCATGCTGTTTGATGAAACGGAGTGGAATCAGGTACTTTCAGTCATTTGACGAAGGTTACGTACCTTTGAAACTGGGGACAAAAACGATTTCGTTTCAGCGAGTGGATAAAACGAAAATTATAAAGGTAACGGACGCAGGAGGTGATGAATTGTATTTAGCATGGGAGTCGTTAAGTGAGCTATGGCAGTTAACACCCTTACTTGCATTTCGGTTAAACCTTCTGTCTACATTGGACTTTCATAATTTCTACAGCAGTGTAATAAACGGATTTGCCTACATGCAAGGTGACTGTATTGTGAACATCAAAAACGTGCTCGAACCGTTAATGAAGCTACAAATCCGAATGTATATGGACTGTTAGAAGTAGTACATTATTTACCAGAAAAGATAGTATTAGATATTGAAGTCAATAAGAGTATTATGTAATGTGTGGAAGCGAGAAGGTAATAGGGGGGGAGCATATCAGGCTACGTAATCCATGCTTAACTTAATCAAATAAAATGTGGATGTGTTATAGTGAATACTTATAGTTATAGTCTAGCCTTGCCTACTATGTAGTAGACAAATTGACTGCATTGGAGAAATTATGCACTTAATTAGCAGCGTTGGAGCAGGATGCTGCACACGAAACTGTATGCTGCGCACGAAGCTGTATATGGAGCTAGAACATTTAGTCCAGAATACTGTCAAGAGCAACGTGCAACGATACAGAAAAAGTGTACAGCTTTGTAAAGAATACATTGCAGGCAAGAAACATTGTGATAAGTGTTTGGTTAAACAGCTCGTCGAAGCGCAGTTACAGGACTTTATACATGACATAGTGGAAGATTCATCAGAGTCGAAATTAGAAAAGGAATAAAATGGGTAGTATACAGTGTAATTTGACGAATCTAAGAACAAAGTGAAGTATATGTTAACATGGGTGTATGCTCATAGACAAGCACGAAAAGATGAATGGGAAATGATAGCAAGGGATAGGGTACGCTTTCAAAGACGAATAAGCCGAGTTGAAGAGGTAATCGCTTAATTTTGCAAGAACAGCATAGATCACGCATATATATAATAAACGTTTTATAAATAGGTTGTAACATTTAATAAAATATTTGTACTTATGATTGTATTTAAAATAGAACAGTTAAGTATGTATGTAATAAATGCTAAAACAATACCACGAACTGTGTTTTATCGATAAAACTTTAATCAGAACACTCGATTACATGAGTTTTATGTAAATAGTAGGCATTACTTAAGACACAATGGCAAAATGAATTGCAATGGTAATAGCATGATGGAGGGATAGGGTGAAGAGCGGACACCGCTTCCAATTTCACCACTGCACTGGCTGTGTAATCGAGTGTTCTGATTAAAGTTTTATCGATAAAACACAGTTCGAGGTATTGTTTTAGCATTTATTACATACATACTTAACTGTTCTATTTTAAATACAATCATAAGTACAAATATTTTATTAAATGTTACAACCTATTTATAAAACGTTTATTATATATATGCGTGATCTATGCTCTTCTTGCAAAATTAAGCGATTACCTCTTCAACTCGGCTTATTCGTCATGGAGAAGAAATCATGGACTGTAATGGACTGGAGGCTTCGTAGAACTAAAAGACCTACCTGTAATCCTCGTATACGATACCGCTCATGTACACACTGTGTACTGCAAAGGATTAGAAAAGGGTGAATACTTGAATATAATTAAAAAATTTGTTATTATTTCAGAAAATGAGAAACACATAATAATGTTTTTTTTTCTGAATACATTTCTGTATATCTTTCTGAGTACATCTCTGTATATCTTTCTGAAACTGTATTATTATATTGAAAATTCACTTTATTTCATAAAACAGCTTACGTTATTTCCTGTTGTGACATTAATGAGAATTGCTGATAAGAGCTTTCTCATGGAAGCATTTTAGACGTCTACACATTTTACAGTATCAAAAGATATGCAGAACGCAATTTTTAATGTAGGCAGTCGTTTTATAGTTCTAGTAACACAAAGACCACTTCTTGTTGCCAATACGTTTTATAGTTTTGAAGTTTTTGGTGTCAGGTGTAAGTGGTGATATCAATTTTTTCGGGTTTTTTGTGGAAATTTGAAGGTACTTTCAAACAAAGACTGTGAGAAATAATTCATCTTTTAAGGAAAACACGAAACCAAGGAAAAATCAAGGCATATAAATATAGGAAGTAACAACATACCATAATTAACAATACTTTATTGGCATCGAACAGTGCGCTTTTTCAACGGCGGCGTTCGACGTTTCTTCTGTTTTTTGGTGATGTGATTAATAAATATTGTGTGTTTCTAATTGTATTAGTGAAAAGGGCAATTAATATTAATCGTGTATAAGTGAACATGCGTATAAAAATTAAAACAACATCGTAATATCTTTCGCATCATTAAAAAGAAATTCTACACATTTCTATCGTTATCAACATCTCCATTCATTTTTATCTTGAAAGGATTAAATATTTTTTACAATTCTTATGTTTCAAAAATAATTAAAGTAATGTGAAAAGGTAAATAAGCGATCATCTTTTATGTTAGGTGGCATAGGAATATGAAAAATCGAACTTTTTTGTAAAGCTGTAATCTCAAGTTCCGAAGGTAAATACTTCAGTAATGTAAATCTAGCTTATATCTTAAATCTCTAGAAAATAAAAATTCAAATCCATGTTTTGAAACATTGCATGATATTCATTATTATACATCAATTTATTGTATTATTGTTGTTATTTTTATCATTGTATGTGTAAAAAATATTGCAAACTTGACACATCGCCTGCACCAACTCAAAAGAAAATCTTGAATTAGAAAATATTACCACTGATACTATACTAATAGGGACGTTTTGTATCTGTTTAAAGGTTTAAAATTAAAACACAAAAAATTTGTTTTTCAGTTTTTTTCTCCGCCGATAGATGTGTAATGTAATAACGATAGGTTTAGTTAGTTTTACTATTACTTGTTAACATGTCTTTATAGGGAACAATAATTAATAATAAATAAATGCTTTAAAGGTTTTATTCTTTCATTCTTTTAAATACGAGCCTGATACCTCGCTGAGGCTTTGAGGGTACATCACGTTATATGAATGCAGTTTTCGTCTACATAGACAAGAATTGAAAAAAAACATATTAATAATTCATTTCGTTCATTGTTCATCTTTGAACATTTTTTTTCCGCCAATGGAGCTGTAATGTAATAAAGATAATCGTATTTTTATAAATTTTAACAGGTAAACCAAAAAGACGGAATTACAAAGGTATATTTGTTTATAGAGCTTCGTTAAGTATTATGAGCTGACAATGTCCGTCCTCTCTTGCGATCTTGACATATTAATGTAATTATATTACCATAAAAGTTTAAAAAATGATGTTTCTGCATTATACAGCGTAAATTTTATCCAGACTATCGTATCTTACAACGTATAATAATATTGTTTATGCTTGCTTAAGAATGTTTTAACTTTTAAAAACCTTCAGAAATTATATTATTGTATTTAACTTTGAACATTTACTTTCGCTCTCTCTCTAGAAATGGTCTTGAGCACGGCTAAGCTTTTCTTGATTTTTATCTCTCTCTAATCGTTTTATTAAGCAGAAATTATTATTGTATTTAACCTTGAGTGTTACCAACATTTATTTGCGCGCGCTCTCTCTCTCTCTCTCTCTCTCTCTTTTCTTCTCTCTCTAACGTGAACAAATGGCCTTGAGTACTGCCAACCTTACACACAACCTTTAAAACATAGCCTTGAAATGCAACCATGAGTACTGTCAACCTTTTTCGCGGCCTTGAAATGTGTCCTTGAGAAAAGTGGTGGGATGTGGGAGTTGTGGGGGGGTGGTTCCAGAACACCCATATTTATTCTACTATAACTTCGTTCTGGATGGAGCTAGAAAGTTAATTTTTATTTCGAAAACTTCTCCCAGAGTTGTAGATTGCAATGTACTACTTAAAATCAGTTTTGAGAAAAAAATCTGGCAAAAATTACCATTTTGTTATACTATGTCATATTTGTGCACTAAAATTTTCACTATGCGAAAATCTTTTTTATTACAAGAGATAGACGCCTATATAATCGAGACTGTAGATCTGTGGATCTGAATTTATTATCCTAGCAAATGTCTCTTCTTTGGATTTCCCTGGAGTATGTTCAGTAGACGTCCCTGGAATAGGTTCTTTGGATGTCCATGGAGTAGGCTCCACTTGAGCACTATTGGTAGCTTGATTGGTAATGGATTCATAATTAAGATTTGAATCAGCTTCCAATATCTCTGTGTCGCCATCGTTCCTTTTCATGTCTTGCAGGTAAGGCTTAACAGACTTCCAGCCTGTTTTTGAATTTGAACTTGGTTTTCGACCCTTTTTATTTTGTACTGAGCACCCGATAATCTTTTACGTCCATCAGACATTCTAAAAACGATTAAGAAAAGGTTTACATAAAAAATAATTGTGTTTTTTTAAACAGAGGCGTTTTCGAATATTTTTCGAATGTTTCAAGGCGAGATTTTGTTGGCTTTGTTTAGGGTAAATTGTTAAAAAAAAACACTTTCTATTCCATTGCTGACGTTTCAGTTTTAATCAAACCTTATTTAGAGATTCAAGGTTTGATTAAAACCTAAAAGTCAGCCATGGAATAGAGTGTTTTTTTTTAACAATTTACCCTAAACAAAGCCAACCAAATCTCGCCTTGAAATAAGTAAATAAGGGTACGAAAAAGCAAAAGATTTTTCGAATGTGGAGAGATGCTCCCCTACGAGGGTTAATTTTTACCCCTGGCATTTATTTATAGCGAACATGAGTTGAGCGCTACCTTGTCTGTTCTTACTTACCTTTTGATTCTTCTTATGTATTACATATATATGTATTAAGGGTTTTTTCTTTTTAATCGTTTAATTAGATTTAGAATATTTACGGTCAAAGTTACCATAAGCCGAAAAAATATTTTTCTGAACAACTACTTTTTGCTTGAACCCATCGATTTATTTTTAAAAAAGGCATTTTTGCTTATTTCTGTTAGGTAACATGCTCAAAGAAATAATTTTTTCTCCAAACGTCATACAAGTGACATTTTAATGACAGAATTCTGCTAGTAGAAGTTTCATTTATATGCTTAAGCACATAAAGTACTTTATGTGCCTAAGCATATAAAGTCTAAGCTACTTGATTTAGTAAAAAAGGTAAGTATGTAACTACCAATAATTATCATTTTATTGTTAATTTTTATTACAATTAATATTAATATTAAATGTACACTTCGTCGCATACTGAACAAGAGGCTGTTTTGTCATTTCTTCCAAATTGCTGTTGCTAGCTACATGTGTAGAATGCAGTTCCAATGAGCTAACATTTTCTTTACTCGTAGTGGGACCATAATCACTTTCTCTGATAAGAAAAGAAGAATTAATTATTAAAAAATTAAACTCAAAAAAACAAACCTGCTACTGGTACTCGATATGAGAATCCTCCTGCTAATCTCCTTTTTGTTTTCTAAGGATTCCGCTATATATCCTTCTGCAACGGAACTAGACTTCCAACAGCCATGTCGCTTGAGGGTAGTAATGTCAGCGCCAGTGTCGACAAGCAAGGTCGCCGAAGTCCTTATTAGACAATGCCCTGTATACTCGTTACAATAGGCAGTTTTAAATATGTAGCCGCTTCCTTTCCTATGTTTCCAATTTTGTGGATTCCCATAATCATCCGATAGCATCGTCCATTCTGATATTTTATAAATAATCTTCTTTCTTCAAATCCTTCAGGCCTCTGGGAGACATATTTTCTGTACTTATTTATATACGTCTCGCCAACCACAGTGAAAGAGCGACTTTTATTTGTTTTGCTGTCAGGGATTTTTACTAGCAATATGGAGCCCTGTTCTTCGACATCATCCAGCGTCATCTTATATAGCTCATCGCATCTGCATGCTCCAGATATTCCGAATATTAATATAACCTGATAAATTATAATTTTTAATTATTTTTGTAATAAGAACTTATATATTTACCTTTGCGGCCAAGTATTTTTCATCTGGAGCGTTAAAGATGAACATATCGAATTGTTCTTTGGTTAGAACTCTTGCTTTCTTGGGAGAATACCCTTCGTTCTTCTTTTTCAAAAAGGCACGCAGCTTTAAATATTTTGAGATATCAACATCATGTCGGAGATTTAACAATGTCCTGATCATCGAATAATGCGACCATAAGCTTGAACTTTTCATTCTTTTGGCCATCTCCGAAAAATACGCCAGAAGAACACTTTCTGAATAAACGGATGCATTTTTTTCCGAACACCATGCGATGAATTTCTTGAACGCTGCTTCATAAACAGCGCTTGACTTTGTAGGAAGAAGATTTTCAATTTCAGCTCTTGCTGCTTCGGCTATTTCTGGCGGCGTCAACTGAAATTCACCTGAACTAGACATTACCACAAAATTCTTCAAATTATCCACTTAAAACACTACTATTTTACTGCGTAATTCGTGGACTGACTTTTCTTTTCGCAAAAAAAATCTTGTTTGGTGGGTTGCTACGGTAATATCTAGAAATTGTCTATCAGGCGTTGCGATTTTCGTACAAGTGTAATGTTTTCCGAAATAACCTCCGTAATTAGATCTTTCTTTTTGTATTATAATTTTGCACGTTTGGAGAAAAAATCGCATATATTATTCGGAGTATAAGCGCTTTATGTGCTTCAGCTGATTTGGCTGCCTCACTCCGTTCGGCAGTCAACCTATCAGCTTCAGCACATAAAGCTTCACTTATACTCCTAATAATATAAATAACTATTTAATTCGCTCATATTATTTTCGAAAAAATATGTCATTGTAAGAAGAATTATAAACCTTTCAAAACGAGGTGGCACTTGACTCATTTTCTTTATCCAAATAATAGGGATAAAAATTACCCTTCATATGGGTTGATAAATATAAAAAAACAAAATAAAAACATAAGTGACTTCCTTCAAAATCGATGTGTCCGAGCAAAAAGTCAAAATTTAAATTTGCTTAAAAAAATAATTTTTCAATGGCTCATGGCAAATTTAAAATTAAATATACAGTGTGTCCCGGGATTGAGTTCACAATAGGTGAGATGGACCAAAAAATTTTCGAATTGGAATTTCATATTTTGGGATTCCGCTCTGCTTGGTCTGAAACTTATTTTAAGTTTACTTTCGATTTGTTAAAATCAAGTAGGCCTTTACAGTTGAGCAAACATCCGTTATTTGTCAATTTCGTTTCAGGTAATAGTAGATTACATACCGAGGCGGGAAGTGTTTCATTCCTGTCGAGAGCTAAGATAGCTCACCGAGGGCCCAGGCCCGAGGTGAGCTAATGCTCGAGACAGGAGGAAACGTCCCGCCGAGGTTTGTATACTATTTTATTCGGAATCATCATATTTTTTAACAAATAAATAATTATTTACAACTGACAACTGAAGTGACAAACTTGACCTAATAATGCACCCGCCCTCTACCGAGCAAACTACGAACTTACAACAGGTCGGGAATGATCACATTCCTGACCAAGAGAGGGATAACAGGTAGGGAATGATTACATTCCTGACCAAGAGAGGGAATTAAAAGTAAGTTAGGAATGGTTAATTTCCCACCCTCTGAGGCGGTTAGGAATGCACATATTACCATATGATTCCGAATAAACTATTTTTTCCGTTCATAGTACGCCAAAGTGTCACTAAGAAAAGTTGTTCAGAATGAAAAGCTATGGCGTTGTACAAATTTTCAGAATGATCGGCCTACTTTTGTTTTGTATTGTATGAACGAACAATCGCGTCGTAGTAAAGCAAACAATTTACTGTTATTATCTTATTGGGTGTTCGCGAGACCACACGACGTTCACCCATAAAACTGGCTGTCTTCTACCCTATCCCTATAAAGGGCAACAGATGAAGGTGTCAGATTAAGTGTGTGGTAGAGAAATTCGTGAGAATTCTCGACGGTAACTCATACCGATCAGGGGGAGCCCTGATAGATGAGACTGGTGTGGGCGAATTCGAATCTCGCCTGGGATAAGGTCATTTATGGTCACCAAGGAACCCGCTGATTGACAGAGGTCAATTATGGTCACCAATGGAACACGCTGCTTGACCGAGGTCAATAATGGTCACCAAAGGAACCCGCTGTTTGACTGAATCTCAAGTGCGGAGAATCGAAGTGAGGTTTACCCTGCTTTTGGGCTAATGGGAAACTGCAGGCCGCCAGGTAAATGTGTTTAGGAGCTATCCCGACCACCCTATGATCCGGACTGCAGCCGGGTACAGTGATTGGGAGAAGCTCTGAAAGCCATTACACTTAAGGAGTGTTGAAGCGAATACATAGCCTCTCACAATCAAGACAACTTCACCAAAAACGGGTACACACCGGGAGTCTATAACGTGTAGACTTAAACGAAGCTCTGTCGAGGGCCCACCAAGCCTAGAATTGGTAGATCGGGGTAGCAAACCATAAAAAAACCAAGTCCCGCCACAATTGAGGTTGGATTCGATCGGGCAGTGGTCCCACTTTGCAAGAGCGCATAGCTGGGGAATAGTCCTATTGCTGAACGAGGTACTTCGGTACCGGTGTGTGAGCACGTGACGTAAGTCAATCGCTCCGGTACTATGCCTGCGTTAGCTAGTAGAGGGTGGATAGGCAACCTCGCTACGACCAGTGAGCTGATCTGATAGCAATTGCTGTACTGCCGGTTATGCAACTTGCGCGCTGATTGGGCGTATTCCAATCACTTCCTTCTAGAAGGGAACGTGGGGGTAAGTTCACACAGGTACCTCACGTAAAACAATCATGACATTCAATGTTATTATCTTAAATACACGTCAAAACTTTTGAAGTATTTGTTCTAAATTGGTTACTTTTCTCAGTAAGTTGCAAATTACTTGTTCCTTAGTTTTTACTTGTTTTGTATTAAAAATGTTGACTATCGAACAGCGCATTCACCTAATACAATGTTACGGACTTGGGAAAGCATCTTATGCTTATGTTATTAATAAGTTTCACGAGTGATTTTCAACGGTGGCAATTTCTGTCAATGGATTAAGAAAACTTGTGAAAAAGTTTACAGAAACTGGAAGTGTGCAAAATTTGAAGAAAAAAAGCTAGTTCATGATTATGAAGATGCTGCTACACTCATGGTGCTAGAGTCCGTGAACACTGATAATCAATTATCATTGAGAAAAAGGTCTACTGAATTATCAATAAGTAAATCGCACATGCAAAAGAATTCTCAAAGAAAATAAAATTATACCATTTAAACCCACGTTCATTCATAAATTAGTAGCTGGAGACGATGGCCAACGATTGCTGTTTTGTTTATGAGCTGGAGAAAAGACTTCGAACAGCAGAGACTGGAGACAGATATTTTTATAAAAAAATAATTTTTACAGATGAGTCAACTTTTACAACTAATGGCATCGTGTCTTCACAAAATTATAGGTATTGGTCTGATGAGAATCCACATTTTCGTATAGTAACTAACAGTCAACGGTACAAGAAAGTAAATGTATGGTGTGCAATAAGGTATGATAAAATTATTGGCCCATATTTTTTTGACACTAATTTAAACCAACATTCCTATTTGGATGTGCTCGAAAACTTTTTTTTACCTGCCATGGAAGACGTGAATTTAGAAGATTTTCATTTTCAACGAGACGGATGTCCAGCTCATTCAACTCGTTTGATTACAAATTTTTTGAATCAGCACTTTCCTGAAAGGTGGATTGGACGTTATGGTCCAATACATTGGCCAGCGAGATCGCTGGATCTGACCCCTATGGATTTTTACTTATGGGGTTATTTGAAACAAAAAGTTTATTTATATGATCTTCATGATAACATCGACTTATTAAAACAAACAATTAGGGATAAGGTAGCTGAAATTAACCAAATGACCATAGCGAAAGTATACAACGATCTTAGAGGTAGGTTAGAAAAATGTGCATATCTTGCAGGAAGCCAAATAGAGTAAACTTTAAAAATTTGAATTTTAATTTCAAAATTTCTAATCACCCTGTTTTCTTATCTTAGATTTATCATGTAATCGTTAATAATAAAAAATATTTTTCTACTTCTATTATCAAAGTAGGTCGATCATTCTGGAAATTGGCATGACGCCATAACTTTTCATTCTGAACAACTTTTCTTAGTGACACTTTGGCGTACTATGAACGAAAAAGGTACTTTACCTGAAACGAAATTGACAAATAACGGATTTTTGCTCAACTGTAAAGGCCTACTTGATTTTAACAAATCGAAAGTAAACTAAAAATAAGTTTCAGACCAAGCAGGGCGGAATCCCAAAATATGAAATTCCAATTCGAAAATTTTTGGTCCATCTCACCTATTGTGAACTCAATCCGGGGACACACTGTATATCAAAAACTATTAAAACGATTTATAAAAAAAATCGACTGTAGTAAGAAGAATTAAGAGCCCTTAAAAACAAGGTGCCACTCTGCCCATATTCCCTATCTAAATAAGAGGGGTAAAAATTACCCCTCATAAGAGGTGTATCCTACTGCATGAAACACCAAAGTGGTCAAACAATTGACGGATTTGAGCGTTTTACCCAAAGCATCCTGTAGAAGCTATAAAAATATTTGTTTAGAAAAGCTGTCTATTTTTTAATTATTACCTACTCACCTTACTTTTACAACACGCTTTATGACACAATTTTCAAAAACTCACGGCAAATAATAATTGTATGTGACGCACTCTACTTCACTAGTAACCAACCTCTAAGGCAATTATTGCATAAATAAAACAATCGAACTGCCTCTTTTCCTTTTATAATAGTAGCGTAAAAATCGTGTCACAGCTTGTCATGACTGGTTTTTCTCGACCACATACGCATACATGTTCTGGCAAATTAAAACACATGGTAAAAAATTCTTTTACAGCACTTTGTATGTGTGTCCATTTATTTAAAATATAATAAAAAGGGTCATTTTTTATTTTATACATTTTTAAGCGGGAGTTTATTATGCTTGCAAGCGGTTTCCTTGAAATATTTTGATATTTTATCTATATTGCTCCGTATTTTTGGTTTGGTTTTGGATTTGGTCTTTAATACACGAAAACTACTTATCTTTCAAAACGTGTTTTTATTTAAAAACTACATACCTCAACCTTCTTATGTCGTTCTCATGCTTGAGGATTTTTGAAGTGAGTGATGAAGAGAGAAGTGAGTATACTTAAAAGTTCGTAAAACATATTAAAAGCAAATTTTATTAAAATTCCACCTTTTAATTTTTCATAAGTATTCAAATGAATCTTGGTTTAATCATTTTTTTCATAAACTAGTTAATTTTACAGCCGATTTCCCGCCCCAGCAGGGGCCCGGCTAGCCCGCCCCTGTATGGATCATTTATGTGGATTTAAACAGTGTAAAGGTCGAAAATGTCCACATTAAGCTCTACAACAGTATGTGTTCTATACAATCAATTAATCATACTATTTCTTAGAAAACCAAATTTTAACATTTTTCTTTTCCGAGAATTCTTCACATCCAAATTGTGGATTTCAGAAGAAACACCCAGATATATTGGCAAAAAATGCAACCATTCTTCCAACTATTATTAATAGTAAACATGAATACAAAGACGTAATTGATATTGGGAAAAAAGAAATTCGTCTTATTTGGAATAGGCAGTGGAAAGTTTGTCGAAACATCCAATAATCGTTACACCATAATTCACCCCACGTTACCAAACCGAATTCCACACACTGTCGATTATAAAGTGTCGAGAGCTTACTCCGTTACAATCGCATGCTTAAAACTAAATCATGGAAGATTCCCAGCACACCATCCAATAGGTGTTGCCACACAGACTTGCGTCTGTGCGACGGCCTGTCAACTGCCCATTTAAATCACATCTTTAAAAAAGACTAAAATTCAATTCCCAATCAATCTAACCGCATTGCTAGTTACCAAGGAAAAATAATTAAGACAATTTAGTTGATTTCCTCCGCCAAATAAAACTCGATATTTAAAGCAGCTTAACTACAATCTCTTGAAATTTGTCTGAATAGGTTTTAAAATTAAACTAACTTAATAAAAATATCTGTGGCAAATGGATCCTCCAATGCCAAGTGATTTCTTACACACACAACTAGTTAGCAAAGCAAAAATGCACATGCTATACATATAGTGAAGTGTATGTGACATAGTGTTTTAGCGACGTTTTAGTGTTTAGTGATGAGTATTACTTATCACTCACGACTACACGTAATGATTATTTTACTCATCAATCATCGCTCAGTAACACATGCCCAACAATGCAAATAAGGATGCGATTCCTAATGTTTTGATGTAAAAAAAAACTATTCTGCAAACTTCAAATGCAGTTCAACAGTCAGCACTTAAATTGTTCAGAAAACAAGATTATATAGTCATAATGATTCAACAACTTTTTACATGGAATAACAAGTGTCAGTCAAACCTACTTATCCTTAAAATCTTAAGGTTCTAAGTTTAGTGTACAGGTAAGATAAGATATAATTTTATGGAAAAATAAAAATATAAAACCTTTTTTAAATTTGTTGCATGCATCCTAAAATTAAAAAAAAAACTAAAATTTGTTTATAATAATGTATGTATATTATCTTATATATTAGTTGCTATAGTAACATGTATTTACAACCATCACAAACTTGTTGATAAAATTTAATGACCAAACAACAGTGATGAATAGAATGAATATTGATTATCAATTCAACCTTGAACCCAAGTACTCTCCTTTTGAACATAAGCATACGTGTCCAATTAAATATTTAGTAATACTTTTCCTTTTCCTATTCCTGTTTTTATCAGTCTTTAAAAATTATTTTTCAGCTTATTATTCATTTTACATGACAAAACTAAGGAAGAATTACACAACATTTAATCACATGAATAACACAAAACTTATAAACAAAATGAATTTTTATTATTTAGGCCCACGGTACATCCAAGTAATTTTTATCAGGCGTAACAATCCTTAGATCTACAAGAGGCCCACTTTCTTATAAATGTACAGATCATATAAATACCACATATATAGAAGATGTAACCTACTTTATAAAATTACTGATTAGATAAATACGACAACCATTTAAACAATAAAAATAAAAACAGCAAATCATTGTGAACATTGCATACCTCTTTATTTGTAGCAACCTAATAATAAATAACTCTTAATTTAAAAGATAAAAATATAAACACATCCCCTCCCCTTAATATCCCAATGAATATACATGTAAAGATGTTTTGTCTCTTCTTCAATCATCGTCTTCAATTTCTGCGTTTTCGTTGTGACTCCTCCTCCTGAAAATAATATAACAAAAATTTAAATACGCACCTTCAGTGAACTTTCTAAATTATTTTAAATGAAAAGGGTAAAAAAGGAATCCGGTAGGGAAAACGGAAACTATACCTATCATAAATTAGTACCTTCTGCGTTAAAATAATCAGCAGGCGGCGGAATATTCCAATGAAATCAACGAAAAGATCCAAAGAGTGTGTAACGAAATCCTTATTTCCACTGCGACGCTTTTCAATAATTAATTGTGTATCGTATAAAACAAATCCACACATAACCAACAATCCCAAATAGAGATTAGCTTGATACAAGAGCGAAGATCCAAAGAACAAGTTGGCCAAGGTCAAGAACATTAATGTGCTCAAAAACGTCAACAAGGTTCCACCCAAATACAACCAGCGTCCCCTTTCTGAAAGCATTGCACAAATGGAAAACGACACGAAAACTAAAGATGTTCCAATCAATGCTGTAATAATGATGCTAGGATTGACGATTATCACATGTTCTAATAAGGGTCCCATTCCAACTCCACTCAATCCAGCAAAACCAAGGAGGTATCCTACACGCAGCTGTAATTTCTTTCCATCATCATCCGGTGTGGACATTAATAGAACGAAACAAACTAATGCACCGATTGCTGATAAAAATCCGGCTTGCATTATGTTTGTAAATAGATGAATAGATGCCCCAACGGCGGCCGCCATTGTGGACATTGCGAGACAAGCGTAGACATTTTTTAAATGTTGTCTAACAGGTGCTTCTCTATAAAGAAAAAATACAAAATTTATTAATATAAAAATAAAACGGTTAAAATCATAAAAAGTTTCTACTTACAATTTATTACTAAATGAATTTACAAATGTCTCCACTGACGGCGCCATGACTGAAATTTTCAATGAAGATTGTGAAACAAATGAAAACTGCTATTTAAAAGTCTGTCCTTTATTTGAAATAAATGGAAAATATGTTCTCTTTACACTGATAACACAAGATTTATTAGACACAGCACTATCTGCAACTTCTAAATCCTTTACTTGGTAATAACAAACAACACGTCAGTAACAATTCTCGACAAAAATATGTCTCAACTTTTCGTTTCTGGAGCCCTCTAGATCTTTCTACTACATTAATTTGATGACGTATCAGCGGAACACTGATGCAACGCAATTCTATTGGCGCTCACGCTCGAATGATACTACAATGACTACAACCTTTAATCATTTTTTTTACAATCATTGTAAACTCGTACAAATAATATTTTTAATGATTTATTAAAATTAAATTTATTTTTAAAATGTTGAGATATCGTTTTCTAGATTGTTATAAATCTTAAAATTGCCTTTAAATTTATTCATTAAGGTTTAATAATAGATGTCACTATTTTGATAAGTGTGATACAGCAGTTTTCTGTTTTTTATGCACTGTGTCATGTTCCATGTTCATAAATCGGTGTTGTCGCATCTGAAGATTCCCGTTTATTACAAGGAATAATGTAGACTGCAAGATTCTTGAGTTTTTTTAACAGGGGCAGACAGTTCATGCGGTTTGGATAAATAGTCTATATATAAAATTCTGTGCAGTTTTTTGTAGAAAGAAATATTCATATTAGTAGAGTCAATTTTTGCAAAAAACATGCCTAAGTTCTTATTTTTTACTATCTAAAGATAGATACTTGAAATCTTTTGTAATGCCATCAATACTGGACCAATATAAAATGTTATGTTTAAAATTGGGGCACGCCCCCTCGGGGGGTTGAAACCTCCATTTTGTACCCCTAATTTAATAACGCAACCAAATTGAGCGAAATTTATGTTGGGAGGGTTCTTGGAGTCGCTGATTATGAATCCAATGAGAAAATTGAAAAATTCAAAATGGCGGACCCCAAATGGCGGTTCTATGATAACGACATTTAAGATTGAGAATGCGATTTACGTAGTTTCTATTGATTTTAGAGAAAAACTCAAAGAGTCAAAAAGTGTTTAAAATATGATTTTGCAAAGGCATATACTATCTTGGTTACCTTATTATGTAACCCCATTGCTCTGCGCTAGTAGTAAGGTCAATTTTTGCATTAAGGTCTTATTTTGTACTATCTAAATATAGAGACTTGAAATCTTTTGTAATGCCTTCAGTACTGGACCAATATAAAATGTAATATGTTTAAAATGGGGCACGCCCCTTTGGGGGGTTGAAACCCCCATTTTACACTCCCAATTTAATAACTCGGGAAGTTTTCCATCAACTTGAGCGAAATTTATATTGGGGTAGTTTTCGGAGTTTCTGATTATGAATTCAATGAGAGAATTAAGAAATACAAAATGGCGGGTACCCAAAATGGCGGTCTTTGAGATTGAAAATGCGATTTATGACGTTTCTATTGATTTTAGAGAAAAATGCAAAAAGCCAGAAAGTGTTTAGAATGTTATTCTGCATAGGAATACGTAATTCCGGTTACCTTATTATGCAACCTCTTCACTGAGAAGCCAACTAGGGGAGAGTGAAGGGGGTTACATAATAAGGTAACCAAAATAGTGTATTCCTATGCAAGATCACATTCTAAACACTTTTTGACTCTGAATTTTTCTCTAAAATTAATAAAAACGGCGTAAATCGCATTTCCATTCTCAAAGACCGCCATTTTGGGTCCGCCATTTTGTATTTCTTAATTTTCTCATTGAGTCCATAATCAGGAACCCCAAAAATCTCCCAACATGAATTTGCCTCAAGTTGATGGAAAACTTCCCGAGTTATTAAATTGGGAGTGTAAAATGGGGGTTTCAACACCCCGAAGGGGCGTGCCCCCATTTTAAACATATTACATTTTATATTGGTCCAGTACTGAAGGCATTACAAAAAATTTCAAGTCTCTATCTTTAGATAGTAAAAAATAAGACCTTAATGCAAAAATTGACTCTACTACTAGGACAGAGCGAGGGGTTCATAATAAGGTAATCAAAATAGTGTATTCCTTTGTAAAATCACATTTTAAGCACTTTTTGATTGTTTGAGTTTTTCTCTAAAATCAATAGAAACGGCGTAAATCGCATTCTCAATCTCAAATGCCGTTATTTTAGGACCGCCATTTTGGTACCGCCATTTTGAATTTTTCGATTTTCTCATTGGATTCATAATCAGCGACTCCAAGAACCCTCCTAATATAAATTTCCCTCAATTTGGCTGCGTTATTAAATTAGGGGTACAAAATGGGGGTTTCAACCCCCCGAGGGGGCGTGCCCCCATTTTAAACATATAACATTTTATATTGGTCCAGTATTGATGGCATTACAAAAGATTTCAAGTCTCTATCTTTAGATAGTAAAAAATAAGAACTTAATGCAAAAATTGACTCTACTATATATTCTGTAAAAGAGTAACTAAACTAACGTGATTGAGTGACTTTTCTGATGTAATAGTACTTCGAAACTTGCAAAATTGTTATAGTGCGAATCATGGGTATCTGCTTATCAGAAATAACATCTAATAGGTTATGTTGGTTTATGCCAAATTTCTGCGTGATGTTCATAGTTTGTTTGTTTTTGGGTGAGGAATCGGGATGGCGGAGCATCCTTCGTACCTCATGGCACCGATTGCTATCATCATTTGGCCGACCCTACTAGAATTTAGCCGAATCTGGGGGAATTCCACCCCCAGTAGGGATCTTTATCGTGCCAAACATCGCATTGACACGGGACCTACAGTTTTACTTCCTATCCGAAAAGAAGGCATGTTTTAAATTTTTCTCCGCTATGAAAAATTACCAGCTCGGCCGGGGATCGAACCTGCGATCTTTGGATTATGAAGCAAACATGCAAACCACTAATCCACCGAGACTGGCTGATGTTCATAGTTAATTCTTGAAAAGTTATCGAAATTTATTCACATTATTCATATTCTACATGTAGTCCAGCTTGAAGATAGATAACCTACACAAATAAATATCATGTTTAGGATGCTTTACTGATTATTTACTTTCAAATATTCCGTAAGTAATTATGAATTGTAAACAGATAATAATAATTACGAAAATTTATGGAAAGCTTTAAATAATACATCCCCTTTACTTTTACGTTTCGGTTTTCACTAATTAATAATAGTATATTCCGTAACTTAACCACAGTAACCGTAAGTTCGGTTTCGTGTTTCAAAATATACCAATTCCTGAAAAAAGTTAATTTATGGAACACGGTTCCTGAAAAAGTGGTTTCTTTTCGCTAACCACAAGTAACCACTGCAACCTCAGTGAAGTCGCGGTTGTTTGCGGTGACTTGCCGTTAGTTTACCACCACTCTAAAAGAATACTACGGTTTTCTGATTTCTTTAACATTTTGCATAAATCCTTTTAGGACAAATTTCTCACTTACCATATGCAAAAAAATATCGTGTACAACACGTTAGAGAGTCTCTTTTTTCCACTCATTTGCTTGATAAACCCGGGCTTGGCCCTCCTTAATCAAAACTGTAAATTCATGAAAAAAGTATTACTTTCATAACTCGTTGTACAATATACTATTCCGTAAGCATTTATTAATTTACATACATAAAAGAGATCCATTTTCCAGGGGATTTAAAGTTGGTATTTTCTACCGGCTATCGGCAAGTAAATTTTAAAATTGGCGCCTTTATTTTGTGTTCGAACTTCAGGGTCTCTAGTATGATTATGGCATCATTAACCTCACAAAAGTTTGTTTTTGGTGGTGTTTGTTGCAAACAATTCATTTGCCGTTATTTTAACTAACTGTATAAAACGTTGCATACTTATGCCTTCTTTGACCATCTTCTTCATCCCTACTACTGCTATCATCAGATAGTATGTTTTCCATAAAAAACAATATATTATTCATTTTATTAACTTTAGAGCCCTTAAATGTTATTTTCTGATGTCAAGATGCAGCGTTCAAATTTGACACCACACTACAAGGTTAAGCTGTTTCAAAACTATGTAAGTTTTTCAGCAACCATTTGTTACCAAAGACTAACCAGAACCAAAAATGCGGTTACTTTCGGTTAAGTTTTGGAATACACTTGTTATAACTATCCATTTTTAATATGTATGTATAACACACCCAGTAGGCAGAGTGCCGTTTCATTTACGTGATTTTTTAGACATGTTTGATTGCTGATGACGAATGCCTAATTATAACGTAATAATGACGTCATATTAGTATGACGAATGTAGTATAACGTCTACTGTCTTCAGCCTTACTTTGTGGAACTCCATAATCATGAAATATAATATAAATACAAAGATTAGTTAAACAAACATAAACGCGCAGTACCTTTAGTGAATGAGCAAACTGAGCCTAGTAATTCTCCTTTATTAGAAGTGTTAGATATTTAGTTTTTGTTATGTATTGTATCTAGTTACCTATTTTCTGTATGTATTTATCCTTAGCAACGTGTTTGTTTATCAATCTTATCTACCTTTGATAATGACATTTAATGTCGAAACAATATTGTCAGGTTAAAATATTACTAAAACTTGTGAAACTTAACTAATCTTTGTATTTATATTATATTTCATAGCATAATGTCGACAAATTAAAAAAAATGTAATTATAAGACCCGTTTTACACATACGAGAATTTTGAAAATTTTAACCAGAGTTTTGCTGGAAATTACAAATAATAGGTATTTCCATGAAACTTGAATAAATAAAATAAACCTAAAAATATCTTGCACACTTGAAGTGCTGAAATATTACTTGATATTTAGCTTGATTATTGTTGCAGGCCAGTAACGTATTTATGAATATTTTTCGGCGGCGGGGGGGTTACTTACTAAACTTTCGGGTTTTTACGAGAAACCACGGTTTTGGTACATAAATGACCTAGACTATTAAAAAAATTATTAAATTATTAATTTATTAAAAATCTAAATACGCCACTGTTGCAGGCTTGTATTAATAAGACTTTACAACACAAATAACCATTTTTATAAACAAAATTAACCGATGTTTCAAAAATTAAAACTCCGAGTGTTCTAGCATCACGTGACCGGTATCGGTAAAGATCGTAAAAACAACGCAACGCAGAAGGGGGCGAATATGTGCCAGAAGCTGGTTGATGTTAAACTACCTTCTCCTGCTTGATGTGTACATACAGGATGTCTCAGAAATAAAGGGATTTGAGTTAATGGTAGATAGGTGGAATGGAGTAGAGCAAATTTTCCTTATAAAGTTTGTTCTTCAACTGAATAGTTTTAGAGAAAATGAATTTTAAAGTTTCATTGATTTTCAAGTCCGACTCTGTAACACTAACCTACCTTAATGTACTTTAAAAATGTGATACCATTTGTAGATCTGCGTACCTTTTAAAAATTGTTATTGTATGTCACGTACAAAAGTAATTTACGATATCTGGACGTCTTAAACGTAAATAAAGTTGTTATTACCTATTAGTAGGTCGAAATATGATCTGCTGTTGTAGGTATGCTTTATTTGTGTTGATATAAACAGATGGTCACGCTGCTTATAATATCAAGTATGTTGTTTAATACTTAATTCGTTTTATAGCAATTCTAACTGTTAATTGATTTTATTTTATTTACTTATTTCTAACGATGTCTTGAGATTAAATACAATTCAAATTCATTGAGGTTTTTCAACCTATACTACTTCAGCATGTACCTACTATTAGTTGTAAGAAAAATAACAAAACACCCGGCCACTGTTGTTTAGTCTATCTTTATTTAGGACGCATTTATGTCTTTATTACTATAATAACAGTTTAAATAGTAAACATTTTTTGCTTGGAATAAACTAAATAGAATGAGATCAGCATACTATTTATTATTAAGCTTCACCAGACACCAGGGCCGTCTTCAGTTTGCTTAGTTTTCCGGGTGCCCACAAATTTTTAGTAAAACATTTTTTTTTGAGATAGTGCGGAATTTTATGCATTTTTGGCTTCTTCCATTATTCATATGTTACCCATTAACTCAAAATCCTTTATATTTGGGACACCCTGTATATCATAAAAAATATATCTTTGTGGTATTTTATTTCTGAACATTTGCTGCTATTATTGTGTCAGTGTTGGTAAAACAAATTAGAATGGCATTTACTGCTATACAATTCACCGAAAAAGACTAGAAAGTACTAACAGTCGTTAACACGTGTTGGCTGACGCGTCGAAAACATCAGGTTTTATGGTCGCCATATAAGTATAATAATATAATAAGAATTGAATAATTCAGAATTTTAAATAATAAATCTACTTTCTTCAAATTAAGGTGTTTGATTTGCAGAAGTAGAGATAAGTATCAAAGCCATTAAGACGTCATTTAAATATGTAGTTTTATCAGTATATGATGTTTTCTTTATGACATAAAACCACAACTTTTTCACGTCGTAAAACGACGTCTTTGGGCTGTAACATTTACCCGTCGTATTGATATCATTATAACGTCACTTTAAAGGTGAAAATGACTGACCAATAATCGACATGAAAATGACGTCACTCTGGTTACTGGGTATTAATCGACCTTAACAGATATTTGACAAAATATTAATTTTTTATCTAAATGGCGTTTCGAAAAGGGAAAATTTCAACCGCCATATTAATGCCAACTTCAAGAAAATTGCAGATAATTTTAAATGTTTAAGAACATTACAAATTAAAAGACCCTAATAAAACAGCTCTAACAGTGTTACCAAGTGTTACTCTTCCCATGGGCAATTAAATTTTACAAACATGAACCTATAATACTACTATTAGTGTAAAGTGGCCACCCGTATTCATTTTACAAGGGCGGTATTTTTCAGCACATCTCTCTTCTTTTTCATCTCATGCTCATCTTCCTCGTTGTAAAATAAATAAGTACCTGATATGTCCTTATTTATGATTGCAGCTAAAGTGGCCATCCGTACTATTTTTACCAGGACAGTAGTATTTTTTTATGTTAAGGATTGAGGTGGAATACTGACAGTTTCGAGTTTTGTCGAAAGCCGAGAGGAATTATTGTGCGACCAAAAAAGAATTATTGTCTGTCGTGAAGTCCGTTGAGCACTTCTACATATACTTGTACGGACGGAAGTTTTTATTGAGGACGGACCATGCAGCGTTGAAATGGCTTCTACAATTCCGTAATCCTGAAGGCCAGGTCGCAAGGTGGATCGAAGGATTACAAGGATACGACTTTGACACGGAACATCGAGCGGGCACTAGTCATCGAAATGCCGATGCTCTTTCAAGAAGACCCTGTCCGACGGACTGCCGTCACCGCTCTCGTCTGGAAGAGAAGGCTTGCCAAGTATTAGAGTATATGTTACCTCCATTTTTTGGGGTAAATTTACTTCAAAGTGTAATTTTCATAGGAAGTGGAAAATTTCAACATTAGGTTAAGTTTGCATTGTAATGTTTCCTTTTTAAGTAAATTTACAGATTAAATTTACAATCTCAATGTAATTTTACATTTTAACATTAAAACACCTGTGTAAAGTTACATGACAAAGTTAATATTTCATGGCAATAGTACTTTTCAGGGTTAAAATACAAATGTGCAAATACTTCTTGAATGTAACAATGACTTGCGAAAGTACTTGCAAATTCAATCGTTCCTCTGAATATTACTTACATAGGTAAAGGAATTGTATGAAACAAAATAAAATCAAAGTAATTTTTATTGAACGTATGTACTTATATAAAATATAAGACATTAACAGAACTTCTTTTCAGGGGCTTTCGGAAATATTTGGTCTCTCAAAGGCATTCAGATAAAGTTGCGATTCCACCTAGAAAATTATAAATTATATAAACAATTATACACGAGTACCTTTCTCAATTACAGTTATGCTAGTTTATTTCGAATTCTTCAATTTTTGATTCATCATAGAAAAACATTAAATTAAATATTTTTATTTTATTGGTTTAAATTTGTAATTTTAACATATAGGTACTTACCGATTATTATTTTTTAACTTCTACTATAAAATAAAATTCTTCCCATCTTCGGTCATACGTGTAAATATTTGCCTTTAATAAATCCGCACTACACTACAACGAAAAACAAAATATTAATGAGCAATGAACACTTCGTTCGATATCGATAGAGTACGCCTCGCCGAAATCATAAAAGAATGGTACACACCATTCCGACCATTCCCCAAAAAGCCTATTTGGACTGTTCATAATGGATTCCTGAATTCTTTCACGAAACGAAGGTCACAAACAAGTGCGATCAGCGAAATAGCATCTCAACGGTTAAAAACATATTAAGGGTAAAATTACACTATTCATGTTCAAGTTCATCTTATCTTTAATATTACACTAAAAATGAAATAAGTTATTGAGCAATTATACATTTGTAAGGAAAAAATTGTCTGAGTTATGTAAATTTATATTATGGATAGTGATTTTAACCAGTTCAATGTAGTAGAATTACTTATATTTGTATAATTTTACATAATTACAGGGCATTTTACCACAAATAGTAAAACTACTATTAATGTATAGGTAAAATTAATTTTAGGGTAAAAATACCGCAAATAATAGCGAAAAGTTACCTCTTTCCCAAGGTAATTTTACCTCATTTTTTACAGTGCATATTGGGCCCAATGGGAGTCCTTGAAGGTGGAAAACGATCTCCTAAAGCAAGTGCTAGAGAGTGAAGATGGCACCACCATGAGGTCTCAGTTCGTGGTTCCAAGGAGCCGAGTGGCTACAGTATTGCGACATCTCCATGACGGTGCCTCAGGAGGACACTTCGGTGTGAAGAAGACTCTGGAGAAAGTTAGGGAGCGTTTTTATTGGGTCAACTGTAAAGAAGACGTGAAGGGGTGGTGCCGGAAATGCGAACTATGTGCCACTGGTAACGGCCCCTTGGGGAAACGAAGAGCACCTATGAGGCAGTACAATGTGGGTAGTCCTCTGAAAAGAATAGCTATAGATATTGCCGGACCATTTCCCGAAACCGACGACTGAAATAAATACATCTTAGTGGCAATGGACTATTTTACCAAATGGCCAGAAGCATATGCCCTACCAAACCAGGAAGCCGCGACTGTTGCTGACGTACTAGTCAAAGAGTTTTTCAGTCGTTTCGGAGTGCCCATGGAGCTGCATTCGGATCAAGGCCGCAATTTTGAGTCTGTACTCTTTGGAGAAGTCTGTTTATTGTTGGGCATTCGCAAAACCCGGACCTCTCCGTTACATCCGCAGTCCGATGGAATGGTAGAACGCATGAATCGCACAATGGGCAAATATTTGGCGAAAGTCGTCTCCGATCATCAACGAGACTGGGATCAATACCTGCATCTGTTCCTGATGGCTTATCGTGCATCGGTCGACGAAACAACCGGCCAATCACCAGCGTCTGTGATGTTTGGACGTGAGTTACAGTTACCGTGTGATCTGGAATTTGGATCTCCACCTGCAGAGCAGGAGGTAGCCGGGAATGATTATGTCATCAACCTAAAGAAGAAGTTGGAGGAGATTCATGACCGAACCCGAAACCATAGTCGAATCGCGAGTGACCGGATAAAGACTACGTACAATGTGAGAGCCCAAGAAGGAGGGATTCAACCTGGACAGCTTGTTTGAGGGCCCATACCAGGTAATGACCGAATAAATAACTTGATTTATTGCATCCAGAAATTGCCAAGAGGGAAACCAAAGGTGATACACTCCAATCGTCTGGCGCCCTATGAGGGAAATAATGACGCGGTCCCGGATCGGGAAGATGAGCCTGAAGTGGCTGTCAATACCGTAAGACCTAAAGGTGACCAGCCAACCTTTGGAGAATTTATGGCTGCATTTTCCGGAACTAGAAAAGCGCGATTCGGAGTCACGACCGAGATGCAACAAGATCTCTTCCTGGTCCCTGGTGATTATTCCATTGCCCACTGTGTCTCCGAGGATCTCCGCATGTCCAGGGGGATCGCAGTAGTGTTTAGAAATAAATTTGGACGGCTGGACGAACTTCGAGATCAGAATCCCTCTGTTGGTAAAGCCTTACACTTGCCGGATTATGGACGTTCTATTTACTACCTAGTAACGAAACAGGCTTACTACCAGAAGCCCAGTTACGCGAGCCTGTGGAGAGCGTTATGGGATTTGAGGATCGAGTTACTTACCAAGGGCATTAACAAATTGGCAGTTCCCAAACTCGGGTGTGGGCGGGACCAGTTGGACTGGAGGATCGTTAGAAACATGCTGGAAGACTTCTTTATAGGTACGAACGTCAAAATCTTGGTCTGTAGTTTTGACCCACAGCCCGCATCAAGGCCAACGAAGAGTGTAGACTGTTACTTCTACTGTAATGGAACGTGTAGTCTAGGTGAAGACTGCCGATATCGTCACGACACTTTCTACAGGAACCAGAGAGTGGTGCCTGTTCTGGGACAGAACAGACTTGAAGAGGGGGGCAGTGTAATGAGCGCAGTCAGCCCTCTGAACTCCGCCGTCGAATGTTCGAGAATGCGTGACTCATCAACATCTGCCGGTGTGGTTCGCCGGCGCCTGCATTTGTGATTTATCAGCGTGAGTCATAGACGGCGCGAAAAATCAATAGACCTTCTAGAAGAATCTAGTGCATGTTCTAGAAGATTATGCGGTATATAAACGCCGGCTTACACGGAAGGGAATTCAATTAGTGAACCGCGAGCAATTAGACGTGTTAGTAGTCGCAAGTGGTAATAGATAAATATCTGAGTAGAATATAAATGTGTGTGAAATAAATATTGTGATTAAATATAAATAATAGTTAATAGTTAGTTTATTATTGTGTTTTGTAAATTAGTTAAGATTGAATTAGTGTGTGTTAAGTGTAAATGTTTTCTCTTTATTAATAGATGATTTAAACAGCATTTTGTTATTATTTTAAAAAAGAACTTTACAATATGTCATACACACTATTTTTCACTATTTCTTCAATACAAAAAACTTAAACATACAAAAATAACTATTAAATACCATCTGAAATAATGTTGTCTAATTGTTTGTTTGTTGGTTTTTGGGCGAGGAATCAGGATGGCGGAGCCATCCTTCGTACCTCATGGCACCGATTGCTATGGTCATTTGGCCGACCCTACTAGAATTTAGCCGAATCTGGGGAATTCCACCCCCAGTAGGGATCTTTATCGTGCCCAACATCGCATTGACACGGGACATACAGTTTTACTTCATATCCGAAAAGAAGGCACGTTTTAAATTTTTTCTCCGCTATGAAAAATTACCAGCTCGGCCGGGGATCGAACCTGCGATCTTTGGATTATGAAGCATACATGCAAACCACTAATCCACCGAGACTAGCATGTTGTCTAATGTTCTTGATAGTTCTCTTTAAAGAGGTACTTTCAACATTATCTAGTCAGTTGAGTGCTTATTCTAAATTAGTTTAATCGGTAAAATAAAAAGAAATCTCGTAATATGGAAGTAGATTGTCGATGAAAACAATTTAATGCACTGGTTATAATTGATTTAATAATGCATTACTTGAAAAAAAAGGTAATTAAATTAGTATTAGTTGCAGATTTGACTAAGATGCCAACTGTATCAAATTACGCAACCACTACCACCCACCACCATCCACTACAAGCGACCACCACCAATTAAAATAAATAATCCACGGGTCGCGGTTCCACTGAAGCAAGTAGCGATCATGTAAAATTTTAAATTTCGTGCTTGTTTTATGTTCATCTCCGTTTCAAGTAGACATATTGCCAGCTTAGCAAGCTTAATACTGTTATTATTACTTCCTTTTAAATGAGGTTACGTGCTTTTGTTTGTTTACTATTGCTGCGTTCTGTTTAATAAAATAATAAATCAAATTATTGAAAAAATATGACATCATCAGATAAATCAAATAGCGAAGAAGTTATAACCTTGATGAATAAAACATAAAAAAGATCACGAAATATGTGGGTCTATCATGGGGAGCAGTTGCAAGATTCGTTAATTAGTGTCCCAGCTTATAAACGGCAAAGAGAAATTTTGTTTTAGAAGTTTTCACTACCAATTACCAAAAGCAAAAGCTCGTGGACATGAAATTCAAATTTTGATTTATTATCATGTCCACTAGCGCCTGCGCATGGTCAACATCGCCAACCAGCAACCACCAAAATTCGAATAAGTTGTAAATTTCAAAATGGTGGTTACCGTTTGATGGTAGTAAGTGGCTAACAGTGGCTTAGTGGGACCAGAGTCTTTGAGTAATGCATGTTTAAATTTCAGTTGAAGCCACTAATTTAGAAGTGTGCCGCTAAGTACTGTGGTGATTAGCTTGCCTTGGATAGCGGTTAGTATCCAAGGCAACAAGGTGACGTCATTTTAACGTCGATTAATGGTCAGTCATTACGTCATTTTAATCTTCGAAGTGACGTTATAATGATGTTAATAAGACGGGTAAATGTCACAGACCAAAGACGTCATTTTACGTTGTGAAAAGTCGTTATTTTATGACGTAAAGAAAAATTCATATAATGATTTAAATGACGTTTTAATGGCGTACTTATTTCTACTTCTGCAAATAAAACACTTTTAATTTGAAAGAAGGAAATTTATTATTTAAAATTGTGAAACAAATATATCACTATTATTATACTTATATGGCAGCCATAAAACTTTAGTTGTTTTCGAGGCGTCAGCCAACACGTGTTAACGAAGTGCTAACTTCCTCCGTCATTTTCGGTAAATTGTATGAAATGCCATCCTAATTTGTTTTACCAACGCGGACAAAAAAAACGGCAAGAAATGCCCAGAAACAAAATATCATAAATATATATATTTTTTATGATAAATGTGCACATCAAGTAGCAGAAAGGAGGATCAACATCAACCAACTTTTTGTACGTATTCGCCTCTTCCTTCGTTGCATGGTTTTTCACGATCTTTACCAATACCGGTCACGTGATGCTAGAACACTCGGAGTTTGAATTTTTGAAACCTATACACCACATCTGTTTATTTTGTTTATAGAAATGATTGAGTCTGCAACAATCTTGTGAAAGATTTTCAGTAAAATTCTGGTTAAAATTTTTACAATTCTTGTATGTGTAAATAGGGTCTTACATTTTTCGACGACATTCATCATACTGGTATGACGTCATTATAACGTTATAATTGGGCATTCGTTGTCAGCAACCAAACATGCCTAAAAAATTACATAAATAAGACGGCACTCTTTTTAATGGAAGAGGTAAACAACAACGACGAAATAATTCAATACTTTTCATAAACCGCACATTTATTTCTCACTCACAAATCTATGAAAATAAAACTGTCATAAATATACCAATAGTTATTTATGGTACAAATGAGTTAAGTAAGATATTATCCACGAACGAAAAATTGACCCTCGAGGACCGGTAGACCCGAGTGGAATAATTTTCCCAAGTGAATAATATCCTTAACTCACGTGTGCTATACAAAGTTTTATCCAACACCTCTTTATTTAAGTTTAGACATGTTTTACAATGTGTAGTTAGTCTGTAATTTTGACGGTAATAAATTTAATGCTCTAGTGCGATGACTGGATTTTAATAATATTATGCAATGTAAGCTGGTGATTGGTTGTTACCTAAATAGCAGTCAATCACCATTCTATAGTAGGTAACAATGTTTTTCTACCCACAACTCACAAGTGAGTAAAATTCAACTTAATTGATTACAAACATCAAGATTTAGCCCTCTTTACTTAGAGGTGTTGGGTAATAGTTTTTTCATTCTCCCCTTTACGAAAGTGTAACTTCCTATCTTGGTAAGGCAACCGAAAGCGAAAGTAAAACATGCGAGGTGGTTGCTAGGTATGAAAAACTTTCGGTCCCTGGGCAACGAAGTAAAACTGTCAATTTTTTTAAATATCGTATTACAAGGTGGCTGTGGTCAACATTACCTTGGTAACAATACTGTTGTATATACAAACATTATTTTACTATAATCACTGAATCATTATTTTATTTATTTATTTACGGTGGTTAATAAATGTTAAGGGGAGAATGAAAAGTTTAATACATTACACGCTGCGAAAGCCCTTTCAGGTGCTCGGTGTTTTTAACTAACCTCGGCTACGCTTACGCTTCGCCTCGGCCAATCAAGAACACCTTGCACCTAAAAGTAAACTTTCGCAGCTTGTAATGTAAATAACTATTTATTAACCTAGTAAAGTAATACTACATATAATACTTTACCGAGTACTTTTACACTTTGTCGCATACCTGCTAAAAACAACGCTTTCCACATTAAAAACCATGTAGAAAAATGGGCTTTCAATAGCAGATCTAGAAAAAACTGTTAATGTTATTTATTATGAAAGGTTATAAAAATGAAAAATAAAAAATAAAATGATGTTTACAGAAATCTGACAACATCGTATTTGATGCTTAGCAAAAGCCAAGCAAAAGCTTATCAATGTTATCCATAAATAACATAACCTCATTCTTTCACATGCGGACTTAAACAGTTCGCAAACATGGGCAAGAAAACAAAAATTGGTAAACAGCGGAAAGATAAATACTATCAATTAGCAAAAGAAACTGGTAAGACAAGCTATTTCTTAACAATATATTCTGAAATATTGGCAAATTAACATGTATTAATTATTATTTTTTAGGTTTTCGTTCAAGAGCTGCCTTCAAATTAATACAACTAAATCGTAAATTCGAATTCTTACAAAAGTCCCGAGTATGTGTCGATCTTTGTGCTGCACCAGGAGGATGGATGCAAGTAGCTCAACAAAATATGCCTGTATCGAGCATCATTGTAGGTGTAGATTTATTTCCCATCAAACCAATTCCAGGATGCGTCAGTTTAACAGAAGACATTACAACAGAAAAATGTCGCATTGCTATCGCAAAGGAACTGCAAACGTGGAAAGCAGATGTAGTGTTGAACGATGGTGCACCAAATGTAGGAAAAAATTGGTTGCACGATTCTTATCAACAAGCTTGTTTAACTTTAAGCGCACTTAAGTTATCCACACAATTTTTAAGACCAGGTGGTTGGTTTATTACAAAAGTATTTAGATCAAAAGATTATAACCCATTAATGTGGGTTTTTAAACAATTGTTTAAGAAAGTACATGCTACCAAACCTCAAGCATCTCGTCATGAGTCTGCTGAAATTTTTGTCGTTTGTCAAAGTTATATTGCACCTGACAAGATTGATGCACGATTTTTTGATCCTAAGCATGTATTTCAAGATTTAGAAATTGAACCTAAGAATCAATTAAACGTCTTCCATCCAGAAAAGAAGAAGAAAGATAAAGCAGAGGGATATCCTGCTAATGATTATACGTTACATCATAAAGTGTCAGTTCGTGAATTTATTAGTCATGAAAATGGATTGGATATATTACAAAATGCTTCAGAAGTAATATTTATTTTATTTCATGTAGGCTTTGTTCATTAATTTAATCAATTTTTTAGATTGTTTTTGATGATGAAGAATTAGCTAATCATAAGAAAACCACAAATGAAATTAAAGAATGTTGTAAAGATATAAAAGTATTAGGAAGAAAGGATTTAAAGAATTTATTGAACTGGTGGAAAACTCTTCATGAAGAATTTAAAACTGATGATGAAAAACCGGAAATTAAAGAAGATATCAAAGAGGAATCAGATGGTGGTGAAGAACAAGTTGATGAATTAGAAGAAATTGATAAGCAGATTAGTGAATTACAAGTACGTAAATCTAGTCATTTAATAGAACTTATTATTAGGGTTGTAATATATGACCAAAAACGATGCTGTATATGCAAAGTATATGCTACATACATGTATCGATTTGTTATTTTTATGTCTCCTAGTAATAACTTAATTAGCGGTCCTGTTCAGGCAAGAGTTGAGTAATGTATGTCAATTTAGCTCTGTAATTAAATTTAAAAATAACAGGGAAATTACAAGCGATAAATCACAGAAGTGTGCATCTGAAAGAGTAAAAAGGTAAATAATAATTATCATAAACAAGATATAGGGCCATTCCATGTGAAATCATTAAGTGAGTAAAGTTGTACCATTTTTGATTTTGATGAAAATGGGCTGGCTTTTTACCCTTTTCATCTTTTAGATGAAAGAAAATATTTTTTTAAATTTTTTTATTTGATAATGGCGGTCGTTTTGCATCAGCGGCGTCGACAAATTTTACCAATTTCAGAGGTTTATGCATTTGATTACAGCTTGTTGTGCAGTTGACCAATTTGGAATATTATTAAATCATTTTTTCTAATTTGTGTTTGTAATACGTTTATTAACGTCTATCAGTAGGAGTCGTTTATGGCTATCTATAAAAGTACACTGTACTTTAATGAATTATAGGGTTATTTAGTTTTTAAGGGTTGGATGGGTAATGCATGGAATGTGACAACTTCAAACTGCAAGTATCTGTCAAAATTGTCAACCTCCGATAAATTTTTAATTAATATCGTTGAATTGGTTCGCTGTTTGCTGATTGTTACTTACATGAAATTTCACTTGAAGTTATGGTCTATTTTTACTTGGAAAGAAGGTTAGGTTTTGGATATTCCTAATTAGTAACATAAACAAGTCTCGTACCTACATCAAATCTGCTTGGACAAATCAGTAAGTCCAATTCATGTTTGTAATTTTATGGTACTATAAACAAGACACGTATCATCGATTTAATCATCTTTGCTTTTTTTCGCGAATTTCGGGCGGAGTGCAAGTTAAGTTGTCTTCGCTCATATTTTATTTATTTGTAACACTAATAAAGTAACAAAAGTAATAACTATAATTTATTTGAAGTGACGGATGATGACAAATGATTCGAAAACTCAAGTGGGCGCCGAGTGTTACCAACTGTTACCAACTAACACAAAATTCTCTAGATAACCAAAATATTTTTTTTTGTATTAAAATAAGAAAAAAGGGGGCGCAAATTAGAAAAAATAGCATAAAATACTCGTTTTATAAGGGCATTGGCGCACTCATCCCATAGAAAAACTCGCCTGCGGCTCGTTTTCTAACTTGGGATTCGTGCGCCAAATCAACCCTTATAAAACTTGTGCTTTAATATACTATTAAAGCTTAAGATATGTACATTTTATTTGTATATTTACAATTTGTTAGTAACTTATTTTTTCAAGCTGGCACTTGCAGTTGAAATTGCTATTTTTCCAGATTTGTACCTCATGTTGCAGTTCTCAGGCTAAATTTACAGATCTGGTTTTTTGTGTACATTATCTCTACATATAGTATAATAAGTACATACAAAATTATCTTCTTTAAAGCCTTGCTTATTTAAAAAAAATTACTTCAAAGTTGACAAAACATGAAAATTATTAAAATTTGCAACCCAAAAAAGTTATGTGGGGGACCAAATAAAATGTTGAAATTTTTATAACAGGTAGGCTTTGTGGGTACCTGGAACTTGGTTTTATTCTGTTATTTAATAATAATAATAATAATTTTTATTTTTACTCCTTTCTTTCATACAGTTGAAAATGCAAAAAAAAACTCATTTTTGATGTTGCGTTTTGAGGTGTGTTGGTTAAAACAAGGCATCTTTATATAATATCTTTAGGACTTTAATTGTCTCTATATTTGTAAATACTATGTGGGACTGTATAAATAGTATCCAGCTTTAATTATGAAGAGTATAAATTTAATGTGAAAACTTCCTGCATTCTAAAAAATATGAATGTGGTTCAAGATGTCATAACATAACTAACTAATGAACAAAAGCTTTCGTTCAAAAATGTATACAATATAAGCTGTGCTGGTTAAATTATATAATCTTAGGGCCGGTATTATAAAACTTTTTACTTCCTGGATAAAATTTACTTTGAGAGTAAATTCATTTGTTCTGTCAATTTCATATGCAAATTGACAGAATAAATTAATTTACTCTCAAAGTAAATTTTATCTAGGAAGTAAAAAGTTTTATAATACCGGCCCTTAATCTTTTAAATGCAGTTATTAAATATAAGGTGTGAGCAACGGAATTTTGATTCAGAGAAGGCGTTGGAAATTTTAGGTTACATCTGATATTAATTTTAAGTACAATATTAATTTAATACAATTAAATTAAAAATGTATTAAAGAAGATGAGTTATATGGCCCCCCACCTACATCTCTACACAATGCAACTCTCCTTTTAACGGAATCGATAACATTATGGAGGATCCAAGGTGTGTTATTAATTTCTTCAATTTAATTGCTAATTCTGTGTTAGATAAATTTCTACCATATTTCTCTTTTGTACTTCATTAAACATGAATGTCATTATTAAAAACTGATTTTTTTCAAAAACTGTTAATCTGACAGCTCTTTTCAAAAAGTGACAGTTTAAAATGTTTTAAATACACTAAGAGCAAGTTCGTGAATCCAGCGATTGAGAGTTCGATCTAATCGAATCTTCAACAAACCGTTCGTGATTTCATCGTAAATCCATCGAAAATGAAACAACAAGTTTTTATTTCCATCGTTTTTTTCCATTGTACAACATTGATGTACAGTCAGATTCAAAAAAAAGGAAACGACTCTTGTATCAAATATGTAATTTATATTAATTAATTTCGATTACTACCAATTTTAACAATGATTAATCATTAATAGGGCTTTATTTACATAATCTACAAATGTCGGCAAATATATAAAGTAATATTTTAATTAATAATTTATGTTCAAAGTACAAATGGAACGAAAATCGTTTCCTTTTTTATGAATTTGACTGTACATCTAATCTTCGGGTGTGTGGGAGACCACATGACGCACACCCGTAAAACTGGCTGTCTTCTACCATATCCTTGGAACCTGGATACGGGGCATGGAAACATGACTGGGCAATGGGCGAAGTAGTCAGGTCAAGTATGTGGTACCATACTGTCAACCCGCTGTTTGACTTCGGTCATTTATGGTCACCTATGGAACCCGCTGTTTGGCTGAATCTTAAGGAGGAGAAGCGAAGTGAGGTTTATCCCGGTGTGAAGGGGTAAATTCATGCCAATGGGAAACCGCATGCCACCAGGTAATTGTGCTTAGGAGCTATCCCGACCACCCTATGATCCGGGCTGCAGCTGGGTACTGTGGCTGGGAGAAGTTCTGAAGGCCTTTACACTTAAGAATTTTTGAAGCGAACACATAGCCTCTCACAATTAAGACAACTTCACCTCAGCTAGGTACACACTGGGGGTCTATTAGCTGTAGACCCATGGACGAAGCTCTGTCGAGGGCCCACCAAGCCTATATATTGGTAGATCGGGGTGGCAAAACCATTTAAAAACCAAGTCCTGCCGCAATTGAGGTTGGATTCGATCGGGCAGTGGCTCCCAACAGCTAGGGACAGCATGTTGGGAGAAAAGTCTGAAGCTAGACTAGGTGAAATCTCCTTGGTCGTGTGATACGTCCCTCACAGCCTCCTTGGAGATGGAGCCGACGGGTGAGCACGTTTATCGCTCCGGTACTGACCTGGAGAGTCAGTAGAGTATGGATAGTATCTCGCTCCAACCAGTGAGTTAATACTGGTAGCATTGTTTAGTGTAGCGACAATGCGCGCTAATTGAGCGTAACTCAATTATTCGAGCTTCGGCTCGTCTTAAAGGCTGGAAGGAACACCCATAACGTTCATTAAATTAGTCATGCAACAAGTACCTTATAGACAATTACTACGGCCTATTGTATATTTAAAAGGTAATAGGCTAATAGATCACTGTAGAGAAGGATTCAGTTACCTTTTCGCGGACAGTTAGCCTTACATGTACATCTAATCTCGGGTGTGTGGGAGACCACATGACGCACACCCGTAAAACTGGCTGTCTTCTACCCTATCCTTGGAACCTGGATACGGGGCATGGAAACATGACTGGGCAATGGGCGAAGTAGTCAGATCAAGTGTGTGGTAGAGAAATTCCTGAGAATTCTCGACGGTTACTCATACCGATCAGGGGGAGCCCTGGTAATATGATACCGGTGTGGGTGGATTCGAGTCTCGCCTTGGAGGAGGTCATTTATGGTCACCAAACGGAACCCGCTGTTTGACTTCGATCATTTATGGTCACCTATGGAACCCGCTGTTTGGCTGAATCTTAAGGAGGAGAAGCGAAGTGAGGTTTATCCCGGTGTGAAGGGGTAAATTCATGCCAATGGGAAACCGCATGCCATCAGGTAATTGTGCTTAGGAGCTATCCCGACCACCCTATGATCCGGGCTGCAGCTGGGTACTGTGGCTGGGAGAAGTTCTAAAAGCCTTTACGCTTAAGAATTGTTGAAGCGAACACATAGCCTCTCACAATTAAGACAACTTCACCTCAGCTAGGTACACACTGGGGGTCTATTAGCTGTAGACCCATGGACGAAGCTCTGTCGAGGGCCCACCAAGCCTATATATTGGTAGATCGGGGTGGCAAAACCATTTAAAAACCAAGTCCTGCCACAATTGAGGTTGGATTCGATCGGGCAGTGGCTCCCAACAGCTAGGGACAGCATGTTGGGAGAAAAGTCTGAAGCTAGACTAGGTGAAATCTCCTTGGTCGTGTGATACGTCCCTCACAGTCTCCTTGGAGATGGAGCCGACGGGTGAGCACGTTTATCGCACCGGTACTGACCTGGAGAGTCAGTAGAGTATGGATAGTATCTCGCTCCAACCAGTGAGTTAATACTGGTAGCATTGTTTAGTGTAGCGACAATGCGCGCTAATTGAGCGTAACTCAATTATTCGAGCTTCGGCTCGTCTTAAAGACGGGAAGGAACACCCTAAAAGTTCATTAAATTAGTCATGTATCAAATACCTTATAGACAATTACTACGGCCTATTGTATATTTTAAAGGTAATAGGCTAATAGTTTACTGTAGAAAAGGATTCAGTTCTTTTTCGCGACAGTTAGCCTTACATGTACATCTAATCCATCGAGCTGAAAAACCGATGCTTCTGATGAGTTAAGGATTTGAGGTTATTATGTTTAAATGCGTTGGTCAATGGCTTGTTTGTTTGATTAGTATTAGCTTAATAAATTAAAATTCTTGGTTGTTATATATATTGTTATATTCTTGGTGTTGAATAAACACATCTGTCAATTCATAGATGTTAATTATATTAATTGCTGGTTTTTAATTGATATATAAAACATACATAACAATACAAAAATATTATTTTTAAAGAACATACTATATTGCACTTTGATATAGTGCTTAGAATGGTTTTCAGCTACACTAGTAGTTCGGGAATTCATCGCAAACATAAAATACATCGAAAGCATCGGTGACGTCATGCCAGTCATCGCTCTGATTAATCGGTGGATTTTCTGTTTAATTCACGAACTTGCTCTAATTCATACTATTCAAAGTTGCACATGACCAATATGTCTATCTCTTTCTTTCAAGGCCAACTTGGAATCAAAATTCCGTTGCTCACACGTTACTTCTGGGAATAGAAAAATTCTGCATCCAAAGTAAACATGTCAAACACTGTCAGTAAACAGCACTGGTAACGTCTCACTCATATTAATAATATTGTGTAAGTTATTACTTCTAGTGCAGTTCTAGCAAATTCTTAAAATGTTTAATGATTGCTACAATTTGTTAGTTTTCTGAAACAGAATATTGGCGGACAGCTAGATGTTGTTTGTCTAGTGGACTGAAACTATGAAACAGTCTGGTATTATTAGGAATAATCGCTGCTTTCTCAAATCCTTTTTCAAGTAACTTTTTTGACTATAAAAAGAAAATTTATACCAGGAATATTACTTAAACAGTGACAGTATGTAGTTAAAGGTGTTGTAAAGCGGATTTACAACTTCAGCTTAATAAATTAAACAAAATATATATAGCCAATTCGCAAGTAAAATATCTAAATTCTTAAAAATAAGCCTGTAATTAATTTTTTGAAGTTGAAAGATTCGAAGTGTGTGACGTCACGCGTGCCCGCGCCTAATATGTACAGTATACTAAACCGCTTTAGTAGTAGAAATCCGACTACAAATCAGTGTATTTCACGTGTTTGGAGGTAAATAAAAATTGTTTTTTTATTAGGTTATTTATTGGTTATTACTATTGTGTAGTTACCCATTAAAACAACATGCCTCGATGTTGTATATTCGGGTGCAAGAATACCGAAAAGGCTGGCGAATATAATTTTTCTTATCCAAATAAAGATAAAAATCTTAAAATTTACCTACAGTGGTTGCAAAAAGTGAAAAGGGTTGATTGTATCAAGAAATTTTTCCAAAAGATCTAATGAATGGAGAGAGAAAATAATAACTAGTTGTATTAGAGAAGAACTTTGCTGATCCTACGTATTTGCATATTGAAAATGATAAATATGTCACAGCAGAGCATCCTTTATTATTCCAGATATAATCATGAGATGTCCTCATCATTATTACTAATAGAACATATTTATAAATGTAACAGATTAATTATACGTCAAAACTAAGGGTACAGTTGCGATCATTCGCTAAGGAACGATGAAAAAGTATAACCGCCGATTTTTCAGTTTTTTGAACAATCTAAATGCAAGTTTATTATATGGTATGCAAGAAGATTTCATTTCTGAATATAATAATTACCCAGTTCATAAATAAGATCGAATTACAGCGTATATTGTACGAAAAACTGAAAAACCGGTGATCACTATTTTTTCATCGTTCCTTAGCGAATGATCGCAACTGTACATGTCATTTTTAAAGTTATTTTTACTTTTTTATAACTTATGTAAGTATTTAGTTAACACAAAATATTAAAAAAAATTATTCCGTTTTCTTAATCAAAATAATCTGGATCTTCCCCTTCTGCAGGATGAAACCGTGTATACACATCATTATCTTCTGGATATTCGCTTATTTTTTGAAACGACAAAAGCAGGTATTATCTTCCTTCTATTTTTTCCCAAAGGCAACCAAGAATTTTCCCAATAAATAAATTGTTTATATGATATAGGCTGCCACTAACGATTGCTTAATTCGGTAAGACGTTTTCTATTAGTTTGATCCGCTCGTAATAGCATCTGGTAGCGAGAAGCTTGCAAACTGTCTAGATTTACCACTACACTATGAAAAGATTCGTGTAAAATTATACACTAACCTGCCTTTGAAATTGGAAATTTCATGTTTCCATGCATCAATGTGATTCATAATATGTACCCATAGGAGCACAGAATTCGCAATTACACCAGGCAACATTTCCGATTCTAATATTGTCTTCGTCCTGTGATAAATCGTTAACCGATGCCTCCAAATCATTCAAAGTGTTTAAATGCATATGGTGTCATTTTGTCCATTATATATTAATACCGGTGGCGGTGGGTGTATTCGTCAAACTCGGGGCACACGACAAACTGGTATATCACTATCATGCTCGTACGCACACATTAAAGCAGTATATCATCATGTGTTGCACTGCGAGTGCCCCGGGTTTAACGTCTGCACCCACCGCTACTGATTAATACACTGTATCAATAAAAATTGCAATAAATCCTTAAATAAACTAGAACTAAACCCTCTATGTATAGCAAGTGCTTCTGTCGCGGGCAAGCAACAACGGGTTTACAACACCTTTAAGGGGGGAAGTGACTGTATAAAAATAGGCTATGCAGAGTCTCTGAATTTACATTATTTTAAGAAAGAATATATCATAGATTGCGTATCCAACATTAGAATCTTGTAGATCAAAGTATGAACTAAATTTTCATAAAAGAATTATTAAAATTTGTTCGAAAATAACTAAATAAACATAAAAACTATAACAATAAGTATAAATATTTTTTCTTTCTTAAAACTAAAATATCTCTTTATAATAATTAGAAAGTACTGGAATAGTTGACAGATCAATAAATTTAATTGATAAAAGTTTATTTATAACAACAATAATCATGTTACAGTTTCGGTTACCATTATTATCATTTTTAAGCAGTTTTGGTGGACAATAGTTCAGTTACTCTGAACAGGATGGCGCTATAGCATGGTTTTACTCATAGATAATATAATAATATACTACGTATATAGAATGCAAACTGAATACAATCAAAATTTTATGAGCTTAGCACCAAAAATACAGATGGCACCTGTAATGCGGTCTACCATGACCATCTCCATTAATAAAGCCAAGACCCGATGCAACTGGCCATGGACCTACTAGACCTACAGCTTGCTCTATAACCTAGTGACAAACCGTAACAATGCTGTTTACATAATATCTGTACAGTGTAATTGAAATGAAAGGTTAAACGACTAGAGCATTTTCAGCGCTTGCATATTGTTGATTGCATTTGAAATGATTATTTTAATTTGCCTTTGCAATATAGTACGCATATTACATTTTAATTTAATAGCACTGTATAATATAATCACGTGGGCTGTATCCTATAAATTCAGTTTTTTGTTTTAAAATTATTTCTCAAAAAATGAAATATTCCAAAATATAATTGTGCCGTTTTAAGTTTTTGCTACAAAATTTATTTGCCATCGATTTTTAAATTCTACAAAGAACCTGACGACATTTTTTAAATGAAAGAACTTTTGTCAACACTACCGTATTTTTACAACACAATTACCATATTTGTGATAGGTATAACTAGCACCGGAAAATTAGTTAAGGAGGTTACAGCGGATCTTTGCGGGGTGAAGGGCAAGGGGATATCTCCTATGCTTTTACATAGGCTCTAACAAGAAATACCAATCGATAAAAAAATAAATTAACATTCTTAAAACTGAACAAAATCATTTTATTATGAATGACTATAATGCATTTATTAATTATTTGTATATATTAAAATAATTTAAGTCGATTGGAGTGCATTTGTTTAATTGTTGAAAGTGTAAATATAAATGTAAATAGGTTAAGAATCGTGGCAACACCTCAAAGAAATCAATCGATTTCGTTGGTAGCAGTGTTAGGTTTCAGCTTTCGATTGAGTTGACATCCTAACCTCCAAATGTCAAACCCAAAATATAAGTGGAAATATGTTGAATGTTTTGTAATTTTGTATGCAATTACAGATGGGAATATTCTATTTTTTAACTTTTGTATAGTCTAAAGATTACAATCTGCTAAGCAGATACAAGAAATATATAAAAAGTTGTTGAGGTTTAATCAATATATTTTTAAAATTAGTGTGTTTGTATTACTGATTTCGTGGTTATTCTGATTGTGATGATAAATTGTATTTATCATGTATTTATCATCACATTGCAAAAGGTAATTTTACATTTTGCAATATTTCCGTCGAATTAACATTTGTATTCTGATATTATTAACGCAGAGACTGCATTGTTCAACATAATTTGATTAATAAAATATATGATTATTAGTTAATACAATAAAATGTAGATTATTATAACAGTCATTATATGTCATCTTTCTGTTCTGTTATTTGAATTGTCGCGCGCTATGAGGCGTTGTCACATCTCTGCTGTCTTTCCACATATGTCGTGAAAAATTCTTGTTTTGTTTACTTATGTTATAAAGTATTGCTGGAAAGCCATACATCAATATCGAAGACACCGCATGTTCCAAGGATACAATTTCAAATTTTAAGTCAGGCCAACCAAAAACAAAACTGTGTCCAAAAGCAAAAAAAGTTATATCAGAAAGTTAACAAGATAAAACAAACAATCAATAGACAATTTATTATACGTTTTGTAAAAAAATCAGGTACATTTTCTTGTAGTCATAAAGCTAGTTTAAAAGATAGCATTGTTTGCAAGATAGTTGGTTTAAACAACAATAATAAGACAAATGTAGTAGAAATTGTAAATACAATCTGAACTATTGAACTAATCAAGAAAAATGTAGGTATTTGTTACGATGTAAGAATAAATTAATTTAAATAATTACTTGGATTTCTTTCTAAGCCAAAAGGAAAAAATAATTTAAATTCTTCAAGATGAAACCGTACAGGTAAAATTCATTTAAGATACTTAGCCCCAAAAATACAGATGGCGCACGAATTATTCATCGAACAATGCTTGGAGTTTGCATTCTATATACGTAGTATATTATTATATTATCTATGTTTTTACTGTATTTTAGTATTTTTAATTTTAATTCATAGCAGTGCTTATTAATCTTCGAATATACATTAAAATTTTTGAATTGGTTTACATTTAAACGTATACATTACCATAACTAGCTTACAAAGATAACTTTAAGTATCTGTAAATCAATTATGTAATGCAAAATATAATAATATCTCTAGTATTTTTTTCGTAAATTCTAACTAAATATGTAAAAATTATAGCGATCGACCTTGTAATTTATTCTAAAATTGAGGCGATACCGACGTTTTAATATGAATTCTGTAATATTTATACAAAATTATTATTATTATTACAAATCATTGTACTTTTCGACGCGAGGGCCACCTATGGTTTTGTAGTATAATCTTAAAGGTCTGAAACTGAACTAAATGAATTAATGTTTTGTACCAGTAGCGACGCCAACGGCAATTTTTCTGGAGTTTCTCAATTTCCAACCTTAACAATAAAATCTGTAGATAAAAATTTTCTTAGATTAATTTATTAGCTAAACTGCTAGTATCCATTAACAATATTTTAATGTTACCACAGTTTTTCTTCCATTCTTCTGCTCGTTGAGAATCTTTTACGGGAAATTTAAAGAAACTAATGTCTTTATAAATTCTATAATTTTTAAAACACTTGTTATGTACGCAAATACGAGGTAAGCGCCATAAATTCTCGGTCTGATATACAAAAAAAAAATATAATCTCCCCTAATGTCAATACACTTATTACAATGTGGAATTAATAATTCAATGCCCTTGTAAAAATAAATTGAAGCTTTTCCTTCAAAATGTTCAATTACAGCTGCTTGCAACTCGTTCTAATCCTTAAAACAACGTCCCTAAGGTCTTTCTTTAAATTGGAAAATAAATAATAGTCACTAGGAGCCATATCCGGACTGTACGGTGGATGATCCAATGCTTCAAAGCCGCATTCGCGAATGGCAGCTTGTGAAATTGCGGCAGTATGAACGGGTGCATTGGCGTGTAATAATCGAACACCTCTTGTCAATTTTCCTCTACGTTTTTCACGAATACTGTTTCTCAATTTATGCAATAAAAACGCATAATATGTACTGTTAACAGTTGTATTGCGTTCTTTAAAATCAATCAGTAAAATGCTGTCACAATCACAGAATATTGTTGCCAGAACTTTCTTTGTCGATTGAACAAGTTTCGCCTTTTGGGACGAGGTTCATCGGGTCGCCTCCATTCCATCGGTTCCCTTTTCGATAGAAGATCATAATACAGAACCATTGTTTCATCTCCAGTGACAATGGACTCCAAAATCGGCTTTGGGTCGTCTCCACTCAAGTTTAGAAACGAGCGCACATTCGACGCGACGTTGACGTTAAACAGCAGAAAGAAGCCGCGGTATCCATCTTGCACTAATTTTATTCTTACCCGAATGGTCATGAAGAATTCGGCGAACCCTTGTTTCCGAAATGTCAGACATCACTGCTAACTCCTTAACTTTCAAACGGCGATCTTCTAATACCATTTCTTCAATGATTGCAACTTTTTGAAGCGTTACCGCTTCAATTGGCCGAACGGTGCGCTTATCATCTTCAAGAGATTGTTGCCCCAAACGGAAGCATTTTGACCACTTTTTTACAGTGGAATATGAAGGTGATAAATCACCATAAACGCCATCTAAACGTTGTTTGATTTGATTAGGTGTGTGCCCTTCTTTTGTTAAAAATTTAATGACGTGCGGTACTCAATTTTCGTTAGCTGCGACATTTTTATGCACTCGTCACGATGCTCGAGTGGCTACTAAAATCTATTGCGCTTCCAGCCGTAATATATATAGTGTAGGCCTATTACATGTTCAACTATGATGCAACCGAGTTTGAACATGTTGGCACCTGTAAAAGCCTGCCAGGCCGAGAATTGATGGCGCTTACCTCGTACATATATCGAGTTTATGTATTTTCTTCATGTTGTATTGTGTTATTATTATTGAACTATTGCATAAATTAATCTTTTAACTTCTTTGTTCAGGATGAGGAACGTAAAGAACAAAAACGCAAAAAGAAAAAAGCATTAAAAGAACGCAAAAAACTAAACGAACGTCTAAATTTGAAAATGGTACATAAAGGAGATGATGGTCCAACACTTGAAGGAGATGATATGTTTGATTTAAAACAAATATCAAGCACCCAAACAATGTCAAGAGTAATCGACCAAACTCCAGATGTTGTTGCAGAATCCGACTCAGATGAAGACGAGAAGCCAAAACCAAAAATGAAAAAGTATCTTAAAGAAGAGGGACATATATCTAGTTCTGGTCTTTATTATAAAGATTCTGACTCAGAGTTGGAAATGGAATCTGATAGTGAAGATGACAAGAAGGAAATGAAGGAAGATCTTGGTAAGACAGTTAAAAATTTTTTTTAAAGCTTAATTTTTATTATTTCGTATAAATTTAGGTTTAAGTGGGTCTGAAGAAGATAGTGACGATGATTTAGAAGATGAAGTGGTAAAAAATAAAGGTCCAAAAGAAAAGCATCCTCTCATAACTGATTTAGACGAACGAAGTAAAGAAGAGAAAAGAGCACAAAAGGCACAATTGTGGTATGAAAGGGATGCATTCAAAAATCTTTTAAATGAAGACGATGACGATGCAGATATAGATATGTTGGCAGAGAAGTACAAAAAGCAAGGTGTTAAAATTATTGGTGAGGAAGATGTGGTTGAAAATGGTGTTGATAAAAATAAGAAGAAAGCTAAAAACACACCAGTAGCCACCGATTATAATACTGATAGTGATAGTGATGATAGTGACTATGTAGTTGAAAATGAGATGAGTCAATCAATAAATAACCCCAAGAAAGATGGTTTTGAAATTGTCAAAAACACAAAAAAATGTAATTTAGAGAGATCATTGATATAATTCATTTAGTTTAATTTTCTGTCATTTTTAGCAAAATTAGGAAAGCATAAACTTTCAGAAGAAGAGTTGGCATTAGGTACAATGATGATTAATAGCAAACAAACTAAAAGGGACCTTTTAGATGGAGCATGGAATCGCTATGCATTTAATGATTCAAATTTACCGGACTGGTTTGTAGAAGATGAAAAGAAGCACATGAAGAAAGAATCTCCAGTACCAAAGGTATTTACGAATTTTTAGAAGTTAACACATTTTCAAGTTCCATGTGTATAATTTTTAAAATATTTAAAGGAATTAGCTGAAGAATATAAGAAGAGAATGCAAGAAATAAATGCTCGACCTATCAAGAAGATTGTAGAAGCTAAAGCCCGCAAGAAGAAGCGTGCACTTAAGAAATTGGAGAAAGCCAAAAAGAAAGTTGAAGCTATTATGGATAACATAGACGTCACTGATAAAGAAAAAGCAAAACAAATTAAACAGTAAGTCACTTTTCTTGAATTTTCGTTTTGTAAAATTAATCTTATAACATTGTTTTCAGATTATACAAAAAAGCAAACATGAAACAGAAAAAGGAGGTCACGTACGTAGTTTCTAAAAAACATTCAGCGGCAAGGAAGCCTAGGCGTCCGGAAGGAGTGAAAGGTCCTTATAAAGTAGTAGATCCTCGAATGAAGAAAGATACCAGAGCTGCAAAAAAAGTTAAAGCAAGAAATATGAGTAAAAAGGGAAAAAATAAAACGAATAAGAGAAAAAAATAATTGAGAAGTGTTAGGTTTTTGTGCATTAGCATTTTATACAAATTAAATTAAGACTTGTTGTTGTAGAAGTTGAAATAAGTATTTTACCAATGTTCTGTTTTTCTTTAACCGCAGGAGTTAAACAAGTTTATTTTTATTTTACAAATATTTTGTTTTTAGTTAAAGATGCATAAGAAAAAAAATACTATGAAATCCTGTAACCAATGGTTGTAGTCACAGTAATGTAATGATTTCCAAAATCTTGTATCAACTAAATGGTGGGAAATGAAATAATACATCATGTGTAAGATCTTTCGTAAAAATATGTCTTTTACACAGGCCCACAGAATAAAAAAAAAGTCTTGTAGTTTAAAGGTGAGGTAGCATACCGTATGCATTTTGGTGTGCTGAAAACGAATCTGGGGTCAGAATTGACCCATCACCCAAGGATCTCGACATAACCTCAAAAAGTTTATAAAAATGCATCTTAAAAAAAATCCCCGGGTGATGCTTCAATTTTGACCCCAGATTCGTTTTTAACATACGGTATGTTACCTCACCTTTCAATACAAAACTTTTTTGTTTTTTGTGGGTTTGTGACAGGCCCCACAAAAGGAAAAAAAAGTTTTGTAGTTAAAAGATGAGGTACCATACCGTATGTTTTTTTCGTGTACTGAAAACGAATCCGGGGTCAGAATTAACCCATCACCCAAGGATTTCGACATAACCTCAAAAAGTTTATAAAAATGCATCTTAAAAAAATTCCCGTGTGATGGGTCAATTTTGACCCCGGATTCGTTTTTAGCATACGGTACGTTACCTTACCTTGCAATACAAAACTTTTTTGTTTTTTGTGGGTTTGTGACAGGCCCCACAAAATAATAAAGTTTTGTAGTTAAAAGGCGAGGTACCATACCGTATGTTTTTTGGTGTGCTGAAAACGAATCCGGGGTCAGAATTGACCCATCACCCAAGGATTTAGACATAACCTCAAAAAGTTTATAAAAACACATTAAATAAATCCTTGGGTGATGTGTCAATTCTGACCCCGGATTCGTTTTCAGCACACGATATGGACTACAATACTTTTTTTTTATGTTGTGCGCCTGTGTTATCATAAAAATCTTACTGTGTATTGATGTTTGTTCAATTCTAAATTAGGCCAGTTGCTGGGTAGTTGAAATCAGAAATAATTCATGGTAAAGGTTTTACTGGTTTAATCACTTCAGTTATGGCCCAATATGACTATCCTTGGCCACAACTTTTATAGTTAGTGCCATAATAGTGAATTATGTGGTTTTTCTTTACCTATCGATAGCCTAAATGTAAATTTTGCAATATTGCATGATTATTATATTTAAAATATCATTATACTATGATTAACGTCTTAAATGAAAATATTTTTAAAAGTGGCATTAAAACCTCAATTTTAAATTTGTGCAACACGTTTTCCATTTCTGCCTATATCTGTTGATACATTATTATTGTTTCGAAGTAAATTTGTGTGTGTGAAACTGTATACAGTATTAGTAAACTTTGCTTTGGGTTTTAATTTTCATGTGTGAGCAAAGGAAGAATAGCGAATATCAATAATATATATCTGAGAAAGATAGAACTTTATCACATATTTCACCTTTTTTGCGAGGAAAGAAATTTTAAAACTAGTTGACATTTGTCATCAGTGACGGCTTGTCAGGGGCAGCAGGGTCAGCCGGGCCCGTACCAAATGATACTATGAAGATAAATCATTATTTTCTGTAAAATAAATATTTTTATTTTATATTTTAAATAATAAGAAAGATTAAATATTAAATTACAATTAAATTAAATAAGTAATAATTAAATTACAATCATTTAAATGTAATGTAAAAATTTAGTGTTTATACCCGATAACTATTTAGCGAGATTCGCATTTAAAAGTTACTGGGGTTGGCAAGCCAATGTAGTACAGGTAGTTGCTTTCAAACTCGTGAGATAATCCACCACATACGATCTGTATTCTAGACGTCGTTACAGCGCAGAACTTTGTGTATCTGTTAGCGTAACTTATAGCAGTTGAAATACACGCATAAAAGGAGTCGAACTTCTTTGTATTTGTTGATATTATTTAGATATTTTCATGGCTTTTTGATTTTGTGATCGTAATTAAAAGTAATGTAGTATACTCTTGCTTAAACTGCCTGCGCAACAAGTCGAGTATTCCAGTTTAAAAATAACAAAATTCTAGTAATTCTTTAAAATTACACCATGCCACAATATATTGCTAATGTAATTATAAGGATGAATCTGTTAATTCAGATGTTACAAAGCATAAATAAATTATACATTATGCATTTTGTGCTTACGACATATCGAATACAAAAATGTCTAGAGAATTAAAAAATTCGCTGTGGGGCGAAAGATAAGAAAGAGCGTGCAAGTCATATATTCAACTAAAATAAATAATTTTTACCGATTTTTGTTGTTCATATGTACTTTTTAAGTTTTAGGAATTCATATAACAATGTTAGAAGCATTATTCATTAAGTGCAATTAATAGTTTATGGCTTTATGTTTCGTATTAGTTAAGGGAAGTTTATCTATTTTCTACATTATACCTGCAGTTTATTAAAAAAAGTAAGAGGAATTGTGTTATTTCAGCAAAGGCATTCTATAATTATATACCTATATTGCTTTTTCTAATGTAAATATAAAGATGAATCTGTAAGTTCAGATGTTACATGTTTAGAGCATAAATACATTATGCGATTTGCGCTTATGTAATTTTGAATTATCGAATAGGTACAAAAATGTTTAATTAAAAGTAAATACCTGCCTAACTAAAACATTGTTATACTGTTTTACTTCCAATAATATATAAATTTAGACATGGACAGTATGGATGTTTTTTATATATTAAAAAAGTAGTTGAAGCCGACCTGGCAGTAGTAGCCAACATTGCACCGTATATAGTGCATTATTGGGCTAACATAAGGGGGGTAGGTAGTAAGTCTAGTATAAAATTTGTTTAGTTTGTTTAATATCTTTGCAGTAGAAGGGTTGGGGTAGTGCGTGTAAAACATTTTTATCGCGATGGAGACCGTAAGTACAAACGGCGATTTAACTGATTATTTATTGGTAAATAAATTTAGCGGATTGTCTTATGATGATAAAGTTTTTATCAAACAATCGCCTATTCCATTAATGATTAACCTAGTGCAAGCAAAAGCCGGTCATAATTGCGCTTTTTTGAGAACATGGTATGATAAATACGTCTGGTTAACTGGCAGTGAGATTCGTAATAAGCTATTTTGCTGGTATTGTATACTTTTTTCGAATAATAAAGTTCCTTTTAATTCAACAGTTTATGACAATTTAAAAGAAATTCATCGCATTTTAGCTAAACATGAAATTTCAAAAGAACACACTCATTCAACATTAAAATTTAAACTGTTCGGTAAACAGAATATTGTAAATGCGTTAGACACTGCTCATCAAGAATTTACAAATAAATACAATGAAGCTGTGCGTTAATGTTAAATATATTGCCATATTTAATAAATATGGTAATTTTTCTGTCCACACAAGAATTGGCATTTCGGGGCGATGATGAAACAATGAATTAACATAATCAAGACAACTTGAAAGAATTAGCTAAATTTGCTGCGACGTTGGACCAAAATTTTAATAAATTTATAGACCCCTCTGAATCATCTGTTTTTACAGGGTTATCAAAGACAATTCAAAATGAATTAATCAAGTCGATAACAAAAATTTTAATGCAAAAAGTTCACGACGAACTTAATATATATAACATATGACTATGGAATAAATAATGGAAAAGAATAAAATAAGCCATGTACACAGAGAAATAGAACGGATAAGTCAATCAGGTATTGTGTTTTGCGAATAGCAGAAACTCAGCTAATTCCGTGATAGCCTAAATAACACTTTCAAAGTGTAAATATACTTGAATAAATATACTAATATTTCACTTGTTTTGATTGTACAGATAAATCCGATTACAAAATTTTAAAACAACATACTTTGTTGCTAACCTAACTAATAATTAGTAATTTTTTCACTAATTGTTTCACATTTACTGTTATCACAGAATTAAACATATCACAGAGTTATCTCAGAATTATTCTAGTTATCATGAAATTATATGAGCATCACAACCTTGAGAAAGTCGCTTTGAAACTAGAAAATACTAAAAACCTTCAGAGATAAACGGATTGTCTGTGAGATTGATTATGTGATTTTCATAATGAAAAAGTAGTAGTTTTTAATGTAAAAATGTTGTAATAAAAGTAGTTCTTAATATCATGAGATTATCGAATAAAGATACATCTCTCTCTAATTATTTTTATCCAATTTTAAGGCCAAATAGGGTTTTTAAAAATTTAAGAAACTACTATATCTCTCGAATTATTAACATTTATTTTTCTCAAATCTCTTTGGCTTTGTTTTTTGTTGCAATTTTTACACTGCTGCAAAATATTAATAACAATTTGTAAACAAACTGTATTTATGTAATACTTCATTTAGGGATGCTCAGCCATTGAATATCAGACTCGGGTGTTCCCTGAATGAACATAGCTGGCAGATTATTGAAGTCAGCAGCTGATGAAACTGCTTAGCAGCTTAGCTTAAAATATCTTCAGTTACTTTGGTTAGTGATCTGACAGTTGAAGAGGATGATTCATACACAAAGCACAATCCAAACTGCCGTACCTTTGCAATACATGTGTTTAAATGTTTTCAAATTTATGCTATAATCAGAAAGCACAATAACAAACAAAACAAGGATAGTTAATGCCCTAATGGTGTTCTGTTTATAATAGAACAGCTTACCATACAGGGAACTGCTGACATTCAGTGCTTTCTGCAAACTAAATGTCAGAATTTAGTTGCTAAGTATCCCTGAATGCTCTCATTGTTTGGTGCCTAGTGTAAAGAGGCTTGAGGAATTATAAGACAAAAACATACACCAGATTATAATGATATAAAATGTATTCAAAGAAGGATTCATTTGATTTAGTGTAATTAATTTCTGTTAAGTTGTTTTATGTAAAGTTCTGCAAACTTTAGATAAAAATTGTCATTGTCAAATGACATGCAGTGCATGGCCTGCAAATCAATTTTTTTTTGCTTAAACTATGGCAGATAGCAAAACAAGAGACAAAAGAATATTAGAATACTTATCTATAGGAAAAGTTTGAAAAATATTAACCAAACCGTTAAAAAACTTAAGCTTCTTTACACGTAGTTGGTCAAGTTTTGACCACTTATGTAGCACCCACTATTAAAAAATATTGCAAAAATATATTTTGGTCTCAGGAATATATGATAGCATCTTGTACAGACTTTTTACAGACACCTTGTAATGTATATAAAAGATAATCCTAATTATATAGTATACTCTTGTAATAATAACTCAATAATGTATTATTTAATCTTATATACCTACTCATTAATAATGAAAGTTTGTAGATACCGACAATTATTTTTTAACAGTAATATACCGTTAGCGAAAGTGTCAAAATACTGTCAATTACAGAAACAATTTCTATAAAAAAATTTCTACAAGCAAAATTTTCGTTTACAATTTGATGGATCGCGAGAGCTACAGCTCAAGGGATCTCATCTCTGATTCTAAATAGTAGAAAAATTTGCAGAGTAAAATTTCTTCTGGAAATTACATTTTTGAGTGAAAATCAACAAATCAACGTATTGATTTTCACTGATGCTAGAGAAATATTTTATGGGATCATTTCCAGTACATGTATTCTTAATTATTGCAAACAGCAAAAGGGTAGTGCAATATGCCTTTTCGAGTTCCAGGATCTTTTTGGAGATGCCGGGTGTTTCTTCAATTCCGTTACCAAGAGTGGTTGCTAAGTAAACGAGCGTTTCTATTGGCTTTTGAAATGCGAGGTAAATTCTACATGAAAAAAGTGTGTTATATTGAAACTATATGAGTTTATTTTCATTTTATGCTAGAAAGCCAAAGATTTTGTATTTCAGACAAGAATTATCCAGTTATTTTGTATGCAAGAGTGGTATTCAATAGAATCTTCTTAAATAAAAATAATAAATCATTTATCTGGTTTGCAAAGTAACAATTATTTATTTTCATAAAATCAATAACACCGTTACTGTACACACGAAACTATTAACACTACTCAATACTCCTAATTCTTAATTGTTCCTAATGCAATAATTAACAACATGGTTTCGTTTTGATGCAGCCATGTTCTTTATCATAAAAGTGAATTGAGGTTCAAGCTGTATGAATATTATACTGAGATGATAGAATATTATCTCACAATTTGACAGTGATGTCTCTATATATGTTGATCTTCATCCATATGAAGGTCACGTGTCATAGCTTGTGATTTTTATCAGTTGGTATTCTCAAACTCCACTTTCAACACATTTCGAGACATCTGAAGCACACAAGGAACGTTTGGTAATGTTTCTAATAGCAGAATTTGAATTTTTCCTTCCATTCTCGTCCACTTGCACAATTCATGATTGCCTACTGGAATATTTTTAAACCAATTACCAACACAGCTCCAAAAAGAATTGACAGTTTGCTTAGGTTTTTGATATTGCCTAATTGGGCACCAGCCAGGACTAGTCTTATTGGGCATTTACGATAATTGGAGCACTTGACACCGGTATGTATCAGAGTGTTCGTTAATACAGATAAATTCTAACCCACCACGTTTCTTAATTGCACCGCATCTACCGGTCTATGTACCAGACACACAAATTTTGGATCTGCTACTTCAGGTGATACATAGTGGTTTTTAGACTGCATTGGTAACCTTAAAAATTGGTTGCATCTTTAAACTTTGGGGTGAATGTGAGTTGAATTTCTTTCTGAATTGCAGTATGAGTTGGTTAGTATCGATGGTTGACAAAGCAAACTAACTGCGGATTAAAATGGCTTTTTTTCTATCGAGTGCAAAATATGTAGTATATTATTCAACGAGCATAATATAATGATGGCTATCATTCACAAGGATGAAGCTTAGATACGAACGGTATGGAGTATTAAGGGCGTACCCAGGATCTGAACTAGAGAATGACAACACCTATTAGCTTTGAGAAAGGGAGGCAAAGTGAAACACGACGATTTCTTTCAAAATAATACTCAAAACTATTGCAAAACTGTATTTATTAGCACTAAGAAATACGTACTAATTCGCATCCCGCCCACCCACATATACGCATTAATTTGAAGAGGGCTTTATTCTCGTTTATTTTTCTTCTAGGGATCGGCTGCCCCCTTCTCTTTGCTGGGTACTCCCTTGCTACTACTATAAAACAAAACCTTTTAATAGAAAAAGAAAGTGTTCCAAGAATTATTCCCCCCTTTTTAAATTTCCACGAATTAATTTTAATATTGGAGGACAATGAATGAAGGCTAGTAAGTAAAAATTTGGGTTCAATTCTTTCAATAGAATACTACTATAAAATAGTTCCAAGAATAAATTTTTCCTTTTTAAATTTCCACTAATTCATTTTAATATTCCAGGACAATGTAGGTTGAATTCTTTCAATAGAATACTACTATAAAGTAGTTAAACCTTTTAACAGAAAAAGAAATTGTCCCAAGAATTATTTCTTCCTTTTTAAATTTTCACGAATTCATTTTAATATTTGAGGATAACGAATGAAGGTTTGTAAATAAAAATGTAGGTATAAATTATTTTAATACAATACAGCTACGGGCGTACCCAGGATCTCAATTAGAGGGTGGGCAAAGTGAAACACGAAGATTTCTTACAAAATAAAACTCAAAACTATTGCAAAATTGTTTTTATTAGTAACTAAAGATAATAATAATATCAATTTATTACCCAACAGCAACGCCAATTACAGGGTAAATTACAAAATATATGTTCATAAACAGCATGAATATAAAGATAATAATGGTAAAAAATAAAATAAAAGTAAACATAACAAAAAAGGATGTAGATACAGGCAAAGTTTAAGCTTAATACATGTTTCAGTATATTATTTTTTTTTTAAACAGAGATGCTTGAAATGTGATTGTCGCATTGTGCACGTAAAGCTAATACATAAATTTGAATAAGGTTAATTATTGGCATAAACTTCATAGCTGTCTTCAAAATATTTTTCAAAGAGTTTACATATATATCTACAGTACTGCAAATAATATTGTAACTATTGCACATTGAAAACACTGGAGATTTTAAGAGAAGGTTAGTACGAGTAGTTGACAAATAGAAAGTATCAGTTTGTCTACTACCAGCTCTAGGAACACGAAAACATATTCTTTCTAGAATGTAGGAGCAATTAATTTCATTATGCAATAGTTTATACAGAAATGTAAGATTTATACAAGCTCGCCTAAATTCGCAAGGTACTAGTTCAAAAAGTGTTCAGAAGATATGTCATGATCAAATCCCTGTATTGTATACACATTAAACATTTTAAACCATAGATACTTTAGCATCTTCCTCTGAACGCCTTCGCGCATAGTCTTATAACAGTCGTACAGTGGATTCCAGATCAGTGCACCATATTCCAATTTAGAGCGAACTAAACTAATGTACAGCATTTTCATAACATTAGTATTCTGAAACTCTCTACAATTACGAATAATAAACCCAACCATTCTGTATGCCGAGGATACAATTTCGTTAATATGTTCGCTGAAAGTTAGCTCAACATCAAATAATATGCCTGTCTTTAATACTTTCGCAACGTGATAAAACTATTGCATTAATTGAGTAGGGATAAATAATCTTAGAAACTTTACGTGTATATGAGACTGCTTTGCATTTATTAATATTCAAATCTAATTTATTTATTTTACACCACTTTGATATGGTATCCAAGTCTGATTGTAGAGTGATACAGTCGGCATATGAGTTTATGGATAAATATAGTTTTACATCATCTGCATACATTAGCGTATTTGACTTAATATTTTGACTAATATCATTAATAAACATGACAAAAAGTAAAGGCCCTAAATTGGATCCTTGGGGTACACCAGATAATGCTATAAATTCATTAGATCTGTATCCATTATATGTAACATACATGGATCTGTTATTTAAATAAGAACCAATTAGCATAGTATACGCTTCACTGAACCCAAGGTTCTTTAGTTTCTGTAAAAGTATATCATGGTTAATCCGGTCAAAGGCCTTCGATAAATCTGTATATATCACATCTACTTGACCTTGACTGTCTAGAACTTCATGACAGTATTGCGATAGGCAGCTTAAGTTAGTTATAGTGGACCTTTTTTCCACAAATCCATGTTGATGGGGTGAAATATAATTTTTAATGTCAAGATAAATGTGCCTATACATATAAGATTATTTCGAAGACCTTAGAGAAGTTAGATAAGATAGCTATAGGTCTGTAGTTGGCAATATCAGCTGTATCTCCACTTTTAAATACCGGTGTTATTCGTGTAGTTTTCCATTTTTGTGGAAATGTAGAAGTTTTAATACTTAAATTAAAGATAACTGAAAGCGGACGTACCAGAACTCCAGCACAATCTTTTATGAAAAAACGGTATTTGATCGCAACCAGCAGTGAATTTGTTTTTTTAGACTGCTTATAGTTTTTATAATGTCATCCTCAGATACAACACTAACATTAATGCATGGCAGGTTATTATCTAGGATATTATTGTGAATATCAGTATCAATACCAGACAATACTTTTTCAGAAGTAGTATAAACAGATTGAAAGTGATCGCTTAAAGCATTTACTATTTTTAGCGGTTTGCTAAATGAAACATCATTTTTAAACAATTTTCCTGGTATTCTACTACAACCTTTTTTACTCCGTATAAAAGACCAGAGATTTTTTTTGTGTCGGTGGCAATAGATTGTTCCACTGTCTTTAAATACTCCATATAGGCATCTTTAACTCTGGACTTAATTAGAATTCCGAGTCGCTTAAACTCGTTTTGAGCAAGTACACAGCCTGTACATCTAAGTTTTTTATATTCTTTACTTTTAAGCTTAATAAGTGCAATAATGTCACGTGAATACCATCTAGGATACTGAGAGGGCTTATTATTAAACACAGGCACATGAGTATTAACTGAATACAATATTTCGTAAAATATATTACATGCCTGATCTACATCATTGCAATCATTAAGTAACGACCAATCTACTTCAAGTAGGGCATTATATAGATTGTGATAGTCTTCTTTACGAAAATTATATTGTATATTCTGTGAATTTGGAAGAAAGTTGGATTCGGAACGAGATTTGAAATCCAATGTGATTCTTAATGAGGGGTGAAAATTATCTTCTACAACTATAGGGATTTCATCTTGTGTTAGATTACATTTAATATTAGAAAATACTAGATCCAGCAATCTTCCATGGATATTACAGATAGAGTTAAGTTGTACAATATTTAATATTTCAGAACAGTTTTTTAGCAAGGTGCTTAATCTATCATCAACAGAAGCATTAATAAAGTTAGGTATATTAAAGTCTCCAACTAAAATTAAGTTTTTTGTGTTAGAATGCAGTTCCACAAAATAATCTAACAGGCTTTCTAAGGAATTAACAGAAGGAGTGTGGGGAATATAAAGAGTGAATATGTAGAAAGTAGTAGAGTACACAGTACATTTACAACCTACAATATCGAAAGAAACGAGTGAATTTAATAAATTTGACAAATCTATTTTTTCTTCAGTAATCTCACACTTCAAAGCAATTAAAACTCCACGTGTTACGTTGGTTTTTTCAAAATTACGGTCACATCGATAGACGTTGTAGAAATTTGGCGAGAAATACTCAGAATTGTTTATATCGTTCGATAACCATGTTTCACTAAGACAAATGGCATCGTATTCACTAACACTAACCGAAGCACAAAATTGATGCACTTTATTTCTTAAGCTTCTTACATTTTGATAATAACAATCAATGGCGATGCTGCTGGGGAAAATTAGTTTTTTCAACAACTGTAGGAATTCCATTCATATATTTAATAGTTAAATTATCTTCACGATCTCTTGTACGTTCCGTTAAACTATCTCTTGCCGTATTGAGTAATTGCCTCTGATAAGGTGTTTCATCAGACTTTAAGTTAACATTTTTAAAAAGATGCATACTAATTCGCATCACGCCCCGCCACAAAGGCGCATCATTTTGAAGAGTGTCGTAAATCATCCGAGTGAATAAAAGCCATTATAATATGCAGGTAGAATGGTATACTTTGTCCACGACAATTAAGTATTTTTGATTAGATTTATACTTCAAAATACTTTTAGAATTTTATTGTATAAACGTTTCAATTTAATTAATGAATTTTATACTTATGCCATGAGCTATTGTTTTGACACATATCGGCCTACTCGATAAAATTTTCAAAAGAAATTGAAATCTAGTAGTACTGAATAATGATATATTAATCACCACTAAGTAGTAGTAAATCATGTATATAATTATAATTGAAGAAGCACAACTGTAATGAGTATATTATAACATAGTCGTAGACAAATACATTTTTGAAAATTGTTTGATAAAATATATAAATTTTTTTAATATTAATATAGTATATAAATATAAAATAAATAATGAAAATTTCAACACCAGTATTAATTTTATGCGTGCAGTGCTATTCAATTAAAATGCAAATATATTCTATTACTCTATATTGCATTTCAAATAACCAAGTAAAAGCGTTAGGTTAAATTGGTTGGTTGTTGGAAGTACGTATATGCATTTTACCACAAACAGAAGTGGTTTGTTATAAAAAATACATCTTGGCATCTTTTATTTTATAACAATAAATATTATTTTCATGTACATTTGTATTTTTTTTAATAAATTCAATCAGTGTTAAATTATCTCCAAGTGAATGAAAAGGTTAAACGCTAGCGCTTTTTGAGCATTTATGTATTGTTGGTTGCATAAACATACAGTCAGGTTTGATACGATTATTTTAAAATGCAATATAGCGAGTATATTGCATTTTAATTTAATAGCACTGTATGTAACTATTTTTATTAATTGCAACCGAATGTGGAAAAATCAATGAGCACTTTGTTTAATCAAAATTCAAAAATTCACTGTTTTTGATTGGTTGAAATTTTTTAAGGAAAATAGTTCTCTTGTGTGTCTTACGATATTATACGTGAGGGAAATATTCAGAAAAAGATTCCGTTACCAAAGGCGGTTGCTAAGTAATCGAGCGTTTCTATTGGCTTTTGAATTGTGAGGAAGAATATATCAAAATGTGTAATTAATGTTGCTTACTATTTTTTCTATGCTTGATCTATCTTCAATGAAACTAGGGATTCCATCATGAAAGCTAGCTTTTCCGATAAATGAACTCTGTAAATAATAATAAACTTGAACAGTCAGCGTTACCGAATTGAAAATGATATAATTAATAAAAGCCTAAAAGGTAGATAAAACAATACCTATCCTTCTATTACTTGTAAGAATGAAACAATAGTTCTTTTAGCTACCTACGATATTTTATAATGTGCGCGTACATATTTTCACACGGAATTAAGGACAGTTACACCGTTTCTCAAAAAATTTTCAAATTTTTGATGGTTTGATTGATGTGCAATGACGAGGAGAACTTGATAATATGTACCAGGAGAGCATCTGAATGGGGTGGATAGTAGCTACGAAAAATAACATTGACATTCAAATCGTATTACATTCATAGAGGTGGTGTACACTCGCTTTTGTTGTTTATTTGCAAGATAATACTTTGTTGTTATGTATGAGACGAGGTGTTTTTATTAGAAGCTGTATTGTTGAAAGCTGTTCTGCTAACTTATTACGTTTAATAAATAAATTTTCTAGTCTGTCATTGTCACATGAAGTCTTTTATGTAATATTCGCATATTAAATTAAACTAGTATTATTAACTAATTATCTATATCAGTTTGGCCCTGAAATGATTGTGCGTTGTTAATCAACGTTTTTACGTATTGCCCTTGAACCTGCTATTTGCACACACATACACACGCTTGTTGAGATAATACTTCCAGAAAATGTCCGATAAAACTGTTTTTTCACGTTTTTAATGTAAATGTCTCTTATTATCGGACCGTGCATTTTATTTATAGAGTGTTTTGAACGTAGCGTATGAAACTCTGACCGTGAACCTTTTATTTGGTCCCAGGTTCTACCACGACAACAAGTTCATAAAAATGCTAAATACGGACGGGGGTTCGGAGATTCATACACGAGAGGGACAGGGATGGGAAGGCACCCACTTGTGGCCTCGACGCGACCGCCCGAGTGACCTTGCTAAACTTGACCTTGTTTTATTTCAGTAGCGCACCTCGGACCAAACGCGCTTATTATTGGCCGCTTTTTCATTCCAACATCGATCCCGATCCCCCTCAAATACAATTATTGCACAATTTTTGATATTCTGCATTAAAGAAATTTATTTTGTGTCAAATTTAATAATTTATTACCCACATTACTTTTCTAAAATTGTATTATGTGCACACAGTTTATGGCCTTGGATAAAAATAGAATTAGATGGATATAAATAGAGAAAGCATTTGCCTATTAATTTTTTTGTTAATTTTGATGATAGATATCAAGATATCTTCCATTAGGGATGAACTAGATACATTTGTATATTTAAATAATAAAAAGCCGCGGTGGAATTGACTTCCATTTAATAAACTATGTAAAGAAGGTTAGTCAAAGGTTAATACGAACAAAGTACGATCACGTAGGTCGCACCTGTTTCAGCTCATCTTTCTATCAAATATTTTCCTCTGTATCATTCTACGATGATTCGTATGCGGTAATAACAAATTCATCAAGGTCGGCTGCGAAGTCATATAATAATTAGCAAAAAAAGTGTAGGTAAACGCGTCGCGAAACCTTGATTCAAGTTCACCAGTTTTATGGTTTTATATAATCAACTTTTGATTATTAAAAGACAGTAACCTTGACATTAGAGTTATGTCTTTCCGGATGACAGAGTTTGCCTTGGTGCGCTTCCTAGTTTTATAGTCTGCTTCATTAATACATAAACAGAGTAGGCAAGATTTCTGCGTTTGTATTATATTTTTAGAACGCTTTAAAAAATTAATATTATTACATTTCTCCTTTTAGTAAAGGACGATAAATTACTTGAAAGTCATACACTAACCGAACCATTGATGGCTGAAGGATCTTCAAAGAGGCAGTTTCAGGCATGGATAAAGAATGAGATACCCTGTATACAGGGTGGCGGCAGATACGACGCGTTAATTTTAAGGGGTGATAGAAGAAAGAAGACATCAAAAGGAACAAAAAAGTCTGATACATCTTGTGTTTACATATCTTTTTAATTTAAATAAATATAAAATGTTTAATTTGAGTCGCATGGATCGGACATTCACTTGAAGCGCCATCTCACTTTCCACGGTGGTAAGTTTTAGAACTATTCACGATTATAAAAGTCTGCTGCAACCACCACTTGCGGTTAACGGTTGATTTGTTAATATGTTGCGTAGACAAACCCGCATTAGTTGAAAACCATGGAAAGCAAACAAATTGTAAAAATATTAGATGATGACAATTGCTTATTTATACGTGGTGGTAGGAATTAGAACGCGTTAATTTTAAGGGGTGATAGAAGACATCAAAATGAACAAATAGCCAATAGAACTTTGTTCTAGAACGTACTACTTTTTAAGAACAAAATAATAAAGTTGGAAACTTTAACACCATTTTACCGTGTTAATAATAGTACTTTATGGGGCTTTGTCGGCAGATGCATCTCATCTATCACAACAAACCTCAATAACATTTTATCGTTTCGTATATTGTTTCAGCGTAAAATTGAATTCTTTTTACAATTAAAAATTCATTTTACTCAATTAAGAAACGTGACAACCCGGTAAAGTTTGTAATAAAATTTGCTCCACATTCGCACAAAATGCTGATGTAGGAAGTTTGTTAAACTTGAAGAATAAAGCACGTCTTGTTTACAACCTTACAATTTAATGAAGAATATTTAGGTCAATGCCTGATCACAGCTGTCGCTGTGTAAATAATAACATTTTAGAGTGAGATAATGCTAAGTTTGTAGTTTGTTGAATTTAAAATAATTTGTCAATAAAGCACGAGTTTGTTTATCTAATAACAGTCTTTAATGATTTTAAAAGAGAATATCTTTTAAAGAGAAGATTTATCTAATTGAAGTTAGGTAATTAGTTTAAGGGATTTTGATGACGCCTTATTTTGGCTACATTAATAAAATCTTTAATTTTATGGTAATTAGGTGCCTTAATCAAATTTTTTTACAAAAGATAGTATTTTTTTGATAAAAAAAAACAAATACGTCAAGAAATCTTGAAAAAATTCCGGAAATTAATAAATATAAAATGTAGGTCAATTATTGTCTTACTTTTAGAGTTGGTTTGTTATGAATCAGCGTGTTTTTAAGCACGTACAAATTTTGTTTATGGAAGAACAGTGCTGATTGCAATTTTCGTAGAATTAGTCGCCAGACTAATCTGCTTGGGATGTTTATTATTGTTAAACAACGGCTGTCATTATCAGTTTGTTTGTTGATTTTCTAAAACAAGGTCAAGACCAAGCTGTAGAATGCGATTATACTTAAACAAGGTTGCCAGATATGGCAATGATTTTTCTAAATTTCTCGAAAGCTGATTAACATAAAAAAAATTATTAAGACTTTTTAATATCTTCTAACACGCCTTAAAATTAACGCGAGTTAACATTTATTCATTATTCAAGAGAAGTGTGACGTAATTAGGTATAAACACGTGCAAGATAACGCCTCGAGCAGTGCGCACACATCTGCTAAAGCGGAAGCAGCTGTAGTATCTAGTGCACAAACCCACGGCCGCGTGTGCGCACATCGAGCGCCCACATATGCTAAAGCGGAAGCAGCTGCAGTGTTCAGAACTTTATCTAATGCATTCTATGAAATGCTAGAGAAAGCAAATGCACAACCCACGGCCACGTGTGCTCAAACTGAAGGATTTTACGCCCACAGAAAGGAGTATATAAAGACCAGAGCTTTGTGGGACAGACCAGTCTGAGTTACACGGGCTTGGGATAGAAGCTGATTACCAGGGTAATTGTTTACCTTCCTTCAAGCCATACTCGTCCAGAAAGCCGTAGAAACCGGTAGCCAGGGTTACTGTTTACCTCGGTTTTTCTGAACATCATTATTACCAGTTTAAAGTTGAAATTGTATAATAGTATTCAAGTGAATATGCAAGTGCATATTGCGTAATTTCACGACGAATATATATCTTATTGTACTTAACAGTAAACTGTGTTCATTTTTGTAACTTGGACTCCGTCTTTTGCGTTTTTAAAATAAAGTATCATTTTTAAAAACGCCTTTCTACGTCAAGAAAAGTTAATTCGCGTCGTAACTGCTTCCACTCTGTATACTCAAATTAATTATTTTTAGTACATAATAGTACACAAAAAAACGCAGGAGACCTTATCATTTTACCAAATAGACTATTTACTAGCCACGCACCACGTTTTCATAAATACGGAACAAACGAATCGCGTTGCGAATTTCCCTGAAATCCTAGAACTGAAAATTCTAATAAGTGTGGGAGTTATTGTATGGGGACTCGGTGGTGGTGAATCATTCGTTTTGGTGTATAAGCCAAGTTTAACTTTAAACGATATAAATGAGTTAATGACTTTTTCAGTATTTTTAAATCCGCTTAATAAATTAGCTTTTGTATAAATTCATACTATTGCTCATGTGTTACTAGATGTGTTATTATTCTTATTAGTAATTGTTTTTATTGTCTTCTATGCATCATCACGGTTTAAAGAAATTTATTAGTTTAGTTGGAAGTTTTTAAATCTTTATAAGGAATGATTTCGCAGCCATCCATTTTAATAAAATAAATCGTGACTGTGCTGGGTATGATGTAGAGGAAATGGGATTTTCTGTGTAGCCTTTTACTTCTACACAACATTAGCAACAATTTTTTTAGTGCAATTTTTTTTTGCTGCAAAATCATTCTAATGCAAAGGAAACCTAAAAACACCAAACCTAACATTTTATAGAATAACTAGAATATCAAAAAATATCTGGTGCTCAAGACCTAGGGGAATACGCAATATGATACTAACAATGGAACTCGTAAAACTGCTGGTAAGTATTGCTGTGCAAGTTACAATGTAGCTTACAGGCACTGTAAGCTTAAAATAATAAAGTGGAGGAAACAATACTACACTTATTCAAGCCGTAGTTCTTCAATAGTCCCTATAAACCCGGCCTAGGACGATAATATCTTGTAGGCAACATATACGCAACCCTTGCATTTTTTAAATAGTAATAATATGCCGCCATTTTTTAAATGAAAATAAAAAAATTTCTTTATGCACAGATACATAATAATTAGACTATTATTTCTAGACTCATCTAAACATAAACGTCTCTTTATGGCCCACGAGCCTCTTTATGGCCAGACGGGCAATAACAAAACGTCAATTAAACGTCAGAGCTATTTTTTTGCAAAACTTGATGTTGTTCTTAATATAATTTGTAAACTTATCAACAATGAAGATAAGCTGAAACAAAATATTTTGGAATATTTTGCTATAGTAACCTACTTCAAGTGTAAGCATAGAGGCTTGATGTACCTACGTACTCATTTATTAATTATATTTTTTAAACAGTGATATATTTGAGATAAAAACTTAATCTACGCATAAAATAGTGTATGTATAACGGGCGTAACTTGTTTTTATGGCCATATAGCCTTTTTCTAGCCCTCGGTCAACGCCTTGGGCTCGAAGTAACGCTTTCGGCCATAAACACATCTTTACACCCTTAATATAGTGTAACGTTCTTTTTAAAATAATAACAAAGATGCTGTTTAAATCGTCTATTAATAAAGAAAATATTATTTACACTTAATTAAAAACACTATAATTCTATAATGTTAAACTAATTATTCAAATGTTAATTATTTACAAATTTAAAGTAGGCTATTTATACAGTGCGCGTCTAAAGTCCGTTCTCCCCCTACTAATTTTTGAACCACCTGGTATATCGCAACGAAATTTGGAGGGCCTAAACAGGAGATAAGAACCTAATTTTCTATAAAAGAATGACAGCTAAAAGTTTCAAAATGGCGGCTGAGCGCCCTCTTGAATTACTTTTTTAAATAGAACACCCTGTATATTATTCCGTTTTCGAAATCTACTCATAATTCTTAACATTTTTCTCTAATACACTTTACTCCTAAATTTAATTGATTTCGAAATATTAACGTTTGAAAAGTGACATTCCAGTTTAAAATGAAGTATGGATTTTGCGAGGAATTTTGGTCACTTCCGGTAAAACTTTTCTAACTAAATTTTATTTGACAGCTAACAGTTAAGTTTGACAGTAAACAAGATGTAAGATACCCCAACAACGATTTTTGTTTTCAATGCAAACTTGATTGATAGCAGAATTCGTGTCTTTGTTGGATTTGAAATTAATTAAAATGTCACTTTTCAAACGTTAATATTTGAAAATCAATTAAATTTAGAAGTAAAGTGTATTAAAGAAAAATGTTAAGTTATTTAAAAAAGCAATTCAAGAGGGCACTCGGCCGCCATTTTGAAACTTTTAACTGTCATTTTTCCATAGAAAATTAGGTTCTTATCTCCTGTTTAAGCCCTCCAGACTTCGTTGCAATATACCAGGTGGTTCAAAAATTAGTAGGGGGGAAACGAACTTTAGACGCGCACTGTATAAGAACTATTTATGTATTACAATTATTACAAACATTTATTTACCCCGAGTACATTTCGATACGACGCCGGTAAAACATTAATTGCCTTCTCTTCTATCTGGGAAGTCGTTTTTATATTATGTATATGTACGAGAAGCCGCTGGAACCTACTATGTATTCTAGAAGAAGGCGCTAGATAAACCGCGTCTCGTCCAGGTGCTCGGTGCGATGCGTCATTCTTTCGAATGCTGTAGAATATTCCAATTATCGCTCGAGAAGAGGTTCTCTTTCTCTCTTGTTACAATAGTAAACAGCCTTGGTATGTCTAGCGAGCTGGACTTTCACCCAAGCGGCCCGAGATCGACTCCCGGTGCCGGCAGATCTGGTTAAGGTTTTCTACAGTTTTCCTTAGCTGTGACACAAATGTGTGATTTGCGCTGTACCATCTGTAAGTCGGCTGCAGCCACACGTTGAGCCTACGTAATAATAATAATCGCCCCCCCTCCTTCCCGCACAAGCTTATAGCTTCTGGGGCCTGGTTTCCAGGTTATGGGTTGTAGCAATTATTATACATAAATAGCTATTATGCACAGATGCATTATAATTAGACTATTATTGCTAGATTTATCTAAACATAACTGTCTCTTTATGCCCCAAGGGCCTCTTTATGATCCGACGGGCAATAATGAAACGTCAATTAAATGTCAGAGCTATATTTGTAGAACTTGATTGGTTCTTAATATAATTTGTAAACTTATCACCAATGAAAATAAGCTGAAATTAAGTATTTTAGATAGTAACTATAGTAACGTACTTCGTATATATGCACATAAGTATACGTACAGCGGCTTGATGTAACCTACGTACTCATTTAATTATATTTTTACACAATAATAGATTTGAGATAAAAACAATCTGTGCATAAAATAGTGTATGCATTTCGGGCATAACTTGCTTTTATGGCCCTACAGCCTTTTCCTAGCCATCGGCTGACGCCTCGGGCTAGAAATAACGCTTCTGGCCATAAAAGCTTCTTTATGCCCTTAATACATAAATAACTATTATGCCACTAGTGAAAAAAGACACATTTATAAACACATTTATTTATTTACTTATTTGCTGTATGGCTTTTCACGGAATATTTGAATAATGTAGCATACTGCATACAAAACATTTGGATAGAGAGGAGAGAAACATAATACAAAGTGCGTAACAATTTAAAGAAATCCAAGATAATCCAAAATATGGCTAATTATTTACAATCTGAGGTAATTTAAATCTAAGTCAATCTTGCAGCTATATACCTATATCTAGATAGGTCAACCATTGGATTGCCAGGATGAAATCATTCCAACTCTCGCGGAAGTTCCTGGTGCTGCGGTCGTGGTTAATGTGGAATATCGTCTGCAGTGGTGATCCGCAGTCACATTATGGGTTATCAGCCATTTTGTAATAGTGAAGAGACGGTCTGCATCTACCGGGGTCGGTTCTAATTCTATTCAATCTGCTCCAGATGTTACGTGAAAGCCGCATTCCTGCAACTTGCGGCCTGGGGTCCAACATATTTTCTGGTCTGTCTTGGTTGTACAATGTGTTCCCCGTCTTTTTTAGGTTAAATGCTTGATTAGGTTGTAATTCATGATCTTCCCAAATCTGCTTTCTAGATCTTCACCGCGTGCATGGTAAGTGGCTTAATATTTTGCGTCTAGGCGTTTCCCTTAATGTAGGGGGAAGTTGATTTTCTTCCGGATCTGTCAGTTGTTTGCTTTTGCCTGAGATCTGGGGGGCGTTATTAGAGAGAACATGGAGCCAAGGCAATGGTGTGGATTTGATCATTTCAGATACGATTCTCATTGTGTCATTCAGGTGTACTGAATGATCTTGCTGAATCTTGTTCACGTGTCTGCTTCTGCACTATACAGGGGCGCAGTACTAGGCTTTAGAGTATTTGGAATGTCCTTGCTTGAGCTTCCTACCCAGTGCTCACTAGGTTTTCGCACCTAGGAACATCTTATCTTTGATTTTTTGACTTGTCATTTCAAGATGTCCTTTGTATGTTAATGAACGGTCAAAAGTGACTCCAAGATATTTAGGGACGTGATTATATTTCAGTTTATGCTCGCGGAAGAATACATTCAGGTCTTTGTTTGCTAATCGATTATTGAGATGGAACGCAGTTGTTCCATGTCGTTAGTTAGTAAATTTCTTCCTGCTTCTAGAATCTCCCTTAACGGATCGCTGCTAATTCGTAAAACACTCCGATTACTATTCCATCAGATTCGATGTCCCACAGCGGAGTGTCTTGGGGCTTATCCTTTATTTCCTGTACACATCTGAAATACCGGAAACAGATATCTTAATTGCCGCTTATGCCAATGATTCGTTATGATTTGCCGTTATGACATTCGTACATGAGAATCCAATTACAGCCAGTGAGTGTCTATACCATTTAAGCTTTAGCATTGATTTACTAAACTAATAGTGAATCAAAGTAAACCAGAGCAAATCGACAGAAGCTACGTTAAGATCGATGCTATTCCATTACCTGTGAACTCAAAGACAAATTTCTTAGAACTTCACCTTGATTAGCGGCTAATGTGGAGAAAGCACATACAAACATAACGAATTCAACTAAACCTTAAATTTAGAGAATTGTATCAGTTACTTGTCTAATTACTTTGGAAGATCTCAACTATCATCTATTGAAAATAAACTTTTGCCATGACAAAATCATAACGCAGTGAATTTGGGACTACAGACTGCAACTATGAAGATGTGCTAAGAAGTCATATTGAGCGTATTAATCTAGAGCAGAGCACAGAGGTATTAATCTAGATTTATGCGTACGGAGGACAACGCACCTTGGTCGACTATCCACCATCCACGAAGAAAGAGGGAGATTAGATTTTAAAGTCCCTGAAGTTGAATAGGTGTTGGTTTTGATACCATGAGTCTTGGTTTTCGTTTCATCTTGAGAGACCATTTAAATGGTTTAAGTTATTAGTTATTAGAGTAACTTAACAGGAATTCTTGGAAGTTTAGAGCATAACAGGGAATTTATGAACAATTGAGAAAATTTTAGAGATTTTTCTAATGAATTTAAGAAAAATAAAACTCAGAATATCGTCTCAGCATCTTTTTTAAAGTTCAGACAGTTTTTGTTTCTAAACAGCATTCTTAGTACTATGGTTTCCATTAAATGACACCAAATAATTAATTTGTTTATATTCTAAAAACTGCATTTAAATCCGATTTTGCCAATAACGATCCGATCACATTTTAAGCCTACAAAAGTGATAAGATTTTTCTCACAAGGAGGTAATAGATAGTATCGCTCAATTTTCACTAGTTTTAATAACGACATCTACATACCATGCATTTACCTAACGGACTGTCCACCTGGTCAGTGGGGTACTTATTTTTATGCTATATTTCGAATCATTGAAAAGACGTAGACTTTTCTGCTTACATTCTAACTCCAAAATGAGCGTGAATATAGTCGATACAAATTTTTCGTCCCCCACAGAATTACCTTAGGATTATAGTCGTTATAGGATATTATAAAATACTAAATGTTCCGTTATCAGTATTTCAAATATACAGGGTGTAATGATTCGGTAGATAAAACTCTGTAGTACGGTAATTACGACGAAGAACAAATTAATTAATACTGTACCTTTCTAAGCTTTTATTTTATATATTTTTACTTTTACAATTCATTTGTCTTCGTTTCTGACTTTTTTACAAATTGATCACTACAAATGCTTACAGACTATATGAAAAATTGTGGATTGACAATGGCTACAATGTGTAGTGGTTGATAGGTACACTCTTACAGAGTTGTATCTATATTTTAGCGCCCTTCGCCGTGGCACATAAATTCTTTAAAACTATCAGCTTTATTTTAATATTATTGTAAAATATTAAAAAAGGGGCAAATGGCAACACTCTTTACGGAGCGTCCTTGAAGGGCGTCAACCTTTCCAATCGTTTCATACGATTCTAAAAGGACCCAAAACTGTAGCCACCCCAACCATCAATCTACACGCATTCGGAAGCTCTTGAACTACTGATCATTGCTGCTTCTCTGATGTAACATTTAAAAGGAAACTTATTAAACCAACTCATTAAAATGCTTCCAAACACGATCGTAAACATTTTTATTACATGTTTAATACTTCCACATCTAGGTTAATAGATTTATAAGCTACATTCATTTATTTTAATTAAATTCTTTCACTTTCGCTTATACTTTCGTTACAAATTGTGAACGTGGTATGAGAAATTCGCATAGCAGTTGTATAAAAATAGCAACAACCCAATTTTAGTTATAAAATCCTTTTTATTTATTGTAGTTATTAAACAGATTGTATTTCCCCAAAAAATGAATGACTGTCTAAAAATACAATTTAAACATTTTTCCACTATAAAACTACGTAGTAATTGAATAATAAAAATTTGTCCCAAATTTATTATTTGTAGAATATATTATTTTTTTTCAAATTTTCAGAACGTATGATTTTGATATCGAATCAGAACTTTTGCCATATCAATGGCAAAACCAGGTCAAAAGTGAAAAAGGTGTTAGACTCTAACAATCCCCCGCAATATCGATGTCTTTAGATCCTGATGTGTTCTCTGATGACCAAAAACGGTAAAAGTTTAAAAAGACGAGAATCTGAACAAGATGGGTATCAATCCACACAGACGGGCCTCCTAGTTAAGAAATTAGGATCAGTTCGGAAATGTACACATCACCATCCTCAAGAAAGGCAAAAATGTTAAAATTCTAAATTATCAAAAACGAAACAAAACAGACATCTACTAAACCTCCATAGGCGCCTGCAGGAATTTGTCCAGGGGGGAGCACGCCTAGAATGAACGGTATGCTAGGGGGGGCAAGCCTAGAATAAATTCATACTAGGGGGGGGGCAATCCTTGAAAGAAACGGCATATTATGCAAAATTTTCAATAAGATTCAAATTGTTCAACTTCCAGGGGGGGGCAAGTGCCCCCCTCCTTGCCCCTCTTCCGGGCGCCTATGCAAACCTCCTGTTTAGAAATCAAAGATTGGTTTTGTGCTGCTGACATACCAACCCTTATCATATCACGGATAAACAAATTGGCAAAGAATAGCACATTTGGAGGAAACTGGTATGGAAAGTCACTTTCAGGTCAGTTGAATGATAAAATCAATCTCTTGACGTATGTACATCATATGCAAATTGTCAGTGTGCAACGATAGACTAAAATTATGCACAGAGAAATGATACCGTTCGTTGATACCAAAAGAGAAATGATACCAAAGGCTTGGATGAAAGAAATCATGATGCAGTGACTAACGCAATGGTGCACTTTGAATATCTGAAGATCACACCGACCCGTCTATTACAAGGTGCTGGTGCTCGTGCAAGAAAAGACTTAAGTCAGTTGGAACTTCTATTCAGGTTATCAGCTCGCGCTGTTCACTTTGATTTATGTGATAAGCAAGACACCAAAATCAAGTCTAGTGTTCTAGCTTGAAGCGTTTGGAAACCATTGACAACGAGGAATTGAGGAATCTTTCATAAGTTATTGATGACCAGGAACCCTAAATGTTGATTTCTTGCCTATATAATATTATTTCATTGCTTAAAAATAGGATGGAACATTTATTGCTTTATTCACAGGCCGAATCCCAAAGATGTACTGACCTCTACTGCCCATAACAGAAACAGTAATCTTTAACTTTATAAAAGCTTTAATTCAGATCCCTTTAACAACGCGCTGGTTTTACCGGCGAGTTGTCATTACCTGCGCAGTGGCCACTCCTTCCAGCATCACTCTGTCTTTTCGAGCTGTCAGCATATGTATGACTTGATGATTAAAATTGCCATTTTCTTGACGTTGTCATCTTTAGAAGTTCTATCCGGAAATAGCTAGAAATTTGTGTCTATACAAAGCCCTGTGTTTTACAGGTAATATATCTTTTCTACTGTTTTTACGTCAACAACCGTTTTTATTATTAGAAACAAATTATCCTTCCTTGAGAAAATGTTATCACCAAGCACTGTGTTGGCCCGTTGTGGACCCTTCCCTAACAAATTTATAAATATTTCATATCCACCTTTATTGAAAGGTGGATTAACCTCTAAAGGTCTGAAAGTCATTAACCTCTTTAAAACTTTCAATAAAATTTTCTTTTTGCTTGCATACTTAAAGCGATATGTCAGTAGCGAAACCCGAAAACCAACAATCAATAAGATTAAAGAAAAGCTTGGAAAAATTTAAAGCTAGAGAAATTTGGGAAATCTAAGAATTAAGACCCAATCAGAGAATTTAGAATTATGTAACTTGCAAAAAATCAACAAATTCTAATTAATTGCAGTCAAAGAGATTTATTTCAGGTATTTATAAACAATTGGAAGATTGAGAAACGCCAAAGTTTAAGAAGTTTCAAACACTGGTATTTATCTGTACAACGGTATTTATCTATTTGTTCATTTTTTTTATTGCGAATTAATAACGAGACCGGCATCAAAACTTCTAAATGTGTCTAGTTAGTTATAAGAGCTTTGAATAACTTTTTCTTTAATTAAATGTTACTAGATATGATGTAGATTTTAAAATTAAAAAGAAGTACTTAACAAGTTGTAATTTAATTGGTTATTAAAAATTTCAATAAACAATTGATTGGTAGCTTTTAGATTTACTAAATTAACGGAAAAAGTCTTTTATCACCAATTTCTTCAATATATGAACTCCACTTTCACTTGTTCATTTTTATTTAATCTAACTAATAAGAATAAAGACCATTTAACATTTTGTGTTTCTGATATACCTTTTTAATTTTTATTTTAAAGTACAACAAAATATAAGTATTTTTTCGGCAAAATTAATATCGCTGTAGATTTTATTTGATTCATTAATTGAATTTTAAATTAATTACATTATCTTGGATTCAGTGGCGCCCTAAGAACATCCATATCCCTTTTGGGAATTTTTTAGTTCATTCACAAACACCAGGTCCTTTTTTATAATCGTGGTCAACTTAATAATAATTTATACAATAGCTGAGGCATAGTCAAAATTCATTATTATTGTTAAAAGTGATAATACTGTTACAAAGGCTACATTAGTGCGTTATTTGTCTGAATAGATGATAACTAATCAATGAAAAATCAGAATGAAACAGTTAAGTTATGTTTTGCTGTAATTTAATTTTCGATATATAAACAGTTAAACCAGTAAGCTTTGAATCGTGCGACATGATGGTGATTCCAGGAGTGAGCGTTTGTTCGTTACGACGTAAGACGTAGAATATATGCACTTCTTATGTCCCACCTATAATACCTAAATCATACCATATATCCTAGGACCAACGATCGACGCCCGCAATTACATATCTCTGGACCCACTGGATTGCCTTGCAACAGCCTCTTACAACTGTATTTTCTTCGCCCATATAGGTGGCTTTCATCGATTTGAACAATTCCTCCAGGACCTCCGATGGATAGAAAATTATTTAGTTCGCGTAGACAAGTCTTGTCGAATATAATTTCGCCAGTCCACTAAGGTGTGATCCTGCTCAATCAGGTCTTTGTCCATAGGGGCTTTCGGTCGACTTATTGAAAGATCGCTGCAAAAGCAGCATTGGCCTTGGTATGCGATTTCTCATGATCGCGCAACTCTTTGCACTTTTCACGCCGATATACTTCGTACTGTTTTGGCGATTGACTTAATGTTTCATAGCTGCTTACACCAGTGTAGCCTTGAGTGCCACTTGTTCGAAAAGAAACAATAGCTCGTTTACCAGCAAAAGCAAATGCCGATTCTTCATTTACAGTTAAAGCGATATTGAGCAGCTGTTTTAACAGGCCATCAACAAATCGCCAGTAAACAGTCATCAATTTCATCACGAGCTTCTGTCATAAATGAATAAAATGCAGATGTGATATGATCTTTTTGCTGAATGTTCAAAGAAATCAGCAGATGACTTCCAATAGTTAGACAACAATGTCCGTCATCGTGCTTTCTGTTTATTAACTTTACAACCACCTCCTCGTTCTCCAGACTTAGCCCCGGTTGAACATCCTGAGATATTTCAACGATCACTGAATAAATGTCATCTTGCACTAAGAGAATTATCTACTTAGTGTCTTTCTATTATTTTTTTAATATCTCTTATTGCGTTCTAGGACATTTAGGCGCGGGCATCTCGGCGCGGGCACAGTTTGGCGCCGGACAGTTCGACGCAAGGACACTTTGGTGCAAGCACACTTCGACGCCGGGACACTTAGGCGCAGACTCACTTCGATGAAAACACACTTCGGTGCATGTAAACTTTCCCGCGGCAAATTAGGGCAAAACTTTCGGAGATCTTTAAACAAAACTTTTTTTTGGACCATTAGTCTAATTTTTGAAACAAGCTACCTTAGTTATCAGAGTAATCTTTTTTATCTTTATGTACACACATACACCTTCTTAAATTCTGAATTTCGCTTGGATTGGTTAAATTGCGTTATTCCAGTGCTTTTTGTCATTAAGCGCTGGACTATAAGCACTAAAAGCAGTATCTATTTATAAGTGTTAACTACTGAGACAAAATTCGTGAAGTGGGCCACGTATTTATCTGTAGTACGATATTCAATGTTATCAATTTTCCTATGTTATTTAATTGATTTTATAAAATTTTAGATTTTTTTAAAAGTTTTTAACATGATTATCAAACATGATAGTCTTATAAACAATACGAAATTTTTAATAAACAAATTAAATTCTTATTACAAATTATTCCCTTATGCAGAGATTTGCAGAATTTTGATTTTAATGTTTTAGTAGCTTAGAAAAATGATTTTTTCTTAAATCTGGCAGTACATACGAGCTTTTGTGATTGGCAAATATTGAGTTTTTTTCTGTATTTCATATACTGTATTTCATCGATCATACTGTATTTATTACCTTTAAGTACTTACCGATTTTGCTCATTAGAATAATACTATAGACAATTTCTCGCACCGAAGTGTCCCTGCGCCTAAGTGGTCCGCGACGAAGTATCCCTGCACCGAAGTGTCCTCGCGTCGAAGTCTCCCTCACCGAAGCGGCCGCGCCCAAATGTCCGACTCCACTTTTAGTGATGTGGTATAGGCTATTTTGTTATAAGTAAATTATCTTGGGACATGGAGATTTAATAACCGATAAAACGCAGTGTCAGTGTAGTTTCACCATTGTCACCAACGTTGTTGTGTGCTTTGCAACATAGGGCATAGACCGTTATAGGCTCCTCATCCTGTTAACATTGGTAGATTGGTTAGTGGAGTTCGCTTATCGGAGAGTGTCTGTGGGCGTTGGTATTGGCTGTAATCAACAGGGGCGTCGACTAGTTAGTTTTGGTGGCAGCGCAGCGGCAGGCAAAAGGTAGATGTTGGGGGTTTAGAAGTCGGGTTTTATGGTTAGAGGTTGAAGGAAATGGAATAACGATTAAAGGTGAGGAGATAGTACATATTTGGTTGGAAGAAGTTATAAAGAAATCTTAGAAATAGAGACACTGCGTTCTTCGGGGAGACTTTCCATCGCGTCGGCCATTGGAACATAGTACCTGCGTGCTATTGGACTTCCACGGTTGAGCTGAATCCGCCTGGTGAAGCCGTCTTGTATACTGGTCAATTCAAAAACTAGGAATGGACGGTGTACGCCGAACGTTGAGATTACAGACAGCTTCTTGGATCTCTACTTCTCTAACTTTGCGGTTGATATGATGAAGAGTTACTTGTTCGCGAGGTAGTATATCTTCCGGGAGTTCGATATCCTTTCAAGACGCTACTTCAACGAGTCTTCATCTTATTAGTGGCACCACATTGGAGTCGCAGAGGTCGTTAAAGCGCAAGCCCGGGCTCGATGGAACACTCTGAACTCTACGTCAGCCCCGTGTAAGTTAATCATCATTAGTCAATTCCCAGTAGAATTATAGTCCAACAAGAAAATGAAAAGAAATCGGTTTATTTTCATGATCAGCACTTGCAAAAATAAAACCAGGTATCAACGGTGCACGTAATGATGAACATATATATATGTAATAATTTTAAGAGACTTTTACTCTTCATAAAACGACATAAAAGGAAATCAGGACCGCAACTGGCTGTTGAAGTATCGTTGAATGACCCATAAGCACATGATTGCGGATACCTACGACCGTCTCTGGTACGCGATCTGTGATGACTAATTTCTTTTATTTTTGTTAGATCTCAGTTTAGTCCCTTATAGACTATCCTTTACCGCATAGGCGCCGACTTTTCAAAATTTTAAACACGGTCTGTGTATGTAAATATTTCCAAAAGATTTATTAATTAACCTTCTACAAACAGCAATACAACTTAAAAATCCAACATACTCAAATCGAATTTAGATAAATTAATCTGTGCTTTTAAACAATAGTTCTTAAGATCTCGTAAATAAAATTATTATTTCTGTTTATCATTTTGTTTAAAAATAGAAAATAAAACATTTAGTACCTTTTTAAAGAAAATCACTTAAAATAGTGCAACTTAAAATTATTGTGGTGTACTCAAAAGCCGACATGATTCCATAGTTCAGTTAGCCGGAGCAGGGAAATAATAGCCCCAGACGCTGTCGTCCCAGGCTCGATTCGAGCTGGAAGATAACTTTTTCTTTTTATACATTTTTACAAAACAAAATTTAAAATGACAATTTTTATCATTTTGTCATTTTGTACATAATTTTAAATTAGTAGTTAACTAAATTAGTTAATAAATTGTAATTCTGATCCACACTATTGTACACAATGAAATAAAAAACAGGTTACATAGAAATAGTGATCTATTTTATCCCCTTATAAATCCTTGAATCCTTATACTCAATCTTCAAATGAGATATACGTTATTAAAACAGAAAATACTTTTTTTTACAAGAACACAGAAAACAAATTTTTAGGCAATGTTTTATGCAACTTTTTAGTTTGCGTAATGCTGAAAGAATCTATCAACTGTACATATAGCTATATAGGTATAGCCATCAAAGATTTATTGAATTGTAAATATGTTTTGTCTTTTTGCAAAACAAAAAATATCCCAGTTGGACAAGTGCGTAGACTCCCCTCTTTAGATTTTCAATTTATATTCAATATAGTCTTGGTAGTGTCTCTCACCCAAGTGGCCCGGGGTCGATACCGGCATATCTGGTTAGGGTTTTCTGCAGTTTTACTTAGCTGTAACACAAATAGGCGTTTTGTGTTATACCATCCGTTAAGTCGGCTGCATACGCACGTTGGACCCGAGCAATAGTAATAATCGCTCCCTCTCGCACAAGCTTCATAGTTTCTGGGGCCTGGTTCGCCAGGTAATGAGTAGTAGCAATTATTATTAATTTAGAATAGAAATAGATAGATAGAATAGAATAGAGTGGGGGCTCAGCCCTCACTACATTATTTTAATGAGGGCTACAGTCTTCGGGCCACCACATAGTCGGCGCCTACGCTCTACCGTATATTAACAAAATACACCCTTCGGAAAACTATTGTGAAATTTATTCGAATTCTTTCTGTACAAACATAGTTTTGTGTGGATTTCTTCTGAAGGTAAGTAAGGGTTGAATTAGTTTATGGGTGGTGAGAAATTTATTGTACTTTTTACTTTTGTTCGTTTTTGAAGTTTTAAATAAGTTTTACCTTCAAAAGTACCTAATCTTAATTAATTTTTTTAATAAGTTGAAATGAAATTTTGCACTGTTTATAAACTGCATGGACCACATGAGAAAGGAAATGTATTGAGGGAAAAAATTAACCAATTTTTCCACTAGCAACCCTGCACTACGAAATTTTTAATTGATATCTTCAGAGTGCTCTAAGGAGAACGAATAACTTTTTAATGTAAAAAAAGTACAAGAATTTAATTTTTATTTGAAATTTACTATGATAGCTGTCTACACGAATTGAGAAAGTTTGATCATTAGAGAAACAATAATTGCAATTATAATTTTCAGGTGCAGTCATTGTAATAACAAATAAATCATGGCTGGCTTTGATATCCAATTATAATCGCCGGCGGATTATATTTCAAAGTTAACAACCACAAAATAGATTGTTACTATTTAACAATACTCTGTTTAGAAATTTACGTACGCATCCGAGTGGCTGGTTGCATAAATCCCAGGCGTAAATCTTCTCAATTCAACTAGGTCACATCAGGTCACCTCTTGTGCAAATCGATGCAGCTGCACCAGGCTGCAAGGTCGAGGACGTCGGCCACGAGCTGCTTGTCATACTGCAGCATTTGCATTAAAATATTAGATGACGTCAGGAAGCGTCACTATTGTTTGTTCTCATGGTCAAGTTGCGACTTTTTTCATATTTTAATCGACTCATTTGCCCTAGAAGTTACTGTAATTAATGCTAACGCGCGCATCTATAAATAGTTTTTAACAATAACGAGCGCCGGGGTTATTCTTGGGGAAAAGTCCTACTTGCACTGTTATGCATTTTACAAGTATTAGAAACTTAAATGAGTCGCGATTTTCAAGGGGAAATGAGTACATAACCTAGCCTAACCCGCTTTGGCACACTTCCAAATGTTTGGCACGTTAGAATTTTGTGGGAGTCGAAGTGAACATTGCCAAAACCACGAGGGTGTTGTATATAATTACAATTAGTATTGTTTCTTTTTTTTAAAAGATCATAAAAATATTATAAATTGTATCTAAATTATATAAATTAAATTTTATAAATTGAATCTTGAGTTTTAATTATTAACAAAAATATTCATTTCAAGAAAACAATTAAAATTAAATGGAACTATGGCATGTAGCTTTATTTGATCCTAAATTTACAATTTTAACGATTTTAGATTTATGACGGTCATTATTGTTTTATTTCAGAAAACCAATTTAAGTCTAATTACGAAGACGTTTTCAGTAGCAGTAGTAGGCCAAAAATACACATACATTCATATAAATCATATACTACGAGCATGAAACTGAATAACTGAGTTAATTGAATCCACCCAATTATACTCAAAGACAAGACATAATTAAAAATGACTATAAAGAACTTATCAAAGTATACTTAAAAGTAAAACTAAATAAAGTTGTTCAAAATTCTCACAAAATCCACTTGATATGTTGCAACTGCAACTTATGTGATTTACATGAATGTTTTACGTGGGGTTCCCGTGTTAACATGCCCCTACGTTCCTTCCCCTGGGAGAAAGTAATTGAGATACGCTCAATCAGCGCGCAATTGCATCGCAATTGCTCCCAGTTACTCACTGGTCGGAACGAGGTTGCCTATCCACCCTCTACTAGCTAACCAGGTTAGTACCGGAGCGATTAACTTAATACGTGCTCACCCGCCGGCACCCTCCCGTCCTCTTTCATACGGGGCCAAGTGCCTCGTCCAGCATTAGGACTATTCCCCCAACCTAGGTCAGTACATCGGAACCTTCAAGTTCCTTGTCCGAGCCAGGGTTGGGGCCACTGCCCGATTGAATTCAACCTGAAGTGTGGTGGGACTTGGTTTTTAAATGGTTTTGCCACCCCGATCTCCCGGTTATAGGCCTGGTGTGCCCCTGACAGAGCTTCGTTTCGAGGCTACTTTATAGGGCCCATCAAAGTAGCGTCCCGGTGTGTACCCGTTAAGGTGAAGTCGTCTTGAACGTGAGAGGCTATGTATCTTCGCATCAACGTCCAGTGAAACGTCCGCAAACGCTAAGTATTCATCTCTAGACGATTTCTGAGAATCAGACGCCTGGAACTGACAGCCATTGCCGGACTCCATACTGTCACCTCCGAAACGCTACCTGGTGGCTTGCAGTTTCTCATAGGTCAGCGAGCGAACTCCCTGACCGAGATAAACCTCACTTGAATCTCCTTCATTCGTCTAGATCAGACAGCGGGATACTTAGCTCCATAAAAGACTCTTACGTCAGGTGAGATTCAATTCACCCACACCGGACCCTTTTGTTAGCCCAGCTTCCTCCGCAACGTTTTAGAGTCATCGTCGAGAAACACTTCGGTGAAACGTGAACCGAAACAGCTAGGCGTAACTCTACCACACATTTCCTTCTGATCGCGTCATCCGTTACCCAGACAGGCCTGGGATTGGGTAGACAACGACCAGTTCTAAGGGTGAACGCGGTGTGGTCTGCCCACAAGCTAGTCTCGAATCCTAGTGCTTCCCGACATCTCTAACCACTACCCTCCCTCCATCTTCGGGTTAGTGTCGGATATTATGAAAGTCCGACATTTCCAGCGACTGCTTTTCCGTTCACCCTGCAACTTATGTGAGGGAAGAATTATTGAATTCTGATAAATCAACCTCAAATCAATTTTTCCAACTCGGGCCAGCCATGTTAAATGGGCCAATTGTTCCCACTCGACCATTTCCTTCTTCTTCTTAGCACCACAGCCCTTCAAAGGGCCTTGGTTCACTCCACAACTTTCTACCATTCCTGTCCTTCATCAGCTTTCCCTCTCCATGTTCGTACTCCAATTTGTCTTAAGTCTTCCTCCACATCATCCATTCACCTCTTTCTAGATCTTCCTCTTAAGCGTTTTCCCTCCGGCTTCTTTTCTATTTTGGCTATTTTGGGTGCTCTGCCAAGCTGCATTCTATCTACGTGTCGCATCCATGCTATCCCATGGCTTTTTATTATTGCCACAACATCAGGTTCTTTATATAGCTCTTTCAATTCGTGATTCATGCGTGTCCTCCAAACACCAGCATCATTTATCGGTCCAAACACTTTCCTTAATATTTTCCTTTCGAAAATTAATAACCTGTTCTGTCAATATCCAGGTCTCTGATGCGGATGTCACTGTAGTTCTTATTGTGATCTTATAGATCTTTAGTTTTGCGTTTCTAGATAGTATGCGAGACTTAAAGTATTTTTGTAACGAATAATAACATTTGTTCCCTGCAGAGATTCTGGCTTCTATATCTGCTTTGGTGACGTTTGTTTCCGTTAATATACTACGTCCTAAATACTTAAATCGCTCCACTTTTTCAAAATTCTTGTTCCCGCATTGTATTCTTCTGGTTGTCTTCTTCTTCCGTCTCTCGTCTGCAGCGTGTGCTTTGTTTTTTCGTCGTTGGTTTTTAATCCTGCCTATTCCATTTCTCTTTCTAGTTCCATAAACGCGGTTGTGAGCGCCTCTTTTGTTCTTGCTAGTATCACAACATCGTTCGCGTACGCCAGATATTGTATTTCCTATTTTGTTCGTATTTCTGATAGGTCTCCCTTAAGGTCTTTAAGTAGTACCAAGTTTTGGAATTGTCATAAAAAAATGCAAACTTCGGCTAGTTATTACAATTGAACCATAAGAGTTGTAAATCCAAAAATTCCTATAATGGAATAGATGTTCACAAAGGTTGTGGTTTCTGGTAAACATAACTCAAGGTGGTCTGGGTAGCCTGTTCTGTCATTAAATTTTCGCTTTTTCAAACTCATAGATGAGGTAAAGACTATAGCGCTTCACGACTTAAGATACTATAAGCAGATATCGAAGATATAGCAACTTAAAAACCACATAAAAAATATCGACCATTTCTGACCCACAAATATCAGAAAATTCTTCATTTATTTATTTTTTAGTTTCTGCCTTGCCTTGGGTACCATTCGAAAGAGAATTTTTTTAACTTTCAGAATCTGTTTGCAATGTTGCATACATAATGGATAGGAGGGTTCAAAAACGAGCCTTTAGAAGAGGTTTGATACAAACATGGTACAATTAATAAATATTTAGTACTTGCATTGGTATGTGATGGGTTAGTCACTAATAATCAACACCCCTTATAAAGTGATCCACTGGATTAGCCATCCTGGGATCGGTCGTATAGTTCCTTATAGTTCTTAAGTCACCGAAGTGACTCAAACTACTGTCCCATCGCAAGGTTTCCCTCGCGACATCCAATCCACAATGCAATGCGACTACCCAGGGAGAAGCACCTGGCGATATAGTCTCCAGTTTGACAGCGACTTTGTTAGTATCGACTCGCGTCCTGGTATCTAGTCCCTTTCTGAGTACGCCCCCAAACTAAGGAACGGACCCTGACACCAGTCCAGTCATAGTGCAGCGATATCAGACACCGGCCGACTTGGATGTGCAGTCGAAATTTCCAAATATTTGTAATTTTGGAACTTCTTTATTTCCTGGAACATCAACTTTCTAAAACTAGTTGTAATCTGGCACACGACTTACCATTATTTGAGATTTGAATTAGTGGAGAATTCTACTCTTGAGAATTTCTACATTGCGATATTTTGCTCATAAGATGTGAACAAGTCCTTCGGGATCAGAATCTGATTATATCCATAGGCCGCTGTAACTTGGTCTTTGAAACCAAGCTAACCCACCCACATTGTGACGTACCAGAGCTTATTCCAAAGAAATTTCATTCAGCTGAAATTCCAGAATCTCTTTCATGACAGCACAGGTTTATGAATTTTTGTACGCAAAGCCATCACTCAAATAGTGTATCTGACCTATTTTGAATAAATTTCACTTCAAGTAATTAATCAGGTTTATCACAAAAACATACACGACTATTCTTTTAGCGAAACCCCCGCCCTGCATCTTGAACAACAAATAAGTAGCTCTTAGCAAATCCATCAAAATTATTAAAGCCCCTTCCTTTAGATTTGTTGTTAATTCTCTTGAATAATTGGTTTGATGTTTACAATATATTTGTGTTTGGTTAGGCCGCAAATCTTTGTTGTCATTTGTGCGATAAAATGTTCAACATTGAGCTGAAAAGTCAACAGTGTAAACACGGTTCGCATGTTACAGCATGCTACAGAAATCATTAGCAGACTTGATACTACATTCTGTAGTTATATTTATACATGATAAATGTGTAATGCATAATAATGTATTCACGATATTCAATGTTTGGTACATACTGCACGTTGTGACTGATGCTACCAAATTAAACAATCATTTGTGCAAACATACAGCTCAGATGGCTCAAAGTCATTTTTCAGCAAAGTTTAATGAGATTCTATAAAGTTTCACTGGTGATGGGATTATGCAAAGTTATTTGCAAAGATTATCCACATTCAGAAATTGCTTAAGTTCAAACTAACCAAGCTGGGCACTGAAAATTAGTCGCTAGACCAGAAAAGGTAACCAATAATAGACAAGCAGAAGATAAGATCAAAAAATCTCTGATCAAAATCTTCTATATTGATTCGAAGACTTAAGATTATTTCAGAAAGTAAGAACAAAGAAAATCAACTACTGTGTATTTCTAATACAGTTACTTGACAATCTTGGGGGTTGAGAAAAATCAAAATTTTAGTTTTTCTGAAACTTGTTACACTTTGTTGCAGATGAACTTTAATGTACAACAGAGTTCAGGTTTTGCTTTATATTTAAAGTTAATTACAGCTTGATGTTTTTCTCAGATCTATGTATCTGTTAATACGTAAAAATGCTGCCCTTTGCCATCATTTCTGCTTACTGTAGGCATTAATCTGTAGGCGAAATATATTCGGAACCTGTTTTACGTCAAATAAAGCACAAAAAATCCAACTCTACCTAAAAGTAGAGACCCGGTCAATATCAACTAGGAGGTGGGTTTGTCATAGCCGTAAGAGGCTATATATTTGCATCAACGCTAGTTATAAGTGATCCCCTGGAATAGCCATCCTGGGATCGACCATACCTATAGATCTTAAGTCACCGAAGTGACTCAAACCTTTGGTCCAACGCAATGTTGACCAACAAATTTTGATATGCTGTAGTTTATATCATCCTGATCAAAAGTCTCTATAGCCACGAAGCTCTAAAATTAATAGTTTCGGAGTTACAGAGCACAAAAGGCAGGAAAAACTCATACTTTGGTTTAGGGATTTTTAACACGTACAGCCTCGATAACGTCATTTTTTGTGTATATTTTTGGCTTTTGTTTTAATTAAAACAGGTAATTATGCTGTCTTGCATCGTGCGATTCATGTGAAATTATACCGGGTGTCCTATTATATTTTGACTATAAACCTGTATAACTTTATAAACTGTATAATGAAGTGCGGTGTTTACCACTCTTCTTCTTAGTTTAAAAATCTTTCTTCTGAATAAAATCCGTCTTTTTACCCACTTCCGCTTTATCCGGAAATGACATATCGTATTTCCGGGAGATAGGGCAACTTTGCGATTTCAAATGGAACACTCTGTATATTTTTCATAGTTGGAAAGCCCACTTTCCAAAAGTACCAAACTTGTCATGGTTATTATACAGGATGATGGTTTTATACGCTCTTAAAGTGAATACCGCATGTTATTGAAATGTGACGAAAAATATAATGATTCAGAAAGTAGACTATGGAAATAAAAGAAAACATCAGTGTAAACGTCAAATTAGTTTATCGACACTTACATGTTACTTTAATTGATATTCAAAATGTATATATGAAACTCGATCTAACAAAGTGTAACAGGATACTTATTAAACATTAAACAATTAAGAAATAAACAAATCACTAAACATTAGTTAGTTATGAAAGATGTTCAAAATGCCGCCCATCAACTTAGTTACATTTATTTATTCGGTTTACCAAGTTGCCATAGCTTCAATTTAGCACCTCAGGGATAATACTGTTAAAAAGACATTTTTTTTCGTAGCATCTCAATAACATGCACTATTCATTTTAAGAGCTTCTAAAACCATCACCCTGTGTAATAACCATGACAGGTATGGCACTTTCGGAAAGGAGAAACAATGGGCTTTCCAACTGTGAAGAAATATACAGGGTGTTCCATTTGAAATCACAATGTTGCCAGACTCCCAAAAATACACTATGTCATTTCCGATTAAACCGGAAGTTAGAAAAAAAGACAGATACTCAGAAAAAACTTAAAAAAATAAGAATACTAGTGAAAACCGCATTTCATTATCTCAATTAATTCAAAGGTTATTATAGGTTTAAAAAGGGAGCAAAATATAATGGGACAACCGGTATAAGTTCACATAATTCACACGAAAGCAAACAACATAGTTACCTGTGTTAATCAAAACAAAAATAAAAAATATACACAAAAATGACGTTACCGAGGCTGTATGTGTTAAAAATCCATAAACCGAGGTATGAAATTTTCCTGCCTTTCGTGCTCTGTAACTCCGAAACTATTAACTTTAGAGCTTCGTGGCCGTTAAGACTTTTGATCAGAATGATTTAGACTACAACATATCAAAATTTCAGCCAATTTGACCGGGATCCAATTTCAATAAGAAACGTGCGGGGTCCAGGGGGGGCAAGCCTTGAATGAACGGCATTCTAGGGGGGGGCAAGCCTAGAATAAACGACTTGCTAGGGGGGCAAGCCTAGAAAAAAACGGCATATTATACAAAAATTTCAATAAAATTTAAATTGTTCAACTTCCAGGGGGGGCAAGTGCCCCTCCTTGCCCCCCTACCATAACATTTCCTGTACACCGTTAGCGTTAATATCTCTCTCAGTCGCCACCTTAACTATGGAGTCAGTCCCTGTTATATCTATCAAACTTACTAACTTATAACCTAACCTCCATTGCATAGTATATCCTTTACGCCATTGATCTTTTTCTTTCTTCCCCCGTCCTGTGTATTCTCCTCGGTCTCTGTTAGATCTATCAAACTTACTAACTTATAACCCAAGCTCCACTGCATAGCGTGTCCTGTACGCCGTTACTGGTTCCCTCTCTCTCCGTCGCCACTTTAACTATATTGAAATGTGTCTCTGATAGATCTACCAAATTTGCTAACTTACAACTTACCTAACTTCCCCATCATAACGTGTAGTATCAAACCTACTAAACTATAATCTTACCTCATCGACACAGTATGTCCTATATGCCATTAGGATTAATCTTTCTTTAATTCGGCACGTTACCTATTAACATGAACGGACCGAGTCGTCTTCTAGTTGACTGTAACTGTAGAAATCTGTAACTGTTCTACATTAATTCACTAGTCAAAATAAAACTAGTTGAGAATACCCTAGCTGAATTGCTAGAATGAATTTAAAAGCTGAACAATATAACTTTAAAGTAAAGTCCTTACGGGATTAAATGTGATTAATCAATATAATAAATGTCTTACATGTTTATTAAATGTTACTAAGAGTAAGTACGAACCTGCTTTCTTTTAAAAGAATATAATCTAAAATAGGACATACACGGTCTTCCCCGACGACGTCGGCGAAAACGTCGTCGACGACGTCGGGGACAAGGTCGAAATAATGAGGTAATGTTTACATTTACTGTAATTTAATGCATAAACAACTTGTAACTTCCAGCTGGACTGTTATAGTAAAATTATGAATATCGTATTTCTTTAAAACATCAAAATGAAAAAAAGCATTATTGATAATAATCATTCATAATAAAATGTGTACTGAATCTCTTTCTTTATTTAGACGTATTTCGAAATAGCTTATGCAATTAACAAAAGTCTTCATAAACGTAATAACCTTGACGTCACCTTTCGGTGGAATTACAAATCAATCTTTTATTATGAAACGAAAACTTTAGTTTTTTTTTTATTTTATTGTTAATTTAGTTCAAAAATGGATATAATTAATTAACGCAGGATTTAGGATTCCGAGTTCCAGTGTGCAAACGATGTACAATTTTCCGAAACCAAAAGGAAGATTATCACTTACCAAAGGACAATGGTAAAAATCTGCTGATTTTTATCATATCTGTCATCTTTTATTAATAGTAGTAAAAGCATTTCCTACATTTTATAAGTTGGCTAAATAATACCTACTGTAGTTTCAACATTTATAAAATATTGTACCTACATAAATAAAATTAATCTTTCAAAAAGTATAAAATTCTCAGTACTTATTTCCTATTATACAAGAAAATAGATGTGTTCAGGTGACAATTATTGGTAGTACAAATTGTAATTATCTTCCAAGGTTATCAGGTTATGACCCATATTGTAAACATGATTTGTAAAATTAAGAATCAGTTTACATCAAATTCGGTTGAATTTATTAAACGGTCTCTACAAATGCAACAAAATATTTATTTTACTAGAATCAGCACATTCTTGATGAACAACGAAAAAAATGATATTTGATACCTATATAATAATTTGTCCATTGACCTCTCCTATACCAAAATCAGCAGATTTTTACCAGTGTTCTTTTACGGAAAGTCGTTTATAGGAAATTATTGTACATCGTTTGCGCACCAGAACTCAGAATCCTAAATCCTGCATTAATTTTTAAACTAAATTAAGAATGAAATAAATAAAAAACAAAAGAGTTGATTTGTAATTCTACCGATGGATATCAATATTATTCCGCTTATGAAAAGTTTTGTTAATTTAAAGAAAGAGATTCAGTACGCATTTTATTATGCTCAAAAATGCTTTCTTTCAGTTTGATGCATTAAAGAAATACGATATTCATAATTTTATTATAGCAGTCCAGCTTGGAAGTAGAAGTTGTTTATGCATTAAATTACAGTAAATGTAAACATTACCTCATTATTTCGACCTTGTCCCCGACGTCGTTTTCGCCGACGTCGTCGGGGAAGACCGTGTATGTCCAACATAAAGCTGAAAGTACTTAAAGAAAAAACAAGGACCTAAATAAGTGATAACAGGATAACTTCTGGCTGTTTACAACATGTAAAATAAATAACCCACGAGAACGCATTTGCAACTGACTCATGATAGACCGCATACGTTTGGAAGTGCAGTTTCAGCAATCTCAAAATGCAAAAATCTTATATTTTTTCAATTCCTTGGTTTTTACTTTCTCGTTTTTGTAATAAACATTCACTTTGAAATAATAAAATGGAAGTAGAGTAAAAATTAAAAATACACCAATAAAACGTTACCAGTAAGCGACCACATTTATTTGGGTGTCATGGAAGTTGGTGTCCATACAGTTTTTTTGCATTTTTTGGTGGTTATATCTATTATACGAATGTAAAATCAAGATTTTGACAGTTTGAATGGATGGAAGAACAGATATTTCAAAATTTTCAGTGCTATGCATTAAATAAGATTTATCTCATCAGAGCTTATTGGTTGGTTGCTACTATATATTATTATTATTATTAATTTATATTACAATGAGAGAAGTTGATAATGAATCTGCTTATACTTAAAATAGTTTAAATTCAATTCAATAATAAAAGTTATAACTAATATGAGATGACATATTGGAAATTATATAGTCATTTAAGGCTGCTTTATACTCATAATAAGAAGAATATTTTATAAGAAGCTTTATTGCAATCAAAAACTTTGGGAAATAGTAATAATTAGGCATTAAAATCAAAGCAACACCTGTTTGTTAATTTATGTATGTATTCGTTGTATTTCTAGAAAAGTAATAATTAATTATTCCTGTATTTTGAAAAATATAGGTTATTAGATAAATCCAATCCCGGAGTTACTAGTTGCATACTAATATTGCCTTATTTGTAATTTTCCCGCATTTCTAATCTGAAAGTGATTAAAAAATGTATGTTTATCAACCAACGTGCCTCGTTGGCATGTTAGTAATTTCTATTAAGAATTTTCCTATCAGTTTTATTATAAATGCGACGCAGAAGCGCAGAATAACAACTGATATCAAGGCAATGACTTGACGCATGCATATAACCTTCATATATGATAAATCCGGCTATAATGATCTAATTAAGTGATGTACCTGTCAACAGAGGCACCCAAGAGGCCCCGGGCGACCTTAACCGTGACCGAAGGAGACCTTGGCATTGGGGACCGTTTAAGGCACCGCCCCAATCGATAGCTGCCAACGGCCTTGACCTTAGCACTGCCGCGGCGCACTTGAAATACCCCGCCAAGTTGATCTATTTAGGAATGTCCTGTCCTCCTGTGCATTTTGGACGATGCGATGCGATGGACCGACCGGTTTGTGAAATGTAAAGAATCTCTATCGCTATCTCTCTTATATGGTTGAATTGCATCTCTAATTTGTTTTCAGAAGAGTAATTATGAGAATTTTATTAATAAAGATCAATTACTGAAATTATCTGCTTTTGATTTAGTATTTGAATTTTGGAGTTGTAATAGGGAAATGGGACATACAAGTCGAGAAACATGCACATATGTAAATATATAACATCAATGTAATTTTATTTATGTATGCATGTATTTTTGTAAAAATGTATTTTAGGTTATGTATATTATTCATCGTCATATTCAGAGGCGTTTTAAGACAAAATGTCGCAGCTTACCCAATTGTGTGCCCCCACCCAAGCAAAAATATTTCAAAATATAATATGTATTACAATTTTTATTAAAACACAGCCTAATAAATAACTAGTTATAATTATTTATCAATACATATTGCACATATATCTATTTATAAGCTTAAATTATAGTATTACCTTGTATTTTTCAGCTTCCAGCCTACTGAAATAAAACCAAATAAGAAATGACTATCGTATATCAGAATCTAAGATCCCTTATTAGCAAAATTCTAATGACACTTAAATTGAAACTTTTAAGATGAATAGTATTTCATTAATTTACAGCTGAATAGAAATTTAATTGCATTTAATATATTTTTATTTAGCGAGTTCTGTCCTTATTAAAATCTGAAAGATGTTTTGAGACGTCCCAAAATTGCGTTTGTTTGATTTAGGTCTTAATAAAATACGTTCTACGTTGTTGTTGCTGTAACCCTGAAATTATAGATCGCTTCTAACTAAAATAAAAACCAGGCACTTGCAACACAATTACAAGTTTAACAAGTAATGTAGAAAATATTGCTACATTTATTATTGGGATTCTGCAGCATATTTGCACTTTTATTTCCTGAATGAGTAAGATGTTACACCATACGTTTGAATTTTATTTATGTTTGTAGTGATACACAAGCTCTCTTGCAGCTATCTAAAATCAATCATGCGCCTTGTCTTAAATAGACGAATGAAATTCCCAGTAATCTATTTTACTTTATAACAATAATAATAATTAACCTCTTGTTCTATAAAAATAACTAGAATTGTAAGAACTCTTAATAATAGCTATTTATGTAACAAGTACATAATATAGGACTTTATAGACAAGCCCAGTTTATAGCCGAGCGAGCGAAGCGAGCAAGGCCTATAAAAAGGGCGAGTCTATAAGTTCCGATTATGTAAGAGTTGCATACAAAACTTTATGTTCGATTCCTAAAATTGGGTAATTATCAAAAGAAAATCAGTTTATACATTTGACATTTATTCTTGACAGAAGAAAATTTGACATGTAATATACAGTTGTCATACTTTATTTTACTACTATATACTTTATTTTACTACTACCACTTTATTTTACGAGTACAATAATAAGCCGGTTCACTGCCGCAAAACAATACAATAAACAGCACTTTATAATGCAATCGGACATAAAATAATTTAATATTACTTATTAATGTTTTTAAAAAGGACTGGGTTCTAGTCCCTTTTTAAAAATCCACTAAATCCAACAATAAATGAATTTTTGAACAATAATCTAAATAGTGCGCCCTCTAGTGAGGAAGAACGATCAATCTGACACACTGAAATGTAACCTCATTTTATCAATTAAATATTGAAGTTTATAATTGATTTTATTATCGAAATTAAGTTTAATATTAGTTTAAGGTAATAACTTCAATCATTAATCAAGTTTGCAACTTACTTTACAGTTGACACCTTCAATAATGCACAGGTATGTAACATAAAATATCCTTTTGTATACTATGTAAATTCTAACTAAATTAAATATCGCTTTATTTCAGCACTAGAACATCACCAACTTTCCAATTGTGTAATGGTTGGACAAATTTCTCTTTCTCTCTGGACAAACAGATGAAGATACCACCTCTCTTACCAGAAATTATAAAAGCATAAATACAGCCTGAAACGTTACCTTTCAAGACTACACCTTAAAATTCATTAATGGTTTTGAAAGATAGTTAGATGTTCTCATCTGCAAAAGGTGAACATTATTATTAAAGATATTATTTACATGAGATCAAACCTCTTTGAAAAAACAAAATTATTTCTAACCTTACATTTAGAAATATTTAATTTAATGCCAAAATATATAAGGGCAACATTTACAGATTTCTTTTTCTAGTGAAGTTGCAAATCCTGGATGTGCCAAAATATATGTATAATTAAAGAATTCCCCCCACCAAACATTTTTGACCAAACTGGTGTCATTGTCAACGGAAATCTTATGCTGATTCCGAATATCATACTTAAATCATTTTTTGATTCCCAAATTTGGGGATTTAAAAAATGCTATCTCCATGGCAATAAATAATAATTATATTAAGTTTCTATGATTGCCAAATTGTCTTAGGTTACGTTAGGTTAGGTTGGGCTAGGTTAGGTTAGGTTAGGTTTGGTTAGGTTAGGGTGGGTTAGGTTAGGTAGAAAGAAAAATCGAATTTGCTTTTGCATAGGATTTTGGTTAGGTAGTAGCGGTTAGGTTGAGAGCAACCAATTTTGGAGTCTAGGAGGTGTTGTGCCAGAACTGATTTACATATTCGGAATTAACATAGAATTTCCGGTAAAATTACACCAATTTGGTCAAAAAGCTCTTTAATTGTTTAACAAGGAACAAAACTTCATATGGATATGATATTATAGGACTTAAGAGAAAATTCCTGTAGTGTTGGGAATAGGAAATACAATTTGATTACTAGTGTCTGTTTAGTTGGTTAGTCATCCCAAAACACGGAAAAATCGTCAAAAATTTTCACCGGAATTTTAAGAAATAATAAATCAATTATTAAATATAATATGTATATAAAGGATTTATAAAAAACCTAAGAATACGGCATGAAGTTAGGTCCTTTTACCTCATCTATCAATCTGCTTCATGTATCGTTACCTACTTTACCGGCAATTACATGCTAGGATGAGGTTATAATGCTCAACAATCATAAATAAACTGATGAGAAGCTAATTCAGCCACAGTTTTAATTAATGTACCTAAGTACTTTTTAATTTAATATTTGATAAAAAAATCACAATGTAGTTAATACCTGTAAAGCTTAAACAGCTTCTTAAACAAGTGTTTGAAAAATTTTGAAAGTGTCTGAAAAAAATCTTTCAGGCCAAGCCCGTAATTAAATAACAAATAAAATCCACTCTTTTGATGAAAAGATCAATTTTACGTTCAAATGTTCTATCTCTATCCTAAAACATGATTTTAATATGATATTCTTTTAAAGCGTTTTTAATGATTTTAAAACAGTCAGTTACGAGGGTGTATCAAAAAATGTAAAAAGTTTTCCTTATGTCGGGATGTCTTGTTCAAATTCGGTATGTGAACGTAAAATATAATTAGAAACAATTTTTTTAATAAGATTTTTCCATATTTTAACAGGTTATAAGGTTATAAACGCTTCCATTCCATTAGTAGAGGTTGAAGTTCGCCTTGTATCTGTCACATACGGAAAATTTAAAAAGACATGGTTAATAGTTATTTCCAGCAAGACATGTATGCTTACCAAGGAAATTAACAAAAAAAATTATTGATTTCTAGAGTAATGCCAGTGTAGAGAAATCAATTTAGAAAAAAGAATTAGTTAAGAAATAGCTTGGGTCAGCAAAACTTTCTTCATTGGCGACATTGGAAATCGAATAAGAATTACCTCACGAAAATTGTTAAAAAAATATTGATTTATATTGGTAAGTAATGCCAGTGGTGAGAAATCGATTTAGAAAAAAAAATTACTTAAGAAATAGCTTGGGTCAGCAGAACTTTCTTCATTGGCGATACTGGAAATCGAATAAGAATTACCCTACAGAAATTGCTAAAAATCATTGATTTCTACTGGTAAGTAACGACAGTGGTGAGAAATCGATTTAGAAAAAATAATTGCTTAAGAAATAGCTTTGGTCAGCAGAACTTTTTTCATTGGCGACACTGGAAATCGAATAAGAATTACCCCACGGAAATTGTTAAAGAATTATTGATTTCTACTGTTAAGTAATGCCAGTGGTGAGAAATCAATTTAGAAAACAGAATTACTTAAGAAACAGCTTGTGTCAGCAGAACTTTCTTCATTGGCGATACTGGAAATCGAATAAGAATTACCCCACGGAAATTGTTAAAAAGATTATTGATTTCTACTGCTAAGTAATGCCAGTGGTGAGAAATCGATTTAGAATAAATAATTGCTTAAGAAATAGCTTGGGTCAGCAGAACTTCTTTCATTGGCGACACTGGAAATCGAATAAGAATTACCCCACGGAAATTGTTAAAAAATTATTGATTTCTACTGTTAAGTAATGCCAGTGGTGAGAAATCGATTTAGAAACAGAATTACTTAAGAAACAGCTTGTGTCAGCAGAACTTTCTTCATTGGCGACACTGGAGATCGAATAAGAATTACCCTACAGAAATTGCTAAAAATTATTGATTTATACTGCTAAGTAATGACAGTGGTGAGAAATCGATTTAGAAAAAATAATTGCTTAAGAAATAGCTTTGGTCAGCAGAACTTTTTTCATTGGCGACACTGGAAATCGAATAAGAATTACCCCACGGAAATTGTTAAAAAACTATTGATTTCTACTGCTAAATAATGCCAGCGGTGAGAAAATAGTTTAGAAAAAAGAATTACTTAAGAAACAGCTTGGGTCAGCAGAACTTTCTTCATTGGCGATACTGGAAATCGTATAAGAATTACCCCACGGAAATTGTTAAAAAATTATCGATTTCTAGTGCTAAGTACCAGTAGTGAAAAATCGATTTAGAAAGAAGAATTACTTAAAAAACAGCAAGTATCAGCAGAACTTTCTTCATTGGCGATACAGAAAATCGAATAAGAATTACCCCAAGGAAATTGTTAAAAAATTATTGATTTCTATTTATAAGTAATGCCAGTGGTGAGAAATCGATTTAGAAAAAAGAATTACTTAAGAAACATCTTGTGTCAGCAGAACTTTCTTCATTGGCGATACTGGAAATCAAATAAAAATTACCCCACGAAAATTGTTAAAAAGTTATTGATTTCTATTTGTAAGTAATGCCAGTAGTGAGAAATTGATTTAGAAAAAAGAATTACTTAAGAAACAGCTTGTGTCAGCAGAACTTTCTTCATTGGCGACACTGGAAATCGAATAAGAATTACCCTACAGAAATTGCTAAAAATCATTGATTTATACTGATAAGTAATGAGAGTGGTGAGAAATCGATTTAGAAAAAATAATTGCTTAAGAAATAGCTTAGGTCAGCAGAACTTTTTTCATTGGCGACACTGGAAATCGAATAAGAATTACCCCACGGAAATTGTTAAAAAATTATTGATTTCTACTGCTAAATAATGCCAGTGGTCAGAAAATAGTTTAGAAAAAAGAATTACTTAAGAAATAGCTTGGGTCAGCAGAACTTTCTTCATTGGCGATACTGGAAATCGAATAAGAATTACCCCACGGAAATTGTTTAAAAATTATCGATTTCTAGTGCTAAGTAATGCCAGTAGTGAGAAATCGATTTAGAAAGAAGAATTATTTAAAAAACAGTAAATGTCAGCAGAACTTTCTTCATTGGCGATACAGAAAATCGAATAAGAATTACCCCAAGGAAATTGTTAAAAAATTATTGATTTCTATTTATAAGTAATGCCAGTGGTGAGAAATCAATTTAGAAAAAAGAATTACTTAAGAAACATCTTGTGTCAGCAGAACTTTCTTCATTGGCGATACTGGAAATCAAATAAAAATTACCCCACGAAAATTGTTAAAAAGTTATTGATTTCTATTTATAAGTAATGCCAGTAGTGAGAAATTGATTTAGAAAAAAGAATTACTTAAGAAACAGCTTGTGTCAGCAGAACTTTCTTCATTGGCGACACTGGAAATCGAATAAGAATTACCCTACAGAAATTGCTAAAAATCATTGATTTATACTGATAAGTAATGAGAGTGGTGAGAAATCGATTTAGAAATAATAATTGCTTAAGAAATAGCTTAGGTCAGCAGAACTTTTTTCATTGGCGACACTGGAAATCGAATAAGAATTACCCCACGGAAATTGTTAAAAAATTATTGATTTCTACTGCTAAATAATGCCAGTGGTCAGAAAATAGTTTAGAAAAAAGAATTACTTAAGAAACAGCTTGGGTCAGCAGAACTTTCTTCATTGGCGATACTGGAAATCGAATAAGAATTACCCCACAGAAATTGTTAAAAAATTATCGATTTCTAGTGTTAAGTAATGCCAGTGGTGAGAAATCGATTTAGAAAGAAGAATTACTTAAAAAACATCTTGTGTCAGCAGAACTTTCTTCATTGGCGATACAGAAAATCGAATAAGAATTACCCCAAGGAAATTGTTAAAAAATTATTGATTTCTACTGCTAAATAATGCCAGTGGTCAGAAAATAGTTTAGAAAAAAGAATTACTTAAGAAACAGCTTGGGTCAGCAGAACTTTCTTCATTGGCGCCACTGGAAATCGAATAAGAATTAACTCACGGAAATTGTTAAAAAATTATTGAGTTCTATTTATAAGTAATGCCAGTAGTTAGAAATTGATTTAGAAAAAAGAATTACTTAAGAAACAGCTTGGGTCAGCAGAACTTTCTTCATTGGCGATACTGGAAATCGAATAAGAATTACCCCACAGAAATTGTTAAAAAATTATCGATTTCTAGTGCTAAGTAATGCCAGTGGTGAGAAATCGATTTAGAAAGAAGAATTACTTAAAAAACATCTTGTGTCAGCAGAACTTTCTTCATTGGCGATACAGAAAATCGAATAAGAATTACCCCAAGGAAATTGTTAAAAAATTATTGATTTCTACTGCTAAATAATACCAGTGGTCAGAAAATAGTTTAGAAAAAAGAATTACTTAAGAAACAGCTTGGGTCAGCAGAACTTTCTTCATTGGCGCCACTGGAAATCGAATAAGAATAACTCACGGAAATTGTTAAAAAATTATTGAGTTCTATTTATAAGTAATGCCAGTAGTTAGAAATTGATTTAGAAAAAAGAATTACTTAAGAAACAGCTTGGGTCAGCAGAACTTTCTTCATTGGCGATACTGGAAATCGAATAAGAATTACCCCACAGAAATTGTTAAAAAATTATCGATTTCTAGTGCTAAGTAATGCCAGTGGTGAGAAATCGATTTAGAAAGAAGAATTACTTAAAAAACATCTTGTGTCAGCAGAACTTTCTTCATTGGCGATACAGAAAATCGAATAAGAATTACCCCAAGGAAATTGTTAAAAAATTATTGATTTCTACTGCTAAATAATACCAGTGGTCAGAAAATAGTTTAGAAAAAAGAATTACTTAAGAAACAGCTTGGGTCAGCAGAACTTTCTTCATTGGCGCCACTGGAAATCGAATAAGAATTAACTCACGGAAATTGTTAAAAAATTATTGAGTTCTATTTATAAGTAATGCCAGTAGTTAGAAATTGATTTAGAAAAAAGAATTACTTAAGAAACAGCTTGGGTCAGCAGAACTTTCTTCATTGGCGATACTGGAAATCGAATAAGAATTACCCCACAGAAATTGTTAAAAAATTATCGATTTCTAGTGCTAAGTAATGCCAGTGGTGAGAAATCGATTTAGAAAGAAGAATTACTTAAAAAACATCTTGTGTCAGCAGAACTTTCTTCATTGGCGATACAGAAAATCGAATAAGAATTACTCCAAGGAAATTGTTAAAAAATTATTGATTTCTACTGCTAAATAATACCAGTGGTCAGAAAATAGTTTAGAAAAAAGAATTACTTAAGAAACAGCTTGGGTCAGCAGAACTTTCTTCATTGGCGCCACTGGAAATCGAATAAGAATAACTCACGGAAATTGTTAAAAAATTATTGAGTTCTATTTATAAGTAATGCCAGTAGTTAGAAATTGATTTAGAAAAAAGAATTACTTAAGAAACAGCTTGGGTCAGCAGAACTTTCTTCATTGGCGATACTGGAAATCGAATAAGAATTACCCCACAGAAATTGTTAAAAAATTATCGATTTCTAGTGCTAAGTAATGCCAGTGGTGAGAAATCGATTTAGAAAGAAGAATTACTTAAAAAACATCTTGTGTCAGCAGAACTTTCTTCATTGGCGATACAGAAAATCGAATAAGAATTACCCCAAGGAAATTGTTAAAAAATTATTGATTTCTACTGCTAAATAATACCAGTGGTCAGAAAATAGTTTAGAAAAAAGAATTACTTAAGAAACAGCTTGGGTCAGCAGAACTTTTTTCATTGGCGCCACTGGAAATCGAATAAGAATAACTCACGGAAATTGTTAAAAAATTATTGAGTTCTATTTATAAGTAATGCCAGTAGTTAGAAATTGATTTAGAAAAAAGAATTACTTAAGAAACAGCTTGGGTCAGCAGAACTTTCTTCATTGGCGATACTGGAAATCGAATAAGAATTACCCAACAGAAATTGTTAAAAAATTATCGATTTCTAGTGCTAAGTAATGCCAGTGGTGAGAAATCGATTTAGAAAGAAGAATTACTTAAAAAACATCTTGTGTCAGCAGAACTTTCTTCATTGGCGATACAGAAAATCGAATAAGAATTACCCCAAGGAAATTGTTAAAAAATTATTGATTTCTACTGCTAAATAATACCAGTGGTCAGAAAATAGTTTAGAAAAAAGAATTACTTAAGAAACAGCTTGGGTCAGCAGAACTTTTTTCATTGGCGCCACTGGAAATCGAATAAGAATAACTCACGGAAATTGTTAAAAAATTATTGAGTTCTATTTATAAGTAATGCCAGTAGTTAGAAATTGATTTAGAAAAAAGAATTACTTAAGAAACAGCTTGGGTCAGCAGAACTTTCTTCATTGGCGATACTGGAAATCGAATAAGAATTACCCCACAGAAATTGTTAAAAAATTATCGATTTCTAGTGCTAAGTAATGCCAGTGGTGAGAAATCGATTTAGAAAGAAGAATTACTTAAAAAACATCTTGTGTCACCAGAACTTTCTTCATTGGCGATACAGAAAATCGAATAAGAATTACCCCAAGGAAATTGTTAAAAAATTATTGATTTCTACTGCTAAATAATACCAGTGGTCAGAAAATAGTTTAGAAAAAAGAATTACTTAAGAAACAGCTTGGGTCAGCAGAACTTTTTTCATTGGCGCCACTGGAAATCGAATAAGAATAACTCACGGAAATTGTTAAAAAATTATTGAGTTCTATTTATAAGTAATGCCAGTAGTTAGAAATTGATTTAGAAAAAAGAATTACTTAAGAAACAGCTTGGGTCAGCAGAACTTTCTTCATTGGCGATACTGGAAATCGAATAAGAATTACCCCACAGAAATTGTTAAAAAATTATCGATTTCTAGTGCTAAGTAATGCCAGTGGTGAGAAATCGATTTAGAAAGAAGAATTACTTAAAAAACATCTTGTGTCAGCAGAACTTTCTTCATTGGCGATACAGAAAATCGAATAAGAATTACCCCAAGGAAATTGTTAAAAAATTATTGATTTCTACTGCTAAATAATACCAGTGGTCAGAAAATAGTTTAGAAAAAAGAATTACTTAAGAAACAGCTTGGGTCAGCAGAACTTTTTTCATTGGCGCCACTGGAAATCGAATAAGAATAACTCACGGAAATTGTTAAAAAATTATTGATTTCTATTTATAAGTAATGCCCCAGTAGTTAGAAATTGATTTAGAAAAAAGAACTACTTAAGAAACAGCTTGGGTCAGCAGAACTTTCTTCATTGGCGATACTGGAAATCGAATAAGAATTACCCCTAATAATTACGGTCTATTATTTATTCACTGATTTTTTTTGCTGAAACGAAATCAAAAAAACAGCCACTAAAATAATATTAGATAAAATATTCCTATTAAAACTTTTGAAGTATCAGGAATACTGTCAAAATGTGAAAAACATTCGGCTTTCCACAGAAATTTGTGTTTTACCTTTAAAAGAGATAAATTTTAATACATGTTGCAACTAAACTTTTATAATACAGCTTTCTTATACTTTTAATAATTCACGTGAGATGTGACCTACCTTATTTTAAAATAACTATGTTGAAGTAAGAATGGCATATCGTTTGAAACCTGCAACATAAGAAACAGCATTTTAAAGCACGGAATCAAAAAAGTTTCCAAATATATTTCCAATAGTACTTAGTGGATTTTAGACGTACTGCACTATGTTGACTCTTGGGTTGTTTTATGACTTATCAGGAAGCAATTCAGAAATATAGTACATCTATTCCCTTATTTTGCAGATCACTATTAACGAAATGTTAAACAAATGGTCGGATTTGGGGGAGAACATAAAGAACACCCTGTAATAAGATTGAAACAAACCTACAAATCATAGCTTTCTGATACATAATCCTAGAAGGATTATTATTGTTAACGTTAACAAGTTTTCCGCTAATATTGTGTATCTAATTTAAGAAACGACGCACGTAAATTGCATGCGCTAAGTCGGTCTAGGTCATTGCTAACATAAGTACATGTGCATGTTTAAACGGATCTTATTTCAGGAAATGTCGGAAATGCGCAGAATTATTGGCTTAGGTTTTGTGCGTTTATTTTTGAAACCTCAAGTGCTGCTATTTTTGCCCTTTTGTTAAATGTCACACGTGCGGTTAGTTAATATTATGTAGGCGAGTTTAATGTATACACAAAATTATGTAAACTTCAAATAGATATATATTTTGGCCACACCGTCAATAGAGGATAAAATAATAACAAAATACGTATTGTTTATTTATCTATTATGACTTTTTTTCTCTCTATAATTTAGGTTATGACTAAAATGTTTACAAAATTCTGAACAACATGTGATCAAATTTCTCATCAAATTATTTTAATTATATACTATATATGTAGATGTCTCTTTGGTCAATTTTTTATTGTTAATAAATTCGAAGCATCGATAATTACATTTTATATTATTATTTATAGAGGTATTCATTCCAGTGAGTCGGCTTCCAGGAAAATTGAAGGAAAATTCCTGGCATTGTTTGTCATGTAAGGGGAGATACAGGAATAACCCTCAAGGTCGATGAAACTGCCAACATATTGTTTACTAGGTCAGAGGTTCATTAGTTTGTTCTCTAACGATTTTATATCGACTTTTCTAGAAATGTTTTCTTTGTCCTTGCCCTTAAACGTATTATTTTTATATTGGTACATAATAGTAGATATATGTATCTAAATAAAAAATAATGATGTTTTTTATATTAATGTAAATGTAATAGTGTTTGAATTTTGAAATAAATTAAGAAATCGCTGAAAAAATGTCTATCGGCGGTACGTATTATCTATACAAGGTGTATTTTAATTGAAGGTTTTTGGCTGAATGGTAGATATGTGAAATATAGTAGAGCAAATTTTCCTTATAAAGTTTGTTCTTCAAAGGAATAGTTTTCGAGAAAATGAATTTTAAAGTTCTATTAAATTTACATGCCTTAAGCTGTACAAACTTAATTAAAAATGTGACACCCTTTTAGATGTACCTGCCTTTTAAAAATTGTTGTTGTATGCCACATAAAAAAACTAATTTATGACTGTCTGCATGGTTTAACGTAAATAATGTAGTCGGAAGTTATTACTGAATAAATAAATACTTTTTAGAAATATGACCCGATCTAAAAACCTTAACTCTGCATTTGTGTTATTATTAAAACAGATGTTGGAAAAAATATGGCATTTATTTTTTACACCTAACGGTAATTAGTAATTACGTATTGCTATGTTGGTTTTCCAATACGTCTTTTGGATGTAATTAATTCTTACACGACTGGTGTCATATTTCCAACGATTTGAAGGTAGATTAGAAATGTAAGAACACATTTAAGGAACTTTTATACAAATTCAGATGACAATAATTTCTGAAAACTGGTAATTCGATACACGGATCACGGTACATTTGAAAGGGATGCGGAACTTTCCCTTCTGCGAATTCTTAATACGTATTTTGTTTAATATTTAAAATATAATTAAAGTACTTTTCAATGCGGTAGACTTTCAGAAAAATCATATTGCAACCAATTTGGGTTGTCCCTTACTATTTATTGTTAAAAGAATAAAATAAAGGTTTATGCATTTAGTGAAATCTGCAGTGTTTTCTTACATCTACCTAAGTATCTTCTGAATTAATTAATTAGTACGTCACGTCATTAATCATTACACTGTTTTAATCGATAGAAATGATCGTATTATACCATTACCATACCATTGTTATTTTTAAACTGAACGATCTTGTACGTTTTTAGTAGTTTAAATGCAGCTATGCAAATGATAATTTCGGGATAAGGACGTGTCATGTTTTTAATATTTCGTTTTACAGCAATTTTAACTGTTAATGGATTTTATTAAGCTACGGATTTACTTATTATTTCTAACAATGTCCGCGATTAAATACAATTCAAATTCATTATCATTAATAAGGATTTTAATTTCATTAATAAGGTTAACCATTTTCAACTTAATACGGAAATGCAGTAGTTGTAATAATAACAAAAAAAAACATATTTATTTAGGTGCTGTCATTGTATAGTCAGTCTACTTGCTGACACATTTATGTATTTATTACTACCTATAAACAGTTTAAATAGTAAACATCTTTTTGTTTGAAATAAATTAAATGAATGATCAGCATAGAAATAATACCTCCTCCAGACACCAGGGCCGTCTTCGGTTTGCTTAATTTTCCGGGTACCCAACAATTTTTAGTGAAAATTTATTTTTGAGATAGTACGGAATTTTATGCATTTTTGCCTTCTTCCTTTATTCATATGTTACCCATTAAGCCAAAAACCATTATTTAAAAAACACCCAGTACACATATTCTTCTACCATAAATGAACGGTGTCGAGGTTGTTTAAGTATGTTACTTTGTTTCTCTTTCTATTATCTGTTTCCATAGATTCCAATTTTGGGGTTTTCTTTTGCTTCAGTACATAGTAATTTCCTTTTATGAAAATACTTTTCCAACTGTTCATTCAATGTGTTTCTAGGCCGAAGTGAAGATCTGTCCCCTGCCACCTTCAAGTTCCATTTTCATATAATATAATTACATCATGTAATACGAAGCCGAAAAATTATAGAATATGTGCTTTGTAGGGAATAGATATTAAATTACTAAAACATTTTTGGATAGTATAGTACATAACAAGAATGAGAATAATAAACGAAAAGATAAACTTATATCATTACTAGGTTGTAATACCTGCTACGCGGGTATAAAGTTTTGTTTATATAGTACTAAAAAACTTTAGGAAACATCTAAAAATGACTTTAGAATATTTTAGAAACCATTAAAAACGTAAATAAAAAAAGCAAAAAATAACGTCCCAGCCAGGGTTCGAACCCCCAGGGTTCGAAACCCCAATAGAGTCACGCCAAGAAAGAAAGAATATAGAGAATCAACGTATATATTTCTTGGATTATCATTGAAAGTTCCGTTTAAATTTAGTAAGTTATAAATAGTGCATGGGCCTTATTTCTCTAACAAACAAAAAGGATAAAATAGAATATATATTACATATTACGGTCGATATTGGGGCGCGCGTGCAAGCCGGCGTAGCTCAGTTAGTACATTATATCGTGGCGGCCGTTCGTTTTGTTATGTCGTCTTTTAGTTTCATTTTAATAAAATAATAATATTGAGTTGTATTTCTTAATTCTACAGCTATAATTGATTTAAAACTACCTGGAGTCTTTTTCGGTCACCTACAACTGCATCGCGCTATCTTCTATTTAACCCCTTTTCCGTGAAACGTAAATATATTCTGGCATACATTGTAAGTGTCAAGGAAGAAAGCTTTAAGTGTACCCATTGCGCTTGCACTTGTGAATTATATGAATGAAATGTTGCAAATTATAAAAGTTCTCATTGTTTTTATTGTAATTTAGCAATTTAATGAATATTATTAATAGATTTATTATATAAAACTTTTATATCCGGTCGGGTGATTTTGACCGGTTTATGGACCTGTTTTTAGAGCACAAATTGCTAAATTAGTGCTCTAGGGCTGTAAGACTTCTTAGAGCCCGCTAGAAAAATAGCTACCCTTGTTTGCGTCGTCTCCATAGTAATAACAGTAATTATATACCACTGCACCTACCTACTTGAAGTTTTGCACTTTTCAAATTATTTTTATTTTAAAATTAAATATTAATCTAAATTTAGACCGAACCTAAACTAACGTATGCATTTCAAGCTTAATTAGTGTCTTAGCTAACTGACTCTGCGGGCTCTAAAACACCCAATCAAGCCTTAATACATAATATACTATTATATTTCAAGTAATTAATACAATTATAATATTGCAGATGCTGACGTTATGGGATTTTAATAGAACTACTGATCGTGCGATATCATTTTGCATGGTCATTTCCTTTCAATTTCAAGATTGTGAGCAACGATATTTTCACGGTTACTAGACTGTGCGAAATGTGTAGTTTTCTATGGTGGTCGTAGATAATAAGATAAATATTATTATCTGTTTTTGTTACTACCAGATCATTGTTTCTGTAATTTAATAAAAATATTTAACTAATATATAACTTATATTATTAACTAAATCGCTGGTATTATAACTCTTTATGTAAAAAGATATATTCTTTTAAATAATTTTTTAAATTAATGCATAACTCTAAAATAATTGATCGTCTTGTAAACAAAACAATGTTATGTAGTTCTAAAGAAAATAAACTTAAAAAAATGCAAACATTAAAACCAAAGGCATTCTTCTTTGATCACCCTGAATACGATAGATTAATTGTGATGGAAGCATTCGAGGTTTTAAGTAAAGCAAACTTGTCTTCAGGAAAACCAAGCATAAAAAAGGTTTCCATTTGGCAAAAGAATTTACGCACACGTTGTAAGTATACATGGTGAACTATAAGTATACATGGTAAACTATAAGTATAGAGACAAATTTCCGAACAGTTATTACTTATAATATTCATTTATTTGGGCCTTGTCTACATACAATGGAAAGGATATAGGACACTACGCCGACCGGACACAACGCCGACCGCGGACACTTTGCCGAACGTGGACATTACGCCGACCTTCAAAATGAATTTTGCTACTAGACACTGTGTCGACCGTGAACACTACGCCGACTGCAAGAGGCAGACACTTTGCTGACGATGGACACTGCGCCAGCCGCAAGTAGTGGTGGACACTTTGCTGGCCATGTACACTACGCCGACCGTAGACAATAACCTAACCTATTTTAAGGTCATATTGTAGAAAACATTACATATATTTGTGAAAACCGTATCAAAATCGATCAACAGTCTAATTAGGTTTATTCTCAGAACATTACGTTAACATCGCCAAAATAATGTAACTCTGGACGCTTCTTAAGGGTCGGCGTAGTATCCACCGTCGGCAAAGTGTCCTTCGCTTGTGGCGGACGGCGAAGCGTCCAACGACAACATTTATTTTAATGGGTTCGCGCAGGGTCCACGTTCTGCAAGGTGTGCTCTTCTTTCCAGTAGCAAGATCTTATGGGTTGGCTTAGCGTCGACAAAGTGTCCACAGTCGGCGTAGTGTATCTGCGCTCGGCGAAGTATCCAGCCACCCCATAGAAAGTCACAATCTAAATTTTTTTTGGAGTATACATGAGTACAGAGTGATTACAAAAAGTGTATGATTTGTTTATATAAATGCTATGATATTAATTAAACTATTATAAGGAATTCAACATGTATGTTGTACATAGCGGATGAACCATTAGTGTGTGGATGAACCTCTGCGGATTTATTGCTAAGATATTTCATATTTGGGGCATACCTTCAATACCATTAAAAAGCACATTTTAAAAACATTTTTCAGATGAATGTAGTTTTATTTGACAAATTAATCAATAATCGTAACCGAAGCCAAGTTTTAATATGCCTAGTATCTCCTTGCTAAAAATGACTGCTCTCCCGAACATGATAACGTTTGAAAGCCCGTAGACCAAAAATGGCTCGAACGATTTTGTTGGGCCACTGATAAATTGTGTTAAGGAAGTCGAGAGCTACATCATATCAAAGTATTCGATTGAGAGCACTTTATTTTAACTTACCAGAGGGGGCTCTTTAATTAAGTTTTATTCGTCATTTGATACACATGCACAATTATTCCAGGTGCTTTTAAATAAAAAAAACTATTAATATCAAATAGAATTATTAAATTCAGTTATATTTGTATAATTAAGAAATAAGTAATGCTATGAAATAAATAAAATCGATTATTAAAAAGTTTCACAAGTTTATTTCAATTTACCTGACAATTGTTTCGACAGCTAGACTGTCAATATCAAAATTAATATAAATATAAACAAATGTGACATAATGAAATAAGAATAAAAATATTCGGAAGAATGCATAACTATATAAATATTGGGTTGCGTGTATCGATTACAATATAACTCCTCTTTATATACGGAAGAACTTCTACTGCATTCTCAGTTCCGGAGCAATCCTATGTCGAGCCTAACAATAACAATGAAATGAACAGGACATCCGATTCCAAGGGAATTCCGGTCAGTCATGAATAAATAGATGAACAATTCATACCCAAATTAAATGCATGTCGTGGTCACACTGACAAAATGATAATGTCGTATGAATATGTTTACAAACAATTCTTATCACTTCCTAAAAAATTTCACAATCTGTTATTAACAATGTTGTTATCGACTTCCAAGTATGAATGGTTATGTTTTGGTTTCGAATTAAATGTTTAACCTGTTTTTATTCATAGAACAATAATCTATAATATATTACATTGACAGAATACCAACCAGTCCTTTCATTCTTGTATATTCATATCTTCAGAGTATTTCTTGTTAGTTTATATAACTGTTGCATCTTATTATATAAAACCGTATAGTTACAGTTTTTGATTAAATGAACTTTCGAGAGGCGTTTTTAGAAAAGTACGTATGATAGATGCAGGACAGTGTTAAGTCTAAAAGGATTAATGCAAACTCTTTAGAAATTAGCACCATCAGTACAAAATGTGACAGCTGTTTAATGAGCACAAGGATTGTGACCTATAATGCAGACGGAGTATATTCCATTTTGGATGTTGTTGAAATAACGTAAAACTTTCTAGGAATATTGTAGTAAAAACCTATAATTTATTTAGTAGGTCATCGGACTGCTAGGAAGACACTACCCGCCGTCCAGTGTCATATTGGATAAATAGAACAGAGCCCGGTTCAGTGATCTGTCGCAGAACATGTTACCTAATAGTGTATGTCTAGCTTTAACACACTATGTACAGTGTGATCCAAAATGAGTGAGGACGGTTTGAATTTCGCGCCGTAAGTTTTAGAGTATTTCAGGTTGTTAGCGTGGCGCTATTGAAATGTGCGCTTCAAATTACAACGTCAACTCGTTGTTGTGCTTTGACTCGTTGTTGGTAAGTTTATTATTTAAATAATTAATGAAGTTTATAAGCAATATTATTTAAAAAAAGAAAGATAAAAATGCTTAAAATGTAAGTTCTGCAAACACAACAAAAATTTATTGTGACAGGAAATATATTCAAACCGTTCTCAATCATTTTAGATCACACTGTACGTATTACTAACTATGTATATGTCGGAGTTTGACGAATTCTTCCAGAATTCCATTTAATTTACGTCGATATATAGATAGATAACGTTTATTCTAAGGCCAGTGGCATTGAATAAGACAATAAGAACATGATATACAAAATAAAATGGATAACAGCTTAAAATATTATGTAAATATAAAATGAGGTGTAGATATAAAGCATTATGTAAATATAAAATACTATAAAAACAATGTGGACATAAAACACATTAAAAGAATAATTAAAGATAATATAAAGTTAGAGATTAGTAATTATTAAATAAAATGTGGACTGTAATATACGACTGTAGAAATATACCTACTTCATAGACTAAAAACGCGATATCTTTCAAATACGAGTATACGAGTATATTACGATATGATTTATAGTTATAGTACTTCCAGCATTCCCAAACTATAAAAGCAGTTATCAGTCAAGTACGATTTAAGGGCCGATTTATGAGTTGCATTTCAAAATCATTATTTTGAGTAATTTTTCTTGTAATGAATTAAAATATGGATAATTATAATTAACATGCGCACTTGAGTACTACAGTCAGATAAAGGATATCTGGAAAACTGATTTTTTTCATGGAGTGTTATTAAAATTTCTTGTCCATTAACGATTTGGGTAACATTAATCTATTTTTTTAATTCAATAAAGTTTAGGTCAATTTTAATATAAGATTTCACCTAGAACAGCAAGGTGTACTGTATTATGGTCAAATTCAGTTAAAACTATGTTTTCTTTATAACGAGGTTCCTGATAATCCAATATTTGAATATGGAAAGTTTCTGGTAATTCAAATTTTTAAATCTCTCGGTTGAATTATTGTGATGGAGGTTTGTAAAGCTGCCTCTTTACCACATAATTGTTACCATCTTAAATGTAGGAGCTGCTTTTTATTGATGATATCAGATAAACAACATATAATTATGTTGCGCCTTTGGAACGTTCATTGAAATACTGTAATTGGCTTGAATTTTCATGTTGTGATATCTCAAATTATGCAAATAATGTTTGTTAGGATATACTGTTTAAATTTGTTAAATATAGGAAGGTGTACAAAGGTATTTTTAAGTAATTAAGTTAATAAATAGTTGTTTGAGAATTAGGTTCCATCGACATTCAAAGAAGGACTTATTTTGTAATAATCACATAAGTGGATTCGGAATTTAATTTCCTATAAGAATATCTAACTAGTTTTAGATTTAGTTAAAAGTTATAAACAATAATTTGGTTATGTTATAAATGAAATGTCGGTAACCATTTGTTTCAATAGGAAATTTAGTATAGAGTTCAATTGTCTACCAAACAGATATAAAAGCACGGCCATTTTTGTAACAAACTCCCTTTCAATTTACATCTTCCAGAAAGTTCACATCTTGTTCAGATTAATAAAGATTAAGATTATGTTGATCTAATTTAAAAATGTCAGTTTTGAGTGTGAGGTTAGATTTATTTATGTTAAACGTTAAAATGAATTATTAAAGAAATGTTTCAAATAAAAGTGTATTTAAGAAGTGCCTCAATTTCAACAAGTGATTGATAAATTCTACAAATGAGTTGTGCTAACGAGACAAATTTGTGTAGAATTTTTATTATTATAATGATTTTGGGCATTAAAAAATTGATTTGCTTACTATTGATGACTAAGAATTATTGGATTTGGAATTCCAATTTGTAAATCGTTTTTTTATTTAGATATATTTATGAATGGATTGTTGTCAGATCTCTTTCTTCAATTCTTTGTCGAGTTTAATGATAGCAGATAGCTGATACCAGAGGTTTCAGCATATTAAGGTTAAAAGAAAGGAATTCCAATCCTAGTAATTAAAAAACCGTGAGTTTTTCTGTAGTAATTAGTTCAATTAGCAATAAGAAATTTTAATTATACCAAAATGGAGATAAAGAATTGTAAACAAATTGTTCTCGTTATTTCAAGAAGTATTTTTTTATAGTTAAACTAAAACAATAATTTGTTTTGAAATGAATTTAATTTATTTCCAAATAAATAATATTTAATTATTTTGAGATTAACGAAAATTAATTATAGATTTAAAAAGAGAGAATCTGTATTCATATCTTTCATTGCTACTTAAATTATAGACCATTATTTCTGTCTTTTTATTTCATATAAAAGAAAATATTTCTTTGATGGTATCAATTTTTGTTTTGTTTATTCTTTCATTGTTACTTGTAAATAAAAATAAAATTGTGTTATTATCTGGGAGATTTATTTGTGTAAATGTGTTTTTATGTTAATGTGTCCCTAAATATAAGAATTTAGTTATCCATTGAAGCGACCCGCCCGAGAGAGTCTACATTTGTGAAGAGTTAGGCTTTTCACAACTTTATATTTAGCCGAAGCATTATTTCAATTGAATGTAAGCAAATAATAAGTTGCGTATTTCATCTTTGTTACAATCGCATCTATGTCTGTGTCTAGCATTCAAATAAATTAAATATATCGTCATCATTATATCAAAACAAAAACATTGGGGCGTTGTTAAAAAATTAAATTACCCTTCCTCCTCATTTATATTTTATCAATATGTACGTATTTTGTTTAAAATGATATTTATTATTTAAGTGTCGATTTCGTTTACTATGATGACTGATTTGCGACTATACAGTTTTCGTTTTTCTTGTGTGTATAGCTCCATGAAATACGATCATTTTTCTTAGGAAAAGAGAAATACTATGTCATAGGGAGCCTGTAGACAGTAACATCTAAAATATGACAAAAATTGAAATATACCCTTTGGGCTTATGACGGCAGTATAGTTCTTAAAGCTTTCTTTTGAATTTTGAATAAAATAATATATCGAATTCTATCAAAAGAACAATCCATATCTGACTATAAATTCAAAATGCGCAAAATAAACGGAACGCAGAGCTGTTAAGGCACAGATATATTTCAATCGTCAGATGCAGTAAGTTTAGGTAACATTTCATCTAAGGTAATATGTCCTTATCACTGAAATTGACGATCTACGAATAAACCTAGAAATTGAACACAGTGTTAAATATCTTAATTTGATATCGTAATTTTTTAAAAGATACGAGAAGTCATTGCCATCTTCATCGCTTAAATATGACATCGAACAAGTTTTGTCCATATTAACACTGCACGGTAAATCGTTTGTATACATTACAAAAAGTAGCGGCCCTAAAATTGATCCTGTGGTACTATGTGGTATGTGGTACTCCATAATACACATTAGTTACTAAGGAACGATGCATCTCGATTTCATTATCATGATTTAAAGAACATAGTTCAACGATTTGTTTTATGTCTTTAAGGTACGACTTTAGAATCGGAAGAATTGGTAGTCCAGGTTTGGATTAAATAAAGGTATGAAAGAGATTCCGAATTGGATTGTTTTAAACATTTCCATGTAGGACTACGAGACATGAGAATGATCTGCGCGGTTATAAGGTTATAAAATTGTTATGTATAGAAGTTTTCTGCAAATAGTAAGAACATCCTCTATATAATAATTTTCCTGATCTGTTTATCTCTTACTTACATATATGAATCCATGTAAATCCGATAAATCATACATCTCAAATACTTCTACCTAGTTCTACCAGTTCTACCTAGTTCAAAGTTTTCAATTTCGATTATGTAACGTTCAATATACTTAATACGACGTAACATCCAAGCTTCTATCCCAATTCGCTCCACATTAATTTAGAAAAACTTTCGTTGTGGTGGGTAGAATAAAAACAGCATTCTTGTGTTTATCGATGAGCTTTAGAGCTTTCAATTTTCTGCTTTTACCACATGTATTCTACATAGATTTTATCTTTTTTTAATGCTTTAAAAACACACTTCACCTTTGACTTTTACCTTGAACTTTCTGTTACCGATATTTCAAATAAGATATTATGCAAAAATATTTATCTTAAATACATCGCCTTCTTTCAATCAGTATTATGTAAATTTTTAAAATTAGCTTCTTTCGTAACCTCATCTATTTTCTTTTCCTATTTTTCAAGTTGGAAAAACTTGTACCCATTGTAATTTAGAGATCATGTGCGATAGGCTTGTTTGAAGGTAAAATTAAATTTATAGTAGGTACCTACATCATAAAGTAATGCGTAGTAATAAATATATTTTATTTGTTTTTTTCATAATTTACAATCTTCAGAAGACAATTCTAAAGAGTAAAGATCATGGATAACATGGGTATCAGATAATGGATAACATGAGATCGGAACTTTGACTGAGTAGTTGTTACGTAACTAAATTTATGACTTTATAGGTTTAATTACTTCAATTCGAAATATTTTAGTAATTGTGTAGTTGTTTATACTATTTATTGGAACTATATAGTTCCATAACTTCTAAGTAACTTTTAAAGTATGTGGAACGGTATTGCCACTTAGTCAGTAGCGTGCGGTGAGAATTTAGGCTAGGGAAGCAACTACGTTTTTAAATTTAATATACCTAGGTACAGGCGCGAATCCATGGGGGGGGGAATTCCCCCAAAGTTTTGATAAATACTTTACTATTATAGTTAAATAAATCTTGAATGTAAAATGTATATTAAATACAGGGTGTTCCGGAAAAATATGCAATGCTTTAAGGGGGTGAAAGTTGACCATATAGAGACCCCAAAACTCATAAAATAAAAATAAAAAATAAAAAAAAAATTCGGATTTTTCCGTATTTTTTACAAGTCACGAGTCGACTATGGATTGTTTGTAAGCTGTTGTATCAATTTACAGAAACAACAGAATTGAATTTCAGCAGCGGTTGCCGAGTGACTCACTACCTTGATGACTTGATCATTTATTAAGGTCGGTAAATAAAATGTAACATACGTTCGTTGACCTAATTGTGATGGAAACATTGCCTGTTTTTCATTTTACGAATGTTATTTTAACAAAATGAGTACTTACTTTTTTCCTGTTTGCGTTCCAATAGCCATTGGCAAAATTGCACTCGCGGTATAAGTGTACTTTTTGAAAAGTTCCGTTCATTCAACAGGCGTGTTTGGTTCTGCCATAATTTAAACAGTAACTAAATACACTTAAATAAACTACTTATCTGTAGGGATACGAGAATGAATAAGCCCTTTATATTTCTACCATTGGTTATTTTTAATTCACGCTTACTAATGTTTGGTCTGAAACATTCTGATTTTATACATAACTTTTAAGGGTCGTAAATGCTTAATGATGCTGAACGTCTGCCATGTAACGGCAAGACGATTATTAAAAGAAAGGGAAGTTTTAGTTATTAGTTAACACTGGTCGGATTCGGTCCATGTATTGATACATTTTTATATTAAACATTAAAGATTGGATTATCGGCTTTTGATTTACCTGGCTAATTATCTTACATATCACTAAAACAAACACTTAACACTACCTAATGCAAGTTATTAATTCTAAAAAACGTGTATTAATCGAAACTCAAGTTTACCAACACCTAACACAAAGAAAGTTGACGACAAACTGCATACTGCAGTTACAAATCTCAAAGATCTGAGTAAGTAACAGTTATTACAGATGTTCAAAATGAGTGTTATTATTTATAGTTAAAAACGTTTTAAAAGCACGTACTGCAATTTGGTGTTGATTACAATCTTCCGAAGAATTTATAAATATTTATCCTGCTACCTGCTTGGGTTAGTTTATGGCTTATTTGTCCATGACATTTAAAAGTATGTATTAGTAGACACAATTTTCATTTCATACAGCTTTATCTACTATTTGCAGTGGCGTGGCTATTATTTTTATAAGGGGGGTTGTCATTTCAAAGGGGCATTTCAGGAAATTGTTAGTAAGATGTTACTCTACACATGTTTCTCTATTGCTCTTTAACGGGAAAGGCATCTTTTTCAAAACACCCTGTATGGTGCAATATATAACTTTTATAAATAAATATACATAGGATAAAAACAAATAATGTTTGTATAGTAATTATTATTAAATTATTTAAAACTATTATTTTTTTATTTAAAAATGCCCCTCCCCAAATAATTCTCTGGATCCGCCCCTGCTAGGTACAATAAAAAACAGTGTTATAATTATTAAGCTTAAGCGTTAAGTTTTTCAAAGAAGAACTTTTATACTTTATACTTATGGAATTTGTTGACTATTATTCTTTATTTAGCAACTATGCAACTCGATTTTCCCATCTTTTGTAGCAAAATACCTGATGCATGTTTTAATCTTTGTTGTTAAATTTGAAAGTTCTGATTTTGATCTGCCTCTCTCAACAATTTGTAATTTCCCTTCAAAACCGTACACATGAACAAAATCTAATAATTTACAAACTGAACAACAAAATCAACAAACTAAATAAAATTATTTGTCTTTACAAAATTCCAACTTATATAAATTGAAATAATAAAATGTTTCAAAATACAGTCTCATTCGCAGGTTTACATTACATTACATTACATTACATTACATTACATTACATTACATTACATTACATTACATTACATTACATTACATTACATTACATTACATTACATTACATTACATTACATTACATTACATTACATTACATTACATTACATTACATTACATTACATTACATTACATTACATTACATTACATTACATTACATTACACAAGTAACATTTAACAAACACTAAATCGAACAAATAACCAATTATAATAAATAAACATTTGGGCATGGAGCTACGATGTACAAAGCACCCTCCCACTAACGAAGGTGCGACTGTCCGGCTGGCGGGGAGAAGTACAATAAGCAACGGAATCAGTGCTGATATGCAGTGTATGCAACACATTTGAATCGGTATTGCCTTTCCGCGCAAGTTTAATGAGCCTAATTTAAAATAGTAGTCTAAATAATTATACTTTTTGTTGTACGTAATTGATATTAAGCTTTACGTTGATTAAATATTACAAATTTAAATAAACGATAATCATAATTTTATCAAAATATTTTTGTTAGCATTGGTTTTTATTCTTAATGAATTCTTTAAGGGAAGCATTGCTTCCATTGCTTCCATGGACCGCACACCACTGCGCTTAGTATAATTACTTTAAAGTCGTTGCAACTTCAAAGTGGTATTATGATTGTAGCAGTAACTTGCCCGAAGCTACTTTAAAGTTTTTAAACCTTTAAAGTAGTACTGAAAGTTCCTGCCACATGCCTAAATGGAACCATTGTTTAACCCTTTAAAGTAACAGAACCTTACAGTAGTATTGAAAGTAAAATTTACGTTTTTTCTACCCAGTAGGATCACTTTAAAGTATTTTTCTGTAAACTACTCCATCTCCATATTTACTTGTAAAATGTTGGAAGCCGTTAATCAATTTACAATTTGTTATGATAGTCCAGGCGACAGGGTAAAAAAAGTAAAGTAAAAGTGTGGTAAGTCTACATTCAAGTTTTCGTATTAATCGGAGGCTGCGAAGTGTCCGCCATCTTGGAAAAAGAGGTTAAAGTGTTTTTCAATTTATCTCGTTAACCGTAGGTCTGAGGAAAGAAGTAATTCATAACGTTTTTGTCGGAAATTCGATTCTTTACAACTTCCTCAACTTCCTACACTTCTTTGAGAAATGTTTGTAATAAAAAAGCTATAAATAAATAACCGTAAAAATTTAGGGGTTGCAAATCTTTGGGGTGAAATAACTATTTCATTTTTGATCGGACGAGCAAAATTATTCTGACCTTTCTTGTAGGCAATCTAAAAACGAACAATTTAGTACACTCACTTTTTTGGTTCCGTTCTTTGGTATAGTGGAAGGCAGCGGTCAAATGGAGGTAAGTCGAAAACGAAGTAGGTAAGCCGTATAACGTCTTTCCTACTGGTAAGTTATTTATCTCTTTAACCGTACGTCTGAGTAAAAAAGTTGTCAGCACAACTTTTGTCGGCAATACGATTCTCTAAAACTTTCATACTACACTTTTTTGTCATCTAAGTAGTTACAATGCTATTAAAAATAAACTGCTAAGATATAGGGGGGTGGTCATTTGTATTGAACGTATGGGATGAAATAAGTATTTTATTTTTTGTCGCACGGAAAAAAATATTCTTACCTTTCTTGTACACAATGCAAAGACGGGAATTTTGATATACTTACTTCTTTATCACGTTCTTTGGTATAGTGGAAGGCAGGAGTTGAAAGTTTACCCATGGCATATAATACCGAATTTGTTGAACATATGCATTCTATATGCAATTAAACAATGATTCGATAATAATTACATAGACTGTATTAGTAGGTGTACTTCTCTAGCGGTTCAAATTCTGGTCGATGGGTGGGAGAATGGTCCTGTGCTGTGTCCTGTACGTTCAATACAAATGAGCACCCCCCTATATCTTAGCAGTTTATTTTTAATAGCATTGTAACTACTTACATGACAAAAAAGTGTAGTATGAAAGTTTTAGAGAATCGTATTGCCGACAAAAGTTGTGCTGACAACTTTTTTACTCAGACGTACGGTTAAAGAGATAAATAACTTACCAGTAGGAAAGACGTTATACGGCTTACCTACTTCGTCTTCGACTTACCTCCATTGACCGCTGCCTTCCACTATACCAAAGAACGGAACCAAAAAAGTGAGAACACTAAATTGTTCGTTTTTAAATTGTTTACAAGAAAGGTAAGAACAATTTTTTTCGTACGACCAAAAATGAAATAGTTACTTCACCCCAAAGATCTTCAACCCCTAAATCTTTATGGTTATTTATTTATAATAATAATTATAAAAAATATATTTAAAGAAGGCGCGTTGTTATTTTTCGACCTATCATCATCACATTTAACAAAAAAGTTGCAATGGCTTTTAGTTTTGGTATTGTGGATTGACAAATAATCAAACAATTCATCGTTCTTTGTATTATTAAGTACCTATTACAAATAAAATAGTAATCCATTTTGTGACACTAGCGCAGCATTAATATAGAAAGTGATAGAATATTTGTTAAGTTACAAGAGTAAGAGAGAGTAACCATGCGACACGATGTGTCAAAGTAGAGAAAAGAGAAGAAGAGAAGAGAAGAGAAAAGAAGTTTCACGAAAGTAGCAATTATTACACCGCCACGTATCTGATTCCCAAAAATAGTTCCCCATTTTGGTTTCGTAATGAAACTGTAGCAATTACGTGCTTGTGACTATTGGCAAAAACTTAATAGTTCCACTGGTAGTAGTGATGACTAAAAATACTTCTTGCGATCAAATTGAGCATATCCGATCTAAATTATTATCAACATAACCTAACTGTTCAATTAGTATAGTTTGTTCATATGAAGTTTTGTTTTTTATTTAAAAAAATTATTTATTGGTATGTTGGTACATCCAGGCTTTGCAGCAGAACTAAAAGAAAAAGAATTTGTAAATTGTATGTTAAGTTTTTGTTAAGCATGTTTTTGAAAAAAGTCAATGCTGAGAAAAATCCAACAATCTTTGAAGACGATTAATTGAATATTAAGGTTAAAGGTAAAAGTTGGATAATAAACGTCTCCCAGTGACAGTTAAAAAACAAAAAATTAAGAAAGAAAAATTTGTAAACAAAGAGTACAAGTGTAATTTTTGTAAAGAGAAAATTACCTAATTTACGATTATTAAGTACAAAATATATTTATATCAATATTAAAAGTACTGTAAAGTGAAGAAAAGTTTATTAAATAGAAGTATTTACCACAAAAGGTGTTCAAGTTATTCAATGGATTGAACTGCTTATAACACAACAAGATCTGGATAGCATTTTTAAATACTTAATGTTTGATTCAGTCTCGATAAGGAAAGTATGATTAGCTGGTTTCAAAGTAAAAGGAAGAAATGGAAATTTTCTCCATACAAAAGAAGAATAGATATTACTTACCTGTATATTGTTGGTAGTTCTTTGTATAGTTAATTAATTTCAGGTTTTGTAAAGTAAGTTGCAAACCTGACGAATAATTAAGTTTTCCTTAAATAAAAATTAAATTTCAGTTAACCAACAACAAAAATCAAATACAAAAAATTTAATATTTACCTAATGAAGTGAGGTTGAGTTTTTCGTTTAACTCTTTTTGGTAGTATAAATAATTTTAAATTTCGTTTATGTTTGGAGAATTGAATTTTTAAAGAAAGGAAACAGAACTTCTTCCTATTTTTCAAAATAATTTCGAAAGTCGTATTTTTTTAATGTATCCTGTAGCAGAAGATGGATGGAGAACCAAGATGGACCATTCATTGCGAGAGCTCTATGAAGACTGACATAGTTGCTATTATAAAAGCATCAAGATTGAGGTGCTTGGTCACATCATAATAATGAAATGTGGAAAGGAAAGGGCTGAAATACAGAAGAATACCTACCATAAGGATGTTGAAAGTGAAAAGATGGAGGATGAAAGCTGGATGGAGTGAATGAAAAAAGTCATTGCACAGGGTCCAAAAAGCACCTACAGAGGTCGTAGAGTCGGATAAGTAAGTAAACTTATAGGAAAGGCAAATCATCGATCAGATTTTACGTATGACTATTTCTTCTCCTTAAAGTTTATGATTTGTAAGCGATCTTCACTTTCCTTCATTTATAATCTAACCTTTCCTTTTTCTATCTAAAAAGGCGAAACATCCTGTTATATAATTATATAAATTACCAGGACCCTTTTGTAATTTATTTAGAAGATTTTATGAATGACCCTGAAAAATCTCACGTTGAAAAGAGATAGATTATTCTATCGTTCCTATAATTACACAGTAAGCGATTACGTTCGTTAATAGTACAATTATAAATTCATTCATCTGACCCGACAATTAATATCTACTTGCAAGAGCAGTTTAAATGGTAAAATCATTTTATTGATATATTAAATTAATTCGAGCTCCTGGGAGGCGATTACGTAAATGATCGTTTTCGGCTGAGAGCAAATAATAGTATAAATACATAAAGCACTTCAACAACAACAACAACGAACGGTGCTTTTTTTCATGACATTTTACTCAACCGTTCAATTAATTAAATAACAAAATAACAGTATAAATAATATGAGAGTGTGATATACAGTTAGATATTTCTATCGTGAGGGAAGCATTCACACATTCACGCTATTTGCACTTCATTAAATTAATCGACCTTGTAATTGGTATCCGTATTAACAACACATGCATTTGTATACCCTTTTATATAAGAGTAAAATGCTTTATTATTTTTTGTAGTGTACTATAATATGCACACGATATTAATTATAAATTTATAACAGCTTAATGTAAATATTTTCCAATTTTTTTAATGCTAGTTTTTTGTTTCTAGTTACTTATTTATAGAACTAATCTACCTTCATCAACCTTCATTTAATAATAATAAATAGTATAGAACGTAAAGAGTAAAAAAATTGAACTCCAATTAACTTGAATTTTAAACGTACACGAGATATTTTTAAGTTAATTTTACTTAGATTCATTTTGGTTAATAAGGCTTAAACCCTTTAACTAAAATTGCTGAAGAGGTTCTGTAATAATTTTGTGTATTTTAGTCAAGTCTAACAGAACTAAATAGAAAAAGGATAAATTCTAACGTTGAGCTATCGCCATTTTGTAGATAAATAAGTTTTAAAGCCATTTCAAGACTTGTCTTTACCTAAAAGAAATCAAAGGTATGGTTGTGAAGATGTATGCAGATATTTATTGCTTTACCTACTGTTTGTTATTGAAAAATTAAAAAAGAATTTCTTGTTAATCAACGATTTGAGTGGTTTCATGTTAAATTTGTAGTTTTCAATGTTGAGAAATCTTTGAAGTTAAATATTTTATTGTAATTTTGTCAGTTTCTTAGGCACAATTGAGACATAAATGCCAATGTAGGGATCATTTATTGTAGAAGATCAGGGAAATTGAAAATGAAAGATTGATGCGATTAATCATTGTATTCGGAAAGTATGAAAATTAGCTATTAATCAAGAGTTGGGTAACAAAAATTTATGTAATAATTGTTCTATAAGATTTAAGGATAAAGTTTATAACAAGAAAAGGAAGCAACAAAGTGTTTATAAATGCAATTGTAATAATGTTTCTGTGTAGGGGAAAATTAAGTTAGTTGCCATTTAATCCTAAGCTTATGTTTACATTTTAGTATAAGTGTTTTATAGCATTAAAGAGAGGAAATTTTCCTTTATCCGTTTGTTTAAACAATTAGTTTAATTTTAATAACAATATGGTTATGTCATTTTAATAACAAAACTATTCATTTGTTTCACACTAAAGATCTTTAGTTGGAACCAGAGAAATATCCAAGTTATTCAATTGTTTTTCAAAAAGGTATAAATTGAGATCGAAATCTGGTGATACTCTCTCAAAAAATTAGAAATTAGAAATTGGAATTTGGAAAATTATTTATGAATAAATTTAAATGGATTTGCCGTATGTCTGAAATACAGATGGTATTAATAATTTCAACTTTATTTAATAACACAAAACCTTTTTAATGAAGACATGTGGAATTTTGTGGCATCTCGACTATTTTTATTCTGAATCATATGGAAACAGGAAATTTTGCAGATATCTACTAATGTTATAAGGCGCTAATATTTTGAATTTTGAATTTAATGTAAGGTAATTATTTAGTTTTTAAAGTAGTTCTAGTAGTGAGAGAAATATTAACTAACAAGACAACGGAAATTATACTGTCTTATAATTCATTTTTCTTTCATTCTTTATATGGTATCCAATTCTCGTTTTTACTTATTTAATTGTAAGTGTTTTGTTTTTCAATTTTAATTTAGTTTGTTTTCTTCTTTTTTGTGTGGCCAGTTAACAATATTTTATAGAGCTTCTTTAGTTAATGCCCTATTGAAGCGATGTCTGAGAAGTCTCATTTGTGCAAGGAACTTATTTTCCAATTTTACTTAAATAGTCGAAGTATTTTTCTTTGATGGTAAACGTAAGTGGTTTGTATTTGTGCTTGTCTTCACTGCACTTTGGCCAGATGTCTGTTTTATGTGTTGTTGATTCTAAACAATTATAAATCAAATTTAAAATTTATCACTTTTCAATCATCATTGATTTATTTGAGACTTTTAGAATTATTTATTTATTAACCCCGTATATAAAACATCATATTAACTTGTCACCCAAAACGTGGGGCATTCTTAATTAAACATCAGCATCCTCTTTCTATAAATCATATCATTATGTAATACAGTGTTTGTCATGTCTAAGCGTATGTCATATGAGTATATCGTATAGATTATATTTTATGATCGTTTTGTATTTAATAGATTATGTAATAATTTTGGTATGAGTTGTAGAGATAAGGAAAATAAGTAGACATTCTGTCATGAGAAGTAGTAGTGAAGTCTCCAGATCTCCAGATATAGAACAGTAAAATTTATTTTTTGATAAGCACAAAAGTCTAAAAAGTAAACTGTAAAATTTTATAAAATTACATAGAGTGCTGTTAAATTAAAATGCAATATGTGCAATATACTCTATATTGTATTTGAAATTAATCAAGAAAACGATTATGCATACGTAGGCAACCAATTATGCAGCTTGCTATTTTATACGATCTATGTTGCATAGTAAATAATTAGATTTATAGGTTCCAAACGTTTTATTGTATTAAAAGAAGCAAAAATAAAAAAATAAATTAAAAATAATTTAGTATTCCTCTTAATTAACTTCGGATTTTAAAATTTATTGGGATTACCTGGAACTATAAATTTACCGTAATTGGCTTTGGAATTACTTTGACGAGAAATAAATACTTCTTCTCTGGTACTCTACAAATTTATGAAAAAAAGATTTCTAATGGTTTATTGGTAAAAACTGCGAAATGGAAATTTATATTTGGTCAAAAAAGATAATTGGTTTGGCATGGTCCATTCTATGAAGCACATAATATAGATGCATTGTGGAGTTGAAATCGACATCAAAATGAAATGGGACCTATATACTGTTTAATAAGAAGAAAAGGAATATTTGCAGTTTAGTTTTGTTTGATAAAACAAATTTCACTTATTCAAAGGTAGGATTACGTTAGGGTCTATTTGATTTAGATAAATTTATTGTGCTGCAAATAACTTATTGCATAGTACTAAAGGTATAGTTAATTTTATACTTATACTATAACTCAAAAGGCAGCAATCCCCGTCTTTCGAGCTAGTTATACGCAACCACAAAGCCTTTTTTCTGTCCTGCTAATGTTCAGCTAAAATATTTACAGATTAAGGTACTTTAAATTGAGCATTGATGTTCTTTTAATTCCAATAATTTGTTTAGAAACGTTAGTTAACAACAATTCTGTTGCCTCTTTAGTTTTTGACATCTACCATGCTTAACTTGTTATATTCGACACTTCCTGACCATCTACTTAGAGAAGGTAAGATTTCCAAATTATTTTTTTTATTTTGGAAATTTCTGATTTGTATTATCATATCTCAGAACTCTCCATAATCGCTGGGATATCTTAGATTTCACAGTGCTTCAAAGTTTACACTTCAGTGCCAATAAATACTTAATATTTAGCCACTTCTAGTGGATTAGTGGTTAGCATGTTTACTTCATTATGCAAGGTCGTAGATTCGATCCCCGATTAAGTTTGTTATTTTTCATAAGAAAAAAGAAACATGCCTTCTTGAGCCGCGCCAATAACTGTAGATGGCGTTAAACAACATCAAAATGTCTTCGATGACGTAGCTGATGACGTAGTTTTTAGGGATTGTTCTTGATGTTTCGTATTTTAATGATGATAGTATACCATTTTGACAGATATAAAACTACCGCAAGAATGCAGATTGATTTTTGACGCGCCTCAATAGTAAAACTCCGAAGTAAGTAAGTAGGAGGTAGATCCTGTACCAATGTGATATTTTGGCAAGCTACAAATCCCTACTGGGAGTGGAGTTCCCCTAGATTCTGCTAAATTCTAGTAGAGTCGACCATGTGATCATTAGCAATCGGTGCCATATGGTACGAGAGATGTTCCGCTTCCATTCCTCACCCAAAAACAAGCAAACTTAATATTTTATTCACAATCATATTGCAATATGTACATTTCGGCCATTGTAAAAACCTTGGAAGTAAGCTATTGCTACAGCAATACCAAAGTGGTTAACAATTTTCTCTACATGTCTGTACAACTGAACAATAAAGTCTCGGCCAACTTTTATTTGTAAATAATGTAAAACAAGACGTTGTATCCGATTTAAATTTAGGTAATATGATGGAATTAATTAATTTCCAATTTTAAATTTACTGAGAGCATACATTGTCATCTAGGGGCGAACAACGAAACCTTACTTAAAATTTCTTTTGGTTGATAGATGATTGGAATTTACAGTTGGAGTACACAGTACATTTGGAATACAACAGTTTACAGAAAATTTATTTTAAAATGTATAATTATTTTTTAGTTTGATTATTTAAGTCTAATGATTGTGAATAAAATAGTATACATGGTTGGTTGGTAAAGTTTTCAAACCTCGGCTGGTAAAGATGTTCTTTACCAACTCAACATGTAATATACTATAGGCTTAAGTATTATTTATCCACGACAGTTGCCAAACGGATGACTTTTATCTTTTCAGAATTCCAAAAACTTCTGATTTTATTGTACCAATTAAACATGACAACATAAATTCAAAGATTAACCAATAGGAATTTAAGTAAATAGGGAACAGCGCCACTATCGTCAAACCTACAATAATAGAGGCGGCATGTAGTAAACAATTTAAGAAGGTTATAATAGTTATTTGCGTGGTAAGCTTTGAAAATTAATCTTTACAGGCGAGCTGGAAAGTTTGTGGGTCGAGCGACGAAGAAGCGAGCCTCCATAATCCAGTGATTCCAGTAAAGGTTAGTTGCAAAGTATGCCGCGTACAAAGTTTTATTTCCACCTGCACCAGCGTTTTTATTAAATTAAATTATTTTATATTTTGTATGAAAGGCATTTTTTAATCAAAACCGGCGGGACAGTTTATAGCTAGACGTGGTCAAGGTGTTGTGATTAAGCAACAAATTAGTTTCCATTAGCGTTTTGTTGACGAGCACTGTAGAACTTTACAAGTTTTTTTAGGAGCCCGTAAAATTTGCAGGGCTGCAGCTGTAACTACTCATTTACTTAGTTACCATAAATAAGACAGTGGAAATAATAGTTATTTATGTATTAAGGGCGTAAAGAGGCTTTTATGTCCGAGAGAGTTATTTCTAGAAAAGGCTGTAGGGCCATAAAAGCAAGTTACGCCCGCCATAATGAATTTAACGTATTTAGCCCAAACGTATTTAAATACAAGTTTGATATCATGGGGAAGAGAAAAAAATCTCTATCTGATGAGGATAATATAGGGGTATCTTGCCATTTAAAAAATTTACATGTTATGCGTTGCGCTTTTGTTTATAAAGAATTAGGTTTAAGTGTTACCTTATTATAATAAAGAACTGAATACTAAACTACTTTTATTTGAAACATTTTTCCATACAATGTATATTTAATGCAATATATAACATGATCCATTCTTTTCGGATACGGTGTATTGTAGAATAATTAAACTGGTGCTCATCTAAAACAACTGATCTTATATTAATTACCCTAAAAAGGACGTAAAAGTTATAATTAGGTACACAAGGAAAATGACAGGTAACGCCAACGAACTCTTGAAAGCAGAAACCAGATCGTACCTATTTGTTTACAAGCAGAAGTGACATGACATAACCTAACTGTCATGCACTCATGAATAATTATCAACATCAAAAAACGGTAAATATCTGAGCGTGAAGCATTAATATACATTATCTTACTTTATTTAGACTGAAAACAAGATTCTTCACACAACAGTATTAATATCGATGAATCGAATGAAGAAAATTTCGATGTTAAATCAGACGTGCAACTGGGGAAAACCTGTGAAATTTATTAAAAGTGGAAAACAATAAAAATAAACCAATAGGTCGAAGCAACCCCATTGCGATGGTAAAAAACCGTCACAATTAAATTCAACTGTTTTTTTTTTAGAAAATCAATATTTAACATTTCACCAGTAACTTTTATCCATACTAAAGAACCCTATCGGATAGCATAAAATATGGGCCCGGATTTACATTAAATTGCATTACCTATATGGCTTTATTAATGTATGATTATTGGGTCGTTATAGCGTGTGTGCAAGAGAGAGACAGACATAGAATGTCCCGGACACCAAACGATAAGAGTGAGAGAGAAATTACTAGAGATAGGGCGCGACAGTGAGGAATAGCCAGATACAGAATAGATAAGGAAGGACAGTGGAGAACAAAAAGGAATAGAACGGGGGGAGAGTGAGATAGTGGGAGAGAGAACGTGGGAGGTAGAGAGAGAGAGAGTGTGTGGGTGAGAGACTAGGAAGAGAGACAGGGTGACAGGGAGATAGTGGGAGAAAGCGAGTGGTAGGGAGAGGGAGTGTGGGAGAGAGAGATTGGGGAGAGTGGGAGGACAAATAGGGGAGACAAGTAGGAGAGAGAGTGAGAGGGAAATAGTGGGAAGAAAAAACGGTGAGACTGTGAAAGGAAGAGATTGTACAGTGGGAAGGAGGAGAATGTGGGAGAGTGTAATGGAAGACAAGTGGCAGAAAGACAGAGTGCGGGAAAGGAGTGGGAAGTTGGAAAGGAGATAGTAAAAGAGAGTGGTAAAATGAAAGTGGGAGAGAGAGATTGAAAAGATAAGTGGGAGAGAGTGGGGGGACAAATAGGAGAGACAAGTGGGAGGAAGAGAGACTGGGAGAGTGAGAGAGAGAGGTTTGAGATGTGGGTGGCAAATGGGAGGGACAAGTGGAAGAGAGAGTGTGTCGAAGAGAGAGTGTGTGTGGAAGAGAGAGAGAGTGAGAAGGAGATAGTGGCAAAGAGAAAGTGGGTGAGACTGTGGGAGAGAGGGATTAGGAGAGTCAAGTGAAAAGGAGAGAGTGGGAAGGATAGAGAGAGTGGGAGAGTGTGGTGGGAGATAAGTGTGTGAGAGAGAAAAATAAGCGGGGAAGGAGTGGGAAACTGGGAAGGAGATAGTGGAAGAGATAGTAAGAAAGTAAAAGTAGGGCAGACAGATTGGAAAGGCAAATGGAAGAAAGTGGGGGGACAAATTGGAGACAAGTGGGAGGGCGAGAGACTGTGGAAGAGAGAGTGAGATAGTAGGAGAGAGATTGAAGATAGTGAAGGGCAAATGGGAGAGAGAACGAGATAGTGGGAAAGAGAGAGTGGGTAAAACTGTGGGAGAGATATTTATAATCGCGAAGTTTTATTAAAGCCTATCCACGGCTTCATAGACTAATAGAGTCTCAATGTTGAAGCTAATTTAACACTGTAGTAAAAACCGCCCATTTTAAACTAATCCTGTTCAAAAAATAGAGATGTACCGTTCACCATTTTTTAATATGTAGAAGAGAAATAGTTTGTATCTGGTTTAATTTCATTCATTTCCTCCTACTGGTTCACCTGAAAATCTGTCACCCAAAGTGACCTTTTTAACCGATTCCGATCTTTGTATAGGTACCAAGGATGATCCGCCATCCCTATTCCTCGCCCAAAAATAAATAGATAAATAAAAATAACAATTAAACAACAAATAAAAATTATTATTAATCAAATGTTGAAACTTCCCTCCACATATTTGTTGATCATTCCATCAAGTTCAATGGATATAATTTTATGTCTAATGTCTAATACAATTTTTCTTTATCAATTTGGTTCTTATTCTTCAATTATTAATATAATTGGACCTTCTTCTTAATCCCATGCCTTTTTACCGTTAAGTGTAAGGCCCTATTTACCCTAGGCTCTATTATTGGATCTATTGACCTAAACCTTAGATTTAAGACAACCTCACAAGAAGAAATCCAATTGGGTTAGATCAGGAGATCTAGTTGGTCACTCTATTGGGACCCGCCTACCAATCCAACAGTTAGGGAAAATAATGTCCAAGTATTGTTCACCATTTAGCAGTTCTTTAGTGAAAAATGGCCCCAATATCTTATTATCTACAATTCCAACTCAAACGTTTACTTTTTGCGAAAACTGGAAATTTCTTGGAGTCCAATATGGACAATTTTACATATTTACATTTAAAACAAACGTGGCCTCATCCGAAATCTGCACTTCTAGCAGAATTCAGTTCTTCGGTCAGGGTCGTCCTTATGTAACTCGGGAACCATATAATAATCATAGTTTATGAGGATGCCATTTATTCTTCTTTAGATAATTGAGAACAGAGACAGATTTTTGGTTATTTGGCCGTGCTGACAATAAAACATTCAACTGGACATATTCTGTAACCCCAGATCGACCTCTTGTATAACTGCCCCTTAAATAACAAAGATGCCTTTACTCTTTCGGTCTTGCTAGTGGTTGATTACGTAATAGATTCTCAATGAATTTATTTTGGGTTTTTAGAAAAGAACAAAACGCTAATTGTTAAATAACGATTTTTTTAAATAGTTAAATTAAAGCATGGATTATGCTATATTTCGATTTCAAAAATCGATTATTTACTTTTGGGGATACATTATGAATTTACTAATAAAATATTTATAGTTTATTACCCAAAGCATTGCAAATAAAGTGCATGAGATTCAAGCCGAGAACCATGTCATCCCGATGAGTCCAAATAGGGGCGAAGAGATGTGAGATGAATACAAAGAATGTATTGGTAAATGAATATTCCACTAATGAATCAAAAATACCTAATTAATTGTGAGTTTATTATTATTACATTATGATTTCTTTTAGTCTTGCAGAAGATTTACCAATACTGGTGTAGGTCAGGGATGCTTCCTAATAGACGTCGCAATCTCAGGCGGTTTGTCATACTCATACCGGATTCATAGCAAACATTTAATGATAATAATCAGGCCCGGATTGTACCGCCGAGTTACCGAAAAAATTTTGGTGGGCCGGTGGGTTCGGGGCCGGACTGGGCTGCCTCAGCCAATGCTGGTTACATTTTTTTTATTAAAGAAAAGATCGCAAAAGAAATAAAATTTATGTTTGTTTTAAAAATATCCTAATATCATGGCGTTATTCTGGTTGGCTTTTTATACTCATAGTAGCGTGATATCGTATTTAACAATCACTGATGCTTCACAAATTGCATACTATAAATGTATAAAATATACAGTATTGCAGGTAACATCAAACATTTTTACTTTCAAAAATGCGTTAACAAAGAATTATTTAAATTTAAAAGTAGCTCTAATTTTGGGAGTGTTTCGAATTTTTAATTCAATGTAGTGTGCATTTAAATTAAAAACTTATTTCGGGGGTTGATTTAAATAGTTTGATTGTTAATTCAAAAGTAAAATAAACGTTATTTGAATGGTAGCAGTCATAGGCGCCCGGAAGGGGGGGCAAGGAGGGACGCTTTGCCGCCCCCCCAAGCGTACCCTTCATTCTTGTCCAAGGTGGGGTAAACCTCAAATTTCTGCGGACGCCTATGGTAACAGTAGCAGTAGCTATGGGGAGACCGAAGTCTATGTTTGAATGGTAGATTGTAATTTAAAAGATCTGCTGCTTTCTAACAGGAAGTACTAATATTTATTTTTAAATGCAGTGCTTTTTATATGATTGCCAGGTTGTTTTTAATTTAATAATGTTTTCCTTTTATATGCAACATTCTTTTTAGTTAATAGCGTTAAATGCAGAACACTGTTGAATTGAATGTATTATATTCTTACAATAAAAAAACAACTTACTCTAAAGCAAATGCATTTATTTGAATGTCGAAAGTAAGGACTTTTGTTATATCTTCAGTGTATGTTCATAACGACTTAAGCACGTTTTAAAGATTAATAAGTAGCTGATTCAAATAAAAAATATTTTAAACAGCTCTAATCAAAAGCTCATTCTAACAGAACTCCTTATGTGTATTATTATTATTATAGTATGTCACTTGGGCCCCACAATTTCGCTTTTCGCTAAAATCCGGACATAGAGCTAATTTTCAATTTTTAACTTTTCCTAGACATGAATGCATTTTAAAATAACTGTTTAAACCATTTCTGGTAATAAAATTAATTTTTTTAAATTTTTCTTTGCAGTACAAAACGTCTAAGTTAAAGTTCGATAAACATATTTTAACCACTTAGAAATTTCATACATTTTCAAAAAATCCTATAAATTTATTTAGTAGGTAATCACTACACTCTAAAAAATTACCGGTAAATTTACCCTAAAAAATGGAGGCAACTATGTTACCTCCATTTTTTGGGGTAAATTTACTTCAAAGTGTAATTTTTATAGGAAGTGGGAAATTACAATATTAGGTTAAATTTGCATTGTAAAGCATCCTTTTTAAATAAATTTTCAGATTAAAATTACAATCTCAATGTAATTTTACATTTTAACATTAAAACACCTGTGTAAAGTTACATGACAAAGTTAATATTTCATGGCAATAGTACTTTTCAGGGTTAAAATACAAATGTGAAAATACTTCTTGAATGTAACGATGACTTGCGAAAGTACTTGCAAATTTAATCGTTCCTCTGAATATTATTTACACTGGTAAATGGATTGTATGAATCAAAATAAAATCAAAGTAATTTTTATTGAACATATGTACTTATATAAAATATAAGACATTAACAGAACTTCTTTTAAGGGGCTTTCGGAAATATTTGGTCTCTCAAAGACATTCAGATAAAGTTTCGATTCCACCTAGAAAATTTAAAAATTATAAATTATATAAACAATTATATATACGAGTACCTTTCTCAATTACAGTTATGCTAGTTTATTTCGAATTCTTCAATTTTTGATTCATCCTAGAAAAACATTAAATTAAATATTTTTATTTTATTGGTTTAAATTTGTAATTTTAACATATACTTACCGATTATTTTTTAACTTCTACTATAAAATAAAATTCTTCCCAGCTTGGGTCATACGTGTAAATATTTGCCTTTAATGAATCTGCACTACACTACAACAAAAAACAAAATATTAATGAGCAATGAACACTTCGTTCGATATCGATAGGGTACGCCTAGCCGATTGCGAAACCTGTAACATGAAATCATCCGACCATTCCCCAAAAGCCCAATTTGGACTGTTCATAATGGGTTTCTGAATTCTTCACGAAACGAAGGTCACCACTCATCAACAAACAAGTGCAATCAGCGAAATAGTATCTCATCGGTTAAAAACATATTAAGGGTAAAATTACACTATACTTGTTAAAGTTCATCTTATCTTTAATATTACACTAAAAATGAATCAAGTTATTGAGTAATAATAAATTTCCAAGGAAAAGTTTCCTGAGTTATGTAAATTTACATTATGGATAGTGATTTTAACCAGTTAAATGTAGTAGAATAGGGAAGACGCACGTATTTTTTTTAATTTTTGTATTCGTTCATTTTGGTTAGAAAAATATTTCCAGATAAGCGGAATTTCTAAAAACCCTCAATTTATTTGAAAAAATTAAATTTAAAAATTCTCCTCATTTAAAACCGAATTTGGCCTTGAGCAACTTCCCTCAAAGCTATTTGATGTAAAAAAGTAGGTACCGCTGTGAATGTGAAGAAGCAATATTGACGATCTACTCAACGTTAGATGGCGCTGATGAAAACCAATAAACTGAATTTTGAATTAATATTACCAGAAATATTTAACACCACTTTAATTATGGCAGTTAATTACACAACAGCATAACGTACATTATAATATTAATTACTCGTTAATAAGTAGACGATATTTGAACTTGATAATAAAAAATTTTTCAAACTGACGGGTAATACAGGACTCTTAACTGTTTCATTAGCACCAACAGTGGGTCGTCTTTGGAACTGTAAGAGGTAACAAAGTTTCATCCATTAGAGGACACCAGTATTGCATTTTAAATTTATTTAAATTTTCAAGGTTTTCAAAAATTAATTACTTAAAATTGGTAATTGTTTAATGCATTTATAACTGATATTCTAACTAATTTAGTAATGACGTTTATGAAAATGCAAGAATCTCCTCAATTGACGACATATGCGTCTTCCCTATTACTTATATTTGTGTAATTTTACACAATTAAAGAACATTTTACCACAAATAGTAAAACAACTATTAACGTATAGGTAAAGTTAAATTTTAGAGTAAAACTACCGCAAATAAGAGAGGAATGTTAACTCTTTCCCAAGGTAAATTTCAACTCATTTTTTACAGTGTAGATAGGTAGTCTTCATAGATCTCTTTATATGTTGTTTCTCTTTTATATTATTAGATTAGACTTATTTTTCTTAAAAATATTAGCATTCAAGATCCTGCCAAACTCCTTTATTTGTATAGTTTCGCTTGAGTTTTAAAAGCCCTTCCAGGAGCCTTCAATATCGGACCTTAAGTACAACATAGTTCAGTTACTTTTATATCCCAAAAATTAATTTTGCCATAATTTGCCTTTTTCAAAATAATCATATATTATACAACAAGACGATCGAAAATACTCGATTATACGAGACATATTACCTGAAACACCACGAGACGGAACGTCGAGTGATGTTTTATTAGGCAATATGTCGAGTTTAGAGTATTTTAGATCGTCGAGTTGTATACAGGTAGACTATTTCATGAATAAAAAATATACTAACAACTTTAGCATTTATTTATTATTTATATTGAACGTACAATTATTGTAGACATTGTGAATAGAGCCTGATGAGGTTTGTGGATCATTGCGTTGTTTACTAATAAATTATTTTTACTATTATGGAGTTTTCATGGATATCTTGAAATTTAAGAAATGAATTTCATGCGGGTGAATATACAAAGGTTTGTATTACAGCGATTATACAAAGGTTCGTATAATCGATTCGTCATGGTTACCGCAATATAACCGTTGGAATACGTGGTATCTAAGGAAAAGTGCGTATTCTTATTGGTTCATAAAGTTATGAATGAAATAGTCAAGTTTATATAGATGCAGGTATACTAGGTACTACCGGGACACTTTGTTTGACCTATTCTCATCCGGAATTAATCTATTTAGTATTTAAGTTGAAAAATAACTTAAGGTTCAAGTGTACCCAAAAAACGTGCGATGTTTGTTTAATAAATAATATAATAATGTGATCACTTTGGTTTTAAGTTAATAGTCTAGGAATGTTAAAAACTTGCTTACCTAACTTGTTTTGAAAAAAAAATTTTTTAATTAAATTATTTCACATGTTATACGTGAAGAATTGATTTTGGAGAAACTGTACATTCAAAATTAATCAAAATAATACCACTTAAGTTTCATAGTATTTGAACTATTTTCCCAAAATTTTAAGAAAATCGTATGTCTAGGGATTAAACTATTACCTCCTTTTTGCCAAAAAAAGCAGTTTTTTTTTGGCAAAAAGCAGGTTTTTTGGCAATAATTTGTCGCTAGACATACGATTTTCTTAAAATTCTGGGAAAATAGTTCAAATACTATGAAACATAAGTGGTATTATTTTGGTTAATTTTGAATGTACAGTTTTTCTAAAATTAATTTTTCACGTATAACATGTGAAATAATTTAAATAAAAGAATTTTGTTTCCAAAACAAGTTAGGTAAGCAAGTTTTTAACATTCCTAGACTATTAACTTAAAACCAAAGTTATCACATTATTATATTATTTATGGAACAAATAACACACGTTTTTGGGTACACTTGGACCTTAATATGAACTTTGTAAAGCTATTCAAGCAAATAAAATATTTGTATTTCTAGTATTACAATGATTTAGTCAAATACTTAGCAGTCGTTTTTTATTGTTTATTGTCTACAAAAGGAAAACCTAAATTTTTCCGAATTTGTAGTGATTTCTCAACTATTGTGTAGTTTTTTAGATTTCGAATCTAAAATAAAAAAACTAACCGCTCAAAATAAGCTTCATTACAATCTTCAAAGGAAAAAGAACATTTTCAGAACCTCAGTGACCTTCAAAAAAGATGAAAAACTGTCGATCTAAGAGCTGATTTGGCAATGAGTGCATTCCTTGTTCAGTTGCAAAAACAATGATAGCCAGTTTGTTTATCATTTTCTTCAATCTCCCTTGATACTGCTAAAAGTTTGAGAAATTACTGCGAAGACTATGACAACTCTCAAAAATTACCAGACTATGACATAATTCAACTTAAAACTTAAACGTTATTGTTATTCACCAACGGATGGATGCTTTTATTGTAATTCTGAATGAAACAATATTGATTTACAAGCATTTAGCAAGTGCACGTTTTCTTGCTTCAATAACAATAACAACTACTTTAGAAAATGTTACTTAGTTAACTATGGTTTCCAAATGGGACTAGTCAATTCCAATACAAAAATAATTTTGAAGATCCAGTAGTCAGTTAAATTCTAGTGTAGTTATTTGTAATTTTGTGCCTATTCACATCATGAATACCAAAACAAATGCAATTGTTTGGCAAGACGATTGTTCTTTATCTGTTAGGTTATGTCGTCCTAGTAAATTTCAATTCGCAAAAGAAAGCAGTTGGGAATTTTTTCAATTGTTTCAAACTGCTCAGAAGTAAATTTCTTTATATATGGCTGATTATATGCCAGCTTCAGTACACAAACTTTTTTCAGTACACAACCTAACCTAACCTAGCCTAGCCTAACCTAACCTAACCTATATTCATGGGGAGAATATTATTATGCACACTTTAGTGCCAATTGGCCATATGATAATTTAGGGATATTAGAGAGAATCATTCAAGAAAAATATCTAGAGTAGTATATAACAGAGATATCTTTATTTATAATTTACTACTGAATTATGATCCCGTTAAGAATAATATAAGATTATTAATTATATTTTATCTTATTAATTATATTAAGAAGAATATTAAAGAACTATTACCAGAGGCTAAAAGGCAAAAATTTATTGGAATTAGATTATTAATTTTTCCGAAAATCATATTCTGACAAAGCACGATCTGATAAACAAATTTACTTATAGTTTTAATAAATTTACTTACTGTAACCATTTGGAATATATAGTTCACAGCAATTGCGTTTAATTAAAATAAAATGGTTCATCATTTCGGTATCATTAAAAGTACTTATAGTTATGGTAACACTATGGTAAAACTCTTCTGGTGGTATGGTAAAAATTTCATGAAAGTCGGACAATAAATAACGGCGATATGGGAGAATGTCCAGATTTTAGCAAAACAGCCCCACAGTGGGCCGGTCCGATGAAAAACTCGGACTGAAATCTCACTTCAATCCGGGCCTGGTAATAATAGCATTAAAGTGCTACTGATAAAGATGTCGAGATGAAAGTTAATCAATCAGTTTTAAAATTGAATTTGTGAAATCCTCCTTTATCTTAATTTTTATCTTAACAATTGAACATACGCCACTGTTACTGAGAAAATCGTGCAATAAAACTTTAGTCCTCGTTCATATCCGGGTGCGAAGGGCAAATTGTTTAAGACTGGACTATATTTGCATAACAGGGACGTATCAAGGTCCGTTCTTAATCAAGGACGATTTAATGAAGTGTTTTATGGCTACATTTGAAATTATTAATTGTAATGTGCATGGTAGAATGCGCTTAGTTTGTTGCTTTCAAAGAACACAGAGAGAATGCATGACGTGTAGGTCATTGTAATATGCAGTCCTCTTTTTTATGTTAGAATTTATAAACGCTCATTTCCTATTTTGCTACTATTAATTTTATGAAAGTGAAAATTAAGTGGAGAATAAAGAAAGATCACACGACCCTGACATAGCAGACCAATGCTGCTGCATTTAACAGTCATTAGATAAGCGTCCTAATTATATTCAGTCAGTCTCACTTGGTTAATAAATAAAACCTCACTATTTAGTATCGTAAAAATGTGTCACACTTTCGCTTAACTTTCGTTAGTGGAAGTAACTTTTCCCATTACTTTATAATCTGATAGTAATTTATCTGTTCACAATTTTTTTCAATATTTAGTCCATGATTATTTATCTAATCTTCATTATTACGAATGAAATTATATGTTTATAATTATTTAGAATTTTTAACACCTACAAATATAAATAGCCACCTACTTATTTTTGCATTAAATAATTAAAACACTTTTTTACATGCAAACTATTTAATTACACTGTTTTCAGATCCATCTTAATTATGTCATTATGGGTATTCAATAATATTTAAAAATTTATTTATAACTCTAAATGTCAACAAAAGAAAGGTACCTACAATAAATTACTCAAAGCTAAAAACTGAGCTCTTGAAGTAGTTTATAAGATGGACGAATTGGGTGTAAAACTTTTATTTTTTGGGTATTTTTAATTCTAGTCTATAAAACTCAGCAATCACCTCAGGAATATGAGAAAAGTTTTGTATATAATTTAGAGGTATCCTTACCCGCCAAAAAATTATTTGTTATAGAACTAATGGTATAAACTTTTTCTTTATATCCTAGTTTTTATTATCTAGTTATCTTTTCTTATTTTCAGTTGCTACGGAAGTATAGAAAGTAATCTACACTTATCCAAGTAGCAGAAGATATTGACCCAATATTGGTTCTATATGGGCAACATATATTCAGGCCCAATATTTATAAAATTCAACCAAGAATAATAAATATTACATCGGTTAAAGACTGGCACCTAATGTATGTAGCCAATATTCTCCTCTATATTGATCCTATATTGGGCTTATTTCTCAGCCCACTATATGATTCGTTCATTAATCGATGTTGATATTTTATATCTAATCAATATTGTTGTTTATTAGTTCAAGATTGGCGCTCAATATACGTAACCAATATTCCTCCCACAAAAGCCCCATATACAAATTATTCATTTTGTATTATTCCGACCCTGGATAAACAGCCTTTAAACAAGGTTACTTGACTATTCAAGGGATCAAACTAGCAATAAAAAGGCGAGTGCTCTATATACGTGAAAATGTTTTACAAATGTGTACCACGCCGAAAAAAAATGGAAGATGGTTACAAAATTACTATAACTCAACCGGTTTTATCAAATACTGAATACTAGTAAAGGTCTATACAGGGTAGAAACGCTCGTGATTTTACCTGCTACTGATACGTGATGCACCTGTTTAATGTTGCGATATCTGCTGCTGATCCTTTCTTGTTGAAAAATTTATATTTATTGTTTATAAGTTTGTAGTTATTTATATTCATTATATCGGGTGTCCCAAAATGCTTTTTACACGCAATATCTCCCTTATTTGAAAAGATAAAGAAATCAACCAAACCACTATTGTGAATGACTCAAAATGATCCTTCAGAAAACACCCTTAAACGCTGGTTGCATAGTAACGATTAAGAGATCATGCCAGATCATGTTAATTAATTTTTAAATTTGCACTCTTTGTTTTTTAAATGCACATGCATTTAGAAGTTTAAAAATATTTGTTATAAATTGTACGAACTTATCTTAAACTTAAAGCAAATGTTCAAAATGCCCTTCTGGACTCTACACAGGCTTCAAAGCCTCGGCAGTTCCCTTGTAGACATGGTTCTACTAATAATATTTTTTAAATAAATAATTTAGTTAGTGGATATGAAGTGTACAATTTATAAAAAATATTTTTTCAACTCCCAAAAGCACATTAGATAATTGAGTAAGGCATACTACCGTATGCAGAAAGAAGTGAAGAATGCATTTCCGTGAAAAAAAACAAAAGTTGCAATTTAAAAAACTAATCAACTTAGCATGATTTCTTAAACGTTGCTATGCAACCAGCGTTTAAAGATGTTTTCTAAAGAACCACAATAGTTTTTGGTTGATTTCTTTATCTTTTCAAATAACGGAGATGAGTATTTTGGGACACCCGGTATACTGTAAGTACTCACTATATATCCATATATTTTAATTGTTATAACCGCCTAGTTTAAGCCGAGTTAACTATAGCAACTATTGTTAAGACAATCGTCTCTATAGTTACTCGACCAATCAGATCAGTTAGATCAAATACTTTAAAATTATTAAAATTGGCGTAACGGAGGAGATATAACGTGTCAAAATCAGGTTGGTTTCACTATGGTACTTTTGAATTATGGTTTCGAAAGATATTTCTACCTCACGTCAAAGATATTTCTGGAGAATAGATGGTGATAGCCGATAATGTTGCCTCACACTTTACTCCCACTGTAGTTCAAGTGATGTCTAAGAGATAACGTTTATCTTACGATTATTCCCTCAAACTCAACACATATGATGCAGCCATTAGACGTGGCATTTGTTCGGTCGTTTGAAAGATACTTAGAAATTATCTTGGAGACAAAAGAATTATCTTGGAGAAAATAGAGCCTCTCCAAAAGGTGAATTCCAAAAGAACACTTACCTACTTTCCTCCTGAGATGGTACGACAAACTGTCAGTCAATGATGCTGAGTATAAAAGAGGCTTGATTTAGAAACACTGAATTATACCCCTTTAACCCAGAAGAAGCGTTAAAACTAATACCCGGAAGTGCTGAAGAAGATCGAAACAGCATTGGTCGCACTCTTGACTCCTGCATAATCGATTTTTTAAGGAAAAAAGAAAGGCAGTAAAAAAGTCAGCTGTGCAGTAGTTCCCCTAGAAGATGTACGCCTTCAGGCCAAAAGTCAAACAGATGTGGTCTTTGCCAATGCAAGTTTCATAACTATTATCACTATAAAACTAATTTCATTGGTCCCAATTTGAAAAATTCTGTAATTTGATTGGTTAAAAATTTTCGAGTTGGATTGTCGCAGTACATTCATGCATATGATGTACATATGCGTACATAATACGTATGATTCAGTGCATTTATTGACTTTAAAAATGTGTCCAGTCAATTTAGAATAAATTTTCATGAATAGCGGAAAGTTGAGGAAAGTTCGTGGATTTTTGCATAGGCCTTCCTGGAGGGCTGTTAAATAACCCCCTAAAAGTCACCGTCGGTAGGTGGCGAGTTCGAGGAGATAATGAGGGTAAACCACGCCCCCTAACGGTTTTTGTCGTTTTTCTCGGAAACTATTAGGTTTATCGAGATGAAGGAGGTTAGGTAAATTAAAGTTTATTTAAATCCCTACCAGAAATGTCCGAATGTTTTTTCGTACTTCGCCTTCTTTTTGTGTTATCGGAGAAAGAACATATGTCATACATAAATGAGTAATTTGCTCCAGTAAATTTGCTCAAGGAACTTTCAGACGTAACTTTTTGTGGTCTCATATTCGTCATGAAATAGATAAGAAACGTTCGTTGAGAGCCGCGCGCGATCGTGGTCCAGTTGTATTTTATCTTAGCATCTCTTCGGCAAAATCCATCAGGTGATATTATCGTTATCCTTGGTGCCAATCGGATGAAAGTTTCGTATTGGCAAATTAATTGTTAGTAGAGTACACTGTGCTAGTCAATTTTTGTATCCAACCCAATATGTACAGGGTGTTTCGCTTTTATAGAAATTCTTAGAAATATTTATGTAGGTGCAATTTTGTTGTAAACTAGCAACCAAGATACTAACGCAGATTGTTTTGTATCTTAAAACGTCTGTTAACAGATAATTATAAAGATTTTGCTCCACATTTAGCATGCATGCAACGTACTATATCAATATTAAATTGTAAATGTGGACAATACCAAGATCTTAGAAATAAAAGGAATTAGAAGGATTTCTAAAAAAGCGAAACACCTTGTACGTATTGGGTTGGATAAAAAAATTGGCTAGCACAGTGTACTCTCCTAAGAATTAATTTGCCACTAGGAAACTCTCATCCGACTGGCACCAAGGATAACGATAATATCGCATGATGGATTTTGCCGAAGAGATGCTAAGGTAAAATACGACTGGACCACGATCGCGTCCGGCTCTCAACAATTTTTTTTTATCTGTTTCATGACGAATATGAGACCATAAAACGTTACGTCCGAAAGTTACTTGGGAAAATTTACTGGAACAAATTGCTCATTTACGTATGACATATCTTTTTTCTCCGATAACACAAAAAGAACGCAAGGTACGAAAACACATTCGGACATTTCTGGTAAATGGAATCCACGGACTTCCCTCAACTTTCCGCTATTTTCTCTAATTTGACTGGACTGATCCAATTAATAACGACAGTAAGGAGGTGCATCTTTGTTGTGCCTGAAGTCTGAAGTTAGTATCTTTCACAAAAGTAAAATGTACGTATCTATTTTATTAATTGAGTGTTTTAGAGCCCACAGAGTCAGTTAGGTAAGACGATAAAGGGTTTTATATAATAATTGCTACAACCCATAACATGGAAACCAGGACCTAGAAGCAATAAGCTTGTGCGGGAGGAAGGGGAGCGATTATTAATATTACGTAGGCCCTACGTGCGGCTGCAGCCGACTTACAGATTTAAAAACACTAATTAAGCCCGACATACAGATATTAGCTTATGCCCGGTAGGATAATTTTGGTCGGTTTATGGACCCCTAATTTTAGAGGGCAAATTGATAAATTAGAGTTCTAGGGCTGTAAAACTTTCTAGGTAATAAGCAAGCGTGCAAACGGTATCACAGTACGGGGTCGGAAAACAAGGTGTCGGGTAATGGCAGACGGACCGGACAAAAGTGAAGATGAAACGAGACCCCCAGGTTAGCGCACAATGAGGTATCTGAAAGGGCAAGGGATTCAAGGATGAGACTCCGAGGTTAACACGCAGTGAAATCTCGGAAAAAGGTGAGAGAAACAGGAATGAGACTCCCAGGTTAACAAGCAGGGAAGTCTAGAAAAAAGGTGAGGGTGCAAGCGGGGCGGAAAGGGGGTCCTGCTAGCTAGTTGTTTCGAATCCTGGGAACTGACTGAATAAAAAGGCTTGCGCAGCTCCTTATATACAGGTGCTCTTGGAGCATGGAGGAAATGGTAGGAGTGTAACGGAGCGACGCACGCCAAATATCGGTTAAGGAAGGGAAGGGGGCTATCCGAACGGTCACAGATCACACTGATGATAAGTATATTCACTCTTACACCCAAAATAATTAATAAAAATAAAGTAACTTCGTTACAATATGATATTACTGCAGTATCAACCGCCACTGTTTCAAAGTACAAAATAAAACGATACTATATTATGTGATCATCTCTGGTTCTGGGGCAAATGTTGCAATTATTTATAAAAACTAAGAAAATCCTCAAAGCATAAGTCCTGAGCACGTATTTTGCTGAGGCAGGGCATTTGAACCACTTTTAATAATGGAATATTATACTGTAAGCGTTCGGGGGGGTTTGCCTCGGTACGCGTCCCAGCTTGGACGCCAAATTTGTACGGGGTTTGCTTACGAAGTGGCGCAGTGTGGTTTTCGGTGCTCGGCGGTACTCTCCGGTGCCAGATATTTTAACGTGGTATGCTCCACAGCTCCGGGTAAGTACAAGTGGAGAAACCTAATAAAACACACAATATTAACCAAGTGGTTTTATTATTAATACTACTAGCAAAGCAAATCATTCAACTCAACCCTGATTATTACCCTACACAATACACTTGAATACATACGTAAGGCATGTGAACGGGATGGTATAAAAGTCCAGGGATTGCGGTATGGGTGGAAGTTAGGATGAGACCCGCGGGCATAATCACTGCGAGGTCTCGGATAAGAGAGAGGATTTAGAATGAGGCCCCCAGGCATACGCTCAGCGAGGTCTCGGGTATGGTACGGACAAAGAGGGCGGATTTAGGATGAGGATGAGACCCGCAGGCATACGCACAGCGAGGTCTCGGACAAGATGGAGGATTGAAGATGAGACCCCCAGGCATACGCACAGCGAGGTCTCGGGTAAGCTACGGACAAAAAGGGCGGATTTGGGATGAGACCGCCAGGCATACGCACAGCGAGGTCTCGGGTAAGGTACGAACAAGGAGGGTGGAAGAAGGATGAAATCAGCGCAGAAAGGGGATCGGAAAATACGGTCGAGAGTCCTTACTCTAATAATCCTGACGGGTTGCTAGGTTCCTCGGTAGGCTGCTGGTTGGTCCGGAGTGGTAGTCCTAATGGCTGGGAGTCCTGGACGCAGACTCAATAAATGGTTGCTTACACCTCTTTATATAGGTGCTCTCGGAGCGTGGGGGAAATAGTAGGAGTGAAACGGAGCGGTGCACTCGCTTGAGTCGGTCGCTTATCCGAGCGGTTTTAGATTGCACAAAAGATACTGTTTTTTATTCTTACACCCAAAATAATTAACAAAACTTAGTAACTTCGTTACAATACGAATTGGGATTGTTACTAAGAAATACCGAAAAAATGTACTTGGCTAGCCTATGTTTTGTTTTTTCTTGCGAGAACTACCCCGCTTTACACAGCTAAAGTATTGTAAAATTAGCAGGACAACGGATGGGTAGTACCGGAGCGATAAACGTGCTCACCCGTCGGCACTTTCTCCTAGGAGATTGTACCTCGTTCAGCTTCGGACTATCCCCTAATTCCTGTGGAATTGAGGACCACTACCAACCTCAATTGTGGTAGGACTTTGTTTTTTAATGGCTTTGCCACCCCGAACTACCAAATTATAGGCTTGGTGTGCTCTCGACAGCGCTTCGTTCGCAAGTCTACACGTTATAGACCCTCGGTATGTACCCTTACAGGTGAAGTTGTCTTGAGAGTGAGAGGCCTATGTACCCTTCTCGCATCACTCCCTTTAAGTGTAAAGGTTCTAGAGCCGCTTCAAATTACAGTACTAATTCGAATGGCTTCCGGAACCAGTACCTGGTGGCATGCAGTTTCCCATCAGTCCAGATTTACCCTTCTGTGGTCGAGATAAACCTCACTTCAATTCTTCTCCTTAGATCTTAATCAAACAACGGGGTCCTTACGGTTACCATGAATGACCTTGTTCCAGGCGAGAATCAAATTAGTTAGTTAGCAGAGTTCCCTCTGCAACGTTAATGAGTAATCGTCCAGTACACTTGCGTATATCTATCTCTCCCACACATTTTGTCCTGGAAGCCTAGGCAGGGTACCTAGACTTTTTCTACTTAATATCCGTTGCCCAGACAGACCTGGGATAGGAGTTTCTCGGACCAGTTCTATGGGTAGGCGGCGTGTGGTCTGCACCGCCTACCCTGAGTATTTAATCAAGGCAAGGGGGACAATCGCCCCCCCCCCCTAATGCTGAGACAACTAAGAAAGTTTTTTACTTTATCCATTAGATATTTAAATTAATCAAATCTCAAAGGCCCCCACAATACCAGACCTGAAATCCCGCCACTTCTTATAATCCTCATACAATGTACAATATATTGAGGGAACACTGTGGTACATTTTTGGTCGAATATATTAGATATGGTACATCGTTTCATGATCATATTAAATTTGTTGTCTACTATCAACCTTGCACATATGTGACATATTTAATTAATGTATTTAAAATAAGGAGTGTTGTCCAGCAAGCATATAAAAAATGGGACACCCTATATTCATAAAACAATGGCTTACTACATTCTAATAAAAAATTGTGTACGAATTATACTATAATAGTCGGTTGTAACGAGCGAGAAAAGTAATTTCTCTTTCAAACACTAGACCTGTTTACAAATTAATATCCAACCGAGAATTTAATGCATCAGAGAGAAAAAAAAATTGAAAAAGCATGACGAGTTTAATGGAACTCGATCAAGATCAAATAAATCTTGTTTCAGAACAGGAAATGAAAAGTAAAAGCCTTAATGGCGACTCTGGAGGTCGAAGGTGACGGAAGGTCACTATGCAAGGTGAATCCACTTTCCACAACCAGGAAATTATATAAAGGCGGCGCTAAAAACCGTTGATCTTGACATTTCTTAAATGCCACCTACGCGATTTGACTCATTCATTTTAACAAAACGACGATGCCTCAATTTACTCGCTTGGAGACAAATTGTTTCATAATTAATGTGTGCCCAAACCTTGACCTACAGATTAATTTATCGAATGTGATTTAAAAATGAAATCTTTCTTTTTTAGTTTGAATTTACGAGATAATTTTAAACATTTTTGGTTTGATTACAGGTTCATAAAAAAGGCTCAATGTCACTTTATTACGGTTATATCACTGATGATTAATAATTGTCGCCATTGATTGTAATAATTCCAATTTGAACGAATCCTTCAACTTGATTATGCTGATGCATGGTCGTTAAAGGAATAATTTTCTGATTTGAATGTCCTTGTAAATTATACTAAAACAATGCATTTAAAGGGTACCATTTCAACATTCTTCACGTAACAGTAAAAATTCTTTGTGTTTAATAATACGATTGCGTGTTTACCGTTACAATCGCCTCCAACTGAACGAGTATGGTTTGCCTAGGGTCACAACTAGGAAGTAAAAAACCGGGGTTCATCGATGCCTCCTCTCACTAGTCGTGGAAAAATACTCATCAGGAAATCTAAAGTACTGAGGTTTTTCCTTGGTAATGTTATTTACATACTCAAGAGTCATATTTTCACTTTCATGGAATGATGATGTTACTTCAATGGAAAATGTCACATTAGTGCTTTTGTAAGCTGTTACCTTGGTTTGACCATAAAGGTTTCTATTTTATCTTCCTTGCAAATAATATTTAAAATACAATCAAGGACGTTTGATAAAATCTTAAAATATTCAAGTTCTGCTGTGTAATTGTAAAGTGAGTGATTTATGCATTTAATTTTTTAAGATGGGAAATTCTGATGAATTAGATTTTCCAACGTTTTTACCAACTTAACCTTAAATTTTTTTATAACCAAAGATTATGTTTCTGATGGTAAATTAATAATAAAGAAGTTATTTTTGATTGACCTTGTTTCATTTACATTAAAAATTGACCGTCGACTTTGAAACTTGCCATAATCTCTTTTCTCTGTATTGAAAGTAATCTGCAAATAAAGAAGGATAGATACAGAAATTTATTACAACAAATTTAGATACAATACAATTTTATTTCCTACATAAAAAATATTATGTATTTGAAATATTGTAATTGTGGGATTTTTGATTTGTCATTTTAATTAAAATTATATATGCCAAACAAGATCACGTAGTTAAAGTATAGCCTAAAAAAGTATTCCCAGAATAAACGTTTTAATGAGAATAAAAATGTGAATCAAAAGTAAATAAAATTATAATTCTGATTTCTATTTTTTTCTAAAAAATGATGTCTAACCCTTGGGAACTCCAATACGTGTTGCCCTACCCTCTTTATAAAGCCACAGCGACTAATAGTTATATTTTTATCATTTCCGGTGAGCGTGAGTTAGAGAGTTTGTTAATCTCAATTAAATTTTGTTTATTGGGTTGTGATGTTTTAAAGCTTGACCATATTTAAATGGGTTGCAGTTTTACGGGCGCCACCTAGTTTTAATACGAAACAAGAAGAGACTGGTTTCAATTTTCTTAAGATTCCCTCGTGATCCTCCTTTACTATAAATCGAAAATAAAAATAAATAAAGAAGTTAAACGTGTGCTAAAGGCGTATGTCAAGAAGAGTTTTTGGGGGTAAGAAGATAAATTAGTAGATGAGGAGAACAAATACAGAGCTGTATGAGTTATATAAGGAACCGTCCATAACAAATGTGATTAAAGCACAAAGCATCTGCTGCATAGAAGAAAAAAGCATTGTAAAAGGCACTGAGAAAAGAGGGCGTGGGTAACAGAAGAAGAGGAAAACCTGGTGAAGTAATGATCTGATGACACTAAATAAAACAAGACGGATAGAGAAAGCGAAAGATAGAAAAGAATGGAGAAAATTTGTTCATTCAAGCTTTGGGCCATGCTTGGCCTGTAACGCTATTTATGTTAGGTTCGATTCGAAGTTCTGAGTTCTCACAATTCTAAAGCCTTTTTTTAAATGTTAGTGCCTGGAACTGTCGAATCTTTGAAACATGAATATCGGAATACTAGTTATGAATCTAAAGCGTTAAAAGTTCGAAATCCTCTATATTAATCTACGAAATTTTGAAAATTGGAGTCATCCTAGGCTTCTAGGACTGTACCACTAGAAAACCTAATTTGTGGAATTCGGAATTCAAATAATAAAATTCTAAACCTATCTTCCACTCAATTTACGAAACTTTTATATCGGAGTTCTCAAACCGTAGAACCCAGAAAGCTTGAAAAATTACGATTTGTGAAAGTTTTAGAAATAACTATTAGACTGAAAGTCTAAACTCAATTTTAAAATTCGAGTGTTTCAATATTTTGAATGGAGAGTTTAGAATTTGGAGAAGCGTAAGAACTGTAAAATTCTTGAATTTTAGATTTCTAATGATAACTGGTCTGGTTCCAAAGTTGTGTGGCACGACTGAACTATAGTAAACAGGAACTGACAAAAGCCAAAAGGGGAAAGACAGAAAAAAAAGTCTCAACGTCTTAAACGGCTTGCAGAATTGTAGTTGTGATGCGAAATTATTTTCTCAAAAATCCTATCTCCCTAGATCCGACTAACCTTTTGACTCGAAAATTATCAATCCAAACCGTCAAAAACAGATGTAAGCAGAAACACTATTTAAAACTCATTAAAGACGCAAACAATTAATTTTCTAAAAAAGAAATTTAAAAACGTATCTAACGTATTCATAAAATTACATGTCATATCATATATCATAGTCGCATATGTTGTTTGGAACTTTACACGTACTGTTGGCGTCTTATTCAAATGCTAGTGAAGTCGACTCTTGCTGCCTGTTGGAAAGAACACCTCGTGAGAACCTCGATCTCACGTATTCCTCGTATTCCTTTTTAATCACGCACGTAAAACATCTCTGCTTCTACTTACTGTATTGTAAAAAGACGAACGAAATGAAAAGTTATTTCCTTTAAAGTACGGTAATAAATTCGTTTTAACAAAATATATCGCATCTTTATGATTCAGTTCTAGGTAAACAGAACCTTAGTTTGACGCAAAATATCTTCAATATTCGAATATTCAGAAAGGAACAAAGCGCTTCTAGAACTATAAATGCATGTTTTATGAGAGAGTATTTTAAGAATCTGGTTTCGAGTCTCAGGATTCTATGTTGTCTGCATTTTTGTATAATCATACAAGAGAGATTTTTATATAAATTCATTATTGGTATCCGAGAAGTCATGTTTAATGTCGCCCCTCTTCAATGTTAGATGGATAGCTTTTTCTTCAAGAATACAGTCTCAAGGGGTGCGTAAAACCACGCATCCGCCAGTAGTGCCCGTCTGGGCGGCTTTTGCCGTCTAGTCTAGTTTTGAATTTGTTTAGCTTTTTGGTTAATAAAATGCGAGTGGTAATTCCTATTACTTTGAAATCTTTGGTTCAGTTTTAAGGAATGTTTTTGAGAAGTTTTTGTAATGACGAGTTAACTTCCATAACTTCCTGAGAAATATCATTAATAAATGTGGTTTGATATCAATTCCATTTATCATACAGTAGTAGCTAAATATTTGAAGTATAAATAATAACAAAATTAACAAGTTCAAAGTGAAATGATTGCAGCGTTCCAGCATTCAATTTTTATAAAAAGCGTTCAGGGTTCAGTTACAGTGTTACGTTCCAGCATCTTTAGTATGGATACTGTTTGTTCTTTTAGTAATTATTAGTATTTACCTTTGCTAGTGCTAAGGTGGATTAAGGTTAAAACAAATGTACTAGGATAAAAGGATTATTGTCAAAACATTCTTTCAGTAAGTTACTTTGTAATTAAATATTTTGAGATTCATTCACGATAGCAGTAGAGTAAATTGGTTCTCAATTTAGAAATTAGTGAAAAAGTGTATTTAGAATGGGATCCCTTATAAGTTAAAGCGTAGAATCTCGTAATGCTCGTAGGTTTCACATAATAATTAAATGGTGCCTATGTTTTACGACTCGAATTGTGCATTGTATGGTTGCTAACCGATTTTTATGAATTTAAATATATCTATAATTAATTAAAACCGATTGAAATTAATAATAATCATATAGCTTGGCACGACAAATTATTTGTGGCTAATTTAACAAAAATCAAATAATAACAATAAGTGGCAAAGCACTTAACGTAACTCAGATGGAAGTATTTTCCCAAATTGTAGATTCTCATAATTGTTTTTTAAATAATAACAACAAACAATTTGTAAACTTATACAAATAACTTTCTTTGAATATTTAAAATCAAACTTCTGGAATCAAGCTTGTAAAATTCTGAAATTTCTCCGTCTTTTTGTCACATCCTAGATGAAAATCTTTTAAGCTTTTAATTTCTATATCTCTGAAAGTTTAAAACTTTGTACACATTTAAGTTTAACAACATGAACGTTTAAACGATGAAATTTGCATAGGATAGCGTAAGATGTTACAACTTTGAAACATTAAAAATTTGAAGCTGAGCTTCGTAACTCCAGAACAGTCAAGTTATCAAAAATGTTATAACTTTAAGTATATGGTAGATCTTTCCACACCACGTTAACAGTTCAGTTCAGTTTTTGACTTTGATATCATGTGATTTGTATCACAGCTGGTTGTAAATCTTAAAAACTACCCTATGGTAATTTCACTACTCGAGATCTCGCTTTAACTACCACTTAAAACTAACATGCATGAATAAATAAATTGTATAAACGTTTTATAAATATATATAAACACAGATAAAATGACACAATATACATATACATACAGTTTCAAACAAACATCCCACCCATTCGATGACCCACGGCTGATACGGTACGGTTTAAAAGCCTTGCTTAGGGTTTTTCGTTTCACCCTTCGGTATATTACATACAACCCTGTACGTATGTGCAGGTACGAACCCAAAGGGGAAGACCTTCAAATTAAACTCAAAGTCAAAGGGGCAGGAACAGGAAAAAGACAACGAGCAACAAAACGCAAAAGAAAAGACCTAAAAATAACACACCCTGTATATGGTATTAATTTTAAATATTTGCACAGAATTTTACCTTTCTATAAACTGAAAGGTCTTTTATTACACGATTCCTTGAGGGCAAATGATAGGAAAATGTTACCTAAAATAGAAAAAGATTTTGAGATTTTAGCACATTGTGGAAAATAAAAAAATGTTTACCTAAATGGTTAGCACTAGAATCTACTCCGTCTAATTGATGATTGTTCACATACAAACAATCAAATGATCATTTTGTTGAATGCGAGAATTTCTCCGCTAAAGCGAAATTATATCAAAACCAATTTTCTAATTTATCTCACACATTCAACTTCTAATGCAAAAGCCACCATTTTGTTATATCCACTCCACTATTGTGAATGCGCTTGACAGCGCGGGCGCGAATTTACGATCAAGCGAGGAAAGGAAAACCAGTGAGAACGAAACTAACGGAGAAGCTTGGTTTTAAATAGTGACCGTCAAACAATCAATGGGTTGCGAATTTCAACGTTATAAGGTTGCCTACATCTCTTCCTCTTATTATTAGATAATAATTATTATTTTAATTGTCTATGCTTGGAAACCTTTATTTTTAATGTTCTCTATAATAAACCTATTAAGATGTTTTGATGTAATGATGCTTATAGCTAACAAAGATTTTCTCTGTTGTAACACATTTAATTTGGATGTTTTTAGATGGTCATTTGAACAAGAAAATCAAAGTAATAAAAATCTCAACAAGTTAAAATACTCTTTTATGTGAATATTGTATGCATGACAAGATACAATAGCAATACATTATGTATAACAAATTATTATAACATAGTTGATGATCCATATTTCTTGATTACCACTTTTGAATGAAGTTATAGCATTTTAGTCAAATGCAAAATGAGGTATAAGGTAAGCCTTGACCTGGTTGTTGTTGGATAATTTGATTCCTTCTTATCGATATGACCTGGGTGACTGAAAATTCGTCTGAAGGCATTAATATGTTTCGACTACAACATTGAAGACATTAATGCTCTAAAACTTTAAAAATCATAAAACCTGAAAGAATATCTTGATCTGCCAAAATGAACTCTTTTGTACTTTCACATACTAAAAAAAATTCTGGAGAATTTCAGTGTCTTTTTTTTGAGAGCAGTTTTATTGTAGATAACTCTATCTAATTCAAGTTTCAAGGTATGTAAAATACTTTCCAATGAAATTAATAGTTTTTTACTTTTGTAAAACACACATACCAAAAAATCACAATAATTTTGAAAATCTCTTTTGCATTGCCAGATCTTTTAACAATTCCTTGTTTAGTAAGAAAATATGTCTTGCATTATTCGTCATTTTTGGCAAAGGATTATTGAGAAGTGTTACACCGCGATATATTTAGATCTTCAGAACTATGTTAAGGGTTAGAAATTAGGGTTGATGTATGCATGGTATCTTTCAGGAAACCGAGAGAGGTCAGGGTTTCAGATATTAAATGCCAAATTGAGCACCCTTCATTTATAATGGCATCTTCTGTGATCGCTTTTTTAATATAAAATTGAATTGCAACAATTCATATTTACCAAAATAATATTATAATTGTTATTAGTAAAAAGTTGATACTTAATTATTGGTATACCTAATAAAAAATTCGAGTAATCTTAATTTATTTAAGTAAGTATGTCGGTTTTGTATGCTTGATTCATTGTTCTTGATAGGAAGATAGAAAAACCTTCTAGGTAATAAAACAATTACAATCATGAAGTTAATAAATCATCCTTATTTTAATTTTAAATGTGTTTCTCAGAAGTTTAAGTACGCAGGCGTGGCATAAACAATTTCAATATAAAAGGTAAAGTTAATTTCTAGTTCAGGGATTTTATAGAATTTCATGAAAAATTTAAAAAGCTTCGGTCTGTAGCAGCAAAAGTACTGCTGTTCGATACTAACAATTTATTTAATCATGCCACCGCTAGCATGGGGTTTGAAGAGAAAGCATCTGTCATCTGTGGTTCAAATTGTGAAAGGGAATAGGTATAATGAAAATGATTCTGACTTAAATGAGGTAGAAGAGTATCTTGGGCGTCACTGGTACCCAAGTGTTTATAAGTAAGATTAAAATCTTTAATTGCGTACAAAGAACTGGATTGTTAATTCACACTTTCTGGGATTCAGAAAGGATAGGAAAAATAACATGTCCATTATCACTATAACACTAAATCGTATACCATATACACGAAATATAAGCTCAAGTTTCAATTTAATGTTTATAGCACATTACAACAGAGCGATTACCATAGCTGTTGGTTCACCGTGTATACGATACGCGGTGATTCAACAGCCAATTATTGAACTTTCATAGTATTTCTTGTTAGTTTATATAACTCTTTTATCTTATTACAAAAAAAGGAGAAATATTGTTCAAAAACACTTGCAATTGAAGGATTACTCTCACGGATTATACACGGTGATTCAATAGCCAATGATCGGACTTTGAGAAGAAGCTTCTCAGGTCATTAGAAACAGAAAACCTTAGTAACATATTTTGATTCAATAAACTTGAAGTTTTCGAAAATTTTGCACATCGTTTTTAGAAAAGTACGTATGATAGATGCAGGCCAGTGTTAAGTCTAATAGGATTAAATGCAAACTCTTTAGAAATTGACACCATCTGTACAAAACATCATCGTGAATCAATCGTACAAAACATCGTGACATCTGTCAAATGAACACAACAAGGATGCAGACGGCACACATTCCATTTTGAATGTTGTTGGAACAACTTAAATGTTCTATTAGGAATGGTAAGTCAAAACACAATTTCACAATCCGTGGGGGTTCCCCTGTGCTCTAGGGAACGCGGGCAGAAATGACATTCTAATACTGACCCATTTACTTATTGTAGTTTGATTTGTTATTCGTTAATAAATACTATTTAGTTAAGTAAAAACATCTTGAGATAATTTAATCTATCCATCAATAGGTATTGTTATTCTTTATTGGAATTCCAAATACAGCAGTAAAAAGTTCCTTTAGTAAAACCTTTATTCATTTTTATGTTTTAATAGAACGACTATAAGTGATGGTAACTTTCTTACATTGAAAATAACTACATAGTCTAAAAACAATGCGTAAAATATAAGTACTGTTGCTGTTTTACTAAAAACTGCAGTGTAAGGGGTTTGCAATTTATTGTTATTGCAATTATTAGTGACAATTCTTATGAATACTTAGTAGCAGTAGGTATGTCTTCGTATGGAAGTAAATGTTATCAAATTATTAATTAATAATAATTCTAACTAACTACGAAAGTGCAAAGATGAGTCGGAAAAAGGTTTTTTCCTTTTTTATGGTTAAGGGAGTAAACTCTAGTAGAGGGCGATAGCGGGTTCTGGACCCTCATCTCCTCACCTCGGGTAGGCAACCATATATACACGCGAGCATACGGGCTAATATACGGTTATCGTTCTCATACAGGAGCGTACAAGAGAAAAATATGAAAGGGGGCTTGAATTAAATGCTATAAATCAGGTCAGGGGTAAATATATCTTAATACTCACCCTGCTTCTACGTTTATGAATCATTTTCATTCCCTTTCTTTATTATTAACATATTACTTTTGATTAACATACGCGGACCAGCGTATACCACGAATACAGGTCAACTCTACATATCACATTATGATTGATGCAGTCATCCGGGGGATCATAACGATTTTATATTGATCTAATTAATTAAATTAATTGATCTAATTAAATTAATTCACGGTATCATTTACATATCTCCTCTCTCATTTACATATATCATTTCTCATATGCATGCGCGAACATATCTGCCATTTTGTATCTGTCATTTTCAATTTGTCATCTAGGATTTCCCGCCCTTAGATTCAAATTTTTAGTACTACTAATGCCATCTATCGGTGACGTCATATGATCGGTATAGTAGATTCCTCTCTTTCTCGCTCTCACTTGTCACTTCCAACTTGTCAATGTTTCCCGCTGAAAGATTTCAATTCACTCTGAAGTCGGTATAGTAGGTTTCTATGCGCCTGTTGATAGGCAACCCGATATATTTTTTATAAAAAACCAATGGAGCCAACAGGATTTGAACCGGGGACCGCTCGAATGGTAGTCAGCCAATGCATCCACTACACCAACGAGGTAATCTATTAAAAGACTGTAAACGGGTTATAAAAAAAAATTGTTGGCTAGCGACTACGTACTCATAACATAATACATGTTAGTAATTTCATATTATCAGATATGATATCCATTATTATTATTAATTTTAGGTATAAATCTAAACGTGATACATTATTATTATTAAATTTATTTATTAAAATAAAAATAACTCAGAACTAAATTATTAATATCAAGAAATTTATTTAAAAAACATTTCAATTCTAAACGTAACTGCTTTCAAATAATACAAAATAAACAAAACATCTCATCTGTCATTTACATTTATCATTTCTCATATGGATGCTCAAATTAAATTAATTCACGGTATCATTGGCATATCTCATCTGTCATTTACATTTATCATTTCTCATATGGATGCTCGAATTAGATTAATTGATGGTATCATTAGCATATCTCATCTGTCATTTCTCATACGCATGCTCGAATTAAATTAATTCACGGTATCATTGGCATATCTCATCTGTCATTTACATTTATCATTTCTCATATGGATGCTCGAATTAGATTAATTGATGGTATCATTAGCATATCTCATCTGTCATTTCTAAAATATGAAAAATATGAAAGGGGGCTTGAATTAAATGCTATAAATCAGGTCAGGGGTAAATATATCTTAATACTCACCCTGCTTCTACGTTTATGAATCATTTTCATTCCCTTTCTTTATTATTAACATATTACTTTTGATTAACATACGCGGACCAGCGTATACCACGAATACAGGTCAACTCTACATATCACATTATGATTGATGCAGTCATCCGGGGGATCATAACGATTTTATATTGATCTAATTAATTAAATTAATTGATCTAATTAAATTAATTCACGGTATCATTTACATATCTCCTCTCTCATTTACATATATCATTTCTCATATGCATGCGCGAACATATCTGCCATTTTGTATCTGTCATTTTCAATTTGTCATCTAGGATTTCCCGCCCTTAGATTCAAATTTTTAGTACTACTAATGCCATCTATCGGTGACGTCATATGATCGGTATAGTAGATTCCTCTCTTTCTCGCTCTCACTTGTCACTTCCAACTTGTCAATGTTTCCCGCTGAAAGATTTCAATTCACTCTGAAGTCGGTATAGTAGATTTCTATGCGCCTGTTGATAGGCAACCCGATATATTTTTTATAAAAAACCAATGGAGCCAACAGGATTTGAACCGGGGACCGCTCGAATGGTAGTCAGCCAATGCATCCACTACACCAACGAGGTAATCTATTAAAAGACTGTAAACGGGTTATAAAAAAAAATTGTTGGCTAGCGACTACGTACTCATAACATAATACATGTTAGTAATTTCATATTATCAGATATGATATCCATTATTATTATTAATTTTAGGTATAAATCTAAACGTGATACATTATTATTATTAAATTTATTTATTAAAATAAAAATAACTCAGAACTAAATTATTAATATCAAGAAATTTATTTAAAAAACATTTCAATTCTAAACGTAACTGCTTTCAAATAATACAAAATAAACAAAACATCTCATCTGTCATTTACATTTATCATTTCTCATATGGATGCTCAAATTAAATTAATTCACGGTATCATTGGCATATCTCATCTGTCATTTACATTTATCATTTCTCATATGGATGCTCGAATTAGATTAATTGATGGTATCATTAGCATATCTCATCTGTCATTTCTCATACGCATGCTCGAATTAAATTAATTCACGGTATCATTGGCATATCTCATCTGTCATTTACATTTATCATTTCTCATATGGATGCTCGAATTAGATTAATTGATGGTATCATTAGCATATCTCATCTGTCATTTCTCATACGCATGCTCGAATTAAATTAATTCACGGTATCATTGGCATATCTCATCTGTCATTTACATTTATCATTTCTCATATGGACGCTCGAATTAGATTAATTGATGGTATCATTAGCATATCTCATCTGTCATTTCTCATACGCATGCTCGAATTAAATTAATTCACGGTATCATTGGCATATCTCATCTGTCATTTACATTTATCATTTCTCATATGGATGCTCGAATTAGATTAATTGATGGTATCATTAGCATATCTCATCTGTCATTTCTCATATGGATGCTCGAATTAAATTAATTCACGGTATCATTAGCATATCTCATTAACATTTATCATCTCTCATATGCATTCACGAATTAAATTAATTCACGGTATCATTAGCATATCTCATCTGTCATTTACATTTATCATTTCTCATATGGATGCTCGAATTAATCATTTCTCCTACGCATGCTCGAATTAAATTAATTCACGGTATCATTAGCATATCTTATCTCTCTCATTTCTCCTACGCATGCTTGAATTAAATTAATTCACGGTATCGTTTGCATAACTCATTTCATTTTTATATATTATTTGTCAGCTCTCATCTCTCTCTCATAAATTTATTTTAAAATAAATCAGTCCTATTTGATATTTATCTATAGGTCGTCATGTAATTCTGCGAAAACAATTTAATATGTAGAAATGTAATAATAATAAAAATTTATTTTCAACTATTCAAAGTAACTCTAAAGCTACTGTCAATTACCTGTCGGATTAGCTCTGGTGCATTAGACCTGTTTAAATATACGGCATAAACATTTAGTTTGAAAGGAAACAATTAGGGTCGTTATGATTTCATAAAATTTTATTTAAATGAAACGTTTAAGAATATAGAATACTGTAGAGCATTATTTTTAAAATTCAAAAAACATTATCTATAGCTAAAACTGGTTAAGAAATAACTTTCAAACTAAATGTTTTTGCATGAAAATACGTACAAACTAATTAGCCATGTTTCGACATTCTTTAAAACTGCTTTCAAACCATAAATAAACAAACGTTCTTACGAATGACTGAAAGGAATTTAGATTTTCTAAATAATTTGTTAAGAGATCATCATCTTAAAAGCGACATAAATTATTGTTTTAAATGACAATTACTCACCCTTGTGTTAACATGTATGCTAAGTATATCCTAATGGTAAAACTGTAATCAACGAGATCTAACATCATAGTAATATTATAACAGATTAGGTGACCTAACAAACTCTTTAAAGAAATGTTTATTTACATGTATGAGATAGTATTTAACATAATGTCCTTACATACTGGGTTACGATAGAGACGGATAATCATACGAGCTGCTGAAATGTATGATATATTATAAAATAACGTTTAAATAAGAGTTTACTTTAGATGCTACGAATATCTATATGGTGTATAAACAATAAGAACACATATTTAGAAACAGTTTACAAGGTAGTAGATATAACGAAAAAGGCTAGCATTTGTTCAAAATTACATTACGTCTAAAGGGCGATGTGAATACAACTTATAGGATTTAATCAAACTAGAAAAATATCGATATATATCCAGCGTTGAGAAATAATTATACTATGCGTTTAAATGTTTAAGTTCATCATAGCCTGCATCTCCTAAAATATGAGCGTTATACACATGTTTGAAATTCAATTCATCTTGCTTAAAGAGAATAAGTAAGTTAGCGTTGTCCCTAATCAGATGTTTCGGTATCTTTGCATATGTCTGACCTAAATAAAATGAATCAACATCCTTTATGTCTACTCATGCTAAAATATTATCTAAGTTTTTCCTGTTTGTCACAGATAATATCATCGAAAATGAATACTGAATTAGGATTCACATCATTAGGGGTGATTACATCATCGTTTTCGCCTTATTTAGGTTGAAATAAAGACTTGGCGTATAGGTAGATATTTTCAAATTTTAATTCGTTTTCATTAGTTAGTAGACCTAACAAGACATTAGTTTTACCACAAGAAGAAGGTACACTCAAAATTGCTCTATAGGAAACAGATAAAAGCTTACAATGCTTCTTATCACCATCGGAATATTATCGAGAAACACGATGGTCTAAGTTAAAATTATTGATTTAAAAAGTAATGACCATTACTCATCCTTTGTGTTTCGCCATATTTAAACGTTATTTTACAATACATCATACATTTTCAATAGCTTCGAAATACGCAGATATGTAATAATATACTATATACTCTTGTAGGTTATTCAACGTATCTATAGTAAACTCTTATGATTAAAAATAATCTGTAACCTTATTGTTTTTTATTACATCACAGGTTAGAGCATACGAATATAATTCAGGTTAGATTAGGTTAGAGCCTACGAATACATTTTTAGGACAGAACGTAGGAAGCAGAGTAAGTATAAAACAACATACATTCATACAAGAACGTTTATTGATACGAGTAGTTTCGATGCTACTTAAAACATAATACATAACTTAAATATATAATATCTATTAAAATAGACCAGACCAGACCAGATGAGACCAGACCAGACCAGACTAGACTAGACTATAGATGATAGACAGTAAAATCATGAACAATTATACGGCCTGTAATATAATAGAGCTTACTTGATATTTTAAAATTAGTGGCTGAATCTAATTATTACAGAAATTCAATTGTAGAAACTGAAGTAGGTAGATTTAGGTCGCGCGACCTAAATCTAACCTAAAATATATTCGTAGACTGTAACCCAACTAATATAATATGTAAGTTTTTCGAATGTTAATGACGATTTTGTAAGTAGCTACAATGGTCTAACCTAATAAATATTTTATGAACTAATCTTAATAGAGATTTTTTGTAAGTAGCTACATGCTCTAACCTAATAAATGTTTTATGAACTAATCTTAATAGAGATTCTTGAATCTTTGCAACAACCGGAGTCTAAAATCTATAACCTTAATATAATTTTTGGGGGTCTAACCTAGATTGCTTCATTTAATTTAATCATTAAACTCTTAAAGCTTACAATGCTTCTTATCACCATCGGAATATTATCGAGAAACATGATCGTCTAAGTTAAATATATTTAGCGACTTCTTTTGCTTAATAATTTTCATTACGGTATATGTATATGTCTAGTCACAGTTTCAGCAAACGCATTGTATTCTATCAACGAATCATGTAAATATCAAAAATTCGTAACGGTTATGCATAGGTTTAATACCATCAACAGCTCATTTAAAGGAAATGTTAGATTTTTAACAGTTTACGAGCAATAATCAAAGACTATTCTATAATGATGTATTATTTATTTATAAACGTTACATAGTATAGTAGCTAAATACATGACTGACTGAAAAAGTTACTTTTATTAATGACGACTATTGAATTCGATCTGTCACTAGCTTAACCTTTTAATTTCCACTTTTGACCAAATTATAGTTGATCTGATCAAATATTGCTTACAAATCGGAGCTCTAATCTAATGTCTACAGTAGAATCCTTAAAACTCTCTATGAAGTTTTAGAATTGTCGATTACTAAGACAGCCGTTTCTTCTGCCTCCTTTAGTAAATTCATATTGTTAGCTTCTACTTTGTCAACTGTTACTAGAATGCTGTTCTTTAGATCCTTTACCTCGCTCTATGTATCTGTAGTCATTACAATGAAAGTTTGTACTGTTGTGTCGAATTGACGATTTGATTTGAAACTTTAATAATGTAATTTATCGTTTAAACTAACCCTTGTTTACTTCTATATATGTTTAATTAATATGTAATTAGTACATCAAATTATGTTCTTAATATGTTTTTCAATTTCCTTATAAAATATAACTATATATCATTGAAATAAAACATTATTAAAATATTAAAAATAATTTTATTTTATCACATCCTAAATATTTACACGACTGATCGCGTTTCTCGTCAACTTCTTTTCAAACAATTGCAGTCGTTTATCATAAACCTAATGGCGAGCTTGTATTATTCGTATTACGATATGGATATATTATTCAATTTTCATGTCTTTTGCTAACCCTAATTTTTATGTACTAATAACTCTGATACTATTTACTGCAATTCAATGCTTGAAAACTTAGACTTGGTTCAGATCATCAATGAACCGTCTATTTATACTGATCGACCAGAGCAATCGGTTGTTCTATCCTACGTTGAGAAAATAATTATACTATGTAAGCGTAGATACGTTACATATGATTGCGAGCCTGAGTATAAGCATAAACCCTATACTACAGATTTTTATGCTTTTTTCATTATATCTACTACAGACGAGGTGAAGAATAGGTACATTTAACATGCGTATGCTACAATTATCTAATTTATAGTTTTCTAGACGTAATGTAATTTTGAACAGATTTTAACCCTTTTCGTTATATCTACTACCCTTGTAAGCGATTTCTACATATACGTTCTTATTGTTTATACACCATATAGATATTCGTAGCATCTAAAGTAAACTTTTATTTAAACGTTATTTTACAATATATCATACATTTCAGCAACTCGTATGATTATCCCTCTCTATCGTAACCCAGTATGTAAGGTCATTATGTTAAATACTATCTCATACATGTAAATAGTTACAACAACAAAATAGAAAAGTATACTTGAGGGTAAGAAAGAAGTCCTGGACGCGGCTATCTCTAACATATGTCATATGTTTTGTAATACGTCTTTATAACTTTGAAACTCTACGTGATTTCCTCTTACAATATCTCTAGTTATGAGAACCTTGAAGACTTAACCTGGAAAAATAAAACAGATAAATATTTTACTTTTTATTGAAACTAGTTAACTTATATTCTAACATGTAAATAGTTACAACAACAAAATAGAAAAGTATACTTGAGGGTAAGAAAGAAGTCCTGGACACGGCTATCTATAACATATGTCATATGTTTTGTACTACGTCTTTATAACTTTGAAACTTTACGTGATTTCCTCTTACAATATCTCTAGTTATGAGAACCTTGAAGACTTAACCTGGAGAAATAAAACAGATAAATATTTTACTTTTTATTGAAACTAGTTAACTTATATTCTAACATATATATTTGAAACTAGACAACTTATATTCTAACATACAAATATACAACAACAAAATAGAAAAGTATACTTGAGGGTAACATTTTGTATAACCATTATCTTTTATTCTATAATACCTTCTTCTTTAAGCTCAGAAATAATTGAAATAATCTCATCCTAGTTTTCTAAACTACTGCTTCCCCTCTGTTTTAAGGTATACAGTAGACGAAGCCTATCGACAACTTGATTCCGATACGGCGTTTTGTTTTTGGAATTTGAAATTGGTAGCTTGAGGTTAGAGCCTACGAATACATTTTTAGGACAGAACGTAGGGAGCAGAGTAAGTATAAAACAACATACTTTAATACAAGAACGTTTATTGATACGAGTAGTTTCGATGCTACTTAAAACATAATACATAACTTAAATATATAATATCTATTAAAATAGACCAGACCAGACTAGACTAGACTATAGATGATAGACAGTAAAATCATGAACAATTATACCGTCTGTAATATAATAGAGCTTACTTGATATTTTAAAATTAATGGCTGAATCTAATTATTACAGAAATTCAATTGTAGAAACTGAAGATGTAATCTTTAAAACACCCTCTATTAATCTGACCTGACTACTAAAAACTTCTAACTTTAGATGTTTTAAAGATTACATCTTCAGTTTCTACAATTGAATTTCTGTAATAATTAGATTCAGCCATTAATTTTAAAATATCAAGTAAGCTCTATTATATTACAGACGGTATAATTGTTCATGATTTTACTGTCTATCATCTATAGTCTAGTCTAGTCTGGTCTGGTCTATTTTAATAGATATTATATATTTAAGTTATGTATTATGTTTTAAGTAGCATCGAAACTACTCGTATCAATAAACGTTCTTGTATTAAAGTATGTTGTTTTATACTTACTCTGCTCCCTACGTTCTGTCCTAAAAATGTATTCGTAGGCTCTAACCTCAAGCTACCAATTTCAAATTCCAAAAACAAAACGCCGTATCGGAATCAAGTTGTCGATAGGCTTCGTCTACTGTATACCTTAAAACAGAGGGGAAGCAGTAGTTTAGAAAACTAGGATGAGATTATTTCAATTATTTCTGAGCTTAAAGAAGAAGGTATTATAGAATAAAAGATAATGGTTATACAAAATGTTACCCTCAAGTATACTTTTCTATTTTGTTGTTGTATATTTGTATGTTAGAATATAAGTTGTCTAGTTTCAAATATATATGTTAGAATATAAGTTAACTAGTTTCAATAAAAAGTAAAATATTTATCTGTTTTATTTCTCCAGGTTAAGTCTTCAAGGTTCTCATAACTAGAGATATTGTAAGAGGAAATCACGTAAAGTTTCAAAGTTATAAAGACGTAGTACAAAACATATGACATATGTTATAGATAGCCGTGTCCAGGACTTCTTTCTTACCCTCAAGTATACTTTTCTATTTTGTTGTTGTAACTATTTACATGTTAGAATATAAGTTAACTAGTTTCAATAAAAAGTAAAATATTTATCTGTTTTATTTTTCCAGGTTAAGTCTTCAAGGTTCTCATAACTAGAGATATTGTAAGAGGAAATCACGTAGAGTTTCAAAGTTATAAAGACGTATTACAAAACATATGACATATGTTAGAGATAGCCGCGTCCAGGACTTCTTTCTTACCCTCAAGTATACTTTTCTATTTTGTTGTTGTAACTATTTACATGTATGAGATAGTATTTAACATAATGACCTTACATACTGGGTTACGATAGAGAGGGATAATCATACGAGTTGCTGAAATGTATGATATATTGTAAAATAACGTTTAAATAAAAGTTTACTTTAGATGCTACGAATATCTATATGGTGTATAAACAATAAGAACGTATATGTAGAAATCGCTTACAAGGGTAGTAGATATAACGAAAAGGGTTAAAATCTGTTCAAAATTACATTACGTCTAGAAAACTATAAATTAGATAATTGTAGCATACGCATGTTAAATGTACCTATTCTTCACCTCGTCTGTAGTAGATATAATGAAAAAAGCATAAAAATCTGTAGTATAGGGTTTATGCTTATACTCAGGCTCGCAATCATATGTAACGTATCTACGCTTACATAGTATAATTATTTTCTCAACGTAGGATAGAACAACCGATTGCTCTGGTCGATCAGTATAAATAGACGGTTCATTGATGATCTGAACCAAGTCTAAGTTTTCAAGCATTGAATTGCAGTAAATAGTATCAGAGTTATTAGTACATAAAAATTAGGGTTAGCAAAAGACATGAAAATTGAATAATATATCCATATCGTAATACGAATAATACAAGCTCGCCATTAGGTTTATGATAAACGACTGCAATTGTTTGAAAAGAAGTTGACGAGAAACGCGATCAGTCGTGTAAATATTTAGGATGTGATAAAATAAAATTATTTTTAATATTTTAATAATGTTTTATTTCAATGATATATAGTTATATTTTATAAGGAAATTGAAAAACATATTAAGAACATAATTTGATGTACTAATTACATATTAATTAAACATATATAGAAGTAAACAAGGGTTAGTTTAAACGATAAATTACATTATTAAAGTTTCAAATCAAATCGTCAATTCGACACAACAGTACAAACTTTCATTGTAATGACTACAGATACATAGAGCGAGGTAAAGGATCTAAAGAACAGCATTCTAGTAACAGTTGACAAAGTAGAAGCTAACAATATGAATTTACTAAAGGAGGCAGAAGAAACGGCTGTCTTAGTAATCGACAATTCTAAAACTTCATAGAGAGTTTTAAGGATTCTACTGTAGACATTAGATTAGAGCTCCGATTTGTAAGCAATATTTGATCAGATCAACTATAATTTGGTCAAAAGTGGAAATTAAAAGGTTAAGCTAGTGACAGATCGAATTCAATAGTCGTCATTAATAAAAGTAACTTTTTCAGTCAGTCATGTATTTAGCTACTATACTATGTAACGTTTATAAATAAATAATACATCATTATAGAATAGTCTTTGATTATTGCTCGTAAACTGTTAAAAATCTAACATTTCCTTTAAATGAGCTGTTGATGGTATTAAACCTATGCATAACCGTTACGAATTTTTGATATTTACATGATTCGTTGATAGAATACAATGCGTTTGCTGAAACTGTGACTAGACATATACATATACCGTAATGAAAATTATTAAGCAAAAGAAGTCGCTAAATATATTTAACTTAGACGATCATGTTTCTCGATAATATTCCGATGGTGATAAGAAGCATTGTAAGCTTTAAGAGTTTAATGATTAAATTAAATGAAGCAATCTAGGTTAGACCCCCAAAAATTATATTAAGGTTATAGATTTTAGACTCCGGTTGTTGCAAAGATTCAAGAATCTCTATTAAGATTAGTTCATAAAACATTTATTAGGTTAGAGCATGTAGCTACTTACAAAAAATCTCTATTAAGATTAGTTCATAAAATATTTATTAGGTTAGACCATTGTAGCTACTTACAAAATCGTCATTAACATTCGAAAAACTTACATATTATATTAGTTGGGTTACAGTCTACTAATATATTTTAGGTTAGATTTAGGTCGCGCGACCTAAATCTACCTACTTCAGTTTCTACAATTGAATTTCTGTAATAATTAGATTCAGCCACTAATTTTAAAATATCAAGTAAGCTCTATTATATTACAGGCCGTATAATTGTTCATGATTTTACTGTCTATCATCTATAGTCTAGTCTAGTCTGGTCTGGTCTGGTCTCATCTGGTCTGGTCTGGTCTATTTTAATAGATATTATATATTTAAGTTATGTATTATGTTTTAAGTAGCATCGAAACTACTCGTATCAATAAACGTTCTTGTATGAATGTATGTTGTTTTATACTTACTCTGCTTCCTACGTTCTGTCCTAAAAATGTATTCGTAGGCTCTAACCTAATCTAACCTGAATTATATTCGTATGCTCTAACCTGTGATGTAATAAAAAACAATAAGGTTACAGATTATTTTTAATCATAAGAGTTTACTATAGATACGTTGAATAACCTACAAGAGTATATAGTATATTATTACATATCTGCGTATTTCGAAGCTATTGAAAATGTATGATGTATTGTAAAATAACGTTTAAATATGGCGAAACACAAAGGATGAGTAATGGTCATTACTTTTTAAATCAATAATTTTAACTTAGACCATCGTGTTTCTCGATAATATTCCGATGGTGATAAGAAGCATTGTAAGCTTTTATCTGTTTCCTATAGAGCAATTTTGAGTGTACCTTCTTCTTGTGGTAAAACTAATGTCTTGTTAGGTCTACTAACTAATGAAAACGAATTAAAATTTGAAAATATCTACCTATACGCCAAGTCTTTATTTCAACCTAAATAAGGCGAAAACGATGATGTAATCACCCCTAATGATGTGAATCCTAATTCAGTATTCATTTTCGATGATATTATCTGTGACAAACAGGAAAAACTTAGATAATATTTTAGCATGAGTAGACATAAAGGATGTTGATTCATTTTATTTAGGTCAGACATATGCAAAGATACCGAAACATCTGATTAGGGACAACGCTAACTTACTTATTCTCTTTAAGCAAGATGAATTGAATTTCAAACATGTGTATAACGCTCATATTTTAGGAGATGCAGGCTATGATGAACTTAAACATTTAAACGCATAGTATAATTATTTCTCAACGCTGGATATATATCGATATTTTTCTAGTTTGATTAAATCCTATAAGTTGTATTCACATCGCCCTTTAGACGTAATGTAATTTTGAACAAATGCTAGCCTTTTTCGTTATATCTACTACCTTGTAAACTGTTTCTAAATATGTGTTCTTATTGTTTATACACCATATAGATATTCGTAGCATCTAAAGTAAACTCTTATTTAAACGTTATTTTATAATATATCATACATTTCAGCAGCTCGTATGATTATCCGTCTCTATCGTAACCCAGTATGTAAGGACATTATGTTAAATACTATCTCATACATGTAAATAAACATTTCTTTAAAGAGTTTGTTAGGTCACCTAATCTGTTATAATATTACTATGATGTTAGATCTCGTTGATTACAGTTTTACCATTAGGATATACTTAGCATACATGTTAACACAAGGGTGAGTAATTGTCATTTAAAACAATAATTTATGTCGCTTTTAAGATGATGATCTCTTAACAAATTATTTAGAAAATCTAAATTCCTTTCAGTCATTCGTAAGAACGTTTGTTTATTTATGGTTTGAAAGCAGTTTTAAAGAATGTCGAAACATGGCTAATTAGTTTGTACGTATTTTCATGCAAAAACATTTAGTTTGAAAGTTATTTCTTAACCAGTTTTAGCTATAGATAATGTTTTTTGAATTTTAAAAATAATGCTCTACAGTATTCTATATTCTTAAACGTTTCATTTAAATAAAATTTTATGAAATCATAACGACCCTAATTGTTTCCTTTCAAACTAAATGTTTATGCCGTATATTTAAACAGGTCTAATGCACCAGAGCTAATCCGACAGGTAATTGACAGTAGCTTTAGAGTTACTTTGAATAGTTGAAAATAAATTTTTATTATTATTACATTTCTACATATTAAATTGTTTTCGCAGAATTACATGACGACCTATAGATAAATATCAAATAGGACTGATTTATTTTAAAATAAATTTATGAGAGAGAGATGAGAGCTGACAAATAATATATAAAAATGAAATGAGTTATGCAAACGATACCGTGAATTAATTTAATTCAAGCATGCGTAGGAGAAATGAGAGAGATAAGATATGCTAATGATACCGTGAATTAATTTAATTCGAGCATGCGTAGGAGAAATGATTAATTCGAGCATCCATATGAGAAATGATAAATGTAAATGACAGATGAGATATGCTAATGATACCGTGAATTAATTTAATTCGTGAATGCATATGAGAGATGATAAATGTTAATGAGATATGCTAATGATACCGTGAATTAATTTAATTCGAGCATCCATATGAGAAATGACAGATGAGATATGCTAATGATACCATCAATTAATCTAATTCGAGCATCCATATGAGAAATGATAAATGTAAATGACAGATGAGATATGCCAATGATACCGTGAATTAATTTAATTCGAGCATGCGTATGAGAAATGACAGATGAGATATGCTAATGATACCATCAATTAATCTAATTCGAGCGTCCATATGAGAAATGATAAATGTAAATGACAGATGAGATATGCCAATGATACCGTGAATTAATTTAATTCGAGCATCCATATGAGAAATGACAGTGATGAGATATGCTAATGATACCATCAATTAATCTAATTCGAGCATCCATATGAGAAATGATAAATGTAAATGACAGATGAGATATGCCAATGATACCGTGAATTAATTTAATTCGAGCATGCGTATGAGAAATGACAGATGAGATATGCTAATGATACCATCAATTAATCTAATTCGAGCGTCCATATGAGAAATGATAAATGTAAATGACAGATGAGATATGCCAATGATACCGTGAATTAATTTAATTCGAGCATGCGTATGAGAAATGACAGATGAGATATGCTAATGATACCATCAATTAATCTAATTCGAGCATCCATATGAGAAATGATAAATGTAAATGACAGATGAGATATGCCAATGATACCGTGAATTAATTTAATTCGAGCATGCGTATGAGAAATGACAGATGAGATATGCTAATGATACCATCAATTAATCTAATTCGAGCATCCATATGAGAAATGATAAATGTAAATGACAGATGAGATATGCCAATGATACCGTGAATTAATTTAATTTGAGCATCCATATGAGAAATGATAAATGTAAATGACAGATGAGATGTTTTGTTTATTTTGTATTATTTGAAAGCAGTTACGTTTAGAATTGAAATGTTTTTTAAATAAATTTCTTGATATTAATAATTTAGTTCTGAGTTATTTTTATTTTAATAAATAAATTTAATAATAATAATGTATCACGTTTAGATTTATACCTAAAATTAATAATAATAATGGATATCATATCTGATAATATGAAATTACTAACATGTATTATGTTATGAGTACGTAGTCGCTAGCCAACAATTTTTTTTTATAACCCGTTTACAGTCTTTTAATAGATTACCTCGTTGGTGTAGTGGATGCATTGGCTGACTACCATTCGAGCGGTCCCCGGTTCAAATCCTGTTGGCTCCATTGGTTTTTTATAAAAAATATATCGGGTTGCCTATCAACAGGCGCATAGAAATCTACTATACCGACTTCAGAGTGAATTGAAATCTTTCAGCGGGAAACATTGACAAGTTGGAAGTGACAAGTGAGAGCGAGAAAGAGAGGAATCTACTATACCGATCATATGACGTCACCGATAGATGGCATTAGTAGTACTAAAAATTTGAATCTAAGGGCGGGAAATCCTAGATGACAAATTGAAAATGACAGATACAAAATGGCAGATATGTTCGCGCATGCATATGAGAAATGATATATGTAAATGAGAGAGGAGATATGTAAATGATACCGTGAATTAATTTAATTAGATCAATTAATTTAATTAATTAGATCAATATAAAATCGTTATGATCCCCCGGATGACTGCATCAATCATAATGTGATATGTAGAGTTGACCTGTATTCGTGGTATACGCTGGTCCGCGTATGTTAATCAAAAGTAATATGTTAATAATAAAGAAAGGGAATGAAAATGATTCATAAACGTAGAAGCAGGGTGAGTATTAAGATATATTTACCCCTGACCTGATTTATAGCATTTAATTCAAGCCCCCTTTCATATTTTTCTCTTGTACGCTCCTGTATGAGAACGATAACCGTATATTAGCCCGTATGCTCGCGTGTATATATGGTTGCCTACCCGAGGTGAGGAGATGAGGGTCCAGAACCCGCTATCTCCCTCTACTAACTGTTAATTTTAAATTCCAAGAAATGTAACTAATAGATTGAAACATAATAATAGCGTTTGTGTTCAGTGAAATAATAATAACAAAACGGCACGTAGAATATTTATTACTGATTTATCTGTTAATACCTGCTACTATGCACATTTTAGAAAGCAAACAGTATTGTTTTTCTCCTTGAACTTCAAAATATGTGTCATGTACTATTGATTTCCTAATGATCTAGGACACCAAGGCTAATATGATGCTACTTTTTTGCTTCTTTTTTTAGTGTAAATGCATAGGATAAAATAATAAAAAATAGCATCATATTAGCCTTGCTATCCTAGATCATTATGAAATCAATAGTACATTTTTACTATTCAATTTGAAAACATTGGACTGAACTTCAATGTTTTTTTTCTCTCCAAACGTACAGAACGTGAAAAATGGTATATAGGAATTTTCTTTCTTTAATGATTATCTAAAGTCTGACTATTCTTTAATGGGGTTTTATTCATCTAGTACAAAATTATAACTTCCTCGCTATTTGATTCATCTGTCGATGTCATATTTTTCCAATATTTTGATTTATTATTATTTTATTAAACAGAACGCAACAATAGTAAACAAAACCAATGCACATAATCTCATTTAATAGGAAATAATAATGACAGTGTAAAGTTTGCTAAGTTGGCAATATGTCTACTTCAAAAGGAGATAAATATAAAACAAGCGCGAAATTTAAAATTTTACATGATACTTATAGTCACTACTTGCTTCAGTGGGACCGCACGGGATTATTTTAATTGGTGGTGGTCGATGGTACTTGTTGTAATGAGACTGCGGCCTTTTTTCTAGAAGTGATATAAATATTCCCATCGCCAGTTTACAAAACTTATAATAGTAATCGTTACCATTAATAAATTTATTTATATGAGGCTTGGCTTATATTTGTGGAGTTATAGTATACTGCTACTGTTAACTACTTTTATAAAGCCGAGTGCCTAGGAGATAATAACGTTTCTATACTATATGCATATAGTATTATAAAAGCTTTGAAAAACAATTTAGTAACAAATATTTCTTTATATATTTACGTTACTTTTAGTGTCTACATATTACCCTTATAAACCCTTTTTTAGTATAAATAATGGCTGTAATATGCGAGTTTTTTGTTCATAAACTTAATTATTTGTTGATTTAAATTTAAATATGTTATGGATAGTGTCTTATTATACGAGTACAGCAGTGTATTTAAACGAAAGGTTTCAAAAAGACTTTCCTCCATTCTTTTTATCTAAATTGTGTAAATTTATTGACGTTACATAACTTTCCTATATATTACCGCTTGCCTAAACAAAATTTCATGTATCACAGCACTTTCAGAAACGTTATGTTACTTAAGAATGATATATAGTGAACCAACAGTTCTGCAGTAACACCATATAGTGTTTCTTAATTTAAATAAATTACTATGGGTGAAATTACAGTTTCCAGTGATTATTTGTAGCCACACAGCCACCTACTATTACATACATCATCAATGGATTATGTTTTTCCGAAATGTTCTTAAAATAAACGAAAAACTCCACCAAGTAAGTCAAATTAGTAGCAAAAGTACCTAAAGTAGTAATTTGACTCATATGTCAAAAATTGTTACTTAGAAAATGGTATTATGATTGTAGCAGTAACGTACCCGAAAGTACTTAAACTTTTTAGAACTTTAAAGTAGTACTGGGAGTTCCTGCCACGTGTCTGAAACCATTGCTTAATTTTTAAAGTAACGGAACCTTACAGTAGTATTGAAAGTAAAATTTACGTTTTTGCTACCCAGGAGAATCACTTGAAAGTGATTTTTACTACTTGTTTTGCAAGAGAATTACTACAAAGTTCCAGTTACTATTAAGAAATTTCAATGAAGTGCCAGTAACTTTTGTAGAGGCATATCTGCTGTAGGTTAGTTGTGTTTTTGCACTGATGGTAGTGTTGTAAATTTTTAATGAAAATGTCAAGGGCAAATGTAACAATCAAAAGGAAGAATTCTGGACATAAATAAGGCCACATTTTACATAAAATTAAAGTAGTAGTTAGGTGAAAGCAGTGGAAATAAAATCAAGTGCTTTCAATTAGGCAATTCAACGACTTGTCAAATGTTGTCTTTGTAGCACCGACGGGAATGTTTGCCCACAGCGACCATCTTGGTTTGGCAATTCAGAGATCTGTCATATGAGATGCAATATGGCAACTATGGCCCAACTATAACCTAAAAGTGCTTTTGTTAGGTGATTTTTTATGCCTTTTATGATTCCCTCTAAATTGTTGTTTTGTTCCAAATTGTTTTTGTAAAAGTACATAGTTACATACAATCTAAAGTATAATGCCAGTGACTTGCATTGTAGTTGGTTGGTTGGTAAATAGTAACAGTCCAACTTCCACAACAAAATTGTGTTTTTCTTGTACCGACGGGAATGTTAAGTTTATGGAATGTTTGCCCAAAGCGGCCATGTTGATTTGGACTGCATAATACAAAATCCAAAATCGGTGTATAAACGTAAACGTTTTTAAAGTTCCAATGGGAACTTTGCAATGACGTTATTTTATCAGTCACTTGAAAGTTTCAGATTTTTATAACTTATTTTGTACTGCGTGGTAACAACGTTGAAGTAGAATTTGTTTAGTTCCTGTTACTGGTAATTAAGTGACACAAACTTAGAAACGCATTTTACAGTGAATACTACCTTTCTGTGTTCTGCTGCCAAAAAACTTTTCCTTGACAGGAACGGGACGCGGACGCCTGGTGACTCTACTCTCTACTGACATCTTAACCACATAGTGTGACATAGACAAAGCGCTTTTGGTGATAGATCTTTTTAATATTATATCTAGATTCCTCGTATCCTTTTCAGGTATACAAATCGCTTATTTTCAACTATGGATGTAACCAAATTGTATAAATAATAACGATTAAACAGAATATTTTATAAATTTTCTGCAAAAAGTCGATTTCGTTTGGTACAAGATTCACATGATACAAAATTTCTGAATTGGAATTCGGATTCATCGGGTGCTAATTAGCTAGGATCACCTATTTTATTTCAAGAAAAACAGAAAAGTTTAAATTTGTTGCTCAGTATTATCTGAAATGGGACGTAATATACGCTTAAGAGGACATTTTGTAGTCAATTTGTGGACCCTTTTTTCAAAGCATTTTTCTAGAAAACTAATACGGATTGCGATACAAAATTTTGTCCGCTTGTCAATAAATGGTCAGTCTACATGCTATGCATGTTCAATTTCAATTTTTTCCACTTGCAACAGCAAAAAAAATCCAAAAGTTAGCCTAGTTTCATCACACTATAATATTGTATAGCGGGCTAATTCTAAGAGTATTTTCTAAATGACAAACAATTATATATACACATACTATATCTTAAATCTGTACTGAATCTTGACTTGTCTCAAACTTCTTAAAAGTCCCGTCTACAAGGCGCCGAAATACTACAAACAAGCATTCGCATTTTTTCCTTGTAATTATTTACATTCAAGTTATATCTGGCGTCCTTTTTAATCAAATCATAAAATTGTTTTCACTATCATACAACTAAATTGAAATTTCCGGTTAATTTTTTAGTCATAAAAAAATTATTTGCTCGCATAATTATCTAATTTAGCAAGGCCGAAAAATTGGAACGTTGTGCATAAAAATACATGAGTGCACTTCATCAAGCCGTAAATATTTTGACACTGACCTGAACAATTCGGGACTTTTTAATAAATTTTTTGTCATAGATTCATAACAAGCCGGATTAAAAATAACGGTGTCCTACTACTACGTAGATTGTTTTTTTGCCATTGAAAGCATTGACGTACTACCAGTACTCCAAATAATGAATTTGTTATTAAGCTTTTCCTGCCAAAATTCTAAGAATAAATTTATCTAAATACATTATTAGAAGTTAAAAAGAACAAAGAGTCACGAGTGATTTATAACACGAGAAGAGCAACTGTTGATAATGAATTTGACAGTGACCTTAACTAGTTTTTAGGTACCTTCAATAAATTATTTATGAGTTTTATTCAATTGATTCCCTATTAATAGATACATTTTCCATCCTACGCATTAGTACTATTTAGAAAAACTTAGATAAGAGGTGGTTTTATGGTTAGTTTTTGCATTCCAACAAGACACCCATCTTCAAACTTTTTTACAAATGGTGTTTGTAAGAGCGCTCCTACGAGGAAATACCATTGAAAATGGAACAAACGTAATAATATGAAAAAACGAAGTATTTAAACACGACGACGTTCTCCCGACCTTGGATTAATGTGTATGTTTTCATTTTATGCTGTTGTTAAAAAATTCCTGCTTATCTTAACAATAGAAGGGTTTGTTAAGAGTCCAAGGCGAATATATCGATAATTTTATATATTTACTGCTAATATTAGCATTTTTTTCTATATTTAAGGTCACTCACTCCTTCATGTTTTGAAGATAATCAGAAAAGTACAGTCGTTTAAAAATTGTTTTTTTTTTGTTATTCAAATTTTGAAATTCTGAATAGCACTGACAATATTTAAAAAAAAAACTCCATTCCATAGTTCTAGAAAAATAATGGCTTAAGGTTTTCGCACCTAAAGAGAAAAGCTCCACTTTGTACGGTAATTCAATTTTGTTAAAACATGGGAAGAAAAGTGGTTTTTCAGTTTTTCATATTTTACGTAATGTAATTCCTATTGTAGCTAATAATGCTGTCGTGTTTATAAAAGAAAAACCGCTGAAAACTTGAAAATGGTTTAGCCTTGATAAAAAACTAGTAATCATGAGGAACTTTCCTTGAAGAAAATATAGAATTGGTATACGATAGTATATAACATAAGACAAGGATTCTGGAGATTCTTTATTTTAGAGAGGATTGCATCTTTCGAACTAACTTGAAAAGACTGCCTTGGCAACTTTTATGAACTATTTTAGAAAAGTAGAATCGCACTCGCGAGCGGACTAGGTATCCTCCCTTTCTATGTTGTAAGTAAATTGTAGGTGGTAACACAATTTGTAGAACGACTTTTCTAATTTTAAACTTTGTTTCAGTGTTGAAGATAAAATTTTTAACAATATTTAGGGCAGTTTCTAAAGAAAAGCTAAAAACCGTTTGTTAAAAACGTATCACGTGCAACATCGTATACATTATTAATAAGAAGAAATATTCAAAATAATATAATCAGTGTTGAATTAGGAACCTATTATTTAGTATCTACTACCTTGAGTCGGTCTTATTAAAAATGACCCCTGAGTGTAGTTCTATTCAACATTGTGCAACGTCATTGCCGCATATTCTATTACACAGCTTTAAATGCACCGTAAGTTCAACCTTCAAAACTGAAGAAGCATGTAAACGATTACCAACATTGAATACAATTTTAGCCCTTATTTCTAAGACTATGCGATAAATGTTACAATGAATGACAACACTTTCAAGCAGGTAAATCAGATGGCCTAGTGGACAGCAGTTCACAAATTTTATTTTTAAACCAGTCACTTTTATTAACAATAACCACGTTGGATTTTAATTTTTATTTTCAAAATGTATATTTATTAGATTTATTCATAAATATTATTAACAAATCCTTTGGGTCATTGTTTAAACAAGTGTTTTTTATCCATTGTAACCTTACCGCGTAGTGAAAATAAGGGCTAAAATCGTATTCAATGTTGATTGCTCCTTTCAGTAAATCTGTGTAACAGAGAATGATGCACTGACGTTCCATCTATGTTACACAATATTAAGATGGAACTATACTAAGGGATCATTTTCAATAGTAGTATAGCACAGTATAGCAGCAGGTGCGTACTAAAGATAAATATCTGATTGTAGTTCCAGATAGATTTATGCTAATAATTTAAGTACAGTAGGTTAGATACACTATTAGATATTGTGTTTGCGATATATCATCGACAGAGCCGTGAAAGATCAGTAAATAAGGAAATGTGCCCAAATAAATTATACTTCTACGCCTAATTGACATTTATATACAAAATGTTTAATTTTTTTATACGCTCTTTAACACATATTTAAATTTTGTTTATTGTTTTCAGCCTTACTTTGTGGAACTCCATAATCATGAAATAAATAAAGATTAGTAAAAGTTTCACAGTTTTATTAAAATATAACCTGACAATATTGTTTCGACAGCTATGCTGTCATTATCAAAGGTAATATAATTATAAACAAACACGTCGCTATATTTAAATAATTGCAGATAGTTTATGCAATATAAAATCATTAAGTGTCCAGTAACACAGAAAGCTTTGACTTGCATTGCAGCTGCGGCCACTAAAAAATACAGCGGCGTAACATATTGTTATATGAGGTAGAAACAAGCATTTCATTAAAAAAAAAAAAGGTGAGGACCACCGCAGAATTCTGAAAAATATTTAAAAAAAAAGTGCTTATAATAATTAAAATAGTAAAAAACCCAAATAGTTCTATTTTATTATTATCCATATCTTTAATTTAATTCGCTAAAAGATGTTGTACGTCTATGATTTAAAGGGCTTAAACTCTTCATCATGCCCACATTAGAATATCATAAGAATTGTAGAGGTGTCAGTTGCTTTCTCTAAGGTAATTGGACTTTATGCTGCTATTAATTTCTATCTACCAATTTTTTTCGAAATATGGACTTGCTAGTTGAAGGTGTCGACAAACTGTTAAAATTTATGTAATTTGACGATACTAATATTGAAGATCTTGCTTGAGCGAGGCGGAAGAGTAGGCACTTGCCACCAGCGCCAACTTGGATAGCCGACAAATTCATCATAATTCAGTATTCATCAAAGAGCAATTTTGAAATGAACAAAATTTTAATTTTCCTGGAGAAGGCAATTCCAGAACGTATGGCGTAAAAATCTGGACTACTGATACAATAGACTGCAGAAGTCGTTTATAACGACGTTGTCAAGCGGTTTAATGGTATAAGGAGCTATTCGCGACAGTCCCATTACATTCTCACAATTATGCTTGTAAACCTCCTTCAGCTATTACGTGCCATAAATATGTTCTCAACCACAACCTCACAACCGCTGACCCTTCATAAATGTCCACCATTGTTTCTAGAAGAAAATATTTATAATGCGAGTTGAATACTGAGAGAAGAAGACTCGTTCGCAGATGTTTTGTGGCTTCTTAGAAAAATGCTACGGGGATTTCTCTAAGCCTCGAAACTGGTGAAGGTTTAGAACTGTTGATTCGAACTGTTTTTACACAAAGAACGCTTGTTTACATATTTGTTACGATAAGGTGTTTCATAATTTTGAGGTGTACACATTGTCATGATATTTTTTCATACGAATTAAGGAATTCACTCACTCTATAGTTTTAAGTAAGCTTATGTATGAAACTTCAAAGCGACACGTTAGATTGGTTGTATAACCTCAATTTCAAAATTATAATTTTGAGAAATTTGTCTTTTATGAAGCTAGATATGGTTAATTATAATTAATCATCATAACATGCACACTAGTCGATTATCTTGTTTTCATGTTAACGAGATTACCCTTTTGCTTACGTTTTTTCTATTTTAAAATTTTACAACTATTAGTTAAATAATTTTGGTGGTGGATTGTAAAGCTGCTTCATTACCACATAATTGTAACTATTTTAAATGTAGGGGCTGCCTTTTATTAATGATATCAGTTAAACAACATATAATTACGTTGCGATTGGATTGTATTTTGAAATACTGTAATGTCTGACATTATGCAAATAATGTTTGTTAGCCTACAATGTTTAAATTTATGAAGACATGAAGCCGTGAAAAGGTATTTTTATGTAAATAAGTTAATAAATAGTTGTTTGAAAATTCAGTTCTAGCGACATTCAATGGAGCCCTTGTTGTGTTATGAAAACATAAGTGTTATATACCATTAGTTTGGGAATTTCTTTATCTATAAGTTTATCTAATTAGGTTTTGTGTTAATTAAAATTTCTAAACAATAATTTAGTTATGTTAAATTGATTTGTCAGAGTTTCTTTTATTTCATGCAAAAAATATGCACATCTGTTGTAAAGCACAAAATAAATTTAAGTTTTAAGTTAAAAAAATGTAAACAAAGTAAATGACAAAATTTTGAGGTTATTATGTTTGTGAAACGTCAAAGTGTTTAAAGTTTTAAGAAAGTTTGGTAAGTTTTTTATGACTGGATTTTATAAATGGATGTAGACTCTAATTATAAAAATTAATTTACTTGCCACTATTACACAAATAAATTGATATAGAATACCATTTAGTAAATCCCCTTGTATGAAATATTTGAAAAAGAGGTCAATGATATACTTTCTTGATTTCATTGTAGAGACGTATGGAAGCAGAGAGCGGATATTTGGGAATTTATATCATACAGTTGGCAAGCTGGTGGCGGCAAATATTTAAATAAAAAATAAGATTTAAATATATATAAACGTGAGTTTTTTTTTACAGTAATTAGTTTTGTTTGTAGTAAGTAAGAAAAATGATGATGCTAAAAGTATTAATCCCCAAACAAAATATATTAAACTATTTTGGGATTAATATAAAGAAGATCTTGGCATCTGGTTTAGATTTTCTTTTTGTTTTGCTATTTTTTGACGATTTTGTCTACCGGTAATGGTATCAGAGCCTTAACGGAAATATCTGCCCCTTCTCCCACGCAGAGATTTAAACAGGGGGATTGTTATAACAATGTATGTATGTATTATAGGGATGCATGGTCATTGATTGGCGAGATCCTCAAACCTTCAGGCCCGTTCCGCGCTGCGGGGTCTGTGGGGGTAATTGTTACGGCCCTGGATGGTGGTTGTACCTGTATAATTGTGCGTTAGCACTTAATTATTTATTTTTCTGTTGCTTATAATTTTACATTTATTTGCTAGTCGTGGTGGGTCGTAACAAAGAAGCGTGTATACCTAACCGACGTCAACAACTTAATAAAACTACAACACAGAGACTTTGAAAACCGAAATCAATTTGAAAATAATATGTGGCTATTTTCCAGACAATTAAAGATCCAGTCTTACAAACGCTTACGTTTAAAAGGTTTTGAAATGAATGGTTCGCAAAGAGAATTTTGTTTTGAGAATTCTATTTAATAGCCGAGTTCGATGACACAAATGTCATCGAACTGAATCGAAATGTTATCAAAGATAAGATGTAAAGAATATGATTTCTATGAGTTAGTTTTGCGAGAATATTGCTGTAGTTTTGAGATTTTTTCTGAGATCTCTCTTTGTTTCTATAGTAAATCAGAGTAGCTTAACAAATGTAGCTTTCCCAGAATTTAGAACAGCGCCAAGGATAGACATAACTATTATCTTAAATTATAGAGAAATTTTTAGTGTCGTAGAACTAGGAAGTCCTATAGTGTCCTAGAATCGGAATTAGGAAGTCTCGTTGTCTTCAGTACCAAACATATTCTGCTATTCTTTGGCACAACGTATTATTCGCTGGCTCCTATAATTTTGATTTTTTGTCACTCTTCTCAAAGAGGTGAAGAAAACTTTATTCTTCACAAGGAACTGATTCAACGGGTATCCATTTATAGAAACATGTTTTTAAAAACCTCTACATGATGAATGACCCTATTTTGTAAAAATAAAATTAATCAGAACTTAATCTTGGTAATTGCTAATTCTTCTATTGAAGATAAACCTACATCTAGAGATTGTATAGGTTCTTGGTCAGAGAAATATAATTTGATGAAATCATGCACTGGGTTAACATCAGAGACTGGAACCTTCTACAAATATAGGTTCCGGTTCCAGTTCCGGTTCTTGAAAATTTGAAATAAAGGTTTCGGTTCCGATTCCAATTTTAATTTTCTAAACATTAAGGTTCCGGTTCCGGTTCCAGGATTTTTTAGGTTCCATAAGGGTTCCGGAAGCAAAAGTAATGACGTCACATTTTATGTTGGTATATAGCTCCAAATATCTTCAAACAAATATGACCTTGATAACTGACAGTCGATGCATGTTAGGTTAAAGTATTGTTTATAATATAAGTGATAATTGATAAATATATTTGCTCTTCGGTATTTCAACTCTTTTTACTCGGAAAACTCTAGTGCTATAGTTACAATTATTTACAACAATGGATACCATAGACACTGAGCTCTTGGAGTAGACAGATGTGAAGTACCGAACGTGATTAATATTGTAGATCCTTTTCAAGATGAAATTTGTTTGGAAATATTCAGGACTACCAATATAAAATGTGACGTAACACTTTTCTAGTCAATTCACACACTACTATTGCTCAATTAGTAGTGGAAGTGGATCTAGTATCAACATCAACTTAGTAAGAAATGGTTATGGTAGCGCTGTTGCGAGTGTACTATTTTTGTTGTACTATTTTTTTTATTTACCAGTAGAACCGAAATGTGAAACCGAAAACTCCGGTTCCTTCGAAAATTTATAACGGTTCGGGTTCTCATCTTAACATTAACATGGATTTTAGTAAGGGTTCCGACTCCGGTTTCTGTTCCATAAAAGTAATCGGTTCCGGTTCCGGTTTTTTGGGTTCCTGTTGCAGTCCCTGGTTAACATACAAAGATTTTACAAGTCTAGTAAGAAATTTAAAATAAAAAGGCCAAGTCGATGTTATTGCCAAAGTAAGTTTGTCTTGATATAAATCAAGACCAGGTTTTAGTCAAAATCAAGAATGTTTAATGAATCTGTGTAGATACTGATTTTGTCAGAGTCAGATGAACAAAAAGCATCGACAACTAAAAAGCCAGTTAAGAAAATATTCCATATTTGAATGTAAATTGGTAGCCTTTTAAGCTCTACCTACTTGAGGGTTGCTGCCAATCCCCCTTTGGATTTGTTGCCACTTTTTTATTTAACATACGATAAATTATGAACCTCATTAATTAACTGCGACAATTAACCTACACAATAAAAATGGTACAAATTTTTAAAAATGTACAGTTACACTTTCTGAAAACAAGCAATCTCATTGTGATGAACTGATGATGATGCTTTTAGATGTATAGTACCTACATATCTAAGAGTTAACCCTGAAAATTCATTTAAATTGATTGCTATTGAACGTTGACCTATTATTTCCTGATTTTTTTAATGGATTTTTTTAAGATTTTTCATTGGCCTCCAAATGTGTCATTTGTTATTGCATTTTAAAATAAAATTATCTTCAATAGAGGAGATAGCTAGATGAAACTGCCTGCAAACTTTTCATTTTATGGTTTATTTGACCCTTTCCGGAAATAGAGAAGTACACAAGTATAAATGATAATGTCAGGGTTATTTTATTCTTGGAAATATGTTATTTATTTATTTAGTTTATTACTTTCTGATAAATCATCGTACTATAATCAATTTTTTTCTATAATTATTATAAGTATCTAAGTGCACTATAAATGCATTTATAGTGCAGTAATCCATGACTTGAAGCTAGCGAATTACACCACAATTATCTCAAAATTACAAATTGTAAAATCACTGTTGAAATTACAAATTATATCCCGAAAATCTTTCAAATTAGTCATTTGAAGCTTCCGAAATTTGAGTTTTTGCAATTTCCAATTACAAATTCCGTTTCTGAAAAAAGACTGAAATTGTAGAATACAGAACATTTGTAAATGTTCTGCTTTCTAAATCTGAAATCTTGATTACAAAAAAAAATATATTTTACGCGCTGTAAAAATTGTTTCATTTTCAATTGTTACACCCATTACTTAATAAAACTATGACTTAATGTGACAAGTTAGTAAACTCTTATGTGAATATCCCTATTATCCTTATTATCATATCATTTATTATATATAATGTTAAATTAAACACTTTTTTTGCTAGAGGTGGTAATTCCACGAGTGAGAAACCCTGTGACGATATAGCTCATAAAACGATGTTAGATTTGTATGCGGAAACAGTTTAAAATTACTTGCAACTAAAGTGTGGCCGCGTTAGCTATTCGGAAAGCGTAAAAAAGCAAATGCAACGCTATTGATAATTAACATATTAGGCGAGCCCCTTAATGACACTAATGACGTTCACTTAAGCGCGTAAATGCGAATAAACGTCCAGTAGTAACGTTCATGTCACACAGAATTTAATTGCAAATTAAAGGTTACGTTGCAGTAAGTAACAAAACTTTTAAGTTTAAAGATATAGTTAAAAGATTTTCTAGTGGGAGGAATTGCCCAGGTTACCGCAGAAAATCGGCAAAAGGCGTCGAGTAGACTCCACAAATAGAACAACAAATGTGAGATCTGGATCACAAAGTCGATGTTTCAGTGGAAAAAAATTGAATACCGTGAACAGTCAGTCGGATTCAGACGCGGATTATACATCAGACGGTTCTGAAAGTGATTGATAGTAAGTTGAAATACTTTGAAATTTGAATTATGTATTATTCTTTCTAAATGAAACTATAATTGTTTTACAGTGGGCGTCTACGCCGTAAAAAATGTCCTGTTTAAGACAAACACCTCTTTAATTGTGGTGTTAAACATCTTCATCGTCGTTTTGAATTTCGCGCACTAGAATGCATCATTATATGAACGTCTCAAGTAGCACATGATATTGGTTAAAGATTGTTTTCATATTGATCCCATATTGATTCGGTTCCATTGTTGTTACAATACCTTTTGGGATTATTGTTTTGGAAATGTTGTTAAATTATACAAAATAATCAGAGTCCTTTAACAATGACACTTGTTATTAATTTGGTATAATTTTCTTGTGTTATAATACACATGAGTTCAAAATTCCAAAGGCACCTTTGATGGAGTTACTTTTTGCTCTTACTATAGAAAATACAATAGCAGTATAGTGAATAAATAGAATATATACTTGTTTAATTATACATTTAAGTAGCACTTATTTATTTTGACCTACAATATTGGCATTAGTTATTGCTGCAATATTATTATATGTGATTGGGCTAAAATTGGCATATGTTGTTGGGCGAATATTGGCATATGTTGTTGGACAAACATCGGAGTATGTTGTTGGGCAAATATTGGCATATATTGTTGGACAATATTGCAAAATATTTACACTTTCCATTGGTCCAATATGGAGTAATCCGTTTGGCCCAATATATGTATTGGCTTAATATTGGAACTACGTTGGTATGCTACTTGGGGTAGCTTTGGCGATCACCTTATCAATGTTCGTTTACGCTTTCCGAATAGCTAACGCGACCGAAGTTTAGTTGGAAACCAATAAACAAGCCCAGTAGTCTTTTAAAGCCTCTGAAATCACTACTGCGCTTGCTCACATTTAACGGCGGTTGCGTTTTAGTTCTCAAATAATTTTGAATCTAGACAATAGGTTTGTTTGTTACAGGGGGGCCATGAATTCATATCATATCGACGCTGCGCTGTGTCAGCTTTAACTATTTTATCGCTTTGGCTTGGAGATTTGTTGTTTTCGTGTATTAATGTTAGATTTGTGAGGGATGGTAGCTATGCCATTTTTTCATTTAAACACTAATTAAAATATGTATGAAAGAATTGTACGCACACTATAGTGGTACTGAGAATGCTTAAAGGAGGAGAGCTCAAAATTGAATTGTGCGTGGAGTCTCTGAAGTGCTAAATCGGTCACTGAGTTTAGTATACATACGAAATTAATCAGAACTTCCTATCAATGGAAAAAAAAATGATCTTCGTCTATGTAACTAATAAAATTTTTGTCTGAGATAGATGTTTTTCAAATACTAAAAAAATGTGACACACATAATTAAAAGGTCTTTCAAATAACTTGTTACTCGACACGTTGTGCTATTTGGAATTATTGTGTCGTTGGGTGTCGTACCGCCTATGTAGTGTTGTGTCATATAGTAGTATAGAAATACTTCCAATTAGAGCTGAAATACCCTGATTGTGCAGCTCAGAACATACATTTCTCTAAAAAACAGAATACTCTTAGGCTATTTTGATAAAATCAAAATTATAAGTCTGACCTGCTCAGATAGTTTTGTCTCCAGGCCCTGGAGTATTACTTGATGATCTGATTAAACGTAAACGTTCTTATCATCGACAAAGGAAATACGTAAATAATATAGCTACGTAAGTGCTGGAGGTTGAAAAAGTATCTAGAGATGAAAACCTAGATCTCTCAATCAATATCCTGAAATGTCAAAGCATTATTATTAATTTTAGGCATAATTCGAAAACGAGATTTCAGTTCAACGCCCGATTTTTAAACTTAATTTTAAATAGCAACCGTCATAGGCTTTTAAAGGTTTAGGAATTTAGCCAAGGGCTAAGCCAAATGGTCGTCCGGCACTCATCATAGATTGTTCGGTAAATGAAGCTGGTTTTCTGGAATTGGTGATGGCCATGGTGGCGAGCAACCAGCTTGTCGAAGATAAGTGGCATTAAATGAGGTTTGTGGTGTGACCATGCTGTATATTTACGTGACAATACTAGCAGTAATATGCGGTGGAATGGTTGGGGATTTTTGAAAATGAAGATGACGCATTTAGTTGCAGTTAAGTAAATCTCTCTCTCCCGATGTCCCTATTTATCCCCTTTTCCCTCTGTTTCTCTTTCGCTTTCCATTGTCTACTTCCCTTATTCCTCCCGTTATGGAAACTGAGCTGTCCTTCCTAGACACTTTTTCACTTGACTGTCCGTAAAGTATACATTGCATTTTCTCCTAAAGTATTCCCATTCTTAAGCGTCTTCTTTTATCACTTTGCCAAGGTTTCATCAATGCAAATCTTAAAAAGTATCGAGGGCAGAGGTTTTCCATTTTGACCATAATTGTTGTGTTTAATACTATGTACGGTAACTTATAACACAGCAGCTAACGACAGTCTATGGTTCATATGGGTTTGGATTTGTCGAATCAATACATACTAACTACAGTTCTGTCTTTAGTCTGTTACTTTTCTATAATCTGGATCTGAGTAAGTGTGACGATATTATCCATATACAATCTTTGATGACCATACCTATATAGTTATATGCAAGTAGAACTGAAAGATTCTTTTCTGCATTACGCAGACTAAAAAGATAGTTGCCAAAAAGCATTGCTAAAGAATTAGACATAGAGTAAATTGCAAATATCTTCATCGAAAGAAGTGTTGCTCTAAGAAACATCTTTCTTCTAAATAAGAGCATATTATTTTATAATTCAAATATTTTCTGTTAACTAGTAGTACTAGGGAAACCCTGTCAAAACATGACGATCAAAAGGCTAATTTATTGAATGATTTCCTTATATACAATGTTCGTTGTGTGATTACAATCCTTCGGGTTTCCAAGCGTGATTATTTAATATTAATATTTATTAAATAAACGCAATCGAACAAAAACAGTTGAAAATACTAAGCTTATCATTCGCAGACGAACTTTTAATCGCGTTATTTAACAAACACTCCCGACTTACCATCCCTTCCTCCCTTAGTTACCCCCGTCCCGAGATAAAAAGGAGTATCCTTTTTTCTCTTCCACAGAATTACCTTCCCTCTCCCGGCTTACGCTCCCTCCGACTTATCTCCCTCTGTGACTTACCACTTCCGACTAACTCCCCCTCGAGCTCCTCCCACGACTTGTCCACCCATTCTTACCATAAAATTCTATATTAAATTCATATATCATATGCTTAATATATCAGCTTTTTAAACATTGAGTGATTATTTAATATTAATATTTATTAAATAAACGCAATCGAACAAAAACAGTTGAAAACACTAAGCGTACCATTCTCAGACGAACTCTTGAAAGCGTTATTTAACTTTTACCCCCAACTTACTCTCCCTTCTTCTCGAATAAAAATAAAAAAGTAGTCTTGACTAATCTGCACAGTCAAAACTTTAATGTAAAAACGAATACAGCAAATCGGTCTTGTAGATCTCGTAGACGAAGTGGAACAAAAACGAGTGGTGTTTTAAGTATATAGATTAGTAAATAATAGTGACCTATACAATAAAGTTCAATATGACTGGTGTATTCACTATCGAAGGGCATATGATTTTCGTAATCTAAAGCAGTGTTAATGGAACACGATAAGTTTGATCGCCAATAACGAAAGCTTTATAATAGTCGCCCTAGTCATTTACAACTTTTGCAACAATTTGCAATAAATGAAACAGCTATAAATAAGCAATTGCCATCAGCATATCACCTAATATATGTATAATTTGTCTGCTTTCCATGGTTTTCAACTACGCGAGTTTGTTGCTACTTTTATAATCGTGAATAAAGTTCTAAAAGTTAATAACGCTGGGGACTGAGAGGGCGCTGCAAGTGGATAGTCGTTGTCTTGCGTATCCAAATAAATGTTTTAGATTTATTTATTTAAAAATATTAAACTTAAAGAAATACAGCTATTAAATAGTGTTGGCTAATATACACAGCGAAAGCTTCAATATAAAAGAATCACGTAAATCAGCTCAGTAGAACTTTCAAACGAACTGGAACAAAAATGAGCCTTGTGTTTTAAATATATAAGAAAAATCATCTAAATGAGTACAACCTACCTTTAAAATAACTGTGGCGTACTCGAGTACCGACATGATACCATAAGTCAGTTAGCCGGAGCAGAGTGATAATCCACTGTCGCCCTAGCTTCGATTCAAGCTGGTAGATTTTTAAAATTTATTATTTTTACAAAACACATTTTAAAATGCAACCATTTTCTTTGAAAATGTTTGTATAATTTTAATAAATTGCACAGTTTTGTGTTTTGTTTATTTTTCAGATGACTGACAGCTTTACTAAATGTTTTGACCTGCTTAATTTGATAATATAAGTGCTTAAGTTATATAGTAATTAAATCACGAGTGCGATGCACGCCATTTTCCTAGGAGCATGATATCACAAAATTTAATAGTTTTCGTTAATTAAATACCTATTTAGATTGCCAATGCAAAAAAGATCACCATTTTTATTTAACCTATTTTTTACAATTATAATTGATTAAAATTATGTGCTAACTAAATATGAAGAGAAAAATTGCCTTTTTAAATTTTGTTTTGTAAAAATATATAAAAAGGAGAAGTTATGTGCCAACCGGAATCGAACATGGGAGGACAGCGACTTGGGACTATTATCACCCCGCTCCGGTTAACTGAACCATGGATTCATTTCGGCTCTTGGCCCTAAAAAAAGACTAGATGATTTTTTCATTTTCGGGATATGAATATTGTTTAAACTAATAAACAAAATGATATACAAAAATAATAATTTTATTTACGTGAAGAGATCTTACAAACGATTGTTTAAAAGCACAAGTTAATCTCTAAATTTGATTTGAGTATTTGATTACGAGTTACGAGGCCCGATACTGCAAATGCGAAAAAAGGTGGAAGGATTATGTATATATGTAAGTTGTATTGTTATTGTAGATATATAGAACACTAATGGATTTTAAGGTCTGTGGTTTATCACAAGACTATGTTTAAAACGGTCTGCCCTAACCACACATACATAGCACCGTAGTACGAGTGCATTGCACGAGTAGTACCTGGCCACCGTGATGAAATACATGTGTGGTTAGAAGAAACCGTTTTAAACATACCTTGATATAACTATAAAAGTTTAATTAATAATAAAATCTTGACAATACCCACCAAATTATGTTAATCAAAAATTTTACAGAATAATAACAATTTATTATAAAAACAACATTACACTAAATTATTATTAATCAAGATAATATACGTTATTATATGGAAAAATATATTTAACCAGCTAAATTGGATAAATCTTCAAGGTCAAATGTGAATGAATTACAATATCAGTATTAAGTAGTTATTTTTTTAATTTGAAAAGCATTTCCTGAATCTCTAATAAGTAATAACAATGTTATAATCTGCAATGTTTATGTATATATTTTACCAATGTCACTAGACTTAAAACATCGAACGTGTTATATACAAGCAATTATTACTTTTTTACTTCCTATAAAAATATTTACTTAAGATTATGATTATATAACTGGGTCATGGAAACTGTTAAAAGGTCCTTTGGAATACACAACAAAGCGGTAAGTATAAATCGTTGCCAATTTATAATAGACTTGTAATTTTGTATACAAGCGCGACCTCTAGGATGCACTTGAGTTCACAATCCATAGAGCATGTAGGTAATCCGAAAACCGGGTCACGAATGCGCAGGTCAAGGTAAAACTATCCTCCAATATTCGGGTCGCCCCATTCAAGGTTTTTTACAGCTGCCGAACTATTTTCCTTTTTTCCTACTTCATTCTGACCGACAAATCCGAATCGCATAACCATAAACTCGTACAAAGAAAAAAATAAAAACTTATTTTTTATTGGACGTCCTTTTAGTGCAAAACCTAATAACCCCAATAAAGTACCTTTAGAAGAAGGAGTTTGTGTTGTATCTGTATATATTTTGTATGTGTGTTTGTGTGTATTATTAAAGATCTGGACCGCTTTGCGTGGATGAGAATGAAGTGAGACTGAAAGAGAAAGTAAGAGAAAGAATGTGACCCACAAACACACTTCGATGGGTCTTCGGTAAAAGTGAAAGCCTTTGTATGTTATATTTTATTGTCAGCCAGGTACGAAAGTGTTTGTACTTAGTCGGTTAAAATGTGAAAATGGGATTAAAAATTAGCTGCCCGAGTAGTACGGGTTGGTGTCACGATATCTTTAGGTTTTTAGAAAACACGCGTTAAAGTAAACGAGCGTCATTGACCCAGTAATGGGTGAAAAGCATTTCGAATTACTGCAGCATCACTGAAAATTGAATTTAATATGCCACTTTTCTGCTTGTACGCTAATTTAGGTCTCACTACGCGTTTGTTTATTGTTGTGGAAGAAGAGATAAGCTCCTCTGCAGTCTGAACGTTCACCTGTGCAGTAGCGGCTCGTGACAAAATTTATTGAGTGTTTAACGACCACTTAACATTCAGCTTGTTAAAATTCAGACACCTGTTTTTTGATCATTTTGATATAACACAGGCTTCTCTATGAATAAATTTATATAGGAGCATTACGTACTAACTTTCTAGCCATAGATAGTTACAAATTGGACTTCTGCTTCGTGTTTTAGATACACTCGAGGACAAAAAACGCACCACTTAAAAACGCACCAAAAATACCAAGATTTCAAACCGTCATAACTCGGCGGATTTTGGACGAAAATGGATGAACCTTTGAGTGCTAAAAAGTGTCTAGTTTAAGGGCGTGCGAGCGAATATTACGTAAAGGTCTTTCCGCCCCCCCGCGACCGACCGCAGAAAAAAAAAGATTTTTATTAAAAAAATGTCAAACTTTAACATCTTGTACGGTGTACCAAAAAAATCGTGGACCCTATCGACCGCAAAGGCAATAAAGTTCAGTTATTTTTCTGTAAATTCTTCAAAATTTCGAGTGCCTACGATTTTTTGGCGCAAAGTAATGAATTTTTGAAAGGAGAAGGGTCGATTGGATGAAAACATCAGAAAACATTTTTTTTAATGTCTACTAACAATAATAAGTCGATTTTACCCTAAACGGACGATCCCCCACCCCCTAGCCTCCCTCAATCCTGAATATGCCATCACTTGCTAACAGCGTTCTTGGGGAGATATATCGCTTTCAAACTTATACTAACTCCCTTTTAACTGTATCCGCTCTCATTTATCATTTTTCCCCTTTTTACCCCTCCGCTCCTAGAGGGGCGGAGATGGTGGTTTTACTATGTATTCGTCTGCGGGAAATATAAATGCAAAATATCCAAGTTTGCTCACCAGACTTGACCAGAGTATCTGGGGTTTTTGGGGTCGCTGATTCCGAACCCGAAGTCCGTTAACCTGTATCACATCAAGTTTAAGGTCATTTGAAGGTCAAATTGAAAAAAGATGGCAAAGAAATCCAAAAAATAGATAAATACGCTTTTGGCGTCTCTGAATTCGATATTAGACTTTCTTGAATCGCTTGCTGTCAATTAGAGGTCATTGCAATGTCAAATCAATATTATGCTAGAGTGAGGCTGAAGAAAATGCCGTGTAATGAATTTGAATAATTTTATGTATAGGTTTTTGAGGTAACTAAATCAGGGGATCAGCTAGAGGTAGTTTCAAGGTGTACTTAACATCTCAAGGTAGCTGAAGCCAACTCAGGAGATCTCTTCATTTCTTAGATCATCTAGAGGTTTTTATGGGCTGGAGGGGGAATGGTTCATTGAGAACGAAATGCATTTGATATTGCGAGCAGAACTAAATGTGTGTTCACGTTTAAATAGCAACAATGTACCATTTTATCTTAAACACATCATTCTCACCTTTTCCTAGTCTCTCCCTTTAACCTCTAAAATGAAAAAGATGGCACAACTCACTTACTGCATTTTATTTTACTAACAATAATAAGTTGAAAACAACCTGAATGGACCATCCTCTCCCCTTATTTCCCCCTCCACATCCTCAAATACAGAAAATGCAATTGGAGTGATTCGGAGCTGCGAATCTCCTACACATTCGGCCATATTTTACTTGTTTTAAAAATGTATACTGTCAATCTCTTCTCATTTAGTTTTTTCCATAAAAGGGATGAGGGGAAAATTGAGAAGAACGGGAACGAAGGATGGGAGCTTTTACAGTTTTATCCTTGAGCATTGTAACTAATCAAATATCACATACATGTACATTATATCTAGTTTTACGTTAGTATGATGTAAATGTTACCCTAGGTATAATGATCTACACTTTGCGTTACCCAGGAACAACGAAGTGGACGTGGTAGATCAATGCTCCCTTTGGGATGCTTGTTTAACGTGAGTCCCCTTGCCTCTCACTGGGGGTGCTTGTTTAACGGGAGTCCCCTTGCCTCTCACTGGGGTGCTTGTTTAACGTGAGTCTCCTTGCCTCTCACTTTGGTGCTTGTTTACCGTGAGTCCTCTTGCCTCTCACTGGGGTGCTTGCTTAACGTGAGTCCCCTTGCATCTCACTGGGGTGCTTGTTTAACCTGAGCCCCCTGGTTGCAACCACACGTTGCACATACGGTTAGAGTTAACATCATTTTAAACTCAAGTGAATGTTATCGGATTACGAGCTTTTTATAAATACAGATATCGGATTACGAGCTCAAGGTATTCATTTGTGAGCCTGAAATGGTGAAAGTGATTGAGATATTAGGTGAAGATGTTAGCTGAAGAAGTTATTAGATGGTGACTTTAACGTATTAAACATTGTGCTTTAGGCTTAGAATGTTTAATATTACAGAGTTATGAGTTCGAGGTATGTAAGGTTAAAGGACCCTGAAACCTTTATTTCGAGCCGTAAAATAATCTACTACTGATCTTACAATGACATCTATCAAACGTTACAAGGTTAAACGGGTTCTTTGTTTCAATTCAACAACCTCAAAAAGGGTTCAACTAACAAATCACATCTGGTTGACCTTGAGACCCCTGATTTAAATCAACGATTCCAGATGCCTACATCTACTGTATGAAAATACAAAGCGTTTTTTAGCTCAATCTTGAGATGTTAAGTTTATCTTGAAACTATCTCTAGCTGATCCCCTGATTCAGCTACCTCAAAACCTATACATAAAGTGATTCAAATTCATTACATGGCATTTTCTTCAGCTTCACTCTAGCATAATATTGATTTGACCTTGAAATGACCTCTAATTGACAGCGAGCGATTTAAAAAAGCCTGAAATCGAATTCAGAGACGTCAAATAAGTATTTATCTATTTTTCTGGATTTCTTTGTCATCTTTTTTTTATTTGACCTTCAACTGACCTTAAACTTGATGTGATACAGGTTAACGGACTTCGAGTTCGGAATCAGCGACCCCAAAAACCCCAGGATACCCTGGTTAAGTCTGGTGAGCAAGCTTGGATATTTTGCATTTATACTTTCCGCAAACGAATAAATAGTAAAACCACCCTCTCCACCCCCCTGGGGGGGGGGGGGTAAAAAGGGGAAAAATGATAAATGAGAGCGAATACGTTGTTAGCAAGTGATGGCGTATTCAAGATTGAGGGGGGCTAGGGGGGTGGGGGGTCGCCCGTTTAGGATAAAATCGACTTATTATTGTTAGTAGACATTAAAAAAATGTTTTCTGATTTTTTCATCGAAAAATAATTTGGAGCAAAAACCGCACCAGTCCTCCTCCTTTACCCTGCATTTTGTCGAGTGTTTTTCCTCTTCTGCCAGCGACATTATTATCGGTTGAGTTTGAATCTTTCCTTTTCCAAATTCAAAACTTTTGAAAAATGTTTAATTAATAAAAACATTTTTTTATTAACGTCCATTTTTTTTAACCTGTAACCGCCGACAACGTTACCCGATGTGTAAGTGCCTAAATTAATGTTTTGATTTTTATTTTACTAATGTTTTGAAATTAATCAGTATCAGAAAGTTATTCGAAGCGTTGCAATGCCGCAATTAACGGACATTCAACGTGCACGAATTGTTGCTCTTTTGACACACACACACGATGTGCAAAATCCAACCAACAACCTGCTCATGGTGCACATCGGGTAACGCTGAAATTTTTTTTATTAATTAAAAACATTTTGAATTTGGAAAAGGAAAGATTCAAACTCAACCAATAATAATGTCGCTGGCAAAAGACGAAAGACTCCCGACAAAATGCAGGGTAAATTCCAAAAATTCATAACTTGCGCCAAGTCATCGTAGGCACTCGGAATTTGAGAACTTTACAGAAAAAAGGCTGACTTTATTGCCCTGATGGTCGATTGGGTCCACGATTTTCTTGGTACACCGTACAAGCTGTTAAAGTTTGACATTTTTTGAATTATAAACATTTTTTATTCTTCGGGGGATGGCGGGGAGCGAAAAGGCTTGAACGAAACATTCGCTCACACGCCCTTAAACTAGACACTTTAAACTTTTTAGCACTCAAAGGTTCATCCATTTTCGTCCAAAATCCACCGAGTTATGACGGTTTGAAATTTTGGTATTTTTGGTGCGTTTTCAAGTGGTGCGGTTTTTTGTCCTCGAGTGTATGTCTTTTATATTTAATTTATAACGGAAACTTCCTGACCGGCTAGTTCGCTGTGTTACTAGAGAGTCCTGCTATATCTGTATATATAAAAGGGAAAGATTGTCTGTATATATGTATGCGATTTTCTCCGCAACCACTGGACCGATTTGGATGAAATTGGTATCATTGGAAAGGTCTTGGCCCAGAATAGAAAATAAGACCAAATTGGACTGATCGGCCATCGTGGTCCGAAATAACTGCAAAAAACCCATATATGGAAGTTAAAAATGGGTACTGAGATTGATGTGACAAGAAAATATATATAGATATGTTGTCAATTGTCAAATTTGGTAATTTTTGAAATTTGGAAAATAAAAAGCGAAGCGAAGCGCGCCGGGTATTTGCTAGTTTCTTATAAAGCAAAACAGAATCTGAATAATAATTATCTGGGTCCGACAAACGTCTACTACAAAGTAAACAGTCGACGTTCAACTAAGCATAAAAATGGAGTAAAGCAAAATACAGTAGACGGCTATATAAATAGTGAATGTTGCATAATGTGAACTGCCTTAAATACTAACCACTATTAATAAAAATTTAACATTGTAAAAGTACATACAAAGTATACAAGGGGCACAAATTTCGAAATAATGAACAACCTTCAATACTAATAGGTATTTGATAGTGATGACACTTGTTGATCATAAAATTTATAAAGCTAAGCATAATGTGCAAACAACCAAAAATTAAACACCTTAAAATGTTTATTTTAAGGTTTAATTGAGAATTCCTCCACCTGATCTGCAATCAGTTTGATTTAGTCTTTTAACGTACTTTTAAATTTAAAAAATTTAAATAACTAGGGGTGTCTTTGTAATTAAGTTATTAAAATGAAATTGTGTTGCAAAATGCACGATCTGTGTATGTATGTAAAATATTCAAGAAATATTAAATGCATATAATTAAAATTAGTTTATAAACTAAAAAACATGCAGGTGAATTTTAAATCATTCAATTCCAAATGACACAGGCTCGGTTTTTATTAGTTTACGGTATGGGGTCGTCTACTGTAGTTCACAAAAGAAACAGAAAAGAAACAGATTTATAATAACAAACATTTATATAAACAGAAACACTGTGAAAAAAAGATAAATCAATCAAATCAATAATATACATGGTGGAAAGGGATATGACGCGTTATGACGGGTGATAAGAGGACATGAAACCACTTTTTTAGAAAAAAAGTTTAAAACCTCAACATCATTTTGCATTCTTTTTACATTTAAAAATTAATTTTACTCAATTAAGAATCGTGGCAATCCTGGAAAGTAATACAATCTGCTTGACATTCTCCTTATGTGGTTTAACGCTGAAGATTGTAGTTTGTTGAACTTGAAATAATTTGTCAATAAAGCACGTTTTTGTTTATGCTTACAACTTACAATTTAATGAAGAATCTAGGTCAACGCCTGATATACAGCTGTATAAATAGTACCGTTTTAGGGTATTAGGGCGTAACATTCAGTTAGTTCTAAAAAGAACTAACTGAATGTTGTATAAATTAATTGATGTTTTTAAAGGAGAAGGATTAACGAAGTGTAGTATTGTCGCCTATTTTTTGTAATGGCAACCTTTCTCACCTAATACATTCGTTTAATACAACACATACACTTAGTAGTGAATAATTTGATCTATTTGATTAACCATGAGGTGATTTCAGAGGTTGCAAACATAAATATACGTCACTTTTGTCACTAATTAAATACATAACGAAACAAACTAAAAAATACTGAGAAAAATTTTATTTAACATTTTCGATTTTACTGTTTTCTTAAAACATTTCAAGCAACCTGTTTATGCAGGTAAAAGAATAACTCGACTATTTTTTTGTAAGCAAAGTTTTGCAAACTTTTACTTTTGTGTTGTATTTGATTCACTAGATTTGACGCATTCCAGGAATACATTAATTAACAAATTGCATAAACAGATGCAGCAGTGTTTTTTGGTTATATATTTCTGTATTCCCGCTATTTTGAACTTTAAATGATTATAATTAAAAATTTGCGCAATTAGTTTTCTTTAAGTGGCTTCATTACACTATGATACTCAAAACAATGAAATTTTTAATTATAACCCGTTATTAGGCTGTATGTATTCATGAATGACGAACAAAATGTTACAAAAGTAAAACTCCTATCGTACGCCGCTGCTGATGGCAGTTTTTAACAGCAGAGGTAACAAGAGTGCTGCTTGTAAACTGATTTTATCTTATGTTTACATAGGCGTTGATCACGCCCTGACCTAGATTCTTTATTTAATGTTTTTCAGAGCTTTTTGTAATAAAAAGTAGTAAAACGTACTTAATTTTGGTGCGTCATTCAACAAGTGTACTACAAAATCAACAAAGATGATCAGTTTGTTTAGACTAAACGATTTGAATTCTAAAAAATGGTCAAGGTCTTCAGCTGTAAAATACGATTCTTTTTAAGCAAGGTTGCCGTTACAAATTACAATTTTGCAAATTACTCAAAAACTAATTAAGATTATTGAGACTTTTCTGTTCGTTTTGATTCTTCATCACCCCCTAAAATTAATGCGTCGTATCCCCTGCCACCCTGTATATCTGTTCGTATACAATCACAAATTTTATGTTATATATTATAACGGGAACTTCCTGACCGGCTACTTCGCGGTATTAGTAAGGAGTAAACAAAACAGTAACCAGAAATTATTGCTAATTTTTGGGTTGGACAATCGTTGGCTACAAAATAACAGCTGCCACCAGCAAACATTGAAATAAGAGACACATGTTACAAAAGAAACAAAAAGAAATTTATTCAGTAACAAGTAATAAACCAGTAATTAAGCAATAAACAACAAAATCAGGCAAAAGTTAAATAAATTTAATGTAGTATATCAAAGAATCAAGTTATCAATCAAATATCCTCTTTAATAATAATACATCGACTTAACAATAATTGTTCTGTTCCTAAATTTCTAAAAATCAATCTTTTAAATCATTCAGTCAATTAAATTATTGAAATCGAATAAATCAGCATTTTATAACAATAATTAAACAGTTCTTAAACTACTAAAATTAAACAGTACCGATAAATCATACCTATTTTAGAACTAAACAGAAAATTACCCAAAAACGTAGGCTTTTACACGTACGATTTCTGCAGAAAATGTGGCTTTAAATTAAATCTTGCGTCTGTAAAGTTTCTATACTATTTATACATAAACTAAGAGTTAGAGAAAGGATTGTATAAAAATTTAGAAAGATTAACAGTAGTTTGTGTATAGAAGTATGTAGTCTGTTTATCTGATGAAACCCTAATGTTCCAGATAAAGACTTAGAGTGAGGATAACAAAGAAGCCTAAAATAGAATTTTGCAATTAATTAAAAGGTTATCACCATAAACTAAGGCTTGTCGAACTCGATGGTTTCGGCTTCAAAAATAGAGAGGCACGAATTGCCTCTTGTGTTTTAGATATGGTTTGCCTACAAAATCAAGGAACTGATAGAAATAAATCTAATAAAATAAATTTTAGTTTAGAAGAATAACTTAAAACTCATCGGTTAAATCACAATCGAAATGGATCTCCAGTGTATTAAAAGCTGACCTACGTGAAACCAAACTTTTGCTTCAGAAATGGTAGCGTTAAATTAAATTAGCGTTAAGTGTAACAATGTGAATATTCTATTAAACAGTAAACTAAAAAATTAGAGAAAATAAAGATATTCAATTTTGCAGCAGGAAAATAAAAGTCACAGCAGTTGTGGGAACGAAAACTGTCCCTTTGTAACCTTCCTATTGACAACTCCAAGAAAAGCTCAGGCAGAAAGGAAAAATGTCTTAGGAGAATTCCACAATTAATCAAAAGATATAGAACCATAGAACAAGGCATACCGAATAGTTGTTCATCCGCTTAAGTAGTATAATACCTCAATTCCTTGTCCAACAGGGGGCTATGCCTATAAGCTTAAGGCGGGTGAGTCACGTAAATCCGCAAAGTGACAGTCAATATTGGACCTGAGCCATAGCATGCTCAACACACAAAGGGAACTCATTAGATTGCGCTAATTGCAGAAGTATAGCTTCGCTCATAGTTTATAAAATATTAGCAAAAGGCACTGCAATAAAACTAAATGAAGGCGTCGAAAGGATAGTGGGCGAATATAAATCGGGATTTAGAAAAGAGTGGATCAGATTTTTATGAACAGGTAGACACAAGACACAACTTTTTGTACACTTTAGATTACAGCGGCTTAAATGAAATTTTAAACATGTTTTTAATTTGAAAAGATAAACAACAACTTTGCAAAATGCTTTTATTTCTGTAACAATTATTCATTGTGATATGTTGCAGTTATTATGAATAGACATTTTTGATGAATAACACAAGGATCCCTGTTTGCTGTCACAAACATGGTATTTACAGGTAACTGACATACATACTGCTACGATTTTTATTACTGTATATAATTAAGATGTTCCCGGGTGCGGGCAACAAGTTATTATAATTGATATTGATACAAATAAATTGATTTATATGAGAGTACAAACAAATTATACAGCAACAGACTTCGTTAATAACACAGTCATGATAGATACAAAATATAAACAACCTACCTCTACAATAAGAAAATCTGCTCGGGCTAATTACAAACGTGGTAAAACTTCAAAAACTCCACCACACTAGGACCTTCAGGCGGGTCGCTTGAATAGGACACTAAATAAATATAGATCCAGGAAACATAAGTAATGTACACAATATAAACTAAGTTGTATTTAAATTGAAATGACAAAAAATTTATTTACAAATAAACACAAACTACAAACAACAAAAGAATTAAAATGTAAAAAAATAATTTTGGATACTACGAACAAATGAAAAATCAATCCTAAGAAAGTAGAAATGCCTTGTATCCGAGGAGTAATATTTCTGGCATAGTCATGATCTTAATTACTAAATTTTTATTTAAAATTAAATAAATACCTTAAATCCAACCAATATTTGGCGTCAACAGTTTGCCAACTGAAATTGTTACAAAACAGCAATCCTATGTTCTTCATATGGTTTAAATACTAAAATGGAGGAAGAACAACCACCTATCTCTCTATAAATAATATCCAAATAAATAGTATTAATAAATAAAATCAAAATCCATCTGCTTGTTTTAATTATGGCAAGTCCATTTAATGATTAATTTTTTTATAAATTCCCTTCCAACATCCAAATTATAACGAAGGTTAAAAGTTCCATTATCAAAATACAATTTTCTTCTTGTAATTAAATATTATTCCGTAAATAAATTCATAGCACTGATTATTATATTAATTAAATGTAATTATTGTTCAAAGATCTTGGATGATTATTTAACACTTTGACATTTCACCAAAATATAACCTAACATTTTTGACGTTTGATTTGTATACATTTTTCAAATTCACAACATAACCTTAAGATTTTAAATGTTTGCTTTCAACATGTGTGCACTGTTTGAAAGTTCTAAAATAACAGAGTTTGTTATTAAAATGGTCTCCCTTTTTATATCCTTTTTCAAACAAAAGAAGGCTATAGTGATTATTGGTTGCAAACAAAAGAATTTTTAAAACTAAAATACAACATAACCACATAACTGTTTATAACTATTAATTATTCTTTAAATAAATTAAAGAATTAAACAGCCAAACAAAATCCCTTTCAATGATATATGACATAGAAGAACAAGGTCGCTAGAAAACCAAAACATCTTAACCCTGAAGTACTATCGTGGGGTGTTTCGGCACCCCAGGCACAATGTTTTGCTTAATACCTTCTAAATTATTATACTCGTGCTCATCAGCTTCAAGGTATTCTTTTACAAGAACAAAGCCTTTAACATGTTACAAATCACGATCTGCTGTTTTTTTACAGTTTTTGAAAAACAATAGGTCTAAGTCGCTGAAACGCCCAAAGATTTCAACAGACAATTTTTAGATGCGACGATATCGCAATTTTTCTTTATAACTTAATGAATTCACACCTTCGGGCACCATCCAACAAACAATTAGTCCACAAAAAGCGTATTTTTAGTTTCAAACATATTTTTTTATGCACACATGTATTTTTATAAAAAAAGTGTACTTTTATGTGCCTTGAATTTTCTTTTTCATTTCTAATATAATCTTTTCTTTTTTAACGTCAGTAGTAAGCTAAAGACTTGTTTCATTACCTAGAGACAAAAAACTATGGAAAAACATCTTTTGTCACAAATAAAACTTACTATAAAGAGTGGGGGTGTTCAAACACCCCATGATGTGACATACGTTACTTGAAAACACGATAGTATTTGAAGGTTAAAAACTTGAAACATATTTTTTATATTAACAAAGCAGGTAGCAAATACTTGCATACATCATCACTACCATGCAGCTTGTCTGTTTTAGATCAAAACTTGTCTTAATTTGCTCTCAAATTTATTTTAATTGCCTAATCAATTATTATTAGATTCTTCAAGAGCATCCAGTCTAGGAATGGCTGAATTCAAATAAATTCCAAAAATACACATTCTTTAAAGATTATTAACAACAGATGTTTATTTACAGTTGCTTAACCTGAGAAAGTCTAATTAAAATACTTATCAAATGTTAATAAATCTTAAGAGTAAAATTAACTTCTCATATAAAAGCAGTTGCATAATATAATTAATTTTCTTTTATTTTTGAAATGACCCTGAACTAATAATTCAATTTATCGGAAACACCTTTATTCTACTAAATTTGTAAATAAAGACCGAATGGAAATGATTATTATTAAAGTTTATTTAATAAAGATGATTATTTTTGTTGTTATATTAAGAAATATTAGACCGCTTAAATTCTTAATGGGCCAGTTTATTATGGGAAAAAATAAGATTCCAAAAATGACATTATGAAAAACCCTGAAATTTTAAATTTTTTATTAGTAAGTAATATCAATATACCTACATAAAAATATAATTTCATATGTCATTGTGAGTCGATGAAAAAAATGCTTGTCATGCATGGGTTATTCTTATTGATCAATATTTTAATAAAATCTAAGTCTCCTTGGGGTTTCTTTTTATATTGGGATTATGCAAAATTTTGTGATAAAGCAGAAGATATAAAATATAGTCAGTTGCAAACTATTATAATATAAATTTGTTTACATAAACGGTAGATAGTAATGAACACTGTAAATAGTGTAATGAAAGTTTCTGTGTCGCATTGAATGGTGTGGATGTTCTACAATAAAATTCTATATTTTAAAATCCTTTGTAGCCAATTAGGCTTCTAAGGTGGTATCTGTGGTGGTATGAACGATAATTTCTTCTTTAGTATTAAAGTGTTTCTTGCCTTATTGGAAGAGATGAACACTATATTTATAGATAAATTGCTTGAATCTAGTTTTTTATTAAAGTTTTTATTTTTATTGGCATGGCAGCCTGCTTGTGTGTTCAACGCCTTCCTGATGTGTAGTGGGATATACTGCACTACACCCCCTAGTGAAGAAATTATATACGAAGGTTAATAGCACAGGAGGACGCACATTTCTTAAAGAAAAAGATAATATTTATTATCGTCGTAGTTATTAGTTAAGACTTTTTAATAAATTCTAGCTGCAAAAAACTTTAAGAATCAATTGATCTTTTCAATAGGTTTTGTACATAAATGCTTAAACTAAATATAAAATTAAAACTAATTGAAATTTAACTAAAATCAAACTAAAGGCAATGACAGCCTACTTAAGTGTTTCATTACAATCTAATTAAAGCAACCGGTAACTGATAGCAATAGTATGCGAATTAATTATGTTGCAAAAACTTAATTCGAGTTAAAATTATACGTAGTAGATAAAGAAATCACTTGGTAGAGGGTAGAGTTTCTTACTAGAATCAGGAAACGAAGAATAAGGGTAAGGATCATCAAGTAATTTTGAGAAACAACAATCTATATTTCGTTTCGAACGAGTGATGCTTGCAACGATTCACTGTTGTAAATTTTTCAACTAAAAATATCTGGATACTAACTTAATCTACAAGATAAGTATTACCGTAAGTATTTAGTCTTTGTTAATTGTAACTTGTAACAAGGTAGTATTACGGGAAGAGATACCAGGTGAATGGCTTGTTGAAAATTGCGATTGGAACTATTAACAAGGCAGCGTTCATGACTGTTCTTGGGAAGATCCAGAAATAAATGCCATGTGAATAGCTTGTTGGACAGTGCGGTTGAATTTTCTATGATTAATAGAGTGATGTGAATTGCTTTTGAGAAGGTTAATCCTCGACGTGTATGTGAAGTGATGCCAAACGTGAATGAGATAGGAGCTTGTTATCCAGTTAGTCACAAGGATTGATAAGCTGAATTCTTATCAATGCATTCGCGCGTTCGCGAGGTTATTGTCTGTGAATTTGTTCGAGTTGACGGGGCTCGCGTAGCATAAATACGTCACTACTGTTGCGTTGCACAAAGTCTATCGGAAACTATAATGCAATGTCGGAATATAAAATGCAATCCTGAAAAGAAACCACTAGGTACGTTTCTTAAACCGAATTATACCTTTTTGAACTGGAAGATTTTGGAGAGCATCGTTGTAGCCCATAGCTTTCTAGAAAGTTTAGTGATAAGCTGCATGAGTTTAGGCTGTTATCGAGTTGTCTGGGACAGTGAAAGCAGTAATGCTTGGATATTGATCAATAACTGTTTGGTGTTGAGCTGGTGCGTTCAAATATTGAAGAACTCCTACTGTCTGACAAATGTCTGCTGGTGCTTGTTCAGGAGTCCATTTATTTGAAACCAATGGTGTTTCTTTGGATAACTGTATGAAAACGCCGAACCTTGGATATTTTCTCAAGTTTTGCTTGAAAAATACAATTGATTGCCATTCAATAGGCTTGGTTGAATAGTGTCGCTGTACCGTAGTGGAAAACGTTTCGTTATTGGAGCCAGATTCGGTGGAAACAGTACTTTCAAGGTCTGTCAGTGGAGAAGAATTGACTGTTTTAGTGATACCATCTGTTTGGAGGTTATGATCTTCACTGTTCCCAGGTCTGAAGCAAAACCTGATAGCACACCGTTGCTCGAAATTGATGTCATTAATTTTTAGAACGCACTAGAAAAAACTGTTTCACGAAAAAAATCGCTACGGACAACCAAATGACTTTACCGAGTTCAAACTCGTACTGAAGGCGTATCACATGTTCACCTGCCGCTCCTCCAAGTCCCGCGTCCCAAGTATCGCCAGATCGAACGCTACGTTGCCAGTCTCATTACTTAATTTACACACCTCGTATATGTTAGAAACTCAGGTCATTGCGTCTGCAAAAGTGGCTTAAAATACAAGTTACAGTTCTTAATTGCTTTTCGATTGCATTGATGCCGTATTGATTATTTATTGGTTGCATTGAAGTGCGTCAACTGGTCCATCGGACTGTGATGTTCATTAATATCAAAATGGACTAATGGATTATTTGTAAATCCTTAATAAAGTCTGAATTTCCGAAACCTTGAGTCATTAAAATGTTAAAAATTATTAAACTATGGCTGTTAGAAACCTAAATTACTTCAAACTTTGAAGTCATGAAAACTTGTAGGCTCGCTGCTGTGAGAAATTTCTAAAATTTCAAAATCAGTACTTAATACGTGCTTTTCTGGTTGTACGTAATCAATTGGTATAATAACAGTTCCAAAGTATCTTTCAGATAGTAGCAATAACAGTCCTAAGAAAGCAAGAGATCGGTTTTAATGAATTATGTAAAAGCTTTTGACTGCTTGCAAGATACTGCCAGTAAAAAGAAACAATTTTACAGACTCACCTCCCAGGCGGTGAATCGTGTACCGGTGCGTCACTCCTAAAAGTATTCTATGACCCGAGAATTTCAAAAGAATTTCTTGAACTTTCCTTCCCCTATACTAGGTTAGGTTAGGTTAAAGGTGAGTGTGGCGTCCTGTCCGCCCCTCCACTGCGACGTCCTGGGTCTATTGTGGCTCACACCTAGGTTAGAGTTCACCCTCCAGTCCCATTTTCTTAAGGAAGGTGAGTAGTCTGGTGGGTGAGAGGTTGGTCAGATCCTCAAGCTTCAGTTGCACTGAGCCAAACAGTGAGAATCTGGTGCGGTCCCCTGCGGGACAGGTACATATAACATGCTCTGCTGTTTCTTCTGCCTCTAAGCATAGCCGGCACACGGTCTTGTCTGCTAAGCCTAGCTTATGCATATGGTATCTAAGACCGCAGTGCCCAGTGAGCAGGACAGTTACGCTGCGCAGTCCTAGTCTACAGCTCCTGTGTACAGTGCCTCATCCAGCTTGTTGCAGCACTTTTGGCCTCGGCCCTTGAAATGCCAAGGGCCGGCTCTGGGCCCATAAACTTCGAGCTGGTACCTCTCCTGGCGAGAAGGTCAGCTAGCTCATTCCCTTGAATGCCAGAGTGACCGGGAACCCAGATTAGGGTGACTTTGTTGGCTTTCCCCAGTTTGGAGAGTGCTTCCTGACAGCTCCATACTGTTGCTGATGTACAGCCACAGTTTGTCAGGGCTTGGAGAGCAGCCTGACTGTCAGAGAAGATCTTTATCGATTTGAGTGCATAGCGCAGGTCGATTAACGTCCTTGCACACATCTCGATGGCATAAACCTCTGCCTGAAAGATAGTTGTATGCGTTCCAAGACTGTAGTACAATTCAGTTCTTGGATTGTTGCAGTAAACTCCAGCTCCTACCCCATCCGAGGTTTTGGAGCCATCAGTGTAACAGTCGATGTCAGATTTCTGCAGGGCATTCTTTCATTGCTCCCACTCGTCTCTATTAGGAAATAGGACTTTATACGGTTTGCTGAAGTTATATCTGGTACACATTGTGCAGGTCATCATACCTAGAAGGTTGTCCGATTCTATTACAGGTAATAGTCGGTTTGGTATGAAGATCACTGTCTACGGCTTTTGTCTTGCCGCTTGATAGAATCGATATATGACCAGTCTGGCCTCTGCCTCTAACACAATGTGTAGGGGTGGTAGATCCAGTAGCATTTCCATAGCTGCCGACGGTGTAGTGCTTAAAGCTCCCGTCACCGCCAGGTTGGTTGTTCTCTGTAAACTAGAGAGTTTACCTTTGGCCGTCCTTTGTGAGGACTTAGGTCACCAAACAACACATCCATATGTGACTATAGGTCGGATGACCGTCACATATAGCCAGTGCATTTGTTTGGGTTTTAATCCCCAGGATTTTCCGCAGATTCTACGACAGGTCCAAAGAGCCTGCCTGGCCCTGCGGATGGTGTTATCCAGATGGGAGTTCCAGTTAAGCCTCTTATCTAGTGTAATCCCCAGATATCTGGCTTCTTCCACAAATGGGATTGTTTCACCAAGGATACTTGGTGGTCTGAGGTTATCAGTCTTTCGCTTCCTGGTGAACGGTAGGATAATCGTCTTTTGGGGGTTGACACTGAGTAGCTCCCCCTTACACCAACCTATCGTTGCATCCAAAGATTCCTGCAGAATTTCAGAGATGACCTCTTCATCTCTGCCTCTGACCAGAATGACTATATCGTCAGCGTAGGCCTGAACCTCGGCTTCATGTGCCTCGATGATCGCCAGTAGGTCATCAACCAGGAGTGTCCAAAGCAAGGGGGATAAAACCCCTCCCTGCGGACATCCCCTGGTTGCCCTAAACCTGACAGTTTCTCCGCACAGTGATGTCGTTATCGTTCTGCCCTCGAGCATCGCTCGTATCCATCCCACCATGGCGGGTGCCACTCCCCGAGCTGCAACCGCATTACAAAGGGAGTCGGTTAATGCATTATTAAAAGCTCCTTGAATGTCTAGGAAAGCTGCCACCGCAATCCCACAAGGTTGTTTAAAGCTAGTTCTGTTGATTTACCCTCTTGGTAGGCATATTGGTGAGCACTGAGGGGGTTGGTCGGAAGGACTTCCCGCCTGATGTACCCATCCAACAACTTCTCAAGGGTTTTCAGCAGAAAAGACGTCAGGCTAATTGGCCTGAAAAAATTGGGTTGGGTGTCTTTGTGACCCACCTTAGGTATTGCGATGTTATGCAGCTATGCAAATAGAATGCCGTCATATTTTAATTTTATTATGAACTGCACTCGCTGTAATAATGTTAACTCTCAGGGTCGCCTTTATTTTTTTTTATTCGCCTTTACTAGATTTTTCTTTGCAATGAGATTAAAATAAGTATAATCGAATTTCCAAGTATGGGTTCTTTTTCTTGGATAATTCAAAGTTTATTTAAAAATATTATACTACAATGGAATTTCAAGTAACCTTTAACTATTGAAAAATTTCTTTAATGGGAAACTTTGCTTAACCTTGAAAACTAGTATTTTGACGTTTTGTCCATAACCACACATATGAATTTTAACAATTTTATAAAATGAGGTAAGTTTGATCAGTATTTTAGTTTTAAATAAATTAATTAAATTCTTTATTATTTTTAGGTTACGTGCATCATCTGCTTGAAACTTTTTACAATAATAATGGTACGTTGATTTAACCTTTAAATTAACTTATAAAATTGCACTTTAACCTTCTGGTAGGACACTAATGCTCTGCTTTTTAATAACACTTTCACAAACCTTTTTAGTTATTTAATTGATAGTGCTTCTCCCTTCTTGTAGCACGTTCTCAGGAACCTGTACGTCGCCTGCGCTCTCGAACTGCCCTGGATTCAGGAATCTGGTGTAATTCAGGATACGAAGGATTGCCAGACAGCTAAAAATATCGTAGGTCAAGAGTACCTGTTTATCTTTACCTTTACTATTTAAGTAACTATACTCTTCTTCTAGGATCAAAGTGAAACTTTGAAGATCCGAAGCTTGTATCAGATTCGAACCTCTTTTGGTAGTGAGTATATTTCCATATTTTAAAATTTCTTCTTCTGTAAACTTTTTATTTTATTTGTTGGTTGAAATAAATAACACCTTTTACTGTATTTTAAACTGCTTTTTTCTTTAATTCCACCATTTAAAAGAATTATTACATCAGTCATCCATTTTTTTTCTAACAACCTCCCTATAAACCCCCATTATTAACTTAACGAGACAAGAAACATCAGAACTGAATAAAGGAGAAATGGGCAAAGCAAAAGCAGGGGCATATGAAAATAAGAGATGCACCCTAGAGCGTACAGATCCATAATAATTTTAACGTGCGTCACCGCATACCTGCTCAAACTTAATACGCACGTTCCCTTCAAAAGAGAAGTAATTGAGAGACGCTTATCAGTGCGCATTCGCTATTGCAAATGCTATCAGTTCACACTGGTCGGAGCGAGGTTGCCTATCCACTCTCTACTAGCTCTCCAGGCTAGTACCGAAGCTATAACCGAGCTCGACCGGCGGGTTCCTTCTCCAAAGAGATGAGCCCCTAGTCCAGATACAACATAAGTGGGACTTCGCTGCACGGCCCAATCCAACCTCAATGTGTCTGAGCTTGGAGGTTATGTCACCCCGACCTATCATATTCTGGGTCTGGTGCACCCTTGTCAGCGCTTCGTTTAATTCTACCTAAGCAGAATCCCGACAGGAGTCCATTAAGGTGAAGCTGTTTTGAGCGTGACAGGCTATATATTCGCGTCACACTCCTTTAGCGTAGCGGCTCTAGATGGTTACTGTGGATCATAAGACTGGAACTGTACAGCCCTGGCGTGGCTCCTATATTTTCGTCACCAAACACATCTACCTAGAGCGTACGGTGGAGAAAAGCTATGCTTTGTTATTTTTTGTAATCGTTCAATACAGGAGGGCCGGGAAGAGCGCAAGACTTGCCTTTATATTTTCTTATTCTTCCCAATGAGGTCATTCTTACGACATGTGATTTATTGATATGTTACAATAGAACAATATTTTTCTAACAATGGTCATAGGCTCCGTTTGTGCTGCATTTTCCGAATCTACGTACACGATCCATTCGGAAAAAGCACATGTTCCGTGGATGTTATAATGGAACGACCTTTTGTCTTTTGGCGTAACCTGAAAGAGGCAGACCCATTATGTGCTGTACTTTCTTAACCTACTCGATGCCTCGATTTCCAACGATATCCCATTCAGAGGATGTTGTAATAAAACCATTCTTTTACAATTGGCATGACTACAGAAATTGTCACAGACCTTAACGAATATGTTTTTCTGTGAGTGTAGTAACGACACTAAATGATGACCTTTTGCCTTGAACAACAAGCAATAGGTCAGTCCCACACGTTTATCCCAATTATATTTTTGATGTTGTTTATTGTTTCCAGCCTTATTTTGTGGAACTCCATAATCATGAAATAAATAAAGATTATTAAAAGTTTCACAGTTTTATTAAAATATACCTGACAATATTGTTTCGACAGCTATGCTGTCATTATCAAAGGTAATATAATTATAAACAAACACGTCGCTAAGGTAGATACAAAATAGGTAACTAGATAAAATAATAATAATAATAAAAATTAATAATAAAAATCATAATTAAACATCTAATACTTCCAGTAACGGAGAATTACTGAGCTCAAGTTGTTCATTCATTAAAGGTACCCTGAGTTTGTGTTTGTATATCTCAAAGGCTTCTAAAATGTCTAATTTGCGTTTGTTATTACAAAAATGTAGGAATTTAATATTATTTTGAGGAGTCATTGTGTGATTTTGTTCTAAAAGGTGTTTGGCGTAATTCGATTTTTCAGGATGTTTATTTTTGTAATGACGTACGTGTTCTTTATATCTTATGTCAAAATTTCGAAGTGTTTGTCCAATATATACCGAACTACAAAAAGAACAATTTAAACGGTAAATGCCCGATTTCATGATATCATGTGTTCTGTCTTTAGCATTAAATAAGAATGAAAAAGTGTTAGTGTTGGTTTTAAATGTTATTTTATAATTGTTGGTTTTTCTTAGTATATGTATATTTTCTTAGTATATTTTGGCAAAATATCAGAAAAAATTGCACATATACTAAGAAAAACCAACAATTATAAAATAACATTTAAAACCAACACTAACACTTTTTCATTCTTATTTAATGCTAAAGACAGAACACATGATATCATGAAATCGGGCATTTACCGTTTAAATTGTTCTTTTTGTAGTTCGGTATATATTGGACAAACACTTCGAAATTTTGACATAAGATATAAAGAACACGTACGTCATTACAAAAATAAACATCCTGAAAAATCGAATTACGCCAAACACCTTTTAGAACAAAATCACACAATGACTCCTCAAAATAATATTAAATTCCTACATTTTTGTAATAACAAACGCAAATTAGACATTTTAGAAGCCTTTGAGATATACAAACACAAACTCAGGGTACCTTTAATGAATGAACAACTTGAGCTCAGTAATTCTCCGTTACTGGAAGTATTAGATGTTTAATTATGATTTTTATTATTAATTTTTATTATTATTATTATTTTATCTAGTTACCTATTTTGTATCTACCTTAGCGACGTGTTTGTTTATAATTATATTACCTTTGATAATGACAGCATAGCTGTCGAAACAATATTGTCAGGTATATTTTAATAAAACTGTGAAACTTTTAATAATCTTTATTTATTTCATAATATTTTTGATGCTTGGGTCTACAACATATCCAAAATATCAAAAAGATCCCTGTAAACCCAACAACCTTGAGATCTACGACATGTTCAAGTCAAACTCAGCCTTTGGATTCTAGAGATCTAAAATTCCAGTCTTTCGAAATCTAAATTTCCGAAGCTTCATAGACCCAGAATATATCAGTTTTGAGTTTTGATCAATTTGAGTTTTCAGGATTTCAAATCATTTCAACATCTGATTTCTCAGGCGTTCATTTAAGTCGATGTATTGACTGGTTCCTTCAGTAAAAAAAGTAATTAACCATGTGTGGTAAATGTTTATGAAAAATTTACACATTCGATTAAAATAGTATAGTCAATCGTGAATGATAAAATTAGAATATCTGGGAAAAATGTCTGTATTCATTCAAAGAAAAGCGTCTTGGTAAAACCTTACCTAAAATATTTAAAAATACACAAACACCATTATTACTTAGAATTCTTCTTTTAAATCCATAACAATGATTTGACAAAAGCCAAATCTGGTCTTAAGCGATAATTATGGGTATTCATGTTTATCGACAAAACAAAAGGAGACAAGCAGAAGATATCTACAGGTGAATTGAGTTTTGTTTACAAGGTTAATTTTTAATATGGGATCGCAACCTGTTGTCCACTCTTAATTTCCATACAATTAATAACAAAGCGAGGTTTATTATGTAGTAGGTGTCAAATCAAATTTGCAAAATCACAGTTTATGCAAATGTGTATTAGGGTCCAGATTGTGTCAAATGATAACAGTAGGCGTAATCTTCTTTTCACGTACTAAAAAAGTGTTATTCCAGAACGGATTTTAAATGAGCAGAAAATTTACTGTCCTCGTTTTACACATACGCTATACTACAATTTCAGCCTTCAATTTTCGCATTGTTGGTATTTAGCAGAACAATATAAAATCTCCGCACAACAATGGTCGACTATATAGAAATTAATTTGTTGAATCTATTACAATTGTGCATTTAATAAGGCACTGCTTGCCCACACAACGTCCATGCATATATGCATGGCGTTTTTTCAAGGTTTCTTGCATGTTGTTTGTGGATTTTTTTTACAAACGTAACCTACCTTGCCTTTAGCTACGCCGACTGTACTTCTCCGATTAGCTACAATCATGGAACGCATTCCGCCGGCCCGTCCACGACATACATGACCTTGCCCAAGCGCAACTAACGGAACTACTGCCTCTAATCAACCGTCAAGGTCATGCCTAATCGTTCGCCCGTCACTTTTTACCGCTCGTGTTGCACTGACCTACAGAGAGAGACGACCGATTTGGCGCCGACACAAAGAAGTAACTGTGCAATAATAACATTACTTGCGGTAATTGCTCTTGGAAAATGTAGTAGAGCTGTTTTAATTGTTGTCTTGTTTATCACTTCATCTCCTCTGGAGTTGTATTATTGAAGGTCTTGCGAATTTATCAAGTATACAAAAGGTATCTTCACATCTTTTTGTGATGCGTCGTCGTATTCATTAGTAAAAAAATCGTATTTTCATTGACGAACACAGAATCTAGTTACTGGAGGGATACAATCAAACATATATTTCCTTTTAAGATTAATTATACTTATTATTGATGACTTTATTATCGTTACTGATGAGTGATGATTATACAAGATTAAATAAATAATACTACGTAAGCACACTTTTAAAACGTATCCTTCATTGTTTCCCATTTACCTGATTATCTAGAAGCTAGTCTGTATCTTCTTCTTCTTCTTCTTCTTCTTGTAATTCGTCAGACCCTTCTATACTAACCAACACTGATCTATAGTGTTATAAATTCATTCTATCTTGTACTCTATATACGATTAATATACGGTTCATTTGAACTAATCAAGAGCTCCACTGATGCTGTGGTAATAGATGTACTACAAGACTACAACACAAGTACTAGCAGAATCTTCTTAAGGCACTGTATCCTATAATTATTTAGATGTAATCTCTAATTGATCCTCCATGGCTTCCTCTTTTATTTACTTCAAATTTAAAAGAAGAGATGTCGACATTTAAAGCATCAAATTCTATTGGAAAGGATTTGCATATTCTTTCAAGATCCTCTTCATTAATCGTAGTAGACTTTTCAATTGAGTGAAAGTGCGGATACAAGGTAATCGTTTACATTTAACGCCCGTTTTAATGATTATTTTAAAATGATCATCTTGGTACAAACTTCCCCAGGTCAACAGGGCCCGGCAATAACAATATAAATTAAGATTTGCTGTTATTCATCCACTGAGACGTGATAGTAAAATCCTCAACCCAAATTATAATTTCATACAACATACAACTGAAATAATTACGAATCAATGCAGAAATGGGTGTATCATTTTACACTATGTCATAGCTCAATAAGCGTTTGTCACTACTACTATAATTATGGTAACACTATACACGGTGATTCACTGCCTAATGTAAATCAGTTTAATTCGATGTGTAAATACATAAATATTTCTAGTGGGAAGTAGCTGCAGGTTACTTTACGTTATTATATTTATAGCAGGGCACAAAGTTGAATACTTGTTATTGCAGAGTCGTGTTCTGTTAATTATTATTTATACACGGTGATTCACTACCCAATGACCGGACTTTGAGGATAAGTTTCTCTAGTAATTAGAAACATAAAACATTAGTAACATTTTTTAATTAAATCTAAACTTGAAAATTTCAAAAAAATTGTTCGAGGGGTTCCCCTGTATTCTAGTAGAAAAGGCAGGCATAAATGACATCATTCTAATACTGACCCTAATATGATCTAGATAATTTAATCTATCCATCAATATTGGAATTCTAAAAAGTTCCTTTAGTAAAACCTTTTCTTCTTTAATATTCTTTTTTAAGTTCTGATAGAACGATCCTGATGGATGGTAATTTGTTAGCATAGAAAATAACCATATAGTATAAAAATAATGGTAAAAAATAAGTACTGTTACTGTTTTATTACTAAAAACTGCAGTGTAACGGGTTTACAGTTTATTATTATTGCAATTATTAGTAGTTGAAATTCTTATGAATGCTTAATGTTCTTGATGGAAATAAATCTTATCTAATTATTATTATTAATTAATAAAGATAAACTTCCAGCAGTAATTAAAAACCAAGAAAGTATAAAATGTTAACTGAATTTACTTCGCAATCTACATTATTCTTGCAATTTCAATATGTTTTCCATTACTGGGGAATACTAACAAAACGGACCTGAGTACGTATACGATTCATAAATTTTTAATCGAATTCTTGGGGTATTTTATTTGAAGCCCATCTCTATTTACGTCGAAAATCATCGTCAGTTTGAATTTCACCTGTTTTCTTCAAAATCCTTTTCACATTTGACCATACCATCGATTGGTTGAAGTTCTGGCGCGTTTGTTGGATTATATTTACTCTTTTGGAACGTAATCAATGTCAAAAATCTTGAAGATAATCCATTAGTGGAGGTGTAATTAAAGATGGAATTAAAAGAACAAAAACTTATCCATTTAAAGAGTTTTTTAATAAAGTCTTTTCGTGGAGAATACTACGAGTTTTTATTCTTTTAATTCCAATCGTAATCAATATCGTTATCTATGCATCACTTTCTAACGTCATTAGAGTAGTGACATGTTGCAAGGTCTTGCTAGAAGAAGTGATTTAGTATAGTGTTGATTCAGAAATGACAAAAGACTTTTCTTCAGTCATTCTTTCAGGTAAAGTTCCTTATAGTGTTCCAAAGCATCCTGGCGCTTAGAAAAAGGATAGTTGTTCTACCTAGAGTTCCTCAATGTGAACTAAGCTTTGTGTTATGCAGAGTTAAGTCATGCATGCCAAATTTTTCTAGTGTCATTTCATATTTTGAAACTACTTTTTAGAAGGTTGCTAATCATGGAAATTGGTTTAATAAATTAAACTGTCAATATGACAATTATATAAATCCGAAATTAGGTACAGTTAATACTTTATTAAAAGCTGCCGTAAATTATTATAGATATAAAATTGATATTTATTTTTTATTTATTTATTTTTGTGCGAGGAATCGGGTTGGCGGAGCATCCTTCGTATCTCATGGTACCGATTACTGATGATCATTTGGTCAGCCCTACTAGAATTTAGCCGAATATGGGGGAATCCCACCCCCAGTAGGGGTTTTTATCGTGCCAAACATCGCATTGACGCTGGACCTACAGTTTTACTGCTCCTCAGATGAAATATAATATTTGTACAACATGCCTAAAGAATATCGTGTGTAAACTATGGTCTTGGAGATTCTGCGGATGCCTATGCTTGCGTGACTTGATTTTTGTTGCAAAATGTTGTTTGGCGTCCCAATCTGGAGCGGTGTGTACCTTGTAGCAGTTCAGTCCAGCTCGCTTTTTTTTACTTTTTGGCCATTAGATTAGGACATTTTTACTTTCTTCGCAATATTTCGATATTCCGCAAACTGTTGTCGTACCTTTGTTCTTTTGTAGGGTTAGAGATTCTCTGCTTGCTACCACTACCTGTCTTCCTCTGGATAATTAGACATTCATTGACGTTTTTTTAGAACTTTTGCAACGGTAGATTTTGGTAGTTTTACACTCTGAGCTAGTTAATGTATGCTAAAATCCGGATTTTTATTGAAAAGCGTGCAAGATCAATTTTCAGCATTCTAATTCTGACGTTGACATTTTGACAGTTACTAACTATAGTAACTGTCAGTTACTACTATAATGACAGTTACTATAAAACAAAACGCGATTGTCATATGTTATTCCAAAGTCTGTTATGTAATTGTTGACAAAATTTTAGTTCGCTAACTATTGAATTAAAAACGGCACCACTTAATCTTCGTGTCCCGATTATGACGTGTTCGCCATTTAGTATACGAGGTCTCTACCAGAATTGCCTGACGTTTGTATTTCAGAAAGTAGGCTGGGTAAATGTGCAAATGTCTAGAAGAGCAAAGAGCGGTGGTAAAGTATTTATACGGGCGTTGCGAAAATGCGAGCGAGATTCATCAGTAGCTCAAAGATGGTTGCGGGGATACTGCACTCACTGACTGCACCGTTCATAAGTGGGTAAAAGAATTAAAGCAGGCAGATAGTCCGCCAAAGATGAGCCGCATTATTGAAGGTTAATTACTGTAATGTCGCCTAAAAACATTGACAGAATCAATGATTTGTTAATGAAGTACGATGTTTGATTATTGAAAAAATGAATGTACTTACTTACAAGCTCGCTGTAGGTTAACTGAAAGTTAGCAAGTTGGATTTCTCACATGCTTTCTGGCAAGAAAAAGCACACTAGCGTGGACACCTCAAACCTTATGAACATGGAATCGGGCAAGTCGGGGTACTTTTTTGAATAATGTGATAACCATGAATGAAACCTGAACCCATATTTCAATTCTGAATGGAAAGCCAATTAAAACAATGGAAACACTAGGATTCTCCCCTCACGAAGAACATTCAAGCTCCTGCCATCAAACAACAAAATTTTCTATGCCATCGTTAGGGATAAAGCAAGTTTAATTTTAGAACACCCTGTACCTAAAGGTCATAGAACAACTGGGGAATACACACTTGTTCTCTTGCGAATTCCCAGATTATATAAGTAATTTTGATTTTACAGCAGAATGGTACGCAATTCTGGTATGGACCTGGTGTATAAATAAGATTTGCCATTACCTCCTCATTATAAAACTAACATTTGTGGAGTTATATAATGGTACTGTTAATTACATTTTTATATCCTAGGAGATGCTAATGAGACATATTTCTATATAAATGTTATAAAAATTTTAGTGAGTAATTTGGTAACCAATACTTCTTTTATAAACTTACGTTACATTTAGTTACTAAAATTGTCCTTATAAATTTTTTTTAGTATAAAAGAAGGCAGTAATAAGTCAAGGTTTTTGTTCATAAACTTAATTATTTGCTAAATGTTGTAATTTAAATATATAAATAGTGAAGGCAAAAGATTACAGCAGTACATTTCAAAAGGTACACTTGTTACGGATGGGAGCTTATGTCCTGGATCTTTCGCTTGTACATTTTCAAATGACATTATCAAAAAACCGTATTAAAGATGAAAAACTAAAATTTATTGAGGTTAAGTATTTTTATATGTATGTATCTCTGGGTTGCCTAGCTAAGAATATATCACATCACTTATGTAAGTTCGGTTATTATAATATTTTTGAAATACTTCTGGGGTCTTTTAAGTTTTATAACAACACTTTCAGTACTATCACCTAAGGATATATAGTGGACCAACACTTCTGTAATAACACCATAGGATGTTACATAGATTTACATATAAAAGATTATTATGGATGACGGTATTCTTCCGCCATGACGGTATATGCCAAAATAAAATGACAGTATTTGGAATTGAATATTTAACTTATTATAACAACCTTGAGAGCTTGAAATTAGTATCCATCTAACCTCTACCGTAGTCTTGGAAAGCAAGATTTTTATCAAGTTTTTTTGAGTGAACTCTGAATTTACATATCGTTACTAAACAAAAGTGTTCGTTTCAGCAGTAATATGTGGTTTATACAGCAACTATCAGCTAAAACTAAGCAACTAAAGTCAATACGTAACAACTAAGAAAATTCTACTGGTTTATTAATATATACATATGGCATATATACAGACATATGGCAGTATGCGCACGCAATACCGCCACAAAAATTTGAATTTTTCGAGAACAATTTCATGATAATGTAGCGGCTAACCTGTTTTTCTAGGTACACATCTGCAATAACGATTCAACTAGAAAACTAACAGAAGAATTAAAATTAATCCAATTCGTAATTTTAGTTTTTAAGTCTTAATCGTTAAGTGAGTTGTATAAACACCATATTCTGATTCTTATTTATTAGTTGTTAGGTGTTAAGTCTTAGATGTTACTTGCTGTCTAAACCAGGCATAAGAGGTTTATAAAGAAAACCTAGATATTGTCATTACTAAATTATATAAATCAAAGTTATATAAGCTTAGTAATCGTAAGTTAATAGTTACTATTATATAAATGAAAATGTTTATTGGGAGGTATGCACACCTCAGCATCTTCATTATAACAAAGTGCCATTATTGTGTTGTGCAGTAAGGTTGGTTATATCTAAAAGTTAATTCACTCGGTTCTGATAGAGCGGGAAACTAACTTTGTTAAGTATAAACTCTACATGGCGTTCTTTAAATGGCACAGAAAAAACTAATGATGCTCATCAATGGCGCTATAGCCCGATTCGAGCCTTAACTTCCATTATGCTTCTTCCCCGTATGTCTCCATCTAATGCTGCTGTTCTACAATTGTTTATTTTCAAGATGTCCTTTGCGTCTCCGGCAACTTCTTCTAGCCACCTTTTCCGAGGCTTCCCTCTGGCCTGCGTCCTTCCATCCTAGATTGAAGTACCCTTTTCGGTCTTCTTTGAGTTTCCATCCTGACGGGATGCCCCGCTCATCTAAATATTTGTATCTTCACAAATTCTGATGTGGCTGTTTCTCCGTATTCTCGGTATATTTCGTGATTGTACCTGCATCTTCCGTTTCCGTTCTCTTCTTTTGGTCCGAATATTTTTCTGAGTATCTTTCTTTCAAATGCATCGATGTAGTTTGCCATTTTTTGCGTTTCGCAGCCGTAGGTGACTACTGGTCTTATTATGCTTTTATATATTCTAATTTTACTTTTTTTGTAGAAATCGTGGGACTTAAATATGTTTAGGAGGGCAAAGTAGGCTTTATTCGCTTGGTTAATCCTTCTTCTGATTTCTGCTTCCTCGTTGCCATCTTTGGTTATGTTTACTCCCAGGTATATGAAGTTGCTGACCCTTTCTATGTGTGTCATCTCCTATGGTTACGTTTTAAAGTGCTCTCCCTTTACGTGTTTGCGTCAGGACTTTGGTTTTGTCTACATTTATTATTAAACCCACTTCTTTTGCTTGTTTTTCCAGGTCAATGCAGATCTCCTTTGCGTTCATCATTGATCTTCCCATTATGTTAATGCCATCAGCATAAGCTGCCATTTGCGATGATTTATTACTCAATATGTTAACGGGGTTATTTGGCATTTTCCGTATGACATATTCCAGGGTAATAAGGGAGCTAGCCCGTCACCTTGTTTTAGTCCTCTGGTAATTTCAAAAGGATCGGTCAGCTGGTTTTGTATCTTCACACATGCCGTTGTCTCTGTCATTGTTGCTTTTGTTAACCTTATAAGCTTCCCTGGGATTCCGAATATTTGGCGCACATGGGTGTCAAATTACCATGCCCTTTTTAAGATTTCTTTGACACTAAATAATTGGTCTATGGTGTATCTGCCCAATCTAAAGGTAGTTTTTGCACGTTAGTTTGTCCTATTTTTAAATACTGGTATAATTATGTTGTTTTCTAGTCTTGTGGTATTTTTTCTTTATTGCCGATTTTAGTTATCAACCCATGGAGCTGTTCCGTTAGTTTATTGTCCGCTACCTTGTGAAGTTCAATGGGGATTTCATCAAATCCGGGTGCTTTGGTATTCTTTTGGGATTCAATAGCTTGCCTCACTTCTTCGTACGTGGGTGGATCCAGGGTGCGTCTTCTGTTTGTAACTGTCGGTTTAGCGTTTCCGTATTCTCTTGTTCTCAGAGAAGCTCTTGGAAACACTTCGACCATGTTTGTTTGATGTTTGTAATATCTGCGACAATATCTCCATTCTTGTCTATCATTAATGTAGTTTGTGGTTTGAATCCCCCTCTCAGCTTCTTTGTGTCTGCATATGCGTGTCTGGAGTTGTTATCTTTAAAGTCATTTTTCCATCTCTATGACTTGGTGGTTCATGAATTGTCGCTTTTTTCTTTCTGTATATATCTTGTCCGCTTTTCTCTTTGCTTCAGCGAATTCGTCTTTTCTTTCACGTGTACATTGCTGTCAGAGGAGATCAGATCATCACGAGGAGGCGGAATAATTTATAATTATTCATTGGGATTACAATTAATTACAATCAATGGGAATAGGTTGTAACCAACTTATACCAGAAGTTCAGTATGGAAAGATGAAGGAGATAAGGTAACAAGGATGATATTCTTTTAAAATGGAATTACTCAAATTGCAAAGTAGCTAAAAATCATCGTAGAATCTATATGTAATTGGCTAAATCACGAAACAAGACGATACTTCGACTTACATTTTATCACAGTTGTGAATTAATTCTATTCATCACAAATACTAGGCACATATAGTTAATTTTAAGTTCTCGAAGATTTTCTAATAAATTGATCTTTTCTCTATAACTTTACTATTTAAAGTTCTTTTTTAAGTTTCGTTCTTGAATTTTGAACATCCGAGCTGCACAACAAAAAAATCGTTGACTGTTATTAGTGCCTTATATCCAGTACATCTTGTACAGTAGAGTTTTGCAGAAATATATTGTAAATGTGAAATGTATTACAATTTTCCTTTAAAGGTTTTCCCCAGTTCAATTTCACTTAATGTTTAACCTAAAATTTTTCTTTCTTAAAAGGCTTTTCTCCAGTGTGTTATCATATTTTTGTCATTCCAAATATGGTAGTGTTTTTGGGCATACCCTTTTATTGGCTATTCCTTATTTAGTAATATTTCTGTTCAGGCTACCTCATTGGTGAATTCAGCTTTATCTCGGTTTTCTTGAACTTTTTGATAAGTTAATCACTTTTATCCTTTTAAAAGGTGAGTTGTGATTTGACTTGCAAATAGAGTGTTTGCTTCATTCCAGCTTTAGGAAATTTTTGATAATTTCTCTCTTTATGAGTTTGTGGAATTTAGTGCAATTAAATTCCTGGTGATCAGTCTTTCACAGTGGTGATTGTTTATATCACAGGAATCCAACTTGTTGGTCTTTTAAGCTCTACTACAAGGTACACCTTTTCACTACACTTTATGGTTATCTCTAACAGTTCCTTGTTTTGTAGGAATACCTTTCAATACAAATATAGCAAGATATGATAATCCACCCGTGTCTATCGTTTAAAGCCGATGAAAACATCTTTTCCGGTAGGCCTGTGGTTATGTTGATGGATAGTTAATTTATACAGAATTTCTTTCTAGGCTTTTTTGATTCCGGCTGCTTTTCTCCTCCGGCCTCTACGTTTACCTCCTTCTTCACGATCTCCCTGGTTGTAGCAGAGTTCTACCTACAACCAAAGTATTTTACCAGCTACCTACAAGGGTAAAAAGAGGACAAACCAACAACAACACAGAACTTAACACCTAACAAGATAAACGGCTTCTTCCTTCTTAACTTTTAGGTTATGTAACAACTTCATAAATTCATTTTTAACAACTTATATTCAAGGCACAGTTGCCACTTGTACCGTATTACTTTTCTGCAGAAAGAGTAAGTCTGATTCAGATATTCAATTTAGTTAAGATATGTAATTAAATTATTGTTATTTTGCTACTTTCAGCAGGGCGGAGCCCCGAGACTTGCTTACAGAATTCTTCGATGACCAATAGATAGGAAGTAAGTTATGTAAATTTATTGAATGTAGAATTGTTTAAAATTTCTGATTTCATAATACAATATTTTTTATTATTATTAGGGATTTATTTACAAATAATTTTGTGTTCTGTATAATCATTGCATTTGGTGTGTGGTGTGAACCACACAATTTCTTTTTTATGTTTTAAAATAATTAACCTTCTGTTTCTTTTGTATCTGTGTCTTTCATTTCTACAAACGCTTGTGCCGAGTTCAAACGGGGGCTGCTATCTTAGAGCAGACGTTTGCCGGACCCAAAGATTCAGTCAGATTAAGGTTAATGTTTTGTGTAATAAATTTTTAATATAGCTGGGAGTTCTTTTAACACCGTGAGCTAGCCGGTCATGAAGTCCCGTTATAAATGGTCTCTTTTAAGTCTTAACTTATCTTAAGCTTACTATTTAGGTCTGACCCCCCCCCCGAAACTAAAGTTAATACTAATAAATGACAACAATATAAAATTATTAACATTCGTTAAAATAACAAAAGCAAAACAATAAGATGGACTTGAATTCATGATCTGGATTTTTGAATTTTCTTTAATCCTACAGAACCCCCCGGAAATAAATTCTGGTTACGGCCCTGCATCCAGTGAAGACGAGTATGCTCCGTTTTTGGTATATATATATATATATATATATATATATATATATATATATATATATATATATATATATATATTTTTACAAGCTACTATGACTGAAATCAAACAGGTTTTTATTAATGAATGAGTCTGAGCTTGGTCAATGAACATCCAAAGCTTCTGGTATTTACAGAAAGGGCTGATTTAGAATTTTATTATAATTGTAACTCCTTTAACGGATGGTTGTCTAAATGAACACTTGTCAGTGTTAAAGATCTCCTGTCGGAAATATTGTTAAACCAATAGTTTCCAGGACTTTTGCTTTCAGTTTGTTCTAGAGAAGAGTGCAGTATTTTCTTCTATATGATTGACTTGATGACACATTTATTTCGGTCTCTGATTTTATGATAAAGAGTGGGCTAGTATTTTAGGGTTTTATAGTCAGTCTTGTTCGTTTCAAGGTAGGAAAGAAAAACGTCTTTTTACACTCCCAGACTCAATATATTAACTCAAAAGTTACTAAATTACTAATTTACAAAACTTCGATGTGATAGCACATTTTCAACATCCTGTGCTTTAGAATATAAATACGGCCTTATTGGTCCTATATGAAGATGTTTGATGTTGATCACAGAGTAATCTGAAGAGATTAAAATAAATCTTGTAGAAGAATGTATCATTTAATTTGTCTAACTGTAAAAAGTCCTTCTACATGAAGACCTTACAATCCCACATCACTAACAGTTTTAGAATTAGCAAAACCTGGAAGTACAGTTTTGAATTTTGCTTTCGAAATCATAACCTTAGCCAAACATAAATTTATTGATGTGAGTGTAACCTTGAGATAGAGAGAAGGTTAAGTTTTTTGGTTTTGAAACAAAAACTTTATAGTACTTTCTTTTCCTCTGTGTACACTCAGACATTTTTTAATAAATACTTCTTGATTGATTGATTGACTGCCCTTTACCATCGATGAAACTAAAGAGTAATCAGAAAAATCCAACGTCCTTCTATTTTAATAAAAATAGCAGTTAATTTGCGAAATCTGAAAAACAATAAATAAATACTTCCATATAATTAATTCTTTGTTCAAGAAAACCATTTCAATGTTTGGAGGTTTCTCTATGCAAAAAACGATCCTGGTTACCTTGTATGTGGTCAATATCAATGAGAAGGAGAGACTTATTCTTTCACTTTCTACTGTCGTAGGAAGAGTGAAACCACCATAAAATACAATAAGAAAAGCGTCGACAAGGTGAATTGTTCTTTGTCTGTACTTTAATTTTTTAAATGAGGAACTATTTGTGCAGACTGGATTATGATTATTTCGCCTACTGAATTTTTAATTCATGGTCAAATATATAATAATAAAGGACATCTTACGAGATGTTTGTATTTATCTTAATAGAATGATAGAACTGATCGCATAATTTGAATAAACATGTTTTTTCTAATAATTAAAGGCATCTGTTTGGATGCGAACGTATAAACACATAACTATTTTGGGAAGTTGATTTCGTATGATGTTTTCTGTTTTTGCTAACGTTCTTTTTATAGCCAACACTTGCAATCAAAACTTTTGCGGCAGTAGTTTTTTTTTGATGACGTTTTTCCATTTCAATATTTTTTCATTAGCTTTTATTTGGCTTTGTGGGTTCATTGTCCACCGACGCGATGTGACCTGTAATACCAAGCAGAAACTAGAGCATGAAACGATTCACTTTTGCAAGTAGCCAAAGGCAAGATATTAGTAATTAATATCTGTCAGAAGGCTTTTAGTCCAGTAAACGCCATATTTTGACTATATAGGACTGTTAAAGCAAGTCGTGGATGGTCACTATAACCTAATTCAAGAATGGCCCGTTTAGAAAATCCATCCAAAACTGTGGTGTGGATTCTACATATCGATCTGAGATAAAACTTATATGTTTAGGTTACCTTATTTAAATATTTTGTATGATTAATAAAAAATTTCTATTAACATAAAAAATATGCATTCATGTTATCTTTTTTGCTACAGTTTATGTGAACAAGTAGTAGTATTGTGGGGAGACCGAAGTTAGCAAGTAGGCCTTCATAGGCCCTTTTTGCCAACCTCTTAGCATCCCCCTAACCACCTCCATTATCACCTGCTTCAATTGCCTCTTCTCCCTGTGCAAACCTACCCAATTTCCCAATGAAGGTTAGGATGTTGGTTGTTGGTCCACGATAGGGAGCGTAACTCTTCTCTTCGAAGCGTAGCTACACCAAAGGTTTTGAATCTCAACCGCTGGTAAGCCGCGCATTCTCCGAGGTAGTGGTGGGATGTTTCCTCATCACCCCCGCATCTCGGGCATATGGGGTCTTCCTCTACACCTATCAAGCATAGGTGTCTTTTTAATTTGCAGTGGCCTGTCAGGATCCCCGTCAAAAGATTTACGGATCATCGGCTTTTCCCCATTAGCCAGACCGACTTCTTTGAGTCGAATCCCTCTATATGGTCTTTCGCCTGCCGACAGCCTCTGCAACTTTCCCACTTCTACCTGCTTTTCTCATAGGCCCACTCTACCAGGGTCGTTGAGATTTGATGCCTTGTAATACCCAAGTAGGGTTCCGGTCCCAGGCAGATACCAACGGCTCCGAGTTTGGCCAGTTCATCAGCCTTCTCATTGCCTTGGATTCCGGTGTCGCCTGGGACCCAAACTAGTTCTACCTCTTACTCACTTGCCAGCTCTGCTAAAACATCCGCACATTCCTGGACGAGAGCTGTTCTCGTCCTGGAGGAGTAGATTGCTTTTAGTGCCGCTTGACTGTCAGAGCAGATGTAGATTTTCCTCTCTGGTGCTGCTCTAATCTCGACTTTAGTTGCCACCGTTAAAATGGCGTAAACCTCGGCTTGGAAAACCGTGGTGGACTTCCCCAGAGCAAAGCTTTCTTGTACCCCTCGGTTCTCTATGTATATTCTCTATATAGTCTTGGTAGTGTAATGTCTGGCGTGCCGGACTTTCACCCAAGCGGCCCGCGATCGACTCCCGGCGCCGGCAGATCTGGTTAAGGTTTTCTGCAGTTTTCCTTAGCTGTGACACAAATGTGGGATTTGCGCTGTTCCATCTGTAAGTCGGCTGCAGCCGCACATTGGGCCTACATAATAATAATAATCGCCCCCTCCTTCCCGCACAAGCTTATAGCTTCTGGGGCCTTGGTTTAGGCTATGGGTTGTAGTAGTTATTATTATTATTATTATTATTATTATTCCTGCTCCAGAGGATTGCCTTTCTGCTATCCGGGAACCGTCCGTGTAGCATACCAGGGCATCTGGATGAAACTCGATTTGATTTTGCTCCCACTGTTATCTAGTCGGAATAGTAAGGGAGTACTCCTTTTCTAGTCTTAGTCGGTCTTCTACTGTACCTATTCAAACTACCATTAGTTAACCAACTAAGTCTAGGTAAAAATCAGGCAAGAAGTTAAGCTAACATAATTAGTTATAGGATAAGGTTAAGTATATTTAATAATAATACTGTAACGAATAGTAAACCCACATATGACGTCATCAAACATTCTAGATGTATGAGTCATCAACTGTATGACTCATCAATAACACCGGTATGTATGACTCATCGACACGCCTCATCGACGTCACTTATAAACAGCTGCATGTATGACTCATCAACACGTCATCGAACATTCTAGATGTATGAGTCATCGTAGGAAAGATATAAATTGAGTTCGCGGATAGAAGGAGGGCAGTTAATGTTTAACCGGCGTCGTGTTGAAATGTAATCTGAATAATTAATTAATTATTGTAATACATAAATAGTTTTATATAAATAGTTTTATATAAATAGTCCTCATATAAATTTGTAAATACCTAGCATTTATTTAAATGCTTTAGTTTGTTAAATAGTTTATAGTTATAGTGTTTTTAATTAAGTGCATTGTAAATAATCTTTTCTTTATTAATAGACGATTTAAACAGCATTTTTGTTATCATTTTAAAAAGAACGTTACAGTGGTGTCCGGTGTGGGATTTAAAATAAATAAAATCGCATAATAATCAAATAAAGTGCTGTGAGAATAAATTTTTAGTGTTAAAAATAATTTCAACGAACAATTGAAATAGTGATGAAATTGTTAAAAGATCTCTTAGTGATAGATTTAAAACGGGAATTGGACGACAGAGACTTAGATAGTAATGGAAAGAAAGAAGTTTTGATAAATCGGCTAAGAGAATGGCTTTTAGAACAGAAGGAAGATCCTGAAAATTACCGTTTCGAAATACCCGAACCCGCAATTGATACTAATTTGTTGTTAAGTAAAATGGAAGAAAGTTCTAGAAAAGCCGAAGAGAATGCTAGAAAGCTAATGGAAAATACTAAAGTGCTGGAACAAAAAGTTTTTGAAAATTCTAAAATGCTTAAAGAAGAATTACTTGAAAATACTAAAGCACTGGAAGAAAAAGTTTTTGAAAATACTAGAATGCTTAAAGAAGATTTACTAGAAAACACAAGATTGCTCAAGGAAGAATTACTAGAAAAGTCCGAAGAAAGTTCTAGAAGGCTTAAAGAAGAATTGCTGGACAATGTCAAAGTGTTAGAAGATAAGGTTTTCGAAGAATTGTTGGGAAATTCCAGCGCGTTAGGACTATTAGAAATTAAATTGGAGAAACAAGATAGGGTAATAAAGATGGTAGAAGAGAAAATAGCCCAAATGCAATTACCACCAACAACTAAGAAAGACGATATAACCGAAATGCTGGAAGATAGAATAAGGCAACTACGATTTCCCTCAACTTCTGAGTGGCCGTTTAATGAAGTAAAGAAACAATTTAAAGAAGAAAAGGGTCCTGCCGTAGGGATAAAAGTAAAACCACCCACGTTCGATGGAAAGATACCTTGGTCCACCTACTACAAACAGTTTGAGGCGGCTGCTGGGGCCAATGGATGGCCAGGCAAGGAAAAAGCCGTTTCTTTAACCGTGGCTTTGCGTGGAGACGCGTTGAACGTTCTGCAAACAATACCATCAGGACAGGATAATGATTACCAGTTGTTAGTGTCTAGATTGGAGATGAGATATGGAGACGCGCATCTTCAACAAGTGTATCACGCGCAAGTGAAGAATCGTGTCCAGAAGAATGGAGAAAGCCTTCAGGAGTTTAAAGCCGATGTTGCGCGGCTTGTCCGATTGGCGTACCCTACGGCACCCGATTCATTTCTGGGACAGCTCGCTGGGCAGACCTTCATTGATGGGTTAAGAGACGGGGAAACACAACAATCATTGAGGCTGGCACGACCAAGAACAACTGATGATGCGCTTGCTCACGCCTTAGAATTTGAAGCCGCAAAACAAGCGTCCCGAGGTCACGGGCGTGTTCGGGCCGTTGTGGAAGAAGAAGAAAATTCCAAAGATCGCCTAGAAGAGTTATTAATGAGAGTACTTCAGAAGGAAGAGAACCGTAAAAAGAATTCTTAAGAAGTTCGAGGGCCCCGTTGCTGAAACTGCGGCGAACAAGGACATGTAGAACGCCGTTGTCCCAAAATAGGAAAAGTACAACCGTCGGAAAAGTTAAAAGGGGTTGGCAAGAGTGGGCGAACGTTGACTGTTAGTAAAGATGCCCCAGAGATCACTGTCCATGCCGTAAGATCAAGGAATAGTACCAGCAGTTTGTTCATAGATGGGAGAATTGCGAATCGAATTGTTCCACTACTCATAGATACGGGGGCGACAAAATCCATCATACGCCCTAACGTTCTAGGAACAAGTATGAAGCTGTTACAGACAACTACTCAACTTCGTACAGCAACAGGTGAAGTGATACCAACACGCGGAGTGGTGAAGATGAAGATTGGCATTGGAAGTGAAGAACGTGATCATGAGGTGCTGGTAGCCGATACCACTGATGACTTCATCTTGGGAATGGACCTTCTGAAAAAATTTGGTTTTACGTTGGATTTGAAAGAGGGTGTTTTGAAGGTCGGTAACGAAGAACTTCCGTTGCACCCACGAGAAGATCCTTTGTAAGGGGTTTGCTGGTAGAAGATGTGATATTGCCGGGTCAAAGCGAGATGGTTGTCGAGGCAGGTTTGGATGGAGATCTTTGGGTAGGATGTGTGCGAATGATGAAGCCTGTTTGTGATAAGAAGATCCATAGTGGCATACTGGTGGGAAAAGCGCTGATCAAGGTTGGCAAGACAGTACCGGTGAGGCTTATGAACGTTAATGTGGATCCGGTGACATTGAAGAAGAGTACCCTTGTGGGACAGTGTGTGCCAGTATTCCGAGTAGCCAGGTGTATGTCTGATGTTCCAAAACCAGTGCCCAAAGACCATGGTGAAGAATTAGTGGGTATGGTTGTTAGTTCGTACGAAGACCTTAATGGAACGGAAGTGAAAGAGGTACAGGGTTTGGTTCACCGATACCAAGATATCTTCGCTCTTGACGATAGTCAGAAGGGACGAACAGATATAGTAAAACATAAAATCAATACAGGCAACTGTATGCCTGTCCGTCAGCAGCCGAGGCGTCTACCTCTAGCAAGGCGAGCAGAAGCCGAGAAGATTATTACCGATATGGAAGAACAAGGGGTCATCAAGCCATCTAGCAGTCCATGGCCATCACCGGTGGTCCTGGTCAGTAAGAAGGACAGGTCAACGAGATTTTGTGTGGACTATCGGCAGCTCAATAACGTGACCAAGAAAGACAGCTACCCCTTACCATGCATCGACGACACGTTAGATACCCTGTATGGCTCACGGTGGTTTTCGACTTTGGACTTGAAGAGTGGTTATTGGCAAGTTGAAATGGAACCTGAAGACAGGGAGAAGACCACGTTCACTATTGGTTCCGGACTATGGCAGTTTACGGTTATGCCTTTCGGTCTATGTAACGCTCCGGCCACCTTTGAGCGTCTAATGGAGACCATCCTGAGGGGGCTGTCTTGGAAGACTTGCCTGGTCTATCTGGATGACGTGATCGTAGTTGGAAGATCATTCAGTGAACATCTGAAAAATCTGGAGGAAGTGTTCCGGAGACTGCGTACAGCCAACCTGAAATTGAGTCCGAAAAGGTGCCACATATTCTGAAGGGAGGTGAAATATCTCGGGCATGTCGTATCACAAAATGGAGTGGCAGCCGACCCCGATAAAATTCGTGCAGTTCAAGAGTGGCCAACACCGAAAGATAAACACCAAGTTCGTAGTTTTCTTGGATTGTGTACCTACTACAGGCGTTTCGTTCCTGGGTTTGCCAATACAGCGAAGCCGCTGACAAGGTGAAGATGGTGAAGAAGGTGAAGCTGACTGAAGATGGGCGCGAGTATGTTTGGAGCGGAGAGCGCGAATCACCTTTCCAACAGTTGAAGCGTGCCTTGACAACAGCACCAATATTGAGCTATCCACGGACAGAAGGGAAATTCATACTTGACACAGATGCAAGTAATCTGGCCATTGGGATGTACTTTCTCAAATACAGGATGGACAAGAAAAGGTCATCGGCTATTTTAGTAAGGTTTTGTCGAAGGCCGAAAGGAATTATTGTGTGACCAGAAAAGAATTATTGGCTGTCGTGAAGTCCGTTGAGCATTTCTACAAATACTTGTACGGACGGAAGTTTTTATTGAGAACGGACCGTGCTGCGTTGAAGTGGCTCCTACAATTCCGCAATCCGGAAGGCCAGGTCGCAAGGTGGATCGAGCGATTACAAGGATACGATTTTGAGACGGAACATCGAGCGGGCACTAGTCATCGAAATGCCGATGCTCTTTCAAGAAGACCCTGTCCAATGGATTGCCGTCATTGTTCTCGTTTGGAAGAGAAGGTTTGCCAAGTATTAAGAACTACCACCGTCAAGGACAATTGGTTGCCGGAAGAATTGCAACGACAGCAGGAGGCTGATCCCGAATTAAAGATGGTACTAGAATGGAAGCGTGTGGGAGAAAGGCCTGCCTGGGAAGCTGTCAGCCCTTTCAACAGAAGCCTCAAAGCATATTGGGCCCAATGGGAGTCCTTGAAGGTGGAAGACGATCTCCTGAAGCGAGTACTGGAGAGTGAAGATGGCACCACCATTAGGTCTCAGTTCGTGGTTCCAAGAAGCCGAATGGCTACAGTATTGCGACATCTCCATGACGGTACCTCAGGAGGACACTTCGGTGTGAAGAAGACTCATCGACACGCCTCATCAACGTCACTTATAAACAGCTGTATGTATGACTCATCAACACCTCATCGAACATTCTAGATGTATGAGTCATCGTAGGAAAGATATAAATTGAGTTCGCGGGTAGAAGGAGGGCAGTTAATGTTTAACCGGCGTCGTGTTGATAATTACACTACTAACACGCATGTTACCAGCAAGTAATATTGCTGATGAATAGTTTAAAAATAGATATACATATTAAATGCAGGCAGTATTAAAGTGAATCTAACATGCACAAAAACAGTACAGCACGAAGCTAAGGAGCATTAGAATACTATAAGAGTAGAGAAAGAATGGGGTTTCTGGAACACTCTCCCCCTCCACTTTCTGCTTTTTGTCAAGATCACGCTTCAAGGTTTTTTATCTTACAAAACATTGACCTATATTAACAGAATGACCTATGTTCGCTAGAAAATCTGGCCTTGACCTATATCAATAAAGAATCATTGGCCTTTAGTCGTCAGGAACTCTGGCTTTGAAGTGTGACCTTGGCAGAAAGCAGAAAGTGGAGGGGGGGAGTGCTCCAGAAACTTTGTTCTTTCCCTACTTATGAGCAAAGTGCCAGCAGTGCGCGAATGCTGATGCCCAGCACTGCTCAGGAATTAAAAATACCAGCAGCGCATGTTATTGCTGAATAAGTAATTTAAAATGGTATATTTAATGTTTTCACACGTTTCCGGACAAATTCAAAATTTTTATTATTTCGACAAGCGCATGTTAGAATTGTTGTGCATGTTTAATCCACAAACATGATCCATAAGCTAGAATAAGATGATAAATAATGTAATATGCTATGTAGTTGTACTGCTTTAAAAGTTTTAGGCAGCAGGCTAATAAGAATAAATAAAAATTTAAAACAAAATAAAACAAATAAAAAAATTGCAATCCAAGAAGGTGTTTTCAATAGCAACATAACAGTATATTATTTTATAAGGAGCTGTTCAGTGGATTTGCTAAGGTACAAAAACAATGCTCCGTGGGAAATTTAATGATTTAAGCATGGGAGTGTGTCAATCTCTTCATTATGAGATAGAGAATCAATACTAAGATGTTGGGAGTTTACCACTGGTAGCTGATTAAACTTATACGTAAAAAACAAAATGGCCGCCGCTCTGCCGCACCTGATAGCAGTTTTTTCTGTTTACCTCAAAAAATACAAAGTGTATGACAAACTTACTATTACAAAAAATATTCCTTATAAAATTCTACACCAAAAATGTCTATGGCTTTTTTTGTACGACTGACCTTTAATATAGTAAATCTAATGCAAAATGAGTCAAACTAAATTACAAATATCGAACCAAGAATTTATTAAAGGACAGTCTACTTATTATTAATTATAATCTTCATCATCAAACTCTTCTTCACTTTCTATAAAAGTTTCAGCCAATTCATCGACATTGCCATATCTTCGATCTCCTTAGAATTGTCACATATTTAGTTCAACAACAACGACGTTGGGAGTACGTACAGCTACAAAGTTCCGTTATACGGTCTGGATCTGCATGGTTACCTGCGATGGTTCGAAGGTGTTTCCAACATTCTTCCATACACAGTTTCATGGTGACGATATATTTAGATGCGAGGTGATATCTTGATTCCACTTAAGTGCCTGAAAATGAGCTCTTAAACGTGATGGATTTAGAGCAGCTTTTGTAGGTGCAAGATTTTTATTTTGACACTGTTTTTTTTTGTGAAAGGCAACCATCGTACATCTCCATTGTCAGTTAGTGCAGTTTTGGAAATATGTAACTTACAAACAAATGACTCAAAGTATTAGGTATTGAAATCTTTTGGCATAGTTATACGAAGCTTAGCTAAGGCTTCTAATAAATCATCATTAACAGAATTAAATATTTCCACCACTTAAGCTTCCGTTTGTTGGCAAATGATCCAGTTACATCTGTACCCGATAGTGCATGAAGTCGTGGGAGGCCAGTAGCTTTAAGTAATCCCAGTAACTGGGAGGGGAGCTAGGTCAACAAATCTTCTCATGCTCTGTCTAAGGAAAATTCTAAACTGTGATGTATTTGGGGAAATCGCCTTGTCCGGTGAATAAACGTGAGTTGTTTTAAATCTTTGCTGTGATATGTACACTCCATGAAGTATGATTTTTGTATCTGCTTCTTCTTGTGTAGTCAAAAGGCTAACTATATATTTCTTTCTTATTACTCACTCCAGATTGTATTATATGATTAACTAGGAACTGAGTAAGTTCGTCTTTCCTTTTGTTATGAGCAAGTAAATTATTCATTGAAATTTTGTCAATTTTCATTGCTGATGTGTAGAGATAGATGTATGGTGGTTTTTCACAAAAAGCCAGTGGCAGGATGAAAATCTTCTATTTACAAAATCTTGAGTGGAAAATCACTTGAGTGGAATCAAGATATCACCATACACCCAAATATACCGTCACCATCAAACTTTGGCTGGAAGAATGTTGGAAGAAAAAGTTTCACACTCGTATAATGATGCCTTTATCCCATTAGTAGCAAATAACTATTGCAACATTACCCTAGTTTCCAAATAATAGATATTTAAGATTAAGTGTAAAAAGCCATTCATTATTGTGCGAACGGTTTAACACACGAGCGAGTGTCTTAAAGGATGTATCTTACAACGTTGTATCTTACAACGTTTTATTTACCATCATAACGCTTTATTAAAGTATTCATTGTATTTGATATTTTTTTAATTTGTGACTTATGTCATGTACATAATTATATTGCCGTGCTTAGATTTGAATGTGCTAAGTTGTGTAGCAACCAGTTTGTAAAATATTCATAAATCATCATTTATCATAATCTTTTGCTGACATTAGCGTGTAATAAAAATTTGATAACACTAGCTCAATAAACGTTAACTTTTTATACGAAAACTAGTGTAAAAAGTATTCATTTTTTGTGTGATCGTAGACAAATAAATAAATCCATTATTAAAAAGTGGATTTAGCATATTAAAGATCAGTCGTACAAAAAAAGCTATGCATGTTTTTTTGTGTAGAATTTAAAAGCAATACTTTTTGTAATGGGGTAACTTTGTCATACACTTTGTATTTTCCGAAATAAACAGGAAAAACCGCTATTAGGTATTAGGTACGACTGAGCGGCAGCCATTTTGTCTTTTGCGTATAAATTTAATCGGCCACCAGTGGTAAACTCCCACTATCGCAATATTGATTCTCCATCCCATAATCAACAAAGAGTTATACCACTCCTATACTTGAATCATTAGATTTCCCGATGTACATTAGCAAGCCAACTATTTTGTGCTGAGGCTGTCAGTTTGTCTGCCGAACGTTAGTGAGGCAGGTAAAACAGTCGAAGCTCACAAAAACTCACTTTATCTCAGCATGAAATATGTTATTTTATCTTCAAACGTAAAGAACGAATTGAAATGTAAATTATCTCAAAATATCACGTTTTTGACGTTTGAAGAAAAATAAAATTTTGACAAAACGAATTTTTTTGTTTTGATGTAACTTGGTCCTGTCTCACCACCGGCACGTAAAATACTAATAACGCCTTTATTCCACTAATAAGATAAATAACTACTATCTGTCGCTCATAGGGCGAGTTGTATAAATGTAGTTTAACTTTAAGCTTGGTTCAGTTGCCGCAGTAACCATTTTCAGAACAATCGTTGTCTAGGATATTGATCCTAGTTTAAAGTTAATCTGTATTCATACAACCCGCCCATAGTGGCAGATAATGAACTTTATCTGCCGCTGCTGATAAACGTCAAAAAAGACAGACTTTTACCTTGTCAATTGAGTCTTAAAATGTCATGTTTTTTACTTTTGAAGATAAACAATATTTTTAATTTAATTGTACTAGTTCTTACTTTTTAAAATAAAAAAAATCAAAACTTTTAAAAAGTTTTAATGTACTAACGCAAAATTATCTCATAATTTGACATTGACTTTTGAAAATATAAAAGATTCAATTAGTTTAAAGCCTTTGAGGAAAATACTTCGTTTTGGTCATAGGAAATTTGAAAGGTGGTCCGAATTGAACCATGTCTGCCTGTGAGCGCCACCTTGTTTGAAAATAATTTTTACAGTCCTTTAATTTATTTTTTGTTTGTTTCCTTAATATGGGAACACAATCTCAAACGATTGACTCGGAGTTAAAACAAGTACATCTTGGGAACAACTCTTAATAACACACAAATAAACAATACTTCAATAAAAAAACATACATGTTAGTTTTCATACATTGTTCACAAAAAATCATATCATAAAACAATAATTAAAATGTTTAGAATTGACATTGAACGTTTTTTAAAATGTTGATGGTGTAAGCAGAATAAAAGTATTATTTCTCAATCATATAGATTATATAAACCAGTAAAAAAAACGTTTTAAGACCTTGGGATATAATAATACAATGGTACAACTTATTGTGCTAATATTAAATTCTTAGCCATTTCAGAAGTGAATAAAATTTAAACAAATTTATTTAGGTTTGACTTTGTATTACAAAGTTTAAGCTAAATTATTTAAATGTTGCAAATTTAAACAAAATTGCATTTAAAACTTACCTGACAAATACACATCTTAACCATCAATTTTATGTAAACAGATTAATTTTCCTTTATTATGAACTAATTCTGGAATTGTTGTAACTTAAGGGTTGAAACAACTTAAAGACTGATATACTGACAACAAATTTCTATCTATCGTTGCTCCAGGTAGGTACTTGTTAATTTTTTTAAATGTGGTTTCCCAACTCCTTTCGATTTTCATTCGCTTAAATTGCAAAGTGAAAATTAGGTCAATCCAAGCTGCAAACATTCCAATACAGTTTACCGCCACAAATTTTAAGAAAGTTCTTTAATTACCATTGGCACACAGACTAATGCAAACAAAGAAAATTGTATTCTCCACAATAATAATCTTCAAAACAATGCGATAATTACATTCCAAATAATAGTTAACCACCTCTATGGAATAAACTTCGACAAAATCTCCACATTTAACGATTAAGCAACTACAAAAAACCTTTTTTAAAATCCTTTAATCAAAACTAAGAAGAAATGGTGTCTCAACCTGAAAATGGATTTAGCGCCAATAATTCTTTATAACTTATTTTTTATTTACCTATCATAATGCGATATGAGTAAAAGATTACCTAGAAACCTGATACCATTTAGTATAAGGACTTAAGCGGTGTTGTAGATAGATTTTTAAATTTTATCGAGAAAAGATTTATAATAAAATGTCAATAGAAAATGTCAATGTCAATTTTATAAATTACTCATATGTTTATTTCTCAAAATACAAGGGATATTTCCTATCTAATACAGCCTCATATAAAGAATTTATTAAAATTTATATCGAGCTGATGTGCGCGTACTACCAAGTGACTGAAGTAGAATCCAACAAAACTGGATACCGGCAGCGCCTTGAAGCGCTTTGGAAAGTGATACACCCGGAACTTGAAATATCGGCCCAACGACTCTCTGATCAAGTACGATCAATATTGAACAGGAAAGCCTTGTCAGAGGCCGAACTCGATCAAATAAAAAGAGAGCTGAGAAAGAGAAATTCAGAGAGGCGATCTGTACGTCTTGAAGATTTAATAGAAGATGCCGAGGCAACAGCAGCAACCCGAGGTACAGGCAATGAAGATCAAGATGAGGCGGAACTACGTCGAGTATCTGAACTATACATGGAGCTAAACTTCAAATACAGAGGCATCCCTTTAGAACATCGACCGAGAATGCCTAAGCTACATCTTAATCCGGAAACTAAGAAATCAATAAATATCCTTAACACCTGCATCGCAAACGTTTTAGAAGGCAATGAAGATCTGCTAGACTTATGCCATATTACATACTGTGCAGCACTGAGAAAAACCTCTTAAACCTAAATAAAAAGCCACCATGGGAGCGTAGATTAGAGACCAAGATAACAAATATTAGAAGAGATGTAGGGATACTACATACTTACCGTAATAACCAAAACCCCAGCAGAAAAACAAGGAAAAAGGTTGGAAAGCTCGCTCAGACATCAAAAGTCAGGCCCAGGGATCCATCCTACAGCCAGAAGCTGATCCTACTCATGGATAACCTAAAACAAAAAATATCTATGTTAAGTTGTAGGCTAAGAAGATATTGAGCAAGAACTAGAAGGTATCACGAAAACATACAATTTACCAGAACACAGTCTACATTCTATAGAAATGTATAACACGGAAACAGTACAATACAAAATAAAACTCCAAATAAGGAAAAAATTACGCAATTCTGGAGAAACATATGGTCCAACCAAGTCCAGCATAACAAACAGGCCTACTGGATAAAAACAGAGGAGCATCAACGCCAAAATGTGCCACCTATGGAAGAAATGGAAGTAACAACAGAAGATATCACTAGAGAGACCAGAAAACTAAGAAATTAGTCGGCACCTGGACTTGATAGCATCTATAACTACTGGTAGAAAACGCTAACCAATTTGCACACTGCATTAGTAACACAAATACACCATGCAATTCACAATCCTCACATAGTTCCCGAATACTTTACCCTAGGAGTTACACATATGCTACATAAAACAGGAAATACCGAGGAGGGAAAAAACTACAGGCCCATTACTTGTTTACCAGGTATTTATGAAATTATCACCTCCGTAGTAAATTCTAAAATTGCGGAACACTTAAAAAGGCACGATATTCTAGCGTGGGAACAAAATGGTTGTAAAAAATAAGGTAGAGGTTGCAAGGAATTGTTAATAATAGATTCAATTATAACTGGCCAGGTAAACGCAAAAAAGAGGAAATTTTCGGTAGCCTGGATGGACTACCAAAAAGCATTTGACTCAATACCATATTCGTGGCTCCTGGAAATCCTTAAAATATGCAAAGTTGATCCTACTGTAATAGCTTTTCTCCGCCATCTCATGAAAACATGGAGAACTATACTCAAAACCAGAACATACACAACAGACGAAATGCCAATTAGGCGGGGCATCTTCCAAGGGCCTAGCCTTAGCCCCCCTTTTTGCATGGCTTTAAATCCACTTAGCGGTATGTTAAATCGAAGTAGTAATTGCTATATCATCGAAGATCAAGCCAAAATTTCATATTTATTTATATGAACGATCTTAAAATATATGCAAAATCTTCACAGCAGCTCCATGGATAACTGGAACTGGTCAAAGCATTTAGTGAATCAATAAAACTGGAGCTGGGTTTAGATAAATGCGCGGTTATGCACGCCAATAGAGGAAAAATCACTCAAACAGAAAACAGTACATTGATGGATAATACAACTATTTCCGCGCTCATTCCAGAGCAATGCTACAAATACCTTGGTTTTCAACAGGGATTGAGAATAAATGAAAAAGCCAATAAAGAATCAGTCACAGCAGAATACTTCGACAGGGTTAAGAAAATTTTAAACACAAGTCTTAACTCAAAAAATAAGATTACTGCCCTTAACACTTGTGCTATACCAGTAGTGTCGTACACTTTCGGAGTACTAGCATGGACAAAAATAGAACTCCAAGCATTAGACAGGAAACTTAGGACCATGCTTACAAAGTACAGAATGTTACACTCTAACTCTGCAATTGAAAGAATGTATCTTTCTAGAGCAGAGGGAGGCAGTGGAATCGCCAACTTGGAGAATACACATCAAAGAGAAAAGCAAAAGTTAAAACAGTATTTTACCAATACAAACTTACCTTTACACCAAAATCTGGTAAGAGTTGACCAAAGCTTTTCTGCACTAGTTTTAGCAACACCCGAACCTGAAATAGAAAGTTATACTGACAAATTAAAACATCAATGTAGAAATAAACCCATGCATGGGCGTTATTGCAATAATTTACACCTAGAAGACGTGGATAAAACCTATTCTAATACTTACCTTACAGTTGGATATCTGTTTCCCGAGACGGAGGGGCGCTATTAGCAATACAGGATCAGGTAGTTCCAACACGATACTACCAAATTTAAATCCTGAAACAACGAAATGCAGGCTTTGCAATAAGGAAGAGGAATCTGTACAGCACCTCTCATCAGCTTGTTCAAATCTTGCATCTTCAGCTTATCTAAGTCGGCATGGGAAAAGCTATTCACCAAATGGTTACCATTTGATAAATATAGACGCCAACCAGTACTAGAAAATGTATCATTCAAAATATATTGGGATACAACTATCATAACCGACCGTACAGTACAACATAACAAGCCCGATATGATAATAATCAACAAAGAAACAAAATGTTGTACTATAATAGACTTTTCAGTGCCGTTAGATGAAAATATAAGTAGAGTTTACAGAGCCAAAATGGAAAAGTACAGAGATTTAGCCAGAATCAGCGCAATGTGGAAAATGCAGAGGGTAGACATTAAACCATTTATTATTACCTCAAATGGACTTGTACATAAAAAGATTCCCTTGCATCTCAATGAATTAGGCATCCCACTAAGCGCCATATACCATATGCAAAAAGCTGTCATGTTGGCCACAACAGCAATAATAAGAAGAGCCGTAAAATAACAGTCGTCTTGAGAAATCCGGCATACTGGTAAAACAGTCACTAACTCATACACAGTTTGTGTGATTAATAATAATAATAATAATAATAATAGTTTGAATGAAATGCTAAAACAAATTCCTATTTATCGTTGCTTCAGGTACTTGATATTTTTTTTAAATGTGGTTTCCCAACTCCAACCAGGTCAATCCAAGTTGCAAACGAAGCAATTACAGTTCACCGTCACAAATTGTAAGAAAGTTCTGTATTCGCCATTCACACAAGACAGATACAAACAAAGCAAATTTTACTTTAGACAATAATCTTCCAAACAATGCAATAATTAATTCAAGCAATCGTTAATCACCACCATGGATTAAACTTCGACTAAATCATTTCAGTGAAATCGTCACATTTAACGATGAAGCAATCACAAAAAAATTTTTCAATTTACAAAATGCAGGTACACCGCGAGGCACCTTTTAATCAAAACTAAGAAAAGAATGGTGTTGTCTTCCAACGAATCACTCCAAATGCAAACGCGTCACCCCTTGAAAGTTAATCGAATTATAAGATGATTTAAAAGGATTCAAATGGATTTGACGCAAAGATATTTTTATAGCTTACCTTATATGCAGTTGTAAAACCTGATACCATTTAAAACATTTTAAGGACTTACGGGCCGTTATAAATAGATTTTTAATTTTTATTGAGAAAAAAATCTATAACAAAATATTAATAGCTTCTATAAACTAAAGAAAAGACTGATAAATTATTGGAATATTTATTTCACAAAATACAAGGGAGATTTCCTATCTAATACAGCCACATATAAAGAGTATTAAAAATAATATCTATTAATAAATCGGTTTACCAATGAATTTTAATTGGAAATTGGGCAAAATTAAAAAATAAAGGTTGTTCCGTTAGAAAGTATGCAAATCTTTCCAAGGTCTTTCTATGTGTCAAATATTCAGGTTTTCTAGTTTCCGGAATTTCGAAGAATCTAATAGTTTTAAAGATACACCTAAATAAACTTAAAAACCTAGGCTTTCAATATTAATGTTATAATATTTTATTGTCTCATTCTTAATTAATTATTATTTTTCTTTTAATTGCGTTTGGTACTTTGGTACATCAATAATAGTATATACATATAGTGACATATTTTCTAACTTATGTTTAGAATTTTTTACATTCTTCTTCGTGACTGGCAATAGTAAATCATGCGTTATTTATGCCATTTGTCTGAATGATGTGTGTGATAGCTTTTTTTGCCATTCAAATAAATGCCATAAACATTACAGCGTATACTATAATTACTATTATGTCCTACTTAAACCTATTATTCGATTTTACGCAATCAATTCTTGTTTATAATTTCAACACACACAGTTTTCAAGACTCTTATACTCTAAATTTGAAGTTTTGCAGATTTCGAACAGTAATTTTCATTATACGAGGCAGGTTCATCAGTCTGTTTTTCGCATCGTTTGGTGTAAAAGTAATAAGCATCAACAGATTAATGTGAAGGGTGCTTACATGGGGAACATCACTGTGCTAGACTAAGATTCCATGGAAATGCGAAAGACGATTGAAGCATGCGAATGCAATATATTTACACGTCATACAGCATAGTTAGTCTTACAAAGACTCTTTCAGACTCTCAGTTCAGGATGTCCAGAAAACGTCCTTGAGGTGCCATGGTTTGCCTAAAATTGTCCCAAAGTCGTAACTATATTATGAAGCAATGAAAGGATATGCAACTTGCTTGCAATTCATCAAAAATCGGAATAATTAATGCAAGAAAAAGTACTAATTTTGCTTTAACAAATGGTGATGATCGTTTTATTACAGTATCTGGCCATATTATTACTAACATCCGAAAATTTGGACCTTAACAGTTTTATATTGTTAACACCAGGAATAAAGAATTTTGAGAAATGTTTCACGCATATTTTATTAACCCTTCTTGTATTAACAAGCAATTCAAAAAATAATTTTAAGTAATAAACTGGTATAAATGGCGAATTTGCTGAACATGCCAATAGCTGAAGAGGGTAATGTCTTAGAGGATACTGACCAAAATTATAAGTAGATATTTTACTATTTCTGTGGAAGAGAGTTTCTTGGAAACGTTTCTACGGTTATTTTCTACAGAAATAGTAAAATACCTTCTTTATTATTTTCTTCAGTACCCGCTAAGAATTGCATCCTTTAGTTATCAGCGTATCCAGAAAATTCGCCATTTATACCAGTTTATTATTTAGAATAATTTTATTGAATTATTTGTTAATACAACAAGCGTTAATAGTCACACGCAAAACATTTCCCAAAATCTGTTATTCTTGGTATTAACAATACATAACTTTTAACATTAACATTATTCGATGTCCCTATTAATATGGCCAGATACTGTAATAGTAGTTGTTTTTTTTCATAGGCTAAGTAGAAAATTAAATGATACTTACGGACGAAGCACTAAATAGCACTTTAGCGCTACTTGAAGCGATGCTTATCATTCATATCGATCGACCATGACCATGATCATACCCACGTTAATGTTTATCATTTATCGTAATTTTAACCTTATTTGTAATATAAATTCAGTCTCAAAAAAAGAACAAGTCGTGGTATCACATATTCAATTATAACCACAAACAATAATTTCAAAACATTTTTTTCTTATAAATAATGCATATGGGAGGCGAAAAGTTAATATGGCCTTGCACATATAGTGCAAGATTACGATGTTGAAATGTAACGAAAAAAATTATATGAGATATATACGAAAATTGACAAATACTTTAGTGGTCTGTGATTGCGATAACTTGTTTTTATTTGGGAAAAAACAAAGCTATGTTGGGCGAAAAATTTTAGAGACAAGAGAAAACAATGAAACCGGGTTATTTGTTTTATCTGTTGGTCTTCCTGTTTAGAAACTAATAAACTATACTGCTTCTCACCAGTCATGATAATTTTTATAGTAGCCAAAACGGTATTTCTCAGCAAAACCAATATCAACTGGCTGATGAAGATACATTGTTTCGAGGCAGTCCATTAGAGTAATTCTTATATTTCGAATTTTGGGACTTTTGAAGCAATTGGAAGAAAGAATTGGGAAGCAATTGAAGTTCGTTGTAATCTAAACAAATAGTTTTTATTGTAGGTGATTGACTCTTAAATATTTCATAAATGTATGTAGAACTACATCAATAGTAGACATACCACATACTCAGTTTACCAAATCACAAATTTGGACGATGAAGTTCTTCGTTTCTGATTATTTCTAGTTCATCGATAGCTGACATTAATTTTGTATTGAATGTTGTTTCAGTTCATGTTTCCCAGTTCATCCACATTATAGAAAAACTACTCAATTTCTTTTCCTTTATTAACTTGGCGATCGGTATCAACGCCGTAATTACTTTCCCCACACCTAGTGGGACCACTATCCAACCGAATCCAACCTCAATGTGTTTGGGCTTATGTGGAAAGGTTGTGTCACCCCGGTCTACCATGTTATGGGTCTTGTCAAGGGCCTGGTGTGCCCTTGTCAGTGCTTCTTTTAATTCCACCGAAGCAGAATTCCGATATGTACCCCTTAAGGTGAAGTTGACTTGAGCATGAGAGGCTATAGCATGATCCCCATACTTTCATCTCTGAATACATCTACCTGGTGGCATGCAGTTTCCCATTGGCCAGGGCATACCCTCCCCCAACCGGGATAAGCCTCACTAGATTCTTCTCCATCAGAGCAAATCTGTGGTAAAAATCAATTCCACCCACACCAGTATTCATGTATCAGAGTTTCTCCCTCAACTTTAATGAATATTTCGTCGAGAAACACTTTCGTGAATCTCTATCACACATTGCTTTATTTTCTAACTGCATTGTCCTGGGGTGAACGGCCAGGCAGTTGTTCGAGGTGTTGATCATGGATTCACTAATATCCGAGACCAGACTAGCCCAGTATGACGGAGACTGGGCAGCCATTTAAGGTGTCGGGCATGACTAGTATCCGAAACTAGCTTGGAAGCAGACCACACGGGGTTCCCCTGTAGAATTAGCTACTGTTTACCCAATCCTAGGCTTGTCTGGGAAACCGATGACATAGAAAATAATATATGGTAGAGTTACACGCAACTGTTTCTCGACGATGACGCATAAATGTTGCGGAGGAAATGTTGTGTGGGGTTCTTTGATTCTTACCTGACGGCAGGGTCAGATATGGTGCTAGTTAGCCGCTGCATGGCCTAGACGAATGGAGGAGAGATTTATCCCGGTAAGGAGGTGCGCCCACCGACCTGTGGGAAACTGCACGCCACCGGGTAGGGTCTCGGCCATGACAGTATGGGGTCAGGCTTTGGCTGTGCAGTTCCAGTCGTTTGATCCTCAGAAATCGTCTCGAGCACTACGCTTAAGGGGCGTTGATGCGAATATATAGTCTCTCACGTTCAAGACAACTTCAGCTTAACTGGTAATACCAGGATTCTACTTTGGTAGACTTGAAACGAAGCCCTGTCAGGGGCACACCAGACCTATAACTGGGAGATCGCGGTGACAAAATCATTCAAAACCAAGTCCCGTCACATCTGAGGTTGGATTCGATCGGACACTAAAGTGCCACGCAGTAGGAGTAATTGTAATGCTGGACGAGCGGTTCGTCCTTTGGGATAGACCACAACGGATAAACACGTTTATAGTTCCGGTACTAGCCTGGAGCTAGTAAAGGGTGGATAGGCAACCTCGCTCCAACTAGTGAGTTACTGGTAGCATTTTCTAGGCAAATTCCTGCTGATTGGGCGTATCTCAATCACTTCCTATTGGAAGGAACGCGGGGGCTAAGTTTTACGACAGGTCCCCCAGTGTTTAGAAGTGTTGCCACATCGTCCAAGATTTATGGGAAATGATAGTTTTCTGCTCAATCACGTTCCTCTAAATTTTCAGAAGCCTTTGGTCTGTCGGTTATACTTGTAGACTCAGGAGTTCTTATTATATCGATAACTGCTTATTTCAGCTAATGAATCCGCGAAAGAAGTCATACGGTGCCTTTGCAGTGGTGTCTCATCACTTGCGCCAGGCTCACTTGCGCTCCGGGTTAAAATTGACTCACTTGCGCCCGTGTTATTTTTACCTGATTTCAACCGGATCATTTGCGCCCCTCATAGACGTACCTACCTACCTACTTGACTTTCAGTACAATGAATGCGTAAGAAATGTAATTTTATTAGTTCCATTCGTATAAAGCGAGTTTTTTGGGAAAGTCTAATAGGTGTAATAATTATAGACGAAATATTCCAGAAAAAGTCATGCTGTTAAATACTTTCATAGTACCGACGGAAGAATTGTAATCTCTCAAGTACCTACCTAATTGTTAACAATAGTAGCACCTTAATCTTTCCAGTAAGTGTGCAAAATCTTATTATCTATTGGAGTGACATCTGACCACTTTTTGAATGAACTGCCTAGAATTTTAGAAGTTTTCCTGGAATTCAGGTAAACTGCTTCCACAAAGGTTTTGTTTCCGCAAAGAGATAAAGGGTAGAATTTTTTCCATTACCATAACTAACGGAATTTGTTAACAGAATAAAACTGAAAAATGTTGAATATCTTATATTACTTATATTTTTAGGGGTCCAATATTCGCATACAAAAGCTTTTTTTAAAAATTCGCTCCAAAATATAGGGGAGCCTTATAATCGAGGGGGTCTTATTTTCGAGTAAATACATTTTACACATTCATTGTACTGAAAGTCAAATAGGTAGGTAAGTACGCCTATGAGGGGCGCAAATGATCCGGTTGAAATCAGGTAAAAATAACACGGGCGCAAGTGAGTCGATTTTAACCCGGAGCGTAAGTGAGCCTGTCGCAAGTGATGAGACACCACTGCAAAGGCCATGAACAGGCACCGTATGACTTATATGGCACCGTATGACCGTATGACTTTCGCGGATTCATTAGCTGAAATAAGCAGTTATCGATATAATAAGAACTCCTGAGTCTACAAGTATAACCGACAGACCAAAGGCTTCTGAAAATTTAGAGGACCGTGATTGAGCAGAAAACTATCATTTCCCATAAATCTTGGACGATGTGGTAACACTTCTAAACACTATTAAAAATAATTGTTGAAAAAAGAAAAGAATTGAAAGAGAGGTACTGATTTACCGTATAATCCCGAGGACGAAATAAAATAAACAAAATTTTCAGTATACCTCTCTGAAAACATATAAATTTCATGTTTGTTTATTGGTTGCGAAAGGCAACCTTTCCCGTGCAGTGCACCGGAAAACTTTTCCCGTGCAGGCTTTTCCGTGCTCTTAATAAATAGCATTACCATTAAAAATATGTATTTTTATTTTGAACTATAGAAACTAACATTTATTGTACAGTTTGTATTATTAAACAAATTGAATCCAGAAGGTAGATCTTGTGAAACTGAAATAGTTTCCTCCGACCTCGAAGTTGTAGTAAAAGTAGTTGGTGTTATAGTGCAAACACTTGTTTTTGCTGGCTGTACTTGGTCCGGAATGGAATCAGTTATTACTGGTGATTCGTTTGTTGTGTGATTAAACAATTTCTTAGACACCTCATTTTTTCTTTGCAATGATTCTTCAACGTACCCTTCGGCTGTCGCTGAAGACCGCCATCCGCCATGTTTTTTCAACATGAGTAAATCTGCTCCGCCTTCCACTAACATTGAAGCTGAAGTTCGCCGTAAACTGTGTCCTGTATATTCTTGAGGATTTTTGAGATGCAGATATTCCGCAATCTGTCTTGCAACTCCGGCGATACACAACAAATAATCTTCTACTCTCCATCACAGGTCGTAAGGAGATATACTTTCGATAAAGGTTGCATGGTTGGAAAGGGCACCCATCGTCGGTAATTATGAAATTTGTAGACCTATGAGTTTTGCCATCCCGAAGAAACACGACCAGAAAACGTCCATTATCTTCAACGTCATCGACAGACAAACGAATTAAATCGTCCCTTCGACAGGCACCGAAAATTCCAAACAATAAAAGAACCTGTACAGAATACACATTGACACTGACATTGACAACGTTAAAATATTTATATCACCTTTATTAATAACCATTTTTCATCCGATGCCTGACACATGAACTGGGTAACTTGTTCTCCAGTTAGTATTTTAGCCTTTTTCGGTGTGTAACCAACACTTTGGCGTTTTAAAAATGCTACACTTTTCGGAAATCTAAATTAAGAGATCGATTTGCAATTAAACATTTGGCTTGTAATAAGATCTACTTACTTATTAACATCTATGTTTTCCTTCGCCGCTAGACAGCTCTTTATCATTGAGAAACGACTCCACAAAGTAGAACACTTCATTCCTTTTAATTTCTCTGATAGATAAACCAGTAGCACATCGTCACTGACACCCTTTATTTTTTTCCGTTCTCGCCACTCGCAGAATTGGCCGTATTCATGTTCATACCTACTACGCGACTTCTCTGGGAGCAATCCCGCGCTAGTTTCAGCAGCTATACGTAATATTTCCTCTGGGATTTCGAATGTTGCAGACATTTTTTTAACAAACAACGTGTTGTTATGTTGTTAAGGAAATTTTCCTACGACACGACTTTCAAAGCACTCTTTCGATTTATGATTCTATCTTTAAATTTTTCTGTTTTTTGAGTATTTTATTGTGGTTTTCAGAGAGGTATACTGAAAAATATCATTCATTACTCGGCAAAAACCGCTTTTCCCGCGCTCGCTGGCTTCCCGTGGCCGCCTGCGGCTCCCACGGGAAACTTCCAACTCGCACGGGAAAAGCTTGGTTTCAAGCCTCGTAATGAAATATACTATTTCATGATCAGAACATTTTTACAAATCTATAAGTACATTTTATAAATTGTAAAATTCCTCCATCCCCTGAAAGAAATCTTGCCTACGCCCATGGCTGCCTCTTGGCCACCGCATTTTTTGGGATGTTGTTCTATTTCTCTTCTTCTTATGGTCGTTTACTTTTTGTGTAATTGATAAAGTACCGCCTTGGGCTACTGTTAGATCGATGTAGGTAAACCTTGAATAATTACAGTTCTGAATTAAATGAAGAAACTCCAAATGTATTTTAAGAAAACGAAAGAATGTAAAGCAGTGTCGGAAAAGCCCGCAGGACAAACGGGCAAATGCTGACTGTCTACAGTCAGGTAAGATATACTTAGCATTTTTCTGCAAGGTGAATCCATCCAAGTTCATTTTTGTTTCGGCAAACACATCGGTTTTTGCATTTTCATGGGTTTACGAAAACATAGATATGTATCTCATTTTCTATGTGTTCTATCTCAATGCAGTAAAAACAGTTTTCTAATAAAATTAAGGGATACAAAATAAGTCTTGTAAGATATTTACCTAATACGTTACGTGTTACGGGAGAAAATACAGGTCAAACGTTTATCTCAATAGGTTTATCTCAAGCAAATCTCCATTTTCTACTACTACTGCCACAGCTAGTTTTACTAAGAGATAGAAATTAGTTGTTTTTTTATCTCTTTAATTTTCAACCACGCACCTTATTTTGCAAAAATTACCCCTGAGAAATAGAGATTTGTTTGAGAACAACCTAAACGTTTGACCTGTATCTTCAACCTTAAGATTTAGGACTATCTAGGACTTAGGATTAGGAAAAAATTTTACTGGAGTTATTTTGTAGCACTTAAGTTTATTAAAAAACCGCAAAACTCCAAACAAAAACCAAAAGTGCATAGATTAAAATAATTGTCATTTTGAACTAGCACCATGGTAAAGTTAATGACTTAAAATTCTAATTTTAAAAAATTTATCATGTAAACAGTGCTGGGCCACTTTTTCGGGATATCCTGCATTGAATTTTTGATGGGCAAAAAATTAATTGGTAGTCCTCCCCTTCGCTGTTTGCCCGGGTCGGACACTGAATTGTAAAGCAATAAATAGTAACCCTTCTGGCCCTAATGTCTTAATGTGTTGTGTCAGACCATCTGAAGCTGTAGAAAACACCTCTTCAATAGTCGACGAAAATAGGGTAGGAACCGGTGATTTTATACAAGGCGGGCATAGTTGTGTTGAGTGGACGGTCGGTTTCGCACGTAAAAGGCCTATACAGGATCAAGGGTAGTGTGTAATGCTAATATTTACCGTGTTTGTGATAACTATGTTTGTGATATGTGGCACTTACAGGTGCTGGTACTTGTTAACTGGTTATGTAATGTGGAATATTGTTGTTATGTTGATTGATAGCATTTTGGTGAAATTGCTTTGATGTGTGATTGAGCTTGTAACATTACGTTTTTTGAAACAAATAAATACTAAAGCAATCCCAGTATGGTCCTGACAGTTTAGTAAAATTCAATTATGTCGGAACTACAAATATTACATTAAGCTAAATAATGTTTCCTCCAAATACAAAAGAGTCACCTCGAAACATATTCGTAAGCAATATCTTATATTTTAGCAGAATTTTTATTGATGCGAGTGTTTATTTTAAGGCGTTCCCACATTAACCAATGCTTATTTTCCGAGAAATAGAATGTTCCAGAATAAAAATTGTTTTAAATTCCGAGCTTATAAGGGCTAAAATCTAATATTGGCTTTAACAAAAGTTTCCTTATGGTTAAAACGCATGAAAGTTTGAATTTACAGCTTTAAAACATACTGGGTAGAAATCTCTTCTAGTAAACAAAATGTCGTCAAACGGGACCTTCTAGAATAAAATTGTCTAGACAGCCACCTGCAAGTATAATGTACAGATTCAAAAGGGAATCTCCGTAAGTTCTCGTTGGAAACTTATTCTAGAACAAATTGACGTAAACATACTTTATTGGCTAATGAAAATCCCTCTATATTTCTATTGGATTATTTAAAATTTCGCCCTCTTCAAAAAATCATTTCACCGCAAAATATTTTTAGTTTAGCAGAGAGAGTCCAAAAGAAAGGTTTGCAAGAAACACTTGAAAAAGTGCGGAACTCTTAAAAATGTCGTACGCGGGTTGATTGCCGTTGGCACCTCCCAAATATTCAGTTGTGTGTGTTCAATTATAGATAAAAGTGCAGAAATTTAAGTGATGAATTTAGAATCGCGTTTAACGAATCCTAATAATTAATTCCGTACGAGTTATTGATTATAATCAAAGTGCAGTTAATATTTGGCGGTACAGTTACTATAACTAATAATTATATTTACCGACATAGGCGCCCGCAGAAATTTGTCCAGGGGGGGCAAGCCTAGAATGAACGGCATGCTAGGAGGGGCAAGCCTAGAATAAACGACATACTAGGGGGACAAGCCTAGAAAAAAACGGCATATTATACAAAATTTTCAATAAAATTAAAATTGATTAACTTCCAGGGGGGCAAGTGCCCTCCTTGCCCCCCTTCCGGGCGCCTATGTTTACCGAAGTTAACTTATCGTAAATCAAGTTTTTACGGGATTCCGTTTTAAAATAATTTCAAATCGGAAGTTTTAAAACTAAATAATTCCTAAATGATACATTTAAGTGTGGCGTTCCCTCTATTAAATAAGATTATCTTTTAATAAATAATTAACAATTGAACTCATATGGTTGTTCCGGCTATTTTTTTTATAAGAAAAGGAGAACTTTATTAAACATTAGTTCTAATGAGAGACAGTTATTGTGAGCTTTAATTCCTTGGTTCAAATTCAGTAGCGGCGTCAGTAAGGTGATTTCCAGATTCCTTCAATTTGATCAAGCGGTCGAGTTTGGTGATTAGTATTTGTTCTGATAGGAAAGGCAATATTGTTTCAATTGCTTTGTTTCAATTGTGAAGTCAGATTGAACTATTTGATTACGGTATTGTGACTTAATGTATTTTATTTTGTTAATATTGATGTAAGTTGAACCATTATTTTTTTTGTATTGATTATTTTTGACCATTAATTCTCATGTGTATTAATTCTCTGTCGTTAAGAATTCTTACGTTGGGTATCGTTTTTATTTTTAAAACTATAATGATGTTTTAATTGGAAACTTCCTATTTTTTTTAATAAATCTATAATTAATTTAACTAAACTGAATATTATAGGACCATATATTTATGAAAGTCTTTAAATATTTTTATTCAACCTAACTTTGACATAGCTGATTATGACTAAAATTTGAATTAAATTTAATAGATCTGATGTCGATTTCTGTTTGCGAGTATCAGGTCATTATCTTTATAAAATTCCTGGACTTTCCTAAACAGATGGCGCTCAACAATATGCATTTTTTTGTGTCTTTAAACCTATAAACCATTTCTTTTATAATTTGTTAGCTGTGGAAACAATACCGGCAACCTGAATTTAAATTTGTAGTGTAGATATCTCAAGCCGAGGCAATCTTGAGTTGTACAGTAAGTATTAACTATTTTGTGTTGTACAGTTTGCGTAAGATTTTTTGAAGTTAAAATAATGTTTGTTTCACTGGCGCCCGCTGCGGGGCCAGGTTTGTTGTTTTTCAGTTAGTTTCAAGCTTTGTAAAATTAAAGACACAGTACAGTGTTTGCTCGGAGACTGAGAGACCGGTACATTTCTTTAGTCGACCTCGACCTGGAAATAATAGATAATGTCACAGCAGTGGCTTTGACTGATCACCGAACAGCATTGGGGTTCTTGTTCCCCTCTAGTTTCCTGTACGTCTTGGTGTGTGCCTGGTATTTAGCATTCCGCTAAAGAGCACCCGATGCGACAGGCATCTGTTTCAGGTCACTATCATCGTGGTACTACTCTGTATTTCTTCGCTGACGAAGGCTCCAACTCTCCAGAAGGAATGTGGGACGGCACGGGGAATGTGAAAGGGTGCTTACCCTACACATGAAAATTAGATTGACTTGAGCTCTCTTGACTAAGGTGTTGTAGTTACCTTTTCATGTTTGCCTAAATCCGACCCTGGGGTATTTTACGTTTTGGTCTCAACACGGCAATGTATATCACACGACTCTAAAGGGTCTGTCAAATGTAAAATTCGTAGCTGAGATAAACTTTTATTTTATTTTTATTTTTACTTTTATTTTATTGTTACTGGAAGTATTAGATGTTTAATTATTATTAATTTTATTATTATTATTATTATTTTATCTAGTTACCTATTTTGTATCTACCTTAGCGACGTGTTTGTTTATAATTATATTACCTTTGATAATGACAGCATAGCTGTCGAAACAATATTGTCAGGTATATTTTAATAAAACTGTGAAACTTTTAATAATCTTTATTTATTTCATGATTATGGAGTTCCACAAAATAAGGCTGGAAACAATAAACAAAAAAAAAAAAAAAAAACTTTTATTTGTTAAAATTGATTTCATTGTTAAGAATTCTTTAAAATGAATATGCCGAAAGAACTTTTTAATAAAGTTTATATTATTGAATTACGCCCCCATCCTACTATGTAGAAGTTTAATATGTGCTCTTAATAAATTACAGTTGGTAGAACTTTTACGGGCCAGTGAAATGCTTTGTTCAATTATTCACGAGTTCGACAACAAAGCAAAATTAGTCTAAAATAAAATCCAGGGACAGTTAAAATGGTTTTTATAATACAGTAGCATTGAATTTTTAAAATACATTTAGGTACCCCGAAATGTTGACCATCCACTTGTCTTTTTTAATAAACTGAAAAATTTCATCCTGACGGCTATGTATATAAATAATAATTAACAGAACACGACTCTGAAATAGCAAGTATTCAACCTTGTGCCCTGCTATAAATATAATACCGTAAAGTAACCTGCAGCTACTTCCTACTAGAAACATTCAAGGTCAATACAAAATAGTTATTTATGACCTCTGCCGTCGTTACACATCGAATTAAACTGATTTACGGCCTATATTCCGCGGAACCCTTCATGTATATGTACATAAGTAATTTATGCTGCAATAATAGAGGATAGTCACTTTAATAATTGTGCGGCATTTATGTAACGACAATGGCAAATTTCAAGGTTAGAAGGTCATTCTATAATTATTTTGTCTATCAAGGACCAAGGTTATTTCCTTGTAATATTCTAATAAGACAAATTGAAAATAAATATTGCAAAACTTAGCGAATATTAACACAAGAAAAGTCATTAAATATTTTCATCCCTTGAGCATGATTGATAAGGATGACCTTAATTTCGCTTATCAGTAATGTTACATTATCAAATACTGAAAATATAATAAAACAGTAGGATGTAGGAATCAGCTACAAGCGCAATGATGATGGGACTGACATGACGCCCTCTTTATTATCCTATAATACTTTGATGATAATAAAAACATAACAAATAGAATAAATACCCTTTAAGATTAGGAAGGACAAATCTGAAATTACGCTCTAATAACTAAGTCGTAAATTTGCGAAATAAACATGTTGTTTCAAAATAAAAATTCATGAAACCTTGAACGAGAAATCATACGTTCTGTTTACGATTTACCGTAAACATAAACGTTCATTACAATCAAATATATCTGTCCTTCGTACGTCCCTGTTGACAATAATAAGTGTAAAGGAGATAAAAATTGTCTGTTTACGTACTGTTAAACGAGGCGAAATTATTGTTTAAAATAGTTGTGCCCTTGGCAATGATTTATAAAGCGGTTTCGGGTTCAGAAAGTTTTCTATAGGATGTTCGCCGAGATTTATTTTTGAATTTCTGAGTTCTGTTGTTAAAATTTTATTGCTGTATGTAATACGTTATATGTACGACATCCGTTTCCCAAAATATCAAGAGCACTTGAGATCCAGGGCCACTTTATCACGAAATGTCAAATAAATGTTCAATTAAACCTTGGAATTTTATCAGTGATGAATAACAATGTTTTTTTTATTAAAAATTCCAAATAGAACTTCTAATATTGATTTATCAAATGATCGTACTGTTTATATACTATAAAACTTTCCTTGTAAACACTTCTATTTATGTGATTCACACATACCATGCATGCATGTTTTTCAAGAAATCTAATTTTTGAAACAATTCCAGAAAGGACAATCTATGAGTCGAAAGTCAGGGTTATATGGAAAGCCTTTCAGCAACGCTCCAAATTTTGTATGAAACATAACCAATTGTGATTTCTTCCTTACCTTCAAGGGAAGTGAAAATTAAAAATATGAAAGCCGTCAAAACCGTCAATGGAAAACTTGCGCAAGGTACTGCAGGGCAAGTGCAAGAATTAACTAATAATAAGGAAACCGTCCTTCCCTGACCTCCAGAGGTCGTGAAAGGTCTATATATGAAAGTCATCCAAAATAGCCATGTAGGGGGTTCGTTAGAAAGTACTAACGTTAAACGTAAAGTGCTGCAAGGTTATGCTAGAATAATTAATCCCAAAGCCTTCCCCTGATCTCTATTGACTGCAAACATTTTATTGTCTATCCAACGTTACATATTATAGCGATATGTTGTCAAACTTTGAGGAAGTTTAAAATACACGATTTTTTATAATAAATAATTAATTTTTATGTTGCACGGGCAAATTCAAAGCCATTTTCAGAAGGAGGGAGATGCCTCGAAGGGCCCTACGACACGACTGAATTTAAATTACCAACAAATAAATTATATTTAAAGTAGAAACAATACACCTCGCCGCTGTTCAATTCGATCGCACCTGACGAACAGCGACGATTGAATCTAATCTTCTTTCCCGTTTTTAGACTTGCGAACCATCCAAGAACTCGCTAGTTTAGAAGAATCGAAGTATCTTATTGTTGCAGATGCGTTGCGTATCATATTTATATTGATGACGTAATTTGGGGATTTTTTATAGGTTCTGCCTAGAAACTTCAATTGGAGTTAATACAGGTTATGCGGTGAATTCGAGTTGCGTAAGTGGGCAAGTAACTGTCCGGAACTTCTGGCGGCTGTACCATCGGCTGATGTCCAAATGCCAGTTCAATTCGACAAAGAAGAACCTATATTTATTAAGGTTTTAAATCTTCATTGGTATCCCATGGCCGAAGTGTTTTTCTACGAGGGTGGTCCCAGAAGTACTCGACCTGACCAAGAGGTGGCGGTAGTTGTTTGAAAATATCACTGTATTGGAAAGTACCCAGTCTATAAAGCATATGTTTCAAGTTTGAAAGCGCCACGTTGTTCAGTGTTTGTTTGGCAACCATCAATAGTGAACGTTGTCAGTGAATTTGTGAAAATGGAGAAAATTGGTCATCGTTATGTGATACAATACTTTTATTTGAAAGGCCTCAGCCCAACCAATATAAAAGCTGAACTGAATTCTACTCTGGGTGAGTCTGCTCCTTCGTTTACAACAGTTAGATTTTGGGTAACTGAGTTTAAACGAGGCCGTACGAGCTGCCAAGACGAGCATCGCAGTGGTCATACAAATGAGGTGACGACTCCAGAAATGGTGAAGAAAATCCACAAAGCGGTACTTGATGATCGTCGACTGAAAGTGCACGAGCTTGCAGACATTACGGGCATTTCAAAAAGTGCGGTACATCGCATATTATCTGAAAATTTGGACATGAGAAAGGTGTGTGCAAGATGGGCGCCGCGTTGCTCACACTCCAGCAAAAACAGTGTCGTGAAAATGTTTCAATTGAGTGTTTAGCGAAGTTTCACAGCAACAAAGCAGAATTTTTGCGCCGTTTCGTAACAATGGATGAAACATGGGTCCATCATTTCACACCCGAGACAAAAGAACAATCGAAACAATGGACTCAAAAGGGAGAACCGGATCCAAAGAAGGCGAAGACCGTTTCATCTGCAGGCAAGGTTATGGCGTCGGTTTTTTGGGATGCGCGTGGAATAATTTTTATTGACTATCTCGAAAAAGGAAAAACTATCAACGGCCAGTATTATGCAAACTTATTGCAACGTTTGAGCGAAGAAATCAAGCAAAAACGGCCGCATTTGGCTAAAAAGAAAGTGTTGTTTCATCACGACAACGCGCCAGCTCACAAATCCGTTATTGCAATGGCCAAAATTAATCAATTAAAGTTTGAATTGCTACCTCATGCACCATATTCGCCAGATTTAGCCCCTTCGGATTATTTTCTGTTCCCAAACTTGAAAAAATGGCTCAGTGGTCAAAGATTTTCCAACGATGAAGAAGTGATGTCAGCAGTTAATGGCTATTTTGAGGAGCAAGACAGTTCTTATTATAAAAAGGGTATCGAACTTTTTGAACACCGCTGGGAAAAGTGTATAGAGCTGAAAGGAGATTACGTTGAAAAATAAATAAATCTTTTTCCAAAATTTTTGTGTTTTCTTTGTTGGGTCGGGTACTTCTGGGACCACCCTCGTACTTGTGTAACAGTATAGGTCGCCTTTGCACAAAAAGAAATATCTTATCGGAAGTACCGAGAATTTGCGATCCTTTAAGATTTTTAACCCCAGTGGTTCTCTTTACAAAAAGGTTGATACAGCAATTATGGATGGCGAAAATAGATTGGGATAAACCTGTTCCTGAGGCAGTGATCAGTAACTGGAATTTGTTCAAGTTAGAACTTCCTAAACTTTCAAATTTAAAATTTTCTAGATGTATTAGTTTAGTCTCGTCATTAAAGAACTGAATGCATTCTCGGATGCGCCTGGAATTGGTTACAGTGCTGTAGCGTATTTAAAGGTTCTATATTCTGACGGTTCTATGAGAGTTTTCTTGATGTGCGGGAAAACTAGAGTTGTACCACTTAAAACAATCGCCATCCCACGTTTGGAATTGTGCGGTGCTGTGTTGGCAGCAGAATTGGTGTAAAGTCTCATTGATGCTTTGAAGAAGCAGATTACGTTTGGCGATACGATCGCTTGCAAGACTCCCAGACACCAAGACATTTGTGGCTAACCGAGTAGCTTTCATTCAAGATATCGTTTTGGCCTTACAATTACTAAATTATAGTTTGTGTTGAAAGGGACCTCCATGGCTCTCTCATCTCCTAGACTAGGGCCACAACACACCTTCATTCTGTGCAAGTTTCTTTCCACAAGATAAACGTAAAAACTGTACTGACAGTTACTAATGAATCCCATATAACAGATGATCTAATAACACTGTACAACAGTGACAAATTTTTTCATTTGAAAGTGGGTGCATATATTGTATTTTGGAATGCCGTCTTCAGAAGTGCAATTAGTTAAAGTCACTACATCTTGTCACCTAGGCCGCGCTGTCAATCAGAGTACCGCGAAACGCCGCCATATTGGGGCAGACAAGGTTGATTTAACCTAATGGACAAATTAAAACCACGTTTTACGTATTTGACATGTTAGAGATTTGATCTTTCAGAATAAGAAAAACCTTTTAAAGTAAGCGTGGATTTGATTAAATGCAATACAGATACAAATAATGAACAATTCCGTGCTTCTTTTGCCCCAATAGTTTGCGGTACTCTGATCGACTAGCACGGCCTAGGTGGCTAGATGTAGTGACTATTAGTTTTGTTGTAGCACCCTCTGTTTTTGAAATATTTTATTTCTGATGCTTGCATATATTTTAAACTACTGTTGTCGGTACTCTTAAAATTATTTATTTTGAAGAGAGATATATATGACGCAGTGACGTATTTAGAAAATTTCTTTGGAGGTGGGGCTACTTTATATAAATTCCGAATCAAAATACTTAGATATTGACATAAATTACCGGAACTATTAAAAACATCTCGGGGGCTACGGCCCGTTAGCCCTCCCCCCATACGCCACAGATATGACGATTTATAAGTCTTTTATGTCCCTTTACCCCAAATTTGTCGTTCGCAAAAATACAAACTATTGAAGCAGCATTAAAAATCTACAACATTATGGTAGATTCTAGATCTAAATCAGACTATTATTGGCAATTGTTAGACATTGATTACGGAGACCTCCAGCTACTATAAAAGACAAAGTAAAAAAAATCAAATCTCTGTAACTTTTTGTGAATGTTGTTAATTTATGTTATATAAAATTCAATTAAAATGCTCTACAACATCATAATCTTTTTTTAATCAAGGGTGCTAGACAAGATCTAATTCCAGATTTAAGTGCTCCATATTATAGTACATAACGTACACCATAATTCTTTTCAAAAAATCTTAATGACCTCAAATTTGTTGTTCAGTGTAATTAATCTAAATAAACAAGTTATCTTTAAAAGATTAACCGAAGTGGGGTGTGGGTCCCTCCTAGAAAATATTTTCTCGGGCCCTAAAATTGACCCAGCACGCGCCTGTATGCAACCGTAAACAAATGGGCACGACTGTTTCAACATGGACAGTCTATTAAAGATGCAGATCGCCCTGAATCAACTTTCAGGGTAATTACTGAAAGGAACATCAGGAAAATCGAAAAAATGGTATTGGAGAATCGGCGAATTCGAATTCGCTAAATGGCGGAGGAGTTGAATATGAGCAAAGAACGTGTTGGAGAGATGTTGCACAACCATTTACATATGAACAAGGTAACCGCTCGGTGGGTTCTCAGAATGTTAACAGCGTTCGACCAATTTTTGGAAATGTGCGAGGATGCTTTGAATCTAATTCATCGCTGCATCGTAGCATCCGATGCAACTTGGATTTACCAGTACGACCCGAAATCACAGAAGGAGTCTATTCAGTGGCGAAAAAAGGACGAAAAGCCTTCTCGCAAATTCAAAGTGCAACGAACGTTCGCTAAGCTTATATCAACCATCTTCTGGTACTGCAATGACATATTACTTGTTGATGGTATGGCTTGTTGCTGCTTCAGGATAATGCGCCTTCCTGCACGGCTCATGTTGCAAAGCGGGCTGTGAACGATGAAGGGTTTGAGGAAACTAACCAACCACCATACAGTCCAGACCTTGCCCCAAGCGATTTCTATCTGTTTCCCAATTTGAAAAAAGATTTACGTGGTAGAGGATTTCAAGTTGAAAATGAGATGAAAGCAGCCGTTAAAGAACATTTTGCAGACAAATCTTCTTACTAGTATTTACACGGGTTAGAATTGCTGTATATATAATCGCTGTCAATATTGTATTGATGTTCAAGGGGACTTGATTGAAGAATAAAAAACAATAACTCACACCTTTATGTTTGGCTCACTTCGTCAGAGACCCCTCGTATATGTATGTACCAGAAAATTTGTTTTGCGTGACAATATGGTTATATCGCGGAACGCGTGTTTGGCACGATAAAAATCCTTACTTAGAGGTGAATTCCCCCAGATTCGATTAAATTCTAGTAGGGTCGATCAAATGATCGTAATAATCGGTGCCATGAGGTAAGAAGGATGCATCGCGCTTCCTCGCCCAAAACTAAATAATAAATAAGTTTTATTTCGTAACGCTGTATACGTTAGCCAGTAATATAACAATCTAGATCTTTTAAACTCAAAAGACACCACTTGCCAACGACTACCACGATTTAACCAATCTCAGTGATTGATACGTTAAGAGATAGGCTAATGTAGGCCGAGGGCGTAATTCAATAATGATATAAATTTGTTAAACATTCTTTTGGTACATTAATTTTAAAGAATTCTAATTCTCACAAATCAAAGTTAATCCTAGTTATGAATGTTACATTTAACAGGTCCTTTCGAGTCGTGTGACTGCTTGCTCCTGAGTGGGCGCAAAAGGTCGGATACGCTTCACTAGCTACAATCCCGATGCATGCCGTGTTGAGACGAAAACGTATTTAGTCATTTGCCCTTTCCATGGAAATTAGCAGACGGAAAGGATTGGAGATCCCCGAGCTGTTCCACGTTGCTTCTGGATGGTTGGAGCCTTCGGGAGTGAAGACCTTCAATACACTACCACGATCATGGTGACGTGAAACCGATGCTTGCCGTATCGGACGCAATTTAGCCGAATGCCAAAAGAACCAGGTACACGCGTAGGTACCGTTATGTACTCATCTCCCCTGAGATCGCACCCCGTCGGGATTGACATACAGGAAACTAGAGGAGAATAAGCACCTCAATACTACCTGGTGATCAGTTAGGGTCACCCTGGTCGAGGTCGACCACGAGATACCCCCATCTCTCCGTCTCCAAGCAAACAGTATACTGGGTCATGTGAATAAAATGTAGTAAAAGTTTTTACTATACATCTATCTTATTCTCATTAATTAAAAATCAGATCTGTTGTCTTTTATTAATAGTAGTAAAAGTTTTTGCTTCATTTTATTCTCATGAACCATTGTGCGGTCAATTTTACAGCTCAATCAACATAATCAAAACAACAACAGCAATTCCTCAAAATGCCAACAACCAACATAAAGCCAAAACAACAGCAGTTCCACCAATTGCTAATAACCAGCATAAAGCCAATATAACATTTTTTGGTATCAATACACGCACTATACGCGACACCGCTTAAGGCCTTTTATGTTCGAAGCCGACCGTTCGCCTAACACCTCTACAACACAACGGCCCCTCTCGCATTATATGTGGATATTGTGGAACTCCATAATCATAAAATATAATAAAAATCAAAGGATTAGTTAAAAGCTTCATAAGTTTTATTAAATTCTTAACCTGACAATTGTTTCAACATTAAATGTCATTATCAAAGGCAGATAAGAGTGATAAACAAACACGTTGCTGAGGATAAATACAGAAAATAGGTAACTCGATACAATACATACAAAAACTAAATATCTACCACTTCTAATAAAGGAGAATTACTAAGCTCAGTTTGTTCATTAAAGGCACTCTGCGTTTATAGGAATAAGCACTCAGAAAAATCTAATTATGCTAAACAGTTTTTGAAACAGAACCACCTAATGACACCTCTAAATAACATCAAATTCTTACATTTTTGCATCAACAAATACAAATTAGACAGTTGAAATATACATACAAACATAAACGCACAGTACTATAGTGAACTTGGTGTTAGTTTATCATTAGCTACACTATTTTAAGAGTAGATTCTTTTAAGAATAACTTGAGTAATAAAAAACTTGTGTACTTATAGAATCTATATTTATTTACTATGTTTATTATTGTTGCTATGGCAATCCCCATCTATGCTTGAATGCCTTCCTGATGGAATGGAATGATCATTGTAATATGCCGTGGTGATCATTTATATTGCAAGATCATTATAGTACCTTTAATGAATGAACAAACTGAGCGTGAAGTGTTAGATATTTAGTTTTTGTATGTATTGTATCTAGTTACCTATTTTCTGTATGTATTTATCCTTAGCAACGTGTTTGTTTATCAATCTTATCAGCCCTTGATAATGACATTTAATGTTGAAACAATTGTCAGATTAAGGATTTAATCAAACTTGTTAAACTTTTACCTTATTTTTTTTATTTTTATTATATAGTCCAGTCAAATTAAAAAAAATAGCGGAAAGTTGAGGTAAGCCCGTGGATTTTGGTATAGGCCTTCCTTGTGAGTTGTTAAATAACCCCCTAAAAGTCAACGCCTGTAATTGTTGAGCTCGAAGAGATAATGAGGGTAAACCACGCCCTCTAACGGTTTTTGTCGTTTTTCTCGGAAATTATTAGGTTTATCGAGATGAAGAAGGTTAGGTAAAATAAAGCTTATTTAATTCCATATCAAAAATGTTCAATTGTTTTTTCGTACTTTGCCTTCTTTTTGTGTTATCGAAGCAAGAAGGTATGTCATACATGGATGAGCAATTTGCACCAGTAAATTTGCTTAAGGAATCTTTTTGTGGCCTCACATTCGTCATGAAGCAGCTAATAAAAATTCATTGAGAGCCAAACGCGATCGTGGTCCAGTCATCTTTTACCTTAGCATCTCTTCGGCAAAATCCATCAGGTGATATTATCGTTATTTTTAGTGGCAATCGGATGAAAATTTAGCTTCTTCATGACGAATATGAGACCATAGGAAGTTTCGTCCAATAGTTCCATGAAGGCGAGGTACGAGAAAACGTTCGAACATTCTTAGTATGCAATTAAATAAACTTTCTTGTATCTAACTTCTTCATCTCGATAAACCTAATAGTTTCCAAGAAAAAAGACAAAAACCGTTACGGGCGTGGTTTACCCCCCTTATCCCTTCGAGCTCACCACCTACAGTTGTTGACTTTTAGGGGGTTATTTAGCAACCCACAAGGAAGGTTTATGCAAAAGTCCACGAACTTTCCGCTATTCATGAAAATTTGTTCTAAATTGATTGGACTAATAGTCTAGATAAAATAATTTAAAGAAGATATAAATGCCCTTTTGAATCATAAAGTTACTTTTTCTATAGCTTTATTTGGCGGTTAACATTATGGAATTTTAGTGAATTTTAATAATACATAATTTGTTACTTATTATATTATTACGCTTCTACGAAATTTGAGTTGGGTTGATTACATTAATATTTCTGTCATTGTTTTTAATACCAAAAAGAAAAAGATAGAAATAATGATCTGACCGAGCTGATTCAATTTTCTTAAACGCCTATTAATGAACGTCTACAATTGTTGCAATTTGCCAACGATATAACCTTATATTTCCTTTATTAAAAATAAACTCGCGATATTGTTTGACCTCGACGTACCGTCTCGGTCAAACAATATCGCTTGGCTTGTAAATATGTCTTTTACCAACTGAACATGTAATATATTGTTTGCATATTATTTGTTATTTAACTATATAGACAAGTCCATAACAACCAGGGCATTATCGTTTATAACGCCCGCTTAGTGTTACTTAGCAATGGGAGCCAGCGTTACGTTCAATAGTAATTTGGATCATTAGACCAGAAATTATATGTTTGCGTACGAGTGTGTTGCGGCACAACACAACAAATAATATATAGTATTGCGATAGTATTTGCAACGGGAATCAAGTAATCAAGGAGAACACCCCATGATTAGGCTGCCGGCGAAAGCAGACGTCTAGAGAATGCCAGACGCTTCGAGAGTCCTGTAGAACATTTTGCACGAAATATATCAACGCCGCCCGCCTGAGAGAAGGGGCAGTTAATTAAAAGCGCGCAATGCGAATAAAGATTGGCAGTGTATTCAAAACAAATATTGTAGCGAATTAAATAAATAAATATCCTTTAAATAAATTAGTTACGTTCATGTATGAACGTAACGTCGGCGCCGATTGCAAAGTCAACGCTAAGTGGGCGTTATAAATGATAATGTCCGCTTATAATGTCCTGGTTGTTTCCATAACCAAGTCCATACTTGTTTATATAATTCGTATCATAGGTAATCAAATTAGTAGCATAAAACGATGGAAATGCTAAACGATAACCACAGTAGCTTCGCCAAGAAATGTCAGTGGGCATGAAAATGGCGTCTAATGGGACTATCTATCTTTCTAAGCTTGCTTAGACGTTTACGGGTCTTGTAGTAAGATCTCCTATATATTCTAAGAATTTCAAATATATGAGACAGACCTTAACTTATAATGCTAATCGTAATAGTTCAAACTGATTTGAGTTGCACGATTTATAAATCGAGAATCGTTGAAAAACATGATGTTATATAATGAAGAAGTCTGATAAACATTAAATAGCATCCAGCGAACTTCAACAGAAATCAAATGCATAAGATATGTTTAATTTGTGGGTTCATTTAAAAAAACATATCTAGAGCTTCTTGGTTGTTTTCAAAGACGATATGAAACCTAACTGAAATTTCTTTTCAAATAATGAGTCTATTTCAAAGCACTAAATATGAATTCGGTCCTTTTATGTTAGCAAAAATATAAAAAATAAATCATAATGTTTTGCTATTTGGGAATTACATGCCGAGTGGGAGTGCAAGTGGTCGTTTCACTCCCAAAAACCTCCGCAAACATACCTTGCGGCGGTTTTCGGCATTCTTCGCAAAATATGTTGTCCCACAAAAGAATTCATACTTATTAAAACATTCCTTATTAGTGCAACGTTCCTTGTGAATAAAAACATTCCCAATTATTATAAAAAATGTCTAGTTTAAAACTCTGTCGAATTTTCTGACATGCCATTAGATATTATTTATCCGTACTACAAATGGCTGCGAAATAATATTCAGTTCTTTTGTAAACGAATGCTGCAATTAAGTACAACTTCTTAACACGTGAAGAGACCACGACAATGTCGTAGACGTTTTTAATAACGCTAAATGAACTGCTGAGGGAAATAATAATATCGGAGAACAGTTTTATCCTAGCATTTAACAATACTACACCATCGGAAAGTACAGTCAGCTGCAACACACCAGCACTCCCATCGAACTTGCGTCCATGGTGTAGGCAATCTTTGCTGGACAATCCGAGCTGATTGGAAAAAATGTACAGCATCCTGTTACCTGCTTACATCACGAAGACACCAGTTCCTGCTTCGATCTGGTTATTGATAATCTGCAACTGCAAGCAAAGTTACAGGAACAGATGTGATGATTGAAAAGCCTGGTTACGTTATGTGCAGAAGTTGCAGTAATCAAAGCTGTACAAATAACAAGACAGTATAGACAGCGTACAATAGCATTCCTTAAACGTACATACGAGATTTATCATATTAAAATAAAATCTTCAAAAGCTTTAGCTAAGAGTTGCGTGGAAATGAGCTTACCTGCGCCTCTGTAACCTTTTGTTTCTCAAAACGTCTCCCCTTGGCGGGTAGAATATCCAAGCGCCACAACATTATGCTTTTTTTCTCTATTCGCCCATTTTAGGGTTTAATCAATGGTCTAAAATATATAATATTGAAATTTTTGAATTGGAGGTTATTGATATGGGACTAGAGTCAAGCTATTATCTCTTTTAGGTATCAGCCGATTTATGTGAAATTTGGGAGACAGATTCCAAGATAGTTTTACGAGGAACTCCTGTTATAAAACTTAATCTCCACGTTTCTTCCAAGAAGTAAGTGAGATACGTTCAATCAGCGCGTATTTGCTTAGCAAATGCTACCAGTTACTCACCGGTCGTAGCGAAGTTGCTTATCCACCCTCTACTAGGTCTCCAGGCTAGTACCGGAGCTATAAACGTGCTCACCCGTAGGAACAAGCCTGCTCTATACATGCTGGTCCGAGTTCCGAGTTCAGCATTTTTTGTAGTAATATCATAAATAAAATCCTCTATAGTCTTATTTTATCCTTATAAACATATTCTGAAAAGTCCTGCTGATTTCGTCCGGTGCTACCCGTTATACCCTTTGAAAGCAGTGGATTATTGGTTTTTGGTGGATACCTCCGTGCCTATTCATCCTAACGAACAGAAAAAATATGCAAAAAATCAAGAAAAGTATTCTCTATCGAAAAGACTTATTAAGTTTTTTCGCACGACCGTTAGTTTTCGAGAAATATTGGTTTGGAAGTTATCCAAAGCGCAGGCACTGCTGGTATAGACTGTTGCGAACGCAAACGTATCATTTTTATGCATGGTAAAATGTTCTGTTTTTTAATTAGAAAATATGAACAGGTAAATTAGTATGCATATTTATCTATATACAGGGTGGCAGGGGTTAGAACGCGTTAATTTTAAGAGGTCATAGAAGACATCAAAAAGAACAAAAAAGTCTAAATAAATTTATTTCTATGTTAATTAGCTTTTGCGTAACTTAGAAAAAAAGATTTCCATATCTGGTAACCTTGCTTAAGTATAATCGCAGTCTACAGCTGGGTCCTGACCTTGTTTTAGAAAATCAAACAAACAAACTGATGATGACAGCCGTTGTTTAACAGTTATAAACATCCGAAGCAGATTAGTCGGGTGACTAATTCTAGGAAAATTGTAATCAGCACTGTTCTTCCGTAAACCTAATTTGTACGTGCTTAAAAACACCCTGATTCATAACGAACCAACTGTAAAAATAAGACAATAATAGGGAAGACGCATATGTCGTCAATTGAGGAGATTCTTGCATTTTCATAAATGTCATTACTAAATTAGTTAGAATATCAGTTATAAATGCATTAAACAATTACCAATTTTAAGTAATTAATTTTTGAAAACCTTGAAAATTTTAATAAATTTAAAATGCAATACTGGTGTCCTCTAATGGATGAAACTTTGTTACCTCTTACAGTTTCAAAGACGACCCACTGTTGGTGCTAATGAAACAGTTGAGTCCTGTATTACCCGTCAGTTTGAAAAATTTTTTATTTTCAAGTTCAAATATCGTCTACTTATTAACGAGTAATTAATATAATAATGTACGTTACGCTGTTGTGTAATTAACTGCCATAATTAAAGTGGTGTTAAATATTTCTGGTAATATTAATTCAAAATTCAGTTTATTGGTTTTCATCAGCGCCATCTAACGTTGAGTAGATCGTCAATATTCACAGCGGTACCTTTTTTTTTACATCAAATAGCTTTGAGGGAAGTTGCTCAAGGCCAAATTCGGTTTTAAATGAGGAGAATTTTTAAATTTTTAAACAAAGACTTTAAATACATGCAATATAAATATAAGTATAAATAGCAATAATAAAAAACACAAAAATAAACAACCAGTACATACTTATGTATGATTGTTTCTGTGATATATCAATGGAACTAACAATATTTTGATACTAATATGTATACATAAAAAAATTACGGTAGCTCGGTTTTAATGTAAAAAAATATGTCGGCTTATTTTTGGATTATTCCTGGATAAACTTCCTTACAATTACATTCTTCGATTCATGAAATATATCAACTTCTTTCGAGGATAACATTATGTTGGTAGTGTTAAGAATGTACGATAAGGCAGTCCTAACTAACGGAACTTGGAACAAAAACCCATGCCTTTGTCTTAAATGTACTAAAGGTACACTAATGCAAACTTTTTCTAATAAGGATGACATATCAATGTAATTATTAAATAGCTTGTATACAAAGATTGCTTTTGAAACATCTCGTCTTTTGGACAAGATTGAAATTGTGGAGTTGAACTCATTTTGTAAGTATCGTAATTGACAAAGATATGAAATCAAATTAGGGTACTTGGGATATATGCCCGTTTGTTTCCAATAAATCCATCTGACAAATAATTTTTGAACCTTTTCAATTTTATCAATTAGTACAAACGTTTTTGGATGCAAATAATTGCAGCATATTCAAGCGTTGATCTTACATACATATACAGCATGTCTCAAAAATAACGGACAATACGTGAATACGAGATAGTTGATGATGTGTAGAGAAAGTTTTTCCCATAACTTTTTTTTCTAAAATATTTACATTCAGAGTTATTTAAGGTTCAAGTTTTGAGTCCGGTCCTGCACGTTCTGCTCCACAATCTCCTGATGTCGCATAATGCTGAGGACTGTAGTTTGTTGAACTTTACAGCATTTGTCAATACAGCACAATTTTGTCAATGCCGCAAAATACCCAAATGAGTTGATCTTGAAAACACTCGTAAATAAGACACGTTCCGTTTTGCCATGTTATGGTTTGTTTATTTTAAAATAAATTCAAGGTCTAATAACAGCTTAAAACATCTTACTTTAAAGAGAGCATCTGATATCATATTTCAATAAGTTAAATAAGTTAAAGTTATGTGTGGCGGCGTTGAACGTAATTTAAAAAATGCGATGCTAATACATTTTACTAGAATCTGAAGCATTAATATTTAAAACTAATAGTAAACCTTTTCATTAAAACTGAAATAAAATTTTACAAAAATGATCTTGGGCTCGAAATTTCTCAATTAACGTAAGTCAATAATCAAAAACTCTCTTTGTTATAAACATCCCCTTTCGCAGACTTTCCTTATTTATAGCAATTCTTTCTTTCGTATTCTGTGCTTGTAAATAAAATTTTGGACTAAACATTCCGCAAAAATACACATAGTGAAATTTGATCTATGTAAAATAAACAAAACGCAATTTAAAAAAAAGGATACAAAACATAAATATATTTTTACGTTCTGTAATAACATTCGAAAATAAACAGAAGATAAATTAACCTTTTAAAAAGAACATTTTCATAATTAGGGAGCCGCCAGGTTGAATTTGCGGCCCGATTGTGGTTTACTCAAAAAACTACAAGGGTCGCAATTTATTAAATAAGAGCAATTTTTACCATTAATCTATTTTATTTAAAACGGAAAACACCTTCAAATAAACTCTTGATAATAAAAATTATTAGTTTGATGAACTATCATCAAACGTTTGGGACTTTTTTGCAACTATGCAGTTTAGAACAAAAACGCTTATTACGGTGATATGTCATGGTGTTTATAAAGACGTAACCTTGACCAATATACGTGTTTTTAAATCGACTTCTCCGAATTTTTGCTTAACTCTACACATATCGCTTTACAATGTTTTGACTATCCCAATGCTGGATGACTTATTATTTATTATCAAATTGATGCAAAATATAACAGGACCGTATTAGCAAAAAGTATTGCAAACAATTTTTAACAAATTTACAAAAAAAATTTTTTGAAGGTAGAGTTTTTTTTTCTTTAGTTTTAGATTCTACCTCGGACGCTTTTTAACCCTCTGCGTTATTGTTCGTTATTTTTGAGACACCCTGTAGAATAGATTACATAGAAGATTTATATTACTAAAGCTGTTAAGATTTCTTATAATAAAAAATAAAGATTTATAAGCTTTTGTAACTATATTATTAATATGTTCATCGAAGGAAAATGTATTAGTAAATAGTATGCCTAGGTCCTAAACTTGAGATTTTTCATTTAAAGTAGCACCATCCAACTGAAAGGTGTAATTAACTGCAGATTTCACTTTGCTGAATTTCACCATGCAACACTTATTGACATTGAGCGTAAGAGCGTTTTCGACAAACCACTTAGAAGCTCTGTCCAGATCTTCTTGAAGAGCACTATGTTCAACTGCACTATTCACTACGTGAAATATCTTAAAATCATCTGCATATAGTAAACACTTAGCACGCACTATAGATTCAGGCAGGTCGTTAATAAATAAAGTAAACAACAACGGTTAGAGACAGGAACCCTGCGGCACCCCTGATGTCGGCGAGAATCTTGTAGAGGAGTTTTCATTTATTAATACGTAGTTTTTTCTGTCGATGAAATACGAATTTATCAGATTCAATGCACTTTTACGAAAACCGTATTTTGCTAACTTTTGCCCAAGTATTTGAAACGAAACAGAATCAAATGCTTTACTCACGTCTGTATATATGCAATCAACTTGTCCACCTGACACAGTGTTTTCCATAATATATTCAGAAAATGCAATTAAATTAGTGATGGTGCTCCGCTTTTTTATGAATCCATGCTGACTTACCGAAAAAGATCTTGCTACTTGTTCATAAATTTGATTATAAATTAACCTTTCAAAGATCTTAGCCATTGTACCTATTACAGAAATGGGACGATAATTAGTAATATCAGCTTGTTCACCACTTTTCAAAATGGGGATGATTTTTGAAATCTTCCATAGAGTTGGAAATACCGATGTATTAATGGCAATATTGAATATAAGTGTCAGTGGGTATTTTAATATGTCTGCGCAACCCTTTATTACGTACGTCGGTATGTTATCTGGCCCAACTGAAAGTTTGGATTTTAATGAGTTAATAGCCAGTTCAGTATCATCCTCTGTTATTCGACGGAAATTAAAAACATCCAGATTATATTCTTTAGCAGTCGTCGATTCTTCACTATGTTGACGAGTTGTATAGACAGATTTAAAGAAGTCCGCAAAAGCTTCAGCGATGTCTTTATTGGTATTGATTTTGTTTCCGTTAAAATTCATTTCAAGAGGCATTCTGCTGCGACCTTTCAAATTGTTAATATAGTTATACAATTGTTTTGGTGCAAACATAAGTTCATTTTGGCATTTTGCTTGGTAATTAGCAAAAGCACGATTAATTTCGTTTTTTAAGTTTCTTGAAAGGTCATTTAATTTCATCTTTAAGTCATTGTTTGGTGTAGGTAACGACTTGATTTTTTTATGAAGTCTTCTTTTTGTCCTAATCTTCTTTTTGATATCCGTAGTAAACCAGATTGGATAATTGGACTTGTAAACACTTTTTTTCGGGACTGTTTCATATACAATATCATTTAACTTTTGATAAAATGAATCTAGAGCACGATTTACGTTATCTTCTACAATAATTGATTTCCAGTCTGTGTCTCTAAGACTGCAGCATAACTTGTAGAAATCTCCATTTTTGTAATCAAGTTTTTCTACTTTAAAAAAACGTTGTTTTTTCTCTACATATTCCATCATCAACGAAATGTTTAGTGCCGGGTGAAAACGTTTATCCTCATTTAGTAAAGGGGAATCACTAGCTATAATGTCTAGATTGCAAGTGGCAAAGGAAAGATCAAGAACTAGTTCATCTTCATTCAGTACCATATTGTATTGGGAAAGGTTGTTGCTTGAAACGTAATTATATAGAAGATTTTGTATTCCACGATTTTGATTCCTATTTTCATTGATAAACCCTCTTATATTAAAATCCCCACATATAACAATTTCTGCCCCAACCAATATGTACTTTTCGATGTTGATTTGATGGAGTAGAGCTTCATAAGAAGAAGTTAGAGACTGCGGCTTAATGTATACCGCTATAATAACAAAAGTTTGTTTTCCTATTGTTGTTTTTACAGTTACGTATTCGAAGAATTCATTATCACATTTATCTAAAATAACAGGGTTGTACTTTACTATTGTGGCAATCAATACACCCCCTCCTCTAACACATCGTGTAAGATCATAATCTCTATCACATCTATGTACAATATATCTTTCATCGAAATATTCGCTGCTGTAAATTTGATTGTTTAGTCCTGTTTCAGTAAGTATAATAATACCGTAATTGGAGCTCAGAACGCTACACTTCATTTCCGTAGTTTTTGTACGTAATCCTCTTACATTTTGGTAATAGATTGAAATTAATTTACAATCTTTAATTGTATACACCATATTTGTTTTTATTCTAGATGTCTCATTTAATTGCTACAAGTTATAGTTAATTTTCTTCTTTTCGATTTCAATTTTTCTTTTATAAATAGGACATTCGCGATCCAATGGAGCATGCTCTATATTCAAATTTGTTTCTTGTTTGACATTAAAATCGCGACAGTTGGGACATGCTTTTTTAAGGCTTGTACAGTTGTCTGTTGTGTGGTCTGTGCTACCACATTTAAAACAAATTTGATTATTCGTACAGTTATTTTGTTTATGATAAAAACCAGTACATTTAAAGCATCTCAACAAATCTATATGTTCAAACACAGTGCACGTTGAATATCCTATACATAAATAACCTTTCTTCATTATTTCTTTAAAACTGAGTCCATCACACTCCATTATGATCATATATTGATATCGTAACTTTTTAACAGCAATGTGCATTCTCATTTAAAACATTATTCTGGTTTTTTAAGCATTTTTTTAGTGCACTTTCTTCTATAACTTCTTCTAAACCAACAATTTTTACCTTTGGAAATTTCGGTTTGGCTACATTAACTATGTATTCTTTTCCCAATTTTGTCTCGATTTCCTTACGCATCTTTTCGCTGTCTTCCTGTTAGCGACATTTTATTATTAATCCCCCTTTTTTAGTGACTGTCGTTTTTGCCACAGCTACCTCTAAATCAGCTGGTATAATATTTTTAGTGATATCCTCTTTTATTTTGTTTATATTTTGAATTGGCCCTTGACCTTTTGGATTTACTACAATAACATGGGTAGCCTCATCCTGTATAACATTACGTTTAGAAATTTGACTATATAAAGCCTTTTGATTTTCAGTCTTTTTTCTTCATTTACATTACTCGTATTATTAAATTGCTTTAGTAAGTTAATTTGGTTATTAAGTAATATAATTTTATCACGAAGCTCCTGTATGAGATCATTCTTTTGCTTAATTACATATTTAAATATTCTAAAATCGATATCTTTATCCGCACTTATGCTTTCTATTGTATCCCAAAAAGCCAGTTCTTGGTCGGAAATCTCTTGTGAATTACTTATATTGCTGGTATCACAACACACAAAATTATTATCACTTAAAAACTTACCACATATCTTCGCGCAGCTCGCATGAAACATATTATCACATTTTACACAATTAACTGCATTTGTTAAGTTAGTTTTTTTACATCTTTTGCAAGACACCGACTTTGCCTGACCCGCACCGCCCGCCATGATATGTGGTTTATTTTTAATTGATTTTACAAAATTTTAGATTTTTTAAGTTATTAACATGATTATCAAACATGATATTCTTATTAACAATTAGGTTTTTATAATAAACAAATTAAATTCTTATTACAAATTATTCCCTTATGCAGAGATTTGCAGAATTTTGATTTAATAGTCTTAGTAGCTTAGAAAAATGAAATTTTCGTAAATCTCGCAGGACATACGAGCTTTTGTAACTGGCAAATATTGAGTTTTTTTCGCATCATACTGTATTTATCGAATACTGTATTTCGATATGTACTGTATCGATTATACTGTATTTATTACCTGCAAGTACCTACAGATTTTGTTCATTACAATAATACTAGACAATCTCTCGCACCGAAGTGTCCCTGCGCCTAATCGGTCCGCGCCGAAGTGTCCCTGCGCTGAAGTGTCCTCTCGCCAAAGTGTCCCGCGCCGAAACGGCCGCGCCGAAATGGCCGCGCCTAAACGCCGCCTCCAAATGTCCGGCTCCTAATAGAGTACCCATAATTCCCGAAAAACAATGTTTTACAGTTTAAATTGACCAATTTTTCAAAAACTAGGTACCGCTCGTACAAAAAAATTGAAAATACCTTTTCGCTAGAGAGTTTAATTTTACTACAATAGTTGTAGCTTTTATTATTCTGAAAATACTGGAGATCAAATAAATTATTTGAAGAGTTAGATATTTTATATAGTTTTACATTTTTAAATTAGTAATAATGGTTTTGAGATATCTTTGGCTTTTAGTTGTAAAGTTAGTTTTACACCTTTTAACTTTAATAAAGCGACCACTGCAATGAACATAATTAAACAATATTATGTAGTATTTAAGTTTTCTTGAAAAACTTTTTCAGTGATGGTGCATTTTTCAACATTCCACATGAAATCTTCCATACTATCAGTATATTTATGAATAAATTCTGGTTATATCTAAAAAAAGTTTCAGAAATCTCTTCAAAATGGAATTTAAAGGTAACCCCACGCATTTAGCTCCATTTTCAGGGTCTCTATGTGGAACGATATATTAGATGCATATAAATCCTATCTCTAATATTAATAGCTTTAATAAACTGTATTTAGCAAAGCTAATTCGATTAGAAGTTGCAAATATGTTCTATTTATAAACGACTTTCACACTTAAATTGTATTTTTGTGATATGTAATGTATTTATAGTACCACGTACACAAAAACTCATAGAATTGATAATTTCAAAACAATAATTTCCTAAAAAAGGTGTGTATTAAATACATATAAATGCTATATTAAAAATTAACCTTTTAAATGTATTGTTCCAATTAAAATGTAAAATTAATTCGTTTGTTATAATATTTTAATCATATCAAAGTTCATAAAAGCCTTGAAGCAAATTAAAGATTTCGTAATAACGATATATCGGCCTTGGTTCCCATAGGGCCAGTACACCTCTGTTAAAGATGACACCAATATACATTATTTTTTTCCTTACACAAAGACAATAATCATGTTTCAAAAATAAATCAAGGTTGGCTTCTGATTGTTTAGTATTTTGCAAGCAATTAGCAATGTGGTAAATAATATTAAACCTGTTATAATAAAGTATATTATTTATGACCGTGATTACGATTATTGTTTACGATTTTGCAATCCATTGGTATTGTTACTTTAAATTAAATTACCTTATTGTACAGTGCAATACTTGCATTTCAATGTTAATATTTTGCAAATAAAATTTGTTACAGTTAGAATATTCTTTTATTCAATTATTAGAAACATTTATTGGTTGCTTCATAATTTATTTTAATATAACTAAAATATTTCTTATTCCCTTGTGACAAAACAATGGACTTCGTGAAATAAAAATTAATCCATGCACTGATTTGCAATCTTTATTTCTTATTTATTCAAATATTTTTCCAATCAGTAAACAGCTCTATTCCATGGTCAAATCGGCATTATTTTATTTTGACAGTTTGGGCATTCATGATTTGCTTTTGTTAGCTCAACTTTCCGCCAGTCTGAGAAGAACTAAGAAAAAAGTGTCAGCAGTTTGAAAATTATTTTCGGCATTTTCGTGAACTCGAGGAACTAAAAACATTGAAATTAGACAGTTTTCTCAGTTTCTACCCAATAGGAGAAAAGTTAGTACTAATTTTATTTAGTACCAATATACGAACCACCCTGTATTACACTTAAAAAATCAGGCGTGATTCTTCAATTTGAAATTTGAATTTAAGTGGTAAAAACCATATTAAAAAATATTTAAAAAGTTTCTCGACAAAAAGTTTGTGTAATAATGCATTTTTTTTTGTTTTCGTTTTTCGATTTATTGTTACTTCAGTAAATAAGTATTTTATAGCCAAATTTACTGACAATGGAAAGACAAAATGATTTAAAACTTACTTATATACCAATTTATTGATGTTTATTAACAGGGCAAATACCTACGAGATGATTTCATTGTTATAATATAGTGTAAAATCACATAATTTGTTAAACAACTGATTTTCAATAGCACACAAGTAACTTTCGAGAACTGACTCGACTATAGTGTATAGCTAATAACGATTCGACTGTTCTCAAACTAACCTCGAAATGCTTATTCAACTATTACAATCGTTACTTTTATATAAACTTGGAATTGCATACTGACCTCTACGGGACTCGAATCAGGAACGTAAACCTATTTTGATTGTGATTACGAATCCTTCACCGCTGAGCTATAGATAGTAAATCATACAAGGTGTCTCATAAGAAGTCTTATCAACTTGTAATTGGCTCATAACTATGCTCATTACAACTATATATTAAAACCTACTATTCACTAGTGGAATAAAGTTACTTTATTCCACTGCCAAAAGAATAAACACATAATGAACAAAAATCAGTTAAATCTATTGAATTACTTATCCATATTAGGATTTACATTTACACATACAGCAACGAGTATGACAATATTTTTTGACAACACATATCTAGAATTTAATAGATTAAAAAATTGTAATTGAAATGAATGCTCGTACTTCATTTACGCATCTAAACATTCTTTCGAAGATAAAATACCGCTAAAACTTTTTGCACTTATGCAATACATAATTATTAAGATCCCTTAGACTTAATTGTATTTCAGGTATTTTGTAATTCTGCAATTATTGCAAATACTACTCAAGGACTGAAAAACAGCTTGTCTTAGGTCTCCGTGGTTTAGTGAACATTAGATCTCGCAGGTGATGAAAGCATTCATACAATGCTCTTTTACTTCTGCAAGTTCTGTAAGTTTCGACGAAGAATTTTTTTTGAGAAAGGTTTCATTTTTTCAATGAAAACTTCTGCAGTGCGAAAACCCTTTGTTACGTGCTAATTTCGTAGCACCCTGTATAGCTATGCTTTTGTGTTAGGTTGTATAGCGTTTAGGGATTTCCGCATTCTCTCTCCTTGTAGTTGCCATTTTGTTTTGGAACTAACTTCCGGTTGATAGCAGAACACTCACTACGTTTTCGTACGCTCGTCAAGCTACTTCTTTTTAAAGAATATTTAGTGGACATCGCCGTTTAATTAATCTTTTCCTTTGTATTTTGAATTGGTGCAGATCTGTGATTAATCTGTGGCGTTAGTTTTTCCAATTGTTAGATTGGAACCTTAAAGGGATTTTTCCACTGGTTCTTTTTTTAAGGTTAGAAGCGCACGTTCTCGTATGTGTTTATAGGTTAACTTTTCTATCATTCAGTCTCTTATACTTAATCCTTTTGATAGGTTTCGATGTATAATCGTCGTTAGCCGCATATGGAGGCAATAAAATTATCTCTTAAGGTCACATTTCACCGAAGGTATTTATAAAGTGTTTGCTTAGCACATTCTGGTACTTTTGCTTTGTTTGTTACCATTTTTTCTTTTCCCTTAATAAATCTTACGTTAACTTCATACACTACGTTGTATACTTGGGTTGTTATTTACTGTTGTCTCGTTGGATCACGCTATGTTCGACCTGGTTCGCACATTTTGGTAATACCTGCGAGTCTATGACAAATCGCTAAGCGGGAAAAACGCCAGAAAAAGAGTCCGTGGACATATCGCGGAGTTTAGGTCAAAACGCCGAAATAAATTACTGGGCAAACCGCCGAACGCGTTCAAAACGCCGAAATTCATATGTGGACAAATAGCTGAAAGTAGTCAAAACTCCGAAAGGAATATCTGACCAAATTGCCGAACGCTGTCAAAACGCCGAAACTCATCTGTGGTCAAATCTCCGAAACGATTTGACCACTTTTGGTGATTTTTCCGCAGATGAGTTTCAGCGATTTGTCCGCATATGAGTTTCGGCGTTTTGATCGCAATCAGCGATTTGTCCAGATATTTGGCGTTTTGACTACGTTCCGTGATTTGTCCAGATATTTATTTCGGCGTTTTTTCCACGATTCGGCGATGTCTTGAAGAATCCTTTTCGGCGTTATGACCGAGATTCGGCGTTTCGTCCGATCGGCGATATGTCCAGTAACCACAGCTAAATTGAGCTGGACCACCGTACGAAATGCTCTTTATATTTTTATCATGCTCGTACACACATTAGAATAACATAACGTCATGTTTCAGGACAATATTTCGAGTGGGCAAGCCGCCGCTGTTCAAAGTCATCATGTTAGGTTTTTTCTTCGCTAGAACTTTCCACCGCGCGGTGGCTCCAGCTATAAGGACAACTCGGGGTATAGGATACATACCCCGAACAAGCTAGTTATAGCATATACACGGATTAATAATCTGCAAGAATTTTTAACGTGCTAAAATTTCAATATTTCTGTATATAATATTTCATCTTAAAAAGTAATAGTTTTCTTATAATTTGGTTTCTGCTTTTAATAGATATTCAGATCATTTTATAAACTGCGTAACGAAATGGGTTCATTTCATTACATCTCATTCGAAACTTTCCATGGTTTTATATGAAGAATTTTCTATTGTTTGCTCGCATACCAAGTAATAGAATTTAACTTTTACAGAAATCTCTCTTTTAACAAAATCTTTTAGCAAAAAACAGTCTCAGTAATATAATTCTAAATTGCGTTAAGGGAAATACAGTTCTTTTTTTATTTAGAACCGCAAAGGATTGAGCGCTTTAATATACGATTCTAGTTAAGACATGATCGTCGTCCGTCGAAGTTAAGGACTCTGCACATTACACCACGGTTTGACAACATTTAAGGCTATAAACGACAGCTTAAAGCTTTTATTTCTCTTTTAGTATTAACATAAATACTATTATATGCTGTTCTGTTTCAAGTTAAAGTTAAAAGACAGTTCTTCGATTACTCGCAAATCAAAGTTAATCCCAGTTATGAATATTATATTTAACAGGTAGGTCCTTTAGGGTCGTGCCGCTTGCTCCTTAGTGGGCGGGACCGGTGGATTCCGCTCCACTAGCGCACTCCAAGCAAACATTATACCGTGCGGTTAATTTTACAGAGCTCAATCAACATAATATCAAAACAACAGCAATTCCATAAATTGCTAACAATCAACATAAAGACTATATTTAACACATTGACCAACAATCACAATTCAAGCAACATCTCACGTCGCCAAATAATAACGACAACAACCAGTTAACAGGTACTAGCTCTTATAAGTTCCACATCACAAACACAGTAAATATTAGCATTACACATCTGCGTTTTTGGTCGTGAAACACACTACCCTCGACCGATTGCCCGCTTAAAACACTATAACACAACTGTCTGTCTTGGCCCTTTTTAATATGTGTACTGTACTAAACTGTACTTATTTAAGTTTTTATCTACATTAACTATTATCATTTATTATATAATTAATAACTAAATATGCTAAGTTTAAATGTGCTTTAATGTGATATTGCCGTCAAATAAATAACTAACTAACTAATTAACATACAGAAAATAACTGTACCACAAAATATACAACTTTTAGTGTATATTTAGTCGGTGAACGCAAATCATTGATATTAATTACAAAGTACATAACATGCTAATAATATTAATATAGAACTTGTAATTAATTCATGGACATATTTTTATACTTTCTATGCACAGAAATTAGTAAAAGGATAGTTTTCGGAAATTGTCAATCTCTTTCTCTTGCCAAGTAGAAGTTTGGTCTCCTCTGCTGTTATGTCTACTATATCCTATAAATAGCTTGTCCACACTAATAATGTTCTACGGATAGAACGAACTAAAAAAGTTACGTATACAGAGCTGCTTATTTTTGGACATGGCCTTTTTTGACATTTCATGTTTCAGAATGTCCTAGGTTCAGTACTACGATCTTGAAATTTGTTATAGAATTATGGAAATTTAGTAATTATACCTATTACTGTATTTACAGCAATATTAAAGTAATAGTAGTATTAAAGTAAGTTACAGTACAGTGCAGTTTCCTCTATATGCCTACGGCCACTTTCGTACATAGTCCATCCCCATCCTTCGGGCCCTGGAATGTTACCCACAACTGACCAGGCGCGACCCTAGGCTTATCTTGTCTATTATGCTAAACGGAGACAAGGATACCTTAGTGCCTCTTTAGTTGGGGACAAACTTTGTAGACTGCGACTTTTGAAGCAAAGAGAAGCTTTGAGATTGGGCGAACAAGTCCAATCTGAAAAAAAATACAAAATGATTTAAATAAATATATTTTTATGTCTAAATCAAATCACCATATCAAAAATGTGATTAATACAGCAACAAGACAAATCAAATTACAAAAAGAGTTTTTTGCTTAAATTGTGGAAAACCCATATATGCTTTAGAGAAGAATATATTGTATGTAAAAATATATGTATAAGTTTCTTCTAAGCAAGTGCTTGCTAATAAAGAAAGAAGAAAATTGAAATGAAATTACTAAATAGGAGCCGAGATAAAACCAAATTTAGGACACCGAAATGGCGGCTATATTCAATGACCGTCATTTTGATTTTCAAGTGGCTTCCTATCTCAAGTGCTCTTTTCTGATCTTATCTACTACATATGATCGCAGAAAGTGGTACTCGAATCAAAAAGTACAGTTTTTTATGACTCAGACGTACTATAATTGTGTAACACTTTCTTAGCTATTGCACCAGACATTACCGCAATCATCCTCGGCTCTGAGGGTGTTGCGCACTGTGGGTAGAAGTTTCTTTGTAATTAATGGATTTATTTGAAATAGTATGCATGTGCTACTTGAGTAGAAGATTCTGCGATTAATAAATAATAATAATGATATGTTAATTTTACATAAATGTATGTATTTAAAATAACTTATTTGTGTTTATTATTATTATTAACCTACACGTATGGCACACGTTTAAAATTTTATGAAATGGATACGCTATTCAAAAATAATTTCAACCCTCAATGGCGAGGCTCAGTATTAACAAATACTTTCTGCACCTCCGCATTGCACAATTTAATTTTACTCCCCCATATAAACACACACACACGCCTATGCTATGCGTAAACCTTCTCACGTTGAAGAACATGCATCAGTGAATCGACGTTCTAACCAATTTAAATTTCTTAATCCAAGAGAACTAATCGAATACACTTTATTTTAAAGTATTATTTAGGAAAAAACAGCTTTTTCCTCACTTAACCACTCAGTAAATATGTTAGCAACTACAAAATTTGCGATGGTCTTACGAGCCAGGATGTAGAATCAGCGACGTCATAATAGACGTAATGGATACGTCGCATTCAACGTGCGTTGAAGCAGCCATTGGATGTAGAGACCTGTATAACGTCCCAATCACGATACACCCACAACGGTATGCCAGGTTCACGACCAAAACTCGTTCTCCGCGCGCATGTGACGTCGCTGCGAAGCAACTTTCCTAGGACTCTAACTTTCCTCCCATTTGATCTCTTCCAGCTACACAGTACGGTGGGTGTATGTTAGGAAAAGCGGCTTTAAATAATTAATTTTGAAATTCCTTTTGTTTTGGTGAGTGTAAACTTGTGAAATATCGAAGATAACAAGGTGAAATTCTTACACAGGTATATATCGAACAGTATGCCTGGTTGTGCTGTTACTGACTGTTCCAATTATAACAGGAATACAAAAGGAACTGGTTAAACTGTTTTAATTTCTCATTAAGTAACATTGGCTTTGTAATTAATAAAAATAAACAATTTTAAATTTAGTGATATGGTAACTTTCGATTATTTAGTATCTACCTATATATTATTTTTCTAAGTACCTCCCTAACAAATTTTACTATTATATATATTTTATAGAAAGCATAACAATCCATAAAAAATAAAATAAATCGTTATATGCACCACGGGCAATACGGGCATAATTATAAATAATAACATTCCCTCATACTATAATTTATTAATTATGCCTTTAATATTAAGTGGCTAATATTAGAACGATTATGAAACGTCATACTTTACTAACCATTGTCATTATAAATGATAAAAACATCATTATACATAAGAACGTAATGCGAAACAAGCCTGGTTTGCTTCGCACTGACGTCACAAACCAGAGAAGGATAGACTATCGAGCTGCGCGTTGTCATACCGTTGTGGGTGTATCGTGGTCCCAATACAAGTCTACCGGATGTTTATTGTTAAGTAAAATGTCAGCTAATTATTATCAAGTAATATTTAAAAATATGGGTTAAGGTTGTATCTAGATGTGTCTACTTTGCAGAACCTTTACCATATTTTTTCAACTTTCATAATATTTGTATAATTTTAGTCGTATCAATTTTCTTTATAACTAAATAAATCTCACTGCTATTGAAATCTTCACATCAGTATTATACAGGCTCTGGAATAACAGTTTTATGCTTGTACAAAGACCAGCTGGATATCATTTTCTATCTTTTCAATTGTTAAACATAAAAAGTAGAATATACAGGCCTTAAAATTAACAATTCTACGTAAAATGAACAATAATAAATCAATCAAATTAAATCAAATTGAAAAAATAACAATCCCACATTACACAATACACAAAACTAACAACAAACTAAACTAGAAAGAACAGCTTGTATTGCAATAACAACATAATCTTGCTTTGATCTGTTTGGATGAGGTATCGCATTAAATTTATACCTATTTTAGCTGACACGGTTTAACAAAACCTGCGCAAACTCTACTCTGAACGACTTCCAACTTCACAAATATTGTACTGACTCGACACCTATACAATCCTTTCTTCGCCCCTGTTCCTGACAAAGACTCTACCGTGTGCCGTCGTTCTAGCACCTGATTTCACCAGAGAAGACTACTCCCGCCATTCAACATTGCAAAACCGTCTTACCACGGCCCAAGTCAATCCTACACATCGATGGTCGTCCTACACATCCTACACACAAATAGTAAAGAGGTAATCGTAAAAGTGGACGCCTGTGCGAAGTCCAATACCAAGCAGTCGCGATCTTACAGTAACCAGTGTGGAAAAAGGCCGCAGGGCAACCGGGAAAATGCCCGGTAGACCCAGTATAATTTGTAAAATAAACTGAAACTGTAATGTTTTTTTTAAATTTGACACTTTTTTATAATCTTATGTTTTATTTTGCTGACGCATGTAGAAATGTATGTATTTTGTTAAAATAAAATCAATAAATTTGGGTAGACATAGTAGCCCTGTTTGCGACGGCAGAGATCGGGGATTTACGAGAAACAAAACATCGCAGGTGGTTGTCAGGTAATTTGCTCAATCAAAAACGCCAATTGCGCGCTAAATAGTTATTCATATTGCCCTTTGTGGCTGTGTTACTATAGATTTCTTATATTTAACCAATAGAGAACAAAAATTAAATTAAGAATTTTAACTTTACGAAAAAAGAATTGTCTGTTTCATCTAGATAAGCCAGGCAACATATATGTACTTAGCCTTTTGTGCAGGGTGAGTCCATATAAAGTGGTCCAATCAAAAACTAAATGGTTGCTCGACTATTTAAAAAAGTTGATTTTCTATTTTATTTTTATTTTTCAAAGAAAGAAGTGTGTCTGCATGTCACAACTAGTTTTACTAACAGATAGAAATTAGTTGCTTTCACTCACCACGCACCTTATTTTGCAAAACATTACCCCTGAAAGATTTGCTTGAGATAAACCTAAACGTTTGACCTGTATCTTCATCTTTAAGACTTAGGACTAGAACTTAGAATTAGGTAAACATGTTACTGGGCCTATTTTGTAGCACTTAAGTTTCTTAAAAATCTGCTTTCTACTGCATTGAGATAGAAAAAATTTAAAGGATGAGATATCTGCGTATCCGTAAATCATTGTAAACGCAAAAACCGCTGCGTTTACCGAAACAAAAATGGCCGCCAAATAAAAATCAAAAGTGATAAAAAAGGAAATAATGGTCATTTTGCCAATCTAACAATCAATTTTTTAAAGATTGTTAAAGCCACCAGTGATGAACCATTTGATATGGATATCACGCATTGAGTTTTTGATGGGTAAAAAAATTAATTGGTAGGGCCTCCTCCGCTGTTTGCCCGGTAGGCACCATTGGCGCCAGTCCGACACTGACAGTAACTGTTGAAATGAGCAAAACCAAAAGAGTATGTATTTTTTGCATCGACGTCGTGGATGTGCAGTATCTGCTAGTGACAACTATTGTTTGAAGATGCCGATCTGCAAATTCATTTGTGATTCCAGAAGCGACACCTCCAAGCATGTTGCATACTATCCAAATACATGGACAACTCTTCGTGCAGTTTCACGGACGGAAATATTCGCTTTACGCTGTCCTACTACGTATCAACCCATTTCGAAATCGGATATATTGGTCATATATCGTATATCCAACAAGGCGACTTCTGCGTGGCATTTTAAATAAAGTATCCACTTTACTAAAGTACTGAAATAAATTAATGATGTGTGTCTCTTTGAAGTATCTGATAAGACAAGTGTTTCAAGATATACTAATAACTGTTTGTATAATTCTTGAGATTTATAAGTATATGGCGTCTAAGCCTTGTACGGGATATTTATATGACCTATTATATCAGTTTGGATGGTGCAATGACAAAAGCAGACAAAAAAAGCATTTAAAATTTCCTGTTATTAAAAGACTTTTCTGATGGAATAGTAAAAAATAACAGATCACAGCTAACTACAATTTGCTAATGTCTAAGGGCGCAACTGATCGCGCTAATGTTTCCGTGATCTACTTAATTAACATTCTAGCAACTTCTAACACACATTCTGATGAAGTGAAAAGGCTGATTGGCGAACGTTTCATCTGGCCGCGTTCTAGAAGTTTTCCTCTTTATGTAGACTCTTTTAGTATGACGGTAGTACTACCAAAGCGCCACCAGAATAGCGCGTACTGTCTACTCGCAACTCTTATGAAAACTGTTTAAAATTTCTTTTACAAAAACAAAGTAAAGAGACGAAATGAAACACTATACTTTGACAATTATTTACAAACATATACCTACACAAAAAAGTTTCAATTGCCGCAAAAATCGATAAAATCGATTGGTTAGAACTCCTAAAATAAGCATTTTGGGAAAATGCTCAGAGGTTTAAAAAGATATACTAGGGAAACCCCGTCAGAACATGACGGTCAAAAGGCTAATTTATTGAAGGATTTCTTTTCGTATTTATACAATCTTCATTGTGTGCTTACAATCCTTCGGGTTTCTAAGAGTGATTATTTAATATTAATATTATTAAATAAATGCAACCGAACAAAAACAGTTGAAAATACTAAGGTTACTATTCTCAGACGAGCTTTTAAACGCGTTATTTAACAAACACCCCCAACTTACCCAAGCACTACCAACCCCAACTTTCCCTGCCTTCCTCCCTTAGTTAACGACGTCTTACTCCTTTTTCTGGCTTCTCCCCCAACTTATCTCCCTCACACTTACCCTCCTCGGACACCTCCCCCGTCTTACTCGCCCAATCTTACCGTGCTATGAAACTCAACTAAGAATTGTTGGTGGCATAGTAAGCAGGTATAGGGAAGATGCTTAGTTCGAGCTGTAAGTGGACAGTTGCCCTTTGGCATATTGAAAAGCATTAATTACAAATAATGATTTTAAATCAAAAATATAAATAATTAAAAAATCACAATACTAAAACTCCACAGACTACAAAAGAGAACGGTTTTAAAAATATAAAAATTAAACAAAAATAAGAAGTAGTGTTGACTAATTTGCAGAGTCAAAACTTTAATATAAAAAAGAAAACAGCAAATCGGTCTTGTAGAACTCGTAAACGAAGTGAAACAAAATTGAGCTGTTTTAAACATATAGATTAGCAAATAATGACTTATACAATAAAGCTCAAGAGGGCCTCAGATTCACTATCGAAGCACATAAGATTTTCATCTAAAGCAGTGTTAATTGGAACACGATAAGTTTGAATAAAATCTTTATAATAATCGCCCCAGTCATTTACAACCTTTGCAACAATTTGCAAGCGTATTTCGCGATGTTTTGCTTTGTCCAAATAATAAATGAAACAGCTAGAAATAAGTAATTGCCATCAGGCCATCACCTAATATTTGTATAATTTGTCTGCTTTCCATGGTTTTTAAGTATGCGGGTTTGTTGCAGCAAACTTTTATAATCGTGAATAGTTCCAAAAGTTAACGGTGGGAAGTGAGTGGACGCTGCTAGTGGATTGTGGTTCTCGTGTGTATCCAAATAAATATTTTAGATTTACTTATTTAAAGATATAAAACTTAAATAAATACAGATATTAAGTAGTAATATACACAGCGAAAGCTTCAATATAAAAAAATCACGTAAATCGACCTAGTAGAACTCTCAAACCAACTGGAACAAAAATGAGCCTTGTGTTTTAAATATATAGATAGAAGAATAGAGAGCAAAATTATAAAGTACTATTTAAAAGAAAATGGCGGTGGTACCTTTAAACCGAAAGTTGTAAAAAGATTTAACGTTTAATATTCACTAACTAAAATGGTATTCTAAATAATAGCAAACGGGTGATACTGAATGAATTATTCTATGAAATCGGTTATGATGGGCCGGTAAATCAATGCTTCTAAAGAATTTTAATGATAATTATAAATTTTATAAATCTATTATTTTCCTATTTTTTACCTATATCTAAAAAACAATTTTATAATAATTATCTTCCGTGCACACTGACTAATTAAATTCGTTCAGTATCTTGACGGATATTTATTATCTGCAATTATAGTAGGCCTTTAAATGTTACACATTCGCTGTTAATAGTGTTAATGCAATCTAACAGAAGGTAAAATTTATTTGCCTTCTTCTTGACTTTTCATTAATTTTATCGGATTCGACTTCAGGGAGATTGTGAATTAACTCTGAAGGTTGTTAGCTTTGTTAACCGATAAAATGTTCATTAAAAGAAACAGAGATACTAAGTTTTCTTCCAACAAAGCAAATAAAACAGAGTGATTGATTATGAGATTAACTTAATTCTTACTGAAATAGATATTTTTGGTTATAAAGGAAAATATTTTAAAAAGTCTTGGAAGAACCTTTGCTAATGGAAACTAAATGTTATCGATTTCCTCGTAAATCTACAGGAATTTACTTACATATGCGATCGAATTAGAGCTAAGAGAGCCTTTTTTTCGATCAAGTGCAGGATCTTTTAAACAAGGAGGAAAGGCAGCAGCCGCTAGTCGGTGCTCGTTGGCCCGGTAGATGTCTAATGATGTACAGGTGCCATTGGTTACGCGACTTTCATTCTTACGTGAAAGAGCCTATACTATATTAAGCCTATATTGATCTTATACTGATCTTTTTCAGATATAAGGAGTTAAATAAATTTACACATATAACATACACTTATGATAGTTTATGAATTTTGTTGAACAATGCAATTCAAATTCAAACAAAACAGCCTTGGTAGTGTAATGTCTAGAGTGCTGAACTCAAGCGGCCCGAGGTCAATTCCCGGTGCCGGCAGATCTGGTTAAGGTTTTCTATAGTTTTCCTTAGCTGTGACACAAATGTGGGATTTGCGCTGTTCCATCTGTAAGTCGGCTGCAGCCGCACTTAGGGCCTACATAATAATAATAATCGCCCCCTCCCTCCCGCACAAGCTTATAGCTTCTGGGGCCTGGATTCCAGGTTATGGGTTGTGGCAATTATTATAATTATTATAATGCAGTGATTACAATGGAGAAAAATTAAAACTAATAACACTGTGTGGTAAGGATGAAAGCCGTGTGCTGAAATTCATCAGCCATCGCTTTCGAAAGGTAGTAGTAAATGTACACGTTAGAATTGGAAGGGTGGGGGGGGGGGGGAGAAAGACAAAACTTACTAAATGTTCCTAACAATCGTTGCCTTGACAGTTGAGCTAAGTTTAAATAAAATTGCATTTGTACAACCAGCCCTTTTGATCTACAACCTTTTCTACTGACTGACATTGGGTGCCCCATTATATGTTTATAAACCTATATAACTTTTGAACTACTTCAGATAATATACCGGGTGTCCACTATCAAAGTCGATCATAGGCAATTAACATAGGGCATTTTACTTTTAGATATTTTGCTGTACTTATACTAATCAATACATATAAAAGATGTTCAAAATACCGTCCATCAACTTGGATCCATCCGCTTTCCAAAGTTATCATAGCTTCTACTTAACTCCTCGGGGGTGATGTTGTTAAAGACATATCAATTTTCGTAGCATTTCAATAACCTGCAGTATTCATTTTAAGAGCTTATAAAACCATCACCCTGTATAATAACCATTACAAGTATGGCTCTTTGCAAAGGGGAAATATGGGCTCTCCAAATGTGAAAAATATACAGGGTGTTCCATTTGAAATCACAAAGTTGCCTATCCCCGAAAATACGCTATGTCATTTCTGGTTAAACTTGAATTGGGCAAAAGACGGATATTAAAAAAAGACTTTAAAAAAATAAGAAGAAGACTGGTGATTAATTTCATGGGGCACCAGGTATAATATACCGACGAATAGGATTAATAGTCAACTGAGAAACATGACGGAAGACCACAATATAATGAAACTTAGATATATTTATAAGAAGTTAAAGATTATATTGCCATGATATTTGACATACGAAAAAAGAAATTCACTCATAAGGGTGTGGTGTGCATAACCTTAATTTCAAAATTATAATTTTGAATGATTTGTCTTTTATGAAGTTAAATATGGTTAATTAGAATTAACATGCACAGTAGTACACTGTAGTTAGGCAAAGCATATCTGGCCAACTGATTGTTTTATATAGAAATTTAGTTAATTTTCCTTGTCCATTAACGATGTGGGATACAATTATCTAATTTTTCAATTTAAATGAAGTTCAAGACGAAGTTAATATAAGATTTAACCTAACACGGACAAGGTGTATTGTAATGGGGAGGTATATAAGTATTTACTACCTTACCTTAGCAATTAATATAAAAATGTGTTTTCATGTTAACATTTTCATGAGATTCCACAAATGTAATAAGTTTCTTCTATTTAAAAATTTTACAGATCTTGGTTAAATAATTTTGGCGGAGGATTGTAAAGCTGCTTCTGTACCACAATATTGTTACTATTTTAAATGTAGGGGCTGCTTTTTATTAATGATTTCAGATAAACAACATTGACAATACTGTACATTGAAATACTGTAATTGGTTTGAATCGTCATGTTGTTCAATGTTTAAATTTGTGTGGATAGGAAGGTGTAAAAAGGTATTTTTAAGTAATTAAATTAATATATAGTTGTTTGAAAATTAGATTCCATCGACATTCAAAGATGACCTTATTTTATAATAAAAACATAAGTGTTATATACAGTGGTATATTGGGAACTTTTTTATCTATAGGATTATCTAATTAGCTTTTGTGTTAATTAAAATTTATAAACAATAATTTGGTTATGTTAAATTGACTTGTTAAAGTTTCTTTTGTTTCAATCAAAAATTGTGTTACATTCAATTGTTTCGACAAAAAGATATAAAATTAATTAATTAAGATATAAGATATAAATTTCATCTTTCAAGAAGTGTATATCTGTTGTAGAGCATAAATAACTTAAGGTGATGATATAAAAAATGTACCCAAATCAATGTCATATATTTTGATGTTATTTTTGTGAAAAGCTGAACGTGAAATTGAAGACAGTTGGTAAATCTAAGTGATTATTTAACAAGTGCTTAATTAGTTAATCAAGTGTTTAATTTATTCTTCGATGGAAATTTCATTAACTGCTAATAAAGAAAAACTTATGTTTTTAATTTTGACTGGATTATAAATGTATTTTGACTTTAATAAAAAAATTAGTTTACTTATCACTATTATGCAATTGAATGGATTTGGAATTCCAATTAGTAAAGCCCTTTATGTGGAAATATTTGAAAAGTGTTGTTGACAACACTTTCTTGATTTCTTTGTTGAGACGAATGAAAGCAGAGAGCTGATATTTGTAAATTTATAAAAAAGATGATACCAAAAGTATTAACCAAATAAAGAATACTGAACTATTTTGGGATTAATATAAAAATTTAATGATAGGATTAAAAAGATTTAGTAATCAAATTTCTTTTATATAATTGCATTTAAATATTTAGAGATAAATTCATAATTAAAGAGCGTTCCTATATTTTTACTTAAAAAAAGAAAATCGATTTTTGTGGTATCTGTTTCCAATCTTCATTTTGTTTTGTTTTTCTTATTTGGTATTTGTAAATTAAAAAATAAAGTTGTGTTGTTATTATTTTAAAAATTACTTTGTGTAGCTGTTTTTATATTACTGTATCCCTAAATATAAGAATTTAGTCATCTATTGAAGCGATCCGCCTGAGAGAGTTTCAATTTGTGGAGAATTAGACTTTTCACAATACATTTAGCCGGACCATTTATTTCAATTAAAGGTAAGCAAGTAGTGAATTGTGTATTTCATCTTTGTTACGATAGGAACTGTGCAACAATAGGATATCTATAAATACAATATTATAACAATATGTACATAATTATAAGTGTAACAGACATACGAATTATAATCGTACCACTAGTGTATGTAAAGTAAATGAATAGAAAAGAAGCGGATTATAATACTGTCTGCAAGTAAAAGCGAGGAACAGTACGAATGTTATTCTTTGGTTTGCCATTAATATTTTTTCTATTTCTTCTTCTAGCCTTTTTATTTCAAATTAATGTTTTATGTTTTTTTACGCATTGATCACCCCATATACCAATTAGGTTTACAATGTCTCTATCTTATGTTTGTGTATATGGAGGGTTGTGACATGTTATTCAGAAATTAATCTCAACTGTTAATAAAAATGATATTACATAATTTAATTTGAAGTAAGGCCAGTGATTTAGAGAATTTTTCTAAACCAATTGAAGCTTTCCAAACCGTATCTTGCTAATAAGAAACTATGTATCGAAAAGTTTGCAAGTACCCATGGGAACTTAGGAAAAAATATAATATCATCATTCTCACTATAGAACAATAATATAATGGCCATGAGACTTTTCAATACTTTCAAGTATTTTCTCCGACTGAAATAAAATACAAAATTTTCATTTGTTTTATGTTGACAGAAGTTAATAATGAATTGTACAGATTTCAGCTTCAGTTCTACAATTACAAGTTCAAAGACAAGATTTGAGAGTTTCGAATTCAAAGTTGAAAGTTTTAATATTGCTATTGCATACCCTTTTTAACAGAATTGTGGAATGTACAGCTCTCCAATTTTTAGATTCAAATTTTCAGACTATCTGGGTGTTAGATTTTAAGTTTTAGACATGGATAGATTTAGAGTTACCGAATATCAACGTTTCAAACCTAAGAAGATTTAGAACAGTAATGTTACACTTTACACTTCAGAATTATAAAAGTTCAAACCAGTCTTCAAATTTAATTCCAAAAGTCTTTAATTTCAAAACTTAAATTCCAAGTGGACGATTTCTTTATAGCCGTTTAAAATTTTTGAAAAAAGTTTTAGTTTTTTTCAAGTTTTAAAATATTCCAGATTTCCCCCACACACACACAGAGACAGTCAGCTTTAAATCTCTGTAGTTGCTAATTTCGAATATCTCAATCTACAGAGGCTGGGAATTTTAAATTTAGAAAAGTTTAGAGCTTCAGTAGTGTAAGCCTTTAATCATAATGCTAAAATCGGCATGTTTAAAAATGGAGACTTTGTTCAAATATTCTATTTTGTACCAAAATTGTAAAAACCACAAGTTTCAAGATTTGTAAGTGTGTGTTGAGAGAAAAGCTGTAGACCCCCAGGGCAAGTATTGCATCTTATTGACCTTGAATGTTAACGTATTAACAGAAACCTGCTCAAACCAATTGCAAATCTTTCTGTACCGATATTATAACGGTTTAAGGAAGTGTCATAGAGTCTGATCCTCTAGGAATATACTCTTTTGCCCAATAAATTTTATTATTTACAACCTTTAGGTTTAGATTTAGGTTTAGGATCCGGAGATGGACATCTACATATGAAACACCCAATCTGATCGAATAAGTTATAGCATCAATCCAATAATAAATAAACAAAAATGGAGGATTAGGAACAATTATGACGCGAGGTTTGCATGGCATTAAAAACAAATAATAGCAAATTGTAATTCATCATTAACACCCAAACATTTGTTATTACTTAGAATTATTGCTCAACTTTCGATGTATTCTGTAGTTTTCATCATTATCAAAGATAATAAAGAAATGTAAATAAACATTCGAAAATCAGCAAACAGAAGATTTAAAATAGACAAACAGGTAAGTTTCGCAATACACTTATTTACAAAGCATTAATGAATCCATTAATACAGAAAACTTAGAAACTTAAACAAGATCCCACAACTAAATGAGAAAAAAAATTAAACAAACTCTTGTAATCTTGTAACGTGGAGTATCTGGTCTATCGATTTAGAAATAGACATATCTCAAGCAAAAACCCACAAACATCAAAACTGTACGATTTTGTTACAACACGTAAACAGAGCATTAGATCCAGAGCAGTTAATCTCTATTCCACGCACCTAACTTCGTGCTTGACAACAAATTTTCGCTTCTTTAGGTTATAGTTTCAAACCACTAACGATTGACTCTGACATTCTTATTTAATGTTGAAAATGGAATAGTTACATGCTTCGTGACATGCGGTATCTTCAAACCAAACTGTTTATTCTGGGACTCAGTATACACTGGACAAACATGTCATGCTAAATTATCACAATCGCTCATTAACTTTAACTGGATGTTAAATACCATGGATACAATTGTTTCAACAAACGTATCTATGGTAGTTAACATCCAGTTAAAGTTAATCATGGCGATTGGGAATACCGCCATAAACAGTTCTTTCAAATCTTTGGCAATTATTCGTTATGGGGGAAAGTTTGTTCACTGGCATATAACCTATAGGTAGCAAAAAATCGTTAATTTTCAGTTATTCTCAATTTAAAGGGCTTTCTCCAAGAAACTGAAATAAGTTTGCCTTGAATGAAAACAGAAAAAAATTGTTCTCCAATTTGGTTCAAGATTGCAGGAAAGATTCTTTAACCCATAAAGGCCATATTGTTCGAAGTAGGCATCATTTACGTATATTGATTATCTGGGCGTACCATTTATAATCTTCTAACAAACTTAATCTAAATACAATTTTAATCCCAAGTTCCTACTGTAAAGACAGATGACTTAACCTAACTTTTCAAGGACAGATTGAATTCTTTAATGCATGCATAACAGGGAAAGATATTCTCCTAGGCGAGTGGATTCTGAAAATTCATAATATGTTATGCTTAAACTTAGGATTAAGGTAGTTACCGGTCATTTGACAAAAAAAAACACATTTCTCGCCACTAGTTGCCATATTCTTTATGTCAAAAACCACAAACCATGTACATCATGTCTGTCATTCGAAGCGTCCCAACGAGAGCTACAGCTCACGTTGGGAAGCTTCGAATGACATATAGCTCTGCATAGTTTGGAATGATATTCGTCGAAATGACCCAGTTCATAAACGTAAGTGTATCGGAAGCGCAATTTATCGTAGATTCTGCAGATATGCAGCTTATGGTGGGAGGCATTCCTGAGCCATAAAAAAAATAAAACCATCAGGAGGTTCCATTTTTTAGTAGTTTTCCGGATGCACCAAAGGACAACATTGTTGCACTCGCCGAGCCCGTCAAAATGAGCTGTAATATAATTGATGGCTTCTTCGGGCAATATGGCCTTTATAGGATAAGCTGTTAAAGCTAATGAAATTCGCTTTCAGATTTATCAAGCCCTGTAATATTTATCTATTCCTATACATGCAATACCGCCAAAAATACAAACCAAGTGTGGTTCTAAACTTCCTTAATTGAAAGAAAAACTGTCATATTTAATATGCTTCCAACTATTATGTAGAAAGCTCTACTCGGGTTCCGGTTTCTTAGATCCTTATCAAGAGCTTGCATGATATCCATGATAGCATATCAGATCCGTTACGGCTTAGATCGAAAACCGAGCCTTAGTAAGCAATATCAGCTGCTTCTAAAATTTATTAGAAAATAAATCTATTATGGGGGTTCATGAAATTTGTTTGATCGTTTACAATAAATGTGTTATTACTATATGACTTTTTAATTTCTAGTTGTTCAAGCAAATTTAACCTCTTACATTTTTTTTATATTTATCTACGTCTAAGAAATGATTGTTCCGCTAGACGTTTTTTTAAGTTTCTACCACTTTGTCCGATATAAAACGTTTCGCAGGCTTTACAATAAATCTTATACGCGCCAGATTTTGTTTTTTATTAATAGTTTCCCTATATTTTTATTGGTACAAATAATATTACAACTTGTTTACTATCTTATCACTAATTCGGAGAATATATAGCGGATTTATACATTCCTTTCACTTTAGTATACATACAGTTTGTTTTCTTTCCCTTTAAAATCATTCCGTGGATAAAGTTAGCTTTGTAACCGTTGTTTTTAGCTTAGTCTTAAGTATGTAAGCTGAGATACATACAAAACTGACACAAATAAAAGAATCGCTGTTCAGAGACTATCCCGAAATTTATTAAAATGATTTGTTAATTGTCTTTTTGATCGTGGTACATGACATTTTTATTCTATGACAATTCTATTCCAGAAGCATTAGCGTACAATAGCTATACATCTTTCAATACATAGCTCGTAGTTAATGTCACATTCACATATATTTGATTGTCATGCCAAGACTGCAGTGTTTCCCAGAGTGAGCATTTTAAGATTTTCTGTACATTTGTTTAACGTCATGCTGGCGTTGTTTGCGACTCGCTCTAAATTATTGTTTTGAAAAAAAAACTCTTAAAACAGTATTCTGCTTCAAACTCTCCCATGACAAAAACGGAAAAAATTGCGTAAAGAAGGATTTAGGGATGGAACCCCCATGATTTAAATGTTTCAAGAAAGCATTGATACTATAGAAGTCGATTATAATAAGCGATATGGACGACCGTCTACCGAAAATGCGGCGAAATCGGGAGAAGCTATTCTGTAGAACCAAAAACCAACGACATACGACGTGTGTAGGCGTGGTATATAAATACATTGACCTTGAAGGGTTAACTCGTTTCCAACCTTTGTACCTTATGGTCGTTAGGTCTAAATTCAAGATTACTAAGACTGCCATGGAAGTAAAGCTAGGTTATAATTCTTCATTGTGTTGCAGTTAGAATTTCAATTGCTTTAGTCATCCTGAGAGTTACAAAATTACATAACAGAATTAACTGTAAAATATGTCTTTAGGACTAGATCGTCTGAAGAAAAAAAATGCGCAGTACCCCAATAGTTTTTTTAATTTCATGGAGATTTCCTAGAAAAAGGTGAATTTCCTGAGAAATTTCTTCGGTGTTAGATTTTTGCCTATATTTATCTTCCTGCAGTTCTTATTGGTAACTATTACCTTAAATCTTAGATGCTGCTGCAGAGGTTCATATCCATCATTGCAATAATATTAAGCATTAGTACAGTAAGGGAATTTATGGTGTATGTTACCCCTATGTACATAATAACTATTAAGTTTGATTGGTTGAGCCATTTCTAACTTGTTAAGTTTGCTTAAACAATGAAATATAACAAAAATAACAACTTGTCATCATTACAGGCTACGAACACTTCTCTCTCAGTACCCCTATTGATCGGCCTTGCTTCTATGATTTTGCTATTTTGAAAAGGAATATGAAGCCTGAAAAATTGGGCCTGGTCTTTCAATAACTAGCAAGCAGTCTTGCTAGCAGAATGTTGGTCGATTGATTAGTACATATGTTGAAGTCTTAATGATTTTAGCTTTCTTTTGAATAGGCAGCCATAGAAAATTAATAAATTGTTGAAACCGGAAAAGTAAAGCAAACAAAGATAAAGGATAAGACATGTTGTATCGGACAGAGATCGGAGTAATCGATCTCCGATAGCTCAGCGGTAGAGCATCTGCCCGGATAGCAGTAAGCCCGGGTTCGAATCCTGGTCAGAGATAATAATTTTTCATAATTCAAATTATGTTTTCATTAATATACATTAATCTTGGTGCTAAAACACGATATTTCTAAATCAATAAACTATTAATATTATATGCCTTATGGTAATAATTCAAAAATCTAATTTAGCTGTGATTGTGGGTTAAATTGTCGCTAATCAGCGATAGCCTACTTTAACATAGCAAAATATAATTAGTACTCTCTTATGTGTTTACACATTATTATAACTTATATGAAGAATTATTACTTCACCAGTAATCGATCTCCGATAGCTCAGCGGTAGAGCATCTGCCCGGATAGCAGTAAGCCCGGGTTCGAATCCTGGTCAGAGATAATAATTTTTCATAATTCAAATTATGTCTTCATTAATATACATTAATCTTGGTGCTAAAACACGATATTTCTAAATCATTAAACTATTATATATATATATATATATATATATATATATATATATATATATATATATATATATATATATATACATACATACATATATATTTTTTAAATGGGACACTCTATATATTATTGAATTTTCAAGTAGCTCTTTTCACCCTAATTCTAAATATACAGCGTGTAAGGAGTATAACTGCCAATATTAAAACAGGTGGTGAGGGCCACTATAAACAAAAAACTACAAACAATTTTTTCCCATCGACATTACTTTTCGCGTTATTTGAATAAAACTGGTAGATTATATGGCAACAGTGCATTTACTGAAAATTGAATAATTGACCGCAACTCAATAAATACTTGTAGCCAAAGCATTTACTTTGTCGTATGCGTGTTATGTATTTATAAATGAAGGAGTTTGTTTACACATTGTGGTCTTGGTAGGTATTGTAATATTTTGGGAGTCTTAGAAAAGGATAACTGCATTGTTTACTTATGTCTTTACGATTACTAACGCAATCGGTATAAGGGTACATACTTCTGTACAAACATTTACTATAAGTGTAGAATCTTAAAGGCATTTACCAAATTTGTTATTTATTTGTATTTCTCTTTTAGTTTATTATTATTCACTTTATATTAGCTTTCGTATCTAGTTACTATCTATGAACGTACACTAAAAAGTTCATCCTTAATAGTTGATTAATTAAGTTAACAGTTCATAAATTGATGCATTCGCATATTAATGTAATAATGTACTTGTTGCAAGAATAATTAATAATGATTCTTAAATAATAATAATAAAATAATAAGCGAGCTAATAAAATAATATACACACTTTCATGTTCCTTCTGTTTTCATTCATTATTTAGTACGTTGGCCTATAAAAATTCTGTGTGATTATTAAAATTTGTTAATTTTGATTGTGAACTGAACTTTTTTTTGCATAAACCTGCATAAAAACACGGCTTTACATTACTTTTTTACTTCTTTCAACCTCCTCTACCAACTGCTTTAATAATGGCAGTTATACTATTTACACGCTGTATAATGTTATATAAATTTATCAGTAATACTTTCTGACATTTGTCTTTAAAATTGCAAAGACACCTGCATATAAAGAGCAGTAGTCTTTCAATAGAGGTTTTCTGCATTTTTAAAGTCAAATGTGTCAGAAAGTATTAATGATAGACTTATACAACATTATACCTAGTACTATGGGTTTTAAAAAAATTTAATATATGCAGACAAAATATGAATCCAAAAAGGTGACAAAAAGCACATAAATTGTTTACCTTATAAAAAGATTTATATGATGATCTGGCTAAATAATTGTATTATATTGAGTAACATATTGATCCTACCCCCAAACCCCCAAATCCCACTATATTGAGACTCTTTCAGGTTTGGGTCGCTATGTAGAATATTCTTATATTTAAATTTAAACTGGTTATTAACAAATAAGAGTATACAAATTATAACAAAACACAAAATAAAGAACACAAGTTTTTATTTATTTTTTAACAACATAATTGACCACATAAAAGGAAAGAAGCATAAAGAACTAAGTAGGTACCTTACCCGTATAAAATTAAATTTTAAAAAGAAATTAGAATTAAATTAATAATTACTAATCGCAGTAAATTATTTTAAACTTAGATGCAAAAACCATAAAAAATATATAAATAGATAATCTTTTCATTTATTATTGTTTTGTAATAGACAACTTTATACTTAAAAAACACTTCAACAAAATTATCAAATTTTGACGTTTTACATAACCCTATATTTTTGTCACAATCAAAATTCAAATCTAACCTTACAAATTTCAAATGAGAATCAGCTGTACTGTGACCAAAGTGACAAGAAATGAGTCATCACAAACACGTGGGCGAAATTGTAAAATGCATCTACAATTACCCAAAGGTCACGCTGTAATCTAAATGATAAAATAAACAATAAATGAGCTAGAAAGATTCATTAGCGGAACAAACCCCCATTTTAATTAAAAGTAAATGTGAACGAAGCAATGAAAATGTGTTGATTCTAGCGTATGTCACTGAATTCTTAGCAACGTGAAATTTGCACTCTTATCTTATCTCACCCCGGGTCGTATTTCTTTATTCCGGTGTGATTACGAAAATGACTCATTTCATGCATTTTTGGCTGGAGTATAGAGACACAAATTGTTTCTCTGATGTTAAATTGCCACTTATTTGTTAAAAAATAAGGATTCCATTTTTATACTTTTTTAGAAAACAAATGACTTCTTTAAAAAACTCTACAACCCAAAACAATCTTGACATGTTAAAGTTTACATCACCTAATTATTATTTATAGATTTTTATTGGCGTAAAAACTAATCATATAAACTTATAAAAAATAAAGTTCTGAATTAAATAATATACAAAGCCTTGGTTAAAAAATAGAATTAGTGTCTTTAATTTTAATGTCGACGACACAATATTCCTTAATATTAAAAATTAACTTAATCTTATAAAAACACCTTTTTACACATTCTTTTCTACACAAATCTAAACATGAAATCATTACTAATATTATTTGAATGTTCTTTTTTTGCCAAAAATTTGATTTACCAGCCAAATTACATAATTTAAATGAACGTTAGAAAAGCGCAGCTTGTCAAACATGTTTTTATGTGATTCCATCAACAAGGTCCAACTTTTACATTAAAAATTGTATCAATTCTGTGGATATAATGTTACTCTACTTATTTCCAACAAAGTCATTTAGCAAACAGTTTTGAAATCTTAAACATATCTCATTAACATGTATTTTATGTTTCAACAATATTTCAACAAGGTAATTGCTTGCTATTCAGGGTTGCTATTGTAAAAGGTTGCTATTAATACTTTGTCTGTTCCAGATGATTAAAATTGAACTAAACTTTATTAAGTTAAAAAAATGCATAAACGATCCCCAAATCGTTAAGTTATGAGAAAAATTATTAAAAATTATACAGCCTTGGTAGTGTAATGTCTAGAGTGCTGGACTTTCACCCAAGCGGCCCGCGGTCGATTCCCGGTGCCGGCAGATCTGGTTAAGGTTTTCTGCAGTTTTCGTTAGCTGTGACACAAATGTGGGATTTGCGCTGTTCCATCTGTAAGTCGGCTGCAGCCGCATTTAGGGCCTACGTAATAATAATAATCGCCCCCGCCCTCCCGCACAAGCTTATAGCTTCTGGGGCCTGGTTTCCAGGCTATGGGTTGCAGCAATTATTATTATTATTATCTATTTTCTATGAAAAACAGGATTTACACCGTATCCTTTATCTGCTTAAGGGCTTTTGTGTGCATTTTAGTCTTAATTAATTAGATTTATTTTCACAAAGAAAATATTTTTCAAAATTTAATTTTTAAAGGCGAGGTTATGCAGCCATTTAATCGGGTAGTTGTAGAATTGAGTAAAATCTACTTGTTAAATATTTCCGGGGGAATAAATTCTCCCTAGTTAGATCAAATATCATGACAATAGGTATATTTAGAATCAGGGGAAAGGGGTATTTGGAATTGAATGTACAGGGCATTTCATTAAAAAAAACTATATGTATATTCCGTATCACATGACCTTAACATGCAATTGTATTTTTGAAGACATTTAAAAAATATAGGTAGAAGAATGCAACTTTTATAGGAAATTATTATTAATTAATTAGTCAGGAACCTGTATCTTGAAAACTGGTTGAAAAATTAATTAATAATATGAATTTAGATTATTAATTATATGAATATCATGAGGTAATCAAAATATGCAAAAGTAAATCGAGTCTTATGGTAGGCTCAGCTCCTTTAATATTTACAAATCGAAAATAAAAATTACTATCCTTTTTTCAAGATCATTCTAAACATCTCTTTTTGAAAAGAAAACAATTAATTATTAATTAAAGACAGAATGAAAAATGAAATCATATGTATAAAGGGGGTTCATAATTACAGCTTTATTAGGTTGGTTATTGCTTAAACGCTAAAACATGCAATTTACGCTTAATTACTGCACTGATTGTGCACTTGTACGAAAATAACCGTAAGATCAATTGGCTTTTATTCAATAGCCCTTTTTCGACTGTTCTACCTACGTCTTCAAAACATTAAAAAAAAGGTATATATAATCTAAAGGCCTGAAAATATACAGGGTGTACTTAATGTGCAATCTTTGTCAGTATTCTCAGTATTAAAACAATTTTCGTATAGTAAATGTTCATCAGGACTATAGATTCCAGAAACAGATGTTCAATATGCCCTTAAGTAGTTAAATATATAGCGACTTCAATTGAATAACGTTTTAACAAATAAACCTATCGGAATAAAGTTGCGTGATTAATGACTCTTTTATAAATATGTGATAAAAATAAAAAACCAACTCAATCAAATTCAATCTTTGATGTAAGGAGGTAAGTATGTGGGTACAGAGTATACGTTATGTTGGATATCACTGAATTATATTAGTTATATTTTGGTTGCAAGTGCACTGTCACGTCAATTGTTAGGCTTGAGGCCAAGAGCCTGAAAATTGATAGCGTATGCGTATCGAACAATATTTTTTGTATCCGTTTACACAAAATTGTAAAAGAGCATTAACTTAGTGTAAATTCCCAGGTTAACTTTGAGTCAAATTAGGTATTACATAAACGTAAAAGTTTATATATTTAGTTACCTGTATACCACTTGTATGGTTATGTACCTAACAAAACGAATACAAAAAATAAATTCTACTGTTTTGCTACGCGCTACTTACTCAATATAAAGCAATATAAAATGTTATTGGTAGTTTTATCGTCTTATATGCAGGCGTGGATTCAAACTCTCATTTGGCAAAGGGGGGGGGGCAAGGACCGCAAAATTTGAAACCAATCATTAATCTCAGCATTTATCTTTAATGATGTCACCGAAGCACTACTATTATGAATTTTGCAGAGTTTTCGAACCAGTACTGTAATGATATTCATTCCATATTACTTCAAGAAGGCATTGCATGCTAAAAGTGATTGCCATGAGAACAGTAAGCAACAACAAATATAAATAAATATCTCATAGAAGTTTTAGAACTTTTTAGAACTTTTATTGTCTTCTACAAGAGATAACATATAAGTAATGTACAAGACCACACACAAGCAACCTGTATTCCCACATTAATCATATATACGTTACAGTACTATAAGTACGGACACAAAGAATGAGTGTTTTTAAGTCCTGACGTAATTTTCTGCTTAAAAGAAATAGAAAAATATTTTTCTGTCCCTTAAGCAAAACTTATATAAGTATTTGCCCAAATTTCATTAGAGCACTCGGTGATGGTACTAAGTCTATGTTTTGATCGAAGAATTTGGGCGGAAGGTGAGGGTCCTTACCACAGTGAATCCCATGAACCCTATGAATCCTCGTCTGTTTAAAGGTGTTGTAGCTTTTTGCATTTAAAAAAGCTGAATCTAAACGAAAATATTACGTTAGTTTGATTGAATGTAGTCTCCTACTTTCTAAATATTTTGCAGAATTGTTAAAAGAGAAAATTTATTTGTACGAAGTATAGTAAAATCCGATACATCTGGGCAGAGATGGTTATTCTAGGGATCACCTTAAGAGGGAGTTGCTGCGAAAATATACCCACTCACTTCTAAGACAACTTCATCAGGCCTTCAGGCTTCACCAAGCCTACCAAGCCTCCAATTGGTAGGTCGGAGTGCAAATCGTGCATTGCACCTACACCTGGTATGGACTCGACAAGGCAGTTGGTAAGTCCGTGTGCTGAACTACGGGCGACCTACTAAATAGGGAAGTGGATATCGTGCTCGCTCCGACGCGTAAGCACGTTAATAGCTCCGGCAGTAGCTTGGAGGGTTTATAGATGGGTCAGGATGACAACCTCGTTCCCACCAGTTTTTTACTGGTGCTACTAGTTTCTACTAGTAGCATTCACATAAGAGTTAATTGAACATACCTCTATTGTGCAACTTGCAACAAGTGCAACTTGTTTGCATCTTAGCCCTCATCATTTTACAGTTGGATGGGGCCGTTGAATCAAAATGCGCCAATTTAAAATAGCATAATTTCTGGAAGGTTTTAAGAATTCGTTAAAAACTTGAAAATGGATTATCCCAGCCAATTTTTGAGTATGACATTTCTAAAATTTCATCTCCAGTACTATCTTAATCAAAAAGATTATAATTCATACAATGCTTTTTATAGTTAGAAAATCCTAAACGTTATTTTGTTCATAAATTCGCGTTCTCCTATAGTTTCTTTTTGGTTTAACTCTAAAATGGTACACTTTAGGGGGAAATGTGAAATCACTATTTGTATATTAAAAATGGAAAGTGATAGATGAAAAAGATTGCCAAGAGAGAGAGAATGCGAGTCGCGCGGTTATATCTCGAGAGCGGCAATGGCACTTTCAGTTAGCATTATAGTAACATATAAGGTACATATAAAAATATTAAAGAAATATCAATTTTATATCTATCTGAAAGCAGTACATTGAACACAATTAACAGTAAAATCAACTTAAACAATAAAAATTGCTTTGTTGTTTGTTTTGAACAAACGGAAAAACCTTTTTCGCGTGTTGTTATTTGAGACAATCTGCTTGCTCCTCAGGAAGTTAAGTACCATGCTATCACGCGATGACATCCGCTTGGGAAATGATCAGGACCAAGGTGCACACAAGATCCACTTGAGTGATTCTATGCACCTAAAACTACACACTGAACACCTTCAGCAAATGCATTATATATGATGTCCACGTATACCAATGACATTTCTAACTTATCAAAAGTGAAATTAAAAAGGAATGAATGATAAAATATATAGTAAAAATCAAATCAGAATAAAGTAGATGGCGCTTCGATCCGAGTTACATTTACACACCTAAAATTTAAAACTGCGGGAAATGTGAAAATTAATCAATATTAATTTTCATATTGATCAATCAATCAATATTTTGAACACTAAACAATTTTAGTGTTCAAAATATTTACTGAAGAATATATATCATTTATTTCTGTACTTTTGTACAAGATGCCAGTGTATCTTATGAGCAATTTATAAATAGAACTAATGAATATGCACACTATCATAACACTGTAATGACACTATCGTTCGAAAAACCTTAAAAATTATTTCATACTGGCACAATATCAATATCTCTATGTTCGTCTGATTCATTGTGTTGGAACTTTCCGATCCTAAACTTATAGTTTTTCCACAACATCATCTACCATTTCCTCTAAATCCTACCTTCCATTTTCTTCATGAATTATGTGGTATATGCAATCTTTCCATCGTTTTGCAGTAACGATAGAAATCCCTTGATTAGGAAGCGTTTTCACGTCAGCAAGTGAATAGGTTGTAGTATGCTATATTAGCAGCTATGTAGTAATACATGTTGCACTTATGCCCCTATCAACTCGATTGGATTTAAATTACAAATATAAGGGGGCAATCCTAATATGGTTCTTCCAGTACTTTTCACCATTTCATTGATTTGGACCACTATGAATTACTTTTCCTCTTGGATTTTTGAAGAATTGTCGTTCAGCCATAGTTAAAGTTAGCTACTAAAATATTATTAAGTTTATTTAAACTACGTTAAGATTGTTACATAAATCATCAAACCTGCACAGTAGTAAAAATAGAGCCGGTAAGTTCTAAAAGGACTATTGTTGTAATAAAAGGAATGAAAATTATTGACTTGAGAAAAACTCGAACTAAACCATAACCTCAAAAATTGTCAACATTAATAACGTAGACATAGATGCAACGTTGCCGGATTGTAGGTATGAATTTCCGATTTTACCATTCATTTAAAACTTTGTAGATTAATTAATGAGCATTTTGTCACGTTAATTATGAATTTACATTAATTATAGTTTCTTTTTACACACAGAATAAGTTATATTCTCGTAGTTGAGCGAACGTAAACCGTAACGTTTATTGTACAACTGAAACGGCGCTTTTCACATAATTTATGCACAAATTTACTTTTTTAAGTTGTGTAAACGTACCTCGTATTTTAGCCAATCAACGTGAAGGTCAAGCTTGCCCTATAACTTCCTTCGCTTTATTCTTAGATGAATTCTACTATAGAATATTCGCCATACTTGATTTTTGAAATATACTGTACATTATACACTAAGGTAGAAAATAATTTTCCCAATGTGTAAGTTTGAACCCAAATTGCAAAATACACCGAGGCAGGTCCACTTCGGGACATTTTAGTACCTGAGGCATGAATGCAAATTCGTGCTCCCTCCCTCCCATGAAAATTGCATGTTAGGTGCAGTATTTTATACTTTTTGCATTTTGTTTATTGCTTTCAATATAAGTTCACTTTAAATTAAAAGTTCTGTAAAATTACTTTGAATCCTTAGTTTTCTGAGTTATTTATTAATATGAAAAAATGCACTAAAATTACAAAATGAAAAACTCAAAAAATTGCATTACTTAACTATAAAAGTAATAATTGATTGGTATTTTGTACTATTAGCGAATAGATAGGATTAACACAGGGCTTTCAAACTAATGCATTGGATTTAGTTTATAATGTATAGTTTTCGTGTGATATTTCAAAACCATCAAAGAATGTCACAAAGTTTTCCTAACACAGCTCAAAAATAGAATGTCCCGTATATACCGCGCCATTTAATAGCTTTATTACTTTTAAGTGGTTACTTAGGAATTTTCTGTGACACTAACAAGTATATTAATAAATCGAAAGTACTGTATTGGGTGTATTATAACAAGGACACCAAACGCGGCAACTAGTTATACAGGGTGTTTTGGAAAAGATGCCTTTCCCGTTAAAGGGCAATAGAGAAACATGTGTAGAGTAACATTTTACTAACAATTTCCTGAAATGCCCCTTTGAAATGACAACCCCCCTTATAAAAATAATAGGCACGCCACTGCAAAATAGTAGATAAAACTGTATGAAAAGAAAATTGTGTCTACTAGTACATACTTTTAAAGGTCATGGACAAATAAACCATAAACTAACCCAAGCAGGTAGCGGGATAAATATAAATTCTTCGAAGATTGTAATCAACACCAAATAGCAGTACCTGCTTTTAAAACGTTTTTAAACGTTATTTTATTATATATAACGTTATTTTTAAACTAAATAATAACACTCATTTTGAACATCTGTAATAACTGTTACTGACTCAGATCTTTGAGATTTGTAACTGCAGTATGCAGTTTGTCGTCAACTTTCTTTGTGTTAGGTGGTGGTAAACTTGAGTTTCGATTAAGCATTTACGACCCTTAAAAGTTATGTATAAAATCAGAACGTTTCACATGTTTTACAGAAAAATATCATATTACAATATAGGTTCATATAACGAACCGGCAAGACCAAACATTAGTAATCGTGAATTAAAAATAACCAATGGTAGAAATATAAAGGGCTTATTCATTCTCGTATCCCTACAGATAAGTAGTTTATTTAAGTGTATTTAGTTACTGTTTAAATTATGGCAGAACCAAACACGCCTACTGAATGAACGGAACTTTTCAAATCAACCATTTTCAAAAAGTACACTTATACCGCGAGTGCAATTTTGCCAATGGCTATTGGAACGCAAACAGGAAAATCCCCAGTTTGCACAAAATGTTTTACTCGTAGACGGTAAGTTTTACTCATTTTGTTAAAATGACATTCGTAAAATGAAAAACAGGCAATGTTTCCATCACAATTAGGTCAACGAACGTATGTTACATTTTATTTACCGACCTTAATAAATGATCAAGTCATCAAGGTAGTGAGTCACTCGGCAACCGCTGCTGAAATTCAATTCTGTTGTTTCTGTAAATTGATACGTACGTAGCGGAGGTCAGTTATTAATTTAGTAGTGCAGATGTGAGATCATTGTTTGCTTTATCAGTAATTCAGGGTCAAAATCTTACAAACAATCCATAGTCGACTCGTGACTTGTAAAAAATACGGAAAAATCCGAAATTTTTTTTATTTTTTATTTTTATTTTATGAGTTTTTTTATTTTATGACTGTAGACATCGATAAGGCAAACAAAAAATCCCTGTAACATTTTTTTCTCCCAATCCCAAGGTATAATGTTTTTAGCACAGACAGTAGGGTTTGTCATGATCTTCAAAATAAATAAAGTAATGGACGTTTTATGTTTTGCTATGTTTACATTGCTGATTTTGCAACCTGCAATCTGATCTTTTTACAATACAATTTTATGAGGTAAGTCAGTGAGATGGTATTTCGCAGAACGCCATATCCTTGACGCTCTTTAACCCTTTACGCTATTGAGACACCCTGTATACTTTTGTTTGCATAAATGTATTTAATCGCAAAAAATCAAACAATTTCGAATACCAAAATCATAGTTGCTGTTGTGTAACTTGAGTTGCTGATGGTTGCTTGCTTGTGTGAGAGAAAGTGATTTTTTAGCCCCTCTTTTCAAGGAGTAAAGTAATGCTTTATATACGAGTCGTGCACAAATATAATTTGTTTTGTGATGACAGCATAGCGATTTTATGCATCAATGTCTCAAATTTGGTTCAAATTTCTTCTTTGCATAGATACATATGAAATGACATTAAATTATTTTTTCCAGATTTTTTGGATTAAAAATGACCAAAGTAGAAATTTTTAAAATGTCGGTTTTTGACAAATTCTGCTACCCGTCACTTTATGTCATCTACTAAATTTGTCATAACTTCCTTATTTATTCCATTGATATACTCTGAAAGATCCAAAAACTAGCTTTAATCTGAGATCTGGATGAACCAGATAACTCAAGAAATAAGGGAGTTATGACCAAGTAGCAGAATTTTCATCAAAATCGAAATTTTTCAAAATTTCTACTTCGGCTATTTTTCATCCAAAAAATCTGAAAAATTAATTTAATGTTATTTCATATGTATCTATGCAAGAAAAAAATCAAACAAACTCTGAAATATCGAAACGCGGTTATGTTTTTAAATTATGTGATTTGGCATGGAATTAACCATGATTGAAGCTAGAACCTGCCTTCTACCAATAAATGAAAGGCCTAAACAATAGTGGGGTGATTACTCCAACACTCTGTATGTTGGAAACGAATGTGTCACAATGAATAAAACATTTCTAAATCAAGTAGGTTTATTTACAAAATTATAAAATATTTAAACTTCTACCGTTTGTAATTATTTACCACATCCTGTATCAGTTAGTAATAATCAAGTATCGCCCTTGAAATTGTTAGCTTTTATCTGTATGCTTGCTTCCACAAGCAATAATCAATTTCCTCATAGATATTGCAATATTTCAAATCCCATTTTAATCTTCCTACATTTTTTTAATCACAAAAGCGAGCGGTTATAAAACAAAGGCAATTACAGTTTACGCAACTTCATTCTGAAACACTTTGTTGTTTCAATAAAAAAATCATAAACAGATTTCTACCATAAAATTAATTTTTTTATATTTATTTTTGGAAAATTAACTGATAATAATTAATAAAGAATTATTTATAGCTCGATAATTTGTTTTGTTGTGAGTGTCGAAATACAGTTAAGTGCTATGTAGGCTTTTGCGGTCACAATATAAAAGATCTTTTGTATAAAACTAATTAATTTGTCAATTTTTCGTTCTTTATTTTGGAATTGCAATAAGCAATTGGACGTTTTTGTTAAAAATATGCAGTGGGCAAACAATTCACGCCTCCTTTTATGTTTACCTCCTTTTGTAAGGAACCGACTACGTTAAGAAAAAAAAACTAGCGTGCATGTCAAATTTACGCGGGAGTAGGGTGTTATTGCATCTGCAGCGTTATTAAAGGCGATCATACATATATCACAGTGGATAGGCAATATTGCAGCGTGAACAATAAAATACATACATACACACACGAACAAGTGTCCCTACGTAAGGGCGTCACCCGCGTGTGATACACATTCTGCACATCCGCTTGGAGCGTCTCTGATCATGATTTAGCAACTTGTATTATGAGGCCTTTGTATAACGTGTTTCAAGACTCTTTCCTACCCTCAATGCAAGCCACGCAATGACGATCCTCCTCTACTAACCCAGTTTTTACAAATCCAAATAAAGTCCTGGTTGCGTAAAATCAGTTCCCACCATTATGCAACGCATATATGTGGGAAGTGGTGGTATGAATTGTTTCTTTAAAACAATTTAAAATAAAATACAAAACGCAAAACTTCATATTATACTTTATATGCAACGATTCATTTTGTAGGGTGTGTAATTCTACTACGCTGAAGTGCCTTCTGCGCACCCTCCCCCACCCATGTGTGTTTAGCGTATTTCGGATAATTTTACCATCACCTTTGAATTTTCAATTTATGTAAAATTCAAATACCTCCATATTACTCCGAAAACTTTTGGATTGTGATAATTCTTTGTTTGTGTATCAAACACCGTTTCACAAAACAAAATGGTTTCATAAATTCGCAATAGCCTGATCCTTACGCTATTTCGTTTTTAACTAATTTACGACATACAGGTATATAGAAATGTGAGGTAAAACACTTAGGATATCTTCATGAACCCAAAATAAATAGCTACATAGCATCAACTCACCCACGATGAAGCGCATTCTACGTAGAATCAAATTTTAAAAGCTGTAAAAGAGTGAAAAATTGTAACACAGTGCTTCTTCAGTACCTTCTCAAAAATGAAAAGCTAATGTGAAATTCAAATTAACACACAACATAATCACAAAAGTTCACAATTCTTAAAATCACATTGATCTTACAAGTACAAAGTTGAAATAAAAAATCTAAAAAATATCAAAGCTAACCAGAGCTGCTGATCATCTGTTAATCTGTTGTGTTGACGCTGCCTTCATTTATCTATCTTCAAGTAAAAAAATTATTTGATAGATACTAGCCCAATTTTATCAAGACTATACCTACTATAAACGTAAGGTATTCTAAGAGAACTCTAAGGAATCCTTGCGGAAGTTAACAAAACGTAGATAAGATTAAAAACGTAAATTAGCTGAAAGTAAGAGATCAACATCGAGTTTTAACAATTTATTTACATTAATGATCGAAGGACCATAACATACGTATTGAAAACATGTTATTCCTTTAACATAAATATTGTGATGATCTTTGAAAAAATAATATTAAGATATATTAGTAACTTTCTATAATAATCTCAGGGTCTTGTAAATCTATATTTGTAGTTTATGAATTTTATTCTGAGACTGCTAATTATGAATGAGCCCTTAACTGGATTATTTGATTAAGAACTCAGTTTTTTATTTAGTAATAATTTTATACGATGGATCGCCAGTAGTTTTGTTTTAATGGGATTTTGTCATGTGAAAGTAAAGTTCAGTTGTGTTTAAGTTTCAGTTCAAAAGTGACACTTCAGAAAAGTTTATCAAACTTGACAGATGAATAAATACTATAAAATGAAGTAAGTGTTAGATTTACTTCTTTTGTATTGTAACGTTCTTTCTAAAATAACGTTACAGTGGTGTTACAGGTGTGAGGTTTTTAAAATAAATAAAATCGCGTAATAATTAAATAAAGTGCTGTGAGAATAAATCTTTAGTGTTAAAACATAATTTCAACAAACGATTAAAATGGTGATGAAACTATTGAAAGATCTCTTAGTAATAGATTTAAAACGGGAATTGGACGAGAGGGACTTGGATAGTAATGGAAAGAAAGAAGTTTTGATAAATCGGCTAAGAGAATGGCTTTTAGAACAGAAGGAAGATCCTGAAAATTACCGCTTCGAAATACCTGGACCCGCAATTGATACTAGTTTGTTGTTAAGTAAAATGGAAGAAAGTTCTAGAAAAGCCGAAGAAAGTTCTAGAAAGTCCGAAGAGAATTCTAGAATTTTAAGAGAGGAATTACTGGAAAGTTCTAGGAAGGCCGAAGAGAATTCTAGAAAACTAATGGAAAACAGTAAAGCATTGGAAGAAAAAGTTTTGGAAAATTCTAGAAAGTCCGAAGAAAATGTTAGAATGCTAAAGGAAGAAATACTGGAGAATTCCAGGAGATCTGAAGAAAATTCCAGAAGGCTTAAAGAAGAATTGCAGGACAATGTCAAAGCGTTAGAAGATAAAGTTTTCGAAGAATTTTTTGAGAATGCCAGTGCGTTAGGACTGTTGGAAGGTAGATTGGCGGAACAAGATAGGGTAATAAAGATGGTAGAAGAGAAAATAGCCCAAATGCAATTACCATCAACAGCTAAGAAATACGACATAACCGATATGTTGGAAGATAGAATGAGGCAACTACGGTTTCCCTCAACTTCTGAGTTTAATGAAGTAAAGAAGCAAATTAAAGAAGAAAAGGGTCCTGCTGTAGGGATAAAAGTAAAACCACCCACGTTCGATGGAAAGATACCTTGGTCCACCTACTACAAACAATTTGAGGCGGCCGCTGGGGCCAACGGATGGACAGGCAAGGAAAAGGCCGTTTCTTTAACTGTGGCTTTGCGTGGAGACGCGTTGAACGTCCTGCAAACAATCCCAGCAGGACAGGAAAATGATTATCAATTGTTAGTGTCTAGATTGGAGATGAGATATGGAGACGCGCATCTTCAACAAGTGTATCACGCGCAAGTGAAGAATCGTATCCAGAAGAATGGAGAAAGCCTGCAGGAGTTTGAAGCCGATGTTGCGCGGCTTGTCCGATTGGCGTACCCTACGGCACCCGATTCATTTCTGGGACAGCTTGCTGTGCAGACCTTCATTGATGGGTTAAGAGACGGGGAAACACAACAATCATTGAGGCTGGCACGACCAAGAACAACTGATGATGCGCTTGCTCACGCTTTAGAGTTTGAAGCCGCAAAACAAGCGTCCCGAGGCCACGGGCGAGTTCGAACCGTTGCGGAAGAAGAGGAAGGTTCCAGTTCTAAAGATCGCCTAGAAGAATTATTAATGAGAGTTCTTCAGAAGGAAGAGAACCGTAAAAAGAATCCTCAAGAAGTTCGAGGACCCCGTTGCTGGAACTGCGGTGAACAAGGGCACATACGACGCCGCTGCCCTAAACCCAAACAAGTTCAGCCGTCTGAAAACTTAAAAGGGGTTGGCAAGAGAGGGCGAACGTTGACTGTTAGTAGAGATGCCCCAGAGATCATCGTCCATGCCGTAACATCAGGGAATAGTACCAGCAGTTTGTTCATAGATGGGAAAATTGCGAATCGAATCGTTCCACTGCTCATTGATACGGGGGCGACAAAATCCATCATACGCCCTAACGTTCTACGAACAAGTATGAAGCTGTTACCAACAACTACTCAACTCCGTACAGCAACAGGTGAAGTGATACCAACACGCGGAGTGGTGAAGATGAAGATTGGCATTGGAAGTGAAGAACGTGATCATGAGGTGCTGGTAGCCGATATCACTGACGACTTCATCTTGGGAATGGACCTCCTGAGAAAATTTGGTTTTACGTTGAATTTGAAAGAGGGTGTTTTGAAGGTCGGTAACGAAGAACTTCCGTTACACCCACGAGAAGATCCGGTTGTAAGGGTTTTGCTGACTGAAGATGTGATATTGCCGGGTCAAAACGAGATGGTTGTCGAGGCAGGTTTGGATGGAGATCTTCGGGTAGGATGTGTGCGAATGATAGAGCCTGTTTGTGATAAGAAGATCCATAGTGGCATATTGGTGGGAAAAGCGCTGATCAAGGTTGGAAAGACTGTACCGGTGAGGCTTATGAACGTTAATGTGGATCCGGTGACATTGAAGAAGAGTACCCTTGTGGGACAGTGTGTGCCAGTATTCCGAGTAGCCAGGTGTATGGCTGATGTTCCAAAACCAGTGCCCAAAGACCATGGTGGAAAATTAGTGGGTATGGTTACTAGTTCGTGCGAAGACCTTAACAGAACGGAAGTGAAAGAGGTACAGGGTTTGGTTCACCGATACCAAGATATCTTCGCTCTTGACGATAGCCAGAAGGGACGAACAAATATAGTAAAACATAAAATCAATACAGGCAACTCTATGCCTGTCCGTCAGCAGCCGAGGCGTCTACCTCTAGCAAGGCGAGCAGAAGCCGAAAAGATTATTACTGATATGGAAGAACAAGGGGTCATCGAGCCATCCAGCAGTCCATGGGCATCACCGGTGGTCCTGGTCAGTAAGAAGGACGGGTCAACGAGATTTTGTGTGGACTATCGGCAGCTTAACGACGTGACCAAGAAAGACAGCTATCCCTTACCACGCATCGACGACACGTTAGATACCCTGTCTGGTTCACGATGGTTTTCGACTTTGGACTTGAAGAGTGGTTATTGGCAAGTTGAAATGGAACCTGAAGACCGGGAGAAGACCGCGTTCACTATTGGTTCCGGACTATGGCAGTTTACGGTTATGCCTTTTGGTTTATGTAACGCTCCGGCCACCTTTGAGCGTTTAATGGAGACCATCCTGAGAGGGCTGTCGTGGAAGACCTGCCTGGTATACCTAGATGATGTGATTGTAGTCGGAAAATCATTCAACGAACATTTGAAAAACCTAGAGGAAGTGTTCCGAAGACTACGTGGAGCCAATCTGAAACTGAGTCCGAAAAAGTGCCACATATTCAGGAAGGAAGTGAAATATCTCGGGCACGTCGTATCACAAAATGGAGTGGCAGTCGATCCCGATAAGATTCGTGCAGTTCAAGAGTGGCCAACACCGAAAGATAAACACCAAGTTCGTAGTTTTCTTGGGTTATGTACCTACTACAGGCGTTTCGTTCCTGGGTTTGCCAATATAGCGAAACCTCTGACAAGGTTAACTGAAGATGGGCGCGAGTATGTTTGGAGCGGAGAGTGTGAAACAGCTTTCCAACAGCTGAAGCGTGCCCTGACAACAGCACCAATATTGAGCTATCCACGGACAGAAGGGAAATTCATACTTGACACAGATGCAAGTAATCTGGCCATTGGGGGGGTACTTTCGCAGATACAGGATGGACAAGAAAAGGTCATCGGCTATTTTAGTAAGGTTTTGTCGAAAGCCGAAAGGAATTATTGTGTGACCAGAAAAGAACTATTGGCCGTCGTGAAGTCCGTTGAGCACTTCTATAAATACTTGTACGGACGGAAGTTTTTATTGAGGACGGACCATGCAGCGTTGAAATGGCTTCTACAATTCCGTAATCCTGAAGGCCAGGTCGCAAGGTGGATCGAACGATTACAAGGATACGACTTTGACACCGAACATCGAGCGGGCACTAGTCATCGAAATGCCGATGCTTTTTCAAGAAGACCCTGTCCAACGGATTGCCGTCATTGCTCTCGTTTGGAAGAGAGGGTTTGCCAAGTACTAAGGACTACCATCGTCAATGACAATTGGTTGCCGGAAGAATTGCAACGACAGCAGGAGGCTGATCCCGAACTAAAAATGGTACTGGAATGGAAGCGCGTGGGAGAAAGGCCTGCCTGGGAGGCCGTCAGCCCTTTCAACAGAGCGCTCAAAGCATATTGGGCCCAATGGGAGTCCTTGAAGGTGGAAGACGATCTCCTGAAGCGAGTACTGGAGAGTGAAGATGGCACCACCATTAGGTCTCAGTTCGTGGTTCCAAGAAGCCGAGTGGCTACAGTATTGCGACATCTCCATGACGGTGCCTCCGGAGGACACTTCGGTGTGAAAAAGACCTTGGAGAAAGTTAGGGAGCGTTTTTATTGGGTCAACTGTAAAGAAGACGTGAAGGAGTGGTGCCGGAAATGTGAACTATGTGCCACTGGCAACGGACCCTTGGGGAAACGAAGAGCGCCCATGAGGCAGTACAATGTGGGTAGTCCTCTGGAGAGAATAGCTATAGACATTGCCGGACCATTTCCCGAAACTGACGATGGGAATAAATACATCTTAGTGGCAATGGACTATTTTACCAAATGGCCAGAAGCATATGCCCTACCAAACCAGGAAGCTGCGACTGTTGCTGACGTACTAGTCAAAGAGTTTTTCAGTCGCTTCGGAGTGCCCATGGAGCTGCATTCGGATCAAGGCCGCAATTTCGAGTCTGTACTCTTTGGAGAAGTTTGTCGATTGTTGGGCATTCGCAAGACTCGGACCACACCGTTACATCCGCAGTCCGATGGAATGGTAGAACGCATGAATCGAACAATGGGCAAATATTTGGCCAAGGTCGTCTCCGATCATCAACGAGACTGGGACCAATACCTGCATCTGTTCCTGATGGCTTATCGTGCATCGGTCCACGAAACAACCGGTCAGTCACCAGCGTCTGTAATGTTTGGACGCGAGTTACGGTTACCGTGTGATCTGGAATTTGGGTCTCCACCTATAGAGCAGGAGGCAGCCGGGAATGATTATGTCATCAACTTAAAGAAGAAGTTGGAGGATATTCACGACCGAACCCGAAATCATAGTCGAATCGCGAGTGACCGGATGAAGGCTACGTACGATGTGAGAGCCCAAGAAGGAGGGTTTCAACCTGGAGAGCTTGTCTGGTTATATAACCCGCAAAGGCGTCGTGGCTATTCTCCAAAGTTACAGCGAAATTGGGAGGGTCCATACCAGGTGAAGAAACGAATAAATGACTTGATTTATCGCATACAGAAGTTGCCAAGGGGGAAACCAAAGGTGGTACACTCCAATCGTCTGGCGCACTATGAGGGAAATAATGACGCAGTCCCGGATCGGAAAGATGAGGCTGAGGTGACTATCAATACCGTAAGGCCTGAAGATGATCAACCAACCTTTAGAGAATTTATGGCTGCGTTCTCTGGAACTAGAAAAGCGCGATTCGGAGTCACGACTGAGATGCAACAAGATCTCTTCCGGGTCCCTGGTAATTATTCCATTGCCCACTGTGTCTCCGCGGATCTCCGTATGTCCAGGGGGATCGCAGTAGTGTTTAGAAATAAATTTGGACGGCTGAATGAACTTCGAGAACAAAATCCCTCTGTTGGTAAATCCTTACGCTTGCCTGATCATGACCGATCCATTTACTACTTGGTAACCAAGCAGTTTTATTACCAGAAGCCGAGTTACGCCGACTTGTGGAGGGCACTATGGAATTTGAGGATCGAGTTGCTTACCAGGGGAATTAACAAATTGGCAGTTCCCAAACTCGGCTGTGGGCGGGACCAGCTGGATTGGAGAATCGTTAGAAACATGCTGGAAGTTGTCTTTGGAGGTACGGACGTCAAGATCTTCGTCTGCAATTTTGACCCACAACTCCCATTAAGGCCAACGAAGAGTGTAGACTGTTATTTCTACCGTAATGGAACGTGTAGTCGAGGAGAAGACTGTCGATATCGTCATGACCCGTTCTACAGGAACCAGAGCATAAAACCTGTTCTGGGACAGAACAGACTTGAAGAGGGGGGCAGTGTAACAAGAGAGAAAAGGAACGAACCTCTTTTCGAGCGACAGGTAGTGTGTTCTGCCGCCTTCGAGAAAATGACGCATCGCACAAGCATGTAAATCAGACGTGGTTTATTCTGGTGTATTCTAGAAATACATGGTATGTTCGGGCGATTTCTGGAACGTTTATAGGATGGTATAAAGTCGATGTCGCGGAGAAAAGGAGCAGTCAACTGCAAGTCATTAACTGGGTATTACAAAATAAATAGTGAATATAAATGTTGTATTAGAAATTCATAGTCTGTAAATAATAGTTTTTAATGGTTTATAATCATAGCGTTAATTTGTAGTGTATTCATTAGTGTATATAAATAAATATTTGTTTGTGAATAGACGATTTAAACAGCACTTGTATTATTATTTTTAGAAAGAACGTTACAGTATATACATTTTATTTATTTGATTTATTCTTTCAGAGCATAAGGGAATTCACCTACGGTTTTTACATTGATCTGATTGTCAGGATAAATATTCATTTTTCTAATAAACCTTCTTTGTAGTAACACTGTTGAAACTTTCATATATATAGTAGAACAAAAGCACTAAACCGTATCTTTATATATTTAAAACACTGTTTCATAATACAAACCTGATGAAATTTGATATGTTTTTCTTTCTCCTATCCTTTCAGGTTCTGTCTGCGGTGAGTGGTGTAATTGGCCCCCCTACCGTCGTTGCCGACACCCTGCCTACAGCTTCAATTCCTCGGGGTTGCTAAAACGTGTTCCTTCTTTTCGGTTTACTGGTACATACTGTTCTTTGATGGATTTACTTCCAGCTTACTTCCTTCAATACCTAGGACTATTGGTATGTTTAGAAAGTTTAGGTAATTTTCTTCTTTATTTTACTTTCTTCTTATATTATAATAATAATTAAAACTCGGAGACTGTTTCTATGATGATTTAACATTTGTTTTAACAAATTTTAAATGGATACATGAATTTTATATCTTTAATTCTTTTATTATCTCAATATAAACCAACCTTGGTCATTATTTGAATGATACCCACTGTGTTTATCTTAGCTCTATGGAACCACATTAATTTTCTCTATTATTTATTCTTATCACAATTAATGGTCAAATTTTATCAACGTAACCGTGGTCTAGGCTATATTGAGATTATATTGTTCTATGAATAGTCTACTAGTTATATTTTGATGGATGCAGAACTTGACAATGATATCTCTGTTTGTATCAATCGGTATGCAGTCTTTAAGTCATTTTGTCAAGGATGTTTCAGTTATGGTGGAAGAACTCTCTGGTTATCGCCTTTGCAGATGCTCAATAAAAAACCCCTTCTCGTGTTATTTTATAATCACACCCAGGCATGACCTTGCCAATTGGGTAGTTATAATTATGTACACAATATAAAGTTACGAAGAGTGATTCGAAGATTCTAAATTATAATAAAATAATAAAAGATAATCAATAAACTGTTCAACAAAATTATCAAATTATAGTTTAAAAACCTCGAATCACCTTTGTAATTTTATACGTACATACAACTACACAAAATTGTGTACTTAAATACTTAAATGCCTAATCAGCAAGGCCATGCCTGGCTCTGATTATAATACTAATACTGGATTAAGTGGTGTTTGTTTAGCGCTATGATCAGAATTCCAAGGAACTTACATTTGAAATTACATTTTCTGCATTCAATCAGTGTTTAATATCAATATCAAATACAATTATTTCAAATTTAGTGGCGCGCACCAAACATTCCAACCTCGTTCTACTCTACGTTACTAATCGTATTCTTCTTTCTTGAACTGTTTGAATCTAATGCTTGTAACCACAAGCATTTGATGAAAAGCAATTCTGAAGTGTGTGCTGTTCCGAAATAAAATTTACAAACTGCAATTTTTGTGTTACTTTTCATTCTAGTGCTATCAACAGTTATTTCCTAAATTTAAAGATTTCAATAGATATGTATAAATATATGATAAAAATGTGATAAGTACAGATACATTTATGTCATCTCCTACAAATATTTAGTTATTGATTTTCCTGGGAAAGTTTACATCATACGCCTGTATTGAAAAATTATTTGAATTATTGATTTGTGAACCCAAGTTCAATGGGCCTGGTGGGTTTGGAATAAAACAAATCGAACAAGAAATACTGCGCTGCTGGCTTCTTTAAAAGAAAAGTATATAAAAGTAAGTGTTAGATACAGGGTGTTTAGGTTTACTTCTGCATAAATTTAATGTGTGATAGTACTTGTCAATCGAAGAAAAATTGCTAAAAAGGTGCTTTTATGAAGAATGCTGAAACGCGTCATGACCTACCTCACATAGAAGATCAAATACCTTCCTTGCCAACCTCAAGAGTAGGTTTAAAAACAATATTTGTGATTTTAATCTGTGAATTGAGGATGAGTGATAATTACTGATGAGATGACAGAAAGAAATGGAATCTTTATACTTTATTATTGCATTAGGGACAAGTTTCTTTAGCTATAACGTAACTTTCACCTTTACTTTCAAAAGGAAACGTCTTCATTAATAAGTAAATTACTTTTAAAATACATGCAAATAAATAAACTTCTTAAAACAACATAAACTGTGTTGGAAATAATTTATAATTTATTGGAAATTTTATTTCTTGCAACAAAATACTTTAATTTCTTAAATAACTGTTAATTATCCCTTGTGTTAGGTACATTGCTTTAAACAGATTTTAAATTAATTAGTCCTACATTTAATACGATCGTAATATTGTTTGCATCACCAAACCAAGAATTCAAAGCAATACTATATATGCTACATTATTAAAATTTTCTCGGAAGAAATCTTAAATATATCTATATTAATCATATTAAGCACAAGAAAATAAACGTCAAGGGACGCTATTGTAACCTCACTTTAAGCATACGGTCGGTACGTAAACAAATCGTATTTAAAATGTGGTAGGAAAATAACTGACTGGTAAGTCACTGTTTTTAATCAGAGAATTTCTTTTTCACCGATATGTCATCGGTAAGTCTGTCGAATGCGACCAATGTATCAGTTACCATGTTAAAAATGCAGTTAGGTACATCCAACTCCAATACTGTGATTTTTAACCAATCACCACCAAACCCACTCTTCAAAAGCAATTTTTTTTCTCGATAATTATGAAAGATGGGCACTAATGATTATAAGCTTTTTTTTGTTACATTTTATGTGTACTCGCTTGTTAAAATGATTTTCATGTAAGATGGAACACCCTGTAGAATATCTAAGCGGCTCAACTACACGAAATACGTTTAAATTCTTTATACTACCCAAATTACATTCACGTCACATGCATTATAGGCACACGCATTTACAACAATAATCTTATATTACAGAATGATTACTTACATTTACTTACATATATACAAGGTGATCCAAAATGATTGAGGACGATTTTTGTCACGTACATCGTAACCATGTAAACGAGAAAGTGGCGAGTTAACGCTGTAATTTGATGCAACACATTTCAATAGTGCTACAGTAACAACGTGAAATACACTAAAACCTACGGTGAGAAATTCAAACCGTCCTCACTCATCTTGGATAACTCTGTGCATTAAAACCACACAAGCTCTGAGGCTTGTCTTTATTTATTTGACTCTATTTATTTTTTATACTGTAAATTTGTATTGAAGGAACAAGTATATTATTATTATTTAATTCCCAGCATCAAGATCCATATAGTGTAAGCAGCGTTTAGTAGAGATGATGAACAAACCTTGGTAGAAAAACATCAGGGAGATCCATACTTGCTAAAACATGATAAGAATATTGAAATCAAACACCAAGCCATTAAATGATGCGGGCAACAGCGCGGTATTTTACTCATCGTAGTAATTTATATTATCTCTGAAGATATCATTATGAAAACAGATAGTGGATACTACTTGCGCATTACTGGGCACTACACAACTGCAGTAGCTGTGAACAGGGTTGTTAGACGTCCCAGATTCTGCGGGATTGACCCGCGTTTAAAGGTTTTGTCACGCGTCCCGCGATGGAACCATATTATCCAGCAAAATAAATTTTCTTATATATACATAGACGAGAGGTGTCTGACGAAGTGAGCCAAACATAAAGGTGTGAGTTATTTTGTTTTTTATTCTTCAATCAAGTCCCCTTGAACATCTATACAACGACATTGACAGCGATTATATATACAGCAATTTTAACAACAGATTTGTCTGCAAAATGTTCTTTAACGGCTGCTTTCATCTCATTTTCATTTTAAAATCCTCTACCACGTAAATCTTTGTTCAAATTGGGAAAAAGATAGAAATCGCTTGGGGCAAGGTCTGGACTGTATGGTGGTTGGTTGGTTCCTCAAACCCTTCATCGTTCACAGCGCGCTTCGCAACATGAGCCGTGTAGGAAGGCGCGTTATCATGAAACAGCAACACGCCGCCGCGTCTTAATTTTCTTCTTCTTTTTTTTTATTTATTAAACTCACATAATATCCGCCGGTCATCGTAAATCCCCTAGGGAGGTAATCAATAAGTAATAGTATGTCATTGCAGTACCAGAAGATGGTTGATATAAGCTAAGCAAACGTTCGTTGCACTTTGAATTTGCGAGAAGGCTTTTCGTCCTTTTTTCGTCACTGAATAGACTCCAGCTGTGATTTTGGGTCGTACTGGTAAATCCAAGTTGCATTTGATGTTACGATGCGGCGATGAATTAGATCTAAAGCATCCTCGCTCATTTACAAAAATTGGAAATTGGTCGAACGCTGTTAACATTCTGGGAACCCACCGAGTGGTTACCTTGTTCGTATGTAAATGGCTGTGCAACATCATGTTCAACTCCTCCGCCATTTGACGAATTCGAATTCACCGGTTATCCAACACCATTTTTTCGGTTTTTCTGATGTTCCTTTCAGTAACTACCATGAAAGCTGATTCAGGGCGATCTGCATCTTCAATAGACTGTCCACGTTGAAACAGTCGTGTCCATTTCTTTACGGTTGCATACGTACTATTCAGGCATCAATATTTTGCAATTTTCGCTCTTTTAACGAGGTATGTAATGACAGTTATTTATAGTACTAGTGAGAAGTAAGATATCGCACAGTACTCTAACTTCTTTTCACATTCACATTGAAATGGTTTGACTCGATATTGTGATAATGTTGCTTACTTACGAACGAAAAATGTAATTAAATCGCAAGTTGGAAGCAAGCAAGAATGAAAACGCAAAAAACTGTGCGGTTTTTGAAACCTATAGACAATTTCAATTTTAGGTTATGTTTACCGGTACATTTCTATTTACTAACTATAGATCTCGATCTACCTATCATGTATCCGATAGACGAAACGGGTATACACTGGCTATAATTTCCGAACGCCGCCGGTAGAGCATCAGTGATACAATCTTCAGACTTTTCGGTATGTATCCGATACAATTTTCGAAAACGCCCATTGACTCAAGCATTACGAATTGAATTCAAGCAAAAAAAATCATGAATTTTATTATTAAGTTTTGAAGTGTCCCACAAAACGCTAAAACAAATCTGTCAACCCTGGCTGTGAACGACACACAGCATATAGAATGATCGATTCGCACTAGACATTGCTCCCTTAAGGTGGCTTCCTAGCCAGTAGTTTGAAACTTTTCTAATTGCTTTATTATTATTAGAGGTAGATCAATAATATTTTAGTTTCGCATTGGTAAATTATATATCTTTAACGCTACGTTGTATTTTTTATCATACTCTTTAGATTTATCCTTGAATTAATTAATTAATCGAGTGACACTTATATTCTCTTCATAGCGGCAATCTACAACATTCATTTACACGTTTGTTAAAAAAAGTTGAAAAAATCGTTCAAAGAATAATAACTAGACAGCAATCTAATCTTTAATCTTGAGTAGAAGTTGAGAAGAAATGTAAGAACTGTATGCACTTAATGCTGAGAGACTTCTTAGTAGATTCTCTTGTACATCTCTTAGTGAACTGATCGTTTTGTATGTCGGGTATAGCTATAGAGTCGCCTGAAAAAATCTAGAATGATTCATTTCATAGGATACTTCTGCTAGCTTCTTTAACCAACTCTAAGCTTAGTTTGATATCCAAGACCAGTTCTTAGCACCGCTCACTTTATATAAATTTACTTTTAATAAAATTAACAAAAAGCAGGAAATATTTACCTTTGATTTTTAATGAAAACAAATACCTTATTAAACAGGAATAAAATTTATTTTTAGTTATATCGTTATCGCTTTTTAAAATTAATTTATAAATTAATAATAGTTCAAGGCACCTTTTTAACGTAATCGGGGTTAATTGTACGATTTAGTTTGATTTCTCTTTTGTTTTCTTAACCGAATCGAAATTATCAAGAGTTTATTTCTGAGACCATTTTAACCCAATTTCGCCCACACATAAACGGTAATCTAAACTAAATTCAAACTTCTTTTGTCTTAAGAAAGCTTTCTGTCTGGTGATCTTTTAATGGTTAAGTATATGTTAAATAGGTACTTTTCTGATGGAAACATTAGAAAATTGGCAATAAATTACAAAAAAGATGATTTTAAAGAGATTTATAGAAATGCCGCGCATTGGTTGCGAGTCGCTTGGTTGTTCTTCAAAAGATTCTAAAGATGTTTCCTTGTGCCTCCGGTTTTCTTCGAGCGTGACAAATTCCCCAATTCTGGTAAAACAAAAAAGCTTTTAACGCACGAACTGATGGTTTCGTACTGTTTTTATTATTCTAGATATCGGAAGAGATTTCAAAGTCTTGTTACATAAGCCATTGTCCAGGCTAACTTTGGTAAAGTCCTTTTCTGCAAGAAGTTCTGCAGAATTTCAAGCTGCTTTCAGATACCGTCTGCCATTTGAATTGGCATTTTTTCCTGAATAGCACGGAAATCGTTGATTTGACACAGTTTTAACTTGCACATTATTAAAAGACTTTTTTATGAGGAATCTTTTCATGCTAATAGAACCATCCTATTGTCTTTTGTCTTTGAGTTACCTATGTCAACTTTTGTTTTCCTTATGGCGCTCAATATGTGTTTTATGCATGTATACATGTATCATGCTCACTTGGTAGCTCTTAAAATAACTTTTTTCAACGACATGCAACTTGGCTAAAAATATATATTTTAGTGAAATTGTATTTAGTGGAATAAAAATTAACGGAAATTAAAATTTAAAACAGGCTAGAGCAGTTTTTTGTTATGGAAATAGATTTTAATAACAATTTTAGACATCGTCAATAAAATATTACTTAGTACGAAAAGTACCACAGTCGGTTGCATGGGCTGTAATTCCATTTTAATATTACTTAGTTCGTACGTAGAGAACAAACAGTAGCGGTGCAAAAAGAGCCGCTCAGTAGATCAGAAGTCATTTTTTTAGTGTGAGTTGTAACGCAACATGTACAGGGTGTTTTATAGCTACTGCACCCCACTAGACAAGTGAATTTCTGATGGCATTTGGAACAAACAATCTTAATAAAGTGTTTTGAATCAGAAAAAGTAAAAAGATTTTGGCCGACGTTTTTAGAAAAGTACACATAAACTTCTAACGCATTTAAGGTAATATCAGTTATAACCGTAAGCGCCAACTTTGAAATTTGAGAGCCAGAAAAACTAATTTGTCAATAAAGCACGAGTTTGTTTATGCTGCATAATACTAAGAATGGAGATTAAACTCAAGATCTAATAACAGCTTTAAAATAAATCTGATTTATAGAGAATATCTGAATATCGTAACTAAGTTTTTTCGCATCGCAGATTAGTTGAATTCGTAATGTAATTTTCTTATAAAGTCGAATGATGTTTATGTTTTTAAATTAAATTCAACCTGACCACACTAATAAAAATCGCCCTTTAATCTAATTAACTTACGGGTCATTCCATGCGAAATCGATCACTAAAATGGGTCGATCTCACGGATTTCAATGAAAATCACTTATGAGGTAGCAATCAGCTAAAGAACATAACTTTCATTCATCAATTTGCTAAATTACGCAGAACTTCGGAAATATTCAAATTGAAAAAATTATTAAAACTGCTTGCACGCCTTTAAAGAAATATAAATATCTCGAAAAGTATTTACCCTAGAACAAATATTTTGTTTTGTATATTGCTCACTAGAAGACGGGCTTTTTGGACAGCCTAATAATTTTTTGTTACCAAACGTATTTTTATTTTTTTCTAAACGAAATATTTTAAAAATGCAGAAAAATCGGTGTGGTCACATTTTTAAAAACTGAAAAAAATTGTGCAGAGTCTTTAAACATTTCTATATTTAAATGCCAAATGGCAAGCTGGACGCTTTAATAGTTTTGGCAGGGTAAATTTCAAAGACCGCGCTGCAGACAGCCGGCGCACCATAGATCACGGTCAACCGGCGCAACCCGCATTCGCTACCTTCTAGTTAGTAATAATACCGTCTATATTTCCAGCGATCGGTCTTAACTAATGTACATAAGATAAATGTATATATATGTGGATATGATTATATCTCCTGATTAGTTAATTACGTATGTATTTAAATCGATTTCTTCGGGTGTGTTACATAAAGTATTTTTCTTGCGGCCATCAAAGACCCTAAAATATTATAATGCAATAGCTTAGATACCATTTTTGTTTACAGAAGATGAGTTGTTTTTGATCCTTTTAAAAAATAGATTTTCACTGGGTTAGACTGGGTGCTATTGTAGGTAGCAACCAATCACCAGCTTACGTTGTATTATATTATTAAAATCCAGTCATCGAGCTAGAGTGTCAAATTTATTAACGTTAAAAACTATAGACTGAGCTATAGGATCATTGCAAATTCAATATTTGAACTTGTGGCACAGGTGAGTTAATGATATTATCCACTGCAAAAATTATCATAATAACTTACTTAACTCACTTGTACCATAAATAACTATTACCGATCTCTATTGTAGGTTCTGATGTTTAATAAGGTCAGCTGCGGTAATTGGAGCGATGGGGTAACTGAAACTATGCTTAATAAAAACTAAAACTATCGTTAAACGTCTATGAGAATTACGTGACTAAAAATTCACTTTATCCTATACACTCTTCCGACTGCGATAATTTCTGAACTATTCCTACTGCAGCCCTAATTTTTTGGAGACATTTTAATTAATATCCTTAGGGCGTCCCAGTTACCCAGAACATATTATAAAGTAATGTGGATATAAAATATAGACGATGATTCCATTTACCCCAATCTATTGGGTAACTGGAACCACCGGACATGTTTTTAAAAAAATATTTTTAAATGCAATAGTTGGCATTAGAGCTGCTTTATTTTTACATTTTCTTTTGGAAATACATATATTAAAGTTACTATAAACCAAGGTCCTAAACTTATACTTCACGATAAAATATGAGATAAAGAGTTTGAAGCAAAATAATTGTATATCTATGGACTAATTACCCCAACTTTCCTTAACACTTAAATTAAAAAAGCTGTTGCATTATATTTTATAGTCTTGGACAGCCGCAAGAAAAGTACTTTATGTAACACAGCCGAAGTAATCGATTTAAATACATAAGTAATTAACTAATTAGTAGGTAATATCATATCCACACAAATATACATTTATCGTATGTACATTAGTTGAGAGATTAAGGTTAAGAGTTAAGCTGGTAATATGGATCGTATTATTACTAACTAGAAGGTAGCGAATGCGGTTTGTGCCAGTTGACCGTGATCTATGGTGCGCCGGCTGACTGCAACGCGATCTTTAGAAATTTGCCCTGCCAAAACTATTAAAACGTCCAGCTTGCCATTTTGCATTTAAATACAGAAATGTTCGAAGAATGTGTACAATTTTTTTCAGATTTTTAAAAATGTGACCACACCGATTTTTCTGCATTTTTAAAATATTTCGTTTAGAAAAAAATAAAAATACGTTTGATAACAAAAAATTATTAGGCTGTCCGGAAAGCCCGTCTTCTAGTGAGCAATATACAAAAAAAATATTTGTTCTAGGGTAAATACTTTTCGAGATATTTATATTTCTTTAAAGGCGTGCAAGCAGTTTTGATAATTTTTTCAGTTTGAATATTTTCGAAGTTCTGCGTAATTTAGCAAATTGATGAATGAAAGTTATGTTCTTTAGTTGATTGCTACCTCATAATTGATTTTCATCGAAATCCGTGAGATCGACCCATTTTAGTGATCGATTTCGCATGGAATGACCCGTAAGTTAATTAGATTAAAGGGAGATTTTATTAGTGTGGTCAGTTTCAAAAACATAAAAATCATTCGACTTTATAAGAAAATTACATTAAGAATTCAACTAATCTGCGATGCGATGCGGGGTACCCCCGGATTATGACACCTTGTTTTGACTACATTAATTACATTATACTTTTCTTTATTTGTATTTTTTTTTCGAAAATACGTTTCTGAGAAAAAACTTTATTGGCATTTTTTGTTTGTCTTATCTAAGTCTAACTAGTTTCTCAGTTTGATGTACGTTATGCGACCCTATATACGGAATGTTCTGAAAAGTCTTTTCAAAAGGGGCATATTAATTAACAATACATAGTGCTCCAGTTCCTAATGATATCAGCTTACACCCGGGCCGAACGCAGAATGGTTACTTTACAGACTTTAAGTACATATCAATATTCCATCGCAATATTCAAGCAGATTCGGAAATAAATAATAATTGACGCTAGTTTGGCATCTAAGCTAGATAATTCCTCAGTAAAAAGTATTCCTATATATAACTTTTGTCGCTCTTAATAGTTTTTGAGAAAAATGGATAAGAAGTACAGTCTAATGTTTTTAAATTGCACAGTAGGAATTATTATTTTTGAATTCATTAGTAGTAGAAGTTTCGGCATTTATCATTGACCCGGTATTTAAAAAAAGGTTTTAGGTTTCCAATTACTTGAGAAGCTTATCCTCAAAGTTTCCTTCAAAGAGTAATAAATTGTATATTATACAAATAGTAGTTAAAGTTAGTTCATTATTTTTATTCACCCTGTATAGGATATACGTAATAAAGTTAATTAAGCATTTGTTAAAAATATGTATTTAAAACCTATCTTGCTAGTTTATCATTCTGTCATAATCGCATATAACGATTATGACGATAAACAAGCACAAGTGCCACGCTTGTTATTCCAAGAATTCATATCTGAAAATGGAGGGGATTGACCATGAAATGTTATCTCGGGAATTTTGCGACTAGAGATAATACCATTTTTATTATTTCTGTTTACATACATTCACAACAGCGGCCATTTTAATTTCCTTCCTGAATGATTTAAAGGAAAAATCTAATAAAAGTTGGAGGCTAAGCCAATTTCGCTAGTCACGTATTTAAAGCGACGGGGATTCATATTGCCCATTTCCTAATTTTTTCCGACAGAAATAGAGCCTTTACACCTTGTTCATTATTCCTTCTTCGAAGTATATCAACCCCCACGGCATTTCTCCCCTCTTGTCACTCGAACTCTTCCCCTTCAATCACGGTTGCCCTTGACCGTCCACGAGCAGGAGTTTTCGCAGAACCCGGGAAAATCAGCAGGGAGAGACGGTTTGTATTAGAGAAAGACGAAAGGATTCTGCAAAATGATCGTATGTTAAAGCGAGATAGCAATACGCCCACTCAACATAGTTATAGCAAGGGAATAAAATATTGAAAACCCAGATAAAGTTTAATAAGGAAGTAATTTCTATAGGGCCTTTTTTAATTAAAATATTACTAATTTTTCTGTCTGGTTTTGTTTGTTTACTTTTTGCTTATCAAAAAGTCTGGATTACACTACAAACTTTTTAGATAATAAAGATGATAACTAGTTTTATTATAATTTGTAAGTACCGTATGTTGTTGAGATTGGTGCATTTCTATTTTTTGACCCTTTGGCTTTGGGTTGTTGATTCATCGACAGGCAGTAACGGAAATTTCCCATTTTTTTGTAAATACAAGGTGTATCTTCGCTGAGAACATATGTATAGGTTATAGGATGAACATGAAGTCTTAGTATTCATCCTCGTGGTAGTGTACATTATAGGTTTTTAGGTCACTATAGGGTACGCAGTTTTTCCGTGCCATCTAAGATTTTGGGTAATCAGAATATTGACTGTGCAAACTTTCTAGAATATTGTGCGTCTTAACTTTATCTTCAACTTCCCTTCCAAAATCTTCAATTGGTCTAGCCTAAGACACATCCGGGGAATTACCAGTTTCCTTGTTGTTCTGACATAATCAGAGAAGATCAAATCAAGACAAAGATGTACGTATAATGAGGAATTGAGCTACATCAGCAATTCATAACCTAGCCCTTCAGGTAACCTTGAGGTTGTGATATTCCGGCTCTTGCAGGCCAATAGTTGGATCTGTAAAATCATCTCCAATAATTATTCTAGTAAATATTTCAGACATATTCTTTTCCCAACTGATATGTTTTGGGTAATTTGCAGATTGAGATTCCTAATCTATTTTTGACTATTTACACCATCCAACTTTTATATCATGCATGATATTTCCGCTCCACATTCTCTTATTGTTTTTGGTAAATTGTGAAAACTGACATATTTTAGGATATTGCTGAAATGCATCTTGTACCTATTTGCGTTTTGATATGCGTTACTAATTGTAAAGCTCTGCTTTTATAATATTTGAAGCGTATCTTTAACATCCTATATCTCGGAAGTAAAGAGCTACGCATTAATCTTTCGAATAAAGCTTGTGCTGTTGTCATCTTTAAAATAGTTTAAGATACACCCGGTATAAACACAAAAACAACGGAATTTCAGGAACTCCCTTCAATTTAGTTTTGTCCAGATTTTCTTTTAATTCCCAGTAGACTTTTACTTGGAAAAAAGCTTAAGCAAGCTTTTCAATATGTAACAGTTACGGTAGTTGCGTCATTTGTTATGTACTCTAATAATAATAATCTAATAATAATGCATTGCATATTTATTTTTCTTTTGTTTCATTGATTCAACCTTGAAAATCTGAATTTTATTACGCAAATTTGTGTGCACGAGACATAAAATCCATCAAACTTGTTTTTATTAGAAAAATATTTTTCCCGCGTAGTTTTATGAGTAGGATTTTTCATGGTTGTTATTTTCACTATAAATTGATAAGCTCTAAGGTCGTTACCAAAGTTTTCATTGCGAAATATTATGTAGCGCGTAAATGCGTAAAAATGCGCACGCATCTGTTCTTGGAACATCCCACAGGTCGTAGTCAGTTTAAAGGGAAGATGCGTGGGTCGTTGAGCCTTTTACATTCAGGAGCGCTTTTCAGGAAAATTGGGTTTCCAATTGCTTTTTAGGTTTTCCTTACTTCGTAGTAGTGGGCGGACTAACCTACGCACACGCATTTTCTCAAATATTTGGTCTTTCTTATGAATTATTTAATACGTTTTGATATAATTATTTTATATTAAATCGTAGATAGATGTCGGTCGTCGTCGTTTTCTTTTTCTTCATTAATGTAAAATTAATTTAGAATTTTCAGAGAAATATCTGAAACAGTGTTCTCAAGGAAATGGTTACGTCGCTTATTTTGTGCAAGCAATATTTAATAGGATTACGTCATGGGATGCAAACCTTATTAAATTTTCCTATAGGTTTATGGGTCAGCTTTTACAAAACATAGATTTTTAGGCATTTTATGAAAGGGTTTGATAATTTACGCACGAAGACGAGAATAGAAAACAAAAATTAGATTTTGGTTATTATTATCAAGAAGGCCTAATATAATTGAATAATAAAACTGAAAACCCTATACATATTATATAAAAAAACAAATGTAACTGTAATTTATTTTTATCATTGTCTAGATCTAAAAAGCACAATCAATAAATCTAGTCATTACTTGCAAACTCCAAGATCTCCCAGTATAAGCTCAGTAGACGATGCATCGGTGCTTAAAGGGTTCAGTTCAGACAAGGTCATTTATCTTTTGCAGTCTCCATCACCGTAGTTCCATTCGATGTTCCATAACGTTATAATAGAGTTCTCAAAATGTCAACAAGAAGCAAAGCAGGATTGTTGGTTTGAAAACGAAATCAAAGGTTACAACTTAGACGTGTCCCACTCACAAGGTTCTACTCTGTTGAAAGCTGTAACGAAAATTGTGAGGGAGACCTATATGGAATAGAAATGAAAAATACTGTGGATTGAGGTCCAGACCTAGAAACCCGCCGTATTTCTACTAATCACCACGACAAGGTATGGAGCTGTTCGAGATGCTTATAGAAAAGCAGGAACTAAGATGCTAAGTGCTGAGAACTAGCACTTCTGGATGGTTTAAGTGACCCAAACAAACTTTTTGAATGTTTATATCCAAACCGCACAACAATTTGAGGGAATAAGCTCATAACAGCCTTGGTAGTGTAATGTCTAGAGTGCTGGACTTTCACTCAAGCGGCCCGAGGTCGATTCCCCGTGCCGGCAGATCTGGTTAAGGTTTTCTGCAGTTTTCCTTAGCTGTGACACAAATGTGGGATTTGCGCTGTTCCATCTGTAAGTCGGCTGCAGCCGCACTTAGGGTCTACGTAATAATAATAAAAATCGCCCCCTCCCTACCGCACAAGCTTAAAGCTTCTGGGGCCTGGTTTCCAGGCTATGGGTTGTAGCAATTATTATTATTATAATATTATTATATTGTAGAAGGGTGATACTTGCTACAGTAAATCTTCAATAAGAGTAAAAAACTCTATTTTAGAAACGGATGCTTGAAACTACTTGAAGATACTTTAAAGGTATCAAGATATTAAGGCTTTTTTCATGTATGACGTAATCAGTGTTTCAGGATTCTCTTTTGAATTATTATGCCACCGAAATGTGGAAGTACCGTATAGATGAAGGTATACTCTTCAAAGTTTTTGTAATAGGAGTCCTCTAACCAATGGGTCGATAGGGGGTCGAAAAAGGCATTCTTACCTATGGAAAACAAACTGCTTCGAAGTATTCAGAAAACTAGTTAGATAAGATCAAATTTGGTGTGAAATATTTATGAAGGACATTGAAAGCATTAAAGAAAGGAAGGAACAATCTTAATCATGGATGGTTCCTTTTGTACAATGTGGTTTCATTACGTTGTTCAAGTGTTGGAAATCGTCATACTTTCATCTTTACAGAATTGTATTAGTCTTTGTCCAGTCTTGTTTTGTTCTTTTAAACTATGTTCATCAATATGTGGTCTGCCCTTGTTGGAGCGTAAACTTTTATAAGAGTTATATTTCACGAACTTTGGACTTGTAATAATATTGTTCGATCCGGCAACCGCACAAAGTTGGTTTCTGCCTTGTTTGTAGCTTTAACCATTATTCCAACTCCATATAAGGAATGCATTTCGTCATTTTCAGCACACAATAATACGCTTTCTCATTTTATATTTTTCGCTTCCTTACCACCCTTACGAGGCTTTGTACTATTGATTTCATAATGATGTAGAGCAGCAAGGCTAATAGGATGCGTTTTTATTCTTTTTTCTAAATGTAAATGCATAGGGTAAAATAATAAAAAATAGCATCAAATTAGCCTTGCTATCCTAGATCATTATGAAACCAATTGTGCCTATTCTGACTAGCAGACCTGTACTCTACTTTGTAGACCTTGAATTAGTAGAAATGTATTGAAGGTTATAAAATCAAAATTAGTATATTATGATACTAGTGTACAAGTAAACCTTTAAAGCACGCGCGACGAGTGTAAGAGCACGACGCGGAGCGGTGTGCTTTTAACGTCGTTCTGTAAAGGCTCTTATACGTCTCATACGCTATACCTGCATCATAATCTGAAAAATAAAGCTGGAAATCAGCATTTTGGTTTTCTACAGATAATGCTGTTAACATGGATATTGGTTAACATTTATTAATATTTAATATGTCTATTATTATAACGAAAGAAGTTGATGCAGTCAATAAATGTTTTTTACTATGTATGGTAACACCTGGTTATATAAAAGTATTAAAAGTATATAAAAAGGTTCCGCAGATTTATTAGAATTTTATAAGAATACTGTAAGTTGTAGGTACATTTATGGTGAAGTAATATAATGTTATGTTGAGGAATGTGAATAAAAAAATTCCAAAAACACGTTAATTTTGGTTTTAAAGTCTGCACTTTTTGACATAATATTCGAATATACAGGGTAATGCGTTTAAGTGTGGTGACGTCATCGGTGTCATTTTTTTACATAGCAACTACTATTTTTTCCCATATTCTGACACTTCATCCAATTGCCAATATGGTAATGTAATAAGTGCGTTACTTTACATAAGGACGTTTTTGAAAAAAATAATTATGAAGACGGGAAAGTGCTAGAGGCACCACACTTAAACGCATCACCCTATATATCCGAATATGCCAAAACGTGAGGACTTTAAAAACAAAATTGACCTGTTTTTGGGATTTTTCCAAAAATCAATCAATACTTTTCCTTTTATCGAATTTATTCCTTACATTTGACTCGCACTGTATAATTTCCAAATTGATAAACTAGAATTTATTATTACTGTACATTACTGCACGTTAGTTTTTGTAGGCAACTTGTTAATGTTTGCAATAATAATATTCGTTCAATAAAATCTTTACCTATACTTGTAGAAGAATTTCAGAAATAAAGTATTTTATTAAACAAAAAAGGTAAAGAGTTAACTAAGAATTTTAGAGTAAAAGTAAGAAAGTGCTCAAGGGAGAAGAATATAACTTAAATACAATAAAAGCTTGGTAACAGGAATATTAATAACACCATGACATGCAAAGTTTATAAGAGTAACCGCAACAAATACATAATTACATTTTATCACTAAAAAGGTTACAGTAGTGGCAACGAAAACGTTGCTGTTACTATTCTTTATAAATCCTATAGTTACATACCGTTACTAAATAAAGGTATTCGAAACTCTTATAAACTGCTCGGTTTAAGCTCTTTAAGTGGTTTATAAAAGAAACAGAGATGAAAACGTTACTAAATTATGCAAATTAAAGTTATATATTAGTGATCGTAAGTTTGTTGTTACTATTATATCCCAAGTAGCATCACATATAAATGAAATATTTGATTTTCAATGGTTGTCAAATATAGAAGACGACATACTCTTTTTATTTAGATAACACTTGAGATTTAATATTATATAGATATTGAACTATAATTTTCTAACCGGCTAGCTCGCGCTGTTAACAAGAAGTCCCAGCTATATTAAAATTTATTACACAAAACATTGACCTTAAACTGTCTGAATGTTTGGATCCGGCAAACGTCTGCTTTAAGATAACAGCCGCCGTTGGAACTAAGCACAAGCATTGATGGAAATAAAAGACAAATTTACAACAGAAACAGAAAGTTTTATTTATTCACAAGAACACAATTATGAACAGTGAGGATTTATATACACTCAATATTTACATTCAATTATAGCATATCTTAACAAAAATGAATATTAGAATATCACTTAACCTTTCTGCAGAAAAGGTAATTCGTTTACAAGTGGCAACTACACCTTTTTAATATACTTGACTACAAAAGAATAATGAAGTTATTCCTTTTACATAACGTGAAACTGGAAAAAAGGAAATGGTTATAGATACAGTTATAGGTGGCATTTCTGTGTTGGAAAATGTAGTGGTTTAGTCTTCTTTCTGTTGTTGTTTATTGCTGGTACTATAATAATAATAATAATTGCTACAACCCATAACCTAAACCAAGGCCCCAGAAGCTATAAGCTTGTGCGGAAGGGAGGGGGCGATTATTACTATTACGTAGGCCCTAAGTGCGGCTGCAGCCGACTTACAGATGGAACAGCGCAAATCCCACATTTGTGTCACAGCTAAGGAAAACTGCAGAAAGCCTTAACCAGATCTGCCGGCGCCGGGAGTCGATCGCGGGCCGCTTGGGTGAAAGTCCGGCACGCCACGCGTTACACTACCAAGGCTGTTACTACTTTACTACATTCAGTTGCGGCTCCGATAGCAGCTAGGCTGGTGGCCAATAACCCCGAACGTCTTGGAAGGTATTCAATAAAGTAGAAAAACGCAGCTAGTCAAGGTAGAAATTACAACTAACTTTTTCAAAAGGAGAAGTGCAGTTATCTTATCAAAATTTTCTAGAAACTGTGATAAAGCCGAAATTACCAATGAGGAAGCCTGAACTGAAACATCACCAAATAAGGAGTAACCAATAAAAGGGTGTGCCCACAAACACTTCCATATTTGGAGTTACAACAATATGATGAACAGACTGAAGAAAAGCCTTTTAAGGAGAAAAATTTTAGGTTAAACATTAAAGTGAAATTGAACTGGGGAACAGCCTTTAACAAAAATTGTAACAGAACTTAGAAATTAAACATTAATGAGCTATGTATCATTTACATAATCTATATAATATATCCTAAATTGGAAATATTTTTAAAATGTATATTAAATATTTAAAAATGAAGATTTATATATAAATTTCTTGTACAAAATGAATCATTTATTGAATACTTCTAATCATAATAAATTTTATGTTATTGAATTAAGTTTTATTTGTACATAAAATTTTTGGTTTAAATATTAATTTTCTATTCTAAAACCATTTAATATGCATCTGATAAATTTTTTATATATTTCTTCAAATATATATATTAAATATGCATTAAATATAAAGATTGAAATATAAATTATTTCTTGTGAAACAAAGATTTAATAATATTTTTTATATTAAAAAATATTTTAAATACATCAACTAATATCTATTAAACATAGTATACTACTACCGATACATAAAAAAATGTTTACTGAATATTCAATTAACTTGAACAAGCAAAAGCTTTGTTCTAATCTAATTTAGCTCTACTAATACTAACTACTCTTCTAAAATTCAAATACGAGCTCTCTTTATTACAACTTTGTGTTTGATGTTTAAATACAAATCATGTAGTTACAAACTATTTCTTTTTGTATTGCAATTATACTAATGTGGAATTATTGTTGTTTTTGTATTTTTAGTACTTCCAATAAGTTAGTTAAGTAATGATCTGTAACAATTTCCATGCGTTAATAAACAGAAATATGGGTCAGCATTAAGATTTATTGAATAGTTCTTTTAAAAATGAAATAATCCATAGCCAAGTAGTTGATGATATCATCAGAGTAGGTCCTACGAAAATATTATAAATGCTTCACTATGGAAGTAAAACATTTAGTTTTCTCTTAATATTAGTAAAGTTCAGTTAGGTGAATAAAGTTCAGTGTGAGTTCATTTAGTGGTGGTAGTGTGTACTTAAATTAGGAATTAAAAGGGTGAGTTGGTCTCACTAAGTATCATGCTTGCGAGTATGTCTGTGTAGAAATGCATGTGAATTATGCCCTGTTAAAGAGCTACGTATAATCGTTGAATATTGTAGAAGCATTTAGATTGTGTTTGATTATATTTTTATAAATCTTGTAATAATTAGAGTGCGATGTATCTAGATGCCTTACAATGTTTAACATGAATCTTTATGAAAGCTTCTGTAAGATAATTAGACAGGTAAATCAAAAATGCATTCGACAAACAAATTTATTCTCTTTCATCCATACATCCGCACTGTTTAGTTGCTAATTACTGACTAATCTTAATAGTGCCACTCTTTTACAACATCCAGCCTCAATATATCAATCATTTTCCCTTGTCATCGATACGTGTTTATGATGACATCATTCACTGACCTAACTACAACATTTAGAACAAACCCATAAAACTAATAGTTCTAGAAACTAGCCAATAAATTACAAATATAAACATTGCGCTAAAAGCACCAGTTTTATTGAATGTTCATTCTCGTATCCCTACATTCGACCATCCTGAACAAGCGACCTGTCCTCAGGTAGCACAGATCTGCAACAAAACCAGAATTAACAATCATTGTTTATCATAATATAACAAGAGATTCGTTGATCTCGTATCCTTGAGGTAGAGATCCGTTGATCTCGTTAACTTGTTGAGAGATCCATCGATCTCTTGAGATCCTTCGATCTCATAAACATGATGAGAGATCCTTCGATCTCATAAACATGATGAGAGATCCTTCGATCTCTTGAGATCCTTCGATCTCATAAACATGATGAGAGATCCTTCGATCTCATAAACATGATGAGAGATCCTTCGATCTCTTGAGATCCTTCGATCTCATAAACATGGTGAGAGATCCTTCGATCTCTTGAGATCCTTCGATCTCATAAACATGATGAGAGATCCTTCGATCTCTTGAGATCCGTCGATCTCATAAACATGATGAGAGATCCTTCGATCTCTTGAGATCCGTCGATCTCATAAACATGATGCGAGATCCTTCGATCTCTAGAAATAATGAATCTTAAACTTACTTACATGTTATCTTGAAACGTAACCCATTTCTTCATATGGTCTGGTGCGACCACCATTTGACGGACACGTTTAGGGCCGTCTCGTAAATCTTCAACTTCATATCTATCGTTAAGTAGGACTTTGGCAATGCGGAAAGGACCTTTGTACTTCGGTAAAAGCTTTTTGCTGGAACCAGTTGCTGCTTCGCTCGTTATATGAAGCATAACCAACTCACCTTCAGCATATTTCGCGGCTTCTCGTCTGGTTTTGTCATATCGTTCTTTTTGCTTTCGTTGGTCTTCCGTAATGTGATTGGATATCTCATGACGGAGTGAATTGAGATCCAATCTTTCAACTTGATACTGAACTGCGTTAAGTATCCAAGCTTCTGCCAAATTCTTAGAATTACAACCCAATAGAGCTTCCATTGGAGTTGCGTTGATAGCTTTACTAAACGTGGTATTTAAAGAGCACTGAATTTGTTTCACAAAACAATCCCATTTATCGGGTTCTTTCTCAGCTGCCATGGTAGCAAGTGCATTGACAATGGTTTTGTTGTATCGTTCACATTGACCATTTGCCCTTGGCGTAGCTACTGCGTTTAGCACGTGTTTAATGCCATAATTGCTGCAAAATGTTTTAAATGAACACGAGGTAAAAGCTGTTCCTCGATCACTAATAATTCTATGAGGCACTCCAAACAAATATATCAATTGCATTAAAGTTTTAACAACATGTTTGGTTTTCTGATTGTGGACAGGCTCCAAAATACAGAATTTCGTGAAACCATCGACAATTACTAATAAAAACTTATTTTTCTTTCTACTCGTTTCAAATGGGCCAACATGGTCGATATGTATGGTGTGAAAAGGTATTGGCACTTTTTCGATTGGATGGAGTTTACATTGTTTTTGTACTCCCGACTTTTTGTAGTATGCACAATTTAAACAAGCTTTGACATACTTAGTAATGAATCTGCGCATTTTTGCAAACCAATAATTCTCTTGTACACGTTTTAAAGTTTTCTCAACACCTAGATGTCCTGCGTTATCATGACAGAGCCGACAAATCTGCATTCTCGCCATTTTTGGAACTACCCAAGTCATTTTGCCACTATCTAATTTTTTATAAAGTTTATTATTCTTAAGTTTGTATTCTTTAAAATATTGCTTTGTATCATTATTTAACACACCTGCTGCCAAAATGTCTCGAATTTGCCTTATTTGTGTATCTTCTTGTTGTGCTGCTATGATCCACTCACCTTCTGTTATATCTACGTGATTTACTTCTACAACCAAAGTGTCAATGGGGTTGCGGCTCAAAGCATCAACATGAGACATTTTTGAGCCGGCTCTATACTCAATGTCAAAAGTAAATTCTAATACTTCCAACCACCATCGCCCTATCCTTGGGTGAAGGTCTTTCCTTGAAAATGTCGTTTTTAAAGCGTTGCAATCTGTCACCAACTTAAATGTTATACCAAGCAAATAAACCCGAAAATATCGTAGTGCTAATACGACTGCCATTGTTTCAAGTTCGTATGAATGATAATGCCGTTGATCGTTGGTTGTCTGCTTACTAAAATATGACACTACATGTTGTTTTTGATTGTCATCAAATTGTAATAGTATTGCTCCAACTCCTATTGAACTTGCATCAGTATGAAGTTCTGTCCTCCATAGAGGGTTGAATATTGATAGAATTGGTTCATTAGTGAGCAACTCTTGTATTTGAACAAACGCCCTTTGCTGCGGAGCAGCCCAGCTCCAATTAACACTTTTCTTAGTCAAACGAGTAAGTGGTTCTACAATAGATGCATAATTTTGTATAAATTTACGAAAGTAACCAGACAAGCCTAAGAATTGTCGTACTTGCTTTACGGTTCTTGGTTCTGGCATCTGTAATAGAGCGTCCACTTTCTTTTTACCCGGTCGAACCCCATCAATACTTATTTCACGACCTAGGTACGATACGTGTTCTTGAAAGAATGAGCATTTGCTTAATTGTAGTGTAAGATTATGTTCACGAAATTTTTGTAATACTAAACGAAGTTTTTCTAGTCCCTCTTCGACTGTCTTACTTGGGATGATAATATCATCCATGTATGGGAAAGCAACGGAGTTTTTGAGATTATCTAAGACTTTATCTATTAAATATTGAAATACTGAAGGAGCATTGGCCAGTCCAAATGGCATTCGCAAGAACTCATAATGGCCGTCTGGCGTTACAAAAGCAGTTTTTTTGAATTGAATTTTCTGACATAGGTATCTGGTAATATCCAGATGCAAGGTCTAGTGCAGTAAAATATTTGTTGCCTCCTAAACGGTCAATTTGATCTTCAATTAATGGAAGCGGATATCTGTTTTTAATAGTAATAGCGTTAAGCTTTCTGAAATCAACACACATTCTGTAGTCGTTTGTCTTTTTCTTGACTAAAATCACCGGACTAGCATAGGGTGACTGTGACTCTCTAATAATATTATTTTCTAAAAGGTCCAATATTATGTCTCTCAAAACTTTCTTTTCTGTTTCGGGTATACGATAAGGATGGTAAACTATTGGTTCCTCAATTGTACACCTTATCTCCATGGCGACAGTATTTGTTTTCCCTAAAGTTTTTAAGGATGAAGAAATTCGATCTGAAAATTCATTAAGTATCTTTACACACAAATCCTTATAAGTAGTATTAATGTTTCCAATGTCGATATTTTTACATTGAATTATCTCTTTGTTATAATGGTCCACAACGTTTATGCCAACAAATGATGCAGACACATTCGATAACATTCTTAACGTAACAAAATTAGTATGTTTTACCATTATTATGTGCTCTTGCTCGAGATAATCCCTACCTACTATAAGATCGTACGATAAATATTCATCCAACACTACAAATGCATGTACATCGGCTATAGCTTCCATAATACGTATTGAAAGTTTAATACTTTTATTACATACAATAGTAGATCCCATAAAACTCTTTAACGTTACATCTTGTAGCTCCTCAGTAATATTTCCAACTTTTTTGGCGAAGGACATCTTAATCAATGTTGTAGAACACCCTGTATCTACTAAACATTTTCTTTTATGACCATTTACAAATGCGTTTTTCATATACATATTTGAAATGATTTGTTTATTGCTTACTATATTAACTTCTGTTTTAATGTATCTGTTTGCAAAAGGACACTTGTCTTGCGAATGTCCTAATTGTTTACATTTACGACACTCCAGTAGTGGCTTTTTACAATTTCGCGCAAAATGTCCAATTAACCCACAATTATAACAGTTAAGAGGTCGAATTTTGGTTTGCTTTGTATCTCGTTCAAACTTAGGAGGTGTGTAATTTTGCTTTGGTTTGTTATGATTGTTAGAAATATGAAATCTAGGTGTTGAAGACTTATGATCAGATTTATTTTTATTTGGCATACTACCCATCGTGTTTAAATATGCATATAGCGTATTAACGTCCGTATGACGTGCAGATCTTACTGTTCGTGCAATATTCTCGTCCGTTATGCCACCAATTACAGAGTCTATAAGACACTCGTCTGAAATTTGCAATTCTAAAGCTCTTAACTTAGATAATTTTTGAAAACAATAATCGCCCAATGTTTGACCAGGGCTAGTTTCATAATTAGCAGCATATCGGAGTAACTTAGAAAATGGAATGGACTTACGAAATTGTTTAACCATGTTGTGCTTTATTTCGTTCCAAGAACTGTCATACTTTGCCTGTTCGTCGTACCACTGTCTAGCATTACCACGCAGCCTACTTGCTATTAAACGCATAATTGAATCATCATCCCATCTATACCGTTCTGCCAGCTTGTCTACACGCTGTATCCATTTTTCCACTATCATGTCATCTTTGGTCGGATCGTATATGGGAATTAGAAATTCGTCTCCAGAACAAGCCCTGGACGTCGAAGGTGTGTTGCGTAACTCAGTAACTTCTTTCTTCAACTTTTTAAAAGCCTTTTTCAGATTACTACCGTCTGATGATGTAGATGTGGATGAGTTACTCGTAGAACTACTGCTGCTTGACGAACGGTGCTTTCTACTAGATTGCGTCTTTCGCGATCGTTTGCCTTTACCCATATTCACTCGAACACTTGCTAATAATTATGAACGAAATAACACTCACTATTCGTTAGTTCCGAAGAAAATAACACTTACTACCCGTTAATTACAAACGAGAGAATACTTAAACACGTACTACTCGTTAATTACGAACAAAATAGCACTCACTACTCATTAATGAGAAGCGAAAACAAACAACAAAAAAAAGATATTAACCACGTAATGAGACAGGTATAATCCCACTCCTGATTGTAAGATAATTAGACAGGTAAATCAAAAATGCATTCGACAAACAAATTTATTCTCTTTCATCCATACATCCGCACTGTTTAGTTGCTAATTACTGACTAATCTTAATAGTGCCACTCTTTTACAACATCCAGCCTCAATATATCAATCATTTTCCCTTGTCATCGATACGTGTTTATGATGACATCATTCACTGACCTAACTACAACATTTAGAACAAACCCATAAAACTAATAGTTCTAGAAACTAGCCAATAAATTACAAATATAAACATTGCGCTAAAAGCACCAGTTTTATTGAATGTTCATTCTCGTATCCCTACACTTCTGAGATTTTGTGGTGACCCTAATGATTTAGTATGAGGTATATGAGAAACTTAGTTAGGGGTCGCATAAATGAGTTGTTCGTGGAAGTTGCAGTTGAGTGATTCCTGGCTCAGTGGGGATAGTGGTAATCCCTCCACGACAACGATGATTGTTGAGTTGAGTGATTCCTCTTCAATCGAGGCTGACCAGTTGAATATCTTGCCGGCGGTGGCAGCCCATAGACAGGTGTGGAGGGTTGTTGAGTGATTCCAATCCATGAGTGGTCCACATCCTGAATGGTGCGAGTTGAGCGAGTCCTCGTTACCCAACGTGGGTGGTCCAGTCGGTGACGTTGAGTGAGTCCGTCATCAGCGCCGTTGAGTGAGTCCGGTGCAAGGCCGTCGAGTGATTCCGGCCGGGGCTGTTGAGTGATTCCAGCCGGGGTTGTTGAGTGATTCCAACCCGATTGTGTAGTAGTTCGATGAGCGCCTACTGCAGGTGCATTAGTTGCAGCAAGCTAGATATTATCTCTGTATATTGTTTAGATGAATTAGATTATGTATAAGTTGTGAGAATGTGTGTTAGAGACAAGGGCAGAGTTTTGATGAATGAATTGATGCATACGGGCAAACATGTACTTACAGGGTTATTCTTTCAGCAGGTAATACCGGTGCTGCAAATTAAGCAGAATAAGCCATTAGTGTAGACGAGATCTAAAGGACATCTTACAGGTTTGTGCATTTGTGTATGATCGTATAAGACAAAAAAAAAGCAAATTGCTGATTTGTTGGTTATACAATCGTCGTTTCTACTCATTGACAGATCTGCGTCTCACAGTTCAGAAGTGGGATAGATTAACCATGCCACGAACTAAGAGTCCGCACCGTGGTCGCAATAAGCGAAGGCGATCTGCATCCAGTACAAGCTCCAGTTCTGATTCTAGTGGCAAATCTAGAGAGCGATCAGTGATTAGCTTGCGTGGTCGTCGACGATCTCCACATAGAGCAGATACTCGTTCTACTGAACGACTAACAGACGCTTTATCTGATTTAGTGCATACTTTAGCTCCCCAACAGAAGGTGGTTGGTTTTAGAGGGGATGTAGTCCATAATTTCGATCCTGAAGACCAAAATCAAAGTGTTGTCACCTGGTGTGCCAAATTGGATGAGTTGAGATCGGTGTTTCATTGGACAGAGGAAGCAACTATCTATTATGCTGTGTCGAAACTGAAGGGTTTGGCTGAGATTTGGTACAAGGGTTTGACTACAGTGAGTTATTCATGGGAACAGTGGAAGCAAAAGCTTAAGGAAGCATTTCCTAAAAGACGTGACTACTGCGATCTTTTACAAGAAATGCTCGTTCGCAAGAAAATGCCTGATGAGAGTTTTTCTCGATATTATTATGAGAAGTGTGCACTTTTGAACGTCTGCAGAATCGCAAGTGAAGATGCAGTTTCCTGTTTAATTGGGGGCCTTGCCGACAATCATATCAAGTCAGCAGCTCGGGTTGGTAACCATTTAACACCAGAATCGCTATATCATTACTTGTCAACCGTTGAAGGTACGACTGCTACTACATCTAGTTCAATGCCAAGGTTCAAATCACATCCCTTTAAGAAGTTTCCAAAAGGGAACTTTAGAAACGATCGTCCACGCCATGACTCAGCTCGTGGGGCAGCTAAGACATGTTACCGATGTGGGCAACCGGGACATTTTGCCAACTCTTGCAACAATAAACCCATCGAATACGGACATCGTTTTGGCAAAGAACGAACTTTCAAAAGCTCCGAGTCAACAGGAAATAAAATTGCCTGACTGGATTTGGCGCGCTCCTCTCCTAATGATAAATACCACAAACCCATTTTAGTTAATGGACAGCCTTCCACTGCTTTTATTGATTTTGGAAGCACCTGTGTTACTGCTAAAAAGGGAGAAATGGAGCGCCTACAACTAAAGTTTGACCAAACTAAAACCACTACAATTCGGGGATATGGTGGAAATACTACTGCGACTCTTGGGGCTGCAACTCTTCGTATACAAGTAGATGATGTGGACGCGGAAGTAGAAGTAATAGTAGTTCCAGATCACGCCCAAGATGTTGCTTTTATGATTGGACATCCTATCACCGAGTTGTCAGGTATCATTACTATTAAGGACGACCACACCTTGCAACTAGTACGACCGTTAAAGGATCTAGACCCAGCTGTCTACGAAAGACCCAGCAAGATTGTTCTGTTTCCGAATGAAACTGTTGTTCCTCCTAACCATTGGGCTAATGTCATCGTTAAATCACATAATAAGTATGTTGGAGAAGTTTATGTGGAGGCTTCTATACGTTCACAAGAGGGTCAAGAATATATTATCCCTCGTATTGTTTTACTTCTCGACGAACAAACTACTGCAAGAATTCCAGTAATTAATATTTCTGGTAACGACATTCTCATTTCTGCTAAACGTCCTTTATGTAGGGCCTGGCCTTGCTACGAAGAACGTCCTGTTGCACAAGTGTTTACTGTCACCGCTGAATCGTTGCCACCGTTACCTATGGCAGAAATAAATGTGGGTGATATTACCTCTGAACAGCGCTTACAACTTGAAGACCTGCTCCAGAAGTATCGTGATTGTTTTGCTACTAATGTAAACGAATTGGGTTGTTCGAAAACCGGCTCGATGGAAATACATCTAGAGGCAGATAGACCATTCACTTACCGCCCCTACCGTATGTCGTTAGCCGAGAAAAACACCGTCCAAGAAATGGTTGGCGAATTAATTACTAGTAACGTAGTTCGTGAGTCTAATTCTCCGTATGCATCTCCAGTGCTGTTAGTTAGAAAAAAAAATGGAGAAAGCCGTATGTGCATTGATTATAGAAAACTAAATTCAATGACGATAAAGGATAGGTATCCCCTTCCACGAATTGATGATCAACTAGATCGACTCCAGGGAAGTGTATTTTATACTTCGTTAGATATGAGGTCCGGCTATTATCAAATACCGGTTGAAGAAGAATCACGAAAGTATACAGCTTTTGTGACACCTCAGGGACAATTTGAATTTAATCGAATGCCCTTCGGCTTATGCAACGCACCTAGTATTTTTCAACGACTGATGAATAAAATATTGGCTCCTACTCAAGATATTGCCGCTGTATATTTAGACGACATTTTGGTGCACAGTAAGACAGTTGACGAAGGTATTATCAATCTGCAATGCATACTCAAATTATTCCGTAAAGAAGGATTAACTCTCAATCATAAGAAATGCTGTTTCCTAATGGCATCTGTGACCTATCTGGGCTATGAAATTAGTAACGGTTCTGTTCAACCCGGAAGAGAGAAGACCAGAGCTATTGTAGAAATGGTAGCGCCGAGTAATGTCCATCAAGTTCGCCAGTTTTTGGGATTAACTGGTTATTTTAGACATTTTGTTCAAAATTATGCAATCATTGCTAAGCCCTTAACTAATCTGCTCAAGAAAGACGTGAAGTGGAAGTGGACAGACAAAGAAAATAAAGCTTTCGTAGCACTTCGTGCTTCGCTGAGCTGTCGACCAACACTAGCATTATTCGACCCACAACGCGCTACTGAGGTCCAAGCAGTTATGGTGTAGCTGGAATTTTACTGCAGAACAACAATAATGGAAAATTCCATCCAGTCTCTTTCTACAGTAGACAAACTACGTTAGGGGAGAGCAAATATCATTCTTATGAATTAGAGACACTTGCCGTCGTTGAGTCTCTAAGAAAATTTAGAGTTTACCTCATTGGTATCCATTTTATTGTTATCACTGACTGTAATGCCCTAAAAGTAACTAGTTCAAAGAAACAGATAATACCCAGGATTGCACGTTGGTGGCTGATTTTACAGGAGTATAATTTTACTGTTCTGTACCGGCCCGGAGATAGAATGAAGCATGTAGATGCTCTTAGCAGAAATCCTGTGGTGGAAAAATCACCAGAATTGGACGAGACGATATTGCACATTGAGCAAGGGGATTGGGTCCTCTCAGGCCAATTAACCGATGCAAAGATTAAATATATCCTCGAAGTGCTCTCGAAACCTCCCGAGACAGATGAAGAGCGTAAAGTTTATAAAGACTATTGTTTAAGAGATAACAGAGTGTACAGAATCACAGCTAGGGGTATTCAATGGGTCGTTCCTAAGGGTATGCGGAACCAAGTTGTTCGGGCTGCTCACGATGAAAAGGGACATTTCGCAGCAGAAAAGACATTGTATCGCTTGTGTGAAAGTTACTGGTTTCCTAGGATGAGGGAGTATGTTACTAAATATATAGCATGCTGCATTCCATGCCTTTATAACAAGAAACCAGCTGGGAGACAAGAAGGATTTCTCCATCCAATTGACAAGGTTCCTATTCCATTCTACATGCTACACATAGATCATCTAGGTCCATTCCCACAAACACCTAGAGGCAAAATACACATACTTGTGATCATCGACGCTTTTACAAAGTTCTGTATTTTTAGATCGGTAAAATCTACGAAAGCCAAGCTTGTTGTTAGTGCTATGCACGAAATTATTAGTTTGTTTGGTTCACCGCAAATAATAATTAGTGATAGAGGGACTGCCTTTACTGCCAAGTGTTTTGAAGATTTTTGTAAAAAATGTAACATTAAACATGTGAAAAATGCTGTCGCTACTCCTCGAGCCAATGGTCAAGTCGAACGATTGAACCATACTCTGCTGTCCGCATTATTGACTACTTCGACCAGCGAAGAAAACTGGGATCTGAATCTTGAGCAACTCCAATTTGCGCTCAACACTACGCTTAGCAAGTCTACAAATGCCACACCATACGAACTAATGTATGGACATAAACCCAAACCTATAGGGTCCGATGTATATCTACTTGACGAGATTAACAAGGTGAGGGAAGACATAAATAATTTGACGGCACTACGGGAAGAAGCGTCTAATCGCATTCGCATAGAACAAGAGCGTCAGCGTGAATACTACGATAAGCACCGAAAACGACCGCACCAATATAAGGTTGGAGACCTGGTGCTTATTTTAAAACAACCCTCAGCTACTGGTCAAAGTCATAAGATAACAGCACCGTACGCAGGTCCGATGGCGATAAAAGATGTCCTACCCAACGATAGGTACGTTGTGGTAGACATGGAGGGTCATAATCGTCGGCATGCCGGAAGTTATGAAAACGTTGTTGCAATTGATAGAATGAAACCATGGGTGATAGCAGGAGGAGTGTCAGACGCAACAGATGAGGCTAGTGGTGAAGATGATGTAATATTGACCGATCCTGATAAACCTAATACTGATGAACATGACCTCGAGGACGAGGCATAATCCAGGATGGCCGAATGTGGAATTATTGTTGTTTTTGTATTTTTAGTACTTCCAATAAGTTAGTTAAGTAATGATCTGTAACAATTTCCATGCGTTAATAAACAGAAATATGGGTCAGCATTAAGATTTATTGAATAGTTCTTTTAAAAATGAAATAATCCATAGCCAAGTAGTTGATGATATCATCAGAGTAGGTCCTACGAAAATATTATAAATGCTTCACTATGGAAGTAAAACATTTAGTTTTCTCTTAATATTAGTAAAGTTCAGTTAGGTGAATAAAGTTCAGTGTGAGTTCATTTAGTGGTGGTAGTGTGTACTTAAATTAGGAATTAAAAGGGTGAGTTGGTCTCACTAAGTATCATGCTTGCGAGTATGTCTGTGTAGAAATGCATGTGAATTATGCCCTGTTAAAGAGCTACGTATAATCGTTGAATATTGTAGAAGCATTTAGATTGTGTTTGATTATATTTTTATAAATCTTGTAATAATTAGAGTGCGATGTATCTAGATGCCTTACAATGTTTAACATGAATCTTTATGAAAGCTTCTGAGATTTTGTGGTGACCCTAATGATTTAGTATGAGGTATATGAGAAACTTAGTTAGGGGTCGCATAAATGAGTTGTTCGTGGAAGTTGCAGTTGAGTGATTCCTGGCTCAGTGGGGATAGTGGTAATCCCTCCACGACAACGATGATTGTTGAGTTGAGTGATTCCTCTTCAATCGAGGCTGACCAGTTGAATATCTTGCCGGCGGTGGCAGCCCATAGACAGGTGTGGAGGGTTGTTGAGTGATTCCAATCCATGAGTGGTCCACATCCTGAATGGTGCGAGTTGAGCGAGTCCTCGTTACCCAACGTGGGTGGTCCAGTCGGTGACGTTGAGTGAGTCCGTCATCAGCGCCGTTGAGTGAGTCCGGTGCAAGGCCGTCGAGTGATTCCGGCCGGGGCTGTTGAGTGATTCCAGCCGGGGTTGTTGAGTGATTCCAACCCGATTGTGTAGTAGTTCGATGAGCGCCTACTGCAGGTGCATTAGTTGCAGCAAGCTAGATATTATCTCTGTATATTGTTTAGATGAATTAGATTATGTATAAGTTGTGAGAATGTGTGTTAGAGACAAGGGCAGAGTTTTGATGAATGAATTGATGCATACGGGCAAACATGTACTTACAGGGTTATTCTTTCAGCAGGTAATACCGGTGCTGCAAATTAAGCAGAATAAGCCATTAGTGTAGACGAGATCTAAAGGACATCTTACAGGTTTGTGCATTTGTGTATGATCGTATAAGACAAAAAAAAAAGCAAATTGCTGATTTGTTGGTTATACAATCGTCGTTTCTACTCATTGACAGATCTGCGTCTCACACTAATTTAATTAATAATTATTTTTTAGATTTTTATACATGTTTATTAATAACTATTTAGTATACTCCTACTACTATTTCAACATTTAGTAGGCATAATAACTTTTGAGTTCTTTTTAATTTCAAAGTTTTTCCCCCTATTTTTTTAATAAAAATAACTCAAAACCTTGACAAGTGTATGTAATGGGACATTACATTTAATTATTCTGTTTTTGGTATTACTAACTCAATTTATTTTTGGAGAGCCTTGAATTTATTTATTGATCACTTGAACAAAAACAAAAAAAAATACAAAGCGACTGATATATCTGTATTTCACTTCGAATTAATTAAGTTCAGAGCAACAATAGGGTTTTCCTACAAAAAATATTCTTGTCGCTCTTTCTTGTAATTTATGGATTTTTTAAGAGGAATAATAGTTTTTTTTGTACAATTAAACGGGTAAATGAAGAGGAAGATTTATTTTTGAATTAACGAGGATCGTTAATTTGATCTTTAAGTTTAATTGTCCTAATTGGTTTTTAATGTGTGTAATACTGTAGAGAGCAACAGAAGTTTGTCCTTAAATTACTCTAAAGAACTATTTTTAAAATTAATTCTGCAATGTTCTATATTTTTGTTCGCAATAATTAATCAGTCAGCCTGGGCAAAGAAGGTTATAAAGCGTATCAACCCAAGGGTAGCAAGATCGAACTTGGCTCGCGCTGATAATTTTTCATACCGAAAAGAATCGACACGTTAAAAGGTCAATCGGTGTACAGAAGTACGAGGAATATTCTGATATCAGTTTATTAAAAAAATATTTCCTGGTTTTAAAACTCAAATAAACTAGTTGTCATTTTCGGCTTCAGTTTTGGAACAACTCGCACTCATTTAAGATTTTTTGAATATTAAAGAATTTATTTAAATATGCGAGCTGTTATAGTTTGATAGCTGTTGCTTTTTTTCAAAATTAATGTATTATTACTATTATACACTGATATTTTAAGTGATATACATATATTAGATGAAGGTTAATTTTTATTATGTTGAATTAATGATATTACACTAAAATTATACAGCGTGTCCGGAGATAGAATCCATTAATTTTAAGGGGTAATAGAAGACACCAAAAGGAACAAAAAAGTGTCATACAACTTTGTTCTAGAACGTACCACTTTTTCAGAAAAAAATAAGAAAGCTGGAGATTTTAACATCATTTTGCCGCGTTAATAGTAGTATTTTAAGTATGGGGCTTTGTCGGCATATCCATCTCATCTATCACAACAACCAATCTTAATGACATTTTATCGTATCGTATGCCGTTTCGGCGTAAAATTGAATTCTTTTTACAATTAAAAATTCATTTTACTCAATTTAGAAACGTGACAACCCTGTAAAGCTTGTAATAAATCTGTAGACATCCGCAACAAAATGCTGATCTGGACATCTTGACATTGAAAATAAAGCACGTCTTGCTTATACAACTTTGCAATTTAACAATACATATTTGGGTCAATGCCTAATCACAGCTATGTTAAAATAATAAAATTGTAAATAATACGCACCCTTGAGAAAATACTGCGTTTGTAGTTCGTTGAACTTTGAAATAATAATTTGTCAATAAGGCAATTCGCAACTTGCTGTTTATTTAATAACATTTTTTAATGATTTTATAAGAGAATATCTTTTAAAGAGAAGATTTATCTAATTTAAATTAGGTAATTAGGTTAAGGGATTTTGTTGACACCTTGTTTTGGCTACATTAAAAAATCTTTAATTTTATGGTAATTAGATGCCTTAATCAAATTTTTTTTACATAAGATAGTATTCTTTAATAAAAAAACAAATACGTCAAGAATTTATTAGAATTAAGAATTAAATGTAGGTCAGTTATTGCTTTATTTTTACAGTTGGTTTGTTATGAATCAGCGTGTTTTTAATTAACGTACAACCTACAAATTTTATTTACGGAAACAGTTCGGATTACAATTTTCATAGAAGTAGTCCCCGACTAATCAGCTTTGGATGTTTATTATTTTTAAACGACGACTGTCATCATCAGTTTGTTTGTTTGATTTTCTAAAACAAGGTCAAGACCCAGCTGCGATTATACTTAAGCAAGGTTGTCAGATATGGCGATGGTTTTATCTAAATTACTCGAAAGTCTATTAACATAGAAAAAAATTTATTCAGACTGTTTTGTTCCTTTTGATGTCTTCTATCACCCCTTAAAATGAATGCGTTGTAACTCAGGACACCCTGTATATCGCCCCAGTATTTAAGTATTTTGTGGACATTTATTCCTCCTTCCTAAAAGCTGGAAGAACAGAACAAGGCCCAGTACAATAATGACAAGTTAACAAGCTTATCCCTAAAACACGAAATTCATTTTTCATGTTAAGATTTCTACAGTTTTTAGTGCTAATTTTTTTTTGTTCATTTTTTAGATGTCCTATTTTTGTAGTTATCTACACACACCCAGTGTTGGTCTTTTTGTCCTATTTGTGTGTATTGTAAGTTGATCTAGTTAATATATTGCTGTAAAGAAATTCAAAAACTTTTATTAATAAATGTTAGTTTTGAAATAAATGATCAAATTCTCTAGTGTAAGGTGTTTTCTGTAATAGCTATTAAACAGTGTAGTTACGAAGTCTTTAAGAATACGTAATGAAGTTGTTTGAAGTTTAATTTTACATTTAATTCTGTTGTGATAAATTCTGATTAATTACTATAGATGGGAAATATAAGAAACTCAAAAAAAGCTTAATTGAATAAAACCGTTATTAATTTTAAAATGATCTTACTAACTGATGTAATATTTATCTCAAGTAATTTAATTTATAAAATTTATAAAAATCCTTATTATTACATGAATTTATGAATAATTTTATATCTAACAGATATGTGTCATGGTTTATTACACTGCATGTTATGATCACTATTTATGTTTTGAAAATAAGAGTATTTTTATATTAAATTAGGATTTTGTATAAGTCGTTGTAATTATTATGATTAAAAAAATTATGTAAATACTTACAGATCACTAATTTTAAGGCACTCAATGGAATCGCTTATTCTGGTATATATCACTAAACAAAACAGTTTTCTATTATTAAATAAACTTTCTTGGTATAAATTAAAATAGCAAACGTATGTTAAAAAAGTAAACGTATTCAAGTTATTACAATAAACCTGCGTAAATATTAAAAACTATTGTTTTAATCGTCAAAACAAATATATAATATAAGTAACCGTCGTTAAATCAAAATAAGATATTCTGCGAATAAAATAACGGTAAAACTAACCCTTCAATAGAATAAAAAAATAAAGTACAATGGCAACGGTAAAACTAACCCTTCAATAGAATAAAGAAATAAAGTACAATGGCAACGATTCTGGTATTGCAAACGGTTATTAAAAAGAATGGTGATAATCAGTACAAATGGAAATGACTGGTTCTACTAAGAAATAAGGTAGGAAAGTGTTTTTCTTTGTACATTTTATTTAATTTTGTTGGAAAGAAAACATTGAACATTGAAGAAAAAGGACATTGTGGAGTAAAAATGTAATTAAGTAATTTGGATAATTGAGTTTATTTATTAGATTTTAAATTAATAGTCAGTTAATTTTAAATTTATATTTATTAATTTACAACCTAGAGAATCAGCATTGCCCTGAGATAAGATTTTCATAAATATTTAAATCTTTTTAAGTAATTTCTTTGTTATATTTGTCATCTAACTTAATTACGTAATCTTGAAGTTAGATAGAGATTTACGTAACTTATTAACACTTATTCACTCTTATTCACGCTCAGAGTCACGGTTATTCAACCTCTTTAAAATGTATTTCAAAATCATTAACAAAATTAGAAAAAAGGAAATTAAAGTTTATCTCTAAAGATCTAAAGAATCTAAAGATCTAAAACCTCTAAAGATAATTAAAATCAATAATAAGAAAAATCTAACTTATTTTAAATAGTATTAAAGTTATACAATTCTAAGAGCTAGGGCAGTTATTTGCACTCTAAAACTTCATATTTTCTTTATTTTTAGCATATTCATCTCTATTTTGTTTTTAGGTGGCATTTGAGCTAGCACTTATTTAACTGGCGAGGGATGACCTACGTAGTTCTGCAACATCAAAGGAATAGTTATTCCTTGGATAACTATCCCCTACTTTTCAAAAATATGGCTACCCCTTATCCATTGAAATCAGTTAAGATGTCCAGATCTGACGTTCTGATATAATAGCGGTGGTTCTGATATGAGTGTGGTATGATGAAAACTAAAAATTATAAAAGATGTCTTTTGTTTCATGCTTAGGTAGAAAACTGCATTTATTTACAAGCCAAGTATTGTATGTGACGATTTTAAGATGTTTTCAGCAGTTTTCAATTCACAACTTCTTAAATATTTTAGGTTTTTTCAAAATACATTCTCTTTACAACAAATAATTACCTGCAATTATAATTGACCCGTATTCACATTTCTTTGTATGTTTTGGTATCTGCTGAGTTTACCTTGGACTAAAGCATTCACCATCCCCAGTTTCATCTAAATAATGACTGTTACAAGACCTGTTACAGTTTGCGAGAAGGAAGAAGTAATTACCATCTACAAATTCATGTCCATATTCATCCATATTTTATAAAAATAATAATAATATTTTTTTATAAAATACTTCAATATAATTTTACTTACTTTTACTTTTATTTTTTGAAAGGAGTTAGCAATAAACAAATAACAAATTAACAAATGAAGTCAACTTGAATTTCTTTGATGGTTGTTTTCACATCCACACACGTGTGAATATGAAATTGTATCAGTATTACGTACTTGCCTGAATTGCCTACTTTTCAGTTGAGTGAAACGTGAAGACGTGACGTGAAAACAGACGATTTACATGTAAAAGTATAGAGAAAACAATATTTCAATACATGAGGTGTCTAAAAATTGGGTCGTCAAGCAACTTATATGTACTCTACGGTAGGGTAACCTTGGTACAGGGGATTTTACTTGTAAGAGGAAAAAATAGAGAGACAAACATTTCAAAGGCAAGCTGACTGTAAGAGTTTCTAGACTCGATGTGCACTAGAAATGGAATGGAAAAACTGTAATGGAAGTAAAAGAGAACCTTTGTCAGTCTTCAGGTACATAACACAATTAATCGATTAATAAGTTAATACTGTGCTTGTATTGGAAAGACACCTAGGTGTCTAAAGACATCAACTGAATTATAAATTTGCTAAATCAATATTCAATTGCTGTATAATCAATAAAATAACCAAGGCCATGCAGTTGTGTTTCCAGAAGTAGCTTTTAAGCTACATCCTACCTATTGACGTTTCATAAAACAGGCGACGTCTCAAAACCCCAAGCCCTTGATCTTGTCTTCTAAAGCTTTATCAAGAAATATGAAAAAGGAAATGAAAAGAATGAAGATCGAAAGATACGCTATATCTAGGAACTTGATGAATTGCTCGTTATAGATATTGTTACAGCTACGTAACAGGTGATAACTTCGATTTGATTGTTCTTTCAGAAACTGTGTCATTCATAATTTAAATTGTTTTAATACAGAAGGCTATACCACACGTTTTATTTTTAGTACATATAAACAGAATGATAATGTACTTATCATTTTCGAAATCTAACTTACTCATAATAACAGTAAATGTTATTTACTTATCATCTAATTTTAGAATAATCAGGTTACGACCTTTAATAATGAATCTTGAAAGGCAAACAAATTGCTGAAGATACGTACATTGATTGGTACTACTAATGATAGAACTTTACGTTTTAAATATACAACACGACACTGAAAATGCAACACTCAGTGTTTGGCGAATTTTACCTATTTTTAGGTAATAACAATAGAGAATAACAATATTAAGTTGTTTGTATTGTGGGATTATAGAACATTGGTCTGGGCACGAAATATCCAAAGTATTTATATGATAGTATTGGTAGAAGTTAGAGGCGGCTAACCACAGAAACAGTCAAAAAATGGGGAGAGTTGTGCCGCTGCGCTGGTGGCACTCCTAAACATAATTTAAATTGCAAATTATTATCATGGAGGCATCTTTTTCATCGAAACCTGTAATTTATTTTGTTAAGCCGGCATAAACAATTTTCGATACATTCTACTAGACATATTACATAACACTCTAGGGCAAGTACTAAACATCCAAACCCTCAAAGTGTTGTAGAATGCTTTTATAGGACCCTAAAAGAATCTATTAGAACTACCAGTATGAGAAACTGATTGGATCATTTACCTTGGATTCTCTTAGGACTACGCACTACTGTAAAACGAACAGACAAATACATAGTCTTAAATAGCCATGGAAAGACTGGAAAAGTATCTTTAGGCCGTTTAAAACCTGCTTATTTTTATAATGAATTTTTATTACAGAATATTTTCAACCTTTTCAAATTTAGGATCTGTTGGACATTTTTGTGTAAATATATTTACCATTTTCCTTTTATGTTGCATATACATCATAACGCAACGCACGTTCCTCTTAGGTTAAATTTTGTAGTTTTTAGTTATTCACATTTTGTAACAAGCCCTAAAGTTAAGAATCCGCTGTCTTAATTTTAAGCGTTTTCAATTATCTCCTTCAATTCTCGTGTTATTCTTATTAGCTCATATCTATAGGTTAAGTTCTTATAATTGTAACGGATGTAAACGTTAAGATCCCTGTCCTAGTTTTAAAATCAATAGTAAAGCCACTTCAAGAAAAAAACGCAGTTTTTTACGTATCTATCAAGTTGCTTTATATGATCACAACTACACCTTATGCGCAGATTCACTAGTTCTTTCCAATCCTATCCTCATAGCAAACTGATAGAGACTTTTTCTGCTGGAAAAATTCTAAAAAACAAGATAAATGTGAGATCACCGGTAACTTGGATAATTTATAGTATCCAAGGCAACTAATATAGACAAGAGTCAGAAAAATATTCATAAACAAAGAGAACGCATTTATTCTCTCACCATTAACAATACAAGAATAAAGCTCCAACAAAATAAAGAAAATATTATAGTAATATCTTCATCTACTTAACTTTTGAAACACCTAAATTAGAAAAACTAAATTCTAGAAAAGCTTATGGAACCCCCAAAAGCACTCGGAATAGTTCGGTAAGAGTTCCAGAATAGACTTTTCCACTGTCAAGAAGCTGATAAAGCACATTTTGCATCTCTACTTAAATAAATTTCTAATTTACTCAAAGCAAGGGGCTCCTGCCTGATTTTAAGAAAACACCCTATACATTCAAAGCTATTTATTTTACCAAAATCCTTTCCATATAATTTTTTTTTGGGAAAATCTCAATAATATAAACTAATGCACATTGTAAAATGTGTGATAGTATGCTTTAGATAGTATAAGATGATAACCTTATCGGATAGTGACAGCGAATGAACACTAAACAGATTCAAAATCAATTACAAACCAAAACTAAACCAAATCCACTAATTTCCCTGAATTCACACAACATTAAGCTTGATATTACCATTTCATGTGAAACTGGCTTTCTTAAAAAATAAAAGTTTGCAAGCTCAATTATGCATGCTAATCAATCTGATGCATAACTACGGTGGAGTATTATTCTTGAAGTTTGTACATTGTGTTGAATGATGTTAAAGCTTAAGATACTTAATATTTTATTACAATCCACAAAAAAGTTTGTGGACGCACACCACAGCCAATGGCAATAGACTTTCTAAGACATTCAGAAACCACCAGATCTAAGGAACAATTGATCTTACCTTAGTTTCACCTACTTTTATTGGCTATATCAATTGGCATCCAATACTCGATATCCTAGGATTTGATTCCTCTCCCATGCATATTAGCATTGAAATTAACTACATTCCAAATTGTATAAGACACCGTTCACAGAATGGGTCGAGTCATCGGCTGATTCAGAAAATTCACTGGTGTAAGTGAATGAAGATTTTTCAAATGAAGATCACAAACTTCAAAATACTTATAGAATCTAAACACAGGACAGCCTATAAGTTCTATGAAGACGCGCGATGAGATAACTTACATTAGGGGTAAAATGTAAGTTCTCTCGTCCAATAAAGCAGACTAATGAGTGCTCTCAACTTGTAACTGACGAAAAAGATGCTTTACAAAACTACAAAAAAAAATATCAAATTTAGACAATTATTTAAAATCCAAACGTATTCAAGCAAAAACTAAACTTATCTTTAAACGAAACTTCATAAATAAATAATTTAAATAAAAATACGTGTTTCTCTAAGATATTGGTGATTATTGGCAAGATTTCAAATAAAAATAAATCAGCTAAGAAATTCCCTTTATATTCTAAGCTTATCCAGAAGCTTCTAGATATTTTTACTTCTAGTTATGTTCCCTATGAGTGTGCCCAACAGATTGCATAACACGGTGCTATTACATCACTCCATAGTACAAGAATATAAATATCTGGGTATCATACTTGATACAAAAACTGCTGCGGTAGAGACATATACTTTATACAAAAAGTAAATGTAAGTAAGGTGTTAAATATGTAGTAACATAACTAGGTATTTTTTGTTTTTCTTTATATACTACATATATTGATTGTCTAGTAAAAATAATGGCTCTCATCGTTATTAAAAATCTACAAATACTATTGGAATTTGGAAATCCTCAATTACTGCATTTATAAAACGTAATCATTTTGTAATTCTCATAATATAAATTAAATAAGATTTTGATATTACTAATTGTTATATTTTTTACAAAACTATGTTCCAAGAATACAAACTTGGGTTTTAAATGCTTTTACGGCTATTTCTACATACAAGTAGAAACAATGGAATATAAAAATCTTTTCAGTTATAATTTTTACTACAGTTATTTTATTGATTTTTTTATGAAACACATAAAATTTTTCAATTAGTATATATTGTTGCATCACTAGGATGTTGGTTACACTGTATATGAAATAAAAGAATTGCAAATAAATTCATTTAACATCAATAACAAAGAAAAAATAATCATCTCTAAAGGTTTATTCAAAAAATTAATAATATAGTAAGCTTCTGATAAAATCGTTCCTATATTCTTTAACAGTCCTATAAGCAATATAATAAAAAAATGTTTTTGTGTATACAACTTTCAATTACTAATCAGTAATTGGTTACTGTAAAATCTGTAAAAAAACTGAATGTGTAAGATATATGAATCTGGATGCTTGTTCAATAAAGTCTTGCCTTCCTACAGATTTTATAAAAAAAAATTCATTCAAGATGTAGCCTCCTACTGAATTTTCCATTAGCTGGAATGTTAAGTATGAATTGTTTTAAAATAATGTTCTTCAGTTAAAAATAATAATCTACGTAAGTCTATTAATTAATAATAAATTAATATTGACAGAAATTAATACGGATAAAACATAATTTTCTTCATTGTTTAAACATTACGATAAGGTATTTTTCTTGCGTCATTTTCTTGTATATAAATCAATATACAAACTTACAAATAATTCTTTCTTCTAAGCTTTATAAGCTATACTAACATAAGCCGGAGTATGACTTTTGGACGCAGCGTTTGAGCGCCAGGACTTTTAAGCGACCGGAGTTTTGGTGCCGAGATCATTTGATGTAAGAACATTGACGTACTTTCTATAATTATCCCTTATACAAGGTCAAATACATTGTAAACATAAGTTTGTGATAAACAGATAAGAGATAATACAGAAGAAAAAGGTCAGCAACAAGCAATTTATATAGTTACAAATTTAAAATTGTAAAGTGCTGGTGAGTATAGCATCCTGAAATCTAGAATTGCAGATTATCACTTAAAAAATTGCTCATATAATCTAGAGGTTTAACATCAGTTGTGATTGATGTTTGTCATTAGTATATTTTGACATGTCATAAGTAAAATTTCCCATTGTGTCAAACTGTTAACTAACACAAAATCACATTCAGATGTTTCAAGCATAGGGCCCAGCATTGAAAGTTCTCCAAAATAATATTAATAAAACAAAATACTGCATTTAGCTAAACCATCGCATATAAATTTAACTTACATTATTACATAAAAATAGTTTCCAACGTGTGGAGCATTCATTACGCTACATGTAAAATTAGAAAATTAGTAACAAGCGGGCCGCCATTCAGCCCACAAAACCGTTACTGTGCAGGATAATTTATACCTTTTGCTGATCACTTAATCAGTAAACATCTATTTACTGCAAACTGGCTTGATTATTTTTTTGTTTTACCCTGGATTAGAATTGCCTGTAATTTGCGATAGAGCTTCCAGAGGCTCCTAAGCGCTTTCAAAGCTAGTCCGACAGTGTACACCAAAAATTTTGTGTTAAATTAGACTTCGACCTCATTACAAAAAATGCCAAATTAATTTCTTTTACAGGTGACCGAAAGGACAAAAATACAATCATGTTTATTCCGTACTGACCAGTGTCAGACTGGCAATATTAAGGTCCACCGGGCAATGGTTCAGGGGAGGTTTGCTTTGTTCTGATAATCGGAATAATAATCGCTACCTAGCCAGCACACTGAGGTTATAATAACGTTATTTTTAAGTCATTATTGGTCGACGACGTCATATGATGATAAAATGATCATATGATCTAATAAATGATGTCCATAAGGCGTCATATAATGGGACGTACGTAGACGTCTTCAAAACGACGTCTTTTGGACGTACAATACAATACGTACAAGTTTTATTAAAAGGATATTATTTTAGCAGGGACCAAGGAAGACTGATCATATTAAGCAGGTGGTAACAATATAGAAATGTTTTGACTGTAGTATATAATAAATGTTATTTCCATTATTCAACTATTTATTTATAATTCTTGTCTTAGTCCTAGTATAGGACGTTTTAATGACGTCTTATATTGACGTCTTTGGGCTGTGACATAATGATGTCAGTTTTCCAACAATCTGACGTCGTTACTGCCGAAAAAACGGCGACATTATGACGTCAGTGTGCTGGCTGGGTAGTGCTAATGTTACACTTAATTTGTAGTTAAAGCGTAAGCACAACAAAAAAGTAACGCTATTTTTTGTAAAATATCCTAAACAAATACCGTAACATTATGAAGTACGCCAGCTTCAAGTAGCTGAATTTAAGAGAGAACGCTAATTTCAAGTCATTTTATTAGCTCCTACAAGCTCCACAGTATAGATAATTTTGAGGTTATAAGTTATGGTATACTTTAATGTAACGTCCTAATGAAATATACACATTAAGTTCTAACGTTACATTTAATTTGTAGTTAAAGCGTATGCACAACAAGAAAAAATAACGCTATTTTTTTATAATAGTCCTAAACTAAGAAATATACGCGTTAACAAAAAAGTTACCGTTCCGATATTTGATATATCGCATGGTGTCATATGATTTTAACGTCAACGTATCTGTTAGCGTTGACATTGCGATAAGGAACTTCCTAATACAGGGTGTTCCGGATAAATATGCAATGCTTTAAGGGGGTGAAAGGTGACCATATACAGACCCCAAAACTCATAAAATAAAATAAAAAATAAAAAAAAATTTCGGATTTTTCCGTATTTTTTACAAGTCACGAGTCGACTTTGGATTGTTTGCAAGATTCTGACCCTGAATTACTGATAAAGCAAACAATGATCTCACATATGCAGTACTAAATTAATAACTGACCTGCGCTACGTACGTATCAATTTACAGAAACAACAGAATTGAATTTCAACAGCGGTTGTCGAGTGACTCACTACCTTGATGACTTGATCATTTATTAAGGTCGGTAAATAAAATGTAACATACGTTCGTTGACCTAATTGTGATGGAAACATTGCCTGCTTTACGAATGTCATTTTAACAAAAGGAGTAAAACTTAAATGTAGGACATACGCGGTCTTCCCCGACAACGTCGGCGAAGACGTCGTCGACGACGTCGGGGACAAGGTCGAAATAATGAGGTAATGTTTACATTTACTGTAATTTAATGCATAAACAACTTCTACTTCCAAGCTGGACTGTTATAATAAAATTATGAATATCCTATTTCTTTAATGCATCAAACTGAAAGAAAGCATTTTTGAGCATAATAAAATGCGTACTGAATCTCTTTATTTAAAGTATTTCGAAATAGCTTATGCAACTAACAAAACTTTTCATAAGCGGAATAATATTGATATTCATCGGTAGAATTACAAATCAACTCTTTATTAGGAAACGAAAACTCTTGTTTTTTGTTTATTTCATTCTTAATTTAGTTTAAAAATGGATATAATTAACGCAGGATTTAGGATTCTGAGTTCTGGTGCGCAAACAATGTACAATAATTTCCTATAAAGAACTTTCCGTAAAAAAACACTGGGGTAAAAATCTGCTGATTTTGGTATAGGAGAGGTCAATGGACAAATTATTAGGTATCAAATATCATTTTGTTCGTGTTGTTCATCAAGAATGTGCTGATTCTAGTAAAATAAATATTTTGTTGCATTTGTAGAGACCGTTTAATAAATTCAACCGAATTTAATGTAAACTGATTCTTAATTTTACAAATCATGTTTACAATATGGGTCATAACGTGATAACCTTGGAAGGTAAACGGACGTATTTAATAGATGTGACAAAACATTTATTTTACCGGAATCAGCATTATGATTCATGTGAATAAAATGTAGCAAATGCTTTTACTACTATTAATAAAAGACGACAGATATGATAAAAATCAGCAGATTTTTACCATTGTTCTTTGGTAAGTGATAATCTTCCTTTTGGTTTCGGAAAATTGTACATCGTTTGCACACTGGAACTCGGAATCCTAAATCCTGCGTTAATTAATTATATCCATTTTTGAACTAAATTAAAAGGGTATTACTACGTAATCGAAACTCAAGTTCACGACTACCTTAACACAAAGAAAGTTGACAACAAACTGCATACTGCAAATTACAAGCTTCAAAGATTCATTAACAGTTATTTACAGATGGTCATGACTTGTTTATTATTTATCTAAAACATTTTAAAAGCACGTCCTAATGTTTTGTGTTGCTGACAATTCATTTATCCGGTTTGGGTTTATTATGATTATTTTTTGATGACTTTTAAAAGTATGTACTATTTAATAGGCATAATTTTCATACAAATTTATCTACTGCTTTGCAGTGGCGTGCCTATTATTTTTATAAGGGGGGTTGTCATTTGAAAGGGGCATTTCAGGAAATTGTTAGTAAGATGTTACTCTACACATGTTTCTCTATTGCCCATTAATGGGAAAGGCATCTTGTCCAAAACACCCTGTATAATTAAAAGAACAAAAATACGTAAAATATAAAACAATATTTTAATAAATTTAACGTATAGGTTAAGTTACATACTACTACATCTAAACCATAAATACAAGGAATGAGTCATCACAAATCATCTAGGCGACAGCGGGGGACTCCCAATACTTTATTGCATTCTATCTCTCTCTCTCTCTCTCTCTCTCTCTCTCTCTCTCTCTTTCTCTCTCTCTCTCTCTCTCTCTCTCTCTTTCTCTCTATATTGTTTACTTTTTTCTTTTTATATATTCGTTATACAATAAAGAGAGATGGAATACAATAGTGCGTTGAAAGCATCCCGCTGTCGCCCAGGGGATTTGTGATGACTCATTCCTTGTATTTATGGTTTAGGTATTGATAGATAAATCAACATATTTCGTGTTCCTATAACCCAAATATTCAAAAACTTAACAATTCTAGAAAATGGATGAATTTAATGATAATGCTTTACTCCGTGGACTAAAGAGATATTATAAATTCATTTAACTTAATTTATAATGTTCTTAAAAAGTTCGAATTTTATTAAAACGTTGCTTCATATAAGAGTTGTAGTGTACTTGTCTTACACTTCTGATGTGATCTAAATTTTGAAGAACAATTTAGTGGTTGCAGATAAAAATGAAAAATAATTACAGTGTATCGTAAGGGTTTCACGTAGCCAGCAGCAACCATACGTCCCTAAAGACATGTACTGGTCAAGACGCAAGCATTCTGAACGTACCCTTATATATAATTCCAAGCAAGGTTTTTCCCGATTTTATTGATTGAAATTGGTCACTGAGTTATATAGAAGATATTTACTAGGTATCCTAAAACAGACCTTTTTAGCTTTGATGTTTAATTAGAAATATTAACGTAAACAGTTGCAGTAAGTATTTAAATATTAGTGTTGAAATGAAAAAGAACTTCGATGTGCGTTTTTATGATATGTATTAAAGCATAATCCTACTTTGTGAGTAGAAAAGTTTGCGAAACGATGCATAGCAGAGAAGAGTGATCCTGCGAACAGAATAAAATGCTATAATACGAGCCTAGTCGCAGATGAATTGGACCATTACGAATTTATTAATTAAATTTTATTTTATTTTAATTAATTTTAATAAAAAAGCAGACGATACTTAAGAGTGGTCAGTACCTCCACAAGAAAATTATAAATATTCAAGAAAATACATTACAATAGTAATGTTAATCATTTCACCACTGAATGCAGTTTTCACCAAGTAAACCAAAGTAAGTAAGTGAAGTCACCAAAATAAACCGGTGGTTAAGAGCGCGAACGAACTGAGTTTGTATCTTAACTTTATTTGCTTTGTTTCAGTAATACAGTGCACGGACCCAGGATTTTCATAACTGACCTTTTTACTTTAGTCCTTTCTAATTTTCCTTTACCTTACGCGTCTTGTTTGGTAATAAAGAGTTGGTAAAGGTATTAAAACCCTAGGTATAATGTTAGTACGATCTTTGAAATTAAAACTTATCAGAATTCCTTGAGAATTGGCTAATTTCTAGTAGAGTTTGCGAACCGCTGATCTGGGTTGTTGGTGTCAACTATATCACAACGCGTGGAAAGTGATGACGAAACATGAAAGCCGAAGCCTTTTTTGTTTTTCGATTACAGTCTCATAAACTAGTATCGTATGTATCGTTCAGTGAGAATAAATCATTTTGAACTACTCGTGGGGTCACAGTCTATTGAAAAAGGCATCAAAATCTGTTTAAAACATTCTTTCAAAATCCATTCTTCCAAAACGTTGGCAAATGAAATGAAATTGTGGCAAAATGACAATCAAACTTGCCTAAATATACGACTAATAAAGCCAAGGTATTTGCCTGTCACGATCTGGCGGCGACAGTGGCGTAACTATAGATTTTTGGCCAATGCAAAATAATTATTAGCATTGTTTGATTCTTACCTATTATTTACAGTTGAAATATTGAATAGCTTGGAATCTTGAGATTTCGAGTGGGATCGTAAATATCCTAACCTTTTTCTTCCACAATAATAATGTTGAATTATTTAATTTTTCCAGACGATATAGACACGGCACGCCACGATTTTTTTGTTTCTCCTATTTATAGGTCTTGCAATTATTCAATTTCAAAATATCAAAATATTTACTGAACAAATGAAAATAATTAACTAAACAAACGCTGTTTAGTTTCATTCTAATATTTAATAAATAATAATTTCAGCAAATGATAAACCAGAAAAGAAATTGTATAAAACTTTTTTTCATATGACTAACAAATGGAATTTAATCTACCTATTGCAATTTTAAATAAGAGACAAATATGTTTAGTGGGTGACATAATTAATTCAATAAATAATTGTTATAAATGATGTCGTTAAAATATTAAATGTAAGCAGCCGAAGAGCGTGGTGGAATCATTCCGAAAATCTCGACTATATGGGAACTATAATCTAACAAGTCCTGAAAAAATTGCTTTTTTATGTTTTCATAACACGTATGTATGCATGATATACAGACCCTCAATATTTACAACTCGTTTATAAAAAAAAAGAATTGTTGGTTTTATTAAAATGTAGAGATATTAGACTGATAACTAAATTTGCATGAAAGCTGCCAGCGAATTGCAAGTGATAGAATTTAAAATGAACAAACAATCTGAATAGCTAATCGTATTCAAGATGTAACTATGATTTTTTTGTGTATGTTTTCCATGACAGTATAGTTTCATATTATATACTGTCATGGCGAGAAGAGTCACAACTTTCTGCAATACTTCTGAAACCCTTACTTGCTGTTTTTTGCTGAAATGATACTGCCCTACTTTAATACATTACTATTTCTTCAGACACACGACCATTATATGTGTATTGATCTGTTCTAATTCCATTGACGTCCAATGACATACTTCATAGTCTTTAACTACAGGTATATTCCCTGTATTATGGAAAACTAGTTTCGTTATCCCTATATTTAAATCAGGAGATCGAATGGATATTAAGAATTATAGACCCATTTCCAAAATTTCTGTTATCTCCAAAATTCTGGAAGCAATCGTTACCGATTAAATTTTACCCAACCTCAGGCACGTTTTTGTAAATGAACAACATGGGTTTATCAAAGGCCGTTCTACAATCACCAATCTTTTATCCTACCAGCATCGAATTTTAAATGCTTTTGAACAAAAGTTGCAAGTAGATGCGATATATACTGATATGTCTAAGGCCTTTGATAAAGTTAATCACGAGTTGCTATTAATAAAATTGTCTGCTATTGGATTTAATAAAATTCTACTAAAGTGGCTGTCTAACTTTCTTTGCAATCGCACTCAAATAGTCAACGTAAAAAACCATTTTTCTTCTGAAATATCTGTAACTTCAGGAGTACCACAGGGTAGCCATCTATCTCCCTTACTATTTAACTGCTTTATCAATGATGTTAACCTCTGTTTTCATTATAGTGATTTTTTGTTATACGCAGATGATCTGAAAATATTTCACACAGTGAGATCATTAAATGACTGCCTCAAAATTCAAAATGATCTAGACAGATTCGACGAATGGTGCAAGCAAAACTCAATGACCCTTAATATAGACAAATGTAAAAATATTTCATTTAATCGAAGTCTACATTCTATTGATTTCAATTACAAACTTGCTAATGCTTCGATTTTAAAAATTAATATAATATCAGACCTAGGGGTTTTAATAGATAACAAGTTAAATTTTGACAAACACATTAACAATATAAAAACAAAAGCTCTGCAGAAGTTGGGTTTTATAATCGGAAATACAAAAGATTTTTCGTTTTTAAGTTCCATTAAATGTCTTTATTGTGCACTATTTCGATCTTCATTGGAGTACTGTGCATCTGTATGGTCTCCTTATAGTCAAATTCATATTTTATAAGTTGGAGAAGATCCAAAATAAATTTATGAAATATTCAGCATTCAAACTGAATATAACATACATATGCGGTTTCTACTACATCTAAATGCCTTAGAACAGCGCAGAGTATGCTTTGACTTATGTTTTTTATTCAAATTAATCAACGGTTTCATTGATTGTGAGTATCTTTTATCATGTATCACCTTTTTGGTACCACCAAGAGATACCAGATCACAGCAGCTGTTTCATGTTAGCATATTCACTAATAACTATACTTATTTCTCACCAATACCACGCATGCTGAGATCTGGTAATGCTTGTAAGATAGATATTTTTAATGTATCATTTAATAATTTTAAAAATAACGTGTTAAAATAACATACTATGATATTATACTGTTACTTTTTTCTTTGTAAATGGATTTTCCGTCAATAAACTTTATTATTATTATTATTATTATTATTATTTTTTTTTTTTAAATCACACTATTATAGTGGCAAGATTACTCTCAATTAACCGGATTACTCAAGGTTCTGAGAGTGTTACCTCTGTAGAGTTCTACGTATTATCGATGTTGTTGCTAGGATAACTGCTTTTTGCATCCAGTTGATGGCATTTACTGGAATTTGGAGTTCTTTAATATGCGTCAGAGTTCGCCTATGGACTATTCCATTAGCTGATATTATTAACGGCTTTATTTCGATTTTCTGCAGTCTCCAGATCTCGCGTATCTCTTCTGAGAGTTGTTGATACTTCTCCTGCTTTTCTCGATACGCACGTCCAATGTTTTCGTCAAGCGGTACTGAGAAGTCTATAATCACGCATGACTTACTTTCTTTATTGATTATTATCAGGTCCGGTCTATTATGTTGCACCGGCCTGTCTGTAGCAATGGGCGTGTCCCAGTAGATTTTCGTCGAGACATTTTCTAGAATGGGTTTTGGTTGATATTTATAGGGTGGGACGTACTCATTTATTATACCAGTTTTTTGTGCTAGTAGCTGGTGAATGACCTTGCCCATATCATTGTGTCTAGTTAGATAAGCCGTACCAGCTAGGTAAGTACAAGCTGATATCAAGTGTTGTACCGACTCTTCTTCTTTGTTGCAGAGCCTACATTTAGTATTTTCTACTTGCATCTTAGTGATATGTTTTTGATAGTACCTTGTCGGGACCACCTGCTCTTGGATGGCAATCAGAGCTCCTTCTGTTTCGGGAAACAAGTATCCTGAGGTAAGGTAAGTATTGGTGGATTTTGTATCAACCTCAGCTTGGTTAATGCTGTTGTAAAATCGCCCATGCATGGGCTTAGTTTGCCATTGGTTCTTCCACTTCACGACATAATTTTCTCTTTCAGGTTCAGCCGCCGATAAGTTTAGTGCTGAAAAGTGGTTGTCGGCATTTACAAGATGTTGGTGTAAAGGAAAGTTACTTTCATTAAAGTATTTTCTTAAGGATTCTGTCTCCCTCTGATGACTTGCTTCTAGATTAGTAACTCCGCGTCCTCCTTCTGCTCTGGCTAGGTATAACCTCTCGATAGCAGAGTTAGGGTGCAGCATGCGGTGTTTAGTCAGAGAGGTTCTCAGTTTTCTGTCAAGAGCCCGGATCTCCGTTTTCGACCAAGGCAATACACCGAATGTGTATGTGATAACTGGAGCAGCCCACGTATTTAGAGCAGTGATGACATTTTTGGAATTAAGGTATGTATTTAGCACAATTTCTGTTCTTCTAAGATATTCGTTAATACTTCTATCCTTGCTCTCCCTAGCGTTAATCTTGAGGCCCTGCGTAAAGCCTAGATATTTGTAAGACTGGTATGGCATCAACGTAGTAACTTCTGTTGTATCCATAAGTGTAACGTTTTCTGACTCAATTATTTTCCCTCTTTCCGTGTGTAAGACAGCACACTTATCCATTCCAAGTTGCATTCTAATATCAGTTGTAAATGCTTTTATTAGTTCTAAAGAGCTTCGAAGTTGTTCCGGGTTCTTTGCATAAACCTTTAGGTCATCCATATAAAAGAGGTGAGATATCTTTGCCTGGTTGTTTATGGCATACGCATTTTCGCTACGGTTCAGCATTCCGCTTAAGGGATTAAGTGCCATGCAAAACCATATGGGGCTTAAGCTGTCCCCTTGAAATATACCTCTTCTAATGGGAATTTCATCTGTGCTAAAGTTTTTTAATTTGAGCATAGTTCTCCAACTGGCCATTAGTTCTTCTAGTAAGGTTACTATAGTAGGATGTATCTTATAGATGCGAAGGATCTGTGTTAGCCATGAATGAGGTACCGTGTCATATGCTTTCCGGTAGTCTATCCAGGCTACCGAAAGCCTCCTCTTTTTTGTTTTAGCCTGGCCGGTGGTAATAGAATCTATTACTAGTAATTCTTTGCATCCACGTGTGTTTCTCTTACACCCATTCTGCTCCCACGCTAAAACATTTGAACTTAGCAGGTGGTTTGTTATTTTATGACAAATAATGGATGTTAGTATTTTATATATTACTGGCAGGCAGGTTATGGGCCTGTAGTTTTTCGGCTGACTTGAGTCTCCTTCTTTCGGTATCATGTGAGTAATACCCAGTGTAAAATAACTTGGTATAGTCGCTGGGTTGTTAATTACTTCTTGTAGCTGGTTTACTAATACTCGATGGGTGACTGTAAACGATTTCCACCAGTAGTTATAAATACCGTCCACTCCAGGCGCTGCCCAGTTTTTTAACTTGGTCGTGGCTCTGGTGATATCTTCTTCTGCGATGCGTACTTCCTCCATGGGTTGTAGACGTTGTTGTGTTGTTTCTTCCTCTATCCAGTATGCATTTTTATTATGTTCCGTTGGGTTGGACCATATGTTTGACCAAAACCGTGTCAGATCTTCTTTAGTAGGTGTTTCTTGTATTAGTTGGTTTTGATCTTCTAGGTGTCTATAGAATATTTTTGGCGTTTGATTGAACTGTTTATTTTGTTGGTACCTTTTAGTTCTTTTATGATACCTTCTGATTCTTTTACCTAACGCTGCAATTTTTTGCTTTAAATTGTCTAAATGGACCAGTAGTTTTTGACGGAACTCTGGATCATTGGCCTTGATTTTTGCCTTTCTGGCCAGCGTTTTGGCTTTTCTGCTGACTTTCAGGCTAGGATTTTGATTATAAAGGTAAGTATGTATTATTCCTATGCCTTTCCTAATATATTTGATTTTGTTTTCTAGTCTGACCTCCCATGGTGGTTTCTGATTTTCAGCTTTTAGTTCGTTAGTGCTAGTACCTCGTTTTCTTCGAGAGTATTTTATGGTAATTACACTAGCTGCGCAGTACACTATATGAGCTGTGTTCGTAAGGTCTTCGCTGTCGGCAATTATTTGTTCCAAACATTTGTTCATTTTTGCCACTGCGGCTTTAATGGCTCTATTAAGCAGTAGCCTTGGAATTCTGGGTCTTTTTTCAAGTGGTATACCCTTATATTTAAAATCTTCCTCTTGCAGTAGTTCCAAGAGTTGCCGTTCTTCTTCATCTCTGACATCATTGTTGATTTCTTCTGGGGCTGCTAAGTTTGCTTGCATATTATTCTCTCCTACTTCAGCTACTGGAGATAATGATCTTCTAGGGAAGTGTCTTGTGAACCGTCTTTTTATAGTATGTAGTTCAGCTTCAGAGAGTGCTTTCCTATTGATAATCGACCTAACCTGGTCAGAAAGTCTTTGTCCTGAGAGTTCTAATTCAGGGTGTCTCTCTCTCCATAGTTCCTCTAATTTTGCTCGATATCCTGATATATCCGTTTCTGCATTGGTAACTTCGTAGTATGCGCTAATGATTTGTATATTTAGCTCTCTTGTCCATCGCATACGTCGTGCCTGTTGTTGGGTTTGAGCGGGGCTTCTTGTTGGAGAGCCCAAGCTGTTTCCCGTATCATCTGAGGCAATTGACCTTGGGGTTCCGTTTCGCTGAGAGGCGCCCCTTGCCTCGTCACTCTCAGCTAGAGGTTGCGAACCAGCACCAAAAGGACCAACCCCTGGGGTATCCCTCCCCCTTCTGGTTTCATATCTTCTATAAGCACTGCCAACAATAATAATACAACACATTGGGGGTTGTTAGCCCATCAATGGTTAAATAAATAAGGTGTGGGGTCTCCACGCCCTTAATTCTTCCTCCCTATTATTTTTATTTCCCGGGAGAGTACAGGATAGATTCTCACCTAGGTTATTGAGAATAATATCGACTAAGGTCGCTGGCTGTACCGTCTACCATGTCTACCAGTGAGTCTTACGGTAGCAGGTCTAGTGACCTGGCCAGACATTATTATTATTATTATTATTATTATTATTATTTTGTTTTTCTTTTTTTCATTCTCGACTTGTAGTCGGTATTGTATGCAACATGAGGGAGCATTCACTCCGTCCAAGCAGCATTATTGTGATAGGAATTTTCTAACAATGTGGCAGGTTTGTAGGATAACTGCCTTTTGAATTAATATAAAGAGCCCGTTGGGAAGTCCAAGTTTTTCTATATTGGGTTTTAGTTGTTTTGTACAAACTCCATCTACAGATATAACTACTGGAACAACTTCGATCTCTTTCAATTTCCATATTCGCTTTAATTCAATCGCTAGGTTCTGGTATTTGGCAGCTTTTTCCTGTTGGATCTTTAACAGGTTATGAGTGAGGGGAACGCCGATTTCTATTATTGAAGCCCGTTTTCTAGTTTTGTCTATAAATACAATATCTGGGCGATTGTAGTCCACAGTCTTGTCTGTTATTATTGGGCTATCCCAATATAATACTGCGTCATTCGATTCTAGAACCGGATTAGGCGAATACTTGTAGTATGGGTCTGGGTTATTAATTAAATTGTGTTTTAAAGCCAATTGCAGATGAAGGATTTTAGCGACCTGGTTGTGGCGACTCAGGTAAGCGTTATCCGCAAGAGCTGAGCAGCTTCCTGTAACATGTTCTATCGTTTCTCCAGGCAGGCCGCATTTTCGACATCGATCCACCACATTCGCTTTTAAAATATTCTTCTCATAATTTTTAGTCCGAATGACTTTATCTTGAATCGAAGTAATGAAGCCTTCAGTTGCAGAATATAAATATCCTCTTTTTAAAAAAGATATAGAAGCGGCTTTATCAATATTATCTACAGATATCTGAGCAGGATACCTACCATGAAGTATTTTGTCTTTCCAAGCCCTTACTTTATCCGCATTAGTGTGTGTTTGTGCAGTTGGTTCTTGATTATTGAGATTAAGTGCTGAGAGTGAGTTGTCTGCAGCTACTATTGTTTGGATATTAGGATTAGTGTGGTTTTGGAAGTACATCCGCATCCTAAGTACTTGTGTTTTGCAAAGCTGCAAGATGTTTACTAATCCACGTCCACCTTCTGAGCGGGGTAGGTATAGGCGTTCTATAGATGATCTCGGGTGATGATAGTTAAACTTTGTAAGGAGTCTACGTGTTAATCTGTCTAGTTCGTCTAGATCAGTGTCACTCCACTTAAGTATCCCAAATGTGTAGGTTAGTACAGGGATCGCCCACGCGTTAATAGCTTTGATTAGATTTTTGGAGTTGAGTTTAGTGTTCATCAACTTTGTAAGTCTAATTTTATACTTATTTATAAATTCCTTTTTAACAGTAGTATGGCAGATATCCCTACTTTGTTGTATACCAAGATATTTGTAGGTATCCTCTACGGGGAGGGTTTCTATGACCGCGATAGGTTCAATACTTGGTGATAGTTTCCCTTTGGTTAGATGGACAGTGGCACATTTGTCTAAACCAAAACGCATTCTAATGTCGTCGCTAAAGATTTTGGTGGTGTTAATTAAGGATGTGAGTTGCTGTTTTGACTCCGCGTATAGTTTCAAGTCATCCATATACAGGAGGTGGTTATATCTCTTATTGTCTTTGAGTTGCATTCGATAGCCCGCATTAGATGTATTTAGTAGATGTGACAAAGGGTTAAGTGCAAGACAAAACCACACGGGACTAAGAGAGTCACCCTGGAAAATGCCTTTTCGAATGTGGACGATACCCAAGCTGTTAGAATTAATTGTTAACGTTGTTTTCCAAGAATTCATTAGATGATATAGGAGTTGAATGACATTAGTGTTAACTTTATAGATTTCTAGTACTTTTACTAGCCAGTTATGCGGCACAGAGTCAAAAGCTTTAGCGTAATCTATGAAACAGGTATGTAGATTACGCTTCTTTCTATGTGCATGTTTCATAATTATTGCGTCTATTGTTAGCTGTTCTTTACAACCTAAAGCATTGCGTATGCATCCTTTTTGCTCAAATTCAAATATGTTGTTATTTTCGCAGTGCGTGTAAATTTTGTTGTTTAGCAAAGAGGTTAACAGTTTATAGAACACAGAGAGGCACGTAATTGGTCTGTAATTCTTAGGGTTAGTTGGATCACCTTTTTTAAAAATTAGGTACGTTATTCCAGTTGTAATAAATTGAGGTAATGACTCAGGGTCATTAATAGCTTTGGAGAATGTACGAGCTAGGGGTGCGTGGATAGTTGGGAGTTGTTTTAACCAAAAATTCTGTATTCTGTCAGGTCCTGCAGCCTTCCAGCTTTTAGTTTTTCTTATAGCATTTTTTACATCGTCAACTGAAAACGTTACTGCAGCCATGTTAGGTATATCTCTACTGTTGTTACTAATATCCGCGATCCAGGGTGCGTTCAGGTCTGCATTTCCTGAGTGTGACCATATGGATTCCCAGAATCCTACACTTTCTTGGGACTTTATCGTGACCTTAGAATCGTCGCTTGAATTATTATTCAGCGAGCTGTAAAATCTCTTTTTGTTTCTTTCGAAGGCAGAGTTCTGTTTTTTTCTTTTGGATATTTCATTATATCTTTTAAGTCTGGCTCCTTTGGCCTTAGCCTTTTGGCGTAGTTCATCTCGGTAGTTATTTAACATTAAGTTGGTATCAGGGCAATTAGGTTCAATATTCATTGCTCCCTTTATTATTTCGATTTTTCGACAGATCTTAGCTGTTCTGGTGCCTTTCAGGTATTCTGCAATTACGTCGCTTTTTGCACGAAGCTGATCAATTTCTGTCTTGATACGAGTTTTCCAGGGTTCCTCTATTGGCAGTGTCTTTGTTTCCCGTTTTCTATTATCGATTGACAGTAGTTTTTGTCCGTTCTTTTCTAAGATGGTTGCAGCTGCAGCATATGTGACAAGATGAATGTCTTCAAAGTTGGGATTATTCATAAGATATTTTTCCAAGTAAGTATTTGTCTGTTGTAACAAATTATTAGTTCCTCTCTTATATTCGAGTTTCGGTAGTTTTGGTCTGTTTGTAGGATCTGAATCCTTATAATAACCGATTGATCTGAGCAGTGCATTTTGTAGTTCGTCATTTTGTGATGGCTGACTTATGTCGAGGGTATTTGATGTGCCATTATGATGTGTTTGTTGCGTACTACAGCATGTAATTTCTACGGCGTCGGTTTCTTGGGACAAAGTCCTTCCTACCTCCCGGCGGATATTCCCTAATTCTGTCTGTGTAAGGTAACTCTTTCTTACTATGACGTTTTTCCTGTCCGCAATGTGCTGTTCGGACACTCTCATATCTGGATGTAATTTTAGAAATTCTGTGTGGAGTTTATATCGCCAACCCGGCAGTGGGTCATCTCTGCATTCGTTGATATAGTAAAAAGCACGCATTACTGAAATATTTAAATCTTTAGTCCATTTAATGCGCTGGGTACGTGATCTTTCAGTCGCAGCGTTTTGATTGCCAAGACGCGAACGGCTGGGTAAAATTCGATTGGTTTGCTGGCCCACCGGACGTATAATGGTATCTCTTCTATCACTATCACTTATTCGTAACCGTGTCAAATTGTCTCCCCCGCCCCCAGATTCTATGGGGCTGACCGCCGGAACGGTACAGGATTCTGAAGCATTGCCTCTACCTGCCTGGGGTATTACTTCCGTTTCTTTTACACTAGACATCATAACTATATTTGGGTCGTTAACATTTTGGTTTGAACCAACCGGAGGCTGCTTGGTAACCCTGCCCCATCTAAGGGGCGCTCGGGACTCGGGGCTATTATTAATACTTTTTATTTTAGGAGATTCTTCCAAGAGATTAACTCTAGGGGTATATTTTCTTCCTAAAACAGAATTTATATTATTTTTACATATTGAGGTATTTGATGTAGTGGCCTCGTTATTCTCTTGAGTCCCTATGCGAAAAGGTACATATAATCGGTCTCTTAGTTGGTTCTGACGGGGAAATCTTCTCAAATATTTTTGATCTTCATCATCGGTGGATGATGACATTGACATATTGATTTCGGGCGTGGTATTTTTAGTTGGGTTATGATATGTTATAGTTTTTCCTTTTTTGGGATTTAATTTAGAGTTCCCCTTTACTTTTTTTGTCCCTGACATTCTGATGTGTTTCTCTCTTGGTTTCTCTCTATCAGTCTTTTCACCAACTGCACAATTTTTATATTTATGTAATAAACAGGAAAAACTATGTCAAGTCAAGAAAGAGTGATAGAAATTAATTTACGAAAACCCCAAAACCCCTTCCAAACACAAAACAGTTCACAAATATAGAATTTTTCAAATTATCAAGTAAATTTGAAAGTGAGGGAAATGTCAAATTTGAAATGTCAAAGTACAGCTCACAAAAACTATAAAATATCCGTTAAATTGAACTTCTAGTGTAATTTAACAGTAACAGTTATTCTATGACACTTATATCACCATACTATCTGTTTTTTATAATTAAATTATAAGTAGAACTCGTAAATCTCAGTTTAAACCGGAGTATAAAATAATCGGAGCCACCCTGCGTAGCTAAACGATTATTATTATTATTATTATTTTTTTTTTTTTTGTTTTATTATTATTATTATTATTATTATTATTATTATTATTATTATTATTATTATTATTATTATTATTATTATTATTATTATTATTCATTGCACGGACAAATCTGATTATTAACTGTGTCTTTATCGTACAATCAAGAGTATGAAAATCGATACTTTTACTTTTGACGACCGAAGTACTAAAATAGTTATTTGTGATACAAGGACGAAAACTACAATTTTTCGGACGAATGCATGAGTCGCCGCCGGGCGAGTCTGAAAGAAAATGTTTCCGTCCGTGTGTCATACATTATTTTTTATTCGATTGTAATCAGTTTTAAAGAATAATTTATTTATAAAGTATTTATGTTAAAAGTTATCCAGCAAGTTATTCTTCTGTTCGTTTCCTTTCTTTCGTCTAGTAACCGTGACAAGGTTTACCACAGCTAAAAAAACAAATGAATATATTATAAAACTGTCATAATTTTTCTTCTTTCGATGTATATTTAGTAAGTGTCTTGGTATACATTTACTATTAATAGTAGATTACATACCGAGGCGGGAAGTGTTTCATTCCTGTCGAGAGCTAAGATAGCTCACCGAGGGCCCAGGCCCGAGGTGAGCTAATGCTCGAGACAGGAGGAAACGTCCCGCCGAGGTTTGTATACTATTTTATTCGGAATCATCATATTTTTTAACAAATAATAATTATTTACAACTGACAACTGAAGTGACAAACTTGACCTAATAATGCACCCGCCCTCTACCGAGCAAACTACGAACTTACAACAGGTCGGGAATGATCACATTCCTGACCAAGAGAGGGATAACAGGTAGGGAATGATTACATTCCTGACCAAGAGAGGGAATTAAAAGTAAGTTAGGAATGGTTAATTTCCCACCCTCTGAGGCGGTTAGGAATGCACATATTACCATATGATTCCGAATAAAAATTCTTAAATGGATTATAAAAAAACCAAAAATAATTTTTTTTTAATTTAATTTTACAGCATGAAGTTAGCTCTTTTACGTCATCTATCGTTACCTACTTTACCGACAATCACATAACAAGTAGAGGTTACAATGCTCAACAAACATAAATTAAATGATGAGAGGCTAGTTAAAACACCTACACAGTAAAAGAAGTACTTTTCGACAGTCTCATAAACAGGTGCCCGAAATAGTATATTAAAGAACAAGTTTTATACGACATGATTTATTGCACGAATGCTAGTTTAAAAAACGACCGCGTAGCGGGAGTTTTTTAAAGCATGAGTGCAATAAATGTCTTATAAAACGAGTTCTTTATACTATTTTTTGTACTTTGCACCTCTTTTTCACTAATTTTATCCGTTTTAAAATAAAAATTCGCGCTTTTAAAATTTGGGGAATTTTATCGTGGTTGGTACCAACAATCGATAAAGGTCAAATTTTGACATTTGAAAATTCAAATTTTAATTTAACAATGATTTCAATGACATTTCATTTGTCATGGTTCATGACTGACAACCTCGAAAAACTAAATTACACTAGTTCTAATTCGAAACTCAAATGAGCTAGTTCAGCACTACTTTCGGTTCTGAATGAGCCTTGATATAAACGCAAAGTAGAAAAAAAAATTCAGACCAAGGCCGTAATAAAAGAAAATGAAATCCACTCTTTTGATGAAAAGATCAATTTTACGTCCGAATATTCTAACTCTAAAGCTTGATTTTACGTACAACCAAATAAAAATTAAATTTAGTGTCGCTAATTATTGGGCTGTCAGATTATTCAACACGCCTTGCATGTATAATCTATAAATGCCACAAGATTCTAAAGTTATGTTTTAGTGTCGTATCTGCAGAAAACCGACTTTTGTTTTCGACTTCGATTCGGTAATAAAGGATAGACAGGCTAGTTGATAGTTTTCGTTCATTCACATACATACTAAATGTTAGGAGTCCGAAGTTCAATGACCAAAGAGCGTATTTTATAGAAAATCAACAAAATATTACGTGAATAAATGAGTCAAGCCATTTATTCCATCACAACTGCATTCCTCTTTATTCCTAGACTTTAGCAATCCTCAAAAAGTCTAACCTATAGCTATACAACTGATAATCGTAGTTGGAATAAACTTAAATAGCACAGAAAAACGAAAGCAAAAAATTAAACTGTTGCAGGCTGGAAACAACAAGCTAATGAAAACAGTTGTTCAACCCTAAAACAAAATATTAACTGATTGTATAAGACTGCAATCGCGTCAGTGGAAACGTTTTTTCAGCCATTGTGAAGCGTGGGAAAAGTGGGATACAAAATCGTGTGGAAACAGAGTTTTAGCGCACGTTTGCTTATGACAGAGGATTAACTGTTTCTGACATTTGTAATAAATTTGGAGATCGTGAATCTATTAGGACCAAATAACAAAAATAGTAAAAATTCTCAAATCTTCTCTAAATATCCTAACTTTACCTCGATTCAATTCATGTCGAAACTACTACGTTCCAGGCTTTGTTATAAAAACAATGTTCGACCATACTTCGCTCTTTTTCGTTCTTTTTCCAAACGAAACGTTTTCTTTTTCCATCGAACTAAATAAAATGCGAATGCAGAAGGTAGATATAAAACATAATCGTATCTGTTTCTTTGTATTCAAATTGTTTTTCGTGCTTGCGAATCCAGTTTTGCTAATTTTCAAACCGTTTGAGAAAAGCTTTCAAAATTTAGGAATTTTAAATACTTTAAAATGTGCAAACTTACTGATAGAATAATTTGAACCATTTGTTGGTAAGCAACTTATGAAACTGTTCATCCAGATTTCACCACTTTACCATTCACAATTTCGAATAGTTAAGGTATTAGATAATGTGGTACATAGCCTCGGCATTATATGAGATACGGTGTTACAGTCAAAGATGTCCTTCCAATTGCAATTTTTGGTAGCGCTACAATTTGACTGGACTGGTCTCAGAGTCCGTCCCTTGGTTTGAGGACGTGCCCAGAACGGGGGCTAGACTTCAGTACGCGAGTCGATACTAGCAGAGTATATTCCGGCAGCGACCCCCAGCTCGATGTCTAAGTGGAGACTATATCGCCAGGTGCTTCTCCCTGGATAGTCGCATTGCACTGCGCTACCCTGGGCAACCTTGCGATGGACCAGTAGTTTAAGTCACTTCGGTGACTTAAGATCTATAGGTATGGCCGATCCCAGAAAGGTAACTCCAGGAGAACACATTATAAGGGGAGTTAATGCAAATATAAAGCCTCTCACAATAAGACAACCCCACACCTGTTTAGATATTTCTAGCTGTTGACGACGCTGCTGCTTACTTTAATTACCAATTGCTTTGGAAGAAAAATTGAGTCTTGCAACTATTGCAAATGTTAATTGAGATGGTCGTTAATACAGTCATTTTAATGAAATCACAAAGATCCAAAAAAGGACCAATTAACTATATGTAGGGTTCTGTAGGATGCAGGATTCTCATTGATTGCTGATTGAGATATGTCATTTCAATTCCATTCTTAGATTTGTTTATAATTTTATTATGATTTTAAGCAAACTGAAAAAGCCATACCCATCGTCGGTATTGTAATTGTCCGTGATCTCTTAGTTGGCGGATAAAATTGGATAAAAAAATCTACTTATTGTTACTAAACCACACGGAAATGAACTCGAAATATAAACTAATTGGCTGAATTTAATCTCTAATGTTTCAAAATATTTTGAAAAATTATGGTTTAGTAGCGTATCATTATTGCAAAATAACGAAACAATATTTTGCGTAAAACTAATATTTTATTGAGCATTAATGATCACACACGCTAAGAAGTGACTGTGGTGGGTGGGCAAGCTTTAGTGGTACCGACTTTTTCGCAACTTTAGTGGGTGATCGTTTAGTTTTACGAGTAAATTCTGAATGTTATACATTTTGCGGAAAGTCAACACTCCCACCGCCAATAATGAACTAATTTTGTTTAACAATATTTGTTTTTAACACGAATTTTTGGTCAGTCATTACTGCACATTGTCCATTTAAATGACGTGAGAATTAGGATGAAATGATTGGAAAATTTCACAACCCATTAAAATCCTGGTTATGACGTCAAATACGTCACTGGAAAGTTATATTTTGCAAAAAGAACAACACTCGTATGTTGTGATTCTTAATTTGTAAACTTCTCGATTTTTGACACATTAAGGATGTATTTGTAAGAACATATCACCTCCTTAAATCATACAATGGAATCGTAAAGTAACCACATATAGACTGAATGTCCTGACCTATGAAAAGAATCAATGCGTGGTCAGATTACACTGATAATATGCGAAAAAGATCAAATTAATTCTGAAAAAGGTGAAAAACAATATTGTCAAGCAAAACAAGTTAAAAACAATATTGTCAAATTTTCTCATGATTTCCATTCTTGTCGATGATTAAAGAAAGGAAGTGCAGAGTATCAACTGAACGCCATGGTTTTATTAGTTGGTACGATTTTATCTGTACACGTTTTTTTTGGTTATTTAACATTTTACAGACCATATATATAGTACGATGTGTTTGGGGGATTGTGAATCATGGTAAGTAGTATACAGATACATATCGCAGGACATACATTAATATTGACATAAATATTGAAAATAAATAGTGTAGTGATAGTTTCTTCGTTATTGTAACTATTTATTTATTTGTGTTCGTAAGATAATAAAACATCATACATATTGCCCAGGCGTGTCCCGAAATCTAACGAAGATTCAAAAAGTAGCTGGGTCAGGCTTAATTTTATAAATTAAGTAGACGAGCAATAAATTATACTTGTCTTTCATACGAATTTATTTATAAAAGTGATAAAATAAAACACATTCTCAATCTACAATAAAACTAAACTAGATAAATATTTTATATACAGAATATTACAAAAGTAATACATTACATAATACGTCCTCCCTTAAATAATTATTTACATAATATTCTAAATTGAAGTAATCTAATAATCTACCTATAGAGCTTAAATATAACTAATTTGACAATTTCAATTTATTCACTATTAATCGTTTAACTTAAGTATATATCATAAATTTAATAATTAAATAACTTATTCATAATCAACTTGATAATAACTAAATAACTATTCATAAGTTAATCTATCAGGAAGTTTAATCTGTCTTTTAGGTCTTATAACTAAATTATTACTTAAATCCTCTGAAGAAGTACCTGCATTCATACTCGCTTCAGCCACAGGGGTTGTAACCTGAGCTTTTGAATTATTCAGTTTCCGATAAATTTCAATATGTGCTGGAGTATTAAGTGTAGGTAACTTCTTTAATTGGTTAGAATGACGTTTCCAGATCTTTTTAACTTCATCTACTTCTACAAGGTAAGTACAATTTCCTATTTTAGATTTAATTATTCCTCTAATCCACCTACTTTTATTTTTATCTCTGTAATCTTTTACTACTACTCTTTCTCCTATCCAAAACTCTATCCTTCTATTTCCCCTATAATACATTTTTTGCTTGTCTTGTTTTTTCTTAACTAATTCCCTAATTTTCATATCTGAGTTATTTTCATTAATTAAGTTTTTGTTCATTAAAGTATCAAATCTAGTTTTCAGTTTTCTACCAAACATAATTTCCGCCGGGGCAATCCCAGTGGTACAATGCGGTGTATTTCTATAATCTAATAAAAATCTGCACAGAATGAGGGACTTATTTTTTGTTTTACCATTATGAAGTGCTTTACTTATAGCATTTTTTACTGTTTTAACGCTATTTTCAACTGCACCGTTTGAAGCAGGGTGGAAAGCAGGGCTAGTTACATGGTTAATGCTATTCAGTTTCAGGAATTCCTGGAACTCCCTAGACATAAAGGTAGCAGCATTATCTGACACGAGGGTATTACACAATCCAAATCGAGCAAACAACGATCTTAAACACGTAATGGTTGTTGTTGCCGTAATAGAGTGCGTTTCAAAGACCTCGAGCCACTTAGAATACGCATCTAGAATTACCAAAAAATAGGAATTATTTAATGGACCTAGGTAATCAATATGTATTCTGTCCCATACCCTTTTAGGGTACGGCCAGGGATGAAGTTCTATTTTTGGAGGGTTCCGGCTGTATACCTTACAAGATTGACAATTTCCAATATGCCTTTGAATTTCTTTATTTATGCCCGGCCACCAAAAATAGTTCTTACTTAATTCTTTGGTTTTTACAATACCCATATGTGCTGAATGCAATTGTGTTATAATGGTAGGTCTCAATTTAGAAGGAATTACTAAACAGTGATTTCTAAATATACAACCATCAGAAATGTAAAGCTCATTTCTGTTGTCATAAAATGGTTTAATTTTGTTACTTAATTGATTTTTAGGCAGCCAACCATTACGGATAAATTTCTTTAATTGCATAAAAACCGTGTCTTTTATTGACATTAGTTTTACCGTATCAAAATTTAAATTGAACTGATCGTCCTTCTCAAAAAAATTACAATAATCCGTTTCTATTTCCGATGTAAAACTCTCCAATGAGTTCTCATTAGGTAGCCTAGAAAGGCAATCTGCGTAATTTTTTCCTGATGGGACATACTGTAACTTATATTGATAATTGGACAAAATTACCGCCCACCGTCGCAAACGATTAGCCGCGTATTGAGGAATTGAGTTGTTCTCACCAAAAATACACAATAGCGGTTTATGGTCACTAACTAAAGTAAATTTTTTGTAATATAAATATTGATGAAATTTTACCACACCGTAAATTATTGCTAGAGCTTCCTTCTCGATTTGGGAATATTTTTGCTCTGTTTTGCTAAGAACCCTTGACTTATACGCTATGGGTTTTTCTACACCTGAAGGCAAAACATGGCTTAAAATAGCCGAAATCCCAATTGCTGAAGCATCTACTGTTAATTTTAACGGCAATTTTGGATCAAAATGAATTAAAACTTCTGTAGACTGAAGTTTTTGTTTAATTAATTTAAAAGACTTTTCGCAGTCTACTCCCCAATTCCATTTGACATCCTGTTTTAACAAATTATATAAAGGATATAGTATAAAAGCTAGATTATTTATGAATTTTCCATAATAGTTAACCATCCCTAAAAATGATTTTAATTGCTTAACGTTTGTAGGCGTGCTAATATTTTGAATTGCATCCGTTTTGAATTTAGAAGTGTGCAACCCTTCACTGTTAATTATATAGCCTAAATATTCCAAACTATCTTGAAAAAATTTACATTTTTTTACATTTAAAGTTAACCCGGCGTTTTCCAAAATCTTGAGAACATTTTCTACTCTTTGCAAATGCTGTGTGTCATCACTTCCGGTGATAAGGATATCATCTAGGAAGACTATTACACCATCTAACCCTGTAATTAAAGATTCCATAGTTTTTTGAAATTTTGCAGGTCCTGATGCCACTCCAAACATCAAACGGTTGCATTGAAATAGCCCCTTGTGGGTTGATAAAGTTAACAATTTTTTTGATTCATCATCAACACATAATTGCTGATATGCCCCTGAGAGATCCAGCTTACTAAATTTCTTACCCCCCTGTAAAGCGCAGAATAAGTCCTCGATCCTAGGCAAGGGATATTGATCCACTTCCATAACTGGGTTGATCGTGACTTTAAAATCCCCGCACAGTCTGATATCACCTTTCTTATTGAGAACTGGTACCACGGGGGTTGCCCATCGGCTGAATTCAACTTGTTCGATTACACCTAAAGAAAGAAGTCTATTAATTTCCTGCTCTACTTTATCTTTTATAGCATAAGGGACCGGCCTCGGTTTAAAAAACTTTGGAGTGGTGCTAGCATCCTTTAATTTAATGCTTACAGTTCCCTTAGTAAATTTTCCTAATTCTCCAGTAAAAACTGACTTATATTTTTCAATTAGATCGGAAACGGAAGCATTATTTTCTAGGTAATCAAAATTATTTATAGTAATGTTAAATTTTAATAAAAAATCTCGGCCTACAATAGGAGGGCCTCCATTTTTCATAACATAAAAATCCATTACTAATTCATACTGGTTGTATTTAACTGGAATCTGTAAAATACCTACTGGGTTTACTTTTAAACCATTATAAAAACACAAATTCTTTTGAGTGGGGACTAACTTAAATTTGTTAAATTTAGTTTTGTATAGGTTTTCAGAAATTCCGAAATACTAGCACCGGTATCTATTTGAAATTTAAACTGTTCTTCATTTAGGTCAATAAAAATCTCATAGGGATTACTTTTAATCTTATCATGACAAATAGAAAATAATTCAATATCGTCATTATCAGAATTCTTTGAAATGCCATCCTGCAAAGTTGTTTCTAAAAAATACTGATTTCTTTTTACTTTGTTCCTAAATTTAAATTTATTTTTATTAGAACAAACTGTTGCAAGATGACCCTTCAATTGACAAATATGACAATTAGCAGATTTAAAATAACACTTATCTTTTTCGTGATTTTTCTTCCCACATACTGTACATCCTAGACTTCTGCTATAGCTGCTGATTGATTTATGCTTGCTGTTCTTTTTTATAAAATGCAATGGCTCCGTCTTCACCGATAATGGACCCTGATAGTGGTTTTGCGCTGCCATTTTGTTTTCTGCTATCCTGACCATGTCTTCAAACATTACGGATACTTTTTCTTCAAGAAGTCGATCCAAAACAGCTCCCTTCGAAAAGCCATGTATGAATTTGTCTCTCAAACAAATTTCTAATTCGTTGCCAAAGTCACAGTTGACCGCTAACGAACGTATTCTAGCTGCCCATTCTTTCACCGTCTCATTATCATTCTTTTTAGCATCATAAAATTTATACCTTTCTGCTAAAGGAGTCTTCTGTGGTGCAAAGTGGTTATCAAATTTGTCCACAAGTTTGTGATACTCCATATCTTCGGGTTTTGTTGGACTACATAAGCTGTACATTAACTTATATGCTTCTTCATCCAACATATTTAGAAGTATAGCCCGTCTTCTGTCCGAAGTACTAATGGTATTTGCAAGAAAATAATTATTTAATCTTGCTTTATATATTTGCCATTCCGTTGAATTAATATTAAATTCTTTTAACTGCCCGATTATTTGAGCCGCTAACGTTGTATTTGGCATTGCGATATTCTTATCACTAACTTTTATTCGAAGTATGAAATTTACGGAAATTTACCTCTCTAACGTTAATATTATTAATACGATTTAATTAATTTATCCCGCAATTTATTCTTTATCCTCGTCGCCAAATGTTATGTTCTTATTTAATAATTTAGTATTTATAATTTTATAAATTAAGTAGACGAGCAATAAATTATACTTGTCTTTCATACGAATTTATTTATAAAAGTGATAAAATAAAACACATTCTCAATCTACAATAAAACTAAACTAGATAAATATTTTATATACAGAATATTACAAAAGTAATACATTACACTTAGAATCAGTACAACAAATATTAGCCACGTTCGGTATTTCAGGTCTATTTACTCATAGAGCTCGGTTTCTGTAGTATTGTTGTAAATAGTTGGCAACTATGGCAATAGAGCTTCCAGAGCAAAAAGAGTTGAAATACCGAGCCCAGCTTTTGATTCAAAAGTAACCTGATCCAGCTACGGATGATCGCTCGTTAGCATAACTGTCTGGTTTAGTGTATCTAGCACTTCTCTTATAACTATACACAAGTTTGATACAGATTATTACACTTGCCGTTATCTACACTATTCTCCATGGAACGTAAATCTCTACAAATTTCTTATCTCTTCGATATTTTACCTCTCGTTACTTTATACTTGGGTCATTTGTTTCCAATTTCGATTCCTTCTATATTTACCTACCAAATCTCATCAAAGTAGGATTTGAAGTACCTATCCACGTTTATAACGCTTTCAAAATGCTTAGATTGCTTTATTGCTTCTTAAGATTAAAAACAATTCGTCGTTAGTTGAGTAAACTTCATTGAGTAATTAGCTCGGCAAGTAAAATGTACTTTATATAGTGCAAAATCAAAATAAGAAGACGGCATGTGCTGCCGTTCACTTCATCAAGACCAGAATAACTTAACACTAGGTGCCAACTGCTTACCCTAATGGATAAGCTTTAGTAATTAACGCACTCTTAAAACACTGCTGTTTTTACTGCTTGTTGCTTTTGTTGAAATACGAAGAAAGAATTCAAGCTGGGATCCTCACCTCTCTCTCTTACATCGCGTAGTTCAATAGGGTTTGGGTCATCCAGCGCTAGGTAGCGCTGGCTGTCTCCACAAAAAAATATACCGAGACACATGAATGAATGAATGAAAACACAATGCATGTAATTCAAGAGTACTGGGTGCCAACTGCTTACCCTAATGGGTAAGCTTTAGTAACTTGTTGCTTTTGTTGAAATACGAAAAAAGAATTCAAGCTCGGATCCTCACCTCTCTTACATCGCGTACTTCAATAGGGTTTGGGTCATCCAGCGCTAGGCATCCCTCGCCAAATACCGAGAGACATGAATGATAACACAATGCGTGTACTTAATAATTTAAGGATTAGATAACAATTTTTACAATTATTCAAGAGGGTAGGATATCGGGATATTCACTGTATGACAGTATTACTTTCCAGATTACATTCGCCCTATTATTATTAGTGTAATATTTGCTATATAATTTACATAATAATAATAATTGCTACAATCCATAACCTGGAAACCAGGCCCCAGAAGCTATAAGCTTGTGCGGGAGGGAGGGGGCAATTATTACTATTACACAGGCCCTATGTGCGGTTACAGCCAACTTACAGATGGAACAGCGCAAATCCCACATTTGTATCACAGCTAAGGAAAGCTGCAGAAAACCTTAACCAGATCTGTCGGCACCGGGAGATTAACTAAAGAAATGCATTTAGAGTTAATTTTCAACTCTAACTAGGTGGGCCCAAGTGTAAGCTAGAAATAGAGCTCCTTAGAGAAGATTTTCAATACTATGTTCTTCTCTGTGATATCTTTAGCATTATCCTTTTCAAAAGTATTGAAACTGGGTCGTCACTATGAACCACAATGGAAAGGAAAACTAGACGTGAAGGTAATCATTTCTTTACATACCACTACATGTACTGTTTAGAACATAGAATGCCAAAATTTTATGAAAATAGGTGTTATAGTTTTTGAAATATGAGTTATAATATAAAAACCTTCGATCATTTTCGATCAAACAATATTATCGGATTAATTTCTCTAAAACTATGTGACAAAACTTCTTGAAATATATCAAAATTTATAAAATAGAGCTTTATTTACACTTTTGATTTGTTGTGCAAAACGAAATGACGTTTAATTTTTTAGTTATTAAAATAAACGTTGCTTCTTATTATTAATAAAAATAAAATATTTGCACGTAAAATATACTTAGAAAATTGTTGCTTTATTAGAAATAAATAAAATACTACAAAAAATAAATAACAGAAAAAGGATAAAGTCAACCGTATTCGTGAAGAAGGGGGGAGCGGAGAATTTACGGCGCCTTTAAGTTTGGAGTGCTGCGCGCACTTAAAACATTAATATTTATTTGTCTCAAATCTCTTTGATCAATATTTTTGTTGTGATTTTCACGCACACCTAATTCAAAATATTAATACCTACTTGTTGTAAACAAATTACATTAATAAATGATTTCTTTTATGACTTCGTATACAGTAATGCCACAGAATATTATTTTTTTAGGAAAAGCGTTGTCCTTAAAGTGAAACGTATGTATATTTTCACAGCGTGAAAATAAACATACGTTTTTATCTCTACCCCAAACTTCGTTTGAATACCTTAATGAGTCATGCAGTTATGCCTGCTAATTAAATATTAATGAGTTCGGAGCGTAAAACGCATACATTTTTAAATACAATAATGCGAACCTTGGTAAAGAATAAAATGTTATGTATTAATATATGTTCAGGCAGTACCACCTAATTTTTTCAAAACTTTTGACCCCTCGCTTGATTTATAATTCGCATTCAAAGTGATTGCTCAATACATTTGAAAAGAAATTGTATCTCGCTTCTCAAACTCAATTTTTCTTGTGAGATGAAAGTGATCAACAATAGTACGATCCACTTCCACAAACATTAAAAGAACATGTTTGAGATCGGTAGTCAACGAAAAACTTCATATACTGATTTGAAATAATGAAACAGCATCTAATAGAGCCGAGCTATATTTAATAAAAACTGAAAAACTCCCCAAAGATGATTCCTCAGCTATTAAATTCGACCAAACTGTACAACGAAATCTTTCACTTGGTATTTACAAGTAGGCTGTATTCTAAACTCAATTAGTCTACGAGGTCTTTCACTCAAGCTTTACAAGATAAACTCCAGGCTGCAGAATACAATCTATCAATTGATACAAACACACCCTATGTACCTACAGTTACCTAAAACAAGCGTAACTTCAGAGCAAGATCCTTCATATATTATAGATACATATGGCAATATCAAAGTAGTTTGCTAATGTTAGAAAATAGTTATGTACCGGGCCTCATTCTTTGATAGATACAATTCTGTTTTAATATCACCCTAATATCATTCAGTAATAAATCAAACGCCATTTTTTCGCTGGAGATTTTTTTTAAAAGGTATCGTCCCTTAAATTAGCCAACGCGGTTGAATCTAATTTGTCTGGTAGATTAAAAAAATGCTGAATATACTGGATGTTATATTTAAAAAATCCAAGTTATTAATATTTCCGGGAAAACTAGAAGTCAGCCATGTTGACTCTTCATGTCGGAAAATCCAAGATTGTATCTAATATCTCTGTACTGAATATCATATAAATGGGTTCAAAAATACAAGAAATATTATAAGTTTGGCTCTATACCCATTGTCATCCGATATATTCTAAATCAATATGCGACATTGATTCGGGATATGCAAAAAAGTATTTAAATTCTATTAGAGGTTAAGAATTATTTTTACGTTTATTAACATACGTTCTTCTTAACTACACAAAAAGAATATTGTTTGAAAATCAATTTTTTTCAATAATTATTTATCTTCAAGGAAGCCATCAAGAAAATAGTAGATTACATACCGAGGCGGGAAGTGTTTCATTCCTGTCGAGAGCTAAGATAGCTCACCGAGGGCCCAGGCCCGAGGTGAGCTAATGCTCGAGACAGGAGGAAACGTCCCGCCGAGGTTTGTATACTATTTTATTCGGAATCATCATATTTTTTAACAAATAATAATTATTTACAACTGACAACTGAAGTGACAAACTTGACCTAATAATGCACCCGCCCTCTACCGAGCAAACTACGAACTTACAACAGGTCGGGAATGATCACATTCCTGACCAAGAGAGGGATAACAGGTAGGGAATGATTACATTCCTGACCAAGAGAGGGAATTAAAAGTAAGTTAGGAATGGTTAATTTCCCACCCTCTGAGGCGGTTAGGAATGCACATATTACCATATGATTCCGAATAAACAATATTAATAGACTTTTTAATCCAATTTTAGTCAATTCGCGGCATTTAGTCGGCAGTATGGCAGAGTGGTTATAGTGGATCTATATCGTTTAACATAGTTAAGTCGAGTTTGTGCCGGTCAGTACTCGGACGGGTAAACCACGAGCGCAGTGTACTTGCCTACATGGTTCCGCTGCCTCGTCTCACACACATATCCACTGTGCGGCTTGGTGCGTCCGACACCTCGACACCGAAAGGTATTATTAAGAGGTTGAAGATTATGTATGTATGTTTCGTCAATAAAGTTTTCAGATAGATGTAGAATTACATCCAAGCTATATATACATAGCACTAAAAGGCCTAATGGCCCATGGCTTCGATGGCATGTGTCCATGCCTTCCTATCTTTGGATTTAGTTTTCCAATCTGTTAACCCGTGCGTTCCGATATCTTGTTGTGCATCATTCCACCAGGTCGTTCTTGGTCTTCCCTTCTTATTTCTTCCTTCTGCTTCTTTTTCTAGGCATATTCTTACTGGATCTTCTTTCTCCATCCTGTTTATGTGTCCCAACCATCGTAGTCGGCATTGTTTAATGACTGTAATTAATTTAGTTTCTTGATATAGCTCTTCTATTTCTTGGTTGGTTCTTTTTCTCCATTCTTCATACACTTTTATTCCTCCAAATATTTTTCTTAGTATTCTTCTTTCCCACATACCAATCTTGCTTTCATATACTTTTGTAATCATCCAGGTTTCTGCACCAAAAGTTGCTACTGGCCTTATTATTGTTGTATAGAGCTTTATTTTTGCTTTTCTTTGTATGTTTTTGTCTTTTAGTATTTTGTCTAAGGCTGCTGCACATCTCGTTCCAGCATTGGTCTTCTGTATATGTCAGAACCTTGTTGACCGGTGCTTGTTAGTTCCACCCCTAAATACACTACTCTGTTGACTAATTTGAAGTTATATACTTTTCTCGTGCTTGTTTGGAATGACAGTAATTGATTCTCTTCTTGTATTCTATTTCCGAGTATTGTATAGTTGGTTTTATCTTCATTTATTTTTAGTCCTGCCCTCCTTGCTTGTTCTTCAATGCTTTTGACTATTCTTTTTAGTTCCTCTTTAGTTCTAATTAATACTACTAAATCATCGGCATAGGCTAGTACTTGGTGTGGCCCTTTGTTTTAAGTTTATTTTTGTTTCTTTTAATATATTCTCTAATACTATATTGAAGATTGTCGTGGATAAAGGGTCCCCCTGTTTCAGGCCTAAGTTGCTTTGGAATTCATTTGATAATATATTTTTGTATCTGATTGTGTTTTTTTGAGGCTTTTAAAGTCATTTTTACTAAGTTTATTATTTCTTCCGAGATTCTTAGATTTTGCCTTGAAAATTTCTGATCTTTTTATCTTATCGTATGTCTGCTTGAAGTCGATGAAGAGTGCGTGTTTGGTGATATTTTTCTTACTGCATTTTGCATGGCTTTGTTGTATGATGAATATCTGATCTGTTACTGATTTGCCTTGTCTAAATCCAACTTGGTAACTCCCAATTTTGTGTTCCGATTCTTGTTTTAATCTTCGGTTAATCAGGTGTGCTAGTATTTTATATGCCACATTTAGCAATGTTATTGGTCTATAGTTCGATACTTTGTTTCTGTTGCCTTTTTTATAAATTGGGCATATAATTAATTGCTTTAGTCCATTCCATTGGAATTTCTTTTGTTATCCATATCTTAGTAAGTTGGTGTAGTCTTCGGAGTATTCTTTTAACTGCATGTTTTAGTAATTCTGCTTGTCTGACCCTGGGCTTCGGTTATTTTTTAGTTTTGTTACTACTTCTGTCATTTCTTTATAGCTTGGCTTGGGATTTTTGACATTTTTGTTTGTGTGTCTTGTGGTTGCGATGTTCTTTCTTCTTTTACATTTTCTTCAGTTAGTGTCAGTTTAAAGTAATCAGCCCATATCTCTGCCATTTCTTCTTCATCCATACATAGATGTCCTTTTGTATTTGTTAAACCCATCGTTTTATATTGGAAGCCTTTCTTTTCTTCTGTTATATGTTTATAGTATTCTTTTATTTTCTTGTTTTTATATGGTTCTTCTATTCTGTCTAATCTTTCCTTTATTGCTTTTCCCTTTTTTTCCCTGCATAGTTTGTGTACTTTGTTTCTCACTCTTTTGTATTTTTCGTATAAATCTTTATTCCCTTTTTCAGATATTCTATTCTTATTGCTTTTCTTTCTTCAATTGCTATTCTACATTCTTCATCCCACCAATCAGTTATCTTTTGTTGTTTCTCTGTTCCTAGTTGTTGAGCACTTTCCTTTAGTATTAGCTTCAGTTGTTCCCATTCTTCCTCTACATTTTCTTTTTGTCTTTGTTTTTCTTCTATGGTTTTTGTACATTCTTTATACTTTTTTGTGTTTCTTCTTTCTTTAACAACTCGGTATTCCTCTGTATTATTTTTCCTTTCTTTTGTATAGTGTTTGTTGTAGTTTGTCTTATTTCTGCTAGTACTAGGAAATAATCGGAGCTTACATCTGCTCCTCTATATGTTCTAATCTTTGTTATTTTGCTTGAATGTATTTTTTGTGTTAACACATGGTCTATTTGGTTTTTTGTTTTCCTGTCAGGGCTTATCCAAGTCACTTTGTGCTATAGAAGCTATAGAATGTGTTTATATAGTTTACATTTGTAATATATTTTGCATATTTAGTTTTAAGCTTAAAAGTAAAATTAAAAAATTATATGCATATAAACAATTCCAGGATATAGGCATTACCTAAATTCATTTTAATACATCAAAAGAATGTAAATGATATCAAAGGAAATGGACCCAGAAAAAAGATATCATGTGATGGCACACCTTTATAGAATCTGTACAGGTTGTTTAATGAAGAATTAGATCTCGTAGCGTCGAGTAAAACAATCCAACGTCTACATCTTACTTTGAGAAAGCTTAATAATAATTAACATCTTTAGTTAAAACAATATGTCCGTTAAGAGGATAACCTGGAAATACTATAATATTATCAGAGAGTCAGGGTGCACGTATTTTTTGTTCTATAAGTTGACACAAATTTTATTGTTATTTGTTTTGATTGTAGGAATAATATAATTTAAAAGAAAAAGATATACAAACTTTTAATAAATCTAACGTATAGATCACATTACACAACGCTACATCGACAGATCAACATAATTTTTTTTTCAACTTTTCGTGTTCCCAAATTGTCCCATTTAGCTTTAATCAACAAGGACAATACGAATATTCGAAAACATAACAACATTTGAAAACAAAAACACCGAAGATTAAGGACGAAAAAAATCCTCTTACACCCCTAAACACTTTTCTTGTGTAGGATAAAATAGTTAATTGTGTAATTAATAAATCAGAAAAGTGGTGCATTAGAGAACGAGTTGATGTGTGCCGATATGAGTCCTGTAAAGACATATTCCTGACGTTTTGCGTAAAATATGTTTCTGCAACAAAAATGGAAAATTTGAAAAATAAAAATGTTTTGATGTTTCGCTTGATGTTTCCAAGACAATCATTTTCTATTGAAGCAGGGAAATAAGTCATTACCGGGCTAGTCAGGTAAAGTTTTTACCAAACTAGTCTTGTAAAGGCTAAGAGTCATTAAAGTGGTTACTTTCCTGACAATTGCAGAAAATTTAAGTTTTCTTCTAAAACATTTTTAAAACCTATTATCGGAAACCGTAAAAAAACCAAGGTTAAGCCAAACGACACAATGCGTATACTCTTCGGGAGGTTTGTTAACTACTACCTAATATATATTTTGAAATTACCGAAAAAGATCCTTTAAAGAAGTTGTGATGCAAATAGCCATTCTCAAGTGTTAATAATAATTCTTCAGTTTCAAACAGGGCTGGGTAATCCCTGAATTAGTAATCATCATCGATGATGAGGATTCCATCACCAGTTCTAAGCAAATATTCTTAAAAATCTAATCCCCAATTCCTAACTCCAAAAACTATTTTGAAACGATTTAGTACTCAATCCCTAATCACAAAAAATATTTAAAAAATCAAATGCTTAATACCTAATCCTAAGATATATTGTTAAAACTTAACCCTCAATCCCCAATGACACAAAATATTTTGAAAAATATAATCCTTAATTAATCTCCAATCCCAAAAAGTATTTTAATAAGTCCTAATCCCTAAAAAAACTTAATATGTATATATAAACAAATCTAATTTTTTATCCTGTAATCTCCCAAAATATTTTTGAAATCAATCTCCAATTCGATAAAGATTTTTGAAAAATCTATTTGTAAATTAATCCCTTATCATAAGAAATATTTTTAAGGATTCAATCTCGAATCCTAAAAAATAGTTTGAAAAATCTAATCCCTTATCTCTAATCCCAAGAAATATTTTTAGTAATTCCCTAATCCCCTAATCCCCAAAACAAACTTAATATATTGATATATAAACAAATCTAATTCTTTATGCTCTAATCCGAGAAAGTATTTTTCAAATTTCAATCCCCAATTCCATAAAATAATTTGAAAAATCTAATCGCTTATCTCTAATCCCAAAAAATACTTTTTATAAGTACTAATTCCAAAGAAAACTTAATACACTGATATATAAACAAATCTAGCTCTTTATCCTCTAATCTCAGAAAGTATTTTTAAAATTCCAATTCTCAATTCCATAAAAATTTTGAAAAAAATCCTAAACTAATCTCGAATCCTAAGAAGTATTTTTAAGAATTCAATCTCGAATCCTAAACATATCTTGAAAAATATAACAATTATCTCTAATCCCAAAACATATTTTTAGTAATTCCTAAACAAATGTAATTCTTTATCCTCTAATCCCAGAAAGTATTTTTAAAATTTCAATCCCCAATTCCATAAAATAATTTGAAATATCTAATCGCTTATCTCTAATCCCAAAAAATATTTTTTATAAATCCTAATCCCAAAGAAAATTTAATATATTGATATATAAACAAATCTAGCTCTTTATCCTCTAATCCCAGAAAGTATTTTTAAAATTTTAAAATTCCAATTCTCAATTCCATAAAAATTTTGAAAAAATCCTAAACTAATCTCGAATTCTAAGAAGTATTTTTAAGAATTCAATCTCGAATCCTAAACATATCTTGAAAAATATTTCCTCTTATCTCTAATCCCAAAACATATTTTTAGTAATTCCTAATCCCAAAACAAAGCTTACTGTATTGATACATAAACAAATGTAATTCTTTATCCTCTAATCCCAGAAAGTATTTTTTATAAATCCTAATCCCAAAGAAAATTTAATATATTGATATATAAACAAATCTAGCTCTTTATCCTCTAATCCCGGAAAGTATTTTTAAAATTTTAAAATTCCAATTCTCAATTCCATAAAAATTTTGAAAAAAATCCTAAACTAATCTCGAATTCTAAGAAGTATTTTTAAGAATTCGTCTCGAATCCTAAACATATCTTGAAAAATATTTCCTCTTATCTCTAATCCCAAAACATATTTTTAGTAATTCCTAATCCCAAAACAAAGCTTACTGTATTGATACATAAACAAATGTAATTCTTTATCCTCTAATCCCAGAAAGTATTTTTTATAAATCCTAATCCCAAAGAAAATTTAATATATTGATATATAAACAAATCTAGCTCTTTATCCTCTAATCCCGGAAAGTATTTTTAAAATTTTAAAATTCCAATTCTCAATTCCATAAAAATTTTGAAAAAAATCCTAAACTAATCTCGAATTCTAAGAAGTATTTTTAAGAATTCGTCTCGAATCCTAAACATATCTTGAAAAATATTTCCTCTTATCTCTAATCCCAAAACATATTTTTAGTAATTCCTAATCCCAAAACAAAGCTTACTGTATTGATACATAAACAAATGTAATTCTTTATCCTCTAATCCCAGAAAGTATTTTTTATAAATCCTAATCCCAAAGAAAATTTAATATATTGATATATAAACAAATCTAGCTCTTTATCCTCTAATCCCAGAAAGTATTTTTAAAATTTCAATCACCAATTCCATAAAATAATTTGAAAAATCTATTCGCTTATCTCTAATCCCAAAAAATATTTTTTATAAATCCTAATCCCAAAGAAAATTTAATATATTGATATATAAACAAATCTAGCTCTTTATCCTCTAATCCCGGAAAGTATTTTTAAAATTCCAATTCCCAATTCCATAAAAATTTTGAAAAAAAGCTAATCCTAAACTAATCTCTAATCCGAAGTATTTTTAAGAATTCAATCTCGAATCCTAAAAATATCTTGAAAAATCTAATCCCTTATCTCTAATCCCAAAACATATTTTTAGTAATTCCTAATTACAAAACAAAACTTAATGTATTGATACATAAACAAATCTAATTCTTTATCCTCTAATCCCAGAAAGTATTTTTAAAATCTCAATCACCAATTCCATAAAATAATTTGAAAAATCTAATCGTTTATCTCTAATCCCACAAAATATTTTTGGTAATTCCTTAATCCCAAAGAAAACTGAGTATATTGATATATAAACAAATCTAATTCTTTATCCTCTAATCGCAAAAAGTATTAAAAATTTCAATTCCCAATTCCATAAAAAATCTAATCCTAAATTAATCCCGAATCATAAGAAATAATTTGAATAATTCAATCTCGAATCCTAAAACATATTTTGAAAAATCTAATCCCAAAACATATTTTTAATAATTCCCTAATACCAAAACAAAACTTAATCATATATTGATATATAGGTATAGGATTTCTATGCATTTGCATGTTTTTTCTGCTTATAGCAAACATATGCAGAGTTATATTTCTACATGTTTAAGCCACATATGAATCACACATGTCAATTTGAAAGTGCATATAAATGCATATTTAGGTGTTTTTTATAAATGCATGCATATTTTAGCATTCTTGAACGAGTGTGCATATTTTACCACTTTTTGGGCGTTTTACATGTTTTAATTATGAAATTTCTAATATTTTTTAAATAATTTTAGCATTTTAGACAACCAACCAAGGGCGGCTTAGTTGAGTCTAGGGGAAACCCATAATTTAAGCTTATTGTTAAATACTAGGCTTTAAAATATTTTACTGCTTTAACCATCTGTGTACTTGTTAATATTTTCTAAGAAAGAAAAAGTTTCAACTAAAATTTAAATACTTACATCCTGCGGTATTGTGATAAATAGGTATTAAGAAATTCCAAAGACCCTTTGACAACTTCCTGTTCATAGAAAAATTTGCCTGTACTTTTGTTTACTAAACTTGTAATCTTTCAATTAAGACAGTTCAGAAATTGCAAACTGCATTTCACTTTGAAATTTTAGAGTGTAAAGATGGGTAAAGAAAAACGGTCTGTGTCTGTTACACTTCGAAGTTATGTTAAGGAATTCAGTGTTCTTACAACTGACGATAAGGTGTTGTATTGTACAATGAGCGACGATAAAGTGACTGCAACGAAACGCTTTCAAGTTACACAACATCTGAACACGGTTCGACATCAAAAGTGTGTTGCCCTGAAATCTAAAAAACAAACATTGTTACCGGGGTACCTTAATAATTCGCGCGGTGAGTCCAGCAAATCGATCGAATTTAATAAAAAACTATGTAGTGCATTAGTGGCTGCAGATATCCCGTTAAGTAAAATTAATCACTCAGCATTTCGTAATTTTCTGGAAGAAATTTCAAAAATACCAATACCCGACGAGTCTACACTCAGGAAAAATTATTCAACGCGTTTATACGAAGAGACCATAAAATCAATTAGAAAACATGTAGCGAATAACTACATATGGGTTTCCATTGACGAATCTACTGACACTACTGGAAGGTGCGTAGAAACTTCATTTCCTTCGTTTTGTTAGTAAAATTTAACTAATTAGAGACAGCAGAGCAATTTACGGATGTTTTATTTTCTATTTTGTTAGTTACATATTTAATCACAACAATATTTTTGCTTGATTAAAATATAATTTTTCTTAAATAACTGTTTTGCGCTAATTGTTTGTAACCGACTAATTATGTAGTTCGATAAAATAAAAATCAAATTTTTGTTTTCAGATACGTGGCTAACGTTATAATTGGCGTTTTAAATTCGGAGAACAATCCCAAATCCTATCTATTAGCAATGGACGTTTTCAAGAGCACCAATCATTGTTCTGTGACAAAATTGTTTAATGATTCGAAGGCTATTTTGTGGCCGGACGGCATACAGTACAACAAAGTACTCCTGTTCGTCACCGACGCGGCACCGTACATGATCAAGGCTGGAGCAGGCTTACAAGTTCTGTACGAAGAAATGATCCACTTAACTTGTCTTGCCCATTCAATGCATAGAGTTGCGGAAAAAGTGCGGGAAATATATCCTAACGTAAACTCTATAATTTCAGATGTAAAAGAAATTGTTTGTAAAGCTCCATATCGCATACAAATATCTAGGGAAACTGCTCAAGAAGTGCCTCTCCCACCTGAGCCTGTAATAACAAGGTTGGGTACTTGGCTTTCTGCAGCAGAATATTATGCAACTTATTTTGATATTATTAAAGCTTATATATAAATATTATTAAAACTTAATAAACACGATCCACTATGCATACAAAGCGCACAGGATGCTTTTAATACTATAGAGGTGAGGGCAGAATTATTGTTTGTTTTGACTAATTTTGTGCGTTTAGCTAAAGTAATTCAGAAATTAGAAAGTCGGGGAAATTCATTAGATGAATCTCTTGAGCATGTAAAATTGTTAGGTGTTTCTTTGAATAAATAATAAATATAAAGGGCCAAAGGGTTTGACTATAAAACAAAAATTTAAATCCGTTATAGACAAAAATCCTGGTTTTCACTTAATTAAAAGCATAAACGATGCATTATCTGGCCAAGACATTTTAGACGAGCTAAAACATTATTCGCTTGTAGAATTAAACAATTTTAAGTATGCCCCAATTACGTCTTGCGATGTGGAACGGAGTTTCTCAAAATATAAAACAATATTTAGGGATAATAGGCATATGTTTACTTTACTATGAAAATTTAAAAATGTACGTCATTGTGAACTGTAATGCTCTATGTTTAGAAAATATAATTAATTAAATTATTGCATAGGATGTCTAATTAAAATAATTTCTTTAAATAAAATGTAAATAACGCTAAACAGGTGTTTTTTTTAATAATGAAAGTGCATATATTTATTAAAAATTTCTAATAAACGTATATTTCATGATTCTTAAGTGCATATTTCACGTTTTTATAGTGCATAAGTGCATGCATATTTCAGCATTTTTAAGTGCATACAAATCCTATACCTATTGATATAGTACAAACAAACCTAATTCTTTACCCTCTAATCCCAGAAAGAATTTTTAAAAATTCAATCCCTATCCCAAAAAATATTTTGGAAAAAATCTATTCGTTTATCTATAATTCCAAAAACTATTTTGAAAAATTCAATCCTTAATCTTTAATCTAAAAAAGCTTAGTCCTCAATCCCTAATCTTTGTGGAAAATTACTCAACTCTGGTTACAAACAATGTATAACTAGTAATGTATACTTGAAATATTACACCACCTTAGAGTTTTTCTCTTTCTACTAATAATGAATCAAGTGAGATGAGATTAACTACCAAAAGTACCAAGAGTAAATAATTTATCATTAATTTAGTTTTACATGTCTTTTTTTTCTGTAATTAGTAAATAAAGCTAAAATGTAAAAAAAAACTAAAATATATTATTTAGACTATAGATACTTCAGAATTTAAAATTACACTGGATTTATTAAAGATGTACTGGAATATTAAATGACAATTGAAATTACTAGAATTAGTAGAATGAAATGAAGACATGTACTAGCTAACATACCATTGAGTACGGTTAAGAAACGCGTTTTCGTCGCAGCGCACCGGTCGGGAATTTCCGGAGATTTTTTTTGGAAATTTAAAATTATCGATTTTAGTACTTGGTACAAACTGGTGAAAATTGTTATACTTAGAACCAATTTCACCAAATTTAGTTATTCTAACCAGACATTCATTGCTATAAACACGCAATTAGCCTCTGGTTAAAGTTAATTGGAATTGGTAAAATAAGACCTTAACATAAGTTGAATGTATTTAATTATGTACATTGATTATCTCGTGAGTTAATGGTTGAACATTTTTTCTGTTACAAATGAGTTTTTACTGCATGGCAGAGCCCAGGAATTGCTAAAAAACGATTAATTTAAAATTTAAATTAATAAAAAGGAAAACTTAATTAAATGCCTGTTCAAATATAAAGAAGTAAGCAGAGGGTTATCCAGTTGCCATGAAAGCTGTGTATCTTCTCAATCTTAATCAATCATTAACGAAATTGGTAACACGCAAAAAAGCCTTCAAAAGAATTGTATTAAATTAATTTCAAAATATTTATGTAGTAGAATCTGTAATTCTGCAAATTTAGATGATGGAAGTGATTGACAATCTGACAACTTACAGTCATTGCTGATTATTACAAGAAATTAATGAAAGAAAACAATTTTGTTGTAAATATCGATATTCAAAAAGGGGTTACTACTACAACCATTTTCAATAATTCTGATAAGAGCCATGAGCCATTTATCAAGTAATGAGGAAATTTATTTTATTACTATGTAGTTTTGTGTCCCTCTGTACCCCGTAAAATTTATCATAAATGTCGCTTTCGAGGTTACTGGGTGGAGGAATATATCGATTTTCTTTTATTTCCGCTAATGTTTATATTTGGATTACAATTTTACGCATAACATTAACGCCATCGATTTTTCATTAAAAAAACAGTCGAAAAATGTGTCACAACTTTTATGCGTTACGCGTAAAAAAAAGATTATAAGAAATCTTATGATGTAACATTACATCGAAAACCCACCCTTCGTAATAATAAAATACTTAGAAAAGTTTACTATATAGGATCGTTTGTCCTTTCAGAAACATTTCCCAATTTTAAAGTGGCGGAATGTTATGAAATCTTGAAAGCGGGAAAGGGGATGAGAATGCGCAGATGTCATTAGCGTGCCCGCGTTCAACCCCCAACACGACCGTCCTTCATGTTCCCTAGGTTAAAGCTGCCAGGGCTGCAAACTCAAACCTTGACCCGCTTAACTCACCCTCTACCTCACAATGAACGTTGCCAAGGTTGGCTATGAATGGGGAGCGATTACTAGGGCGGAGTTTTTTTTCTACCTACAAATTAAAATAATTTAACTGGAATTAACTTTACAACCTCTGCTTATTTAAATATTACGAGGCCACCTGCAACGATTAATCTATATTTTAGCATTAAAAACGTTGATAAAAGATCTGATATGACTAAATAAAAATGTGGGAGTGTGTACTTAAAGAAAAGATGACATTTCTGTGCAAGATATTTTAATTGCGGGTTATAAATAGAGTAACTTAAAATATTATTTCGATTGGGAAAGTTTATCATCAAATTAAAATTGCCTCATGTTGCAATAGCAATCGTAAAATTTCAGTTTTACCACACGGTTAATTAACCAAAAGCAAAGCATTGTTATGAAACCGTGTACGAATTTCATTTATCGCGCTGTCTTGCGTCATAAAATTATGAGCATGTTACTCAAGACCTTTAAAACTTATCAATTCAATTGTAAGTTACCTGAAAATAATTGAAATTGTATTTAATTTCATGTTGATAAAGAGCTATTTATAATTTTTGTTGCAAGGTCGCCATCATAAAACTATATTGCATACTCATTGTATGATTACAAGATATTTTATGGTCAAAATGTTGACACGTAGACTTCTATTAACTGCTACTGCACTATTTTACTATTGCTAATTAGTATATTTTTTGATATCTAATATAAACAAATAAACATTGATAAAACATTATTTTAAGATTGTTTAACATTCCTCTAGCAATGCCGCCTGAAAATTAGCTGTACAAGTACCTCTTATCTGAAAGATATCTACCAATCAATGAGTCAAACTACACGGTGATTCAGTACTCAATGATCGGACTTTGAGGATAAGCTTCTCTGGTTATTAGAAACATAAAACCTTAGTAACTTTTTTTGATTAAATGAACCTGAAAATTTCGAAAATTTTGACCGACGTTTTCAGAAAAGTACGTATAATTGATGCAGGTCAGTGTAGTTAAGTCGAATAGAAATAAATGCAAGATCTTTAGAAATTGACACCATCAGTAAAAACGTGACATCTGTTTAAACAAGCACAAGGATGCAAACGACGCACATTCCATTTTTTAGATGTTAAAACAAAACGATCTATTAATCCGGGGGATTCCCCTTTATTCTAATAGTAAACGCAGACAGAAATGACATCATTTTAATACTGACCCATTTAATGTATCATTAAATTCGATGTGTATGCGTTAATAAACAGATATTAGTTTTAATTAAGTAAAGACATGTTTAGCTAATTTGATCTATCCATCAATAGGTATTGTTATTTTTATTGGAATTCTAGAATGTTTCATTATTAAAACCTTATTATTTTTTTTGATGTTTTAATTCAACGACCCTGAATGATTGATGGATTTGTTTACATAGTCAAGTACAAGTACTGTTATACGTTTTATTACTAAAAGCTGCAGTGTAAGGGGTTTGCAGTTTGTTATCATTTGAGAAACCAAATAGTATCGGGTATCTCCTTGATCTTGACCTCAAAAGATGTGTCCCTATCACGAGTACTATAATTTTTTATTCACAAACCTGCAGTATTGTATTACACATAGGGGTTAATGTGTCTATTAAAAGAATTTGAAATTGTCTTAGTCATCAGAAACAACACAAAACAAAAATACCATTTTTGAAACAATATCCATCGAGAGGTCGTTCTCAACATGCTTTGTTTATTTAATTCTGTTTATCTGTTGTTATTCTACGAAACACTTGGCCAAAATAAAGACGTTTTTATTACTTTACGCTATCCTTGCACATTCTAGTAGTATTGAATATCTGCTTGAACTAAAATATGTGTCATGTGCATTCATACTATTAAATTTGAAAACATTCGGCTGAACTTCGATGCCGTTTTTCTCCAAAAATATAGAAATACGAGAAAAATGGTATATAGGAATTTTCTTTCTTTAATGGTTATCTAACCACTGGCAAAGTCTGAGTATGTCTTAATGGGTCACGGTGTATATTGCATACGCTTAGATCCTCTTAAGTATCTTAATCTACCATCACCATTTTGACCACCAGATCAAAGTTTCTAAGTACTTCCGATAAATGCAAAAAAAACAAGAATTTAAAGCTCACGTCAGAGAATGAAAGCTATGCAACTGCAATTGTTGTTTTATAAAAAAACGTGCTCTATAATATTATAATTACCTATTAATCATTAACAAAGACTAATGATCGTTACGAACATATAATATTATATTGATTAGGAAATAATTCCGTTGTGATTTTGGAAGTGAAGGTGGGAAGGAGTGGATTGGACTCATCCTCTACGCAACACTATCCAACAAAATTTTCTTTTTCATAACACAAATAAAACTGGCTATTTCGGCATTAACGTAAGCAGATGCAAAAAATGACAATAATTATATTGCATCACGATGCATACAGATTTTTATTATCTTTTGTTTTATCCGACAACAATGATAACGCTCTTTAATTTTTAATTTAAAACATGGAATAATTTATAAATGCAAGAAAGATCGACATTTCCTGTAAAGAAGGGCATGTAAAGGTTCCTCCAGTAATTTTATGAGTAAAAATTGTCGAAAAAAAAGAGTTTAACCTATCAGCATGAATAGGTTGCCGTTTTTGCGCCTACTCACTCAGGATTTTCAACACAATTTCTCAATGTTGGTTACTGCTATATAATACATAAATGTACACGTTAGCGGTGCACTCACTATCAGTCAGTTTCAGTTGAATTCATTGTAAGGTACTTGCATTTAATAAATGATATTAAAATCTGATAAAGTACAATACTAAGAAGGTGGAATAATAATATAATGATATAAAAAGTGTCCCCTCTTCCAACATTCCCCACAGTTTGAGAAACGCTGAAATAGACTATAATAAATGTTAATAGGTAACAGTTTCAGCTACCCTATAGCTAAGCGCAATGATATCTATAGATTACGAATTGCTTGCATATTTTGCCACATCTTTGTAAAAATGTTTTCTGAAAAAATCTTCTAGATTTATAAATAAACTTCGCTTGGAGCATTTGTGTATAATCTCAAAACAATTGAATTGATTGCCTAGATCTTGGAATATCAGCCATACACGGACAATATTTGATACTACAGTCATAAATATTGATAACGTCATCTCCTGGACCCCATGATATATTTGTTTGTAGATGCTAAAGACAATTGAATGTCGCAAACTTTATGTCTTTATCGAAATCAATTTTTCTCTTACAATTGCTCACCCACTAGTGGTTGAATAAAATTATAAAACAATTGCCTGTCAATACTTCGAAAATGTGACGCGTCAGGAATTTTTTTTTACTGACGATATTTGCTTACAAGTGTGATTTGATCATATTATAGTCAATCATGTTTTACAACGAGTTTTACGTGAGTTAGAACGGAATTCTTTGGGTACAACGGAAATGAGGTGGGCATCCCATGTTTCTGAAACAAAGCTCTTCAGATCTATATTTATCTGAACTTTTTGTTATAAAACAAATTTCAAAATTAAGGACAGTGCTTGGGAAACACCCTGTATATGGTATATAGTGATATAGTTGAAAACGCTACAACCACACGTCTTATAAGGACTATTAGAGTTAAATTCAATTACTGTACACCTACACAAATGGATTTTATACACTGTTTGGTAATATGGACTATTATAGTTTCTAGTTGCACAAGGAAAATTAATTTTAATAAAATAAAATTAATAAAAGGCATAAAATATGAAAAATACAATACTTAGTATTGTAACTACTAAAATATGCCAGTGACAAAATAATGTGAAAGGTGTGAGAAATATCTTATTGTTATTATTTTCTGATCATTATAATACTAATAATAATAAATTAATAATAATAATAATAATATAACTGTCTAGTGTTTTCTTATAAAGTGAATGTGTTTATTTGGAACTTTAAGATGTACCAATATAAAATCTTTATTATAATATTAGTACCCATTTAAATAAAATATTTAATTCTTAATATTTGTTAAATATAGAAATTTTTTATTTAAAAATGTTTGTATTTCCAGAAAAAAAGTCATTTTTCTTTTGTTTATTGTCAAGGGAAAACCTACAAAAATTAAAAAAATAAAAATAATAAATATGATGTAATATTATTAAAAGCTTAGAACACAAAGTTATATCATAACATGCATCATCATAAAACATTCATAATAGTTATTTACGTGGCAAGCTTTGTAAGTTAATCTTTATGGGCGAGCTGGGAAGTTTGTGGAGCGAGCAATGAAAGAACGAGCCTCCATAATCCAGTGAGCCCAGTATTAGTTGCAAAACATGCCACGTACAAAGTTTTATTTTCACCTTTATCAGCGATTTTTTATTAATTCATTCATTGTATGTTTTGTAGAAAAAGACATTTTGTAATCAAAGGCAACAGGACAATTTATAGCTAGACGTTGTCATGGCGTTGTGATTAAGCAACAAATTAGCTTCTATTGGGTTGTTATTGTTGAACATTGTAAAGTTTTACAGTTTTTTTTTTAGTATCCCGTAAAATTTTACAAAGCTGTAGCTGTAACTACTCATTTACTTAGTTACCATAAATAGCACCTATAAAGTGTGGGAATAAAGATTAATACAGTAGGTACAATAAAGACCGCCACCAATTCATTAAATCCACATTTTTACTTGCACCACCAAAACGTTTATTAGCAAACAACTACCATTAAACACTTTATTACGCATGACGTAATTCAACGGACTAACGGCGACAGTTGTAACCATGTAGACAAATACCAACAATGCCGCTTATGAGCCTCCAGTTTAAAAATGTAATTATATTTTTATAATAAATCGTTTAAAAAGTTTAAGTAAAATTCAACATTGATGAGCTATGTAATATTTATATAATCTATAATATATCTTAAGTTTGAAATATTTTTTAAAACGTACGGTAAATATTTATAAACCAGAAGATTTAAATGTAAATATTTGCTCAAAACGAAATATTTAGTGAATATTTCTAATTATGCTTAATTTTATGTTAAGTTTTATTTGTATATAAAATGTTTATGTTTATGGTCCAAATATGTATATATCCAATATAGTATATAAAAGTCCAAGAGGAAGCAGTCATATTAAGTACAGGTCAATAAAGTTATCTCTATGTTATTCTGTATGTTAGCGGCACTCTAAAACAGTGCCTTTCAAACTTTTGTACTACATTGCAAGCATTTGCTCGAGATATTTTTTATGTATTATTAGATTGAATTGTAAACAGGAAGGGATTATACTTTATCGATACCACAACATTCATATGGATTGATAGGCTATCAAATATGGATAATACTATTTTGCAACATCTGTCTACTAAATTAATTAATTAATAACTTCTATCAAATTATATAGCGTTATTCAATTAAAAGCATTAGTGCTGTAATATGTTGTTTGGAAATATTAATGTATTAGTAAGAAAATACGCTTTGGAAAAATGATATACAGTTAAACCTCTCTTAACGGGCACCTCTTATTAATGGGCACCTTTCAATACCGGACACTTTTTTAGGAACTTTTCTAACATATAGGAGAATTAACGTAAAACAACCTCCTAACAACGGGCAATCTCAATAACGGACACGGGCAGCAAAAATTTCCCCAATTACCATAATTGTTAAGAAATGTACCTGTTTATAACGGGCACAATGAGCAAGAATGAATGGTCGGTGAACAAGTTTATGAACAAATTTCAAAATAGAATTTTATGACGAGATTTCAAAGGGACAATTCGGACGGTGACAAGGTGGCGCGATGAAATAACAGTACTTTGTTAAACCACAAATTGTATTCAAATGTTAACGGGATTTTATACCCTTTTTATACTTTTCAAAACAGTCGGTGAACTCAAAGTAGGTACACAATACACACGAAATATAATTGTGCGATTTTACTACGTACATATCCTAATTATCCTTAATCCCTTAATGGCATTTCTCTGAAATATGCTAATGAGGGAACTTCCCGAAGCCGTAGGGGGTCGTTTATAAAATATTTCGTATAATTGTTATCTTCTACCATCCCCAGTACAAAATTTAAGAAAGGGACAAACTTGAAAATTTAATCAGTTTAAAACAAGTCACCTAGTTGATAACTAAGATGGCACCTATTAAGAGAAAGTTCCTTACCATCGAAGAAAAAGTGAAAATTATTAAGTGTGGTGAAAAGCTTAAACTTAGTACTCGTCAACTCGCAGGCAAATTTTTAATTGGAAAGTCTCAAGCCGCTGAGATTATAAAGAAAAAAGAAGAAATTCTCAAAAAATGTTGTGAAAATAGGGACAGAAAACGAAAAAAATTTTCCAAAAATTACAAGTGGTGCATTGGATCAGATTGTATGCGACTGGTTTTGCAAAGAAATAAAAATATACCACTATCTGGAGTACTTTTAAAAGAAAAAGCTTTAGAAGTTACAAAACAATTAGAGCTTGTCAGTTTTAAAGCTTCAAATGGATGGTTGGAAAAGTTTTGCAAAAGATGGCAAATAAATTTTAAATACGTTTGTGGAGAAGCAGGTGAGGTAAACAAAGAAGATGTTGCGGATTAGAAAAAAAAGTTGTGTGAGATCATCAAAGAATACGCACCTGAAAATATTTTTAACGCTGATGAAACCCTTATTTTTTGCGCTTTACCGACAAAAACTTTTGCTTTAAAAAAAAGAAAAGTGCACTGGCGGCAACGCTTCAAAAGATCGTCTCACAATTCTATTTTGTGCAAGTATGACTAGGGAAAAGGAAAGCCCTTTGGTGATTGGAAAATCCAAGTACCCACGGTGTTTCAAAGGAGCAAACGTAGATAAATTACCCGTAGAATGGAAATTCAATAAAAAATCATGGATGACACGAGATAATATGTCCGAATGGTTGATGAAGTTTGACAGAAAAATGCAAAAGCGTAATCTGCTTCTATTTTTGGACAATGCCACGTCGCACCCAAGAATTTCTTTAAAAAATGTGAAATTAGTGTTTTTCCCTCCAAATATGACCTCTCATTGCCAACCACTTGACCAGGGGATAATAAAAGCGTTCAAGTCCTACTGCAGAAAATATATTGTCAAAAGGCTTTTGTCTTCGATAGAAAATTCGCAGAATACCGGCGAGCTGGAAAAATTTCTCAATATAGTGAATGCTTTGATTTGGATATCAACAGCGTGGAAAAATGTCAGGACAGAAACAATAAACAACTGTTTTTCGAAAGCAGGATTTGGACAAAATGAAAGCGAACGTTTATCTGAGGATTACGAAAGCGAAGACGAAGTGCCATTGTGGGAACTAATTTTGGAAAATGCGAACAACTCTTTTTCGGATTATGTAGACATTGACAAGGATCTTTCGTATTAAAAAAAATACGATTTTTAAATATTGACCTCCTATTAATGGACACCTCCCCATAACGGACAGTTTCAAATTCCTTACAGCTGCCCGTTGTTGAGAGGTTTTACTGTATTTGTTAAAATATGAAGAAGAGTGTTATCACTCTTTCGGAAGGTATATTTGTGTATCATAGATTTTCTCCTCGGGTTTACTAATTGAGGTTTTCAACAGGCTCTCAAAAGTCTCGATGCATATCGAGTGTGTAAAATTTTGTATAGAGGGGGATTCGTTTTTTCCAATTATCTCGAAAACTATCGGGTTTTTGGAAAAAAGTGGTTATTATGAAAATTGTTGCTCGTTAAAGTGTCTACAAACGGGTCCTATAATTTTTCTTAGTAATTGCTTTTAGCTTCTCTATCTAAATTCTCTTGATTCCAATTGCGCATAAAAGATGAGTCCAATAATATTGTTTTTTATACAATTAGGTTAGTTTAAATTCAGACCACTGCTCATGTTTAATTGGTTTTAAATCAATTAATATTTGATTTAGTCCAGTTTTGAGAATCATTTGATAAAGGAAGATAATAGAAGGAAATACTATTTTTAGATCTGTATTCGGTAGTACCTTCACTTAAGACAATTCTTTGGAATTTGCTGTTTAGTCTTCGAACCGTTATAAATGTAATGAGAATCTTTATTAAAAAGGAAACATTACCATAAAAATTATTACTGTGGGAGTTTTTCTTTTCGTGTATCTTGGAATTGTATTACCAAATAAAAAAATAATTTTTCAAGACTGTGGTGGCTTTATTAATTAAAAGTGGGATGATAACGTAACTTTTTTTTCATTTAAACTTTATGGATTTTAAACTATGTTGTAAAGACATCAAGAAATAATAAATATGTGAAAATACTTTTCGGTGGCGATGTTCCTTCTTTTCGGACATATTAAAAGTGTACTACATTCATTGAATGAACTGAAACCACTCAAACATTGATTCCAGACGATTTCCAGTTTCTGAAAATGCGTTTTTGAAATTTTTTTTATTATTCAAAGGGTCTGGATCTAAACACCTAAAAACCAAAAGGTGTTGGTAGCTTTCGTCATCTGCGAAACTTATACTATATTGGGCCTCGAATACTTGCATGCTCTAAGAGATAGAGTAGGACAGAATTTTGCCCGATCGATGTGCAATGAATTAAATTTAGTGAAAGATTCGAAACCACTACTTATTTGCTTGCATAGAAAATAACTACATAGTATAAAAATAATGCCTAAAGAATAAGTACTGTTACTGTTTTATTACTAAAAACTTCCGTTGAAGGGGTTTGCAATATGTTATTATTGCAATTATTAATAGTCACAGTTTTTATGAATGCTTTTAATGTTCTTTATAGAAATAAATATTATCTAATTATTATTAATTAATAACAATAATTCTAACTAATAACTACGAAAGGAAAAAGATGAGTTGGAAAAAGCTTTTCTTCTTTTTTATAGTTTAACAAATTCGTATGGATTGTAAATAATAAATAAAGACTATTAGAAATACAATACCACAAAGAAGGTGTCCGGTGTGTTTGAGTTCATTGAAATAAGAATAACAAAACTGTACGTAGAGTATTTATTGCTAATTAACCTTTTATTATTTGCTACTATGCACATTTGAGAAACCAAATAGTATTGTTTATATTATTGTTTGTCACTTTTACATGTACTATAATTTTTTATTAAGTACGAGAAAAATGGTACATAGGAATTTTCTTTCGTAGATTCTAACGCAAAGAAAATTAATATTTACATTTTTAACAAACATTTATATATTTAATAAAATCTGCATAAAATAATAATAACAACTATTATTATTATTGTTAAAAAACGGTATCCCTATTAGATACATTGCATTGAAGAATTTACATTTGTATTTTATCAGCCAGTCATTTTAAACAGATTCATTGCAAAGCTAATTCTGGATCTAATTAATGATCCAGCTTGTAATAGCCTAACTATTTGCTGAACTTCCGGAAGTTAATTATATGTATGTGCGCTAAAATTCTATTTTGATAATAAAGTCAATATAAACTCTAGCCTCACCCAGGTTCTTAAACGATGCATCTTATTTTTTGTAGCAAATATGTATGCGAGTACGAATATATTATTACTTATAACACATTAATAAGCTATTCTGTTACTTTGCTACATTACATAATGCATTTCCTACAAAATGCAAATGAACAATACCAATAATTATTAGAAATTAACCGCAATCTATTTTTTCTTTCTTTTGCTACAGGAATATTTATAATTATAGCTATTCTCATGGGTAGAGTTTATATTTAAAAATATACTGGGTGCATTCAAACTTTAACAAAATTCATTCTTTTTTCAAAATCGTTGAACGCTTGAACCCATCCTAGTTTTTGACTATACAGCCTGTAAAGGCCATGCGTTAATTTTAATGGGTGATAATTTACTTTTTAATATTTTTTTATATCTTAATTAGCTTTTGCGTGATTGCCAAAAAACCCATTGCCATATCTGGCAACCTTGTTAAAAAAGAATCGCATTTCACAGCTGAAGCGCCTGCCGTTTTTTCTGAATTGTTCAGATTTGTTTATACTGTAATACACTTGTTGAATAACGAAGCCCTGTCTTGCTGTGAAACAAATTTAATAATTAATAAATATAATAAATCCTTTATTTAGCTCACTTAGCTATTTAGATTAAGCACGTTTTATTGCTTTTTATTACAAATGGTTGATGCTCTGTCTCCCGTGATTCGAATGGGAATTACCGATTGTATTTCTAAAAATTCTAAATAAGTATAAAGGTATTAGAAAAGAATATTAGAAACAGTAAGATAATAAAACTGACAGTTTTTTTGACACCAATTAAATAATGAAACAAGCTACAAAATTCTGAGAAAAATTGTATTTAATATTAATACTATTAATATTAATAATATTAATACATATTGAAAAAATACTTTGTGTATTCAATGGCCAGTTAGATTTTACTGTTTTCTTAAAACATTTCAAATTTCCAAGCAACCTGTTTAAGCAGATAAAAGCCCAGAATATCAATTTACGGAAAAATCTAATGAATGCATAACTGGTTGTTACAAATGTTATTAAACTAATAAAATAACAAACAACAAATCCTTTCGAAACTTAGCGGAACGGTAGTCAAAACATTGTGTTGATATGTATTAACCTGCAGAGTTGACAGGAAATTCCAAGGACTTGGAGTTAAAAACAGGAATATTGGTCAAGGTCAAGTCTTTTATAAACGATGACATATCAGCGTAAGCGTAAATCGTACTTTATTGTCAAATTATTTCAAGTTCAACAAACTACAATCCTCAGTCTTATACGACATAAGGAGACTATCGAGCAGATTATATTAAAGTTGCACAGTTGCCATGCTTCTTAATTGAGTAAAATGAATTTTTAAATATAAAAACAATCCGATTTTACACGTAAACAATTGATCATGCGAAAAAATGTTATGAAGGCTTGTTGTGTTAGATGAGTTACATCTCTACAAAGTCCTATATTATTATTAAACTACTATTATTAACCCGGCAAAATGATGTTAAAGTTTCCAACTTGATTTTTTTTCTGAAGAAGCGGTTTGTCCTAGAATAATGTTGCATTAGACTTTTTTGTTCCTTTTTATGTCTTTAGTAAGCATACTTTGCCATCCAAATTTGCAGATGGTAGCAATTTAAAAAAACGTTTTGGTAGTTTATTTTCCGCTTAGCTTCTTTAACTTAACTTTGGAGCTTTTTGAAATAAAACCGTATGGGTGGTTAAAGCGGACAGATCTTATGTTATTACAATTGAAGAATTTTTTTTCAATAACGACATCTAAAAAATTGTGGTAAACAATGGCCCAATTCCGTTTTGTAATGAATTATAATGAATCATTGCTGAATTTGTATAGAAAATTAAGCTGATCGAATTATTGTTTATTTTGAGAGCGTTCTGAAGAATCTCGCAATGAAGTCGATATTAATGGATATCGACTTCATTGCGAGATTCTGCCTAAAAAAATTAATTTTTTCTGCTCTGTATAATGGTAGCTGAAATTCTTTCACAAGTTTGTGTTATGGTTTCATTAAATTAACATTATTCCCTATCCATCGTGTTAACATAAAATCTTAAGAAAGTAATCAGTTAACATATTAAACGAAGGACAATTTTGATCTTGTGGGGACCCTTTTTTTCTTCGCGCTCTTTGCATTGCAGGAGTTGAGGGATGGCTGTTACGCTACTGTCTATAGTTACAGTATATAGTTTACAGAAATTTTCCCTTTTTTTCTTGGGCCTTCTCGCATTGTAGGAGTTGTGGGGTGGTCGTTACGCTACTGTCTATAGCTTCATAATTGTAGTTGCAGCACACGCTCAAAGTCCTTAATTTTCCAGAAAACAATTGAACTACGCCGAAACGATTCGGTATAAATCTATATAATAAATACGTTTGTAATTTAGATATGAAAAGAAATCGTTTGATAAAGTACACAGGGTGTTCCATTTAATAAAATTTCTTGTATGATCAAAAATAGTTTTAAAATATGGGTAAGGGTAATATTAAAGTTATGAGATGTTATATACTAAATAAATAAAATAAATGTTTTATTTTGATTTTAGCTAGCTTTAATAAAAATGAAAATATAACAACCCAAAGCTTTTCTTTTACCCAATAGACTGACTCAGTTTTGTTTCGATTGAGCATGACATAAACAAATTATTGATCTTATTAATACCTGTATCTGGAAAGAGAAACTTACTACCACTGCACTTGGAATCCCGCAACTGGACAAGCAGTAGCCTTAAACTCTGCATAAATAATTTTATATTTCCATCAACATCAAATAAAATAAACACATTTACAAATTAAAAACCATAGATCTTTATTTTATTAATAATTAATTAAAATTTATCAAACAGGAAAATAGCAAGTTCCTTAAGAAAAAAGGAGATTCTTCTTTTAGCTTGTTTAAATAAAATATAAATGTGACTGTCAATCTGACATGTGGCTTGCAGCCGTATTCATTTAAACAAACTATAAAAAAATTAAAATTAAATTCAACCAAATCAGTTATTTACAAATGACATAAATGAACTTTAAAAATGTTGTTAAAACAACAAACTTTGTTCCCACTGGGTAGCAATTTTTATTACGACCAACCTTGTATATAAAATTTGACCGTCCAGATGTCAATAAATCCACTTCAAAATGTTTAAAACTGTTGTACGATCAGTAAAGCAGTGTTCATCCCAATTAGCTGTTCTTAAAATTGCATACCAGTCGTTAACCCAAATCCATACACATTGATATAAAAAAATTTCCAATATTAAAATTTTTCTCGATTTTAAAATAATATAATTTTTTCACAAATCCAATAATTGTTGAAATTCCAAATAAATTTTCTTTGATTTATATAACAGGTGCATATTCAAATCACATATGATATAAACGTTTGTTTACTAACAAAACATATGGGTTAAAACTTCATAACTTAACTTTTATTTTATAGATTTCAATCATGAGTCGAGCATAGATTCACCCTACGACCTTTATCGACTAAAATTGTTCTTTTTCCGGGGCCCTTTTATATGTTTGAGCCAAAAGCAAACACAAAACACTAAAACAACCGCACTACGCGGGCGTCATGACGTCACGAATCCGATCTGATTAAAAACTAATTACATTGAAAACTCATCACTCTCCAGCTACAGGTGCTCCAGGTGCCTGCATCCAAACAATTTTGCAAAATATTAAAATGAACTCAAGATTTGACAAAACCAAAAAATATCAGCACAGCTGATATCTCCATTTACATGACTTCAACTCTCCCACATACAGGAATTAGTAAGTTAATTGTAATATTTTAAATATCAAAGTACTGATCTGATTTAACGATTTCCAGTGAAATATGTACCCGAAACTGACTTAGCCTTATTTGGGAAAGAAAACTTGTTTTGCGTTCAACAATCGTCAAACTTATATCTTACCAGAAGATAAAGTTTAAAAACTGTCCTGACATGTAACCTGGGTTACATACAACATGTTCTACTATAAAACAACATAATTGACTTATATCCTCTTTATAAATTCAAAACCTTTTTGTAGAAATTGAGGTTATGTCTACATGATACTCTTCCTTCTATAAATTCTATTAAAAATTGATAAATCTATCTGTAACCTAGCATGTAGCCTTTAGATTAAATAAACCTAGTATCCTAGCATGTATATCTTTGTTTTATTGCATGAGTTTATTAAATCTGAGCTTACGATCAAATCGTAGGCTTTAAAATGGTCTGAAATTACAATTCGTTAAGTAAATTTTCAACTTAATGATTCTATATCATCTCAATAGTTTGGTGTTATTTAAAAAAGCAATAAATTCAAAAAAATAGTTTCTTGTCGATGCTTGGGTGAACGCAAATGTAGAAGTTTTATAACAACACCATTATGCTGATTTTATTTTTATTTACTGAAGTGAATTGGAATTCAAAACTTTCAATATTGAAGTTGAAGTAGGTAAATAAATACAAAAATTTAAAAGAACCTTTCAAATGAGAAATGTACAAGTTATATATGTAAAGTACATCACAGTAAAAAATTTAGTGTAAAATTCTAACACTAGTAAAATATCTAAATCTGTACCTTCGTGTAGGCCATAGAGTTAACTTCAATATAATGTTAGTGTAAATTTATTAGACCCTAAAACAATTATATCTTTAATCATTTATTGTAAATTTTTTACATTAAAACAGTCAAATTTATAATCATTGCAGACTTTACTCTTGATTTTTGACTATGATCTTTTAGACTACATGGGAAAAATATTGCATCTATTTAAAGTGGATTGTTTTAAAAATTTTGTATAAATTATGTTCTATATAGACTAAATTTTAGGAAGTACTAAAATTAAGAGTGAAGTAGTGTAGTTTTCTTATTCTGGGGTGGATGTCAATAATAAAATAAGTGATTTATTTATTTATTGCAAAGCAAACATACATAGAAAGTATATAGTATAATTAAAACATAAGAATGTATTGAAAAAATATATACGTATATAAAAAATGTTCGTTACGTTTTAAACTGTACCTACATTAAGTTATTTAAAGATTTGTAAAATTCTGGAATTCCCACCAATTTTAGTAACTTTTTCAAATTTGCAAAGTTTTAACAGTTATAACTAAAACACCTGTTGCAAATATTTTAAGGTTATTTTACTGCATGTGAAACTTCGCAGTTTGTTTTAGTTATTGACATAAACTTAAAACAATTTTACGTTTTAACCTTCGAAACTTCTAAGACATGTTTAATTTACTGTAATAAGTATGTTTACTGTATTTTGTTAATAGTGCTCATCGTTCTTTCTAGTTTAAAATACCTTGAAAAAGGATAGGTTTTGCTTCCGAAATATTGGTGGAATCAATAAAAGTAAATTAGAACTTTTTAATTGACTAAATAAAACACAGTGAGCTATTTAATCCTGAATATGTATTTTATGCACTTCATTTGTAATTATAAAAATGAACGAAGTCGAATACAGCGGCTACTTGCTGAAATTTTTTGTTGGTGTTGTTATTGTGCGCATGTTTCTATTTCCAAATCCACTGTCAAGTATAAATTGGTGCCAATTCGATTTATTTATTCTAACTAGAGTAACATGTATACTAACAAAAAATGTTTTACCAATTTAGATAAATTTTTAACGGCTTTTTCCTCTTAGAAAAAATAAAAATTAGAGTGAATCTTGTTCTACTTTTAGAGTAGAACTATTAGATTGAATATCATTTTTTTTATTATAAGGCATTTCATCAATACCTAGTTTTCTTTATTATCTGCCCTATAGGAGAGAAATATTTTTTCATTACATCTGTCTAAATAACTCGAGTTGACTGTCTGGCAAATATGAAGAAAATATATGAAGCCCTACAAGCCTAACTAACTAACTAACCATTACAACCGAGACGCTCTACATTCTCTACCCACCTTTTTACTCTAATCTACTTACAACTTAATTATTAATCTCTTAATAATCTTAATCTGTTATTAATTTTAAGGTCGATTATAAAACGCGTGTCTAATTTGATTGGTTTTTCGACCTGGCATTAAATTCTCTCTTTATGATTATGAGACTTCCTTATACGAAATCGAAACTTCCTGAAAATTCCCTGTACACACAACAATTTCCTGCAATAAAAAAAATAACAGAAATCAACAGTGAGAAGTCTGGTTTTCTATTAAATCTAAGAGGCTAGGATACAGAATAGTTGACGTAAAAAAATTGAAGCCTCTAATACATCTTTACATCTCAGTAGTTATTTTAAGAAAAGATTTAAAAAATGTAGAAATTTGGAAAATACGAGATGTCGACAGCTAAAGTCAATATTCGAGTCGCATTTTATTAAATCCTACATGATTTCTATGGTAGTACATGATAGACATTTAGGGTAGTTTTCTGGTGTCATGTGTTAAATAGGATTATATTAAGACTCTTAATAACAATAGCAAAAATGTTAAGTGTTAGTGGCAATAAACGTTAATTAAGAATTTTATTCATGTACTCTAAGATCATAAATCTCTATAAAATTGTCACGTTGAACACAATAAATAAATTTTTAGCAGTATGTTATACCGCGAATTATTTATCCCTTTTTTATTATAACTAGATCAGTGCATGTCGCAATAGTTATTTATGTACCAAGTGCGTTATGATGATGATAATGCCATGAGGACGACAAGGACAAAGTCGCCCGATGGACATTATCAACTAGTAACGCTGGTGGTGCATACAAGATTTTATTTTTTACGAGAGTATGTAAGAGAAGAAAATTTGAGTTTTAATTTATAATTTTTGGGGTTGCCAAGGACGTGGTTTATATTTATTTTGAACCTAACGCCGACGCCGACTGCAAAGTTATCGCTGAGCCAGCGTGATGAATGATAATACCCACTTATTATGATGCCCTGGTTGTTATTGACTTGTTTGTGTAGTTCGTATGACAGCTATAAACAACAAATAATATGAAAGTAAAAAATAAATGTCTTTTGAGCGCTAATAATGCATTGTAAGAACTGTGGTATTTCGGTAACGATGTTATTTTTCTCGGCATAAAACATCGTTACCGAAATACGTATTGGAAATTAGTCAAATACAGTGTGTGGTTAGGAGACACCGTTATATATAATGTCTTCTGAGGGCTTCTTGTGCTGTGTTCAGCCGACAAAACTGTTTCATCCCAGGTATTCATAAAAACTTGCAGATAGTATAAACGTAAATAACTATAACAAATATCAATACGAGGGTAGATTGAAAAGTTTCCGGAATGGGCAAGAGATGGCGCGCGTATCGTGAAATTGTTATGATGGTTGTCAAGGCTAACCTATTTTAGGAAAGCTGTCAAATTTTCAGACACGTGCGTCGTTCCGTTTATGTTTACTAGGATATCTTGTGAAGCAATTCAGGCACTTTTGCAAAAATGGATAAAAACGAATTTCGTGCAGTCATCAAACATTTCTGGATGGACGGGAAAACGGCGACGGAGATACGAGATATTTTGCAGAAAGTTCATGGCACATCCACACCTTCATATTCGACTATTAGTTTCTGGGTGAGCGAGTTCAAACGTGGCCGTACGAGCACCAAGGATGAACCACGCAGTGGACGTCCAAAAACGGCCACAAATGAAGAAATGGTCGATAAAGTCCATGATCTCGTGTTAGCCGATCGACGAGTGAAGTTGCGCGAAATAGTAGAGACCACGGGCATCTCATATGAACGTGTGCAAAATATCGTGCACGAACATTTGGGCATGAGGAAGCTCTCGGCGCGATGGGTGCCGCGTTTGCTGACTATGGACAACAAGCGAAATCGTGTGACCACTTCGAAAGAGTGTTTGGCCTTGTTAAATCGTAATCCAACGGATTTTTTTCGCCGATTCGTGACCGTGGACGAAACATGGATCCACCACTACACACCAGAAACCAAGCAGCAGTCGAAACAGTGGATTTCTCCAGGCGAATCTGCTCCGAAGAAGGCAAAGACTGTCCCATCTGCTGGAAAGGTCATGGCCACCGTTTTTTGGGATTCGCAAGGTGTGATACACATCGACTTTTTGCAGAAGGGAAGAACTATCACGGGACAATACTACAGCGATTTATTGGATCAATTCAACGGCATTTTGAAGGAGAAACGGCCTCATTTGCAGCGAAAAAAAGTGCTCTTCCACCACGACAACGCGCCGGCCCATTCATCCCGAATCGCCAATGCTAAATTGGTTGAATTGGGCTACGAGGTGGTGCCGCATCCCCCGTACTCTCCAGACCTGGCCCCGTGCGACTTCTTTTTGTTCACAAACATGAAGACTTGGCTCGGAGGCAAGCGCTTTACGTCAAATGAGGAGGTCATCGCCGCCACTAAAGCTTATTTTGCAGAGTTCCCGAAATCATATTTTTCTGAAGGCTTAAAAAAGTTGGAGCACCGCTGGGAAAAGTGTGTCGCCCTGCAAGGATATTATGTTGAAAAATAAAAACAAAAACCTGTTCAATTACTGCGTTTTCTTGCCCATTCCGGAAACTTTTCAATCTACCCTCGTATATGCAAAATATCAGCAATTCTATCCAACAACTTACAGCTAATGTATTGCACATTCAGATTTGGTGTAGCAGTTTTTCGACTTACGTGACCTAGGCATTTTCGGACACGCGCTATCAACTGTGTCCTAAGTAGAACAGACAGTCCTTTGCACGTTCAGTTTATTTCAATTAATAATAAATGACAGAAAAGCTGATCGAAAATTGTATTTAATTTTGTCTTTTTATTCACGCTTAAAATTGGTGTATTTATTAATCAAGTCTTTCTTAGGATTTTTAAGGTCTACACAAGCATTTATTTTTTAAATTGTGACCGGCAGACTGGGACTGCCAGCATTAGGGCCCACTGCGAAAAAATATTATTATTTGTTGTGATAGGTTAATAGGTATAATAGAATTTAAAAAAAGAATAATACGTAAAAATAACGCAATTTTTGAATAAAGCTAGCATATAGCTTACATTATACAACACTACAAGAGACAAATCAAAAAATTAATAATTTATTCCCATAAATCAGAGAACCGCAACATGCAGATGGTCTTATAATAAATGGTCTTATACTAATTCCGCCACACCACTCGAACAGGCCCGTCGAATAAACTTCGAACGAATACACAGCAACGTAATTATAACGGTGGATTTTCACCGATGCATAGTCTGTCAGAGTGGGTGGTTTTTTATGGACTCCGCAAGGCATAACCACAGCGTAAAAATATACACGACACACCACACCAATCAGTTTACCGGGGCTTGCAGATCGTGATCGTATTGCATGCTGCTAATAACGAGAGCATATATCACAGCATAACTGTTGTTCCGTAGCCCGCCAAGTCGTTGTTTAACAGCCCAATAATACAACAAGGTCACACACGGCAGCTTATAATATTTTCGGGAGTGCACCTACTGGTTATAACTAAACTGTGGCATAACTGCATCCCGTGCGGTCAAACTTAGTCTCAGAATGTTCAGTTCTTCGAGTTACATAAAAAATCTCCAATATTTCGATTCAGACGAAAAAGCACTTGAAATGGTGGGTGGAAAATGCAAAAAAGGGTTATTCTCGCATTCGCAAGAGACCATTCGACATTTAGATGCCAATCACTTTTACGTGTTACGTTTTGTGCGTAAGTGCCACCGAGATTTCAATCGCCTCCTAGTCGTGCTCCGAAAAGATATGGGGCTAATATTTTTGTGCTTCAAACTTTAGAATACAAGTTTGCTCCAATCTGGATCGGGTATGTTTTGCGATGCTCGTTGGTTCGAATCTGTGGACCGTCAAAAAATATTGTTGATGAATGCGGCCCGCGATATAAAAAAGGTTGCCGTCTCCTATCTAATAATTAAACAAAAACATTTAAACAATTTTTTGGCAAATGAAATATTTAATTCAAATAATATCAAAGAGAAACACAAATTTTGGAATTAATTAAGAACAATGTGCAACGTACTCAAAGAACAAACTAATCATATTCAGGGGATTCTTGAATTATAAGTAATTATTATTATCAGTTTGTGTCTGTTCACGTCGTTCGCGAATTTAGTTAGTTTTTGGTACATAGGTATGTATACCTTTATCTACTGCAAAGGTTACGATTGACTTGTCACTGTTTTACATTTTTTTTAAATTTCCTTAATCTTAATTGTTACCCTTTATCCTTCCACATCTAAAACTTCAAGTGTAACCAGTTTCTATTACAAGTAAGATAAAGCGCAACAGCGCACCGTTTGGGGGGAGGGATTACCGGATATTTGAAAATTCGTGCAGAAATTTAAAATAATTAAAATCTTGGCAGAAACTTTTAGACAAATTACAACTTTTAGTAACTTATTGAATTTGAATATATACAGGGTGTCCCATTTAACATTCTACGCTCAAACATTTGGGAAAGCTTCTGGATTGTTGTTAGATCATATTTTGGAATATTTGCTGGCACCATGACGTCATTAGAATTATTTAAACGAAACTTTTACACTTTAAGTTTGAAAATTACTAGCGAGGCTCAATAAAAAACCATTAAAGTAACATAGGTCTAAAATGCATAATAACTCTATACTATACTCAATCATTCATGTAAGCTTCTGGCTATATCGCAATTAAATTTAAAAGACATTGTATATTTCGATCTCTATTTTGCGACATCCGTTTTGGAAACCATTTTGGGACATCTGAGGTATCGGATATGACGTCATCGGCATTTTCACGGACAGTTCAACGGGACAGAACCCAGATATATAGTACCATAACACCACTTTATTCAAAACTACTCTACTAGCTGAGACTTTAATACTTTGAACCTTATGATTCTAGTTAAAAAAATCCGGATGACGTCATATCCGGTACCACCAATTGTTGATCTAATATTGATTTTGTAAACGAGAGGTCAAAATATACAAAATCCTTTTAATTTCATTGCGATAGCCAGAATAATTGTGTGTGTAGACCGTTAAACGGGACAGAATCCCTAACTGATTCTAACTCCGTTATTATCTATTTTAGGTCTATGATACCTTTATACCTTCTTATTCAGAATCTATTTATCTATGTTAGCGATTTTCATACATACAATCTAATGGTTCTATTTAAAAGAATACCGATGACGTCATATCCGATACTAGCCAAGTGTTCCAATATGGAAACTAATACTGAGTTCCTTTAAACTTCATTGTGATAGCTAGAATCTTGCTCGAATAATTGAGTGTAGACTGTTAAAGGGGATAGAAGCCGTTAATTGATTCTAGCTCCGTTATTATGCCTTTTAGATGTTAGGTACCTCAATACGTTTTTATTCAGAATCGTACTTGCTATCCATTGCGATACTTCAAACTTAATGGTTTCGTTTAAAAGAATTTCGTTGACGTCATAACCAATAGCAGAAAATGCTCCAAAGTAATATAGTATGAGCAAAAATTAACTCCATCAAAGGTGCCTTTGGAATTTTGAACTCGTGCGTATTATAACACCAGAAAATTATATCAAATTAATAACAACTGTTACTGTCAAAGGACTCTGATTATTTTGTATAGTTTTCTGGTGTTATAATACAAATTGCTTCAAAATCCTAAAGACACCTTTAATGGAGTTACTTTTTGCTCGTATTATATTTAAAATACTGATTTTGTAAACTAACCGTTAAACGGGACACTCTGTATGTGTATATACAAATACATATTAATCATCTCGTGGGTTAACGGTTGAACATTTTTTCATTTAGAAGTTAATTTTTTATCACGGGGGGGCACCGGCCGACTCCAGCACTAATGGCAGGCCACTTAACTTGAAAAATTAAAAGCAAAATGTCAGTGTCGTAGTAAAAGTAACTTATAACTACCGAAATAATTATCAAATTCTCACGTGACCCGGACTGAAGTGGAAGTGAATCTGCCTTTCTTCTATCGTAACAAAATGACAATACGCTCCAGAAATCTCGAGGTTTGTATTACACAATTCAAAGTTTCAAAACATTTCATTTTGAAAACTTTTGCAGATCGAAACTTTCATACCTTTAAAAATCAAGAGTTTGTGTCATGTTGTTGATAGGTTTCAAGAAATCTTGGTTTTTCCCAATTTCAATATTTCAAAGCTAGTATACAGGATGGCAGGGGTTAGAACCCGTTAATTTTAAGGGGTGATAGAAGACATCAAAAGGAACAAAAAAGTATCAATAAATTTTTTTCTATGTTATTAGCTTTTGAGTAATTTAGAAAAAATCATTGTCATATCTGGGAACTTTGCTTAAGTATAATCACATCTACAGCTGGGTCTTGACCTTGTTTTACAAAATCAAACAAACTGATAATGTCAGCCGTTATTTAACAAGAATAAACATCCGAAGCAGATTAGTTGAGTGACTAATTCTACGAAAATTGTAATCGGCACTGCTCTTCCGTAAACAAAATTTGTACGTGCTTAAAAACACGCTGATTCATAACAAACCAACTGTAAAACTAAGACAATAATTGACCTACATTTTATATTTATTAATTTCCGGAATATTTTCAAAATTTCTTGACATATTTGTTTTTTTATTAAAAAATACTATCTTTTGTAAAAAGCATTTTGATTAAGGCATGTAACTATCATAAAATTTAAGATTTTATTAATGTAGCCAAAACAAGGCGTCATCAAAATCCTTAACCTAATTAATTACCTAATTTAAATTAGATAAATCTTCTCTTTAAAAGATATGCTCTTATAAAATCATTTAAAACTGTTATTAAATAAACAAAGTCGTGCTTTCTTGACAAATTATTTTCAGTTCAACTAACTACAAACTCAGCATTATCTCACTCTAAAAGGGTATTATTTACACAGCTGTGATCAGGCATTGACCCAAATATTCTTCAATAAATTCTAAGGTTGTAAACAAAACGTGCTTTATTCCACGTTCAACAAACTTCCTACATCAGCATTTTGTGCGAATGTGGAGCAAATTTTATTGTCACGTTTCTTAATTGAGTAAAATAAATTTTCAATTGTAAAAAGAATTCAATTTTACGACATACGATACGATAAAATGTTATTAAGGTTTATTGTTGTGATAGATCAGATGCATCTGCCGACAAAGCCCCACAATTAAACTACTATTATTAATGCGGCCAAAAGATGTTAAAGTTTCCAACGTTATTATTTTTTTCTGAAAAAGTAGTACATTCAAGAACAAAGTTGTATAAGACTTTTTTGTTCCTTTTGATGTCTTCTATCACCCCTTAAAGTTAACGCATTCTAACTCCAGTCAAGTTAAAAGTTTTGGAGTTACATGATTGTCGTACAAGTCGTGGTTTAATTTGCAGTAAACAAATTTAGAAAATCTGCATTTTCAGCTTTAGAGCTTTATGTAATTAAAAACCGTTCCTCGTATTTAGTTGCAGCAAAAGCTTTTCTTGCTGCATTATTTATTACTTATTATAAAAATAATAAGAGAGGATAATCTACACGGCATAATTCCCCCCATTAATTAAAAGTAATTTTAGTCCAGTTTTAGAACTACAAGTCTATAAATAGCGTGCTATACATTCAAGATTTATACCACTTCCTGTTTCAGTGCACCGTTCGCATGTGTTTGTGAAAACGCTTTTCCTGTATTTTCCATCCATCGAAACCACTTTGCTACAAGCAACAGTTGTCGGTAGTAGTAGCCAACTAATAATATAAACATTTCCACATTTAACAAATTCCAAATGCCAAAACGATAATCTATCAGCAGCTTCTTAAATCTCTAAAAATCTCTTTCGACGTAAAACAAATGTATCGATAAATCTACCTCTAAAAATTGACATCTTATAAAGTAAAAACAAACCAATTAATGATTTATTTTAATCCAGGAGCTACTTAATGTAAATTATTGTTTACGATAATTACAGTTAAATATAATTAAAATTATATTGCGCAATTCATTTGTTTATCTTTCCCCGTGTCATTAAATAAAACACCAAGAATAGAACGGCTGAAACAATCTCTACATTTTTTGTTTCACTTATTTCCACTCATTCTCTTTTGTGTGGCGTCCTTCAACCCCTAATATTTTTTGCGTTTTTTCCACAACAAGAAAACCTTACGCAGGCTCTAGCAAATCCACACCGAACCACTCGTGCAAAAATATAAAATCAGTTTGGTGATGAGAAAATTCTGTGTATTTATTCTGACTAATTAATTAAAGGGCGAATGATCATTATGTCTGTGCTTATGTTACCTACACGCTTCAAGTTCTAAAAGCAAGTGATTATCGAAGTGATGGCCAATGTCACACGCTATTGACTGTTGTACTCGTGGCAAGGTCACGTTGTTCGTCGGGACGCTTTGCGTCACGCTGACGTCACAGGGTGGAGACCGTTTCCAGGACTACGTCCGCTGACGTCCCGCTTCACACTTTACTTAAACTTGAACTTCAACCTTTATTATGCCCCTGATGTTATTGGTTTTGAAATACCAATTATCGAATCCTGGATTTATTTATCATCACAATAAAGTATTTTATATAAACTGTAAGGTAAAAGAGTTAGATAACACAGCAATAATAAGTGTAAAACTTTTTGGAAAAGAGATCGCAATTTCCGAATGAAGGTTAAGCAATACGAATACGAACTACAGAACCGTTATAATTTAATCTAGTAAGTCGATCGATTAGAAATGATGTTAAGACTTTTTCAGAATTCATCTCGTAAGCTGACCATGAGTTAAAATTAAACCTTTTTGTTATTATTATTAAAATAATAATTGCTCATAATTCGCATTGAAATTAATTACCCAAAAATTGAATCTAAGTAGGCCATGGTTACATTTATTTATAAGCAGGTTCAGTTTTAGTGCTGAAATTTTCGAAGGCATCTTGGAAAGTTAATCATTCCACAGTCCACACGCAAAGATGTCGATTCTGTTTATGTAAACAAAACCACGTGGTGGCCTTTATTTCGACGTTCCCGCTTTATAAATAGGATTAAATTAAAGAAATGTTCCTTTTAACCATGGATGGGTGTAAAAAGGGAAGATAACAGATCTAAATAACTTTCCTTTTTATGAGATTTATCATCTTTGTTTATATGAACGTAAATGAAATGAGGTCTTTTTAGAAATTAGTACTCATTTACTTTACTTTTTTTTTAAGAACTTGATTACTCTTTCATACGCATATTATTTCGTTTTTCATATTATATTTAAATTATTCTCTTTCGTGTATCTTCAGAAGTTTCAATGGCTAGAGAAGAATCTCCATATTGTTTAAAGTTCATTCTATAGTCTCGCTGGCAAATGAAGGATTTTAATGAGCGCGTGCACATCAGCTGTGAGAACATTACGATAAGCTAAGAATGTAAGCACAGTATCGTGTTACTAGAGACGTTTTAAAAAGGTCAGTAGCGTACGTTCGGATAGTACTTTTTAACATTATGTAAATTTATCATCGTTGAAGTATCTATTCAACCTTAATAACGATTTATAATTAAAAATCTCATTACGTTTTAAATGGCATAGGGTAATGAATACATTTAAAGAAAAGTAATTGCAAAACTTTTAACTATAAATCGTTAAAAGTAAAAAATAGGGAATCAATCAATAATCATAACTACACAAAATCATAACTGGTGTTAATTTACATTTTTAAGTGCATAAAACTGATACTAAATGATGGCAATCCTTTTTATATATTAGGAATCGTACTGTATAATAATTTACCAATTTCAATAAAACAATTAATGTATAAACAATTTGTTACTGTTTTAAAGGAATTACTTAAATATTATAGTAGTTCTTAAGAATTTTTGTTTATAACAATATTTCTGCTTTCATATGTTTAATTTAATCTATATTTTTTCCCGTTTACTTGCATACATGTTACATGGAAAACAAAAATATGCCTAACTGTGAGTCAAATAGTATTTTATAGGTGGAATGAAATAATTAAACTTGGACGTTAATAATAATTGTTCTTCTAGTATAAATTAATTTCATTTTCCCTATTTTGTACGTGTATTTGATTATAATCGAATACAACATTAAGCATCAATGTTAGCCTTCGTAAAGGACATTTTGTGACGCTACTGAATCATTCCAGTTTATCAGTTATTTCTGTTATCAGATACATTTCTCGAGTCGACCACGTGATCATGAGGTGGACACTGCGTGATTTGAGATGCTTTTTACAATTCTGCCCTCGTGATATCGGTAATTTTAAATCCTTCATTTAAATGTTAGGGTATAGATTCTACTTTCTAAAGTCTATTAGTGGTCATCCGTCATCCATGGTTACGTTACCAGAGGAAATCCTTAATGCAGAGGCGTATTCAGTGAGACATGCGCCCGAAGCCCGCAACATTTGCGTCCCTTTCGGGTATTACTTCAGTAACAAAGCATTTTAATTTCAGATTAAGTGCAAAGAAGCTGATTTTTGGTAGACACCTTTATGTTATCATTTTAGACATATTCTGAAAAATCCTGATGATTTCACTCAGTGCGACCCCTGTTACACCCCTTGCAAAGAGTGGGTTATTATTATTATTATTGTATTTTGGTGGATATTTCCGTTCTTATTAATTCTACAACAACGACAAAATATGCAGAAAATCAAGAAAATTATTCTCTATTGAAAAGGTCTGACCGAGTTTTTTGTAAAAAAGATAGTTTTTTAGAAATCGGAGAAATTTTTATTTCAGGTCTTAAGGCTGAGTACAAAGCTGGCTTTTTAAGTGGTATCCCTTGTGGGCCTAATCCGCTACTTTAGAACTCGAAAAAGATTTTTTATATTTGCGTGTCCTAATGGCGTCATTAGGACACGCATTTTGCGTGTCCTAATGAAATTTTTTGGAATACTGGAAAGAGTAAAATTTTATTTTTTAAAGTTGATATCACTGTTAGACAGCTGTTCTTAGAATGTCAAACTTATCTTAAAAGCGCAGGAAACTCTTATAACTGGAAATAATGCAAAGCTTGCAAAACTAGTATTGCAGGCCACATAAATGCGCCGGATAATAAATAGCCCTGTTAAGGGCGTAACGGTTTTACTTCATTATTAACGAAATTGTAAATTTTATTACTGTCATGTGGGATGCATTGTGTTGTGTATGTGCAATAGCTCACGATAAACTTAACGTAATAAAATTTAGTTTTATAAAATTACATATCTTTATCTTATAAGTAGTAATATCCAAAAGATCAAATAAATAATTATTTTTGTTAACAAAAATCATTCTTTTCTATGAAATGAAATATAATTATTTTTATTTCATCCAATTTCTTAATTCATTAAGTAGTAATTATTTATGTCACAAATATATTGGCATACCTTCTACTTTGAATTTATAATAATTTTCAACAGTACATATAATACACCTGGCAAATTTGAACGAGGTCCTCTGTTAGCGGATCACCCTATTAGCAGCGGGCTTTGTGTGTATCAAACAAGGAATTTCTACGTCGCGCGTATTAACTAAAGTAAAAAACAATTACATAATTTCTAGGTCGCCAACTGTTATGCTACCAAAATATCCCTAACAAATTTTATTTAAAACTAAGTAATTTTTTTAATTATTTAATAATGAAATAACGCAAATAGAAAGAATAGTATAAAGTATTCGTTTCATAAGACGTTTTAGCGCACTTGTCCTCATTAGAAAATTCCCCGCTATTCGGGTCGTTTTTTAAACTCGAACGCGTGCGCTAAAAACGTATCTTATGAAACTAATACTTTAATATACTATTTTTGTAACTTTAAATTAAAAAAACTTAAATAAAAAAGTGAATTGCAAGGAGGAGTCACTGCAGATGTTCCGAAGATTTTCCTGGAACAACGTGATGAAAGACGAGGGAAATACCGATGACGCAGAATACGGGAAAACCGAAGAAAACGATATAGTGAAGGAAGAAAGACTATGAACATATGAACGATGAACGTAATTAAAATGAATAAGAACAAAGTAAATAAAAATTCAAACATTTTTAAAGCCAAAATTACAAAAAAATCGTTTGGGTTCTAGAAAAGTGGATTAGACCCACAAGGGATATCACTTAAAAAACATGCTTTGTACTCAACCTTAAGAGTGGTGAGGAATACAGTACTCTTAATACCCAAAAATTCGCTTTCTCAAAAACTATCGTTCGTATAAAAAAAATTGATAGGACCTTTTCCATAGAGATGAATTATTTTCTTGATTTTTTGAGATGCCTGCCAAAAGCCATTAATCCTCTACTCTCACGGGCTGTAATAGGTGTAGCACTGGGCGAAATCATTAGGACTTTTCAGAATATGTTTAGAATGATAAAATAAAGGTCTCAACAAAAAATCAGCTGCTTCGCAGTGAGATTTTGATCTTTTTTTGACCATTCTTACTTTCTCTCTTCTTCTTCTTCGTTTTTCCTCTTGTCAGAGAAATCGTTATCATGATCCACATTATTTGGACTGTGTCGCTGTTCTTACTATTTCCCGCGATCTCTCTCTATTTCTTGCGTTTGTCGTTGCCTGATATATAGAACCGCTAGTCGATTCCTTTACTTGATCTGACCATTGTTTTGGAGATTTACCCCCTGGATCGAGTTCCTTCCATTTTACCCTGTACTATTAGTCTCTCTAAGTTATCCACAGGTCTTCTGTTTATGTGCCAAAATAGAATTCGGGCTTGTTCCATTTGAGATATTCGTTGGGGTTCTTTTATGGTTTCAATGATTGACTCATTCGTTCTTCTGTCCATCCACGGGATACGAAGGATACGTCTCCAACACCCGAGTTCAAACGCGTCCAGTTTTCTCTTATCTTGGGCTTTTGGTGTTCATGTTTCTTACTAAACTATATGAATTTTTTTGTTCTTATGTACACATAGTATAAAACACAAACATATATTATTAATAAACATTTTTTATACATTAATAAACTCAAATATAGATTAATAAACTTTTTTTTTTCATTGAAGAAAGTGGACATTTAGGAATGTAACAATAATCAATATTTTTATTGACTATTATAATAGTTAGGTATATGTCAGCTGCAGGTCTTTTTTCGAGATTTATTGTCAGCAAAAGTTTTAATAATTTCTGTAAAATCGAGATTTTTCGACAATTCTGATTCTATGGTCATTATGGTAGCTACTAAACTACTTAATTCAGATTTGAACACTGTTGAATTTAAATAATCTTTAACTCTCTTAAGCTAAATAAAGCTTATCTCCATTTGCTATTATTTTACTTTTATACGTTTTCTTTTTACGTATTCAGTTCTTCGTTTCTTTCGTACCGCCCCTAGAAAATTGCGCCTGAAGCCCGGGCTTCCTGGGCTGCTACGGTAATACGCCCCTGCCTTAATGATTTATATATGATGAATGATCACTTAACCAACGTAGCCCCCAAAATCATCGCAGCAAAGAAACGTGTAATTAAATGATAAAAAATTATCTTTTAAAATGATTCATATTTAATATATTTTTATTGTCATAAGCTATTTACAACCTACTTTACATAGAAGTATTAATTAAATGTTAGGAAAACCATGCATTGATACATCGATGGTACTCCTTAAGATTTTCTTTTATTACAGCTCCAGGTGTTACAACAGATCACGGGGCCACGTCCAAGCAGCATTTATAGTCATCGGTACGTACCAGCAACTACCGCTGGAACTATTAAGTTTTTGCCACCAGTCACACGCACGTAATTGCTACGGTTTAAATACGTGCCTAGAACTAAATTCATTCATAGATGGACGTCACTGTAACCTCTATAAGAAATTCAAGATCTGAATACTTACTGTAAAACTGCTTAATACGATACTTACGGTACATGCTCCGATTTAAGGCATCTTAAAATAAATTATCTCACAGACGTAGGTCTGATTTCCATAGCTTACTAATTGTAAAGAAAAATAAGGTTTTGTAGACATAATAAAAGTATATGGGCGCCATTTATTCGAAGTCATTACAATTCTGAATAACTTCAATTAAAGCTAGGTCCATTATCATGATAACATAATTTAATTTAAATCTTCATTTATTTGTAAATAAATGCATTCGCTTGTCTCAAATGACAATAATAATAGTTTTGGTAGTAACGTTCTAATAAGAATTCTTATTAAAAGAAAATATGGGCTTAAATTTACAAGAATTATTCATAAAAATACATATAAATTTTAAACCTTCACTTACATCTATAATACAAATTGTTTGCTAATCCTTGATAATTCACAAATAACCTCACATTCACTAAAAGGTTCTAAAATTTACTTAGCATTAGATAAACAATGCATCACACTATAAACTTGAAGAACTTGGAAAGTATGATCGTCGATGCAACTGTTACACCCAAGATTAACGAACTGAAGTCTACAATAATTGTTTCATAATTTCAATTTCACTAACAATCCCTTAATGAATAACTAAAACCATATAAGTTCGAAAAAGAACTTCCGTTAGTTATGAAAATTTACCGAATGGACACGGATTTATGTCCCAGAAAGTGGTAATATTATTTCATTATTGATTTTACCGTGCCCTAACTTATTACGTCAAACAGAACCGGAAGGATTTATTCTTTATTTTCAAAATTAACTAACTTTTTAGTTATCCTCGTGAATCTTAAATTGTAATACATCCCATTAATCTTATTTGTTACTTAAAGCTACAATAAGCTTTATACTTTTAAACTTTTTCTTAAATTTCGGTACTGTACTAGAAAGTCTTTGGTTTATTTATAAATTTATTAACTCGAAGAAAGAAACTGAATTAAAAACCACAAAACTTATTTTAAACCTTGCGTGCGAATTCTTAAAGGAATTCTTTCAAACTTTTAATTACTTTTCTAATCAAATGGTTAGACTACTGTACTGTACTGAATTAACGTTAACAGACCCCTGTACTGTATTCAACCCTATGCGTCTGACACATGTACTATAGTTAATGGCCTTGTGCAGACTTTAATTAACTTTCAAAACGCGTTAAATTTAGCGACTTAGCTTTAAAACTGTAATAACGAGAGTACAAGTAACCCCAAAGTAACTAGAGGGCCACCACCCATGGCGGCTAGGACCCGCTCGGCTCGAGGCCGCTTGCTTAACTTCTTACATACTTACTTACTTACTTAAATTATTATTGCCCCCGATATTCTTTTTGGAAAGGGAACTTTAAACCAGGCTATCCAAATGAGACTAAAACTTCTTAAACCAATAGGAAATAACCGCGAAAAACCTTTCTAGAATATTCCATGGAATTTCACCGGAGAAAAATCTGCTTGCAGGGTAAAACCTGATTTTTTTAAATGTGGCTTCAGACCGTTTTTTATTTGTCTGCGTTCAGAAAAATCTATTCATCCAAATTGAAGATAAACATGTACAGAAACTATAACTTTGAGTTATATGCGTTTTCAGACAAACTATTCAATAAAAAGATATTTTTTACTTCTATATTGCTTTTAAGAAAGCAAGTTTCATATCGTGAGAATACTTTGAAATAACCTTTCACATTAACGAAACTTTATTTGATTGAAATATCATCTGCAATTTTTAACCATCGAAGAATGCATTAAATATACAGGGCCGTACTAAGGTTCTTTTTACCACTAATGCATTTAAAATTGCATTTCTATTAAATCGGGAATTTAAACACGTTACAATATAGCCTTCCCAAGCAGCATTTTTAGTCATTGCTACGTACCAGCAACTACCGATGGAACTATTAAGTTTTTGCACTAGTCACAAGCACGTAATTGCTACGGTTTTATTACGTGCCGAGAGCCAAAACGGTGAACAATTTTCAGGCAGCAGATGCGTTGAGGTAACCGCTCTGGAACTTGTCCAGTTATGTAGCGCGAACGGGCCAGCGTAGTAATTGCTACTTTCGTGGAACTTCTTTTCTCTTTGACATATCGTGTCGCGTGGTTGCTCTTTCTTATTACTCTTGCAACTTAAAACATATTCTATCATTTTCTATACTAGTGCTGCGATCGTGTCACAATATGGATGGATTACTATTTTATTTGTAATACGTAGTTAATAATAGAAAGAGCGATGAAATGTTTGATTATTTTGTCATTCCAGTATACCAAAATTATAAACCGTTGGAACTTTTCTGTTAAATGTGATGATTTGAATATATGTATTTTTAATAAAAAAATGTCTTTAATAAAATATGACAAAAATACTTATTGTTGATACACATGAAATAAACCATTGTTATAATATTCCTAAGGCACAGTTTGACACCAATTTGTTATTTTTATTAGATATTTTTTAGTGATATTTTATTGTATATCCTCGAATTTCGTCAGCAACATATGGAATACTTATGGTTTGATTGGTAACATATCAAGGTGCATCCAACAGCGTTCGGAGAGTTTCTGATTAAATTTGCTGAATTGTTTTCCATCTAGTTGACTTGGCACAGCCCCACAGTTAATGCCATAAGACCAGATAGGCTTAAGAAAAGTTTTATATAATAGTAGCTTGTTGCTAAGTGCCAGTTTGAATTATACCGGGAACTTCCTAACCGGCTAGCTCGCGCTGTTAATAAAAAACCCAGCTATATTAAAATTTATAACACAAAACATAAACCTGAAACTTACTTAATGGTACTTTGGGCCCGGCAAACGTCTGCTTAAGATAACATCATTCCTCAATTATCTCCTGAAACTGATGAACTAGGATGCTTGAACAAGATCTATCAAACTTCACATTCCATTTACGGACTGATAGGCATGGTGCAACTACAGGAGCTATCTGAGGCGAAGAAGTAACTCGGGTCGAATTATCAGCAGGAGAAGATGTAAACCCTAAATCAACTTCAGGCAGATCAAGCCTGTCTAAAATCTCCAAAAAACCTGTCAACAGCAACAAACCAGGGGTAGCTGTTCTTCGGATAATGCTGCTTCTGAAAACGATTAACTCTATTGATATCATGGTGAAGCCTATATCGAAGATGTGATCTTTGATAAAGACTTTCAGGTATCAAATTATCAGCAGATGTAGCCAGTTCATTCTTGTCGACTAAAGCTTGCAATTCAGTACTAACATCAAATGCGAACACAGGGTAGCTAAAGCTGCTGTTCGCATTATCTAAGCGTATTAAAGGTCTTAAACGAGACCGTAATTGATCCATCAGCAACCTGAACTCCCCGAAAACGCAATTCATAAAACAATTCTTTTTTACGAACACGAAGTCACCCAACCTCAATACGGAGTGACATAGTAAATGTATATGCGTACTTGCGTAGTTAAATGTAAGAAATAAGATGGATACTAGAAGAAAGAAAGCAGAGCACCACTCCTTTACCAAAAAATGGCGAAGCTAACAAAAGAGTGAAGAAACAAAACAGAGCTAATGCAGAGTTAAAATCTTTTGTATGGGCGCCAAAATATAACTGTAACTTCCTAATCGGCTAGCTCGCTGTGTTAATAAGAAGTCCAGTTATATTAAAATTTATTACACAAGATATTAACCTTAAACTGACTGATTTTTGGGTCCGGCAAACGTCTGCTTTAAGATAACAGCCGCAGTTTGAACTCAGCACAGGCAATAATAGAAATTAGATGAATATCAAAATCAATATTCAAGACAAAAACAAAGGGAGCAAAATTATAAATTACAGAAAAATTATTTCGCAAATAACTCCTATCAATATAAATAATTTGTCAAAATCGATGATTTTTATACAGTTCTTAAAATACTATAATTACACACAATCAAAGAAACAAATTAATTAAAGATCTTAACAGAAGTGAATATTAGAATATTACTTACGATCTCTGCAGAAAAGGTAATTTAGATTACAACTGGCAACTGCGACACTAATATATTTGAAACAACAAAAGAGTAATAAAGTTACTCTATTACATAACCTAGAAAGAATGAAAAGATAATATGTTTATAGATACAGTTATAGATGGTTGGTAATTCTGTGTTAGAAAATGTTATGATTTTTGTTTTCTTTCTGTATGTTGATTGTTGGTAATACACTAATCTTTTTATTTGCGGCTCCTAATGGTAGCTTGGTTGGTCGATAACAATACCCAATGTAAGGTATTTTGTCAACAAGGTAAAAACGTATCTAAAGGCAAGAAAGAGCCTGAAAAGGATTCTGCATTAATAAACAGTTTAATAACGTTAACTATGACCCACCGGAAAAATATGTTTTCATCAGCTTGAAACAGAGAGGGAAGATTATTACCTCTTGTAAATATAGTTGAAAGGTATTTCTACAAAACAAGGCATTGCTAGAGATAACCATAACGAATAAATTAGTTAAGAAGTATACCGTGGTACAAGTTGAATTCCTGTGACACTAACAATCACCTTCGTGATACTAACTAATCGCCAGGAATTATTGTGTACTTCATCCACAAAGAAACTCTTAAAAAGGGAAATTAACAAAAATTACTAATACAGGAATAAAACACACACACTACTTGCAAGATAACTTATAACTAACTTCGCAAAGGGAGAAAAATGGTTATCTTATCAAGAGTTTCTAGAAGACAGTAATAAAGCCGAATTCACCAATGAGGAAGCCTGAACAGAAACATCACCAAACAAGGAATAACCAATAAAAAGGCGTGCCCATAAACACGATCATATTTTGAGTGACAAAACTGATATTATCACAAAGGGGAAAAGCTTTTTAAGAAGAAAAGTGACACTAACAATCACCTTCGTGATACTAACTAATCGCCAGGAATTATTGTGTACTTCATCCACAAAGAAACTCTTAAAAAAGGAAATTAACAAAAATTACTAATACAGGAATAAAGCACACACACACACACACACTACTTGCAAGATAACTTATAACTAACTTCACAAAGGGAGAAAAATGGTTATCTTATCAAGAGTTTCTAGAAGACAGTAATAAAGCCGAATTCACCAATGAGGAATGAACAGAAACATCACTAAACAAGGAATAACCAATAAAAAGGCGTGCCCACAATCACGATCATATTTTGAGTGACAAAACTGATATTATCACAAAGGGGAAAAGCCTTTTAAGAAGAAAAGTTATAAGCTAAAGATTAAAGTAAAATTGAGCTGGGGAAAAGCCAAATAAAAATTGTAACAAAACTTCCTGTCCAGAAGCCAGTACATTTTTCTCGAAGTTTTATATCCAATTACTTTCGCTTAGCTTGGACATGGCATTTCCAAGTTCGACGTTGGTCAAGATGCAGTCCTAGGTATTTGGTCTCAGTCTTAATAGGTACGGGTGTAGTGTTGATATGTATTGGGGGAACAGGTGCTAGTTCTAGTGGTGAACGTCACCTATGTTGATTTGGATTGGTTGATTGTAATGCGCCACTTATCAAATCATATGCTAATACTATTTAAGTGCTGTTGGAGTTTAGACAATGCAGTAACTGGGTTTTCATGAGTTGACAGAATAGCTGTATCACCAGCACTAGTAGCAAGTACAGTACAAGTACAAAAGGTAGAGAAGTGGTATCAAGACCACCTGCCGTGATGGACACCAGTAGAATTTGAAGATCTCGTTGAAGTATTGACAGATAAGTTACTATCAGAAAGATTTTCAGTAACAGCTGGGTAGCATCGCTTTTAGTTTATAAAGTAAGCCAGGGTACCACACCTTATCGAACGCTTGGATACATCTAAAAACACGGGGGAGCAAAATTTCTTTTCTTCAAGGCTCTTTGCATTTGATGTATGGTAGAATAGGATTCACGAAATCCAAATTGATGTTGTGGTAGCTGTATTAGGATATTTGTATCGTTTCTATGTCTCTTGAAGAAACCTTTCTCGGATACTTGTCAGAGGCAAAAGGCTGTTAGATCGATAAGATGAGGCATGTTCTGGAACTTTCTCCGGTTTAAGCACCATTAAAATGTAAATATATTTCCATATGATTGGATAGTATGAGACTAATCATACGATTATAGATTATCGTTAAAAGTAACTACAATGGTCTTTCGAGGAAGCATTTCAGTACTTTCTCCGTTAGCAGGTCATATCTATAAACAAATTATTAATACAAATGATTACCAAATATTACAAGATGATATAAACTCTTTACTACGTTGGAGTAATACCAACAAGTTAGATCTCAATATCAATAAATGTAAATCTATGACATTCACAACAAAGAAATATCCTTACCTTCATCAATATACGATGAACAATAACGAATTGGAGCGACTGTCTAACATGCAGGATTTAGGAGTTCATTTTAAGTCTGACTTAAAATGGGACGATCACATTGATAAGATATAGTAAACGGCTAAACGCATCATTAAAGAATATTGGTTTCATCATTAGATCTACAAAAGATTTTAGCAACACTAAGACAATACAATTATTATACAATTCGTTAGTTAGATCAAAATTAGAATTTGCGTCGGTAGTCTGGAACCCAGGATTAATTACTCTAAAACATAAGATTGAAACGGTTCAAAACAAATTTTTAAAATATTTGCATTACAAAAAGCATGGACAGTATCCCGATTATGGCGAATATCAAGATATTAGGTCGGGATTTAACATTGCTAAACTGTATATAAGAAGGGAAGTGGGGGTTGTTGCCTTTGGTGCGTTTGTACGTACCAGCGCATCGATCACGGCCACGAGGTATCTTGTACATTCCACATCATCGAACTAATTTAAGACTACACTCTTCATTAATAAGAATGGCGACATCTTTTAATGCTGTTAGCTATGAAATAGATATTGATTTGTTTGATTCTTCCCCCGTAGCGTTTAAACGATCACTGTTTAGATTATTATTCTTCTGACTAATGCACTTGGATAGGTAATAACTGTAGGTTTCGTCTTAATATACTGAAACAGTATGTTATTGCTTTGTTGTTTATAATTATTATTTAAGCTTTAGATGTTTTTTTTCTCTTATGTTTGAACTATATTTATGTAATTGAATTTAATGTATTTTAATTTAAAATCTCGGGATTCCTCGACAATTAATTTGGGCATTGCCCGTTTTGTTTGGGTGATATTAAATAAATAAATATCTTGGTGCTTTCTGTAGGCTCAATTTATTTATCTGAAACTGTAGCTCAGCTGTACTGTACTGTACTGCGCTGTACCTCTGCTGGGGAATCCAAACGAGGTTTTTCCTGGTTGTAAGGGGTAAATTCCAACAAATGGAAAAACTGCATGTCACTTGGTAGTAGCTTCTTAAACGCAGCTCGGAGTATCACTATGACCTGAGATCTGCAGCCCAAGTCCGTGTGTGTCTGATAGAGCTCTAGGGCCATTACACTTAAGGGAAGCGAAGATATAGCCTATCACGCTCAAGACATCTTCGCCCTAACGGGTACACACCGGGAGTCTAGAAAGTGTAGACTATAAACCAAGCGATATCAAGAGCATGCAGGCCTATAACTTGGGAGATCGGGTTGGCAAAACCATAAAACTAAGTCCTTCCACAATTGAGGTTGGTCCCAATCCTAAAAAGTTGAGGAATAGTTCGAAGCTCGACAAGGGGCCATCTCTTTGGAGAAGGCGCCGACGGGTGAGCACGTTTATTGCTCCGGCAGAAGATGGATAGTAACCTCGCTCCCGTAACCTAAGCGTATCTCAATGCATGCCTTAGTGATAAGGCGGGAAGAAATACCCAGACGTTCAGTGGAAATTATTAGATCAAACATCAAAAGTTCAAATATGGCTTAGTGTAAGATTTCAGGTAGTAAACTAAAGAACAGGAATACCACCAAACATTTATGTCAAAGGTGCATCTCTGCTGGTGAAAAATCTGCAATGGGAAGTGACATCTTGCTTTAGCCCTCCGTTTCTCTAAAATCAGTTCCCTGATATGAAGAAGTGTAATAATAGTGGGATGTACACGGTTTGATACATTGGGCATAAACTCCCACACAGTCCCTTGAATGAGAGTAGTTATAGTTTCTGGTTTTTTAATGCGCAGTTCGAGATTCATTTTATTATCTAGGTACTGTTGAAATAGATCCCAGTCTGTTAGCTTCGAGACAAGTCGATGACTAATTTTTTTATTAATAGTAGTGGTGCTTTGATGACAGGTGCAGATGCATGACCGGAGGACAAATCGTAGTTTGATCCAACTGTAACGAAGGTAGTAGCAATTTCGGAAGATATGAAAAAGTCAATTAAGTCACCCAACTTAATTGACTTTTTCTAGCTAGCCAATGTGTAGGTTAACCATTAGAATGATGATGATGGTAGTCTGTATGTATGGTTGTATAAGCGAACGGAGTAAGTCTCGTCCTTTGGTTAGCGTAATCCGTGATTCCCAGTGAGTGTTTTTGGCATTTCAGTCACGTCCCGCTATGAACCTACTTTCCAGGGTCCGAAAGAAGCTGTTATACTGGTCAATAGAGATGATGTGTCTCGGAGGACTATATACAGTTGAAGCCGTTGAACATTTGTAGCCTGGATATGCTCGGTTTGAAATTTATCAAGCTCATGATGCACTATAGAGTTTTTATTATTACAGCCGAACCCGCATGGCGCAGTGTTGTCCGGATTATTGGTGCTGTAGCTTGTATAATATGGAAAACGAAACGTGGTTCTTTCAGTAAAGTGGGTTTTGGACACAAGCATTATGACAATTTTGTTTAATTGTAAAAACGTAATTCATTCATGTTTGTAGTTTGGTAAACCATCTGCATTCCAAGTAGCGATGCGTAATATGTTAGCCATTATGAAGATAATTTGCTAATTAATATTGTCAGATTGATGATATTATTTTAATTCATCAACTGAGTAAACTTATTTTTAAATTCAGAGAGAAAAGTGGTTAATTAGTCTCCCGATTTGATTTGTTGACCTGTTATGTTATGAGAGACGCCATGCGATTGCGTCATTTGAGCATACCTTGGTCGAAAACGTTAAGGTGATACATTATTGGCAACTGGGACATTTGTTGTAGAGGAATCGCTGGTTGTCAGTGGATTTAATCTTTGATTTGGTCTTGAGTTGTTGCCTGATCTATTTCTTATTACATTTACATTTATTAAATCTTTGAACACTGAACAGCCTTTATAATTGGCGGGATGACTGCCATCACACAAGACTTTGTACGTATCATGTCCACCTCCACATTTAACTCACACGAAGGGTCTAGTACAGAAAGCATTAGCACGCCCGTAACTTTGGCACCTTGTGCATTGAACTAATTATATTATTCTTTTTGCTCATATACCTGTTTTTAGTTGAGATTTGCGGCTGATCCAATTGTATACTTTCTGGGGTCCTGTTTGTTTTTTTTTCCTTTTCTTGATGACTTGCCAAGGGTGATCATTATCAATAGTTACATCTTCCATATTATCACTGTTACGTAACTGTTCGTTCACTAATGGAGTATTATTTTGAGTTATTAGGTTGTTGTAATAGCTAGGGATTAAATATTAGAATTCGTTAAGGATTGCTTTGATGTAAAGCTAGGGTTGAATTGAGGTTGTAAGGTTTGTTGACTGCCGTATGTTAACTACTGGTTCTGGTATTGTGTTTGCGGGTGATTGTAACCCAAATTTGTGACATATCCGTAGGTGGTGGCATTTAGATTACCCGTGTGAATAGGATACACAATTTCCCACTGATTGTTAAAACAGCTGATGTTGTTTTAAATTTTATTTGATATCACAAGTAGAGTTTATCAGTGAACTTGACCTCCGGTTAAAAACGCGCGCGCGCTTATTGATATCGAAGAATTCACTTCGTCGCACGTCTTTATTCTCCGAGAATCAAACGAGAACTTCATATTTAAGATGAAAGCATTTCTCGAACTGTTGTCACTGGATCATCATAGCCGTTTCATATACTGTCACTTATGATTTAGTAATAACTTAATACACAATAAGAAATTGCTCGTCATTTTTTTGATAAACTTTATTGTCATATCTATAATTATGTCAGCTTAGTGACATTAGGAATGTGGAAACTCCTTTGCACTGATAGAAACTTGGCGACTGGTTAGCTCTTTTTTGTAATGGAAAACACTGTGACTGATATACGATTAATATTTTAACTGTTTTCGTAAATAAACCCTTCAATATCAGCATAAGTATCTCGATGATAAAATAATCAGCAAATGTTCGCTGCCAGAACATTTCCCTGCATTTAACTTGCTTGGACCTTTATTTTCGGTATATGTAAATTTAGCATCTTTAGTTATCATTTAAATAGTGAATGATAATAGTTAATGTAGGCAAACCTTAAATAATTACAGTTCTAGATTCCATGTAAAAGCCCCAAATAAGTTTTAAGAAAACAAAAGAATATAAAGCAACAAATTGGTAACCTCTGTGTTACTCATGTGTTGTGTCAGACCCTCTAAAGCTGTAGAAAACACATATTCAAAAATATACAAAAATAGCGTAAGTGTCGGTAATTTCATGCCAACCTGGCAATCGTGTTATTGTTATTGCTCTGTAAAATTAACCGCACAGTGCACTGTTTGCTTGGAGACTGAAAGATGAGCGTATCTCGTTAGTCGACCTGCGCGACAATAGATGATGTCATACCAGTGGCCCCGGGCAGCATTGGGGTGCTTGTTGCCGTCTAGTTTTCTGTATGTCAATCCCGATGAAGAGTGGTCTCGGGAAGAGGGAATACATGACGGTACCACGGCGTGTACCTGTTTTTTTAGCACTCCGCTAAAGAACGCTCGATGCACAAGCATCTATTTCACATCATCATGATCGCGGTAGTGCACTGAAGTCTCTCACTGAAGAGGGCTCCAATCATCCACAAGCAACGTGGAACGGCACGGGGATCTTTAATCTCCCTCGTAAGTACTAGTAATTTACATGTAAAGGATAAGTGACTAACGTGTTGTAATTATTTTGTCATGTTTGCGTAAATCATGTGGTATTTTACGTTTTGGTCTCATATGAGCTTTTGCCAGTGAAGCGTGCCTGACCTCTAAGTAAAATGTAAAATTTAAAAATCAAATGTAAAATTCATAGCTGGAATTATTTTTGATTTGTAAGAATTGGAAATCTTTAAAATAAATATGCCGAAAAAATATTTAATAAAGTCTAAAATATTATTGAATTACGCCCCCCGTAGTACACACGTCTAGAAACTTCTATAATCAGACAGCCTATTCACCTAATCGATGAACTAGAAGACTAGCTACAGAATTAAAACAAACTTCTGCAAAAGGTTTAACGTCCTTATGTTGAAATTATCCTTTTTAGAATCACAAAGTGCTTTTGAATAAGATGCCCCTTCAAGTCTGAATTCGAAGTGTTTTATATCTTATTGAATTTAACCATAACCTCTTAAGTAGAATAATTAAAAATTAAAATGCATACATTCGCCAGAGTTTACGAATCAACGCGTCAGCAAATTACCCCTAAACACCCACATAGCAGCTAACGTTCTCAGAAATTATCCGGCCCAGTAATTGTATTCTAGAAGTTTTATTCGCGTATTAGGAAGGAATTCAGGGTTGGCATAAAATATGTTTTTAAAAAACAAAACAGTTGTTCTTTTTTAAATTAAACCTTTTTTTTATCGAAAATGGGTTTAAAACGCCCCATATAATAATTAAAATTGTTTTAAGCTAATAGAGATTTTGAAATATTGTAATGAAAGCTTTCAAGAATGATACTTTTATTAAATTCGTGTACAAATTACCATCATGATTATGCATGTCTGAAACAATGATAAAAGTTCTTATCATCACTTTTTTAATTTTACGAATTCCTAGTAAAGAGTAACCCAAAGAAACAATAATAAAAAATCTACTTCAATCCTCGCCAAAACAAAAAAAAAGTATTAAATATTGTTTATGCATAGATACATTATAATTAGGCTATTGTTGCTAGACTCATCTAAACATAACCGTCTCTTTATGGCCCAAGGGCCTCTTTATGATCAGACGGGCAATAACGAAACGTCAATTAAATGTCAGAAGATTTTTGTAGAACTTGATTGGTTCTTAATATAATTTGTAAACTTATCACCAATGAAAATAAGCTGAAATTAAATATTTTGGAATAGTAACTATAGTAACGTACTTCGTATAAACACATAAGTATACGCACAGCGGCTTGATGTACCTATGTACTCATTTAATTATATTTTTTACACAATAATAGATTTGAGATAAAAACTTAATCTGTGCATAAAATAGTGTATGTATAGCGGGCATAACTTGCTTTTATGGCCCTACAGCCTTTTCCTATCCCTCGGCTAACGCCTCGGGCTAGAAATAACTCTTCTGGTCATAAAAGCTTCTTTAAGCCCTTAATACATAAATAACTATAAGTCAACACCATGAAAATTGTAATTTATAAATAAAAGGATCATTATTCTTTTTAAATGCGTCTTCAGACCTCTAAAAAGAATGCAGAATTAGTAAATAGAAAATCAGTCGAATATTAAATATTCATGATGACGGATCGCCGAAAGAGCTCTAGATAGCAGCATTTTCTAACAATTTTATTAAAAATGCTGCTGTACCTCATAGAATTCGTTCCAAGTGTATCCATTTCAAAACAAGTGTGCACGATAAATTAGTTTGATTTATGAAGTATCAAAGGCCCTTATGCTAAAGTTCATATTGAAGGGAAGCAATTTTCCAGGTATTTTTGTTTATTTAGATTTGTCATTTACGTAACCAGGTCATTTCTGTGATTATTATTTCCGTAATTTATAGTCAGTCTTTATTAAATGCTCTACATCTGAAAAGAAATATTTAATGTCGTTCAGAAAAATTGGTTGATTTTATACAATGTAGCCTAATCCTGTATCCACTTTATAATTTAATTTACTATTAAATTATAATTGTTTTTATGGTTCAAATTTCAATCTTAGTCAATTTCCAAACTAGATTTAAATAATAAACAAACAATAAACTGTCTATAGGTGTAATACTTATTATAATACACCTTTCAGATGGAAACTGGCCATTTAAATTTGAAAATGCAGTATAAGAACCTAAAATCTTTTTACGCTCTCAAATTAAAAAGCGCCTTTTTAAAACATTTACAAAAACATGTTATAAACATGTTTAAGAAGTTAGAAAGAAAATAAATAGTTAAACTTTTTAATCTAGTTTTAAACAAGTGTTTTAACATGCCACTGGAAAAGACACCTATACTAATCTAGCTACATCTTCACGTAGCTGCAATTTTTGCCTAAGTCAATGTACATAAAAGGTCTGTCTTTAGTTTGCTGAAAAAGGTTATCTATCAACGACATTGGGTTTACTTTCAGTTTATATTGCATGATAGAGTTTTGCTACTTTTAATAATGTTCTAATGCCCTAAATAACGATACTCATTGCTTTAACATTCTAGTTGGGTTGCTACGCATCTTGCTAATCACTCATCAAAGCATCTATTTAGGCTTTTCATCTTTCAGCTATCTAAATTATAGCAAAGTTACGCAACCCATTCCATAAAATAAATAAACGAATAACATCGCTACTATATCGTACCATAAGGTATATTTTTATATGCATCTTATTGTTTGGCCATTTATTTATATTAAATCATAATTACATGTTGTAATTAAATAAATAATGGGGTTCAGATGTCGATTAACGACTGGCACAAACATTGACCATTGAGGTAACCAAGACACAATTGCTTTGTAAGCCCATGCGCGCACATATTTAACGGTACATGCCACCTTCGCTGCATTCAATCTTTTCTGCCACGCAACTCACTTTCGTTTTATATTAAGAACATTATTTGGTTTTGTACTTTGAATCGTTTCTTTTAATTAAATTTCTTGCAGTAATTTCGCAAGAGTGTTTAAAATATGAATACAAGTATTTATTTCGAGAATCGCTGAAACCTTCTTACTTTATTGGAACCAAGCAGGGGTTGAAGAAAGAAGAAGAAAGAACAATGCAAATAAACAAACAAAAAAGTATTACATTTTTATACTATAGTTCAATTTACAGTGATGACGTACATGTTATCATCTGAAGTTAAAAAATCTCAAAAGTAATTGTTCGTAGTAATGTTGAAGCATCATTAGGGTAGCAGAGTAGGTCGAATTAAACAAACACGAGCTAGTTATATATCTTTCAAAGAGCTTTAGTAGGAAACACCTACTTGGTAATGAAATCCTTGATAGTAATCAGATTATCACCAAGTAACACACATTTTTTCCTGCATAGTAAGTGTTACTTCCCAATTTTATTATTCCTACAGAGTATAGAAACTGATATTTTTCCCTCGAACGTTGCTTTGGCCATCGAGGTAATGATGTTTTGGAATTTTCTTCATTTACAGAAAATTGTCGATAAAGTCAGTGCTGAGTTAACCCTGAAACTTCTAGAACTTTCTTTAGACCTTTCGAGAACTTTGTACTGAAAACAGTAATGCTTTCCCATGGCAACACTAACACTATCTACCCTACAATGTTACATAGTGTTATTGACGAGTTGATTGTGGTATGTATGTAAATAATATGTACTAGTGAAGATTAGCCAATTAAATGCCATATGCATTACACCTGGTTCTTGATGGTAGCTTTCATTATGAATGTTAAGTGATATTATCTGCTTCATTGAGCATATTTTGAACGAAGCATTAACCAACAAAACAAAATTAAACACGCCACTAAATTTGTTATTGCTGTCATTTTATGACATGGTAATAACGTAATAATGTTCCCTTCGAGTGAAGTCTTTGTTGTGGCCATAAATATTATGGAGCTCCTGTTCGCATTAATTTATATCCAGTAGTCTGTACTACTACTTCTCGAACTCGTTCATCTCCATCTTTACATTAATACAATGACACACCAAGATATCAATACCGACTAACACAACATACCATTTCAGTTTAGAGTTATAGGTATTATAGCCAATTTAGTGTAGTATTGGAGACTTTTAATTGTTAAAAATAAACTTTATTTTTGATTTTCTAATCTGCAAGTCAGCACAATTTGAATAAATGGGAACTCTATTTACCTTAAAACGTCAAGTTTGACATTTGGTTCTTAATTTCACCTCACAATGTGAATAACCGAAGTGAAGCTGTTAAATTCAAGTAAGCTTTGATTTTACTATTGAGAAATATTTACATTGAACTTTTTATTATTTTGTGCCTATTGCTTATGGGGCTCTGTAACTTCCTCCAGGATATGATGCTCAGGAGCCACTAAAATGTTGAGGTAAATTGCACTTAAGTATTTTTACCTTTTTAATATTAGCTTTTCAATAACGTTTAAGACTAAAATTTACGTTTCCCATGCTTTCTTTATGTCGGACCAGCTGGATACATCTTCTAATCGAACAGCTCTCTTTAATGTGACTCCACCTGCACTGCGCTCTAGACTATTGGTATGTCTTAATTATTTTTTATTTATTTTCTTCTTTTAAGTTCCCTTATTAGATTCGTTTGAAATAAAATATAAGCCTTTTTTGCAGTTATGGAATTATTAAACTTTTTTATTTATTTTTCTTTTAATTAACTTTTACAAAGATCAACTTTTATACAACCTTTTTGTTTTAAAAAACCATTTATTTACCTAACTACCTCTTAGTAATTAAACATTTTTTTAGATTGCAATTATTTCTCATATCTTACTGTTGTTTATATTTCAATCCAAATTATCCTGCCTTTAGGGTCATTATTTTAATATCATGATTATTGTAAACTATGTATAATTGCATTTCAAGACATATAGGTTTGTCAATAACCGTAGTCAGGACTATTTTTGTATTGTTATATTAATCCAAAATTACGTTATATCATTGTCAATGAGATATGTAATGTTTTAATTTTACTAAACTAATACATTTTCTTTTTTCAGAAGTAACTGCAAGTGAAAATCCGATCAATTCAAATTATTCTTATGTACATGTGCCAAATGAATAAAATTAACTCTTTATTCTTTATAAATGTTCAAATGACAATTATTAAGGATAAACGCAAATAGTCAACACTTAACGTTTCTTTATGTATCGGCATCAATAAGAATTCATGAATCATCTAACGAACTCTTTTTTAACTTCAACAGCTGAGGCAATTATTTTCATTAATAATATGATAGAAAAATAATTACATTAGACTACTTATCGGGTAGGCTAAAGTAAGTATAAAGTTCCAGAACGCACTGCACCATTGGAACGTTTGTTCTTCATTGGCATGGAAGCATTCAGCCATATGTGAAAAAAGTGTAGGAAAATAAAGGCCAAGTATTTTGTTCACTTAGAAAATTACGATAAAAAATTTAAATACCCACTTATAGTTAACTTGCAGTAGTTACAAATTATTTCAACTAACAAGTACGAGTATAATTAAAAACTGAATTATTATAATAGTTTCTGATGAAATTGAATGAACTCTTCGAGCATACAAATGTCTCGTACATACGTACTATATACAATTATAAAATCTAAAATTCATGATATACTGAAACACTTTTTTTTTAATCAGACCTGCATTATCATTTTGAGGGTCAACTGACAAGACTGTTAAGGTCATTCATTTTATCATTATATTCCAAGGTCAAGGTTGAGGACATCTCCACCAACTTTTCTTGGAATCATTAAAAATCTCTAGTTATATCTGGAATTTAAAAAGGGCTTAACAAAGTGTATTAAGAACTTATTGATATGTGGAATTACCGGAAGTGTATTGAATCTTTATCAGTTTTCTCTATAGTCAATCAATTCAACTTAGTGTTAAGTATAGTTTTCATAGTCGAGAACTAATTGGTATCGTATATTGTGTAACGACTTTCTGCAACTGGGTTAAGTGCATGGCCGCTTGATGGAATGTAATTGAATGTTGGAATGTAATTCTCTAAGGCGCTTTTAATTAAACTCCTGAAGAAGCCCAATACAATTGCGGGCAAAGCGTTGAGTTCCTTCGCTGTTCTAAATATGACAAAGTCCAAGTCCAGAAGTCGTGTGCCGTCCAATATAACTGAAAATAGAAATGACGAAGCAAAGATTTCGAAAATTAACTAGACGATAGTTATTGCATCAACTTAATGAATTCTTAGATCTTAGAGTTCTATATTTGTTATCAATTTGTGTTATTATATCAGTGTATATCCTTTATCTCTGGTTCGTATGGCAAACAGCATTAAACCTTTAAACATTTTCTAAACTATTTAGTTTTCAATGTTGCGCAAAAAATAGGAAAAATGATTTTCCGAACTCTAAGCTGCAAGGCCGATCCGTACGATGGTGGTTACTATATTTCCTTTATGGTTTGTTGATAGATATATGCTATCATACTGTAGGTATATGTTCCAACTGCTAGATTGTGCTACAAAAGATAATAATTGACAAATGCTGCAACGGTGGGAATTGATGTATAACATATATGAAGATATATCAAAAAGCAAATTACACCCGAGATACGTTCTTGTACTAAAAAAATAAAATAATTTCCTTTTGGTGGTAACACTTTTTGACACAATTTTTAAGCAGAATCAACGCAAAAGATGCATTTTAAGTGTATCATTACACTTTCGAGACAAAACGGGCATCGAAGGAATGAACACGGGACGAAGGATTGATTTGCGACCACCAAAAAAGGCCTGTTTTGATTCCGAGGGCGTTGTTTACGATTAGTTTACATATGTCTCCGGGAACACAAATCAATACCACATCATACTGTGGGACTTAAGTTGCAAAACCCCATTAAAGATCGAAAGTTTGACTGATAGAGTTAGTTGTTCTTCATGACGACGCTGCCCCTACCTCAATCAGCTGGTGTCACGCAAGAGTTGCTGCGGAAATCAATGGATAAGTGTGGCTCCCTTCCTATAGGCCCGACTTAGTACCCTATGGCTATCACCTTTTTGGTCCTCTCAAACGAGATCTATGGAGCGAGTGTTTCGCTACAGATGATGAAGTGCAAGAACCAGTCTCAAAGTGGTTAAAAGAAATTTAATAGAGTTCTTGACAGTAGAAATTGACAAAATGGCTACACGATTCAAAAAGTGTTTGGAAAACGTTGGCAACAATCAGTTTTTTGTTCAATAAACTTTTTCTTAAATGTGTGTTTGTTTTCTAGAAGGAGTGTACTTTTGTATCCATTCTCGTAGTATAGTTTATATTATACGAGGTAAGCATCTGAAAAAAGTGAAATACAAGCTAAATATTCAGAATAGTTTTACAAATTAGTTTTTACTCCATATTTCGATATTTCTGTAATCTCAAACTATTTTTATATGAAACGGTCAATATTTTTGGTCATCGGTAGATCTAAGTGCTATGAATGTATACGGTTTGTGATACTATCAAGAAACATTTGAAACGATACCAATAACAGCCTAAACGGGGTTAACAGAGCCAAAAGAATGATTCATCAAGTAGGTATCTATAAAAAAGTTCGTTCCAATTAGCAATTTTCGATTTAACACGGTGGTTTAATATTATGGTTAAGATAATAATGTCGAAGACAAGCGATGTTTAAAGAAAAAGGTAAAGAAAAGTAAAACTGTGGTTTGGTTGTAAATCTACCACTCGAAATGTTTCCGTAGCAGTATTTAAGCATAGCATAGCATTGCTTACTGCGGGCAATGGCAACCTATAAATACTAAAGCTTGATGTCTGAAAGTAGTTTAGAAGGACTATCCAAGGACAAGCAATTAAATACCAAAAATTTAAAAAAGTCAGTCACCGTTGTGATTGGAAATAGGCGTACGATACTTTTACGATCCTTCAGAATTTCAGAGCTTAGAAGTCTGACCTTTGACCTCAGTTACTTGATAGGTAATATGATCAATCGGTCACTGTAGCCGTGCTTGCTATCTCATACAATTCCTTACATGTGTCTCACTTGAAATAACCTTAATTTTGTCCAATGACCAGACAAGGGTCAGGGTCCAATAAGTCACGTCGCAATTACACCAATCTTACATCTGCCATAGCTGTTAAGCTGAACCAGCGTAACAGACAGACAAAGGAAAGTCACCAATAAGCCCTCTATACTAGTATAGAACGCCTAGAAAGAGAACTAAAAACACACAGTGGTTTATCAAAGTATTATTGGAATCCATAAAGTGAAAAATTCTTAAAACTATTAACATGCATCATAAGCATCAACATAAATATTTCTAGAGTGGTACCAACTGCAGAATTTCTAAAGAATTCTGAGTAAGATCTCGAAAAGTTTGCTTATATTAGCATATTTTAACACATTAATTTTAACATAGTTAAACTTTTCTTATGTGCTTCCTTACGAGAATTCCTTTCCTCATTAAAGCAATTACCATACATAATATGTCTGTCATATTAACTTGACTGAGACAAAAATTGAGACGAGTGGTTCGCGATTTTCGTCTTAATTAACTACGAATGATTACCAGAACATTGGGACCAAGAGTATTCGTGTTACAATTTAATTAATTTTATCAATGTTTACACTAGAAACATTAAATTATCATGCATCTAGCCGTTTGAATTCAAAAATGTCAAAAACATGACATTCAAGGTGTTTAGCATTGGGGATCCCTTGATCCCCGGTCCTTACAGGCGGTGATTTTTATAGTGGTAATTATTAATTAATCAGCACGGTATTTGTCCGTTTGACTAAAATTGTGATCTTGGATTGGTTGATAAATAATTTCAATTTGTGCTTCGAGCACTACCCTGCACCGTATGCCTATTACACATGTTCTTAGTGGTGCTGGATAACATTCTTCAGTTGTTTTAAGAACATTCAATGGTAAAGTGGTATACGTGAAATATACGTTAAAATTCACGTTTTAAGCATTAGATAGAGAATATTGTAAGCACTGCACGTTTTTTTCTATAATTTAACAGCACGTTTTCCTTTAACTCTTTTCGCGGGCATATTTATCTTTTATTAAAAGAAATGATCTTTTGAAGTCTGCGAGGGTAGCGCCTCTCTTACGTTTAGTAAATAGCTAAACGCTAGGACCCAGGAGTCACGTGGTTTTTGTGACAGAATAGCTGGTGGACTGCGTGTGCTACTGGTTTTTCGCGTGTTTCAGAGACTGCCTAGTTTGTTGTTGATTATGTGTGCCAAAGTGCACTTTGGTTATACGGAGTACCACCCTGGCTCCCTTAGACAACCTAACTTTTGATGAATATTTGATTATTATAGATTTTTCTTTTCTTTATTTGGAATATGTTACCAAAAGGGCAATTCATGTATACTGTCGATCACAATTTAAATTACGCCTCGTAGAACTATTAACCCTGTTGTGCGTGCTTACTGAGATTGAAGTGTCACACAATTTCTTTGTTCCAGAGACGGCCTATGCTGACCGCCGGTTGTATATTTTTCTTGTTTGTCTTCTTATGTAAGTTTACAATGTGTTATCATTTAAAATTTGTTTGTGTTCCTTTTGCATTTTTTTATCATTTCTTAAAATATAATTTAGTATGTTCACATTAATTCATTGAATTGTTTTTGTGTCCCCTTGTAAATAAATAACACGCGATCTCGTAACCCTATAATATGATTGTTTGATAATGTGGTTTGTTATTTAAAAGTATTTGTAGTAAAAGTACTTATTTGTAAAAAGTTTTGTGGTAAATTTTTAAAATATTTAACAGCCAAATTGAGAATTTTCTTTTTACTAGTCAAATATCCGCCACCGTGTCAAATTATGTAATACTATCACATATCAAATACAAAAATTCCTGGAAATCGGAATGCACCAAATATTGACTATTGCATACTGCAGTCTCGCAATTCAAGTGGACAATCATTTCGAGAAGAATTTCTGTACTCTGTAGGTGCTTCATATCTTCGACATCCACTACTTACAGAATTACAGTGAACAAAGTTGAGAAAGACCTATAAACCGTGAAAATTCCTAACGTGTATCAATCACTGATAACAGAGTAGTGATAAAATGCCCAACGGAAGACAACAATGGTTTTCGCAACTTGAAACAAGATAAAATGAGAGCAATTAAAAAATTTATTATGGATAAATGGATAACTGATGCAATGTTATCAAAACTGCAAATGCAATTAGCGGACATTAAAGATTATGAGAAACATTTCTCAAGTTGTTATGGAAGTGATAGGTCAAAATTTGCTGAAATCTGTGTTTACACATGTCGCAAATCAATTACTAATATATTATCGATTGGCCACTAAGAAGCTCATTAATATGTTCACTAATTACACTAGGATCCGAAACGAGATCTGGAGTAGTTAACCAGACCGTCGCTAGAGGTAACGGATAAATCGATTCACTATTATCCGAAACGAGACTTGACGAGGTACCTGCCCAAACGTGGTTAACGGACGATACAGTCAGAAGTAAAGTAATGTGTGGTAGAGATTCACGAAAGCGTTTCTCGACTAATTTCGTTTGACCCTCTCACAGGGGTTCGTCAAGCCCTATAACTTAGTAAACCGGGGTGGCGTAACCTTCCAAGCCTAGCCACATTGAGGTTCAATTGGGTCGGGTAGTGGTCTAACTACGTGTGGGAAAAGTCTGAAACTGGACTAGGAGCCCATCTCTTAGGAGACGGAACCCGATAGGTGAACACGGCCATAGCTCTGGTACTAGCCTGGATAGCTAGTACAGGATGGATAGCATCCTCGCTTCCACCAGTGTATACTGGTAACATTGCAACTTACTAGTGATACTTACAACAACAATTGCAACAATGTTAAACGCACCATTTATCCGTTCTCTTTTGTATGGGCGTATAGCCAAAGCGCGAATCCAAGATGTACACGTTAAGAGTGACGTCACTTATGACTTCGTCTTCCAACTTCAGCAGAATAAAGAAAAAATAAATAGAAAAAACTAAATATCTGAGAATGCACTACCTCATGCTTATTTCCAAAGTATGATCTTAGACAAATGACTTGAGTTGCTACCAAACACATACATACATTTTCAAGTTTAAACACTTATGTAGACTAAAGGTACTGATAACGCAAATTAGCAATGGTTCCACTTAAGACCAACGTACTACTTCAATATTACAAAGGTGTTTACATATTTCGAAATCATAGGGTATTAAATTTTTGATACCGCTTAATACTGTTAACACGTTAATTTAATTCTGAAACTTACTGAACAGTATTTGGTAAGAAGGTAATATATGTCATGTAGACCTGAGTTTATCAAAAATTCTACATATTCTGAGAAAAACGGCCATTTCGGCAAAGATTGTTGATCTACAGTCCAGATTTACCTTGATTTTTATATTCAAGTACCTGATGAATAGCTTTATCAAAAACAGTGTTGCCAAATCTTTATACCCACTTTTTTATTTTAAAAGGAACACTGTGTACGTTTACTTCATTTGACGTTCACAAAAATATGCTGTTATATACTCCTGTCAAAATCTTGCATGTTACATAAATTTTTAATTTTACAATTAGAATTTCCAATGCTGAATAGGACTTTTGTTTGAGAATGTATTAGAAGCTATAGGCATAAAGAAATCCGTCAAAATAGGTTAAATCATACACGAAAGTCATCATGCGACAACACAAATCAAGACTTAACGAGTGTCTTGTTAAAAACTTCTAACCAATTAATAGACAGTTTAAGAAAAACTAGTTAAAGAAGAAAAGAAAAGAAAAGAAGAAAGCTAACGCATGTTAGTGCGTGAAAACTGTCAACTGACTGAAGAACAACCAACACATACGCATCACGTTAGGGTATGGTGTACTTTAAGGGTTGGAAATTCATCGGGTAAAGTTCTGTTTTAACAGGACAGTGGCGAAGCAGTTACTGGTTACATCCCAATTGGAGTATATGGATTTTGAGGATAGGTTCTTTCAGCAATACGGCGCTGTGTGCCACATGGTAAAAGGTCTGATCTAACTCCTTAGACTGTTTTTTGGCCCTTTGTAAAGGACAGAGTTCATGCGTCAATCGGCAGTCGATCGACGAACTCAAAGATCACATCCGCCGAGTTATTGATGACGTTGAGCCGCAATTGTGCGAAATTGTATTTAAAAATTCCGTCGCAAAGGTGACCATTTGCAATCGGGGGAGGGTGGCATTTGGCAAATATTTTATTACGAACATAATGCAAAAATGAATGAACTAACAATTATGTATTCTATTCAAAAGCAAATCCCCACGTTCAAAATGGAGCATCTATAAATAATCACACATGAGCAACTTTGATGATTTTTGTCATATCTCTCTTATAGCTGATCCCACTGTGTAACGTTTGGAGCCGTTTTATCACTGTAATAGCCAACCGTCCACTATTATTTTTTGTAAAGAACTCCCCTCTCCCACAAACCTTATGGAAAATGAACCGCGGTAGATTTGTTCTAGTGCTATAAATCAAAGATTTCCATTGAAGTAAAGTCCAAAAGTCTTTTCAGCCGATTTTATGCTTATACGTACATATACATTTTATACATTTTCCTGGCACCGCCGATGAGTTTGTTTTGACGGACTACATCTTAAGCTTAAACAAGCTTTAGATATTTATTTTATTTGACAGTAGCGCTAAGATTTTAAATATTTTTAACAATTCTTCAGTATTAGAATTTCAGAAATCTATTGTTTCGAAATTCTTACAAAAATTCAAAGCTTGGCTTGATAAATTCACTTTATAATTTTGTTTTTTATTTTTGGACTAGAATCGGGATGGCGAAGTTTCACTCATGGCACCGACTATAATCATTACCATAATCAGTTGGCCGATCCTACTAGAATTTAGCCGAATCTGTGGGAATTCCACCCCCAGTAGCGATCTTTATCGTGCCAGGCATTGCATTGGCACGGAACCTGCGGTTTTACTTCCTATCCGAGAAGAAATCCTGTTTTAATTTTTATCCGCTTGTGTGGAAATCTGACGCTGCGGTAAAAGGGAAATTGATTATGTATGAAAAATTATCACCTCGGCCGGGGATCGAACCTACGACCCCTGGATTACGAAGTAAACATACAAACCGCTAATTCACCGAGAGTGGCAGTTTTATATAGTTGTTTCACATATTCGAAAGTTTAAAATCTAATGAAATATTTAATATAGTAATTTCAGGTAAAGATTTTTTAATGCAAATCCATATAGATCCTAAGTGATGATCGAACCCAGGATGCCCATTCAGAATGATAACTTTTCTATATGAATTTGCATTCAGAATGTGATTTAATGTAAAACACTCATTTCAAAGAATCAACCTTTACCTTAAATCGGTCAGTCGGCGTATTGTCGATCCATTATCTGAAAGAAGCAATTATATCTAGTACAGTTTGTATGTTTACAATTATCTAGTTCGTATAAAAAATTGTCATTCGACTGTAGGTCACCTAGGTAACTCAGTTGGTGGAGTACCCGCTCGGATTGAATATAATTTTTATTGCTTTTCTAATTGTATGCATCTTTGAATTATAGTTATTTATGGTACTAGTGAGTTAAGTAAGGCATTATCCACGAATGAAAAATGGATTAATTGATTTAGTGGACAATATCATTAAGTGAGGTGTTCCATACAACGTTTTATTCAACATCTTTCTATTTAAGATTAAATCATATTCGAAATATCAATAAATGCAAATCCATATAGAAAAATTATCACCCTGACTGCAGATCGAACCCAGGCCTTCCGCTCTCCGGGCGGGCACTCTACTAAGTAAGTTACCAGGCGACCTACAGGGAAATGACAATTTTTTATACGAACTAGATAATTGTAATTATAAGAAAGTGAATTTCCTTTGATCCTGGATTCGATTCTTAGCCAAGGAAAGTTTTCTATATGGATTTTCATTTAGAATATATTTAGGTAAAATATGGATTAAATACTTAACCTTTACCTTTTTAAATTCAAATGTTGAATTTGAAATGTATAGTTTAGTGATTTAGTCTGTAGTTTTTGACGGTAATAAATTTGACACAGCCTGATAACTGGATTTTAATAATATTATGCAATGTAAGCTGGTGATTGCTTGCTATCTACAACTACTCTCTGATAAAAAGTTATTTCGAATAGTTAGTTGTAAACTTCAACTTTAATTGCTTAAAAAAATCAAAATACCTGTTTATGTCTCTAAATAAAAAGGTATCTTGATTTTATTGCTTGATTTTTACCAAACACCTCTGTGTTGGATAAAATGGTTTTATCCAACCCCTCTAAATAAAAAGTTCGGAATCTTGACGATGAAGTTTACTCACTTGGTAGAAAAACTTTTTAGCTACTGTAGAATGACGGCTATTGTAGATATAAATCAATCACCAGCTTGCGTAGCATAATATTATTAGAATACAGGCATCGCTCTAGGTCTAGAGTATTCATGCATAGAGTATTCAGACTAAGCTATACATTATAAATTCAGTATTTGAACTTAAAGGAAGGGTGTTGCATAAAACGTTGTATGGCACACGCCAGTTAACGATTATCCACTCAGAGAACTTTTCGTTCGTGAATAATATCTTACTTAACTCACTTGTATTATAAATATATATTTTTTTCTTCATGCCTACACTACGGGGGAACCAACATCTAAGATCATCTATCCCCCATCTAACATGCAACACGAATACACACATCCATAGTTGAGGTTGCGGAATTTTCCAATTAGAAAAATCCCGTCGCCCCAAGTGGGATTCTAACCCAAGACCCTTGGAACACGAGTGATGCACTGACACCACTCGTCCACCGTCGGCTCAAATAATTATTAATATGATTTTTTTTATACAAAGAAATGCAAATTATGTAGCCAGTAATGCCTCATTATGTGTAAACGAATGTCAGCAAAGCAAGTTTCCGCAAAATCACACAAGTTAAACAATAGTATATTGTACAACTAGTGTTACAATGACGATCTTTGTAATACGAGTATAAGTTTGATTAACGAGCCGCGAGGCGGCGAGTTAAGCAATATACGAGTATTACAAAAAGGAATTGTAACACGTGTTTTACATACTACTTTGTCTATTTCGCCTTAATTTACAATTTACTTTAAAGAAATGGGAAAATGTACACGCGGGTATTTTCGATGTGGTAATGTTGGTAATAACTGATAACGCATATAATGACATCCACTGTCATTTTGAAAAATCACGTAGGCAGGAAAAAATTCAAGTTTAAAAAAAGGTGACAGCTTAGTTGTTTCTTCTGATATAAGATAAAAAATGTTTATTGTAATAGAAACAGTAAAACCTTGATTGAGTACATGATTGTCTTATCAAAATAATTATTTATAATAAAAATAAGTATGTTTCATTATTCTCGCTGTTATTTCTGAGCATCATAACATTCAAATATTCAAAACGGCGCCAGTTAATGAATACTTATTAGTACCTATCACAGACAGACTGACAGAGTAGGCTGGCAGCAAAATTTACTTACTGCCAGCGTTACAAATAAAAAAATCACTACTTCCAGTTGCACAAAGTAGCACTTTGTGTAACTGTTTTTCGCAAAAACAGTGTCACAAAGTAACCTTTGTATACGCGAAATAGACAAAATTGCATTTCCTAACATGTTTCATACAAGAGCTTGTTCTAATTTGATAAAAAAAAGTTTCTTTAAACCGATGAAATCATTAAGTCCATTAATTGTATTATACACCAGTAAAATTAGACCCTAAAATAAAATTATCACATTCTTCTCGTAATGTTGATCAACATAGTATTATTTGCTGTACTTAGTATTTACTCCGAATGACTGAGGTTGACATGATCCCTGAATTGTCAGCCTATGAAGACACGATCTCCATGGACGGCCGTGGGCAAGACACGGCCGACTATGGACCCTCCACTTAGAAACGCCGAAAGTGAAGTGAGACCGAATTAGCTTCGTTCTTTGCAAATGCCTCCCTTAAAGTAGTTAATGATTTGCATTAAGATTATGATTATAATTCATCAAATCATTCTTTCACTTTCAGCGCTTCGAAGTCGAGTGCCCGTACCGAGACCGTGTCTCGCCCACGGCTGTCCATGGAGACCGTCTTCATAGGCTGGCAATTTAGGGATCCTGTCAACCTCATTTTCTTGTCCCTCATTTTCAAGAACTGGAATAGAAAAAGGACGATTTATCAGCCAGAGTAAATACTTAGTACAGTAAATAATACTATGTTGATCAACATTACGAGATGAATGTAGGGATTTGAAACAAAGGTGGAGCAGTTGTAAATGTATTACTTGGCTCATCCAGTTCCTCAACAAGCAGTTCTACGTCAGCTTCGTTATTGCTTATAGTTGAAATCTCATCATCTCTGCGGCAACTACACCGCCTCGGCATCCCTTCTTACACTTGCAGAACACATTTGTAAGCACTTCTGGTGGAACTGGCTCTTTGCTGGTATTTATGGGAAGTAGGCCGTGCTTTGTTGCTTTCCATCCCCACTTGATGGGATTTTATTCGAGTCCCAGCCACATCTAAACCTGGTGGTACGTCCGGAAGGAGTATTGACGAATGGCAGCCTGAATCGGGAGAGGTACGCCAGGTTAATGTTGGTCTTAGTTATGTTTTGCTGAAGTGGTCGTATCGGATTGTGTCGAATGGAATTTGTTTTTTTGCGTACTGCTGAGTGTATGACGAAAAATCGAAAATTTGTAAAATTTCGATCATGCCACTAGCATTTAATGCTCTTTAATTCTTGTAATCTAAATTGTATTGTATTTTGTATTAGAAATCTTTCATTTCCTAATTGCTCCTAATAACTAAGTGGGATTCTCTGAAACTCCACGCGATAAAATTAGAAAAAAAGATTATTTTAGTTATGTAATAACAAATAGGAGTTCTATTAAAAGCTAGCTTGGGTAAATCAGTGGTTAGCATATTTATGTACTTCATAATTCAAGCAAGTCAAACCGACCGAATTGGTAATTTTTCATGGCGAAAACAATTAAAAACATGCCTTCTTCTGGGATAAGGAAGTAAGACCGTAGGTCCCGAGTGGGCGGATGTTTGTTACGTTGAAAATCCCTGGTAGGGGAAGTAAAAAATTCTTTCTCCCAGATTTGACTAATAGATTCTAGTAGGGTCGGTTATATGATCATAACAATCGATGCCGTGATATTTCGCCATCTCGACTGCTCGGCCAAAAACGACAAACAAATAATTATAATTAAAATCATCCCAACTCTGGTTTCGCTTGCTGCTCCGAGCTGTTATTGATAAATCATACAGAGCGTAAATTAAGTATGGAAACGGTGGTATTATTTGAATACGGCTATAGATAGAACTCTGAAATTTGGTATAGAAGTAAAACATACGGTTTTCTACTAATATTCGCGCTTCCAATTTTTTTATCGATCGTTACGACTGCAGCACGGCCAACTTGATTATTTTTTTAAATTACAATGGGGGTCAAAAGTACCATCATTAGAAAGCTGCTTTTGTGTAGAGTCCAACGATGTAGCACTTGATATGGCAGTTTTGAAAAATAAACAAACATATGGCAGGTTGTAAATAAAAATTTATTAAATAACCGAAACCGATAGGAAGCGCTGAAAACAAAAGAATGTCACTATTCTTCAACAAATATTGAACGTCAAAAATTATAAGTGTTGTTTGAATTTGCGTAGTTAGTGAGAAAGTACCATGGAAAATCTTACAGAAAAGGAGAGAATAGAGATTCTCATGATGATAGGGTATGGTGATAGAAGACGTAGTTATGCGAAAGTATGTAATTTATTTAATGCAACATGATTTCGATCGACGACTGCAATTTTGCGAAATAATGATGGATCGCATGAATCACGATCCAAATTTTGTGAATAACATTGTATTCACTGATGAAGCTACGTTTTACTTACATGATGAGGTGAATAGACAAAACTGCAGGTATTGGTCAGATAGCAATCCCCGGTGGATGGAAGAATCGCATACTCAATTTCCAGAAAAAATTAACGTTTGGACAGGTAAGTAATAAGCCAGAAAATTTTTCAAAATACTAAATACTTCCTGCATCTTAATTACAGGAATCATTGGTAGGGATATCATAGGACCATTCTTTATGGAATACACTCTAACTTCAGCGCGATATTTACGATTGTTACAAAACGAGATTATCCCTGCCCTCACAAGTTTATACCCTAATCAAAACTTTCCTAACACAATAAGCGATGAAATCTGGTTTGAACAGGATGGAGCCCCTCCTCACTATGCCAGGGAAGTTCGTGATCATTTAAATACAGTTTTTCCCCAAAGATGGATTGGACGATGAGGACATATTGAATGGCCTGCGCGATCACCGGATTTAACTCCTCTAGACTTTTTCTTGTGGGGATACGTAAAAAGTCGTGTATACATTAACAAACCAGGCAACTTACATGAATTAGTTCAAAGAATTTCACAGGAAGTGAGAGATATTCCTGGTGATTTCATTGCCCATGCCGTTCGGGGATTTGTAAATCGAGTCCATCACTGCCAAGAAGTGAATGGGGAGCAATTTGAACATCTTTTGTAAACATCTGCTAGGTTTTTAAAGTTAAATATTGTTTTAGTTATTACCAGTCAGTATGACGTTGTTGATAGTTACTAGTATGTTGTTCACTGTTTGAAATTTTATAACAAATATTTGTTTACGCTCAACATCAAGATGGTTTCGCTTCTTGAAAATTCTTATACAATGGTTAAATGGGTATTCTCCATAAATGTACTGTTTAAAGTTGAAAAACAAAACAAAGCATTCATCGCCAACTGAATTTTTAGCATATCTAGCAAACCATTGAAAGTAATATTCTCAAAGTTTAATTTGGTATAGTGAAGTTATTTTTCAAAACTGCCATATCAAGTGCTACATCGTTGGATTCTACACAAAAGCAGCTTTCTAATGATGGTACTTTCGACCCCCATTGTAATTTAAAAAAATAATCAAGTTGGCCGTGCTGCAGTCGTAACGATCGATAAAAAAATTGGAACCGCGAATATTAGTAGAAAACCGTATGTTTTACTTCTATACCAAATTTCAGAGTTCTATCTATAGCCGTATTCAAATAATACCACCGTTTCCATACTTAATTTACGCCCTGTATATCTCAATCATTTGACATTTAATTAGAGAAGAAATATTGATAAATGATGGATGAATGCGCTTCTGATGAGTGTCTATTGAAAAGGTGGCTATTTAAATAATAAACATCGGTCATCGGATGCAATCTTATTGTTTTCATTATTTTCGTAATATCAAAAGAGGAAGAATTAAGAAATCATGTTTATTATTTTTTTATAATTATTATCAATATCCAGATCAAATTGAATTATTTTTAATAATACTGCAATTAACAATTAATTTGATTATAATAATTCTGTTATGGTTTAAGTAAGATGTCTCAATATCAACTGTGATTGTGTGATTAATTACGTCCGTATAATTTAGAATAATTGAATACTACCTTGAAAAATGGTGGGCGTAGATAAAAATTTATTTTTGGTGTGTAGGAAAACGCAGTTTTGTATATTTTTACTCCCGGAATAAACACATTGCGGTAATCGGCAATTAAATCGATAAAAGCTTTTTACGAAGAGGAATAACAATTATGTTTATAGTACGAAGACAAAGGTTGCTCCATCATGGTATAAAACTGGCTTCGGGCGTACATATGTACTGTGTACCTTTACTACATTTTTTCAGAGGTGGACAGTCAACAAGAGGATGAATTCAGAATCGGTTTAATAATCTAAATCAACCTTGAAAATTTGGTTCGGTGCCAAGATTTGTTGTCGACGTTAATTTGATAATTCCTCCATAATGAAGTAAATAAAATGAAGGTCTCCACGTGTTCATCGAATCCATCATTATTTTGCTCGTTTTGACCATTATAATTTTAATGCCGAATTTGTTTCCAAACACAAAATTTGTTTTAAATTTATTCGTGGGCAGGTTAAGTTTTATTTACGAAATCGAAAATATAATCTGTTTCTCTGTTTGCGTAACCAAGTTCAATTTAGTTTGATGACGACCCTGAATTCGATTTGAATAATAGTAATAAAATGGTCGAATCAATTTTATTAGCCATTGTTAGGTTTATTTTTGGCTTGTTATCAAGTGTATTTGTGGTTCTTTCACAAGAATCGTATCGAATGAAGTCACCTTGTGCTCGCAACGCGCAATAACGTTATCGCTGAGGGTTGATTGTTATTTTTTATTGCTTCATACTAAATTTGATTCGTATTTCATCATAAGGTAACGAAGGCAGCAGTTTATACTTACCATCGTTTACGTTCCAATTTATAACTAGGTCAAAAAGATAGCCCTAATTAAGCCTTTTAATTGTAACGAGACACATAATACTTCTCTGGAGGTTGAAACAATTTGAAAAAAATGACTCGAGCTACTCGATAGCTATTATCTATGTGGGTTTACTCACTACCCTAATGGCGAAAATTTTCACTGGGACATTTGGATATTAAAAATTAATAAAACTTCCAAAACCCACGCCACCCCCTAAAACAAACATAGTACATACGTCATTCGAATTCTAACGATTCACATCAACCGAAGAATTAAAGGTCATCCTTGCTTTATTTCAGGATTTTCATTTTGTTTTACCATCCCTTTGGGGAAAGCTTACATACACGCAGCCATTTAATTTGGCCGCGCACTTCATTGCAATATCGCCGGTCTAGTAGGCCTTGATTAAGTGTTTTTTTTCGTACAGAAGCGTTTGTTTTTGCGAGATCGAAGGTTGCGGCGGCGGTGCGTGCGGTTGTTGCCCTGAGGATGTGTGGCCTGGCCTTGTTCGGCTCAAGGGCAGAGGCGCGACCCTGCTTCAGATTCTTCTGCCACGCTACTCTTTGTTGTCCTATGCTTTCGCTTTTATGCCCCATACATTGAATTTAACAGGTTGTTTTACATAGGGATTAATTAAAATTTGCATAGTAATTTCCTTTACCTTGGTATTTATGTAAATCGAGTGCGGTAATAAAATACGAAGAAGAGCTTAGTAAAACAAAATAAGAATGGGCGGTTAAAGTTAAAGTTAAGACATTTTTATTTCTTTGTTTTGGTTTATTTTTAGTTTTCAATAACAATAGTTGCCATTAAAACTACTAATCTAACCTCAATCTAAGCATCTATTTTTAAAAGGTTTTAATTTCGTTGGTAGATCTGAAAATGAATAATTAAAGTTTGTGCAATACTGTTGAATTTAGTGATTGGTTCTCGACACCACCCGCGTATCACGACACTTGAGAGTCGAAACCATTATGACGTCAGAAGTGTCGACTCTTCATGATACTTTAACGACACTTCGCCTTTACATCATGCACGCGCTAGTGTAAATGTAATCCAATTGAAACGAGAAGCAGTCAAGATTCATAGCTACATAAATCATAAGCAAACTATGGATTAAAAAACAATTATATGAGTAAATTCTGTTATGGTTATATATTTATGCATTAAGTACATTAAAATACATTAAATTATTTATCTCATTTCGTATTTCAAACAATTGTTTATATACTAGAATTAGTAAAATAAGGTATATCTTTATCTTCGTTGTCAAACGTTCTTGATCTCCGTTGTTGTTGGCAACGTAAAAATCATTCGATGTTGCATAACAGCCACACAGGACATGCTACTTTTTATCTCCTTGGTTACGCGTATGATGACACAGACAAGGCAACTTGCTTCATTATACAATAAATCGGATGAATTTTAAAAGGGAGAAATTAGGATTGAAATACGAAATAAAATAAAACAACTTATGCAATACGGAGATCAAGCTTCTTTAAATCCTCGAAGATGTTATAACGCCGAGGCTGGCGCCTCGGCGTTATAATACATCTTCTCGGATTTAAAGTATCGCTTGATCTCCTAATTACATAATATATATTAATTGTCAATAATGTCAGTATAGCGTGCTAGCATACTATATAAAGTTCCTACGTTCTATTTTTCACAGTAACCGAGATGTCGACAGTTTATAATCACTCTATAGTACTGTAGTTAATATAATTTTTTGCTCGATCGGGCGTTTTGGTTCATTTACAAGCTCTGCTCTCAGGGCGGTAAGTTCAACTTACCGCCCAAGGCTCGGTAATAAAGTACCTCGTCATTTAAGTCAAAAAACACTCACTATCATTCTAAAATTCGTCCGGTTTGAGACAAAAATTGTCTTTGTTTATTCAACTCCATAACAACCAGGCACATTAACCGACTGAAAATTCACATTTTCAGTGTGATGTGTTTAATCTTTACTCTATATATTTAAAATTCACTCATAGATCCGATCGGGCAAAAATAGTGTAAGCAAACCACAGTGTAAAGCGCAGAGTTTCCGAAGATGTTAGTTACTTCGAGACCAACAAATATTACTCATACCATATTACAAGATCGTCCGGAGGAAACGCGCAGTTTGACGTTTACAGACATTTCTTACATTAGAAATTCTATCTACAAACAAAAAAGAAGAGCACAACCCGCTTTGTCAAAATCTATTATAGAAACAATATTATTATTAAAAGACTGTATATTTTGACCTATAACATCAGTTTTAGAACCAATTTTAGAACATGTTCTGGTACCGCACACGTCGTTATCAGATTTTTTTTAAATAAAATTATTAGGTTTTTAAATCTGAATATCGACAGTAAATGTGATTCTGAATACGAAAGCATTAAGGTACTACAGGTCTAAAATACATAATAACGGAGCTAAAACAAATTAACAGGTTCTGTCCCGTTTAACAATCTACACTCTATCATTTGGACACTTTTCTGACGTTGACAGTAAAGTTAAAAGAACTTCGTGTATTTCGACTTCTAGTTTACAAAATCAGTATTAGATCCCAATTTAGAACATGTGTTGGTACCGCACATGATGTCGTCGGGATTTTTTAAATAGAACGATTGGGTTTTAGGTATGTACATGGATAGCAAGTGTGATTCTGAATGCGAAAGCATTAAGGTACTACAGGTCAAAATACATATAACACAGCTAAAACAAATTAACGGGTTCTGTCCCGTTTAACAATCTACACTCTATCATTTGGACACTTTTCTGACCTTGACAGTAAAGAACTTCGTATATTTCGACTTTTAGTTTACAAAAGCAGTATTAGATCCCAATTTAGAACATGTGCTGGTACCGCACATGACGTCATCGGAATTTTTTAAATAAAACCATTGAGTTTTATGTTTGAACATGGATAGCAATTGTCATTTTGAATATAAAAGTATTAAGGTATTACAGGTCTAAAATGTAGAGCAACGGAGCTAGAACCAAATATTTATCAGGTTTCGTCCCGTTTAACAGTCTACGCTCAATCATTCGGGCACTCTTTTTGGCTTGACAGTGAAACTGAAAGAATGAATATTTCGATTCACATGACGTCATCGGCAGTTTTTTAATGGAACTATTAGGTTTTAAGTATGAAAGTCGATAGCAAGTGTAATAAAACGGCATTTAGGTACTACAGGTATAAAATGCATAATAACGGAGCTAGAACCAATTAACTGATTCTATCACGTTTAATAGCCTATACCCAATTATTCGGATAAGCTTTTGGCAATAGCCGTAGAATTAAAAGGACTTTACATATTTCGATATCTAGTTTACAAAGTCAGAATGTATTAGAACCCATTTTGGAACAAATGCTGCTACCGCACATGACGTCATAACAGAGATGTTCGATTTACCAGTATTAAATACAGAAATAGTACTTCAAATGGTAACAGCAGACGTACAGCAAAAAATCTTTCCTAATCTAATTTTATAACTTCGCCCTGTGTTGTAACAAGAACGGTTAGTGCCAACATCTAAATTGCAATCTACAAACGGTAAGTCTTCGATTAACATCTTTTGCTCATTATTTACAGCAACTACATTAATTACAAATACCTAATTTTAATTAATGAGTATTTAAATTTTATATAAGACAATGTTTCTTGACAAAATTGTATGTGTCTTTCGTTTATAAAAGGTTTTATTGTTCAACCTTTGATTTTTTTCTCCCCATGGAAGACGATTATAATTTCTTTTTTCTTTTGTTTAGTTTGCTGTAAACCCTGGATGTACAACAATATTCGAACACAGTGTTCGTTCTAACATTTGCTGTAGGAAATTAGTATGGGAAATCTGAAATATGCCAAATAGTTCGTTCTCGAATAAAAGTCGGTGAAATTAATAGTTGCAATCGATAGATAAGATATTCTAACGTACTGTAACAAGAGAGAAAAAGAAAGAACCTCTTCTTCACACAACAAATGGAATATTCTACAGCATTCGAGAGAATGACGCATCGCACCAAGCATGTAAATCAGACGCGGTTTATCTAGCGCCTTCTAGAAATACATAGTAGGTTCCAGCGGCTTCTGGTACGATTATATGAGGGTATAAAATCGACTTCGCGGATAAAAGAGGATCAGTCAACAGCGAGTCATTAACTGTGCATCACGAAATAAATAGTAAATGTGAAGATAAATGTTGTATTAGAAATTCATAGTCTGTAAATAATAGTTTTAATGGTTTATAATCATAGCGTTAATTTATAGTGTATTCATTAGTGTTTGTAAATAAACATTAATTATTAATAGAGGATTTAAACAGCTCTTTTGTTATTATTTTAAAAAGAACGTTACAGTGGTGTCAGGAGTGGAGTTTTAAAATAAATAAAATCGCGTAATAATTAAATAAAGTGCTGTGAGAACAAATTTTTAGTGTTAAAAATAATTTCAACAAACAATTAAAATGGTGATGAAATTGTTAAAAGATCTCAAAGTAATAGACTTAAAACACGAACTTGAAGAACGAGATTTAGACACAACGGGCCTTAAAAACGTGTTAATAAATCGGCTAAGAGAATGGCTTTTGGAACAGCAAGAAGACCCTGAAAGTTTCCTCTTCGAAATACCTGGACCCGCAATTGATACTAATTTGTTATTAAGTAAAATGGAAGAGAATTCTAGAATGCTTAAAGAAGAATTATTGGAAAAGCACGAAGAGAATTCTAGAAAGTCCGAAGAAAATTCTAAAATGCTTAAAGAAGAATTACATGAAAATTCTATAATGCTTAAAGAAGAATTACTTGAAAATACTAAAGTGCTGGAACAAAAAGTTTTTGAAAATTCTAAAATGCTTAAAGAAGAATTACTTGAAAATACTAAAGCACTGGAAGAAGAAGTATTGGAAAAACACGAAGAGAATTCTAGAAGGTTTGCAGAATTACTAGAAAAGGCCGAAGAAAATGTTAGAATGCTAAAGGAAGAAATACTGGAGAATTCCAGGAAATCCGAAGACAGTTCTAGAAGGCTTAAAGAAGAATTGCAGGACAATGTTAAATCGTTGGAAGAAAAAGTTTTCGAAGAATTTTTGGAGAATGCCAGCGCGATAGGACTATTGGAAGGCAGATTGGCGGAACAAGATAGGGTAATAAAAATGGTAGAAGAGAAAATAGCCCAAATGCAATTACCACCAACAACTAAGAAAGACGACATAACCGAAATGCTAGAACATAGAATGAGGCAACTACGGTTTCCCTCAACTTCTGAGTTTAATGAAGTAAAGAAGCAATTTAAAGAAGAAAAGGGTCCTGCCGTAGGGATAAAAGTAAAACCACCCACGTTCGATGGAAAGATACCTTGGTCTACCTACTACAAACAATTTGAGGCAGCCGCTGGGGCCAACGGATGGACAGGCAAGGAAAAGGCCGTTTCTTTAACTGTGGCTTTGCGTGGAGACGCGTTGAACGTCCTGCAAACAATCCCAGCAGGACAGGAAAATGATTAACAATTGTTAGTGTCTAGATTGGAGATGAGATATGGAGACGCGCACCTTAAACAAGTGTATCACGCGCAAGTGAAGAATCGTATCCAGAAGAATAGAGAAAGCCTGCAGGAGTTTGAAGCCGATGTTGCGCGGCTTGTCCGATTGTCGTACCCTACGGCACCCGATTCATTTCTGGGACAACTGGCTGTGCAGACCTTCATTGATGGGTTAAGAGACGGGGAAACACAACAATCATTGAGGCTGGCACGACCAAGAACGCCTCACGCCTTAGAATTTGAAGCTGCAAAACAAGCGTCCCGAGGTCACGGGCGTGTTCGGACCGTTGTGGAAGAAGATGAAGGTTCTAAAGATCGCCTAGAAGAATTATTAATGAGAGTTCTTCAGAAGGAAGAAAACCGTAAAAAGAATCCTCAAGACGTTCGAGGACCCCGTTGCTGGAACTGCGGTGAACAAGGGTACATACGACGCCGCTGCCCTAAACCCAAACAAGTTCAGCCATCGGAAAACTAAAGGGGGTCGACGAGAGGGGGCGAACGTCGACCTTGAGTGGAGATGCCCCGGCGATCACCATCCATGCCGTAACATCAAAGAACGGTACCAGCAGTTTGTTCGTAGATGGGAAGATTGTTGATCGAACTGTCTCCCTACTCATTGATACGGGGGCGACAACATCAATTATACGCCCTGACGTTCTACGAACAAGTATGAAGCTGTTACCAACAACTACTCAACTCCGTACAGCAACAGGTGAAGTGATACCAACACGCGGAGTGGTGAAGATGAAGATTGGCATTGGAAGTGAAGAACGTGATCATGAGGTGCTGGTAGCCAATATCACTGATGACTTCATCTTGGGAATGGACCTCCTGAGAAAATTTGGTTTTACGTTGGATTTGAAAGAGGGTGTTTTGAAGGTCGGTAACGAAGAACTTCCGTTGCACCCACGAGAAGATCCGGTTGTAAGGGTTTTGCTGACTGAAGATGTGATATTGCCGGGTCAAAGCGAGATGGTTGTCGAGGCAGGTTTGGATGGAGATCTTCGGGTAGGATGTGTGCGAATGATGGAGCCTGTTTGTGATAAGAAGATCCATAGTGGCATACTGGTGGGAAAAGCGCTGATCAAGGTTGGAAAGACAGTACCGGTGAGGCTTATGAACGTTAATGTGGATCCGGTGACATTGAAGAAGAGTACCCTTGTGGGACAGTGTGTGATAGTATTTCGAGTAGCCAGGTGTATGGCTGATGTTCCAAAACCAGCGCCCAAAGACGATGGTGGAAAATTAGTGGGTATGGTTACCAGTTCGTGCGAAGACCTTAACAGAACGGAGGTGAAAGAGGTACAGAGTTTGGTTCACCGATACCAAGATATTTTCGCTCTTGACGATAGCCAGAAGGGACGAACAAATATAGTAAAACATAAAATCAATACAGGCAACTCTATGCCTGTCCGTCAGCAGCCGAGGCGTCTACCTCTAGCAAGGCGAGCAGAAGCCGAAAAGATTATTACCGATATGGAAGAACAAGGGGTCATCGAGCCATCCAACAGTCCATGGGCATCACCGGTGGTCCTGGTCAGTAAGAAGGACGGGTCAACGAGATTTTGTGTGGACTATCGGCAGCTCAATAACGTGACCAAGAAAGACAGTTATCCCTTACCACGCATCGACGAGACGTTAGATACCCTGTCTGGTTCACGATGGTTTTCGACTTTGGATTTGAAGAGTGGTTATTGCAAGTTGAAATGGAACCTGAAGACCGGGAGAAGACCGCGTTCACTATTGGTTCCGGACTATGGCAGTTTACAGTTATGCCTTTCGGTCTATGTAACGCTCCGGCCACCTTTGAGCGTCTAATGGAGACCATCCTGAGAGGGCTGTCGTGGAAGACCTGCCTGGTATACCTAGATGATGTGATTGTAGTCGGAAAATCATTCAACGAACATTTGAAAAATCTAGAGGAAGTGTTCCGAAGACTACGTGGAGCCAATCTGAAACTGAGTCCGAAAAAGTTCCACATATTCAGAAAGGAAGTGAAATATCTCGGGCACGTCGTATCACAAAATGGAGTGGCAGCCGACCCCGATAAGATTCGTGCAGTTCAATAGTGGCCAACAGCGAAAGATAAACACCAAGTTCGTAGTTTTCTTGGGTTATGTACCTACTACAGGCGTTTCGTTCCTGGGTTTGCCAATATAGCGAAACCTCTGACAAGGTTAACTGAAGATGGGCGCGAGTATGTTTGGAGCGGAGAGTGTGAAACAGCTTTCCAACAGTTGAAGCGTGCCTTGACAACAGCACCAATATTGAGCTATCCACGGACAGAAGGGAAATTCATACTTGACACAGATGCAAGTAATCTGGCCATTGGGGGTGTACTTTCTCAGATACAGGATGGACAAGAAAAGGTCATCGGCTATTTTAGTAAGGTTTTGTCGAAAGCCGAAAGGAATTATTGTGTGACCAGAAAAGAACTATTGGCCGTCGTGAAGTCCGTTGAGCATTTCTACAAATACTTGTACGGACAGAAGTTTTTATTGAGGACGGACCATGCAGCGTTGAAATGGCTTCTACAATTCCGTAATCCTGAAGGCCACGTCGCAAGGTGGATCGAGCGATTACAAGGATACGACTTTGACACAGAACATCAACGGGCACTAATCATCGAAATGCCGATGCTCTTTAAAGAAGACCCTGTCCAACGGATTGCCGTCATTGCTCTCGCTTGGAAGAGAGGGTTTGCCAAGTATTAAGAACTACCATCGTCAACGACAATTGGTTACCGGAAGAATTACAACGACAGCAGAAGGCTGATCCCGAACTAAAAATGGTACTGGAATGGAAGCGCGTGGCAGAAAGGCCTGCCTGGGAGGCCGTCAGCCCTTTCAACAGAACGCTCAAAGCATATTGGGCCCAATGGGAGTCCTTGAAGGTGGAAGACGACCTCCTGAAGCGAGTACTGGAGAGTGAAGATGGCACCACCATTAGGTCTCAGTTTGTGGTTCCAAGAAGCCGAGTGGCTACAGTGTTGCGACATCTCCATGACGGTGCCTCAGGAGGACACTTCGGTCTGAAAAAGACTTTGGAGAAAGTTAGGGAGCGTTTTTATTGGGTCAACTGTAAAGAAGACGTGAAGGAGTGGTGCCGGAAATGTGAACTATGTGCCACTGGTAACGGACCCTTGGGGAAACGAAGAGCACCTATGAGGCAGTACAATGTGGGTAGTCCTCTGGAAAGAGTAGCTATAGATATTGCCGGACCATTTCCCGAAACCGACGATGGGAATAAATACATATTAGTGGCAATGGACTACTTTACCAAATGGCCAGAAGCATATGCCCTACCAAACCAGGAAGCTGCGACTGTTGCTGACGTACTAGTCAAAGAGTTTTTCAGTCGCTTCGGAGTGCCCATGGAGCTGCATTAGGATCAAGGCACCAACTTTGAGTCTGTACTATTTGGAGAAGTCTGTCGATTGTTGGGCATTCGCAAGACTCGGACCACACCTTTACATCCGCAGTCCGATGGAATGGTAGAACGCATGAATCGGACAATGGGCAAATATTTGGCCAAGGTCGTCTCCGATCATCAACGAGACTGGGACCAATACCTGCATCTGTTCCTGATGGCTTATCGTGCATCGGTCCACGAAACAACCGGTCAGTCACCAGCGTCTGTGATGTTTGGACGCGAGTTACGGTTACCGTGTGATCTGGAATTTGGGTCTCCACCTATAGAGCAGGAGGTAGCCGGGAATGATTATGTCATCAACTTAAAGAAGAAGTTGGAGGATATTCACGACCGAACCCGAAACAATAGTCGAATCGCGAGTGACCGGATGAAGGCTACGTACGATGTGAGAGCCCAAGAAGGAGGGTTTCAACCTGGAGAGCTTGTCTGGTTATACAACCGCAAAGACGTCGTGGCTATTCTCCAAAGTTACAGCGGAATTGGGAGGGCCCATACCAGGTGAAGAAAGGAATAAATGACTTGATTTATCGCATCCAGAAATTGCCAAGAGGGAAACCAAAGGTGGTACACTCCAATCGTCTGGCGCACTATGAGGGAAATAATGACGCAGTCCCGGATCGGGAAGATGAGGCTGAGGTGGCTATCAATACCGTAAGGCCTGGAGATGATCAGCCAACCTTCAGAGAATTTATGGCTGTGTTTTCTGGAACTAGAAAAGCGCGATTTGGAGTCACGACTGAGATGCAACAAGATCTCTTCCGGGTCCCTGGTGATTATTCCATTGCCCACTGTGTCTCCGAGGATCTCCGTATGTCCAGGGGGATCGCAGTAGTGTTTAGAAATAAATTTGGACGGCTGAATGAACTTCGAGAACAAAATCCCTCTGTTGGTAAATCCTTACGCTTGCCTGATCATGACCGATCCATTTACTACTTGGTAAGCAAGCAGTTTTACTACCAGAAACCGAGTTACGCCGACTTGTGGAGGGCATTATGGAATTTGAGGATCGAGTTGCTTACCAGGGGAATTAACAAATTGGCAGTTCCCAAACTCGGCTGTGGGCGGGACCAGCTGGATTGGAGAATCGTTAGAAACATGATGGAAGTTGTCTTTAGAGGTACGGACGTCAAGATCTTCGTCTGCAGTTTTGACCCACAGCCCGCATTAAGGCCAACGAATAGTGTAGACTGTTACTTCTACCGTAATGGAACGTGTAGTCGAGGTGAAGACTGTCGATATCGTCATGACCCGTTCTACAGGAACCAGAGCATAAAACCTGTTCTGGGACAGAACAGACTTGAAGAGGGGGGCAGTGTAACAAGAGAGAAAGAAAGAACCTCTTCTTCACACAACAAATGGAATATTCTACAGCATTCGAGAGAATGACGCATCGCACCAAGCATGTAAATCAGACGCGGTTTATCTACCGCCTTCTAGAAATACATAGTAGATACAACGGCTTCTGGTACGATTATATGAGGGTATAAAATCGACTTCGCGGATAAAAGAGGATCAGTCAACAGCGAGTCATTAACTGTGTATCACGAAATAAATAGTAAATGTGAAGATAAATATTGTATTAGAAATTCATAGTCTGTAAATAATAGTTTTAATGGTTTATAATCATAGCGTTAATTTATAGTGTATTCATTAGTGTTTGTAAATAAATATTAATTATTAATAGAGGATTTAAACAGCTCTTTTGTTATTATTTTAAAAAGAACGTTACAGTACTGTCCAAAAATATTACCCTTAATAACAATCCCAATTCTTCAAAAATTATAAATTCATGAATTATTTGCAAAACATTAATTTAAATGCTAGTGGAATGCAAGATCGAACCCCGTTACAAGCATAACTTTTTTTAAATTCTATTTGTCATTAATCTTTAATTTAATAACAATTTAAATAATTTGTTATTATTCTTTTATTCGAAAAACGTACAAGAAATAATACATTACAAATAAAAAATAATGGTACCCAATTAATAAGACATGAATTCAAGAATTCTCATTACGTATTTATTTCAAATTAAAATAAATAAAATGTAAAATAAGTACTTGTCAATACTGAAACTTTAAATGTATTTAAATCTTCAGGATTTTGAGTGTTAATTAACTAATATTGTAAAAATTGGTTTTTGTAGTATGCAGTATGAAAAAGCATCGTCAGTTTTCATTTCTAATTTCTTGTACGTTTTTCGAATAAAAGAATAATAACAAATTATTTAAATTGTTATTAAATTAAAGATTAATGACAAATAAAATTTTAAAAAAAGTTATGCTTGTCGGGGTTCGATCTTGCATTCCACCAGCCCGTGCAGTTTAGCAAGCCACCGTTGGCATTCAACCACGGAGGCTTCACGTCAACTTTTCAGGTTTCGGCTTTTAAATTAATGTTTTGCAAATAATTCATGAATTTATAATTTTAACTAAAAAAATCTATAACAAAATAGTTTTATATGTACGTCTTATTCAATGATTGTTGGCCAGTTCAACAAATCTGTCTTTAATTTCTTTGTAAGAATGATCAAGCAACTTCGAATTATACTCTAATAAGAGCGATACTGTTCGACACGAAGTGTCGCGACACTCCAAGTGTCACGACCACGAACAGTATCACGACACTCGACACCCAAGTTCCCATCACTAGTTGAATTGTGCATTCATCATATCAATAGTACGGTACCACCTTATCATTATTTCATTACCTACTTTGCATTGTTAGGATTTTTTATTTTTATATTAAATATTTCATTATACAACTGATAAGGCCAACGAATGACCCAGTAATTAATTGTTTCATTCGTTCTCTAAAATACGTATTTTTTACGGATTAAAAACCGTCCGCGAAATGGAACTTTTTTTGGCCTAGGCCGTATTGTAGTGCAATAATTTACAGTACTGACAAAGAGTATATTATTATAAGAGGCGAAACTTCGCGCGGCGTCTTTGATCTCACGTCATCAGTTTCCATGACCTTGGAACGCTTGGCCCTTTAACTCGGTTGTATAGAAGCGCGCCAAATTTAAATATCCACCACGTCTCAACTCAACCAGCTAGTGTCCAGGGTTGTTAATTTCGTATGTATACTAGTTGGGCAGTATATGAGGGATGATTTTAATAAAACTATAAACCAATTGTTGTCTTTATTCAATTTAATTCAAATCTTTATTGCATATAAAGTTTTACAAACATAAAAAGCTTATTACAAGTGATTGGTAGATACATATATGGTATTCTCTCTCAACAATATAAAATATTTAATAATCAACTAATGATAACATTTCGCATAAATTGCAGGTCATTATAGAATGATATTTAGTATGTATTTAGTATAGAAACTATAAATTACTCATTGAATGGTTTTTCACCAGTGTGAGTTAACTTGTCCTTTAAACAGTAAACATTTATAATCACATAGATTTCACTCAAATGGTTCTCACCAAAACATGGGCAGTATATAAGGGATGATTTTAATAAAACTATACACCAATTGTTGTCTTTATTCAATTTAATTCAAATCTTCATTGCATATAAAGTTTTACAAACATAAAAAGCTTATTACAAGTGATTGGTAGATACATATATGGTATTCTCTCTCAACAATATAAAATATTTAATAATCAACTAATGATAACATTTCGCATAAATTGCAGGTCATTATAGAATGATATTTAGTATGTATTTAGTATAGAAACTATAAATTACTCATTGAATGGTTTTTCACCAGTGTGAGTTAACTTGTCCTTTAAACAGTAAACATTTATAATCACATAGATTTCACTCAAATGGTTCTCACCAAAACATGGGCAGTATATAAGGGATGATTTTAATAAAACTATACACCAATTGTTGTCTTTATTCAATTTAATTCAAATCTTCATTGCATATAAAGTTTTACAAACATAAAAAGCTTATTACAAGTGATTGGTAGATACATATATGGTATTCTCTCTCAACAATATAAAATATTTAATAATCAACTAATGATAACATTTCGCATAAATTGCAGTTCATTATAGAATGATATTTAGTATGTATTTAGTATAGAAACTATAAATTACTTATTGAATGGTTTTTCACCAGTGTGAGTTAACATGTCCTTTAAACAGTAAACATTTATAATCACATAGATTTCACTCAAATGGTTCTCACCAAAACATGTATGTTTTAAGACTAACACTTTGAGTAACATTTGAAAACATTTGTACACATTGTAAACATTGTCACACAAATTACATTCAAATGGTTTCTCGCCACTATGAGTTAACAGGTGTGTTTTAAGATTAGATGACATCTACTTTTGAGGTTAAAGAATTTAAAAAAAAAATCTTAAAATAATACGGTACGTAAATAACGCAATACTTCGTCTTTCGGAAAACGAAAGAAGTGAATGTCGTTGTCATCGAAATAAAATGTATTCCTACAGTTCTTGCAAACACCCGCGGTGTTTACGTTTTTCTCCATTGATGTTTTGCTTCACTATAAATGTTCAATTGTTTGTTTATTAAACTCTCATAATCACCAAAAAACACACTACACATTAACTGTTTGTCGCATTATGGGTACACTTTCACGGAACACATACGAAATAACGAATTGACTTGACAGGTATAAAAGAATGAAAATAAGCATCCATCTTTGGCATTTCTGTGCTCCAGTCCAATGGCATCGCAACAAACTACGAGCGTGCCGAAAGTAACCGAGAATCGGCGATGGGCCCTTTAAAGCGGTTGTTGTATTCTATCTCTCTCGGAATTGAGGTTTCTCTACCAATTTCCGCCTCTTATAATATATACTCTTTGGTACTATTATTTTTTCAATTTTTTCTTTATTGAACAACTGCATAGCTGTAATTTTTTATATTGTCAGTTTATAGCTATTTATAACCTGCTCATAGAGCAATAAGTAAATTACTTAAACGAAGTAATGCATGACAATGGAAGTAGATGTTCAGCAACGTTGTGCAAGTAAATACTTACACAAGAAGCAAATTTATATTCGAAAAAGGGCTATAGGATACTACGCCGATCGGACACTTTGTCGACCGTGGACACTACGCTGACCGTTTTGGACACCTCACTATGGGACCAAATACCCCAAAAGCTAATCAAAATTATTTTTCTAATATTTATTTCAAAATAAGGTTGATTTTAAAATGAAAACACAAAAAGGTTGTTAAGTACTAATATGCATTTATTTAATTTCCAAATTATTGATCACTTTGATAGTACATGTTTATTCGATCGATATTTACATAAACCATATTTTTGTATTTTCATTAAGAATATAGATATTAATATGTTATATTAATATAATCTCAAGTACTTACTTATATTTAATTATCCATCGCGTATTTGACCAAAAAATATATAGAAAAGTTCACACAATCGATTTATAGTCACTAACTCAATCAGTCGCTTTTTAGACACGTTGCATTCAACACTACGACGAAAATGTGCAACCTCCTACAATGTGCAGAAATTTATCCTTCTCCCTAATAACGTTCCCCGTTATAAAGCCCAGACATTTTTCTTTCAATGTGTAAGGGTCTTAGGTTAATTCTGAGAAGACGAATTTTTTCAATTTTGACCAGCATTACAGGTAGTTTGTCCCTCTGTGCACTTTGTCGATCCCTAAAATAAATTTTGCTACTGGACACTTTTGCGACCGTGAACACTACGTCTCCCGCAAGCAGTGACACTTTGCCAACCGTGGATACTACACCGTCCGCAAGCTGTGGACATTTTGGCGACCGTGGACACTATGCCAACCGCAAGAGGTGGACACTTTGCCAATCGTAGACAACCTAAGGTCATATTGTAGAAAACATCTCAGAGATTATATTTGTGGAAACCATATCAAAATTGACCAACAGGTTAATTAGTTTTAGCTTTAGCGGAACTTTATGATTGCATTCACATCAGAATTGTATTTATGGCCAGCTCTTAAGGGTTTCCCGTTTGTGACCCGCGCTGTGAGGATCGACTAGGTGTGCAGCGATATTTATTTTAAGATGTCGGCGTAGTCTCCACTGTCGGCAAAGTGTCCACCGTTTGCGGTCGGCATAGTGTCCACGGTTGGAAAAGTGTCCACAGGTTGCGGTCGGCATACTTTCCACGGTAGGAAAAGTGTCCACAGCTTTCGTTTGTCGTAGTGCCTACGATCTAGAAAGTGTTCCGTAGCAAAATTTATTTGAAGGGCTGGCTTAGTGTCGACGCACACTGGGGCCAAGTGCACCTTTTGGTGGTCAAAAGTATTTTCTTTGCTTATTTTGCTTTTTAAGATTTTTGTTATCATGTGTAGCCACATACACCATAATAGAAGCAAAAAATAGAAAAAGCATATAAATTTTACATTGCCACAGAAAAGGTAATATTACTGCTAGTGATTCATTTTTAAATTCTGCAACGATTAACTATTCCTGTGTAAAAAGTAACTAATAATTTTCTTGTAATATTAGTATGTATATGAATGATTCTAAATACGATAAGTTTTTAAATAAAAAGGCTTAAACATACTACTTAATGTACCGTAGACACTTTATATTGGAAATTTAATTAACATTAACTGAAATGGTAATTACAAAAAGAAGCACAAAAATGCTCAATAGTTTTTTACTTGTAAAGTAGTAAAAAGCTATATAGAATAATTCTAAGCAAGATTTATATTTTGGACTACTATGGACGATAACTATAGCTCAACGATTCTAAAAAGCTTTCATAGTTTTACAGAAATTCGAAGTATTTCCTTTTAAATTTTAAAGATAACCTAAGTTTTTAAGACAATAATAAGTAATTTGATTTCTACTTACGTCTTGGAATAGAATCCATACTAAAAAACACCCCTAAATGAACTTTAAAACACTATTTGACAGTACCTAAATAATAAGTGATAGGCAATGACTACACAACCGCATTTGGTAACGTTGAGATTCGAAATAAGAAAAAAGACGCATCTGTTGTTTTATGAGCGTTTCTTATGTAGGTTCAGTTAGCCTGATGATCCCTTTTAAAAAGTGCATGCCGAAAATAAAATATTATACAACTTTTTAAAATCACTTTTGACCAGCAAAATGGGTAAAAAACCCCAGTGTACGACGGTCAGCAAAGTGTGTCTCCGGTCGGCGTTGTGCATTGGCACAAGTGCTATCCACACCCAATGTTGCGTTTACGCAACGTTAAATTTTTTTATGTTTTAATATATTATTTAATTTTTTTGTATTAAACAGTTTTAGTTAATGTTAATAAAAATGTCAAAACACAAAAAAACATAATTTGTAGTTTTTCTTTAGTACTGGTTTTAAATGGGTTTAAATAAGAAATTTTTTCTAAAATTATTGTATTCTAAATATAAATAGTTATAACCTACAGAAACACAAAGGCTATTTTTATATAAAGAAACACTTAACCAACCAAAATGTAGCTGTGCTGGAAGTATCAGCTTGATCCAAATAACACTGCTTTAGTTTTTGCCAGCTAGCCCCCAATAAGTCGGAGAGGGGCGGGGTAATACAAAATATAAAAGATAAAAAAAACAAGCGCCACTTCGTTTAAAAACAATGCTTATTACTAAAGCTTCAAGCTTATCAGACAAACGAAGAAATAGATCTACTAAAATATGGGCAACTTCCAATATTTTGGTCGTACCGTACATATATACTTACAAATGACGAACTGGAAAGTAATATTAAAATCATACAAATAAATAAATAATAAATAAATAAAACGCACGTAGTGAAATGTAAACGTTCTAAGTAGGGCTTTATTTTACTTGCAACTATTTTCTATTGTGCAGATAGAAAAAAAATGTAATGTTTCAACAAAAAAAAAGGTGAATGGTGATCTGTATCACAGTTGGTTGTACTTAAATCTACCCTACAATTCCACTAGTCGAGATCTCGTTTTATCCTTAAAATTAACATGCATGCATAAATTGTAAACACATTGAATAAATATATACATATACATAAATAAAATGACACATAATACATACAAATTTAGACAAACATCCCACCATTCGAAGACCCACGGCTGTATGTTTAAAGCCTTGCTTAGGGGGTTTTCGCTTCACCCTTCGATATTTGGTTGTTTTTCTCCGACCCGGTATATGTATAGATGTAGGTACGGACACAAAGGGGAAGAACCTTCCAATTAAAATACACGGTCAGACGGGCAGGAACAAGAATACACCAACGAACAACAAAACCCAAAACAAAAAGACCTACAAAGAAAATCACCCTGTATATTGTATTAAGTTTAATTATTTGAAGATTTTTACCTTTCTATAAACTGAAAGGTCTTTTACAAAACAATTCCCTCAAGGTGACTACTAGGGAAATAATATTACCTAAAATAAAAAGATATTTGTGAGATTTAGCGCAACGAGGTTTTAACTAAAATAATTTACCTAAAATGGTTAGCACCAGAACCTAATCCGTCCAATTTGACGACCGATCGCACACAAATAACCAAGCGATCGTTCTGTTGAATGTGAGATTTATTCCGCTAAAGCGAATTAATATTTAAAACCAATTTCTAATTTATATCTCGCCCATTCAACTTCTAGTACCAAAAAGCCATTTTGTTACTTCACTCTACTATTGAGCAGGGAGCTCCAACGCGCAGGAGCGACTTCACGATAAACCGAAAGAAAGGGAAAACCAGTGACAACCAAACAACGGAGAAGCTTGGTTTTAAACAGTGACCATCAAACAAATAATGGGTTGTGAATTTCAACGTTATATAGTTTTAGTTGTAGCCCTGTACTATGTCAGCGGTTAAAAATATAAAAACAAAGGATACAAGTTCCAGACCATATCAAACATAATGGTTTGATAAATATGGTGTGATGATTGATAAATATGGTCTGTTAACAAATTTTGGTGTTTCAAATTATTGGTACCCTTTTTACCCCCCCCCCCTTCCAAGTAACGCCACTGACTTAGTGACCCACGGGCTAGTATTAAAAAAATAATAAACAAAATCTGACCCACTTCTCAAAAAGGTTCGCCATCACTGTGCTAGAGTGTTAGGGTGAAACTCTAACTTGGTGATGTTGCTTCCACTAAATTTCACCATTTCGTCATTCACAGTTCGCACTTTGAAGTCACTCTTGATCAGGCGACGGCAACCTTTTTTGGCTGCGGGTCAAAATCAACCACAATGTGACTTCTAAAAAAGACGTTTCGGATCAATGGATATTTGGACATTTGCAACAATGTCGCCTAATTTACTTCTGATACTTTGTATTCAAACCAAAATGTTAATCTTATTGTTTATATTTTCTCAAAGTGTTTATTTTATGTTTATGTTTATTTCATGTTTATGTTTTATAATTTATCTTTATATATTATACTTTATTTGTACTCAAGTGGGTCAATTATTGAAATTATCAAATGGGTCACTTGGTGACCAGCGGGTCATAGGTTGCCGACGCCTGCTCTAGATATCTGTATTACTTGGATAATCCGAAGAGTTTTCGACTGAAATATTTCTATTAGTGCTATATTTCTGGATGACACTAGTAGTCCAGTTAACTTAGAAAAATAGCGGAAACCCACTTCCTTGTGGGTTGCTAAATAAACCCGTAAAAGTCAACACCTATAGGTGGTGAGCTCTAAGAGATAATGAGGATAAACCTGAGGATAAACCCTAACGGTTTTTATCGTTTTTCTCAAGTGGGTCAGTTATTGAAATTATTTTGAAATTATCAAATGGGTCACTTGGTGTCCCGCGGGTCATAGGTTGCCGACGCCTGCTCTAGATATCTGTATTACTTGGATAATCCGAAGAGTTTTCGACTGAAATATTTCTATTAGTGCTATATTTGTGGATGACACTAGTAGTCCAGTTAACTTAGAAAAATAGCGGTAACCCACTTCCTTGTGGGTTGCTAAATAAACCCGTAAAAGTCAACACCTGTAGGTGGTGAGCTGGAAGAGATAATGAGGATAAACCACGCCCCCTAACGGTTTTTATCGTTTTTCTCAAGTGGGTCAATTATTGAAATTAATTTGAAATTATCAAATGGGTCACTTGGTGTCCCGCGGATCATAGGTTGCCGACGCCTGCTCTAGATATCTGTATTACTTGGATAATCCGAAGAGTTTTCGACTGAAATATTTCTATTAGTGCTATATTTGTGGATGACACTAGTAGTCCAGTTAACTTAGAAAAATAGCGGAAACCCACTTTCTTGTGGGTTGCTAAATAAACCCGTAAAAGTCAACACCTGTAGGTGGTGAGCTCGAAGAGATAATGAGTATAAACCACGCCCCCTAACGGTTTTTATCGTTTTTCTCAAGTGGGTCAATTATTGAAATTAATTTGATATTATCAAATGGGTCACTTGGTGTCCCGCGGGTCATAGGTTGCCGACGCCTGCTCTAGATATCTGCATTAGTTGGATAATCCGAAGAGTTTTCGACTGAAATATTTCTTTAGTGCTGTATTTGTGGATGACACTAGTAGTCCAGTTAACTTAGAAAAATAGCGGAAACCCACTTCCTTGTGGGTTGCTAAATAAACCCGTAAAAGTCAACACCTGTAGGTGGTGAGCTCTAAGAGATAATGAGGATAAACCACGCCCCCTAACGGTTTTTATCGTTTTTCTCAAGTGGGTCAATTATTGAAATTAATTTGAAATTATCAAATGGGTCACTTGGTGTCCCGCGGACCATAGGTTGCCGACGCCTGCTCTAGATATCTGTATTACTTGGATAATCCGAAGAGTTTTCGACTGAAATATTTCTATTAGTGCTATAATTGTGGATGACACTAGTAGTCCAGTTAACTTAGAAAAATAGGGGAAACCCACTTCCTTGTGGGTTGCTAAATAAACCCGTAAAAGTCAACACCTGTAGGTGGTGAGCTCGAAAAGATAATGAGGATAAACCACGCCCCCTAACGGTTTTTATCGTTTTTCTCAAGTGGGTCAATTATTGAAATTAATTTGAAATTATCAAATGGGTCACTAGGTGTCCCGCGGATATAGGTTGCCTACGCCTGCTCTAGATATCTGTATTACTTGGATAATCCGAAGAGTTTTCGACTAAAATATTTCTATTAGTGCTATAATTGTGGATGACACTAGTAGTCCAGTTAACTTAGAAAAATAGCGGAAACCCACTTCCTTGTGGGTTGCTAAATAAACCCGTAAAAGTCAACACCTGTAGGTGGTGAGCTCGAAGAGATAATGAGGATAAGCCACGCCCCCTAACGGTTTTTATCGTTTTTCTCAAGTGGGTCAATTATTGAAATTAATTTGAAATTATCAAATGGGTCACTTGGTGTCCCGCAGGTCATAGGTTGCCGACGCCTGCTCTAGATATCTGTATTACTTGGATAATCCGAAGAGTTTTCGACTGAAATATTTCTATTAGTGCTATATTTGTGGATGACACTAGTAGTCCAGTTAACTTAGAAAAATAGCGGAAACCCACTTTCTTGTGGGTTGCTAAATAAACCCGTAAAAGTCAACACCTGTAGGTGGTGAGCTCGAAGAGATAATGAGGATAAACCACGCCCCCTAACTGTTTTTATCGTTTTTCTCAAGTGGGTCAGTTATTGAAATTAATTTGAAATTATCAAATGGGTCACTTGGTGTCCCGCGGGTCATAGGTTGCCGACGCCTGCTCTAGATATCTGTATTACTTGGATAATCCGTAGAGTTTTCGACAGAAATATTTCTATTAGTGCTATATTTGTGGATGACACTAGTAGTCCAGTTAACTTAGAAAAATAGCGGAAACCCACTTCCTTGTGGGTTGCTAAATAAACCCGTAAAAGTCAACACCTGTAGGTGGTGAGCTCGAACAGATAATGAGAATAAACCACGCCCCCTAACGGTTTTTATCGTTTTTTTCGGAAACTATTATCGGGTTATCGGGATTAAGGAGGTTAAGTAAAATAAAGCTTATTTAAATCCACACCAAAAATGTCCGAATGTTTTTTTGTACGTTATCGAAGAAAGAAGATATGTCAAACACAGCCATATTCTACAGCAACCAAATGAATTTAAAATTAATATACAACAGTAAAACCTTGGATTACGGTCTACGAGTGTTTTGCCAGACGAGCAAATTCTTTTTATAAATTTTAACTAGATAAACTAGCGATGTCTTGCAATACGAGTAGTACGTATACGTTTTGTCGCTGAGCGTCACGTGAACCGCCCGATCGCGTGATCGCATTCGTGCGAGTGTATGCTGTGTAGCATTTTTTAATTTGGTGTCCAAGTGTAGTGACCGCTTTTTAGTACTAAGACCCAGTACACACTAAGCGGTTAACGATGCGTTGAACGAGTTTTACCAAAAACACTCGACCATACACATGCAGGCGCTTAACCAGCGGTGTCGCAAATCTCGAATCGCGCGTTGCAATGCTTTATGGAAATCACGCGTTTGAATGTGTACGCGACTTATGCAATGCTATGCAGTCACTAACGCGCATTAGTTAGCGCGCATTAGCTAACGCTTCATGTGTGCGGGGTCTAATTTTCCTGAAACAATACCGTATTTTGTATTATTTTTATAGGAATACTAAATAGTTGTGGAACGAATCATCTGAGTTTCCATTATTTCTTATGGGAAAATTCGCATTGATATACAAGTACTTTGGATTACGAGTACATTTCCGGAACAAATTATGCTCGCAAACCAAGGTATGGCGACAGGCAGCGATAATAAATTCCAAATTAAAATTATCGGAAAAATAATATATGATGGTATTAAATTGGTTGGTAAGTATGGTTGGTTGGAGTTGGAGAAATGCTAAGTTGTATTATACGAACTTATTTTTCTAATAAACGTATTTTTGTTACAATATTTGTTACAAATTAACACAAAATTAAAGAAAAAATCGGGGGTAACAGTAATAATCTTTGCACAAACGCAGCCAAGTGTCTGGGGACGCCCCTGCACCAGTAAATTTACCCAAGGAACTTTTGGGCGTAGCTTTTTGTGGTCTCATATTCGTCATGAAGTAGCTTAGAAAAGTTCGTTGAGTGCCGGATGCGATCGTGGTCCCTTTTACCTTAGCATCTCTTCGGCAAAATTCATCAGGAAATATTGTCGATATTCTTGGTGCCAGTCGGTTAAAAAGTTCGTATTGGTAAGTTAATTATAAGGAGAGTACATTGCACTACACAATTTTTGTATCCAACCCAATACGTACAGGGTGTTTCCCGTGTTTCGCCTTTTTTGAAAGCCTAATTTCCTTTATTTATATAAGATCTTGGTACAGAGAACATTTTTTTTGATGATTCTGGATGTAAAATTGAATTATACGATTTAATTCCTGACTTGCTTTAAATTGTACGGGCGCCACAAGGCAACAGTTTCATTTTAAATCATTAAAATTCATTTTAAATATATTCCAATTTTACAACAAAAATCATTCAAGAAAAACTTTTACTCGATACCGAGGTCTTATAAATAAAGGAAATTAAGATTTCAAAAAAGGCGAGACATCCTGTACGTATTGGGTTGGATTAAAAAATTGACTAGAAAAGTGTACTCTTCTAAGAATTAACTTGCCAATACGAATTCTTCAGCCGACTGGCATCAAGAATATCGCCTGATGGATTTTTCCGACGAGATGCTAAGGTAAAAAATTGACTGGACCACGATCGCATCCGGCACTCAACGCATTTATCTTAGCTACTTCATTACGAATATTACGAATAACCACAAAAAGTTACATCCGAAAGGTCCTTGAGCTAATTTACTGGTACAAATTGCTGATCTGTGTATGACATATTTTCTTTCTTCGATAACACAAAAAGAAGGCGAGGTACGAAAAGACATTCGGACATCTTGGTAGGGGTTTAAATAAGCTTATTTTACCTAATCCTTCATCTCGATAAACCTAATAGTTTTCAAGAAAAACGACAAAATCCGTTAGGGAGCGTGGTTTACCCTCATTATCTTTTCGAGCTCACCACCTACAGATGTTGAAGTTTAGGGGTTGTCTAACAACCCACAAAGAAGCTCTATGCAAAGATCCACGGACTTACCTCAACTTTCCGCTATTCATGAAAATTTGTTCTAAATTGACTCTAGAGCTGGATTCGTGCAACCACACCGGTTTGAAGATTACTTTATAGATCAGAAAGTTGTTGTGGAGGAAAAATTGAGGATGTCTGCCCGACAGTCAGTAACATTTGCTATACTTCAGATTGAGTTGTTTGCGTTTGGCACATATATGGGCCCTCCATGTTAGACCGCGATCAAGGCGGATGACGTGTTTTGACTTTGTTTCGTTGATTTTAGTGCGCTACTTTTTGAACCAATCTTGAATGAGATTGCGGTGTGTTTGTGATTTTGTAGAAGCCCTTACTGGATTTCCATTTATAGCCAACACGGTAGCATCATTTACAAAGGTGGATTTCTACTACTCTATTAACTTGCTCAGTGGTGGAGCGCTGTCTTGTAAAACCGAATCGATGATCTGGCATTAAGTGCTGTTCTTCTAGAATAGCTATTACTCTCTTGAGTAGCAGGTTTTCAAAAAATCTTGAGGTTGTGCGTCTAGATGGTTCTGCGGAGTTAGGTGGCTTTTCGATTAGGATGATTTTGCAACTTTCCAAATATAAATGTTTGCATTGTGAGTGCTTTGAGTGAAAGTTACTTTAGAATTCGCCCTGTTATTATTAAATCGTACCCGGAAGTTTTTTTTTGTAGACAGCTTTTTTCTTGTATCCTTTACCTCTTTCACTATGATGGCTTGCATTGTTAGTGCAACTGAGATAGTTACAACTGAGCAGCTAAGGCATCAGGCAATGGTTGGAAATCTTTACCGAGATGTTTGGCAGATACCTCAGCTTTTTCGCCATCGCTTTTACGGATTGGCGAGACGGGTTTTTCTGGTTGTTTTAGTTGTTTGGTAGCGCCGAACTATAAAACGCCGATAAGCTTTCGACGAACTCTTTAAAAGTTGCGTATCTGTATAGCCTGCCCAATGCATCTATTTTAGTTCCCTTATTGCAGCATTGCATCGTTGCTTTTCTTCATTTATCGTTTCCTTTGTCACTCCTTTCGTAAACTTCTCTTTACTGCTATTTTATTAGCTATTTCCGCTGGCTAACCTCTATTCCTTAGTTGGTCTAATAGTGTAGGTGTTGGTTTCTATGCAGAACTCTGTGCTGCTGTCAAAAGATTGTCTAATGCCGCTTCGATGTCATCCCTTGTTTTTAGTTTTGCATTTAGGGAGATATTTTCTTCCAGCACCTCCTGAAAATAGGCCCAATAGTGTGATGATTGTGTAGCTGCGGCAGTTAGCAACAACAATTATGGGTGTACTTAAGGTTAGTATCACAGGAGTATGATCATGGTCTAGGTGTTTCTCTTGCATAACTGAACGTAGAGCTCTATCTCTTGGATAAATCAATCGGCATCCCCAGCGGCAGTATTTGGTATTGTAGTCTCCACCGGAAATAAATCTATGGCACAGCGATTTGAAATATTCCTCAAATCCCTCTTATTTGTATTTTAGACGGAGGCGCTCATCTTAGAGGACCATTTCAATCTTCCACCTTTACGCAGTATGGAATGCAAGAAACCTGAATAAGTTATTTTCAATCTTAGAACGTATATGAAAAAAATGCTTGTATGCCGACTTTGTAGTCGGGATCAATCTTAAAACAATTATCTTTATCACTCTTAGATGCACGCTCAATAATTTCCGTCTTAATATTTTCCATTTCTACGAATCCGATGCTTTAAATTATCTAAATAAATCTGCATCAAGTATCAAATTTGTTATGAAGAAATTTATACAAAAAGCTTAAACTACAGAGTATTCTTCTCTTTTCTCAAGTTTCACATTTAAACTTTTCGAATAGAGCAAAATAATAAACCTCAAATGGAGGGGTTCCCAAAATGTGCGTGGCAACCCCAGTAGCACAAGATATTGGCCCAATACTAGTACTATATGGGTAACATATTATATCCAGGCCCAATATTAGGAAGATTCAACCAAGATTGGTATTACATTGGTTAAAGACTGGCACCCAACGTATGTAGCCAATATTGCTCCTACAAAGGTCCAATATATAAATACTACGTTTAAAAAATATGTTTTCCTCTATATTGATCCTAGATTGGGCTTATATTCCAGCCCACTATATGATATTGATGTGATATATTGGTTCAAGATTGGGGCACAATATACGTCAGTGTCTGTCATTTACATTGTTTGGCCAATATGTGGAAACAATATTTTTCCAACATGTGTGTGCTACTGGGGAACCCACTGGTGGGCCGCAGACTGAGTTTGATGATTTCTGATGACTCGTAACTGACTAACAACTAACAATCTGAGTCCTCAATTTCTACATATTTCATACAGAGATTTCAAACACTAAACACTTAGTGGTAACACTGAACTCATGGGCATTACTGGATCACAAAATGGACTTTAGTTGCGATAAACACTTTTCCTTTCAGACATCCCAAGCAGCATTTTTTAGTTATCGCTACGTACCGGCAACTACCAGTGGAACTATTAAGTTTTTGCCAATAGTCACAAGCACGTAATTGCTACGGTTTCATTACGTGCCTGGAACCAAAATGGTGAACAATTTTTGGGTAGCAGATACGTGGCGGCGTAGTAATTGTTACTTTCGTGAAACTTCTTTTCTCTTCTCTTCTTTTCTTTGACACATCGCGTCGCGTGGTTACTCTCTCTCTTACTCTTGCAACTTAACAAATATTCTATCATTTTCTATACTAATGCTGCGATCGTATCACAAAATGGATTACTATTTTATTTGTAATACATACTTAATAATAATACAAAGAGCGATGAATTCTTTGATTATTTTGTCATTCCAGTAAACCAAGTAAATTATAAATCATTGCAACTTTGCTGTTGAATGTGATGATGATAGGTCAAAAAATAACAACGCGCCTTTAAATATATTTTTTAATAAAAAAAATGTCTAATAAAATATGACAAAAATAACTTATAAGTTGATACACATGATAAAACAATGTTTATATTATTCCTGTTATGTTCTTTTATGTGTTTAAATAAAAGATACTCAGTTATTGTCATTAATTAACTTTATTAATATTAAATGAAGAGGGAGCATTACATACACAATGCCAACACTGTATAAGATGTGTGCCCCCCAAGCCGACGCAAGTGGTACTGACGGACGGGCCAGGATGGGTTAGTTACATCACTACAAATAAATGTTGCCAACTTCAATTTACATACATAACAATGCCTAAGTCACAATTTGTCACCAATTTGTTATTTTTATTGAAGGTTATGTAGTAAAACATCTAATAACAATCATAACAAATTGCAAATTGATTAATGACCTCCAACATTTTACAAGTAAATATGCAGATGGAGTAGTTTACGAAAAATTACTTTAAAGTGATTCTCCTGGGTAGCAAAAACGTAAGTTTTACTTTCAATACTACTGTAAAGTTTCGTTACTTTAAAGGGTTAAACAATGGTTCCAGGCAGGTGGCAGGAACTTTCAGTAGTACTTTAAAGTTCTAAAAACTGTAAAGTAGCTTCGGGCAAGTTACTGCTACAATCATAATACCACTTTGAAGTTGCAACGACTTTAAAGTAATTATACTAAGTTGCAATACCGTTCCACACACCTTAAAAGTTACTTAGAAGTAATGGAACTACATAGTTCCAATAAATAGTATAAACAACTATACAATTACTAAAATACTCTGAATTGAAGTAATTAAATGCTTTCTGATGAGTTGTATCCTGACTAAATTCTAAATCCTCCATTTCTACATATTTCATACAGAGATTTTAGCTTTAAGAGAGCGAAGTGACTCAATAACAAATACTAGACACTTAGTGGTAACACTAGATCATGGACATTACTGGATTACAAAATGGACCTAAGTTACTATAGACACTTTTCCTTTTGGGCCAAGTAAGTTGAATCTTCTAGATTTTAGTCCTACCATTTTCATTCTGACTTAGAAATTGACGAGCGACGATAGCAGGACACGTAAACGCTAAATTAAACAAATCCTAAGTAAATTGTGTGCAATTGTGTAAGACGAACAAAGACAGAAAAGAAGGAGCAAACGTATAATCATAATTTTCAGCCATGAACTACATTATTAAAATAATTACCAACACATAAATATACATCTTTAGATATTTAAAAAATTGCATGTTATGAGAAATTTTTAAGTAGTCTATATAAATTCAATAAAATTGATTGCATTAACAATACTTTAAAAGGAATTCCATTGGTTTTATTTTAGTCCACGGTAATTCGTACAGACCCATTAAAATAATAAAAATAAAATAAACTGTGGGTGTCTAATAATCAGCCCAATAACTGCATGACCTTAAACTAAATAAGTGTATGTTCTATATATTAAGGTCGATGAAGTTTTTTAAATAAATTGCTTTTCAGGGAATTTTTTTTATTAAAATATGATGTTGGTAAGAATGAGGTATCCTTCTACAAGATAAACAATAAATAAAATTAAGATCAAAATGTTGAGAATTATTGGAATGATCTCGATGTTTGAAATATCTTCAAAATCGAATATTGCGGTCAGTAAAATATGTTGTAGAAAAAGATAAAAGGCGATGGGAAGGATGCTGAAACTAACTTTTGGCAGTTCTTGCAAATACGTCAAAGACTTTCCTCTTGAAAAAAGATCAGTTTATAAGCTACACGGTTGAAGGATCTTTCAGGCTAAACTTTCCATCAAATTAGATGTTCAGATCAGGGCCGTTCCTGGGGTGCTTTCCTTCCTAGTGCAAGATTAAAGTGGCCGCCCATGCAAGAATTTTTTGTTGTTTCCATCTAAAGGTGCATTAACGTTGTATAAGTTAAACATTAAACATATTTCTGAAAAATTTTAGCTTTATTCTTGGAATATTTCAAAATCGTTTTACACTGAACATATTATATTGTTAATATTGCCAATTAATATACAATTAATATTGCCAAACCACGGTAAATAAATACTTGTGCGTGGTATAGGGCGGTGTTATGTTTAACGACAACCACGAAAAGATGTTTATGTGGTTGTCGAGACCGACTGCTTAACGTGCCCATCTGACAGCACGGCGAAGTATACTGAGGCTTACTGTGAGGGAAGTGTGCTGAGGTCTAGACGAGGCAAATCTTCTCGTCGGTTCCAGATCGATAAGAATTAGATTCTTTACTGTACCAAACTTAAATACTAGCATATTCGCGTAGTTTGCTCTTTTTAAAACTAAAAATCGATAAGGCTTTCACAGCATAGGTGGCGGACTACGTCTATTATAACCAGAGTGAGGCAGACTTTGCTAAGTGGTTAGTTATGTACACTATTCCGTGTGGTCATGTCTATAAAATTATGACAAGTGATGGTCGCCTTCGAAATCATATCCGTGTAACCGCACAACTGAACATCAACTGTACATTTAGTAAGATCACGCCTCCCTATGGTTATAATTAAATCATGCATATGTGTGGGCCGTGTGTTTGGTTCAAATTTACTACAGGTGAAGTCCCGATAAATAGTGCAGGATGTTCCGGAAAAATATGCAATGCTTTAAGAGGGTGAAAGGTGACCATATAGAGACCCCAAAACTCATAAAATAAAAATTAAAATTAAAAAAAATTCGGATTTTTCCGTATTTTTTGCAAGACACGAGTAGACTATGGATTGTTTGTAAGATTTTAACTAGGAATTACTGATAAAGCAAACAATGATCTCACATCTGCACTACTAAATTAAAAACTGACCTCCGCTACGTACGTATCAATTTACGGAAACAACAGAATTGAATTTCAGCAGCAGTTGCCGGGTGACTCACTACCTTGATGACTTGATCATTTATTAAGGTCAGTAAATAAAATCTAACATACGTTCATTGACCTAATTGTGATGTAAATCCCATTGCCTGCTTTTTATTTTACAACTGTGATTTTAACAAAATGGGTAAAACTTACCGTTTAGATGCAAACAATCTTTATAACATGTGTTCAAATAGGTCGCCGTTAGTCTGCACACACACTCGCGCACGACGTATGATAGATTTGTTTATGTTAACAAACATGTCGGCATTTGCACGAATTTGTTCTGCGGCAATTTCAATGCGTGCGCGTAGCTCTTCCTCGGTATCCACTTCTGTCCTGTACACTAATGTTTTAAAATATCTCCAAATACAAAAATCGAGGGGAGTCAAGTCCGGTGATCTCGCAGGCCAGGCGACGGGTCCTCCACGTCCTATCCACCGGTTAGGGTATTCGTTATTCAAAAACACCCGTACCTGGCGAGCAAAGTGTGGTGGTGCTCCATCATGCATGAACCAAAGCCTGGGCAATTCAGCTAGTGGAAGTCCGTCGAACACTTCATTGTCCAGAAAGTGTAGGTACCAATCACCGGTTAAGCGTTGGGGCAAAATAAAAGGTCCTATTAAACGGTTCTGATAAATACCCGCCCACACATTTACCGAGAAACGCCTCTGGAAATAATGTCTTCGGACAGCAAGAGGATTTTCGTCAGCCCAAATGTGGCTATTGTGTGAATTGAAAATTCCCGCGCGAGTAAAACAGCATTCGTCTGTCCACAGTACATTTTGTGCAAATTGAGGATTTTCCTGATTGCGTTCCAATAGCCATTGGCAAAATTGCACTCGCAGGATATAATCTGCAGGTTCTAATGAGTGTACTTTTTGAAAATGATATGGATGTAGGGAATTTTCTTTTAAAATACGCCAAACGCGAGTAGAAGGTACACCTGTTTGTGCTGCCAAGGTACGCACGCTAAGAGTGGGATCCTCTTCAACTAACTCTAGAATGTTTTCTTCCTCCGCGACATCTCCGTGGTGTGGATTGCGTCCTCTCCCACCAGCTCTTGGCATAACCGATCCTGTATCGAACATTCTCTGTATAGCTTGTACGACCGTACGTGCATTTGGATGACGGCGGTTAGGAAACCGAAGGGCATACTCTCTGGCGGTGGCAGCACTATTGCGATGACATTCGCCGTATAAAATAATAAGTTCCGTCCATTCAGCAGGTGTATAGGGTTCTGCCATAATTTAAACAGTAACTAAATACACTTAAATAAACTACTTATCACTAAAACAAAAACGTAACACTACCTAATGCAAGTTATTAATTTAAAACGTGTATTAATCGAAACTCAAGTTTACCACCACCTAAGACAAAGAAAGTTGACGACAAACTGCATACTGCAGTTACAAATCTCAAGTCAAAGATCTGAGTCAGTAACAGTTATTACAGATGTTCAAAATGAGTGTTATTATTTAGTTAAAAACGTTTTAAAAGCACGTACTGCTATTTGGTGTTGATTACTTTTCGGAGAATTTATATTTATCCCGCTACCTGCTTGGGTTAGTTTATGGTTCTTTTGTCCACGACCTTTAAAAGTATGTACTAGTAGACACAATTTTCTTTTCATACAGTTTTATCTACTATGTTGCAGTGGCGTGCCTATTATTTATTAAGGGGGGTTGTCATTGCAAAGGGGCATTTCAGGAAATTGTTAGTAAGATGTTACTCTACACATGTTTCTCTATTGGTATGCAAACTTGGGTATGCATCACACTTGAGGACGGCAATCTCCAATTTTGGGTAAAATGAAATACATACTTAACATTGTTCGTGTCTTCAAGCTCTATTGAACTACATTATGAGTTGGTATCAAAATCAAAATATACCATGTAAAGGCCCATTTGAAGTAGGCTACTAGAAAAGAACCCTCCAATCTCCATAGAGGCGATATAAAATACCGGATATTTTCAAAATACGAAATTTGGAGATTGCCGCCTTTGATATTAGTAACCCCATTTATGCAATTATTATGCCCTGTTAGGAAACCCGTAATCATCTTGAGTTGCAATATACGTGAGAGAAGAAGTTCTGTTGCTCTTTTCTGGCAAGGTCTACCAATGAACGTCTTACTATGGTTGTATCCTAATCGATTAGTCCAGTAGATGCTGTGCTGAATGCGGGACCAGTCGTTGACGTAGCCCCAGACTGCACATCTTGGTACTCCCAATGCAGGTTCTGGACTAGGAAAAATCAAGGCGGAGCCCTGGTTAGTTCATCGGCTTTTTCATTGCGTTCAATTTCGCAGTGACCTGCTGTCCAAAGCAGTGTAACAGTGTTTTGGTCTGCCAGTTCATTGAATTTCGTAAAACATTCCCATACCAGTCTAGAATAAATACTTAGAACTCGAAAGAGCTTTTAGAGTTGCCTGACTGTCTGATATGATATAGATCCGCTTATTTCTATAAACTCTCCTGATGTGTTTACGCACACACTGTAGTATCGCGTAAGTTTCCGTTTGAAAGACGAACTGTCCAAGAGAAACGTAAAACTCCGCTCTTGGATTTTCGTCATATAGGCCTGATTCAGCACACGTCTCGGTTTTAGAGCCGTCCGTGTACCAAATCAGCCTTCTAGGGGGAATATTCTGCATGGATTTTAACCACTTCTGGCGATTGTGTATATTTACCTCAAAAAGTGGGTTCTCAAGAATTCTAGGCGTCATGTGACCCGTACCTATCTTCAGAAAGAGACCACCTAGGCAACTAGTCATTCTTGTATGTTCTGTACCCATCCGATGGTTCAGTGAATTCTGCAATCTATGTAGCCCTAATCTTGCCTCTCCCTGTATCACTATGTGAAAAGGCAGAACGTCAAGAAGTATCTCCATTACAGCAGTGCGCGTTGTTCTCATTGCCCCTGTAATACCAAGACATGAAAGCATTTGAATCTTGTTTAGTCTTAGTTTGGTGATTTCTTGCTTGACTTTGGGCCACCAAACCAAAGCCGTGTAGGTTATTTATAGTCTAACCACTCTGGTATACAACCAGTACACCATTCCTGGTTTAAAACAACAAGATTTGCCATACATTCGTCTGGCCACAGCTAAAGTTGTCTCCGATCTTCTTATTTAATTTTATCAATTTATCGATTCCAGGTAAGTTTGGAGTGTAAAATAATTCCTATAGTATTTTACCTCTCTCGACAGAGTAGTTTCTTTTCTACAAAGATATACAAGTCTAAGGCCTTCCACATTTTTCCTTCGTATGAACGGTACTACTGTGATTTCTTTCAGGAGTGACTCTAAGGCCTTCGTGTTGAACCCATCTAACTACGGCGTATATGGATTGTTGCATTCGCTCCCTGAGTGTGTTTATGAATTTCCCCTCAACTACTATGACTAGATCGTCAGCGTATCCCAAGGGAGTAAATCCTTCACTGTGGAGATTCCTAAGAAGTTCATCCATCACAAGGTTTCATAGCAGCGAGGAGAGAACTTTACCCTGCGGAAAACCCCCTGCTACCTGGACCACCAAGGTCTCGTCAAATCAGGATGAGTAAACCATCCTACCTTTGAGCATGCAGTCACTCCAGCTACAGCAGATCTCCTCTAGCCCACATCCTTGAAGGAAAGCTCCTAGAAGGAGCTCAGAGTTTTTTCCACCCGTCTGGTAAGATGGTGGAGAGCTGTCTCAGTTGATAAACCCGCTTGGTAGGCAAATTGTCCTTGACATAGTGGGTTTTGCACCAGTATGCCATCCCTAATGTGCCTGTCAAGTACCTTCTCCATAGTCAAACGTCAGTTAGTACAAAAGACTAGACTAGAAAGAAAAGTACTTAGACTGATGGGTCTTCTATAACAATTTACCTATGCGTAATTGGCCCTACCAGTGTTTTGTGTAGTTCTGATTAATTGGAGATCATAAACTATTTATCGTAAGAGGGGAGGTATTCATGCGTAATAAGGAACGGTTGCAGGAAGTACACATTCTACCTCCAATAAGGCATACGTGCAACTCAATAAACTTTTTGTCTTCTTTCCTCTTTCACTTATTTTGGAAAAAGTCTATAGAAGAATCATTTTTAATCACAAATGCGAAAGATACAATAAAGGAATAATGAAAAATTTGATAGTAGTCCTAATTGACAAGAAATTGGTAATTCAAACGTCTTATTTATAAATCAATACTGCGTTGCAGGTATAATTATATTTAATTGCAACTCAATAAATACATAAAAACCGGTAATAAGCATAATAATGGCAATAATTCCATAATAATCGCTCAAGAGTGTTCGAAACTACAATTACGATGCGTTTGGTGATAATGAATCATTTGAATTCATACCTATTCTTCTAGCAGATTATTTTAATCAAGATCACTCAATAATTGTTGAATAAATAATTTGAAGGTCAAATGATACTTCACATGCAGCTAATGCGCGTATGAATTCCTGGCACGTCCGTATTTTTTCTTTTGTGTCTAGTACAAAGTGACCACTGACTTTTATACAATGCAATGAAGGGCAATCAGAACTTTGGTCTGGCAGATTTGGGACCTTGAAAATACCACTTCTATATAGATTATTGTGTTCCCTAATCGATAAGTTACAACCTGCATGCAAACTACTCTATATTAACCGGAAAAACTAAATAATTATAAATATTTATGTTTACTACTACGAACATATTAAATGCAAATTGGTGGCAGCGCTATTATTACCCGTAGAGTAGGTAATACTCGTTTTGCTAAACTTGCATGCGTAAACTTATGTGAAAACTTTATGGGACAGGATCAAAACAAAGCAATCGCTCAGGCAAATTAAGTGTGGAAAAAGGTAGAAAAAACTGCAAGTTCTAATTTCCCGTCGGGTCATTTCTGTCCGCCGCCCGCCTAACGTATGGTTATGAAGTCTCGTTATTGTGATCGTAGAGGGCCTATTCACAGGTCAGTGACGTGTATGACTATGCTAATTTAAAAATGCGAATCTGAGCAAAATATTTACTAAATTTCGAATTTCTCCGAGACCTAAACAAATTCATCACCGGCTTCTTTATAAGACACAAGAATATTTTTTTAATAGCCAATGATTTCTGTTGACTCTTTTACTTGAAATTAATTTTACGACACTGGGTTCACTGCCCGTGTAGCCAGGGTTGCGTTAAAAATGTTCGAGGTCACCCATCGGCGCCGCGTAGCCAAGTGTCTGATGATATTAACTATATTGTACTCTGAGACACCTACACACGAGGCAATTCATAACACAAGTTTTTGTAAAAAGAACAGATATTGAGAAAAATCCAAAAATCTCCCTGCAATAACAGTGGAATAACTCCTGAATCCTTAAGGGTGCGCAAACACGTTTATCAAATTTTGAAAATAGCCTTAACTATTGGCATTATTGCACGAACAATAAAAAGGTGGTTGGTTATAAATCTTAACGACAGGAATTACACATGTTATTATTAGTATTATTATTGGCAGCAAACTACAATTTTTTTATTAAATTCAGAGGGAGTGGGAGTTTTAATTTAAAAGCTGTGTTATATTTAGTTTATGGTTCAGGTAACAAATATAGTATAAGGTCACCTATAAAACTGCAAATAAATTCTTTCTGGTTTCTTGAAGAAACTAGTGCATCCTTAATTCCTCACATACACTGACTGGAATGGTGTTTCTGGACAAGGCCCCATTTAACAAGGTTACAATGGTGTTGGTAGACAAAAAATAAGATGATCTACTTAAAATATTGTTGTAATCTGAATAAAGTGTGGAAATAATACAATGTGTCTAGCTATAAGCCGAAGCAAAGGCCGAGTTGTTAATTTCAAAGGATCAGTGAATCCAAAATTAAATCAATTTTACTCAAGCAACTTATGTAAAAATAGTTTTTAAACGATAATGTAATCCCATATTTAAAAACTACACTTGCACTGGTCTGGATGGACTAGCGGTAACGATACTCGCCCCCATTACTTTACTATATACTATAGCATAGCTATAGAGTTTATGTTTACGTTTAACTACCACTAATTAATTAAATCAATGCTTCGGATAGCGTTATTTTAACGTGGCACACCTTATGAAATAATCACCACGGTCCCTCTTTCGGGGACACGAATTGAGATACGCTCAATTAGCGCTCAATTGCTATCCATCCTCTACTAGCTATTCAGGCTAGTGCCGGAGCTATGAGCGTGCTCACCCGTCAGGTTCCTTCTCCTAAGAGAAGGGCCCCTAGTGCAGCTTTAGACTTTCCCCACACTTACCTTCCTTTCCCCACTGCCCGACCGAATTAAACTTCAATGTGGCTGGGTTTGGAAGGAACCCCAGTATTTACCCGTTAGGGTGAAGTTGACTTGAACGTGAGAGGTTGTATATTCGCATCACACCCCTTGAGCGTAAGGTTCTCAACGGTTTCTGCGGATCATACGACTGGAACTGCACAGTCATAACATGATCTCCACACTTTCATCTCCAAAGATATCTACCTGGTGGTCTGCAGTTTCCCATTGGCCAGGGCTCCCCCCCAACCGGGATAAACCTCACTTGATTCTCCTCCATCAGACCAAGTCTGTGGTAAGAATCAAGTCCACCCACACTGGTTCTCATGTATCAGAGTTTCCGATTTAACGTTAATGAGTATTACGTCAAGAAACACTTTTGTGAATTTCTACCACACATTATTTTACTTCTGACTGTATCGTCCGTTACCAACTTTGGACAGGTACCCCCGCAGTTCCCATATCTGATTCTAGTGAGCTAGATTATCCGACACCTCTAGCGGCGGCCTGGTTAACCACTTCAGATTTCGTCTCAGATCCTAGTCGAAAACAACTTGTTACAATATTGTGATAAATCTAGATTTTAGTAAAGCATTTAACACAATCGATGATACAGGTCATTTAGCACTGCTTCCTTACATTGTTTTGTCGGTAGTAGTGCATTATCACTGCTACAAGATTACTTGAGCACTCGTTGTCAGACTCTAATTTCGAATCACCAAAAGTCTGATGCTCTACGGATTACTTCTGAAGTGCCACAATTATTTTCCACTTATGCGTCGCAATCCCCTAATATATTATAAAGTTTTGGAATTGTCATTTCTATTCAGACGATTTGCAAATTTACAGAACATTTGACATACAGGATCTATTAAGAGCATATGATGAATACAGATCTCAAAGCCAAGTTCAATTTATCTAAAAATTACGGCTTAAAATTACATCTAGCTAAGTGTGTGGATTAGCTTTTGGTAAAGATGGTGACCAAGTGCTCAACAGCATAATTGTTCAAATAAATAACGACGATGTTCCTATCACAGATCCTGCAAGTAATTTGGGACAAACGATTGATCATACATTTCATCTTAAATAACGTATCTCAAAATGCGTGCCAGGTGCATTCTGCTGATTACGTCAGATATACCAAAAATAGTTACTTTATCCTTGTTTTATCAAAGCTTGATCATTGTAACGCAGTTTATGTTCCTCTCGTGACGTAAATAGAATACGTCGTAATTATGAAAACATGATAGAATCTCACATAAATTACAAGAAGTTCCTTGGTTAAATATTCGTTATGTTTAGATAATCAAATACTGATTGCAGAAATTCCTCCATACTTAAATATGTAACAAAATCACTTTCCGTACTGACATACATTATCTGAACCTGAGACATAGGAGAAAGTTAAGTCAACCTAAAATAAATTACGATGACGTTCTTTTTCATATTGTATTGCTCATTTCTACAACACTTTGATGTGACATCCCGATGATCTCAAATACTTGAAAGGCTATCTATAGGAAACTGAAATAAATTTACCTTGACTGGAAACAACAAAAATGTTGTGTTTTCCAATTAGCTTCAAACTTTCAGGGATTATGCTTCAGCCCATAAGGGTCATATTGCCCGAAGAAGGCATCAGTTGTACTGCCTAAATTACGGTAAAAGGCAAACTGTGCGTAGAAGTATCACCTATCACCTTTGTCTTTGGCACATCGGGAAATATCTACTGTGTAAAAAGTTATGTCAAGATGACGTCAAAAAATGGAACCCCTGGAGGTTTTAAGCGTTCTCTCATGGGTTCAGAAAATCTCCTATCATAAGCTGCATATTTTCAGAATCTGTGTTTTATTTCGCTCCAGATACACTTACATTTATGCACTGGATCCGGTAGAAAATTATATACACAACAAAATATTATTTCTTGTCTATTTCTACGAATATCTTTCCCAGCTATGCAGTGCTATGTGTCATTAGAGTATCACACCAAAGAAGATATGAACACAGTTTCAGTACACCATGTGGAACGTGCTTTGATAGAATACAACCAATTCTCAAAATGGAGCAGACTAGTACATCCATCGAACCAAAAACAATTTCGTAATAAAATCTAAGGGAACTGGTGCATTAGATGTCAATCAGATTAAATTTGCTAAGAAATTCTGTTTAGATCCATGCAAGACGCCGCTTACTCAGATGACATCCAAAAGCTGAAGTTGCAGAAGAATTTGAAACCAACTATAGTGAGAAATGTATAGTATATCATCTAACACCTTCCTTAGACGAGAAGGGAATTAATACTCAGAGTATGTGTGAGAACATCCACAAAGCTACACCTGTGTTGAGTTCTACACCCACAGACCTATAGTATTGCCACGCGAACTTTATGCATAGAAGTTGCTCTCGCTGGTGACAAAGTATCACAAGAAATATTTGCATATACACCATGAAACTGTGGTAAACGAAGTCCTTCTACAATTCAACATCTCTGGTCTACGACAGTTGCTCAAGAGAATCCGTCATGAGTGCCCCAGATGCAAATTCTTGACGACGAAAACACATTGGGCGCAAATGGCTGAACTTCCAAAAACACGGTTGGCAGGGTAGCAAATGCCTTAAAAGTTTTGGAGCAATTTTCATAGCGCAATGTAGCAAATTGTTATGGGAACGAAAACAAGCTTGTTGTTACCTATGTTTTTTTAATATCATTTTAGTTTTGGGGTTCAAATTCATCATAAATCTGATAAGCTAGAAATTCACAATAGTATCTATAACGAAAATAACTATTTATCGCACAATTGCAGAATGCAAATTTACTTCATCGGGACGAAGCTGGAAAATGACTCAGCCTGTGGTAAACATCATTCAACGTCTCACGATCAACAATTTCAAGAGTACTGCTCAGAAAATAACCAGGGTACTATACAGAAATAGGAAAAAAATGTCCAAAATGTACCCAAAAGCAACTGCAACCAGCGGATACCTGTATGTAGTGCACTGAGAAGAAACCACTTTTCGGAAAATAGAGTCATTATTATGAATGATGAGAGATATATCCTAACTCTTGGTAATTGAGAAATTAAAAAAATGAAGGTTTCTATACCGATAACATCAACGAATGTCCAAATAACATAAAATGCAAGCCAAAAACTAAATTTTCGATGTCCAAATCCTTGTGCAATATCTAAAGCAAGGATTTCATGGTCGCATGTGAGACGAGTGAAAGGAGAAATGCTAGATAGCGAAGGCTAGACCACACAATCCCTACCAAAGCTGATTAATACACATCATCCTGAATATGATATAATCTTCTAGTCAGACCCAGCGACATGCCATTACGCTAGAGCAACTCAAAGTTTGGCACCATTTGAAACATATGTATTTTCAAAGGTTTCGAGAAATCTCAAAATCTAGGAATTTTCTATCTCACTTGATTATAAATAGAGTCAACATAAATAAAACATCATTATAAATAGAAACACGTGGTGTAATATACTAGGTTGTGTAATCCGCCAATTTTTGACCAGGATTAGGGTTTGGAAATTCAGCCTTCCCAAATACTATTTGGGATTGAGAATTGGATTTAAAAAATTGAATTAGGAATTGGGGATTGGTTTCTTTTAACATATCTTTTGAGGTTAGGGACTAATTTTAATTTTATACAGGACTAGATGCTTTAAAAATGTTTTTGGGGATTAAGAATGCGGATTACATTTTCAAAAACATTTTTCGGATTTTAGTTGAAGTTTTAAAAATATATTTTAGGATTATACATACATACATAATCCATTCCCCTTTTACCGCATTTTGCAGTGTCAGGGTTCCACAAAAACTCTTATGAGAGTGCAGCGGAGGTAATGGAGCTATTTATTGTAGCAAGTACATTACGCTCCCCCATACTTTATCACTCATACAACTTTCATACCTTATCCTAAGGAGCTCAAACACGACTGTACTAAATTTTTAAAATTCAGTCCGCAGCAACCGAGGTTTGAACCCCTGTCCCTCTGAACGAGAGATAGGATCTCTACTGCTCGACCACGGAGGACCTTTTTTTATATCATTGTTTTAATCAGGAATTGAATTTTCAAACAATGTTGGGATTAGAGATAAATAATCAGATTTTTTAAATATTGTTTGGGATTAGGCATTGAATTCTTAGAAATATTTTTAGTGATTGATGATTGAATTTTTAGCAATATTTATTAATATTAGGGACTAAAGATTAGAAATTTTCAAAATACTTTTTGGTATTAGGAATTAGATTTTTTAAAAAAGAATTTAGAATTAGAATTAGGGTGAGATTAGGGATTGCATTTTTAAAAATATTTTGGAATTGGGGGATTGAATTTTTAAAAGTTAAAGGTCGGATTTTTACGAAAATATTTTTTTTAAATTAGGCATTGAAATTTTAAAAATATTGTTTGGAATTACAGATTAGAATTAGAGAATTAAAGTATTACATCTTCTTTTAAATATTTTTGGGATCAGGAATTGAGTTTTATAAATTTATTGGGATAGAGTTAGAGGATTACATTTTCTCAAAATATTTTTGGGATTAGGGATTGAATTCTTAAATATATTTTTTAGGGATTGCGGATCGAGTTTTTAACAATATTTAATAAGATTATAGAGTAAGGATTTAACTTTTTTAAATATGTTTCGTTATTAGAGATTGAGGACTCGATCTTTTCAAAATATTTTTTTATATTAGTGATTGAAGATAAATTAGTTGTGACATAAGGTCGGATCTTTTAAAATATTTGTGGATTAGTGATTGAATTTAAAAAAACTGGTTATTACGTATTGGTGATCAGGGATTGATGTAACCCTAATTCTCATCACGGATTGGAGAAAAACTAATCCAGGGATTAGCAACCCTGTTTGTAACTGAAGCATTATTTAAAGATTTTGGATTATTTAAAGGTAATTGTGTACTTCCCTGTCTCTATATGATATTTGATTAATTTAAAGCAGTCGCTGAAAAAGTATTATAGTCAACATTTCAGGAATGTATTTTCAGGACTCACATGGCAACTCGAAGGAAGTACCATTTTTCTGCTTTGTTATGCAAATAATTATCTTATCATATACAAGAAAGAATATCATTTCAAATATATCTAGGGTGCAGAAAACTAGACATTTGTCGAACAAACAACCAAACAAACACATGCGGAACTAAAAGTTAAAATAAAAAGCAATATTTCATAAAAATGCCTAGGCGGTAAAATAAACGCAAAAATAGCCAGCATTCCAAAGGTAGCTGGATCACGTTACCTTAGAATCAATATTTATTTATTTCTTTTGGGCGAGAAATCGGGATGGAGGAGCATCCTTCGTACCTCATGGAACGGATTACTATGATCATTTGACCGACCCTACTAGAATTTAGCCGAATCTGGGGGAACTCCTCCCCCAGTAGAGATTTTTATCGTGCCAAACATCGGATTGACAAACGACCTGTAGTTTTACTTCCTATTCGAGAAGAAGGCATGTCATTTTTCTCCGATATGAGAAATCACTAGGAACTTCTGGGAACTGGAAACGGAAGAATCGTCAGCGTGGTTCAAGCGAGTAAGTAATAGTTTAGCAGCGTATGCAAATCAAAAAGTTTTGTCCGAAAACTGCGGAAGGCAGTATTTCTGACAAGAAAATTGACATTGTAAGTAAGCTTTGTTACACGAGTGCGAAAAAGATTTTCCACTTTCAGCTTTGATCGTCGATGGAAGCTTATTTCGATCAATTTCAATTTTGAGAAATTTCTTTCGAACAAAGCCACTGATTAACAAATTATTAGGAAACACTAAAGGTTGAGACATAGGTTGAGTATGGATTCGTGGAGGCTCATTTGATGTTCAGTTTGTGGGATGTGTGCAGCGGTACACGGTCACAGCTCGTCCTGTGTCGCATTATTGGAATGACATTATTCATTTTATGTCCGATCAGGAGATTATAACCTATTTAGTGGCTAAAAAGCACTAGCCCTTTTAGGGTCTGTAAAAACAGTTTAATTTGATAACAATTGAAACAATTAAAGAATTCCCTCACCAAACATTTTTTGACCAAATTGGTGTCATTTTAAATGTGTCATTAATGGAAATCTTATGCTGATTTCGAATATGTAAATCATTTTAGGGGCAAACGCCCATAAGCCCCCAAAATTAGTTGCTACCAACATAACCTCCACAAAAACGCCAAACGCTATACACAAGAAAATTCGATTTTTTTTCAACCTAACCTAACTTGATTTAACCTAATCTAACCTACACCTAACCCAAACCTAACCTAACTAAATTATGTAATTGTAAATTATCCAATTTGTCAATCATAGAAACTTAATATAATTATTATTCATTGCCATGAAGATTAAGCATTTTTTTACTTTTGCCTAAGGGAAAGATCGGAAAATTGTGTGGATTGTATTTTTACTTGCCAAACACAGGGCCGGCTTAAGTTTTGCGGGACCAGGTTCAAAAATGCGCTTGTCCTAAAAAACTAACTAAATATATAATTTATTATAACATATTACAATAGGATCATGGAGTAGCATTATAGCTATTTACGAAGTACGCGAAGTCTATATTCGCGCATGAGCGCATTTTTTGTAGCACGATCTACCAAGGAACGAGTGATTCATTTGCGCGAATGCGTCGAAAAAGACTTCGCGAATCGAATTTTGCAAATCTTTGAAACGAACTTTAACAATAAAAACATAATTAAGCAAAATCTGTAATACTGTTTCGAATTCAAAGAAAGCCTACAAACAAATAGGCAATAGCATTATCTTGTTGCCAACAGATGGCGCTCGCACTTGTGTCAGTGTAGAGTTACTGCATATAGTTACCTAGGCCAGCTGGTCGATCAGAGTAACGCAAAACGCCGCCATACTGGCGCAAAGAAGCACGAAATTGTTCATTATTTTTATCTGTATTGAATTTAATCAAACCCACGTCTAGCTTAAATGGTTTTTCTTATTCTGGAAGTTCAAACCTCTATGTTGTCAAATACATAAAATGTGGTTTTAATTTGTTCATGATTAAAGATCAGACTCCTCTGCCCCAATATGGCTGCGTTTTGCGGTACTCTGATCGACCAGCGTGGCCTAGGTGACTAGTTGCAGTGACTCTATGTCAGTGGAATTATTAGCTATTAGTAATCTTTCTTTTGTGATTTCTAATAGGTACCCAAATGGGAAATATGGCATTTCCTAAATTAAATTTTAAATATAATTAAAGAATTCCCTCAAAACATTTTTTTGCCAAACTGATGACTAAACTTTTGACCATTTTGACGGGAATTTTATACTGATTCCGAATATGTAAATCAGGTTTGTGGCAGTACGACTATGCATATAACAAAGCATTGTCGCGTAGCGCGACACCCAGCGAGTGCTTGAATTGCCTTTGGGAGTATATAAAAAGGGTATATTCTAGGCGCCAAAATCTTGCTAGCACACGGGCGCCAAGCAGTTCAGTACGCCACTGTTGATGATGAACTGAAGAAATAAGGAACCAACTTCTTCCGTGATCTAGGACAACGTGAATAATAATATTTCTTTAAATATTGCAATCGCAGCTATGGGTTAAGTTTCCTTTGTTCAAGTTTACATTTACTTGCCTTACAATACTTACAATAAGTTTTTATAATACGCAGAAGGCAAAAAACATACAGGTTTATCATAGGCAAACTAGAAAGAGTCAGTACAACCTGAATTATTTTTCAATTTTGCTTTCAAATGGGCCCGGGACCACCTCTGCTGTTTTTACTATCTGCTTATGAATGGTTACAACATTATTTAATATTTTAATAATTATTACTGAATGAACAGCAAAACTGTCAAGAAAAATTAGTAAACCATTATTCTTTATTTATCACTTCACCAATTATTTATACCATCATGGGGTTAATTACTGAACAAATGAAAAATTTTCAAGATTATACCTGTAAATTGTCAAAATGTATTCTCCTGATTTAAAAAAACAAACGGAAAAAAAGAAAAACAGGGTTCATATTATCATTTAATTAATTAAGTGATAATATATTAATTATCATTAATTAATATATTATCATATAATAAATTAATATTAACAGAAAAAAAGAAAAACAGGGTTCATATTATCATTTAATTAATTAAGTGATAATATATTAATTATCATTAATTAATATATTATCATATAATAAATTAATATTAACAGCCTTGGTAGTGTAATGCCTGGCGTGCCGGGCTTTCACCCAAGCGGCCCGCTATCGACTCCCGGCGGCGACAGATCTGGTTAAGGTTTTCTGCAGTTTTCCTTAGCTGTGACACAAATGTGGGATTTGCGCTGTTCCATCTATAAGTCGGCTGCAGCCGCACATTGAGCCTACATAATAATAATAATCGCCCCCTCCCTCCCGCACAGGCTTATAGCTTCTGGGGCCTTGGTTTAGGTTATGGGTTGTAGTAGTTATTATTATTATTATTATTATTTTAAATATATCAAACAGAAAAATATAAAGGTTAACATTTTAATAAAATACGTAGTGTAACAATAAAAAAAAACTATGTTCAAAATTTTGTACATATAACAAAAGATAATAGATAATTTTTGAAAAAGTCTACATTGAGGGGCGAAACGTCAAATTGTTTTTAAAATAGATGTTTTATTAAAGGCTGCCAGTCCTCAATCACTGAAAAACCAAAAGTTTTATAAATAAAATAACAGCCTACAAATAAATAAATTTAATATAAAAAGAAAATTTATTTCAAAAAATATAAGTTAAAAAAAATTATCCTTTATGTTTCATCAAAACCTAACGGACAAATAAAACCAAAACGAATGTATCCATAAACATCTAGGTGTCAGAAACAGGTACGCTCGCTCCAATCACTCACACATCGTTTGTGCTTAGCGGCATTTAATTAACGTTGATGCGTATGCATACATAGCCCTGCAGATTTTTGCTGTACGAACTTCATTTCAACGCATAATTGTTGCCATTATAACGATGCCGAAGGTCATTAAAACCAATAACCGTGTGGGTGACGTATCCATTATAAATTGGCTGCACTTCCTCACCTACAAACAGGTGTGCCATAACCGCAGCGGTTTTCGCCAGCTTTTATTGCCGGACAAACAACTCCGCGAAATGTTCACAACTTGAATTTTAATAATGTATTCCATGACCACAACTTTTGATTCATCCAACCAAAACCAAGGGTGTAAGTTGGAAGAGTTTAAACTTAAAGAAATAATAATAGAATTTTACTGATTTGGACTTGGATGGGTTTGGGTTGTTTACTTAACCCTTGCACTATGAATACCTACATAAGTAAACTTCAGTTGTCTGATATGCAAATACCATCATTACGTTTGAACATCCATATCCCAAATAAGCCCGTATATCTCTACTATTAATTGTAATGATTTGGCCGCTGACCTCCGCTTGAGGATTCCTAGGACCCAAGGTTAAATTTGGGAGCAACTCGTCGTCGTCTGCACGTGTTACCACGTGGAGTATAGAAGTGTCAATGAGCCCTAAATGAACAATTTTAAAAATACATTTAGACTTCAGAGGTTATCCAGATTTACATACACATAGTTCCCTTGTTTTAGAAATTAAGAAACAAAAAACAATGGAAACAATGTTATTATAGGTATGTACCTAGTTTTCATAAAGGTCACACAATACCTACAAATTAGATGTCAACATTTGGCATAATAGAATCGCCTTATTGTTTAACTTCAGATACTAATGAATAATTCATGTGGGTTAAAAGATAATTACATGCAGGGTGGGTATTTTCTACTTTAATACTACGTACTATGTATCTAATCCCAAGAGTGCCTTTAATTGACCAACATTTATTGCTCTTTTACAATGGAAGTTTCTGACAAGGAAATATCATGAAATTTGTGTCACTATTCTCCTAAATAGGAATGAATATACAGCATGTCTCAAAAATAACGGACAATACGTGAATACGAGATAGTTGATGATGTGTAGAGAAAGTTTTTCCCATAAATTTTTTTTCTAAAATATTTACTTTCAGAGTTATTTAGCGCCGGTGTCCACATGCGGGAATTCCCGTTGCGAGCTCGCTGCGGGCCCGCAAATGCGGTCTACGATACTATAAGTTAAATGGTGCAGTTCACACATAGTGCGTCACCGTTGCGAGCTCGCAACGAGCATCTTGCGGGCGTTTCTTGACGCAGATCCCTACAGCCCCGCAAGGTTGACGCAGACGCAAGTGCGGGCTCATAGTACCTTGCTATATATTGTGTGGTTCACACTTGCGGGTGTTTGACGCGAGTACGGTGTATTGTTAATTATAAAATTGAAAATGGAAGGTGCTAATTTAGAAGATATATTCGATATAGAACTATTTATTATTTTTTTTCCTTAAGATAGCTTTATAATTTAGTAAGCGGGTAAATATACATATTAGTGCATATTTATATAATCAACCGGTAACTCTTTTGTTAACACGAATATTTGTTTCTACCGATATTATAATCATAGTGCTCTTGCTTATTGATCCAAAAAAATCCCTGACTTTTATTATTTATTTCACTGATATGAATTCTATTCTGTCTGTTTTTGGGGACTATTACATCTTTAGCACTGCAAGCACTCCTTTTTTAAACATACATAAGTTATTGCCTATGTAATTGAAAAAACAACAACGAGAAACACGTAGTTACTCGTTGTTGTTAATAAATTACATAGGGAATGACGTTATGTATGTTTAAAAAATGATGATCTACAATGTTATAAATGCAATACTACTAATTCTAAGAAAAGATGATATAAAGATTAAAAATCATTGAAATAAATAAAGTCAAATGTCAAATCATAGATAATTACAATTAGGGAATAGACTTCTCAGCTTTTAATCAAAAAAAGAGAGACCATTTTTTCAAACCTGAGGGTGATTTTATGGATCAATAAATCAGGGTGATTTAATTGTAATATTGGTTAAAATAAACATGAAATTCTTGTTAACAAAAGAGTTAGGGACTGATTACGTATTTTGTGCATTAATTGTATATTTACCAAGTACCAGCCATATGATTTTATATTTTAATAAACCTTTTACTATTTTTAATTTTATACTTTGTACGTAGTAATTATATTGTATTTATTTAGTTTTACTGTAGTTTAGTTTATGTTTGAATTATATACTTTGTGCAGAATGATTGTTTTCTCATTACATCCTTTCAAGTTGCCTTTATTACAAGTAGTTTGAGAAGTATCGAATAAATACATCATACAATTAACTTACCTGAGAGTTACAGCTAGCATTTCCACTGGAGGAATAGCGAGTCTCATATGTGTATCTTGAGACTTGATCTTGTCACTAATTTGTTCAGCAAGTTCGTCAAATGACTGAACGCTCATTCGGAAGTAATTATAAAATTTATCTGGATTTTCTCTTAAATCCGCAAATGATGTTACAAATCTGCCTCTTAACAGCCTTGAATCAGTAAACGGATGCATCCAATATCGCTTTTTTTTCTTTAAAATAAACATTTTGTTGACAATATAAGCAAATGCAACCCGTTTTTTGCAGTATACATCCATTTCTTTTGGCGGTAGATTGTTTACTGTGCGTCCTGCGTCATTTCACCGCGTGTAGTGTGAACTGATTTTTGCGGGCCCGCAGCGAGCTCGTTGCGAGCTCGCAACGGGAGTTTCCCGCATGTGGACACCGGCGCTTAAGGTTCAAGTTTTGAGTCCGGTCCTGCACGTTCTGCTCCACAATCTCCTGATGTCGCATAATGCTGAGGACTGTAGTTTGTTGAACTTTACAGCATTTGTCAATACAGCACAATTTTGTCAATGCCGCAAAATACCCAAATGAGTTGATCTTGAAAACATTCGTAAATAAGACACGTTCCGTTTTGCCATGTTATGGTTTGTTTATTTTAAAATAAATTCAAGGTCTAATAACAGCTTAAAACATCTTACTTTAAAGAGAGCATCTGATATCATATTTCAATAAGTTAAACGGAATGCTTTATGTGTGGCGGCGTTGAACGTAATTTAAAAAATGCGATGCTAATACATTTTACTAGAATCTGAAGCATTAATATTTAAAACTAATAGTAAACCTTTTCATTAAAACTGAAATAAAATTTTACAAAAATGATCTTGGGCTCGAAATTTCTCAATGAACGTAAGTCAATAATCAAAAACTCTCTTTGTTATAAACATCCCCTTTCGCAGACTTTCCTTATTTATAGCAATTCTTTCTTTCGTATTCTGTGCTTGTAAATAAAATTTTGGACTAAACATTCCGCAAAAATACACATAGTGAAATTTGATCTATGTAAAATAAACAAAACGCAATTTAAAAAAAGGATACAAAACATAAATATATTTTATTTAAAACGGAAAACACCTTCAAATAAACTCTTGATAATAAAAATTATTAGTTCGATGAACTATCATCAAACGTTTGGGACTTTTTTGCAACTATGCCGTTTATAACAAAAACGCTTATTACGGTGATATGTCATGGTGTTTATAAAGACGCGACCTTGACCAATATACGTGTTTTTCAATCGACTTCTCCGAATTTTTGCTTAACTCTACACATATCGCTTTACAATGTTTTGACTATCCCAATGCTGGATGACTTATTATTTATTATCAAATTGATGCAAAATATAACAGGACCGTATTAGCAAAAAGTATTGCAAACAATTTTTAACAAATTTACAAAAAAGATTTTTTGAAGGTAGAGTTTTTTTTTCTTTAGTTTTAGATTCTACCTCGGACGCTTTTTAACCCTCTGCGTTATTGTTCGTTATTTTTGAGACACCCTGTATAAGACACTGTTCATGAGCGTAACTAGAGAATTTTTCTAGGGGGGGCAGGCCCCAAGGTTATGGACGGCCCCATAGAGCGCGGCGAGTTTTAAACATCTAGGCGCTCAATTGGCTTTTTCCTGGGAGGGCCATGGCCATTCTAGGGGGGGCCGGGCCCATCCTGGACCCCCCTAGTTACGCCAATGACACTATTAAATAACAATAAACAAATGTTGTGAGGCACACATTTTAATAGACATGAATATACGGCAATATTCAGAAATAGCTAATTTATGAATCAAGGGTCGTGAGTGTATCTTTGAGGGAAGTTCCTTTTGCAGAGCAACAGAAAGTTTTTTGAACCTTCGATTAAAAACTTGCAAAGACACACTTACAACACGAAGTGTACATACATAATACATATACAGTTTTTCTACCACCGGCAAATATCAGTTTGGCTATAATAAATACAATTTATTTAAAAATAAGTTCTTATAACATTGTGTATAATACTATATTGAACGGTGTATCCAAACTAACACATTTGTATTTTGAGTCATACCATTACGTATCGGTAACAAGGTTGCCTTGTTCAGGGCGAGAAATGTTTGTAAAAGCTGATTCTCACTATACGGCAGGCTACCAACAGTCAAAGGACCGACAAAACATTGTACTGTACATTTTATATGAAGGTATTCACATCAACGATCACAGCCACGGACCGTCGCGACCATGTAATGCAGTACAGTACATTGTTTTGTCGGTCCGGTGACTGTTGGTAGCCTGCCGTATAGCGAGAATCAGCCTTAAATCGCTGTTGTTGAGTCAGCATGCAGTTTGAAGTTAAATACAAATTAATGTGTTGGTTGGAGACACTGTAAAGTCAATAGGAATAGTTGGTATAGTATTGTGAGAAATCACAGTTAGGGCGCTAAAATTTAAAAAAGCCCTTTTCCAACTTCACTGCGGCCAAGCACAAGAAGTTTTTTTCTCGTACAAATAACTAACTCAATTTCTTTAAAATTCTAAAAAGTATTTAGGAGATCCGCCAATTTCCATAAGTTTATTTTTGTTAATTTACCAGTTCTCACTGCATATTGGAGATTTGTACAACTTTATTTATAGCAGATATACCAAAAATAATCCAGAAGTCACCACGAGGAGATAGGTGCTAGATATGTCTGCTCTCCCACCATCCATATTAGGCTTCGTAATAGCCTCCCAACATTACTTTGTTTTATTATTTTCTTCTGAACAATGGTATTCAGGGTTTTCAAGAATCTATTCGGACTCGAATAAATCCCTCTCCATCGAGTTCGCCACACACAGTTCAAAAGGCTTCTGTTACCAAGCGAACACACCTCTCTGCTAGCATCCCTAGCAGCATTTTTAGTCATCACTACGTACTAGCAACTACCGGTGCAATTAACTATTAAGTCTTTGCGGCTAGTCACAAGCACGTAATTGCTATGGTTTTATTATGTGCCTGAACCAAAATGGGGAACAATTTTTGGGTAGCAGATACGTTGCAGGGACCTCTCTGGAACTTATGCAGTTACGTTGAAGCAACGTAACCAGAACGGGGTGGCGTAGTAATTGCTACTTTCAGGGAACTTCCTTTCTCTTTGACACACGTGTCGTGTCGTCGCTATTGCTTTCTCTTGCAACTTAAAAAATATTCTAAAATACTATCATTTTCTATACTATTAATGCTGCGATCGTATCGAAAAATGGATTACTATTTTATGTGTAATAAGTACACAATAATAATACATAGAGAGATGTTTGATTATTTTGTCACTCTAACAAACTGTCAATCAAAATTATGCAACTTTTCTGTTAAATGTGATGATGATAGATCGAACAATAACAACGCCCCTTCTTTAAATATATTCTTTAATAAAAACTATCGTTAATAAAATATGACAAAAATACTTATAACTATCAACACATGATAGGAATCATTTTTATACATTATTCCTAAAGAACAATTTGGTACCAATTTGTTATTTTAATTGAAGGTTATAGTAAAACACTTTTTAACAATTATAACAAATTGCAAATTGATTAATAACCTTCAACATTTTACAAGTAAATATGGAATAGCTTTCGAAAAATTATATTAAAATAGTATTCACTGTAAAATGCGTGTCTAAAGTTTGTGTTACCTAATTACCAGTAACGAGAACTAAACAAATTCTACTTCAAGGCTCTTGTTACTACGAAGTATAAAATGAGTTAAACATTTCTGAAACTTTAAAGTGACTTTTAAGTGACGTATAAAACGACGTCAACGTTACCATAGCCACTTTCTAGTTCCTAATACCACTGCAAAGTTCCGATTGGGATTTTAAAAACTTGTTTAACCTCACATTTAACCATGAACATTATATTTTTTATACTGCTACATAATAATTAATATGGCACATTTTACGGTTGTGGCAACTAAGGAAAAATGGGAATATACTTCATCCTTGTTTCCTATAAATGGAAGGAAACTCATATTTTGTATTGGTTCTAACATTTAAAATTTTCAGGTCGAGAAATGTTGAGATTGGGCGCAAATAGCTGTTCTTGTGTGCAAGCATGGGAAAAATTTAGAATAGAAGTTACTGTTACTTCACCGTAATTTTTTAATAGTAACTGCAACGTTGTAGTAATTCTGTTGTAAAACCAGTAGTAAAAATCACTTTCAAGTGACTCCAAACGTAAGTTTTACTTGCAACACTACTGTAAGGTCCCGTTAATTTAAAGGTTTCAGACAGGTGACAGGAACATTCAGTACTACTTTAAAGAAGTTTCGGGCAAGTTACTGCTACAATCATAAAATCGTTTTGAAGTTGCAACAACTTTAAAGTAATTATACTAAGTGGCAACACCGTCCCACATACTTTAAAAGTTACTTACAAGTAATGAAACTACATAATTCCAATAAATAGCAAAAACTACTACATAATTACTAAAATATTCTAAACTGAAGTAATTAAACCTAATAAAGACATTTTAGTTGTAGCTCCGTTACAACCAGTCAATCAAAGTTCCGATCTCAGTTACTTCTACTTGATGCCTGGGATACTTAGGGTGGGACATTAAAGGGAACTTTTTGATCACTAATCACTTCTTTTATTTCATCATTGGAAATATGAGCCAGAATAAGTAGTTCCATAATTGGAAATGTTTGCCAGTCAATAAGTATTATTCTGCCTGAAAGTTTAGAGAAGAAATTCTTGTTGTCAATATGCGCCTTAATACCTAATTACCTTATGTGTCTGCCGTCGTCAGTAACTATTGCAAAAAAGGATGTTTTCAGGATTATCGAAAAAAAGCATTCCTCTGTATTACGGGATCGATAATATTTTTAATTGTATTGCTAAGGCCGCTGCCTTAGCACAGCGTGAAGAGTCGATTGTTTTCCATAAATGGACTTGGTACCATAAGCAAAAAAGAATAGTGCTAAACTTTGAACTACTACTTGAAGGATCAGAGGTCCTACCATTTGAGCACGCACAACATAATTGAGCAAGTACCATGATACTCATCTAACTTGATATTTTTTTATTTGCTTCCATTTCTTCAATCTTTTGGTGTAAAGATTCCCGTTTCTTTATCCTACATAACATTCGTGCTTCACTTCGTCGATCTCTCATCATAGACATATTAGATAAAAAGAAATCAAAGCAAGCTGAGCTAATTTCAATTTCACGCTTCGGGCACTACCCTGCACCATATGTCTGTTACAGATGTTCGTTGTGGTACTGGATAACATTCTTTGGTTGTTTAAGATCATTTATTAGTAAAGGGAAATGCGTGAGTGCAGCAGTCGAACCGATAACAATTTTTAGTTTTAGTAATATTATAAAAGTGTTTACTTAAAATTCAAGTTTTAAGTGTTGGATAGAAGATATTGTAAGTACAGCACGTTTCCCTTTATAATGTTTTTATTTATCATTTAATGACATGTTTTCCTTTAATTATTTTCACGATACTATTCATCTTTTAAGAGAAATTATTTGTCTATATAGCTCTTTTACGTTTAGTAGATCGCTAAACGCTGAAACCCAGGAGGAGCATTTTTGTGGTAGTCGCTGGCGGACTGCGTGTGCTACTGGGTTTTCGCTGAACTGCGTGTTTCAGTGATGGTCTATTTTGTTGTTGTTTATGTATGCTAAAGTGCAATTTGGTTATACTGAGATTGAAGTCACACACAATTTATCCTTTGTTTTAAAAACTGGCCTATCCGCAAGCCTATCCTGACCGCCGATTTTAACATAATTTATTTATGTACCTTTTTATTGTTAGTCTTTTTTTTATGTAAATAAGTTTACCATATATTAACATTTAAAATTTGTTTCTTTTGCATTTTTTATCATTTCTTAATATAATTTAGTATTTTTACATCTATTCAAATAAATTGTTTTTTTGAATCCCCTTGTAAATACATAACGCGCGATCTCGTAACATGCCTGTAATCAGTTAATATTTTGTACATACTTTTATTGTATGTACAAACTTTTACTGTTTGTTAAATAAAGAGTGTATATAATTTATAATATTTTATGTCAGTTCATCAGATGGCGCCACCAACAACTTTATGATTACAAATTTTAGAACTCCAACATCTAAAACGTAAATTAAAATTTAAAAAAAAAAGTTAGAACGAGTTCGTTGTATTTTGCACAATTTCTTCTTCTGAAAAATTAGTGAAAGTAATTTGGAGCACCGCGCAGTGATATAGTTTCTCAGTAAAAAGTGAAATGGACCAAAAGTTATTCATGAAAAAATGTCCCAGGTGTACGGCAAAGATGGTCCATTTTATTTTCAAGGGAAATTTCAGATCAGGAAGACCGGTTGAGGCAAGAACAGTGGAAACCAGCTGGCTACAGTTTCCAAGACTGTGCACGAAGATTTAGGGATAAAAAAGGTTTCTGCACGATGGATTCCCAAACTCTTTACACCAAAGCAGAAAAGTGCGAAGAAAGAATGTATTTCTCAAGAATATTTGGTCGCTTCAGAGAACGACGATATATACATTATTTCTCGCGATTTGTCTCAGGTGACGAGATTTGGGTTTTCTATTGGGATCGTCACACGAAGCAGGAATCGATGCAATGGGTTCACAAGGGCTGTCCACCTCCAAAGAAAGAATTTTGCTTATTGAATATAGTTATGGAAAAAGGTCCAACAATTAATGGAGAGGTGTATGGAAGAACGAACCAAAGCCTGAAGCAGGCTATTAAAGAAAATGTCCGAATTCATGGAGAATCAAAACTTTGCTGCTGCGCGACAATTGCAGAGTCCACAATGCTCGCACAGTTTAAACCATTATCAAAAACTGTGGATTCAAAGAGTTACAACATCCACCTATAGCTTTGATTTAGCGTCCGACTTCTTTTTGTTCAAACATCTGAAGAAAGACGGGCCGAAAGTTTTCCTCAAATGATGAGTTAGAAGTCGCTGTAACATCGTTTTTTGAGATGCAATAAAAGATTTTTTTGCTGGAATGAAACAACTCGAGAAACGCTGGACGCAATGTAGAAAACACACGGAGACTATATTCTAAATTCTTGAGCATAAGCGCCGACTACGTGGCGGCTCGAAGGCTGCGGCCCTCATTTAAATAATGCAGTGAGGGCTGAGCCCTCATTAACATAGTTAATATATTTTAGGCAATAAAAATTGAAAATCTAAAGAAGGGAGTCTACGCACTTATCCAACTGGGGTATTTTTTGGTATTTTTTTGCAAAAAGGTGAAACATACTTAAAATTCAATAAATCTTTGATGACCATACCTATATACCTACATGTAGAGCTGAAATATTCTTTTGTGCATTACGCAGACTAACAAGTTGCCTAAAAACATTACTTAAGAATTAGTTTTCTGCGTTGCTGTAAGAATATATTTTCTGTTTTAAATATGGAATGTTTCATTTGAAAATCGAATATAAGGATTGACCTGTACTTTTAAAAAATCGATTGTAAAGTCTCCTCAAGTAAATAAAGTTATTATTTCTGTTTTATCATTTTGTTTATTAGCTTAAACACTCATAAACAGTACTCAATCCTGAATATCACGAAAAAAACTACATTTAGCCTCTTTTTTACAGAAAACTTATTAAAATTAGTACAACCGTAGCATAGCATACTATAGCATAGTTAGCAGGAGCGGGGTAATAATAACCCTTAAGTTACTTAAGGTACTGTCGCCCCAGGTTCGAGTCCAGCTGGCAAATTTTTTAAAATTTATTTTTGTTACAAAACACATTCTAAAATGCAATCGTTCTATTTGAAAACGTTTTTCTGCATAATTTTAATAAATTGCATGTTTTGTTTTACTGCTTATTACAAGTTTTCGAATTTTCTGTTGCATTTTACTGACTTTTTCAATTTGATAAATTAAATGTTGAAGTTCTATAGCAATTAAATCAGGAGTGCGATGCGCCATTTTCCTGGAAATAAGATATCACAAGTTTAATAATTTTTGTTAATTAAATATAAGTAGCTATTTAAATTGTCAATGCAAAAAAGATTACCATTTCTACTTAACCTGTTTTGAGTCGTGTGCAATACTGTGAATCAGAATTACAACGCAATTTATTAAAAGTATGTGCAAAATGAATATTATCAAAAAGAGAAATTTTCATTTTAAATTTTACGCTTTGGAAAAATATATAAAAAGAAGAAGTTATCTGTCAGCTAGAATCGTACCTGGGACGACAACGAGTTATTATCACCCCGCTCCGGCTAACTGAACTATGGAATCATGTAGGCCCTTGAGCGTACCACACTTATTTTAAGTATTGAGTATTTTGATTGTTTACGTTGTATTGTTATTGTATATAGAAGTTTAATTAATAAATCTTTTAAAACTACTTATATATGCAGACCTCTTTAGACTGGTCAGCCCTCATTAAAATTTTGAAAAGTCGGCGCCTACCTTCTTGTGCAACTCATGATAAATAAATATAACTAATAAAATATGTATGCTGTAGCTAATTTTAAGGATATACCCAACTACTTATCTAACAACTAACAAGAATTGCTAAAATAGATTTTGGTTACACAGTGAAATAGATAAAAAAATACTAAATATTTTTCAAGAACAAAATAACACACATGCCAAAAATATTTATTATCAAAATCAGATCAGCCTTGAAATTGAGAAATATTCAGGGGTCAGTATTTTTATTAAGTAATATCCGATAAATGTGATAGTAAATACTCTAAAATACTACAATTTACTTTTTTTTTCTTCATATTTACGCAATAAAACTGATAAAAACAAATAACAACTCTTCATCTGACTAAAACGAACGAGAAAATTAATGGTGTTGCTGATTTTTTAAATAGTCCGTGATAAAATTCAAAGTCAGATCGTATAAGCATCCCAGATCGGTCATTCACCGACGCACACGAAAAGAACTGTATTCTTAGAGACGATGCTTTTTGGTATGTCATAAATAAGAGTTTTTCTCCTACACACATACATTTTGTGGTGGCAAACTAACAAACAACTTTAATAAAATTTGTCTTTGGAGAAAATAGAATCAAAAGGAAAAATTAATTTGCGTCAACAAAAGGTCTCTATAAACGGCAGATAACAATTTTCGGAGAGAATTGAGAGCAAAGATATGATGACAAAAGTTAATTAAATTGGTAAATTATATTTTGCTTGTTTGGGTAGCTAGGGCCAATGAAAACAATTTCAGTTTTGGAAACACTGAAATTAAAACAATTTGTCGTGTTCTTCACCCACAACCTTAAGAACTGAAAAATGTAGACGTGAGTCTGAATTTAATTTTGTAGTTTACTCAAGGCTCTCAAGAGTTCTTGTACTAAATACCTTTTAATTTTTCCTTCTGAATATTGCCACGGTTTTAAGCACCTGTAACTCTTGGAAAATAAAATCTAGTTCATATCAGGATGAAAATTCTAGGTATAATTTGTATTGCAAGCAATTAATTGCAATCTACTTCTAAAATATTAAATTTGCTACGATTATCAATTACGATTATTGTCTCAGTATTTGATTGTTTATCTTATTCTTAGAATGTAACAATGGTTTTTTATTGTTATAAATTACAGGAAAAGTCAGATGGGAAATCACTCATGTTTAAAAATACATAAATGCTGTATGTAAAATTTGCTGGTTAAAGCAGACATACTCTGTGACCTAATCTTGTTCCCTTTTTCTTATAATATCTTACATGAGAAGGCCTTGAAAAGACCCCAAGACAATCTTGAATTAGTTATATTTAAAATTTATATAGCCCCAGCAAAACTATTCTGAAATATAAGGAGGCAAAACACATAAAGACACTGCACTTTATCAGAATGTCGAAAAATGACAGTCACTGAAAAAATTTCAGAATCTATTGGACACACGCGGCTCGATAAAAAATAAAATTGTGGGGGATTTTGTCAGCTACATTTCTGAACTTTGATGCTCGTAAAATTGATACTTTCTGAGATATTAGCGAAAAAGCAATATTTGCCGCCATTTTTTCAAGATGGCGCAGCCGGCTCATTACCCACGCATGGGGAATTTTGATATGTTTTTCAGCACCACATTTTAAACTTATACTGCATAGCAATTTTCAGCTTATCTCTAATTTTTTCCTTTATATTGCTGAAAATGACTTAATTTACCTGGGCTTCTAGATTATTTAATGAATTTAGTATACTTGGTCTGCGAGTGTTTTGCAAGACGAGCGAGATTTTTTATAAATTTTGACTTGATAAACGAGCGATGCCTTGCAATACGAGTAGTATGTATACTAGGGTGGTAAAAAAAAGCAAAGTCGAAAATCTTATGCTCTCACCCCCTAGGATTATTGTACATCGAAAAAACAGGCAACCCTATTTTTTATTTTGAAATCGGATGATGTTTAGGAGTGCCTCAAAGCCCTTAAAGTTTCCCAATGTATTTTATACGGGAAAAAAATCACGTTTTCCTAGATTTGGTATAGCATCCTAGAAAATTAATAGTATTTTTGAACCGGACTACTCTCTTTCTCTTCAAAAATGTTCAGAGAATGACATCCAAAATTTGTTTGGTAATTTTCTTATATTAACTATTTTTTGGAGAGCCGCAAAAAACCCATAAATGGAAGAAACAGGGGAAAATCGTTAAAAAAAATTTATTAATATTTTTTAATTGATAAATAAATTATTGAATGCCATTGTTTGAACATTTCTGAAGCGAAACAGAATAGTCCGGTTGAAAAATATTTATTTTCTAGAATCTAATACCAAATCTATTGACAAGTGTTTTTCCCCTATAAAATACATGGGAAACTTTAAGGGCTTTGAGGCACCCCTAAACATCATCCGATTTCAAAATAAAAAAATAGGGGTACTTGTTTTTTCGATGTACAATAAATAATTCTAGGGGGCGAGAGCATAAGATTTTCGACTTTGCTTTTTTTATTGGACCACCCTAATGTATACACGTTTTGTCGCCGAGCGTCACGTGATCCGCGTGATCGCATTCGTTCGAGTGTATACTGTTTACTATAGCACTGTGACGTATGTGTATGTTAAGTGTTTTGTAATTGGATGTCCAAGTATTGTGGCTGCTTTTTAATACTAAGACCCAGTAGATATTAAGCGATTAACGCCGCGTTGAACGCGCGTTACCAAAAACACTAGACCATATATATGCAAGCGCTTAACCAGCGGCGTCACCAGTCAATAGTATAGGTAATCGCGAATCGGACTTCATAAAAATCGTACGTTTGAATGTGTACGCGACTTGTGCAATGCTATGCAGTCACTAACGCGCGTTAGTAATTGCGCGTTACCTAACGCTTCATGTGTGTGAGATTTAACTGTGCCGGAACAATACTGTGGAACAATGATATTTTGTATTTTTGTATCATTTTTATATAAATACTAAATAATTGTGGAACGAATCATCTGAGTTTCCATTATCTCTCATGGGAAATTCGCTTTGATATACGAGTGCTTTGGATTACGAGTACATTTCCGGAACGAATTATGCTCGCAAACCAAGGTACCACTGTATATCTCAATCAGTTAGGCAATCGATTATTAATAACATTGTAACTAAGAAAATGAAAGGAAATGACTTAAAGTGCTTTATTGTTTTTCAAAGTATTCTCCACAAAGATTGATACACTCTTGCATTTGTTCTAACCAATTGTTAAAGCAGTTATTTTAGTCTTCGGTTAGGACGGACAGTCAAACGAAGGCCTCGACAGGATCTTCCCACGACTGGAATCGTTGAACACACAGCCTATTCTTCATCCTTGGAAACGTAAAAGAATCAGTCGGGACCTTTATAGACCGTTTAGAGGATGATCTAATAATTCAATATTTTGCTGCTCTAAAAAGTCAATTATCTTTCGAGCTGCGTGTGAACTCGCATTACCTTGGTGGAGGATGACTCGTCCTTCTGTGAAATGGCGTATCAACCGCTCCCGCAGACCCTGTGACGCGGGGGGGCAACTCGAGAAGGGCGCTGCTTTTGTGAAATTTCATTTCATTGGAAATAGAAGTTTTAAAACAGGCATTGGAGGCAAAAAGAATATTCTATGGAAACAATAAAAGGTAATTAATGATATACATTGCTCAAAACAATTAGGGGATATTGTGTTACAATAATATTACTTAAATTGTAATGAAATTTGAAACTTATTTAAAACTTCAAACCAAATGGACTTGTTGGATCGGCGACAACAGATTGATAATTTTAGGAGAACTCTATGACATACTGTATAACTGTATACCATTCGATGTGTCTCATCGAGCTGAATAATAGTGTCCATCGTGAAATTGAGGGGAAGTAGTTTTCGAGATAATCGTTAAAGGCAGTTTTTGAAGAGATGTCACAGACTTCCATGTTAATTCCCCCACCTTTGCTCTGAAAATGCATGTTTTGAAGCGCATGCAATTTAACCTAACCTAACCTAACCTCACCTCACCTAACCTAATCAAATCTAACCAAACTTAACTAAAAACTAAATTAAGTGAGTGAATCTCAAGGAGGAGAATTGAAGTGAGGTTTATCCCGGTTCAGCGGGGGAAATCTGAACCATAGGAAACTTCATTTCACCAGGTACTGTGTTCCGGTAGCTATTCGGATCACACTATCACCCGATACGAGCTCAGGTACTGTGTCCTGAAGCAGCGCTAGAACCTTTACTCTTAAAAAGAGTTGATACGAAAAGGGGTATCACAGCCTCTCACTCTCAAGACAACTTCACCCAACGGGTACATACCGGGGGTCTCAGACTGTTAGGCTCAAACAAAGCTGTGTCGAGGGCCCACCAAGCCTATAATCTGGTAGATCGGGGTGGCAAAACCATTAAAAAACCAAGTCCTGTCACAAATGAGGTTGGATTCGATCGGGTAGTGGTCCCCAATTTTAAAAGTTGGGGGAAAGTCCGAAGCTGGACAAGGTACCATCTCCTAGGAGAGGGTGCCGACGGGTGAGCACGTTTATCGCTCTGATACTAGCCTAGAGAGCTAGTAGAGGATGGATAGAACCACTCTCCAACCAATGAGTTACTGGGAGCATTATGAAGTGTAGGCAATGCGCGCTAATTGAGCGTATCTCAATTCGAGTCCTTATTGGATCCGTAAGGGCACTAGTTTGAACACCCGGTCTTGATTGATCGGTTGTTCAATAACAAATATATAGTATCAATCACTACAGCATCAACTACGGCCTATTTTAGTTACCCAGATACTAGGCTATAAGAATGGGGAATGCAAACGAACATTCTCAAGTTGACTGTACTAGTAAGCAGGGCCGGATTATATCATTTGTCGCCTATAAGCCTATTCATATTTACGTACTTAATAAAAACATGTTATTGTTATGATTTCATGTAATTTATTAAATAAATAAGTAAGCATATTGTAAATAAAAGGTATTTTTTAAAATTTGACGTACAAGTTAACTGTGAAGTAGTTATTATGTGAACGTACCACACTTACATGTAGTACCGAAACGTGCATCAATGTCGAAAAGTTACTTGTCATCTGTTGTGTCACATAAATTATCTTAACTTATTTAATTTAAGTTTAAGAATTTAAAATTGCAACAGGTTAGATTAACACAAAACTCGTGGGGCTGAAGCTCATGGCGTACTCAAGATCTGAACTAGAGGGGGCAACTCATAGTAGTTTCGAGGAAGGAAGACAAAGAAAACACGACGATTTCTTACAGCCTAAAACGTAAAACTATTACAAAACTGTTTTTAGTCACTAAAAAATTCGTACATCAATTTGAAAAGGGCTTTTATTCTCTTTTATTTTTCTTCTGGAGGGGGCATTTGCCCCCTGCCCCTCGTTGGGTATGCATTTGCTACTACTATAAAATAATAGTTAAACCTTTTTCCCTTTTGTTAAACCCTTTTTTAAAGATTCCCAATATTTATTAACATTTTCATACCTGACAATATTATTTCTATACTAGGTGTCATTACCAAAGGTAAATATCTATTTTTTTATTAGTTTATTTCTATTTCACTTCAGGATTATGGAGTTTCACGAAGTAAGGCTTGAAACACAATAGCAACTCAACTGTAAATGACGTAAACAAGCATCCTCGTTTATAATTTTATTAATTTACTACACACGTAAGTATAATTAATGCAAAATGCAAAACTTACCTAATGTTAAAAATAAAAATTTCCAAAACTCACTATCCAGCAAAAGTAAAATTACGCCCAGCTGATATAACTGAAGAAAACTTAGCAAACAAATAAAGGAATTATGTAAAATTTTGAAAAGATTTTGCACTTCAACGGTAAGTCACGTGTTTATTTTACTGAATGGCCCAAAGGGGCTAATAGTTCCTGTAAAAAGCAATAAAATAATCTCGATCCATTTTTCGGTTCTACTGATACCCTTGAGGTCTATTCATATGTGTATTTATTTAACATTTGTTGGAGTTTATTTAGATAGTTTCAGGTCAAAGCCCTTTGTGAAGTATGAATATTGACACTTACCAATAATTATAAAATTTCGATCAATTCCATACAATTTTTTATTTAAACAGCTAAATAAAGGAGGCGATCGCTCGAATAGATATTTGAACGTGAGTGAGTGATGTTCATTAGTGCATAGTGCCTCATTCATTAAGTACAGCGATAAGTATTCGATCAGGTAAAATGATTAAACAATATGCAATAGCATTTGCCTAATTTTCTACCTAACCTTCAATATGAACTTGATTTGACATTAATCATATGTGAATAATTCAAAAAAATAAGAACGAAACCAAGGGCAGAAGGCGTTGTCAGCTATACTAAGTACTATTAGTACTTTATTACATTGATTACATACAAAATGACTATATTCCGAAGTTCATACCTATCGTCGATAAAGAACCAGACGTATCGGAAACTGCCACTCTCCCACCGATTTTATTACACACGTTTGCTACAGATTAATAAAACTGGCCGGGTACATAAAACTTATTTTCCTTTATCGCGACCTCGAGAAAACTTCCCCTGTTTATTTTGTTTTAAAATTGTATTTCATGATACGCATTACATACTACGGGACCTTCTCTATTATACATAGAAGAAGCGATTTATTTTCGCAAAGTGTAACGAATGAAAAAATATTTACACAAAGCGTCCCTGGACCTTGGTTAGCGCACAGATTATTAAATAGCACATACACGGTGACTCCCCGACGACGTCGGCGAAAACGTCGTCGACGACGTCGGGGACAAGGTCGAAATAATGAGGTAATGTTTACATTTACTGTAATTTAATGCATGACTGTGTATAATAAAATTATTAATATCGTATTTCTTTTAAGACATCAAAATGAAAGAAAGTAGTTTTGAGCATAATAAAATGCGTACTGAATTTCTTTCTTTAAAGTATTTCGAAATAGCTTATGCAATTAACAAAACTTTTCATAAGCGGAATAATATTGATATCCATCGATAGAATTACAAGTAACCCTTTATTATAAAACGAAAACTCTTTGTTTTTTTTATTAATCTCATTCTTAATTTAGTTTAAAAATGGATATAATTAACGCAGGATTTAGGATTCTGAGTTTTGGTTCGCAAATAAGGATTTCCTATAAAGGACGACTTTTGATAAAATTTGGTAGTCAGTGGCGGATTTAGGCACAAGCGCTTGAAGCGGCCGCTTCAGGCCCCGCAAGTCAGGGGGCCCCGCCGGGGCCTCCTGCCAAGGACCGCACTGGACACGCGATAAATAACAATTATTGGCGTGGAATTCACTTTCTCGCGAAAAGTGAAACAAAAACGGATTTCATTCATATCGGTTGACACATTATAGTTTTCTACGAAAAGGCAAGCATAAGTAAAATATTGTAACGAAGTATACTGTTTCACAACAGACTTGCGAGGAATGTATTATCTCTGTCGCTCCGAACACTTGCTTTCTCGCACAATCAGCATCAGCGCGGTCATCAGACTACTATGATGACTATAATTTCTTGAATTAATGGTTTCTGATAAGACGTTCGGTGAAGGGGAATTTTACAACGCTTTTCAACGGGTAAAATTCCTGAATGACTTTTGTCAATTGTTTTTGGTATAGTAAAAGTAGAAAAGTTCCATTGTAAAATAACTGATTGTAAAATAAATGTATTTATGTCCGATTGCATTATAAAGTACTGTTTATTGTATTGTATTGCGCCAGTAAACTGGCTTATTATTGTACTCGTAAAATAAAGTGGTAGTAGTAAAATAAAGTGGTAGTAGTAAAATAAAGTATATAGTAGTAAAATAAAGTATGACAACTGTATATTACATGTCAAATTCTCTTCTGTCAAGAATAGATGTCAAATTTATAAACTGATTTTTTTTGATAATTAGCCAATTTTAGGAATCGAACATAAAGCTTTGTATGCAACTCTTACATAATCGGACCTTATAGACGCGCCCTTTTTATAGGCCTTGCTCGCTTCGCTCGCTCGGCCATAAACGAGGCTTGTCTATAAAGTCCTACATTATGTACTTGTTACATAAATAGCTATTATGTCCTATTGCATTATAAAGTACTGTTTATTGTATTGTTTTGCGGCAGTAAACTGGCTTATTATTGTACTCGTAAAATAAAGTGGTAGTTGTAAAATAAAGTGTAGTATATTCAGTTTTCCAATGGCAACTGTATATTACATGTCAAATTTTCTTCTGTCAAGAATAGATGTCAAATTTATAAACTGATTTTTTTTAATAATAAGCCAATTTTAGGAGTCGGACATAAAGCTTTGTATGCAACTCTTACATAATCAAACTTTATAGACTCGCCCTTTTTATAGGCCCCGCTCGCTTCGCTCGCTCGGCCATAAACTGAACTCATCTATAAAGTTCTACATTATGTACTTGTTACATAAATAGCTATTATTTAATATTTATTAGTGCGTATAATGTTAATTAACGAATAATAAATCAGTTATACCAAAAACCTAAAATTATACGATTAAGTACTATGCCGGCAGAAAAATTTCACTCGATTTTCTTCATTTTGTAAACGGTCTTACATCCAGTGGCAAGTTTTACTTATGTCAAATTGTTATTTTTCTTTTAATGACATATGTCATAAAGTACAATTTAATAAAATATGTAGTTTCTAAATCAAAATGATGTGTCTTGATATAAATTCTTTTTTATATTAATAATAAAATCAGCCAATATTATTTTATTTCTATTGAAATAGTTATTTTTGACGCACCTATGATATTGTGTCATGCCATGAAAAGTCTTTGTTACTCCTCTGAAATTTAAGAAAAATCAGCCTACTTGATAAAAATCGTGCGAGATTTTCCTGCCAGAACAGTACATATGTCGCAGGAAGATAGTCAAATCCGGAAAACTAACTATCTACCTAGTCATTTACTAAGTGACGGGGCAGATAGTAAACCGAACATAAATCTATACGATTTTGTTATATGCCTAGGTATTTACTAAATTAAACTAAATTTACTAAATTAGAACAGGCAGTTAGTAAATGGCTTAATGTGCTGTCGGCAAATTAGGTAATAACATGCACATTTCTTCGTAGAACATTTTTTTAGATGAACACTTGGAAAATCTTTACCCTTGCCTAACGAATGTTCTGCAAAAAAATGTGGATGTTATTACTTCATTTGCCCACAGCACATGAAGTCATTTACTAACTGCCTGTTCTAAACAACGACATTTAGTAACCTTCATTCAATGAACCCTCTTCATGCCTAGGCATGAAGCAAAATCGTATAGATTTATTCTCGTTTTACTGTCTGTCCCGTCACTTAGTAAATGACTAGGCAGATAATTATTTGCCGGATTTGACCACAGATTAAACTTTACAGATGCGAAGCTCGCCTGGTCCCGCCAATCCAAATTTATATAAGCATGCGTGAATCCACCATTGTTTTAGTAGTATTTTAATCAACCTCACTTCTCTGCTTGTTTATATTTTGCGCGTGTGTTTTTGTTGCGTTCAGATATTTTGAATTACTTTGTTAGTACTTTATATATTTTTGCATTAATATTTGATTTGACATTGATATTATGGACATAATGTTACCTTTCTGCACTTACCGATTGATTTGTACAATACAGTATCCATATAAGTATAATTTATTATAATGTTAATAAAAAGTTTTCGATTTTGGTAAATTGTTTATTTTTTTATAGTTTATTATTTTTTTTACTATTACTTTTACTATTATTTTTTTAATAATCTTTATTTATTTCATGATTATGGAGTTCCACAAAATAAGGCTGGAAACAATAAACAATATTATTTTTTGTTTTATAGACCTTAATTTATGTTGATCCTTGGGGGCCCCAAAAATTTGTAGCGCTTCAGGCCCCTCAAGTGTTAAATCCGCCACTGTTGGTAGTGATAATCGTCGGAAAAATATCATGTTTAAAAATGTAATGGTTTCACCGTCGCTTCCTTTTCCGTGTAGTTTTAAAATTTTATGCTGATGGTACATAACCTTATAATAAAAATCCTTCGGCTCATTTTGTCGCAATTCTTTTAACAAGGACATGTGTGAATATTGTTTGCGATCTAAAAACCATATTTTCTTTTTTTTTCGTGGTGTTTCAGTTTCTTCTTCTTCGAAGCACAAGGCAACTGCCACACCAACTGCAATTTTTTTTCTCAAAGATAATTTATAAAAATCCATCTTATCACTTGAAAGTGTCACAGCATATTGAATTCATAATGTTTTCTTAAAAAGTATAATAAAGAAAGCATATATTTTTTAGTAATCCCAGATGTATATGTTTATTTTGCCTAATAATAATTTACAGTTGACAAGGGTTTTATTTTCACAGTTGTAAACAGTTGTTTGTAAACAAATGTAATAAAAATGAAATAATTCAAGTAAACCCGAAAAAGATAGATATAGTATAAGGTTATGTACCATCAGCATAAAATTTTAAAACTACACGGAAAAGGAAGCGACGGTGAAACCATTACATTTTTAAACATGATATTTTTCCGACGATTATCACTACCAAATTTTATCAAAAGTCCTTTATAGGAAATCATTATTTGCGCACCAGAACTCAAGAATCCTAAATCCTGCGTTAATTATATCCATTTTTAAACTAAATTAAGAATGAGATTAATAAAAAAAACAAAGAGTTTTCGTTTTATAATAAAGGGTTACTTGTAATTCTATCGATGGATATCAATATTATTCCGCTTATGAAAAGTTTTGTTAATTGCATAAGCTATTTCGAAATACTTTAAAGAAATTCAGTACGCATTTTATTATGCTCAAAACTACTTTCTTTCATTTTGATGTCTTAAAAGAAATACGATCTTCATAATTTTATTATTCACAGTCATGCATTAAATTACAGTAAATGTAAACATTACCTCATTATTTCGACCTTGTCCCCGACGTCGTCGACGACGTTTTCGCCGACGTCGTCGGGGAGACACCGTGAGTGGTGCCCATTAGTGTGTGCTCTTCAAGTTTGTTACTTACATCTCTCCGTGGAGGTCTCGCACGTGTAGGCGATTATTACGTCATATTTTGCAATATCACCTCATAGATAACATTATGAAGGTCAGCCGTAGCGTGGGGTATCAATTTTCTTTCTTTTCGACCCAACTCAATTGTAATGGGACAACTTGAATAAACCAAATTCTTCGCCTACCACTAAACAAAGTCACATTAAAATTTGGTCTGGAGAGTATTTTATTTATGATACCAAAATTTGGAAAAAAATTATGTTATGTAAATGTAAGCTTGACTTTTTTTACATATTTATGGCTATTTTTAAATAATGTTGTTAGGTGTGCAAATCTATTTTATGTCACCTTCCGTTAAATCATATATATATTTATTTCATTGATGGTGTCGTATTATTCTGTTCTGCTCTTGGTGTGTAGGTTCTAAATTTGAACCATGCATGGCATATAAAAGAGTGATTCTGTATAAGATATTTTTATTTTATCAGTTTCTTTATAAATGTAATTCAGAAACTGGTTCAATCTGGCAAATATAAAGATCCCGAATTATTTTTATTTTTCAGATCCTGCAGATAATTGTAACACGTCACTGATCTGTCATCAGTTTTGTCGTGTCAATGTTAATTTTTGATCAGTATTGATAATGAATGATATACTATTTATAATCAATCACCAACCACACTTATCTGTGTAACTTTTTAAAATACAGCTACAGTAATACGTCAATTTATAAATTATGAATATGGAATGAACATCAAAATCATTTTAAATAGAAGCTAATTTTATCTAGTATGGCTACTAAAGAACAAATTGATGCCTTTAAGATTGGCTCGCATATATTTATTACTTCAGTAATTAAAAACGTTACCTATTACATTATTGTGATTGATAATGTAATAGTTGTAATTCTTAGTTGTTAAGAATTAACAACACACTCCAGAGGAAAATAAATTTTGTTAATATTTTATAATACATCTCGCAATACCGGGTTCAAGTGGGGCGGTCGGGGCGATCGCCCCCTTGATGAAGGTGTTTAAATATAAAATTGCATGAGATTAATCGAAATTCTATAATTATTAGAAACTGTTAATATATGCATACTTCACAAAGGGGTTAACCTGAAGCTACCCAAACAAATCATATAAATAAATATAATGTTAAAGATTGTACACATCTGGAATGGCAACAAGGGTATCAATAGAACCGAAAAACGGACCGAGATTATTTTATTACGTTTTTACAGAAATATTCGTCCCTTAGGGTCATTCACTAAAATAAACACGTATTTTATTGTAGAAGTGCAAAATCTTTGCAACAGCCCAAGCAGCATCTAAGTAGCAGTAACTGAGATCGGAACTTTGATTGAGTAGTTGTTACGTAACTACAACTAAATTTATGACTTTATAGGTTTAATTACTTCAGTTCGGATTATTTTAGCAATTATGCAGTTGTTTCTACTATTTATTGGAACTATGTAGTTCCATTACTGTGAGTAACCTTTAACCTTACATGGGAACCTTATAGTGTCGCCGATTTCAAAATGTAAATTCGCAGGTTTATAGTTTTTGATTAATTTTTCATGAATAATTTAAAAAGAAATAAATACTAAACGTTATGTCAGTTATTCGAATATATATAAATAAATCATTTTATTAAATTTATGGTAATTCTTAACTATATGTTATTCGTAGGTTCTAGATCCAATTTTCTGCATAATTATTAGAAAGAGTTACAATTACGATCTAGGAAATACACGACTTAAAATCGTAATTATTTTTATTGAATTATTTAAAAGACTAAGAAAGGTCCAACTGTAAACAGGGATGCATTTTTACTAAAAAACTAATTTAAAAAAAAGTAACGGAGCTAGTGGAAATCGAACGTTAGGCCGACCGTATATAAAGCTACTACGTTAGCCATGCGGCTACCCTGTCTGTTGCTAGTAACGTTTTTATTTCACATAAATACGGTTTTGTTTCTGTTCTTCTACTTTTGATTTACTTTTATTTAAAAAAAGAATTTTTGAAATCAGCGACACGTCAGCTGTAAGGTGCCATTGTTAGTATATAATTACATTAAAGTCGTACTGAAAGTTCCTGCCACCACCAGTCTGAAACCATTGCTTAGCCGTTTAAAGTCACGGAATCTTACAGTAGTATTGAAAGTAAAACTTACGTTTTTGCTACCCGGGAGAATCACTTTAAAGTAATTTTTCGTAAACTACTCCATCTCCATATTTACTTGTAAAATGTTGGAGGCCATTAATCAATTTGCAACTTGTTATGTTTATTAATAGATGTTTTATTATATAACCTTCAATCAAAATAACAAATTGGTGCCAAATTGTTCCTTGGGAATAACATAAATATGGTTTCTATCATGTGTATTAACTTAAAAAATATATTTAAGGCGCGTTGTTACTTTTCAATCTAGTTACCATCATCACATTTAACAGAAAAATTACAATGGTTTATAATTTTGGTATAATGGAATGACAAAATAATTAAACATTTCATCTTTGTATTATTAAGTACGCATTACAAATAAAATAGTAATCCATTTTGTGATACTATCGCAGTATTAGTATAGAGAATGATAGAATATTTGCTAAGTTGCAGAAGTAAGAGAGAGTAACCACGCGACACGACGCGACGTGTCAAAGAGAAAAGAGGTTCCACTAAAGTAGCAATTACTACGCCGCCACGTTCCCGCTACATAACTGGACAAGTTCCAGAGAGGTTACTGCAACGTATCTGCTAACTAAAAATTGTTCCCCATTTTGATTCCAGTAAGACCGTAGCAATTACGTGCTTGTGGCTAGTGGCAAAAACTTAATAGTTCCACCGATAGTTGCTGGTACGTAGCGATGACTAAAAATGCTGCTTGGGAGATTAGATAATTCTTTTGTTCGTTCGCTATATTAGCGACATTTGGAAATTTTTATTTTTAACGTTAGGTAAGTTCTGCCTTTTGCATAAATTATAACTACGTGTGTAGTAAGTAAATCTATAAAATCAAATATTAATTCGATATTTTATGTACTATTGGTTTCATAATTAATTAATATTCTAGGGCAGCAAGACTAACATGATGCTATTTTATTCTTCTTTTTCAGTGTGAATGCATAGGATAAAATAATATAAAATAGCAACATACTAGCCTTACTGTCCTAGATTATTATGAAATCAATAGTATATAAAATATAGACTTAATATTACATTAATAAAGGTGTTATACAGGAAGAAAATGAGACTATCAAATTATATATAAATGTTTTTCAAGTTCTCTAAGAATTTTATAATAGCTATTATGTGGAAATAAATTTCCAATAAAGCACTTCCTAATATTATTTATAATCTGATTATAAAACGAGGATATTTGACTATGTGATTAGGAGAGTTTTTTTATTTCAAGCCTTACTTGGTGAAATTCAGTGCAGTATTGCGCCGTTCAAACAAAAAATCTAAACCAATGCACAGACGAATTTTTTGTATAACAAGTAAAATCTAAATCTATAATAAATCTATCATAACACGCAGACTAATTTTATGGGTTGTAACTTTGAAGGGTCTAACTCGAATATCAGTCCCTCTGGAAATTTAAAAATATTAAAAGTTAGTCTAAATATTTTTTAAACTTTTTGTTCAAACTGCTCAATGCATCACAACATGAGTACTACACTATGCAGTCTTTACATAGATAAATTTTAGGGGGCTAATAAGCGAATGAGCCCCTTCAAAGTTGCACCCCCAAAAACTTATCTGTGTGTTACCTTATACATTGTTATTTGAGCGACCCAATGCAACACAACACGAGCACGTTCCATTCTGGCATCACTGCTCTAGTACCATTTTTCTCCAATTGCGCAGAATAAACACTCGTTCATTTGTCTACTTGTAATGGTCGTATTATATAGTGTAAATAACTCGTTACAATAAAATAATTTTCTTCTGTTGCTTTATCTTTGATACATATGTTCTTGAAAAAAATATTTTTTTATCACCCCCCCTCAAAAATTCTCCTAGATCCGGCCTTGACATCTCCTGTACATTTTTCTGCAGCTCAAACTTGGTGAAATAAAGCTTAAAAGCTCAAAGAGCATTGGGTTGTTTGGTTCAAGAAATCCCAGTAACACACACCAAATGAATTTTTTGCGCTCGCAACCTTGAATTAAAAATATTAAGCGCACCACCGATTATTCCAAGCGTCAATTTCTTCTTAGGCGGAGCCTATCGGCAAAAATTTGCAAAAAATATTGGCTTTCCCGAACATTCTACAGCAACTTAGCAATCATTTGTAGCTATGATATTGCTTCTCTAGCAGTGGCGTAACTATATCGGTGTGCCATGTGTGCTATAGCACAGCCGACCGCAACCCAATTTTGGGTCGCAAAAGTTTAAAAATGGATAGCATAAATATTTATTTTTATTTTTATCATTTAGGTTCATGTTAAAAATATTTGCTGTAAGGTCCGGTAATTTTAAGTAATCCTCTCTCGTATGGGTCCCCTTATAATTTTATTGATATTTTTAAAAATAAAAAAGGTTGCGGAACGCTGCTATAACACACGGGTACAATTATCTCAGGAAGCAAATGATTAAATATTTTATTAAATGTTTTTGAAAAAAAATCCTCGGACACGTCAATTTCTATCTTAAATGAGACATATTTAGTGTAATTGTTATTTATAGATTGTTTTTTGTTTCTGAGCTATGGCGATAACTTTTTAAATGGAAACCCTAATTTCTTATGATGATTTGGAACGATAATGAAATTCTAAGAACAAATATGCTAAAAAAGTATGATACTGTATTAAGAAGATTCGGGAATAATTGATTTTCAAGTCTTAAAACAAGAATCGAGTTACAATTAAGATTTCAAATTTTATTAAAAAAAATCTAAAAATTCTGTGATCTGTCATAATTTTTAATTTTTTTTATGCAAAACTTGGGACTTGACTGTGATTCAATCAAAGTTCAAATCAAGAGTTCAAATTTTTGATAAAAAAATTAAGTAGCCATGTAACAATTGACTTAGCGTTAAAATTATGACAGAATATTTAAATTTTTTTATGTCCGTCGGGCGTTTTTGACCGGTTTATGTGCCTGTTTTTAGAGTGCAAATTGCTTAATTATAGCTCTAGAGCTGTATAACTTTTTAAAGCCCGTAAAGAACGTTTACGCCCTACTGCATCGAAAATCGCCCGCATAATCCAACTTTGACATTAAATCGCGGGCGGTAAAGTGTAAAAAAAACGCCCTACTGTAAAAAAAACGCCCGCATAATCCGCAATGTCACAATATTTTCAGTAAAATTTACAATTTGGTTTTATTGTTTACGCGTGAAGTCATAGTTACGATCAGCCATCACGCCGCCTATTTTTAACGTTGTGAAATTATGAATTATGATAGATGATTTTACGATAATTTAAAGTTAATATTTCTTTTGCAGTTGGGCGTAAAACGTTGTACGTACCTCGGGCCGAAAGTAGATTGCGCCCTTGGCTAAATTAAGGCCCTCCTTCGTCGGGCCTCAACCTTTAGCCGGCGGGCGCAATCTTACACTTTCGGCCCTCTATACGTAAATAACTATTATGCACAGATGCATTATAATTAGACTATTATTGATAGATCTATCTAAACATAACTGTCTCTTTATGCCCCAAGGGCCTCTTTATGATCCGACGGGCAATAATGAAACGTCAATTAAATGTCAGAGCTGTATTTGTAGAACTTGATTGGTTCTTAATATAATTTGTAAACTTATCACCAATGAAAATAAGCTGAAATTAAGTATTTTAGATAGTAACTATAGTAACGTACTTCGTATATATGCACGTACAGCGGCTTGATGTAACCTACGTACTCATTTAATTATATTTTTTACACAATAATAGATTTGAGATAAAAACAATCTGTGCATAAAATAGTGTATGCATTTCGGGCATAACTTGCTTTTATGGCCCTACAGCCTTTTCCTAGCCCTCGGCTGACGCCTCGGGCTAGAAATAACGCTTCTGGCCATAAAAGCTTCTTTATGCCCTTAATACATAAATAACTATTAGAGCCCGCTAGAATAGATACACCCTTGTTTACACCGTCTCTATAGCAATAACAGTAATTATGACCACTGCACCTACCTACTTGAAGTTTTGCACTTTTCAAATTATTTTTATTTTAAATTAAATATTAATTTACACTTCGATCGGACATAAACTAACCTATGCTTTTCGGGCATAATTTGTGTTTTAGAGCCCTTTATCGTCTTAGCGCCTTCGGCTTGACTGCGGGTTCTAAAACACTCAATTAAGCCCTTAATACATAATATACTATTATTGAAACTTGGAGCTCTTGATTGTTATTCGATTTTTCTTTTAAAACTTTAATATTTATTTGTATACCAAGATCGCGAAATGTCTTGATAACGTACCGAGAGTATAATTATAGCCGAGGCCGTTTACGGCAAGGCAGGATAATTTCGAGGACGCTAACGAATTTCGCGGACAAGCAATACACAACATCTTATGTGCAACCATAAAAAATAGGTAATTACAAATTCCATTACTTTTAAAAACCGACAGTTTAATTTATTTTATTTCATACTGTCCGGTAAAAGGGTATTTACCGGACTCATTTGAGTCCGGTAAATGAATTATTACGTTACAAGGCCGGTAAAAAAAATTACCGGACTGAAAATCCAATTTGAGTCCGGTAAAAAAAATTACCGGACTGAAAATCTAATTTGAGTCCGGTAAAAAAAATTACCGGACTGAAAATTTTAAATGCATTTTTTTTAAAAATGAACAATGTGAGGCAGTATGAAATAAAACGTCGGACGTATTACGTCATACGTCCGGTAAACCATTATAGTAGCTCGTTTCAACATTCGAGACTCGGCTCCTTCGTCGCCTCGTCCCGAAACGTTTTCAACTCGCTACTGTAAACTTGGGTTTACCGGACTTATAACGTAATATACTATTACAATGTTTGCTGAATTTATTTATTACACATCATTAAACTTTGTTGTCATGTTTTTGGAAACGTCATTGTCATTCTCATATTATTATCTGTCATAATGTATGTAACGCCCATTAATATCTTTAAAGTCTGTTACCCTCAGTAACTGCCGCGAAATTGCATTTCGTGTCTTGTATGGCGTACGCGTTGTCCACTTCGCATACGGTTGCACATAAAATCAATTATCACGAAATTATCTTAATACAGTCCCATATTTTTCTAGCATATTTCGTCTTAGCATTTCATGATCTTTCCAAATCCATGTATCTTCTTACCAACCAAAATCGCTCTTTCTCGGATATTTTCTGCACAATTAAAAAAGCGGTTTGAATATTTCGAATTGAAACGATGTGGCTATTTTTCGTTGCTAGAGTGAAATAGACTGTCCCATGTCTCCATGCTACTTCACAAAATTCTATTAGAGCACCCTTTCAAAGTTCTTGGGTACTCGGTTAATTTGCGGACGCAAAAAGAAGCGATGCGAGGTAACTCACCAATACACACTAAAAAATAATGTACTCCAGCAAGAAAATATGAGTAACTGTAGCAAATATTTTGTGTCAATATAGCTTCAGCAAATTTATCATTTGCCTACTCTATTAATTATTTTTGCTGTAATAATCTTAGTTAAAGAAACAGATTAATTTGCTAGGAGTACTAGAATGATTTTGTTGAAATGACAATCAGAATTTGCACAAGAAACTAATTAATCACTAGTGTAGCACTAGTAACACCTACTGCAGCAAATTACAATTTGTAAAATATACAAACAATTTTTAGCATTTGCTAACACCAAATATGCTGACTTTACTAATTAATATATTCTCATAGCAAATTCAAAATTTGCCGAATTTGATAGAATATTTGCTATTAGTATTTCATGTAATATGCTAACTTAACTAATTAACATTGGAATAAGTTCGGGGTTGCGTCTAGTACTCCACTCATCTAGGAGATTTTGCACTTCTGTTTCCATTGTAATCCTATAATGTATTGCAATTATAATTATCCTAGTACTAATTAAAATACTAATACGTGATATTGCAGAATACAATTATTACGGAAGTGCGATCCTTTTTGAAGAGCACCTTTTTGTTGCACATAATAACATGCAATAATAATAATAATAATTGCTACAACCCGTAGCCTGGAAACCAGGCCCCAGAAGCTATAAGCTTGTGCGGGAGGGAGGGGTGGATTATTTTTATTACGTAGGCCCTAAGTGCGGCTGCAGCCGACTTACTACAATATTTTGTTCTATCAACAAAAACTAATTCAGCAAATGAGAATTTGTTTCTTAGTGTACTCTCGCTCAGCAAAATAATTTATTGCTGATGACAAAGAAAATGGGCTATGCTACAAATTCTACTAGTATTGCACTTAACATAATATCATTTTTCACAACAAATGACGTTTGTTGTAAACCATAAATAATTTGTTATGTTTACTAAAATACTAACATTGTTTTGCGATGGAATATCAAGAAACGCAATTGGCCTTGGTAAGAAAACAAATTCAGTCTCAGAAATTAAAATCGGTACGAAAACCCGGGACGGAGGCAATGTAACCCATGTCGTTAGTTTTTAATGTTTGCATAAGATCATAACAGAAATATACGTTACAAAAAATTGGCTGTCTCTGAAAGCTTGTAGGGCACTTTGAGCAAACAAAAAACTAAGAAAAATCTAAGAATTAAAACTGTTTCAATATTATTTAGTATGACAAACTATTTTTAAAAATTTACAATACGATACGATACGATACGATACGATACGTGCGATGCGATACGATACGATACGATACGATACGATACGATACGATACGATACGATACGATACGATACCATACCATACAATGCAATAGAATAATAAAATAGAATACAATATAGAATGCAATACAATGGAACGTAATATAACATAAAATAATACAATACAATAGAGTGCAAAACGATAGAATACAATAGAATAAAATAGTATAATATCAACAACATAACATAAAGAATAATAATCAATCTAGAAAAAATGACGGTAAATCCATTAAAGTACTATTGCGAGATTATTTAAAACGGCAGATTTTTTCTGGTTATGTAGGGCTTTCTCCATTCGTAATAAAAATATAAAATTTGAAAGTGTTACTGTCAAAATTAAAGGTGTAATGTGCTAAAATAGAATTCAACCCTTTATAATTCACAACTTTATAATTCAACCCTATCAATTAGTTATCTGGCAATAGTACATCAATATGCGCGCAAAAAGGTACATTTTTTAGCGAGAGGTAAGATGATTTCCGGAATCTTTTTTGAAATACCTTTGAATCCAGTTACAGACACGGGTTAATCCGCCAATGACTAAGCATCAAATTCTTTATTTAATATAAACTGAAACAGGAAATAAAAAGGTGTAAATAGGTATTGCAAACAATACGTCATCAAAGTACAAGTTTGTCTGACAGTAGATGATAGATGCTAATTGTACGCTTTTATATTCTACATTTCTCTATACCTTAAAAGTACAGTATTTATGTAGTTTGTTATAGTACACAAACTTAATTGCCATTTTGAATTCATCCTCAGTGAAGTTGCATTCTATAGTATAATAGAGTAACGCACTTTTTTCAGACTTGATTTAGCCAATGTCCAAAACTGAAACAGAGGAAATGATGTATCTATCTGTAGTGAACTGAAAAATTACAATAAATGGAGGATATGGGTTTACATAGAATTGGAAATGATACCACTGACGAAGCAAGAAAAAGAATTTAAAAATTGCAAATAATAATCATATTTGAGTAATTCTTATTACCAGACACATTCCTTTCAACAGATTGTTGTAGACTGACAATTTTTAGCTTTCTATCAACAAGTAGGGATCTTGGCGAAGATTCTGGTTTGTTAAACGTTAAAAATTCGTACGCCCTACATTATGTCCATCATAACCTCAGCAATTATTGTGTATACATATTCATTCTTCCTACAACACACCAAGGTAAACGTTTATAAGTTTATATAGAACGTCTACTCGACTTTTATTAACAAATATTACTACAGAAACAATAGCACCCACAATTAATTATCACAAGGACTAATCTCTTCAAGGAAAAGTAAGTCCTACAAAAAATGAGTACCTCCTAATACAATTTTCAACACGATGTTTTAACGTACGTACATACTATAGTAAGTATATCGGTTGGAAGAGGTTTACTATTTCTATTGGAAATATGAGACTATTAGAAAAATATATGTCCAAAAGATAATGTGGATGATTGGGTGGGAGTCACTTGCGTCCAATAAAACTTGTATATTGTTTCCAACCTATTATATTCTCGAATATCTGGAAACTCAAATTACTGCAAATATTCTGAGTAACTATAAATATAGGTACATTATTAGTACAAACTAAGGCCTATATCATAACACAAGGGCTTCAGCCGATAATTCTTCATATCGGAGAAAAATTCAAATATTCTTCTTCTGGATAAAGTAAACCACTGGAGGCTCTATGTCAATGCGATGTTCGTCCAAAAACATAATAAATTTATCGCATAGTGTTATTGTTCTGACATTGTCTTCAATTCCTTGATAATTATTGTTACTGCTAGAGCACAGTTGTGATTTGTATGAAATCAATAGTATAGTATAGGGTAATGTTTAACTATTTAAGGTTTACTTGCACTTTTGAAGCTAAAACTTGTACATTTCAACACTGAGAGTGCTTTTGTCACGACATCGTGTCTGTCAGACATTATAGTATATTGTGAATGGCACTCTAATAGCAAATTGTGTGAACAACCCTTTAAAGATAAGGTCTGACAAATGTCAACTTTCAAAATTTGGCATGGCTTTCATTACAATATTTACCTGAATAAACAGCAGGTGTATCTATTTATTTTGATTGATATAATAAAAAAACAATTTTTATTTATTTTATGTTAGCTTTCTATCTAATCTACCATTAATTATCATCTATGATATTTTCAATGTTATTAGATTGTAGTATATGTATCATGGAACATGCTATGAGTTTGGGATGACCACGCTCGTTCTAATCTTGATAGAAATTGCTAACTACTGTTAAATTAAAATTTAATTTCTATATTTTTGTTTATTGTTTCCAGCCTTACTTTGTGGAACTCCATAATCATGAAATAAATAAAAATTAGTAAAAAGTTTCACAGTATTTTTTAAAATGTAACCTGACAATATTGTTTCGACAGCTAAGCTGTCATTATCAAAGGTAATATAAATATAAACCAACAAGGCGCTAAGGTAGATACAAAAATAGGTAACTAGATAAAAAGATAAAAATAATAATAATCAGAATTAAATATCTAACACTTTCAGTAACGGTGAATGATATCATGAAATCGGGCATTCATTTACCGTTTAAATTGTTCTTTTTGTAGTTCGGTATATACCGAACTACAAAACGAACAATTTAAACGGTAAATGTATATTGGACAAACACTTCGAAATTTTGACATAAGATATAAAGAACACGTACGTCATTACAAAAATAAACACCCTGAAAAATCTAATTACGCCAAACACCTTTTAGAACAAAATCACACAATGACTCCTCAAAATAATATTAAATTCCTACATTTTTGTAATAACAAACGCAAATTAGACATTTTAGAAGCCTTTGAGATATACAAACACAAACTCAGGGTACCTTTAATGAATGAACAACTTGAGCTCAGTAATTCTCCGTTACTGGAAGTGTTAGATATTTAATTCTGATTATTATTATTTTTATCTTTTTATCTAGTTACCTATTTTTGTATCTACCTTAGCGACGTGTTTGCTTATATTTATATTACCTTTGATAATGACAGCTTAGCTGTCGAAACAATATTGTCAGGTTATATTTTAATAAATCCTGTGAAACTTTTTACTAATTTTTATTTATTCACAGTTTCTATATGTTGTTTTCTAATCTAAAACTTTTAATCCTCAGAAATCAAGTGCGTCTCGTCAAGTCCTCGTTATTTCGATTTGGTAATGATTACAGGGTATCCTGTTTAACAGTCTACACCCAATCATTCAAACAAGCTTCTGGCTATAGCAATAGAATTAAAAATGCTTTGTATATTTCACTTCCAATCTCTAGTTTACGAAATCAGTATTAGAACCCATTTTAAAACATGCGCTGGTACCGCACATGACGTCATCGAGATGTTTTTAAATGTTACTATTAGGTTTTAACTATGACATTCGCAAGTGTGATTGTAAATATTGTTTTAATAAAAAACTCAATATGTAATCAGTACCTTAAGCTGCAAACTATTGATCAGCTTATCCATTTAATAAAAATGGCTTTTGTTAGGACACCGTTTAACATTTTTCTTCCAAGTTCTCATTATTCTTCAAAGATAAGAGTGACAAAATCTTTACCTTCTAAATATAATTTGTAAAAGTAATGCAAAAATGTCATACTCAACGACAACTATCTGAACTCCTGATTTCAAAGCCTTTGTCGATGGAAGCTACTGCAAGTGCTAACTTATTAAAAGTAGGTAAAGCAATTTTCTTTACAGAGAATGTAAATTATTTCTGGAAGACACCACCTAATTCAATAGATCCGATGCATTGTTCAAGAGAAAGGTTCTACGAGCCTTATTAAAGTGGGAATGCATTCATTTAAATTGACGAAGAGCCCGGAAATATGCATTGCCTTTGTTCGAAAGGTATCGCTTCATGTGCCAATTATTATTCTAATAAAAAAATTCTTTTTATAATCTTTTAGCCGCCGCTTCTATTTTATCATCTTTTGTCACTGTATATATTTTTAGTAAATAATATATAAATATTTCCAACGTGCAGAAAAGCTGATCGTATTTGAAAGTTCCAGAAGTTTTTAACTTATTTTATTATACTTCGTGGTAACAGCAACCTTGAAGTAGAGTTTGTTTAGTTATCGTTACTGTTAATTAAGTAACACAAACTTTAGGCACGCATTTTACAGTGAAAATTACTTTAAGGTGATTTTTTGAAAATTAGTTCATATTTACTTGTAAAATATTGAATCAATTTGCAATTTGTTATAATTGCTAAAAATGTTTTACTATAACCTTCAATAAATATATGTGCCATAGGAATAGTATAAAGATGGTTTTTATCATGTGTATCAACTTATAAGATACAATATAAGATATAATAATAGTAGAATATGTTTTAAGTTGCAAGAGAAAGAGAGAGCGACCTCGCGACACCACGTGTCAAAGAGAAAAGAAGTTCCATGAAAGTAGCAATTACTACGCAGCGCCGTACTGTTCTTGCTACGTAGCCTAAACGTAGCAGGACAAGTTCCAGAGAAGTCACTGTAACGTATCTTTTACCCAAAAATTGTTCCCCATTTTGGTATCAGGCACCTAATAAAACCGTAGCAATTACGTGCTTGTGACTAGTGACAAAAACTTAATAGTTCCACCGATAGTTGCTGGTATGTAGCGATGACTAAAGTGCTGTTATGATGAAATTTTGTTAATATAAAGTTATGAAACTTTACTTTACTTTCATATAAGTCTAAGCATTCGACTGCTGGTAGAAATCAACAAGCTAATATATAGGGTGTTTAAAAACACCGTGCGCTCTCTAGATATTCAATGTTTGCCTATTGTTTATTGAATTTTGATATTATAACTTTTCCTAATAATAATCTAATGCTTACTTTGGCCTTAGTAATACTGTAATATAAAAATGTATGTCTACCATTTTGACAATGCATAACGCTCTTATTGTCAGCGAAAAGCTTGAAATATAAATTAAAAATTAAAGTCAACACTCCCTAATACACACTTTGTTTTTGAATAAACCATAAGACATATTATTAATTAGCTGTGACCTATGTAGTGGCCCTATAACTAGATAATACAATGGAATTATCAAATCCGGTACAAACTTCAAACACGTGTAAATCGATAAATGCTCCTCACGTTACCTAAATGGAATTTAATTTTAATTAAGTAATCAGAAATATTTTTGTATTAATTGATCTGATATGGAAAGAAAAATATTATCCTCGAGTCAACAACTGTCTTACAAATTGTATAATTGTTTATGATTGAGATACTGTTTTGAGATGTTATCTCCAGTGTTTCCACAAATTTGAAATGTGGGTTACCTAATTGTAATTTCCCGTTAACGATAATTCCGTTAATCAATTTGAATACAAAATTAGTAATAATTGAAAGTGAAAAATTATGTATATCTGGTTTAATCGGCGCAATCCAAAATGCAATAATTTATACAATTGTCATAGCATTGTTTTTGTACTTACTCAGACATTTCCTTTCTTATACAAAAAATAATTTTGCTATCTGAATCGAACGAAAGTATTCGAAACTTTTGTTTTCATATTCCTTTGCATTAATTTTTAGACAGTGTCAAATTAGTTAAAGTTAAGAAAACACTAAATATTGGTGGGTAAAAATCGGCACACCGGGCAATAGCGAATTTGATTTTTTAATCAATTTGCAAGTTTTTAACGAAAACTATTGAAGTTTCAGGAATTATTAGTACCTAATGAAGAAACAGCTATCTTTTTACATGTTCTTTGAATTCTGTTGCTGTTTCACTTTTTGTTGCTTAAATTTCGTGACGGTATTTAGTCTTGTCCTTTCTACTTTCCTAGTATCTAGTTTCCTTCATCTCTAACGCTTAGAGGACCGAGAGGAGTTGCGAGAAGGAGAAGAAGCTTCCTTTTGCTACATTTTAATAGTTACATTATAGTTACTACATTTAGTTTAAAATAGTTCACCTTGTGAAGTGCTTTTCGAGATATTCACACTAGAAAGCTTATGATGGGGCAGAATTTCTGTAACTTAAATTTTGTCGCAGTGGTGACGTAGTTCTTGAGGCTGTTAGATCACAATTTTATTGCATTTTCAAAATTTTTATAATAACACTAGCGGAATGTTCTTGAAATTTTTAAATCAGTCAAAAGTTTAACATGACTATCTCTATAAGCATAACATGTAACCAAAATAGCAGACTTATCATACTGGTTCATTCCTGAGCTCTTCTACTTGAATTCTTGAGCATTCTTGTGCATAATTTTTTTTCCTGGGTGTCGCAGTTACAAGTGACATAATCTACAATTGTATCTTCACTACTTCATTATCTACTAATTGATTCTTATACGCTCATGATGATGATTTTATCGTACGCAGTACAGTGCGCTTCCGGACATACTTGATTGATTTTGTCAATTTCTAACCATTTCTAAACCACACCTGCGTATTCATGATATGTGACTGCGATTCTTGATTCATGACAAAGCATTCTTGATACATTTTAAGCATTTCTAATATGAATGATCACTGGAAGAAAAGTACAGTATTACTTTGCAATGGTGAGTAGAAATCTAGAGCACAGAAGAGCTAAACTAGGAGTCCGGCTTAGTATTAGATTTCAGGGTTAAAATACTAGAGATACAATAAGAAACAGTACAGTACGGTACTAGAATTGTGGACTGCCTTGTCTAGGACTCCATATCACCCAGGCAAAATAGTAGATATTTCGCTAAAAACCGTAAAAGATTAGGACAGACGGAGATTATTGAATATAAGCTCAAAACAATGTCTTATTAGTCCAGGAAGAATAGACGTATGAAAGTATCCAAAGTTGGAAATAATTCTAACAGGCTAGATTTTTGTAGACACATTGGTGGTCGATTCTCATCGATCCTATGCCCGCGTAGTTAATTACGCAGGGTGAAAGGGCGCGACAAACGGTTTTTCTGTTAATATGGGAAAGCAGTGAAGTTTTCGACAAAAACAATTAGTTCCGAATTTGTAGCTGAGACAATTTGCTACAAAAACGGCCTGGAAAAACGTTTTCGTAGTGGTAACCGTTCACGAGAGACGGCGCTTCAAAGAATCGTGATTGCCACACTAGTGGCTATAACCAAGCAGCATCTTTAGTTATCGCTACGTACCAGCAACTATCGGTGGAACTATTTAGTTTTTGTCACTAGTCACAAGCAAGCAACAAGCATTTTTATCGTGTCGCGTGGTTGCTCTTTCTTACTCTTTCAACTTTTCGAATATTCTATCATTTTCTATGCTAATGCTGCGATCGTGTCACAAAATAGATTACTATTTTATTTGTAATACGTGCTTAATAATACAAAGAGTAATCAAATATTTAATTATTTTGTCATTCCAGTTTGCCAAAATTATAAACCATTGCAACTTTTCTGTTAAATGTGATGATAATAGATCGAAAAATCACCACGCGCCTTCTTTAAATATGTTTTTTAATAAAAAATGTCTTTAATAAAATATGACAAAAATACTTATACGTTGATATACATGATAGAAACTATTTTTATATTATTCTTAAGGCATGGAAATAATAGTCAAAACAAACTGTGACATCACCTAGCATCAGCTGTATCGGTGTATCAGATATCACTTTGAAAATGCAGTTAGATTCATCCAGCTCCAACTGCTATTCTTAAACCAGTGTCCTTCAACCCACTTTTCAAAAACAATTTTTTTTCTATAATAATAATAAATTTAATAATAAATAATAAAACTTGTTTCGGACAGGCACTAATGATATTAAGCTTTTTTGTTGCATTTTATGTGTACTATCACTTGTCCACAGGATACGATTCTTAAATGAAACACCCTGTACAGTAAAAAGAAGGTAGGAACAGCTTAAATGGTATATTATTATATTTATTATTATTGTAAAGTAGTTTGATTTTATTACAAATTCATGTAAACGGTGTCACCACATAAACCACGCGGATACTTGGATTTTTTCATTTCAGTTCAGTTGGTTCAAATTAGAAAAAAAGTTGAGCGAGTTGGGTACAATTGGTCAGTCACCAATATAATGCTACTCTGTTGCAGTGGTTGGATGTAGTGAGTCAGAAAGTAATTTAATAACAGCAATTTAATTACTTTTATCAGTAACGAATCACTGTTAAAGTATTTTCAGGGGCATGTAGCTTAGAACGAAGCAAAACGGAACACCGTTCTGTATCTACAGCATTGTTAAAACTTCGCTTAAGGATTGAGTTTCATGTGTGAGCAAAGGAAAAATATCAAATACTAATTCATCTGAGAAAGAAAAATATCATCGCATACTTGCCAAACTGTACAATTATACTAACTTTTTGTAAGGTTGATGCTATAGACAAGATTTTTTAAAATATAATTGACGTTTGTCTTTTTGACACAATAATCTAAATTGTGTTTGAAACTTTTTAGCAGTTAGTGAAAGTTAGCAGTACTTGTACGTTTAGTAACAACAGATAAACAACTTATAATTCCGCTGCACTCGCAGAAGAAAAATACTATTTTATAATTTGTATTTTTTTTTCATTGAAATAAGTTTTCAGTTCAGTGAAAATGCAAAATTATGCCATAATATCTATCTCTCTCAGATAAATTAGTATTCGCTATTTTTCCTTTACTCACACACGAAAACCCAATCCCTAAGCGAAGTTTTACCAATGTTGTATGTGCCTAACCTAACCTAACCTAAGAAATGTATAGAAATATTCTAGAGAAACATGGGCAAAGAGATACTAACAGTAATTAAATTAATACTATAGTGATGAAAAATGAAAACATCTGTGAAATTATCATTAATAACAGATATAGTTATTTGATTCATCTAATTTTGGCAGCCAGTTGTCCCAGAGGCAAGTTATCTCGGCGGCCAGTTGTACGACAATCAGTTGGTCGCGACGAATTATTCCTTTTCGCTTATTCCTATGGGAGAAACAAAATATATGTTCTCATTAAGTTACGAATATAATTTTAATTGCTAACTGTCAAGTTTTCAATGCTCTATCAAATTAGTATAGCTTTACAAGTTACACTCAAAAGTAATAAAAAAGTATTATAAATATTTTATAACGCAACCAATTAGTCTGTCGACATGAATAAAAAGACGGCAAGAAAAAGCAGGATTTATGTTACCTTAATAAAAAATAAAGAACATAATCTAACTAGACTAACTTATTAGATTTTTAAAAGACTTAAAGATTTTTCAAAAAACAGATGATTTAAAATTAATATAGACATATGTAGATATATTTCTGGACTTTAATAGAGAAAAATAAGGACGTTCCTCCTTCGCACAGCATGAATAAAGTTATCAAATGGAAAGCGTCGTTATATTTATTATAAAAGCTAGAGAGTTATAAGTCTATTCTCATGGTGGCAGGATTATATCAAATTATGTAACGTCCTAAAAACAGTTTTTATATGTGCGTGGCCAAATTAGTATATTAACGAACGAGCTTCATAATGCAAGATTTATTGCACGAGTTCAAATTTTGAAAACGAGCCGCTTGCGGCAAGTTTTCTAAAGGGGAAGTGCAATAATGACTTATGAAACGAGTTTTTTGTGCTATTTTTTCTATTTTGCATCTTTTATTCCCTTTTTAAATTAAAAATCGCAACTTACTACAACACAGGTCAACTACATTGGTGACATTTGAAAATTCAAATTTCTAGAGTGAAGTTTTTGTCAATATTCTGTTTTATCAATTTTTTTTTCAATCTACTAACTTTGGAAACGTTCGGCTATTAAAACATTCAAATGAGTTATAAACGCACTGTTTTGGGTGCTTTAATAGTTTTATTACAGACACAAAATAAGAAATAGTATATTAAAGAACGAGTGGCATAAAGTAAGATTTATTGCACGAGTCGAAATTTAAAAAACAGCCACTTACGGCGAGTTTTCTAAAGGCGAAGTGCAATAATGTCTTACGAAACGAGTTTTGTATGCTATTTTTTCTGTTTTCCTCCTTTTATTCCATTTTTAAATAAAAAGAATGTCAATTTCAAAATTTGGGAAGTTTTGTGGTGGTTGTCAACACTGATATGACTTTTGAAAGTCGCTTATGTACTTATATGATAGACGGAGAGCCAGCAACATATTTCGAGTTGTCATTTCAACAGTCGTGAAAATTTGGGTACTAAATCTTATATACCTGCTGAACACTAAAAGTCGATTCTGGTAGCCCCCTGCGGCCGGGTTATACTACCCCAAAATTACTAAGAAGGTGAGAAATAAGATTCAATTTATTTAAAGTAACAGTCATGAAATTTCAGGCGGTTACTTTCGATAGTATTCTTTATTTATAAAAAATATTGCCAGAACATTTCCTTGCGTTCTAAATGTTGCCAGAACGCTGTAAATGTTGATTTAAAAAAGTGACATTTTTGTTATTTTAAAAGTCTTGAAATTTTGACACAATAAATAAAGTAGGTATATGTAGGTTTACATGTTAGTGCGAGCGAGACAGTTATATAGCGGCCTGCGGGTTAGAGAGAGAATCTTATTTCTCACCCTCTTAGTAATTTTGGGGTAGTATAACCCGGCCGCAGGGAGCTGCCAGAATTCACTTTTAGTGTTCAGCAGGTATATAAGATTTAGTACCCAAATTTTCACGACTGTTGAAATGACAACTCGAAATACGTTGCTGGCTCTTGGTCTATGACGTATGTACGAGTTTTTTGTATGCTATTTTTTTTATTTGGCACATTTTATTCCCTTTTTAAATAAAAAAAAGTCGCAATTTCGAAATTTAGGGAACACTGGTCAACTACATTCGTGACATTTGAAAATTCAAATTTTTAGAGTGAATTTTTTTGTCAATTTTCTGTTTTTTCAATTTTTTGTCAATTTTCTGTTTTTTCAATGCTACCAACTTTGTAAAAGTTGAGCTATTAAAGCACTCAAATGAGCTATAAACGCACTGTTTTGAGTGCTTTAACAGCTTTTTTGTACTTTGAGTTCACAATGGGCTCATTGTGACACCGAAAACGATTTCATAATAGAGGCTATTATAACATCGTTTTTGGAGACTATTTGTTTTGTAATATTGGTAACATTTGTTTTATATTACATATAAACACATTTAATCTTGACACATTTGTAATGCAATGCTTTTAATAGCTTGAATTTACAATTTCTATAAAATTAATGGCGCAAAGTACAAAAAATAGTATATTATACTTGTTTTATAAGACGTATTGTAGCACTCGTTCCTTTGGAACACTCCTCGCTTCTCTCGTCGTGTCCCAAACAACTCGTGCTACAATAGACCGTCTTATACAACTTGTATAATAATATACTATTTTCTATTTTGCGTCTATAATAAAGCTGTTAAAGCACCCAAAACAGTGCGTGAATAGCTCATTTGAGTGCTTTAATAGCCCAACATTTTCAAAGTTGGTAGTATTGAAAAAATAATTGAAAAAACCAGAAAATTGACAAAAACGTCACTCAATTTTCTGTGTCAATCAATGAATTTTCAAATGTCACATCAGTGTTGTCAACTACCACAAAAATCCCTAAATTCTGAAATAGCGATTTTTTTATTTAAAAAGGGAATAAAAGACGCAAAACAGAAAAAATAGCATAAAAAACTCGTTTCATAAGTCATTATTGCACTCTTCCTTTAGATAACTCGCCGCAAGCGGCTCGTTTTCTAAATTTCGACTCGCAATAAATCTTGCCTTATGAAACTCGTTCTTTAATATACTATATTGTAGACGCAAAATAGAAAAAAAAATTTATTTGCTTAAATCATGACAATCATGAGAAAACGACGATAACTATATAGCAACTATCAAATTGATGTTAAGTTGGTTGTCCTTGAAAAAATTTAGAAGTGTCATCAGTTCTTAATATTGGCATATCTGGAGATTTTTTAAAAGTCGCAAAATTTTTTAAAATAAAATAGAGATTTATGTATTTTTATTTGGATTTTTATTTTTTTAAACTGTTTTATACATTTATTTGTTATAAATACATAGAAATTACAAAAATAAACAATATCAGTACGTAAAATTATAAAATATTACAGATACAGACAAATACTGATCAACGCTTGGTATATTGTTGACAACATAACCGTAAAACACTACTATTTTTTGTCAGTAGTTATCTGGTATACTTACTACAAAACGTATGTTTGTTATTGTACATGCACAGTCCCAAAATTCTATAAAAGCGTGCCTTGACAGTATGCTAATTTTGATAGAAATAACTAATCTTACATATTTCGCATTCACAAGGGAACTAACATGCCGAATAAGTCTGCTTGTATGCATATTAGGGTGGTTCTTATTTGGGTCTTGTAGGAATTTCGGTTTTGATGGGTACCCATTTGATTTCAAACCGAAAACCAAAAATGTTAAGGCCAGTTCGAACTTCCTATCAGTATTTTAATTATTCGTTTCCTATTTAAAATACACGTTTCTTCAATTCTTAGGCATATACAGGCTGGAAGCAGTTACGACGAGTTAATTTTAAGGCGTGATAGGAGACATCAAAAGGAACAAAAAAGTCTTAATAAATGTTTTTCTACGTTAATTAGCTTTCGAGTAATTTAGAAAAAAACCATTGCCATATTTGGCAACCTTACTTAAGTATAATGGCATTCTACAACTGGGTCTTGACCTTGTTTTGGAAAATTAAACAAACTGATGATGACAGCCGTTGTTTAACATATTAAACGTCTGAAGCAGATTAGTCAAGTGACTTAATTCTACGAAAATTGTAATTAACACTGTACCACGTAAACAAAATTTGTACATGCTTAAAAACACGCTGCTTCATAACAAACTGTAAAAATAAGATAATAATTGACCTACATTTTATTTTTATTAATTTCCGGAATATTTTTAAAATTACTTGACGTATATTTGTTTTCTTATTAAAAAAATGCTATCTTTTGTAAAAAAAACTTGATTAAGGCACTTCATTACCATAAAATTAAAGATTTTATTAATGTAGCCAAAATAAGACGTCATCGAAATCCCTTAACTTAATTATCTAATTTGAATTAGATAAATCTTCTCTTTAAAAAATATTCTCTTATGAAATCATTAAAAACTATTATTAGATAAACAAAGTTCAACATACTATTCCAGTTCAACCAACTACAAACTCAGCATTATCTCACTCTAAAAGGGTATTATTTACAAAGCTGTGATCAGGCATTGCCTCAAATATTCTTCATTGAATTGTAAGGTTGTAAACAAGACGTGCTTTATTCCAAGTTCAACAAACTTCACACATCAGCATTTTGTGCGAATGTGGAGCAAATTTTATCAAAAAACTTTACAGGGTTGTCACGTTTCTTAATGGACTAAAATAAATTTTTAATTGTAAAAAGAATTCAATTTTACGCGGAAACGACATCTGATACGATAAAATGTTATACTGCCCTGTTAAGCCATAAGGTCGTATCTGCAAGACTGTAATGCAGAAATGTACTATGTAGAATGTTAATGTGTGCTAAGAAAAGGTATGGTATATTTCTGAGTTGATGTTTTGTAGATACGAACTTTAGGCTTAGCAGGGCAGTATTAAGGTTTGTTGTTGTGATAAATGAGATGCATCTGCCGACAAAGCCCCATAATTAAAGTACTATTATTAACATAATTAAATACATTTTTTACATATTTAACATAATTACAGTACTACTTTTAACGCGGCAAAATGATGATTATCCAACTTGAATATTTTTTTCTGAAAAAGTAGTACGTTCTAGAACAAAGTTATATCAGACTTTTTTTGTTCCTTTTGATGTCTCCTATTACCCCTTAAAATTAACGCGTCTTATCTGCTGGCACCTTGTATTTGACCACTGTGACAACGGACGTAGAGCGAATGATTAGAATAGAGATAAGAAGTTCGTATTGGTCTTAAGATTTTTGGTCTTTTGTTTGGAATCAAACGGGCACCCTACAAAACCGAAATTTCAACATGATCCAAATAAGAATCATAATGTATAGTATAGTGCTCTAAGCTACCGCATATCGAAGACATTTTGCTGGTGTACGCCATCTATATTTATTGATGCATTCCAATAAAGTATTCGTTTTATAAGACGTTTTAGCGCACTTGTTCTTTGTCTTATGTAACTAATACTTTAATACACTATTTTCCACGACTATGTTAAACTATACTCATTATAGTTGTCTATGTTCAATTACAATTATATACATTATGCACTATCAGTTAGTCGCTGATTGGCTACCACTACCTACTGTTAGCACATGATTGGCTGCCTGTGGCGATTAATGATTAATCACTGCTAGACAGTCGGGGAGCAGTCTGCTTAAATTCGATATGGTCAACATCGTTCACACATTTCTAATAGGCATACCAGATATATAACTGGAAGATCGGGGTGGGAAGCCACAACGGTCGAACAACGATCCCCAACCTAGGTTGGGGACTTAAATACTCAGATGTGCGGTGCAGACCACACGGCGCCTACCCATAGAACTGGTCCAAGAAACTCCTGTCCCAGGTCTGTCTGGGTAACGGTTATTAAGTAAAAAAAGTTTAGGTTCCCTGCCTAGGCTTCCAGGACAAAATGTGTGGGAGAGATACACGATTACTGATTAACGTTGCAGAAGGAACTCTACTAACATCAGAACCGGTGTGGGTGGATTTGATTCTCGCCTGGAACAAGGCCATTTATGGCAACCGTAAGGAACCCACTGTTTGATTGAACTCTAAGGAGGAGAATCGAAGTGAGGTTTATCCCGGTCACAGAAGGGTAAATCTGGACCGATGGGAAACTGCATGCCACCAGGTACTGTTCCTGAAGCCATTCGAATCACCCTATGACTCGTATCGCAAGTACTGTGATTTGAAGCGGCTCTAGAGCCTTTACTCTTAAAGGGAGTGATGCGAGAAGGGTACATCGCCTCTCACTCTCAAGACAACTTCACCTGAAAGGGTCTATAACGTGTAGACTTGTAAACGAAACGCTGACGAGGGCATACCAAGCCTATAATTTGGGAGATCGAGGTGGCAAAACTATTAAAAAACCAAGTCCTGCCACAATTGAGGTTGGATTCGATAGGGCAGTGGTCCTCAACTGTGGAGTTGAGGAAAAAGTCCAAAGCTGGACGAGGTACAATCTCCTAGGAGAAAATGCCGACTGGTAGTAGAGGATGGATAGTAACCTCGCTCCCAACAGTGAGTTACTGGTAGCATTGTGTTACACAATGCGCGTGCTAATTGAGCGTAATCAATTCATGCCATTATGACGGGAAGGAACCCCTGAACGTTTAAATAATAAAGATTATCAAACACATACAAGAATACCATGTCTAATGACAAATATATTGTCGCAAGGCAAGGTAGCAAATAAGGCCTATTATAAAGTTATAAGGCAATAGGCTACTACGAACGCTGTTAGGATGGTTGACCCCATTTGCCAGAACAGTTGCATCGGTATTTCTAAAAGTATTTTGAGGTTTTTTTTAACATTAATATTTAGTTGTCGTGGACAAATTATAGTATTCTACTTGCATACATATAATGGCTATTATTCACATTCACAAAGATGAAGTTTACGACTGAGCCGTATAGGCGAGTGTCGTAAATCATTCGAGTAAATCATCATTATATGCTCGGTTCAGTACGTTCAACACTTAATAGAAAGCATTTTTTCTAAGTAGAAACATAATTTTTAACAGATACCTCTAATGAGTCGATATGATCATGCCTGACAAATTATTGAATAATTTGATAAGAATAATAATAATTTATGGAGATATTCTAAATATGTATTTCTTTCGGGCGTAAAGAAAATATCCTCTATTTAAGTACAATTTGAAAAGCAAACAGCAAGAGCTAAATAAAATTTTCAACTGATGGCCAAGAAAAACTCAACTGCAGCCTTTATTACTTACTTATAAACAACAACTTTAATTAAGGTTGAGGAAGATGAAAGAAAAAACAAAAAACAAGCAGTGTGAAAAAAACATTGTTTTCAAAACCACCTTTAGGAATTTTGAGTCGCAAACAATATGACCATTTGACCTAATTTACATCAAATATTTTGTATGTGCCCTTGAAAAGATAAGTATTAATAATAAATAGATAAACAAATAAAAAAAACTGCAAGTGCAAATATAAAAAAAAATGTATGTATAATTTATCGTATCAGCTGAATCCAAAATGTATAAGGAAAAAAAAAGTTTTGATTAGATACAAATGCCATAGACGGAATATTGTAAACCAAAACAAACTGAAGGTGAACTTGTTTGTGACTGCAATGTGTCTATAGTTCCAATATTATATCAAAACAGTTCTAGGAAATAAAGATAAGTAAGTAAATGGAAGCCATTTAATAAACAAGATTTTCCTCAATGTATGTATCCTGCTTTTTAGGTTATTATATGCGTTGCTTGTACGCAAACATAATATGTGTGAATTTTTTTCTATTTAAAGTTATTACATAGAGACAGTGCCGGTCTTAGCCCTCTTGGCGCCCTCGGGCAGAGTCCTTCAGAGCGCCCGTTTTAACTTTAAAAAGTTACTGTTATCGAATGATTTTACTGATTTTACTAATTTCAGCGCCCCAAACAGCCTAGCGCCCGACCTCGCACCCCCCAAAGGCCTGCACTGCATAGAGATAGACAAAAACATTCAAAAATAAAGAACAAGCAAAAAAGAAAAATTAGGCCTGCAAGATAGTGTAGTTAACAAAGTAATTTTAATTTATTTTTGATGAACTTGTTTAGTTGCAAGGTTGTAACGAATCTCCAGAAATAGAATAGTTTACTCCGATCATCCTACCTCATTAAATCCATTTAGCTAGCACAGGTTGTAAGTTCGTTATTATCAATGATGTATCATTGGATTGAAAGACATGTTTACCAGTGACTATCCATCGAAAAGCGCTCTTAACCACAGTGGACGGCCCCTTTAACTAGCTGCAGAATTATAAAACTGTGAATGTCATCCTCAAGTATGCTTGCACCCATATTCTCTTTCAACTAATAATTAAAATGCAACTGTGTAGTTTTTTGTTTTAAAACCCTTTTATTATCCCCTATTATTTTACTTAACTACCTCTCAGTAACTAAACATTCTTTTATATTGCAATTATTTCTCATATGTTACTGTTGTTTATATTTCAATCCAAATTAGCTTGCCTTTGATTATTATTTTAACATCATGATTATTTTAAACTATGTAATTTCAAGACAGATATTGGTTTGTCAATAACCGTAGTCAGGACTATTTTTGTATTGTTATATTAGACCCCAATCATTGTTAATGAGATATGCAATCTTTTATAATTTTAATAAACTAATACATTTTCTTTTTTCAGAAGTAACTGCAAGTGAAAATCCTACCAACAAATCATCTAACAAACTCTTTTTTAACTTCAACAGCTGAGGCAATTATTTTTCTTAATATTATGTTAGAAAAATCATTACAGTAAGTATACTGTAATGCTAAAGTAGTAGCAATACTGTTCTATAGCCCTGGTGTTTCCAATAAAATTTGGTCATTTCAATTTACATATCTACCCCATCGATTTTAATTTTTTCATCTCACGGCACACTGATAATCCACTAAAAATCAGCTTTAAAAAACATACATTTTATCATTTAGATGTTACTAAATAAGTTCAGAAACTATACTTTTAATATGTTGTTTAGGATTAAATAAATCAGTACAGGTTTGCATATACAAGAGGTATCAAGATACAACTTATTACAAGTCACGGCTGTAAAAGAAACATTACAACAATATATAAACAGTGGACAAGAAAAACTCCTTTAAAGTTCCGTAATCAGGCACGGTAAGGTAATTTATCACCAAAACATACTTTTTCGTAGAAAATAATATTGAGAAACAAGAAAGGATAAACGAGTTAAAGGATTTGGTGTAAAATGTGAAGCACTTCATCTGAGTGATCACGATCACGATCAGCAAGCCGGCAAGATTTTCTATTCCTTCCTCTAGCATTGACATTATCCTATTTAAAGTAACCTAAAGTAACAAAACCACAAGATCAAATAACAAAACCCAATATGCTATTAGTATTCTCAGACACAATAATTAAAAAATTTAAAATTGAGAAGCTTTCATTATTTGTTGCATTTTTTCTTGCATTAATACTATGAAAATCTCTATTTCTAGAAAAAAATTTTTGAAAATCCGTTATTCAAAAGTCTGAGAATAACTAAGATATTCAGAAACTTGGTACTAAAAGTTTCTGAAACCTCGACTCCGTAGTCATCCAAATTTTCAAAAAGAATTAATTGTAGGCGCTTTCCGATATCAAAAACATTCTAAGCTCTGAAACCATGAAATACAAATTATAAATCGGTCATACCTGACACATAAAGCAATTTTAAAATTCTCTACTCTGCAACTTCAAGATCTGAATACCTAAAGCATTTAACAGCCTTGGTAGTGTAATGACTGGCGTGCCGGACTTTCACCCAAGCGGCCCGCGATCGACTCCCGGCGCCGGCAGATCTGGTTAAGGTTTTCTGCAGTTTTCCTTAGCTGTGACACAAATGTGGGATTTGCGCTGTTCCATCTGTAAGTCGGCTGCAGCCGCACCTTGGGCCTACATAATAATAATCGCCACCTCCCTCCCGCACAAGCTTATAGCTTCTGGGGCCTTGATTTAGGTTATGGGTTGTAGTAGTTATTATTATTATTATTAATATTATTATCTTTAGAACCTTCTAAACACGAAAACCTAAAGTATGTAAAAATTCTAAAATTTGAAATTTTGTAGTTTTTGTTTCGGAAATTTACATTTTTAGCATTTCGAGTTTTTTAAGTTCTTAGAATCTGTTAGATTGCAAAATTCTGAAACCACGTATAAATATAAGGTGCTAATACTGCATTCTGGATTTCTGAATCTTTAAAATTGAAAATTTCTGTTCCAGATACTCAATCCAAGCAGCATTTTTCGTACATACCAGTGCTGCAACTACCAGTGGAACTATTAAGTTTTTGCCACTAGTCACAAGTACGTAATTGCTACGGTTTCATTACGTGTCTGGAACCAAAATGGAGAACAATTTCTAGGTAGCAGATACGTGGCGGCGTAGTAATTGCTACTTTCGTGCAACTTCTTTTCTCTTCTCTTCTTCTCTTCGACACATTGTGTTGCGTAGTTACTCTCTCTTATTCTTGCAACGTAACAAATATTCTATCATTTTCTATACTAATGCTGCGATCGTGTCACAAAATGGATTACTATTTTATTTATAATACGTATTTAATTATACAAAGAGCGATGAATTGTTTGATTATTTTGTCATTCCACAATACCAAAATTATAAACCGTTGCAACTTTTCTGTTAAACGTGATGATGATAGGTCGAAAAATAACAACGGCGCGTTGTTCTTTTTATATATTATTAAAATATATTTAAAGAATATTCTTTAAATATATTTTTTAATAAGAAATATCTAATAAAATATGACAGTAATACTTATAAGATGATACACATGATAGAACCCATTTTTATATTATTCCTATGTTATTTTATGTGTTTAAATATAAGATACTCAATTATTGCCATTAATTAAATTTATTAATATTAAGTGAGCAGGGAGCATTACATACACAATGCATACACTGTACAAGATGTGTGTCCTTCAAGCGGACTCAAGTGGTACTGACGGACGGACCAGGATTGGCTAGTTAAATCACTACAAATAAATGTTGCCAACTTCAAGTTACATATATTAACAATTACTTTAAAGTGATTCTCCTGGGTAACAAAAACGTAAGTTTTACTTTCAATACTACTGTAAGGTTTCGTTACTTTAAAGGGTTAAGCAATGGTTCCAGGCAGGTGGCAAGAACTTTTAGTACTACTTTAAAGTTTTAAAACTTTAAGTTTTAACTTTAAGTAGTTAAAACTGAAGTAGCTTCGGGCAAGTTACTGCTACAATCATAATACCACTTTTGAAGTTGCAACGACTTTAAAGCAATTATACTAAGTGGCTATACCGTTCCACATACTTTAAAAATTACTTAGAAGTTATGGAACTACATAGTTCCACTAAATAGTATAAACAACTACACAATTACTAAAATATTCCGAATTGAAGTAATTAAACCTACAAAGTCATAAATTTAGTTGTAGTTACGTAACAACTACTCAAAGTTCCGATCTCGGTTACTACTACTTAGATGCTGCTTGAGAAAGCTGACTCCCGTTAAGTTGACAAACAGTAAGATGTTCTCTTTTACCAAAACCAGAACACAAACACACACTTCTTATTAAGATATATGTACTTGGCCATTGTCTTTTATTTAAATAAATGACACTTTAAGTATTGTTGTTTTATTTAATTGATTCCTGTCCGAGATTTTTAATAATAAAATATCATATTAACACAAGGCACATAAAAACCTACATTTTTTACATACTCCAACAATGTATCATCGAATCAACAACGGCGCTACAAGCCGCCTATGAATTTGGTTGAAGGGACAACTGGACAACCGTTTTATTTTACACCTACCGGCGTTGCGCTTTGTAGAACTGCACTATTAAAAAGTACGTACATTTTGCTAGATGCGAGCCCTAGACATTGAGAAGTGGCCCCTATGATTGAGAACTTTTTGGCTTCCATTTTAAAATATTAACTTTCAAACCGGGTGCATACATAATGTACTATTTTGTAATATACTAGCTGTACATATTCTAATTACTTAATATTCAGTTATTATTAATAGTATTTAAATTATTTAATTTTTACAAAAAAAATTTTAATGTGCAAAGAAAAATAAATATTTACTAATAAACAGATTGATATACGATGGGATATACGAGGGTGGTCTGAAAAGTTTCCGACCTAACAAAGATACAAGACATTTTTTCTTTAAATTTACTTTTATTTTTCTACATAGTCTTCTTGTAAGTCTACACACTTCTCCCAGCGATGCTCCCATCTCTTTAACCCGTCCAAATAGTACTCGGCGTTTTTCTCTGCAAAATAATTGTTCAGAAAGGTGATTGCCTCCTCATTTGACGAAAATCTCTGTCCTCCGAGTGCAATTTTTAGATGAGGGAACAAAAAGAAGTCGCTTGGGGCTAGATCTGGTGAGTAAGGAGGATGGTCAAGCAGTTCAAACCGTAATTCGTGGATTTTCGCCATGGCAACCGCGGAGGTGTGAGACGGCGCATTGTCTTGGTGAAACAGGATTTTCTTTTTCTGCAAATGTGGCCGTTTTTCCGCAATTTCTGCCTTCAGCTTGTCAAGTAATGATGCGTAGTATGCTCCTGTAATGGTTTTTCCTGTTTGAAGATAATCGATTAAGATAACTCCATGACTATCCCAAAAAACAGTCGCCATCACTTTCCCAGCCGACATAACAGTTTTTGCTTTTTTTGGAGCCGATTCCCCCTTCGCAGTCCACTGTTTTGACTGTATTTTTGTTTCGGGCGTATAATGGTGTATCCAAGTTTCATCTACAGTAATTAATCGGCGCCAAAACTCTGATTTATTGCGCCTAAACTGCGCCAACAGAGCGTTGGAAATGTTCATTCGAACACGTTTTTGGTCTAACGTGAGCAAACGCGGCACCCAACGCGCGGACAGCTTTCTCATGCTTAAATCTTGATTCAATATGTGACAAACACGTTCTTTGGACATATTCATATCCTCTGCTATCTCTCTCACTTTAATTCGACGGTCGTTTAGCACCATTTGGTGAACTTTAGCGATGTTATCGTCAGTGGTTGCAGTTTTTGGACATCCCGAACGTTCATCGTCTCCCAAGCTGGTACGGCCACGTTTAAATTCAGCTGCCCAAAATTTCACTGTGGTAAATGATGGCGCAGAGTCTCCATACACAGAGTCCAACTCATCTTTGATTTGCATAGGCGTATTGCCTTTCAAAAACAAATATTTAATGACAGCTCGATACTCGATTTTTTCCAATTTCACAAAAACACTCACATCGACTCACTCAAACGATTGTCAAATAACAACTGCGCGTCCAAAATGGCTGAAATTTTGTGAAATGAGTACCTGTCAAAAGATGCACAACTACATTCCCTAGCTTTTATTTACTAGTGCTGCCATCTTCACGTTAAGGTCGGAAACTTTTCAGACCATCCTCGTAATATTCCTTATTTTCTTAGTGCACGACTACAGCAGCAAAAATTGTTTAGAACACGATACATACGGTTCCAAATTTCAATAGATTGCTACATTTTCTTCATAGTTTTGTAATCATCCCAGATTGGCGGCGGAATGTATGAAGCATCGACAGCTAAACGAAGCACAGTACAGCGGGCTATTCTAGCGCGTTCCAGCAAATTTACATGGGATATATAAATCACCATCGCGCAAGAGGAGGGGATTAGTCAACCAACCAAACACATTTGCGTCCAGAATTATAGTGCCCAAATACCAGTGCGATATAATTGTTGTTGGAAATAAATATTCGTGTAAATTAAATTAGTCTAAGGTTGTTTTATAGTTGTTTGTAATTAGTGTTAGTGTAAATATTTTCTCTAGATAATAGACAATTAAAACAGCACCTTTAGCATTATTTATTAAAAAGAACGTTACAGTATGTAAAAACGCTAGTGGATTTGTGAAGAACTGTGGCTCTTCTCGCAGCAACAGCACACCATTAATTAACAAAATTTCAAATTCTATAGAATATGAACTAAGAATAGAGAACAATGTGATACATACAAATATTCCAATGTTTGGCTAAAAACGAATTTAGAAAAGGCTGAAACAACTTTAAGTTTTGAATGATCGCTTTGTCAATTTTTACTCTAATGGAAATCCAGAACGAATCGAAATACAGTTATTTAAATAAACCGATTTCTCACTAATACTGAATCAACTTGTATTGTCTCTTTCTTTCGATTTTATAAACCATTTTCAAGTATAGGTGTTATGTAGGTAAGCAATAAAAGTTGACCTTTAAATCTAAATTAAATAAACAAACCAGAGTTTTAATTGTCGCGTTGCTTCAAAAACAAGTAAAGAATTTCCACTCGACTGTCGACTTAATAATGTCAAAGTTTCAATTTCAAACCGACAACCAACTCAAGTTTTTGAGAAAATTAATGATCAAGAAATTCCATAAAAATTTCAGTTTTTAAATGGTATTATGTTTCATTTTGTTAGCTAATGATTTGATTTAACAATTGCAATATTTTATGAACTTATTCAAGGTAGGTACTACAATAAATAATATAATAAGAGTGTATTTCAAAGGTTACCACTAAAATCTCAAGGTTTCAATAAAGTAAACAATAACAACGGATGTAGCAAATTCTTGATATAATTTATTGATAATTCCTTTTGTCTAATAAATGATCGTTATCATATTAAGAATAAGAATTATCTTATTCAATTAATTCTTTGAAATTACAATTTATTTGCACTTATTATTCCACCTTGGTGATTTTTACTTTAATGAAGGAGAAAATGGGTACAATCGTACCGATACTAAGTCCACATTGTTATCGCATATATTTATTGATTGAAGGGCATTACCTACCCTATTTACCCAATGAGTTTTCATTCAATTATGCCTGCTATATTTTTTCTGATGATGATGATGATGACTAAACAACAAATAAATAATAAAAACTGTTTAATAAAAACAATACATGACGCATAAATTAGAAAGAGAACAACCATAGTATAGTACATACGACTGTATGATAATGTTATCAAAATTAAAGGTCTACAATTAAGTTATACTCTAAAATGGCTTAATCGTTGCAGGAAACCACATTTCCCCTTTGGATCTTCAGATTTTCGGCTTTAGCAAATTATTCACCCCTTTTTAATCGAGGGTCCTGCGGAAACTCTCAAGGCTGATAAAGCGACAGCTCTTTCGCAAAAGCGAGAACGCATTTGATCAAATAATAATATTCAAGGTGGCTTGATAATATAAATTCAATATTTATCGAGCATATCATAATAGCCTTGCGTTTGTTGAATGAATTTGGCGGGTGGTTAACGATTATTGAAGCGCAAAATATGATATGATTCTTTTGCTTTTATCAACAACCTTGAAGCGGTACGGAATTCCTCGTAATTACAAAAATGAAAAAATAGCGATGTGTTGTTTTCTTTCTATAATTCCTGTTAAGGTCAAATTGTAGGGTTTTACCTTGTATTAGTTGAAATTCTTCTATTTTAGATGTTCTTTTTTATACAGACAATAACACATAGGACAGGCAAAACTCTCATTTTTTAGTTTCTCAATTTCTAAAGCTTTAAAGGATACATTACATGTATCTCTTTCTTTCATACTAAGTATGGAGTTTGTTCGCTTCCACTCACATCTGTTATAATATAGTATTGGCCTCATCGGTAAACAATTTGGCAAGAGGCAAGAGATAGTACTTATGCAGATGCCGAGTCTATCCTCTGCAACTGGAGCTTTAGAGAGTCAACAAAAGGCCTCAACTGTCCGAGGTACGAGTATCGTTGTCCAAGATATTTCATCAACTCGTCCGGATGCAAAGTTTTAATCGGACGACCGCCTGCATAAAATATCGCAGTGGTGGAAGCAAACGATATATTTTTATCAGGAACCGCCCGGATGGCAAGAGGCAGACTCTTGGCTGCATTTAAGCTGGGCCCTCTGGCCTCAAAAACTCCTGGGTCGTCCTTCGAAGACTCTGGCACTTGATGAAGAGCTTAGCTTATAATGCGCTTAGCAGCATCATATCGTCTGCGTACGCCAAACATGCAAACGGGCACTCTGTCGCCTTTACTAAATCCCAAACCGGTTTCCACTAAGTCATCCATCCCCATGTTGAACAGAATGGGGGATAACGGGTCCCCTTGTTTGACACCTGTTGTAGCTAGCTATATGATCATATAAGTATAACCCATGATTTTTAAGTTTTGATACCCACACATGATCCATGTCGTATCATGTCCACGTTCGTGATCTAGTTTCGAGTCACTCATTCAAGATCAGCGCCGCCCTTTGGATTTTGAGGACCCAGGCACAAATATCGAGTGAAGTAAATAAAAAAAGTGTTGATTAAAATAAGGTAGCCCGTTGCAGGGCCCCACTAGCTCCGGGGCCCCGGCATACGCTCGGCTGATGGACCTTAGGGACGCTTCTGTTCAAGATAGACCAAGATGTGTCGTTGAATTGCCTAGATATCCCACATCCCATGACCCTTATCTTAGTGTACTAACGTTCTGTCGAGTTGGATTTCAAACATAAACTTGAAGTTGTACATGACCCTACAAATAACCCTGTGGAACTAAATTTCAAACCGGACTGTTAGTTTTCATCCGGGCTGGAAATCGAAAACATAAAGTACGAAGTACATATGTGGATTGTACCATAAATTTAGACCAAGAATATTCTACTTAAGGGTAAAACTATAAAGTATCCATTCTTATCTTAAAGGATTATATTCTCGACATGTTTTCTCTACTTGTCGTTCATATCACAGCCACACAAAGAAAATCCTTTTTTTTGGCCTGAGGGTGAGACCATGTTTATTATATGTTTTTGGGGTCGCTGAAACTAAATCCGAAGTCCATTTTATCCCATCACGTCAGGTTTTTGACATAACCCTAAAAGATCTTATAATCCAAGCTCAATTAGCCCGTTATACCTAATATATTGAACCTCATAATCTCTTAACTCCAAACCATTGGACCCCATAACACCTTTACCATATAACCATAAATTCCAAATACCATATAACCTACATAGCGCAATCTATCATGGCCCATCATTTCTACAAGACTCATCTCCCACAAGATCAGTCATTTTTAAGTGAAAGATTAGTGTATTTAAATCTTTTGTATCATTCCATCAAAATAAATGATCTATTACATAAAACGGTATTTCGACACATGTTGTTTTATATTTTTTCGCATAGAGCTACCTCCATATCTACAGCAGTGTCTCGTCTGTGTCTGCATCCAGGGCACCTCCACGCGGTGACGGCGGGCAACGGAGTAATTCCGATATCCGGCTCACGGAGTCCCTGGATCACGGCGTTGATACTGTCATGGCAGGCACAGGTGGAAAACGTTTTACGAGACAGGAATTCTAATTGGATTATAAGATTTTTGAAGGTTATGTCAAAAACCTGTCATGATAGGGTGAAATGGACTTCGGATTTGGTTTCAGCGACCCCAAAAACATATAATAAACATGGTCTCACCTCCAGGCCAAAAAAGGATATTTTTTTGTGTGGCTGTGTATTCATTTTCTATAATATTTTCATCTTCAGGGAATATATTTTTAGGTAAGAAGGTAATCGCAAGTCGACAAACGTTTTAAAATTACTCGTGAATAGGGTTCTTCAAGGATAAATCACACGATCCATGACGCAATATGCTAGTACAAATATGCTGACTTGCCCTTATAAGGGCTCTTCATTGATACCCCATACTATCCATATCGTAATATGCCCAAAATAAGTTTGTGATCTATTTTCAGGTCATTGTCACAGCATATCACGTCAACTAGTGTCTTTGAACACGCACCACGTAACCCATAACCTTATTTATAAATTTCATGACCCTTGACCTAAGTCACTAAACACATCGTCGAGTTAAAGTACATGAAGATGTACATGATCTTACATATTACCCTGTGAAATTAGATTTCATATCCAACGGTTAGTTTTCGATATCTAGTAAGGTGACCAGACGTACTGCTTTGGGCAGTACAGTACTGTTTTGCAATACATTCGTACTACTCAATTGACATGTACTGTTGCGGTACTGCTATCCATATGTCATCTACTTCTCGTACTGTTATTAGAAATCACTACACTGAGTGTTTTAATGGGCATTACTGAAAAATAACATAAACTGGGAAGAAATTATGAAAACTGTATACTATGTCACAGAAAAACTTCAAGTTCTTGTTGACGATAACGAACTGTTTGATGAAGTTCAACACATGAATACTATTGTTCGGTAGAAACAATTACTGATAGAAGGATACTAAATCCGATACGGATATGCGGTGGGAGGAAATATTTAAACGCTTTCAAGCGCAACACAATCCCTCTGAAGATTTAAAAAATACTAGTAGCATTTGCAATGGGTCTATTCGTCAGAAATTCCACTATCGCAACCCAAGTAGCACTGGAATAGAATGCATTTACTAATAATTACACAGCCCCACAAAAAAATAAATGTTCTGACCTGGGAGCATGAGTATGGTATATGTTATTTTTCGACGCTAAAATCGAATCCAATCTCAGAAAAGCACATATACCCTCAAAATCTTGCGCTAAAGCCAAAAACAACCCCCAAAATGGAGTAATACCACTACTGACATATGGTGACAATAAATCACCCCAAAATGGATCAAAACACCCCTTAGATCAAAATACAAAAATTACATGCAATGAAAAATGATTAAAAATCATAAATGTTTTGTTTTGGGAAATAGACCTCTAGTATATGACCAAGGACCAACACCCCACCCCTACCCACCCTTGATAGGGTAAAACCACCACAAATTGGGGTAAGCCCCCAAGTACATGAGAGGCAGCCAGTACTAAGATCGTTTGAAAATAAAAGGAAGAGATATCGTAAATCGAGAGACTAGAGGATTAATGGGGTTTTATTGAATTTATTTCTTTACCTGTATTTATTTGAATGCATTTTCTTTGCCTCTATTTATTTGCATGTATTTTATTTTGCGGGTGCTTATTGTAATTGTAATGTAAGGGGTGGTTATACTCCAGTTTGGGGCGGTTTTACCCTTCTCAAGGGGGAGGGGGTGTTGGCCATATACTAGAGGACTATTTCCAAATACAAAATATTACACTTTTCAATCATTTTTTGCGTGTATTTATTGTATTTTGATGTAAGGGGTGGTTTTGGCCCATTTTGGGGTCGTTTAATCATAGAGAAGGATTCTTGGCCATATGCCAGAGGTCTATTTCTAAATACAAAACATTTGCGGTTTTCAACCATTTTTTTGCGTGTAATTATTGTCACCATATGTCAGGAGTGGTTTTACTCCATTTTGTTTTTGGCTTTAGCGCAAGGTTTTGAAGGTATATGTGCTTTTCTGAGGTGGTTTCGGTTTTTAGCGTCGAAAAATACATACTGTAACGTTCTTTCTAAAAATAATAACACAAGTGCTGTTTAAATCGTCTATTCACAAACAAATATTTATTTCTATACACTAATGAATACACTATAAATTAACGCTATGATTATAAACCATTAAAAACTATTATTTACAGACTATGAATTTCTAATACAACATTTATATTCACTATTTATTTTGTAATACACAGTTCATGACTTGCTGTTGACTGCCTCTCTTTTACCCGCCATCCGCTTTTATATCTTCATATAAACGCACCAGAAAACGCTGGAACCTTCTATGTATTCTTAGAAAATGCTAGAATAAACCACGTCTAATTTACATGCTTGTGCGATACGTCATTTTCTCGAAGGCGGCAGAACACACCACCTGTCGCTCGAAAAGAGGTTCGTTCCTTTTCTCTCCCGTTACACTGCCCCCCTCTTCAAGTCTGTTCTGTCCCAGAACAGGTTTTATGCTCTGATTCCTGTAGAACGGGTCATGACGATATCGACAGTCTTCACCTCGACTACACGTTCCATTACGGTAGAAATAACAGTCTACACTCTTCGTTGGCCTTAATGCGGGCTGTGGGTCAAAACTGCAGACGAAGATCTTGACGTCCGTACCTCTAAAGACAACTTCCAGCATGTTTCTAACGATTCTCCAATCCAGCTGGTCCCGCCCACAGCCGAGTTTGGGAACTGCCAATTTGTTAATTCCCCTGGTAAGCAACTCGATTCTCAAATTCCATAGTGCCCTCCACAAGTCGGCGTAACTCGGTTTCTGGTAGTAAAACTGCTTGGCTACCAAGTAGTAAATGGATCGGTCATGATCAGGCAAGCGTAAGGATTTACCAACAGAGGGATTTTGTTCTCGAAGTTCATTCAACCGTCCAAATTTATTTCTAAACACTACTGCGATCCCCCTGGACATACGGAGATCCTCGGAGACACAGTGGGCAATGGAATAATCACCAGGGACCCGGAAGAGATCTTGTTGCATCTCAGTCGTGACTCCGAATCGCGCTTTTCTAGTTCCAGAGAACGCAGCCATAAATTCTCTAAAGGTTGGCTGATCATCTTCAGGCCTTACGGTATTGATAGCCACCTCAGCCTCATCTTTCCGATCCGGGACTGCGTCATTATTTCCCTCATAGTGCGCCAGACGATTGGAGTGTACCACTTTTGGTTTCCCCCTTGGCAATTTCTGGATGCGATAAATCAAGTCATTTATTCGTTTCTTCACCTGGTATGGACCCTCCCAATTTCGCTGTAACTTTGGAGAATAGCCACGACGCCTTTGCGGGTTGTATAACCAGACAAGCTCTCCAGGTTGAAACCCTCCTTCTTGGGCTCTCACATCGTACGTAGCCTTCATCCGGTCACTCGCGATTCGACTATTATTTCGGGTTCGGTCGTGAATATCCTCCAACTTCTTCTTTAAGTTGATGACATAATCATTTCCAGCTACCTCCTGCTCTATAGGTGGAGACCCAAATTCCAGATCACACGGTAACCGTAACTCGCGTCCAAACATTACCGACGCTGGTGACTGACCGGTTGTTTCGTGGACCGATGCACGATAAGCCATCAGGAACAGATGCAGGTATTGGTCCCAGTCTCGTTGATGATCGGAGACGACCTTGGCCAAATATTTGCCCATTGTCCGATTCATGCGTTCTACCATTCCATCGGACTGCGGATGTAACGGTGTGGTCCGAGTCTTGCGAATGCCCAACAATCGACAGACTTCTCCAAAGAGTACAGACTCGAAATTGCGGCCTTGATCCGAATGCAGCTCCATGGGCACTCCGAAACGACTGAAGAACTCTTTGACTAGTACGTCAGCAACAGTCGCAGCTTCCTGGTTTGGTAGGGCATATGCTTCTGGCCATTTGGTAAAATAGTCCATTGCCACTAAGATGTATTTATTCCCATCGTCAGTTTCGGGAAATGGTCCGGCAATGTCTATAGCTATTCTCTCCAGAGGACTACCCACATTGTACTGCCTCATGGGTGCTCTTCGTTTCCCCAAGGGTCCGTTGCCAGTGGCACATAGTTCACATTTCCGGCACCACTCCTTCACGTCTTCTTTACAGTTGACCCAATAAAAACGCTCCCTAACTTTCTCCAAGGTCTTTTTCACACCGAAGTGTCCTCCGGAGGCACCGTCATGGAGATGTCGCAATACTGTAGCCACTCGGCTTCTTGGAACCACGAACTGAGACCTAATGGTGGTGCCATCTTCACTCTCCAGTACTCGCTTCAGGAGATCGTCTTCCACCTTCAAGGACTCCCATTGGGCCCAATATGCTTTGAGCGTTCTGTTAAAAGGGCTGACGGCCTCCCAGGCAGGCCTTTCTCCCACGCGCTTCCATTCCAGTACCATTTTTAGTTCGGGATCAGCCTCCTGCTGTCGTTGCAATTCTTCCGGCAACCAATTGTCGTTGACGATGGTAGTCCTTAATACTTGGCAAACCCTTTCTTCCAAACGAGAGCAATGACGGCAATCCGTTGGACAGGGTCTTCTTGAAAGAGCATCGGCATTTCGATGACTAGTGCCCGCTCGATGTTCGGTGTCAAAGTCGTATCCTTGTAATCGTTCGATCCACCTTGCGACCTGGCCTTCAGGATTACGGAATTGTAGAAGCCATTTCAACGCTGCATGGTCCGTCCTCAATAAAAACTTCCGTCCGTACAAGTATTTGTAGAAGTGCTCAACGGACTTCACGACGGCCAATAGTTCTTTTCTGGTCACACAATAATTCCTTTCGGCTTTCGACAAAACCTTACTAAAATAGCCGATGACCTTTTCTTGTCCATCCTGTATCTGAGAAAGTACCCCCCCAATGGCCAGATTACTTGCATCTGTGTCAAGTATGAATTGCCCTTCTGTCCGTGGATAGCTCAATATTGGTGCTGTTGTCAGGACACGCTTCAGCTGTTGGAAAGCTGTTTCGCACTCTCCGCTCCAAACATACTCGCGCCCATCTTCAGTTAACCTTGTCAGAGGTTTCGCTATATTGGCAAACCCAGGAACGAAACGCCTGTAGTAGGTACATAACCCAAGAAAACTACGAACTTGGTGTTTATCTTTTGGTGTTGGCCACTCTTGAACTGCACGAATCTTATCGGGGTCGGCTGCCACTCCATTTTGTGATACGACGTGCCCGAGATATTTCACTTCCTTTCTGAATATGTGGCACTTTTTCGGACTCAGTTTCAGATTGGCTCCACGTAGTCTTCGGAACACTTCCTCTAGGTTTTTCAAATGTTCGTTGAATGATTTTCCGACTACAATCACATCATCTAGGTATACCAGGCAGGTCTTCCACGACAGCCCTCTCAGGATGGTCTCCATTAGACGCTCAAAGGTGGCCGGAGCGTTACATAGACCAAAAGGCATAACCGTAAACTGCCATAGTCCGGAACCAATAGTGAACGCGGTCTTCTCCCGGTCTTCAGGTTCCATTTCAACTTGCCAATAACCACTCTTCAAGTCCAAAGTCGAAAACCATCGTGAACCAGACAGGGTATCTAACGTGTCGTCGATGCGTGGTAAGGGATAGCTGTCTTTCTTGGTCACGTCATTAAGCTGCCGATAGTCCACACAAAATCTCGTTGACCCGTCCTTCTTACTGACCAGGACCACCGGTGATGCCCATGGACTGCTGGATGGCTCGATGACCCCTTGTTCTTCCATATCAGCAATAATCTTTTCGGCTTCTGCTCGCCTTGCTAGAGGTAGACGCCTCGGCTGCTGACGGACAGGCATAGAGTTGCCTGTATTGATTTTATGTTTTACTATATTTGTTCGTCCCTTCTGGCTATCGTCAAGAGCGAAGATATCTTGGTATCGGTGAACCAAACCCTGTACCTCTTTCACTTCCGTTCTGTTAAGGTCTTCGCACGAACTAGTAACCATACCCACTAATTTTCCACCATGGTCTTTGGGCACTGGTTTTGGACCATCAGCCATACACCTGGCTACTCGGAATACTGGCACACACTGTCCCACAAGGGTACTCTTCTTCAATGTCACCGGATCCACATTAACGTTCATAATTCTCACCGGTACTCTCTTTCCAACCTTGATCAGCGCTTTTCCCACCAGTATGCCACTATGGATCTTCTTATCACAAACAGGCTCCATCATTCGCACACATCCAACCCGAAGATCTCCATCCAAACCTGCCTCGACAACCATCTCGCTTTGACCCGGCAATATCACATCTTCAGTCAGCAAAACCCTTACAACCGGATCTTCTCGTGGGTGCAACGGAAGTTCTTCGTTACCGACCTTCAAAACACCCTCTTTCAAATTCAACGTAAAACCAAATTTTCTCAGGAGGTCCATTCCAAAGATGAAGTCATCAGTGATATCAGCTACCAGCACCTCATGATCACGTTCTTCACTTCCAATGCCAATCTTCATCTTCACCACTCCGCGTGTTGGTATCACTTCACCTGTTGCTGTACGGAGTTGAGTAGTTGTTGATAACAGCTTCATACTTGATTGTAGAACATCAGGGCGTACGATGGATTTTGTCGCCCCCGTATCAATAAGTAGTGGAACAGTTCGGTTAGCAATCCTCCCATCTACGAACAAACTGCTGGTACTGTTCTTCGATGTTACGGCATGGATCGTGATCTCCGGGGCATCTTCACTCGCAGTCAACGTTCGCCCCCTCTTACCAACCCTTTTTAACTTTTCCGACGGTTGTACTTTTCTTATTTTGGGACAACGGCGTTCTACATGTCCTTGTTCGCCGCAGTTCCAACAACGAGGCCCTCGAACTTCTTGATGATTCTTCTTACGACTTTCTTCCTTCCGAAGAACTCTCAGTACTAATTCTTCTAGGTGATCTTTAGAACCTTCTTCTTCCTCCACAACGGCCCGAACACGCCCGTGACCTCGGGACGCTTGTTTTGCAGCTTCAAATTCTAAAGCGTGAGCAAGCGCATCATCAGTTGTTCTTGGTCGTGCTAGCCTCAATGATTGTTGTGTTTCTCCGTCTCTTAACCCATCAATGAAGGTCTGCACAGCCAGTTGTCCCAGAAATGAATCGGGTGCCGTAGGGTACGCCAATCGGACAAGCCGCGCAACATCGGCTTCAAACTCCTGCAGGCTTTCTCCATTCTTCTGGATACGATTCTTCACTTGCGCGTGATACACTTGTTGAAGATGCGCGTCTCCATATCTCATTTCCAATCTAGACACTAACAATTGGTAATCATTTTCCTGTCCTGCTGGGATTGTTTGCAGGACGTTCAACGCGTCTCCACGCAAAGCCACAGTTAAAGAAACGGCCTTTTCCTTGCCTGTCCATCCGTTGGCCCCAGCGGCCGCCTCAAATTGTTTGTAGTAGGTGGACCAAGGTATCTTTCCATCGAACGTGGGTGGTTTTACTTTTATCCCTACGGCAGGAACCTTTTCTTCTTTAAATTGTTTCTTTACTTCATTAAACGGCCACTCAGAAGTTGAGGGAAACCGTAGTTGCCTCATTCTATCTTCCAGCATTTCGATCATATCGTCTTTCTTAGTTGTTGGTGGTAATTGCATTTGGGCTATTTTCTCTTCTACCATCTTTATTACCCTATCTTGTTCCGCCAATCTACCTTCCAATAGTCCTAACGCACTGGCATTCTCCAAAAATTCTTCGAAAACTTTATCTTCCAACGCTTTGACATTTTCCAACAATTCTCCTTTCATCATTTTAACATTTTCTTCCAGTGCTTTAGTATTTTCAAGTAATTCTTGTTTTAAAATTCTAGAATTTTCTTCGGACTTTCTAGAATTCTCTTCGGACTTTTGCAGTAATTCTTCTTTTAAAATTCTAGAATTCTCTTCGGACTTTCTAGAATTCTCTTCGGACTTTTCCAGTAATTCCTCTTTTAACATTCTAGAATTTTCTTCCATTTTACTTAACAACAAACTAGTATCAATTGCGGGTCCAGGTATTTCGAAGAGGAAACTTGTGGGATCTTCTAGCTGTTCTATAAGCCATTCTTTTAGCCGATTTATTAACACGTTTTTAAGGCCCGTTGTATCTAAATCTCGTTCTTCAAGTTCATGTTTCAAGTCTATTACTTTGAGATCTTTTAACAGTTTCATCACCATTTTAATCGTTTGTTGAAATTATGTTTTAACACCAAAAATTTTATTCTCACAGCACTTTAATTAATTATTACGCGATTTTATTTATTTTAAAACCTCACACCTGTAACACCACTGTAACGTTCTTTCTAAAAATAATAACACAAGTGCTGTTTAAATCGTCTATTCACAAACAAATATTTATTTCTATACACTAATGAATACACTATAAATTAACGCTATGATTATAAACCATTAAAAACTATTATTTACAGACTATGAATTTCTAATACAACATTTATATTCACTATTTATTTTGTAATACACAGTTCATGACTTGCTGTTGACTGCCTCTCTTTTACCCGCCATCCGCTTTTATATCTTCATATAAACGCACCAGAAAACGCTGGAACCTTCTATGTATTCTTAGAAAATGCTAGAATAAACCACGTCTAATTTACATGCTTGTGCGATACGTCATTTTCTCGAAGGCGGCAGAACACACCACCTGTCGCTCGAAAAGAGGTTCGTTCCTTTTCTCTCCCGTTACAATACGAATACCATAGTCATGGTCCCAGATCAGAACATTTATTTTTTGTGTGAGGCTGTATTATTTATATTAAAATATTATTGTAAGATAATCAATTATCTTAATTATTTTTCCTTTAAGTTAACTAATAAAGTATTAATAATAATTAATTATTGTACCGCGATAGTGTGTTCTCCTATGTTTGGACGGTCAGGCTAGTCCGCGTTAAAAAGGAATGTGTTTCGGTGCGCCTGCCGAATGAAGTGTAATACGTTTTTGATAATGTTCTTTGTCTAAGTTGTTCTTATTTTATACTAATAAATGTTAATAAACAACACGTTCTCTTGTCCACTAAACAGTTGTTACAGTATTCTTTAAATTAATATTTCAGTATTGTAAATACATGCTTGTTAAATAAACTAATTTAAACTAATATTATTTGCACATTATTTGAAAATGAAAAAAATGCAACGAAAACGGACATTTCATATGTATGTCACGCGAAAATTACATATTTTTTATGTATATATATTGCGGTGTTGTCAAATCACCGTATTGGAAATTTTATCAACGACGGAATGGAAACGTTAACACAAATATTTTTATATCAGATTTAAATTAAAAGAGGGACATGCTATGTCATGGGCATAATTAATATAAAGGCTATACATAGGACCATAGTTAGGTTCATTTATACATAAATTAAAAATTAAGATTAAAGATTTCATGCAAACATAACCTAGCTTTCTTATGCATAAATAAATAGGTTTCATTTTAGAAAAAGGATATCAATTAGTTAGATTGCTTGATCATAAATACGTTTATGCAACTCAAGTTACACTTTGGGACGGTTTCCCACTTGTTAGGAGGAAGTAATTTCCATATTTAAATTTACACATTACGATGTTTAGCGTTAGATAAATTTCTCTATTTTCCAGGAGGCCAGCTCAAGTTTATGTTGCTAATTAGCTGAAAATAGATTAATTAGGTCAATCTTGTTGTGACTTATACAATACAATGAACTTTTGAATTTGTTTATAAGATCTCTGATCACTTAATGAAGGTATTAAATCCTGTCGTTCGTGTTGATATGACTCTCATAGCCTATTATCCTGTTTTTCCTCACCATTGTTTTGATGTAAGTGCTTAGAGCTTTGTATGCTGGACATTTTGAGCATAAATTGATAAACATTGAATTAATATTTAAGCTGGCACTTGTACATGCATTAATTGGTGTTCGTAATCTTAAAAAAAATTATGTTTATAGTAAATTGTAAAGATGTTTCTATGGAGAAATGATTTGTATTACCTGTGTCATGTATTCATGTAACTAGTTTGTAAAGGATGAACCTTGATTTGTTGAACTTTATATGTAATTAGATCGTAACGAGATATGTACATTGTCAATCGTTTGTTTTTGAATATCTTCGTTACGATACATTTTGGGACAATGAATGTATTATACTTTTTTGATCTTCGTTTCAAGGGCTACAATTCTATAATAACAGAATTAGGATTAGTGATAAAAAAATAACAGCTGTCCGGGATTAGAGACGTCACGAGCTTACTCGATGTTTCATTGTTTTGAAAAAAATGTCATAGTTTTCTTTTGTTCTGGCATAATCTATATAAGCTGGGGCAAATTGTAACAAAGTCAGTCGATAGAACGTAGAAGGCAAAACTTATGCCCGGCTCCGGATAAAATCTGTAATAAATTTGAGGTTAGATATTTAACCACATGTTTTTGACGCAAATGTCATATATGAAGCAAAGTTAAAATAAATTAAAGTGTTACCTGAACGTTTTTTACAAGGATTAAAAGAAGATTAACAATTGTGCAACAATCATACAAAGTGAACGTGATTGTTCAAATAAATTCTGATTGGATTTATTTTCATCATCGATCTTCGTATCGATAATTTATAAACAAGAAGTCAGCTGATTGGTTTCATCGCAGTGTTACCAATAAAAAAGATTAACTTTTAAAAAGGGGAAAATATATCGTAATATACAAGGTTGGTTATAATGAATGATTCTTGTTAATTTCATGAATAATAATTAACTTGTAAAGTTCATCCTCAAATATAAAACTATTTATTTTAGTTCATTAAGTTCTTTTGAGAATTTATTTGATTTGAAGTAAATAAAACAAATAAATTTCTTTTATATAAAATTTATTTTCATTTGACGAATATTTTTATTTATAAATAAATTTCATTTGTGTTGGTCTGTTCAAACGAATGACCGTACTGATCCTATGTCAGGTCACTACAACTATTTCTAACGTTTGAGCAAACTTGAGAATTATTCTCAATTTTCAATTGTATTATTTTCAATAACATTTTTTTTACTTTGACTTTCCATTTGAATTTTTATTTTGTTCGTTAAATAAAGTTTATGTGTTTTCAATTTTACATGTGTTTAATTGATGTTAATACAAGCATCCAGCGTTCTTTTCTTTTGAATTCAGAGTTTAGTAGCAGTTGTCCAGCTTGCAGGAGTTTTAGTGCTTACGATATAAGTTTTTCTTCCTTTCCAGGCATAAAAGTAAATAAGAGTCTCGTAATTCAAATAATTTATGCTTTACTGAGCAAACCTGAGCTAGCTGAGAGGAATAAAGAAAAATATCTGTGGTGTATTCTCATTTCAATCCACCGTATATAATTTATGTTTATATTTGGAACGGTGGACATATTGTATTTTATTTTATCTTCAAAGATCACCGCAATATGTACCTTTTTTTTCTTGGAATTCTGAGGATGTAATTTGTGGCAAGCGAAATTTACATAATTTTCATGTAATATCAATACTTGGGAAGAGTGTTTTCCAGTATTATTGATTTTTAGAGCAGTGATAAACCTAGGCTAAATATTGAAACATTATCAGCTGTCTAGCAGTAAAAGTAAATCTGAATTATACATGCGAAGAATTTTCTAATGTTTTACAGAAAAAAATACTAAATAATAGCATCATATTAGCTTTGCTGTCCAGATTATTATGAAACCAATAATACGTTTGGAAAATATTAATTGAAAATATGTTTATAAAAAATAAAAACTGCATATATTGTAAAAAGTAAAGTTATATCAACAAACTTCTTATCTAATAAAGTATTTAAACATTTTTATGTACGATATATAAAATATAAAACTTCCACCACATATTGATTTCTTGATGTACTGCTTTCCAATTTCAAAAATCTGGTTAATATCTAGGGTATCCAGAAACAGACAGACGGATAAACAGGAAATATGAATTATGGGAAAAATTTGCAGAAAGCTGACACTTGGCGAAGGTGTTCGCGAATACACACTGTTCAAGAAACCGATGTCTCAAATTGAAGAAAGCGTGCTCGAGCCGTCAACTTTTTCAAAAGAGTAGAGTTCCAAGTAAAGAACAGTTGAATCAGCCTGTTTTAGCTACTGAGAAAAATGATAGTGTTATCTGTGAGTTGCCAGACTTTATAAAAACCACTTTCCTTAAATGCTCTCACTGCCGAAAATGCATTTATGGGTTGGGGGTTATTTTAGCTTCTGTGAAGTTTCGCAATTTTTATTGTAAATTATTTTCTTTTAAACAAGCTTTTGTTATTACATGAAATATAGTTCCGTAATAATATATGTAAAATTATTATATTTAATTTTTTTATGAAATTAGTTTACACGCTCATTGAATCGAATAATATTTTAAAGACTTTTAGTATATATTTTGAACATACCTTGTATATATGGCTTTCTAAACGATTAGACTTCATATTTATACCGTATATACTTGATTTTTCAATTTTTAAATACATCGTTTTTAAAAATGTAAAAAATGCCAAAAAATCATACCCCGAAATCTATTGACCATCAATCCTCAAAAGATATCTTCAGTGTTTGCTGTTTCAAATATGCTAAAGAAGTGTGCTTTTCATAAGTTTTTCTTTTTAGTAATATATTTACATCGAAGAATAAATCAACACTTGTTTTACTTTAAGCACATATTAATTAAACACTTTGATTAATAAATTTTCTTAATTTTAAACACACGTTTCTCAAAAATATCATTAACCTCAAAATCTTAACATTGATTTGTTTACATTTTAACTTATAACCTTAAATTATTTTATGATCTCCAGAAGGTTGTGCACTTCTTGAAAGATGAAATTAAAAGAGAGTTTGTTACAAAAATGGACATTACTTTTATATATTTTTGTCGAATCAAATGCCTGTTGGTACATTTTTAAATATTCTTAAACCTATTTTTATTTTTAAATTTTAATTAATACTTAAACTAATTAGATAAACTTATAGGAAATTAAATTGCGAATTCAATGATATATAATAGTTGTATGAACAGCCAAAATTAACCTTGCAACTGAATGCCGATGTCATCCCTATCTCCTTAAAACTTTTATTAACTTAATTATCCAAAAATACTTTTTCACGCCTTCCATCTTCACAAATTTAAACAATATGATCTTAATACTCGTACCTAATGTATAAGACATAATACATTTAGTCAAGTCAAAAGACACCGATGTCCTGGTGCTCGTGTTCAGTAAATTACAGTTCCTTCATAATGTGCTCGTTACGTTTGGTACATAAAATGGTTTTCTCGTTTTCAAATGTCATTCCAGCTAATACAATTGTTACATCATGAGGAATGGAACTATGATCCTCCAAATTTTTAACTGATTGGAAATATTTTAATCGCTTATAGAAGGCATCTAAGTCTAAAAATAACAAAGTTACCTCGATAGGACATTTTGCTCTGCAGATCTTAAAGATTTCGTGTTTCAGGAAAGTAATTAGTTTTTAATTATTAAGGCCACCAAGAGAGACTTTTTATCGTATTTAGTCAAAGAACTGCGCACAAATTGAATGGAAAGTGGGTCCCGATCAAATTATCTGAAAATTGAGTATGTTTAAGTTCTCGACTTTCCGAACCAAAGTTCTCATACACACAAATGGATCCTATGATTAGGAACCAAGATACAGAGGGCTGAAGGCTGATAGTTTGGCTATATTACTGATATATCCCTAATGTAGTTTCCAGATCATGATCTCGGGAAATCAGTAATCTGAAAGAAATCTATCAAAAAATAAGTTGTAAATAGGTGTTGAGAGGTAATATATTGGTCATTACCATGAACCATACAAGGTCAAGTTGATTTTTTACAGGTAAATCAATGTTTTCTAATATCGCCCTAAATAGAGCAGTTCATGGGTCCGAACTACTTCAGATATAAAATCACTTCCCAAGATCACCCAAAGGTCATGCCTGTTTACTTGCCCTTGGACCCCCCTATTTAAGGCCACATTAAAAAACACTAATTTACCTGTAAAAAATCAACTTGACCTTGAATTGACCTTGTAGGTTCATGGTAATGACCAATATATTACCTCTCAACACCTATTTACAAGTTATTTCTTGATAGATTTCTTTCCGATTACTGATTTCCCGAGTCCATGATCTGAAAACTAAGTTAGGAATATATCAGTAATATAGTAATATAGCCCAACTATCAACTTCAGCCCTCTGTATCTTGGATCCTAATCATAGGATCAATTTGCGTGTATAGAACTTTTGTTCAGAAAGTCGAGAAGTATAACATACTCAATTTTCAGGCAATTTGACGGGGACCCACTTTCCATTCAATTTGTTCGGGGTTCTTTACTTTTTGAATTTGCTATTAATAAAATGATATGCCAACATTAATATTAATTAATTATTAATGGGTATTATGGAATAATTATTATAGAAATCGCATCATTGCCGATGTATCATGCGTTAAGTCGTATACGCGGGTGGGTTGTCGCGATTCGCCGCCATCTTGGATGTCAAGTTTCTGGTGTTTTTATACCCCTTTCAAAATACAAGTGATTTTGCTGCAGAATCAGTATAGCCTATCTACTAGAAAGATTTTTTTGCAGACGATACGTCTCAACTCAGCAGAAAATCTCCTGTTTTCCATCTCTTTAGGAGACAAACTATTTTGATATTTGCAGGACATCCAGGAGTTTAGCAAAAGAATAAAAAACTGCAACCACATTCAATTAATAAGCATAGATGGTAAATTCATAAAATTTTGTTCTCAAACATATTATACCTATAAGATATACAAATAATATTAAGTATTTAGTTAAGTAAACAAGTGAGGGTACTAATATCAAAGGAGGCAATTTTCAAGTTTCGTATTTAGAGATTGCCGCTTTTGAATATACCGCCTCTATGGAGATTGGCGTTTTTTTAATAGCCAACTTTAAATGAACCTTTACATGGTTTATTCTCAATTTTAATACCAACTCATAATCTGGTTCAATAGAGCTTGATAACACGAACAATTTGAGGTATAAAAATTGTAGAGTGTCACCATTGATATTAGTACGATTGAGGACAAATTCATTTCAACTTTGTACTGTCAATATCATCCAATGGTTTAGTTAATGGTTAATAAGATTAAACTTCTTTTAACTCGATTAAGAAGTTCGTTTTTGACCATAGGTACACCTATGCAGTTTGTTTTTCTGTATAAATGCCAAAAGGCTGGAATAGTCAAAATTGAGCCACCACTAAGCACTGCGTTGACTACCGAATGGCGTATACTGCAGCTACTGTTGCGCTCAATACCCATCACTCAGCAGTCAGTACTTCAAGAATTGTTTTGCAACCTCCATACTAAAAGGGTACCCAAAGATCCCCACGAATACTTAGATTCTACTATCTAGTTCAGCCCCCAGTGATCCCAAACCTGTGTTAACTTCGAGGCTTCTTAACTTCGAGACAAGGAGAATGGATATTGTAGGAGAGCGATTTTCAAAGTTTCAGAGAGATTGTACGGAAAGTATTTAGTCTAAAACCTGTGATAACTTTGTGGTAAATAAGGCAGCTGAACACATCGAGGTAGTCCATTTAAAGGTAGATGGATACGATCCAGTGGCGGATTTAACACTTAAGGGGCCTGAAGCGTTACAAATTTTTGGGGCCCCATAGTATAAATCAATTACTACAATTTATATACCTTTTATTATTTTATTAAAAATTAAGTAAGTACATATAATTATTAATAGCTATACTAAATACATTTAATTACATATGTAAATATAACAATATTTTAAAATCGTACCATTTTATTTTTTTGGTATAACTGACTTCGTTAATTGACATTTTAACTACTAATAAATATTAGTATAATGTGTTACAAGTGCAGAAACGTACCAATTTCTCACATGTAAAGAAGTCGCGGCATTGAATGAAGTCGAATTCCGCAATCACACAAGTGTGAAATTGGCGTTTTTGCACGTGTTGCACAGTAAACTTACGACCACAAAAAGTAATAAAACACCAAGAGCTAGGAAAAATATTTAACCTAGAATATGATTTGAGATGTGCTGGATTGTCAAAAGTGGACAATTCTCACATTTTGTAGAAAACAGGTGTTAGTTGTAAAACTTAAGAAATGCGTATAACTCAATGTAATAATCATTTATTCATAAAATTAATACTGAAATTTGAACAATTATTTAAGTTAATAACAGTAGTTTTGTTGGCGTGTTCAAATTGTCATAGACACATTTTTTAATGTGTTTTGGATGTCGTGTTGTTCGGCCGCTGCTTCTTTGTTAATTGAAGTAAATCATTTTACAAATACATTGAATACCTAATGCTTCATTTGTATGTAATTTTAAATAATAAATTCCCAAAACATTTTTAGATTTCCATGTTATAGACCGGTTATTCTAAATTAAAGCCATTAGAAGGATATATTGTGTCTGAACGTGCATGTAGTACATACACATATTACGGCCGCGACCGAATCGACGCGCCAAGATACTAGGGCGGCCTGAAGTTTTTTCAGGATATACAGAATTAGCAAATTATAAAAGCTATATTTGTTTTTATTGTAATTTAGCAATAATAATGAATAATATTAATATATACTAACAATTATATAATAATATTAAAATTAATCAATTTTACGTTAATTCAATAACAATTTTATAATAACTTTATATAGTGGTAATAACTTTATATGCTGGTAGTCGACACAGAGCTCAGAGATAGAGATGTCGATCGGAAAGCGGAAGGTCCAGGGTTCGATTTCCAGCCGGAGTGATAACACAGGCCTGCAGTTTAATACCTTATAAAATGTGAATTGAGTTTTCCAACTGATTTTGGGCGTTTCTGATTGCAAATCTGTTTTCGGTTTTTCTCTATCACTTACGGTTTTTGAACAAAATAGTAAAATAGTCGAAAAAGTAGAGATATTTATATGTATTTAGGGTAAAAAGCCATTGTGAAAAAGGCAAAAAAGATTATAAAAATCATAGAAAAAATAGAAAATAACATTCATTTATCTGTTTGGAAAGCCTTTCCTGTTTGCTGGAAAAGTTTCTTCTCGTTGTTTTTCGTCTATATTCAGCTTTTATGCGATACAAAAAAATGTTCCTGGAGCAAGCAGATTTTTCAGCTTAAATGGATCCTAAGCTCTCGAAAAGACCTTTTAGAAGTGTTATATTTATAACATTTAGTCATTTAGTCCGTCTTGAGAAAATAGCTGCGGCTTAGAGTTTTTTTAAAATGATGATTTAAACATGGCAATTTCTGCATCTATTGAAGATTCGGTATCAACACTAGACTGCAATGGTTTATGTGGAACTGATACAGGTATATAAGCATCATGTGGAACTGGTTTTATTGCCGACTGAAGATTGAGATAGTTAATATATTTAAGACTTCTTGTGTTATTACTTTTAATATCACAAAGCAAAAATACCAGTCGTCGGTGGGTAGACTTCTTGGTTCTCTCCAGACCACTGGTATACCAAAAGGCATACTTTTCTTGTTCGTTCAAACCAATGCCCTAAGTGTGCTTGCTCTAAGTTTATCAGTATTTCTGTTCTGAAAGTTTCGAAAATGAAAGAAATATTTAATTTGATTTGAGCAACAAGAAATATCACAATATTGGTTTACAAAAAAAATGTACGTGATGGAAGCAAAAATGGGTTTGTTTTAGTTAAATATACGTCCTAACTAAGCTAAAAAATCAAAATAGTTTAATCGCAAATTTCTCGCAAGCCTGTATAATTTTTTCTATATGGATTTGCATTCAAAATATAATTTAATCTAACACATTAATTAAACGAAATAAATTAACCTTTATTTAAAAGTTATAACTTTATACATTTCAAATAATCGGAAATATTGCATGTGCTGACATCTATAGCATTTTTAATAGACTCACTGAAAATGCTAAATTATTTCCCACGGCCATTTCCGTACAGTTTAGAGATTGTGAGTAATGAGTCATTTTTATGGTTAATAGACTGTGTGAAATGTGTTATTTTCTATAGTTGTCGTAGATAATTACATTTGTTTTCAAAACGTAAATTTTGCGTAATGTCATTTTCAATAAACATTATTGATACATTTTTTAAATGACTTTGTATAAGATTTCTTCATAAATAATCTTTACACGTTTAAGAACGGAGAAAGATCGTTCTCCAGTTACATTACATATCGTCATATTGGTAACATTAAAAATGTTTTTTAAAATTGTTTCAACATTGGGAAATGTCGAACAAACGCGCAGATTTTGCTAGAAGGCATTGAACGAATGCATTTAGAGCGACAGAGATGATACATTTCTTGCAGGTCTGCTGCTAAACAGTATATGTGACCCTGTCCGAAAAAAAGACCCTTATGGCGAAATTTCTTGATTTTGAGATTTTAACTGTTTTGGGCCTTGTAAACTTCCATTTTTTAAAGAAAATTGCTTACAAATCTGTATCTTTAGAATTGATGGCTATATAAAGAAATAAATAAAACACTTTACTTATTTATTACATATATAGTACTATCAAACTGCGTTTATTTCGTCGCAAGGGTCCTTCTTCGGGCAGGGTCACATATTCTGTTACAAAACTTTACCTATCGCTCTGAATGCCTGTCTTTTCGCACGAAGCTCTATTGCGTCGACCGTATACATTTTTTTAGCCGCATATACAACATAACTATGAACTGTTTCATGTTTCACTCTTCGCGATAAAGTGAGTTCCCATGCCAGTGGCGTGCGGTGAGAATTTAGGCTAGGGAAGCAACCACGATTTTAATTATAATACACCTAGGTACAGGCGCGGATTAACGGGGAGGGAATAATCCCCCCCCCCAATTTAGAAATAAGTTTACATAGAATAGAAACAAATAATGTTTGTTTAATTATTATTTATTAAAACAATTATTTTTCCAATGATTCCCCCCTCAAAATACTTCTCTGGATCCGCCCCAGCTAGGTACAATAAAAAACAGTGTTATAATTATTAAGCTTAAAAGTTTTTCAAAGAAGCTCTTTTACACTTTATACTTATGAAATTTGTTGACTATCATTCTTTATTTAAAAAAAACTACTGCTACGTATCAATTTTCCGGTCTTTCTTAGCAAAATACCGGTACAGTTTTTAATCTTTGTTGTTAAATTTGAAAATCTGGTTTTGATCTGCCTTTCTTAATAATTTGTAATTTCTCTCCAAAACTGTATGCGAAAAATTACTTATTAATAATTTACAAACTGAACAAAAAATCGTCCCGATTCGGCTATATCGAAGGTACTCGAACCTTTCACCGAAGCAGTTGAATTTGCAGTCGTGACGATAATGCAATTTTAAATTTGCATACAGGCAAACTAAATTGAATTATTTGTCTTTAAAAAATCCAACTTATAAATTAAAATAATAAAATGCGACAAGATACAGTCTCATTCGCAGATTTACATTACTTAAGTAACACTAAATCGAACAAATAACCAAATTATAATAAATAAACATTTGGGAACGAAGCACAATAAAAATTACGACCAAACAATGTTAACCAGCCAAACAGCATCCGTCTATTATAACACCCCGCGTTCGCTGATTCACGCCAAGGTTAAGAGAAGAGCATTTGTAATCAGTGCTTATATTAAGTGTATGTATCACATTTGAATCGGTATTACCTTTACGTGCAAGTTTAATGAGCCTAATTTAAAATAGTACTCTAAATAATTATACTTTTTTCTGTACAGAGTTGATATTGAGCTTTAATTTGATAAATATTTCAATTTAAATAAACGATAACCATAATTTTGCAAAAGTATTTTTGTTAGCATTGTTATTATTTTTAATAAATTCTCAAGGCAAGCATTGCTTCCATTGCTTCCATGGACCGCACGCCACTGTCCCATGCCAATAATTCTTATTTGTCGGGTGTGCACTGCGGTCCTGGGAAGGGCTCTTCTGCGGGGCCCCCTGACTGGCGGGGCCTGAATGGCGTAAATCCGCCACTGATACGATCTATTATACTTACAGCCAAGTTAAATTCGAAAATGACCGACACCTCCCTTGTTACACTACAAACAGTTTCTTCCCACGGGCAGCGAAGCCGTGAAGATTCGCGCCAAACTCTCAGTACGAAACTTGAAGAATACAATGTAAACTTTCAGTTGGTACTGGTCTTAAATAATAATTTTAACGGAAACCAACCTAATTTTTCATATTTTGAGGGCATTTTATTAAAAGTCACTAATTAGAATATTTTGCTACTGTTACTCGTTAAAAAGCTTTTCCAATGAAATTCTTTTTTCAGAAATCTATTTAACACCCTCTGTCTTGAAAGAAGGTAGCTACTAGATCTGTATTCATAATGAGAATTGTTTTAAATTTGAACATACATTATTAGTCTTCTTGTAAGCAAAATGTGACAAAATCAATGGGAATTGAGAGACGCGATCTTGAACCCTTGAAATGTTAGCACACGTGGATAAACATTGACGCAAATTCCACGTGCCCTACGTGGGTAGAGTAACTAGGGATTTTAAAATAAATAATATTATTGTAAACAAAACAGTTGTGTCAAGATGAAATTCCGTATCTAACGAAAATAATTATAATTATTTTTAATCTTGAAACAGGAATACTATTATATCAAATTCGCAAACTAGAAATTGTTTTTTAATACAATTATGAAAGCGTGATGATGAGAGGAAAAGTACGTTTTACTATCACTTTGAAGGCGCTAAGTGAATTCTGAACCATTCCATTAAAGCTGTTTAATTCGATTCTGAAAGTGTTCCGATTTTCTTTTTTTTTTATTGTTAATGATAGTCAAGGTAGCTGACACGGAAAGCTAATAAATTTTGCAACTTCATAAAATACAAAAGTAGTACCTACTAGTACAGAGAGAACTACGAAAATCTATTATCATTTATTATTTTTCCTTTTTTGCGTAATAGTTTGCTCAGGCAAGAAAAATAGACCATGGATGATGTTAGTGTAATGTGTGTGTATGTACTTGTTACAACCTTATTTAGGTACTTATTTGCTAGTAAATAAAAAGTTAATTAATATTTTACTGTATCCACGTACTTGAAAAGCATTACATACAATTTACAGTTGGCGGGCGTCTTATCGCTTACGTAGTAAAATTTTTGAGAAATGGTATCATTAGGGTACAAAGTCACTATAACATGTACTAAAAATGTTAATCTGATTTTTGTTTATTCAACAACATTGCAAAAGTGAAAAGAAAATGCATGCTGTGCACAAAACTGCATCTAATTAGAACCTTTGGAATAGGATTTGTAATAGATGCATATACAGCATGTCTCAAAAATAACGGACAATACGTGAATATGAGATAGTTGATGATGTGTAGAGAAAGTTTTTCCCATAACTTTTTTTTCTAAAATATTTACTTTCAGAGTTATTACAGGTTCAAGTTTTGAGTCCGGTCCTGCACGGTCTGCTCCACAATCTCCTGGTGTCGCATAATGCAGAGGACTGTAGTTTGTTGAACTTTACAGCATTTGTCAATACAGCACAATTTTGTCAATGCCGCAAAATACCCGAATGAATTGAACTTGAAGAAACTCGTAAATAAGACACGTTCCGTTTCGCTCATGATGCAGTTTGTTTATTTTAAAATAAACTCAAGGTCTAATAACAGCTTAAAACATCTCATTTTTAAAGAGAGCATCTGATATCATATTTCAATAAGTTAAAGGGAATTCTTTATGTGTGGCGGCGTTGAACGTAATTTAAAAAACATAAAAAGTGTTGGGCTTTAATAAGAAAATTACATTACTAGTTCTTCTAATCTGCGATGCTAATACATTTTACTAGAATCTGAAGCATTAATATTTAAAACTAATAGTAAACCTTTTCATTAAAACTGAAATAAAATTTTACAAAAATGATCTTGGGCTCGAAATTTCTCAATGAACGTAAGTCAATAATCAAAAACTCTCTTTGTTATAAACATCCCCTTTCGCAGACTTTCCTTATTTATAGCAATTCTTTCTTTCGTATTCTGTGCTTGTAAATAAAATTTTAGACTAAACATTCCGCAACAATACACATAGTGAAATTTGATCTATGTAAAATAAACAAAACGCAATTTAAAAAAAGGATACAAAACATAAATATATTTTTACGTTCTGTAATAACATTCGAAAATAAACAGAAGATAAATTAACCTTTTAAAAAGAACATTTTCATAATTAGGGCGCCGCCAGGTTGAATTTGCGGCACGATTGTGGTTTACTCAAAAAACTACAAGGGTCGCAATTTATTAAATAAGAGCAATTTTTACCATTAATCTATTTTATTTAAAACGGAAAACACCTTCAAATAAACTCTTGATAATAAAAATTATTAGTTTGATGAACTATCATCAAACGTTTGGGACTTTTTTGCAACTATGCATTTTATAACAAAACGCTTATTACGGTGATATGTCATGGTGTTTATAAAGACGTAACCTTGACCAATATACGTGTTTTTAAATCGACTTCTCCGAATTTTTGCTTAACTCTACACATATCGCTTTACAATGTTTTGACTATCCCAATGCTGGATGACTTATTATTTATTATCAAATTGATGCAAAATATAACAGGACCGTATTAGCAAAAAGTATTGCAAACAATTTTTAACAAATTTACAAAAAAAATTTTTTGAAGGTAGAGTTTTTTTTTCTTTAGTTTTAGATTCTACCTCGGACGCTTTTTAACCCTCTGCGTTATTGTTCGTTATTGTCGAGAAATTGCTGATGCAATGCTACCAGTACTCACTGGTGGGAGCGAGGTTACTGTCCATTCTCTACTAGCTATCCAGGCTAGCGTTTCGGCGACGGAGTTTCGGCGCTAAGTTATTTTGGCGCCAGAACGTTTCGGCGCGGGGTCGTTTCGGCGACTGTCTTTTCGGGGCCAACAGTCATAATATCAGTGTTAACACTGTTAGCAGTGACATATTATTAGATGTATCAGATAACCAATAATGTTTTCATTTTTCAGTTGATTTGAACTGGCAAAATAATGTTTTTAATACTATAGTGGTATAATTTGGACACTTTACGTCAAAGATTTTATTAACATTTACATACTATATGTATTGTGAATACATATAACAATTTTTTATATCAAAAATTCATAGTTTGAGATATTTATAATTCTCGAAATATGACCTAGTTATCAAAATTTACGTCCCCTATCGGAAAAAAAATAAAACTAGTAGCCAAGCGGTTTTAAATATTTTTTCTTGACACTTCACACAAAAGATTGATTTATTATTGTCTGTAAGAATTCAATTTCTATTCTAGAAAAGCATATATTTTTGATTAGGACAAAAATATCTTATCCGAAACACAACCATACATAAGCCATTCCCCTTTTACCGCATTTGCAGTGTCGGTTCACAGTCCACACAAATTCTTATACAGGAGTGCAACGGAGCTAATGGAGCTATTGTAACAAGAACATTAAGCTCCTCCAAACTTTATCACTCTAATACATACTCATCACCTAAAAAAATAAATAAAAGAGTTTAATTTTAAGAATTACAGAAAAATCATATTTCTTCTGTAGGCGTCCAATAAGAATTTTACACCATCATCAAATTACATACGTCCAGCTTTGAACTACTCCCCAACGTAGTTGGGGCCCACTGTCCGATCGAGACCAACCTCAACATGACAGAACTTGATTTTATATGGTTTTGCCACCCCGATCTCCCAGTTTATAAACCAGGTGTGCCCCTGTCAGTGCTTCGTTTATAAGTCACCACGTTCTAGACTCCCGGTATGTACCTCTTAGGGTGAAGTTGTCTTGAACGTGAGAGGCTATGTTTTCACTTCAACATCCCTTAAGCGTAATGGCTCTAGAGCGTCTTCAGGTCACAGGACTCGGACTGTAGTCAAGTCATAGGGTGACCCGAATAGCTTCCAGAAGAAATCTTGTCCTAGGTAAGAATAGAATCCATTCACTCCGGTCCTCATGTTAGTAGAGCTCCTCCTCTACAACTTTTATGAGTATTTGTCGAGAAGTACTTTCGTATAACTCTACCACACATCTTTTTCTGGCCTGAGTAATAAGTTGTGCAGAAACCTGGGATTGGATATGCCGGTGTCAGTTCTATGGATAGGCGCAGTGTGGTCTGCTCCGCCTAGACTGTACTACTGGAATGATTAACTATAAAACTATTAGCTAGCGTGTGACGACAAAAAAGCGTTGTTATCATGACTGGCGGACGTATTGAATACAGTTCGCCGGGCGTAATGTTGTAGTCATGATAACTGAACAGTTTTGATCCAGTTGTGCGTAAAGAAATATATATTTATACGGAAGGAGCTAGAGCCTAAGAATCATGGAAGTCTATAAATTAGCTTAGGCAAAATGAAAGAAACACGTGTAGCATTTTCATTTTTTTACTGACCTACCTTTACATTTGGTTGCTATGGTATCTTCACCTGGTTAGTTCCCAAGGAGATTTGTTTTTTCGAAAAAAAACAAACAAAAGATAAAATCAGAAATTTTTCTCAAAAAACGCTTTCCTTTATATCCGTCCATTAAAAGGAAAATAGTTTAAAAAAATCCCAAACACTGTTAAGGTAAGAATAAATTCATATTCTTGTTTCCTTTCAATTAAGAGAAATACGTATTAATTTTTTAGTACAAGCGACATAAGATCGCCGGAGTGTTTTTGACACATAGAAGTGCCGGTCAAAAAGAAACAAAAACCCTTTTTATAGAAAAGGTATGTTTTTCGTTTTTTAAAAAGTATTTTCGTTGATCTGATGACACCATTATTTTAGGGTTTTATCGGATCATCATAAGAAAAGAAAAGTTAGCGTTTATCCTTTTTGGGCCTACCACCTACCGTGACCAACATTTCAAAGATTGGAGAGTAAGGATTGAAAGGTCCCTGCATCAACGTAAGAAGCGAGTCTTCGTATCCACCAGATTAAGATTATCTCTTGTGACATTCGTGGATAACGGTTTGTTTCCCAAAACAAAACAAAATAAATCTAGTAGACGGCTGCCAAGCCATTCCGAAAATAAATAAAAATTTTAAAAACCTGAGATATTTCATATTAGAAATAACAAAAACTAAAATATATTTATCTTTCCCTATTTTAAAGAAACCAAATTGTATATACATATGTCCACCTCTTGTAAGCTTTGAGGTTCATAAACTCGAAGGTATCATTTTCTATTTTTGTTAATTGACATCTGTCACCATATGTAGTATATTGGTAATTCAAAGTAAATAATTTTACAATCATGATTGAAATTGTCTAACTTGTCTATTTATTTTATGGAGTATTATCTAGCTGTCGTGAGTCCACGACCCAAAAACTCACTGACGAAAAGCTGCCGTCTGCAATTGGAATATCTTTGCTTATAGTTAAGTCTATAGAGGGAAGTCTCTCTCAGCATGGTATGTTATATACGGTGCATAAACAAACAATAGCCGAAAAAAATAGAATAGTATACAGCACTGATCGAAGAAGACAGGCAGGCATTCCTAGAAGCTGACAACTTGAAGAAGGGAGCAGATAGGGATAAGCAAATAAATCTCATAACAGCAGAGAAAGTGAAAAAGGCAATAACGCGTTTTAAAATTGCTGGATCTGGAAACATCCCAATAGAACTCCTGAAATACGCATGCGAACAGTTGCTTGAAAAGCTACAGACTACTAATAAATGTTTAAAAAGTGAATCATTATCGGTAACTGGAAAAAAGAATATGTATCAAACATGCACAAAAACGGATAAAAATAACTGCAAGAACTCTAAGAGGCATTACGGTGTAGAACTCAATTGAACGGGTACATATGGGAAACCTCGCTACGCTCTGCCAAAATATATACAACATAGGTTTGTGAAAAATCTACAGTATAGCATAGTCGTACACCATGTCAAGCAAAGATATGATTGACTCGGACAAAACGGGCTAAGATAACTAAAGGATTTCGGTAAGAATATAAGTCTGTATTCATTGTACTTTACAGTAAATCAATTCAAACATAGGCTGAATCACGATACACCCACAACGGTATGACAACGCGCAGCTCGATAGTCTATCCTTCTCTGGTTTGTGACGTCAGTGCGAAGCAAACCAGGCTTGTTTGCTGATGATGCAATGATGTTTATGCACAGATGCATTATAATTAGACTATTATTGATAGATCTATCTAAACATAACTGTCTCTTTATGCCCCAAGGGCCTCTTTATGATCCGACGGGCAATAATGAAACGTCAATTAAATGTCAGAGCTGTATTTGTAGAACTTGATTGGTTCTTAATATAATTTGTAAACTTATCACCAATGAAAATAAGCTGAAATTAAGTATTTTAGATAGTAACTATAGTAACGTACTTCGTATATATGCACATAAGTATACGTACAGCGGCTTGATGTAACCTACGTACTCATTTAATTATATTTTTTACACAATAATAGATTTGAGATAAAAACAATCTGTGCATAAAATAGTGTATGCATTTCGGGCATAACTTGCTTTTATGGCCCTACAGCCTTTTCCTAGCCCTCGGCTGACGCCTCGGGCTAGAAATAACGCTTCTGACCATAAAAGCTTCTTTATGCCCTTAATACATAAATAACTATTATGTATTAAGGGCATAAAGAAGCTTTTATGGCCAGAAGCGTTATTTCTAGCCCGAGGCGTCAGCCGAGGGCTAGGAAAAGGCTGTAGGGCCATAAAAGCAAGTTATGCCCGAAATGCATACACTATTTTATGCACAGATTGTTTTTATCTCAAATCTATTATTGTGTAAAAAATATAATTAAATGAGTACGTAGGTTACATCAAGCCGCTGTACGTATACTTATGTGCATATATACGAAGTACGTTACTATAGTTACTATCTAAAATACTTAATTTCAGCATATTTTCATTGGTGATAAGTTTACAAATTATATTAAGAACCAATCAAGTTCTACAAATACAGCTCTGACATTTAATTGACGTTTCATTATTGCCCGTCGGATCATAAAGAGGCCCTTGGGGCATAAAGAGACAGTTATGTTTAGATAGATCTATCAATAATAGTCTAATTATAATGCATCTGTGCATAAATAACTATTTTATCATTTATAATGACAATGGTTAGTAAAGTATGACGTTTGATAATCGTTCTAATATTAGCCACTTAATATTAAAGGCATAATTAATAAATTATAGTATGAGGGAATGTTATTATTTATAATTATGCCCGTATTGCCCGTGGTGCATATAACGATTTATTTTATTTTGAATCAGAAATATTCCAAATTTTAACAATTTACTAATCATGTACCGCCGATATGGATTGTTATGCTTTCTATAAAATATATATAATAGTAAAATTTGTTAGGGAGGTACTTAGAAAAATAATATATAGGTAGATACTAAATAATCGAAAGTTACCATATCACTAAATTTAAAATTGTTTATTTTTATTAATTACAAAGCCAATGTTACTTAATGAGAAATTAAAACCTGTAGGCAACATTAAAATGTATCATAGTGATAAAAATTTGATTAATAATTGAAGTATCCTCTCCGCCATGTTATTTTATAATTTTTCTAAAAATTCTTACCATTTTTTAGATTTATTTTATCATTTCTTCGACAAGCAATTTCCCAACGCTTTGAAAGTTCTTCGTTCTTTGGGAATCGAAAGTATTTTATACCAGTTCCTTTTGTATTCCTGTTATAATTGCAACACTCAGTAACAGCACAACCAGGCATACTGTTCGATATATACCTGTGTAAGAATTTCACCTTGTTATCTTCGATATTTCACAAGTTTACACTCACCAAAACAAAAGGAATTTCAAAATTAATTATTTAAAACCGCTTTTCCAGGAAACATACATCCACCGTACTGTGTAGCTGGAAGAGATCAAATGGGAGGAAAGAGTCCTTGGAAAGTTGCATCGCAGCGACGTCACATGCGCGCGGAGAACGAGTTTTGGTCGTGAAGCTGGCATACCGTTGTGGGTGTATCGTGGGCTGAATTAACTTTCTGAGTATGGACTCAGAAAATTAAGAAATGGCTATATTGAATGGAGACTGTAGATTAACACAGCCAAGACACAAAAAAACCTCGAGTTGAAGATGGCTATACGTCAAAACAATGTCACCAAATACAGTTACTTGAGAACACTATTCGTAACCTGGGGATGCCGTGACGACGGAGTAAAACTAGCAACAACTACATCCTGTAAATAGTGTAGAAAACAACAAAGTCTAAGAAAACTTTACCATTCTATAATACAAAGCATGCAGGTGCGAGGCATAAAAAACAGAAAAAGTATGGAAAACAAACTAATCGCCACAGAAATGAACTTCTGAAAGCAGTGTTTTACGTTAACAGAACTAAATCAGATCTAAGATGAAGAAATTGAGCAGAAAATGGAAGTAAAATGCTGGGATCTATTGAAACGATAAGACTGAGTTGCAATGGTTACGTAAACAAACTGAAAGGTAGCCGAAAATAATGGAATGCCTGAACACAAAGAATAAGAGCAATGGCGCGATTGTCCTGATTAAATGGTATACAATGATGGTAAGACCACTGAAAAAAGGAGCTCGGAGAGACTGCACTAATGGAAGAAGGGATACGAGAGAAGCCTTAAATGTAGTAGTAATTTACTTCTCTTTTATGCTATCATCATAACAACTGACCAAATGACTACATAATCATACATTCTTACCACATTGTACACAAAGACTACTTTCAGTGTCTGTTCCAGTCAGTAATTTATGTTTAGACCACAAATCTTATTAACTTAGTTGTCATAATTAATCATATTTTACTGTAAAAGTAAGAGAGGATTTCTTAGATGTTGATTTCTCATTTTTAATTAATAATGCATAATATTGCAAAATATATTTATTGACGCCTTAGACGCGTTATTTAATAAACAACCCCGACTTACCCATCCACCCCCAAACTTTACCCTTAACCAACTAATTTAGCCTCCCCCCCGGACTTACTTCCTCTTTTTTTAACTCGTTTTAATGGTGTATTGTTCGATCCATCTCTTTCATAATGAATTCAACCATAAATTGTGTCAAAAAAAGTGTTTGGAAGGGCGTGCAGTGGAAAGTCATTTAGTCATTTGTCAAGTGGGAAGGGATCGGACACCTTCATACACCCAATAGTTTGCAACGGATTTCAGGGGAAACGGATTTCTTCGGACACTCCTTCCTCAAGATGTCTCATCTATCCTGCCACCAATTTCTAGCCACATGAGAGTACTAATACCAAAAGTCTCCAAATTTCGTATTTTGAGATTGCCGCTTTTGAATATACCGCCTCTATGGAGATTGGGGTTTTTTATTCTAATAGTCAACTTCAAATGGACCTGTATAGATATTTCATTTTACCTAAAATTGGAGATTGTCGCCTTTGATATTGGTACCCTCAAATATCTGCTCTATTACACGTGGGATCGAACAGATATCGAAACTTTCCTCTCCACGAACTTTCCTATCGCCTTACAAATTTTTAGTCAAATCTAATACATCCTCATAGTGTCTAGTAGTTAAAACTTAAAGTAGTTTGGGAGGGATTCAATAATTAACAGCAAACAAACTTCTACCCTTGGTTTACGTACCTTGGACTACCCCCAATATACCGATTTTCAGCCAAATTTAATGAATTTCCGATTTTGCTAACCCAATCTGGCATTTTTCGTTTCTTTTTACTGAATGTGAGATATTACTGGCAATATGCAAAATCTTTTAAATCATTAATCAGTACATTTCAGAAAAACCTAAATATGAGCAAATGAACCTGGGTAATACACACTTTAGTAATGACATATAAAATGTAGGCGACGCGCAGCTTGAACTGTAGCAGCCAGAACATAGCTGTGCCTTAGAGGTTGAATCGTTTTTCGTGCACTAAGTATAATAGATTAATGTGGACTATAATCCTTTTGATACCAGTATTGTCATGGGTCTAAAACGTCTCTCGACATTTTTTATACTGATACTTTACTTACATTTTAGATTAACAACTATGCTTTCTTTTAAAGGACCAATCTTATGGTCTCTAGAGTTCGTAAATGACAAGAAGACCTTTTGAATTGAATCTTTAAGAAAATCATGTTTTTGTCATACAGAGAAGCAACATAAGAGCAATAACTTCCTTTCAATTGGACCTCTAAAGGTGAAAATCACATTTGTAAAGTATTCTATCATGTAGAATCTTAAGAAATCCAAACCTAGAATAGTTATGGCTCGTTCGAGCCAATTAATTAACATTCTAGTTCGTCTAATTGTAAACAATTTGTTTGTTTTTTCTGCACTTTGTTGAATTCTAGGTTGTTACAAAACTTTTGCATATAGTGCTTATGTAACATACGTAATGCTTATGTAACGTATAGTAGTACAGTAGTATATAGACACATGCAATTCATACATATACAGCTGTAAAATCTCTACTGCAAACATAGTTTTGCTACGCTGATTATTGAAGATCATCATAAGTAAACATCCTTTTTCCGTATATAAATTGGTCTAGGTTATGCATCAATGCAATGGTTGTCAGTATACAGGGTGTACCATGGACGAGGAAAGTGTGAAAGATGAGTGTATGGAATGACCATTAACCAAGAAAAACACACTATACACGTTTAAGAAAATTTTAACATTCTTGTTTAAATTTGCACGAAGCCGTTGTTTTCAAGCGATAAATGGTTACACGGCAGACTTGGTAGTTTTTGCAAATGATCTGACTATCGAGCTGGCGTTTTTCATAGATTTCATTACACTGTATTATAAAAACCGCAAGGCGTCAATGTGCTTTTACAAGTGTCTTTAGTGTGTCTTCATTACATTTCTGAGTTTGTTTCATTTGACAAATTACTGATTACTTAAAAAGATATTGTACTCGGGAATTCCCAGGATTTTAAAAAAGACAGTTAAAAATAATCGAGATGTATACAAGATGAAATTGTAGAAAACGTGAAGCTTTAAAAGTGCAAAGCTTTGCGTCCAGAAATATTTATAATTTCTCAATAAACCAGAAGTAATAAACGTTGTAGGTGCAACACCAGGTACTTTTTTTCTATATAGTAAATAGCAAAGTGGTTTTCAGGATTGAATGTATTTAAGATTTTGTTTATTTGGAAGCTTCAAACGAGTTTTAGAAATAATACACGTCCTGGCTGAATCATGATATTTAAAGAAATATCTTACTATATATAAAGTGATTATATACTAAAAATATATAAAGTGATTAGAGGATCAGTTAGTGTAATTTTAAAGAGATATTTCAGTCTTTTAGATAGCAATGTAAAATTACTACCCGGGAATAAGAAAAACTGGCGAGACTCGGACTACACTAGTCGTGGCTTCTTATCACTTATTCCCAAGTATTGGTCAATCACTAGACATTTACGAACTTTAAGAAAGGATATAAGTTTAATAGGTTATAGTTATTTTTTGCGTGTAATTACTTAAGCAATATAACGTAAATCCAATGCGTAGATTAGTCTTGGAGTTTTCCCCTTTTGAGGAAACATTTAAATCCGGAAATCCCCAGTGATGTAATCCAAAAAACAACCAATTTAAATACTCTCATACGATTTTAAGTATTGATAATGCCAGACCAGATAAAGATACAGGAAGCCTAACCATAACATTGAAGTACCAAGGGTAAGATAGCAAATATCTGGCGTAACTCAATTTTTCGTTACAAAAATGTCGTGGAATATAGCAATAGTAAAATGTTAAAACGAATTTCTTCTAAATGATGTATTAAATGGTCTATCTTATCAGACAGTAGATTGCTTGACAAATTATTACCTTGCGTAGGTAATTTTCAACGCACTCAAACATTTGAGCATGTTAAAAGCACCCGCTCTTCTAATTGATGGACAAACTTGTTGAAAAGTATACGAAAAAAATTATTACATGATCACAAGTATTAATTTAATCTATTTAAATATTTTTACCCGTGGTAGCATATATGTACATTGTACATGTTAGGGTCAATGTAGTAAACCGGCCAATGTCGTTAATGACCGACCGTTCTCAAAAATTGCATAGAAGAATGTTTTCTAAATATCTAATAAACTTACACATAATTAATTAATTGACTAACAGTTAATTAATAATTGAGCGCCCTTAATTATTAATTTTCAAGCCGCAGATGAGGTTAGGTTACTGTTAGTTTGAAGTTTTAGGTTATGAGACTGGGCGGCCATTAATCACATTGACCGTAACATATATAATTAAGAAAGTTAAGATCTATATAGGCAAATGGCTCTTTTGATGTTTGAATCTATTAATATAAAACAACGTTGGCATAAACATGATCTTCTACTGGTTAGTACCTTGAAGTGACTATATATTTAAAAACGACTCTTTTATTCTAGATTGATTTAAAGGAAAGGTTAGTTGTATTATCAATACAGGATAATACTTATGTCATTAAACAAATGGTGTAAATTTAATGAGATACTCAAGTAAATCTTTAAAGAATTCCTTTTTTATAGTAATAAATTAATTAAGATAAAAGTAGAATATCTAAAGATCGATATCAGCATTTAAATTTTTACAGAGATCCAACCATTAATTAAACATGTGGGCTTTAAAATTTGTTTTGAAAATAAAAGATTTTAATCTCAAAACGTGGATAATTTTCATGTACTATTTCAAATGTGTTTCTATAAATAGTTTACAAATACGTAGACTTTTCTAAATTAATCTAGTCCTTTGTTTTTAACTGATTGTTATTATTATCTTTTCCTGGTATATGCATCAGTTTTAACTTGCTCTTGGTTTTAGAAATATTCACGTTCCTTAACAACAAACACCTCTTACTATATAACTACTTTCTCAGCTATAAACCACAATATCAATATTACACTACTGCACTACTACTATCAATATTACATAAGCACATGCCAATATTGACAGTTTCGTAACAACCTAGAAATCAACAAACAAATCATTCACAATTAGACAAAGTAGAATGTTAATTAAACAATAGAATAGAATCATAGTAACATTCTCAATTGAATCATACCCAACTTGATTATGCTATAGTTTCCTTGGGTTTAACAAAACAAGACCTGGTAGAACATGAAATTCCTCTATTCCAAATTCAAAAAACGTATCCGTAAACTTATTCAAAAATATGAACATTTCGAGATCAATAGAATGATGCTATATTTGAACAAGCTGTCCTATGACTTTACATTTCATACACTTCTGAGATGTACATTAGATATTCAATGCAAGTCAACGGTTTATCAGAAATAAATTGCTCCAGATATATTAGGGATATTAAAAAAATGAAAAGGTACGACATAATCCAAGTTAGACATGTAAATATTTCTAATAGTAATTAGTGCTTTCTTAGTTGTAGATGATGACTATTCAACGATCGTTGCACATCTATATCTATGGCATGTTCAACCAGGTTTAAGTCTGGAGAATGAGGAGGTAGTAGTAGTAAAGTCGGTATTATTGTCTAAAGATTAATGACAGTAATGACATTCTTAAAGATACCTCAATATACTGTATGCTGTACATATGTATTATCCTCACTTACGTACAAATCAGTGCGTCCAGTTAAACATATCCCCCCTAAGTCATGAATGTATCACTTCGGTAGAAATGCACTGATTGTCAGTAGTAGTTAGTAATTTCTTTAAACATTCAGTTATTTCTAATTTTTTAAATCTCTAACTATTGCGGTGCAGTTCGTCTCAGATATATAGGAATATCTTTATACATTATTCAGAGTTACTAGTTACTACAACTAGCTGAAAATAACGCCGCTGCAGTTTCGTAGTACTCACACAGGAAGCAAAGTTAATGTGAATTTTCAATTTCCACTACTAAAACGCTATTTCAAGTTAATCTTCATAAAGTAAACTGGTTTTTATTAGCGCAACCGCTTAAATGCAGAAAACGGAGTGTAAAACGAGAATTTTCATATCCTATCCAGTTTAGAGAACTAATTAGTGCATACTATTTACAAGATGAAACACTGAAATGAAAAATGACATCTGTATAAGCTGTAAACAGCTTTATAAAAATGTTATCTATAGATATTATTCCCTGTTAGTTTTGAACTAAAACAATCAAATCGAAACAATGAATAAAAAAATTCTTTAAGAATATATAAAATCTTAGACAATTTATTTAGTTTGTGGTGAAAAACAGATACAAAAACATTTGAATTACGCACATAAGCTTGTTTCCAACGAAAAACAGATCTGAGATCATCTTTACTAATTACTAATTTGGGCGTTCTCTATTTATTTAAATAAGAATTTAAATAAGAATCATCACTCTTGTGAAGTAGTTCATAACCTTATTTTACAGATAAGTAATGAAATTCTATTATTTTATTTTTTATGAATTTACTATGTTTAAAATTCTGTTTTAGGAAATCTATTAATTATGAAAAGGCTTGCAGCTTACCGAACAAACCTTTAATTTTATTACCAATTTACTAATTTCCTAACAGAGTATGGAGTAAGTGATTTCGTATCCTTTTAAATATGCATTTGTTGACTACTTACACACTCACTTTGCTCTGCTATTTTAAACAATTTCACTACACTGAAGTTTTCTGGTTAATCTGACGCTGTTTTTTAATTTATTCCTTTCGTTTTTAGATCACCTATACCTTTATGATTACCATAAAGATAGGTTCGTACCTTAAGGTATTCACAAAGTCCCTCTATATGCTGAATTCTGGTAACCCTAGATATAAACTTTCCTCCTCAAATATATCACTGGCGTATGTCTCTTCAATAAGAAATAGAACACACTTCCAAAGGTAAATTACTTTTAGTTATAACGTACTTGCAATGATTATTAACATTTAAAATATTATTTAACACGTTTAATTTCTAATTTTTCTTTAAATGATCTTAAACAAGATTCAAAATAGATCTTTTTCCGTTATATTCATTATTTTGTTTCTCTGTCAAGAGAAACGATTATTAACTATCTTCCAAGATGAGGTCTTAACATCTTCAATTTTCTTGAAAGATAGTTAATATTTGTTCCCTTCTCCTGTTTTATTATTGCATATATAAGAGTTTCCATTTCTATGTCTATAAACACTTTTCATAACCTTAATTCGGCATATTTTGACATTTATTTCAATACATGTTTATAAATCAACACTTAATGCTTGAAGATTTAAAATGTATTGATAATTTCCACTTTACATTAAATAGATATAAATGCCCCTTTTTTTATTAAGATAATTGAAATAAAGTGACGAAACTTTTCTCTCTGAGATTCTCTTGATAGAAAAGCTGCACGAGTACTCAATTAATCCATAGTACTGTATCATACTGCGGGTCATCCGTTTACTGACTCCTTTAATTTAATGTATTTGTTGCCTGTTTTCGTTAATTAGTTCTGGAGATGTTTAATGCTAAAGTTGACACTGTTAGACGGTAGCTTTTTATATATTTACATGAATTGAAAGACAATGATGGACGGAACGGATCTTAACTCAGAACGATGAACTTGTCTTTCTATTCAGAATTTTAGACGAAACACTTGAAGTGTTTACGTCTTACATTGGGTTTATAAAATTTTAGATTTTCTTAGTTTCATATTTCAGAAATATGGAGGTTTGTGTGATGTTAGAAATTTTGGTTTTAGAATTTTTAAATTTCAGTTTTAAAGGTTTCATTCACATTTTAAAGGTTTCAGATTAAGAATTTTAGACTTTTCAAAATTCCTTCAGAAACTTCCACAATTTTCGATTCAGAATGCTAAAATTCTTGTAAGATTTAGCAATCCAAAACTTCTAACTTTCATATTTATAACATGGAAACATCTAGACTCTGAAAGTGTTACGATTCAAAAATCGAACGAATCACTAATCTACTAAAATTATAAATTTTTATGCAAAGTTTGTTTTAAAGATTCCAGAGTTGCAAATATTTGAGAATTTCGAAGCTCTACGGTTTTGGCTTCTGGTTTATTTCATGGTTGCACATTTCCTTACTACGCATATTCGAAACAGCTACCTTTTATCAATTCAAAACACCACAGTTTCCAATTGTCAGGAGTCTTAAGTTTCTTCCAAATCTTCAATAATTAAAGCTACAGCAGATTTCAGAGTTTTGGAGTTTAGAAAACTTCAAATTTCTAGTTCGGCCTTTTCGAGGTTTTATGCAAAAATTAAGTAGTACATTTGTATCAGAGATTTTTATATTATTTACCTTATGGCTTCACATCTCTAAGACCGAATCTTCTGTAGGGCCCAGAAAGTATGTTATTCTACTATTCGAATTAGTAGAAGAACAGGGTCATTAACAGGTAGTCATCAATGACAGAACGTAAAGTTAACTAATTTACGTTCTAAGACTGTATGCAACACTGAGACTGTATTGTTATTAAATCAACGGAAAGTATGCAGTGGTTGGCAGTACAACTAAATGTCAACAATAGTCGAATAAGTCGAAGAAGAAGAAGAATAAACGTACAGTCCATCAAATGAGAACTTTAGATGGGGAAAAAGACGACATTCGAGGTAAAAGACATGCAGCATCGCTCGCACTCAATGTGAAAACTTCAAACATTTTTACATTCGACTGTGCCCGAAGTGCACCTGAAGACGTTCAAGTAAGAAATGCGCTATCGGACTTATAATGCAGTTATGCCACTGGCCAAGGTCACACTAAAGTTTTCGTTTGATGGACTGTAGGTACAAATTAACAATGCAGATAGAAATGGTGGTCTACAAGAACTGAGGCTACGTTTAGCTCCATAAAACTGTTAGCGTTCTTAAATGCTCTAGATAATAGCCGAATACCATTATAGACATGCGAGACTCATTGAACATATACAGAAGAATGTAACAACACAAATAAAACTAAATCATGCAGTACGGGGAGAGTCCATGCAATCCAAGGAGTGGTCTCTTCAAAATGATTTGCACTGACTGCGGAGGGTATGTTTAGAATTCTAAAATGAGAAGACAAGAAGAACGAGTGACGATAAATGGTAAATAATTAAGTTAAATAAATCTAAGATTGGCATATGGCATTAACCTGATTGGAACAATAGCAAAGAGCTACAGGAAATGCTGACAGAACTGAATAAATAAATAAACTTCAAAAAAAGCAAATACTGAACAAATGAGTGTGAAGGAAACATGGAAGAAACATAAGTAAAATACGAAAAAATAGAAAAGGTCGAGTCATACATACATATACGTAGGACAAAACTCTCTAAAAGGTTATTCGAGTAGAAAAGTTTCTTAGTCATGCGTAGCCTTCAGGAGGTACAGACGATATACCCAATAACAGTGGCGGGACTATCATGTGGCAGTTCGGGGCAAAGCCCCGGGGCCCGCAACTTTGGGGAGCACATTGCGATTCCTGAAAAGGCTAGAAAAGAGACTTTTAAAATAAAAAATGAACATAAATAATACCGTATTTGTATTTGTTGATAAGTTGATATATTTGATATATTGTAACGAATAGTAAGCCCACATATGACGCCATCAAACATTCTAGATGTATGAGTCATCAACTGTATGACTCATCAATAACACGTACTCTGAATAATTTGTTAATAATTATTGTAATACATAAATAGTTTTATATAAATAGTCCTCATATAAATTTGTAAATACCTAGCATTTATTTAAATGCTTTAGTTTGTTAAATAGTTTATAGTTATAGTGTTTTTAATTAAGTGCATTGTAAATAATCTTTTCTTTATTAATAAATAGACGATTTAAACAGCATTTTGGTTATTATTTGAAAAAGAACTTTACAATATTATCATTCCTGTATAAGAGTAGTTGTTTTAATGATTTATTTTTTATCTTGTTGTTAATTTTGTTTTATGTCATCGAGTTATGTTTCTTATTATTCTTAGGATGAATTTCACAAAATGTGGTGAACAGCAAGTCATACTATGTTTGGTTTTATTCGTTAAATCGTACCTTATCTTAGTTTAGCTACTAACCAGGACCTTTTGGTTACCAGACACCTGAAACTGATCCTCATTAATATAAGTTAGTTAGTTAAACAAACAAACAAATGTTAAACAAAAATCTCGTCGTTGGCTCCGTCACAATCATCACAATAAATCAGTTATTGAGAACCAAAGATCGAAACAGCTGTCCTAGAGTGTGTCTTGTGAATTATACACTCATCTCATTTTTAAATGTGAATTTTAGTTTTGTCACACTGACTTATTAACGATATAATATTTTGGCTCCATACGCTATATTAGGCACTTTTTTACGGACTTGACTTTTCAAGTTCTGCACAAGACTGTTGTCAACTTCCTAAGCTGCCGAAATCCACTTAGAGAAAAAATATTGTGGGATTCTACTTCTTCGGAAACATAACACCATTATTTCCAGTGTACTACTCTTTTACAGTATTGGAATAGTGTGCCGTAGCTAGGTCTAGCCAAAATAAACATTAGTCTGGGCCTTTGGGGTTGCATCAGGAAAGGTAAAAGGCGCTTTTGAAGACACTCGGTTTGATATATTTCTTGGTTTATGGTACCGACGGTAACGCCTGCTGTACTCTTGAAGGATGTTCGGGAGACCACATGACGTTCACCCATAAAACTGGCTGTCTTCTACCCTATCCCTATCAAGGGTAACGGATAAAGCTGTCAGATCAAGTGTGTGGTAGAGAAATTCGTGAGAATTCTCGACGGTAACTCATACCGATCAGGGGAGCCCTGATAGATGAGACCGGTGTGGGCGGATTCGAATCTCGCCTGGGATAAGGTCATTTATGGTCACCAAGGAACCCGCTGTTTGACTGAATCTCAAGTGCGGAGAATCGGAGTGAGGTTTACCCTGCTTTTGGGCTAAGTGGAAACTGCAGGCCGCCAGGTAAATGTGCTTAGGAGCTATCCCGACCACCCTATAATCCGGACTGCAGCCGGGTACAGTGATTGGGAGAAGCTCTGAAAGCCATTACACTTAAGGAGTGTTGAAGCGAATACATAGCCTCTCACAATCAAGACAACTTCACCAAAAACGGGTACACACCGAGAGTCTATAACGTGTAGACTTAAACGAAGCTCTGTCGAGGGCCCACCAAGCCTAAAATTGGTAGATCGGGGTGGCAAAACCATTAAAAAACCAAGTCCCGCCACAATTGAGGTTGGATTCGATCGGGCAGTGGTCCCACTTGGCAAGAGCGCCTAGCTGGGGAATAGTCCTATTGCTGGACGAGGTACTTAGTCCCGTATGAAAGAGGTCGGGGGGGGTGCCGGTGGGTGAGCAACGTGTTATGTCAATTGCTCCGGCCACTATTCCTGAGTTAGCTAGTAGAGGGTGGATAGCCAACCTCGCTCCGACCAGTGAGGTGAATTGCTGTACTGCCGGTTATGCAACTTGCGCGCTGATTGGGCGTATCCCAATCACTTCCTTCTGGAAGAGAACATGGGGGTATGTATGGTTACGGGTACCCCACGTAAAACAATGACAAATTCTTGTACTCTTGAGTCCTCAACGTCATATCGCTTGCCAAACCAGAAATTTGGAGACTTGGACCATTTTTTTACTTTACAGCTCTCTGGGGCTTCCTGTCGGTTGGGCGCTGTGTGCAAACTCAGCTTTACAATAGGTTTCCTAGGTTGTCTTACAACACATCTAAGAAGCTTTGTGCACCTAGATGCATTTACTTACTAGTTACTTACTTGTGGTAAGGGCCAAGATAGAAAGCTCAACTTTTTTTTTAGTAATAAAAATACATACAAAATTTATTTTATTTAAATGTTTCTTTTTTGGCGGTCGTGTGTATATACCAATATACCCAATACATAGAAGTAACTTTTAAAGTACATATGTGGAACGGTATTGCCCAGTGGCGTGCGGTCCATGGAAGCAAGGGAAGCAGTGCTTCCCTTAAGAATTTATTAAAATTAAAAAACAATGCTAACAAAAATAGTTTTATAAAATTATGGTTATCGTTTATTTAAATTTGTAATATTTAATCAACTTAAAGCTCATTATCAAATGTGTTGCATATAAGCACTGATTTCGTTGCTTACTGCACTTCTTGCTTTCGATAGCGGGTGGTTCGCGGGTGCGTTGTGGGCTACAGTTAACATCGTATAAGGTCGAGTTATTTTTATTAGCGTGCTCCGTGATCAGATGTTTATTATGATTTGGTCAAGGCCCTATTCAAGGGGTGGGGGTTTAGGGGGTCTGAAAACGACAATTTTACAAATTTGCGATTTTCCGTCGACCGGACGCCCAGAGGCTTTTCGTATAAAAAAAACCCGTTGGACTCATTCTGATTGTTAATATAAGTCGAGAAATACCTAAGCTTTGATATTGTAGAAGTTGCCGAATTAAACTAATGGCCATTTCTTTGTCATCCCCCATCACAGCAATTGGGATCAATCTATATGAAGTACTGCAGTACTGATCACTCGATCATTTCTAAAAAAATTTTCGAAATGATTTTTAAAACTTTAAAGTAGTACTGAAAGTTCCTGCCACCTGCCTGGAACCGTTACTTAACCCTTTAAACTAACGGAGCCTTACAGTGGTATTGCAACTAAAACTTACGTTTTTGCTACCCAGGAGAAGCACTTTAAAGTAATTCTTCGTAAACTACTCCGTCTTCATATTTACTTGTAAAATTTTCGAGGCCATTAATCATTTGCAATTTGTTATGATTGTTATTAGATGTTTTACTAACTTTCAATGAAAATTGGTGCCAAATTGTGCCTTAGAAATTGTTATGTATGTAAATTGAAGTTGGCAACATTTATTTGTACTGATGTAACTAAGCAATCCTGGCCCCTCCCAGAATATTTGTTAAGTTGCAAGAGTAAGAGAGAGTAACCACGCGACACGATATGTCAAAGAGAAAAGACAAGTTCCTACCACGAAAGTAGCAATTACTACGCTGCCACGTATCTGCTACCCAAAAATTGTTCACCATTTTAGTTCCAGGCACGTAATCAAACCGTAGCAATTACGTGCGTGTGACTATTGACAAAAACTTAATAGGTTCACTCGCAGTTGCGGGTACGTAGCGATGACTAAGAATGCTGCTTGGGTAGGTGTTACCAGTTTTTAACATTTTAGATGGAGACCTACCCAAACCGACACAAAGTATCACAATCAACCATAGGGCGAAAAATTGTTTGAGAACAAGAAGATTGAAAGTAACAGACGTGGTACAACTCTGAAGAGATTGAGTTACTTAGGTAGGGCACATAGAAGAAATAGTGGCAGATAGTAAACTCTAGCATATTCAGCTGCTGTTACGCATTGTCCTTACCTGGTCATCTCATTTCGCCTATATACCAGCAGCGTGCGGTGCATACGGCATAGTGGTAGCAGTCGCGATATGACGTTATCACGCTCTTAAGAAGGTTTCCCTTATTGATAAATTTAACCGTTTAATTGTAAAAAATTCAAATGGTTCTTCTTTCTTACCTTAACATAGCGGTAGTTAACGTAAGTATCGATAATGTAAACTGCCAAATTGAATGAAATTATCTTTTATTTTTGTATTTAACTGTACTACAATAGTAGTAGTAGTAATAATAATAGTAGCAATAGTAGTAGTATTTATTCGGAAACAAAAAAGCTACTACTGCTTACTATTTACTAAACACAAAACAGCATGATGTAGCATACTATGAAATTGCACTTTTTATGAAACACTTCAAATTGCACATAACCACTCAATGAGTCATTGACCGAGCAATAGTAGATATTTGAAGTTGATCGCGCAAAGATCAAATTTCAGGTATCAAGTCATTAAAATTATTGCATTTACTGTCGGAGTCATTCTAAAAATAAGGATCACTTGTAGGTCTATTGAATTTTGCTCTTGCCTTCAAGTGAAACCACTTAAGATTAATAGTATCCAATCATTTGCTTACGATCATCTACTTACTGATGTTTTAAAATTTAGATTAGAATATCGACAGTTAATAATAGATTTGTTCAGGATTACACGTGGAACGTATTTTTACAGACTTTGGCACGCCAGGATGATATGATAACAATTACTGGTTTGAAATAAACGGATTAAATGCTATTCCTTTTTTCTGAAAAGACAATTCTAAAAATATTATCTCAGGTTACGGTTGCAGGGTTTTGCCTGTGATTATCCAGGTATATGTATATGTATTTTCTGAAAAAAAAGCAGGAAAATAAACGTTCATAACATGTTTACCGCGTTTAGATCGAAATATCACAAAGATAACATTTTGGCACGAGTTTATAAAGATCAAGGTCATTTTCTTAACAAAACTGGCACTGTTACAATATTTGATATGCGATGCTGTTTTAATAAAATTGTTCGTTATTACAGATACCATCAACAAGTGGTTAATAATAATTAACAACATTTAAACACGTTTTACTTACAGAATACCCACCAGTAGCCTCCCATAGCATATAGTATATAACTAGTACCTGATTACTGCCACATTTACTATTCATTCGTGGGAATAGAATTTACTTCTAATTTCAACCATTTAGATCTACTTGGTTTATTACTTCAGAATACGACCCAATTTTTAGTCTTGCGTGATGGATCCATGTTCACTGCAGCCTATGGCTTATTATGATTACCCTAATAAATAAACTCAAAACCAATCTGTAATAATTGATATCCCCTGAATCAACAGATACAGGTCCTTTACAGGGTGTACCTGAAAGTCTTCCGGTTCCATGGTCGGCCTCCCGAATATATGTTGCCTTTTCCTGCACAGCGCATCGTACTTGCATAGGATGTGCAAAACTGTTTCTGGTTCCTTGCTACAGAGCCTGCATGCAAGGTCACTATTGAATTTACCAATTTTCCAGAGGTGCTCTTTAACAGTCACATGTCCTGTGAGATACCCTATGGTTGTCTTTAGCTGTGGCCTACTTAGATTAAGAAGTTCTGCAGCTATCTTTTGGCAAGGTCCCTTGTTAAAGGTTTCGCTGAGATTATGCCCTGGTCGATTCTTCCAGTATGCGATGAGTATTCCGTGATGAGTGCGTGTCTTCTCATAGATAAAGCTTCGGACAGCACTTCGTGAGGTTCCTAAAGCAGGTTCTAGGCCAATGTAAGCCTCACTAGATCCCTGCCTAGCCAGTTCATCGGCTTTCTCATTGCCGTAGATACCGCAATGCCCAGGTGCCCGTAACAGTTTCACCGTATTATGTTCTGCCAGTGCATTGAGATCGTTGATGCATTCCCATACCAGTCTAGATGAAGCTTTAGTGCTTGATAAAGCCTTTAAAGCTGCCTGGCTGTCTGATATAATATAGATCCGCTTGCTCCTGTAAGTCCTCTTACTGTTTTCACGCGCACACTGTAGTATGGCGTATATTACTGTCTGAAAGACAGAGGCGTACTGTCCCAGGGGAAAGCTTAGCTCTACCCTAGAAACCTCAGCATATATACCTGTTTTGGTACCCACCTCGGTTTTAGAACCATATGTGTACCAGATTAGGCTACCGGGTGCAATTACTTGTCTAAATGTCTCGCTCCTACTTCGATGGTCCGTCCTCATTTCAAGCGGCCCCTCAGACTATCAATTATTCTAGCATGACCTGTACCCGTACGATCCATTACCTCTGATGAGCAACTGTAAGTTGCATCTTCCAATAGGTTCAACCAATCAAACAATATCTCAAGAAGTAAACAAAAGTTTCAAGAATTACAGAGACCATTAACAATTAACAATCCAATGTTTTGTCTGTGATAATGATAAAGATAGTGATAAGTGATAAAAGGAGTTTCATCTAAGGAGAAAAAGATTCTTCAGATAGAAGCGTTTTATCACTACTGAATTTAACACGTTGGCCTAATAGCTCTCATATATTTATATTCCCCTTCCTTAAAAAGAAAGTTCCTTGCATTGCAGACTAAACGTTGATAGACCGGGAGTCAGCAAAGAAATGTACGTAGGACGTACACCACGACGGGGATTTTTGTGGCGTTAGCTTGTACGACATCAAACACCGAAACACCAGTATGTCTGTCGCCCGTACCTGCTGCGCGAAGTGCAACGTGATTTTTTGAAAATGTCGAAAAAATATGATTTTGGAGAATGGGCACCAATTTGATTCTTGTTATATATTGTTAATTACAGAATAAAACTATGCGGGCCATATTTGCCATACCTATATAGTGCTGCAGACAGTCCGCCATACTGGAACACGTCGTTTTTTTGATACGTTCGTACATCAACATCGTAATTCGTACATCAAGCTGATTTTTGTAACACTGCTAGTTTTTAATTGTTTATCAAGGAATATGAACATTCCATATCGTTGCCACGAATCTGAGTGCCCGCCATGTGACTTTTATATAGTTCTTAAAATACTACATAAAACATAATCAATGAATCAAATTAATTAAAAAACTTAACAAAAATGTGTATTACGATCTCTGCAGAAAAGGTAATTTAGATTATATCTGGCAACTGCGCCACAAATATTATCAAAACAAAAATAGCAAAATTTGTCTATATTACATAGCCTAAAAAATGAAGAGAAGAAATGGTTGTAGTACAGATAAAGATAGGTGGAGCTTCTTTGTGTTAGAAGGATGTTGTGTGTTTTGTCTTTTTTCTGTATGGATTTTATAATATACTTGACTTTTTAGATGCGGCTCCAAAGAGTAGTATGGTGGAAAACAATACGCAATGTTACGGAAGGTATCTTTCTAGTAAGATGGTGAGAGATGTAGGTAACGTGAAAACATGCTACGTGTTTTTAGAAAACAGAGGCACATTTGCCTCTTGCTTAATTGGATTATGAACTATCACCTTCGTGAAACTAACTAAATCTCCAAGAACTTATTTGATTTCATCCACAAAAACTCTAAAAGAATCGTGTGACAAACAGATCGTGTAACAAAGACGAAACTTCATTGCACCATTTTCTATTACACAGATTTAAATGCAGCTCAAGTTTTAAGTTCAATCTACAAAACTGAAAGATTTACCAACAAGGAATACGATTTTAGCCCTTGTTTCTATTATACTGTAAAGGTTACAATGGGCGGGAACACTTCTAAGCAGGTAAATCAGATGGCCCAATGGTCAGCAATTTATTTTTAAACTGCGCACATTTGGATTTTAATTTCCAAAATATATATTTATATGATTTTATTAATAAATATTATTAACAAATCCATTGGGCTAGTGTTTAAATAAACATCCTCACTGCTAATTTCCAATTTAAGGTAACATCATTAAATAACTAGCTATTGAAATTTCACGAGTTAAATCGAGGACATTAGAAAAAAAATTAAAAGTTGTAAGTTTCTGAAATATGGAAACTACTTGGAGCTATGCAACGTGAATACATCAAACGTTTGAAACCGTAAAAACGAAACTTCAGCTAAATTCTGAGATTTTCATATAATGAATTTTTTATACAAAAGATATCCATTAAACATACTAAAAAGTTAAAAATCTTCAACTGTTGACGCCTAAGCCAAGCTTAGCCTAAAAGCGAAAATTTTTTTGCTGACTAAAGATTTTAGATCTTTGACTGTGATGGTCTGAATAATGAAGCTTTAACATGAAAATCTCAACTAATTTTGTTTGTTTTTAAATTTGCAATATTTATTGAAACCTTAAAGACTTTAGAAATTCTATCATCCCTTACGTCAACTGAACGTCTAAACTATGAAACATTGGAGCTTAGATTGAGTTCTTGGGCTTAGAAAATTCGATGTTTTTAAATCGACCATCGAAATCTCTAAATCTGAAAATCTAAATTTCTAAAACTTTCAAAACTGAACTTAACACATTATTAGAGCTCTAATAAGTCTTTGAAAGTTTAGATAATTGAAACACAGTAGACTTAACGAATATAGAAACCATAAGGAAATTCCTGCAAATCCTTAGAAATTTCAGATTTTTTCTGTTACTAGATTTTTATCCATTTTTCTAGTTTTCCAATTGTTAGACCCTGATCGTAAAATTTATTCCAGTTGCTGTCGAATACCAAAGATGATCATATTCGTGTAGCGAATGGAGAACAAAGCCATAATTTACATGCTGAAAAATGTGCGTGCTTATTAGCTGATTCATGCAACAGACGACAGACAAGAGTGTTCAGCAGACAACATACTTATCATAAACAAGCACTTAAAAAATCCTAATTTAATCTTCCCTAGTGCATTGTCTGGTGTTGAGTAGTATAAATTCGATTCACATTTGGGCAATTTAGATAGTGAAAATCTCCTTATGCTAGTCATAAACATAAATTTGCAAAAATCACCATTTATTGCTGCTGGAATGTTTAATGATGAATACAAATTAGGTCAATTATTAACTCTTAACTCGCAGTACTCAAGTTACTTGGAATATTAAAATGTTTTCCTCTAATCGAAGCGTTTCTGGCTTCAACTCGATCATGCTTAGGTCACCCTATTACAATAATATAAATCATCTTGACTCATCAGCGGAGTTTTTGGAAAAGGTCAAAACAAAACAATATAATGGGTTTTTTACAAAAGCATATCATTGATTTAATTGAATGCGTAACTGAATAGAACTCTTGGAAATAAACGTGATGTGCTTTGCAAAACAAATCAAATTTTGTTCGCTGTAATTAAGTATACTGTATTAACTTAGCGAGTGCAAAACTGTTTCTGCTTTAAGTAGACACAAAATTAATATTCATGTGTGTATGCTTTTAGAATAGTCTGAATTTATGATTTATAGGTAGTTTTAGGCTTGAAAAGTATCTCTTAAAGAATAAGTAGTAGAAAAAGGTGAAGAAGCTAATGCATAAATACCGGGTATTCCAGAGACATAAATCCAAAGTTTTATTTCAACGTGGCCCACCTGCGTTAGCTTATGAAACGAATGAAAACACAACGATGAATTGAATACGCTGAATTAGCCTGTCAGTTACATTTGTAAGAGTTATCTACCAGTAGCTCACTGGTGGGAGCGAGGATACCTAACCACCCTCTACTAGCTATCCAGGCTAGTACCGGAGCTATTTACGTGCTAACCCGTCGGGATCAGTCTCCGCGGGAGTACCATCACCCCTAGTCAAGCATGCGGACTTTTACTGCCCGGATGAGTCAAACCTCAAGTGTGGCTGGGACTTGGAAACTGTGTCTGCCTAGGATATCCCAGAATATAGCCACCCCGCTCTACCATATTAAGGCTTTAAAAAATTTAATGAACACTCGTCTTGCTTCATTATTGTAAATAAAAATCGTGTTTTGCTTGCAAGACTCTTGTATGTTCTTGTCTTCGGTTGTAATTTACGCCGGGACTTCCCCGTTTCTTGGAATTTATACACTGTTGCAACTCGGAGATTTAGCTGTAAATTAGTTGTGCGTATGTATGGACCAATAAAACGTAGTTAATACCGGTAAAACATTTTTCAAATCGAAGAAAATCAGCGAAAGAAGTTTGCTCGCATTTTATCTCGAATTAAAATTGATGAGCAAAACTGGAATTGGAAGACTGTGAAATACTTAAAAATTAAAACGTCATCCAACGTACTTCCAAGGGAAAACTTCTCATTGTCTATGTTGGCGTTAGGTATTAATATTCTCCTAGATAAACAGGGGATATGGACATTTAAACTGGATACAAAACATTAACCAATAACCACACATTAACACATTACAATTGCCATAAACGCATCCTGAGACGAGATACTAAAACGTTATTGTAACACGAATTTATTTTGTTGTACCTGTATCACTAATTTTAGATCATCGTCACAAAAGAGAAGCATTTCAACTCACAGGTTGGCGTAATAAATAAATAAAACATATTATAATAATTTAAAATTATTAATAATAATTTAAATATACCAATATCTTTTCGAAACCTGGATTTTAGCAAGACTAGCAAGATTTTCTTTCAGAAAAGATTCTTATCTTATTCTTGTCTCGCGATTTGTGAAAGAACAAGACAAGAACAAGAAAAACGCAAGAGTCTCGTGAAACACTAGCACTAACTGAGCCCCGTCTGCACCCTATCTAAGAGTAGAGCATGACCAACACCAACTAGGGGTTGGAATTGTCTTAGTGTGAGAAGCGATATATTCGCTTCAACGCCCCTTATAATGTGATTTCCTGGAATAGCAATCCTGGGTCAGCTATACCTGCAGATCTTAAGTTATCGAAGTGACTCAAACTACAGGCCATCGCAAGGTTGCCCTCGCGGCATCCAATCCGCGGCAATATTCCAGAGACAAGATTCCAAGAGTGTTTTTAGGTGGAGCACCTATCGTTAGACCTAATCTCCACGTTCCTTCCAGGAGGAAATAATTTAGATACGCTCAATCAGCGCGCACATGCTCCCAGTTACTCACTGGTCAGAGCAAGGTTGCCTATCCACCCTTAACGAACGATTACCTTAATACGTGCTCGTCCGCCGGAACCCTCCCGTCCTCTTTCATACGGGTTCCCAGGTTTCTCGTCCAGCATTAGGACTATTCCCTAACCTAGGTTAGGTACATCAGAGCCTAAGTTCCTTCACCCAGCCTTAGTTGGGGCCACTGCCCGATCGAATCCAACCTTAGATGTGGCGGGACTTGGTTTTTAAATGGTTTTGTCACCCGGATCTCCCAGTTATAGGCCTGGTACGCATGCCCTGGTATTCCAGAGACAGAAAAAACAAAGGTAAATAAGTGAAAACCTGACAGAGAGCTATACGAAACGAGCTCGTTTTTAGGTACTAAACCACAATTTTTCGAAAAACGGCGGAATATGTCAAATTTATTAGTGGAAATATGGCTATTTCCATTCAGCCATTTTCAATTTGCTTTACAGAAATTTTTTTAATTTTTTGAATTCCGAGTATTAGTTTCCGCGAAAATGCAATTCAAGGAAATTATAAATTATAACATTTGGAACATTATTTTACGTTCTCATTTGAACGCTTTTTATTTTTATTTCATTTCGTATTTCAAACAATTGTTTATATACTACAATTAGTAAAATAAAGTATAAGTTGATCTCCGTTGTCAATGACACCGGAGTTTCAAGACGTTCTTGATTTCCGTCGTTGTTGGCAACGTAAAAACCATTTGATGTTGCATAACAGCCACACGTGACATGCTGCGTTTTATCTCCTTGGTTACGCGTATGATGACACAGACAAGGCAACTTGCTTCATTATACAATAAATTCGGATGAATTTTAAGAGGGAGAAATTAAGATTGAAATACGAAATAAAATAAAACAACTTATACAATACGGAGATCAAGATTCTTTAAATCCTCGAGGATGTTATAACACCTCGGCTGGCGCCTAGGCGTTATAATACATCTTCTCGGATTTAAAGTATCGCTTGATCTCCTAATTACATTATTACTTTACCATGTCAGTAAACACCGTATTTCGAAGTGTTCGTTGTAATTACTCATTCAACATTCCAAATGCTTTATTCGATTGCAGAAAGAGTTGATACTTTGTTTTTTTATTTCTTTTTCTTCAAAAACAATGAAATACCGAAAGAAGCGCCCAGTTGTTCCACCAGCGACATCCAGATAAGCAAGTATGTCCTGGAGTTAGTAAGCAAATTCCAAAAGACCGAGTCTGTGGCATATAACGAGTGAAATGTTGAGAATCAGATAAGAAATGAAGTGGCGGTTTTGGGCCACGTTGTTATCGATCCTACGTTAAATATAAGGTAAATGGCTATGACCATTATGCATATTAATAGAACCAGTATTCAATATTAAAACACCACAAGTTTCATCCCTACAAGATTCATTCGCTACAAGGACTCACTGAAAACAACTTTGATCGCTGTTTGCAATTTTGGAAGGCTTTAAGTGAACGATCGATAAACAATCCAAATTTACGCCCAGCCTAAGGCATTTAGACCATTAAGTCTATCATCTTTCATTTTGAAAACTCTGGAAAAACTGGTAGAAAGGCATATAAGAGGAGGGGCACTCATAGAGAAACCTCTGCATCAAAACCAACAAGCCTATCTGCCAGGCAAGTAATGCAAAAGTGCTCTCCATACCCTGGTCAACAGGATAGAGCACAGCCTAGAAAACAAGGAAATTGCCTTAGGTGTTTTTCTAGACATACAGGGGGCGTTTAATAAACCTCCTTCGAATCTATGATTCGAGCGGTTAAAAGGCATTGCATTGATGACACCACATGTAGGTGGATGACAAACATGCTGCAAAGCCGACGAGTACAAGCCACTATAGTTGGTGAAAAGATGGAAGTGTCGGTAACCAGGGGATGTACCTGGTAACCAGGTACTATCCTCCTTACTTTGGGATCTGGTTATAAACGAACTCCTCAGCAATCTAAATAATGAAGGCTTATTTACCCTGGGTTATGCAGATGTTCTCATAGAAGGAAAGTAGGAAAGTAGCAATATAATCTCAGAAATAATGCAAAAGGTTCGGAATAAGGTAGAGGCATGATGCAACAAGAAAAACCTTACGGTAAATCCTGCAAAAACCAACCTTATACCATTCACCAGGAAGAGAAATGACGGAGGCATAAACCCTCCAAAACTCTTTGGAGAAACTCTGCCAATTAAGGGAGAGGTCAAATACCTAGGTGTAATCCTAGATACCAAGTTGACCTGGAACCAACATCTGCAGAGAACTACCAATAAGGCTAAAACATCCTTAATGATGGTAAAAAGAGCCTTTGGAAACAAATGGGGACTTAAACCAAAAATGATCTATTGGCTATACACAATAGTGATAAGACCAATAATAACTTATGGTTCACTAGTATGGTGGTCAAAAGCAAATCAGAGGCAAACACTAAACCATCACCTCAGTGTCCAAAGACTGGCTTGTCTCTGCATAACTGGAGCATTCAGGAGCACTCCAACAGCAGCACTAGAAGGTCTCTTGCAACTCCCTCCCTTAGATTTAATAATTAAAGGCGAGGCACGTATGGGAGCGCATCGCTTAAGCTGTATGGGCAATTGGAAAAGCACCCAACATATTTGCGGACACTCCAAAATAATAACCGTAGTGTCCGACCCAATGTTAGACATGGAAACGGATCACATGTTAACAAAATACTCTTTTCATAAACCCTTCAAAGTACGGATAAACCGTGAAGAATGGCAGCAAGGAGAACCACCAGAACTGCAGGACAGCCTAGTATGGTACACCGACGGCTCATGCACAAGTAACGGAACCGGAGCTGGAATATATGGTAGCAAACCAAGATACAATACCTCTGTATCTCTGGGTCAAACTACCACGATATTCCAAGCAGAAACATATGCAATTTTAGCAGCAATAGAAGCGAACATAAGAAGGGGTTACAAAAACAAAACCATTCTTATCATCTCTGACAGCCAGGCAACTTTGAAAGCACTGAACTCGTTCCAGATTAAGTCAAAGCTTTTCTGGAATTGCCTTTGCAGCCTCCTAACACTGGTAAACTCCAACAAGGTAAAACTTGTATGGTTACCGGGTCACAGAGGCATAGAAGGAAATGAAAATGCAGATAAGCTCGCAAAGCAGGGATCTGAAACACCATCCATAGGACCTGAACCCGTGGTTGGTATAACAAAGAAAACTGTGAGAGGAGCAGTGGAAAAATGCATATTTACAAAACACTCAGACCACTGGAGACTCTCACCAAGGCAAAGACATAGCAAAGCTATGATGGGTAACCATCCCCACAAGCTGACAAAAGCAGTCTTGCAGCTCAGCAAGACTCAAATCAGAACAGTGACAGGACTCTTAACGGGACACTGGTATACGTAGGTTTACTTTCCTGAATACAGTTTAAATAAATCACTTTCCTGCTGAATTATCAGACCTTTAAACAGGTTAGTTTTTTTAATATTGTTCCATTGAAAGCCAGAGGAATAATAGCAAATAGTTATTTTGAAACATTGTTACAAAGCAGTTTAGTTGGTATCAAACTCGGCAGAGATGTATCCCATCAGATTTGACTAATTAAAAGAGTTTCATGAACTAATAGACCTGGTGTTTAAAATTATAATTTCAAACGACCTCATGTCTAAAAATTTCGTATTTAAGATTTATAACGCTTCCCCATGATTGACTACCATTCACAATTACATTATCACTTGTCATTCAAAATCATTCTCAGACATACTAACAATCTAAGTTTTCAACCAAGAATAATGCAGCGTGCTGGACAATTACTTTTTCAATAAATTGCCCATACGTAACAGGTTTAATTTTTTTCTGAATTTGGTCATCTGCATAATGTGTTTATGGCCAAATTAATTTTTTATTAACAGCATTATTTAGATAAAGAATAATTGATTTTGCCAAGGAACAATTTAAAAATCGAACTCACACCAACTTAGAAATCTCAACATGACCACCACCTATATTATCACATTCTAAAAACGAACAGGTCTCCAATAACATCTTATAACTATCTTCTTGTTATAAGTATCTTGAATTAGATAATACTTTTGACCTTTTAGTTGCAAAGGTGGTGGATAACAATATTCAACAGTTTGGAAGAAAACTTTCCAATAAGTTGGTGGGCGATATAGGGGATGTAAGTATGAAGCGTAAAACCAAAGCTAAAGAAAGAAGCCTAGAAAAAAAATCTGAGTTAATTTAACAGCTCAACTATTATTGCCTACCGGAATGGCATGATTTGATTGGCTTAATAAAATGGAGTCTTGGAGGCATGATTATTGCCTCTTATGTAGTTGGAAGATATTTCTTGGTAGCGATTAGAGATCAACAAGTTGGATTTCTGTGACACTATCACCTTTGTGAAACTAAAACACCAAGAATTTATTCGATTTCGTTCACATAATACTCTAAAAGAGAGAAATTCACAAAACTTCTTGCATGAAAGAAACCTTACGGCTCGCAAGATAGCTTAAGTTCAACTGAACAACAAAAGGGAGAAAAAAATGGTTTTAAAAATCTTTTAATCGGTGTTAAGTCGAATTTACCAATGTAGAAGCCTAATATGAATAGAAACATAACCAAATAAGGAATAACCAATAAAAAGGTGTACACACAAACACAACCACATTTGAAGTGACAAAACTGATATTAACACAATGGGGAAAAGTCTTTTAAGAAGAAAAATTTTAGGTTAAACACTAAAGTGAGATTAAACGGGGGGAAAAGCAAAATAAAAATTGTAACAACCTAATTGACATAATTCTGATAAACTGTTTCTTAGAAAGTCCATTGCTTACTTAAGCCTAAAAACTCGTAGTTTCAAATCAGAAGTTTAATATTTCCAAATTAGTTACCACTTGCTTACCGATGAGAGAGCTTTTGACATTCTTGATGTCTTTACCTCTTTTCCTTTTCGACATAAGTATTTGGAGCGGTAAGTTTTTAAATTTTGAAAATGCTTTATCTAAATGCTTCTTAATTATCTACAAACAGATAGGAAACTAAGAAAATAATTACTAAATTCCCATGCTGAAAATCTACGACGTCTTAAGCACTAATTTATTAAGAATACGCAAATTTGGAATATATAGGATTTTCAGTTATTCTGATCTGGCGGGCTTACCTTGTTCAATTAGTAATCGCATTTAATCACAACTGTTAATGAATTAATTGTTTTAGTCCAACTTTTTAAATTATTCTCAAGTTTTTTAAATCCAATCATTTGGTTTCCCACCTCAACGTCGTTTGATAATTTTAGTTACAATGTTACTACGTCGCGTATCATTGCTTAATACAGTTACTATTAAATATTATAATGTTCAAACAGATATCTACATTAAAGTTGATTTTAAATCGACTGAATAATATTTCTAGAATTACTGTTTTGTTATGAAATATTATAGTGGTTGGTACATAATTACTCGGGCGTTAGAACGATATCTAAATGTTTGTAACATTCAACTCTAAACATTTATTACAATTTGATAACAGCATGCTTACACAAGCGTATACGAGTTTCGATTATTGGATTCCACTTTGATTTATTTTAAATGGTTCCTCTTGCTAAATTATTCTTATTAATAAAATTCTTGAGTTTGGAAAAAAATTTTGGTTCGTTACCTAAGTGTTGGTCGAATCTGCGCCTACACATATTGGTTAATAGTCACTATTTGAGTTAGTATATATTTTTAGGCGATGAAATTATTTTGAGTATAAACACATAAAAGTGATAGGTAGGCAAACATGGTGAAGATGAAAACTGAGTAAAAAAATGAAAACAATAGCCTGTGATAATAAATCATATTATCAGAGAGCAAACTAATCACAAAGGAGGGTATGAAGATCAAATATCGAAAGCGGCAAAGAAAACAGAAAGATCTATAAAATCGCAAAACCTTACATTCCCAAGGAGATTTAATTGGTAAACTTTCATAGGAAGCATGATCAAAAATTTACAAATATGGTCTTGCCAAACAGTGGCAAACAAAGAAGCAGATACACTAATGTGTAGGTTTGGTTACCTTGTTTCGTTAAGTTTCGTAAGACCCCGTGAGATGTCACATTGATGCAATCTTCTAGCATGAGAATTTATTCAGTGCTTGTGCAAGATGCATTTTAACGCCTCTTCTTTGCTTTCTTAAACGATTATTGAAATAAATAATTATTACTTAATCTCATTGATGAACGCTAGTTTGATAAAAATATTATTCTGTGCGACCAGCAGATTCTCACACTGTACGTCGGGTAATATCTAAGAATTCTCATGGTATACGTGGTAAATGGTACATATGACGTCGTTAATATAGATAACCGGGCTTTATTCTATGCTGAGACTAGGGAAAATCCAAAATGTGGGATGACAAACTGAAAATGATCAACAAGAAGATTGGTTGCCCAATAGACGTGCTCAAGTATTTTTGAGAGAAGATTTGTGTATTTTGGTATGGACTAGAAGCGATCAATCATGATGTCACTATAATGACCAAAATTGACGATGTGATTCCAATTCATAGCTAAACGTTGCTTTCTATAACTTAATAAGCAAAGGAATAAAGCTTTATTAAAATTTGTAGAAAAAAGGAGGATTAAGTTAATCAGCAGGAATGGCGAAGCGTAAAAAAGAACAAAGGAGTAGAATTGATGGATCAAATCATCGATGGAATTTTACCTGTAACTTTTGAGTTATCCAAGTTTTTAAGTAATAATTCGTGTATCTAATAATAGAAGACTAATTAACACCAATTCTTTCCTAATAAATCTGTGGAGGTTTAATGACTTTATTGCTTGTTTTGATTTTGATTTAGATTTATGTTAGATTATCTTACATTCTACTTCTCATAATTCATTTGACAACTTTTATCAGTTAATGTTTCTAATATTACCAATTTTTAAAGAATGCATGTTTAAATGCAGTCAGTCCATTTTTGATTTAACAATGGCAATTAATCCACTATACATCAGTACAACGGATTTCACAACAAATACAAAGTGCATCCACAATATCCTAAACTTGTTGTCAATATGGTTTTAATTTTTAATTTGAAGGGGCATCTTAATAGATTACAATACGAGGGTAGATTGAAAAGTTTCCGGAATGGGCAAGAGATGGCGCGCGTATCGTGAAATTGTTATGATGGTTGTCAAGGCTAACCTATTTTAGGAAAGCTGTCAAATTTTCAGACACGTGCGTCGTTCCGTTTATGTTTACTAGGATATCTTGTGAAGCAATTCAGGCACTTTTGCAAAAATGGATAAAAACGAATTTCGTGCAGTCATCAAACATTTCTGGATGGACGGGAAAACGGCGACGGAGATACGAGATATTTTGCAGAAAGTTCATGGCACATCCACACCTTCATTTTCGACTATTAGTTTCTGGGTGAGCGAGTTCAAACGTGGCCGTACGAGCACCAAGGATGAACCACGCAGTGGACGTCCAAAAACGGCCACAAATGAAGAAATGGTCGATAAAGTCCATGATCTCGTGTTAGCCGATCGACGAGTGAAGTTGCGCGAAATAGTAGAGACCACGGGCATCTCATATGAACGTGTGCAAAATATCGTGCACGAACATTTGGGCATGAGGAAGCTCTCGGCGCGATGGGTGCCGCGTTTGCTGACTATGGACAACAAGCGAAATCGTGTGACCACTTCGAAAGAGTGTTTGGCCTTGTTAAATCGTAATCCAACGGATTTTTTTCGCCGATTCGTGACCGTGGACGAAACATGGATCCACCACTACACACCAGAAACCAAGCAGCAGTCGAAACAGTGGATTTCTCCAGGCGAATCTGCTCCGAAGAAGGCAAAGACTGTCCCATCTGCTGGAAAGGTCATGGCCACCGTTTTTTGGGATTCGCAAGGTGTGATACACATCGACTTTTTGCAGAAGGGAAGAACTATCACGGGACAATACTACAGCGATTTATTGGATCAATTCAACGGCATTTTGAAGGAGAAACGGCCTCATTTGCAGCGAAAAAAAGTGCTCTTCCATCACGACAACGCGCCGGCCCATTCATCCCGAATCGCCAATGCTAAATTGGTTGAAGTGGGCTACGAGGTGGTGCCGCATCCCCCGTACTCTCCAGACCTGGCCCCGTGCAACTTCTTTTTGTTCACAAACATGAAGACTTGGCTCGGAGGCAAGCGCTTTACGTCAAATGAGGAGGTCATCGCCGCCACTAAAGCTTATTTTGCAGAGTTCCCGAAATCATATTTTTCTGAAGGCTTAAAAAAGTTGGAGCACCGCTGGGAAAAGTGTATCGCCCTGCAAGGATATTATGTTGAAAAATAAAAACAAAAACCTGTTCAATTACTGCGTTTTCTTGCCCATTCCGGAAACTTTTCAATCTACCCTCGTACAACATAATTTTACAGTTATTTGGTCACGGAAGAAGTATCAAAAGGTAATTAGTTTCTGATAGGTGATTTCTTAACATTTCGACAGTCCATATATTCAGTTAGCCTGATTTCGTCACCATATCACAGATTATTAATGTTTATTGTTGATATGAGATTTTTATTGCATTTCGATTAGTGTCGTTTCGCAATTGTGTGTAGGTATTGTAATTGTTTGGCAATCATTCATTATTGATTTTTTTGGCACATGTAAACTTGGGTTGGGATATAGTACATCAAAGACTTTATTGTAATCAGATTTTAAATTAAATAATTTTAACAATAGCAATTTTATAGGATATTTATTACTTTTGAATATGAATATACACTTATTTAGTCCATTCTTCTCTCAACTAATTGCCGTAGCTAAGTAGATTTTTATAAAATCAACATCAATGATTGAGTAATACTGACCCTTTTCTGTTCTCCAATTAGTTTCATTTAACCTTTGATATTTTTGGAAATACATACATATGTATCTATAAGTTCCCATCTAGAATCTTCTCGGCGTGTATCGTCTGTGACGTAAAACATCAGGATGTACACACATCTTAGTGTTTGAGTTTTGAGGTTATTTTCTAAATCTGTGATCAAGAAATTAAGCTCTTATCAACTATTAAACCTAAACAATTTCATCAGTTTCTACTGCCCACTTGACTTTCATACTCTTCCCTAATAAACATCAAAATCATCTCGTATAGTACAAAAGGCGACACACAGAAGTTTTTGGAATAACAAAACTATACATATGTGTGTCTCTCTCTACTTTTCGTAATCCTAACAAAACCAATCATTTTCTCGGCATTATTTTCTCCTATTGTGTTTAATGAAGACGAATTGTCTGTATTTTCCGCTCATTATGTCTAGTAGTAACTTTTCAGTTATGCCACAACAATTGCAGTTGAAGGTGATTGTTTCGAGAATAAGCGCTGGAACCAAACTTACCAATGTTGTAACAAACTATCGGAAAAACTTTAGAATTGTCTTACTGTATTCGTTTTGTATGAATATATAGTGTTGGCCAGTTGAAAACTGGGCTATTCTCGCCAGCCAATCCAGAAAGTTTGATTCTAAGGTCTTGCAAACATTATTCTATCTCTTTTGAAACATGCTGCAAAGTACTCAGATTGTTCTTCTAGAAATACATATATTCTACAACTATAGTTCAAAACAAATGATGAAAATATAGAAAGAAATTAAATTGAATAAACAAAAGCTAACTCTTCTTCACAAAGAAATAATTTTACGAGCAAAATACTATAGTATATATCAGAAGTCCTTTTTCTCGTATTTTATGAAAATAAAGATAAAACGCGGTTCTTAAAATAACAAGAAAAAGATATAAAATATATAAAATATTGTCGAAAAATAATGAATACGAGATAGTTGATGATGTGCAGAGAAAACTTTTCCTATAACTCTTTTTTTTCTAAAATGTTTACTTCCCGTCCGGTCCTGCGCGTTCTTCTGGACAATCTCCTTAATAATGCTAAGGATTGTAGCTTGTTGAACTAGAAATAATTTGTCAATAAAGCACGATTTTATCCATTTTTCTCAGGTTGCAGTTTGTTTATTTTAAAATAAATTCAAGGTTTAATAACAACTTTGAAATAGAAACATCTTATTTTTAAAGAGAACATTTAGTTTCCTAATGATAAGGCAAGTTAATTAAATTATTTAAAGGGCGATTTATATTTGTGTTGGCGGCTTTTAATTTAATTTGAAAACATAAAGAAGCATTCTTTATAAGAAAATGTAATCAGAGATGCTAATACATTTTACTAAAACCTGAAGAATTACTTGACTGTAACAGTAATCCTTTTCAGTAAAACTGAAACCATCATGAAATAAGCATTAAACTTGTAAAATTTCACAAGAACGATCTCGGGACCGAAATTTTCTACGAATGTAAGGCGCTTGTAAAAGATGAGGAAAACAAGAGTTTTTTTCAGGCTAGGTCACCTAAAATGCACGTCTCTATTAAAGTAGTCATTATTTAAAAAGCTTGCTACGGTGATATGTCATCGTTTATGAAAGACTTGCCCTTGACCAATGTTCGTGTTTTTAACTCAGACGTTCTCCGAATTTCTTGTCAACTCTGCAGGTTAATACATATCATTTAACAATGTTTTGGACACTTATTATTTATTAACTAATACTAACAAATTGATGCAAAATATAACAGGACCGTGTTAGCAAAAAGTGTAAACAATTTTTTACAAATTAAAAAAGAAATTTTCCAAGCTAGAATTTTTTTTTTCAGCTTTAGATTATACCACTGAGGTTCTTTAACCCTCTGCGCTAGTGTTTGATATTTATGAGACTCCCTGTATATAATTGCTACTGTGCCTTTAATTCTTCTTGGTATTGTATTAACTGTTTAATAACAAGAGAGATATTAACAATAACTAAGATTTAAACTTAACTAATTAAAAACACAGATTATATACTATCATCAACGAACTTAAACTAATTTATTTAAAGACTTTTTATTTATTTAATTAACTAGATTATTTATTTTGAATAAAGTTATTTATTAATACTGAAGTATCTCTATTTACATTGCACTCTTGCAATTAACTGTTGCGCTTCTCTCACGCGGCCGGCATTTGTTCCCATACGTTCTAGAAGCTTCTGGTATTCTGTGTTCACAAGAACGGTTGTTTTCGCCGCGAGTCTAAAATGAACGAGAGGCTTCGAAATACAATATAATTTAATTTGTAATGTTTCTTCCTTTGTTTTCTGCATGCCGCGTTGCCGCCTAATGTATTTTAGTATACAGTTCCCTATTTGCTTATTTTTTTATTGGTTAATCACGAATTTCTTCTATTTTTAGATTGTTTTACTTTAATTGGTTTATACTCTTGATATTATTTTTGAGAGATTTTTAAAAATTTCATCATAAAGGGTTGGACAATTTCCGGTGTCTTTCATTTTCTGATGGTTTGAGAGAACCTTCGTTTTCCACGGAGGTAAGTTAGGAAACAAGAAGTTAGGAAAAAAAGTTAAGATAGGAATCCTACTTGAAGCTATTTTGTAAAATGTACTTTAATGTCTTAAACATCTGATGATTTTGATTTTCTAATTGTTTTCCTGTTTCATTTAATTGCTTATGCTTTTATGTTTTCCCGTTGTTAATAAGCTCTTTTCTTAACATCTCTTTTATTACCTTGGAGTTTTATTAACTATATACTATTAAGTAGACTATCAGCTTCTGAGAATTTGTTGAAACTATTTATTGGCCAAAAATAAATTAGTTATGCGTCGGTTTTTCTCGCCATTTATCTATGTAAAAACCTGAAAGTCTATTTTACTAAGTACAGGGTGATCCAAAATGACTGAAGACAGTTTGAATTTACCGCCACGTTAAATTATTGTCGCGTTGGCAACATGAATACTTGGTAGACATTTTTATCTTGCTTTTATTTTACAGTGGCGTCTCAAAGATAACATAGCTTATATACATCATTCATTTTAGGTAATAAACTTACTTGATAATAAAATCATCTAACAAATCTAACAAATAGTGCGGCACTAACTACGTGAAAGAAACTAAAACCTAAGGCGCGAAATTCAAACCGTCCTCACTCAATTTGGATCTCACTGTACATCGTTATGTTTCACTATTTGAAGAGTATTTTGTCGCTTAATTCAGTTTTTACTTTATGGGATAGTCGAGCATTGCCACAGCAAAATGGGGAAGTATTTTATTTTACCCCATTATGACAATCAAATTAATTGAATGTTCCTCAATTGGTTTTATTTTATATTTTTGTTCCATCTCTGAAGAAAACTAAGAAACAGATAGCTGAGGATTAGTATATTGTGTTGTAAGTGCAGAAAAGTGCCAATTTCTCACGACTTATGTAATAATAACTTTATGTGCTGGTAGTCGCTTCAGTAGCTCAGAGGTACAGAAGACGCTAGAAAAGCAAAAGGTCCCGGGTTCGATTTCAAGCCTAGGTGGATTTACATTCAAAATATAATTTAATGTAAACCTTCAATTAAACGAAATATATTAACTTTTATCTAAAATTTATAACTTTATATGTTTCAAATTAGAAAATTAGAATTAGAAATATTGCATGTGCTGACACCTATGGCATTTTAATAGAACCACTGGAAATGGGAAATCATTTTCTACAGTAATTTCCGTACAGTTTAGAGAGTTTGAGCAATGGGTCATTTTCATGGTTACTAGACTGTGTGAAAAATATAATTTTGTTGATAAAATAATTTAAACCATCAGAACAAGATGACAACGAGGCGTGCATCTTCTGCTAGGAGCTCTAAGCTCACTAAGAACTAAGGAGTGTTCCTGAATACAGTGTTACGTTATACACTATGGTTAGGCCCATGACCGTGGCGTAACATTGAAACATTAGAACCCCCCCCCCTGTAAATTTTGAAGCAGGGCCCTGTTTGCTATGTAAAGATTTTTGTAGCATTTTAAAGAATCTTTATTAAGTAGAATAAAATGTAAATAAAATATAAAAATAAAATGTAAACCACATAGCACTAATAACTAGATCACAATTAGGTTATTTAATATGACTTTTTTTAATACATTTGCTTCTGCAAATTGATTTTATTAAATTTTCAGTATCAATTATGTGCAATATTTTCTTATTTTATTTTCGATGCTTATAAGGGCTAAACTTTGTGACATAGTATTGAATAAATAGTTTTTAGTTAGTTTTAATTTTGAAAATAATTTTTTAGCGGAACTAACTTCTAAAATATTTTTAATTTTCTGTTTAATACATAAGTACTTAAAAACTTACATACCAGCCAAATTTGCAGATGCAGCGGTTTAAAAAAACGTCAAGCTTTGGCAGTTTGTTAATTTTTTCTTGAGCCTCTTCAAATACCTATTTAGTTCTCGTTTTTGACTTCTACTTAAATATTTTCATTTCTTAGGCATTTCTACAAAAAAATAAGTTGAAACTGGAAAATAAATTTGGAATATCCACACAACCTTTCTAACAACAGCGAAGGAATAAAATGGTATTGGGTAGGATGCACTTCGTTCTCACACATAGAAATGAAATGCGATAGGTATATTGATGTTACTGTTTTACAAAATCAACCAAAAGCACGTACAATGCAGCCTATATTTCCATTTATTTTCTAATAAGTAGTCATAACTTAAAAAATGAAACCCTAGTGGTGATTAATTAACGCCGAGAAGAGCTATGTTACATTTGGAGATTTTTTTACGATAAGGACATCTAATTACCGTTTTGTAATGAATATAATGAATCATTTGTTGAATGAAGCAAACAGCAGTTGAAAAGAACAACTACAGGTTTGCCTATGAATTTTGTCTCTAAAAACATCGTTATGCTAATTGTGTCTATAAAAAATACAAGTAAATGGGTATCCAAAAGTTCCCTCGTTCCTCCTGATGTCTTTGCAGCAACGATATACCATTAGGTGCACGGTCTTACCCGTCTCCCCTAATTAGAAATCTGATACCGAGGACTAAATCAGCGTTCCGCAACCCTTTTTATCTAGCGACTCAAAAATATCAATAAAATTATAAGGTGACCCATATGAGATGGAGATTCTGCTCTATTGCAGAATGTGTTAACATACTTACCAATCAAATATACGAGGCGTGATACCGCTTCTACGTATACATAGTGCTGCACAAATAGGCGGTAGAGTTGCGAGATCCCAGGTCTTCACGCATGTTCTCATATGTATGTGTTATATGATAGGTACCTGGTACATCATTAATTATGTATACCATTTGTATACCGCTATTTCTAATCCAGAAACCTCACAAAAAGCATACCATTACAATTACTGCTCTACGTATATTTGGGGGTTATTGTAAGGGACTGGTTTACCTTTTCGGGGTATTATATACTAACATAGATACAGTTGAAGTCTATTTCAAGAGACAATACCAAATTAAGTACATGGTTAATACTAGTAATAGTATATGGGTGATATCGCGGTTACCACTCATTTACCCCCGTGGGTCATCGTGCATTTTTCTCTGCCGAAACAATGCATATTGTCTTATATTGTCTAGGACCTCCTAAACAAACTGCGTCATTTAATTTTTGCATGCGTCTTTACCGAATAGGACGGATCCAAGCGGTTTTCCAAGGGCATGCAATTGCCACACGGGTTTTCCACAAAACAGTCATTTTATTTTGAGTCGTACTGCTAAATAAACCGGCAAAAACGTCAGAAATGGGCTACATCCTGATGTTGGCATTTCTGTCCTTGAAACATTGAAATCTTCCTTTATGAAGATTATTAAACTCGTTAACATATTGAAATGGGTGTTTTGTTTTTGGATTTACTGATTTGAATACATTTCGAGGTGCCATTTATTTGACGTATTTTCAAAAGTAGCCCAGGAATATACAAAATGTATAACCCAAAAGTGGCAAATCCCAGTGATATGCCAACTTTGATTACGTCGCGATTTCTAAGATCCATTCTAAGTTTGCTGCCCCATAATTGGAACGATTTATAACATCTAACGAACAACAAACATACTTAACTGTAATTTGTATTATGATAAGTACTTTCCTCTTAAACAATGAATATATAAACAATGTATGAGGCGCAGATTATTTTAAATGATAAAGTATTATTTCTACGAGTTTTATCTATAACCTTGGCCTTGCAATTTGTACTCTACAGGTCTGACACGTGAAGTTATAAAAAAATTTATCTCCCTGGAAAATTCTGTTCAGTCATCGCGACGGCATGTTTATAATATTTTTGCCAAAACTTCTCTCGATCCAATTTTTCGCACTAATAATTATAATTTATTAATAATGAATAGTCTCTGTTTGTGCATAATAACGGTAAAGTGTTATATAAAAGGTAAACACTGTGGGAGTTTCTTTTTATTTTTTCAAAACAATAAAATAATCAAGTTTGTTCGTCAATGTCGCCGTTAATGTGTGTGCATAGGTTACGATTACGTTTGCCCGTAACCTTCACTTTCAATACGTAGAAAATTTATTACAACAAATTAGAAGTGCAGCAACTTTTATATTTAATTATCTTTTTCATTAATTAATCTTTCGCTTTCGCCTATATCCTAGTATTAATAAAGTGCAAAAAATTAATGAGAGCGTTGGTGTCTGATTAAAGGATTAAATGCTATGTTGTTATTTCAGATAGTAGATAGGGTATTGTCAAGTACACGTACGTTGGATATAATATAATTATTTTTTGCCACATATAGATATACTACATATATAGCAGCCCTAATCAATACGTATATAGCTGTTAAACCTGACCTTGTGTACGATAATCACAAAGCGTTCATGCAATATTTATGAAGGACAAAATGTAGACGTCTACCAAAGGAGACGTCATCGCGCGAAATTCTTCAAAACAAACTATTATAATTGGTTTCGAGACATGTTTACCGTATAGGTCATCATAAAGTCACCCCTGTCACCAAGAGACTAATGAACAATATAATATAGGTGTCGTCTTTTTTTTAAATATCTTATAAAATATTCAATAATACTACACATATACGAATTGCTTCTGATGTCTATATCTACACGTCAATGCTACAGTTTTTCAGTTTTTTCTACTGACCCCCGCCCCCCCATATTTAATCATTTTTAAGTCCTGATAGTAAAGTCGATACAAGGTAACATAAGAAAGTTATTGATCTACATTATGTAAAACCGACATATTTTGGATTAGAGTCAAAAACTAAGATAAGCCAAAGTATTGTAACGGGAGAGAAAAGGAACGAACCTCTTTTCGAGCGACAGGTGGTGTGTTCTGCCGCCTTCGAGAAAATGACGTATCGCACAAGCATGTAAATTAGACGTGGTTTATTCTGGCATTTTCTAAGAATACATAGAAGGTTCCAGCGTTTTCTGGTGCGTTTATATGAAGATATAAAAGCGGATGGCGGATAAAAGAGAGGCAGTCAACAGCAAGTCATTAACTGTGTATTACAAAATAAATAGTGAATATAAATGTTGTATTAGAAATTCATAGTCTGTAAATAATAGTTTTTAATGGTTTATAATCATAGCGTTAATTTATAGTGTATTCATTAGTGTATAGAAATAAATATTTGTTTGTGAATAGACGATTTAAACAGCACTTGTGTTATTATTTTTAGAAAGAACGTTACAGTGATGTCAGGTGTGGAGTTTTAAAATAAATAAAATCGCGTAATAATTAATTAAAGTGCTGTGAGAATAAAATTTTTGGTGTTAAAACATAATTTCAACAAACGATTAAAATGGTGATGAAACTGTTAAAAGATCTCAAAGTAATAGACTTGAAACATGAACTTGAAGAACGAGATTTAGATACAACGGGCCTTAAAAGTGTGTTAATAAATCGGCTAAGAGAATGGCTTTTGGAGCAGCAAGAAGACCCTGAAAGTTTCCTCTTCGAAATACCTGGACCCGTAATGGATACTAATTTGTTATTAAGTAAAATGGAAGAAAATTCTAGAATATTAAAAGAAGAGTTACTGGAAAGTTCTAGAAAAGCCGAAGAGAATTCTAGAAAGTCCGAAGAAAATGTTAGAATGTTAAAAGAAGAACTATTGGAAAAGCACGAAGAGAATTCTAGAAAGTCCGAAGAAAATGTTAGAATGTTAAAAGAGGAATTACTGGAAAAGTCCGAAGAGAATTCTAGAAAGTCCGAAGAAAATGTTAGAATGCTTAAACAAGAATTACTTGAAAATACTAAAGCACTGGAAGAAAATGTTAAAATGCTTAAAGAAGATTTACTGGAAAACTCTAGAACGCTTAAAGAAGAATTACTAGAAAAGTCTGAAGAAAGTTCTAGAAGGCTTAAAGGAGAATTGTTGGAAAATGTCAAAGCGTTGGAAGATAAAGTTTTCGAAGAATTTTTGGAGAATGCCAGTGCGTTAGGACTATTGGAAGGTAGATTGGCGGAACAAGATAGGGTAATAAAGATGGTAGAAGAGAAAATAGCCCAAATGCAATTATCACCAACAACTAAGAAAGACGATATGGCCGAAATGCTGGAAGATAGAATGAGGCAACTACGGTTTCCCTCAACTTCTGAGAGGCCGTTTAATGAAGTAAAGAAACAGTTTAAAGAAGAAAAGGGTCCTGTCGTAGGGATAAAAGTAAAACCACCCACGTTCGATGGAAAGATACCTTGGTCCACTTACTACAAACAGTTTGAGGCGGCTTCTGGGGCCAACGGATGGACAGGCAAGGAAAAGGCCGTTTCTTTAACTGTGGCTTTGCGTGGAGACGCGTTGAACGTCCTGCAAACAATCCCAGCAGGACAGGAAAATGATTACCAATTGTTAGTGTCTAGATTGGAAATGAGATATGGAGACGCGCATCTTCAACAAGTGTATCACGCGCAAGTGAAGAATCGTATCCAGAAGAATGGAGAAAGCCTGCAGGAGTTTGAAGCCGATGTTGCGCGGCTTGTCCGATTGGCGTACCCTACGGCACCCGATTCATTTCTGGGACAACTGGCTGTGCAGACCTTCATTGATGGGTTAAGAGACGGAGAAACACAACAATCATTGAGGCTGGCACGACCAAGAACAACTGATGATGCGCTTGCTCACGCCTTAGAATTTGAAGCTGCAAAACAAGCGTCCCGAGGTCACGGACGTGTTCGGACCGTTTTGGAAGAAGATGAAGGTTCTAAAGATCTCCTAGAAGAATTATTAATGAGAGTTCTTCAGAAGGAAGAGAACCGTAAAAGGAATCCTCAAGAAGTTCGAGGACCCCGTTGCTGGAACTGCGGTGAACAAGGGCACATACGACGCCGCTGCCCTAAACCCAAACAAGTTCAGCCGTCGGAAAACTAAAAGGGGTCGACGAGAGGGGGCGAACGTTGACCTTGAGTGGAGATGCCCCGGAGATCACCACCCATGCCGTAGCGTCGAGGAGCAATACCAGCAGTTTGTTCGTAGATGGGAAGATTGCTAACCGAACTGTTCCACTACTTATTGATACGGGGGCGACAAAATCCATCGTACGCCCTGATGTTCTACGATCAAGTATTAAGTTGTTACCCACAACTACTCAACTCCGTACAGCAACAGGTGAAGTGATACCAACACGCGGAGTGGTGAAGATGAAGATTGGCATTGGAAGTGAAGAACGTGATCATGAGGTGCTGGTAGCCGATATCACTGATGACTTCATCTTGGGAATGGACCTCCTGAGAAAATTTGGTTTTACGTTGGATTTGAAAGAGGGTGTTTTGAAGGTCGGTAACGAAGAACTTCCGTTGCACCCACGAGAAGATCCGGTTGTAAGGGTTTTGCTGACTGAAGATGTGATATTGCCGGGTCAAAGCGAGATGGTTGTCGAGGCGGGTTTGGATGGAGATCTTCGGGTAGGATGTGTGCGAATGATGGAGCCTGTTTGTGATAAGAAGATCCATAGTGGCATACTGGTGGGAAAAGCGCTGATCAAGGTTGGAAAGAGAGTACCGGTGAGAATTATGAATGTTAATGTGGATCCGGTGACATTGAAGAAGAGTACCCTTGTGGGACAGTGTGTGCCAGTATTTCGAGTAGCCTGGTGTATGGCTGATGTTCCAAAACCAGTGCCCAAAGACCAGGGTGGAAAATTAGTGGGTATGGTTACTAGTTCGTGCGAAGACCTTAACAGAACGGAAGTGAAAGAGGTACAGGGTTTGGTTCACCGATACCAAGATATCTTCGCTCTTGATGATAGCCAGAAAGGACGAACAAATATAGTAAAACATAAAATCAATACAGGCAACTCTAAGCCTGTCCGTCAGCAGCCGAGGCGTCTACCTCTAGCAAGGCGAGCAGAAGCCGAAAAGATTATTACTGATATGGAAGAACAAGGGGTCATCGAGCCATCCAGCAGTCCATGGGCATCACCGGTGGTCCTGGTCAGTAAGAAGGACGGGTCAACGAGATTTTGTGTAGACTATCGGCAGCTTAATGACGTGACCAAGAAAGACAGCTATCCCTTACCACGCATCGACGACACGTTAGATACCCTGTCTGGTTCACGATGGTTTTCGACTTTGGACTTGAAGAGCGGTTATTGGCAAGTTGAAAAGGAACCTGAAGACCGGGAGAAGACCGCGTTCACTATTGGTTCCGGACTATGGCAGTTTACAGTTATGCCTTTCGGTCTATGTAACGCTCCGGCCACCTTTGAGCGTCTAATGGAGACCATCCTGAGAGGGTTGTCGTGGAAGACCTGCCTGGTATACCTAGATGATGTGATTGTAGTCGGAAAATCATTCAACGAACATTTGAACAATCTAGAGGAAGTGTTCCGAAGACTACGTGGAGCCAATCTGAAACTGAGTCCGAAAAAGTGCCACATATTCAGAAAGGAAGTGAAATATCTCGGGCACGTCGTATCACAAAATGGAGTGGCAGCCGACCCCGATAAGATTCGTGCAGTTCAAGAGTGGCCAACACCGAAAGATAAACACCAAGTTCGTAGTTTTCTTGGGTTATGTACCTACTACAGGCGTTTCGTTCCTGGGTTTGCCAATATAGCGAAACCTCTGACAAGGTTAACTGAAGATGGGCGCGAGTATGTTTGGAGCGGAGAGTGTGAAACAGCTTTCCAACAGCTGAAGCGTGCCCTGACAACAGCACCAATATTGAGCTATCCACGGACAGAAGGGAAATTCATACTTGACACAGATGCAAGTAATCTGGCCATTGGGGGTGTACTTTCCCAGATACAGGATGGACAAGAAAAGGTCATCGGCTATTTTAGTAAGGTTTTGTCGAAAGCCGAAAGGAATTATTGTGTGACCAGAAAAGAACTATTGGCCGTCGTGAAGTCCGTTGAGCACTTCTACAAATACTTGTACGGACGGAAGTTTTTATTGAGGACGGACCATGCAGCGTTGAAATGGCTTCTACAATTCCGTAATCCTGAAGGCCAGGTCGCAAGGTGGATCGAACGATTACAAGGATACGACTTTGACACCGAACATCGAGCGGGCACTAGTCATCGAAATGCTGATGCTCTTTCAAGAAGACCCTGTCCAACGGATTGCCGTCATTGCTCTCGTTTGGAAGAGAGGGTTTGCCAAGTATTAAGGACTACCATCGTCAACGACAATTGGTTGCCGGAAGAATTGCAACGACAGCAGGAGGCTGATCCCGAACTAAAAATGGTACTGGAATGGAAGCGCGTGGGAGAAAGGCCTGCCTGGGAGGCCGTCAGCCCTTTTAACAGAACGCTCAAAGCATATTGGGCCCAATGGGAGTCCTTGAAGGTGGAAGACGATCTCCTGAAGCGAGTACTGGAGAGTGAAGATGGCACCACCATTAGGTCTCAGTTCGTGGTTCCAAGAAGCCGAGTGGCTACAGTATTGCGACATCTCCATGACGGTGCCTCCGGAGGACACTTCGGTGTGAAAAAGACTTTGGAGAAAGTTAGGGAGCGTTTTTATTGGGTCAACTGTAAAGAAGACGTGAAGGAGTGGTGCCGGAAATGTGAACTATGTGCCACTGGCAACGGACCCTTGGGGAAGCGAAGAGCACCTATGAGGCAGTACAATGTGGGTAGTCCTCTGGAGAGAATAGCTATAGACATTGCCGGACCATTTCCCGAAACCGACGATGGGAATAAATACATCTTAGTGGCAATGGACTATTTTACCAAATGGCCAGAAGCATATGCCCTACCAAACCAGGAAGCTGCGACTGTTGCTGACGTACTAGTCAAAGAGTTTTTCAGTCGTTTCGGAGTGCCCATGGAGCTGCATTCGGATCAAGGCCGCAATTTTGAGTCTGTACTCTTTGGAGAAGTTTGTCGATTGATGGGCATTCGCAAGACTCGGACCACACCGTTACATCCGCAGTCCGATGGAATGGTAGAACGCATGAATCGGACAATGGGCAAATATTTGGCCAAGGTCGTCTCCGATCATCAGCGAGACTGGGACCAATACCTGCATCTGTTTCTGATGGCTTATCGTGCATCGGTCCACGAAACAACCGGTCAGTCACCAGCGTCTGTGATGTTTGGACGCGAGTTACGGTTACCGTGTGATCTGGAATTTGGGTCTCCACCTATAGAGCAGGAGGTAGCCAGGAATGATTATGTCATCAACTTAAAGAAGAAGTTGGAGGATATTCACGACCGAACCCGAAATAATAGTCGAATCGCGAGTGACCGGATGAAGGCTACGTACGATGTGAGAGCCCAAGAAGGAGGGTTTCAACCTGGAGAGCTTGTCTGGTTATACAACCCGCAAAGGCGTCGTGGCTATTCTCCAAAGTTACAGCGAAATTGGGAGGGCCCATACCAGGTGAAGAAACGAATAAATGACTTGATTTATCGCATCCAGAAATTGCCAAGAGGGAAACCAAAGGTGGTACACTCCAATCGTCTGGCGCACTATGAGGGAAATAATGACGCAGTCCCGGAAGATGAGGCTGAGGTGGCTATCAATACCGTAAGGTCTGGAGATGATCAGCCAACCTTTAGAGAATTTATGGCTGCGTTTTCTGGAACTAGAAAAGCGCGATTCGGAGTCACGACTGAGATGCAACAAGATCTCTTCCGGGTCCCTGGTAATTATTCCATTGCCCACTGTGTCTCCGCGGATCTCCGTATGTCCAGGGGGATCGCAGTAGTGTTTAGAAATAAATTTGGACGGCTGAATGAACTTCGAGAACAAAATCCCTCTGTTGGTAAATCCTTACGCTTGCCTGATCATGACCGATCCATTTACTACTTGGTAACCAAGCAGTTTTACTACCAGAAACCGAGTTACGTCGACTTGTGGAGGGCACTATGGAATTTGAGGATCGAGTTGCTTACCAGGGGAATTAACAAATTGGCAGTTCCCAAACTCGGCTGTGGGCGGGACCAGCTGGATTGGAGAATCGTTAGAAACATGCTGGAAGTTGTCTTTAGAGGTACGGACGTCAAGATCTTCGTCTGCAGTTTTGACCCACAGCCCGCATTAAGGCCAACGAAGAGTGTAGACTGTTATTTCTACCGTAATGGAACGTGTAGTCGAGGTGAAGACTGTCGATATCGTCATGACCCATTCTACAGGAATCAGAGCATAAAACCTGTTCTGGGACAGAACAGACTTGAAGAGGGGGGCAGTGTAACGGGAGAGAAAAGGAACGAACCTCTTTTCGAGCGACAGGTGGTGTGTTCTGCCGCCTTCGAGAAAATGACGTATCGCACAAGCATGTAAATTAGACGTGGTTTATTCTGGCATTTTCTAAGAATACATAGAAGGTTCCAGCGTTTTCTGGTGCGTTTATATGAAGATATAAAAGCGGATGGCGGATAAAAGAGAGGCAGTCAACAGCAAGTCATTAACTGTGTATTACAAAATAAATAGTGAATATAAATGTTGTATTAGAAATTCATAGTCTGTAAATAATAGTTTTTAATGGTTTATAATCATAGCGTTAATTTATAGTGTATTCATTAGTGTATAGAAATAAATATTTGTTTGTGAATAGACGATTTAAACAGCACTTGTGTTATTATTTTTAGAAAGAACGTTACAGTATCTTTTGTACCATTGACTTAAAAATTACACTATTACAGTTAGAACTAAGAAACATTCACATACATTCTTTGACCAAAACGTTAAGCCAAATAGTTGTCAAATGGTTATATTAAACTAGTGAATCAGTGCTTCCCGCTAAAACTGTCGAATTTAAATTCTTGATGTTTCCCATCAAATTTTTGCACAACTAGAGCCCCAATTTTTTTCACCAGCAGGATATAACTTCTTGATAAAGTAGTTGATTTTGCATAGATCATCATCAGTTGATCTGAACCCAATATTTTTCGATTGAATGGCAGCTCTGAACGGTTTGGCAGAAATAAATGACTCTTAGGTACGAATTGATGCCATTATCTGCCATGATTTTCAAAGTGTCTCTTGCATCATAAACTATAGAGAAAGTATGCTCCCACGGCAAGAATCGTTTCCTTAGATACTTTTTGACCATGTGTCTATCTTGATTGAATAAAGACAAACTTTTCAAAACTCATTCGCAGATTGCCTTCCACAACAGAACTTTTTCTCGAAATTTCTCTCCTCTTATCATGTTCTGCAAGACATAACTAAAAGCCAGCTAGAGCGGAAAAATCTATCAAAAAATCTATATATGCTCTTGTGAGCGATCAAGTGCTTGTAGAGTAATCTCGCACGCTTTATGTAGTCACATTTCCACTTCTTGAAAGTCTTGACTTCATTTTTTTCTTCGTTCCAACATATTTTTCTATGTTCCATACTATTTTCACGTATCACGACTAACATGAACCTCTTGGTGTCAGCATTTACAGAATGTCATCTTCCAATTTTTGGTCTCGGTTTAGTCGATTGGTCACGGTTACAACGTTTTAGAGTCTTCACGTAAGAACGTGAAGAACGAATAAAATATGCAAGAGCATATTTTATTGATACACTGTTGTAATCAGCAATAATAAAGGGTCCAGCAAAATTTTAATCTGCAACTAGATAAAACAGATTAGCAATAATATCCCTTTTTTCTTTCTCTGGAAAACACTACCTAAAATGATTAGGAATGTTTTAAAAATCCTTAAGGACAGGCATATATTTAATTCCACCTTCCCCTCCTCTGGTGTAACAAGGTTGGACTGGGCCGGGACAGCCTAATCTCTCTGTATATGCTTTTATGTATAAAAAGGCCAATTTTAAAACTATACATCAGTCGGTAATTACCTCAACCTTGAGGTCAGCCTTGATTGTGGCGGGACTTGGCGCTAGATCTGCCTAAGATATCCTAGCATTTTGCAACCCTGGCCTACCATAATAAAGGCTTGGTAAGCCCCGACAGAACCCCGTACGACCCTACCGGAAGGTAGAGACCCAGTTTCTATACCAACATGGACCACAATATCAAATATCACAACTATGGCGTTTTATCTAGTCAGTGATGATTAACCCTCCATTTCTCTTATCTACAGTACTTACCTTTTTAGTTTTCCAGATCTATCGTGTTTTCTATGGTGAATAACGGCAGAGTTTAATCGAAAATCTTGTATGCAATGACACATTTATTGCTGTGGCAAAGGGTTTTTATTTCTGATTTCAAACAGGGAGCGGAACTAGCAAAGGCGTCTAATTGAAGTGAGTAAATCACTACAGATCAAACAAACAAACACTTTTACAGAAATTGAAGGAATGGTTGCATTAATTTGCACTTTTCGACAGGACACGATTCCAAAGGAAGTGATCGGTGTGAATCTAGTATTTACTACTCGATCGGGCACAAAAATTAACTATGACCAACTTTACCTCCTCCACCAAACTCGGAAGATTTTATAGACAGCAAGATGTTTTCATGATTTCAACTTCCCACAGGTTTTCGTTGCGAAGTATTCCTAGGTAAGAAGGTAATGAAACCGCAAGTAGATGTATCTTCTTAAGTTACATTTGAACAGTACTACATTGCAATGATAAATGACATGAGCCATGTCGCAATATCCCACATAAATATGCTATTTTCAGGACTCACCGCCACGACAGGTCATGCCGACATGTATCATCAGATCGAGATTTGATTGTCGCTAGACACAATCAAATTGAGTCAGTCATACATAAAATTTTGGAAAAATCTGAAGCATTTGCTAACAGAATATAGCTTTTACAGTCTTAGCGAGTATTTTGATTGTACCTGGAATACTTAATTCAGAGACTCAGTATATTGGTACACTAATAGTAGTCGGTTTTGTCTTTTAAATCTCTTGTTTGTCAATTGCTAAAGAATGTATGTTGTAAGTATACAGGGTGTTCCGGACAAATATGCAATGCTTTAAGGGGGTGAAAGGTGACCATATAGAGACCCCAAAACTCATAAAATAAAAATAAAAAAAAATTCGGATTTTTCCGTATTTTTTACAAGTCACGAGTCGACTATGGATTGTTTGTAAGATGTTGACCCTGAATTACTGATAAAGCAAACAATAGTAACTGACCTCCGCTACGTAGGTATCAATTTACAGAAACAACAGAATTGAATTTCAGCAGTGGTTGCCAAGTGACTCACTACCTTGATGACTTGATCATTTATTAAGGTCGGTAAATAAAATGTTACATACGTTCGTTGACCTAATTGTGATGGAAACATTGCCTGTTTTTCATTTTACGAATGTCATTTTAACAAAATGAGTAAAACTTACCGTTTACGAGTAAAACATTTTGTGCAAACTGGGGATTTTCCTGTTTGCGTTCCAATAGCCATTGGCAAAATTGCACTCGCGGTATAAGTGTACTTTAAAAAATGGTTGATTTGAAAAGTTCCGTTCATTCAACAGGCGTGTTTGGTTCTGCCATAATTTAAACAGTAACTAAATACACTTAAATAAACTACTTATCTGTAGGGATACGAGAATGAAAAAGCCCTTTATATTTCTACCATTGGCTATTTTTAATTCAGGCTTACTAATGTTTGGTCTGAAACATGTGAAACGTTTTGATTTTATACATAACTTTTAAGGGTCGTAAATGCTTAATGATGCTGAACGTCTATCATGTAACGGCAAGACGATTATTAAAAGAAAGGGAAGTTTTAGTTATTAGTTAACACTGGTCGAGTGCGGTCCATGTATTGATACATTTTATATTAAACATTAAAGATTGGATTATCGGCTTTTGATTTACCTGGCTAATTATCTTACATATCACTAAAACAAACACTTAACACTACCTAATGCAAGTTATTAATTCTAAAAAACGTGTATTAATCAAAACTCAAGTTTACCAACACCTAACACAAAGAAAGTTGACGACAAACTGCATACTGCAGTTACAAATCTCAAAGATCTGAGTCAGTAACAGTTATTACAGATGTTCAAAATGAGTGTAATTATTTATAGTTAAAAACGTTTTAAAAGCACGTACTGCTATTTGGTGTTGATTACAATCTTCCGAAAAATTTATAAATATTTATCCTGCTACCTGCTTGGGTTAGTTTATGGCTTATTTGTCCATGACATTTAAAAGTATGTATTAGTAGACACAATTTTCATTTCATACAGCTTTATCTACTATTTGCAGTGGCGTGTCTATTATTTTTATAAGGGGAGTTGTCATTTCAAAGGGGCATTTCAGGAAATTGTTAGTAAGATGTTACTCTACACATGTTTCTCTATTGCCCTTTAACGGGAAAGGCATCTTTTTTTTCAAAACACCCTGTATTATGTGATTTATAATATTTTGTATGTATACTTCAAATTGACAATTTCTAATACCTGTACAAGGTCTTACAGAAGTTAATAAATTATTATTATTATTATCATTAAATTGCCCTTTAAATGGGTTTTTTACTCATACACCACATGATCATGTCGTAATATACCTACGCCTGCGACCTATTTTGAGGTCACGTGGTCACTATAGATCATGTAAACATATGTTTTTAAATTGCTGTTTAAATGTGCTTAACAATAATACGATTATTTTTCAAGACCATTAATATTAATACCGACCACCCTTATAAAGTGCACTAGATGCACATGTTAAATGAGGATGAACCAGACCATCGTTATCATGCAATGAAAATTTCAACTTTTTAAATACTATTACTTTTTCCGATCAGATCACTTTATTTTGAATGGCTCGGTAAATCACAATAACTTCAGATATTGGTCACAAGAAAATTCTTACGGGCATCAAGAATCTTGCAGTCAGCATCAAGGAAGAGTAAATGTAAGGGGCGAGAATGTAAAGAGTGAGCTTTGACCTGAATTTTGAGTTAGTCCCAGTTTTAGCAATTACTTATCCAAATAATGAAGATGGTGCTGATGTACAGGCGGTATCATTTAAGCCCGTGTCGGGCCCACACTGAGTTCATCATATTGTTTATCATATACTTTAGACAAATATATTTTATAAAAGTTATTTAATGCGAAATATGTCAGTGTAATAGGATATCTTTTATAAAATATATTTTTAAAAAGTAACAGTAGAGTGTAGAGTATTACCTTTTATCGAAGATTTAGCAGGTGTTTATTAAAACACTATACAGGCTGTTCACAGCTATCGGCGTACTAGTGCTATCTCCGTTATAATCGGAGCTACGAAATCGGTTAGCTTAGCAAATTAGCAGTATTTGCTTTGCTGATTAACATGGCGAAGACAAAACTACAACTGAACTTTACATTTGCGAGTTATTCTCAAAAGTAACAAATTTTTAAATGGGACACCCTGTTTTTTTTTGTAGAAATGGATGGACAGCGACATAGATCTATTTTTACACTGAACTATTACAAAAACTTTTAAACAGTGTAATACCCCTCCTTGATATTCTTCCAAGAAAGTTCTTAAAATAAATTCTATAAAACATTTGATAAAAGATCTTTGTTAAAAGTAATATCGGCCTAATAGGCTATTTTTTATAATATATTTTTTTCATAAAAGATCATTTATAAAAAGTAACATTAGAGTATCACCCTTTATCAAAGTTTAAGTGTTTATTAAAGCACTAGTATCCATACCACTCCGTTATTATTGGAGCTACGAAGTTAAATTAGCAAATTAGTAGTATTTGTTTTGCTGATTAACATGGCGAAGACAAAAAACAATTGAACTTCACGTTTTCGAGTTTATTTTCACACCATAGTTATTTCGACACCCTGTATGTTGTAGAAATGGATGGACAGCGACATTATAAATACAAAAGGTCATGTTCATTACCTCTTTAAAGTGAAAAATAAATAATTTATAGCACACTTTTCATTTAATCCATTTCTATACTGAACTAGATATACAAGGTGGAAGCAGATACAAAGCCTTAATTTTAAGGGGTGATAGAAGACATCAAAAGAAACAAAAAAAGTCTATACAACTTTGTTTTAGAACGTACTTTTTCAGAAAAAAATAATAAAATCGGAAACTTGCACCGCCCTTCGAAGAGTTGCGCCCTCAGGCGCCGCACGGTCTACGGGGCGGGTGTTACGTCACTGACCCGCCCCAGTTAAATAACGCCTCGCTCCACCTGCGCTCTTCCAGAATGACAATCCTAACGCAGTTACTGATTTTTATGCATTTTTCTCTAAGAAGTTGTTAAGCGAGGTGCTAATGTTTTTACGTCACCATTTAAATGAGTAAAAAATGGCAATCGTCATTTAAAAATCGACCTGTTCGAGGGTTTTAAAAAACATGAATTGTCACTTTTGTGCATAACTTTTATTAATCACTCTGTATTTAAAAAAGAAAGTGATATTGTTGTGGCTGTTCTTACTGCAGATAATTTATGGAGCAGAAATATTTTACGTTTTTAGTTGTTTTTGTAGTTAGTTTTATCTATATACAGCATGTCTCAAAAATAACGGACAATACGTGAATACGAGATAGTTGATGATGTGTAGAGAAAGTTTTTCCCATAACTTTTTTTTCTAAAATATTTACTTTCAGAGTTATTTAAGGTTCAAGTTTTGAGTCCGGTCCTGCACGTTCTGCTCCACAATCTCCTGATGTCGCATAATGCTGAGGACTGTAGTTTGTTGAACTTTACAGCATTTGTCAATACAGCACAATTTTGTCAATGCCGCAAAATACCCAAATGAGTTGATCTTGAAAACACTCGTAAATAAGACACGTTCCGTTTTGCCATGTTATGGTTTGTTTATTTTAAAATAAATTCAAGGTCTAATAACAGCTTAAAACATCTTACTTTAAAGAGAGCATCTGATATCATATTTCAATAAGTTAAAGGGAATTCTTTATGTGTGGCGGCGTTGAACGTAATTTAAAAAATGCGATGCTAATACATTTTACTAGAATCTGAAGCATTAATATTTAAAACTAATAGTAAACCTTTTCATTAAAACTGAAATAAAATTTTACAAAAATGATCTTGGGCTCGAAATTTCTCAATGAACGTAAGTCAATAATCAAAAACTCTCTTTGTTATAAACATCCCCTTTCGCAGACTTTCCTTATTTATAGCAATTCTTTCTTTCGTATTCTGTGCTTGTAAATAAAATTTTGGACTAAACATTCCGCAAAAATACACATAGTGAAATTTGATCTATGTAAAATAAACAAAACGCAATTTAAAAAAGGGATACATGTTAGCAAGGATCGAAGATAAGTTAGAAACTACGAACTCAGTCAACAACAATCCGATTTATTACTCTAATAACACACAACAATAATTAACAAGCGATCAACTCTGTAACGTTTCTCCTTTCTCGTGGTCATTCAACAGACTGGTTTGCCTGCGAGCATGGTCCAGGCGCCCGCAACCCATCCACGGATCTTCCGCCCGCGTCTCTTGTACTCAATCACCTCCTGGCTTATCGGGATACCGCTAACATACACAACATAAATATATTTTTACGTTCTGTAATAACATTCGAAAATAAACAGAAGATAAATTAAACTTTTAAAAAGAACATTTTCATAATTAGGGCGCCGCCAGGTTGAATTTGCGGCCCGATTGTGGTTTACTCAAAAAACTACAAGGGTCGCAATTTATTAAATAAGAGCAATTTTTACCATTAATCTATTTTATTTAAAACGGAAAACACCTTCAAATAAACTCTTGATAATAAAAATTATTAGTTTGATGAACTATCATCAAACGTTTGGGACTTTTCTGCAACTATGCAGTTTATAACAAAATGCTTATTACGGTGATATGTCATGGTGTTTATAAAGACGTAACCTTGACCAATATACGTGTTTTTAAATCGACTTCTCCGAATTTTTGCTTAACTCTACACATATCGCTTTACAATGTTTTGACTATCCCAATGCTGGATGACTTATTATTTATTATCAAATTGATGCAAAATATAACAGGACCGTATTAGCAAAAAGTATTGCAAACAATTTTTAACAAATTTACAAAAAAAATTTTTTGAAGGTAGAGTTTTTTTTTCTTTAGTTTTAGATTCTACCTCGGACGCTTTTTAACCCTCTGCGTTATTGTTCGTTATTTTTGAGACACCCTGTATATAAAAGGGAAAGATTGTCTGTCTGTCTGTATATATGTATGTATGCGATTTTCTCCGCAACCACTGGACCGATTTGGATGAAATTGGTATCATTGGAAAGGTCTTGGCCCAGAATAGAAAATAAGACAAATTGGACTCTGATCGGCCATCGTGGTCCGAAATAACAGCGAAAAACCCATATATGGAAGTTAAAAATGGGTACTGAGATTGATGTGAATAGATATGTTGTCAAATTTGGTAATTTGACAATTACAAAAAGTAAAAACATGTAATCAGGGATTGAAACTGTAACGAAAATAACTGTTTGAAACAGTTATTTATCGGTCATTATAAAACAATTATGAAGGCCCAATATTAATATTTCAAATCTGCATAACTGTTATTAAAGAACCGAAAAAGCAAATTTCTCTCCTTTCATAACTCTTTCAAAAAGGGAAGATTTATAATAACAGTTATCGTTTTAAAGCCCGAAAAGGAGAGATATAAAAAGTCTATAACAGGATTATTATAAATATAGTACTTGTAACATTTCAATTAAGAATTGAAAGTGTTAAATAGTTTCAGATCATCTTGTTATTCATTCCTTCTATTAATAAGGAGTCTAATTTTTGTGTTATATATGTAAATAAACAAAAGTCCCCGACGTGGCCCGGATAATGTTTATTAGATTTGCTATAATTTATTGTGTAAACAACTTGGGCTTCGCGACTGTATAAAGTATTTCTTTACAACTGAATACGCAATACAATTACATATACTTAATATAAGTACTATAAAATAAACACGGATGGTTTTATGGGAATTATTTAAATATTTAAAAAATTACACAAATCTGTGCAAATGGTCAGTTGATTTGTTGAGCATTAGTATATTTCTACAACCAATTGACCCTATATACTTGTAAAAAGATATTTCAATTGCACTTTTTGTTAATATTTCGGTGCGTTTGTTTACGTCTGGTACGAGGTTGAAATGTAATCTGCTACAAAAACCAGAATGACATCATTATTAAATTTAAAAATTTCATAAATAGTATTATTAGCTGTAACAATGTTTAAATAAGCATTTAATTGATTGATGCCCAACACTGCCGTCAGCGTGTATGTGAGAGTTCAATTTAAAACTGCAGCCTTCCCGCCACCACCTCCAAACACGTTTTAAAGAAAGAAATACAATACGAATGATTTTATTATACGAATTATCTAGAAGTCCAACGTGTGTGTGTAATAAATTACAGTAAATCTAAACATTGAGCCAATTATCCGCACCCCGTCCCGGACGTTATATTATAGGATATCATTATGTCCACGTGGTCTCGAATAATGTTGGGTTTTAATAATAATAAATATTTGTAGTACTTCTAATTTTAAGAAGATATAAAAAAATATTATCGTCTATAAGCAATTTCTGAAAGGAAATACATCTACTAAATGCTGTTCATATCATGAACATGTGCTCTTTTACATCCAGTGTATTCAATTCCTTTTATAGATTTTTAAATATCGGTCGTTTTCGGTCGTTCAAACAATAACTCTTATGAATCTCTTCCCTTTTTCGAAACAGTTATTAAGCTAGAAACCTTTATTTTCAATCGCGGATAAAGGTCCTTTATAACTCTTAAGTAAAATTATCTCGCCTTTCATAACTGTTATGTTGCCCGGACCGTTATTATTTCTCTCTTCAATCCCTGCATGTAATTTCAATAAAGCGTAGCAAAGCGCGCCGGGTATTTGCTGGTGTCTTATTAATAGAGACGTTCATTTTATTAAAGCATGAACCACTATGTCAACGGAGCGAAGCAATTTAATCTGCAATAGTGCAATGTAACACATGCGAGTGCTTGAAAATGGTGGGTTTGAAGTACTTTTGCCGCAAAAATATAAAGTGAAAGGGGATCTATGTAAAATAAACAACGTGAATTGAAGAAATTTCGGTGGCGTGACAAGTTTTATATAACAGCCATCGTATTTGTAAACTATAACTCCTATAAACTTGTAGCGACGGCACTTCTGAAAGATGAGCTTAATCAAGGGTTTTTTCAAGGGAGGTCACCTAAAATGCACGTCTCTATTTATTAAAATTGTGTTTAGAACTGGTAAAGTAAAAATGCCTTTTCTGAGGTTAGTATTGACTAATAGTACCTATACTTACCGTGAAATAACTATTCTTACACAAGTTCACACTACCCATAAGACAAGGAAAAAGAAAAAGATACTAATTTGTTACAAAAATATCATTGCATCAAATCTATAAACGCCCTGTATAAATTCATGTATGTAAACACATTAAAAGTTTTAATCCAATAAAAACAAATTACAACACGGTTGGTATGTGAAAATACTGTTTAATAATTTTGTTTGTCAGTTAAAAAAAGCGTAATAAGTTAATGTTAGTATCATTGTTAACTTATTTGTTTCCCGATTAGGCGACCTTGTTCCTTGAAACCACTAGTGATTATATATAGGACTAAGACCTTGAGCGTGACGATAGTGTCATTTGTTAATCTAAGTAGTGTTTAGCTGATTTTAATGGGAAAATTTTCTATACGATACTATTATATGGCGTGTTTACACTGTTGCAATATTCAAACCATTTTCCCTCGTTCTAATAAAACTGTCGTTTTCTAATTATGTATGAATACTTTTTAAACATAACCTAGTTTTGGACTTCTTTTATTTCAAGCAAAACCTATTGTTGCACACTATAGATGCATATTAACGAGTTCTGACTTCTCATTCATTAGAAGAAAAGTTTTTCCCGTGTTTCCCATTAATATCGGCGCGTGGTATCTCTAGTATTTATAAGTTCTAGAGATAAACGTATGTATTTATAAGAATTTCTGTAAATAACATCATCATCAGCAAAAATACTTCAATGTCACAAATTCGTTTGACTACGTAACGTTTCTTGACAATATTTTCTAACTCAAGGGCAAGTTTTTGCGATTTAAAGTAGATTTCTGTGCACTCATACATACACACCTATCGATGATGATGATGTAACTCGAGTAGAGATGCCTATGTATGAACGGTTTTTCTATTTTATAAAACCAATAAAGACACGCAGTCCGAAATAAGGATGTGATTCATTGACAAGAGATGTGTGTTTATTTGCGGTCAGATTTTTACGTCGACTCAATGTCAAAAGTCGTGCACTTTTCCTGTTCTCCACTTATGGCTTAAAATGTTGGCACTTTAAATACTTACATTAAAATACTTATAACTTTTTCAACTTCCTTCCTCTCCACGTGCTTTTTCTAGCTCAGAATTAATTTTCAAAATAGTTTGCATTTTGATGTTTCTATTAAATATTGGCACACGTGTGGGGAAAAGACCTTGAGTGCGGAGCACCAAGAAGCCTTGGATTTGACCCGTCTGACCTACGCTTTGTGTGATCGCTGTCCACCAAAACACAATGGCCTTATATTTTGTCGTCCTTAGATTCTTTTTTTTCTGATGGACGACAATTAACTAGTGTTGTTGCCTCCTCACAGCTGAAGGTTAACTGTGTTTTTTTGCAAGCCTCTGAAATTTGCTTCAAGTATTTAAATAAAAAAGTAGGGTAATAAGGAAAGTTTTATTTTGGTGTAGATAAAAACAAACAACGATTGAATTTCACCAGACATGGTTTATTCTGACAGCCTCAACATTCTCCCCACTTACAAAAGTACTACATTTCCCATTGATGTACGATAGGCGCGTCTGCAAGGAGGTTGAAATCCTCCGCCCACGCCGATTGTACAATGACTCATGGCTAACAGATACAAGATCATTATAGGAAAAAAATTACTACGGGACAGCACCGTCCATAAAGACGATGCGATAAATGTTTGAGGGACGACAGAAATAACTTTCACGTCTTCATGGGAGATGAGCGAGGCCAGGAAACTTTGAATAGAGAGTACGCCGTCGGGTTGCACATTTCAAATTTGAAACTTCCTTATTTATACTAGAATTTGCACCTTCGAAATGTACCACCAAAAATGGTACTTACTGGCTGCTTATAGTACGAGTAAAAATTATTTTTTTAAAATTTTATTTAATATATTTATTTATATTGGCGTACTCTCTTCAGTCTCATTGTTCCTTCCTCGGAGTCACTTAACTAATGATAATGATAATGGTGATGATACAACACGCACTGATGAAAATGATAACGAGTCTCTTTACAAACTGAGATACGTAACACAAATTTATACACAACTGTTCTACAAATAAATTTATCACATATATTAATTCATAATAATAAATCTATAGTAGGATTGGTGCATGATGCCAGTTTATCATAAATATTCTTTTACAATTATTATAGAGCCATTAAATTAATGATTGTTCTTAAAACCTTAACTAGTGCTGCGGCGCGTTTAAGGGTTGGTCCACTATTTACAATACGCGCCGCCGCTGGTAATGGCGGAAGTAAGATGAGAACATGGGAAAAACCGCGGCTAAGTGCGGCCAGGCTAAGTTAAACGAAACTACAACTACTGACATAAACATAGGTCTCCACGCATAAACATACAGATTGAATATGTAATAATAAATTATTTGGTTTATAATACGATTAAAGTGGCACCATCAGGTTCAAGTCCGAAACGTCCACACCGGGGGCTTTTAAGTCCAACCCGTCACTTATTATTTTACATACTTTGTACTGAACTCAAATTTATTTACACCTCGAGCGTCACTATTTTCAGCCGTGGTGACGGGGACGGCGATTTCTTGGACAAATTAAGTGGCTGCTGAGAGTCCGCAATATCCACTTGTAATTCCATCATTTTCGGTGTTGTAGAGATCGGCGAGGATGTTGGAGATATCGGCGAGCGGCTTGGAGGTGGAGCGGGGGACGTTGAATGTGGAGATTGAGGGTGGTAATAAACACGGGTATATTCGGGTTGTGGTGGAGGTGTGGTGCCGGAGTTAATGTAAGGTTGGCGGGATGTTGTGGTAATCACGCTCGTTGCCCATGCAGGTTGCAGCAGCGATCCACCAGATTTGTACGGACAGGAGGTTGGAACCGCTGATACATGTGGCGATGTGGCGACATTGTCCCCTCGCATTATGTAATTGTGAATTATGTCAGTGCGTTTCATTTGCTCTGCAGTCATACGTGGCCCCTCCATTAGAGATTTTGCCAACGTTGAATGTGTACTCGATAATGTCGAGTGGATTTGAGTGTGTTGGGGTTGAGGAGAAACCGTTATTACTGGTTCTGCCTCTGCCGAATCTTTATTGCGCAGAGCTCGAAATTTCTTATGAGGCTTGTAAGCCTCGTCCATCAATGAATTTGTATCATATAGAGGTGGTGCTTGCAACACCCTTTTTAGCACTGGCATGTCTTCGACAATGTGATGGTCTTCGATGGAAGAACGGGGACTCGAGCACACGGAAGTAGGAGCACTGGCCTTGTCGACCTTTTCTGTTCCTGATTCGATACCAGAATCGCTAGGGGAATCCAATTTCCTAAACCTATGAAGAGCCTGCTGTTGTTGCTGCGGCCTTGATACTGGAGTTATTGTAAGTCCATTATGAATAAGGTGAGAGGTGGCTACCAATTCATCGTCACCAGATGACGTGGAGCCTGAATTGGCTCTATGCCTTGAGGGACACAAACCACCAGCTAATGTAGCAGCTAATAATGGTGCGTTGGTAGCATTTGGACTTATATGATGTGACGGAGGCTGGTGATGGTATTCACTTATTGACGCCACCTCTCCAGAGCACATCGATTCAGTACTTGATACAGATCCTAACGGACTCTTAGCTTCATCCATCGCCACGTCAGATGATGACGACCACGACGAACCAGCCGGACTTTTACTACTAGTCTCTTCTTCGCAGTTCCACATTTGTTGCTGTTGCTGCATTAATTGCTGTTGTTCAGTCATTTTAAATGCGAGCAACTTTTCTGAATGCAACGTATTAAGAGTACGGAGATCCGGAACCTTTTTCATTAATTCGTGTAAGATATCCGGCTGGCCTGGATGATTCTGATTGAAAACTATCTGAAGTGCAGCCTTGAGCTTGTTTTGCATTTTTTCTATCAGTTCTGTATTGCGAAGTCCTGGACGATCTGCAGCAATAACAACTACCGAACAAAACAAACCGATTTCCGCGTCAGACAAACGTAATGCGTTCATTCGCTCCGCGAAATCGAACATAGAGTCCATAAGGAACCTTGCATTCGAACTATTGTGAATTGATTCACGTTTCAACACCTGTCCATTTAAGCATATCATACTGGACGTTTGCGCGTCGAACATACACGCGAGACGGACGAGAAGAACTTCAAAAACACCAGCTTTTAGCAGGGTCACTTGATCATCTTGAGAGAGTAGAGAAAATCCAGGGATGCGTTTCGCAAATTCAACTACACCACGAATGGCCGGTGAAAACCGTTTGGAGAAGTCCTGCAGCAATTCTTGTTGTCCAGTTAATGGCTGAGGATTGGGATTCAGGGGGCATGCCTGTAACAATAGAAAAAGGCAAAATTAGCATGACGTATACTTGTGCATATTAATTGAATGTAATTTCGTCATTGATGCTCATTAGAAATGAATGACGTCGCGGAACACATGGCTGGCAGCCTCAAATCAGATTTGGCGACCTTTGCACGGTCGAGATTCAAGGCTGAGCTAACAACATACGATACATACATCATTCGCGTAAAGAATTTGCAATTATAACATTCAAGGTTTTATTCGAGGAAATTTGGTCCTGTTATGTGCAAACTGCAAAACTAGATTCGTGATCCCAGTAACGTTCAATGCTCTATAGGTTACTTCCTCATTTCTAAGTAGTAAAGGAACTTGACTTCTACGATATGTCCTTAGGTGGTGACGGGTTGTACCGTGTCACAAAGACATGCTGACGCACGAATGTTTGCAATTTTATTCATCAGCCTTGGAAATGAAACCTGATAAGCAAATACGAGCGAGAGAGATCTCTTGCTAAAACCTTGAACGTTTCCGCTTGTACCCTGCGTGCAAGGTCGCCCAGTCTGGCTATGCGTAGCTTTGTTCGGGGTTCGTTTATTCCGTCCCATTTCCTTCCGATCATTGACTTTCTAATCGCCAGCCACGGTGTTAAATTAATAATTTTGAAACTTACCAAAGTTGGAGGACAGGCCGTGTATGAGGGATGCTCCCTAGCGCGGGCAAGCATCGGTTCCACCTTATCTCTGGTGAAGTCGCAGGTATCGATGTGTGCTCGTACAACAGTAGCAAGAAGTCTTTGCTCATCTTCAAGTTCTGCACTAACAGCCTTTTCCAATGAGCGCGAATTCGAGCTTTGCTGCATAGCAGCCAAGATACGAGCTTTTTCTCTCTTTGGTACTCGTCCAAACCTCACAGCTGTAAAAAAAGAAAAAATTGTGGTTAGTTGATTGATTAAGTACACAAGAGGGTATTATGTATATTAAGATTTTATGGGTCGGTTATTTAGCGTAAAGGAGGCCACGAGCCCTAAGGGTTACCAGGTGCCAGTCGCGTGCCAGCTGCTATGCATCTGCTGGCCGTTATATACCCTCTCCATTTAAGATAAAATACGCAACGACAGGAGAAAGTATTAAAGATACAATAGTATCTACTAAAACAAACTATGGGTATACTAGAAAGAAAGAAGTGCGCGGGAGAAATTTGTTTGCTTTCACACGAACGAAAGTGTTCTAGTTTTGAGAAAAGAAAGTGCTCTTCTCGCGCTCGTTACTGAAAAAATTTCGTTTGTTTTGGTTGTTGTTACCCGGATTATTTTTTGGGAATAATTAATTTTTTAAATAACACTTAAAAAAACGACACCTACGTGCATTGTGATAGTTGACGACACCGTTTAATATTCCTTTAAGGATGGGTAATTCTTCACCCATATTGTTGCACTGTGATGCACTTTCACCTGTCACATGTGCGCGAACTGTCGGGCTACGGAGCGCGCGAGCTGGCATTCCCGACTACAGTAGTACCGTATAGTGGCGTGAACAACCGTCAGCCGTGCGCCCACGGTCACTATCCCCCTCTTGATAATCCCCACCAGGCCCTTCCCCTCCTTCACCCTTGAACTTGAGCCCGCTCCTGCGCGGAGGGTGGCCGGAATCTATGCTGAAGGTCGCGTGATCCCCTCTTTTTGTTGCCTTATCAAAATAATGATTACATTGACAAATTATAAACAATATTAACTTATTTAGTATCTTGTTTTTCAGGTTTAAATGCTCTTGTGAGGTTATGTCAGATGGTAAATAAATCCTAAATTTTTTTAAATAAAAAAAATTAAATGTCGATCAAAATTTAGAAAATTTAAAAAAAATATATGCAAGTTCATTTATGATAATAATAATATATCGAGTCGACTATCAACTAATAAAAATTGATGATATCAATGAAAATGAAAACGTTCGAGTTGAGTGTCTGCACGATTGTTGTAAACCTGTACAGGTTAGTTGTTTGGGTTGCCTGACTACCAGGCGCTAACAAAATCGCCGGTTCATTCACGAATGAAAATTCGAAACACCTTATCGATCACCTGCTGGTTTTATTTTGATTGTGCATGTGGGATGTTGACCCGAAACACGCGTGCCCGGGATTCGAGTTCACGACGCAAGCGTCGCGCGGACGTTCCTGGTTTTCGTACGGCGTCGCGACGCTAGGCGACACCACCTATTACGTGCGTTTAATTTCGCACACGACCGCCATCGTGATTTGAAATCAACACGTAATTTTTCCTGTTTTCGTGACGCTCGATGTTGTTTTGTTATTTTACAATTAAAATTATTTATGCCAACACATATACCACACACTTTACATACGGTGTGTGTACGTATAGTAAAAACAACACCCAGGTCGATGACCGTTACTACTACTACCACACCAAACACACTCTGCAAAACAATTTCTCCTCGTTAAAAAGTTGTTCGCTATTTACAGATTCAAGTCGCTGACAAATTAATCATTACGAAATAGAGAGCAGAACTTTCTATGAGGCGAGGAAGTGGAAAATATGCGAATGCACTTTTTCTGATAGAACACTTTCAGTTTTTGAAAAATTAGTTTTTGAAGCAAAAAAAAAGGAAAAGTTAATTATAGGTTATGTTGAATTAATTTATAATAATTAAATGTTTTACTTTCACTGAATTAATAATAATAATCTTTGAGAAAATAAACAAATGGTTTTTTTGGAATAAATGAAAATTTTCTAAGGTTTAGAAAAATTTAAGGGCCCAGGTGCCCAGAACTCAAAAATAGTAACCAACCATAGATGGCAGTTTCAACCCTACTTGATATCATCATAGTATCGCATAATCCGTTTTGAATTTTGTGCACATATCGCAATATCTAAAATCCAAAATTAAAAATAATTTGAATCTACAATTAAATTATTTAGTTCCCAAACTCCGATAAGTTTTAGTCAACGGAAGCATTTCCCCATTCAATTGTTTTGAACAATCAGGGAGAGTTAAAACTGAATGAGAAACCAATTACTGTCATCAAAGACTACAAGAATGTGCGTACATTCACACCAAGATCACCATCAACGTAATTCTTCAAATTGCCCAAAACTTTCTACGTACTAATTGATATTAGATTATAAAGAGAGAAGGTAAAAGTTAATCATTTGTAGGGAAAACAATCTCAACAACGAGATTTCACAATTTCATCTTATAAAAGTTGCGCAAAGTGGGATGGAGTAAAAGTCTTGGATGTGGCACAATGTTCTGGGGTTCAACAGTGGCTGACCTCAACACGATTATAAGCGCCGCCGATGTAGGATTATGCAAGTATTGCGATATTGGTAACGGGGAACAACTTTCGAATATGTCGCGAGCTAGGGATAGATTGACCCAGTATTGTCGACAGGTCGTTCACCTCACTGAACTTTCGCAGCGCGAGCCGTTACGATTCGCAGGTCGTTCACCCGCCAGATTTGGCCCATTTACGCAAAATAATGGAATTTCTATCGCGCAACCTGGGGATTTCTCTGACACCTCGAAAATTGGATTACTGAGATTTTTGAGTATGTGAAAGGGATATATAATAATAAAAACTTTTACTAGTACTTACCATCTCGGCTCATTCCGACTGCGATGCACTTTTTCAATCTGCAATACTGACAACGATTCCTGTTGATTCTTAGGATTGAACATTGTTGATTTTTTGTACACGGCCGGTACTGAATTTTTTGTTGGATGCTGCGTCTGAAGAAACCCTGTGAAGAACACTCATTTTGAACACAACTATCACTGTCACAACCAGAAGAGCTGCTATCATCATCAGCTCCAGGCCCTTTAGTTTGGGCCGTTGTTAAAGACTCGGTGCAAGTTAACACTGCCATCATTTTCACAACAAAATTAAACCGATCAAGAGAAATTCGCGAGGAATTCTAATATACCAAAACCATATCGTCACTTTATTACAATAATACAATAGGTTAGGTATTAACACTCGAAGACTTCGTGGAGCGTCAATGCAACACGATTTCCAGAAGCAAACTGAGCCAAGCTCGTGAGTTTGCCACAGTTAACTTGCTGACCCAGTTTGCGGTTGTTAACCCACCGAAGCGCGTTTGCGGGGCCAGTTCACTGCGTGAAAGTGAGAGTAACCACTTCTCTCTTCCACCAGTTACATAGCACTTACGTTAGACAAGGACCGAACTATATTTCGTCATTAGTTTATAATGTATCCTTAACGGAACGAGCCCCAATTTGCGGGTTAATAAATATTTTTCGGCATCAATTAGAACATTATTTGTTTTTTTTATTTGGAGGGTGTTGATAATTGCTTGCGTAAGCTCTATGCTCCCCTATTTTGGCAAATTTACGTGCGCGATATGGCCGCGGCCGCTCGATACAGCTAGGAAGGTTAATGACCTTTCTCCTTGCACCGGACAACGGCATATATGCAACTATTTTAAATCTTTATCTTTTTGTGTTAAAAATTAAAAGGCTCATTATCTTTGTGGAGCAACGATTATTATTATGATGACGAATCGAATAAACACGTTTTTTTTTCAATGGCATTTGTTTTTTATGTTTGAACAATCCTTGCTGATAAGAGGGATAAGAATTTCTTACAATCTGAAGGAAGGATTTTATTGAGTATGTAGGAACACACACAATGAGTGGGGGATTTTAAAAGACAAAATACTAACTAAATTTTCTTCAAAGTTACAGTTTTTCTCAAATGACTCATTTAGGTCCATTGGATTGTTTACAAGGAAAAATTTTAGAATATTTTTTATTATGGGTAAAGTTTGAATGATGGCATGTTAGTCAGCAAAAATGAGTAAATGCTATATGTTTTCCAAACAAAGACAAAAAGAATTTAGTCCAGCTTTCGAGTACAATTTGCATGATTCACGTAAGTTCGTTGAACTATCAGATTAAACAGCCTAAAGTAGAGAAGTGGCCGGTCAAAGGCTTTTTACCTCACGCACGGTGGCCCCAATAAGTGCGGGTTTCTCGAATATTCTCTACGTCACCATACTATCACTCTTACGTCATAAAACGGCCCGCTTGCCCGGCTCTACCTCAACACTACCGAATGAGCTAGCTGTTGGAGTCAATGCACTTGGTGACTGCTTTTGCATGTATAAAAAAGTGTCACCGACAGATAACACAATCTGAATTAATTGGCATTTTCCGAAATTGTGATTCATGTGGGAGTTTCTGCAAAACTGATGGTAAATAGTAATTAAGGTGGGACTAATGCAATTTTTTTTAAGTAGACTGAATGGATTCTCGGAAGGTCTTTTGATGTTGTAGGGTATGTGGGTTTCGAAACCGTTGAGGTGTTAATTTTGGGCTGAAACCAAAAAGCATAATAGCAAAGCTAACGTGGTTATGATTTATGTATTAATAGCCAACACCCACCGATTTGTGATTAATTGAGGAACTAATTCTTTATGAAACCTTGAGATAAAAAATTATTATAAGAGAAGAATTTCCGGCATTAATGGTTTTTATTAATATAAGGTCAAAATTGAGAAATTTACAACCATTATTGAAATAAATATGAAGCAAGCCTTCGAGATATTTAAATTTAAATATTTGGTCCTATTTAGATTCTAATTTAATTTGGGCATGGCAAGGACTCTATTAAAAATAGCTTAAAGGAGACTTTTGATAATTTTGTTAGTATCACTTTCTCAAGCAATCAGGGACGAGATGTATTTCCTCCAATATTTTTTCTTTCATATTCTGACAATTAAACAAAGGGCAATGCACTTACTACCACAGGGTGATTTTTCCCATTAGAAACTAATTTAATGGAGTATTTACAAACCCGGAAGGGGTAGTAAAAGACCATGGCGGTGTTGGTCAGTGACATGCAAGACGGTTTTGTGAAGGCAATAAAATCTTGACACCCACGTCATAAGGTCATACCAGTGCATCGAACTCAGGACAAATCTAAAACGCGGTCAAAAATACCGGTAGCTAACTCACTCTTCATTTCGAGAATATCCCCAAGTTCTTCTCTCTTAAAAATCCATCCCTCCTCATACAACAATCCGCATTACCAAAACAAATCTAATTTCACCTTTAATTATTATGATAATCGTTGAATGAGTTAATTTACTTTTTTTTTCTAATCCCAGAAGATATTGTTATAATAAATGTTTCGCTTTTGTTTTTGACGAGTGATTCTTAGAGTAGGGTCAATGGCCCCAAATCTGGGTCGTCGTACTCGCGTTTAGTAGTGGGGTTTGCATCGTTGCGATAACGGTGACGTCCTGTGCGCATGGGCCCTTGCGAATAGGTTCAACGTCCGTACTATACATTCCCGTATTACAAAGTTCACTATTTGGGGCAACCGACCTGAATATTTTTATCTCCCACTGCTACAAATAGATGGTTTTTTCTCTCTCGAGGTGACCCCAATACCAAATTATTATTGTTGGTAATCCAAACGGAAAAGCGGTCTTTTTTTTATTAAACTCAATTTAATTCAATAATAGAATATGTATCAAAACAGGCATTAAAAAAATTTAGCGCTAAAAAATTAAAATGGAAATTTTCCTAGCCTCCATGCTGCACAATGTTATTCACTCCTCGCTGATAAAGAGAATGCATGGTGATATGGATGCATTTTTATATAAAAAAAAATCCTGGATGCATGTTGTGATATTTATTTTCTTCTATTTTACAAAAGTGGATGAACTCTAAATGAAACAACACCAAGAGTCAATGACATAATAATACAGAACTTTTTAATGTTAATGTTTGCATTCTTAAGTCATATCACTCCAGCTGTGTTATAGTCAGGTTCATTGAACATTTGCTGTCTCTTTCTAATCATTAATTAAACATTCTTTCGTACGATATGGAATTTCAAATTCTTTTTCATTAAAAACTATTCTATTGTGTGGGGTTTGCGGAATTCCAACATTTTATTCAAAGGATATACATTTAATTTTTGTATAGTATGTTATGTAAACCAAACAAAAAATTAGAGATAAATAAATTGCAGCATTGCATCGCAAGTACATCTACCTAAATTTAGGAATTTTTTAATAGGTTTGGCAACATTGCATGAAATGTATTCTTAAAAATTGATTTAGCTTTGTTAATGGTTTTATTAATAAAAATTAAAAAATGGTGTTAAATAATTTATTTTGAAAATATTAATTTATAAAAAGATTACATTTGAATAATAAATCTGAATGAAGAAGAGATCTGTTGGTATTTATTGAATCCTGAGAAACTAAAAATAAATAAAAAATAATTTGAAAATAATGGAAGTGATTTTTAATTAATTTTAACCAATAAAGAAATTTTAAAATACAATTTTTAAGCCCCCCCCTCACATTTTCTGCATAAAAAGCCTGTTTAAAATTTAAAAAAAAATATTGAAGAGTAGTTATAATAATTATATGCAGCACGTGCTCATTTACATTTAGTTTACTATTTATAGACACCCCTCTTTTAAGGGCGTTTTTTTTGTGCTACCTAAAAACGGTAAGTATGTGTTATTTAAATAGAAAAGGCATTTAACTTTATGGGTATTTTTATTTAAAGGGAGCTCCTCCTATTACCTATTTTAACCGCTTTAAGCGAATAAATTTACATTTGTAAACTAATTCGATCAATAAACAGGAAAAGGAAAAAAATGGTAACCCATTACCATAAGATCCTTAATTTAAATAAATACTAACATTGTGTCACAAATCCTAGCTGAGGTAACACCTTACCTTACATGGTATGGATTTGCTTTGGGCAAAAAAGTGAAACTCTACCACTAACTGTATTAATTAACAGCAGCCATTAATAAAGAAACGATCGACAATTCTCCAAGTAGCAAATTGGAGATTCTTGGGGCATTGGTTGTTACCAAGCAACCAGCCAAAAATGAATACTACTACTAATACAAAAACGGGTCCTACAGTTTATCTTTTGGGACTTAATATAACACCTGCATGCAGCTTTCAGCTGCCAATTATTTCGAAAGAGTGGAATTTTTAAGAGATAATTAGATTCAGGTTTCTGGTAGATGTTACATCACTGCGGTCTACTAATTATTTAAATAATAAAAAAAAATGTTCAAATATTGTAATAGCCGAGTTATTTGTGTAGCCTGGTCTATAGAACAAAAATTTGTTTTTTTTTGCAATTCCCAAAATGAATTCAGCTCAGCAAGCCTGTGCCCAAATTGCTTGTTTTTTGCGTGTGAAATTGGGCCAACTTTTGGTAGGTGTTATCAAGGTTTCTTAAGGTATACCAAAAGTTTAATTACAATTGTTTCCCAACTTGATCTGATTTTTGAACCGTATTGTATAAACATAAACATTTTATAGTTGTTTTGGTTTATCACTTTTTTTTCTTTTAAACGATCTACAGAGGCAGATGTTGATTATAAATATTGTTTCATTATTACAGCATGACGCGGCTGGTGGTAATAAAAAAGAAAACATGGACAGGTGTCCAAAAATATTTAATTGAGATAATGGGCATAATTTAAATTTTTTTTTCTATACATCAAATCAATAATTTATTTTTAATCATCTGCAGACTGATTCAGCTTTTGGGTTTTACCTACATTTCCAACAAATAATAGTAGGCGGCGTACTACTAGAAGAAGAGATGGATTTTATAGATAAAAATGTCTTATAACAAGTGCACGACGTGAACAACACAGTGCACTAACCGCGAAAACCCGTTAGATGAGGAGCACTGCCGGATTCCGACAGACGGCGCTCGCGTTTAGCGCCCGCAAAACTCCGGTCGTTCACCGAGAGCGGTCATCGGCACCCACCCGTTTGGTCGGTAGGTTCGCGCACTACCTTTGACGTCCAAAACTACAACACTCTTGGTAACTTGGAATTTATTAATGACCTAGGGATTATAGATATTAATCCAAATTAGAGTACGCACGATATAACCCACCCTTGTAAAGTGGAGTGGATAGGCTTTTATTACATTTTGAGGTTATGAACTCTCGTGGGTGAGTTATAATAATTACTGAAAGGGGATAACTGCCGCATTAATGAAGGTTTCTACCCTGTAAACCAAAGATGACCTTTTCATTTTTTCCAATGACAATAAACAAAACTAACCTAACCTAAAAAAGAGAAGACATTAATTTATATTTTAACATTTTTAGCATGAAACTATTGAAATATGTAAAAAAAGAGATTTTTAGGTCAAATTAAAACATTTTCTTTAAAATCAGAAGCGTGATCTCGATAACATCAATGCAAAATATTTTTAATACATTTTCTTTTTTAGGTTATGTAAATCATTTTCAGAATGTCCTGCACAAAAAATTGCTAATAAAATATTCATCAGCTACTACTAATCACAGTGAAAGTTACATAAGAAACGCACATTTTTTTCATGCATTTATCATTTATATACGTATCATTTTGCCCTAATTAAAATTTTATGGTAATGAGACATTTAAATTTTGTTCTAAATTTAAAGGTTTTTGTTTTTCTTTCCGGATTTTCTGTTCTAACCACTTCCTTTTTGAAGTGACAAGTAATCTAATCATGATAATAATATAGTTGGCCATGCACATAGAAAAAAGAAAGAAATTCATGCTCTTTTGTTTCTTTAAAGAGTGATCTGATTGGCAGAGAAAATTTTAAATGTGAAAGAGGCGTCTATTAAAATTAAACCCAACCCCCCTTTGTGGTGGTAGCCAAGGAAATAATTTAATAAGGCCCCTGTGATTGATATCTCATTACCTTATTTCCAGAAGGGTCAAAAAATAAGACTTCTGCAATACTTTTAAATGACCTAACCAATTTGTGCATTGGAGCAATAATTAATAATATAAAAAGTTAATTCTATTCCTTTCTCTTATTATCATTATTATTGTTTCACTTTTTTACATTTCATTTAAATTATGTGAGTGTAACAAACAATAATTTAATTTAATGAAAACATTACGATTTAATTTAACAAAACAATGTTATTATTATTATTATTACTACTATTATTTCACATATACTTGTTTCTCTTTCACTTAACACATTCCCCAATTTACCAAAATTAATTTTATTAATATAAAATAAGCACCACTCATTAATTAATTAATTATCTCATTAAATCATAACAATGAAAAAATTAATTTTAATTGGACCAAAGAAAAATTATTATGGCTTAAAGAATTCGATTTTGTTGTTGAACAAAAGATATCCAACCAACCCCAAAAACCCAGGTAGTAAAAAATGAAAACGAAATTTAGCAAATAAATCTGAAAAACCAAAGGATTCTTTTGTCCCTTAAATTTAGGTTTATACGTAAAAAAAAGGAGGCAAAAAATATCGAAAATTGCTTAACCCTACAAGCCCATCATCAGATCTATCACCTACCTACCATCTGCCGTGTTAATAGCAATCTTTCAAAAGAATCTTCAAATTTATTTTTTTGACGACCCTTAATTTAATGGGTAAAAGGATTGCAGTATTTTTTTTCTAGGCCTCCTGCGAGATAAAAGGATGTAGAAAGAATGAAAAGGGTTGCCAATTGGGGGAAAGTAAAAATGCAGGTGCGAATGCGGGTGGGTTAGGTTAGGTAATAGACCTTGAACCGAATGCAAGTTCGACAAACTTGGAGCTTTGATTATTATTTTGATGGCCGGAAACTTGCAATGTTGTCGGTTGAATGGTTATTTATAGATATGTGCATTTATAATATGTTTTGTTATTTTTGGTTCTAGAGATAATTGGAACTCTTTGCTTGAATTGCACAAAAAACCTATGATTAAGCACAAGGTCATGATCACCACCGTGAGGCTACTTCACACCAAAATGAATGCTCATTCATTAAAAACCAATAATCTCTAATTAGTTTTGTTTTCTTCGTCTATCTAAAACATATTTATCAAAATATTTGGAAATACACAACAATAACAATAATAATCGATATAGGCTGATTTCCCACACATAAAGACCGTTCTTGAACTCTCATGTTTTTGGTCGAACCTTGAATCTTGTTTTTTGTGTGTTCGCTACGAAGGCCAATCCCCTAGTTAGCCAAGAGAGATCCCCTCCGCATTCGCGCCGCCCGCGTATGTCCTAACTTAACGCGTGCACCGGACGTTGACATTACCGTAACCGACCTTCAACCTTCTTTTTGCGCCACACAAAACGCAGGTAGCTATTGGGGGCTAAGTTTTAAAAGCTCGATAAAATCCCCTTTCGATTCTCTTTAATTATAATTTTCCAATTTCTATTCGTGAATTGATAATACTGACAAGGTAACCAAATACCAAGGTTATGTTTGAAAATAGTTCCGCGTGTTGTTGTCAAGGTTTATTTGATTTTTGCACCGAGTCTTTTTCAATTTAGTTTTCTCATCTTACCTTGCATCCTTCACAAGAATGGACCCCATAATGGAATCCTGAAGCCTTATCACCACAGACACGACATAATACGGTTGTCCCATCGAATTCTGAAACAAATGAAACTCGTTTAATTCTTAACCTAACTTTTGCTAACTATTACTTAAAAGAAAGCAGGGCGCGGACTTTCTCCTTCGTTGTTGCGCGACTGCATCGGTTATGTAAGAACTTGCGGAGAAAGTAGCGCATCATATGCTTGTTTTCTTTCTTTACCAATTGCACTTTTTAAAATTTATGTAACAAAATGAATATACCTAAATTAAGGGCTGGCTCTTTATGTCCTGATGTCATGGTTATTTCCGATAAATGGGTCGTTGATTCAGGTAGCTGAGCTACACTATGAACACTACTATCCGGAGAGAGAATCATCTTCATATAATAAATAAACAATAACAAAACACTAGCACCACAATAATAACAGAAGCATCCAGAAACTAATGGTTTCGTTTATGATAACCAGATCATTTTTTTCAAAAGCATGAAGGTTGCATCACTAAACGCGACACGTGCATGCACCTTTCACTGACACTGACAACTTCTTGTTGCAATCCCAACAGCTCCCAAGGAACTGGCGAGAGTGAAAGTCCCGGTACCAACTGGGCCCGGCGACTTCAGAGTATAGTAAATAAGACCCGAGACTACCTGAAGGGCAGCGCGCGATTCTCGACCAAGAAGTAAGGGTGGGGGTCGGGAACCACATTTTAGCAGCAAAAGCCGCGAAGTTGCGGGTTCATCGTATTTTGAAGTTGGAGGTCACTGACAACAATACGAAGTTTAACCAATAGCGAGTTTCCATACGGCTCGACGATTGGTGTTCAAGCGCCAAGCCCCACCTCGAGCACTTCGTAGAGGGGGATTCCACGGTCGAGGAAGGAAGTTCAACGGCCGCGAACCTTGACTGAATTACCCAGACAAGCGTGCAACGTTGCGGCCAAGGCCGCAATGATTGCGCACTCACTCTCTCGCGGCTCATCGAAAATGAGATAAATCCCTTTCACTTGAATTCGGCTGGGCCATCCATCGTGCTTGCTGCAATTGAGGCGACCCACGATGATGTAGTTGTCGTTAAGAACGTCTTTTGTTATGGTTTGATTCTAGAATAATTTTGCTCTATCATGTTGACATCAAATGACACGAATCGAGTTCAAGACCCTCGTGTTATTATAGTTAAAGCTATTCTTGCTAATTCTACGAAAATGTATAAACAGCCTAGAGGTATATGACACCTCCACTCACTCACTCCTACGTATTATGTGGTCGAACAAAATTAATTGTAACACGCTATTGCGCAATTATTTGGAAACCATTTTCTTTTTGGAAAAACTGTTTTTATCCTCAACAAAAAATAAACATTGACATCCACGCCCACCCACAGTAGCGTCTGTACTTATTTACATAATTGAGAACAAATTTTACATTATTATCAAAACAAAAGATTGACTTGGTTCCTTCAGAAATTCAAGATTTTCCTACCTACAAACATCTATTTTTATTTTGTCCTAAGATTAGATTTTTTTTTCTAAATCAGAGACATTTATAACCTCAAATTCGTTTCTTTCTCCAATTTTTTCATGTGTCATTACCAATAGAACACGTTCACTCGTCTTTTAATAATAAAAACATTATTAGAACGAATAATAAAAGGAGGTTGTTGGTGTTTTAAACCTTGGAAATACATTTAGATGATATCATTTGGTCATTATTAAACTCAAGGCTATGGCCAAAATTATTCGAGCAGCAGAGCTATAAAATGTCCGTTGTACCCTGAAAAGTAGTTTACTGAACCCTTCCCCAATACTTTGTCATGGTCAAACTGTCCTGTTTATTATTATCCGTTTTGTTATTGTTTTATTACCCGAAACTAATTTTTCGTCCACAACCCTTTCGAATTAACTTTTATGAGTGCGGCTCTATTTAGAATTGGAGGCTGCAATGATGACCCCGAAACTTTCACTGTCGTAAAATTAATATTTTTATGATCGGAAGGACCCGCTTTAAAAGTGTGACAGAGTGAATACTTGCGAAAAGGCCATTACGAAATATTTCTCTTGTACGAATTTTGCAAATGGGGGTCATAAAATGATTTTTGCACAAGGGTACAGTTATTACCCAAGAACTGTATTATTACAACCATCCCCATTACTGTTAACTTATGCAGAGAAATTTTAGGTTCCTAATGGGCCCGAAAAATTAGGAGCCAGAATAAGCGCAAGGTTAGCTTATAATAGTGTCTTGTTATTTATTTTACTAACATTAACAGTCATTTCCTGTCCCGGTAACTCGCTCTCTTTGTGGAATAAAAATAAAAGCCAATCTAAGCAACATTCTTTACGGCAGTGTCTTTTTTGAGAGGTTGCTTCGGGCCACTGACCTAGCAAATCGCAATCGGCGTTTTTCGAGAACATTCGCCATATTCCGAGGTCACGGAGAGTCACTTACCCCAGTGGTACAGAAACTCAAGCGAAAAGTGAGTTCATCCTCATGCTCGGCTGATACCGGAAAATTTCGCTCGTCAGCAACAAGAGTTTTTACTGCATCTCTTGCTCTATAAAGAAGCTGCGGCCACGGTCAGTCGGCGACCCAGGAAAAAAGATGCGACTGACTGACATTGAACTCATCGCGGCGAAGCGCCTACATGTGTGCCTTCGCGTTAATGTATTGGATTTTTGATTTTCGGGATAATAAACATCAACCACCCTCTTTCGATTTAGCTTTTATCTTTATCTCTTTTTCCTTTTAGAGGTTTTTGGGCATGACCATTTTAGTCGGTCCCAACACCATTGTTAATTGACCAGCTCTGATTTCCAATAAACTGCTAACGTTATATTATTATGACCAGCATAAATTTTAAGTGAACGTAAAAGGACTTTATGATGATATTATTTACTAACGTTTTCTATGCCGTTACCTGTCATGTCAGTTAGCTAACATAACAAAATAACATTTTTGCCTGACCTGGACGGTAAAAAGGTTCAAACCGTAATAAATTCTAAGTAATATTTTTTATGACCAAAATGGGCCTGTTGGTATACATAATATTGCACAAATAAATGCGGAGCACACTAAAAACCTAAATATTTCTAAAGAGATTTACATTTTTTTCCCAGAAATGCAAAAATTGCAGACGTAGAACTTTCTAGTTGAATAAATCTTCAAATAAATTGGTCGCCTCCAAAAAAAGAACCGACCATCAGGTTAACAATAATAAACATAAATCCAAACACAATTGTGGTTCAAATTACCATCAATGACTGATTTTGTCTGCACGTACGCTTGGTACATTGTATGAACTTCCGGTGAACACCGTTATAAACCATACAATAAATGAAATTATCAAAAAGTAGGAAGAAACAAACGACACGTGATACACAATAGGGTCCGTTATGCCAAGCCATCAAAAAGCTGCGACCGCCCGCCTCATACATGAAAATACAAAAAGCATCCACGAGCCAAAATCTGGACTCTTTACAAAAAGGTACTGTTATACGTATCTTCTATATGCACCTATGAAATTATATGTGCGGTTAAGATTTTAAAGAGGGTTGTAATCAGCAAGCTGCACGCGCCGGCTGCTCACCCTACCCGGTAGAACAGGTCTTTTAAGAACGAGGGACCTGTTGCATGCTTTTGGCTAAAATAATTTTTTACATGAGGAAATTGTCTCGATGGTGGTTGGGACTTGAAAAGTTTACGGTTTTTTGATTTCCGTCTTCTGTATCAACAGATTAACATCTGGTAACAAAAGCTACTAAAAGGATGCCATCTGTTAATAGAGGGGAAGAAAAGGAAAAAAGTAAAAGGGAAGTTAAGGCTTCATAAATATAAGTTAGGATTTTTTTGGCGAGATGTATTTACCAATAGAAATAGAATGTTGAAGACGTAACAGACGCATGAGTATTTATGTTCTTTGCTTCATTACCAACGACATTACAGTTTCTCAGGAAAGGGAAGACAGGCATTCGTTCTAGATTTTTACATTGAAAGCTTGGTAACACAATTAATTGCGATATATAGTTAGGTAGTGTTGATTGATACCTAAAGAAATAGCATCCTTGGAGTATTTTTCCCAAAAGAGCTCACAATAGAAAAAGAACCAAAAGGACTTTTGCAAAAGATAGCCCAAACAACTGACAATTTCTCTCAACACCTTTACAGTACAAAAATTTCATAAACAATACCGGAAATAAATGAATATTATCTAAATAGCTCGAAATCTAACTGGTTAAAGATAGAATTCCATTAATTGCAGAAAATTCGTTTAACGAAGTATTTTTGAATTGTTTGGAGAGCAATTCATTGATTAGTTGGTAACCAAGATTTCGTAACAGTTCTACAATACCCCCAAAAAACCCAAAACTTGCACATTAACACATTAGTCTAAAAGACAATCAAGAGAGCAACAAGAAAAGGAACATAGTTTGAACAGTTTATATGCTATGTATGTGGATAAATTATCTGATGAATAATTCTCAAGCTTCTTGAACTGTTTGGACAGCAAAACCCAGATTCATTCATTAGTTGGTATCTAAAATCTTGAAGCAAGCCTGCGATGCCCGGAAAACATATTTTCTCAATAAACCCTTAGCCAAAACTCAAAACAAAGATCAGTCACAGAAAGCAATCAATAGATCAATAAGAAAAGAAAGTCTTTAGTTGATATCCAAAATCCCATTTTTGGCCCTGTGGTACACGAGAAAATACAAAAAAAAAACAAGTTTGCCATAGTTTTGGTTTTACAATACTCAATCTTGGCAAGTTGGAATATTTAATAGGAACGGGGCTCGATCACTTTCAGTTTCAGGCCTCATTTGTAATTCTAGCCAAACTACATTTATAAAAATAAAATAATTTTAGGGGATATACACGTCTTTAGACATTTTGGAGTCACAACCAAACCTTTTGCTTACGAAAATTAAGGACCAAGACCTCCATTGGCTCAAAACTTAAAACAATACAGTTTAGGATGTTAGAAGCTGATGTCTTCCCATTGACACACCTATGGTGCGTCATTGCTCATAAGATTTGCTTAAAGGATATGTCAGTGGATTCCATAGGCAATTTGGATCTCTTGCAAGTGAATAAACTTTACTGCCTATAAGATTTAATCCCTAATATTTATCTATGAATCAGAAAAGCTGGCCAATAGATCAAGTAGCAACAAGTTGTATATTGCCTGATATCCATGGAAAATTTGTTAAGAAAATACGACCATTTTCCAGTATTTTGACCTAATTGTCAAAATTAACCCAATTCTGTGTTTTTAGACAAACATAACTAACAGTCAAGTTTCAGGCACCGATTTCCAATAGTCTTTTAGCCTTGCTCAGCTGATATGGATTAATTAAAGATTATGGTGTTTGTTAGATTGAAGAAGATCATAACAATGCAGTAGGGAACAACTAGAAGAGGTGAAATAGGATATTCAAAAATTATGCATAGCTGTCCAAGGCTTATTTAAATGAAGAAAAAACTGATATCACATAGGGTAGGGAATGGAAACAGAAAGCACTAGATAGACAAATTTGAAAAAGTGGTGAGACAACGAAAACCTACTAGAAACTTGTACAACCTAAAGAAAGATGAGGAGTGTATCTACTTCGAAAAATGGATCGAAAATCTCGAAAAAGCGGCATCAATATTCTGCGGAATAGGACAATGATGACATAGGATAGATAACATTTCCAAGAAAAGTCACATGGTCCAAATTTTTAGGTTTTACATCCAAGATTTTAATTTGTAATTCAAAGTTTCAGCCTTGATGAGCCAATATTCGACTGACTGAAGAAAAGATCATAACAACGCAATAGAAATGAACTAAGTAGGAGCCGAAAGAGTCTTGTCAAGAATTTTGCAAAGCTGCCCAAAGTTTATTAAATGAAAAGAAAAATGATATCACGTAGGGTAACATCATCAAGAACAGCCGCAAAGTCTAAATACCTTTAATTTGTAAATCAAATTTTTGTATGGTCAATACTGCAGGAGGAAAGAAGCAGGGAGGAGCCGAAATAGGCTTATTAAGTATTGTACAATACTATCCCAGGTCTTATTTAAACAAAAAAAACCTTGATATCACTTAGGGTAACGGCACCAAAAAGTCATCAAGTCCAAATCCTTCTAATTTTTAATTAAAGATTTCTTCTTTGACCAATCGATATTCAATTGAACTAAAGAAAAGATTAGGGTTTTTTTCTGGATTGAGAAAGGTCGTATGAATCCTGTAGGATGGAACAATAAAAGAATCGGAGTAGGCTTATCCAGAATTGTGCAACGCTCCAGGACCAAACCTTTTGATAACTGGTGATTCAAGATCAAAATCTAACCAGCCGTGAGAATCAGGTAGTAGAAACCAAGAGGTAGGGGACTTGTGTCATGCAAGTTGCTGGCATTTATTTTATAGGGCAGGAGTCGAAATAGTCTTGTCAAAAATTGTACAAAGCTATCCAAGGCTGATTTAAATGAAAAAAAATGATATCACATAGAACAACATCAGCATCTAGAAAAGCCACAAGAAAATTGACCAAAGAAAAGGTTAGGGCGTTTGTTAGATTAAAGAAGATCGTAAGAATGCAGTAGGAAAAAATTAAAGAACAGTACAATTGTACAAGGCTGTCTAGGTCTTACGAAAATGAAGAAACGATTGATATCTCATAGGGTAACAGTAGGTCCAAATGCTTCTAATTTGCAATTCAATATATCCGCCTTTACTAGAATAATCAGTTGGTTAATGAAGATATTATGGAGTTTGTTGGATTGAAGAAGATCGTAAGAATGCAGTAGGGCCGTGGGGATACCTATGAAGGACCCGGAATGAACTTAGGTAGGTTAAGAGCACCAAGAAAAGTCACACATTTCACCGCATTTTTTAAATTTGTAATTCAAGTCTTGGTTTAAAAAAGATCGTTTGTTAGGTTAAAAAAGAGCCTAAAAATGAAGTAGGCAAGAACTAACGAGTAGCCAAGAATTGTACAAAGTTGTTCAAGGCTTATTTAAATGAAAAGAAAAATGTACACCACATAGTGTAACAGCATCGCGAAAAAGCCACAAAGTCTAAAGACTTAATATTTGTAATACTAGATTTTGGTTTTGATTAACCGATATTTAATATTCAATTCAAGATTTCTTCCTTGACTTGAAGAGCAAAGGAGGAGCGGAATAGGCTTGTGAAAAATTCAGCAAAGCTCCAGAACAAACCTTTTGATAACGATGATTCAAGATCAAAACCTAATCAGCCTTTAGAATCAGGTAGTTGGTGGTAGAAACCAATAGATGAGAACTTTTGTCATATAAATTTATCTTCATTTGAAGTCGCTGGCAGTTATGTTATCAGGCAGGAGCCAAAATAGATTTTTCAACAACTGTACAAACCTGCCCAAGATTTAGTTAAAGGGAAAAAAATGATATCACATAGGGTAACAGCATCAAGAAAAGCCACAAGGTCCAAACACTCTTAATTTGTAATTCAAGGCTTCAGCCAATATGCAATTGACTGAAGAAAAGTTTAGGGCGTTTGTTAGATTGAAGAAGATCATAAGAATCCAGTAGGACCATAGGAAGACCTATAGAAGAGACAAAATAGGCTTGTCAAAATTGTGCAAAGCTTAAGGACTTCTTTAAATGAATAAAACGCTAATATCAAGTAGGGTAAGAGCACCAAGAAAAGTCACACCGCCCAAATGCATTTTAATTTGTAATTCAAGATTTCAATCTAGGTCTTGGTCAAAGAAACGATTAAAAAATATTCTAAGAATGCAGTAGTGGGTGCCGAAATAGGCTTGCCAAGAAGTGTGCAAAGTTATTCAAGGCATAGGGTAACAGCATCGAGAAAAAGCCAAAAAGTCTAAATGTTCTTAATATGTTTTAATTAGCCGATATTCTAGTGATTAAAGAAAAGATTGGGGCATTTGTTAGACTGTGAGAATGCAGTAGGAAAGAATTAAAGCTCTTGAAGAGATCGTAAATAATGAAACATCACAAAGTTTGTGTAGTTTAGGCACACTTTTTCTCACACAATCTAGGGTATTGGCGTTTAGAAGTAGCCTAGTGGGCTCTTGCGACAGGCTGTCCAAATTTAGGGTGTACTTTTTGGCCACCAGAAATCTGTACAGGTAATACATATTTCTTTTGGGAATCTTCCTATAGACAGTTGTAACACATGTGGGCCCTGAAAGCTCAATTAAGGCATATTAAGTTATGAATAGTGTTTTGTTTTGACTTGTAACCAGAGATCGCCCATACTTTACTTACATACTTTTGGAGGTTTATACTTGGTGAAGTTTCAAATGTGCCCAAAAAAGGGCCACTGTACTTATCCATACGTATTTGTATTGATAATTGTTGGGGGTGTTTAATACAATCCAAAAAGTGTGTGAGTAGCAAAAGAGGTGCTAAATTTAAAACTGCGATTATGTCAATTTAAAAAATGCAACGAACGCGATGTCATCAACTTTTCGTGATCTTTTTATTTCCGGTGAAGGTTAGTGACTGCAGTGACGTCGCAATGCATACACAATAAACATGCGTACACATTTCTAACGGCCTCTATCCATACTAAGTGCGTTTACTACGTAGAGGATAGATTGAAGAAGATCATAAGAATGCAGTAGGACCATAGGAAGACCTATAGAGGAGTCAAAATAGGCTTGTCAAAATTGTGCAAAGCTTAAGGACTTCTTTAAATGAATAAAACGATAATATCAAGTAGGGTAAGAGCACCAATAAAAGTCACACCGCCCAAATGCATTTTAATTTGTAATTCAAGATTTCAATCTAGGTCTTGGTCAAAAAACGATTAAAAAATATTCTAAGAATGCAGTAGTGGGTGCCGAAATAGGCTTGCCAAGAAGTGTGCAAAGTTATTCAAGGCATAGGGTAACAGCATCGAGAAAAAGCCAAAAAGTCTAAATGTTCTTAATATGTTTTAATTAGCCGATATTCTAGTGATTAAAGAAAAGATTGGGGCATTTGTTAGACTGTGAGAATGCAGTAGGAAAGAATTAAAGCTCTTGAAGAGATCGTAAATAATGAAACATCACAAAGTTTGTGTAGTTTAGGCACACTTTTTCTCACACAATCTAGGGTATTGGCGTTTAGAAGTAGCCTAGTGGGCTCCTGCGACAGGCTGTCCAAATTTAGGGTCTACTTTTTGGCCACCAGAAATCTGTACAGGTAATACATATTTCTTTTGGGAATCTTCCTATAGACAGTTATAACACATGTGGGCCTTGAAAGCTCAATTAAGGCATATTAAGTTATGAATAGTGTTTTGTTTTGACCTGTAACCAGAGATAGCCCATACTTTACTTACATACTTTTGGAGGTTTATACTTGGTGAAGTTTCAAATGTGCCCAAAAAAGGGCCACTGTACTTATCCATACGTATTTGTATTGATAATTGTTGGGGGTGTTTAATACAATCCAAAAAGTGTGTGAGTAGCAAAAGAGGTGCTAAATTTAAAACTGCGATTATGTCAATTTAAAAAATGCAACGAACGCGATGTCATCAACTTTTCGTGATCTTTTTATTTCCGGTGAAGGTTAGTGACTGCAGTGACGTCGCAATGCATACACAATAAACATGCGTACACATTTCTAACGGCCTCTATCCATACTAAGTGCGTTTACTACGTAGAGGATAAATGTGTAAAATAAACTACAGCTTATTCATCCAAAAGTTCTTAGAATAAAGAACGACAAACGACAACTCACGAACTATTCTATCAATGCTAATGAGTTATTGACATACACACTCACAACACACACATACATAAAGGGGCAACGAACTTATCTAATACCTAATTACTTAATGTTATGTATTAGGTTAAAAATGTACACACACACACATAATATTTAAAAGATTTTTTCCCAACAGGTTAGTGACATCTAAAAGTCAGTTTGGAATTTACCATGACTCCCTGTGACGTTGTTGGTCACACTCGTTTATATTTTGACATTTACAAGTGAATTTGTGTGGATATGGTTTGAAATGATTTCAAGGTGGGACAGTAGGTAAATTGCTCCTGTTGTTGTTACCAATAACAATAAAATTTTTACTAGGAAGTCATGAAATCCAACCTTCAAAGTAGCAAAAACCTTTTGGCTTTTGGTTAAATATAAAACCACTTTTGAAAGAAAGATCTTTTCTGGACACTTAAAACACAACAAAAACAACTTAATTGGCACATTAAAATAATCAGTGCATGTCAAACTTAATTATTTATTGAAATATCAAAAGACTATGAGTGATGACTAAAAGATAAATATCTAATAAACATTCCACATCACCAAAAATGGTCCGAACTTGAATTACAGAATCCAAGTAATGTTTACACATAGCCCGAAGCGTTTGACTATAAGTGCAGTTCATTCTAAGAATATTACGGGACTGCACTTTGTTGCACTTAGGTTGTGGAACCCTCACGAGAGCCGTTCGGCCGTGAAGACATTGCATAACGCCGTGGGAGGATCAGCATGCATCAGTGTCGAGGGTAATGACACTCCTAACAATATTTGTTAAGTTTTATTTACTGCCACAACACTTGCTGCAAACAATTATTCGAATTCGAAAGAAAATTGACACTAGAAAGATCAAAGACCGAAAATTACCGTAACACCATAGAAGCGAGGATAAGAATGTTAGCTTTGGGTGGTTTCTAGAAGGACCACTACAGTGATGGGTATTAAAGCTGAAAAGCTTCTGAAATGTTGAAGATATATTGCCTGGTCAAAAACTCTTTAACGACTTAATTGGTCATTATTAGTCTTTTTAGTAACATTTTTTTGAATAAGGTCACCCTTATTTTAGTTTTTGTCAATTAATATAAATTTATACTATTTAGGTTATTAGCTTGAATATTCAAATGATAACCAGTTTTTGCAAATATTTGGATATTCAGAACTTCATATTTTAGTCGATTATTAAACCAGATCATTGACCTACATGGTATCAAGAATGAAAAACACTTAAAAACGCATAAATGCTGGAGATTTCAATGATTGTGCAACCAACAAACCCTTATAATCTAGCAACACTTAAAAATCCATCACTTTAAAAGAAGCTTGTGATTTATCATCACTGACCTAGACAAAATGTATTTGTCGTGTTTATTGGGCATGTGCACACTGCAGTTTGTTGTTACCATGTTTATTGGGCATGAAAGAGTCCTATGGCTTAGAAAATTGAGTAACTGACGGATCCTAAATTTCAAAAAAATGTTTGTCCGGTGGTTTTGGGTTAAGTTCCAAAAAGACCATAAAACCATAAAGTAATAAGTTTTGGGGTTGTCAAGGCAATTATGGAATTCTCCGAATTTTATTTTTTGAGATTACTATATGGTTATTAAATGGTGTTAATGATAATATAAGATCTTGAAGGGGTAAATGCACTTGATAGGAACATATTATCACAGCAGGCATGCGCTTTGCGTTACTTTCAAGAGAACATCGAACTCGGGCACCGTTACTTTTACCTCAGTGGCAATCTGGCGCGATCTGCAATCGCTGCCATTGTTCGCATTCGCGTGTCGATGCAACCAACGACCTCGCGAGCGATGAACCCGTTGTTGGGCTGCACTGGAGATCATTCCTCCCATGATTTTCCTCCCAATCACCGATTTATGAATATAGAATTATAGATTAATAAAGGATTAACAGTTGAAATTGCTGTGGGTGCAAGATAAAAAAATTAACGAAATGCCTTAAAATATAATAAGAGAGCTCATTTATTATGAGATAACTTGAACGTAGGTGATTTTTCGACCTAAGAGGTCTACGACCTTGTTTGAATTACGTGCTACCGTAGTACATGCCTAGCGAAATGTATACACAGTTTTTGTGGGTTTGTGGATTTATCTTTTTGGCTCACAGGTTTTGGTGGCCTCCTTTACCGATAAAAATGTTATCGAAAGTAAATTAATTATGAAGGCACTCTTTAAATGGCCTTCTATATAATTAGAATTGTTATTGTTTGTTGTTGGTCTCAAAAAATTTATATCATCGAAAGCAAAAATGATGTCATTCTTTTTACATACTTTTATTTATCTATAAGTGCATTCAAAGAAAAAAGGTGGGGTGTCAAAATGTATACCCATTCTAAAAATATCAAGTAGGCATATTTTCCAACGCAAAAAATAACCATAGCTCGTGGTGATGACCTTTTTTTATTTTTGAATAGTCCGATAACCTACATAAATAATGGTTTTTATGTTTACAACAATACATTCCTCCTCCACCTTCATATAGTGTATTTTTCTTAATGTTTTCTCAATATTACACACACGAAGGTTCCAGTTATGTTATTGTAACATCCTCTCACTTTTTTAAGACAAAGGTTATGGTTTCGAAACGTATTTATAGATGATAACCAATTTAGGTAGGATCATTGTGATTGTTTCGACATCGATTGGGACAAAAAAGATGTTTTTGTTTGGCAACACTTGTTATCTATAAAAAGCAAACTTATTTAGGTGGATTGGAAGAAGCCACTAACATTTTGGGCAGTTTTTGGAAAGCCATTTTCAACAGGTCCAGAAATGCTCCAAAACTACTTGTCATCTTTTGGCTTTCAATAGATGGAAAATAATCAAAAGATAGGATTTTTACAAAAATGTTTCCCATCAGGTTTTTACAAAATCATTTCAAACAAACACTTTCGCTGAATAGTTTTCAAAGGAATTTAAATTATTAACATTTTTAAGTTATCACTGATTGTACTGTTAGAAAGCTGATAGATAATTTCATGATTTCCTTACGTGGGGGCGTAGCCCAATTTTCTTTGTCTTTGATAGATAATACATAAACCAACCGCTCGTATTATTGCAAGCGTTGATAGAATTTTCATTAATGTGTCCAAAACACCAAGGCCAACTTGATAATTTCTATATATGCCTCCTAATAGTTTTCCGTGGGAAATATCTGGTTTCCACCATTATGCCATATCAAACAAGTTAAATAAACCTTCTGGAATCTGTAATATTGTGTGATATAATAATAATTATTAATTATCAACAGACCTTGAGTTGGATAGAAAAATATATTGTCCAGGTAAAACAAAATTAGTTTATGTCATTAACCTGCGATTATTGATTACCATCGTTTGTGTATACCACGAGCGTGTGTGTGTGTGTGTGCGTTGGCATTAAGAATTCCTCTAGATATTGTATAAAGAGACAAAATTCCAGGGCAACAACACCATGTAAACTCTTTTTTCTCATCACCATCCTCCTCTTCTAACCTCAACAGTTATGATAAAATGATTTTTTTGTTTCAAGAAGAACATTACTGTAGGAGTCTATGACCTGCCCATTAAGTGTTAAGCAAAGATGGGTGCAATGACCACACAAATAAATACATAGTAAATAGAGTAGTATGCGTATGCAAATGACAGGGCCGTACTTGCGTAATGTGCGCGTGGCAGCAGAAACCGACCACGGTAGTAGTGCCAGTGCCCTCCTTGTGGGTCACTCACCTGCAAACTCGCTCCCTTTCGCTAATTATCTCTACTTCTGTTAAATTGTTTCACGGGATTCGTTTATGAAATTGAAAGAAAAAAAATAAACAAACAAAAATCGATTTCTTGAATGCCCAAAATAAGGGTTACGTTCAGAAGATGGCAAAATGGACCTCAAGCCCAAAAATAAACAATTTCTAGAATGTTATTAACTCAAAGTAAATGTTATTTTTAGGAAGGAAGATGAAAAATGGAACCCAGCGGGTCCAAGCCCATAATACAGTGAAGGCAAGGTCGTCTAGCTTTGTATAAAGTCGTCTCATTCTATCAAATGGTGTTGTTTGATTGTTGGTTAGTGTCCGAAAAAGGATAGGTTGAACTATTGCGTGCAATCCTACACAGTTGATCGACCTCTTAAAGCCTTTCAACAACCTTCCTATGTAAAGTAAATCAAAAGGCAACAACTGCAAAAATGTTGCTCAGTTTAAGTTGCCAAATTAAATTTACATTTACTTTTCTAGTAACTATAATTTTACTTTACTCAGTAGTAAATATGGTAGCGTGCGAATGATTTTGCAATTGAAATCAAATGCCAGTAAAAGTGTAATTGCAAAAAGGAAGAAAAAACACGCTCATAATATTTGTGTTAATTATATATCTTTGGGTGAAACGAGCAATTGGCGCAATTACGACAATGTTTTGCAATTTTAAATATGCATTCTAATAAAACTAACTAACACACACTCCCCTTTTATTTTTGCAATATTTCCACACTATAAACTAACAATTATAACAACTACTGGTCGCTAGCTACAGATTTTTTGACACGAATTGCTTAATCGATTACTTATGCATACACTGCTCATTTGTTACTACATAACTACTCCATTATAATTATTAATTAAATTTAGATTTATCCCAACACTTTCGCCACATCGCTGTTGCGATAATATTATTACTCTATTATGTGTGTACTGAACTATACGATACAGTAGTACACTTGCTGGAAAGAGGTGCACAAACGAGGTTACTCACACTAAAAGCTCGCGAGTTTTGACCCGATTTGCGGTTACAGACCTCTTACTATCCGTTTATTTGTCATTCTCTTCTTAGGGCCCAATTCTGGATATTAATAATAAGGAAAAACTTAACACAATATTAAAAACAGAAATTTTATCTAAAATTCAATTTATTAATATTTTTGACTTGAGATATTTTGGTCCTTCAGAGCCGGATACTTAATAAAAAAAAAACATTAAAACGCTTTTAAGTATTTTGTTTTTCAAATAGATTATTGTTCTTGTCGAGCAATAACAATGATGTAACAACAACATTAATAAAGCGAGGTAAGTATGAATGAACATTGATTAAAAACAGAGACCATGCGCGACCTCTAGCGTTCGAAGCGAGAACCAACTCGGTATAACTTTAGTGTTGCTTTAGTGCGCCACAGATGTCGCTACTGTTTATTTCTAAACCCTATTTACAAGAGTTCAGTGTCAGGGTCAACGAACACGTGCTGATATTTAATAAAATTTTACCTTGAAACATAATTTCTTACAAAAATTGTTATTTTTGGGAAATCTTAATTTTATGAATTTAAAAAGTGATTTTAATTTCATAATTAATCGCGAGTGCGAGAGATCAATTTTAGAATTTATCTCTTACAAACAGCAAGTTTAAAATTTTGCAAATTTGGAGAAAAATTCGAAAAACCCAAAAGTAGAAAAAAATGAATAACAAACCTGGGTTGCAATCCCTTGGGGGGACAGGTGTCCCGTAGTGGACTTGAGTCATACTTGTTAAATTCACCCTTCAATATATCCAAAATACGATAGCAACCAACAAACAAAACACACGCGATCGTTAACGATAATGAAGTTTTCAAACAACACTATATAAACTTTTTCCGCTTTACCAGAGGGTTGAAACCAAATCGCTTTGGCTCCAGTGCGGAACTGGCGGGTTCGGCGTCCGCGTCCGGGGTTGTTAGCAGGAACGTGGGCGTCGGGACGCGCGCAGACGCCAGTTTCTCACCTGTGGATTGAACTAGACGCTTTAAAATGGCGTTTGGTATTCACGTTTACCACGTGTTGAAACTTTTTGATTAAAAAATACAATAACAGAAGAAGTGCACTTCACGCCAAGAGCAAGGTACTGAAGATGGTTCCTACTCGGAACATCAGACGGTCGTAGACTAAATTAATGTTTGCTATCATTTTTTTATTTATTTAATAATGCAATTATCTCTGGTGGTTTTAAGCAATTTTTGTTGAGTATCAGGACGCTATCTTTTAATATAACAGCTTGTTTGTCAGTGGGGGCAATGACCGCTACTAAAAAAGATTAATCTTATCAAAGGCGAATTTTTTTGTTTGTTTATGACAAATGTATTTGTACTGCTTAGTTTTAAATAGATACTCACACATTAGCCTAGTTTCTGTATGCGAAATGTAATTCTGCTTGGAATTGTTTTTCAGTCTAGAACTAATCGATGACGTAGATAACATTGTTTTTCAAAAATAGGCAAAAACAAAACAATCAATGTAGAGTGAGCCAATTTAAATAATGAAATTAATTTTTTCCCGTTTTTGACTAAGTCAAATTAGAATTTGCTATAGCAGCGTCTACTATTTATAATCATAGTTCTAAGCCGAGACTCAATTATTCATTAAATTTCGTAATGGTTATTCACAAATTAATTCATGGCATAAAATGCAAATAGGATGTGAGGTAATAAAGCTCATCAATAATTTAATTTAATTCAAAAGATTTTTAGCAGATTTGTATTGAATGTTCTAAACTTCTACACTTTAGACAGAATTTTTATGCGGCCACTATGAAACAGGATGTGTTTCATAATCTGGCCAACTTTAATTGCAGAAAGGTAATACGATCTTTAATGTTTTTTCCCCTAGAGCATTTCATAACTATATGATAAAATACACATAAAATGATAAGGGATAAATTTATCTCTAATAAAAAGTTTGTTTTTAATTACTTAATTTGCCAACTGGATTAGACCAACCCAATTTTTTAAACAACCATTAAGTTTGTGTAGCAATATATATTTTACGTGCTTACGCCCAATTACTCTCTTAACTATATTTAGCCCTTCGCTCAACTTCCTAAGTATGTACTATCTAATTCAAATCGAGTACGGTTGTGACGCATTTAATTTCTTTAAAAAAATTTGAGCACTTGCTTGTTTTGGATTAATTTTTGTCTCCTAGACATTTTTTCAGATTGACGCATGCATCCATCAATAAAGGGGTTTCAGATTAATTTTTTTTATTCATGGTTTTGATGGCTACTGAAGTTTGGAAAACGTGCCCATAGAACTTATAGTATTTGGTGAAAGTGCGTCATTAGGATTTGTTTTCCTAATGTTTCTGTTGTACTCGTATGCCAGAAAAGAGCGTGCAACATGAATGGGCTATCAACGTGCAACACGTGAGATGAGCCACGGGGTGGCCCGCAATGACGTCAAAGAAACTAAACAAGGGAACAAACCGTCAAAGGAACAACTAAATTATATCACTTTTTTGGAACTATCCTGTGAGTCACGTTATTTGTACAACTGAGCAATTGTTTTTCCCTCATTTTCCCCCATACTGGTTTGTGCACAAAAAAAATAGATTTAAATCTTTTGTTTCCTGGTTGTTAAGCTATTCTAGAAAAGAATTTTTTGGATAACATAATAATGTCCAAAAAGAAAATACGTAGAGTTCATTATTTTAACAAAAGTAAACTATTGGCGTGTTGTAATTTGATTAACATAACCTAACAAAAATGCTGATAAGATCAAATAATACTATCGGGCAAATAGCGGATTTAATCGTAATTTGGAGAAGGTGAGTGGCGATTTTTTTTCTTTATTTTAGCGCCAAATCGATAGTTATTACATTGGTCCGGTCATTGACCAAAGCAAGGAAAGTGGGACGCGCGAATCGCGAAGGCCTTGAGCTGTAAGAACCAACCATGTATCAAGTTGTATCACTTTGTGCATTCAACTAGCCACAACCTTCGATTTTTCTGGGATATTTCTACTTCGTGTGTGTGTTTTATGCTATGTATAATATTAACTTTGCTTTCATTTTCTATTTTCAGACTATTTTCAGCTTGAGATCAACTTACTGACAATAGTTCGAGAATCGAGAAACTTCATAGCATTCAATACATGTTTCCCTTTCATTTAGGCCAATCATCTCGAAGTTTCTCTATGGGTACTATTTGCATAGTCATTTTACTATTGGTACTTCGGTATTATAAATTTTGGCATGTACATGCACATAAAATTCAATTATGCATAAAAAAGTTGTAAAACAGGGTGGATCATAAGGAATGTTACGGAGTCGGGAGTCTTGACCGCGATGTCGGTCGGCGACCCGCGTATATCTGGGCCGCACTCTCGATTAGTTACATCGTTACGCAAACTCCAGGGCCGTACCGAACATTCCACCAGTTCAAAAACCTAGCTTGGTAATATACATGTATGTGTGTACACTGACTGTATTGACGCAAAACCTACGCGACGCCCACGCGTCCCCGAGGAAATAAGAAAATCCAATTCGGGGAACAACCCTTAATCTGTGATATCCGAGAAACTTTTAGGATAATAATAACTGTCGGTCGTTGTTTAACAAATTAACTTTCGTTAAAATAATAATAAACAGATTACATAAGAGTTTGTTAACACAAGGATTTTATATTACCAACTTTTAAATTGAGTAGAAAATGAAATTCCAATTGAAGTGAAGGTGAAATCTTAGAAATTCGTTATTTACATGAATTTAATTGAAGTATAGTTGGCTGTGAAAATAGAATTTCTCTATAAAGTTATACGGCGCTGTGACCAAAAGGGTTTTCCCATGAAAATAACACCAGGAAAACCGAATAATTCGAACTACTATGAAAATGTTTCTAGGTCAACACAATTCTTTACTTTTCCTCATTTGACGCATGTCATAAAGAATTTTCAGTATTTAATTAAATAAGAAATTACAGCTCTCAGTAAGTTCAAATGAAAAACATACATAACTGAATTAATTTCTATCTACATCTAATGGTTTACCATCGACGAGAAAAGAAAACTCAATGTTATTTCAGTCCTTCTGTTATGTGTCTGTAACAGCTCATTCAATGAGAAAATTGAAGAAGAGGGCAGTTCCAAATAGTTTTGCCCTATTGAACACTGAGTATCAATACAAAGAACTGTCAAAACGTCTTCTGTAAATCTTAATTACGTCTGGTCATATCTTAGCACAATACGCGCTATCCAGGACTCTATGCAGATTGGACTATTGGTGGAAAACAGCAAAATCAAATGGAATAGCATTTTTTCATTAAGTCACCTGCACCCGTAAAATCCAAAAGAATTTTAGTTCCTAAAACAGAACACACCAACAAAGATTAGCAAGATTTCAATTTCGGAAGGCTGAGCCTGTTTTTCTGATTTTGAGCTTACTTGACCAAGATTGTTGGAAAAAGATTCAGGACGAGCAAAAAGTGCGCCCTGCATGATTTTTAAACAGTAAAACCAAGACCAAAAGTATTCATAGTTCTTACAGTACAGTAAAATCTCGCCTTAAAAACACCTTAGTATTGGAGACAACTCTATATTAGAGACAATTCGGACAGGTCATGACTTATTGCCATTTAAAATGTATGTATAGACACCTCGATTTAAAAGACACTTGATATAAGAGACATGGAAACAAAAACGTCCATTATCAAAGACAGTTCATGGTAAAAACTTGATTCTTTTTGTACGTAACATAGACAGATTTTTCTTAGAGTAATTTTCTTAAAGAGTATTTCCTACGTAAAGGGTGGATTAGGCCGTTAGGATATTTCTACAAAAGTTTGCAACGCCATCACATAGAAATCAATTTACAGAGCATGAGTGCAAGTGAATGTAATAAACTGTAAGCAGAAAAACAGACTTGGGGTGTAAGGAAGATTGCTGACAAATTCAAAACTTCAAAATGTTACTGTATCAATAAACAATTTGAAATCAAAAGAAAACATCTTAAAACTCTTCAAAATAAATTATTACCCAGTTGGAGGTTATGACACCATAGGTCGGTCCCATAGGTGTCTCTAATAGTGAGTTTTACTGTATTCATCAATATAATGCAAAATGTACGTTCTCGTTTTTGCTGTTCGATAACCTCCTTGAAGCATTCCAAATATACTTTCGTATACGTATACAGTAAGATACGGGACTGAGAATACTAGGCTTGGGACAGGCTTAAAATTTAAGATAAATAAGTTTTAAGCCAGATTGTATTCTTTCAAACTCCATGTTTTGCAATAGTTATCTCTTTGATCACAATTAGTGTTTACCACGATCAAGTTTCGAACAATTGTAGTTCCAAGTCTGTTCGATTCAAATTTATCAAATATATTTTTAGGAAGTACATAGTAGCTTTTGAACAAAAAAAGCTTTCTCTCTGTTTAACTGTTTTGGTTATGGTTCCAGATCTTGGTTGGTAATGCAACGTGCTAAAATATATTTGTTATTTCATTTGGAAGTCAAGTTCGTGTTTGCCCAAAGTTTGAAACAACTAAAAGTTGCAATCAGTTAACTTAAAACTTGGCTTTTCTGTGTGTTTCTTCAAACAGAAATTGAAGCAATTTTGTATAAAAATGCAATTTTTAAGAACATGCTTCAATGAACTTGCCAATAGTAATGGTTACGACCAAGACTCTGGTGGCAACTAAAAATACTACTTTCAAAAGATCATAAACGGGAAATTTGATGTCTAATGTAGTTCGATTCAGATTTGGGAACTTTTAACATAAAAAAAGACTTTTGTAAGGCCAGAAATGCAAGATTTGATAGTCTTAATCTAACTCGATTCTAGCTTCAATGGGATATGCGCGATTAAAACTTTTTTAGAAGAATGCCTAAAATACAAAATATTTCATTAACAATAACAACGTTGGTTATCATAATGAACAATGTCTCGTCAAAGAATAAATTTATTTGAAAGAAAGCACTTCGCAGAATCCTTATTGGAAATGACTAAGCCAAAACTCTTGAAATTTTAGTAAAGTGTAGATCAAAAACCTCAACAAGGCATAAAGTCAAAAAAATCATAGTTTTCGAATTACAACCGTTTGCAGTTGACAATTTTCGCATCCCACAGAATCCTTATGGGAAATGACTCTAGGCCAAAATTCTTAAAACTTTGGTAAATAATAGTCCTTAATACCGTCTTCTTCTCACAACTTCTTCTGCCCTTCTAGGCAAAAGTATCAACGAGCACAAAGTCTAAAGAATTAATTTAAGTTTTAAGCTGATATTCTTCTGTGAGAACAGCTGTTACTTTCAAACAGCTGTAATTCGAAAACTATAATTTTTGGGCTTTGTGTCCATTGACGCTTTTGATCAAAACATTAGGAACTATCATTTACTAAGAATTTTGGCCGAGAACTAAATAAGGACTCTGCAAGGTTTTGGATAGTTGTTCCTTGGGTTTTACGTTTTGAACTATACAAAATTCATTGGCATTGAACCATTTGACGATTTAGGTTTTTAGACGTCATTCTAGCTCATGGAAAACGGTTTGTGGCTAGAAATTTTGCAAAAGATATACTATTATGCTATACTTTCATGTATATTACACTTAGGTGGTCTAGATTTTACCAAAGGTTTCTATTTCAGGTAAGGTTATAATTTAGGCAAAAGCATAGTTTTTGATAGCTTTTTTAACTGCTCAATTGTTACGGGATCATTAAGTGCCGTATAAAAATAAAAAAAAAGTTAGAATCTATAAGTCGGTCAGAATTTTGTTGGCCAAAACAGCACCTAGACCCGTTATGGATTGTAGCAGTTATTGTTGTTTTTATAGCAACCGACGACGATTCTATGAGTTGAGCTTTCTGTAATAGTTAGAAAAGCGGAAAACAGAAATAGGTCGGTATCTCAAAAAGGTATGTATTTCAGACATATCAAATCAAAATTCTCTCTGTACAGAAAAAAGCGCTGGTTTAAACTTTTGATGATCTGTGCAAACCATTGCAAACTGTTTGGCATGGAGTTCTTTTGATATTTTACATAAATTAATAATCTACGGTTTTACGCTTCCTCGGTTGTCAGAATGCCAACAAACTGGGCTAGTTTGTAAATATATTCGTCCTTCTCGTTTGTTTTTACTATTCTCTCTTCCTTCAACTTATTTTTTGTACTTCCTTATTTCGTATTCTTTCCTTTTCGGTTTCCTTGATACTGTTCTCACTGTTACATATTCTCAATGTGCTATCTAATAGTATATGGTTCGCCCCCGATATTTTCTTAGGGTTACTGTCTATATTGTTAGCTTAAAAAATGTATTTTCAAAAACAAGGTTACTTCATAAAATTGAAGACCAATTGAACCATAAAAGGAAATAGACCTCAAATGACTCCAAAACATATAATAACAATAATACGCCTCTGTAAAAAAAGGTACAAAATGCTAATACCGAGGTTAATACGAGTTAAATTACAAAGCAAAACCTTGCCTAGCTAAGTCTGTATGCATAATGAACCAAGAAAGACTAATTGGACTGTATTAGAGGAATTTATGAGAAAATAAGTAGTACTCACTCACTCTTCTCTTGTCTTGAGATTTTTTAAGCGTCTCGAATTCAATTAGAAATCCTAGAACCCTTTCGGGGAATTTCTCAAAAGATGTTATTAGGACATAAATTGTCTTTCATAAGATCTGAGAATTTCATCATTAGAACTTATGCATTGTTTATTTATTAGGCGTCCTTCTGGATTGTCACCTTGGTTTAATTAATATGGTGTCTATGAGAAAATTTTTGTAAATGTTAATCAAGCAGGGAAAAAGGTTTTCATGGTTTTGGATTTGGATGCATTTTCAAAAATGAGCTAATTAATTATAGCAAAGACCAATTTTGATCGAAGGGCATGCTTTGTTGAATATTTCTCTATATCCTGAACAATAATAATCAAGGTTTCTCTTTAAGAAAAAGATATCGTGGGTATTAGTGTATAACTCAGTAACTTCAACCACATTCTACGTTACGTAATTTCGCGTTGAAGGTTTTCTTGTGTATTTTAGCGTCCTTATATAACAAAAATATTGAAAAGTTTTCCTTTCAAACTCTTCATCATTGATTTGTCATCTTGATTGTATCTACGAATTTCATGAGTTTAACTTGTAAATACAAATTCTGGAAATATTCATATATGGCATCCACTACTCATGAGATATAATTATCAATTACGCAATACAAAAACCGAACCGAGTGTTATAATATGCGAGGCGAGTGACCTAGATCGGTTGACCTCGGGGTGTCGTGGGTGAATAACCTACCGACCTCGCCACCCCAAAAGGCTTTACTAACGTCATCCCACTTATGGACTGTTTCTTTTCGTAGGACACGTCTCCTCTCTATATACAGCTTCCCAATCTCGGGGCAATGACGCCTAAAAATCTTCTCCATTCGGGGTTATGCTTTGAGCCACTTTGAACAAAATTCAAGCGGATAGCGCGAGGGCGAAATTGTGTGCCACCTACGCAAAGCTTCATCGAGATTGCTCATCGCGCACTCCTCGTGATATTTTCGCAGAGAGAGAGAGTTCACCCCCTATTTCGGTTGTTGAACCCGGTTATGTACGAAGGCAATTTGAGTTTATTGCGGTAGTTTCATAGCTTTTGTTAACTTTTTGCGAATATAAGAGGTAATGTGTGGGCGATGTGGATGTGGTGGTTGATACTTTCAAAAAAGGGTTGATTTTTATAAGGATAATGCACCCGCAGAGGACGTGAACCAACATAAATGTGTCCTGATTTCTGCTATTTGTTGGTTGTTCGCTGGAAAATACCCTTATATCAGCCACCCACACAAAAGAGAAAGAGAGGAATATTTAGTTTGCCTCTCGTGCGGTGCTGATGATAATCTTATTTATGTTCGGACGTTACCTGTTTACAGAAAAGGGTTCTCAACGACTTCCTTAGAATTTTAATCTGCTCATACTTTAGATACAGACTTTAGATACTTTAGATTTAGATCATACAAAAAGGACATAATGGCATGATTTGAAACCTTCAATTTTTGGGAAATGAGAAAATCATAACCGAGTACCTCATTACCGTTTACATACATACATGTATTGATTTCTCTATGTCTAGATGGATTTATGGAGTAAGAGTCAATTGGATGATCTTCTTGGCATAACGAGGACTTTTTTAGGAATTCAAATCAAATCGGTCTTAGAACAGCATATTTAAAATTCCCGCCAAAACTACATGTTTCTACTATAACCTAACACGATACAAATAGACAACAGGTTTGTAACATCAATACACCTGGTGTTGGAAAGCTATAAAATCAAGCACTCTGGTCTCTTAGTTTATTTAAAACTATTATTGTTGCAACAAATTTAATTCAAACAGGCGAAAAATCCATTCGACCATAACGATCTTTTCCGCTGTAATTCGAATTGGCCAATAAGGAAAATCCAAAAAAGGGGTATGAAATTATAAGACCCACAAACATTTTTTTTTTTGCTTGTGACAAGCTTTTCTGCCCAAAAAACCCCTCAACTAATGTCTCAATGAATTTTCAATGTTTTGAATTTCATGCACTTTGTAGTGTTATCTAGGTTAAATATTATTTAGGTTAAAGGGTCGACTTAATTTTAAAAAGAATTATGTATTTCCCCTTTGAGATTATTTTTGCCAAAATTCCCTCCATAAACTGATTTAATTAAATGGCTAACAACCTATCGATCATAGAGGGGAAAAAAAGTTTCATCATTCCATCCTTTCACCACTTTGGATGTAATCAAAATTGAAGATAATAAAATCAGCTTTACTACGTATAGAAACAGTTACACAATGCATCGATAAAACTAGAATGAATGCACCAAGACATGTCCTGGTAAAAAATGCAGTCAAACGGCCCGAAAGTAAGAGTAACTATCAGAAGAAGAGAAAATAAACTCCCAGCAGGAGAGATTCACTTTCTTGCCCAACCACTCACGCACAAAGCTTTCACTTTTGTTTGGCCTACTCGAGTTTATAAAATGACTTTCATCTTCTTTATTTATTAACTTTCAGAGTTCAGCTTCAAGTTACTTATTTTTTCCCCCTCATTACTTAACCGCTCTTACATTTCTATTTATGTTTGAATAAGTTTACTTTTTGTTGCAACTCCGGAAATGAATAAATATCGAGGGGTTATGCCTAAAAATAAACAATTGATTCCCTTATTATGACAATTATTTCAGTAGTCATCCTGAAAATTGGATCAAGGATGAATAAACCTGGAATGAAGAGAAGAAAAATAATCTGTAAATTGAGTCATTAGGAGGGGACTCCAATGACTAAACACAGAACAAGTGGTAGATAGCCGCAAATTAATAGGGTGGAAAGGACGAGGGTAGTTCGTATGACGGCCATTCACCTTGACTATGTATGTGGGACAAGAAATATAGCCTCTACACCAGCGCGACACTCTTCCCTTGCAGTATTCACTATAGCAGCATACAGTGTTGTAAACTTTCAGAAACGAGAGAAATTCAGGTCATAGCGATCCTACAGCGAGGCTAGTTCGTTGCCCGACTCTCGGGGTCATCGAATGTAGTCTCGCAGCAGCGATTCCCTTTTGACTCACAAATGCTTGAAAATCGAGGTCAACACGTTCCCGGCGTAGAGACTAGGGCATTGCCTCTCTGTTTTGAGGTCGACATACAATATCGTAAGCTTATGAACTATGTTCATTTCACTCCTTCCACGGCCACACGTAAATAGCATTTTCTCGTTCTCGCTCTCAGCAACGCGGTATATTGACGTTCCCTCTTTGTTCAACACTTGTTTGTAAACTAATAATATTCTAGATATTTCTATCTCTTAAAACCAATGTCAAACTTATCTGGCCGTTTCCATTTACATTCGTTTATTAATGATTTTATTATTTTTTCAAATCACATGCATATTTCTACTTTTACTATTAATTCCCTCTTTTATTGTTTCAAGTAATCAATATGCAAAGTCCTATTTTTTATTTCTGTCCTTTTTTTTTGTTTATTTATTTATACAGACTTCCCAGCAGCTTAATATTTTTAGGAATGGGCTACCACAACACCGCAACTTTAAAATTATGTTAATGTGATGTGTTAGCTTCTTTTTCCAAGACAAATTGGGTTAAGTTAAATAATAAACAGCAGCCAAAAAAGTAATTTTGGGGATTCCATTCTACCATTCACTAACCTGTAATTATTATGCTCATACTTCTTTCATTCATAAAACAAAGATCTACAAGCATTTTTAATTTTTTCTCAAGAATCTATGTCTAAAATGGACTCACAAAAAAAAATATCTACTATGCCACTATAGTAGTGGCTACGGTATAAACTATTTCCCATAGTTATTTAGACAGGAGAAAGTTACACAAAGAGGTATAGTGTGTCAGTGGTACAAGAACCAGGTGAGCTGCCAGGCAAGAAGTTTCACTTTCAGCCTTTAATCATCATTCTTATTACCTGGCACTCCAAGTTAGTGAAGAAATGCTTGTGTTAAATTGTGGTTTCGCTTTTACTTTTATTGTTGTCTTTTACGGGCAAAGAACGCAAGAATACAAACACACAGTATACTACATGCATTATTATTGCAGTATTGATTAAGAGAAATTGCTTCTTACATAAGACAAATGAGAGTGAGATGTGTTTATTTGATTTATTAATGCTATTGAGTAAAAAGGAAATGTTTTCTTTGTTCCAATTTTTAGACACTATGGGACATTTATGTGCAATAAGATCATGGGGAAACTTTCAATAAACGTGATTTGGTTGGAAAAATGATTAAGAATATTGATAGTGAATTTTGATAAACCTGCAAAACAAATAATGCCTTTAGCTACAATCTGCCAGATTGATCAACAAAGATTTATTCATCATACCTAGAAAAATCTTTTAACCTGGGCTAAAATTTTCCAAACTGAACAAGTTCCGTAGACTCCATCTCCAAAAAGTTCTACTAAGTCAAATAGCCGAAAAGATTTGATAAAACACGAGATCCGCCAAAAATCGATCTAAAGCTTGGGTAACGGAAAATGTTTTGGTTGCAACATTGACTAGCCTTAAAGTAAATATTTTGCTGAACTTACCAAAATAAGCTAATTATTAGATTTGCCAAAAGACATTTGCAGAAACATATATGGACAGCAAAATTTACGGGTTTAAATCTGTCACAGTAGACTCAAAAGTTTTTAAATCGTCAGCATTAGCAGGGTCCTTCGGCCCAAGATATAATATAGAAACCCCAAGGCCCGACTCTTGAGTTGAATTTCTAAATGAAAACCCTAGACCCAAATGAAAGCCAGCGTTTTTCAAGACTCTTTGCTGCGGTATGCTAATGTCTCAATATACTATTTTTTTTAAAGTGTTCAAGATTCGCTATAGGTATTTGGCCTTTACAGAACATTTCGGTGATGTTCAATTTTGGAAAAAATTCCCAGTTACGTGTTACAACTCATAGCGTGCCAATACCATATTTGATATCCCTTCTGTAAAGATATCAAAATGTATAAGACGTACATAGATATGGTTTTGCCCAAACCACGTCTTTGCCATCGAATTATCTTCAATAGTAAATGTTTTCCTTAAAAAAACCTTCTTATTGCCTGGATATTGCTAAATGTAAACTTGCACTGTTGGATGCTTCAGGCATTCAAATCTGCTCTTTGAGTAAATACCACTCTTTGGTAAATGTTCCTCATCAATATTAATTGAAAGGTTTTGTTTTTGGAAAGTGTTGCTATAAATTATTTTAATATTTTGGATTTCGATTAACTGTTTCCAAAAAATTTTGTATACGTGGTTTGTCGAATAAGGACTGCAAGGACTGTGATTCATCACAACACTATATTTTAAATGGTGTCTGCAATCTACACATTTGTATTTGAGTTATGCCAAAACGATTTTGATAACAAGGTTACCTTTTCCATGGATAAAACCGTGTATGGAATATAGAACAGTAGTATGGAGTACATAAAGCCGCCGCATAAATGGAATAGTAGACGGTTTCAATGGTGAAAAAGGTAACCTCGTTACCGATATACGTATCGACATAAGTCACATACAAATTTGTGGTTTGGAGACACCGTTTAATATAGTGATATGGTTTGTATTTGAAATATCAATGCAAACTATTATTTGACCATTTACCAGCAGATACGAGGGTAGATTGAAAAGTTTCCGGAATGGGCAAGAGATGGCGCGCGTATCGTGAAATTGTTATGATGGTTGTCAAGGCTAACCTATTTTAGGAAAGCTGTCAAATTTTCAGACACGTGCGTCGTTCCGTTTATGTTTACTAGGATATCTTGTGAAGCAATTCAGGCACTTTTGCAAAAATGGATAAAAACGAATTTCGTGCAGTCATCAAACATTTCTGGATGGACGGGAAAACGGCGACGGAGATACGAGATATTTTGCAGAAAGTTCATGGCACATCCACACCTTCATTTTCGACTATTAGTTTCTGGGTGAGCGAGTTCAAACGTGGCCGTACGAGCACCAAGGATGAACCACGCAGTGGACGTCCAAAAACGGCCACAAATGAAGAAATGGTCGATAAAGTCCATGATCTCGTGTTAGCCGATCGACGAGTGAAGTTGCGCGAAATAGTAGAGACCACGGGCATCTCATATAAACGTGTGCAAAATATCGTGCACGAACATTTGGGCATGAGGAAGCTCTCGGCGCGATGGGTGCCGCGTTTGCTGACTATGGACAACAAGCGAAATCGTGTGACCACTTCGAAAGAGTGTTTGGCCTTGTTAAATCGTAATCCAACGGATTTTTTTCGCCGATTCGTGACCGTGGACGAAACATGGATCCACCACTACACACCAGAAACCAAGCAGCAGTCGAAACAGTGGATTTCTCCAGGCGAATCTGCTCCGAAGAAGGCAAAGACTGTCCCATCTGCTGGAAAGGTCATGGCCACCGTTTTTTGGGATTCGCAAGGTGTGATACACATCGACTTTTTGCAGAAGGGAAGAACTATCACGGGACAATACTACAGCGATTTATTGGATCAATTCAACGGCATTTTGAAGGAGAAACGGCCTCATTTGCAGCGAAAAAAAGTGCTCTTCCATCACGACAACGCGCCGGCCCATTCATCCCGAATCGCCAATGCTAAATTGGTTGAATTGGGCTACGAGGTGGTGCCGCATCCCCCGTACTCTCCAGACCTGGCCCCGTGCGACTTCTTTTTGTTCACAAACATGAAGACTTGGCTCGGAGGCAAGCGCTTTACGTCAAATGAGGAGGTCATCGCCGCCACTAAAGCTTATTTTGCAGAGTTCCCGAAATCATATTTTTCTGAAGGCTTAAAAAAGTTGGAGCACCGCTGGGAAAAGTGTATCGCCCTGCAAGGATATTATGTTGAAAAATAAAAACAAAAACCTGTTCAATTACTGCGTTTTCTTGCCCATTCCGGAAACTTTTCAATCTACCCTCGTACTAACAGAAGAATCTTCTAAATTCACCTATATCGAAGACCAAGATTGCTTAAAATATAGTAATATCGTTTGTCTTCCAAATATCAACGCAAACTATTATTTGACCATTTACCAGCACATACTGAAGAGATGACTCTTCTAAATTCGCCCGTATCGAAGACCAAGGCCATCTATTTTTTCCATTACTAAAGATACTACAAGTAGTCTAAAAGTATGGACTTCTGAGTCTTTTTTGAGTCTCAATTTTGCCCAGATTTTGAAAAGATTGTTATTTGGATGCCAAAAGGTTTGGCTCTTACAATAGCAAGTACGTAGTTTGGAAGAACCTACAGGTGACAAAATTTTGCTTCCAAAAAAATACAAATACTTGCTGTCAATTTCAAAGAAAGTTTAGAACTAGGAAAAAGTTTCTTGTCAAAGGTTTTGCTTTCTTGGCAGGCACTTTAGATCAGACACTCACTAAGACTATCTTCATTAATTGATCAATTTTAAGAAGAGTGATATCAAAATTGTATCCTCATCTTTCTAATAAACTTTTTTTTTGTCGAAATGAGTATATAAGCTTCAAAATCATATAAAGTTTTGTGAAAATATATTTTCAAAAAGAAAAAAGGCTGGATTCCATTAAATTATGAAGAGTTCATAATTATTTAGAAGAGTTCAGTTGTATGCTCTCAACTCATAAATCCTAAAGGATTACTAGATCTGCTACCACAAAAAGTTTATATTAATGGCCATTTAAGGAAAATGGAATTGCAGAATAGGATCCGCTCATTTCAGGGCGAACCCTTGAAGACGGAAGCAGCGATGGCTTCCGAAACGTTGTGTAATGAATTAGGAACAGAGTGTGGTAAACAACAAAATTGTATAGCGTCGAGTAATTAAAACGCCCACTGGGCCAGCTCCAAAAGATAAAACATATTATTTTGCTGAATTGAAAGAATACTAACTACCAAAACCAGTAGGAGCCATACGGTCACAACAAGACCAAGAGTAAGATTCTGAAGATCAATAGCACTAAGCAAGATAAAGGAATAACCGCATGTACATTTATACCTTGAAATGAAGATCTTGGTTTTGCTCTTAAGTTATTTCCCGGAATTGTATTTAAATACTGAATATTGAATAAGTGGTTTGGGATCATAAGTTAACCAAACTAATTTAACATTATCTAAATTACCTAATATTACCTATGTAATACTTACAGCATGGGGCAATTTTTTGAGGTGTCAAAATATCAAAAAATTGTGCCAAAAACTGGATTGCACACAGTTTTAAGAATAAAATCCCAAAAATGCACGAAATGAATTTAGAGGAATATTTTTTCGTTAATATTGTTCGTCAAAATCTCAATAGATATATTGGACTACAAGTGTTAATTCCATAAGTAATAACAAAAAGCGTGTCTGTATGGCCAATACTATTCAAGTTGAGGTAAATTGGGAAAACCATGGTGGTATAGTCAAAAACGCATGATAAAATGCAGAGGTGATCATTTGTAATAAAGAAAGGTACCAGAAGGTTTTTGTGATCAATTTAAGTTGTTGGGCAACATTTTGGAACATTTCGGAAATGCGGTAATCCTGTCACCAAATCTACCCAAAAACTAATTTGACAATAACAAAACCAAAGAATGCCAAAAGAGTCGTAATCAATCATAGACGTAAGCCGTAAAAGTGGAATCAGAACAACAGAGACATAGATAAGGTATCTACACAACCTTACCGCAACTTTACTATCCTATTTTATTCAAGAAATATTTTGGCCTTTTGCATTCGTCTTTTGGTCATTCAATAATACCCCCAGATACTTCTGACATCGTTTTCTATGTATATGTGAAGCATCTATTTGTTGCTTATATGTTGCTCATGACGAATACTGACGAAATGCTACATAGTTTCAGAAACACACTTGCTACCATTTTTTAGCTACTTTATTATAAATATTAAATGATGGTTGTGGATTACTGTCAAAATCAATCTTGGAGTATCATAAGGGAATATGCCAAAAGTATTAATCAAAAGCATGTCTTCTATGGTCAATTGCAGGGAAGTAGAGGTAAATTTGGAAAAGCATGGTGACGTTGTCAAAATCATCTAGCAAAGTGCCGGAGTGACCATTTATAATTAAGAAGGACATTTGTGATCAATCTCAAGATTTTGGGCAAAATTTAGGGACATTTTGGGAATGTCCAAACTCAGAAGGTTTGCAGAAAATTAGTTTTTAGCCCAAATGTGCCCAAAAACTAGATTGAGAATGCCAAAACCAAAAGTGGGCAAAAGTTCCTTGTTAGAACGCTGGTATGTTATTTTATTGAAGAAATCTTTTGGCTTTTTGGACCATTCAATAGTACCTCAAATACTTCTGATATCGTTTTCTATGGTATCTCTGTATGCGCGTTGCTTACGTTGCGCATGATGGATACGGACGAAAAGTTACGTAGGCGCAGATATAAGAACATGCCTCCTATCATTTTTTCATCTACTTTATTATATGATTGATGCCCGTCTTGTTACGGCTCGTAAAAATAACAGTTAAGATAAAAATACAACATCATTAAACATTATTAACCATAATCTTTGATAAGAGATTCTATAATAAGAACTTTCGTATTTATACTACTAGAACAAAGCAAGAGCTGGATTTAAATTTTCAAATGATTTTTTTTGTTATTACCCACCCGAAAAACGGCCTTGGAGGATAAATAAAACGGCATTAACTTTATAATCAAATCTTTGTGGGCCAACCTTGCGCCCCTTTTTTAGTCCGACATCCCTGACCAGCAACGGCCAAAAATTCGATTCAAAGCAAAGAGCAGGGAAAGAGAGAGAGAGACAGAGAAATCCTTCTCAATCAATCGCGTTGTTTGTTGGTTAGATAATTATATCGCGTGCTGGAATATTGACAAGTGGTAAGTTGATATTTCCAACATCCTTGATGGGTTTCTACACTTTAGATGCTCGAAAGAAAAAATATTTTTGTCTATTATTACAGTGTTTAGTGTTTACAATTTTTCTAGCTGTAAATTTCGTAATAACGATCTAAAGCGCCCAAATAAATTTGTTTGGAAGTTGCTAATTTCGACCATGGTCTATTTACTAAAAATTACGTTCGTAATTCTCCCGAACGGGCGATAGCAATGATAATAATAATATCGTTACGACTTAACGATAACGTACGGTGCATAACTTCATACAGTATGTGTCGCAAGGAACGCGGGGGACAGGTAACCCATTTAGCGGTCGCGAGCGTTGAACCCGTCCTCGAGGTTACACTTTTGGGGGGGTTCTCGAAACACCCATTGGTTAAACCAAGCACATGTGCTGTTTTCGCACTCAACCTCTTCCATTTAATTTCATCTTGCCCCAGATTCATGCTATAGCTGCTGCAAAAAGGTGAACGAACTAGTCTCGTTGTCAGCCCCTTTGACCTCGTTTGGCATCCCACTCGTTCTCTCAATGCCTTAGGCTGCAAAGGATTATCGGCTCTATGTATCCTTTACTTAAAGTCTAGGTTTGCTGACACGGATCTTTAAACCTCGAGCTGTTTGTGGAATTAAAAGTGAGTGCAAAAGAGAGAGAGAGGTTGCTAGTAGAAAGAGATGGATATTCGCGAGGAAGGCCGAGGTGCAATGAACTAGTCTTGCTACGGGCCCGCGTTGTCCTAGTTACCGCTTCAAGTTCTTAGCATTGAAAAGTGAAAACCGCGAGGGTCTCACTGGCACCTTACGTGGAGACTAGTCTGTACGTTTAGGAAAAGTGACAAAGTTTTTTTTTTGGCAAACAACTTAATTGCTTCATTGCATTCTAATTGTAAACGAGTACGAGCATGAATGTTATTTGGAACTAATTTCTAAATATACCTGACGATAGGTCAGTTACACTTGCAAAATTAACAATTGAAAGTTAGAAAAAAAAAAGGAAAAACAAGTGAACTTTAATGAATTTTAAAGAACAAATAAAATAATAGATTTGGTGATTACCTGCAAGCACTCTTCCGAGGAGGTTTTCGCTATTATCCTGTGGTGGAGCTCCTGTCTGAAGAACCGAATCATTATCAACTTCCATGTCCTCAATAGGTCCAGCAGTTGCACAAGCAGTTTCTTTATAATCGTTGACGGTCATTTTGAAAACAAATGACAAAAATTAAGATGAAGCAAAAACAAAAACTAATCCGGAACAACAAACTGTCTATAATTAAAGTCGTCACAAACTCACAATCTTCATGATATAATCACCGCGTTTAAAGATAAGGAAAAACAAGAGCAACGCGATTTCTGTAGTAGTGCGTATACACCACGACTATGTGAATTATTTGGCAAACGTGTGTTCGCCAATAGTCAGGAGGAATCTCACAAAGCGCTGCTGCTAATATTTCGCCGCGACTCGCGCGCAGCACTGAAGAGCGAGAGTGGTTCTGCAAGCGCTATTGAATCTGACCCACTAACTTAATTCACCTTCGGTCAGCGCACTCACCGATATACCTCTTATTATTATTATTATTACTACCTGCAGAGAATTTACTCTCAGTAGTAGTAACTGCTTTGGAGAAAGGGGCGCCAAGCTTTCGCTTTCCTTGTTATGTGGTTTTTAAATAATCTCCATACAAATGGTGCTTTTTTTGCCCATTAACATAGAAAAACATTCGAACATCTAAAAGAAAGACAAAAGATGCAAGACTTGCTCACAAAGAGGTTTGGCTCAAAATTATTTGTCGAAAAATGTATGTAGCCTTAATAAACCCTGAAGGACCATGACTGTCTCCGCGCCTTTTTCTAAATGCGCGATCCTCTACAGTCTAGACAAAGGGTAGTTACAGTTTTATGCGATTCCGAACCACCGGGACCGCCCTGAAGCTGAACCCATAGGATGTCCCAAACACCTGAATTATACTTGGCCCAAATTATAAACGGGGCTGGTGTTGCACTGCCCGCTATATTTTATTTTAATTTCCATGTTGAATTGAGCTTGCCAAAAGACTATAATTCTCGTGATCCGCTTTTTCCTATCCAAAGAAACACCAAACACTTTTTACCTAAACATCAAATCACCCCCCGAGCCTAATTTGAATAATAATAGGCCCAGATTTGATTGCCGGCACGTGCCTTTACATTAACCCTTCCCTCACACCCATCAATTTTACGACTTCTTAAACTACTATAGACTTTATAAAAGATTCCGACCAAAAGGCAAAAAGTTGTAAATTGTCAGCACCTATTATCGACCATAATTTATAGCCGTTTAAACGGCAATTACTTTCATCACCACAAAATTTACGACCTTTTGCTTCTGGAATATTTAGTAGGTAGATTTACATTCCCATTTCTGATCAAAAGGGGTGATTGTATTGATTGCTAGGAAAAAACCTTACAAAGAATAATCCTAAGTATATGCATTAACCCAAAACAAAAAAAGCCTAAGCCTATTTTTAACTTTTTTCCCAAATGAGATTTATTGGCCTGTTATGATTTTGAAAGTTTCTTTAAATGTCTAGAATTAATTGGAAAGGTTCTTTGCTCTAAATTAGATAAGTATTTGATTTAAATTGATTTTGCCCACTTAAATGTTGCTCAATAAATTTCCATAATGCGTACCCAATTAATTGACAAGAACATTTCCGCAATCACTTTTCGAAGATAACAACGAGATATAATCGAGACATTTTTAGAACGTTTGGTAATGCATGTGAATTTTGTTTGGTTTATATTCCAGCTATGATTAATGTAGTTTCAAAAACGCCATAAACGATTATCTGTGAAAATTTGAGAATGTTTTCTCTACGATTCTTTCTTTCTAGATCATACAGATTCTCAGCAAATCAAAAATTTGCTGTGTTTATAAACAACAAAAAAAAAGGTTAATGATAAAACTCTTGGAATAAATCACGGATATAGTGGCTTACAGAAGATAATGATGGTTTTGAAATCACACGAAACTGTGGTTTCTTCATTTCCGAAACTGATCCTAATTTAAATTCGTATTTTAGAATATTTAAAATGAGTCATGATTGATGCCAATTCATTCCATTTTTTCTGCCTTTTAATCTCAATTGTGTAATTTTTGGTTTTGTTGCAAATAAATACTGGGAAACTTGGGCAAACTGATTACACTCTTAAGTTTCACATACAAAACTTTGGAGTCTCTTAATCAAAGCTCTAAAATGATTAGAGCTTAAGCTTAAAAAAATACAGATACTTGGGAGATTTTTGTCTAGTCTTTGGCAATAGGTACTTTCTCTGAAATACATAATTTGATAAAAAAAATTTGATAAGAATGTTAAGTGTCAAAGGCCAAACCATGTTCTTGTTTATCGGAAGACGAACGTTTCGTTTTCTCAGATTCAGTAAAAAAGCAACTGTTTGAGAATACCATAGAATCAGGCACGTAACCGGGTAGGGGGGGCTCGTGGGGCTGAAGCCACTTCCCCCGCAGAATATATGCGACTTCGAATTTTTTCACTTTAAAATTTATTTTATTGCATAAAAGAATTTTTTTAATAATTATATTTGATTTAATATGTTAACCCCCCCCCCCCCCCCCGAAAGAAAAATCTGGCTACGACTCTGCATAGAATAACACTCTAATGAAGCAATTCCACAGCGCCAGTGTCAGTTATAATATACGTTATTTTGAGTCATGTTTTTTTTGTCGTTTTCAGAAAAAATATTAATATTTATTAGTTTTTCGTGGGTGTCTGACATCATGGATATGAAGCTGAGAGAAAGGAAAAAGGTCATCACACTTAGCGAGCACACAACAATGACGCAATGACACACTGCTCGAAAGTGTTTTGGAAGCTGTAAATAAGTTAACATAGAAGAAAAATGAGACTGGATCAGTTGAAGTAAAACGAAATGGGTAGATGTGGAAGAAAAGGAAGAAACCCCCTCGGGATATATTTTTTCTTTTACAAAATGCAAACTAAATCCCAGAAAACGAGCTATGATTTTCAGCAAGACTTAGAAAGGGCTGATGTTAAATTTAATGACTCCAAGAAGGTGGAAGAAAAACTGCGTAATGCTGCAGAAGAAACAAATCTTCGCGGTTCCTAAAGCTGTCTTGGGTCAAAAGGTATGCACATTGGACTAAAGAAAACTGGAGGAAAGTTTTGTTCTCTGATGAAACACACTTTTTGGTGTAAGGGAACTGGTCAAAGTTCGTACTAAAGAGTGGGGAACAGTAACTGCAGCTCATATGACCTAGACGGTGAAACATACATTAAAAAAAAATGTTCTGGGCCTGAAAACTTCTATCAATTGAAGGTATGGTGAACAGTGAGAAGTACAAAACAATGTTGGCAAAATGTTTAGTCACAGAGCTGGAAAAAGCTCAAGGTGGACCGATCTTTCAATAAGACTGTGACACGTCTCCAAGCTGATAGTAAAATATTACAAGCACAAAGTGGTTACCCATTTGGATTGGCCTGGAAGCTCGCCAGACCTTAATCCTATTGAGAACCGGTGGTCCATATGCAAGGCCAGATTACATGTATTAATTTCGCTGTATTCGTATTAATTCGCTCAATATTGGCCACCTAAAACTTTTAAAGCCCTCAAAATGTTTGATCAGCTTCATGTTATTCCGTTCTAACAGGATTGTGACTTCACGAATACGTTCCCAAACAAATTGGAACACTACTCTGTATTCAACAAAACCTTCAGGGTAGGTTGGGTGTTTATATAAAGATGGATCTGCTTATTTGTGAATAGCATTTCTCATTATTTATTCGAAAAATTGTAATATTGCATATATTTCCGTTTGAACGGCAGATGCATATCTACCAAGATGGATAGCTAATGTGCTCTCTTGGTTGCGAACAGTGAAGGCCAGCTCGAACCTCCTAGACTTACATACCTAACTCGTTCTCTTCCTGCTAATCATCTTGATCTGGTATAATTATCTCCAAAGATGTTTGAAGTGTTGTCCGAGCTAGTTCTGACCTGCAGTGACGGAACTACTATACAGCAAAAGAAAGCAGTGCGGGGGGCAGCAGGCCACTACGGAGGCCCCCGCCTCTTTGCACTCCATTTGTTTCACTTGAAGAAATTTTTATTTTCCACCAATAAATAAATAATTTAATAGCTATATTACTTTAAAACGAACTGAAAACTTTGACTTCTGATATCGATACTGTATAAGCGGTAGGCGACATACCCTTTAAATAATAACTTAATAATTAAGTAATAACTTAAATAATATTATGGACTTTTAACTATTATGAACTAAAGCAGCATTCAATTCAAATTTTGAAAAAGACGGAAAGTTACTCCTACAGTCGTACATGTCGTGGGTGAATATTGTTATGGCAATAATGTAGCGGCAAATAATGTTATACTTGACTAGATGGTATTATAGATGCTGAAAACCACCTCATAAACGACGTCAGATGATCTATATCTGAAATTCAGAGATTACTAAAACTTGAAAACCCGACACATGCAGAACTAAATAAATTCTACCTTCAAGTGATTCTTACTATAAAACTACGTCAACGTTTCCATAGCCACTTTCTGGTTCCTGATATCACTACAAAGTTCCCATTGCGACTTTAAAAATGGAGTTTAACCTCACATTTAACCATGAATATTATATTTTTTTAGCTACATAATAATTAGATATAGCGTATTTTAAGGTTGTGGCAACTTACTTCACCCCTGTTCCCTAAAAATGGGAGCAAAATAATATATCGCATTGGCCCCAACATTTAAACTTTTCAGATCGAGAAATGTTGAGGTTGGATGCAAATAGTTGTCCTGGTGTACAAACATGGAAACAATTTATAATAGAAGTTACTGTCTCTTCATTGTAATTTTCTAATACTAACTGGAACTTTATAATAATTCTGAAGCAAAACAAGTAGTAAAAATCACTTTCAAGTGTTTTTCCTGGGTAGCAAAAACGTTTCAATATTACTATAAGGTTCTGTTACTTTAAAGGTTACACAATGGTTTCAGACAGGTTTCAGGAACTTTCAGTGCTACTTTAAAGTTTTAAAAACTTTAAAGTAGCTTCGGGCAAGTTACTGCTACAATCATGAAACCACTTTGAAGTTACGACAACTTTAAAGTAATTATACTAAGTGGCAATACTGTCCCACATACTTTAAAAGCTACTTAGAAGTAATGAAACTACATAGTTCGAATAAATAGTAAAAACAACTACATAATTACTAAAATATTTAGAACTAAAGTAATTAAACCTATAAAGTCACATATTTAGTTGTAATTACGTAACAACTACTATATCAAAATTCCGATTTCAGTTACTGCTACTTAGATGCTGCTTGGGTAGGGCTTTCTTCGAAAAAGCATGCTTTGCTATTGCCATACAGCAAAAAACTGCATAGCAAATGGAGCGTAACATTTGGTATTTTGCTAATTATTTATCAAGGCCAACGACAATGTAGACCTAGGTAGGTGTGAAGCATTTTCACGCCAAAAATATTATTTCGTGCTTGATTAAAAGATAAGGTCATTATTGTAAGATAAGTAGGAGCTTAAACCTTGGTATTATCACAATTTTCAGATTCTCACATTCGTGACTCATGATATCAAAGGCCAATTTCATGCATTGAATTTCCTGGTAACGAATTTGTACATCTTGGTTTTTGGAACAAAAATCTGAAAATGGATTCTTGGCTATGTTACGTTTAAACTTTTGTCAAATTTCAAAGTTGTCAATAGTGGTCGTTGCCTTCAAATAACAATTTCTCGCGTCATATTGTATTCACTGTTTACGGTTCTGAGCCGAAAGAGCTTTTGGGTTTTTACAGCGGTTAAATTAGATCAAGTAGGATTTATCGCATCGTCCAAGCTTATTTCCTCAGTGAGGTTTTACTGAACTATTCGAGGTTTTCAGACCGTTCAGCTTTCGATCGTGAAGGATTCTTGCCAAAACGCATATCATCAAGAAGATCAAATCTTTACATTACTAGGAACCCGAATAACTTGCTTGTTGTGCCATCCTTGTTGGTGAACTCGTACAAGCCGAACTGATATTTTTTGGAATCAGCAGTAGTAAAAATCTGTAATTTGCAATTACTTAAAGTGAAGCGTTATTAATGTTAATCTGTTTCTACAAACAAAATAAATAAAATAAACAAAAGAAGTAAATATTTCCCGAGGTTTTTTCATGGTCCCTTCCCTGTTGTTATAACCGACTTTTACTATAGACATTTTTGTCACTACTTTATAAGTTTCGCAAATTGGCCAAGTTGGTGTACTGTATGTGTATAATGTTGATAATATAACTAAAAGCGAAGGTTTTTCCTTTAAAAAGTAGGTCTGCAAAGTAAGCAAAAGTAAATTTATAACAATCATTAAGTGTATAATGTTTTCACAACGAGTGAATACAAATAAGTTTGTGTATATTGTATGTGTGTGTATGTGTTACACATTTTCAGTATAATCAACCAAGGAAATAAAAGTTCCTTAATCCTTATAAAACAGTGCGATATTATTATACTTTTTAGTATTTGTGACATAATATTTGACGCAACAAACCATTTAAACTTTTATTAATAAAAGAAAGCCACTCATCAGCCAACTTTTGCTGCGCTAATTGTTATGAATGAATCGGAACAACAACAATAATTAATTTTCTATTTAAGTATTGTTTTGTAGTACCACCTACACTTTTTTAACCAACACACAAAAGAGATCGCTAAAAATAAACCTCTTTAATAATGAGAGCGTATTGATGTAAAATGATACTACCGTTAGTTTGTTAACAATGATCAGGACCGGATCAGAAGCCCTAGTGACCGATATAACTTGCCCTATTCACCCAAAATAAATATTAATAACTTTGCGTGATCTAATTTTTGACTTAGACGCTAGTTCATTTATCTACTAGTAACATGAAAAAACAGTTTTCGCACGACCCTGTACATCAGCTGCAGTTGGTGGATGCTCGTCTGTCCGGAAGACGTCTTTAAGGACGTTCTAGTGCTGTTGGTTACACGTCTCTCATTCTTGCGATACCTTGGTATTATTTTCCGTTTTTCTTAGTAACCACTGCACTGTTCTTCAAAATTTGAAAACTATCAGAAGTATAAGATACTATGTATGTAATGTAAGCAATATTTTGATAAAACTGTAGTAATGCATTTCTCAGCATTTCTATATTTCACGAAGCAAGCGATAGCAGTAGTTCATTTAACTTGCCTTAACCAGCTTCCGCTGTTATACAGTCCCATTCTTATACTTATGTAAAGCTTACGGACTTCCACAACATCCATTGAGCTAATCCGATGACCGACCTCCATAGTTAACGATTTGAAATATTCGATGTACTGAATATGAGGGTTTCGAAATGGTTAAATTCTGAAGTTTCTGAGTCTTGTACCTTGAGAGATTCAAAACTTCAAAATAAAAATGTCTCGAACAATCAAAAACAGCTCCAGTTTTCAAGTTTCATAATTCGCAGCAATGGCGAATACTATGTACCCTTTAGGGAGCTCAAAGGCTGAGCGGCAAACGTTGTATCCTAATATATGTGCTTGCCGTTCGCTGTTCGTACGTACGAACCGCTTCTAATTGGCAGCTTTGATGCCCGGATGTTTTCGATATTGATAGTGTTAAAGACTTCTAGTTCGAACCTATCAAATGTAAGTGCCGAAGAATTTAAATTTATATAATTGGAAGTTTTACAATGTTCATTCAAAATGACCAAATCCAAATTTTCATGATTTTGAAGTGTCAAATTATTAGAACTCTACACCTGCGATTTTCAGTTCTATAGTTCTATAGCTATAAAACTGCGGCCCGCGAGCAACCTTAATCCGGCTGACCGGATTAACGAAAAAGCCCCTTGTTAGCTTTAACTTTCAATTATTTCATAAACAAACCTATTTTTTTCTCTCAACAATTTGGCCCTTACAAAATTTTATATTTTTGACCCACCTTTGAAAATGTTTACCCATCCCGATATACAGTGTGTAACAAAATTCAGGAATATTGAGTGTCAAACAAAAACGAATAACTTTTGCGAGAAACGCTAAGATACGTAGATTTTAATTTTTTGAATCTTTTCCACAATGTCGTTCAATTTTTTTTTGAGCTATGAGGTCATGATCTAATTTTCTTAAATGACAAGTCCCAATTTCTTGATAGAGCTTATTTGCCTGAACACGCTAGTACCCCATAAGTGGGGTCTGCTACCTACCGTCTAGAAATTATGATATGGTTTCCTCCCCCATAGAATGACCAGACTTAACGCACCTCAATTTTTTTGGGGGTATTTGAAAGACAGAGTTTACGTCCACCGTTTGGACGATGAAAAAATTTGAAAAATGCGATCAGAGCTAAGATAAGGCAGATTTTTCCCGAAATGATTAGAAATTTACAAAATAAATTTGTTCGCCGTTTAGGTACTGCTAAACAACAAATGGTACGTAATTTGAGCATTTATTGTAAGTATTGTAGTCATTTAATGTTTCTAAACTTTTGTTATAACGTTAATTTTAATTAAAATGATGTTCTAAAATTGAGATCTCTACTTTATTCTTAGAAGAAAAAACGGTTCTGTGGGAAAGATAATTGAGAGTTACTATTTAAAAAATTGATCATGACGTCATAGCGTCAAAATCGTTTTAAAACTCCTAGAATTCTCCACGCCATTCTCTTTATTTTCAAGCTCATTAAACCGATTTAGCAATTTCTTGATAACCGATACGCCTTACTTCATATAAGAATATGTCAGCCTGCGTCCCTTTTTTTATATCCTTATTGCACTAATGTCTCTTGTTGCCTACCGTTGTCCTAAGGGTTCTCAAATTTTATACGCTTTAAGATTTTAGGTTACAAACTCCATGTAGGTATCACAGTTTAAAATAACATAATTCAAATTCTAACTAAAACTTCTAACAGTTTTTACTTCCTCAGTTTAGCTATTTCAAAGTTTCAAGATTTCACTGATTTACAGTTTCAAACTTTCAAAGTTGAAATTTATGGGTTATGATGGTTTCAGATTTGAAACTGCCAGATATTTAGATTTTAAGTTTAATAATTATGGATTGCAGTCTTTAGATATTCTAAGCTGCCCATCTTTGTATGTTGGATAGTTCAGTGTTTCAGTTTTGTAAATCTTTTAAAGTTTAGGGGTTAAGAATCATACGGCTTTAAAGGAGATTATAATATCGAGAATTTAACAGAGAATTTCAAAGGAGAAGACATAGCTCTAGTGGCAGACAGCAAAGAAGAATTTAACATACAGCTAAAACTTGAAGATCTGTTTAACACAAATATTCATTAAGAGAAACAATAAAAATCCCAGTATGAGAAAGTAAAAACATATAATCTGTTTCTAGAGTAGAAGCCTTCCAGCAGCTCTAGAGGTCTTAAGAACCGAAACACGTGTAGAACATTCTTTATAAAGACTGGTAACAAAATTTTTGCAAAACAGAAGCAGTGTGTAAAAACTAAAAGGAAAATATTTTGTTTGCTATTTTTATTGCTATTAAGTTTTGTGTTAACTTTTCTGTTGCCGGCCATAAACAGGATGTTTCTTCATTTAATTTTGGACAGTGTCATTCGTTATACTTATACTTATGCTTGCCTTTCTTTACAGCATCTTTATTTCTTCCACTGTTTTAGCTGTTTTCTGAATTGTTTGTAGTTTTCTTTTTATAATTCCCCAATTCCATTCGATATGCCGCAATTCTGGTACATTAGAAGGGTTAAGTACATTCGGAACGAAATCTACACCGTTATCGTTGTACCAATCAACAGCAGCTTTTGAATAATGCGCAGGCGCTAAATCTGGTCAAGAAATTGTGGAGACTGTGTAGTTTCTTAGAAAACGTAAAAGCAACAGATTTAAATATTTTTTGACATAAATCTCAATGTCAATCATTTCTTTGGTAAAAAACGGTGTGCTTCGTCTCCCACATTGACAGGTCGCTTGCCAAATTAATACTTTTAATGCGTAAAAGCAATCGTCTTTCAAAATTCAGATTTCTTTGGATCATAAACTGGTATTACTGAGTAATATTGTGGACTTGGTAGCGTGGCTAAGTCCATTTTTTATATGTCTCGTCATCCATAGAAATATGCAAGAGGCGAGAGGTATCGTTATACGTACAACATACAGAAAAACCTAAATCTTACTTTTTCGACAAATTCTAGAATCTTTTGTTTGCTTTCAAGTTCCGAAATTTTAAAATTTCAGAAAGCTTCACTTTATACATTCATAGATTTTCTATTTCAAGATTTTTCAGGAATTTGTATAGTTTCAGATGTGCAGAATTTTAAAGTGCCAGTAAAGCATGGTTTATAAATTTCGAAGTTTGGAATTTCATCATTTAGATTCTAGAATTCCGTAGACCTAAGATCAATGTTTGGAAGTTAGATGTCTACAATTCTTGAATTTTACATTTTTAGGTTTCTATAGAGAGTAAAGTTTTGAAAAAGCTTCAGAAATGCAAATGCAGGATTGGAAAAATATAAGAGTTTAATTTTTATGACTCTATAGCTTGATCTTGAATAATTTTAGTTTTCGGTATATGCTTGTACTACCCCCGACTTAGACTTAAATATAAGACAAAATACACGCTGCGTTCCTGAAGTAACCTACTATGGAATGCAAAAGTTCTGAGCCCTGAGTTTGGATAGGTGAGTGGCGCATAGCAAAAAAACTAACCGCTCAAATTAATTCAAACAAAAACAGTTAGATAGACAATTTATTTTTGTATAAAATAGTATATTTGTAAAATTACCTGATTTTAGGTTTTTGAATTTTTGCGAATTATATTACAAAAAGTTCGTTTTTTTGGGAGTTTTACCGTAAGCGTGTCTTTAATAAATAATTAATATTTCAATAACTACACGACAGAATTGGATGTAAATAGTGTAATTTGATATCTGTATTATTTCTCAAGTTATTCTTTGAAATAGAGGGTAATACATTCTGGTCTTCTGGTGCATTAATCAAGAACTATTTTTTTACAAAAGATAGTAGTCTTTAATAAAACAACAAATACGTTAAGAAATTTTGAAGATATTCATTAATTAATTAATAAATAATTCTTTAAAGAATTATTAATTAATTACTGATATTAATTAATTCCATATTTTCAAAATAATTTTTAAAGAATTGTTCATTAATTAATTCCGGAATAATTTCAAGATTTCTTGTCGTATTTGTTATTTTATTTAAAAAAATACTATCTTTTGAAAAAAAGGTCTTAATTAAGGCACCAGAAGACAGAATGCATTACCCTCTATTTCAAAAATAACTTACTTAATAATTTACATACAACACTATTAGCTAGTTACATATAAAATTACATTCAATTCTGTCTAGAAGTTATTAAAATATTAATTATTAAATACATGCCTTACGTCATAACTCCCAAAAAAAACGGACTTTTTGTAACACAATTTGCGAAAATTCAAAAATCAGATAATTCTACAAATTTACTATCTTGATTGTGGCTCGGTAGTTGAGTGAGGGACAGGGACTCGGGTTTAAACCCCGGCCCATATCTCATCAGATTTTTAAAAATCGCATCACCCTCGGAAGGCAATGGCAAACCACGGAGGTATACTTTGCTTAGGAAAGTTTCCTGAAATTAATAAAGAATCCAAGTACTATGTACTTGGGGCGGTTCGGAGTCCACCTTAGGCTGTAGGTCCCCTGTTTGTGATCAATGAACACGTACAACACAAGTATAGGAGGAAAATGCCAACGCTCTGTAACAGAGCACGGCACGCAGAAGAGATACAAAAATAAATACATAAATAAGTTTTTTTGCTATGCGTATTCAAACTCAGGGTTCAGAACTTTTGCATTCGATAGTAACCCTAAAATTTAGTAGAGTAAAACCTCGCTTTAAAGACACCTCAGTATGGGGGACAACTCTACCGGACCATGGGTCATAAGTAATTGCCATTTAAAATATATTCATAAACACCTAAATTAAAGACGCCATTAAAACCGGTATTAAAGACACTTGATATAAGAGATATGGACACAAAAATGTCAGTGCAACTGATTGCAAAAATACCCCATTATTAAAAACGGTCCCAAGAAAAGCTTAATTTTCACGTAATGACTTTTCTTGAAGAGTATTCCCTTATAAAGGGTGGATTCGACGATTAAGGAATTTCTATAAACGGAGATCATCTTGTGTCACTGTAGACAAAGTCTGGGCACCTTCTTAAAAAGCATTTTAAAACTCTTCGCAATAAATTGCTCAGTGCAGGTTGACCCAGGTATTAGAGACACCTCGATATAAGAGACTCCCATGGGTGTCCACTCCAATAGTGAGGTTTGACTGTATATATGAAATAACGAAAAGCTCCGAGAAATCAAAAATTGTTTTATACTGCTGTGGCGCCGCGACGCCGAACAACAATAATTTTAAATGGCACGATGGTCGATGTGTCACAATTCGTTTGAAAGTCCTTGTTGTTCTGCGTATGACACACTATTTTTTTTTTCAATTTTTATCGATCTAATAACATAGCCAGCATCCCTTGATATCATCTTGTGCGATCGAATAGTATAAACATCAGAGAATTTAGAAAAGTTCGACTGGAGCTTCAGAATAAACTTTTCTATGTGTAGGGAGGGGCACACGTTTTGAACTTCTACTTAAAAAAAATTATGTTTATGTGATTTTAAATTAATTTAACTATATTTTGCAATAAACGACTCAATTAAGTCTGATGTTATTACTTTAATTCGATGAAATAAAAAAAAATAGCTTATCATACGCGTAATGAACAGATCTTTCAGATGAGCCATCATTCGATCTGTTGTTCCATTTAAAATTATTGCGTCGAAGGGCGTCGCGGCGCCGCTACAGCATATATCAATTTTTTTGTTAGCATTTTTAATTCTAAATGATATTCTAAAATTTCGTTTTAAAAATTAAACTAGGAAGGCGGGGGGGAGGTTACTTTTTCTCATTCATAAGATTCGCCCGAATAACGTATCGCAATCGCATCCTCTGCTTGCTACGTTAAGCCGGCCCTGACCACAATTAATTTCAAACTAGAACATAATCAGTGGCAGAATCAATAATTTAGAACGTTCATTGTTTCCGAGTACGTTGCCATATTAACATTTCAAATAAACCATTAATCGGTATTCGATTATTGCGTGGACAAATTTACCGCTATTTTTCCTCAACCATCCTTATATGGACAGCGTGCACCTTTCGAGGTTTTTTCTTTTCACAACTGTCATAATAATCGCTTAAAATCGTATCCTCTCGGTAAATTTGACGGGTTAACAACCTGCCAGTAGGACACAGGACGAAACTAATGTTGATGACGTAAATGTGCTAAGTTTGTGATCAACATTTCGATATAGTAGAGTAGACTATAACGCATAAGTGTAACAAAGTGAATGGATCCATGTTTTGCTTTCGAAATATTTAGTTATTCTTATTTATAATAATAATAAAAATAAAGGATTTTTCTTGTTTTCATTAATAATATTTTACTTTGGAAAATTCCTTCAGAAAATGATTTTCTAACCTCTAAAGTGTTTTAATCTTTGTAGACTGGAAATGATTAGATTAATGGTATTTAATGATTGAGTCATTTAGTAAATCTATTTTTAAACAATGAACGTATTAGTTCGACTTTTAAAACTGATGTAAATAATAAACAAAACTGTTGTTATGTCCTTGACAAGAAAAATCAAATTTGTTTATTAGGACACAATCGATACACATTTTTATGCTTATCAATTTTCCTACATAAATCAATAAATTATTTTATTTAATAAGATGAAATTTAATTTGCTAAAAAATTTCATAACAATTTCGCTTTTATCTGTATCCTTCCAAGAAAAAGATTATATTTATTTAATTATACATACAGTATATAAATAATGTTGATTATAAACAAAATAAAGTAAAGAAAGAGCTCAAAACTCCAACTCTCAAGTGAAGACCTTGAGAACGATAAAAATTTCTCGTTGATAAGAGTATTACGGTTGATTGTAATAGAATGGGTCGACGACCGCGGCTGGTTGACCTCAAAAATTGAGGTCGCAACATTTTTATAATAAAAGTAACATGAAACAACACAACAAACTGCTGACATACATTCAGAACGCTGAACCGAACATTGGTAAGTTGTAGAAATATCTTTTTAATTTTTCGGTTTCCCCAACGATAAGGAAAACGTATTAAATTTTACGATAACACTATCGTATACGCAATGAGGGTTGTTTTTAACGTTTTGAACTCCTGAATGGGATTTTTAAACGTTACTGCTTTGTTTGGAGTGAATTATTTTTAACAGAGGGAGGATTTGACAATGTGGATCAATGTATGGTGGTATCATGTTACACATTTAGGTGATAAGCTTGACATGCTACGATGGATCGATTTTTAGAAACAGATCGTTCATTTTCTTGTCTTTGACTTTGACAGATCAATCCAGCACACATTTTGATGATACATCTTAAACATGTTCATCCTTCATTATGACAACCGTATTATACGATAACCTTTAATCTTGTTTTTCAATGAGAACACACTTCTATTTGGACACATCACACATTTTACAGCCAAAACTAAGATTTCTGACGAACAAGTCCAAGTCTCCAAGGTTTACGATTCTTAGGTTTTATCTGGAAGAACGGAACTTTTCAAGTTCCAAGATTTTGATTTCTAAGTCTGTCGTATTAAAATAATTACATATAGTACAAACACTAGCGATGAAGAAAGAAGATATTCTAACATATCTTTACAGATAAGCTGTTAACAGAATGCCCGAACCACGTATGGATCTTATTAAGTAGTAGGAAATTTAGGCAAACAAATGGTAAGATTGACAAGATTACTCAGAAGTGATTATCTAAAAACATTATGACATTATAACGACGGAGTCATGGTTTTGTGCCTAACCAAGCTTTTGGGTATCGTCGTAGTAGAAAATCTTCAAACCAGGAATTTATCTACATCCCCTGAGAATTGCAGAGCTCTCCCCCAGAAAGAATCTATAACATGCTACTAAGGAGGGAGAGAGAATTCACGAAACTGTTGGAAAAATAAAATCGGAAATAGAGGAAAAAAGAAGTGAATTAACCATGTCTGTACTTTAGAACAAAAACCTATTTGCACCATTGGCCAGATACCCAATTCAAGCTCTGTTAGACGAAAAATTACAATAAGACGGCTGTTAAGTCTGTTTTCTAACAAAACCATTTACCTTGTGATAGAAAGGTGAGTGTTGATACAGACATTAGTTTTTATAATAGTAACCATGTAAGAGTTACCGAACGGCTCGAGAATAGCAGCCTACCCTGCTATACCCCAATGGGCCTACATAGCCTGTGAAAGGGGACTATTATTATCAACCATGTAAGAGTAAGCTCCATGCAATCTTGCCTATAACGTTATATAGTCTAATCATGTCATAGGCATGCCCATAGTAGATTTAAACTGTGACATCATAAACTATAAATTCAAACTTTGCATTGATTTCGGCAGTTTTTCGACACACAACAAAATAAGCTCTTTACATGCTTTGGATGCCTCCATGATGATTGTCCAATGTGGTACCATAACTCCATCAATCTTCTTCCAGTCTAAATTATTTAGATTGGTAATTCTTGTATGAGCACTAACTAAATTGTAACCACAAAACTTTTTAGTAGATACAGAAGCTGAAAAATCGGCGAATTACAAAGGTACTAAGTAAAGAGAAAGAGAAACTTCAGTTCACTAAAGTGGCCAAAAGTGGCTAAAATGTACTTCATGTTACAAATATCCACTAAAGTATATGTAAATGGGAAACTTTAATTACAAGGTATCCGAAGATGTCGATTACTGTCCCATTTTTTTTGTGCTGATAGATATTTTTCTACTGAAGGTCTCAATATTCCATATATTCAGAAAGTAACTAAAGAAGAGCGAAACAAGTGCAGTGATCTATTGTAATGTATCAAAAGTGGATGTCAGAATAAGTCGGCCTTTCCAACTTAATGTTGGTAATTGTGCACTGCAAGCTGCATGTGTGCACTGCTCAAAATCGCCTCAATCGAGTCACATTTTGTCATAACTGTGGAAAGAATTCCATAAAAGGTTCAACTTATGTAATGTCATTATTGTTCTGATACGACATTCTCTTTATTTATGAAACAGTCCTCCAGAAATATTTTTCTGAATAAAAGTCTGGTTTAGACGGATACATTTTGTAAATTGTACTGAAAATTCAGTATTGCAGCATTGCATGAATTGCTAATTTCTATCAAACCAAAAAGGTAGTGAAATTACCAAGAATATAAAGTTGCCGTAGCAATGGATAGCGCATATTAAACTTCGAAGATTTTGTCAAACTTTTGCGATAGATAGTACCTTGTAGTTCTAGATAGATGATAGTGCCTAGTATGTCCTATCACGTCCATTCACTGTACTGCTTTCATTGGACATGCTCGAGATTTCAGAAACAGCTAAAGTGTATTCACATAAGTAGAACCGAGCCTGACAAAATCATTCTTTCAAGTCCAAAATAAATGTAGCTCTTATAACAATTTTGCTCTTAACCTTAAATCTCGATTGAAAAGTTATTACTGAAAGTCTTGGTCGTTGACTTAAAAGACTCAAAACCACCTTATGGATAGTCACATGTTCAGGTCATGGCTTGCAAGATAATATATAACGAAACAGACACAGTGGATATTTTTAGCCTCAGACTTGGTTTCGACTTAAAAAAGTCAAAAGCTTCCCGATAGAAGAAATAAATATATATTTTGCGGATTTAGACTTGAAATAAAGTAAGAGGCAGATTGAAGATTATTTCTGGTCTTCTTGGTTTTGAATTATGAAAATTTAAAACCTTTTTTCTACAATAAACGGATTAACAATTTCATAAATATGCGCAAAAACAAAAAATTTACCAAGACCAAGACTATAAAGATAAAGACTATTTCTCAATTGGCCGGAAAGGCAACAAAGTTGAGAAAAGATACTGTTATATATTTCCCAAAATATAAGCTTGCCTGCAAAGTTCTAAAGCATCCAGTTTTCTTCCTATTTGACAATGTCTAAATTTCAGAGATTGGGATTTAAGGAGAATCCATTATTTTTAATTGTCGCTTCTAACCGAGTATAAATTGCCCAAAAGCAGCAAAGGCACGGAATATCCATAAATTTGGATAGCATAATAAATATCAAATAAAGCTACAAAAAATATTGATATTATGAAGAATTAGAAAATTCAGATCAAATGACAAATTCGACCAAAATACTTAAAAGAGGTAGATCTTTACGAATATTGAAGGAACCTTGAGATTGCTTGATCTGCTGACCTGAGGCTCTCCATAAACTTTGGGTGTGCGAAGCAGACTACACGGCATCCACCCTTAGAACTGACTGGACTCTACCCAAGACTGTCGCAGAAATCTGGCAATGGATGATACAGTCAGAAAGCAATGTGTGGTAGAGATTCACGTAAGTGTTCTCGACGGAAACTCATTGACGTTGCGGAAGAAGCTCGTGAGTACCGATATGGGGAATTGGATTGTCGCCACGGGTGAAGTCTTTCATGGTGCTGTATCACCCGCTGACTGACTTAGTCTGGTGGAGTAGAAGCCAAGTGAAGTTTATCCGGGTTGGCGGAGGAGGTAAACCCGCCACCAGGTAGATTGGACTCAGAGACGGGAATATGAGGATCACACTATGGCTGTGAAGTTCCAGTTTTGTGATTCAAAGAAACCGTCTCGACCAGTCCCTATGCTTAAAGGGTATTGATTGCTGCGAAGAATACACAGCCACTCAATGCTCAAGACAATTTCACATAACGGATACATACTGGGATTATACTTAAGACGATATATTAAACGATGTGCTGACGAGGGCACACCAGGCCTAAAACATGGTAGACCGGGGTGGCATAACCGTCCAAACCCAGCCACATTGAGGTTGTATTCAGTCGGCCAGTATGGGAGCACTGCCCGACTGAATACAATCTGTGTGGAAAGTCCGAAGCTAGACTAAGGGTCGTCTCCAATGCCGGAAGAAGGGCCGCGACGAGTGAGTAAGTTTATAACTCCGGTACTAGCCTGGAGAGCTAGTAAAGGTTTGGATAGATATACCTCGCTACCATCAGTATGTAATGGTAGCTTTTGCAATAGCATTAGTGCGCTAATTGAGCGTATATGAAATCTTCGTGACCTCGAACGGGGGACCATGGTGATTATTATCCGAACTGTTGGCCCAACAAGAAAAGTATTTGTGCAGGTTTAAAGGTGCAAAATTAAGGTTGCGTGGTATTGTACAATACCATATTGCATAATATTAGAGAGGGATGGTCACAAGATTGTGGCAAAGTGTAACAACGTAAGAGGGGCCAAAAATAGTCAAGATTAGAATAGAGTAGTTTATGGACATCGGCCCCTAAAGCAATAGAGTGTACATTACAGTGTACTCAAATTAGTTTTCCCAAGCAGCATTTAAGTAGCAGTAACTGAGATCGGAACTTTGATTGAGTAGGTGTTACGTAACTACAACTAAATTTATGACTTTATAGGTTTAATTTCTTCAATTCGGAATATTTTAGTAATTGTGTAGTTGTTTCTACTATTTATTGGAACTATGTAGTTTCATTACTTCTGAGTAACTATTAAAGTATGTGGAACGGTATTGCCACTTAGTATACTTACTTTAAAGTCGTTGCAACTTCAAAGTGGTATTATGATTGTAGCAGTAACTTGCCCAAAGCTACTTTAAAGTTTTTAAAACCTTACAGTAGTATTGAATGTAGAACTTACGTTTTTGCTACCCAGAAGAATCACATTAAAGTAATTTTTCGTAAACTACTCCATCTCCATATTTACTTGTAAAATGTTGGATTAATCAATAATCATTAATCAATTTGCAATTTGTTATGATTGTTAATAGATGTTTTACTATATAACCTTCAATAAAAATAACAAATTGGTGCCAAATTGTGCCTTAGGGATTGTTATGTATGTAGGTTGAAGTTGGCAACATTTATTTGAAGTGATGTAACTAACCAATCCTGGCCCGTCCTCTGGGCGAGCGTCAGTAACACTTGGGTCGGCTTTGAGGATACACGTCTTCTACACTCTATGCATTGTGTTTGTAATTCGCCCTGCTCACTCAATATTAATAAAGTTAATTAATGACAATAATTGAGTATCTTTTATTTAAACACATAAAAGAACATAACATGAATAATATAAAAATGGTTTCCTATCATGTGTATCAACTTATAAGTATTTCGTGTATATTTAACATAATTTATTAAAGACATTTTTTACTAAAAAATATATTTAAAGAATTGTTATTTAAAGTTGTTATTTTTCGATCTATCATCATCATATTTAACAGAAAAGTTGCAATGGTTTATAACTTTGGTGTACTGGGATGACAAAAAAATCAAACATTTCATCGCTCTTTGTATTAAGTACGTATTACAAATAAACTGGTAATTCATTTTGTGACACGATCCAGCATTATATGGTATAGAAAATGATAGAATATTTGTTAAGTTGCAAGAGCAAGAGAGAGCAATTACACGACACGATGTGTCAAAGAGAAAACAAGTTCCACGAAAGTAGCAATTACTACGCCGCTACGTACCTGCTACCCAAAAATTGGTTCCAGGCACGTAACAAAACTGTAGCAATTACGTGCTTGTGACTACTGGCAAAAACTTAATAGTTCCACCGGTAGTTGCTGGTACGTAGCGATGACTAAAAATGCTGCTTGGGTTAACTCAGTCTCAGTATGGATTACACTTTTTAACATTGGTTGATACTTTAAAAAGGAACTTTATTTTAAATACATAGTGTAATACAACTATTTTTAACACGAAGCAAAAACTATATGTATGGATGCTTGGGGTTTCCACATTGAGGTTTTTGTCATAAGTTTTTCCAATATTCTTTATCTGGAACAGATAAGAGATATTTTGACCAGTAAAGAAGTACCGGCTGACAATATTTACAAAAGCAAAATATGCAATTGAATGTCTGAGAGTGTCGGAAGAATAATTATAAAATATGAATTTAAATATGGGAATTTTATTTTTAGAATTCTAGGACATTCTCAATTTAACCATCTTAGCCGACATATGAAAAGATAAAGGGCGTTTTCGAAGTTAAGTGTTAGTTTTCCTTATTTATTTCGCCCACATTTTCCGTTTCTTTTTCTCTATGAGGCGAATAGAGAAAGATGTCTGAAATCACAAAAACTGAAAGGTTCTAAGAAGCTCTCAATTTGCCCCAGTTTCTGAATGAGTTTATTATAACAAGATCTATAGTTTTGGATTTTCTATTTTCTCTCTTTCATTATTCGGATTGTAATGCGTAATGTATGTAATTGTGTAAAGATTTTCATGTAGTTGTAGAAAGGCTCATTAATTGTTTCGCACAGCAACAGTGATTTTAATTGCGATAAGCGAGAGAGTACCAACAGTGACAAAAGAATGTGGGTACCTATGCAAATACTAATCAGTGAAATCGAAATTTCGCCAAGAAGTAACGGCCAAGCATTACAATAAAACCATCTCTCTCACCAATGCAATGGAAGAGAATATACTATACATAAAATTTATTTTCACTCTCTATTGTAAAAATGAAAGTGTTCCAGAAAAGCATGTCGTGCTCTACCATTTTTATAACTCTTACTCTTGTAGAAATCAAAGAGATTTGTTTATTTCATATCGAATTGGTGTCGACGACCCCTCGCGCTGAAGGTACTTGTTTCTAATTTGACACAAATTGTTATTTTTCACTGTCACTTTTATCTGCCATAGTTTGGTATATTCGCTCGTACGTACGTTAGTTAACATAAGCCTGTCCTTGTTTACGTGATGTAGATTTCATCGGCCTAGTTTCGGCAACGGTTCAACCAACTTAAACTAGGTCCGAACCTCTGAGGTAAAAACTATGACGTGTACACTTTCGCATGACGACATTTTTTAGTTATTGCAAATAAACTACATTTATTACTACAAAAGCCTTGTATAATAATAGCGTTTTAATTTTTCACCTGATTTGCAATAAATGTTATTTATTACGAGAATGTCGTTAGTTGACTAATAACGTTTATCTTTTAAGAAGCAGAAAAAGAAAATTCACTTTTAACTAATTTCCATCCACACACAATACTTAATCAGTTAATGTTCTCACTAAAAGCATTATTAGTGTATAAAATTACTTTCAATTTCCCATTCCTTCCAGGAAAATTCCGTCGTTCTCGTTGAAAGATGGGTCCCTGAAAGTTACAGGGGTGAGTGGCCATATAATTACTTTTAAGAGTTCTTGGAAACCCCGGGAAACTCAGGGTGAAAATCCTCAGCTATCACGTGCTGGCCCTCCTGGATATTTGAAGGCCAAGTGCGCGCTTCATCGATTAACACAAAAATGATAACGCGCAGGTTTCCCTCGCAGTTTTGAATTTCAACAACAGATGGCAGATTCTGCTTTATCTTAGCCTCCTGGTGGATATCCATGAAAACGTACCGCTGAAGGAGTGAATGAACGAGCTTTTGCGTTTATCTCTATCGAGCGGCAATAGCGTCGTCAATTAAAGTTGTACGCATAGTAAATCCAGGGCCGCATTTAAAGCGTTTTTTATCTCTTTTCAATTAAAAATATTCAATGTTTTTGAGAAAATTTGATTTCATTTTGCAAACTTGAACTCATTTTTTGCTTTTATTAATAAATTCATCAAAATAAATCGTACTGCCTACTATATCTTCAAATAATTAGAAAATAACATTAATTCACGTTATAAATGAAAGAAGTAGGTGGATTCACCTTTTGTTATTATCTTCGTAAAACATCATCAGAGTGGGTGTTCGACTGATTAAACTGAAATTTCATCTACCACAATAAATAAAAATAAATTTTATTATTATTTGAAATGCTCAACACTCCATTAATAATATTTTTATATCTTGAGGTTTCATCCCGGTTAATTGTTTACCCTGTTTACACCCTGTTTATTACTTAATAAATTAATTTTTGCTTGGAAAATTCTATTTTTATTTAAATATGCAAATTAATTGTTAATAACCGCTGTCAACAATCATACGTCCCTGAACTTTTCCGTATCTAATAGCATTTTCCCGGGAAAGTTTCCATGCCAACGTCGCACGTGGGAACAAATAAAATTTTTCTTTTTTTATTTCTCCATTAGTTGCAGGACACGTGGAAATATAATAATTGTAAATTCAAAGGGATGCAGTTTAATGTTATAAATTCTTTTTCTTAACATTAAACATAATAGTACAGTTGTAATAAAGTTAGACTAACACGTCTTCTCATAATCTCACTTTTCCTTGTTTAATTACTGCTAATGTTTGTCATTTTGAGATATAGGGCAGTTAGTTTTTGTTTCTAATTGAACACAAAAAGTGCATGTTAAATCCGCACGCGCAGGAACGAATGTAAAAGTGAAGAAAAACAAAAGAGCGGCAAAACCTATAACCGATCCCATCCGTTTTAGTATTGGTATTTTCGCAGAAGTGAAAGCATTGAAGTTCTTCCAAGACAAAACTCATTTTCTTCTCCCCAATTGAAGATCGCCCCCTTATGAAAACAACCCTCCACACACACATTTATATCGATTGCACGCGAATGCAACTTAGGGTTTAGACCGACAGAAGTCACCATGACAACACCCTAGTGCAGGCATGCAGACATCTTGCATCAACCCCGACTTACACACTTACACACAAACCCTAAGAACGCCCCTGAAAATTTCGGGGAAAGATAATGTGAAATAGGATTTTAGGGGGAAAACTTATACCGGCGACGACCGGTGTTTTGTATGTATAGACGTTGCTGTAAAATTCGACTCACCAAAAAGGAAATTGGCGTTTCTTACAAGAAATAATATTTAACACTTAAAATCAAAACTTGTACAGCCTGGAAAATTGAACCCCTTTATTATTACTGGCGATACTATTCTGTTCGGGCAAATTTTCTTTTTCTATTAAGCGGAAACGTTATGATGGTTACTTATTAACATTTATAGAAAGCTTCAACTCGACCGTTCTAACTTTTAAGAGGTCTAATATTTCATCAAATTAAAAAAACTACTTTCAATTAGATTCCTATAGAGTCTAGATCATGCCTAATCCATTCAACAAGGAGGAAGACACTTTATCATTATCCAGATTCTATGTCAAAAAAAGTAGGAACGCTGCTACCATTGTGACCTGGATCTATACTAGAATGCCATATCATAAGGTCGCAAATTTGAACTTTGACCTCATTTGTCAATCGTAGGGTAGGCCATATGATCAAACGGCCACTGTAGCTGTTCTTTGCACCTCAAATAACCTCTATACTCACGCATGAAATAAGTCTAATTTGTCCGCAGGGGTCAAAGGTCCCGTCGGAGGTCAAAGCTCACAACGATTTTTAACTCTCTTTTGAGTCAATTACATATCTGCCCGTTGACGGTTTACAACTTTTGGTGTAATGTATTTCATCGAAATGTTGTAATATTCACTTATCTTGTAGGCTTAACAAGATTCTTATGTCAAGATCTTCCAGATTATTTGGTCTTGAAATTTTTGAAGCCTAACAACCGTTTATGGAACTAGATTTTGCGATACTGGGCATATAGTACACAAAATTTCTGACATGATCTGATTTTACCGTACATTTCGCTATGTGTCTTGGACTTTATCAAACTTTATTACTTTAGACCATGCAAGATTACTATGATTACCTATTTTTAGCGAAGTCTTTTCGGGTTTGATGAAGAAATTGCCATCTTTACTAAGCACTTTTATCGGTTCTCACAAAGTACTTTTAGAATTCTTTTCATCAACTATTCTTTGGATGCGCTGTTAATTGTGGTACTGGAATGGAAGTTTTGTTGTCTTATGCATCTGCCTTGGCAAATACAGTGAAATCTCACATAATGGACACCTCTGTTGTGCGGCCAGTTTTTCCTACTCCGATAAAATTACAATATACTAGTTAGCGGACACTATTTTGACCGGACGCCCTCTTGGGCGGACAAAATATCCGGAACCGAGGTCGTCCGCTCAAGAGAGATTCTACTGTACATAAATCTGAAAGCCAAATGTTTCTCTTGAAGAACTGCAGTGATCGAGAAGAACGCAATTGTTTTTTTCCATTATTTTTACAAAGGCAGCATTCTAGAAAAATGGGGGTTTAAGGACGATGCTTATTCTCATATAGTACATTGGTTGCGTCCATGTGTTTGAAAATGTGCAGTAAACCACTGTCACTTTATTATTTTGACTTGTCAACATCTCTGAATAACATTTGGAAGTTGGAAGACAAATGCTAATTTGCTAACAGTCAAAATATGTCAAATTCCAGAGCGCTGGAAGAGACACAACATTAACAATTATTCTGCTTGTGATAAATTGTAATCACAGGCTAAGAAAGTTATCATAAGAACTTCTAAACCCTTAGAATCCTTAGACAGGATTATCTCAAATGGTATAGCTAATAATACTACATAGTTTTTTATATGACATTTTGGGCCTTGCTTTATTTATGGAAATCATTATTTTATTAAATAATCCATTAATAGTTGATAAAGAAATTTTGGGTTTAGACTCCATCATAAGATATTCCAAAATTGGAAGACAACAAAATATTTTGCCAACGCTAAATCCTTTTCTTCAAAGTCCTTGATAATAAGTATAGATTTGCTTATTCAAATAACTTGCCACACATATGTGGGTTTACCTAATTTCCAAAAGGTCAAAAGCTTCAGGGTTTCTGCTGTGTTAGGTTATTGAATGAGGTCAAAATTAAAATATCTTATCAATGTCAGATCCTTCCGTCTTCGGGACTCTGGGCCTTTCTTATTATGTATGTATATCAAGCAAATGTTGAGGTGAGATTCAGGAAGAGAGAAGAACTGACGACTTCATTATATCATGGCTTATTCAAAGACGAAAATATCCAAAACTGTTTTTTGTCTCACGTTAGGTCGTGGAAAACAAACCATATTTATAATTTTGAGCAAAGATAATTTTGAATTGAAGCTATAGACACGTTTTTCGTTTGAATGAATTGAATTTGAATGAACGATTGAATCAATTGAACCGACTTACATTAAAGAAGTGATAATTTTTTCCAGCCGAGTTCAAAAACCTCAAGCATCTATGTATGTATATGTTTTATTAGTATCACGAGAGAGATTCGTGTTAGTCCATAAAAGTGAATTACAGCATAATTACACCACAATGTAACCAACCTCTTCCGCATTAATTTTAATATCATCGTAGCAGCCGGCGTGTATAACAGTAGTAGGTTACTACAAAGTAAGTAGTACCTCTATTATTATACCGTATGAATAAAAGGGTCGGACAGAGAAGAAGAAAGTCCCCTCAAGAGTACAACATCGACGAATGTCCCAGAGTTCGCCAAACAACCTTGCACTTGGGATTGTGAGTCATGAACGGGGTTACTGTCTCGCATCGATCTCGTGGGTGGTGAGAAAGATAGTTGTCCAAACGATAAGGATAGTTATAAGGTACCCAAACAACTTTGGGACAATACTAGGGAAGAAAAATAATAACGGTAAGGGAGCACGTTCTGCATTGGGGTTGCGATATACGTATATAACACCCTATATTTGGAATTAACGAGAAGGTATAGGTAAATTAGATTATGTGGGGGGTGGGATATCACATTTACTGCATTATTTCGTTAATAGATAGTAGTATATGGCTAAGAACTAGAAAGGAAAAATTCTCTTCAACACTTTCATGAGTTAATCTGTGCCAAAATAAAAATTAAAAGGATCAAGATCCCAATTCCATCATTCATCCCATAATTCAATTCTATTTAATCCCCAAATGTATAAAACTCTAAATTAAAAAAAAAAGAAATAATTTGATGAAGGTGCATAATAATGGGGATCAAGTGCGCTAGACACGTTGGGGTGAGGAAAAACCAACCGCACCCTGTTGTAACAAATGCAGGAGGAATGCACGCGCACCGCGTGAAGGGCGGAGCTAAACGAGGTCAGGGACCTGCTGTCTACCCCGGCTCATGCGTCTAACCTCACCCTCACCCCCGTCGTCTGGGCGCTACTGAACTCATTAACCCTGATGTTCCACTGCGCCAACTCACCTATTTACACCACTTACTTTCAATTAATTAAGTCTTTTAGGAGCTGATTTTTTACGATTTGAAAATCTGTCGAATAGAAAATTCCAAATTTTGTGAAAGTTATCACCTTCGAGATTCAAAGGGACAAGATCAAAAAGATGTTAATGTGATTTGAGTATAATTAGCTTTTGAGACTAATAAGATTTTAGACTTGTTCATTATTCTGTAAGATTTTCCAAAAGGACGTAAAAAAATTGTAATCAGTAAATGAACAAACCGTCGTCTGGCCTTACTCGTCTGCAAACCTTGATAATTTTTTTTGTGGCTCCAGTGATCATAAAGTGCTTAGCTTGTACAGGAAATAATAATGACCTTCTCGTTATGCTTTACGTTGCACTTACCTGCTATGCAAGGAATACCAATAAATTGCTTTGTATGCATTAATAAACAATATGCATGCATATCGACGTCAAAAATATTTTAATAAGTTTTTTGGCATTGACCTTTAGAATAACAAAGTACATATCTAATAACAAAAATGTTTTTTTTAAATTTTATTAATGGTGTGCAATACAATACTCATTCAAATGATTTATTCTTCCACAATTGAAACAATTTTAAAACCAAACCAAACAAAAGAAAATCATACACCCATATACAGGCTTTTCATAAGTTTTCCCAGATTCCAATCTTGACATTCAAATATCCATTTATAAACAAGTTCCACCAATCCGCGTTTATTTTAAGGGTTGATATTTTCCTTTATTATCAATTAATTGTGTGGGTTGTTCGATCGGAGAAAGTGAATAAACTCTTCCAGGGCCAACGTTTCCCCCCCATTAATTTCAAGGAAAAATAAACAAACTGCCGATTTTTATGAAAACCTTTTCCCTCAATATTCAAGTTTTGATCGCTTAATAATAAATCGACTCTTCGATCTAATCCCTAATGTAAAGGGCGTTTCTTAGACCCACATATGTTGTTTTGAAATAATCCAGGATGAGTCGCCCCAGAATCATTACATGCTTATCCTATCCGTCCCTTAGAACAGGACGAAACGGCACACTTGGGGCGCGTGACTCAACCGAAAGTCCTTATACGATGAAGGGAAAAAACCGCCACCAAGAATTTTCCTCAGTGTTTAAGGTGGGGTCATTCCTATGATTTCCATGGAATGATTATTTAAACTAAATCGCATGAAAATTTAATACATATAATCGATACTAATATAAAAATTGGATATTTAGAAATTAAAAACAAACAAACAATTGATAACACCTTTGGTAGAGTACATTGAAGTAAGGGCGAACGCGTGCCGTTAACCTTGGCCCGGCGTAGTGAGGGTGGTTGGCTCGTGCTCGCATTCCCTCGCCCGAAATAACTAGGCCCGGTCTTCAAGGGGACCGGGTAAGATTCAAGGTCTATGCACGGGATGAATCGATGATTGTCCTGAAGGATTCTTTTTTGCTTCAACTTCTATTTAAGTCTTCCCCTCATTTAAAGTATAGACCTTTCCATTTTGCATAAAAATGTATAATACAAAATTAACACCCTTTGAACTTTTTAGTGACAAGACTTTTTAGACATTCATTCCTAAATTTAGACCATAATAGATGATATTATACACGTAATCTTGATAAGTTGATAACATCCCCCAAATTTAAAGCTTTAAAAAGGGGTTTATAAAACTTTCTTTTAAATAAAAAAAAGAAAAACAGAAATACATTTTGTTTCCAAGGCTAAAAAAAGTCGTTGCCCTTTCCAAATGTGAAATTTACGATAAAAGGGATGCAAATATAATTTTCATTATAAAAGGACCAATCCCGGGCCAGAATTTTCTTCCATCTTATTCACACACTGTCAATCTTTAGAAACAATAATACGTATTATTGCCAAGCCAGGTTAACGCCCAATTTCCCTTTCCCTTATTATTTTGGCGATGCCACTGCGCAGAAAGGCCGACTTTTGGGGATGCGTATCCAATGTACGCAAGTTGGCCTTGAACTTGGATATGAACTTTCTTAACCTTTCTCGCTGAATTTTTAACGGTGTGCGTGACTAATATCCATGCAAAAAAAATCTACGAATATAATAAAAGTGAGACAAAAATCCCTTATTTGAATACTTAAGTGAAAAAATTACTGAAATTAAATATTCATGTAAAAATTAGAAAAAAATAATTTAGACACAAGCTCTTCACCGAAGCTTTAAATGAAGAAAGCCTCTTTTCTTTTTCCTTATTATTTGTCCTGATTAATTTCGTTTGATTATTTTGATAGCTCAATTATGAAATATTTGTTGCAATTTCAGTTGTTTTAAACGCCAAGATTAAATTGATTGCATAAGATCTGTCACTTCTTAATTAAAGCGAAGGGGAACTCTCTTTCGTTACGAGGGTATAGGGGATGATGCCATAAAATATGTTTGTTTCCTCATTTAGTAGCTATGCCAAAAGTCTTTTATCATTGATGTTGCTGTGTTTATTGCAAAAGACCTATTGGGGGGGGGGTTGCTAATAAAGATTTTATTGGCAAGGAGCTAGGTAGGCACATAGTCTAAATAATAATAATAATTGCTACAACCCATAACCTGGAAACCAGGCCCCAGAATCTATAAGCTTGTGCGGGAGGGAGAGGGCGATTATTATTATTACGTAGGGCCTAAGTGCGGCTGCAGCCGACTTACAGATGGAACAGCGCAAATCCCACATTTGTGTCACAGCTAAGGAAAACTGCAGAAAACCTTAACAAGATCTGCCGGCACCGGGAATGGACCTCGGGCCGCTTGGGTGAAAGTCCAGCACTCTAGATATTACAATACCAAGGCTGTTAAGCAATTAAGCAGTCTAAAGATTGCTGTATTTATAAATTACCCTCAAATACTGGAAACTTGAGAAGCTTTTATTATATTATATTGGTATTATAAGAAGCGCATCAAACGCGGCAAGTAGTCTCTATAACATTTTTTCTCAGACGCGTAGTATTCGAAAAAAAACAAATAAAGAAGGGTATAAATGTTTTTAGCATATACAGTAGGGTTTGTTATGTTTACGTTACTGATCATGCAACATACAACATAATTTTTTTACAATATAAATTTATGAGGTCGTCGGTCAGATGATAATTCCCAGAACGCCGATAATTAAGAACCTTAGTATATTGGTGTAGGATTCGACGTAGCAAACGACGTAAGATTCGTCGCCCATTAAAAACTTGGAGTTCCCATTATTAAACTGTTTGATTAATGTAGTCAAAACAAGGCGTCATGTCATAGTCCGGGGGATTCCCACATCGCGTTGCAGATATTAGAATTCGTAAATGTAATTTTGTTGTAAAGCCGAATGGTTTTTGTTTTTTAAATTAAATTCAAATTCGCCCACGCTTCAAGTCCCCATTCTTAATAGTATTATGCAGAATAAACAAACTCCTGTTTTATGGACAAATTATTTTGTCCATTAGAGTTATCAATGATATCACCATAAAAGCGTTTATAATTTTGTATGTATGTACTTTTCTAAAAAAAAACGCCGTTCAAAATTACTAGAAATTTTCACTTTCTCTAATCAAAAAACTTTATTAAGACTTTTGTTGCAATTGCCATCAGAAATGCGGGAATTATAAAACACCATGTATACAATATTGTTCTGGTTCTTGGACATACCAGGTTGATTACCCGGAAATGCAAAAGTAGGCAAGCCAGACATACTACATACCAAGAAACTTGCTTTGAGCAGTTTTATATTTATTGTAGCTGTAATTTATGCCTATTCAAAACAATCGAGTATACAGGAACGGCGTATGGTTGCGTCGTGGTACTTTACTGTTCAGTAACTTTTGGGATGCTCTATGACCTCTATGTCAATAGTAGTCTATACATAATCTGATTGCTGAAGGATGAGGTGGGTTAATACCCACGGTGGGTATATAGAACCATTTTATTAAATTCCAGAAGATACTGAGGAAATCAAGTATTTTTGCTTCCTCCCGAATTATTCTATGGAACATTCGCATTGGAGGCTAAGATGATCGTCTAGAATTTTATAGGCGAAGGTCGAGGTAGTTGTAGGCATGTAACATCAAAGCGAAAGCCAGAGGCAGAACTGGCCAAATAGAAGCACTCTACCAAGGGCCAGACGTTAAGATAGTTATGTAGAACCATGTTATAGAAATCCGTAGACCCAGACAATTGCTCCAACAGAATAAAAAGAAAAGAAGTGGTTTGTTTTCATATATTTCCGAGATTTGCCATTAATGCCGAAATATCTCCGAAATATTTGTCATAATTCTTAATCATCACTAAAAAGTCTATGATTCTGACGATGGATCTGCTTCGGTTCAAGATTCCATTATCACTATTTTATACAATAATTGGTTACAACATTCTACAGGGTGTTTCACGTATAATTCGTATCCTCTGAACTGGTTATTATAGTACATATAAAATGCAACAAAAAACGGTCACTGGTTTAAGAATCAGAGTTGGAGCTACATGTATCCTCACTGGATTTTCAACGTGATATATAATACATTGAAGTAGCTGATGCTAGGTGATGTCACAGTTTGTTTTGACTATTTTTTACAGCAGTTCCTAAAAGTTGACCTTTATAGCAAATTTTCTTCGACATGTGTAAAATAAAAATGGCATAAGGGTTTTTTTTTGTTCCTCTTGACGAGTACTACTAGTCACGTATTCAGAGGATATGAATCTTCAGTGAAACACCATGTATAATAGACTAGTAGTTATATAAAATAAGATTATCGATGAATAAAAAGAGTTTGTGATTGCATTCTAGGAACTTGTTTCCATACATAATAATACACCAAGAACAAATGTATTCAAGGCTAGTTTCGCTACCATTAACCATCCTCAAAACCAGATTAGTTAACATATAGCCCACCCCAATTAAAACATGAAATTCTAAAACATGCATTTCATAAGAAGTAAGCAAAGAAACAGTTTTAACTACAGAATGACTATGAGTTATTGAATTGCAATCAATAATATGAGTTTCTTATGTTATGTAACATTTATTCTGAAGAATATTGCCTTTTTTTATCATACGTTGTGCCTGCTGTGCACTATTTGTCTTTGAAGCCCAGTTTTTTGGTGTAATACGTTTCCCCAGGTCTAGTAATACTTGAAAATGCTTTATATAACGATGAATACTTTTGAATACCAAAAAGCCGATTGGATTATCTCACGGAAGTAAAAAATACAGAGCATAAGAAGCAAGAGGAAACCCAAACAGGATTGCCTAGCAGAAATTTTTTGGAATCAAAACTATCAAATAGAGAATTAATTTTGAGAATTTCAAAGTCCTGGGATTTCCCAGATGTTCTAAAATTGGTACTCGACCATAGATTATCAATTCAATCTGGTATGAAATTTTTCAAATTGTTATTTAAAAGACTTTCTAAGTCTGAATCTCGTTTACTTCCTCGGCAAAAATATTTTGAAAACATTACCAAATTAGTAACTTTTGGAATGCTCTATGACCTCTATGTCAATAGTAGTCTATACATAATCTGATTGCTGAAGGATGAGGTGGGTATATAGAACCATTTTATTAAATTCCAGAAGATACTGAGGAAATCAAGTATTTTTGCTTCTTCCCGAATTATTCTATGGAACATTCGCATTGGAGGCTAAGATGATCGTCTAGAATTTTATAGGCGAAGGTCGAGGTAGTTGTAGGCATGTAACATCAAAGCGAAAGCCAGAGGCAGAACTGGCCAAATAAAAGCACTCTACCAAGGGCCAGACGCTGAGACAGTTATGTAGAACCATGTTATAGAAATCCGTAGACCCAGACAATTGCTCCAACAGAATAAAAAGAAAAGAAGTGGTTTGTTCTCATATATTTCCGAGATTTGCCATTAATGCCGAAATATCTCCGAAATATTTGTCATAATTATTAATCATCACTAAAAAGTCTATGATTCTGACGATGGATCTGCTTCGGTTCAAGATTCCATTATCACTATTTTATACAATAATTGGTTACAACATTCTACAGGGTGTTTCATGTATAATTCGTATCCTCTGAACTGGTTATTATAGTACATATAAAACGCAACAAAAAACGGTCACTGGTTTAAGAATCAGAGTTGGAGCTACATGTATCCTCACTGGATTTTCAACGTGATATATAATACATTGAAGTAGCTGATGCTAGGTGATGTCACAGTTTGTTTTGACTATTTTTTCCAGCAGTTCCTAAAAGTTGACCTTTATAGCAAATTTTCTTCGACATGCGTAAAATAAAAATGGCATAAGGTTTTTTTTTGTTCCTCTTGACGAGTACTACTAGTCACGTGTTCAGAGGATATGAATCTTCAGTGAAACACCATGTATAATAGACTAGTAGTTATATAAAATAAAATTATCGATGAATAAAAAGAGTTTGTGATTGCATTCTAGGAACTTGTTTCCATACATAATCATACACCAAGAACAAATGTATTCAAGGCTAGTTTCGCTACCATTAACCATCCTCAAAACCAGATTAGTTAACATATAGCCCACCCCAATTAAAACATGAAATTCTAAAACATGCATTTCATAAGAAGTAAGCAAAGAAACAGTTTTAACTACAGAATGACTATGAGTTATTGAATTGCAATCAATAATATGAGTTTCTTATGTTATGTTACATTTATTCTGAAGAATATTGCCTTTTTTTATCATACGTTGTGCCTGATGTGCACTATTTGTCTTTGAAGCCCAGTTTTTTGGTGTAATACGTTTCCCCAGGTCTAGTAATACTTGAAAATGCTTTATATAACGATGAATACTTTTGAATACCAAAAAGCCGATTGGATTATCTCACGGAAGTAAAAAATACAGAGCATAAGAAGAAAGAGGAAACCCAAACAGGATTGCCTAGCAGAAATTTTTTGGAATCAAAACTATCAAACAGAGAATTAATTTTGAGAATTTCAAAGTCCTGGGATTTCCTAGATGTTCTAAAATTGGTACTCGACCATAGATTATCAATTCAATCTGGTATGAAATTTTTCAAATTGTTATTTAAAAAACTTTCTAAGTCTGAATTTTGTTTACTTCCTCGGCAAAAATATTTTGAAAACATTACCAAATTTATTACTATTTGGTTTCTAGTAAAGACCAGAAACTGTTAGATTACAATAAGAAGCATTACTAATCACCTTGTAAACAACATAAAAACTATTAAGAGTTTATTAATACTATTTAAAAATTTTCGGCATTGAAATTTTCAGGTTAGAATGTTTCCAAACTAAGGACAAAATTAAGACAATTATCTACTTGATAACCTTGTGGTGGTCTGGTTTTATTTACTATTCAAATAAATCTATGGTTATATCCCTGCTCTATTATAAGGAAGCTTATTTTTTAAATAGCTTGAATTTATCCCCGAAATGATCCAATCGTGTTTTCCGTGGAACTCTCATTTTTGGACATCTACTAGGCCAAACGTCCTAGATTTCTTGGTCAAGTATTAAATTTACCTCCTTGGGGCTAAGCCAATGAATAGTGGCCGAATTTTCTCATTCATAGTCAAGTTTTTGCATTCGGCTGCACTGGTACTGGGTAGGACTGGGTGAGGAATTAATATTTAAATTCTCGCAGAGTAAAAATCAGTTTACTACTGCGATTAAGAGCGGAATTGCCAATTTCTAAATATGAAATGGTATTTTACCAAATACATATTAGGTTAAGACCTGTCAAGACCCTAAGATCTGTCAAAATAAAAAATCTAAGGGGGAAACGGAAGCAATTCTTCTAAGTGTGTGTCTAAATCAGTTTTTTACTCTTTTACATTTGGTGGAGGCGCATAGGTTGTGGTCGTTGGCTAAATCGAACAAAATAATATTTTTCGAGGTACACAACAAAATTTTACATGAAATATACTTTACTTAAAGCCTACAAGAATCTCTACACATTTCATCAAGGTAATTAGAACAGAAGACAACCTCATCAGAATAAGAATGTGTTTCGTCTCCAGCTAAAATTAGCAATGAATAGAAAATGGAAGTCCTTCAAAATATTTTTGAACGAAGGGTAAAAAACCAAACTCGACTCCTACTACAGCACGTATACATCTTCGTTCTGTACGTCTCTCCAGTTTCTTTGATGCATTCAAAAATAAACTAATCGAATTAAAACGGAATAAATATTAATGAGAAGCCATTTGTTACAGTTCATGTCATACGATCGTGGATATAAATGTACACATGGAAATTCAAGATGTCCTTGTTGCGTTGATTAAGCTAATAGCAGATGGTTCGTCTACTCAAGAGGTGGAGGTAAGTCCTCGCGGTCAATAAACTAAGAACAATGAGAGGACAGTGAAGTACACTGAACTTAAGCTTTGCTGCTTTTTGACAATTCTTGTTGCGTGCCAGTTTTGTAAATTAGCCGTTAATTCTTGATTAACCAAGCTTCGAATACTGTTCGAATTCTCTTGTGCGTGGGCTGCTTGCTATTCGATGTTTTTATACATGGTAGGCAGCATCCAAGAGACATTTATAATAATTGCAGCTTTACACAAAGCTTAATTTGTTTATTGCCGTCATATTTCACTTTTAAATATCCCCTTTTCCAAAAATGGTTTTATTGGTTGTTAAGGCTAACCATAAAGGAATTATGCAAAAGGGTTGAAGTACTTGGAACCGAGAAGGAAGCTGTTGAAATATGATGAAAAATTGATTTGTTATTGTCATTTAGCGATATAAATATAGAATCTTTACAATAAAAAAAAGCAAGCACGCACAACCCCAAAAGCTAGCTATTCAGCTATTTTACATTATGTAACCACTTAAAAGGGGTTTGAACCCTTTACAGGCAGAAAAATTCACTAAAAGCATCTGCCGCTTGCTGCTGCATAGATATTTCAATGCCAAGTTCACCCTCACCCTTTTCAACCCTTGCGAGGGTGTTTTCACATAAAATTGCACATTTCCACCCTTCGGTTTGTATGCAGAGGTAGACAACTTTTGTATAATGCAGCATACCTGTTCGCCGTTCCTTTACGTGTACACGTATAACAATCTGCCTTCACAATAAAGGCCATAGATTGACAATTTTATTTTCTGCAGACGACCTTGAGTAAAAGTGGCGTAGAGTGGTTGGTTATTCTTATATGTGTATACTTTTCGAGTTGCTTTTATCTCGTATGGTGAAGATATATCACTTTATTTTGCTTTTAGAAATCGAGCATTCAACACCATTTTGATTAAAGGAATGGTTATTTAAATGATGTTTTGATTATTTTGGGATATCTTTGATAATTTTTGGAAGTGATCGTTTTTAAATATTTCCAGTTTATTTTTAACTTTTCTAATTGTAAGTAATATGCCAGATATTCCAAAAGATATGTAGTTCAACAAACCTTGCACTAATTAGTATTCATGGTATTCAGGAATATTGTGATTCTAAAGCGAAGTTGATAGGTGTATTTATATAACTTTATAGTTCAAAAAAATTAACCAAAAATAAATCTTAAAACACCGCTTGATAAGATTTTTAGTAGTGTAGCCAAAAGTTGCCCAAAAATTGGTTAACAAGCCGAGTTCAGTCCAAAGGATGCGGATGTGTCAAAAAACACTTGCAAAAGAGATAATATCTGACCTACAGCTACAGTTTGAAAAGCTTCAATTTTCTTCGATGAGCTTTATATAACGTAAAACATAGTACTACGCTTGGAAAGAGCTTTGCGTAGTAGGTATCAATTGCAGAGTGGTTGCAGATATTTTGCATTCTGGGAATCCAGGAAAGTTTTGTGCCATTATAATACAATCGCTTCTTTGCGATGGCTTTACGATTCAATACTGGAAGGTATTCTTTCTGGTGCATTCGCAATCAAAAAAAAATCGCACACATATAAGATGTGAGAGCAGTTGTAACACCAAGACGTGTTAAGTTAGAAGTCAGGAACTAAAGATTCATAAAGTTAATAGTCAGGGTAATGGTAGGCACATAACAAGCATATACTGGTGTACCTACAACTAGATTTGTGTTGGATTAGTACCAATAGCGGACTTGGTAATTCGTAATTTCAAACGTTAGCTAGATAGAAGTCATTTTTTGAATGATATTGGCCATGCTTTAGAAATCTCCATGTATAAGACCTCTCATGTTTCAAAGTGGTCGATAGCTAAGTTTCACAGATTCAGAAATGCAGAGGTCAAAATGTAGTAATTCTTGTCGGAATTGACGTTCAGCATTGAAAATTAATATCTTAAAATACAATTTCTTATTTGCTCATGTTAAGTTTCAAAGTCTTATATACTCTCGGTTTCAAACTTTTGAAGATTGAGGGATCGAAGTTTCAAAATATTGAGATGCAGTTTCGATGCTTCAACACATTTGCAAGCTAAAAAGCTGATCAAGGAAAGAGATTCATAGATTCATGAGAAATCTATTTCTGATGGTTTTCAAAATGTCAGTTTATTAATTCTTAGAACTGACAATTTCAAAAATAGGCAGCTTTTCACAGAACAAAAGTTTCAGGAACTGGAAGCTGTAGGCATGAGGATTTTGACAGTAATTTTCAAGATTTAAATCATTTAAAGATCCAAATGGCTGTAGAGTTTTAAAATTTCGAGACATATAAATTTAAAGATTTAAGTATGAATTTCAAAAATGAATTCAAAATATTAAGTGTCTCAAGTTTCTTTGGAGAATCCGAAATTCTAGATTCAGTTGTTTGGGGGTTTTGACTCCACCGTAACTTATACATTTCCAAGCTTCACGTTTAAGTGGACTCAAATCCACCATACATTATTATCCATCCGTGATGAAATACCGGTTGTCATCCGGCTAGATGGACCGTAGTGACACACTGTTATCTATTGCAGTAAAGAAGTGTACTTGAAACAATGCAATCGAGAACTACAGGCAGGGTGTATAGGTAGAATACCACCACGCACAATACGGTTGTACATGCATTTTGTTTCAAACCGTAATATTATATCCCCTAATTATTTAACAATAAAGATATTCCGGAGAACTGTAAAAAAACTAGGAATCGAATTGTGCCTATGATTGTAACCAGAAAAAATAAAGAAAATAAAAGTGCTGTTTGTACAAAAAACAGCTAAGTCTTGGAAATTGGAAAGCCCAGAACATCAAACGATCAAACATCAATTAAGCTTTGAAAACATTAGAATAACAGCGAAACGTCAAGGTCCGCGAATGTATAAGCAAGCTTAGAAATATAGGTCGTACTAAAACGTTGAAATGATGCTTAGTACCAAAAAGTACATAACTACAAACAAGTCGAGTTGTCGATTATTCCTGCTTCCTGTGAATCAACATGTTCCACCATTTTCGCGCTAGCTGCATAGTGGAAGTGTAGGAGATGACCTATCTTTCTAAGCTTGTTGAAACATTTACAGACCTTGCGAAAATATTTGCCACATACATCAAAATTATTTTGAAATATGTCACTCAAACGCATGTCAATTGTCAAACGTTTGAAGAGAATTCTACAATAGACTATGTTATTTTTTAGACGCAGGAGGTGGATTAGAACATTTGTTATAATAAGAAGTGTTACTTTATTTGATCTGGTTTTGTGATTTAGGTACTTTACTCGAATGAAGTTATTGAGAATCTTTGTTGTCAAAAACATCTACAATGTTTTCCCTAAACTATCAATATATTATGCCTGCTAAGTATTGTCCGATTGTATAGGGTGTCAACGCACATCAAACGTGGCAAATAGTTAAGACATCGATAAGACAAACAAAAAATCCCTATAACATTTTTTCTCAAGCGCGTTTCTTAGAAAAAACGCAAGTAAAGATGGATGAAATGTGCACATACAGTAGGGTTTGTTATGTTCTTCTAAACATGATGATTTATGCTTTGTTACGTTCACGTTGCTGATCCTGCAACCTGATCCATTTATAATACAATTTTATGAGGTCAGTCAGTCAGATTAATTAAGAAAAGAATATTGGCGTAGGTCAAGTGTTTTTAAACGATGACATCAACGACGTAAAACTCGCCTCACATTAAACCTAGTGTTCTCATTAGTAAGATGTTTAATTAATGTGGTCAAAACAAAGCGTCATAATCCGGAGAATCCTGGAATCGCATTGCAGATATTAGAATTCGTCATGCAATTCTCTTATAAAGCCGAATGGTTTTATATTTTTAATTTTTTTAAATTAAGTACAAGGCCGCCCACGCTAATAAAAATCGCCCTTGAATCTAATTAACTTACTTTATTAGGAAATCGAATGCTCTCTTTAAAAATTCAGATAAGATATTCAGATATTCTCTTACGAATCAGATTTATTTTTAAGCTGTTGAATTGATTCCAAGTTCAAATCCACATTCTTATTAGTATTATGCAACATGAACAAACTCGTATTTTATTGGCTAATTATTTTGTCTGGCTCAATATCATAAACGCCTTCCTAATTTTATATGTACTTTTCTAAAAACGTCGGGTCGAAATTACTAAACATTTTGACATTCTCTAATTAAAAAACTTTATTAAGGTTTTTGTTTCAAATGCCATCAGAAATGCACGGCTCAAGTCAGGTGTGCGGGCTATGAGCCACCCTGTATAAATTTCGTCTGCTACATACCAATCCAACAATCAAACACTTGTAATGCAACCTTAAAAATGGCATTTACATAAAAAATGTTTTCCTTTCGTCGTCCCAGTGTTGGCATAACTGATTTTTGCAAAAACAGAAGGTTTATTTTCTATAGTTTTTCCGGGGTTGTGATCAAAGGCAATTTTCTTTTTACACCACGTCGGAATATCTTTACTGTAAAATTGTCAGACGAAATAATATTAAGGTTTGCAACAAAATGCACGTAAAAATGTATTGTGCGTCGGGCTATTAAACACCCTGTATAATAAGGAAAAAACCTAATACATAATGATGCTTATTACTTCTTAATTTTATTATGTGCCTGTTCTTATTAATTTTATTATGAAAGGGAGGCCATCTTTAATTTACTGTATCAAATTAAAGCAAATGTATTTATGACATTTAAACTTTTCTTAATTGCATAATGAGTGACTTTTTTCACTATATGTACTGTGTTAAGAATAAATTACAGCAAACGTGAACAGTTCGCCATTACGGTCTATGTAGCCGGATGGCAACCGGGATGTTATCCAGGTTGAATAGTGTATGGTGCGTCTTATTACAGGCTTTTAGATATCCGAAGGTTCAGCATTCACAAGTTTGATATTACAATTCAGAAATTTATTTCTTTGGTTTTATAGCTGTAAGGATAAAATACATAATAAATTAAGTGATGTGTTTAGGTTACGTTAGGTTAGGTTACGCCGCTCTGATTTAGGTTAGATTCTAATTCTTATTATTACTTAATTTAATCTTAACAAGAGTCTTTTGTACCATCACCTTATGTTTTTTCTTTTAATTAAATATTCTATTCTGCTAAAAATTGGAAAAAAAGCGAAAGTCAACTAATTGTAAGTATTAGTTAGTAATCTTTTCACTTTCTCATCGTTTTTATTCAACATTTTAGAAAACGAGATTTTTTAATTCAAGCTAATTTGTACTACCAGCATACCAGAACTCTAGAACAGAAAGTCCCAAACTTAAACTTTATTTTCTATTACTGAAGGCCAGCAAAGGGTCAACCACACTACAAGCCCATTGTGTATTATATTTGTTATTTTTATAAAAACGCATAAATGACATTAACCATGTAACAACATGCAACGGCAGCTGCACCCTATGTAAGGGTGTTTACCCCTAATAATCTAGAGACCATGGACCTTAGCAAGGTGTGCACCAAATTTACACATGTGACATCTAATCCACCCCCTCTGAATCCATCCATATGTAGATCTTTAAAAATAATGGGCGTATACTGGTCGAATTTCTTAAATTTTAACACGGAAGAGAGAAAAAAGGGGGTGGGTAGTGGATAGATAGTATTAGGAAACCGGAAAAGGGCGTATTAGTATAAGTATGAGGAAGCAAATGTATGTATGTATTTATTTGTTAATGTAATAATTACTTAATTATGTGTAATAATAACAAAACATGTATACAATATATTACATATTTGTATTATTATTACTTTTGCGGCCTAGTCAGTTTTTACAGTTCAAGGTTCTATACTTGAATAAACACACAAAGGAAAGTCCAATGGTATCCACGGAATTTTAAACTATTTAAAACTCAATAATTAGTTATAATTATAACTAGGTTTGAAGCTCAAAAAAAATGATTCTGTTAAAAAAATGATGAAATGATGTTGTTGTAAAAGTCTATGAAAACTGACTGACTATATTTTAAAACAGTGCCTAATTTTCTATCCATTAAACAAGCTTAAAAGGTTAACTACGTGATCATTTAGCTGTTTAATGAATATTTAACAATGCGTAACTGCGGTCGAAAATCACCAACATTTCATTTTATGACGAGAGTTATAACTAGAACAATATAGTGTACTCCATTCTTTATGTTCAAGAAACTTTGCCTTGATAGGGTATTATAAAATAGCTTAATTGTTGTTTTTCTTGGTTAAACGACTTAAAGTCGCATTATTGTTAAGAATTTATATCTAATAGGAGTACCTAGCTAAGAGTTCTACTTGTTAATAAAACCAGTACACTCACTTTACTAAACTTATTCTAATTGATTTAATGCACTTCAATTAATTTAAAAAAAATCAACGAATTTCAAAAATTGTGCAAAAAAGCGATTTAGTTATTCATCGAATATATCGCTTAAAGGATCTTATTCTCATCTCTCAGGACATCAAGGGTACAACGGTTTATAGTTTTGATAGTTTATTGCACTTAGCACTTGTTGACTTTAAAAATTGTAAATTTTGCAGGGAGATAATATACTTTTTAAAATCTACACGAAATAGACTTTCTGTCGAATGAACTATTATAAAGCGTCGCGACGTTGCATATTAACTGCCTATTTATGTAATTTAACTTGCGTTAATTCATAGTCCACTATCATAGACAATTTCAAAAAAGGGCCCTTTTTGGGTAGGACATAAACAGTACTGTTAAAACCGCCTGAAGAATAAATAACAATTTCAATGTATATAAATACTTTTGCTAGTACTATTAAATAAGACAGTAGGCAACTTAATTCACGCTAGTGAAAGGCGGGAAATCTCGATTCTCAAATAACTTTATTATTGATTGTTTTTTCGATTCTAGTTTATAGGAATAGTAATAACAACAAAACCTTGTTTTACATTAATTAATTATTCATGAGTTTATTATAACAGTAAGGTATATATGTTATGTAGTAGTAAATGGTTTGAAAAAAAACAGCAATTCGCGTGCGTGTCCAACACGACAGAACGAACTACTACTAGTATAAGCTGGGACGTTGAGGGAAATGACCTACTGGACGGGTTGATGCCTCCTAGAGCTAGACTTTGCCTCCTTCCACTCTCCATGTTGTTCGATACGGCTCTCTAGACCAATCTAGTAGTTAATAATAACCGACCATTAATAAGGAAAAATTATTTAGCAAGTGTCTCATTATTAAAATCTTGATCGTCATTCTAACTATTCTTTCCATATAAAATCTTTTACGGTATAATTTCTGCGTTATTTTATAATTGCGGTGTTATATCGAATTTCACAGCTACCCTTGACGAAGGATTTTACTCTCTATGTTATGTTCATAAGTCGGATAGGAATGCGTATTATAACGAGGCTTTTAGAATAGTTATAACCTGATAAAAGTAACCTTGCTAACAAGCATAGATGATGATAATAATAATAATACTAACAATTGTCAGGGTCAGGTTTGTTAATTATTTTGACATCGCGACAGTTATCCTACGAAAACGTCACGTAATACGTTCATGATTACTTTCAGATTATAGGTATTTTGATCACCCCTTATTGCAGTGTGGAATCTCGATGATTGCATAAATGTTTTTATTTATGATGCACTTTTTATCTGGTTGCACAAGAATTTACTTTTATTTTTTATTTGCATGCACCGAAATGATTAAAGAAAGTTAATTTTATATGTGGAATGAGGATCATTTAATGAAAGTGTATTCTTTGCAACATTTATTTTCTATTTCTAGTTTGTATACTTTTCTTTTTCTAAAGGTTACCCACTAAAGGCTAATTCTAGTTCTAATGAGTAAGTTGGTGCAGATCTTTAATGTGTCTTTCAAAACCGTGCATAAAACTGATAAGGAAATGTCAAGATCAAGAGTAGTATTATAATAATAATAATTGCTACTACCCGTTACCTGGCGAACCAGAGACCCCAAAAGCTATGAAGCTTGTGCGGGAGAGAGGCGATTATTACTATTACCAAGGCCTAAGGTGCGACCGCTGCCGACTTACAGATGGTATAACACAAATCCCACATTTGTGTGACAGCTACGGAAAACTGCAGAAGTCGTCCCGGGCCGCTTGGGGTCTATTGCTAACTGAGACAATGCGTCGTCATCATCCTCATGTGGTCGTATAAGAGTCGATTCAGAAATAGTCTAACTACCCAAAAAACGTGCTCTATTGTAGATATTCTTGTACTATTGCAAAAAAAACATATCGTTAACGTACCAGTTACAGCCCAGTAGCCTAAAATTGATATCCATATCATTAATGAAAAAAACCATATCCATTCAGGGCAGAAATATCTACAATATCTGTTCAGATCTGAAATCTCTCTGACTTTTAATTGAGATACTTGATAATTCAGTTTTGAGCTTACCATTTTTATAGCAAAGATACGAATACACTGTTCCATTCTGTCTACACTTGAAAATTACTTATACTTATTCAAAGAATTATACCACTGTATGTAAAAAATGAGTCTCGACTCTTATTAAATTCCTAGATAATTGGGAATTTTTGGGTTCTTCTGAATAATAACTTCAGATGTTACATGACCACCCTAATTGTAATATTCACTTACATATAATGCTGAAATTTAGTAAGTATGTATACGTTTAGCAGCATTAGACACAATTGGTCCACAACTTCCAATAGAATTTTCTTCAGTTGGCCCATTTATTTTAATCAATGTTGTGTGTATTGTGTCAATGTGTTTCAGTGAAGATTGGTGCAAACTTCTGATTTTGTCAAGTTTAAAAAAAACTTTGGCCCATTTATCATAATCAATGTTGTGTATTGTATCAATGTGTTTCAGTGAAGCTTGGTGCAAACTTCTGATTTTGTCAAGTCTAAAAAACATTTGGCCCGTTTATCCTAATCAGTGTTCTATATTGTGTCAATGTGTCTCAGAGAATACTGGCGTAAATTTCTGATTTTATCAAGTTTAACAAAAACTTTGGCCCGTTTATCCTAATCAATGCTCTGTATTGTGTCAGTGTATCTCAGTAAATATTGGTGCAAACTTCCGATTTTGTCAAATCTAAAAAAAACTTTGGCCTGTTTATCCTAATCAATGTTGTGTATTGTATCAATGTGTCTCAGTGAATACTGGTGCAAACTTCTGATTTTGTCCAGTCTAAAAAAAACTTTGCCCGTTTATCCTAATCAATGTTGTGTATTGTGTCAATGTGTTTCAGTGAAGCTTGGTGCAAACTTCTGATTTTGTCAAGTCTAAAAAGCTTTGGCCCGTTTATCCTAATCAATGTTATGTATTGTGTTAATGTGTTTCAGTGAATACTGGTGCAAAATTCTGATTTTGTCAAGTCTAAAAAAACTTTGGCTGGTTTATCCTAATCAATGTTCTGTATTGTGTCAATGTGTCTCAGTGAATACTGATGCAAACTTCTGATTTTGTCAAGTCTAAAAAACATTTGGCCCTTTTATCCTAATCAGTGTTCTATATTGTGTCAATGTGTCTCAGAGAATACCGGTGCAAATTTCTGATTTTATCAAGTTTAACAAAAACTTTGGCCCGTTTATCCTAATCAATGTTCTGTATTGTGTCAGTGTATCTCAGTAAATATTGGTGCAAACTTCCGATTTTGTCAAATCTAAAAAAAACTTTGGCCTGTTTATCATAATTAATGGTCTGTATTGTATCAATGTGTCTCGGTGAATACTGGTGCAAACTTCTGATTTTGTCCAGTCTAAAAAAACTTTGGCCCGTCTATCCTAATCAATGTTCTGTATTGTGTCAATGTGTCTCAGTGAAGATTGGTGCAAACTTCTGATTTTGTCAAGTCTAAAAAAGCTTTGGCCCGTTTATCCTAATCAATGTTCTGTATTGTGTTAATGTGTTTCAGTGAATACTGGTGCAAACTTCTGATTTTGTGAAGTCTCGAAAACACTTTGGCCCATTTATCCTAATCAATGTTCTGTATTGTGTCAATGTGTCTCAGTGAAGATTGGTGCAAAATTCTGATTTTGTCAAGTCTAAAAAAACTTTGGCTGGTTTATCCTAATCAATGTTCTGTATTGTGTCAATGTGTCTCACTGAATACTGTTGCAAACTTCTGATTTTGTCAAGTCTAAAAAAAACTTTGGCCCGTTTATCCTAATCAATGTTGTGTATTGTATCAATGTGTTTCAGTGAAGATTGGTGCAAACTTCTGATTTTGTCAAGTCTAAAAAAGCTTTGGCCCGTTTATCCTAATCAATGTTCTGTATTGTGTTAATGTGTTTCAGTGAATACTGGTGCAAACTTCTGATTTTGTGAAGTCTAAAAAAGCTTTGGCCCGTTTATCCTAATCAATGTTCTGTATTGTGTTAATGTGTTTCAGTGAATACTGGTGCAAACTTCTGATTTTGTGAAGTCTCGAAAAAACTTTGGCCCATTTATCCTAATCAATGTTCTGTATTGTGTCAATGTGTCTCAGTGAAGATTGGGGCAAACTTCTGATTTTGTCAAGTCTAAAAAAACTTTGGCTGGTTTATCCTAATCAATGTTCTGTATTGTGTCAATGTGTCTCACTGAATACTGTTGCAAACTTCTGATTTTGTCAAGTCTAAAAAAAACTTTGGCCCGTTTATCCTAATCAATGTTGTGTATTGTATCAATGTGTTTCAGTGAAGATTGGTGCAAACTTCTGATTTTGTTAAGTCTAAAAAAAAAAACTTTGGCCCGTTTATCCTAATCAATGTTCTGTATTGTGTCAATGTGTCTCACTGAATACTGTTGCAAACTTCTGATTTTGTCAAGTCTAAAAAAAACTTTGGCCCGTTTATCCTAATCAATGTTCTGTATTGTGTCAATGTGTCTCAGTGAAGATTGGTGAAGAACTTCTGATTTTGTCAAGACTAAACAAAAGTTTTTTCAAAATTGCCACAAAATTTGCTACTATCAGCTGGTAGATAGTACCAAAACTAGCGATAGGTACGTGGCCAAAAGCTGATCAATATAATTTTTTAGCAATATTTTAATTATGTTAGCAACTAACAGAGGCAATGGTAGTACAGTACAGCGCCTTGGTACATCATTTTTAATAAAGTTAGCAATAACGTGACTAGCTCTCCTTTCCACTAATACCCATCAGATTAATTTTAACAATTAACATAGTTTCTATTTAATTTATATCAGAGGCATTTGAGTCATAGACTCTAACATGAGCGAGAAAATGTACACCAAAAGTGGAAATACCCAAAACTTTCTTTGACCTACTTATAAATTTTGGTAAATGAATAGCATTGTAACAATCGCATTTACGAGCTCTTACTATTTTTCAAAACTTATCTTTACTACCTTTATGAGCAAAGAATATGTGTAAAGAAAGTTAGGTAAAAATAGACAGATTCATGATAAAATTGCAATTTTCATATGTTAAGAGACGCTCGTGTAGCAATAACATGATTATTAAAGGGTAGAAAAGAGCAAAGTGTGGTACCATGAAAATGCTTTTATTGATACTAAACAGCAGTAGTCGAAAAAGTGCAGACTGTCTTCATGTGCAGTACACAAATGGTTTTGCTTCGTTTTTGGACTTCGGGGAAATTTGAGGCAGAAGCTCAATTGTACAACAGTACCAAAATGCAAAACGTGGTGTCTCATGGAAACCTGGCATGAACAATTGGCGGAAAACTTTAACTTGCCTGTGACAACTCAGAAGTGTTGGAAAAGTGCATAAAACGAATTACAATATTTGTTGGTCTTGGGTTACCACGTTTGGTAACCATGGTGATTATGGAACCCAAGTAACAGTTCAATAGCCCGTGATATTTTTGCCTTCGGTAAACCGTTTGCTATTGCGTCAACTGGATCGACGTAAAATGAAAGCAACTCTAAGTAAACCTTCAAATGGTCTATAGCTGTACTAAAGAACTATTAGAAATCCTCTAGCATATTGTAATATTTTGTCGCAGGTTTCTCAGTTTAAAAAAATTATAATTTATTGACAGAAGGAACAATATGGAATATGGAATACGGTATGTATAAATCAAAAGAAGAATTAAAAGTATCTTCAAAACTAAACGTAAAAGGAAAGATTATTGATTTGGAGTGAGCACATTAGCGGTTATTATGTCATGGGCAAACCCAAACCAGCAAGCTACCCTTCTTATTAGAAATCTAAAATTACCCCGTTTGGAAATTCTATGAGAATATTACAACCCATTTTGTCATTTATATCAATTTTATAGTGCACAAAAAATCTAAATTAACACAAAAAGCATAGAATTCACTTTGTGAAAGTCCTGCAACCTCAAATTAGCAACAAACTATAATTAAAATTAAATAAGGAAAAAAAGGTTCAAGGTTCTCTCATTCCGTAACCTACCACAACTAAAGTTTGGCATTTCTTGGGGAGTTGTAGCGCACGTATCCATGGCAACGGGCTGTTATTTGTGAGTGTCGTCGTCAAAGGGGTAGTGACACAGAAAACGATTAAATGTGCTCTTTCAACTAAATAGATTTTATGCAAATGTAGAAACTCGTTAGCCCATAAAGTAATTTGATACATAGATTCCGATATTTCTTTTTTTATTGCTGCTCTTGTACTCTTGATTTCAATTAATTGTTGCACTTTCAATTAAGTGAAAAGGACATAGAAGATGATGCAAAACCAATAAAAAGCGACGATCTAATTTTATTAGCTATAAAACCTACATGCATTCAGTGAAAGGACGAGTTTGTAATTTGTTGTTAAAATAATTAAAATCTATTCTCGTTTTACTATTATGTTGGTTGCCTGGTTAATTTAATTACCAATTAGACGTGTAGATGCAGGGTCAATTGAATTTTAAAATAAATGGGAATGAATGAAATTGTATACACATGAAGAGAAGGAGGAGGTAATAAAAGAGTTGACAATTACAAACGGGAAAAACAGATTGCTATATTAGGTGACCCATTTTTGGCAGAGCACATGTGGACGCCCCGGTAGTTTTTTACAGTCCGTTTTGACGTTTGTTTACAAAATATTGTCACGTGTTCAAATTAAAGGGATAAGCATAAACTCACCCAGATCAGGCATGGAGCTAGAGGGTTCTTCGTGAACTCTTTCGACCTTGTTGTCGGTCTTTGGCTTTGGGGGTGGCGGTGGTGGTGGAGGCCGCATGGTAGTGGAGGCGCCCGGCGACGAAGACGTCGAGGACACAAGGGATGCAGAAGGTACACGAAACTCCTTGATCGGAGGCATGTCCGTGGTTTTAAAAACAATTGCAGTTGTTTGCATTATTGTCACTTTTTTTAAGTTTATTGCACTTTTGCCAATTATTTGAAACTCCTGTCAGGTGTTGGAATCACCACGTGGAACTTAGAACACCCGAAAAGTATGAGTCAGTATCATGATTTTCGAAATCTAATGTATTGTTTCCCAAGTTGGGGCTTGCGATGCAGGATGCGTTCGCGGGTTGAATGAAAGTGAAATTGAAATGCAGTTAGACGAAGGGGTGCGCGCTTGCGCTGCACCCTGGTCGCCCTTCAGTCTGTCTGGCACATGCACTCCCCCGTAGGGTGAATATCACTGGTCGCGACTGTGAGAGAGCCTCTTTCTAGCGGTGCGAGCGAATGCTGCCGCGAATGTGAGCGCGCTCTTGCGCCGCGCCGCGTTCGCTTGGCCTTGTCCTTGAAAGCGGCTCCTGAACCCGGGGCAGCGCGGACAGCTTATCGATTTCAGGCCGCGGTCGCTTGCGCCGCGTTTATAGCTCTGTGTTTTCACGCCGAAATCAGGCATTCGGCATAAATTATGGGACACTAGACGACTTTTGAGATCAAATCAAAACATCACTTATTAACCCTATCCATCAAATAGATACGATCCCGATTCTGACATTATTTACAAATAAAATAGTGTTTTATTTACTGGGTCATTCTACAATAGTTTATTTGTTTTTCAGAACTTCGACGACATAATACCTATAATAGTAAAGGAAGAAATATGTAAATAATCTACCTTTTAAGAGTAATTAATCAACCACGATGTAAATCATAATTTATTCAAATTTCTTGATTAGAAAATAATTCATTAAAATTATTTTTTCGTTAAATCTCTAAATACTGAAATAATTAAAGACAGTATCACACTCTATTATCTACAATTGTGGTGTCATCTAACAGTTTAAACAATTTCCAATTTTCACTTTCCATTTTGTTTCAATGCCAAAACCGTTACGTTACGTTGGAGGTTACTTTACAAAACAATACTTTATAATACAAACTATAGTAAACATCAATACATTATGGCATGTCGTCTAAAAAACCCACTTGTCATTGGTTAAATCATAATCAAGCAACAAAGATGCATGAGCAGGAACAAGTAGAGCAAGAAGATCCAAAAGAGAAACTGAAAGTAGTCTAAAAAATGATAAAATTTAAACATGATTTATTTATATCCATATTGTCAACTGTAAACAAATAATATGTTGTAAACTCTTTATTTAACAAAAAATATACAGTGTGGAAAATAAGTAAGGAATAAATTCCATAACTCCGTTACTATTTGAGCTAGAGATATAGTCTAAAAAACATATGATAATGTTAATTATAGCGCATACGAAGAACGTATACTAAATTTGTGTCATCCATTTTTTTTGACAGTTATGACGTCATTAACATTTTTTTTAAATAGCAACCTATATTTTTTATTTTACATTCGTATAGAGTTTTTTATTCTGATTTCAATGATATAACATACTCCATGGGTTACATGAGAAAAAAATTAAGAAAAACGGCTCTAAGATTATTAAAATATTTTTTTTATGAAAAAGAAAAAAGTTTTATTACAAAAAAAAGCAATTAGTTTAACATTGATAATTAAAAATATTACACAAAATGTTCAAACTGATGACCCTGCACCATCTGACAATATCCAAGACGATCATAAAAAGCAGCCAATACGTTTTGGATAGTTTGGGGAGTTATTAAGCCGCACTCGTGTCTAATTCTTGCCTTAAGATCGTCTAAATTATTGGGTCGATTTTGATACACCCTGCTTTTTAAGTGTCCCCAGAGAAAAAAATCTAATGGTGTTAGATCTGGGGACCTAGCTGGCCACTCCATTGCCCCTCTTCTTCCTAGCCATCTTCCTGGGAACACTTCGTCCAAATAACGTCGCACATTAAGGGCGTAGTGTGGAGGAGCACCATCTTGTTGGAACCAGATATTATTATTTGGAATGTCAAGATCGTTTTCATTAGGAAATAATACCGCTAACGCAGGTACTAATTCAAACTGTAAAAATTCCAAGTATCTTTCTCCAGTTAAATTATCGTCGAAAAAGAATGGTCCCAAAATTCTGTTTCCTACAATTCCGGCCCATACATTTACTTTTTCCGGATATTGGGTATGTGCTTCTTGCATCCAGTGAGGATTCACTCTACTCCAGTATCGGCAATTCTGCCTGTTGACATGTCCACGTAAGGAAAAAGTTGCTTCATCAGAAAATATTAGACGTTGCACGAACAGTGGATCGGCATTGCAAATGTCCATCATTTGTTCGCAAAATTCTTGCCTAAGATCAAAGTCAGTCTCTGATAACTCATGGACCAAAGTTACTTTGTAAGGATGAAATTTTTCCATTTTTAACAGGTTTAGTACTGAAGTGTGGCTCAAGTTGTAGTTTAAAGCAATGTTTCGGCTTGTTGAATGCGGATTGTCTTCTATTTCTAGCAAAATATCTAATTGCACATTTTCGGTTAATACTGTCACAGGACGGCCTGTTTTTGGTAGATTCTTTACAGTACCGTGGTCTCGAAATTTTTTTTTCTATTTTGCTGACTGTGGATTGGCTTATTTCATGATCAGGATATTTGTCACTGAACAATCGGCAGACTTCTTGGTGGGTTCTAACGCGATCTCCATACCCAATCATAATTAGAATTTCAATTCTTTGGGTTTCTGTAAGAACTACCATCATGTGAGTGAAATAAAAGTTGTTGAACAGACAATAAGAATTTTCACCCTATTATTTTCTACTTACGACTGCTTCTTGTCAAATTGTTTTGTTTGGGTATCCATGGTTTTTTTAGTTGCCCGATTACATATAGTCTCTTGATTATTTTTTGTTGAAATTTTACTAATCTGAATTTTAGAGCCGTTTTTCTTAATTTGTTTCTCATGTAACCCATGGAGTATGTTATATCGTTGAAATCAGAATAAAAAACTATACGAAAGTAAAATAAAAAATATAGGTTGCTATTTAAAAAAAATGTTAATGACGTCATAACTGTCAAAAAAAATGGATGACACAAATTTAGTATACGTTCTTCGTATGCGCTATAATTAACATTATCATATGTTTTTTAGACTATATCTCTAGCTCAAATAGTAACGGAGTTATGGAATTTATTCCTTACTTATTTTCCAAGCTGTATATATACCGGGTGTCCATTTAGTACACCACTCTGCGATTATAGATTTGTTGTTACTTACCCAGACAAAAAATTCAATTGGGGAAATGTTACTGAGGTTAAAGAAAATACATTTTAAAATTAGTGGCACATATACAGGGTGTCTCAAAAAGTGTGGTGCATAAAAGCGTATATTTTTGAATGGTAGGTTCAGGCGGGGTAAGATGACGAATTCAGTATTTCTCACAGTCAATCACAGATAACAGCACTACCAAGACAGCAAAACAGGTGGCGGACAGTGTCACTCACTAGGATGACCATGGTACGCACATTTTGAGGGCAGTTGCGAGCATGAGTTTTTAGCCGGGTTCAGAGTTCAGGGTTCATTGAATGGGTTCAGAGCAACAGGTATTGAGTCATTTGACAGCAACGTTTTCAGGGATCAAAGAATGAAGACATTCAACTTTCCTTGACTGCTGACATTCATACTGTCAAAGTCAACCAATTGACAGCTCCCGCCTTTGAATCTGGATCAGAATCATCACCCGAGAATTTTGATCCTGCTGCAAATGATTCTTCTGACGACCAGCAGCCTCAGCCCATGATCCCCCAAACTCTCTACCAATCTATGGATCCGACTCCATCCACTTCTTCGGCCCTTCCTCCACTTCCGGTGGCAAGCAGAAAAGGGAGCCGGGAAACCAAGGAAGAAGTTGACGTCGATGCTCTTATCAGGAACTCGTGTAAAGGAAGCGTTGGAACAGAAAAAGAAGGAGCTAGAAGAGAAAGAGCTGAAAAGGCAGACAAGATTGACTGAGAAGGCAAACAAAAAGAAAGGAGCAAAGAAAATGACTTCCCTTCATTTTCTGACGACGATCTCATCGCGTACCCTGCATTCACTTGGAGGATTTTGAAGAGGAAAATTCCGCATCATATGGGGGGAAGAGAGAAAGGCTGAACTGTGGTTCCAATGTTTCAGTTGCTTCAAGTGGGCTCATGTGGACTGTTCCGAATGGGACGAAAGATCCTTTTACTTTTTTATTTCTTTTCAAAGTTTTGAAGTGCTTTATATGATGTTCCTTGATGGATGATGTTTGAATTACTTATTATAATAAAGTTTTTATGAAGTTTTCAAATTCCAGGTTTTGTTCGCCATCTTGCCCCATCCCATTCGTCATCTTACCCCATGGCTGGGGAAAGATGACGAAAATGACCTCTTTTTGGAAAAGCTTACGGTTCGCCCCTTAAAACTTGAAAGAAGTAATTGAAAATATTCATGGTATAGACAAGGTATGGAAGAAGTTTTCATAAAAATTTCAATTCTTAAATCCATTCATAGCGGCCAAGAAAAATCGTAGAAACTTAACTTTTCTCGTCTCAAATGAAGACTCTTTAGGCTCTATTAGGAACATAAAGACATCTATATAACAAACTATTATTTATGCTATTAATATACAGTGCGCTTTTTACTAAACGTCTCAGTAATACGAGGGTAGATTGAAAAGTTTCCGGAATGGGCAAGAAAACGCAGTAATTGAACAGGTTTTTGTTTTTATTTTTCAACATAATATCCTTGCAGGGCGATACACTTTTCCCAGCAGTGCTCCAACTTTTTTAAGCCTTCAGAAAAATATGATTTCGGGAACTCTGCAAAATAAGCTTTAGTGGCGGCGATGACCTCCTCATTTGACGTAAAGCGCTTGCCTCCGAGCCAAGTCTTCATGTTTGTGAACAAAAAGAAGTCGCACGGGGCCAGGTCTGGAGAGTACGGGGGATGCTCTCTGTCTCTCGAAAATCCTAGGTTCTCTTTTGATTTTTGTTCGAAAAGATAAACAAGGTTAAGTTCCAGATATGGCACCTCGTTGTCTTACAAATTTGAGGATCAACAAAACCCTTATTTTAAACAATGACGCAATTAGCGTTATCCACGAAAGATCAATTAGTTTTTCCACACCGCACCGCCTCCAAATCGCACTGCCATTCGAAGGCTGAGAATGAAGTTAGTATCTTTGTACGGGATGTTTAGTCAACATACGACACGTTGGGACGACTAAGAAGACGGTGTCAACGCCCGAGACAGTAGCAAAGATGGATAAGGCGATTAACAAGGATCCACAGACACCCTACCGAAAGCTATCAAGTCAACTACAACTTGTAAGTGGCACAACGTGGAGAATTTTGAAAGACCTCAACTACAAGTCCTACATATCAAGAAAAGTTCAAGGTTTACTTCCACGTCATTATGCTGAGAGGTGAAGAAATGATCTTGATTAACATAATTGAAGGGGAATTAATTAATGAATTACCTTACCTTTGCTACTTTGTCCGCAGAATTAAATTCTCCGACCAGCTATTGTGGAGAATTGCGAACCAACTCCTCATTCATTGAAATACTGTGGAGCAGCGATGCAGCTAAATTTTATTTGGACGGGACCGTGAATCGTCACAGCTCACCAAGTTGGACCAAAGAAAATAGTAATCATCTAGTAAACAAAGCCCCAAATCTCCTGGAACTATTGTGTGGGCTGCCATGTCAGCAGTGTGAATAATTGGCCCCTACATCTTTCACAAAAGTCCTGGCCATGAACAGCGCACTCGTCTACCCATCTACGGTCCCACGTTCAACCCTTAAAGTTTAACAGGAGAAAACATCTCAAGATGCTCAAGGAATACGTTCTACCAAAACTTGAAGCTTATGAGGAGTTTGAAAGTTTCTTCTTTCTTCAAGATTCCCCAAGGAGCTTGCTGTTAGACGCTTCTTAAATCAGAAGTTTGGATCGCGTTGGATTGGAAGAGGAGGAGTCGGGTTCATTGAAATGGTCTGCAAGATCGCCAGATTTAACACCATGTGATTACTGGCTTTGGGGTTATCTGAAGAATGAGGTGCACCGCACCAAACCAACAACGCTTTTGGATTTCCAGTACAGAATTATTCAAGTATTTGATCTCCTAAAACAATACATGATTAGCCGAGTCTGCCAGACAATGCCTCAGAAGCTCAGAACTTGTTTGGCTGTAGATAGTGATCAAATAGTAAAATCTCGTCTAACAAAAGTTCAACAACATCGCATTGAGAATGGAGAACTGCACAAGTTCTTAGGCTACCAAGATATCCTTGAACCTCTGGCTTACCACCATCACAAAGTTTGTTACCTAATTCGTCATCGCCACCCTCACCGCCAGTTTCTTCCTCCTCATCAACCTCATGCCATGCATTGCCATCATCAGTGTTCGGTTTAGGTTCGACTGGTTGTAGCATACATCATCTCAGAGTCTCTGCTTGCCCATCTAATACCTCTATCGTGGCATCGTCACCTTTCAGATTGCGTCACAGCTTGCCACTGAATGCGACAAGTGACTAGTGGAAGAGAAGACTGTTTATAAAAAATGGTTTAACAAGCGGTCAAGAATGGCAAAGAAAGGAACCCAAACTTTATTTTACAACACATGCGGTGGAATGAAATGAAGATTGATATCCAGTACATTGTCCAGGAATTGTGGAGCCGAAAGCAGCAGCAGAGACCTTTAATTTTAATTTTGTCATTTTCAACAAAGTGCTAATGAAACCCAATTTATAGTTGAAAATTGCAGGCCTTGGTCAAATCAAAATGTTCGTACATGTTTCTTCCTGTTTACTGGAAATTATAACAGTGGTCACTGGCAGTTAATTTCACCCCCTGCGCTTTGACAAATCATTGATGGAGTGTACAGTGGGAGAATTTCTGTTGAAATGACTAGTGCTCGGATTTCAATAAAAACGTTCCTTAAAATATTGTGGTCATTCTCTATTTTCCCAGGTTATTGTTACAATCTTCATTGTTAATACTTCACTATTAATTCCCTAAACTCTAGGTTGCTTGGATATATAACGCTTTTGGATTCTCCATAAGAAATCACTGAGGCGTCTAGTAAAAAGCGCACTGTATTAGGGATAATTGTAAATTTTTAATTTACGGTTTACTGGAATCATTAGTTTTTTAATTTTGCTCGAAATATAAGTCAGGGTTATGAGGTCAGTGGTGATGTAAGAGATCTAAATAAGAAATATGAATATAGTATAAAAAGAATTATTATTGTTATTTGAAGTTGTTAGAAATGTTTGTGTGCAAGGCTGGCACAATTGGATTATTTTTCAGCTTAGCAGGATGGTTATTACGACTGTTATTATTTGTTTAAATCTTACAGTTCTATCTTTAATCGTAGATGTTTTTTGCTCTTAGATACGACATTGCCAAGTTATAATTTTCTAAAGTAGTTTTTGATCAATATAACTAGTTTAGGAGGTCTAGGCCTGATAACCTGCCCAAGCAGCATTTTTAGTCATCGCTACGTACTAGAAACTACCGGTGGAACTATTAAGTTTTTGCCAGTAGTCATAAGCACGTAATTTGCTATAGTTTTATTACCTGCCTGAAACCAAAATGAGAAACTATTTTTGGGTAGCAGATACGTTGCAGTAACCTCACTGGAACTTGTCCAGCTACGTTTTGGTTACGTTTAGGTTACGTAGCGGGAACGTGGCGGTAAAATACTTACAAGTTGATATACATGATAGAAACCATTTTTATATTATTCCTAAGGCACAATTTGGTACCAATTTGATATTTTTATTGAAGGTTATAGTAAAACATTTATTAACAATCATAACAAATTGCAAATTGAGCAATAGCCTCTAACATTTTACAAGTAAATGTTACGTAGTTTACGAAAAATCACTTTAAACTAGTATTCACTGTAAAATGCGTGTCTAAATTTTGTGCACTTAATTAATAGTAACGGGAACTAAACAAATTCTAGTTCAAGGTTGTTGCTACTACGAACTATAAAATAAGTTTTCGTAACCACTTTCTAGTTCCTAATGCCACTGTAAAGTTCCTACTGGAACTTTAAAAATGTTTAAGTTTAACCTCACATTTAACCATGAACATGAACATTATATTTTTTATACTGCTACTACATAATAATTAGATATGGCATATTCTAAGATTGTGGCAACCAAAGAAAAAAATGTGAATATACTTCACTCTTGTTACGTATAAATGGGAGCAATGTTTCACCACAGCAACCATATTGGTTTGGATTGCCTAATAGAAGTTACTGTCACTTCCTGGTAATTTTTAATAGTAACTGGAACTTTGTAGTAATTCTGATGCAAAAGAAGTAGTATTAATCACTTTAAAGGAAGATAACGATAGAACAGTGCTATGCGCTAACAGAAATTGCTTTCTATAGCCAACTAGTGGACTAAATCAAATATTAAGCAACATGAAAAGAGGAGATCTAATGTTAACGATTGGCGACTTTAATAGCAAAGTAGATGCCGATACTAGAAACATAGAGCATATAATTGTAGCCCAGGGAATCGAAGGGAGAAATGAAAACGGAGATTTCCTAATCTACACTTGTGATAAACACAGCGGAAAAATAGGGGGTACGGTCTTTAAGCACAAGCTACTGCATAAAGTGACGTGAGTCTCACTGAATCAGAGAACGCAAAATCAGATAACACATGCTATCTTATCACAGACCACACATGCATAAGCAGACAGTTCAGCAGTACACTCTTAGATGTCGGACATAAAAGAGGAGCTGATGTAGCCTTAGATCACCAATATTGTCAAGTAATTAAATTATGGTTTTATTTTGTTCCCAGATTCGCCAAGATGTTCTATAAAATCAGGGGTTTTACAAGTGACCCCTTGACGTTGATTTATCGTGTATCAGTCTGGGACGCGTACTAGCAATGTTACATTCTCCAATTTCGTCGGTGACTTCAGCCTTCCAACTTTCTGAACAATACCGATAGCCAATTTGATAAGGTTCACCTAATAAGTGCACAAATCCCAGTATTGGATTATAGGAAATAGGACTGAAAACAGGTATGTGAATGGGATAGTAGGCAATGAATGAAAATTGGAAAACTTAAAGTTTCCTATAATTAATGCACAGTGCCATTTTCCTTTATATAGGGATTTCACGGAACGAATAACTACCAAGTTGTAACCTCTCCCACCAATGGAAAAGAGTTTAATTTTCTTCAACTACTTCTTTGTTACATAGTTCTGAGACATGTTCAGCTAGTTATGGTACATACCTTAGTCGTCTATGCCACGGAATTTGGTCTGGATGTTCCTACGCAGGTCTGCGTGAAAACCCTGGAAAAATCATTTCCCTTAAAGTGAAACTGTCCGATGTCATTGAAAGTGTGAAGGTCAATATCCACCAAAGAAGCCATACCGCATCGATTGATATTCGCTGAAAAGCAACTGCAGGTAACAATTTGGGAGTTTGTTGGGGTGGATGACCATACTTATTTCATATTTTGGTTTGTTTTTAAAGTTTATTTCGGATCCGGTCTGGTATTTCAGATCCGAAGAGGTATCAATATTGTCATTTCTGCCGTCATCGTCATATGCCGACAAAAAGGAAAAGAAGCCGTGCTGGGAGCAGCATTACTATAGTGATCCACAGCTTAGGGGACTATCTACTCTGGTTACTCTGAATTAGAATTTTTGCATAAAAGAATATTTGATAGCCAATCGCCTTCAACAGGCTAAAATTATATGTTCATATTGAGTAGTGAGAATCATGCATCTCTTTCCCACTCATTTCCCCTCTTTGTTATAGAATTCCAACGAAATTTAGATTTTGAGCATATTAATTTTACATTCAGAACATATTATTTAATTCATTTACATGCATAAAGGAATTATTATTAATTGTTGAGTAGTTAATATTAATCAATTGATAAGTTAATGTACTGTAATTAGTAATAAGTAACTGTAATTAAAATGTAATTAATACTAACATGAAACAACAAAAAAGTATGATAAAAGGACATTCATTAAAAAGGAAATGTGTGACAACAGCAACCATAGCCGAATGCAGGACGTGCTAGATTCTGAATTCAAAACCCGAGCTCTAATTTCAGTTTGGGTAAATATTTTTATAAATGTTTAACACATTTTATAAATAAACAATTTTCTTATAAAAATAATATTTATAAAAAGAAATAATTACATAAAATTATGTTCTAATTTTATAGTAATTGCTTAAACTATGTATTGTAAAGATTTTCCATCATAATATTAATAAAAATAACCAATTGAACATTTATAAAGAATTTACTATAAAACAATTCAAGTTTGGGTTGATTCTATTGATTTGGTACATGTTATATAATAACAAGATTTGGTTAGGGAAATTATTTTGGGTTGATAGGATTTTCACTTGCAGTTACATCCGAAAGAAACAAAATACATTAGTTTAGTAAAATTATGAAACATTACTATCTCATTGACACCAATATAACAATACAAAAATAGTCTTGGCGACGGTTATTAAAAAAAAACAATATTTGTCTTGAAATGCGGTCACATGGTTGACAATAATCATAATATCAAAATAATGAACAAAGACAAGCTATTTTTGAATTGAAAGATAAACAGCAGTAAAATATGAAAAATAATTGCAATCAAAGACAATGTTGAGTTACCAAGACGGTAGTTATGCAAATAAAGAGATAAAAAACATTACTAAAAAAATGGTTGTAAAATTTATTTTTTTCGGTAAAGAAAGTTTAAAACACAAAAATAATAAAAGTTTAATAGTTATTAAGAGTAAAAAGGCGTGTATTTATTTCTAACATAAGAAAAGAAAATTTAAACGAAGAAGAATAAAACTTAACAAAAACAAATGCTGCTATACCCGAAGAAACCGAGGCACGAAAAAAGAAGTAAGAAATTTTCTTCTTGAACGTTGTTCAAGAACTATCGTAAAAAGGTAATTTAATTAGATGCGATTTACCTCAACGTTTCAGCTGCGGTTGAGCATCTAGTCCTGAAGGGAGTTCCAGACAGCCGGCTGAAAAAGGGGAGACTGAATCAAAATACAAGGTTTGTGACAAATATAAAAACTGTTAATAAAAACATAACTAGTGCTCTTCTAAGGAAGAAAAAAAGTGAACTTATTTTAAAATCAGTTTAGTTAAGGTTAAAAGAACTCACCATAATTCCTTAGTGCGTTTGTTTGTAAAACTGCAAGCGATAAGCCACTTAACCTAAAATTAATAAAAGTTAATTAAAATTTTTCAAATATTAACAAAGAAATCAAAACCTACTTGATCGAGTCATCACAACTGTGCTATTCACCTTTTGGGGTTGTGTTAGGAACCATTTCGAGGTATTCAAGGATTTCCCATTTAACTAAATCATTATAACACCAAAGAGGTGAGCATACCATTTGTTAAGATCTCGTTTCATCAAAACCGTGAATTCTCATAAAAGAACGCAATTGAAGATTCACTATTCAAGATTAGTCTCATAATAACATAAAAGGGCATAATTAATAGTAAATGGTATAAGATGTGTTTACAAGGGTATAACATTATACAGTATATTCTATGTAGTTATTAAAGTATATTTATGTTAGTTGAAAATAAAATATATTTATAAAAAAATTGTTTATTTATAAAATATTTTAAATATTTATAAAAGAATTACGCAAACTGTGATTAGAACTTGCGATTCGTGATTGCAAGTCTAGGGTCAATTGGTAAATTGAATTGTTAAGTTGAAAAAATTGCCTATTTATAAAATATATTAAATATTTCATAGCTTCATTTTAAAACAATACCGGAGCTGCGTTATATCCATATGCGAAACAATGTCATGTGCATGTCTCTAGAATAGGCGGAACCAAGTTTTATATTTAGCAAGTGTAATCGCACTCACATCTGTTAATATACAGGGTGTCTCGAAAAATTGTTGTTAGGTCAACCACAAATAATCGTACTTGACATTTAATCTTATTAATAAATCATATATCTCAATTATGTAAATTGTCACGATTCAGGGTGTTTTAAAAAGTGAATTTAAACATAAACAGTCAATGTATTTTGTAATTAAAATTAAATGAGATTTATTATTAACATAACCTAATTGCTAGAACCATTCGCTTCCACGTTTTTGCTGAAATGTTTGACATGATTACTACAGAGATAGTCTTATACCGCTCAGAAAAAATGGAAAGTAAAATAATTGAAGATCCCGATGACACGTGAATGAATTGTTTAGTTTCTTCATCAATGGGAAAAAACCTAAAATTGTTTTCTTATAGAAATTGTCCTAATAAAGAGATTATAAAAACGTAATTAATTCAATGTCACCCAATTAAAGATCGTTTAAGTATTTCTCTTGGGAAAAATCAGTAAAAATGCAATGAATAAAACGTGCATTCTTTTGTGATAATAACATTTTATATTTAGAATCGATTGATTTCAACAAAGCATTAGTTTATTTTTACCACAGTAAAGGCCTATAATAAAAGTGAAAACATAAGATCAAGGTCAGAAGCTTCATGCTGAACAAATTTCACCCAACCAACTGTTAAATCGTTTTAAGACACATTCTTAAAATTTTCCAATCGATATGATAACTTCATGTTAATATTTTTTGATTAGTAATATCAAAATAAAGAAAAATAGTAATTGAAATAGAACTTTTTAATTATAAAATCTACAGGGCGTCAGCGAAAGTAGCTCATGGTTACTGTTGGACTCGTTTTCTAAAATTCAAAAATCTACTTATTCATCACAGCAATATTTAGCTACTCTCTGATAATTTCAATGATAATCAGGGAGAGGGTAATAATAATAAAGTGATGGGATGGCTGTTCTAACCTCACGTCCATTAGCACATTAACGACAAAGTTAGTAGCTTATCCTAGGCCACCTTGGATCACAATTAACAAAAAATAGCTTCTTCCTTTTCAGCGGTTTAGTCGTACTGAAGGTTGGTTATTATTGAGAAGGCTATTTAAATTTTGCATATTACACCGCTACGAATAATAATGTGGTGCGGTGGCTTCTTCAAATTATTTTTGAAGGCTCTGTGAACAGGATTTTTTCTCACATACGTACCTGTTTGATTGCCTTTGACATCTTGTTAAGTAATCAACTTTTTTTTAACTTTGTTTCCATTATAGGTTCCAAGTAGGATTTCCTTCATAAATAATTACCTTGTCATCATGAAAATCTTGAAACCTTTTAAATGTAAACTTTTAAATTCTTGAAATAAATAAAGATTATTAAAAGTTTCACAGTTTTATTAAAATATACCTGACAATATTGTTTCGACAGCTATGCTGTCATTATCAAAGGTAATATAATTATAAACAAACACGTCGCTAAGGTAGATACAAAATAGGTAACTAGATAAAATAATAATAATAATAAAAATTAATAATAAAAATCATAATTAAACATCTAATACTTCCAGTAACGGAGAATTACTGAGCTCAAGTTGTTCATTCATTAAAGGTACCCTGAGTTTGTGTTTGTATATCTCAAAGGCTTCTAAAATGTCTAATTTGCGTTTGTTATTACAAAAATGTAGGAATTTAATATTATTTTGAGGAGTCATTGTGTGATTTTGTTCTAAAAGGTGTTTGGCGTAATTCGATTTTTCAGGATGTTTATTTTTGTAATGACGTACGTGTTCTTTATATCTTATGTCAAAATTTCGAAGTGTTTTGTCCAATATATACCGAACTACAAAAAGAACAATTTAAACGGTAAATGCCCGATTTCATGATATCATGTGTTCTGTCTTTAGCATTAAATAAAAATGAAAAAGTGTTAGTGTTGGTTTTAAATGTTATTTTATAATTGTTGGTTTTTCTTAGTATATGTGCAATTTTTTCTGATATTTTGCCAAAATATGGTATAGATATGTAATTTGTGTCTTCTGTTTGATTGTCAATGGGATATATTCTTTTGATAGCTAACCTATAATCTTTTTGTTTAATTAAAGTGTCAATCATGTTCGGATTATAATGATTTGCATGTGCTAGTTGTTTAATGGTTGATATCTCTTTGCTAAAATCTGATTTTGTTAGTGGAATAGTTAAAGCTCTGTGTACTAATGATCTGTATGCTGCTATTTTATGTGTATTGTGGTGACAAGATTCATTTGGTATTGTTATATCTGTTTGTGTTGGTTTTCTGTATATGGAAAATTCAAAAAGATTGTCTGCGTTAATCTTGATATTTAAGTCTAGAAAGTTTATAGCCCTGTTTTGTTCTGTTTCTAGTGTAAATTTTATATTAGGATGGATATTGTTTATAAGAATTAAAAATTCATTGATAACCTCAAAAGAACTGTCAAAACAAGCTAAAATGTCATCAACATAACGAAACCAGAAGATAATGTGTTTAGAGAGGTTTAATTCAAATATTCGATCTTCAAACGTGTCCATAAATATGTTAGCTAATAGAGGACTTAGAGAATTACCCATAGGTAAACCATCCTTTTGTAAATAAATTATGTTATTAAAAGTGAAATAATTTTGACTTATACAAAGGTCAAATAATTGAATTAACTCTAACCTTTTAACTAATTCTATATTACTATTGATCAAGAAACTATCTAATAGAGGAATACATTCTTGTGGGGGTATTCTGGAGAACATGTTGCAAATATCAAAACTAACAAGTTTTGAATGTGGTGGAAGATGTATGTTTTGCAGCTTATCTACTAATTCTAATGAATTTCTAACAGAGTATTTCGATTTGTAACCTATCGTGTTAATAATCTGGTTCAGTTTTTTGGATAAAATGTGATTAGGTGCATTGATGTATGATACAACTGGTCTTATTGGCATATTCTGTTTGTGGGTCTTCACTAATCCATACAGTTTAGGAATTTGTGGGTTTTTATTAATGATTTGTTGCTTTTCTAATTCTGAAAAGCAGATATTGCAGTTTTCTAAACCTTGTTTTATTTCTTTTTGGAATTTTGTGGTTGGGTTTTTGTTTAACGTTTCAAAATTTTCTTTATTAATAAATTCATTAACTTTTTGTATGTAAATATCTTTAGAAAGAATTACCAAAGTGCTACCCTTATCTGCTTTAACAGAAATTAGATTGTTCTCTGTGATTTTCTGTTTTATAGATTGAAGAAGTGATATGTTAGATGTGTTGTACATTTTGTCCTGTTTCAAAGACATCTCTTTTAACAAATTCGAAATTTGGAATTTTGCATAGTTATTATGATCTTTCTTAAGTATAGTTTCGCATTCAACGGCCAAAATTTCTTTAATTTTGTTGGTAAATTTTGGAAAAGGACAAAATTTGAAACCTTTGTTAAGAAATCGTGTTTCTCTGTCATTGAATGTTATATTTGACAAGTTTATGAAACGAGGATAAAAGTTTGCAGTGTTCTGACAATTATGGTTATTTTGTAGTGTACGTTTTTGTTGTACAAGTCGATGAAGTTTATTTTTCTGTGTGGTGTATTTTTTGAATTTAATGTGACTGACGGTTTCTCTAATGTCAAAATCTAAGATGTCAAATTGGATATTGTGTAATTTATGAGTAAGTTCTGTATAGAGTACCTTTATATAAACGTGCATATTGTCTCTTATACTAAACCATTTCTTCGATTCTTCTTTGAGCCATCTTCTTTTGGCATTCCTAATCACTTTTTCAGTAATCGAATTCTTGGTTCTGGTAGTGATGTTTATGTAGTTAGGAATAACCTGACGTTTCAGACATTCTTGGTTAAACCAAACATTCTGACTTTTAAATTCTTATTTCGATTTAAGACAGTTTGCCTGCCATTGCAGTAAGATATAGATATTGTCTGTTAGTTATAGTTATAAATAGTAGTAGTATGGTATGGTTGTAGGATTAGTATACCTATGACTTCGGAAGGGTAGAATCTAAAAATTTTTTTCCAAAAGAAATCAAATGAAAAAAATTATCAGTGAAAAGTATGTCTACAGAATGGCTCACAAAAATGAAACGAACTCGTTTTGAATTCCTAAACAATAATTTTTCGAAAAACGGCCGAACACGTCAAATTTATTAGAAAGGGGGACATGTATGGCTATTTCCGTTCAGCCATTTTCAAGTCTAAAATGTGAAAATGACATTAAATTATTTTTTCCAGACTTTTTTAATTACAAATGGCTGAAGTAGCAGTTTTTGAAAATTTCGACTTTTTGCAAATCCTGCTACCCGACACTCTACATTATCTAACTAAACTTATCATAACTTCTTTATTCTTTGTGTTCTCGGACTCGTCTAGGTGTCAGATTAAAGTTAGTTCTTGTATCTTTTAGAGTATATCAAGAAACGTGCAAAGACAATGCACAGTAGCAAAGTAGCAGGCTCCGAAGGTGAGTTTTAGTGTTTTTACAAATTTTGACATTGCTCCTGTGTTACAACTATCACCCTTTTGAAACTTTATTTATAGAATCGTCTTAGTATAGGCTTGGTATAGTTAAAAAGGGTGTTTTTTGTAGTTTTGAAAAAAATTATATACTTTAAAAGATCCAACAACTAGCTCCAAGCTGACATCTGAATGGATAGCTAGAAAAAATTAGGGAGTTATGACAATTTTAGTTAGATGTAGTGTAGGGTAAAAATTGAACAAAATCTGAGATATCGAAGCACGGTCATGTTTTTAAATTATGTGATTTGGCATGGAATTAGCCATCTGCTTTTTAGACGAATGCAATTCTTTCGTAAATGGTACAGTCTATCGCCATAATTGTCGCTATTGGTCAGATTTTAATCCGAGGATATTTCGCGAAACACATATTCAAAACCCCGAACCCCCCGTGGGTTGTCATTTTTGGTGACTGTCTGGTTGGTCCTTATTTGTTACCTAGTAATTTGAATGGAGAAATGTACTTGGAATTGTTAGAAGACAACATTGACCCAATATTAATTGATACGATAGAAACTGATGATCATTACCTCGCATTTCTAACAGAATCGAGCTCCTTCGCATTATGCACTGCCTGTTCGACAGTATTTGGATCGAAAGTTTCCGGGTCAATGGACTGGAATCTGAAAAATAAAATTTACGTAACGTCACCTTTAGAAGATTTACGAAATGTATAATTACTGAATGCTGTTTAATCATTCCACAAATGTTTCAGAGCGTGCGACAACATTTTGAGCACAACCTTTATTACTGTAACGACGCTGGTGCGCGGTGGTGGCCATTTAATACGATAAACTCAGTTCACCACTAGGTATGGTCAAGAATGCCGTATCATCACCCGACAAATGCTCTAAATGTGAAATTAAATTTGAATTTGTACTGTTTTCTTGAATTGCATTTTCGTGGGAACTAATACTCAGAATCCAAAAAATAAAAATACTACTGTTACACAAATTAATTGAGATTATGAATATATGAACATTCATAAGTTCCTTAACCACGATAGCCATCAAATAACATAGTTAAAGTAAACCATATAAAAGTATCATGGTAAGTCTTACTATACTTCAACCATAAATACATGAAATGAGTCATTTTCGTAATCACACTGGAATAAACAAATACGACCCGAGGTGAGATAAGATAAGATTGCAAATTTCGCGTTGCTAAGAATTCAGTGACGTACGCTAGAACCGACAGATTTTCATTGCTTCATTTACATTTATTTTTAATTAAAAAGGGGTTGGTTCCGCTAATGAATCTTTCTAGCTCATTTATTGTTTATTTTATCATTTATATTACAACATGGCCTTCGCGTAATTCTAGATGCATTTAACATTTTCACCCACGTGTTTGTGATGACTCATTTATTGTAACTTTGGTTGAACTATACTCTAAACAAGAAGTTACGTCAGTGTTGTAATAAGATCTATACAGTTTTTTATTAGTGTTATCAAATCTAGCATATTAGTTTATGAAGACAATAAAGTTTGGATTGCGGAGACTGGAGAGGCAGTCTTTGTAACATGAACCAGTATGTACCAGTCTGAACTCTTGAGATTATATTAGATAGAAATATAGAATGGTTCTGTTGTATCGATCTAATTTCAACTAGTTTGTATAATTACACATGGATTATATTGCTTAACAGAGTTAAGTCGAGTTTGCTCTGGAAAGTACTCGGATAGGTAAACCACGAGCGCAGTGTACTTGCCTACATGGCTCCGCTGCCTCATCTCACACCCACATATCCACTCTGCGGCTCGGTGCGTCCGGCACCTCGACTCCGAATGGTATAAGGGGTTAAAAATTATGTATGTATCGATCAAATCCCAATGCTTGTCCCAGTTATATAGCATGTAATACATGTATACTAGCTACTTGTCTTATCACCGCAATTTCTAGTTCAGAAGGATAAGGATAAAAAATGTAAACGCTGGATAAAACCTCATAAGCATACGAACATTACGAAGATAAAATACACCTTATGCTTTTTTTTAAATATCGGATCAAGATTTAACATCATAACTTACTATAGACTTAATTTACTGAATATTGGGCAGTCCTGTTTCAAAACTGCGGATTGTTGAAATTCTCTTGATCACCGGAGGTTGAGAAACACTGTTCTAAAGCACCTAACAGATGGTGCTAAATTGGCCTCCACAGTTATAGGCCCGGACTTTAAACAGTATTAATTAAATAAGCAAAACCCAAAGTCTCCTCGTCGCGTCGGGGAAACTTTGGAGACCACTTGGGTAACCGAAGACTCATCGTCGGTTATCCGTTATGAAACGGTAAAGTACACTTATCTTTACAAACATTTAAAAACATGCAATAATAGTTATATATTTCTTATAATTGTTTTTAAATATATAATAAAATATACTTTCAATTATTTCTAAAAAATATACAATAAGAAAGTTAGAAGAAACAAAATTGTGCATGCGAATTTTTTGTTCTCAAGTTTCTGCATTTCAAAAAGTGTTTGTAATACCTACTTTTTGTCCTTAGAATTGAACGCACTAAATTATGTCTTTTATGGTCAGATCCTTAAGGACGATTTTCGCCCAGTATACTCTTATGCATATTTTATATAAGTAGCTCCTTTTTGTATTGTTTTTGACACTTTTACACTCTATCGAGCTTCATATTTCGAAAACATAATAATAAACTAAGTTCCAGTAAAATCTAGAATACCGCTTTCAAACACATATAAGTTAGTAGGTTTTGACAAACTTTTGAAACTGCTCAGTTTCAGATTTTAACCCCCACTCTCCCACTTCCATGCAGAAAAAATAAGAAAAATTAAGCAGAAAAAACGTGAATTAAAAACTTCCAACTTCCAAACTTCCAAAAAGTCTAAACTGCTCCAAATTGCAATATAATAAATAATAATAATAATGGTCCCCTTTCACAGGCCATGAAGGCACATTGGGGTATAGCAGGGTAGGCTATTATTCTTGAGCCGTTCGGTACTCAAGGGTGGTAAAGTGGCTAGCTTTACGCACCGACCGCCTATTATTACCCCAGGAAATGATTTCCCAGGTGCTCATTTTCACAGGCTGAGTCGACCTGGAAGCCTTAAATATTTTTAAAATTCCAATGTATTATTCCTGGGATTCGAACTCAGGACCTTAAGATTGGTAGTCAAGTGCCATACCCACTGAGCTACCATGGCTCCTCCAAATTGCAATAAGAAGCAAAATTTGACTGCAAAAACTCAAACACGCAAATTAAACACCGCAATTTTGACGAATAATTCTTGACGATTTTAAACAGCTTCCGTAACAATCTTTCTTTACAGTAAGGACAAGGAAGATGTTTTGAAGAAATCTAGGGTTAAGAAAATGGAAGGCTGGACTTTAATTCATCGTACCACTTTTTTGGTGGCTGATTTTGACATCAATCTATGGTTCTCGGTCTGCTGAGTCCAACGGTACCAGATTTGGGTGGGAAAATGCCTAGGCAAAAAGGTACGTAGAGTCCGGAATTAACATGGAACTATATAGGAAACACATGTAAGTATGGAGAAAACACATGAAAGTCTATGAAAAACACATGGACAATGTTAAAACCTAACCTAACCTTTTATGGACCGTTTTTTGAAGGTTATGAGTGTCCGGGACCTTAATATCGCCGCTGCTCACCAGTTTGCCGACAAGCTGATTGAATATCAATGGCACTGGGAAGCGAAGAAGTCAAGTCAGTCTGTGTGGCGGATTTTACTCGAGGGGAGCTATAATTTCTTGAATGGTTTTTTGATCTTGTGAATGGCGAGAATATTGAGGCCTGCATAACGAACCATCTCCCGCCACAAGTAACCAAACTTGTAGGATGGTAATGTATTATACCATAGTTAATTAATTTTTATTGTATAATTGGTATTGTATAACGCGACTTTTCTATTTACTTTCGAAATGTTTTATGATTTCAACGTATAAATAAATGTTATAGGGTTGCCGCTACGATGAGAAAATAACTGTAACACATTTAATGAATTAATTAAACAAATTTAAAAGTATAATAAAAAACGCAACGTAGCGTTAAAGATCTATAATTTAGTAATGCGAAACTAAAATATTATTGATCTACTTCTAATAACAATAAAGCAACCAGAAAGATTTCAACTGCTGACTAGAAAGCAACGTTAGAGCCTCCGATAACGTCCTTTAGGATGAAAGGATGGTAAAGCCACGAACAATTATAATCACCCAAAGAAAGGTTAGGTTAGGTTATGTTAGGCTGGGTTGGGTTCCGGTAAACTAAAGTCGTACCAAATGGAAAGATTTCCAAAGAAACATCTTATGTGATAGGCAATTTACACCTGTGTGTTTTTTCAAGACCGGCGTCATAAATCAAGAAATTTACTTAGAAGAAAATTCGCAGAAACGCCTGTTGCCTTTCATTAATATTCATTAGCTTTCTATTGTATTTTGGTCTGATTTCGATTCATGCCATTATGCGAAATCTGTTGTGGAATGGCACGAAGTCAATAGAATTCAGATGGCCTTAAAAATATTTAATCCCTCCAACTGACCAGAATAACCTTCGATGGAGACTTGTAATTGTAATTGTGAAGCAGAAGTAAAAAGGAGTAATGGTTAAGCAAGATATTATCCAATTCAAGAAAAAGTGAAGCTCTTAAATATTGTAATTTGAATTTTAGAAAACAAAGCTTCTCGTTACGGAGAAAAACTTAAATATAATTAATTGCAGTGTAACATAAGGATCATAGTCGCTATGTCGTGCTGAACAAGTGTCGTGTCCTCTCTGCGGACACTTACAAGCCGCTACTGATAACAAACCCATCCACTAACTGGTGTTCAGATATTGTTCCTTCAATTATGACAGTAACGATTTTAAGAAAAAAGATTATTATCTGGGCAATAACTTACTGCGCTATAGGTTGCTATTCGCTATTATATGCTACCATATAAAGTCAAATTCCTTTTTTGATACTATTTACAGATACCCTACCTCAACTATCAGGACCACCTCTCTTCAAACATATATAAGAATCAATTATAACACCCATAGACCGAAATCATAAATCAGGTAGTTCAGATTTTGGAGACCAAATGGAGACCAAGCTTCCTTATAGCTCTTGATCCATACTTAAACCATGTTTAAATAAAAGTTGAACTGCAAATCTTTACGTTACCTATAATTATTGCAATCAGAAATTAGAGAAGGGTGAAGTAAGATTGCTAGTAGCCAGGCTGGACATGAAATAAATTTATATAAATTAGTAATAAATAGTGTAGTGGTAGTTTCTTTATTAATTAGTTATTTTTTTGTTTGCAGTGTTTGTGAATAAATAGATAAGTTAGGACCTATACATTGATTCCTTTAGTTAACCTTCATCATGCAGACTATGGAATATATTTTTCCACGCGCTTTTGACAAAATGCAAATAACTAAATAAAAATTTCCGTGTTTAATTTAGAAGACTTGTGTGTAGTAAATCTCACCCAAAAAGTACTGTTTTGACTTTGACGCTGTTTAAATAGACGCAAAATATTCTAGACCGTAAAAACAGTGCTAAATGGGAATCATTATTTAGCATAGATTATTCTTTTGCAGTTCTTCTGTGACAAGTGACGCATACCTGGGTTTTTGAAATCGTTTAAACTTAATGTAAAAAAAAACTGAGAAATACGCTCACCTTTATATTAGGATATTAATAGTTTCAACCTTTTTGTGTACACATATATGTATAACGTATATATAAAAGATTCTTTACAAAATCCCAGTAAATTACCACCCACAAACATAAAATCCCAAAAAAAAACGTAAAGGTGTTATAATACAGATGCATGTTTAATGAAGTCATCGTTAGAAATATCCCACAACTTGATACAGTAAGTAGTTCTGTTAAAAACTTTTATTATAATAACAAAATGCAACAAATTGCATTTTTCTTTGAATTTTGTATAGTTAGTTTGCAAATGAATACTAAATTATAAAATAAACAAATCACATTGGAACTGAGGTACGAAAAAGTATCAAAAATGAAAGCAAAACCAAACATGTCGTTTTTTTTATTATCAAACAGAAATAATTTGATAATAATACTGTACAATTATTTGATGGTATCATTAATATATTTTCCCCTATTTCCCTTACTCCCCTATCCAACTAGTAGGGTTTACGTCACTGTTTGTTAATGAATTTTTGTAGTTTGAATGAATATTACCTCTTTTTCATCTTAACAAATGAGTCGTAGGGTACAACAAGTTTCGGAGAACGAGAGGGCCAGGGTAAATCTTTGAGGTATTGGTTGTACATATTTGGTTTGTATGTATGTTTGTATTTGGAGAACTGTAACTGTAAACTCTAACTTTTGTAAACTATTCTAGAAAAGTATGAGCTCGAAATTGACCTCACTCACCCCGATATCGAAAAACATTCAAAATAAAAGAAGGGTCGTTGGACTAAAAAGAAGTGCTGGAATCGACGATTGAAAATCAAACGTTGAATACAAATCTAGGAAGAATTGCTAGGCATTGAATTCAAATTTGATTGGTAATGGCTAAGATCAATGACGTAACTACAGACGAGCTGAAGTGGACAACGCGCAGGGCCGAAATCATAGAATGGTGGGGGGCACGATATCTGAAGGCACTTTCATAAATTACTTAAATATTCTGATAGCTGTTACTAATCTAAATCTAAAATCTATCATATACAAAAGCCTGTAGAGGGCCCATGAGACTCAATTGCACAAGGACTCAGAAAACCATCGCTACTGGGCCTGGCATGTAGACAATAAAAGTCAAATTTATTTTTGTCGGTTTAGGATAACGTGCTAAAGACGATCATAATAATAATAATAAAAGTTTTATTATCCAAATTATAAACGGCTTTAATAAGCCTTTTACATATAATTGGCAATCATAACCATTTAAAGTTTATAGGAGGATAAGAAATAGAAAGCTGAGGACAGATTTGTATCTGAAATTGGCCAATATCGTTAAATACCAGTGGCGGCTCCTCATAAAGAGCCAAGGGGCCATGGCCCTACCATTACAAATTATGGCAACAATATCACAAATTAATCATTGACAAGTCTTAGTTTTTCAAAAACAAAACGAACAAAGTAGAACATAGAACATACATTTAGTAGAATGTTCCTCATTTATTGCTAAAACTACAGTGAAAATTTCAATCCGATTGACTAAGTCGTTTAAAAGTTATTGCAATTTAAAGTAACTGTAATTTTACATGTGATCTTATGGAGATTCGCTCACATAATAGAATAAAATCACTTCAATTACAGGAAAAAAAGCTACCAAGCGTCCCAAATTTTCCAATTACGTAACTTGAACTCCATAGAACCGATTTTGCATAGTTTTATAAACATTCACTAAACGGTTGTTAAGAAAAGAAATATAAACAAACCGAAAATCTGGTTTTTATTTTTCCATATTATTTGTATATTTGTTATTTTCTATTTCAGTCAAAATTATTAGTAAAAATTCCTCTTTTTTTAAATAATATATTCTTTTTTAGCATTGTAACTATTAATTTACTACGTAAAACGAAGATATTCATGAATTTCTAATTTCCCGTACTGTTACCTCCGAGTGCCGGGCCAGTTCTATCTGGCCCGGCACAATGCAGACGGTGCGCTGGTCTTTACGGGTGTCTGGAAGCAAGCGGAAACGATCAGAAATACGCGCGATTACCAACACGTTCGGGCCAAGCATGTGAAGGCACGGCGTTCATATTTCTTGCCAGTGTTATTACTGTTGTTAGTTTTGCGGGGTGCATGCGTTTACGTTTCGTTGACAGTTGTAGTTTTTAAACTTTCATGTACTGTTTTTACTGTATCGAGTTATTGTGTTCTTGAGTGTATTTTTTTGTGTTACCAGAAATGAACAGCATCAGACCAGATGGAATTTTTATTCTCGAGGAAGTTAACACTGTTTATGAATACAGAAAAGAACTGATAGATGTCATGGAAACATTAGAAAACAGTGAACATATTAAGTTTGATTCCACAATTGAACAAGCTGGTGCCTACAAACTTCGACTGCAGAACAAAGACTTTATTTTTTGGTTAACAGTTTTTCATAAAATAATGCCACATGTGGAAATAATTTTTAAACAATTGCAGAAAAAAAAATACCGATTCAGTTAAAGTTAAACAAGATTTACAACATTTTGAAAATGAAATTCAAAAAATACGAGATCAAATGGACCAGATCATTGAAAATATTGATTTAGAGTTTTCATTCAATGAAACACTTCCCCGAAAGAAATCCGCACTCTTGTACCGTTTTCGTTAGAGAAAAAAAGAGAAGCAATTGAAATATGCGATGTTATTATACAACAAATAAGAACTAGATTTAGTTTTACTGGGCATCTGTTAGCAACAAATTTATTTTTATTAGAAAAGTTTGGAGATTACGGCAAAAAATTTCCCGAAAAACATTTTTTCAAGTAGTCGGTGGTTATTTTTTTGGAAAACATAGGTTAAAAACTGAACTTCAGATTATTTACGAAAAAGAAGAACTGCAGTGTGTTTCAGGGACTCTTTCTCTTTTATCATTCATTTCGCAAGAAGAAATGAGTGATACTTTTCAAGAAACGCGTAAACTTTTGGAAGTATTAATAACAACGCCAATGTCAACGGCCGAAGCAGAAAGATGTTTCTCGATGTTAAAGCGAATCAAGACATTTCTACGAAATTCGATGAAAGAAGAGCGATTAAGTGCATTAGGAATGCTATCGGAAGAAAAAGCTTTCATAAATAATATTGAAAATTTCAATCAACAAATTATTGGCCGATTTGCAAATCGAAAATAACGGAGAATGGACTTTAATTATAGTGCCACGTAACTTTTTATTTAAAACTTTAGGTATTTGGCATACGTAACAGTTTTAGTTTATAAGTTTTTAATACTTTAACATTCATGTTTTTGTGTGCGTGCTATTTAAAACTGAATTTGTGCAATTCCGACGAAAATACAAAACTACCTGCCACCTAACTTCAGACTTTGGTGAGTTTAATGAAATTTTTACTTTTAATTGAAAAGGGGTGGGGAATATTAGGACGTTGGGCCGAGGTTGGCCCTACCACTCAACATTGGCACGAGCCGCCACTGTTAAATACGCCATCCATATACGTATACTATCACGAGTTTGTTCGGTATATGTATCCTACTTTGAAAATTGACCAACAAAGGCGCAACTACGCGGTATAGATTTAAGTGGTCCTTATAGCTGGTGCCACTGCGCGGTGCAGAGTTTAAGTTAATTTTAGCGAAGAAAAAACTTGACATAAAATCAGCTTTCTTTTGCTATGAAAACAGCGGACTTAATTTCAAGGTTCTTACCCACAATTAGGCATTGGTTTTGAACCTTTTAAATGTATAATAAAAATATATAAGATGTAAGATTTTTGGGTATTGAGACGAGCCAAAGATTGATCTGCACTCTCCCGGCAAGTTATTATGCGATAGCTCTATTTGAATATACAGTGTGGGATTAAAGTATGGAATATTAAAAAAAGTGAACTCAACCGTTTTTTTTTAAAACGCCGAAACACGTCGATTTTGCTTTTTAAAAATACACATTAATATGTGCGATTCACCTCCAGACTCATTTGTTTCTAAGTTATGGCGTCATCACAAAAAAATTTAAATGACAATATAGATTTTTAATAGTGGAATCCGATAGTGATTTTTCTTCCCTTTGTGATCATGCAAATAAATCATAGGGTTGCATAACAAAAATTCTGAGAAAAATCGATCTGAACAGTTAATGTTACTGATATTATGGTATCAATATATCAGATCGATTTTTCTCAAAATTTTTCTTATGCAACCTTATGATTTATTTGCATGATCATAAAAGGAAGAGAAATCACTATCGAATTCCACTATTAAAAATCTATATTGTCATTTAAACATTTTTGTGATGACGTCATAACTTAGAAACAAATGAAAGTCGGGAGGCGAATTGCACATATTCATGTGTATTTTTAAAAAACAAAATCGACGTGTTTCAGCGTTTTTAAAAAACCGCTTGAGTTCGCTTTTTTTTAATATTCCATACTTTAATCCCACCCTGTATATAATAACCAGTACAACAAACATATTATTGAGAAGAATCTCTGAATAAAAAATCCCATTTTACTGATATTTCAAAAATTATAAAATAAAAATATTCTACTTAAAATTATCATAAATATTAACACGAATATTAAATTTAATCTATCAAAATTACAATCACCATCAAAATACAACACAGAAAAAACAACCGTTAAAAACTAGGTCACCATCTACCGGATATCGAAGACATTTTGATGTTGTACAACGCGATCTATATTTATTGGTGCGTCCCAATAAGGTTCCAAAAATATATTACTAGAGATGCAGGATTTCAAACACAATTGGCTCTAGACAATAATGTTTCATCTTTACCTAGTGCATATGCATGAATGCGTGCATCTCGAGTCAATCCACTATATATTCGTTCGTAGAATTAACATTGATAGCGACAAGTGTTTTTAGAAAGTGCCTTAGAAATTAGAAAGGGGAGGCCAAATGCGTACGACAAATATAGATGGCACCACATCCACTTGTCGCTATCAATGTTAATTCTATGAACGGATATATAGTGGATTGACACGAGATGGTGTAATTTCCGCTTTGGCCTTGGCCATTGATAGTTTTAGTTATTAATTTGTTTTGTGTTTTTGTTTTAATTGCATTAACTTTGCTAAACATATTTTCACATGCAGCATTAAGGTGAGCTACAGATAACAAATTTAAAACAAAACGAGATAAATTAATGAACACTAGATTATTAAACTCATTTTTAAATTTCAATAGTTTGGCCCAAAAAATATCAATTTCATCACTTTTAGTAATTTGTTCAGGATTAAATTTATAATTGGGCACGAGCCTCAACCCATCATCAATTAGCTGAGCTGTGGTGGCATCAAAAAATTGTAGCATATAATGTAAAATGTCTCCTAAGGTTGGTTATTGTTCTCAAATTTGCTGTGAAATTGCATTTCCGGCAATTGGCAACAGGCAATCATGAAAGTCGTATTTTAAGTGTTTTAAAATAAAATTCTTTAGTACAATTATATTTCTAAAGGTTGTTAAATTACCGTACAATTGCGTACGGTAATGCCGTCAGGCTCGTATACCGTATTTCAATTTAAAATACCGTACCTGTACGGTAATTACCGTACGATTAGCAGCACTGATCTCTAGTAATATATTTTTGGTACCTTATACCCAAGAATTTTACATCTTATGTATTTTTGTTATAATTAACTTTTTAGTTTAAAGGTGTTTTCTTATCTTAAAAAAAAAACTCTTGAATTTAATAGTTTAAAGGTGTTTTTTGAACGCAATTTAAGTAGTTAAACTAGTTAAAAGTAGTTTAGCGCATTTCTGACAAGGAAAATTTAAAAACAGTTTATTTAATAAGTAGAAGCAGATCAATAAATGTAAGTCAGCGTGAACGAACTGGGTTTGTATCCTAACTTTATTTGCTTTGTTTCAGTGAACAGTGCACGGACCCAGGTTTTTTAAAAAGAAAAGTTTTTGACCTTTTACCTTACTAAGTATTGTTTTGAAGAAGTGGTTGAGAAATCCCACTTTAGTTTTAGCAATAGTTAGTAGGGGATGTTTTCCATAACACCTGAAAGCGTTAATTGCGGGATCACCGTACGCCAGCGCAGGCTCCCGCAAAAGATAAACGCAGAACCGTTCACGACAGCCATCTGTTTAAACTGAATTTCTTCTCCGATTAAATAAGCTGACGAGGGCCTAAATTACCAACTCCATTTTAAAGCTTTTAGCAAGTTTAGGATAGACTAGCTAATAAGGCCTGTTCTTCGAACCTTGATCAAGTAAATTCACCAATTCAGGAACAAGACCAAGAAAATTCACAAAGCCAGAAACAAGGAAATTCACCAAGTCAGGAACAGGAACCCTCACGCCAGCCCACGCAGTGATCTCACAACTCCAGTACCAGTTAAACAGAAGACTGATGAGAATGCTAGATGCGGTTGCAACCTTGCACTCCACGTTTACAAATACATTGCAGCCGCGTCTAGTATTTCCGTTTAATCAACAGAATCCAAGAATGTTTTACGTGGAGCTCTGTCGTTAAACTTAATTCCCACGTTCTTTCCAGAAGGAAGTAATTGAGATACGCTCAATCAGCGCGCATATGCTTGGCACATGCTCCCAGTTGCTCACTAGTTGGAGCGAGGTTGCCTATCCACCCTCTACTAGCTAACCAGATTAACTTAATACATGCTCACCCCCGGCACCTCCCGTCCTCTTTCATACGGGACTAAGTGCCTCATCCAGCATCAGGACTATTCCCCAACCTAGGTTCGGCACATCGGAACCCTCCAGCCCTCTTTCATGACTTCAAAGTTCCTTCACTAAGCCTTAGTTAGGGCCACTGCCCGATCGAATCCAACCTCAGATGTGGCGGGACTTGGTTTTTTAGCGGTTTTGCCACCCCGCTCTCCCAGTTATAGGCCTGGTGTGCTCCTGACAGAGCTTCGTTTCGAGGATATTTTATAGGGCCCATCAAAGTAGCATCCCGGTGTGTACCCGTGAAGGTAAAGTTGTCTTGAACGTGAGAGGCTATGCATCTTCGCATCAACGTCCCTTAAGTGTAGTTCTCTAGACGATTTCACAGAATCCGACGACTGGAACTGCACAGCCAAAGCTGGACCCTCATACTGTCGTCTACGACACGCTACCTGGCGGCATGCAGTTTCTCATAGGTCAGAGAGCGAACTCCCTGACGGAGATAAACTTCACTTGATTCTCCTCCATTCGTCTAGGTCAAACAGCCGGATACTTAGCTTCATAAAAGATCCTGACCTCAGGTGAGAATCAAACCACCCACACCGGACCTTCTTGTTAGCAGAGCTTCCTCCTCAACGTTTTAGAGTCATCGTCGAGAAACACTTATTTAGGTGTAACTCTACCACACATTTCCTTCTGATTGCGTCATCCGTTACCCAGACAAGCCTGGGATTGGGTAGACAACGATCAGTTCTAAGGGTGAACGCCGTGTGGTCTGCCCACAAACTAGTCTCGGATCCTAGTGCTCCCCGACACCTCTAACGACTGCCACCCTCTGTCTTCTGGGCTAGTCTCGGATACTGTGGGAGTCCGACACCTCAAGCGACTAAGCGACTACTGGTCCGGTCACCCTGAACGTTTAATCAACATTGCAGTTGTGGGATTAGTCTTCTGTTTAACTGGTACCGGAGTTGTGAGATCAGTATGCAAAAGACTATATAGTATGACTGAGATAACTTACTATACTTTCCGGTTGTGTTTCTTTTGTTTGATTGCCCATACTCGACTGAGCGGAAAATTTTATTTTCGAATCAAAATTCAGAAACTAAATATTGCAACAACATGAAGCTTTATTTATCGCCTAGCGTTACTTTATACTAGAAGCATGGAAAAATCTTGGTTTGTTTTTCCACTTGGCGGAAAACGAGTACTATACATTTCTATTTATCTGATAAATATTGTAAATACGATAGTGCTAGCTTCTTTGTTCCCATAATTAGTAGTTTGTAACATTTTGCAGCGTCATTATTCATGCGACAACCTTTTCGGTGTATTACAAACAAATTTGGATCATTACTATCGATAGCTCGATTGACTTAATTTGAGTGAATTATCATCTATCAGAAAGTAAGGACAGCCTTTGGCGACGTCGATAATTGCCTTTAATAATAATTAATTAATAATTAGTTTTAACTATACTATCACTACCTTTAACTGATGATCAATGATTCTCCTATTATCGTCGTGGTAATGGTTATTAATGTCATTACTGTCTCTCCAAGTAACCTTACTATCACTCTCTCTCTCTCTCTCTCTCTCTCTCTCTCTCTCTCTCTCTCTCTCTCTCTTTGCCACTTTTGTAAGTAACTGTATCATTCACATGAAATTATCGAGCAAAATTACTCGTATTTAGCATGACGAATGTCATTAATTAATTAACATAATTAACGCTATTAAATAATTAACGAATAATGTTATAGTTGTTATTTTTAAGATATAATGCATGCACGAAGAAATTTTATTTATTAGTTTTAGGGACTGGATAGAGAGCTAACTGAAAATTTACAAAAGATAACTAGAATTAGTTTGCTTTACATGACATTTTTATTTTATATTTTAATGATTTTTAAAATGAATTTTGAGTGACACGTGCACCATGGAGTCCTTTTCTACTGTTATGTGTCCACTCCAGAAAAATGGCAAGTCTGACCTATACTTCAACCAAACAAGCAAGAAATGAGTCATCTTCGTAATCACACCGAAATAAAGAAATACGACCCGATGTGAGATAAGGTAAGAGTGCAAATTTCACGTTGCTAAGAATTCAGTGACGTACGCTAGAACCAACACATTGTCATTGCTTCATTCACATTTATTTTTAATTAAAAAGGGATTTGTTCCGCTGATGAATCTTTCTAGCTTATTTATTGTTTATTTTATCATTTAGATTACAGCATGACCTTCGTGTAATTCTAGATGCATTTTACATTTCCGCCCACGTGTTTGTGATGACTCATTTCTTGCTTGTTTGGTAGAAGTATACAACTTGTATCATATACTTATATACATATAGGCTTCACATTCCTTGGTGGAATATAGCCGCTTCATGTGAAGCTTTAAATCCTACTTTCCCCAGTCTTCATATTCTTTATTTATAAATTGGGATGCGTTTTTGTTGCATTCACAATTTTCCTCCATTCGGTTCTGTCCATTACTTTTCCCCTCCAGTTCAAAAGTATCATATTGTAACGTTCTTTCTAAATAATAATACAAGTGCTGTTTAAATCGTCTATTCACAAACAAATATTTATTTCTATACACTAATGAATACACTATAAATTAACGCTATGATTATAAAACATTAAAAACTATTATTTACAGACTACGAATTTCTAATACAACATTTATATTCACTATTTATTTTGTAATACACAGTTAATGACTTGCTGTTAACTGCCTCTCTTTTATCCGCCATCCGCTTTTATATCTTCATATAAACGCACCAGAAAACGCTGGAACCTTCTATGTATTCTTAGAAAATGCTAGAATAAACCACGTCTAATTTACATGCTTGTGCGATACGTCATTTTCTCGAAGGCGGCAGAACACACCACCTGTCGCTCGAAAAGAGGTTCGTTCCTTTTCTCTCCCGTTACACTGCCCCCCTCTTCAAGTCTGTTCTGTCCCAGAACAGGTTTTATGCTCTGATTCTTGTAGAACGGGTCATGACGATATCGACAGTCTTCACCTCGACTACACGTTCCATTACGGTAGAAATAACAGTCTACACTCTTCGTTGGCCTTAATGCGGGCTGTGGGTCAAAACTGCAGACGAAGATCTTGACGTCCGTACCTCTAAAGACAACTTCCAGCATGTTTCTAACGATTCTCCAATCCAGCTGGTCCCGCCCACAGCCGAGTTTGGGAACTGCCAATTTGTTAATTCCCCTGGTAAGCAACTCGATTCTCAAATTCCATAGTGCCCTCCACAAGTCGGCGTAACTCGGTTTCTGGTAGTAAAACTGCTTGGTTACCAAGTAGTAAATGGATCGGTCATGATCAGGCAAGCGTAAGGATTTACCAACAGAGGGATTTTGTTCTCGAAGTTCATTCAGCCGTCCAAATTTATTTCTAAACACTACTGCGATCCCCCTGGACATACGGAGATCCGCGGAGACACAGTGGGCAATGGAATAATCACCAGGGACCCGGAAGAGATCTTGTTGCATCTCAGTCGTGACTCCGAATCGCGCTTTTCTAGTTCCAGAGAACGCAGCCATAAATTCTCTAAAGGTTGGCTGATCATCTTCAGGCCTTACGATTTTGATAGCCACCTCGGCCTCATCTTTCCGATCCGGGACTGCGTCATTATTTCCCTCATAGTGCGCCAGACGATTGGAGTGTACCACCTTTGGTTTCCCCCTTGGCAATTTCTGGATGCGATAAATCAAGTCATTTATTCGTTTCTTCACCTGGTATGGACCCTCCCAATTTCGCTGTAACTTTGGAGAATAGCCACGACGCCTTTGCGGGTTGTATAACCAGACAAGCTCTCCAGGTTGAAACCCTCCTTCTTGGGCTCTCACATCGTACGTAGCCTTCATCCGGTCACTCGCGATTCGACTATTAGTTCGGGTTCGGTCGTGAATATCCTCCAACTTCTTCTTTAAGTTGATGACATAATCATTTCCAGCTACCTCCTGCTCTATAGGTGGAGACCCAAATTCCAGATCACACGGTAACCGTAACTCGCGTCCAAACATTACAGACGCTGGTGACTGACCGGTTGTTTCGTGGACCGATGCACGATAAGCCATCAGGAACAGATGCAGGTATTGGTCCCAGTCTCGTTGATGATCGGAGACGACCTTGGCCAAATATTTGCCCATTGTCCGATTCATGCGTTCTACCATTCCATCGGACTGCGGATGTAACGGTGTGGTCCGAGTCTTGCGAATGCCCAACAATCGACAGACTTCTCCAAAGAGTACAGACTCGAAATTACGGCCTTGATCCGAATGCAGCTCCATGGGCACTCCGAAACGACTGAAGAACTCTTTGACTAGTATGTCAGCAACAGTCGCAGCTTCCTGGTTTGGTAGGGCATATGCTTCTGGCCATTTGGTAAAATAGTCCATTGCCACTAAGATGTATTTATTCCCATCGTCAGTTTCGGGAAATGGTCCGGCAATGTCTATAGCTATTCTCTCCAGAGGACTACCCACATTGTACTGCCTCATGGGTGCTCTTCGTTTCCCCAAGGGTCCGTTGCCAGTGGCACATAGTTCACATTTCCGGCACCACTCCTTCACGTCTTCTTTACAGTTGACCCAATAAAAACGCTCCCTAACTTTCTCCAAGGTCTTTTTCACACCGAAGTGTCCTCCGGAGGCACCGTCATGGAGATGTCGCAATACTGTAGCCACTCGGCTTCTTGGAACCACGAACTGAGACCTAATGGTGGTGCCATCTTCACTCTCCAGTACTCGCTTCAGGAGATCGTCTTCCACCTTCAAGGACTCCCATTGGGCCCAATATGCTTTGAGCGTTCTGTTGAAAGGGCTGACGGCCTCCCAGGCAGGCCTTTCTCCCACGCGCTTCCATTCCAGTACTATTTTTAGTTCGGGATCAGCCTCCTGCTGTCGTTGCAATTCTTCCGGCAACCAATTGTCGTTGACGATGGTAGTCCTTAATACTTGGCAAACCCTCTCTTCCAAACGAGAGCAATGACGGCAATCCGTTGGACAGGGTCTTCTTGAAAGAGCATCGGCATTTCGATGACTAGTGCCCGCTCGATGTTCGGTGTCAAAGTCGTATCCTTGTAATCGTTCGATCCACCTTGCGACCTGGCCTTCAGGATTACGGAATTGTAGAAGCCATTTCAACGCTGCATGGTCCGTCCTCAATAAAAACTTCCGTCCGTACAAGTATTTGTAAAAGTGCTCAACGGACTTCACGACGGCCAATAGTTCTTTTCTGGTCACACAATAATTCCTTTCGGCTTTAGACAAAACCTTACTAAAATAGCCGATGACCTTTTCTTGTCCATCCTGTATCTGAGAAAGTACACCCCCAATGGCCAGATTACTTGCATCTGTGTCAAGTATGAATTTCCCTTCTGTCCGTGGATAACTCAATATTGGTGCGGTTGTCAGGGCACGCTTCAGCTGTTGGAAAGCTGTTTCACACTCTCCGCTCCAAACATACTCGCGTCCATCTTCAGTTAGCCTTGTCAGAGGCTTCGCTATATTGGCAAACCCAGGAACGAAACGCCTATAGTAGGTACATAACCCAAGAAAACTACGAACTTGGTGTTTATCTTTCGGTGTTGGCCACTCTTGAACAGCACGAATCTTATCGGGGTCGGCTGCCACTCCATTTTGTGATACGACGTGCCCGAGATATTTCACTTCCTTTCTGAATATGTGGCACTTTTTCGGACTCAGTTTCAGATTGGCTCCACGTAGTCTTCGGAACACTTCCTCTAGATTTTTCAAATGTTCGTTGAATGATTTTCCGACTACAATCACATCATCTAGGTATACCAGGCAGGTCTTCCACGACAACCCTCTCAGGATGGTCTCCATTAGACGCTCAAAGGTGGCCGGAGCGTTACATAGACCGAAAGGCATAACTGTAAACTGCCATAGTCCAGAACCAATAGTGAACGCGGTCTTCTCCCGGTCTTCAGGTTCCATTTCAACTTGCCAATAACCACTCTTCAAGTCCAAAGTCGAAAACCATCGCGAACCAGACAGGGTATCTAACGTGTCGTCGATGCGTGGTAAGGGATAGCTGTCTTTCTTGGTCACGTCATTAAGCTGCCGATAGTCCACACAAAATCTCGTTGACCCGTCCTTCTTACTGACCAGGACCACCGGTGATGCCCATGGACTGCTGGATGGCTCGATGACCCCTTGTTCTTCCATATCAGTAATAATCTTTTCGGCTTCTGCTCGCCTTGCTAGAGGTAGACGCCTCGGCTGCTGACGGACAGGCATAGAGTTGCCTGTATTGATTTTATGTTTTACTATATTTGTCCGTCCCTTCTGGCTATCGTCAAGAGCGAAGATATCTTGGTATCGGTGAACCAAACCCTGTACCTCTTTCACTTCCGTTCTGTTGAGGTCTTCGCACGAACTAGTAACCATACCCACTAATTTTCCACCATGGTCTTTGGGCACTGGTTTTGGAACATCAGCCATACACCTGGCTACTCGGAATACTGGCACACACTGTCCCACAAGGGTACTCTTCTTCAATGTCACCGGATCCACATTAACGTTCATAATTCTCACCGGTACTCTCTTTCCAACCTTGATCAGCGCTTTTCCCACCAGTATGCCACTATGGATCTTCTTATCACAAACAGGCTCCATCATTCGCACACATCCTACCCGAAGATCTCCATCCAAACCCGCCTCGACAACCATCTCGCTTTGACCCGGCAATATCACATCTTCAGTCAGCAAAACCCTTACAACCGGATCTTCTCGTGGGTGCAACGGAAGTTCTTCGTTACCGACCTTCAAAACACCCTCTTTCAAATCCAACGTAAAACCAAATTTTCTCAGGAGGTCCATTCCCAAGATGAAGTCATCAGTGATATCGGCTACCAGCACCTCATGATCACATTCTTCACTTCCAATGCCAATCTTCATCTTCACCACTCCGCGTGTTGGTATTACTTCTCCCGTCGCTGTACGGAGTTGAGTAGTTGTCTGTAACAGCTTCATACTTGTTCGTAGAACGTTAGGGCGTATGATGGATTTTGTCGCCCCCGTATCAATGAGCAGTGGAACAATTCGATTCGCAATTTTCCCATCTATGAACAAACTGCTGGTACTATTCCCTGATGTTACGGCATGGACGATGATCTCTGGGGCATCTTTACTAACAATCAACGTTCGCCCTCTCTTGCCAACCCCTTTTAACTTTTCCGACGGTTGTACTTTTGTTATTTTGGGACAACGCCGTTCTACATGTCCTTGTTCGCCGCAGTTCCAGCAACGGGGCCCTCGAACTTCTTGATGATTCTTCTTACGGCTTTCTTCCTTCCGAAGAACTCTCAGTACTAACTCCTCTAGGTGATCTTTAGAACCTTCTTCTTCCTCCACAACGGCCCGAACACGCCCGTGACCTCGGGACGCTTGTTTTGCAGCTTCAAATTCTAAAGCGTGAGCAAGCGCATCATCAGTTGTTCTTGGTCGTGCTAGCCTCAATGATTGTTGTGTTTCCCCGTCTCTTAACCCATCAATGAAGGTCTGCACAGCGAGCTGTCCCAGAAATGAATCGGGTGCCGTAGGGTACGCCAATCGGACAAGCCGCGCAACATCGGCTTCAAACTCCTGCAGGCTTTCTCCATTCTTCTGGATACGATTCTTCACTTGCGCGTGATACACTTGTTGAAGATGCGCGTCTCCATATCTCATCTCCAATCTAGACACTAACAATTGATAATCAGTTTCCTGTCCTACTGGGATTGTTTGCAGGACGTTCAACGCGTCTCCACGCAAAGCCACAGTTAAAGAAACGGCCTTTTCCTTGCCTGTCCATCCGTTGGCCCCAGCGGCCGCCTCAAATTGTTTGTAGTAGGTGGACCAAGGTATCTTTCCATCGAACGTGGGTGGTTTTACTTTTATCCCTACGGCAGGAACCTTTTCTTCTTTAAATTGTTTCTTTACTTCATTAAACGGCCACTCAGAAGTTGAGGGAAACCGTAGTTGCCTCATTCTATCTTCCAACATTTCGATCATATCGTCTTTCTTAGTTGTTGGTGGTAATTGCATTTGGGCTATTTTCTCTTCTACCATCTTTATTACCCTATCTTGTTCCGCCAATCTACCTTCCAATAGTCCTAACGCACTGGCATTCTCCAAAAATTCGTCGAAAACTTTATCTTCCAACGCTTTGACATTTTCCAACAATTCTCCTTTCATCATTTTAACATTTTCTTCCAGTGCTTTAGTATTTTCAAGTAATTCTTGTTTTAAAATTCTAGAATTCTCTTCGGACTTTTCCAGTAGTTCTTCTTTTAGCATTCTAACATTTTCTTCGGACTTTCTAGAATTTTCTTCGGCTTTTCTAGAACTTTCTTCCATTTTACTTAACAACAAACTAGTATCAATTGCGGGTCCAGGTATTTCGAAGAGGAAACTTTCAGGATCTTCTTGCTGTTCTATAAGCCATTCTTTTAGCCGATTTATTAACACGTTTTTAAGGCCAGTTGTTTCCAAATCTCGTTCTTCCAGTTCATGTTTCAAGTCTATTACTTTCAGATCTTTCAACAATTTCATCGCCATCTTAATTGTTTGTTGAAATTATTTTTAACACTAAAAATTTAATCTCACAGCACTTTATTTAATTATTACGCGATTTTATTTATTTAAAAAAAAAAACCTCACACCTGTAACACCAATGTAACGTTCTTTTTCAAATAATAATACAAGTGCTGTTTAAATCGTCTATTCACAAACAAATATTTATTTCTATACACTAATGAATACACTATAAATTAACGCTATGATTATAAAACATTAAAAACTATTATTTACAGACTACGAATTTCTAATACAACATTTATATTCACTATTTATTTTGTAATACACAGTTAATGACTTGCTGTTAACTGCCTCTCTTTTATCCGCCATCCGCTTTTATATCTTCATATAAACGCACCAGAAAACGCTGGAACCTTCTATGTATTCTTAGAAAATGCTAGAATAAACCACGTCTAATTTACATGCTTGTGCGATACGTCATTTTCTCGAAGGCGGCAGAACACACCACCTGTCGCTCGAAAAGAGGTTCGTTCCTTTTCTCTCCCGTTACAATATACTTACTTTCTGCAATTTTAGTGTATTATATCAACACAGCTATATTTAATTTTACTAGCAATTTTATTTGTGATATTTTAGACACTTTGGACATTTTTGGGATAATTGATTATCACATTAATACGTAAATAGATATTGAGAATAATACCAGAAATGCAGTTCAACTTGTAAATCGTGAATGAAAGACGTCGTGTTTTGCTACTTAATACATGCACTCTCTAACTAATAATAATAATAATAATAATAATAATTTATTTAATAATTAATAAACGCATTCTCTTAATTTTTTTGAAAAGGCCTGTATTTAATATTATATCAATGTACCTAAATGCACATGCAAAAAGCTCTAATAATATTATCTTAAAATAAATCCATAATTGTACTACAGTATCATTATTTACTATATGAATTGATTTTATGGTTATTTAGGACAATAATAAATTAATAATAAGCTTTGTATTACATTAACTAACTATAGGTTTGAAGTATACAGCTCCTTTACGATTTACTCAGATATATTTAACGACTTTTCCATGAGAATAATCGCATATAAATATTTGTACAAATATTTAAAATAATAAGTAATTGATATTGCTGAGATTTGTCTTCTTGTAAGTAGATAAACAATCAATCACATAGAGACAATACAGCAGACAATAGGCGATAATATGTTATTTTCAAAATTTGCCTATAATGTGAAAGTAACTTCGGAGCGTAGGTATAATATCACAAGGAAATGCAAAGCATCAAGGTCCATGATTTTGCAAGGCCCTGTGAAAATTTCAATTATTTAATTTATTATCTGAAAAGACTTGAAAAATATAAGTAGCCAGAACCTATAGTATATTTATCTAGAACTGTCCCCAATCCCCATTTCTTATTATCGTAGATTATTATGAGAAAAGTATGTTTATCTAAACCTTACATTTACTACAGCTGCTCTTGGTATGGTAAAGAACCTAATTATTAGTAATATAGCTAAGTAACGTGGCCCTATAGGTGGTACTATAGGTGATCTTACAACACTACAAATGATTCGAAGTTCTCCAATGATTTTGATTATTGTTTTAGGAGTTCCGGTAACATTACTGTGTTGGCCAGCTGAAGTCAGAATGCAAGACGATTACTTAAATGTGTTATTTTTCCAAAACTACACACGCTAGAACGATGAACTTATTCAATTGTATCCCATTTACTTACCTACTTTTGCGCTGTAGAGGAATAATTTTCACAGATTCAAAGCAGTACAAAATTACTTTCATTGCAGCTGAGAGTTTAGCTGAGCGGTATATTTCTAACAATAGGCTGTAGCCTTTTGTCAGCTTTTAACTATGCGTATGCGGACAAAAAAACTGCAGTCGTAATAATATAAGATTTGCCTAAGTTTCCTTAATATTACTTTAATTTTAATACATTATATTTTTATGCAACTTAAAGAGACCCGTAAGCTATTATATTTTATCAATAATGGGGTTCGTTAAAATAATGACTCCTACATTCCTGCAACAAACATAAAAAAGAAACTCCAGTAAAAAATAGACAAAAAAGGATTTATTCAGTGGTGTAAAATACAAACAAATCACGATTAAATTCAGCGTCTGTAAGCCAGTAGATGTGGATGTTAAATAAATAATTTAATTTAGTAAATTAATCACGTAAATAACATTCAAACAGATAATAATGAGTCGTTAAATCATAAGGTTATGTAGATCTAGGGACAATTATAGTAATATGCAAAAAATATAAAACAATTTTTTAGTTGAAAATGACAGAAATTTATTAATTAAGAACACAAACAAAAATCTAAAATAAACTTTGGATACCATAAACTTTGAAATATTCATCCCGAAATAATATAATGTTTTTTATCTTAGGAGTAATATTTCTGGCATCAACAGAATCCTTAATCGGTAAAATTAAATAAACTAAATTTAAATGCTTAATTTATAATTTACGATTTGCGATTTGCGATTTGCGATTTGCGATTTGCGATTTGCGATTTACGATTTACGATTTACGATTTACGATTTACCATTTACAATTTACAATTTACAATTTACAATTTACAATTTACAATTTATAATTTAATATAAAATAATCAAGTATCTGGCGCCAACAGCTTGTCAACTGTATCGTTATACATCAGCAATTCTCTGCTTCCATATGGTTGTACAATAAAATGAAGGAAGAAGGTCAAATACTTTCTTTAATTATATCCAAACAAATGGTTTTACTAGATCGACATTAAAATTCAACTGCTTGTTTAAATTGTAGTAAATCCATAAATTTAAATGATTGTATTTCAAATGCCATTCTAACATCTCAACGTAACGAAGATAGATGATTCAATTATCAATAAAAAGAATTTCTTTTTTTAAAATGCCACATAAAAAAATTTAATGCACTTGTTGTTATTGTAATTATATGATGTTATTATTAAAAACACTTGTATTCACTGAACTTTGATGAATAATAAACACTTCGACGTTTTAACAAAAAATTATAACCTAAAAATTATCATGTTTGTTTACATTTTTAAACTCACAACATAACCTTAAAATTTAATTTTTTGCTCTCAACAGGTGTGCACTGTTCGAAGTTGTAAAATGAAAGAGAGTTTGTTACAAAAATGGTTGCTCTTTTATACTATTTTTGTAAACAATTGAAAACTACAGTAAATTTTGGTAAAAACAATTGAACTTTGACAAATGATTTATGACATAACCAAATTATTGTTTATAAATTTCTACTATTCTTTATACTAATTAGATAAAATGGTAGCTTAAAAGATTTCCTATCCATTCTCTATCCAAGATAAGGCCACTATTGAATATCGATGGCATCTCATTTTTACACAACTATAACATAACTAAAATTGACTTAATTATTTAAAATTACATTTTTACACCTTCCTATCCTGACAAAATTAAACCTTATATACTAACAAACATTATTTACATACTTTCAGATTTCAACAAAATGAAAATTCAAGCTAAATCCATTATTTCTCGCTCATACTTGTATTATGTGGTATCATCTGCAAAAAACAGCACCAATATTTAAGACAGTTTCAATTCTGTGCTAAAGAAACTACATTATAGTCCTGCATCAAAACATTTGCACGATAACTGTAAAATTTGTTCATAGAAGAAAAATTAAAATATGATATTAATCGTTAACTTGAAACATAATTCTTTATTATAAATAAACTCAGTTAAGGCAGTAAATACTTTTATATATCCCCATTACAGCACACCTTGTCTGTTTTAGGTTAAATATTGCCTTAAATATGATTTCAACTTAATTTAAATGCTTTATCAGGTCATCGTCTCCTATCGTTAGCTGAACTAAAGAAAATTACCTAAATTCTAAGGAAAATCAGCTTTACAAATATCTTTTTACTGCCTAGTGTGTGCCAGGGTACATTAACTAGAATAAATCCTTTTACAACTTTTTAAAATAATAATTTTTAAAGTGAGGTTAGGCAATCAATCTAACGTCTCGTTTTAAAATTCCTATCAGTAAGTGCATTCTTTATATTGTATAACATGACAGTATGTATGTATGTAGCTGGAGAGCAATTCAAACACTGTTTATCATTTCTGTTACACTGCACCAACAAATTTTGATTTTAAATTGTCAATTATATTTAATTTCAAATTAAAGTGATTTATTTGTTTCTAATATCATGATGTACAATCAAAAACATAAACATTTAATCACATTTGTTGCACGATAAATCTTAATTACTGGTCCAAGTTATGTGTGCCAGGGCTCGTATATGTCCGATATCAGTAAATGCTGTTAACGCGCTCACAAGCTGCGACATGACCATTAGCCATAAAAAGCCAAGTTGGAAACCGGTAGCACCTTGAAGCTTTCTCTAATGTTTTATTTATTAACACCAAAAGTGTGGTTTATTAGTGCTACCACTTCAAAACCATGGCCTGGCTAGAATAGTATTTGAGCAAGATGAGATCATGCGGGTTGGCAAATTTGTATAAGGCTGCAAGTGAAGCACCACTGAGTTCAAAATAATCATAATTGAAGTTAGTGTATGGGGGTTGACCATACTATTGCTCGTGTTTGATAGTTATTCTGTAGTATCGATTAGCTCACATTTAGTACCAAAGTGAAGTATTTTATGAGAAGATGGCGATAACGAGTATATTAAGTTAGTGTACAGGATGGTGCACGTAAGATGACCCTGTACCTTATCTTGGAAACTGTAAGGGCTACAAAAAAGTCGAATACTAAATTTGGTTGGTACAAAGCAAATTTTAATTTTATATTTTTTATAATACAGGGTGTTCCAGATGGGTTTGCAATATTTCAGGGGGTGAAAGGTGGCCATACAGTGACCCCAAAATTCATAAAATGAAAAAACCAATAGAAGTTTTTCCGAATCTTTTGCAAGACACGTGTCGACTACGAGTTGTTTTTAAGATTTTAATCATGAATTACTGATAAAGCAAACAATGATCTCACATCTGCAACACAAATTAATAACTGATCTACGCTACGCGTGTATTAATTTACAGAAACTACAGTATTGAACTCGATCAGCTGTTGCTAGGGATGCATCACTAAATACCTTGTTGACTTTATTATTATTATTATTCACTAAACTTACCGTTAGATACAAACCATCTTTATAACACTTAGTCAAGTTTACGACAACATAAGTATATTAACTACTATAGTCTGCTAAAAAATTTATCCGAGTTTGAATATCAAAAAAACAAATTGCTCAAATTAATTCAAACAAAAACACACAGACAATTTATTTTTGTACAAAATAGTAAATTTGTAAAATTATCTGATTTTAGATTCTTGAAGTTTTAAAAGTTTTAAATTCTTGAAAAAGTCCGGTTTTGCGACTTTTGATGTAAAGCATATCTTTAATAATTAATATTTCAATAACTACTAGACAGAATTAAATGCAATTTGATATGCAAGTTGCTAATAGTGTTGTTTGTATATGGGAATTTTTTTAATTTGACATATTCATTATTTCTCGAGTTAGTCTATGAAATACAGGGCAATGCGTTCTGGCGCCTTAATCAAATTCTTTTTTTACAAGAGATAGTATTTTTTAACAATACGTCACGAAATTTTGAGAATATTCACGAATTAATAAATAAATAAATAAAGAATGTCTCTAATACAAAGTAAAGTCATTTATTGTATCGAATTTTACAGCTGGGTTATGTTTATAGAAAAAGCGCGTACTATTTTGTTTACTGCGGAACAGCGCTGATTACAATTTTTGTAGAATTAATTCGGACGATGTTTATTATCGTTTGGTTAAGTATGGATGACCGTTATTAAGTTTTAAAACGTCTTAAAAGTATGTAGCCATGATTTTTATGTACTTGTATCTACTTTTCAGTGGTGTGCTTTTAATTTTCTCTAAGGGGGTTGTCATTTCAAAGGAGTATTTCAGTAACTTGTTAGTGAAATGCTAATCTACACGTTTCCCTATTGCCTTTTCACGGAACGGATACATTGTCCAAAACGCCCTGTATCTTTTAGCTCAAACTGGTCGTTGATCAGCATTCTAAGGATAAATTCAAAGGTATAACCATTTTGCGAGCACTTCTTACACACCATTGCGCTACAATCTGTCATGTTGATTTTCGAGTAATGTAGAACTGCCTAAAAAGTTTATTCATAAATAAAAAAGGTAAGTGTCCTTTGGTTAACTTATTCAGCCAAACTCTTACCATCTATATCTTCCATGTGCAGGAACACTACATCAAGTTAGAGTCACTACATATAATCAGCCAGATCGCGCTGCTGTCAGCGCCATCATTTTTGATGGCATTCGTTTGTTCTTTTTATATAATTAACTAGCAAATACCCGGCGCGCTCTGCTGCGCTTTATTGAAATTACATGTTTTTACTTTCCGCTCGCGGCAGCAGCTAGCTTGCTGTGCGAGATCTATATATATTTTCTTGTCACATCAATCTCAGTACCCATTTTTAACTTCCATATATGGGTTTTTCGCTGTTATTTCGGACCAGGATGGTCGATCAGAGTCCAGTCTTATTTTCTATTCTGGGCCAAGACCGTTCCAATGATACCAATTTCATCCAAATCGGTCCAGTGGTTGCGGAGAAAATCGCATACATACATACAGACAGACAATCTTTCCCTTTTATATACAGCATGTCTCAAAAATAACGGACAATACGTGAATACGAGATAGTTGATGATGTGTAGAGAAAGTTTTTCCCATAACTTTTTTTTCTAAAATATTTACTTTCAGAGTTATTTAAGGTTCACGTTCTGCTCCACAATCTCCTGATGTCGCATAATGCTGAGGACTGTAGTTTGTTGAACTTTACAGCATTTGTCAATACAGCACAATTTTGTCAATGCCGCAAAATACCCAAATGAGTTGATCTTGAAAACACTCGTAAATAAGACACGTTCCGTTTTGCCATGTTATGGTTTGTTTATTTTAAAATAAATTCAAGGTCTAATAACAGCTTAAAACATCTTACTTTAAAGAGAGCATCTGATATCATATTTCAATAAGTTAAATAAGTTAAAGTTATGTGTGGCGGCGTTGAACGTAATTTAAAAAATGCGATGCTAATACATTTTACTAGAATCTGAAGCATTAATATTTAAAACTAATAGTAAACCTTTTCATTAAAACTGAAATAAAATTTTACAAAAATGATCTTGGGCTCGAAATTTCTCAATGAACGTAAGTCAATAATCAAAAACTCTCTTTGTTATAAACATCCCCTTTCGCAGACTTTCCTTATTTATAGCAATTCTTTCTTTCGTATTCTGTGCTTGTAAATAAAATTTTGGACTAAGCATTCCGCAAAAATACACATAGTGAAATTTGATCTATGTAAACATAAAACATAAATATATTTTTACGTTCTGTAATAACATTCGAAAATAAACAGAAGATAAATTAACCTTTTAAAAAGAACATTTTCATAATTAGGGAGCCGCCAGGTTGAATTTGCGGCCCGATTGTGGTTTACTCAAAAAACTACAAGGGTCGCAATTTATTAAATAAGAGCAATTTTTACCATTAATCTATTTTATTTAAAACGGAAAACACCTTCAAATAAACTCTTGATAATAAAAATTATTAGTTTGATGAACTATCATCAAACGTTTGGGACTTTTTTGCAACTATGCAGTTTAGAACAAAAACGCTTATTACGGTGATATGTCATGGTGTTTATAAAGACGTAACCTTGACCAATATACGTGTTTTTAAATCGACTTCTCCGAATTTTTGCTTAACTCACACATATCGCTTTACAATGTTTTGACTATCCCAATGCTGGATGACTTATTATTTATTATCAAATTGATGCAAAATATAACAGGACCGTATTAGCAAAAAGTATTGCAAACAATTTTTAACAAATTTACAAAAAAAACTTTTTGAAGGTAGAGTTTTTTTTTCTTTAGTTTTAGATTCTACCTCGGACGCTTTTTAACCCTCTGCGTTATTGTTCGTTATTTTTGAGACACCCTGTATATAGATTGCTACTAATTTCTGTTTGATCTATTGTATCGACTACTATCCCTTATCTATTTTTAGCATTGACGTTACCATTTGTTCCTCTGAAAGATGATCTTGAAAATTAAGCAGTGGCGTGCGGTCCATGGAAGAAATGGAAGCAATTCTTCCCTTGAGAATTTATTAAAAATAAAAATCAATGCTAACAAAAATATTTTTATAAAATTTTGGTTATCGTTTATTTAAATTTGTAATATTTAATCAACTTAAAGCTCAATATCAATTCCGTACAGCAAAAAGTATAATTATTTAGAGTACTATTTTAAATTAGGTTCATTAAACTTGCACGGAAAGGTAATACTGAATGAGACTCTATTTTGTCACATTTTATTATTTCAATTTATATAAGTTGGATTTTTTTTAAAGACAAATAATTCTATTTAGTTTATGCAAATTTAAAATTGCATTATCGTCATGACTGCAAATTCAGCTACTTCGGTGGAAGGTTCGAGTACTTCCGATACATCCGTATCGGGACGATTTTTTTGTTCAGGTTGTAAATTATTAATAAAGAATTTTCTGCATACAGTTTTGAAGAGAAATTACAAATTATTGAGAAAGGCAGATCAAAACCAGAACTTTCAAATTTAACAACAAAGATTAAAACCTGCACCGGTATTTTGCTAAAAAAGACCGGAAAATCGAGTTGCATTATAAATACATATTTAATAATAGTTTTTTTTAAATAAAGAATAATAGTCAACAAATTCCATAAGTATAAAATGTAAAAGTTCGTCTTTGAAAAACTTTTAAGCTTAATAATTGTAACAGTTTTTTTATTGTACCTAGCAGGGGCGGATCCAGAGAATTATTTTGAGGGGGAAATTTTTTTGAAAAATAATTGTTTTAATGAATAATAACTAAACAAACATTATTAGTTTCTATTCTATGTATACTTATTTCTAAATTTGGGGGGAGGGATTTCCCCCATCCCTCCGTGAATCCGCGCACGTACCTAGGTATATTAAAATTAAAATCGTGGTTGCTTCCCTAACCCAAATTCTCACCGCACGCCACTGAAATGAAGACTTAAAAACTAAGTGTTGATAATAAAGGTCAAGAAGTGAGTAAATTCCATAAAGCCAGCTTTTGAACGTTTTAATTTTTAATATTTTATCAGAATGAAGAAATCACGGTGATGTGGTTGCTATATTCTAAATATCAATTACAGTGGTAGAACCTTTTGCCATAATGATTAATTTTCGTACAAATTTTAAATGGCCATAGAGGAAATAAACGAGCTATAATCGTTTTTTTTTGTTTCGAACATGTTGCCCCTTGGTTAAAAAGTACGCGACCTACATCGTAGGTCGTAGCTACCCACATAGGTCGTTGTTTCTTGCACAGTCAGCTTTGCTTTTAATTCATTATGACGTCTGATCTAATAATACATTTTAATACCCAATATACGCCGGAGTAACGAGTGCTGTTAATAGGCATTCCTATGTTTACGGCTACACCTGTATTTTACATGTATGTACCGCACCGACGCAGGTTAAACGAAGGCAAAAGGTCCAAAAAGAAATCAAACTCCATTATGAAATTAACAAAACCTGTTTTTTAAACGCATTCCACCGCAGCAGCTTAGAAACGTAACAATTAGAAATTATACGTACACGTATCCGTATGGGGTATATTTGATGTTCGTTTAGTGCCAGAGATTATACACTACATTGCTTTTATGTTGTTCTAGTTGTCTCAAGATTCCGTGACATTGCGTTGGCGCTCGAAGTGGGTGGAAAGGCGGGGGAGGAAAATCTAACCTTGACCCTGACTCAACTACTCTCGCTCTCGCCCGGGCTCAACTCTCGATTTGACCTAGAAGTACCTTTAATAAAAACGGTATGGTAATCTGTGGTGATGGTGTTAGTTTGTCTCGGCTTTAATACCCCTCGCTGTATTAACATTAGGGAAATTTAATAGTTTATATCTTAATTACCTAAATTCTTTAAATTTTTTATTTGCAAGAGTGGCAGCGATTTCGGAACAATTACTTATTAATAATTCATATCTTTTGAAGCTTAATGTTGATATTTTTGAGATTTGAAATGAAGATTTCAAAAATGTCATAATATATAAATTAAGATAAAGATATTTGAAGAATCAAAAATGATTATGATCATATCGTTATGACTAATTAAAGCAAACTGAAAATAATTTCGTTTAAATGAATGAATGAATGGGAAAGGTTATTTGCGAAGGTGTGTACTTTCCAATACCTTCATATTTATCGCCACCAACATTTCTTAACTTTTCAATTAATATTGGCAATAAACAGTATGTGGCCAATTATTTTTTATAAGGTCTTGAGAAGTCCTTTAATTTAGACATTTTTGTTATTTGAACAGATATTATTTTATAGGACTTCTAAAAAAGGACGCATTCCCTGCTGCGAGGAATTTCTGTTTGTTTTCAAACTTGCAGTTATACGTCTAGACCCGGATTAATATCCTGGGAGCACTGACGCTCTTCTACGGCTAAAGTCTTCTTATGATATATTATTAAATTTCGGTCGCGTTAGCTATTCAGAAAGCGCAAACAAACAGTTCAGGTGGCCGCTCAAACCTAAGTTCACATAATGAGTTACCGCTAGAGATTCTAATATGCATTTATATATTCATTTCATTATAAGTAATATATTCAATTCTGCATTAACGGCTTCGGCAATATTCATGAGGATACAGTATATAAACAGTTGTTTTCAAGTCTTCACTAAGTCGTGAATTGACTCCCATCCGACCATGATCTTGAACCAAGCTGGTAAGTAACTTTATATTAATTAATTGTAGGGGTTTCTAGAAGCTGGAGTTCAGGGGCGTTGCTTAGCTGATTCTTCACTACCTTATACTAGGAAACCCAGAAGCTAGTGCCCAGGGGCACCGCTTACCTGGTCTTCCTATTAACGCTTAGTTGTAGTACGTAGTTGATAGGGTGCTTATACTAAATAACAAAATACAAGGATTACATTGGACTTACAAACTACACGAAGTTCGAGAACGGGTAAGTCCTCCTAAAAACTATCATTAAATATTAGAGTGCTAACATTAAATCAAATTGCAAATTGATTAATGGTCTCCAACATCTTACAAGTAAATATGGAGTAGTTTGCGAAAGATCACTTTAAAGTAATATTCACTGTAAAATGCGCGTCTAAAGTTTGTGTCAGTTAATTAATAGCAACGGGGACTAAATAAATTATACTTCAAAGTTGTTGTTACCACAAAGTATAAAATAAGTTAAAAAATTCTGGAACTTTGAAGTAACTATAAAAGGACTCCTCCTAAAGTGACTCAAGTGACTAAAGTGACTCATCCTAAAAACTAACATTAAATATTAGAATGTTAACATTAAATCAAATTGCAAATTGATTAATGGGCTCCAACATTTTACAAGTAAATATGGGGTAGTTTGCGAAAAATCACTTTAAAGTAATATTCACTGTAAAATGCGCGTCTAAAGTTTGTGTCACTAAATTAATAGTAACGGTGGCTAAACAAATTCTACTTCAAAGTTGTTGTTACCACAAAGTATAAAATAAGTTAAAACATTCTGGAACTTTCTCTATAAAACGACGTCAACGTTTTCATAACCACTTGCCAGTTCCTAATGTCACTGCAAAGTTCCCATTGGAACTTTAAAAACGTTTAAGTTTAACCTCACATTTAACCATGAACATGAATATTATATTTGTTATGCTGCTACTATATAATAATTAGATATGCCATATTTTAAGGATGTAGCAACCAAAGAAAGAAGGGGAATATTTCACCCTTGTACCTTATAAATGGGATCAAAATATTATTTTTTATTGGCTCCAACTACTACTAGTGCCAAAACACAATTAATTTCCAAATTCTAAACCAACCTACAGTAGATATGTCTCTATTAGGCAATTCAACTACCAATCATCTGGTGTTTTTGTGGCAAGGACGAGAATGTTTTATCACAGCAACCATATTGGCTTGGATTGCCTAACAGAAGTTACTGTCACTTCATTGTAATTTTTAATAGTAACTGGAACTTTATAGTAATTCTGATGCAAAACAAGTAGTAACAATCACTTTAAAGTGATTCCCTTGGGTAGCAAAAACGTAAGTTTTACTTTCAATACTACTGTAAGGTGCCGTTACTTTAAAGTCTAAGCAATGGCTTCAGACAGGTGACAGAAACTTTCAGTACTACTTTGAAATTTTAAAAACTTTACAGTAACTTCGGACAAGTTACTGCTACAATTATAATACCACTTTGAAGTTGCAACAGCTTTAAAGTAATGATACTGATTGATAATACCGTCCCACATACTTTAAAAGTTACTCGGAAGTAATGGAACTTGTACATAGTTCCAATAAATAGTAGAAACAACTGCATAATTACTAAAATATTCCGAACTGAAGTAATTAAACCTATAAAGTCATAAATTTAGTTGTAATTACGTAACAACTACTCAATCAAAGTTCCGATGTCAGTTACTGCCGCTTAGATGCTGCTTGGGATAACAGAGGCCTTACAGCCTTTAGGCTAGGGCCTAGGAGTAAATTAGCAGTAATTAAGCATAGCATAAATAGCCTGATATAAAGCATGTAGAATTTAGAACATGCTTTCACTGTCAATAACTCTGGTGTCAAAAACTGCTATCTTTTGTCCATTGGGCATTTTTTTAAACTCGTAATGAGTTAAAGACTATAAACAATATAATGGATAGAAAGGGCTAAAATATAATATCAGCTGTAAAAGTGTAGCAAAATTCTCCTATATAGAGTCAACGCAGATAGATAGCTTTCCAGTAGTTTTGTAACCCCAAGTATGCTTTCTATACTCAAGCTCGAATTATGGCTTTCGGTTAGCGTGCTAGTCTCTCATGCAAACGCACTGGAGTCGACTCCCGGTGCCGGCAAATCTGGTTAAGGTTTTCTGCAGTTTTCCTTAGCTGTAACACAAATGTGGAATTGGTGCTATAACACCTGTAAATCGACTGCAGCCGCACGATGTGCCTGCATAATAATAATAATCGCCTCTCCCTCCCACACAAGCTTCATAGCTTTTGGGACCTGGTTTCCAGGTTATAGGTAGTAGTTATTGTTACTAAGGAAACCTCATCAAGACATGACGGTCAAAAGGCTAATTGATTGAAAGATTTCCTTATATACAATGTCCGTTGTGTGATTTCAATTCTTCGGACTTTCATGTGATTATTTATTAGCACTCCTCTCTCCCAGCTTACCATCCCCTCTCCCGACATATCTCGCTCTCTGGCTTACCCCTCCCCACCGGTTTATTCTACATGTACCATACATAAGTATTTACATACATACGAAAATTCTACATTTAATTCAGATAGCATATTATGCTTAATATACCAACTGTCTAGTTGGTTCTTCAGACATTGCTAATCTACTTTTTCATCAAATATCCGAATCTGAAATGAAAATTAAAAACTTCCGAAACAAATGATAGACAGAGAGAGACACTCTTATCGAATTTCGTGAAAATGCTCCACATCAAATACTGTGACACTCGGCTGAGAATTGTTGTGATATAATTTTTAAGCAAGCAATCGATGACGTAGTCAGTAAGTATAGGGAGGATGTTTAGTTCCGAAACATGACGAAGCGATTGAGGTAAGTACATAATCGGTCTCGAACGTATAGAAGTGCATCGATTACAAATAACGCTTTTAAAAATATAACTACATAATTAAAAAATCGCAAAACCAAGAAGAGCTGGAAAATCTACAACGTACAACCTTTAACTTGGAATTGTGTAGATCGGTCCAGTACAACTCTGAAATGAAGCGTAACAAATATAAATCTTCTGTTTTAAATAGATATTTATTTAAATAGGTGTAAAGTATTTAAAATTTATGGTTTTAAAAATCTAACGACTAAAGAAAATATAAAGTCAAAGCTTTACAAAAAAGAATTAGGCTAGCATCATACAGGCTAGACTGTCGGGTGGTCCAAAAATGTATAGAAAAAAAAAGTTAAAAATCTTATGCTCTCACCCCCTAGGATTATTGTACGCCGCAAAAACAAGTACATCTATTTTTTGTATTTGATATTTAGGGGTGCCCAAAGTATCCTATTTATTTTATACGGGAAAACACTTTTTCGTAAATTTTTTTCTCTCCAGAAAGGTTCAGAAAATTACATCTAATAATTTATTTATTTACTTTTTATATGAACTATTTTTTGCAGGGCCGCAAAAAAACTCCATAAATGGTAGAAACGTGGAAAAATCGTTAAAAAATATTTATTACTATTTTTTTAAGAGTTTTTACCGGAATTTTAATAGCGTTTACAAAGTAAGGCTGGAGACAGTCCAGCCTTACTTTGTGGAACTCCATAATCATGAAATATAATATAAATACAAAGATTAGTTAAAGTTTCAATATATAATTTTAATATATAACCAAAATGTGAATTGTTACAGATAGTAGAAACAAACGTATTTTTTTGTAATGATAACTTTAACTTTTTATAAAAATAAATAAATAATTCTGTAATAATTTGCAATCCTTGGTAATAATAACTGCAACTTTTTATAAAAATAAATGTTAAAATTTTATTTTGAATTATTACATTTTACTCTTATACATATACATACATACATAATCCATTCCCCTTTTACCGCAGTGTCGGGATCATATACATAAAAAATAATTAAATGACAATAATAATTTGTTTAAATAATTGTTATAATTACTATTCCAAATTTAATTTTGATATACGATTCATTTAACTGAGGAGAGGTGTCGAATTTAGAGAAAACTGCAAATTTCTATCTATATTCTATTAAAAGTTGATAAATAACAACAATCATTTGTTAAAACAATAATTGTTAGTATTATAATTTTATCGTTTATCTGTACTTGGTTATTCTAAACTTTAAAAAATGCAAAATTTAGAAAAAACTACAACACTCTAGCTTTATTTTGAAGATAGTGTGAAATTGACAATAATCAATTGTTTAAAAAATTTAACAAACATATGAAATTATCACTAACAATTCACATTTTGGTTATTTATTAAAATTTCGATGAAAAACTGCAGAAAAAATAGTAATAAATATTTTTCCGTGTTTCTTCCATTTATGGGATTACTTTACGGTCCTGTAAAAAATAGTTAATATAAAAGATATAATAAATAAATTATTGGATGTCTTTTCCTGAAGATTTCTGAAGAGAAACAAAGAAAAATGTTAAATAAAAATATGAAAAATATTGAATTTCTAGGATTCTATACCAAATCTACGCAAACGTGTTTTCTTTCCTATATAAAATACAAACTGTATGGGCTTTGAGGCATCCCTAAATATCGTTCGATTTCAAAATAAAAACTACGGGTATTTTTGTCGATGTAGAAAAGTCCTAGGCGATGAGAGCATAAGATTTCAACTTTTTCTTGACCACCCTACTGTAGGGACTGTAGCCGCCGACGCGACATACGCTATTTAGTCTAGCATTTGAAATTTATTTATTGTAGTTCATTTAAATACTGCACACGTATACATTAAGAAATGATGAGAATAAAATCTAGAACCGATCTTGTTTAAAAAATTCTTAAACATGTCTATTAGTACATATTTCAAAAACATGACATAAAAACAATAAAGACTCGACTTGAACTTTGAGTCTTTAATTAAACCTAAATACAGAAATAACTACATATATTTCCTTTTTTGAATTGAAGTTTGTCTACTGCTTTAAGATTTTTATATATTTTTTTGTGTATTAAGTAGAAATAGCCGCAGCACATAACAACGGCTTCGATTCTTGACGCTAATAGTGATAGATGTGGTCTATAAACATAGTTCCAAAGGTTAACACGCGGAGATTTAAGATGGCGCCCCAAGTGGATGTCCGATCTCGTGCATCTCGAATTCAACATTTTAGATTTATTTAATTTAAAAATATAAAAATTAAAAAAATATAAAAATGAAATAGTGATGACTAATCTACAAGCTTCAATATAAAAAAGAATCACGTAAATCGGCCCAGTGGAACTCTCAAACGAACTGAAACAAAAATGAGCCTCGTGTTTTAAATATATAGATTATTATTATTTAATGGTCCACACTGGACATGAAATTTATTGTGAAACTAGCGAATAAGGCCGGTTCTTGGAACCTTGACTAAGCAAATTCACCAATTCAGGAACAAGACCAAGCAAATTCACAAAGCCGTAAACAAGAACCACCAGCACAAGGAAATTCACCAAGTGAGGAATAAGAACCCTCAGTACAACCCACCCACTGATCTCACAACTCCAGTACCAGTTAAACAGAAGACTGTTCCCACAACTGCACTGTTGATTAAACGGAAATGCTAGATGCCGCTGCAACCTTGCACTCCACATTCCATCCTTGTTCAAGACACAGCAATTGACGGAGTTTGGTCTTAAGTAATAAAATAAAATAATAATAATAATAAAATAAGTGAATGGTGCTTGATATCTATTCAGAGGTATAACATATTTCTCGTCCAAAAATAAATAATGATGATGAAAATGATGGACATCATTTCTAGAATAGATTTTATTATAGGTAAGGAGGTTTTTATATAGTAATCATTTTATGATAAAAGCAAGTGCTTTGCAAGATTCTTCTATTTTTCATGTTAAGCCAGTTAATATCTGATAAGTAATTTATAAGTGACACGATCGTATTTCCTATAATAACCGTAAATATGAGTTTTGTACTCTCTGAATCCGATTAGTAACATCTAGTTAATGTCAATCGCGAATCATAAATTTCAGAGCAATATGAAAATTGAGACAGTACAAGAATATCACAAAGCATCTTCTTAACATTGTGGGTTAAGGAATGTCTGTGTGGGTAAATTAGTCTAAAATTCATATAGGCCCTTCCTATGGAATTCCTAATTTTAGTTCCAAATCGAAAACTGTTGTCCATTACTAGACCAAGATTTCTAGCTTCCTCCTTCATATGCAGCATCTGCCCATTAATGGTTCAGCAAATGCTTCCTTTTGTAAACTCTATTAAATTTTGGCTTCCATACGAAAGAAGTACGTACACATTTTTTTGGATTGATGATTAAAAATTTTTGTTAGATACCTTGCTTACGTTAACTAAATTTTTCTGTCTGCATGACGTATTTAGCAGTCTTCCAATTTTGTATACAGTGTGATCCAAAATGATTGAAGACGGTTTGGATTTCGCGCGTAAGTTTTAATGTATTTAACGTTGTTAGTGTAGCACTATTGAAATGTGTTGCCACAAATTACAGCGTCAACTCGCTACTTTCTCGTTGGCGTTGTGCTTTGCTACGTTGTTTAAGGTTTTCATTGAATTTTTGCTTTACTTCGCTTGTTGTCTTATTTTACAAAATAGTTTTTTTTTGAACTACAGTTTGTTATACGATTTCATTGCCAGGTAAGTTTATTTTTTAAAATTAATGAATTGTATGAGCCATATTATTTTTGAGGCGCCACTGTAAAATAAGATGTATAAAAATGTCTGAAAAGTAATCGTGTTGCCAACCTGACAATAATTCAACATGGCGGTATATTCAAACCGTCCTCAATCATTTTGGATCACCCGGTATAGAAATAGTGATACAGTTGTGTGTTATCGGCATACAGGAGCATTTTACAGAAAAATGGAAGGTATAAAGTGAAAATAGTAATAGACCCAGGACAGTTCCCTGAGGAACTTGAAATAGCTCTCCTGTGGATATACGAACATTTTGACTACTAGTAGTCAGGTATTCTAGAAACAAACTAATTGCAAAAGCGGATAAACCAATGTTATTCATTTGCGTGACTAATAGTACCAACTGCTTTACTAAAATCAAGAAAAAATAATACAGTAACCTTTCCATGATCAGTAACAAACAATATAGTATAATTGACTACATTAGTAAGGAGCTGTATCTAGATCGAAATCCAGATTGAGTATCAGAAATTATATGAAATTCATTTAAATAATTTCTTAATTGCATATCGATTACTCTTTCTATAATCTTAGAAAGTACAAGAAACATAATAATTGGTCTTAAGTCAATTAATTTAAACGGATTTGGACAAACGCAACAGGAGCAACAATTTTTTTCCTTTTTTCCAAAACTTAGGAAACGAACCAGATTGACAGCATTGTTGCTGTCAACAATTATTGATGTTGGTTATAAACGGTAAAATAAAAGGGCAACACAGTTTTATGATGAAAATGTTCAATCCATCATATCATACAGCATTACTTTTAATTTTACTTATTATTTTTATTAGTGTGTCAATAGAGATAGAAGTGAAGGTAAATCTATTGTTATTTTGCAGTTTATCATCATCACCATCATCATTATTACTTTAAAGCGTGTGCGAAAAGTCTTGACAGAAAATTTATGTTGATAGTAAATCTACACTAAAATTGTGACAGCGACATTTGTGGTGCTTTACCTAAAGTACCTATAAATATTTCTATTCATTTACATGTATAACAGCTGGTATATGTCGATTTTAAAGTTTCAAATAAATTGGTTCTTGTGTATTGACAATATAAAAAAATTACTTAAAACGAACATTACTCTGGACAGCTAACTAACACAAATGCTTTTGGTAAATTTAAATTTGCCGCCAACTAGCGGTAAGCTCGAAAATTATTCTAATGTAACTTTTATGTTTCCACTCCTCCGAATTTACGAACGCAGTATAATCAATTTCTTTTTTTACAATTTTTTCCACGGCAGTCTTTGAGTATGTTACGTATGCAAATAAATCACACATTTTGTTGAATATCTTCTTTATTTTTAGAGATAAGTCCAACCTGCATATTTCCGAATTTGTTTTAAAGTGTACTTTTTAATAATGCAACACACTACGGGGGACTTCATTTTAGATGTGGCAACTTTGATTTAAAACAACTTTAATTGTGGCAAATAAATTTGCCGCCAACTAGCGGTAAGTTCGCAAATTATTCTAATGTGATTTTTATGTTTCCACTTCTCTGAATTTACGAACGCAGTATAATCAACCTTTGACACGCAATTTCTTTTTTTACATTTTTTCCACAGCAATCTTTGAGTATGTTACGTATACAAATAAATCACACATTTTGTTGAATATCTTCTTTATTTTTAGGGTTAAGTCCAACCTGCATATTTTCGAATTTGTTTTGAAGTGTACTTTTTAACAACGCAACGTCACACTACTGGGGACTTCATTTTAAATGTGGCAACTTTAATTTAAAACAACCTTAATTGTGGCAAATTTAAATTTGCCGCCAACTAGCGGTAAGTTCGCAAATTATTCTAATGTGATTTTTATGTTTCCACTCCTCCGAATTTACGAACGCAGTATAATCAATTTCTTTTTTTACAATTTTTTCCACGGCAGTCTTTGAGTATGTTACGTATGCAAATAAATCACACATTTTGTTGAATATCTTCTTTATTTTTAGAGATAAGTCCAACCTGCATATTTCCGAATTTGTTTTAAAGTGTACTTTTTAATAATGCAACACACTACGGGGGACTTCATTTTAGATGTGGCAACTTTGATTTAAAACAACTTTAATTGTGGCAAATAAATTTGCCGCCAACTAGCGGTAAGTTCGCAAATTATTCTAATGTGATTTTTATGTTTCCACTTCTCTGAATTTACGAACGCAGTATAATCAACCTTTGACACGCAATTTCTTTTTTTACATTTTTTCCACAGCAATCTTTGAGTATGTTACGTATACAAATAAATCACACATTTTGTTGAATATCTTCTTTATTTTTAGGGTTAAGTCCAACCTGCATATTTTCGAATTTGTTTTGAAGTGTACTTTTTAACAACGCAACGTCACACTACTGGGGACTTCATTTTAAATGTGGCAACTTTAATTTAAAACAACCTTAATTGTGGCAAATTTAAATTTGCCGCCAACTAGCGGTAAGTTCGCAAATTATTCTAATGTGATTTTTATGTTTCCACTTCTCTGAATTTACGAACGCAGTATAATCAACCTTTGACACGCAATTTCTTTTTTTACATTTTTTTCCACAGCAATCTTTGAGTATGTTACGTATACAAATAAATCACACATTTTGTTGAATATCTTCTTTATTTTTAGGAATAAGTCTAACCTGCATATTTTCGAATTTGTTTTGAAGTGTACTTTTTAACAACGCAACGTCACACTACAGGGGACTTCATTTTAGATGTGGCAACTTTAATTTAAAACAACTTTAATTGTGGCAAATTTAAATTTGCCGCCAACTAGCGGTAAGTTCGCAAATTATTCTAATGTGATTTTTATGTTTCCACTTCTCTGAATTTACGAACGCAGTATAATCCACCTTTGACACGCAATTTCTTTTTTTACATTTTTTTCCACAGCAATCTTTGCGTATGTTACGTATACAAATAAATCACACATTTTGTTGAATATCTTCTTTATTTTTAGGAATAAGTCTAACCTGCATATTTGCGAATTTGTTTTGAAGTGTACTTTTTAACAACGCAACGTCACACTACAGGGGACTTCATTTTAGATGTGGCAACTTTAATTTAAAACAACTTTAATTGTGGCAAATTTAGATTTGCCGCCAACTAGCGGTAAGTTCGCAAATTATTCTAATGTGATTTTTATTTTTCCACTTCTCTGAATTTACGAACGCAGTATAATCAACCTTTGACACGCAATTTCTTTTTTTATATTTTTTTCCGCAGCAATCTTTGAGTATGTTACGTATACAAATAAATCACACATTTTGTTGAATATCTTCTTTATTTTTAGAGATAAGTCCAACCTGCATAGTTTCGAATTTGTTTTGAAGTGTACTTTTTAACAACGCAACGTCACACTACAGGTGACTTCATTTTAGATGTGGCAACAATGCCGACAACATTTTTGATATAAAACCAGCAAACTGTTCTCCAAGTAACGAATTTGTTCCATGTTACATGCAATCAACAGTCTATACCTGCTAGGAATATAATATGCCCAGGGACGAAACATCGCAAATAGATTTAACACGCCAAAAGCAATGTTTGAATCCTGCAGTGGTGAGGGACCATGATTCACCAAATTAATCCAAACAGCAGCTTTTAATAACACAAAAGATATGTATTACTTATGTAAAACTTATGTAAACTTATGTAAAGGAGTGAATTAACCCATAGAAATGTCTAAGGCAAAAACAAAATGGCAACAGTCAAGAGATCCGGTTGATAAAACTATATTAAATAATAAAATACAAAAACTCTAAGGAGAAATACAAAAAAATCAAAGAAAAATCAGTTAGTTCATACTTACAATACTTAACGGTCGACGAGGAGTCGGACTATTCACTCCGGAAGGCAATAAAAAAGATCAGCGGATTTATAACTTCAATACCAAGAATCAGAAAAATTCGGGATCTTAGGAAAGAGGTAACAAACAAAAAACTGAAGTATTTGCATAACATTTGGTAAATATATTCACACCAAGGCAAATAAATAAAGATATTAGACTGGAAGAAACAACTAACCTAAGAACATAAAATATTACTCGTGTTACGCCAAAATAGTTGAAGAAATAAAAAACAACTTAAATCCAAAGAAAACACCTGGCTTTGACTTGATCACAGGGGAAATCCTAAAATAACTGCCTAGAAAAGGTATAGTCATGATTACTTACCTGATCAATGCAAGTCTCAGACTAAAGCACGAGCCCGCGTGCTGGAAAGTAGCAGAAGTATTGATGTTGCCAAAACCAAGCAAACACCAAATGATGTCAAATCATATAGACCCATCTAACTTTTGCCAATCATCTCAAAACTATTCAAAAAGCTCCTACTTAAAAGTCTAAAAGCACCAATAGAAAACAATAAGCTTATCCAGACTATGAATTTGGCTTCAGACCAAAACTTGATCTTTGTCTAGTAAACAATAAATCTCTCATATCTGATATTAAACCAGACCAGCCTATTGAAATTAGTGATCATGTTGTAATCCTAGCCGATATGCAATTAACTGTTAACTCAATCACAATTAATAACAACAAAATTAGAAATTTTTGGTAAGCAGATTATACATTGATCAACCAGGCTTTATTAAATTGCGATTTAAATGATACTATAAGCGAAAATGTAGAAAGTTCGTGGTTAGCTTTTGTTAACAAACTTTCTGATATAATTAATCACCATGTTCCGTTCAAAATAAAACGCAAACATAAAACAAAACCTTGGATAACAATACAGCTACAAGAACTCATAAAATCAAAAAAAGAAGCGTGGGATAAATACAAATTATCCAGAACAATACAACATTATAACGAATATCGTAGGATAACTAACTTGGTTACCACATGTCTTCGTGAGTCTCGTACTCGATAAGAAAAAGCTATTGTAGACAATGGAATTAATCAATTCTACTCATACATAAATGCCAAACTGTGCTCCAAAATTTCGACTCCTATCTTAAAAGATCAAAATGGCACTATTATTACCGAACCTCTAAATATGTCCGAGCAATTTGTACAATATTTTCATGAAGTTTTTGTCAGAGAACCTTCTGGTATTCTACTACATCTTCCAGATGGCAACCGCAACTGAATTAGTAGAGAAACATCTGCGGCAACTTAATAGCCACTCATCTCCAAATCATAATGGACTAATCCTCACTTTCTAAAACAAACTGCCCAGGTCCTAGCTAGAGCACTCTGTTCCATAATTGCCCAATCATTCTACTCTGGCCTACTACCAACAGACTGGAAGTGTGCTACTGTTCTACCTATTTTCAAAAAAGGCGATAAGCTAATGGCTTCCAATTACAGGCCCATAAGCCTAACATCAATAGTGTGCAAAATAATGGAACGCATCATAGTAGACCAGCTGCTTCCATTCCTACTTGACAACAATATAATCGATGATAATCAACACGGGTTTGTTCCTGGGCGCTCGGTAATAACAAACCTTCTTCTGTGTCTAAATGACTGGACCAAAAGCTTGGACAATTCGAATCCAATTGATGTAATTTATCTTGACTTTGCCAAAGCTTTTGATAGCGTCCCTTTAAGACGACTAATATACAAACTTGAGTATCATGGCATTAGAGGTCAACTTCTGCAATGGATTAGTGCATTTCTGTGTGATCGACTCTTTACAGTGCGGATCAGTGATAAGTTATCCTCTTGCAGAGCTGTGCTTAGTGGTGTACCCCAGGATTCGGTTTTGGGGCCGGTTTTATTCATCATTTATATCAGTGATCTTCTATCAAGCATATCATCTCCTTCAAGTTATTATGCAGATGATACAAAAATATATAATAACCCTTTATTAGCTCAAAAAGTTCTTCAAGAAGATCTTGATACCATCCAGAAATGGTCCGAAACCTGGTTAATACAACTAAATACATCCAAATGTACCGTACTTCATATTGGTTCTAATAATCCTCAGCTACCCTACTATATTAATGGACAACCTCTCCAGAATGTAAACTCACAGGTTGATCTTGGTATAACTATGACACATGATCTAAAATGGGAAGCTCATATTATTCGAATTATAAAGAGAGTGAACAGCCTGATCTTTATAATTAATAAAGCGTTTATGAAACCTACCCCAGAATTAATATTAAAAATTTATAACTTATATTTACGCCCGAAACTCGAATATGGTATTGTAATATAGCACCCATATTATGAAAAAGATAAGGCTTTACTGGAAATGACCTTGCGTAAGATAACCAAACTTTCCCCACAACTTAGATATTTACCCTATAATGAACGGCTATCAAAATTAAAACTAACTTCTCTCTCCGAAAGAAGATCTCGAGGTGACCTACTTGAAACTTACAAAATATTGCACAATCACTATTTATGTCCAGACCTTAAACAGATTTTTACACAACATTCTAACAGTGTAACTCGTGGTCATTCACAAAAATTATATAAATCTTCTGTTAACAAACTACCAAGACAACACTACTTAAGCATTAGAGTATGTAATGACTGGAATAACTTATCCGAAGTTACAGTGTGTCTGCTGTTTCATTAAATAGATTTAAAAAAGGGTAGGTTCTAAGGGTAGAAATAAGGTTAGGGGTTACGTTAGACATTAGGTACTAACCTAATGTCTAATGTAACCCTTAACCTAACCTGTACCCTTAGAATAGAGTAGAGGTTAGGTTAGAGGTTACGTTAGACATTAGGTTAGTATGTTCGACATGTTCGATATTGTGTTCCAAGGGTAGAGGTTACGTTACACATTAGGTTAGGACCTAATATCTAACGTACCCTCTAACCTAACCTTTACCTTCAGAATTAGGTCCTTTCGATCTTCTTTCGAAAAACTCCACCAAGCAACGGCGGATTAGCCGAATTGGTTACGATTTGCTCCTAATAACTAACACATTAAAAACAAAAATTGCAGAATCTCTGGTAGGTTATCAAACGAAGAATTGCGAAAGGTTACCATCGCTATAATACGATCAATATATGGACAATTTTAGGGAAACACTGATGAATTAAAAAATCTACAAAGGAAAATATTATCTAAAGAAATTACGCAACTTAGACCCATTTATTGAACAAAAAGGCTTTGTAACGTGTGCTAAAGGTGACTCAGCACGAGTGTCTCAAAAAATGAGTGATTTATCAAAACACCGTTTAGAACCTTTGCACCCAGTTTTCAAATCTGGTGTTGATTTTGCTGGGCCATTATTGATAAAGGAATCTAAAGACAGAGGTAGCTAAAAACGCTTCGTCATTAAAGCAATTCGTCTAGAATTGACAACGGATTTAACCTCTGAATAATTTTTAAATGCATTAAACATTTAGTTGCTATTCGGGGTTATGTAGGCCATGTATTTTGTGATAATGCCAGCAACTCTAGACCTGTGAAAGGTGTATGGACAAATGGATATTTGATAGATTGGACACGAAGTTTCATTTTATACCGCATAAAGCTCCAAATTTTGACGGGAAACTCCAGTAAAACCAGTAAAGCTTCATTTAAGGCGAAAAATTCAATGCTAACTTTGACGAATGAAGAGATGAACACTGACGCCAAGGATTTGTTTGTCCCAGCACCTGGGAATTTCCTGATTGGAGAGTCGTTAACAATCCCAAATAGCAGCAAACATCCAGCATAACAAACAATGGTTACCTCGTCCTCGTCCTCATCTCCAAGGATAATGTGAAGCCTCTGCAGTGACATTAGTGCGAATAGTATAATTTTCCTAAACAGATAAAACGAAAAGCGCCACTCCTTCTAATGGAAACATACACCTTCTACACATTGTAACCTAATGCAGTCTTATCTTATCCATTGATTGTCATACACCGGTCTCTGAAATCTCGATGTTTTTGTTCACGATTTTTACAATACCCGCATTGGGAATATGACTGAAGGGAAAATGGACAGATGGTTCTTTATAATATGCATTGTAAATAGATCCAGAATTCATTGTCTCGACATTCGACTGTTTCGAGAGTAATTGTTGAGGTCGTATGCGTTAATCCCGTCAATTCCCAAGAAGTCTATAAATGCATTTTTGCTAATTGAAGCAACTAGTCCATATTTGCTAAGATTGGTGGATTGACATTGGAAAAGTCATTTTCCTAGATTTCTAGACAAACTTAAGAGTGCTAGGTCAAACTTATTTTAGACAACAACGAATTTCGCAGAGGTATCACAACGTAATAACAGTAAATTGTATTATAGTAAATAATAATGTTTATAAACAATCTAATATGATAACACACAGCCAATACATCTATGTCAGTACGTCTCTATTACTGATAAATTCTGCTAATGTTCAATTAATTTTTCAGGTTACCTACTAACTGTACCGATTTGTTTATCGTACCAATGATGAATGAGAACATTTTTTTTATTAGAGTACTGTTATACACAATAAATATTTGTCTCTTCCTAACTAGACATCAAATGTTTTTTATTTATTATAAAAACATAATTTGTTATGGAAATTTTGTTGTCGCATAATAACACAATAATTATTAGCTTTGTGTACTGATAAAATCCACAGAGTATACTTAACATAATTTATTATATAAAGATTACGTTCGTCAACCAATTAGCGTCACAGTATGGAAAAAGTAGGTAAGACAATCGGTCTGGCAAATAAATAAATAGCTATGATGATAATGCAGTCTCAAAACAAATAAAAAGCATCTGAGGTGTTTTTGAGTATGTTTTTTTCATAAACATCATAATAAGGTATAACGAATTAATAACAACATTACTAATTAACTTTTTGTTTGTAAATTAGAAAACAAAACAAAGTACGTATGTATGTATGTAATCGTGAAACATATCAACGTATAGAAAGAAAGTCGCTAACGTGATAGTAGGCAATGAACGGAAACTACATATTATCATATCAAACTACATATTTGTATTTTATCTCAAATTGATCTGAAATAATTTGATAAGAAATTGATAATAAAAACTACACTTATTAACAGTTAACAGTAAAGATGCTATAGAATATTGCCTATCATCATAAACCAAAAACATACATATACAGTTAATAAAGTATCAGGTTTTACTTGATTTGGTTTTATGAATTAAACTTTTTATGGCATACTGACTCGTAAACATCTGTTTATTGAGCTCTGTTGCTATGGGTAAAGATGTTATTTACTAGACCGTTATGAAGCCCGTAATAGTATATTACGTTATAAGTCCGGTAAACCCAAGTTTACAGTAGCGAGTTGAAAACGTTTCGGGACGAGGCGACGAAGGAGCCGAGTCTCGAATGTTGAAACGAGCTACTGTAATGGTTTACCGGAAGTATGACGTAAGGCGTTTTATTTCATACTGCCTCACATTGTTCATTTTTTAAAAAAATGCATTTAAAATTTTCAGTCCGGTAAAATTTTTTACCGGACTCAAATTAGATTTTCAGTCCGGTAAAATTTTTTACCGGACTCAAATTGGATTTTCAGTCCGGTAAAATTTTTTACCGGCCTTGTAACGTAATAATTCATTTACCGGACTCAAATGAGTCCGGTAAATACCCTTTTACCGGACAGTATGAAATAAAAATTATTACGAGCTCGTTATCATCAATACCATAGCAACATACATATTTATTTAAAACGTTTATATATAGCTTACGTATTGTGCTTTAGTAAATGAAAGTATTATTTATTAAAGATTTACGACTCAGTATACCATAAAACGTATACTATAAAGTTCTAAGTAACTGTCTTGAAATGTAAATAACAATTAAACCGGAAAATTAAAAATATTTAATTGATTGTAGTGCATTCATTAAGATCTTTCTTATTCTCACTAAATTCAATTAGAATTAAAAGATATGTTTTTCATTTCTGTACTAAACATACCTTTTTTTGTTAATCGTGGCTTAAAATTACACTTTTTGTATTCAGTTGCAATAAACATATACTGTTGATATTGTATATATTGTCATATTATTTTGAATTACAGAATAAGGAATTCACCCACTCAATAGTTTTAAGCAAGCTTAGATATGAAATTTAAAGCGACACGTTAGATGGGTTGCTTAACCTCACTTTCTAAATTATTATTTTGAAAAATTTATCTTTTATGTAACTAGAAAATGGTTTATTATAAGTAAGACACTATAGCCAGAAAAAGTGTATTTGTAAAACTGATTGTCCATAGAAGTTAGGTAATTTTCCTTATCCAACTAACGATGTGAGAGACGATGATCTGATATGGCATTTAAATGAACTTGAGTTAATACAAGATCTAACCTAAAACAGACAAGGTGTGTTGTAATGGGGAAGTATACAAGTATTTACTACCTTACCTAAGCATTTTATAAGAAAGAAATATGTTTCCAAGTTAACGAGATTATTGATTTCATTCAATTTCTTCTATTTCAGAACTTTACAGTTCTTGGGTAAATAATTTTGATGGGGGATTGGGATGTAAAGTACAGTAAGTAAATGTAACATGTGTAACATATGTAGAACAACTGTTCTTTACCACATAATTGAAACTATCTTAAACGTAGGGGTTGCTGTTTACAAATGATATCAGTAAAACAACATAAAAGTATGTGCGGTTATGCATCGTAAACTAAAAAAATGTAATTAGGTTGAATTTTGGAATTGATATTTCATAGAATTTTGATATCCAAGTTTAAATTTCCTTTTCATTTTATTTTTTGTTTGTGCCAAGTTTATTAAATAAATTTGTGTTGTATAAAAAAAGAAAAGTTACTTTATACTTGTTGCATATTACTGTGTTCCTAGATTTATATAATTGTTTAGTGCTCTATTGAAGCGGCCCGGCTGAGTGTCTCAATTTGTGGAGAGTTAGACTTTTCAAAACAAATTTACTTAACCGGAGCAATTATTTTAAATGAAAGGTAAGAGTGGTGAGTTGTATGTTGTATGTATCTGTATTATTGCCACTGTTTACTCTGCTGTTTTTTTAATTCTTATTTATTAAATATGTAATTAGAATCATTGGGTTACCAAATTTTCACTGAGAGTACTGACGTATTTAAAGGTGGAATTCATATTTATTTGAGTTCAATTTAACTACTTATTCGACTATATAACTGTTGTTTTTTACATTTAAAAAAAGTAAAAGCTAGTTGACGTATTCGTATTTTCTTATTTCATCTTTTAATAAATATATGATACTAAAACCAGAATCATATTAATTAAAAACAGAATAAAGCAGAATACAACTTAACTTTTTTCATAATTTTGTCTGAATATAAAACACAAACTTTGAAGGAGTTTCCAAAAGTTTAAATATAAATATCATTCACCTGGAAAAGCTAACAAAATTGAACCGGCTCATTTATAAAACGAAAAATGTCAACATTTTTTTTATTGTCTCGGCAGATTATGTTGTCGCAAATAAAAGTTTTTTTTAAGAACGATACCAAAAGTTTTTTAACAATACATTTTCATTTACCTTTGATTGCTCGTGATATGATTTATTAACAAAATGTTCAATGAACAGTTGTTAAATAAAATTAAGTTTAGATTATTTCCACTTTAAGTGTTACAAATCTCAAGACAAAATTAAAACCAGATAACTAATAAATCATAAATAGTTAAGTAGTAATAGGTAGAACTTCGGAATTTACCTACTAATGCAAACTTTATTAAATTTACATTTACAAAAACACTAGATAAATAAAAATCATATTATGTACGCAACCTAACATTTCTAGGAGGCCATTAGGGCGTTAGTTAAGGACGTAAATGAATAATACGCAACGAATACTCAGTCCGGTAACGATCAGTTCGGTAACGTTTCCGTATATGATGTAACGTTACTGTACTGATTACGTCTTACAGTAGCGTAACAACAATCAAACAGGTAACATATTCTGGAAGAGTGATGCTTGGACGAAAATTGTCATGTGTCATACATGCCCTGTAAGTCAAACGTATCTTCTCATTCTGTAAATACGTACAGAATTTGTAGTATTGGTATAGACATTCATAATAAATCGATAGCAACCAAAGAAAAAGCAGCCACCTCCCCCAAAAATCGTCCGATCAAGATGACACTCAACTTCCGAGTAGTCGAGATTCTACTCTGCATGGAGATGATATTCATGACACAAACACACCATCTTGTTCATACCAAAATAATGATGAAGATCTAGTTTGTTACAAAGAATCTGGCATTGCTCTTGGAACTTACTTACTATACTATAACCAAAAAATGAAGGATCTAAACCGAGTGAATCTAGCAGGCGCAGATTAGCAGTCGGAGTTGATTGTGAGCGAGCCTTGTTTCCAAATTGTCAAATTTAGACAGTTTGAAATTAAAAATTGTCATTGCAATCTGTCAAAGTTTTAAAAGGTTTTTCACAACTCCAATTGTTAATTATTAAACTACTATTAATAAATAACATTCTGATAGCAAAAGTGTGTACGACATTAGTTGCTGCTTAAAAGATTTTTCACAACTCCAATTAATATTTATTAATAGTAGTTTAATAATTAACAATTGGAGTTGTGAAAAACCTTTTAAAACTTTGACAGATTGCAATGACAATTTTTAATTTCAAACTGTCTAAATTTGACAATTTGGGAACAAGGCTCGCTCACAATCAACTCCGACTGCTAATCTGCGCCTGCTAGATTCACTCGGTTTAGATCCTTCATTTTTTGGTTATAGTATAGCTAGATACAGCAATAATGTATCAAAAAAGTTAATGACCCGCCAATTCGTCGGTGTTTAGCAAGGCGCAATGGACAATCATGAGATTCAAGTCATGTTGATGAAAAACATTTTTGTTAATGAGATATTTCAGAAATTATTGATTTATTTATTTATAGCATCTTATTGTCATAAGCCAGCAATGCTAGGTTGCCATTGTCAAAAATGATAATTACAGAACTTATAATTTGTAATAAGACATATTTTTCCAGTTTTTGGTTAAGATTTACATTTTATATTTCATAATTTGTCTACATTTCACACAGAGATTGCCCTTTTGTGTTTGGTGTATTATAATGTCATGGCCGATGACATTATTTAAATAGCTTAATCTTCTTTGATCTTTTAATAAATATTGCATTATTAGATGTTTTTTGATAAGAAGCGCCAACATGCGCTCAACACGGTAACGATCGCTTCAAATCGGTAATGCGTTTGTTCATTACAACGCCGCATTGAAATAAGCAATCATTTTACTTTATGAAATTATAACTCTATGCCATGATATAATGCAATGCGTTATGTCTTTTTTTATTAATTTTATTGTAAATATTATGTTTTATCACACTGATTTCAACGACTAGCGACACATACTTATTTTGGTAATGACGCGTCAAATCCGTAACGTTACATCACTTCGGGAAACACTAAAATCATAAGTTTTCGAAAAAATATTTTAATTACGAAAATCAAAAGCCATTGAGGCATTTATTTAATTGTTATTAATGCAAGTAAGTCAATGTTTATTTACTGTACTTATTCTTACGTTATATATGATAAACTTAAGCTTTAGTGGCAGTGATATTTTGTTACAACACACTGTTTGTGCTTTATTTTATAAAAATATACAGAGAACAAATAATTGCAAATCATTTTTTATCTAACTTTGACGTATAAGATGTTAACAAGTTGTATATTTTTAAAGAATTTTCGTCGAGTGTTTTTAGTTTGAAAATCGTTAGCAAAATGAATAATATAAGTTCTTCTCATGGCAGGAAAACTTATCTAAAAACTATCTAAACACATTTTTAGCTCTACTGAAGTAATGTAACAATATTTATACTGTTTTGTAACTTATAGTAAAGTTAATAAAAATTATAGTGAATTTTTATTTTGTTAAGTTTTGGTTTTGATATTATCTCTCAATTTGAAAATGACCCGTAAAGGAAAATAAAAACTGTTCACACATATTAGAAAATACCAAGGAACTGCAAAAAATGGATTTGAAAATGTCAATATTTAAAAAATTATTTTGATCACCCTGTATGAAAAAAACTTACTTTTAACATTTGATTGGGATAATTGATCCTAGCTAACACCTCACCCAAAGTTATACAAAAAAAATCAACAAAGGATGGCGATGATATAAATATTAAAATTTAAATGAATGGTTGATAGTGACTAAAAAATACTTTAAAAAATCATAACTTGTCAACGTCGCATCCCAGTGCAAAAACATCTATACCCTAACATTTAAATGAAGGATTTAAAATTACCGATATCACGAGGGCAGAATTGTAAAAAGCATCTCAAATCACGCAGTGTCCACCTCATGATCACGTGGTCGACTCGAGAAATGTATCTGATAACAGAAACAACTGATAAACTGGAATGATTCAGTAGCGTCACAAAATGTCCTTTACGAAGGCTAACATTGATGCTTAATGTTGTATTCGATTATAATCAAATACACCTACAAAATAGGGAAAATGAAATTAATTTATACTAGAGGAACAATTATTATTAACGTCAAAGTTTAATTATTTCATTCCACCTATAAAATACTATTTGACTCACAGTTAGGCATATTTTTGTTTTCCATGTAACATGTATGCAAGTACACGGCAAAAAATATAGATTAAATTAAACATATGAAAGTAGAAATATTGTTATAAACAAAAATTCTTAAGAACTACTATAATAGTTAAGTAATTCCTTTAAAACAGTAACAAATTGTTTATACATTAATTGTTTTATTGAAATTGGTAAATTATTATACAGTACGATTCCTAATATATAAAAAGGATTGCCATCATTTAGTATCAGTTTTATGCACTTAAAAATGTAAATTAACACCAGTTATGATTTTGTGTAGTTATGATTATTGATTGATTCCCTATTTTTTACTTCTAACGGGTTATAACTAAAATTTTTGCAATTACTTTTCTTTAAGTGTATTCATTACCCTATGCCATTTAAAACGTAATGAGATTTTTAATTATAAATCGTTATTAAGGTTGAATAGATACTTCAACGATGATAAATTTACATAATGTTAAAAAGTACTATCCGAACGTACGCTACTGACCTTTTTAAAACGTCTCTAGTAACACGATACTGTGCTTACATTCTTAGCTTATCGTAATGTTCTCACAGCTGATGTGCACGCGTTCATTAAAATCCTTCATTTGCCAGCGAGACTATAGTGTTAAAGATAAAACCTAAAGAAGCTTCATTTGAGTCGAGAAAATATAGGTTGTTCTATTTAAAACAATACGCTGTTATGCGTCACGCTTTTTCGAGACACCCTGTATACGTGCTTTTAATTTTAAAATGCGTCTTCTTTCACCTCATTAATATTCCTTAAATTGAATTTTTAATCTTGGTAATGATAAACCTACAATCGAAGGACGGAGTACTAAATGGATACCCTGTATAATAAATCGCGCAAGTTAATTGTGCCACCATTTAAATTGCATAATGTAACAATTAAAGGTGCTGTGGACAATTATGCCTATAAGGTTATTAAATATTCAAATGCAATAAATCTGAAATGATGACAAAGTTAACAACACACAATGATTATGTAATCGTTTAAAATGAAATAAAAATTTAATTCCGATATTTACTTATCTTTATATTAATAAACTTGTTCTAGGAAAGAATATAGGTTTTGGGAAGCCTTATTAAACGAAATATGGAACAATGTCAAACGGACAACAAATCGACACATATTTATTTACGACAATGTCATCATCACCTTCATTCCGGCTAAATCACATTGGCCGTGACTCAAGGATGGCCGCGATGCCGAAATTACTTTTTATAAGTGGCAAGGGCAATTGACGTAGTTTCGCGAATTCATAGATCCATATAAAATTAGAAAATGATAGAATGTTATTAAACTTTAAAAAGCAACTGACACAATAATCTATCTCATCATCATAAACTTTCTTGTAAATGAAAGTGAATGTGTTGACTTTAGTATTACTATATTAGATAGTTTTGTTTTCAATTAAAATCTAAATATTTTATTATCGCGAGAAGAAAAAAAAACATGCAATTAAAAATTAATTTTTATTCCAGTTTTGTGATATCTAAATGAGGAAAAACTTTTTTATATTGAAAATTGAAAGTATTTTTATCATTATATTAATTCTTGAACCACTTTCATTTCCGTGTCAAGATTATAAAATTGGGCGGTTCAAATGACAAACCTGATTTTTAGACGATCTTGAACATCGCTTATAATATTATATTATAATTTTTGCACAAGGTCCTTACATTGTCCTTATTGATAAAAGATTTGCCTAGTTTTTAGTTCAATGTTACAAACTTAAAGGATGTTCGTTAAGTAGTAAATAACGAGGACCATGAAACACTTAAAATGTTTTAGTATTACTGAAGATTCAAGTTCGTTTTCTATAGAATGTTGTATGCGTATGTGTATTATGTATATTTATTTTTGGTTTTATTAAGTTTTGACTTTTTAGATTAAACGGCCTTGTGTAGGTCGTAGGTACTATTTTAGCTTTGCGTAGTTTATTCTGGATAATTTTAAAATTGTTTTGTTTTTATCAGACGTCCTTGCAACTACAACATACATATTATTATTATTGCTTATTTCAGTATAAATAATTAGTTTAGGTAAATTATTTAAAAAAGGTGCATTAAGGATGTGTAGGAGGTATGTCAAAATGGTACCAAACGAACAAAAATTTAGTAGAATTTTCCTCATTTAATGCTAAAACTACAGTGAAATTTTCAATCCGATCGACTAAGCCGTTTAAAAGTTATTGCAATTTAAAATAACTGTAATTTTACATGTGCTCTTATGGAGATTCGCTCACATAATAGAATAAAGTCATTTCAATTACAGGAAATAAAGCTACCAAGCGTCCCAAATTTTTAAATTACGTAACTTGAACTCCATAGAACCGAGTTTGCATAGTTTTATAAACATTCACTAAACGGTTGTTGAGAAAAAAATTATAAACAAGCTGAAAATCTGGTGTTTACTCGATAAATTAATTGGGTGTATAAGAAAATGCGGCAACACTGTACTCAGCTGAGAGCTATAGTTTCCGTCGAGTGCAGTGGCGTGCTGTTAAAAAGGGGCTTGTAAATTCCAGCCAGATCCAATATCCACTATGAGCAAATGAGCTTCAATTCTTAAATAGCACTAATGTAAACTGCAAATGATGCCTATAAAGTCGTAATTTGTGTGTTAGTAGTTATAATTACTATAAATAAAATAAAATCCTAACTACACATTATTTGTCCTAAACTACTATGGTAGTATGAAGTCGGTATTTAGTTATTTACTACAGTTAATTGCTTCCTTTTTGGTTTTTGTAAGCATAATTTAGTTAAGACTATATAATAAAGTAAAACAAGAATAATAGTAAGTTCTACTACCTATTTAGTATAGGTAGTAGAAGGTAGTTCCTGTGCTTGCTCTGGCCTTTAACAACAATTACAATAGTTTAGTACAAGTTTAGTTACAATAAACTTGTGGTAAATTAAATAAGTTTATGTGAGTGACGTGTTTCAAAAAAAAATCATTGGTGCCCATTCCTTGAGTTTTGGAAATTGTATAAATAAATGAATTAGTGAGTCAGCTAAATTTGTAAAGTTAAGAAATTGACCCCTACTTATCTGTTGTTCGGAGTCAATAAATATTACAATATTTAAAGCTAAGATAGTTGCAGCTACAGCTCCGGAGTTCTCCGATGAAAGCAATTTGTCTTTTTTGTTGTTGTAAGTGGATCGGAATCCACTGAAGTAGCGCCAAACGGGAATTTATAATAACACAAGACCATGGAATGCTTTAGTCTTAATTTTCTGCTGGATATAAATATTCCTAATACTCATCTGCACTACTACATGACAAAAACACAGATGTATTTTTATAGAATTTATTAGAATTATATAATTATAATACTTACACTATACCTAGTTAATACAAGTGTTTAATATAATAGAATACAAGTTATTTACTTTTACTTAATAAGTTCTAAGTTATTCATTTTTAAATTTTAACATGCTTCTAACTCTGTTATGCCAGGACATATCCAGTTTTTTGGTATAGTTTCAGGATTTCGTGAACTGAAGTTTTTCAATTCTTCTCTTGCTTGCAATTGAGATAAGGTCTCTTCTGGTTCTAACATGTTTATATGCCCCCGTCAGACGTTACAGCACTGACATACAAAACATGTGACATAACCTAGCTTTATCATAATTTAACATTTAGATACCTATGAAAAGATATTTGATTTTCCTTCATATCGTATATTTTGCACAAAACACATTGTCGCTCCACTATTTAAATTAAAATAGTCACAATAACTTAAAAACGAAACAAACAGAAAATAAATTAGCCAAGATAGAATATTCGTTTCGCGGCGAGTAAACCACTAAGCACTAGGATGGGATTCGGCTACATTCGGAGCACGCATATCGTTTCGTGCTTTGTGGAAACAAACCATGCAGGCTTCAGAAAATACTTGTTCTTCCACTCGATCTTTACCCACACGTCATAGATTTTATGCGTACGAATTAATAAACAAGAATTTCTAATAAAATCAACGACTAGTTTCATATTTTTGACATTTTAGCCAAGTTCACAACCATTAAGAGTCGTAAACTTTCGGATAACCTACAATTTTTAATAAGTGTTGTTCCAAAAAATAGTTTTATTTTTTACTTTTACTAATTACAGAAAATGTGTGATGATCTTCAAATATTTAGTAAAGCGGATTTATTAAGAGTGAATAAAATGTACTTAATAGAAATAAAAGAAAGCATGACCTTTTCAGATTCTTCCTAAGAAATTGATTATAAAAATGAGAATGTTCCTTTACAACCCCACTGCATACTTTGTGCATGCATCGTCTCTCTTTTTAACTTGTGTAAGGGAATGGACAAATTGATTTTTTACAATAAAAGAATAGAATTTACCAAAGAATCATTAATTCCTTGGTACGATTTTTTACAATCTATGAAATTATACTTTTTTATTAAATGAATCATGCAGTTCTCACTCCTTCCCGCACTTTTTAGTTTTTTAAAAAAGCAGAACTAAAATTAAATTTTTCGAAAATTTTAAATTATCTCTCTCACTTCTAAATTGCTTTTTGTGCAACCTTTCAATTTTTAGAACTGTTAAACAGCAAAATTCTATAGAATAAATTTGTAATTTTAAATAAAAATTATTTCGGTTTTAAAATATTCATAATGTTTTTAGCGCCATCTCTCGAAAAAGCATTGCATTACCACTTAAAAAATGCACTTTATCCTTTATTCTTTATTATCTCACGTAACTAATAAGGATGTGAACATATGAATTGTCTTTACTATCTACACATAATTGATGACGTGTGGGTAAAGATCGAGTGGAAGAACTGTAGCTCCGTCCATCTGGTTTATAAATCCATGATTTCAATCAACTGCTGACTGATGTCCAAAGCTTTTTCTCTTAATTATGTAAGAGAAATGCTACCAACTTATAAAATCAACATTGTTATCAGGTTTTCTATGTTTTATAGAACGTTGAATTATTAATAGTATTAAACATATTTATCATTTAAAATTATAAAAAATAAACAATGTAATGTTTTAATTTATACTCGAGCATAATTAATAATTATATGTTCATAATTGATAAAGATTTAAATCAAATATGTTTTTGCCGAAAAGTTAAAATCAAGGCATATTCACTGCCAAAAGTTATTTAAAATTTTTCCATATTATTCGTTATTTTCTATTTCATCTAACATTAATAGTAAAAAATCTTCTTTTTCTTAAATAATATATTCTTTTTTAGCATTGTAACTATTAATTTACTTCGTAATGTGCTGTAAAACAAAGATATTCATGAATTTCTAATTTTCAGTACTTTTGCCTCCGATTGTACCTCCCAAACATCCTTAAGTCAAATTTGAACTCATAAACGCTATGAAAGGATATACGGCCTTATCATTATTAAAGTTAACTTTTTAATCTGCTCTATGTTCGTACACTTATTTTATTTTTATATATTTACCCACTGACACAATGATTACTACACTTTGCGCAGATAATGAATCCAGTAAATATTTGTGCAGTAAAAAACTATCTGACAACAATTTCAATGTCAGACGGCAACCGGTCAATGGTCCCAGATCTCTTGCTAAATAATCTGAAATAAAAATGATAATATGCATAGTGGTTGACCTATAGAATCAAGGCTAGTGGTAAATGTGCGCATTTTTTGATAAATACTAATAGCTTTTGTTTGTTTATTTTTATTTGTTGTTTTAAAACGTTTATCTATAAAATATTTTTAAATTTGCATTACATAATAAAGTAACCTATAGTCCAACAGTCGTTTGAAATATTTTAAACAAGATACAGAAAAGAAAGTTTTAAAGAAAAGATTTAGAAAAACGAAACATAAAAGCAATTTTTGACTTTCAATGAATTAACTAAACCGGTCAGAGTCTCAGATATTGATTTTACTTTTCTTTATTATGTTTCCTTGTGACTATTTAAAATGTACCTGGTGCCTTTATTCAGGAAATGTTTTAAAAAATAGGATATTAAACTGCGGTAATTGACCGTTTAACCTCTTGCAGCAAATTTTATTCATTACACCCTTTCAATTTGCTCTTTGCCTGAATGAAGTAGGGTATTTCCCTGATTCCATAATTTCCATTTCCGTATAGTATGCATATGATATAAGCACAGCTTGTTTCACACGTCACATTGTATAGTTGAAGTAAATAAAAACAAAGATACTGGTGAAGAAAAAATTTGCATAAAAAGTTGTTTTTCTATACTTGCTGTAGATTATCGGACATAAATTCTTAAAATTGTTATGCTCTAGAATTGCATAACTATTCTATAGCTTGACTTGCCTCTTTTACACTGATTTGAATTCATCCAAAAGTCATTTCAATTGAAGTTATCTAGAGATTACTTCTGCCAATATAGGAGCTTCCTATTATCTTGACCTTTAACTAGCTTCATTTAAAAAATTCAGCTAAAAATTCATTTAAGTTCAGTAAGAGAGTCTAAGAGATTACTTTGGTTAATACAAGAGCTTCATGGAGTCGTTTGATTGATCTTAACGAAGAATGAACTGAAATAATCATGAGGCCTAAAGTTTTTTCCCTCATTGACAGGCCCGGATTATCATCAATCAATAGTGTACTATAACGGCGTTGTCCGGCCGATCTGTCCTGCTTTGGAGAAGTGTACTGCAGCTTTCCGGAACCATTTTTATCTACCGACCCAAAAGTATCAATAAAATTTTAATGCGACCTATACCAGAGGAAGAAAGTGGAGGGTACTTAAAATTACAGGATCTGATTTCTTGTAGCATACAGGGTGTTCCGAAAAAGTATGCAATGCTTTAAGAGGGTGAAAGGTGACATATAGAGACCCCAAAATCCATAAAATTAAAATTAAAATTAAAAAGAAATTTCGGATTTTTCCGTATGTTTTGCAAGACACGAGTCGACTATGGATTGTTTGTAAGATTTTAACCATGAATTACTGATAAAGCAAACAATGATCTTACATTTGCACTACTAAACTAATAACTGACCTCCGCTACGTACGTATCAATTTACAGAAACAACAGAATTGGATTTCAGCAGCGGTTGCCGAGTGACTCGCTACCTTGCTCACTTGATCATTTATTAAGGTCGGTAAATAAAATGTAACATAAGTTCATTGACCTACTTGGGATGCAAATTTCATTGCCTGTTTTTTTATTTTGCGAATGTCATTTTAACAAAATGAGTAAAACTTACAGTTTAGATGCAAACAATCTTTATAGCATGTGTTCAAATAAATCGCCGTTTGTCTATACACACAAGTTTATGCTAGCAAACATATCGGCATTTGCGCGAATTTATTCTGCGGAGATTTCAATGCGTGCGCGTAGCTCTTCCTCGGTATTCAGTTCTGTCCTGTACACGTTTTAAAATATCCCCAAATACAAAAATCTAGGGGAGTCAAGTACGGTGATCTCGCAGGCAAGGCGATGGGTATCCACTACGTATACCCTATCCACCGGTTAGGGTATTCGTTATTCAAAAACTCCAGTACCTGGCGAGCAAAGTGTGGTGGTGCTCAATAGTGGGAGTGCGTCGAACACTTCATAGTTCAGAAAGTGTGTGTACCGTACCAGTCACCGGTTAATCGTTGGAGCAGAATAAAAGGTCCTATTAAACGGTTCTGATAAATTCCCGCCTACACATTTACCGCGAAACGCCTGGAAATAATGTCTTCGGACAGCATGAGGATTCTCGTCAGCCCAAATGTGACTTTTGTGTAAATTAAAAACCCCCGCCCGAGCAAAACAGCATTCGTCTGTCCACAGTACATTTTGTGCAAACTGGCGATTTTCCTGTGTGCGTTCCAATCAGTGCCGTCCTTTAGATTTTGAGGCCCCGGGCACAAATATGGAGTGGGGCCTCCAGTAAATAAGAAAGTGAATAAATAAATAAATATACAGGGTGTAACTAATATAACTAGAAACCTCGTAATGAGGGGCAGCTGTAATAGAAGATTTAGAACAATGCACCAACTTTATTGTTAGTAGGTACTTCCGTTAACAAAATGCTATGACGCGCCTTTACTGTTTATCTTGAAAAGGATCATTTAGTCCTTCTCTACAGCAACTTATAGCATATTACCTTTTAAATACAATAGGCTGTAGTATTGTATGTCTAGGTAAATGTACGTGACTAATTTATAAACTTTAGGGAGTTCCTTCCCGCCTTTTAGACATGCCGAGACATGAATTGAGATTACACTCTATTAGCGCGCATTGCCTACACTTCACAATGCTACAGCTAACTCACTGGTGGCAGCGAGATACTATCCATACTCTACTAGCTCTCCAGGCTAGTACCGGAGCGATAAACGTGCTCATCTGTCGGCTCAATCTCCAAGGAGGCATGAGGGACGTATCACACGACCAAGGAGACTTCACCTCGTCCAGCTTCGGACTATTCCCCTAATATGCGAGTTAGGAGCCCTGTTAGGAGCCACTGCCCGATCGAATCCAACCTCAATTGTGGCAGGATTTGGTTTTTAAATGGTTTTGCCACTCCGATCTACAGGATTATAGGCTTGGTGAGCCCTCGACAGAGCTTCGTTCTTAAGTCTACACATTCTAGACTCTCGGTATGTACCTGCATGAGGTGAAGTTGTCTTGAGTGTAAGAGGCTATTCGCTTCAACACTCCATTAGAGTAATGGCTTTAGAGCTTCTTCAGATCACAGTACTCAGTCTGCAGTCTGAGCCATAGGGTGGTCCGAATAGCATCCTGAGCACGGTTACCTGGTGGCATGCAGTTTCTCACAGGCAGGAATTTACCTCTTCCAACCGGGATAAACCTCATTTCAATTCACCTCCTTAAGATTCAATCAAACAGCGGGAAAACTTAGCACCAATAAGAGACCTTGTCCCAGGTGAGAATCAAATCCACCCACATCGATCTTCATGTTACCAGAGCTCCCTCTGCTTGGTGGTGATAACCGTACTTCCTCTACCACACATTTGACCTGACTGCATCATCCGTTGCCCTGTCATGTTTCCATGCCCCGTATCCAGGTTTCAGGGATAGGGTAGATGACAGCCAGTTTTATGGGTGAACGCCGAGTGATCTGCTCTTTCACCCGTAGTCTCGAGAAATGTTAGAATCCTTTTTATTTTGGAAATTTGGTGCTTCATTTTAAAAGTAGGCTTTAGCTTTGTGTATAAGAACTTGCATCAAATGCCGGTCTCTCAGTCTATTTTATTAACGCATAAGATATATATTGTGTTGTTGATTAAAATAAGGTAGCTCGGTGCGGGGCCCCACTAGATCTCATACGCCCGGCTGACCCCGACCATAGGGACGCTTCTGGTTCCAATAGCCATTAGCAAAATTACACTCGCGGTATATGATCTGTAGGTTCTAGTGAGTGTACTTTTTGAAAATGGTATGGGAGTAGGGAATCTTCTTTTAAAATGCGCCAAACGCGAGTAGAAGGTACACCAGTTTGTGCTGTTAAGGTACGCACGCTAAGAGTGGAATCCTCTTCAACTACCTCTAGGATGTTCTCCTCCTTCGCGACATCTCCGTGTCCTGTATCATTCTCTGATGACGGCGGTTGGGAAAGCGAAGTGCATCCTCCCTGACGGTGGTAGCAGCATTGCGATTACATTCGCCGTATAAAATAATTAGTTCCGTCCATTCAGCAGGCGGGTATGGTTCTGCCATAATTTAAACAGTAACTAATTACAATTAATTAAACTACTTAACACTAACAAACACTTAACACTACCTCACTCAAGTTATTAATTCTAAAACCTGTATTAATACGTAATCGAAGCTCAAGTTTACCGTCACCTTAACACAAAGAAACTTGACGACAAACTGCAGATTACAAATTTCAAAGATCTGAGTCATTAACAGTTATTTACAGATGGTCAAAATTAGTGTTATTATTTAGCTAAAACGTTTTAAAAGCACGAACTTACTATTTTGTTTTGGTTACAATTTTCGAAGAATGTATTTACCCGGCTACCTGCTTGGGATTATTATGGTTATTTTGTTGATGACCTTTAAAAGTATGTACTATTTAATAGGCATAATTTTCATACACTTTTATCTACTACTTTGCAGTGGCGTGCCTATTATTTTTATAAGGAGAGTTGTCATTTCAAAGGGGTATTTCAGTAAATTGTTAGTAAGATGTTACTCTACACATGTTTCCCTATTGCCCTTTAACGGGAAAGACACATTTTCCAAAACGCTCTGTATATTTTAAAAAGAAAATAAATGATATAATAAAAATAAATAATTATTGGACCCATTTTTAAACTTTCGTGACCCAAGATTGGGTCGCGAACCAATGGTTGCGGTCCGCTGGTGTAGAGTATGGCCTCTTTATTTTCAAATAGCAGCGATGATTGATCTCGCTGCTGGATCAAAAGCACCAGAACGATGTTGGCGACATTGAATGTTACCAGGTTTGACATTCTATCTTACAATAAATTTTAGGTTTAATAATAATAACGTACAAAAATATTCACAATTTAACATTAATTTGACAGTGGACAATGTGTTTATAAAACATTATTTACATTATTTAACAGTAAAATGTTAAAATCCATGTCATTAACCCTATTGTGATATAAAATGGCGGGCATCCTGGCAACGCATTGACCAGACTCTAATTAAAGGATCTTTGATATACAGCAGCATCAGGAGCCACTACGCGGTGGAAAGTGAACCTTTTGAGCAAGGCATACAACAAAGCGCGACAACTTTTGATTTTTTTTAATTCGTTAAGCGCAATTGAACTGAATTTGCTAGGTCTTTCTCTGACCATTTAAGGTTGGAAAAAGCGGCTAGTAACTAAACTCCGGCCGCGATAGCTATTCGGAGAATGTAAACAGTGATTAGCTGAGCGGTCAGAGCTGCATTCACATAATAACATGTTACCTCTGGTAGAGCGGTGACACCACAAATAACTTAGGTCAACAAGCATGGCATTCCTGCATCTACGAACATATTTAAATTGAATTTCTTTCTTTAAGATTTTGGAAAACGTGCAGCCGTGTAACATGAAAATTAGTAGAGGGCGTTTATCCGCATATCCGCACTTAAGTAAATGTCATTAGTCATTAGTTTGTTTAGTTGAAACATTTTAAGCTAGTTCTGTTTTTCAATAGAAAATCATAAAAACAGGAATTTAAGGTTTTCAATTCAATTTTATTCTAACGGCGGGTCAGTTCCAGACGTTTCTAAGAATTTGCGATTCTGCACCATGTCTGGCGCTGGCGCCCCTAAAAACGTGGGGCCTGAAACCCGAGCTTCGTAGTCTTCAGTGTTAATCCGGGCCTGCTCATTGAGGGGAAAAACTCCCCACATCTTGAAATTGCTAGATTGTCTGAAGCTAAAATAAGAATATAAAATTAGACACTTTGGTCGATCTATTGCTCTCAGAATCTTTAATGAAGGGGATAAGCGTAAGGTCGTATTATTGCTCCAATTCACACCCAGAATTATGTGTTTTGGGCATTAACAGATTTCAATGAAATTTAAGTATGTCGTTTGGCTTGTAATAGTATATTACATGTTGAGTTAGTAAAGGATATCTTTACAAGCCAAGCGATATTGTTTCACCGAGACGGTACGTCGAGGTCTTGGCTTGGAAACTTTACCAACGAAGCATGTATACTATTTTATTCACAATCATTAGACTTAAATAATCAAAATAAAAAGTAATTATACATTTCTAAATACATTCTCTGTAAACTCCATAATTGCAATCAGCGCCTTCTATCGACCAAAAGAAATTTTAAGTAAGGTTTGCTCTCAGAATTTTAAAATTGGAAATTAATTAATTCGATTGTAATTATTAAATACAAAATACGGAAAAATAAAATTAATATTTAATAAAAAAAGATGTTTTTAGCGTTAAATACATTTATAAAAACGATAAAAACCTAAATTTAACTGGGATAAATCGACTTGTTTTAAATTATATACAAATAAAAGTTAGCCAAGACTTTACCGGTCAGTTCTATAGACATGCAATAGTTATTTACGTGCCAAGCTTTGTAAATTAATCTTGACGGGCGAGCTGGGAAGTTTGTGGGGCGAGCGACGAAGGAGCGAGCCTCCATAATCCAGTGAGCCCAGTAAAGATTAATTGCAACGCGTGTCGCGTACAAAGTTTTATTTCCACCTTCAATAGCGTTTTTTATAATTTGTATATTTTTTATAAATAACATTTTGTATTCAAATTAGTTACCATAAATGCCTATAACGTATCATTTACATAGAAAGTGGAAATAAAGGAAATTGTTAACCACTTTGCTATTGCTATAGCAATAGCTTGCTTTTCAAGGTGTTTACAATGATAGAAATGTACATATTGCAATATGATTGTGAATAAAAACAATTTATACCATTGTATTAAACTTGTCAGAATTTCATTAATATTGCGCATTCCAAAATAGTTCGGAAACTAAGGGTTTTCCGACGTAGTCCGGCAAAAGGTATGACATTTTAGATTGCTCTGAGAGCAAATTTCATATTCGATTAGTTCACCTAGCATTCCGGTCATCCAGATTTGCGAGTTTGATTGGGTCAAGTGCTCTGTATAAGGCCACGCCAGAGTGCTCTTCTTTGATCGGCTTCGTGAGACAGATCAATTGAAATCAAAACAAAAAACTTAAACTCTCATTCATTCGCTGAGCTACTTCAACTGAAAAACCGATTACTAAAGTAGATATTATTATGATCGATGATGAAAGGTGTTGTTTGGTTTTATTAGAAATGTTATCATCAGATTCGTCTGACGATGAAGAAATTGAAGCTATTATTGAATATTAAAACGAGAAACAACCATTATGTAAAGTTTGTAATTTCCTGGAGACAATAAATTCATTTTCCGATGAATCGGTAGATTTGCTATAATAATACGCAAAAAACACTTATATTTTATTAATCGTTGTTGTTCATTAGTTTAAAAATTTTCGCTTGCACAGAACCGCGTGTAATAAATTACTGATCATGTTCTGATCATCATCAAAACAGTCAGTATTGCCCAAGTGTTTTATTATTTTAGGTATAATAATTTAATATACCAAATAATGTTCACACAAACATACGGCGATCGAGATGATTTTATTCGGTTGCGTATTGTGAATCACTCTTCGATCAATCTACATAAGATCAATGACGTCATACCCGTTTTGCGAGCAACCGCAGAGCAATCTGCAATTGAGCAATCTGGCTTTGAATTGAAAACGCCATTTAAGTTAATTTTATTTAAGAAATTTCTGCAAAACTTGGCAAAAAACGTTGGATTAGCGCCCAGAAATTATCCAGACGCCGAGCGCCCAGACATCGGCTAACCGCTTCTGCCTGCAATCGACTCATATGAAAACATATAGTTTCTGGCCTAGTGATTCAAATTACTATTTTGAGTAAACTTACGCTAATACATAATGTGCGCAATACAGAAAGCGAAATCAGTTACTAAGAGTAACGACCGCGAAGTAACTTATTGCCAGTATCTCCAGCCTTTTTTAGGAACTTTTATAAAACTAATTGTTTTATTTATGTCATTTCTATAGAAACGCTGCATAACATAACATAACAGCCGCCTATCTGAAAAAACTGCTGGTTTTTAAAAGCAATGGAATTTGTAATTACATATTTGTTTCGGTTGCACGAAAACTTTTATGCATACCTAGTCCGTGAAATTCTTTAGCGTCCTCGAGATTGTCCTTGGTGACAATTATTCTCTTGATAAAAGAGATTTCGCGGCCTTGTATCCAGGCTGGATGACTCTATCTGGCTATATCCTATATCTCGCTGAAAAGTTACAATTTTCTTATTCGGAATCCACTGCATCACAGTACTCATAGTTAGTTGGTAGCAGTTTTAATCGTCTGCCTTCAATTTGTTTCATAATTATGGTTGTTTTAACACTTGTTTTCGTGTTTCTATTTTTTGGAGAGAATATACTGAAGCTTTTTTTTACAGCATAAAATAGGCCATCGTATGTGAGAACATTTACTGATATAGATCTATAAAAAATAACGACGCGACGTTAGAAACTTTCAGTCTTATGACTAATCTGTTTTTGTCATAATACCTAACAATTAACGATCGATGTTTCCACAACTTATTACCCCCTATCCTATGTGTTATACGACAGTGAAGACCGCATGAAGATTCCATGTTTCGTTGCCGAGATATAGGCAAAAACGTAATTTTGGGGGTTGGGGAAGTGAAACAAAAGCAAATCGGATCAAACCTAAAATAAGCGACAAATAGAAAGTACAAGGTTATATCACAATATAATTTATTTATAGTCTACACTTTTCGTGAATTTTTAACATGTCTGGGAGCCTATAAATTGTGGGAGAGATCATCTTTTATCTTTTGTAGAGAACTTACTTGATCTGGGTAAGATGCATTGGAGTAATTTTTAGAAAAAAGTAATCTTTTGCTCCAATTTCTGTGACTTTAAAATAGTATATTAAAGTATTAGTTTTCTAAAGGATAAGTGCGCTAAAACGTCTTATGGAACGAATACGTCATACTATTTTTTTTTTCTATTTGTGTTATTTTGTAACTATTTAAAGAATAATAACTTAGTTTTTAAATAAAATCTGTTAGAGAAACTTTGCTAAGTGTTTTGAGAGTTGGCAACACTGAAAATACTAATTCTGCATTTGTTTTTCAAATTTACAGAGTAAATAAATTTGACGTTTTAAGAACAGCTGTTCAACATTGATATCAACGTTAAAACATAAAATGTTACTGTTTTCAATATTCTTTTGGACACGCAAAATGCGTGTCCAAATGGCTGCATTTGAACACATAAATAGAAAAAAAGATATTTAAGCTTTTTTTCATGGGATACAGCTATTTATCAGGCAAGTTTGTTAGACAAATAAACTCAACGTTTAATACTGCTGTAGGAAAATTTGAAGACATTCATAGCAAAAGTAACCATATAATTTCTTGAAGGGCTTTTTTCACCTCCATGTAATCATGAGTTAGAGGACTATTATAAATACAATAGAAATTTTTGTTATAAGAAAAAGAAGTATCGATTATCTAATGACGGGGATTTTTCTTTATACGTGCAAATGACCTCTAAGTACATGACCAGTCTAAGCATTATACCCAGAAAGCACCCTAGTACATCTTTTATCGCAAACTGTATCTCCATAACCCTTATTGTTTCTAAGCTAACGTAATTTCAAAGTTCAAATTGCTCCCTGTATACCTATGAGACTCTAAGCGAAAATGATGGTCTGTCCTAACCATAATTATAAACCAAATCTTGTTCCGATATCTTCTAAAAATTCCCATGTACATACTAATGACATACTAAGACTTTAGCGAAATCCGTTGGTGCCCAAAATTCATAAAAAGCGTGACATCCTTTAAATGGATTTTAGGTGAGTTAAAAGGCAGGATAATAGGAAAATCTTCAATTGGCAGGTGTAATTAATTCCTGATTTGAATTGAAATTACTTTTGGATAATAAATTAAGGTCGGAAGAAAAACTGATATTACCTGGGTGTAGCCAAACAGATCAAGATAGTGTGCTTGCTTAGCATTAGATGAGCCAGTATATGTAACACGCATACCTACCGCAAACTAACCTCGTTGCATTTTCCCGACTTTTCAGGAAGATCAGTGTTGTTAGCTCTGTCCGGTTCAGTACGGAGAATCGAGCATGGTCCGGTTCAGTACAAGATCAAGAGCCCTGTCCAATTTAGTACCAAACACTGAATTATTAGCTCTAGTTCGGTACCTCTGTACCGATGTATCCAGCTCGGTCAGGTTTAATACCTTTTTTTCGGGCTCAGTCCGGGTCAATAGGGGTCCAAGGCCGCTCCGGTATAGTACGGGATACTTTTTCATTTTTCGTTTCCGAAAATTGAAAACATAGTGCATAGAACGCGTGCAAAATGAGTGTATTGATATCGGGATGCCGATTATTTGCCTGGGCGCGTAACATCAAGGACGATTACGTGTAATCAGTGGCGTATTTAGGATTTTTCTTCGGGGGAAGGGGGCTATTCTATGAAAATTTCGAATCAAAATACTACTAAGATTGTCACATAACATAGATTTTTACACTATTAAAAAATTTTAGGGATGTTTCAGCCCGATAGCGATAGGTCTGAATCTGAATCCCCCTAAATACGCCACTGCGTGTAATAATAAGTTTAATGATTATTATTAAGTTGATTTATGATCTAATTCTTTTTAAGCTTGTTGAAGTGTATCTCATCAAATATCACTAGTGCTATTAGCAGAATATTTATATTTATAATTTACGAGTGACTGGAATTATTAGTTTTACGGTTTTGTTCCAAATGTTGTAGTTAGGTCAGTGAATGATGTCATCAGAAATAGGTATCAATGACAAAGGTAGATCCTTTCTCCTTCACGAAAAAGTTGGAAAAATGTGGCAATATTAGTATTAGTCAGTAATTAGCAATTAAGGGATACAGATGTATGGATGTAAGAAAATATATTCCTCCATCGAATGCATTTTTAATTTACTGCCTAACAGTATGTATGTATTTCCACTCGTCCATTGGACCACTTTTACAGCTGATGATTAACAATTACGTTGATATGATTTTATCGATTAAAAAGCAAAACACAGAAAAGCTGTGGTTTTAGTGTTATAACGAACATGAACGTTTTGACTACAATACTCATAAACCTTACCACTGCGTTGTCTTTTTTTCGTCCTATTAAGGTTTCGATACGTCCAGAAACTCGTCTGGAGTGAATGAATCCCAAATTTGGACACAAGAGCGTAAGATTGCAAGTGTGCTTTCTGGGCTTGACTGTGGTATTCTTTTCTTGCATATCAGAAATTTAAAAGCGAAATATTATTTTATGCTGGTCACTCTTTGACTTCTTTTTGGTGCTATGGTATGCAGAACGATCATATTGAACATTTTATGAAGCCCGCTGATTGCATTTCTGCAACAGCCAACTATCTTATGAGATGTTCTTGTATTTATCTGCCCTTATTGTTCCTTCTACAACATGAAATATGGAAGCTTTCTTGTCGGCATAATCTCCAGGCTATAATGATAAGAGACGCGGGGAATCGCTCAACAAGAGCCCTACTGCTCTTAAACCTAGTTTATACGGGTTTTACCTTTATCCTAAAGCAGGCTATTCCTTTTCTGCGTTTATGTAAGGGAAGACTTCTCTTTTGCCTGCTAATAATGTCAAATCTACCCGGAATTATTTCAAAGCAACGCAGTCTAGAGAGATTGCCATAGATATTCTCTTAAGGTTGTCCTGCAGTGTAGTTAAAGGTACCCAGAAAATGTAATAGTTTTTGGGACTTGTTTTTATAAAGTAAATTCCAGAAAATAAAGTAAAGGACTCTTATACAAATATACAGTAGGCAGTTTCTATACTTTATGAAAATTTGGTTCACATAGTTAAAATAGGTTGATTTAGAAAAAAATTTTTATAATAGTTTTTCTCAGCTGGTAATACAGCCAGGATTGTGGTTTAAGTTGTAACGGGTACATTTTCCGACGGCATTTAGTACATAGAATTTTGTATTAATTCTGGATAAAAATCTTAAGTTCGGTCCTGTAGATATCGCTTTATTTAAATATGCAGTTCATCAGGCAAACATTTCCTACAGAAAGCATTTATAGGAAGGGAATGTTTAATATTTGCTATAATGAAATAATGTAGCGTCATATTGATGTCGTTTTTCGTATCTTGCGACCTGGTATTTTAAAAATAATATCAATTTCTTCAAAAAGAAACCTTAAAAAGAAACCATGAGAAACGCTTAGTCAACTCATTGAAATATTCCGGTAAACATTTTGAGTGTATACGATTCGTAAATACACTTTCCTTTGTCTGTTATTTGCGTTTTAAAAATTTTAAGTCAAAGCGGCGTAGAAATTCGTCTCGACAGTAGCAGCATTCCACAATTTTAGCGGGAAAGATTGGGTACTATTTTTTACACGTAAGGTCTAAAATCCTATAGTAAGGCAAGTAACAAGCACCCTTGCCGTCTAAAAACAGATGTTGAGACGCGGAGTAGCCTGAATCGAAGTTTATAAAAAGGCTTCGCTCGGTTTTGACCAGACACAAACAGACAGATTTTTGAGACGGGGAGTTTGTGAACAGCACCCTGCAAGCGAACGGTCGATATTATGATTCGACCTGGGTGCGCGGTTATATTATCGATCAATAATGATTGATTGCTTTTAAATTAGTGCCAATGGATTACAGTTCTTTAATCCTATAGAATTGCGAGAAATTCTATTTACCGTTCCGTATAGTTTTACCGATCTTTTGTGAAAGTTTTAAAGTTAAATACGTTTCATGTTATAGGAAGAATTATTTAAAGAAATCCTAAATGTAGTGACCGATTCCTGTGCTTTTGTAACATTAAAATTTCTCTTAAAGAATTTGAGTGTAGTTAATGCAATCAGTGAATTAAAAATAACTGGAAGCTTCAGAACAGTTCCATTAGTTTTTTTGGGTGAAAATTAATGACGTTATTAAATAAGCACCAATTAAAAATCTTGGTTATTTTTCGTGCTTGACTTTATTGGTTTATGGAAACATATGAGCTGTTATTATCAATTAAATTTGGATCACGTTTTGGTATGCAGAATCTATCTTTCGACGCACACCGAGATTTATCACAATTTCCTCAAATGAAAAGCGAATTTCCAATTTCTACTGGACTTGATGTATGGTATTCTATGAGTTTAATTAAGGAAAATGCAAGGTACTGTAATATTAAGTGGTATTTGTTGTAATTTAAGTATTAAGAATGTCATGGTTATGAATTTTCTTTAGGGAGAGCTCTCCTTGATAGTTAAAAATCTTTAAGCTTTAACTTAATTGCAATTCATTTGTTCTGATACTGTTGAACTGATATAATTTGCCTAATCTCCTTCAGAGATTTGTTTATAAATTTTGTCCAGGAAAAGCTCAGTAAATAAAAAGGTTAATATTAAAATTAATGTGTTTTGAACAATTTTTTTGGGTGATCTAATCGATTCATTTGAAATATTTTGCGATCATGATCAGTCAAGGTAAATTTCTAATATTGATAGTATGTGTTTTGAACAATTTTGCGGTCAATCCAATAAGTTTTCCTGTTTGTTTTCTTTATTAAACAAAACGTTTTTGGTGAATTTTTTATTGATTAACTGTTGAACATAATTATAATCCAATAAAATTAGATTGGATTAGTAATAAATATACAAGGTGTGTTTTATTTGTTTATCTTTGTATGTGTATTTTACTCATTCTTTTGTTAATAAATGTTATTATTGCAAACTGATGGATCTACAAAACGGAACCATATTGGTTATGAAAGCTTAGTTTCATTTCTTCAAAATTTTAAGTAAACAAAATTTTGTTTTAACTAAATATTCTATTCATTTTCTGGTTAATGAATTTAATAAATTTTAATGCTTATTCAATCAACATCTTTGAATGGTTAATAAATCATTAACTAAGCTCATAACCAGATGGCGCCCTTTTATGTTTTTATTTGTGTTAAACCCTTATCTATTCCTTTTCACAATTTATACAGCTGTGGAACCAATACCTACGACTTGATTAATTAATTTGTAAAGAGAGAGTTTAAATCTCAAGCTGTGGCAGATATTTTTTGAATTTTCAGTTACAGTAAGTATGATGTATTTTCATAGCTTTTATAGTTATATTTTTGTGGTTTTATCTCGGCTGAAAAACCTTTGTTTCAAAGTTTATTTTGCCAACATGTTATTTTTCATACTAGGCTATTTTTATGAATTTGTTTCTCAAATTTTAGTAAATCTCAAAGTTTTATTAAGTACATGCATTGTGTTTTCATTCATTCATTCATGTGTCTCGGTACATTTTTTCTGTGGAGACAGCCAGCGGTACCTAGCGCTGGATGACCCAAACCCTATTGAACTACGCGATGTAAGAGAGAGAGGTGAGGATCCGAGCTTGCTTTTTCGTATTTCAACAAAAGCAACAAGTTACTAAAGCTTACCCATTAGGGTAAGCAGTTGGCACCTAGTTTTTTTTTAATATTCTGGTTGGAAAAGAACTTTGTTGGGCAACCACCTCTGCTTCCAGAAATACTTGAAATACGCTATGTCAAAGCTGACAAGTGATATTATATATCTGTCAAAGTCGCTATTCTTTTTTAAAATGAGCCAAGAATGACCTTATTTGTTAAAATATGGAAAAGTATTATTAAGAAAAAGTATTTCGAATGACATTTTACGTTTACATACCGAGTGTGAACAAGTTATTGCGACATAAGGAAAATTTTGTTTTTTAAGATTTTTTTGACACACCCACGTGTAACTGACTAATCTTTAAGTAGTAGTTTCGTGTTTAATTGCTAAAAATGATTATTACAATTCTTGTATTATTCAAACGTAGCTTAATAAAAAAAGATTAATAAAATTATGAGTTATTTTCTTGGAAATTGGAAAATAATCCAGAATGTTTCATTTTTTTCTTGATAAATTTAATGTTTGTCAAAAATACCTACACCATCGAATATTATTAACAAAATATGCAATGCATTTGTTGCATTCCCACTCATTTAAAGCGTTTTTAATGATTTAAAAATAGTCAGTAACGGGGTTGTATCAAAAAATGTTAAAAAACAAAATTTTCCTTATGTCGGAATATCTTGTTCAAACTCGGTATGTAAACGTAAAATGTCATTAGAAATATTTTTTCTTAATAAAATCTTTCCATATTTTAACAAATAAGGTCATTTTTCGCTCATTTTGAAACAGAATGGCAAATTTGACAGATACCTAAAGTCACCTGTCAACTTTGACATAGCGTATTTCAATTATTTTTGGAGGCAGGTGTGATTGCCCCACAAAGTTTTTTTCCAATCAGAAAATTACAAAAATTTCTCATATGGGTCCAACTTTATGGGAGACACTGTATAAGATAAATCAGTTTTTTAAAGTTTAGTGGTTTAGTTATAAAAACTAAATTTTATTGTTACTAATTAGTTAATTACAATAAGGTTTAGAATAAATTTTAATTTACGTTTGATTTCTCTTACAATTAGCGGCAATTCTTTAACCCCATTGCAATAAGAAGTTTTTTTTTTGCAAATAATAATCAATATGACTAACTAAAATATTGAAAACATAGTGCGCGAATGCAGTATTGTATATTTTATTAAAATCAAAAATTAGTACCTAACATAAATTAAACACTACGTATACAAATATTTCTATAAAGATGACCAGTTATCAATTCATCACTGTTTGCGTAAAATAAAAATTTACAGCTCAAACAAGAAATAACATTTAATAAAAATGTCGTAGGTAGTTAAAACAATACAGAATATACTTGTCTAATAATCAAGAATTATTAAACCACGTGTTTATATTTTATTATCCAAAGATGTTTTGGTAACTTAATAAGATAACAGTTATCCGGTACAAAACATCCGTCCCATAATACGTTTTCGACTGCGTTACGTCAGGAGAAATTAAAATTAAAAAATAAATGCAATGTTACATTGCATATAAAAATATAACAAAACTGTTTTTATCCTTCTTAGAACTTGATTAACTATTTTAAGGACACCCTTAAGAGAAAAGTAAAATTCCTTGCGTCGCTTATGGTCTGGAAATGATGTTGGCAAAGGGGTTTGTATATTTCATTTTGTCAATGCTGATAAATAGAAGAACATCTTACAAAATTGTTTGCTACTGCCTTCTGGTTCGTTCCATATACAAAGCGTTTCCTGATTCCATACAGTATCAAAAAGGCGAAGGTAAATGTGTATCTGTAAAAGCTGTATGAAAAAGATAAATGAAGTAAAGTACTAAAAACAAGATATACTTTGACATAAGAGCTATGGATTAAGATTTTAATATAGTCAATGTATGAATGTAATTAAACGTAAGTGTAATCAAACCAAATATCTACTTTTATATAGAAGAAACTAACTGCCAGGCAGCTACAGCGGCTGCTACACAGGAATTATTGAAATTTAAAATAATAAATAGGATAAAAAAGGAAAAATTATTTGACTAATATACCCAGAGTAAAACCCATCGAAAGTTAAATTATGACTTCGAAGTAGGTAGCTTATAGAAATTTCAATAAAATCCGTATAAAGGTAAGTCATCAATTTTTAGAATGGTTAGTTTAAATTAATAATAACACAACCCAACAGAAACAAACTACATATTTTTAAGATGTCGTGGATGTTTGAAAGAACTTGTCCAACGCCATGCGATGGACCGTCAATTTGTAGTATTAACATTCTAATAAACAATAATACTTGGGTTATACTTAATTAGGCCTAGGCTTAGCCTGAACAATAAGCAGGGCTGGTCACTTTTTAAATTAAAGTAGGTTGTAGGTGAATAGGAATGCCAGCCGATTTATAGAGCTATGGAGAAGGACGGCAGCACGATTAATTTAAACAAATAAAATATTAGCAGTTATGCTCCACAATATCGGAGTTCTAGATCTTAACGTGAATTAGTCTCAATCCTGCAAGAGCCGAATTCATTCACTCCGTTATAACACCAGACTATCAAACAACAAAAATAAAAAGGAGAAGGCCTTCAGTTGTTATATAAGTAATGTATTATTATAGCTAATAATAAAATAATAATAATGTTACAACTAAATTAAAAAATACTTAGAAATTCATACTTTGATAGTTATTAAGTATATATTTTTTTTATTTGACGCCTACACTACGGGGGAACCAACATCTAAGGTCATCTGTCCCCCATCTAACATGCAACACGAATACACACATCCATAGTTGAGGTGACGGAATCTTCCAATTAGAAAAATCCCGCCGCCCCAAGTGAGATTCGAACCCACGACCCTTGGAACACGAGTGATGCACTAACACCACTCGTCCACCGCCGGCCCTATTAAGTATAATATTATTTACTTGAAAAATTAAATTCAAAATGAAATTGGAATTGATTTCTTATCGTATCATAGATCTTCCTTAGATTGTAACTTTATGAAAATTCTAGTAATTCACTCTTAAATATTGATACAGCGAACTAAGTAACGCTTTCACATAAAAGTAAGATATAAAAACCCACTTAGTAGTTTCTATAAACTAAATGTGGTCTACAAACGTTGTTTCCGTTGACTCATGTAGATGATCACCAGGTTGTTAAGAACCCTTTGGAGAAGGCTTCCAGTTGCCACGAGTAGCTACTAAAAATGTTGCGCATTTTATTTCAGCATATATTCGCCCTTAACATCAAATGAACCAGGGTAAGCTCGCTCGTTTCAACTATGAAGGTCAAACACCAAACTCAATTATGATCCAAAATGGACACTAGTCTTGACACTAGTCTAAACGCCAACTTGAATTGAAGTCGAATGAAGTGCATCGATTTCCATATAAATTATAATTATCTTATAGAAAAAAGGTTATTGATCACGCCAGTAAAAGAAGAAGAAACATTAATTAAATAAAGATATTACCTTTCAGGTTTAAAAGGGAAATTTCAAAATGGACTGCAAAGCGTAATTTAAGTAATACAAAGAAAACTATAATTTCGTTATATAAAAAAACTTCCAAACAATGATTTAATACTTTCGGAATTTCATAAAACCATTTTATGCACTAATTATACAATAATTAGCCCTAAAGGGAATTTAACTATTACATTACAAAAATCTAACCGGCATCAAATCTGACGTCTTGCTGTTCCAAGAACTGAAAGAAAATCGGGTCGCGGAGAGAGTTGTTTTCCCGCCACAAGAATCGTCTACATTTAATAGTTTGATAGCGATTGAAACAGTAGAAAACCTTTATGTCCATATAGGAATTATTGGAAAATAGATAATTTGTAGTTGAAATGGCAAATATAGATGGCGCCTTAAAAAATATTATTAAAATTGAAATTCACAAAAGATAAAATATTATACGGGGTGATAGTAAACACGGCCTAATAATTATAACACCAATATACGAGGTGACTTAAAGCAAAGGTATTAAAAAAACTGACTGTTACAACTGACTCTAGTTTTTGAGATAATGGATACCCTAATTCTGACTTCGCCCAATACGATCTGTGATACTTCTTTTTAGTATTTAAAATGTAATTTTTAATCTAATTTTATCTTCAACGTTATTTTGCAAGTTCATGAATTGAATATAATAAATATCATATTGATTATCCTTATTCTTCCATAGAAAGGTGAATTCTTCACGAAGAAGCTGTTTAAATAATCCTGATGCATCCTGCTGCATTTGTGACGAATACTGCAAAAATAAAGGGAAGCACCACTCGCTTGATTTATAACAATTTGGAGTCAGCAAGGCTATACAGCGAAGACGTTTTCCTATAGGTGTTTATCTCACTGCCTCAACTTCCATTTCAGATGTTGACGAAATGCAGGCTCTGGAGTACAGAACTGATGGTAGGAATGGAAGTGACTATAAAGAAAGCTCTTCAACACCTCAGGACAAACTCTTCAAGCGTGTGAATAACTGATTCCCAGGTAAGTGTAGATTCAGCGAATTTTTGAAACCACTACTGCTCAGAAGTATTTGTTAAAAATCTGCTGAACTGTTCTTGAAAGATACTACTCATGCCAGTATACCCACCAATGTGGTTCATCCACTTGTGATCGGTATGAATCGACAAGGTACCTTGAAGACGGCTGAAAATGAAAAAGAGTCATCAAAATAAAACGATTTTGGGAACATGCCGAAAATATTTCGATTGCATTGTTAAGTGATGAAAGGGAATTGGTACGTGGAGAAGCAAGAAGTAGCTCAACTCAAGTCACAATAATTCATGGTGTAGAATAGATTAATTTGGGGCTAAAAAATGCGGTAGAAAGGGTAAGATTCAATTTTCATCCACCGCCTGGTAGTAAGTACTGCGTAAATTGTTATTAAAAAAGTATTAGCTAACAGTGCAATACTGTTGCAATCATCTGTAATGCTTTTTAAATAAAGAATGATTTCACCACCTAACTTAACAAACTCCAATCCAAACTCCTTTCCCTATAGTGTTTATTTTTGTATATTAGTTTTGTGTAACTAAAAACAATGTAAAAACAATTTATGATGATTACTCTTACACAATAAAATTTACAAAAAAATAAAAGCAAGTTCAGAAATATACTAAACTGTGTATTTTTCTTAGAATAAATTAAAATGCTTGCTCAATATGTAGACGGAAGAAGTCCCAAGCAGGATTTTTAGTCATCGCTACGTACCAGCAACTACCATTGGAACTATGAAGTTTTTGCCACTAATCAGAAGTACGTAATTGCTACGGTTTTATCACGTGCCTGGAACCAAAATGGGGAACATATTCTGGGTAGGAGATACGGTGCAGTGAGGTCTCTGGAACTTGTCCAGCTACGTTTTGGTTACGCTTAGGCTACGAGGCGGCGTAGTAATTGCTACTTTCGTGGAACTTCTCTTTGACACATCGTATCGCGTGGCCGCTCTCTCTTTGTCTTGCAACTTAAAAATATTCTACTTACTATCATTTTCTATGCTAATGCTGCGATCATGACACAAAATGAATTACCCTTTTATTTGTAATACGTACTTAATAATACAAGAGAGATGAAATGTTTGATTATTTTGTCATTCCAGTAAACCAAAATAATAATACCATTGCAACTTTGTTGTTAAATGCAATGATGATAGGATGAAAAATAACAACGCGCCTTCTTTAAATATATTTTTTAATAAAGAAAATGCGACAGAAATACTTATAAGTTGATACACATGATAGAAACCATTTTTATATTAATCCTAAGGCACAATTTGGCTCCAATTTGTTATTTTTATTGAAGGTTATAGTAAAACATATGTCTAATAACAATAATAACAAATTGCAAATTGATCAATAGCCTCCAAAATGCGTGTCTAAAATTTGTGTCACTTAATTAATAGTAACAAAGCAAATTCTACTTCAAGGTTGTTGTTACCACGAAGTGCAAAATAAGTTTTCGTAACCACTTTTCAGTTCCTAATGTCACTACAAAGTTCCCATTGGAACATAAAAACCTTTAAGTTTAACCTCACATTTAACCATGAACAGGAACATTATATTTTTTATACTGCTACTACATAGTAATTAGATATGGCATATTGTAAGGTTGTGACAACCAAAGGAAAAATATACTTCACTCTTGTTCCCTATAAATGGGAGCAAAATAATATTTTGTATTGTATATGGCATATTCTAAGGTTGTGGCAACCAACGGAAAAATATACTTCACTCTTGTTCCCTATAAATGGGAGCAAAATAATATTTTGTATTGACCCTCAACTACTGCTTTTGTAAAAACAAATTAACCTTCAAGTTCCTACAGCAGATATGCCTCCAATCCAACTACCAATCAAATGGTGTTTTTGTGGCGCCGACGGAAATATTTGCCCATAGCGGCCATCAATATTTCGATCGATTAGTCCAATTTATTAGGTAATCCAATAGTTTGTCAAATGGTGGTTTGACCACAGCAACCATATTGGTTTGGATTGCCTAATAGAAGTTACTGTCACTTCGTTGTAATTTTTAATAGTAACTGGAATTTTGTAGTAATTATGATGCAAAACAAGTAGTATAGTAGTATTCAAAGTAGCTTCGGACACTTTACTGCTATAATCATGATACCACTTTAAAGTTGCAACAACTTTAAAGCAATTATACTAAGTGGCAATACCGTTCCACATACTTTAAAAGTTACTCAGAAGTAATGGAACTACATAGTTCCAATAAATAGTAGAAACAACTACATAATTACTAAAATATGCCGAACTGAAGTAATTGAACCTATAAAGTTATAAATTTAGTTGTAGTAACTGCTTAAGTTCCGATCTCAGTTACTGCTACTTAGATGCTGCTTGGAGTTATTTCCTGGGCATAACATTTGCGATCTGAGATGTAAGAACCCCACCTTCTCGATTTTTGATTCCTACGAAAGTGATTTTACGACCCTCCTTCCTGATGATGCCTCTTGAAATATTCTTTATTATACGAACCAAGTTTTTTTTTAATTGCACTGAATATACTTTACACTATTCTAAGTTTTCTTGTCTCACTAAGTTTTCATAATCAAATGAATAATTAATCAAGCTGCTTATGTTGACCTTAGGGAGGTTCCAAGTTTATATAAACGTACAAAACATATTTTTTATGTTAAGTTAAAAATTAATAAATTAAGTTAGCAATCGCAGTTATCAGCTGTGTATGGATTATTGTTTGTTACATCATCTACAGTTGTTTTAGGTATGATAATGTGACCCTTGATACAAGGCAGGTGACTATTATGGCCAGTGAAATATTTACCTTTTCATGTGATTTTTGATCAATGATTAAGCAGATTTTCTCATCCTTTTCGACAATCTCTAAAGTTTTTAAAGCTTTCAACTGCGACAGGGAGAATGTAGGTAATAAGGAGGTAGTGTCCCCTGTGTCATTTATTTTCTGCGTCTACCCCACGGTTTTCCTAGGGTAAGAGTAGAGGGTTTCCACTTGCTTCCATTACACGAGAATAGTGAGGGTTCTTATTAATAGTAATAATTTCTTTCATGAATCATCGCCTAGGATCAAAATAAATCAATATCATTTTTATGACATACATACATACACGGAAGTGTGTAATAAGAATTGTGCCAGTACTGCCATTATGACGTACATACATTTAAGTTGTCAAATTTAAAATGTGCTTTAAATTGTTTAACCCTATTATTTGTTTTGTTAAACTGACGTAGTTTTCTGTACCATTAAGTAGTACTATAGTCAATTGCTTTCTTCTGAATAAAACCATGAAATAACATAACCTATAAGAAGAGAATGGAGGTAAATAGCAAATCAGTATAGTTCAAAGTCTATTGAGATATATGTACACATGCAAGATCCATTTAGGGTAAAATAAAAATTAACGGAAACAAAAATGCCAATAATTCATGAGATACTTATTTAATTAAATCAATCAATGTCTGAATAATTTAATTCAATTTTTACCGCTAATTCTTCTAATAATAATAATTTCATTCGAGTTCGAATGACTAATAACTCGGGTGACATTTGAAAAATTTCCGGGTGCGCTATTAATAATAAAATGTAAATGATTGTCTCCTTTTTTCAATGTTATCTATTTTATCAATACATTCTTATTAATTTATGTTTTTGAAATTCATTTCTAAACCATAAACATTAAAAGTTTAATTCAAGAAATGATATTGCATGTGACAATTAAAAATAAATTTTACTTTTTTTCATTGACCCTGAAATATTGTGTATAGATGAATTTTGATTATGATTAATCTTTTACTTTTTAATTGGATTATTTTTCTCAAGTTTTGAACACACTAACCCATTATTTATTAAATAGATAACAATATTGTTTAAACAACGCAGTTAAAAATATATAAAGTATGATGTGAAAAGATTGATATGAGCTAGGTCAGTGACCACTTTCACATAAAAATCCTACTCATTATTACATTTATCTTATTATTTGTGTAAATCAGTGCAACTCAAACATTTTTTTAAATAATGTATACTATATGTATAACTTTTGTTTTTGTCAAAAATGTAATGAGCGAATAATTATTGATTGGTGCAAGTGATAATAGTGTAGATGTAACAATATAAATTATGAAACTAGATTCAGCTGAGTTAATTTGAAGTAGCTTATAATTATAGGTATATTACAGGTAGAATATTATTCTGTCGCATTTTGGAACCACTGTTTTAAGTAAACAATAAATAATAATGTTCTTGCTGATAAAATGTATCATATTCAAGTGTTTGTTTTAATTAATTACCTTGTACGCAGGCAGAAGTTCAGATTAAAATCAGAAATAGATCAATCAAATATGTAGGTATGTTTGTTTCCAATGTAACTATTTTCTACAAGAAAAATTGGTTCGATTTTGGAAAATCGTGTTTCCAACACAGTTTCAATGAATTCTCTATAATTCATTGGGAGGTCACCAAAATCTTATAAAAGTCTGAAAATAAATTATTATTGATTGACACTATGTCTTCGAACTTGTCAAGGCTATGTTCACGTTACGTTGTATACGGTATATGTTAGGGTTTTTAATAATGCAAACTGAAGAGCAAGGTCCATTCATGTGTATGTATACCTAATACGATATAATTATGCATGCATCAACGGACCTTGCTGAAGAGCAGTGGCCGATGCCAGTAAATCATAACCTACATATCTGTAATTATTATTTATAAAACTTCGGCATTCATAGGCGTCCGCAGAAATTGGTCCAGGTGGGGCAAGCCTAGAATGAACGGCATGCTAAGGGCGGAGCAAGCCTAGAATAAACGACATGCTAGGGGGGAGGGGCAAGCCTAGAAAAAAACAGCATACTATAAAAAATTTTCAATAAAATTCAAATTGTTCAACTTCCGGTCGCCAATGTCGGCATTGGTATCGGGGGCGCTCCTTTTCCCACGAGATCATTTCTGATATGTACAATTGTATCAAGGCTTATGTTAGCGTCTCTCCCCCCCCCCGAATATCGATTTTTAGCGCAATTGAATAAACTTTATTTTTTGCGCATTGGAACAGCATCGGACAACAGGTTCAACCCCTTTTTGAATTTTTCAGGTTGAAAGTTTTTCGAAACTTTCTCGGGTGCCCAAGAAATTCGTTCTAAGTTCATTCATTTTCCAAGTTTTTCTCCAAAAGAAAAATTGGTTCGATTTTGGAAAATCGTATTTCCAACACAGTTTCAATGAATTCTCTATAATTCATTGAGAGGTCATCAAAAACTTATAAAAGTCTGAAAATAAATTATTATTGATTGACACTTTGTCTTCGCTCGCCTTGACAACTTGTCAAAGCTGTGTCATTTTACGTTGTATATGATTACCTTCGTTGTTGGCTTTTTAATAATGCAAACTGAAGAGCAGTGGCCGATGCCAGTAAATCATAACCTACATATTTGTGATTATTATTTATAAAACTTCGGCATTGTCATCGGGGGCGTTCCTTTTCCAAAGAGATCATTTCTGGCATGCACAATTGTATCAAGGCTTATGTTAGCGTTCAAACCCCCCGAATATAGATTTTTAGCGCAATGGAACAAACTAATTTCTTTTGCCCATTGGAACAACATGGGACCGCAGGCTCAACCCCTTTTTGAATTTTTCAGGTTGAGAGTTTTTCGAAACTTTCTCGGGTGCCCAATAAATTCATTCCAATGCAAATCTCAACCTTCTAAAGGTAGTCACAGAAGAGTACGAAAAAGCTTTGGAACAGAAAGACAGACACGACATGGATTTTATATATTTAAGTAGATGGTGTACGTACAGTCTATTGTATACTAAAATTTCCCATTGTTAGAACTATTTAATTTAGAAATTGGCCTTCGTCGGGCCAAACCACATCGTGGAGGCTGTCGGAAATATCCACAATGGCATACTTACAGACTTTCAAATATTGCAAGACATACTCAAGATACATTGGCCAATGCACATTTGTTACATTCAAAATATTATACAGATCGATCAACTTTACACAGAAATCCAGAATTGGATAAAATAAATTCTGAGCATAAATTATGGGATAATAATTCTGATGAAATTAAAGGAAATTAAAACGAGAATTAGGTACTATTAGTCTCAGCGAAAGTAGTCATCTGCCTCAGGTAGTCTTGCTCTTAGCAAGCTCAGAAACGGCATCTGATGCTTCCAATTATCGCTCCATAAAATTATGAAATTTTAATATAAAATTATACGCACGCGTTATGAAACACTATGCACGTAATTGTCTTTGACTTCAGATGGTTTCTATAGTTAGGCACTTCTGCCCACTATTAGAATGAGCAACATCGAAATCGATTTCTGCTGCTTCTATACGAAACAGCGGTGTATAAGTCAGATACTGTCTAAGTACTACTAAGTACTCAGGCAAACGGTAGAAAAAAATGTTGTTAAACGCGGCCACTAAGATGATTTTAGACTTCTTACAGGGATATTACCAAAAGAGTTTAAAATAAGCTTGAGATAGATTAGGGAGGTTGACTTTAGAACTATGCATTTTCGATCCTTCTAGATTCAGCTCTTTGTTATTCGGATTTATTACTCAGTTTTACTGCGTACGCTAACGGCTGATGGTTTAGCCGTTTGTACATTATACAGTATACTAATCTGACAGTCAGACAGTAGAGGTAACTTTTGGACAAACAACGAAAGTTAAGATTGTACAAAAGAAGAACGCAAATGAAAATTGTTCAAATTCCTGTCCGTAGTCTATTTATGTTAACGAAAACGCGGATGAGTTGCGAAATACGAAACTAAAAACATAATATAGGTTATGGGACAACTGATCATATCGGCAGATACGAATGTGGCTTGTAAAACAATAAGAAAAGCGGAAGAGTCGCAGAGGCAAACTAATAATCACCACAATTAACACTGCTACATTGTTAAGTGAAGAAAAACTTAAGTGAAAAAAAAGGTAGCAAGGTCCCTTTTTTGTCAAGAATATTTTAAAGTTTTCATTGGAAAATTGTCAACGTTGAAAGTATAGATTTAATATTTAAAGATCGTGTGTCAGTCTGTTTTCTAAAGTTGCTTTTGATATAATTCAGATAAACTGTGAACAGTCGGTCGCTCAGCATTTAATCAGGTTTCTTTGGGGGGGGGGGTGGATCAGGCTATATAACTTTGTGTCGTATAAAGAGGTCAGGTATTTTCTATATATGCCATTAGTGCGCCACGAGTGATTAGCAGTCTGGTCTTAACACGATTGTATGTATAAATGCCTTTCCAGTGTAACAAAGTTGCTTTATTTTTTTAAATTATTATGGGTGTAAAAGTGAATAAGCTTATCATCCGTGCGATCTGTAACCGCTTGGATAACCGCCTACTCAAGCAAGAGCACGCGTTCCTCCCCTAGCCGTTATTTAGCGTGCGTCGCTCCGTGTCCACTCCTACCATTACCCCCGCACTCTGCGAGCGCCTATATAAGTGAGTGCACTGGTCGATTTAGTCAGTTCCTTCCCGGAAGTCGAATCCTCCTGGACCAACCAGCCAGCAGACCCAGAAGGACCAGCCGAGCAGCCGCCAGGCAATATAAGAGTAAGTCCTCTTACCATAGTTGAGATTCCCTTTCCGCCCCGATCTCATCCGTTTATCCCTTACCGTACCCTTTCCGAGAGTGTGCGTAGCCTGGGGTTTCATCCTTATATCCTTTACTTCTCTTCCTTTCACCCTTTACCCCTTTTCAAGACCTGGCTGTGTATAGCCTGGAGGTTCGTCCTATCTCTATCCTATTTGTCCTGCCCGTCTGCCGTTACCCGACACCTTTTTTTCTCTCTCCTCCGAATTCCGTTATTGTTTGTACGCTTGCTTATTACCGTACGCTGTAAGGATTAATTGTAGTGTAACTATATCTACTTGATGTTCTTTAATGATTCGACTTAAAAGTATTTGCATTTATTGCTGTTTATGCCTTCCCTATTTAATTGACATATTCTCATAGTGGAAGTAATTGCCATCTGCTCTGAAAAAAGTGATATGATGGTCGATGGTAGGTATGAGAGATCTTCAGTTGCTAACGCATTTAACGTGATCCAGGGTGCACCGCGTGCAGGTATATATAACAAGTAGCTCAATGATATTGTATACAAGCAAACAGTTTCTTTGGATCGTAGATGAACTTTGCCCATAGTATGAGTTTCTTGCAGGAATGCTACGTTAGTATTAAATTATTTAAGTGCTTGGATAGAAATTATCTTCTAGATCTTCTTATGTCTTCTAATTAATTAGCGTATTTAGAAAGTAGGTGTGATAATTCTTCACAATGGAGCCTCAAAAGTGCCATTTGGTTTGAGTACCATCCTAGTAGAGTATATACACGTATCATATTGTAACGAGTGGGAAAACCCCCTATACGCCGCGAAGAACATGCTAGAAGATTCGAGATATATGACACATCGGCGGGCGGCTAGACGAGGTACAATACATGAGTATGTTTCAACGTTTTCTAGAACGTTTATATGGGAGATATAAATCGTCGTCGCGGATAGAAAAGAATCAATAAGTGTCCAACCGGTGAATTGAATAAATGTGCTTTGTGTAATTAGTAGTCAAATATTAGTGAATAAATAAATGTGTAATAAATGTTGTAGTAATAAGTAGTCCTTAAATAAGTTTCTAAAAATCTAGCATTTAAGTTCGTTAACAGTTTATTATTATAGCGTTAAATAATTAGTTAAGATGAAACTAGTGTATGTAAATAATATTTCTCTTGTTAATAGACGATTAAACAGCATTTTTGTTATTATTTTAACAAGAACGTTACAATATGCTAGGAGAACCTTTGGATAATATGGCTGTTAATTGTTCTAACTTTTTATAGTTATCCAGAGTGCTATACTGGGAAGCAAGCTGTAGTTGTACATCGAGACCCAAGGTAATTCTAGTATCTAGCTATTTTCTTCTATCTACTATCTGGTATTTAGTGTCCAGTAGCCAGTATCAAGTATCCATAGTCGGCATTCAGTATCCAGCAATCAGCATCTAGTATCGTGCACCGAGCATTAAGGTCGAATATCGACTAAGCGGCGTTCAACATCGAGCATCCAGTATGCAGCATCGAGTATCAAGTATCGAGTATCGAGTACCGAGTGTCGAGTATCGAGTATCCTGTATCAGCATCTGGTATCCAGCATTGAGGATCAAGTTCGAGTACTCGGCATTGAGTATCCAGCATTCAGCATTTTTCATCAAATTGTTGTCATTTTAACGGAAATTTTATGCTGATTTCGAATATGTAAATCACATGCCAATACCTAACCAAAATGCTATGCAAAAGCAAATTCGAATTTTCTTCAACGTAACCTAACCTAATCTAACTTAACCTAACCTAACTTAACTTAACCTAAACCTTACCTAAATCTAACCTAACCTAACTAAATTGTGTAATTGTAAATTACACAATTTGTCAATCATAGAAACTTAATATAATTATTATTCATTGCCATGATAAGCATTTTTTACTTTGGATCCCCAAATTTGGGGGATTTGGTCGTTCCCCCTAAAAATGAGTTACATTTCGGAATCAGCATACAATTTTCGTTAAAATGACACTAGTCTAGCCAAAAAAGTGTTGGATAAATTTTTTAATAATTATACCTAAAATTTAATTTAGAAAATGCCATTTTTTCCCATTTGGGTATAAGAAATCACAAAAAAAAGATTAGTACTAGCCAGAAGCGTCCCTACGTCGGTTGGTCAGCCGGGCGTATGCCCGGGGCCCCGAGATCTAGTGGGGCCCCGCACCGAGCTACCTTATTTTAATCAACAACACAATATATATCTTATGCGTTAACAAAATAGACTGAGAGACCGGCATTTGATGCTAATTCTTATACACAAAGCTAAAGCCTACTTTTAAAATGAAGCGCACCAAATTTCCAAAATAAAAAGGATTCTAACACTTCTCGAGACTTCAAGATAAGCAGTAGAGGCGCGTCATAGCATTTTGTTAACGGAAGTACCTACTAATAATAAAGTTGATGCATTGTTCTAAATCTTCTATTCCAGCTACCCCTCATTACGAAGTTTCTAGTTATATGAGTTACACCTGCATATTTATTTATTTACTTTCTTATTTACTGGGGCCCCCACTCCATATTTGTGCCCGGGGCCTCAAAATCCAAAGGACGGCGCTGGTACTAGCTAGTAATTTCACTGACATAGAGACCCTTCAATTAGAGTCTGGCCAAGGCAGCCATTTAATATCACAACACGTGGTGCCAAATTTAAAAAGTGCAGAAATGTTTACACGGCCAAATATTTGCACGAATGTATTTGACTCATTAAAAAAACACGAAATAGTGGGTTGGATATATAACACATTATTTAGCAGTAAAATGTGATGTTCATGGAGAAGTATGGAAGTAAAAAACAATGTGATATCAAATCAAAATCAAATGTGCAACGCATTGACCAGACTCTCATTGAAGGGTCTTTACACTGACATATAGCCCCTCTATTTCAAATAGTAACGACATCGTGGAGCAAACCTGACACAAACTTTAATACAGAAAAAATTACTACATGAATATTGTTACACCAATTGAATAAAATGTTGTTTTAAGATTACAATTTCTTAGGTGTATCGTGTGACCGTTTTTAAAGAACGTGATTATCCATTATCACTTTAATGTTGAATGAACGGAATGTCATATTTAGTAACTTTCAATGTCGCTAACATCGTCGTGATGCGTTTTGCTTCTGCGGTGAGATCAATCGTTGTCACTATTTGAAAATAAATAAAAGTCTATACACTGACATATCGCCCCTCTATTTCAAATAGTAGCGACATCGTGGAGCAAACCGGGCACAAACTTTAATAAAGAAAAAATCACTACATGCATATTGTTTCATTATTTTAATAAAATTTGTTTAAAAATTACAATTTCGTAGTTGTATATTACATTAATATGATCGTTTTTACATAACATGAATGTCCGTTATCAAATTGATGTTAAATTGTGAATATTTTTGTGCATGATGATTACTAAACCTAAGATTAAGTGTAAAACGAAATGTCAAATCTGGTAACTTTCAATGTCACCAACATACTTTTGCTCCAGCAATCGTTGTCGTTTCTATTTGAAAATAAAGGGGCTATACACTGAAATGCGCGATTGCCATCTATTGGAAACAAGAGAATGATATTGCCTTCTTGGTTTTGTTTTTTTGAATTCGAAACAGTATAACAGATTTTGGTTAATTATGTCTTTTTATTGTGAAAGTTCGTTTCAAAAAACTTTGTGCAAAATCCGATGCGCGAAGTCGTCGACGACGAATTCATGCAAATAAATAACTCGCTCCTTCATCGCTCGTGCTTTAAAAAAATGCGTTCATGCGCTAATAAAGACTTCGCGTGCTTCGTAAATAACTATAATGATACTCTATGATCCTATTGTAATATGTAATAATGTGTTTATAATAAATAATTTATTTAGAAGTCTTTTAGGCCAAGCATATTTTTGAACCCGGCCCCGCAAAAGCTTAGGCCGGCCCTGCAACTACCAATCAAAAGGTGTTTGTGGCACTGACAGAAATGTCTGTCCACAACGGCCATCATTATTTAGGTCAATTAGGCTAATTTATTAGGTATTTCAATAGCTCGTCAAATGGTGATTTTATGGTGCCGACGGAAATGTTTACCCACAGCAATCATATTGGTTTGGATTGCCTAATAGAAGTTACTGTCACTTCATTGTAATTTTTAATAGTAACTGGAACTTTGCAGTAATTCTGGTGCACAACAGGTAGTAAAATCCATTTTAAAGTGATTCTAACAAAAACGAAAAATCAATACTACTATAAGCTGTAAGGTTGCGTTACTTTAAAGGTTAAGCAATGTTTTCAGACAGCTGGCAGGAACTTTAACTACTATTTTAAAGTTTTAAAAAACTTTAAAGTAGCTTCGGTAAAGTTACAATCATAATACCACTTTGAAGTTGCAAAAATTTAAAAGTAAGTATACTATGTGGCAATAACGTTCCACATACTTTAAAAACTACTCAGAAGTAATGGAACTACATAGTTCCAAGAAATAGTAGAAACAACTACATAATTACTAAAAGAATCCGAACTGAAGTAATTAAACCTATAAAGTTATATATTTAGTTGTAGTTACGTAACAACTACTCAATCAAAGTTCCGATCTTAGTTACTGCTACTTAGATGCTGCTTGGGATATTGTGTGCAGTGTGCAGTATCTAGTAATTAATGATCATCGAAAAAGGTATCTGTTTTTGATTGATGTCATCGTTGTTCATTTGGTCTTGTGGTGGAATAATACTTACCGATTAATTCAGTTTTCCATTATATTAAAACGGACACACTAGTACATTTTCAATTAATGTAAATATAATTGTTTACTATCGGAAGGCACTTCTAATCAAATTCGGTGTATTTGATTGCTATTCAACTCAATTCAGATAATTCCAGACGTCGTTCGGGGGAACAAAACTATGCCATGCTAAATGCAAACAGGTGCACAAATCCGCACCAACTTTCCAGAATTACATTATTGCGGTCCAATAACTCGATCTACCACGAGATATTTGAATCATCATAGAATGTTATGTATTAGTAATTTCACCCTTGATCATACTTGTACGAGCGTTTAATAACATACACTCGGTTACCAGAGAAGTAGTTTCGAAATCAATATTTGAAGAAATGAACAATGAAAAGTTTTACTTATCCATTAATCATTAATTTATAGCATGCCTGTCTGTCTAATGCAAGGAGGAAAATTAGTCAGTTAAATTAAAAATTGATCAAACAGAAATAGATAAGAGAAGTCGCGTAGGTGCAGTTTATCGATTAATAGAGTGAGATAGCAGAATTTGTGTGGGCATTTTGTAATTCCCCCAATGTGTTCGGTCTATTTATTTTTTTGAAAGCAAATATAATGCATAAAAAAAGTAATCGACCCCTTTGGGTTAAGTAAAATAAAAGTTTATATCTTTTTTATAGTTGTTTGTCTTCAGTTGTGGATTTTTCCAATTTTCAACAGAACATAGGATAGAGGTTATGAACTTCCAAAATTTTAGCTGATTAATATTTAAAGACAACAAACATCCGATTTATAAAGAAACACGCACAAAATATCGAGTTTTTATGGGGAAACAAAAAATGTGTTCCTTCTATTTATAAAATATAAAATATAGACACTAAAAATAATTTTGGGTTTTGTAAATAGCATCGCTATACGTTCTATGTCAACTGAAAATGAAGGTTGCCTAAAATCAAGTTTATTACAAATTATTGTAAAACAAATTGTGGTTTTTATAACAAAACCATATTTCCTGTTAATTTGGGGAAATGTACGTGACCCTAGGCAGTAGACGTTGGCGTCGCTATGTTGGGGAAAGGGAAATGCTAGGCGTCGCGGCGCAGGAACGGAGGGTGACGTCCTTGGCCGACTGCTCGGGTGAATGGCCAACCGTAGTAGCGTCGTCTGCAACTATAGATATTGCAGTGCATTTTATGGATCTCTGAGTGCATTATTTGTATTTATAAAAACACATAATAATGCATACATTGTTGTTAATTGTTATTATTATGCATTGTCAAGAGAATATATTTAATGTAAATAATTGATTTTGTTGACCTTTTTCTATTATTTAAATAAAAAATTTAAATTAAAGGAGGTCATTTGTTAATTGATGTTGTTTTAAGTAATGAAACATCCATCTTAGTGACACGGTATTTACATATAAGTAAAAAAAATTGTGATTTGTTTTTAACAAAACATCTCGAAATCATTATTATACCGGATGTACATACATATTGATACGATTTATTATAAGGGGGGCTTTATTTGAATTTTTAATAATGCCCCACGTTACTACGACTAATGATATGATTATTAAGATTTATGAAGACAATTTAATTTTTTACAATAAAAATATATATATTTGAATACTAGACACAGACATAGATGCGATTGTAACAAAGATGAAATAATCAATCCACTACTTGCTTACCTTTAATTGAAATAATGCTCCGGCTAAATATAAAATCTAAGTCTCCACAAATTGAGACTCTCTCTGGCGGGTCGCTTCAATAGATAACTAAATTCTTATATTTAGGGACACAGTAACATAAAAACGCGTTTATCAAAATAAATCTCGTAGATAATAACAACACAATTTTATTTTTTATTACCAAGTAACAATTAAACAATAAACAAAATGACACCATCAAAGTAATATTTTCTTTTATAAGAAATTGAAAAACAGATATAAATGTTTTTAAATTACAAGGATGGTAGTAATTTCCTTTTAATTTGCTTGAAATTAGCGCTTTGTAAATACCAACTTGATATGCTGAAATCTCTAGTATTAGCTTCTACTATCATTATGCACATTAAATTGAAGAAACAGAGTCAAAAATCCAATCATAAATATATCCAAATCAATAACAGGTCTACAATTGGAATGCCAAGTCCAATAATTGTTATTCATCAATGGTAAGTACATAAATTTTCTTATTGTCCAAACTTATTAAAATAATAAAAAGTTTTCCTTAAGTTTGTCTTGTTAGCAAAATTCAATCGTAGAACCTACTTAACTAAACACTTTTATTTTAAAATCTTCTTAATTAAATCACTTTGATGTTTAACATTAAAACAAGTGTAAAATCTAAATTGAAAGAGATTGTTACAAAAATGACCGTCTTTTTATATCTTTTTGTCGAAACAATTGAATTTGATGTGATTTTTGCATAAAAGCAATGCCTGTTGACATTTCTAAATATTCTTAACCCTATTTTTTTAATAAATCTTAACACTTAAACTAATTAGGTAAACTTATAGGCAACTGAATTCCAAATCTGTTGGTATGCTACATTTATGTGTTCATTAAAGAATAAGCCCTCATTTAAATGTCGATGGAACCTAATTTTCAACAACTATTTCTTAACTTAATTACTTAAAAACACCTTTATACACCTTATCTTCACAAATTTAATTAATATGATTTTAATAACATTCTTTACATGTTTTTAGATGACAACAAATTCAAATAATAACCCAATTACAGTATTTCAATGAACGTTCCAAAACGCAACATAATTACATGCTGTTTATCTGATATTATTGATAAAATACAAGAAATACAAAAATACAAGAAACTTATACAACTGAGGAATCTTATTATCATGAAAACACCTTTTTAACTATTAATTGATAAGGTAAGATAGTAAATACATGTATTCCACTCCATTACAATACACTTTGTCTGTTTTTGGTTAAATCTTACATTAAAATTGGCCTAAAACCTTGTGTATTTAAAAAGTATAGAGAGACCTTTTTAATCAATATTAAACCATTGTACTATAACCTGAACATTAATAAAATTAATATTCCACTCAATACACAAATTCTTATCTGCCGTGTTTAAAATGTAATCTGGCTTTATAAATATTTATTTCAGAAAGTAATCGAAAGAAATATTACATACAGGGTGTAACAAAGGTATCAAATAATGGCTGTAACTTTTTAATTTAAAGAGTTACAAATAGATTTTAAATACAAAAGTTTTTTTAGTTTATCCTGATCTAAATTCTGGCATTTTTAGTTTGTTCGTATCTTTTTTTGTTTTACTACAGCAACGAACTTTGTTTTTACATGGCATCCGTATCATATTTTGCAGTTCTGAAAAGAGTCTATTTTTCTCTATTTGGTAATGCTAATTTAGCATAACAAAAAAAAGTTATAATTATAAAACAATATTTTTAGAAGAAAAAAGGTGAGCATTCCGCGATTGGACCTCTCGGGTTGCCTTATTGGAACGCGTTTGGCTGCAACAGTGAAGAAAGCTAAGAAACTAAAAGATGTCAGAGATATACCGGTGCGACTCGTCGATCTCACTGGCTTGGACCAGCAGAAATGACCAGTGGCAACGTTCGTTGTCAACAGAGTTCGCGAAATTCGTTCAGTCACTGTCTCAATCCAGTGGACTTGTCGTCATTTGGGTGTACTCCAAAACATCTCCTGTTGTCCTAATGGGGGAGAGGGTCCACAATGGCTACTAGAAGACCAGGGAAACTGGCCATCATCATATAATCCATCATAGTAAAAATCTAGTGAGACTTAATTATCAGTTTTGGTCAAATATGCTATGCAAATCTGACAACTAAAACTGTAACAAGAACATGAACAATAATAGCTTTTCCTAACAGATGGATCGGTAGAAGGGACCATTGGAGTGGCCAGCCCGATCTCCAGTTTTATCAGAGCTAGAGTTTTTCCTATGGAGTCACGTAGAAAATAACGTATACACAGGAATACCATGTAATTTGGATGACTTGAAGGATAGAATAACTGCACTGAAATACACATAATACCAGAAGCCATGTTACAAAGAGCTATAATTTTAAATACCGATTGCCTGGCAGTTAATGCAGGCAGACCATTAAAGTATTAGCAAATATGGTGTCGGTACCGATTATTATGATCATAAAGCGATCCTATTACAATCTATACCTCTACCATAAATACAAGAAATGAGTCATCACAAATCACCTGGGTGACAGCGGGTTACTTTCAACGCATTATTGTGTATTCCATCTCTCTCTATTGTGTAACAAATATATTAAAAGAAAAAGTAAACAATCGAGAGATGGAATGCACTGAAGTGTTGGGAGTCCCCCGCTATCGCCCAGGTGATTCGTGATGACTCTTTCCTTGTCTGTATGGTTAGGTTATAGTCGAAACTCGGAATATATATTCTAGATCAAAACGACTGAGTTTCTAAGTTTGAAGTATTATCATTTCTAAGACCTTTAACTTTGATATTTCAAGGTAGCTACCTATCTTTTATGGTAGTTATACTATATGAAATTCAGCTCAATATTATTCAAATATTGAATCATTTGAATCGTATAAAAGTCAGTTTACACCCTGTATAAAAGCGTGGGTGAAGGGGCTTATTTAATAGCCGCAAGCTTAAAATTCTAAGGGAATGCAAATTTAAATCTTCTACTAACTAAAGGGGTATACAACCCTTACTCCTTATTACTTTTAAAATTAATGATATTAGGGAGTGTCTGTGCATAATTTCCTTTTTGGATGATTAATTAAAAGAGGGATTTTAATTATAGATATGGCAGTCGGTTTATTCTATACCACGATTATTTTGTAGTATAACCCAATGACATTAGTTAAAGGGTGTAAACATATCAGTTTTCACATAGAAGTCGAATGACCTGGATAATAAAGAAAACACAAGTTAGATGGAAAAGCATCTTATTTGTCTGCGTCTGCCGATCTTATATGTCAATAACTCACAGATACGACTTCTGTTTACCATTTTCACGACGACGTCTTTGTTTATACTTAAAAATAAAAGTTGGTTATCCAAGGATAAAGTGTTTCTTATATCTCAGCAACAGAATTTTCCAATTTTCGCTATTTCAAACTTCAAATTCTAGTACATTGAATCACTGAAGCTTTTACGAGTAAGAGTCCATACTTCAGCCTATCGGAGTTGCATAGTTAGAAATTTCCAGACTCTGCTATCTCCATTTTCGGAAATCCAGAATGTCAAATATTTTCATATATGTAGGTGTAGGACATGTAGGTATTTACAAACTTTTGGAATCTGAAATGTTAGAATCTCGGAGATTTGTATGGTCGGGGGATTTCGAAATTAATGATTTAGTTTTCCAGATAATTGTTTTTGTTCGGCGAATTCCACGAGTCCTAGAATTTCTCCTTAAATTTTCGGATTTCAAAGTTTCAGTTTCGAGTTTCAAGAATCGTGTTTTTCTTCTATTCAAAGTATTGATTTCAAAATATTTAGAGTCACTTTTAACATCTTGATATTTTAAATATAGAAGCTTAATGTATGCAATCTTACAATTGCATAGATTCAGAGATCCAGAACTTGGAAATTTTGAATTTTGAACTATTTGGTTTACAGGGGTTGAAAGCTTAACAATTACATAAGACCAAAATTTAAATGATGTTAGTTTCAAACTTTAGGAGAACCAGTTGTTAAGGGTTTCAGCGCTGGATTTTTAAAGATTGGGCATTTTCAAAACAATTCTTGAAGTTTCGAAGATAGAAACCCAGAAACTCTTTTGAGGTTTGAGTTTCCAGGCTGTCACATCAAAAGCTTCAGCAGTATTTATGAAGTTACGCAATTCCAACCTTTGAATAGAAATTTTATACAGTTCTAATTATCACAGAAATTTCTTAGGCAAAGAACGGCTTCATGTTGTTGTTAGGGGTGCTCGGCGATTAAACGATCGCCTAGTAAGTGATTCCAATTGGGTCTTTGTAGTGACCTGAATAGGGTTGACTTCGTATCATGGGCGAGTATGGACGATTTCGAAAAAAAATTTAGTGAAGTTTATAGAAAGTAAAAGTTAAACGCTTATACTTCACAAATCAGTTTATGAATCTTGACAATATTTGCGTGGATGACCTTAGGTTTGGTTCAAAACTTTGGAAACTTCACCTCTATCCTAATATCAGAGGAGTGGAAAATGTGACTCCGGTAGTCGAATCGAAAACCCAAGATACGAAAGTGGTTCGTCGTGGTATATCTTTACTGGTGGATAAAGACTGGGTTCGATGTCATAGGCGTTACTCATAAAATCGTAATGTATAGTTTTGCGAGAGGTTTCAAAACTAACTTTGGTCGGTGTTTTCTTGGGGCCCAAATGTAAGCAATGAGACTGAAACTTTGTTTGTTCAAACAGATTTACCAAAATTGGTAAAACTGACACAAGAAATGTAAACTCTCAAACCTGATAAGTGATAAAGCTTCGATATGCAGGGAAAATGTTGTCTTTGCCAGTTCTCGTTTGATCCAAAGTTACCACAACAATATTTGCTTTGCCCCTTTCTTCCTTTTCCTGAATTGCTTCTTATTCGACTCTGCCAACATAAATGTAGTTTATTCAGAAAACCTGGTCCAAACCAATGATGTATTAGTTTGTTCGTTCCGATCCAGACATGTTTTTACTTATAATAGACTTTTGCCTAATTAAAACTCTTAGTCGTCAGTGCCGTCAGATCCAGAGTTTCAAGTTTTAAGAGAAGCACTAATGTGCCAGATTGGTCAAAACCTAAAAAACCTTAAGCCTTTTCTAAACCTACTTACTATATACTGACATGATTGATCGGGGCAAAAGGTGAGGAAAGGAGAAATGGTTCGTTTGCTTGCTTTCAATTTACTATTGTTACTGTGTTATAGGTACATACCCACTTACTAGCTGGCTTCCTTGGGCTAACGTTGTACCTAGCATACATGTGTCTTTATTGATCAGTTCCACAAGAGCATCGTGCAATAATAACAGATCAGGAATAAGTTAATGAAGATCCTGTCGTAATCGGTTTAGCAGCTTCGCAGATTACCCATTCGGACCAACAAAATAGAAATAAAAACATTGCTATACCAGAAGTAGGTAAAACTAGGGAGTTCTGAAACACCACCCCCACTCCTGAACCACCCCCCACTCCTGACCTTGACCTTGAAGCTATCTCTCTATAACACATGGTGACCTTGAACCTATCTCTGTCACCTAAACGTGGCAACAACGTATTCTCAAGGTCATCAAAATGACAACAATGTTGGTGACCTTGTACCCAAGGTCATCAATATGGCGACAATGCATTGTCAAGGTCAGGACCTTGAAGATATCTCTCTCTAACACATGGTGACCTAGAACCTATCTCTGTCACCTAAACGTGGCAGCAACGCATTCTCAAAGTCATCAAAATGACAACAATGTTGGTGACCTTGAACCCAAGGTCATCAATATGGCAACAATGCATTGTCAAGGTTATGACCTTCAAGATACCTCTCTCTAACACATGGTGACCTTGAACCTATCTCTGTCACCTAAACGTGGCAACAACGCATTCTCAAGGTCATCAAAATGACAACAATGTTGATGACCTTGCACCCAAGGTCATCAAAATGGTATCTCTGTCACCTAAACGTGGCAACAACGCATTCTCAAGGTCATCAAAATGACAACAATGTTGATGACCTTGAACCCAAACGTGGCAACAACGCATTCTCAAGGTCATCAAAATGACAACAATGTTGGTGGCCTTGAACCCAAGGTCATCAAAATGACAACAATATTGGTGGCCTTGAACCCAAGGTCATCAATATGGCAACAATGTTGATGACCTTGAACCCAAGCTCATCAAAATGGTAACAATGTATCTTCAAGGTCATCAATACGGCAACAATGTTGATGACCTTGAACTCAAGGTAATCAATATGGCAACAATGTATAGTCAAGGTCAATAAATAATGTATCTCCAAGGTCACCAAATAATATATCTTCAAGGTCACCAACAACATTCAAGGTCAAGCTGTAGGTATATATAGCAGGGTAGAGTAAAGCGTTTGCAGTTGCAGTGTTACAATGGAGAGCCTCGCTAAATCAATTGAGAATGCGAAAGCGCAAGCTCTAGAAAAGCAGTTGATGGTTCCAAACGAGCTTCCTAAGGATGCTAAATGGGCATCGCTAGTGAATCAATCAGTGTTTTATTTAAACAAATCAAAAAGTTGCATTTGTTGGATTATGTGCACATTTGGGATTCGCTCCTGTAATAAAAGTAGCTGGATTAAAGAATCGGTGTATTATGTTTGATGAAACGGAGTGGAACGAGTTAATAACCAATGAAGGAGTCATTAATAAGTAGTCCCACGAGTTTTCTTATTATTATAAAAATGTTACTGATGAATTAATTTGAATTAAATTTAAAGTACAATATAAAAGCAAAGTGGGTATACAAACATTCACAAACTTCCGGGCTTAATGGAAGTGACATCAACTTTTTTTTATTTTAAATGGAACATCCTATATAGGTATATATTTTTACATATTTCTAATAATAATAATAATAAAAATTAAAACCTTGCCAATTAAAAAAGCTATAAAGCTTGTACAGGAGGGAGGAGCGATTATTATTATTACGCAGGCCAGTCGTGCGGCTGCAGTCGACCTACAGATGTTACATTAGAAATCCCACATTTATGTTACAGCTAAGTAAAATTGCAGAAAACCCTAACTAAATCTGCCTGCACTGGAATTCGATCCCGTCAGCCTGAGTTAGACACTAGCACGCTAGTCGCCACACTACCAAGGCTATCTACTGTTCATTCCTTCCCATGATCACCTAAAATTGCCTTTTTACCTATTGAGTTTAGAAGGTAATAAATCAATTTATTTGCTGCTATACTTCGATATTATAAAATGAATAAATTTATTACCGTCTTATATTTTGTGAACAAATTATCCAATGCCATTAATTAACTTATTCTTTAGATGACGTGTGCTATTAGGATTTTTTTTGTTACCAAATTGGAGACAATTAACAACAAAAACATTTGAATTTAAAATCTCATCTGTTTGATTCTTGCAAATTTAATAATTTAGTAAAAGGCATCTGACAAACATAAGAACTCCTAGTTTTTGCCTAGGCCGGCAAACACCTAGGATCTGGACTATTTTGGGATCTTCAATATTAATGAAATCGGATGAAAGTACAAAATAGTAATTTGGATCACTAGACCAGAAACTACATGTTTGCGTGTATTGTAAGCAGAAGTGGTTAACCGAGGCCTGCAACTAACGAGTACAAAAATTTCTTAGATAAAATTAACTTAACCTTCAGATGACGTGAACTATTAGGATTTTGTTTTGTTTTCATATTGGTAACAACAACAAAAACATTTGAATTTAAAAAGTCATATCTCTGTTTAAGCCGTCTGACTAAACCGACAAACGCTTCGTTTCCGGATTATTTTGGGATCTGCAATATTAATGAAATCGGACAAAAGTACAAAATAGTTATTTATGTGGCAAGCTTTGTAAATTAATCTTTACGGGCGAGCTGGAAAGGTTGTAGGGCGAGCGACAAAGGAGCGAGCCTTCATAATCCAGTGAGCCCAGTAAAGATTAGTTGCAAAGCATGCCGCGTACAAAAGTTTTATTTCCACCTTAACAACCGTTTTTTATTAATTTATTGTATATTTTGCATAAAGAGACATTTTGTAATCAAAGACTGTGGGACAATTTATAGCTAGGAGTTGCTTATGGTGCAAATGATTAAGCAACAAATTAGTTTCAATTAGCTTTTTGTTGGTGGGCATTGTAGAATTTAGGTACACCGAGGTAAGTGCGATGCAAAATATCAATAAGTACCAACTTTTTTGCCTTGTAATTTCCTTTCTTAACCAAGGAATTAACTGAAATTTTGAGATCACCAAGTATATACAGGGTGTCCATTTAGTGAGCGATTATTTGATAGCTCCTAAACTACTAAATATCCAGACAAACTTTCAATACAGAAGTTTCTTGGTTGGCAAAGATGGATAGTTTAAAAATATTTACAACTATACAGGGTATCTCACAAACGCGAGACAAATGGAACTATGCTTTTCTTAAATAGAACACCCTATATATTTTACACGAAATTTATTCCCCTATCAGTTGTCTATTCAACAATAGATTACTTTTTTAATCATTGCGATTTTGCCAATTTATAAATTACTTTTGTAGATTTTTCAGTTTTGTAAGGTCGTAATAAATAAGTCACAGTTTATTCATTTACTTGCATTTTAAAAACATTCTTTGTAGGCAGTATTATCAGGATTATGCGAACACTACTAAAATGTTCTCAATTTTGTTTATGTAGAGGGTGTTCAAAACATACCTTCAAATTTTGATAACATTCAATCAAGTTTACTCAATTTTTTTAATGAAACACCCTGCAGGTTTTACCGGAAATTAAGAATCCAACTAACACCTTAACCAATCCAAGAATATTTGCTTGAATAGGTACAGCGTTCGTGGTACTTCAAAGTTTACACTAGAGTACAGTTACCTTCACCTGCACAAAATACTTAATATTTAGACTTGTTATTTATACGTAACAGTTACCAAATAGGGGGCTTTTATATTTTTAGAATTCCAAGCCTTTTGAACCAGTCATGAATTTCTAAGTCATCTTGGTTAGCGATGAAAACTATTTCTTCGAAGAACTGACAAATGTAAGTTTTGGGAAAAAGCGATGGAAACTGTCTCTAAGTCATACGAATGAAACTTTCAGAAAATATATTTAGAAAACTGAAAAAAGACTAGACAGTACAGATAAGGTAGTGTTGATATGAAAAGACCATAAGGACGAGCATTAGGGCTACCAGAGATTATATGAAAGAAAGAATGTGAGAAGTTTTTCTAAGTATTACACAAGCGACATCGATAAATGTCAGAAAAAAGTTTATTGCTCACCTTGAGAAGTTTTTTATTTCTTTTTTTCTTGCAACATAATGTCAAATTATTGGAATAGAGCTATTTTCTACAATGTAATAATGTAATAATTTAATAAAAAAAATTAATGGTCTGGCAACACCGCACTTGACGAAAAAAATATTTTAGGTAAAAGATCTTAATTTTAATCTTAATTTTCGGTAAAAGATACAGGGTGTTACATTTGAAGAAATTGAGTAAATTTGATTTAACGTTATCATAGTTTGAAGGTTGAACACCTTGTACATAAACAAAATTTGAAAACATTTTAATAGTATTTGTAAGACCCTGATAATACTGTTTGCTAAGAATGTTTTAAGAATTCAAGTAAATGAATAAACTGTGACTTATTTATTACGACCTGACAAGGCGCAAAAGTTATGAAAATAATTTATAAATTGGCAAAATCGCAAAATGGATTAAAAAAGTAATCTACTGTTGAATAGACAACTGATAGGGGAATAAATTCCGTGTAAGATATATAGGGTGTTCCATTTAAGAAAACCATAGTTCCACTTGGCCCGCGAGATACCCTGTATTGTTGTAAATATTTTTAAAGTATGCATCTTTGCCAACCAAGAAACTGTATTGAAAGTTTTTTTCGATATTTAATAGTTCAGGAACTATCGAATAATCGTGCACTAAATGGACATCCTGTATAGAAGTAATATTTAAAAAAGCTAAACAAAATTCACGTAGATTTTGTTTATTAGAAATTAAATATTTTTCCTTAAGTCAGTGGTTTACATTTCCCCAGATTTTTGGGACCAGTGTAAATTCGGTGTCTGTAAAATGGTCTGCATGGAAACTTGATTGGGGCAAATTCAAATGAAAGAGTAAACGAAACTTAGTCATTTTTTTTATTAGAAAAAATAAATTTAGTACACATTTTGCCCACATCTGTGGTTGAATTAGCGTAATGTTTAGCCAGCATTATAATAGACCTGATGGACCATAGGTGGGACTAGTACCACGATATTTAAAAGTGCAGATTTGTATGGGTTACACTTACCCCGCATTTACACTTGCCCCGGTGCACCTTAAGTGGGAGGCCCCATACAAAGGCTGAGGGAAAGAACTCGGCTCCGCATGAAAGATGGCGGGCCAGCTCCGACGGGTGAGCACGTTTATTCCACCGGTACTAACCTGGAGAGCTAGTAGAAGGTGGATAGGCAACCTCGTTCCGACCAGTGATTAACTGGTAACATTTGCTAAGCAAATGCGCGCTGATTGAGCGTATCTCAATTACTCATAAGTCTCACGACAGGTACTCCACGTAAAACTCTTGTAACTTAAGTGATCGAGCAAATAGTTATTTGTATTTTTCTAGAGCTACTTTTGCAGTTTAGTACCAAATAAACTGACCCAGAACCTTCTAGACCAAACAGGTGAAAAGTCAATCTTCAGATAACCATGTCAACAAAAATTGACCAACGACACGTATTCGTACTCAGAATGAACCATAGATTCGAAATATATAAAAATATATAGGGTGTCACTTTAAAATTAAAAAAAATTTATGTCACTTCGAGAGTAACTGAAGTGCGTTAATGTTTAGATACCTGCCCAAAAATTTGCTTTTATGCTGGATTTCAATTCTCCAGATTTAATTCAAATCCATTCATAAATAAAAGCTTATAAGCATAAGAACATAGCGCGGGACGCCCAGTATATTCAAGTTAAGAAGTTGACATATTTCAAGTTGAGGAACTTTTGCTTGTATTGGGGTAATAAATAGATGCCCCAGCCTCAGCTGTATTTGTAGCACAAGTATTTCAGGTGGAACCTCCAAAACCTAAAGTGCCGAGAATCACATCAGATCGTTTAGAATTTAGATGACCACCTCGCAATCATTAGATTTATGTTTAGTTTTCTTCATTAACAAAACAAAACGATTTGAATTCTTAATTTTTTACTGTTTATCTCGTGTAATTAAACATTTCTGTTTAAGTAGGCAAAGGATGATTATTATTACATAAAGTGGAAATGTCAATGACTTATTGCCGCAATAGCGTGAGCATGGTAAAACTTTGAAGACGTGGTTTTAAAACTACACATTCATTTATAGTTGGTTAAAGGACTGTTTGAAATAATTAAATAACAATGATACGGAATAAGAAAAAACAAAAACTAATAAATAAATCTTCATTCCTTCTATTTACAAAGAGTATTCGACCTCATAAAGTATCTGCTGTTATCATCCATCACGAATTGTACATTGAAGAGTACAATATAAGAATAAAGTTCATTGAGTCTCTGATTGTTATTAAACATTATTTTTAATTTGCTCATTATCATTGACCGTACGAGACATTATCCTTTCAGGATATTTTTATAAAACGTTAAACACAATAAAATCTCAATGGAAGGCCATAAAAATGACCCAAATACTGCCTTACACCAATAATTTGTGGTGAGGCTGCTCTTGAGATACTGACATAGATTTCTAATTTTAACTAAACTTCAAGTACTATTAGTAAGTATTTTCGGCAATTGTTGTTCTTGACTAATAAATCGTTTTTCCAATTCATCATGGTATAAAAAAGAATTTGGAAATCTTTGTGAGTCGCTTGCCACATCATTTTTCCTTTTTCTCCCCATTACGCACTTTTCATCCCTAGAATGTATTTTGTGAACCGGATTTGCAGTTAAATGGATGCTGTAAAAAAGACTTTAACCTTAAGAAAGTCGGGTTGAATGGGGTAAATACGAAGGTAGGTGACCTGGGGAGGGTTGCTATAGGGATGGCGTGTCCCGTCATGTCATGACCCCGACCTTACAGATAGGGGCAGGTGGTTGACTCCGGCAGTGCGGGCGTGACCCGGAATATGACCGTGTATTAACCCCAGTGATTCACATCTAGTATAGAACTAGTCGAGTAATCATACTATTACGACTTTAAATAGATGTAGATTATAGCAGTGTTCGTTCATAAACTGAATAAACTTCTCAATTAATATACCCAATAATATTCGGACCACAAAGCGGGGAACGGGGTCGCACAAATAAACTTTTGACACATTTCTCTTTATCTAACCGGGTAGCAGCGGTTTCAAAATCGTTACGTATAAAATACGACAGTCAAAGAGGCTACTAAAGTGATTACACAGGGATTTTCTCGAACTTTTCCTTAACGTGTTGTTGTAAACAAACTTGTAGATCAAAAAGTTACTATAAAGTGAATGTTTACCATTTGAATATCGCATAACAGGATTGATATTCTTCATTAAAGATGTTACGAAAGGGTTCCCTTTTCTTAGTTTCCACAACTGGGGAGAATTTCAATTAAGGTCCCCCTCTTGTTTGGAAAAACACAAAAAATCTGAGTAACTTTGTTATGTTTAGGGTGAACTTCGACAATTAATTCCAAAAAAAAACAGGAGGATTGATCAAGCTACTTTATCTGCCATTGTTATTCACATTTAAAAATGTCAGAAATACTATATATACAGAATCCGAAAAATTTATTTACGTCGGGAATCTGTATTACTTAATCACCACGTACCTTCCAAGAGGAAGTAATTAGGTAGCAAATGCTACCAGTTACTCACTGGTAGGAGCGAGGTTGCCTACCCACCCTCTACTAGCTCTCCAAGCTAGTGCCGGAGCTATAAAAACGTGCTCACCCGTCGGGGTCTATCCCAAGGAACAAACCACTCGTTGAGTATTAGGACTACTACGTGGGACTTCACTGCCCGATTGAATCTAACCTCGGATGTGGCGGAACTTGGTTTTGAATGGTTTTGCCACCCCGATCTCCCAGGTATAGTCCTGGTGTTACCCTGGCAGTGCTTCGTTTCGAGTCTGCCCAAGTAGAATCCCGGTATGTAGGGCTTAAGTGGGTTAAGCGTAGTGCTCTAGACGATTTCTGGGGAACAGACGACTGGAACTGTACAATCAAAGCCTGTCCCCCCGTACTGTCATATCTGAGACCCTACCCGGTGGCATGTAGTTTCCCGTAGATCAGTGGGCGCACCCCCTTGTCGGGATAAACCTCGTTTAATTTAACCTAGGATTTGGTATTCTAAGGGTGGACGCCGCGTGGTCTACACCCAGGCTAGTCTCGGATACTAGTCATGCCCGACACCTCAAACGACTGCCCAATCCTCTGATACTAGTGAATCCATGTCCGACACTTCAAACGACTGCCCGGTCGTTCACTCTGTAATAGATAAATATACCTCATGTAGATCTCGAAGATCGCCAGAAACACTAGGAAGTAAGAGCTCATCAATAGAACCAGCATATGTAGAAATCCAGCTTTCAGCATTTTGCGGATTTGATCCTGCTTCCAAACCATATCAAAGACTTTGTACACGGCCAGAAAGATGATGCCCGCAAAACTGATATTCTAAGTCTAAACTTGAAGAATCTGATACTTATCTAACCAGCGGGAGCTGATTTTGGTAAAATGGTCTGTTTGTCTCACTTCCAAGTGCAGGTAGAACATAGATATGCCAAATAATAACATCTACGGCCTAGTCGTTGGTATTGGCAAATTGGTCTTAATCAAATATTATTCAAAAATAATATAAATTTTATCTTAAACCATACCTCACAAATAACTACTTAATTTAAATAATTTTTTCTGGAAATTAAGCTTTTTACCCTAGAACTGTAAATATCCCTTTTCTGCAAGCAGATTCAGATCAATTCATTTTCCAACACGATGGAGCACCGATTGGCACCTGATGGTTCGAGCTTTTTTGAATGAAGAAGAGCAGTAGCGATGGATTGGTCGGGAGATTCTGCTCTCCCCAGACGTCTTCGTGTGTGATTTTTTCTTATGAGAATATGTAAAACATCGAGTTTATGTCGCCCCTTCACGGCCCCCCCGCCAAATAACCTTGATGATCTTATAGATTGAATAACAACAGAGATCAACTTAGTGGATCGTGATATGCTGCTACGCGATTGGGAGGAATCCTTATTAGGGTGATAACGATAATAAACAGTATAAAACGATATAAACAGTCTCATTTGCTCTTACCGATACCTGAATTCAAAAGATACCATTTTATTGGTTGTTTTAGTATGACTCTAGATTCTGTGTTTTCTTATCCCGTTCTGTTGCTCGCCAATAAAAATAAGTTGCGACCCGCGAATAAAAAGATTGCCGGCCCGTGATATTCTGCATATACACGGTGATTCACTACCTAATGATCGGACTTTAAGGATAACCTTCTCTGGTCATTAGAAACATAAAACCTTAGTAACAGTTTTTGATTAAATGAACTTGAAAATTTCGAAAATTTTGCCCGGTATTTTCAAAAAAGTACGTATAATTGATGCAGGTCAGTGTTAAGTCGAATAGGATTAAACGCAAACTCTTTAGAAATTGACACAACCAGTAAAAACGTGACAGCTGTTCAATGAGCACAACAAGGATGCAGACGGCGCACATTCCATTTTGGATGTTGTTGAAACAACTTAAAGCGTTTTACTAATCCAGGAGATTTCCCTGTATTCTAACAGGAAACGCAGACAGAAATCACATCATTTTAGTACCGACCATTTAATGATATCATTAAATTTGATTTGTTATTTGTTAATAAACAGATATTAGTTAATTAAATAAAGACATGTTTAGATAATTTAATCTATCCATCAATAGATATTGTTATTTTTTATTGGATTTCTAGAAAGTTCCTTTAGTAAAAGCTTTATTTTTTATGCTTGAATTGTGTTGGAAATAGGGGTGGGCGATATCAAAAAGTTATCGATAATATCGATAACCAAAAGTTATCGATATTACCGATATATCGATAAGTATCGATAAATATCGATAATTATCGATAAATATCAATAACCATCGATATATCGATATTTCTAACCACTGATATAGTCATTCGATGTATCAATAATTATCGATAACAATCGATATATTTATAAGAAAATCCCTACTCGCAAATGTACTTATGTCTTTACTTACTGTTTAGAAATAATACATGTAATATGTTTAGTATCTGTTACTATTCATATTTTAATTATACCTGTATGTATGTTGTCTAAACTTTTCCACTTTTAACTTATTGTAAGTACGTACAAAATTAATGCTGATTATTTGTTATTATGAAATATAATATAAATACAAAGATTAGTTCAAGTTTCACAAGTTTTATTAATATCTTAACCTGACAATATTGTTTCGACACTTTGTGTCATTATCAAAGGTAGATAAGATTGATAAACAAACACGTTGCTAAGGATAAATACATACAGAAAATAGGTAACTAGATACAATACATAACAAAAACTAAATATCTAACACTTCTAATAAAGGAGAATTACTAAGCTCAGTTTGTTCATTCATTAAAGGTACTGTGCGTTTATGTCTGTATATTTCAAAAGCTTCTAAAATGTCTAATTTGTGTTTGTTGTTGCAAAAATGTAAGAATTTAATGTTGTTTTGAGGTGTCATTAAGTGGTTCTGTTCCAAAATGTGTTTGGCATAATTCGATTTTTCTGGATGTTTAAGTCTATAAGAGCGTACGTGTTCTTTGTATCTTATGTCGAAATTTCTAAGTGTTTGTCCAATATAAACCGAGTTACAAAAAGAACAATTCAAACGGTAAATGCCGGATTTCATGATATCTTGTGTTTTGTCTTTAGCATCTTTAACTGCAGTTACAAAATAACCTATAAAACTAACACCAACACCTTTTCATTTTTATTCAATGAAGACTAAACACAACCACCGCATGCGCAAGTAATACATGTTAAAAACTTTAAAAACATTTGTCACTATTTATATAAACAAAATATAACAAATTTATAAAAACTTCATATATAACTAGAACAAAAAACAAAGCAGGTGCTTCCGGGCGGTAACCCAAATTTTTTGTCAATGATGCTTTCAAAGGCATAAATTGTGCAAACTATGCTTATAGAGCATGCAGTTTATGATCATTTAATTTCGGTTTTATTCTCGATTTTTAATGTTCCTGTTTATGCTCGTTTGTGCTGTATTATTCTGAAAGTTTTCGAGAATTATTATGAGAACGTTCGCGAACCCGCTTGATTATGCTCCCCAAGCAGAACGTTCTTTTGATACGTTTTTATCATGCGCGAACGTTCGCGAATGTTCTCATCAGCATTTTCAGAACGTTCTTTCATTTACAACACTATGCTTGAACGACCCTGATGGATGGTAATTTGTTTACATAGTCTGCATAGTATAAAATAATGCGTAAGAAATATGCACTGTTACTGTTTTATTACTAAAAACTACAATGTAAGGGATTTACGATTTGTTATTATTTAAGAAACCAAATAGTATTGCTTATCTCCTTAAACTTTAAAATCTGCGCCACTATTACATGTACTATAATTTTTTATTCACAAACCTGCATACCTGTATTACACGTAGGGGTTAATGTGCCTATTAAAAGAAATTGAAATTGTCTTACAAATGAGAAATTCCAAAACAAAAATAGCGTTTTTGAAACATAATAGCAAACGAGAGGTCGTTTCCCAACATGTTTTGTTTATTTAATTTTGTTTATCTGTTTATGTTAAAGACGGGTTTATTACTTTACTACGCTAGCATGCACATTCTAGAAAACTAATAGTACTGTTTATCTCCTTGAAATGCAAAATATGTGTCATGTGCATTCTTACTATTAAATTTCAAAACATTGGGCTGAACTTCGATGCTGTTTTTCTCTACAAGTATAGAAGTATGAAAAAAGTGGTATATAGAAATTTTATTTCTTTAATGGTTATATAACTATTGGCAAAGTCTAACTATTCGGTAATGAGACACCGTGTATAAATAGCAAAAGTGATGACTTTAGTATCGAAATCCAGGGTCGGACATAGGGCGGTACAAGCGATGCAGTCGAACCGGGCGCTATCTTAGAGTACGTAACAGAATCAACAAAGATTTAAACATTCCGCCTGCAAATTTTGTAGCAGTTCGACTTCTGTGATCGACTGTCAGCGGCGATGAGTGAGTAGGCGCACCGCCTATTGTTTTTTCGTAACTCTACCAGATTCCGATTTAGGGAGCTCCGCATATCTTTGGAGTGGTGGGCATCTCGTAAACTATAGGACAGTCTCCAAAACGACGGACAGTCTTAAAATGTTTCTTTTTCAAATGCCTTGCAAAACCATAAGAAAAACGTTACAGCCAAAAAACTTGAATTTTTTTTAATTTGTTTTTCCACCCGAAAATCATGCTAAAGTAATATCGTCGTCACCAGCCTAATTGGGCTCCTAAGTGGAAACCACTTTTGGAGGTCTTATGTGATTGCCTCCCGCGTCGTTTGAGCCATCCTCGATTTCGAGGGCGCCCCCGTTTTTGATCGCCGCTTCTGGCAACCACTCGCCAACGTTTTCGGTTATGTCTCCACTCTCTGTCGAGATATCTCGATTTGGTTTTGAACGATGGGCCGCCCTAGGCGTCTGGTACACGGTTATCCGATCTCTTGCTACCAGCCGATTGCGGGCCAGTCTCCGTTTTGATCGTTAGAAGTTTGGTATGCTTATTATTGTACGATTTATTTTGCGAAATGTTTTCTTTAATTTTCTACCTTACCGGTCCGCTAAAAGATGCTGCGTCGTTTGGCGGTCCGCGAACGTCAAAGGTTGGCAACCGCTAGTCTAGATTCCTAACTACTAATTGACTAATATATAAATACAAATACATACACATCATCATAAATTGATATTACAAAATTATAAGTAATTACTGGAATTGAAGTCCCCCATGTTGTCCCGCGTTGAATCTAGCTCAGGCATTTGACAGCGGAAGTGAAAGTGTTTAGTACACTATTAGCTCTACTATGTTGATTGAGCAATTATAAACCAACAAAATACTCTTGTTGGTTTCTAGGAATGTACTTTAAGAGCTTCTTACGTAAGCATTAAATAAACTTTGAAAATAACATGTAGGACTAAAAATATAACGCCAACCTCACCGGGAGCGAAACTATACCTACATTAAATGATTTTGTAAAATACAAAACTACAACATTTAAAAATATAAATTTTAGTTTACAAGAGGCGAAAAAGTTGAATGAACGCATACTACGTAAATAGTACAGTTGATTTACATAATTATTAAATAAATTGGTTCAGCAATTCTGCAAAATTAGATAAAACCTTGCGTGACTATTATGTAGTATAGGCAAGTTGAAGGGCAAACAGCTCAGTGTGCTTTAAATTATTTATTATTATTGTAATATTATGAAACTACGACTATAGTAAACATAAACATGTTTTTATTCGATTTTTATTACTGTCTAGCCAGAGAAAATTTGTGTTCTTTAAGAAAAAACCTAAATTATGAAACCGAATTACTTTAAAACTAAAACTGAAAAAAGGTATTATCATTTTACTCCATTTAGATAGTGTATTATTATTAGGGCGACTAATGGAAAATTACAAACTGATTTTGCTTTTTGCGTGGAGGTTTTATTATTATTTGAACTGCCACAGTAAATTCAGTTTCAGTGTTTGCTTTTAACCTTTGATACAAAGTAAATATTTTCTGCGTATTATAACAAACTATGAAACTTTACAGTCTAGTACCACCCACTTGTCCTGTCTCATCCAAAAGATGTTGCAAAAGTTTATAGCGTTTGTATTTCCAGTGGCGTACTAAACCTTAGTTAATTTAACTCCCAGTAGTTGTAAACAAACTGTTATGATTATAACACTGCTTTTCAACAATAGAGGCTTAATTTAAATTACACTTATCCATTTGAAAAGCTCTTCCCAACCAGCACACTGAGGTTATAATGACGTTATTTTTAAGTAATTATTGGTCGATGATGTCATATGACTAATAAGTGATGTCCATAAGACGTCATATAACGGGACGTACGTAGACGTTTTCAAAACGACGTCTTTTGGACGTACAATACAATAGGTACAAGTTTCATTAAAAAGATATTATTTTAGCAAGGGTCAAGGAATACTGGTCGTATTAAACAGGTGGTCACAATATAGAGATGTTTTGACTGTAGTATATAATAAATGTTATTTCCAATATTCAACTATTTATTTATAATTCCTATCTTATTTCTAGTAAAAGACGTTTTAATGACGTCTTATATTGACGTCTTTGGGATGTGACATAATGATGTCAGTTTTACAACAATTTGACGTCGTTAATGCCGAAAAACGGCGACATTATGACGTCAGTATGCTGGCTGGGTTGTATCTTAAATTCTAACTTCCAAGTCTAGCTAGCTTCTTGCGAAATTTTCCTTATAAAAGCTCAGTTCTGAAAATTCCTATGAAGGTGAAGTCTGCCACAGAAAGGCATTAACTTGTGAGTTTAAGAACTTCTCAGGCGAAGATAAGACTATTTCTAAAGGAAGCTACCTCAATTCATCTAATTTAAATATACCCAGTCCCAATTTACCAAATGTCGTCTACTCCAAATTTACCAATTAACGATTCACCGAATCCTCCCGTTCCACCTAATGTTACAGTTTACTAAATGTCGCAATTACTCTAATACCTAATTAGTATCTAATAGCAACATTTTCGTTTTTTACAAAAAGAACTGCATCTTTTTCTAAATGTGTAAAATTGAAAAAATATTGTATCATCTGTGGGATATACCATTTAAAATGTCCATTGCTTATGTCAATGACATGCTAAATGTCTCATGACATTAGGATCACTAAATATTGAATAAAGTACTTTTCGGTCTTCAACTTTCCGTATGTTTTTGGTTCTTAATACCATCAACAATTAGCTATCTCTCTCTTTCTTGGAAAGCATAGTGTCACAACTTCACAACTCACAAAATTCTATAGATGTGTTCTTTAAAATAAATAAATTAAAACCTTATCAAAGATTAGACAGTTGTGAGTTTCATTACTTAATAGACAAGAGCGCCAATGGCTATAGGTATTGTAACGGTATTCTTTTATCAGTCCTGAATAAATGTAGTTTTGTCTGCATATTTACGGAAAAATCTAAATCCCGGTCCTGCAAATTTACGTTCTTCTTGTAATTTAAAATCATGTTAGCCTTTGGTACAAATAAACCTATAAAAATTATTTTAAAAGGTTGTGTTTCAAACCTTCATAGAATTATAAGGACATTTGGGCAATAAATTATTTCTTTCGGTGTCTTCTTTACTCACGTGTGCGTTAGTTAAAATGGCTTCGTTGTTAAAACCTAGAAAATATTATAAAAAAAATCTCCTTTATCTAATAAATGATGCTGGATACGTGTTAAAAATCCCTTTCGGTTATTTACATCTGCGTCTAAAATGTGATATGTCTGCAAAACTTGCGTTAAAATATTATTGTGTTCCTTCGTGAAAACAAGACTGCGTAATTTCTAGTCTTTCAGGGTCAAAATCTAATATTGGAATTAAGAAAACTTCCCTTATTAACCACACGTGGACTGTATAACCCTGATTCGTTTAGGCTGAACCACGCGACCTCGCTATTGGACGAAGTCGATTTTGCATCTAAAGAAACATTCCGACGCAGTAAAAGAACCCTGAGTTTTAAAAAAGAGAGCACTCACTTGACTTCAGTTGCTGATTCGAGACAGTGTAGTTTAAATTCAGTCAAGAGTCCCAATTAGGTCTTCAGATAGTATAGTTGCAGAGAGTCCAGCTAAAGTTTTTTCGCGGCGGCGGCGTACCTCGTGCCTCGGCTGGGTATTATTTCAATCCCGTCAAGTGAATTTAGTAATTTTCCGTTTGAGTATGTTGTGATTACCGTCCGATTTGTTTATTATAAAATAACAAATTAACTATTTAAAGTGCCGTTTAGTTCTTCGAGTTGTTTGATCTAACAATAAAATTACAGTATTACAGTACAGCTTAAATAAAGTTATGTCGTGAATCTTCATTTATAGAAGAATCGTTTAGTTGCCGGACATTTGTCATTAGAATTCAGTGTTAATTCTCATGTATAAGAAAAGGGGATTTTCATACCGATACACTGATCTTTTTGAATTAATGAAAACATAAATAAAGAATAAGTATTTGTTATATAATAATTTTCACAATTATTTTGAGCAACATTCAAGTGATTTTGAGTATCGTTCCAGTTAAAAGAATAATAAAGAATTTATTATCAAAGGGGGTTATTGCAAACAATTATGTTAAAGTTTGATGAATCTCGTTAATAACATTTAGTTCAAAATCCAGAAGAATTCTTCCCGCATCGTGGCAGTTCAGCAGTTTGTTATTGTAGCTTTGTTTAGAGCTTTTATGGTGTTTTGAGTGTCAGGCGTTTGAATTCTTCAACTTGTGAAAGGAATTTTTTTATGAACACTAATTTGGACGATGAAAAACTGTTAAGGTATTAAATTTTCTTAATATAGTATTGTTTATGTAATATTTGGTCATTTGGGATCCCGAAATTTTACTCACTTTAACGAATAATGATTATTTTGATTTGATGTGTTTTGTTCTTTTAATTTGCTAACTTTGTGTAACTATTTTGATGTGCATTGTATGTACTATTTTTCTTGTTTTTAATATACAGATTTCAAATTTACTTGATTATTTGACATAGTTTGGCTAAACGTACTGCTGATGTTTTTTGTTTTTTTGGTTAATCAAGATTCTTTATAGTTTGATAAATGTTTTATTAAATTAACGTCAAAATTAATAAGGAGGTTAGTTCCTTAGCTGATAACCTTCAATTCTTTCCAATTTTTATTCATGTTTTTTTTTATGAAAAACATCCTCAGCTTTGGTGGCGCCCAACATATTATGATTTGTTCCTGACTCCATTATTTAATTAGAAGCTTTTAGGGTTAACACCTGCGACCTGAAATTTAAATTTGTAAAGACAAGATCTCAAGCCGGCAATTCTGAGCATTTTATATACAGTAAGTATCGTATTTTGTGTCCTAAATTAGTTTAAGTAATGTGAACTTTTTGTTTGAAAGTTTAAGCTTTGTTTATTTTATAGTGTAAGAAAAACGTATGTTTCAGTATCTATAGCATATTTACACTTTAGGCCATTAGGTAATTTGTGATTGGGTAACTAGGGTAAATAGGTGAATTGGGAATAGGTAAATTAGATGCATCTTGTATACAGCCAACTGAACATAATCACCAGGCCTGTAATAATCACCCCTGCAGACCCCTACGGTGGAGGGGGGCGAAAGTTTGGGCGTCCCACCTCCAATCAATGACAATGCATACCTATGTATAATACATATGTATATCGTTATAAAAATCGCCCTTTTCAGATTTCTGCGGATGGCAACTATTTCCGCTACGGCCCTGACAATCAGACTCACACTAACAACAAACAAGGCAAAGAACTTCACCTCAATTTTTAGCCATCAGTATGCTTAACTGCTCCTGGCATACAACCGAAAGGCCTACCTACTGGCCAACAAACGGTAATAAAATTCCGGACCTGCTGAACTTTTCTATTTCTAAGGATCTATCGATAAATTACACGAAAATGGAAGACTTCGAAGATTTAATTTCCGACCATTCCATAATCCTCCTGACATTAAGTGCAAACAAAATAATGCAAGAATTAACTTCAAAGTTAACAAACAAATTTACAAACTGGGAAAGATTCCGAGAAGATGTTAGTGAAAGTATAAAACTGACTGTTCCAATCCAAACAGTAGAGCAACTAGAAACCAAAACACAAAAATTGAAGCATGGAAAACACACAAATAACACAACGCAAAACAGTAGGGTATAACTATTTATCTAAGGGAAATAAGAAATCTAATAAAAAAGAAAATACAAGCTAGAAAAATGTTCTATAGGTCTCGTACACCATAAAACAAAAATTTGTTAAACAACTTAGCCCAAACTATTAGAAAAGAAATACAAAGGATTAACAACGAATCCGTTAATAGCTACGAGTATCTACAGCTTACCCCGAACCAGTATACTTACTCTGGAAAACGGTAAAAAATGCAATAAACCCATAAAACAAATCCCGCCTAGGGACGCAAACCAAAAAACAGAAGCATTTGAAAATATTTAGAAAATATTTTCAAACTTCACGATGCTGAAATAAAAAGGCAATAATCTACAGTAAGTCCAAGATGAAGGAGATGAAGAAAGTCTACAACAGACAAAACCTAAAGAAGTGTCTAAATTAATAAAATAAACTATCCAAGAAAAGCGCCAGGGTATGATTTAATCACTGGCGAGGTATTACAAAAACAGTTCTAAAACTCACAAACCTTATAAACGCTGCCATAAGAGTTAGAGACGTACCGTATTGTGGAAAAACGCTGAAGTAATCATGATTCCCAAACCTGGAAAGTCCCATCTCTCCTACCGATAATCTCCAGAGTGTCCGAAAAAATCTTATTAAAACGAATTAATAACATAATTCTGAGCAAGCAGTTCATATCATTGCACCAGTTTTTTCGGCTATATTCATCGACATTGCCCAAGCTTTCGATAAGCTGTCGCGTAAAGGCCTACTAAAAAAGTTCAGAAAATACCTTCCAAAACAATACATCGATATAATAAAATCGTATCTGACTAATAGAACTTTCAGAATTAAACATGATCACTTAGTATTGAATCAAATAAAAGCAGGAGTGCCCCAAGGTGGCATTGTAGGACCAGTATTGTACCTATTATGTGCATGTGATATAGCAACCATTAGAGATATAACGTTAGCTACCTTTGCAGACGATATAGCAGCTTTAGCAGTAGGAAATACATATAAAGAATAACAAGAACGACCCTACAAGAAACAATGGAAACAATAGAGGCATGAACAAAAAGGTGGCTCATAAAAATTAACGATATCAAACCCATACACGTTAACTTCACAAACAGGAGAATAGAATATTTACCAGTCAGAATAAACAACATAATACTCCCACACAGAAAAATCAGTTAAATACTTAGGGTTACACGTAGATCAAAAACGGAAATAAAAAGAACATATCAGCAACAAAAAACAGAGAAAGTAAAACTAAAATACAGAAACATGCAATGTCTGCTAGGAAGAAATTACAAAGCGTTACACAGATAATAAATTATTAATTTATAAGTAAGTTCTGTGAACGTATGGCCTACAGCTATGGGGCTGCACTAAAAAAGCAATTACGCTACAGATAAAGACTTGCATCGGGAATTTCAGGTAGAAGATGTCCCTTCCATAATCAATAAATTTTCCAACAATCGTGAGAGACTCCACAGCTATCCAAACGAAGAAGCTCTGGACTACTAAAACTTAGTACGTAGGCTAAAACGGAAGAAACCTTTCGAGCTCGTGTAGTGCAGTTCAAAGTGCAAGGTCATTGCAAGTTTGCAAAATTAGCCACGTCAGCAAGTGCGCGAGATAGAATCTATGATCGACCGAGAAGAACACACAGTACACTCATTTAAAAACAAAATGTTGATAAGTTTCATGATTAGGTGCACTATAATCAAAATTTTAGGAAAAAGTGAAAATAATCTTTTTTCGGAGGATACCTATCGCAGTATAGTTATAACCAGTACGTGCACTCTCGCAAATATTGAAAACCGTCGTGTGTGACCTTGTTGATTATCGGGCTGTTAAACAACGGGCTACAGAATAACAGTTGCGGACTGGCCGTATTTTGTCGCTGTTGTGTGCGAAAGGCGAAGCGTCTTATCAACTTCAAAGTGCCGACAATCGAGTGGGTATGCTGTATATTTTTATGCTGTGATACTATATTAGAATTAGGTATTACTATTTAATACTAAAAATAATTTATAATTAGTTTTCAACTCATTTAGTGGTGTAGTATTCTTCTTAACAAATCGCGCCGTACCTTTAAAAGTAACAGAACTCAGAAAATGTGATTTTTACGTTAATACAATGAATGATTAGACATGGGCGTGCTGGGCCTCACGTGAAAAATAGTTGTTCCGGATTCGCGTTTACCACATACAGCATATCAGCTCCGCGGAGTCTTTTATGTTTGATTATGTTGAGATGAAAAAGCTGAAACTTTTTTTAAACTTAATAAAGAACAGGAACATCCTACTGGTCATAACACTCCAATCAGCAACAACCAGCGAAAGTAAGTTTATTTAGACTACAAATTATTTCCTTTATATGTATAATGAAATGCTTTAGCTTTCTCATCTGGACCAAAACAAGGATTTGCCATGTAGGTACCATTGCAAACGTTATTGTTAAAAATAAAAAGTGCAATTGTGTGTGCAAGATAGGTCTCCATTGCCCACAACGCATCGTGGTGGAGAATTAACTGATTTCGATGAATATCGTTCACACCTTTAGCAATCCTGGCCAGACTAGAAATTAAATGAAAATATACACGGAAGCTGCCTAGATTTCTACGAACATATAATAAAAAGAGTATACACGAGGTAGCAAAGAAATCATTAGGGCCACAACCAAGACAAAAACCAACAAATTACTGGATAAATGAATATCTATTGAAGGAAAAAGCTTAAGAAACTTATAAGGAACAACAACGGATAGCGAGAAAGAAAATTAATGAAGCAAAACAACAAACATAAGAAAATAAATGTAAAGCAATAGAAACATATATAAGAGGCACAAAAATAGTCGAAGTAGATTTATTTTCTTATTATTGGTTGCATAACCGTCAGGGGTGTCGGATTTGACGTGTTATTTTAACAATTGAACATACACAGACAGAATAATGAACACGACGCGCTGGACCTGGAGGGGCCCAGAAGAAACACCCAGCGAACTGATGAAAGAAACAAACACTGGTGAGAATTATATGCAATATTTATAGATATTGCAAAAGCCTACGACAATATACCGTAAGGAAAACTACAGCAAGAACTTTATAACAGCAATATCAACATTATAAAACACTAAACACACAAGAGGTGTGATAAACCTACATAAATATCGAACGGTAAAAGCAAAAGGTAGGAGTAGAACTGACTACAGCATTTAAAATAAACCAAGTCATAAGGCAATATTGTTTTATCCCCTACTCAATTCAAAACATACATTGTGTACCAAAAATAACACAAAATTTATATTTTTTGTGCAAACTTATTGAAAAATCCTGGAACACGTCGATATGCTACATTAAACGCTTTGACGCATTTCAACGCTGTGACATATCTGCATTTTTTAAAATAGAAATCCCCATTTTAGATTTTAGATACTATCTACTTTTATTCTAAAAAGTGTAATTGATACCGTTTCTTCGTAGTTTACGATTTTGGTCACTAACTCCTATTTCTTGTTCTTGGGTCATATACTATGATATAGTTGAGACATTGGAAAACTGGAAGAAAAAACATCGAGAGATGGACGCACAAATAACAGAGAGAGCACTGTATACGACGCTTTGGGTGTTTGGGAGACCACACGACGTTCACCCATAAAACTGGCTGTCTTCTACCCTACCCCTGTAAAGAGCAATGGATGAAGCTGTCAGATTAAGTGTGTGGTAGAGAAATTCGTGAGAATTCTCGACGGTAACTCATACCGATCAGGGGGAGCCCTGGTAGATGAGACCGGTGTGGGCTGATTCGAATCTCGCCTGGGATAAGGTCATTTATGGTCACCAAGGAACCCGCTACTTGACCGAGGTCATTTATGGTCACCAACGGAACCAGCTATTGACCGAGGTCATTTATGGTTACCAACGGAACCCGCTGCTTAACCGAGGTCATTTAAGGTCATCAAAGGATCCCGCTGTTTCACTGAATCCCAAGTGCGGAGAATCGTGAGGTTTACCCTGCTTTTGGGCTAATGGGAAACTGCGGGCCGCCAGGTAAATGTGCTTAGGAGCTATCCCGACCACCCTATGATCCGGACTGCAGCCGGGTACAGTGATAGGGAGAAGCTCTGAAAGCCATTACACTTAAGGAGAGTTGAAGCGAATACATAGCCTCTCACAATCAAGACAACTTCACCAAATACGGGTACACACCGGGAATCTATAACGTGTAGACTTAAACGAAGCACTGTCGAGGGCCCACCAAGCCTAAAATTGGTAGATCGGGGTGGCAAAACCATTACAAAACCAAGTCCCGCCACAATTGCGGTTGGATTCGATCGGGCAGTGGTCCCACTTTGCAACAGCGAATAGCTGGGGAATAGTCCTATTGCTGGACGAGGTACTACGGTACCGGCGGGTGAGCAACGTGTTAAGTCAATTGCTTCGACACTAGACCTGAGTTAGCTAGTAGAGGGTAGATAGGCAACCTCGCTCCGACCATGATATTCGATGTATACGACGCTGTACGTTTGACGCGGGTGCCATACTGAATATACTTATGACGAGGAAAGTAATGGAAAAATATGGAAAACGGACGTTACAAATCAATAGACAGAAAACAAAGTACATACTTAAATGCTGGCGAACGAGCGGGATGTTTGACATTGGAAACCTGAAAGACTATAGAGGTATAGAAGTGGGAAAAATCAAATGGTGTCAGAAATTCTGGAATAGACGCTAATCCACAGCGTTATCTTGTGTAGAACAAAATGAACCGAACGACACAGAAATACACAAACAAAAACTCGGAGCACTAGAAATGGATTAGGAGAAGGATGGCAAGCACATCGAGAGGAGAAACAGTAAAAGATATGGAAGCAAAACGTGATAATTATAATGAAGGAGATGGAAAGAAGACAATTCATGCGCCACAGAGATGTCCAGAAAATGAAGGATAACTCATCTCATAAAAGGACTGACAACAGGAAATATATGGCCATCCGCGCATCACGAAATATTCAAAAAATAAGTTATGGCATTTGTAGATATTAGGCCAATCCAATTCCTAAATATTTTAAGAAAATATCAATTATACCGGATGTTTTAAATAATATGCTATTTTATATTTTAGTTTGTGAAGGTAGTTCTGATCGTTATTACAGCAACACAAGAAAAATATGCAACAGATATTCTAACTATTCAATCAATATACAAGGTGTTCCATTAAAAACGCCGGAACGTAACAAATAACCCAGTATTGTAGGTGTATTTATTGCCCAGTATATATAGTTATGCTGTTGTAGCGTGGGATCGATTTCGGTAATATTACCAGAAAGATGTCTTTTCTTCCTGAGGTGTCAACCCAACATGGGCTTTTGTGTGTGACTTTGTGCGGTTATATCATAATATAGCAAGCGATTTCTGACGTTGATAAAACTTGCATAGCGACTTTTTATTAGCTTAAACATTATTACAAGGTGTTCTATCACTGAGGAACATATAATCCAAGTTTTTTATTTAACCTGTGTTTCACCTGCGTTAACTTTATGACCACGCCCCCCTTTGACTACGAATTGAGTTACGCTCAATTAGCGCCTCACTTACATTTGTAACAGCTACCAGTACCTACTACCGGGAGCTAGGATGCTAATCAACCCTCTACTAGCTCTCCAGCCTAATGCTGAAGCTATTAACGTACTCGCCCTAGCCGGTCGGCTACTATCTTAGGGAGTCCGACCTCAAGTGTGGTTGGGACTTGGAATCTGGGTGTGCCTAGAATATCCCAGAGTTTAGTCACTCCGCCCTACTACAGGCTTGGTAAGCCCCGACAAAACCCAGTCTAACTTTACCTAAAGTAGAGACTCTGCCATTGTCTCTGCCAATACCAACTAGGAGGTGCGGTTTCGTAGCCTTCCTGTGATCGATCATACATATAGATCTTGTCACCGAAGTGATTCAAAGTACTGGTCCATCGCAAGGTTGTCCTCGTGGCATCCAATCCACAGTGCAATGCGACTTAACCAAGGACAGATACTTGTCCACACACAATACAGTCTCCACTTAGACAGCGATCTGGGGGTCGCGGCAGGAATAGACTTTGCTAGTACCCTTCGCGTATGATTCGATGAAAAACAACATTTTTCATACACCATACTATTTTCAAAATAAGTAACAAAGAAGCGATTTCTGTTCGTTGTCTTTCAATATGAAACCATATAACAATATCTGTATCTATGGACAAATGCATTGTACAGGATTATGTAAAATTTCAAATGTACGATTTTTTATAAACATAATCTTTTCTAATGTTTCTGTAATAACAAATATACATGGTTTCCAAGAATGAATGGTGAGGGGTTGATAGTGCTGTGTGGCAATTGTTTTAGCTACAATTGTGTCATGACAAAAATCACAAGTTTATATTCGCAAGCACCAACCCTCGGAAACGAGTACAATTGAAGAGAAACTGCTTGCATTTTGTGGATGGAATCCTGTACAGGAATTCATTCGAAACTCGCCGAAGATTACCAGAAACGTCTGGTATAATACGGGATAGAATTATCGGACCATTATTTTCTATGGAAAACACTGTCAATGCTATTAACTATCCAGACATGCTTGAAAATCTTGTGTTTCCACAACTTGATCAAATCGAAAAGAAATTCCACATGAAATCATATTCCAGCAGGATGGCGCGCTCCTACAATTAGCTAAGATTTCCTGGGCGGAGAATTGGACGAAATGGACCTCGTAACTAGTTTCTACAAAGTCCTGATTTTACACTATTAGATTGTTTCTTTTGGGGTTACGTAAATGATTTTGTGCATACTGTATACTGAAAATATTAGGAATGTATTCGTCTTAGAGAAAGAATCATGGAAGTGGAAGAAATTAGAAGCATTACCCCGATATGCTTTTCCGAAATTGGATTGAATTTGATTACTGATATGATACGCATCGTGATGTTAATAGTGAACATACAGAAACGTATTAAATGTACATAAAATCTTTTTGAGTTACTAAATCAACATTTTCATAACTCTCAATATTTCTTAGACAGAAAGCTCATGAAACCCCACCGTTCATTCTAGGAAACCCCGTGTAATAATTATGGATTTGTGTTGCAGTTATATGGTTTTGCAGCTACCGACGGAAAAATATTTTCGCATGGATTGGAACTAAAAATGTTATTTGGAGAAAGTGGCAAATACGACACTTCTAAACGAGGGTACAAAATTTATAGTCCTTCGATATAAAGGATATAAGTTATACGACGCCGGCGCGGCGTGACGAAGGTTTGGTGGAACGCTTTTAGTTTCAGTGGGTCGCAAGAGTTTGGAAGCAGTTTTTCTGAAAAATAAGATTGGCACTATTTTAATAATAATCGGGGAGGGGGTAATTTCTCAAAGAAATATATTTAATTTTTGCAATCTACCCTTAATTTTATTGTTCGCAGTTAAATTTTTAAATATTCCTTCGAGTAGTGCAAAAATAGCATTTTAACGGTATAGTTTATCTCCACTTATATATCTCTTCTTGAGGGTGCGACCCTAAAAGTTATAAATTTTCATACTAAAAAAAGTTTAGTTGGAAAAATATCTAGGGAAGGTGCGAGTCTAGACGATAGCAGTAGGGGTGGTGACTTTTTAAATTTAGGATGCGTCGGGGCGCTGCCCCAACTTATAGTTGAATGCCTAGGGGTGAACCATAAAAGGATCGACGTTAGAGTAGGGATGATTTCCGTAGAAATGCATCAAACTAGCAGCAAAAGAGAACTGAGAAAGTACAGACGGTCGTTTGCCCGAATTTACTCTTATACCAACAGATAAAAGTGTTTTTACCAAAAAAGAAAAGTTTTCTGCAGAGACTGATTTATTTCTAACAGTAAAACGGATAGCGACAGTTGATAGTGTTCGAGGAAATCTCAACATTGTTGTGAGGAACTGAATTTTCTTCAGGGATATTAAAAATGTTATGAGCTATAAAACGAAACATTATTATGGTTTTGTATGAAATTCTCTACCTTAGAAAAAGTAATTTTCGTTTCATTTCTAGTATTGATATATCTTGGTATAGTTATGACAACACAGCAGAAGGAAAATTATTATTAAGATTCAGCACTATGTCTTAAACTAAACGCAGTAGATGTTTTTGCGAATTATGCTGCAAAGACATAATAATCTATTTATTGTAATATTCATCTATGCATGAAATAAAATAGCGCTTATAAAAAAACATAACCTCATTTTCTATAACTGCGCTGCATGAAAGGGGGTCCAAGAGGGGCAACGTCCTGCAGTACGGACGACGACCTACACTCGCAGCAAAGCCCCCGGCCCCGGTCGTCTCGAGTGCAGATCAATGCGACGGCGGCGTCCCTAACCGGCGTCTGGCCCCATCCCACTGTGTTTAATTCAGGTGTATTTTGGTTAATTGCAACCCCGCATTGTGTCGTAGTATGATAGAAAATGCATTTGGCTGTCTATTTGTTATTAATGCAGTAGACTGAAACCAGATGAGTTTTAAATTCTTCTAATTAGCAGAATTAACAACATAAATTTACGTTTAATTGAATTTAGTACAATTAATTACCTAGTTTGGATTTTGCATATGAAGAGTGCAGGGAAGAATAGATTTCAAAAACTGAAAGCTCCTGGTGGTGCCTTTTCTTTTGTAGATAGCTTGTGGTTATTCTCTGTGCAGCATCCAACAGTAGTCTGCAACCATGTTGACGTTATATGTACAGCTACATAAATAAATAATGCGTCGCATCCTATGTGCGCCTTTTCAGTATGCAACACACCTTATACGGTCAAATAAAAGAAACATAACCTTCTATTATTAAAAATAATTAATTTTTAATGCAAAGTGAATATGAAAATTATGTATAAAAACAATAATATGAAAAGGGAAAGCAAAATCTGTTTAAAAACCAAATTTAAAAAAAGAATAATTTTAAGGATTACTAGAAATAAAATAAATCAATTTGTGTTTCTAGCTATTCGACTTCGTGGCATCCTGGTTAGAATGCCGGTTTATGGTAGAAGTGCAATTTGAGCTTCGCATCGATCCCCGGTGTCCATAGGGTCATTCAATGAAAATCAATTATCAGGTAGCAATCAACTAAAGAACATAACTTTCCTTCATCAACTTGCTAGATTACGCAGAATTTCGGAAATATTCAAACTGAAAAACATATTAAAACTTCTCGCACGTCTTTAAAGAACTACAAATACCTCCTAGATTTATTTATCCTAGAACAAACAAACATTTGTTTATATATTGCACACAAGAAGACGTTCTTTTTGGACGGCCTAATAATTTTTTGTTACTAAACGTATTTTTATTTTTTCTAAACGAATAACTCTTTTAAAATTGCAGAAAAATCGGTGTAGTCACATTTTTAAAAATCTGAAAAAAACAAATTCTTTTCCTACTTCTTGTACAGATGAGTTTTTGTCAATAAGTGCAAATACAAATTAATGAATTTATCTACTCCCATTGGATTATATAGTCTTTATTCAATGATTTTTGATGAATAATTGTATAGATAACTACGATGCGTGAGTTATAAGCGTGAGTTATAATAACTCACAGACTATCGTATTTTTATAGCAACCGTACGGAATCATAATACCTATCTTGTTTTGTTTTAAAAAAATGTCAAATAAATTAAAAATTTGACAACGTGCATTAGTATTTTTTATTACTCTTAATAAAATTATGTTTAACAGAAAATGTTATGGTCGTAGATAAAGCATAGTATTCGAGTCGCGGCAAAGGGCAACAACTCACTTGGATGATTAGCCACTCGACTAACGTCTCGTGTCGCAAAATCATCCGCGTGAGTTATTGCCGTGGTTATTCTTTACCGCTCATTGAATAATATACTATTATTACACATTTCCTGTTTTTATCTTTCTATTTATTTTATACAGCATATGATATTTTACGATACTTACGATATCTATTTTAATAAGTAAAAGTAATAGATGTTTGGTTTTTGTTTGCAAGGGCATATTATCTTAATGTCTTTATAAAAACAAAACCTTAAAAAGGCAAGATGACAGGGACATTTAAAAGGTTTTACCTGAATATTCTTGTCATAAATAGATTAAAAGGGTTTAAAATTTAAATCAATAGTACTTATGCATATACAGTGTGGTGATAAAGTAAGGACAAAAATTCATAGTTGCGTTATTTGATGTTTTCAAGCAAAACGCTCGGGCAGGTCAATTTTATTTTTTAATTAGCCACCTTATGACATACAAATTTTAGTTATAACGTCATGTATTTTTGCACAATGACGTCATCTTTGGTTTTTTCAATTACAACCTAAATTTTTTTTGCTGGTTTTTATAGATGGTCCAACTACTTAAATGATGGTGCAAAAAATTGGTACCCTAGATAACTATTTTTTTAAGAAAATAACACACTTACCTTAAGAACTAAAAATGTAACTTTAACGGAAGAAATTCTTAATTAAACCCCAAAAACAAACAAAATTTAGCGCAAGTGTTCAAATTGCTCTCCGTCAACCATTTGGCACTGGCCGATACGAGTGTAAACACTTTGTACACTTCGCTCAAGGACTTAGGGAGTAATGTGCTCCACTTCAGCGTAAATTCTTTGCCGTAGCTCGTCTAAATTATATGGCCTATTAAAATAAACCTTTGATTTTAAATAACCCCACAGAAAAAAATCTAAGGGAGTCAAGTCTGGGGAACGCGGTGGCCACTCAATTGCTCCTATACCTCCTATCCACCTTCCAGGAAATGTGGCGTCAAGATATTGACGGACGTTTATTCCAAAGTGAGGAGGCACCCCATCTTGTTGAAACCAAATATCCTGATAGGGTACATCTGCTTCGTGATCATTTGGAAACATTGATGCTGTCAGAGCTGGCACTAAATCAAACCACAAAAAGTCAAAATAACGTGCTGCTGTAAGGTTTCCTTCAAAAAGTAAGGCCTTATTAAACGCCGTCCGATTATTCCAATCCAAACATTTAATTTCCCTTGGCGTTGAATGTGAGAGCCTTGAGTCCAGTGAGGATTTTCTCTTGACCAATACCTGCAATTGTGACGATGTACTGTCCCATGCCAAAGAGGATTTATTTAAGAAATTGGGGTCTTCATCGCAGCGTAACATTAGTTCTTCGCAAAACTGCAAGCGACGGCCTGGATCATCCTCTTTTAATTCGTGAATCAATTGAACTTTGTAAGGATGATATTTCTCTTTCTTGAACAACTTGACGACAAACGAGTGGTCCACGTTGTTATTTAGGGCTAGCTGCCTTGTAGGTATGGTGAGGATTTTCTTCAGCTTCAAGTAACACATCTAATCTGGTTTCTTCGTTTACTCAAGGTCGACCTTGCCAAGGCGAATCGCGGAAGGATCCCGTTTCAGTAAATTTGGCAACCAATTTACTTACTGTTGATTTTGCAGTAGGCGGTCTATCAGGATGTTCTTGGTTGAATAATTCACATGCTTCCTCATGTGCTCTTAGCTTAACACCATATCCACCATTATTAAAATTTCTATTCTTTCCCGTTCAATTAAACGTGCCATTATTTGTTAACAGCAAAGAGAATTCGCTTTTAAAAAACTTCCGAAATGCCTCTTTCACCTCTCACTAAAATACTCAAGTACTGTTTTTAAAACGTCAAATTTACGAGTATTAGTTTTTGTTCCATCCGTCAAAAGTGATACAGACATGATAACGATAATTTGCAAAAACAAGTTTAAATTTTTAAGTGTGCTATTTTCTCAAAAAAATAGTTATCTAAAGGCATTGAACTATATATAAATAACTGGAAGGGACGCGCAAGCACGCTAAATCAGAAAACGTTGTGTCAGGGGCAACAGACAAGAATGTAGTATTCCCGTTTCTTTCTAACTTATGTTACCTGCATTATAAGAACACGTGGTGAAACTTTTTGCTGATTTTTAACGTAGATTTAGTTTTATTTTGTGTGCGACCAAATGTTTAATTTGAATCATTGAGTTAGAAAAGGTTGAGGATCCTACATTGTGGCGGGTTGCATAAAATTTCATTGGTCTCAGGTATTTACACAAGGCATCCATTCCAGTTATTTATATATAGTTCAATGTCTAAAGGTACCAATTCTTTTCCCCATCATTTAAGTAGTTGGGCCATCTATAAAAACCAGCAAAAAAATGGGGGTTGTCATTTAAAAAACCAATGATGACGTCATTGTGCAAAAATACATGACGTCATAAGTAAAATTTTTACGTCATAAGGTGGCTAATTAAAAAATAAAATTGACCTGTTCCAGCGTTTTGCTTGAAAACATTAAATAACGCAATTATGAATTCTGTTCCTTATTTTATCACCACACTGTATATAGCTCCTGTATGAGTGCCGCCGAAGGGTTTTGTTCATTAATTCTTTGCAATTAGAATAGTGTAATAAGGAATTACAACCACACAAAGAAGCACGTGGTAGAAAATGTCTAATTTGTACTGACATATTTATATATGATCTAAAGCTATAACTACTCCCCACATTGCCTCGAAAATGGAATCTTTGTCTTTTAGTGAAAACACACATACTAAGCAATATTATTGCTACCGTGCTACTGGGTGCCTACCAAATATAGTCTAAAAATCTAGGAATATCCAGATATTTACTGTTTTTAAAAACTAAATTCTAATAAAAAGTCTGACCAAATAATGTAATCAACAGACAATACAAAAATGTAATTTAAAAAACTTATCTGGGCACCGAGGCTCGATGCGAGACCCAAATCGGCATTCTAGCTATCAGGTCACGAAGTGCAATAAATATAAAGCACAAATTGTTTTCTTTTTAGTAAGCCTTAAAATTATTTTTTTTAATTTGGCTTTCATTCTTTTTCAGCAGATTTTACATTCCCATTTCATGTTATTGTTTTTTACATAATTTTCATATTATTTATGCATTATAAATTAATTTTAATAATAGAAAGTTATATTTTTTTTATTTGAATGTATAAGGTGTTGCATACTGAAAAGGCGCACATGGAGGCGACCGATTACTTATTTCTGTAGCTGTACACTGTTATATTGATATCTTTATGGAGTTTTTCTTACTCGCAGCATCAGGATCCGCGAAAGTAGTTCAAATAAGAATTCAGAGATTTTCAAGCTTATCAAACTGTCTAAGTCTTTGAATTTTGCCAGTATATTTTTTACATTATACTTCAATTGTACTTCTTTGCAGTTTTCAAGAAATTTATTTACTTATTATTTATTTGAAAGTTCAATTCTTTGAACTTTCAATCGTTTTCATTTTCGTTCCTGACACTTCATCTTTCAGAAGTGTCCGAATAATATCTGAACCGACGAAAACACTTTCTGAGAGTCCTGGTAACTTGTTGCACAGGTATAGAAAACACTTTTCTTCTTTCGATAAAATGTTTACAAATTGTTTTATAAATTCAAGCTTAATGTGAAATGGAAAAGCAGGAAGGCTTTTGTTAGATCAACCAAACTTTTCTGTACTGCATCTTTGCTTCCTAATTCTAATGCCACTCTTCTTGGCTACTCATGTTTAATCCAGTACTTAATGGGCGGTAAGTTGAACTTACCGGCATTGAACTTACTGAATGGCAAGTTAATAAAGTACCTCATCATTTAAGTCGAAAAACAGTCACGATCATTTTAAAATTCGCCTGGATTGAAACAAAAATTGTCTTTGTTTACACAACTCCATAACAACCAGGCGCATTAACCGACTTGATAAAATTCACATTATCAGTGTGATTTTTTTTAATGTTTACTCTATGTTAAAAATTAATTCATAGATCCGATCGGGCAAAAAATGGTATAAACATTACGGGCGTTAGGTACCACCAGCTTCGACTAATATGGAGACCTTCGCTACGCGTTGGTCTCCACACTATTAGCCTCGACTGGTAAAGCGTACCTACCGCTCTTAATACTTTAATTACTATAAACTTGCCATACATTGTCCAGAAGTATAACCCTCTTACTTAAGTTTGATCTGAAATAAAGTTAAATTCTCGTAGGTTCTACAGAGAATGTCCTAACGGCACAGAAGCATCGAAAGCAGCACAGCTTCGAATCTTCTTTTTGAGACCTCGACCATGAAACTATGAGAAAAACCAGGAGCCAATAAGTTCCTTTCTTTAGCTTATATTAGAATATTTTTTCTTAATATTAAAGTAGTTTAGATCTTGTTTATATCTCGAATGTGAAATTCTACCTTTTGTGTCCTCAAACGATTTTTTTGGCTCACTTTCTGCTCGTATTCAGTTCGCCAAAAAGTCTTCATTCAAAAATCTAGATGCAAAAACTGCTATTTACTGAGGTGGCAACAAAAGTACTTTTACTGCCAGTGATTTGCTAATCAGTGGAAGAAAAAAACACTTTTACTTACAGCCGGCGGTAAAAATCTTTAACGTTGTAATTTTTTTCTTGAAACATGAAAAAAATCATTCAATCTAACAGGTAAACAATACAGGAAAATCAGATGAGATCAACTTTTCCTCATTAATATATGAATAATAAATAAATTATTTGAATACACGAATTCTTTCAGATTGTAAATTTTGAATTTTGGTTAATTAGGAAGTAATACCACACGTCTGTAAGTGGTTCATGGGTCATCATTGCAAAGTCTTTCGAAAATTACTGGAGATTGGCTCCTTATTCCAATCCATTTTCAGAGATTTCTGTAGTAAGACGCCAAAACAATCTTTCACATTTTAGCCCAAAAAAACATTGAAATTATTAAATTTAGACAATAAAGAATACAATACTTGCGAACTTACAATACTTACAAAATACAATACTTCGGTGTTTTCCTGAAAAATAATGTAATGGAAAAAGTAATTTTAAAATAAACATATTATCAAGAAGTACATTCACATCTAAAAATAGATAAACAGCAGGAAGTTAGCGGCAGTACTTCTTGGATTCCTCAACTCATTACAGAGCTGCATCGGAATGTCTGGACCTGGGTCCGTATACTTTCAAAGAAAGTAGACAGAGAAATATCCCGTGATAGAGTGGACAGGCTTGATTTTTTCATCCGCTGGCATGAAAAGAATAATTGATTTTGATCGAAAGAATCTTAGCTATCTCACTGGCTTAACAGCAAAAGATAACTTCTTATTGTATAACTGAAAAGTAATAGGTATGATTTCACCTCAGCATGGGTAGATTCGACTTGACTCTTCAATCACTGTTCGCCGGCCATCAGGTGTTTCACTATTTGCATTCTTAATGCATTGGAATCTTAATTGGGAATCAATCCTACGTTTTTATCTGACTCTATGAAAGAATGGTTGGCATGGTGGGTACGTTGCAGTCATCATCGCAAACCTTTTCCATTTGAATTTGGCATTGACATTTGACATTCGAGTGTGAAAATATTACAGAATTCATTTACTTTTAACTACAAGAACGTGGTGATATTCAGCCATTTAAAATTATAATTGTATGCAATAAACCATTTTAATTTTTAAAATATGTACATTTAATACTAACTTTAAGCATAAAAGATAAAACGCAATTTTCGTTTTTGGTGTTGTTACCAATAGTAACATAAATTCAAATTTTTATTTTATATGGCCTACCTGTGTTAGCTTATGACCACGGTGCCCCTTAGGGGAAAACGAATTGAGTTACGCTGAATTAGCGCGACAGTTACATTTGTAAGAACTACTACCAATCTCTGGTGGGAGCAAGGTTGCCTATCTAGCCTCTATTGATCCTCCAGACTAGTGCCGGAGCTATTAACATGTTCACCCGTAGGGGTTCATCTCAGAGGGAGTCTCATCACCCCTAGTGTTGCATGCGGACTTTCACAGCCCGGACGAGTCCAACCTCAAATGTGACTTGGACTTGGAAAGTGAGTCTGCCTGGGATATCCCAGAATTTAGCCACCCCTCCCTACCATATTAAGGTTTGGTGAGCCCTGTACCACTCGGGCGATACCAACTATAGGTGGGGTTGTTTTAGGTGTGAGAGTCCTTATTAAGTGATCCACTTGAGTAGCCTTCCTGGGATCAGCCATACCTATAGATCTTAAGTCACCGAAGTGACTCAAACTTTCGATTCATCGCGAGGTTGCCCTCGAGGCACCCAATCCACAGTGCAATGCGACTACCCAGGGAGAAGCACCTGGCGATAAGGTCTCCACTTAGACAGCGATCAAGGGGTCGGTTTCGGAGTAGACTTTGCTAGTGTCGACTTGGGTACTGAAGTCTAGCCCCGTTCTGGGCCCTCCCCAAACCAAGGGACGGACCCTGAGACTAGTCCAGTCAAAATGAAGCAATACCACACCAATGGATACACACCAATTAATAGTGGATACATGGACGTTTCGCCAATGACTACTAGTTTTCACTGGTGAGAGCGAGATTGATATCCAGGCTAGTGCTGGAACTATTTACGTGCTCACCTGACGGGGTTCAGCTCTCCTGAGGGGACCATTGAAAGTAGAGACCCAGCATTTACCGCTTGGAGGTGGAGTTGTTTAAATTGCGAGGCTATATGTTCGTATCAACATCCCTTAACGTGATCACGTATTCACCTCAAAGCGTCAAATGCCGTACTACTGTCAACTACCTAGCGACAAGGTATCCTACAAACAAGTGGTCAGACGGGCATTGACGGAATAGACCTAAGTAGACTCTCCGTACTAGATTCCAACCTTGATCTGCGAACACACTGTTATAAAAAAAAGAGTCATAGTCATCTTGTCCTACCCATGAATAGTTAAAGCGTTACAAAACATGAACAAACAATAACAACTAATTTTAAATCGTTACATTTTATTTCCACTTATTTGAGATTTGACCGCCAAAAAAATATTTGTACAAAAAGTGCTTCACTGGACTCGCAGGCTTTCAGGACTTGGACGCTTCACACCTGGCTGGGACGTCCACTTGTACTAATTTGTGTACTGGTAATATCGCTTTTCGGACTAGTGTCGTAAATAACCATTTTGTTTCCTAAACTATAAAAACAGAAATTTGCCATTTAATTATAAACTTAAAACTTATAAACTTTATAATCATATCCTTATAATTTATATTAAAATAAGAGATTTTTAATTTACAAAACGTTTAATGAGTTGCTGGTCCGTTTAGATTAACTGGGTCCCAGTACAAGCAGCATCTAAGTAGCAGTAACTGAGATCGGAACTTTGATTGAGTAGTTGTTGCGTAACTACGACTAAATTTATTACTTTATAGGTTGAACTACTTCAGTTTGGAATATTTTAGTAATTATGTAGTTGTTTCTACTATTTATTGGAAGAATGTAGTTCCATTAGTTTTGAGTAAGTTTTAAAAAATGTGGAACGGTATTGTCACAGTATAATTACTTTAAAGTCGTTCCAACTTCAAAATTGTATTATGATTGTAGCAGTAACTTTAAGGTAACGTAACCTTACAGTAGTATTGAATGTTAAACTTACGTTATTGCTACCCAGGAAAATCACTTTAAAGTGATGTTTCGTAAACTACTCCACCTTCATATTTACTTCTAAAGTATTGGAATTAATCAATTTGTTAAGCAATTTGTTATGATTGTTAATAGATGTTTTACTATATAACCTTCAATAAAAATAATAAATTGGTGCCAAATTGTGCCTTAGGAATAATATAAAAATGGTTTCTATCATCTGTATCAACGTCTAAGTATTTTTGTCATACTTTATTAAAGATACAATGCTTTATAATTTTGGTATACTGGAATGACAAAATAATCAAACATTTCATCCCTCTTTGTATTATTACAAATAAAGTAGTAATCCATATTGTGACACGATCGCAGCATTAGTATAGAAAATGATTAGAACATCTCTTAAGTTACAAGAGTAAGAGAGAGCAACCACGAGACACACGATGTGTGAAAGAGAAAAGCAGTTCCACAAAAGTAGCAATTACTACGCCGCTCAGTAATTTCTATGACTGATTTAGCGGGACTAAATTATTTTAGTAGTAGTATGTTTTAATTTTGCCAGGTTCTGAAGGATTATAATTGTACTTTTAGATAGATGAAGATTTATTCCATACATTTTTTTAGAAAAAAAAAACAAAAATATGCTCTTGTTGGTGATGCCACTATTTACTTGCTTTACAATTTTAGCGGCATCTCTCTTACCATACTGTTGGAGACTCATTTTGTGGGGCAAGTACAATATATCACTTGTACTACTTGTCGAAGCAAGGATAGAACTAATCTTTCCCTTTTGTAATTTTTGCAACTGTTTCCAGATGCTTTAGAAGGGCCAGGAATATTCGATGCCAGTGGCGTGCGGTGAGAATTTAGGCTAGGGAAGCAACCACGATTTTAATTTTAATACACCTAGGTACAATAAAAAACAGTGTTATAATTATTAAGCTTAAAAGTTTTTTAAAGAAGAACTTTTACACTTTAGTAGAATTCTTTTACTCTATAATGATTAATTGGATTGGTAATTTTTTATCACATCTCATTCTTTTGAATACATATTAACCCCCACCTAGTAAGATATTTTTAGCATGATTGGTAATCCCCTAAACCCTTTGAATCGTAGAAATTCTGTGATTGACATGATTGAATCATAAAAAGTGCTGTGACGAAACTTGTAACTATTGCCAACGTTCTTTTGTGACAAAGCATTTTCAAATTTTTATGAGTGTTTAGATTTAATCACAATGTGCAAAAGCAAACATCTTTTATACTTAAGGAATTTGTTGACTATTATTCTTTATTTAAAAAAAAGTACTACTATTTATTTGTAATGCAACTCGATTTTCCGGTCTTTTTTAATATACCAGCAAAATACCGATGCAGGTTTTAATCTTTGTTGTTAAATTTAAAAGTTCTGGTTTTGGTCTGCCTTTCTCAACAATTCCCTCCGAAACTGTATGAAGAAAATTCTTTATCAAATAATATTAATACTTTGCAAATTGAACAACAAAATCGTCGCGATTCGGATGTATCGGAAGTACTCGAACCTTCCACCGAAGCAGCTGAATTTGCAGTCATGACGATAAAGCAAGTTTAAATGTTCCATACAGAACAAACTAAATAGAATTATTTGTCTTTAACAAAAATCTCAACTTATATAAATTGAAATAATAAAATGTTCCAAAATACAGTCTCATTCGCAGATTTACACTGTTTAAGTAACGTTTAACAAACACGAAAAATCGAACAAATAACGAAATTATAATAAACATCTGATCACGGAGCACGCTAATAAAAATAACACGACCTTATACGATGTTAACTGTTGCCCACAACGCACCCGCGACCCGCCTGCTTCGGAAAGCAAGAAGTGCAGGAAGCAACGAAATCAGTGCTTATATGCAGTGCAAGTAACACATTTGGATCGGTATTACCATTCCGCGCAAGTTTAATGAGCCTAATTTAAAATAGTACTCTAAATAATTATACTTTTTGCTGTACGGAATTGATATTAAGCTTTACGTTGATTAAATATTACAAATTTAAACAAACGATAACCATAATTTTATAAAACTATTTTTGTTAGCATTATTTTTTAATCTTAATAAATTCTTAAGGGAAGCATTGCTTCCCTTGCTTCCATGGACCGCACGCCACTGTTCGATGCTGTTATACATTGCTTCCCTTGCTTCCATGGACCGCACGCCACTGTTCGATGCTGTTATAGTTTCTTCAAAATAATTTTTTCTATTTAGCTATTCTTTATTTTTTGTTAAAAAAATTTAATGCGCCTTAATGTGCATTTGTGTGTCTTTTTTTAATTTCCTACATACATTATATAGTCTTGGTAGTGTAGCGGCTAGCGGGATAGTCTCTCACCCAGGCGGACCAGGATCGAATCTAGTTAAAAACCTTAAGGTTTTCTGCAGTTTTCCTTAGCTGTAATACATGTGTGGAGTTTAAGCCATACCATCTGCAAGTCGGCTGCAGCCGCACGATGGGCCTGCGTAATAATAATCACCCCTCCCTCCTGCACTAGCTTCATAGCTTCTGGGGCCTGGTTCGCCAGGTAATGGGTAGTACTAATTATTATCATTATTATTACAAAACTCAGTAACTTTTTTTGCACTAACGAAGAAATTTTGATCATCAGAGTCCTTTAAATGATATTTTACAATAATATAATTGAAAACAGCAGTTGGCCTTTTCGGTATCTATCTTTTCTTGCGCCAAATTTAGAAAAGCTTTTTTCGCGCTATACCTGGTTTTAATTCTGAAATAGACATAAGACAAGGAGTTGGTGGGTCCTGACAAAAATTCTAGTATTTGTATGTGTATTGATTTATCAAATTTATGACGGCCTTTCAAGATTCAAAGAAGTATAACCTTATAAAATTTGAATTAGAGAGGTAAGATTAACAAGTCGCTATAATTAAATTTCCTTTCCCTATTATTAAATGAAAGTACATACTATTAGCTACCTCCACCATAGCGCCAAAAAGCAAAACACTGTAACAACAAAAATGAAATCACTTGTAGCGATGTCTCAACCACTCAGCGATAACTAAGTACTGCAAATATAATCATGCCACTACAAGATTTCTACCTATTCTTCGGCCAAATGTGTTGTATTTTTTGAAAAGAGCTTACGATTTTTTCTTATTGGTGCACTCAACTTTGCAAAAGGGGGGGTTTTTATAATAACATTCAACAACAACTTTTTCTAATAAAATCCCGCTAGATATTAGTTTTGAACCTCTGTGCGCCGCCACGTTCCTGCTACTAGCCTAAATGTAACTGAAACGTAACTGTACAAGTTCCACAGAGATTACTGCAACGTATCTGCTACCTAGAAATTGTTATCCATTTTGGTTCCAGGCACGTAATAAAACTGTAGCAATTACGTGCTTGTGACTATATAGTGGCAAAAACTTAAGTAAGCTCTCACACTGGGGCAATGCGAAAACAGCAACTAGAAACTGACAATAAGCAACAGACAATATTATTTTGGTCAGCTCCCACACTGAGCTCTCAGCAACTGATTCCTTTTAGTCTGTGTAGCATTCTCAAACAATCATGTCATCCTTTAACAACTCTGGATTGCGATTTTAATTTGGTTGCATTTAAGGAACATAAATTTAATAACAACGAATAAATTAGCGAAACTTGAATTTATTAACAGATTATTTCATTATATTAGATTATATACACCGTGTTCGTTGTAACATTTGCTATAAGGAATTAGTATGGGAAATCTGAAATATGCCAAATAGGTCGTTCTCGAATAAAAGTCGGTGAAATTAATAGTTGCAATCGATAAATAAGATGTTCTAACATACTGTCCAAAAATATTACCTTTAATAACAATCCCAATTCTTCAGAAATTATAAATTCATGAATTATTTGCAAAATATTAATTTAAAATCCGAAATGCTAAAAATGGCTCGTGGAATGCAAGATCGAATCCCGTTGAAAGCAAGACTTTTTTAATTTTATTTGTCATTAATCTTTAATTTAATAACAATATAAATAATTTGTTATTATTCTTTTATTCGAAAAACGTACAAGAAATAATAAATTACAAATAAAAAATAATGATACCCAATTAATAAAACGCGAGTTCAAGAATTCTCATTACGTATTTATTTCAAATTAAAATAAATAAAATGTCAAATAAGTACTTGTTAATACTGAAACTTTAAATGTATTTAAATCTTCAGGATTTCGTGTGTTAATAAACTAATATTGTAAAAATTGGTTTCTGCAGTATGCAGTATGAAAAAGCAACATCAGTTTTCAATAATTATATTATAGTATATAAAGTGCTAGATGAAGATTAATCCAATTGCGTCAGCCTTGCACGCAAAAATTTTTAACAACTTCCTAAAATGAATCTGTTTCTTTTTATTATGCTACATATATGCACATTTCTTATTTAGACCGTCTTTAATTACATCAGCCACTGACCTAATAACTTTGACTTATATTTCGGCCACAACCATATAAAACTACCTAATAATTCCAGTAAATAATAAAAAAAATAACAATTTACAAGTATCCCTTTATATACTAATAGCATAAATAACAGTTTATTTTACACATATGTCTTTATGTTTTTGTAATAACAAATGCTGAATGGTCACGTCTTGTATACAAATTCCACTCTGTCTTGATAATAATAATAATGCAAGTATTGCTCTACATTGAAACGATAAAATCGGCTTTCGACATGCAGGCATATCGCCGGCAACAAAATATTAACGCAACCGGCAACGTTTTAGTAGAAGCGATAGCATGTTGCTCCAATGTGAGACGTCTGATTTAATTCAATGTAAACAACCCGATGGCGATACTGTTGCGTGTTTCCAATTGCTAGTTGATGATTGCTTATTGCTTCAGTGTGAGAGCCACCTAACAGTTCCACCTTTAGTTGCTGTTACGTAGTGATGACTAAAAATGCTGTTTGGGAGGCTGACCCCACTCTCATCGGCCCTGTCAACATTAGTTTTATTTATTTCCTTTCCAATCAAGAGGTTTATCTGTCTCTGGAAACAATTCTCTGATGTCCCAGTGATGCTCTGACATCGTATTTTCGTGGTAGTACACTTCTGGACAAAAAGCATCCTTCTCTTCAGCACTTCATTCAAGTAGCAATACGAGGCCATTAAAAGCTATAATTCTGGAAATAAGCAATAAATTATAGGTCTAAGCGTTATCAGTAATTAACGGAAATAAAGAAAATAAAAATAGAGTTAAGTTAAACAAGTGCCGTAATGTTAGTTTTACATGTTAAAACAGCTTCATAATTGGTGCTCAAAACGAATCAAAATTATGTTGTGATAATTTTCATTTAAATTTAAAAATTCAATCATAAACGTTCTCATTTTATTAAATTAATATTGATCTTCAAAATAAATCAAGCAATATTTAAAGAGATGATTTTTCGCTTTTTTATAAATTATGATTAAATAGATTCTGATAATAATAATAGGAGATTGCTGGTGTAATGAATTTTGCGTGCCACACTTTGAAGTCTTCACTTTAACTCAATTGGCATCGTTAACGAAAGCGAAAGGTAAAACAGAAAATGGGGCAACAAATTAAAGTGAAACTTATCTGCTCACTATCTCGAACTAAAACGATTTAAATATATCTGTGTATAATGAAATAGTAAAAAGTTTTTATTAAACAATTGTTTAGTTGTTCATTCTTGACATTGTTGGTCGAATGAGAATGTGGGTTAGTTAAAATATGTACAAAACAAACTAAAATATTTTATGTCCGATCGGGCGATTATGACCTTTAGCGGCCTGTTTTTAGAGCGTAAATTGCTAAATTAGAGCATCCCCTTGTACTACCCTTGTTTATACCGTCTCCATAGTAATAAATGTAATTATAGACCACTGCACCTATAGTCTCGCTGACAAATGAAGGATTTAAATGAACGCGTGCACATCAGCTGTGAGAACATTACGATAAGCTAAGAATGTAAGCAGAGTATTGTGTTACTAGAGACGTTTTAAAAAAGTCAGTAGCGTACGTTCGGATAGTACTTTTTAACATTATGTAAATTTATCATCGTTGAAGTATCTATTCAACCTTAATAACGATTTATAATTAAAAATCTCATTACGTTTTAAATGGCATAGGGTAATGAATACATTTAAAGAAAAGTAATTGCAAAAATTTTAACTATAAACTATAACTGTTGTAAAGGAATTACTTAACTATTATAGTAGTTCTTAAGAATTTTTGTTTATAACAATATTTCTGCTTTCATATGTTTAATTTAATTTATATTTTTTGCCGTTTACTTGCATACATGTTACATAGAAAACAAAAATATGCCTAACTGTGAGTCAAATAGTATTTTATAGGTGGAATGAAATAATTAAACTTGGACGTTAATAATAATTGTTCTTATAGTATAAATTAATTTCATTTTCCCTATTTTGTACGTGTATTCGATTATAATCGAATACAACATTAAGCATCAATGTTGGCCTTCGTAAAGGACATTTTGTGACGCTACTGAATCATTCCAGTTTATCAGTTGTTTCTGTTATCAGATACATTTTTCGGGTCGACCACGTGATCATGAGGTGGACACTGCGTGATTTGAGATGCTTTTTACAATTCTGCCCTCGTGATATCGGTAATCTTAAATCCTTCATTTGTTGGCGAGACTATAGCTACTTTAAGTTTTGCACTTTTCAAATTACTTTTATTTTAAATTACATAATATTAACTTAAACTTAGACCGGACATAAACTAACGTATGCATTTCTGGCTTAATTAGTGTTTTAGAGCCCTTTATCGTCTTAGCGCCTTCGACTAACTGACTCTACGGGCTCTAAAACACTCAATTAAGCCCTTAATACATAATATACTATTATGTTTGTTTTGATTTTCTCAGTAGGCATATATTTGGTCGGTTGAAACTGGTATAATTTTAAGAAATTGTTGTAGTAGTATTTTTGATTATACTCATAATCATAACTATGAATTTCATGCATCATTTAAGATTTAAGTACTCAGTTGAAAAATTAAATTCCGTTTTTCTTTTTTTTTGGAATGAAATACCAACAATTTAATCCATTTTATAACTATCATTAAAAAAACAGTTGCACAATGTCAAATGGAAAAATTTAAAGGAACCATAATAAAAATAAAAGTAACATTTGTCAATTTTTTAAAGCGCAACACCAATTTAATTACACGAAAGTCGAGTACAGTTTTGTTTTTCCTTATTCACGAAATCGACTATATGTAAAGGACCTAATAACCTTGGCCTTGTGAATGTTACCTCTATCAATTAGATAAACGTGCTCTAAATACTGTCGTCAAATGTTTACAACCGAGACCACGTAGGCTCTCCTTCCTCCTGGAATTAATCCAAACAAATTAAATTCGTCTCTCCTAGAAATGGCGTGATAATCTGTAGAGGATTTTCCGATAATTTATAGTTTGTTGCTGTTTATTTTTGTTGTGTACCTGTTATATAAAATTGTTTGAATATTTTTAAAAGTGAGGGAGATATCAAATGGAATTTGTGCTTTTTAATATTATTCACACGTTGGAAAAATAACTTTAAATTTTGTTGAAATGCATACTACTATAATAAAATGTACTTTAGAATAAGATATTGGTTTGTTATGTCAAAAAAAAGGATATCACGTACACACGATATCGTAGTTAGATACAATAATAATGACGTGACAACAAAACGTATCAAAATACCTGTATAAAGTATGTTTCAATTAAAAGGATGTTCACGGACAGTTGCCTACATTTATTCTACTGAACAAAGTTTAATTGAATTGATTAACATACAGTGTGTGACAAGTTGCCATCTTAGTTGGTAATGTTTACACATTGCGTAGGGCTAAATATTAAAATGAAGTGGCAACTTAGAATGTTCATAACAGAGACTGATTTATAATTAAATGTATTTAGTTTTATTTACAGAATATAAATCTATATCTATATTATTAATATATAAAATTGCTTGTATTCCTTGTTTTTGGGCGAGGAATAGCGGTGGCCAAACATCCTATACCCATACCTCATGACACCAATTGCTAAGATCATTTGGCCACCCTTCTAGAATTTAACCCAAACGTGGGGAATTCCGCCCAGTATAGATTTTTAAAGTGCCAAACATCCCAGTAACATAAATGTATTGTAGTGTTCCAGACTTTTATTTTTATAAAATGAAAATATCATTTTAATCACTGTATACAAACACAATAGAAGAAAATATATTTTGGGCAGAATAATAAACCTTCAATTGTTTTATAACCTTTTTTTGAGACTTAAAAGATGACTAATCAATCTCTAAGTGGGTTCTTTATTGAAAACTCACAAATACTATATATAAACAAATTTTTACACTAATAATATATTTCTTATATTTGCTCTTATGATAATATGGTTTAACGGGAAAGTCTTATTAAATTATGAAAATTAAGTCAAACTATGTTATTTGTTATTTTATAACTCCAAGATTGTGTACCAGAGCTGATACGATTCAAGTAAGTTTTGATCTTTGATTCAATTGAGACATATTTATTATTGACACTAATTATTTTAGGTTATGTAATATTTCCACTTGCCACTTTACAACGAAGTATTTTGTAAACTCAAGGTTATATTAATATATCCAATCTTGGAGAACTGATTTCACTTTTTTTTAAAACAAAACACAAGCTCTGCTTTTATTTACACATTTTGATTATGCACAAATCTGGTGTCTTAAATTTTTGATGTTTTCTGCACAGTGTGGGGCTCCGAAATTCTTCTCTGGATACGAAGAACAGCCGATGCTAAAACTGTTGAGGTTAAATATTTATTTTTCTACTTAGTTTGGATAAAGTTTAAGTTTATTTTCTTATACACACATAAAATTAATTTCTCAAAAATAGTATTTATATTTATTCATATAAGTTTATTCGTATTGAACAAGTAAATGTTCAGATTGAAAAATTTTATTCAAATTAAATAACCTGTGTTTTTTGGAAACAGAAAAATATATTCTCAAGAACTTTTTTCAGTCCAAGCAACAATATTCATCATGAAAAAAGAGAATGTTCATTTTGAAAGAATTGAATTCTATAACAGAAAATTAAAAACCTCTCAAAGTAAAGATATGGTTGTTACTGTACATTCTTGTGAATATTATAGTTTTGAAACAAACCGAAATCATTATCCGAAATGAAATCTGCAATTTGTTCAAATTAAATAGATCATAACCGTTTTTAATTTGCATTTAAACAAATGCTTACACTAATTGTTTAGTATATGAATCGATGAAGATTCATACTGAACTTATTTATTTTCTTCTTGATTATCTAGTAGTCTTGTGAGGAAAAGGAGTTACTCTTGTACGGAATAAATTATTGCAGATTTTATTTCCGTTGAGTAAATATGATAGTGTATCGGCTATCTCGGCTTGGACGATCTCTCGTCTTCTGGTAAGTTTTTATTTTGAATTATTTTTTCTTTACTTATTCTCTTCGTTATTTTATTTAGAAATAATGTAGACTTTCTAAACACTGTTAAACATTCACTTTATTTGTAGTTTATTAAATTTTACAGAATTAAACATTTTACATGTTACTGTTTCTGTGTGCAAAACTTAACTATCTTTATTTACCTTAACTAACCCTAGCAACCCCTATTCTTTTAGATTGCTTTTTTTATGTTCTAACTGTTATTTATTTTTACATCACAAACTAGTCTAGCTCAGGTCATTATCCTATCATGATTATTGTAAAATCCATTAAAACTATGAAACTGCATTAATATTCTCTAATATTTTAACAAAGAGATTGCTTCTCTAGTAACCGTTGTCAAGGTTATTTTGGATTGTTATTATAACCAAACATTATTTTATTTTATTGTCAGTAAGATATTTTACATTTTTTATTGATTCTATTTACATTTTCATTTTCAGGTGTAACTGAGAAGGGTCACCTCTGACCTTAAAATAAATCGAAAATAAATCTTAATTATAATTATACACGGTGATTCAGTACCTAATGATCGGACTTTGAGGATAAGCTTCTTTGGTCATTAGAAACATAAAACCTTAGTAACATTTTTTGATTAAATAAACTTGAAAATTTCAAAAATTTTGTCCGACGTTTTCAGAAAAGTAGGTATAATTGATGCAGGTCAGTGTTGTTAAGTCGAATAGAAATAAATGCAAGATCTTTAGAAATTGACACAATCAGTAAAAACGTGACATCTGTTTAAAGAAGCACAACAAGGATGCAAACGACGCACATTCCATTTTGGTGGATGTTGTTAAAACACAACGATCTATTAATCCGGGGGATTCCCCTGTATTTTAATAGGAAATACAGACAGAAATGACATCATTTTAATACTAACCCATTTAATGATATCAATATCATTCGATTTGTTATGCGTTAATAAACAGATATTATTAATTTTAATTAAGTAAAGACATGGTTAGATAATTTATTCTATTCATCGATAGGTATTGTTATTTTTTATTGGAATTCTAGAAAGTTTCATTAGTAAAACCTTATTATTCTTTTTGATATTTTGATAACGACCCTGATTGATGATTGATGGATTTGTTTACATAGTCAAGTACAAGTACTGTTACGTTTTATTACTAAAAGCTGCAGTGTAAGGGGTTTGCAATTTGTTATTATTTGAGAGACTAAATAGTATTGGGTATCTTCTTGATCTTGACCTGAGAATATGTGTCACTATCACGTGTACTATAATTTTTTATTCACAAACCTGCAGTATTGTTTTACACATAGGGGTTAATGTGCCTATTAAAAGAATTTGAAATTGTCTTAGTAATCAGAAATAGCAAAACAAACATACCATTTTTGAAACAATATCCATCGATATGTCGTTGCTCAACATGCTTTGGTTATTTAATTCTGTTTATCTGTTGTTATTCTACGAAACACTTGGCCAAAATAAAGACGTGTTTATTACTTTATTAGCTATCCTTGCACATTCTAGTAGTATTGAATATCTACTTGAACTTTTTAAAATATGTGCCACGTGCATTCATACTATTAAATTTGAAAACATTAGGCTGAACTTCAATGCAGTTTTTCTCCAAAAGTATAGCAATACGAGAAAAATGGTATATAGCAATTTTCTTTCTTTAATGGTTATCTAACCACTGGCAAAGTCTGACTATGTCTTAATGGGACACGGTGTAAACAAAGAACAAATCAATAAAAATGTTGTGATAATTTATTTTTAATTGTTTAAGTAGCAATTATTAAATAACAAATGCCAAATATTTAACTAACGATTTTTTTTGTGCATCAGTATGAATCCATGAACATTAGGGTGGTCCAACAAAAAAACAAAGTCGGAAATCTTATGCTCTCACTCCCTAGGATTATTGTGTATCGAAACAAAAGATACCCCTATTTTTTTATTTTGAAATCGGACGATGTTTAGGGGTGCCTCAAAGCCCTCGAAGTTTCCCATGTATTTTATACGGGAAAAACACTTTTTCATAGATTTGGTATGGAATTCTAGATATATTAAAAAATAATAATAAATATTTTTTAACGATTTTTCCGTGTTTCTTCCATTTATGGGATTTTTTGCAAGTCTGTAAAAAATAGTTAACATACGAAATTTAACAAATAAATTATTGGATATCAGTGGCGTAACTACGTAAGAGTGCGCGCCCCTGCGAGACTTACGTTTGCGCCCCTCATATTATACAACTATACGTAGGTAACCTTTGTTAAAATAAAATCTGCAATAACTAATTCTAATAATTCATTAAATTTTCATTTATTTGCTTGTATCTCTTGGGTGAATTTTTATGCGATGAATGAGATTTAACACCAATTACAGTTTTTTCGCAGGCTTTAACGCAGGAATTTGGCAAGACTTCGCACATGCTATATACCATTCGATGCGTCTTATCGACCCCGACTCAAAGACAATTTACTTTAAATTTATTTTTATCATTATATCTTACATACAATTAAGTTTACTATTTATCAGAATTGAATCTGAATAAAGTTTTACTAGTCTGTACATTTATAAGTCTGCTCCCCTTTTTCGTTTTCTGGTAATTTTCTTGCTTTCTTGCACCTTATACAAACATACTGATAATTATTGATATTTGAAAACCAACACATATTGTTAGCTTCTACATTATAACTTACTTTGGGATCCCATTCTAAATACATTTGCATTAAATTGCTTGTTTAGCACATAAATATATTTTGATCGTTTACAAAGAATGAAACCACAATTAATATTGTTCAAATAACTTACAGACAAGATGCTGTATCAATGGTTCCGTTTGGTTTTAGTACCTTAGTAATCCCTTATTTCACCTTATCACCTACAGAAAAAATCTTAAACTTTCTATATACACACAAACTTACAAACACCAGTTAAAGTTGGAATAGAACATAGAAGTGCTAACTGTCAGCAACAAATTGAATCCAGTGCGATTAGAATTAATCTCTAAATCTTCCGGCGTTGCAACTATTTCCACTGTAATGCTTATTGACTTCTTGATTATTTAAGAGTTTAGCATAGTTTGGTTCTTATTATACCGTAATGGAAACCAATATCAAAATAACTTGACCCTTGAGTTTTTTTTACAACGCTTGCTACGGAAGCTATGGAAGTTAATTTATTGTAAACAAATACAGAATTTGCATTTCTTGTTAAGTGCTGAAGTTCTCAAAACAACAATGTCATTTTTCATAAATGATAACTTAATCAAGACAAATTCTTGAGTCGTTTCACTAGAGCATTTATTCCGTTTCTCTTAATTTAAATATCATTGTTAAAAAGACAAACACACAGCAATTTATCATAGGAGTAGTGTTTATTTTTCCAAAAAAAATTTAAACGATAAACGGTAATTTCGCTACTTCAAACGAAAAATCGATAAAAACGGTGGATAAACTCACGCTACAAGATTGTGGCCCCGCCATTGACGTGGACTAATTCCTGTACTAGGCTGGACCAGATTAAAAAGAACCCGAGAACGGAAGATAGCTTCAATTTTCTTGACATGTTTTATGGGATGTTTCAACACTTGTATATTAACAGTGACATCATGCACCACCAATAATAAATTTAGCTAAATTCTCTCTTACATTTTAAAATTCGAAGCAACCTAACCTAACCTAACCGAATCTAACCCAACCCAACCCAACTCAATGGAACCTAACCTAGGTTTAAGTTAGGTCTGTTTATAGTTAGGTGAGGTTAGGTTAGGTCGCAAGTGCATCAAAACATGAATTTTCAGGTAGGGTGGTGGAATTAATATGGAAGGTTTTGGCGATTATCTCGAAAACTACTACTCCCCTCAAACACTATTGTTAAGCTCAATGAAACACATCGAATGGTATTATTTATAGAATGTGCATCTGCGGGTGGCAGACGTAAACTAGAGAACAGCTATATATTTCTCCAAGAATTATCAATCTGTGTCGCTGATCCAACAAGTTAGCACAGTTATTTTAAAGTTTTTAAACAAGTTTCAAATTTTATTTACACAATTTACAAGTACATCACGTTCGACGAAAGTGATTTAGTTATTGTTAGCGTCGTCGTCAAAGCAGACCACTACTTAGTTATTTAATTAATCTTATTTAAACACCTAATATTATTGTAACACAATATCCTCTAATTGCTATAAGTAGGTATAGGATTTCGATGCATTTGCATGTTTTTTCTGCTTATAGCAATCACATATGTCAATTTGAAAGTGCATATAAATGCATATTTAGGTGTTTTTTTGTAAATGCATGCATATTTTAGCATTTTTGAACGAGTGTGCATATTTTACCACTTTTTGAGCATTTTAGATGCTTTAATTATGAAATTTCTAATATTTTTTTAAATAATTTTAGCATTTTAGACAGCCAGCCAAGGGCGGCTTAGTTGAGTCTAGGGGAAACCCATAATTTAAGCTTATTGTTAAATACTAGGCTTTAAAATATTTTACTGCCTTAACGATCTGTGTACTTGTTAATATTTTCTAAGAAAGAAAAAGTTTCAACTAAAATTTAAATACTTACATCTTGCGGTATTGTGATAAATAGTTATTAGGAAATTCCAAAGACCCTTTGACAAATTCCTGTTCATAGAAAAATTTGCCTGTACTTTTGTTTACTAATCTTGTAATCTTTCAACTAAGACAGTTCAGAAATTGCAAACTGCATTTCAGTTTGAAATTTTAGAGTGTAAAGATGGGTAAAGAAAAACGGTCTGTGTCTGTTACACTTCGAAGTTATGTTAAGGAATTAAGTGTTCTTACAAATGACGATAAGGTGTTGTATTCTACAGTGCGCGACGATAAAGTGACTGCAACGAAACGCTTTCAAGTTACACAACATCTGAACACGGTTCGACATCAAAAGTGTGTTGCCCTGAAATCAAAAAAACAAACATTGTTGCCGGGGAACCTTAATAATTCGCGCGGTGAGTCCAGCAAATCGATCGAATTTAATAAAAAACTATGTAGTGCATTAGTGGCTGCAGATATCCCGTTAAGTAAAATTAATCATTCAGCATTTCGTAATTTTCTGGAAGAAATTTCAAAAATGCCAATACCCGACGAGTCTACACTCAGGAAAAATTATTTACCTCGTTTATACGAAGAGACCATAAAATCAATTAGAAAACATGTAGCGAATAACTACATATGGGTTTCCATTGACGAGTCTACTGACATTACTGGAAGGTGCGTAGAAACTTCATTTCCTTCGTTTTTTTAGTTATTTAACTAATTATTTTACTAATTAAAGACAGCAGAGCAATTTACGGATGTTTTATTTTCTATTTTGTTAGTTACATATTTAATCACAACAATATTTTTGCTTGCTTAAAATATAATTTTTTTTAAATAACTGTTTTGCGCTAATTGTTTGTAACCGACTAATTACGTAGTTCGATAAAATAAAAATCAAATTTTTGTTTTCAGATACATGGCTAACGTTATAATTGGCGTTTTAAATTCGGAGAACAATCCCAAATCCTATCTATTAGCAATGGACGTTTTCAAGAGCACCAATCATTGTTCTGTGGCAAAATTGTTTAATGATTCGATGGCTATTTTGTGGCCGGACGGCATACAGTACAACAAAGTACTCCTGTTCGTCACCGACGCGGCACCGTACATGATCAAGGCTGGAGCAGGCTTACAAGTTCTGTACGAAAAAATGATTCACTTAACTTGTCTTGCCCGTGCAATGCATAGAGTTGCGGAAAAAGTGCGGGAAATATATCCTAACGTAAACTCTATAATTTCAGATGTCAAAAAATTGTTTGTAAAGCTCCATATAGCATACAAATATTTAGGGAAACTGCTCAAGAAGTGCCTCTCCCACCTAGGGTTGCGCCCCCCCGCGTCGCAGGGTCTGCGGGGGCGGTAGTTACGCCACTGTTGGATATCATTCTCTGAACATTTCTGAGATTTCTAGGATTCTGTACCAAATCTACGAAAACGTTTTTTTCCCCATATAAAATACATGGGAAACTTTAAGGGCTTTGAGGCACCCCTAAACATAGTCCGATTTAAAATAAAAAAAATTAGCGGTGCCTTTTTTTTCGATATACAATAATCCTAGGGGGTGAGAGCATCAGATTCCCGACTTTGCTTTTTTGTTGGACCACCCTAATGAACATTCATAAATCAAATAACTTTTAAATTGAACAACTGAGATAAATACTTTTATAAGAGTACTGATAAAAATATCATCACGTTCGGAATAAATTTTGAGGATCTCTTCAACAATTTTCAAAATTCTTTTAATTTATCACTAGCCTACGTCTTCAAGAGTAACCTAGGATATATTCAAGCTATCACGTAAGAAGAATGGACAGTGAACACTTATATCGTCCAAGACGAGGTAATCCAAAGCTCGATACGCTGGCTGAAGCTTAAAAGATGCAGTAAAGTTATGTATGAGGAAATGTAATATTCGTTCTCCAAGAATTCGAGGTATTATTGTATGAGTATGGTGGTATAGTCGAGTATGATTTATAAAACGTTAATTATACTGATGAACATAGAAAGGCCTTTAAATATTCTTAAAATAAACAATATACTACATTCTTAGTCCATTCCAAATTCATACAGATATGGACGTTTTTTGGATATTCATGAAACATACGTTTGTGGATCAGTTCGCATGGACATGCAGTGGATATCCATCGGTCATGCATTTTAGTACTAGATTTGATTTGGGTTTTTTAATTTTTAGAATATCAAAAAGCAACATTTTGTACATTAAATATATTTCTCTTGACTAAAATGTTTAATGCACATTTCTCACTAAAGCAATTTGATATTAGTGATTTTGTAAAAACAAAAAAAGAAATTATCTACCTGTTGGAATCGAACCTGGAACGGCAGTGACTTGGGATTATTATCACCCCGCTCCGGGTAACTGAATAATGGCGCGGATACAAGCTACTTCTTACATAAAACTACTAACTACAATTTTAATTAACAAATTGTACGCTAATTTAACCAACGTGTTTGAAAACCATTTCTTTATTATTCTTCCGCTTCTCCTAAGTTAATGTTGATTTTTCACAATACAGCTTTTTATCCGTTGAGGTTTGTGGCAGTACGGGAACGAAGTGCATGAAAAGTCCTTTAGAGTGAGTTCTAACGATAGTTATTCGTCGAATCGATATTATAGATATTGAAGTCCAAAACAGTCAGGCACATATCTTTAAAGACGTAATTTGTGCTGCTTAGATACATGATTTCTAACCTTACCTTGCTCGAAACAATAAAGGCTTACTGTTAATTTCCGTAAATTGCACCATAAATTCATTTAACTCTATCTAAAAAAGTAAGCAATTTATTAAAAGAATGCTAGGTATAAAAGTTATGGTGTCTATTATCAGGCCTATGGTGCAATTTGAATTTTAGCAAACAGAGCTGTGGTATTTGAGAAATACAGAAAATAAGCACGGTGTATTGCAAGCAAATAGTAAGGCATAAAACAAATACAATGTGAGGTTAGGAGACACCGTTTAAAATATAGTGCTGTTATAGGCCACCATCTACTATTAGTGAACAAATTACGTCTTTCAACAGATTGCGTCTCATATGCGGACGGCCGAGAGCTGCCCCTGGTCCAATAGTTTTATAATTGATCCTAGCGTTCTCTTTGAAAAAAATTAAAATCAAAAATGATCACCGAAAAGAAGAGTACCAAATTTAAAATCCTACAAAATCCTAAAAAGTTTTTATAAATCCGACGAAGTTAATGAACCATTAGTTAATTATAGGTTAAAAATTTATTCCAGTCAACCTTGATATTTTTTTTAACGAAAAACGATTCTATTTTGTAATTGCCTTTTTTAAACAACTTATTCGCGAAAATCAGCAACCAAGAGAGGGCGCTGCTAAAACCAAAATGTCGGATGATCAAGGGAAAACGAAGCAGCTGTCATTTGCTTAACGTGCAGTTTTGGTGATTTTTTTTACCAATTTGTGTGCCTTGTGTTTGCTGATTTATAGTTTTGTTTGTGTGTGAACGCGATTTAGACTTTTCACTTCTAATTTATAACTGTTTAGTTGAGTGTCACTCCTGTTAACTATTAGATTTTGTGTCTTGAAAATTGTGCTACTAGACATTGTGAGTTTTGTTTATGCTTGAGTTAGGTGTTGATTGTGTTTTTTGTAGATGCCGAAAGTACACATATCATTTTTCGACATCTTTACCTATGTGGGAGACCGTTCTAGGGCCATAAAAGAAGGTGAAGCTTTATTTAATGCCGGTCATATTGTTCTGTGTGGGGTTAACCACGAAGGTCAAGTTAAAAGTTTGTGCTTGCAAACTTCCGCTTTAACGTCACCCCCGCATGAAATTTTGATCGATCTTAGCAGTGAAAAGTGGATTTGCTTGTGCAGCTGTAAAGCTGGAAACTCCGGATATTGCAAGCATATCGTGGGGACATTAATATATGTAAACCGGTAAGGCAATGTTTTTTTGCAAAATACAAATTTAATAGACACAAATTTAGGAATGAAGATCTGGAATTAATTAGCTGTACCGATTTTACAAGTTTCACCGTCTCTAGAAAGAAGTCTGCAACAACATAACCTCTAAATATTTCATTTAAAAATGTGTTTTGTTTTTAACTTACTGTTCTCTATGAAACCGTTCAGATTTACGCTTCTTGATTTTTTTTACATCGTGGCTTCCAACGGGCAGATTTTGAGACGGAACTACTATTTTTTTCAAACATCTTCGTCGCGTTTCTGGTGTAACTAAAAAGCACTTTTATAATGAACTAACTTGCTTGTGATATGTTCTTAACTTACTGGGATAATAATCACTTTCTAAAAAATGCTTGCTGCATACCATCATATATTTTGTTATGGGTTTTCCAATCTTTAAAGCAATTTTCCATTTCAAACACAAATTTTTGTCTTTTATTGGAAAAAAGTGGAGAGAACAACCCGTGCCACCATATGTAGTGCACTGAGGAACAGAGCAAAATCTTTTGCTCGCTTGCATTATGCACTGATCTTTAATTAATTTTGGTTATAACAACTTTAAATTAATGATAACTACTTTTATAAAATAGGTTTAATCAAATAGATTACACGCTTTATGATTAAAATCACACGTTGAGATAAACATAAAATGGCATTATTTTCCCTTTAACGACGTTGCCAAAATTCGCCACCAGAGGTCAGCCACTTTGATGATTTTCGCGAATTGCTTAAATTGTGCAGATGTCTACTGACAGTCAAAAAAATCTGACTGTCAGTAAAACCAATGTAAAAACATTGATCCAATTATACATGTGATAGCCCGTATTAATAACATATACCGTTTTTGAGGCAAATACTAATCCCCGACTAGAACAGCGATATTCTAAGCGCAAACAATTTTACATCAAACCTTAAAAATAATAATTACTTACTTTTTAAGAGGAATCTGATAAATAAATGGTTTATTTCCATGTATTACTAATACGCAGTACTAAAAACGCATGTTCCAATTAATAACCTCTAATAAGTGAACCATATAGTCAGTTTCTATTTGTTTACTGAAACTTCTTGAATTAAACTATTATATAAAGTACTATTAGCAATCCTAATATTATAAATATAAATGAAGGTATATTTTGTTGATTGCCAATTTGATAATTTCCTTGCGTTTTATGGTTTATTCTAACCTGTCACTAATTCAAGCAAGCATAAGTTCTTGTACCGCTCAATAACACTAATAAATTTTTAATTTCTGTTTATCTTTAGCTAATCTCACATACATCACAACAATCATTGATGATGCTATTATTTTTCTTAGTTAAATTAACTATTAACTACAGTACTGAAAAATAATTGCAAACCAAGTCATACTGTCCGATGATAGATGCCGCCTGGCATTTTCAACTGACAATTGAGTAGATGCCGACCCTTCAACATATAAATTGTTGTTATTGTGCAACAGGATGCATATAAAAATCAAAACAATTATTAAAATGAATATTTTACACACTCATCTTAAAACAAAAACAATAGTAATTTCTCAGCAACTAGTACACTGCCATTAACTGGAAATAAATTGGAATCTTAATTATTGTGAAATTCAGACAGTCCAATCAGTGGCGGATTTAACACTTAAGGGGCCTGAAGCGTTAGAAATTTTTGGGGCCCCATAGTATAAATCAATTACTACAATTTTTATACCTTTTATTTCTTTATCAGAAATTAAATACATATAATTATTAATATCAGGTGCGTATTCACGTTGGTGGGGGGATGGAGAAAATTGCCTCCTCAAGATTTTTTAAATAATCCGACTTCGTCTCATGCCGCAGTCACACGAGTGTGAAATTGGCGTTTTTGTACATGTTACACACTACTATATACTTTATCTACGACCACAAAAACGTAATAAAACACCAAGAACTAGGAAAAATATTTAACATAGAAAATGATTTGAGATGAGATGTTGGATTGTCAAAAGCAGACAATGCCCACAACGGTAATGGTAAACAGGTGTTAGTTGTAAAAATTAAAAAATGCTTATAACTCAATATAATAATCGTTTATCATTTAAAATTAATACTGAAATTTGAACAATTATTTAAATTAATAATGGTAGTTTTGCTGGTGTCTTCAGTTTTTTAATGTATTTTGAACGTCATGTTGTTCCGCCGCTGCTTTTTTGTTAATGTAAGTAAATCATAACCTCAATTTTACAAATACATTGAATACCTAATACTTCATTTGAATCTAATTTGAAATAATAAATTCCCAAAACATTTTTAGATTTCCATGTAATAGACCGATTATTCTAAATGTATGGATTAAAGCCATGAGAAGGATATATCGTTAAATCAATTTTATGTAATAACTTTATATGGTAACAATAACTTTATATGCTGGTAGTCCACACAGTAGCTCAGAGGTAGAGATGTCGCTCAGAAATTGGCCTTAGGTTCGATTTCCAGCAGGGCGATAATTTTTTCTATATGGATTTGCATTCAAAATATAACTTAAAGTAAAACATTAATTAAACAAAATAAATTAACATAAATAAAATATAAAATTAACACAAACGTGTTTTAATAAAGTGAGTTTTGTTGATGAACGACTATTATACTTAATTTTATAGTGGTATGTGTATAAATCACAGACCAGCTGCTCCTAACTGAGGAGAACCAAAAGCTCGAAACAGCTGTCTTAAGGTACCGTCTGTGATTTATACACATACCACTATGAAATTGTAAGTATAATAAATAGTCGTCCATTAACAATTTTTAACTTTTAAATTTATTAAAAACTCACTTTATTAAAACGTCATTTTCATTTTCAATAAACATTACTAATAAATTTTTGAAATGACTTTGTCCAAGATTATTTTCTAAATAATTTTTTACACGTTTAAGAACGAAGATAGATCGCTCTCCAGTTGCATTACATTTCGGTAATGTTAAAATTTTTTAAAATTGTTTCAACATTGGAAAATGCTGAAAATTGACGAATGACATTAAGGAATTTCACCCATTCGAAAGCATGGAACAATCCCCTACGCCGAATGTAAGTCGGTCCGTACACCTTTTTTATCCGCCTGTACACGATATGAACTGTTGTTCTCACATGTTTCACTATTCTCGACAAAGTGAGTTCCTGGGCAAGGGTCCTCTGCGGGCTTGTGGTTTGTGCGCAAATCCGCCACTGTTCATCGAATGTCTATCAGAAGCCATTCATTCAAGAAATTAGTCATTATAGAAGACCAGCATTCAGACCGACAGAGATGATACATTCCTAACAGGTCTGCTGTGAAACAGTATACTCCGTTACAATATTTTACCTATCGCTCTGAGTGCTTGCATTTTCGTACGAAACTCTAATGTGTCCACCGTACACTTTTTTACAAGCCTGTACACGATATGATCTGTTTCTTGTTTCATTTTTTTCGAGAAAGTGAATTCCCATGCCAATAATTTTTATTTGTCGCGTGTCCTGTGCAGTCCTTGGGAGGAGGCCTCTGCGGGGCCCCCTGACTTGTGGGGCCTGAAGCGGCCGCTTCAAACGCTTGTGCCTAAATCCGCCACTGAGTCCAATGATTTAATATTTAACATATTTGTATGAATATTAAAATTTTGAGCACTTGGACATATAGCTGTGGCTTTAGCGATTTATGAAACTCCCCAATCCCTCAAGTTTTAATAACACAGTGCAACAAGAAATTCCAGCCCGAGTGGCTACAACGCGATGTGAAAGTAGACCAACGGACTAACAAAACCCCCGCGGAGTTTGGCTATATTAGCTCGCATTTCTTTTTTATGGCCTGTTGAAGTTGGCATATTTTTATGCCAATTTCTCGACCTTTTGCGATGTGTAAGTCAATAAAATGTATCAATATATGAATGAAGCATAATATTTTAAGCTTGAAAAAATAAAAATTTCCTGATTAATTAGCCTTTAGGTGGTTCAAAATGCCCTTTTTAGCTCATTTTTGGTACTTTTCTGTGCATTTTTCGCATTTTGACCCAATTTTTGCAATGTAATTCGGATTTAATTTTGTTTTTAGTTAATTTAATGAAAAAACAAAAGGAAATAAATAAATCGAAATAATTCAAAGCCATCTCTAAAACATGATGCGACATATGTATGAGCGCGTTGGTTCAGTCCAATGAATGTTCATTGGACTGAACCAACGCGCTCAATGAACGCATTCATTGAACGAATCAATTTTGACGTGCATACGAGTCATTTAGTTTATTTGTTCTGTTGACGTTTGTAAGACGAATATTTGTGACGCTAAAATGGCTTGCAACAATTTTTGTTACGTTTGTGGCCATTTCACACCACAACAGACAAAACATGGCTTTTTCAATGAATAATTTAAGTTCGCATACGAGAAGTACTTCAACCAACCAGTTATTTGCAACGTTACTTGGGCACCAAATGTCGTTTGCAAAAAGTGTTACAGTGATCTCTTGAATTGGATGCATAAAAGAATTAAAAGTTTGCGTGTGTGAATTCTGGTGACGGAATAAACAGAAAACAAATGAGGAATAAAGTGTATTTGAGTGTCCCAAGTGCTCAAATATCATTACCACACACAGAAAACATTCCAGTGCCAAAATCAGCGAGCCCGGACGTGTCATCGGGTATTACTCTTGTAACTTACTTGAGTGATTAAACGTAAACAGAACAATCAAATCACAAAGTCACGAATATTCGTCTTACAGAACAAATAAACTAAATGACACATACGCCAAAATTGGTTCCTTCAATGAATGCGTTCATTGTGCGCGTTGGTTCAGTCCAATGAATGTTCGTTCAATGAATGTTACGTCGCATCATGTTTTGGAGATGGCTTTAAATTATTTCGATTTATTCATTTCCTTTTGTACATACATACCTAATCTTTAACCCCTTATACCTTTCGGTGTAGAGGTGCCGGGCGCACAGAACCGCAGAGTGGATATGTGGTAACTCTGTTAAGCAATATAATCCACTATAACCACCCTGCCGTGCTGACGGCATATTTCCCTTTGTTTTTTCATTAAATTAACTAAAAACAAAATTAAATCCGAATCACATTGCGAAAATTGGGTCAAAATGCGAAAAATGTACTGAAAAAGTACGAAAAATGGTATAAAAAGGGCATTTTGAACCACTAAAAGCATAATAAATCAGGACATTTTCATTTGTTCAAGTATAAAATATTTAATTCCACTTGTTTCATTCATACATTGATCCATTTTATTGACTTACACATCGCAAAAGGTCGGAAAATTGGCATAAAACATGCCAACTTCAGGAGGTCATAAAAAAATAATGGGAGCTAATATAGCCAAACCCCGCGGGTTTTGTTAGTCTGTTGGTCTACTTTCATTTCGCGTTGTAGCCATTCGGGCTGGAAGCGATGACCAGAAAATTGTTGCACAGTGTAATAAATCAATTGTTTTAGAAAGCAGAATCTTAGAGGTTTTATTTTGTTGCAGAGTTTCTTCAATATCTAAACTCCAGGATAACAAAGAACATACTCTATCACCGCCCAATTGAAAAGAAATATTCTTATAAATGGTAGATTTTAATAAATTCTTTAGTTCGGTATCTATCATTCAAAATAAAAAGTCTGCTAATAGTCCATTTACTGAGAATGCTTCTGTATGTCATTCATTTACCAGAGATTCACCCATTTGGATAGTGTTGATAATCGTGCAGTGATTGAAAAAAAATTGGATGACGGTCTGTGTGCGAGTGAACATTTTGGAAAATGGACGCCATCTTTGATGCTTATTAAAAATGCACTGCATAAGCATGTGAGGTGTCATTTTACATGTTTTTTTAGGGTGATGAACACGTTAAAGACTTTACAAAACATTGAAATGAAATTGAAATATATAAAACTGAAACCATACCTATTATGTCAAATATGTATTAGTGGATATAGAAATTATTTCCGCTTGCATTGATTTGCTTGAAACGAATAACAATGAATATAAGAAAATAGCTTAAAAGGATTTAACCTGGGGGATTACAAGAATGATTCCAGAACAACAAGACGTTCCTCAACAACAAATAATTCCCTCACGGCCTGCGTTTAATTCTACAATCTCAGAACCTGTCATTCAGCAACACATTGTTGGCTTTTTATCCGTAATTCCAAATCCAGTATCAGAGTTTTCAACTGTGTACTCGACTTTGTGTAACTTCAAACCTGTGCTCAGTCAACTTCAGCGAAATGTTTTACCTGTTGCATGTGATGAGGGTGTGTATAATATGGCACAGCAGATTATTCTACATTCCCCAGAAGAATTTAAAAATATATTTTTGCTTCTTGGGATTTCATATGACTAAAATTCTCCTTGCTTGTATAGGGACATATATCAAAGGCCCTGGTGTTGAGAACGTCTTTATTGAAACTTCAGTATTTGGTGTAAATGTCACTGAGGCTGTTCTGAATGGTACAAATTATATAGATCGTTTAAAGGAATGCTCATACTTGGTAAAGCAATGTTAAGACTACACCTAAATGAGTGGTCATGATGACCTTTTATTTCTTTATCAAAAATTAAATACATATAATTATTAATATCAGGTGCGAATTCACGTTGGGGGGGGATGGAGGAAATTGCCTCCTCAAGATTTTTTAAATAATTCGATTTCGTCTCATGCCGCAGTCACACGAGTGTGAAATTGGCGTTTTTGTACGTGTTACACACTATACTTTATCTACGACCACAAAAACGTAATAAAACACCAAAAACTAGGAAAAATATTTAACATAGAAAATGATTTAAGATGAGATGTTGGATTGTCAAAAGTAGACAACGCCCACAGTTTGTGGTAAACAGGTGTTAGTTGTAAAAATTAAGAAATGCGTGTACTCAATATAATAATCGTTTATCATTTAAAATTAATACTGAAATTTGAACAATTATTTAAATTAATAATGGTAGTTTTGATGGTGTCTTCAGTTTTTTAAATGTCATAGACACATTTTTAAATGTATTTTGGACGTCAGGTTGTTCCGCCGCTGCTTTTTTGTTAATGTAAGTAAATCATAACCTCAATTTTACAAATATATTGAATACCTAATGCTTCATTTGAATGTAATTTGAAATAATAAATTCCCAAAACATTTTTAGATTTCCATGTAATAGACCGATTATTCTAAATGTATGGATTAAAGCCATGAGAAGGATATTTCGTTAAATCAATTTTACGTTAATTTGTAATAACTTTATATGGTAACAATAACTTTATATGCTGGTAGTCGATACAGTAGCTCAGAGGTAGAGATGTCGCTCAGAAATTGACCTTAGGTTCGATTTCCAGCAGGGCGATACTTTTTTCTATATGGATTTGCATTCAAAATATAACTTAAAGTAAAACATTAATTAAACAAAATAAATTAACATAAATAAAATATAAAATTAACACAAACGTGTTTTAATAAAGTGAGTTTTGTTGATGAACGACTATTATACTCAATTTTATAGTGGTATGTGTATAAATCACAGACGAGCTGCTCCTAACTGAGGAGAACCAAAAGCTCGAAACAGCTGTCTTAAGGTGCCGTCTGTGATTTATACACATATCACTATGAAATTGTGAGTATAATAAATAGTCGTCCATTAACAATTTTTAACTTTTAAATTTATTAAAAACTCACTTTATTAAAACACGTTTGTGTTCATTGTATATTTTGTTGATATTAATTATACGGTCGGACGCTCGACCGGATTTTATTTTGTTTTATTCCTGTATATTGGATAATCATATTATGCTGCTTAGTGCGGCTTGATACCTCAGGAGGCACCACAGCTATTTGATGGTGTTAATGTTATTTCCGAGCTAGTATATACGCTCGGCTGATTTGTATAGAATTCACAGACTGGCTGTCCCTAACTGAGGAGAGCCAAAAGCTCGAAACAGCTGTCTTAGGATGCCATCTCTATAATCTCTATCCTCAAAACATAAATTTTGCATAATGTCATTTTCAATAAACATTACTAATAAATTTTTGAAATGACTTTGTCCAAGATTATTTCTTAAATAATTTGTTACGCGTTTAAGAACGAAAATAGATCGCTCTCCAGTTGCATTACATATCGGTAATGTTAAAATTTTTTAAAATTGTTTCAACATTGGAAAATGCTGACAATTGACATTAACAAAATGCTGACAATGACATTAAGGAATTTCACCCATTCGAAAGCATGGTACAATTCCCCTTCCCCGAATGTAAGTCGGACCTGTAGCCTGTAGCTGGAATGTAGCCTGTACACGATATGAACTGTTGTTCTCACATGTTTCACTATTCTCGACAAAGTGAGTTCCTGGGCAAGGGTCCTCTGCGGGCTTGTGGTTTGTGGCTTGTGCGCAAATCCGACACTGTTCATCGAATGTCTATCAGAAACTATTAATTCAAGAAATTAGTCATTATAGTAGTCGGATGAACGTGCTGATTGTGCGAGAAGACCAGCATTCAGACCGACTGAGATGATACATTCTTAACAGGTCTGCTGTGAAATAGTATACTCCGTTACAATACCGCTATTACTACCGCTTGTTTTTTTGTACGAAACTCTAATACGTCAACCGTACACTTTTTTACCAGCCTGTACACGATATGATCTGTTTCTTGTTTCATTTTTTTCGAGAAAGTGAATTTCCATGCCAATAATTTTTATTTGTCGCGTGTCCTGTGCAGTCCTTGGCAGGAGGCCTCTGCGGGGCCCCCTGACTTGTGGGGCCTGAAGTGGCCGCTTTAAACGCTTGCGCCTAAATCCGCCACTGCTTCCAGCAACGAACTTGTGCCTAGTTGCTGATGCCTAAAATGTGCAAGAGATTCAGGTTTGTGTTTTTCAAATGGAATATCTTGTTGCATTTACTGTCATTGCAGAAGTGTACCCATTATTGATTGTCATGATAAGTATTCTAATATTGCAACGTAAATTATTACGTCTACTATAAAAAATTATAGATATAAGGTGTCATATATTGTTTTTTGTGTTATATATTAGTCAGGCCATATAGTTAAACTAGTGATGTCATTGACTTATTCATTTTTGTGTTTTATAAAACAATGTAAATCTGTTTAGACTAAAAATAAAAGATATTGATTCGTATCTGTCTTACTAAATAATGATTAGTAACCACTTTTCAGTATTTATACTATCAGGAACATATTCAGCACCCTAAAAAACATGTAAAATGACACTTCACATGCTTATGCAGTGCATTTTTAATAAGCATCAAAGATGGCGTCCATTTTCCAAAATGGCCGCTGGCACAGACCCTCGTCCAATTTTTTTTTCAATCACTACACGATTACCAACAATATCCAAATAGGTGAATCTCTGGATACATAAATACAGACGTATGCTCAGTGGTTGTATTATAATGCCTCAAGTCAAAAACAAGGACAAGGATGTACAAGAACAATCATATAAAAATTGTGTTGCACATACTTATTTTAATAGACTACCAAACTGTTACCAAAGATAACATAGTTCATTGTAGGTTTTTGAATTTATGAGAAATTATTATTCCGATGGAAATGTATTTTTGTTTGGAAATTATTTCAAATATTAAGTAGATAAAAAAAGAGAAACTATAAAACGACCTCCTCCTAAATCTTATAGTCATCTCTTTCACCAAATATATCTTCAAATATTGAAAATTTTGTAATTAGAAAATAACTACAAAAATGTATTCAAAATACTTTGATAGTAAAGTTACTTATACATATGTAGATCGTAGATATCAGTTCATTTACAAATTTGTATTTCTGTTTGATAATAAGTGTTTACTTACTTTATGCCTGTTTATAAGGCTTGATATCTCAGTTTTTAAATTTATTATTACAATAACCAAAATATTAAGTGGTCCAAAGGTTTAATGAATGTTATTACATGTAGGTAAGGGGTGCATATGTTTTTCAGTTCATGCAACTAGCAACTATAGATTATTTTTCTCTTTTCTAGCTGAATAAAATAGTAGAAAATGATGATAGGACTTTTCAAACAGGTATTGTAACTATGAAATTCTGACATAACTAGAAACCCAAAATTGTTCCTAAGCAAATTTAATGATATATGTAAACTGCCGAAAAAAAAGCATCTATTTAAATTTGTTATTTTATGCTGTAATCTTACACTATACAGATTTATGTAAACTTTTAATAAGAAAAGTAAAAATAAATTTCAGCACATTATTTAAAAATGAACTAATTATATCAATTAAATTATAGCTTCTTAAAACTTGAAACTTTTTCCAGATGCAACCGATACCTCAACATTTTAAAGTTTCAATTAACATAAAGTTGAAGTAAGCAATCAAAAATAAAAAAGCAAGAAAATAAACCAGGAAGTAGATATACTTTATTTATAATTAATAAAATCCTGCATTTTGAATTATTTTTATCTTGTTATAAAACTGTATTGGGAAACTCTTAAGGCTAAAGGTAGGCAACCTCAATTACATAGGATATTCAAGAAAAGAAAAATATAACAGTTATTTTTCAATTTATATATGTATCTACTATGTAATTACTACTAATAGGTATATGTTTCTTTTCACGATTTTAAGATATACCTACATATATGGTTTATGTTTATTTATACATTTATAACATGTATATTCCATTTAATATTTTAATAAAATATTCATCAAAAGTTATACAACTTTGCCAATATATACTTTTTACAATATAGTTTTTATTATTTATAAACATATTTTTTATTTGGATAAATATTTTTCAAAAGTGCTATTGGTTACATAATGATCTACGACAGCAAGGCAAAAATGATGCTATTTTCTATACAGGGTGATTTCAAAATTCTTCGTTTTTTAACGCGCCTGTATCCCAATAAGGAAATATTACCAGACCTACGTTAATATAAACTATTTTTTATTTACAGGAAATGAATACGCCCTTAAGAAGATCCGGAAAAATTTTGAATCACCCTATATAAATAATAACATGATATTTGGCTTGCTGTCTTACATCATTTCCTTTTAAAACATTAAAAAATTCTTCGTATGGATAATTCAGATTTACTTTCACCGGTATCACTGCTGATAACGCTTCAATATAGTCTAGATTTATCACTGCTCTAAAAATCATTAATCATGGAAAACACTCTTTTGACAGTGCATTGCAAATTCCACTAGTATTCCTAAATCTTTCGAGAAAATGTGTTGCATTTGAAAGTGCATTACCCAGGGGCGATGGAAGTACGGGTCAGATGGGTAGGGAATGTCCCCTCTATCTTATCACCAAGAAGGAAAGTATAAAATATATTTATTTTAATTAAATATTATAATCCAGTAAATGTAGGCTCGGAAAGGGCGTTTTTTCGGAAAAATTTGTAATGTTTTCTTTTTTTGTTCTCTTATTTGGGGGTGTATGGTGCTTAAGTTGCTACGTCGAAAAACAGTTCTTTTTTTAGTTTCTCCCAAATATCTCAAGCACGGTTAGTCCTAGCTAACAAATACTTATGTATTTTAGTACATAAGTATTTTTTAACTAGGACCAACCGTGCTTGAGATTGAGACCAAGAGTGCTTAGAGTGCCAAGAGTTTACTAAAGCTAAGAAAACTTCCTACAAAAAAGATCCTAATAATTTTGTTTCTATCTCTGACTGTTTATCAATAATCTGTGGTACCTTAATACTTTTTTTTAGTCAGAATCACAGTTTATATTATTTTCATTTTCAAAATCCCGATGACGTCATATCTAGTACCAGCACAAGTTCTAAGATGGGTTCTAATATTGATTTCGTAAACTATAGAAGCCGAAATATACAAAGTTATTTTAAGTCCATTGCTATGACCAGAAGCTACTGTTAAACATGACAGAATTCGGTAATTGCTTCTATATAGTTCTGTTATTTTTTGAGGTTACTGATTGAGAATTGAATTTTTAAAAATACTTTTGGATTTAGGGATTGGAGTTTTAAAAACATTTCTTTCTGATTAGAGATACTGGATTAGATATTTTTCAAAATATATTTTATAATTTAGGGAATTAGGAATAAAGTTTTTATTATATTTTTTACGATTGGGGCTAAAGGATAAAATTTTTCAAAATATTTTTTGATGTTAGGGATTGAATATTTAAAAATGCTTTTTGGTGGCTGATATTAGGGATTGGATTAATTTATAAAATATTTTTTAAGGTTAGTGATTGGAGTTTGAATTTTTAAAAAGATTTTTGGGATTAAGGACTAGATTTTTAAAAACTTTGATCTGTGATTAAAGATAAAGGGTTAGATCTTTTTTAAAATATGTTTTGTGGTTAGGAAAACTATAATTTTTTAAAATATTTTTTGCACTTCGGGATGTAAAATTTTATTTTCTCATTTTTCCGCTAGAAATTGAATTGTTAAAAATGTTTATTGGGATCAGGTATTGGGAACTGGATTTATAAAATACTTTTTGAAGTTAGGGATTGGGAATTGAATTTTTAAAAATATTTTTTGCGGTTAGCAACTGAATTCTTAAAAACGCTTTTTTGGAATCGCGTATTGGGGACTGCATTTATAAAATATTTTTATGTTTAATTTTCTTAGTTTTTTTTGTCGTTAGGAATTTAATTGTTAAAAATATTTTTTTGGGATCAGGTATTGGGGGGACTGGATTTATAAAATATTGTTTAAGTAGGGATTGGATTTTTAAAAAGTTTTTTCTGTGATTAGAGATACTGAATTAGATATTTTTAAAAATATTTTTGCGGTTAGCGATTAAATTTTTAAATATGTTCTTTGGGGATCAGGTATTGGGGACTGGATTTATAAAATATTTTTTGTGATTAGGATTGGATTTTTAAAAAGTTTTTTCTGTGATTAGGGATACTGGATTAGATATTTTTCAAATTATCTTTGCGGTTAGCGATTGAATTTTTAAAATTATTTTTTGGGATCAGGTATTGTAGGATGAATTTATAAAATTTTTTTGAGGTTACAGGTTTGGAATTGAATTTTTAAAAATACTTTTGTGTTTAGTGATTGGAGTTTTAATATCTTTTCTCTCTGATTAGAGGTACTGAATTAGATCTTTTTCAAAATATATTTTGGGATTAGGAATTGAGTCTTTCAAAATATTTTTGCGGTTAGGGTTGAATTCTTAAAAATGCTTTTTGGAGTCAGGTATTGGGGACTGGATTTATAAAATATTTCTTGAAGTTAGGGATTGGGATTGAACTTTTAAACATACTTTTGGGTTTAGGGATTGGAGTTTTAAAATCTTTTCTCTGTGATTAGAGATACTGGACTAGATATTTTTCAAAATAATTGTTGTGATTAGGAATCGATCAGTTTTCAAAATATTTTTTGTGGTTAGAGATTAAATTTCTAAAATATTTTTGGGATGAGGTATTAGCAAATGAATTTATAAAATTGTTTTGAGGTTACGGATTGGGAATTGAATTTCTAAAAATACTTTTGGGTTTAGGGATTGGAGTTTTAAAAACTTTTTCTCTGATTAGAAGTACTTTTTCAAAATATATTTTGCAGTTGGGATTGAATTCTTAAAAATGCTTTTGAGGATCATGTAATGGGGACTGGATTTTAAAATATTTTTTGAAGTTTTAAAATATTTTTGGGATTAGGGATTCGATTTATAAAAACTTTTCTCTGTGATTAGAGATAAAGGATTAGAACTTTTTAAAATATCTTTTGGGATTAGAAATATAATTTTAAAAAAATTTTTTGCGATTCGGAATATAAGATTAAGTTTTCTCAATTTTTTTGCGTTTAGGAAATGAATTTTTAAAAATGTTTTTTTAAGATCAGATATTGGGACTGGATTTATAAAATATTTTTTGAAGTTAGGAATTGAGGATTAATTCTTTAAAAATATTTAGATAAAGAATAAGATCTTTTTAAAAACATATTTTGGGATTAGAAATCGAGTTTTTAAAAATATTCTTTGCGATTCGGAATAAAGGATTTTTTTTTCAGAATATCTTTTGGGGTTAGAGATTGGGGTTAGAGGTTTTAAATATATCTTTTAGGATTAGGTAGTAAGGATTAGGTTTTTTTAACATATTTTTTAACTAGGAAATAGGGATTAGACCTTTTAAAGATTTTTTGAAAACAGCGATTCATTAGAATTTTGAAAATATTCGCTTGGATTGGTGATTAGAGATTGATTTAATTCCTAATTCTAATTACGGATTGGTAATTACTAATCCTGTTTGTAATAAAGCTATTTGCATCACGATTTAAGGGTTGTTTTCGACAATCTCAATAGTGTCAATTCGTATTAGTAGCTATTAGCAACAATCTCGAAGAGTATACGCATTGCGTCGTTTGGCTTAATCAAAATATTCAACTGGTGGTAATAAAACATAGGTATGTGTAGTGAAACAAAAGATTTTCTTTGAAGGAATGACTTTTTCAAAAATAACCACGTTGCTAGAGGCAACGCAGGTTATAGTATAACAAAAAAATGATCAATCAGTTTCCTTATTTAGAAGGACCACAACCAAACATGGTATTTATAAAGAGGTGTTGGATAAAAGTCTATTTTTATGTATCTTTGCTGTTTTAAATTGTGTTGTTCTTACTATCGTGTTAACTTATTAGAGAAAAGAAATACAGCTCTCTGGACCATTTTTTGCTCAGTAGGCCCTAATACTGCCAGTTCGACACTGAGCATGCCAAAAGGTATTTCTAACAAAATTTTTGTTCTTCTTTGATAATACTTTAAAGATTGGACTTCGTTACTAATAAATCTTTTATTAGTGTCTTATACATTCAAAACAAAATAGTACACTAAGTAAAAAAATGGTAGGCAATCTTCACATCTGAATGGAAATTGTTCGGGCTGGTCAGAATGACCCAGTTCGAAAAGATTGTGAATCCAAGAACAAAGTGCCAAGGATGATGGATATCATCCTTAAGAAAGATCAAGAGAAAGTCTTTATGATAATGGAGCCTATTATTACTTAATAATAATTGGGAAACAATAACATTAGGGCAAATTCTTTAGACTTCCAATGTTTTTTAGAGTGAAATTGATAGAGAAAATAATATTAATGAGAAGCTTGTAATGGATAAGTCTAGATTCGTAATAGTTAAAACAGGATCTTGAGTTTCTATTACTTTGGCACAATTATTTGGGACATCCATTATTTAAATTTTTTATCCATCCTTCCTTTTTTGTTTCAGCAAAATAAAATTCCAAAAATTCCCGTTGACTAACAGTCTGTGAATTTGTGCTAGCATAATTAGGTTTTGGTGCAACAAATATTTTGTTGGTAATTTTGGCAACCATCGGTAGCCGAGTAATACATAAACAGATAGAAGAAGCGCATCTGTTCGCCAAAACGTGCATGACTGCAATATGCAAGTAAATTGGCTCACGTTTGAGAAGTCATGTAGTATGGTGCGTTGACTTTTCTACATGCGTTCAAGTTCAAGGTCAAGCCGAGCTATTTTAGCGAATGCAGTGTTCTGTTTATCTTGTGGATCGAGAGGGCGAGAACATACTCCTTGTGTGTTTTAAACCAATTGCGTACATTAAAAGAACGCAATGAATGTAGGTGTATTTATAGTCAAGACCCAATCCCTACTATCTTTATAAACTATAAAGAGATCACCCAATCCCACTAACCTTGGCCGAAGAATTCGAGTGTTCACTTTTACTAAAATTGTCTTTCTTTGTGTATAAGGGAAATCGGAAAGTAAACGCGAGTCTCCAGAGAAACGACAACACTCTCTCGTCCTTGTAACAAGACAACTCCCCCTAATACCTTTGAATTTGAGAGCTCGTCGTTGCCCGAAAATGTAGATTCGCATTCGCACATTCCACATTCCCGTGAGCTTTCGAGGTACAGTTTTAACGTCGAGAGAACGCAAGAAGAATCAATGAACTCTTGCAAATTGAATTAGATTCGTTGACCGCCCTTTCGAGGCTGCAGAACTTGCTACATCAAATATCAAAGTGGGCAGGTGAATGTCCAGCGGAATGCTGTGGTGGTGGCGAATTCAAGCAGCTTTTTCTAGCGCCTTCTTGCGGCCAACGGCTCACCAGCGCACCGGTCAAGGACACACCGGAGGACAATACTCTCGACATTGCACTTTCAGCGTTAGAACTTGATTAGATTCCGCTGCTATTCTTATAGTATATCGTAAGTAGTGTATAATTCGCTAGAACTTGTCTAGTAGCTACGCCTGGTGGAGAAAACGGGCGTTAAGGTAAGATTATGTGGTATCTAATGGGTATCAACGATGATCTTGAGGATTAATCCTTGAAAAGTTCGTGCGAAGTTTAATTGAGTTAAAAAGTTCCTAGTTTTAAGGATCTTTGAAACTAAACAAATTTTATAGTCGAGGTGTATTACAAGGAATACTTATCTTATAATAACAGTTACAAAAAAATAAAGTACAAGCTTTTAGTTTGAAACTCAAGAAGCGTTAAAATACATTTTAGGAAAAGTATCTCTTCTACATCCAATTACTTGTAACAACCTCGTTGTAGAAATTTCATTTTTTATCTTGCCGACGGCTGACAATTGAAGAATATTCATTTGGGATTGATAACAGAAGCCTATTCAGAAACTTGGATTTCAAATTAACTTTTTGCAAAGAGGATACATGAGTCGTGACTGAGCCTTTAATTTTATTCAATTTTTAGCAATTCAATATTAGGTGAAACCAAATTGGGTTATCTTTTTTAAATTAATTGGGTTGCCTTAGTCCTCCCTCTAGAATTTGTACCCATTTTGTGTCTCTAATACAGTTCCCGTTTTAAACCCAGATACCCCGATCGATGTTTCAACGACTTTTTCAAATTTCCTTTCATGCTTTAGCTTTGGTTCAACGTTTAGCCTTGGTATATTGTGAAACATATCCCAAGCAGCATTTTTAGTCACCGCTACGTACCAGCAACCACCGTTGGAACTATAAAGTTTTTGCCGTTAGTCACAAGAACGTAATTGCTACGGTATTGTTACGTGCCTGGAACCAAAATGGGGAACAATTCTCGGGTAGCAGATACGTTGCAGTAACCTCTTCGAAACTTGTCCAGCTACCTTTAGGCTACGTAGCCGGAACGTGGCGGCGTAGTAATTGCTACTTCCGTGGAACTTTTTTTCTATTTGACACATCGTGTCGCGTAGTTGCTCTCTCTTACTCTTACAACTTAACAAATATTCTTTCACTTTCTCTACTAATGCTGCGGTCGTGTCACAAAATGGATTACTGTTTTATTTGTAATACGTAAATAATACATAAAGAGATGAAATGTTTCGTTATTTTGTCAATCTAGCATACCAAAATTATAAACCATCGCAACTTTTCTGTTAAATGCGATGATAATAGATCGAAAAATAACAACTCGCCTTCTTTATATATATTTTTTAATAAAAAATGTCTTGAATAAAATATGACAAAAATACTTATAAATTGATAAACATGATAGAAACCATTTTATTTTATTCCTAAGGTACAATTTGGCATCGATTTGTTATCTTTATTGAGAGTTATAGTAAAACACTTTTTAACAATTGCAACAAAATTGCAAATTGATTAATAGCCTTCAACATTTTACAAGTAAATATGGAGTAGTTTTGAAAAAGTCACCTTAAAGTAGTATTAACTGTAAAATGTGTGTCTAAGGTTTGTGTCACTTTATAAACAGTAACGGGAACTAAACAAATTCTACTTCTAGGTTGTTGTTACCACGAAGTATAAAATAAGTTAAAAAATTCTGGAACTTTCAAGTGACTCTTACTATAAAACGACGTCAACGTTTCCGTAGCCACTTTCTAGCCTAATGTCACTGCAAAATTCCCATTGAAACTTAAACCTCAAATTTAAACGTCAATCGTAAACAAACAACCAATATTTTTATACTGATTGCTACTTAATAACAATTATTATTTAATTGTTTACTACATGATGGTTTACCAGTGATCTCATCCCTTTTTTTTCTATTTTGTATTGTAAACAATTGATTTTGTTTCCACTGATTTCACCTAACTGCTGTTTTAATTTTCTATAAAAGGTGAACCTATATCTAAAATTCTTCTTTTTACTTATTGCATTTGCCTTTGACATTTTTATTAAAAACTTGCAAAACTACTACCACTGCAAAAACACAATTAACCTCCAAATTCCAAACTAACCTACAGGAGATATGCCTCTTTAGAAGTTACTGCCACTTCATTGTAATTTTTTAATAGTAACTGGCACTTTCTAGTAATTCTGATGCAAAATAAGTAGTGAAAATTACTTTCAAGTGATTCTCCTGGGTAGTATAAACGTAAGTTTTACTTTCAATACTACTGTATAGTTCAGTTACTTTAAAGGTTAAGCAATGGTTTCAGACCTGTGGCAGGAACTTTCGATATGCTACTTTAAAGTTTTAAAAACTTTAAAGTAGCTTCGGGCAAGTCACTGCTACAATCATAATATCACTTGAAGTTGCAACAGCTTTAAAGTAATTATACTAAGTAGCAATACCGTTCCACATACTTTAAAAAGCTACTGAGAAGTAATGGAACTACATAGTTCTAATAAATAGTAGAAGTAACTACATAATTACTAAAATATTCCAAATTGAAGTAATTAAACCTATAAAGTCATAAATTTAGTTGTAGTTACGTAACAGCTACTCAATGAAAGTTCCGATCTCAGTTGCCGCTACTTAGATGCTGGTTGGGATTGTAACTTTTTTTTAATTAATAACAAAAATGCTGTTTAATTGTCTATTAACAAGAGAAATATTATTTACATACACTAAATTTAATCTTAAATAAATATTTTACACTATCATTATAAACTGTTTAACAAACTTAAATGCTAGATATTTACAAACTTAAAGTAGATTATACCGGGTGTCTTAAACGTGTGAGAACGCTTGAATTTCTCGAGAGCGACACATCCGATTACAAAAAGAAAAAACACGTGTTCCTTTATTTTTTGAAACCTATTCAGTTATGATATGCAAACATCACCCCCACCCCCCTGGGGAATGGGGCGGGAGTAAGTTGTGAAAATTTAAATGGGAACACCTATTTTTTTATTGCACTTTTGCATTCTCCATTAAAAACTGTTCTCAAATTGAAAATTTCGCCCCCCCCCCACCCCCGACCCCTCTTGGGGTGGAAAGAGGGAAAATTGCACATATTCGCAGAAAAACGATCTTCTTTTACTTTTTTTCCTCTAAAATTTCCACCGCCAAAGGGGTGGGGGCGTAGGGGAGTGGCGGACAATTTGTAAATCACAAAAAAAAATTTTGGAGGAAAAAAAAATCGTTTTTCTGCGGACATGTGCAATTTTCCCTCTTTCCACCCCCAGAAAGGGTCGGGGTGGGGGGGCAAAATTGCAATTTGAGAACAGTTTTTTATGGAGAATGCAAAAGTGCAATAAAAAATAGGCGTTCCCATTTAAGTTTTCACAACTTACTCCCGCCCCACCCCCCAGGGGGGTGGGGGTGATGTTTGCATATCATAACTGAATAGGTTTCAAAAAATAAAGAAACACCTGTTTTTTCTTTTTGTAATCGGATGTGTCGTTCTCGAGAAATTCAAGCGTTCCCACACTTTTAAGACACCCGGTATAAGGACTATTTATTTATTATTACAACACTTATTAAACATTTATTTATTCACTAATATTACTAATTACACAAAGCACATTTCAATTCACCGATTGAACACTGATTGAATTTCCTCTGTGCGCGACAGTCGATTTATACCCCCATATAAACGTTCAAGAGAACCACCCAATGACACCTCAAAACAACATTAAATTCTTACATTTTTGCAACAACAAACACAAATTAGACATTTTAGAAGCTTTTGAAATATACAGACATAAACGCACAGTACCTTTAATGAATGAACAAACTGAGCTTAGTAATTCTCCTTTATTAGAAGTGTTAGATATTTAGTTTTTGTTATGTATTGTATCTAGTTACTTATTTTCTGTATGTATTTATCCTTAGCAACGTGTTTGTTTATCAATCTTATCTACCTTTGATAATGACACAAAGTGTCGAAACAATATTGTCAGGTTAAGATATTAATAAAACTTGTGAAACTTTAACTAATCTTTGTATTTATATTATATTTCATGATTATGGAGTTCCACAAAGTAAGGCTGGAGACAGTAAACGTTCAAGAAAACGTTCGAACATACTCGTGTATTACCTCGTCGACGTGTCATATCTCGACCATCGTAGATGAGCCGGGAATCTTCTAGTATTGTAGCTCGTCTAGCCGCCAGCCGATGTGTCATATATATCTCGAACGTTCTAGTATGTTCTACGCTGCGTATAGGAAATCTCCCCATTCATTACAATATAAATACATAGTAAAACACTGAATAACAAATCTCAACTTTTTGTTTTGTCTTGAATTCAAAATAGGTGATTCTAGGTAACTAGCACTCACTGAATCCAAATTTCAATTCACAAATTTTCAAATCACTTCTCAATAAAAAAAAATTGGGGCTCGAGATTAACCAATGCCAAGGGAAGAGAATTGTGTAGGGCTATGATGAAAAACAACCTGAAGTAAAGTTTGTCAGAGAAGGTATCATCAATTCCTATGTTGTTCTTATGAGAGCACCATTCTCCAAGCAAACGGAATTTATATCTCAACAGGTGATTCGACACATAGGCGCTCAAACAGAAAAAAGATATCGAACTTGTTAGATTTTGGTACAACTAAAGGAATAGACCTACAGAAATGTAAAGCTAAGACTTGCTTAGAATCATCACCTGCCCAATCACCCGTATTAATCACCATTCATTGTCAGATCTTGAATAAAGAAAAACATTATTCCTTGTACAACAGGAGAAGTAATTGGTATCTAGTCAGATAAAAACTAGACAAATTAATAGTATTGGGTTGCACTTTAACGACTTAGCAGTTGAACAGTTAACAACAAATGTTCAAGCAGCTTGATATGCTACCGCAGAAGACTAGACGAGAAAAGACTCACTGACAGAAAAAGCTGACGTTTTTGCTAAGCATCTTCAAAATAATTTCCTTCAAGTCCCATTCCAAATGGTCTTGCCTTATGGCAAGATTACAATAAAAGAGGGAAGAAAAACAATAATGACAGAAATTAATATCAGGAATGTACCCAGATTTGAATTTGACTTAATCACCGGCAAAGTGCTGCAAGAATTACCTACTAAGTATTTTACATTAATAACCTTCATATTTGATGCAACCCTTCGAGTTACCTGGAATGTACCCAAAGTTATTATGATTTTAAAACCCGGTAAGAAGCCAGAAGAAACTACCTCATTCAGAGCAACAAGCCTTCTGTCAGTTCTATCAAAGGTTTTTGAACAAATCTATAAAAAAAAGGTTAAAATCAATCCTGAAAGAAAAACACCTTATACCACAATATCATTTTGGGTTCCGTAATAAACACGGTAGTATAATACAGGTTCATAGATTGGTCATTAAAATAAACAGAGACCTCGATGCAAAAATGTAACGTAGAAAAGGATTTTTCGACATATCTCACCCATTTGACAAGGTATGGCACACCGGACTGTGTTACAAATTAAAAATGATCCTGCCACTTCCTCATTTTCTACTTCTTAAATCATATTCAGCACTTATAGAAACCAATCCCTTGTGAAACAAAACAACGAATATTAAGACCTATTGGTATAAGAAAGAAAACTGTGAGAGGAGCAGTGGAAGAATGGATATTTACAAAACATACAGACCACTGGAGACTCTCACCAAGACAAAGACATAGCAAAACTACGATGGGTAACCATCCCCACAAGCTGACAAAAGCAGTCTTGCAACTCAGCAAGACTCAAATCAGAACAGTGACAGGACTCTTAACGGGACACTGGCACTTCAGAAAACATCTTCACAACATAGGGCTATATAATGAAGATTCCATATGCAGATTATGTGGCGAGGAAGAGGAGACTGCCTCCACATAATATTCGAATGCGAAGCCCTAGCTCGCAGAAGATTCCTAATCTTTGAAGGCACCAATCCTATTGAGACACAACCGCCAGCCAACCTAATCAACAAACTCCTAGACCTGGTAAAGGGGACGGATCTACTTGTCAGGGACTAGCGACTGAAGGGGATACACAATAGGCCCAAGAGGCCGCAGTGAGAAAAGGGCGTAAATAACCCTCTCCAAGACAAATCAATCAATTGACCAAGACCTTCTCCATCCAATCTGGTGTCCCGCAGGGAAGAGTCTTAGGCTCTACTAGTTCAGTACTATATCTTTTCTACACTGCAGAGTTACCTTAAACCAGACTGATAATTATGGCAACATTTGCTTATGACACAGCAGTCTTGGCATCTCACGTCGATCATTTTGCAGCGTCTAGGAACTTGCAGGACAATCTAAGTAAGATACAAAACTGGATTAAAAAGTGGCTTATCAAAGCCAACGAATCGAGGTCTACAAACGTCACTTTTACAATGCGAAAAGAAATATGTCATCCATAGTCAAGATTAATAATTGCCAAATCTCAAAAGCTGATGACGCAAAATATCTCGGTATGCACTGGACAGACAACTCACCTAGAAAATCCATATCTTTACCAAGCGCAAACATTTAGGGCTTAAATTGAGCTAGATGTACTGGATCATGCGACGCAAATCACAACTGACACTAGAAAGCAAGGTTGTCTTTATAAAGCCAACTTTAAGTAACCGTGGACGTATGACATCCAACTGCCAGCAATTCTAATATTCAAATCTTGTAGTCTAAAAATAAGGTAATTCATGCTATTCTTGGAACTATTATGGACTCAACGTCGTGATTCAATTGCTCCATTAAGGAAGTGATTGTTCAGTTTCGTGTAAAATACAACGGTCGAACAACGATCCCTAGAACCCATACTTTAAAGGTAGTTGATGCGAAAAGGGGTATCATAGCCTCTCACTCTCAAGACAACTTCACCTGTATGGGTACATACCGGGGGTATATTAACGTGTAGACTTGAAAACGAAGCTCTGTCGGGGACACACCAGGCCTATAACTGGGAGATTTGAGTGGCAAAACCATTAAAAAACCAAGTCCTGCAACGTTGGATTCGATCGGGCAGTGCTCCCCAATTTTATAAGTTGGAGGAAAGCCCGAAACTGGACGAGGTACCATCTCCTAGGAGAGGGTGCCGACGGGTGAGCACGCTTATCGCTGCGGTACTAGCCTCGAGAGTTATTAGAGGATGGATAGTAACTTAGCTCCAACCAGTGAGTTACTGGTAGCATCGTGACGTGTATGCAATGCGCGCTAATTGAGCGTATCTCAATTTGTGCCGGATAAGACCCGGACAATCATGATAAATAGTAACACCAAAAGCCTCAAATACGACCTATTTTATATTACAGGCAATAGGCTATAAGGCTCTGCAAAAATGGACTGATTCAGAATTGGCGGCGATTCCATTCCTAGTGCAGTTAGTACGTTTAACCCACGTCATGGTCAGTAAAATACAAAAACTAAAAACACAGAGATAAAGAAAAGTGACCCACTATGTACAGGGTGTTCAAAATTAATTTTTAAATTTAGGGAACTTCAAAGCTAAAATTCACAACTTTTTCACAGATAAAGAAAAGTGACCCACTATGTACAGGGTGTTCAAAATTAATTTTTAAATTTAGGGAACTTCAAAGCTAAAATTCACAACTTTTTCACATGGAACACTCTGTATATTTTGTACTTTTGTGATGCAGAATTAAATAACAAACATTTTTTGTATGTACAGTTGCGATCATTCGCTAAGGAACGATCAAAAAATCATAACCGCCGATTTTCCAGTTTTTTTGTACAATGTAAATGTAAGTTTATTATATGGTTTTCAAGAACATTTTATTTTTGAATATTATAATTGCCCAGTTCATAAATTAGGTCGAATTACTGCGTACATTGTACAACAAACTGAAAAACCGGCGATCACTATTTTTTCAACGTTCCTTAGCGAATGATCGCAACTGTACGTCCCTATAGCTATCTGTAACCACTTTTGATTTATTGAGAAAAAACTGCAAGAAGTACACAATTAAAAACAATTATTTATTTAGTTGTCAAGTGTGTTGGTTGTTGTTCAACAAAACATTAAAGCATCTAGCAATTGTTGTGCACGTATGCAAAACGTACATTTCTCGCAGTTATCGACCATCAGTGTTTAGTTCTAGTAGGTGTTTTAGTTTTTTTAAATGAATTTTAGTAATGAAGAACTTGTAGACATGACTTTTGTTTTGGGCGAGTCGGAAAGAAATTGTTTGCTTGCCCGCAGAATTTACCACCAACGGTATCCTGAACGGAGGCTCCCTAAAGTAGTCTCTTACTGCATGTAAATAATGTGGTGGAGCACCGTCTTGCTGAAGCCACATCCAATTTCAGATCCTTTGAGGAAGGTTTGCCAATAATTGTGGCAGATGGTTCTTCAAAAAATGAAGATGAATAGGTGAGGTAAACTGTAAAGTGGGATAATGTAAAACTCAATTTTTTTGAAAAAAAATTTATAACTTCTAAACCGTCATTAGACGGCGCTAAAATTTTAGATATGAATAAACCTGCCAAGAGATGTGTTAAATATGCAAAAATATTTAGGGCATTCTATTTAAAAAAAATTACCTTAAGCGTGCCACACTTTTCTGCAACACCCTGTATATTTGAAAATAATTTCTCTAGATGCGCCTCTATCCACTATTTACATCCGTATTAGAACGATTTTTCTAGCTGTTACCGTTTAGGAGCTATCAGACTTCCCCACACTATTGCCCCACCCGCTACAATAATGGGTGATTGTAATCATCAAAATGCTCTTTATTCACAGTTTGCATTTGATTTTGAATCACTCAGTATTTTATTAATTCTAGGTCTATTAATAAATGAATAATTTGTTACATGACTATGAAAGATCTATTTTCTGATTTTAATTAAATGAAATTATGCAATATTTTTTTATACGTGAGTACCCCTGAAGCTGCTGATAGCAGCCCTAAGCCACACCCCCGTTATCCCATACATATGTTAAGCCGATCCTACTCTTCTGATCTCGTAATAAACGTTATTAGATTTGTTTGTTAATGCAGATTAATAAATTAGATTACCTATATTAAATTCCATTTTAGTGTGACAATGTGACATGTACTATAGGAAATTACAATTTAATTTTCATACTTAATTGATTTTATTGCCATTCAGTGAAACATACATAAGTCTGTAAAGTTGGTGGTTTTGATATTAACAGCTTTACGTGTAAATCCATTTTACACAATTACATAGTATCTTTAATATGTATTAAATAGAAACTTCACCTCCCCAATTCTGTCACGATGACGAATCAGTTTTATCATAGATAAAAAATGTGGTCGATATAATATAGGGTAATACGATGCAGTATACTACTGCATTAACCCAGAAGTGTCAAAACATTTCCAAAACCGTAACCCTATTTTATTCACCAACTTTTTTTGGCGCTAATATATCAAGCGAGCAGACTAGAATTTTTTGTAGCTATTGGCATAGACAAGACGAGGAGCGTCTGTACTATGGAACGAGGTCAATCGCCAGCGCCGGGTCAGGGCGCTGACCTTGGTTGGAGGGCGGCGCCGTAACATGGCATCGTCCTACCTTGAACGAGACGCTAGTATCGATTAGTATTGCCTGCGTGCGCACTTCATGGGAAAATTACATTTCCGTCAACAAAATCATGATGAATAGATCCTACATCAAATACCTACCGAAGAAACGGTTGAATACTAATTCACACAATCATAATGACAGTGGTAGCGAGAAATTGCCTTAATTTTCTTCGGCGTTTCTTCTGCTCTGCTGTTGTGTCGTAACAGCAGGTACCGTTGCGCAAATGCGCACACGCAAGGTTAAGGTTCAAGGGTAGAGGGTCAAGGGCCGGTAATTGCCTCCTGTTTTTTAATTTTCAGGCTATTTACGCCTATATAAAGAAAATTGAATAACATGTTTTCAAGTTGCTTTAGAAGAAAACGCGGAAGGAATAATAGGTCTCTTGTAAACAGTCCATATCGGTAACGATTAAATTTTGCGATATAAAACTGGAGCATTGGCACAAGAATAGGAAAAATAAAAATATACCGCGCCTTTTAACAAACGCAACGTGCGCACGCAAGTCACCTTGCTATGTTTTGAATTTCGTGTGAATGAACTTACGAGGGCAAATTCTAATAACGTTACAAAATTAGCTGATCGTTTTCCAAGTTTCGTTTTATGAGAATATTAAATTGTTTACTATTAGGTACTTCTACGATGTCATCATTGTAATGGTATTGATTTGACAGCAAATGCAGACAATTTTTTAGATACAAACTAGCAAAACTACGAGTAAATACTAAATCTAAAATTAATTTCATCTATGTACATTTTCCTCCTACGCCACGCTACGTTGCACAATATTTTATGGTTTTTATTACCAAACTCATCTTGAAACAAAATCAACTTGAGGAATTTGTAAAATCTTCTTATATAAAATGTTATGCAATAGGCTTAATAAAAAGTTACATATAAGGTCTTATTTGGACTCACCTTATAATCATTGTTGATAAGGTTAGAAATTAGTTTTAATTAATAATAGTATATTGTGTTACAAGTGTTGCAGAAAAGTGCCAATTTCTCACGAGTGTGAAGATTTTGCGGCATGAGACGTAGTCGAATGCCGCAATCACACGAGTGAGAAATTGGTGTTTTTGCACGGGTTACACACTATACTTTATCTACGACAACAAAAAAAGTAATAAACCACCAACAGCTAAGAAAGTTTTTTAACCTAGACTTTTTACTCGCATTCATATTTTTTACGTGAAATATTTGGCAATAAATTAAGAGATGTAATGTGAGCCGCTTCCACGATGTTTGGAGGTGTACGAGTGTACACCCCAATTTTCCTTCATCGGATTCACTCATGATACATCTAGAATTTTAAAAACGACAAAAGTAAACATTAAATTTGTAAAGACAATAGTAATAATACGTTTACAATTTGTATAATTTCAGTCAATCTACTATTTAGTACTTACAGCTAAATAATCATACGTATGTACTCGTTTTCAAAAAATAATTTATATGTACAAAAATCACAATTCAATTGTCAAGGTTATTAACCTCTGCCCAAAATGTCAAATATTCTCGCATTATGTAGCAAATTATAAATGTTTTCAATGTTTTTATTGTAATTTAGCAATAATAATAAATAAAATTACATTAAAAATTATATAATAATGTAAAACATTAATTAATTTTACGTTTTAATTGAATAACAATCATTGTAACTTTATATAATGAGAAAAAACATCATTGAAAGGCGTCTCGGTAGCTCAATGATTACGACCGTGAGGAATGATTTCTCACGATCAGTAGTTCTGTTAAAACGCTATATATGTCAGCACTTGCAATATTATAATATTATTAATTATTTGAAATAAAAAATGTTACAAATTTTAGTTACAGGTTAATTTATTTTAATTATTGTTTTACATTAAAGCAAATCCATCTAGAAAAATTATTGCTTTCACGGGGAATCGAACTCTGGACCGTCTGATTGCTAAGCCAGGCCTCTACCGTTAAGCAACGTAGTCGTCTTGACATAAGTTGGTTATTCTCATTATAAGAAGTTATTAAAATTTTTTATTTCAATTACAGTAAAATGAGTAATTTTTTACATTATTATATAATTGTTAATATAATATTATTTATTATTATTGCTAAATTATAATAAAAATCATGAAAGCTTTTATAATTTGCTACATAATTATTCATAAAGTGCAAGCGCCATCTCACTTTTAAAGCTACGTAGCTTTTCATCACAATACCTGGGAATGCGAGAATATTTTGACATTTCGCAGTAAAGATGTAAACCTTGATAATCGAATTGTGGTTGTTTATATAAAAATTACTTTTTGAAAAGGAGTACATACGCATGATTATTTAGCTGTAAGTACTAAATAGTGGATTGACTGAAATTATACAGATTGCAAATGTATTATTATTATTGTATTTAAAAGCTTAATATTTACTTCTGTCGTTTTCGAAATTCTCGATGTATCATTAGTGAATCCGATGATGGGGAAATGGGGTGTACACTTGTACACCTCCAAACATCGTGGAAGCGCCTCACATTACATCTCTTAATTTATTGTCAGAGATTTCAACGTAAAAATATGAATGCGAATATATAAATTCAAGGTTAAATATTTTTCTTAGCCTTTGGTGGTTTATTACTTTTTTTGTTGTCGTAGATAAAATATAGTGTGTAACGTGTGCAAAAACGCCAATTTTACACTCGTGTGATTGCGGCATTCGACTTCGTCTCATGCCGCAACTTCTTCACACTCGTGAGAAATTGGCACTTTTCTGCACTTGTAACACAATATACTATTGCCTAATGGATGCTAGTTTGGGAGATATTGGAGCATATGCGTAAAATATAGCAAATACTGTTAGGAACATTAAATTCTTGTTTAATAACAAATTCTTATTTATATGATTAGTATAGTCGGAATACTTGTAAATAATTAGTTTATGGTTTACGAGAATTATTAGGTCACTGAGTGATGTCAGACGATCTAATAAGAAATGTGAAAATAGTATCAAGCTTTATTATTGTTCTTAAAAGTTGTTAAAAATGTTAGCAGAAAAGGCTGACGCAATTGGACTCATTCTAGAGGTAGCACTTATTGAATTCGGATGATTGTGGTAATTGGCATTGTTTTGATGTTATAGTTACTTTTTAAATAAACTTGAAGGTTTACAAAGTGATTCGTTGTCTTTATTTATTAAAATTCTTACATCAGGAGTGGGATCTTCCAACCGTTTTATTAGCAGTTTCGAGTGTAGCCAGTGTTTTAATTTTGTGAAAACTTGGTGTGCAAAGTGAGGGTGCAATGTCATCACGGGAAAGCCGTACGGGGACACCAGAGCTACCTCGTGCTAATCGTTTCGTTCGATAGTCTCGACGAAGGGAGAGAAGCCGAAGAAGATTAACTCCTGACAGCATGAGGAGTAGCTCGCGAGGGATCTCTCCAGGGCGCGCTCAACGAGACCGTTCCCCGTCAACTCCAAGAGATCGCCGGTCCAGATACCATCGGAATACTCGATCTAGACGTCGGACCTACGTCGACTGAGTCAGGCATTGGTGGCAGGATTTGGCAATTTATTTGAAAAATTTCAGGATACTACACAAAATCGTGGTGAGGGATCCCACATTGGTATGTCGGTTTTGAATCATATTATCGCAGAATTTAATTCTATACATTCAGATGTTGATGCGTGGTTAAATGCTGTAGATGAGTATGCCATTATATACGGATGGTCAGATGTAGTGACCAGTCATTTAGTCTTAAGTAAGTTACGTGGTCCAGCCGAAATTTGGTATCGGGGACTGCCTACACGTTTATTTAGGTGGACAGAGTGGAAGGATTTTTTACGTTCTAATTTCAAACAAAAACGCGATCTTTATAAATTGTTACTTAACATGATAAATTGCAAGCCAAAAATTAATCAAAGTTTGTAAGTAAATCTAATAATGGGCACTATTGACGATGTTAATATAAAATTTTCTGTTGAGACAGCCCAGATTACAGATGCTGCGGTACTTGCACAACATTTAAAAACTTTGGGAATATCTGGTAGTCAACAGACAAAACCAGGGCGGTCTAGGACATTTCGGCGCAGCCGGTTCGGCGCGACCGATTCGGCGCAGCCCTTTCGGCGCGGAGACGTTTCGGCGCGAGAACTTTTCGGCTCGATTATACATATTGATGAAGTTATTAGAAAACTTTAACCTGTGCCTCAGAACATAACAGTAAAATTTGGGGTATTTTAGCTTGTAAACAAAAATTTTAATACGACTAAAAATATCGGAAGGTTAATTAATATTAGTTAGAAAAAATGCGAAAATAATAATTGCATTCACACAGTTGTTTACTAGAAAATCTACTATTAAAATATTGGAATATTTCTCTGTAAATCAGTAATCCCTTCCCACAAGGCATAATTGTTTATTTGTTTGGACGCCTCTTATAAGTAGGAGTTGATTTAATTTTTTTCTGGTATCATATCATGCACAAAAATATACAGAATTGTTCAAATTTCCAAAGACGTCTGTTTGTGTGTTCAAATCAATTATCTGTCAGATTACGACCGGGCAATGAAATCCTTAGTAAAATCTTCGTAAATTTTTGTTTTAGTCGTTATGTATTTCTAAACGGATTTGAGTTAATGAAAACAAGATTATAATTTGCAGAAAAACATTGAAACAATTTTAATTGTTGCCTTAACCACTTTTTAACGCCGTATTTTCACATATCATAAACCTAATTACAGTGTTGTTCGAAATCCGTTCATGCATAAATTAAATAATGCTCTTTCGTCCGGACAAAATAATCTATAAAATTTAAAAGTTACAGTTTCTTCCCAAGGGTGTATGTTAGAGCAAGGTCAAATTTATGATTGGGTACTTTGCGCCGAAACGTCCTCGCGCCGAATCGCCTCGCGCCGAAACGTCCTTGCACCGAACCACCTGCGCCGAAACGTCCCATTCCGAAACCAGGGATAGGTAAATCAGATTATCAGTCCACTAGACTGTCTAATTTCAAAGTACAGACTGACCAAAGAGTATGTTTTACCTGTAAACGCAATGGCCATGTACGTCAATATTTTCCCAAGAATATAGAATCGCGTGCACTCGCTCCATCTTATTCAACATATTGCAATTATTTGCGGAAAACTCGTAATTAAAAATTTATTAAAAATATATTGATAGATGGCTGTCCACTCCGTGCTTTTATTGATTTCGGAAGCCAAGCCTCATTAATAAAAAGAAATGTTGTTAAAGACCACAATTTCATTACACACCTGTTAAGCTGTTGTAGAAATATCAACATTGGCGGGCACTATAAAAACTGATGTTGCATACAAGTTAATGTAATTATTGACGGCATCGAAAAAGTATGTGCATTTGTATGTTGTTGACAACCTTATGAGGGACGTAGATGTGTTAGTTGGCCAAAATTTTACAGAAATCGACGATGTACAGTATACCAAATGCGGAGACAAGTTGATATTTTCATGTAATTCTGTTCAAGTTGCTAAGTTAGCTAACGACATAGAAGTTAATGTAGGCGTGGATGATAAAAAAAATTACTAATTCTTTGCTAGAAATGTTGGATGAATATCGAGACTGCGTTTCTCGTAGTAGTTTTGATGTAGGAAAATCTGAAGTGACAAAAATGAAAATAGAACTGACGACAAAAACACCGATAGCTCGCCGGGCGCGAAGGTATTCTCCGGCGGAATGTAAAATTATAAGGGAACTAACTGATGTACTATTAAGTCATAATATTATTCGTGAATCTAAATCACCGTATGCTTCACAGGCTCTTTTAGTGAAGAAAAAAAATGGTGAATATAGACTATGCATAGATTATCGACCAATCAATGAAATAACGGTCAAGGATAAATATCCCATACTTCTCATAGAGGATCAATTGGAGCGGTTGGTAGGGTTCAAGTATTTTATTTGTCTAGATCTAGCATCCTGATATTATCAAGTTAAAATGGCGTCAGACTCGATAGGCGCGACCGCTTTTATAACACAAGACGGACATTTTGAATTCTTGCAGATGCAATTTGGTCTTACTACCTGCCGTTTTTCAACGGATGATCAACACAATTTTCAATAAACTTATTCGAGCCGGTAAAATAATCGTGTATTTAGATGACATTTTAATTCTCGCAAAAACCACTCTACAAGCACTAGATATTCTTCACGAAGTGTTGCAGGTGTTACGGGAACACGGTCTAACCTTAAAACTATCAAAATGCTCCTTTTTGCAAACAAAAATAGAATTTTTAGGTTTTGAAATCTCTAATTCCTGTATCAAACCCACGGACAGTAAAATAACAGCGGTGCAAAATTTCCCCGTGCCACAAAACATTCATCATGTCCGCCAATTTTTAGGTCTGATGGGGTACTTTAGATGGTTCATCTGTAAATATGCAGACAAGTGTCGGTCTTTAACGTCATTATTGCACAAAGATTGCCCTTGGGAATGGAGCAATAAGAAGTCCGATGCGTTTGAATTACTAAAAAATTGCTTAGTTAATAAATCCGTGTTAAGGTTATTTAATCAAAGCTTGCCATGTCTACCATACACTGATGCCAGTCGGTTAGGGCTTGCGAGTGTTTTAATACAAAAAGAAAATGACAAAGAACAACCTGTTGCGTATTACAGTAGGCATACCTCTGCAGCTGAACAGTTATACCATTCTTTCGAGTTAGAGACGTTGGCCATAGTGGCATCCGTTAAACGATTCAGACATTATTTATACGGAGGACAATTTACGATTATAACTGATGGTGCAGCTGTACGAAGTACATTTAAAAAGGCGGAATTAAATTCCCGGGTAGGCCGTTGGGTGATGTGCTTAAGCGAATATGATTACGAAATACGACACCGGTAAAATCAGCAAATGCGTCATGTTTATTCGCTAAGTCGAAATCCTCCAGTAAAACCAAGAGTAGGACACTGTAACTATAGTCGAACGTGATTGGCTACTTGCAGCACAACAACACGATATAGAAATCCAGGAGGTTAAGCAAGTTCTAGAATCTGGCGAGTTTTTGGATAATAAACAAACTTTTAAACATTTTGCCCTTAAGGGAGGCATAGTTTATGAATGTAGTGAGAAAGGTTTACAATGGGTCGTCCCAGAGGCGGCTCGTTTTCAGATCTTGAGGCTATGTCACGATGATATAGGACATTTTGCTCTCGAAAAGATCTATGAATTAGTTGCCTCTAAATATTGGTTCCGTCACATGCGTCGCTTTATAAAGAAATATGTAGCCAACTGTTTAAATTGTCTGTATTTTAAGTCCGTATCGGGAAAAAACCAGGATTCTTAAATCCAATTCCAAAAAACGGACGCCCCTTTCACACTGTCCACGGAGATCATCTCGGTCTTTTGTCAAAACCCAACAGGGAAATACTCAAGTATTTGCTGTTATAGATTCATTCACTAAGTTCATTCTGCTACATCCGGTTCCGAATACAAAATCTCATTATGTGATAAAAGCTTTGAAAGATATGATCAAAATATTTGGGGTCCCTCGTCGAATTATAAGTGATCGCGGTGTAGCCTTCACTTCTAAAACTTTTCAGAAATTCTGTATTGCAACTGGAACTAAACATTGGTTAAATGCTGTGGCCTTACCACGAGGTAATGGTCAAATCGAACGTTATAATCGTACGATCCTTGACTCATTGTCGACGATGGGGGCGAATTTGGATGATGATAAATGGGATGAGAACGTTCCAAATGTTGAACTGGGACTAAATGGAACTGTTAATAAGACAACAGGCGTAAGTCCTAGTAAAGCTTTGATGCGCTTTCGAGTGGTGAGCATGAGGTAGATTTAATTGAAATTCGGCGGCGTGTGCTAGAAAACATTGAAAAACAGCAGAACACTCAGAAAATCTACTTTGATGCGAAGCGTTGTCCTGCTCGTGAGTACAAGGTTGGCGATCTGGTACTCCCTAGAATTTCGTCTCAACCAAGTACTGGGAATAGTCACAAACTCATGCCAAAAATGGCGTGGGCCGTTTCGAGTTACCAAGACGCTGGGAAACGATAGGTACGAAGTTCGTGACATCCCAGATATGGTCCGATCACAAATTAAATACTTTTGAGTTGCCGGAGCGGAGAATATGAAGCCTTGGATAATATTTCTGAATGATGAGTAATAGGTCAGACGTAAGTAGAAACGAAGGGTTGTTAGAGGTAGTTGGAGAAGTGTCTGTGTTGTGTAGATAGGAAACGAAGTGATTCGTTGTCCTAATCTTGTAGAGTGTGACACGGCAATTGTAGTCTGTGTTGTGTAGACAGGAAACGAAATGACTCGTTATGCTGATCTTGTCAACTGTGACATGGTAATTGCGGCAGTATCTGTGTTGTGTAGACAAGAAACGAAGTGATTCGTTGTCTTGGTCTTGTCGACTGTGATACTGCGGGGGTCGTATGAATTTGTGTTTTGTGTGGATCCACGGCTAGTAATTGGGGTACTCCGTTTTATGTAGTACTTATATGTTTATATTGTCATATTGTATCTGTAAATTGTATTGTACTTATCCTGTATAATTGTGTACTACCGCATGGTATCAGGAAACATCCTGATTCTCTGTGTTCCACATTATGCTATATTTAATTCCCAATTGCTAATATGGTGAATTTATTTGACAGATTTGCATACCGTCCGAATGAGTGGGTGCTATAGGGGATGTAGCAGCTTACAATCGTCATCATTTGTACGTCGTGAGGGCACTCCAATTTGTCAGGAAGGGCCGAATGTTAGGAACATTAAATTCTTCTGTTTAACAAATGTGAGACGCAGATCTGTCAATGAGTAAAAACGACGATTGTATAACCAACAAATCAGCAATTTGCTTTTTTTTTTGTCTTATACGATCATACACAAATGCACAAACCTGTAAGATGTCCTTTAGATCTCGTCTACACTAATGGCTTATTCTGCTTAATTTGCAGCACCGGTATTACCTGCTGAAAGAATAACCCTGTAAGTACATGTTTGCCCGTATGCATCAATTCATTCATCAAAACTCTGCCCTTGTCTAACACACATTCTCACAACTTATACATAATCTAATTCATCTAAACAATATACAGAGATAATATCTAGCTTGCTGCAACTAATGCACCTGCAGTAGGCGCTCATCGAACTACTACACAATCGGGTTGGAATCACTCAACAACCCCGGCTGGAATCACTCAACAGCCCCGGCCGGAATCACTCGACGGCCTTGCACCGGACTCACTCAACGGCGCTGATGACGGACTCACTCAACGTCACCGACTGGACCACCCACGTTGGGTAACGAGGACTCGCTCAACTCGCACCATTCAGGATGTGGACCACTCATGGATTGGAATCACTCAACAACCCTCCACACCTGTCTATGGGCTGCCACCGCCGGCAAGATATTCAACTGGTCAGCCTCGATTGAAGAGGAATCACTCAACTCAACAATCATCGTTGTCGTGGAGGGATTACCACTATCCCCACTGAGCCAGGAATCACTCAACTGCAACTTCCACGAACAACTCATTTATGCGACCCCTAACTAAGTTTCTCATATACCTCATACTAAATCATTAGGGTCACCACAAAATCTCAGAAGCTTTCATAAAGATTCATGTTAAACATTGTAAGGCATCTAGACACATCGCACTCTAATTATTACAAGATTTATAAATATAATCAAACACAATCTAAATGCTTCTACAATATTCAACGATTATACGTAGCTCTTTAACAGGGCATAATTCACATGCATTTCTACACAGACATACTCGCAAGCATGATACTTAGTGAGACCAACTCACCCTTTTAATTCCTAATTTAAGTGCACACTACCACCACTAAATTGACACACACTAAACTTTATTCACCTAACTGTACTTTACCAATATGAAGAGAAAACTAAATATTTTACTTCCATAATGAAGCATTTATAATATTTTCGTAGGACCTACTCTGATGATATCATCAACTACTTGGCTATGGATTATTTCATTTTTAAAAGAACTATTCAATAAATCTTAATACTGACCCATATTTCTGTTTATTAACGCATGGAAATTGTTACAGATCATTACTTAACTAACTTATTGGAAATACTAAAAATACAACAACAACAATAATTCCACATTCGGCCATCCTGGATTATGCCTCGTCCTCGAGGTCATCTTCATCAGTATTAGGTTTATCAGGATCGGTCAATATTACATCATCTTCACCACTAGCCTCATCTGTTGCGTCTGACACTCCTCCTGCTATCACCCATGGTTTCATTCTATCAATTGCAACAACGTTTTCATAACTTCCGGCATGCCGACGATTATGACCCTTCATGTCTACCACAACGTACCTATCGTTGGGTAGGACCTCTTTTATCGTCATCGGACCTGCGTACGGTGCTGTTATCTTATGACTTTGACCAGTAGCTGAGGGTTGTTTTAAAATAAGCACCAGGTCTCCAACCTTATATTGGTGCGGTCGTTTTCGGTGCTTATCGTAGTATTCACGCTGACGCTCTTGTTCTATGCGAATGCGATTAGACGCTTCTTCCCGTAGTGCCGTCAAATTATTTAAGTCTTCTCTCACCTTGTTAATCTCGTCAAGTAGATATACATCGGACCCTATAGGTTTGGGTTTATGTCCATACATTAGTTCATACATTGTGGCATTTGTAGACTTGCTAAGCGTAGTGTTGAGCGCAAATTGGAGTTGCTCAAGATTCAGATCCCAGTTTTCTTCGCTGGTCGAAGTAGTCAATAATGCGGACAGCAGAGTATGGTTCAATCGTTCGACTTGACCATTGGCTCGAGGAGTAGCGACAGCATTTTTCACATGTTTAATGTTACATTTTTTACAAAAATCTTCAAAACACTTGGCAGTAAAGGCAGTCCCTCTATCACTAATTATTATTTGCGGTGAACCAAACAAACTAATAATTTCGTGCATAGCACTAACAACAAGCTTGGCTTTCGTAGATTTTACCGATCTAAAAATACAGAACTTTGTAAAAGCGTCGATGATCACAAGTATGTGTATTTTGCCTCTAGGTGTTTGTGGGAATGGACCTAGATGATCTATGTGTAGCATGTAGAATGGAATAGGAACCTTGTCAATTGGATGGAGAAATCCTTCTTGTCTCCCAGCTGGTTTCTTGTTATAAAGGCATGGAATGCAGCATGCTATATATTTAGTAACATACTCCCTCATCCTAGGAAACCAGTAACTTTCACACAAGCGATACAATGTCTTTTCTGCTGCGAAATGTCCCTTTTCATCGTGAGCAGCCCGAACAACTTGGTTCCGCATACCCTTAGGAACGACCCATTGAATACCCCTAGCTGTGATTCTGTACACTCTGTTATCTCTTAAACAATAGTCTTTATAAACTTTACGCTCTTCATCTGTCTCGGGAGGTTTCGAGAGCACTTCGAGGATATATTTAATCTTTGCATCGGTTAATTGGCCTGAGAGGACCCAATCCCCTTGCTCAATGTGCAATATCGTCTCGTCCAATTCTGGTGATTTTTCCACCACAGGATTTCTGCTGAGAGCATCTATATGCTTCATTCTATCTCCGGGCCGGTACTGAACAGTAAAATTATACTCCTGTAAAAGCAGCCACCAACGTGCAATCCTGGGTATTATCTGTTTCTTTGAACTAGTTACTTTTAGGGCATTACAGTCAATGATAACAATAAAATGGATACCAATGAGGTAAACTCTAAATTTTCTTAGAGACTCAACGACGGCAAGTGTCTCTAATTCATAAGAATGATATTTGCTCTCCCCTAACGTAGTTTGTCTACTGTAGAAAAAGACTGGATGGAATTTTCCATTATTGTTGTTCTGCAGTAAAATTCCAGCTACACCATGACTGCTTGCATCCGTGTGGACCTCAGTAGCGCGTTGTGGGTCGAATAATGCTAGTGTTGGTCGACAGCTCAGCGAAGCACGAAGTGCTACGAAAGCTTTATTTTCTTTGTCTGTCCACTGCCACTTCACGTCTTTCTTGAGCAGATTAGTTAATGGCTTAGCAATGATTGCATAATTTTGAACAAAATGTCTAAAATAACCAGTTAATCCCAAAAACTGGCGAACTTGATGGACATTACTCGGCGCTGCCATTTCTACAATAGCTCTGGTCTTCTCTCTTCCGGGTTGAACAGAACCGTTACTGATTTCATAGCCCAGATAGGTCACAGATGCCATTAGGAAACAGCATTTCTTATGATTGAGAGTTAATCCTTCTTTACGGAATAATTTGAGTATGCATTGCAAATTGATAATACCTTCGTCAACTGTCTTACTGTACACCAAAATGTCGTCTAAATATACAGCGGCAATATCTTGAGTAGGAGCCAATATTTTATTCATCAGTCGCTGAAAAATACTAGGTGCGTTGCATAAGCCGAAGGGCATTCGATTAAATTCAAATTGTCCCTGAGATGTAACAAAAGCTGTATACTTTCGTGATTCTTCTTCAACCGGTATTTGATAATAGCCGGACCTCATATCTAACGAAGTATAAAATACACTTCCCTGTAGTCGATCTAGTTGATCATCAATTCGTGGAAGGGGATACCTATCCTTTATCGTCATTCAATTTAGTTTTCTATAATCAATGCACATACGGCTTTCTCCATTTTTTTTTCTAACTAACAGCACTGGAGATGCATACGGAGAATTAGACTCACGAACTACGTTACTAGTAATCAATTCGCCAACCATTTCTTGGACGGTGTTTTTCTCGGCTAACGACATACGGTAGGGGCGGTAAGTGAATGGTCTATCTGCCTCTAGATGTATTTCCATCGAGCCGGTTTTCGAACAACCCAATTCGTTTACATTAGTAGCAAAACAATCGCGATACTTCTGGAGCAAGTCTTCAAGTTGTAAGCGCTGTTCAGAGGTAATATCACCCACATTTATTTCTGCCATAGGTAACGGTGGCAACGATTCAGCGGTGACAGTAAACACTTGTGCAACAGGACGTTCTTCGTAGCAAGGCCAGGCCCTACATAAAGGACGTTTAGCAGAAATGAGAATGTCGTTATCAGAAATATTAATTACTGGAATTCTTGCAGTAGTTTGTTCGTCGAGAAGTAAAACATTACGAGGGATAATATATTCTTGACCCTCTTGTGAACGTATAGAAGCCTCCACATAAACTTCTCCAACATACTTATTATGTGATTTAACGATGACATTAGCCCAATGGTTAGGAGGAACAACAGTTTCATTCGGAAACAGAACAATCTTGCTGGGTCTTTCGTAGACAGCTGGGTCGATATCCTTTAACGGTCGTACTAGTTGCAAGGTGTGGTCGTCCTTAATAGTAATGATACCTGACAACTCGGTGATAGGATGTCCAATCATAAAAGCAACATCTTGAGCGTGATCTGGAACTACTATTACTTCTACTTCCGCGTCCACATCATCTACTTGTATACGAAGAGTTGCAGCCCCAAGAGTCGCAGTAGTATTCCCACCATATCCCCGAATTGTAGTGGTTTTAGTTTGGTCAAACTTTAGTTGTAGGCGCTCCATTTCTCCTTTTTAGCAGTAACACAGGTACTTCCAAAATCAATAAAAGCAGTGGAAGGCTGTCCATTAACTAAAATGGGTTTGTGGTATTTATCATTAGGAGAGGAGCGCGCCACGGCCAGTCAGGTAATTCTATTTCCTGTTGACTCAGAGGTTTTGAAAGTTCGCTCTTTGCCAAAACGATGTCCGTATTCCATGGGTTTATTGTTGCAAGAGTTGGCAAAATGTCCTGGTTGCCCACATCGGTAACATGTCTTAGCTGCCCCACGAGCTGAGTCATGGCGTGGACGATCGTTTCTAAAGTTCCTTTTTGGAAACTTCTTAAAGGGATGTGATTTGAACCTTGGCATTGAACTAGATGTAGTAGCTGTCGTGCCGTCAACGGTTGACAAGTAATGATATAGCGATTCTGGTGTTAAATGGTTACCAGCCCGAGCTGCTGACTTGATATGATTGTCGGCAAGGCCCCCAATTAAACAGGAAACTGCCTCTTCACTTGTGATTCTGCAGACGTTCAAAAGTGCACACTTCTCATAATAATATCCAGAAAAACTCTCATCAGGCATTTTCTTGCGAGCGAGCATTTCTTGTAAAAGATCGCAGTAGTCACGTCTTTTGGGAAATGCTTCCTTAAGCTTTTGCTTCCACTGTTCCCATGAATAACTCACTGTAGTCAAACCCTTGTACCAAATCTCAGCCAAACCCTTCAGTTTCGACACAGTATAATAGATAGTTGCTTCCTCTGTCCAATGAAACACCGATCTCAACTCATCCAATTTGGCACACCAGGTGACAACACTTTGATTTCGGTCTTCAGGATCGAAATTAGGGACTACATCCCCTCTAAAACCAACCACCTTCTGTTGGGGAGCTAAAGTATGCACTAAATCAGATAAAGCTTCTGTTAGTCGTTCAGTAGAACGAGTATCTGCTCTATGTGGAGATCGTCGACGACCACGCAAGCTAAGCACTGATCGCTCTCTAGATTTGCCACTAGAATCAGAACTGGAGCTTGTACTGGATGCAGATCGCCTTCGCTTATTGCGACCACGGTGCGGACTCTTAGTTCGTGGCATGGTTAATCTATCCCACTCCTGAACTGTGAGACGCAGATCTGTCAATGAGTAAAAACGACGATTGTATAACCAACAAATCAGCAATTTGCTTTTTTTTTGTCTTATACGATCATACACAAATGCACAAACCTGTAAGATGTCCTTTAGATCTCGTCTACACTAATGGCTTATTCTGCTTAATTTGCAGCACCGGTATTACCTGCTGAAAGAATAACCCTGTAAGTACATGTTTGCCCGTATGCATCAATTCATTCATCAAAACTCTGCCCTTGTCTAACACACATTCTCACAACTTATACATAATCTAATTCATCTAAACAATATACAGAGATAATATCTAGCTTGCTGCAACTAATGCACCTGCAGTAGGCGCTCATCGAACTACTACACAATCGGGTTGGAATCACTCAACAACCCCGGCTGGAATCACTCAACAGCCCCGGCCGGAATCACTCGACGGCCTTGCACCGGACTCACTCAACGGCGCTGATGACGGACTCACTCAACGTCACCGACTGGACCACCCACGTTGGGTAACGAGGACTCGCTCAACTCGCACCATTCAGGATGTGGACCACTCATGGATTGGAATCACTCAACAACCCTCCACACCTGTCTATGGGCTGCCACCGCCGGCAAGATATTCAACTGGTCAGCCTCGATTGAAGAGGAATCACTCAACTCAACAATCATCGTTGTCGTGGAGGGATTACCACTATCCCCACTGAGCCAGGAATCACTCAACTGCAACTTCCACGAACAACTCATTTATGCGACCCCTAACTAAGTTTCTCATATACCTCATACTAAATCATTAGGGTCACCACAAAATCTCAGAAGCTTTCATAAAGATTCATGTTAAACATTGTAAGGCATCTAGACACATCGCACTCTAATTATTACAAGATTTATAAATATAATCAAACACAATCTAAATGCTTCTACAATATTCAACGATTATACGTAGCTCTTTAACAGGGCATAATTCACATGCATTTCTACACAGACATACTCGCAAGCATGATACTTAGTGAGACCAACTCACCCTTTTAATTCCTAATTTAAGTGCACACTACCACCACTAAATTGACACACACTAAACTTTATTCACCTAACTGTACTTTACCAATATGAAGAGAAAACTAAATATTTTACTTCCATAATGAAGCATTTATAATATTTTCGTAGGACCTACTCTGATGATATCATCAACTACTTGGCTATGGATTATTTCATTTTTAAAAGAACTATTCAATAAATCTTAATACTGACCCATATTTCTGTTTATTAACGCATGGAAATTGTTACAGATCATTACTTAACTAACTTATTGGAAATACTAAAAATACAACAACAACAATAATTCCACACAAATTCTTATTTATATGATTAGTATAGTCGGAATACTTGTAAATAATTAGTTTATGGTTTACGAGAATTATTAGGTCACTGAGTGATGTCACACGATCTAATAAGAAATGTGAAAATAGTATCAAGTTTTATTATTGTTCTTAAAAGTTGTTAAAAATGTTAGCAGAGAAGGCTGACGCAATTGGACTCATTCTAGAGGTAGCACTTATTGAATTCGGATGATTGTGGTAATTGGCATTGTTTTGATGTTATAGTTACTTTTTAAATAAACTTGAGGGTTTACAAAGTGATTCGTTGTCTTTATTTATTAAAATTTTTACAATACTTTTACTATAGTAGAGGTATATCTTATTCTTATTAATTAAAAGTCATACCTTGCATTCTTTATTAATGGAAGTAATAGTGTAAGGTGGTTTGCATACGAAGTGGCGCAGTGTGGTTTTCGGTGATCGGTGATAACTTTCGGGCTCCAGTTATTTTAACGTGGTATGCTCCACGGATTTGGGTAACTGATAGTGGAGAAAAGGTAATCCAGGGAACTGCTGGGGTTGCTGAAGTCAACCCAGTCTGGATCACTTCACCTGTCCCTAAAGCTCTCACAAAATAAGAGGGGGTTAATGCTAACAAGTAAAACACACAATTATTAAACCAAATAATATTTATTACTACGAAGGCTCCAATGCTCTAGCAAGCTTCATTCTCTAACCTACAAGTCTACGGTTACCGACAATAGCTACACCAAGCGGGGTGCAATACGGCGTGCGATAAGCAAGAATGCGAATATGGAGACGGGATACGTGGTCGTGAAACGGGGTGTCGGACAATGCCGGACAGACTGGAATAAGGATCAGCGAGGTCTAGGAACGGGGTGATGGATGCAAGGAAGAGACCCCCAGGCTACGCACAGAGAGATCTCGGAAAAAGGGTAAGGAGAACGGAAGACACCCCCAGGCTACGCACAGCGAGATCTCGGAACGAAGTGGTGGATGCAAGGAAGAGACCCCCCAGGCTACGCACAGCGAAGTGTCGGAAAAGGGTAAGGAGAAAGGAAAAGACCACCACGCTACGCACAGCGAGATCTCGGAACGGGGTGAGGAGTAACGGAAGAGAGCGTGCGGAAAGAGGATCGGAATGTCGGTAAGAGGATTTATTCTTATATTCCCTGGAACGGTCTGCTGGGCTGGCTAGGCTGGCTGGACTGTTTGGTACGGCTGGTGATGAGTCCTGGACGCGGACTGAATAAATCGGTGCCCCGCACCTTCTTATATAGGTTCTTTCGGAGCGTGGGGGAAATAGTAGGAGTGAAACGGAGCGGCGCACGACAAATATCGGTTAGGGAAGGGACGCGTGCTCTCGCTTGAGTCGGTCGCTTATCCGAGTGGTTGTAGATTGCATAGCTGATAAGAATTTTCACTTTATTACCAAAACAACTAACTAAAGTTCTGTAACTTCGATACAATAGCATTTGCTACAGTTTATGCATAGTGACTTATAATTAGTTTATGGTTTATGGTTTATAGTTGACTTTGAAAGCTGCTCGTAAAGCATAAGCACTACAACTGACAAGCTGTAACTCAGAAACTGTCCAGTATTAAACATTTTATTCAGGAGGCTGTCAACTATTGAACGTGTATTTTTCCATTTTCCAAGTTCCGTACTGGGTAGTTAGCCGTTTGAGCATGTCAAATTATTCTCATTGTGGGTTGGTAGTCTCTATTATTTGAACATTCGTAAATAAACGAAACAACCCCCATATTCCGATTCCTTCCTGTATTCTAACTCATATGCACAGTTTAAAATAAATACTCCCTAATAGTATATTGTGTTACAAGTGCAGAAAAGTTCCATTTTCTTCAAGAAATTGGCGTTTTTGCACGCGTTATATACTATACTTTTCTACGGCAACAAAAAAAGTAATAAAGCACCAACAGCTAAGAAAAATATTTAACCTAGAATTTATACTCGCATTCATATTTTTTACGTGAAATATTTGGCAATAAATTAAGAGATGTAATGCGAGCCGCTTCCACGATGTTTGGAGGTGTGCAAGTGTACACCCCATTTTCCCATCATCGGATGCACTCTTGGTACATCTAGAATTTCGAAAACGACAATAGTAAATATTAAATTTTTAAAGACAATAGTAAAAATACGTTTTTAATCTGTATAATTTCAGTCAATCTACTTTTTTTACTACTACTATTTAGTACTTACAGCTAAATAATCATACTCGTTTTCAAAACGTAGTTTTATATCAACAATCACAATTCAAGGCTATTAACCCCTTTGCGGCGAAATGTCAACATATTCTCGCATTATGTAGTAAATTATTTCATTGTTTTTATTGTAATTTAATAATTATTAATAATTATATAACGATGTAGAAAATTAATCAATTTTACGTTAATTGAATAATAATTTTTGTAAAAAAGGTAAATTCAAATTAAATTTAAACAAAACACATATATTTTCAAATATATATTTCGCCCACCAGGTGGACATCATTTTAGTAAAACTAGTATTTTAGTTTCACTGATGATGTCCACCTGGTGAACGAAATATATATTTAAAAATAAAAATTAGTTGTGGGAAGTGTTTTGTTTAAATTTAATTTGAATTTACCTTTTTAACCTAACACCCACAGTGCTCTACTAGATAATTAATAATTTTTGTAACTTTATATAATGAAAAATAATCAAGTTTTGTCAAGACGTCTAGGTAGCTAAATGATATAAGCTCTGGTTTAGCAAACAGGCGATCCCAAGTTCGATTCTCCGGCGGACTGATGATAATTTTTCTAAAAGGATTTGCATTCAAAATATAATTTTTCTACAGCTATCAAAAAATGATGACATTTTTTCATTAATATCTGTATGAAAAATGCTACCACATTGGTTTTGTTTACTTGGCAACGTGCACGAAATGCTTTTCACTTTAAGGTGAAAAATATTTCGCGCATTTATGCGAATTATGCATATTTAAGAAATGTCGTTTCCGTAGCAACAAAGATACAGTCCACTTTGAACTAAAATAAAAATTTCCTTGTTATTTTTTAGGATTTTCTTTTTCTACTTTTTCGGTTGTTTCAATAACGCTGTGTGCAAAAAATGTTGTGTGCAATTCGTGATCGAAATGACTTTGGTGTTTCAAATGATATTTTGACTCGGCTACGCCTCATCAAAAGACTTCTTGACCACCAAAGTAGCATTTCGCGCACTAAATACACAAATAACTATTAATGTAAACATTAATTAAATAAAATAAATTAACCTTCATCTAAACTTTATAACATTTTATATTTCAAATAATTAATAATATTATAATATTGCAAGTGCTGACATCTCTGGCGTATTAATAGAACTACTGATCGTGAGAAATCATTTTTCACGGTCTTACCGTTCAGTTTGGGGATTGTGTTGAATTGGTCGTTCTCACGGTTACTAGATTATGCGGAATGTGTAACTTTCTATGGTGGTCGTAGATAAAGATATTAATTATATTGCATTGAACTTTATTTGAGATATTTAACAAATACAAAATCAAGTAAATAGTTAAAAATAATCCTTTAATCAGCACATCACCGTATTTATGACTCCGCTCGCTTTTCAACATCAACTTATTAACACAGGTAACACTCAACAGCATTCCCGTCTTATACATTAACTCAATAAAATATACAAAAACAAATTACAAAGAATTAAACTATGTATTTGTAAATTATTGACTAATGGGTACGATAGTAAAAGAAAAGATAGGGAGCTATAAATTAAAAAACGAAGAAATTAGAAAGAAATATCAGGAAAGAAAAATTATAAAATACTTAAGTACAAAACAGACCGAACGTTAGAAAAATATAAAAAAAAGAGAAAAGAGCCAAAAGTGCAATCACAGAAGCAAAAGGAAACTCAAGGGAAAATTCGGAATTAAGAATAAAAAGGAATATAATATTGTAACGAGTGCACCGCATCGTCTGTTCCGGCCGTCACTGGGTTGTGGAACATACCGGAGCCGCAGCGCAATGCACTCAACCTTCTAGTGTATTCGATGTATACCGGTATGTTCGAGCGACTTCTAGAAGAATTACATGGGGGTATATAATCGACGGCGGATAAAAGAGAGGCAGTCAACAGCGAGTCGTTAATTGTGTTTCACAAAATAAATAGTAACTGTATAGATAAATGTTATATTAGAAATTCATAATCTGTAAATAATAGTTTTAATGGTTTATAATCATAGCGTTAATTTATAGTGTATTCATTAGTGTATAGAAATAAATATTTGTTTGTGAATAGACGATTTAAACAGCACTTGTGTTATTATTTGAAAAAGAACGTTACAGTGTTGTCAGGTGTGGTGTTTTAAAATAAATAAAATCGCGTAATAATTAAATAAAGTGCTGTGAGAATAAATTTTTAGTGTTAAAATTAATTTCAACAAACAATTAAAATGGTGATGAAACTATTGAAAGATCTCTTAGTAATAGATTTAAAACGGGAATTGGACGAGAGGGACTTGGATAGTAATGGAAAGAAAGAAGTTTTGATAAATCGGCTAAGAGAATGGCTTTTAGAACAGAAGGAAGATCCTGAAAATTACCGCTTCGAAATACCTGGACCCGCAATTGATACTAGTTTGTTGTTAAGTAAAATGGAAGAAAATTCTAGAATGTTAAAAGAGGAATTACTGGAAAGTTCTAGGAAGGCCGAAGAGAATTCTAGAAAACTAATGGAAAACACTAAAGCATTGGAAGAAAAAGTTTTGGAAAATTCTAGAAAGTCCGAAGAAAATGTTAGAATGCTAAAGGAAGAAATACTGGAGAATTCCAGGAGATCTGAAGAAAATTCCAGAAGGCTTAAAGAAGAATTGCAGGACAATGTCAAAGCGTTAGAAGATAAAGTTTTCGAAGAATTTTTTGAGAATGCCAGTGCGTTAGGACTGTTGGAAGGTAGATTGGCGGAACAAGATAGGGTAATAAAGATGGTAGAAGAGAAAATAGCCCAAATGCAATTACCATCAACAGCTAAGAAAGACGACATAATCGATATGTTGGAAGATAGAATGAGGCAACTACGGTTTCCCTCAACTTCTGAGTTTAATGAAGTAAAGAAGCAAATTAAAGAAGAAAAGGGTCCTGCCGTAGGGATAAAAGTAAAACCACCCACGTTCGATGGAAAGATACCTTGGTCCACCTACTACAAACAATTTGAGGCGGCCGCTGGGGCCAACGGATGGACAGGCAAGGAAAAGGCCGTTTCTTTAACTGTGGCTTTGCGTGGAGACGCGTTGAACGTCCTGCAAACAATCCCAGCAGGACAGGAAAATGATTATCAATTGTTAGTGTCTAGATTGGAGATGAGATATGGAGACGCGCATCTTCAACAAGTGTATCACGCGCAAGTGAAGAATCGTATCCAGAAGAATGGAGAAAGCCTGCAGGAGTTTGAAACCGATGTTGCGCGGCTTGTCCGATTGGCGTACCCTACGGCACCCGATTCATTTCTGGGACAGCTCGCTGTGCAGACCTTCATTGATGGGTTAAGAGACGGGGAAACACAACAATCATTGAGGCTGGCACGACCAAGAACAACTGATGATGCGCTTGCTCACGCCTTAGAATTTGAAGCTGCAAAACAAGCGTCCCGAGGTCACGGGCGTGTTCGGACCGTTGTGGAAGAAGATGAAGGTTCTAAACGTCGTCTAGAAGAATTATTAATGAGAGTTCTTCAGAAGGAAGAGAGCCGTAAGAAGAATCATCAAGAAGTTCGAGGGCCCCGTTGCTCGAACTGCGGCGAACAAGGACATGTAGAACGGCGTTGTCCCAAAATAACCAAAGTACAACCGTCGGAAAAGTTAAAAGGGGTTGGCAAGAGAGGGCGAACGTTGACTGTTAGTAAAGATGCCCCAGAGATCATCGTCCATGCCGTAACATCAGGGAATAGTACCAGCAGTTTGTTCATAGATGGGAAAATCGCGAATCGAATTGTTCCACTGCTCGTTGATACGGGGGCGACAAAATCCATCATACGCCCTAACGTTCTACGAACAAGTATGAAGCTGTTACAGACAACTACTCAACTCCGTACAGCAACAGGTGAAGTGATACCAACACGCGGAGTGGTGAAGATGAAGATTGGCATTGGAAGTGAAGAACGTGATCATGAGGTGCTGGTGGCCGATATCACTGATGACTTCATCTTGGGAATGGACCTCCTGAGAAAATTTGGTTTTACGTTGGATTTGAAAGAGGGTGTTTTGAAGGTCGGTAACGAAGAACTTCCGTTGCACCCACGAGAAGATCCGGTTGTAAGGGTTTTGCTGACTGAAGATGTGATATTGCCGGGTCAAAGCGAGATGGTTGTCGAGGCGGGTTTGGATGGAGATCTTCGGGTAGGATGTGTGCGAATGATGGAGCCTGTTTGTGATAAGAAGATCCATAGTGGCATACTGGTGGGAAAAGCGCTGATCAAGGTTGGAAACAGAGTACCGGTGAGAATTATGAATGTTAATGTGGATCCGGTGACATTGAAGAAGAGTACCCTTGTGGGACAGTGTGTGCCAGTATTTCGAGTAGCCAGGTGTATGGCTGATGTTCCAAAACCAGTGCCCAAAGACCATGGTGGAAAATTAGTGGGTATGGTTACTAGTTCGTGCGAAGACCTTAACAGAACGGAAGTGAAAGAGGTACAGGGTTTGGTTCACCGATACCAAGATATCTTCGCTCTTGACGATAGCCAGAAGGGACGAACAAATATAGTAAAACATAAAATCAATACAGGCAACTCTATGCCTGTCCGTCAGCAGCCGAGGCGTCTACCTCTAGCAAGGCGAGCAGAAGCCGAAAAGATTATTACTGATATGGAAGAACAAGGGGTCATCGAGCCATCTAGCAGTCCATGGGCATCACCGGTGGTCCTGGTCAGTAAAAAGGACGGGTCAACGAGATTTTGTGTGGACTATCGGCAGCTTAATGACGTGACCAAGAAAGACAGCTATCCCTTACCACGCATCGACGACACGTTAGATACCCTGTCTGGTTCACGATGGTTTTCGACTTTGGACTTGAAGAGCGGTTATTGGCAAGTTGAAATGGAACCTGAAGACCGGGAGAAGACCGCGTTCACTATTGGTTCCGGACTATGGCAGTTTACAGTTATGCCTTTCGGTCTATGTAACGCTCCGGCCACCTTTGAGCGTCTAATGGAGACCATCCTGAGAGGGTTGTCGTGGAAGACCTGCCTGGTATACCTAGATGATGTGATTGTAGTCGGAAAATCATTCAACGAACATTTGAAAAATCTAGAGGAAGTGTTCCGAAGACTACGTGGAGCCAATCTGAAACTGAGTCCGAAAAAGTGCCACATATTCAGAAAGGAAGTGAAATATCTCGGGCACGTCGTATCACAAAATGGAGTGGCAGCCGACCCCGATAAGATTCGTGCAGTTCAAGAGTGGCCAACACCGAAAGATAAACACTAAGTTCGTAGTTTTCTTGGGTTATGTACCTACTACAGGCGTTTCGTTCCTGGGTTTGCCAATATAGCGAAACCTCTGACAAGGTTAACTGAAGATGGGCGCGAGTATGTTTGGAGCGGAGAGTGTGAAACAGCTTTCCAACAGCTGAAGCGTGCCCTGACAACAGCACCAATATTGAGCTATCCACGGACAGAAGGGAAATTCATACTTGACACAGATGCAAGTAATTTGGCCATTGGGGGGGTACTTTCTCAGATACAGGATGGACAAGAAAAGGTCATCGGCTATTTTAGTAAGGTTTTGTCGAAAGTCGAAAGGAATTATTGTGTGACCAGAAAAGAACTATTGGCCGTCGTGAAGTCCGTTGAGCACTTCTACAAATACTTGTACGGACGGAAGTTTTTATTGAGGACGGACCATGCAGCGTTGAAATGGCTTCTACAATTCCGTAATCCTGAAGGCCAGGTCGCAAGGTGGATCGAACGATTACAAGGATACGACTTTGACACCGAACATCGAGCGGGCACTAGTCATCGAAATGCCGATGCTCTTTCAAGAAGACCCTGTCCAACGGATTGCCGTCATTGCTCTCGTTTGGAAGAGAGGGTTTGCCAAGTATTAAGGACTACCATCGTCAACGACAATTGGTTGCCGGAAGAATTGCAACGACAACAGGAGGCTGATCCCGAACTAAAAATGGTACTGGAATGGAAGCGCGTGGGAGAAAGACCTGCCTGGGAGGCCGTCAGCCCTTTCAACAGAACGCTCAAAGCATATTGGGCCCAATGGGAGTCCTTGAAGGTGGAAGACTATCTCCTGAAGCGAGTACTGGAGAGTGAAGATGGCACCACCATTAGGTCTCAGTTCGTGGTTCCAAGAAGCCGAGTGGCTACAGTATTGCGACATCTCCATGACGGTGCCTCAGGAGGACACTTCGGTGTGAAGAAGAATTTGGAGAAAGTTAGGGAGCGTTTTTATTGGGTCAACTGTAAAGAAGACGTGAAGGAGTGGTGCCGGAAATGTGAACTATGTGCCACTGGTAACGGACCCTTGGGGAAACGAAGAGCACCTATGAGGCAGTACAATGTGGGTAGTCCTCTGGAAAGAATAGCCATAGATATTGCCGGACCATTTCCCGAAACCGACGATGGGAATAAATACATATTAGTGGCAATGGACTATTTTACCAAATGGCCAGAAGCATATGCCCTACCAAACCAGGAAGCTGCGACTGTTGCTGACGTACTAGTCAAAGAGTTTTTCAGTCGCTTCAGAGTGCCCATGGAGCTGCATTCGGATCAAGGCCGCAATTTCGAGTCTGTACTCTTTGGAGAAGTCTGTCGATTGTTGGGCATTCGCAAGACTCGGACCACACCGTTACATCCGCAGTCCGATGGAATGGTAGAACGCATGAATCGGACAATGGGCAAATATTTGGCCAAGGTCGTCTCCGATCATCAACGAGACTGGGACCAATACCTGCATCTGTTCCTGATGGCTTATCGTGCATCGGTCCACGAAACAACCGGTCAGTCACCAGCGTCTGTGATGTTTGGACGCGAGTTACGGTTACCGTGTGATCTGGAATTTGGGTCTCCACCTATAGAGCAGGAGGTAGCCGGGAATGATTATGTCATCAACTTAAAGAATAAGTTGGAGGATATTCACGACCGAACCCGAAATAATAGTCGAATCGCGAGTGACCGGATGAAGGCTACGTACGATGTGAGAGCCCAAGAAGGAGGGTTTCAACCTAGAGAGCTTGTCTGGTTATACAACTCGCAAAGGCGTCGTGGCTATTCTCCAAAGTTACAGCGAAATTGGGAGGGTCCATACCAGGTGAAGAAACGAATAAATGACTTGATTTATCGCATCCAGAAATTGCCAAGGGGGAAACCAAAGGTGGTACACTCCAATCGTCTGGCGCACTATGAGGGAAATAATGACGCAGTCCCGGATCGGAAAGATGAGGCTGAGGTGGCTATCAATACCGTAAGTCCTGAAGATGATCAGCCAACCTTTAGAGAATTTATGGCTGCGTTCTCTGGAACTAGAAAACGCGATTCGGAGTCACGACTGAGATGCAACAAGATCTCTTCCGGGTCCCTGGTAATTATTCCATTGCCCACTGTGTCTCCGCGGATCTCCGTATGTCCAGGGGGATCGCAGTAGTGTTTAGAAATAAATTTGGACGGCTGAATGAACTTCGAGAACAAAATCCCTCTGTTGGTAAATCCTTACGCTTGCCTGATCATGACCGATCCATTTACTACTTGGTAACCAAGCAGTTTTACTACCAGAAACCGAGTTACGCCGACTTGTGGAGGGCACTATGGAATTTGAGGATCGAGTTGCTTACCAGGGGAATTAACAAATTGGCAGTTCCCAAACTCGGCTGTGGGCGGGACCAGCTGGATTGGAGAATCGTTAGAAACATGCTGGAAGTTGTCTTTAGAGGTACGGACGTCAAGATCTTCGTCTGCAGTTTTGACCCACAGCCCGCATTAAGGCCAACGAAGAGTGTAGACTGTTATTTCTACCGTAATGGAACGTGTGTAGTCGAGGTGAAGACTGTCGATATCGTCATGACCCATTCTACAGGAACCAGAGCATAAAACCTGTTCTGGGTCAGAACAGACTTGAAGAGGGGGGCAGTGTAACGAGTGCAACGCATCGTCTGTTCCGGCCGTCACTGGGTTGTGGAACATACCGGAGCCGCAGCGCAATGCACTCAACCTTCTAGTGTATTCGATGTATACCGGTATGTTCGAGCGACTTCTAGAAGAATTACATGGGGGTATATAATCGACGGCGGATAAAAGAGAGGCAGTCAACAGCGAGTCGTTAATTGTGTTTCACAAAATAAATAGTAACTGTATAGATAAATGTTATATTAGAAATTCATAATCTGTAAATAATAGTTTTAATGGTTTATAATCATAGCGTTAATTTATAGTGTATTCATTAGTGTATAGAAATAAATATTTGTTTGTGAATAGACGATTTAAACAGCACTTGTGTTATTATTTGAAAAAGAACGTTACAATATAGTGAGTATAAAGGATAAAGAAGGAAAGATAATTACTGCTGAGACTAAAATAATAGACAGAAGGAGACACCACTTCAAAGAATTAACAGAAGATACGACAAGAATTATAGAAGAAGAAAAAGAAAATAATATCGAAGAAAGGGTTTATTCTAAATGGTGGTAGAACTAATTCAAATCTCATTTTCCACCCCGACACGACGGTACCTTTTCCTAGCAGGCGTCACATACATATAATCGAAACATAATTTTTAACTTCATCAATCATGTTCATATGGACCTGTTATAAGAGGAACCAAAATGAGAAATTGAGTTCTGAAGTTTTAAGCTTTTAAGTGGAGCTTTTGCTTTCAAACATTTCTTATACAAATAAACTTTTGAGGGCCTTTTGAAACACGGTATTATGACTCTTTTTCATTACATACACAGTCCGTCAAGGATCTGGGTATTGGTTGAAACCATGTTGGTGCGAAATTAAAAGTTAAGAATAGAAAACTAATTTCTCAGTTTTTTCCGTTCTCATCTGGTTTGCGAGTAATGTTTTTTACTGTTCTTTTGAGGAGATGGCTTACTGGAAGGCTTTCTGAATTTCGTAGTGCTAGCGTTGAGTCCCTCAACTCACTCACTTAACGGTGCTAGCTAGACAAAAAAGTATATCTATGGGTTTTTGGGTACGAGAAATTCATTTTTGATATTTGTATTATCTACGATAAACGCTAAAGTAGTGGCGTAGCTACGCGGGGCAGATGAGGCAGAGGAGGACCCACAATGTACCCGCTACAGATGTACAATGAGCTTCAAAACGATTTAGCAAGACTGGTACCAACCAAGTAGAACCGTTTCGTGGACGTTGACCAACAGTAAACACTCTCAGGTTACATAAAAAGTTGTACTTCAGATACAGATACAGATAAATTTCAGATAGATCCGTCGTCATCCGCGCGCAAGCTAGCAGAAGTCACTGGAGTATCAGCTGCCACGGTTCAGAGGACAAAAACCAAGCTCGGTATAAAAACAAGTTGGAAGGAAAAAAGCCTCTAATATATTTTGGTAACTAGCATTAACGTATTAAAAAGTGTACTAGTTAGCTCTATAAAATGAGCTTGCCATGTGGAGGCAGTTTCTTCTTTTGAATGATGAAACCTACGTGATTGCTGGTACATCTCAGATATCGGGTGTGGAATTCTACTGCTCTGTTCCACATCACTAAATTTGCTTGCAAGTATTTAGTTTGGTTGGCCATTGCAGAAGACATTGATGATTCAGAGCCTTTCTTACCTCAGCCACTATTAATGGACAAATCTACCTGGAAGAGTGCCTTAGCAAGCGGGTTTTGCCATTTCTAGAGAGAAAGCAAAGCAACAAGCTTGTTTTATTTTGGTTTGATCTTGCACCTGCGCATTATTCGAAGAAAGTGGTAGATTTCTTTAAATCTAAAAATTACAATTTGTAAGCAATATATGAAATCTGCTTCAGTATCGACCTGTTGAAAGTTATTGGGCTTTCTGTAAAGCAAAGTATAAGCTTCTTAATGAACTAGTGAAAGGTTTCCCAGGTTTCAAGGCAAAGGCGGAGTCAACTTAGCGAATAATCTCAAAGCAAGTGGTAAAGGAATCGCGAAATAATCTGTTTAAGAACTTTCATTTTCAGTATATTTGAAATATTTATAAAAAGCCCTTTTGCTCCTTTTTTAATAAGGTTTTTGTTATCGGTCTAGTTCTGAAACACCTTTATATTGAGTAAATATCTATTTTCTAGAGAAAATTTTGTTGATTTTGTTCTGTGTTTCCTCTCAACAAACTCTTGTAATTGTACCCCATGGAAGGGAAGTTCGGAACAATTTTGAAAAATATTCATAGGGCTTTGAGTTTTAAGGGGGCGAATTCTTTTTTTATGCTGTCATAAGTAGTTTGTAATGCATCTTAAAAGAAAATTTGGTTCAAATCGGATAAAAATAAAAAAAGATATAAGAGTGTTACACTCTTAAGTCACAGTAGACACTCGGCTACATATACGAGTAGGTTTTTAAATGGATATAAAAACGGTTACTGTAACTATTAATAAGTCACCTTAAAAAAATTAATTGAGTTCACAGAATTCATTTGGTTACGCTACTCAAGTGCAAATGCATTTGAAAGAATTATTTTTACTAAAGAAAGGCTCTCAAATTAAGGCGATGAACAGACAGACCAATCCGTTACTTTTAGATAACAATATAAGAATGAATATTATTTTAGTTTTATAAATTAGTGGGTGTAAATAATACGTTTGTACCCAAATATATAATTTTTGTGGGTGCATTCCATTGTCTACACCCACGGTTTCAGTGTTCCTGATAGGCGCTCATGATGGCATGGAATGATGTAAGGTTTACTAAACATTTTTACTGAATGGTTTGTACTGTTTGAATCAATAAAGACTAAAATTGCGATATCTTAATATCGGTTCCATTGACTGGTATGTGTTGTGGTAACCGATTTGAGGCTCTGGCGAATGTAGATTCAATCACCAACGCAGAAAGTTGGTGGAAAATTCGTTAAAGATTGCAAGGTTGTTTTATATTTGTTTTTTTTGTTTTTGTTCGAAGAATAGGGATGGCGGAATATCTCTCGTATCTCATCTTACAGATTGCTTAGATCATATAGCCGACTCTACTAGGATTTAACTGAATCTGAGAAACTCCAGCTCCAGTAGGGATTCCAACGTACCAAACATCGCATTGACACCGGACGTATAGATTTACTTCCTAATCTTACATTTTTGGCAGTCGAGAAATTATACAGGGTGATCCACAATGATTGAGGACGGTTTGAAGTTACCGTCACCTTGGCAACACGAATTCTTTTCAGACATTTTTATCCTTCTTTTATTTTACAGTGGCGTCTGTAAAATAATATAGCTTATAAACTTCATTAATTTTAAACAACAATCTTACCCGACAATAAAATCATGGAACAAACTGTAGTTCTGAAAAAACTGTTTTGTAAAATACGAAAACAAGGGAAATAAAGAAAAACATTTAATGAAAACGCGAAATACACTAAAACCTATGGCGCGAAATTCAAACCGTCCTCACTCAATTTGGATCACTGGTGTAGCCTAGGAAGAAAGTGTAACGCATGCGGGAGAGAAACCTCGCTTTCTTGCCTTGTACACTGTAGTGCAATTAACCAGCTTTTGGTTTCATAAGTAATGATTTACGCTGATTTCTGTTTAATAAAGTTTCTTAAGATGAACTGAAATACCACTAGAAACTTTTAATTTCTTAATGTTAACATATTCCAGTAAAAATTCCTTATTTAAATATTAATATACAATTAGGTAAACTGCATATGCATATTCATATAACAATTTATGTTTAATAAATTTGTTATTAATGAAATAGCTAATATAAATAAATTAGAATGTTTCGGACACAATAGATAATAAATAGTTTTATGTCCATCAACCATATGTTGGTTTTGTCAGAACATACGATTCACCAATCATAATAGTCGAAATTATTAGTCATTACGTCACTGGTAAAGAATATTTGCAATAGCATTTTATTTTAAGACATATATGGCTTGTTACTATAATTATGAGGAAACCTTTTGAGGAGGAAAACATCAACACTTTTGTATAAGATATTAAGACCAGAAAAATTACAATGATTAATAGTTAAAATTTATCAGTCTTCCATAGTCGTGTTAGCATTATGGTACATCTAGGGTAACAACTAATTATATTGTTAATTAGCTATGCAGTATTACTTAATCATGAAGAAGAGTGACTTTGTATTTCAGAATATCTCGTAAACTTATATGTACATTAGGGTGGTCTAAGAATAAATGTCTTGCTCTTACCCCCTGGCCTAGGATTTTTCTACATTAGAAAAAATACCCATGTTTTTTATTTTGAAACGGAACGATATTTAGGGGTGCCTCAAAGCCCATACAGTTTACCATGTATTTTATACATGTACGAAGAAAAGAAAAAAAAACACTTTTTTGGAAGATGTGTTATACGAGCCCCGTCCCAGTGAAGTTCACTCAACTTCACTGGGACGGTGCTCGTAGAATCCTAGAAAATCAATATTTTTCAAGCGGACTACTTTGTTTCTTTTCAGAAATATTCAGAGAATGGCATCCAATAATTTATTTATCAAAATCTTTTATACAGGGTGTTTTGAAAAATGTGCCCGTCCCGTTAAAGGGCAATAGGAAAACACGTGTACAGTAACATCTTACTAACAATTTACTGAAATGTCCCTTTGAAATGACAACCCGCCTTATAAAAATAGTAGGCACGCCACTGCAAAGTAGTAGATAAAATTGTATGAAAATTATGCCTATTAAATAATACATACTTTTAAAAGTTATCAAAAAATAATGATAATAAACCCAAGCCGGATAAATGAATTCTTCGAAATTGTAAGCAAAACAAAACATTAGGACGTGCTTTTAAAACGTTTTAGCTAAATAATAAACAAGCCATTTTGACCATCTGTAAATAACTGTTAATGACTCAGATCTTTGAAGCTTGTAATTTGCAGTATGCAGTTTGTTGTCAACTTTCTTTGTGTTAAGGTGGTCGTGAACTTGAGTTTCGATTACGTATTAATACACGTTTTAGAATTAATAACCTGAGTGAGGTGGTGTTAAGTAGTTTAATTAATCGTAGTTAGTTACTGTTTAAATTAGGGCAGAACCAAACACGCCTGCTCAATGAACGAAACTTTTCAAATCAACCATTTTCAGAAAGTACACTCCATACACCGCGAGTGCAATTTTGTCAATGGCTATTGGAACGCAAACAGGAAAATCCGGAATTTTTATTTTATTTTTTATTTTTATTTTATGAGTTTTGGGGTCTCTATATAGTCAGCTTTCACCCCCTTAAAGCATTGCATATTTATCTGGAACACCCTGTATTATAAAATAGTAATAAATATTTTTTAACGATTTTTTCGTGTTTCTTCCATTTAGGGAGTTTTTCTTTGCAGCCCTGTAAACAATAGTTAATATAAAAAGTTTAATAATAAATAAATTATTTTATGGCATTTTCTGAACATTTCTGAAGCGAAACAGAGTAGTCCAGTTAAAAAATATTGAATTTCCAGTACTCTATACCAAATCTACGAGAAAATGCTTTTTTTGTATAAAATACACGGGCAACTTACCGGCTTTGAGGCACCCCTAAATATCGTCCGATTTCAAAATAAAGATTTTCGTCTTTTTTTTCTTCCATACATTTTTGGGACACTCTAATGTACTATTTCGGACGGAAAATTTCCCACGATTTTTATCAAGGAGGCTGATCTTTAGGTGAGTAAGAAAGACTTTTCATGACATGATTGCAATAATAATGGATTGTAAGAACTCACCACAAACATCACCGTTTAATTATAAAACGATTTTTATGCCAAGAAAAAGGTAACAACGATACCAAAATACGTATTGACAATTAGACAAATACAATGTGTGGTTAGGAGACACCGTTAAATATAATGTTAAGATTGCAATGTATTAAACTATCGCAATAAATAAAATAATATTAGTTGACTTTATTATTAATATAAAAAAAGTTTATTTTGAAAAACGAATTTATATCAAGATACATCATTAGAGGCATGCATTTTAGATAAGCATAAAACCACTATGTCAAGGAAACGAAGCAATTTAATCTGCAATATTACAATGTAACACAAATAGGCGCTTGAAAATGGTGGGTTTGGACTAACCATGCCGAAAGAAATACAAAGTGAAAAGGGGTCTATTTAAAATAAACAACGTGAATTAAAGAAATTGTCAGTGGCGTGGCAAGTTTTATATAACAGCTTTCGTATTTGTAAACTATATGTTCTATACCTTGTAGCGACGGCGCTTATGAAAGATGAGCTAATCAAGGTATTTCTCAGGTAAGGTTACCTAAAATGCACGTCTCTATACATCATTTTGATTTAAAAACTACGTGCACAAAATAAAATTAATAAATAAAATAGATTAAAATATAGAAAAATAAAATAAATGGTAGTATAACAATCTGGATTTCAAAAATTGTCACCAAATCAAACACTATTCGTATGGAAATAAACGTAAATATTAAAAATAAATTATTAAATCGTAGATATTCTGTATTTTTTAATTGCAGTAGCTAGAAAAATCACTCATCCAACATATAACCTTCAAATTTGTTATTCCCACTTCTACCAATTTGAAGAATGAAGAATTTTAAGAAATTCACATTCAAATCTTGCATCAATTTCGTGGCAAACAAATATGACTTTGAATTGGCAAAAAATCAACTTTAAGTACTATATGCCACTGGATATGAAACCGCTTACAAAGGAAAATAAATCGTGCGAAATCTTCCTGCCGGAATAGTACGTATATGTGTATATGCCAACCTGTAACTGGGAGGTAGATTCTTGTTTAGGTGAGTGGTCTTTTTGCGCTCTAAACGAAAGGAACCTTCAGTTTGACACTAAATCCAAAGGTTGTGTCAACCAACCTACCAGTGGTGGTTGGTGGGCTTCATACCGGGAATCAAAAAATTCAGGAACGATTCCTCAACCTACTGGGTTAATACGGCAACTATGTACTACTGATAGAACTGAGCAGTACTCGTCAATAGCAACAATAAATCTTTATGCCATTTTTGGCACATCGAATAACATTTGCTAAACAGGTCAACTTTTGGGAACTGCTAGAAATAACAGTCAAAACAAACTGTGACATCACCTGGCATCAGCTGCATCAATGTATCAGATATCATGTTGAAAATACAGTTAGGTACATCCATCTCCAACTGTCATTCTTAAACCAGTAACCACCAACCCACTTTTCAAAAACTTTTTAAATTTTTTTTTCGATTATTATGAAAGATACTCTCTAATGATATCAACCTTTTCTGATGCATTTGATCTGTACTACTGCCTGTCCAGAGGATATGAATCGTAACTGAAACACCTTGTATAACAGTATATCGAACTATTAAATTACACTTTCCTGCTTCTTAGATATACACACTTCTACTGTGTCTATCCAGGGCCTATTTTTAACTGAGATGGGCCCTAGGCTGAGCTAGCAAATTTCAGGCCCCGTATTCGAGTGAAAGAAGTACCAAACAGGCGTAAAAAACGAAATAAAATAAAATATATACTTATATTTAAAAACAAAAAACTAAACTCAATATATTTTAATTTAAAACTAAACAACTTAACAATCATAACACATTTTAACACAAGAATTTAATTTGTTCTTTTAATTTTTTATTTATTTTATTTTTTTATCTCCTGTTTAGCTCCTGGGTGACTCGAGCAGTGTGTGGACGCACATTGTCTTGCATAAACACAAACGCTCGTCCCATCCGAAGTTGCATAGGCAGAAAGTGAGGCCGAAGAATTTCGTTGATGTACCGAAACGCTGTTCATCCAGGAGTTGGTACAATCACCAGATCGGTGCAACCATCATAGCTAACGCCTCCCCAAGACATGACAGATCCGCCGTTGAAATTGTGCGTCGAGTTGACGCAATTGCGATCAAATCGCATTCCTTGACTACCCCATACACGAGTTCATGCGTCAGAATGGAAGAGGCAAAAGCGACTTTCGTCGGTGAACAAGACCTTTCGTCATTACCTCGTAGTCCAATGTCGGTAGTGCATACTGCATTCTCTTCTGACGATGCCGGTGCGTCAAGTAAGGAACATTAGCTCTAACACGAGAACGAAGTTCACCTTGATGTAGACTATTTCGTACCGTCCTATCGGATACTCATAGAATCAAGTCCACAAGTCTTCGATCCTCGCGACGTTGTTAGAATGAGAGCGATCAGATTCTTGACGACGACGAAAAGTTCCCGTCTCTCGATGCCGGGACCACGTACGAGATACAACACTATGGTAAACCCCAGATGTCAATGCGACTTGTCGCATCCCAAGCAGCATTTAAGTAGCAGTAACTGAGATCGGAACTTTGATTGAGTAGGTAGTTGTTACGTAACTACAACTAAATTTATGACTTTATAGGTTTAATTTCTTTAATTAATTACAGCCTTGGTAGTGTAATGTCTAGAGTGCTGGACTTTCACCCAAGCGGCCCGCGGTCGATTCCCGGTGCCGGCAGATCTGGTTAAGGTTTTCTGCAGTTTTCCTTAGCTGTGACACAAATGTGGGATTTGCGCTGTTCCATCTGTAAGTCGGCTGCAGCCGCACTTAGGGCCTACTTAATAATAATAATCGCCCCCTCCCTCCCGCACAAGCTTATAGCTTCTGGCGCCTGGTTTCCAGGCTATAGGTTATAGCAATTATTATTATTATTATTATATAATTCGGAATATTTTAGTAACTGTGTAGTTGTTTCTACTATTTATTGGAACTATGTAGTTTCATTACTTCTGAGTAACTATTAGAGTATGTGGAACGGTATTGCCACTTAGTATAATTACTTTAAAGTCGTTGCAACTTCAAAGTGGTATGATGATTGTAAAAGTAACGTGCCCGAAGCTACTTTAAAGTTTTTAAAACCTTACAGTAGTATTGAAAGTAAAACTTACGATTTTGCTACCCAGGAGAATCACATTAAAGTAATTTTTCGTAAACTACTCCATCTCCATATTTACTTGTAAAATGTTGGATTAATCAATAATCATTAATCAATTTGCAATTTGTTATGGTTGTTAATAGATGTTTTACTATATAACCTTCAATAAAAATAACAAATTGGTGCCAAATTGTGCCTTAGGGATTGTTATGTATGTAGCTTGAAGTTGGTAACATTTATTTGTAGTGATGTAACCGATGTAACTAACCAATCTTGGCCCGTCCCCTGGGCGAGCGTCAGTAACACTTGAGTCGGCTTGGAGGTTACACGTCTTCTACAGTCTATGCATTGTGTATGAAATTCGCCCTGCTCACTCAATATTAATAAAGTTAATTAATGACAATAATTGAGTATCTTTTATTTAAACACATAAAAGAACATAACAGGAATAATATAAAAATGGTTTCTATCATGTGTATCAACTTATAGGTATTTTGTGTATATTTATCATATTTTATTAGACATTTTTTTACTAAAAAATATATTTAAAGAAGGCGCGTTGTTATTTTTCGATCTATCATCATCACATTTAACAGAAAAGTTGCAATGGTTTATAATTTTGGTGTACTGGAATGACAAAATAATCAAACATTTCATCGCTCTTTGTATTAAGTACGTATTACAAATAAACTAGTAATTCATTTTGTGACACGATCCAGCATTATATAGTATAGAAAATGATAGAATATTTGTTAAGTTGCAAGAGCAAGAGAGAGCAACCATGCGACACGATGTGTCAAAGAGAAAAGAAGTTCCACCAGAAGTTTCCAGAAGAGAAAGTAGCAATTACTACGCCGCCACGTACCTGTTACCCAAAAATTGTTTCCCATTTTGGTCCCAGGCACGTAACAAAACCGTAGCAATTACGTGCTTGTGACTAGTGGCAAAAACTTAATAGTTCCACCGGTAGTTGCTGGTACGTAGCGATGACTAAAAATGCTGCTTGGGATACTAACTCCTACCTCCAAAAGAGCAACAATTTGTGCATGTAGAATGTCCGTTAAATACAGCATTGTATCGCTTCGAATAACTTTGTGATAATGATTAATTTCAAAACATTACTAAAATAAAAATCAAAACATTAATTTAGACTTGAACATCGAGTAACGGTGGTGTCGTCGGATACACGTAAAAAATAAACGTTAATAAAAGAATGTTTTTACTAATTAAAAACATTTTTCGAGATTTTTCAAAAATTTTTAAATTTGGAAAAGAAAAGGTTCAAACTCAAGCGATAATAATGTCGCTCGCAGAAGAGGAAAAACACCCGACAAAATGCAGGGTGAATTTCAAAAATTCATAACTTCACGCCAAATCATCGTATAGGCACTCGAACTTTTGAAAACTCTACAGAAAATGAACTGTACTTTATTGTCCTGGCAGTCGATTGGATCCACGATATTTTTGGTACACCGTACAAGCTGTTACAGTTTGACTTTTTCTAATCAAATTCTTTTTTCTTCTGGGAGGCGGGAGGCGAAAAAGCTGAAACATAGCATTCGCTCGCACGACCGTAAACTAGACACTTCGGACTTTTTAGCACGCAAAGGTTCATCCATTTTCGTCCAAAACCCGCCAAGTTATGACGGTTTGAAATTTTGGTATTTTTGGTGCGTTTTTAAGTGGTGCATTTTTTCCTCGAGAGTACAAATATTATACATAAATAGTATCAATTTTCTCCTATCCTCCATTTGAAACGAATGTGGTTTCGCAAAAAGTAAACAAACAAATACATAAACGCCAACGAAATCTCCACAAAAGTGCACTGGAAACACTAAAATGAAACTTCGGGATTTCGGAGCCGAAAAATTCTGTTTGTGCATTTTTATGATTTTATTTTCCAATTCGGGCCCCTCTTGCCGTTGGGCCCTAGGCACGCGCCTAATGCGCCTAATGGTAAAATAGGCCCTGTGTCTATCGGTGTCCTTTTAATAGAATTAATCAGTTTCTGATGCATTGCATTCTTGCTAGAACAGTTTTGAATAAAATATATACCATTGAAATATGTTATTGATTGTCAGGATAAGCTATTATAACAACCTTTTGTTAAATTTGATTGTCGTATGTTTTATTATGCTTTTGTTTTACAGCCTAAACAAATTAGAGTGCTTCGATTTATTATTACTAGCCTTTTGATCCTTTTTCAGCTGCCTCTCAACATTTTCTAACTACGGGAAATCCATTTATGGATTAAATGGGTAAATAGAAGGAATTAAATCTTTGATTACCTTATGGTTCCCGTAAGAGTTTACCTTACCGTTACCAACTACCACTTCGATAATGATTTGTGATAGCTACCATTAGTTGGTTTTATGGGCTTATGGGTCTTCAAAATAAGCGGTAATTGCTTGATTAATTAATTCTTTAGTTTGTACTGTAAATATTTTAGAAGGGTAGACAAATGTTGATGAGAATTATTTCAGAATTTATTCATATTTTTTAACATCCATGTAATAAAATCGCTGTTATTCCCAACAATTGATACCTTTCTTGTTTTTCTCTGTTCTGTCTTTAAACTACATAGATAAATGCAGTTTACACTTGTGTTCTACTGACATGCTATCGTTCTGTTTTATTGTCTGCCTAGCTTCACTTTCTGAGTTTTATGGAGTATAAATCAACAATTTATTTTTTTAAATTTTAATAAATCAAATACGAGGGTGGTCCCAGAAGTACCCGACCCAACAAAGAAAACACAAAAATTTTAGAAAAAGATTTATTTATTTTTCAACGTAATCTCCTTTCAGCTCTATGCACTTTTCCCAGCGGTGTTCAAAAAGTTCGGTACCCTTTTTATAATAAGAACTGTCTTGCTCCTCAAAATAGCCATTAACTGCTGACATCACTTCTTCATCGTTGGAAAATCTTTGACCACTGAGCCATTTTTTCAAGTTTGAGAACAGAAAATAATCCGAGGGGGCAAAATCTGGTGAATATGGTGCATGAGGTAGCAATTCAAACTTTAATTGATTAATTTTGGTCATTGCAATAACGGATTTGTGAGCTGGCGCGTTGTCGTGATGAAACAACACTTTCTTTTTAGCCAAATGCGGCCGTTTTTGCTTGATTTCTTCGCTCAAACGTTGCAATAAGTTTGCAAAATACTGGCCGTTGATAGTTTTTCCTTTTTCGAGATAGTCAATAAAAATTATTCCACGCGCATCCAAAAAAACCGACGCCATAACCTTGCCTGCAGATAAAACGGTCTTCGCCTTCTTTGGAGCCGGTTCTCCCTTTTGAGTCCATTGTTTCGATTGTTCTTTTGTCTCGGGTGTGAAATGATGGACCCATGTTTCATCCATTGTTATGAAACGGCGCAAAAATTCTGCTTTGTTGCTGTGAAACTTCGCTAAACACTCAATTGAAACATTTTCACGACACTGTTTTTGCTCGAGTGTGAGCAAACGCGGCACCCACCTTGCACACAGCTTTCTCATGTCCAAATTTTCAGATAATATGCGATGTACCGCACTTTTTGAAATGCCCGTAATGTCTGCTAGCTCGCGCACTTTCAGTCGACGATCATCAAGTACCGCTTTGTGGATTTTCTTCACCATTTCTGGAGTCGTCACCTCATTTGGTCGACCACTGCGATGCTCGTCTTGGCAGCTCGTACGGCCTCGTTTAAACTCAGCTACCCAAAATTTAACTGTTGTAAACGAAGGAGCAGACTCACCCAGAGTAGAATCCAGTTCAGCTTTTATATTGGTTGGGCTGAGGCCTTTCAAATAAAAGTATTGTATCACATAACGATGACCAATTTTCTCCATTTTCACAAATTCACTGACAACGTTCACTATTGATGGCTGCCAAACAAATACTGAACAACGTGGCGCTTTCAAACTTGAAACATATGCTTTATAGACTGCGTACTTTCCAATACAGTGATATTTTCAAACAACTACCGCCACCTCTTGGTCAGGTCGGGTACTTCTGGGACCACCCTCGTACATACGAGTATATGTTAACGTCACTTATCGGCATCTAAATATTGCAAACCTAGTGGTGCTCAACCTAGTGGTGTTCTGAACTTAGTCTTAATCTCTGCAATCCTATGACACGCGTTTGATATTTAACTTAGATCACTAGCCCTCAGTATAATGTCTTGGGCAGCAAGAGTGCGGCACATTTATTTAAAACGACAAGCTTTCCATGAGTAAATATATCGATATACATTTTTTCGATAACTGCTTATCTGGAGATATCTCGACTATATAAGAAAATCATAATAATAATAATAATTGCTACAACCGATAGCCTGGAAACCAGGCCCCAGAAGCTATAAGCTTGTGGGGGTGGGAGGGGGCGATTATTATTATTACGTAGACCCTACATGCGGCTGCAGCCGACTTACAGATGGAACAGCACAAATCCCACATTTGTGTCACAGGTAAGGAAAACTGCAGAAAACCTTAACCAGATCTGCCGGCACCGGGAGTGATAGTAGCACATAACACAGATCTTCTAAATTAAGTCATTGAAATCAATGCTTCATCATCGCATCTCATTGTGACTGACCAATTCACAAATCACGAAACAGGGTAATTTGAAATCTAGCCGTTATTGGAGATGTAATATTTTCATATTAACTCTCAGAATTCAGTAAGCAGAGAGTTAATAACTTGCTTCTCAATTTACATACTTTTATACATATAATCGTGTAGTTCAACAAACCACGATGAGTCGATTTTTGCAAGGTCGCTCAGTTAATAAAGCAGTCGATAAAACCAGGTGTACTAACTAGAAATTCTTCGCACTATTCTAGTTCACGCACTTCTAGAGGTTCGTAGTCGCGCCGTGGTCGAGTGGTAGAATTCCTGCCTCTCTGTCAGTGGGGCATTGGTTCAAATTTCGGTTGCGACTGCATTTTAAAAATTTAGTACTATCGTATTTGAGTTCATTAGGATAAGGTATGAAAACTGTGTGAATGATAGATTATGAAAGTGCGTAATGTACTTGCTACAACAGCTCCAGAAGCGTTTGCATGGAACTCTGATACTGTAAATGCGGTAAAAGGTATGCCGACAAGAGTTCCTTACCACATTGCAATTCCATCCAAAGGACTCCACTTTTTTTTGGTTGCCGAAACTCCAATGATGCAGTACCCTTCACCATCGAACACACCATCGTTAACACAACCTCCGTTACTGATGCCATCTAGCAGACTTAGGTGAAGCGGGAACTGTCCGAACAATCTTTGAAAGTTTGAAACAACTTTTAATTACTAGATAAACTGAAGTTGCTAAGATTAAACTCCATTTTGAGGTAGACACTTTCTTTTGTGAATGTGTCTTAAGATAACGTAAAAGAACAACAGTTATGGACTAATTAAAAGCAATCGGTCGATTACAAGGTGAACTGATTCCAAATGAATCTGATGCAGTGGTGGAGAGGACAGAAAGATGACAAATGGGTGAAACTATCATGGGAAAGTAAATAGGTGCAAACAAAATTCAATCCGTGAAATATTTTTTGTTCGTTTGTCATCCCAACTGATTCTAGCATAAAGTTTCTAAAGTACATATATACCGTTCAACTGTTAGTATTAGACATATTAACGAGCGATTACACCACGTACAGGCCGGAAAATGACTGCGACGGTCAGACATGCTTGCTGAAATTGTTTATCTAGTTACATCTGTTTTTATCTATTACTTAAGTAAAAATGTAATTTTTTTTATTTTACACTTGATGAGCAGTAATAACCTTATATTATAAATTTTTGCTACATATTATAATATAAATTACTACATCCTCAAGGATGTGTTTGTACTGTACCCTTTTTTGTCAATCCACAGAATAATCACTCCTACATAACGCTATAATATCTCCCGGGTTTATGGAGTATAACCACCCGAAGTTGATGATTGATATTGAAAAATGTTAAATTGATTTAAATTGAGAGTACAAACAAAAGATAACAGACTTCAGTAAAAGCACAGTGATGATATACAAAATACAAACCACCTATCTTTACCACAAAAGAAAATGCTCCGTCTTGAATAACTGTTGTGAAGCTTGAATCTTACCACAACTGAGACTTACAGGCGGGTCGCTTTAATATAAGGAACTAAAAACTTATGGATCAACATAATTAAACTACAAAATGATATTCCATAAACTTCTTTAAAATTGAAATGACAAAATTTATTTAACAAAGAACACAGAAAATAAATCATATAAAAAAATGAAATTTTGAAACCCTGATTAAAAGAAAAATCAAGTCTAAGATAGTTTAATTCCTTTTACCTTCAGGAGCAATATCTATGTCATCCTTATTATGTTAATCACTAGATTATAACTAAATAAATACCTTAAAATATTTAAATATTATCAAAATTTTTGTGCCTTTTTAAATTACCAACTGAGGTAGTAATAATACAGAAATCCTCTTTTTTCCATATGGTTTATAATTAAAATGGTTGGAATACAAAAAACTCATCTCTCTTCCAAATAGTGTCCAAATTAAATGGTATAAATGAAATTGGTTTGCAGGTTGACATTCTCCTCAACTAAAAAAATTTTTCTTGACGAAAAAGAAAATTATTTCACTAATAAAATTCTCAGCACTGAATACTGATTTAATTAAAAGTAATTATTATTAAAACATCAAATTCAGAGAACTTCAACAATTATTAATCACTTTGACATTTTTAAAAAGTATAACCTAACATTTTGACGTTTGGAATTGTTTACATTTTTCAAATCACAACATAACGTTCAAGTTTTAAAATTTTGCACTGAACACAAGTGCACTACTTGAAATGTTGAAATTAACAGAGAATTTGTCACCAAAACGACTGCTATTTTTATATCCTTTTGAAAACAAAACACTTCTATGGTGATTTTTCTGGTTAGAAACAAAAGCAAATTTGGAACTAAATACTACATAATCACATATTTGTTTATAACTATTAACTATTGTTTAAACAATTTCAATAAATAAATAGAGAAAAAAATCTCCTTTTAATGATATTTAATTCTTGTACTATCATAAAGTAATAAGTTGTATAGAACTTGTCAAGCAAATCATCTTCCAAATGCAATTACTAAATAGCTAAATTTAACTTAATTGCTATAATTAGCCTTGTTACAACTTCGTATCTTTACAAAATCGATCTTTACAACTTAATTAACATGCTTTAGATATTTTTAGGTATCTAACCCTGAAATAACAACTCAATTACGTTATTTTAGATTGCTATGGCAAAACCGCAGAAATTTGTATCTTATTTTAAAGATATATTCTATAAAAAACAATCCCCACATTTGAATTTATGTCAAAATTGTCTTCAAGGAACTGCTTGACAACTCAATGAAATATTTTAGCCACAAGCTAAATAATTTTACTACAGAAATTTTTAACGAATTTACCAAATCGTTAACTTGAAACATATTTTATTAAATTAAAGATGAGGTAAGGTAGCAAATATTTGCATGCATCATCACAAGCATGTACCGTGTCTGTTCATTCATGCTTTGAAATAGCTTATTTATTTTTATGTACAAAAAATAAATAACGATGCCACATCGTTAGTTGAACAATGACAAATTATTAAGATGGTAAGAAAGATCAACTCTAAACTTTATTTATTATCTAAATATTTATATTTTTCCCATTGAGATTATGCAACCCATCAAACATGTTTGTAAATGGGGGTGCATACTTTTCTTAAATATGTCAAAAATCATGACAATATGTTCAACACATATGGTCGGTTTTACAAAGCTTGATTAAGATCTGATTAACTTAATCGTCATTTCATTTGAAATCCAGACATCTCATTGGCTGAGATTTAAGAGATCTGAAATTTTATCCAATCATATTGTAACGTTCTTTTTAAATAATACTAAAAATGCTGTTTAATCGTCTATTAACAAAGGAAAATATTTACACTAACAAACACTAATTTAAGTTTAACTAATTACAAAACACAATTATAAACTATTATTTGGCTATTTATTTCACTACAATTTATATTACAAAGATATTTATTTATATTATCATTACACCTTGAGCGCGTGTAATTAACTCGTCAAACAATGATTGGCTCTTCCGTGCGCGGAGGCGATTTTATATATCCCATATAATCTATCTAGAAAACGCTAGATTAGACTAGTGTATCGTGCCTCATCTAGTCGTCGATACGTCATATATGCGGCAAGTCTCGAACATTGTGGAACCTTCTAGCTTGTTCGTCGCCCGCGTAGGGGTTTTCCCATTCGTTACAATATTTCTGAATCTCAAATTAAATCACGATTAAGTTAATCAGAACATAATCAAGCTTTATGAAACCGGCCAATAGTTTATTAATATTATGATAACTAGGTATAGGATTTGTAAGCACTTATGCACTATAAAAACGTTAAATATGCACTTAAAGATCATGAAATATGCGTTTATTACACATTTTTAATAAATATATGCACTTTCATTATTAAAAAAAACACCTGTTTAGCGTTATTTACATTTTATTTACAGAAATTATTTTAATTAGACATCCTATGCAATAATTTAATTAATTATATTTTCTAAACATAGAACGTTACAGTTCACAATGACGTACATTTTTAAATTTTCAAAAGTAAACATATGCCTATTATCCCTAAATATTGTTTTATATTTTGAGAAACTCCGTTCCACATCGCAAGACGTAATTTGGGGCATACTTAAAATTGTTTAATTCTACAAGCGAATAATGTTTTAGCTCGTCTAAAATGTCTTGGCCAGATAATGCATCGTTTATGCTTTTAATTAAGTGAAAACCAGGATTTTTGTCTATAACGGATTTAAATTTTTGTTTTATAGCAAACCCTTTGGCCCTTTTACTTTATTCAAAGAAACACCTAACAATTTTACATGCTCAAGAGATTCATCTAATGAATTTCCCTGACTTTCTAATTTCTGAATTACTTTAGCTAAACGCACAAAATTTGTCAAAACAAACAATAATTCTGTCCTCACCTCCTTAGTATTAAAAGCATCCTGTGCGCTTTGTATGCATAGTGCATCGTGTTTATTAAGTTTATTTACAAATGCTTTAATAATATCAAAATAAGTTGCATAATATTCTGCTGCAGAAAGCCAAGTACCCCACCCTGTTATTACAGGCTCAGGTGGGAGAGGCACTTCTTGAGCAGTTTCCCTAAATATCTGTATGCGATATGGAGCTTTACAAACAATTTTTTTACATCTAAAACGATAGAGTTTACGTTAGGATATATTTCCCGCACTTTTTCCGCAACTCTATGCATTGCATGGGCAAGACAAGTTAAGTGGATCATTTTTTCGTACAGAACTTGTAAGCATGCTCCAGCCTTGATCATGTACGGTGCCGCGTCGGTGACGAACAGCAATACTTTGTTGTACTGTATGCCGTCCGGCCACAAAATAGCCATCGAATCATTAAAAAATTTTGCCACAGAACAATGATTGGTGCTCTTGAAAACGTCCATTGCTAATAGATAGGATTTGGGATTGTTCTCCGAATTTAAAACGCCAATTATAACGTTAGCCACGTATCTGAAAACAAAAATTTGATTTTTATTTTATCGATCTACATAGTTAGTCGGTTACAAACAATTAGCGCAAAACAGTTATTTAAAAAAATTATATTTTAATCAAGCAAAAATATTGTTGTGATTAAATATGTAACTAACAAAATAGAAAATAAAACATCCGTAAATTGCTCTGCTGTCTTTAATTAATTAAATTTTACTAACAAAACGAAGGAAATGAAGTTTCTACTCGTCGGGTATTGGCATTTTTGAAATTTCTTCCAGACAATTACGAAATGCTGAGTGATTAATTTTATGTAACGGAATATCTGCAGCCACTAATGCACTACATAGTTTTTTATTAAATTCGATCGATTTGCTGGATTCACCGCGCGAATTATTAAGGTACCCCGGTAACAATGTTTGTATTTTTGATTTCAGGGCAACACACTTTTGATGTCGAACCGTGTTCAGATGTTGTGTAACTTAAAAGCGTTTCGTTGCAGTCACTTTATAGTCGCACACTGTACAATACAACACCTTATCGTCAGTTGTAAGAACACTGAATTCCTTAACATAACTTCGAAGTGTAACAGACACAGACCGTTTTTCTTTACACTCTAAAATTTCAAACTGAAATGCAGTTTGCAGTTTCTGAACTGTCTTAATTGAAAGATTACAAGATTAGTAAACAAAAGTACATGCAAATTCTTCTATGAACAGGAAGTTGTCAAAGGGTCTTTGGAATTTCCTAATACCTATTTATCACAATACCGCACGATGTAAGTATTTAAATTTTAGTTGAAACTTTTTCTTTCTTAGAAAATATTAACAAGATGGTTAAGGCAGTAAAATATTAGTATTTAACAATAAGCTTAAATTATGGGTTTCCCCTAGACTCAACTAAGCCACCCACCCTTGGTTGGTTGCCAAAAATGCTAAAATTATTTAAAAAATATTAGAAATTTCATAATTAAAGCATGTAAAACGCTCAAAAAGTGGTAAAATATGCACACTCGTTCAAAAATGCTAAAATATGCATGCATTTATAAAAAACACCTAAATATGCATTTATATGCACCTTCAAATTGACATATGTGATTCATATGTGCCTTAAACATGTAGAAATATAACTCTGCATATTGTTGCTATAAGCAGAAAAAACATGCAAATGCATAGAAATCCTATACCTAATGATAACATTCAATAGCCTTGGTAAGATAGGGACTAGCGTGCTCGTCTCCCACCCAAGCGGTCCGGGATAAACTCCCGGTACTGGCAGATCTGCTTAAGGTCTTCCTTAGCTGTAACACAAATGTGGGATTTCTGCTACTTATAGCATCTGTAAGTCGGCTGCAGCCGCACCTGGGGCCTGTGTATTGATAATCTCCCCTCCCTCCCACACAAGCTGCATAGCTTCTGGGGCTTGGTTCACCAGTTAATGGGTAGTGGCAATTATTATTATTATTTAACACATTTTTTTAGTCATTGCACGGAATAGGGTAGTTACAGAAAAAGTTTAATAAGATATTTACTTATTTACAGTTAATACTTAAAACCGTGTAATTTAAATCTAAGAAGAATGCATTGTTGCTAAAGCTGAAAAGTGTATGATGTAATAAAGTACAGGAAACCATAATCAATTCCAAGAAATCAATAATAATTCATACAAAATGTCAGCATATGTAATGTCTATCGGTCCAAGAAGCTTTTAATTGAAGCTACTATAAATGATTTATTATTAGGAAGTTGTAGCAGGATAATTAAACTTTTATGAGCACAATAATAACTTAAATTAGTACTTCAGAAAGCCTACAATATTTTATGTTTGCCGTTTTCAATACTTAATATTAAGAAATAAAATTGTTAGTGGGTGTTTTAGAAGATATAACTAGACATTATGTATATGTAAAATATAGGCAACACACAATACACCATTATATTTCTATAGACTACTATCACTGTTTACATATGAATGAGCACGGTTGCTATACATAAAATAATTTTGAAAAGATTATCTAATTTTAATTAAAAAAAGGTTTGCTCCGCGATGAGAGTAAAATAAATTAGTTATTTGTATTTATTTAAAAAGTAAGATAGGGTACAGTTTTGACATGATAAATAGTCCAGGCAATTTTTAATCAATAGGTACGCTACATTTGAAGGAAGGACAGAAAGAATATGTAACTGTAAAAATCAGTATACAAAGTGGAAAATGACAATATTTTATTATTTATATTCTTCTTGTTTATAAACGAATAAAATCATTAGATTTATAAATATGGGTTTATATTTTTTTAAACTTGAATAAAAGAAAATGATAAAAAAACATTCAACTGGTTTATTCAATTAACTTTTTGAGGAATAATACCTATTAGTCATACAGTATCATTTCTGGGAAATGCAAACTGTTAACTTTTATACCAATCAGAATGGTGGTATTCCCAATATAATAGAATATTGTAAACAAAATTATTTTCAACATCATAATAAATTGATTCTGAATATTAACGGTTAAATTTTAAATGTTAAAGCAACTAACTGTCCTATAATAAATATAAAGCGAGGTAAGTACTGCTAGCGACATCTATGGGAGCGCCACAAACACACGTTTAATATGTAAAAAAATAACAAAACAAAAACATTTTGTTTTGTTCACAAATATCTAATAAAGGTGAAATGTATATAGTAGAATTTATTTTATATAAAACGAAAAAACTTAAGCGTGTTTTAAAGGACTACACTGATTGCATTTACCCTGCCAATAAGTATTAATTATAAATCATAATGAATAAGATTATATATAGGTATTTACATATTGATATGTTATATGGGGGGGGGAGGGCTTGCGTAAATAGTAATAATATCTGTATCGTCTTTGTTTGAAGAATAAATGAAGTTGATAAAATTGTTAAATTGATTTAATTTGATTTTATAATTGAAAGTACAAACATACATGAAACAGATTTCGGCAAAAGCACCGTGAAGATATTTACAAAATATAAACCAACTACCTTTACCGTAAAAGAAGAAAATGCTCCGGCTATTATTAAGTATTGTGAACCTAGTCTCTCGTCACACCTGAGACTCTACCAGGCGAGTCGCTTCAATAGGGCAATAAATAAATATAGATCTATAAAACATAATTAAACCTCACACACAAAACAAAAAATGAACCAGTTACTTTCAAGATATTTCTGCAAATATGTTTAATATTAATAATTCAACGTTCTATAAAACATAGAAAACGTGACAATGTTGATTTTATAAGTTGGTAGCATTTCTCTTACATAATTCAGAGAAAAAGTTTTGGTCATCAGTTGATTGAAATCATGGATTTATAAACCAGATGGACGGAGCTATTTAAGTATTTTCTGAAGCCTGCATGGTTTGTTTACACAAAGCACGAAACGATATGTGTGCTCCGAACGTAGCCGAATCCCATCCTAGTGCTTAGTGGTTTACTCGCCGCGACACGAATGTTCCATCTTGGGTAATTTGTTTTCTGTGTGTTTCGTTTTTAAGTTATTGTGACTATTTTAATTTAAATAGTGGTGTGACAATGTGTTTTGTACAAAATATACGATATGAAGGAAAATCAAATATCATTTCATAGGTACCTAAATTTTAAATTATGATAAAGCTAGGTTATGTCACATGTTTTGCAGTGGCGTGCGGTGAGAATTTAGGCTAGGAAAGCAACCACGATTTTAATTTACATATACCTAGGTACAGGTGCGGATTCACGGGGGGGAGTTCCCCCCCAATTTAGAAATAAGTAATAATAATAATAATTTATTCAATAATTAAAGGGTTTTTATAACTACCTAAATTCATAAAAAAATATAATTCGTATTTGTAATACTAATAAGATAGGGAGGCACATAAGGAGTTTATATGCACTCTAAAAAATTACCGGTGAATTATACCCTAAAAAATGGAGGCAACTATGTTACCTCCATTTTTTGGGGTAAATTTACTTCAAAGTGTAATTTTCATAGGAAGTGGAAAATTTCAACATTAGGTTAAGTTTGCATTGTAATGTTTCCTTTTTAAGTAAATTTACAGATTGAAATTACAATCTCAATGTAATTTTACATTTTAACATTAAAACACCTGTGTAAAGTTACATGACAAAGTTAATATTTCATGGCAATAGTACTTTTCAGGGTTAAAATACAAATGTGAAAATACTTCTTGAATGTAACGATGACTTGCAAAAGTACTTGCAAATTCAATCGTTCCTCTGAATATTACTTACATAGGTAAAGGAATTGTATGAAACAAAATAAAATCAAAGTAATTTTTATTGAACGTATGTACTTATATAAAATATAAGACATTAACAGAACTTCTTTTCAGGGGCTTTCGGAAATATTTGGTCTCTCAAAGACATTCAGATAAAGTTTCGATTCCACCTAGAAAATTAAAAAATTATAAATTATATAAACAATTATACACGAGTACCTTTCTCAATTACAGTCATGCTAGTTTATTTCGAATTCTTCAATTTTTGATTTATCCTAGAAAAACATTAAATTAAATATTTTTATTTTATTGGTTTAAATTTGTAATTTTAAAATATAGGTACTTACCGATTATTATTTTTTAACTTCTACTATAAAATAAAATTCTTCCCATCTTCGGTCATACGTGTAAATATTTGCCTTTAATAAATCCGCACTACACTACAACGAAAAACAAAATATTAATGAGCAATGAACACTTCGTTCGATATCGATAGAGTACGCCTCGCCGAAATCATAAAAGAATGGTACACACCATTCCGGCCATTCCCCAAAAAGCCTATTTGGACTGTTCATAATGGATTCCTGAATTCTTTCACGAAACGAAGGTCACAAACAAGTGCGATCAGCGAAATAGCATCTCAACGGTTAAAAACATATTAAGGGTAAAATTACACTGTTCTTGTTCAAGTTCATCTTATCTTTAATATTACACTAAAAATGAATTAAGTTATTGAGCAATTATACATTTGTAAGGAAAAAATTGTCTGAGTTATGTAAATTTATATTATGGATAGTGATTTTAACCAGTTCAATGTAGTAGAATTACTTATATTTGTATAATTTTACATAATTACAGGGCATTTTACCACAAATAGTAAAACTATTATTAATGTATAGGTAAAATTAATTTTAGGGTAAAAATACCGCAAATAATAGCGAAAAGTTACCTCTTTCCCAAGGTAATTTTACCTCATTTTTTACAGTGTGGTATGTAGTTGGATATTTACTAGACCATCTAGTGGTCTAGTAGTCTAGTGGTAGACAGATGATTTAAAAATATAAATTATGTGATGTTCTTTTTATATAGTAGTGTAGTAACTTTGCAACTCGCGTTGCCTCACACGTTGGACGAGATTTTTATATACTGAGTTTTTTCAACTAGCCAAACACGTTGGGCGTCAATTTTATATGTGAAGTTATTTTGTATCTTGCAAATTGTTAGCAAATCTTATCTATCTCAGGGTCGAATTACACGATGTTCAATCGTAAAAGTTACCTATAAAATTTCTTTATTATATACCTTAATTCAATATGGGATTCTGTTATTGAAAGATTAAACATTATCAATAAATATTAAAATTTTTCACATCATGCAGTGGTTAATAATTTTCAATAAATAAAGTTTGGTTATTAATAATAACCATTGACACATATATCTGAAATGTCCAACATGACAGTTATCAATTAAAATATTTCTCTCAAGAAAGAATAAGTAAGTATAGCATATATTGTTTATTAGCTCTTTATTTTATAAATCTTTATTTTAGGATTTTAAAATGGAAAGAAATCTTACCCTTGTCAACTTACATGTAAAATTTTTCTTCCGGTAAGTCTTCCTTGTATGGCTATCCAATAGTTTCTTAAAATTTTGACATATGTATTTTTTTCTTTTCCAACAATTACCTCCACTTTCACAACCTACAATTTTCACAATATACACTTTCCACCAAGAACCGTGATCACAGCCGTCGATTCTGCAGACCTCACATCACCGGACTACTGGACTGCCTCATAAACTGCTTTCATGGTTTTGTTCTTATCTAGGGCTCGAATGATGACTGCCAGCTCCCCAACACCTCAGTAAGTATCTTCAAATCTATTTCTTATGATTAAGTTACCTTAATAATTATTTTCTTTTACAGGAATATAATGAAGACTTCAAATCTTCCACACCTTGATGAGTAACCAACCCAGCTCAAAGATAGTTTTTTAAATTTTATTTTCTTCCCTCCATTACACTTACTGTATCATAATACCTTTTAATTTTTTTTTGTGTAATTAATGCATTTACTCTTCCTTTATTCAATAAAACACTGGACTTCTTTTTTATATATTTTAATTTAACAAATTTTCTTCTTGAACTTTATCAGTTTACATATACTATATACACATTTATTTTATTTTCTATTATATAGACAAATTTCTTCTTTTAGAAAATTTTATTTATTTATTCTCACCTAACTCAAAAAAAAACATTTTCTTATTATTCTCATCTCCCCGAGATGCCCTTTTTTCAACTATTTTATGTTTTCCCTTTTTATTAAAATCTTTGGTAATTCTTTCACTTTTCTTATTAACAATGTCTATAACCATAGAAGTGATTGATACCTTTTATTATTGAAGTACAGAGAGAATTTTAAATATGCTATAGAAAATTAATATACCTTTAAATTATTTACATGATTTTTAATTTTCAGGAATTATACTTTTTGCTGTACGGAATTGATATTGAGCTTTAAGTTGATTAAATATTACAAATTTAAATAAACGATAACCATAATTTTATAAAAATATTTTTGTTAGCATTGGTTTTTATTTTTAATAAATTCTCAAGGGTAGCATTGCTTCCATGGACCGCACGCCACTGATGTTTTGTATGCCAGTGCTGTAACGTCTGACGGGGGCACATAAACATGTTAGATCCAGAAGAGACCTTATCTCAATTGCAAGCAAGGGTTGAGTCGAAAAACTTCAGTTCACGAAATCGTGAAACTACCAAAAAACTGGATATGTCCTGGTATAACAGAGTTAGAAGCATGTTAAAATTTCAAAATGAATAACTTAGAACTTATTAATTATTAATTATTATTAATTAACTATTTATTAACTTATTATTAATTAAAAGTAAATAACTTACTTATATTAAACACTTGTATTAACTAGGTATAGTGTAAGTATTATAATTATATAATTCTAATAAATTCTATAAAAATACATCTGTGTTTTGTCATGTAGTAGTGCAGATGAGTATTAGGAATATTTATATCCAGCAGAAAATTAAGTCTAAAGCATTCCATGGTCTTTTTTTATTATAAATTCCCGTTTGGCGCTACTTCAGTGGATTCCGATCCACCTTACTACAACAACAAAAAGGACAAATTGCTTTCATCGGAGAAATCAGGAAGCTGTAGCTGCAACTATTCTTAGCTTTAAATATTGTAATATTTATTAACTCCGAACAACAGATAAGTAGGGGTCAATTTCTTAACTTTACAGATTTAACAGACTCATTAATTCATTCATTTATACAATTTCCAAAACTCAAGGAATGGGCACCAATGATTTCTTTTGAAACGCGTCACTCACATAAACTTATTTAATTTACCACAAGTTTATTGTAACTAAACTTGTACTAAACTATTATAATTGTTGTTAAAGGCCAGAGCAAGCACAGGAACTACCTACTACCTATACCAAATAGGTAGTAGAACTTACTGTTATTCTTGTTTTACTTTATTATAGTCTTAACTAAATTATGTTTACAAAAACCAAAAAGGAAGCAATTAAGTGTAGTAAATAACTAAATACCGACTTCATATTACCATAGTAGTTTAGGACAAATAATGTGTAGTTAGGATTTTATTTTATTTATACTAATTATAACTACTAACACACAAATTACGACTTTATAGGCATCATTTGCAGTTTACATTATTGCTATTTCAGAATTGAAGCTCATTCGTAGTGGATATTGGATCTGGCTGGAATTTACAAGCCCTTTTTTTAACAGCACGCCACTGCGCTCGACGGAAACTATAGCTCTCAACTGAGTACAGTGTTGCCGCATTTTCTTATACACCAATTAATTTATCGTGTAAACACCAGATTTTCAGCTTGTTTATAATTTTTTTCTCAACAACCGTTTAGTGAATGTTTATAAAACTATGCAAAATCGGTTCTATGGAGTTCAAGTTACGTAATTTAAAAATTTGGGAAGCTTGGTAGCTTTTTTTCCTGTAACTGAAATGACTTTATTCTATTATGTGAGCGAATCTCCATAAGAGCACATGTAAAATTACAGTTATTTTAAATTGCAATAACTTTTAAACGGCTTAGTCGATCGGATTGAAATATTCACTGTAGTTTTAGCATTAAATGAGGAAAATTCTACTAAATTTTTGCTCATTTCGTACCATTTTGACATACCTCCTAAACATCCTTAATTTATCATACATCTCTTGTTGAAAATAGCGTGCAATAAAAATTTTGTAACACTAGCTCAATAAACGTTAACTTTTTTACACGAAAATCAGTGTAAAAAGTTGTAACTTTTTGTATGATCGTAGATAAATATATCGTATGGAACTTCAAACTATAAAGTTAATTATTAATGAGGAAAAAATTCTAGTTGCCATTGGTTAAAATTAAAAGACGTGGTAATGATGTGAAGAACATGGGACATTCACAACTTAAATAATGAGCCATTTGTACATTTGCAATTCCTTCAACGTTGATCCAAACTTTATTTTGTTTCAATATGTAACATTGTAACATTATGTAAAAACAATATGGTAAATATTAGTTTTACTATTTTGAGATTTTGATCTCTGGTTCCATGTTTCTTGAGAGACACCTACACCTATGTTATTGCTTCATATTTGATTGCATGCCCATCAGTAAAGGCAAATACCGTAAAGAGGACACTTTACCCTCCTAGCTATTGGTTTTTGATACTCTATTGTCACTACTAATATAGTTTAAAAATAAACTTACTTATCACTTTGCAAAAGTTTGCAAAGTTATATAGCAATTAATTTGACTTTTCAAGATTTTGTTGATTTTCAAAGCATTTTATAAACTGTCATTTAATTTTAATTTTTCTACATCTAACATCGCGTTCGGTGTGTAATGATGACTGAATGTGGTTAGTTATTTTACTCTGTGTAATTATATGCGTGTTTGCTAGATTGGTGTCGAATAATTTTGTTACAGCATCCGTTCATCTTGTAGGTGACCTTCTCCTTCTTCTTTTGCCTTCAATTTTTTATTACACCACAAGCCTTTCCATATTGTCACTATGAATAACATTAATAGTCTTTGATATGTAGTACCAGGTATAATCTTTGAGTAGGTTTTCTTGTAGTATTGAGATATTGGTCATCTTAGCTGTTCATGGTGTATGCAGCATTTGATACCAGCACCACATCTCAAAATTATCGATACGTCTCCTATCTGCCTGACGAATTGCCCATGTTTCTGACGCGTATCCAAAGATCTAGAATACCAGGGTTTTCAGAAGATTTTTCGTTGTTTTTGAAATATTTCTGTCTTGCCAAATTGTTGTTAGCATTGAGCCGGTTCGTCCAAGCTGAATACGATGTCTGATTTCATGTTCTGAGCTACCGTCTTTATGGATGATACCATAGCATTTTAATAATAAAATTAGATAGTAAAGTTTGATAATGAAGAACTAAATGAGAAATATAAACAACGAATTAAATAAATTAAGCATTGATTCTGTTAACACTGTACATAGAATAACATAGAACTCCTTATAGAATATATATTACACCAGGAAATATGAGGCGACAGACACAAAACAGCAGATATCCAATTATATACAGGGTGTTCCGGATAAATATGCAATGCCTTAAGGGGGTGAAAGGTGACTATAGTCTCGCCAACAAATGAAGGATTTAAATGAACGCGTGCACATCAGCTGCGAGAACATTACGATAAGCTAAGAATGTAAGCAGAGTATTGTGTTACTAGAGACGTTTTAAAAAAGTCAGTAGCGTACGTTCGGATAGTACTTTTTAACATTATGTAAATTTATCATCGTTGAAGTATCCATTCAACCTTAATAACGATTTATAATTAAAAATCTCATTACGTTTTAGATGGCATAGGGTAATGAATACATTTAAAAAAAAGTAATTGCAAAAATTTTAACTATAAATCGTTAAAAGTAAAAAATAGGGAATCAATCAATAATCATAGCTACACAAAATCATAACTATTGTTAATTTACATTTTTAAGTGCATAAAACTGATACTAAATGATGGCAATTCTTTTTATATATTAGGAATCGTACTGTATAATAATTTACCAATTTCAATAAAACAATTAATGTATAAACAATTTGTTACTGTTGTAAAGGAATTACTTAACTATTATAGTAGTTCTTAAGAATTTTTGTTTATAACAATATTTCTGCTTTCATATGTTTAATTTAATTTATATTTTTTGCCGTTTACTTGCATACATGTTACATGGAAAACAAAAATATGCCTAACTGTGAGTCAAATAGTATTTTATAGGTGGAATGAAATAATTCAACTTGGACGTTAATAATAATTGTTATTATAGTATAAAATAATTTCATTTTTCCTATTTCGTACGTGTATTAGATTATAATCGAATACAACATTAAGCATCAATGTTAGCCTTCGTAAAGAACATTTTGTGACGCTAATGAATCATTCCAGTTTATCAGTTGTTTCTGTTATCAGATAAATTTCTCGAGTCGACCACGTGATCATGAGGTGAACACTGAGTGATTTGAGATGCTTTTTACAATTCTGCCCTCGTGATATCGGTAATCTTAAATCCTTCATTTGTTGGCGAGACTATAGATAGAAACCCCAAAACTCATAAAATAAAAATAAAAAAAAATTCGGATTTTCCGTATTTTGTTGCAAGACACGAGTCGACTATGGATTGTTTGTAAGATTTTAAACAAGAATTACTGATAAAGCAAACAATGATCTCACGTTTGCACTACTAACTTAATAACTGACCTCCGCTACGTACGTATCAGTTTACAGAAACAACAGAATTGAATTTCAGCAGCGGTTGCCGAGTGACTCACTACCTTGATGACGTGATCATTTATTAAGGTCGGTAAATAAAATGTAACATACGTTCGTTGGCCTAATTGTGATGGAAATTCCATTGCCTGTTTTTTATTTTACGAATGTCATTTTAATAAAATGAGTAAAACTTACCGTTTAGATGCAAACAATCTTTATAAAATGTGTTCAAAAACTCCCGTACCTGTCGAGCAAAGTGTAGTGGTGCTCAATAGTGGTCCGTCGAACACTTCATTGACCTGAAAATGTAGGCGCCAGTCACCGGTTAATCGTTGGAGCAGAATAAAAGGTCTTATGTGGCTGTTGTGTGAATTAAAAACACCCGCCCGAGTAAAACATTTTGTGCAAACTAGGGATTTTCCTGTTTGCGTTCCAATAGCCATTGACAAAATTGCACTCGCGGTATATGGAGTGTACTTTCTGAAAATGGTTGATTTGAAAAGTTCCGTTCATTCAGCAGGCGTGTTTGGTTCTGCCATAATTTAAACAGTAACTAACTACGATTAATTAAACTACTTAACACCACCTCACTCAGGTTATTAATTCTAAAACGTGTATTAATAAGTAACTCAACTAATCGAAACTCAAGTTCACGACCAACTTAACACAAAGAAAGTTGACAACAAACTGCATACTGCAAATTACAAGCTTCAAAGATCTGAGTCATTAACAGTTATTTACAGATGGTCAAAATTACTTGGTTATTATTTAGCTAAAACGTTTTAAAAGCACGTCCTAATGTTTTGTTTTGCTTACAATTTCGAAGAATTCATTTATCCGGCTTGGGTTTATTATCATTATTTTTTGATGACTTTTAAAAGTATGTACTATTTAATAGGCATAATTTTCATACAATTTTATCTACTACTTTGCAGTGGCGTGCCTATTATTTTTATAAGGGGGGTTGTCATTTCAAAGGGACATTTCAGTAAATTGTTAGTAAGATGTTACTGTACACGTGTTTCCATATTGCCCTTTAACGGGACGGGCACATTTTCCAAAACACCCTTTATTTAACTGATTATTATCTAGAGCAGTGTTTCTCAACTGAATTCATGCTGTGGACCAATAAAAAATTTAAGTTTATTTTGCAGATCAGGGGAAAAGTTGCATACCAGATGGGAGAAAGTGCAGGTTTTTTATAGCAATTCCCGGATCAGTTACCTAAAAAGTCCAGAAAGTAGTATAAAAGGACAGTATATTTTCAGTAAAGATCGACCGGGGAAGAGTCCGGAGAGGGAAGGAAAATTTTTCAAATATTGTCCTTTGGAATAGTGTTTTTTGTACTTTTAAATCTTTTAATTTAACAAATAAACACTTTTTTCTTGAATGTCTTTACATATTTACATAATATTAATAAAACACAAATAAACTATTAAACTTTCTTATTAAAGGAAACATATACACGGTGATTCACTACCTAATGATCGGACTTTGAGGGTAAGCTTCTCTGGTCATTAGAAACATAAAACATTTTTTGATTAAATGAACTTGAAAATTTTGCCCGGCATTTTCAGAAAAGTAGGTATAATTGATGCAGGTCAGTGTTAAGTCTAGTAGGATTAAATGCAAGCTCTTTAGAAATTGACACTATCATTAAAAACGTGAGATCTGTTGAATGAGCACAACAAGAATGCAGACGGAGCACATTCCATTTTGGATGTTGTTGAAACAACTTAAAACGTTCTATTAATCCGGAGGATTCCGCGGTATTCTAATAGGAAACGCAGAAACGACATGATTTTAATACTGACCCATTTAATGATATCATTAAATTTGATTTGTTATTCGTAATAAACAGATATTAGTTAATGAAGTAAAGACATGTTTAGACAATTTAATCTATCCATCAATAGGTCTTGTTATTTTTTATTGGAAATCTATAAAGTTCCGTTAGTAAAACTTTATTATTCTTTTTTGTGTTTTTATAGAACGAATTAATAAAATTTGTTTACATAATCTACGTAGTATAAAATAATGCGTAAAAAATAGGTACTGTTAATGCAGTGTAAAGCGTTTGCAATTTGTTATTATTTGAGAAACCAAATAGTATTGTTTATGTCCTTGAACTTGAAAATATGTGTCACTATTAAATGTACTATAAGTTTTTATTCACCTGCAGACTTGTATTACACATAGAGGTTAATGTGCCTACTAAAAGAATATGAAATTGTCTTACAAATCAGAAATCACAAAACAAAAATACCGTTTTTGAAACATCTTATCAAACGAGAGATCGTTTCCCAACATGTTTTGTATATTTAATTTTGTTTATCTGTTCTTATTCTACGAAACACTTGACCAAAGACGAGTTTATTACTCTATTACACTACCCTTGCACGTTCTAGAAAACAACCAGTATTATTGTTTATCTGCTTGTACATTATTACTATTCAATTTGAAAACATTGCGCTAAACTTCGATGCTGTTTTCCAAAAGCATAGAAGTACGAGAAAAATGGTTTATAGGAATTTTGTTTCTTTAATGGTTATCTGACCACAGTCAAAGTTTGACTGTTTGGTAATGAGACACCGTGTATAAGCTAATATAAAATTATAAAGGTAAACATTTCAATAATCTTTGTATATAAATGAAATAACATAATAAATATAGGTATAGCATTTTAACTGAACGATAAGTAAACCCCAGGGGTCCGTAGGAACCACTTTGGGATCCGTTCCTATAAAATATTTTTAATAATATGTATTAATTTTTTTATAAAATAATTTAAAAAATTAAAAACGAAGGCCTGAAAAAGTATTTGAATACCAATTGAATACGACAGGATGCTTAGAATGAGCATGGCCGAACCTACAAGATGAGTGCACACGACTCTGCACGATAGGCAACTGCTCGGTTTTCTTTGTTGCTTGCATTATTATTGCCATAAAAAAAGACTAATAATTAATTTAAAGGTGGTACAAATATGTAATAAATATAAAAAGATTCGTGGACAACAGAAATTTTTCTGCGGACCACACCACCGGTTGAGAATCACTGATCTAGAGCTTATCAATTCGTACTTTTCCAAACAGTTTTTTTTTTAAGGACCGCTTGTAGACGATTTTGAGATATCGATACCTTTTCATAACTTTGTGGAAATTTTTTAAATCAGAAAATCCAGACTTATTCCAAACGCCTTTTTCATTAGTAAAAAGAAGGCAGGGCAAAGAGAATAACTTATTTAAACTACTACAGGCTACATGCTGTTAGCCACTCATTATTTTTGTAAGCGTCTATTTTAAAATAACTGGTGCAGTTTTTAATCTTTTTTGCTAAATTTGGAAATTCTGGTTTTGGTCTGCCTTTCTCAACAATTTGTTATTTGTAAATTCTTTATCTAATAATTTACAAACAGAACAACAAGATTGTCAGGATTCGGATGTATCGGAAGTACTCGAACCTTCTACCGAAGCAACCGAAATTGCAGTTATCTCGATAGACGCAATTTTAAATGTTGCGTACAGAGGAAACTAAATAGAATTATTTGTCTAAAATACCAACTTATATAAATTGAAATTTAATAAAATGTTTCAAAATTCAGTCTCCTTAGTAGATTTACATTAGTTAAATAACATTTAACAAACATTAAATCAAATAGATAACCAAATTATAATAAATAAATCATCTGAGCACGGAGCACACTAAAAATAACTTAGCCTTACGATGTTAACCGTATCACCACAACGCCTACGCTCACTAACAAAAGTAAGAAGTGCAATAAGCAAATGAATCGTTGCTTATATGCAGTATATGTAACACATTTGAATTTGTATTACCTTTCGGCGCAAGTTTAATGACCCTAATATAAAAGAGTATTCTAATTATACTTTTTGTTGTATGGAATTGATGTTGAACTTGAAGTTGATTAAATATTACAAATTTTAAAACCATAATTTTATAAAAATATTTTTGTTTACATTATTTTTTTTTTAATAAATTCTTAAGGGAAGCGTTACTTCCAGTGCTTTCATGGACCGCACGGCACTGCCGAGTAAAGGGTTGTTTCATACTATCATAAGCATTTCGTTTTAACTAGTAATAAAACACTACTGAATTATTTTTGTACTAATGTAAATAGATTGGAATACACAGTAATGAAATTTTTTGTACAGAACGAGACGCATTCAAAGTATAAATAATAGGAATCTGTATATTAGCCGGCACTGTATATTAGCTTTGAATTTAAGTATACTTATCAGTGCCGTGCTGGTTATTTGTTCGATTTAGTGTTTGTTAAATTTAATGTTACTTAAGTAATGTAAATCTGCAAATGAGACTGAATTTCGTCACATTTTATTATTTCAATTTATATAAGTTGGATTTTTTTAAAGACAAATAATTCTATTTAGTTTGGTCTGTATGCAAATTCAAAACTGCATTATCGTCACGACTGCAAATTCAGCTGCTTCGGTGGAAGGTTCGAGTACTTTCGATACATCCGAATCGGGACGATTTTTTTGTTAAGTTTTGTAAATTATTAATAAAGAATTTTCTGCATACACTTTTGGAGAGAAATTACAAATTGTTAAGAAAGGCAGATCAAAACCAGAACTTCTTCTTTGAAAAACTTTTAAACTTAATAATGTTATAACACTGTTTTTTATTGTACCTAGCAGGGCGGATCCAGAGAATTATTTTGAGGGGGAAATTTTTGGAAAAATAATTGCTTTAATAAATAATATTAATTAAACAAACCTTATTTGTTTCTATTCTATGTATATCTATTTTTAGATTTGGGGGAATTCCCCTCAGGTATAATAAAATTAAAATCGTGGTTGCTTCCCTAGCCTAAATTCTCACCGCACGCCACTGATACTTATGAATGATAAAACTCACAATCAGTCGATTAATATGCAAAAGTTGAAATAAATATTGATGATTCTTTGAGAGTTCAAAAATGCTTTGTTAACATTTTGCTTAGCCTATTGTTAATATTAATAATTCAATAATTGTGGATTAACGTATGCATAGAAATCCGCAAGTGCAAATTCCTTTAATAGCTCAGAGTAAGCGATAAGATAAGAAATAGTCAACAATAGCTCACATTACTATCTTGCCATTCATAACTTAAGGGAAGTATTCATTATTTGTCTCTTTCTATTCATAGGCATTGAACGAAGAGAGCTAATCATTATTTATTGATACAATAATTTAAATAGAAATGTAACGCTTATTACGATTTATATTATATAAACAATGGAATAATAGTAAATAAAATGTATACCTATATACAGAATGATTTATTAAAGGTGGTCTGAATTAATTCTTATCTATTTTTGGAAAAATTTTGAAAAATATTTAATTTGTTAAGAATTTTATGAATGTTGGTTTGTCTGCCATCTATAATCAACGAGCTAAAGCTAGACATACCCTAGATATCTACCTCAACAGATTTTTTGGCTTTATATCTTACTTATCTTCTAGATGTCGCTTTGGCAGTAAATATATTTAGATTTTGATTGCAAAATTTCCAAAGAAGGTTAGAGCGATGCGTTAATTCGGCATACGTTCGCGTACAATCGCTACAACCCGAATAGGCGCTTTCAGCCATGTTGAAGTATGTGTTGAAAACATTGTGAGCACGTGGAAAACTTCACAGCTTTTTCCATAATTTGTGTGTTTTTTATAGTCGGTGATAAGAACCGTCCGTGTCATTCGAATTATCGAACAATCGACTAGCTCCGCAATAATTTTCAAAATTATTTGGTAAGTAATTTTATTGTATTATTGTTATATATGAAATACGTTCGCATGTACACCATTCAAGTTTGAAATTCCCGTGGTTGACCGGCTTTTGTAACTTGAAATTATTTTGACGGTTTTATGGTCACGCTAGAAGTGATAATAGTTCATTCAAGCAAATTATTATTTTGATTTATTTGATTGGTAATTTGTAATTTATTTGTTGTATAATATTTTTTTATAATTTGAAGCGTAGCAGACAAGATTACAGGTTGTTAATTTTACGCCAGTTGATGTTATTTTGGGAATTTAACCTAAATTGGTGTTATTGTGATCGGTTATGCAAACGGGTATGTTATTGCAGGTTTTGTAAATTTATAAAATCTGCTATTATTTTGTAATTTGATTAATTTTTAAAGGGCTATACCTTAATTTTACCTTATTCACACTTATCCAGTGGCGTAGCGCTATCTTATTTTTGCTAACGACATTTTTATACACGTAATTAGAGATAAACTTTCGCACGATGTTATCTTTTGAATCTTATGTAAAAAAAATAAATAGTAGTTTGAAATAAGGAAGATTTTTAGGTTAGAATTTATTAACTCCACGTGAAAAATGATTTTGTTAGGTCATTTCCATATCTGACCTTTGATTATGTCATAATTCTTTAACTACATTTTAAATTGATAATATTAAATGCCATTTTAATTTAAATCTTTACAATTTTCGTTCTAACTTAACCTTTTTTCTTTGAAATGTCAACTTGTCAGAAGTTTGCGTCATAAAAATATTTTGTTTTCGAAAAGTCTGTATTACACTGTAAACTGATGAAATAAAATTTTTATTGATTTGTTTTCATTTTTTTTAAAGAACAAACATTGCAGGAAATAATGCAATAAATAATTTTGTGTCGTCGTACAGTCTCTCAAGATTTATTTATGGGTAAAAACATTTCTAAATAGAACTTATCTATTAATTTCCTACTTTAGATTTGTGTATTGTAAACAACCCTCGCTAACGAGGAGACACAAACAATTGCCATGCAGACAAATTGAAACCTAAATGGACCTTATTAGAAGAGAAATGTTTATCTGCAAATTTTGGAGTAACTCATTCACTACTATAATAATTATTGTAAATTTTATTTTCACTTCTCTTCGTTTTTGCTTTTGATTATAATTAATTTTACTTTTGTACACTACCATGTCGCATATCAAATGTCAAAGCGTTATCAAATTAATACAAAAGTAAGGTTAGGTATGTTTTGCGGTATGTTCACAATTAACGTCTTTACGGCCAACTTTAACGTTTTTAAATATATTTTCTTTTATCTTTCATTCTTAGATTCTTGTGAACGAATTTTCTACTTTTACAATGCAATACAAAAAAGTTAATCGAAGTAATCTATGCATGCAGATTGCTTGTGGGAAGTCTATGAAATATAGAGTTCTGAATAAATACACTTGGGACGCACCATTGACCTGTATTCTAGCGGAATTTTATTAAATCCAATTACACGGTAGGATAATAATAATAATTGTCAAACTGGAAGGTTTGAAGGTTATCTTACAACTAAAGCATGCATCTTATTGGTTGCATACATAATCACTTACCGCATATCGACGACATTTTTATTTAATTTTGCATTTATATTTATTGGCGCGCCTCAATAGAGTATTCTAGAGTTCCGCAATTTGTTTTGAAAGGGAAAAACCTGATAATGCAATAAAAAAAGAAATCGTCCGTCAAATTTACGCTTCTGGAAACTATACGATATTCACGTTAGATTTGCAGCCCGTCAAAACAAACATTAGCACGTAGATTACGAGATGCTGAAATGTTTTCGATCCTGCAACTCTCACATGTTTGTTTTTACGGGTTCCAGCTCCAAAATAAAAAACAGTTAAAAGTACTCAAGCTGCTCACTTTTTTCAATTTGGTGGCCATTTTAACGGCGTTCCTTAAGAGATAGGAAGTTGGTGTCTTTTTGCCTTCATCTTTTATGTTCTGCCCGAATCTAAAATCGGAAAAAACGCATGCACACACAGACGGACTTATGGATTTCAGCAACAACTTTTAAGTTCGTAGAAAATCACAATTGTTATACGTATTAAGAGTTCTTGGTGAAAATTACCTAGTTCTACAGTTCATGGTAGGTATTATCATTAGCAGCTTGCAAAAACACAAGTTACAGGAAATAAAAAAGCAAAAATGCTTCAGATAATAATAACATCGTAATACCGTCGTAATACGTAATACGTCGTTAATACCGTAAGATAGATAGATAATACCTGATAGATATGGTAGGCGGTACAAGCGAGTGATATCAGTCATTTTTGTTCGTACTAATACAGACAGTGAACCTCTTCCGTACTCTTCCGGGAAGTAAAACAATAGGGACGAAAAATCTGACCACAAACTCTGTTTTGAGAAGAATACTGCAATTATGGCAAACTAAAGTAATAATAACGGGCCCGAGTCTCGGAGGACCTTAAATCCCCCACTCTACATAATAGAAGAAGAGCCCATGCCACCCAAAATGAAAATTAAACTGCTGAAAAGGTAGAAATCTACAACCGTCACATACAGCTACCACTGGTGAAGGTGCTTCCCAGGGGAGCAATTCATTAGTACTTGAGACCACCCAGTCGGCCATAAGGCGCACGTGCATGAAATGAACTAACGAAATTAATATATTTAACGTGCCAGGATGCTATTACCAAAAAAAAAGTCGGTAATGTGGCAATCTGTGGACTTTGAGCCTCTGTATTTGATCAAGATCTATCCGGTTGCTCCCAGCAAGGCTCTCTCTCCCTCTCAAGACCCCTCAAAGGGATCACCTTTGAGGGGTGTTGATGCGAATACATGTATTAAGTAACTAAGCCTCTTATACCAAGACAACTCCACTTCCACGTTGGTATAAGCCGGGTCTCTGCTTTCAGAGAGAGTCGAACGGGCCCTGTCGAAGACTCACCAAGACTTTATTATAGGCCCGTGAAGCTAGCACAACCATGATAGCACAATCAAATAAAACCTTCGTAAATATTTAGTACTCATTAATTACTAAAAAGAAAAATGTATTAGCCTTTTAAAAAAAACCGGGTTGTTCCAGCCTCACAGTGAAGCTAGCACAGCCACACTAGAAAATACAGCACAACCAAATAAAAACAATGTCAATATTTATTACTCATTGATTACTAACTAATGGCACAAAATACATATTTATTACTGCTGCAAAAAAAATGATATTAATGTTACAACATCTAAAAATGTATCTAACGTGGAATTTTCCATTTTGGATAAAAGAGAACGGGACTACAATTTATTACTCCAGCACAACCGACAAATTATGGTGTATGTTCAACAAATATGATTAGTCAGAACCAGATTCTAGAATATCTCGACATAATTACCGTGTCCAAATTCGTTAAAACATATAGAATACACCTTAATACGGGAATTTCCAATCTGAATGAAGTAGGACGAGACTACAATTTATTACTTCAGCACAACCGACAAATTATCGTTTATATCAACAAATATGATTAGTCAGAACCAGATTCTAACTTATTTCGACATAATTACCGTGTCCAAATTCGTTAAAACATATACAATACACCTTAATACGGGAATTTCCAATCTGAATGAAGTAGGACGAGACTAATTTATTACTTCAGCACAACCGACAAATTATCGTTTATATCAACAAATATGATTAGTCAGAACCAGATTCTAACTTATTTCGACATAATTACCGTGTCCAAATTCGTTAAAACATATACAATACACCTTAATACGGGAATTTCCAATCTGAATGAAGTAGGACGAGACTAATTTATTACTTCAGCACAACCGACAAATTATCGTTTATATCAACAAATATGATTAGTCAGAACCAGATTCTAACTTATTTCGACATAATTACCGTGTCCAAATTCGTTAAAACATATACAATACACCTTAATACGGGAATTTCCAATCTGAATGAAGTAGGACGAGACTAATTTATTACTTCAGCACAACCGACAAATTATCGTTTATATCAACAAATATGAATAGTCAGAACCAGATTCTAGAATATTTCGACATAATTACATAAATATGCTCGAATCTGGTCCTGACTAATCAGATTTGTTGTTATAAACGATAATTTGTCGGTTGTGCTGGAGTAATAAATTGTAGTGTCGTCATGCTTAATTCAGATTGGAGATTGCCGTATTAAGGTGTAATGTATGTGTGTTAACCAATTTGGACACGGTAATTATGTCGAAATATGTTAGAATCTGGTAATGACTAATCATATTTGTTGATATAAACGATAATCTGTCGGTTGTGCTGGAGTAATAAATTATAGTCTCGTCCTACTTCATTCAGATTGGGAATTCCCAAATAAAGGTGTATTGTATATATGCTTTAACGAATTTGGATTGTGCTATAATGGTTGTGCTAGCTTCACGGACCTCTTTATTATGGTAGAGCGGGGTGGCAAAATCCTAGACAGACCTAGGACCAAGCCCAGCCACCCTTGAGGTTGTTCTAGGAGTAGTTCCATAGCTTTTCTGTCCTGGCGAAACCCTTTACTTTGCTCTTGCCTTAAATCATGTTAGGTCTTCTCACTAAAATCATGTAGGTTTTCTGGAAAACGATCTACGATACCTTGATGCTACAGCCAAGCCTTTAATAATTAAAGAATCTGTTGGTAATTAATTCAGAATATCTGACTACCTTATGGTTGCCAAAAAAAGCTTTTGAAAATTAGAATAAATCAGGTCCAGACACAAAATTCAATGTTGTCCATTGCATTTAAGAAATTTTCATCGTTTACAGCAATTTTTTATCTCGGAACCAACAGCCACAGCACAAACTTTTTTTGTTGAAAGCCTTGTCCAATTGTTTTATGAGGCCAGCCAGGCGGGCTGGATATGTAATATATGTATGATGTTATTTTTGCGAACATAAGGTTGATTAATGATATTTTGTCATCCAACTACTATGTCTTTTATAAAGGCCACTCGTTTTCTATCCAGTGGTCGTGTTTGGCTCTTCTAACCCAAAGACAAATCTCGCGAATATATTGTGTAATCCAGCAGCGTGCCGTGCATATGAGACAGTGGAAGCAGTCCCGATATGATGTAGGCGCTATCACGCTCGTACACGTTGCGTACGAGCGTAATAGCGCATACGTCGTATCGCGACTGCTTCCACTGTTTCGTCTACACTGCACGCTGCTGGTGTAACCGCTTTCCTTACCACAGGTCCACACAAATCACCCATCGATTTTTGCTACTACATCTTTTCCGTTACATATGTCTGTCATACTGGTTGGCATGTAATGTAACAAACATTACAAGTACCAGAATGAAAAAATTCCTTTTCTTCAACCTAAAGGTCAGCAATTCAGAAGACTCTTGACACCAACACATTTAACCTCTAAATCTCATTATGTAAATGATCTTTCCTGTAAAAACTCTAGAAACTCTATTTAGTAAGAAAATAGTGGGCTAAGTGCCCGCTATTTTAGAGAAAGTATTTTTCTGCATATGATCTTTAGAATGATCGATCACATAGTCTTTATCTGTTTGAATTGAAGTGATGAGTGTATTTAGAATGGACGCTACGTTCGAGCGTGTTTACCTCAACATTACATTTTAAAACACAACGTATTCTAATTGCTCGTTGATAGATCCTTATTGACTACTCCCCACTCACTATTTGCTATTTTAACCACCAAAGGTGCTCTGGTTTTTCTAGATGACCTTTTAGCTCGCTGATGGTCATAAGTATTAAATGCTGCAGCAGTGAGCAGAAATTTAGGTAGGTATGTTAAATTCTTCAAGTCTTATATGCAATGTTCTGAACGAAAGCTATGTTATTTGAGCTTGAACGCGATTTATAGAAGTTTGGAATTCGATTGTTTTTGAGCGTCGTTTAACATCAACAGTGCTGCCAAGTTTCTTTTTATTCAGCAAATCATACTATTTTTTGTTTTTCACATTATTAGACGCCAAATATCGAAAAATACTGGTTCAATATTAAATAATCAAAAATTCAGTCTTGTTTCTTAATCAGTATTAGTTAAAGTAAATGACAAAATATTTACATTTCAGTAATCAATTGTTTGCACTTCAATCACACGAATTTCTTTTTCGGTTTACCTGCGAACCCATTTGAGACATTTTTACTAATGGATTCACATTTCGTCTCCCTAATCATTTGAAAATAATCCTGTGCAATACACACATTCAGCATCGTTTTCAGCTTCACTTTCACTACCCCATTCTTCCTCTTCTGACGAAGAAGAAAATTGTGAGTCTGTTGAAGATTGAAGAAGTATCTAAACACACACCTCCTTCTGATTGTCCTTGTTTGCTTAGAAGTCGATAATGTCTGTGCATGGAATTAAATTGATGGACTAGATTTTCTAAATATGGGTTATCCCATATTACGTATCTCTATGTACCACCCCATATTAAGCTCATCGCCATCTTTATTTTCATTCATAATCACAAATTTTACCGCTGCATGAAATTCAATAAAATACATATTATATAGAAAGAGCAGTATACTTATAGGTACCATGTACACAAAAGAATTAAGAACTTATAAAGTTCAAATCTTCAATTTCCAACAACAATACAGCCTGATCAATATAGCACCGCTGCAATTCTTCGGAACGTTGATACAAACAAACTTGTGCAACCTCTCTAAATGCAATTCATACAACTGTTTCCAGACACAAGATGTAGCAGTAACGCATAAATAGCAGGTTATGACATTTGCCGCTAGATGTCGACTGGAATACAAAGAAAATACATAGGTACCACATATTAGGAGACTTGACTCTATCAATCGTTTGTTCATCGCTAGCTCACGTTTAAGTGTTTTGACAAAAATAAATACACGCAGAAAAACAATTTCGAAGCCAGATAAATGTTATTTATTTTTGCTGTAACTTCGAATTTATTTGATTGGCAAACATATGCTCACGACATCTAAATGACTAGTAAAAAGAGGTAAAATGAAAATCGAAAAATTGGGGAGTCTAATACATCGACTCCCTACATACAGTGTGTCGCACTCTTTTTTAACTAAATATTTCTCAAAAATAGAACCATTTATCGTCTACTTGTTACCAAAAAAGTATTCGCTTCCTTTAAATGTAAAACCACCTGCGATACCAAAATAAATAGAACAACATAACAGCCTTGGTAGTGTAATGTCTAGCGTGCTGGACTTTCACCCAAGCGTCCCGAGATCGACTTAAGATTAAGGTTTTCTGCAGTTTTCCTTAGCTGTGACACAAATGTGGGATTTGCGCTGTTCCATCTGTAAGTCGGCTGCAGCCGCACGTAGAGCCTACGTAATAATAATAATCACCCCTCCCTCCCGCACAAGCTTATAGCTTCTGGGGCCTGGTTTCCAGGTTATGGGTTGTAGCAATTATTATTATTAATTCAAAAAATCATATTAGGCATTTTTTTATCGAAGAATTTTACTAACAAAAGTTGTTGACGATTTTCTAAAGATCTTAAATCCGAAATTTCATTAAAAATTTAAGAAAGGTCCAGTAAATTTAAAAACGATTCTGTTCTCGGAAGTTGGGAAGTTGGCCATGGATTATATGTTATTTTTAGAAAATAATACAATTAAAATTAAAAAAAACATATATGGTGATATTGATATTGATATTGAAATTACCGTTAATTAACAATAAAATATTGTTTTTCTGTTTCATTTTAATTGTATTATTTCTTAAAGAGTAACATAAAATCTATGGCCAACTTTTGTTAGTAAAAGTTTCTGATACTAAATTCCTAATATGAAATTTTATTTTTTCTATTTATTTTGGTATCGCAGTTGGCTTTGCATTTGAAGGGAGCGAATGGTTTTTTTTTGTTACAAGGAAAATTTGGTTTAAATTTGATAAAAAATAATAAAGATATACGGATGGTGTCGCCTAGTTCGTGACACACTGTATATTTATTTTTGCTGGACAAACAAATCTAATCCATGCGTTAACGTGAGCTAACAATAGATAAACAATTGATACAATAAAATACTAAAATTCGAAAATTCGGGGACTGTTAAACAAATTGACCCCCTTATAAATTTTACTTTTTGGTATATCTTTTCTTGTCGCAACTGAGGACTTTTGGGTTTTGTCTTCAACCCTATGTTTTTTCCACGTTACCAAGTAATGATTTTTTAAAAATATTCTTATTGTTTTTTTGTAAAATTACGTGAGGTAGTGTTAGAACAAAATTTTTTTTACAATATGTATTTAAAGAAATAAATTTTTATGCACCACACTTTTTTTTGAGACTTTTTCTGTATATGTGCCGCTGAGTTTAAAATGTGGCTTCTTTAACTTCACCATAACATAGCTCTAATTTAATTTTTTATTTGGGTAATAATAAAGTTGTAATCGAAGAACGGGGTACTAAATGGACACCCTGTATATTCCGCATGAAATTTTTCTTTGATAACTTTTTTTTTTTGAGGAATGTTAAATATAATGTTGTTGAACGGATGAATTTCATACAAATCTTTGTAATATCCAAGATCTCTACAAACAGGTAATGCGAAGCAAATATTTATTCATAATTAATTATTAATAATTCAGGAAAAAAATGATATTTCGTTCTATTCCGTTAAGACATATTATTTCCATTTTGTATTGGTATTTTTTTGGTTTAAGCTTTAAATTAATTAATTAACTGTAAAAATAACTGGGAATAAAGATCATTCTTTCTTTATCTTACCTGCTTGTTTTAGTAGTCCGTCCTTTTCTATAATAGGCTTACCTTAAGAAATTTCAACCAGACAGTGCTATTTAAATAAAGGGCGATCAAGAAGATGTAAAATTCGTTTAAGAAGATTGTAACCTTTAATCTGTTGCAAGTACTATGTTGATGGTACGATGTGATTTTTATTATAATTTGAAATCTTTTTATCTTAAATTGTTGACGTTATGGAGATTAAATAAAGTAGAATTTTCCCGGAAAAGACACGTACAAACATTCATTACATAATATTATCTTGAAATATAATTAGTTATATTTTATATGTAGTTAAATCGGTTCTCCAAAACATCATTGTTTTGGCTTGTCTTATCAAGAAATCTAAAATTAAGTTTGCGTGTAATATCTATCAAGATTAAGTCTGCATTAGCCAGCACTACCTTAGTAACAAATATACAAATAATTAATGAAGCATTAAGTGGTTCTTTAATTGTTCTTTTGATGATCTTAATAAGAGTTATTATAGGAAGGAGTAGCAGTATAACGGTAAAGATTAAAAATGTTCGAAAAGATTATCGCAAATCAGCTATAGGTATTGTTTGGATAATATGCAAAAAATGTGTAGAGTGGTTCACGAAGATGACCCTGTGTCTTATCTTGGAAATTAGTCCAGAGAAAAAGTTAAATACTACAATTAGTTGGTATAAAACAAATTTAAATCTTTTAATATTTTTTGCATTTGGACTTTATTTTTATAATTTAACAAATACCAAACAACATAAAAAACAAGAAAATCAAAACTAAATATCAAAAAAATAAAAATCGGTTTTACTAAGTTAAAAGAGAGATGCGCTGTTTAATTATGAAGTTATTTATAAATATTTAATTGCAATCATATCTTTTTAATCCTATCGTTAAATTCTTTCTTTATATTAATCCCAAAATAGTTCAGTATTTTTTATTTGGAGAGTAATACTTTTGGTATCATCATATTTCTTAATTATTAAAATTAAAACTAACTACTGTTAAAAACTCCCGTTTAATATATTTAATTTTTTTTTAATATATGCCACCACAAGCTTGCCAACTGTATTTTTATAAATCCCCAAATATCCGCTCCGCTTTCATTCGTCTCGACAATGAAATCAAGAAAGTATGTCATTTACCTCTTCCTACCTTTCCACATAAAGGGCTTTACTAATTGCAATTCCAAATCCATTTATTTGTGTAATAGTGGTTAGTAAATTAATGTTATAATTAAAAAAGATTCCATCGCAGAATCAATTTACACTTGATTAATTTGAAGCCCTTTCAACACTTGTCGTTTCACAAAAATAACATTAACCTCAAAATCTTGACATCGCTTTATTTACATTTTGAGCTTAAAACATAATCTTAAATTACATTATGCTCTCCACAAGGTTGTGCACTTATTGAAAGATTAATTAGAAGAGAGAGTTTGTTACAAAAATGACCAGGTTTATATCTGATTTTGGCCAAACAAATGAATGTGATGCAATTTTTACATAAAACAAAAGAAACTTTCACAAGTCAATTTAATATAACACAAATTATTGTTTATAAATTTTAATTAACACAACAACTAACTAGCTAATCTTATACATACATAAAAATTCCTAATCTAATGGTATATTACACTTATGTTTTTATTACAATAAAGCAACCCTCTTTTGAATGTCGATGACATCACTATCTTCTTAAACCTTTTATTAACTTAATTACTTAAAAATACCTTTTCACATCTTCACAAATTTAAACATTATATCGTAACAAACATTATTTCCATGTTTTTAGGCATCAACAATATGAAAATTCAAGCCAATTACAGTATTTCAATGTACGATTCAAAATTGCGACATTATTATATGTTGTTTAACTAATATCATTAATAAAACGCAGCCCCTACATTTAAGATAGTTGCAGTTATGTAGTAATGAAGCAGCTTTACAATTCTCTACCAAAATTATTTAACTAAGCTGTAAAATTTTGAAATACAAGCAACTTATGCAACTGAAGAATTTCGTTAACATGAAAACACATTTTTTACTATAAAATGCTCAGGTAAGGTAGTAAATGCACCTGGCCTGTTTTAGGTTAAATCTTAAATTAACTTGGACCTAAAATTTTTTAAATGCAAAATTAGATAATTATCTCCTACATCGTTAATGAACAAAGAAAATTCACTAACTTCTATGGAAAAATCAGTTTTCCAGATATCCTTTATCTGACTATAGTGTACTAGTATACTGTACTAGTCAATATCAAAATTATAATTTTGAAATTGAGGTTATGCAACCAATCTAACGTATCGCTTTGAAATTTCATAAATAAGCTTATTTAAAACTATAGGTTGGGTGAATTCCTTTTTTTCGTATGTCAAATATCATGATAATATCTAAATCAACGTTTTTTCATAAATTTATTGTTGAATAATATACAGGATGTGCAATCCACTAGACCAAATATAAAAATCTTTGAACATAAAAATCTCATTTTTTTGTCAAATGGGATACTCTGTATATCTATATTTTGTATGGTTCAGCTTTTAACTCTATGCCAATCCATATACTGTTTGTTTCACTCGGTTAAGGTTAGATGAATAGATTAGGTGAGCCGGAGTTATGTTAAGGTAGTTGTACCAAAGCTTAACATTGTACCAGTAGTTGACCTTTGGAACTTTACTGATGCATTAAATCCGCCCGCAAATACATTTAAACAAGGCCTACTGCATTCAACAATTTCTGCAAGGTTTTTCTATTCTTTATATTATTATAATTACAAAATCAAAAGCAAAACAAGAGATTATGAAAATATTCTTGTGAAGTAAGTTTTTAAAAGAACAATCAGAAATAAGTACAATAATATCACAAAACTTAACATGAACATGAGTATCAGCCGCTAAAGAAAATTTCATAAAATGGTTCCTAGGGACGATCCTAGTCACTGAGAAAGAATGCCGTTGATGACATATCTCTTCTTATTTCGTTTTGAGCGAATCCCAAGACAATTTGCCTCGGAATATCTAATCGTGAGAAAATGGGTAGGGGGCGTGATGGAAAACATTTTTTTAATTCATTGCAATTTGTTTTCTCCGTGGTTACTTGAGAATAATATTGAAACACGTTACACTTTTTATATTTAGATGGCCATATCTCTCATTTGGCATTAAGTATCAGTAGATTCTGCTAGGAAAAAGGGGTAAAACCTTACTTTAGCATATAGCTGATGACTGTTATAGGTGGTTAGACTCTTCTCTCAAACCTGAGCAGAAAAGTCTAAGGGTCAACACCCACAGACTAACCATTTATGAAATATCGATTTTTCAAATTTACATGAAAGTCTGTGGAGGAGAATGTTTATTCAGATTACAATGGTACAACATAAAATCAAATAAATCTAACATAACCTAACCCAACCTAACCTAACCGAAACTACGGGCGTTTCAATAACACTATTAGGCAATCCAACGACCTGTCAAGTGTTATTGTGGAGCCGATGAGAATGTTTGCCTTCAGCGACCATATTGGTTTGGATTGCCTAATTAAAGGCACAACACATTGGTGTCCTTTCTCAGCCAATCAAATGCAGTGCTTTCTTACCGTGGCACCATCTAGTGCAAAACATGCCTCCATGGACTTCACATGGGCGGTAGACTTAACATGTATTCCATATACTTAACAAAGTCTAAACGAAATTCAGAAAGTAAAAACTTAATTCATAACATGTTAAAAATGTGTTACAACTAAAGGTGGTTATGTTCAACGTAATTTGAACATGTTGAACATTTTTTTTAATAGTTTAGCTTTACTAGTTCAATTGAATATCATTTCTTAACGATAACTCAGAAACTGCTCGGTCCAATATGCGATAAGTATAATATTTGAAATCAGAAAATATTGAGAACTTCAATTATTGAAAATATACAAGGTGTTCCATTAAAAAACCGCTTTCTTATCAGCCTGTTTAATATACAAATTTTCAAAAACATTTAGTATGTTTAAAAAATGCACATAATATTGTTTAAAATTATTTTTTGCGCGAACCTATTATCTTAAAAATAAAAAAGGGGTTAACATATGCTTGAATCTCCCTGTTCCTATAGACTTAAAACATGGAATACAGAAATTGCTACATCTTTTGAACCACGGATTTATGGTTGATGACCCCATAGATTTTCTTAACTAGCTCGACGAGAGGAGTACAACGAGTTGTAGCACCGCCCCCTAGCGTCTGTACACTAAAGTAAAGTCAAGCTCATTTCGGTCATTTGTTGAAAAAAAGCCTTTGAAGAAAATATGACACCGTCAATATTTAAAAACTTGGAGAGGCTCCTAAGAGCTACAGGCAGAATAAATAGAGCACTGATGAATGGGCAGGTCTTAGGAAAAACACATTTTTATTCCTATTGTACAAAAAGTTCAATCGCTGTAACGTATCATAGAAAAAAATAACAAAAACGAATAAATCCATGTGTGAAGAAAGTGATAACGATAATGCTATAAAAACCAAAAGAAAAATAAACCAAGACAATCCAAAAATATTCATGAGTACCAAACTGAAATGGTAAATGATCCTCAACATCTTACATTTTAGAATATTCAATACAAAGAGAACCTGCAAAGCTACGCGGCTATTTCAACACCATCTTGCAGCTTCTCGATATTATTCTAATAACATTCCATTCAAACGGGGCCTTTTTGGCCTGAACTAAAAGAAATGCAAAGTAGGCGAAAAACTGAAAAGGTACCAGTAGCAGTTTACTATTACTATGAAAATAAAGAAAAAAAGAAAAGAGAATTTAAAGAGGCGTCAAAGCAAAAAGAAAAGGTCAAAGTGGAAAGCAGCTGCAGAAAGCAAAGATGCCAAAAAAGATGAATGAAAAGGACGCAGTATGAAAGCTCCACTGGTAAGAGTGAGTTAAATGAAGAAATAGCACAGTTGATATTGTCTCTGAACATAACTTTCATGGCGACAGTATATAATTTAAGAGCAAAAAAGTTTCCAGGAAAAACGATATCTTTAAAATAATATGTTTGTATTCTTCAAGAAAATGCTGATCTTTCAATCCTGAACTTCGATAATCTGATAATACCAAAACAATGTGTAGATCGAGGGGTCAACCACTCCTTAAAATAACGTACAGTGATTTCCAGTTTTTGGGAAAACTTAAAAAGACATGAGGTATTTCCAAGTATTCACAGGTAGTTCCAAGTATTCCCAGGTATTTCCAAGTATTCTCAGGTATTTCCAAGTATTCCCAGGTATTTCCAAGTATTTTCAGGTATTCCCAGGTATCTACAAAGTATTGCCAGTGAAATGTACAGTGATTTCCAGCTTTTTGGGAATAATTTCAAAATACATCGGGTATTCCCAGGTATCTCCAAGTATTTCCAGGTACTCCCAAGTATTTACAACATATTCCCAACAAAATGTACAGTGATTTCCAGCAGTGGTTGACTCCTCGATTTAGATTGAATGAGACTGACATAAGTATTGTCATTCCCAAAAATGATTATGACGAGAGTGCATTAAATATGAATTTTCCAACGCATTACATGTTGTCGGATAGCTGCCAACAACTAGGCCTATCTTTGTAGTCAAGTATTTTTCAATTTTGCCAATGTCATCTACTATACAGGGTGTAACTTACATAAATAGAAACCTCGAAATTGAGGGTGTTTTAAATTTTAAGTACGCCATTACTTAAAAATTACTCACATTACATTAAAAATACTAAACAAGCAAAAAAAAAATTACTGAAACTATCTTCATTATCATCACTTTAAGAAGGGTCTGGCCAATGTTGAAAGTACTAGTAAAACTTAGCGTAACTACTTAAAGAGAGCATTATGAGAAGTTGCTCCGTCTTGTTGAAATATTAGAGCGTGTAATAGAGTGGCTTGTATACACACTTGTTGCTGCTTTTTGATAAAATACCCAGAACTCTTGTCCTGGAGAGTTGCCTTGATTGAAATAATAAGGACTACGAATTCTGTAGTTTACCACAACGAACTGCTAATTAACAATTTCAATCATTTAATTAACATTTTTCATTGGCGGAATTGTTATTCGTACACATTAAATACTGATACATATGTATTAAAACAAAACAATTGAATTTGTTTTTCTTTTTTTTGGTGCTTATCTTTTGTTTCATATTGCGAAAAACAAACTAAAAGAATATTTAAACAGTTATTTTTAGGGTTTTTCATATTATTATATTTTTGTATCTAATATATTATGGTATGTTTAAATTTAGAGACGTTTTGGCTTTGTAAAATAACATTGAGCCGAACCGATTTCTTCGTACGTCACAGGCACATATTTATTTATAAAGAGCATTGTATATAAATACAAGTGATTCATGCCCATAAACCAACATCATCTCAAAACATTTTTTCTTCATCTCTTTTTTAGATTAGATTTAAGTAGTTGTAAGTAGGTGGTGGATGATTTTTTTTCCTGAATTTATTATTTTATAAATAGCAGGTATATAAATCCGCATCTTGTGAGAGTAGCCATTATAGCTGGTCTTTTATTAGTTGCTTCAAAATATTTTGAAAAACAAAAGTCTTTTCCCGCCTTTTCATGTAATTAATTAATTAATTCTAGAGGAATTTATTTTTCTAAGTATAAATATTACCGTTCCGGCTCATGAAGGTGCATGAATAATAATAAATCGTTAAATAAATAATAAATTAAAGCAAATGAGTAACTTGGAATAAAGGAAGAAAAAGATTCGAAATGATTCTACAGGAAGTTGAGAACTTCTGGCCTTGAAATGATTACTTGATCCTACCTGTTCCACTAAAAACAAACTATAATGCTGTCGTTTCTGATACACTTTAAAAAGTTTCACTGTTTGTTGTTTTCATAGGGGCTATAATTTTATTAAAAGAATTCAAAATGAGTATTCTGCACAGGTGTTATGCACGGCATTGATGCCATATTTCTATAATAATTGATAGCATACTTGGGTTAGATTAAAATAAAATAGAAATTAAGAAATTCCTTGTATTTGTCACACACAGTTTGTTTTTAATTCATTTAAGTTGCAACATTGAAATAAAATTAATAAATTAATTAAGAATAGAAACAAAAATTTCATGTCCAAAGTAACAAAACCGAGAATTCCGTATATTTTATTAAAAATATCCGAAAATAAAACTAATAAATAACATGAAAAAGAAAGTCATGGTATTTAATTAGGTGTGTAAAGTAATCGTAATTGTACACCATTATATGCAGTTCCTTTTTCTGTTACTCGCTGTCACTTTTAGTTTCCACTTATTATTATTATTATCGTCGTCATTATCAGTATCCCCGTTATTAATATTTATAATAATTGGTTCGATATCATCCAACAAATTGTCAATTTCCCACATTTTTCTTTCTGTTGCTATTACGTGGCTTACGTAGTTTTTCCATTTCTCTGGTGTAACGACCTGATACGTTGCTGTAGTTAAATTTCGTATTTCAGCTTCTTTAAAATTCGCGTTGAGTCCAGTTATATACCTTTTTTCTTCACTCGAAACCATTTCGATCGGATGGAGTTCACAGTGATAGTGTGGGAGCCTCAGGATCTGCACATTGTGCTTTTGGGTAATATATTCTATGATGTACCTGTCATATCCTGTTTTGAAAGCCTCGACTACATCAAGTAACTCGCATTTTAGGTAGTCTTCTTCAAAAAATATATCCTTTGACAGAAGATAACGAAAAAATCTGGCCACTTAAATATGACATCAGGCGCCCCTACACTGCAGGTACTAAAGTGGAATTGCAGCAATAGCTTCTTTAAATTAATATCTTACTGTAAATGACAATTTCAAAGTGTTTCCGTTGTGTAGTTTTCAAATAAATTCAAAAGAATACGAACGTCGTCAAAAAATATTGCGCAAACATTGTGCAAATCCTGCAATGTCATATTCCGCAATCGGAAAATGTCAAAAAATAACAAAATTAGCCGTAGAAAGTGTTTTAACCAATTTCTCTGAACGCTTAACAATAGATAGGCAGCCAGCTTCCGGTAGGAAATCGGGTGCAATATATAAAAAAACGGAAAGGAAGGTGATGCAAGCTTTCACGCAGAATCCGGACTTGTCAGTGCGGGATGTGGCCTAAAAGGTTGGAACATCTTCATTACATGTTCGAAAAGTAGAAAACAGGGGTGTTCTGATTCAAGGTGCAGAACGCTTCGGATCGGGATGCAAAACAAGATTCCAAGGCGAAGGCCCTCGCGAAAAAAACTGTACACCAATTTTTTAATGAAAGCAGATTGTGTAACAATGGACGACGAGACGTACATCAAAAATGACATTCAACAGCTTCCCGGTCAATAATTTCTTACTTGTAAACAACTTTGTGGAGTTAAGGACCAATACCAATCAGGACCAATACCAATCAGGACCAAACAAAAAGAAAATTTCGGAATCTTCTAGAAAATATTTGGTCTGACAAGCGACTTGCACTCTTGCACTTACGGGCGAGAAAGAAGAAGAAGCTTTGTAACAAAAGGCACCAGCAACACTGAAATCTATTTAGAAGGTTTAAAAAAGTGCATGCTACCATTTATAAGAAGTGATAATGTTTCTATTCTATTTTGACCGGATCTGGCCATATGTCACCATGTCAAACAATTCACTGATTGCCATGCAAAGAATGGGATCACTTTTGTACCTAAAGATAGCAATCCACCGAACGGCCCCAAACTGCGGCTGATCAACAATACTGGGCTATTGTAAAGCAAACACTCTGAAAAACAAAAGAAACTTCTAAAGATATTGTTGACTTTTAGAAAAAGTGAAATAACGCGACAAAAAAATTACTACTACGGCTGTACAAACTTTGATGTCTGATGTGAAACGAAAAGTTAAAAATTTTAATTAAAGACAGTAATAATGTACAATATATGTAAATACGTTTCAGAAGGAACATATATGTTAAAAGTTAATAATAGTTTTAAGTCATAAAGAATTTCCGACGACTCTACTTTTTTGATGTTTCTGTGGCCAGATTTTTTCGTGCACACCCTTTATTCTTGAATATCTATTTATAGTGTTGGACTGTTGTAATTTGTTCTGACTTTCTACTGGGGTAGGAGGCATTGTCCATTTCCATAATAGCTTTTTTGACAAATTTGGTATTAAATTATTTTCGAACCAATCCTCGAAGGTAGGTCCATCCATTTTGTCTGGTAGTCCAGAGTATTTTTCTTTGCCAAAAACGTGAACTTTACGTCATCAACAAATCCACTGCTAGATCGTTCGTGCAATAACACGAATCGTGGCCCGCGAGCTGTTAGAGCTTTTGATCCTGTTGTGAAACCACGAACAAAAGTATCACGACGAGATCTAACTGTTTTATCAACCCATTCTTTTTTTCACACTATGCCCGACATTTACCCATGATTCATCTAAATACACTATGTTGTACCCTTCTGCACGGCATTTAGCAACACCACCTACATAACAAGGCCTACCATCCACATAGTGACGTCACGACAAAAAGGCACTTTCCGAATCTTTTATTCCTCATTTTACATTCAAATTTCAACTAATAGACTGTCTTATTAATTAAGAATTTGTTTTTACTTGAAGGAATCTATTTTCGTATGAAAATTCTACCGTAAATATCAAATATTAACTTATGTTTATTATGTATTTGCAATTAAATATCTTTAAAAATAAAATTTTTGTACTAGTTAGGCGAAATCGATGGTAATAGGATGTGCAAAATAACTCAGAGGATAGGAATCTTAAATTAAATGGCGGTGATAACGCGTAAATAATAATGAGAAAATCAACGCTAAAGTTAGCTATTTTGAGGTTAGATTGTTAGGTTACAGTTATACTTGACAGAAAGATTTTATAATTCTTATGTGTTTTGCGAAGCTTTTCTAAAGAAAACCCCTAGGTCGCGAGGATCTTGGGTGTGTTAAATTTACTAAACCTGCTTTGGTATAATTTCTACTGTTAAGACGCCAGAGCACCAACAGTTATATCAAACAATGATTATATTCTTTAACAAAACTTGTTAGCATCTTACGAAACAGGTAAAAAGCAAATCAAATAAAAGCTAATAACTCACTAAGAATAATTCGATGGCATACAATTTTCTCGGTGAATTTTATGAATCCACTTTTTTGTGCTTTCTCGTCTTTCGGAAACTTAAACACGTGCATTTTGTGTTTTTTATTGTAATTACCGTTGCACCGGCTACACCATATACAAGCTAATAATATGCTACACATATAAAAATTACAATGTACCAGCCAACACAATTACACATTTGACATAATACTATTATAGTTTATTTCTTTTGTTTGTCGTTTGTTTTACCTTTTGAATGTGACGTCACTATGACGTTTACAATATGTTGTGAGGCCTTAGTTATACAGGTGGTGTTGCATTTAGGAATTGCGCGTAAATAACGATGACGCCGCGAGATGATTTCTGGTTTCTGAATCAAAACTGAAACTCAAAACTTTTACAAATACAAAATCTATATCACCTAGCAAGCGATGTAGCGTGGCCTGCGAAAAGGTGGACAAAGTTCCTTTGGCATTTACAACAGCTAATATGGAGTTTATTGTCGGTGGTATGTTGTCATGAAAAAATTTATGCACTATTCCCCGAATGTGGCTCCTGACAGCTTCACAAGTACGAACTTGTGGTCATGAGAAGTACCAATCTTTCGCTTCTTTCAACACAGGGTCTTTTCTCAAACACCACTCATTTCTGATACTTTCCTAATAGTCGGAGAGCCAGCGAACACGACCGCTCACAACTCCGTAATGGATAAAATCTCTTTTTTTATCTGTATTCAAAGTATATGAGTAGTAAAACCCTTGTCTGGCAGGGCTCCCCTCTGATTTATGGACGAAGAGATCAAATAGTGTGGTAAAAATGTTACATTTAAAACACTGTTACAACTTATAGTTGATACAGAATCGTTGTTATCGTAATTAAAATGATAATAATTCACAATATTCATTAGCATCTGCTTCTCTAAAAGTTCTAGGGATTTTCTACGTTTTCGTTTAGCAATTTTTTCCATTTTGCGGTCAAAATTCGGCGTGATTAATAACAATAACCAATAACAGAAAATAACAATTGCTAACAACAAATTACAACAGCCACCAAGAAATAATAACAACAACAAAACAGTAACAGTACATCCAAGACGGTACAAATAATCGCAACTCGAATATGTTAACGTGCTCCGAAGAACAAATAAAGGCTTCTAATAAACATATTCTGTACAAGAATTACTGAAATTGCTTTTTAATTACTAATTAACTTAGAAGAAAGTATTTGCAGTTGATATCAACCAAAATTACAAATTCCTTACACTCATGATGGCAGTAATTACAAAGTCACTTTCCAACTGCAGCAGAAGTGTACATGCAAAAGTATTGAATTCACGATATTTTCTAAATTTACCTACCGCAGGGATACATGATAGGTAATAAAATTTTAAATCGGGTAGTTCGTAGAAATCTCCAAACTTATTTTAAACTTTGAAATAAATAATTATTGGATGTACCAAAAGCAAATGTTCATTTAATGAACATTTTATTATAACTACTGCTACTGATAAAAGATGATAAGTTACTATTAGAAACAAATAATGGAGTATTACGTAAAATTATCAGTAAAAGAGATTTGTAAATTACATAAAATTTTACGTGAGGGCTTGAGATCTCAGGGATTCCCTTTAGTTTAAAAGATAGATAAGGCCATCGCTCACTGCATAAATCTAGCAACGTCTGAGCGAAATTCCCATCAAGATAGCATTGCGTATCTTTAGCAACAAAAGGGGCAACAAATGGTACTTTATTACATATTTGCAATAAATGTATGCAGTATGCGAAGTTTAACTTGATGTACTGTTTTGAGTGCGTAAAATTCAACTTTACGCACTGTTGTCCAAATATAAAATTTAACAACTGAATGAGATCGTTTAAACTGTAATGTCACGATTTGTAAACAGCTTTTATTATTATTGTTTTTTGTTCTTAAATATTTACCACTCATTTTAAATAATTTAATCGTTGCTTATAGTAAACAATATATTATTATTAAAAAGCATTCCTCGTATTGTATTGGGAAATGTCCTGAAGATAATTATAAATAAATTCAAGGTTAGGATTTGGTAACAATTTATCACAGTAAGTATATTTTGTATTGTTATCAAATTATGGTCACCTAATGAAACAAATTAGGCATGCAATTTCAAGTTTCATTTTATATGCAATTTTTAATTTATTTCTGATTTCCTTTTAAAATGGGAAACCAAAATGGCTACTTAAAGGAGGTACATAAATTACTTCGTCTACAATTTTATAATTAATGGAAAGTTTGGACTTATGTCATGTTTAAAAAAATTCCAGTAACCCTTGATGTCATTTCTTATTAGCTTTGAATGTGCTTTCGGAAGTTGTTGTAGGTAACTACAAATAAACAAATATTTATTATTAAGGAGTCAGTGCACTGATCCAAACATGAAACATTTTCAGTTTCCGTTGCGTTAAAAGCCATTTATCTAGTTAGCTGTGGTGATGCAATAAAGAAGAGCCGACCGGGAGTGCATTTTAGTTAAAACACCAAGAATACTATTAATTCCATCTCCGCTTTGTATCATTACGAACTCTGGATCGCATCCAAGCAGGTCCACCACCAGGAGTTCATTTACCTAACACAAGTTAAACCGTAGCCAAAATCTTTCAACGACTCACTAACTTTATAATTTCGTGCTATTCGTAACACTTACGAAGCAACTTAACACAGGACAGGAGTTTAATGTTTTCTCATTAATATTTTTATAGAAGGTATATAATTATTCAAAAATAGCGTTACAAAATAATAGTAAACCGCGTTTTGAACAAACGAAATTATTATTAGATAGTTTTTTGTTTTAAATGTTTAAAAATGTTCAAATGTATTTATTAATTTTTTACATAGTACCTGTATAAAGATAAAACCATTCAAGCATCATCAGCATTATATAAAAGCATCTATTATAAACACCCTGTATAGTAGTGTCCAAAGAAGTGTCCTCTTCTTTATTTCAAATGGAACACTCCGTATATCTTCAGACACTGTAATTCCTGTCTACCTGTGTGGTCCCTGACTTTCGTCTAATGGCGTTGGTTTAACTGATTTTTGGTCCAGTGATGTTTGGTCCAACTAGACTTTTGGTTCAATGGTACTTTGGTTCAACGAGACTTCGTCCAATGAAACTTTTCGTTCAGAGTGACTTTTGGTCCACAATCGTTTTCTTTTAATGAATAGTGTTTTTTTTTATTTTCTGCAATTTTTAGATTTTATTTAATAGACAGACCGTTGATCGGAACGTACCTATCACAAAACCTATAACCAGTGAAAATAATTAATAGGTTAGCTTAGTTTATCAGATAATAACTGCACAATAATAGAGTCTTTAACGTAACGAATAGGTGCGTAGTAATTAATCCAGATATTACACTTTTAGTTGGATTAAAAGCATCATTGAATAAAACGTTTCCATTGGATCAAACGGTCATTAGACTGAAAAACCTTTGCACCGAGTGTCTACCCCCACCCTTCAAAAATACGAAGATAGACTTTCCTCTAGATAATGATTTGTTTTTTTGAGAAGGCAGGCGGAAAGGCGTCAAGATTTTTTTACAACCAAACGGACCTTCCATGGAGAAAGGTTCTGGAAAAGCCAGACTTCTGGCACTCTGCACTTCTAAGTCCGATATTTCTAATTGTTGCAGAAAATCTGATTTTCAACTATTACCATTTAGCGGCCGTGTTGGTAATTTTATTTTCATTCATTTCGGTAATTAAACGCCAATCAGATAAAGACTAGAAGAAAAATATTTTTTTATCGTATCTGCATTAGTTATCTTACACTTTCGACGCACTTATTTGTCAATGATTGAGTCAAATTGATTCGTTTCATACAGGTTCTTACCAACTCTTTGATTTAGAATATTCATAGAATAGAACCTTGTGATTTATACTTGAAAATCTCAAATAATTGTGATTTTCTTCACAAGAAGGAATCTTGTAAAGCTTGGACTGCCACCTGAAAGCGCTTTTTTCTGAGTCCTTTTCACCACTAAAATTATTAATTTGTAAAATTTTTGCTTTGTAGCTTGTCCTCGTTTGGAAATATTGGATATGAGTTTTGCATCAAAGGCAGTTATGAAATCAACCTACTCAAACAGACTACAAACACTTCTGATGAAAATTTAAGATCGTCGTTTAAAGGCTTATTGGTATCTTATCAGTTATGCGTACCACACTTTATTATATTTGTATTAATTTTCTATATTTTAAACGGCGCCTCCTAACCACGCATTGTATTTGACTTATGCCAATACATATTTCAGTAACAATGTTACCTTTTTCTCGGCGTAAAACTGTTTAATGCAAAAATTCCTATAACAAACCACTCTTCTGTGGGTGGATTTTTAGAAGGCCAATCATAACCATGCAAATTTTACAAGCATGCAGTTTAAAAATATTTTTCTAACATAATAGGAAGAAAAAGGTCGTCCTTAGCTAATTTTCTTGATATACCATGTGTTCCTAACCTAGGGATTGCTTGACCCAAAAACAGTTTACAAAATTCTGTTGGTTTTAAATTAAAACTGTTAAAAATTTATTGTAAGTTGAACTGAAAATTAACGTTATTATGTATCTTAAAACAACTTTTGCATACAATGTTTAACAATTATTAACAAACCTTTAATAGTTTTAAACTGTTTTTATCAATATTTTTCAGGTTTTCCGTATATTCCGTGTACCAGCGTTAACAGTACCGAATTGTCTTCTCGGACTCTTTATTTTATAAATTCTCGTTCTTTTTTATAAATACTTTAGCAGGCATCAAGTCCTTTGGCTGAATGAACAGTTTTCACTAATTTGAATTCATCAATTTGAATCATGGTTTGAATTTCGTTTAGTTCAAGGTTTTACTAAGTTTATGATTTTAATTTTCGTTTGGTATCCAGTTATAATTATTGTAAATTTATGTAAGGAAGTTGCTGTGTTATAAAGTAGCTATCCCATATTGTAGCATAGCTGGAATTTGTATAATTAGGATGTAATTAAGTCTTAATTGGTTTTGTGACAGTTAGCGGTTTCTGTTAATTTATTTAGTTAGAAATTAATTTTGATCATAAGTGTATTTATTACATCGTTTTATTCGTCTAAATAGATTTAAGTAATTCGCTAATTATAAAAATATGTTTGATTTATGTGATGTCATAAGCATGTGGTGTGAAGAAAAGTTCAGGTTTTTCGTTTGTTTTTAACAAAACGTATAAAAGGACCTACGTAAGAAAACAAGTGCAGTTATTTTTCAGAATTGTTCATGACTATTGATGTTGTAGTGGAGAACAGCTGTGTCATTTTTAAGGGTTGTGTTGTGTTTACGTGACCTTATAATTAAAATAATAATATAAAATAAGTGATGTTGATAAGAAAACAAAGAGCTCAGTATAGCTTATCATTTATTTGTTTATTTTGTCATAGAGAGTAGAGTGCTCACACTGTTGTGCAGCCAAATTTAATTAATTAATTAATTTCATTTTAATACAATACAGGGTTTCTGGAGACTGGTGGTTGTTGGTGACACTTATTGTCCTGTCGCCAACACATACTATTCCATTTGAGCAAACTGAAATAATTACCACATTTATTTTTATGAATTTTTCTTTTATTTGTTTTTCAATTTATTCTATCATAATAAATCTATATTGATTGTTGATAAACGTTTTTCTTTATTTTGTTTGTCTCATACAATTCAAGCTGTTCTCGTCCAGCAGCAGAATTTAAGCAGTTTTTGAAAATAAAGCTTTGTTAGATAGAAGAGCTGGTAAGTTTGTTATCTGGCGTTTCATGTTAAGTCTCATGCTTAAAAATCTACTAACACTGGGCCAGCGTACTAGGTAAGACAAATTATTGAGATGTTTATATTTTAATTTTAGTCGAGCTAGCCGAATCAATTAAAGTATTAAATCTAGTCAAGAGCTTTCTGCTTCCAATATACTTTTGCTTACAATAATTGCATTCGATTTGGTATATTCCCGATTTCAATTTTTTATTCATTTCATCTTTCGGATTGCCTAACAAATCCTCGAATGAATTACTTGATGTATAACACACTCACATGTTCTCGTTTTTAAATACGCTTTCTAAACCTTTAGTGTTTGGGTGAAAGACAGTTTAATAGACCAGTTGTGCATAGGCAGTTGTGAAAGACCACAGTCCTTACAATCTATTAGAACGTCGAAATTCAACTACAAACTTCCAGTCACCCATCGGCCGTAGATTCCCCCCTTCTGACCAGGATAAACCTCACTCGAATTCCCTTCCGTCAGACTTGGTCAAACAGCAGGTGACCAACAGTGCACCATGAATGACTTTACCCTCAGACGAAAATCCAATCTACCCACACCGGTACTCATGTTAGCAGAACTTCCTCCACAACGTTAATGAGTCCCCGTCGAGAGCACTTGCGTGCATCTCTACCACAGATTAGTTTCTGACTGTATCGCTCGTTACCCAGATTCCTGGGATTGGGTAGAGTTTAACCAGTCTTATGGGTGAACGCCTTGTGGTCTGCACCATTCACCCGGCATGCCTTCTGAATAAACAAAGCAATGTATCCGTATATACTGTAACGAGCTTGTTTGGGGTATATATCCTATACACCGAGTGGTTCTTATAGCTGGCGCCACTTCGCGGTGGAAAACTTAAGTTCTAGCAAAGAAAGAATTGACATAAAAGCAGCTTTTTTTGCTATGAAAACAGCGTACTTAATTTCAAGGTTCGTACCCACATAATTTATTATTATATTAGTTAAGTGAATTAATTGTTCCTGAACTGGTGAATTTGTTTGGCCAGGGTTCGAAGAACCGGCTTTGTGCGCTAGTACATTTTATATATAAAGAAAATATATATAGTAAGGGTGGTCGTACTTAGGGTTAAAGACGCCACAACAATGAGGTTTTGTACATGGACAATCTACATTAAAGTGGGTATTTGTCTTATGATCGGCCCACTAACTTGACAAAACTCTAATTTCTCGCTTTGAGGATTTATCAAGGTCCTTAGATGCAAAGCAAACTTTGAGATATAGGTCATCTCATACACTTCCACTATGCAGTAGCGCGAAAATGGCGGAACATGTTCATTAACATGAAAACAGGAATAATCGACAACTCGACTTGTTTTCAGTTGGATACTAAGCGTTAATTCAACGTTTTAGAACGTCATGCGCATCATATGACGATCGTGTCGGCTTCGATAGCAGTTGTATTGCAACTTTAAAGGTAGGTACTCACAGCAGCGGATCCGCAGGCGGATGTCATACGATTGGTCGGTTTGAGTCAAATCGACTCAAACCGACCAATTGTATGACATCCGCCTGCGGATCCGCTGCTGTGAGTACTTAGCTTTACTGAGCGCGAAAATGGCGGTATTGCGATGACCTATATTTCAAAGCTTGCTTTGCATCTACGGACCTTGAGGATTTATCGCTAGCTACTGCCATCTGTTTGCCATTTAAGCTACGGTTTTTTAGAACAGTATGCGACGCACAACTCACAAAACGCTGTACTACATGCGTTTAAATCCAAATAATGTTTTAACATGATTTTCTTAAGTTCTGCTTAGTTGAATGCACTGTGGACGTACAAATTTAAAGGTATGCGCTTTATTCTATTTGGATTTAATTTCAACGCAGTGGGTTGAGCGTCGCGCACTGTGTGTTTTGCGTCGCATACTGTTCTAAGAAACCGTAGATCAGTTCTGGGAATGATTAATGGTCGTTATGAGTATACTAAGGAAACTTTTAATTAGATGTAATAGATGCAAACAGGTATATTTGGGATTTGTTTACCAGTGGATTCTCAATTGAATCACGTTTGGTCCAACTAGACTTTTAAGCTTAATTTGGTCCACTTGAACTTTTAGTCTAATGGACGTTTGGTATAAAGGGACTTTTCGGTCAGCAGTACCTTTAGGCCAACTAAACGCAATAACTGCATGAATTTAAACGGCGGCACCTACTATTGTCCACTGGTCTTCTGTTAAAACGTCAATTGAGGTTTAGGCGCCGTCCAGTCCTGACGCATTTTATGAGAGGAACTTTTAATAGTCGGGTTATAAAATAAAGTATAAAATCTTAACAAAGCCGTTTATGTTGTAGGAAATTTGGTAATAGTACTTTCTCGTCAATAATAATCTAAAAACATTTGACTTATTATTCAGTTAAAAAATGGATGTGAACCAAAAATCCCATTGGACTAAAATCCCATTAACCAAAAAATTATTGGATCAAAAATCGGGGACCGGTAAATCTTTGTTTGTTCTTGGCTAGTTTCAGAAATGCTAAAAAATCTGTAGATTCTATTGATTCCAGCGAAACGCTGACTAAGATGACAGGCAACATATTATGTTGCTTGTGAAATACAGCCATCATTTTTCATTAAATATCTTTTGTATACTTTTCGTTTTCTTCAGTGAATCCTACATATTTTCGAAACTTTTACAGGTAAGCAACATCAAGGGACAGCCATCAAAATTCAGTCCAAAAATTGCATCTACTGTTCTCAGTAAAAGTCTACCAGTCGTATAATTTCTCTTCGAACGGAATCGTGTTAGAGAATCAACATCATCGATCCGGCCAAAAAAATGCATTTGCAAACATGCAAATAGTTTCTTCTAGGTTCAGAAACCAGGTAAAAGTCTTTTTGTTACTCTTTGGTCTTTCTAAATCAAAATTCTACTTGCAGGTATCAGTTTTTTTGGAAGCATCTTGCTGATTTTATTTAAAATTGAATTGATCTTGTATTTTACACTCAATGTTACATATCCAAACTTCTTTATATTTTAATAAAGATTTTAATTATTCTATGGATATTTTTTATAAAAACCAGGAATGTAGGTGTGAAATATTTTATCAGTTGTATGCGCATTGATTGTTGCTACGCTATTTACAGTTACCTCAAGGTAAGACCATATTAAAAGGTTACACCCTATAGCTATAGTCTAAAATCAATAAAATGTCAATGGTCAAGGTTTACATAATTTTGGAAACTTGTTTTGTGTTGGAAATTTCAAAGTGAAGCCTATCCTGTATATGTGTTATTCCACTAAGAATTACCACAATTGATGCACGTTCACGTTCCAAAATAGCTTGGTTGGATATTTATCTCTTTGTAATATTTTGTGCTGTTTACGAGTTGTTATAGCAATCGAATAATACCGTTATTGGTTTGCAAAAAATGGCCAATGAAAAAGTTTGACACAATTAATAATACCTAACCTATTGAAACTATTTGGTCGCTCATTTATTTTTCAATAAAATCAGAACAATCACTAAAAACTCCTTTCACCTTTGATAATAATGCATATTGTAGTTTTAGTGTTAAGTAAATAAATAGTAGCTGTGAAACCTTTTTTCTATTGTTTTGATCTTATTCCATGAATATGGAGTTTCAAGAAGTAAGCCTTGAAACAATAAATCTATCTTCTTCGCTTGTTCGCTTGTTTTGAAGAATCTTCCAAAGCAGCCTTGACAGTTTAGTTCGTTAATTTTAATACCTTGTATTAATAGTTAAAATGGTCAAGTTCATCGACCGATCTCGGCATTTTTCTGTCGAGTTTCGCACGGGTTCGCAAAATGTTGCTATTGCAGGTTAACTGGTCCATGCATTTTATTTGGCAACGCCAACAGTGCCAATCTCCTCATACTTTTGAATGTAAGCTAAGTAAACCCGTTTCTTAATGATTGAAAAGAACAGCAATAATAAGAAAAAAAGTTGCTCGTCAACGGGCGTGGTTATAACAAAAATGTAATCTTGTTTTATATAAGTGCTAGATCAGATTTGCTACTTTTCAATTCCGACACTTTTATAACCTATAAACTGTAATGTTATATTCTAAATTGCTAAGTAGCTGTAACATTATTTGATAAATTAATCAATCTCTTCATTTAGAAATAAAGGTGTGAAAATGTGAAATACTGGAATTATACACTGCGCCGGAAGGCTAATGTTCCGCACTTAATAAGGAGTTTTATTTATGTTGCATGCTATACATAATTAAGGGGGCAAAAGTAAGGAAATGCCGCCTTAAATGTGATTACGTCAAATGTGTTCAGTGAGAAGAAGATGGAGAAAGCAAATTTTAAAGGTCTTATTCAAGTGTAAAAGTGGAGTTTTGATGGGAGAACTTTGCAATCTTTTTTAACCTTATCTTGCCGGAATAGATGCATTAATGCTTGAATCTATGTGGGCGGCTCATCTAATATGTAATTCTAAATACTATAAAGATAGAACGGTACTGATATTCAAAATAAACCAATAAAAGTTTTTAGCTATACAGAGTAGACAATAGTAAATGTATTTCTAAGTTAACTTGTTGTTAATAATAGCTAAAAACAATTTTCGTTATTATATGCCACATTGGCATGAAAAGTACTTTTTCTTTATGAATAGCAGTTGAGGGTATGTAGATCCTAAAGATCTATTCCAGTCTGTATATCTCAGAATTTTATCTGAAGAATTAATATACACGGTGACCATTAAGGAATAGTCGGACTTTGCCAGTGGTTAGATAATCATTAAAGAAAGAAAATTCATAAATACCATTTTTCTCGTACTTTTATACATTTGGAGAAAAACAGCATCGAAGTTTAGCCCAATGTTTTCAAATTGAATAATAAGAATGCACATGACACATATTTTGAAGTTCAAGCAGATAAATAATACTGCTTGTTTTCTAAAATGTGCAAGGTAGTGTAATAAATTAATAAACCCATCTTGATTTTGGCCAAGTGTGTCGTAGAATATGAACAGATAAACAGAACTAAACGGACCTATAGTTTGATATGTTTCTAAACAAATCTAACTTAATGATATCATTAAATAGGGTCGGTATTAGAATGATGTCATTTCTGTTTGCGTTTAAGTTGTTTCAACAAAATCCTAAATGGAATGTCTGCGTCGCCACGCGTCGCCGTCTGCATCCTTGTTGAGCTCATTCAACAGATGTCGGGTTTTGTAATGATGGTGTCAATTTCTATAGAGGTTGCATTTAATCCTATTAGACTTAACACTGACCTGCATCTATTATACGTACTTTTCTGAAAACGTCGGGCAAAATTTTCGAAACTTTCCAGTTTATTTAATCAAAAAAATGTTACTAAGGTATTATGTTGCTAATGACATGAGAAGCTTGTTCTCAAAGTCCGATCACTGGGTAGTGAATCACCGTGTATATATATTTTTTTGTGTTTGTTTTTAGAAAACGAAACATTGATTGACATATCTGTAAAGCGGCGTATAGAAAAGAAATGTAGGGTAGCCAGTCACAGTGGCGACTGCGTAGTACAGATAAAAGTAGGCGTTCTGTATTCTGACCCACTTGAATTACCTGAACAAAGGTCAATTGACATTGATGATTTTCAAAACTCCAGAATTTTCTAGGAACATGTGCAACACGCTCAAAAGTGACACTTTTGACCAATAATACCTGAAATGTGGTGAATTTAGTTTTACTTCTGATAAACTCATTTGAGTCGCTTTAATCGCAAAGACTTAAGAAAACCAGTAGGCTCTTTTGGACTAATGTGTAACCACTGTTTCGATAATTTTGCCTTGCATATTGTAACACAGTCGGATTTTTGCTAGTTTGGTTCTACTTGGTAACAGTTTAAAAATATTTCATGAGGTGCAATCCAAAGAGCTAAGGTGAAAGTCTTAACATAACATAATGTTACAGCAGTTAAGCAGAATCAGTTGTACACGGTAACCAAATGAAAGTCGTTTTTTTAATTTGTAGCATTCTGACATTGATTATAAGGTGTCGTGTCTCACAATAAATGCTAACCCATCACTTCCTTTTTAACTCTTGATCAATCAGACAAGGAGAGAGACTATAAACATAAGCAAGGTTTGGTGTGTCTTCGAATTTTAAAATAAAGAATTCACTACAACTACATACATGTGCAAATATGCTGTACATTTTTCCCTAATTCTAATGATATCATGTTGTTTGAGTCGATCATTAATACTTTTTCACATATTTGACCTTAAATATGTGAAAAACCTCCATTGGAAGAGCAGTGAACTATACTTGCCAAAATGTGATTAAACTGAGAGTAAGGAGGTAGGCTTTGAAATAATTACCTAAGTTTACCTTTTATTGGCATTTTTTTAATAAAAATTGGGTTACAATGCGGCTGAAATAGTTATTTATGATACATACAAAGACGAAAACTACAATTTTTCAGACGAATGCCGGTACGAGACCGGTAGACGCACGAGTCCGAAAGAAAATATTTTCGTTCGTGTGTCATACATTAAGTTTCATTCGATTGTAATTACTTTTAAAGAATAATTTAGTATTTTTTTCCTTTCGTCTAGTAACCTTTGACAAGCGTATGAATTTTACCACTTGAAAAAAAACAAATGAATATAGTAGGTATTATAAAGCCTGTCGTAATTTTTTGGTTTACATTTACTTTTAAAAATATTTACAAATTATTTAATATATTTTAATTATAAAGGATATATAAAAAATCTAAAACAAAATTTCTTTATAATTATAATACAGAATAAAGTTCCTCCTTTCCTATCATCAATTTAATTTACGTCATGTATCGTTACCTACTTTACCGACAGTCATATGACGGGATAAGGTTACTGTAATGATATCCATCATAAAATCAGTCATTACATCCATATTACCTCAAGAAGGCATTGCATGCTAAGTGATTGCCATGACAACAGTAATCAACAAAAAGTATAAAATAAATATCTCATAGAAGTTACATGTGTTTTATTATCTTCTACAAGAGATAACTCATAAGATAGTGTACAAGACCACACACAAGCAACCTGTATTACCACATTCGTCTTCAACACACTACATTACAATGCTCAACAAACATAAATGAAATGACGAGAATTATCTAAAAGACAGTTTTAATTAAAGTAATTTTTAATTTAATATTTGATAAAAAAAACAGCTTCTTAAACAAGCGTATGAAAACAATTTTTCAGGCTAAGGCCGCAATAAAAAAACAAATGAAATCTACTCTTTTGATGAAAAGATCAATTTTACATCCAAATGTTCTAACCCTAAAACATGATTTTACGTACAATCGAATTAAAACGTTATTTCAATTTACTCACGGTTTGAAAAGCATGGCCTACTGATCTTTCAATAGACTTTTTTGCATTTTTAAAGTCAAGTATGTCGAAAAGTGTCTAAATAACGCCGCAAGCCATTATGTATAGTCCAATTTTGATAAATCAAAAACCAAATAAAATGGTTCCAAAAGTACTACAAAACGTTCTAAGTGTAATTGTTTTCCTACGCAAACTTTAATGTCAACAATGGTCAATCGTGTCTTGCAAATTATGATTGCTGCAATATTACTTCGAAAAAAATTAGAAACAGTATCAGCATTTACTTAGATTTTTCACGAAGTTTTCAAGGGTGTCATAGAAAACAATGATTACTGTGCAGTTTTTGTTTCAATACTGATACTATTTTATTACTTAAACAAAAAGACAAAATTTCTAACAAAGTTAAAAACTTATTTACAACAATATTTTAGTAACCGTAACAACATAATCTAAAAGTTTAAATTAGAGAAGGTTTTTGTGTTTAATTAATAAAATAGTATCTATATTGTAATAAAAACTACAGTTATCATCTTTTCCAACGCACACTTGAAAATTTCATGAAAAATCTAACTATAGTAGTTTGTGCAACATATGATGCCTATATCGCACGAGGACGAAGTTTGAGGCACGACGCCGAAGGCGAAGTGCCTCAATCGTTCGAGGGCGATATAGGCATTCCACCCAAGTTGTACAGTATCTTTTTTCTTCGACTAAGCAAAACAATTACAAAATAGATTGCATGTCTCCTTGAAACATATAAGGATTAACCTATGCTTTTATCCATGCTAAAATATGGTTTGTAAAATCTACCTGTCATTGTACAATTTTTAAGAAAATTATTAAAACTTTGCAGAAATTAACATTTTCGAAGAGAAAATTATTATTTTAAATTTTGTTTTATAAAAAAAAATAAAAAAGAATTATTCTCCCAGCTGGAATTGAACCTGCGTCTGTTAGCTTCAGTTTATTTTTATACCTAGCTTCTACAGACTGAGCCACCAAACCCCACCACAGGCTGTGTCTACTATACTTATTATAAAAGTAGGTTGTACTTATTTAAATGATTTAATATTTATGTATTTTTAAATATAAAAGTATAATTGTTAAAGTTACAATATCACAAATCACGATATTTTCAAATGCTTTAAGTGTTATTGAAAGAAGGAAACATTGATTTAACTTACTTTTACTTCTATATCTATGACAGTAGTTGTCAATAAATTAATTATAAACAAAGAAGTGTCAAATTGGACTACGTTGATTGGTTGTTTTCATATCCGTACACTGTACGGATATGAAATTATATCCGTACACCTTACTGGAATTGCATACATTTCCATCGCGCGAAACGTGAAGAAAACTGGTGATTTGCAGGTAGGAGTAGAAAATAGTATATTGAAACACGAGTTTTGTAAAACTCTTATTTCGACACGAGTCCAGTTTGCAGCACGACTGCCGTAGGCAGGAGTGCCTGTAAAGGACGAGTGCTCGGAAGTTTTACAAAACGAATTTTTCATGTTATTTTTCCTAATTTGCAAATAAAATAGCTTTTTAATACAAATAAAATCAATTTTGCTAATTTAGGGAATTTTGCAACGGTTGGTGACACTTTTATTTCAAAGCCTCCATTTAAAACAAAATTTTAAATTTGAATCAAGTAGACTCACTATAAATGTCATTTTTTGCAAGTTAAATTCGTTGAACTAATAGTTAGAAGATGAATTCAGAAATTTCTTGCACCCCACCAGAAATACGGCAAATTGCAGAAAATAGTATGCTAAATTTATTGCCCGTGAAATCTCATGGCAAATATAAAAAACAATTTCAACATTTTCAAAAATGGTGTGCCGAGAATGGGATAAATGGGATATCAGAAAATGTTCTGTTAGCATACTTCAATATGCAACGAGACAAATATAAACCATCTACGTTATGGAGCAGGTATTCAATGCTGCGAACATGCCTGAATGTCCATAAAAATGTGGATATTTCCACTTATAAAAAACTTCAAGCCCTATGAAAACGCTCTTCACAGGGATATGTCCCTAAAAAATCAAAAATTCTTGAGGAGAATGATATAAAAAGATTCATAGCGGAAGCCGATAATAGAAAATACCTGGCTATGAAGGTAGGTTTCAAATTTTGCTTTTCAAGTGTCACTATAGGTTTACATTGTAGGTTATCCTTATAATGGGGTACAACGGCGCCTGTAGGCGAGATGAACTTACAAATATGTCCCTGAATGATCTAGATTTTAAATCAGATTCCATTCTCGTAAATATACCTAAAACAAAAAACTATGTTCCTAGGATGTTTGCCATAACAGACAAAAACTGGATCAAATTGATTAAAAAGTATAACAGTCTCCGTCCTAAGACCGTTAAACATGACCGCTTCTTTTTAACCTACCGCAACGGTTTATGTATTAATAGTCCCATTGGTATTAATACCATGGGAAAGATTCCGAAAGAAATTGCTACCTTTCTTCAGCTCCCAGATCCTCACCTATTCACAGGCCATTGCTTTCGGAGATCGAGTGCTACGCATGTAGCAAACAGTGGCGGTGATCTTTTGACGATTAAACGCTTTGGAGGATGGAAAAGCTCAGCAGTTGCTGAGGGTTATGTTGATTCATCTTTAAGCAACAAAATTGAAGTTTCAAAAATGTTTGTCCAGGAAACGAACGTTAAACTCCCTGGCTGTTCCACGATCACTAATTCAAATGACTCTGAAACAGTATTACATAGAACAAAGAACACTCCAGCACAAAACGGCCAAGTCACTGTTGGGGGGAATAATACCCATGAAGAGAATGTTTCCTCAACTCACGGTATAATTATCAACTCCACTGATAGTTCTACTGTCAACATAAATGTTTATAATAATTGTACTTTTGCAAATAGTAATTAAAACTTAAATTCAATGATTCCAACGATTTCTCTGTTGTCTGGCTTGCAGCCATAACCTGTAACCACAAACTCATACTGACATCTGACATCCTGTACAATTTATATCAGTATGTTACCAACCGAAAAAAAGTCCCTAGATTTCGGGTTTGGGAATGGTTCATTTCCACACCCAAAATGGATGCGGAAATAGCTTTGTTAACACAGCAAATTAGGAAAAACACTTATTCAATCTGTTTTATTTTTGTTTCTTGAAGAAATATGACATCAATCATAATTTGCAACAAGATTGAATTTAGAAAAATACTGTCGACCAGACTAATTTAAAAAATACATCGTCACTCCGGAATTCAGGGATTCAGTGATATTTATCCATATTTAGAACTTACTTACATTACTATACATTAAACCCAATAATCCTATTTTTCGAGTTATGTCACTATTCTTCCGAAGTGACGATATATTGGTGATCGAAATACATATAATGAATAAACCTGTACCTTGTAATGGACGCCATGGAAACTATGGTTCACACCATAATAATTAATAGCCTTCAAATGATGTCTAAAACGAAAGAAAAATGTTAGACATCATATACGAATGTGATAAGATAGGTTATTCTAATCAGCTCGGTTAATTTCTGAAATTTTTTCTATCACATATGGAGGCTTTTAAGTTTCAGAATTTTTGAATTTTCCATCCTTCACCTCAGAGATTTAGAGCTTTAGGAGAATTAGAAGTCTAGAAGTTTTATGAACTTAGATTACTTAGAGTTCAGATTATAAAAGTTTTTTAAAAGAATTCTTTATAAGTTTTAAATTTTTGCTGCTGAAATTTCGAAGTATAAGAGTTTGGCAATTTTAAATAATATAACAGTTTGAGTGTCTAAACCTTGAAGAGTATTTAGAATTAGAGTAGACGTCCGGTGTTTCAAACTTTAATAATTTCAAAGTTTCCAATTCTCAGAATTCAGCGAGCAGAACATCGGAAACTCGATATTCGAATTCTTAAGGAAGTTGTGGTGGGATAGTCTGAGCCAAAAGTTATGGAGCTGTGCTATTTTGATAAATATAAATAATTACATAGGCTTGCTTCAAATAATGGCTCAAACAATACTAGTTTTATTAGAATGCATGTAGTAGACTGCAATGTATCATTCTAAAATACTTTTTTTTTTTTTTTGTTTATTGTTTCCAGCCTTATTTTGTGGAACTCCATAATCATGAAATAAATAAAGATTATTAAAAGTTTCACAGTTTTATTAAAATATACCTGACAATATTGTTTCGACAGCTATGCTGTCATTATCAAAGGTAATATAATTATAAACAAACACGTCGCTAAGGTAGATACAAAATAGGTAACTAGATAAAATAATAATAATAATAATAAAAATTAATAATAAAAATCATAATTAAACATCTAATACTTCCAGTAACGGAGAATTACTGAGCTCAAGTTGTTCATTCATTAAAGGTACCCTGAGTTTGTGTTTGTATACCTCAAAGGCTTCTAAAATGTCTAATTTGCGTTTGTTATTACAAAAATGTAGGAATTTAATATTATTTTGAGGAGTCATTGTGTGATTTTGTTCTAAAAGGTGTTTGGCGTAATTCGATTTTTCAGGATGTTTATTTTTGTAATGACGTACGTGTTCTTTATATCTTATGTCAAAATTTCGAAGTGTTTGTCCAATATATACCGAACTACAAAAAGAACAATTTAAACGGTAAATGCCCGATTTCATGATATCATGTGTTCTGTCTTTAGCATTAAATAAGAATGAAAAAGTGTTAGTGTTGGTTTTAAATGTTATTTTATAATTGTTGGTTTTTCTTAGTATATGTGCAATTTTTTCTGATATTTTGCCAAAATATGGTATAGATATGTAATTTGTGTCTTCTGTTTGATTGTCAATGGGATATATTCTTTTGATAGCTAACCTATAATCTTTTTGTTTAATTAAAGTGTCAATCATGTTCGGATTATAATGATTTGCATGTGCTAGTTGTTTAATGGTTGATATCTCTTTGCTAAAATCTGATTTTGTTAGTGGAATAGTTAAAGCTCTGTGTACTAATGATCTGTATGCTGCTATTTTATGTGTATTGTGGTGACAAGATTCATTTGGTATTGTTATGTCTGTTTGTGTTGGTTTTCTGTATATGGAAAATTCAAAAAGATTGTCTGCGTTAATCTTGATATTTAAGTCTAGAAAGTTTATAGCCCTGTTTTGTTCTGTTTCTAGTGTAAATTTTATATTAGGATGGATATTGTTTATAAGAATTAAAAATTCATTGATAACCTCAAAAGAACTGTCAAAACAAGCTAAAATGTCATCAACATAACGAAACCAGAAGATAATGTGTTTAGAGAGGTTTAATTCAAATATTCGATCTTCAAACTTGTCCATAAATATGTTAGCTAATAGAGGACTTAGAGAATTACCCATAGGTAAACCATCCTTTTGTAAATAAATTATGTTATTAAAAGTGAAATAATTTTGACTTATACAAAGGTCAAATAATTGAATTAACTCTAACCTTTTAACTAATTCTATATTACTATTGATCAAGAAACTATCTAATAAAGGAATGCATTCTTGTGGTGGTATTCTGGAGAACATGTTGCAAATATCAAAACTAACAAGTTTTGAATGTGGTGGAAGATGTATGTTTTGCAGCTTATCTACTAATTCTAATGAATTTCTAACAGAGTATTTCGATTTGTAACCTATCGTGTTAATAATCTGGTTCAGTTTTTTGGATAAAATGTGATTAGGTGCATTGATGTATGATACAACTGGTCTTATTGGCATATTCTGTTTGTGGGTCTTCACTAATCCATACAGTTTAGGTATTTGTGGGTTTTTATTAATGATTTGTTGCTTTTCTAATTCTGAAAAGCAGATATTGCAGTTTTCTAAACCTTGTTTTATTTCTTTTTGGAATTTTGTGGTTGGGTTTTTGTTTAACGTTTCAAAATTTTCTTTATTAATAAATTCATTAACTTTTTGTATGTAAATATCTTTAGAAAGAATTACCAAAGTGCTACCCTTATCTGCTTTAACAGAAATTAGCTTGTTCTCTGTGATTTTCTGTTTTATAGATTGAAGAAGTGATATGTTAGATGTGTTGTACATTTTGTCCTGTTTCAAAGACATCTCTTTTAACAAATTCGAAATTTGGAATTTTGCATAGTTATTATGATCTTTCTTAAGTATAGTTTCGCATTCAACGGCCAAAATTTCTTTAATTTTGTTGGTAAATTTTGGAAAAGGACAAAATTTGAAACCTTTGTTAAGAAATCGTGTTTCTCTGTCATTGAATGTTATATTCGACAAGTTTATGAAACGAGGATAAAAGTTTGCAGTGTTCTGACAATTATGGTTATTTTGTAGTGTACGTTTTTGTTGTACAAGTCGATGAAGTTTATTTTTCTGTGTGTTGTATTTTTTGAATTTAATGTGACTGACGGTTTCTCTAATGTCAAAATCTAAGATGTCAAATTGGATATTGTGTAATTTATGAGTAAGTTCTGTATAGAGTACCTTTATATAAACGTGCATATTGTCTCTTATACTAAACCATTTCTTCGATTCTTCTTTGAGCCATCTTCTTTTGGCATACCTAATCACTTTTTCAGTAATCGAATTCTTGGTTCTGGTAGTGATGTTTATGTAGTTAGGAATAACCTGACGTTTCAGACATTCTTGGTTAAACCAAACATTCTGACTTGCGATTCCGTGTTTGATCATAAGTTTCTTGTATAACTTGGCTTGTTCTTCTAACGAAGACGAAATAATCTTGTTTATTGTTTCCAGCCTTATTTTGTGGAACTCCATAATCATGAAATAAATAAAGATTATTAAAAGTTTCACAGTTTTATTAAAATATACCTGACAATATTGTTTCGACAGCTATGCTGTCATTATCAAAGGTAATATAATTATAAACAAACACGTCGCTAAGGTAGATACAAAATAGGTAACTAGATAAAATAATAATAATAATAATAAAAATTAATAATAAAAATCATAATTAAACATCTAATACTTCCAGTAACGGATTATTTTTATTATTATTATTATTATTATTTTATCTAGTTACCTATTTTGTATCTACCTTAGCGACGTGTTTGTTTATAATTATATTACCTTTGATAATGACAGCATAGCTGTCGAAACAATATTGTCAGGTATATTTTAATAAAACTGTGAAACTTTTAATAATCTTTATTTATTTCATGATTATGGAGTTCCACAAAATAAGGCTGGAAACAATAAACAAGATTATTTCGTCTTCGTTAGAAGAACAAGCCAAGTTATACAAGAAACTTATGATCAAACACGGAATCGCAAGTCAGAATGTTTGGTTTAACCAAGAATGTCTGAAACGTCAGGTTATTCCTAACTACATAAACATCACTACCAGAACCAAGAATTCGATTACTGAAAAAGTGATTAGGTATGCCAAAAGAAGATGGCTCAAAGAAGAATCGAAGAAATGGTTTAGTATAAGAGACAATATGCACGTTTATATAAAGGTACTCTATACAGAACTTACTCATAAATTACACAATATCCAATTTGACATCTTAGATTTTGACATTAGAGAAACCGTCAGTCACATTAAATTCAAAAAATACAACACACAGAAAAATAAACTTCATCGACTTGTACAACAAAAACGTACACTACAAAATAACCATAATTGTCAGAACACTGCAAACTTTTATCCTCGTTTCATAAACTTGTCGAATATAACATTCAATGACAGAGAAACACGATTTCTTAACAAAGGTTTCAAATTTTGTCCTTTTCCAAAATTTACCAACAAAATTAAAGAAATTTTGGCCGTTGAATGCGAAACTATACTTAAGAAAGATCATAATAACTATGCAAAATTCCAAATTTCGAATTTGTTAAAAGAGATGTCTTTGAAACAGGACAAAATGTACAACACATCTAACATATCACTTCTTCAATCTATAAAACAGAAAATCACAGAGAACAAGCTAATTTCTGTTAAAGCAGATAAGGGTAGCACTTTGGTAATTCTTTCTAAAGATATTTACATACAAAAAGTTAATGAATTTATTAATAAAGAAAATTTTGAAACGTTAAACAAAAACCCAACCACAAAATTCCAAAAAGAAATAAAACAAGGTTTAGAAAACTGCAATATCTGCTTTTCAGAATTAGAAAAGCAACAAATCATTAATAAAAACCCACAAATACCTAAACTGTATGGATTAGTGAAGACCCACAAACAGAATATGCCAATAAGACCAGTTGTATCATACATCAATGCACCTAATCACATTTTATCCAAAAAACTGAACCAGATTATTAACACGATAGGTTACAAATCGAAATACTCTGTTAGAAATTCATTAGAATTAGTAGATAAGCTGCAAAACATACATCTTCCACCACATTCAAAACTTGTTAGTTTTGATATTTGCAACATGTTCTCCAGAATACCACCACAAGAATGCATTCCTTTATTAGATAGTTTCTTGATCAATAGTAATATAGAATTAGTTAAAAGGTTAGAGTTAATTCAATTATTTGACCTTTGTATAAGTCAAAATTATTTCACTTTTAATAACATAATTTATTTACAAAAGGATGGTTTACCTATGGGTAATTCTCTAAGTCCTCTATTAGCTAACATATTTATGGACAAGTTTGAAGATCGAATATTTGAATTAAACCTCTCTAAACACATTATCTTCTGGTTTCGTTATGTTGATGACATTTTAGCTTGTTTTGACAGTTCTTTTGAGGTTATCAATGAATTTTTAATTCTTATAAACAATATCCATCCTAATATAAAATTTACACTAGAAACAGAACAAAACAGGGCTATAAACTTTCTAGACTTAAATATCAAGATTAACGCAGACAATCTTTTTGAATTTTCCATATACAGAAAACCAACACAAACAGACATAACAATACCAAATGAATCTTGTCACCACAATACACATAAAATAGCAGCATACAGATCATTAGTACACAGAGCTTTAACTATTCCACTAACAAAATCAGATTTTAGCAAAGAGATATCAACCATTAAACAACTAGCACATGCAAATCATTATAATCCGAACATGATTGACACTTTAATTAAACAAAAAGATTATAGGTTAGCTATCAAAAGAATATATCCCATTGACAATCAAACAGAAGACACAAATTACATATCTATACCATATTTTGGCAAAATATCAGAAAAAATTGCACATATACTAAGAAAAACCAACAATTATAAAATAACATTTAAAACCAACACTAACACTTTTTCATTCTTATTTAATGCTAAAGACAGAACACATGATATCATGAAATCGGGCATTTACCGTTTAAATTGTTCTTTTTGTAGTTCGGTATATATTGGACAAACACTTCGAAATTTTGACATAAGATATAAAGAACACGTACGTCATTACAAAAATAAACATCCTGAAAAATCGAATTACGCCAAACACCTTTTAGAACAAAATCACACAATGACTCCTCAAAATAATATTAAATTCCTACATTTTTGTAATAACAAACGCAAATTAGACATTTTAGAAGCCTTTGAGATATACAAACACAAACTCAGGGTACCTTTAATGAATGAACAACTTGAGCTCAGTAATTCTCCGTTACTGGAAGTATTAGATGTTTAATTATGATTTTTATTTTTATTATTATTATTATTATTTTATCTAGTTACCTATTTTGTATCTACCTTAGCGACGTGTTTGTTTATAATTATATTACCTTTGATAATGACAGCATAGCTGTCGAAACAATATTGTCAGGTATATTTTAATAAAACTGTGAAACTTTTAATAATCTTTATTTATTTCACTAAAATACTTTATTTATATTTTTATGAAAATTATTTTGGCGAAAGGATATTCTTTTAGCACGAAGGCTTAGGACGAGCCTGCTATTTTTAATAGGATGCATACTTGAAATTCAAATTTATGCAATACTTCGGAGATTTGGCACAGTTATTTTTTATTTTATACAAGAATCCAAAAAAATACTTCTGTACGAAAATTGTAACATGCATGATCTGCCAAAATACTAGCAAGAAGCAATAAATTGGCATTGACATTGCAAACAAAAAGTGTACCGATTACCTAAAGTGTCAAGGAAATACTAAATTGCTTAAATACTTAAAATATTTAAATAAACTGTTTTTGTAGATGCTGTAGGTGCATATGCCGTATTTCCACAGTAAACAATTTAGTGTAAAATTCGAACATTAGACCACTCTAAAAAGTGTGTGTTTAGGTCCCAATACATTTAGAGTAAAATGTCTAATCTGTACCTTCGTGTGTATCATGGATATCTAATCATTTTATTGTAACTTTTTTACACTAAAACTTTTAATCATTTCCGAGTAAGATTTTACTCTTCACTTTTGAATCTTTTACTCTACGTGGGAAAAATATTACCTATTTAGAGTGGATTGTTATAAAACTTTTGTATAATTTGTTTTCTATTTAGATTAAAATTTAGAGTTACAATAGTGTAGTTCTCCAAGGCCAATAACAAAATAAGTAATTTATCTATTTATTGCAATGCAAACGTACATAAGTATATATATATATATACAAAACATAAGAACGTATTGAAAAAAATATCACACTTCTATTTTGTTTAAAGGAGACCCCGGAACTTTACTTCGAAATTGTTTTTCTTGGTCGATAGTATGGTTGTTAATTGTTGCTAGAGTGAACTACTTGTGTTCCATGCCAACTCTCATGAAATTTCTATTAAGAGATTCCCTTGCAGCACTCAGTGAACTCTTCCAAAGTTCAAAATTACTACAATTATGATGTAATTACTCTTTTGTTTTGCGAATTAGATATAATTCTTGCTTTTACTTACCTAATTTCTTAATATCTCTGTTTATTGTTTTGGAATAAAACACTGAATATGAATTATTAAAGAAGTACAACTTCGTTGGATATCAATATTAAATAGTTTACTGTTGAATATGTCTCATAAGTTTCCAAGGGTTCCCGTCTTACTGATCATAAGTAACACTAATTACTAAAATTATAAAACAATACATGTATTAATAAAATGTAAAATTGTTTTAAGTTACGTTCTATTAATTATTAAAACAAACTACGAAGTTTCACATTCACACGTAGTAAAAAGACGTGAACATGTTTGCACTAACAGATCTCTAGTTCTAACTGTTAAAACTTTGCAATTTGAAAAGTTGGTTTAGCAATATAATTTTGATTTCTAAATTTTGTTTAGTTGTTCATTACGTTTTAAATTGTACAGCTACATTCAGTTATTTAAAGATTTGTAAAATTTTTCAATTTCCACCAATTTTAGTAACTTTTGAAATTGCAAGGTTTTAACATTTCTAACTAGACGAAGTCAAATACAGCCGGCAGTTGATTGTCGCCATTTTTTGTTAGTGCCGTTATTACACGCTTCTTTTGTAAAATACATTCTCAAGTGTATATTGATGCCAATTCGTTTTATTTACTCTAACTAGAGTAACATGAATACTAACAAACATAGTTTTATAGTCCATAGTTTTATCGTATAGATGGTATCTGTAGTGATCCATATAAATGGTACTAAATCGAGTTCTAATTGTTTAGATTTATATATTTTGTTTTTAATTAAAACCTTGAAAAATCTTCTTCAAAAATGGGAAAAATTTAGTATATTGTTATGGCTATTTTAAGGTGATATAAAAATCGAGATATTTAATTCAAACGACGCGCTTGAATTAGAACTTCATAATTTTGCAATAAATTAGATGATTATAAATGTTATTGCAACTTTAATGGATTTCAAGGGAACAAACCGAGAAACTAAAAGCAGTAACTTAGCTAAACAATTATTGTTTTCAGTTATCCAGAAAATTAGAGATTATATAAAAAACAGTCTTAAATAATAATAATAATTGTTGAATTATAATTCATGGTAATCCATTCTCTCAGTATTTTTATGAAAGGTATATGTGCAACACAATGATTGCTATTTAAATTTTACTACGTTTTAAGTGCATATCATAGAAGCTTTCAAAGTAGGATTTGTTTCTCTGAAAACTGCTCGTAAAAGATTTTCTGATATTGCCATTATTTCACAAATTAAAACCAAATTGTTGTTGCATCAGAAACTCTTTATTAACGACCGCTACTCTTTTATTGTGTTTATAAAACTTTTATTCGTAATAAGATTCTTATATGATGGAATTTTACCTGAAATACGCAAACAAATAACGATTTAAAAATTTATTGTCTCAATTTTTAATGTGTTGATTGTTTTCTACTTTTTGTTTTATAACATGCCACCACCGTAATAACAACAATGAAGTTTTATTATTACCCATAAAAAAGCTAGTGTGAATTTTATGCGGAACATTTGTAACAAGGTTGCAATTTTTTAATATTAATATTTCTTGATATTTGTTGCCATTAGAGTATGAAATGCTATGGATGAATTGAAGTAGTAATTATTTTTTTGCATATATCTAACTAACAAATAAATTAGTAGAGTAGGTAGATGTTTTAAATTATTATATCATAGTACCTTGAAAGATAAAATACAGGGAATATGTGTGCACCTTTTTGATATTTTTTGAAATGATACGTAAGATTCGACTTAGGTAATTAACTTTAATTAAGACTTCAAAATAAACACAGTGACAGCGATGCTTATAAATAACACTTCGATTAATTGTTTTCGGGAGAACTGGTTAAATCTTTTCATGCGAACAAAATTCAGTTGTTTCGGTTGGGTTTGATATTGTATTTTACATTGTACATGTAGAAAACCAAAACTGTCAGATAACAATGAACATGAGAGGGTAAGTCGGGGAAATATTGGAAGTCGTAAAGTTTTACTGCAAGTCTGAAAACAGCAGAAAAATCTGGAATTAATTGGCACTCATAAATCTCCACACATTCAAGAGCATTTTATTTTGACTGCTCATATTGCTATTTTGAGATGTTTTTATTTAGAAGAGTGTCATGTAATCGTCAAAAGAAAATGATTCGCAGTAGTATGACTATTGTAACGGGGGAGAAAAGGAACGAACCTCTTTTCGAGCGACAGGTGGTGTGTTCTGCCGCCTTCGAGAGAATGACGCATCGCACAAGCATGTAAATCAGACGCGGTTTATTCTAGCATTTTCTAGAATACATAGAAGGTTCCAGCGACTTCTGGTGCGTTTATATGAGGATATAAAAGCGGATTGCGGATAAAAGGGAATCAGTCAACAGCAAGTCATTAACTGTGTATTACAAAATAAATAGTGAATATAAATGTTGTATTAGAAATTCATAGTCTGTAAATAATAGTTTTTAATGGTTTATAATCATAGCGTTAATTTATAGTGTATTCATTAGTGTATAGAAATAAATATTTGTTTGTGAATAGACGATTTAAACAGCACTTGTATTATTATATTTGAAAAAGAACGTTACAGTGTTGTCAGGTGTGGTGTTCTAAAATAAATAAAATCGCGTAATAATTAAATAAAGTGCTGTGAGAATAAATTTTTAGCGTTAAAATTAATTTCAACAAACGATTAAAATGGTGATGAAACTATTGAAAGACCTCTTAGTAATAGATTTAAAACGGGAATTGGACGAGAGGGACTTGGATAGTAATGGAAAGAAAGAAGTTTTGATAAATCGGCTAAGAGAATGGCTTTTAGAACAGAAGGAAGATCCTGAAAATTACCGCTTCGAAATACCTGGACCCGCAATTGATACTAGTTTGTTGTTAAGTAAAATGGAAGAAAGTTCTAGAAAGTCCGAAGAGAATTCTAGAATTTTAAAAGAAGAATTACTTGAAAATACTAAAGCGCTGGAAGAAAAAGTATTGGAAAAACACGAAGAGAATTCTAGAAAGTCCGAAGAAAATGTTAGAATGCTTAAAGAAGAATTACTAGAAAAGGCCGAAGAAACTGTTAGAATGCTAAAGGAAGAAATACTGGAGAATTCCAGAAAATCTGAAGAAAGTTCTAGAAGGCTTAAAGAAGAATTACTAGAAAAGTCCGAAGAAAGTTCTAGAAGGCTTAAAGGAGAGTTGTTGGAAAATGTCAAAGCGTTGGAAGATAAAGTTTTCGAAGAATTTTTGGAGAATGCCAGCGCGTTAGGACTATTGGAAGGTAGATTGGCGGAACAAGATAGGGTAATAAAGATGGTAGAAGAGAAAATAGCCCAAATGCAATTACCACCAACAACTAAGAAAGACGATATGATCGAAATGCTGGAAGATAGAATGAGGCAACTACGGTTTCCCTCAACTTCTGAGTGGCCGTTTAATGAAGTAAAGAAACAATTTAAAGAAGAAAAGGTTCCTGCCGTAGGGATAAAAGTAAAACCACCCACGTTCGATGGAAAGATACCTTGGTCCACCTACTACAAACAATTTGAGGCGGCCGCTGGGGCCAACGGATGGACAGGCAAGGAAAAGGTCGTTTCTTTAACTGTGGCTTTGCGTGGAGACGCGTTGAACGTCCTGCAAACAATCCCAGCAGGACAGGAAAATGATTATCAATTGTTAGTGTCTAGATTGGAGATGAGATATGGAGACGCACATCTTCAACAAGTGTATCACGCGCAAGTGAAGAATGGAGAAAGCCTGCAGGAGTTTGAAGCCGATGTTGCGCGGCTTGTCCGATTGGCGTACCCTACGGCACCCGATTCATTTTTGGGACAGCTTGCTGTGCAGACCTTCATTGATGGGTTAAGAGACGGGGAAACACAACAATCATTGAGGCTAGCACGACCAAGAACAACTGATGATGCGCTTGCTCACGCTTTAGAATTTGAAGCTGCAAAACAAGCGTCCCGAGGTCACGGGCGTGTTCGGACCGTTGTGGAAGAAGATGAAGGTTCTAAAGATCGCCTAGAAGAATTATTAATGAGAGTTCTTCAGAAGGAAGAGAACCGTAAGAAGAATCATCAAGAAGTTCGAGGGCCTCGTTGTTGGAACTGCGGCGAACAAGGACATGTAGAACGCCGTTGTCCCAAAATAAGAAAAGTACAACCGTCGGAAAAGTTAAAAGGGGTTGGCAAGAGGGGGCGAACGTTGACTGCGAGTGAAGATGCCCCGGAGATCACGATCCATGCCGTAACATCAAAGAATAGTAACGGCAGTTTGTTTGTAGATGGAAAGATTGCTAACCGAACTGTTCCACTACTTATTGATACGGGGGCGACAAAATCCATCGTACGCCCTGATGTTCTACAATCAAGTATGAAGCTGTTATCAACAACTACTCAACTCCGTACAGCAACAGGTGAAGTGATACCAACACGCGGAGTGGTGAAGATGAAGATTGGCATTGGAAGTGAAGAACGTGATCATGAGGTGCTCGTAGCCGATATCACTGATGACTTCATCTTGGGAATGGACCTCCTGAGAAAATTTGGTTTTACGTTGGATTTGAAAGAGGGTGTTTTGAAGGTCGGTAACGAAGAACTTCCGTTGCACCCACGAGAAGATCCGGTTGTAAGGGTTTTGCTGACTGAAGATGTGATATTGCCGGGTCAAAGCGAGATGGTTGTCGAGGCAGGTTTGGATGGAGATCTTCGGGTTGGATGTGTGCGAATGATGGAGCCTGTTTGTGATAAGAAGATCCATAGTGGCATACTGGTGGGAAAAGCGCTGATCAAGGTTGGAAAGACAGTACCGGTGAGGCTTATGAACGTTAATGTGGATCCGGTGACATTGAAGAAGAGTACCCTTGTGGGACAGTGTGTGCCAGTATTCCGAGTAGCCAGGTGTATGGCTGATGTTCCAAAACCAGCGCCCAAAGACCATGGTGGAAAATTAGTGGGCATGGTTACTAGTTCGTGCGAAGACCTTAACAGAACAGAAGTGAAAGAGGTACAGGGTTTGGTTCACCGATACCAAGATATCTTCGCTCTTGACGATAGTCAGAAGGGACGAACAAATATAGTAAAACATAAAATCAATACAGGCAACTCTATGCCTGTCCGTCAGCAGCCGAGGCGTCTACCTCTAGCAAGGCGAGCAGAAGCCGAAAAGATTATTACTGATATGGAAGAACAAGGGGTCATCGAGCCATCCAACAGTCCATGGGCATCACCGGTGGTCCTGGTCAGTAAGAAGGATGGGTCAACGAGATTTTGTGTGGACTATCGGCAGCTCAATAATGTGACCAAGAAAGACAGCTATCCCTTACCACGCATCGACGACACGTTAGATATCCTGTCTGGTTCACGATGGTTTTCGACTTTGGACTTGAAGAGTGGTTATTGGCAAGTTGAAATGGAACCTGAAGACCGGGAGAAGACCGCGTTCACTATTGGTTCCGGACTATGGCAGTTTACAGTTATGCCTTTCGGTCTATGTAACGCTCCGGCCACCTTTGAGCGTCTAATGGAGACCATCCTGAGAGGGCTGTCGTGGAAGACCTGCCTGGTATACCTGGATGATGTGATTGTAGTCGGAAAATCATTCAACGAACATTTGAACAATCTAGAGGAAGTGTTCCGAAGACTACGTGGAGCCAATCTGAAACTGAGTCCGAAAAAGTGCCACATATTCAGAAAGGAAGTGAAATATCTCGGGCACGTCGTATCACAAAATGGAGTGGCAGCCGACCCCGATAAGATTCGTGCAGTTCAAGAGTGGCCAACACCGAAAGATAAACACCAAGTTCGTAGTTTTCTTGGGTTATGTACCTACTACAGGCGTTTCGTTCCTGGGTTTGCCAATATAGCGAAACCTCTGACAAGGTTAACTGAAGATGGGTGCGAGTATGTTTGGAGCGGAGAGTGTGAAACAGCTTTCCAACAGCTGAAGCGTGCCCTGACAACAGCACCAATATTGAGCTATCCACGGACAGAAGGGAAATTCATACTTGACACAGATGCAAGTAATTTGGCCATTGGGGGGGTACTTTCTCAGATACAGGATGGACAAGAAAAGGTCATCGGCTATTTTAGTAAGGTTTTGTCGAAAGCCGAAAGGAATTATTGTGTGACCAGAAAAGAACTATTGGCCGTCGTGAAGTCCGTTGAGCACTTCTACAAATACTTGTATGGACGGAAGTTTTTATTGAGGACGGACCATGCAGCGTTGAAATGGCTGTTACAATTCCGTAATCCTGAAGGCCAGGTCGCAAGGTGGATCGAACGATTACAAGGATACGACTTTGACACCGCACATCGAGCGGGCACTAGTCATCGAAATGCCGATGCTCTTTCAAGAAGACCCTGTCCAACGGATTGCCGTCATTGCTCTCGTTTGGAAGAGAGGGTTTGCCAAGTATTAAGGACTACCATCGTCAACGACAATTGGTTGCCGGAAGAATTGCAACGACAGCAGGAGGCTGATCCCGAACTAAAAATGGTACTGGAATGGAAGCGCGTGGGAGAAAGGCCTGCCTGGGAGGCCGTCAGCCCTTTTAACAGAACGCTCAATGCATATTGGGCCCAATGGGAGTCCTTGAAGGTGGAAGACGATCTCCTGAAGCGAGTACTGGAGAGTGAAGATGGCACCACCATTAGGTCTCAGTTCGTGGTTCCAAGAAGCCGAGTGGCTACAGTATTGCGACATCTCCATGACGGTGCCTCCGGGGGACACTTCGGTGTGAAAAAGACCTTGGAGAAAGTTAAGGAGCGTTTTTATTGGGTCAACTGTAAAGAAGACGTGAAGGAGTGGTGCCGGAAATGTGAACTATGTGCCACTGGCAACGGACCCTTGGGGAAACGAAGAGCACCTATGAGGCAGTACAATGTGGGTAGTCCTCTGGAGAGAATAGCTATAGACATTGCCGGACCATTTCCCGAAACTGACGATGGGAATAAATACATCTTAGTGGCAATGGACTATTTTACCAAATGGCCAGAAGCATATGCCCTACCAAACCAGGAAGCTGCGACTGTTGCTGACGTACTAGTCAAAGAGTTTTTCAGTCGCTTCGGAGTGCCCATGGAGCTGCATTCGGATCAAGGCCGCAATTTCGAGTCTGTACTCTTTGGAGAAGTCTGTCGATTGTTGGGCATTCGCAAGACTCGGACCACACCGTTACATCCGCAGTCCGATGGAATGGTAGAACGCATGAATCGAACAATGGGCAAATATTTGGCCAAGGTCGTCTCCGATCATCAACGAGACTGGGACCAATACCTGCATCTGTTCCTGATGGCTTATCGTGCATCGGTCCACGAAACAACCGGTCAGTCACCAGCGTCTGTGATGTTTGGACGCGAGTTACGGTTACCGTGTGATCTGGAATTTGGGTCTCCACCTATAGAGCAGGAGGTAGCCGGGAATGATTATGTCATCAACTTAAAGAAGAAGTTGGAGGATATTCACGACCGAACCCGAAATAATAGTCGAATCGCGAGTGACCGGATGAAGGCTACGTACGATGTGAGAGCCCAAGAAGGAGGGTTTCAACCTGGAGAGCTTGTCTGGTTATACAACCCGCAAAGGCGTCGTGGCTATTCTCCAAAGTTACAGCGAAATTGGGAGGGTCCATACCAGGTGAAGAAACGAATAAATGACTTGATTTATCGCATCCAGAAATTGCCAAGGGGGAAACCAAAAGTGGTACACTCCAATCGTCTGGCGCACTATGAGGGAAATAATGACGCAGTCCCGGATCGGAAAGATGAGGCTGAGGTGGCTATCAATACCGTAAGGCCTGAAGATGATCAGCCAACCTTTAGAGAATTTATGGCTGCGTTCTCTGGAACTAGAAAAGCGCGATTCGGAGTCACGACTGAGATGCAACAAGATCTCTTCCGGGTCCCTGGTGATTATTCCATTGCTCACTGTGTCTCCGAGGATCTCCGTATGTCCAGGGGGATCGCAGTGGTGTTTAGAAATAAATTTGGACGGCTGAATGAACTTCGAGAACAAAATCCCTCTGTTGGTAAATCCTTACGCTTGCCTGATCATGACCGATCCATTTACTACTTGGTAACCAAGCAGTTTTACTACCAGAAACCGAGTTACGCCGACTTGTGGAGGGCACTATGGAATTTGAGGATCGAGTTGCTTACCAGGGGAATTAACAAATTGGCAGTTCCCAAACTCGGCTGTGGGCGGGACCAGCTGGATTGGAGAATCGTTAGAAACATGCTGGAAGTTGTCTTTAGAGGTACGGACGTCAAGATCTTCGTCTGCAGTTTTGACCCACAGCCCGCATTAAGGCCAACGAAGAGTGTAGACTGTTATTTCTACCGTAATGGAACGTGTAGTCGAGGTGAAGACTGTCGATATCGTCATGACCCGTTCTACAGGAACCAGAGCATAAAACCTGTTCTGGGACAGAACAGACTTGAAGAGGGGGGCAGTGTAACGGGGGAGAAAAGGAACGAACCTCTTTTCGAGCGACAGGTGGTGTGTTCTGCCGCCTTCGAGAGAATGACGCATCGCACAAGCATGTAAATCAGACGCGGTTTATTCTAGCATTTTCTAGAATACATAGAAGGTTCCAGCGACTTCTGGTGCGTTTATATGAGGATATAAAAGCGGATTGCGGATAAAAGGGAATCAGTCAACAGCAAGTCATTAACTGTGTATTACAAAATAAATAGTGAATATAAATGTTGTATTAGAAATTCATAGTCTGTAAATAATAGTTTTTAATGGTTTATAATCATAGCGTTAATTTATAGTGTATTCATTAGTGTATAGAAATAAATATTTGTTTGTGAATAGACGATTTAAACAGCACTTGTATTATTATATTTGAAAAAGAACGTTACACTATAGTAGTAACTTTGATAGCATTTTAAATGTCAGACAATGTTGATATGACTGATATTTGATGGGTTAAAATCATGTACATCTTATTATAAATTGGTAAAATCGGTATTACAAAACTTGCATCGCTTGTTTGTTATGTTCTACTATGAAGAATTGATCGCATGGTATTAGAAAACTATGCTAAGAGGCGATTTGCTGGACACTTAAGGATTGGTTTTTATCACTTTTGGAGACGTATGAATTCATTTTCAGCAGTAATATCCCGATTGCACGTCGAATTCGACATGTAATCGGTGACAGTAGATTATATTCTTAGGGCCGGTATTATAAAACTTTTTACTTCCTAGATAAAATTTACTTTGAGAGTAAATTCATTTGTTCTGTCAATTTCATATGCAAATTGACAGAATAAATTAATTTACTCTCAAAGTAAATTTTATCTAGGAAGTAAAAAGTTTTATAATACCGGCCCTTAGTTAAACTTGCTTCTAAGTGCTTCAGAAAGTAAAAGTTTCAAATATGTACGTATACAGGGTGGTTAATGTTTCGTTGCACACTATTGGCATTTCGAAAACCAGTCAAAATGTCAAAACCAGTTCCAATATTTAAAGAAAAATCATAGGTCACTAGATATAAGCAAAAAACGAAAACTTGTCATTCTCTTCTTTTTTTTAATATCTCGGAGACTATTCATTTCAAGAGTATGCAATGTTGCACATAACCATAACTTGACCACCTTAGAAAAATTTTAAACCCCCTATTTTTCTTGCAGCGATGGTCGACCTTTTTTTTTTCTTATGGACATCATATTGGATTTTTACTTCCTCAGATAGTAAAAATAAATTACAAATGCTTTAATGTATCACAAGCAGTATCACCTTCAAGACAAATAAATAAGTGCATTTAAAATGCGTTTTCGGCTAGTCGCGTATAAAAATTTGACATAATGTTGACAGAAAACAATATTGTGTTGTTATTTATAATTAAATGTGGCAAACAGTTAGGTTTTTAACTGGTCGCCTATAAAAAAACTTACTTAAACGTTGACAAAAAAACAACAGCAATGTCTGAAATAACTATTAATAATATTATTAAAATTATTAAGAGTCTATTAAAAAAAAGTTGACTATCACTGTTCAAAAAATAGTTGGTTTAAAACTTTTCTAAGGTGGCCCTGACAGCCAGAATGTCAAGTTACATGTCCAAAATTACATACTCTTGAAATGAATAGTCTCCGAGATATTAAAAAAAAGGAAGAAAGTAATGACAAGTTTTCATTTTGTGCTTATATCTAGTGACCTATGATTTTTTTTTTAAATATTGAAACTGGCCTTGCAATTGTATAGCTTTTGTCTTATTTAACTAACTTCCTATCTCTTATGGTTTTCGTATTCCCAATAGCGTACAACGAAATGTTAACCACCTTGCATACAGTAACCCAATGATATGTGGGGAAGAGCAAACTAGTAAAGCACAAGCTTTAAAATGTGACGTGTCGATTAGAGTTGCGATATAAACTAAATGTAATACGATTTTTCTTAATGGTTTTTAACGATGCAATGATTTTTTAGGACAACCTGCGTTGAAAGAAATAAATATTCACTGACATGTGACTGCGATTTTAATAAATTTAATATCGATACTAAGTTTTATCTTATTGAAATCCACAATAAGTATTAAAGTAACGCCAATGAAAATGACGTCATCAATGGGTTTCAAAAGCATGGTCAACTATTTTGCTCTTCTCTAGTTATTAATAACAAACCAATTTCTGTAAATTTGATATTTTATTCGCGTGCCGTATTTTAGATCTATTTATTCAACGAGCACGGTTTCAATAGTATCCATTGTTGTAAATAATTGTAACTATAGCAGTGGAGCTTTCAGAGCAAAAAGAGTTGGAAAACCGAACGCAGCTATTGATGACTTTCCTAGAGTTTTCAGAGTGCTATGACTAAGGATCAAGCATAACGCATTAAACTTTCTTTACAATATTTCATCTTTATACCTGTTTACGTCTACTTCTTACCTTCAACTCAATAAGATACAGGGTGATCAAAAAACTCCGATCTTAATTCTTTCTGATGAAACATGTATATTTTATTTTAATTTAATGGTGTATATAAAAACTTCATCGGTCGATGAACCTCTAAAATCCCTGGATTTATTTTTATTACTGAGCATATTGTGTTTCAAGACCGTGAATGTGATGAATTGTGAACATAAAAGAAATGATTATTCTGATCATTTGAAAGCCTGTTGTGTCCAAAGCATAGTTGCTGCTATGGTTTTATAAGAAAAATAGTAGGCTGCATGTACATTTTGCGATAACTCGGCAAGTAATTAAAAACAGATTTAACAGAAGGTAGTCTTTTAGAGTAATACCTCTGTTTGTAGTCATAACAGCCTTAGAAATCTAGCGGAATGACTTCTAAAAACTCAATATACACTACCGTTCGAAAGTTTGGGAGCACTTAAATTATTTTAAATTTTTTGCATTAAAAGAATGAACACAAAAACAACAGGGAGATGCGATTTTGTAAAAATCCGGTGATATTATATTATATTATTATATTATATTATATTGGCCGGAGTTCGAACCTGGGTGCCTTAGTCATGTTCAAGCCAATTTAATGAGAGAGAGATCTGGGAATTGGGATGGCCAATCAATCCATAATTTAAATAGCTGTTCTTTGTAAAATTAATATAACTTTTTTTACTAAGTTTTCCATTAATTTTAATAAAACTACCTGGCTTTTATTTCCGAAACAGCCCCAAATAATTTTCTCCTTCATGTTTAATTATTGAGTGATATACCAAAATTGGATGGAATCACAGTAGCAACATTCGCAGACGACACTGCAATCCTTGCGGTACAGAAGGAGCAAGATATACCCATTGAGAAATTACAAGCAGCTAGCAACACAATACTTGATTGGACCAAACAATGGAAGATTAAGCTAAATGAAGTCAAATCTACCCATGTTAGCTTCACAAACAAAAGGTTGGTAAATTCTCTGCCCTTAGAGATTAATGACACTATTGTGCCCTATGAGAACAACGCCAAATACCTAGGCATGACTCTAGACACCAAACTCCGGTGGAAAGAGCATGTAAAAAAGAAAAGAACTGGGACTCAAATACAAACAGCTTTATTGGCTTCTTGGAAGAAACTCCAAACTGTCAGTACATAATAAGATCTTACTCTACAATCAGATCCTAAAACCGGTATGGTTGTATGGCATCCAGCTCTGGGGCTGTACCAAAGATAGTAACATAAAAACCATACAAACATTCCAGAACAAGGTGTTACGCAACATGGTAGACGCTCCATGGTACATACGTAACTCTGATTTGCACCGAGACCTCAACATCCCAATGGTCAAGGAAGGGATCAAAAGGTTTGCTGGCAAACACGAAGCCAGGCTCCACCTACACGAAAACGCAGAAGCTCTTCAGCTATTGGACAACCAACATATTGTTCGAAGACTGAAGAGGACCAAACCATTCGAGCTTGTGTAGTGCAGTGAAAAGCAGAGCATAGTGCGAGTTTAATAGTGGCTAAAAAAACTAAAGGACATCGTCGGATGAACTCTAGTTTAGGTATTTAATTAGTTTAGTTTTAAGAACTATCAGAAAAAAATTAATGGTTGGTCTTATAGACCAGTTTTAATAGACAGACACCATACGTGTGTATGAGGAAAAAAATGTTTAATTATTGGAACCATACACGCTTCTAGTATAGCTCTTTCATTTTTTGCCGACTACTAACAAATACTCTTTTATCGGTATCAAACGTTTTTAATTTTGACTCGACTCACAGTACTTGATTCCATTGATCAATCGACCAAATTATGTGACGTTTTCCCCTATTTAAGCTGTTTATAGTTAATTTTGGTTTTTTAACAGAAACACACCCCCTTAACCGAGCTGGCAGAAGTCGTCGTTTTCCTGTAGCAGCAAATACTGAATTTTGTCGCATTTTGTTCAAGGTGGAGGCGATTTGGATAAAAATGTACTTCAGCGGGCACGCCCAAAAGGGGCGGAAGTGACGTTACTTGACAGGCTTGAAGAGAGGAGTTAAACGGTGCCGGTGCCAAAGTGCGGAATCGCCCCCTTAAAAAGTTACGCCACTATATGTACCCGGTGTTAAGTTTATGGGATTCTTTTTTCGAAATTCAATGGCGCATTAAAGTTAATGATGTTTTTATCACCTAACCTAAAATAACCTGACCTGACCTAACACCGTAATAGATTTAACATGGGTAGCAGAAAGGGGTGTAACTTTTGAACCGCACATTTCCGCACCTCGAAACTAGTGTCATTCGACTCAGCTCGCCAAGTTGCATCGAAAGGGTAAACTGCGTTGAAACTCCGTTCTGCCCACTAAAGTAAAGTTTAGTGGGCATAAAGTCAATCTGAGCCGGCGATTTGAGCAAGTGTTAGACGTTGACGTTTTGCTTCCGTGTACCCCACTAAGTTATCTTCAGTAACTGTCGTTGATTTTGGTCTACCGTTTCTTTTTTTATCCGCGTTACTGTTTGTTTCACGTTTCTCACTAGTGAATAATGTACTCTTTTATTACACGATATTTTGTATAAAACAAAGTAGCACTTTGTTTTATTGTTTGCTGTCGGTTTAATATTTAATTTAATTTAATTTATTATTCTGAGATTACAAAAACATATAATACAATAAAATTACAATATTAATTCATTTGTTATAATAATGTATCTCAAGGAGGGAATTCAACAATGTTGTTCTTCCATTCCCCCCTAGTATAATTTAAACAAAGTAACATTATGCATTGTGAGTGAATTTAATGATTATAATTATAATTTCCAATAAAAGTAAAGTAAGTTGGGTAAATATGAGAATAATAATAATAATAGTAATAAGAACAATATCAGTATTGACTGATTGCGAAGTGGCACATCAATGACGATCTACATTGTATTGCTTAATCAATGCTTTTTTGAATTGTCCAACCGACAATGTCTTGAAAGATGAAGGTACATTATTGTAAATTTTTGCGACATTGTAGCTAAATGATCGCTCGTAGAATGTAGTATTATGCTTGGGGATAGTCAACAGACCTCTATGTCGCACATTTATATTGTGTACATCTGTTCTATACCTTATCTTATTATATAAATAGGGTGGCTGCCTATTGATTATGATGTTATGATAGAACGTTGCAGTCTGTATGTAACGCCGTTGTTTCATATTAAGCCATCCTGTCTCTGCTAATTTTAAAGATATATGTGCAAACTTAGGAATTCCATATATAAAACGTAAACAAGAGTTTTGAACACGTTGTATACGCTGTGACGTATCAAAGTCAAGACAAGGGCCATAGACAGGTATGCAATAATTAAACTGTGACAACACAAGTGATTCACTTAATAAAATCTTAGAGTTTTTGCTTAAGTAATCTTTATGCGGGTAAAGAAGTTTTAAATTGTAATAGGCTTTTTGTATATATTTATTGACTTGTTTTTTAAATCTAAACGTTTTATCAAGAACTAATCCCAAATTTTTGGCATTTTCGACTATTGGGATATCATTATCTCCAATTTTTATGGCTGACAATTGGTAATTATTAATCGTTTTTCCCAATAGTAAAATGCAAGATTTAGATGGATTTAGAATTAGAGCATGATTAGTAGAGAACTCATTTATAGCTTGTAAATCATTATTCAGCGTATCAACGGCATTCCTTACATTATTTGAACTGAAGGAGTAGTATAATTGTGTATCATCAGCATACATGTGAATATCACAGGCCCCAACACAATCACAAAGACCTCTGGTATACAGGGTAAACAGCAGAGGACCTAGTATGGAACCCTGCGGCACCCCTCTTGTAACATCAACAGACGTAGATACCGCATTGAATGTCTTAACTCGTTGTGTTCTGTTGTAAAGATAATTTTGAATTAAACCGACTGCATCATCACTAAGACCTATGTGGTGCAATATACCAAGCAGCAAGTCATGATTTATTGTGTCAAACGCTTTGCTGAAGTCTAACAGAGCCAAAAATGTACTTTTTCCTTCATCTTGTGCTTTCAGAATGTCATCTGTTATCTTCAGCAAAGCGGTTGCACAGCTGTGCCCAGATCGAAACCCTGACTGACTGACAGGCAGCAAATTATTGCACTCTAAGTACTTTCTAATTTGTAAATTGATTATCTTTTCCATAATCTTTGAAAGTGTTGGTAAAATGCTAATCGGTCTGTAGTCCTTATACTCTACAGGTTGCTCGATCTTCGCTATTGGAGTTACAAGAGCCGACTTCCAGCTGTCGGGAAATATATTTTCTAAGAAGCAAGAGTTAATAATATGTACTAAGTATTGCAATATAAAGGGACAACATAACTTTATCATTGTGATATTTAATCCATCAGATCCTGTAGAAGTGCTTTTTAGTGAATCGATTGTTTTTGAAATTGTATTACTATCTATGAGATTGAATTTGAGAACGGCATTATTATGTAAATCATTATTTTTGTAGAAATTTAGTACGTGTTGAGGAACTGAAATTTGTGGGATACTATTCACAAAGTAACTATTAAGTTCGTCAACGCGACCAGTAAAGGAATTGTTTATGTTATTTTTAGATACAACATTTAGCGCTCTGAATTCCTTCCATAGTACTTTAGAATTTTTTGAATGATCAATTTTAAATTGTAGATAAGCTTTTTTTTCATTCTTTATTGCGGTATTTGTGAAATTGCGCAGTGTCCTGTAATATTCCCACGCAGCTGTGGTTTTTATGTTTTTATATTTTGTTTTGGCCTTATCCCTTAAGCTCATTAACAAACTAATATTGTCAGTTAGCCAAGGCGGTCGTCTTTTTGTTATTTGGATAGTTTTCCACGGAGCATGTTTATTAAACAAATTTAATATCCTAGTACTTAAAATAATAACTTTTTGATTAATATCATTTTCATAAAATATATCGTCTAAAGAGAGTGATTGCAATTCAGTATAGAAGTTATCAAGGTTAAAGTTTTTGAAGTTCCTGTAAGTATAATTAATAGGAGAACACGGCACTGTTTGACATAAAATTTCGCAGGCTGCTAAATCATGGTCTGAGAAATGACAGTTTACGACATGCTTTTTTTGAATAAGTGAAGGTTGAGAAGTGATAATAATATCTAATAAACGATCTTTTCTAGTGGGTTCCGTCATTATTTGACTAAAGTTTAACGATTCTAGCATATTATTAAAGTATTGCGTAGACGGATTGGCTGCCATTAGAAAATCTACGTTTCCATCCCCTAAACATACAATATGGTCTGAATATGGTGTACACAACATAATGGAATTCTCAACTTCATCTATAAAATTCTTATAGTTGTAAGTTGGAGGTCTATAAAACACTCCCAGTACAACACCTTTATTATTAATTTTAACTAATACCCATAACTGTTCGATTAAATTACTTGTGTTAATAATACATTTAAACATACTTTGTTTAATATAAAAAAGAACTCCACCACCCCTACTACCTCGATCCTTACGTACCAGTGTATAATTTTCAATATCGATTGCTCTAGAAGGCACTTCTTCTGATAACCAGGTCTCACTCACGGCCAAAATTTCGAAATTTGATATTATATCTCTGATTTCATTGATCTTTGGTAGTAATGAACATACATTAATGTGTCCAATTCGCAAACAATCTTGTGACATGTAATTACCCTAAAATATAACAAAATTAAAATAATAGTAACTAATAATTAGAATAAGAAGTTAGTTAAGTGTTACCAATTAAGACTATGTTGAGAGTTTTAGTTGAAAATTATAAAAAACAAAACAAAATAATTTACTTAATCTGATCTCGTAAGATGACTAATAATTACAAAAGAAAATATAGAACTTTGACATAAACATCAGGCTATTCCCAACGAAAAAAGAGAGAAAAAAAAAGGATATTTGTTTCTTTCATTAAGGTATTTTCTACATAATTGATATAAAAATAAATAAACAATACATTATACTTCAGGATTCCTTCATTGGTTAGAAACTATAAATCTTGGTTAGAACGGATAATAGAACGTTGACCATTTTTTATACCAAATATTATACCATCTTTAGTCCACACATTCTTGAATCCCAGTTTTTCAGTGGCGCAATTATATAACTGGAGGCGTGATTTTGTAAGATCTTCTTTAATTATTATGCGGCTACCTTTTAATTTCTTTTTATTTACAAATACTTCATTGCGATATCGATAGCTTGCAAATTTAACTATCACAGGACGGGGCCGAGTTGATAAGATTTCTTTAAACGAGCCGATTCTATGGCAGCGGTCGATATGCTCTAATCTAATGTTTTTCAAGCCTAACTGTTTATCGAATACTTCCAGCACAGACTTTTCAATGTTTTCATTTTTATCTTCTTTAATACCAAAGATTCTAATGCTATTTCGCCTCGTATACTGTTCTAAATTATCAATTTTCATTGTTAATTCTTCATTTTCACTTTGCAGACTTGCTACTGTTTCTTCATACTTCTGTATTAGTTCTTCCATCTTATTGAGTCTTTCATCCAGCTTATTAACAACCGCATTCGCTAGTATTTCCGTCAACGAGTCTAATTGCGTGCTTTTCTTTTGAAAAAATTCTTCAATGACACCTTTTGCAACATTTTTGATATCATTTTGTTGATTTTGAGTAAAAACCATGATGTCAGAGGTACAAATATTTTTTACTATAAATACACGTAAATAACTTGGGAAGAGCTCTGCGTTTTCACGTCTAGTCACTTCGAGTACTCATCGAATGAATATCGGTTTTAATTTTCGGTTTTCGGGAGATTCTGTACTTTTGATGACACTGTTTATAACAGCTGAAACAACACTTGAATATATTGCAGAAAGCCTGCTGCAGTTAGTGATGAAGATAACCAATGAAGATGAGTCAAGGTTGGGATGTTAGGTTATGCTTCGGTGCTTCTAATTGTTACACCTATGTCAGTTGTTTGGCATATTTGTTCACCAATAATCAAAAATTGTAGCAATATATTTAAAACAAGAAATTGTGAGGTTAATATAGTTTTTCCCGGACATAAAATACATCAGTAGCGTATTTAGGGGAGGCTATCCGGCTGGAGTCCACCCCCCGAAACATTTTTAATAGCCAATAATTTAGTTAATGAGAAGTTGTCTCACGGACGGTTTCTAGCAGTGGAAGCGTGACGTCACTGGGGACATGTATAACCAGTTGTATATCATTATGATATACAATACTTTCAATCAAGCATCTAAGATCATAAGTAGAGCACGTTGTAATATTATTTCATATTTAGTTCTTACTAATCAAAAATGAATTTTAATTTAAATATAATTTAATAATTTAGAAATAGTATATTAAAGAACAAGTTTTATACGATATGATTTATTGCACGAATGCTAGTTTAAAAAACGACCGCGTAGCGGGAGTTTTTTAAAGCATGAGTGCAATAAATGTCTTATAAAACGAGTTCTTTATACTATTTTTTGTACTTTGCACCTCTTTTTTACTAATTTTATCCGTTTTAAAATAAAAATTCGCACTTTTAAAATTTGGGGAATTTTATCGTGGTTGGTACCAACAATCGATAAATGTCAAATTTCGACATTTGAAAATTCAAATTTTAATTTAACAATGATTTCAATGACATTTCATTTGTCATGGTTCATGACTGACAACCTCGAAAAACTAAATTACACTAGTTCTAATTCGAAACTCAAATGAGGCTAGTTCAGCACTACTTTCGGTTCTGATAGAGCCTTGATATAGACGCAAAGTACAAAAACGGCTTTTTCAATACAAAATAAGTATGTTATAAGTAACAAAATCTACTAAACTTTAAGTAAATAAAATAAAGAACGGAACTATAAAGTAATGTTATCTGATTACCGGAAAGTAATTTTTAGAACAGCGACCTAACAATAAAAATAAGCTGGATTCAATTCATTTTTACTGCTTTTTAATAATTATTTCTCTAATAAGATCTTTATTTATTGATGATTTATTTCTTATGTATATCTCTCTTATGTATCATTTTAAAGAACTCGTCACTTTAATGTACTTAAGTAACAGTATTTTTATCTTTTAAAACGATTAAAATTCGGCTATATTTTTATTTGGTATTTACCTGCAAGTATTAAGGCACAAACATGAAAACACACTTAAATTTGTTCAAGCTAAATAGTTCAATCAGAAAAATGTATTATTTACCGTTTTAATGCAACTAATGCAGGATATATTCGGCAGTAAAGACCACCAATGTAATGTCGTCACGTAGCCGTCACCCTGGAAACAGTAACATTTTATTTTTTAAAGTTAATATCACTGTTGAACAGCTGTTTTTTAAAACGTCAAACTTATTTACGTTGTAATAATTGTAAATTCTAATTCTGCATTTGTTTTTAAAATTTACAACATAAATAAGTTTCACATTTTAAGAACAGTTGCTTAACACTGATATCAACTTTAAAAAATAAAATTTTACTGTTTCCAGTATTCAAATAAATCTCTTCTCGACACGTAAATAGAAAGATTTTGCATATTTAATTATCAGAAAATATGAAAAACTTATCATCAGTCAAAAAATATAAAAAACAAACAAGTCCCTCTAGGGTTCTACACTTGTAGGTAGTATGGCGATTAAAAGATTATACACCACTTGTATATGATTCATGAGTATATGAGTGTACACCGTGACCCATTAAGACATACTCAGACTTTGCCAGTGGTTAGATAACCATTAAAGAAAGAAAATTCCTATATACCATTTTTCTCGTATTTCTATATTTTTGGAGAAAAACGGCATCGAAGTTCAGCCGAATGTTTTCAAATTTAATAGTATGAATGCACATGACACATATTTTAGTTCAAGCAGATATTCAATACTACTAGAATGTGCAAGAATAGCGTAAAGTAATAAAAACGTCTTTATTTTGGCCAAGTGTTTCGTAGAATAACAACAGATAAACAGAATTAAATAAACAAAGCATGTTGAGAACGACCTCTCGATGGATATTGTTTCAAAAATGGTATTTTTGTTTTGTGTTGTTTCTGATGACTAAGACAATTTCAAATTCTTTTAATAGACACATTAACCCCTATGTGTAATACAATACTGCAGGTTTGTGAATAAAAAATTATAGTACTCGTGATAGGGACACATCTTTTGAGGTCAAGATCAAGGAGATACCCGATACTATTTGGTTTCTCAAATGATAACAAACTGCAAACCCCTTTTACACTGCAGCTTTTAGTAATAAAACGTATAACAGTACTTGTACTTGACTATGTAAACAAATAATTCAGGGTCGTTGAATTAAAACATCAAAAAAAATAATAAGGTTTTAATAATGAAACATTCTAGAATTCCAATAAAAATAACAATACCTATTGATGGATAGATCAAATTAGCTAAACATGTCTTTACTTAATTAAAACTAATATCTGTTTATTAACGCATACACATCGAATTTAATGATACATTAAATGGGTCAGTATTAAAATGATGTCATTTCTGTCTGCGTTTACTATTAGAATAAAGGGGAATCCCCCGGATTAATAGATCGTTTTGTTTTAACATCTAAAAAATGGAATGTGCGTCGTTTGCTGCATCCTTGTGCTTGTTTAAACAGATGTCACGTTTTTACTGATGGTGTCAATTTCTAAAGATCTTGCATTTATTTCTATTCGACTTAACTACACTGACCTGCATCAATTATACGTACTTTTCTGAAAACGTCGGTCAAAATTTTCGAAATTTTCAGGTTCATTTAATCAAAAAAAGTTACTAAGGTTTTATGTTTCTAATAACCAGAGAAGCTTATCCTCAAAGTCCGATCATTGAGTACTGAGTCACCGTGTGTATGACCATACTCTCATTTAGGGTTTTTTGTAACTTTTCTTCAAAACTTTCTTCACGGACGTTTTCAAATATTGTTCGTCTAAGATAGGCAATACTAACATCTTCATCTTCATCATTTTCTTCTTCCCTGTCTGTTTGGTGGGTATTTTGTAACTCTCTATAGAATGAAATAGTAATGCACAAATAGGGGAAGTCCCGCATTTAAAACAACTAGTAATAATAAATCACTTCCGCTGAGTTCGCACGGTTGCCACGTTTAAATGGGAATCGAAATTGAATTTTTATAATCCCGGGATTTAATATGTATAATCCCGGGATTAACGGGCCTGAAAAATGCTCGGGATTTGGAGATCTCGGGATTGGATGCCCTAGATATCGAATGAAACGTAACTTGGGTTGTTACTTGCTTTAAAAAAATGATTACTTTTGTGGGGATTATTAACAATTGCGTGCAGTATGTTTATAATGAAAAAATGAATTCATAGTCAATTCCATCAAAAATTGACATATTTTTGACGTTTGTTACTTGTTTTACTGGTTCACCCGGTATATTTATCATGTTGCTGTATTTCAGTTAAAGAATGGTAGAATACAGAAAGTAATTAACCGCACATTATCACTCCCCTCGGGATTTTGTTATGGTTTTATGTTAATTTCCCTATCTTCAAATAAACTATTATTGTTAATTGAATTATGATTGGAGTTCTATTAATGACAAGTTAGGAATGTGTTGCTATTGTTTGCAGCTCACTTCACAGACATTAACGTAAGTAATAAACGCACGATGTATTCAAAAACATAACGTTATGCTGCATCAGATTTTATTGTTTTCCTACATAAACATAATTAGACACTGATTATACATGCAAATTAACACTGCAATACACTATGCGTATGCGTTATTCTTTCTTATAAAATTTTCTGAATAGAAAACATCTTTTAATTATTGTTTTCCAATATCCAGTCTTTTAAAAACTGATGAATCATTTGTATTTTTCTATTTCTAGAAAATACCAGAAGTGTAATTTTACCTTATATGCATTTTATAATTATAATTAGTATAATAAAAGAAATGTACGATAGTTAAATGTTCTCCAGTCAAAGGTAAAAAACAAAACAAGCAATTAAATCACGGTATTTACAGACAACAAATAAAATGTAGGAAGTACTACATGCACATACAGCACTGAAATTCCAAACAAGTAACAACGGAAAGTGCGGTTTTGCATTTAATTCCGACAAGAAACAAAAAAATACCCATTCATTAATTTGTTGAAATATATTCTCATTCAACGGTGGCGTATAACTGTACATTTATAAACATGCAATTTATTATAAACAACAATAAAAGTTTAATTGATAAGAATAATTACTAATTAGTGATATTGCATACCTAATTAATTAATTTACTACAATTAGAGTCGTCCTAAGCTTAGGGAATTTTCTTCCTACATGTATGAAGAAAATAAACATTCTTCAACAAAAGACATTCAAAATCTAAAACCTAAGATGAGAAAAGATTAGGAATTTTTTTTTTATTATTAATTCGTACTTTATATTCAGAGATTCTGAACAAACTAATTATTTCTTTTGCATCTTTTGACAAGAATATCGATTTCTTGATTGGTTTGACTCCACACTACCTTCTTTCAGTTTCTTCTATTTTCTGTCAGCCTAATGTAACTATTGCACTGCATGTCTTCTACTATCTGAGATATACAGCGAGTTACAAAAGTATCAAGTAATGATTGTAACTTTTTAATTTAAAGATTTAACCAACCAACCAACCAAATAAAAACTAATAACTCACTACAGAATAATTCGATGGCATACAATTTACTCCAATTTTATGAATCCACTTTCTTTGTAATTCGTCGTCTTTCATTTTTTGTTCTTCATTGTAATTGCCGTTGCACCGGGTATACAATAGCACAACACTTGTTTACCATTTTAAAAAACTTTATTGGTTAGACATTATATTAATTATACAAGCCAATAATATGCTACACATATAAAAATTACAATACACCAGCCAACACAATTACACAAATTGACATAATACTATTACTTATTAGTACATGCTGTCTTTTGTTTGTTTTTTGTTTTACCTTTTGTAGGTGACGTCACTATGACGTTTACAATATGTTGTGAGGCCTTAGTTATATAGGTGGTGTTGGTTTATCCCGATGCATATTGTGACTTTTTGATTTGTTCGTATCTTCCTTTGTTTTGTTGCTATAGCAACCAACTTTGTTTTTGTAAATGGCATCCGTATATTTTTTTGCATTTCTGAAAAGAGTTTATTTTTCTTTATTTACTAATGCCATTTTATTATAACAAAAAAAGTTAAAATTAGAGGAAAAAAACGCGACAATGAGTCCGTTTTGTTCAAGTATGCTATGGATATGCTATTTGGAGTGATTTGGACTAAAACTTTAACAAGCAAACAAACAAATAAACAAACAAGTACAGAATTATTACTCTTATTAACTACAAAGTACATCTTACGAATTATAACTAATTTTTTTAATTAATTAAGTTATTGTTACAAACAAACCATTACTTGAAGTTATTGTGAAGACATAGCACATTTAAGAGAGAAGCAGTATAGAAAATTTTAATGATGTATGGGTAGGAGTAGGACTCAAAGTGAAGTATGCAATTTATTCAATTAAATCTACCCAGATACAGGCTTCCAAGGCTCGATATCTCAACTAATTAAAAAATTTCGTGTGAGATAGTGGTATTAAAGATTAAAACACAAAATTGGCACGCCCAAATCCGCAACAAGTGTAGATAAAGCAGTTTGACGTTTTATTAACAATCGAAGAACCGCCAAAGGTTTCTACAAGATTAGTATCAGAAAATTTAGAAATTAGCCATAAATCTGTTAATGGAATTTTATAGAAAGTTTCGTCCCTACAAACTCCAGTTAATCCACGAACTAGATAAATAAAGACGATTTTGACAAAAGGAATTTTGGAATTTTGTGAGCAGCTGATGGCAAGATGCAATACGGATGACAATTTTACTTTTAACATTGTGTTCTCCGAAGAAGCGATATTTATGCTGAACGGTACGATAAATCGACATAAATATCGGTATTGATCGAACATAAATACAGACTGGGCTGAAGAAGGACACGCAATATCCGCAAAAAGTTAATGACATATCATAGGGCCTTTTTTTCTTAATGAATCTTTTACTTTACGCTAATGGATACCTTGAGTTACTTCAGAATCATGACATACCCACAATTACCGCACTATTTCCCGGGGAAAATGGATGTATTGACAGTAGAATTATCCCGCATGTAGCACATGTTAGGGCGTACTTGAATAATGTTTTTCCTAACAGATGGATCGGTAGAAGGAGACCTATGGAGTGGCCTGCACGATCTCCAGATTAGTCACCACTAGCTTTCTTCCTGTGGTATCACATAAAGAATAACGTATACTTATACCTGACTTGAAGAACCTGTTTATAGAATTTTATAAAAAGCAAAGTTTCATGCTTACAAACTCTAGTTAATCCACGAACTAAATGAAGACGATTTTGACAGAAGGATGGAATTTTGTGAGCAGATGATGGAAAAATGTAATATGGATGATAGTTTTGCTTTTAACATTGTGTTCTCCGATGAAGCGACTTTTATTCTGAACGGTACGATAAATCGACATAATTGAAGGTATCGGTCGAACACAAATCCATACAGTGCGGACGAAGGACACACAGAATATCCGCAAAAAGTCAATGTATGGATAGGAATTATCGGGGGACATATCATCGGACCCTTTTTTATTGATGAAACTCTTACTGCTAATACCTTCAGTTACTTCAAAATCATGTCATATTCACAATTTCTGCGGTATTTCCCGGTGATAGTGGAGGTATTGACAGTAGAACTATCCTACATAATGTTCTCCATAACAGATGGATCGGTAAAAGAGGACCTATGGAGTGGCCTGCCCGATCTCCATGTTTGTCACACTAGATTTTTTTCTTGCGGAGTCACATAAAGAGTAACGTATACAAAGGGAGACCACGTAATTTGGATGACTTGAAGGCTAGAATAACTGCTTAAATGCATAGAAGACCAGACCAGAAGAATTTTTTTATACAAACTCTATTAAAAGTAGAACTTTTGACGTTTGTTGTCACAGTTGAAAATGTCCATTTGATGCCACCGCAGTGTCTAAAGTAACACTTTAGACACCAGTGTAAAAAGTAAATTCAATAAATAAATTACCATAACAACAATTTTGTTCCTTATATCATAAACTACTGTTAAACACCGATTAAGTCACAACCATTAGGTCCTAGCAGTCAAAGGAGCTCGATTTGAAAATTTAATTTAACAACCCGATATTTGTTTTTGTTTCAGTTATTTTTGTTATTGCTTCAATAAAAATTAATTTTCGCGTTTGTTTGTTGGTGTTTGCTTGTTATAACTTTGTTGTCAAATTTCCATAGCATACTTGACCGAAATTGATAATAATCAAGTCTTACTAGATTTGTTTGGCCACAAGCCAGTTCTCATTTTTTTGTTGATTTTCTATCGTTTTTTGTTTCTAAAATATTGTTTCTAATTTTAATTTTTTTTTATTATGATAAAATAGCATTAATAATAGAGAACAATAAAAACACTTTTCAAAAATTCAAAGAAAACATACGGATGCCATTTGAAAAAATAGTTGGCTGCTATAGTAAGACACGAACAAACAAAAAAACGTCACAATAGGCATCGGGATACATGAAAAAAGTTTTGTATTTAACATTTGTTTGTACAGCTATCTTGGTCTTGGTCTTCCACGTGTATTTCGTCCATCGACAACAATCTTAAGGACCCCCTCACTTCTTAGGATATGCCCCATCAAAGTGTTGTTCTATTTTTTATGTAATTTACAATTCTCCCGTTCTTACTATGTGCTCTTTCTCTTATTTCTACGTTAGCAGATACTTTCTACCCAGCTCACTCGTAACACGCTTCTATAGCACCACATCTCGAAAGTTTCAATTCTTTCTCTTTCATGTCTCACATCCGTGAAGTGCTATACTCCTTTTATCAGCTGTTTTTTTTTTCTTTTTTAGTGCAATCTTATTTGATGTTAGCGGTCTTTTCTTCTTGAGAAACATGACTTGGGGGCTTGTTATATCCTTCGTATGATTTCTGTATTGCATCTTCCGTCTCTTATTATAATGCTTCCTAGGTAGCTAAACTCTTTTACCTTTTCTTTTATTTATCTGCTCTTTTTTTCGGATCGGATTTGTTGCTAGTAAAGTCTTCGGGTGCTACTCCTATTTCATATATCTCGCCTACTATTTGGTATAATAGTATCTCTCTTTCCAGTAGAAGTTTTCCTTGTTTAAGGTTTTCGTTATTTTATATGCCACATCTATTTTCCCGGTTCTAAGTACATGGTTCACTTCTCCACATATTTCTTCTATTATGCACTTTTTTTTGCTTTTATCGGTTCTCGGTTAATTATGTTTATTAATTTTCATGCCCTTCATTTTTCCGATATTCTTGAATTACTTTCTTTCTTTTATCAGCTCTATTATTTCACTTGTTATCCACGGTTTCCTTTTTTCCGTACTTCATTTGCTTCTGCTATCGTTGTTCTGTTGTGTTTCATTTCTGCAATCTTTTGGGTGATTTTTTGGTTCTTATCTTTCCCTCATAATGTTTCCAGTTGCCATGCCCTCCTATGCTTCGTCTTCAATTTTTCTAAATTTCAGTATTCTAAAGTAACTTAGAAAGATGCATTTCACAAATTGTTTTTTGCAGTCTCGATTTCTTATCTAATCTGTCTTCCACACTTAAAATAGTTGGTTAAATTGGCAAACGATAACTTCAAGTCAGATTTTATGAGCATAGACTTTCTCGTCTATATCACAGCCCTTATTAACTTCGTTATAATATTATTTACGGAAGCGGAATGTCGTGGAAGGCAGTTGATTATCTATTTTTGATTAGCAGATATATGCGAAGAGAGGACATAGTTTAAATAGTTAGCCCCCTAGCAGAGCTAGATTTAGCCTGTCAATGTATGCTGTACCATTTTATCAAGGGTTGCTCCGTTCAAAGGGTCAGAATGGAGTCATCAGGATTTAAACCACCCCTACGCTCTTTCCCGGGAAAAGCGCGTGCAGTTAAAAGAGTTGATGTTTTTCTTTCATCTTTGTTTGCTTTTCTGTAGTTCTGACAGATCTTGTTGAATTACTTGCCAAGTGTTTTAATGGTACTTGTTTTGATTAAAGAAATGTTGCGATGAAGTTTTCACACAGAGGAAATGTGTTGAGTAACTGGGTGGTATAATTAACAAAAATACCAGGAGTCAGTCTACTGTAGGCGCACGTATTTTTTCTAATGTCGCAAATTAATAACAATAGTCATCCTACGGTACCATCCTCCAGTTCTGACAATAAAGTAATGAGCTTAGTTTTAAGGGAACGCTTTATTCGCATATTAAAAAAACTACAATGTAATCACTAATCACCTTCAAAGTAGTTTTCTTCAGCCTGCAAACATACACACATCAACATTGTTGGTGTGTGTGTGTGTGTGTAAGACTTGTGTTGCAACCTGCTGAGCGTCCTCGATTGTTCCAAAATGGCGCCCTTTCTCTATCAATTTAAGTTATGTAACTAAAAAAGTCTCAACGTGCACGCAATGCAATATCGAACGCTGCATTATCATAGTCGAAAATCCAGTTAATTTTCATTTTTGCATTTGCTTTATGACAGTTCTGAGAGATCTTGTTAATTCAGTTGCGTCTTGTGCGTTTTAAGGATTCCTATTTTGATTAGAAGAAATGTTTCTATGGTGTTGTCACACAGAAGAAATCTGTGCAATTATTAAGGTGAATGAATTCTAAATTTTAAAAGGTTGTTTTTTGATCAGCATTCTGCCATCTTTTGTTGGTACCAAAACCTTTTAAACTTCTTAGGATTGCGTATGTATTTACTTGAAGATAGCAGGTTACAGGTAATTTATCGCGAATTTCAGTTTTAAAAGTTAAGATACCAATATATTAAAAACTGAAGTTTCTACCAAAACAGGAAGAAATTCTCGTATCGCGCCTTCTTTTTTTATTATCTAAGAAAGAAGATATGTCATACATAGCTCAGCAACTTGCACCAGTAAATTTGCTCAAAGAACTTTCGATCGTAACTTTGTGTGGTGTCATATTCGTCATGAAGTAGCTCAGAAAGATTTGTTGCGAACCGGAAGCGATCGTGGTCTAATCATCATCTTTTACCTTAGAGTCTCTTCGGCAAAATCCATCGTGCGATATTATCGTTATTCTTAGTGTCAGTCGGATGAATATTTCGTATTGGCAAGTTAATTCTTAGGAGAACACACTGTACTGCTAAATTTCATTATCTAACCCAATACGGAAAGGTACAGGGTGTTTGGCCTTTCTTGAATGATTTTTGCTGTAAAATTGAAATATACGATTTAATTACTTACATGCTTTAAATTGTAGCGGGGCGCCACAAGGCAACAGTTTCTAGTGACCGTTCAATTAGGGTCTGGTCAATGCGTTGCCACGGTGCCCGCCATTTTATATCACAATATTCTTGATATAATATTTTGATTTTGACATCCTAATTATAATGTAATTTTACTGCTAAATATGTTTTATATACACAACCCACTGTTTCGTGATGTTTAATTGAGTCAAATACTGTTTACATGCGTGCCAATCTTTGGTCGTGTAACTATTTCTGTACTTTTCAAATTTGACGCCACGTGTTGTGATATAAAATGGCTGCCTTGGCCAGACTCTGATTAAAGGGTCTCTAACAGTTTCGTTTTAAATCTTGTATTTCAATTCTACAGCAAAAGTCATCCAATAAAAAATTTATTCGATACCAAGATCTTATAACTAAAGGAAATTAGGATTTCAAACAAGGCGAAATACCCTGTACGTATTGGGTTGGATATAAAAAGTGACTAGTACAGTGTATCCTCCTAAGAAGGACCTTGCCAAAACCAAATTCTCGTCCGACTGGCACCAAGAATAACGATAATATCGCCTGATGGAGTTTGCCGAAGAGGTGCTAAGATAAAAGTTGACTGAATCACGATCGGGTCTGGCTCGCAACGAATTTTTCTTAACTACTTCATGTCGAATATGAGATCATAAAAGTTACGTTTGAAAGTTTCTTGAGCAAATTGCTGAATTTATGTATGACGTATCTTCTTTCTTCGATAACACAAAAAGTAGGCGAGGTACAAAAAACATTCGGACATCTTTTGTAGGGAATTAAATAAACTTTATTTTACCTGACCTTCTTCATCTCAATAAACCTGCCCTCATTATCTCTTCAAGCTCGCCACCTACAAGTGGTGACTTTTAAGGGGTTATTTAACAACCCATAAGGAAGGCCTATGCAAAAATTCAAGGATTTACCTACTCATACTCATTATAGTTGTCTATGTTCAATTATAACTATATACATTATGCACTACCAGCGGTAGTAACAGCCTTGGTAGTGTATTGTCTAAGGTGCTGAACTTTCACCCAAGCGGATCAGGTTCGACTCTTGGTACCGGCAGATCTGTTTAAGGTTTTCAGCAGTTTTTCCTTAGCTGTTACACAAATGTGCAACAGCTACATAATAATAATAATCGCCCCCTCATTCCCGCACAAGCTTCATAGCTTCTGGGGCGTGGTTTGCAGGTTATGGGTTGTAGCAATTATTATTATCATGGTTAGTTGCTGATTGGCTACCACTACCTATTGTTAGTTCATGATTGGCTGCCAGCGGTGATTAATGATTAATCACTGCTAGACAGTCGGGGAGCAGCCTACTTAAAAACAATATGGTCAACATCGTTCACACGTTTCTAAAAGTAAAAGTAAGTTTTTTAACATTAATATTTAATTCTCGTGGACAAACTATAGCATTCTACTCGCATATAATAGTTATTATTCATAAGGATGAAATTTTCCTAAATCATCCTAATTTTAAAGTTGTGAGTGTTAAAGTTTTAAGACACAAACAACAATCTAGAGTTACAAGTTTTAATACAAAAATTTAAAAATTCTGTGAATTTTAACGTCAATTGTTACCTGGCTACTTGATTTTTTATCAAAAAATTTGAACTTTGGTTGAATAACAATCAAGTGTTCCAAGTTTTTGATAAAAAAAAATCAAGGAGCCATGTCAGTTTTTCCACAGAATTTTTCAATTTTTCTATTAAAAATTGGAACTCGATTGTTCTTCAATTTTATTTTAAAACTTTAAAAGCAATTTATCTCGAAATATTCTTAATACAGTATCATACTTTTTTAGCATAGTTGGTCTTAGAATTTCATTATCTTTCCAAATCCACCATAAAAAATTAGGGTTCCATTTAAAAATATTTCGCTATCTCCATAACTCGGAAACAAAAGACGATCTACAAATAACAATTACACTAAAATATGTCTTATTTAAGATAAAAATTGGCGTGTTTGAGGATTTTTTCAAAAACATTTAATAAAAGATTTATTTCAGTATTCCAGACTTTATACTCCCACTATACAGGGTGTATTATAGCTCCTGCGCCAGACTTGACTGACTTGAGTTACTGACAGTGCATTTCTGATGACATTTGAAACAAAAAATCTTAATCAAAAAAGTTTTTTGATTAAAAAAGGTTTTCAAGATTCTTAGTAATTTTGACCGGCGTTTTTAAAAAGTACATATAAAATTATAAACGCATTTTTGGAGATATCATAAATAACTGTAAATGCCAGCTTTGAAATTTGAGTGCCAGATAAAATAATTTGTTTATGCTGCATAATACTAAGAATGCAGACTTAAACTTGAAATAAGTTCAAGGTCTAATCTAATTTTTAAAAAGGACATTTGATTTTCTAATTAGGTAAGTTAATTAGAAAAAAGGGGGTTTTATTAAAAAACAAAAATATGAAAATCACTTTACGAATTCTAATATCCGTGACGCGATGCGGGAATCCCCCCCCCCCCGGACGAATAACGCTTTGTTTTGACTACATTAATTAAATATTTTTAGTAATAAGAATTCCAAATTTAAACATTACAAAACATAAAACATCTTGTTTTGAAGGGATAACGAATGTGTATGTGCTAAAAATATTATACCCTTCTTTATTTGCATTTTTTCTTCGAAAATTAATGTGCTTATGAGGAACCCTGTATAGCATGTATGTACTCATAATATAGGTTTGGGCTTCCGGGACCCGCTTCGCGGCGTGGTCTACGATTGTGATTGTTACGGCCCGATTTACTAACAATGACACACACACACACACAGAGTCGTGAAATATTTATGAAATTCGCCGTGCCAAGGTAAAGAGTGCGAAAAAAGGTGTCTTTGGAATTTTGAACGCATGTGTATTATGATATAGAAAATTATATCAAATTAAGAAATGATTGACAAAAAATTGTTAATAATAACAACTGTCACTGCCAAAGACTCTGTGATTATTTTGTATAATTTTCTGGCGTTATAATACACACATCTTCAAAATACCAAGGCACCTTTGATGGAGTTACTTTTTGCTCATAATATGTTAGTTATGATAGTTTTAGAATGGGCTATTTTGGATTATAAAAGATTAAAAAAAAAACAATTGTGGCCTTCTGAACTATTCGAAAAGACCTATGTATTTTTAAGAATAATTATATTTTTAGCCTTTGTAGTGATTACATAATAGGCGTGATGGTGGAGGGGGAGTTCTAAAAATGAAATTAGAAGCTCTTATTGAGTTTAGGCTTATTTTAAAGTTTATACATGAACCACTTTGCCGCAAACGGGAAATACCTAGGTATGTTGACTCTTTCTAAAGTGAGGACTATTCAAACTTGTCTTTTTGAAAAGAATGTTTCAGAATTTGATAGGGATTTACAATTTATACAAGATAAACCTTTAGTAATGATAGATAAGATATTGTATATTTGTTTTTATCTAATAAATTTTATTAGAACAGAGATTCGAGTAGACTAAATAGATATTATTTGGTATTATTTCACCACTAGAATGTGCAACGTTTGTCCTAATTGTGCTGCACTGTCTCTTTTATAAACATGTTTCAGAGTTTCTTGTCACATAACATCATAACAGTTTGTTAAAATAACAAAATAAGCCCATAATGATATATAATTACAGCTTTTACGTAAATTGGGGCATTGTAAAAACATGAATGTGATAATTTCTGTTATGGCAATGCTTTTTTAAGAAGTAACAGTTTACAAAATTTCAACACATAAAAAAGAAAAGGAACAAGTCCAGAAAAATTCATTTAAAATATAACAATTTGTAATAATTTACTATTTAAAGGTTAAGAAAATTAAACGAAACTTTTTATTCGTACGTTTTTTTTCGATACAATATAAAAGGAACAATCCTTGACATTTTTTCTTTTAGTTGTTGTTGTGCATTTCCCCATGCAGGTGTGAATGTCTTCGGGCTTTCGTTAACTTTTACCAATTACTTTTCCACGTTGTGCTTTATTATTTCACCTTACGCATGATTGATGCATCCGTAATATCTCAATAAAAATACCTAAACGTAAATCTACTCTCTTTACTTTTTGTATTTATTTGTTTTTAAACTCAGAGTTGACAATTTCACCCATCCTTTTCTTACGTGTTGCGTTTTTCCATACGGTAATACTTCGCACACGTTGTACGTAGTGCCACGTTAAGTAAGCTACTTAAGCTAAGCATGCGCAGTAGCCCATTCGAGTAGATCATGGTTTGCCAGCATGCAAGGCAGCCACGTGGTATTGTTGTACGGGAAACAAGCCGGTTACATTCACATGCTGTTGCACCCTTCAATATTGTAGTATTTTTCTATCGTAGTACTATACGATTTGTTTGTAGTTTGTGAATTGTGTGATTTTAGGTTAAAAACAGGATTGTTTTTATTCGTGATTGTTAGTTAGTGTTTTTGTATTTTTATCTGTTTTTATTGGATTTGATTTTTAACAAAAATGGTAAGTAAAAGGTGTCTTTTTGAAATTTTTGATAAAACAATAATTTGTTTTATTTAATTATTTTTAGATTCATTTTATTACAATATTTTGTTTTTCCATTGACCCCTTGAGTTTTTAGTGTAGGTTTCGGTATTTTTCTTAATTTTTTTTTTGGCAAAAGCTGATATTGTGATGATTCCAAGTTTTATTTTCTAAATTTAATCAAACGGACAAAAGAAGTTTGTTCTTTAGGATTATTAGATTATCTAACACCTCGGGAGCATGCCAGACTTTAATTATTTGATATTAAAAAGTTAACCAACGAGAAAGGTCGATTTTACCTCTCTACTTACTATACTACTATATATCATGATGTAGAAGAATGTTGAACCTGGTTGCCAAGCCGCTCTCTGGCTAACTAGGGTTATTCAACTATTTTAGGTTTGTGCATTTACAATTAACATGTTGACCTCTAATGATTATAGGCCGAGTTTTCACCCACTTTTTAAATTTGAGCAGACAGTTTTTCTGTATGACAATGATAAAAAAGTTAAAGAAACTGCAAGAATAATGATGAATTGTTGAAGCAACACCAAAACGGAGATAATGCCCAAATTCTAATGTTCTCTATAATAAATATCCTGCCTTGGTTTGTATTTATCAGCGTTTGCAGTCTAATTCTTATCGTTATCATTATTCTTTTGAATTCTCAATAATGCGAGAAATTTTCCATTGGTCAAATTCTCGTTTGATTTTGAATTTTGGAAATGAGCGAGAAAAGCTTCCTATTACAGGAAGTGGAGTCGTAGATTTTTATGGGCTTGTCGTCACAACAGGTGCTTCTGTCATCAAAAGATTTTATATTCCATTGCCAAGACAAATTATAATCTTGGTTGGAATTCCGGTTTGATCCTAATCTAATCTTGTGCAAATCAAAATTTGATTTGACCCAATTCAGCACAACAATAAATCAACTCAAAAACTTTTCTGTGTTATCATCACTTTTGAAAAATTAATCTTCAGTGGGAAAAATCAATTATGAGAATTTCCAAATATATTTATTCCAGTTTTCTCATCTCATCTAATTGTGTTACGTGTTTTCACAAACCAAAACGTTCTGATTATGTATGTTTGAATTAAATTCGATTTGACCTTGTCCTATGCAACCTAACCAAACTAATTGTTTATATTTTACAGAAATCAATTTCAAATGCAAGATTTATCATTTATTTGATAAATCCAAATAGTTTTTTCTTAATAGCTTGTCAAACTCGATGAATATTTTTCTGTCTGATGCTTCTTTTCGCCACCATGCGATTCTCTAAAGTAAACAGATAATAATACCTGTGGGTTTTCTATAATAAGATTCAATTGAAATTGTTGGAAATTAGACCAAAAATCTAATATTCACACGATTGTCCCAGGCAGAGTTTTACTTCTTCGCTTAACCCCAAGGTGGGCGCCACATAAATATGTATATGCATTGTTTGTTTAGAACTTCATATTCGATGTTTACAAACTATAATAATGATAACCATTAATGACAAAAGCTATTGCTAGTAACAAATCTCAAAAATATAGAATTAATTCATCGTCTTAGATAGTTTAAAAATTAAACTTAAAAATGCAGTTATACTTATGAATTTCATTTTGATTGTATGGCTTGTGGGCGCAACGGAAAATCCTTGTACATATCATGTAAACAATGCTTGGTTAAACCTAAGAATTTCCAAACAAATTAATTTCTTAAATGATCTTGTTTATAATGCCTATGTAAATTGATTACAATATTTATTTAATTTTTGAAAAAAAAGTAAAAAATATTTCTTTCGAACCTGATTTTTTATAGCATGAAATTATAACTTACAGTAGTTCAAAAAACAATACATTAACAGTTAATTTTTTACAACTTAGGTGTTAAAAAAAATCACAATAGGCCATTCTGATCGAGATTTTATGGCAATATTAATTTTTTTTCAATTTTAATTGAACACTAACCTCACTTTATTACCGTATAGATTTGCGTGTTGATTGTTACTTTATTATGTAACAATTTATGTGTTGTATCAAATTATTATTGTTATTGCGCCACAATTTCTATGAGATATTTTCAATTTTTTAAAACTTAAAAAGAGAAGTGATTATTTTGATATTTTTACGTACTTTATTTGGAATATTACCATATACACAGTATTCACTTTCTTAAATTGTTATCTAAGCGTGACCTATTGGTTTATCAGTATTACTCCCTGATATTTGCAGCAATTAAATTTATATTTTTACTGTTTTTTTAATTATAAAATCGTAACGTCGATACGAAAACCACGACAGTAGTCAATTTCAGCGTGACTACCATTAAGCAAGTAAATAGCGTGACTGAAATGTGTTCATTGTTTAAAGTCGAATCATTCAGCAAAGAAATGTCTTAGCAGAGGTGGATTTGTATTCATGATGAAGGCGATGTGACCTGCACTATGGCCCCAACGCAGCTCACTCCCAATTCAGGAATTTCCCATTGCAAACAATTAACGAATTATTTGCGTAGTAATGGTTTTACCGAGCAAGTTACTAGGTTGTCTGTAATAGAGGTTTACATAAATGCGTTCGTCCTCAATTCTTAACTGTGATAACACTAAGTCTATTCTGAAAATATCCAAATATTTTATAGTCAGAACAGTGTGGAAGCGTACTCCTAATCCGAGCTGACCATATTTACGGTTCCATCGACAATTTGATTGTGTTGGCGAATTCGATCAAACTCTTCACACGATTTTACAAACCAATTTCAACTTTTGGTTCAGCTTAAAACGCTACCACTGTGCCCGGGGCGATGTCCATATCAGTTTCGGCGTATACAGCCATTGTTTCTATTATGGTCGTTGCTGAATCGTACAAACCAGATCTAATTCAAAAAATTTCAAGTTTGAGACAGAAATTTGAAACAGGTCGCTAAATTACTTCTAAAGGTAATTTCCGATGATTCAGAGATTGCAATAAGCCTAGGGTCCCCGATATTTCGAGTAAAAAATATTACTAAGACAAAGCTCCAGTGCATACTTTAACCGCGATTTAACGTCTACAGTTCGCAGCATTTCAGCCGCCGTTTACAACCGATGCGGAAGCCGATGCGACTATTGTTTCGACTTGGTGGTATAATTGGACCTTGTCATCCACCATCGCCTACATCAGATACAACAACACTATCGGCAACCTCCTGCGCTTCCCTCCACACACTACACTTTTGCCTCCCAAGCAACATTACCTTAAAGCGACGCCTTTGCTGTTCGTCGACTCGAAAACTCCACGGGATGAAGAGGAAATATCTTCTATAACATCCACTGTTCATTCTTGCTTCGCAGGCGCCTTAAACCAGTTAAACTGGTTGACTGGTAAATCAGTAAAATCGAGTGAGATGAAAATGTGCAAAATGTACAGTTGCGCCGAAAAAACGGTCTATTGCGACTGCGTAATCTCGACTTTTCAATGTTCATAAGAGACGTCACTTTTATTCATCTGAAATGTCATATATAGCATACAAGCCACAAGCATACAAATGTGCTAACTTGATAAATTACCGTTGAAGATTTTTCGACCGCAACTTTACCTATGTTGGAAGCATTTTTCTGAGATCTAACCGTCTGCTACCTCAAAAGTTACCATTCTGTGATTAAGAAAAGGATATCGCCGTAGAAGTGCTTAAATCAAAAATTTCTCTCTTTGGACATGGACTCTGACTGAATAAATTATCAGAATTCTCATACATTTCTTTAGGTAGTCTTTTAAGTCCAAAGGCAATGGGAGAGATCTATGAAGAAATTGTTTTTAAGTAATAATCCCTTATATCGCCTGGATATCACTGTATTCAGTCGCTGTTGGGTGCATTTTAAAACAACTGTATTTCATTGATGCTTTGCAAGACGGCTGACTTGTTGAGTGAGTCCACGATGAAGTTGTTGACTTGCTGCCGACAGGATTACCCACTGCCACAATATACAGCTCACAACTACCCGTGGTACCACCGTATCCCTTCAGGATTCTTCCAGAAATCATTTGAATATGTTACTTGCGTCAGATTTTAATTTTGTATTCATATTTATAGTAAACACAGAACCCGATTTGGCTATACGCGCGTAAGAAGCTAAGAAGTTCAAGAACACCACCAAAGACACTTATGTCACACCAATCCACTCTTCTTACCTTTGAAGGCCCGTTGAAAAAAAAAGTTTTACAAAGTCCAAACATGTGGTACATCATTAGTCTTTCTGTCATCATAAGGGCATCATGATACCACCCTAGACCTCCCATTTCTCTAACCACACGCTTGAAAAAAGGTTTTCATAGTCCTCACATTTGGTTTTCATTAGATTCCACATGAGCTACGAATATTGATAGAAAACAACGACCAAATGCAATAAACTGTATTGGTATGTGACATGATCGACTCCAGATCACCCCACAAGTCCAATAAAACAATTTTAAGCGGTGTGCTTTCCACCCCGTGGCTTTCTCCCCAAATAGATTACACAAGAATGCACGTATAGCGAATCAATTGTCTCCCATCATTGTCACAAGTCCAATGGAAACACTTCTGGATCATTACACCTCTCTATATGACCGCTAGTTGCATATAAGTAGTAGTAGTTGTTATGGGGAGACCGAAGTTTAGCAAGTAGGTCTACATAGGCCCTTTTTGCCAGCCCCTTGACATCCCCTTAACCATCTACGCTATCGCCTACTTCAGAAACCTCTTCTCCCTCTGCAAACCTGCCCGATTTTCCCATAAAGATTAGAATATCGGTCCACGCTAGGGAGTGCAACGCTCCCCTTCGAAGCGTAGCTACACCAAACGTTTTAAAACGTAAACGCTGGTAAGCCACGCATTCTTCCTGGTTGTGGTAGGATGTTTCTTCATCTCTCCTACATCTTGAGCAAATGGGGTCTTCCTCTACTTCTATCAAAGATAGGGGTCTTCTTAGTTTACAGTGACCTGTCAAGATCCCTATCAAAAGATTTACGGTTCTTCGGCTCCTTCCCATTAGCCAGATCGACTTCGTTGAGTCGAATCCCCCTATATGGTCTTTCGCCTGCCGATAGCCCAGACGCTAAAGTAAAAAGAAGTGGAAAAGGTGCAGACACCTTTTCCACTTCTTTTTACCTACCCTCATAGGCACACTCCATTAGGGCTGTCGAGATCTGCTGCCTTGTGATACCCAGAAAGGGTTCTGGTCCTAGATAGATGTCCTCAGCTCTGAGTTTGGCCAGTTCATCAGCCTTCTCGTTGCCCTGTACCCCTGTATGTCCTGGAACCCAAACCAGTTCCACCTCTTTCTCCCTTGCCAACTCTGCTAAAGCATCTCCACATTCCTGGACAAGAGCTGATCTCGTCCTGGATGAGTAGATTGCCTTTAGTGCAGCTTGGCTGTCAGAGCAGATATAGATTTTCCTCTTCCTAAGGTGCTGTCCTAATCTCATTCTTGGTTGCCACCGGTAGAATGGCGTAAACTTCTGCTTGAAAAACCGTGGTAAACTTTCCTAAAGCGAAGCTTTCCTGTACCCCTCGATTTTCTACTTAAATTCCTGCTCCAGAGGATTACTTTTCTGCTACTCAAGAATCGTCCGTGTAACACATCAAAGCATCTGGCTGAAACTCAACTTGTTTTGCTCCTACTGTTCTCTAGTTGGAATAGTGAGAGAGTACTCCTTCTCTAGCCTTAACCGGTCTTCTGCTTTGGTTACCCTGTATGTTGTTGACAAAGGTAGCTTTCCCACCACCTAGGCAATCTTTGCATGACCAGTGCATATACCTTGATTATTCCAAAACCCCGCATCCCGCATTCTGAGGTGGGTTGCCATGGCCTCTCTCTTTAGTATAACAGGAGACCCAGTATAACCTCGAGTGCGACCGTTGGGGTTGTTTTAATTGCTCCTAGTTGCATATAATGTTGGCGAAGGATTTGTACCTACTGCGTTACTGGCTCAGGAGTGTTACTAATCGACTTGTGACATCAAGGGACTTGATGTGGTACATGTGTATAACCATAGACAGGAGGCCAGTTACGCTTATTTTTCTGGGCTTAGTTGTTTTATTGGACGTCTGTGGTAATTTGAAGTCGAATGATAGATATGCCACATTTCGTTTTGTGTCAAATATATGTATATTTAATAGTCTTGGGAAATAATGGGCGTGGAGGGTGTTAAGGTAAATTGTTGTCTTAAGTGATGTCTTTGAATTCTAATATATGAGATCTGCGAATTATTCATTAAGGAAATATGAGGTCAAGGGTAGTGGAAGTGGGGGTGGTAGTTTTAGTTGGTGTCTTGAATCTTCTTAGATCATAGGTGGGAGTATTATGATACACTACAAAAATTTAAAAATGAATATAAAATTAAAATTCAAAAGCGTGAGGTTAAAAATGGTAAAATCTAATTTCTCTTGTGCAAGTAACGAGTTTATATGTTTCTGGAAGAATCCCGGGAGAATACATCAGGTACGAAAACCTGATCTTATGTATGTACTTGAAAAATTGAGCAAGAGCTTCGATGACCGTCTTACTTACTTTCGTTTATAAAGCTTATCGTTTATTTGTCCGTTCCACGATTGCTCTGACTACTGGACAGTCAATCTTCTAATTACTCGAGGATATGTAATTTTCATAAGAACTTAAGGTGGACACGATTTAAGTAAGAAATGCCCAGTGTCATAGGTGCAGCGTCAACTAAAACACTTTGAAAGAGTTTTTATAAGAATTATGTTTAAATAGCCAATAAGGCCGGTTCTTCGAACCTAGCAAATTCAATCCAACTGCGCTTATCGAATTAAAAAAAGTCAAAAATTGTTCGTTGCATGCGTTGCTTTGCCAGCTTCACTTTCCACCGCGTAGTGGGCTCCTGCTGTTGCTCTACACTTCTCCAAAGCAGGACAGATCGACCGGAAAACGCCATTTCGAATTATGTTATACTAGGTGGCCTTGATTTAAAGTTTACCATAACAACAGTCTGTCCCGTTTTATTGATTTATATATATATATATATATATATATATATATATATATATATATATATATATATATATATATATATATATATATATATATTTTTTTTTTAATTTGCAGTGAATTTAAACTTTTGTAACTTTCATTGATTTTGTTTTAATTTAAATTATCCATTAGGGCAGAACTGACCTCGGCGAACAATAAAATCCCAGTTTATTGCTGTTTTTAATCCCAAGCACAGATTCAATAGATTTTAAGCTAAATTCATCTATCTTATCAGCTAGGTTTAAACAGCTAAAATATTTGCTTTTATAACGTTAATTTATTATAATTATAAATAAACATTACTTTGAGATTGGGAAATTTGTCTTATCTGTATTTGCTTGCAAGAAAAAGTTGTTGGGTTTTCACTGCAAGTTTTTAACCAATTATTTCTTTAGAACTACTAAATGGTGGAATATAATAAGTAGCAGCAACAATATTAATAAAATAACACGGCTTCATTAGAATTTGAAATTGAACTACGTGTTCACTGAGCTGCATCTCTTCATTGTCATGCTCCGATTGCAAAATTTTGTTGAGGATTTGAGGCGGCAGGCGTTTCTTTTAAAAGTTTGCTATCATCAGATGAGGAATTGGTTCCATTGAGTGGGTGCGATATCGGATTTTAATTGTGTTGGAAATTGAACAAATACATGTTGTACTATTATAAATAATTTTAAAACTTCGTTCGTATATTATGTACATATAGGAAGATTTGCTTATCACACTCGAAATGTTATTTTGTCGTTATCGCACTTCTTTATGTCAAACAAGCTCTTTTTGTTGATAAATGTTGTAAAATATATAAAATTTATTTATTCGGCATGGCAAGTTATCGCTAACCACGAGTTTTGCACGCTTTTGTCAATAATAATGTCTTCCTTGACGTCTATTTTACGTGTACAAAGCTGAATAATTTAAATTTGGAATTTATTTGCATTAATTATGACAATTATTATGAAAGAGGGAAAAAAAGCTTGGTTTTGATCTAACTAAATGTGCTGTATTAATCTACCATTATAGCAGCAGTAGATATAACCAAGATTAAAAATCTTTTGGTAGTAGTAAAGCATTTACCATTACAGTAACAAGAATTAATCATATTTTTTGCTTTGAATGACAATTTATAATTTTTTTTTCTATTTTTGGCGGGAAACAAATGCTACTAAGCAAATATTTAATAATAATTATAATTAAATACCATAGATACCAAAATTCTATTTATCACTAACTTTCGGCCTTGATATTTTATTTCTTATTATTTAATCAACTTCATGAAACGTTCGTTACGAATAATAGTACATTTCCATCGGAAATATACAGGTTGTCCAGGATTGTAGGATAAATGGTATGTACAGTCCCTTCCATTGAGAATACACCACTCTGCAGTCTCCCCCTCCTCTTTTCAAAAGCATTTCGAACTGCCTGGGATTACTGTGAATGCACAATTGCCATCTTCTGATTGGTAACGCTGGTCACTACTCTTTCTACAGTTTTATTGTTGTGTTATCAATGCCATTTATTAAAGTAGAAATGTATCCTGCACTACGTTTATCATGTGTTAAATAAATTTAATTTTTCATATAGCCTCAGACGAAGTAACCCAAAGTGGCAGGCATTAGGAATAATATGGTTGAGGTCAATTAATTATACAGCATTGGTAAAACTTTGCTTAGGTAACTTTTAGTAACTTTTTTGTAAAGTTGGCGCTAGATAAAAAAAAATTAAATTATTTATACAGCCTTGGTAGTGTAATGTATGGCGTGCCGGACTTTCACCCAAGCGGCCCGCGATCGACTCCCGGCGCCGGAGATCTGGTTAAGGTTTTCTGCAGTTTTCCTTAGCTGTGACACAAATGTGGGATTTGCGCTGTTCCATCTGTAAGTCGGCTGCAGCCGTACATTGGGCCTACATAATAATAATAATCGCCCCCTCCATTCCTCACAAGCTTATAGCTTCTGGGGCCTTGGTTTAGCTTTAGGTTATGGGTTGTAGTTATTATTATTATTATTATTATTTCAGAAATAGTTTTTCATTTTGACATAATTGAATACTGGTACTATTCTTCTTGCATCGTAATTATCAGTTGTTTATCTTTAGCTACTAAATGTGCACGTACTGTTGACTTTAAAAAGTTTCAAACACAATTTAGGTTATTGTGTCAAAAAGACAAACGTCAATTATATTTAAAAATTCTTATCTAGTGCACCAATCTTACAAAAAGGTCACTACAATTGTAAAGTTTGACAAGTATGCGGTGATATCTATCTTTCTCGAATTAGTATTCGCTATTTTTCCTTGCTCTCACATAAAACCAATTCCTAAGCTAAGTTTTACAAATGCTGTATAATTTTTTTATTTACGCATTTATGGGAGCATTATTATCCCATTCTGTAGGAATATGTGTCTAAACCCAACGCAGGCAAAAAATGTTGTTTCTGACTTTAAAAAAAAAGAACTAAGACTAGAACTTACAATTCTGTTGCATATACAGTAAAAAATATAGTGGAAAATTCGAACACTAGACCACTCTAAAAAGTGTGTTTAGGTTCAATACATTTAGAGTAAAATATGTAATCTGTAGCTTCGTGTAGACCATAGAGTTAACTTCAACACAATGTTATTGTAAATTTAACATACTCGAAAACAAATTATATCGTTAATCATTTGGGTTTTTACACTAAAACAGTCAAATTTATATTCGTTTCGGAGTAAGATTTTACTCTTGACTTTCAAATTTTACTCTATATTGCCTGTTTAAAGTGGATTGTTATAAAACTTTTGTATAATTTGTTTTCTAATTAGATTGGAATTAGTGTAGTTTGCCAAGGTCAATAATAATGTTACAATTTTTTTAAAGGCTTTTCCTCGGTTCAATTTCACTTAATGTTTAACCTAAAATTTTTCTTTCTTAAAAGGTTTTTCTCCAGTATGTTTATGATATTTTTGTCATTCCAAATATGGAAGGGTTTATGGGCACACCCTTTTCTTGGCCATTCCTTATTTGGTGATGTTTCTGTTCATGCTACCTGCTATTGGTGAATTCAGCTTTATCTGTTTTCTAGAACATTTTGATAAAGATAAATCATCTTTTGTCCTTTTAAAAAGTGAGTTGTAATTTGACTTGCAAATAGAGTGTTTGCCTTATTCCAGTTTTAGGAAATTTGATGATTTCCCTCTTTATGAGTTTATTATGGAATAAAGTGCAATTAAATTCCTGGTGATCGGTTTTTCACAGTGGTGATTGTTTGTATCACAGGAATCCAATTATTGGTCTTTTAAGCTCTGCTGCAAGGTACACCTTTTAATTACTCTAATCATTATGGTTATCTCTAACAATTACTTGTTTTTTAGTTGTTTTGTTGAATACATTTCAACCAAATATAACAATTGGTGATAATCCACCCGTTGACTATTGTTTCAAAGCCGATGAAAACATCTTTTCCGGTAGGCCTTTGGTTATGTTGATATTTCGTTAATATATACAGAATTTCTTTCTAGGCTTTTTCCCTTTTTCCTTTACCGGCATCTACTTTTACCTCCTTCTTTATACTCCCTGGTTTTAGCTGCGGTCTACCTTGTTCCACCGTCCAAGACGTTGGGTATTAATTGGCCACCAGCTTAGCTGTTATCTGAGCCGCATCTGTAATTATAGTATTTTACCAGCTACCGACAAGAGAAGAGAGAAGACAAACCAATACCAACACAGTACTTAACACCTAAATAAAATAAACATTTTCTCCTTCTTAACTTTTAGGTTATGTAACAACTTCCTAAATTCATTTGGTTTCTAAAAAGTATATTAAGGCGCAGTTGCCACTTGTACCGCATTACTTTTCTGCAAAAAGCGTAAGTCTGATTCAGATATCCATTTTAGTTAAAGATATGTAATTAAATTATTGTTATTTCGATTAAGTGAATTTATTGTATGTAAAATTGTATAAGATTTCTGATTTCGTCATATTAACTATATTTACAAATAATGTTGTGTTTTGTTTAATCATTGATTTTGAGTGTGATATGAACTTCGCAAATCTCATTTATGTTCTGAAAATAAATAACCTTCTGTTTCTTTTTTATCTGTGTCTTTTATTCCTACCAACGCTTGTGCCGAATTCAAACGGCGGCTGCTATCTATATTAGAGCAGACGTTTGTCGGACCCAAAGATTCAGTCAAATTAAGGTTATTGTTTTGTGTAATAAATTTTAATATAGTTGGTGCTTCTTTTAACACCGTGAGCTAGCCGGTCAGGAAGTTCCCGTTATAATAAAGTAAGTGATTTATTTATTTATTGCAATGCAAACGTGCATAGAAGGTACATATAATTAAAACATAAAAACGTATAGAAAAGAATATATACGAGCCCAGTTGAGACACTTATAATTTGGTTAAAGGATACCCCGAAACCTTTACTTCGAAATTGTTTTTCTTGGTCCATAGTATAGTTGTTAACTGTCGCTAGAGTTGGAAATAAAACACCGAATATAACTTATTGAAAAAATTATAACTCCGTTGGATATCAACATTAAATAGTTTACTGTTGAACATGTCTTATAAGTTTCCAAGTCCCGCCTTACTCATCATAAGTAACACACTAATTACTAAAATTAGGGAATAATACATGTATTAACAAAATGTTTAAAATGTAAAATTGTTTTAAGTTACCTTATATTAATTATTATTAAAACAAACTCCGAAGTTTCACATTCACACGCAGTAAAAAGAGGTGAACATACTTGCACTAACAATTGTCTAGTTATAACTGTTAAAACTTTTGCAATTTGAAAAGCTACTAGAATTAGAGGAAATTTCAAAATTTACAAATCTGAACTTAATGTAGGTACTATTTTTATGTACAGATACCTGTTTTTGGTCTAGTCAATATAATTTTGATTTTGAAATTTTGGTTAGTTGTTCATTACGTTTTAAATTGTACAGCTACATAAGTTGTTTAAAGATTTGTAAAATTTTGAAGAGGAATTTGAGGGATGTGGGGAACATCAGCAAAATTTACTGTTTCGAGTAAATGAGGAAAGTACTAACCTGGGATTAAAAATAAAAGTTAATAAAACAAAGATCATGGTCATAAAAGAAAAACATCAACACAAATATTACAAGTAAGAACATCAGAATTGAGCAAGAAAGGGAACTAGTAGACAATATAAAGAAAGCTTCCTTTTCTTTATATTGTCCTATTTTGAACACATATTACGACATGAAAAATACATAATACTATAATATATAATAGAAGGGAAGATTGAAGGAAAGAGAGCGCGAGGAAGAAGGAAAACATCTTTGATGAGCAATATAAGAAATTGGTTGGGGATGAACAGAAAAACGCTTATACATACAGCGCGTGATAGATAGAGATGTGCCATGGCGATTGCCAACCTCAGAAACTGAAACAGCACCCGATGAGAGAAAATTTTGAAATTTTCACCAATTTTAGTAACCTATGAAATTGCAAAGTTTCAACAGTTATAACTAGTCGATGTCGAATACAGCATGTCTGCTGATTGTCACCATTTTTTGTTAGTGTCTTTATTGCGCACACGCTTCTCTTGTCGAATACACTATCAAGTGTATATTGCTGTCAATTCGTTTTATTTACTCTAACCAGAGTAACATGAACACTAATAAACATTTTTTTTACCAATTTATATTACTTTTTAACAGCTTTTCTTCTCTTAAATATTTAAAATTAGAGCGGATTTTGTTATACTTTTAAAGTAGAATACTGTTAGATTGAATATTCATATAGAGTTAATAGTATAGCAAAATTGATTTCATTATTTTTGTTATAAAAATATAGTGGAAAAAAAAGTTTTTTTAGTCTAGAATTTTCACACAATTCTCTAAAAATTGTTCACGGGGCTGATTTTTTAATTCTATTTCTGTTACGTATACTTTTTCGAAGTTAGTAATAGTACAAAATGTATTTTACATCCTGATATAAATGTTATATTTGCACTAATTAATTACTTGTTCTATAACTCGAGTAAGAGCTAGCTATTTAGTGGTTTCCTTTCATGGTTTTCATGCACTAAATACTAATTTAACAACAAAACACACAAGACTTGTGTGTAGGGACTTTAAATTCGTTCATCATATTTCATTTCAGTAGTAATAGTATATTATATCCATATGTGATTCAAAGCACTGTGAAATCGATTTTAATGAATGGTACTTGTATGTACATTGAGGAGACATACGGATGTGGGTTTAAAGTAGTACGTAGGCCGATAAAGGAATAAATTATCAAGTAGTATTTTAAAAGATAATGTTAAGAAATATTGTTAGATTTATTTAAAAAAAAGTTGTAAAGGTCGCAAAAACGCTAATGAGATAAGACTTTTTAATTATACATGTTAATTATTTACTGCTAGCAAAAGAAAAAAGTTTTTTTTTAAATTGTGATAATGCTCAAGGCAAGATTTAATGAATTTGAAGTTTGATAATTTCACAATTGAAAAGAGAACAAATGTTAAAGAGAAAATTTATTAATTGGTTAAGTTGTGCTAACTAATTCGATGTCTAAATTTAGGTTTTTGCAATTTATGAGGTTATGCACTTTCATTAAATTCCGTGAATATTATTTAAAGACGGTAGGTTAAATTTCTATTACTTCCAACAGAACAGTTAGTTAAATGTGTCATCACAATAACATCTTTGCTGCTGGTATTAGTCAATTATTGTTTTCTGGTAATGGTACTCAAAGAGAGTTTCGATATCCTTCCGGGACGGAGATAGAGAGCTTAATTGACCCTCCTCGGAAAACTCCGAATATGGTTTTTATACTTACCCTGTATTACAACCCTGTAAAATTAAATTTTGTAATATTTTTATATGTACAGGGTGAATCATTTTGCTACGGCTACCATCAATTTTTTATTTTACATGGAACACTTTTTACGATATTTTTTATTCTATATTTTATTATATTTTTTATTTATTATAAGTATTTTTGAATAATGCGTGTATACCAGGGTGACCGTTATTTTTCAAAAGTTAAAATTTTTTAGCCCCCCCCCCCTAGATCTCTTTAAAATGTCAAAAAATGAGCTGTGCTAAATTTCAGCCCATTTGGTCAATATTAACCCGTGCCATCGAGAGCTTAAAGTTCTATGTTTTAACTTGAAAATTTGTGTACTTACGTTTTTGAAGCTGCTGAACACGAATATGATAAAATTCAAACTGTCAGAAATACATTTGACAGTTGACAGTTGTCAACGCCAAAAGTTTTCTTGTCATTATATTCCTGTTAAGCAACTTCAACCACATAAGTACACAATATTTCGCGGTAAAACATAAAAAGATAAAGAAGTTATGACACAAAGTCTCTAGAAGTGCTCCAAATCCAGTTAAATCCCATTTAAACTATAACCTCTCTGTGGCACGGGTTAATATTGACCAAATGGGTTGAAATTTTGCACAGCACATTTTCTTGACATTTTAAAGAGATCTAGTGGGGGGGGACCTATTTTTAAGTTTTGCAAAATAACGGCCACCCTAATGTATACCGAAAGTTAGCACAGTTTTTCTAGTACATTTCATTTATTTAATTTTTTAACAATGGGACATTTAAAAAAAAATTACCTACTGACTGCAACTTACTAATGTTATAATAATACATGATGCTTATAAATACCGAAGTCGACGTTTTATCATAAATTTATTGTTGAATAATATACAGGGTGTTCAATTCACTAGAACAAAAATGGTAATTTTGAACATGAAGATCTCATTTTTTTAAATGGAATAATTAAAATAATTGTTGGAACAACATGGTACAGAATCCAGTTTTCCTAATACAGAATGTCCAAAATTTCACGGTTTCACCGAATTATGAAAAATTACAAGCAGGGAAAACTAAGTGCCAACCCGAGTAGCAAAATCTGTCTATACCAAATGCAGACTGCGTGTACGTGCATACATTTCATCAATAACATCACATATATTTTTATTCGTACAATCTTTTCCTGGTATAGACAAATTTTGCTACTCGGGAATGAAAACATTTCTCTGTAGTTTACAAAGTTACAGAATGCATTCACATAAATAAAGATTGATGTCGAAACAGATTCTACTTTACGAAAGACTGAAGCAACTATAATATTGCTACTTTAAATAGATAGCGGTAATTTGGCTTTTGACGGCTAGTGATTGGTCCATGCAGTATAAATTTTGAGAAATTTTGAATATGGCCGAATGGAATCACGAAACGACATCGTGAATATCGGTTCTTCCCGTATGAGACCGTGTAATATAGCCACTTACGATGTATTGAATAATTTTAATATAAACCGTCAAGCTTACATGATCCTCAAACACAAACTTGTTACCTATCAGTCCGCCACATCCTGACGTATGTCAGTCTGGAAAGTTATGTCCCAATTTTATAGTCAATTCAGTGGAGTGATTAAATTGTTGGCTAGCTTCCCTTATCAGAATCGACCGTCCGTCGGTGGAAAATGAGTTGAAGCATGAAAGCCTGGAAGACGATGCAAGGAGTGGAAGACCTGCAACGGCAGGAATATAGGCGAATTACTGTTAAAACGGTAACTAAGATCGTAAAGATTGGCGAGAAATGGGTTATATCGATACTACATGACATTTTGCATATGCCTGAGGACTCAGCCAGATGGGTGCCTCGAAGGTTATTGTGAATTATTGCTTAGCGATACGCTCCCTGGTGGTGGCCTCGCGCAACGTGGTCACGTGACCTGTTATTAGGATAGAATGTCAGTTGTTGCATTGTTTACATGGCGTTTTAAACGATAAGTTGAAGCAAAACCTTGGAAATTACAACAAATCGTATTATTTGATGAATTACGGGATTACGGCTTTTAACTAATTGTGTTACTGTGTTCATTGAGCATGAGTGGCGTTTTGAAATCTGTGCATTTGCGGCGAACCAGCAGTAAATCGAATCTGAACTGTTCTGTTTATGGCTGCACTGCTGTAAATAGAAAAAATCCGGAGTTATCGTTTCATACATTTCCTCCTATTGGTCAAAAAATCACTATTGAGGATGGATTTGGCGGAAAAAGTGTAGTTGAACGAAGAAAAGTATGGGAAGTGAAGCTGAAAATGGGGAAGGTCGTTACGCCTAGCATGCATGTGTGTTCCCGCCACTTTAAAACTGATGATTACATTACCCCTGATGAAGGTATAGCAGAAAACAATAATAAATTGTGCTTTTTGTAATAGTTGCTCGAATTTTAGATTGCTATGCTAGAAGATTTTTGAAGAAAACGGCAGTCCCAACACAAAATTTGCCTGTAAGCAGTTTACATTATCGGCAAACGAAATTGCAGTCGTGTGCTGAGGCTAGAGCAACCCGGATCAACAACAGAAGAAAATTGGTGAGTAGTTGTATATTATAACGCCCTTTGCATCAGATTTGAAGTACCTTTCTTTTAGAATGATGAGGTTTCACATGAAGATTCTGATTATCAAAACAATAGCTTCCGAAGACATGAAGCTGCTGAAATATTGTTAAGTCTTCAACAGTTGCCATCACAACCTAAAGAAGCTGACAATACACTTTTGGATTCGGAAACTCCACTGAAACAGTTTCGAGATTGTTCAACTCAAACTGAAGAAGTGTATTTTTCAAAAAGTGTTTCTGATAGTGCAGTTCAAGTGACAACTTCCTGGTTTTCTGTAGCTGATTTTATCACAAATGATAAAAGCCTGAATATTTTAACAGGAATTCCTACATTGAATATTTTATATCTTTTCATTTATTTATTTACTTCTTTTACAAAAGATACTCGTCGTCAACGTTTATCTGTCAAAGATCGTATCTTATTAGTTTTCATGAAATTAAAATTAGATTTAACTTACTCATCATTAGGAATTTTATTTAGAGGCCTTAGTGTGACAACAATAAAAAGAATCTTTTCAAATACTGTTCAGGTTTTATCTGACATCACGAATATTTTTATTTATGTACCATCAAAGGAGAACATCTTGATGAATATACCAATCTGTTTTCAAAAATACCAGAAAGTTAGAATTGTTTTAGATTGCACTGAAATTCCAGTACAAGCTCCTAAACAACTTTGTTGTCGAATAAAACTTTATTCACATTATAAAAAACATTACACAGTGAAATTCATGACTGGGGTCACTCCTTCAGGATTTATTTGTCATGTAAGTCCATCCTATGGTGGACGAGCATCTGATAAAAGGATATTTGAACAGTCGAAATTGATTGAAAAACTTGAACCTTTTGTGGATGAAATAATGGTTGACAAGGGTTTTTTAATAGATAAAATCTGTGAAGATCATGGTATTACAATAGTCAGACCCCCATTTTTAAGAAAAAAAAAACAGTTTAATAAAGCCGAGGCACTTCAAAACAAAAACATAGCCTCTGCACGTGTTCATATAGAACGTGTGAATGCTAGAATTAAAATTTTCAAGATATTACGAAATATATTTCCTCTACACTTGTTTCCAATTCTTGATGACATTTTCACGTTAGTGTGCGCAGTTGTAAATTTAAGCAGTCCTATTATAAGAGAAGATTTGTTTTTAAAATAATGAGAAAATATTAACACGATAAATTCAATACTTTTTTGTGTATTCAACGTTACTATTCTTTACATATTTATGACAGGGGTGACTTGGTTTCATTTATGTTTCTCCATGTTATTAACTATCTAGCTTCAAACTTTTCACTATGATTTTGTGCTAGTCTGAACTTGTGTACACCTGTAACAAAATATACATCACTTCTGAGTGACTAGTGAGTTATATTGGGAAAAAATCCTAGTATTTATATAGTTATGTATAATATGTTATGAAGGTTTAATAAATGTTTATTCTTCTACTTTGTTTATTGTTTTAATAAAATAGTAGGTACATCAATTTTTAAACTTACAAATATAATGAATCATATTAGTTAAATATTTTTTCGAAGCTGTTTCCAATAAAACTTTGGCAAAATCTGGGTTGAATGGCACTGTAATATGCAAGTAACTACGATCTTTGGAAAAAAACACAATGAAATCACAATACTCTAAATTCAATAACGCCATACCCATCTGAATTTGAGCATAGTAACCATGATTTTCTTTTAAACTGCCGTATTCTTTGAGATATGGAAGTGTTTTTACAACTTCCTCGGCTGATTTAATTTTTCCTAGAATGAAGTTATTACATTTTTTTGAACACAAATACTTATTTGTATATTCACCTAAATATGGGCATTTGATCTCCAACAGGCGACTTGGTTTTCCATTACAAAATGTGACTCCATCAGGCGAAAAACCAAGCCAAGGATACAGATGGCTGATTATAATTCCAATTTTTTTTATCTCATAGTTGAGGTTATTATTTTGGAAAGTTTCAAAAGCTACTGCCTCTGTTTCAATTCCATGTGACATCTGCTTTGTTGTTACATTTTTGGGATTAAAAAAATTCTTGAGCATAGTAGTCCAATCATTTTTTTTAAATGTATAAATAGGGTAACATGTTGTACCTACAATTTATCAGTACTATTTATTGTGTTTTAATTTAATTGTTATTTTGAAACCTGTTATCCTATTTCGTCTTTTTACTTTCCACTCAGTTGAACCTTGGTCATAAGACATTGCTTCTTTAATATTTTCCCCTTTCATTGAATCTATCAGATTTTTACAGCATTGTGGTAATGGATTTGTATCAATGTCTAAATTTGGCAAAAATAATGACTGTACAGAATTATCGAAAATTTGATTGATGAATTCTAGAGCAATCACAGGTTGAGAGTTGTTCTTTGCGAATTCAATTTTTTGACGTCTGCCTCTCCTACAATAAAATTGGGTGTAAGTATCATGCTTTAATATGTATTGTTTAAAATGAACTATAAAACTTACAAATGTAAACTAAATTCTGAGTTTGGGGCAAGTTTCACTGCCTGTTCAAATATTTTGTCAATGTCCCCTTTCTCTAGGTGTATCAGGGTTTCCCGTGTCATATTTTTCTGGAAACATTTGGTGTTGCGGAGTACATGTGACTCATATTTTTTTTCAATAACTGGCTTCTTTTTTTTCCACATGCATTCCATATCTGTGCATGATAGTTGGTCAAGATCTTCCACAGGTTTTCTGCAATAATACAAAAAAACAAGCAGCAGAGCATGAACTCTAAAGTAAAACAGTGTTGCAGTATTTTAAAAAATTGCAAAAGGCAGATAGGCCGTTCGAATAAACAACTCAAAAATACAACCTGGTGCAAAAAAGAAGTGCTGCAGTTAAATGTTTACAACTGCCAGATGCTCCTGCTTTACAAGTACACTGAAAATCCATTATTTCCACATGATCAGTAACCTTAAAAACACCTGATATTTCATGTGGACTCAATTTAATTCCACTGCCTTGAATGCAATATGCCTTCACAATCCAGTTTTCACCGTTTTTTTCTTTGATTCCACACATCACTAAATGGTCAGAGTTTAAAATTCGTTCTCCTTCAATAAAACACCGGCTGTTAGGGTTGCAGTTTAAGTAGGTAAGCACAGAAGACAAATTCAAATACATGATAATATATAATAAGCGCGCATCTACCACAACCTGCACGACAAACAACGTATTTAGAAATTTATAATAACAGATTATTTATATTTACCATTTAAAGTGCAAAAATGCAACTAATTTCACATGAAAAGCAAAATTTAGGGGACCTCCACGTATGTTTACTGTATGTTTACAAGGCGCGAATCCTAATACTGTCACTAATCAGCTGATTTTTGACAGAGAGAAACACGTGGTGTTAAAAGTCAATACCCTTGCACAAGCGAGATTGCACAAAATCTACACCTATAAGAAATTAAGAGATCAAAAGCATAGATTGCTTATGCTTACCTTCTTCACCTATAACGAGAACTTCCTGTCTAGCTCGCGGTGTTAACAAGGAGTCTCGTTACATGTATATTTATACAACAAACTGAATAACATTAGTTTGGGCCAGGCCAACGTGCCAACGTCTACTACGAAATTAACAATTCCACATAAACAAATAGAAATAAAACGTGTATTATATTTTATGTTTCATATGATTCAGTTCCCGATTCTCTACAAATTCATATAATATACGTACTTATTTTCTGAGAAATTGCTGTTGAAATTACTCGTATTAAGAAATAGGACAGAGTACTGTACAATACAATACAATATAAAATCATCAAATCTTGTATTTTTAAAGAAAGTATTAAAGGTTTTTTTTTGAAAATGTAATGCAATTCAATTAAAAAATATATCTGACTCGAGTTTCAAAATTTCGCGAAATTTAATTTTTTACCACACAAGCAAAAAATGGTGCATTAGAAATGTGGATGGACATACGGCTGGTAAGTAATACATACTATATAGTAGTAAGTATACAGGGTGAGGTTTTTAAAGTGTTACACGGCGATATCTCAAAAACGGCTTCGACTATTTGAATACAATTGAAGACAACGGGAAATTGGTAGGAAAAGGGGCACATTTTGATGTAGCTTTTAAATTTTTACCCCCTTCCGTTTCTAAGGGGGGGGGGTAACTTCGGAATTCTAAATAGGAGACATCTTTTTTTTTAATTCGAATCTATATAAAAAGTTATTGTTCCGCATAACCCATAGTATAGCATGCGGACGTTACACTTCTCCGTCAAATTTATCCCAAATGTGGTCTGGATTTTGTAAACAAGTTCTGCTCACCCCGACATATCAACAATTAAAGGCCTGGTGTGTCTATCTCCAGAGCAGCGTTCCACTCTACCTGAAGTAGAGACTCGGCGTTTACCACGTGAAGGTGGGGTTGTCTTGAATGTGGGAGGCTCTATTTCGCGTCAACATCCCTTAAAGTTGATCCCTCGCGATAGCCTTGCTGGGTTTAATCACATCGGACCTTCTAGAGGCAACTCCAAAGTAGCTGATCTACAGTCTTGACTACACCAGGAAGCTACCTGACGAATCAATCTCCCATAGGCCTGTGATCAGGTGGGTCAGTGACGGAACAGACCTTGCTAATTACTGTTTGATGGAGTATACAAAAAATAAAGATAATGAGAAATTCTCAATTTTGAGGACACGTATCGGTTCGAGAATTGTGTCTTTCGAAAGATTGTAAAATAAATAAATAAAAACTTGGTATGTAAAATAATTTTCAGTTTAGCGCTGCGTAGTTTTTGAGTTATATGTTTTTGCGTTAAAGCAGTTAACAGCTTATACAACTTAGCTTATACAGCTTATAACATGATAATAATTATGGACTTAGCATAAGAAACTACATTTTACAGAACATCTGATAATCGAACCTACAAAAAATGCACTTCATCGACAGGTGGTTTCTTTTATTGGAAGTTAAGAAGTCGGAAGATAGTATAAGGTATAGTGGCAGCTATAAAGTGCATTTTGGCACGCTGATTTTGTATTTGCTATATGTTTTGTTCTATACTATAACCAAAAAATGAAGAAACTAAACCGAGTGAATCTAGCAGGCGCCGACTAGCAGTCGGAGTTGATTGTGAACGAGCCTTGCTCCCAAATTGTCAAATTTAGACAGTTTGAAATTAAAAATTGTCATTGCAATCTGTCAAAATTTTAAAAAAGTTTTTAAGGTTTTTCACAACTCCAATTGTTAATTATTAAACTACTATTAATAAATAACCTTCTGATAGCAAAAGTGTGCACGACATTAGTTGCTGCTTTTTCACAACTCCAATTAATATTTATTAATAGTAGTTTAATAATTAACAATTGGAGTTGTGAAAAACCTTTTAAAACTTTGACAGATTGCAATGACAATTTTGAATTTCAAACTGTCTAAATTTGACAATTTGGAAGCAAGGCTCCTTCACAATCAACTCCGACTACTATTCTGCGTCTACTAGATTCACTTGGTTTAGTTTCTTCATTTTTTGGTTTAGGTATAGCTGATATGGTTTGAAAGTTCTATTGGCAACTTTTTAAACGCTAGAGCTCAGAAACTGCAAATTATTTGGTGTTTCAAGATATAGATCATATGCATTTTTCAAACTTCTAAGCTATTCCTGGGCACATTCGAAAACTTTACTGACCGCCAAAATGGCGCCACACTGGTTTGCACCTGTGCATACAGCCTGCTATAAAGCAATATTAGGCGGCAAAAAAACGACATTAATATCCCGGTTTCGATGACCGATTGCATAGTTTATCTTTTTGACTTTACAATGACGTTAACATAATGATTTCAGGTGTATAAAACAAACTTTACTTAAATTGACAATTGAACAAATATGAATCTGTAGTTACATTTCTAACCATATGTTGGCAACATGTGGCGCTGTTGCCGGTTTTTTTATAGAGTTCCTGTATAATAATAATAGGTTATATAATATTATTTAATATTATTATAGAGGGACTCTATTTTACTATTATTAAGAAATGATTATTGACTTGATCTTTATATCGCTTGTTTCTAACCAATTTACACTGCTGTATGATAGGTTGCCTACCTAGACATTTTTATCGCAATTTGGCAATGTTGATAATTTTCCCTTATATCGTCTTGGTAAAGTTATTATTTGACTACTTCATATTGTTTTGGTATACGTAAAGATTACAAATTTCTTGAATTTATGATAAGCATACTATTATTATTATTATTATTATTATAGGTTTGCAGATGTGTTTAATTAAATTAGACAATTTGTTAGTTTATCTATTTTGTATAATTGAGTAATTCTGTTGTTTACTTAATTTTGTAACATTAATTATTCTCTTTCTTTTGTTTCAGGTAAGTTTCTACAAAAAAATAGTCAAAACAGTTGCTTGTTAGTAAGACGAGTGTGGTCTTATTTACCAAATCATAAAAGTACGTATATATTTATTTGTATTGTGATAACTATTGTTTTGACTTAGTAACTATCAACAACATTCATATTTAACTCAAAACATGAAACCTTCAGTTGCCCACATATTATTTTTGAAATTGTTAATTGCGTGAGCAGCTATTTAAGCAACGAACTTTAAATAAAGAAAAATGCATTTTAGCAATTGAAAGCATGGCTTAAAGTCGTTCAAAATCAAAACAAGAGATTAAATATTGTTTATTGTTTCTAGCCTTACTTTGTGGAACTCCTTAATCATGGAATAAATAAACATTAATAAAAAGTTTCAAGGTATTTACTAAATTTTAGCCTGACAATATTGTTTCGCCATCTAAGCTGTCATTATCAACGGTAATATAAATATAAACAAACGTCGCTAAGGTAATTACAAAAAATAGATAACTAGATAAAAAGATAAAATAATCAGAATTTACCGTTTAAATTGTTCTTTTTCTAGTTTAATATATATTGGACAAAAACTTCGAAATCTTGACATTAAGATATAAAGAACACGTACGTTGTTACAGAAATAAACATCCAGAAAAATCTAATTATGCCAAACAGCTTTTAGAACAAAATCATTCAATGACTCCTCAAAATAATATCGAGTTCCTACATTTTTGTAATTACAAACGCAAATTAGACATTCTAGAAGCTTTCGAGATATACAAATACAGGGTACCTTTAATGAATGAAAAGATTGAGCTCAGTAATTCTCCGTTACTGAAAGTGTTAGATATTTAATTCTGATTATTTTTATCTTTTTATCTAGTTACCTATTTTTTTTGTACTTAGCTTAGCGATGTGTTTGTTTATATTTGTATCATCTTTGATAATGACAACTTAGCTGTCGAAACAATATTGTCAGGTTATAATTTAATAAATGCTGTGAAAGTTTTTATTAATCGTTATTTATTTGAAGAAATTAAATAGCCTCAGTGTTCAAAGAAGTTCAATAGAATGAACTGAATTAGTAATTTTTACCAAAATAAGTCCAGCTAAGCGGATTGACAAACCAGGCCGATATATTCCTATAACCTATAAATTTTAATTCGAGTAGTATAAGTAAACCCAAATACATTTTTGAATCCGTATTTTTCCCAAAAAACGTACTAGACTTTTCAATTAAATTGTATTTACTTATTTGTATTACACCTTAATTTAAACAATAATAATTAGCGTAAAATGATAAATTAGCGAGGGACACAAAGCCTATGACTATTGGGAATATTATTACTTATTATTTTTAAACATTTATTATGACCGCTCTGACTGATAACAATTATCTTTCTAATAAGTCTTAATTAATCTTTCTATTAATATAATAACACAATAGCCTATTTTATAGTTATTTGTTTAATTCGTACAAAAAAATGCATATTTTAGGTCGAATAAGAAAGTCGCCGGACGACGCGTTAGCGGAGTCTGGCAATCTTATGAGTCTCGAAAACGTAGTTTTTTTAAGAATTAAACGTACTATTTTTCTCCAAACGCTTTTTATGCAGCAAATTCCGCGAGAGGCCTGTTTAGAACAAAACATGAACTTTTATTTACTGCAATTTGTTATCAAATTCTTCTTTCTGAGTAAAACGGGATTACTTTAATATTAATATAATTTAAAAATACTTACAAATGTGTACTTTTCGACGAACAAAAATAAACGTTAAATAAAAAGAGGTTAGGATTGGTTTTTGTATTCGTAAGATTTTTCTATAAACGTCAAATTTGTTTTTTTTAACTCCTAGAAGATTAATTTAATATTTTAATATTATCAAAGAAAAAGTTTCTATTTTTTTGTTTATTGTTTCTATTTATTTGGCCTTATTGGTATAATAGAAAATATTTTAGAGCACCGCGGAAAATAGTTCATACATAACCTCAAACTACTTTTTGTTCTAGTACAAAAAATGATTAATTTTTGTACAGTTGCTATGGTAACCTAAATGGTCTACATTTTATACAAAATAATTTGATATTATATTGTCATATTCATGCGATTGTAGAAAAATATAATATTTGTGCGATTGGAGAAAATAGTATATTATGGGACAAGTGGTTGAAATAAAATTTCAACGTTGAGAGTGGTTTTTTTCAACGAGCGACAGCGAGTTGAAAAAAGTAACTCGAGACGTTGAAATTTTATCAGCCACGCGTTCCATATACTATTTTTTATTCGAATTTTTAGTAAATTAATGCACTTTAGAAAAAAATATTACATTTAAGTGACAAAACATGACATTAAAGTGACATTTCTCTTGTCAGCAATTGAATGTCGAACAGTTTGAAATTCAAAATCGCGGTAGTCCGATAATTTCAACCTCTAGATATTGAAATGCGATTTCAACCATTGTTATCGATTGCAAAATGAGTGATTTCAATGTCATGAGTAGAAAAAATATTTTAACTATCCCATACAATTTTCGTTATTGTCAATTATTTAGATTTTTTCTTGTTTCTTCATTTTTTTATAGGGATTTCATTATTTATCGCTGCTTAATCATTAGTTAATTTTTATTGCGTATTTAAGGAAATTATTGGGTATATGTACGAGGAGGTATTGATAAATAGTTGGCTTAGCCTAGAAAAAAACTACATGTTTTCGAAGTAATAGTATTTTATTCAACATAATCACCTTTCAACTCTATACATTTAATGTATCGCTTAAAGACTAATTCTAATCCTTTAGAAAAAAAGTTTTATCCTGTTCTGCAAACCACGACTCCACAACATCAATTACCATCTCGTTTGATGTAAATTTTCGTCCTTTCAATGATTTTTTGAGTTTCGGAAAGAGATAATAATCCGATGGAGCCAAATCGGGAGAATATAGCGGATGATCGACAATTTCAAAGCCGATTCCATTGCTTTTTTGTAGGGCAATAAGTGATTTGTGGGCGGGCGCATTATCCTGCAAAAACAAGACGCATTTGGTAAGTTTTCCTCGCCGTGATTTCACAATTTTCGCTCGAAGTTTGGTTAATAGAGATGCGTAATATTCTGCCGTGATTGACTTTCCATGTTCCAAGTAATCCACCAAAAATTATACCATCTTTGTCCCAGAAAATGGAGGCAAGAACTTTTCCAGCAGACTTCTGCACACGAAACTTTTTGGGCCGAGGAGAGCCAGAATGTTTCCACTCCTTAGACATTTCTTTAGTTTCTGGATCATAATGATGAATCCAAGTTTCATCCATTGTAACAAGGCTATCCAAAAAGTTTGATTTTCTATCGTTAAATTGATTGCATATCCACTGAGATGTTGTCACCCTAAATCGCTTTTGATCAGCATTGAGCCATTTGGGTATCCATTTTGCGGATAGCTTTTTCATTCCCAATTCATTATGAACGATATGAAAAACGCGTTCGTATGAGATATGCGTTTTAGGCCGATTCGCCTATTATCCAAAATCATATCATGGACAGCATCAATGTTTTCTTGCGTTGACACAGAAATCGGTCTCCCAGAGACCCAGACCTCTTCTCATCGGTGGCATCTTTTCTTCCACGTTTAAAATCAGCAACCCAGTTTTTAATGGTTGAATAGGATGAATATTGATCTCCTAACGTTGTTAACATGTCATCATAAATTTCTTTACCAGACAATCCCTTCAAAAACAGGTACTTGATAACCGAACGATACTCGATTTTGCTGAAGTTTTGCCAATCTTCATCTGACATGGTTTACTTTTCTTAATCACAATTTCAAAATAACATCACCTTTTGGGCTGACACTTTGCACGTGCACTTGTCAAAGTTTCAACTTGTTTTCATAGCAACGCGATTTATTTTTGCCTGCTAGAACTATTTAAGGCCAACTATTTATCAATACCCCCTCGTACATTTATACAGTTCCACATCAGTGAAAACCCTGGAGAAATCGAATAACACAAAACACACTTCTTGTAAGTCTGGTACCAGGCATTTTACTCTTAATTAATATTCTGAAACAAATTCTTTACCGCAAATTAATTCGTCTTTTGCACATGTATTGCTTTATTATTGAGTTATTAGCTGTCGTAATGTATGGAATGTATCAATACGTCTTCTTGGCTATAGAAATTACAACAGACATCATACCGAACAATAAAATAATATTTCAGAAGTGAGAATTATAGTTATATAGCCCTTCCAATAGTTATATTTTATAGCTTCGATACCATCTTGATGAAGTACATTATTGTAATTCTTTTAAGAAAAAAATTAGTTGATAATAGTACCCAAAAGCAACCTACTGTGCTACAGTGAAAACAGAGATTTCTGAGTTCGAAACTTCGCGCTGAAAAGTAATAGTCTTCAGGTTTAAGGTGTTAAACAAAACAAAACAATTATTATTTTAAACTAAAAAAAATAAATCCATAGCTTACTATAATTATTTATAAAAACGGGAGCTAGAAATCCATGTCAAAACAAAATATCATATTTTCATTTGATAACTAAATTACGAAATATTTTAAATGATTTTTAGATTACATATTTTTCTCTTCGAATTTCGTTACAGTTGCCAGATTACTAAGTAATGAAATACGTAGTTTGTAAACATAAGAAGTTTTTTTTGTTAGATACATTTACTAAGAGTGCCTGGTATTGCAACCACAACTTTTACAATTTCTGGTTTACTGAGAGGTCATTCCTGGATGTATTTAGCAGCTTTTCAATTTTAAATCTTTTAAGTTTTCAACAACTCAACTCTGTATACATCTGATTATTTTTTACTGTGTCGTTCAGTCCTGAGAATTCCAGTATAACAAACATCAAAACTTTAAAATTAAAATCCTTTATATCTTGAAAACGACAGCTCCTTAACGTGACCATACTAAAGACCATACTTTAATATGGATTTTTGAATAAAAACATTCTGTTTAACAAGACCGCTTTTTAGAAATATTAGTACCTGTTTATAAATAGTTAAAGAAATAGATAGGAAATTCCGGATGGACACCCTTTTTGAATATTATTGAATATAAACTGCAAGTTTACTTAATGAATAACCACCCGACATATCTAACGGCCGCTTAATACTGAAATTAATATATGAGAGTGTTTAAAAATAAGCCGACCTAGCTATCAACCTCACCTAAAATTCGAAAAATCCGGACTTGAAAACCTAACAGACGCAGGTAATATTACCTTTAGTGTACTTTTACCCTTACTAAGTGACAAGGTTGAACTGGATTAATTGGATCAATGCAACATCAATCAAGAAGCAAATGCAGTTCGTATCTTCTTGTCCTGCAGTCAAATCGATGCAAATATAAGTTTGTTTTTATAGATGCAGAAGTTGGCGAGTACCTTGGCGTCATATTTACCTTATTTAGCATTTCAATCGCACGAATCTCCAGTGTTTTTTGGAACACCGGTTAAGAACCACTGGGTTAGGATATGGAAGTGCTGTTTCGACTGTGTGTGTGTGTGTGTGTGTGTGTTGCTATCCATCAAGTAACGCTTTGTTCAAAATCTTGCTCAATGCAACTATTTTTGCCAAAAGATTACTAGAAAATAATGACTAGAAAATCGAAATTTTGCCAAAATACCAATAGTAAAAATCTTAGAGTCATTTTCCTATGCAAAAAGTTTGGTTGCGATGTTCCTAAGGCTAGTAAGGTTCCTTCTGTTCACTCATTCTTCGATATGTTTTAGACTACCTTATCTTACTATCTGATGTGCCTGATACTACTGCAAACTTCTTGGCTTTTTTGCATGTCTGTAGTGTTTTAACCCTGAAAAACTGGTCTTTTTCGCTTCGCATTTCTTTCATTTTTCATTTTTTTTTCGAAGAGATTGTTTCCTGTTGAATTAGTTCTGTTAATTTGGAGTCCGAAGAAAGTGTGGCCTTAAACAGGAGCAATAGCAAATAAAGGTTGCCTTATTCGATGCTCCCAAGCTTTTCTTACGTATCGAGTATTTTTTTTGGGGCACAATAGATTCGTACTTGTGTAAACGACAACTACGAAGTCTGTTGGCTCCATTTCTCTTTTCTGACTAACAAAACACGGTACAACAACCTTATCGAGAAATTGTGATGCACGTTTGTTAAATATCACAAGCTACTTGGTAGAGAGAGCCTATACAGATCTAGTCGAATTGCGCCAATCGATTAATTATGGTTAGTTAATGATAAATCGATAAAAATGGATAGAATCGGTGAGGGAAAACTGAAGCTACCTAACTTTGAAAATGCGAATAGGTTTGGGGGGGGGGGGTGAAAGCTACCAAAGTATGCAACTAGAGGCTCTTGAGATTATGGAAAAATTATCATGTGGTCATTATCGGTGATCGGTCAAAAAGTTTTAAGTACACCTGTTCTCAGAAGGACAAAGCAAACCCTACTGATAGTTCATTTAGCTCTTTGTTGAGCTTGTTGAGCGAAATATAAAAAAATAACAAAACTGGAGGTTCATTAACTAACCGTAATTAGCCGATTAGCAAAATTTAAAAAAATTTAGAAATTAACTTGTGGCTATAGCGGTTTAAAAACGTTTATTATCTTAATGTAAATGAATGTAACAGCGTCATATTCAAATACAGTACTACATCGGGGCAGGGTCGGATTGGGACTCAAAAATTTACCGGGGAAATACAGTTGATACCGGCCGCACTGAGAGGTCTGGGAATGACACCCCCCCATAGAGGAGGTCTGGGGACCCCCTTAGCAAAATTTTGGAAATTTGATCTTAAGACGCAATTTTAAGCACTTTAAATCGAACCTCTTCAAACTTAATTTTGAAAAACAAGAAGTTTCATTGACTGAAGGTAACCGAAAAAAATTCATTTTCTAAGGTGTAAATTGCTTCAGCTTTTCCTCGGTAAGTTAAACATCTCCCAATGAATTTCACGATATCAATAATTCGCTCCATTTCCTCTCTCCTTTTCTCACTTGCTCAAAGTGTTTGATAATTACTTTCTTCAAATACAATAAACATGCCTGGGAACTTGATCCGTGCGACATAGACGTTTGGTGATCCTGAATTCTCTGATGAAAATGATTTCTATCAGAACAGAAAATAATCGGAATAATCTTCCGCTTCCGCAAGTAGAGTTTCATCCGTAGATTAATCATCACGGGTAATTTTTCCTCAAAATTTTCTTTAGGTATTTGAGTCGTTGCAGTATATTCTTGTATAAAAGTTATTTCTGTTTCATATTCAGTAGCATTCCCCGGATCATGATAATCTAAAGCAGAAGCCTTGTTAGTTTCATTGGTAGATTAAGGATCAATGTCCAATTCCTCACTTGGCAGCGCTGCTTTCTAATAATTTCCCAGTAAGCAGAGTGCCGTCTTATATACGTGATGTTTGGTCGCTGATGACGAATGCCCAATTATAACGTTATAATGACGTCATAGCAGTATGACGGATGTAGAGTTATGACGTCTCAATGATGTCGAAAGATTTCCTTAAAACTGTAAGCTAGACCCGTTTTACATATACCCACAATTGTGGAATTCTTAACCAGAATTTTGTTGGAAATCTTTCACAAGATTTTTATAATAAATTTACAATTAATACGTATATTCATTGAATATGAATAAATCAAATAAACCTAAAAATATCTTACACACTTAGCGCTAAAATATTACTTGATATTTGGCTTTATTATTGTTGCAGGCCCAATCATTTTTATAAACAGATGTGGTGCATACACGGTGATTAAGTACTCAATGATCGGACTTTGAGGATAAGCTTCTCTGGTTATTAGAAACATAAAACCTTAGTAACTTTTTTGATTAAATGAACTTGAAAATTTCGAAAATTTTGACCGACGTTTTCAGAAAAGTACGTATAATTGATGCAGGTCAGTGTTGTTAAGTCGAATAGAAATAAATGCAAGATCTTTAGAAATTGACACCATCAGTAAAAACGTGACATCTGTTTAAACAAGCACAACAAGAATGCAAACGACGCACATTCCATTTTAGATGTTAAAACAAAACGATCTATTAATCCGGGGGATTCCCCTCTATTCTAATAGTAAACGCAGACAGAAATAACATCATTTTAATACAGACCCATTCAATGATATCATTAAATTCGATGTGTTATGCGTTAATAAACAGATATTAGTTTTAATTAAGTAAAGACATGTTTAGCTAATTTGATCTATCCATCAATAGGTATTGTTTTTTTATTGGAATTCTAGAATGTTTCATTATTAAAACCTTATTATTCTTTTTGATGGTTTAGTTTAACGACCCTGAATGCTTGATGGATTTGTTTACATAGTCAAGTAAAGTACTGTTACGTTTTATTACTAAAAGCTGCAGTGTAAGGGGTTTGCAATTTGTTATCATTTGAGAAACCAAATATGTGTCGCTATCACAGTACTATAATTTTTTATTCACAAACCTGCAGTATTGTATTACACATAGGAGTTAATGTGCCTATTAAAAGAATTTCAAATTGTCTTAGTAATCAGAAACAACACAAAACAAAAATACCATTTTTGAAACAATATTCATCGAGAGGTCGTTCTCAACATGCTTTGTTTATTTAATTCTGTTTATCTGTTGTTATTCTACGAAACACTTGGTCAAAATAAAGACGTTTTTATTACTTTATTACGCTATCCTTGCATATTCTAGTAGTATTGAATATCTGCTTGAACTTTTAAAATATGTGTCATGTGCATTATTACTATTAAATTTGAAAACATTAGGCTGAACTTCGATGCCGTTTTTCTCCAAAAGTATAGAAATACGAGAAAAATGGTATAGGAATTTTCTTTTTTTTCCGTTTTACGAAAGTTTATAATTTTAAATGTTATATATTTTTTGAGGAGCCTGACCTGACCCGCTCACCGGGAATTTTCCCGGTATCCCCGCTGGCCAATCCTACACCGCATCGGGGAATCCTATACAACTAATTTAATACTTGTTGAACACAGCTCAACAATTTTCCTGTGCATATATTTTCCCATTTTACTAGCATCCATCCCTTGATGTAGATGTTTTCTAATAATCAATCTGAAAGTAAGCTTTTTGCTCCATAGATTTTATGCTTCGACGGTATCGAACTGACTTCAGAGAAAATTTATTCATTATTTAACATTTATGTTGTTTTAAATACCACCGTTCCCCAGTTCCGTTCCTTTAAACAGGTATTTTAATTCCTGGCATCAAAATAAAATCGTAAAAGTTTTTATCTTTTTATCTAAAAGATAAAAGGTGGTATGTATAACAAATCAAAAAGGTGTATGATTGAATTTTGCCTTTTAAATGTTTCAAACAGCCTTGACTCAATTGAAAAACCGGATGTAATAGCATTCAGTATCTGCAGAGATTTCATAATATAGCACGTACACGTATAATATTTCTGTTACAGAAATAAATTTATTAATTATAAATAAATTAAAATGTTTTTTGATAAAAATATGTTAAAATTTGTTTTCTTTATAATCTATTTTTAATTCCAAGCCTTTCCAAGTTATTTTTACGAACTTTGACATTTTAACTTTCTTTGTGGGTTATTATTTTTTTTCTTTGAGGTTATGTGTAAACAATAGTAGTTGATGCTATTTTAAAATTATTTTTTGTGTTTTGAAGATAATAATAAATCAAGAGTTGTATCCGTACTTTTTTGCGATGTTGCGATTGTAAAAATTTCCATAAGTAACCGTTAGAATTTGTGAACGCTTAGAAACCGGTTTATTTGGCTGAAAGCTGTATATTTTATATTTACATATATAGGGCATTTACAAAGTTATATAATCTTAGGGTACAGCAAACCGGTTTGTTGTATTGGTATAAAAGTATAATTTAAATTATGTACTTATTTGTTCTGCAATTTGAAATATTTTAGTTATTTATACAGAGTGCTCAAAAAAGTGGGACAATTGGTTACATTTTTTTAAATATGTAGGTAGAATATTTTAGTATCTTTAATTGATAAAATAATTTATTATTCATTTTAAAATCTACTAGTGTGATACTACTTGAAATTATTTAGAAGGCGAACAAGACATGTCAATAAATCAGTGCCTAATAGATACAAAGACTCAGGAGGGCAAGGTCAGGATTTTTTCAATTTTCAAAGCCCCCAAAATTGTTTCATAATGATCTACTTACTTAATTTTTTACTTCGTTTACAACTTTAAGTTACCGTAACTTGATAACTATACATATTATATTTGAATATCTTTGGACACTGTTTATGATTACCGCTAGTTATTTTCACATTGAAATAAAGGGATGCAGTTCTGTAACCTTAATTGTTTTGTTATTCTATAACCCCTACCGTAAACCAACACTACCCCTAAAGCGGAAACACTCAGTTCTCTTCAAGGTATATGGTTTGCCATTCCCAGGTATACTTTTGCCACTTTGATAAATTAACATCACGGAGATATCAAGGGACAATTTTATATAAATTACTTCAACTGGTTCTCCTCAACTTTTGGTTGATTTTCATCACGTCATATTCAGAGAGTTTAAGAACTACTTTAGTCAATCTCTAGAGTTAATTGTCAGCATGTTCCGTTCGTTCTGTATACTCGAAATATATTCTTAATTTATTTGAAATTCTTTGTTGGATATCTCCAATACTTCATTCGCAGCCTATTGCCAAAGTTGTTGAATTGCTCTAGAAAACAATTAATATTATTAATAAAGTTACAGAGCAGAGATCAAAGCCTAGGGAAAGATTCTTTCTTTAGTTTCGGCCTATCGCCACGAAGTCTTGAATCAGGATTGAGAGTAAAAAATAATCCAATGATACTACGTCACAATTAAATCACCACGAGTACGTCTCATTGCAAAAGTAGCTAAATTTATAGTAACAAGGCGTTCTTTGTAAGAAGGTCTGATTTGTCCATAGGGTAGTCGTGTAGCTTTTCTTTGTCCATTCTCTAGCAAATCCTTATCTCTGATTAGATCAGTGCACCAGACTTTAAAATAAGGCGAACATATGTATTCTATATTTTGATAAACATAGTTGGTAAAACGTTTTTAAATGCTTTACTAAGCATACATATACAGAGTGATTCAGAAATAACTGATATCCTTTAAATGGTAGGTAGAGGGGAGGCAGTAGAGCTAATTTACCTTGACAAGTGTAGGTCAAAAACGAAGTTTTCCAGAAAATTAATTTTAAGGTTTTATTGAATTTTGAATCCGGTTCTGACCTTTGATCCTCTTGGATCAAGGTTAACTAGCTCTACTGCCTCCCCTCTACCTACCATTTAAAGGATTACCTTTATTTCTGAATCACCCTGTATAGAATTAATGAAGGGTACAAATTCATGAATCTTGGATCCGGTCCTGACCTTGGATCCAAAAGGATTCATTTTCTGGAAAACTATTCGTTTTTAACCTATACCTGTCAAGGTAAATTAGCTCTACTGCCTCCCCTCTACCTACCATTTAAAGGATATCAGTTATTTCTGAATCACCCTGCATATAAAAGTTTGTTGGCTTTATTAAAAATATTGGAAATATGTAACACAAATCCTGAAAGTTGACTGCAACGTACACTGTAAAGAGAATTGGGCCGAGCACGGAACCTTGCGGCACGCCACTTAGCACTGTTTTAACTCACCGATGCGAACACAAAATGATCTATTACATTTAAGTTTAAATCATGGATATACAGTGCGTCAGATTTTTATTGAACATCCTGTATAATCTAAAATAGTTCACAAACTACCGAATTTATTTTAGTTTTCTTCCTGTATAGCAGTTTTATTTATATTATGTAATAATCAATCATCTGCTCCAAACGCCATATTTAAGGCCAGAAGTAAAATAAAACGAAGATCGTTCAGAACCACTTGGCGAGTCTCAAGTGACGAGGAAGAATTGGGTGAAAAAGGCAGGTGAAATTTTTTACTGGATGCATCGGCGGGTGTGTAGAAAAATTACTTACATAAACATATTTCATATAAACACGTATTTCAGCAACCATGGTGTTATCTTTCATCATTTTGTTCTTCGTACAATCGAAATGTTTTATTAATTTAATATTATCTATGTTGTTGCTTAATTTATCGGTGATTAATGTGAAATCTAGACTGTATATTGTCTCAAATAATTGAATAAATCACAGGAGTCCAAAATTGGCGCGCAATTGTTATCACCCTGTATAAATTGTGAAGGTTAGCAGACTGTTGTCCCGTTCCCATTGTATACCTTCCCGCATTCTACCAATGCATCATCTAGAAATTCCGGCAAGGCACTAATACTTTTCAGCGATTAACATGAATTAAGTACTATACAGGGTGATTCATTAGTCTCTGTACAAACGTTGGCAATAAAAACTAGATTTAATTTCATGAAGAACTGTTCATATGAACCTTAAGATTCTATCTTTCTTTGTTAAGAAGGTATAGGGCTTTTAAAATTTCTAAATTGAAAGAACGTAGTAGCTATGGTTTAGTATAACTTCCACGCGTAGTTTTCAGCAGAGATTTAGTGTAAATGTTTAGTGTATGGTTTATTTAACTACACATTATTTTTAAATGTATTTAATGGAACTTTAAATGCAGCGAGGTACCATCACTTTTTGAGCACCACATTTCTTGATATTCTGGGAGACATTGCACTACACCTGATGCAAGATATGTGGTATCAGTATGACAGGGATCCGTCTCACCGAGGAAGACAAGTGGCTGAATGAAACCCATTTTCCAAATACATGGATTGGTAACGAAAGTCCTACACCATGGCCACCTACGATCACCCGACTTAAATCCTTGCTATTTTTATTTTTGGGGCCACTTCAAGCAACTTGTTTATGTCGTGGAAATAAATGATCGTCGTCATCAATGATTGCAGAGGATTCGAGATGCTGCAACTCATATTAAAAATAATATTAATTTATTACGCGTGCAAGAGAGTTTAGTCGTTGCCAGTTGTGTATTCAGGAGAATGGGCTAATTCTTGAACAGTTACTGTAGTCTAAATGTTGCTTTCTGTTTGTGACAATAAATGTTTTTGATTTTCTTAAAATATGATTCCTCATTAGTGTTTTAACGAGATAATTATTTTAAAAGCTCTATATGAAATTAAATCTAGTTTTCATTGACAACGTTTGTACAGAGGCCAATGAATCACCGTGTATAAGATGTACCAAAGTTGATAATACCTCACATTTGACAATCAATGACATTGTGTTATGGATTGCTGTAAGGCGTTTGGAAATAGACCTGTACATTACTACGCTCATTTGATTTGAGATAATATGAGGCAAAATAATGAATTTTTTAGTTGCTTAAGCTTCTAATATGTGACGTCATGATCGTAAATATTCTATACGTCTTAGTGCAAAACAAATTAAAGTAAGAGTACAATCTAATCTAAGTCTTCCCTGTATTTTTCGTGGGTATCTTCCGAAATATTTTCAGTGTTTTGTAACCTCTCTATAGAACCAAATAGTATTGCATAAATAGGGGAAGTTCCGCATTTTAAACAACTAATAATAATAAATCACTTCACTGAGTTCGCACAGTTACTACGTTTAAATGAGAATCGAAATTGAATTTTTATAATCCCGGGATTTAATGTGTATAATGAATTAAAGGGCATGAAAAATGTTCGGGATCCCGGGATTGGATGCTCTAGTTTTGATAGAACGACTCTTAACTTGACGGATATTATTTATTTACATAGAAAATACAAATACGTAACTACATAGTATAAAAATAGTACGTAAAAAATAAGTACTGTTACTGTTTTATTATAAAAAAAACTGCAGTATAAGGAGTTTGCAATTGTTAGTCGCAATTCTTATGAAATCTTAATGTTCTTTATGGAAATAAATATTGTCTAATTATTAACAATAGTAATTCTAACTAATAACTACGAAAGTGAAAAGATGAGCTGAAAAAAGGTTTTCCTTTTTTATGGTTTAACAAATTCGTATGGATTGTAGATCATAACGGAGTAAAGACTAAATTTAAAATTCCAAGAAATGAAACTAAAAGATTGATAGAAATATAATACCACAAAAAAGGTGCGCAGCTGTGTTTGGGTTCATTGAAATAAAAATAACAAAACGGTACGTAGAGTATTTATTGCTGAATCACCTGCTACTATGCACATTTAAGAAACCAAATAGTATTGCTTATGTCCTTGAATTTCAAAATACAGAGGTTAATGTGCCTATTAAAAGAATTTGAAATTGTCTTACAAATCAGAAATCACAAAACAAAAATACTGTTTTTTAAACATAATATCAAATGAGAGGTCGTTTCCCAAAATGTTTTGTTTATTTAGTTCTGTTTGGCCAAAATAAAGACGGGTTTATCTGCTTGATCTTCAAAATATGTGTCCTCTGTATTCTTACTATTCAATTTAAAAACATTGGGCTAAACTTCGTTGCTGTTTTTTTGCAAAAGTATAGAAGTACTAGAAAGAATGGTATATAGGAATTTTTCTTTCTTTAATGATCATCTAACGACTGGCAAAGTCTGACTGTTTCTTATTAGGTCACCGTGTGGCAATACTTAAACTATAAACTATATCCTATGATCTGAAAAGATAAATGGGACACCCCGTATAACTGTTTTTTTTTACTTCCTGTCATGTCTGTGTAATAAATAATAATAAAATAATAAAAGCGGTTAAATTGCACTGCAGACGAATACAATCTTAATAATTTCACAAGATTTAATTATTTCCTTCACCTTGTACTAAAAAAACGCTTCGAAACCGTATTATAGAGGTTATTAGCAATTCTCAGAATTCCCCTCGTTAACTAATCTCTTTCTTCAATTTAAATTTCAAAAGTAATGATGTGCAGGTTAGTGTGAATGAATTAATTAATTAGAATTTGCATTTGTTCTGGCCATTATTACTACGTATTATTATTATTGCAAGTGGATTTCATTTGTCGTGATATTTTGGTCCTGCTACCGATGCTGACTAATAACGAAAACGTTTTTGATAAATTTTTAAGCGTGAGCTAAGTAGGTATTTACTACGTCCATGGTATTTACATAAATAAGAAGTTAACACGAGAACATAATAAAAATAAATCTAATTAATTAATCGAAGTTTAATATATTTTGTATAAGATTTTTTGGAGTGTTTTATGGTGGATACTTTTACTAATAAATAACAAATTCTTTTGTTTATAAAAGTAGTATTTTAGTTTCTTTTCTTATTTTTATTATTATTTAATCTTGTGCTTTCTAAATTGGGAATGTTTAAAATGATTTTTGACGGTGATGAATTTGCAGGAATTGCTTTTAAGTTTTATTAACTGTTCGTTATGATTACGTGAGTGATAGAAAAAATTGCGATTTCCATTTGAAATAATTAATTTGTATTTGTAATAAACTGTTGATAGGTGATTATGGTGATTATGACGATATCATTTATGTAAATTGTATTAATTCGCCCATATTTATGTAAAACCCGTCTCACACAGAATTACTGTAGATATATTGACAAGTTGCATAATTTCAAAAACTACATTATGAAAAAGGAAATTAATTATTTTTTAATGGTTACAAATTTAATGATTGGTGGGATTTTACTGGCATTAGTTGATATAGTTATCTCATTCGAAAAATCTAACCTAAATTTCTGAAAGGTTTTATATTTCAAGATTTATCATATTTTAGTTAAATCCGATAATCTTGAAGATCTGTTAATAAAAGTTAAGTAGTTTACGCAAACAGCATTTACATGAAATTAGATCAAACCTTGTAATATAAAGTAATAATAGTCCAGTAAAGATCAGGAAAAAATACGGCAAACCTTCCAAAATTCCAATTTCAATCGGCCTTGGGGAAATATGTCTTTTTTTTATCAAAATGCCCGGAATTAGAAAAATTGGGTTTTTCTCATATGTGATATTGAGAAAATAAAGAAAGTGGCCAGCCACCTACTTGTCACCGAAAATGTCTACACAAACAATACTGACCGGAAATAAGCTCAAATGACAAGCATTGTTTATAAAATTTAAGATTGCGTATGTATCAATTAATAAACGACAACTCAAAATGCCTCTTTCACTCTAGAATAATTTATAAACAAATCAAAACATTTATCAACGTATGTTATGTGCATATCGTTCTAATTAAGCAATACTCTGTTATTAGACGGTTGATAGACACTGACGGAAATAAATAACGTCAAGTATGTGTGCTCTAGAATCGACTAACGAATCAGTGTGCAAACGTGATTTGACGTTTTTAATTATTTTAAGTTTTTAATATTATAGGAAGAAAGTATTGAAGATAAATTCCTAAATAAAAATTTAAATCAAAAGTCACGCCAGATATAATATCTTTTAAGGGTATGTTCCTCATTTATTATGTTATCTCAAACGTAAAAAATAAAAAAATTATTTGGTGGCATAATTCCGTAGGTATTAAATTACCTTTACAATTTGTTTTATGTTCTTGTATTTTAGTTATTTGATAAAATTGTAAATAATAATCATCATAGTATTTGATTTGACTAATACGTTTTAAGATTAATTCATACAACTTCGGTTTGTGACGCACATGCTATCTTAAAGTCTATAGACAATAGTTCAAAATGTCAACAATGTACACATCGTTGTTGACATTTTTGGGTACTTTTTATTAAAACGGCATAAAATGAAATCGGGGCCTCAACTGGCTGCTTCATCACCCTTCAATGATCCACTTATTACAATGGGTGATAAGCAAAGTTATTATATGGAAAGTTGTCTTACTGTCCTATATAACGCATATTAAACGCGATTACGGAAAAGGATAATGGAAGGGGAACAGAGAGGGCTACGTGACGTCATTGTCGAGCTTTACTGCCAAATATTGTGCATTAGTTTTTATCTTTAATAGTTTTAATATCTTTAATATGCTGGACAAAGAAGCTAAAATAAGCTTGTGCTTGCCTTGTAACACGATTTCCTATAAATAAGTCCAATAAATAGTTAGCATCTCAAAATAATTTCACACATCACACTGTCACAAATGTATAATTTGACATCTCGAATTCACTTAACTAAATATTCGAATAGTTGCAGCAAAATAGCAAAAAACTAACCGCTCAAAATAATTTAAACAAAAACAGTTATTAGACAATTAATTTTTGTATAAAATAGTGTAAAATTATCTGATTTAAGGTTTTCGAATTTTCGCGAATTACGTTACAAAAAGTTTTTTGGGAGTTTTGATGTAAAGCGTGTCTTTAATAATTAATATTTCAATAACTACTCGACAGCATTGAATGCAATTTTATATGCAAGTAACTAATACTGTTGTATGTATTGTAACGTTCTTTCTTAAAATAATAACACAAGTGCTGTTTAAATCGTCTATTCACAAACAAATATTTATTTCTATACACTAATGAATACACTATAAATTAACGCTATGATTATAAACCATTAAAACTATTATTTACAGATTATGAATTTCTAATATAACATTTATCTATACAGTTACTATTTATTTTGTGAAACACAATTAACGACTCGCTGTTGACTACTTGACTTTTATCCGCGAATCCGCTTTTATACCCTCATATAATCGCACTAGAAGTCGCTGGAACATTCTATGTATTCTAGAAAACGCTAGAATAAACCGCGTCTGGTTTACATGCTTGTACGATGCGTCATTCTCTCGAATGCGGTAGAACACACCATTTGTTGCTCGAAAAGAGGTTCTTTCTTTTTCTCTCTTGTTACAGTATATAACAATTTCTGTAATTTCATTTTTTATATATGGATTATTTCTTAAGTTATTCTATGAAATAAATGGTTATACATTCAGATATTCTGGGGACCTTAATCAAAATCTTTCTTTTACAAACGATGGTATTTTTTAATAAAACCACAAAGCTTCCGTGAAACAACTTCCCATATAATAATTTCAGGTGATCAGCACATGATTGCGGATACCTTAGACCGCCTCCGGCACATGATTTATGAAGACTAATTCGTTAGACCGCCTCCGGCACATGATTTATGAAGACTAATTCCTTGAATTGTTTGTCTTCAATTGTAGATCCCGACGAAAGTATACAGTGTGTTCATTTGAAAACTTCCCACCTTGCACATCTCCTAAATTATACAAAATATCGATTTCAGCAACAACACGTCAATTTATTTTTCGAGAGCGACATTTAACTATAGCATTGTCAAAATTTTGCATTTAATCTCTCCCTCCCCACACACCAACATTAAAATGTTAAATGACAACCCTTCCCCATTGTGACGCCTCATTTTAAAGGGAATAAAAAAGGAAAGCTGGTGGGGCAAATAAAATTCGTGCCAAACAACCGTGGATTGCTGAGATACAGGGAAAAAAAATTCTAACAACCCTCCTTCAATATCATTAAATTATTTTACATACAAGTTTTTTTTTCCTGTACTTCTCCCTATGTTATTTCAAAACGGGTTACAAAATGATTGTTAAAATGAGTTAATTATTGCGATTAATATTTACAGTGTAATATTTACATATGTAGATGGTGTTGTGCGCAATAAATTGTCAAAATGGGCAAATGGCGGATATGTCTGTTATTCTTCTTAAATTTAGTACATAGAAGCAAGTTACAATATATGAATTATGGAATATTATAACTAGTGTTTATTTAAATTTAACGTCGAAGTTTGCGATGAAACGTTGATTGAAGACATACCGCAAAATGTACTAACCTTACTTTTGTAATGTCAAAGCCTTATCATTTGTATGTACACAATGAACGCTTCACAGCCAACTTACGTCATTAAATTTAAATAAACACCCGTTATTATTTAATCCCCCGGAAAATTTTATATATTAAGCTTATGATATATGAATTAAAAATGTAGATTTTGATGGTGAATAAGTTAGTGGGTGATTGATGGCGTAGGTGGGAAAAACCGGAGGTGGGTTGGTTGGTTGACTCGGAGCGTGAGTGACTTGGGAGGGAGTAGGTTACTCAGAGATGGGTGGGTGAACTTTGAGGTAGATTAAAGATCCAGAGAGGTACGTGGGAAACCCGAGGGTGGTGAGTTACACCGGTGTACATGAGTGACCAGGAGGTTTGCGAGTCACTCCAGGGGTGCATAAGTGGGTGACTCGAGGGGGTTCGTGACTCGGGAGTGGACGGGTGATCCGGGAGGTGTGGATTAGTGACCCAGGGGGTAGGTGGGAGCCGCCGGGGGATAGATAATGATCCCGGGGGTAGATAGGAGATGACCCAAGGGTTGATCGGTGGTGTGGTGAATGGTTGGGTGACTCGGTGGAAGAGTGGGTAGCATATATACATATTTCAAATGAATTATTGATAAAAACTCAACTGTTTATAAACCAGTCCCGGAGTTCGTCTGGCAATGCTAGGCTTAGCATTTTCAACTGGCTTTGTAATTGTATTTGCATTTATTTAATGAAGATACAATTAAACTGTTTACTTTTGAGCTACTTTTGCAAGTAGCTCAACTCAAAATTATTTTGCAGAACGGAGTACAAAAAGAAGCGTATATACCACGGAGCTAAAGTGCCTTTTAATCCCCCGGATGAGGGATTAAACACTTCACCTTCTGGATTAAAAGAGGCACTTTCGTCTCTTGGTATACATATAATATACTATGTCGTCATTATTGTTGCCTTGCGACTAGCTCGTACACTTTTCTTAACTACACTACCTCTCATGATAATATTTATATTGTTTTTCTTGCTACCTTTATGACATAAGATGCTCACCTACAGTTTTTACCTTGATCCCTGGAGTTTTCCTAAAAAGTTGCAACAACCTCCCGTATCCCATTTTGTTCGCATGGCGTTATTACTTATAATAAATTTAATAATTACTTATTTTTGTTTTGCAGTAATTAGTCACAGTACGCTCATTTAAAATGTTATTTGATAATTGAAAATCATGATCTGTGCAAATTTCTGGTTCTAATCCGTTGCATCACATAAGCTGTCTCCAATCTGACGATCCATGTAATCACCGATTTGCAACATAGACAGCAAAATCATTGTTAGGTAAAGTAAGAAGATTTTCGTCTGTCACTTTAGTCTTATTGAAGTAATGAAGACTTAAAGGACGACGTCTTGGTATCTTCTCCAACGGTGCTGAGTATTTTGAACGCCCTTTTTTTCCGACACTACTCCCATTTCGCATGACTGAGTACGGTACATACTGCGGAGTAGGACTGCTGATGGGTATTTTGAAAAATATAAAGGTTTGTTCCATAAGTCTTGTCATTAGTGAGATGTAATTTATATTTTTAAGTAACTATTTTTCATTTTTATCAACAGGCGTAAACAGTCATCGAGCCAGGGTGACGTGTTTAAGTGTGGTGACGTCATCGGCAATTTTTAAAAGCAACTTCTATTTTTTATTCCATATTCTGACACTTCATCTAGTTGCCAAGATGGTAATGTAATAAGTTTGTTACCTTACATAAGGAAATTCTTAAAAAAATGGGAAAGTGCATTGTTATTATTATTGTAAGCAAGGAACAAATACAACGTTATTATCAAAGCAAATGCTCAAAATGTCCCTGAAATTATTTTTCTCAAAAATTTCCGTGTGTAAGGTAACAAACTTACTACATTACCATGTTGGCTAATGATGATAATGGATGAAGTGTCAGAATATGGATTAAAAAATGGAGCTTGCTATTTAAAAAAAATGCCAATGACTTCACATCACTTAAACGCATCACCCTGTATATCCGAATATTATGTCAAAAAGTGCAGACTTTAAAAACAAAATTGACCTGTTTTTGAGGTTTTTCCGAAAATCAATACTTTCCCATTTATCGAATTTATTCCTTACTTTTGACTCTCACTGTATGGTAAGGGCATCTACTAACCTAATTAACCTGTAATTTCTTGACTTTCTGCAAAGGTCCAAGAATCGTAATATGGGTATAACCTAAATACCTTCTTTTTCTGAAAAGAAGTGGCCTATTTCTCATAGAACAACATAATACAATAATAGTATCATTCATCTAGGTATGTAGTAGGTGTCATTCGTAATTGAAAATTTTCTTTTAGATTTATGTGAATCACTTCAATAATTTTTCATTTTTTCTTTGATTTCTTATCAGTTGAGCTATGAAACTATATGCTAAGGTGTAATAATTATAAAGTTGCGAACTATTGGCAGATATATTAGATTTGACATTGAAGTGAAAATATTGTACTATGTAATTACATACATACGAGTAGGTGTAGGATTTGTATGCACTTAAAAATGCTGAAATATGCATGCACTTATGCACTATAAAAACGTGAAATATGCACTTAAATTTGGTCTCCGGAGTGTAGTGGTGAATCCACGTTTCGTCAACGGTCATAAAACGTCGCAAAATTTTTTTTCATTGCGTTTGAACATGTCTAGACATTACTGAGAAATTTGGCTGATTGTCAGCAGACGCGGCACCCATCTAACACTAAGATCTCTCATGTCCAAATGTTGATGTAAGATGCAATGTACACGGTCGTATGAAATGCTTACTTTCTCTGCTATGTTATCTCTTAACTTTATTCGGCGATTCTTCATCACGATTTCGTGGACTTTTTCAATTGTTTCTTCATTGGTAGCTGTTTTTGATCTGCCAGAACGTGGTGCATCCTCTATGCTTGTTTTACCGCGTTTAAATTCAGCACCCAGTTTGCAACTATTGCATACGAAGGCGAAGACTCAGCAGTAACTTCATCTAACTCCGTTTTTATTTGTTTAGCATTTAAGCCTTTAAAAAAGAAATGTTTTATCACTGCACGGAACTCGTTTTTATTCATGATTAAGAAAATGCTCAAATTGTTTACTTGAATCGATAGTAACGGCGTGTGTTTATATCCAATCCGTTTAAAAATGAAACAATGGCGCTTTCAAAACAAGTGATCAGTACGCGCGTATAACGCCATCTTGTGGTTCATCTAGAAACATTCCGATCTAACCTCGTATATATAGGCGGCTGTAGGTTCAGATCACATTGACCTTAATTTTTACAATCAAATATACGAAATTTTTGCATATTATTTAATTTATTCCGAATAAGAAGTTTACAGGGACATTTTGAATTAACTATCCACATTCTCAATGGACAGACATTCTTCATATTATACTCAGAGAAACAAATCTAAAGAATACATTTCTGATCGGAGATTTCTATGGGTATCAATATCTATCCATCTGTTGAACACTAATATTTAAAAAAGTTCTAATTAATTTGGACAATAATATGTGGAAGTGCTCCATCCTGTTGGAATTAAATATTCCTGAAGCTGATTTTAATAGATAGTTGTTTGGGACACAATTGGTGTTTTTTTCATAAACTGTATAAGCATTAAACTGTAAACAATACCTACACAGTGAATTAAAAATAACGTTTGATAAATACAGTTTTCTGTATAATTTCGCATGGCACATTGAAAGGTGTATCATTCATCGTCTGTTCCGGCTTTAATTTACACAGTCATCTTCATGTTTAAATAAATTACAAAGTAATAACTATTAAGGTGTATATATTAAGCTTTTTATGGTTACGGTAATTTAATGCCGAATACGTTTAAATGTAATTTAATTTGGATAACATCAATCTCTGGTAATTAACTAATTATTGCAAAATTCATATCAAATAGCGCTACCTCGTTTATTGTGCTGCTCTCTTACAGGTATTTTTTATAAGTTTAAACTTTTATGCAGTAATGGGGAAATATCGAGGCTGTGCCATTTGAAAACGAAAAGAAAAAACAATAATGTCATCATTGTAATTGGTGAAATGTTAAAAAGTGATCTTTTGTGTATTGGCCCATATATAGAAACAGTGAGAGTATAGTATAGTCCATCCACAATTCGACTATGATCTAACCTACCTAAATACGTATGCAAATGGAAATTCATTGAAGTTAAGTTAAATAATGTGTTTTAGGTTATGTTTTCTGGCATATTCTGATCCCACTGCTTTATATGTATACATATACCTTCCTTATCTAAAAACTTTAGGAAAGCTAATTTAATTTTCATTCAAAGTTTTCTAGAATAGTAATGGATAGGCAATACACGTTGTTTAACGATTGAAACAAAACTTAACACAAATAAAGCATGGCCTGCTCGGAAATTTTATAATCGTGTACGGACTATACACTGTGCGCCGCTCAGAGCCGCATTTCACCGTGTCCTCATATTATGCTCATGTGGATGAAGGCACGTGCTTGTTTCCTGTATGTTATAATTATGAAATTATTTTCTCTTATCTTTGCTGTTATTATGTTACTTCGGGCGGAAAATTATGGTTTTAAAGTTTTTTTTAATTGCATTTACTTTGGTGCCATAGTGAAAAGAAATAAGGTTTGTTTTTATTTCTCTTTTTCCTGAAAAGAGAAAGAAAGAGTAGCCTTGACAAATTTTAAATCATTTAGGAACTATTAATGGATATTTAGAACCATTTCCTCGATCTTACAGATCTTAATTTGTGATTTAATTAAGAGATGCCCCCCCCCACCATTCCGTTTTTACGGGACCTGACAGTCATCACAACACAGTATGGCCAATCACAGTTGGGCAGAATAGTTGGTTGAATCTCTGTCTAAAAAATGGGTATTCAAAAAAATTACTGTTAGTCTTCTACTTTAAAACTATGTCTTAAGTATAAGTAATATCAATTCAAGTAGAGTTCCGTAACAAAAGGAAAGATACTATTGGCATCTAAATGCTTTTACTAAACATTATATAATTAATATTATTGCTGCTTGTTTGGAAAATTAATTATAACATGAATTGGTTTTATCTTTCTCCGAGTTCGTTACAGTTGTTAAACATAAAATATTCTCTTTTAATTAAACAAAAAGTTTCTTTAATTAATTACGCTTTTTGTCTTTGTCGTATGACTATGTTGTTCCTGTTTTCTCCATAAGCATCTTGGGCATTTACCATTTCTTACATGTTGCAATAGTAAGTTTGAAATATAATAGACTTGCTATCACTTCACCATAGATTATTATCGAGTGACTCTAGGCATTAGTAGCTTCAGTAGCATAATTTAGTGAAGGGTATTATTTTTTTGTTCAGCAGATTCGCCATGTCCTAAGGTAAAAATCCCATAAACTTTTGCTGATAGGCGAAAGTTGTTGACCATACTGAGATTGTGTGCAAGAATAGATAATGTTGTGTTCACGTTTATTTTTCAGGATGTGGTTATGGATAAGAAGAGTAGTTGAGATATATTTCTTACGTGATGTAATGGCATAGTGAAAAATTATTTGTAACTGATAATGATATTTGCCACAATGAACCAAAAAGAAATACAAAGGCTTGTATTTCACTATTATCACTATTTTCGCCATTGATCTAAATGAACAAATATCCAACGCCTATACTCAATATCGTCATTTACTCTAGAGCAGATACATTGGTTTCATAAAGATCTAGGACAGCAAGCCTAACATAGTGCTATTTTTTAGTCTTACAAAAGAATAGCATCATATTAGCCTTGCTGTCCTAGATCATCATGAAACCAATAGTACAGGGTTATTCATTATATTTTGACCATTCCTTTATCTTTCGTATTATTGGAAATAAAATAAAAGTATTGTATCTATATTTTTAAGTGTCATCAATAAAACAATTGCAAGTATAGGTAACGTGATATGGAATATACATTTTTTTAAATTAAACGCTCTATATATTATTGAATTTTCAAGTAGCCCTTTTTTCCTGTTTCTAAATATATAATTTTGTACAAGTCTATCATTAATACTTTCTGCTATATTTGATTTTAAAACTGCAAAAAATGTATAGGTCACGTGATACGTAATATACATACATTTTGTTAAATGGAACACACTGTATAATATTGCATTTTCTAACAGCTTTTTGCCTGATTTTCAATATATAATGTTGTATAAGTCTATCATTAATACAGCGTTTCTATAAAAGACTGTCGTCAAAGTGTGCATTGGAAATATTCGTTTTGCCGCTCTCTACATAAAAAAATTAGTCAAATTATTTGTCTGTCAACTGTGACATTATCATAAATAAAGAGTTGTGTTGTGTTTAGAGAATAATGGTGAACATTTTGAACAGTTTTTGTAGTTATTGTTTCTATTTAATTTTTTTTCTCGTTACATTATCCAGTTTATGAAGTACCTTAATCTTTTATTAAAACTGTTTAATTGGTTGCATAAGCATTAATTTATTTCTATCCACTATAGAGAGCAGGAGGCACAATTCATAAACCACTAGACCGGACAATCTTTTATAGAAACCCTGTACTTTCTGATATATTTGATAACTGAAAATAATAAGGTAGGCTATAAAAATATTTAGTTTATTTTTTTATTGACATTCCTTTAATCAAAATGTGTTACAGTGATGTTGAAAAGTCGTATCAATGCACTCACGTTTTGAAAAGCATAGCCTACTGCTCTTTCATAAGAGGTTTTTTTACATTTTTAAAGTCACAAAGTATTAATGAAAGCAAAATATATAGGGTGGTCCATTATAAAAATATATGTACACTGTACATATATTCCAGTGGCGTGCGGTGAGAATTTAGGCTAGAGAAGCAACCACGATTTTAATTATAATACACCTAGGTACAGGCGCGGATTAACGGGGAGGGAATAACCCCCCCCCCCCAATTTAGAAATAAGTTTACATAGAATAGAAACAAATAATGTTTGTTTAATTATTATTTGTTAAAACAATTATTTTTCCAAAGATTTCCCCCTCAAAATACTTCTCTGGATCCGCCCCTGCTAGGTACAATAAAAAACAGTGTTATAATTATTAAGCTTAAAAGTTTTTCAAAGAAGCACTTTTACACTTTATACTTATGGAATTTGTTGACTATCATTCTTTATTTAAAAAAAACTACTACTACGTATCAATTTTCCGGTCTTTCTTAGCAAAATACCGGTACAGGTTTTAATCTTTGTTGTTAAATTTGAAAGATCTGGTTTTGATCTGCCTTTCTTAATAATTTGTAATTTCTCTCCAAAACTGTATGCGAAAAATTCCTTATTAATAATTTACAAACTGAACAAAAAATCGTCCCGATTCGGCTATATCGAAGGTACTCGAACCTTTCACCGAAGCAGTTGAATTTGCAGTCGTGACGATAATGCAATTTTAAATTTGCATACAAGCAAACTAAATAGAACTATTTGTCTTTAAAAAAATACAACTTATAAATTAAAATAATAAAATGCGACAAAATACAGTCTCATTCGCAGATTTGCATTACTTAAGTAACACTAAATCGAACAAATAACCAAATTATAATAAATAAACATTTGGGAACGAAGCACAATAAAAATTACGACCAAACAATGTTAACCAGCCAAACAGCATCCGTCTATTATAACACCCCGCGCTCGCTGATTCACGCCAAGGTTAAGAGAAGAGCATTTGTAATCAGTGCTTATATTAAGTGTATGTATCACATTTGAATCGGTATTACCTTTCCGTGCAAGTTTAATGAGCCAAATTTAAAATAGTACTCTAAATAATTATACTTTTTGCTGTATAGAGTTGATATTGAGCTTTAATTTGATAAATATTTCAATTTAAATAAACGATAACCATAATTTTACAAAAGTATTTTCGTTAGCATTGTTTTTATTTTTAATAAATTCTCAAGGCAAGCATTGCTTTCATGGACCGCACGCCACTGATATATTCTATTTCACGTGCGTGACCTATACATGCAATTGTTATTGGAATGATATTTAAAGAAAATAGGTAAAACAATACAATTTTTATTTTTTATAGAAATTTTGTTTATGTCCAATAATAACAAAGATAAAACGCTGGTCAATATATAATGAATAACCCTATACATTGCACCTACAGACAATAAAAAAAATTGTTTAAAATGGTACTTACAACTTTATGACATCAACGCGGATTAGTACGTTACGTGTGTGTGTGTGTGTGTGTGTGTGCGCGCGCGCGCACGCTCGTTGACGTGGGCTTGTGTGTGAGACAATTTATGACGTATTAGTAGTAAGTAAATAGCGGTTCAAGACTAGATCTCCCCATGTTATTCTTATGGGAGTTTCGTTTTTAAGACAGGACAATTTTGTGAGGTTATGTGTGTCAAACTTGGCGTCCTTCCCGCTAGATGTCAGCATGGGTGTGGGGTTGAGTGTTTTGGCGGGAAAATGTAAATGTGATGCTTGCTCGTGATTGGTCGGACTGAATTGCCGGTAAAATAGGTTGCAGCATGTGTCGCTAGATGTCGCTGTGGGCGTGGTTTTGGCGGGAAAAATCAAATCTCAGGCCTGTTCGTGATTGGTCCGAAGTTTTGGCGCTAAAGGAGGTTGCAGGACGTGTCGCTTTGGAGCTGAATGTAAACAAACGGGGTTGCCAAATCTCATATTTGGTAAAAATGAAAAGTCACTAGATAATTCCCCAGGACTTGAAAGTGTGTGTTTAGACCGCGCGCAAAGGGGGCCTTCGCCCTGGGCCCCCATTCTGGGGCATCCTAGGGAGATCGTTAGGGTGCTTCGCTCTGGGCCCCCCACTCTGGCGTTCCCGGGGAGATCGTTATGGGTGCTTCGCCCTCCTCGGGGCCCCACTCTGGGGGTCCCCCTGGGATCGACAGCGGTGCAGGGCCCCCTTGTGTGAAAGATGTCGGCGTGCGCGTGAACGCGACCGGGCGGGCCGGGTTAATCCGAAAAATTTGTCGGGGCGTTACGTGGCCGGGTGGTCCAGTGCCCCGGTGGCCGTTGAAAGGGGTTAATTTATTTGGCGGTCCGAAAAATTTGTCGCGGCGTTGCGTGGGCGGGTGCCCCAGTGCCCCGGTGGGCCAGTGGGCCGATGAAAGGGGTTAATTTGAAAAATTTAGCGGTTGTCTCGTTGCTGATTAATAATAAGGTGGTGGGTAAACATTTTATTAAAGGGGGGCTGAAAAAAATAATATACAATCATCGTTTAACTAGATGTAAATACAATATTAACAACATAAGCGTACTGTAGATTTTTCTTTAATACAAATAATGAATAGTGACCTATAAAATACAATAATAATAATAATTAAAGGAGAATGCATCGTTTTCCTCTCTCTCATGAATAGTACTGCTGGATGATCTCATCACTTAATTGTTGCATAGTTTGATGTTGGACTAAAAATAAAAACATTACATTTTATATCGCTAATTAAAATTAACTTTTCTCAACTTACCTGCATTTGTTTTTTCCTTTAATAAAACAGAAGCCAATAATGATATTATTTTAAAGGAGAATGCATCTTTCTGCTGGATGATGTAATTATATGTGCATCTAAACATTCCTTTTAATGAATGATCTCATCGCTTAATTATTGCATAGATTTGAGGGCTAAAAATAAAAACATTACATTTGGTATAAAATATCAATCTCAAATTACCTGCATCTGTTTTTTCCTTTATGAACAAAACAGAAGCCAGTAAAATACAATAATGATATTATTTTAAAGGAGAATGTATCTTTTTCTTCTAACAAAATATTTTATATTCTGTTGAATGATGTCATCAGTGAATTATTGCACTAGCATGAAAAATAACATGAATGATGTCATCCATTAATTGTTGCATAGTTTGATGTTAGGCTAAAAATAAAAACATTACATTTTATATCGCTAATTAAAATTAACTTTTCTCAAATTACCTGCATTTGTTTTTTCCTTTATGAACAAAAACAGAAGTCAGTAAAATACGATAATAATATTATTTTAAAGGAGAATGCATCTTTCTGCTGGATGATGTAATTATTCAAAACATATGTGCATACATTCCTTTTCTAGAATGATCTCATCATCACTTAATTGCTGCATAGTTTTGAGAGTTAAAAAAACATTACATTCGGTATAAAATAACAATATCAACTTACCTGCATTTGTTTTTAGTATTTTGCACGTTACAACTAAATTTTTAAGAAAGCAAACAATATATCATACGTGCTAATTACATTCCTTCACTTCTCTAATTTTATGAAAAGCCTTTTCCATTTTACACTATTAAAACTGAAAGCGGTTTGTTTTTAATGCTATTTTTATAGATTAAAAGATGCTAGCTTTTAACAAACCGCATTACATATGTGCACAGTTTACCGCTTGTTTTAAAACTGGGCGAAGAGGGAATGTTTTGCATGTATTGCGTTTCCCCTCTTTGTAACGTATGTTTAGAAAAAACTGTAAAATGTCATGACATATATAATAAATTACTGCTTTTTAAGTGCAATCAAACATCTGAGGAGTCATCCGGTTTCTTTATAAAATAAATGAACATGAACATAAAAAATTGGTTGGACGATTATCTTCATCTATTTTAGTTGTAAAAATTAAATGTTTTATGAAGTGTATTGTTCGAAGTGTCGACTAAACTAATTTCAAAATATCAGAAATAGTATTAAGAATATGTTTACTTTTTTAAAACATTCACAGCGTTAATCACAATAGTAATTTAGCATTTTATGTAAATGCAATAAACCAAAACGAAAATAAAATAATTTCAAAACTTAGTAAGATCCTTCTTAAATGATACAACATAGTATAAAGGTTTATATCATATATTTTTGCATACTACATATGGAATTTATAGACTAAAAATAGAATAATTACATAGGTACAGGGTTTATATATAGACTTATATAATACAAGTTATACATGTAAACTTAACTAGTTTCTAAATTATCATCATTAGAAATCCTTTAATTTCCCCAAGCTAAGGTATTTATACATATCACATATACAATTTATAGATTAAATAAAATAATTACATAGGTAGAGGGCTTATATACAGACTTATACAATACAAGTTATACATGAACACTTAACTAGTTTCTAAATTATCATCGTTAGAAATCCTATAATTTCCCCAAGCTAAGGTATAATTTTATCAACACATTGAAAATCAATTGACGATGTGTGAAAAAAGTGAATGTAATAAAAGTGTAAAAAATAGTATCTTTACACTGTATTTTAGATTCGTAGATATTGAAACTTGTGAAGATATTATCATAATTATGTATAACTTGGCTCGTCAAGCGGGTACCTAGCAGGAAGAAAAGGCAATCTTATTAGCAGTTTGTACCATTAAAACTCTTGCTGTAGAAAACAATAAAATTAAAAATAGCATATAGCAACAGAAGTTAAACAGAATCTGACATGAACATAAGGCAATATTACTTTAAAAAATTTATTTCTAACATAAGTTTTAGATTGAACTTTATGAAATTTTTTTTTTTGTTGAAAGGACAATTATCTAAGATGATTGCAATAACACCAAAACGTAATGACCAACAACATATTGTTGTAGCGCCAACATCACGATTTATTATAATTAGCAGAAACGAGAAAGATTTGCTGATAAGCTTATGCAATACGTCGGATCATCGGCGTACCAATAATCTTGTCTAGTAATGTTTCTTTATGTGATTTAGATGGAATAAAAGTGTTATATAAAAAATAATTCAACTCACAATCATCACAATATTTTATCAGTCAATATGACTCCATTTTGTGATAGATTCATACATGAAGAAGATGTTATATAAAAGCTCCACGCCACTGTCTTAATTTTATTGTATGGTTTAGTTGATAATGAGAAATTCAAAACGAACATGTGCGGCAGTGGAACACCTGGGAAGTCATCCGGTTTCTTTATAAATTAAATAAACATCAACATATAAAATTGTTTGGATGACTAATCTAAATGCTTCATTTCTTGATATTTGCTACTTGATTTATAAAACAACATTAGGGTTGTATAAAATTTCACATTTAAATTATTATTTACATGTGTTTTTTCCATTTATACATAAATCACTGCTTTGGACACCCATTGCATTATTTTACATTTATTTCTTTATCAGCTTTTAATTCTCGGCTCTGAATTAATTAATTTTATTTATATAAAATGTAAGAATACATGATTTATTGCAATTCATAATAATAATAATGTGTTACAATATACATTATTTTTTGTTTATTTTGAACATTTTGAAATTCTGAACCAAATAGCCGTTTGTAGTAATAGGTAATAGTTAAAACTTATTTGATTTTTTGAAAATTACTCATCAGATCTTGGAATGCCGGAAATTTCAATGAACTTGGGTTTATTCACACTTGTGAAATGCACTGCTACATATTTGAAGAATATTACAGACTTGTAATATTGTATTGAAACACATTATTCATAATGTAACCGCTATTTGTGATCATACTTTTCGACCTTTTTTTAGCCAAAGATCATTTTTTACAAAAATCTATAAAAATTCCTGTACAATTCTGTATAAAAATTTCTTCAAATCACTGGCTCGAATGAAATTTTCAAGCAGCCGTTCAATAATCGTGGTTGTCCTTGCATCAAAACAATTCAGACAATGGAATCAGAAATGTCTCCAGACTGAAAATGTGCAAGATACAAACATCAACGACCTCTAGCAAATCCTGACAATATCCAGAGAGTGTTGAATGAGATTAATCAAAGCTCTAAGAAGTCCATCTTAATACATTCTGCAGTTCTCCAAATATCAGTCAGGACTGTAAGAAGAATATTGAACAAGGAGAAATACAGTCCATATAAAATAAATAGTGTGCAACAATTTCTGCGATAAGATAAGGAATGAATTTCGGAATGTTAAAAATAAACTGTTTATGTTGACTGTTTAAACTGTTGCTATTGGGCACCGAATAATCCACAAGAGATTTATCAAGTTCTTTTTTCATTCAGCAAATATGACAGTTTGGTGTACGGTCTCAGCTTCCAGAGTGATTGGGTCATACTTTTTCGAAAATTATGATGGAACTGTAACTTGACCGTTATAGCTGACATATATCACCAAATGCTTTTTTAAAGCTTTTAGCATCATAGTCTGATCTATCTTTACCTGTCTAACGATTTATCTTGGGTGTACGAGATTGTTCTACCTCAGTTACTGTTAGGGTGACTAATATTTTTGGTTGGGGAAACAATTTACTTGATAAGTGGTTTATTAAAACAAAAAAGATTGTTTGTGATTAAAATATGTTGATAAAATAATCAAAACAAGCAACCTGGTACAGATCAGCGATTCGTCTTGTTATTAATATCCAATACCTGCTCGAGATAACATTGAAATACATTAAAAAGATCTTAAGTTAGTTTCAAAATTGGCAAAAAGATCGAAAATGTATTTATGATCGAAAATGGCGGTTGCATTCTGTATATTTAGTCTAAACAAATCTGCCATCTTTCTTCTTTATAATGATATAGGTGTTATCTTGTTTTGCCGGTAATACACAATAAGAGTTATTGCACTGTACAAGGAAATGTTGCAATGAAACCTATTACAGTTGGTATTCAATACTTCGTATTTTGCACAGATACTAGCAGTAGAAAAGAGAGGACTGGGCTATATATTATTTTGTTGAATATAAAATACTTTAAAATAAACTAATCTGCTGACTTAAGATATATAATAGATCTTGCATTATGACTGGATGAGATCTCTTCCAGTGAAGACAACTGCTTAGCCATGTTAAAGGTCAGCCGGACATCTGCAATCAAGTTTTCTTATTATATTGTTATGTAGAAGAAGTTCGAGCAAAGATTTGTATAGGTTTTTAGCTTTTCGTGACGACTTCTTTACTGCGAATCGTTGTGGATCATTTCATTTGTATGATCTTATACCAATGGGTGTCAACAATTGATCTTAAAATCTCTGATTGTCATCGTTGTATGATTGTCACATTAGACTTGCTGATGCATCCCAACAATTCGATGCCGTATGTTCATACAGGCTTAATTATGAGTGTATAGGCTGTATAGAGCAGGAATTGATGTGACTTTTTCCTATCCAGTAATACATTTTTCTCTTTCTTTCTTTCGTATCTATTTGTTCAGTTTACTATCTAAATGTAATCTCAGGTATTTAAAGGTGAGGAACTTCTATATTACTTAATGTATACCCACACAACAAAAGAAATAATTAGTTGATCTAAATAGAAGACGTTTAAAGCAAGCTTAACATATAATAAGTTCATATATAACCAAGTAAATCTTAACATTCTTCTAAATAATCTGTAGATTAAACTTTAAGGCAACGATATAACCGAATTAAATCAAATGTATTTATTAAACAATTAAATTTAAGTATTTCTTATATTTAATTCGGTTATATCGTTGCCTTAAAGTTTAATCTACAGATTATTTAGAAGAATGTTAAGATTTACTTGGTTATATATGAACTTATTATATGTTAAGCTTGCTTTAAACGTCTTCTATTTAGATCAACTAATTATTTCTTTTGTTGTGTGGGTATACATTAAGTAATATAGAAGTTCCTCACCTTTAAATACCTGAGATTACATTTAGATAGTAAACTGAACAAATAGATACGAAAGAAAGAAAGAGAAAAATGTATTGCTGGATAGGAAAAAGTCACATCAATTCCTGCTCTATACAGCCTATACACTCATAATTAAGCCTGTATGAACATACGGCATCGAATTGTTGGGATGCATCAGCAAGTCTAACGTGACAATCATACAACGATGACAATCAGAGATTTTAAGATCAATTGTTGACACCCATTGGTATAAGATCATACAAATGAAATGATCCACAACGATTCGCAGTAAAGAAGTCGTCACGAAAAGCTAAAAACCTATACAAATCTTTGCTCGAACTTCTTCTACATAACAATATAATAAGAAAACTTGATTGCAGATGTCCGGCTGACCTTTAACATGGCTAAGCAGTTGTCTTCACTGGAAGAGATCTCATCCAGTCATAATGCAAGATCTATTATATATCTTAAGTCAGCAGATTAGTTTATTTTAAAGTATTTTATATTCAACAAAATAATATATAGCCCAGTCCTCTCTTTTCTACTGCTAGTATCTGTGCAAAATACGAAGTATTGAATACCAACTGTAATAGGTTTCATTGCAACATTTCCTTGTACAGTGCAATAACTCTTATTGTGTATTACCGGCAAAACAAGATAACACCTATATCATTATAAAGAAGAAAGATGGCAGATTTGTTTAGACTAAATATACAGAATGCAACCGCCATTTTCGATCATAAATACATTTTCGATCTTTTTGCCAATTTTGAAACTAACTTAAGATCTTTTTAATGTATTTCAATGTTATCTCGAGCAGGTATTGGATATTAATAACAAGACGAATCGCTGATCTGTACCAGGTTGCTTGTTTTGATTATTTTATCAACATATTTTAATCACAAACAATCTTTTTTGTTTTAATAAACCACTTATCAAGTAAATTGTTTCCCCAACCAAAAATATTAGTCACCCTAACAGTAACTGAGGTAGAACAATCTCGTACACCCAAGATAAATCGTTAGACAGGTAAAGATAGATCAGACTATGATGCTAAAAGCTTTAAAAAAGCATTTGGTGATATATGTCAGCTATAACGGTCAAGTTACAGTTCCATCATAATTTTCGAAAAAGTATGACCCAATCACTCTGGAAGCTGAGACCGTACACCAAACTGTCATATTTGCTGAATGAAAAAAGAACTTGATAAATCTCTTGTGGATTATTCGGTGCCCAATAACAACAGTTTAAACAGTCAACATAAACAGTTTATTTTTAACATTCCGAAATTCATTCCTTACCTTATCGCAGAAATTGTTGCACACTATTTATTTTATATGGACTGTATTTCTCCTTGTTCAATATTCTTCTTACAGTCCTGACTGATATTTGGAGAACTGCAGAATGTATTAAGATGGACTTCTTAGAGCTTTGATTAATCTCATTCAACACTCTCTGGATATTGTCAGGATTTGCTAGAGGTCGTTGATGTTTGTATCTTGCACATTTTCAGTCTGGCGACATTTCTGATTCCATTGTCTGAATTGTTTTGATGCAAGGACAACCACGATTATTGAACGGCTGCTTGAAAATTTCATTCGAGCCAGTGATTTGAAGAAATTTTTATACAGAATTGTACAGGAATTTTTATAGATTTTTGTAAAAAATGATCTTTGGCTAAAAAAAGGTCGAAAAGTATGATCACAAATAGCGGTTACATTATGAATAATGTGTTTCAATACAATATTACAAGTCTGTAATATTCTTCAAATATGTAGCAGTGCATTTCACAAGTGTGAATAAACCCAAGTTCATTGAAATTTCCGGCATTCCAAGATCTGATGAGTAATTTTCAAAAAATCAAATAAGTTTTAACTATTACCTATTACTACAAACGGCTATTTGGTTCAGAATTTCAAAATGTTCAAAATAAACAAAAAATAATGTATATTGTAACACAATATTATTATTATGAATTGCAATAAATCATGTATTCTTACATTTTATATAAATAAAATTAATTAATTCAGAGCCGAGAATTAAAAGCTGATAAAGAAATAAATGTAAAATAATGCAATGGGTGTCCAAAGCAGTGATTTATGTATAAATGGAAAAAACACATGTAAATAATAATTTAAATGTGAAATTTTATACAACCCTAATGTTGTTTTATAAATCAAGTAGCAAATATCAAGAAATGAAGCATTTAGATTAGTCATCCAAACAATTTTATATGTTGATGTTTATTTAATTTATAAAGAAACCGGATGACTTCCCAGGTGTTCCACTGCCGCACATGTTCGTTTTGAATTTCTCATTATCAACTAAACCATACAATAAAATTAAGACAGTGGCGTGGAGCTTTTATATAACATCTTCTTCATGTATGAATCTATCACAAAATGGAGTCATATTGACTGATAAAATATTGTGATGATTGTGAGTTGAATTATTTTTTATATAACACTTTTATTCCATCTAAATCACATAAAGAAACATTACTAGACAAGATTATTGGTACGCCGATGATCCGACGTATTGCATAAGCTTATCAGCAAATCTTTCTCGTTTCTGCTAATTATAATAAATCGTGATGTTGGCGCTACAACAATATGTTGTTGGTCATTACGTTTTGGTGTTATTGCAATCATCTTAGATAATTGTCCTTTCAACAAAAAAAAATTTCATAAAGTTCAATCTAAAACTTATGTTAGAAATAAATTTTTTAAAGTAATATTGCCTTATGTTCATGTCAGATTCTGTTTAACTTCTGTTGCTATATGCTATTTTTAATTTTATTGTTTTCTACAGCAAGAGTTTTAATGGTACAAACTGCTAATAAGATTGCCTTTTCTTCCTGCTAGGTACCCGCTTGACGAGCCAAGTTATACATAATTATGATAATATCTTCACAAGTTTCAATATCTACGAATCTAAAATACAGTGTAAAGATACTATTTTTTACACTTTTATTACATTCACTTTTTTCACACATCGTCAATTGATTTTCAATGTGTTGATAAAATTATACCTTAGCTTGGGGAAATTATAGGATTTCTAACGATGATAATTTAGAAACTAGTTAAGTGTTCATGTATAACTTGTATTGTATAAGTCTGTATATAAGCCCTCTACCTATGTAATTATTTTATTTAATCTATAAATTGTATATGTGATATGTATAAATACCTTAGCTTGGGGAAATTAAAGGATTTCTAATGATGATAATTTAGAAACTAGTTAAGTTTACATGTATAACTTGTATTATATAAGTCTATATATAAACCCTGTACCTATGTAATTATTCTATTTTTAGTCTATAAATTCCATATGTAGTATGCAAAAATATATGATATAAACCTTTATACTATGTTGTATCATTTAAGAAGGATCTTACTAAGTTTTGAAATTATTTTATTTTCGTTTTGGTTTATTGCATTTACATAAAATGCTAAATTACTATTGTGATTAACGCTGTGAATGTTTTAAAAAAGTAAACATATTCTTAATACTATTTCTGATATTTTGAAATTAGTTTAGTCGACACTTCGAACAATACACTTCATAAAACATTTAATTTTTACAACTAAAATAGATGAAGATAATCGTCCAACCAATTTTTTATGTTCATGTTCATTTATTTTATAAAGAAACCGGATGACTCCTCAGATGTTTGATTGCACTTAAAAAGCAGTAATTTATTATATATGTCATGACATTTTACAGTTTTTTCTAAACATACGTTACAAAGAGGGGAAACGCAATACATGCAAAACATTCCCTCTTCGCCCAGTTTTAAAACAAGCGGTAAACTGTGCACATATGTAATGCGGTTTGTTAAAAGCTAGCATCTTTTAATCTATAAAAATAGCATTAAAAACAAACCGCTTTCAGTTTTAATAGTGTAAAATGGAAAAGGCTTTTCATAAAATTAGAGAAGTGAAGGAATGTAATTAGCACGTATGATATATTGTTTGCTTTCTTAAAAATTTAGTTGTAACGTGCAAAATACTAAAAACAAATGCAGGTAAGTTGATATTGTTATTTTATACCGAATGTAATGTTTTTTTAACTCTCAAAACTATGCAGCAATTAAGTGATGATGAGATCATTCTAGAAAAGGAATGTATGCACATATGTTTTGAATAATTACATCATCCAGCAGAAAGATGCATTCTCCTTTAAAATAATATTATTATCGTATTTTACTGGCTTCTGTTTTTGTTCATAAAGGAAAAAACAAATGCAGGTAATTTGAGAAAAGTTAATTTTAATTAGCGATATAAAATGTAATGTTTTTATTTTTAGCCTAACATCAAACTATGCAACAATTAATGGATGACATCATTCATGTTATTTTTCATGCTAGTGCAATAATTCACTGATGACATCATTCAACAGAATATAAAATATTTTGTTAGAAGAAAAAGATACATTCTCCTTTAAAATAATATCATTATTGTATTTTACTGGCTTCTGTTTTGTTCATAAAGGAAAAAACAGATGCAGGTAATTTGAGATTGATATTTTATACCAAATGTAATGTTTTTATTTTTAGCCCTCAAATCTATGCAATAATTAAGCGATGAGATCATTCATTAAAAGGAATGTTTAGATGCACATATAATTACATCATCCAGCAGAAAGATGCATTCTCCTTTAAAATAATATCATTATTGGCTTCTGTTTTATTAAAGGAAAAAACAAATGCAGGTAAGTTGAGAAAAGTTAATTTTAATTAGCGATATAAAATGTAATGTTTTTATTTTTAGTCCAACATCAAACTATGCAACAATTAAGTGATGAGATCATCCAGCAGTACTATTCATGAGAGAGAGGAAAACGATGCATTCTCCTTTAATTATTATTATTATTGTATTTTATAGGTCACTATTCATTATTTGTATTAAAGAAAAATCTACAGTACGCTTATGTTGTTAATATTGTATTTACATCTAGTTAAACGATGATTGTATATTATTTTTTTCAGCCCCCCTTTAATAAAATGTTTACCCACCACCTTATTATTAATCAGCAACGAGACAACCGCTAAATTTTTCAAATTAACCCCTTTCATCGGCCCACTGGCCCACCGGGGCACTGAAATACCCGCCCACGTAACGCCGCGACAAATTTTTCGGACCGCCAAATAAATTAACCCCTTTCAACGGCCACCGGGGCACTGGACCACCCGGCCACGTAACGCCCCGACAAATTTTTCGGATTAACCCGGCCCGCCCGGTCGCGTTCACGCGCACGCCGACATCTTTCACACAAGGGGGCCCTGCACCGCTGTCGATCCCAGGGGGACCCCCAGAGTGGGGCCCCGAGGAGGGCGAAGCACCCATAACGATCTCCCCGGGAACGCCAGAGTGGGGGGCCCAGAGCGAAGCACCCTAACGATCTCCCTAGGATGCCCCAGAATGGGGGCCCAGGGCGAAGGCCCCCTTTGCGCGCGGTCTAAACACACACTTTCAAGTCCTGGGGAATTATCTAGTGACTTTTCATTTTTACCAAATATGAGATTTGGCAACCCCGTTTGTTTACATTCAGCTCCAAAGCGACACGTCCTGCAACCTCCTTTAGCGCCAAAACTTCGGACCAATCACGAACAGGCCTGAGATTTGATTTTTCCCGCCAAAACCACGCCCACAGCGACATCTAGCGACACATGCTGCAACCTATTTTACCGGCAATTCAGTCCGACCAATCACGAGCAAGCATCACATTTACATTTTCCCGCCAAAACACTCAACCCCACACCCATGCTGACATCTAGCGGGAAGGACGCCAAGTTTGACACACATAACCTCACAAAATTGTCCTGTCTTAAAAACGAAACTCCCATAAGAATAACATGGGGAGATCTAGTCTTGAACCGCTATTTACTTACTACTCGTATTCGAATGAACTTTAGAATATATTTCTGAAGGATTATAAGCAAGACTCCAAAAGGCTAACAAAAAGGAAATTTACGATTTCATAGATTTAAAAATCCCAACACACACCTCTTCTGTAAACCAGACTTGATCGATTATAATGAAATTAAATTATTGGAGATGAAAGAGAACAGTAGTTTTCTTCGCCTAAGGAGATGTGACTTATGAAGACACTCCGATTCAGAAGAGATAAAAAACCGAAATATTAAGAAAATTAAGAATTTAGATAATCAATTTGAAAACTATAAACGGTCGAAGGAGGGTGTGCCGTTTTCCATTGAAAGCCCCTCCCCCCTCCATTGATGGTCAAATTATACCACCAAACACACCAAGAAGTCCGAAATATCAAGGTCATAGTCGCGTGTGATCACTGTTTTTTCGATAACCTAAATCCAGATCTTGAAACGAGATATGGATTTTTTTCGATAATATTTCTATGAAGCTTGTCACGCTCACCTACGAGAATTAACGAATGAATTAATATAATGAAGAAATAAGTTGGCTGTGGCTAATTCCAGTGTTAGTGCTTGGCGTTGGTGTGTCAGCGGTTTGGCAGAAAGATTAATTATGACCACCAGAAACTTCATGCTTCTACCACAGTATAATAACCACCAGTAGATGCACTCTCGCAAATATTCAAAGCCGCTGTGTGTAGTGATGTAAATGAAACAAAACCAAAAGGTTTTTTTTTCGAAAAAACCCATTTTTTTTCAAAAAAACCATACGTGTCTGTTTTTTTTCTGATTTTTTTTTCAGATATAGACATAATTTCGAATATTATGTCTATATCAGTCTATATGTCTATATATTATGTTCCTTATTGTTCATTTTCTTGTCTGAGAGGATTGTCAGCCATAATATAACAAGTGGTAAGATTATTATCAATGACATGTACCAGTTGCGATCATTCGCTAAGGAACGATGAAAAAATAGTGATCGCCGGTTTTTCAGTATTTTGTACAATGTACGCTGTAATTCGACCTAATTTATGAACTGGGCAATTAGACTATTCAAAAATAAGATGTTCTTGAATACCATATAATAAACTTACATTTACAGTGTACAAAAAACTGGAAAATCGGCCGCTATGATTTTTCGATCGTTCCTTAGCGAATGATCGCAACTGGACGTGTGAAACCAAACTGCAGTTCAAGGAGCCTGTATAGGGCGATTTGAATACGGTGCTCCAGTTTCACAAGTAGAATCATCGATTATTAATCGTACTAAGAGTTATATTCGATGAGAGAAAATTTGAATCAAATTATGTTCTTAGAAACAGATCAAAATAAGGTAATATGATCACTTGTTTTTTACTATTGGTGTGATAGCTTTGTAATTAAGCAAATTAATAAGTTCCGATGGTTGATTTAACATCATGTGTCATATAATACTACTGGTGGTCCCAATTTTGCCAATAATTCTGAATGTCATAACACAAGTAGTTGATCGAGATGGAAATTGTGATGAGTGCAAATCACAACTCGCATTTATCGTCTGAATCACTACAAGTATAATCTAATATCATGGCCAAGATTATCAAAAAAATTGGGACCAAAAGTGAAATTCATGTGAAAATTTAACAAATTATCTCTGTAATTATCACCAATGGTGATTATTGTTGTAATCAGCATTGTTAATTGGTTTGACTAAATTTATGACATTTGATTAGTTGATAAATAATGTGTTGAATTGTCACTGTAATATAATTCAACGTTTTAAAAAAATAGCTACTAAATATGTAACTTTTGCAGTAAAACTAAATGACAGTAAATATATTGTACTATTCCCTGATCTTGCTATAAGATTTTCATCTTTTTTTTATCTATTGATTTACTAAATATAATAATCCTCACCATCAGTTCAAATCTTAAATTGAAGGTTATAGGTCATTGATACATGTATATTTGAAAAGTAATCGGTTGGTCTCTTGTTTCCCTAATCATTACAAGAAGTTTTTATTATTAAGCACCCGTCTGCTGAAAAAAACCAGAAAGTGCTTTTTTTTCCAAAAAAACATGTTTTTTTTCATGTTTTTTTTTCAGTCAGAAAAAAAACCGTTTTTTACATCACTAGCTGTGTGTGACCTTATTGTATTCTAGGGCTGTTTGGAACAACAGTTATGCTGTGATATCTCTTTCTCGTTATCACCAGCATGCAAGACGATGACGACCGGTAATGTGTCACTGTTGTAAAACAACTTCAAAGTGTCGACAATCGAGTGGGTTTGCTGTATATTTTTATGCTGTGCTTCAACCCTTTGAGGCGGAATTTTGGTCTGATCATGCTGTCTGATCAAGTAGAGCCTTATATCAAATTGCTTTTTTGCCTACTTGTGTCGAGAGCCTAAGTTAAGTTTTTTATCAAGCATGGGCACGAAGAGGGCAATGAAGAGGGACCGGTGGCGATGTGGCGGTCTTCTCGACAAGAGATGTGCTTGAGTGAAAATACAATAGGACACTCAAGATGCCTTTCAAGATGAATTTCAGAACAGATTAAGTAACATTACAAATAGGTTTTGGTGGCTGTGAGAAAGGAGTCAAAGAAAGTGACCAGAGTTGTGAAAGGAGTTTGTCTTATAGTCTAAGATCCGTTATTGATGCCGTTGAGCACCGATCGAGTAACCGAATAAAATGTATTTTTTATGAAATAAAATATGTTAACAAAAGTAACGTAGATGAGTTGCCTAAATAAATTTGTTCAAGGATATTTTTAATTAAAAATTAAAAATTTATTTTTTTTAATAACTTTCACCGATCTCGTAACCAATAACCAAAAAAATTAACACTAATTGAAAGTGCAAACCCTATAGAAGACGCAAACATAGGGTTGCTTACCTTTTTCTATTCAAGGCTATACAGTTGCCAAGTTTAAATAAGTGAATTGAAAGTGATACCTTCACCGATCGAGTAACCAAATAAATTATATGTCAAAATAAAGCTTATTTTTTGCAAAACAATAGTATAAGGTTGCTTGCAAAAAACCGTTCAAGAGTCAGGGTTGCAAGGGTTTAAAATTTTTAAATAGAAGCGTGCGAGAGAGAGAGATAGACCCATTCTATTCAGTGCGATAGAGGGGGACGCAGAATGACAGCTGCTCACACTACGTCCGTCGTTTGAAATTGTGCGAGAGAGAGGGTCTATGCGTACTGTCCAATGCGATAAAAAAGGAGGGGGCATAGCAACTGGGCCCGCCTTTTGAATGAAATTATTATTTTTAAAAGTTTTAAATATTATTTAAAAATATGTAAATAAAAACGTAATTATAAAGATATAAGAGTAGTCATATTATTAACAAATGTTTAAAAAAAAGATATGATTAACAAAATGTATTTCAACAATACTGAATTATTACTTCGGGAGACAAGTCGATTTGCTTCAAAAAAAAAGTCTCAGAAATATTTTGGAGTATATTGTCAGTTGCTCCAACACAACGCTTGCCGTTTACTAACCGCACAGAGCAAGCGCACTCTCTGTCATACGTCACAAAAGGCGGGCTCAGTTGCTATGCCCCGTCCTTTTCTATCGCATTGGACAGTACGCATAGACCCTCTCTCTCGCACAATTTTGAACGACGAACCTAGTGTGAGCAGCTGTCATTCTGCGTCCCCCTCTATCGCACTGAATAGAATGGGTCTATCTCTCTCTCGCACGCTTCGATTTAAAAATTTGAAACCCTTGCAACCCTGACTCTTGAACGGTTTTTTGCAAGCAACCTTATACTATCGTTTTGCAAAAAAATAAGCTTTATTTTGACATATAATTTATTTGGTTACTCGATCGGTGAAGGTATCACTTTCAATTCACTTATTTAAGGTCCAAGTGTACCCAAAAACGTGTGTTATTTGTTTCATAAATAATACAATAATGTGATAACTTTGGTTTTAAGTTAATAGTCTAGGAATGTTAAAAACTTGCTTACCTAACTTGTTTTGGAAAAAAAATTTTTTATTTAAATTATTTCACATGTTATACGTGAAAAATTAATTTTAGAAAAACTGTACATTCAAAATTAACCAAAATACTACCACTTATATTTCATAGTATTTGAACTATTTTCCCAGAATTTTAAGAAAATCGTATGTCTAGCGACTAAATTATTGCCAAAAAACCTGCTTTTTGCCAAAAAAAAAATGCTTTTTTTGGCAAAAAGGAGGTAATAGTTTAGTCCCTAGACATACGATTTTCTTAAAATTTTGGGAAAATAGTTTAAATACTATGAAACTTAAGTGGTATTATTTTGATTAATTTTGAATGTACAGTTTCTCCAAAATTAATTTTTCACGTATAACATGTGAAATAATTTAATTAATAAATTTTTTTTTTCCAAAACAAGTTAGGTAAGCAAGTTTTTAACATTCCTAGACTATTAACTTAAAACCAAAGTTATCACATTATTATATTATTTATTAAACAAACAACACACGTTTTTTGGGTACACTTGGACCTTAAACTTGGCAACTGTATAGCCTTGAACAGAAAAAGGTAAGCAACCCTATGTTTGCGTCTTCTATAGGGTTTGCACTTTCAATTAGTGTTAATCTTTTTGGTTACGAGATCGGTGAAAGTATTTAAAAAAATTAAATATTGAATTTTTAATTAAAAATATCCTTGAACAAATTTATTTAGGCAACTAACTCATCTACGTTACTTTTGTTAACATATTTTATTTCATAAAAAATACATTTTATTCGGTTACTCGATCGGTGCTCAACGACATCAATAACGGATCCTGTACTATTACATCAGGATAATGCGTCAACGCGGAGGAGGGAGCAACTGCTAAAGTTATACCTTCCTTTAATTATTGTGCTGTAAAGACAAAGGACAAGCACCCGTGGACATACTAGATATAGTCAGCCAAGTGCCAAATGTGGATTTGTGCACTTCAACACAGTGCACTTCAGGTTTTGCAATTTGAGCTTGCTGCAGTTGTGAGATAGTTGTTTGTGTCTTCGTCTCTTTGCAAAGAATCTTTAGGTCGGGTTTTCTAAATAAAACATGCCAACAAGAAATTTTTAAAACAATCTACAACTCAATATTCACATCCTTAAGATTGAATGCCGTGAAAATTACAGGTTTTTTGTCGCTGATTTTTGAACATCCAGGTTCAGAAATCCAGGGAAAAAATGAGTAAGATCAGAGCTTGCTGTGGCTTATTATTATACTACATCAAATTTAAGGGGGCGTTATTGACGCAAAATATTTGCGTCAAAATATAGCTCATGTTTTTCATTCAGTTTTCTTTTAATAATCGTTTTTTAGCAAGATAACGTTTGATGTCGATTGCTAAACTGTTAAGGTAGTGTGGATCATAGTTTGTAAGGAGTAGACATCTAAAATAAGTTTTATAATCGTAGTCGAACATCGCCAATTTTGTAGAATTAACGTTTTCTAAAAAATAACCAAACTAAACATAATACAGTCATTATAACACTGTTTAATAGCAAAATCTATGACAATGGATAAATGTTTTTGCTTACTTATTTAGTATTGATTGAAATAAAATAGATGTACACGGCGCGGAAATTTAAATATGGCAGCACGAAAATCAGTCATTTTTAGTTGAACGCTTTCTGCACCAGGAAGCGTTGGGTGGTAATATTCGCGGGACATTTAAAAGTAATTTACCTTTCCTAATCTTTTATCTATTATTTAATAAATTCCCGAAGTAAATGTTGTTTTTCTTTACTTAAGAGCATGTGACGGTTAATTTTTGAATAAGCTATTTCACTCTAATTTCTTTAAATTATTATTAGATTAATTTCTTAAAACGAATATATATTTTCAATATTTCAATATAGTAATACTTTTCTTTTTCTTAAAACCAGCAAGAACAACTGATATTTTTAAAGATATTTAGCAGTTTTATATTCCCCTTTTTAATTTAAACTACCTTAAATTATTCCTTGGTATTTAAAAATTACAGTTAAACTTAAAATATTTTGAGTTCACGCATGTCTGGCAACACTGTGAGCAGAGAACTGCGATGCGATCAAATAATGTTTCTATTTGCATTTTCAAATTTTAGTTTTAAAGAAATTAATTCCGTTTTGCGGACTGTAACGCCATCTTTAGGTGTTTATAGTTTCTGAAGCTTCCTATTATTAACACTGGCGGCGATAACGCGCCCTTAACCAAATTAATTCCGTTTTGTGGATTGTAGCGCCATCTTTAGGTGTTTATAGTTTCTGAAGCTTCCTACTATTAACACTGGTGGCGATAACAGGCCCTTAATATTTCAAGTTAAGGAGGCCACAACAATAAACTCTGATTTTATTAAATTCTTCCCATTTTAATTTCTGCTTAATGCTTTATCTCATGAAACATACGAAACTGGGTCCTATGTTTGCAAATAATCCTGAATACATCGAGTTTTGTGAATCTCCATTACTCCATTATTCCATTTCCTGGAACTCCATTAGTTCCAAAGCTCTTCTATGCTTTTCACACTTCCACCAGTCGGAGGGGGGGGGGGTCTAAATACTTGTTATTATAATAAGGAAACAAGGGAGGAAGGCAAAAATCACAGTCAGACCCACAGATGGACTGACTGAAAGAATAACTGAAAGGCAGACAGTCGGACAGACAGACTGATTGAGTCAGACTGAAGGACAGCTAGATAAACTGAAGGGTATGAGGAAAAAACAAGTAATGTCATACTCACTTTGATTGAAGATATTCTTGTTTTTGCCTTACACCCTTCAACTGATAAGTCGACTGGCTAACAGACAAGTAGGCAGGCAGAGAGACTGTCACACAGGGGACAACGTTCGAATAAGTTTTTCGATTTTTACAAAATAAATACACTTTTGTAATGATAGTGTCCCACTTTGTTGGACAAGTCCTTGGTTAAAATTAAAATAGGGCCATTGAAGTCTAGGATTGCTGTGTGTAAGTGTTGCTCATTTTTGTTTGATTTATACCAAATATGAGTTGACGTGTAGCCACATCCGCTGAGACTGCCCCCGAAACTGGATGACAAGTTTTTTATACAAGACAGTATCAGCTTCCATTTATCATTTCAATTGTTTTAATTATTTAATATACCCTCACTTTTTTTATTACAAATATTCTTTAGATAATTGTTGCTCCCGTTTTATCCTTACAAAAATCCTAAAACATGTCAAAAATTGTAACGGTCATACAGTAGTGCACGGTTAGTATTATTTTATATCACAAATATTAATTCAAAGTGACATTTGTATTTCTAATAACTATAAGTAAGCGTTGTAATTGAAGATAAAATTTACTTATCTTAGTAAACATGCGTTAGAACTCTCTATTCTCTAAGTAGCAATCACGTTGTTTATTGTGTGAAAGAGGAAGCCCCCATCTTCTAAAAGCTCTACAATGCATTTACACTGTTATCATCCTTATCACTATTATTAAACAGGCGTGGGTAATGGAAGTTATTTCACACAAAATAGATAAAAGATTGATATAGATTCACGTTCACAAGTAGCAGAGACAGATAAAGTATTAGTGTCCAACTCGATCTAATCGAGTCCATTTGGTCCAGTTGTTTCAATTTGTTAGTGGTAAATTACAATCGTGCTACAAATCCTTAGAATTTGGAAAGGAAAAGGAAATTCATAGCGTGATTTGAATATTTGCTTACTCTGTTAACTTTTAACAAAAGATATTTTATTGATAAGGTCAGTGGTTGACCTTCAGACAATTGCATTTCCAATTCAATAACTCTTTCATACCAACTACCAGCATGTTTTAAACAACTTACGTGCATATATAATTACTTACTTTCAATAAGTGATAGTGATCGATTGAATGATTTTGTGCAAAATAAGATTTCATTTTTATTAGCGAATTAGGAATTAGTTCGTTCATAACTCTGACGGAAAAGTTTTCGGGCGAAGGAAAGTGAACAATCTCGAGGACCTTGAATCCAGCGCAACCTTGAAAACGAAACCCTTTATCGACCGGGCCATGTCGCGTCTAATAAATTTTAGGGGTGGGTCTCGCCGTGCTGCGGTGGCTCCCATTCTGGGGTCATAGGCCTGGTAAGAGAAATTGGAAAGAGGAGCAGTAAAGATGAGAAGATCAATTTTGGTGGGTTACGATTTAAATGACTACATTTTCTGGATAGTAATCGCACATTTCTGAAAATAAATGAACGAGAGCGTAGGTTTTTCACTTTTTTTGTTATCTATTTTTCTGCATAGTAAATACTATAAGTGTAAGTAAAAAATTGTCATATCAGTAGATCTTCGCCAATTAATGGCTTATGACATTAACTGATAATTGTAAAACACAATAGTTTCAGAAAAACAAAAGAAAAACTTATGTGATAACATTCTGTCATACAGAGTGTTTATAAAAGAGTGCCATTGACTTAGATTAATATAAGCCAGTAATTATCAACCTGTGGGGGCACTAAATAAGAAAAGGCGCGAAGCCATGAAGAAAAAGACAAAAAATTCGAAAAAACTTCGTATTGAAACCAAAATAAGAAAATCTGCAGTCTGTTAATACAAAAATAAAATGTCACCCTTAAAAATAGGTAAATAATTACATATAATTAACATGTTAAACGCAACTACATTAATATACTTGCAGCAAGTGCATATGTCTAGAAAGTTCGATAAAGATTGGGATTTTTCGTGAAAACGCGAGAAATACGGCGAGGGCGACGGTGTTGCCAAATGTCGCATAATTTCGATATTCGTGCGGAATTGTCTTGTTGCCACGGATGAGCATCAAAAGAAAAATAGATATAAGAAACAAATTAGAACTCCAAAAAATCATTAGAAGGGTGGGGGCGGGCTTAAACCTGATATGAGAAGTTGAGTTCCAAATATTAAAAGGTTGAGAACCGCTGCTATAAGCCATAAACTGAAATTTTGCCAAAAATTTAAATTACATTTACTACCAAAGCTACTTAGGTCATCGTAATCATTTACAGGCAGTCTCACTGTCAGTGACATAACATGACTTACATCTGTTGTTGACGACCCTAGTAGAAGTGCAAAGACTGGGAGATCTCGACGAGCTCAGAAAATAACACAGGTTCAAAGAGAAATGGCTGCTGGAAAAGATGGACACCACTAAATGGTGTTGTTCAAACACGACCAACTTGGTAAAATTGAAGCTCCCAGATGGACGATAATACGCTGCCTTGACTTAAATGGAGTATATGTATTAAGAAGCCACCGGGGCTGAAGGGGTGATACACACTTAGCTATAGCAGAATGTATTTGTGTGTCAAGAATCTTCAAGCCGAATCGAATCCGTCAGACTCGACCATAAAATACTCGGATCGGATAACTCCGAATCGGGTCAGCCACAAATGTTCGGAGTTCGTAAAGTCATTTAATCGACTTCCAATTCCCACTTTTCTACCCATATTTATTTGACGGAGCAAATCATGATACAGCATTATCAAGAGCAATGGCCGTAGCCGCAGGTAGTCAAAATAGTAGCCAACTTAACCAGTTTCTCAGTCAAACAGTGAAAGAATGCCCAGGCTGTTTGAAACTACCCTGAAAAATCGTACCACGTGAGGTGGTTCATTTTATAAGAAAAACGGCGTTTACCTACTTTTAAATTATTATCTATCTCATCATTTGACTCCAGTTCCAACATTAATGCACCTATATCCAGTGGCGTAGTGCATAAAAAAGACGGAACAGTGCTGTTTTTTGAGATTTCTTTACTTGCTGTCAGTTACCTTTGGCTTATTTAAATAATAATTATTATAATAATAGAGAATAGTTATTTATATACGAAGAACGTAAAGCGTTTGTTTTCCGCCCGAGTTGTACAACCTACGTAGAGATTGGGAAACGCACTTTACGCCAGAGATACACACAGCACTTTGTCTACGAACGTTAAATTTTATTTAAAGTAATAGATTCTCACAAGAGAAATTACAGAAATATTCTAAGTAATGTATAGGAGTAATACTAAGATTTTTTAAGAGACATTTACATAAATACTGAAAATTATAAACCGTAACCGCACATTTTGCCGTATTATTTCCACTGGCTGAACAGGTGCACGAAACTCGCATTGTTGACTGCCATCTATTACTTTTATATAAATCGTCAATAGATGTTGCAAGTACTCGGAACAAAATAGAGTTCCTATATAATATACAGCGTATCGCAAATTAGGCTGCACCACCCATATTATTTTTATATATACCATATACCCTTATATTTGCATTTGCATTTGAAGGGGACAAATGTTTTTTTGGTCAAGTAGAACATAATGTGTTCGATCTTTGAAGAAAATTTGGTTCAAATTTAATAAAAAATAAAAAAGATATAAGGGTGGTACCCGCCTAATTTACGACATGCTATATATAATATATAATTTAATAGCCTTGATAGTGTAGCGGTTAGCGTGCTGCTCTCTCACCCTAGCGGACCGGATCGACTCCCGGTGCCGAAAAATCTGGTTAAGGTATTCTGCAGCTTTCCGTAGCTGTAATGTTTTCAGTAACAAATGTGGGACTTGTGCTATACCATCTGGGTGTCGACTGCAGCCGAACGATGAGCCTGTATAATATTAATACTCGCTCCTCTTTGGATAATACAAAAAGTTATATAAGATAAGAGACATGTGGATTCAATGTCAAGAACGACTTGATTTTTCATAAAGTATTTTCGCCTATCAACTTTCAATTGTTTTAATAATAATAATAATTGCTACAACCCATAACCTGGAAACCAGACTCCAGAAGCTATAAGCTTGTGCGGGAGGGAAGGGGCGATTATTATTATTACGTAGGCCCTAAGTGCGGCTGCAGCCGACTTACAGATGGAACAGCGCAAATCCCACATTTGTGTCATAGCTAAGGAAAACTGCAGAAAACCTTAACCAGATCTGTCGGTAACAGGAGTCGAACCTGGTCGGCTTGGGTGAAAGTCCCAACACGCTAGACATTACACTGTCAAAGCTGTTTGATTTCGTCCTTTGATTCGACATTATTATAATACTATTAATATTTATGCACAGATACATTATAATTAGACTATTATTGCTAGACTCATCTAAACATAACCGTCTCTTTATGACCCAAGGGCCTCTTTATGGTCCGACGGGCAATAAAGAAACGTCAATTAAATGTCAGAGCTGTTTTTTGTAGAACTTGATTGGTTCTTAATATAATTTGTAAACTTATCACCAATGAAATTAAACTGAAATTAAATATTTGGCAATAGTAACTATAGTAACGTACTTCGTATAAGCACATGAGTATATACGCACAGCTGCTTGATGTACCTACGTACTCATTTAATTATATTTTTTGCACAATAATATATTTGAGATAAAAACTTAATCTGTGCATAAAATAGTGTATGTATAGCGGGCATAACTTGCTTTTATGCCCCTACAGGCTTTTTCCTAGCCCTCGGCTAATGCCTCTGGCTAGAAATAACGCTATTTTTGAGATTGACAGTTACGTTTAGTTTACAGTTTTCTACTATACCGACATAGTATAGGAAATAGGCGCCTGAGACCGCCAGCTAACGTGAAAATTAGTTAGCTAGAAAAATGACTCTTGAGGGTTTTATTAATCGTAATCGGCCATGATTTACGTTTCAAAAGTTCATGAGTTCGAAGACAGATGGCGCTGATTACCGAATAGAAAAATAATGAATGCTACAACCGAATAATAATTATTTAGCATAATATATAGTCTTGACTGCCATGATTTTAGTTGACCGTTGAACAAAACCTCAATATAGATGTATGTAGTATAATAATAAAGTAATTATATAATTTTAACGTGCCACTGGAAAATCTCGCACGTGAGTCACGCGTACCATACTTGTCTAACCGCTGATCTAGTCAACAATTCAACTTTTATCTGAAGAGTAAGAACATTTAAACAGCCTTGATAGTGTAATGTCTAGAGTGCTGGACTTTCACCCAAGCGGCCCGAGTCGATTCCCGGTGCCGGCAGATCTGGTTAAGGTTTTCTGCAGTTTTCCTTAGCTGTGACACAAATGTGGGATTTGCGCTGTTCCATCTGTAAGTCCGCTGCAGCCGCACTTAGGGCCTACGTAATAATGATAATCGCCCCCTCCCTCCCGCACAAGCTTATAGCTTCTGGGGTCTGGTTTCCAGGTTATGGGTTGTAGCAATTATTATTATTATTAAAACAATTGAAAGTTGATAGGTGAAAATACTTGAAAAATCAAGATATGAAAAATCAAGTCGTTCTTGACATTGAATCCACATGTCTCTTATCTTATATAACTTTTTTTATTATCCAAAGAGCAGCGAGTATTAATATTATACAGGCTCATCGTTCGGCTGCAGTCGACACACAGGTGGTATAGCACAAGTCCCACATTTGTTACTGAAAACATTACAGCTACGGAAAACTGCAGAATACCTTAACCAGATTTTTCGGCACCGGGAGTCGATCCCGGTCCGCTAGGGTGAGAGAGCAGCACGCTAACCGCTACACTACCAAGGCTATTAAATTATATATTATACAGGGTGTTTTGAAAAATGTGCCCGTCCCGTTAAAGGGCAATAGGGGAACACGTGTACAGTAACATCTTACTAACAATTTACTGAAATGTCCCTTTGAAATGACAACCCCCCTTACAAAAATAATAGGCACGCCACTGCAAAGTAGTAGATAAAATTATGCCTATTAAATAGTACATACTTTTAAAGGTCATCAAAAAATTAATCATAATAAACCCAAGCCGGATAAATGAATTCTTCGAAATTGCAAGCAAAACAAAACATTAGGACGTGCTTGTAAAACGTTTTAGCTAAATAATAAACCTAAATAAATTTTGACCATCTGTAAATAACTGTTAATGACTCAGATCTTTAAAGCTTGTAATTTGCAGTATGCAGTTTGTTGTCAACTTTCTTTGTGTTAAGATGGCCGTAAACTTGAGTTTCGATTACGTATTAATACACGTTTTAGAATTACGTAATAACTTGAGTGAGGTAGTGTTAAGTAGTTTAATTGATTATAGTTAGTTACTGTTTAAATTATCGCAGAACCAAACACGCCTGCTGAATGAACGGAACTTTTCAAATCAACCATTTTCAAAAAGTACACTCCATATACCGCGAGTGCAATTTTGCAATTGGAACGAAAACAGGAAAATCCCCAGTTTGCACAAAATGTTTTACTCGGGCGGGTGTTTTTAATTCACACAACAGCCACATAAGACCTTTTATTCTGCTCCAACGATTAACCGGGTGATTGGCGCGCCTACATTTTCTGGTCAATGAAGTGTTCGACGGACTCCCACTAGTGAGCACCACTACACTTTGCTCGACAGGTACGGGAGTTTTTGAACACATGTTATAAAGATTGCTTGCATCTAAACGGTAAGTTTTACTCATTTTGTTAAAATGACATTTGTAAAATAAAAAATAAGCAATGTTTCCATCACAAGTAGGTCAACGAACTATGTTACATTTTATTTACCGACCTTAATAAATGATCAAGTATCAAGGTAGTGAGTCACTCGGCAACCGCTGCTGAAATTCGCTGCGGAGTAGTGCAGATGTGAGATCATTGTTTGCTTTATCAGTAATTCAGGGTCAGAATCTTACAAACAATCCATAGTCGACTCGTGACTTGCAAAAAATACGGAAAAATCCGAATTTTCTTTAAATTTTTTATTTTTATTTTATGAGTTTTGGGGTCTCTATATGGTCACCTTTCACCCCCATAAAGCATTGCATATATGTCTGGAACACCCTGTATACAGCATGTCGTAAATTAGGCGGGTACCACCCTTATATCTTTTTTATTTTTTATTGAATTTGAACCAAATTTTCTTCAAAGATCGAACACATTCTGGGGCCTGGTTTACAGGCTATGGGTTGTAGCAATTATTTACTAATCGTTATAGCTTTCTTGACTTCACGATTTTCTACACTTGTTCTAGTTTTGTAACAGGAAGATGATTTCGTTGATAAAGCATTGGTCTTAATATATTTAATTTGTATAGAATTGTATTAATATATTTTTGCTAGGTAAAGTAATTGATACATTTTTTTGTTGTTTCAGGTGAGTTTCTCGAAGGATATGGCTGTTTGGTTATTGATTGATAAGGTAGTGTAGAAACAAATTTTGGATGAACTCCTGCAACTTTTTATTACTCACAGGCTGACTTAACTATTTTTTTATGGGGGGGCAGACTCCCGCTCAAAGCTATGTTGCTTGTTCCAGTAATTACTAGTTAATCAATTAATCAGAGATGAAATTTAAAATTAAATACAATCAATTGTACAGTTCCCGACAAATATTTGTTTTAACACTTCACGCAACGTGTGTCAGACTCACGAGCATCTTAAACATGGACAGATTTTTAATACTCTCCTAGCTAATGATTCTTAATTATTACGTGATATTAGAGAAATGTAGCGAGGATTAGTTTATAAATTATAAACATTTGATTTATTTTTATGGGACAGCTGTCAATTACGGCTTGCCAAAGGCACAGGCATCTATATTTGATTTTTAGACGAGTTTTAAAATCTAGCTACATATGTAAAACGTTTCGTCCTCCGACCACCACCGTCCTCCATGATGTTAACCTCGATAACCGTAATTACATAAGACATTCCGATCGTAAACGGAACGGCAGACAGCGGCGTTATACTCTTTGACGGAGGTACTAGACATAGAGCGCCGAATACACGAACGAGCTATCTTAACCGGTAGTGGAGGTATGTTTTTGTAGTGTTTCTGTGTCCGACAGGCTCTGACTATGATCGTTTGTGATAGAGCTAGCCTTAATTGTCGCGATAGCGACCCCCTTGATCGTCTTGATAAATTCGAGCTTGCCCGGAGAAGCGTTAAAGCAGTACTGAATACAATATACAGGGTGTTAAACAAACACATGATTTTTAGCTGACGAGTGAATTTTTCGCTATTTTTGCCCAATTCAGACACCCTTTACTATGTCGTAATGTGTGTCTAATAATCTCGTTTTAGAAACGAATCAAACTGCTTCATTTTCTGATATTGACTCTAACTAAAATGACGCATACAACATAAATCACCGTGTTATTCTAAAATTTTCAGAATCCTTTTTTTTTATTACAAATTACTCATCATCAATATAAAACCCAGAATAGCGCGGCATTTACGTTTTATGGCGTAATCAAAACTCAACCATCCCTTCTCCTTTCCTTCTCTCGCTTCGCTTTTCTCCAGTGAATATCAATGAAATTCCTGGAGGTAGGGGGTTGCATGTTAAAGGTTAGAGTACACTCGCTCTTGCGCAATTTCGCCACTTCCCAGTATCTCCAACACAGTTTTAGGTGCAACTTCATCAAGTCATGCTGTTGTAAGTTCTCTTGTCTTTTCAAACATTCTCTTGTGATTATATTTTATTTGTGTCATTTTATAAATTGCTGTTCAATGAATTAAAGAAAATCGATGCTGATTGTGTTGAAAATGTCCCTTTTTGTGATAACAATATGTGGTTTGTATTTCCAATATGGTTGATGTTCGAGAGGGTGACGCCCCTATTAATTTTAATAAATGTTTTATAATGGTTTTATAAACGTTTAATAAGATGAATGATTAGTGCATGTTGATTTTTTTGAGGTTATGCTTAGATTCAGACTATTACTTGTCAAGGCAATAAAATTGATTTTCATGCATGTTTTTTGACGTATGCTAAAAATTAAAGCTTTTTTACGACATTAATAATTACTATTAGCTATGTGTATAGTATTACGTTTTAGGATTGCACAATTTTATGTCATTTCATGTGGGAAGTATTATCTATGTAAAAGTCAAAGCATAACATGACCAAAGCATTAAACAATCAAAACTTTGTTGGCCATATTTTAATAACATTCAATTTTTTTCTTTATATTATTTCAATTTTGGCTGTGGAAAGTATTGTGATGATAGTGACAATTTTAAAAGTTTAGAGGAAAGAAAACAAGTGAAAATAATCGGTAGGTATTTATAATTGACTTTCAATATTTTCTTTATTATTTTTACTTGTTTTCGTATTCATTGCTGTATAAATTCTACTCCAATAACGGCGTGTTCGCCCACATATGTTTTTTAAACAAATAGGCATTCACGTATCTATCATCTCGTAAATAACGGAACCGGGATCAAAACTTGATTCTATTTTCCTGTAGAGCAGATCACCCGCCGTTTTTAATTAAATTTATACGGCTTTTGTGAATTTGTTAAATGTCGTTTATGGTAGATTTTCAAACGCTAGAGATTGGAATGAGAGAAAGAGAGATGGAGTAAATATATTGATTTTCTATGGACGTCAAAGAACTGGCCACGGGCGGTCTATGATGCTTCACAAGAATATTATATTATGAGTAAAAAAGTATTGAATTTTTAAAAAAGGCACTTCTGTGGAAAAAAGTTGTTGTTGATAATAATCGTCTATCTTTTCTTAATCAAATTATGATACAAGAAAAGGCCTAGACAAATATGGGTATATAATAATTTTTTTTGTCTCAAAATTTTTTATATAGATTTTTTCTATACATCCCATATACTATTTATTAATACTACAATGTGTAGTTGGCCAAAACAATAGAGCGTGAACTTTACGGGGTTGGCGAAAGCGGGGGATTGGAGTGAATGCACATACAGTTCACACCAATGGCTGCAGTATTCCAGAACATCGCAGATTTGCCTATTAGCATAAAATTTCTTTTGCCTACACAGTAAAAAACTTAGTGAAAAGTCCGAACACTAGACTACTCTAAACAGTGTGTGTTTAGGTCCAATACGTTTAGAGTAGAATATCTGATCAGTATCTTCGTGTAGACCATAGAGTATTTTCAAAGCGATGTTAGTGTAAATTTATTACACTCTAAAACAATTATATCTTTAATCATTTATGGTAACTTTTTCGTACTAAAACAGTCAAATTTCTAATTATTTCGGAGTAAGATTTTACTTTTGAATCTTTTACTCTAACATGGGAGCCAAAATATAGCCTATTTAGAGTGGATTGTTATAAAACTTTTGTATAAATTGGTTTCTATTTAGATTAGAATTTACAGTGAGAATAGTGTAGTTTTCCAAGGTCAAGGTCAATAATAAAATAAATTATTTATTGCAATACATACAAACACATAAAATGAATATATGTATACAGTAAAACATAAGAACGTATTGAAAAATATATACACTATTTTGGTTAAAGGACACCCCGGAACCTTTACTTCGAATTGTTTTCTTGGTCCATGGTAAGGTTAATTGTTGCTAGAGTCAACTACTGCCAGTGCCTCATGCCAACTTTCACGAAATTTCTATAAGGTTCGTTTCGTTTAGGTTCCGATTCCCTTGCAGCACTCCGTGAACTCTGCCAAAGTTCAATAGTTACTAGAATTATGATGTAATTACTCCTTTGTGCTGCGAATTAGATATACAGTGAAGTCTCGCTAATTCGGACTAATTAAAACAGGGGTAATCCGAATCATCGCGGTTTTCGGATTACCGCGTTTGTAGAGTTACAATGTTTTATTTGTAAATAAATGCATTTAAAACATTCTGCAAAACATTTATTTGAAAAGAACTACAAAAATATTTATCAAAAACTGTTTTAGAAACACAAGAAATAATATTCTGTATTAATATATCGTTAACCAAAAAAGGCGGTGATTTTTACTTGTTTCCTGTTTTTTGAACTTAATACGTTAGATAGATATTTCTTTTAAACCTTCTGGTATCACAGTTGTTTCAAATTTTCTACTACCCATTGCAAAGCCACCGCTTTGAAACTACTTCTTAAAGGGCTTCACTGTGTATGAATCATTGAACAGCTTTTCTTCCGCGATTTTTAACACACGCAAATTGTCTTTTTAAAATTAAGTATCCAATCTTTACGCGCCCTTACGTCATCGTTTTGAAACCATCTTTAAAAAAGTCACAGTAGCGTGCAGAGTATACGAATCAGTGGAACCATAGCGTACGAGTGTGATAGCGCATACGTTGCATCGCGACTGCTTCCACTGTTTCGTATGCACCGTCATCCATGTATCCATCGTATCCATGTTTCGGATATTCCGATATGTTTGGTCTATTGTCTGTATTTCGTTCTCCACTAACCAAATTTTAATTATTTCTGCCTTATGGCAAGCGCCATCTTGTTCGAAAATATAGTTACCTTGAGCGGACATATATATGTATATATCCCCAAACCATTTTGTAGTCCTTTTTAAGCAATCTTTATGGTAATGGCTAATAGTATATTATTTTCCATGGCTTTCGATACTGTTAAAGTGATTTATACAGCAGAAGTCTATTGTTTTTTGAACAATTTGATTAAAAATTCTCGAATCTCTCTCAGAAAGCATATTTGGTCGTCCAGAGTTTTTGACTACACTAAATGTGCTGGGCTTTTTATATTTTAGTATTTCTAACGGTAGATCGCGAAATGCTTAAACAATTTTGGCAATACGATTTTCGTTCGTATTTCTTGCGATACAGAGGTCTTTCACGGGTAATCTTGTTAGTAATTAGTACTTCTAATGATCATGAACAACCGTAAAGAACAATAAACAAAAAGGCCGGCCAGTCTCAAAATCTGAAATTATGTACTATCAATAAACAAACTTAAATTAATCTATTTAAACACTGTTTATATTAAATATTATTTAGATTACTTCTCGAAAGTTCGCAAAACGTCTCACTCTCTCTCTCTCTCTCTCTCCCTCTCTCTGTCTCTCTCTCTCCCTCCCTCCCTCTCCCCCTCTCCCTCACTCCCTCTCTCCCCCCTCCCTCTCTCCCTCCCTCCCTCCCTTTCTCTCTCTCTCACCCCTCCCCCTCCCTCCCCCCGTCAGTCTAGACTGTTCCAAACACGGGATGTTTCACTAACTTCAGCAGTTTCAACTAACAACTAACCTGCGGCTTAAAGCACTACGTCTTAATAACACTACGGAACAAAAATAGCACTTGTTTCTGCATCGGAGACCAGACTAGGTGATTCTTATAGATTTTTGTGCGTAGAATTCGATGGCGTCAAAAAGAATTTGACGCATGACGTCATGATTTTGAGATATTCGCACTTAAAAGTGCAAAAAAGGCCTATTTTGACCATTTTCAGAAGGTTATAACGCAAAATATTTAATATATTATGATTAAATTTTTTCATATCCATTTGAAAGTACCAACATTCAGCTACAATTTAAGATATTTACTTTTCTTGGGCACAAATTTTTCGCAGAGATATTTGTATTTGAATGACAACATATCAAGCATTTTATGATTTGACGTTAATCTTTCTTTTAGTGAATAATCGTTCTGAAAATTTACATTCAAATATTTTTCAAGTTATGTGAAATTAATTTAGAGATAGACTTTTCAAAATCAAGATGGCGGACAAAATTATAAATTTAGGTGCAAATTTTTGAAAATTAGTAGGGGATTATTAAATATGAATTAAAAATTAATTATTTTTTATAAATAATGATATAAATATTTATACACTCTTTAATTTAAATAAATTATTAACATCGCATAACTTGAAAAATATTTGACTGTAAATTTTCAGAACGAGTGATTCACTAAAAAGAAAGATTAACGTCAATACAAATCAAAATGCTTGATATGCTGTCATTCAAATACAAATATCTCTTCGAAAAACTTGTGCACAAGAAAAGTAAATATCTTAAATTGTAGCTGAATGTTGGTACTTTCAAATGCATATGACAAAATTTAATCCTATATTAAATATTTTGCGTCATAACCTTCTGAAGATGGTCAAAATAGGCCTTTTTTGCACTTTTAAGTGCGAATATCTCAAAATCATGACGTGATACGCAATTTTTTTGACGCCATCGAATTCTTCGCACAAAAATCTATAAGAATCGCCTAGTCTAGTCTCCGATGCAAAATCGTGTTCCGTAGTGTAATTGTCGAGCCGCATATTGGGTTAGGTTAGCTGTTAGTTACGTTTTATTTTTTTAGTTGGTCAGTTTTTTGACGTTTTGAGACTGACCAGTCATTAATGACATTAGATAACAGGCATAACCCATAAAAGCACATAACATGACGTCACTTTTAATTAACTTTTAAATCTGATTGTCTGATGTGCAGTAATTGACGCAAACTACGATATCATGTTGCATGCACAGACAGAAAGACTTTTTTCTCAAATTATTTTTTTTGCATGTTTCTGCTTTATTTTAGTCTTAGAACGTTGGAAAATGCGTAAGAAACCTTGAGAAAGATTTGTCTATAAATAGGCTTACTATGTGCATACAGTCGGGAAAGCTTTTATTATTTTTTGCACGTCCTATATATATAATAAGGCTCTACTTTAGTCCCCCAAAAGAGGGAGTAAAGTAGCACTTTTACTCCCTGAGGGAGTAAAGCGTTTCCATGACAACAACAACAAGTAAACAACAAAAACCAGTTGAGAATGCGCAGAGCTAGCACTGCCATGACGAACAAATACAACTGTATACTTAGTAAACTAATTCATTTTTGAAAACTAATGTTGACCTAACACATTAGTTGCCATAAAAACTAAATCCCATCTATTCTAAGTCCTAAGACTTTTCGTAAAAAAAAATTTCTTGCTAAACATGTTTATTTTTTCGTAAATTTTTAAAAAATACAAAATTTTCATTTTTCAAAAATTTACCGAAATTTTCGGTGGTCATTTTGACCACTTTCCCGAAGAGATCCAAAAAAATGTTTCAACCAAAAGTTTCTTAGAATTTAATGTACTATAAGATTCCAAAAATTCAAAAGAAGAATTCAAAAAAGTCAACATGGAAAAATGCGACAGACCGACCGACAGACAGACTTCACGAATTCAGAGACGAACTTTTTGTTCGTCGAAAAGTAATCGCGGTACATGTTTACACGTTAGGATTTATTATCCTGAAACTATGTGATTTTGGCGTTTGTAGAGTTCAATTGTCCGAATGACATGTAACGAAATTTTCGGAAATTCCGTGATTTTCTGCGATTAAGTCCTTTAGGACGTGCAAAAAATAGCGTATATACCACTGGACTAAAGTGCATCTTTTAATTCCGAATGTGAGTTTATTTTAAAATAAACTCATATTCGGGATTAAAAGATGCACTTTAGTCCCTGGGTATATAATATACTATTATTTCAACTTTCTATGTAAATGACACTTTACAGGCATATGGTAACTAAGTAAATGAGTAGTTACAACTACAGCCCTGTAAAACTTTACGGGCTCCTAAAAGAGACTGTAAAATTTTACAATGCTCATCAACAAAAAGCTATGGAAACTAATATACAATCTGGCACAAACCTTAAACGGCTGACTCAATCGAGGCGAGTTTTGGAACACTTCATTTAGATAATATGCTGAATTCAAAACTGATGTCGACAGTGTTGCCAAGATGTTAGTTTTTTCTAAGAAATTGTACATTTTTTTTAAATTTTAAATAGGACACCCTGTTCTAAAATTCACTTGTTTTCTCATCGTGGCTACCAACCATGGTCTGCTCATCGTAAACGTTTTTCAGTTGGCTAACCCTCGTATTAATGACCTAATGCACGAATCACCAACATCAACTGAAAAATAACTAATCTACATTGGTAAAAGCTGTACAGGGCACGCTATAAACCCATCATTTGTTCATACGTGTTTTAATTTATTTTTGGTCAGATGAGGTTAGGTTAGGTCGCATGCGTAGAAAAACTTGCGTTTTCAGGTAGGGCGGGAGAATTAACATGGAAGTCTATGTCTCTTCTTCCAAAAAAGTTTTTGCCAATTATCTCGATTACTACTCCCCCCTTTCTAAATTTCACTATGGACAGTATTGTTCAGCTCGATGAGATGCATTGAATGGCATATAACGAACGGTCCTAAACTAAAGAACAGCCAAACTTTGAAGCCCAAATAATACACAAAATACTGTTATTTTCTCGTTAGTAAATTGGTTAATTAATAACACAACACAAGGTTAATGGAATTTGGGAGCAAGACTCGTTTACAATCAACTCCGACTGCTATATCACTTCGGTTTATTTTCTCCATTTAATGGTTGTAGTACTTTAAGTGCCTGTATTTTCATCTTTCAAGCTCATAGATATATGACTATGAGTGTCCCCAAGGCCACCAAACTTGTCACAAACGACTTGGTGATTAGTCAGATTCAGAATGTGGAAAGATATTTCTGAATTTCTTATCCTGGAATAATAAAATACACTTTTAATCAATTTCAAATACTGTGTTGCCTTCGTTTTACATGCATCTCTAAAAATCAGGTTGGTTTTCTGAACTGTATTGTAGAATTTTAGGTAAGAAAACTACTTCTTATCTGCATAATTTTATTTTCATATTCTTTTATTGGGGAGCAAGAAGCTCTTAGATATAACTTAGTTATTTATTGGGGGCAGGAGGAAGCAGGGATTAGAAGATAAAAGTTTCATGCAAACTGTTTCATATAAAGGTTTTTTTTATTTAGAAAGTGCTTTTTTAATGTAGATGGTAGATACGATATACGTCGTAGTTCAATTGAATGAATGTCAGCGTCCTTACTTCAGCAAGCCCATGGGGCTTGGGTCAATGATTTGTTTCATAAAGTACTTGTCAAAAGAAACGTTTTGTTGTGAAGCACACTTAATTTTTTGAAAACAAGTCAAAATTACTCTTAAACCAATATGGCCTACTTATCGCTATTCTAGATAGTGCCTATACTCGTAGCAAATTCTGGAATTTAGCGTAATTCCTTTTCTTAATATCTCTAAAAATTAACTCAAACTCGGAAGATTTGAAAGTTACCCTTCTCGTTCCGTCAAGGGGCAAGCTAATTTATTAAAGGGTAGAGGTTTCATTAAATAGAAGTTTAGAAGTATTCATTAAATTATAAACTGATATACAGGATGTCTGAAAATAACGTTAGTATATATCGGGTAGGCGGGGCGGGGGGAATTCTATATAAGAAGTATGAATTCATATGAATGTAGATATGAATCTTCAAAGAACCATGGCAGCAATAAGGGATATTTTCCAATTTAGGTTTATATGAACTTTTCTCCGTATGTTCTATGTAGAATCACCACCCGAAATATATTGACGCCATTTCCGGTCAAAATAAATGGAAATAATGGCTATGGATTAAAGATGGGATTTTAAGAAAAATCTGAGGATATTTTTTTGTATTATTGAAAGTGTAGTAGTTCTAGTTCAAAGCAATGGCTGTCTGCATGTACCAAAAACCTCTTAATGAGTATTAGTGATTCTAAATTTTGCCATTGAAAAAATACCATTATCAACTATACGTAATTAAATTGAAAGTATAAAAATGGGAGAAAAACATGGAGGTATCCTAAAATCGAAGCAATCATGATCTTTTAGCGAATTCTAAGGACACTAACAAGGAAAGTTTACCTGAACATGGGGTATTTCTGTAGGATATAAGTTACTACAAAATGGTTAGGCTCCAAAATATAGCAAAAAAACAATTGAAAACAACAATCTTGCAACTTCTTGTCATTCTTAATTTAACCAGAATTGTGCAAATCAGAGTAGAGTTAAATCTAAAATAACGTTAACCAACCATAAGTTGTTAACCTGCTAAATATACTTTAACCAAGATCGATTGAAAAATCTGAGCATCATTGCACAGTAAGGTTTATAGTGAGCACTGGGATGCAAAATCCGGCAACTCAGGCATTCGGAAACTCAGATTAAGAATAAAAAAAATGTTAAGATTTGAGCTTGGCCTTGGTCCGGAAAATCGTAGATAACGTAGACACCAAGTCTTAACATAAGTATAAGAGATGGCGACCCGTTTGCACTTTTTTTAAACATTTTTATCCGAAACGCATATTGTATTCCTTGCCTATAATTTTAATTGATAATGACCATTCATTTTAATAGCCTACATTTCAATTGAAAGAAGTATTATTACTACTGTTTATCAAGATTAAAAAAACAAAAAACACGTCTTAAATATTTTCAAAAAGCTATCTATCCAATGATACCACACTCGACTCTCCACCCCCACCCCCAGGGCGTGGGTGTGGGAGCAACGTTGAAACATTAAATAGGAACCTTCGATTTAAAAATAAGTTAGTTTTATCCGACGAATTTTTATCGATTTTCCATAGATCGTGCTGTCATCGTAAAAATACAAATAAAAAAATTTTTCGTACTTTCAAAAAAATGGTGAGAGGCGAGGGGACTAACCCGAAACAAGCACCCCGTTGGTGAGAGGTGACGCGACTCACCCGAAACAAGCTAAATAATGGGGGGGAAATGTTTTGGGCGTACAAGTTTTTGAAAATTCGAATCTGCAATAAAAAAATGGGGGTTCCTATTTAAGATTTCAAAGTTGCCCTCCCCACTCCCCCCTGAGGGTGTTGGTGGGGGCTCGAGTGTGGTATCATTGGATAGTTTTTTGAAAAATATTTAAGACGTGTTTTTGTTTTTTTAATCTTACGTGCATGTCTTGAGATATTTGACCGTTCCGGGACTTTCTCCTCACCCTATATATATTTACATATAGGGTGTCTAAAAACACGCGTATCGTTGATTACCAAATATAAATGTAACATTTTGCCTAAGCTAAATTACTCACTAATAATATTTCCAATTAAACACGAGCATAGCTTACAGAAGCATCTATATAGTAGTGTAGCCAACTATAATAAAAAAATAATAAAATCCCACACAGACACGCTTCGTGTATTACCAAGTAGGAAGGCATTAAAACAATAAATAATTCCAACTATACAAAACGGATCTACATTTCGAAACAATATAAATCAGATTTAGAGCAGACACATTTTTCTCTTATAAAAACTGCCCACCAAACTCATAAAATACATAGTAGTACAACAGTATACCTTCGGGGCAAGGTTTGCTACAACATAACGGTCTACTTTTTTTCTTTCAGACATGCATAAAGTACAGTCACGTTTTTGCAATAAATTAATTTGGTTGTCTGCTATTTTAATAGCGAAAGATACCTCTTAAAAAATCTATTAGATAAAAAAATTGTAAACGACCTTTCCATTCCTTGTAGTATACTCTATAGATATTTACGTATTGGAAAATTGGTGGTTTAAAAAGCGGCGAAATTTCCTTACTATTAATAGTGGTTATCGTCTAAGTGTTGGTTAGAATAATCGTGATAAAAATTATACTTTTACGAAATTCACACACTTGCAATTATGTTTTTGGCTAATTTCTAATTAAGTAAATTGGTTAATAAAAAAGTAATGCTAGATTTATAATTAAGTTGTACGGATACGTGTATAAATTATTAAAATACCCTTTTATAGTTATACTGTTGATTAATATTTAGACAAGTTAATGAATTTATATTGACTATTAAGTGATTTAACTCTTAGCCTGAAATTACATACTATGACCTAGGGAGACGGGAAGGAGTTTTCGGACGTGCCCTGGACAACTTACTTTTATGTTATCATCTCTCCTTCTGTATCATAAGAGATTTAGCCCAGGTAAATAACGTTTTGAAAAGCAAAAAATTGGTATACATATAGGCTTAAAATGTGGGCATTTGTGGGCGCCATCTTAAAAAAATGGCTAAAGAATCTTGGCTGCGCCATCTTAAAAAATGGCTGGAAAAATTGCTTTTTCGCTAATATTTCAGAAAGTATTAATTTTACGGTAATCAACGTTCAGCATGAGAACGTATCTGACAAAATTACCTATCCGCATTTTTATTTTTTATGGAACCTCGTACGCCCAATAGTTGCTGAGATAGAATTTTTTTCAGCAACTGTCATATTGGTTGCACGACATTCAATAACCAACTTTTTTTTGTAGAAAATTTAATTCTCTTTAACTTTTATAAAAATGCATTTTGTCTGTGTGAGTAGCCAAATTTGAAATATTTACGAAAAACACGCAAACAAACGACACTTTTTCGTAACGTCGAAAAATGACAATTGCTGAAACAAATTATATCTGGGAAACTATTGGACGTACGAGGTTCTATAAAAAATAAAATTGTTGGGGGATTCTGTCAGCTACATTCTCATTCTGAACGTTTATGTCCGTAAAATTAATACTTTCTGAAATATTACCGAAAAGGCAATTTTGTCCGCCATTGTTTCAAGATGGCGCAGCCGGCTCATCACCCACGCATGGGTAGTTTTGATATGTTTTTCAGCACCACATTTTTTAAGCCTATATACCAATTTTCAGCTGTTCCCAATTTTTTCTTTTATATTGCTGAAGATGACTTAATTTACGTTGGCTATTATGGATTTTCTTCGCATCTCCATGGTTTTATATCTATTGTGAAAAATGAACTGTTTCACAAATTTTAACCTCATTGGTCGCCTCGTTTTTTGTTCTTGGTACACTCAATTTCTGAATCTCCTCCGGTTGTTTTTAGAGTACAAAACTCAACATCATTTGAGCTATTGAAAATTAAAATGATTTATCCGTTTAAATACGAGTATTACAAAAATATCCATGATATATTGATATCAGCTCTCATAGTTAAACACCATCGAAGATCTGTCATCTGCCCAACAGGGATTGGTACAATATGTAAACTCGAATTTCAAGTTATTCCTTGGATATGTTGTGGGTCTTTACCACTGAACAGCCTTTACTGCAATTATTGCATTTTCCAACCTTTCAGTTATAAAGGGGTGTTGATCTTTTCCAAGGGGTGAGTGAGTGTAAATATTCTGCATTTGTCACTAATTCGCAAAGCCGTATGATATATCCAAGACACAACTTAAAACTTCGGCCATTGTTTTAGTTCGATCTGCTGAGGAGGAACAGAAATATTTTCATGGCTTGTCTTTGAAGTCTGTGAGGTTAAATTAGCAATTTTTCGTATCCGTACCCCCTAACCCCTGTTCCTCCGCCATCTTCCACGACAAACTTCTGACTATTTCATGCCGTCTTCTAAAATATTTTTGAAACCTTTTTTTTTGTAATCTTGTTTATTGTTTCCAGCCTTACTTTGTGGAACTCCATAATCATGAAATAATTATTATAGACAATGCAATATTTTTTAATTCCTAATCATAATAAATATTCCTAAAAACTCAGTTCTCAATCCCTAAAAAATATTTCTAACAATTCAATCCCTAATACCAAAAACTCGAGGGGTCAACCACTCGCCGCAATACATGTACATTTTGGTGGCAATCGCTCGCAATCCTTAGCAATCACAAGGAAATCATCAGAAATAACGCAGCCTTTATTGGCTATCAGCGAAATCTTTCGCAATCCCGCAATCATCATCGCAGTCGCCGAAATCGAATGTAGTAGAGGCGGTGTAATCGTGAAAATCACTTTTCAAACATTCACATGTCAATAAAAAAAACTCGCAATTTAGAAATCACCTCGCAGTCCTCGGAAATCATAGGTGTTTTGAAAGTAATCATTGGAAATCGTAGAGTTTGTGAAGGCAATCCTTGGAAATCATAGAGATTGCGAAGGCAATCCTCGAAATCGTAGAGATTGCGAGGAAATCTTGGATTTCGGCACGAACGGGGTCAACCACTTGCCGCAATAAATGTACATTTTGGCGATAATCGCACGCAATTCTTAGCAATCACAAGGAAATCATCAGAAATCACGCAGTCTTTATTGGCAATAAGCTAAATCTTTCGCAATCCCGCAATCATCATCGCAGTCGTCGAAATCGAATGTAGTAGAGGGTAGAGGTAGTGCCATCGTGAAAATCACTTTTCAAACATTCACATGTCAATAAAGAAAAAACTCGCAATTTAGAAATCACCTCGCAGTCCTCGGAAATCAGAGGTGCTGCGAAAGCAATCCTTGAAAATCGTAGAGATTGTAAAGTCAATCCTTGGAAATCATAGAGAATTGCGAAGGCAATCCTCGAAATCGTAGAGATTGCGAGGAAATCTTGGATTTCGGCAATACATGTAGATTTTGTGGAAAAGTGGTTGATCACTCGCAAAAAATATTTTGAAAAGAATTGGTCCTCAATCTTTAATCACGAAACATACATATTTAAAAAATTAAAATGAAAACATATCTTGTTTTATCTCTAATCCCAATATTTTTTAAAAATTCAAAGAAAACTAAATTCTTTAGCTCTAATCCCATATTTTTAAATTTCTATCCCTCATCCCAAAAATATTTCTAAAAATTAAATTTCTAATCCCAAAAAATATTTTTTTCAAAATCTGATATTTAATTTCAAAAAATATTTTTAAAATCCCCAAATGGATATTAAAAATACCCAATCAAAATCTTTTCTTAAGATTATTATCTGCAATTATTAATCCCAAAAGTATTCAATTCCTGATCCCAAAACATTTAAACAAAAATCTAATTCTTAGCTCAATTCCCAAAAAATATTTTTAAAATTTCAATCCTTAATCCCAAAAAATGTTTTGAAAAAGATCTAACCCTTTACTCTAATCCCAAAATATTTCTAAAATTTCAATATCCAATTCCAAAAAATATGTTTTAAAAATCTGATCTCTAATCTCAAAAAATATATATGATGACAATCCCTAAACATAAAAATATTTTTAAAAATCTAATAGACAATCCTTTTCAAAATGTTTTTTGGGATTAAGGATTGAAATTTTAAAAATATTTTTTGGAAATTGAACTAAAGAATTAGATTTTTGTTTAAATGTTTTGGGATCAGGAATTGAATGACACAATAGGCTTTCGGGGCGTAAAGCTAGCCACTTTACCACCCTTGAGTACCGAACGGCTCGAGTGATAGCAGCTTACCCTGCTATACCCCAATGGGCCTTCATGGCCTGTAAAAGGGGACTATTATTATTATTAATGCACAATCTTAATCCCAAAATCTTTTCTTATAAATTTTATCTGCAATCTAATTTTTTATCTCTAATCTCAATAAATTTTTAAAAATTCAATTCCGATGTCAAGAAATATTTTATAATCCCAAAAGATGTTTTTTAAATTTAATCTTTAACCCCAAAATCTTTTTTTTATAAATTTTATCTGCAATCGTTATTCTCAAAATAATATTTTTGAGAATTTCTAACTTTTAGTTCTTAATCATAATAAATATTGCTAAAAATTCGGCCCTCAATCCCCAAAATTTTTTTCTAAGAATTCAATTCCTAATCTTAATCAAAAATATTTTAAAAACAATCTAATTCGTAATCCCTAATATCAAAAGATATTTTAAAATAATCCAATTTTCAATTGCTAATTCTATTTTTAAATCCAACTGTATTAGTACCAACCTCGTACTGGGGGGTAGACCGAATGATTTAGAACATCCTTATCTCCATCCCTAAAAAAATATTTTTAGGAATTCTATCTCTAATCCCAAAAATAATTCGAAAATACGTCTTTTATCTCCATTTCCATTTTTTTAAATTCAATTCCAGTTTGTTAATTCTAATTAGAGTTTGGTCTATTTTTGATTGTCCAAATATTTCCTGCCTCCTGCTATCCATTGCTTCGCAGTTTTGGGGCTGTATATTGTATAATCCCATTTTATACTCATAAGAAACATAACACTTCATCATTCTTACATTAGTTCTTTCACTTGCTTTACGTATCCAGGTGACGTTAAATATAGTAAACTTCTACATTCTTCACACCAGATAAAAAGTTCAAAGCATTCATAGCTAGTGGCTCCACACGAATGTCTGGGCACAATAATACCTATTTGGCAAATTAATACCCAAATGATTTCTCTTAATTCTAATAGTATATAGAGGTGCTCCATCTTGTTGGAATAGAAGAGTTGCCATATATTTACAAAATGTTTGCGTTTGATATTGATACCATTACGATTTAACTGACACTCAAGTCTATTCAGAAATACATTTAAAGAAAAAGCATGTTCTATTCTATATAATTCTATAAGATTTAATGAACCAAGGGCAATTATTTTATTGTTTCTCATTCGTGCAAAAAACCATTCGTTTAAGAGTTTCCATTTATGGAGAAAATAACCTTGCAAATGCTGTTCGCATACGTGTATTTAATTCGTTTGGCGATTACATTCATGCTTGTTTACCAGTTTTTTTGATACATACCTTCGTGTATATACCAAAAATAAGCTTCGTGGTATGTTTAACTCTAATTTCTGAAGATGTATGTATACCAGTTATAATATGAAATTACATTGATTGATTGTCGAAGAGAAAGTATCCGATGAATGATAAAGAGAGTAATTTATCATTTACTACCTGTAGTAACCATAATAATAATAATAATAAAAACTAGTTATATGTACAGGGTGGCCAATCCATGCAAGATGATCTTATTTATACCTTATCTTGGAAACTGTAACAGTTAAATAAAATAAGTTAAATATCAAAGTTGGTTGCTATAAAACAAATTTTGGTTTTATAATAGCTTGGTATATACAGGGTTAGTCATATTTCTGTGGCTACTATCAACCTTTTTTTTTCTTAAATGGAACACTCTGTATATTTTTACTGTTTTCGATACTACACTTTATTTTAAGTATGTATTTCTGCACAGTTTCGGAGCAAATTTAGTATTTCTGTTTTTTTTTAAATTCTTAAGTTTTTTTTTAAATAAATTTACATAGTGCATAGTTGCATTTAAACGAAAAACTGAATTTGCTCAGAAACTGTGTAAAATTTCGATACAATACATTACGAAACGCACTTAAAATAAAGTGTAGAATCGAAAGCAGTAAAAATATACAGGGTGTTCCATTGAAGATAAAAAGGTTGATAGTAGCCACAGCAAATTACTCGCCCTGTACATACAAAGCTATTATAAAATTAAAACTTGTTTTACTCCAACCAACTAACTATGATATTTAATCTTTTTTATTTAACTCTTGGAGTTTCCAAGATAAGGTGCATGATCATCTTGCGTGGGCCACCCTGTACGTATATACTTATACTAAAGGTCGCTAGTAAATTATTTATAGCTGGACCACTTTTTTCCTTAGTTCCTATAGCAGTTTTTATAAATCTTCGTGCATACTAATGTTGGTAAACATTTCGTCTCGCACTTCGCGCTTCTATAAGCACGATCTGCTGTACTACCTGGAGATAGATCATTCGATTTGGTTTCTCATACTGCGACGAACGTTTCAAAAAGACGGAAAAAAAAGAACTAGTTCATTTATTGATCCCGGATGCAGTGTTGTTCTAATAGTTTTGAACCACTAGATTTGTGATGGTGAAATTTCTTTGCACCAAATATTGTGAAATGCTGAGCTGCTTTTATGTTTCCGTAATTGATTTAGTAGATTGATAATGAAGGAAGGTTACACTTTCTCTCAACAGTCTAATGGATGTCTAATTTTTATCCGCCAAATATTGCACTCTTAAGTGTTTTTTTTTTATTTCTTTAATCCGGTATTTGTAATTGTATAGTATAAAGATATTTCCTTTTAGTTAGCTCTAGGTGAAGAGTTGTTATTGCAATGATGTTTTTAGGCCGTCTAATTAGTTCTTTTGATCTGTTCAACACATACCATAGTGATAGTAAGTGGAGACTTCAAAAAAGCGATTGTTTAGCTCTTTGATCTTGACTTCAAAAAGCGGAAGTTAATGAGTGCCGAGTTGTTTTACACTTGCATTGCTCGATTAACCGGTTTTTGTGCAGTTCGAAAATACAATGAACTTTTACGAGCGGGTGGAATTTTTGGGTAGTTAACATTCTGTTTATTTTACAATAATATTCGCTTGGGTGTGGTAATTTCTTGGAGTTTCTCTGGCCATGCGACTAATTGACTTAACCTGTGAAATTTTAGAATGTACGAGGTTGATGTGGTATAAAATATTGCGAAATTTTGACAAGTTACATATGCATTAGTGTTGTTGAATATTGTTATAGGTATAGTTTTCAATAAGAAATGACATTTCATATTACGAACAAGCAGGTTGACCTAAATTATTGTAGGTAGAGTATTGTGCATAGACATTAATCATAAATTCATAACCTTACCAAAAGTTTAGTATGAAAAAAGAATTGATGTTTGCTTCAAATTCAAATGAGTCAGGTAAGTACATAATAGTAATGATTCTTGGTATTTGTATTGGAGGATAAAGATGGGTTTTTCTATTAATTTATTTTTCACTAAACCTATTAAAGGATTCTGTTTAACGATAAACAAACAACTTCCCAAGAATCCATTAATAAAAATAAGTGTTTATTATTGAAATGTTGCTTAATTAAGGTGTGAAGTGACATAAATACCGTTGTTTTAAATATAACTTTATTACAAAACCGCCGTTCATAATAGTCTATTAGATCTTTAAATTATTTTGTAATAGTAATTATTGGACTTTGTTATCACTGGTGCACCTTGGGAATTAATTATCTTTCAAATAAAAAAGAATCAGCTAGAACTGAATAGTAAGGAAACACGTTGGGTCTAATCTATTATAAAAGAGTTAATTTGAAGGTAGTTGAACCCATCCATTACGTGTTTACGATAAGGGTATATCCATAATCTCTCTTAATACATTTGCTACAAGAATAGATTTATTTCGACCTTTATTATAATTTCTATAAATTGTTAGTTTTTTTTTGGAAAGAACAGGATAAATCCACAAGTGATAATTCCTACAAAAGGAAAAAGTTGTAATTGAAATAGTATTTTGGAGGGCATTTTTATTAAAATCGCAACCAGCCTTGAAATTAATATTACAAGAATTAAATATTACTAAGGACCATATTCTAAGATCTTAGAATATTACTTTTATATAATTTCGCTAAGAGCGTCAGTGAAGAGACGTTATAAACAGCAGGTACATTAGAGTAGCTATTACAAAAAAAAGGTTAATACTATAAAAATTAATTATTAAACTGTAAATAAGATACTTGAGGTCATTGGCGGGTGAAACAACCTGAAATACGTAAAATTAATAATATCAAGTAGTCTTTAAAAAGCTTGTTTAATTCTTACCTGTTTATGTGGTTCAATGGGGTAACCTACTTCAATGTTGACGTTTAAAAAGAAATTATTTGACACTCCACTAATAAGGTTCTCGTTATGTTAAATTTCTATTAAACATAATAACCATTTTAGGAATATCAAATTCTCAATCGTGCATTTTCTTAAATCTATATATATATATATATATATATATATATATATATATATATATATATATATATATATATATATATATATATCATGGTTTCCTGAGGGGTTAAAGGAGAGGAGGTGAGGGAGAAACAAAAGAGAAGAAGATAAATAGGATACAAAGAATCTGTCAATAAAATTTGTACATTAAAAATTAATAAAAAGGAATAAAAGTTAAGTTATTAAAACATTATTGAAATATATAAAAGGGTGCAGTCCAAGCATCCACATTATAATTGGCGCCCAACGTGGGGAGGCAGATAATTTTCAGCAAAGAAAATATATACAATTGTTAAAGGTGACAGGTAAAGATATGAAATGTCATTGAGAATGGAAAGAATAACGAGAAGTCATAGATACGAAGAAAATCGAGACCAAGAAGCAGACAACGATCAACAAGAACAAATTGAAAATGGAGACAATTTTGAACAAATAAATAATGAAGGAGAAACTGATAGAGATGTTTCAAAAGCTGAACTAATGAAATATGTCAAAGGGATACTTAAGAAAATCGAAGAAATAAATCTGAACGTTACAAAGATAGAGGACAAATTTAAGGAAAATAATTTGGAAATTAAGATCAAAGATATGCAATATTATACAAGCAATAACGAGGTTATTAATTCAAATTCAAATAACATGAATAAAATGAAACAGAAGTCAGAGACCTCATACAATACATCGATTTCACCTATTATTCCAATATTCGTACCAATTGGAAGTGAAAGAAACGTAATAACATTTTATGGAGATAAAATAAACCCAAAAGTTTTCCTAAATCAGTTATCTACTGATTTAAACAATTTAAAGTTACAATCAAACTATGATCAAAGAGATGAGATGTCATATGTAAAGCAAACTCTAAAAGGGGATGCAGAAAAATGGTTCATAATAAATGAAAGTAAACTTACTTCATACGAAGTATTCGAAAAAATGTTCTTGGAACAATATTGGAGCCAAGCTGAACAAACTAAAATAATGATAAATCTTTATAATGGTAAATTTGATGCTAAATTTGGAATATCTAGAGAAAAATATGCTTTAGATAAGTTTTATTTAATACAGCAGGTGGACTTTAAGATGGAGGAAGCAATGATAATTAAGCTGTTAGCAGAACATTTTGATAAAGAAATTTGTACTAAAGTTTATCTTGATAATATACAGCAGTTTAGTGTATTCTCAGGAATTCTTAGAAATTATGACATAGTAGACAACCTCAAATTTGACAAATTTAAATATGTACAGAGAAATGTCAATTATATGCAACATGAAAATAAATACAAACAATCATTGTCAAATGTAGCAGATAACCCTAACTTCTATAATAATGAAGGACAAAGAACGTGTAAGCGGGATTATCGTGATGATTATACCAATGGACATCAGCAACAGAGATACTACCGTCAAAGAGAAAATCAGTATGAAGGTATAAGCAATAGAAATGAAATGGAGGAATATCAATTTGAAGGAGAAGAAAGTTACTACCCAGCATCCATGCCTGCAACCCTGGAAGAGAATGCAATTGAAAGAGAAGAAAATAGAATAATGCTTAGAAAAAAGGTTAATTTTATTTCTACCCATAAATTGCCAATACAAGCAGTTACAAATGTTATAATAAATCCTAACCCACCCATTACTGAAGTAATACAGAACCAAGTAGTGAAAAATTATTTATTGATGAAAGAACAGAATAAAACGCAAGTAACTAAAGACTCAGCAGAAGTGCCTGGTGTAATAAATGGAAATCCTGGTGATCCAGTGAAAACTAACCTTGTTGTTAATGTTATTGATATCAAAATAGAGCAAGAAATGGATTTAGTAAAAAGTCATTTCATGTACACAAAATGTACAAAGATTGAAGTTTTGAAAGAAAAGAGTATTGAATTTACAGAAAGAAGTCAACAGTTGGAATTAGAAAATAACTTTGTATGTGCACAACTTCCAAGAAATAATCCGAACTCAAATGGTACTTTTGTGCCAAAAGATAGAAAAGAATTTGAAGATTTCATGAACATTGCTAGGGAAGCATGGAAAAATATTTCAGAAAGAAGTATAGAAAAGCCAAATAGAAGAATTAGAAAACGTGTTAGACTCAAAGTGAGCGAAAAAGTAGCTGTAAAAAAGCTTGAGAGTTTTAAACTTTATTTATGTTAAAACTTGTTCTGTTGTTGTTTATTACTTGTGGATTTTACATTATTTAATTGGTGATAAAGGGATTTTAAAAAACTTTTAGATTCTCAAAGATCTTTTTAAAATGGGGGGTATATGTCATGGTTTCCTGAGGGGTTAAAGGAGAGGAGGTGAGGGAGAAACAAAAGAGAAGAAGATAAATAGGATACAAAGAATCTGTCAATAAAATTTGTACATTAAAAATTAATAAAAAGGAATAAAAGTTAAGTTATTAAAACATTATTGAAATATATAAAAGGGTGCAGTCCAAGCATCCACACATATATATATATATATATATATATATATATATATATATATATATATATATATATATATATATATATATATATATATATATATATATATATATATATATATATATATATATATATATATATATATATATATATATATATATATATATATATATATATATATATATATATATATATATATATATATATATATATATATATATATATATATATATATATATATATATATATATATATATATATATATATATATATATATATATATATATATATATATATATATATATATATATATATATATATATATATATATATATATATATATATATATATATATATATATATATATATATATATATATATATATATATATATATATATATATATATATATATATATATATATATATATATATATATATATAGTTAAATGATTTATAATAGTGTATGTAAGCCACCAAGAGTAATATTAAGTTATTTGAAATTTTATTGGAATATAGAAAAATTATCGTCTCGAGCCAGGAATCGAACCTGGGCTCCCTGCTATCTAGGCAGATGCTCTACCGCTGAGCTACTCGAGGCTGATTGCTGGTGAGACGACAATTCTTCCATATAAGTTGTATAATGTGTAAACACAGAGAGAGAACTAATTATAATTTGTTGTGCTAAAGTAGGCTGACGCTGATTTGCGACTTTTTAACCAACAATCACAACGAATTAGATTTTTATTTTGAATTTTCTCCTATAACGTGAAATGCTGGTAGTCGTACTCTGTAGCTCAGTTGGTAGAGATACCACCTAGACAGTGGAGGGTCCTGGGTTCGAGTCCCAGCAGAGTCGATGATAAATTTTTCTATATGAATTTGCATTCTAAATATTATTTAATGTAAAATCATTATTCAACTTAACAAAAATTAATTTCAACTAAAATTTATATATAATTAATTTCCTTTCGGAATGATTAAAAATAATCTAGATACTTTGAATATTGATGTTGTTGTCATGCGACTTGCTGATCTTCATTAATAATATTCAAAAAAAAATATCTAGTTACTTTGTATGTCTGCTTAAACATCTAATTCATATGGAAAATTTCTCGCTATGCTGGTAGTCGTACTCTGTAGCTCAGTTGGTAGAGATACCACCTAGACAGTGGAGGGTCCTGGGTTCGAGTCCCAGCAGAGTCGATGATAAATTTTTCTATATGAATTTGCATTCTAAATATTATTTAATGTAAAATCATTATTCAACTTAACAAAAATTAATTTCAACTAAAATTTATATATAATTAATTTCCTTTCGGAATGATTAAAAATAATCTAGATACTTTGAATATTGATGTTGTTGTCATGCGACTTGCTGATCTTCATTAATAATATTCAAAAAAATATCTAGTTACTTTGTATGTCTGCTTAAACATCTAATTCATATGGAAAATTTCTCGCTATGCTGGTAGTCGTACTCTGTAGCTCAGTTGGTAGAGATACCACCTAGACAGTGGAGGGTCCTGGGTTCGAGTCCCAGCAGAGTCGATGATAAATTTTTCTATATGAATTTGCATTCTAAATATTATTTAATATATATATATATATATATATATATATATATATATATATATATATATATATATATATATATATATATATATATATATATATATATATATGTATATATATATATATATATATATATATATATATATATATATATATATATATATATAAGGGAAAGATTGTCTGTCTGTCTGTATATATGTATGTATGTATGCGATTTTCTCCGCAACCACTGGACCGATTTGATACCGATGAAATTGGAAAGGTCTTGGCCCAGAATAGAAAATAAGACCAAATTGGACTCTGATCGGCCATCGTGGTCCGAAATAACAGCGAAAAACCCATATATGGAAGTTAAAAATGGGTACTGAGATTGATGTGACAAGAAAATATATATAGATATGTTGTCAATTGTCAAATTTGGTAATTTTTGAAATTTTTGAAATCATTTCCAAATTTGGTAATTTTTAAAATCATAGCCATATATGGTTATGATAAAGCGCAGCAAAGCGCGCCGGGTATTTGCTAGTAGAATATAAAGAGAGTCTTACGACACAGCTTAGCATACCATTACAATATACAGGCCGTTCGCAGTTATCGGCGCACTATTGCTATCTCCGTTATTATTGGAACTACGAAGTCGGTTATTTAACTGTTAAATGTTACTTTTGAAAATAACTCGAAAACGCGACGTTCAATTGTTTTTTGTTTTCGTCATGTTAATCAGCAGAAAAACAGCTCCAATAATAACGGATATATCAATAGTACGCCGTTATAGCAATAACTGTGAACAACCTGTATAGCTGCTACACGACTTTCGGAAATTCTGTAAATTTGAATTTTTAAATTTTGTGTTTTTTGGGTACTAGTATTTTAAACACATGCCCTAGATTCCAAAATTTAGGTCAAGCTCTATAAGCAAAAGTTTCAGGCTGTTTCTCTTTCTATGGAACCCATAAATTAATGTACTTGATATTTAAAAGTCCAACGGCTCGACTGGATAGATTTTTCTCGAGCCCTATTCAACATTGTTCAAGAAGTCAAAACTTATGAGGATGCAAGTTTCAGGTTTTTCTACGAAACCCATATATTAATGTACCAAACCTTTGATGACCTTTCATGTTCATGGATGAATTTTTTTGAGGTGCTATTCAACATTGTACAGGTCAAGATGCAAGCAAGAAGCGTGCAGAAGCAGACAAAGTCTCGGGCTGTTTTATTTTGTACGGAACCCATATATATGTGTTTGACCTTTTGTGACCTTTACAAGTCCAACAGCTCGATAGATTCTTTTCAGGCTTTATCCAACATTGCTCAAGAAGTCAAAGTTTTTAAGGATGCAAAGCTTCAGGCTTTTCTACGGAAAATATATATTAATGTACTTACCTTTGGTAAACTTTAAAAATCCAACAGCTCGATGGATTCTTTTTAGGCCCTATTCAACATTGTTCAAGAGGTCAAAAATTATAAGGATGCCAAGTTTCAGGCTTTTCTACGGAAAATATATATTAATGTACTTGACCTTTCGTAACCTTTAAAAATCCAACAGCTCGATAGATTCTTTTCAGGCCCTATTCAACATTGTTCAAGAAGTTAAAAATTATAAGGATGCAAAGTTTCAGGATTTTCTACGGAACCCATATATTAATGTATCAAACATTTGATGACTTTTAATAGTCAAACGGATTGATGAATTTTTGAGGTGCTATTCAACATTGTACAGGTCAAGATGCAAGCAAGAAACTTACAGAAGCAGACAAGTTTCAGGCTGTTTTCTTTTATACGGACTTTATATATTAATATACTTGCTCTTTGATGACCTCTAAAGGTCAAACGGTGTGTTAAATTATTTTCGGGCCTTATTTAGTTATGTTTAGAACGATTTATAAGCATGCAAAGTATCAGCCGTTTTCTACCGTACATACATATAATGTGCTTGACATATAATTTATAATATAAGTCTTGCAAGGTCAAACAGCTTAAGAGATCCTTTTAAGACCCTATTTAGCAAATTTGTGAGATAAAAATCTATAAGCATGCAAAGCTATCGGACTATTAATACGGAACCTATTATTGTATTCATGTATTTGACTGTTGATGTTTAAAGCTCAAACTGCTCGATAGATTTTTTGACATCCTATTTAGCATGTTCAGGAAGTAAAGATCTATAAGCATGAAAAGTATCAGGCCGTTTGACCGTGAAAAGTCAAACCGTTCAATAGACTCTTTTTGAGGCTCTATTTAACATTGTTTAGGAGACCACGATTTATCATAAGCATGTAAAGTATCAGACTTTTCTACGGAACCCATACATTAATATATTTGAACTTTGATGAACTACAGAGGTCAGACTAGATTTTTTGAGATCGTCGAGATCTATAAGTATGCAAAGTATTAGTTTTTAAAGAACCCATATATTACTAAGTTTGATCTTTGGTAACCTTTGAAAGTCGAACGGTTCGACAGATTTATTTTTAGTTCGTATTCAACATTGTTCAGGAGATCATTCAAGATCTATAAGCACGAAAGTATTTAAGAAACAAAATTGTCTTATGTCGGGTCGGGATATCTCGTTCAAACACGATCTGTGAATGTAAAATATCATCAAAAACATTTTTTCTTGATAAGATTTGTCCATGTTATATACATTTTGCCGGTTTAAAATAGCGAATTTGACAGATACCTAATGTAACATATCAACTTTGACATGGTATGTTTCAAGTATTTAGCAAAGTTTTTTTTGCAATCAGAATATTTAAAAAATTTTTCATATTGATCCACACTGTATAAGTCTATCATTAATTCCTTCTGACAGATTCAACTTTAAAAATGCGTCAGTGAATGGACGTTATAACAGGAGGTACATTAGAGCAGCTAAAATAAAAAAGGGTATAGCTTATCTGTGAATAGTAAAGTCGTATTCGAATTAGCTTTCAAATTAATCAGTTATCTTCATTTCCTGAAAATGATCAATTTTGGGCTTAAACTCTTCTTCCATTCACCGATTCAATTAGAATATGTTTTAAATTTAACGTAAATGTAAAAGACTGCTGTGTCGATGGTATGTAGAGATAGATAATTACAGATTCGGTTGCAAACAGCCAAACAATTTCTGCAATACGTATTCAAATTGAAACAGGTAGTTGGACATGCAGACACCTTATTTTTGTTTTTCTTTCCCTATTTAGATTTATTATTTCAGAGTCGTTCCGAAAAGACCTCGTATACACGACAATAAACAACTTAATTTTTATCGCTGTTAGACACTTCAAGCAAAATTAATTGTAGTAAACAGTAAAAGTGATAAGTTTGTTGAGAGCTAATTAATTAGTCGAGTGGCTTAAAACAAAGCTCAAACTAATCCTCTAAGTGTATACGGAGTGACGATACAGTTCCACACGTTTATGAATCTGTTATTTGATATTTTTAAAGGGATACTTCCTGAGGTAGAAATTTATTGTGTTTTTCACTATAACGTCATCATTAATTTCTTCAAATGGAAACTTCAATTTCTCCCAGATTTTGATAATCATTAATTCCTTCTGACAGATTCAACTTTAAAATTGCGTTGGTGAAGGGACGTTATAAACAGGAGGTACATTAGAGCAGCTAAAATAAAAAGTTAATTAAGATGTAAAAAATTAGTATCCCGCATAGCAATCTGGACTGGTATTTTCCATTTCTACACAAATACAATAAGGGGTGTAAAGTTAGGTGATCGCGCTGGCCATTTCATTTTTCAGAGAACATACCATTAAGAAACTGCGAGACTGCTGCGTGGAAATAGCGAGACGCTCCATAATGTTGAAACCAAATGCTTTTTTTGAGGTAGGTCTCAATCGTTGTTTGGATACAGAATTGAAAGAGCTGGAAACAATTCAAACCGCAGAAAATCTTGTAATAAGGGTGCTTTTGCGATTAAATAGCAATTGCAGACCTTTATCACCACTCTGTATACTCCTAAAACCTTATCTATACTACTCCATGTGTATACATACCTCTTTAGCATTTTATCTCTGGAATGAACTTTTTTATGTTAATGCTAATGTTAACCAAATAAAACAAAAGTTGTTAAATACTGATAAAAACAGTGTTTATGTAATTTTTGTTTAGTTGTGTTGTTTGTACAAACAAGGAACAAGGTACACTTTTATGAGCTAATTATTTTAACTTTTATCTACTACGACAATTTTTAGAACAGTTGAATTCGCTGGTATTTCTAGAAGTAGTTTAACTATAATTAGTTCTAGGACCTCCCCCATTTTAAACATACGCTCTGCTGTTCAAAATGTAAAGTTGGGTAAACCTCTCTTATATTTGTCCACAAGCGTTTTATTTCCTTTCCATTTTCGTAATTTCCTTATTACAACTACTGCCATGCTCCTTTGACATTTTAACGAAATTAATTGGAAAGTGTATCATTATTACTTCTTGGCAATTACTCTAGTGCGCTGCTGCTTCAGCAGCCTCAACAGCTACTGAAATTCTTTTGAAGATGCGTGTTGTTGCCAGAAATGTAGGACAATAATTTGTTATTTCTAAATTGAAATTAGGAATTAGCAAATCTATATTGAAATCTCCGATGCAAATTATTTCTTGTCAAGTTTTTTTTTTAAGTTTATTAAGAACTCCTTTTAAGCGTGCGCGGGTCTATTTTTTTCCTTATTTGTCGTAATAAGAGGTATTTACTAAATGTTTTTAGTTTTATTATCATAATCAAAAATGTTTGAAATCCTGTTCTGTATTTTTATCTCTAGTATGACCATCTTAATTGAGCAATAAATATAGCTATCAATTTGGTGAGCGCGATAATTTTTGTATGTTTTTACATTTTGCAATTTACACAAGTTCATTGTAGCGATATTAGTTTTTGGCCTGCTTTGTGTTTTGTTTATTTACTCAGTGGCCAACTTAAGTTCAAAGTTAAATATTTCCTGCTTAAATCGATCAGTTCTGGTTTGAACGAGGTACGTATTGTTGTTGTTACAGTGTTTTGTAAAAAAAATAATGAAAAATTATCTTCTATAATAATTCTCGGCAATATTTCACCACCACGCAGTTGGCCATGAAATAGATTTGATACTCGTATTTTTGGTGTTTTGATTAATTCGATACCTTAGATTAGATGTCGATAAGAATTTTTATTTTGTGACTGAAAGTTCATTTGTCATGGCTTGCCTGATTGACACTGTAGACGTGTGGATTTGTTCCATGGCCAACTGCGATGTGAATGTTTTTGTGCTTACGTACGTTAAATTACACTTTAATGCCTGTTTATGTGTTTACGAGACGTTGCGATAATAAAAATATGTGGTAAAAGATGAACCGGTGAAAGCACTCTTCGTTTTGTAATAAATTTGAAAGGTTTATTTGCACCACCACCACGTGCCTTGAAAGCGTCACTGAAAGCGCTTTATCAGTTTTGATAATTGGCAAACTACAATAAAGAGTACATACGTACATGAAGATATATTTTTTGAATTACTTGATGTCGATCAAAATATAATTGGTGGAAATTTTAGTGGAAATTATTTTTCCATTGTACTTTCTCAATGGCCAATTTTGAAATATGTTTAAATAAATAGTTTAGTTAAATAGTTAGAAATTACAAAACAGAATTGTTTACACCTGTACATACTAATGCAACTACGGCTACACTTCGGACGACATGCAACAAACCCTATTTTTCCTTTTCGATTCAAGTATATTGTTATGATATTGATTATCAATAATAAAAAAATGTATTGTTGGGAATAATAAACCCTCCAACACTTGATGAAAGATGAAGGGTTATAAATTGCAAAAGAAACTCATTATTGTTGAAACTCACAAACACAAATCATGGTAAAACAGTCTGAAAATATACACAACTAAATATCACTTACCTTTATCATCAAAAAAAAAATTCTCCGGCTATAATTTCCAAACTGGAAAACAAGTTCCATTAATGCATGAGACGAAATCAGGCGGGTCGATAATTAATTAGGAAGCTATTTAAATTATATCTGTAAAACATTGTTAATGGACCAGACACAAATAAATTCCTTTCAGGTTTCATTCCCATTTCCAATTCAGGTCAGGTTCAAAAGAAATAAAAATTTAAAATTCATTGAAGAGAAACTAAAACAACTATTAAAATTCTAAATTAAAATTAATTAAACAAACATGAAACAAAATCAATTAAATCTTGGTGTCAAATAGATTTAACAAAATAAGAATTAAGAGACATTCTAATTCTCTTGGTCCTTTTTAATTCTTATCTGATCAATCCATCAATCCTAAATTATTAAAAAAAATTAAAAACTGAAAATTATTTTAAATTAAAAAATTTTTGCGCCATGCAAAATTTTAAACACATTAAGTTGGTTAGCAGTTCTCTGTCATAGTTGGTAAAATTACCTGCTTATTTGTTGACATGATGAGCACATTTCCATACCATCCTTCAAATTGATTTTATTTGTGATTTTTGAAGATAATTATAATTATTAAAGGTGCAACATGTACCTTCCATGACGTAAGTACATAAAATAATACAATTATTTGCAACAAGATTCTATTACCTTCCTTTAATTCGTTCCATTCAATATAAAATTCCAAAAATCTTACCAAATAAAAATACATATACAAATACACCTAATTTAAACACTGTACTTTTGTTTTATTTCGCTTTGATTGTTCATTATAATTATTATTAATTAAATTATTAAGAACTTATAAAAAACATTAAAAACAAGATGACATTTGTCATAACCTCACTTTGTTGACAATTAAAGTGACGTAAAATTCACCAACATAACGTCCAAATTTTATCAAAATAATGTAAAACTGACATGACTTCTGCTCTGTATGCAAATTCAAGATAGAGTAACCAAATGTTCGTCCAAAATAATTGGAAAACAATTGCGAACCGCTAGTTATTTTCCTACTTAGGAACTAGATTAATTTGGTTTCTTACTAGAAACAAAACAACATCTCTCTCACCAAAAACCTTTCTAACCAAATTGTTGATAAAAAATAAAATTAAGTGTTTAAATAAATGTCAAAAAACGAAAGATGAGAATTTCTCCTTCATTTTGATACCTAACACGACTATAAAAATGCGAATTTAGAGTTAAGAATCATTGACCACCATCTTCAATTTTCTCACAAACATTACTTCACAAAAATTCAAATAAAAACATTTTAACATCTTGCTACGTTCTTATCATAAAATCCTAATCCTAAGATCCTATCAAACAAAAATTACATGAATTTTGACACCAAAATTCTAAATATAAACTAAATTTTAACATTCTAGCAGACCCTGCTGAAACGTTACAATTTTGGGATTTCAAAGGCCTAAACCTTCTCTATAAAAAGTTCCCCACTTTAACATTTTACTATCAAATGCACTCTAGAACTTGGTTAACAATATTGCAATAAAATATTTTACTTAGAAATTCAAATAACATTGAAAAATATCCTTCTACTATGGAAAATTATGAATCGACAAAGAAATAGAACATTTTCTTGAAATTCAATATTAAAAACTTAAGTAAAGTAATAAATACTTGTGTATGTATACCTTCTTACCTATGCCTTTAATAATTTTCAGGTGAAAAGATGCCATAAAATGGCTTCAAAGTATCTAAATGTCAAAATATGAACCAACGACATAGGATCGTCGATCATGAAATTGAGTCAGTGAAATTCAAGTGAAAAATCCGTTTAAAATTTATCCCCTTCCATCTTACAGTGTTGTAGTGTGTATCCTCAACATATTTAATGCAAACTTTTGTTTTAAAATAAAAAAATAGTGAAATCCTCCTTTCGCCTGAAAGATAGGCAAGACATCGTGCATACATGCAATGCGGGATGCCTATATCATAACAATATGTATAAGTGAGGAAGTATGAGGATGACAACGAATACTGTTCGAGCTAAGCCAATTTCTCTTCTGCATTAGTTCCACCCCCACCCCCCTCCCTCGCTGCTATAAACCCGTATCTTTCTATTTCTGTTCAAGTATGGGAATAACGTACTAAAAGGATAGAAACAAAAATATTGCTTGAGCTACTTGGTGCATTTTTTTGGTAGATTATATGATCTATCCTACCGGCTTCGATGATAGTGAGTTCTGAAAAGATAAATACATTTTTTGTTTTAGTAAAATTGGAAATGGTGGAGCCCTCTGTTGAAAATAATTTTGACAACGACTTGTTGGTCATCCCTGAACTGTAAACTGCAAGGTAGTTATTAGATACAAGAGTTAGTATATTCGGGTGTATAACACAGCTAACTGGGTGCATAAAGTTAATTATATCGGACGCAGGTTTGTGCAATAAAGCCCAACGATACGTTGATATAATATTATCCACGAATTATTGCCTTTCTTATTTTTAAAAACTTGTGCTGGTTTATTCTTTGTTATAAGCAATATCAAGAGGATGCTATTCTCACAAACGCTCGTCTTTCAATTTAGATTTTTGGGGCTTAAGTAATCAAAGACAGCGAAAGTGCTTTCTTGTGTAACAGAAAGGTCTATCCGTACTAATTCTTATTTTTATAAAATAATTATTTATTAGTACACTATTGTATATTCTATCAGTGCCATTTATTATTATTCATGCAATATTTCCAAAAATATTATCGAGCGTTCAAAGAGTAACTGAGAGAAAAAAAAAGAGTAACCTGATTTACTTATTTTCTGAACGCTCGTTTGCATTAAGGAGTTGCGCTGCAAATAGAAATAGATCAAATTATTATTATTATTGTTTACCAATCAAAAAAACTGAAAAGAGCACAAAGTTAAAAGAACGAGATATAACACTCGCCTCATTCACCAATTGCACTTTTAACGGTCGCGCGATAGCGCAACAACTGCTATTACTGGTATTTTCAAAAGCGAGATTTTGTCATAGTAAAAAACCATTAGATTTAGCATTAAACTTCGAGTTTACGATCAAGGAAATTAACGAGCAAGTTTATCGTAGTAGTTATCTGTTAACTCTCAAGACATCAGGCTAGATCATATTTCTCCAGCTCGGAATATTTTATAGAACATCCTTAAAAACAATTTTTTTGGAATAAAAGTAATGGAGTATATCGAGATGAACAGGAAAACTGTTTAGGTACAGAAAAACTGAGAAACAAACTATTTCAAAAGATTTCAGTCGTTTAGAATTAAAGTCCGACCAGTTAATCTAGTGACACACGCCGCTAATGTTCCGGAATTGCCAATAAAGCTTCAGGTAACCCTCTCGTATACTTATATCGTACACAGATACCAGAATTGCTAACAGGAGCCTGGCTACGATTCTTAGTTGCCTCATCCGAAACAAAAAAAAACAAATTTAAACTTAATTAAATATTAACAAATTAAATTAGCATTAAATCACTACAAAGTAACGCGAAAATTAAATACAACAAAGGCAACATGTAATCCTATTACCTGTCTGTAAGTGCTACGATGGTTGATAATGTGTGTCCGAAGTTTAAATGGACGAATCCTATTTGAATTCAAATCTTATAGGGTTTTCTTGTGGAAGGACGTGGGCCGTAGATAAAGCTTTTAATGTAACATTCTGCACATTTTATATATTTTACATTAAGTTATATTTATAATCCAAATTCATAAAGATGTATCACTCCGGGTGGGAATCGAACCCAGGACCTTCCGCTATCTAGTAGGCGTCTTTACTCTGAGCTTCCTAAGGCGACTACCAGCAAAGTGACAATTTTTCATATGAATTAGATATTTAGCCAAACATACAAAGTAACTAACTAGACTATTATTATATGGAAAAATTGTCACTTTGTTGGTAGTCTCCTTAGGTAGCTCAGAGGTAGAGATGTCGTCTAGATAGCGGAAGGTTAGATTTCTAGCAGGGGTGATACATTTTTCTCTATGAATTTGCATTCTAAATATAATTTAATGTAAAACACTAATAATTCTCAAAATAAAAAATTAACCTTTATCTAAAATTTATTTTATACAGTGTGTAAATAAAGTAAGGAATAAAATTCATATATTTTGTACCATCACTGTTTGAAGAAAACGCTCGGACACGTCAATTTTATTGTTTTCCTGCGGATTTTATGGACGTCAATTTTAATTTTTTAGTTTACTACTGTGGGGTCTATGACGTCATCGACTTTTTTTTAATGGAACTTCCTTTTTTTGCTAGAAATGAAGAGTATATTGTTTTCTGAGTTCAGCAATACCAAAATATGTGCTATTTAAAATTAGTATTTTTTGAAATATGGAGGACCGAATGTGATAACTTTCACGAAAATAATAATAAGACTTGAAAGATTAATTATTATTTTCGTGAAAGTTATCACATTCGGTCCTCCATATTTCAAAAAAATACTAATTCTAAATACTACATATGGGGTATTGCTGAACTCAGAAAAAATATACTTTTCATTTCTAGCAAAAAAATAAGGGGGTTCCATTTAAAAAAAAGTCGATGACGTCATAGGCCCCACAGTAGTAAACTAAAAAATTAAAATAGACGTCCATAAAATCCGCAGGAAAACAATAAAATTGACGTGCCCGAGTTTTTTTTTCAAGCAGTAATAATACAAAAAACGTGAATTTTATTCCTTACTTTATTTACACACTGTATAGTATACCAATCTTTATATAAATCTGGCTTTGCCAAAGTATTATTTCTTTTCTGTTTTTCTTTATATTTGTAGATGTTCTGAATATATTTAAGTCGTAGTGTGGTTTGTATAAGCTTTTTTCTATTAAAACTACTTAAATAGATCTTAATAGTGAGTAATTTATTTATTTGATAAGCGTCCTTGTTTTCCTTGCCAACTTGGATTATACAGTATGTTGTGCGTGAGGAAAAAAGGAACGCCATCTTTTATTTTAATTTTTAAGCGATTTAAGCTTTTTTTTACTGGCAATATTTTACAATTTTTACATGTATTCCATTTGTTCAAAAATAATTAGTTGTTGATGGAAAGCTTCTTTTACATTTTTTAAACAACTTAACAGTTACTGTTATAAATAATTTACAAAACAATAACAGAATTATGTTCTACATTCTTTTAACAAAAAATAAAAATATATAAGACGGGTGGGCGAATTGCGTCTCCGTGAGTATGAGTTTGTATATGTCGTCTTCCTATTCCTTGATCTATTTTTAAACGACCATACATTCATGCATTAAGCTAATGGCCCTTGCGTTTTGTTGACACGTAAGACGTTTACCCTACCCGTTGCGTTTACACATAAGAAAATTTACTAGTTTTACTAATTTATCTTTTCGTTTTGTTGCAGGAGCGCGTTGTTTGTAAAGGATTCAATCGTGGATCTCCTAAGATATGGCGCCGTCTCATTCTCGTCACTTGTTAGTGTGGACTACGTTACCAATTGCAGTTTTACTCAGTTATTTGTGGTTCAAAAGAAAAAGAGTAGAAGCGCGAAGTGACCCAGGGCGAATAGAACCAACTGATCAAGAAATCGAAGTTGATCAGCCGTCACTTGAAGTACAATACTCAGACAAAGCGTCTACTACTTTTACGTCATCGCCTACGCCTCCACAAAAGTCGTTCTCGCGATCATTATCGGGAGTCGATTCTGCTCCCATTGATATCATATTTCCACCAGAACTTAAGTCGTCGAAGTCCAGCCAGGTTATAATATCAGACGAAGACTTAGATTTGGAAATAGAAAAGATTAAATCGATGAAAAACTCTGTAGACTTCTATAGTAAAAGAAAAGACTCTGTGAAATCGAATTCGCACCCTCCAAAATCTCCTGCTAAACCAAATCCAAAAAACTCAGGTAGTACTCCTAAGAAAGAGAATAGCCAAAAAGTTACATTGCAGAAAGCTTCCCCTAGAAAAGCAGGAGGTGTAAAGAAAGAAGATATTAAGATTAAAAGACCTGAAACTAAGACACCCAGCAAATCTCCGCCAGTAAACAACAACAATAATAACAACCGGAATATTAATAACTATAATAGACCAATAAGTAGTAAACATAAGAAGACTGACATGGCTCAAAAAGATATTGTAAGTGTCGGTTCTATAGAGAAGAAGATCGGTTCCCTCAAGATTGACACAAAGGAAGTTACTTGTTCCCCACAACAAAAGTCAATACCTGAAATTACAACAGGTACTGCAGCAACTGTAACAGACAATGATATTCAAAGACAAAGTAGTGAACGTGAACGTGATTCGGCTAATCATAGTCCAGCTGATGTGATGCTGGCAAGTCCTTCCTTAAGCAGCATTTCTGATAGTCATAGTGAAGTAAGTTTCATTTTGTTTTTCAAGTATTTTTGCTTTTGTTAACTAATACAAATTTAATACATATATGGGCGGTTTCACAAAGCTTGATTAAATTCTGATTAACTTAATTGTGATTAAATTTGAAATCTAGAAATATGATTGGATAAAATTCAAGGTCTGTTAAATCTCAGCCAATGAAATTTCTGGATTTCAAATTTAATGACAATTAAGTTAATCAGAATTTATCAAGCTTTCTGAAACCGGCCAATAAAATGGTTAAACAACCCATAATATCAACCACGACCTCGATTCGACGTTTGACGTCTTATCGTCAAACGTCGGCGTCGAATCGAGGAGGTCGTGATATCAACTAACTCATAATCAAAACTTTTTTAAGCTGTCAAATGCAAGAATACATGTCGTTTTCAAACTTTACTTGAAATGTCTTTAATTTTTCATTTGTATAATTGAAATTTGTAATTCTCTTTTACTTGTTGTGTAATTTTTTATATTGAACTTGGATTTTTTGATGACATTTGAAGGTTAAGTTTATTGACAATAAGTAATGACATACATTCTAGCACTCATGGCTGCCGAAGTGCCGAGACTGAAAGAATTTCTGATCATATATCATAGTAATAGTTGTTATTTGTAGTACCTGGAAGATGACAAATTGTGATAAGTGATTTAGTGCTTTTGATGTTTAACTTTTTGTTAGTGATTCCCAATCACTTCAGTTCAACACTTATTGTTTGTTTATTTGCAGTGTTCACTTAAGAGAAACAAGCCTTTTAAAAATGTCTTAACAATAACAAAGTGTTGGTTCCACAAAATTTGTCCGCTTATACAAAGTGACCTCATTCTACGGAGTGTCCGTGATGAGAGTTTTACTGTAATTTATAAACCATTGTAGAATGTTTCATTTTAAAATGAGTTTTCTTCCTGATACTATATGTATTAGGATTGATTTACAAATAGCATTGTATGTAAAATATAAAGCACACTAATCAGACTACATTGCATCAAACTTGCTGAAATCCAATCCGCATCTACACACTCTACTCACAAATCTATACGAAATCTTAAAAAGATATAGATAATTAGATAGACTATTGGACATACTTGTTAAAGTCAAGATCAGCCATATCATCTGGGAGATATGGATCAATAGACAACAACTGTCAAAGCTAAAAGTGTTTTTTGTCTAAGAGTAAGTTTTACTTAAATCTGTCAACTAGAATTAAATTTTGTCTTCATGGTATGTCTATTTTCTTCAAATTTGACTCATACTTTCTTTTTTTTCACTTCCCACGTTTTTAGCCAAGAGATATTCGAGATATAGCTTTAAGCTGATATTTCATCCAGTACCTACTCTCCCAAACCCCAAAAAGTATAAAACTTCAGAAATCAATATTTCAATGATCTTTGGCTTTTTATTACTGAAATTTTTAAAAGATTTTTTGGTACTTCACCTTCATTAATATTTGGGTAGGATTTTAAGTCTCCTTTCACAGGCCATGAAGGCTTATCAGGGTATAGCAGGGGGTAGGCTGCTATTACTTGAGCGTTCGGCATCCAAGAGTGATAAAGCGGGAAGTCATAAAAAGGAATGAAACCCAGGACCTCAAGATTGGTAGTCAGGTGCCATACCCACTGAGCTATCATGGGCATTAAGATATAACATACTTAAAATATGAATTATAAAGTGCGAGTGTAAAGTCTGGAACTATCGCAATAAATCTTTTATTAAAGGTTTTTAAAGAAAATCCTCAAACACGTCAATTTGTATCTTAAATGAGACATATTTTAGCATATTTGTTATTTTTAGATTTTCTTTTGTTCGTGAGTTATGGCAGAAAATTTTTTATGATGAATTTGGAGAGCATCAAATTCTAAGACATGGAAATTCAATTGTTTACATGGCTACTTGATTTTCTTTTTTAGATAATTGCTTTTAAAGTTTTAAAACAAAGATTAAATACAATCAAGAGTTGATATTTAATTATTACAAACAAATTATTTTATATAATAAAATAAACTTTAAAGTGAAAAATTTGGAAAAAGTTGCATAGATGCTTCGGGGAGGGAGGAGGGGCTGCAGCCCTACGAGCCCAGGCTCAGCTACATGTCTGCCCTAAAGCTAAAAACAATTTGGACAATGAGAAAATATATAATCCCTATATTTGTACTGAATTTCAAGATAAACATATCATGGGGCAACCCCCTTGCATGTTTTGGAAAAAAATTACTCTTGAATTAGAAACAATTACAACCTTTGAACAACCTTTACAACCTTCTGTTATCTTAACCTATACTAGTAGTTATGAAATAAATAAACGATTAATAAAAGTTTCACAAGTTTATTATAAAATACCGGACAATATTGTTATATGTATACAGCTAAGCTGTCATTATCAAAGGTAATATAAATATAAACAAACACGTCGCTAAGGTAAATACAAAAAATAGATAAAAATAATAAGAATTAAATATCTAACACTTCCAGTAACAGAGAATTACTGAGCTCAATCTGTTCATTTCATTATATTATTTATATATATTGTATTGTTCATTTATATTACCTTTAATAATGACAGCTTAGCTGTCGAAAAATATTGCCAGGTATTTTATAATAAACTTTTATTAATCTTTTATTTATTTCATGATTATGGAGTTTCGCCATATAATGCTAGCAACCATAAACAATATTCTATGTTGTCTGGTGGCATATCCATTATCATGGTGTTTAACTATTGACATGTTTAAACCATTTTGTATTTAAAACTCATTTTTAACTCTCTTTTTCAATTGAATTGAGCTGTCATGAATATGAATTACAAAAGAACTGATGGATCAGTAGTCTTGAGAAAATGTTACTACTTGGACATAATTATGTTTTATACCTTAGTGTTTCAAAAATATAATTTTAAATTTAATAATCAGAAAGAGAGAAAGCGACAATTACAACAATGTTGTCAAAGAGATGCATCTTCTTTACAGTGCTTGCAGTACCATAATGTGTTTCACAGCTCAAGTCTTCCGTTTCTGGGCTCGAGTATTTACACTCTTTGCTTCACTCCAGACGAGCTTGAATTCATTTGTTTACATTAGTTTTTTCTTGTGAATTTTGTTTATGTTTGATAAAACAAAAATTTTATTTACAGTATCAATATTACAGTATCTTGCGTAAAAATAACTTGTTTTTGTTTCTATTATTATTGAGTAATAAAAATATCAATAAGCAATATTTTATTTAATAAATGTAAAGTAACAGGCCTTTTTTTTTTCAAAAAATAGCAAGTATTAGGTATAGAAAGAGGTCCCATTTTATAACTCATAGAAACTTCAAACAATATTGTTAGGTAGTTTTAGATAAATTAATTTGTCAATATCATTATACCAAAAATGATGCTGAAATTCTATAGGTACTACATTTTTTATATTATGAAATAATTTTAAAACTGTAACATCTAGTTTCAAATTTGTTTTAAATTTATGTTAAATGTGATATGTGAAGTAGCGGTTGTCTAGTTTTTTCTTATGAGCATTTAAAATGACGGTCAATTAATTTGAAAGAAAGGTAGTGCCTAGTTTAAAACATCCAACCAGATATATTAGACATTGCTTTTAAACGTGTTTTGAAATTTTTGTAATGTACTTTTTTTTTTAATTAATATTGTATTTTTAGTTTTCTGTAACAGAAGAAAATACAATGTAGGATTTCTATGACGCTTTTCTAAATTTAAATGATAAATTTCAAATTGATAGTGAGAGGTATATCAATAAGTTAGCAAGAGTGTAAATATCTATTTTTGGGTGGGGGATACGAAAAATAAATTATAATATTTTGCTATATGTCTAGGCATTTACTAAATGCCGTTGTTTAGAACAGGCAGCTAGTAAATGTGCTGTCGGCAAATAAGGTAATTACATCCACATTTCTTTGCAGAACATTCTTTTTTACAGGAGCACTTGTAGAAGCTTTGCCCATTGTAGAGTACTTAGAAGTTGCTTCTTGCAAAGAAACCTGCTTATTTGTAGGAACATCTTGAATGCTTATTTATTAACTGCCATTTCTAATGCTCTTTAGCCATTTTGCCAAGGGCAGAGATTTTTCAAGTGCTCCTGTAAAAAAGAATGTTCTACAAAGAAATGTGCATGTTACTACCTTAATTGCCGACAGCACATTAAGCCATTTACTAACTGCCTGTTCTAAACAACGGCATTTAGTAAATGCCTAGGCATATAGCAAAATCGTATAAATCTATTTTCGTTTTACTATCTGCCCCGTCACTTAGTAAATGACTAGGCAGATAGTTATTTGCCGGATTTGACTATCTGCCTGCAACATATACAGTCAAGACATGCATACTCTGTTTCTCCAATCGAATGGCGTCCAGCCACTATTTTACAAAAAAATGAGACATCAATTTCTGTTCAAAAACTGGTAATATGGATGCTACAAACTGTTGAAAATAATGAATTATTCGATTGAAGAAACGTTAAAATTTAAAGACCTCCATCTTTGTTTGGAAAATGACAGTACTAAAGTCCGTTTGCGGTAACCTGTCGCAAGGACGTAAACAACCATAAGCGATGCTATTGGTCGGCGCGGCGCGCACGTGGTCTGATTAACGCTTAAACTACTTTACCTACATGCGAAAACACGTATATGCAATAGGGTGGTCCCACAAAAAAGCAAAGTCGGAAATCTTATGCTCTCACCGCCTAGGATTGTTGTATATCGAAAAAAAGTACCCCTATTTTTTTATTTTGAAATTGGACAATGTTTAGGGGTGCCTCAAAACCCTTAAAGTTTCCCATGTATTTTATATGGGAAAAAACACTTTTTCATAGATTTGGTCTAGAATTTTTGAAAATCAATATTTTTTAACGGGACTACCCTGTTTCTCTTCAGAAATGTTCAGAGAATGACATCCAATAATTTATTTATCAAAATATTTTATATTAAAAAATAATAATAAATATTTTTTAACAATTTTTCTGTGTTTCTTTCCTTTATGGGGTTTTTTGCGGGTCTGTAAAAAATAGTTAATATAAAAAATTTAACAAATAAATTATTGGATGTCATTCTCTGAACATTTCTGAAGAGAAACAGAGTAGTTCGGTTGAAAAATATTGATTTTCTAGGATTCTATACCAAATCTACGAAAACGTGTTTTTCCCCATATAAAATACATGGGAAACTTTAAGGGCTTTGAGGCACCCCTAAACATCGTCCGATTTCAAAATAAAAAAAAGGGGTACTTTTTTTTCGATATACAATAATCCTAGGGGGTGAGAGCATAAGATTTCCGACTTTGTTTTTTGTTGGACCACCCTAATATGCAATCTCGTTAACGTTTGTACTGTGCAGTTGCATTAACCGTAATAAGAGCGTGTTAACCGCACACGGTACGCAAACGCGCATCATCGTAAATGAATGTTCAGCTAACTTCAAGTGTGTTTACGTCTTGCGACAGGTTACCGCAAACGGACTTTAGTATCAAAATTTGACAGTCCAGATTTTGACAATATATTAACTAGTGATATCACGATATCGACCGATATCACTTTTTTTGACGATACGATATACCGATATATCGTATCGGCAAGATGCACTTTTTCAATTTTTAATCTCTCTAGTTTTTAACTTGAAAAAATGCGTTCCTGGTTTTTACTACATTATGAATTAACATAAACGTGTTTTTAACTAAGAATATTTTTGGTAAATTGCCAGCATGTATAGACATATTAAATAAGATCACTGTATTGAACCATTTAAGTAGTGAATAAAATTCTTTCAATATTTTTGTTACGGCGAAAAGTGCTGTACGACTTGACAGCCGCGGCGGTTTCAGATTTCATAAACTTGTTTGCATAATCAATTTACAATCAATTTATAGGTGTAGAAAATTAAACGTTAAATGTGAATGCTAATTAACTGTAAAAATAAAATACTGTTTTGCGCAAATTTTCTCAGCTGTTGATATGCATTCTGTGCGTATTTTGTGTGAATCGCCATTCGGCAGCCGTCATACGTTACGCCACTTATAAAAAACGATTGCAGACTATATTTCTTTGGTTGTACTCTACTGTACTATGCAATGAAAATCCCGAAATTTGTCATTGTTACTTGCCGATATATCGGCAAGTTTCCCGCCGATACGATGCGATACCGATAATCGGCGGCAGCTGCCGATATGCCGATTTACCGATATCAATATCAGTATCGGTCGATCCCTAATATTAACCATTACCTTTAATAGTATATTACATGTTGAGTTGATAAAGGACATCTTTACAAGCCAACCGATATTGTTTGACGGAGACGGTACGTCAAGGTCAAACAATATCGCAAGGCTTGGAAACTTTGTGTATTTAAACGTATATGTATTTAAATATAGAGATTTTTAAAATAAAAGATGAACTAACTTGAAGAATACATAATAACAGGAACAGATAATGTTAAACAAGTCATGATTCCTAAAATAACAAAAAGTAATGTTTTCTTAAAAGAACATAGAACATTGAAATACTAAAAATAAAACGACCTTCTAAAAATAAAACTAACTAAATTATTAAGTCTAGATTCTTTCAAAAGAGATTAACAAATTAAATGGATTTTTTTAAAAACCAACCAACAAAAGAGTTGTTTTTGAAAAAAATTTTCGTATTTGCTCGAATCATTTTAGGGTGCATATTTTGGGAGGGGCAATACCCCCTCCATATCCATGCCCTTGTAAGATAGTACAGTAACATTGAAAACAAAAGTGTCTAGAAATGTTGTCAAAATAAAAATGTTAATTTTTTTTAATTTCATAATGAGCAGATTCATAATGGTGAGATTCCTATGAGTTCAATCCCGAAGCTAAAAACTCTTTCACCAATCCAGGCTCCAATCTCATGTCACTCATGTTGTGTATACTTCTTGTTTGAAAACTGTTATTCCAGTTGCCTATACTACTCTTCTTTATGTTGTTGCCAGATCAACAAAAGCAAGCAATTTTATCAGGATTGTCAATTTATTATCCAGCTAGAGCAAAGGCGACTTTGGTGTTTGGAATTGAACCATTTGTTGGTAGACTTTGACAAACCCTTTTTATACAAATCTACCATTCTTTGTGCATTTGAAATTTAGATAAAGAGTGATAATTCTCCAAAATCCCATGGACTTCGGCGGGGTGTTTAAGTGTTTGCACAACAAATCTGATATTTTTTCGTCCTTTACTAATGTTACTTAGTCTAACCTAAGCTAACTTGTAATTTTGAATTGCTGAGATGCTATTCCTTAAGAAACTATTCAGTGACTTATTATGCAGTGGAAAAGAAGATTGAAGACAATCGTAAATGAAAATAGAGGATTTGTCACACATCTTTTTCTAGAAATATTGTAATTGTACTGGTAGAGCTAGTTTTTAATATATAATAATTATATATTAATAATTGCTGTAACCCATAACTTGGAAACCAGGTTCCAGAAGTTATGGAGCTTGTGCGGGAGGGAGGGGGCCGATTGTTATTATTATTACGTTGGACCAGCATGCGGCTGCAGCCGACTTACAGATGGAACAGTGCAAATTCCACATTTGTGTCACAGCTAAGGAAAAACTGTAGAAAATCTTAACCAGATCTACTGGTACTAGGAGTCGAACCTGGGTCGTTTGGGTGAAAGTCCAGCACGCTAGACAATACATTACCAAGGCTGTGTGTTGTATTATATGTATATGTTGTTATCAATGCTGTTACCTAAATATTGTAAATCTGTAGACTTTTTAAAGTTATGTATACAGGGTGGCTGATTTTTCAGTTCCAGGTTATATCTGCTGAAATATTAAAGGTAGAGGAAAAGTAAACTGAAAGACTTGTTTAGCATAACCTGAAGTATAATTTAAAATAGTGCTAAAAATCTTTTTTCTTTTGCCAACTTATTTTTTAGAAAAATGTCCAACTTTTTCTCTAATTTTTTCGATGAAACATTTTGTATATTTTAAAGGGATAAAGTTCTAAATAAATTTCTCTTTATAATGATAGATCGCAAGTGGCTTTTTGTCTTTGTCTAAATTACATCTTAAAAGTTTAAAAAATAAAATTATCAGATTGGCCATAATTTTTGTATTTACTCTTCGATTACAAAATTATAGCAGCTTTTATTTAATTACTAGAATAATACATAATGAAATTTCTTTTAATGACTGCTCAAATTGCCCACCATGAAAGTCTTAAATCTATTTGGGCCCATTGGATTTGGTTTCCTCCAGCTTTTTAGAATATTGTAGGTGTAATTAACAAGCAAGCTGCAGTGATTTTATTTTGAAGTTCCTGAAGATTTTGAGAAGTCTCATACACTTGGTTTTTAGAAAACCTCATACAAAGAAATCAAGAATAGACAAGTCACAAAACGAATCCTCTGTGACCGATCTGCTTTTGACCAAATTCATTGTTTAAACCTCTAAACAAGTTGCTAATGCAGCTCCATTATGAGGTAGCAAAACACGTTACAAAACGACCGTATAGGTAATGGAAGATCGATATTTTGTAAAAATAATAAATTCTGTCCTGGATTACAGTACCATCGTGAAAATTAGGTTCTAAAATTTCGTTGCCAAGTATCCATACATTAATTGAAAAATGTACTTGTGCATGAGTTTCCTCAATTTTGCAAGGGTTCTCATCATCCCGATAATGTGGATTAAGCTTATTATAGTTTCTCCTTACATTTTGGACAATATGAGGTTTTGAAAATGCATATGTAGACGGTATAATTTAAAATAAAAATCCACTTGTAATACATCATTGTAAAGAGAAATTTATTTTAAACTTTATACAGAATGTTCCATTTAAAAAATTGGTTATTTTTTCCAGAAAATAGCTTAGCCATGGATAATGAAAGATCAGCCATCCTGTATAATACCAGATACTTTAATGAATATACAGGGTTAGTTAAAAGTATGGAGACGGCGATTTATTGTCATTTATATTCATTTTAGGAAATAATGTTCAACACAAAAGTTTTTTAGGAAATTTTTATCTACATTTGAAAATACTTGAAATTTTTTTTCGTCAATTGTTTTTGAGTGACGGCTTTCCACATAATTTTTTAAACGGGAACCTGTTAATTTTACACTACCACTCTTTATAAAACCTTTTTCTCTTTACAATAGTATTTAAAAAAAATTTATTTTATTTTATTTTAATTACATTTTTTCAAGAAAACACCGGTTTAAGTATTTACGAACAGTATGTATATCTAAGATTAAACTCGCCATTGCTAATTTTAACAGCAATAAATTGCATACAATTATTGTATGCAATTTGTTCCTGTTAATATTAGCAATGGCGAGTTTAATTTTAGATGTACCTACTCTTCGTAAATACTTGAACCGGCGTTTTCTGGAAAAAATGTTATTAAAATGAAATAAAATTAAAAAAAAAAACTAATCCTGTGGTAAAGAGAAAAAAATGTTCTATCGAATGGTAGCGTAAAATCAACAGGTTCCCATTTAAATTTTTTTTTCGAAAAGGCGTAACTCAAAAACAATTGTCATCACATACGACAACTTGTGGTAGAAAAACGCAAAGCACGTAAAAAATGGCAACGAACCAAACAACGAGAAGACAAGACTATCTATAATAGACTCACTCATCAACTTCACACCGAACTCCTAAACGCCCGGAACGACACCTTCCTACACTACATCACCAATCTGTCACCTACCGATCATACGATATGGAAAGCAACCAAAAAGTTTAAACGACCGATAGTACCGATACCTCCCATCAAAAAAATCGATGACACTTGGGCCCGATCAGACAAAGAAAACGCTGACACATTTGCCGACCACCTCGCCACTGTCTTTTCAACACCACAACCGCTAGGGCCTGTTGATGACACCGAGATAATCTCATTTCTTGATGTGCCTTGCCAAATGTCCTTTGACCAAGGTCCACTCAGACCTTTCACACCAGCCGAAGTCCATCAACAACTAACCTTAGCTAACCCTCGTAAAGCATCTGGCTATGACCTTATCGTAGGAGAAGTTCTGCATCATCTTCCCCGAAAAGCCCTAGTGTTACTCACCACTATATATAACAGCATACTACGCCTTTGCTACTTCCCTTCCCAATGGAAACATGCCCTAATTATAACGATTCCTAAGCCCGGCAAACCCCCCACGCAACCTGCTTCCTACCGCCCTATCAGTCTGTTACCCCTCCTGTCCAAACTCTTCGAAAAATTGCTCCAAAGAAAACGCTGACACATTTGCCGACCACCTCGTCACTGTCTTTTCAACACCACAACCGCTAGGGCCTGTTGATGACACCGAGATAATCTCATTTCTTGATGTGCCTTGCCAAATGACCTTTGCCAAAGGTCCACTCAGACCTTTCACACCAGCCGAAGTCCATCAACAACTAACCTTAGCTAACCCTCGTAAAGCATCTGGCTATGACCTTATCGTAGGAGAAGTTCTGCATCATCTTCCCCAAAAAGCCCTAGTGTTACTCACCACTATATATAACAGCATACTACGCCTTTGCTACTTCCCTTCCCAATGGAAACATGCCCTAATTATAACGATTCCTAAGCCCGGCAAACCCCCCACGCAACCTGCTTCCTACCGCCCTATCAGTCTGTTACCCCTCCTGTCCAAACTCTTCGAAAAATTGCTCCTTACACGCATTCACGAAACTGTAGATCTGAACCACATACTCCCAAACTATCAGTTCGGCTTCCGGCAGTACCACTCAACCATTCACCAAGGGCATCGAATAGTAAACAGTATTATGGAGACTATCGAGACTAAGCAGGTGTGTACAACGGTATGCCTAGATATAAAGCAAGCTTTTGATAAAGTCTGGCACACAGGTCTGCTATACAAGATTAAACTTTATTTCCCAGGCCAGTTATATCTCATACTCAAATCATACCTCACTGAGAGAACTTTCCAAGTCAAAGTGAACAACACACTTTCTGCTTACCAAGAAATTACCTCCGGAGTGCCGCAAGGCAGCGTCTTGGGACCGATGCTTTATCTTTTATACACTTCAGACACACCTACAACAGACAATACTATACTCGCCATGTTTGCTGATGACACAGCTATACTCTCAATCAACGAAAACCCAATAATTGCAACAGCCCATTTACAAGATCACCTAGATACCCTCCAAAATTGGTTTACCAAATGGCGGATTACAGTAAATAGCGACAAATCAGCACAAATCACTTTCTCTAACAGACATATCGTAAGCCCACAAACCCACATCAACAATGCTCCCGTCCCTCAGACGACGGAAATCAAATACCTTGGATTATACCTGGACCATAAGCTAACATGGAGTACACACATCAAAGTCAAACGAAAACAAATAGACCTAGAAATTAAGCAGATGAATTGGCTCTTGGGTAGGCGCTCCCAACTCTCCCTTACGAACAAGCTTCTATATAAATGTCAAGCCCATCTGGACCTATGGGATCCAACTATGGGGCTGCGCCAAAGCCTCACACACCAAGATTCTGCAGCGCTGTCAGTCCAAAATTCTTCGAGCCATATCCAACGCCCCATGGTACGTCACTAATGAAACTCTACATACAGACCTCAATATTCCGTATGTAGCCACAGAGATCCAGAGATTCGCCCGAAAATACACAGACCACCTAGCAGGCCACGACAACCAGTTAATCGACCAACTCTCAAACCAGCCGACCATCACAAGACGCCTAAAACGGCAGTGGCCCCAAGACCTACTTGTGTAACCACCCAGACCTACTTAGTGTTCAGCATACAGGGAGAAGACGATGCCCGGATCCCGAAATATCATGCCAAATTATATACCATTTACTTATTACTCGGAAGCGAGTAGATTGTAAATAAGTACTTAAATAAATAAAATTTAAAAAAAAAATTGAAGAAAAAAATTTTCAAGTATTCTCAAATGTAGATAAGAATTTCCTAAAAAACTTTTGTATAAATCATTATTTCCTAAAATGAATATTAACGACAATAAATCGCCGTCTCCATACTTTTAACTAACCCTGTATAGCTTAATGTTAAGGTTGGTATCAATAGTCATTGCTCATTGGTCTGTACTTAGGTTCCAAAAGTTGGAGCGTTTTATCTGGGTCACTCAGTAGTAAGTTAAAATAGAAATTTAGATTATTTTTTGATAGAATTATTACAAACAAATATACTCTTTATACAGTGTTTCCCCAGAAGTGGTTCCCAAGAACAAAAAACTCAACAAAATTTCATTCTTTATAAAAAATTCTGCTTATTTCATAACTAGGTTATTATTTGAATTTCTTAGTTAAAACTGTACAGTGTATCCTGAATTGGATGGGAAATGCGAATCTCTGAGTTATTATTATAGGTGGAAAAAAACTACTTTTAACATTTAAAGTTAATCTTGCTAAATTTTTTTTGTTTTATTTATTTATTGAAACTGTAAACTACAGTGTAGCCAGTTTATAGAACAGATATATTTTACAAATAATATTACAAATGCAAGGTCATGGCTCAGTGTTTCATTGGCAAAAAAAAGTCTGTATGCAAATCTATTGTAAACAAATTCCATTCAAAATAATAAATAATCGTAAACAAAATATTAAATATCAGAAAAATATGTCTATATAGTGTACACATGATAGATACACGTCATAACTAAGAATTTGTCTGGTGTAAGCAAATTATATAGAAAATAATTAATAATTGTAAATAAAGTATTACATAGAAGAAAAATAGATTTATATCGTTCCTGAATTCAGCAATACGTATATACTACGGTCCAACTGAGTGAAGTGACCCATCGAGATGCCAGAACAGCCACTTGCTGTATGTACGTACTGAACACTTGTACAGGATTTGTTTATTCACTGCAAAAAATATTAATTCACAGACAAATTTAAAGGAAAATCACGTGATTTTAGAAAAAAATTAAATATTGCAGTCATTTTTAAATTATATAAATAAGCGACATAATAGTACGATATACACATACTACAAAAATTCCAGTGCAAAAATAATCAAAATAAAGTTAATAATTCTAAAATGTGAAAATCTTGTTCATTTGTGCAAGTAGGGGAAACGTGCAAGGAAAACTTCTTAAGTATTTTTTTTCATTAGGATATCAGTAGTTCACTAGGATAATGGGCCCTACGGGCCTAAGCACTTAAGTATGATAGAAATAGCATTTATCGATTTTTTTAAAGTAGGTCAGTATTTACATGACCTACATAAATCTCCAATCGATTCTCTATCGATAGAGCACATATTAGTACCAAATAACACTCAATAGCACTAAATAGTACGATAGAATCAGCATTTATCGATTTTTTAAAACATAACCTAATTTAAAAAATTTTAAAACATAACCTAATTTAAAAAATTTTCGCGTCGAATGAGCCCAAGCCCATCTCTCCAGCCCTTATAGAACGCGAGAATGGGGCTCGGACACACATACAAATCAACTTTATTAATATTGGAGTCGAATGAGCCCATGAATGAGAGCATTATCCTCGACAAATTACGCGTCGAATGAGCCCAAGCCCATCTCTCTAGCCCTTATAGAACGCGAGAATGAGGCTCGGACACTCCACTTTAGTAGTATTGGAGTCGAATGAGCCCAACCCATCTCTAACATGACCTACTTTCAAAAATTTTCGGTCGTGCATTATCCTCGGCAAATTACGCGTCGAATGAGCCCAAGCCCATCTCTCCAGCCCTTATAGAACGCGAGAATGGGGCTCGGACACACATACAAATCAACTTTATTAATATTGGAGTCGAATGAGCCCATGAATGAGAGCATTATCCTCGACAAATTACGCGTCGAATGAGCCCAAGCCCATCTCTCTAGCCCTTATAGAACGCGAGAATGAGGCTCGGACACTCCACTTTAGTAGTATTGGAGTCGAATGAGCCCAACCCATCTCTAACATGACCTACTTTCAAAAATTTTCGGTCGTGCATTATCCTCGGCAAATTACGCGTCGAATGAGCCCAAGCCCATCTCTCCAGCCCTTATAGAACGCGAGAATGGGGCTCGGACACACATACAAATCAACTTTAGTAGTCTTGGATTGCTTCGGCCCATCGTGATATTATTGTGATGGGACAGTGATTTTGTTTTTTTAAACAGTAACCCTAGTTGGTCATGACTTAATTTGGCCATATTTATTTGGTATTCCAGACCAGATGAAAAATATTTAAAAAATGTCTGCACTTTTCTCCATCTTTTCAAACAAGTGGGAGATTTAACATTTCTATGTATAATAATTATGAATGGGAAAACTTTTTTTCGTTTTATATTCAGGACACATTATACGTTATCCCATTTCGAACATTCAATTCAAATTGTCATACGATACATGTTCATGGATCGATGCTTATGCTGTTGGTTGTACAGCTACTGACAGATTTTGCAAAGGTTAAAGCCTTTAATGGCAAAATTGCGGTTACATATTATAACAGTATCAATAAAAGTGGTAGCAACATATAGATATATTTTGTGTTGGTAGAAATGCCCAAATTTATCATTTTCGAAAGTCCTCACAAAATATTAAGTTATTTTAAATTGTAAAACCCACATGCGGCAGTCTTGTGACGCATAGCTGAAGCTTAGTGTAGCCCACACCAAGTAAGAATAAAATAATCGTGTTGGAAAGAGGAGAATGGAAAAGAATGGACGTTGGAGGTCTTAGCAGGAGAATACTGGTCGAGAAGGTGATTGGGTTTGGGAATGTTTTTTCTTTGAAAGTTTTCAGCTCAAGAAGTAGAATTTATTCAAGCAAGAGTTTCAAAAGTTGTACAAATCACTTGTGCAGTTCTATTATTACAGTAGCATTTTAATTAGTCAGCTTTTTAAGTCTCCTCTTTTTCCACCAGTACAGGTCCAGGCTAGTGCCCGAACCCGGACCTGGACTCAGCTGTTTAACCCTTTCAGGCCAGAATTAGTTAGAAATGAAATAAAACACAGAAAATATAGTTTACAGTGTCAAAAAATACAACTTATTCAAATTTTTTAAAAGCTTTATCTTTTGAAAATGTGGTTCCACTGTGTAACCACCAGGCAATAACGAAACTTAACGTGTGTGGTACAATGCATAACAATGACTATTAAAAAAACACCACTTATTAATTATGAATAATTGCATATACATTCTATTACTGAACATTCTATGAACTCATTTCTAAATAAACTTACCTGCCATAACAATTATTAACAAACTGTTTTTAACAATAAATAAGCACTCTATAACCTATAAACACAATAGTTGAGCACTCTTTACCCTCGATTGCGACTAAAGGTAAATACATGATTGCACCGAACCCTTCGTTTATCACTCCCAGATAGTATAGGCAACTTCTCTATTACGGTGGTTACATAGCAAAAAGAACTTGGCGAAAAAATATTTTGTTTGTGGTTACGCCAGGATACCAGTGGATCTGAAGGGGTCCCATTCATAGGAGGGGGAGAGGGGATGGGGAAGAGAGAGGTGGAGGGAGAGGGGGGACAAAAAGTGTCGTGGCAGGGAGGGGGGCGGGGAGGGAAACATTTTTCTAGTGTAAGTGCTTTTTGGTTCAAATGCACTTTTTAGTTCAAATGAAAATTTTTCAAGTGCATTTTTTAGTTCAAATGTACTTTTTAGTTTAGATGTACTATTTTAGTTCAAATCTACATTTTGTTTCAAATGTACTTTTTGAATTCAAATGTAGTAGTTAGTTCTGGTTAGGCTAGGCTATGTAACTTCAAATACACTATTTAGTTCAAATGTACATTTTAATTCAAATGTACTTGTTTAGTTTTAATATAGTATTTAGGTTAGGTTAGACTAGATCAGGTTATTAAATTGTATATGATTCAAAATATCACAAAAAATTTTTACTTTTTAATATGGCACATTTTGCACAATCGTAAGATTTTAACATTACGATATTTTTTTTATGTTTTGCTTGCATTATTTGTTGATTACCTGTGATACGAAGTATATATAGTCTAGGCCATTATAAGCGGGCATTATCGTTTATAACGCCCGCTCAGCGTTTACTTTGCATTACGTTCAATAGTAATTTGGTTCATAAGCCCAGAAATTATGTGTTTGCATACGAGTCTTTTGCAACATAACAAATATTGAGTATTTGCAATGTAGTTTCTGGGCATGTGAATCTGATGACAAATTCTTTTGTGCTGACTTCTGCAGAAATTTCTTAGATAAGATTAACTATTCTTTCAATGTCCTGTGCTATTAGGCTTTTTTTGTTTTCATGTTGGTAACCAACAAAAACATTTGAATTTTAATAGTAATAATAAAAGATGTTTTATAATTATATATACATCCTCCGCAACACCAACAATTATAAAATTTTCTACTTGCTAATTTTACAATTTTTTCGTGAAAATAAAGTTTTCTATGCACCAAAAGCATTAGTAGATGATAATGCCCATCGGGCAACTTCTATCCTCTTGACTGTTTAGTCATTTTCATTATTATCATCATCATAACGCCATTGGTACATAAATAACTATTATTTGCCTATTTAATATTATTTACATCAACATTATTTATTAATATTCCTTTTGTGTTACAGGGTTCTAGTGATAGTGGAAAAGGTTGTAGCGAGGTGGCAACTCCTCCATCTCGTACACCAGCAGGTGATGGTTCAATACCAGGAGATGTAAATGTACCTATATTATACCAATTTATAATTCCACAAAGTCTTGTCGGTAAACTCATAGGTAAATATGGAAATAACATTTCCCAGATCAAGTCCAAGTCACACGCGCAGATTTTAATTAAGAAACACTCGGACACTAACTCATTGAAAATTTGTGCCATTGAAGGTAGGTTTTAATTAGATTTGTTAATTGCCTGAAACTTAGTTTAATTGTTATAATTTGTTTGCAGGTACACAAGCTGAAATAGATCATGCTCTAGATTTAATTAGAAGTAAATTCCCTCTAAAACGATTTCCTGAATTGACACTGGAACAAGTGTCGTCTACGCATTCGGTATCTACAGTTCCTCTTGTATCACAACCTATAAGTGTAAGTATTATTCTGGATCTGGTCCATTCTACCGCTACACATGAACAAGTGACTAAAAAGTCTATTTAAAAAGTTTGTTCTGGATAAATTTTTGAAGAAATAGCTTCAACACGATTAACCATTTCAGACCTTGATGATCTTCTGTACGTGTGACAAAAGAATGGACCCGAACCTATCATTTTATTAATCATTTATCAATCAGTGATGTAATCATTGTTTTTGTCTTGCAGATAAGATTGATTGAAGGTATTAATAATGACACAATTGTTAGTTGTATGGTTTCACCAAATCATTTATTCCTTCAACAACCAACACATCCTACTTTTCCTAACCTTAATGTGTTGAGTGGTTACATGAACATGTGCTACGCCGATGCCAATTCACCTATGTTGCCAAATCCAATGCCTGGTAAATAAATGTCATTGTTGGATCTATAAGTTCTTAATTTAATATTATTTTAGAAAATCCTATTTGTGCGGCGTATTCTCTTGGAGCATGGTACAGAGCTTTAGTATTATCATCAGATAACGAAACGGAAACGTCATACGTGAAATTCTTAGATTACGGTGGTTATGCCAATATTAAAAATTCAGATTTAAGACAGATTAGAGGAGACTTCTTATTGTTGCCTTTCCAAGCTTCAGAATGTTTCCTATCAAATATTAGACCAAAAGGAGGTAAAAGTTTGAAAAATTTAAGTTATGTTTTATGAAAGTTTTTCTAATTAAAAATATTTTATTTGCAGGAGATGAAGTAGAATGGTCTGAAGATGCATTTAAGTTAGTAGCAGATCTTACTAGAGGATCTATAATTTATACACAAGTAGCTAATTATACAGAGGAGGAAATTCCTTTAGTACTGATTTACGTAGTACTCCCGCCACAGGTTAGTAACTATTCTGTTTCGATACATTTGTTATATCAAAAATGATTGTGATGCAAGGCACCTGTACCTGTGGGCAATGGGTAGAGCATATGGCTGCCTATAAACGTGCTGAGTAAGGACAGACTTGCTTCATTTGATACTGTTAATGCCCATGGCATATATTGCTTATTAATAATAACAACCCAGTCTTTGTATTGTAATTTAGCTCAACATGCCCACCCCACCCATTGCCTGCCGGCATATGTGCTGCCTGCGCAACTCTATCTTACACATACAATGCCAAAATGAATATTTAAAATGCCAAAAAGACTGATTTATGCAGTTCTTATAGTTAATATAAAAAGATAATAAACATAAATTTTTATTATATGAACTTTCTTAAAATCAAATCTCTTGATAAATATATTTTTTTCTAATACATGGTGTTTCAATGATGAGCTTCTCAAGTTATTGGTAACATAAAACCTTTGTTACAATTAAATAAAGTTGAAAATTTGGCAAATTTTAGCACAAGGTTTTTGAAAACAAAAGTACGAAGTAAGCGCCATAAATTCTAAGTCTGATATAGAAAAAAATAAACTTGGTAAAATATAATAATTTTTATTTTTCAGTTACACAACGTTTGTTTTTACAGTTATTACAACGTGGAATTAATAATTCAATACCCTTGTAAAATGAATCTGAAGTTTTTTTCGTTCAAAATGTTCAATTACAGCTGCTTGCAACTTGTTTTTGTCCTTAAAACGATGTCCCCTAAGGTCATTCTTTAAATTGGAAAATAAATAATAGTCACTAGGAGCCATATCTGGACTGTACAGTGGATGATCCAATGCTTCAAAGCCGCATTCGCAAATGGCAGCTTGTGAAATTGCAGCAGTATGAACGGGTGCATTATTGTGTAATAATCAAACACCTCTTGTCAATTTTCCTCGAAGTTTTTCACGAATATTGTTTCTCAATTTATGCAGTAAAGACGCATAATACGTTCTGTTAACAGTCGTATTGCGTTTTTTAAAATCAATCAGTAAAATGCCGTCACAATCCCAGAATATTGTTCCCATAACTTTCTTTGTCGATTGAACGAGCTTCGCCTTTTTGGGACGAGGTTCATTGGGTCGCCGCCATTCCATCGATTCCCTTTTGGATAGAGGATCATAATACAGAACCATTGTTTCAACTCCAGTAACAATGGACTCCAAAATCGGCTTTGGGTTGTCTCCACACAAGTTTAAAAACGAGCGCGTACATTCGACGCGACGTCGACGTTGAACAGCAGAAAGAAGACGCGGTACCCATCTTGCACTAATTTTATTCATACCTAAATGGTCATGAAGAATTCGGCGAACACTTGTTTCCGAAATGTCAGACATCACTGCCAACTCCTTAACTTTCAAACAGCGACCTTTTAATATGATTTCTTCAATGATTGCAACTTTCTGAGGCGTTACTGCTTCAATTGGTCGACCGGTGCGCTCATCATCTTCAAGAGGTTCTTGCCTCAAACGGAAACATTTTGACCACTTTTTTACAGTGGAATATGAAGGAGATAAATCACCATAAACGCCGTCTAAACGTTGTTTGATTTGATTAGGCGTGTGCCCTTCTTTTGTTAAAAATTTAATGACGCTTGAGTGGCTACTAAAATCTATTACGCTTCTAGCCGTAATATATATAGTTTAGGCCTCTTACATGTTCAACTATGACACAACCGTGTTTGAACATGTTGATCGGGCCGAGAATTCATGGTACTTACCTCGTAAATGCGTATTCTTCAGAATTTAAATTGAAATTTGAACTGCTGGAAGGTGAGTGTATTTTTGTATTTCGACTCCTGACCTACAGTTATTGTTTTACTGAACACTAATTTTTTAATGTAAACAAAATGAATATGACAAGATTCAATTAAAAATAGGTAAAAGGACACATGACATTTTGAAACTACCAAAATATTTGCAGTGTTGAATAATGAAAATTGTTACACAATTGGCCATGTCTATCATAAAGCAAACGTCCATGTTAACCGGATGATAAAACGCAAATAACTAAACTATCTGGAACGGCTTTATATTCGCGCCCGTTATACACCACGAAGTTACATTGTTGCGAAGTTACGATGAGAAACTCATCATCCCGTGACGAAGCACAACAGAAAATTGTTAGTCTTCTTTCTTTTTCCAATATCTTTCACTCCTTTCCTCTTTCCTCCTTTTTTCATCTAATTGTCCTGTTGTCATTTTATTCTGAAATTTCCTAACGCTGTCTCTGTTCTTCTTTCTTTATTTACGTTCTTCTCCTTTTTTGTGTAGGCCATCTTAAACATTAATGAACGCAAAATTCATCAATCTGGTAATAACTGATCATTTTGGTAATGCAGGAATTACCGAAATGATCATTACCGAATTGAGCTTATTACAGAAATGCAATGATCCTACCCTTACTTTAAATAACTTCAGAGTTATTCCAGAGAAAAGTGAGGTTACTGTTTGTATCTTTCAAACCTATACCTAAACAAACAAATGAAGAATCTAGGTCACCAAAATCACGAGGGTGAAAATGTAAACTCGATTTGTTCCATTCTAATGTGACATTTACTCATATACGAAGAACAACAATTCTACTATGAATCATTGACACAGTACCTCCCTATTACCACTGTTCAAAAATATAATTAAAGAAGAAATTAGGACAGGTTTATTACTTTATTACATGCTACCATGCACATTTTAGAAACCAAACAATATTTCTTTAACCTCCTTAAACTTCAGAATATCTATTCATATTATGCAATTTCATATTGCAATGCAATGTACTTCTTTTCCATTTTTCTCAAAAACTATTAAAGTATATCAATTGTGTCAACAAAAATTGTGTACATAGGAAGTTTCTCTAATGATTATCTGACCAGTGTCAAGGTTGAATATTACCTATTGAAACACCATGTATATTTCATAATCTCTAGGACAATCATGACAATTAAATAATAAAAGTCTTCATACCCATCTTCAAGTAGGCAAGATTTTTTTCAAGAATGAGTTGATAAATGTATTTTTATGATTATTAATTTTTAAATTTGCTTACAGAGGGTAATACATCTAAATGCAGAACTGGTAAATAGAGGTTATGCAGAATGGATAGTCGATGAAACTGAAAATACTGAAGGCGCAGTTGGTGGTGTTGTTGCAACTGTTGCAAGTGCGTAAAAAGATTAGTCAACATACTAATAAAATTGACTCTTAATGTTTGTAAAAAAGAAAAAAAAGGAAAACACCCTGTTAAAAACCTTTAAAATATTGTCTTGCAGATGAAACTTAGGCTATATAATAGTTGTTGTGTTTTATCATCATCATTTTTACTGCCTTAACTAAGTATTTTAGCAAAAAAAGGATCATATCTTCAGGAATATATTTAATGTAAATAATATGTACAATTGTGGTCAATGCTAGGTAAATATATATATTATTGTTATTAAAGATAATCAAATTGTGTCTGCTACCATAAGGATTGTTAAATATTGGGATTACATGTTCATCATTATATGCTAAAATACCACACAAGTATACATAAAATAAACTGTAAGAAAATTATTGATATGACAATTAGGTATAGGGAAGGTTTCTTTTTTAATGATTGCGATAAATTGACAATATTTATATTCAGATAAAAATTCGGTATAAATCTTTGTGCTAGTTTATTAAGTACTACTACTCCGTATCTAAAAAGCATGTGGATTTTTTTTTATTAATTTGAATTCTTTTAATTTAGAAATAAATGTTGTCAAAAAAAAACCAATTTTAGGTTGTTTCTGCGTTGTTTACTATTATTAAAGATTTTCAATTTACGTGTATATAAATAATCTTATTATATTTCTAATTATGTTTTCTTTGCATTTGTTTTTGATATAATAGTGAGAAATAATGATTATTATGAATTATTTTTAATAATGTATATTTGGGGATGATTAATGAATGAGTGTTCGATAAAGCGTGATTTTTTATTATTAAGACTAAATAGCATAGTCTTGGATTTTGTTTTTAATGATTTTTTCTTTCTGTTTTATCGAACACAGTTTTGTAAGTTTTTATTATTTTCGTTAATTTTTTATTAGGATTAAGGTATTATAATTAATAACGTTGTTTTTGTAGTTTGTTTTTATTAGAATGGATAATACTGTAGCTTTGTATATAATATAAAGTTTTGTAAAATACATCTTCAGACCTCCTGACTTTGTTTTATTTCCTATTATAACAGGTTGCTCAAAGTATATGCACATACTAATACCTTCAAGGGATAGTGCAGAAGGGAATAGTGTATCTCAAGGGCGTGCTGGCACACCGGGATACCGAGACATTTCCCGGTGATCTGGGGGTTGGGATAGTAAAAATTTAAAAAATATATATACCTACCGATAAGTATTAATTCTGAAAAGTATTTTTGTAATTTCTTTGGAGATTAATCATCAACCTGTTGTCAATTATATATTCCTAAGTTTTCCTAATCCATAATATGATATGAGTTGAATACTATCCATTGAAATTGCAACAATAAATGAAAATCATAGTTAGAAACAGCTGATATTTCGAAAATATTTATAGACCCCAGTAATGTCGGTGTTGATATCAATGCTAAGGCTAAGCCAGCATTACGAATTATAATGCCCTGGTTGTTATTGACTTGTTTGCATAGTTTGTATCACAAGTATAAACAACAAATAATATACAAGTTGAAAATAAATAACTTTATGTATGAACGGAAAGAAAAGGCCTACGTCATCAATAGAGGAGTCTAGCTAAGATAAATTGTCTATACTTTTATGCTATCGGTTCTGATATATTTGATAGAGAAGAAATCAATATTGTTGCCATTCCCATTTAGTTTCTCAAATGTCTAGTGATTAAAAGGTCATTGAATGCCACATTTGTAAACTGCATTTCCTTTGCAATGTTTATAAAAGGAAAAACATTACCTACCTTTATCTACTATTCGAGTATTGAAAATCATAAAATTTGAAATCGAAAGATTTACCTGATGGTACTGAAATGCTTATTCCAGAAATTATGCATGCTCTATACACTGAAAGTAAGTTGCAAAAATCATTAATTAAATATACTTTGATTAATAATAAAATAGATTTATAATTTATTTCAAATTAAGGATTTAAAATCAAATGTTGGTTACTATGTACTCTTTTGGATCTTCTGTTAGTGAGCAACAAGTATATCAACCGTTGCTTCGTGGTCACTTACACGATGCAACGTTTGCCGCTCAGTAACAACATCAAAAAGGGTACATAGTAGAATTATTTTTGAAAATATACATAGGGGTTGTCCATACACTACGTCACACTTATTTCATGCATTTTTACCCCCACCCTCACCCATGGCACAGTCTGTCACACATAACGTTACTCTCCTTAGTATGACGTCACAATTCTTATACCCCCCCCGCCCTCACCATTTTTTCAATCAAATTTAGGATCAAATACAACTAAAAATGTTAAATATCAATATATCAAAAATTCTCATTAATTATACCAATGGGGCCAAAATTATAGTATACAGGGTGTGTCGTAATAAGCACATCAAACGCGGCAGGTAGTTAGACATCGATAAGATAAATAAAAAATCCCTAGAACATTTTTTTCTCAGAAGCGTAGTTTTCGGAAAAATTCAAATAAAGACGGGTATAATGTTTTTAGCACATACAGTAGTGTTTGTTATTTTCTTCAAACAAGATGTTTTATGAAATAAATAAAGATTAGTAAAAGTTTCACAGTATTATTAAAATACAACCTGACAATATTGTTTCGACAGCTATGCTGTCATTATCAAAGGTAATATAATTATAAACAAACACGTCGCTAAGGTAGATATAAAAATAGGTAACTAGATAAAATAATAATCAGAATTAAATATCTAATACTTCCAGTAACGGAGAATTACTGAGCTCAAGTTGTTCATTCATTAAAGGTATCCTGAGTTTGTGTTTGTATATCTCAAAGGCTTGTAAAATGTCTAATTTGCGTTTGTTATTACAAAACTGTAGGAATTTAATATTATTTTGAAACGTCAGGTTATTCCTAACTACGTAAACATCACTACCAGAACCAGGAATTCGATTACCGAAAAAGTGATTAGGAATACCAAAAGAAGATGGCTCAAAGAAGAATCGAAGAAATGGTTTAGTATAAGAGACAATATGCACGTTTATATAAAGGTACTCCATACAGAACTTACTCATAAATTACACAATATCCAATTTGAAATCTTAGATTTTGACATTAGAGAAACCGTCAGTCACATTAAATTCAAAAAATACACCATACAGAAAAATAAACTTCATCGACTTGTACAACAAAAACGAAAACTACAAAATAACCTTAATTGTCAGAACACTACAAACTTTTATCCTCATTTCATAAACTTGTCGAATATAACATTCAATGACAGAGAAACACAATTTCTTAACAAAGGTTTCAAATTTTGTCCTTTTCCAAAATTTACCAACAAAATTAAAGAAATTTTGGCCGTTGAATGCGAAACTACACTTAAGAAAGATCATAATAACTATGCAAAATTCCAAATTTCGAATTTGTTAAAAGAGATGTCTTTGAAACAGGACAAAATGTACAACACATCTAACATACTTCTTCAATCTATAAAACACAAAATCACAGAGAACAATCTAATTTCTGTTAAAGCAGTTAAGGGTAACACTTTGGTAATTCTTTCAAAAGATATTTACATACAAAAAGTTAATGAATTTATTAATAAAGAGAATTTAGAAACTTTAAACAAAAACCCAACCACAAAATTCCAAAAAGAAATAAAACAAGGTTTAGAAAACTGCAATATCTGCTTTTCAGAATTAGAAAAGCAACAAATCATTAATAAAAACCCACAACCACCTAAACTATATGGACTAGTCAAAACACATAAACAGAATACGCCAATAAGACCAGTTGTATCATACATCAATGCACCTAATCACATTTTATCCAAAAAACTGAACCAGATTATTAACACGATAGGTTACAAATCGAAATACTCTGTTAGAAATTCATTAGAATTAGTAGATAAGCTGCAAAACATACATCTTCCACCACATTCAAAACTTGTTAGTTTTGATATTTGCAACATGTTCTCCAGAATACCCCCACAAGAATGTATTCCTTTATTAGATAGTTTCTTGATCAATAGTAATATAGAATTAGTTAAAAGGTTAGAGTTAATTCAATTATTTGACCTTTGTATAAGTCAAAATTATTTCACTTTTAATAACATAATTTATTTACAAAAGGATGGTTTACCTATGGGTAATTCTCTTAGTCCTCTATTAGCTAACATATTTATGGACAAGTTCGAAGATCGAATATTTGAATTAAACCTCTCTAAACACATTATCTTCTGGTTTCGTTATGTTGATGACATTTTAGCTTATTTTGACAGTTCTTTTGAGGTTATCAATGAATTTTTAATTCTTATTAACAGTATCCACCCTAATATAAAATTTACACTAGAAACGAATAAAACAGGGCTATAAACTTTCTAGACTTAAATATCAAGATTATCGCAGACAATCTATTTGAATTTTCCATATACAGAAAACCAACACAAACAGATATAACAATACCAAATGAATCTTGTCACCATAATACACATAAAATAGCAGCCTACAGATCATTAGTACACAGAGCTTTAACTATTCCACTAACAAAATCAGATTTTAGCAAAGAGATATCAACCATTAAACAACTAGCACATGCAAATCATTACAATTCGAACATGATTGACACTTTAATTAAACAAAAAAATTATAGGTTAGCTATCAAAAGAATATATCCCATTGACAATCAAACAGAAGACACAAATTACATCTTTATACCATATTTTGGCAAAATATCAGAAAAAATTGCACATATACTAAGAAAAACCAACAATTATAAAATAACATTTAAAACCAACACTAACACTTTTTCATTTTTATTTAATGCTAAAGACAGAACACATGATATCATGAAATCGGGCATTTACCGTTTAAATTGTTCTTTTGTAGTTCGGTATATATTGGCCAAACACTTCGAAATTTTGACATAAGATATAAAGAACACGTACGTCATTACAAAAATAAACATCCTGAAAAATCTAATTACGCCAAACACCTTTTAGACTAAAATCACACAATGACTCCTCAAAATAATATTAAATTCCTACATTTTTGTAATAACAAACGCAAATTAGACATTTTAGAAGCCTTTGAGATATACAAACACAAACTCAGGGTACCTTTAATGAATGAACAATTTGAGCTAAGTAATTCTCCGTTACTGGAAGTATTAGATATTTAATTCCGATTATTATTATTATGATTATTTTATCTAGTTACCTATTTTTGTATCTACCTTAGCGACGTGTTTGTTTATAATTATATTACCTTTGATAATGACAGCATAGCCGTCGAAACAATATTGTCAGGTTGTATTTTAATAAAACTGTGAAACTTTTACTAATCTTTATTTATTTCATGATTATGGAGTTCCACAAAGTAAGGCTGGAAACAATAAACAAGATGTTTTATGGTTTGTTATGCTTACGTTGCAACCTGATCCTTTTACAATACAATTTTATGAGGTCAGCCAGTCAAATGATAATTCACAGAACGGCGACGATTAAGAAAAGGATATTGGTGCAGGTCAAGTCTTTGCAAAAATTCGCCGTACATTAAAAACCTGGAGTTCACATTATTAAACTGTTTAATTAATGTACCTAATCAAAACAAAGCGTCATGTGATAGTTCGTGGGATTCCCACATCGCATTACAGATATTAGAATTTGTTAATGTAATTTTCTTAAAAAATCGAATGGTTTTTGTTTTTTAAATTAAATTCAAAGTCGTACACACTAATGAAAACTCCCTTTAATCTAATTAATTTACTTGATTAGGAATTCAAAAGTTCTCTAAAAAATCAGGTGAGATATTCTGTTATAGACCTTGAATTTATTTTAAGTTTCATGTTTTGTTATTTTTACGTTTCTGCAACATGCTCCAGTGTACAAAACAATTTTATGAGGTCAGTTAACCAGATGACATACTATTCATTTCTTTTCAATGTCATTGCGTACTCCAGCGTTTTTTAATAACAAGAACGCGTTAATAACTGTTTAGTTTGTTATGATACGTCGTAAAAAATATCAGTGGTGCATCTAAATTATCTAGGATAGCTGCGCTGCATAAAATTGCATAAAAGGGAATCGAGAACTGAATGCTGCGCTACCCTTGCTTGTTTTGGTCTAAGGACGAAGCCAATCATTTTGGGTATTTATGTCCATCTGAAGCACGTTGTTTGTAATGTCTCACTTCTTCTATTAATAGTAAATACGTACCTAAAACTGCATGCATACAATTAATAAAATTGCTATTAATGTGATCAGGATTTAATATTATTTGCGTTTTTTTATCACGTTTTATTCTTTATCGAAAAATGAATTAACAAAATTGCCAAATGTGGAATTTTACAGTACCAGATATGTAAGGTTATGTTTAAATGAAATTAAATAAATTCCCGTTAGACACAGATGGCTGGTAAAAATGAACTATACAATTTTGTTTATTTATACGTGTTCGTGTTGTATGAATTACAATTAGTCATCATTTGAAATGTATCTTCTCCTTGTAGTCGTTCAATCCACCTTGCGACCTGGCCTTCAGGATTACGGAATTGCAGGAGTAATTTCAAAGCGGCATGGTCCGTCCTCAACAAAAACTTCCTTCCATACAAGTATTTATAAAAGTGGTCAACGTACTTCACGAACGCTAATCATTATTTCCTGGTCACACAATAATTCCTTTCGGCTTTCGATAAAACCTTACTAAAATAGCCGATGACCGTTTCTTGTCCATCCTGTATCTGAGAAAGTATACCCCCAATGGACAGATTACTTGCATCTGTATCAAGTATGAATTTCCCTTCTGTCCGTGGATAGCTTAATATTGGTGCTGTTGTCAGGGCACGCTTCAACAGTTGGAAAGCTGTTTCGCACTCTCTGTTCCGAACGTACTCGCGCCCTTCTTCCGATAACCTTGTCAGTGGCTTCGCTATATTGGCAAACCCAGGAACGAAACGCTTGTAGTAGGTACAGAACCCAAAAATCTACGAACTTAGTGTTTATCTTTCGGTGTTGGCCACTCTTGGACTGCACGGATTTTATCGGGATCGGCTGCCACTCCATTTTGTGATACGACGTGCACGAGGTATTTTACCTCCTTTCAGAATATGTGGCACTTTTTCGGATTCAATTTCAGGTTGGCTGCACGCAGTCTCCGGAACACTTCCTCCAGATTTATCAGGTGTTAATTGAATGATTTTCCAACTGCGATCACATCATCTAGATATAAGTATCAGGCAAGTCTTCAACGAGAGACTTTTCAGAATGGTTTCCATTAGATGCTCGAAGGTGGCCGGAGCGTTACATAGGCCGAAAGGCATAACCGTGAACTGCCATAACCCGGAACCAATAGTAAACGCGGTCTTCTCCCGGTCTTCAGGTTCTACTTCAACTTGCCAATAACCACTTTTTAAGTCCAAAGTCGAAAACCACCGTGAACCACATAGGGTAGGTATCTAACGTGTCGTCGATGCATGGTAAAGGATAGCTGTCTTTCTTGGTCACGTTATTGAGCTGGCGATAATCCACACAGAATCTCGTTGACCCGTCCTTCTTGTTGACCAGGATCACCGGTGATGCCCATGGGCTGCTAGATGGCTCGATGACCCCTTGTTCTTCCATATCGGTAAAAATCTTCTCGGCTTCTGCTCGCCTTGCTAGAGGTAGACGCCTCGGCTGCTGACGGATAGGCCTAGAGTTTCTTGTATTGATTTTATGTTGTACTATATCGGTTCGTCCTTCTGGCTATCGTCAAAAGCAAAGCTATCTTGGTAGCTGTGAACCAAACCCTGTACCTTTCACTTCCGTTCTATTAAGGTCTTCGCACGAACTAGTAACCATACTCACTAGTTTTGGAACATCAGCTATACATCTGGCTACTCGGAATACTGGCACACACTCGTCCACAAGGGTGCTTTTCTTCAATGTCACTGGCTCCACATTAACGTTCATAAGCCTCACCGGTACTGTTTTTCCAAACTTGATCAGCGCTTTTTCCACCAGTATGCCACTATGAATCTTCTTATCACAGGCAGGCTGCATCTTTTGCACACATCCTACCCGAACATGTCCATCCAAACCTGCCTTGACAATTATCTAGCTCCGACCTGGCAATATCACATCTTCTCTCAGCAAGACCCTTACGTCAGGGTCTTCTCGTGGGTGCAAAGGAAGTTCTTCATTACCGACCTTCAAAGCTAGTTTTTTCAGGAGGTCCATTTCCAAGATGAAGTCGTCAGTGATATCTGCTACCAGCAGTACCAGCACCTCATGATCACACTCTTCACTTCCAATGCCAATCTTCATCTTCACCACTCCGCGTGTTGGTATCACTAGTTGTCAGTACCAGCTTCATACTTGTTGTTCGTAAAACGTCAGGGGGCATAATGGATTTTGTCAACCCCATATCAATAAGTAGTGGAACAGTTCGGTTAGCAATCTTCGCATCTACAAGTCCAACAAACTACCGGCACTATTCTTTGATGTTACGGCGAAGATGGTGATCTCCACTCAAGGTTAACGTTCGCCCTCTCTCGTTGACCTCCTTTAGTTTTCCGACGGCTGCACTTGTTTGGGTTTAGGGTAACGGCGTCGTATGTGCCCTTGTTCACCGCAGTTTCAGCAACGGGGTCCTCGAACTTCTTGAAGATTCTTCTTACGGCTCTCTTCCTTCTGAAGAACTCTCATTAAGTCATTACTAACTCTTCTAGGCGACCTTTGGAACCTTCCTCTTCTTCCGCAACGGTTCGAACTCGCCCATGGCCTCAGGACGCTTGTTTTGCGGCTTCAAATTCTAAGGCGTGGGCAAGCACATCGTCAGTTGTTCTTGGTCGTGCCAGCCTCATGATGTTGTGTTTCCCCGTCTCTTAGTCCATCAATGAAGGTTTGCACAGAGAGTTGTCACAGGAATGAATCGGGTGCTGTAGGGTACGCCAATCGGACCAGCCACGCAACGTCAGTTTCAAACTCCTGATGACTTTCTCCATTCTTCTGGACACGATTCTTCACCTGCGCATGGTACGCTTGTTGAAGATGCGCGTCTCCGTATCTCATCTCCAGTTTATTGAACTCGACAGGTTAACTAAGACATTTACAGATATAAAAATTTAATTAATAACATACTTAATTTAACTATATTGAACTAATAAACAAAAACAAATAACTAATAATGAAAACTAACAATACAAATAATAATGAATTTACTTAGAACTATTAAACTATATCATAAGTAGGTATTTCTCCCCTTGAGCGTGGGAACCTAATTAGCATAATTATTCGATCTAATTAAATTGATAGCGATCTAATTAAATTGGTTGATCTAATAAATATGCAAATGCGGCCTTTGTTTGCATATACTTTTGCGAGCACTGCCACGTACCCTATAACAACAAGGGAGATCACCGTTGCGAAAAGTCTTGCGTGGGCTGAGGCAGCTCACCACCTTGTACTAGATAAGCCCTACTGATCAAATGTCAGGATTGCAGAAGAGACTTTAGAAACCAAAACTGTTTTGAGAATCATAAAGGGAAAATGTGTCAGATTGTTAAAAAATGTGAGGACTGCTTTAGGATCATAAATCTAAAGCTGAAAAAAGAGCCTCATATGTGTGGAGAAATTTATTGTAAAACTTGCCAAGCTCACAAATCTGAAAACCATTTTTGCTTTATAAAACCAGTCTGGGAAATGTCTGCTAAACAGAATGAGACTCTATTTGTGTTTTTTGACCTTGAAACAAGGCAGGAAAAACAGATCTCTGAGGGTGTTAACATTCATGAGCCTAATTTATGTATTTCGCATCAAGTATGTCCGAGCTGTTCCAACGAACAAAAATTGTATTGCTGTCAACGTTGTGGTATTAGAGAACGGGACATAAAGAAGGATTGCATTAAAGGGTTTCTATCGTATCTGATGGAGGCACGAAAGAATTTTAAGAAGGTGGTAACTATAGCCCATAACGGGCAGGCCTTCGACATTCAGTTCATACTAAATCATATCATAACAAAATCCAGTCTTAAACCTGAATTAATAATTAATTTAATGTTACGAATAGACAACCTGAAATTTATCGATTCTTTAAACTACTTCCCGATGGCTTTGCCTGCACTCCCGAAAGCGTTTGGATTACCATCGCCAAAAGGATATTTTTCTCACCTTTTCAACACGAAAGCAAACGCCAACTATGTAGGTCCTCTGCCCGATATTACATACTACGGTCCAGACTCCATGAAACCGGCGGAAAGAAAGGCATTTATTAAATGGTATAAAGACAACAAAGACAACGAGTTCGATATGCAGAGAGATCTAATTGAGTATTGCAGAACAGACGTGGACATTTGTGCGTGCGACAAGCGTGCGTGTCTTCACTTCAGAAATCTTTTTATTGAAGAGTGCGGCGTTGACCCGTTAACGGAAGCCATCACCATCGCCTCTGCCTGTAACCTCATGTTCCGGAGGAAATTCCTCAAAGAAAATACCATAGGGATCATTCCGAGGGGTGGTTACCGCCGAGCAGACAGCCACTCCGGAATAGCTCTCCAATGGCTGCTATGGGAAGAACAACAACGTGGTGTACAGATTCAACACGCAGGCAGGCAGAGAGAAGTTATCGTGGGCGGTCAAAAGGTAGATGGGTTGTATGAAAGACAACTATTTCAATTCCATGGTTGCTTCTATCATGGCTGTCCTACATGCTACATCACTCAACGTAATGAACCTCTGCAAAAACGATCCGTCTGATACCATGAATATGCGTTATGAGAAAACTCAGTCTTCGACGGAAAATTCAAGTCCATGGGCTACGACGTTATTGAACAATGGGAGTGTGACTTCAAGAAGAAGTTAACACCTGAGATGCAAGAGTTAGAAACACATCCAATACTCTTAAACACGCAGGAGCTGCAAAGCTTAAACATATTGTGAGAAACGGGAAAAAGATCAGGTATGTAGACGTATGCTCCCTTTATCCATGGGTATGCAAGTACGGTAAATTCCCAGTTGGCCATCCGGAAGTTTACGTGGGGTCGGAATGCGATGTACTAATAGCGGAAAAGGGGCTAGAAAACGTTGAGGGCGTTATTAAATGTACTGTGTTACCGCCCCAACATCTGTATCACCCTGTTCTACTCATAAAGATGCATAACAAATTATTGTTTCCGCTTTGTAACACATGTTCTAAAGATTTACATCAGGGAGAGTGTTCTCATTCGGAGAAAGAAAGAGTTATAAACGGCACTTGGGTTATTGATGAAGTTCTGAAGGCTGTGGAAAAAGGTTACAGGGTAGTAGAGATACAAGAAATATGGCAGTACGAAGTCACAAGGTACGAGAAGGCTTCGAAGTCGGAGGGTTTATTTGCCGGGTTCATCGACAAGTTCCTGAAGATAAAACAAGAAGCTAGCGGTTGGCCTGGTTCCTGCAACACGGATGAGACCAAAAAGAAGTACATCGAGGAATACGCCGAAGTAGAAGGTATTTTGATCGATGCTTGAAAGATTATCAAGAATCCTGGACAAGTTAATGTTAAATTCATTTTGGGGTATGTTATGGTATAGTTTTTCTGCGCAGATTACCCTACTAATTATGTTGTTGTTATAGGCAAGTACGGTCAAAGAGAAAACCAGGCAAAGACAGCAATTATAAGGGACCCAAAAGAATTTTTCGATCTGCTGTCTAACCCTAGTGTAGAGGTTAATCATATTCAAGAGATTAACGAAGAGGTGATTGCCGTCAATTGGCAGCATAAGGAAGAAGCAGCAGAACCGTTATCCACGGTAAATGTAGTGATTGCTTCTTATGTTACCACACAGGCTCGCCTTAAACTTTACTCGTACCTGGATCAGCTAGGCGAGAGAGTGTTGTACTATGATACAGGTAATAGTAATTAACCGTTTCTTGTAATTTGATAACTACTTTGATTTGTTTCCTTTTGTTATAGATTCTGTAATATATGTGTCCAGGCCCGGGGATGAAGATCTACCTACCGGTAGTTTCCTAGGTGATCTCACGGACGAACTCGAGGATTACGGACCCGGGGCATACATTATAGAATTTGTATCAGGGGTTCCTAGAAATTACGCCTACAAGGTGTATGACCCTTCAACTGGGAAAGTCAGCAGGGTGGTGAAACTTAAAGGCATTACGCTGGACCATAATGCCTTCCAACACATTAACCTAGAGTCAATGCTCACCCTGGTTGAGGACCTGAATAAGAAGATATTGATAGAATCCAGTAACATCAGACGGGGAGAACACCAGGTTATAACGAGCACAGAGACGAAGACGTATCGGGTGAATTTTACAAAGAGACGTAGAGTTGACGACTTCGACTCTGTGCCTTACGGGTATAAAACACCTCGAGTCGATTGATGTTACTAGGTTCTACTAATATCACATTTCAGTATTCTCGAATTCTCTTAGTAATGTTTTGTAATGTATATGTTACAGACCGTATGTCTAAATCAGACCGTATGTAAAAGGACTAGTCCGTATATAAACGGACTGAAGATATTAGTCCGTATATATAAGAAGCATATTCTTTTATAAACGGACTAGTCAGTTTACAAAAAGACTAGGCAATTTATATACGGCCTAACTGCATCTAGACCGTTTATGAATTTGATATTTGCCATGTGGGATGTAAATAATTAATTAAATGTCTGCTTTTTCTATTTATTTATTTGTACAGGTATTGCTATTATGACATTTGGAATTACATAAAACTTTATTTTTTCGTCAGGCACATTTGTTTGATTGACATTTAGTTTTACAGTAACACTTTTTAAAACCTTTCCCATGTCCAGTAGACTGAGCTGTAGCCACAGATCTCAAAGAAATTTCCTTTTCTTTGGGGACATCATCAATTGTTACAATGTTAGCAGGACATGTACTAAACTCTGAACGACTATAATATTTTGAAATGACTCCATGTTTCGTACCCAAGCGGTAATATCCATCTTCTGTAGCTTCTAGCACTACTGCTAAAACTGATCGAGAGTATCCTCTCCCACGGTCGACATCTGGAACGGGAACTCTCACAGTTGATCCAATGTCAGGTTTTGGATGAGTGTTGTCTGAAATCACTTTCATTCGTTTTGCCTGTTCCTCTAATCCATCATAGGCACCTTTCCTGGCGTTTGTTATGTTTCTTTTTCTATTACAAATACTGCAAACATTCTCGGAAGATATATTTTCGTCTTTATTTGCTTCAACATCTGAGACGTCGTTTTTCATGGGATTTAAACAAATACTGCATTTGGATTGCTGTTTATCTGCTAGAATGTAACATGCCGATGAGATTTCGTGATCATGGTCTTGATCATTTCATGACTCTACATTTTTACTTGTTTCTGGTTGCTGCGATTGTGGTACCTCGCTTTGCGCGTCATCAATATGAATGGATTTAACAACATTTGCCAGGTCTTCTTCCGTTGTAACATTGTCTATGGATTCTAACGGAATATTCGAAGTTTTCAAACCAATTTTTGGTTTGCCCCCGAACATAGCTTGATATGGAGACCTTCTTATTCCAGAATGTAGGGAAATGTTTTTCATAAATTGTACAAATCTTAGACCGTGGCTCCATTGCTCTGTTTCATTCTCCTGCATCCAGGTAGTTAACATATTTTCCACATCCTGGTTGGCGCGTTCAACACTCCCCTGACTTTGGCTGTGGCGTGGCTTGCCGTGAAGGAGCTTTAGTTCGGTCCATAAATCTTTTAATGACCCTATTGCAAAATTCGCGCCCATTATCGGATTGCAAAACCACAGGGGCTCCAAAAATGGTAAAAATATCTACAAGGTGATAAGCGACCTCTTCTGCACGTTTGGTTTCAAGTGGTCGCAAAATAACAAATTTCGTCAAGTAATCCTGATATACAAGCACAAATTTGTATTTACCATCGGCATGAGATTGGTAATCTATCAAATCCACTTGACAACGTGAATTTAAATCGTTAAACTAAATCTATAATATTTGGCAACGAAAACACTTCACTGTTAACAAAATTCACCACCACTGTTATTTTGTTACGATATACTTAGTAAATTGTTGCAGAACTAAAAATACCACGTGGGACGTTACGGTCTTTTTTCAGATTTAAACAAACGGTCTGGAATGCGATAGTCTGTATGTATACGGTCTAGTCCGTATATGAAATAATAAGTTATTAGCATACGGTCTGTATAATTTAGTCTGTATACATACGGTCTAGGCCGTATATATACGGACTGATTTTATATACGGTCTGTAACATATATATTTTATTATCTTTTAGCGGTTGTATATGACTGTATTTTTAAGATTTCTAGTTTTGTAGTGTGTAAATATTTTTAACATCAGTTATCCCCATATATTGTATATAACTGTATTTTTTTTCTCTAGATTTCTAGATTGTATTATTTCTTGTGTTTTTATTTCTGCAATGACATAAATAAAACATCGAATATTTTATATTAGTCATGCCTATTAATTAATTAACGTGTTCGTAGATTTTTGTATATCATTTATCATTTGTATAGGTAGTACCATATCTAACTCTTAAGTAGCAAAATATTTGTATAGTAATAAGTACAACACCAGCTGAAGGTCGATGTTTTCAATGATTACCATTATTAATGTATATAATTATTGTACAGTTCAATCGTAGTAGTAGTCGGGTATGTTAATCGAAAGAGATCGACCTTTAGCATAGTGTAGTTATAATAATAAGTGAAGCTGACGAGGCTTGACGAGGCATACTTTATGTACAGGCCTTGTAATTATTTATCAAAAGATGGTGAAACTCGGAAGTGATTGAATGTAAATCACAGCCATCACGGGGATACTCGGGAACATACTCATGAAATAGATCTCTTACCTGATAAACGCGATTTTGTTCTTTTCAGATGTGTCTGTTAAGTAGTAGTAGCGGATGAAGACATTGTTGAAAAGAATATTTGGCATAACAAATCGTACAAGGCATTCAATTGCTCCGGCTAAACAACAATTTGACAATGAAAGAAAGGTCAAGTTTCAAATGTGTTACGGGTATGCCTTCCTGGTTATCTGAGAACAGATTTCACCCTAATAATTGTTTAGATATTTAATTATTGTTTAGTTGTTCAATTTCTTTTTTTGAAAAAGATCAATAAAAGATTAATGTTCTATACGTGTATTATTATCATTCTCCCATGTACCCTGGCATCAAAGTGATAGTTATAACTAGTATGAGAGAAGCAAGAATGATGCAATTACCTACACACCGATGACGATGATGACGTGTCAGCGACAAGATGAGACTTGTTTGCCAGCAACAACAGGTTTTGACTTGTTTACCGTATGCATGTTACTGACCATGCGTTGAATCTAGGTAAGTATAAGTGACTATATAAAGTCATTACGACGACGACGATGTCTGGTATAAGCAGTCCTAATTATTGTTATGATAACGAGACCTGTGTGATTGACTTATTTCACAGTAGTCTGGAAATAGGTAAGTTGTTTATAAAACTTCAAGGTTTTTGTATGCTAATTTGTGTCTATTTTGTTACTTGTTTAGAAGAAGACCAGGATGTTGCAGATCATGCATTATCAACAGCAAGTACCTACAACGGTCAAGAGTCGAACAATGAAGAAGAACTAGGTAAGCTGTTTAAAACTTTTGTATGTTTGTGCGTGTGTATATTAATCGATTATTGTATTATTGTTTTAGCGTTCTATGATCTGTCGCAGCAGCAGCCTCTATACTATGCTGATGACGTTGTAGCAGCATCAGAGGAAGCAAACTTTACGATTGTAGATACAACAGTAGCAGCAGCAGCTAAAAGTGAAGTACGTGTTCAACTGCTCGGGGCTGTCTAGTATCCGTTGTATGTTGCGAGACCTCCAGGGGAAGAACAAAACTACGACCATATACACAACATCCAAGTAGGACTTATTCCGCCTGACGACGATGACGCCTTGGGGTCTAAAGAATTTGACGTGGTAGTGAAGCTCGAATGCGTGAATAACGTATGCCAGCATGGTGAAATCGTGTTGTCGGAAAGTGACTGGTTCGAGCTGTATGATATACGAGTCGAGGCAATGTTTAAAAATTTCTTTTATGGTTGCTGCAAGGACGCTGACAACGGTGTACTACATCGTGATAAACATTTGAAAGTCCATCTATGTGAGAATTTATACATCGAGATTATTCAGAACGAGTTTTTCGGCAACAGGGTGGCGATTCATCAGAATGATAAAAAACGGACTATAACCTTAAAAGATTACAAGTTTCAGTCTATAATGCATCTAGCACCGCTGATCAATCATCAGGCTCGAACGTTACATCACCTGGACTTTTCGCGTTTCTACCACGCAAACATAGTGAACGTAGCAGAAGGTCAACTGAGACGTCCTGAACATGTCTATAAAACGCTTCCACCAACAGACTCCATCTTATTCACGACCGAACTGTTATGCGGATACTACTCAGCTACCAGTATAATAGACAACGCTGCAACAACAGCCGGTGGATTGAACTCGTTCATTTTATTAGAAATAATAAAACATTATCCATTAAAGTTTATCGATGCCGTACGTACACGACTGCAATCATATCATCAACAGCAGCAGCCGAAGACGTCAACGACAACGTTTGCACCGTCGTATTAAGAACACCATGGCGAAAATAAACTGTCTTAGAAATAGGTTACAAAAATATTTGAACAATTTGCAAGTGTTACGAAACGATCTCAACTCATACTGTGTAATGAATAATTTGTCAAATAATATGTTACAATTGTCCATTTACTCATCGAAATGCATAGCAAAATAAATAATATGTATATTTAAACATTGATGTTTGATTTACTAGCATGACTAAGATGAAGGGTGAAGGGAGACTATATAAAAGGTAGATCGTCATCAGCGAGAGTACACGAAAATAGCCGAAGATTCCCGACGGCGCACATCCTAAGTTACAAAGCAAACGGTAAGTCGTCATCCTATGAGAAGGAGAGAAAGAGTTTCCGTCTAGTGAAAGGGATAAAAGATGATCGATCCAATAAAATGGCAGATGTAAAATTGACAGATTTAAAATGACAGATTCAAAATTGACAGATGCAAAATTGACAGATTTAAAATGACAGATTCAAAATTGACAGATTCAAAATGACAGATGCAAAATTGAGAGATTTAAAATTGACAGATTCAAAATGACAGATGCAAAATTGACAGATTTAAAATGACAGATTCAAAATGACAGCTGCAAAATTGACAGATTTATAATGACAGATTCAAGATGGCGGAAATGCAAACGATACGGCTAATGATATGGATTAATTCACGCCTCATATTTGCATATTAACTAGATCAATAAATTTCCCTCGCGTCTCAATTGCATATTTATAAGATCAATCAATTTAATTCGTGTCTCACCTGCATATTAATTAGATCAATAAATTTAGTTCGCGACTCATTTGCATATTTATTAGATCAATCAATTTAATTCACGCCTCATTTGCATATTTATTAGATCAATTAATTTAATTCACGCCTCATTTGCATATTTATTAGATCAATCAATTTAATTCAAGCCTCATTTGCATATTTATTAAATCAAATAATTTAATTCGAACATTTAATTAGATCAATAAATTTAATTCGCGCCTCATTTGCATATTTATTAGATCAATCAATTTAATTCACGCCTCATTTGCATATTTATTCGATCAATCAATTTAATTCACGCCTCATTTGCACATTTATTAGATCAAATAATTTAATTCGCGCCTCATTTGCATATTTATTAGATCAATCAATTTAATTCACGCCTCATTTGCATATTTATTAGATCAATCAATTTAATTCACGCCTCATTTGCATATTTATTAGATCAAAAATTTAATTCGCGCCTCATTTGCATATTTATTAGATCAATCGATTTAATTAGAGCAATTAATTATGCTAATTAGGTTCCCACGGTCATCAAAATTTTCCCACGCTCAAGGGACCCAATACCTACTATCATAGATTATATACCAACTACTAAACTAAATAATGAAATATAACCAAGGCGAGGCCTTGCCAGCCATGTAATCGAGCAGACAATTCCGTACAGTCTTGCTAGAAATTACTTGAGCTTTATCAACACCACCTAAATAACAAGGCCTACCAACCACATAGTGACGTCACGACAAAGAGGTTTTTATTTGACAGAAACCTATTTTCGTATGAAAATTCTACCGTAAATATAAAATAAACTCGGCAACAAAAAAAAACGCACCACTTGAAAGTACCCGAAAAAAACCGATTTTTCAAACCGTGGTAACTTGGTTCAGTTTTGACGAAAATCGATGAATTTTTGAGTTCTGAAAAGCTTAAAGTCTTATCTTTAAGGGCATGCAATTCATTGTGGCCCCAAGGCCAACCCACCCCCCGCAACAACGCGATGGAAAAAAAATGTTCTCGATGTGAAAAATTGTCCATCTTTGACAACTTGTGCGCAACCGTGCGCAAAAAAAATCGGGAGGAAGTTTCACCGCAAAGGTGAAAATATTCAATCAATTTCCTTTAAATTTCGCAAAAATTCAAGTCATTTGAATAGGTATGGTAATAGGATGTGCAAAATAACTCGAGGATAGGAATCGTAAATCAAATGGCGGTGATAACGCGTAAATAATAATCAGAAAATCAACGTTAAAGTTGCTATTCTGATGTTAGATTATTAGGTTACAGTTATATTTGACAGAAAGATTTTATAATTCTTACGTGTTTTTGCGAAGCTTTTCTAAAGAAAACTCCTTGGCGCGAGGATCTTGGGTGTTTTAAATTTACTAAACCTCTATTGGAATAACTTCTACTGTTAAGGCGCCAGAGCACCAACAGTTATATCAAACAATGATTGTACTCTTTAATAAAACTTGTTAGCGTCTTACGAAATCGGTAAAAAGTAAACCAAATAAAAGCTAATAACTCGCTACAGAATAATTCGATGGCATACAATTTTCTCGCTGAATTTTATGAATCCACTTTCTTTGTGATTTGTAAAGGCTAATATTTTAATATTAGCTTATATTTAGGGTGTAAATAAATATCCTACACAAAAGAAACTCGGATATGGGAACACTTGCCGTCAGCGCAGTTTGAAAGTTGTAACAAGAAGTAGTATCATTTAAGTGTTTTCTAAAAGCTGAAAATTGATCACTAAGCAGTTTATGTAATAAAAAACTGGAAAGCAGTAGTTAGACAGCGTAATGATCGAACGCGTTGCATCAGCACCAATGCGGTGGTCGCATGTCTTCAAAATGAGGTCAATGTAAAGAAGTGATTTGAAAAAGCTGAAATTTGGTACAGGGTTAATTTATTGAATATAGTTTCTCAAAAAAACAGTCAGACTTGATTTTGATAGAATCGAGCTGGTCAGCAGTCGCTAGAAGTAACGAAGTAAGTTATGTATACCCACGGTAAACAAAATATAAATGTTCTTATGCGTTTTACACATTGCATATCATACACAGTGACGTATTTAATTATTATTTCTTTCTTAAATTCATACAAGCAAAGATATTCATCAATAACTAAAAGCTGTCCTAGGATATCATATCTGTGGTTTTACATACTTACAATTAGTAAGCTACAACTATATTACATCAGTACTTTGTATGTAACCACAGAAAATTTGTATTAAGTTAAATATGTTAACTAAGAGAAGGCAAAATAAAAAAAATCACGTCTTATTTTTAAAATTTTTTTTTAATAAAATCATGGAAATATTTAGGTACTTCCGTAATTTAAAAAGCTTTACAAATTGTGTTTGGGTAATAAAATATTCAACCACTCTTTAGTTTGGTGATGTACTCGTAAGAAATCCTGTATCAACCTATCTTCTGTTTATTTTCTTATACCAGTAAATTGACTGGTAGTATCGCAACCTGTCATAGCATGGAAACTAAGTATTTCTTTTAATCTAGATCTCCAAACATATTTCATGAACTGCGATATACCTTTTCCGTTCTTGTCTTGTACATCTGCTTTAATGTAGACATAGAAAGCTTTTCAAGCTCTCTAATCGGATTGGAGATTTTAACGAAGAGATTTTTGATCAAATGGTACTCAAATGATTTCTTGGTGCTATGTAATTAGTTGCAATTTCATTTTTTTTGTAGATTGCTAGACGAAAATGTGTTCCGGTATGAAAACTAAGTTTTATTGCATCGCCACGTGCAAATGTCCTGGAGGATACACAAGCAAGAAAAATGATCTACCGAGAGCAGACAATACGTTTACTTACTATTAGTTTTTTTCTTAATATCTCCCTCTCAAATACTTAATAAGTAATTGCACAATATGTATTTTTAATTTGAGTTTGATTGGACTTTGTAATTTTATACAAATTCATGAAAAGATGAGATGATTTAAAAACACATCTTGTACAATTACTTATTACTACTATTTTGATTATTATTACTAACTATTTGATCGGAAGAAATTAAGAAAAAAACAAAAACTTAGTAAACGTCCTGTCTGCTTTTGGTAATCATTTTTGTATCATCCAGGAAATTTGCACGTCGCGATGCAATAAAATTTAATTTTCATACAGGAACAAATTTTCGTCTAGCAATCTGCAAAAACATTAAATTGCAACTAATTACATAACACCATGAAATTATTTGAGTACTAATGGAAATGTTATATCTCTGAATACATGCTATTGTAAAAAAAGGTATTTAAATTATTTCAGGGAGTTATGTAATTAGTTGTAGTTCAATTTTTTTGCAGAATTTTGAATTGTTTTGCTTCACAAAAATTTGTTCCTGCATGAAAAATAAATTTTATTGCATACCAACGTGCAAATGTCCTGAAGGCTGCAAAAACAAGATAGACGGTTTACCAAAAGCAGACATCGAAGCAGATTCGGAATCCGAGCATGCGTTTCTCAGTTTTTCTATCTTAATTTCTTCCTTGAAAAATGCTTGAACGACTAATATTAAATAGAATAGAAGAATCTGTGCATCTAAATGAACTCATTCCCGACTACCAATTTGGTTTCCGAAAATCGCACTCTACAATTCAACAGTGTCATCGCATTGTAAATAATATCAAGGAGAGCTTAGAAGAAAGAAAAATCTGCTCTGCAGTATTTCTTGATATACAGCAGGCGTTTGACAGGGTTTGGCACAAAGGCCTCATCTACAAAATAAAACTACATTTTCCTGCTCAGCTATTCCTTCTCCTAAAATCCTATTTAGAAAATCGTCAATTCCAAGTAAAATTCGAAAGCGAGCTGTCAACATACCACTGTATAAAATCAGGAGTACCGCAGGGAAGTGTCTTGGGTCCATTTTTGTATCTACTTTACACTTCAGATACACCAACTACTCGTGACACTTTGATAGCAACATTTGCTGATGACACAGCTACTATGTCAACTGACAGAAATCCAGTCAGAGCAGCAACTAAACTTCAAAATCATCTAACTCTTTATGAGGCATGGCTTAAAAAATGGAAAATAAATGTCAACGCTAATAAGTCGAGCCAAATTACTTTTACCACCAGAAAGTGCATCAGTCCACAAGTTACAATTAATAATAACCCCATACCAACAAATACTGAAGTCAAATACCTTGGTCTCCACCTTGATGAAAATCTTACTTGGAGAGCCCATATTCAAGCTAAGAGAAGACAACTAGATCTTAAAATCAAAAGCATGTACTGGTTAATGAATAGGAAATCCCAACTTTCCATGGAAAATAAAATTCTAATTTATAAAACAATAATAACACCCATATGGACATACGGAATTGAATTATGGAGGTGCAGCAAACCCTCCAATACGAAAATTCTGCAATCTTTCCAGTCAAAAACACTGCGGATGTTAATAAATGCCCCATGGTTTGTTTCAAATCTAACCATACACCAGGATCTTGGAATTCCATACATCAACGAGATTATAAGAGCTCGCACTATCCAATATAGAAACCGTTGCATAGATCATACAAATCAGGAAATTCGAAACCTATTCAATCCGCCCATGGAAGACAGAAGGCTAAAAAGAACTTGGAGTGAAGACCTAGCTGGATGAATCTCAGTGAACTGCCAATGGACAGTGCCTGACTCAAGTCAAATTATCATTCAAGCACATTTACTTATTACTTGTTTTATAGTAGATTGTAAATTGGCAAATAATATAAAAAAAAATTTTTCTTCCTTTCAAATACCTAGTTAATAGATAATTGCACAATATTTATTTTTAATTTTAGTTTAAGTTGTCTTTGTAATTTTATAAAAAATCCATGAAAAGAGATGTATAAGTACCTAAATATTTCCATGATTTTATTAAAAAATAGTTTTAAATCTAAGACGTGATTTTTCTTTATTTTGCCTTCTCTTAGTTAACATATTTAACTTAATACATACAAATTTTCTGTGGTTACATACAAACTACTGCTGTAATATAGTTGTAGCTTACTAATTGTAAGTATGTAAAACCACAGATGATATCCTAGGACAGCTTTTAGTTATTGATGAATATCTTTGCTTGTATGAATTTAAGAAAGAAATAATAAATATATACGCCACTGTGTATGATTATGCAATGTATAAAACACATAAGAACATATTGCAATGGTATGTGTAGTACTTTAATAAAATAAAACCACAATACAACAGTTTACCACCACAATATATTTTTTTAATAGATTTTTGCCCCGTCACTAGCTTAAACTTTAGTTTCAGTAAAGCACTCGACAAATATCTCTGCAATTTATTATACAATAACCTTACCTTACCAATTTCTACTATCAGTGATCCACCTTTAATCGTAACACCTGAGCTGGGACAATTGCAACAAGCTGAAAATCACAAATTATTTCCACACAAGGAAGAAAAATGAACAATAAATTAAAGATATAGAAAGAAACACAAATTTTTATTTCTTTAAACACAAATAAAAAAATAATCAATTGATAAAAACTACTAATCAGCCTTTTAATATTTTTTTTATAGGTTATGTAAATTTTTGTACCTTATACTAAACTACTCATAACAATGATTTAAATAAAAATTAATGTCGAATTTTCTCAATTCTATTATTTTTTATATATTAAAAAATAGTTTAAATTGTCTCAATCGTTAAGTCTTGTTATATTGTTTTAATGAAAATTGTCCGAAAAGATCTTTTTATTTTATTTTACGTTATTGGCCAGTATAAATTTAAATACACTTACAATTCTCAGTCGCACACTAGGCACTTCTTCAGATTTGAAAATTCTGCTATGGTAACCACAACCCAACTCTTGACTGTTGGTGAGATTTTTTAATATGCAATTCTGCATAAAATTGAATTCTTCTTCAAATATATTTTTTTAAACTAAAAAGTTCCATAAAAGTGTTGAAATTATCCAAATCAATTCTATGATTTATACTTTTCTTGACATAATGACAAACAGGTAAGCCATATCCAATTATATGCATGAGTTTTAATTATTCAAAATTTGTAACCTCACTTTATCTTTCTTCTTTATGAAAAATGTTTGTTGTTTTTTTAGGTTAATAAATCTGAGAACAACACGTCCTCCTTCCAATACGTTCTAGAGATTACTAATTGTTTTTCACAATACAAATTGCATTAAAACATATAGGAACATCAATAAAGTAATATAATCAAATATGAAATAAATAAAGATTATTAAAAGTTTCACAGTTTTATTAAAATATACCTGACAATATTGTTTCGACAGCTATGCTGTCATTATCAAAGGTAATATAATTATAAACAAACAAGTCGCTAAGGTAGATACAAAATAGGTAGGTAACTAGATAAAAATAATAAAAATCATAAATTAAACATCTAATACTTCCAGTAATGGAGAATTACTGAGTTCAAGTTGTTCATTCATTAAAGGTACCCTGAGTTTGTGTTTGTATATCTCAAAAGCTTCTAAAATGTCTAATTTGAAAAATCGAATTACGCCAAACACCTTTTAGAACAAAATCACACAATGACTCCTCAAAATAATATTAAATTCCTACATTTTTGTAATAACAAACGCAAATTAGACATTTTAGAAGCTTTTGAGATATACAAACACAAACTCAGGGTACCTTTAATGAATGAACAACTTGAACTCAGTAATTCTCCATTACTGGAAGTATTAGATGTTTAATTATGATTTTTATTATTTTTATCTAGTTACCTATTTTGTATCTACCTTAGCGACGTGTTTGTTTATAATTATATTACCTTTGATAATGACAGCATAGCTGTCGAAACAATATTGTCAGGTATATTTTAATAAAACTGTGAAACTTTTAATAATCTTTATTTATTTCATGATTATGGAGTTCCACAAAATAAGGCTGGAAACAATAAACAAAAAAATAATCAAATATGCCATGGAGCAAAATCTGACATATCAAATTATTTTTAAATAAAATATTATTTTCTTTAAATTTTAGATTTAAACACATAAAAAGAATCCCAACACTTCCTTAAACTAATAATATAACATTTTTATTTCAAAAACCCAACAATAACCCACAATCTTAAGTCGAACAAACAACTGTTCACGCTTGACAAAAATTGTAATAAATTCCATTTAAATCTGTCCAACCACCAATTTAACCCATTAATCTTTAAATAATATGATTGTCTAACTTTTCCCAATCATTTGACATCCATAATAAACACTTACAATACAAAATTAACTAAAAAAGAAATATATTCTCGGCACAGGTGTATGGACATATTTAAATTGAATCGGCTGACAAAACAACTATATAGAACAACAAAAACTTTATGCAACATCCACAGTTAAGATGTTATCCAACGAAATTCCACAATAACATCATGAACCTAAATTAATTAAATGAGAACGGTGGCTTGACAAGCCAATACCATGTATCGTAGAAGAAAAAAATCACCCTAATGAAAATTAAGCAAGGTAAGTTTCTTTTATATATGCTAATTAACTCATAATAGCCCGTTTTAATTTATTCTAGGTGCAATTTACCAAGTTTGAGCTATTGACGGTTCCTTAAGGAAAAACACTTCAACGTACCAACCGTTGTATTATAATCTACAATTATTAAATCATATACACACTTAAATAGTATCATTTTGTTGAAATATAAAACTTTTTATGCATGTTAACATAATGTGAATAAATTATTCTTCTAAAGAAACCCATTTTGAAAATTAATTACAAAAATTGAGGTTATGTAATGAATAGATCGGATCGTTAAATAATCTTGCATGAAATGTAACTTTAACAAGAAATTATTGCAAAAAGAAAGTATTTAACTTAATTCCTGCATATAGCTAGCTTCAACAATACTTCTGATACTATTAAACAAACCTTTTAACAAAAATTCAATAAGAACGCCTGAAAGATAGGCAACCCAAATTACCTATTTAACCTTTCCCTCTGTATATCACAGCAATATATTTTGTTTACCATGGGTAGACATAACTTCAACTATGCATTATTACCGTGCTATTCGTCCCTTTTTCCTTAATCAACAGCAAAAACAAGACGCGGTACTCCTTATGTTGTTTTGCAAATATCTTCGCTTGTATTATACCTATGACAAAAATAAAAGCACCATAGTGTTCACAGAGAATCAACACAAAACGTTTATTCTGGTAATTTTTTTTAAAATATGTACTAGATTTGAAGATATTAAGTGTTAAATGTAATTTTGTTAAACCTTAAAAGTGCTGTTTTGAGAAAATCGACTTTAAAAGTAGGAGTTCCCGTAAGATACAATATAAATAAGTATCTTAAATGTTTTTTTTAACTTAAATATCGATGTAACCATTCACAGTTTTGTCACAACAAAGCGAGTGATGTCCTGCAACAAATAACATAAAAATTCAATTTCACCCCTTTTTTACTAAAACCGACCCCTCGCACAGTTATTTTTTTTGACGACAACTAAATTCTGCTTCACTTGGAGATGGCCTACAACATGAACTCGGTTGTTACTTTTTACAAGGTATGCCCAACGAAAATAAAAACTAAGGCACTTTCTGGCTAAATAAAACTCTACTATACACATATAAAAATTACAATGCCCAAGCCAACACAATTACACATTTGACATAATACTATTATAGTTTATTTCTTTTGTTTTTGTCTTTTGTATGTGATGTCACTATGACGTTTACAATATGTTGTGACGCCTAAGTTATACAGGCGGTTTTGGCTTTATGCGAGTGACTGCACAGAATTGGGTGCTCAGCCAATCAGCACCGTGCAGTGCATACGAAACAGTGGAAGCAGTCACGATACGAAGTATGCGCTATTACGCTCGTACGCAATGTGTACGAGCGTGATGACGCATACGTCATATCAGCACTGCTTCCACTGTCTCTAATGCACCGTATGCTGCTGCAGCGAATTATTATTATCTGATCTGCTCCTAATGTGAAAGTGTATGGCTCTTTATACATAAATATTCCAAAATTACATCGTGTAAGTGAAGATTCATGGGCTCTGCGTTTATAGCAACTGCAGCAATATGTTTTTTTTTATTTTTATCATTTATTTATACGAGCCCAAGCCCATAATAGTTTGGCCAGGACACCACGGAATATTTACTGCGAAACTTTTTTGGCCCACGATAAAGCTGTTTTCTCTTGTTAGAGGGAAGTACTGCCCCTGAACGTGCTCTATGCCCTGCTCCTGCATTTTAAATGAACACTCTGCAATACTTCCATCTACAAAAAATTCTTTGGTCCACCAAACGACTTTTTCTGGTTTTTAAAGTGTACTAATGCCCCCTGCACGTACTCCTGCTAAGTTTCATTACATTTTATTTTAGATTTCTTTTGTTTATGTAATAATAATTTTTTTTTCAAACCACCCTAGTGTCCAATCCTCCACCATTTGTTTCAGCCCTAAATCATTCACATGCTTTTTCAATTTGACAGGATAGTATAATTCTGACTTCCAATCTATACTGTGACCAAAGTGACAAGAAATGAGTCATCACAAACACGTGGACAAAATTGTAAGCAATGAAAATATGTTGGTTCTAGCGTATGTCACTGAATTCTTAGCAACGTGAAATTTGCACTATTATCTTATCTCACCTCAGGTCGTACTTCTTTATTCCGGTGTCATTAAGGAAATGACTCGTTTCATGCATTTTTGGCTGGAGTATAGATTAAAATGATAATAGGTATTATATACTGGAAATTACAAAAGATAAAACTTTTTAATAAAATATGTACCATTATTTGAGAAAAAATAGTAGGCCAGGCAAAATAGTATACTTAGCAACTTAGCAGAAAATGTCTACCGGAATTAATAGGCCGGCTTCATATTTCCAACAAACCGCCTGGTGTGGCAAAGCAGTTCTTGACTATTAGTTGTAATCCAAGTAGACAAAAGCCTAGAAAACGTAAACTGAATATTCTAAGAAATAAGGCGATACAAATCCTAAAGATCTAATAATACATACAAATTGTATAATGTTCATAAGGAAGCACTAAAATGAAAATCGATTGCAAATAAAGACACAATGAAGCACTTATAAATTCAATCAAAATATCATTAATAAATATAAATATTACCCATACATCGGTCTGTAGTATTTGATATATTCAACAGTCAATTAAGTCGGTAGGTACATTATTATAGCCGTAATGAAAGAAGGAAGATTTTATAGTATTTAATAATAATTTCATAGTAATAAGTAGTTGTTGGTTGATACCGTTTATACAATTTGGAAATAGTATTTCAAATTCCTAAATAGATACTACAACTAAGGTTGACTATGGTATTCAGAACTGCTACTAACAAATGCATAATAGTATTGAAGAAATATTTAAGATCTAATTGACAAATATTTTATAAAACTTCGCTCTTCGTAAAGTTATTGTAAAATCATATGTAAATGGAATAAATAAATAAGTTGGTCATTTTGTTGTTAAATTCTCGTTAAAAAAATGGTACAATTAAAATGGATGTAAGATTCGGCGTGTGAATTGGTTGAATAATAGAAGAAACATTTAGACTTTTCTCAACTTCTTTATTAAAAACATCTTTCCACAAACATTGCATTAGGTTTTTGTGGTACAAAAGTGTGAAATACAAAAATATCCTTCCTTAAACATTTTTCTCTGTAATAATTACAAACAATAACTAGCGGCCTACTAAATATAATAAATTTTAATAATCAAATGTCTACATTAAAAAACAAACGAAAAAAAATGCAAATAAGATAAAATCTACTAATTGAATTATAGTATAATATACCGTAAATGCTTAAAAATGATGTCTTTAACACATTAAACAATTATCACTATAGAATTTTCGCACATTTATTTAATTATTTTCTTGTTTACTGTTAGTGCGAATGTATACAATAAAAATTAATTAAATAACATTATAATAGCTAACCGTCTTTAAAAAAGGCACAACGTCCATCACATAGTATACATAATATATAAATATAAAACAAACAAAATTTATCATTTGTGCCAATATACATTTAATGTTAATTTGTTAAACGCTAAAAATAAACAAATTTAAATTAACTCCAGACGTCGGCTGAATATCGTTTTTGAGTTTCCATTTTCTTTAAGAAAGCTGTAGCTTGCTGTTCATTTAGTTGGCCTTTCTCCATGATAGCTTTCAAGACGATTTTGTGTACATCACCAGCCATTGTGCGTGCATCTCTGTTGAATGATAAAAGAAATTAATTAACCTTACACTACATTGTTTTCAAAATTATCTTTCACCTTACAGTCACACAATCACCTTATCAATGCTTGAATGTTTCAAATAATGTTCACTTCTCCTAATAGTCTAGTCAATAGACAGTTTTGTTCTGCAAAAGGTCGGAGAAAGTTGATACTATCACGCTATGTCCTAGGTAAGTACGATATGTGCGGGGGACTCACATGCACCGCAAAATGGATGCAGCAATTGTAATTGTGGCAAATGTAAATACGACAATAAAAAAATAGCACATCGTGCGTATGCAATAACGCATACTGCATATCAATAAATTATTACTGTATATATGCATTTCTCAATCATGGATCTGTCAGAAACTACACACACTGGGTTATTGTTGAATAATTAATAGTTTGCTAAAATTAAAAATCTTAAAGAAAATTTAAGCAACGAGAAAAACCACACATAGAATTTACAAAGACAGATTAAATTTTGGAGAATTCCATCATCTGTATGAGCAGTTGCAATCAGATGAAAACACATTTCGTCAGTATACAAGAATAACCCCAGCTACTTTTGATTACGTAGTGGAAGCATTCCGTGATTCTTGTTACCATTGTTCAACTAATGGTCGTTCTTTATTTACGTCCGCCACCCGCAGCCGCATATGCTATGTACTATTAGATGCGTCTCGTCGAGTTGAACAATAGTTTCCATAAGTGAAATGGGAGGAGGGGGGCATTAGTTTTCGGGATAATCGCCAAAAACTTTTTTTGGAAGGGAGCCATAGACTTCAATCTTAATTCTATTACCCTATCTGAAAATGCATGTTTTGATGCGCATACGACCTAACTTAACCTAACCTAACCTCACCTCACCTAGCCTAACATAACCAAAATTAAATTAAAATACATATGAATTGACGAACAATGAAAACCTAAATTAAACCTAAGTAATGTTATGTTAGGTCAGTTTAGGTTATAGGTTCGGTTGTAGGTTAGGCTGTAGGTTAGGTTATAGGATAGGCTAAAGGTTAGGTTCTAGATTAGATAATAGGTTAGGTTCTAGATTAGATAATAGGTTAGGATAGGTTCTAGATTAGATAATAGGTTAGGTTAGGTTAGGTACTCCAAAACAGTTTTTGGTGTTTATCTCGAAAACTATTGCTCCTCTCCAAATTTCACTATGGGCACTATGGTTCAGCTCGATGAGACACATCGAATGGTATATACCATGTGCAGCTGGTATAACCATTAATAAACCATGGTATAACCATTAAAAAATATCCGGCTAAATCTGAGCTCTTATGGTGTTACCCCTGAATGTATTGTGATGAGAACTTCCGTCGTGCGGGCTCAGCGATAATTGCGTTGGAAAACAAAAGATTTTGATTTTTAAAACATAACGTGCGATGCGACAACGCAAAATCGTGCGAATCGCAGAAACGCCGTGTTTACTTAGGACACCATAATTACTTTCTTCAAGTTTTGTCGTTGCGATTAACGCATCCCACGCAACGCATCGAAAGTACCGCAGTCACTGTATTTATTTACCTAGGACATAGCGTTAGGAAGCAGCGTGCCATGCATACGAGACAGTGGAAGCAGTCCCCCGGTATGACGTATGCGCTATCATGCTCGTACACATTGCGTAAATTTGTGAACACGAGAAGCTGCCGCCATCTTGGAAAATGGCGGCCAAAATTGGGTTTTTTGAGAATACTCGTTTCCTCTGCATTTGGGAGTAAAAGTAATTATTTACAAAGTTGTAGAGAATAAGATTTACTACAACTTTTGTATCATACAAATTTTCCTCACAATTACTTACTAAGTTATGACAGAGAAAAGCGGAGCGCTTTTTTGCAATTTACAAATGAATTTTCCCCTGTAAATTTTAAAGATTATTATTATATCATTACATACTATGTTTATGATATAATAACAACAAATAACAATAATAATCTTTAAAATTTAGAGGGAAAATTGCAAAAAAAAGCGCTCATCATAACCTGCAAACAATTGATATAAGAAAAATTTCTTTTAAACAAAAGTTGTAGGAATTTCCATTCTCTACTACTTTGTAAATAATTACTTTTACCCTCAATTGAACAGAAACGGGATATTCTCAAAAAACAGATTTTGGTCACCATTTTCCAAGATGACGACGCTGGCGGCGAGTTCCCGTGTTTACAAATTTCAAGATTTCATTAGGGCCCCAGAATTAACACAATTGACAAGTGTCAACTTTCCCCGACCTTTTATTATATTACATGATAGATTGATACAAGTAATAGGTTGTGTTTCTTGTGTGACTTTTAAGCACAATATTTGAGTAGAATTCTAAAAGTAGTTCAGGGGAGCATCAGTTTTGGACAGGAAGAATAGAAGAGTCAGATTTATACTCAGTTTTCAATCAAACTATACTTTCACCAAAAAGTGATGATCTAATAGAACTTACCCACAAACATAGAAATGACCATTATTCTCTCCAATTATTCTCCAAATTTCATCTAAATTATTTTCTAATAAATGCGTTACATATACTTTATTTGCTTGGTCCCTTGAAAATGCTACATGCATCTTTAGAGTGGCCTTTTCTTCACATTCTTTCAATTCCTTCTCATAAATGAAATCTTCCCCCTTCTTACGGCATCCAAAGTATAACACGGTTTCGCCAAGTGGCTTTCCTTCATCTTTAACAAATTGCCTCTCTTGTATGAATCCTCTGAATGGAGCTACACCAGTACCAGGCCCAACCATAATAATTGGAGTTTGCGATTTGGTAGGAAGACGGAATTGCGATTTTCTAACAAATATTGGTACAGTTGGTGGCTCTACATCTGGTTTAGGATGTTTCTCAGCTAACCAAGTAGTAGCAACGCCCTTGTTTTGGCGACCCGTTGGTGTTTTGTATTCCACGACGACTGCAGTGATGTGTACGGTGTTTGGATATAATTTTGGAGAAGAAGAAATGGAATAATAACGTGGTTGTAAACGTGGTAGTAATTCACAAAGATGATCCAACGCAGCTTTACAAGATGGAAGATCTTCAAGCACATGAACGATTGTTCGGTTATCTTGAATAATCCATTGTTGGTATAAAGCTTTGCCTTCTGGGGAGGTACTAGCCATCAATTTTAATTTTTCTTTTTCTTGTGGATCACTGCAATATTCGGACAATTCTTTTAAGACGTGAGTTCTTGGATTCATGGTTATGTCCAAATAGTGTGTTAAGGCAGTTCGGTAGGAACAAGGGCAAGGGAATGGATGTTTCTTGCTTGATTCCTCATCAGTGTTAATTAATGTGAAGATGGTATCCAAATCAGTATTTGTTAATTTGCCGAGTTTATCTACCAATTCGGAATTATTAATGGGATAGACAGCTAAGTGATCTCCAGAATCATAACGCATTTTGGAACCTTCGATATCGAATTCTATGTGCATACATGAGCGATCGCCGCCATTATGAAGTTCACGATTGACGGTGATTTTGGCCAAGAATGGATTTTTAGCATCGTAGGGTCTGAAAATATAATTAATCACAATTAGAGTGATTGATTAAAATTTTAGCAAAGTTCTAATAAGCGCTTACGGTCTTTGATTTTTGAGGGAATGTAATCGTGCCATTTCGCCAGTGTAAATTCTGTCTGGGACTTCTTCTTTGTATTCAACCAATCGGTATTGTCGCATGCTGACATCTTCACCAGTGGATTCGATTCCGAAATAGTCGCAAACGGCTGGCCAGAATTTGTCTTTCCATGTAATAAAATCATCTTCAATACTGCAAACAATCAGATTAAATCAAATCCTATATTTAAAAAAAAATCAAAACTAACTTTGCATCATCATCTCCTAAACCAAGGTCGAACACGCGAGTCGCTCCTAATTCTTCTAATCTTTTGTCAACGTAGATAGCCACTTGATTGTAATGTTCGTACGTTTTATTTCCAAGCCCAAAAACCTGTAATTCAAATCGATGAAACGTACTTTAGAAGTTATTATGTAAGAATGTATGTGCTGGCGAAAAAAATTAAAAATAAATAGCATCTTAAAAGTGTTAGTTAGCAAAATCTTCAAGTTGTTCGTGCACTGCAAACGGAAATTTATTACGTATTCGAAATTAACTTTAATAGGTGCATTGTTAATAAAATATAGGTTATAATTATTATAATGTAGGTATTTCCTTTCGGTTTAATTAGTTTGCTTGCGCAATATTTTAATCGAAATGTTCACGAAGGTTTCTTCGCGTAAGCTATTTTTGATCTTCAGATCCTTTATCACACATAGTTTTTATTTTTTGCGTATTTTACAATACTTGCGAAGATTTTATCTTGCTTTAGAGAAGTACAATTACATCAATATTATCAATAGAATATTGTTATTAGTAAATTCCTATTAGTCAGGAAACCTAACCTTTGATGATTGCGATGTTGTTTATAGGCCACTTATGAATTCTTATAGTAGTTATGGTATACAAAGATAAATAATATAAGAGATTTAAGTTTTTTTAACCTCGCAAGAGGTGGCTTCGCCAAAAATGCATATATTATCGCCAATAATGAAACAATAAACAAATAAAAAGTACGGAAAAAGCTTCACACGCTTTAAAGTGGATGTTTAAATTCCTCTTATTGGGGTTTTTCAATACAGTTATTTTTTTCTCATTTACTCAGAAAATCCCACATAAACTTTTAAAATCTTTTACAATATGTAAGAGATTTATGGCAATATTTACCTTTTTACGGATCCCGCTATTTTCAGGTAGATAAAACGGGACTTTACAGAAGAATAGATTCAATTATACCTTTTAGAGATGCAAGACTTCTCGCCAAAATATTGAAATTTTATACACAGAAATTCTTGTTGTAGAAGTAGTTTCAAGGTTGTAAAATTTTTAATTTGTTCAACAGTTGTACACTCGTCACGGAAAAAACGGGACAGCAGTAGTGGAGAATTTAAAAAATATTTTGTTGTGAATGGGATTTTAAATAAAATGTTGAAAGTGATTCATGGCTTGCTATAATCCCTTTGAAAAGTACAAAACATTTTAGCTAAAATCCTATTCACACCCAAAGATTTTTTAAATTCTCCTACTACTGCTTTCCCGATTTTTTAAGTGATGAGTGTATATGGTTGTAGTGTACTATACCCATAAAGGGAAAGAAACTAAAAATGCAACTAGTTTTAAAATCAAAACTGGAAAATTGTTAAATTAACATAAAAGCGTAAAAAACAACATGCCAGGCCAAGGCCAACAAGTAATTAATCTATCCTTGTCTGTTGTAATCGATGAAATAAACTATAAAATGTAAAACTGTTAAAAGATTGAGGCGGAACAGAAACAGTACAGTATAAAGGTGACGTACTTAACTGTTGAATATATTTTACAAGCAAACACCACGACACGATAGGACTCAAAAGCTCAAAACGCAACCTCTTTATTGACTTGTGTTTTGGGTTTGTGCACTATTGATCGTTAGTCGAGGTGCGTATTCGACGAAAAGCCTATAATTCTAAGCTGCAATAGATAATCGCTTATAGTACCTACAAGTAGTGAAAATATAAAAGGATGGTTTCAACTTCTTCAGTTTTAATATTGAAAAAATGCAATTTAGGCTTCGGTTATAGCAAATACTGCAGCGAAAATAATTTCGTTAAGGACCTTAATGACGCTATGAACCAACCACCCGGTATATTATGTATATGCTGTATGGTATAAATAAGCAATACATATCCGTTTAAAAGCAGTGGTTTTCCAAAGAAAACATGATAACATTGATTCACTTTGTTACACAGATAATTAACAACAAAGGAGTTAATCGAGTGCGCATGGCAACAAAGATATCCAGACCATTGTGTAACACCGTGTATACTATAACATTGTGCCTTTTGTACAGTTTGCTAAGAATTTAATTTAGAATCCGTAAAATCCCAAAAATTGCAGTTTCACGCTTAGAGATTTCTTATTTTGAACATATCATAGGCAATATCATAGGAAGAGCTACATGCTATATTAAATTATCCAAAAATAGAAATGGACGACTATGATTGGATCTGGTACACAATGCAGCTGATGCTAGGTAATGTCACAATTTGTTTTGACTATTATTTCCAGCAGTTCCCAAAACTTTGACCTATTTAGCAAATGTTTTTCAATGTACGTAAAATCAAAAATGGCATAAGGATTTTTTGCTCCTATTAACGATAGTACTTGTCACCTATCTAGAGGATATGAATCCTAAGTGAACACCCTGTATAGTATATAAATAAATATAACCTCATTACAATCAGTTCTTCATAATACCCACAACCATTTTTGCTACAAGCCCTCCCCCCACAATCAATCGACCGTAGAAATCAGTTTATAATTACAAGAATGTAAAAAGGTTAAAATAATAACTAACCCCACAGGCGTCGAGGCGGCCTTGTTTTGATTTGAACCGTAGCCGGTAAGCATCATTTAACATCAACAGTATCTAGACATCCATCAAAAATAATTTTTCTACTCCAATATTTGAAAGTAGCTTTCTTAGTTGCATTATAGAATTAAGAGTTAACATTTTCTTAGGAACAAGTACTTTTCTGTTTACTTTTCTGCTTCTCTAGAATGACGAAGCACGTGACAGTTATTTATATTGCGAGATGTGCCAAGGAGACACTTTAAGGCCCAAGGCGGATCGCCGCGGTCCATAAAGGTCTCCAAAGCGAAGAAAAGTATTAACTTTTTCCTTCTTCTCCCAAATATTTAATAGATAATAATGAAAAAATAGTTATTTACATTGCGAGATGCGTAAGCAACGTTTTCTGCCAAGGAAACACTTCAAGGACCCATCGTAATATTTCAAAGATGACAAAGAGTGAAACTTTACAATAGATAATCGAGATCGAAAAGAAAGATGATCTGCAATCTTACGATTTCTTGCAAAGTGCTCAGTCTGCGCAATCCCTACGCTTCACAAAAACATCGATATCTAGAAAACTATTAAACGAAAGTCTATAATTCTATTTTTTAAAACTTTTTGAAAACTTTTGCATTAATTCATCCGCAGGATGTATAGGAAAATTTCCGAGAATAAAAAAGTTTGTTGCTCAGTGTAATTTACAAATACACCGAAAGTAAATTTCAAGTTTAGATTTATTGTTTAAATTAAATAAACAAATTTTATTAATCAGCTTCACTATTAATACAGTTAGAAGCGCTCATTTGTGAGCTCTAATTAAAAAAAAGAACCATAACGATATCGCAATTAGTTCCCGAGATATTGCGATATAAATATTAAAAAGTGCGGATTTTAAAATTTGTCGATTTTTACCTAAAATCACCCCTACAGCACCGCCCTTACAGGACGATTTTTTTAAAAATTGTCGGAACTTATCCCACATTTTTACCTTTCGTTCATACGGGAATCACGATAGCTGGGTCAATTTGCTTCTACTAAAAGTATTAACGTTTGTATATTACAAAATAATAACCAACATTAATATTTAATGCTCAAAATGTAAATTTTGGAAATCTAACATTTTTCCATCTTATACTTTCTCTTAAAATCTGTTTTTCCGGATGTTAACTCTTTGCAAGTATAAATTATTGCTAATGTGTAGTAGACATAACTAGGACTACAGAAAAATACATACAAAGAATATAAAACGGTGATGTATGATAAACAAGATTTTGGGTATACGTATTGCGTTCATTTTAAACGATTACATCTTATTATGTGATATGTTCGTGGTATCGTGGTTAATAACAATAAAGTGTAATAAAAATGACCATGAAATTTATAAAATCGTCAGCGTCACCGCTAAGCCACGTGTATACAATTTATTTACGGATACTCCCCTCCAAATGTTCTTGGTCAATAAAAAATTAAGTGGTGTACTTCATTGATAAAATTCTCTTCTAAACGTCGTAATAATAAGAGCTTTTTTTATTTGTTACGATTATTATTTAACGCATAACAATACTAGAGGTGTTTTATTATTTTCGCCTTTATTATAAAGGCAAATTTAGAGGAAAAATAGAGAAAGATAACAAATACATTATACTGAATGGAGCGGTATTTAACTTTAAATTAAAGCATGGCCGTCGGCATGACTATAATTGAAATTAAATATTTGGGGAACTACATTGACAGAATAAATCTTTCTGAAAATACTATAAGTGTATTTCAAGGTCAATTTTATTGTTTTATAGTATACTATGTAGTATATCAAACCTTATATTGCAAACTTATAACATTTAACAATAATAACAACACGGAAGAAAATTACATTTATCTAATAAAACAATAAAAACAAATTTGTATGTGTGCAGCATGCGTTCAATGAATCATGTTCTTACATACAATCAGATTTTACAATTAAAACATCGTAACTTACTGCGTAATTTAATCCAGATAAATCTGCATCTCCATTTTGAAGCCACTCATAAAATTCCATAGCATTATCGGTTGGATCACCTTCGCCATAGGTTGCCAAACAGAAGACAGCTAGTGAACTGGGTATAGATTTTAAGTTCGTAAGTTCTTCCTGAAAAAAAATTAAAAAAAGAAAAATTATTTTAAGTTCTTCAATTCGTTAGGTATAATAATAGTAAATACAAATAAACATATACTATAACGCAAATTGCTGAGTTGGCCTTGATTTTTTAAAATTACAATGATTTTATTTTAATTATGTTTGATGTTGTAATCAGCGTCATCTTTCTATTTATTTAGATTCTGTTGGATTCTGTTTTTTAAACTACCACACATTATCCAACCCGGATGACATCGTGGTTGTCATACAGAATGCATATTCGTATCGGACGTGTATTATTGCACATCTAAGCCTCCCATCGGATTTACGTGTAATACCAATCTTCCGATAAACTCTGAACAGTATGTATGCCATTGCCAACAACAAAAATTGAAATATCTCCAGTCAAGTTAGTCTGACATTCCTCAAGCGCATTCTGATTAGTGACCTAATGTCTAAATTCAACGTGGTTATTGTTATTAGAGAATTTCCTATACCAGAAAATCGTTTCCCAGCCAGCACACTGTTATAATGACGTTATTTTTAAGGCATTATTGGTCGACGACGTCATATGACTAATAAATGATGTCCATAAGACGTCATAAAATGGGACGTACGTAGACGTCTTCAAAACGACGTCTTTTGGACGTACAATGCAATACGTACAAGTTTCATTAAAACGATATTATTTTAACAGGGGCCAAGGAATGCTGGTCATATTAAGCAGGTGGACACAACAATATAGAGATGTTTTGACTGTAGTATATAATAAATATTATTTCCAATATTCAACTATTTATTAATAATTCTTGTCTTACTCCTAGTATAGGACGTTTTAACGACGTCTTATATTGACGTCTTTGGGCTGTGACATAATGATGTCAGTTTTACAACAATTTGCCGTCGTTACTGCCGAAAAAACGGCGACATTATGACGTCAGTGTGTTGGCTGGGTTATATTTTGGAAACTATTTAATACACAATGCTAAAGTGGGAGTGCTTTGAACACAGTGTTTTACAACTTTTCAACAGTAACATTTCCCGTAAACTAATTGAGGAGCCAATATCTGAGAAATTGGGTTTTTACATGCTATTCGCGTATGTAACAAAACCGATATACCTACACTCTATATATAAAGTTCTATTTACATGTGAGAAAATAAAAGCAATTTGTCAAAAAGGGCAGATCTTGCGTATCTATCCGGGTTTCCCAAATATAACTAACAATACGTGAAGTTTCAAGTTCGGCCCTGCACGTTCTGCTCGACATTATCCTTAATAATGCTGAGAATTGTAGTTTGTTAAACTTGAAATTTGTCAATAAAGCGCGATTCTGTCTATCCCGCAAAGTACTCCGAATCAGATTGTTGATCTCTGAATAAATAAGTAAATAAAACACATGTCCATTTTGCTCATTTTTAAATAAAACATTTAATTTCCTAATAAGGTAAGTTAAATAAAGTACATACTTAAAGGGCGATTTTTATTTGTTTTCAACTTTTCAATAAATGTACTTATGAAGGCGCTTATAAAAGATAGGGTAATCAAAGATTTTTCAGGCGAGGTCACCTAAAATGCACGTCTCGATTAATATTAGTCATTATTTAGTGCAAATGTTTGTGTAGAAACGGATACACAACACGAATACATTTTTACGTTCTTTATTAACATTAGAAAATAAACAGGACACAAATCAAACTTTTAAAAAGAACATTTTCATAATTACGGCGTTAGGTTGAAACCAACAAACCACAAATAACGAAACTAAAGGGCCACTTCTTTTGAAATCTTGGACCAACAAATTGATACTCATCCTGAAATAACGAATAATTTCTTACTTGTTTGCGATCTAATTTGGAACATTTTTTTAGATTGTTTAAATTAAATTAATTTTAATTTTTATAAAAATTGTTAAAATTAGGTAAATTAACATTAAATTAAAGGATTTATTAAATAAGAGCAATTTTTACCATTGATCCATTTTATTCAAAACAGAAAACACCTTCGAATAAGCTCTTGATAATAAGAATAATTAGTTTGATGATAGTTACAGTTGATGGATAACAAAAACTCTTATTATGGTGATAGGTCATCGTTTATAAAAGACTTGACCTTGACCAATATTCGTGTTTTAACTCAAGACGTTCTCCGAAATTCTTGTCAACTCTGCTGGTTAATACATATCATTTTACATTGTTTTGACTATCCCAATGCGGGAAGACTTATTATTTATTGACTAATACTGATGTCTAATACATCGGGGACCAGGTCGAGGATGTGGTCCGGATAATCACGAAATGTTTACATTTGCTGTAATTTATTATATAAACAACTTGGGCTTCGGGCTAGTGTGCATAATAGAAGTATCGTATTTCTTTGAAATGTGTATATTGAAATGAAAGAAATAATTATTGAGTTCAAAATAAAATGTTTACTGAAATCTCTTTCTTTATTTCGAAATTATGCAGTCACTAATGTCTTTCTTGTGATAAAGACGTTTCAAAGAAATATGATACTTATAATTTTATTATACACACCAGTTTGAAGCCCAAGTTTTTATGTAATAAATTACAGCAAATGTAAATATTTCGCGACGGCCGTGTGTGCCCTACATAACAAATTAATCCAAAATTTAACAGGACCGTATTAGCAAAAAGTACAGCAAACAATTTTTTACAAATTAAAAAAAAATTTCAAGCTAAAGTTTTTTCCTCAGTTATATATTATACCTCTGACGTTCTTTAACCCTCTGCGTTATTGCTTGTTATTCTTGAGACACCCTGTATACTTAAAGATGTATACATTTTTGACATTTGTATAAAAAAACAATGTTGAGAGTAGCTTTTAGAATTTGTGGGTCCTTTATCAGTCATTACCTAAATTCTTTTAAATTTTAGTAGTCAAAGTGATCCATAATTAGTGAACCAAACGGAAATGGAAGATTCCGCATGCAAATAGAAGACCAAGAAGCCTAGCTTGCCTAACCTCTACCGAAGTCGCACCTATAAGGAGACATAGCCCTTAGAAGTCTCCGCTAAAATTAAAAAAAAAAACAAATAATATTTTGTAAATTGTTATGATTTACAAGGTTCTGATTTTCTTAAAAAGAAACTATTTTCTAGAGATTCTGCGTGAATTAAAATTAAACTTTTTTAAAGTTCTATAAGATTTTAAGGGTTACTCATCCTCAATAAACACCTTCAATTAATTATGTACACAAAACATTATTGTTCTTTCTAAATATTGGCGAAGACGTTGGAGGAGTGTCTCCACAAGGCTGCAACTTTAGTTAGACTCTGTGGTTCTTCTTTTAGCATGAATAATCTACCATTTCCATTCGATTCACTAATTATGAATAACTCTGTATACATATAAATATATGAATTTCGATGATTTTACAATCTTCGTTCGATACATTGTTGTTGTAGTGTTCAATTTTATAAGAAGGTTATTCAGACAACCTACATATTTTGTTAATTGCATAAGTATCTTTTTTGCTATTTGGAAATTATTCTAATTAGGCAAATAAATATATTTGTCAATAATATTCAAAATAAATACATTACATTACAAATAATAACAAGACCCAACTTATTTGCTGCAATAAATTACAGCAAATGTCAACAGTGCGTCAGTGCGTTCCATCTAGCCAGATGATAACCGGGATGTCATCCAGGTTGGATGATGTATAACGGGTTTTAGGAGAGAAAAGTTTATATTTACCACGCCTTCGTTCAATGCGTGCGCGTTTAAGTTTGTCGATTGAATTACCGTGACATCCCTTGAGTTTCGTGAACTCATCTGTATACAGTAGTTAGGGTAGAGTATTTTCAGAGATCAGAAACTATCTTCAAGTAAGTAAATAGACTTTGCTTCAACCGGATTAAAAAACGATTGTCTTCCCACCTAAGGAACCACAACGGTAACGTATCTGCAACTGCGGTTTCTCAGTACTTGTTGTATATTGTTCCTTGGTCTTTGTCGCAAAACGTACAAGAGCGGGATCAGGTTCTGAATATTTATTAGATATACAATTTTTGACTGATGAAGTGAGAACGAGAAATGATCATAAAATTTGAAATATGTCTGCAGTGGAGTGCTATGGCCGAACCGATTTAAATTTTCTTTTAAATCCGTAAAAGATGTAACAAATCTGCCTCTTATCAGTCTTGCGTAGGTAATAAACGGATGCAGCCAATATCGTCTTCTTTTTTTTCAAAATAAACATTTTGAAAACAAGATTTAAGCAAAAGTTATTACACGTTTTCTCCGATATACATCCATTCTGATGGCGATAGATTGATATGGGCGTCATTTCACGATAGTACTGTGTGGACTAATTTCTCCGATACCGCTTCGGCGGCGCACATCAAAAAGCCGGATGTATACACCGACGCTTAATACTATTATTGATCATTAAAGTTGTCGTTTTTTTCTTATTTAACGCCTACAGTATGTGGGAACCAACATGTAAGGACATATGTCCCACATCTAACATGGAACACACACCCATCCTTGAGACGGCCAAACTTTCCCATTAGAAAAATCCTTCTGTCCCGAGTGGGACTCAAATCCACGCCCCTTAGAACACGACATGTTCCTTAATTTAAGGTTAGAATCAATAACAGAATATGTATATTGCAAGATAATTATAAATTTAACAGATATTATTTTAAAAGTGGTTTCTCTTCTCTGTATTTGTTATTATAATACAAAATATGTTATAAAGACAAAACCACGTGTTTAAGAGAGCGTAGCTTGTAGAAAAAGGTTTGTAAGTTAATTATGAAGAAATTCATTACTAATTATGAACCAACCGAAATTTAATTAAAATAAAGTTACATATTATGGCCCTATTGGTCGCCAACCGAAGTGTCATTTTCTAACTTTTAATAACACAATGACAATTTGATTTTTGTTACATTTTAGGAAAAAAATTTGAAACATACAAACAATTCATTAGATTTAGAGGCTGAAAATAGCTGCTTGTGATTTAAAAACAATAGTGATGTAATTATAACCATTAAAAAGATAATTAGGGAGGATAATAGGTTTTTTTATACATGATTATAAAATACGTAATTGTTATTTTCTTATAGTTTGAAAATGTTGTATGAACTTTGGTAGTTTTGTAGATTAACTTTATTAACACATTATTTAATGTATTGTTTCTTATTTATTATACTCTTAAGAGTGCCTAGTCATTCATTAAAATATTATTTAACAGTTGATAATGATAAAAGTAATTCAAAATACGGATCTGCTAATTAGTGCACATCATGATGCATAAGGATCTCCTTCAGCCGTTCCTGTGTACTTAGGCTTTGAATATCCATGCCCTAACTTTTATTTGTGTTTTCCACAAAAGATTTTTTATATTTACCTTTATTTACGTAATAACCGTTTAATCAAGTAAGTAGTATGTTCATTAGTCGCTGCTTATCATTGTTGTTGTTGTTTGTAATTGGTAGAATTGGCGACAACAAAAGGATTTTTTTATATTAAATCCTAAAAAACAAGACTGATAATAAAAATTTACAGAATATTTTATAAGAAAACGGGCGCCATACATTGTATTCGCAAAGGACGTAAAATTTAGATCTGTTTATATTCAGCCTATACACAGTGATTAACTACCCAATGATCGGACTTTGAGTATAAGCTTTTCTGGTCGTTAGAAACATAAAACCTTAGTAACATTTTTTGATTAAATGAACTTGAAAATTTCGCAAATTCTGGCCGACGTTTTCAGAAAAGTACGTATAATAGATGCATGTCAGTGTTAAGTCTAATAGGATTAAATGCAAACTCTTTAGAAATTGACACCATCAGTACAAAACGTGACATCTGTTGAATGAGCCCAACAAGGATGCAGACGGCGCCGCACATTTCGTTTTGAATGTTGTTGAAATAATTTAAAATGTTCTATTTTAGGAATAGTGTAGTCAAAACCAATCCGGGGGCAAATGACATCATTCTAATACTGACCGATTTAATGATATCATCAAGTTTGATTTGTTATTCGGTAATAAATAAATATTAGTTAACCAATAAGCAAAGACATGTTTGGATAATTTAATCTATCCATCAGTAGGTATTGTTATTTGTTACTGGAATTCTAGAAAGTCCTTTTAGTAAAAACCTTTATTCTTTTTCATGTTTTGATAGAACGACCCTGATGGATGATAATTTGTTTACATAGAAAATAACTACATAGTATAAACATAATGCGGAAAAAATAATGTTTTATTACTAAAAACTGCAGTTGTAAGGGGTTTGCAATTTGTTGTTATTGCAATTATTAGTCACAATTCTTATGAATACTTTATGTTCTTTATGGAAGATGGATTGTAGATAATAAAGGAGTAAAGACTAAATTTAAAATTCCAAGAAACGAAACTAAACGACTGAAAGAAATATAATACCACAAAGAGCTGTGCACCTGCTGTGTTTGGGTTCATTGAAACAAGAATAACAAAACGGTAAGTAGAGTATTTATGGCTGATTTAATCTTTTATTACCTGCTACTATGCACATTTGAGAAACGAAATAGTATTGTTTATCTCCTTGAACTTCAAAATGTGTCACTATTACATGTACTAGAATTTTTTATTCACAAACCTGCAGACTTGTATTGCACATAGGGGTTAATGTGTCTATTAAAAGAATTTGAAATTGTCTTACAAACCAGAAATCGCAAAACATACCGTTTTTGAAACATAATATCAACCGAGAGGTCATTTTCCAACATGTTTTGTTTATTTAGTTCGGTTTATCTGTTCTTATTCTACGAAACACTTTGCCAAAACTGGAAAACAAATACAGAAAAGTGAAAAAATAGAATTAATTTGTATATTATCTACCTAATATGTTTGAAGGCTACGATTAAAAATTGCAACTCAAATGTTTTTATTGTTCTCAGGTAATAAAAATCATTTTTGTTTAGTAAACAAGCCATGTACTATAACTATTACTCATTAAATAGTGATAAGCTTCAATGCATCTAGGCTTCTAGTTGCAAATAATCAGTGTGTAGTGATTGAATATAACCACTGTTATTAACAAGGTTTATTGATATTCAAAAATGTATTCCTACAATCCTCAGGAAACTACATCGTGTAAGAGTAATCCAAACTTTTGGTAAGCTCACCCTGGCAAACAAGAAACAAATTGGTGCAAAACAACTTGTACTTTAATTTTCTTCTGTCCTTTTTATCTTCTAATAAATATATATTTTTATTTCAACTATTATTTCTAGTAATCTATCCTGCAAGTAGCAGCAGCTTCAGGAAAAGCAAAACATGTAATACAAGAATTAATGAACAGTAGTGCCACTACACAACTTTCTCACAGGTTGAATGAACTAGTAGCATACTCTCTAAAAATGCATTCCCAAAATCTAGACAACCATAATACCTATTAAAGAAATTCGTTAATGATATAATTTTTGAAAAATCTATATTTAGAAAATTTGCAATAATGAATAAAAATTTGTATTTGAATGTACTCGTATTTAACTTAACAAATAATTGTTCAATTCCCATTATTATTAATAAATGATAAATATTAATCAATGATTATTATGATACATGCATTAATATTACTAAAAGTAGGATTTTTCCTTTGTATATTTGACAAAATTCAGTTTCTCTGATAACATAACCATTATTTTCAATTAGAAAATTCCAGCACAACCCTTTTTAAAAACTTTATATAGATGTAGTTTTAAAAGACTAAACAAACGTGTTAATAGCATTGTTTTTATAAAAGTTCAAAGAATATTGTTTAAAAGATATTTTATCAAAAAAGGTAGTTTATGAAAAATACATACAGTAGAAACTGCCTAAAGTGACCACCTTTGGGACTGACCCAAAATGGTCAATTTAAGCAGGTGGTCACTTTATAAAAGGTGAATTTTTTATACACAACAATTTTTATTTTCATGCGATATTCATTACATAAGTAGGTATTTTGAGTTTTTGTGCTAATAGTAAATGCTAAAAAAATGTATATGTACAATATATATTTATTCAACAGAGCACTTACCCTACTTATAGGTACATATTTATTTAAAAATCATGTAACGTAGACTGTCTCAAGATCATATGTTCAGCACACATTAGTTCATTAATATTATTTTTAGCATGATACAGCTCTGTTAGGATTCCAGGGCAGTTCTGAATAGTAAAATGTTCCGCTGTTTTTCTTTCACTGTGGTTTTCTAAAAACTAACACCTTTTGTTTTTCTTTCAAATTTAGTTCTTTGTAAACTTTTTTGAAGTCATCTTGATCGCACTAATTAACACAGGGGTTTCAATCAATAGATGAAACAAGACTGATTTTATAAAACAATTTTAAAACTATCCAAGGGTTACTAATGTGAAAATTTGCAGGTAATGAATTTCTCAGAAGCAGAAATAAAGTCTTAAAACTTGGAAATACCTGAACCCAACTGGTTACTATTAAAGGATTAGATGCATTCTTAGAAATTCTTTGAATGCAATTTACATGTACATGCCTATTTAAACTTTTAGATTAGTTATAACTGTAAGTAAAGTAATCCCTTGGCTAATGGTCACATTACACAAACATTTTTAAACAAATATTTGAGGTAAAAGTGGTCAATGGTTACAAAAGACAAGTGGTCAGTTTATACAGTATAAATTACATTAGAGTAATGGGATTTTTGCAGGGACTAAGAAAAAGTGGTCAATATGACCAGAGGGTCAGTTTAAACAGGTGGTCAGATTTACAGGTTTCACTGTATTTATGCTATTTGGTTGGTTAAATAAAGAATTCTAAAAAATTGCTACAACATACAAGTGGATATTATACACAATAAACAGGGCCGTATTTAAGGGTGGGCTGCAGAAGCACCCCGCCCCCCGCAAATGAAAAACGTTACGATTTTTCTAAATTTATGTAAGTATTTGTTTTTGTTTTATTTCCTTATATTTAAATAAATTAATTTGAATAAACGGAGATGTTTATTAGTGCGGGTGGCTTTGAATTTAATTTAAAAACAAAAACCATTCGTCTTTATAAATCACATTACGAGTTCTAATCTGCGATGTTAGTAGATGTTTACAGCCTGAATAATTACTTGATTCCAGTAATCCTTTTCAGTAAACCCGAAACCGTCACGGAATAAACATCAAAATTTGTATTAAACAATCTGTTTTTGTTGTACTCTAGGCTTGTAAATAAAATATTTCGTTCTGGCTTATGACTTATGATTGTTATAAAGAATACCTAATTCTTATTAGTGTAAATAGTTTATTGCGGTTATTAGACTATTTATTACAATAAAACATCTTCCCAAGACAGTTATGTATACACAACATTTTTACGTTCTTTAATGGTATTAAAAAATAAATACTACTTCTAATATTAAAGGGTGATTTTTAATTAAAGTACGCATTTAAGTAAAGTACTAAATGAAGTGCGGAAGGTTTCTACTGTTAATCGATTTTATTTAAAACAGAAAACACCATCGAATAACCTATTGATAATAAACATAATCAGTTTATGATAGCAAGAACGTTTACGTTGATGTCATCGTTTACAAAGACTTGGCCTTGACCAATATTCCTCCTTGGAATTTCGTCAACTCAGCAGGCTAAAATACATATCGCATTGGTATCACATTACATTGTTTTGGCTATCTCAATGCTCGACTACTTTTACTTACTATTTAAATGAAGCAAAATATAACAGGGCCGTATTAGCAAGAAGTATTGCAAGCAATTTTTTTCAAATTGAAAACGAGTTTTTTAATCCAGTTTTAGATTCTATCTCTGGCGCTCTTTAAACCTTTGGTTATTGCTAGTTTCAGCCCTGGGACCTCCAATAAGTGAAATCTGGTCCTGACTATAAATAAGAAAATTCATTGTTTGATATAATATGAAACATTTTGATATATTAGTGGTTGAGTTTTTGTTAACTGTTATGTTAACTCCGTAAATGTTTCGCTATCTACCATACATTCAGAATTACTATAGCCTTTTTTTGATTAAGTGTAAATTTAAATGATCCAACAGATTTATGCTTCAGACCTCAGCTTCTCATCATATCTTCCAATACTATGGTTTAGACCAGGGGTGGCCAACCCAAATGATCTTGCGGGCCACTTTGGAAATGCATCATAACTCCGCGGGCCACATATAAAATTATATATCCCCATATTAAATTTAGATACACTATAGACATTTTTTTTGAGTGAAAAATTGAAACATCATGAGTTATTATTATTGTGTTTACTATTATTCTTACATATGTAAACATAGATAATATAATAATAATGATACTAAACGTACATTGTAAAGAAATATATAACACTAAAAATTAAATATAAAAAATATATAAATATAAATGAAATAAAAAAAATGAAATCATTAAAAAAATATTTATTTTACTTGTGCGATATTTGTTAATTTTTGAATATATGGATGCACAAATAATGTATTTTTTTAATACATTGGTTTTCACTACTTTGGCCATTATAAAATAAATATATTTTGTAAAAGTATGATGCATCTCGCGGGCCGGAAAAATGTTTAATGCGAGCCACATGCGGCCCGCGGGCCGCGGGTTGGCCACCCCTGGTTTAGACCTTTACCATGCTTGCATTATAAGCAGTTTCATTAAATCGCTGTTGTAGTAAAAACTTTAAAGCTTACACACTTTATTTTAGTATTCTTATTACCTAACATTTTCAAAACTATCAACACTTACAAAATCAATGAAATACTGTTTCATTGGATACCAAAAGAATTTTTCTTATTAAACATTATCTACTATTTCAACAACTGATACAATTGTATTAATATGAGACAAATATTAATACATATGTAATAGGGTTATATCTCAAAACAAAATTCTAAAGGAATAAAATAAGGGAATTGTGATTATAGAACTCAGAATTAGTAGATTTTGAAACCCAGACCATTGAAAAAGTGAGCCGAAGGAACTGCACGTCTAAGAGATTGTAACCTGCAATAAATCTAGGACCTGCTGTAGAAATGCAGTTTAACACAATAGACGCACCAAATATCATAAGACTGTTTGAGTATATTAATCAGGCAGGAATTAATTTGCTTAATGCACTGCCTACTCATTTGTACAACCACTCCTTAAGTAATCTCCAGTGCATAAGCTGATATTTAGAAAGGACATTAGCATTTGCTAAATGCATTCAACTCTTTTATCTTTTACTTTGATTAATATGGTATTTGATTGACTCTAATTCTAAATCAAGGTAATAAATAAAACATGAGACAAAAGAATAAAAAATGAAGAAATCACTTCTTCTTAAAGAACTTATTATCGATGAAACCTTAAAAATAAAAGGTTTCAATTTTCATGTGGGAAAATGTTTCCATAACAATAGAACTTATGACACAAAAGTTTTTGTAAGTTTATTCTAGAATAAATTATTAAAGAATAGCTTCAAATGAAAGCTACAGCTGTTAGAGATACTGAAGAACAATAGGAATTCCGAGCAAAATATTTATAAGATGGAATGAATGAAAGAACATTTGAGTAGCTAGTAGAAGATCTAAAGTATATAGCTTTAATTACTTGACTAGAGGTCCTTACTGTTTTGTTAATAATAATATTACAAATAAGACCATATAGAAATGAGTAAAAAATGTCTGATTGAACAGAAGAACTTCCTTGTTTATTATTTATTCCACTTCGAGCTGCTCATTCAACAGTCTGACTTTAATAAACATACACCATTTTAGACTGCTTTACATAGACAGTTTACTCTTTTACTAACAAATAAAAATCATCTTGGATAATCAGCAATTTGATTTTCTGTTCAAAGTTTCTTCTGTAGCCTACTTGACTGTACGTTACCATTTGGGCCAAAATTAATACATTTTTTATTTCCAAACATTTTCTTTTTTATTTTCAGCAAGATTGGATGGATGATGGGTTGATTGCCTTATAGCAAAAATGTTTCTTAAGAAGAGAACAGATTGTACTACCTACATATAGTTAAATGTTTTGCTCTATGATACTAGTTTTATGAGGGCATTTGTGCAATTTTCAAAAAAAAGGTTGAGACACAAAACCATTGTTCGTTTAATATCAATATATAGTGGTTATCTTAAAAGTATGTTTCTGATATCTGTATGTCACATGTCAGTCTGATATAAAAAGTGTAAAAACTCATGTAGTATGCCAAAATTATCTTTTATTCATATAATTTTTTTTTTTCTGTAATCTGATTACATTCAATATAATAAATCACTTTTCAATAGAATCAATCAATAACTGCTTAGATTTCTTCTACATTATTTATTACTTAGTCATATTGAATATTTTTGCGTTTAGTCTGGTAAGTGGAAACAATGATTTAAGACATTTTTAAAATTTTCTTTCATTTTTTAACACAATTTCAAATAATATTTTTATTCACTATAGCAAAATAAAGAAGTCTGTTTATATATTAAGAGTTTCTGCATTTTAAGCAATTATAAGAGAAAGCCAATCAGAACATACATAATCTGCTCACAAATCATTGTCTGAGATGTGTAGTATCTATAAAATTATTTAACAGTTTAATATAGCTTTAATCGTTGTCTCTTTATTGCTGAAGTGATAGCAAAACATTAAACATTCACTGATAACCAATAACATGAAGAAAACAAGGAAAACAGTTAAGTGTCTGCGTTTTAACATATATCTGTCAAAGGTTACAGTATACTACTTACCATATCACATTCCTCGGGATCGGCTACCATTCCTTTCAAACGATAACGAATACCTTCTTTCGCTAATCTCCCAGCAAATTCTTCTCCCGTACCTGTCTGACTACCATAGAACACTACCAAACTTCTACCTGATGACTTTAATTTTTTGATAAAGGAATTTTCTGTAGATGCTTGTAGTGTCATAGATGTTGGTCTGTAGAGCAATTTTGTATTAAAGAAAAAAATAATGATTCAGAAAACGGAAGGTTAAACTTACTGAATAGAATAGGATTTTCCATTTGATGTGATGGCATCTTGTTTGTTTCTGTTTCTTAACAACCACCATGCTCCTACACCCACTAATGCGATTAGTAAAATAATGTCTAAAGGCCCAAAAAGTGCATCTGATGTTTCAGAAATTTGTTCAGCTACAACATCTGCTTCCACTTCCATTGTGTTAAACTGTGAATAAAACACGATATCTTATTAATATATTGATTATCCAAATGAGTCTTAATTTAAGCACTAAACGCAACACTACAGTACGTTTTTCACTAAATCATATCATCAAACTGATTTCGTTTTCACTTCAAATGGAATTGATTAATAAAAATCTCACTAGGCGCGATAAGGAAGAGCAGACAAAAATGTAGGTTCGAATTTCGAAGTTCTTTCCAGCTCTTCCTTTACAAAATAATAGTTAGAACCGAGTCGATTGCTATATGGCGATAAAATTCTAAGACCTACTTAAATCTGTAAGTAATATGAAGTATCAAAGGTTGTTTGATAATGTATTATTAATTATTAACAGACAATATTAGATAAAGTTTAAATTTATTAATGCAAAAGCATAATTGTTAAATAGCAATAAATATTTCTTGTTTTGTTTTAATACTGTGTAGTATATATTATTATGCGAATAAGTTGGAAATTTCGACTAACTCATCATGACCAACATAATAACAAACAATGTCCTTGGAATTATTATAAAAAATAATCATTATTTGCAATTATAATTAATATTTTAATATGAAAAATGCGTATACAGAATGATTCATAACAATAGGGGAATCCTAAAAGGTTTATGCTTTTTAGACATTTTAAAAGCTGACTAAAAGTAAACATTAACTTATACTATACAGTTAAGCAACAGGCATACGCAATCGAATTATCATAGTAGAAAACAGTACATTAAATAGGGTCAAATGGTAGGGTTCATTAGGTTAGGATAAAAAGTATCTGCGTATATCTTTTTCCAGTGGCGGCCCGTCCTCAAGTGCCACAGAACAACCAAAAATACTCCCAAAAGAATAATTATTGTTGATCATTATGAGTGATAATCATTCAGTTTGATAATATGTACTAACCTAACTTCCTAAACAAATTATTAAACCAAAATAGTGGCAGAATTAATAAACACAGAAAAAATTATATTATTTAAAATATTAAAAAATAAATGCAGAATTGAATTGTTGTGGTTTCGAATATTGTGGTTTCAAAGCACGCTTCATATTATATACCAAGTCAGCGAGTTGGTCAACTAAATACTGAGATAATACAAGCGCGATACTGGGGTTCACGAACTTGTTCTGTCAGTAAACGACAGGCTATTTCGATAAATGTCGCTGCCATCGGATATGTTTGCAGACATAAAGTGTATGACTTAAAGTAGCTGCAATTCGTTCAATTGTTCAGCACGCTTAGTACTAAAATGCTTTTCACGTTTTCTGTCGCATGTGATTATTGTGCTACGCGTTTCGTGTGTTTTGTGAAATAGTGACAGTACGTAATGTGGTAGATGTAATTTTATATTCATTCTATAATAAACTACATCCACACAAGAATAGGACTTGTCTGTGGTGCGACGAATGTAAAAAATACAAGAAAAATACAAATAAGTAAATTATATTAGTCCTACTACACTAATACATAGGAGATCAAATAAGAGATCAATACATACATTTTTATTTTTTGCCACTGGTCTTTTCAGTTACCGTTGTACATTTGAAAGATGAGACATTTTTCAATGTGCATACATAATTATTGCTACATAATTATTTTAAATCAATTTATTCTCTTAAATGTTGAACACCACAATCTTATATTTTATTAAATGAAAATTCTTTGTCTGAGTGATAAGTGAGATAAATCAATTTGCATAATGCGCTCGTTTATACATAGATGATATCATACATGCAGCAAGGTCAGTTACTGTATTAAATAGCCATACTATAATACTAATATCCATTAGCAGTCAACTTACAACGCGTCGTCATACTTTCAAACATTACTTTCAACATCTGCGAACCCAAAAACGTGAAAGTTTGCTTGGTTGTTTTGATTCATCATAATGCTGAGGTCTGCAATTGATTAAATTGAGAAGCATTTAAATGCCTTCAGATCTGAAAATATTGTGGAAACGACGCTGCCAATTCTTCGAATCGCAGCAAATTTATGCAAAGCTATTGATCGTCTTTACTAGTTGTAAACATTTTTTACAATCCTTTTAAATTCTCCACAATTCAGTCAGTAGATATCTAAAAGTACTTATTGTTTATGAAGATGTCATTGCAATATATATTTTATGAACAAAGGAACGTTGCTTTAGGAATCATAAGAGTTATTCTTATTATTTTAACCGGAAATATGGATCCATATTAACGGATATATACCGGAGCTATATATTGAATCTTCAAACCATTTCATGTCGATAAGCTAATATAAGAAATTAGAAGGTAACTATAAAAGTAGATAGGCTATGCCGGTTCTTCAATAAATCCAGGTGGGTACTAGTCTAGCAGGGTGGGAATGAGTGACTCCCGGCGCTCATACTATTAACATATACGTTACTGCTACCCCATCGCTCCTCCCCGCCATGTCTTTCTCATTCGTTCTCACATTTAAATATACGATCACGCCCCGCCCCTACTCACTAACACGCCTACCTATTCATCTCCACTGTCATCTCCACCCTACTATTTAGACGTATACCCACCTGGAGAATTGTAGAACCTGCATAGCCTATCTACTTATAAGACTAGTGGGCCTGACCAACCACTTGGTGTTATCTTGAGGTGGTCTCAGTAAACAAAACTCACAAAGCGCAACTTCCCGGAAGTCAGGCTAGTAGGCTGCCATACAGTAACTTATACCACACAAACTTTGCCAGAGTTCATCATTCAGCCGTTTTCTTCTTTCTTCTTCTTAAGAGTCGTCGTCGCCATTAAGTATTTTTTTCCCATGCATTTTTATGCGTTTCCCATTACCTCATTTCTGTTGTTGACAGGTCCTTACTCGCCATACGAGGTGTGTCTAAAAAGTTCGGTGAATGCTCCGATATCTCAAAGAAAACGGGTGAAACGTGAGCGCGCATTGTTGTGCATATATTCTGAGTTATATTTAGAAGCGCCATGTAGTTAGGAATGCAGCTGGCAGCCAAGGTTACCAGATATTGGCGGTCTAACGTGGTCAGTGTGAGTCGTACTGTCAGATCGCAATGGAGCAACGTGTTAACATGAAGTTCTGCTACAAATTGGAGAGAACAACGAAGGATATGCTGAAATGTTAGTGCAAGTGTATGGGACAGAAGCCGTGAATAGAAACGAGTGGGTCAAAAACAACTGAGGATGAGCCACGTTCGGGTCGGCCGTCGACAAGCAGAAGCTCAGCAGATTCGAGTGCGGCGATTTTTACCTCAGTATGGCGTAACTGCGAACATCCACCGTACTTCCCTGATCTGGCCGTCTGCGGACTACTTTCTGTTTTCCAGTTTTGAGAACATGTTGGCCATCCAAGAACGTGTGACAGCGATCCTGCGATCGATTCCTAAAGATGACTTTGCTACCAGCTTGTAGAAACTTTATGAACGTTGTCAAAAGTGTGTTGTGTTGCAATGCGATTATTTCGAAGGCTAATCAAGATTATTTGTTTCTATCTTTTATTTTCTTTGTACTTTGATATCATTCACCATTTTTAGACACACCTCGTATATCACAAACCACAATTCCACTCTTACCACGTCCCCATTATTAACATGTTTAATTTTCGCGCCTTCAGGGTATTGTTATTAAAAGTACAACATGACGCTAGCTACGCTAAGTGCTACCTCATACACTCACTTCAGAATTTTGCCTTCCCGATTGCACTCTACTTAGGGGTAGATTATGATTTCATAGAGTAGTTCATCTTTCGTAGTTTTGGTTTCAAAAGGACTCTGTTACTCCAACATCAGGGTGCAGAAGACGTGATGAGGAAGGGGAGTCACTGAATTACGAAAAAGATATCGAATATCCAAATTAGGGCTCAATTCAGTAAGTAAAATCTATATTTTTTGCCTGTCTCGTCTCTCCATCTGCTATTATAATTAATGTACGCACAAACATCTGTAGGTGACGTTATGGATGTTGTGTGATGAATTTAATGCAACAAGCCTTGTTAAATTCAGATAGATGTAGAATTCTTCGTTCGGAAAGGGTTAGTTCGAGTCTAGTCAAGTCAAGTTGTTGAAACCGAAGGGATGTGCTTAACGCATCTTCCTTAAATTAGTTTAGCGTTTTGTTAAAAAGATTTCCCACGGAATTACCGTTTTAGATAGTTTTGTTGTTAAATGAGTTTTTACCGTTTCCGTACCGTACCGTGCGTTTAGTGTTTAACTCTTTTTGTAAAAGTAAATGTTAAGGTTTCCTTTTTATATGGAGTTTTATATTTAGTTTAAGAGAAAAATGATAATTTCAAAACTGATTAACATCCATAAAATGTTCTTTGTCATCACATGGCTCCCGCGTGCCAAAGATTAGATAGAGAGTGCAATTACGTGAAATTATCCGGAGTGCATTTAATGAATTTATATATTTTTGACTGATTGCAAAATCAGTAGATTAAATAAAAAAAATAAAACAGTGTTGTGAAGTTGAATGATAAATATTTCTAAGTGTAAAACCATTATCTGTACCTACTTGTAATTTTACATGAACAACGTTATATTCTCCATAATCAGACAATCTGAATGTCAGATAAGCGATGTGATAACAAAGATAACAATATCAAATATTACGACAGTAAAGTATTTTCAGGAAACAATGAACAATGTGTATGGACTTTCTTACGCAGTACTTTATATAAGTTTATTAATACAGTATATAATAATAGAAGTATTAGCAATCAATAATAATTGAACGTTATCTTTATTTATTATACTGTATTTGTGACGATTTCAGAAACAATGAGATAAAAAATGCGTAGTGTGTGGCAACCAATTTTTTGTCGTGTATATTAAATGCGTTCTGAAATGATCGATTTTTTATGAAAGAAAAAATAAAAGTAATAATCAAGAAATATTAAATAGCCATATGTGAATTAAAGAAAAACATAATGAGATGAAAATGCAAGCATGTGAAAAATATTCCTACTGTGTATTTTAGTATTTAGATCCTTATATTCATTATATTCACCTTGCGGTCTACCATTTTATAATAAAATAGAATAATTATTCCACCTGATTAAATTTTTTAACAATGCTATTTTAAGACCACTAGGGAAAAAGGTGTGATTGTTACAAAGTCGCACATATTGAGATAATACAGTCATCGTGTATTTAAATCGGCAGAATTATTAAAAATAATATCATAACACAATTGCAAATTTATCTGTTTTACTATTTATTATATCTTATGAGGTTTAAAAAATTTAAAACAGTTCCGTTCCGAGAGGCATTCCTCCTTCATTTGTGGTCTTCTGTTTCAATATAACTATCAAAACGATAATTAGAACTAGAATCCCACATATTGATTACCAAATCTTCACAATCAGACTTTTACTAGACACACGCGACATGTGGGAACAACTCATTTAATAAATAATCTATTTACCGATAATAATTTATTACTTTGCGTGGTGCTGTTATAAATATCAACACAAATGGAATAGAGCGATTTTATTATGTTTTATCTTCTTTTATTAGAACCTACACTGACAATGACCTACTAACACACTGGTGTTATAAATATCTACTCTTACTCCATACATTAGTTAAGTGTACTTGTTGTTAATGTTTTAATTTCTTTTTCTAATAATAAATACATTTTTATTTACGAAAAAAGGGATTCGCAATCTGTTGTGTTCCATCTAGCAACAAATGACTAAAATTTACCTGGAGGTTAGTTTTCGACCGTGCTTCTGAATTGTGTTATTATGTGCTAAACTCAAGGCCAAACATCAGTTTTGAACTGTTTTAGGAATTTCCGGTTTTTCACACGTAATCCTTACTACATAATATATAAATATATTAAAAATAAAATGAAAATAATAAAGATTAATGCAGAGGTAGAGCTAAAATAATAGTATTAAAAAACAGTTAAATCTTCAGCTTGTTCTTTGGTAGCTTTCTCTTCTTTAAAAGTAAATACTTCCTTTATTAAAAACTTTCTTGAAAAACTAACTTGAATAAATTTGGTGAAATAAAAAAAGGGGGCTAAAATGAAAGTAGTCTTGAGTTAATCTTTGGTTGTTGTTACTAGAGATTAAGGAACAAATTAATCAATATAAAGATAAGAACACAAAAGGAAATTGCACAATTTTTTTTTTGTCGATAAACGACCCATTAGTTTATGATCTTGTGGTATTTTTATGCCCCCCAGCACAGCACGCCACTGCCACCGTAAACAACACGAGCTAGGTTCAATCATTTCTTTAATAAAACACAATGTTGTGTTTTGCTTTGCTTTCAATGCTCCTAGATTGGAAATACGCGCGTAAACGAGTTTCATCAGCAATCACTACTAAGGACAGTAATAAATCGCGTTAGTGATAATGATTGAGGATGATGATCAAAGCAATCAACTTGGTTTTGTAGATCAATCGATTACAGGGAAATGCTTATGAACAGGTTTTTTAAGTTGCACTTTTGGAAGGAGAACTGGGTATACTAACTGCTGAAGTTGATTGATATTAACAAGGATACCAGGACTTTGCTGACTGACAATCAGCAGCTCTGTGAAAAATCCTTGTTCGTTTGGCATGAAACAAAAATTTAAAAATGACTTGATAACAGTGAGAGTAAACAACAAATGAAAACTGATTCATATACCAACAGCCAAAACAACTTTAAAGTTATTAAATAAAGTTACTTACAACTGATCAAAAAATTACCAGATTCACCCCTAACCGAAAAGATACAGATACAAGAGATTGAACAATAACAGCATCAACAAAACCAGCAACAGCAGCAGGTAACCATTGAAAACTGATTCATCAGCAGATTTGACAATCAAATATAGATATAAAAAATACATTAAAATAATGGTCAAGGTTTTGGTGACTTATAGGCGATGAGATGACTGCCCACGAGATAACTTACAACTTAGAACAATGTACATCTTGAAAGTAGAGCGTAAACTGTCTGAATAACCGCAAGAAAAGCTCCACCCACTATTAAATCTAGCCTTTTAAAATTAACGGCATTGTTTTTTATTATATCAGATAAGAATAGTCACCTACTATAGAATCGCCTTCGCTGACGATGAAGATCAAGAACCATGCATACAATAGTGTGAACATAACAGAATTTAGATTTAATACAAAGCGAAAGTAGAAGAATCAGAAACTTTCTTGTTGACCCTGATTACGATTGTCTTCGATGCGTGAGCATAGCATTCGTGTGGTCAAGATGATTATCAATAATATTTGCCATATTGCGTTTGATGCGTCTGCATTGGAGAGACAAGAAGACACCAATTAATGAGAATTGTCACTGTCACAGTCACTGTGTGCTTCATAGATTTTCATTCTACATATATCTTCTACATTCCCTGTGTTTTTTAGTTGTTATTTAAATCCAAAAAACACATCAATAATCACTTTGTCAAATTTCAAAAATTTTAGTGCCATAATCTTGGACTAATTATGGACTAATTTTGAACCAACTCCTATTCGTCAGAAATGAAGAATTTAAAGTGGGGGTGCTGACTTGAGCCCAAGCTAGCACCCCCACCATATAAATATAAATGATAAATCAATTTAAACTAGGCTATAATTTTGGACTAATTAAGGACTATTCATTGACGCATAACCCATGTTTGGAATCATCCCCTAAATTGGTGAATCGTAACTTGTGAGTAAAACCATGAAATCAATTAACAAACTGTGCTGATAAAACCTATAACTTCAGATTGATTAACGACTATCGATTGGCAGATAACTCATTTTTGAAACCATCCCATAAATTGGTAAATTCCGCACTCCCATGAATAATGTCTCGATTTAAGGACGATAAAAAGTAGAAAAAAAACCGTTCCATAATTTTGGACTAATTAAAGACCAATCATTGGTATATAACCCATTTTCGAAATCATCCCGTAACCTGGTAAATCTCCGCTACCCTTATGAATAACGCCACGAAATTGAATACGTAAAAGTCTAAAGACCTTGCTGGTATACTTGAACTAATAAAAAAGAGTTTCGTTGTCTCAAACGCCATTTTGAAACCATTCTCTAAACCGTCACTCCCCATCAATGTTGTCTCAAACGCCATTTTGAAACCATTCTCTAAACCGTCACTCCCCATCAATAGTATCAGGAAGTTAAGTAAAAACCTGAATAACTAAGCCATAACTACGGAATAATTAAAGACTATTCACTGGAAGATAATTCATTTTTGAAATCGTCCTCTAAATTGGTAAATGACTTTTCGGCTTTTCCTCGGGATAAAAACCCACTCGTCGGAAATCGTCAATTTTCCGCCCTTGTTGCACAATATACACTTTTACTCTCACGCGTGAGCAGTTTCAGTCACGCGACGAGTGGACGAAAGAGATTGTTAAGAGTACTGGATATTATTACAGCGTACGGGAATTGTACGGGATTTTTGTTCGTGTATAACAGTGGACATCTTGGTCTCGAGCCACAAGATCACACGTTGCAAATCGCCAGTTTTCCACCCTAGTGGCGTAATGTTTCGAGTGTTCTCTTACCAGCCTGAAATCGCGATTTGCTGATGTTTTAATGACTAGGGAATCTGTCCATTTTCAAGCACGTATAACTCTGGGTTATATACCAATGATTGGTCTTTAATTGGTCCAAAATTATGGCAAGGTTTTTTTCTAATTTTTATCATCCTTAAATAGCGACATTATTCATGGGAAAGGGGAATTTACTAATTTAGGGGATGAATTCAAAAACGAGTTATATGCCAATCAATAGTCGTCAATCAATCTGAAGTTACAGATTTTATCAGCACGGTTTTATATTTGATTTCATAGTTTTACTCACAAGGAACGATTTACCAATTTAGGGGATGATTCCAAAAATGCGTCAATGAATAGTCCTTAATTAGTCCAAAATTATGATATGTTTTTTCCCTGAATTTCATCATTTTTAATTTTGTGGTATTATTCATGGGGGGTAGTTTTCTTTTTAGGGGTTGATTTCGAATATGTGTTATATGCTAATGAATAGTCTTTAATTAGTCCAAAATTATAGCCTAGTTAAAATTAATTTATCATTTATATTTATACTAGCAAATACCCGGCGCGCTTTGCTGCGCTTTATTGAAAAAAATTACCAAATTTGGAAATGATTTCAAAAATTTCAAAAATTACCAAATTTGACAATTGACAACATATCTATATATATTTTCTTGTCACATCAATCTCAGTATCTATATATATTTTCTTGTCACATCAATCTCAGTACCCAATGATACCAATTTCATCCAAATCGGTCCAGTGGTTGCGGAGAAAATCGCATACATACATACATATATACAGACAGACAGACAATCTTTCCCTTTTATATATATAGATAGTGGGGTTGCTAGCTTGAGCTCAAGTCAGCACCGCCGTTCTAAAATCTTCATTTCTGATGAATAGGGTATAATAGTATAATTGAAGTATAATATTATACAGGGTGACCTGTTTAACAGTCTATACTCAATCATTCGGACAAGCTTCTGGCTATAGCAATGGAATTAAAAGAATTTTGTATAATTCGACTTCTAGTTTACGAAATCAGTATTAGAATCCATCTTAGAACTTCTGCCGGTACCGGATGACGTCATCGGGGATTTTTTTTTAAATGGAACGATCAGATTTGAAGTATGAAAATCAATAGCAAGTGTGATTCTGAATAAAAACGGATTAAGGTACTAAAGGTCTAAAATGCATAATAAGGGAGCTAGAGCCACTTAACGGGTTCTGTCCTGTTTAACAGAATATTTCGAAAACCTAAAAGTGGAAAATGTATCATAACTTCAATGAAGCCAGTGATATACTTTACGCAAATCGATGGTGTTTTTTGCAAAATACTATAAATATTTTTTCGACGACTGCAGCAGTAAAAGCAAAATTCTGAAGATCTTCAATCATCTCAAAAGAGTATTCTTCATCTTACTATAGAATTGTCTAAAATATGGTTGGACATACTGAAAGGTGATGATTTAATAAGATACTTGTAATTCAGTAATTCATACTATTTCGAAGCATTATGCGCAGTAGTTTTGACTCCATTTCGACAGCTAATAAGAAGATAATATCACTATTGCGTATAATGTAACTGACCTTACAAATTATATTCGAATGTGTCATGTTGAGGAAAATTATTTTAATGACTTTATGACGCGAAAGCCACATCTAGAAACTGTTTTTTCCCTTACTGTTAATTTGTCAAGTTCATCTTCAACTTCTTAATTATATTAACTTTTGTAAATTCTTCTTTTTCTTCTTTTAATATATGGTCCATGTAGGTTTCCAGAAGAATATTTATTACACAAGCCGATCACAATGTTTCAAACTTTCCAAGTAGGAAAGGCATTGAAAAACATATTTATGTTAAAATGTTGACCATTGCGATTTTGTTAAAATAATTTAGTAATGAGATCCCAAATTGAAATTTGGCACACATATTTAAAAAATATACAACTCTATGACCGAATGTCTTCAGAATTTTTTATCATGTTTTCTGAAAAATCAAGGTCAAAGACTTCAGGGGCCCAATATAATTTTTTTTTCATATTAAAGTATGCCATGCAACCCATCATTCTAAAGCCCAAATGACTGACTTGAAAACAATTTGTGTTTCATTTCTTCATCTTATTTCCATCAAAAGTTATAAACGCCAATATGCTCAAAATCACTGATTTTAGAAGGACACAACAAAACCACTTTAGTTAAAAATATAATATTTTAGATTTTTACTTATCTTTAGGGGCATAAACGTGATGCCAAATTTGAGAAAAACAAAGAGGGTGATGGTCCAAACTACCAAAAAGTGGATATCACTTGATGTGCAATTACCCTTAGATTAATTTTCAAAATGCTTCTTTTGTTCTTATTAAGATATTCTTATTAGGAGCAATAAATTAAATACTTTTGGTAAAAATACTTCATTCCATTTCACAGTAATAAATAATCTTATTTTCTATAAAAGATGAGATTTGAGTATCCAAAAATAAAAATAATATGATACAAGTAAATTTATTGATGTTTTATCATCAAACTGATAGAAACTGAAGCATATCCACGTGCTTGCAATAACTTGACAACAGAAGAAAATCAAGGATGTTTTTGTTCAACACGAACATACCAAAAAAGAGAATGACTGGCAAAATGATTTTATAACATTATTGGACATCAAAATAAACATATTGCGTCATCTAGATATACTAATAATGATGAATATGTATGTATATCTATAGTCTAAAATAGTACGGCTATGAAATACCAAACATTAGAACTACTACATCAAATAAATAATAATCAACTTGAAATAACTCACCGTTAGAAAACCAATAGAGCTTAAAAACCACTTGAAGATAGCTTCAAAAACCATATTTTGTTATTACTTTATTAAACTAATCGCACCACAATCAATCCTATTCTGTCCAACTGTAAACTGCAACTGAGTCCAAAACTGTATCACAACCGATCATATATAAATATTGAAAATCGATAAGAACCAGTTTTAATAAGAATTGAAGATAATTCTAAGATGGATACAACCAACAAAAGAAAACCACTTCAAACTTTGTAATAATAAATTATTCAATGATAAGTTTTTCGCTAATCATTCTGACAACTTCACAGATATGTACTATCTCATTCGCGTCTTCTTCGATATTAAACAACGATATTTGAATATCTTATAACGAGATTCAGGAAAGTAAAATTTGTTAAAAGGTGGGGAAGAAACTTCTTGCTTTGCAATGATGTCAACAAAAAAGAGGTACTACATAAAAAGTTTTCAAGACTGCTAACTTGACCTGCAGTTTAAAAGTAATCAAACCACTACACTTGTACGGTGACGTCAAACGCGTGTAAATTGTACATTCTGAAAACTAGTTTTAAACACGTCTGCATGTAAACTCGTCATTTGAGTCGTTCTTTAATAACGTAGAATCATTTCACTTTTTGATTTGATTTCGAGAACAGTTTTCCGTTTTTGTTTTCATCTCTCTTTAATTTTCGACACACAACACGTTTGGAATTGCGTCAAGTTGCGTAAATATGACATGCGTTCAAAAGTAACTGTGAATATTTTATGACAATGGGTTGTTGTTTTTTGAATGCAGTTTTTTAACTAACTGATTTGACTTTCTTTTGGATTTCATCAGCAGGAAGTCTTAACAAAACTAATTCAAGATATTTATGGTTATTGCGATAGATTGGTTCATCTTCAAAACCGTTAACATCCAATGTGAAGCCGTAAAAATATATTTACATTTTACTTGGTGTCTGATTCACTTTACGAATTCTTTCTATGAGCGAATTTTCTGCCTTCAGTTAGAGCAAATACGACTTGCGTAATATGGTGCATAATGGCGTATACACGGTGATTTAGTACTCAATGATCGGACTTTGAGGATAAGCTTCTCTGGTTATTAGAAACATAAAACCTTAGTAACTTTTTTTGATTAAATGAACCTGAAAATTTCGAAAATTTTGACCGACGTTTTCAGAAAAGTACGTATAATTGATGCAGGTCAGTGTAGTTAAGTCGAATAGAAATAAATGCAAGATCTTTAGAAATTGACACCATCAGTAAAAACGTGACATCTGTTTAAACAAGCACAAGGATGCAAAAGACGCACATTCCATTTTTTAGATGTTAAAACAAAACGATCTATTAATCCGGGGGATTCCCCTTTATTCTAATAGTAAACGCAGACAGAAATGACATCATTTTAATACTGACCCATTTAATGTATCATTAAATTCGATGTGTATGCGTTAATAAACAGATATTAGTTTTAATTAAGTAAAGACATGTTTAGGTAATTTGATCTATCCATCAATAGGTATTGTTATTTTTATTGGAATTCTAGAATGTTTCATTATTAAAACCTTATTATTTTTTTTGATGTTTTAATTCAACGACCCTGAATGATTGATGGATTTGTTTACATAGTCAAGTACAAGTACTGTTATACGTCTTATTACTAAAAGCTGCAGTGTAAGGGGTTTGCAGTTTGTTATCATTTGAGAAACCAAATAGTATCGGGTATCTCCTTGATCTTGACCTCAAAAGATGTGTCCCTATCACGAGTACTATAATCTTTTATTCACAAACCTGCAGTATTGTATTACACATAGGGGTTAATGTGTCTATTAAAAGAATTTGAAATTGTCTTAGTCATCAGAAACAACACAAAACAAAAATACCATTTTTGAAACAATATCCATCGAGAGGTCGTTCTCAACATGCTTTGTTTATTTAATTCTGTTTATCTGTTGTTATTCTACGAAACACTTGGCCAAAATAAAGACGTTTTTATTACTTTACGCTATCCTTGCACATTCTAGTAGTATTGAATATCTGCTTGAAGTAAAATATGTGTCATGTGCATTCATACTATTAAATTTGAAAACATTCGGCTGAACTTCGATGCCGTTTTTCTCCAAAAATATAGAAATACGAGAAAAATGGTATATAGGAATTTTCTTTCTTTAATGGTTATCTAACCACTGGCAATGTCTGAGTATGTCTTAATGGGTCACGGTGTATATGAATAGACGTAGAAACTATGAGAAATAGTTTCAATAGGTTAGCTTCAGGGAATTATAAACTAATTTTTTTAAAGAAGGGTTGTTTCTAGGTACCCAGGAGCGGCGAGGGCAATTCTGAAGTATAATTAAGGGTTACATCATGAAACCTCATGAAGTACACGAAATACATTAAATGTCACAATATATAAAAAAATTGTAAAAAAATGCAATTTCTTTTATTTTGAATATCACTTCCAGAGTAATAAAAAAACAATTTTATGAAACAATGGCAAACAAAAAGTGCAGCTAGTTGCAAATAAATCTAGGACGTATTGAGAATAACTTTTGCGTTTTTAACAACTTGTGAAATAGGCTTCCAATTTTATTTTTTTTATATGTAATTACTTCTCACACGCACATATCCACTCTGCGGCTCGGTGTGTCTGACGCCTCGACACCGAAAGGTATATGAGGTTAAAGATTATGTATGTATGTATATGTAATTACTATTGGGGGGGGGGGTGTCTCATAGTCACTGCACCAGACTTTACCAGCGCATTTCTGATGACATTTGTAAGAAAAAATCTTAATAAAGTTTTTTGTTTGGAGAAAGTCCAAATTTTTAACAATTTTGACCGACGTTTATATAAAAGTACGTATAAAATTATAACGCGCTCATGGAGATATTGATATCATTAATAAAAAATAAACTGTATATGTAAGTGCAAGGTTTGAAATTTTAATGACCGACAAGCATGATGAGATCACATATCACTGTGTATTTTTCTAGTCTAAACCCATCATTTTCAAGCGCCCAATTGTGTTACATTGTACTATTGCAAATTAAATCGCTTCGCTTCGTTGACATAGTAGTTTTTGCTTTACTAAAATGCACGTCTAAAATGAGGACTAGTTGTAATACAAAACGTAAATATACAAAATTGTGTTTTTACAAGACATTTGTCTATAACGGGATTTTAATTTTATTTAACCGTGACCTTGCATATCCTTTTCCTGTAAAATTGGTTAAATCTAGTCTCAACTTTCAATAGTAAAAAATTGGATAAGAGTTTTCCACATCCAATTCCAATCGCCTATGGAATTTACTAATTAGTGTTAATTAATGATGCTAACCTAAACAAGAAAATTAAGAATCTGGGTCACAAAAATTACCAGGGCAAAGGTGCAAAATTTTAAAAATGTAATTTAATTACTGTAACATTGATTTAGTTAATTTTAAGAAGAGAAGTAAAATGAAAATGAACATCTATTACCCCTATCTATATTTAGTCATATCGTACGTCGCTGACATTTTTAACAGCTTAGATAATATCAGTGTTGCTTGAACTCTGATCCCATTTTATGTGTTTACACAAGTGTTGATCACGCGTTGACCCAGATTCTCCATTTACGCGTTTATTAGGTTATAATATCCATGATTCAATGGAGGGATTCCCCGAACGAAGGAGAACTCCAGATTTAATGTCCGGCGAATTTGCGAATCATCATCGTTTATAATCCCCGTTCTTAATTATCTGCGTTCGATTATCATTAATCATGATCTCATAAAATTGTATTGTAAAAATGATCATGTTGCAGAAACAGCAATGTAAACATAATGTAGAGCACACACGGTCTTCCGCGACCTCGTCGCCGACGATGTCCTCGGGGAAGTGGCCCAGATAATGAGGCAATGTTTACATTTGCTGCAATTTATTGCAGAAACAAGTTCGGCTACAGCTAGTTTGTATAATAAAATTATAAGTATCGTATTTCTTTAAAACGTATGTATCAAAAGGAAAGAAATAATTATTGAGTTCATAATAAAAGGTCGACTGAAATCTCTTTCTTTAATTTTAACGAAATACGATACTTATAATGGTATTTTATAAACTATCTCGAGCTCTAACTTGTTTACGCAATAAATTAAACATTGCATCATTATCCCGACCACGTCCCTGACGTCGTCGACGTGATCACGGAAGGCCGTGAGTGGTGCCCATAATAAACCATAAAACAGCTTGTTTGAAGAACGTAACAAACACTAATACTGTATGTGCTAAAAACATTATACCCGTCTTTATTTGCATCTTTTCCGAAAAATACGTTTCTGAGAAAAAAATGTTATACGGATCTTTTGTTTGTCTTATCGATGTTTATATACCTGCCGCGTTTGATGTTCTTGTTATGAGCCACCCTGTATAAAATGTACTAAACATCAAGAAAAATAAAAAAAATGCACTATGGAATACCGCCTTCCTAGATTTATTTGAAATCAACTGTACGTAGCTCTAGTATATGTATGTTATGAAATAAGAAGATATGATGCAAATAAATATTTTTGTATTCGTTTTGTCAGATATATAACCAAAAATCTTTTCGCTTATGTACCTACTCTGACATCTGTCCAAATTAACCTAAAAGTTTACAATAAATTAATACATGTTACAATTTTATGTAAACAAATACAAGAAATATTGTTTGATACGCGTGCACTCTTAACTCTCAAGCTCTTGGTCTCTTTTAAAGCACTCCACTAACGCGTCGTACTTTAAATAATATAATAATAATAATAACTGCTATAACCCATAACCTGGAAAACAGGCCCCAGAAGCTATAAGCTTATGCGGGAAGGAGGTGGCGATTATTATTATTACGTAGGCCCTACGTGCAGCTGCAACCGACTTAAATAAATGCCTCGAGCCTAAAAATTAACGAATAGCGTACTTGTAACGAAAATAATTATATGTGGTACGAGATTGTGTTTTATGTTGAAAAAAGGACAAAAAAATGAAAGAACAGGCGAGTTGATGAATTAATACGATCAGGAGACGAATAATAAATAGGAAATGAATTTTCAGTTATTATTGGCGTCAAAAGAGGCCACTGCGTTTGCTTGGTTCCACCTACTCTAGAAGCACGCGCGTGATATTGTTTCGCACGTGGATGTAACCCGGTTCGAGTAATTTTTATTAAATAAAGTTATGAGATATTCAATATATTTTATAAACAAATTTTTTTGAATTTAACAATTCAATTTTAAAACATTTTTCTGCGGGGGTGATTTCTATATAAATGATTTCGCAAAATATAATCTACAATTAGTACAAAGTCTAATGAATGTGTTATTTTGAATATAACAGCATAGCCGAGTGTAGGGCGTGCTCGATTTCAAAACACAGTCTGGGTAATTTCTTTTTATAAAATTATGAAACATATAATATAGTTTATAAATAAACAATTTTTTTATAAATATAATATTGATAAAAAAGAATAATTTACATAAAATTATCCCTTAATTTTATTGTCATTATATAATCTATTTATTTATGTTAATTGAAAATACATTAAATTAAATGTAACATTAGCTTTAATAGCATACTATATGGGTATATTGCTTTTGAATTATTTATTTATTTAATGTTGTTAATTGTGTAATACTACAGGGTGACTAAAGCCACCCAGAACATACAGAAATTAAAATGGGAAAAAATTAATAACATCAGTTTGATGTGGCCTACTTAACTTGAAATATTGGTGTAATTGTTAATCTCAAAAACACTAATTCCCACTCCTCCAATAAATTATTTTATAAATGGCAATTATCTTTTCAGATTGTACCAATATAAATTAAATAATATTGAATCATGAAAACAGGAGAAGATATAACTAATATGTGCCACCATAATCAACATTTTTTTAAATTTTTAAATAATTAATTGTTAAATTACTTTGCACTGTATAACAAACAATTATTGCAATAAATGTCACTTTGTTAAATTTGATGTATTATAATAAGCCACAGCAAGCTCTAATTTTATTCATTTTTTGCCATGTTATTTTTTACATGTCCTGGGTGATTTAAGACACGATGTAGATCTTAGCATTGATTTATATTATAAATGTTTCAAGTATTTAATAAATTTTTATACATACGTATGTATGTACTTTCCAAATTGTAAAATACATTTGGTGCATACAATAAAATATAATTTACATTTTTATATTTCTAAAATAATAAAATTGTTCTGACACCTCAGTCAGTACATCGAGAATCGAATGCCATTATTTTGGTGATTGTATAAACTTATACATTTTTGAAAATATCACATCATACAGTATAGCAATTTATGAACAGTTTAGCGTTAGCGCATTCAACAACTATCCGCAGTGACTCGATGTATAAAGTGCTTGCTTCGTAACACACGGGTCGCAGGTCGATCCCTACTCCGCTAACTTTTTTATTTGAACTTGTTAGTTTAAAAAAATTAATTAGGTATTTAATTAATTATTTGAATTATATTTCTAAATGTTATTTGTTTTTTATTATGAATAATAAATATAATTAATTATAAAAAGTCCATTTGAAAATGTGGAATACGTGTTATGAAATAAATAGGAAAACACAATAAACAAATGCAAATTAATAGTATTGATAATATTATACAATGAACATAAATATACATAATTTAAAAAATGACTATAAAATTAAGGGATAATTTTTTATAATTAATAATTTTTGTAAATACTGGTCCAAATTATGATTAGAACTTGCGTTTTGTAATTAGAAATCTCGCGTCCTCCACTTGGGCATGGTGGCTGCTGTCATACCTTTCTTCTTTAATGAATGTCAATTTTTTCATTGTTTCTTTATTATTATTAATTACTTTTTAATTCTTTACTACAATATTACTAATTACAGTACATTAACTTATCAACTGACTAAAATTAATTAATCAACAATTAATATTAATTCATTTACGCATGTAAAATATACTGTGAAATCTAAGATTGTGTATAACAAAGACAGGAAATTAGTAGGAAAAAGATGCATGATTCCCACTATTCAATGTGGGCGTGTAATTTTAGCAAACGAATCCACCCACATTACAGAAGATTATTTCGAGGTTATGTCCAAAACAATGAAAACGCGTGCATACTATAGAGTATAGACCCTTAATTAGCTATGACATTTAAATAACCTTGTAAATAAACAATTTGTAACACGCAATCGACATTTACAATAAGTAAAATTATAGAAAAGTCATATCATTGATATTGGTGTTTGTTTTGGTCGCGATTGTAACATTGAAGCAAAATATGTACAGGGAATCTATTTCGTTCAATGTCACGTCGGGATTTTTAACAGTTTGCTGATTACTGTGTTAAATTGACTCATATCACTTATTCTGGGCATTGAAGAACCCACCCACTTATTTTGTGAAGCAAATAACCTCGCCCTATGTTATATTAACTTGGAGTAGTCTTTGCCAAACTAATTGTAATTAATATTACTAGAAGCAAATTAATAATCTGTATAGCAAAAAAAGGCAACATTTTTTATGGAAAATCGTGGCAAAATTGGACCAGTGATTGACACAGACTGCATCATATTGCCGTCAATGCCGATTTTGTTTCAATACTTCAACGCTGACTTACCACTTACGTGGACAATCGTTGGCATAAACATCATTGTAAAAATTGTAATTAAATGGATTCACTAAAATTCTTATTTTGGACACATGTAAGCAAATCTGATTACAAATGAAAATTATATTATGGTAAGGGGCCAATTTGGAAATGGAGGCTAATGAAGTCACAAGGTCTCGGTAAGAATCTTTTCAAATATCTTACCGTATATGCTTAGAAAAAAAAACATTACTCTCCTACAAAATAGCGGATTCGAAGTGATTCAACGAGGATTCCGAAAGCACTAGTCAATGTGAAAATACATTCACTATGGCAATCTTCTAAAGCAGATCTACGAAGGGGGCGGGGGAATATGTTAGATCGTCACCACTGTGTATTGCCCTGCCCTAACTGGTTGTAATCGACACGTTTTTCTAAATTTTCTTAATTTTTTAGCAGTTTTGTTAAGAAGAGAAAAGAGCGATATTATCGTAATCCTCAGATTTTCATATACAAATATGATTAGTGTACAATTCTCCGTAACAGCCCTTTGATATGATATCAGAGTCTCTTTTTACGTTACCTAATATTAAACCAATTAAAGACCGTATCTTTGCCTTTGAAAAAACATCCTGGTAGTAGAATCTAGTCTATGCTAAAGTTTGATCATGTCTCAGGAACGACTTTTTGTTTGAGTTTGAAAAGCAACTATGGTTGTCGATTATGAACAATAGTAAAAATAGATTAAAAAAATAAATCGACTAATCGGTTAAATCGACTGATTGGGTAATCGACTATTCGGAACTAAGATTATTTTATTAAAATAATCGATTAATCGATTCACTCTTCGTAAGTGAGAGGGGACTGACCGAAGGTCAGATCTGACGTCGACGGGGAAGTCTTCAGCATTGATTATATGTAGTTGAGTTGTCAATTTTTCTCTAGCTAATCCCGAAAAGCATAACGGGCCACAATGAAGGAACATGCCAGTGGCACTAAATTCTCTGATTGTTTAATTGTAAACCATGCCTTACACAAGGACACCGGTCGGGTTAGCGCCGCCTCTGTAAATGTTATTTTTTAACGCTTCTTTATGTTTGTCAAGCAAGTTTGTGCAGTCGTAAAAGCAGGATTCTTGTAAAATGACGTAAGGAACTAAGAAAGTAATCTAGTATGTAAATATTGCATCTTTTCATTAGCGTTATATCTTTTAATATCCGTTCAATTTTCTCAAAGGTGCAAACTTGCGTAATTTCCAATAACGAAAATTGTATTTAGATTAGGTTTTTATCTCAAATAAAGTTTCTTTATATGGGACGATTACCTTTTTACGATTGACCAGATTGACGGCCTTAATTAGATAGAATTTTTTTAACTTGCACTTTTTGTATATTTTTATTTTTTATGGCAGGCCGATTGTTTTATGTGACATCCAGTAATTTTGCAGGGAAAAGTACAAGATTGAATAAAAAATATTTACATACATTTATTTAATGTCAATAAAAACTGTAACTAGAATCATTTTAACAGTTTCTGGTTATTTTTCACACAATTTTTCTAGTACGTCCTAGAAACTTGTTTTTTATGGATAAATAGACATGCACTTTTCATAAGAAGGCTATAATAAAATGTCAAATAGTAACAAATAGACATAAAAATACCGCGACTTCTTTTCTATTATTAAAAAAAAACTCCATTAAAACATTATCTACAATAATTTACAGACCTTGCATAGAGATTACTAATAAAGATACCATTTACACCGTTAAAGACGTTCTTGCGTAAGATCTTTTATATTCTGTATAAATAGGGCTGTGTATAAAAAATCGATTATTCGATTAATAATCGATTAATCGGGCCTCCGATTATTTTTTAAAAAATCGGTTAATTTAAAAAAATAATTCGTAAGCACGATAATCCATTAATCGAATAATCGATTATTTTTAAAAATATTCGATTAATTGATTAATCGATCTTTAAAACCTGAAGGGGCCCTTAAGATATTCAGTAATAGTAAATTTTAATTTACTGATTTGAAGATTGTATATGTATTTTTTAACATTCGTTCAAAAAAATTGATAATAGTGCTGCCCTATAAGTAATTATAATTATCGATTAATCGGCCTCCGATTTTTTTTAAATAATCGATTAATCGGCCTCCGATTTTTTTAAATAATCGATTAATGGATCAATCGATTTAATCGATTATTTAAAAAAATAATCTATTAATCGGTCAATCGATTAATCGATTTAAACGATTATTTTTTTAATCGAGTTTCGCTTATTGATTTCCACAATCGCACAGCCCTAGCCCTGAATCAGAGCCTACTAGAACTACCCCAACCCCTTGTAATTAGATAATCTATAACCGGTGGTGGGAGGGAGGCATTCCAAAACAATGATCATTATCAAAGCGCTAAAAATTTTACTTTACAAACTGAGTTCCTTATATCAACCACTCTAGGTATCAGCTCGTCACTGAAAATGCGAGAAAGTTTAAACAATGTAAATTCTTTCAAGGTTGTGATCGGGACGAGCATCGCCTTGTAAGAGCGATTGTAATTCGGTTAGTTTACTTGACCAACGGGTTCGAACTCCGGTCAATATATCACCGGATCTTTAAAAATCGCTTCCCCTTGGAAGAAGAAGTTTACATTACAAGCACTCGTGTAATTGCGAAAATCGAACTCTTTTAGCTGTTGGTAAAAGGTACTTCAGAATCCATACATAAATTTCGGTTGAAGGTTACTACTAGTTATTACTATAGTCGTGCTATTTATTTGCATTCTTTAAATTCAGATTCAAATACTCGTTTCGCTATTTAATTAATTGAGTGGTCTACATGCAAATACTTATACCTATACGTTTCTTTTATCAAACTGATCAAAAACAACAAAAAATACTGCGTGTTTGAACCTTAAACTTAAGTTTAATTAGCGTAAACAAACAACTCAATAAATAAATTTTATTTTATCAAAAACAGAAAACATAATTGAACGAAACATGGAGAACGAATTAATTCGTTGACAGACTTAAGATCTTCGTCTTCTTCATTACTGCCTACGTTGTTGTCACACTACTGACAATTTCTTGTAAAAATTAAGATAGCGTAGTTTATCCTGTTCCATCCAATTATAGCCAAAATGTTTGGATAAGAACTCTTGATGTTGTCGATTTTTTCTTCTTAAAAAACTAAATTTTTATAGCTTCAATCAAGTATTTTATACAGGGTGTTTCACTGAACTTTCGTATAAATTTAATGTGTAGTATGTAGTACTCGTCAATAGGAATAAAAAAATCTTTATGCCATTTTTGATTTTAAGCACATCGAAACAAATTTGCTAAAAAGGTCAACTTTTGGGAACTGCTGGATATAATAGTCAAAACAAACTGTGACATCACCTAGCATCAGCTGGATCAATATGTATCAGATATCACGTTGAAAATGCAGTTAAGTACATCCAGCTCCAACTGTAATTCTTAAGCCAGTGACCATCAGCCCACTTTTCAAAAACAAAATTTTTTCTCTGTTATTGTCAAAGATACATCGCCTGTTCGAAGGATACAAATCTTGAGTGAAACACCCTGTATACTACTATTTTCTCTACGAAAGTGCAACATAGTTTCATTAGCATGTGGAAGTTTTCTTATCAGCATTCATGCAACAAGAATTAGTGTGGAAAGTTTTTTCGCACTCGTGTAACAAATGTCTACTCTCAATGTCAAACTTTTTTCCAATGTTTGTGAGAACGCGATCTGGGGGTAAGACAATTACCGATTACTCCGGTAATTGGAAACACTTACAGTTGCATTACTGCACTTTGCGTTGGTGCCTGGGAAAGCCACTTTGCAGCCATAGCAATTGTACTGCTATTTTTATTTTGCTTACAACATTCATAAATGTTAATATGTATTACCACCAATCTCACAGTTGGTCAATCTTACAACAATCTCGCATTTCAGTTTTTGACAAGACATTTTTACAAACAGGTACTATTATAGTCTTATAGCCTTTTTTTAATAAAACCAGAAACATTTATATTTTGAGATCGTTGGAATTGCATTTTCAAATTATCTTAACAGAATTTGCACTGCAATATTTTATTATACAATCGTGCTACGCAATTTTGCGTGGGTTACAATAAAAACCGTTGAAAATATTTAATATCTGTCATCGTTAACAAAGAATAATAATAACTTTTGTGTGATGACCGTATGTAGGAAACTGTGGTAAATTCTTTGACCGATTCCTGGCAATCAAATATTTCTTTATGAACATTGTGTAAAATAAAACAAAAAGCTAAATACTTGCCTCATATCTTTCTGCATATTTAATTTCCATTTTTTCTTGCTAACACAAAGTTTTCTGGATGTATTAAGAGAATATTTTTCAACAAACTGTGTGTTAGCCATTGTTCACAAAAGCGCACGAAAAGATTGAAATGGTCGATGTGGTCGGTTTTGATCTTTAAACGAACTGGACTTAAGTCGTTTTGCCCAATCTTACTGTTGTTTCTTTAAGAAATCTATTCGGTTTTGAATTTCTAATTATTTTTAAAATCAATATAACTACTACAGCAAAGGTTTATTATTCTATACCAAATAATACCGGTAAACAAATTAGTTTTAAATTAATTCTGCATTCATTAAGAACATTTTTTAAATGGAAGATATTTATTTAAATATGCGAGCTCATATAGAGCGAGTCCTACCGAGTAGATTCACGCCTGCTCTAGATTGATTATTAATTATTCATACCAAGAGAACAAAGATAAGAAAGGGATAAGTAGAAATATGCCGACAAACCATGGAAACCTCACCGACCAACCTCACACTGAGCGATGTCCCAGCAATTTTGTTTCTTCAAGAAACAAAATCATGAAGTTTCTTCATGACTCTGTATAGTGTATCATTAATCACACATACACTTATCCTTATTTAAAAGTCCGTTCAAACCTATATTATGAAGCTTTGAAGACACTTTAGGTATAATTCATTTGATTGGCCATTTCCGAGAGATTCATAATTTGTGCCTTAACTTATGGCTCACCCGTTACATTGATATCTGATTACTTCCGATCAGTAATCTATAAGAGTGCATCTATTTAAATAAATTCTTCAGTGGCAATTGATTATTTTTTCAATAAACATTACTTTCTTTTATTAAGGAGTTAATACTGGTTGTATCAAAAGTTCCTGCCACCTTTAGTTCATATCAATCGGGTATCCTTGATAAACACTTGTTTTAAACAAATTATACCTGTCATGTATTATTTTAAGCATTTACTGTTGAGTTTATTGATATAAAGCCTTCACAATAATTAAGATATCTTCAAAAAGTGGCGGAAACTTTTGATACACGTATACAAGGTTATAATAATTAAAGGAACCTACGTTGCTGGTCGATAGGTGGAATATAGTAGAGGAAATTTTTTGTTTCTCAGATAAATAGTTTTCAAGAAAATTAATTCTAATTAAGTTTAATTGATTTTCGAGTCCAACCCTGTAATACTAACCTACCGTATTGCGTAAAAACTTAAATTAAAAATCCCATGCAGCAGTTTTAGTCATCGCTACGTTCCAGCAATTACCGGTGAAACTATTAACTTTTTGCCACTAGTCACAAGCATGCAATTGCTAGATTTTATTACGTGCCTGGAACGAAAATGGGAAACAATTTTTGGGTAGTAGATACGTTGCAGTAACCTCTCTGGAACTTGTCCAGCTACGTTTCGCTTACGTTTAGGCTACATAGCGGGAACGTGGCGGGGTAGTAATTGCTACTTTTGTGGTGGAACTTCTTTTCTCTTTGACACATCGTGTCGCGTGGTTGCTCTCTCTTGCTCTTGCAACTTAATAAATATTCTATCATTTTCTACACGTATCCTACGATCGTGTCACAAAATGAATTACCTACTATTTTATTTGTAATAAGTACTTAATAATACAAAGGGCGATGAAATGTTTGATTATTTTGTCATTCCAGTATACCAAACTATAAATTGCAACTTTTCTGTTGAATATGATGATGATAGATCGAGAAATAACAACGAGCCTTCTTTTTTATAATTTAATTTATATTTTTTAATAAAACATGTCTTTAATAAAATATGACAAAAATACTTATAAGTTGATACAATGCCAGTACGCAATTTGTTATTTTTATTGAAGGTCATATAGTAAAACATCGATTAACAATCATAACAAATTGCAAATTGATTAATGGCCTCCAACATTTTACAAGTAAATATGGAGCTGGAGTGGTTTACGAAAAATCACTTTTAATAGTATATTGTGTTACAAGTGCAGAAAATCGCCAATTTCTCACGAGTGTGAAGATTTTGCGGCATGAGACGTAGTCGAATGCCGCAATCACACGAGTGAGAAATTGGTGTTTTTGCACGCGTTACACACTATACTTTATCTAAGACAACAAAAAAAGTAATAAACAATCAACAGCTAAGAAAGTTTTTTAACCTAGAATTTACACTCGCATTCATATTTTTTACGTGAAATATTTGGCAATAAATTAAGAGATGTAATGTGAGCCGCTTCCACGATGTTTGGAGGTGTAGAAGTGTACACCCCAACTTTCCTTCATCGGATTCACTCATGATACATATAGAATTTTAAAAACGACAAAAGTAAACATTAAATTTGTAAAGACAATAGTAATAATACGTTTACAATTTGTATAATTTCAGTCAATCTACTATTTAGTACTTACAGATAAATAATTATGTACTCGTTTTAAAAAAATAATATATGTACAAAAATCACCATTCAATTGTCAAGGTTATTAACCTCTGCGCAAAATGTCAAATATTCTCGCATTATGAAGCAAATTATAAATGTTTTCAATGTTTTTATTGTAATTTAGCAATAATAATAAATAAAATTACATTAAAAATTATATAATAATGTAAAACATTAATTAATTTTACGTTTTAATTGAATAACAATCATTGTAACTTTATATAATGAGAAATAAATATCATTGAAAGGCATCTCGATAGCTCAATGCTTACGCTCTAGCTACTAACCGAGCGATCCGGGTTCAATTACCCGGGTCTGACCTTAGTTTTTTTTCTAGATGGATTTCCATTCGAAATATAATTTAATGTAAAATATTAATTAAACAAAATAAATTAACCTTTATCTAAAATTTATAACATTTTATATTTCAAATAATTAATAATATTATAAATATTGCAAGTGGTGACATCTATGGCGTTTAATACAACTACTGATCGTGAGAAATCATTCCTCACGGTCTTTACCGTTGAGTTTGGAGATTGTTTGCAATTGATCGTTTTCACGGTTACTAGATTGTGCGGAATGTGTAACTTTCTATGGTGGTCGTAGATAAAGTAATTTTCCTGGATAGCAAAAACGTAAGTTTTACTTTCAATACTACTGTAAGTTTCGTTACTTTAAAGAGTTAAGTAATGGTTTTAGACAGGTAGCAGGAACTTTCAGTACTACTTTAAAGTTTTAAAAACTGTAAAGTAGCTTCGGGGAAGTTACTGCTACAATCATAATACTACTTTGAAGCAGTGGCGGCTCGTGGTGATTGGCAGCCGGTGGGCAGTAATGATAAAAGTTCATCCGGATGAAATTCTTCTGTGCTGCGAAAACATATCTGCTCTATAAGTCATTTTAATGCTGTTTTATTGCAACTACGATACTTAATTTGTTAGTTACTGATACTTAGATGCTGCTTGGGATGTGACACCTTTGGATGTACCATTAATGTTTATAAACTATTACATTGAACCACGTCAGTAATACATAATACATACATAAATCGTTTTGTCTATTTTTATTAAATCAGGATGTTACATTTTACTGGATCAATCAACTAATACGTTTTGATCACACATCATGACCGGTTTTAGTTTGCTACATTTTCCGGGTGTCCAGAAACTGTTAAGAAAATTTAATTTTGAGATAATGCAACGATTTTTGCATTATTGCCTTCTTCATGTATTAATATGTTGCCCATTAAGGGGAATCCTGTTGTATAAAATACACGCTGTATTAATAGTAGTACTGTTGAACGAGGGACTGCGTTAACCAACTAGTCACACCTTATAACCAGTGGCGTAACTACCGACCCCGCAGACCCTGCGACGCGGGGGGGCGCAATCCTTCGAAGGGCGCTGCTTCGTTGCTTTCGTAAAATTTTATTTCATTCTAAAAAACATTTTATAGGCTATTCTACAGTGCTGAATTATTATTAATTATTGAATATTTTATTTTAACAAAAGGTGACAAATTATACCTAATAGAATGGGTAATTTCTCATTGTCTAGGTTATATCTACTGAAATATTAAAGGTAGAGGGAAAAGGTAATGGGAGACTTATTTAGCGCATAACCTAATCTATAAAATAGCACAAAATTTTTTTCATGATCACATTTTGTTAAATATCTTTAAATCTTTTAACAAAAATATCTTTATGTCCGATTGCATTATAAAGTACTGTTTATTGTATTGTTTTGCGGCAGTAAACTGGCTTATTATTATACTCGTAAAGTAAAGTTGTAGTAGTAAAATAAAGTATGACAACTGTATATTACATGTCAGATGTTCTTCTGTCAAGAATAGATGTCAAATTTATAAACTGATTTTTTTTGATAATTAACCAATTTTAGGAATCGAACATAAAGCTTTGTATGCAACTATTACATAATCGGACCTTATAGATCGCCCTTTTTATAGGCCTTGCTCGCTTCGCTCGCTCGGTCATAAACTGGGCTTGTCTATAAAGTCCTACATTATGTACTTGTTACATAAATAGCTTTTTGTAATTTTTGTGGAATTAAGTTCTAAATAAATCTCTCTTTACAATGGTATATCATAAGTGGCTTTTTGATTTAAAATTACACCGTCCATTGATGCATTTTCAATACGTAATACTGTCGAAAATGTAAGAGAAAATGACACAAATCCGAATTTTACAGAAATGAAATTTTTAACACGTTTAATTCGCATTATTGGTATGATGAGAACCCTTGCACAATTGTTGAAACTTTTTTTTAATGTTTTTTAATTAATGTATGGATAGGGATACTTGGCAACAAAGTCTTAGGACCTCATTTTCACGATGGAACTGTGACTTAGGAGAGAGTTTATTGTTTTTGCAAAACATCAATCTTACACGACGAAACGTGTGGTTTCAACACGACGTAGGCCCGCCTCATAATGGAGCTGCATTAACAAATTGGTTAAAGGTTTAAATAATGAATTTGGTCAAAACTGGATCGCTAACAGAGGATCCGTTTTGTGACCTAAGTCCTGACTTATCTATTCTTGATTTCTTCGTATGGATTAAAGTTTGATATTTTTCCGGAAAATAAGTCGGGCATGAAAAAAGTTTTTTCAGCTATTTTATAGATCAGGATATGCTAAACAGATCTCTCATTTAACTTTTCCCCCCTTTACTATATCGGCAGTTGTAACCTAGAAAATGAAAAATCAGCCACCCTGTATACGAGGGGCGCAAACGTAAGTTTCGCAGGGGCGCGCAATCTTACGTTGTTACGCCACTGCTTATAACAGACATCCTACAAATTCCCAGTAGAGATAATTGGATGAAACAAACCTTATTTAATTAAAATCACTTTTGACGCTCTTTCTATAAAAACTTATAGACCTAAAAAAACCCAACCCAAAAGACCCAATTAATCTAATGAACTAGAATCCCCAGTCTCTTAAAACTTAGATTTGATTTCACTCTTTTCAGTATGTTTAGATCACCTCTAAAAGTACCATGAAACTGGTTTATTGGTCGCCACTGAGTTCTGTTTGTTTTAGCGATACCACATGAAAAGTGACTTTTGAGATTTGAGCACTCCCAATTCTCTGATTTTTGAACTCTGAATTCAAGAAATGGAAACAAAACAGTAGCTTGTTTAGTACAGGATCTTATTATAAATAATTATCTAATCATATACAACATATTTTGAAAAACAAAGGAAATCAAAATGGGAATTGTTTTTTTTATACCACATAATGACATAAAGACTGGACTTAGTCTATCAAAACTGCAATTACCCCAAATAAGATGTTAGTTTTAATTAATTTCTTAGAAAAGGAGCCAAAAATGGATATTTTGTATTTCAATTCATCAAGTATGCCTTGACATGCATGTTAATGTATTTCTGAGATTTCTCAATTGCATGTGTCAACGCAACATTCAAACTTAAATAATAGGTAATTATAGCAGTACATGCATACAAGAATGTATAAACTAAAAAGCATTAAAATAATTACATGATCGGTAAGTATTAATTATAAAAATTAGTAAAGTGCACACTCATATGTAACAGTATTGCAATGGTTGATTAAGTAGTTACCTTGCACCAACGTACACGTAAGTAAGCCCTTGCATGTCGCAATTAATCCATTTTTAATAGTGGTTTATGCTTTATCGTTTCTTTTGTGAATAACGTATAAGAAAAACGGTATTATCTTGTTAGTAATGTAGCTATTCATTAAAAGTCATTACTCGTGCAATAATATGACTTAACAAAAATTAGCAGCTGATTTTTATCTTCTTTTTTTTAATCATAACAAAGTTTATCATAATCAAATATTTATCTAATAACACAGAAATATTTTAATAATAGATGATAATGGAACAAATTTTAATTATGTCTTTACGTTTTTCTTCTATTTTAAGAATTGCACAATGATCTGTAAGCTGAGGATGTACTATGTGTGAGTATGTAATAACAGTAAGTGGATGAATGACAGATTGTAATGAAATGCCACGACAACAAGTAGGTGCTTCCTATCTCACGATAAGATATAAACAATTAAAAGATGTATGTACGTATTTGAACCTTAATCCTTATATTTTAATTATGAATCGTCGTTATCAAAGCGTGGGCATTCTCATTTCTAAAAAAATAAGTACATGTCCAGGCTCATCTGAACCTAATTATTATTATGGGAGCTGCTACACTCGATAGGGTGTTTTATGCGCACTACTTCATTATTCAAAAATACTTCTTAATCATTACTTAATCATTAATCTGAAAATAATTCATATTGTGAAACAATCAGTAACGCACATATTGGAGAATATGCTGACGAAGTTTGTAGTCGGTGGCAGTAGAATTTTAAAACGAACCAGAAACCCAAGATCGTACATAACTCTGTCAAAAAATTAGGGCGCCTCTGCCAATCGCTACATTGAAGTGCTTTATATAATGGCCTACGCCTCTGGGATCAGAGTGAGTTACGTAAATACCACATACATACCCAGCCAGCACACTGACGTCATAATACTGCCGTTTTCGGCAGTAAAGACGTCAAATGATGTATTAAAATGGCGTCAAATTGTCGTAAAACTGACAGCATTATGTCACAGCCCAAAGACGTCAATATAAGACGTTGTTCAATGACGCCATTAAAACGTCCTATATTAGGACTAGGGCAGGAATTATAAATAGTTCAATATTGGAAATACTATTTATTATATACTATTTCATACATAATTATTAAACAAAAGTAAACATTTACTAACTGAAAAGCTGCTAAACCATTTTCAGAATAATTGATGATACTAAAATAATATTAGTAAGTACTATGAAACCATTGCATTAGTATTAATTTATTAACAATAGTAATCTCACAAAATTTTCGAACGGATAAAACTGTATAGGTTATGTAGTATTGCGACGGAATAAGTAATTATTAATACTCACCCTTTGCGACAAATCACACAATTATTATGCAGTAGTTGCACCTACACATACACTATAAATGTAGGTACATCAACAACTTTAATAACAAGTAGAAACGTTACTAATTAAAGAGCAAAACAAATACACGAAAGACGTTGTTGCTGTTTGTATTGCGGCATGTGGTTACGTGCAGTTCAGTAAAAACAATAAAGTAAAACAGCGTTGTTAGATTTGTCTCTCGTACATCAGTGGACCTGGCAATACAAAAATAGTGTAATTGAATATTGAAAATAGTAAAATAATGTATCTATTTACATTCTGCAAATGTAAAAATAAAAAATATTTTAGGGAATATATCACTTTTTGGTTACCTAGACAGATCATAATTAATAATATTAGAATTTTAAAAACGATCTTATTGTACGTCCAAAAGACATCGTTTTGAAGACGTCTACGTACGTCCCATAACATGACGTCTTATGGACATCATTTATTATTCATATAAGGTCGCCGATCAATAATCACTTAAAAATAACGTCATTATAACGTCAGTGTGCTGGCTGGGCAGTAGCTCCGCTTCAAAGAGAAATAATTAACTTAGCTTTATCTTGAAATGGGTTAGTTAAGCTTATACATAAATGCTTAAATAATGAATAAATAAACATAAATAATAAATAACTTTGACTAATAATTGACTTAAATTCCATCTCAATACAAAATACAATGCAATATAATAAATAGAGTTGAATGCAATGAATATAAGATGTACGTTGCTCCACAATTTGGAACAAGATAATTTTTTTTGTTAACACAATCAAGCGTTTTATGTTTTATCTAGAGACTCCAACCTCTTGTTTTATAAAATATCTTAGTTCAACTTTAAATAAACTAAATTTAATATTTATATATTTTCGTTTGTTTGTTTATTTAAGAAGAAAAATTTAAGAATCTATTTAAAAAAATACAGGATTCTGTTTCCTTTATTTTTAAAAATTCATAAACATAGCATAAACGAAATTTCAAATGATTTATACGTACCAAAAAAGAGCACCCTCTACAGAGTTAAACAAGAAAATATATTAAGCTGCCAACAAAAAAAAAAGAGAAAAAAACATAACCTCACTTCAAAGTAAATATAGAATTTTTGTATTTGATTTTTATTGTTAGCCAGGTTTGCAACTTACTTTACACAACTTGAAACTAATTAACTATAAAAAGAACTTCCAACAATATACAGGTAAGTAAATCTATTCTGCCCTGCTAAGCGAAAACATCCTATTTGCAAAACATTAACTCAGAAATATACCATATCTTTTCTTAGCTCACATTAACATTCTATATAGTACATTTCTACATTGCAGTTTTGCAGATAGGACTTTTTCGCTTAGCAGGGCAGTATTCTCCTTTTCTGATACTCATTTATGTTTAGCACTAAAAACAACGCCAACTGTGATAATGTATGGAGAAAATCTTCACTTCTTCCCTTTACTTTGAAACCAGCTAATTATACCTTGCTTATCGAAACTGGCGGATCAAGCATTAAAGAAACTAGTTTAAGTACTAAAAGTTTATTTTCCAAACAGTATCTGGAGGTCCTATATAAAAAAATGATATCAAAATCTTGTTGTGTTATTAACAGTTCATCCATTGAATAAGTTGAACACCTTTTGTGGGAAATACGTCTATTTAATAAACGTTTTTTCAGATTTACGGGATTTTTAATATTAATATACATATATTTCACACTTTATAAGCTTTAAATGGGATAATTTATAAATTTTCTCTTTACAAAAATTATACTTGTGTACTCTTCGTTTACACATTTTTTTTCTTAATTTTTGTTTTTTTAACCTTCCCTGGGAGACGTTTATTCTCCAATTTATCTTTCAAGGCTACCTTAACATTCAATTAATAGCCTTGAAAGATAGTGGGATTGTCACACCTTTACAAGTGTTCATTATTCTTGACATTAGATCAAATCTTCAAGTCAGCTTAAGTGTATGTTTTTAACTTAAAAATTAAATTTTAATCATTATAAACATGATTATTACAAAGTGTGAATTTTGTGTTGCCTAATCCAAAGGTAAGATTGAGACAGAAAATGAATCATTACAATTGAACACGTAAACCCTAACAAACAGAATTATTTATGATTCATGTATTAACAATGGAAAGTGAAGCGTTTTAATTTTACTATATTTTTAAGCGGTTAGCTGAGTGTTATTTTTATAAACTCAAAATTATTGTACGCCACCTATGATTAATAATCATTTTTATATAGAATGATTAATTGAGGTTATCATAATACGATCTTATAGACAAAGATAAGTTAAAACTATAAATGTAATCGGCAGAGAAACTCTTAAAACATTTAAGAATATATCGTAGTGTGTCACAAGTGTTCAATCAAATTTTGCCAAAACTTTCTCTGGACTTTTAACAACTGCAATAGTCTGCATAATGTTTTTTTTTTGCAGATGGGGTTTGGTTACAACTGCGTGATACGGAATCCAAAAAATGATATTGTAGACGAAATAGAATCACATGAGTCAAACTAGGCGTATGAATTACTCTAAGTTGAGGGTGAGACTCACTTTTTTAAAGAACGTGAAGAATTTCAGGAACTTTTCTTCATTTAGCTGGACTGGTTACTTTCAGCATGACGGTGCAACAGAACATTTAAAGTTTATTTAAAAATTCTTTGAAAATTCCATAATACATAATAATTAGTAGATTGTTCATAATTATCTTACTTAGAAAGAAATCAATATTTTGAAAGATGAGTTTGCAAGAAGATATTGCAGAAATGTTAATGAAATCTGCCTATTCGATTTGAAAAAAAAAATCACTCTGTATCAATATCAGTCGTCATTATTATTACTATTTATAATAGTAATTATTAGAAAATGCATGTGCATATAAAATTAACTCAACGGCACAAAGACAACGTGAATATTTAATATTGTAAATAATTAGTTATGTATATTGATTGACGCATTTCACGTCCTTTTCATAGGCTAATCTGTAATTGTATTAAATAAGGTTCGATTGTTATAGATTTTTTTACTTATACATTCATCAAGTCATCGGTAATTAACAGTTAAGTGGCATAGATTTCCACGTAAGCAATTAAACACAAAAGAATGAAAAGCTTCTTATCAGTGACTTTTATATAGGGGACAGACAGTGTGGTCTATAAGGTTTCCTGGATAATAAAACGAAAACCAAAACTTTTATGTTTAAGTTTTTATGATATTTTGGCGATGAGAAATATTTAGTAGTAATTTAATTACAGGGAACACGACTAATTATTAAAATGAACCGCCAAAATATTGAATTTGTAATGGAAAATGTTAATAAAGTAGATAACTAACATAATATTTGATGTGGATTATGTGGTATTATGAATAACTAAAACGTTTCGCCCTCCATTGCAGCTACTTCTTCTGGAGAACATAATAAAAAAAGCAAAAAGAACACACTAACTCGACGCAATGGCGTATTTAGCGGAGGGCTAACGGGCTGGAGCCCCCCCCCCCGAACATTTTTTAGTAGTCTAGGACATTTATGTATAGTTACAGTAGTTAAGCAAAACCAAAACCATGGTTTCCCGTGAAAACCCAAACATTTAGTAGTATCTCCCCCACCCCACAAAATTCCTAACTACGCCACTGACTCAGCGTATTAACATCACCACAGAAGCAACTTACGGTATATTGCCAGTGAAACGCAGAATAATTATTTTGTTCTTAGTACTACACGGTGCAATTTTAGAAGTAGTTATACAGTGCGAGTGTAAAGTCTGGAACTATCACAATAAATCGTTTATTAAACGTTTTTGAAATAAATCCTCAAACACGTCAATTTTTATCTTAAATGAGACATATTTTACTGTAATCGTCACTTAAAGATCGTCTTTTGTTTTTGAGTTATGACGTAAGCGATAATTTTTTTAAATGGAAATCCTAATTTTTTATGGTGAATTTGGAAAAAGCATGAGATTCTAAGACCATTAAATATGCTAAAAAAGTATGATACTGTATTTTGAAATTTTCGAGATAATTGCCGTTAAAGTTTTAAAACAAAAATCTAATAACAATCAAGAGTTCCAAGTTTTAATAAAAAAATCAAGTAGCCATGTAACAATTGACAGCGTTAAAATTATGACAGTTCTTTATCAGTTTGTTTATCTGTTTTTATTGTGGGCTTTTTTACGTAATTCAGTAAATAATGGTGCGATATTTGACTGAAAAAGAGCCAATTGAAATTTTAATATTGTGGTGATGTGGCGACAGTACTAGAACACAACAAGAAGTTTGTGAGATATTTAATAACAAGTATCCTGATAAAGAACCTATCACAAGAGCGACAGTTTCCAAATTAGGAAGAAAGTTTTCTGAACTCGGACATGTGAGAGATCGCCATAGGGGTGGTCGTCCAACAACCGAAGAAGGTAACGAATTAGATATTCTGTTGTCTCTACAAGAAAATCCCCATGGAACTACAAGAGAACTAGCCGCAAATAATGACATTTCTCAAAGTTCAGTTATAAAGATTTTAAAGAAACATAAATGGCATCCCTACAAAGTTCAATTAGTGCAAGAGCTTAACGGAGATGATCCTGATCGCAGAACGGAGTTCTGTGAGGTAATGATGGAGCGGTGCAATATCGATGGCGACTTTTCAAATCGCATCATTTTTTCTGATGAAACAACATTTTACCTTAACGGAACAGTGAATCGTCAAAACTATCGATATTGGGCACCTGAAAATCCGCGCTGGATGAACGGGACGCACACGCAGTTTCCTCAAAAACTCAACGTTTGGGCAGGAATTGTAGGGGATAGAATTCTAGAACCATTTTTTATCGAGGGTTCATTGACAAGTGAAAAGTATTTGGATTTCTTAAGAAACGATTTAATTCCTGCTCTTGCGGTGCTTTATCAGAACAATAAAGATCCGGATCTACCAAGCGATACATTATGGTTTCAGCAAAATGGTGCTCCGGCACATTTTGCTATTGGTGTTAGGAATTATTTAAACGAAATTTTTCCTGGTAGATGGATAGCCAGAAGGGGAACTGTTGAGTGGCCTCCGAGATCACCCGACCTAACTTCAATGGATTTTTTTATGGGGCTATCTAAAGAGTAAGGTTTACATAAACCGCCCACAGACAATAGAAGAGCTACAGCAAAGAATTCGCACAGAACTAAGATTAATTCCACCCGAGACTTTGCGTAAAGTTCGTGACGAATTTCAGTACAGACTCGGGTACTGCCTTGCACAAAATGGTGGTCAGTTCGAACATTTAATTTGTTTTTCTTTGCTTTGTTATTTCTTGTTTCTTTTGTATATCATAATAATTTCAATACATTATACGCAATGAAACAGTAAATACGCTATCAAATCATTGACCTATTTGACGTGTTTTCGATTTTTCATTACTATTATGTACAATATCTTCCAAATAGAAAAATACAATATCACACTTTTTTATCATATTTGGTCTAAGAATTTCATGCTTTTTCCAAATTCAACATAAAAAATTAGGGTTTCCATTTAAAAAAATTATCGTCTTAACTTAACTTAGTTTACGTCATAACTCAAAAACAAAAGACGATCTTTAAGTGACGATTACAGTAAAATATGTCTCATTTGATAAAAATTGACGTGTTCGATTTTTTTCAAAAACGTTTAATAAACAATTTATTGCGATAGTTCCAGACTTTACACTGTATAAGGTCACATTTTAAAAAATCTTTGCTTAAATGCAGTTGCAGTACTGCAAGAAAAGTCGCACGTTTCAATTCACTAATAAATAGATCACCAATCAGAAAGTGATGTGAGCAAAACGATTACCTACTGATTACCCGTGTATGTCTAAGATAAAAATATCACTTCGCATTCTGCTCACGAAGAAGATCATGAGGAGGAAACTAGAAACTCAAGATGTTAAGAATGCGAAGATTTGCGACCCGGGTCCAATTCACATTCGTAATCCGTTTGACATGTTTTTGACTCATGTTTTTACTAAGCATTCACGTTAAAGATGAGTGGGCATCTAATATAAGCTCTGATGTTATCTGAAGGAAGCCTTCTGATGACTGTGGGTACTAATGTTTCGCAAAGAATCAGTAACCACGGTTAAAGTAAAGCAATCAAGCAGACTAAAAGATTTATTAATTCTGGAAACACTGGTATATAAAGCCTACATACTTCATCGAACCTGTAAAGAAAGATATACTTTTAGCTGGTGATTTAGTGACTATTCCGCTAACGGTTATTAATCAAAATCCATAGCTAAAAGTTCGATACAATATCTCTTTGAGACTCTTATATAGTATGAGCAAAATGTAATTCCATGAAAGGTGCCTTTGGTATTTTGGACTCATGTGTATTATAATACCAGAAAATAATAACAACTGTCACTGTCAAAGGACTCTGATTATTTTATATGATTATTTTGTATAATTTTCGGGTATTATATATAATATACATGAGTACAAAATTCTAATGGCACATTTGATGGAGTTTCTTTTGCTTATAAAAAAATTAAAATATTACGGCCGTTGTTGAAGAGGTATACCATTAGATTTTTACTACTAGACAAATGTACGAAAGATTATTCTGCGTGTTAGTGATGAGGGGGTGTAACAGAGTAATAAATCCTCGATGATGTAGTTGTACTTATGTATATTTATATTTTTATTTTGCAAATTACTTCTTTTAGGGAGCGTGCAAGTATTACGTAAGCAGGCTTAGGAGTTGGGGGTTAGATTTTTCCTTATTTTTGCTGACAAAGGGAATGGGGGGGGGGGGATAAAAAAAATCTTACGTAAGATAGAAACTACGAGGGTCGTTTTTTTTCAACCTCCGATAGGCTATAAATAAAAGACAAATGTATATAAAAAAGTCATTTTATTACTAAAAGTTCTGTATACTTATGGTTACTTTTCGACATACTCACCATAAAGATTAAGGCACATGTCGTATCTGTGGGCAAGCTTTCCAATACCGTCTTCATAAAATGTTGCCGCCAACGCATTTAAATGAGTCTTGACGTTGTCTTGAAGATTATCGGTAGTTCATTGCGAAATTTAACCACGAAACTTTTCGGAGAAACGTTCAAAACAAGAAAAGAGGAATGCTGACTTCTGGAATTTGTTCTGATCCATGACAAGCCCGTCCACACAGTGCTGTTGCAACACAACGGCTCCTTGGGCAATTTCAATGGGACATTTTCGATCACCCGACATACAGTCCCGACCTAGCACCGAGTGTCTTTCATCTTTTCCCTGAACTGAAGACGTGGCTAGGAGGACAGTACTTAAGACAGTAGGACAGTACCAAACTACCGAGGATCTTCAAGACAACATCAAGACTCATCGGCAACATGTTATGAAGACAGTATTGGAAAGCTTGTTCACAGATACCACAAATGCCTCAATCTTTATGGCGAGTATGTCGAAAAGTAACCATAAGTATACAGAACTTTTAGTAATAAAATGACTTTTTTATATACATTTGTCTTTTATTTATAGCCTATCGGAGGTTGAGAAAAAACGACCCTCGTACAAAATAATAAAAATTCTTTAAATAATATTCAAATATTTACGTGAAATCAATAAAATCGTTCTACTTTTATACGAAGTTTGTTTATAATTCTTTATAAGCAAAACATGCGTTCCGGAAATTCTCCGTGCACTATAGTACAAAGTAATCGACTTTAATAACACGACGATATTCGGGGAATCCCCGATATAAACAAACAAACGAATATTAGTGATATGTCATTAGTTATAAGATTTTCTTTTGATTGCTTTGTTCTTTTAGTTTGAATAAACGATCGTTTTATAAGTTTTTTTCTATTTTGCGTCTATAATAAAGCTGTTAAAGCACCCAAAACAGTGCGTTAATATTTGAGAGCTTTAATAGCCCAACTTTTTCAAAGTTGGTAGAACTTTTTCAAAGTTGGTAGTATTGAAAAAAAAATTGAAAAAACAGATAACTGACAAAAACTTCAGTCTAAAATTTAAACTTTTAAATGTCACATCAGTGTCAACCACCATAAAATTCCCTAAATTTTAAAATTGCGATTTTTTTTATTTAAAAAGGGAATAAAAGGCGCAACATAGAAAAAATAGCATAAAAAACTCGTTTCATAAGTCATTATTGCACTCGTCCTTTACAAAACTCTTAAATTTGGACTCGCGCAATAAATCTTGCCTTATAAAACTCGTTCTTTAATAAACTATTATTAATACAATTTAAAAATAAATAAATAAGCAGTTCATTAACCTTAGAAATTTGATTTCTATGATTTTTGTATTAACTGATACGTATCTATTTATAAAAAACACAAAAAACTCCTTACGTCTTATCCTTTGGGGCAGGGGGGTTGCTGTGATTTCATATTTTTCCTTACAAAGGGAGTGGGGGGTTTAAAATTGACAAAATGATGCTTACGTAATACTTGAACGCTCCCTTACTTGATATTAAAAATTAAAAGTTTTTATTGCTATTCAAATGTAAGATAAAAATCGCATTAATTTGTTTTACATCATTTTTACTTAATAAAATATACAATAACAGGTGTAACGAGATAAACAATATCATAAAGCAAGCTTGACCTCACACATCGTATACATTTTCCGACGGCGTGTAGTGAGGACGGAGGAAAATACAGTGCCCGTCGCGTCGCCCGTCTCATTCTGGCTTCACTGCTATAGTATTAGTTTTCTCTGTCTGCGCAGAAGTACCACTCCTCCATTTGTCTAGTGGTGATGGTGAAATGATATATATTAGTACGGTTAAAATTTAGCCTATTATCGAGGTCTTTGATATTTCATTTCGTTCTTTTTTTGCGACTTGTCCCATTTACATAAAAATCGAGGCTTTTAGTAAGGTCTAAAATAAATTGCCTATATAAGCCGTTGTTGCTCCCATTTACTTATTTTTAGGAAGATTTTTAAATCTTACATTACCTGTTTCTACTTTGATGCTCTTGCTCTTGCGGAATCCAGCTTGTGAAAACGTTTTGGCTTTATTAGTTTACTTCTTTCCATTTTGGTGTTTATTTTGTGCCTATTAGTAACCTATGGTCACTGCCAGTGTCCAAGCGGTTCAGAACTGATACATCTTTTTACATAATCAATTTCATTTTTTATTCTTGCATCTGGACGTGGGTCTCCAGATCCACGCCTGGGTCACCGATGGGCTTTCAATTGACGTTAGTCACCTAGAACAATGTTGTAATGTGTTTCTTCTGCACTCTTGAGATCTCTTCGTCGATTTGTTTAGATTTTATTTGTACATATTATTTGATTTTATTATTGATTTAATTAATTATATTTGCTTACATTTATTTGTTGACTGTGCTTGACAATCTTTGATATTCAAGTATTTTGGATAATTTTGAATATTAAATTGCAAATTTAGTAATGTTAATTACTAAATTTTAAGTAAATTACTAAATAATTAACATTGCCTAACCACGATGATTAATATTGATTGTTTTGTTTTGAATGTTATCATTATTATTATTAATATTATAGGCCATTCTACGTGTGATTAAATTGCTTATTATTCATTATCTTTACTATTGATTGATTGCTTATTATGTGTATTATGATTTGAATTGGTCAAAGTTATTATATTTATTTGGGGATTTATTAAAGCATATGTACTTGGGTAATTTGGTTTTGTTATATGTAAGTGCTTTTGGAATTAATAGATACTTGGCGATCATTATAAACATTGTTGAAAAATTGTACCAAGCCCGAAGCTGGATAGAATCCTTTCTCCAGAGCTAGCCGATGCATTTTTTGTAACGCCTTCAAGGAATCAAATTACAATTCTCTTAAGATCTCCTCTGAATGAATGTAGTAAAGAAGAACTTTGTCCAACTTCTTATTGTTCCTACCGAGCTCCTCCTAATGGATGCAGTTAAAGACGGACCTACAACAATGTATCTGTATGTATGCATCTCAGATGTTCTTCTTCTATTTATTGCCTTATTCGTTGCGAAGCGTTGTGTATGTGTAGCCAGAAATTACTTCAATTGCCTCGTCCTCTCTTACTGTCTATGTTTCCTCGTATATTAGTAGAAGTAGTGTCGGTATACACGGTGACCCATTAAGGAATTGTCAGACTTTGCCAGTGGTTAGATTATCATTAAAGAAAGAAAATTCCTATATACCATTTTTCTCATACTTCTATACTTTTGGAGAAAAGCAGCATCGAAGTTCAGTACAATGTTTTCAAATAGTAAGAACATACACGCCACATATTTTGAAGTTCAAGTAGATAAACAATACTGCTTGTTTTCTAAAATGTGCAAGGTAGCGTAATGAAGTCTTTATTTTGGCAAAGTGTTTCGTAGAATAAGAATAGATAAACAGAACTAAATAAACAAAACATGTTGGGAAACGAGCTCTCGTTTGATATTATGTTTCAAAAACGGTATTTTTGTGATTGTGATTTCTGATTTGTAAGACAATTTCAAATTCTTTTAACAGGCACATTAACCACTATGTGTAATATAAGTCTGCAGGTTTGTGAATAACAAATTATAGTATATGTAATAGTGACACATATTGTGAAGTTCACGGGGATAAACAATACTATTTAGTTACTCAAATGTGCATAGTAGCAGGTATTAAAAGATAAATCAGCAATAAATACTCTACATACCGTTTTGTTATTCAATCTTTTAGTTCCATTTCTTGGAATTTTAAATTTAGTCTTTACTCCTTTATTATCTACGATCCAAACGAATTTGTTGAAAAAACCTTTTTCCAGCTCATCTTTTCACTTTCGTAGTTATTAGTCAGAATTGTTATTAATTAATAATTAGATCATATCTATTTCCATAAAGATCATTAAGCATTCATAAGAATTGCAAAACCCCTTACACTGCACTTTTTAGCAATAAAACAGTAACAGTACTTATTTTTTACGCATCGTGTTTATACTATGTAGTTATTTTCTATGTAGAAAAATTACCATCCATCAGGGTCGTTTTATCAAGACATAAAAAAGAATAAAGACTTTACTAAGGAACTTCTTAGAATTCTAATAAAAAATAACAATATCTATCGATGGATAGATTAAATTATCTAAAAATATCTTGACATAATTAACTAATATATGTTTATTAATGAATAACAAATCAAGCTTAATGATATAATTAAATAGGTCAGTGTTAGAATGAGGCCATTTCCGCCTAGTTTCCTACTAGAACACGGACGAACCCTATTTCTAATAGAACGTTTTAAGTTGTTTCAACAACATCCAAAATGGAATGTGCGCCGCGCCGTCTGCATCCTTGTTGTGCTCATTCAACAGATGTCACGTTTTGTACTGACAGTTTCAATTTCTAAAGAGTTTGCATTTAATCCTATTAGACTTAACACTGACCTACATCTATTATACGTACTTTTCTGAAAACGTCGAGCAAAATTTTCGAAATTTTCAACTTCATTTACTCAAAAGATGTTACTGAGGTTTTATGTTTCTAATGACCAGAGAAGCTTATCCTCAGAGTCCGATCATTGGGTAGTGAATCATCGTGTATATCCTCATTGTATTTGTCGATGTTATTATGTATTTCCACTTTGAACTGTTTTCTCTGTGTTAGTATTATGTAGTATATATTTTTTACAAGTTGTCCCTAAAATTGCACCTGATTGTAATGCAGACTCCAAATACACATGTATGCATCACATTTTAGAATTACTACATTAATAACAGCTTTATTAAAATAAAAATGTTCACGGTGTTTTTCAAGTTCATTTCCTAGACGTACTTGTGACATTTACTGGATTTTGCCGAGTTTACAATTCAAATTATATCTTGTATAATTTATTCTAATAATAAGATCGATGTGTTTATAATGTTTATATACGGTTATATAAGGTTATATACACATACATCCAGATACCAAATGTAGGTATGCAATTATAATTTAGTACATTAACTTATTTAAGCTTCTAAATAATAAGTATCACAAGAAAATAATTCTTTCACAATTTTACTCATCAGAGAGAGATAAATATTGCACAAGATTTCAACGGAAGGAACAGGTTTTCATCGTTGCTATTCTCAAGGAATTTTAAGCATTTTCTGAAGCAAATGATACTAATAATTATGTAACGTATTAAGTAAATATGTAAGTGTACAGAGTGAGCCAAAACTTGGAAACCCAAACTAAAAAGATGCTTTCAGTATACCAAATTTGGATGTGAAATATTTGAAATTATTAAATTTAAAGATTAAGTTTGGTTTAGATCGTACTAACCCTTTTTGATATATATGTGTAAATTTGCATATTTTTTATTCAAACTGTACAGCTTGCAATGGTATTAGCAGTATTTGGTATATACACGGTGATTAAATGGCCAATGATCGGACTTTGAGGATAAGCTTCTTTCTAGCCTAAATGAAAGGCAGTTTTATACAGATAAGAGAATTTCAAATTTAAAGGAAAACTTATAGAAAGGAAAGATAGATAAACCAAACCTAAAACAAATATTTTTTATCTGCTCGGCCGACCTCGATGCGATGATATTCGGCACTTCTATACTCTTTTTATACGAGGTGCCTCATAACAAGGACATCAAACGCGGCAGGTAGTTAGACATCGATAAGACAAACAAAAACGCCCCTATAGTATTTTTTCTCAGAAGCGTAGTTTTCGAGAAAACTGCAAATCAAGAAGGGTATAATGTTTTTAGGTCACATAGTAGGATTTGGTATGAAGAATAAACAAAGTAAAGGATGTTTTATGTTTTGTTATGTTTACATTGCTGATCTTGCAATCTGAAATTTGATCCTTTACAATACAATTTTATGAGGTCAGTCAGTCAGATGATAATTCACAGAACGCTATAATTAAGAAAACGATATTAGGCGTAGATCAAGTCTTTGTAAACGATGATAATTCGCAAAATTTACCGGATTTTAAATCTGGAGTTCTCCTTACTAAAATATTTAGTGATTTAATTGATGTAGTCAAAATAAAGCATCATTCGGTCGGGGAATCCCCCCATTGAATCACGGTTATTATAACCTAATAAACAAGTAAATGAAGAATCTGGATCAACGCGTGATCAACACTTATGTAAACAGATAAAATGAGATCAGATTTCAAGCAACACTCTGATATTATAAGCTGTTAAAAATGTCAGCGACGTACGATATGACTAAGTATGGATAAAGGCAATAGATGTTCATTTTCATTTTACTTCTCTTCTTAAAATTAACTTAATGAATGTTACTGTAATTAAATTACATTTTTAAATTTTGCACTTTTGCCCTGGTGTTTTTGTGACCCAGATTCTTCATTTTCTTGTTTAGGTTAGCATCATTAATTAACACTAATTAGTAAATTCCATAGGCGATTGAAATTCGATGTGGAAAACTCTTACCCAATTTTTTACTATTGAAAGTTGAGACTAGAATTAACCAATTTTACAGTAAAAAGATATGCAAGGTCACGGTTAAATAAAATCAAAATGTCGTTATCGACAAATGTCTTGTAAAAATAAAAAGCTTAATACACAATTTTTTATATTTACGTTGTATTACAATTAGTCATCATTTGAGACGTGCATTTTAGTAAAGCAAAACCCAGTATATTAACGAAGCGAAGCAATTTAATTTCCAATAGTACAATGTAACATAACTGGGCGCTTGAAAATAGTGGGTTTGAACTAGAAAAATACACAGTGAAATTTGATCTTATCATGTTTGTCTGGCTTTAAAATTTCAAACCTTGCACTTAATTATACAGTTAATTTTATTATCATTAAAGATATCAATATCACCATCACCGCGTTATAATTTTATACGTACTTTTGTAAAAACGTCGGTCAAAATTATAAAAAATTTGGACTTTTTCTAATCAAAAAGCTTTATTAAGATTGTTTGTTCCAAATGCTATTAGAAATGCGCAGGTCAAGTCTGGTGCATGCTTAATAAAAAACACCCTGTATATGTGTAAAACAGAGTGAGCAAAGCCATCCAGTCCAGGACCACCATGCGTTCGGATTTGGAAAGAGTCTTCGGTTCCAGTCATATATAACCTCAAATATTGTTATAATAAATTTTAACTGCATGTTGTATCATTTAGTTGTTTTAGGGTCGAAAAACATGAAACTTTCATCAACCAGCATCATTATAAGTTTAATTTATAAAGGAAATATTATTTACTTTTGAATCTAAATATAAAGTTAAGGTGTTGAAAAAAGCCGTCTCATTGTTCCCACCTTTTCTCTACACAATGGCAAACCAATGGAGATACTATGGATACTACAATAGATGGAACATATAAATAAAATAATATCAACTCATTGTTATATTATCTCTATCACTAAACTAAAACAATTCTTGTTTATCGACATAAAATTCCATAATTCTTATTTAGTTTGTTGATTTTATTTTATACTCTAATTAATTTGAATTCACAAAAAAACGGTGAAATTAATTTACATAAATATGTGGCTCATGGTCAACAAATAACACATAAAATTCCTTGATTAATAATAATTTATAGATAAACGTAATATAAGAAAAAATTTTTTTTAATATTTAAACTGGCGCTTTAATTATTTAATTGAACTTTCTAATAATTCGTAAGGAAAATAAATAACATCTCTAACAAAATAGTTTCTAATTTAGAAATGTTTCAATTTTGCACAGGAAATTGTAATCAACCAGGAAGTTAAGTATGTACATCAATCTTTTTTTTAGTATTTACTACATATTTATTACTTAATTATCTAAGAATGTTCTAATATACCGTAATAAAAAATACAACATTTTTACTAAAAAAGTAACAATAGAGAATAAAATATTCTTGCACCAAGGAGTGCGGTGTTTGCCAAAACTTTTTTATGAATGAACGAATTTTTATTCTCATGATTATTTTACTACCAAATTAAAAAATGTAATATTTATCTAAAACTATAGAAAGCGAATAGCTGTAATAACCCATTCTCTTTACAGACGCAGTAAATACCAATGTAATATTACAATATAATTAAAAACGAATGTATTGTTGGATAAATAACTGATAGGGAAATCAATTCCGGGTAAAACATATAGGGTGTTTCATTTAAGAAAAGCGTAGTTTCATTTGTCCCGTTTTTGTAAAACACCGTGTATATGTAAATATTTTTAGGGTATGCATCTTTAGCAACCAAGAAACGTTTGCATTGGAAGTTTATCTCGATATTTAATAGTTTAGGAGATATCAAATAATTGCGTACTAAATGGACACCCTGTATATGTGCATAAATACAAACAGAATACACTAAATAAATAAGTCTGCATAACTATACCCCGAAGATGGATCTTGTCCTTTATATTCATCATCTTTAGGCATGTCTTTCTTCTATAATGTTAATCTAGAGGTTAACATCTATTAAAAACATTTTCTTACGACTCCATACGAAAGTGAACACTGATGAACAATAACAAACGATGCTAACATTTAGAAAGGAGTCATAACATAACACACGTGTGTGTTAGAAATATATGGCATACTAAGCATTATCATGAATTAAGTTTACCTTAAAATGTTTGTAAAAAATACAATAATCTTTATTCTATTCTTATAAATATAAATTTAATTAATGTTTAATTAGTTATTTTAACTACACAGTAGTTATACCCTAACCTCACTAAATGAAGATTTTTGCAGCACATTTACGAAGGTTAAAATCAGCGATGCCAATCGATTGGAAGAGAATTTCCCTTCAGTGTATTTTTTTAAATAAATGATAACAATCCTGTTTTAATAAATGATTCTAACAATTATTTTAATATGTTGTTATAAACAGTAAAAGTTAATTAAAAAAATTATAAAATAAAGTAATTATCAAATAATTTAGTTACACAACCTGTTTAACGCATTATTTGTTAAAATACCTTGTTATTGGTTGAGCTTATGTTTGTTAAATGCTATGAAGATATGTTTTTAAAAATTGTAATTTACATTTAATAAAAGAACCTACTAAATAAAATGTTTTGGAAAATATATTTTTGCAAGTATAATCAAAAATTTTGTTTGCAAAAGCCTTTAAAATCTTCAAAAATTATATTCTTGAAAATGTAAAAAATCTAACTATTTTGAAGCATTTAGAATTGGGGGGGGGGGGGTCGTAGGAAAAATATTGTACATTGCAAGTTGCAAAGTGACTTTTCTGCACTCGTGCGAATTCTGCACGCACAAGTAATGTAATATACTATTATCCAACACCTCTTTATAAACATCACGTTTACTGTGGATATTTTAACTAAATTATACGGTAAAATGCTTATTATAATTTCATAGAGATACATAATCTCATCAGATATAAAATTCAGATTTTAATAAGCTTTTCGCCTTATAATATAGAAAATTTTACATTTTTTTTCACTCTATTCTTATAACAAAAATAATTCATCACTACCGAAATCTATTTTCTCTCTATATTATTAATAACCTTTGCATAGGTTGAATATTCAATCTAATAGTATTCTACTTTAAGAGTATAACAAAACCCACTCTAATTTTATTTTTTAAGAGAAGAAAAGCCGTTAAAAAGTATATAAATTAATTTAAAAAAATTGCTAGCGTTCATGTTACTCTAGTTAGAGTAAATAAAACGAATTGGCACCAATATACACTTGACAATGTATTTGACAAAAGAAGCGCAATAACGACACTAACAAAAAATAGCGACAATCAGCTGTTGCTTTATTTGACTTCGACTAGTTTAACTGTGAAAACTTTGCAATTAATACTAAAATTGGTGGGAATTTTAAAATTTTACAAATCTTTAAATATCTAAACGTAGCTGTACAATTTAAAACGTAATGATCAACCACGCAAAATTTAGAGATCAAAATTATATTGACTAGATCAAAAACAGGTATCTGTACATAAATAATAGTAGTACCTACATTAAGTTTAGATTTGTAAAATCTTGAAATTCCCGCTAATTTTAGTAACTTTTTAAATTGCAAAGATTTTACAATTATAACTAGACACCTGTTAGTGCAAATATGTTCACGTCTTTTAACTGCGTGTGAATGTGAAACTTTGCATTTTGTTTTAATAATATTAATAAAAGGTAACTTAAAACAATTTTACATTTTAAACATTTTATTAATACATGTATTATTTTATAATTTTAGTAATTAGTGTTACTTATGATGAGTAAGACGGGAGCATTTGGAAGTTTATAAGACATGTTAAACAGTAAACTATTTAATATTGATATCCAACGCAGTTGTACTTTTTTCAATAGTTCATATTCAGTGTTTTATTTCCAAACAATAAACAAAGATATTGCAATAAATAAAAAAATCACTTATTATATTATTGACCTTGACCTTGGAAAACAGCTATTTTCATTTTTAATTTTAATCTAAATAGAAAACAAACTATACAAAAGTCTTATAACAATCCACTCTAATTAGGCAATATTTTCCCATGTAGAGTAAAAGATACAAAAGTCAAGAGTAAAATCTTACTCCGAAACGGTTAGAAATTTGACTGTTTTAGTGTAAAAAGTTACCATACATGATTAAAGATATAATTTAATAAATAATAATAGATAAATAATTAAAGATACAATTGTTTTAAGTGTAATAAATTTACACTAGCTTCAATTGAAATTAACTCTATGGTCTACACGAAGGTACAGATTAGATATTTTACTCTAAAAGTATTGAACCTAAACTCACACTTTTTAGAGTGGACTAGTGTTCGAATTTTACACTAAATTTTTTATTGTGTGCAATGCAATAAGCAATGTATTTGTTAAATCTCTATTATTGGCTATTCTTGATATTTTCGCAACATTATCTTCTCTGTTATATCTAAATACTTTTTGTGGTTTGCTTTTCCGTCTTCACCTAATTTTCCAATATGCAGTAATGTAATAGTATATTACATTACTAGTGTGGAAAGTGAAACTTTTCGTACGCACGAGTGTGAATTGACGCACGAGGCGTAAGCCGAGTGCGGAAATCACACGAGTGCAGAAAAGTTACTTTCCAACGTGTAATGTACAATATTTTTCCTACGACCCCCCAAATTTCAAATGTTTAAAAATTTTGATTTTTTAAAATTTTCAAGAATATAATTTTTGAAGATTTTAAAGCAAAATTTTTATGGTTAGGTTTAACAGAGAAAATCACACTTAAAGTTAATTTTCGTAAGCCATTTATTTTTAGAATATAAAGTTTAATTTTTTAAACAATTTAGTTTCACAATATGAATAATTATAACGAAATTTCTAGCAAAACATTTCCAGAAAAATAAAATTAAGTTATCTTGACAACTTAATTTTATTTTTCTGGAGCTGAATTATGACAATTGTTAAAGTGAATGGGTGTTTGTTAACATTTTATTTAATAGATTCTTTTACTAAATATAAATTTCAATTTTAAAAACTCATATATTCATAACTTATTTAAACATAGTATAAAATTAAACCTTGGGTTTAGCAGCAAAATGAATTAAATGAATTACTATTACAATTTATAATATAATAATTTCAGAGGCACATAATTTATTTTTTATTTATATTTAATAATATCTCCATAATTAACAAATATAACTTCAACTAATAACACAATGCCAGGTGTGAAAGAGGCTGCCTAACTAAATTATTTGACATTACTCTTATTCTTCTCCCATTTGGCATCGCTGATTTTAATCTTGGCAAACTTGCTTCAATAATTTTCATGTATTATAGTGAGGTTACGTTAGGTGTAATCTATTAGATATTTCTTTTTGATAGCTAAAATAACTAATTAAACATTAATTAAAGTTATATTTATAAGAAAAGAATAGATACATAATGGTTAAAATGCTTCTCAAAATTGGATTAAACATTAATGTCATCATTTTAATGTAAACAAAATTCATGGATTTCTAGATATTGCTTAGCGTGACGTATTTTCATAACACACACGTGTGTTATGTTCCTAACATACGCGTGTTATATGACTCACTTTCTTAATGTCGGTAGCGTTTGCTATTGTTCACTTTCGTATGGGGTCGTAGGAAAATACGTTAACCTACGTATCTCATCAAAGCTTTAGTTCATTACTTAATGGTTAGATGATGTAACACGTGTAAAATATTACCCTTTATAATGTATAATGTGTAATGCATTACGTATGTTACATTTGGGTTTTTACGTATTCTAATTTTTCCAATATGATCAAAGCAAGCAAGTTCAAGGTTATGTACCCACAGTAACAAAATTAACATGTTGACAGCATAAGGAAATCTAAACATTATGTTTAAGTAGACATAATCAATACTGAAACAATGAACAGGTAATGGTCATTAGGAAAAAGTAGTCATCGCGAAAGTTCGTTGAAATATTGACAGCGCCAAGCTGCATACTTCTTCTATATAAATAGTTCTTATACGAGTCCTGTCTCATTGAAGTTCGCACAATTCTATGTCTGTTAAACGGCGGCCGCAATTTTCACTCTGGATTTTTTGGTTTTTCGAAGTAGCCATTTCTTGTTGCTAGAGTAAAGTACTTACCTCCTATATTATAAGTGATGTTGTTTTTTCCCAGAATTTCCTTTGGTCTTCAAGGTGACAGTGTCTTATTGTTAAAATAAGGTATTGCTTCTACAACTACTTCATGACACGTTTTATAAAATTTTAATTATAAAATATAGTTTAATTAAAATTTTAACATAAAAAGTGCAACAGAACATTTTTTTAGATAATTAAACAAAAACTAAATGGTATCCAGGTTTTTTCTTGCACAAGTGAAAATTTAATTTTAATTGTCGTTACTCCTACAAAACAGTTCAAACATTGGTAAAGAACGGTATTATGGCGAGCATTGTTAATTGACATAAACGCGATGCGCCGGTTTTTCGACTTTTACACCAGTGTGCGGCGTGAGGAAACCATTCGATAGAATTTCATGAAACTTAACATGGTATAAGTGCAATGACAGTGCTTCACTCCGACAATAAGAAACAGCTCATGCGTATATCATAGAAAAAATGCAGGGAGTTCTTTAAATAATAAAAATAGAGTGTGCGAACTTCAGTGAGATAGGGCTCGTAGATGGTCATCGCCAATTTGGTTTTGTGTGCAAAATGAAAAGTGACAGAAGAAGAGTCAAAGAGTTTCCATAAAGATGGCAAAAACAGTGATACACTAGATAAGTTTCCCGTGCTGTCTTGTTAACTGTCTTAAGTTAGTGCTTAAATTAAAAGATTTCTAAATTATTGAAGAAATAATAGAAGGTCGTTGAGACCAAATCCAAATTGGAACCATATGAACCATCACTATATTGCATACGTGCATTGCTACTGACCTACGACATATTCAACGACCATGCATTAGCTAATTCAAGATGTTTTCAGAAATAATGTGTTTATAGTAATAATAATTGATCGAGTCAATTATATTTAAATATGACGCCTTTTATTGGAAGAAACAGTACATAAACAGTGTTGATAACAACCCTATTGATCTACTGAATTTAACCTGTGAACCGTGATCCAAAAAATATTGAATCAAAGTTACCGTCGCGTCGATATATACAAGTCATTTCTTAGCTTCACCTAGAGTCCCAGACTCTAAATACATAGGTATATTCTAGATAATTATTTCAGTTAGACTTTTAACCTTCAATAATTTTATTTGCCATAAATTTATCTACAACGAAGAATATTATTGAGATTGTATACTATATGTATAGTAATTCAAATGAGACTAATAGTTGCAATACTACTTCAAATTTAATATAGACATAAATAAGTTACTTTATTTCATGGCAAACTACGATTCATTTTCTTATTGATCAGGGTTATAGTTGATTCCTTTTTTATACATTTTACAGTAGACCCTGATTTAACTTTTACACTTTTGATAGTGTTGTTATAACGTAAACGTACCTATACTATACAAAATTAAGAAAATTTGTAATACGTTTGATCATTACTTCCTAGATTGCTATAACGACGGTAGTTTTGTCATGTCAATTTTTATTTTTATCATAATCTGACACTTCAATTATTTCAACCTATTTAAATGAACGTCTGACTAATATATAACTACTTGATACAGCTACACTGTCAAAAAACACTAACTCACGGCCAACTGTAAATCCTTAAAAAAAGTGTTTTTTTAAATTTGACGTCAACGTAGGCTGTGAATAGTCGATTGTGAATAAACCAGAAAATGACATCTAACCTCACTTTTGTAATTTTAATTGAAAATTGGACAGAGGTTGGATTTGAACGTTTTGACAATGAAATTTATTAATACGATCAAGATCCGTTCACAATCAACTACCCATAGCCGCCTTCGACGTCAAATTTAAAAAAAACACTTGATATAACCAAAAAATGAAGAAACTAAACCGAGTGAATCTAGCAGGCGTAGACCAGCAGTCGGAGTTGATTGTGAACGAGCCTTGCTCGCAAATTGTCAAATTTAGACAGTTTGAAATTAAAAATTGGCATTGCAATCTGTCAAAGTTTTAAAAGGTTTTTCACAACTCCAATCGTACATTATTAAACTACTATTAATAAATAACCTTCTGATAGCAAAAGTGTGCACGACATTAGTTGCTGCTTAAAACATTTTTCACAATTCCAATTAATATTTATTAATAGTAGTTTAATAATTAACAATTAGAGTTGTGAAAAACCTTTTAAAACTTTGACAGATTGCAATGACAATTTTTAATTTCAAACTGTCTAAATTTGACAATTTGGGAGCAAGGCTCGTTCACAATCAACTCCGACTGCTAGTCTGCGCCTGCTAGATTCGCTCGGTTTAGTTTCTTCATTTTTGGTTTAGGTATAGACGTAAAATACTATAGTATGGGCAAAAAGTAACTACATCAAAGGTGCCTTAGGAATTTTGAACTAATGTGTATTATAACACCAGAAAACTATATCAAATTAATAACAACTGTCTTTGTCAAAGGACTGTGATTATTTTGTATACGAGCCCAGATGCATATTAATTCGTCTATTTTAATTTTTTGTTAAAAATCACCCCGCAATCTTTACTCCGAAATCCTCTTCTGGCCTAGAAAGTGACCCGTGTTGCCAGAAGTGAAGTACTGCATCTGCATCTACATCATGCAACGTTTCATACAATTCTATCAGGGGGTTTCCTTACACCGCTTCTTGCAAGGTTTTTGGGTACTTTTGTCAAACTCTAGACGCGAAGAAGCGGTGTGAGGAAGCTTCCCTGCAGAATTCTACAAAACTTGGCATAGAGTAGGTGCAGGAGTAATACTTCACTCTAGCAATAGGAAACAACCACCTCGCTCAAAGAACAAAAGAAAAATGCTGGGCAAAGATTGCTGGATACAAAATATAAAAAAATACCCTACACAATATATAGTATAATGAACATAGGTATCTTATAATAAATACATTAAATGATTGTATCTATACTAAAATGTGATGTTAGGTTAAGAACTATCCTATATTGCAAAAATATATGGGACGTTCCACGTCAACTGGGCAACCTGGATAGCCAAAAATTAAAGCTACGAAAAAAATATTCCAGGGTGTCAATTTTTTCGTTGAAACGTTATCTTTCAAATGTAATGTGGCCCCTGAAAAAAACAAAATGGCGGCTCAAGATGGCGCCAGAACTAAGTAAATAAGTTAGAAATAGATCATAATACAGCCAAAGTGTTTCATTGAGTGTATAATTAATCCTGTACACCATATTTTTTGTTTTTCCAATATGACCGTGCCAATATGGCGCCCAAAACCGAAAATTACATGAATTTCAAAAAGTCCAAATACAAAGGAGGCATATCATTTTCGCCGTATTTTGACGAGCTGAACATGTCAGAATTTGCCCTGGATCCTTCCATATAACGTAAAAAGCTAATTTTGAGAGAAAATTGACAGGAAAATGAACCAAAATTGATTTTTTTATGACGTGTTGAATGGTCAAAAGCAATGCAGGTGAACGAGATGATCGGCGTTAAATTACGCCGAAAATGTTACGTCTGTTTCGTGTTGCTAGTGTGAAATATTACTCCTGCACCTACTCTGTACTCTATGCCAAGTTTCATGAAATTCTGTAGGGAAGTTTCCTTACACTGTCTCAAGATTAACAAAAGCACCTAAAAACCTCGCAAGAAGCAGTGTAAGGAAACCCCTTGATAGAATTTTATGAACCGTCGCATGCTGTAGACGAAGATGCAGTACTACACTTCTGGCGACAAAAAAGAGTCACCCAATAAACCAAAAATTGTATTTATACTGTAACGAAGTTACTAAGTTTTATTAATTATTTTGGGTGTAAGAATGAAAGTGTTTATCGACTGTTGCAATCAGTCGCCGCTCGGATAAGCCGCCGACTCAAGCGAGAGCACGCGTCCCTTCCGTAACCAATATTTGGCGTGCGCCGCTCCGTTACACTCCTACCATTTGCCCCACGCTCCGAGAGCGCCTATATAAACAGGTGCGGAACGACGATTTATTCAGTCCGCGTCCAGGACTCTCTACAGGACTAGCCAGCCCAGCCCAGCCCAGCCAGCCAGAACCTACCGGACCGTTCCTGGGGAATATAAGAGTAAGACCTCTAACCGATAAACGGAATCCCTTTTCGTCCGTTGTATTCCTTGTCCCTTTTCCGAGACTTCACTATGCGTAGCCGCGAGGTCTCATCCCTACATTCCCCACGCCTTTTTAGAGACTTCACTGTGCGTAGCCGGGAGGTTTCATCCCCTCATCCCTTACACGCTGTCCGAGATGTCACTGTGCGTAGCCTGGGGATCTGCTCCCGCTCTCCTTACTCCAGTCCGTCCGCCATTACCCTACACACCGTTTCATGACTCCGTATCCCGAACCCGTATTTACATGCTTGCTTGTTATTGCACGCCGTATTACACCCCGCTTGCCCGTAGATAACCGTATGCTTGTTTTAGAGACAGTGATTGAAGCTTGTTGAAGGGTTAGAGCTTTGGTGATAATAAATACTAAGTTTGGTTAATATTGTGTGTTTTATTTGTTAGTATTAATACCCTCTTAGTGAGAGCTTTAGGGACAGGTGGAGTGATCCAGACAGGGCCGACCTCAGCAGTTTCCTGGATTACTTTTTCTCCACTAGCAGTTACCCGGAGCCACGCCAAAATAACTGGCGCCCGAGAGTACCGCCGAAAACCATACAAGCACCACTACGTAAGCGGGCCCCTTACATGTACCGAGACAACACAGGGGCTACCACAACTGCCCTTACAATACAATAGTAACAACAAATTTAATACCACTAATTTTGAGCACCATAAGTTGAGGTTTACTATTATATACTATAAATAAAAATGTTTATTGGGCACTTTCTATATCAGAAGAAAATCTCGGAGTAAAGATTGTGGGGTGACTAACAAAAATGAAAGTAGACGAATTAATATGTGTCAAGGCTCGTAATTTTCTGGTGTTAGAATACACATGAGTCAAAATTCCAAAAGCACCTTTGATGGAGTTACTTTTTGCTCATACTGTACAAAATGATAAATCCAGAACATTAACATATAATTATGTATTCACAAGCAAGCGCACACTCACGACGGAGGCGGCTAAGGGGGGGCTTAAGCCCCCCCCCCAGTTATCAAACCAACTAATATTTTACTTCTGACACGGCATAAAATATCAGTGCATAATCTGGTATTTGAATTAATAATTAGGTTTAATGCAATAAAAAAACGAAGTGATTAGAAATACGTCCGACGTGCACCGATGTATATTCACGTCCGCTATTCTTATTGGCCCATTTTGTCACGTGATCGCGTAATTACATACCTAATGTTAATTTGTGAAATGTTATATTCTACTGTAAATGTTCATCAAGATTAGTTGAACACTTAGTTGCTCATAGGTTTATGCCCGACTAATTTTGTTTTTTAAATTCGTTTATTACAATGTCATAATAGATATGCACCCCTGTAGGTGTAATTTAATATACTATAATAATAACAGCTGCCTGTTGATATGCTTAATTCATAAGACCCCCCCCCCCCTCCCCAACGAAAATTTCTGGGTGCGCCACTGTTCAAAAGTCAGAACTAATTAACATTAATAAAAATCTTGTTTGATAATTTTTATATACAACAAAAGTCGTTTAACAAAAAAATTAAACTTTATTACTTCATTACCCCTGTTAATTTTTGTTGCGGAATGCAAAAGATAGAAGATGGAGATTATACCTAATAAAATTATGGGATTAGATGGAAACTGTTTTTATTTGTATTAAACTAAAATATCCCGTCATGGTATGGTTTACATTTAAATTACCTTCGTATAATAAGAAATGACACAAATCTGGTCGCTTGCCTACTGTAATAACTCGTTTTTATTAATTATTCGATTTTATAATTACCCGGTAAAGAAAATATTTCTTTAATGTTAATTCCTCTCAAGTACCTACAATAAAATGGGATTGTGTTGTATAACAATTCATGTATACAAATACAATTAAAAAGGCAATGTTATTAAATTTGTTGATGAACAAAGTCCATGTATGTCTATGTTCATAATTTAAATCTAAGAAAAATTAACAATTTAAAAAATACATAACTTCTTGTTCTAAGACATAAAATTAGAAGATACACGTTTAAATAATCACTCTATATCAAAAAAGAAAAAAAAATTAAGATACAAAAGAAAACCAGAAGTAAATACATAGACGTATAATGATCATTAATCAATAAGTCAAACATCAAAACGTCATACATTTTTATCAAAGTTTTAACAATTTTGGATGAAATCTGCATGGAATAATAAAGAGTAAATACAGACCTGCTTTGGCTCAAGAATCTAATTTAAAGCCTAACGTGCCCAAAACAATAAGATTATAAAGTGATAATAAGACAAGGTCAACTTTTCGGAACCGAGCAACCTCAATTACCAAAAATTAAAAAGATATCCTTTTTTAATTTTGCAGATTCTTTCCGTCTCGTTTTTTTTTGTAAAGCACATTCATTTTGAAATAATAAAATAAAAGTTCCATTAGGATCAGAACTCCAAGTCAGCGATGATGGTATGGTTGCGTAGCGATCAAGATTCTCATAATGACAATGTGATGCAGAATGTAGAACGGACAAAAAGAAGACAAGCTTCATCATGTAATAAAAGACAACTTACACAGTGAGTGATTCTGTTCAAGACGAATCAAATGTACAAGTGATCTAGCAGCGGAAGAACAAAAGAATGAAGACTAGAAGAAGAATAAATTGATGATTATGTCAAAGCTACGACCAATAGAGCTTCCTCTTGTCTAGAATTAGATTTCCAAGAAAACGGATATACTTCCTCATGTAAGATCGAAACATCAATAGCAAGACTTTACATTGCCATGAAACACATCAATTTCTCAAGATCCGTTTATATTAATTGCATTATATCCGATACAGTCGAGACAGATTATTCCAGTTACGAAGTTGTTTGCATTTGGTAAATATTTTAGAGATCCCTCCAGACCATAATGATGAAATATTTAAAGTTACACCAACCTACAATAGATTGGGAATCGTTGTCTTGAATTGTCTGTGAAAGAAGATGTGCGCCTATATGAACAGATCGAATCTTTCAAAAAGGTACCCTATCCATAAAGCAATATGTAGACTATTGTAGAGGCTTATCACGAAATGTCAACAATTTTAAATTATTCTTAAATACTAAATTTATCAGAGAAAAACAAAATCAAAGCACAGAGTTGCTAAAACAAAATATTTATAATTAAATTTTATTGGTTGGTTAATTTTTAATTATTATTTATCAATTTAATTATTAAGTTCTAATTAAAAATTAACTTGTTAATCATTACTAATTTATTGGTAATCTTTATTATTGTTTTTTAAGTGATGGAAACACCATTGACATGCTGAAATGCTGCGTTCTAAGACAGTCCTGATAGAATGATAGTGTGTAACGATTATTTAATAGAATTTGTATTCAACACAACCTAACACTTCATAGAACCTAACCTACGTACAAAGCATACAATCTTGCATACTTCCAATTAAATGGTGATTTAAAAAAATAGTACCCCATCTTACGATGTTTTGGTAAATACAAATATTTGACGGGCACATGTGAATGCATGGTTCATTAATTTCCGGCTTGCCCTTTTTAGATGCTTTAAGCCGTCTAAATTACTTGGTCTATTATTAATGTAAACTCTGATTTAAAATAACTCCAGTGGTGTTAAGTCAGGGGACCGCGCTGGCCATTGAGGTTCAGCTTCAATTTCATGCAGCATCTAATTTGATTTGTACGCATACTTTTATCGTATCTTAGGTCATACACTAAATATTAGAATTTATTTTGCGTGCCTTACTTCGGAAACTCCATAAAACGCTACTTAAACTGCGAAACTATTCAGGATGGTCCTAAGATGTTATGAAAGTCGATTTTGACCAACGATTGCAAGACCACCCTATATAATAATCGTTTTACATATTTTATTTTTTTTATCAGGGCCGGCGTAAGCTTTTGCGGGGCCGGGTTTAAAAATGCACTTGGCCTAAAACAAGTTCTAAATAAATAATTTATTATAAACGCATTATTACATATTACAATAGGATCATAGAGTATCATTATAGTTATTTACGAAGTACACGAAGTCACGTATGTGCGAATTTTTTCGCGTACGAGCGACGAAGGAGGTAATTCATTTGCGAATGCTCGAAGATGACTTGACGCATCCAGTTTTGCACAAGATTTTTAAAAGGAACTACAATGAAACAACATAATTAACAAAAATCTGTTTCGAATTCCAAATAATCATAAAATCAAGCAGGTAATAGCATTCTCTTGTTGCCAATAGATGGCACTCGCACATTTGTCAGTTGAATTATTAACGATTACTTATCTTTTTGAAGAATTTGCCCACCAACATTTTTTGACCAAACTGGTGTAATTTTAACGTAGATTTTATGCTGATTCTGAATATGTAAATCACTTTTGCCCCCAAGGCCCCTAATTCGGGAATGAATTTAAAAAATGCTTCATCTCAATGGAAATGAACAATATTTATATTAAGTTTCTATGATTACTATTAGGTTTCTATAATTAGTGTAATTTACAATTACACAATTTAGTTAGGTTAGGTTAGTCTTAGATTAGGTTAGGTTAGGGTTAGGTTAGGTTGAAAACACTCGAATTTGCTTTTGAATAGCTTTTTGGTTAGGTAATGGAGTTTTTGTGGAGGTTAGATTGCGAGGTTAAGCGCGCGTATTTGTAACAGCCGGGGCATTTTAAAACGGCCGTTTTTTATTTCATGATTATGGAAAATCACGAAGTAAGGCTGGGCACGATAAATTCTATTATTTTATGTTAATTAAAAGAACATATCACAACCAGAACAAAGAATTAAATTTCAGAAAAAATGAACAGCAGTTTTAATTAATAAAATTCTTCTATTTTATTTTATATAGGTAGTATTAAATATTCTTTATTTTTGGCTTAATTCTTCAATTGTTTTAAATTAGAAAATATTTTTTGTTTATCAAATAAAAATCAATTTTAAACAGATAAGACTAATATTGTATATGTAATTGTAAGTTTTCCAAGTTAGTTTCAAATTTCAAGGTTATTTTCATTAAAACTAATTTTTTCTAGAAAAAAACTTAAATTTCTTCATAGCTAATCAACTGGTGCGGAGACCTATCAAGATCTGGGAAGAAATTATTTAAAAAAAATAAAAGTTGACCTGTCTCAAGGTTTTCAAAAAAAAACATTAAAAAACGAATTTTTGAATTTTGTACGGAACTTATCACCACTCGGTTCAAGAGGAAGAATAAACGAAAAGTTTCATCATTTTTCAGTTCTGTGGAAAATCATTATCACTCTTATTTAGATAAAAATACACCTGTTAATTTGCATTATTTGTAATATACCTATGTAATTCAATTAAATATTTTAATTCTTTTTCAATTTTGACAGAATAATTATTCTTATTGTTAATAGTACGAGTTTCAGGTAGATACCATGGTAGATACGTACAATTATGCAGTACCTAATTAAGAAAAATGAACACTATTATCTTAATATTAAAAAATATTTAAAAAGCAAAAAAATGAACTTTGAATACACGATTTTGTAATAATTCAAAATAAAAATCTTGCAAAAATAAACATAAGATTAAAGCTACATAATTCCTCTTTTAAAAAAGATTCTTGTTTTCCAGTTTTTCCTTCAATATTTTACAAGTACACATACTTTTACATGTAAAATTGAAGCATGACATGTAAATATTAGTACCTAACAACGCAAATACATAATTGCCTTTAAAATTTTTCTCACACGCTCATTATATCATTTCATATTTTTTTTAAATAATCATATTTGGCGCTGAACATTAAAGCCGTCTATGATATAATTAAATCTTCCCCAATAAAAAAAACAAAAACTAAACACTAAAAGATTCCGCCAGAATTTAAACTAAAAATTGTATTGCAATAAAAAGGTCTTCTTACCTGTTAGTACGGGATGTTATATCTCGAACCAAAAAAACAGAATTACTAGAATATTTTTTATTTCACACACGTTGACACTTTCGTTTTTATTCGCAAGTCTTTAGACCCGGACACGATAAAACTCCGCTCATCTACGTCTCGCATGCGAATGATATCACAAAATGGTCGATTGACGTTTCAGATCTGTTAGGCCAATGAAGTCGTGCAGAATTTTTGTAAAGTCCAAACACGAGCAATGAACTGGTCAAAAAACACTATTGTAATGTGGGTTTCATAAACTGAAAGTACTAAAAATCCATAGGTTAACTGTAAATTTAAGTCAGTACCCGCAAACGTCAAAAGATGGCTCTGGGTAGGAAAGTTCAATATAATAGGAATATTGAATATATTAATAAACTATTATATGTAACAATATATTAAGATCCGATCTTGTCCATCCTCGTAACTGTATTTGACAATTAGTAGTCACACTTGCAACCGTAACAAATAATTTTCAAATAATCTTAAGAGTAAATGAAAAGATCAGCCCCAAGTACAATAAAAATGATCGGAAATTCTACATAAAGTTATTGTTGCCTAGAAAATAGTACTTGATTATAATTTCATAAAAATTGCCAGAGACATCAAGCCAAAGGCAATTTTTAATGTGAAATTACAATCAAAATGAATGAATTATTTTTATTGCAAACAACAATATATTACAATTGCATTGCAATTCAATATATTTACTAATTTTTGCTTATTTTAGTATAAAATATTCACTGTCAGTGTGTTTTAATTGGTACAAGTTTTAAAAATCTTGTTCTTTCATTGGTTGTTATAATATGTGAATGAAATAATTAGGGCTATTGTCAAAGAGATCAAATCTATGGTAACTTTAATTAAAAGACCATAACTTAATTTTTTACGAAATTAAGATTTTGGTAGACATATGAATGTCTAAAGATGTCTAGAGATTCTAAAAATTGAAAACTTCAAGTAGGCAATAAGAAATATGTATAAATTACATAATATAATTTGAAGTATTTATAAGATGCTACTGAAGATTTATTTATTGTTTATTGAAGAAGAAAGAAAATACAAGTTAGATAATTAATAAATAATAACTAACAAACTAATAAAATATAAGTAACTAACAAAAGAATATATGATTGTATTTAATAAAGAATTTTAAAATAAAGTATTAAAATTTGAAAATAAGTAATAATTTAGATTTTAAATTAGGAGCAGGAATCGACCTAAGCAAAGCTTGTGTGTTGATTGCTGCTTCTACCTATTTAGATCTAGCTCAACCTGTAGTGGAGTCATTAACAATTTTAGTTGACAGTTCCCAGCTGAAGTTATTCTAGCCAAACTAAGAATCCATGCATATTGTTTTGGAGTAAATAAGTTTTTGTTTTCCGTTTAAGCGTTTTTATATTTTTTAATTTCTAGAAAGCATCGTGGAAGTAAGTTGTAGAATCTGGGGGCAAGGAAATCTATATACCTTGTTCCAATGGTCTTTATTGCAGGGATCATTAAAACATGCTTGTTTGTGGAGCTTCTAGTATCAATCGGATGATTAACATAATATTTCTGTTGATCTTTATGAAAAATACATAAGACATCCAGAATATATATTTGACGCAGATTACAAATATTAGTTTCTTTATATAATTGATTGGTCGGATATAATGTAGGTCTACTAAACAAAATCTTTATTAACATATTTTGGACTGTCATTAAGGGCTTTAAGTGGTGCATAAGTGCTCCACCCCTCCCCACAATACCATATTCAAGTAATGACTGTGCCAGCGCGTAATAAACTATTTTTAATTGAGATTCATCCAAAAAATATTTTATCTGCTTGAAAAGATAAAACAACTTTCTAAGTTTGCTGACCAAATGACGTACATGCAAATTCCATCGTAAGTGAGCGTCTATTGTAATTCCTAGATACTGAACATTGTTGACTACTTTAATTTCATAGTTCGCATTTTGTATTTGAATAGCCTGAAACAGAGGTAATTTATTTTGATATGATGCAAAAGGAAGTATCTGGGTCTTTTCTAGATTTAACGAAAGCAAATTCCAGTCCAATCATTTCATTACTGCTTCAAATCCTTCACTTATTTTATTATATACTTCCATCCAGGTATTTCCAGTAAAATACGATACTGTGTCATCAGTGTATGATATAATTTTGTGCCTTTCAAAGGTTTCTAACAGGTCATTTATATATATATTATAAACAATATTGGTCCAAGAACGCTGCCTTGAGGCACACCATAAGAAATATTCCTCGCACTACTTAGTATGTGGTTTAATCGCACTAGCTCTATTACTGAAATAGGTTTTGAAAAAATTGCATGCTGCTCCCCTTATTCCACAATTCTCCAATTTCAGCAGTAATTTTTCATGGTTCACTGTATCAAATGCCTTTGCCAAATCCAGGAAGACCCCAGCACTTGGTTTCCCTAGATTTAAATTTCTATAGACTTCAGTAGTTAGGTGCGCTATTGCATTTTGTGTAGATTTACCCTCACGAAAGCCATATTGATTTACAAATAATATTTTATTACTCTCTAAAAATGTAACTAACCGCTTTTTAATAATCTTCTCTATAATTTTTTTTTTAAAAGTGCTAAGTAGTGATATAGGTCTATAATTTTTTATATCTTTTTTAGAGCCTTTTTTATGGATAGGGATTACTACAGCTACCTTCAGCACATCTGGAAACGTACCGGTTCCTAAGATGAGAGTGCATGCATGTACAAGTGGAGCAATAATAAGATCTTTGATTTCTTTAACATCAGAACATGATATGTTGTCTATACCGGCAACTTTACCTAATTTCAATTCGTTTATAAATGTGATTAATTCTTCTTTATTTGTAGGATATAGAAACAGAAAATGGTTAGATACTTTCTCATTACTGGAGATTTCGGATGAATTTCTATCTTTAATTTTCTGAGCTATCTTTTCACCCACCGTACAAAAATACGTGTTAAAACTTTCACTAATTGCCTCTGGGTTTGAGGTTGTTATACCGTTCTCTATTTCTATAGACCTAACATCGGTTTTATTGTTGTTATGATCATTTCCAAAACTTTCTTTAATGACACTCCAAAGATGTTTGGCATCTTTTGGGCCTTCTTGTATTTTACTTTAATAGTAATTATTCTTAGCCATTCTAATTAGTATTGATAATATATTTCGGTATTTTTTGTAATAATTCTCAAAAAAGGGATCTATATTTTGCTTTTTATTCAATTGCTTTTTTAGTTTGTCTCTATGTCTCTAGTATTTATCGCATTAATTAAGCCTACAGTGATCCATGGTTTACGTTTGCGGCTATTCGAATTTATACTTTTAAAAGAAGAAGCCTTGTTTTTGCATTCTACAATAACATTTACTAAAAGCTCCATAGCAGTGTTTGCATCTGACTCTTTATAGAACGGGTCCCAGTCTATTTGTTCCACTAAAGTATAGATATATTTTTTGTCATATATTTTTAATATCCGATGTTGAGAATTATTACACAAAAAGTATCCCCTAAGATAATTTAATCCTAATATTGTAGCATAATGATCGGTGATTGATGTTTTTAGAACAGCACCCGTATGTTTTAGGGTTTGTACCGTTTTTTTTAAGAAAATGTGATCAATACAACTTTTACTTTGTTTTTGTACCCTCGTATACTCATTTATAATAGATTTAAAACCGTACTTACTCATTAAGTTTAAGTAGTCAGATGTTGCGCCGTTAAATTGAAGAATATCTATATTAATATCGCCTATTAATATTTTATTTGCTGCGTGTACTGCGGCTAAATATTGCTCCAACAATTCCAAAAAAAGATTTACAGTAATATCATGACATCTGTATAGTGAGGTTACAATAAAGTTTGAATTTTTTTGAAACTTTATTAGTATGAATTTTAATTCTTCTATAGCTATAACTTCAGCTGTTGCACACAAATCATTTTTGTGAACACTACAACTCCATTTTTGTTAATAGTACCTCAATTATAGTGTGTTTGATACCCCCTAAAATTAAACAATTTTATATCTGATACATAGAACGTTTCAGTTAATATTATTAGATCAAAAGAAATGTCGCTGAGGGCTTCTAGCGAAACAAGCAACTTTTTTGAAATACTTCGTATATTTAACTGAAAAATCTTAATATTGAAATTTTTGAATATTTTGGAACAGTCTTTATTTTCTTTGATTACTAATGTTTTGTATTCGTTATAATTCTGGATATTCTCTAAATAGCTTAAATTTGCCATTTTCTGCCAGTATCTAAGCAACTGCATTGATTTCAATAATTCGTCAAATTTATTTCTACTGAATTCCACAGCCTTTTGCAACTCATCCATGCTCCTTTTCAACTCCGCATATTCTTCTTTAATAGTTTTTCTAATGATTTTTTCAAGCATTTTAGATTGTTCTGGCAATTCTTCTTTGGTTTCGTGATTTTCTTGTTTAACTTTTTTCTCTTCTTCGTTTTTTTCCCATCTTCAACCTTTGTTTTACATGCTGTGCACCTCCAATTTCATTTTACATCGTTTGCCGTAGCTCTCCATTTTGTTTCTCTTACAGATGCACAAATATAATGAAATTTCGAATTACATCCATAACAGGTAACAAAGTAGTTTTCTAAAGGCAGTGTATCACTGCACTTATTACAGATTAGTACCATCCTTGACCTTTATTTTATAAACAGAAATTGCAAGGAACAGTATTTAACGGAGCGATTTAATATATTTTTTTTTAGTTAGATTCTTTATTTCCATCATATGATGTTATTTTAGATACATTTGGTTGCTTACATGCTAAAAATACTAATTACTACCTACCGCTATATTTAATCTGTAAGTACAGGTATAAATCAATTTAGTTTACATTACTTCTAATAAAATTACATCAGTTTCGCTTAAATTCTCTATTATTTTTTGAATTTTTACATCCTGTGGTAGTTCATTATTCTAAAAATTAAAAATAGAGTTTTATAATAAATTCTTTGTCTTATGGTGAAAAAATTTAGCATATCCAGCATAAAGGATATTCTAGTTCTTCTGTTACAACTCAGAATAATCCTCATAGCTCTGTTTTGTAATTTTTGAAGTCTTTGCATATCAGTTTCCTTTATTAGGAATAGAATCGAGGCACAATACTCAAAATGTGGAGCAATAATACTCTTATATACTAATATTCTAGACCATATGTTTAATTTATTGCTTAATCTACCTAAGAAACCTATCTTTTTGGCTGTCTTTTTTACAACATAATCTACATGTTTGCTAAATTTTAGTCTATTATCTATTATAATTCCTAAATATTTCATTTCATCAACAATTTCTATATTTTCTCCATCAATGTTTACCCCATCCGTTACTCACTACACGGTTTTGTATGTATGTATGTATGAATTGATTGATTTGTAATAATTCAGGTTTCAAATTACTGAAAAGGATAGACATTAATTGTTTATCTATGTCGCATTTAATTGCAGTTATGACTTACTCTTAAGATATACAGGGTGGGATTAAAGTATGGAATATTAAAAAAAAAGCGAACTCAACCGGTTTTTAAAAAAATGCTGAAACACGTCGATTTTGTTTTTTAAAAATACACATTAATATGTGTATTCACCTTCCGACTTTCATTTGTTTCTAAGTTATGACGTCATCGCAAAAAATTTAAATGACAATATAGATTTTTTATAGTGGAATCCGATAGTGATTTTTCTTCCCTTTATGATCATGCAAATAAATCATAAGGTTACATAACAAAAATTCTGAGAAAAATCGAGCTGAACATTGTAAATGTTTGTTAGTTATGACGTTATCACAAAAAATTTAAATGGCAATATAGATTTTTAGTAATAGATTCCGATAGTGATTTCTCTTCCCTTTATGATCCTGCAAATAAATCATAAGGTTGCATAACAAAAATTCTGAGAAAAACCGTCAACTTCTATTATAGCCGCCAGGGCATCAGCTGTTCATGGTCACTTGTAGCTCAGCGATCTTTCCTGCCCACTTTTTCAACCCCATTTTCTTCCACACCTGTCCCCACTGGTCCCTACTTTCTGCCTGGTCAGTTCTTCCGGTGACATAAATACATACATATAATTACTTCAAAATTAAAACAATTTTTTATTAAAAAAATTCCTATTGTACTGTTAACTGTCTTTTCAATTATTCGAAATATAAAATTTTTGAATTATTCTTTTAAGAGCCCAAAAATAAAAGAAAATGTTAAACAATGAACTAAAACATGCCTTAGATTGCGATTTTCAAGTTTATTTAGATAGTTCGAAGTCTAACAGTGCATCTTATACCTTTATACAAAGCAAAGTGTCATACCCCAAAATTAGCAAAGAACTGTTTTCCGTGTTGTGGCAATTCTTTAGATGAAGATTTGATTGAGAATTGTTAGACTTTGCTTAGAGAAAAAAATTTATAGTTCTGCGAAAATGCATTTAACAGTGTTGAAGAATAAAATTTTATGAATATGACATAAGACGTTGAAATTAAAACGGTTACGATGATAAAATGGTTTCAAATTATATTTGAAATAAAATGTGCTATAAGCTAAAAATGTGTGTTCGAAAAAAATAATACCAAATTCTTGAAAACTTTCAAAAGCTTCTAATTTGGTGGCCACCTACTGTACAATCAAGATCCCTCTTTCCCTTAAACAGGTAAATAGCTACGTATAGTAGAGTATATAATTTTAAACAAAAATAATCTTAGTAACGAATTAAACAGCGTTGACTTAATTAAAATACACTCAAAGGTACCAAACTGTTACACACATCAGACTTAAAAAAATATCTACGCATATCTTTCCTACAATCCTTACAATATAGGTATTTACCTACCTAATATGTTAACTATTTTAATATGAATATAATTATGTATTCAACAAATTCAAAATGATAGCAATAAAACAAAAAATAGAATAGTTGTTATATTACATATTATGTAATCAGTTAATTTACTATTCATCGCAGAAACAAGATAGTCAAAATATTCGTTTGTTATTGAAATACAGAACATATATCTGCTTTTGTTAAACTGAAGAGCACATAACAGTTTGAAACAAACTATTTTCAAAGTTTCAAAGAAAAAATAGTAACTTTGACATAGAATATATAAGTAACGGCAAAAAAAATTTAAAAAATCTACACTACACAAGATGTAATACAAACCGTATTTGATGGTTCTTGGTCCATGGGAAGTCATGATCGTAGACGTGCCTTCATAGCAGAAGTTGTGAATACACAAGAAATATAAACAACTAGAAGAGAGTTCAATAATTGAAAACCAGTTAAAAATAAATATAACACATTTTATGTATGTATTTCAAATTAATAGTATAAACAATTTAGACATGTTCTAAACATTTTAAATAAATTATTATCCATGAAGATCTTCTGGAAAAACATTCAACACTTCACAATACAATGTGTTCAGGTTTCAAACTTATACATTTTGATAAAAACCAATATTTCAAGTTTTCTTCTTACTGTATATGTTTAGCTATGCCTTTTCAAGCAAGACTATATGCAGTAAAAGGTATATGTTTTACATGTATCGTTACTACGGTATGTCCAATATTTTAGAAAAACGCTGTATTAATGTATAAATTATCACCTTTCTACCAAACTGTTTATTTTTCAAAGTAAAGATTTAGGTCAACTAATCTATCATTGTGTTTTACTTTTAAAAATATGTAGATGTATGGGCCCTTATTACCTACCATTGCTTCCATATATAACATTTAATAGACGAAAAAGAAATATCTTACTTATTTTTCCAATAAATAAGCAAATTATATGAGATTTTAAACAATAATTAAAAATCTTGAGTAAGTATAATTATAACATACAAGAATCAAAACTGGTGGGTGCCAATAATCAAAAAGTGATTTGCGATAAACATTTAGGATTTCAGCAACCATTTTCCAAAAACATAAGAAATAAACTTATGACCTTTTAACTTTTTTCCACATAATAATATCTGTATAACGTTGAATCAGCCATTAGAAAGTAACTAAATAATAAGATTTAATAGACAACTGAATGTTTTATGCCTGGTGAAAGTAAATACTATAAACACTGTTTATGATTATGAGATATTGTACAAATAACATTGGATTTATAGTCCTTTAATAATAAAACTTGTAAAGATTACTGAACCGCTGACTAATACAAAATTAATTTACCTTAGAATACAGTTCAGCAGTTACACAAAACATTCTTAACAATCAATATTAAAAAGTGAATTTAAACAATAACTGACAATAACGTTAATAATAAGAACAATGCATAATTAATAATAACAGTAACTAAGGAGAATTGTATAACTTATCCATTATTGTGTTTGATTTCAAGTAGGTACTGAAATTTTTATGTGAAGGAGGACAAAAAACATTATTTCTTCATCCTGTACAGAACTTTAATTTTGAGATCTATGTCTCAGCCTAAAGATTTTAGTAAAGCTAAATTTGATAAAGGTTTTTGCAAGTTTACTCCATAAAGCAAACATGAATTCTACCACTGAAATTTCTCGAACTTTACGTTTTATAGTAATTAATAGTCAGATATACGTACATTGTTTTTCTAAATTTGATTGGTTTTTATTATCCTCAAAGTTAATTGTAAGGTCAATTAAGAAGACAATCTTCTTTTTTGCAATCAATTATGTCAATTTGTCCATATGTTTCTGAGACATCCAGAGCAAGGATTTTGAACTTGTTGCAATAATAATAATAATATCTAACTATGATTTGTGTTGGGTAGCGGCCAGGGCCGTAGCCAGAGATTTATTTCCGGGGGGATTTTGGGGGAATTTATTTTCGGGGGGAAGCAGAATAGAAAAATAATTTTATTTTGTTGTCATTTTATTAGTATTAAGTTTAGTTTCGGGGGGGGGGTCAGACCCCCCTAATCCCCCTCCTTGAATACGGCCTTGGGTAGTGCAACCTAGTTATAGTAGTGAACGAACGGTAGCCATGTTGCGTACCATTTTTAGATACACTGACTGTCTACTTGGAACTTGGAATTGCTGAGGCCTGTATTACAATATGGTTTTTGTCTCTGACATATTTATAAAAAATGACTCCATAGTCCATAGTCATTTCGAGGACACTCACACCAAGTCGAAAAGGATCGTTCCCTTAAGGTATCGGTCCCTATATAATAATAAATAATAATACAAAGATTTGGGACATGTGTGATGCCTGTTTTTGATTGGTTGGATCAAATATCATGGAATATATGCTTTAAATAATCTGACAATTTGTTTTGAAATTGAATAACAAAATTTCTGACTTTATTTGCTGTTGTTGTAACAGGCTGTTCAGCAATTAACGTTAAAAGTAGAACAAATTTGGGCTTTTCTTTTCATATGTAGGTTGCTTAAAATCCAGAATTGAAAGAAATTTGATTAAAAACAGTAACATTCTTAACTACAGCGATGGATCTAGTTTATATAATCATCACAAAACTCTGAAACAAAATGTAATCCCCGCTATATTTGGTGATAATTCTAAAGAAAATGGTTTTAGTGGCATACTTAATTTTAGAAAAGTTGCAGGTGCTTTCAAACAATGCAGTTCAAGATTTTAGTGCTAACAATACACGTGAACTTCACAAAAAAAGTATAAAAAGGTAGGAAGTTCTAGTTGTGAGGTTCAGAAGATTAGTATTTTATAACATAATAACAAGATGTGTAAGAAGCTGGCAACAAAAAGAAAGAGCAAAAATAAAAATTTTGAAAATGTTTCTAATCCTGATTTGATCAAAGCGATTCAGCCAAACCAAATGCTTAATTCCCATGGTCCAATAAAAACCGTCATGACTGGTTTAAGACTTATTGATGCATATACCATATCCTTAGTTTGAACATTAAATAGAAAATTGGAATGCTTAAAATTCGAAAGTGGAATTTTACATAACGTTTTTACATATGTGTGATAATTCAAGTGGAATATGATGAGATGATTTTTGGAAAGAAAATGCAATTACCTTGGAATAAGAAATGTATCCGAAAGTTTGCTAAGATGCTGCATATCTTCTAATACATCTGTTGGACGTATTATCCTCCCAAATCATAGACTGCTAGTTGTACTCTGTGGTTGTACTTGCACTTTCGTAGTATGTGTATAGAGTGATGTCAATGTCTTAATAAACAATAATAATCAATGTTACGAACGTTTTAATAATTTCCTAATCTGTTTCTAATTTTCTAATTCCTAAGTGGTAAAAACTATGAAAGTGTCAAATTAGAGAATTTATTGACATATTTTGTCAAAAAAGCATTTAAGTCAAACAAAGCTGAAGGTGAAAAAGTGAAAGAACTTTTATGAAAAATCAAGTGGTTTTGACATTGCATCCACATGTCCCAACTCTTATGCTATATAACCTATAATTATCATACAGGAACTCTACCTTAAGGCTCCGTTATCGCCGCCAGAGTTAATAATAGGAAGCTTCAGTAACTATAAACACCTAAAGGTGGCCCTGCGGTCGGTAAAAGAGCACGCCTCTTCGATTTGTGATTATGCAATATTGGCGTGTAATCTAGATCAGTGGTTCCCTACCTTTTCGTTCGCGTTCCGCCATTAGACGTAGCATTTGCTTGCGGACCGGTAAGGTAAAAAATTAAAGAAAACATTTCGCAAAATAAATCTAAATAATAAATTTATTTTTACACTATACAAGAACAATCTAAAATAAATAAATATCTATTCTTTATAATAACAAAAGTCGGTTTTCGCACGCAAAACAGGGACCGACCCGAGATCGGCGGGTACCGTGAGGCCAGAGTTTTGCTTTTTTGCCAAACGAACGTCGAGAAACAAAAGATATCTCGACAGGGAGCTGAGATATAACCGAAAACGCTCGCGAGTGGGTTTCGGGAGCGGCGGTCAATAACGGGAATGAGATCAAACGATCCAGGAAGCAATCATATAAGACCTGTAGAAGTGATTTCACTTAGGAGCGCAATTAGCTGATGGCGGCGATATTACTTTAGCATAATTCTCGGGTGAAAAACAAATAAAAGATTTCTAGTTTTTTTGTCTGTAACTGTTTTCTTATGATTTTGCACGGCATTGTAAGGGGAAACATTTTGAAATTGTCCGTCGTTTGACGCCAAGATAGTCGTTTTGGCTTCTATAGTTTCCGAGATACCGCCTCTCGAAAGCGGGCTGAGCTCCCTAGAGTGGAGATACGAAAAACTAATAGATCCATAACATAAATCGAACATAATCGATCGTTAGCTCCAGGATAACACGAATTAAAAAGTTTTTTCAGTAAAATTTTGAAAAATACTGTTAATTCTCTGCGTACAGGCAAAATTTTCTGACGGACTGGCACCGGTTCGCTGACCAGCGGTTGGGAAACACTGATCTAGATTACCTCTTGTTTATTTTTAATAAACATTACAACTTTTTTAAAGACCATTTATATTTAAATATTAAATAACAAATTTAAAATGTAATTGTAAACAGTATGAAATAGGCAACATTAATACATGTACAATTGTAGATGTAAAAATATTAGTTTTTGGAGGTGGAAGGTTCGTCATGCGTGGATTCAATTTTGTTTAGCAAGAATTGTAATTGTAAAATTAAGGTGACCAAGCGTCCTCCTTTAGGGAGGACAGTCCTTCTTTTGTAAGTTCTGCCCTCCTACATGTCCTCCTTTTCGATATTTAGACTAATCTGTAAATCTCCGTATTCAATAGATGCCGAGCCAATCCGTTGCGCGTGACAATATGTGACGTATTTGTATTTGACATGACGATTCGTCAAGGCTCGGTACAATGCGGCAAGACGCGATTATGAGGCGCATGCGCTCCGCATGGGAGACTTTGAAAGACCTCACCTTATGTAAATAATTTAGGGATTCAGAAATTTCGTTGGCTTGGATCCATTTACCACCGCAAGGTACTCTACAGTTTTAAATTCCTCCTACTTTAATCTTTTATCAACTGGTAGTTTAATGTGTGATTAAGTCATTAGTGATTTTCTTGGTGCACGTAAATAAATTGGATTTAATTTTTTTAAGCATCACACAAGCGATGCTATGATTCCCATAAATATTTACGCATATCATTGAACAACATAGTAATATGGTATTACTATGTTCTACTTCTTTTGGAGATAGCTCCATGTATAGCAGAAGATATTTTAATATCTCATATTTTGTACGATATATCTATTTATGGTTGTTTATGAAAGTCCAGTTGGCCTTTTCTATTAGAATATAAAACAGTAACTTTACTTCCATAGTTATTGGTCTATTTACTTTTTTCTACTCCTATACTCTAATTCAGTTTCATTCTAAGGTTCATTATGCAATGAATTTCCATTATGCAACGAATTATTGACCAATGAGAGTCAAAAATAACGAGCTGTTGACCAATGAGAGTCGAGAATATCAAATGATTGAGTAGGAACGTGCCAATGTTATTAGTGTAAATATGTTACGGTTATTGTGGTAAACTGATCAATGTCGTTAATAACCCGCATTTATCGTTATAGCCCATTTATGTAGGTCGGTTAAAGACGTTAAAAGCCGGTCATTGACGTAAATATGCAGTGAATGCGGACAATGTTGTTTAATTTTAATACTGAGATTAACATTGACCGGTTATTATCGTCAATGGCCATCTATAACGTCGGAAATGTTGAAAATAAAGACATAATGTTACGGTCAATGTCGTTAATAATCGCCCAGTCTCATAATGTAAAACTTCTAACTAACAGTAACCTAACCTCACCCGCGGCTTGATCATTAATAATTAATTAATTCAGGGGAAGTTTTTCTTGTAATTAAATATTACAATGATTTTAATTTAAATGTTACGATATTATAATAATATAATAATGTTATAATATAATATTATTTATACATCTTAACGTTTAAATTAATAATTAAGGCAGCTCAGTTAATAATAATTAAGCTGTAGATTAGTTGTTAGGTTATGTGTTAGTTGAAGTTTATTAGATATTTGACATTTATGCTTCTATGCAATTTCGAGATTGCCCGATTTACAACACTGACCGTAACATTATCCGGCCCGGCCAATGTCGTAGTAAATCATATGAGACGATGTCTTTAACGAATCAACTAGGCATTAACGTCATTGGTCGGCCATTGACGTAAACGACCAAAACAGCCGGTCATTAACGTTGTATCCCGGTCATTTACGTGATTGTCCGTATTTATCAACTTTGACCGTAACAAATATACTAAACTTGGGATCGTACCACTACGTCCCCATCGCCACACAGTGGATAATGAATATTACTGATAATTACTTATATTTTTTCTACTCCTATACTCTAATTCAATTATTATACAGTGTGTACATAAGGTAATGAATAAATTCGATAAAAGGGAAAGTATTGATTTTTGGAAAAATTCCAAAAACACGTCAATTTTGTTTTTAAAGTCCGCACTTTTTGATATAATACTCGAATATACAGGGAGATGCGTTTAAGTGTCGTGACGTCATCAGCATTTCTTTAAATGGCAACTTGCATTTTTTATTCCATACTCTGACACTTCATCTAATTGCCAAAATGGTAATGTAATAAGTTTGTTACCGTACATTAAAAAAATTTTGAAAAAATAATTATGAAGGCGGGAAAGTGCTATAGTCACAACACTTAAACGCATCACCCTGTATATCCGATATGTCAAAAAGTGCGGACTTTAAAAACAAAATTGACATGTTTTTGGAATTTTTCCAAAAATCAATACTTTGCGTCTCGCTTTGCATTTACGTGTGGCAAATCAAGCGAGCTCCATCTATTGGCAACAAGAAAATGCTATTGCCTAATTGGTTTTACGTTTACTTTGAATTCAAAACAGTATTACATAATTAGGTTAATTATTTTTTTTATTTCATCTTCAACACATTCGCGCAAATAAATCACTCTCTCCTTCGTCGCTCGTGCTTGAAAATATGCGCTTATGTGCGAATATTTACCTACCGCAGAGACACATGATAGGTAATAAAATTTTAAATCGGACAGTTCGTAAAAATTTCCGGAATTACCTTAAATGTTGTAATAGGTAATTATTGTGTGCACCAAAAGCAAATATTCATTTAATGCACATTTCATTATACTACTGATACTGATAAAAGATAAAATTTGTTAAGTTACTATTAGAATATAATGTAGTAGTAGTATAATAATGTAGTATTGCGTAAAATTATTAGCAAAAGAGATTTGTTATTTACATAAAATTTTACGTGAGGACTTGTTGAGGTTTCGTTTAGTTTGAAAGATAGACAAGGCCATCGCTCACTGCATAAAACTGGCAACGTCTGAGTGAAATTCCCATAAAGATAGCACTGCATATCTTTACCGCACAAAATACTCAGTTTGCGTCGAACTATATGTCTTTAGATCTTTAGATTTTTCAGGTATTCAAATCTGACTGGGATCAAATTGGATACCTACAGAGTTCGGACATCCAAGCTTGTACCTTTAGCAGATACTATGTAGTAGATGTATAGTAGTACCTACAAAGGAGAATTAATAAGGAAAAATATTGTTGTTCATTTCACTATGTATGCAACTACTTCTGCTACAAAGCTTTAATAAATTCCATCATTATAAAAAAATACTCTACAAATGGTATAATATTGACAGACTACAAAAAGTATCACAAAACTTCTAAATATTACAATTTGTACATTTATAATTCTTTTTCTTGTTCTTGGTGTTATTTTTAATAGCTGAAAAGATATTAGATAAGCACTAATTTTTTAATGAGTTGGTAAAACTAACAGCAATACTTACACACTAAGCTTGTTCCTATGCCAACATCTTTACTTTCTAATGGTTTCGTTTCCTTTTCCATGGAATCGTCAAAAACCAGAGCTGCCAAGCGAAAAAACATTTGTTGTATATTTTCTCCTGACTTTGCCGAAACGGGCCAATATTCAGCATGTAATTTTTTGGCAACATCTTTTGCTATATCTTCCATATTTTGACGTGCGTACGAGGGCTGTAACAAAATTTCCGTAGTTGAAAAGAATGTCCTTAGAAACTGTATAAGGGCTTCATGGTAACAAAAATTTTATTATACTGAAGAGTTCAAGAAATCTTCAGTATAGTGATACGAATATTTCGCAGAACTATACAGCGCTATTAAATTAAATTGCAATTTCTCTATGTTGCATTTGAAAATAATCGAGTGAAAGAATTATGCACACATCGGCATTCCAAGTATACAGCACGCTCTTTTATACGATTTACATATATTGCAGGGTAAATAAAGAGCACTGTATAATCGCATGGTCGTCGTTTTTAAGTGCTGCCTATGAGTCACGTTCATAATATTCATATCATACTCTTTGCTGCAGCGGCAATATTTTGAGACCAGAGTAATTTAGAATTCTAAATTATAGTTACGTTTGCAACTAGATTTTTACAGGAGCTAAATAAAAACCTTAAAAAAAGAAACACAAAGGAATTTCAATTAGAAAATTCGGCGGGGACAAAAAGTTACAGATTTTCTCGATACATGCAGTGAAGAATTTCACGCATGTGACGCACTTTCGAATGAAGAAAAGTACAATAAAGGTAAAAGTGCCGTTATAATGATCATGTTTTCAGAAAATAATTTCCCTAAGTACAACTTAATAATGCCACAAGCGTTAACACAACTCAGTAACTGAACTGGCAAAAATCTTTATTGGAAATATAATTTTCCCATGTTCAGCGAAGTTTTAGTAGGGTTGGGCAGTATAAGATTAATTCATTTTGTTATCTTTAACCCTCATAAAGTTAAGCAGGGTACAGTTGTACCCCAGGTTAGGTTTTTGGATTATATCTAGAAATATAATTTTTTCCTGCGGATGGGAGTCTATGACTTTGTCACTTACATTGTTTTACACTATCTTAATCTGCAACTTTTCCAAAATATTTGTCGTTTTAAAAATAAAATAGGATATTTTCTCTGGGGTACACACGGTCCCTCTCGGCCGTTTGAGTCTGTCATTTCTGATGTAGTTATACGTTCTCCTTTATTCGAGTAAAACCATTTCTCGTACGTCAGGACTATACAATATCGGGAATCCCCTATTTTATGTTAGGTCCAGATTCTGTAAGCCGGGGAATCCCACGCTTGTTATTTATATCTAGATTTATAGTTGCTAGTGGTGTTTAGTTGAGAAAAGATGTGAAAATGAGTGCTCCTTTTGAAATTCGTGATCCTAAAAAGGCCATTCAAAAGCGAGCGCGTCGATTATCAAATTAGCAACGACAAAAATAATTCAAAACCACATATCATCTTACATTACAACAAGACAAAGGGTGCAGTTGACACTGTAGATCAGATGTCACAGCAGTACACTACTCTACGAAAAACAAACAGATGGCCAATGATTCTTTTCTATCACCTCGTCGATACTGCTACCATAGACTCCTACAGAATATGGTCCTTGAAACATTCCGAATATTTAAAAGGCGAATTAGATTCTCGGAGGAAATATCTTCTTGATTTGGGAAAAGAACTAGTATATGCCAAAATTACTAAACATTACCATATATCTCGTATACAGTTATCCACAAAGGAACACATGCTTAAAGTTCTGCCTGGGAACAGTGTAACTGGATCTAGTTCAGTAAAGAAGCTTCCTCTGGTCGGTATTTTTTGTGTCCCCGAAACAGAGACAGAAAGTCCAGAAATAAATGTGTTTTTTGCAACAGGTTTGCATGTCTACAACATTCAGAAAAACAATTTATCTGCTAAAAATGTAAAAATAATAATATAAACTAAATGATTGACTCATGTATCTTATAAAATAAATAAATCATAGTTAGAAACTAGTTTTCCCTTATTTCAGTCAGTAGCTCCTAAAAATGTTTGCATATGTACTGTAAAAGCAAAAAGTACTTGGGGTACACTTATACCCCACTTGGCCGTCAACGTATTGTAACGTTCTTTTTAAAATAATAACCAAAATGCTGTTTAAATCGTCTATTAATAAAGAAAAGATTATTTACAATGCACTTAATTAAAAACACTACAACTATAAACTATTTAACGAACTATTAAAAATGCTAGGTATTTACAAATTTATTTACATTTCAACACGACGCCGGTTAAACATTAACTGCCCCTCTTCCACTCGCGACTCAATTTATATCTTTCATACGATGACTCATACATCTAGAATGTTCGATGACGTGTTGATGAGTCATGCATGCAGCTGTTGATAAATGACGTCGATGAGTCATACACGCAGGTGTTATTGATGAGTCATACAGTTGATGTCTCATACATCTAGAATGTTTGATGACGTCATATGTGGGTTTACTATTCGTTACAATATCTAACATATCTTGGCCTTATGAGGGTTAAATAGTAGTACTTAAAACGTGCTGCTATTTAGGTACATCACTACCTAAGAGCTGCCGCCACAAGAATAAAAAAAATATAACAAATATTGAACGACTATGGCGATGCAGTTTTGTGTGCTATCAATTTTCTTTGTAGTAATTTTTACATATAAAACTGCATAGGTTGCGTACAAAGTGAATATCAATAGTATTGTTATGTAAACTGTAGCATTATCTGCTATTAAATGAAAATAAATCTATGTAGTAGGGCCGGCGGTGGACGAGTGGTGTTAGTGCATCACTCGTGTTCCAAGGGTCGTGGGTTCGAATCCCACTTGGGGCGGCGGGATTCTTCTAATTGGAAAATTCCACCACTTCAACTATGGATGTGTGTATTCGTGTTGCATGTTAGTTGGGGGACAGATGACCTTAGATGTTGGTGCCCCCGTAGTGTAGGCGTGAAATAAAAAAAATCTATGCAGTTCTACCAGCATATGCCATTTAATTTGTTAACATCAAAGCAGAACCATATACTTATTCGATGTTGTAATACTATGTTATTTCCATTAAACAGTGCTTCTTGAGTTTCGCCTAAAATTACTATCAATTTTCCATTTTTGAATAAGATGTCGTTTAGGTACATTGGTCAAATTACGAGTTTGAATTGTATTTGCTAGAGTAGGCGATGTATTTCAAGCGGTTTAATACTGATGCAGTGCTTTGAAATCTAAGACGGCTATGACGTCTATTGCGACTGCGTAATTCCGACTTTTCAATTCTCATAAAAGACGTCACTTTTATTAATCTGAAATGTCATACATGACCTACAAGCCAGATTCATCCGATGTGAATATCAGAAAAATAGGCTAACTTGATAAATCACCATAGAGAACTTTTCGCACGTAACTGTACATTTTGGGAGGGTCAAAACGAAGGAGTCAAATCCAACGCAAAAGAACTCGAGATCAATTCGTGCATCAGAACCGAAGATATCGATTTCCAAAATTTAGAATTGCAGTCTTCGTCAAGCAAATTCCCTTTTAAAACTTTAACCACAATTTCGGACATTAAAGTTAATCTTAAGAATTGGAATCCTGACGTCTAGTCTAACAATGTATCAAAATATTAAATTATATTGCTATGTATTTATCTGTTTCTCTACTTCCCTTACAAACAAAATTATAGTCACAATTATCCACATATAAGTCTTCATGGCTTCGTAGGATGGACGTATATTATGGAGGCTAGGGGAAGGCCGACTAATCTGTTTGTAGTCTAGGCGATAGGGTAAAAAAAGTCACAAGACTTGATAACAGCAAAATTTTTCTACATTCAAGTTTTCGTATAAATCGGAGGCTGTGAAGTGTCCGCCATCTTGGAAAAAGAGGTTAAAGTGTTTTTTCAATTTATCTCGTTAACCCTAGGTCTGAGGAAAACAGTAATTCATAAAGTTTTTGTCGGAAATTCGATTCTCTACAACTTCCTCAATACACTTCTTTGCGAGATGTTTGTAATAAAAAAGTTATAAACAAATAACCGTAAAAATCTAGAGGTTGCAAATCTTTGGGGTGAAATAACTATTGCATTTTTGATCGTACGAGCAAAATTGTTCTTACCTTTCTTGTACGCAATCTAAAAACGAACAATTTAGTGCACTCACTTTTTTGGTTCCGTTCTTTGGTATAGTGGAAGGCAGCGGTCGAATGGAGGTAAGTCGAAAAAGTGGCAGGTAAGCCGTATAACGTTTTTCTTACTGGTAAGTTATTTATCTCCTTAACCGTACGTCTGATTAAAAAAGTTGTCAGCTCAACTTTTGTCGGCAATACGATTCTCTACAACTTCCATACTACACTATTTTGTGTCATGTAAGCAGTACATACTAAACAAAAAAAATTGCTGTTATCAAGTCTTGTGACTTTTCCCATATACCAATTTCCCTGTCGCCTGGACTATTGTTCTATTTTGGACAACCACGTTGCTGGGAGGGGAGATGGGAGGCCTTTCTTAAAAAAAAGTACCGTGCACTGTTGCCAATTTTTTTCTGCTTACCCCTCGGTGTGCTTTGCATGAATAAAAGTTAGGTCGGGAGCAGCTCAAACGATTCTCTCGCTATATAAGCGTACTACGGGGTTCAGAAGGCATGGTATACATAATTTTCTAATGTGTGTCTGTCAGTCGGATTTTCGATTTTCTTTACGTAGGCAGAAATGAGGGGAGTTCCGGGAGCGGGATCGAGGTGCCGGAAACAGGCTTATATAAAACTAGAAGCTAGGCAGACATGTAATATAGGGTACGTGACAGTACTTAAAAAACCGAATTTCCAATATTGTCCCTAGAGATGGATGTAGCGGTTGGGAGATAGAAAACGGAAACTTTGTACACATAGTGTAGGAGACGGGATAGAACCAAACGGGTATCGATTTTCAATGGTACTTCCGGAAGCGAAAATATGGGTGGCGTCTATAATACATAAGGATGTATTAGTATATTAAAGAATGATTAAATTAAAGTATGTAATTATTTGCACAGCAAGTTTAATTATGTATATACTATCTAAAAAGCTACGTAGGCGTCAGACACCCTATTAAAGAGGCAGTTTTTAAGTCGCATCCTGATGAAACAATCACCAATTAACATTTTTGTTTGAACAAGGGGCGAAGTTATTCGCCAATTTAAAATAAATTACAATTATTAGAGAGTGTGCATAGGTGTACTACAAGGATCAAAATCGTTTTATTTGATGTCGCTATTATACATTCTTCTAACTATTTTGTCCGTTTTTTACTGATTTGTATTGCCTGTTTATATTGTTAATATTTTTTATACATTTAGTTGGAAATATTGTATTTAAAAAATGTAAAAACTTACAAACTAATTATAATATTGAAAGAATAGAACTAGTAATACTAATAACCTACCAATAAATCGCATTTATTTCCTACTAAGAAAATAAATGCTTGGTCTGTATTTCCAGCATCTAAAGCTTCTTGCAGCCAGGTCTCACAATGTGATAGTGATAGAAGACTAGACATGTCAAATACAATAATAATGGCTAAAATACAAAAATTTATGAAAAATTAAATCTACTCAAAAATTTTTTGAGAACTTTTACCATGAGCTCCCCGATAATATGATTGTGCTATACATTTAAATCTCTCTTGGCCTGCTGTATCCCATCTAAAAAAAAGTTAGATCATACAATTTAGAATTCATGCTATGAAATAAATATACTTACATTTGTAAAGTAAATAAAACCCCTAAAATCTTAAACAATTCAATCTCAAAATCAACGCCTATTGTAGCTTTATAACCAGTATTGAAAACTTGATGACAAAATCTGAAAATTGTGTTTATTATTACATTCTGTGCGATTAATTCTCAAAGACTTACCTGTTAACTATGCAAGTTTTACCAACTGATACATCCCCTAATATAATTAATTTAAAAACTTTAGACAATTTCGAATCAGGACAATTACTACATAACTGTTTCGTTTTCTCACTGAAATCTCTTTTACGATGTGGTGTATGTGCTTCTTTAAGGGCTGTTGGAAACATTTCGACAGTTCTTGCTAATTCACTCATCCTCTATGATTAAAAGAAAAACTATTTCTTTAACTTCTGAGCATTATTTGGCTCGAGTTTGTTTTGTTTGTATTGAACTCTTCTAGGAAGTTTGAATACTCATAAAAGAGAGTCAAATTTTAGCGCCTGTGCAATTCGAGATTTTTTTAATATAATTAAAATATGTATATTTTAAACAATACATTTGTTTATTACTACATTAATCGTAAGTATACAAAACGCCATTTTATTTTCGTTTCATTGATTATTTCAGTAAAAATTAAAATTGCATAATCAATAAAAATAATAATAGTAATTACATAAGAGATTAATGGGGTAGGTTGCAGTAATTTTGTTTCTCAAAAGATTAGAAAATTCTTTTTTAACCATTTTGGAAACAAAATGTTTTAAAAAAGACAACGGGGTTTTTCCGTGAACACTTATATTGCGTTAGAAGACAATGGGCATAATAATTTTAAGTGCGTGTAGTCGTGGTGTTAGTATTATAGTAACATACCTACACCCATGTATCTTTTTTAGTTACAAAAATTTTTATTTTTAGTAAATACATTTTGAATATCCCGCCCTCTGCATTTTGCTTGAACAAATAAATATAATCAAACCGTGCCTAGTGATACATCAACGTGATAATAATCTAGAGTTGTGTCAATTTACTTGAAATGTTAACTCGTCCGTATTGTTTCTCTTTCTACTGGTAACGATTTAGATGAAGTAGGAAATCCCTAGAGATTTAGCAGTCTGAGATGAAATACCAAAAGTAACTTTTTAACTTGTCAAATCTAACAGTTTGATTATCAGGTAAAAAAACTTGGAAATTAGTTAGTATATTTAATTAGTTTTAGGTTTTAATAAAAGATAAACAGTTCCATTTATAAACGGAAGATAATTTTGTCAACCTGTCAGCAGCTATAGTTTTATGCATTGACGCCGACCACGTGGGTGCTCTGGTCCTTGCTCCGGGCCGCAGAAAGAAATCTGTGGGTGTCACTCACATAAATTATAGAAAATAAACTTCACACTCTCGCGAAAAAACGATTTGGAAACCAGAAATCTTTAAACTTTAGTTTTTAATAGTTATTTATGTACTAAGAGCATAAAGAAGCTTTTATGGCCAGAAGCGTTATTCCTAGCCCGAGGCGTCAGCCGAGGGCTAGGAAAAGGCTGTAGGGTCATAAAAGCAAGTTATGCTCTTAATACATAAATAACTATTAAAAACTAAAGTTTAAAAGTAAAAGTAATAAAAGCAAGTTATGCCCGCTATACATACATTATTTTATGTACAGATTAAGTTTTTATCTTAAATTTATTATTGTGTAAAAAATGCAATTAAATGAGTACGTACCTAAAGGTAGACTCAAACGCAAAGAAAATGTCACCCCTATAAACTCGGGTCTCTACCGCCGTAATGAGTTTATGGCATATTGTAAATTATAACCGAGCGAGTTTCACATTCAGCTACCTACATTTTTTCGGTGTTTTTGAAAGGTTTTTTTTGTAAAAAATAATAATATGCTTAAAATAGTATATTATTACCCAAGGTTTAGACATACGCTATTATAGCCCTAGCGTTGATTTAAGACGCGTGGGCTATAATCGCGTGTCTAAACCGCGGTTAATATACAATTTTTTCCACTACTAACATGTAAGTTATCCTGATCATTAAATTATTTTAAAAAATGTTGACCGGTTAATTCTTCAGCGAGTAAAGCTGGCAACGTTGCTTGGTGTTTGAGATGTCAAACGTGTAATTGGTTTTAGTCACATCTTCTGTTTTCAACAGTAGAATTCTTGTTTTACGACCGTTATTAAAATACAATTTAACTATTAACAAATCAACATTCTTTTAACTAATACACAGGAAACACACACTACTTCCTCAGGAATTGTAAATAACATAAATTATAACAACTGTACAATTAACTATTATTTTGCTTCTAATTAATAAGCTTTTGTTTTTTCATTATATATACTATTTACTTTCAGATACTAAATATAATATATCTTAAGTTCAAAATAATAAGTTCAAGTAATCATTTATTAAAAATACACCCTTCATACAAAAAATTAGGTTATGTTAGAAATGTAATTTTTATGTGTTTTAATATTTATTTTAATAGAAGGCATAGACTTTGACAGGTGGTTTAGCATTGTTTTCATTATTAACCTAGGTCAATAATATATATAATAGAGGCTTCTGGCAAGGGGTTAAGAAAATCAATTTCTGCACTAAACAACTCAAAGAGACACTAGAACATCGTACTCTTAGCCACTGGGCTTTTATGAATGACCAACGTTAAAATTTCCTGTATCTTTTTGGGGGTAGAATAAGGAGTTTTCCAGGAATATTACATGCTTACTCATAATCTAGGAAACAGCCAGTTCATTGTTGTCTTAAAGTAGGTAAAATTTTCTCAGAATACCTAATCCTTTTTAAGACGAGAGCTTCAAAGGAGAATTTTAATCTCACATATTCTAAACTACGGAAAAAAATCTTTGTGTGAATCAAGTTACTGTTAATGTATCTACTGATCAAAAAATTTCTTTAAACAAAAATTAGTGCAAAAGTCAACGTACAAATTTTTTTGGTTGTTTTAACAATATTCTTGAAATTTAATGGTCACATGATGAAACTTGTCCTAAGTATTTCATCGAAAGTTCTGTCTACCTAGATAATAACTCGCTCGGTTATAATTTACAATATGCCATAAACTCATTACGGCGGTAGAGACCCGAGTTTATAGGGGTGACATTTTCTTTGCGTTTGAGTGTACATCAAGCCGCTGTGAGTATACTTACATATGTGCTTATACGAAGTACGTTACTATAGTTACTATTCGAAAATATTTAATTTCAGCTTATTTTTATTGGTGATAAGTTGTGACATCCTAGTAGCCAGGATGTACAATATTAATGCTCACGGTGGTCAAGGTTAAAAGGAGAGCTGGTAGGTTGCTACTAAAAATAACGATTTGCTGCCTGGGCGCCATTCTAGAAACCTATAAAGAAGGGGAATGACCAAATACACACAATCATAACAAAAACACAACACGATCATGTAAAACGTATAATTAATATTAAGATTTAATAATGTAATATAAATGTAAATAGTAACAGTAGTAATAACAAATATACAAATAAGTAATAACAAAAGGTACAAAAATTTAATAAACAACAATAGTCACCAAGGGCTAAACAAACACCCTACTATAATAATAAGAATAAATGACCACAATATGGTATGAAAAATGACCACTGATATGACTAACAGCCAGTATAATATTTAAACGTGATAAATAATCAATTTGAAGCATCAATAATATGACATGCCTTTTAAACAAGACAATAATAATATTACAAAATACATATAAATATTTAAATGCAACACTAGTGAACAGAGGTTTAAATAATTAAGTTGAAAAAAAATTGGGAGCAGTAAAAGGTGGGTAGGAAGCAATATAACAGGTAAGAACGCTTAAACTCAATTCCTAACCTTAAATCTTTACCAAACAGCAAGTAATAATAAATGTAAAAAGATCATAAAAAATAACCTGTAATGGTTTCAGGCAAGCTTGCTTAATAAGGCGCCGTACCAGCAATATTAATACCAAAGCAAAAATTTACAAGTTCCACCAGTACCACTTATTAAAGATTTGATCACAACGAAGGTAACTAATTAACTTTAATTAGGAATAAGGATAATAAGAAGGGAAAACACTTCTGTAATACTTACAGTTACAACTCTCAAAATTTACCAAAATAGAACAGTACCAAAGATGTCGATGCTGACAAAACCAGCTACTATAATTAAACGGCAGGAACACAACTCCTGGCTGTGAGACAATGTGGTCTACGGGCGTCTTCATAGATTTAAAACCACCATTATCGGAGGGTAAGATTATCACAACATGATCCCAAATAGCAGGATAAAATATAGTTGACAACAACCAGCTTCTAGGTTGCGAGACAGTGCTGTGGCCTACAGTGTCTTCAATGATTTAAGCCACCAACACCGGAGGGTAAGATTCTCACATGGAAAATCCAACTAGCAGGATAAAAAATACCATTCTTTTAGAACTTGTTTATACCAAAGCAACCATTTCCATGATACAATTCAAAAGGATTCGCCGAATAAGTCTCAATAAAATTAGAATAACCCTCAATAATAAAGGTGAAAAATGTGGGGTATATAAGAGAGGCCTAAAAATAAAATAATAAATTACCCCCAAGCAAAAGTAGGTATAAATCTCAAATGAAAATCAAAGAGAATTAGAAAAATTCAAAAATTAGCAAACATATTTACCTAGATGTTCTTGGGCCAAAAGTTCAATAGGAAAAGAGCTTGAAAAATTTCAAATGTCTTCTCATTATCAAAAAGAGATTAGAATTCCTCCTACACATAGTTGGTAAAACTTTCACACCAAAAGATAAAAAGAAAGTAGAAATGGCTGACAATTGTTTATAATAAGATAACAAAAATACACAGTGGAAAATATCAGAAAACACAATCAAGGAAAAATCCGAATAGTAATTTAAAGAATAAAAATAATTAAAGTTAGTTAGGTAGGCACATCATACAATAAAGACAATTCCTTTTCTTTTTTTTTAGGAAACTTGACTTCAAAGAATCAAGAGGATTAAATAAAAATTGGGAACGTTACAAAGTTTACAATAGTTATTTATGTACTAAGGGCGTTAGAATGATGATAATGCCAGGAGGATGACGATGTTCCAGCCTGAGGGCCTGAAGGGCCCGAGGGATGGAAGTCGCCCGATGGGTATTATCATCTACTAACGCTCGTGGTGCATACAAAATTTTATGTTTCACGAGATTATGTATAAAGTAGAAAATTAGTTAGTTTTAATTTATAATTGTTGGCGTTGTTTATATATTTATAAAACTAGGAATTTTTATGTTTGTCGGATGGTAACAACTTTTACTAAATCTACAAAAGTCAAGCAGATAAATGACAATTTAAATTCAAATGTTTTTCGTTGTTGTTAACAACAAAATTGTTTAATGTTACCAACATAAAAACAAAAAAAATCCTAATAGCACTAATGTCATCTAAAAAATAAATTAATTTTAGCTAAGAAATTTTTGTCAGTAATTAAGTCGGCACAAAAGAATTCGTGGATCACACGCCCAGAAACTACGTGCAAATACTCGTTATTTGTTGTACTGCATACTCATACCCAAACATATACTTTACAACCTAATGATCCAAATTACTATTGAATGTAATGCCGGCTCCGATTGTAAAGTAAACCAACAGAGGGCGTTATGAACATAACGCCCGCTTATAATGCCCTGGTTGTTATGGAGTTGTTTATGTAGCTGGTATCGCATGTATAAACAACAAATCATATGCAAGTGAAACATAAATTATATTAAGAACCAATTAAGTTCTACAAATAACAGCTTTGACATTTAATTGACGTTTCTTTATTGCCCGGCGGACCATAAAGAGGCCCTTGAGCCATAAAGAGACGGTTATGTTTAGATGAGTCTAGCAATAATAGTTAATTATAATGTATCTGCGCATAAATAGTATTTATCATTACGTAGTTTTTCAATCTTACTACAAATAGCAACAAATTCAGAAAAAAACGTATAGTCGCACATATCAATCCACTAATAGCGCTGTTTCTAGCACTGCACTTAATGGACATAAACATCTGGACACCTCGTCTGTTGGCAGAGGTAGCGTGTAACAATGTCATATTATCCATATTTACGGTAGGCATTTATGGTAACTAAGTAAATGAGTAGTTACTACTACAGTCCTGTAAAGCTTTACGGACTCCTAAAAGAGACCTGTAGAATTTTACAATGCTCATCAACACAAAGCTATGGAAACTAATTGCTTAACCACAACACCATGACATCGTCTAGCTATAAATGGTGCTACCGCCTTTGATTAACAAATGTCTTTTTATAAAAAATATACAATTTATATAAAAACGCTTGTGAAGGTGCAAATAAAACTTTGAACGCGACACGCTTTGCAATTAGTCTTTACTGGGCTCACTAGATTATGGAGACTTGCTCCTTTGTCGTTCGCCCCACTTTCCAGCTCACCCGTAAAGGTTCATTTACAAAGCTTGGCACGTAAATAACTATTACCGGACTGAAATAAAATAAATCAACTGAACAATGCATTAGCATTCAGTTACCATGGACACTTTGCGTTCACAATGGGCTCATTGTGACGCCGAAAATGATTTCGTAATAGAGGCTATTATAACATCGTTTTTGGAGACTATTTGTTTTGTAAGCTTGGTATTTGTTTTATATTACATATAAACATTTAATTTTGACACATTCTATCCTCACAAAACACGAAAAGTCATTTTATAGTGTTACCACATGTTAAACGCAAAAATCACTAGATTGTAATGAAATGTTTTTAATAGCTTGAATTTACAATTTCTATAAAATTAATGATGCAAAGTATAAAAAATAGTATATTATACTTGTTTTATAAAGCCCGGTTTCACCAACAACAAATAGCTACTCATTCATAGAATAACTTTAATCTCTAAGGCCCGGTTTCACCAACGCTAAATAAATCAACGAATAGTTATTCTATGAATAAAATTTAATCTCAGGTTAACTAAATTACTGTTTCACCAACACATTTGTAGACGTAAGTTAGTTATTCGATGAATAAGGCGAAGTTCATTGTGAATGCGCCGTTACTGTTTACAAAATCTAGGGTGCCTAGACTGATTTTTAGGGAATTTAAGTTGGACACCAATACAATTTAACCTGATTTTCGTTTGTTTATGTTCTATTTGTTTATGTGGTTTTTGTTTTAGGCTTGCTATTAAAAGATTGTTTGAATCAAGTAGTCATGTAGCAATTGTCTTAGCGTTAAAATTATGACAGTTCTTTATACAAAGTTTCTTTATTAAAACTTTGAACTCTTGATTGTTATTTGATTTTTGTTTTTAAACTTTAAAAGCAATGAGAGTATCTTCAAAATTTCAATTTTCGAAATTTTTTCTAGTAGGTATATTTGGTCTTAGAATTGTACACTTTTTCCTAATTCATCATAAAAAAGAGTTTCTATTTAGAAAATTTTTGCTCTCGCCATAATTCATAAACAAAACACAATTTAAAAATAACAATTCAACTAAAATATATCCCATTTAACATAAAAATTGACGTATTCCAGGTTTTCGTTTAACATTTAATAAAAGATTTATGTCGATAGTTTCAGACTTTATTAGAATCGCATTGTATTGTATATACAATATTTAAATTATTCTAACGCTCGCTATTTGTAGTAACTGTCTGTGAATTTAATATAAATACGGGAACAAACGTACTGTTTATTGGTTTCACTTTGAGGTTATGAATCTCTAAATAGTAATTTAACTGGAGATATTTCGTCAGTTTTATTTGTAGATTTAACCATTGAATAGTGCTATTCAGTGTTGGTGAAACGCAAAACATGGATTTTATTCAGAGATTAAAGTTATTCTATTAATAAGCAGCTATTTGTTGGTGAAACCCGGCCTAAATAAAATCCATGTTTTGCGTTTCACCAACACTAAATAGCACTATTCAATGGTTAAATCTACAAATAAGTTAACTGACGAAATATCTCCAGTTAAATTACTATTTAGAGATTCATAACCTCAAACTAAAAAAAATAAAGTGAAACCAATAAACAGTACGTTTGTCCCGTATTTATATTAAATTCACAGACAGTTACTGCAAATTGCGAGCGTTAGAATAATTTAAATATTGTATATACAATACAATGCGATTCTAATCAAGTCTGAAACTATCGACATAAATCTTTTATTAAATGTTAAAAGAAATACAAATACAATACAAAGAAATACAATTGAATACGTCAATTTTTATGTTAAACGGAATATATTTTAGTTGAATTGTTATTTTTAAATTGTGTTTTGTTTATGAATTATGGTAATAGCAAAGGTTTTCTAACTGGAAACTCTATGCTTTTAAAGTTTAAAAACAAAAATCAAATAACAATCAAGAGTTCAAGTTTTAATAAAGAAACTTTGTAAAGAATCGTCATAATTTTAACGCTAAGACAATTGCTACATGGCTGCTTGATTCAAACAATATTTTAATAGCAAGCCTAAAACAAAAACCCCATGAACAAATAGAGCATAAACAAACGAAAATCAGGTTAAATTGTATTGGTGTCCAACTTAAATTCCCTAAAAATCAGTCTAGGGACGCTAGATTTTGTAAACAGTAACGGCGCATTCACAATGAACTTCGCCTTATTCATCGAATAACTAACTACATCTACAAATGTGTTGGTGAAACAGTAATTTAGTTAACCTGAGATTAAATTTTATTCATACACAATAACTATTCATTGATTTATTTAGCGTTGGTGAAACCGGGCCTAAGACGTATTGTAGCACTCGTTCCTTAACAACTCGTGCTACAATAGACCGTCTTATTATACAACTCATATAATAATATACTATTGTATATTTTGTTTAATTAAGCCAATAATTCAATAATTGCAGTATGAAATTACGTCATACGTCCTGGAAATGTTCTTACAGTCTGGTTTCGATGTTCCGGACTCGGCTCCTTGTGTACTAGGTATACATACACATGAATGGACCTTGGTTAAAAGTAGTTATGCATTAGCATCGCTGACTACGATTAATAAAATCCTAATCTAAATGTTCTACTTAAGAACAGTCGAACAGGTACAAACCAAGGAACAAAACTCAAAACGCCAACCAATACAAGAAAAATAACATATAAATCCAAGACCGAGATAACCGATCAGGCTACTACGAATATTATGAAGACCTTAAATATTTTTATTTATAAAAAGAGAAGCATTGTTAGAGAAACCTACTTAAACTTCACGAATCCTACAAGAATATGGGTGAGAGCCGATTGCGACCAATGAAGTTTAGCAAATACCCCCTTAAGATCCAGAACCGATAATTATTATTTAATGGCTTTGAAGGCTTGAAAGACATGTCATCTCAAATATATTTCTACTATTTCCAGTCAATAATTTGTAGTTAGAATTGTCAATAAATCATTGTCAAAATGAAGGATATATTATATGTAGCTTTATTATCAGGTAAAAGCAAATAAACCAAACATAATAGTTATTCGCGTATATTAATCCTCTCTAAACTATTAAACGATTAAACTATACGCTCATTAAACCTTTATTTTAAACGTGAGTGTAATACAACTTTTTATTCAATTTTGCTTTTATAAATTTTTCTGTTTTGGGCCTACCATTAATATGCCATTAATAGTTAAATTACAAGAGAAGTTCAATTATTACTATCGACAATTACAATTATCGCATCGTCATGATTGTGCTGTATCATAGCAACGAGAGAATGTATACAAATAATACGAAAAAGTTTAATAGACGTTTTCCAAAACTTTGTGTTCCTGGGTGCGTCCAATACATTGGGCGCGTCCATCACACCGCTGGAAATACAGCGCTGCAGCAGCTTTCACAGCTGTCTTAGATTTGAAAATCACCGTTTAAAATTTTTATTTTTCTATTATATCTCTTATCTACTGTCAAAATTAAAGTTCTGACATTTTAATTATTGTTTGTTTGATTATTTGATTTTGGGCGAGGAATGAGGATGGCGGAGCATCCTTCGTACCTCATGGCACCGATTGCTATGATCATTTGGCCGACCCTACTAGAATTTAGCCGAATCTGGGGGAATTCCACACCCAGTAGGGATTTTTAACGTGCCAAACATCACATTGACACGGGACCTACAGTTTTACTTCCTATCCGAAAAGAAGGCATGTTTTAAATTTTTCTCCGCTATGAAAAATTACCAGCTCGGCCGGGGATCGAACCTGCGATCTTTGGATTATGAAGCAAACATGCAAACCACTAATCCACCGAGGCTGGCTTTTTAATTATTGGTATTCAGTAAATCAGTCTAGTGTTATTTGTCAGCGGTTCAAGCGTTTTATATGTATAAAACGATGATGTATTTCAAACGATTTTATTGCTTTATTAGTGGTTTTTAAAATATAAGACGCCTGTGAAAGCTGCTGCAGCGGTGTGTTGGACGCACCCACTGCTGGAAATGCAGCGCTGCAGCAGCTTTCATAGCCGTCTTAGATTTAAAAAACAACTGAAGCAATAAAATTGTTTGAAATACATCGTCGCTTTATACATATAAAACGCTTGATGCGCTGACAAGTAATACTAGACGACTGATTTAGTGAATGTCAATAATTAAAATATCAGAAATTCAGAACATCAATTTTGACAGTACATAAGAGATAAAATAAAAAACTAAAAATTTTAAACGGTGGTTTTCAAATCTAAGACGGCTGTGAAGCTGCTGCAGCACTGCATTTCTAGCGGTGTGTTAGACGCACCCAATGGGTGCGTCCATCATAAGGGCGTCGATGGTAATAGGATGTGTAAAATAACTCAAAGAATAGGAATCTTAAATCAAATGGCGGTGACAACGCGTAAATAATAATCAGAAAATCAACGATAAAGTTACTATTTTGAGATTAGATTGTTAGGTTATACTTGAAAGAAAGATTTTATAATTCTTACGTGTTTTTGCGAACTTTTCTAAAGAAAACCTCTTGGTCACGAGGATCTTGCTTATTTTCAATTTACTAAACCTCCTTAGTAAATATAATGTTTACTATTAAGACACCAGAGCACCATCAGTTATATTATATCAAACAATTATTATATTCTTTAATAAAACTTGTTAGCTGCTTACAAAACAGGTAAAAAGCAAACCAAATAAAAGCTAATAACTCACTACAGAAAAATTCGATGGCATACAATTTCCTCGGTGAATTTTATGAAACCACTTTTTTTGTGATTCATCGTCTTTCGGAAATTTGAACACGTACATTTTTCGTTCTTCATTGTAATTACCGTTGCACCGGTACACAATAACACAACACTTGTTTACCATTTTGACAAACTTTATTAAAACTACGTTATATTAATTATACTAGCTAATAATTTGCTACACATATAAGAATTACAAGACACCAGCCAACACAATTACACAATTGACATAATACTATTATAGTTTATATACTATTATAGTTTATTAGTACATACTGTCTTTTGTTTGCCTTTTGTATGTGACGTCACTATGCCGTTTACAATATTTTGTGAGGCCTTAGTTATATAGATGGTGTTGGTTAGACGCTCCCAGTATCACACAATAAGGTAGGCTTGAAAGTTGACAATATCAATCATCCTCTAAAAACAATTGATAAATGACGTTTGCGTGCGATATGAATAGTTTCCGCACACTAATGTCACTATACATCGCAAAATTTTAATTATTCCATATTTTATTAAACATTTATCTTTTCAATGAACTTTGTTTTACTAAATATTAACTAATAATAAAACATTAGAGTTGGCAAAGCGAGGACATCAGGCAACTAAGGACTGCAAATGATTTTCTGTCAGTGATATACAAGTTTTTCACTTACCTGCTGGATACTTTAAAAAGGAACACCAAAGGTTAAACAGTAACGTAAAATATTAATAAATTAAAATAAGAATATGTTAGAATGACTTTAAATAATGAATGGAAACGAAAATAACACTAGGTTTTTTACAATAATGTATTATTATACTACAACCATAAATACATGAAATGAGTCATTCATTTTCACACGACCCAAGATGAGATAAGATAAGAGTGCAAATTTCACGTTGCTAAGAATTCAGTGACGTACGCTAGAACCAACAGATTTTCATTGCTTCATTCCATTTATTTTTAATTAAAAAGGGGTTTGTTCCGCTAATGAATCTTTCTAGCTCATTGTTTGTTTATTTTATCATTTGCAGCGTGGCCTTCGCATAATTCTAGATGCATTTTACATTTTCGCCCACGTGTTTGTGATGACTCATTTCTTGTAACTTTGGTTGAACTATAAATTATGATAAATAATTATAGCATATACTAGATGGAATGAAGGCCAGTGCTGCTGGTGCTAGAGTACTGGCTATGTCAATTGCTAAGAGCCAAGAAGGCGTCACGTGAAGCCCAACATGCGTGTCGTCGACTTGAAGTTATTTAAAAGAGGTGTGTTATTAGGTTTGTATGTCATACGTGCGTCTGCTACTGTTGACGTAATTTGGTAAATGTAAACAGTAGTAAATGTAACAATAAATATAAAAGAAATTCTATATCACGCATTTATTAACAAACCATTACTATAAATGTTTTAAATAAAAAAATTTAAAAATTACTTAAACAATGTTTACTCTATAATAATTTCACTTTGTTGTAAGTAAATTAAAAATCGAGATAAATCATGAAGGAAATTATCGGATTTTTGAGGCCGTAGGAAAAATAGTGTATATAACTCGCTAGAACTTTCGTGTGGTATCCTACATTCGTAGAGTCGATTCTACATTCACACTCGTGCGAAATGTTACTTTCCATGCTCGTTATGTAATATACTATTATTTACGATCATACAAAAAGTGACTACTTTTTATACTGATTTTCGTGTAAAAAACTAACGTTTATTGATCTAGTGTTATAAAATTCTTATTGCAGAAAAATTTTATTAAAAAAAAGAATAGCTATTTATGTAACAAGTACATAATGTAGGACGTTATAGACAAGCCCAGTTTATGGTCGAGCGAGCGAAGCGAGCAAGGCCTAAAAAAAGGGCGAGTCTATAAGGTCCGATTATGTAAGAGTTGCATACAAAGCTTTATGTTCGACTCGTAAAATTGGCTAATTATCAAAAAAAATCAGTTTATAAATTTGACATTTATTCTTGACCATTGAACTATATATAAATAACTGGAATGGATGCCTTGTGTAAATAGCTGAGACAATAGTAATTTACGCACACTCGGGTAGCAAAAATCGGCACTCATTTGTAAAATGTCTGTTACCGCACGAATCATGTATTCTATTTTTTGCACGAATTTTTGAAATGTATTTTAAATTTACTACTTACGTAACTTTGAACTACTGCCAATTTCGATTAAAATGTGTTGAAATTTAACTAGAAGGCCATGACCATAATTTTTGAGCGGTGTGATGGACGCGCCATGTATTGGACGCACCCAGGAACACAAAGTTTTGGAAAACGTCTATTAAACTTTTTCGAATTATTTGTATACATTCTCTCGTTGCTATGATACAGCACAATCATGACGATGCGATAATTGTAATTGTCGATAGTAATAATTGAATTTCTCTTGTAATTTAACTATTAATGGCATATTAATGGTAGGCCCAAAACAGAAGAATTTATAAAAGCAAAATTGAATAAAAAGTTGTATTACACTCACGTTTAAAATAAAGGTTGAATGAGCGTATAGTTTAATCGTTTAATAGTTTATAGAGGATTAATATACGCGAATAACTATTATGTTTGGTTTATTTGCTTTTACCTGATAATAAAGCTACATATAATATATCCTTCATTTTGACAATGATTTATTGACTATTCTAACTACAAATTATTGACTGGAAATAGTAAATAGTAATTTACATGTTAAGTGCGGTAACAGACATTTTACAAATGAGTGCCGATTTTTGCTACCCGAGTGTGCGTAGCACACGAGGGGAAAGCAATCGGCACGAATTTGTAAATTCTGTTAACGCACGAATCATGTATTCTATTTTTTGCACGAATTTTTGAAATGTATTTTAAATTTACTACTTACGTAACTTTGAACTACTGCCAATTTCGATTAAAACGTGTTGAAATTTAACTAGAAGGCCATGACCATAATTTTTCACAACTCTGTCAATTTGCAAGTTTGGCGTCTCATTGTCTTTTATCAATTTCTTTTCATTGTTCTTATAAAAACGATGTGCGATAATGAAGGAATTTCTTTGACTCCCCCCGAGATTCGAGAAGTTGCGAATACGGTGGTGAATAATTTACTTCCTACAAAATCAAGAGATCGGTATGAAGGACAATACAAAAAATTTATAACATGGTGTGAAAGTAAACAGGTAACAAAATACTCTGAAAATTGCCTGTTAGCCTATTTCCAAGAACTTGGCGAAAAAAAATCATTATGGTCTTTGTACAGCATGTTAAAATCATGCTTAAATGTTAAACACAATATAGATATATCAAAGTTCCCCAAATTGATTGCGTACATTAAGAGAAAGACTGAACATCACGATCCTAAAAAATCCAAAGTTTTACAAGAACAAGAGATAAATAAATTTCTTAATGAGGCACCAGATGGTGAATATCTATTGATGAAGGTATAACTTGTCTACTTTTTGTAAGTCAAATTTTAAATTTCTTCTGATTTAGGCAGCACTAGTGATGGGAATTTCTGGAGCACTCAGAAGAGATGAGTTGTCTAAAATGTTGATGAGCCATGTCACCTTAAAAGATGATATTATGGTGGTTGATGTTCCGGAAACTAAAACATACAAATGTCGTTCATTTGCTATTTCTAAGCCAGAATGGGTAAATATTGTTCAAAAATACATCACTGTGCGAAGCCATGTCACAACTCAAAATCAAAGAGTATTTTATACTTACCGTAATGGTAAATGCATCAACTCACCAGTTGGAATTAATACCTTTGGTAAAATACCTTATCATATTGCAAAATTTTTAAAACTAGAGGAGCCTGAAAAATATACTGGACACTGCTTCAGACGCAGCAGTGCAACTTTATTGGCCAACAAAGGGGGCGACTTATTAATGATCAAACGCCATGGAGGTTGGCGTTCTTCGGCTGTGGCGGAGGGTTATATTGAGGATTGTGTCCAAAATAAAATTAATGTGGCCCAGACTCTGACTCTGACACAGTCTGTGTTACCATCTGCCCCCACATCTACGGTAACAATGCAGTCTTCATCTAGTTCATGTGTTTCTAATGCTGCTCAGTTTGCGGTTCCTGGGGTATCATTTGGAAGACTTGACAACTGCAGTGTAAATATTAACATAGTTAATAACAATAATTATTGTGAGTCAGCTAAAAAAAATTGACATAATAGGTTATGTTTGTATGTTTTCATTCAGATTTTAGATAGATTACCTTTCATCATTAGTAATAAAGTGCTTCTATAAATTTTTTGGACTTTATTCACTTTATTAATAAAACAGTAATTAGTATTATGAATAATTATACATATTATTATCATTCAACAGTACGCGAGTAGGCACATTGCATGTATAACGGTAGGCACCGATGACCAGTGGGCAGTGACTAGTAGGTAACTTTCTCTCCGTCGTAGATCAAATGCTCTTTCTTTTAAATGTCATTTGCCAATTTGAATTAAAGGTTTTTTAGTGTTTTCAAACGAATTTTGCTTGAATAATTAGGTAAAGTACTATCTCATTAACTGAACTTTACCCCAATAAAACTGGATTTGTAGTGAGAGTCCTCATTAACGCAGTGTTTTTTGTGAGTTTTTGCAAGCACGAGTGCGCAATTTCAATTTTTCCATGCATGTATGCACATACTAGATTTGATGTTTTACATGTAGTGAGTGCAAAAATGAAATTTTATGCAACCCGCCACAATGTAGGATCCTCATCCTTTTCTAACTCAATGATTCAAATTAAACATTTGGTCGCACACAAAATAAAACTTAATCTACGTTAAAAATCAGCAAAAAGTTTCACCACGTGAAATAGATTTAAATAATTTGGAGGCCAGAATTTAATAGAAGTATTTATTGTTAAATACACAAATAAGTCTAAGTCGACAAATTTGACTCTACGTTTGTGCAGACACTGCACTTATCGCTGGCTCGGTGGTCTTGAACGTTGCTGCTCGATGTCGGACTATTTCTAACAAGGTTACCGCTGGAACCTGCCTTTATAGGTACTGTTTCTTGGGCGTGGGTTTGTTTGTTGCTTCTGCCCTTACTTCGACTTTCATACGATTTCCAGAAACATCCGTGGGCGCCAGTAGAAATGCATAGCGTACGTGACTTGATAAACGTGGCTATATTTAGATTGTGCTCAATGTCAACAAGACCTTGGCACTCTAGAACTGACTTAACAGTTACATTAAATGAAATATTCTTCACAACAAATTGCAGTATCTTCGATTGCATAAAATATTTATAGGTAGTTTAAGTAAAGCGACTTAATCTAATAGAAATTAGAGCTATATGTAACTCGTGTCCTTATAATGCAGGTAACATAAGTTAGAAAGAAACGGGAATACTACATTCTTGTCTGTTGTCCCTGACACAACGTTTTCTGATTTAGCGTGCTTGCGCGTCCCTTCCAGTTATTTATATAGAGTTCAATGTTCTTGACAGAAGAAAATTTGACATGTAATATACAGTTGTCATACTTTATTTTACTACTATCCCTTTATTTTACGAGTACAATAATAAGCCAGTTCACTGCAGCAAATAGTATATTAAGTATCAAGAACAGTAAGGACAGTTTACCGATCGACGACAATGTTTGGCGACTGAGCGAAGCGAAGTCGCCAATATTGGAGGAGATCGGTAAACTCCTTACTGTTTGAGATGCTTATACTATTTTTTGTACGACCATTATGAATACAAAGGTATTAACTAAGGAAATATCCCCGAAAAAAATAGATTTAAGATAATTTATTTTTGCCCTGTATATCCACCAAACATTAAGTAGGTTTTGTCGTTACCATGGATACGTTTGTAATTACTATTATTTTTGAATGTCACGATATTTGTCAAACTCGTGAGAATGAGTGAATCTGAAAACGAATATAATTGGGATATTGAAGAGGAGTAGTAAAACTAAACCACTACTGCCTCATTTTCTTATGGGATTTAACATGGGCCCAAAAAATCTATTTCACTTCCGGTCTGAGTCCGACCGATGACGTCATGAACTTTGTAACGAACTTTTGCAATTTGAAACAGGATGTAGCATCCGGTCCAGAAACAGGATGTAGCATCCGGCCCGAAACATTTTCAGATGCATCCAGTCCAGAAACAGGAAACGACATCCGGCCCAAAATTTAACGAACTTTTACATCCGCTCCAAAATTTTACATCGGACCATTTGTAACGGTCTTTTACATCCTCTCCAACATTTTAACACATGAACTCAGGGTACACGCCCCACCGAGAGAACTCAGGTAGATTTAGTATAAAAAAGACGAGACAGAAAATACATCAGTTCATCACCAAGAATCATTAAAGCAACATCTCAAAGTTCAGCGAAGCTCTATAAGTAAGTATGATTTTTAAGATGTTTTAATTTTTATTATAATTTTTATTTATTTCGATTCTAATATGTTTAAAATTTTTAATATGTTTTAATATTTTTTATTTCGATTTTCAGTGAGTCAACATGATATGAGTGAGTTCCTGATAAAAAGATCCGTCGACCAACCCAACGATAACGCGGTAGATAAATTTCCATCAGTGAAAAAACGAAAATACGAGCCGAAAGAAGTTCCGCAAGATCTACAACTGATTTCCCAAAGAAGTTTTTGGCTAAACAAATCGAGAACGAAGTACATTGCCGTAGGGTACAGCTCATCCGAGTCATTTACCCCAGTTGTTAAAATTGGGGGTGATAGACAATCCATAACCTTCCTACCTGAAGAGTTTGGGAGATTGATCGCATACAAACAGCAGATATCAGCATATTTTACGAAGCCTGAAGATACAACGCCTGAATACTTTAAAGGGTGTGAGATACTATTTACATCATTCAATTCAACGCCAGTAATTAAAATTACTAAAGGCCAGAGAAGCATCACCTTAGGTGAACGCTCTTTTGAGTATCTTTGGGAAGTCCAGAGCATAATCTCGGGGCATTTAGAACTGTTGAAAACATCAGGATTTTACACCTATTACAAGAATATACTGATAGCTGCAGTCCAAATTTCGGGAGAATTCCTTAACAACATCCGGATCTTGATTTCTGATACAGTAAGATCCCATAATACTGTTAGTGTGCTTGAGGTATTGCATTTATATCCTGAACAGATTGTTCAAGATCTTCAAAAACATTTGTAAGTATGTGTAATTTGGGTATATGCATTCTATGCACTTATCAAATTCGATTAAACGCTTTTCTAATCGAACTAGAACGTTTAAAGTATGATATCATCAAATGTACAAGGGGAAACAAAATATGATAAATTTATTCAAGCAGTTTAGTATTAAGAAATAATGTATCTCTTATATTAATAGAACTAGAACGTTTAAAGTATGATATCAAGATTTTAGTATTAAGACATAATGTAATCTCTTATATTAATAAAAAAATTTTATCAACTTGTCTTAGAAGATTTTTATTTAAAAAAAGCATCTTTATCTATTAAAATTGACTAAAAAGGAAGTTTGCGGTTTTGAGAGTTGAAATAAAACTTTATTCAAATCGGTTATCAACGGCTTCTGTCTTATAATGAATTATTAAAATTGATCGTTTATATTATTTATATTAAAAAAGGTAAATTTCAATTAATGAAAAGGCAGCCTGCGGTTATAAGTCTTAAAAGGTCGTTTTATATGATTAACAAATTCATGAAGCCGGAAGCTCTTATCAGCATTAACATAGAAACATAAGATAGACAAATTGAATAATTTATTCAGAAACAAATTATTAATACGAATTATTAAGGGAAGACGGTCACTATAGTTATTACATAATCGAATAAAAACCGTTTATCAATTTCCTACATTTTACACCTATAAAGCATCGTATAATTACCAGCATAAGTTTGACGAAAGTCGAAAATTATTTCTATATATGGCATTTGATTTCTCGTACTTCTTATTACTTAGGATGTTTGTTTTCTAAGAAATCGCCTGAGGTATCGCCTAGATAGCTAGACAGATTCGCATTTACTCATACAGCTAGGGATTGCAATATACCGAAAGAATTTAAAAATCAATGAGTGTTATCACCTGAGGTTTCCTATGTAGTATAATTTCATATAAATGAGAGAAAAGGGGGTTTAAATTAAATCAGTTTATAATATTATTAAATCCAGTTTTATGAAAAAGCTAAATAAATACATTCACTATAAAACAGATTTTTAAAAGCAAACATATAATAAGGGTTGTTACGCGTTCCTACAATCACTGCCGATATGGACGTTAAATTATTAACTTCGGAGGAACTCCAACAATTATCAATAGATTTCTTGAAAAGATATTGCGGGGCTGCAGTAGCTAGAAATTTTCATAAACTACCGAAGCATCTTCAAAACCAATTAAAGGAATATCAATATTGCACGGAGCATTTTACAAAGACAGGTGACGTTGTAGACGGGCCGCCTATTTTAAAAATACGCTGTTCAAGATGCCTCCGACAGTAGCCTTACTGTTTACTTTAGCCCAAATATATAACAATACACTATTCATTTCCTGTCCTCGAGGAAGTCAAGAAGCTTGGATTTGTGTATATTTTTCCAATTCAGGTAAAGCACCAGAATCTAGAGATATACAAGCGTGGCCTGAGAAATGGACCCACATGTCAGCAGATTTTGTAGACCACGACTTAAGCACATTTACGATCGATTTACCGAAAAAGAAATCAGTTTTTTTGTATTATAAAATTCGTTTCCTGTTCGCTAACAACCAGAAAGCAGATACCGCATGGACTCCGATTGTATTAAATTTAGACGTTTATAGACATTATTATAAAAGCTTTATAGCGCTGATTGTAATAGCTTCTTTATGTATATTGTTTATGATAAGCTTCGTATGTTCATACTACCTGTATTTGAAATGGAAATAAAACAATAGAGTTAAAAAATATGCGTTTTATTATAAACTTAAAATTACATGTCATTATCAGAATCATCATTTTCTTCGTTTAGCATAACGAGCGATGACAGCTTCGACATTAAATTATACAATTGTTCTAAGATCCCTCGATTCGGACACTGAATACCGAATATAGACATATCTTTAATTTCAGATCGTATCAAGCTGTTTGTGAACTCGTTATATAAAAACATATGTTTTTTATTCATGAAGTACAAGACGCCGTCAGTATATCTGAAAGCTGAAGTCATCTTAGCGGGCAATCCTGGGAATATGTCTGAGATTAATCCTAATTCTTTAGTGACTAAGGAGCACTCATCAAGTTCGGCGTAAAGGTCCGTATTATAAAAGATGAAAGTACGCCCGCTGTAAGTGTTCACTGCAGTTCGGATAAAACTATGAGCCGGAAATCCTAGCGCATCTAAAGTCTTCGGCCAACCATAAACAGGTCGAAAACTAGGATAATTTATCAGATACACAAGATTGTCTATAAACATAACAATTTGCCCGTTACGCCTTTGATATACTGCATTAATTTTCTTAAAAGGGGGTAGAAATCTAAGCCAATCATGAATATAAATTGGGCTTCCAAATTTTCTCTTTCCTAAAGGTATAGACCAAACCCACTGATTGTATAGCAGATATAGTTTTTTATTCATGATTAGCATAGCATCAAAATCCTTTACCGAGCAAACGTCTATAGGGTTTGGAATTGATACGGCGGCTGAGGTAGTTGTTGTTGTTGTAGAAGGAACATCCGGCAACGGGGGAGGCCCATACAAAGCCTGAACTGACTGAACATCATCCTGAGTTAGCGACGTGAGATGTTCATTATAAAAATCATACATTAGCGAATTTTCGTCCTCAGAATGTTGAATGCCTAGAGCGTGACCTATTTCATGCATTAGCACTGTATACAGACTGATTTTTCCAGGTACTTGGGTTAATTCATAATGCCACGGCTCATCAGAGTCCAGGTGTATTTCGGTAGTTGTCTTACCCGGTTCGGGATAATACGTATGAGCTAGAACATTACCGAGCCCGTCCAGATCATGTGGGCAATTTTCTCTACTTTCCATTCGCATATGCCCTTTAGTCCTAAAGCTAATGGAGATATTAGGCTTCCCAGTTAAAACTTCTCTAAACTGCAGCCCAGAATGACGCTGCCATTCGGCAAATGCTGCAGTAGCTATGCTTATAGGCCCCTGGGTACTAGAATAGAACTTCCATGTTAGTGAAGATTTAGGCCATTTAAAGTGATGCAGGCGGTATCCGAAAGGATTATCTTCCAAACCGCATCTAGGCTTTTTTAAAAGATCGAGGGTTTCATTATTTAACTTGCCATCATCGTTAAGACGATGACGTTTTTGAAAAAGTGACAGAGCTGTGATGATACTTCTATCATCGAATGAGGTTATGTTTTCATTTTTTCCGAGATAACCAAATCGTTGCAGATATTTAACTACATAGCTCACGTCTGTAGCGTAAGAGCTGTGAAGGAGCAGCAGTCCTATGATTACGATCTGCATCGTTCGAAGTCTGAAAGTACACTAAACTAAATCATACTAAAAGCCTACTAATAAAACAGCGATATGAAAAAAAATCTTTATTATTAACTTTGAATTATTTCATCATATAGGTATTTACAATTATTTATAGTACAATGACATATATCTAAAATATGATTGAGACAGGCAGGTCTCGAGGGTTCCAGCTTGAAATCGTAGTCTTCAAGGATGTTTACTTTGCTCCCTAGGAATTTTTGTATGTATTGACTTTTCTCCAGGCCTTTACAGTACACAGTATGTACATGAGCTGTATCATGTAACAGGATCTCGGGGAGATCCTTCAAGTCAGCGAAACCTCGAGTCCATCGGAGCCCATGATGATTTCTTTCTAACCAAATCGCCTGTCTTCTCAGATCTTCATTCAAGCAGCGAAATGGAAAAGGAGGTTTGAAGAGGTAGTGACTTAGCCTACTACCATCCCACACTGATAATTCTTTAGCAGTAAACTCCGGAGTGCAGAAGGCTTGAACGTCTATTACGGCAATCATTGAAGTTTTCTTATGAGACCTGTGAAAGGCTGATACTCGACCACGACGTCGTGAAGAATGAGACAATATGCAGTAGTGTTAGCGGGTATATCCTTACGGGACTCAATGTCCAATTTCACATTCAGCACTATGTTTTGAATAGACTCGTTCTGCTTCGTGAGGTTCACCACGAAAATCGGGCACTTTTTGTATTCCGCATAGTCGAGCAAGGGTCCGGCTTCCCGCTTACCATAGTACGTCGAGCTGAAGTCTAAATACTCATCATAGGCAGACATGTACCTATTCTTATCAAAATCGTAGTTTTGTTGTTCGTAAGGATATCTACGCTCATTAAGGTAAACAGCCAGGTTCTGTAGAGAAACATCGTCGAAAGCGGTAGCGGAAGCGGCTCTATTATTATTCTTGTTGACTTGAAAGGCACACAATACCCATTGAGGTCTTTGAAATCCCGTATTGCTTCTTACTGACCACACCACGTTTTTGCTTTGAGGTAAGCCTGGGTAAATGTTTAGGTTGCGTTCGTGGAATGCTATAGGAATCCATACGTTCTGACTTATTCCATTATATAACTTAAGCTTTTCCTCATCGTTAGGAATCACATGAGGCACCTTCCATACGACTTTACTCAAGGTGATTGTGACATCTGTATCGTCAATGCTGTAGCAGTCTGATTTAGCACGAACGAGAACCAATTCTTGACGCATGTTTATGATGTCCTTTTGATGACCCTCGGCGAATCCCAGGATGTGACTTAACGGTATAGAGGCGCTGAATGATTTTTTGTCTGGAGATATCTGCAGGTTCTCGCCTAGAGGGTGCCATCCTGTTTTAGTGAGAGCTTTCGATTGAGCGGGGGAGTAGGAAACTACGCCCTTGATTGCTGAATTTATGCCGGGCAGCCTGCAGGTTTCGATAATCTGATCTCCTAGCAGGAATCTTATTTCTTCGAAGAGGCACAGGGGGGCGTTATGAGTCAGCGTGAATGTCTTGCCCTCTTCCTTAACAGTAAACGTTCCTTCTAGATAGAGCGTGCTATTAAAGGTTGCCGTGATCAGATCACCTTTATCGATCACGAGACTGATTTCATCCGAATTGTTGAAGGTGCTAACTTTAGGATGCACCGTCCTTAGGTTTGCTTCCACTATCAGGTTGACGTAGGGTACGCGATGAAACACTTCCGTCAAAGCGTCTTCCATATTTAACTTTTAGTCCTATCGATTCCAGAAAATGAGCTTGCGAAGGTGTGATGTGTCCGGCTTCCGACCGACTATTAAAGTCGGAACGACATCCGGCGTTTTTATAGTAAATCTTCAGCCCCATAATAATTTTATCCCGATAGTTCAACAGGGATCTTCCACGATTTCAGTATATCCAATAGGTACTCTTCCGGCTTTAGTAATGGTTTAGACGAGTTCAACTGCAATCTAATGGTGACTTGCTCGTCTCCAAACTCGACCAATTCCCCGTTCTGATCAACAAGTCTTAAAGTGATGTTGTCTATTCTTTCCCCGTTTACAGGTAAATATATAACGTTCGAAGGCTCCTTGACTAATCTGTAGCCGGGTTCTACAGAAATATCGAATTCGAAAATTGTATGAGACGAAGTGTTATTCCTGTAAGCTCCTCCTGTAATATTACACTCTACGTGAATGTTTGTTGCTTTCACTATTTGAACGTCTAAATCCGATTCGTGAGTTTTATTCGCCTTTAGTAAATTCGGTGAAAAACCGAGCATACGTCCTATGTTGCCAGGCTTAGTGAAGTCGATGTTATATTTAGATTTTATTTCGCACTTTAAAGTGTTGTTGTTCGCTTTCAGCACAAAATCACTTCGATTATCGGGGCAAATGACTGACTGAATACATTTGTTGAGTTCTTCGATTTCGTAGGCGCCGGAAGGAATAGTAATCGCTTTATCTTTATAATAAAGCCTGTTGTTGCCCGGAAAGATGTTTCTGATAGAGTTACAGCCGTAAAACCCCACCAGTCCCAATTCGTTGTTTTTACTTGAGTCTAATTCGATCGGGGGAAAATAGTTGCAGCTTAACACGTTGCCTACACCTGTCAAGGTGAATGTTCGCGACATGACTAAGCTCTAAGGATACAGACCCCTTATTTATATAAGAACTTTAGACATAGGTGTCCGCAGATTACTGAGTTATAGTTTTGTTCTCTATCATAATTGTATCGAATGTTGCATCCTCTAAAGTAGCGTATTATCTCCTGAGGAGGTCTTAGATCGCCAAAACTGTCATAATACGTCACCGAGTTACCTCGCTTTTTATATGCGACCCAATGAGTACCCGGACCTTTGTCATCATCCAAATTTACTATTCCGCTTTCGTTAATCTGAGGCTTGGTAGGTAACTTGTCTCGCATGAAAACGTTTCTGAAGTATGCTACTCCTTTAGCATGTTTTCTCAAATCCTGATCTGTAAGAGCTCTCCGAGGCAACCTTATCGGTTTTTTGAATAAGGTTTTAAGTAAAGAGCCGTGCCCGACTTGTGAGGTTTCAAGTAGAGAGCAGAGCCTCGTTTTCCTAAGGCGATCGATTCCATAGTTTTGTTATGTCGTTCGCTTTCTTGCAGCTGTTTTCTAGCGGCTTTAGCATCGGTTACAGCTTTAGCGATTCCCGAGGCCCCTCCTGCGATAGCTCTGTGAAGGAAGTTTGTATTGTAATTATTATTATTATTATTATTATCATCATTAGTATATTTACCCTGCTGCTGAAAGGCCTGCGAACAAAGGGATGAGGAACGGTATTATACCGCCTTGCTTAGGTATGGGGATGACTCTAGGAACCCGAACGTTTTTCTTCCCTCCGATAGTTTTAACAAAGTGTTTTGCTACATTCAAAGCTTTCTTAATCGAGTCAGCTAGCGGATGATTTCCGAACTTTACTGCCGCTTTTATATGTTTCAGTAAACCGCCCTTGAAAGCTACCCGCTGCTGTTTCTTCTTTCGCATTCCCGCTCCGATAGCTCTTTTAGTTTTCATGACAGTAGTGACACCCCAGGCAGCAGCCCGTTCTCCTACACTAGCGTCTTTAGACTTGACTCTACGCCAAGCACGTTCTTGAAGAATACGATCGGCCTCGTGCCTTGCAGCTAAATCCTTATGCTGAGAATAGGAGATATCGTGTTCTCTGCAGGCTTCGTCCAAAAGATTTATGCCGCGATCTCCTCTAGCTAATCTCTCTTGCAGCTTAGTGCCAGGTCCGCAAAACCTGTATCCAGGTATGTGAGCTTCGAACGGGAGATTATTTATCAGGGTGTTCACCACACCTTTACCTGTACGACGTCTCGGCATTTAATGAGATTTGGCGTGGGCGTGGTAGTATATATAGGGGGCGCCGCTTTGAGAAATCAGAAAGATGAAGTTCCATAAGCAGAAGCAGACGTTAACAGTGAACGATCACGATTTCCTAGAGTCTGAAGTAAAGAATAAGCATGGAACCTTGCTGCCTAATTCAATCAGGGCAATAATATGCGGCCCTAGTAATTGCGGTAAAACTAATGTAGTAATAAGTCTGATCGAACATCCGAACGGACTCCGATTTGAAAACGTATATGTGTATTCTAAATCGCTTAATCAACCCAAGTATGAGTATTTAGAGCAGATACTCAAACCGCCTTTAAAGTATTTTCCTACAACCTCAGACGTGATAGCTCCTAGCGATGCTAGACCCAATTCAGTCATGATTTTCGACGACATAGCCTGTGATAAGCAAAACGCTATGAGGGAATATTTCAGCATGGGGCGTCATAATTCGATAGACTGTTTCTATCTTTGTCAAACCTATTCTCGTATACCTAAACAACTAGTAAGAGACAACGCTAATGTGGTTGTGTTGTTTAAGCAAGACTCCCTAAACCTAAGGCATGTGTTTGATGATCACGTAGGTGCAGATATGTCTTTCGAGGAGTTTAAACATATGTGCTCGGAATGTTGGAAGAACAAATACGGGTTTCTTATGATAGATAAAGATTCCGAGAAAGGTAGATATCGCAAAGGATTCGACTGCTATATAAGCAGGTGACGTCATATGAAGTACACAGAACCTATCTAAAGCTGTACAGGAGTTGTATAAAGCTGTACAGGGGCTGTATAAAGCTGTACAGGAGCTGTATAAAGCTGTACAGGAGCTGTCTAAAGCTGTCTAAAGCTGTCTGTCTGAAAGTAGTGTACCTATCAGCATGGATGAAAAGTCTAAGATAATAAAGCGACATCTCATTAAAGTACGCAAAGACATTAAGAGAAAGTATAAGGAACTTAAACAGGGTAAGCAGGACACCGAGCGCCTTCTTGAGGACCTTTTTTTTCTAAATCTGCTTGAGTTCTCTCGGCGGTACGTGTACCCTGAGTTCATGTGTTAAAATGTTGGAGAGGATGTAAAAGACCGTTACAAATGGCCCGAATTTTGGAGCGGATGTAAAAGTTCGTTAAATTTTGGGCCGGATGTCGTTTCCTGTTTCTGGACCGGATGCATCTGAAAATGTTTCGGGCCGGATGCTACATCCTGTTTCTGGACCGGATGCTACATCCTGTTTCAAATTGCAAAAGTTCGTTACAAAGTTCATGACGTCATCGGTCGAGCTCAGACCGGAAGTGAAATAGATTTTTTGGGCCCATGTTAAATCCCATAAGAAAATGAGGCAGTAGTGGTTTAGTTTTACTACTAAGAGGCCTGAGCAAATTTAAATAAACAACATTCATTTTTTAAATAGTCCAATTATTTAGAAAATAAATGATTTCTCGTGAAAGAGACATCTAAAGATCATGCATTTATTTTATAAATTACATATAATTTACTTACCGTTCTGTTTTTGACAGAACTGAACGGTAAGTAATTACTTACCGACGCGTTTTTGCTTAACAACCAGTAAATATAACCTACTGTTCTAAAACCAAGTATGGTAAACAATCCGAAATAGCATGGTCGTACAAAAACAATACAATAAACAGTACTTTATAATGCAATCGGACATAATAGTATATTATTCAATGAGCGGTAAAGAAGGCAATAACTCACGCGAGTAGGTATTGGGCCACCTGGCCCAGACATTTTTGCGGGGATGCAGTCGTCGTTAAGTACGGAATCTGCATTACCGACATTCTGTATTACCGGCATTTGGTTCGTCACTCGGCTAAATGGCAACGCTGTTGCTAGGGGAAAACAGATGGCGCCAGTGTCGTTTTTGTACCGACATTCTGTATTATCGGCATTTGGTTCGTCACTCGGCTAAATGGTAGCGTCGTTGCTAGGGGAAAGCAGATGGCGCCGGTGTCGTTTTACGTGATTTTTGTACCGACATTCTGTATTATCGGCATTTGGTTCGTCACATGGCTAAATGGAGTTAGTGTTACTAGGGGAAAACAAAGGGCGCCAGTGTCGTTTTACGTGATTTTTGTACCGACATTCTGTATTATCGGCATTTGGTTCGTCATCATGAAGAAAGCTGTATTACCGATTACGGGCGTTCTACTGATTGTTAATAGGGGGAGCCAAGGTTTATCATTTTATATTAATAAATTTTACCGATTTCTTAAAATAATTATCGTCGTCATTAATACTTTAATTACATATAATAATTTAAGATAATTAATTCAGCATTAAAATTTTAAACGAAAATCACGGAACAATTTACGGATAATAATAATAATAACAATAATTATAATGTCTTTATTTCCCTTACAGGCTTACACCCAAATAGGGAAAAATATGAATTTACAAATGTTTTCATCGTTTATGCTATTCTCCTGTAATATCTCATGGGTAATGTGTAAAGAGCGGAAAATATGCAATGTGCATTTTATGATGTTGATGAAATAAGAATTATTTGTAGATTCAATTAAAATGCCTAAAACCTAAAATTTAAGGCTTTAATATTATTGTTTATTGTATATTTTATATCAATAAATGCGAAACTCCGTGTAATGCCATGTAATAATAATGCAACAATGTAACATAACTGTATACATCGGTGTATACATAAAATAAACTTGATGTTGATGAAATAAATAATAGAAACAAAATTTAATTTATGATTTGATTTATTGAAATTTCCTTATTCTTATAACAAATAAGTTTTTACTAATAATATTTAGTTATTACTAGTTAGTTAATAGTATATTATATACATATTTGTTGCATTTTTTTGTCGAAACCCATGCATTTTTTGTCAAATTTCGTTGCATTTAAATGTGCATATGTTTTCTTTTGCCTTGCATTTTTCCGCTCTTTAGTAATGTGTATTGTGGTGACAAAATTCACTTGGTATTGTTATGTCTGTGTTGGTGAATATTTCACCATTTACAACATAATCATGAATAAAGTGGTTGGTGTATTTTTGCATACGAAACAATGGAACATTTATTTACGTTTAAATTTAGGCGATTAGCTTTACACCAATCACATAGAAAGTTAATGTTAGACTGCAAATATAAGCAATCATTGATATCTCGTACTTGATGATATATTTTTAAATCGTCAGCAAATAATAGTTTCTCGCAGTGTATAGATTGATGATGATGATGAATACCACGTAGACACGTCCATTCGTGACGGGTATCTTGGAATACGTTCTGCTTGGTTCGGACATCTTGTATCCCAACCCTCTGGCGTTTAATGTCATGCTTACCTTGCTATCTCTCTCTCTCTCTCTCTCTCTCTCTCTCTCTCTCTCTCTCTCTCTCTCGCTCTCTCCTTCTCACTCTCTCCTTATCATCTATTAGAGAGGACATATTAAAGAGTCTTCTCTCTCTCAATGTCTCCTCTCTCACTCTCTTGCTCTTTCGCTCTCTCCTTATCACCTATTAGAGGACGCATTAAAGAACCTTCTCTCTCTCTCACTCTCTCTCCCTTCATCCTAATGCTAGTAAATGAAACAGTAATGGATAGAAGTAACCGTTACGTCTACTGTTCTGGGACTGGTTCTGACGGTTTTGTTATTCAAAAAGGCGTAAAAGCACACGATGTTTACTAAATTAAATGCGGGCTGATTACGAGAAGTCTCAGTACCGTCTACGATTATGTCCGAGAACATCCGACGAACTGTATAAATCTCATGACGTATTGAAATATGTACATCATTGCGCTATGAAGATCTCAGCTATAAATACTGTGTATTCTGTTCATGCTTGACAGTTATTTGTCATACGTCATCATGAACACAATAGACCTCTTCGGTAGAGCTATGATGAGTATGACAGATGAAGCAATGGCTGCAACAAAACGTGGACCGAGAGGTTATGGTTTCAAATTAACACCAGAGGGTAATTTCGATGTTGAGAACCGTCGTATAACTAATGTAGGCGCTCCTATCAACGATAACGATCTTGTCACGAAGCGTTCTGTACTAATGTTATCAGATAACGATGAAGGTGTAATTGATGTTAAGAAAAGAAGGTTAGTACACGTTAAAGAACCGCTTGACAACCACGATGTTTGTACGAAAAAGTATACCGACGAGCTGGTGGACGATGTTGAAAGAAAATTACTCTCTAATTGTTTGAGACGACGACGAGAGGATAAAGGACAGGGGTCGTACTATGATGCTAAAGATGGAAGAATTTGTAATATAGGGGAGCCTCTAGAGGATAAAGATGTAATCTCTAGGCAGTATTTTAACAATCGGGCTATGCATACAAACGATCAAATGCAGTTTAATGCAGATGGTAAACGTATTGTTTCAGTAAGTTACCCTATAGATGGCACGGATGTCACTTCTAAAGCTTATGTAGATGCTCAATTCGACTCTGCTGTACAAACCTTCATTACAATGACTACCGACACTCAGAACACTATTAAAGATCTAAAGCAAAAGGTAACAAAGGTTGACATTGAAACTAGTAAACTTAACAGTTTGCTAACAACGTTGGAAAAAGAAACAAAGAGAAATCACCTAATAGCGAATGATGAGATGGAAACTAATCATTCGAGTGTGTTGACAAAGATAGAAGAAACGAATAATACCCTAGATAGTAATTATAAAAAATTATTAGATAAAGTACAAGTGCTCGAGGATACTCAAAAAGTTATGCGATCATCGTTTGATGCCCTAATAGCCGAATCTGCAACACGTACGAACTCTTACAACATAAAGAGAGTGTACAATACCGACTAATAACGGAATTTACTACTACTATCGGTAGACCTAATCATATTTACACCATTTTTTATTCTAGTTTTAAGTGTATTATATCAAATGCCTGATTAGCGCAGATAGGAAATGTGGTGAGCCTTACGGGAATGCTGCGCAAATGCTTAGTTTGCTTATATCTACGCTAATCAGTTATTTTTTTTCTATCTTAGCCTAAATGTATCGTTGAAGAAATAAAAATGTATTTAAACAAAGTTTTTAGTTTTACTAATGTCAATAACTCTCCAAACATAGCGATTTGTAGCAACAGCAGCAGCAACACATCGATATGGTAAAGAAAGTAAGTTTCGCCGACGCAAGCATGAATAATATACATCATATGATAGTATGGGAGTATGCATACAGAAAGGCAAGAAAGGGAGACTGGCAAACATTAGCTCTGGACAGATACCGTTTTCAAACAAGAATACATAATGTTGAAAAGCATCTGTGTGAAATTCTACAAGCTGATCATAGAGACTTTATCTATACGCAGAGATTTCAGAACACAGATTAGTCCGGCTGCAGTGGTGACCGAGTATAAATACAGGTACAAGCAGTCTCTTCTCTCAGTACCAGATGTTAGTTCACGAAGGTAACGGCTTTGTTAACAAGCTCATAGACAAGCTGCCTATTGAACTACATCTTCCTTCCTATCAGTACTGTGGACCTGGTACTAAATTATCTAAAAGATTACAACGTGGCGATAAAGGTATAAATCCTTTGGACCAGGCGTGTATGCAGCACGACATCTCGTACGCTCAAAGCTCCGATTTGAACAGTAGACACCAGGCAGATCGTGTATTAGAAGAAGCCGCTTGGAAGCGTGTTAAGGCTAAAGACTCTAAATTAGGGGAAAAAGCATCAGCTCTGTTTGTAACCGGTATAATGAAGGCTAAAAGAAAGTTGGGAATGGGCGTAAAGACAAACAAACTGTCGGCGAAAAAGGGTCTCGCTAAAAAGATGATGAAGAAAACTGTCACTTTCAAAGGTGGCGTTTTAAAGAAGCTTGTTGGTGTAGTGAATCGTGCAAGCAAGAGACTCACGGGTAAAGACTTAATACATCATGCCCTGAGCGCTGCCAGAAGAATCATTCAAAACGTAGGCGGTCGAAAAAACGTTAAAGTACCCCGAATAATTCCTGTGCCTACAGCTACAGGGGGTATTTTACCACTCATACCAATTTTTGCTGGCCTCTCGGCTCTCGGTGCAATTATAGGAGGCGCCTCAGGGGTAGCAAAAGCTGTTAACACTGCTAATAGTAATAAGAGACAGCTAGAAGAAACTACACGGCATAATAAAAGTATGGAAGCTATCGCTTTAGGCGGTAAGAACGGGAACGCCCTTTACCTGAAGCCGTATAGAGCTGGCGGAGCTGCATTGTACTTAAAATCATATGTCAGGCGGTCAAAAACTGAATAACTTGCCTCGGAGACCACTTACAGACCTAGATATAATAAAACATGCTAAAGACATTCCCTATTTTAGAGGTGTCTATATGAGAACAAGTCTACCTGCAACGAAACCTTTGCAATTCGAAAGAGCTATTGTTAATCTTGACGACGCTGGAGGACCGGGTACTCATTGGGTTGCCTATAGAAAGGATCGAAACGTGGTTTTGTACTATGACCCCTTCGGAGACCTGAGACCACCAGCTGAACTTGTGAAATATTTAGGGCCTCGCTGCGCCGTATACTACAACGTAGCCCAAGAACAAAAGTTCAATACATACAACTGCGGACATCTGTGTCTACGATTTTTGTATAAAAGAGAGGTGAAAGTGTAAATCGGTTAAGTATGGCTAGGACCATCACGGTGTACGGTACAGGAAACAGGCTTTCTACGGATCGTATTTATCCACCTATAACACTAGATCACGTGCGTTACGAATACTCACTAGGTTTAGTCGGCTTATATACAAGTCACACGATACGGAATATATACCCAGGCAAAAATAAATTTTATTACGGAGAAAAGGCGATAACTATTGAACCGGGTAGCTACGAGTTGTCTGAAATCGTTAACTATATAAACAATCAAATTAGTGGCGATCCCGAAGAGGGAGATCTACTACTACTACAAATCAAAGCTAACACTAATACGGGAAAGTGTGAGATTGAATCAGCTACCGAGTTGATTGATTTTACCAAACCCGATAACATAGGATCACTACTAGGATTTAAGAAGCGTGTGCTAGAACCCGGTAGTAGACACGTGTCAGATCGAGTTGTCGATATACTTTCAACTCCAAACATCTTTGTAGACACGAATATTACAGGCGGCTCATATAGAAACAATCAAACAGGTCATACAATCTTCGAATTTGGTGTTTGCGTACCACCCGGTTATCTGATTGAAAAGGAGCCATCGCATGTGATTTACTTTCCCATCACTGTCACCGAGATCGACAACATTACCATTAGACTGGTAGACGCGAGAGGAGAGTTGATAAATTTGTCTGAAGACACTTTCACGAGCATCAGGCTAGAACTTAAACGTGAAAAATGGGAATAAACTTTAGCTATAAAAACATCAGCATATGTCCATCAAAGGTCATTCACCGTCGAACGTCGGCACGTGCAGACCTTCGATTAAAACTAACTAAAGCTCGTCGCCTTTTTCTTGAATCTTTAGGCTTTAAAGTACGATAACAGCAGCAGCAGCAGCAGCATGTCAAAACGAAGTAAAATGCATATTAACACCGACACCTTTACCATTGATAAATTAAACATATTTGGGAAGCCTCGCGTCGATACAGATATAATAAAAGAGGATTTTTATACCTATCTGCCGTTTACGCTAAATGCCAATCATTCCGACACCATTAGAATCAGCATACAAAATTCCGATAACGTTTTAGCTTTGTATGACAGCTATGTACTTGTTAAAGGTAGCATAACGCGTGCAGAAAACAAGCAATTCCTTCTGGTAAACAATTTTGCCCACTTTCTGTTTGATGAAATTCAACTAATATTAGGCACAAACCAGCTCATAGATGTCTGTAAACAGCCCGGCATTACAAGCACTATAAAAGGTCTCGTTTCACATGGCGCCGAGGATAGAGCTTTAACCAGCACAGCATGGAACTTAGGGATTACTAGCGATAATGATTTGTTACATAACCAAGGGAATAACGTCTTTCATTTCACGTGTAGAATACCATTAAAAGATATCTTTGGATTTGCAGACGATTATAAAAAAGTAATACCTCATATGAGTTGTCAGCTAGTTTTAATTCGCGCCAAGAACGATTTTAATTGCTATAAAAGCGAAGCAGGTGATGCAGGTACCGACGTAGATATCAAGATTGATAAGCTTTCGTGGGAAGTTCCGCATATACTGTTATCAGATGAAAGCAAAGTGAACCTGGTGGAGAGTTTAAGAGATAATTCTTCTATTATCGCTCCGTTTAGACGTTGGGAATTACACGAGTTACCCTCGTTGGGAACTACTAAAAACCAGGTTTGGCGTGTAAAGAACTCCAATGATCTAGAGAAACCGCGCTGGGTCTTTGTAGTTTTACAAGACGAGCGTCAGCTGGGTATAAGAACGGGTAACCCGACTACATTTACTCATTCGAACTTGGTCGACGTTAAGTTGTATTTAAATTCGCAAGTGTTCCCGCATCAGCGTTTAAATCTCGATTTCGACCGTAAGGACTACATTCCTGCGTATCTGAATTATACTCGTTTTCGCGAGAACTACTATGACGGTATAGGTAGAGGTGCGGCTGAGAGCTGTTTACTCAGCTACAAATCGTTTGAAACGTATCCCATTTTTGTTATTGACTGTTCAAGACAGGTAGAGAGTTTTAAGGATTCCACTGTCGATATTAGACTAGAGCTCGAGTGTTCAGCCGCATTTACGAACACAACTAAGGCGTATTGTTTGATCCTTCACGACGCATTAATCGAGTATAATCCGTTTAACGAGACCGTGACTAGACACGTACGCATACCGTAATGAAGATCGTTAAACAAAATAAGTCACTAAACATATGTAACCTAGACGACTGCGATGATACATCTTTACAACGACGATCAGGCGAGGATGTTAGGAAACATGGCGATCTGTTACCTGTATCATGTAGAGCAATATTGAGCGGTCCATCTTCCTGCGGTAAAACTAATGCTATGTTAGGTTTACTTATTAGCGAAAACGGATTAAAATTTGAAAATATCTACCTATACGCCAAGTCTTTATTTCAACCTAAATATGAATTCTTAAGACGTGTTATGAAACCACTTACGGGTATGGGATATCATGAATTTAGCGAAAACGATGACGTAATCAGCCCCGGTGATGTTAAACCTAATTCAGTGTTCATTTTTGATGATATAATTTGCAGCAGGCAGGAAAAGATTAGAGAATATTTTAGCATGGGTAGGCATAAGGGTGTCGACTGTTTTTATCTAGGCCAAACGTACGCCAAGATACCGAAACATCTGATTAGGGACAATGCAAACCTAATTATTCTCTTTAGACAAGACGAGTTAAACTTAAAACACGTGTTTAGCGATCATGTTGTAGGAGACGGTATTAGCTATGATCAGTTCAAAAACATTTGCTCTCTGTGTTGGAAGGAGCCGCATGATTTCCTGGTAATTAATAAAGACAGCTCTCTAGACCGTGGCAGATATCGGAAGGGTTTTGATTCATATATAAGTTTATAATTAGAGTCGATTCGTTTAGTAGTCTCTGCATAGCCGACATGTCTAACACGTATGATCTGAGTTTAAAGCGTAAAATAATACACGCTCGTAATGCTATACGTAAGAAATTTGCATACTTTCGTCGTGATAGAGCAGAAGCAGAACGTATGTATCGCGTCACGCACAATCCAGTTATATCGCCACTGGAAACCATTGCTAAATCAGTTAACACCTCTAACGTACCCCTATTGAAAGTTAAAACACAACCATCTGCTGCTACTACTACTACAGCTAGTTACATTCCCCAGTTGAAAGTTAAAAAACAACCTGCTACATCATCATCATCGGAAGCAGACGAAGAAGAAGAAGAAGAATCTAATAAAACTCTTGATCTCCCTACTCATTACGGTATGCTGATAGCTAACGCTGTCGGAAACAAAAATATAGATAGAACTAGATTCGGTATTAGATATAAAATTGATCGAGACGCGTGGACATTTGCATCTTCCCCTGTGACTATGCGTGATACAAACATCATAATTAAAAACAACGTTTTCAAAGCAACACCCGGTCTGTTTGACTTACTCACGTTTAGTGAATTAGAGTCTATACCAACGCAAGCTGATATCAATAATTATATGCAGATAATAGCCCTTACTAATGCGCATAAGAAATCATATAGACCACAGGGTAAACTAACAGCTGTTAAACATTGGAAGTATGATTATATAATTAAACCGAACTTACCCAGAATCAAAGGTTTAGGCATTAGACTATCATCATCATCATCGTCAAATTTTAAAAAATTAAGCGATTGCAAAGTCGAATACGTCTACTGGAATAAGGCTAACGAGCTAGTCGACCGGCTTCGTTTATTATATGCTGTAAAGAGTGCCGGCAACACTAGTCCACAGAATGAAAACGAAATAATATCAATTATAAGCGAACTTAAGGAGGAAGGCATCATAGAATAGAATATTTCGGGGTATATAATGATATATTGCTTTAATATTGTTCAGTATTCATCAAACACGGCTGCTGCCAATATAATTATTTGAGACGTTGCTCTCTCGGTGTCGTTGAGATTAATTGTATGATAATGACTAGTGCTAAACAAACCGTTGTTGATGAAATACACAGGGCTGCTAGAAAAAACTTTCAAAGACGTCGCACTATAATAAAAGATTTCCAGGACTTGTTCCAGGCTGACTTAGCCGAGTTTATACCCTATGCTAAAGTAAATAAGGGGTATCGTTACATACTGCTGATGATAAACTGTTATTCGAAATATCTGTATGCACGACCGTTGAAAACTAAATCCGGAGAAGAGGTGACAAAGCAGGTCCGCAGCATCTTTAAGAGTTCAGTCATACCCAAGAATCTTCAGACGGATCTCGGGAAAGAGTTTTACAATAAACATTTTAAACGATTAATGAAAGAGCACACTATAAATCATTACTCTACATATTCCGTAATTAAGGCTTCGATAGTTGAACGCGTTATCCGTACAATTAAGCAAAAGTTGTATAAAGAGTTTAGCTACCGAGGATCATTTAAATGGATAGATATATTACAGAGGGTAGTTGACAGCTATAACAACACCAGACATAGAACGATAGGTCGAGCTCCTGCTACTGTTACACCTACCACCAAACTAACCGTTTATGACACTAATGTAAAAGCAGATGTCGCTGCAGGAAGTAAACGTAAACTAGACTTGAATGACCTCGTACGTATTAGTAAGTTCAAGGGGGTCTTTTCTAAGGGATACACGCCCAGCTGGTCAACTGAATTATTCAAAATAGTTAAAGTTCAATTGACAAAACCTGTCACATATCTGCTGGAAGATCTTCATGGGGTTGCTGTTCGAGGAGCTTTCTACGAGTTCGAGCTACAGAAAACCAATCAGCCAGACGTTTACTTAGTTGAAAAAGTACTTAAACGCCGCAGCAATGGTGACATGTACGTCAAATGGCTCGGCTTGAATGAAAAGTCCTGGATAAAGGCGGAAGATGTTGTTAAATGACAGTTCTTGCCTATATAAAGTTTATATTACTAGATTAAATAAAGTATGTTGTTGAGGTTTAAGTTTAATATATAGTTAATATTCTATTAAGTAAATGTTAAGTGTTAGAATATATATATATATATATTTATAAGCTGCTCTAAGTTATTTTGTTAGAAAATTAATTTGTAACATTCTGATATAACATATCTAGTTTATATTGAGTAATAAAGTAATATACTATATAAAACTATAATCACCTAGTTTAAGCTGATTTACAATAGAATATTAGTAATATTGTGTAACTATACGAAAAATAATAAAAACAGTAAAACATTTATCGATGTTTTTTATTTTCACGTATGAAATAACAAAGCCGTCCGAACCAATCCCAGAACAGTAGACCTAACGGTTACCTCTATCCAATGGTGTTTCATTTACTAGCATTAGGTTGAAGGGAGAGAGAGAGTGAGAGAGCGTGAGAGCGAGAGAGTGAGAGAGGGAGAGAAGGTTCTTTAATGCGTCCTCTAATAGGTGATAAGGAGAGAGCGAAAGAGCAAGAGAGTGAGAGAGGAGACATTGAGAGAGAGAGAGAATGCTCTTTAATGCGTCCTCTCTAATAGATGATAAGGAGAGAGTGAGAAGGAGAGAGCGAGAGAGAGAGAGAGAGAGAGAGAGAGAGATAGCAAGGTAAGCATGACATTAAACGCCAGAGGGTTGGGATACAAGGTGTCCGAACCAAGCAGAACGTATTCCAAGATACCCGTCACGAATGGACGTGTCTACGTGGTATTCATCATCATCATCAATCTATACACTGCGAGAAACTATTATTTGCTGACGATTTAAAAATATATCATCAAGTACGAGATATCAATGATTGCTTATATTTGCAGTCTAACATTAACTTTCTATGTGATTGGTGTAAAGCTAATCGCCTAAATTTAAACGTAAATAAATGTTCCATTGTTTCGTATGCAAAAATACACCAACCACTTTATTCATGATTATGTTGTAAATGGTGAAATATTCACCAACACAAACAGACATAACAATACCAAGTGAATTTTGTCACCACAATACACATTACTAAAGAGCGGAAAAATGCAAGGCAAAAAGAAAACATATGCACATTTAAATGCAACGAAATTTGACAAAAAATGCATGGGTTTCGACAAAAAAATGCAACAAATATGTATATAATATACTATTAACTAACTAGTAATAACTAAATATTATTAGTAAAAACTTATTTGTTATAAGAATAAGGAAATTTCAATAAATCAAATCATAAATTAAATTTTGTTTCTATTATTTATTTCATCAACATCAAGTTTATTTTATGTATACACCGATGTATACAGTTATGTTACATTGTTGCATTATTATTACATGGCATTACACGGAGTTTCGCATTTATTGATATAAAATATACAATAAACAATAATATTAAAGCCTTAAATTTTAGGTTTTAGGCATTTTAATTGAATCTACAAATAATTCTTATTTCATCAACATCATAAAATGCACATTGCATATTTTCCGCTCTTTACACATTACCCATGAGATATTACAGGAGAATAGCATAAACGATGAAAACATTTGTAAATTCATATTTTTCCCTATTTGGGTGTAAGCCTGTAAGGGAAATAAAGACATTATAATTATTGTTATTATTATTATTATCCGTAAATTGTTCCGTGATTTTCGTTTAAAATTTTAATGCTGAATTAATTATCTTAAATTATTATATGTAATTAAAGTATTAATGACGACGATAATTATTTTAAGAAATCGGTAAAATTTATTAATATAAAATGATAAACCTTGGCTCCCCCTATTAACAATCAGTAGAACGCCCGTAATCGGTAATACAGCTTTCTTCATGATGACGAACCAAATGCCGATAATACAGAATGTCGGTACAAAAATCACGTAAAACGACACTGGCGCCCTTTGTTTTCCCCTAGTAACACTAACTCCATTTAGCCATGTGACGAACCAAATGCCGATAATACAGAATGTCGGTACAAAAATCACGTAAAACGACACCGGCGCCATCTGATTTCCCCTAGCAACGACGCTACCATTTAGCCGAGTGACGAACCAAATGCCGATAATACAGAATGTCGGTACAAAAACGACACTGGCGCCATCTGTTTTCCCCTAGCAACAGCGTTGCCATTTAGCCGAGTGACGAACCAAATGCCGGTAATACAGAATGTCGGTAATGCAGATTCCGTACTTAACGACGACTGCATCCCCGCAAAAATGTCTGGGCCAGGTGGCCCAATACCTACTCACGCGGATGGTTTTGCGACACGAGACGTTAGTCGAGTGGCGTAATCATCCAAGTGAGTTGTTGCCCTTTGCCGCGAGTTGAATACTATGCTTTATCTACGACCATAACATTTTCTGTTAAACATAATTTTATTAAGAGTAATAAAAAAATTACAAAAACATTTAACATTCACATTAATTATCCTAAGGACAATCTTTACTAACAAAATTAATAGTACAATGTGAGCAATTTGTGAACGCAATTGAAGGTTTAGAATTGTGTAAAGTTATTGTTTCGTTTCTTGTGGGTTGTATGTATGTGGTAGTACTAGTACTTGGTTGTTGATTAATGGAACTATAAACGTCTGCGGCACTGCTAGTACTTGTTTGTAAATTAATAGAACCATAAATCTTATTTGCTGTCTGTTTTATTTTTTGTGGATTCATCTATGTAGCTCTCCGCTACGGTTGTTGATTTCCACCCCCCGTGCCGCTTTAGAACAGTGATGTCGCCGCCAGAATCAACCAGTAATGTTGCGGACGAACGCCGGAAACAATGGCCCGTGTATAATCCGCTATCCGGTAATTTCAGAAATGTGGCAATGTCTTTCCCCATAGCCCTAAATTTATTAATGCCAATTTTTTGAGAAAAGTACTTTCCTTTTTGGAATTTCAAAAACAGTGCTGTTAGTGAAATATGTGAATGACGAAGATCCATATATTTATTCTTACAAATATGATAAAAATTTCCTGTTACGGCAAATCGTCTGCTTATCTTTGTTTTTGTGTTAGGTACAGTGACTATAAAAACCGATCCAAGGTCTTGAATATCTGCAACCTGCATGGAATTCAATTCAGCATCGCGACAAGCGCCCATGGTGCCCATTATTAAAGCAACCTGAATAATTAGTTAATTTAGTAAAGAATATAATTACTTACACTAAAAGATACCTTTGTTGCTGGAAAGTTATCATCTGGGGCTTCTTGTATGAATTTGTTAATTTGTTCTGGAGTAAATGTTTTCGCTTTTGTAGGTGTGTAGTTCTCAGATTTACGTTTCAGGAATGCTCGCAGTTTTACGAAACTTTCGATATTCACCCCATTATTCAGTGGAGTGCGGTCCATGGAAGCAATGGAAGCAATGCTTGCCTTGAGAATTTATTAAAAATAAAAACAATGCTAACAAAAATACTTTTGTAAAATTATGGTTATCGTTTATTTAAATTGAAATATTTATCAAATTAAAGCTCAATATCATCTCTGTACAGCAAAAAGTATAATTATTTAGAGTACTATTTTAAATTAGGCTCATTAAACTTGCACGGAAAGGTAATACCGATTCAAATGTGATACATACACTTAATACGAGGGAAGATCAATATTTACGGTCCCTGATATAGAAAGAGAAAGAATTTTTAAAACATTATTTATTTATTTCTCAACATAATCTCCCTGGACTTCAATGCACTTGGTCCACCGATGTTCCAATGCTTCAATGCCTTTCAGGAAGAAGTTTTCCGGTTGCTCCTCAAACCAGCCATTTACTACGATCATAACTTCATTATCGTCTCCATATTTTTTTCCACGCAGGTTTTCCTTTAATTTTGGAAATAGATGGTAATCACTGGGTGCCAGGTCTGGTGAATATGGAGGGTGTTCTAGGATTTCAAAGCCAGCGTTCTGTATGGCAGCCATGACAATGCAGCTCTTGTGGACTGGAGCGTTGTCCTGATGGAACAAAATTTTGTGTGCCAACTTTCCTGGTCTTTTTCGGTCGATGCTTTCGCGCAATTTTGGAATTAACCCTGCATAATAAGAACCCGTTATTGTGTGTCCACGCTGCAAATAATCGATCATCAAAATTCCTTCTGCATCCCAGAATACTGTGGCCATAATCTTTCCAGCCGCCCGTTGAACTCGAAATTTGCGTGGAGGTGGAGAACCTCTGTGATGCCACTCCATACTTTGTCGTTTCGTCTCAGGATCAAAATGGTGCACCCATGTTTCATCCACAGTCACAAAGCGAGTGAGAAATTGCTTCCGATTGGCCTTCAGGTACTCCAAATTGGCTTCCGAATGCAGCACTCTAGAGCGTTTCTGATCGACGGTCAGCATCTTTGGAACCCAACGCGCCGAAATTTTTCTGAGATCAAGAACATTTCTTAAAATATTTTCAACTGACCCATAAGAGATGTTCGTTATTTCCGCGATATGGCGAATAGTCAGTCTTCTATCTGCCATTACCATATCATGGATCAAATTGATGTTTTTGTCAACGGTGACACAGACTGGACGTCCCGCACCTTTCACATGTTCGCAAGTTGTTCTGCCTAATCTAAACTCACGAGACATATTTTTCACCACTTGGTAAGAAGGGGCAGAGTCCCCTAAAACGTCTGTCATATCCTTGTGAATTTCAGTAGGTGTTAATCCTTTTTTTTGCAAATACTTTATCACCGCTCTGACTTCACTTTTTTCCATTTTTAAAAATTGTCTGTTATCGACCAGCTTAATTATTAATAACTTTCAAAGAACAACACGCACCTACGCAAAACTTGACACAACAAATAATTAGTAATGACAGTTCTCATAGAAAAATGAGTGACGATATCATGCAAAGCCTACTATGTCAGGGACCGTAAATACTGATCTACCCTCGTATAAACACTGCTTACAAATGCTCTTCTCTTAACCTTGGCGTGAATCAGCGAGCGCGGGGTGTTATAATAGACGAATGCTGTTTGGCTGGTTGACATTCTTTGGTCGTAATTTTTATTGTGCTTCGTTCCCAAATGTTTATTATAATTTGGTTATTTGTTCGATTTAGTGTTACTTAAGTAATGTAAATCTGCGAATGAGACTGTATTTTGTCGCATTTTATTATTTTAATTTATAAGTTGTATTTTTTTAAAGACAAATAGTTCTATTTAGTTTGCCTGTATGCAAATTTAAAATTGCATTATCGTCACGACTGCAAATTCAACTGCTTCGGTGAAAGGTTCGAGTACCTTCGATATAGCCGAATCGGGACGATTTTTTGTTCAGTTTGTAAATTATTAATAAGGAATTTTTCGCATACAGTTTTGGAGAGAAATTACAAATTATTAAGAAAGGTAGATCAAAACCAGATCTTTCAAATTTAACAACAAAGATTAAAACCTGTACCGGTATTTTGCTAAGAAAGACCGGAAAATTGATACGTAGTAGTAGTTTTTTTTTAAATAAAGAATGATAGTCAACAAATTCCATAAGTATAAAGTGTAAAAGTGCTTCTTTGAAAAACTTTTAAGCTTAATAATTATAACACTGTTTTTTATTGTACCTAGCAGGGGCGAATCCAGAGAAGTATTTTGAGGGGGAAATCTTTGGAAAAATAATTGTTTTAATAAATAATAATTAAACAAACATTATTTGTTTCTATTCTATGTAAACTTATTTCTAAATTGGGGGGGGGATTATTCCCTCCCCGCTAATCCGCGCCTGTACTTAGGTGTATTATAATTAAAATCGTGGTTGCTTCCCTAGCCTAAATTCTCACCGCACGCTACTGCGGCATTATTGATACTTAAAGTACTTCTGAGCATGGAGTAAAATGTCCATAATGATGAAGCTTTATATTTACCGGACAATTCCTGGAAGTACGCTAGGAGAACATCTTGCGAAAAGGAGTTTACGTTATTTTTAATACGCCAATCCATGAAAATCTTGTGGGCCGTATGGTACTTTTGGAGAGATTTCTCAGGGAGAAGATTAAGGGTTGTTATTCTAGGTGCTTCTGTTACGTGTGGTGGTGTGCCGATTACCGATTCGCTTCGGGAACTCATTTTGTTCAATACTAATGCACGCTGTCAAATTTTTAATTTATTTGACATTTGTTTAAAACAAAACAAGATAGGTATTATGATTCGGTACGGTTGCTATAAAAATACGATAGTCTGTGAGTTATTATAACTCGCGCTTGTAACTCACGCATCGTAGTTATCTATACAATTATTCATCAAAAATCATTGAATAAAGACTATTTAATCCAATGGAAGTAGATAAAATACATTATTTTGTTACGAAACCGATGTCATATCTTATTAAAATTACAATTTTCCAAATTCTAAGTCCCCCAGATTCGGCTAAATTCTAGTAGGGTTGGCCAAATGATCATAGCAATCGGTGCCATGAGGTACGAAGGATGCTCCGCCGTCCTGATTCCTCGCCCAAAAACAAACAAACAAACAAACAAACAAAAGTAAAGTAAAGTCAAGAGTAAAGTAAAGTTCTAAGTAAAATTTTGAAAATAATTATTACGGTTGCGTACGATTAGGCACAGAAACAAATTTATTATCAAAAGTTAAAAATAAAAAGAGTATATTAATGGATTATTGTTATTTCGCATATAAAGTATTCCACTTAAAGAGAAACTTGAATTTTGTGTGCATCAATTAAAAATTGTTTAAATTCATTAAACGATTATAATTTATAGAAAAATATTCTTGAGCTCTCTATTCAAATATTCCGCGCTGTGATGTCATTTCCTCCACCAAAGGCTTCTTGCTTTGACAGTTACTCATACGTTTTCTTTTGAGTAAAATGGCGCCCACGAAAGGCAAAGGAGGTGACAAACCTGGTAAGTTTCAATGGTTTTTTCTATTGCTGTGATAAGTTTTATTTAAAAAAATAGTAATTTCTTAAATAAGATTAAAAATCTATTTTATAGTTTAATTTAAAACGAAGTGCAATTGTATAAAACTTAATATTTACATTGATGTGGCCACGCGGTTATAACCCACATGGAACCGGAGTCTTGTCGAATATTTCAAGTTAAATTTAGCTCCTTTTTGAATTTACAAATCATGGTAAGAATAAAAATGGTATTCTTTGTGTAATTTTGAATAATAAGTGCTTTAACGGAGCCGAGTCAGATTGTAATATTTTTTAGGTTAGGTGCCATTTAGATGGCTATTTTGCGTTTAGATTCACCAAGCTTGCCTTTACAAACCAAAGAGTATTAGTAAATACTACTTATAGACATTTTTCTTTTGAATTTTACAATTATTTGTATTTGAAGACATGCAGATGTTGGTATATTTGTGGTAATTTATTGTACACAAATAGTAACGAGACTTCATTGGATCCATGTGTGTGTATTTTTATGTAATAGTATTTATACATTGTGCATTAGTTGTATTATTATTGTTTATTCATTTTTTGAAAGAAAAATTTCTTACTAGGATTCATGTACTTTAGTAATATTTTTTGAAAATAATTATAGCGGGTGGTAAGAAAGAAGAAAAGAAGCCCGCATCTGCTCCTGCAGCCTCAGCATCAAAACCTGCAGCTGCAGCATCATCGAAACCTTCAAGTGCAGGCACTTCGAAGCCAGCAGCAAGTGCATCCAAAACATCCGCTAAACCAGCAGCGGCTAAGCCTGCAGCAGCAAAGGCCGCTGGTGCCAAGCCTGCATCCAAACCCGCTGCTGCTAAACCAGCATCAGCTAAAGCCGCAGCTAAACCTGCCGCTAAGGGTGCAGAAAAGAAACCATCAGCTACCAAGGCTACCGCCTCTAAAACTAAAGCTGGCGCTGCCAAACCAGCTGCCAAGGGTGTTGCCAAAAAGGGCACTGCTGCTAAAACCGCTGCATCCAAGACAAAAGCTGCTGCTAAGGCACCAGCTAAACCTTTGATTGCCAAACCCAAGAAGAATGTTCCCGTTAAGCAACAAAGAGGTGTTGGCAAAGTTGTCGCCAAACCTGCTGTCGACAAAGCACTTAAGGTTCAAAAAAAAGTAGGTTCAAATTTTTATAGTATGGAATGTTGTGATAAATCGCTTTCAGTTACAGTAGAATTAGTTAACGATAGTTTGTGTTGTAAAATTATTGGAAAATGTTTTTGTGGAAGTGAGGAAGTTTATGAATTGATGTTGGATGATTTAATTAAATCAAAATCAAATTCTTCTCAAAATTTAACTGATCATGATGATGATGAAGAAATTTCTAATGGCAGTAGTCGTAAAAGTAGAAGTTTTGAAATTGAAAGGTCTGCAGAAGATATTAGCTGCGAATATGATGAAAATGTTACACTTTAAAATTCTTTGTATTAGGGTCTGTATTCAAATGTCTTTTGAATCGTCATCAATTCAATGCATTTATGGTTTGCTCCAATGTAAATTGTTTTCATCTAATCTTAGTACCGATACGTTTATTTTTGTAAATTTATTATTTATTGGCATATTTTATATTGTAGTTTATAATTAATAAAAAAAGATCATACTATTAGCATTTTTAAAACATTTAAATGATGAGGTATGTGGGAATCTCTCTGAATTATTTGTGAGGTCAGAATTTGACACAACACTGATACATTTTTTCAGTTATTATCACAAACTCTCTCAATTGTTTTCTTGTTATTTAAAACGAAACTTTTGTTTTAAAGGTAATCAAAGGTCCAAATGGAACTAGAACCAGAAAGATCCGCACCTCAGTGCATTTCAGAAGGCCCAAAACATTCAGACCCCCTAGGAATCCCAAATATCCAAGAAAAGCAGTTCCACACAGGAGCCGCATGGATGCTTACAATATCATCAAGTTTCCACTTACAACGGAAGCTGCCATGAAGAAGATTGAGGATAATAACACTTTGGTCTTCTTAGTACACACAACAGCAAACAAACATCATATAAAAGCTGCCGTTAAAAAATTATATGACATCAATGTAGCTAAAGTAAATACCTTGATTAGACCAGATGGTAAAAAGAAGGCATATGTACGATTGGCTAGAGATTATGATGCCCTTGACGTTGCAAATAAGATTGGAATAATATAAAATGTCTTCAAATTGTTGACTGTATTTTTGTTTATAGTATAAATAAAATTTGAAGACAAAATATGAGTTTATTTTATTTTAGGATTTTTTACAATATTGATTGTATTTTGTTTTCAATAAATTTTGGATAAGGAGTTTTAATTGTATTTGTTATGGAAGTCATATCCTTTAAAAGTATCAATGACTACCTGTTCATTTATTCCATAAAATGTGTTTGTTTAATAGATAATAGCAATTACCATGTTGAATTTAGACATTAGGTGTACATGGAAGAATTATTAGGCACAGTTTCATGTAACAATCATTCATCAGAAACTTACAATTGCTACAGGCGTGAAAGAAATAGATAAGAATTCTCCAAATTTATTTTTATAAAATCTTAACTTCCCAAAACTTTCATGTGGAAAAGCAATGAACATCTTCCCCTCAAGTTTTATGTTTATGCGCATTTGAAGCCGATAAATATACATACCGTGGTATTGGTTATATTACAGTTTATATAGAGGTTATTGGTTTTTAAATACATTTACAGATCCTTTTTATCATTGTTTTTAATCAAGTTGATAAATAAAATAATACTAATTAAGTTTGATTCACGTTATTATTCTAAAAGTTTTGTAACTGAAGTTATTCAAATGTATAAAGGTTATCTATGCTTATGGAAACTCAAGAGTAATGATTATAAAAATAGAAAATTTAAATGATCGTCTATGCTGTTGCTAGTCACTAAATCGGATACTTCTATTAAACAATATATTTAAAAAATAATAAGAGCTAGAGGAAAATGCGGCTAAAACAATTCATGTGGAATAGCAAAATTAAATATCTTCCCAGTCTACTTTCCTACCGGGAAAACCGAGCATCTTCCCACACGGCAAAACATTCTGTGGAATACCCACTTAAAGAATTGCTGCCAGATTTATCATTTAAACTATTCAATTATTAACTCTATTGACCGAGTAAAACATGGTAGAGTAATTTATTAAAATGAACTACTATACCACAAACTTATTTGAGCAATCTTTTAGATGTAATGCAGTTAAACTGTTTAACTTACACAAACCGAATTTGTCTGTTTTTTACAAATGTCTTGCAAAAAGAACAAAAAATATATTGTTAAAATTAACAAAAATTATTTTAGCTTTTTCTAACATATTTTAAATTGATAATAAAAAAGCATGACGTAACCTCTCAGTGATTCTTGAGATGTCATGGCTAACAATATTGTATAAAAATAAGTTTCTTTTCATAATTCTCATCTATTTCTTCCATACCGGAGGCAATCGTAACTTTCTGATGAGTGATACTGCCCCATGAAGCTGATCTTAATAATTCTTGCATTTACACCCAACGTCTAAATTCAATCTGGTAATTGCTAATTTCTGATTTACAATGTTAATTTCCTATACCAGAAAATCGCTCATACCTTGGAAACTATTTACTACAGAATGCTAAAGTGCGGCTGTTTTGAACAGTACCCAATAAGATCTACAACTTTGCTATGGTGACTTTTCCTCTAAAATAATTAGGGAAGCCAATATCTCAGAAATTGTGTTTTTACATACTATTCGCCTATGTAACAAAACCGATAATACACCCTGTATAAAATAATTAGGAGAGCTAATATCTGAGAAATATTGTTTTTACATGCTATTCGCCTATGTAACAAAACCGATAATACACCCTGTATATCGACTTCGATGGTTCATATTTTTTTGATACCATAGAGATCTTGAAAAAATATTTCCAATAAAATGTGTGTCCATTTTCGCCTGCTATCTAGTGTAATGCCAGAGTTGAAAATACTAAAAATCATTTTCGTTGCTTGTAAGTCGGAGTATTACTGTATGTATTTACACAGGGTGAACAGATAAGCAGTCGCTCGAGGTGTCGGATTCCATTAGTATCCAAGACTAGCCCGAAGACAGAGGGAGGGCAGTCGTTAGAGGTGTCGGAGAGCACTAGGATCCGAGACTAGCTTGTGGGCAGACCACATGTCGTTCACTTGTAGTCGTTGTCTACCCAATCGCAGGCCTGTCTGGGTAACGGATGATGGAATCGGAAGGAAATGTGTGGTAGAGTTACACCTAAGTGTTTCTCGATGATGACTCGAAAACGTTGTGGAGGAAGCTCTGCGAACAAGAGGGTCCGGTATGGGTGGTTTCATTCTTACCTGACGTCAGGGTCTTTTATGGAGCTAAGTATCCCGCTGACTGACCTAGACGAATGGAGGAGAATCAAATGAAGTTTATCTCCGTCAGGGAGTTCGCACGCTGACCTATGAAAAACTGCATGTCACCAGGTAGTGTTTCGGAGATGACAGTATGGGGGTCCGGCTTTGGCCGTGCAGTTCCAGTCGTCGGATTCTCAGAAATCGTCTGGTTTGATTGTTACCTGACGTCAGGGTCTTTTATGGAGCTAAGTATCCCGCTGACTGACCTAGACGAATGGAGGAGAATCAAATGTTTATCTCTGTCAGGGAGTTCGCACGCTGACCTATGAGAAACTGCATGCCACCTGGTAGTATTTCTGAGATGACAGTATGGGGGTCTGGCTTTGGCCGTGCAGTTCCAGTCCACGGATTCTCAGAAATCGTCTGGTTTGATTCTTACCTGACGTCAGGGTCTTTTATGGAGCTAAGTATCCCGCTGACTGACCTAGACGAATGGAGGAGAATCAAATGAAGTTTATCTCCGTCAGGGAGTTCGCACGCTGACCTATAAGAAACTGCATGCCACCAGGTAGTATTTCTGAGATCACAGTCTGGGGGTCCGGCTTTGGCCGTGCAGTTCCAGTCGTCGGATTCTCAGAAATCGTCTAGAAACCTACACTTAAGGGACGTTGACGCGGAGATACATAGCCTCTTACATTCAAGACAACTTCACCTTAACGGGTACACATCAGGACCAAACCAAGTCCTGCCACATCTAAGGTTGGATTCAATCAAGCAGTGGCCCCAACTAAGGCTGAGTGAAGGAACTTGTGAAGGCATGAAAAAGGGCTGGAGGATTCGGATGTACCTAACCTAGGTTAGGGAATAGTCCTAATGCTGGACGACGAACCCGGCGCTCGTTTGAAACAGGACGAGAGGGTTCCAATGAGTGAGCTCGTTTATCGCTCTAGTACTGACCTGGAGAGCCAGTAGAGGGTGGATAGGCAACCACGCTTCGACCAGTGAGTTACTGGGAGCATATGCGAACCGATTGAGCGTGCCTCAATTACTTCCTTCTGGAAGGAACGTGAAGATTAAGTCTAACGACAGGTGCTCCACATAAAAACACTTGGAATTTTGTATGTATTTACAATTCCTTTTTTTATGTCCACATACTGTATTAATAAAAACAGTTCTAAATAATCTAGAAAGCAGTTTCGTTTACACTTTCTTAATAATACCTAATGTTATATTGTGTGATCATTTAAATTTCAGATTAGAGTAGGCGTATAGAGTATAAATGTAAAGAATCATTTGGTATTTTCTAATTAACAAAAGGCATGACTAAAATTTCCATGGGTTACTAGATCTGAAATTTAAATGATCACACAGTATAGTGTCTGCCATAAAGTTGGATCCATATGGGAAATTTTTTTAATATTTTGATTGGAAAAACACTTTGTGGGGCAATCATCACTGCTTTCAAAAATACTTCAAATATGCTATGTCAAAGTTGACAAGTGACATTACGTATCTGTCAAAGTCGCCATTCTTTTTTAAAATAGGCAAAAAGTGACTTCATTATTTAAAAAACGAATTTTCCTATGTCGGAATATCTTGTTCAAACTTGGCATATAAACGTAAAATGTCATTAGAAATATTTTTTCTTGATAAAATTTTTCCATATTTTAACAAAAAAGGTCATTTTTTGCCCATTTTAAAAAAGAATGGCGAATTTGACATACCTAATGTCACCTGTCAACTTTGACATGGCTTATTTCAAGTATTTTTGGAAGCAGAGGTGATTGCCCCACAAAGTTTTTTCAAACCAGAATATTAAAAAAAATTTCCTATATAGATCCAATTTTATGGCAGACACTGTATATTTGAAAGCAAAAGTGCTATAACGCCTATAACCTTGACTATAGCTCAAGTTAAAACAATCGACAGTCAGTGTTTGGTTCTGCGATGATACGAGGGGAACACTGATAATATCTAGAATGCCATGTTTTAAATATTATGTTCACCCAAAAATGAATTTGACTAGAGAACATTTCCGGGCTATGATTTTTTACGATTTTAAATCGTCATTTAATGCCTAAATAATGTGAAAATCCCCAGCAAACATTCAACCGACGGCCGAGCATTGGCCAACGACGGCTGACTAACGGTACCGCTGGCACTGGCAGCCGGTGTTTGTCCGTCATAGGATAGACATAGATTTCAGGTTATTTTATTGCTTGTAAACTGTATACAATATGGGTACTAATCTGGCGCTGGACAGTTGCTGTAAGACTGCTGGCAATGCTGGCTGTTTCTTGTCCTTGCACGATTTGTTTAAAACCGAAGTGGTTGATTAATTTCCTGTAAAAATTGTCTACTATAAATTCTACTTCTGTTGTTTTCATCATTCACAATAGACGGATTCTTTTTTATTAAAAGTATAAATAATAGTAGAAAAAAACCAGTAGACTTTTATATTTCATTTCACGAGGTCTGTTATATATCAGATAACATGAAAATAACCCTTCGTATTGTTTGAAATCTCACGTAGACAACATCCCCGTCTATTTAACGCAAATATATTGTGTTATAATAAATAAAAAATATTGTGACATTGTAAAATGGTAATACCTATAATTTTTTAATTTCCAATTGCTCTATCACATGTGTAAAAGGAAGGTAAGGTAATTAGATTTGCTAGAAGAGTTGAGAAATAAAAAATGATAACACATTTATTTGTAAATGACCAAACATTCCAAACAAGATTTACGAACACCCCTATAGAAATGTTTTCTAAGAAATTTTTAAATGGTTAAGATTATACAGTACGGTCGGTCGACGACTTTGCCCAGGCAATTCAGTCTCTCGGCTGCCATCAGACAGAGAAGCCTCGGTTCGGGGTAGTTGTATAAAGGTCTAACAAAACTAAACATGTGTGTGCAGCATTCTTCATTATGGAAACATTAAAAATAAAACTATTTTACTATACAATGTTTCACAAGGAGCCTACCACGACTTCAATTTCACTAATACATTTATTGTTGTAAAAATTATAGAAAAAAAGTGTTTATCAGATAAATTATACAGAGGTAATTATATATTTTACAGTTGGATCTGAAAGTGCAAACATTACAACTTCGCATTTAAAGAGTGATTGAAGCAATTATCAAATTATGGTTTCAAAATGCTAGCGACAGCGACGGTGGTTGAAACAGGAACAGTAATAGGTGATAATAATTATATAGTTATAAAAAAGAATGTTTTAACATCTCATTTGCAAATATGTAAATAAGTACCTTTTAATTTTTTATCTGAAGTGTCTTAAGTTCCATTTCATTGGGTCTATGAACATTTATTTAGATAGATATAGTTTGTTTAATACTAATTTGTAATACTTAGGTTCTATTTTCTTAACGTTTGCAAGCACTGTTTGAATCGTTTTGTTTTATTGTATATTATACATATATTGTAATGTCCGCAATATTATTTAAGTTTAATTTTGTGTTCTATTGCTGAAATTTTACATAATTAATTTATAGTGTTTATTAAATTTAATAAACAATAGTTTCTATTAGGAGGTATCTTGTTTCTATCCCGATAAATAACATACCTAACCGCATTGGCTACCTTACTTATTCTAAAAATAAGTTTAAGGTTAATTATTGGCTGAATGCTGGGTACACCTGCGTTTTGAGCATGCAAGATGTTCACTATTTATCCAGTAATAATTACCTACTCTTATAAAGCACTGGCTTGAGTCTACAATCAATGGCTAAATGCAATCTAATCAATAGCAAAATGCAGTCTAATCACAGGTTAAATGCTGATTGAATAATGGAAACATGCCTGCCTGCCTACATCTAAAAAGCACTGGCCCGTATTTGTAATCAATGGCTTAATGCAGTCTAATTACTGGGTAGACGATGGGCAAATACTGGCACAGCTTGCTTTTGAGCATTATCGACTGATTACTGGCAACTGTCACCGCATAAGTGCTGCTTGCCTATGCTGCAACAGCACTGGCTCGAGTCTCCTATATGCATTGGCCCAATGTAGTTCTCACTGCATTGGTCATGTACTTCGGTGCTGGCTGGCTGATGCAGTGCCATTGCCGGCCCGATGCTCGAATGTTTGCTGGGTCGGCTTAGAAGTGCATTTGGCGAAGCCCCGTCTAAGGCAACAATTTATAATTGGTTCAACGAATTCAAAAGAGACCGGTTTTTTCTTAGTGATGAATTTCGTGAAGAACGCCCAAGAACTGCTGTTACTGATGAAAATATTGCCGCTGTTCGAGCAATGCTTGAGGAAGATCAACGGACTTATGAAAATCTTATGAATTTATTCTAGCGATATTGGTATGAGTCAAATACAAAACATTTTACAGTTAGAAGTGAGAAAACTTTGTTGTCGATGGATTCCACATAAACTGACTACTGATCAAAAAGAACAATGCATTGAATGGTGCAGAAAAACTCAATGGGTTTTTCGAACCGAACCTAAGCCTACAAAAGTTCAAAGAATTTGCAGTGCTGATAAGATGATTGCTAGTTTTTTTCTAAAACGGGTCATATTGCTACTATAGCATGAGGATAGATGTACCGTTACTGCCGATTGGTACACAAATGTCTGTTTACCACAAATCTTAAAAGTTCGTGAAAAATGCCCCAAAGGAAAAATAATCTTACATCATGACAACGCATCGTCGCATAAAGCAAAAGTAACAACTGAGTATTTGGCTGCCCTAAAAGTCAGCACCATGGACCCTCCACCGTACAGCCTTGACCTTGCGATTTCTTTTTGTTTCCTAAAATTAAAGATAAAATGCGTGGAATCACTTTTCTGTCATCAGATGAAGCAGTGGAACATTACAAAAACCTGGTTTCTGAAGTGTCTCAGGAAGAGTGGCATAATTGCTTTAAGGGCTGGTTTCATCGAATGCAAAAATGTATTGATGTTAAAGGGGAATATTTTGAAAAACAATAAAAATCATTTAAATTTTTTTAAAACTAATCCTTGTTTGATTTTCTAAGAATTTTCAGTGTCGCCCTCGTACCTTATTTACAGTTACTGCATATGTGTAGGTAATTAAAATGCCACTTCAAAATTTATTTCTTTTATTTAAAGCAATATCTTCAGTCTCGTACAATTTACAATCTGATTTTATAAAATATACAACAGCACAATGTTATAAATGTTTATAACCACAAATATCATTGTTATAAAAGCAACCCTCAGGATGATTATTGTAAAACCAACAACTCTTACTTTTATACTTTGATTTTGTTTCTTCTAAAGTTAAAGGAATTCGTAATCTAACAAATCCTTTTGTTACTTCAAAAATGTAACGATGATTCTTCAGTAACGTCTGTAAACCTCCACATTCACTTTTTAATTCTTTTAAAGTATCTTTACCTAATGCTCCAACTAAATTGGGTAATGAAATATTTCCACCTCTATTCCACATATCTCCATTAGTTTTTACTATTAAATTATTTTCAGCTAACAGAAGATTTGTTATTTTGTTAATAATATTAAGAATAACATTTTTATCTAATTGTGTGCAATTTCGTACTTTCTCGACATTGGACCGTGCTTGAAAATTATTAGTCCAAACTGATTTGTTCAAATTATTTGCAGAAGAATCTTGTTTATTGATTAAATCTTTAATGTTTTTATCTACTGTAATTGAATCCAATTTACACCATCTGCCAAAACTAACTATGCAAGTACGTCTTGTAGATGGAATTCGTAATTTATCAATTTTTGTTACAAAATCACATTTCTTTGCTATATCTTGAACGTAATCTAGATATTCTGTATAAATGCTAACAGAACTATTTATGCGTTTGTATTTTTGACCGCTAAACTCATAACAACAACAGGGAAGGAGGAAGAAATTTGTTTTGGGTGAACTACGTGCTGTTATGACTGGAATCCATGGTGTTAATTCATCTGAATGATTACCAATTATACAATCGGCGTCTGGAAATAGAGAACTTTCTGATGGTGTAATCGTTTGTACCTGGAATGAAAAAAAGAATTATTTGTTTATTAATATACTAGTTATTTGTATATCAAGGCTGACAAGTGTAGATTTGCCGATCATGGGAATAAGATTGATGCGACCCACTAAGTGTTAACTCAAGGAATAGTCCCACTGATTGATTGTGTGCTAACACTAGAGAGACTCTCTACAGTTTTGTTGGCTTATTAAGCTTTATTACACAGTACTGTTCAACAAAATATAATATAATAGCTATTTATGTAACAAGTACATAATGTAGGACTTTATAGACAAGCCCAGTTTATGGCCGAGTGAGCGAAGCGAGCAAGGCCTATAAAAAGGGCGAGTCTATAAGGTCCGATTATGTAAGAGTTGCATACAAAGCTTTATGTTCGATTTCTAACATTGGGTAATTATCAAAAAAAAATCATTTTATAAATTTGACATCTATTCTTGACAGAAGAAAATTTGACATGTAATATACAGTTGTCATACTTTATTTTATTACTACCACTTTATTTTACGAGTACAATAATAAGCCAGTTCACTGCCGCAAAACAATACAATAAACAGTACTTTATAATGCAATCAGACATAAAAATATTTACATTATTAAATGTAGTAGGTACTATTCAAAAATAAAGTCTAATAATAACGTTATTAGCCTACATTTATAAATTAAATGTGTGTAAATCACAAACGGCACTGCAGGACAGCTGTTTCGAGTTTTTTTTACTCTCATCAGCTAGAGATAGTCGTTTGTGAATTTACAATGAAAATAATGTTTGTGCAAAATTTAAATTATGAAAACGTACTAAATTAAACTTAAAAAGTATATGGGTCATTCTTTCTGAACTCAACCACCGGCTAGGTCCAAAAATTAGCGCAACTTAGAAAGGCCATTTCTAAATGGCCATTCATTTTAAAGCTTGAAACCTATACTTTTGAATGTCACATGTCTCCTACATGAAAAAATTTATATTTGACCCCTAAAACAGAGTTTCCTTATGGTTACCAATAAAATTGGAAATCGTCGTCAAAAACTAATTATCGATCTGCACAAATGCAATTCCCATTTCACAATAATAAAGGGAGAATTAATTTAATGGCGATGCCATTAAAATATTCTTTTTAAAGAAGTTGCTTATCGAACGAACAAAATGAAGTCAAGTCTCTTATCAACAAGAAAGTTCCAAAACTAGGAAGGTTTGCCTGCTTATGAGAAACCTTTTGCAAATATTTTGTATATTTTTTATGAATTCTTATTTTTGTGCATTTTTTTCTTGCACTTATATTCTTTTAATGGGGGAATATTAATAATAAATAAATATATCCTCGTAATATTAGGCTAGTAGATTTAGTTTTGGGCCACTTAAGAAAATAATGCCGCTCAACCCTTATTGCTAAATAGCTTGGCCATAAGCAAGATGGGCAAGAAAATATTGCTTATCATAACTGCAGTGAGGTTGTCATAAAAATATAGTCATCAAAAAGATTTCTAATCAAGTGGCCTGTGGAAATAAGATTTTGTCTGATTAAATCAGTATTTTACTCAGTTTGTCGTTTGCACTAATTATTGTGATGTTCAAATTATCACTTGAACTTAACTATATTTGAGCAAACATTTTTCACAGCTTTCTTCAGCAAAACTTTCAATCACTTGAAATACCTATACAGGGTGTTTTTTAAATAATGCTTTTTGGCTTAATGGGTAACATATGAATAAAGGAAGAAGGCAAAAATGCATAAAATCCCGCATTATCTCAAAAGTAAATTTTCACTAAAAATTGTTGAGCACCCTGAAAATTAAGCAAACTGAAGACGGCCCTGGTGTCTGGAAGAGGTATTATTTCTATGCTGATTAAGGTGTAGTCAAGATATTAAAACACTGATAGGTCAACTCTCCTATGCTTGCCATGATAAATTTTTCACCCAAAATTAAAGCGAGTTCATTAGTTCGAAAGTCGCCGCTAGATGCCGCAACAGTGAAACGTGAGTGTCAAACCAAACCACATCTGTTAATCTTCAAAATTTATTAAGCTTTTTTAATAATAATAAAATTTATATTTTTATTATTGTCGTTTGAGAATTTAATTGATGTTTCTTATGCAGCTTTGTTTCTGTTTATTATAATTCACAAGCCAGAATTAATAAAAGATAGCGTGTTCTCAAATATACAGGTAAGTATAAATGAACACTTTATTATTTCTAAACTCATTTTTCTGGTTTGTTTTCGATAGCAAAAATGCCATTCGTATCATGTGATAAATTTTACCAGTAAATAGTTTGATGTTTAATTGTTCTATTAAAATTGCTCTTTTTAGTGATTTCACCTTTCTGTATGTGGCTAATGGTAATGGAGTGAGGGCCGTTATGTATTTCTCAATCACAATATAAGGTATTTAGAAAATCAGTTGTCAAAATGTAATTTTTAAAGGACCCCGCAGTTTTTGATAGGGAAATGGCTTTCAGTCAATCTCGCTGAAACCAACGGGAAAATATACCCTGTGTCATGCCGATCAAAAGTCCCCATGGTCGCAATAGCCGAGGATTTCAAAATCTCGCGCAAAAAGCTGTTCTGTGCCTAATACTGCAACAATCGGAAAAATCGGTGTATACTCATATATCGCATATCCATGTAGCAAGATTCATTAATATATGCATAGACATCAGGAATATAGCGATATATATACAGGGTGTCCTGTTTAACAGTCTACACTCAATCATTCGGACTGGCTTCTGGCTACAGCAATGAAATTAAAAGAACTTTGCATAATTTGACCTCTAGTTTATGAAATCAGTGTTAGAACCCATCTTGGAACGTTTTCTGGTACCGGATATGACGTCATCGAGATTTTTTTACATGGTACCATTAGGTTTTAAATATGCAAATCGATAGCAAATGTGACTCTGAATACAAAAGTATGAAGGTAATACAGGTCTAAAATGCATAATATAGATTTTTTTATAGTGGCACACAAGGTCTTTACTTGTTAATAAAACTCCTGTTGCATCAATCCATGCTTGCAGTTTATCTGCTTTCCGTAAAATATTACAAAATAATTGATGAATTTAATTACAATTCTCAAAAGAAATGTTTGCATAGGTCAATTTGTATTCTTATTATTTAAGTTATATGAAAATAAAAAAAGATGTTACCTTAGTTTGCTGTAAAAAATAAAATTTCAATTTAGTTTTATTACCAAAGATCTTTTAAATAAAGAAGAGTCACAATTTAGCATTTTAATAGTGCCAAAGAATATTGTACCTCTATCATCATGAAAAAGTTTATTTAATTTGTATTACGAAAAATACGCCAAAAGCAAATATTCATTATTACAGGTTATGTTGCTATAGAATGGCAATCATGCTCGCACGTCGCGCCATCTATCAGAAATTAAGCTCGCGTTAAAAAAGGTTGACGAAATGACGGCGAGTTGACATATCATATGTTATATATATCTTGGGTGTAGTTAAGGTTTTTAGATCGAGTCATATTTCTAGAAAGTATTTATTTACTCAGTAATAACCGACACATTATTTATGTTAAACCATGCAGACAGCCATAAATTAGTTTTTTTATGTGACATACAACAACAATTTTTAAAAGGCAGGTACATCAAAAGAATATCACATTTTTAAATTAAATTTGTACAACTTAAGGCAGGTTAGTGTTACAGGCCTGAACTCGAAATTTAATAAAACTTTAAAATTCATTTTCTCGAAAACTATTCGTTTGAAGAACAAACTTTATAAGAAGAATTTGCTCTACTACATTCCACCATTCAGCCAAAAGCCTTCAATTAAAATACATCTTGTACAATCATATAAACTTTTAAGTTAAGATTCATTGCATGATAAATTACCTTTAAACATGTAGTTTCAGGATATAAATCCCATATTTTTCGTTTTCTAACATCAATACCATAACCAGGATATCCTTCTTCATTAAGTATATACACTAATAATCCATTACCACATCCCAAATCAACAAAAGTTGGCTTCTTATTCGGATTTGTTTCCTCCCATAATAAAATTAAATATGTCGCTATTGCAATATCTTCGTACACAAACTTTAATGGGTCTGTTCTTTCAGGCCAAATCTAAAAATATTTTAAGTTTAATGGTTATGATAATTATGATAAAATAGTCCAAAACGTGTCCAAAATTACACGTCTGAAGAACTTTATTTATTTACAACAGAATTTGGATGAAACGAATGAACAGAACAATAGAATCGCAATGCTATGTAATTTTACAACATATTATCATGTGAAGACAATTTCAATAATTCTAGTTCTATTTCTTAATTTCTCTACAAGGATAATCAAGCAACTTAGATGCTATTTGCGAGCAGTGTCACAACTTTCGAAGCGTTAACCAAACAGATTAGATTCTTAAAGGATGCCTAAAAACTAAATATCTATTAGTCCAAAGCGCAGCTGCAAAAACACTATACTCATCGAGTTGAAAAAAACCAGTTTTGTAGTAACAGTTGACTACCAATAGATACAAGAATGCTTGGTCAGTAACCCCTATCTTGGTGCGATTGGTGTATGAGGGTTATTTTACCCTTCTCTCAGACTTCACTAAAAACTCAATATTAATTTCTCAAACTCAATCAGTGTAACAAAATAGAAATGGTCTGCCATGTAATATCTTGAAGGATGGCTGTTGACCAAATAAGAGGATAGATTTTAAAGTGAACTTTCTACACATCGAGTTAAAGCATGAATTTTATGCCAAATTGAAGGTATAATGTATTACCTTTCAGATTTCTTGGTCGTCCAGATCACAGCCTGGTAGCTTTTTCGGTCCGACCAGATTTATCTTTGAAATTAGTACTGAATAAATAATATCCACTACTACGAGGTTTGTTACATTTGCAGTTCATTTTGTATAGGTGTAAATCAATGTAATATAAAAAAAAAATTATAATTATTTTAACATTTTTAATAATATATTTAAATTTGTAAAATAAATAAAGATTAATAAAAGTTTCACAATATTTATTAATTTTCTTCCACAAAGTAAGGCTAGAAACAATAAACAATATATTTAAATTATTGATCAAGTGATAATACATTAATTATATTTGTATAGTAATAAAACTTATGAAAATAAGAAATAATAATTGTATGTATTTATATTAGAAGTATTCTTGAGGAAATTAAACATGAGCGAATTAGGTGCTTTGCAAAAAAAACAAGGTAAACACCAATGTTTACCTAAGGTGACCCTTATTTTCAAAAGTACCTTTTTTTTAAGTCGATTCCCCTAAAAATATGTGAATAGATGAAAAACGATAAAATATGAAGTTTCAGATCAATTCGAAGTGATTTAGAGGTAGCTCAAGCCGGTCAAAATTTCGAAAAATATAATTTTTTTTGCATTTTTCTCCTTTTACCCACTCTTGAAATATATTATACCAACCCTGAACATAAAAATAAATTTAAGGAGGTTACAGCGGATCTTTGCGGGGTGAAGGGCAAGGGGATATCTCCTATGCTTTTACATAGGCTCTAACAAGAAATACCAATCGATAAAAAAATAAATTAACATTCTTAAAACTGAACAAAATCATTTTATTATGAATGCCTATAATGCATTTATTAATTATTTGTATATATTAAAATAATTTAAGTCGATTGGAGTGCATTTGTTTAATTGTTGAAAGTGTAAATATAAATGTAAATAGGTTAAGAATCGTGGCAACACCTCAAAGAAATCAATCGATTTTGTTGGTAGCAGTGTTAGGTTTCAGCTTTCGATTGAGTTGACATCCTAACCTCCAAATGTCAATCCCAAAATATAAGTGGAAACATGTTGAATGTTTTGTAATTTTGTATGCAATTACAGATGGGAATATTCTATTTTTTAACTTTTGTATAGTCTAAAGATTACAATCTGCTAAGCAGATTCAAGAAATATATAAAAAGTTGTTAAGGTTTAATACATATATTTTTAAAATTAGTGTGTTTGTATTACTGATTTCATGGATATTCTGATTGTGATGATAAATTGTATTCATCACATTGCAAAAGGTAATTTTACATTTTGCAATATTTCCGTCGAATTAACATTTGTATTCTGATATTATTAACGCAGAAGACTGAGTTGTTCAACATAATTTGATTAATAAAATATATGATTATTAGTTAATACAATAAAATATAGATTATTATAACAGTCATTATATGTCATCTTTCTGTTCTGTTATTTGAATTCGCGGGCTATGAGGTGTTGTCACATCTCTGCTGTCTTTCCACATATGTCGTGAAAAATTCTTGTTTTGTTTACTTTAAATTATTATTGTGCATTAACTAGACACAAGATTTCAAAAATATTGGGCAGCATTGTTCTTCGAATATGAGAGTATGTCATTTTAGTTTTTTATCAGATTCCCTACATTTCTTCATCATAATTTTTCGTTAAAACTGCTAAAGGTTAGATGGTCTCCATAAGAGCCCATGTTAAATTCTGGATTTTATTTTCCATTTTTCTCGGTAATGGTACACAAGAAAATTATTAAAAAAAGTTACCGAATAAAATAAGTGTCAAAGAACTCGAGGTTTAAATTTTACGTCATTCTCTACATTCTTACATTTCGCTGTATCCCCCTTAAAAATAATACAAAATTAATTTTAACTTGTAGTACTACTTAGTCAGGGCTGTTTTAGTATGCGATTTGAAGTTTTTTTGATAGTCAGTAACCACTTGCAATAAGTATTGCTTTTCGTCTTCTTTTTTGGTTAATACTTTATCGTATTCTTCAATTAATTTCTCTCCATGTTCTGCTGCATCATTCACTACATTTAAATTATGAATTATATTCTTTCCTCTATTATAAGCTTCATTAATCGTTCCACTTACAAGAGTCTTTATTAAAGAAATTAGTATAAATTCCAAAGCGATTGAAAAGTTTATGTGTGTTTACAGTAACAAAATCATAAAGCCCTTTTTGTAAAACTGTTTCTATTTCCTGGGGTTTAAGTAGTATACACTTTATATTTTCTTTTACATCAACATCATCATCATAATCTCCATCATCATTATTGCTTTTCAGAGTCTTTATCTTTTCACTTATTTCTCTTGAAACGTTTTCGTCAAACAAACTTAGAGCAACACATTCGTCTGATAGGTAGCACAAATGGTTTGAAAATTTTTTGATTACAGCTTCAGATATTTGTTTATGAAAAGATTTGTAATTATAGGTGTTAATGATGCCACAGGACGTTTAAACCAAACCTACACATAAACATGGATAATAAAAGCACATAGGGTCAGGCGGGGCAAAAAAGAGACACTTTTGCAATTTTTAATTTTCTTATAATGAAAAAATCATAAAGCAGGCCTTCAAAAATTGCTAATATCTCTTATAGGACATTAGAATGTAGTATCTTTACATTTTTTTACATAGTCTATTAAAAACCCCTTATTACATTACATTATCTTTTAACCCCTTATACCTTCCGGTGTCGAGGTGCCGGACGCACCGAATCACAGAGTGGACATGTGGGCATAAGACGAAGCAGCGGAGCCCTGTAGGCAAGTACACTGCGCTTGCGGTTCACCTATCCAAGTACTTTCTGGAGAAAACTCGACTTAACTCCGTTAAGCGGTGTAAATCCACTATAACCATCCTGCCGTACTGCCGGCAGGATGGTTAAAAACCCCTTATTAAAAAACAAAATGCGTGTCTACTAATTACCCACCAAGAGGGGCAAAAGGTAGACACAAATGGGGTAATAAAAAGACATGTTAATATCTTACCTGTTATCTACGTACAATTTGCTATTTCTCAGGTTATAAGCATACATCGTAAGGCAACTTGTCCCGAAGTACAATATTTTAGATCACTTACAATAACAGCTCCGAAGAAAATAAAATAATAGTACCTGCACACAGAAAAATCTATACTTTATTTGATTACATTTAACTGATCAAAATATAAACTAGTAACGATAGTACGCTCTTGTCCATTTGATTAAACATTCTTAATATGATTAAATAAAAATAATCAATTCAGTAATAACAATTACTTGCCAGAATTACTTGAAATGACTACAATCCTTCTTAGCTTGAGCATAACGCAACTCAAAAGAAATAAATAAGTATTTTCAAAATGATCATTGAAATGTAATCTACCCAAAAAAAGTGTTAAATTCATTTTGATTATCTTATTGATTTTGAACTCAAAATGAATATATTCAACTCTCGGATAATTCGATAATATATTATACTCAATTTTAAGAAATAATGGTAGTCATGAATACGTAGTATCCTTATTTGAATTCTTCGTTCTTATCTGAGGAATAAAATCAATATAAATTATCAAAACAACTACACGATAGTATATTTTAAAAATCATAATAAGTTCAAATTGAGCTTATGAACTTATTATCATCAAAGAAGAGTTGCAGTTCAAAAGTGTTTTTATTGATCAGACACAGACGATCAAGCTTGCAGCAGAAGGTTGCATTTGCATACCTAATTTAATTTTTTATTATAATAAAATGACAAGAAAAAACTTAGAGAAATGGGGGCGCCCAGAAAATATTGTAGAAACATTTGTCAGTACTTAAGTATGTATACAATAAATTAATGGACTGATTTGTTTAAAGAAGGGAACTATTCCATTCCATTCAAGGGAAGAATAGATTTGGCTCTTCTCATTTTAAAGTTCTCTTAAGTTTCGTTTATAAAATGCTAGTTAACGTTTGGTTGGACAGTTCTACAAACAAAAAAAATAAGAGATATACAATAGTATACAATGTGACTTTGTAGCATAACTTTTTTATCTTTCATGTTTTAACGTGAAATATTGTATACTTATGTTGTTGAAGTTGCTTAACACGAATCGGATGACAAGAACCTTTGACAGGTCTTCAAAAATGCTCATTATAGTAAAGTTGACGGCTCTTTTGACAGCTTATAACATACCATGCTGAGAGAGACTTACCTCTATAAGCAAAGATATGGCAACTGCAGACGACAGCTTTTCGTCAGTGAGTTTTTGGGTCGTGGACTCAAGACAAGCTAGATATACCCCATAAAATAAATAGACAAGATAGACAATTTCAATCATGATTGTAAAATTATTTATTTTGAATTACCAATATGTTATATATATGGTGACAGATGTCAATTAACAAAAATAGAAAATTATACCTTCAAGTTCATGAACCTCAAAGCTTACAAGAGCTGGACAAATGTATATACAATTAGTTTCTTTGAAATATGGAAAGATAAATATATTTTAGTTTTTGTTATTTCTAATATGAAATCTCAGATTTTTGAAATTTTTATTTATTTTCGGAATGGCTTGACAGCCGTCTACTGGGTTTATTTTGTTTTGTTTTGGGAAACAAACCATTATCCACTAATGTCAGAAGGGAAAATCTTAATCTGGTGGATACGAAGACTCGCTTCTCACGTTGATGATTAGAAAGAGACAGACGTAAATACAACACAGACGCAGGGACCTTTCAATTCTTACTGTCCAATCTTTGAAATGTTGGTCACTGTAGGTGGTAGGCCCAAAAAAGGATAAACGCTAACTTTTCTTTTCTTATGATGATCCGATAAAACCCTAAAATAATGGTGTCATCAGATCAACGAAAATACCTTTAAAAAAACGAAAAACATAACTTTTCTATAAAAAGGGTTTTTGTTTCTTTTTGACCGGCACTTCTATGTGTCAAAAACACTGGCGAACTTATGTCGCTTATACTAAAAATTAATATTTCTCTTAATTGAAAGGAAAACAAGTATATGAATTTATTCATACCTTAACAGTGTTTGGGATTTCTTTTTAATTATATTTCCTTTAAATAGACATATAAAGCGTCGAGGGGTCAACCACTCTTCCAAAAATTGTACATGTATTGCCGAAATACAAGATTTCCTCGCAATTTCTATAATTTTCGAGGATTGCCATTGCAATCTCTGATTTCCAAGGATTGCGTTCACAATGTCTATAATTTCCGAGGATTGTGGGATGATTTCTAGAATGCGATTGCTTCTTCATTGCCGTGCTAATGTTTGAAAAGTGATTTTCAATGTGATTGTTAAAGATTAGAACAAAATCGATAGTATTTGTACTTGCTGTTTTTTACAAGAACAGTACCATTAATCAAAATGTGTTTGTTAGGTAAATTAATTTATAAAGATATTACGAAGGACATTACTTCACACTTCACAAATAAAATGCTTCATTTAGGAACTATTATATGATTATTAATTTTAACGTTACATAAGTATAAAAAGATTTCTACAGTCTTAACTAGTTTTGACTTCTAAGATTTTTATACTCTTTTTTAGTACCCATTTTGCCACGACTTTTTAAATGAAATGGACTATTCCCTACTACTACATACATATAATTTCTACAAAAACAAAACAGTTTTGAGAAAAAAACATTTTTTTCATTAAAAAATTCCTTATTGTTCTGTTAACCATCTTTTCGATTATCCTTCAATGCTTCACGGATAATCGAGTCCTACTGTAATTTCATAGGCCCATAAAAGAAAAATATATTTTTACAATCTGCACATCCTCTTCTTTTGGCCAAATATTAATACTCGTCTTGTTTAGATTTTGAAAATTTTATTTTAAATGTTTGAACATCTAGAACTTGCACTATGCGCTCGATATACCATGTGTCACATGCAGTGTCTGCCATAAAGTTGGATCCATGTGGGAAAGTTTTTAATATTCTGATTGGAAATAGTAGTTTGTGCAACAAGGGTGGATATGATGCCTATATCGCACGAGAACGAAGTTTGAGGCACGACGCCGAAGGCGAAGTGCCTCAATCATTCGAGGGCGATATAGGCATTCCACCCAAGTTGTACAGTATCTTTTTTCTTCGACTAAGCAAAACAATTACAAAATAGATTGCATATCTCCTTGAGAAATCGAATGTAAGGATTAACCTATGCTTTTATCCATGCTAAAATATGGTTTGTAAAAGCCCCTGTCATTGTAGAATTTTTAAGAGAATTATTCAAACTTTGGAGAAATTAACATTTTCGGAGAGAAAATTATTATTTTAAATTTTGTTTTATAAAAAAAAAATTAAAAAAGAATTTTTCTCCTAGCTGGAATTGAATCTGCGTCGGTCAACTTCAGTTTATTTATACGAAGCTTCTACAGACTGAGCCACCAAACCCCATCACAAACTATGTCTACTATACTTATTATAAAAGTAGATTGTACTTATTTAAATGATTTAATATTTAGGAAGTGCCTCCGTAGCCGGCGCCGGTCTCTGTTTTTTATGCATATTGGTGCCGGCTACGGCATCAAGAATTGCGGACGGCAGCCGGCTTCACGTATCGTTACCGGCATATCAACATAACCTGTGTTTTCCATATTGCGCGCGTGAACGGCTTAACTTTTAGTGTTAATTATCTTTAATTTATCTAAATTCGCAGGTATGTTTTCCCCTGTAGCTATGCTTTTTGTTAAAAACGATGTTCTTCTAATTGTAGAATGTTGAAAGTGGGCGATAAGTTTGAAAGTTACGAGAATTTCAACAAGCAGTTACAGAAATACAAAAATGAAGTGTTCAATGATTACTGGATTAGAGATTCTAGAACCATCGAGACGCAGGCTAAAAGATATCCTGAAAGTGTGGCAGCTCAAGCAAAACAAGACTTAATTTACCATTATGTAAGAATAGCTTGCATTAAAGGTGGCCGAATGCACACTCCTAGAAATAAAACAAAAAACACATTTACATTCAGGCAGAAGTGCCCAGCCGGTATGTTTTTAAAATTAAGTTCATGTGGGAATTTTTTAGAGATAAAGGAACTGAATGAAGATCACAATCACCCTGTATCACAAACTTTATTTAAAAGTTTACCCCAGCAAAGACTGAACATTTCAAATCAGCTTAAGGTTAATTCAGTAGCAGCATTGCAGGCTCGCGCCAACAAAAAAATCGTACAAAATAATATCATTAATGAATCCGGGTGCCTTGTGACTTTGAAAGACTTAACAAATCTAAACAGAAAACCACAGAACAGAATAAAGTTTGATGAATGTGTATCAATTTTACGAAATACTTACAAATGTGACGTTCACATTAACGTTGATGTGGAAGCAAATTTGAAATGCCTATATTTTCAAGATCCTGAGATGAAACATATGTTTGACTCTTATCCAGAAATAATTTTTGTAGATGGCACTTATTGTCTACATAGCAGTAGAGCGGCTACATATTTAATTATGGTAGAGGATGCAGAGGGAAGTGGTGCAATAGTAGCAGTCGGTATATTACTAAACGAAACGCAAGAAAATATCGATTGGTTCATAAAAACGTTCAAAAATTTGAATCAGAGAACATCAGATATAAAAGTGGTGATGTCTGACAAAGACAACAAGGAGAGAAATGTTTTTAAAGAAAATTTTCCTGATGCCTCCTTGCAGATATGTTTATTTCATACTCTACAAATATTTAACAGAGAAGTAAGTGTGAAGAAAATGGGATTGTCCACCACAGAATGTGAAGTCGCCAAAAAGTACTTGCAGAATTTAGCCTATGCTTCATCTGAGGAGTGTTTTCAAAAAACCTATTTGGAAATGAAACAGAATGTTCCTGAAGTCGTTATCGATTATTTTGAGAAAAACTGGGAACCCATTAAAGATGAGTGGGTATTGTACCTGACTTTCGCAAATTTGTCTTTTCTGAACAAAACAAACAACAGAATTGAAAGTATCAATGCCAAATTGAAATCTGTCATTACCAAATTTTCTAATCTGGAGGATTTCATCAAAAATTTTTTTGTTATCCTCAATTCTTCACGAGCAGATAGAAATATCAAAAATTCTAAAGAATATCATAAAGTTACTACCAGAGCATTTACGTCAGGTTCAGCGGAAGATTTGTATTCTAGACTTTTAACGAATTTCGCCTTTAAAAAGGTTCAACAGCAACTTGAATGTATGACTAAATGCAAAGATTTTCAATTTATTGAAGAAGAAAAATGTCTCGCTCCTACTAGTGAAGGTCTTCTAGAGGTAACACCTCATAGTTGCCAGTGCATGTTTTGGACCTCCGTCCAGTTACCTTGTCGCCACATCTTCAAACTCCGATCTATGTGCAACCAGTCTTTATTTGATGAAAACATTTGCTTAAAACGATGGAAGAGAACCTATTTTGAATCACGACACCCATTTTTTTCATCCCTCAAAACTAGCCAGTTTGAAGAGACGCCGAATACTAATTCAGAACTTGAGGTTAACTTAGAAGTCACGGATGATAATCCATATAAACGCAGACCACTAACAAATCACCAAAAGTTTAAAATAATGAATGATGAATGTTTGAGATTGTCCCAGATATGCAGTGAGGTTTCATCCAAGACTTTTTACAACAGGCTGAAATTCATTAAGTCGCTTGTTACAGAATGGTCCAATAATAGTTATAAATCTACGGAAGATAACACTAACGGTGAAATTGAAATTGATAACCCTAGTAGTTTCCCCAGTAATGATGATAACGAGGCTGAGAAGGAAACTGAAAATCAGAGTAGCCCCAAAATGCATATGAATAGGAAGAACTTTGAAAATAACAATAACGATAATTCAACTTCGCAGTTATTAAACCAAATACTAGACACCAGTTCAAGATATTGGGAAATTGATCAAAACTGCGCTATTGATATTATAAAAGTTCACAATGACGTTATGTCTGATGTTGAAGACGGTGAAAATACTGATAATAATATGAATAACATGCAGTTCAACGCTTGCCAAAGTTCTAATTCAGTGTGCTGGGATGTTGACCGAAATTGTGCCATTAATATTATAAATTTAAGCAAAAATCCAAGTACGCAAGATAATCAATCTGATGAAAGTTCTTCGAAATCAAAAGCCATCATAATTTCCGATGTTAAGGTACCTACTTAGTAAGTTCAGTGTTTTGGCAAAGTTTGTTAAAATTTTATTTTTTAAGATACCTACTGTGAAAATTAGAGGCCGCCCCAAGGGACGCGGAAACACAGTTATTGGTTTAAAAAAAAAGAAGAATATCTAGTGAAGAATCTATTTAACATTTTTCTTTAAATTAACGTAATTATTAATGTTAGATTTACATTTAGTTTTGAAAGAAATAAATTGTTCTCCTATATTTATAGTATATTATTATTTATATCATAATGTGTATTAAATATAGTACCTATATTATTCATTGAGTGTGTTATGACGGCTATAACCCCCGAAGAGGACTTGCACCACGAGCGACAGCAAGTGGTGTAAGTATGTATCAGGGTGCGTTATTAATTATTACAGCCATAACACGCGAATCGAATATTATACTTTATCTACAACTTTCACGGAAAGAAACTGATGTTGACATAACGATTGAGTTATGACCATAACTCCATCGCTGTCATTATTATTCAAGTGACTGAATAATCACTGACATAACTTGCCAAAATCACCTTAGTAATTCATAGATTAAGCGATAGTTGTAGATAAAATTTTAAAATTATTTGGCGATTTTAATTATAGGTGTTGTAGAATTATGCACATAGGCCGCCGGTAGCGATACGGTATGCCGGTGCCGGCAACCATACTTAAAACCGGCGCCGGTAACAGTACGCAACACCGGCACCGTTAGCAATACGTAAAACCGGCGCCGGCTACGGAGGCACTTCCTAATATTTATGTATTTTTAATTATAAAAGTATAATTGTTAAGGGCGCGCTTGATAACGCAAAACTGCAAAAATTACTGCGCCTTAAAAGAAAATTAATTAGATAACCCATCTTGCACTGGTTTCTTTTCTTTCAGACAGCAGATATGACTAATTCAACATTGGAATTCCCAAATATTCCGACCAGGGTCGCTCGTAAATTACTGTGTTATAAACAACACTAAACATATTAGGTTTCATTTTCATTTTTATAAGCGTCAGTTTTATAATTGTTCATTTTTCTGTTTATCAAAATGAAAGACATTATTGAATGTCTATTGAAATCTCTTTCTTTAAATTAAAAGTATTTATTAGTATATTATTAAGAGTTACGAATTAAATTAATAATATTAAATTAGTTTCATATTAGTAAAGGGTTTATGTTTAATTTCACCTATGGATATCAAGGTTATTGCTATTATGCTTAGCAACTATTAAGCTATAATAGCATAAACTATTTAAAATACTTCGTTATTATTAAAATTGGAGATTTCTAGTGGAAATCAATTTTTCAGTATGTGGAAGTTTCAATTAAAAAAAGCATAGAATGCAAGGGTTTATACATTTTGTTAAAAGACACAGTTAGAGGTTACTATACAGAATGGCCTAAGGAATACATACGTATTTATTTTTCTAAGCAAGAAAATCAAACAATTAAGTGAAAATATTTATTCAATATATATGTATGTCGTAGACTTTTGGTGTAATGCGTTATTCCGCGGAAAACGTGGTAATAATATCTATGTGACACCATAACAAGACTTATTTGAAATATTGTATTCGGGGCATATTTCACTGGGCCATGGTGCTAGAGATAAAATGATTTTTGCTTTAAAATCAGACCACATCATTCCACGACCTGTTTTCGGATATTTCTACAATCGTGTGAAATTCGTCTTAAGAAGAAAAAAGGTAAAATCGAAACATACAAATTTGGTTACTAAACCTATAGTTTTTAAAGAATTTTGTTCTCGGGGCCAAGTTGATTTGATCGATTAGCAGTCATGTCAGGATAAAGAATACAAATTGTTACAAAATTATTAGGACCATCCCACAAAATTTATTTGCCTACGTCCTTCGAAATCAAAGAAAGCTGTTGAAGTAGCTTAGAAGTTTTTGAAAATCTTCCTTGAATTTGGATGTCCAGCCATATTACAAAAGCAACAATGACCTCGAATTTGCAAACTATATAATTGTCGAATTAGTAAAACTATGGCCTGAGCTGGAAATTATTCATGGCCAACCGCGACATCCTCAATCACATGCAGTATTATAGCAAGAAGCAATCAGGATGTCAAAAATATGTTGCCAGTCTGACTGCAGGACAATAATTACACAAATTGGTCCGTTGGCTGTTATTTCTTGCAGTTTCAGTAAAGCTGTTCCTTCCATAGGATTATTACATTGGATTGGTACAAGGCAAAATTTGGCACAGACCTAAAAATTAGACTATCCTCTACAAATCATTTCAATAAAATGATTAAATCCCTAGGGCATAGTATAAATAACATACAGTAACGTCACTGTCGCAAATAGTTACCATCCACCACACAACAAGCTGGCAGGTGCCGGCAGTACATAGAAAGCATACTTCATACACGCGACCGAGCACATCAAATTATCCAGTCCCGTATAACTCCAATTATGCAGTGCGAATGCCCCCTATTACGAAATGAATAAACACAGAATCAGGAAACGATGAAGAGATTGTTTTAATTGACAAAGATTACCAAACTTCTGATAAATTAGAAAAAACTTTATTCGATATATATGCGGTTATTTGATCAAAAATGTTTATCGGTACATACATGCAAACCTGAGTTTTATTTAATTTATTTTATCTATGGAAATACTTTTTCAACAACACTTCCAAGATATTTGTGTAAATGAAAATGTGGTCAAATGTGTTTTATCCATCTTTAAAACATTAACATTTCTACATTTGTACAATAATTTTAAATATAATAATAATATAGTATATCATTTACACACTCGACTGCGAGTGTATTACACTTTAAAAGACGTTAACAGAAATTTTAAATCATCCAAAAGTAGTAAAAAGATAATTGTATTGAAACATAATTAACAATAAAGTTTTCGTTTTGTAAATGAATATTCAATTATGTACGTTAATTTAAGTTCAGTTAATAACAAACTAATTGTTCAAAGGCGTCAATTAATTTTGTTGATTCAAACAATTCTATTTCGTATTTTATTGAATACGTTACTGGATATTTTGCAGGCGATGTCGACTGATCAACTCCGGTGCACTACTTCGTTTATGGGCGTGATATTCGAAGGTGGATTAATGAAATCAATAGTGCCGCACGCAAGTAAACCTACTGACTGTTATATATACTGTGCCTAGGGACTGAAGATGATCTTGATGAGTTACTCTAAAAATTACAAAGTCATTCAGTAGAAGTAAATGCCAGTATTAGCCAATCATATAAATATCTACAAGAAGGTGAACAGCAGGAAAGAACAATTGGCGAAGAAGAAACAACAGAAATGTGTATAACTTGGTGGAAGAAACAAATGTAATAATATATGTAGAAAATGTAAGAACTTAGAATTGAATAACGTTACTACAATGCCTTGTAACGAACAGGAAAATGACAAAAACCTACAAGAAACAGATCAACAAATTATTTGGCTTAATTGCGAAAATCAGAATACCACATGTGTTTTCAATGGTATAGGTATGTCGAGATGTTCTTGCAAATGTCTCCCTCCTAATGACTAATCACTAAAACAATGGATTTGTACTTTTCATGATTTCCAAAGCATCGTTTGTAGTGTTCGATTTGGCAGTTTTCGGAAAAATCTATTTGAAAAGCGGCAGCTTTGGCAAATTCGAGAATTGATACAAAGTTGATACACTTTGAAATTTTGAAAACATATTTTTGCTGTGGGGAGTTTATGTAGACGCATTTGCCGTTAAACGCAATTGGGGACCTCAAGTGACTCAAGTTCGTGAGTGAAGTCTACCAGAGAACTTCACTCACAAACCTTAGTCACATAAAAGTCATTAATTGCAAGATAAATACCTTAATAAAATAAGCAGATATTATAAAAAGTATGTACAGCCTCTTCCACATGATAAAATCAAGAGACTAATCTCATGAAAGAAATTGTACACACTTCACCAGATTACAAAACACTGCATGATCTCACAGCCGAATACACATTTTATTCAGAATTATTTATTTGCCTCAAAATCTGTATATCGACTAACCAAGTTTCAAAGAATCGAAATTTCATTATCTCTAAAATTCTAAAGTTCAGTATTTTAGTTTCAATCGTTTAAAGATTAAATATCAAGAACTGAGACATTCAAAGTTTAATTTCCAAGTTTCTAATGTAATCTAAATCGATAATCTAAATTTTCAAAGTTTCAACAATAATGGAATATTTGGAAGTTTCCAATATAATGACGCCCAGAACATATCAATGTAAACTACGGATATGAGTCGAAATCTAAAACGTGACATCTGTGACTTGAATTTTAAATTTCGAATTTTAGAACCTTAAGAGTGAGACTTTACAATATAAACTTCTTAAACTGCATTTTAAAACTATGTCGGTTTTAGACTTAAGCTTCATTTTTAATCCTAAACGTTTACAGTAAATACCAATTCCGTTGGAGGAAGATTCTTGGAATGAACGGAAAGGAGATTTCGAATCCCTAGAACCAACCGACAGGTAGAGACCCCATCGTTTACAATCATGTAGCATTCTAGGGATAGCTTTCACTATGTGACAGATGACGTTTCGTTCCAAGAATCTTCCGCCAATGGAATTGGTATTTACTGTAACATTCTGCTATTTTTAAAGTTTTCGAATATTATATCTCTGAAATTTATAATTTTTGAGATTTTAAAACATAGACAAAATTCTATAATCGATGCTTTAAAAACTGTTGTAATGCTGAACTTGTAATTGTGAACTTCTTCTAAAAGACTGTTTGAGACTTGAGAAATGACACAGTATTGGAATTATAAATTTCGAATTTTTGATACCTTAAAACGTTGGAACTGGGGTTTCAAATCATTTTCATGTTCAGGAGCAAAAAAAGATTATTTTAAACCATTATATCAATTACATTGAGTCGGCCTGTACTTTATGAAGATCCATAATAACACAATAAATAAAACTATTTATTTAAAAATCATAACTGTCCTTTCACTACACGGTAGCTTCTTTAGATAAAGACTGGTTTAAGTTTTAGTTATAACCAGTCTTTATCTGAAGAAGCTATTGTGTAGCGAAACGACAGTTATAATTTATAATTAAATATTTTAGTGACGATTTTAATAGTATTTTATTGTGTTATTGTATTTAACATTATATAAAATAAACAATTAGCCAATCGCACACAGTGTATAGCAATAAACAATGGAATTTCTAGCTTTTCACCGGTAGTAACAGGAGTACATGTTTTGTGTTAAAGGCTGTTCCCAAAGGCTTTCCAAAATTAAACTTACACCAACAAGAGTCTACACCTAGCTGTATAACATACTGTATTTCTAAAGAAATTGAAGGTACACTTTCTTAGATATTCAAGGTCAAAGGTCACATCATGTGACCTTGGAATGAAGAATTCAATATTTTTTATAAAACTCTGCTCTTTTAGCTTTAAAACAAGCCTAAGATAAAAGATCTACTATGATTAGAAGCAAAGTTATGAATTGTTTTTGTTCACCTTGTAAGCGTAAATTTTACATTTTTTACCATATATCCAACCCTGCTGTATGAATACTGTGTGTCACTGAGGGTTATTATTTTACATACGTAAGTTACTTTATGTCGTCTACCATCCTACTAAATTTCACGAAAATCTGAGATGGTCGGGTTGAAAAGATCATTTTTCTTGTGATGATTTGGCATGGAATGACACGAATGACATTGAAACAACAGTATTTGACCTGACCCAAAAAAAACCAATAGCAGATTCGTGATCTTCATACCAAAAAGTTGTAGAAAAACCATATAAAAACCTGGAAGTTTTTTTCGTGTTGTACAGTGTTATCAATCTTCAAAAATCAGTTGTTATCTTCTTTGCGAATAAAGCCTAATACATTCTTAACTGACAATATTAACGTAACGATTGGTGGGATCCCTATTCCTATCAAAAAAGAAGCTAAAAGTTTAGATTTTAGTTTACAGTGTGTCGTAAAGTTGGATCCACATTCCACATGAGAAAATTCTTTCTATTCTGATTGGAAACAACTATGCAGGGCAACTCTCTTTCCAGAAATACTTGAAATACGCCATGTCAAAGTTGACAGGTGAAATTATAGGTATGTATCTGTTAAATTCGCAATTTTCTAAATCACGAAAAATGACCTTATTTGTTAAAATATGGAAAATTTATTAATAATAATAATAATAATAATAATTGCTACAACCCATAGCCTGGAAACCAGACCCCAGAAGCTATAAGCTTGTGCGGGAGGGAGGGGGTGATTATTATTATTACGTAGGCCGTAAGAAAAAATGTTTCTAACGACATTTTACGTTCACATATCTAGTTTGAACAAGATATCCCAACATAAGGAAAATGTTTTTTAACATTTTTACACCCAATAACTGACTATTTTGAAATCATTAAATAATAGTTTATGATAGAAAAGTGTCAAAAGCGAATGTTTATTTTGCAAAAAGAGAAGTTTGGCCCAAGACGTGCCAGCAGAGTTAGTAATCTCTTTGAACAAAATAAATTCACTTTTAACACGTATATCATACATTATTTTTTCTACAAACCCTATTAAAGGGGTTAAAAAATGATAAAATTGTAATGCAAAGATAGAATGGCTTATAATTACGAACGAAGATCTATCAGAACAACCATTGCTGTTATTACCACAATAACAATTGTTGTTATGGTAATTTATTTATTGAATTTACTTTTTACACTCGTGTCTAAAGTATTACTCTAGATATCGCTTTAGATACTAGTGGCATAAAATGACATTTTCGACTCACGACATTACAAAAAAGTCAAAAGTTCTGCTTTTAATAGGGTTTGTAACACAGCAGATTTTGCTAATAATATCAAAATATGAAATGAAACTTTCTGGACGATTTTCCAATTTAGAAGAAAATAACGGATAATTTTAATCCTTTTTTTATTAAGTCAGTTTGAATAATACTAGATAATACCTTCCTATGTAAAAAATCCATATAAACTCTCGCATAAATAAAAGTATTCAAGCACTGAAATTAATCTATCCCCATAGACAAATATTAACTACTGAAACAATAAAGACCTTGCATTGTTATTCACTTATTTTATCTAATTTTTTATGCTGTAGCGAAATTTACGATGGATAAATAAATCCATTTATTTAATATTATACTGTATATTTATTTTTGTTGTATTTTTTAACTATTTACTAATTGTGAAATAAATAAGGATTAATAAAAAGTTTCAATAAATTGTTTTAAATAAGTTTTTCTATTTGCTAATTAAAACTTACTTCTTACAAAATACGTTATGCATGTGCTCAAAAGGATATTTATTAATTAAAATTCCCATTCTCTATTCCATAGAAATATTTTAATTTTAAATTGATTTCTAAGAAGGAAAAGAATGAACGAAATATTATACACTTATTAATAGAGTTCTAATAAAACATGTACATTTATCTCCAATATTTTTTTCTATGTCAGAATTTCTTTATATAAACATCACAACTGCTCGAATTACAAATACGAATGAAGCGCCTCTAGTGGGAAAATACCTTAACTTCTTATCTCCGCTTGGATATCTTTTTTACAGCCATTGTCAGTTGGGTAGCCTAAAATTAGAAGTAACTGTATAAATCGCTGTCAGGAACATTGCGCACTTTGTTAGAGTTCATCACAAAATTCAGAGGTGATAGCGACATGCAGTTTTCATAAACACATTCTCCATTTAATTTCCAAGGAGATGACATATTTCTAATTTTCAAAGAATTTCTAAACTTGTAGAAAATAACAATCTAAAGTTGCCGAAGTTTGAAGGGCTCTCTATCAATTATTACAAAATATCCACCCTTGAAAAATATGTCAAGCCCTAAGTTTATCCTTTATCTACAATTTAAGACCTCGAGCAAATCTTCATCTCATTCCTGAAGGTGTGTGAACTCTAACGAAAATTGGTCGGAAACGACACTTTGAGCACGTAATGAAGCGCGCCCTTAAAGCTACAATTTCACAAATCACGTTATTTTCAAATGCTTTAAGTGTTATTGAAAGAAGGAAACATTGGTTTAACTTACTTTTACTTCTATATTTATGATAGGAGTTGTCAATAAATTAATTATAAATAAGGAAGTGTCAAATTGGACTACGTTGATTGGTTGTTTTCATATCCGTACACTGTACGGATATGAAATTATATCCGTACACCTTACTGGAATTGCATACATTTTCATTGCTCGATAAGTGAAGAAAACGGGTGATTTACAGGTAGGAGTAGAAAAAAGACATTGTGAGGCAATCAATTCTGCTTCCAAAAATACTTGCAATAAGCCATGTCAAAGTTGACAGGTGACATTTCTATATTTAATCAATTTCTAATAATCTTGAAACAGATGGTACACGTTTTAAACAATCGTTTATTTAAACATTTTAATCATGGTACAATAGCATATTATTATACGAGCTGTATAAGACGGTCTATTGTAGCACGAGTTGTTTGGTACACTACGAGTGAAACGAGGAGTGTTCCAAAGGAATGAGTGCTACAATACGTCTATAAAACAAGTATAATATACTATATACTACTATTTTTTATACTTTGCGTCATTAGTTTGATAGAAATGTAAATTCAAGCTTTTAAAAACATTGCATTACAATCTAGTGATTTTTGCGCTTAACATGTGGTAAAGCTATAACATGACTTTCACGTTTTGTGAGGTAGGAATGTGTCAAAATTAAATGTGTTTATATGTAATATAAAACAAATGTTACCAATCTTACAAAACAAATAGACCCCAGAAACAATGTTATAATAGCCTCTATTATGAAATCATTTTTGATGTCACAATGAGTCCATTGCAAACGCAAAGTACAAAAATAAAGATTTTGGGATTACAAATTAGTCTTTAATTAGTACTAAATGACAGCTTAGGAAATTTTCATTTTTATGAAAGTTGATTGCCAGTTTGCGCTGCCAGTCTTGATATGTGAAGAGCGACTATAGAGTTGTAGTTGCGACTATAGAGTTGTAGTTGCGAAAAAAGTTTTTGTGGTACAAATTTGTCCTTAATTAACTAGTAGTTAATTATGGCTTTATCATTTTTTTTTGTTCGAAGTGGGTGATAGCTTGAGCTCAAGCTAGCACCCCCAATTTTGAAATGCGAATTGTGAAAAAAAAATAGTTTTTTTTGGTATTTTGTCTTTAATTAGCACTAAATTATAGGCGGGTTTTTTCGTTTTGCTTGAAGTGGTAGTGTTAGCTTTATTGACGTATTCATTTACCGATTCTCAAAATGCCGCTTTTGGCAAAAATACTAATAATAAGTATGAATAACTATCAAATTTCCCGCAAATTAATGATGGCACCACTTCTACTATATTCGATTTCGACGACTGCGATGATGATTGCTGGATTGCGAAAGATTTCGCTGATTGCCAATAAAGACTGCGAGATATCTGATGATTTCCTTGTGATTGCTAAGGATTGCGTGCGATTGCCGCCAAAATGTACATGTATTGCGGCGAGTGGTTGGGAACTAACCAGGTGAAGATACCATAGCAACCAAATAATAATAATAATTGCTACAACCCATAGCCTGGAAACCAGGCCCCAGAAGCTATATCTTGTGCGGGAGGGAGGGGGCGATTATTATTATTACGTAGGCCCTAATGTAAAGGTAGATCAGCAAAAAAATGAAAATGCTACAAGCTGTCAACTGCCAGAAGTTTTTCTGACAGTTTGAATTTTATCATATTCGTGTTCAGTGGTTTCAATAACATAAGTATACAAATTTTCAAGTTAAAACATAGGAAGATAAAAAGTTATGCCACAAAGTGTCTGGAAATGCTCCAAACCCATGTTAAATTTCATTTAAAACTTTAACCCCTTGGTGGCATGGATTAATACTGACCAAATTGTTAGTTTTACTTATATTTTGGGATTAACATTTGGAGTTTAAGATGTCAACTCAAATCCGAAAGCTGAAACCAAACTTGCTACCAACAAAATCAACTGATTTCTTTGCGGTGTTGTCACGATTCTTAACCTATTTGCATATATATTTACACTTTTAACAGTTAAACAAATCCACTCCAATCGACTTAAATTATTTTAATATATACAAATAATTAATAAATGCATTATATTCATAATAAAATTATTTTGTTCAGTTTTAAGAATGTTAATTTATTTTTTCATCAATTGGTATTTCTTGTTAGAACCTATGTAAAAGCATAGGAGATGTTCCCTTGCCCTTCACCCCGTAAAGATACGCTGTATCCTCCTTAAACCATATGGAAAACAGAGGATTGCTGTTTTGTAACAATTATAGTTGGCGCCAAATATTGGATTGATTAAAAAATTTAAGGTATTTAATTAATTTTAAATAAAATTAATTAAGATTCTGACGATGCCGGAAATATTACTCCTCGGATAAAAGGCATTGGATTATCTTGAGATTGATTTTTCAATTGCTCATGGTATCCAAAGTTCCTGTTCTTTTTTATATTGATTTTTTGTTGTTGTTTGTGTTCATTTTCAAATAAATTTTTTTGTCATTTCAAGTTTAAAGAAACATTGGTTTATATTTCTTTTGTGTACATTACTTGTGTTCCTAGATCTATATTTATTTAGTGCCCTAGTCAAGCAACCCGCCTGAAGAAGAGTGTGCCGAAGTTTTTGAAGTTTCACCACGATTGTAATTAGATGGAGCATATTTTTTAAAAAAGAGTAAAGGTAGGTAGTTTGTATTTTGTATGTATCATCAATGTGCCACTACCGCAGTCTGTTTATTATTTAGTGACCCAAGTTTGTTGCTGTGTTGTTTGTTTGTACTGTCATATAAAATAATTATAGTTTTTTATTTTCAATCAACCCAAAATTCGTAGCAATACGAATAATTGTTTAGCTGTAAGTGCTAAATAGTAGATTGACTGAAATTATACTGATTGTAAACATATTATTATGGTCTTTAGAAATTTAATATTTACTTTTTTCATTTTCGAAATTCTAGATTTATCATGACTGAATCCAATGATGAGAAAATGGAGTGTACACTTGTACACCTCCAAACATCGTGGAAGCTGCTCACATTACATCTCTTAATTTATTGCCAGAGATTTCATTTTAAAAAATATGAATGCGAGTATAGATTATAGGTTAAATATTTTTTTTAGCTTTTGGTGGTTTATTACTTTTTGCGTGGTCGTAGATAAAGTATAGTGTGTAACGTGTGCAAAAACGCCAATTTCACGCTCGGGAGAAATTGGAATTTGCACTTGTAACACAGTATACTATTATGGAGTCTATTAATTGGTATTTCTTTTGTGAGCAATCATTTATTAAAAAACTAAATTGCTAAACATTTATTTTTAATAATTTCTTAGTAGGGTGAATGTGCCGGTTGTCGTCCACTTAAGGGTGGTAATGTAGTAAAAATATATACCAAAAATTAAACTAGCAGACTTTACCTCTGTACCAGTGGCTATTTTTGAACTATGAAGTGTAATGAGTCATGCCATTGCCTTAGATGGTTCCTATTTTATTGTAAAAATGTTTTCATGAAATAAAAGTGGAGACATGTTACTTTCACTACTTTTCGACCACCGACCGCCCATTAGCGACCCCCATTAGACCGGTTGCCGACCTACCTCTTATTAGGGGTCGAGAACATGCCCTCTTTTCGTCCACATAATTAATACTCGTTCGTATCACTAATTAGAAATTAGGTACGAATGAAGATAATGGAAGGTAGGTACCTATATCTAGGTACGTTGATGTAGCTCTTAATATAAAATGGAAGAACATTGAAACCAACTTTATTGCATTATGTAGGTGCATAAAAAAAAATAAAAACTATATACCTACTTTGGTAAAAAAAAGGAACTGATATTCGTTAAACTAACAAAACAAAACGAAAAACACATTTCTAAAAAAAATAAAAACATTTTCTTCTTAAAATAGTTATCACAAAGCAAATTATGTAGTTATGTGCTTTGGTACCTACTTAAAGTAATGATCATTGATCAATTACAGAAGCTACATCTGTAGTCCTTTCCAGCTACCTCTTCGTAGGGGATGCCAATAAATTCAGTGCAACCCAAATGATACCACCTAGGGCAATAATCGCATCCAATGATTTTGTCATCTTCATTTTCAGTGTCGCTGTCAAGGTCTTCTTCACAGACAGCACAGTGAATTTTTTTCAGCAAGTCACTCGCTGGATTTGGTGACGTATTTTCTTTTCCGGGGAGATTAGGAACTATCACTTTTATTTGTTTGTGTCTTTGAGATCTTTTTACTTTTGTTTCAGCTAGTTTTTTTTCTTTAATCTTATTTCTCTCATCCCTCTTCATTTTTGTCTTTTCTAATTTCTCGGCCTTTTCATTATCTTTTTTGACATAATAATTTCTCCATGCTTCTGATGATATAGCACTAGGCAGATTCTCTTTCCTAGAATTGGTATTTGATTTCTTCAAAATTTCAGGATTAGGATAATTTAGATGACATTCAAATGCATCCTTTGATGTAGAGGGTTCTTGTGAACTATCAAAAAGGGCACGAGTTTGTGGTCTATCCAGTACGGATTCAACATTTGAGTTTTTGTCTCCAATTATAACAGATTCTTCAAGTGTTGGCGACTCTAAGGGTGCAAATTCAATGGGAGCCTCACTAATAATATGTGCAGCATTCTCCAAATGAAAAGGGGAAGAAAACGGCACAGAGGCGGAAATGTTTGATATTTCCATTTGACAGTCGTCTTCTTCTGAAGGAAGGTTTTTGTCAATGAACATATTCAACTCGGGTATTTGTGCATTGTCCGTTTCAGTTATTATTAAAATTGAATCATTGCCATCGTCTATATGATTGGATGGTGGTGACTCGGCACTAATGTGTTCAGCCTCAATAGTATTGACACCAACACCGTTTGTTATCTCTTCAGACTCCCCTAAGAACGCTATTTCGTTGAGGATAACTTCAACACTGATGCCATAGCTATATAACTTGTCTTCAATTTTCTTGATAACTTTTTTTGCAGCTATTAGGTCTCCTTCGCTGATAATATCGGGTATAATGTTCTCATTAGGGTCTTTAATGAATGAAGAATGTTGTTTTTCTAAATTATTTCTCACACATTTTGTGTAGTCGACACAATCGGGATTTAAAGGAAACAAGCCACATCTCCTAAACCCTTTCTTTATATGGTTTTCCATATCTGCATTAGTCAGTGCTTCATGAAATACTTTGCAAAAATTTGTTTTGGTGATCGATTTGTTTATATTTTCTGACTTTGCCTGCCATTTCCTGACCGTATTCTTCCATTCTTGTTTGAGTGGTTTAAACACACTTACATCCGCCGGCTGAAGAATGTGAGTAGTGTTTGGCGGTAAAGCGTAAAGAACAATACCGTGTTTATCACAAAATTCACTCAGAGCTAATGTCATATGTGACTTGTGTCCATCTATCAACAGAAGAACGGGTCTTTTGATATTATTCTCTGTGATCCATTTGTTAAAGTCATTTGCCACATATTCGTAAAAGACGTCTCCTTTCATCCAACCGGATTCGGATTTACCTAAAACCCATCCAGTTGGCATATTCTCGACAACAGCTCTGGGAGGTCTAACGTATGGAAATACGACGAGCGGTGGACATATTTTGCCAGTTGCGGTAAAAACTATTAAAACAGTAACGTTTTCTTTTTCGTTGCCTTTTTTTATAGTATATAAGTTCTTCCAGCCCTTTGGTGCTAAAACTTTTCCTGATTTAGGACAAAGAGCTATCCCAGTTTCATCACCATTCAGTATCCTATCAGGGTCTTCAATAATATCCATTAAATTATTATCTTTCAGGTAATCTGTTAACTCTCGAAACCATAAACGTATTCTTTCTTCTGTGATGATAGCTCTGGCTTTATTGATAACCTCTGCTTGTCTCAGTGAGATATCGGGATGTCTTCTCAAAAAGTTAGTGTACCATTTTTCGCCAGGTCGGCCGTTCTTAAACAAATTTTTATTCCCTTCGTCCTTTAATATTTTTTCGACTGTGTCGAATAAATCGACTTTGGACACAGGAAATCCACACTTTGCAACATTCACCACCCAGTCAGCAATCTGTTGCTCCCGTTTTCGAGTCAGTAATGGCTCCGGGCCAGTTTTCCCGGGGTTTTCAGGTACTCTTCCACTAAGTCGATCTATGAGGGTAGTTTTCGGTACGCCAAAATCCCGACTAGCTTGTCTAATACTCATTTTCTTTTCCCTTATTTCAAAGAGAGCCCTTTTAAGGACCTCTTCAGAATACTGAAATAATTTCCTTTTAGGTTTTTTCTTCACAACTTTTCCTGTAGCTTTTTTTCGGGCCGCATCTGTAAATAAGTACGATTCATCTTATCAACTGTCCGAGAACCAGACTTGTTTTCGACCATGCAAAAACGCTTTAAAATAGATGACTGGTCGAGAACAAGCCCATCGAAAAATAATGCAACCCCCTGTCGACCAGAATATACATGGCGTGTTTCGCCTTTAGAAACAAGCGGTCGAAAACGGGAGACTTTATAAACACTTTTCTTCACTGTAAGCCATTAAAATAGGACGGATGTATCTCTTAGTGAAACAAAGAAAGAGCTGGACTTATACCTATACTTTTCGACCAGTTCTCGACCACCATGGTCGAGAAAGGGGTTTAGCGACAGTTCAATGTCCCGTTTTTCGACCACTTAACTTTTAATTGAAAATGGTAGAAGAATTAGGTGTTTTCTACATTTTTAGAGTATATTTATAGGTGTCCAACAGTACTAACAATAGTTCAAATGAAAAATAGAAATGTTGAACGTTTTACTTACTATTTCCGGGGGCCATCTCCACTGTAAATTTCACTATTTAACAACTGCACAATAAGGCGGCAAGGATCACCATACATTTATGAATTTCTGATGTATAGTTCTGTCGTATGCCAACAGATGACGCACTGCAAAAAAGTCGGAAACAGTGGTCGAAAACCAGAACACGGTCGAATATAAGCAGTTATTGAATATTTTTATTATTACAGGCGGTTTTGTATGAATATGGTCGAGAACTAGAGATGGTCGGCTAACCGGCGCATTCACCCTAATTAATGATTTTTTAAACTTGCTCAATTTTAGCAAGGGCAACAAAGTTAATTAAAGAAAGATAAATACCACTCTTAACTAGCAGGAAACTTAACACAGCATTTCAATTAAGCTCTAAGACTGCTTGATTTAAACCATTCATTAAATAAAAATCTTCTCGCAAACTTACCTTGACAAGTTTTTCTCCGTATTTGATTTTCAAATTATGATACAAATCTGTATACCTCTCAATTGAAACCAATGATAGAGAGTGTTGTATTTCACAATTTGTGTCATAATTTTCTGCCCATTTAATTAACTTTGGAAATAATTCATCTACCAGCCATTCAGCACTAGCATCTTCAGCATTATCGAATCCTTCAATACAAATTCTCAGATTATCATTTGCATCATGATGTATGTCATATGGAAATACAGGAGCTAAAGCTTTTTTATCAAATTCTGTAACCGCAAGGAATGTTGCAATTTTACTTTTTTTATTCATAACAACTACTTCTATGCATTTTTCATAACAACTTTGCCGTGGATATAAAATTCTAACAGATACATAGACACCTTCATCATCAAGCGATTTCATAAATTCATCTGTTGTCGTTTCAATCAACTGAACTTCTTTATCGTAAGGTTTGAAAATGCTTTTAATTAAATCCTGAGTAATACACTCTTTTGAAATTTCTTTTAATTTACGAATTTCATATAATAATGAAGGACGTGTAAGAAGTTCGGTAAGTCGATTAATGCTTTTATTCTCAAAATATACTTTAAAGAAAAAAACTGTCACAGCTCCTATCAATCTGCGGTTTATCAAATGTGGCCTGTTGTGATATAATAACACTGCATTCCAAAACCTTTCTAATGGTATTACACTACTACTTGTTGCTAATGGTAATTGAAACATATTGAAGTTTTACGTCAGTTTCGGTAAGTACTAAAAATTCAATAAAACCGTCTTAGTTCCTGTTAGATATGATTTATTATTTAATTAACAAACCTTTTTTAGAATCCAGTCGCAATCCTCATAAGCACGGCTTATTATTTGTTTTATCCTATCTGGGTCAGATTCATTCAAATGTTGTCTGAAACTCTGAAAAATAATACATACATAACCTCAACTATCGAAATATGCTTGTCACATTTTAGCTAAAACATTCCACTAAGAATGTATAACTCACCAATAAAGATTCTAATTAATTCCTGTGGTAGTCTATAGTTCAAAGTTTTTTTAATTCTTACCTGTTTTACAGAATTGATGTAATATTTTCTAGGACCATCATTTGGTAGTTTCTGACATTGCCTTAATAAATATTTGTAAAGAGTTTTCGCTGATGATTCATTCGTTTTCGTACAATAATTACCACAATGCATGAAAATTAATTTGCAATTATACATTCCTCTACAACTTGTTCAAAAATCTTAAGATATCAAGAAAACTTATTAGAAGAAAATTGGTCTAATATTGTGGGATCAAATTACCGACTATATTTAAAATTCGCGCCACTGAGTTTTTTATAGCGTTTTTGGGTACGTTCGGCATTCTGATCTAGAGTAGTTTTGTAGAGTCGCCCTAGTGGTTAGGGTAAATTAATGTAGAGTCTTTAGCAAATTTCTTGTCCCCGAGCAGGCAACACATTTAACAAATTTGGTAAAAGAAACGACGTACGTTTCGGAGCATAGTTTCTTTTTTCATTCGCTACAAACAATACAGCAAATATAACCGGTTTTAGAGGTTGTTGCCCTACCTAGAATGGCTTTGTATAACAACAATAGAGTAATAAAAACGTCTATTTTCAAGTGAATGGAGTACAAAACACCCGTTTCACTTCTATATCGTTTCTTCTATTTTAAGAATCAAATTTATCGTATGCTTTCTTCTGCTTTATTATAAACTCTATTAATTTATTTACGAGTCGATTTGTTTATTTACAAAGTTTAATTATTTTGTAAACACTAAAAAACTAAATTTTTAGTACTAACTGTAATAAGTTTTTATTGTAAAAAATACTAAAAATAATAAATAATTAAAATTAACAATTATAACAGTAAGGTAGAATGATTCATTCTTTACAAAACAAATAAATTAATATAAAAATTTTACAATAGAGGAGAATGCCCTACAAATGAGCCAATGCCAACAGTGAGTCATTCCCAGATAGTAATAATTAATAATCATTCCAGAGTTTCCAAAGTAGAATCAGATTGGGCATACAAACGAGGTATATTTAAACATTTAATATAATATTTATATGTTGTATAAATACAATATATTTTTAATAAAGAAATATTTAAATGAAGCAAACACAAATAACACAACCAAGGCATATGGAAAAATGCTTAAAAATATTTCACTTTGTTATTATCTTACAGTTTAATTTTACCGTTTTAGTTTAAAAGAAGGAGGGTTCTGTCAGTGGAGGTTTGGAATTCCCAAATCCTTAGAAAGAGTGAATGGAAGTTTCTTGCCAATTCATGAATAAAAAGATTATAAAATTATAACCGTTCATTCGTTAAAGTGGAAAGTAAGCCTTTGAGTTTTTCTCTGAAGCACATGAATTTACGTTGCAGGTAAAAAATAACACTTATTTAGGTATTTCATACTAAATTTATTTAATATGCATTTGTTGTGATATCTAATTAAATATGAATTTCTAAATCTAGCGAACAAATTAAAACAAGTTTCAGGTTTGAATTACTACGATCATCTAATCAAGACACTTTTAATATAAAATTGCAAAAATAAATGTTTTTAATTTTAATGCTAATAAAAATTACTACACATATTAACGGGATTAAGGGTCTTATTCTGTATCTTCTAACATACATGTTATGGAACAGTATAAGCGTTACGTTACATACGACGGTTATTCTGTATCTTACAGAGATGTAAGCTAACAGTTAAATAACATGTGATATGTTATAGCGACTGTTACGTTACGGCTGCTTTCGAGTTGCCGTTATCGTCGTAACATGGAAAATTCGAGGTTAGATAGTTGCAAAAACAGTGCAATGGTAAAGCTAAAGAAACTTTCGGAGACTTTTGACTCGTTGTATATCCAGAAAAGTTCATCGAACTATGAGGATAGTGCAGCGACACCGTAAGCGTCTACTCTGGCTTACATTGTCACTTCAGTGGACGCGACTGCTGTTGTCTATTGAATTGCCATGGTATATACTTCTAGTTTCTAGTAGGATCAACCCCTAATGGCCGGTTTCAGAAAGCTTGATTAAGTTCTGATTAACTTAATTGTCATTAAATTTGAAATCCAGAAATTTTATTGGCTGAGATTTAACAGACCTTGAATTTTATCCAATCATATTTCTAGATTTCAAATTTAATCACAATTAAGTTAATCAGAGTTTAATTAAGCTTTGTGAAACCGGCCATAAGTATATTATTATATGTAGTTAATAATATGGATTTAATAATATTAAATGAATCTTAGCGAATGTAAATAATTTTTTTAAATTAATTTTATAAATCTGTAAATGTTGTAACCTTTTTATGTACGTTTTATGAAATTATTTTAATTAACTACTTACTTAATAAATAACAATCACTTACTACACACTTAACAAAAACAACAACGAATGAAATAAAGAACCAATGTAAAGATCAGAAATCGAACCTTTTATTCTACTATAGTATCAACTTAAAAACGTCCGCTTCTGCTGTTACGATACAGGGACCGTGAACATACACTTTACAGAATAAGTCTTTCATAACCACCGTTGTAAGACCATGTTAGATAACATCATCAGTAGGGGTAGATAGCCGGTTCTGGCACCTCACTTCCTCACCTCGGGTAGGCAACCATATAACATACGCGGACCAGCGTATACCACGAATACAGGTCAACTCTACATATCGCATTAAGATTGATGCAGTCATCCGGGGATCATAACGATTTTATATTGATCTAATTAATTAAATTAATTTAATTCACGGTATCATTTGCATATCTCATCTCTCATACTAAGATCCTTCTTAAATGATGTATGCTTTCAAGGATGCCTCAGACATCGTTAAACGTGATTTCATCGAAAGATTACTGTCAATCACCTGTCGGATTAGCGCGGATCAGCATGCAATATTACCACATATACAGATCAACTCTACATATTATGATTGTTTACATAACTCATCTCTCATTTGTACATATCATTTTTGCTAATTAAATTAATTCACGGTATCATATGCATATCTCATCCCAATAATAATTAATTAACATTTATATTGATAATGAATTCGAATAAATTCCTGAAAACACTCTAAATAGAATACGACTAACAAGGCCCGCATTTAACCGCTATTTTTTCTCTTTTTAGGTTCAACTACATGTCGTACACTCTAACTTTTGTAATATCTTTCAACTACAGACATTCCTAAAATATAAATCTATTAGTCATAACATTTAAAATGTGTAACATAATTAATATGTAGAAACTTGTCATTTCTCATTATTGATTTCACCTCAGTTCTCAGAAGCGGATCTATAAGGATTATCTGTACGCCAACAAGAAACCTCGAGTAAAATGTATTGTTTCATCAATCAAGCCCGTCAAATATTTCATATCATAACATACCATTATGTTCAAAAGAATGCAAATATAATTACTTTCAATATAGTCACTTGTTTAGTATTACATATTTCTTCGGAATGAATGCGGATTACATCCTTATCTCATTATCTCTTTAACACAACATATTAAACTGTTAACTAAATATCATAAATGAATATATTCCATATTGAAACCTGTTATGTAATATAAAAATCCTATCTTATTATTCAGCTTGCAGATTTTCCCTAATTAGACATCTCTCAAATGTATTGTTTCATACAACGACCGACAAACATTTATTAACCGATTAGCTTCCTTTTGAAATTTCTTGAAAGGTGTCCATTATGTTTAAAACAACTATAATTTATTTATTTATGGAAAAAGGAATATTGCGTAATGCTTTTGTAAATTCAAAACATATTTCAGTAAATATTTATAATTGCTATAGATACATTAAACAGTTTACTTCAACCCTCAGTATTATTATTAATGTTTGAATTACGTTCTTATCAATTATAAATATCTATTATTATTAACTTGATCGAGTCAACATCTAACTTCGGTTTTATAGAATTATAACGTTTAAATATTGATATTTTAAAATTGTCTCGCGTTTCACGTTTATTACGATAACAATTATTCTGCATCGTTAGGTTCTACACGGATTAACCCTGAGTCAGTTTCAACTTGGATGAAAACATATATTTATCATTAATGTTTAAATTAATAACGTATTTGCTAGCTTGATACGTGTACTGGAATAATAGTGTAAAAGTGATTATGAATATTTATAAGCGATTGTTTAATTGATTTAATGAAAACCTTATATGGTTATATGTAGTAGGATGATGCGGTATAAAAAAAATCTATAGTGAATTATTTAAGCATCTATATTAATTCTCGAGAAGCTATTAACCTGACATGATCACTATGAAAGCAAATATAATTACTTTCAATATAGTCACATGTTTAGTTAATAATTTATTTAAAATTTACAGCAAAGGAATTTTAAGCAGCAGATTTCATAAAACATTGCTAGCTTGATACGTGTACTGGAATAATAATGTAAAAAGTGTTTATAAATATTTATATGCGATTGTTTAATTGATCTAATGAAAACCTTATACGGTTATATGTAATAGGATTAACTAGATTTCATAAATGAACATATTCCATATTGAAACCCGATATGTAATATAAAAATCTTATATTATTATATAGCTAGTAGATTTCCCCTAATTAGACAAAGCTCGATTATCTACGAATCACTAACAGGAAATATATAAGTAGGGATTAATGTTTTACACTGATACCATTATAGCAAGGTGTAACTTTTATTGCTTTATATATCATAAACGCGTTGTTAGTGTAAGCTATTAAAAGATAGTAGCCATATTGAAATTAATATCAAGTCTAGCGTTTTACAAGAAACGGTTAATATCTAATTGCTATCATACACGGATTAAACTAAACTATATATTAAGAAATATTAATTACGGCTTTTATAGCATCTTACAGGAAAAAAAGATTACATTCAATCAGGATCACAACATATATCATTAACTAGATATCTTAAATAAATAGATTATATATCGAAGGTAGAGTAAAGACATGAGGATATCCATCGTTTGACTAATGTCTATTTATTAAAACAAATAAGTTATGAAATGAAGCAGGGAGTCTATTCAATGAACAATGCTAATACTTTTATGATTTTTCTAACCTATAGATCTGCAGTTAGAAACTCAAGCCTGCTAAATGCTCACAATTCACTTACCCTATCATCATCATATCGTACAATACAAACATTCCATATTATTATTAAAATTTTATAAATAAAACGATAAAACAAAATTATAGTTTTTCAGCTATTTCTATGTTAAACGTATTCATCGTATATGAAAGCACGTACGGTAGCAAGATCTAGAATGCTCCTACCCCGCAGAAGTGAAAGGCTTCAACTTCAGATCAGCAAACTGAAAAACTTGATAGAGTTAGCATCTAACTCAGAATGTCATACAGAGCTATCAACTAAATCCTGTACAAGTACTGTAACTAGACAATAAAGGTTTACTGAGATTATATACCTTATAATATAGCAATAGAATTTTTCTAAATTTTATTCTTTAAGTATTGTTTAAATAAATTTTAGGATTTAAAAGCATTTACCTATTATTATTAATGTACATAGACCGTAGCTACATCGAAGTGGCATGAGTTGTTAACAAGCGTATGCTACAATTCTCTAATTTTCTAGTTTCTAGACATAATGTAGTTTTGAACAGATTTTAGCCTTTTCGTTATATCTACTACCTTGTAAACTGTTTCTACATATGTGTTCTCATTGTTTATGCATCATATAGACATTCGTCGCCATATTTAAACGTTATTTTACAATATATCATACATTTTCAATAGCTTCGAAATACGCAGATATGTAATAATATACTATATACTCTTGTAGGATATTCATCGTATCTATAGTAAACTCTTTGATTAATAATAATCTGTAACCATTTTCGATACCTTCAAAATATAAGTCTATAACATATTTTTGTAATACGTCTTTATAACTTTGAAACACAGGGTAGTTACCTCTTGCAATATCTACAGTTATGAGAACCCGGAAGACTTAACCTGGAGAAATTATTCTTATTCTTTTACAATGAAATGTGTTTTGAAAAACACGATGAAACGTTATGTATATTAATGCAGGAGTTCTGTTAACGCATTCAAGGACAATATATGTATAAATTATCGTTAGACTCGTGCTCTATATAAAACGCCATATATAAAATTAGAGATAAAAATTTATCCTGTGTATTGGTGAAAACTCAAATATTCACGGAAAGATAACAATCGGTACATATGACGATACTAATCAGTCTGACGCGGAATATATATTTCATATTATACAAACGGAGAGAAAAGAATAGGTACAATTTGTTAAGAGATCGTCATCTTAAAAGCGGCATAAATTATTGTTTTAAATAACAATTACTCACCCTTGTGTTAATCTGTATAAGTTAGATGTAAACTACCTATTAAGAAATACTAATTATCAAGACTAAGTAAGGACTTTTAGTAATATCTTACAGGCAAAGAATATTATATTCGATCATTAACATAGAAACATTAAACTAAATATATTTACTTAATTATAATTAAAATACAGAGTTATATGACTAACTTTATCTTATACTAAACTACACATTAGGAAATAATAATTATGAAGCATAAGGCTTTTATAGTATCTTTGAGGATAAGAAGATTACAATCAATCTATTAACTTGAATCAACATTTATCATTAACTAAATATCATAAATTAATATATTACAACTACTGTATCAACAACAGCTACATCGAAGTCGCACGAGTTGTTACAGGCTCTTTAACAAGCGTATGCTACAATTCTCTAATTTTCTAGTTTCTAGACATAATGTAGTTTTGAACAGATTTTAGCCTCTTTCGTTATATCTACTACCTTGTAAACTGTTTTTACATATGTGTTCTTATTGTTTATACATCATATAGATATTCGTCGCCATATTTAAACGTTATTTTACAATATATCATACATTTTCAATAGCTTCGAAATACGCAGATATGTAATAATATACTATATACTCTTGTAGGATATTCATCGTATCTATAGTAAACTCGTATGATTAATAATAATCTGTAACCATTTTCGATACCTTTGAAATATAAGTCTATAACATATGTTTGTAATACGTCTTTATAACTTTGAAACACAGGGTAGTTACCTCTTGCAATATCTACAGTTATGAGAACCTTGAAGACTTAACTCGGTGAAATAAATCAAATAAATATTTTACTTTTATTGAAACGACAACTTTGCATACTAATATATGAAAATAATATAATGTATATCGCCTGATAAATAAAATTGAAATTATTCTTATTCTTTTACAATGAAATGTGTTTTGAAAAACACGATGAAACGTTATGTATATTAATGCAGGAGTTCTGTTAACGCATTCGTTATTTAGAGATTCACTTATAAGTACACTATCTATTTAGCTGATTCAATAAAAATTTCGTTATTTTTAAAATTCCTAACAAGGGTTCAGGGTTCTTTATCTGTTTTAGAATATTCAAAGACAATATATGTATAAATTATCGTGAGACTCCCGCTCTATATAAAACGCCATATCTAAATTAGAGATAAAGATTTATCCTGTGTATTGGTGAAAACTCAAATATTCACGGAAATATAACAATATAAGATAGTGTACTTGTAAGAGAATCTCTAAATAACGAATGCGTTAACAAAATCACGTTTACACTAGAAACAGAACAAAATAGAGCTATTAATTTTTTGAATTTAGCTATTACAATTAATACAAACAATGAATTTGATTTTTCCATATACAGAAAACCCACAAGCACAGACGTCACTATACATAACGATTCATGTCATCATAAAATGCATAAAATAGCGGCTTATAGATCTTTAGTACACCGAGCTTTAACTACTCCAATGAAACAATCACATTTTGATAAAGAAATTTCAATCATCAAACAATTAGCACATGCAAACCATTATAACCATAACATGATTGACACTTTAATTCAACAAAAAGATTATAGGTTAGCTATCAAAAGAATATTTCCAATTGACACTCAAATACAAGACACAAACTACATATCAATACCATACTTTGGCAAGATATCAGAACAAATTGCAACTATACTAAGAAAAACCACCAGTTACAAAATAACCTATAAAACTAACACCAACATCTTTTCATTTTTATTCAATGCTAAAGACAAAGCACAAGATATCATGAAATCCGGCATTTATCGTTTGAATTGTTCTTTTTGTAACTCAGTTTATATTGGACAAACACTTAGAAATTTCGACATAAGATACTAAGAACACGTACACTCTTATAGATTTAAACATCCAGAAAAATCGAATTATGCCAAACACATTTTGGAACAGAACCACCCAATGACACCTCAAAACAACATTAAATTCTTACATTTTTGCAACAACAAACACAAATTAGACATTTTAGAAGCTTTGACATAAACGCACAGTACCTTTAATAAATGAACAAACTGAGCTTAGTAATTCTCCTTTATTAGAAGTGTTAGATATTTAGTTTTTGTATGTATTGTATCTAGTTACCTATTTTCTGTATGTATTTATCCTTAGCAACGTGTTTGTTTATCAATCTTATCTACCTTTGATAATGACATAAAGTGTCGAAACAATATTGTCAGGTTAAGATATTAATAAAACTTGTGAAACTTTAACTAATCTTTGTATTTATATTATATTTCATGATATACATTATATTATTTTCATATATTAGTATGCAAAGTTATCATTTCAATAAAAAGTAAAATATTTATCTGATTTATTTCTCCAGGTTAAGTCTTCAGGGTTCTCATAACTGTATATATTGCAAGAGGTGTTTCAAAGTTATAAAGACGTATTACAAACATATGTTATAGACTTATATTTCGAAGGTATCGAAAATGGTTACAGATTATTATTAATCATACGAGTTTACTATAGATACGATGAATATCCTACAAGAGTATATAGTATATTATTACATATCTGCGTATTTCGAAGCTATTGAAAATGTATGATATATTGTAAAATAACGTTTAAATATGGCGACGAATATCTATATGATGTATAAACAATAAGAACACATATGTAAAAACAGTTTACAAGGTAGTAGATATAACGAAAGAGGCTAAAATCTGTTCAAAACTACATTATGTCTAGAAACTAGAAAATTCGAGAATTGTAGCATACGCTTGTTAAAGAGCCGGTAACAACTCATGCGACTTCGATGTAGCTATTGTTGATACAGTAGTTGTTTTACACCCTTCAGCCATAATTATCACAAAAGGACTGTATATCTAAACGTATATAATTTGATACAATTATTCTTAATGCACTGTAAATACAAAAAACTGTAATAGACATTTGTGATGTGTCCTTAGGTAACTTATTTACCATATATTATCTTTAAAACACATAAAGGTTTTTATGTATTTTTTCTATCTTGTTTATTTCATGCTTGGATTCGTCTATGTTACTGTTGATACGACTACCCAGTTCCTATTATATTAGTTATTCTATAGATTATTATTAGTTTTTCTTACAACATACCCTTTTCTTCATGTACCCTCTCGTAATCTTACATCGTAGGGTTGAGGGTTAAGGGGTCTATGTACATTAATAATAATAGGAAAATGCTTTTGAATCCTAAAATTTATTTAAATAAAACTTAAAGAATAAAATTTAGAAAAATTCTATTGCTATATTATAAGGTATATAATCTCAGTAAACCTTTATTGTCTAGTTAGAATACTTGTATAGGGTATTCATGAATTTAGAAGTATACTAGATACGTTCGTGACAATCTAATAAGAGGGATGTATACCTTTGTTATGTACAGATACAATTGATGTAATACGTGCAACATTAAACTCATTTCTTTTAAACTGACGACACCTCATCATACAAAACATACTGTATTTATGTATTCCCTTTCTCTGCTGATATGTTTTCTACAGTGTGTTTTAAATATTATACCCCGTTCTCTCAAGAATGCATAAAATTTTCGAAATATCTGTTTATTATTTTACTTAGCACATATAAAAGTAGCAAAATGGATTTCTATTTTAACCTGTTAGCTTTTATGTACTTTATTTTGCTATTCAACTTGACCCTAATTATGATTAAATGAGAAAACATGTTATCAATCTGTTCAAAATTCGAATGTCTAGAAAAAAATGGGTAGCTCTTACTGAATATACGAAGAATACGTTTTAGGTATGTATTGAGATACATAACATTTCTCTCATATATGAATTTGTATATATCGAGTTAAAGTTAATGAATGAATACAACATAAATCATTACTCTACGTGTTCCGTGATTAAGACTTCAATAATCGAACGAGTTATTCGTACAATTAAGCAAAATCTGTATATGATTTAGTTGATAGCTCTGTATGACATTCGGAGTTAGATGTTGACTCTATCAAGTTTTTAATTTGCTGATCTGAAGCTGCTGAAGACCTTCACTTCTGAGGGGTAGGAGCATTCTAGATCTTGCTACCGTACGTGCTTTCATATATGTTTAACATAAAAATAAATGAAAAACTATAAACTTCTTTTATCGTTTTTATTTATAAAATTTTAATAATAATATTAAATGTATGCATTGTACGAGATATTGATAGGGTAGGTGAATTGCAGGCATTTAGAAGTCCCGTGTTTCTAACTGCGGATCCATAGGCTAGAAGAAGAATCAGAAAAAAAAAGTATTAGGCAATGTTCATTGAATAGACTACCTGTTACATTTCATACCTTATTCGTTTCGATAAACATACAGTCAGCATACGGTTGATATCTTTCTGTCTTTACCTAGGTAAACCAATCCTAGAGATAGAGTTTTATTCGCTATATTCTGGTTGAAATCGACCACTTTATCTTCAGTAAGTTTGTCGGCGAATCTTTTGGGTAGATATGTTATATGTTTTTCAGCGACAATGAACACCGCTCTGCGTACGTCCCTGCAGGTGATCATTTTGACCTCTGATATCTCTGCTACTTCCTTCACGTTGTATTCATGCAATTTCTTGACGGATTTTGCTGTTCCGGCTGATTGGTTCAATTTGTTTAAAAATTCCATTTCTTACTGTAAGCAATCGTAAAACATTTACATATCAGGCAGTTTTAAAATATAAGCAACTGAAGATAAAACATACCTGCTTGATATATTTCAAATAAATTTGCAGGATACAGAATTATCAAACGTTGATAATTTCGCGTCTTCGACTTCCTTGATACAGTAACCTGTTGGAATAAAAACTATGTGGATTTCACGCAGATAGAAACTGCAGTCAGTCTATAACAAATTTCAAAATAAGTTTACACAACATCGTTAAAAATAAAAGCAACTTACTCGATGAATTTCAAATAAGGATAAAACATTCGTAAATCATTTATTTACATATAGTTTTTAAAATATAAGCAAAAATAAAACATACCTGATTTTAATATTCACTTGATGTAACTATCTTGATGATTCGAGAACACTTTCGGAATGGTTTATTTAAAAAAAAGCGTTCAGTTTTTATACTAGTTTTCGGCGTTTGCGTAATTATGATGAACAATAGTTTTAAAATAAAACAACTTTTCTTGAAAGCTGTTAGTTATTATAGAAAGAACTCGTATTAATCTTAAGTAAAGAATAATAATAAACATGTTTCTCGGTTAAAAAGTTAATGAAGCGTACATCAAATCTGTATGATTCAGAGCTCTGAAACAATACAACTAATCACACATAGTACGTTATAATGTTATGTTTCTTTCAAATTATTTCCGTATTCAAATTTCTACACGTCTAACTTATACAGTTTAACACAAGGGTGAGTATGTTAAGAGATTTAAAACCAATTAACAGGTTAAAATCTTTGAACTTGAATTCATCAGTCATCTGTAAGAACGTTTTGTTTATTTACAGTTGAAAACAGTTTTAAGGAATGTTGAAAAACAACGTGACTAACTACCCTGTACGTATTTTCATGCAATAACATTAGTTTGAAGTAACTTATTAAACAATTATAAATAGCTACAGAAAACGTTTTTGAATTTTAAAATAATGCTATACAGTATTTTAAGTTTTACTTAAATAAATTTTTAGGAAATCATAACAACTCTAATTGTTTTCTTTCAAATAGAATTTGCGTTCCTGAGAAATAATCAACTAAAAACCTTTCAAGAAATTTCAAAAGAAAGCTAATCTGATAATATTTGTCAATCGTATGAAACAATACATTTTTTACTAGATAATTGTAAATGAAAAGATGCTAAGATAATAATTACATGACCATTATCGATTTACTTGTAGACTGTATTTTAAATGTTTATGACGTTTGGATTTAAACATGTCAAAATGCAATAGAGATAATCCGACAGGTGATTGACAATCACCCTTTAGAGGTACCTTGTATACTTGAAAGTAAATTTTTCTCGTATTATTATCCTAGATGTTTCTACATGTTAATTATATTACACGTATGTTAATCATATGACGTATAGATCTATATTTAAATATCAATTAGGAATGACAACATAAGATTTATTTTAAAATAAATTTATGAGAGAGAGATGACAGATGCAAATGATATATAAAAATGAGATGTACAAATGAGAGATGAGATATGCAAACGATACCGTGAATTAATTTAATTCGCGAATGCATATGAGATATAAAAAATGAACTAGGAAAATGAGAGATGAGATATGCAAATGATATCGTGAATTAATTTAATTCGCGCATGCATGTGAGAGATGATATATGTAAATGAGAGATGAGAAATGCAAATGATACCGTTAATTAATTTAATTAGCTTATTTAATTCGTGAATTTAATTCGCGCATTTAATTAGATCGCGCCTCATTTGAATATTAATTAGATCGCAGGTCATTTGCATAAAAGTAGTGGGGGTCAGCTCAATGGCCCTAAAACCTACTACCATTGGTAAAAATATTCACAACTCAACATTAATTTGATAGTGGACATTCATGTTCTGTAAAAACAATCATATTAATATAATATATACCTACGTAATTGTAATTTTTAAACAACTTTTTATTAAATTTCCGTAACAGCATGCATGTAGTAATTTTTACTTTGTTAAAGTATGTGACAGGTTTGCTCCACGATGTCGCTACTATTTGAAATAGAGGGGCTACCCGATTCTTAAAGCAGCAGCGCCCTTACTCGGGGTAAGACATTTGCTATAGACTGTACCTCTATATATTAAGTTAAGCGTAAGGAAAAATCGCATGATACGATTTATTTGGTGGATTAGTTTTTCCAAGACATACTTAATTAGTTTTGGAAATTTATATTTATTTTGACATTTTGGCAATTTTTGTCAGACTTTATAGCATCTTGTGAATATTACTTACATATGTTAGTTTAATACGACGAAAATGTAAACTCCACACAATTAAATAAATTGCTTAAGTTCAGGTAAAGTTTCATTTGCGTTTTTTTAAATTTTCCACAGAAACTCTCATTCCATGACTCTTACTGTACCATTTCATTTTTTTGCTCTTTTCTAATTTCCGTTTTTAATTCTCTAGTATAAATTCTTAACCGATAAACAATAAATCTCGCTGTAAATTTTGATTGTATATCGCAACATGTATAAACTTTATAAAAATGCCTCGAAGGGCCTACGACACGACTGAATTTAAATTACCAACAATTTTATATTTAAAGTAGAAACAATATAACTCGACCGCAACAGAAGAGCAGCCACGATTGAATCTAATTTTCTTCCCCATTCTTAGTCTTGCGAACCATTTAAGAACTTTGATCAAAAGATAAGAACTAAAAGAAGAATCGAAGTATCCTAATGGTGCGGATGCGTTGCGTATCATATTTATATTGATAATGTAATTTGGAAATATTTTGTAGGTTCTGCCTAGAAACTTCAATTGGAGTTAATACAGGTTATGCGGTCTGATGCATTCGAGTTGCATAAGTAGGCAAGTAACTGCCCGGAACTTCTGGCGGCTGTACCATCGGCTGATGTTCAAATGCCATTTCAATTCGACAAAGAAGAACTCTTTATTAAAGCTTTAAGTCTTCATTGGAATCCCCATGGCCGAAGTGTTTTTCTACTTGTGTCACAATATAGATCGCCTTTGCACAAAAAGAACTATCTTATCGAAATTAACGAGGATTTACGGTCCTTGAAGAATTTTAATTCCAGTGATTTTCTTTGCAAAAAGGTTGATACAGCAATTATGGATGGGGATAATAGATTTGGACAAATCTATCAAAAAACGTAGATTGTTCCAGAGGCAGTGATCAATAACTGGAATTTGTTCACGTTGGAACTTCCTAAACTTTCAAATTTAAAATTGCCTAGATGCATTAGTTTAGACTGGGCCGTCATAAAAGAAATTCATGCATTCTCGGATGCGTCTGGAATTGGTTACAGTGCTGTAGCGTATTTAAAGGTTCTATATTATGACGGCTCTATCAGAGTTATCTTGATGTGCGGTAAAACTAGAGTTGTTAGTATACCTCTCAAAACATTCTCTATCCCACGTTAGGAATTATGCGGTGATGTGCTGGCAGCAGAATTGGTGTAAAGTTTCATTAATGCTTTGAAGAAGCAGATCACGTTTGACGATACGATCGCTTGCAACACTCCCAGACACTGGTGTCAGACTAGACACCAAGTGGCTAACCGAGTATCTTTCATTCAAGATATCGTCGCTACTTCATCATGGTATTACGTTCCGTCAGCAGATAATTTGGTTGATAGTGCCTCACGCGGACTTTTGCCTTCACAATTGCTAAATCATAGCTTGTGGTGGAAGAGACCTCCATGGCTCTCTCATCTTCTAGACTCGGGGCCACAACTTCATTCTCTGCAAGTTTCTTTCCGCAAGAACGTAAAAATTGTACTGACAGTTACTAATGAATCCCATATAATAGTTGATCTAATAATTAATCTAAATAAATAAATTATCATTAAAAGTTTAACCGAAGTGGGGTGTGGGGCCCTCTTAAGAAATACTTTCCCAGGCCCTAAAATTAACCCAGCACGCGCCTGAACATGTAGGTAAATTGATTTTACGATATATTGGTTCATGGTTAATTTTATCCACTATGATTTTTAAAATATTCTTAGTGCTGTTTTCAAATACTTCTTTAAATTTAGAAAAATTTGTTGAATTAAAAGTGCTATTTGAAAAATATGAGACTTGCATAATAAAGACTGCCAACGCCAACTTTCTATTCTTTTAACCTGACAAAATTGGTATAAGGCTGAATAATTACTTTATGTGAGCCAAGTGCTTTAATACAAGTTTTGCAAATATTGTGGCTCCTTATATAACTTTTACTACATTACCAATACAATTGTAAAGAGAATTTTTTTTCTCAAAGATAATTCGTGTTTTGAGGCATTCCAATCAGGCGATAAAGGTAAAAATTCTTTAGTGTTCTTATATTTTTTGTTTTCATTTTCCTTAATGAAGTCTAGAAAACCAGGAAGGGTTTTCTTGTCAGTAATCTGATAATTTGTGTTGTTTGGTATTGTGAGGTACTGCGAAACAGTAATCATCTTTAAGTCCTGTTTAAATAGGATTGTAGTAGGAATTGGATTCCGAGCCCTTATCTGTGAAAATAAATTTTCTAAACAATCTTGCGTAAACCGAGAAGTAAACAGAAAAGTATATCTTTTATCATTCAAGAACACATTTTGTGGATTTATTATTGATGTTGTTGTTAATACTACTCCACTACTCCAGGTAATAGTACATTACATACCGAGGCCGAAAGTACTCCATTCCTGTCGAGAGAACAATATAGTTTACCGAGAGGCGATAGCCTCGAGGTGAACTAGTTCTCGAGACACAGGAATGGTACTTTTGCCGAGGTTTGTATACTATTTTATTCGCAATCGTTCTTTAAATACCGAATTATCTAAAATTCTTGACAGATGCAAAATGTCATCGGTTGGGATTGGCATAACGTATGTCGCCACTTAATCATCAAATTCGATCGCATAATATTTCGAGGATTTTATTGAATAGGAGTATTTATAAATTAATAATAATACCTGGGTACTCGTTCTTTAGCAGCCAAGGTCCGCAACATTACCAAACATGATTTATACAGCCATTTATACACCGCATTTGGCGATGTAATTTTCTGCGCGCCACCTAGTAGCTGAATTTAAAGACACGTAGAGGTGCGAAAATAGGTCGTTTCGGACCATGAGAATGTCAAAGTTACAAACAATGATGCATTTTCGGACTTCTAAATGGTCAGGAATGGACTCATTACCAATACGATTGCGAATAAACTTTTATTTGCATTTTTTTAACTTTCTACACAAACTCTTACTGGACCATTTAATTTTCTGCTATCTCATGATTTTAATTTTTAATTTTCTAGTACAAATTTTTAACCAATACATAATAAATCTCGCTATAAATGTTGATATCATGATAAAATGATTTTATATCACAATGTCTCAGTAAGCAGAGTACCGTTTTATTTACGTGATTTTTTAGACATGTTTGGTCGCTGATGACGAATGTCCAATTATAACTTTATAATGACGCCATACTAGTATGACGAATGTGAGTTATGACGTCTCAATGACGTCGACAAATTTTCTTAAAAAAATGTAGGTAAGACCCGTTTTACATATACGAGAATTGTGGAAATTTTAACCAAAATTTTACTGGAAATTTTTCACAAAACTCTTACAATAAATTTACAATTAATAGGTATATATTCATTGAATTTGAATAAATAAAATAAACCTATAATAAAATAAAAATATCTTGCACACTTAGCGCTACAATATTACTTGATATTTAGCTTTATTATTGTTGCAGGCTCAATCATTTTTATAAACAAAATAATCGCGAAAAATAACGCAACTAAGAAGGAGCCGAGTACTTGCGAAACGTTGGTTGATGTTGATTTCCTTTTAGCTGCATGATGTGTACATATTTCATTAAAAATATATATGTTTGTGGTGTTTTATTTCTTGCAGTTTTTGTGTCGTTGTTGGTAAAACAAATTAGGATAGTATTTCATACAATTCACCGAAAAGGACGGCGAAAGTATACAAGTAACGTACCGAAAACAACAAGCCGCCATATAAATATAATAATAGTGATTAAATTTATATTTCAGAATTTTAAATAATTTTTTTTTCAAATTATGGTGTTTTATTTGCAGAAGTAGAAATAAATAGGTCCCTAAGACATCAATAAAACTTCATTTAAACCATTATAATATGACGATGATATGTTTTCTTTACGTCATAATACAACGTCTTTTTTACATCGTAAAATGTCGACTTTGGGCTGTGACATTTACCCGTCGTATTATAACGTCACTTCAAAGGCGAAGATAACGTAATGACTGACCAATAATCGACGTTAAAATAATGTCAGTCTGCTTACTGGGGTAGTATAGGTAAATTGATTGTTCGATATACTGGTTCACAGTTAATTTCATCATTTATTATTTTTAAAAGATTGCTGTTTAAAATATACACTCCAAAGAAATTATCAGGTATAGTTTTATATATCACAAGAGAACGTTTTCTGTCTCTTAAAAATTGTTTATTTAATTTAACGATACATTTAGAAGAGAGATTTAACATTAGTCAGGGAAAATAGAAGTCTTGACTATCGCGCTTGAATTAGACGTTCTCCTATTTAGTATCTCAAGAGCTATTCAACGTCACAAGCAAACTGGATCATACGACAGACGATCAGAGCAAAAGTTCAGAAAAACTGCTCAATACTATTTTTTTTAATTGCAAGACGGGTTGTATTGTAATTATAATTGTGGCTGTAAAAAAGTTGGATTATCTTGCTCACCAGTATGTAGTAATTGGCAAGGCCACTCTTGCTCCGATGTTGAATTAAATGCAACAGATGATGATGCTCATGATATCAATTAAGAGGTATCTGATCCATCTTTTTAGAGCAAATCAATAGAAATCTAGCAACAAGAGGAAAAAGAAGAAGAGGAGATAGAAAAAAGCGAAAGAAAACATATGACTGTTGAAGAAGATCTTGAAGATTAATAAGCAAAACACAATTTTTAAAAAATTAATAAAAGGTGCTGTGGAAAAGAGTGCATATTATGCAGAATACACACGCTTATCCCACATTAAATGATCATTATAAGACCGTACTGCTTTGCGACTACTTCTCAGCCAGCACACTGAGGTTATAATGACGTTATTTTTAACTCAATATTGGTCGACGACGTCATATGACTAATAAATGATGTCCATAAGACGTCATATAATGGGACGTACGTAGACGTCTTCAAAACGACGTCTTTTGGACGTACAATATAATACGTACAAGTTTCATAAAAATATTTTATTTTAACAGGGGCCAAGAAATATTGGTCATATTAAATGGTCACAATATAGATGTTTTGACTGTAGTAACTAATAAATGTTATTTCCAATATTCAACTATTTATTTATAATTCCTGTCTTAGTCCTGGTATAGGACGTTTTAATGACGTCTTATAGTGACGTCTTTGGGCTGTGACATAATGATGTCAGTTTTACGACAATTTGATGTCGTTACTGCCGAAAAACGGCGACATTATGACGTCAGCGTGCTGGCTGGGTTCTACTAACGTCCATATACGAAACATTAGAAAGAAATAGACTGACTTAATAGAAAATGTTTATTAGAAAAAAAAACTAAATGAATTGAATAGTTAAAGAGTTATAGAATGGAGGAAACACGTTAAACTGAACAAATTTGTAATATTTGTGTAAATAAATGGCATTAAAAGCAAAACTAGGTTACTATATGTATTAAAGCATTTAATTTCTAGACTAACTACATTTAATTGAACCGCATCAAGTACTTCTCGCTAATCTATAAACATATAGTAACGTCGCTCATTTCTCGTAATAAAATAGTTGGGCAACTAATTTATGTTTTTCGTATGTATTTGTCGTATGTAGCCGCTTGCGGGCTTGTGTAGTTGCGTCCTATGCTTTTAAAAACGATTTTTTGATCTTTGACCTTGAATTAGCATATTATATACGCTATTTTTTGCATCTATCACAAAAATTCAAAATTTTGAAAAAATTTTCCGAAAATTTCGTTACATGTCATTCTGACAATTAAACTCTGCAAACACCAAAATCACATGATTTCAGGATAATAAATCCTAACATGTACCGCGATTACTTTTTTTTGTTGTTTACTTGTTGCTGTTGTCATGGAAACACTTTACTCCCTCAGGGAGTAAAAGTGCTACTTTACTCCCTCATTTGGGGACTAAAGTAGAGCATTATATATAGGACGTGCAAAAAAAATTTTTAGCCGAAGTAGAATCGATGGGGACTTTTGGCATTTCATTTATAATGGTGTATTTAAGGTCAGTACCATTTTTCAGCTTTATGTGAGTTTTTTCCGAAATTTGTACTTTTTTTTTGTTAGTTTTGACTGGCCTACTATTTCTAACAACCAGGTAACAGTGTTGTAATGTATCTAGATACAAGTAGCTAGATACAGTATCTAGATACTTTTATGGTACCTAGATACATATCTAGATACTTTTAAAATTTTGTAACTGTATTTGGATCTAGGTACATTTTCTGTAGTATCTATGTATCTGTATTGTGCAAATACTATTTTCATAATTTTAAATACAAATGTGTGGAATCTTAAGTTTGAAATAATTTAATAATAATAATAATAACAGCTAATACCCATTACCTAGCAAACCAGACCCCAGAAGCTATGAAGCTTGTGCGGGAGGGAAGGGCGATTATTACTATTATCCAGCCTCAACGTGCGGCTGCAGGACTTGACAGATGGTATAAGCACAAATCCCACATTTGTGTTACAGCTAAGGGAAACTGCAGAAAACCTGAACCAAATCTGCCGGTACCGGCAGTGGAACCCGGACCGCCTGGGTGACAGACGTGCACGCAGGTCCCTACCACTACCAAGGCTTTAAACCAACAACATAATAAAACAATTTTTTATTATGTAATTTCTTTAAAATCTACTAGATGATAGTCATCTCGTTAAACAATTAGAGTCACTACATCTAATCAGCCATGCCAAGTTGACGTATCATTGTACCGCAAGCGACACTATATGACAAAGGAAGTGTGATATCTAATAATTCCTAAATTAAAATCGCATCTTGCGTATTTGGCATATTACAATTTGGGGTTGTCACAATGAAAACTATGTAGAAAGGTCTTTTAAACTAAACGTGGATATACTTAAATTCAATGGGGATAATAATAATTAACCATTTCAGGCATTTCTCACCCCAAAATGGCGTCGTTTGTGGTACTCTGATCAGCCAGCATGTCCTGGCTGCCTATATGTAGTGACTCTATAAACAATCGATATTATTACAGAATGATGATATTACCGATTGTGAAATGTGAGAATGACGCATTCTTCCAATGCGTTGCCAACTATGTTACAGAGTTGTCACAATGAAAACTATATAGAAAAGTCTTTTAAACTAAACGTGGATATACTTAAATTCAATGGGGATAATAATAATTAACCATTTCGGGCTTTTCTCGCCCCAGAATGGCGTCGTTTGTAGTACTCTCAGCCAGCATGTCCTGGCTTACTAGATGTAGTGACTCTATAAACAATGGATATTATTACAGAATGATGATATTACCGATTGTGAAGTGTGAGGAAGACGCATTCTTCCAATGCGTTGCCAACTCTGTACCATAATTTACAGCTTGTACCAACTTGGTATGTTGGTAGTTAGTTGGTGGTAGGATGGTAGATAAAAATTCTTTATTACATGTTGTGATTATTTATTATTTACGTAACCATTCTGGAATGTATATTTTACTGGACTTGGGGTAGATAATTATCACGACAAGCCATAAGTGAGTGCTTTAAGTATGCGAGTACAGTAAAGGCACTATACGGGATTGTTACACACTCCAATTTTGTTTTCTGTCAACAGTCAATTTGAGAACTTTCAAAGTTCTAAAGAACTATCCTAATAAAGTGCTTTTAAAAATATGTTAAAGAGTAAGTACACTCGAGGAAAAAAACGCACCACTTGAAAATGCACCAAAAATGCCAAAATTTCAAACCGTCATAACTCGGTGGATTTTGGACGAAAATGGATGAACCATTGAGTGCAAAAAAGTTTAAAGTGTCTAGTTTAAGAGCGTGTTAGCGAATGTTACGTTTAAGCTTTTCCGCTCTCCACCATCCCCCAAAGAATAAAAAATGTTTTTGATTCAAAAAATGTCAAACTTTAACAGCTTGTACGGCGTAACAAAAAATCATGGGCCTAATCGACCGCCAGGGCAATAAAGTTCAGCCCTTTTTCTGTAAAGTTCTCAAGACTTCGAGACTACGATGACTTGGCGCGAAGTTATGAATTTTTGAAATTTATCCTGCATTTTGTCGGGAGTCTTTCGTCATAACTCGGTGGATTTTGGACGAAAATGGATGAACCATTGAGTGAAAAAAGTTTAAAGTGTCTAGTTTAAGAGCGTCTTAGCGAATGTTACGTTTAAGCTTATCCCACATTAAATGATCATTATAAGACCGTACTGCTTTGCGACTACTTCTCAGCCAGCACACTGAGGTTATAATGACGTTATTTTTAACTCAATATTGGTCGACGACGTCATATGACTAATAAATGATGTCCATAAGACGTCATATAATGGGACGTACGTAGACGTCTTCAAAACGACGTCTTTTGGACGTACAATATAATACGTACAAGTTTCATAAAAATATTTTATTTTAACAGGGGCCAAGAAATATTGGTCATATTAAATGGTCACAATATAGATGTTTTGACTGTAGTAACTAATAAATGTTATTTCCAATATTCAACTATTTATTTATAATTCCTGTCTTAGTCCTGGTATAGGACGTTTTAATGACGTCTTATAGTGACGTCTTTGGGCTGTGACATAATGATGTCAGTTTTACGACAATTTGATGTCGTTACTGCCGAAAAACGGCGACATTATGACGTCAGCGTGCTGGCTGGGTTCTACTAACGTCCATATACGAAACATTAGAAAGAAATAGACTGACTTAATAGAAAATGTTTATTAGAAAAAAAAACTAAATGAATTGAATAGTTAAAGAGTTATAGAATGGAGGAAACACGTTAAACTGAACAAATTTGTAATATTTGTGTAAATAAATGGCATTAAAAGCAAAACTAGGTTACTATATGTATTAAAGCATTTAATTTCTAGACTAACTACATTTAATTGAACCGCATCAAGTACTTCTCGCTAATCTATAAACATATAGTAACGTCGCTCATTTCTCGTAATAAAATAGTTGGGCAACTAATTTATGTTTTTCGTATGTATTTGTCGTATGTAGCCGCTTGCGGGCTTGTGTAGTTGCGTCCTATGCTTTTAAAAACGATTTTTTGATCTTTGACCTTGAATTAGCATATTATATACGCTATTTTTTGCATCTATCACAAAAATTCAAAATTTTGAAAAAATTTTCCGAAAATTTCGTTACATGTCATTCTGACAATTAAACTCTGCAAACACCAAAATCACATGATTTCAGGATAATAAATCCTAACATGTACCGCGATTACTTTTTTTTGTTGTTTACTTGTTGCTGTTGTCATGGAAACACTTTACTCCCTCAGGGAGTAAAAGTGCTACTTTACTCCCTCATTTGGGGACTAAAGTAGAGCATTATATATAGGACGTGCAAAAAAAATTTTTAGCCGAAGTAGAATCGATGGGGACTTTTGGCATTTCATTTATAATGGTGTATTTAAGGTCAGTACCATTTTTCAGCTTTATGTGAGTTTTTTCCGAAATTTGTACTTTTTTTTTGTTAGTTTTGACTGGCCTACTATTTCTAACAACCAGGTAACAGTGTTGTAATGTATCTAGATACAAGTAGCTAGATACAGTATCTAGATACTTTTATGGTACCTAGATACATATCTAGATACTTTTAAAATTTTGTAACTGTATTTGGATCTAGGTACATTTTCTGTAGTATCTATGTATCTGTATTGTGCAAATACTATTTTCATAATTTTAAATACAAATGTGTGGAATCTTAAGTTTGAAATAATTTAATAATAATAATAATAACAGCTAATACCCATTACCTAGCAAACCAGACCCCAGAAGCTATGAAGCTTGTGCGGGAGGGAAGGGCGATTATTACTATTATCCAGCCTCAACGTGCGGCTGCAGGACTTGACAGATGGTATAAGCACAAATCCCACATTTGTGTTACAGCTAAGGGAAACTGCAGAAAACCTGAACCAAATCTGCCGGTACCGGCAGTGGAACCCGGACCGCCTGGGTGACAGACGTGCACGCAGGTCCCTACCACTACCAAGGCTTTAAACCAACAACATAATAAAACAATTTTTTATTATGTAATTTCTTTAAAATCTACTAGATGATAGTCATCTCGTTAAACAATTAGAGTCACTACATCTAATCAGCCATGCCAAGTTGACGTATCATTGTACCGCAAGCGACACTATATGACAAAGGAAGTGTGATATCTAATAATTCCTAAATTAAAATCGCATCTTGCGTATTTGGCATATTACAATTTGGGGTTGTCACAATGAAAACTATGTAGAAAGGTCTTTTAAACTAAACGTGGATATACTTAAATTCAATGGGGATAATAATAATTAACCATTTCAGGCATTTCTCACCCCAAAATGGCGTCGTTTGTGGTACTCTGATCAGCCAGCATGTCCTGGCTGCCTATATGTAGTGACTCTATAAACAATCGATATTATTACAGAATGATGATATTACCGATTGTGAAATGTGAGAATGACGCATTCTTCCAATGCGTTGCCAACTATGTTACAGAGTTGTCACAATGAAAACTATATAGAAAAGTCTTTTAAACTAAACGTGGATATACTTAAATTCAATGGGGATAATAATAATTAACCATTTCGGGCTTTTCTCGCCCCAGAATGGCGTCGTTTGTAGTACTCTCAGCCAGCATGTCCTGGCTTACTAGATGTAGTGACTCTATAAACAATGGATATTATTACAGAATGATGATATTACCGATTGTGAAGTGTGAGGAAGACGCATTCTTCCAATGCGTTGCCAACTCTGTACCATAATTTACAGCTTGTACCAACTTGGTATGTTGGTAGTTAGTTGGTGGTAGGATGGTAGATAAAAATTCTTTATTACATGTTGTGATTATTTATTATTTACGTAACCATTCTGGAATGTATATTTTACTGGACTTGGGGTAGATAATTATCACGACAAGCCATAAGTGAGTGCTTTAAGTATGCGAGTACAGTAAAGGCACTATACGGGATTGTTACACACTCCAATTTTGTTTTCTGTCAACAGTCAATTTGAGAACTTTCAAAGTTCTAAAGAACTATCCTAATAAAGTGCTTTTAAAAATATGTTAAAGAGTAAGTACACTCGAGGAAAAAAACGCACCACTTGAAAATGCACCAAAAATGCCAAAATTTCAAACCGTCATAACTCGGTGGATTTTGGACGAAAATGGATGAACCATTGAGTGCAAAAAAGTTTAAAGTGTCTAGTTTAAGAGCGTGTTAGCGAATGTTACGTTTAAGCTTTTCCGCTCTCCACCATCCCCCAAAGAATAAAAAATGTTTTTGATTCAAAAAATGTCAAACTTTAACAGCTTGTACGGCGTAACAAAAAATCATGGGCCTAATCGACCGCCAGGGCAATAAAGTTCAGCCCTTTTTCTGTAAAGTTCTCAAGACTTCGAGACTACGATGACTTGGCGCGAAGTTATGAATTTTTGAAATTTATCCTGCATTTTGTCGGGAGTCTTTCGTCATAACTCGGTGGATTTTGGACGAAAATGGATGAACCATTGAGTGAAAAAAGTTTAAAGTGTCTAGTTTAAGAGCGTCTTAGCGAATGTTACGTTTAAGCTTTTCCGCTCTCCACCATCCCCCAAAGAATAAAAAATGTTTTTGATTCAAAAAATGTCAAACTTTAACAGCTTGTACGGCGTAACAAAAAATCATGGGCCTAATCGACCGCCAGGGCAATAAAGTTCAGCCCTTTTTCTGTAAAGTTCTCAAGACTTCGAGACTACGATGACTTGGCGCGAAGTTATGAATTTTTGAAATTTATCCTGCATTTTGTCGGGAGTCTTTCGTCATAACTCGGTGGATTTTGGACGAAAATGGATGAACCATTGAGTGAAAAAAGTTTAAAGTGTCTAGTTTAAGAGCGTCTTAGCGAATGTTACGTTTAAGCTTTTCCGCTCTCCACCATCCCCCAAAGAATAAAAAATGTTTTTGATTCAAAAAATGTCAAACTTTAACAGCTTGTACGGCGTAACAAAAAATCATGGGCCTAATCGACCGCCAGGGCAATAAAGTTCAGCCCTTTTTCTGTAAAGTTCTCAAGACTTCGAGACTACGATGACTTGGAGCGAAGTTATGCATTTTTGAAATTTATCCTGCATTTTGTCGGGAGTCTTTCGTCTTCTGCCAACAACATTATTACCGGTTGAGTTTGAACATTTTTCCCCAAATTCAAAAATTTTGAAAAATGTTTTTAATTAATAAAAACATTTTTTATTAACTTTAATTTGTTTAACGTGTAACCGCCGACATCAGCGTTACCCGATGTGCCCCATGAGGAGGTTGTCGGTCGGATTTTACACATCATGTGTGTGTGTCGCATGCTAACTCCTACCTCCAAAAGAGCAACAATTCGTGCACGTTGAATGCCCGTTAATTGTGGTATTGTAACGCTTCGAATAACTTTCTGATACTGATTAATTTCAACGTTAGTAAAATAAAAATTAAAACATAAATTTAGGCACTTGCACATCGGGTAACGTTGTCGGCGGTTACAAGTTAAAAAAATGAACGTTAATAAAAAAATGTTTTTATTAATTAAACATTTTACAAAATTTTTGAATTTGGAAAAGAAAAGATTCAAACTCAACCGATAATAATGTCGCTGGCAGAAGAGGAAAAATACCCGACAAAATGCAGGGTAAATTCCAAAAATTCATAACTTTGCGCCAAAAAATCGTAGGCACTCGAAGTTTTGAAAAATTGACAGAAAAAGGACTGAACTTTATTGTCTTGGCCGTCGATAGGGTCCACGATTTTTTTGGCACACCGTACAAGCTGTTAAAGTTTGACATTCTTTTTAATCAAAAACATTTTTTTTCTGCGGGCGGTCGCGGGGGGCGGAAAGGCCTTTACATAACATTCGCTCGCACGCCCTTAAACTAGACACTTTAAAATTTTTAGTACTCAAAGTTTCATCCCTTTTCGTCCAAAACCCGCCGAGTTATGACGGTTTGAAATTTTGGTATTTTTGGTGCGTTTTCAAGTGGTGCGTTTTTTCCTCGAGTGTATAATCTATTCGGTTACATGAAGGGCAAATGAAGGGTAACTAAAAGCAACCAGATTTAGCGACTTTTGTGATGTAATAGTACAAGGAACTTGGAAAATTGTTGTAGTGTGAATCGTACCAACACCTACTTTGAAATTAGGTTATCAGAAATAATATCTAGGCTATGATGGTTTCTGTTAAAGGGATGAAACATTTTCTAGGTTTATAAACACTTAGAACTATTAGAGTTTATTCAAGTTATTAATATTTTGCACTACACCAAGACTGAAGATAAAAGATCTACACAAATATCATTTATTTATTTTATATTTTTATTAAAATATTAATGCAAATTATATGTGAAAAGAACACCTAATATGTTAATTCTAAAAAGTGGAAAGGTTTGAATGCACACTGTACTTATTTATACTGGTTTCTGCTTAATAATCATTTATTTTTAATATGTATAAAGTTTAATAAATATCGCTGTCCTAGACTAGTCTTGGAATTGATGCTTAGTTAAATGACTATTTTCGGTACGAAAAATTGACTAAGAAGTTATTATTTTCGGGGTGATTACAGTAAAACATGTATCTACAAATGTATCTAGATACATTATGTTAGGATTTGTATTTGGATCTAGATACTTCACAGCAAAAGCATCTGTATCTGTATCTAGGTACATTTTTCTTATAGTAACTGTATCTAGATACACAAAATAATGTATCTGTTACAACACTGCCAGGTTTGTTTGTTTGTTTGTGTTTGGGCGAGGAATCAGGATGGCGGAGCATCCGTCGTACCTCATGGCACCGATTGCTATGATCATTTGGCCGACCCTATTAGAATTTAGCCGAATCTGGGGGAATTCCACCCCCAGTAGGGATCTTTATCGTGCCAAACATCGCATTGACACGGGACCTACAGTTTTACTTCCTATCCGAAAAGAAGGCATGTTTTAAATTTTTCTCCGCTATGAAAAATTACCAGTCCGGCCGGGGATCGAACCTGCGATCTTTGGATTATGAAGCAAACATGCAAACCACTAAAACCACCGAGACTGGCAACACTGCCAGGTAATGAGCTAACTAATAACTTTAAAAACGAGTTTTATTTGACAACAAATTGAAATATACATAACTAAAATTTGAGCTGATCCGAATAAACCCATAGCAGATTCATGATTTGCATCTTAAAAACCTCTAGAAAAAGTTTATTAGAACTTGCAAATTTTTTTAAAGCACTATTTTGTCGTACAGTGTAATAAAAGAAGAAAATGCGTAGTAACGTTCTGAAATGCGTTAAACGAACGCAAACGCAGGGTTCGGAATCCTATAAACGAACGCAGCTCTAATTTCAATCTATCAAACATAACCTTTACATCACTCAATAGTAATAAAAACGCCCCAAAACGTCAAAAGTTAATTTTAACCATATGTGCCTCTGAATTAGATAATTCAACAAAAATGTCGAAGATATTTACACCAACAAATCAAATACGTCTGACAAATGTTGCTGTAGTACGAATAAAAAAGGCAGGCAAAAGATTTGAAATAGCATGTTATCGAAACAAGGTTGTGTCATGGAGAAATGGAGCGTAAGTAATTTATTCAAATGAAAGATCTTTGAATATAATAACTTACATTTTATAACTTCTTTATAGAGAAAAGGATATTGATGAAGTTCTTCAAACGCATTCGGTATTTACAAATGTCTCCAAAGGTCAAGTTGCAAAAAAAGAAGATTTATTGAAAGCCTTTGGAAAAGATGATCATGCAGAAATCTGCAAAGAAATCTTATCAAAGGGAGAGTTGCAAGTATCTGACAAAGAAAGGCAAAACCAGTTAGATTCACAGTTGAAGGAAATTGCAACTGCCGTTGCTGATAAGTGTATAAATCCTGAAATAAATCGCCCTTATCCAGTAGCTATGATAGAAAAAGCAATGAAAGAAGTTCATTATTCAGTAAAACCTAATCAAGGTGTTAAACAACAAGCTATGCAAGTTATAAAACTTTTAAAAGAAAAATTCCCAATCGAGAGAGCTCAAATGAGACTTCGAACTTCGTTTAGAGGCAAAGAAAGTAAAAAGCTACGTGAGAAATTGGTTCATGCGCGAACTGTACGTTTCGAAGAGGAAAATAGAGAGGGTGATTTGCTAACAATAACGTTTCTTATTGATCCCGGGCATTATAAAGAAGTTGATCAAATGCTTCAGGCAGAAACAAAGGGAGGGTCAATACTAGAGATTTTATCATTTAAAGAAGTACCAGTTAGCGATGAAAACTTTTAGGATAATATAATTTCAAACATATATATACATTTAATAAACTAACATTGCAACTAATGTAGATCTGTAAATGTTTAATTTCTATTGAAAACAAGTTCAGTCGTTTATGTACCATAAAAATACTATGTAATAAAAATGTTTCAAATTAAAATGTTTTATGAATTATAAATGTCCATTATACAGTATACATAATATACAAAGCTGTTATTCTACATTGCAACAAACGAAGATATTCCTCGAAATCTTCGACAATTTCAGATTCTTCTAGCATACAAGACCCTAAAAATTACATGATATTTAATATATTATGACCAGGACCACAATGGGACTTAAGATAATAATGAGAAAATTACTGGGCTTGTATTTTCTCATCCGGCTTGGGAATATAAATGCTCTCCGTTCTTTGGTCTAACTTTGCAGCTATGCGAGAAACGGTGAAGAGGAAGTCTGACAATCGGTTTAGATAGACCTGTGCTTCTTTATCTATGCCGCCTTCTCGTACTAAAGGAACAACAACACGCTCAGTTCTACGACAAATAGCTCTTGCTACATGTAATGATGCAGCTGCAACACCTCCACCCTGAAATAAAATGAACGAAATTAACAATTTGTTACAGATAATAAAATAAATCTTAATATGAAATGACTTTATTACAAACAAGTTGGAATCAGCTTTTAACTTTTTACATAAATACAGTAGAACTCTTTAATCCGAACCTATAAATGCAAGGCTAATTAGTAGTGATGGGAACTTGGGTGTCGAGTGTCATGATACTATTCGTGGTCGTGACACTTGAAGTGTCACGACTCTTAGTGTCGAACAGTATCGCTCTTATTAGAGTGTAATTCGAAGTTGCTTGATCATTCTTACAAAGAAATTAAAGGCAGATTTGTTAAACTGGCCAACAATCATTGAATGAGACGTACCATATAAAAATATTTTGTTGTGGATTTTTTTCTTTTGTATTAGTATAATATTGACGGTGATAATTTTATCTTGGGTTTTCAGCGAAATAAATTAAAATCAATAATTGAAGTTGAATAAGTTCCTCATGTACCTAATTATTATTTCAGCTTCTTATATTTATACCTTATAATGTATTTTGAAGAAAGACTACTGTCGAAACACGTGTAAATAAATACAATGATAATTAATTTTAATTAATTCAATTTATTTTGCTGAAAACCCAAAATAAAAGTATCATCTTAAATCTTAACAAAAACACTTTCTCAACTAAAGACCAACGTCGTCAGCGAAATTACATTTTTAAATAGTTTTTATAATAAATCCAATGAATAGACTTGAATTACAAGTTATTTATAGAATTTGTTTCTTTTCTTTTAAATTTCTGTTTCATAATATGTATTTGCTTTTATAAATAATTTAATGTCTTTTAATGTACTTAATGCATACATATATAACCATAACAGAATTTACTCATATAATTGTTTTTTAATCCATAGTTTGCTTATGATTTATGTAGCTATGAATCTTGACTGCTTCTCGTTTCAATTGGATTACATTTACACTAGCGCATGCATGATTTAAAGGCGAAGTGTCGTTAAAGTATCATGAAGAGTCGACACTTCTCACGCCATATTATTGCGACTCTCAAGTGTCACGACACTAGGGTAGTATCGAGACCCCATCACTACTAATTAGTATTAAAAAGAAATTCGGATTACTGAATGTACGAATATAAACATTGCTGTATGACATGGTACTATAGCGATTTAACACTGTGGTTGGTGTGTTAGGGCTATATTTATTAATTCTTGTAGAAGAAAATAAAACGCAGATTTACTTCTATGAATTATTTATTTGACTCTCTAAGTTTTTTGATACGCGTTGCCTAGTACCATTTCGTATCTATGCAAAAATATATGAGTTGTGAGTACCACATCACGTCGGGGTCACCATATATAGCGATTTAACACTGTGGTTGGTGTGTTAGGGCTATATTTATTAATTCTTGTAGAAGAAAATAAAACGCAGATTTACTTCTATGAATTATTTATTTGACTCTCTAAGTTTTTTGATACGCGTTGCCTAGTACCATTTCGTATTTATGCAAAAATATATGAGTTGTGAGTCGTTCACAACAGTACTTTATTATAAAGAATTTACTAATTTTATTACAAAACTTTTATTTCTAATTAAGAAAATCAGGAAATTTCTTGCTTTAAGTTTTCTCTCCTATAGCGATGTGCTCTCATTTCATGGTCTTAATTTCAGTGTTTTTCTATTTCCTGTGCCTTTGTCAGCAGACGAGACATATTCTAGAATTTTAGTTTTGTTTTTCTTTATATCGCTGACTGCAGATTTACCAACACCATATTTTAAAGCAATCGTTAAATACTAACCCAACATTTAATTGTTAAATAATTCCTCTGATAATTTTAATAATGTGTGTTTACGTTTTGACATTTTATAATTGAATTTTGAACATCAGAAATAGCAAGTGTGTATTAACAAAATTAAAAGAAAAAGGTTTTAAGGTAGGTGATGTCATTACATAAACAATTGTGGTAAAACTGCAATGTCAACATTTAGGGGGCCTTTGTGATCGTATCATTACTGCATTTATAGTTTATTTTTTACATCGGTAGCCTTCAGAGCACTAAGAACAAACTTTAAGGCCTTATTAAACATGCAATTTAGAGTAAAAAATGTTTACAAAACGTGTCTGAATTTCAAGAATTAAAGATTTACATAAAATGTTTATTCTTCGGATGCTACGGTCTTCACTGTCTTAAGCCGTGTTGACATGGGTCGTGAATCACGAACGTGAGCCACACTTTCGTAAACCACGCACCGTGTAAACTACTAGATTTGTGAAATACAAATCGTAAGTTCTTTTCACGAGCCAAAATAATTCCGTTCGTGATAAGATCAAACATGTTTGATTTTTCTTTCGTTTAGTCATTCGTGAGCAGAGCAAGAAGACAGTTGTGTTCATCATGGTTGCCCATATTTTAAAAGTGAATGATGCAGACACCAGTAAATTTCTAGAGTTATATCGGAATGAGCCGATTTTGTGGGATCCAACCCGAGAGGACTATAAAAACGAGAGACCCGTGCAGCTGCAGCAAAAAGAATTGCTGCTGCAATGGAAGTTGAAGGCTTTACAGATATCCATGTAATAATGAAATTCAAAAATTTTTGAAATCTTCAGGATACTCGGAAAATTCTTTAATTAAATTAGTATATGGCTTCTTTGTAGAATCCACTTCCTTGTCCACCATCGCCTGTTGTTTTTTCTTCTTGCCAACATTTGGAAATACTGCCTGCTATCAATCCACACATAACTTGACATGATTCTACCACCAAGTACTGCATTTTCGCGACTGAAACAAATACTGAATTTCTGTCGTGTAAACCTTTTTCACGAAAGATGAATGACTCAAGTTGTGAAATTACTAGATTTGTGGTTCCACGAGCGTGGATCACGTTCGTGATTCACGACCCATGTCAATGCGGCTTTAGGTTTGCAATTAGAAAAAAAAAAGCTAAACCAAAATCTACAGACTGACTACTTTCTAATACAGAAATCTATTTTCCGAGTGACATATGACATATTTTCTAATAATGAACATTTATGTTTAAATAAAATACTAATCATTACAAAGGGGTCTACTGTCGCGGTACGTTAATTGTTCAGTTAATACTACCCAAAATATTCAACAGCGTTAAGTTTGTATTTATTGCAATATTTAAACTATTTACAAAAATTTAAAACATGATTAAGTGATATCCTTTTTAGAAATCAAATTTCTAAAACCATGCAAGAAATGTAAACACAGCCATTATTATTGAGGACTCAAACCCGATTCTGTTATTTTCCTCGCTACAAAACTTAAAACTAGTCCAGCTATAGTTGTAAAGATATCGCTGCGATCATTACAGATTAGTGCAGATAAAAGTATTTAAATTTATTATGTTTAAAGTAGCATTGAGTGTTAACACTCTTTAGATACCTCTAAGTTACTTGCAGAAGTGAATTTTCTATTGCCTATTTTTTCTTAAATTTCGGTGCCGATCTCTGCAATTACAAATCTAAAATTGCAAATCTCTAATTAATTAGGTCATTTTTTTAACCATGTCGCTTTGTGTGTATAGGTTCACATCGCGTCATGGGTAATAAATTTGGTCATTAATCGAAATCATGTAACGTATACAGAGTGTTTTTTATATAAAGGGTTTTGGCTTAGTGGGTAACATATCTATAAAGGAAGAAGGCAAAAATGCATAAAATTCCGCACTATCTCAAAAATAAATTTTCACTAAAAATTGTTGGACACCCGGAAAATTAAGCAAACTGAAGACGGCCCTGGTGTCTTGAGGAGCTATTATTTCTATGCTGATCATTCATTTAATTTATGTCAAACAAAAAGATGTTTACTATTTAAACTGTTTATAGTAGGTAGTAATAAATACATAAATTTGTCAAGTAGACTAAACAATGACAGCACCTAAATAAATAGGGGTTTTTTGTTATTATTACAACTACTGCATTTCCGTATTAAATTGCAAATCGTTATTCTTATTAATGATAATAAATTTAAATTGTATTTAATCTTGGACATCGTTAGAAATAATAATTAAATCGGTAGCTTAATAAAATCAATTAACAGTTAAAATTGCTGTAAAACGAAATATTAAAAACATGACATGTCCTTATCCCGAAATTATTCATTTGCATAGCTGCAATTAAACTACTAAAAACGTACAAGATCGTTCATTTTAAAAATAACAATGATATGGTAATGGTATAATACGATCATTTCTATCGATTAAAACAGTGTAATAATTAATGACGTAATAATTAATTCATTCAGAATAAACTATTAACAATAAATACTAAGTGACAAACCCAAATTGTTTGCAATACAGAGGGTTAATTGGCAATACTTACCATATTTTGTATGCTGTTAAACCAGAAATTACAAACAGTTTTATACTATGATTTTTCTGAAAGTTTATCTCATTGAAAAGAACTTTAGTTATATTTTAAATATTAAACAAAGTACATATAAGAATTCACAGAAGGGAAAGTACCGCATCATCCCTTTCAAATGTGCTGCGATCTGTTTATCAAATTACCAGTTTTCAGAAATTATTGTCATCTGGATTTGTATAAAAGTTCCTTAAATGTGTTCTTACATTTCTAATCTACCTTCAAATCGTTGGAAATATGACACCACTCGTGTAAAAATTAATTACACCCAATTGCGGTAAAAGACGAATTGGAAAACCTACATAACAATATGTAATTACTAATTACTGTTAGGTGTAAAAAATAAATGCCATATTTCTTTGCAACATCTGTTTTAATATAAACACAATGCATAGTTAAGGTTTTTAGATCGGGTCATATTTCTAAAAAGTATTTATTTACTCAGTAATAACTTCTGACCACATTATTTACGTTAAAGCATGCAGACAGCCATAAATTAGCTTTTTTATGTGACATACAACAATTTTTAAGACAGGTACATCTACAAGGGTATCACATTTTTAAATTAAATTTGTACAAATTAAGGTAGGTTAGTGTTACAGGGTCGGACTCGAAATTTAATAAAACTTTAAAATTCATTTTCTCAAAAACTATTCGGTTGAAGAACAAATTTTATAAGGAAAATTTGCTCTACTATATTCCAACTATCTACCAGTCAACCAAAACCCTTGAATTAAAATACACCCTGTATACCAATTATTGTATTAATATATATAATATATATAAAAGGCTATACATTCCTGATAGGAATTGAAGCCGCCCTTTAGGGCTCTTTTGACTACATTAAGTGTTAATGGTGCGTCACTCCATTACACTATATTATTTTTTTTACAAGTTTATAAATAATATACTAATATAATAATAATATATACAATAATTTAAATGAGTCTTTATAAGTTTCTGTGTCTTGTTGCTTCCTTCACAATTCCCCTCCATACCTTTCTATTTCTCATTTTCTTCCTCCATTCTGTGATTACCATTCTCTTTATATCTTCTGTTACTTGCTCTTCCCAGCGTATCTTAGGTCTTCCTCTTGCTCGCATCTGTGGTTTCCATTTCGTCATTTTCTTCACTATTGAATCTTCGCTCATTCGATCAATGTGTCCGTACCATCTAATTCTTTTGGCTTTTATTACTCTAACTATATTTTCGTTCTCTATTAATTCTTCAATTTCATTGTTCATTAATCTTCTATATTGCTCCTGACTTATCTTCTTCCCTCCGAATATCTTTCTTATTATTTTTCTCTCAAATATTTTTAGCTTCTCTTCATCTCTTTGTGTGAGGCATATATTTTCTGCTGCATACGTTGCTATAGGTCTTATCACTGTCTTATACAATCTTAATTTTGTTCTCTTGGTTATTTTCTTGTTATTCATTATCATTTTGTGCTTATAGTACGCTTTATACCCAGACTGTATCTTCTGGTCTACCTCCTCACTCCTATTATTTTTCTTATTTATTATTGTCCCTAGGTACTTGAAACTTTCCACTTCTTCTATATTAATTTCTCCTATTCTTCTTACTCTTCCGTTGTTTCTGTCATCTTTTCTTGTAATCTTCATATATTTTGTTTTGATTTATTTCTAACCCTCTTTCTTTTGCTTTTTTGCTGATCATTTCTACCGTCTCTTCTAAGCTCTTTCTATCCCTTGCTATCACTGTGATATCATCTGCATAAGCAACGACCTGGATAGATTTCTCTATTATTGTTCCCGTTATGTTGCATTCCCTTATTATTCCCTCCATTACTTATTTTATTATTATTTTATTAATATTTTACAATATTAAACAATGTCGCTGATAATCCATCCCCTTGTCATACCCCTTTGTATATATATATTTCTTCTGTTAGTCCTTCACTTGATAGTACTGCTGCTTTCGATCCTTCCATAGACATTCTTATCATTTTTAACAATTTCTTTGGTATACCCATCTCCTTTGCATCCCCTAATATCGAACTTCTTTTTATCGTGTCAAATGCTTGTTTAAAGTCTATGAACACCATCTCCACTTCAATATCTTGCTCATAGCATTTCTCTACTACTTGTTTTACTATATGGATTGCGTCCATTGTCGATCTCCCTTGCCTGAATCCATTCTGATAATCTCCTAATGTTTTTTCAGTGAACTTTTTTAATCTTTTTAATATCAGCGAAGTTAGTATCTTATATGTTATATTTAGCAGTGTTATCTTTCTATAATTCTCACATAACATTAGGTCTCCCTTCTTTAGTATTGGTACTATAATTCCAGATCTCCACTCATCAGGCATTGTTTTGTTATTCCATATCTGTTTCATCAACTTATATATTCTTTGCTTTATTTCAACTCCTCCGTCTTTGATCATCTCATTACATATAGTAACTGGTCCTGTGGCTTTCCTTTTTTTTAAACTTTTGATTATTTCGTAGACCTCCTCTTCTGTTGGCTCCTCGACTTCTTCTTCCTCATCATTTTCCCTTATCTCCTCATTACCTTCTATCTCTTCATCTTTTTCTGTAATTTCCTGTATATGTTTTTCCCACTCTCCTTTTTCTATGTTTGCGGCTATAATCCTTTTCCTCTTTTGTTTCCTAATCTCTTGATACAACTTTGTTTTATTTTTACCGTCTTTCTCTATTTCGTCCATCATTTCATCAATCCACTTCCGTTTTTTGACTTTAATTATTCTTGCTACTTCCTTCCTTATTTCTTTGTATTCTTCGTAGTCACCTTCTCTACTAGTTTGTATCCATTTTAACCTTGCCTCCCGTTTTCTCTTTATTAGTATTTCGCATTGGCCATCGAACCAATCCTTTCTATAATGCTGCTTATTTAGGCCTAGTATTTTTTCTGACGCCTTCAGTATACTGCTTTTTATATTACTCCACTCTATTTCTATCCCGTCATTTTTCTTTTCTCTAGTTAGTTGAATTTGAAGTTCTTTCTCGTACTCTCTTCTTTTTTCTTCGTTTTTTAATTCTTCTGTGTTCCATTTTCTTTGCATCCTTCTCCCTTTTGTACCCTCCACGGCTCTCAATTTTATTTTTGCTATCACCAGTTGGTGATCTGTATCTACACTAGTTCCTCTATAGGACCGTACATCATGTATCATTTTTTGTTTCTTCTTTCTAATTGCGATATGATCAATTTGATTTCCTTCGGTCCTTCCTGGCATCATCCACGTAATTTTATGTTCTTTCTTATGTTGAAAATTTTATAAGGAAAATTTGCTCTACTATATTCCAACTATCTACCAGTCAACCAAAACCCTTGAATTAAAATACACCCTGTATACCAATTATTGTATTAATAAGTTCTGTCTATAATACCTCTTACATCAACTCTACGTTTTCGGAGAAATACATGAATATGAAAATATTTTATCAGGCTCATCGTGATTTTAAACAAACCTATGGTCAACATGTATCAAATTTATATTGCAAAGTGTATTAGTTACTTTGCAGACTTTAAAACATACCTTCTCCCCCGCTCTCTAACTAAACCTAAACCTTCCTTTGGTCAAATATTCTCGTATGGTATTCCATGGGTATTTCGTTGTGTATGCTTGTATTAGCTATATATAAAAAATTAATTAATATAAACCATATAAAGGAAAATAAAGCTAGATAATATTAAAGTTTGAAAAAATGCACATAAAACGGTAGTGAGCATGAAGCGATCGGTTTTACAATTTTAATACAAATTTTACCTCACCATCTCAGATGTTAATGAGGTTGAGTACATCGGTTGCCTTCATATAGATAAAAGAGAATACCAAATTTCATAATGGTGTGACAACCCGTTTCAAAAATACAGGTATGTAAAGTTTCCAAACATTATGCAAAACAGTAAGAACAATGTATCTTTAGATTGCATTTGCAGCTCACATAAATGAGCTAGAAAAGTGAAAAAGATTTTATTTTCCAGCATTTTCCATGGGCTTTCTTATGATATTCAACACAATATGGCTAGAGAGGAAAAATGCTTTTCCAATTCAAAATCAAAATTTTTATTTTAAATTCGTCAAAAAGCGCATATTAAAAAATTTTCAAAAAATTCCAGATAATAGCTTATACTGCCGTTAATTGATATCCAAAGTTTAAAAGTGGGGCGATAATGGGTTCATGTCTTAATAAATTTACAAAAACATGTCTTTCAGCCAAAAACCGCATAAATAAGGCTGGCTAAAGTTATAGTCAAATAAAAAAGGCTTTACAAATGTATCAGTTTGTAATAAAAGTAATAATGTTCATGATCAATGTCTTGTCTAAAATATTTTTTATTTTGGTACTCCTAGGGCAAGCAGTTCCCATATTGCAATCAATCAATGCCGGGTTATAAAGCATTTTTGCCAGGCAGTATTTATATGAGAGCAACTCTCCGTTTATTAAAGGACCCAACCTTGCATTTTCCATCATCAGTTTGACATTTTGGTGTGTAGTACAAACACCTATTGAGTTTATGCCACGTTGGCCAGCTAAAACACAGTGTTTCGGTCTCAGTTATGCAAATTTGGAGATACCCGCTTTCATTTCAGGAAATTTATCTTTAAGTAATCTGTGCACCACCTGCAAGTTTCACAAAATAAGTTTTTTTGAAACTTTTTTTTGATTCCATTATCCTCTTTTACACTAACATAGTCTTTCATTCCTGGCATTGCTCTAGTCATCATTGTCATAGAACAAGTGAACTTCTTGGGCGACTTCTGGGGACAGGCTCTTTACTGATTTTTGGTCAGGACTTTCCAAAATCCCCTTTTCCCTAAGAAGTTTTTTTTTTACTTGATTTGATGCACCGTATAGTTTGGAGCATTAAACTCACATATGATCTCTCTTACACTTCCAAGATTCAGTTAAATAAATATCATGACTATATAGAGACATGCATTTTAGTAAAGCATAAAACCACTATGTCAAGGGAGCGAAGTAATTTAATTTACGATAGTGTAATGTAACACAAGTGAGCGCTTGAAAATGGTGGGTTTGGACTAACCATGCCGCAGAAACATAAAGTAAAAAGGGATCTATGTAAAATAAAAAACGTGAATTAAAGAAATTGTCAGTGGCGTGGCAAGTTTTATATAACAGCTTTCATATTTGTAAACTACATGTCCTATAACTTGTAGCAATGGCCTTATGAAAGATGAGCTAATCAAGGGTTTTTTCAAGCAAGGTGCAAGACCAGCAGCTGAAACACTGTACCAACAAGTTAAAAGCTTGCCTTAACATATATCACAAAACTATTAAAATTTAAAAAAAATGACAAGCAACCCAGTTCCCTAACCTTTTTATACTGTTTTTGGCGATACAACTTGCTTTTGTCAATTCAATAAGTCACGAACCCATTATCATCCCACTTTTAAACTTAGGAAATCTATTAACAACAGTATGAACTATTATCTAGAATTTCCTGAAAATTTTCGAAAACGCGCTTTTTGAGAAATTCAAAATCAAAATTCCGATTATGAATTTGATAAGCATTTTTTCCCACAAGCCCTTTTGTGTTGTATATCATAAGAAAGCCCATGAAAAACTCTAAGAAATGAGACCTTCCCCACTTTACTAGCTCAATTAGGTGAGCTGCAAATGTAATTCAAATATACAGTATGATGATAAAGGAACAAAATTCATAATTGCGTTATTTAACGTTTTCAAGCAAAACGCTATGACAAGTCAATTTTATTTTTTAATTACCCACCTTATGACATAAAAATTTTACTTATGACGTCATGTATTTTTGCACAATGACGTCATCATTGGTGACAACCCCAATTTTTTATGCTGGTTTTTTATATGGTCCAACTACTTAAATATGGTGTAAAAAATTGGTACCTTAGGATATTTTTTTGAAAAAATAACACTTAAAAATTTAAACTTGTTTTTGCAAATTATCGTTATCAGGCCTGTATCACTTTTGACAGATGAAACAAAACCTAATACTCGTAAATTTGACGTTTTAAAAACAGCGCTTCAATATTTTAGTGAGTGTAAAAGAGGCATTTCGCAAGTTTTTTAAAAGCAAATTCTCTTTGCCATTGACAAAAAAATGGCATGTTTAACTGAACGGAAAAGAATAGAAATTTTAATAATGGTTAGATATGGTGATAAGCTAAGAACACATGAGGAAGCATTTAAATTATTCAACCAAGAACATCCTGATAGACTGCCTATTGCAAGATCCGCAGTAAGTAAATTGGTTGCCAAATTTACTGAAACGGGATCAGTCCGTGATTTGGCTCGGCATGGTCGACCTCGAGTAAATAAAGAAACCAGATTAGATGTGTTACTTGAAGCTGAAGAAAATCCTCGCCATTCTACAAGGTGGCTAGCCCTAAATAACAACGTGGACCCCTCTTTTGTCGTGAAGTTGTTCAAGAAACAGAAATATCATCCTTACAAACTTCAGTTGATTCACGAATTAAACGAGGATGATCCAGATCGCCGCTTGCAGTTTTGCGAAGAACTAATGTTACGCTGCGATAAAGACCCCAATTTTTTAAATAATATCCTTTATTCTGACAAAACCACTTTTTGCCTGAATGGGACAGTGCATCGTCACAATTGCAGGTATTGGTCAAGAGAAAATCCTCACTGGACTCAAGACTCTCACAGTCAACGCCAAGGGAAATTAAATGTTTGGATTGGAATAATCGGACGGCGTTTAATAAGGCCTTACTTTTTTGAAGGAAACCTTACAGTAGCACGTTATTTGGACTTATTGCGGTTTGATTTAGTGCCAGCTCTGACAGCAATGTTTCAAAGTGAACATGAAGCAGATGTAGCCCATCAGGATATTTGGTTTCGACAAGATGGGGCGCCTCCTCACTTTGGAATAAACATCCATCAATAGCTTGACGCCACATTTCCTGGAAGGTGGATAGGACGTCGAGGAGCAATTGAGTGGCCACCGCATTCCCCAGACTTGGCTCCCTTAGATTTTTTTCTGTGGAGTTGTTTAAAATCAAAGGTTTATTTTAATAGGCCAAATAATTTAGACGAGCTACCAAAAAGAATTCGAGGTGAAGTGGAGTACATTACTCCTGAAGTCCTTGAGCGAAGTGTACAAAGTGTACTCGTATCGGTCAGTGTCAAATGGTTGAAGAAGAGCAATTTGAACACTTGCGCTAAATTTTGTTTGTTTTTGGGATTTAATTAAGATTTTCTTTCATTAAAGTTACATTTTTATTTCTTACGGTAAGTGTGTTATTTTCTCAAAAAAAATAGTTATCTAAGGTACCAATTTTTTTACACCATCATTTAATTAGTTGGACCATCTAAACTCATGTTCAAAATTAACGCACCACTCAATGTTTCTGATATATTTTGTACAACTTTTTCTTCTGTTTAAAAATTGATCTTTTCTGAACATAACCTAGTAGCCTTATGTCACTACAAAAGTAATTTTCAGTTCAATTGTTTCTTGATTATGTTACAAAATAAACAATTTTGAAAAATATCAAAAATATTATATGGTTTTATTTGAGTTGAACGTTAATTTTGAACAGGAGTTTATAAAAACCAGAAAAAAAAAATTGGGGTTGTCATTTAAAAAAACCAATGATAACATCATTGTGCAAAAATACATGGCGTCATAAGTAAAATTTTTATGTCATAAGGTGGCTAATTAAAAAATTGTATTGACCTGTCCGAGCGTTTTGCTTGAAAACTTTAAATAACGCAATTATGAATTTTGTTCCTTACTTTATCAACACACTGTATATTGTTTTTATGTTCTTGTGCGATTTGGAAAACTTTACATACCTGTATTTTCAAAACAGGTTGACACATCACATGAAATTAGGCATTTTGATTTATCTTTTAAAATCTGAAGTGGTGAGGTAAAATCATTGTGTTGATTAGACATAGAATTATCCGATCCTATAATAATAATAATAATAATAGTCCCTTTTTACAGGTCATGAAGGCCCATTAGGGTATAGCAGGGTAGGCTGTTATTACTCGAGCCGTTCCTATACCCTATATAAATAAATTATATGAATTGTTATTTATTTAATTAAATACTACAAACTGCACCTGAACTAATTATGATAACTGCAGAAGAAAAATGTTAAACATCTTCTTTTTATCTATATAATAAACCTCTTTTACCTGGAAACCTTTTTCTCACAACACAATAAGATAATCAAACTTGCCGGAAGCTGCAAATGATCCTAGTATCAACCGGAAGCTTGTTTTCGAAACACTATTTCTCATAGTAGCTAGTCGTAATTTTTTAACTGTTAATTTTATAGTCAAAAATAGAGGGCAACACTTGTCGATCACTTCATTTGCTGTTCTTTACTATAGGTATTTCCTTTTCTACTAAATTCAACCCTTAAATGAATGATGATTAGGGTGGTCCAACAAAATAGCAAAGTCGGAAATCCTATGCTCTCATCCCCTAGGATTATTGTATATCGAAAAAAAAGTACCCTTATTTTTTTATTTTGAATTCGAGCAATGTTTAGGGGTGCCTCAAAGCCCTTAAAGTTTCCCATGTATCTTAAATGAGAAAAAAACACGTTTTTGTAGATTTGGCATAGAATCCTTAAAATCAATATTTTTCAAACGGACTACTCTGTTTCTCTTCAGAAATGTTCAGATAATGACATCCAATAATTTATTTGTTAAATTTTTTATATTAACTATTTTTTACAGACCCGCAAAGAAACCCCATAAATGAAAGAAACACAGAAAAATCGCTAAAAAATATTTATTACTATTTTTTAATATAAAATATTTTGATAAATAAATTATTGGATGTCATTTTCTGAACATTTCTGAAGAGAAACAGAGTAGTCCCGCTGAAAAATATTGATTTTCTAAAATTCTATACCAAATCTATGAAAAAGTGTTTTTTCCCATATAAAATACATGGGAAACTTTAAGGGCTTTGAGGCACCCCTAAACATCGTCCGATTTCAAAATAAAAAAATAGGGGTACTTTTTTTTCTATATACAATAATCCTAGGGGGTGAGAGCATAAGATTTCCGACTTGGCTTTTTTGTTGAACCACCCTAATGATGATACATATTTTAAAAAGTTAAATTTTTGTTTTGGTTAACTTCTAAATCAGTGTTTCCAAAACTTTTTGATCTGCAACCTCCTTTTATACTTATAAATTTCAAAGGCCCCCCCGAAGAATGGGTATGTGTAGGAAAAAATCCCGGAGTGGGGGGTTTAATTTAAATTCAGAAAGAGTTAATTTCTTTTGTTAATTACATTTAAACACTTATGATTTTGATAATACTCAGATAAGACTCCCTTTTCTGCAGTTGTATGAAGAGTAACAATCCTAAACATGATTACGATGTGCCACTGATATGTGGTGATAGATGCCAGATGAACGTGTTTTCAATTCGTATTGTTTATTCAGGTGGATATGAATGGGTTATAACGTGGGTGACCCATTTCTTGTATTTTTGGTTGAACGTTTTAGCCAACACCATTACAAATGACAACGTTGTTCTATCATCATTTAGGCGGGAAGTAGAAGCTCAGGGGATACCCAATAGCACACAAATTCTTGAATGTTATGTTCAGGCTCGTATTAAAATATTAATAAGGTTATTACTCGAATTACTAGAAAGTCAATAAATAAGCATAAGTATTTTAAATTCACAAAAACAATAATGAATCTCTTTCGCAAGCTCATTCATTTAGTTTTATAAGCATTTAAATTATTCTGTGAAATACAATTTCCATTTTATACATGGACATAAATATTATATTATTATTCAAATCATTTTTTAATTATAATAAAATAATTATATAATTTTTTATTTCTAATATTTCTAAACAGAATCCATAGTAAATTTATAAAATATTTGAAAAACAAAAAAAATTTTTCTGCGACCCTCCACATATTTTTCGCGACCCCCACTTTGAGAAGCACTGCTCTAAATAATGAGTTTTATGGTTAAAATGCATAAAAATAAGTCAAATTGCGGCAGAACAAGTAACAAAGTTCACTTCGGCCAACCAAATCTTTTGCATTGCTTCGGCCAAAATCGAATCTGTTAAAAATTGGCCATATCGACCGAATACCGAAACAAAATCGAAGCTTCAGTGCATCTGTAAAAAAATGCAAAATGAAATGAAACAAGATAAATACATATTTTCAATTTTTTGAATGCAATATTAAAAAAAGTGGATTAGTCAATATTTTCATTGCTCCGATTCTGCTCCTGTTCCAAGCAACATCTTGCAGCTCCTTGCTCCAGCTCCAAACTTCTCTTATAAAAAATCTTTTTTCACTTTGCATCTAAACGAACCAATTAAGGTAAAAACATCACCATTACCAATTACATGTAAACTAGGCTATTTACCAACTTTGAAAAATTTAATAAAATTAATACGATTTTCTAAAAATTAACCATTTTCTTACTAATAATCATTTAAAGAGTATATATGAATTAACGAAAAATCAAGAAATTATTAAGCAAGTAGGAATAGAAGTCACTTCATATGAAATTAACCAAAAATAATTTAACTTACTGGGATAATATATTGTTCAGGTGGTGGCAATTTTTTAGAATACTCATGAATCCAATCTTCCAATTCTTTTGTATAATTTGTGGGTATTGGCTTTTTATTTTTATCACCATAACGAGATATTGCCGAGCTTAAGTCTATAATCACAGTTTGTATTCTTTTTAATTTATCACTGTATTCATGTTCTCCTTCTTGAGCATGTTCTCTGGCCATTCTTTAACAGAAAATCGAAACATTAAACGAAGCCCTGCATGTGCTACTGTAATAAAAATAAATGACTTACCCAATATAACTTAATAATTCTTCCGTTGCTCCAATAGCATTGAAAATTTTATTGTCTTTTAATAATATTTCACCAGTCAGACTTTTAGAAGTGCCATCGTCTCCGTTTCTGCTAAATGTTTCAGGAACTGCAACCTCTGGAGGTTGTTTGGTGGTACTGAAAAAAACGGATTATTAACAATTACTGCTTATTGCAAATAGTTCTCCATCTACCTTTTACAGTAATTTCTCATGAAATACATATGACTTGTGTTAATTATCCTTTTAAAAACCATTCTTATGTTTATGAAATTTCCTAATAATTACAAAATAAAAATATTGACATTTGAGGTTATATTGTGTCACGTGACACCTGAATCGATGTACTGTAAATGAAGTTACGCTTGCGCAGTAAAATAAAACGTATACAGGGTGTTTCAACAACAATAAGACTAATAATGGATTGTAAGGACTGTGGTTTATCATGCTCGTACGCACACATTAAAGCAGTATATCATGTGTTGCACTGCGAGTGCCCAAGGTTTGACGCATGCACCCACCGCTACTGACCATAACCGAGAAAACATAACAGGGAAACCATAACCGAGAAACCCTAACCGAGAAACCATAATCGAGAAACCAAAACCAAAAAACCATAAACGAGAAACCACAACGGAGAAAATCGGAGCCGAGAATGGAATTTATCTTAGAATATAAAACTATAGGAAGGATCACAACTACCTGGAACAATGCGTTTTAAAAGCGACGGAGATGACGTCATACTGGTCGCCATTAGCCACTATCTATGACTCCTCCCACGTTTAAAATTGCATAACATTGTTTATTGTTGCATTGTTTACATGCACGTTACTATTAGAAACTATTAATACGTAGTGTACATAATTATCTTGTAGTTCTGTCAAGCTCCAAGTAAACTTGGATTAAAAAAGAAAGAAAAATATATTAAAATGGTAAGTTGTGCTTCGTGTGGTTATTCTCAAACGCAGACGAATACAAAGAAAGGAATTACATTCACAAGTAAGTAAGTATTTTAAAATACTATGTTTTAAAATTGAGCTTATGTAGTTTATGTGCGCATTTCGAGACAGTGCCGTGTAACATGTTTTAAGCATATTAGTGAATTAAACTGTTTACATTTTTGTAGATTTTCCGAAAACGAACATAGAAGGGAATGTTGGGCAAAATTCGTAAAGAATTTTGAAAAGAATTGGAAGCCAAAATCGACCCATTTATGCTCTCTGCATTTCAGTGTAGATTGTTTTGATCGCACCTCAAAGCTAAAGATTCGCCTAAACCCAACAGCTATTCCCACAATTGAAATTCAAAGATTGAAATATGTATGCATTGTAAAATATTAAAAGCACTAAAAGCGGCGTTTTTGAAGAATGTTATAATGCACTTAAATCTTAATTGTTTAGAAGCATGTTTCCGAAAATACTAAATTATAATAAAGAGTCATTGATAACAAAATTGATATATACCACCAGCTACTGTATTTTAGAGGAATTCGATATCTTTATGTCGTAGTAACTACAACTACATTAAAAGCAAGTAACTGTAAACTTAATCAATTAAATAAATGTATTAAACTATCTTTTTTCTTTTAAATAATCTAAAATAAAGTTCTATCAACGCATAACCGCTAATTATTAAATAAGGTAGTTATTGAGTTGTAAGATAAATAATAAGCAAAACACTTTCTTAGCTATTTTTGTAATTTTTAAAAATAAAATAGTGTACTGAAAATGTGTTTTATTTCTTCAGTTATGAACATATTTAAAAAAGAAATTATCATAGTCAACTTGCAAGCAGATATTACAGTAAAACTACTACTACTTAGAATAAATTCAACAGAGGTATAGATAGTTTTAGTTCTTGTATTTGTAATACCATTTAGCAACCAAATTCAAATTCTTTCGGCACAATTAATTTTCCTTGCATTTTAAGAAACTAAGTACAGAAAATAATTGTTAATAAAACAAGAGATTAATTTAAAATTCGTATTACTTCCAATACATTTCTACCAAAAGATAAGAATTTCGGAAGACCCCTTTCTGACGAAATATCTAATTACAAAAGTGGAAACACCTACTCCGCCATATTGAGACCCTATCCCGGTCGTATGTGGTAGGGTATTAGGCTCCTTCCTATAGTTTTATATTCTAAGGAATTTACCGAGAATAAGGAATACCGAAAATGCATGAAGTAATAATTAAAAGTTAGTAACTTTGATAGATCTAAAAGAGACAGAAGAGAATACGTAGGGCGGGGAAGGGCAGAGAAAGACCAACTGCGTAAAGGAAACGCTTTGCAGTGGACATTAGGTTATAAGTTAGTACGTTTGATAGATCTAACAGGGACAGACTTCAATAGTTAATGTGACGACAAAGAGAGAGATTAATTCTAACAGGACACGCTATGCAGTGGAAGTTAGGTTATAAGTTAGTAAGTTTGATAGATCTAACAGAGACCGAAGAGAATACATAGGGCGGGAAAGAAAGAGAAAGATCAACGGCGTAAAGGAACGCTATACAGCGGAGGTTAGGTTATAAGTTAGTAAGTTTGATAGATCTAACAGGGACAGACTCCAATAATTAACTTGGCGACTAAGAGAGAAAGAGACTAACTCTAACAGAACACGCTATGCCGAGTAAGTGTTAATTTTCTAAGTTTTAATTAATTAAATAATTATTACTTCATATGCATGGATGCATTCTCGGTATTTGTTATTCTCTGTAGCACGATCTTCCAGATTTCCCGAGACGAAGTCTCTTATCCGGCCTGCGCACTCCATTAGTTTAAGTGTTTCTCCGTTGGCGCCACCAAACATGAAAAGGCGAAAACGGATATATAACACGTAAACGCCAATTTTAAACTACTCTAACTTCGCGCGCTTTTATACTTTTTGTCGGTTTTGCGCGTATCATTTTCATCGTAACATTGATACTTGTTGTTTTGGAAAGTTTTAAAACATTTTCAGTAGGAAACTAATAATTAGATTTTATTAGTACTGTACGTTATCTAGTTTTACAGAACTATCAAGTACTAAAAAACAAGAAATCACTTTCACTTATATTTAAGAAATTAACTCATTTCTAACAATTGCAATAGTATAATACCTTCAATATGGAGAAATATATTCTTTTCAAATACAGTTTTACATTTAACAAAACTCTGCTATTTAATATTTTAATCAACTTAAATGCTATTAAAGCACTTAATTACAATAGAATTAATATTAATTTTGCTTATCCATCTCTTCTCTTGTTTATTTATTATACATATTAAGTACATAAAACGCAGCGTCCATCTGTCTGTCATTCTGTATGTTCGCTTTTTCTGAAACTATACAAAACATAGACTTTATAAAATCAAAATTTATCAAACGCCTTACTTTCACTTATGTGCAGTTTCTCTGGCGACCATTTTAGAAGAATCTGCTAGGTCTGCAGTTTTCAACTTCTTGCGTTGTCTTTTTTTACCAGGACTAGATAAAACTGGCTGGTTTCTACTACGGACCCCGTTTTAACAGATGAAATACTAATTTCTAAAGCCTCAGCTGCTCGCTGCAATAAACAAACAATTGTAGTATAATATGATCATAAATAATCATTTTTGTACGACAATGCTATTTCGGATTGTTTACCATACTTGGTTTTAGAACAGTAGGTTATATTTACTGGTTGCTAAGCAAAAACGCGTCGGTAAGTAATTACTTACCGTTCAGTTCTGTCAAAAACAGAACGGTAAGTAAATTATATGTAATTTATAAAATAAATGCATGACCTTTAGATGTCTCTTTCGCGAGAAATCATTTATTTTCTAAATAATTGGACTATTTAAAAAAATGTATGTTGTTTATTTAAATTTGCTCCGGCCTCTTCAATATCCCAATTATATTCGTTTTCAGATTCACGCATTCTCACGAGTTTGACAAATATCGTAACATTCAAAAATAATAGTAATTACAAACGTATCTATGGTAACGACAAAACCTACTTAATGTTTGGTGGATATACAGGGCAAAAATAAATTTTTTTCGGGGATATTTCCTTAGTTAATACCTTTGTATTCATAATGGTCGTACAAAAAATAGTATAAGCATCTCAAACAGTAAGGAGTTTACCGATCTCCTTCAATATTGGCGACTTCGCTTCGCTCAGTCGCCAAACATTGTCGTCGATCGGTAAACTGTCCTTACTGTTCTTGATACTTAATATACTATAACGTTTCATACCTCTTGTACACAAAATAAAGGAAGTAAAAATTTCCACGGTTTCCTTTTTCTCTCTCAAACTATAGTATAGTAAATTCAGCAATAATTGATGAGACTGCGAATGCAGTGTCTTCTTTTATACTGACATAATATTAATATGTATTATATTAGGTAAAATTGTGATTTTCTACCAGTTCTGAGAACTGTTGCTTATTATTATTGCAATACTATAACACTCGCGAAAAACATGTAAATAAGAAATAACTCGGCAAATGTCACATGTGCCAATCAAATCTACAGTCTACAGGTATCAGAGATACCTGTGACATTTTTTACAATAAAGTTACATGTACATAACCGCATACAGCATTGCCTATAATTTTGGCATTTTCTTCCAGAAATCTGTGAAATACCTTAAAGAATCAGTAGGTATTGGGCCACCTGGCCCAGACAGTTTTAGGGACCCTAGATTCTCTGTCTCTCTCTAAATCTGGTGACTTTTTGTCTGTCTCTCTCTAGGTGGTTAAGTACGGAATCTGCATTACCGGCATTCTGTATTACCGGCATTTGGTTCGTCACTTGGCTAAATGGTGTTAGTGTTGCTAGGGGAAAACAGGTGGCGCCAGTGTCGTTTTTGTACCGACATTCTGTATTATCGGCATTTGGTTCGTCAGATGGCTAAATGGAGTTAGTGTTGCTAGGGGAAAACAAATGGCGCCAGTGTCGTTTTACGTGATTTTTGTACCGACATTCTGTATTATCGGCATTTGGTTCGTCATCATGAAGAAAGCTGTATTACCGATTACGGGCGTTCTGCTGATTGTTAATAGGGGGAGCCAAGGCTTATCATTTTATATTAATAAATTTTACCGATTTCTTAAAATAATTATCGTCGTCATTAATACTTTAATTACATATAATAATTTAAGATAATTAATTCAGCATTAAAATTTTAAACGCAAATCACGGGACAATTTACGGATAATAATAATAATAACAATAATTATAATAATGTCTTTATTTCCTTACAGGTTTACACCCAAATAGGGAAAAATATGAATTTACAAATGTTTTCATCGTTTATGCTATTCTCGTGTAATATCTCATGGGTAATGTGTAAAGAGCGGAAAATATGCAATGTGCATTTTATGATGTTGATGAAATAAGAATTGTTTGTAGATTCAATTAAAATGCCTAAAACCTAAAATTTAAGGCTTTAATATTATTGTTTATTGTATATTTTATATCAATAAATGCGAAACTCCGTGTAATGCCATGTAATAATAATGCAACAATGTAACATAACTGTATACATCGCTCTATACATAAAATAAACTTGATGTTGATGAAATAAATAATAGAAGCAAAATTTAATTTATGATTTGATTTATTGAAATTTCCTTATTCTTATAACAAATAAGTTTTTACTAATAATATTTAGTTATTACTAGTTAGTTAATAGTATATTATATACATATTTGTTGCATTTTTTGTCGAAACCCATGCATTTTTTGTCAAATTTCGTTGCATTTAAATGTGCATATGTTTTTCTTTTTGCCTTGCATTTTTTCCGCTCTTTAGTAATGTGTATTGTGGTGACAAGATTCACTTGGTATTGTTATGTCTGTTTGTGTTGGTGAATATTTCACCATTTACAACATAATCATGAATAAAGTGGTTGGTGTATTTTTGCATACGAAACAATGGAACATTTATTTACGTTTAAATTTAGGCGATTAGCTTTACACCAATCACATAGAAAGTTAATGTTAGACTGCAAATATAAGCAATCATTGATATCTCGTACTTGATGATATATTTTTAAATCGTCAGCAAATAATAGTTTCTCGCAGTGTATAGATTGATGATGATGAATACCACGTAGACACGTCCATTCGTGACGGGTATCTTGGAATACGTTCTGCTTGGTTCGGACATCTTGTATCGCTACCCCCTGGCGTTTAATGTCATGCGTACCTTGCTATCTCTCTCTCTCTCTCTCTCTCTCTCTCTCTCTCTCTCTCTCTCGCTCTCTCCTTCTCACTCTCTCCTTATCATCTATTAGAGAGGACGCATTAAAGAGCCTTCTCTCTCTCAATGTCTCCTCTCTCACTCTCTTTCTCTTTCGTTCTCTCCTTATCACCTATTAGAGGACGCATTAAAGAACCTTCTCTCCCTCTCTCACTCTCTCGCTCTCACGCTCTCTCACTCTCTCTCCCTTCATCCTAATGCTAGTAAATGAAACAGCATTGGATAGAGGTAACCGTTAGGTCTACTGTTCTGGGATTGGTTCGGATGGCTTTGTTATTTTATACGTGAAAATAAAAAAAATCGATAAATGTTTTACTGTTTTTATTATTTTTCGTATAGTTACACAATATTACTAATATTCTATTGTAAATCAGCTTAAACTAGGTGATTATAGTTTTATATAGTATATTACTTTATTACTCAATGTAAACTAGATATGTTATATCAGAATGTTACAAATTAATTTTCTAACAAAATAACTTAGATCAGCTTATAAATATATATATTCTAACACTTAACATTTACTTAATAGAATATTAACTATATATTAAACTTAAACCTCAACAACATACTTTATTTAATCTAGTAATATAAACTTTATATAGGTAAGAACTGTCATTTAACAACATCTTCCGCCTTTATCCAGGACTTTTCATTCAAGCCGAGCCATTTGACGTACATGTCACAATTGCTGCGGCGTTTAAGTACTTTTTCAACTAAGTAAACGTCTGGCTGATTGGTTTTCTGCAGCTCGAACTCGTAGAAAGCTCCTCGAACAGCAACCCCATGAAGATCTTCCAGCAGATATGTGACAGGTTTTGTAAATTGAACTTTAACTATTTTGAATAATTCAGTTGACCAGCTGGGCGTGTATCCCTTAGAAAAGACCCCCTTGAACTTACTAATACGTACGAGGTCATTCAAGTCTAGTTTACTTCCTGCAGCGACATCTGCTTTTACATTAGTGTCATAAACGGTTAGTTTGGTGGTAGGTGTAACAGTAGCAGGAGCTCGACCTATCGTTCTATGTCTGGTGTTGTTATAGCTGTCAACTACCCTCTGTAATATATCTATCCATTTAAATGATCCTCGGTAGCTAAACTCTTTATACAGCTTTTGCTTAATTGTACGGATAACGCGTTCAACTATCGAAGCCTTAATTACGGAATATGTAGAGTAATGATTTATAGTGTGCTCTTTCATTAATCGTTTAAAATGTTTATTGTAAAACTCTTTCCCGAGATCCGTCTGAAGATTCTTGGGTATGACTGAACTCTTAAAGATGCTGCGGACCTGCTTTGTCACCTCTTTTCCGGATTTAGTTTTCAACGGTCGTGCATACAGATATTTCGAATAACAGTTTATCATCAGCAGTATGTAACGATACCCCTTATTTACTTTAGCATAGGGCATAAACTCGGCTAAGTCAGCCTGGAACAAGTCCTGGAAATCTTTTATTATAGTGCGACGTCTTTGAAAGTTTTTTCTAGCAGCCCTGTGTATTTCATCAACAACGGTTTGTTTAGCACTAGTCATTATCATACAATTAATCTCAACGACACCGAGAGAGCAACGTCTCAAATAATTATATTGGCAGCAGCCGTGTTTGATGAATACTGAACAATGCTAAAGCAATATATCATTATATACCCCCGAAATATTCTATTCTATGATGCCTTCCTCCTTAAGTTCGCTTATAATTGATATTATTTCGTTTTCATTCTGTGGACTAGTGTTGCCGGCACTCTTTACAGCATATAATAAACGAAGCCGGTCGACTAGCTCGTTAGCCTTATTCCAGTAGACGTATTCGACTTTGCAATCGCTTAATTTTTTAAAATTTGACGACGATGATGATGATAGTTTAATGCCTAAACCTTTGATTCTGGGTAAGTTCGGTTTAATTATATAATCATACTTCCAATGTTTAACAGCTGTTAGTTTACCCTGTGGTCTATATGATTTCTTATGCGCATTAGTAAGGGCTATTATCTGCATATAATTATTGATATCAGCTTGCGATGGTATAGACTCTAATTCACTAAACGTGAGTAAGTCAAACAGACCGGGTGTTGCTTTGAAAACGTTGTTTTTAATTATGATGTTTGTATCACGCATAGTCACAGGGGAAGAGGCAAATGTCCACGCGTCTCGATCAATTTTATATCTAATACCGAATCTAGTTCTATCTATATTTTTGTTTCCGACAGCGTTAGCTATCAGCATACCGTAATGAGTAGGGAGATCAAGAGTTTTATTAGATTCTTCTTCTTCTTCTTCTTCGTCTGCTTCCGATGATGATGATGTAGCAGGTTGTTTTTTAACTTTCAACTGGGGAATGTAACTAGCAGTAGTAGTAGTAGTAGCAGCAGATGGTTGTGTTTTAACTTTCAATAGGGGTACGTTAGAGGTGTTAACTGATTTAGCAATGGTTTCCAGTGGCGATATAACTGGATTGTGCGTGACGCGATACATACGTTCTGCTTCTGCTCTATCACGACGAAAGTATGCAAACTTCTTACGTATAGCATTACGAGCGTGTATTATTTTACGCTTTAAACTCAGATCATACGTGTTGGACATGTCGGCTATGCAGAGACTACTAAACGAATCGACTCTAATTATAAACTTATATATGAATCAAAACCCTTCCGATATCTGCCACGGTCTAGAGAGCTGTCTTTATTAATTACCAGGAAATTATGCGGCTCCTTCCAACACAGAGAGCAAATGTTTTTGAACTGATCATAGCTAATACCGTCTCCTACAACATGATCGCTAAACACGTGTTTTAAGTTCAACTCGTCTTGTCTAAAGAGAATAATTAGGTTTGCATTGTCCCTAATCAGATGTTTCGGTATCTTGGCGTACGTTTGGCCTAGATAAAAACAGTCGACACCCTTATGCCTACCCATGCTAAAATATTCTCTAATCTTTTCCTGCTTGCTGCAAATTATATCATCAAAAATGAACACTGAATTAGGTTTAACATCACCGGGGCTGATTACGTCATCGTTTTCGCTAAATTCATGATATCCCATACCCGTAAGTGGTTTCATAACACGTCTTAAGAATTCATATTTAGGCTGAAATAAAGACTTGGCGTATAGGTAGATATTTTCAAATTTTAATCCGTTTTCGCTAATAAGTAAACCTAACATAGCATTAGTTTTACCGCAGGAAGATGGACCGCTCAATATTGCTCTACATGATACAGGTAACAGGTCGCCATGTTTCCTAACATCCTCGCCTGATCGTCGTTGTAAAGATGTATCATCGCAGTCGTCTAGGTTACATATGTTTAGTGACTTATTTTGTTTAACGACCTTCCTTACGGTATGAGTACGTGTCTAGTCACGGTCTCGTTAAACGGATTATACTCGATTAATGCGTCGTGAAGGATCAAACAATACGCCTTAGTTGTGTTCGTAAATGCGGCTGAAGACTCGAGCTCTAGTCTAATATCGACAGTGGAATCCTTAAAACTCTCTACCTGTCTTGAACAGTCAATAACAAAAATGGGATACGTTTCAAACTATTTGTAGCTGAGTAAACAGCTCTCAGCCGCACCTCTACCTATACCGTCATAGTAGTTCTCACGAAAACGAATATAATTCAGATACGCAGGAATGTAGTCCTTACGGTCGAAATCGAGATTTAAACGCTGATGCGGGAACACTTGCTAATTTAAATACAACTTAACGTCGACCAAGTTCGAATGAGTAAATGTAGTCGGGTTACCCGTTCTTATACCCAGCTGACGCTCGTCTTGTAAAACTACAAAGATCCAGCGCGGTTTCTCTAGATCATTGGAGTTCTTTACACGCCAAACCTGGTTTTTAGTAGTTCCCAACGAGGGTAACTCGTGTAATTCCCAACGTCTAAACGGAGCGATAATAGAAGAATTATCTCTTAAACTCTCCACCAGGTTCACTTTGCTTTCATCTGATAACAGTATATGCGGAACTTCCCACGAGAGCTTATCAATCTTGATATCTACGTCGGTACCTGCATCACCTGCGTCGCTTTTATAGCAATTAAAATCGTTCTTGGCGCGAATTAAAACTAGCTGACAACTCATATGAGGTATTACTTTTTTATAATCGTCTGCAAATCCAAAGATATCTTTTAATGGTATTCTACACGTGAAATAAAAGACGTTATTCCCCTGGTTATGTAACAAATCATTATCGCTAGTAATCCCTAAGTTCCATGCTGTGCTGGTTAAAGCTCTATCCTCGGCGCCATGTGAAACGAGACCTTTTATAGTGCTTGTAATGCCGGGCTGTTTACAGACATCTATGAGCTGGTTTGTGCCTAATATTAGTTGAATTTCATCAAACAGAAAGTGGGCAAAATTGTTTACCAGAAGGAATTGCTTGTTTTCTGCACGCGTTATGCTACCTTTAACAAGTACATAGCTGTCATACAAAGCTAAAACGTTATCGGAATTTTGTATGCTGATTCTAATGGTGTCGGAATGATTGGCATTTAGCTTAAAAGGCAGATAGGTATAAAAATCCTCTTTTATTATATCTGTATCGACGCGAGGCTTCCCAAATATGTTTAATTTATCAATGGTAAAGGTGTCGGTGTTAATATGCATTTTACTTCGTTTTGACATGCTGCTGCTGCTGTTATCGTACTTTAAAGCCTAAAGATTCAAGAAAAAGGCGACGAGCTTTAGTTAGTTTTAATCGAAGGTCTGCACGTGCCGACGTTCGACGGTGAATGACCTTTGATGGACATATGCTGATGTTTTTATAGCTAAAGTTTATTCCCATTTTTCACGTTTAAGTTCTAGCCTGATGCTCGTGAAAGTGTCTTCAGACAAATTTATCAACTCTCCTCTCGCGTCTACCAGTCTAATGGTAATGTTGTCGATCTCGGTGACAGTGATGGGAAAGTAAATCACATGCGATGGCTCCTTTTCAATCAGATAACCGGGTGGTACGCAAACACCAAATTCGAAGATTGTATGACCTGCTTGATTGTTTCTATATGAGCCGCCTGTAATATTCGTGTCTACAAAGATGTTTGGAGTTGAAAGTATATCGACAACTCGATCTGATACGTGTCTACTACCGGGTTCTAGCACGCGCTTCTTAAATCCTAGTAGTGATCCTATGTTATCGGGTTTGGTAAAATCAATCAACTCGGTAGCTGATTCAATCTCACACTTTCCCGTATTAGTGTTAGCTTTGATTTGTAGTAGTAGATCTCCCTCTTCGGGATCGCCACTGATTTGATTGTTTATATAGTTAACGATTTCAGACAACTCGTAGCTACCCGGTTCAATAGTTATCGCCTTTTCTCCGTAATAAAATTTATTTTTGCCTGGGTATATATTCCGTATCGTGTGACTTGTATATAAGCCGACTAAACCTAGTGAGTATTCGTAACGCACGTGATCTAGTGTTATAGGTGGATAAATACGATCCGTAGAAAGCCTGTTTCCTGTACCGTACACCGTGATGGTCCTAGCCATACTTAACCGATTTACACTTTCACCTCTCTTTTATACAAAAATCGTAGACACAGATGTCCGCAGTTGTATGTATTGAACTTTTGTTCTTGGGCTACGTTGTAGTATACGGCGCAGCGAGGCCCTAAATATTTCACAAGTTCAGCTGGTGGTCTCAGGTCTCCGAAGGGGTCATAGTACAAAACCACGTTTCGATCCTTTCTATAGGCAACCCAATGAGTACCCGGTCCTCCAGCGTCGTCAAGATTAACAATAGCTCTTTCGAATTGCAAAGGTTTCGTTGCAGGTAGACTTGTTCTCATATAGACACCTCTAAAATAGGGAAAGTCTTTAGCATGTTTTATTATATCTAGGTCTGTAAGTAGTCTCCGAGGCAAGTTATTCAGTTTTTTGACCGCCTGTCATATGGTTTTAAGTACAATGCAGCTCCGCCAGCTCTATACGGCTTCAGGTAAAGGGCGTTCCCGTTCTTACCGCCTAAAGCGATAGCTTTCATACTTTTATTATGCCGTGTAGTTTCTTCTAGCTGTCTTTTATTACCCCTGAGGCGCCTCCTATAATTGCACCGAGAGCCGAGAGGCCAGCAAAAATTGGTATGAGTGGTAAAATACCCCCTGTAGCTGTAGGCACAGGAATTATTCGGGGTACTTTAACGTTTTTTCGACCGCCTACGTTTTGAATGATTCTTCTGGCAGCGCTCAGGGCATGATGTATTAAATCTTTACCCGTGAGTTTCTTGCTTGCACGATTCACTACACCAACAAGCTTCTTTAAAACGCCACCTTTGAAAGTGACAGTTTTCTTCATCATCTTTTTAGCGAGACCCTTTTTCGCCGACAGTTTGTTTGTCTTTACGCCCATTCCCAACTTTCTTTTAGCCTTCATTATACCGGTTACAAACAGAGCTGATGCTTTTTCCCCTAATTTAGAGTCTTTAGCCTTAACACGCTTCCAAGCGGCTTCTTCTAATACACGATCTGCCCGTCTGCCGATCTGGTGTCTACTGTTCAAATCGGAGCTTTGAGCGTACGAGATGTCGTGCTGCATACACGCCTGGTCCAAAGGATTTATACCTTTATCGCCACGTTGTAATCTTTTAGATAATTTAGTACCAGGTCCACAGTACTGATAGGAAGGAAGATGTAGTTCAATAGGCAGCTTGTCTATGAGCTTGTTAACAAAGCCGTTACCTTCGTGAACTAACATCTGGTACTGAGAGAAGAGACGGCTTGTACCTGTATTTATACTCCGTCACCGCTGCAGCCGGACTAATCTGTGTTCTGAAATCTCTGCGTATAGATAAAGTCTCTATGATCAGCTTGTAGAATTTCACACAGATGCTTTTCAACATTATGTATTCTTGTTTGAAAACGGTATCTGTCCAGAGCTAATGTTTGCCAGTCTCCCTTTCTTGCCTGTCTGTATGCATACTCCCATACTATCATATGATGTATATTATTCATGCTTGCGTCGGCGAAACTTACTTTCTTTACCATATCGATGTGTTGCTGCTGCTGTTGCTACAAATCGCCATGTTTGGAGAGTTATTGACATTAGTAAAACTAAAAACTTTGTTTAAATACATTTTTTTTTATTTCTTCAACGATACATTTAGGCTAAGAAAAAAAATAACTGATTAGCGTAGATATAAGCAAACTAAGCATTTGCGCAGCATTCCCGTAAGGCTCACCACGTTTCCTATCTGCGCTAATCAGGCATTTGATATAATACACTTAAAACTAGAATAAAAAATGGTGTAAATATGATTAGGTCAACCGATAGTAGTAGTAAATTCCGTTATTAGTCGGTATTGTACACTCTCTTTATGTTGTAAGAGTTCGTACGTGTTGCAGATTCGGCTATTAGGGCATCAAACGATGATCGCATAACTTTTTGAGTATCCTCGAGCACTTGTACTTTATCTAATAATTTTTTATAATTACTATCTAGGGTATTATTCGTTTCTTCTATCTTTGTCAACACACTCGAATGATTAGTTTCCATCTCATCATTCGCTATTAGGTGATTTCTCTTTGTTTCTTTTTCCAACGTTGTTAGCAAACTGTTAAGTTTACTAGTTTCAATGTCAACCTTTGTTACCTTTTGCTTTAGATCTTTAATAGTGTTCTGAGTGTCGGTAGTCATTGTAATGAAGGTTTGTACAGCAGAGTCGAATTGAGTATCTACATAAGCTTTAGAAGTGACATCCGTGCCATCTATAGGGTAACTTACTGAAACAATACGTTTACCATCTGCATTAAACTGCATTTGATCGTTTGTATGCATAGCCCGATTGTTAAAATACTGCCTAGAGATTACATCTTTATCCTCTAGAGGCTCCCCTATATTACAAATTCTTCCATCTTTAGCATCATAGTACGACCCCTCTCCTTTATCCTCTCGTCGTCGTCTCAAACAATTAGAGAGTAATTTTCTTTCAACATCGTCCACCAGCTCGTCGGTATACTTTTTCGTACAAACATCGTGGTTGTCAAGCGGTTCTTTAACATGTACAGGTCTTCTTTTCTTAACATCAATTACACCTTCATCGCTATCTGATAACATTAGTACAGAACGCTTCGTGACAAGATCGTTATCGTTGATAGGAGCGCCTACATTAGTTATACGTCGGTTCTCAACATCGAAATTACCCTCTGGTGTTAATTTGAAACCATAACCTCTCGGTCCATGTTTTGTTGCAGCCATTGCTTCATCTGTCATACTCGTCATAGCTCTACAGAAGAGGTCTATTGTGTTCATGATGACGTATGACAAATAACTGTCACGCATGAACAGAATACACAGTATTTATAGCTGAGATCTTCATAGCGCAATGATGTACATATTTCAATACGTCATGAGATTTATACAGTTCGTCGGATGTTCTCGGACATAATCGTAGACGGTACTGAGACTTCTCGTAATCAGCCCTCATTTAATTTAGTAAACATCGTATGCTTTTACGCCTTTTTGAATAACAAAACCGTCAGAACCAGTCCCAGAACAGTAGACGTAACGGTTACTTCTATCCATTACTGTTTCATTTACTAGCATTAGGATGAAGGGAGAGAGAGAGTGAGAGAGAGAAGGCTCTTTAAAGCGTCCTCTAATAGGTGATAAGGAGAGAGCGAAAGAGCAAGAGAGTGAGAGAGGAGACATTGAGAGAGAGAGAGAGAGAGAGAGAGAGAGAGAGAAGAGAGAGAGAGAGAGAGAGAGAGAGAGAGAGAGAGAGAGAGAGAGAGAGATAGAGAGATAGCAAGGTACGCATGACATTAAACGCCAGGGGGTAGGGATACAAGATGTCCGAACCAAGCAGAACGTATTCCAAGATACCCGTCACGAATGGACGTGTCTACGTGGTATTCAATGAATACCACGTAGACACGTCCATTCGATGATGATGATGATGATGATGAATACTATTCATCATCATCAATCTATACCCTGCGAGAAACTATTATTTGCTGACGATTTAAAAATATATCATCAAGTACGAGATATCAATGATTGCTTATATTTGCAGTCTAACATTAACTTTCTATGTGATTGGTGTAAAGCTAATCGCCTAAATTTAAACGTAAATAAATGTTCCATTGTTTCGTATGCAAAAATACACCAACCACTTTATTCATGATTATGTTGTAAATGGTGAAATATTCACCAACACAAACAGACATAACAATACCAAATGAATCTTGTCACCACAATACACATTACTAAAGAGCGGAAAAAATGCAAGGCAAAAAGAAAACATATGCACATTTAAATGCAACGAAATTTGACAAAAAATGCATGGGTTTCGACAAAAAATGCAACAAATATGTATATAATATACTATTAACTAACTAGTAATAACTAAATATTATTAGTAACAACTTATTTGTTATAAGAATAAGGAAATTTCAATAAATCAAATCATAAATTACATTTTGTTTCTATTATTTATTTCATCAACATCAAGTTTATTTTATGTATACAGCGATGTATACAGTTATGTTACATTGTTGCATTATTATTACATGGCATTACACGGAGTTTCGCATTTATTGATATAAAATATACAATAAACAATAATATTAAAGCCTTAAATTTTAGGTTTTAGGCATTTTAATTGAATCTACAAACAATTCTTATTTCATCAACATCATAAAATGCACATTGCATATTTTCCGCTCTTTACACATTACCCATGAGATATTACACGAGAATAGCATAAACGATGAAAACATTTGTAAATTCATATTTTTCCCTATTTGGGTGTAAACCTGTAAGGAAATAAAGACATTATTATAATTATTGTTATTATTATTATTATCCGTAAATTGTCCCGTGATTTGCGTTTAAAATTTTAATGCTGAATTAATTATCTTAAATTATTATATGTAATTAAAGTATTAATGACGACGATAATTATTTTAAGAAATCGGTAAAATTTATTAATATAAAATGATAAACCTTGGCTCCCCCTATTAACAATCAGCAGAACGCCCGTAATCGGTAATACAGCTTTCTTCATGATAACGAACCAAATGCCGATAATACAGAATGTCGGTACAAAAATCACGTAAAACGACACTGGCGCCATTTGTTTTCCCCTAGCAACACTAACTCCATTTAGCCATGTGACGAACCAAATGCCGATAATACAGAATGTCGGTACAAAAATCACGTAAAACGACACTGGCGCCATTTGTTTTCCCCTAGCAACACTAACTCCATTTAGCCATGTGACGAACCAAATGCCGATAATACAGAATGTCGGTACAAAAACGACACTGGCGCCACCTGTTTTCCCCTAGCAACACTAACACCATTTAGCCAAGTGACGAACCAAATGCCGGTAATACAGATAGCCGGTAATGCAGATTCCGTACTTAACCACCTAGAGAGAGACAGACAAAAAGTCACCAGATTTAGAGAGAGACAGAGAATCTAGGGTCCCTAGAACTGTCTGGGCCAGGTGGCCCAATACCTACTAGAATCCCTAAAATTCATCAACTTTATCTGTAGTGACGACATTCAATTTTTCCACGATAGTTTTGCCAATAAATGTAGTTATTTTTTTGTGGCAATATGTTAATTAGATCTAGGAATTTATTTGTAAGGTTGGCCACTCCGTATTCTACACTCTATAGAGCTACTCAAATCAACCTTCAACGACCCAGAGAAGTGCTAATGTAATGCTATCTTCGTCATACTCGTAGATAATGAGAGTAAAGCACAACAAAATGCTTTCTGTGATAATTTCTTGCAAAGATGACGCAGAGCTCATCTTTCGGTGGACGGATAGTAGTTGTCTTTCTCGGTGATGACCTGCACCCATATTTCACGGTGTCTCCTAACCACACATTGTATTTGACTAATTGCCAATACGCATTTCGGTAACGATGTTACCTTTTTCTCGGCGTAATACCTGTTGAATAAAACACGAAGCAGAGTATCTTCAAAACCAATGTTTATTGAAAGATAAAAAAGTCTAGTTTAAAAAAAAGATTAGCAATACAAAATTGTATAAAACATAACTTGATAGTTATTACATGGACAATCAACAACTAAACAGCCAAGGCAACATAGGTATGGCCAACCGACGCCGACGGTTTAAATATTTCTTTCAACACTCCCACTTATTTAATACCGTCGAGAATGTAAGAATGTAATAAATATCAAAATTGTACTTTAGGTAAAGGTTTGGCAAATAAATCAGCTAATCGTAGGCTTCATATGAAAAGTGCATATATAGGTAAGTGCCAAAATTGAAAAATTGGGATTTAACGTCATTTGGTTAAATATTACTTTTTCTATAAAATAAATGCTAGAAACTCTGAAAATAATTAGTAGATTTTGTTTAAATTGCAAAAATAAAATCAGGCACTGTTGGAATAGTTTTATCATGAAATTTATTTTATGATCATGCTAGCTGTGATTTTTTTGTTGATATGTACATTCTGTCATTTTACAATATTGCTATTGTTTTAAAATATAAATTACAATATTAAATTAAAACTGCCCTAATTAAACTAAATATTAAGCTTGTGTTAGTTAAGGAAGGGACCGTACGTGTAGTAATAGTAATTTATTCACAATCGATACATAATGTGTTCATTACTGACGTATAAAAAGTTAGAAAGTAGTTTATTAAACACCATAGTCAATAATAAGTTCTCTTGGTTAGTAATATCCATTACTTACCTTTTGCTCGTTCTATATATTCTCAACAGATGGCAGAAGATGATTTTCTAAAACACGGCCTACTAGATTCATATAAGCTTCAAAGCTTATATGAATTTAGTAGGCCGTGTTCTAAAAATCTGACATGAACCTATGAAAATGACAACAACAATTTATTAATTACAAAGTAACATTACATTACAAAGTTTATTTACAGTTTCACTATCAGACAAATTTGGTTTAGTAGTGACACGAATTTACTTTGACAAATGTTGCAGCAATTGTCATTTTATCGCCACCTGAATAAAAACGCTGGTGTTGTGTCCTACATATATCAAGTATAAGGTATCAATGTAAGAACATAATTATGTACGATTGTGAATAAAATAGTATACATACCTCGGCGGGAAGACATTACGCGTCGAGCAATTGCTGCCCTTGGCGCTTCGCGTAATGTTCTACTTCCCGCCTCGGTAAGTAATCTACTATTCTTGTAATGAATCTAAATTAATTGTTTCACAGGTATTCCAAGTTACATGTAATTGCGTGCATTGCTGTAATCAAACTGATGTACGTTGTTTAAAATAAAAACACCGTACTGTGGACACACGTAATTTTATTGGAGTTTCATCACTATACGATTTTTGGAAGCTCGTACTGTTGAATCGGTTCCCCATTTTTTTCACAGGCACAAGTGCAAAAGCATTGACAGCAACATGAATAGTGGTTCATTTTCTGTAAACAGTGTTTTCGGACTTATGCACTTTTCATGTGAAGCCGACGTAATTTTTCCTCTGACTGAATGTAATGCAAATCAATTTCACCCCGTTCATGTACATCGCGCGTAAAATGAAAACGCACATCAATATGTTTTGATCGCTTATGATATTCGGGGTTATTCACTAATTTGATCCTGATTGATTATTATCAACTTACATTGGCACACAGTCGATTTGAACACCAAGTTCGCATAACATTATCCTTAACCATGTTGCGTCTTTCATACCATGCGCTAGTGCTACATATTCAACTTCTGTTGTTGAGAGTGAAACTACTCTTTGGCGTTGACTTGACCAAGTTACCAGACTGCCGTTAAATAAAAATGCAAACTCACTCGTAGATTTACGTGTAGCAAGGCATCTAGCGTAATCGGCATCAGTAAAAACAAACAAGAGCGCGTCACTCCCACTGTTTCCATAAACAATTCTAAAATCTATAGTCCCATTTAAGTATCTTAATAGTTATTTACACGAGGAGCTTGGAAAGTGCTACTTTCTCAGGCGAGCTGACAAATTTCGGGGCGACGCCGGAGGCGGAGCCCTGAAAGTCAGCGAGACTGGGAAAGGCACTTTACAAGTGAGACGTGTATTAAATTTTCCCGGCACCTGCCATTGTCTTCAATATCAGAATGATGTAGTTCCAGATAACTGATTAAAAAAATATATCGAAAAATTAAGATAGGTACTTGGTTAAAATTTCTATAGCAACCATCTAAACATAACAAAAATCGAAAAACGTCAGTCGGTTAAATTACAATAATTTAGAAAAAAAGTAATGGAAAGTGACGATGAAAACATTCCGGCTAATATTGTTGAGGCCGCTAATACTGCCACACTGGAGTTGTTGCCTAAGAAATCCAAGGAAAGATATATGAAGATCTATGTCGAGTTCACAAACTGGTGCAAGAAAAACAATGCAAAACGTATAAAAGAGGAGGTAATGCTTGCTTACTTTGTTGAAATGGGAAACACGGTCAAATCATCCACACTTTGGAGCTGATATTCAATGCTCAAATTAACGTTGATGGTTCACGAAAACATTGACATTAGTAAGTTTGCTAAAGTCATCGCATTTTTGAAGAGAAAGGCCGTAGGCTACAAAGCCAAAAAGTCCCGTATATTCAATAGAAACGAAATAGACAATTTCTTGTTGCAAGCTCCAGACAACGATTTTCTGCTTATGAAGGTAATTCATCTTTTTTTATTCATACCTATGTGATTAATTATTGATAATAATTTTAGACCGTTCTTATAATCGCTGTTGCTGGTGGATGTCGAGTGGATGAATTGGTCAAAATGTCTATTGATGACGTTGAAGACAAGGATACAATTCTTGTTGTACACGTATCAAGTTCGAAAACCTATGCTGAACGAACTTTTGTTGTTGTCGGTGGCGATAACAACATTAACTTAAATCTTTACCGGAAATACGTTGCACTGCGTCATTGTAATACTCCACACCGAAGACTATTCGTATATTATAAAAATGGAAAATGTACCACCCAACCTGTGGGTCACCACACATTAGGAGCAGTTCCGTCCAGAATGGCCATGTTTCTTGGATTATCAAATCCAAAGGACTATACAGGACATGCATTTCGCAGATCCTCAGCTACTCTTTTAGTCGACGGAGGAGCTGGAATGACAGAACTAAAAAGACATGGCGCATGGAAAAGTAATAGTGTTGCCGAGAGTTATTTAGAAAACTCTTTGCAGAATAAGATTAACACCGCCGTTACTATTCAGAACTGCGGTCGAAATAAAGAAGAGTCTGTGTCCGGTTTGAAAAATATTTCAACGGAAAATTTGCCCATTAATTTTAACAATGTTACTAATGCATCGGACAGTTCAATAAGTGTTCCCTGTTACATAAATTTTTCTTCTTGTCAATGTAATGTGAATGTAAACATTAATAAACAATAAATATAAGGTTTAAACTCCTTTGCAGTAAACTTTCAGATTTTGAGACTGGGAAATAGTTTCTCAGTCTGAGACTGGGAAGACAGTTTTTCCAGTCCCAAATGAGACTGGAAAAATCAACTTTCTAAGCAGGTGCCGGGAAAATATGTTTCACCGCTTGTCAATGTTCACTTCCAAATTGACCAAGAATTTACTTGCTCTATTAACTGCATATTCGATATCTGGTCTAGTAACACGTGCAGCAAATAAAAGAGACCCGACCGCCTCTCTGTAGGGTACTGTTAAAATTTTCTCATTTTCTTCCTTATTTCTCGTATAATGGTCCTTACTGAGGTGTGTACCTGGTTCAGCAGAAACTGCTGAAGGTTTAGCTTCTTCCATGTGAAATCTCTTAAGTAATCTTTTGATGTATGCAGTTTGGGTTATCGTTAACTAACGTTTATTTCGATTTCTCGTTATTTCGAGGCCTACAAACTGTTTTGGGTCTTCGATGGTTATTTCAAATGTACCCTTTAAATGCTCCATCTAAATCGGTTTTAAGCTATATAACTTTACAATAGGACACCTGCCTTCTGGAAGTTTTGTTAAGATCCACGTTGAATTTTCATGGAGTACCGCTATCTTTTCATCCATTGCCGTTTTCCAGAATTCTGCGTCCGGACACGACCTAGCAGATTCAAAAGTAACAGGCACATGTTCGGTTATAAGCGCATATTCATCCAAGTGGGTTGGTCTTCTTAACAGGTTCTATCGTCTAATTTCTGATGTTCAAGCTCTTGATTTGCATTTTTATCTTCTTGAGACTGAACTTCTGATTCTAATTCTTCTTCAGCAACACTCTCGTCTAAATTCTCAAATGCAAGGTCAATTAACGTGTGTTGAGGTACCTCCCAAGCAGCATTTTTAGTCGTCGCTACGTACCAGCAACTACCGGTGGAACTATTAAGTTTTAGCCACTAGTCACAATCACGTAATTGCTACGGTTTTGTTACGTGTCTGGAACCAAAATGGGGAACAATTTTTGGGTAGCAGGTACGTGGCGGCGTAGTAATTGCTACTTTCGTGCAACTTCTTTTCTCTTTGACACATCATGTCGCGTGGTTGCTCTCTCTCTTGCTCTTGCAACTTAACAAATATTCTATCATTTTCTATACTATATAATGCTGGATCGTGTCACAAAATGAATTACCAGTTTATTTGTAATACGTACTTAATACAAAGAGCGATGAAATGTTTGATTATTTTGTCATTCCAGTACACCAAGATTATAAACCATTGCAACTTTTCTGTTAAATATGATGATGCTAGATCGAAAAATTACAACGCGCCTTCTTTAAATATATTTTTTAGTAAAAAAATGTCTTGAATAAAACATGATAAATATACACGAAATACTTGATAAGTTGTAAGTTGTACGAAATAAGTTGATACACATGATAGAAACCATTTTTATATTTTCCTGTTATGTTCTTTTATGTGTTTAAATAAAAGATACTCAATTATTGTCATTAACTTTATTAATATTGAGTGAGCATGGCGAATTACATACACAATGCATAGACTGTAGAAGACGTGTATCCTCCAAGCCGGCTCGAGTGTTACTGACGCTCGCCGGCGGCGCGGGACAGGATTGGTTAGTTACATCACTACAAATAAATGTTGCCAACTTCAAGCTACATACATAACAATCCCTAAGGCACAATTTGGCACCAATTTGTTATTTTTATTGATGGTTATATAGTAAAACATCTATTAACAATCATAACAAATTGCAAATTGATTAATGATTATTGATTAATCCAACATTTTACAAGTAAATATGGAGATGGAGTAGTTTACGAAAAATTACTTTAATATGATTCTCCTGGGTAGCAAAAACGTAAGTGTTACATTCAATACTACTGTAAGGTTTTAAAAACTTTAAAGTAGCTTCGGGCAAGTTACTGCTACAATCATAATACCACTTTGAAGTTGCAACGACTTTAAAGTAAGTATACTAAGTGGCAATACCGTTCCACATACTTTAATAGTTACTCAGAAGTAATGAAACTACATAGTTCCAATAAATAGTAGAAACAACTATACAATTACTAAAATATTCCGAATTGAAGAAATTAAACCTATAAAGTCATAAATTTAGTTGCAGTTACGTAACAACTACTCAATCAAAGTTCCGATCTCAGTTACTGCTACTTAAATGCTGCTTGGGCTCTGCCTGACTTATATTGACGCTACTATTACTAGTTGACGTTAGTATTCTCGTTAAAATCGACATCACTGCTTACATATATTTCCTTAGTTTCTTTATGGAAGAAACGATAGTTTTTAGATTCTCCATCGTTTTTTTGAGGTTGTGTCGAAATCCTTGGGTGATGAGTCAATTCTGACCCCGGATTCGTTCTCAGCACACCAAAAAGCATACGGTATGCTACATCACCTTTCAACTACAAGACATATTTTTTATTTTGTGGGCCTGTGTAACTTGTAAGGTGGCCCCGGGTTCGGATCGTTACGCGTCTCAGCTCGGACGCGAGATTTGTACGGGACCTGCTTACGTAGGAGGAGGAGAAGGATGAAGGAAGAGACCCCACAGACTACGCACAGCGAGGTCTTGGGAAAAGGGTACGGAGTAAGGAAGAGACCGCCAGGCTACGCACATCGAGGTCTCGGAACGAGGTAGCGGGAAGGCTATCGGATAGTCGGTAAAAGGACTTGCTCTTAAATTCCCCGGGTCGGTCCGGTCTGCTAGTCTGGCTGGTACTGTAGAGAGCCCTGGACGCGGACTAACGTAATCGGTTACCCGCACCTTCTTACTAGCGTCTAGCCCCCGAGTATCACTAAACTAATCCTGAACTTAACGCATGCGTTTTGTGCAGCATCTTGACTTCAATTCGATAGGATATGTGCAAATTAATATTAAATATATTATTAATTACAGTTCTGATTAGAAGTAGATAAATACATAATTAACTTTTTTTAGTTAATGATTGCATATAGATTATATAAGTTAAAAAACACAAACGACCAAATCCAAATTAACGTTTTTTCAAAGAAAGAAAGAAGATTATCTTTTGGTTTTAATAAAAAGCGTGTTGTGACTCTTCAATCCGATAAAACATGTGTAAATAAATATTAAATATATTAATAATTATATACTTCTGTTTACGAGTAGGTACATACTTACCTTTTTTTAAATTAATGATTGTATATAGACTGTATAAATTAAAATTAACGGGTTTTCAAAGTAAAGTTTACAACTTTACCTTGAAAACTGTAAAACCTTGAAAAGTTAATGACTATGGTCATTACCTTTTTGTTTCAATAAAAAAAACTTCAGTAAACTTTATATATTTATTAGAATGAAATAATCAATAAAAAGATATTTGTATCACTGCAAGTTTTCACAGTGGGAAAATCCCCTTCACTATTATTAGGCATCATTTTTATTAAGTACTAATTGCAGGGCAATGTTTCCGATATCTACACCTGTGGCTTTAGAAATTAAATTGCTTCTTTTCTTCTTCTGTTTCCCACTGCAAAAACGTGCAGCGATAAAAATTATTTTTTTATTTTATCTATACAGATTTTATTATAGGAGTTACATCGCCCTGCAATTAGCACTTAATAAAAACAATACCTATTAGCGAAGGCGATTTTCCCACTGTAAAAACGTGCAGTGATATAACTTATTTTTTATTTATTATTTCATTATAATAAATAAACATTTAAAGTTTACTAAAGTTTCTTTTATTAAAACCAAAAGGTAATGACTATGATTTTCCTTGAAAAAACGTTAATTTGGATTTGGTCGTTTGGTTTTTTTTAACTTATACAATCTATATGCAATCATTAACTAACAAAAGTTAATTATGTATTTATCTACTTCTAATCAGAACTGTAATTAATAATATATTTAATATTAATTTGCACATATCCTATCGAATTGAAGTCAAGACGCTGCACAAAACGCATGCGTTAAGTTCAGGATTAGTTTAGTGATACTCGGGGGCTAGACGCTAGTCACCTTCTTATACATATAGATGCTCTCGAAGCGTGGGGAAAATGGTAGGAGTAAAACGGAGCGGTGCACGCCAAATATCGGTTAAGGAAGGGACGCGTGCTCTCGCTAGAGTCGGCCGCTTATCCGAGCGGTTTGAGATTGCACAGCTGATAACTATATTCACTCATACACCCAAAATAATTAACTAAAATTCTGTAATTTCGTTACAAATCATTTGCATTTATTTTTAATCATTTATTTTTGCATTTATTTTATTAATGGGGTTTCTAATTACACACAAACCTCTTCTATGGCTTTCTATACTTAAATTTGGAATTGATTCGATTATAAATAACAAAGATATAGGGCAGTGATGGCGAACCTTTTTGGGAAGTGGGTCAAATTTTGTTGATCATTTTTTTTAATACTAGCCCGTGGGTCACTAAGTCAGTGGAGTCACTTGGAGGGAGGGGGTAAAAAGGGTACCACTAATTTGGAAACACCGAGAATTTGTTAACAGAAAAACTTGACAGTTGACCCTTTTTTTGGTTCTCACTTTTAAAATCCCCTAAAAAGGTTTACTTTTCCTTTTGTTTTACAACTTTTACTTTTGTAGGTAAAGAGCAAAATTCGGATATTACATTGGATATTTATACTAAGTATAATTTTTTAATATTTTCGATTGTGTTCTCTCTTTATGATGTAAAAAATAAGTTTATAAAAATCAATGAGTGGGTCATTTAAAAAGCCTTCGTGGGTCAGTGTCTGACCCGCGTGTCATAGGTTCGCCAACACTGATATAGGGCTTTCAAGCTGTAAAGTGAAACACATTGGACCTTATTCTCATGCCACTATTAAAGGTGTATTTAACTAAAGTTATGATTAAGATCAACAAGAAAAGAGACAGCTTTACCTAATTCTAATAGGTGGGAAAAGGTTAGAACTGGTCGCCATGGTAATTAAACATGCTATTAACTTAATAGTGGAATGTGAATACGGCCTATTGTGTATATTGAAATATGTATTTATTCTCAAAAACACCAATTCTCACTGCTCCAATAAATTATTTTATAAATGTCAATTATCTTTTTTTTTTCAGATTGTAGCAATATAAATTAAATGATATCGAATCATGAAATGATAAAGTACTATGGGTCACCATAATCAACTTTTTTACAATAATAATAATTGTTAAATTACTTTGCCACTGTCAACAACAAATATTGTAATAATAAAATTTTGACTCTATAGTATTATGTATTTAATTTTAATAATTATTCTTTTGTTTGCAATAAATGTTACTTTATTAGAATTTGAGTACCTATTATAACAAGCCACAGCAAGCTCTGATCTTATTAATTTTTCCCATGTTAATTTGTATATGTCCTGGGTCATTTCAAACACGGTGTACAGTTCTTTTACAATGGTCTTATTAAACCAGGAACACGGCTTTCCCAGTGTGTGTCTCTAGAGTTTTAGGTAAGGCTTTAGAGTTAAAAAATTAGTACACTACTATGAGTTTTTAAAATATCCCACTTTGATGCAATATAGATTATACTTACAAAAATAATGTCTAAATTAAAGGAAGTGGTTTATTTTTCTAATTTTTATAAAACTCAGAAAAACACTAAGGAATTTACTTCATAGCTATTGTAGGTATAGTAAATGAAGTCATTATACGAAATTGCTAATATTATGCGTACCCAAATCTTGCTGCTATTGAACTTGTTGTCCAATACCCCACGAACAACTATTATAGTAATAAATGTCGTGCTCAGAAAGAGATACAGGGTGTCCCACTATGCTGTTTACACGCAATATCTCCCTTATTTGAAAAGATAAAGAAATCAACCAAAAACTATTGTGAATGACTCAAAATGGACCTTCAGAAAACATCGCTGGTTGCATAGCTACGTTTAAGAGATCATGCCAACTTTATTAATTTTTCAAATTGCACCCTATGTTTTTTTTTTCACGGAAATGTATTCTTAACTTCATTCTGCATATGGTAGTATGACTTACTTAATTATCTAATGTGCATTTAGGGGTTGAAAAAAATATTTTTTATAAATCGAATTTATCTTAAAGCAAATGCTCAAAATGCCCCCTGTGGTCTCTACACGGGCTTTAAAGTGCCTCAGTAGTTCCCTTGTAAACAGGGCTCTAATCATATTTTTTGAATAAATAATTTAGTAAGTGAATTTATAAGAAATATTTTTTACAACCCCTAAATGCACATTAGATAATTAAGTAAGGCATACTAACGTATTGTAACGTTCTTTCTAAAAATAATAACACAAGTGCTGTTTAAATCGTCTATTCACAAACAAATATTTATTTCTATACACTAATGAATACACTATAAATTAACGCTATGATTATAAACCATTAAAAACTATTATTTACAGACTATGAATTTCTAATACAACATTTATCTTTACAATTATTATTTATTTCGTGAAACACAGTTAATGGCTCGGTGTTGACTGATCCCCTTTTATCCGCGAAGTCGCTTTTATACCTTCCTACAATCGTACTAGAAGCCGGTAGAAACTACCATGTATTTCTGGAAGGTGCTAGATAAACAGTGCCTCGTTTACATTGTTGGTGCTATGCGTCATTCTCTCGAATGCCGCAGAATACTCCATCCGTTGTTCGAGAAGGGGTTCTTTCTTTTTCTCTCTTGTTACACTGCCCCCCTCTTCAAGTCTGTTCTGTCCCAGAACAGGTTTTATGATCTGGTTCCTGTAGAACGGGTCATGACGATATCGACAGTCTTCACCTCGACTACACGTTCCATTACGGTAGAAGTAGCAGTCTACACTCTTCGTTGGCCTTGATGCGGGCTGTGGGTCAAAACTGCAGACAAAGATCTTGACGTCCGTACCTCTAAAGATAACTTCCAGCATGTTTCTAACGATTCTCCAATCCAGCTGGTCCCGCCCACAGCCGAGTTTGGGAACTGCCAATTTGTTAATACCCCTGGTAAGCAACTCGATCCTCAAATTCCATAATGTCCTCCACAAGTCGGCGTAACTCGGTTTCTGGTAGTAAAACTGCTTGGTTACCAAGTAGTAAATGGATCGGTCATGATCAGGCAAGCGTAAGGATTTACCAACAGAGGGATTTTGTTCTCGAAGTTCATTCAGCCGTCCAAATTTATTTCTAAACACTACTGCGATGCCCCTGGACATACGGAGATCCTCGGAGACACAGTGGGCAATGGAATAATCACCAGGGACCCGGAAGAGATCTTGTTCCATCTCAGTCGTGACTCCGAATCGCGCTTTTCTAGTTCCAGAGAACGCAGCCATAAATTCTCTAAAGGTTGGCTGATCATCTTCAAGCCTTACGGTATTGATAGCCACCTCAGCCTCATCTTCCCGATCCGGGACTGCGTCATTATTTCCCTCATAGTACGCCAGACGATTGGAGTGTACCACCTTTGGTTTCCCCCTTGGCAATTTCTGGATGCGATAAATCAAGTCATTTATTCGTTTCTTCACCTGGTATGGACCCTCCCAATTTCGCTGTAACTTTGGAGAATAGCCACGACGCCTTTGCGGGTTGTATAACCAGACAAGCTCTCCAGGTTGAAACCCTCCTTCTTGGGCTCTCACATCGTACGTAGCCTTCATCCGGTCACTCGCGATTCGACTATTATTTCGGGTTCGGTCGTGAATATCCTCCAACTTCTTCTTTAAGTTGATGACATAATCATTCCCGGCTACCTCCTGCTCTATAGGTGGAGACCCAAATTCCAGATCACACGGTAACCGTAACTCGCGTCCAAACATCACAGACGCTGGTGACTGACCGGTTGTTTCGTGGACCGATGCACGATAAGCCATCAGGAACAGATGCAGGTATTGGTCCCAGTCTCGTTGATGATCGGAGACGACCTTGGCCAAATATTTGCCCATTGTCCGATTCATGCGTTCTACCATTCCATCGGACTGCGGATGTAACGGTGTGGTCCCAGTCTTGCGAATGCCCAACAATCGACAGACTTCTCCAAATAGTACAGACTCAAAGTTGCGGCCTTGATCCGAATGCAGCTCTATGGGCACTCCGAAGCGACTGAAAAACTCTTTGACTAGTACGTCAGCAACAGTCGCAGCTTCTTGGTTTGGTAGGGCATAGGCCATTTGGTAAAATAGTCCATTGCCACTAATATGTATTTATTCCCATCGTCGGTTTCGGGAAATGGTCCGGCAATATCTATAGCTATTCTTTCCAGAGGACTACCCACATTGTACTGCCTCATAGGTGCTCTTCGTTTCCCCAAGGGTCCGTTACCAGTGGCACATAGTTCACATTTCCGGCACCACTCCTTCACGTCTTCTTTACAGTTGACCCAATAAAAACGCTCCCTAACTTTCTCTAAAGTCTTTTTCACACCGAAGTGTCCTCCTGAGGCACCGTCATGGAGATGTCGCAATACTGTAGCCACTCGGATTCTTGGAACCACGAACTGAGACCTAATGGTGGTGCCATCTTCACTCTCCAGTACTCGCTTCAGGAGATCGTCTTCCACCTTCAAGGACTCCCATTGGGCCCAATATGCTTTGAGCGTTCTGTTGAAAGGGCTGACGGCCTCCCAGGCAGGCCTTTCTCCCACGCGCTTCCATTCCAGTACCATTTTTAGTTCGGGATCATCCTTCTGCTGTCGTTGCAATTCTTCCGGCAACCAATTGTCGTTGACGATGGTAGTTCTTAATACTTGGCAAACCCTCTCTTCCAAGCGAGAGCAATGACGGCAATCCGTTGGACAGGGTCTTCTTGAAAGAGCATCGGCATTTCGATGACTAGTGCCCGCTCGATGTTCGGTGTCAAAGTCGTATCCTTGTAATCGTTCGATCCACCTTGCGACCTGGCCTTCAGGATTACGGAATTGTAGAAGCCATTTCAACGCTGCATGGTCCGTCCTCAATAAAAACTTCCGTCCGTACAAGTATTTGTAGAAGTGCTCAACGGACTTCACGACAGCCAATAGTTCTTTTCTGGTCACACAATAATTCCTTTCGGCTTTCGACAAAACCTTACTAAAATAGCCGATGACCTTTTCTTGTCCATCCTGTATCTGAGAAAGTACACCCCCAATGGCCAGATTACTTGCATCTGTGTCAAGTATGAATTTCCCTTCTGTCCGTGGATAGCTCAATATTGGTGCTGTTGTCAGGGCACACTGCAACTGTTGGAAAGCTGTTTCACACTCTCCGCTCCAAACATACTCGCGCCCATCTTCAGTTAACCTTGTCAGAGGCTTCGCTATATTGGCAAACCCAGGAACGAAACGCCTGTAGTAGGTACATAACCCAAGAAAACTACGGACTTGGTGTTTATCTTTCGGTGTTGGCCACTCCTGAACTGCACGAATCTTATCGGGGTCGGCTGCCACTCCATTTTGTGATACGACGTGCCCGAGATATTTCACTTCCTTTCTGAATATGTGGACTTTTTCGGACTCAGTTTTAGATTGGCTCCACGTAGTCTTCGGAACACTTCCTCTAGATTTTTCAAATGTTCGTTGAATGATTTTCCGACTACAATCACATCATCTAGGTATACCAGGCAAGTCTTCCACGACAGCCCCCTCAGGATGGTCTCCATTAGACGCTCAAAGGTGGCCGGAGCGTTACATAGACCGAAAGGCATAACCGTAAACTGCCATAGTCTGGAACCAATAGTAAACGCGCTCTTCTCTCGGTCTTCAGGTTCCATTTCAACTTGCCAATAACCACTCTCCAAGTCCAAAGTCGAAAACCATCGTGAGCCAGACAGGGTATCTAACGTGTCGTCGATGCGTGGTAAGGGATAGCTGTCTTTCTTGGTCACGTCATTGAGCTGCCGATAGTCCACACAAAATCTCGTTGACCCGTCCTTCTTACTGACCAGGACCACCGGTGATGCCCAGGGACTGCTGGATGGCTCGATGACCCCTTGTTCTTCCATATCGATAATAATCTTCTCGGCTTCTGCTCGCCTTGCTAGAGGTAGACGCCTCGGCTGCTGACGGACAGGCATAGAGTTGCCTGTATTGATTTTATGTTTTACTACATCTGTTCGTCCCTTCTGGCTATCGTCAAGAGCGAAGATATCTTGGTATCGGTGAACCAAACCCTGTACCTCTTTCACTTCTGTTCCGTTAAGGTCTTCGCACGAACTAGTAACCATGCCCACTAATTTTCCACCATGGTCTTTGGGCGCTGGTTTTGGAACATCAGCCATAAACCTGGCTACTCGGAATACTGGCACACACTGTCCCACAAGGGTACTCTTCTTCAATGTCACCGGATCCACATTAACGTTCATAAGCCTCACCGGTACTGTCTTTCCAACCTTGATCAGCGATTTTCCCACCAGTATGCCACTATGGATCTTCTTATCATAAACAGGCTCCATCATTCGCACACATCCTACCCGAAGATCTCCATCCAAACCCGCCTCGACAACCATCTCGCTTTGACCCGGCAATATCACATCTTCAGTCAGCAAAACCCTTACAACCGGATCTTCTCGTGGGTGCAACGGAAGTTCTTCGTTACCGACCTTCAAAACACCCTCTTTCAAATCCAACGTAAAACCAAATTTTCTCAGGAGGTCCATTCCCAAGATGAAGTCATCAGTGATATCGGCTACCAGCACCTCATGATCACGTTCTTCACTTCCAATGCCAATCTTCATCTTCACCACTCCGCGTGTTGGTATCACTTCACCTGTTGCTGTACGGAGTTGAGTAGTTGTGGGTAACAACTTAATACTTGATCGTAGAACATCAGGGCGTACGATGGATTTTGTCGCCCCCGTATCAATAAGTAGTGGAACAGTTCGGTTAGCAATCTTCCCATCTACGAACAAACTGCTGGTACTGTTCTTCGATGTTACGGCATGGATGGTGATCACCGGGGCATCTCCACTCAAGGTCAACGTTCGCCCCCTCTCGTCGACCCCCTTTAGTTTTCCGACGGCTGAACTTGTTTGGGTTTAGGGCAGCGGCGTGGTATGTGCCCTTGTTCACCGCAGTTCCAGCAACGGGGTCCTCGAACTTCTTGAGGATTCTTTTTACGGTTCTCTTCCTTCTGAAGAACTCTCATTAATAATTCTTCTAGGCGATCTTTAGAACCTTCATCTTCTTCCAAAACGGTCCGAACACGTCCGTGACCTCGGGACGCTTGTTTTGCAGCTTCAAATTCTAAGGCGTGAGCAAGCGCATCATCAGTTGTTCTTGGTCGTGCCAGCCTCAATGATTGTTGTGTTTCTCCGTCTCTTAACCCATCAATGAAGGTCTGCACAGCCAGTTGTCCCAGAAATGAATCGGGTGCCGTAGGGTACGCCAATCGGACAAGCCGCGCAACATCGGCTTCAAACTCCTGCAGGCTTTCTCCATTCTTCTGGATACGATTCTTCACTTGCGCGTGATACACTTGTTGAAGATGCGCGTCTCCATATCTCATTTCCAATCTAGACACTAACAATTGGTAATCATTTTTCTGTCCTGCTGGGATTGTTTGCAGGACGTTCAACGCGTCTCCACGCAAAGCCACAGTTAAAGAAACGGCCTTTTCCTTGCCTGTCCATCCGTTGGCCCCAGAAGCCGCCTCAAACTGTTTGTAGTAAGTGGACCAAGGTATCTTTCCATCGAACGTGGGTGGTTTTACTTTTATCCCTACGACAGGACCCTTTTCTTCTTTAAACTGTTTCTTTACTTCATTAAACGGCCTCTCAGAAGTTGAGGGAAACCGTAGTTGCCTCATTCTATCTTCCAGCATTTCGGCCATATCGTCTTTCTTAGTTGTTGGTGGTAATTGCATTTGGGCTATTTTCTCTTCTACCATCTTTATTACCCTATCTTGTTCCGCCAATCTACCTTCCAATAGTCCTAACGCACTGGCATTCTCCAAAAATTCTTCGAAAACTTTATCTTCCAACGCTTTGACATTTTCCAACAATTCTCCTTTAAGCCTTCTAGAACTTTCTTCAGACTTTTCTAGTAATTCTTCAAGCGTTCTAGAGTTTTCCAGTAAATCTTCTTTAAGCATTTTAACATTTTCTTCCAGTGCTTTAGTATTTTCAAGTAATTCTTGTTTAAGCATTCTAACATTTTCTTCGGACTTTCTAGAATTCTCTTCGGACTTTTCCAGTAATTCCTCTTTTAACATTCTAGAATTCTCTTCGGACTTTTGCAGTAATTCTTCTTTTAAAATTCTAGAATTCTCTTCGGACTTTCTAGAACTTTCTTCCATTTTACTTAACAACAAACTAGTATCAATTGCGGGTCCAGGTATTTCGAAGAGGAAACTTTCAGGATCTTCTTGCTGTTCTAAAAGCCATTCTTTTAGCCGATTTATTAACACGTTTTTAAGGCCCGTTGTTTCCAAATCTCGTTCTTCCAGTTCATGTTTCAAGTCTATTACTTTGAGATCTTTTAACAGTTTCATCACCATTTTAATTGTTTGTTGAAATTATGTTTTAACACCAAAAATTTTATTCTCACAGCACTTTAATTAATTATTACGCGATTTTATTTATTTTAAAACTCCACACCTGACAACACTGTAACGTTCTTTCTAAACATAATAACACAAGTGCTGTTTAAATCGTCTATTCACAAACAAATATTTATTTCTATACACTAATGAATACACTATAAATTAACGCTATGATTATAAACCATTAAAAACTATTATTTACAGACTATGAATTTCTAATACAACATTTATCTTTACAATTATTATTTATTTCGTGAAACACAGTTAATGGCTCGCTGTTGACTGATCCCCTTTTATCCGCGAAGTCGCTTTTATACCTTCCTACAATCGTACTAGAAGCCGGTAGAAACTACCATGTATTTCTGGAAGGTGCTAGATAAACAGTGCCTCGTTTACATTGTTGGTGCTATGCGTCATTCTCTCGAATGCCGCAGAATACTCCATCCGTTGTTCGAGAAGGGGTTCTTTCTTTTTCTCTCTTGTTACAGTATGCAGAATGAAGTAAAGAATACACTTCCCTCGAAAAAAACAGAGGGTGCAATTTGAAAAATTAATCAAGTTGGCATGACCTCTTAAACGTTGCTATGTAACCAGCGGTTCAGGATGTTTTCTGAAGGTCCGTTTTGAGTCATTCACAATAGTTTTTGGTTGATTTCTTTATCTTTTCAAATAAGGGAGATATTGCATGTAAACAGCATTGTGGGACACCCTGTATATATGTACGTCTTTAGGCATCATGACGTCATGACAACTTCATAAACTCATTCAAAACATGTAAATACGGCTGTTATAATTTTTAGTAAAGTGTATACATTTTTGAATTATTTTAAATAAACAACTGCATATAGAGCATCGAGATTTCGTGGAACGAAAATAATAAACACAAATGTTTTATAGTATATTAAGTATCAAGAACAGTAAGGACAGTTTACCGATCGACGACAATGTTTGGCGACTGAGCGAAGCGAAGTCGCCAATATTGGAGGAGATCGGTAAACTCCTTACTGTTTGAGATGCTTATACTATTTTTTGTACGACCATTATGAATACAAAGGTATTAACTAAGGAAATATCCCCGAAAAAAATAGATTTAAGATAATTTATTTTTGCCCTGTATATCCTCCAAACATTAAGTAGGTTTTGTCGTTACCATGGATACGTTTGTAATTAATATTATTTTTGAATGTCACGATATTTGTCAAACTCGTGAGAATGAGTGAATCTGAAAACGAATATAATTGGAATATTGAAGAGGCCTGAGGAAATTTAAATAAACAACATACATTTTTTTAAATAGTCCAATTATTTAGAAAATAAATGATTTCTCGCGAAAGAATCATCTAAATATCACGCATTTATTCTATAAATTACATATAATTTACTTACCGTTCTGTTTTTGACAGAACTGAACGGTAAGTAATTACTTACCGACGCGTTTTTGCTTAGCAACCAGTAAATAAACCTACTGTTCTAAAACCAAGTAAACAATCCGAAATAGCATGGTCGTACAAAAAATTAATTTCTACAGCCTATGCTTATTATTTGGCATTTCTAAAGTCAAATATCTTAATAACATCAAATATTATTTTTCCGACAATTTTAATTTGGAATTTGTTATCGCTGTATTAATTCTAAATTCATTTGGTTGCCCTAGAATTTTGTTGCCTGTGTGCTGTGTACACCTTCGCACACCGCTTGGGACGCCCCTGCATGCCGTAACATCAAAGAATGGTACCGGCAGTTTGTTTGTAGATGGGAAGATTGCTAGCCGAATTGTTCCACTACTTATACGGGGGAGACAAAATCCATTATACACCCTGACGTTCTTCGAACAAGTATGAAACTGTTACCGACAACTACTCAACACCGTACAGCGACAGGTGAAGTAATACCAACACGAAAGGCCTGCCTGGGAAGCCGTCAGCTCTTCCAACAGTTCCCTAAAAGAGAAGGACACTTCGGTGTGAAGAAGAAGACTTTGGAGAATGTTCGGGAGCGTTTTTATTGGGTCAATTGTAAAAAAGACATGAAAGAGTGGTGCCGGAAATGCGAGCTATGTGCCACTGGTAACGGACCCTTGGGGAAACGAAGAGCACCTATAAGGCAGTACACTGTGGGTAGTCCTATCGAAAGAATAGCTATAGATATTGCCGGACCATTTCCCGAGACCGACGATGGGAATAAGTATATCTTAGTGGCAATGAACTATTTTACCAAATGGCCAGAAGCATATGCCCTACCAAACCAGGAAGCCGCGACTGTTGCTGACGTACTAGTCAAAGAGTTTTTTAGTCATTTTGGAGATCTCCTGGAGCTCGGACCAAGGCCGTAATTTTGAATCTACACTTTTTGGAGAAGACTGGCGATTATAGGGCATTTGCAAGACTCGGACTACACCGTTGCATCCGCAGTCCGATGGAATGGCAGAACACATGAATCGGACAATGGGCAGATATTTGGTCAAGGTTATTATGATAGTTGGCGTTTCTTAAATTATAAGTTTTATGTATGGAATAAAGTTACAGTTTGAAAAGCACTAATTACAACTTGTGCTAATGCCGTTTTGCGTAGTATCGTGCAGTACAGGAAGCTTACTTGCTTCAATTTATCGTCTGATTTTCGGTATTAGTAGGTTAACACAAATAATTCGGTTTATCAGATTTAAAAAAAGTTGTGAGGAAAATCTGATCTGGAATTGAATTTTAAAGCTTCTCGATTTGATTAACGAACTTATGTTTAATTTAGAGTGTTATTAGTTACAAACTTAAGAAGATACGTTACAGCATTCGGAATTTTAACGTTCATAATCTTTACCTTTGTGGGTTTTCGTTTTAATAGTGATATAGTGGATTAGCAGAATTTGTGTTAGCTCTAGAAAAATTATTACGTCGAAATAATGTTAGCTTTTAATAACGAAATTTGGTTAAAGAATAAATTTTGTGACTATTAAATCAATTACTGGAATTATTGTAGTTTAAGAGTTTTAGTATTGTGGATTAGTGCCGAATCAATACGGAAATAATTTTCGTGATATCCATTAAGAACGTTCAGTTCGTTGTTGCAGCATCTTTACCACAATCCAGAGTTCTATCTGTTTTACAGTTATGATCATGTGTAGTGTTTTGTATTTTGTGATTAAGTGAAATCAGGGCATCGTTATTTGAGCAATCCCCTTTGAAAGTCTTAAGAATTACAACATTTGAACAGTGTAGCAAGGACTAGAGGATATCTTGTTTGATTAGAGTAAGTTTACATAAAACTACCTGTACCATGTATGTATCTATTTTTTCCTTCAATAAAAATTCTTATTAGGGTATTTTTAACAACACCATTATTATATTGTCTTTCGAGATAAAAGAATATTTTATTTACAAATAAATTATTATTTGAATTAAACCATACTATGACGAGGTGGGACCATTTACTTGCAAAAGTTGATGAAATAATTCATCTTGCCTAATAATAATTCAACTAATAATAATGATTAGTTGTTGAATTCCATCAATACATTCAGTATTTCTTTTTGGTTGCAAATGCTGAAGTTACAACTCGCAATCAAATGGCGCTCAACTTTTGTTTTATTTGTTTTATTATGACTATAGTACTCTTGTTCCTCTTTATAATTAGTAAGCTGTGGAAATCAGACCTACGCCCTAGTTATAATTTGTAATTAAGATGTTCTCAGCCGGAGCATTAGAAAGTAACGTAAGTATCGTTTTTATGAGTTTTATAGTAAGTTTTGAGTAATCTGAATTTTTTTGAGTATTGAGAATAAATTTGTTTGTATAGAAATTTTACGTTTCAAAGGTGATGAGAAAGCTGGTTGGAATTCTTTTAAACTGGTGTCCACATATATTCTGGGCAATAAAAGAACCGAAGACTAGAAAGATCTTGTTACGAATCTTCTTTCTTCCTATCAGAAGTTAGGATGCAATATGTCATTAAAGGTGCATTTTTTAGATTCGAATCTAGACTACTTTCCAGAAAACTAAGATGAAGTAAGCGATAAACATGGTGAAAAATTCCATCAAAACATTTTCAATATGGAGAGAAGACATCGGGAAAAATTTAGTTCTAAAATGTTGGCAGATTACTGTTGGACTGTTATAAGGGATGCTCCAGAAGTAACATATAAGAAACAAGCCAAGAAGCGCAAGAGAAGCGATTAATTTCTTGTATATGGGTCATTCTTTCTGAAATCAATGACCGGCTAGATCCAAAAATTGGTGCAACTTAGAAAGGCCGGCGGGGGCTCATTTTAAAGCTTGAAACCTCTACTTTCGAATGTCACATGTCTCCTAAATGAAAAAATGTATATTGGACCCCTAAAACAGGTAAACCCGTATCCAGTTCTAAAATAAAAATTTTAAAAGTTGAAAAAATTAGAAAAAGAAATATTTTTAAGTTTTTTTTAACGGCATCGCATTATTCGTCAAAGAATACATAAATTTTGTCCACTGCATTCTTTTCCTAGAGTGCTTCGATTTCGAGCAAAATTGAAAACAACAATTTGCCATTTTTGAAAGTTTCTCATTTTTTCATCGAAAATGGCGTCAGACTAGATAAAATCAAAGGCTTCTAAAATGTCTAATTTGCGTTTGTTATTACAAAAATGTAACGTTCTTTTTCAAATAATAATACAAGTGCTGTTTAAATCGTCTATTCACAAACAAATATTTATTTCTATACACTAATGAATACACTATAAATTAACGCTATGATTATAAACCATTAAAAACTATTATTTACAGACTATGAATTTCTAATACAACATTTATATTCACTATTTATTTTGTAATACACAGTTAATGACTTGCTGTTGACTGATCCTCTTTTATCCGCGAATCCGCTTTTATACCGTCATATAAACGCACCAGAAGTCGCTGGAACCTTCTATGTATTCTAGAAAATGCTAGAATAAACCGCGTCTGGTTTACATGCTTGTGCAATGCGTCATTCTCTCGAAGGCGGTAGAACACACCATTTGTTGCTCGAAAAGAGGTTCTTTCTTTTTCTCTCTTGTTACAAAAATGTAGGAATTTAATATTATTTTGAGGAGTCATTGTGTGATTTTGTTCTAAAAGGTGTTTGGCGTAATTAGATTTTTCAGGATGTTTATTTTTGTAATGACGTACGTGTTCTAGCCTTTGAGATATACAAACACAAACTCAGGGTACCTTTAATGAATGAACAACTTGAGCTCAGTAATTCTGCGTTACTGGAAGTATTAGATATTTAATTTTGATTATTATTATTATTTTATCTAGTTACCTATTTTTGTATCTACCTTAGCGACGTATTTGTTTATAATTATATTACCTTTGATAATGACAGCATAGCTGTCGAAACAATATTGTCAGGTTACATTTTAATAAAACTGTGAAACTTTTACTAATCTTTATTTATTTCATGATTATGGAGTTCCACAAAGTAAGGCTAGAAACAATAAACAATTTTAGCCTTTTTTGTGAGCTTTACAGCTCCATTGCTGTTCACTGTACAAAACTACTTTACATACCCAATTTGTAGGAAATTTTGTTCTCTACAAGTCGGCAAATAACTTTTTTTGCGCTAAGACGCACCAGAACAAAGTTATAGGCGAGAAACTAAAAAAGTGCAGATTTTCGACGGTTTTTCAAGATGGCAGAGTGGGAGGGAGTTGGAAAACTTGGACTTTTCATTCACTGGACTAATAATATACATTCTGATGTTCTTATTATCAAAATGACATAAGTAAACTATATTTTTCATGCATGTTTAATTCCATCTTTTATTTAAATTATATGTAAGAATACACAATATTTTAGTTATTTGATGTATTATTTTTTCTAGAGCCATGAAAAATTTAATGGATATTGTAGACCTACCTAAGTAGGTCTACAACATAATAAGAGTCCATAAGAATAAAGAAAATAATATTGGTTAACGATACAAAATAAAAGTTAAAATTTGTAGGACAGTGTTATCTTACCCAGGCAGCACACTGACGTAATAATGTCGCCGTTTCTTCGGCAGTAACGACGTCAAATTGTTGTAAAACTGACATCATTATGTCACAGCCCAAAAACGTCAATATAAGACGTCATTAAAACATCCTATACTAGGACTAAGACAGGAATTATAAATAAATAGTTGAATATTGGAAATAACATTTATTATATACTACAATCAAAACATCTCTACATTGTGACCACCTGCTTAATATGACCAGTATTCCTTGGTCCCTGCTAAAATAATATCATTTTAATGAAACTTGTACGTATTGTATTGTACGTCCAAAAGACGTTGTTTCGAAGACGTCTACGTACGTCCCATTATATGACGTCGTCGACCAATAATGACTTAAAAATAACTTCATTATAATCTCAGTGTGCTGGCTGCGTATTAGTGAAGACTAATCGCATAATATTTAATTAAAATAAATACATATAATTGTTTTATGTTCTAACTCTTCGCCCCCTCTGACCCGTACGTGCGACGCCCCTGATATTTTTGTATAGTTTAGGAGATATTTGAGGTGGGAGATTTTCAAATGCAAATGAACATACTTTATATAGTAGCTGTACTTAATAATAATGATATTGTAATATGTAAAACATATTATTCGAAATATTTAGAAATGTATTAGCAATGTGTATAATTATTGCGTATTTAAGCAGTTTCTTGAGGTACCTTTGTATCCTTTGTGTTTTGCAACCTGATCTATCAGGAATGGATTTATTAATTAATGCAGTTAATGTAGAAATGTTTAAAAGTAACTACTTTCTAAATTTACTCATTACTTTACTTTTAGGAATTCTCTGGTTGCATGAAATTAATAAAAATTACTTTACGTCGCTGATAGTACTTGATACTATATTATGCAGATAACAATTGAACTACAGAGAATAGAAACCTTTTTTGTATCACCTTTCAGGTTTTTTATAACATTCTCCAGTAGATGGCGAACGCTTTATTTAACGAATTTGTGATTGGTTAGAAAACGTGAATGAGTATTGAACATGTCCAGTGTTTGACGTTTGTGTTGCATTTTGTGTTGTCAAAAAATGTAGGTTTGGATTTTGTGTCACGTCGTGAATAGTGAAATTAAATCGTGTTCGATTGTATATTTTTGAGAAAATAGTGATGCCATTAGTGACGGTTCAGAGAAGTCCAAGCACCAATAATTCACCTCAAAGTTTTGTGAGTATCTTGTCACTTTGTTTTATCATTGTTTGTTATCATAAATTTAATCTTTGATAAAAAATTTTTGTTATTAAATAATCAAAATATTCAATTGGACAAAGGGGAAAGTTTATACAAAAAGTGTAAGGTTAGATTTTAATTTGGCCTTGTATTATTTATTAATAGTGGTTTTCATTTCACTAATAGAATAATGTTGAGAATTATTTAATTCGAGGATTTCAGGAATGTGATAATAATAGTTTAATTCTCATGGTTAATATGTATGCATAAGTTTTGTAATGTTTCAAGCTTCTTTCTGTATGGAGCAAATTATAATTTATAATCTAAAAGTTTATTAGCCTCTAGCAACCCGTTTATTTTCCATCTTCGGCACTAACGGTATAGTCGATTTTGGCGTCCGCCAGTTGCGGCGCTGCTCTCCCGATTTCCACCAAACGTGGTCGGAGTCGAAGCGTTCGAAGGCACGATGCACTCTCTGTTAGTTTGCTTTCGGTGTTGAAAGTATGCATGTGGTTATTGTATACATACAACCCTATTGTATAACCTAACATAATACTCGCGAGAAACAATCTACGAATAATTCCCCCCCAAGAAATGCCTATCGGAACTTCAATTTATTTCTTTGTTTTGGCATTTGTTTTCTTAAAATAATAATGCAATGTTAATAATAATAAGTTCCTTAGTGTTGGCTGTTGCCGGTGTGTTTATAAAAGAAAATCGAATATAATAGCGGCAATGTTGCATATCTTGCCACCACCAAGGGCTCCGAATCCACCATCGCCTTGGGAAAGTATTTTGTGCGGCACAGGAGCCGGGAATACGGAAAACACGAATAATGATAGACCTCCTTGGGATTCTTCTGTTATTAAAAACAATAAAAACATTAAGCGCCACCTCCCTAGGGTACGGCTTCGAACTTTGGGATTAAACAAAACCAACAGTAGTAACGTAAGTTGTTTTTATTTCGTACAGTTATAAACAAAAGAGACTAGTTAGTGGTGGAGGATGTAAATTTTCCTTCAAAAGTAAATATTTGTTCAAATAATAACAGAAGTTGTTGAAAGTTCAAAGTTTGTTTAGTTACCTTTTTTTGGGCCTACATAATTTTATCTAATATTTAGCTTTTCTTGAAAACTAACCTAACCTAAAATATCTAGTTTTTATGGATAGTGATAAGGGCTCCATTTTGTTGAAAGCAAACAGTACCTTCAGTTGATTTATTAAATTACTCCTCCACGCCCAAAGATATCAAAATAAACATAAATAAAAATTTGTTATTACTATGGCAACGAACCATATAATAGATCATCTTCAAGGTCATAGAAAAGTTCATAGACAGATTTATCAACTACCAATACTGCAAGACACTTTTGACAACACTCTGTGTCAAGTCTACATTAAAGCAAACAATCACAGCCTACTTCATATTATTACACGTGTTCTGTAGCTTCTTAAACTTTTTGCCTATTCGGCAAGATCAAACGCTCTGGGTAGGTCTTCAAAACGTATTTTGAAAAGAAAATGCCTTTTTGACATGCAGATCATTCTGTAATAACGGTTTTGTTTGTTAAAAGAAATTCTTCTGCAGGTAAGTGAGACATTTGTTTGTTTATTGAAAACAATTGCGGAGGTTTTCGGACTCGTACTGTCTACAAAACAAAAGACACAGTTATAGAAAGAATAAAATTCCCGAAAGTAATAGCAGACACCAATTGTTTTTTACTTAAGTGATATCGCATTATTTAATAAAAGTCGAAACCTCCACGTTTGTTTTTGTTGAACAAAAGCACATCAAGCTTATCGATTTTCAAAATTTCATAGAAACCAATCAAAATCACAATTTTCAGAATGTCTGATTCTCATTATCTGTATTTTTATGCGGTAGTTAGATAAACTGGTAACTGACTGTCTTTTGTTTACAACCGACATTAAAAGAGATAGCTACTGTTTTGACGAAAAATGTAAACGTAGTAGATCTTTTTATTAAAGAGAAATGATCGCATCTAAAGTAAGAAGAAGTAAGGAATGTTATTTCTTGCCTTACTTCTTGAGAACTGTGCGTAATCCAATCAAGAACTACCATAACCTCAATTACCCTTAGGGCGGATATAATTTCTAAGAACGTTATTTTTGTTGGATCTTGGAAATGTAGAAATTATGTTCGTTTATTTAATTCTGTTTTATGATAAGACTTGAGTAATGCAAGATTAACCTAATTAATTTCTAAAACGTTGTTTTATAGCATTTTAGAAATCGTTGGGTGTTTTTTTGTCATTTGTTTATTTACTTTTTGTAGTTGTATGCTGCATATGCTATAAAATTTATTTCCATGTATTTTTTATTTTGTGTGTTTCATTGTTCTTCTTCCTAGTTTTTGTGTCTTAAAAACATGAACCGCAAATCATAAATTGATCAAGTAGGTAAATCTCTTGCTCACCAAGGACATAACTTTAAACATTATTTCCTATGTTATTAATTCTAAAAACACAAATGTTCATCAAAACTTATATCGATCTTGGTATTGACAGAGATTTGCATTCTAATAATTATATCTAAATGGACCCCAAGACTCTTGGTTTTGTCTTTCCCGATAAAAAATAAGAGATAATTACTCATAGAAACTATATATTAGATGAATGCCAAAAAAGTCTAAATAGATCTAGTTACTCTTCAACGTAGGTCTCTGTTGTGAACAGTGAGACCCAGCCAGCACACTGACGTCATAATGTCGCCGTTTTTTCGGCAGTAACGACGTCAAATTGTTGTAAAACTGACATCATTATGTCACAGCCCAAAGACGTCAATATAAGACGCCATTAAAACGTCCTATACTAGGACTAAGACAGGAATTATAAATAAATAGTTGAATATTGGAAATAACATTTGTTATATACTACAGTCAAAACATCTCTATATTGTGACCAGCTGCTTAATATGACCAGTATTCCTTGGCCCCTGCTAAAATAATATCTTTCTTATGAAACTGGTACGTCCAAAAGACGTCGTTTTGAAGACGTCTACGTGCGTTCCATTATATGACGTCTTATGGACATCATTTATTAGTCATATGACGTCGTCGACCAATACTGACTTAAAAATAACGTCATTATAACCTCAGTGTGCTGGCTGAGGAGTCCTTCTCTTCGGCCTGATGTGGAAATTGAACATACATTATCTTTGGTCATGGTAAAAAAATATTATTTAGATATTGGTCAATATGATTTCATATTGTTTTTCAAAACTATGCTTCTTATTCTAATCTGAGGTTACCATCGATTAAGATGTCTAACATTCATTCATGTTTCATATAGTGCTTTGTCCAGAATAGTTATTTGGACTTCAATGGGGGGAAAAAGCGTACTTTTTGATATGTTAGTATCAGATTAAAATGGCACTTTGTTTGACGAGCAAATGCAAAAATTCCAAGCCAAAGAGTCACTTTTAATCCGAATAACCTCAACTAAGAAAAGTACAAAATATTTAAAACTTCATCACATCACATCAGCATCACATAGTAGAGTTTGAAAGAAGTTCAATGGCCATTCTTAGTTACGTTTGTATAAATAGTATTTAAATACTTTTTCCTTTATGGATTAAAAGTACTTTTTTTACTTGGATTTAAAACTGTAACTTTCAGGTGGGTTATGACTAGTATCTTTATTTTTCCGACCGTAAGTAAGGCACTTTAGTCCTGGGGTATATTAGTTATTTATGTATTAAGGGCATAAAGAAGCTTTTATGGCCAGAAGCGTTATTTCTAGCCCGAGGCGTCAGCCGAGGGCTAGGAAAAGGCTGTAGGGCCATAAAAGCAAGTTATGCCCGAAATGCATACACTATTTTATGCACAGATTGTTTTTATCTCAAATCTATTATTGTGTAAAAAATATAATTAAATGAGTACGTAGGTTACATCAAGCCGCTGTACGTATACTTATGTCCATATATACGAAGTACGTTACTATAGTTACTATCTAAAATACTTAATTTCAGCTTATTTTCATTGGTGATAAGTTTACAAATTATATTAAGAACCAATCAAGTTCTACAAATACAGCTCTGCCATTTAATTGACGTTTCATTATTGCCCGTCGGATCATAAAGAGGCCCTTGGGGCATAAAGAGACAGTTATGTTTAGATAGATCTATCAATAATAGTCTAATTATAATGCATCTGTGCATAAACGCTATTTTTGTACGTCCTAGGACTAGGTATTCACAAAAATCCCCGAATTTTTAAAAATAATGTCAAATATCATCCTGACACACCACATTTATGTAAACACCAAAATAATATAATCTCCGAATAATAGGTTAGGTTTACTCCCTAGGGAGTAAAACAACTACTATACTTCCTAGGCAGCAAAACAACTACTTTACTTCTTTTTTTTTGAGGGAGTAAAGTAGAACATTATATGATGTATGTATTTAGTTCGTGCAAAAAAGTCTTTTGGTCTATATCTAGTAACACTGCCAAGCAGCCTTTGATTTATTCGTATAATATGGTAACAATTACCAAAGGCAATTAGATCACACTAGCTCTAGACACAAACTTACATACATAGCAACGTCATTACCAACACCATTAGCAATTTCAACTACTTATTTCAAACATATCTTTTATTCAAACCCAATTTAGCATTAAGTCATATTATTATCGATTAACCCAAAAATATTATTATTAGACTATTACGTTACAATACCCAATTATTTTTATGTAAATAACATTAACCGTTACTTATTACTCCAAAAAAAAGGGTATTACGCTATCAAAATTCCAATTATGCATCTCTCTTTTGTTTTTAAAAGTGTTGTACAAGTAATTATAATTCCGACCTTTTAAGAGAAAATAATTCATGTGAATTCTCCGTTAATTGTTACATAACCCATAAGGTTTACTTAAACACATACACACGTACACACATAAAAGAGCAGAGCGAAAACAATGGGGAAGTGCATAATTGAATGTTTTTCTAGTTATACCAGGTATGGGGAAGCGAATCCGGCTGATGCATGATCCGCGGAATCAATAGACGTTTAACCGGTTTACCCTTTTGATCAGGTTCGATATCTAGTTCAATTCGAATTTCATTGATTGTTTGAGTTCTTCGAAAGAATCCCCTTTTTGTTTGTGTAAATGTTGCCTCTCGATGTTTTCTCTCATCGAGTGCATTATTTATTCATGAGCTTGTAAATAGTTAACTTATTCTTTAACGTTTCCTCAATAACCGATTAAATCTGTTAGAGAAATATCTGTTCAATGAGTTGTGGTGCATGGTGATTGATATAGTGCTATATTTTATCTATTTGAATAGACAAGCCTATTGATGGACTTGGTGCTATCTGGCGTTCTGAAGTGGCGACAATAGGTAAACAACTATTTATTTTGCGTTTGTGCTGTTTTACAATTGAAACCCGTGCATTATTTTGTACAGTAGTTATTATTTAACGGCATCTTGACTGAAAAACAATAGCATCAACTTCTGTAGACAGTGGAGCACAGAAACCATGAACATTTAAAATGTTCTGCCATAGGATAGCCAAAATCATTCAGATCATCATACTATTTTTGTCGATCTTTCAAAATATGGGGGCTATTGCTCTACACGCTTTGCTTTCATATATAAAGGTATAAGGCCCTGGCAATGGAATGTTCCATGCTAATTTTCCAAATACAGAATTGGGCCGTTCGAATTTACAGAGAAATGGTGGGAATGGCTAGTAAGAACCCATACAGTTAAAATTACTATAAAGTTGCAAAAAATGTTCGTATACAATTCCTGAACTGAAAATGTTAAAATAATGGGTGTTAAAATAAATAAATAATAGCTCTTTGTTCTATGTCATTCTAAAAGTCGTTATGCACAAGATCGTGTATTCTTCAAAACTATGTAATCTCGCAGAATATTTTTGATCAGTGTTAATCACCTGAATCAGCAGTTCTTGCCATTCAACAAAAATGTCTGCACCCTGACCACAAGTCACTATACTGAACCTTAGCACATCTTTAATGAATTTTTGGTTGTACTTAACAGCAAAACGCTCTTTTTTCGAGATGTTACAGCTTTCTGTCAAGTCCAAGAGAAGAACAACTATTTACGGACGAATTTAGACAATGGACTGGCAAACCTACATATTTCGACGATGATTGACAGATTGAGAGGTAGAAGTTTTAGACGATCGAAATGAATGTCTAGTGTCTCTAGTGTCGAGTCCCTAAAATTCTCCTAATTTTTCTTCAACCTGTCAGTTATGCCAGTCCATATTCAAAATATAACTGCATCAACTTCCCCAACAAAATAATCAGTTGTGGAAAAGATCCAGCTTCCTACTAAGCTGAAGAGAAAAAGTCTTACAACAGCTACTGCTCTCCTTATCACTGCATCGAGGGATCAACCACTGTACACTTTGTTGGAAATGCCTGGGAATACTTTGTTGGGGAGTTGGCCAACCAATGCTGAAAACACTGTACACTTTTCTGGTTCTACTTAACAGCAAAACGGTCTTTTTTACGAGATGTTACAGCTTTCTGTCAAGTCCAATAGAAGAACAACTATTTACGGACGAATTTAGACAATGGACTGGCACAACTACATATTTGGACAATGATTGACAGATTGAGAGGTAGAAGTTTTAGACTATCAAAATGAATGTCTCTAGTGTCGAGACCCTAAAATTCTCCTTATTTTTCTTCAAACTGTCAGTTATACCACTCCATTGTGAAAATATAACTGCATCAACTTCCCCAACAAAATAATCAGTTGTGGAAAAGATCCAGCTTCCTACTAAGCTGAAGAGAAAAACTCTTACAGCTACTGCTCTCTTTATCACTGCATCGAGAGATCAACCACTGTACACTTTCTTGGAAATGCCTAGGAATACTTTTTTGGGGAGTGGTTGACCCCTCGGGGTCAACTACTGCTGGAAATCACTGTACACTTTTCTGGGAATGCTTTGGAGATACTTAGAAATACCTGGGAATTCTTGGAAATACCTGGGAGTACTTGGAAATACCTAAGAGTACTTGGAATTATCTGGGAGCACTTGAGAATACCAGGGAATACCTAAGAATACTTGCAATTACCTGGGAATATTTGAAAATACCTGGGAATACTTGGAGATACCGGAGAAATACTTGGGGATATTTGGAAATACATTTGAGAATATTTGGAAATACCTAGGAATATTTGGAATTGCCTGGGAATACCTTTTTGGGGAGTGGTTGACCCTCGGGGTCAACCACTGCTGGAAATTACTGTACACTTTTCTGGGAATGCTTTGAAGATACTTGGAAATACTTGGGAATTCTTGGAAATACCTGGGAGTACTTGGAATTATCTGGGAGTACTTGAAAATACCAAGGAACATCTGAGAACACTTGGAGATATTTGGAAATAGCTTGAATACTTTGAAATACATGTGAGAATATTTGGAAATACTTGGAAATACCTAGGAATATCTGTAAATGCCTGGGAATACTTTTTTGGGGAGTGGTTGACCCCTCGGGTTCAACCACTGCTGGAAATCACTGTACACTTTTCTGGGAATGCTTTGGAGATACCTGGAGATACTTGGAAATACCTGGAAATTCTTGGAAATTACGTGGAATTAGTACGTGGAATTATCTGGGAGTACTTGAAAATACCAGGTAATACCTGAGAATACTTGGGGATATTTGGAAATACCTGGGAATACTTTAAAATACATGTGAGAATATTTGGAAATACCTGGGAATACTTGGAAATACCTAAGAATATCTGGAAATACTTGAAAATACCTGATGTTTTTTTAAAGTACTCCCAAAAACTGAAAATCACTGTTTTTTAAAGAGTGGTTGATCCCTCCCACTGCATAAATCCAACTAGCGCGAAGCAGCAGAGACCAATAATTAAGTCGAGCAAAAACAAAAGTAAACAGTTGTAGTATTTGATCCTAAGTGTTCGAGATCTCTTAAAAGAGTTATAGCTTCCACTTGGAGGACTAGATATGAATTTACTACGAGAAGTATTCAAATTGTCAGAAAAAATCTAGAATATCTGCTGATAAATATCTAAACACTAAACTCGCCACAAATTAGCTTGGCCGGAAGTATAAGCTTAGCTAAATAAATATAGGTTTAGATTTCGCCATTTATCGAATTTCAAAAGATTTTAAAGTAGAGCTTAGTGGTTTACTTGATTGACCGAGTTGCCTGTCTCATAAGCATCTGGTATTTAAGTATTTAGAGTATTTAAATATGTATATTTAACATGAAGACTAGGAACTAATAGAGAAGACCTTCCAAACTAAAACCTTGAAAAAAAATAGTCCAACTTAAGTATTTCAACTATCACTTTGATATTCGAATTTGTAATTAATTGATTTTTTTCAAAGACAACGAGTCGATACGAAATTGTTTTGTCTATGACACATGGTTGCTATGTTTTACCTGAAAGGATCGATATTAAAGTTAGGAGATTAGGAAGATTTACGGTAACTATATAGAAGAATAGCAAACTACCAAAGATTTATTCCGCAATAACGCGATCGGAATTTAACCCAACACAATATACCAAACGGGTTAATTCCATTAAAACAAGTTGTAATTAGGACCCGCCAAGGCGTTTTAAGCACTCTTGCTAAAACAATCGCAATTTCCACCAACATCCTCCGTCAATCTCATCTTATTCCTCTAAAATCCTCCGCGCACAAAACCATTATTGCCAACCTATTCAATAGGAAGAAAATTCAAGCAGTGAATCTCAAGTGAGTGTTTGGTTTCTGCAAAATGGTGCATCTGCAGAATATGCAGGAGAGCAACTACAAGTGTCGAATCAATTGTTTGTGCGGCTGCTTTGTTACATTTATAATATACAGGGCTTACAGAGGTTACACAAAACTAGTATAATAATGGCGCTTTGTTGCCGAAACGGTTTAAGATATCACTTTCAAATTTGTCACAGTTACATCAGTCATTGTTCATTTGTTCCGCTTGTTTTTACTCTTCAGTCAAAACATCTTCGTATAACAGACAGGAGTATCTACGTGTAGTGTTTGAATTGAATTGTTGATATTATCTCTGCAATTGTATAATTGTGAATCTTTATGAAAAACAAAAGAAAAATTTAAAAGGACCAATTTGAATTACTATGTAAAATTCGTACGTTTATGTGTGTGTGTATTAATCACTGACACTGCCAACTAGATCTACTATCGTTTACTGACTTGTGTTGTGAAGATGAGAGGATAAAGGTTGACCAGATTCAGAAAACGGATACTGCAATTTTTGTTGTGGCACATCTATCTTGCTCCCTCTGAATGGAAACTTTTTGCGAGACAAGAAACGATAAAGAATATAAGTAAAAATCACAATCTTCGATTGTTTGCAACTGCAGCTTTCACAGGCCTATGACTCGCAAGCCCACATTCAATTTGAAGAGAGTGAGTCATATGGGCGAGAAAACAATAAGTGATAGTTCGAATAATAAAGATAAAAAATGTTAATACCGGCAGTATTTAAAACAAGTGAAGATAAGTACAGAAAACATTTGAGTTTGAAAAAAAGGCAGCTCATTTAATGAAAACACATCAACCTAACCTATAAATTGCGCAATCATCTAGTATAAAATAGAATTCACATCTAATCTAGTTTTACATACAATAATAACATTGCAATTACAATAATAGAAGCAGGCGGAAGTGTCCGCGACTTTTAATGTGCAGCAACTACATAATGCATTTGTATTTTGTTTCATCAAAAGCTGCCAACTATGACGGATTCTTTCTGTATGCTATTTATTACTTGATGATGAAGACAATAATTAAAATTGTTCATTGAATTTTTTTTCGATCTATTAACAATGACGGTTACACGATAATAACAATTGTTATTTGTATTTATTTTTCGGTTGTTCGGTGTTTATTAAATCGGTCACATTAAAACCTCAAGACGTAAAGTTTACATTTTGTCACGGTTGGTGTATTCATAATGCAAAATATTTAAATCGCAATCTCATTACTATACAAGGTGCTTGTATACCTGTGATACATTATGAATTTTTTAAGTCTTCTTTCACACTGTATATTTTTTATGCATTTATAATGCTTATAGATCCATGTAGTAATTATAAAAGAAATATATAAATTATTGTTGCGCATTTACCAAACACCATGTATACTTGTACTGCGAGTTCAAAATAGTGAATGCTATTTCAAACGCCACTGACCAGGTTTTTTATTGCACGCCCTGTATATACATAATTTAATAATAGAGTTCTGAAGCCCTTAAAGTTTTCTTGAGAATATGTTTTTAAAATTTAGAATTTAGATTACAAAAAGCTTTTATTTCGATCACCCTGTATACAGCTACATATGTATCTAACAACAAGATCTAGTATAGAGCACCTAAACATACTATAGAAAATAATTTCCAAATATTGTTGACATATTCAAAAGGTACCTACCTGGTCCAAGTTTATAGTTTTTAGACGACTATACGAGCCACCTTTATTTCTTTGTCACAGAACATCTGCTCCACCAGTTATGTATAAGAATGTTATGGTGGGAACCTGAAACGTCGACGATTTCCTGTTTGGGATTTCGGTGCACCGCACTCTATTTCAAAATAAGGAACAAGAGATTAAGTGAGGTAGGCTTTATTATGTAGAATATGCTTAATAAGATCCAATTAGGTTTATTTTGTCAAAAAAAACTTGGGCAAAATGCCTCATGTCTGTCATCTTTCATAAAAATAATAAATAGGCTACAATACCTTTATGCAACCTTGTTTTACAAATATTTCTGCATCAATGTGAAATAACTCCAACAGCATATTCCTAAAAAGGCATGAGACTTAAAATTTTTATTTGCGTCTGTAAAACTGTAGCGTGTGGATGATGGTCTTATAAGGAGAGACACTGAGAGTTTGTGGCATGCAAAGAGGTCACGATCAATGATCATGTATTCGATCTGCACACATTAATACATACATACACAAATATGTACCTGTATCTTGTATCGTTTTTATCGGTCAGACTGAAAAATCCGCGAGGAAAAGAATACGTAAGGTACTGCCCATGTAATTACAATTATAATGATCACTGCCCATAGCAATGATAATAAGTTTCATTCGTTAATTGACATTGTATCATTATTATTATTATTCATTAAAACAAAAGAGCAAACTTGCTGAATGCTGCTGTGTTTAGAGGTGTTAAGTGGTTGACCAAGTTCTAAAGAAGCACATGTCCTTATTTTGTACTTCGAAACTGGTCGAACTTCTTCCTTTTGAGGAGATGTATCCTGTTTTAACAGTAGTTTTTGCCCTAGGGGCTCATTTAGAAGATATTAGTTTTTTCCTTCCTTGATTAAAAATAAATTAGTTTTTTCTCTCTTTTTTTTACAATTTTTGTCGACGATTTCAACTTGGGACTGTTATTTAGATATTCTAAGAGATAAGCACGACACGAAAGTTGTAAATATTGTAATCTTCGTATTTGCAAGATAATTTGGCCCGCTCAGTTTTTTATAAAAATGTTATTTCTCATTCTTATCTTTTTGTACGTTAAGGAATCATGTATTGGTACAGTTTAATTATTACAATTTATTTGCATTTGCATTGATTTATACCACCAATCATTAGGCTGCATTTGCTTAAAAATGTCTGCTTTTAGGTATTGAGATGTCATAAGTCCATCTCATTGAACATTTTATTGAACGATAAGATCGTAAATGTGAAGACAATTATTTCACATATCAAATTAAATAAAAGATGTATATGCTAGGTGTTAGGCATAATTAATCTAAAGGCTACATATTGGGTCACAGTTAGGCTCATCAATATTTAAAATAGGAATCAAGAATAAAATCATGCAAACATAACCTCAAAAGGATATCAATCATTTAGATTGTTTTATGATGATACATGTTTATACAACCCAAGTTGCATATTGGGATGGTTTTTTCATTTGTAGAGAAGATGTAAACTTCTTGTTTAAATATAGAGTCTACGATTATTAACGCAGGATGAATTTTTCTGTTTTCCAAGAGACTAACTTAGTTTCGGGCTGCCAGTTAACTAAAAACAAATAAATTAGGTCAATCTTGTAATGACTAATATTAAGCTTTTAAACTCTTATATAATAATCCTGAGCACTTTTATTACTGATAGTTTTGATTTTGTTGCTATGCTTCAGTTTGGTTGGTATTGATTCTTATACTATTTTTCTCGCCATTGTTTTAATGCAAACACTTGGAGCACTGTATGCTGGACAATTTGCCTATAAATTGACTTCATTTGAATTAATGTCTAAGGTGGAACTTGTATATGCATCATTTAGTTTATCCGATTGTTGTAATGGATCGTAATTTATGTTCTTCTTAAATTGTAAAGATGTTCCTGTGGAAATTTAATATGTATTAGCTATATTGTGTAATTATGTATCTATTTTGTAAAGAATGAACCTGGATTTATTGAATTTTGTATGTAATTAGGTCATAATGAGATTTGTTCATTGTCAATCGTTTTTGCCTAATATCTTCGTTACCATGTATCTTAGGACATAAGTGTGTTATATTGTTTTGACCCTTGTTTTACCAGTTATAATTCTGTGTTTATGAAATTAAAATCCGTGAGAAAAATGAACAGCTGAGTGGAAATTGTAACGCCATAAAAATATTTCGCGACGTGTTTGTTTTGAAAAGTGTCAGCGTCGGCATTTGTTTTTACAAAACCTATAAAAGCTGGAGCCAAATTTAACAGTCAGTCGAGCAAAAGCACTTCGCAAATCTATGCTTGACTCCGGATTGAAGATCTGTAAATTAAGTTGGGTTATGTTATTATCATACGTTTGACCGTGTGTCATGTTAATAAACAAAACATAAGGAAGATTGAAATAAGTTCTAAGTGTTTACCTGAACAATTAAAAAAGTTAAAGAAGATTTTATTATTGTTCAACAACTATATGGAAGTGTGAACGTGTTATTTTTAATAAATTCTGGGAGAATTTATTTTCCATTATCGATTTCTTGTATTGACGTTTTCATAATACAAAATCATGTGACAGATGTTATACCAATAGCGAATAGAATTTGAAGCAAATTCTATTTACATTATATACCAGGTTGCTCGAAATAAAAGGTTTTTAATTTGATTTGCCAATAATAAAATTTATAAAGTTTATCTGAATAATTTCAGAATCATATTGTTTAACATTAAAGGTTTTTAAAAGAATTTATTTTTCATAAATAAATCAATTCAATTTCTCTTTTATTAAAATTTATTATTCATAAAGTAAAGTATTTGAACATTTGTGAATATGTTTATCTGATTTTGATTTGTGTTAGTTTGTTCAAGTGAAGAACTGTAATAGCCCTATGTCAGGTTATTACGACTATTTAACACACTTGAGCAAGCTTGGGAATTAATTTCCTAATTGATTCATTGTTCTATTTTGAATAATTTTCCTTTTATTTCCTTTTTAATTTTTATTTATTTTCTTAAATTAAATAAAGATTGTGTTTTTCAAGTTATTCATGTGTTTAATTGATGTACATACAAGCATCCATTTCTTTTTCTCTTCATATTGAGAGTTTAGCCAGTGGTTGTCCAGTTGCAGAAGCCCAAGTGTCTGCAATATAAGTTTTTCTTTCCTTTCAGGTATAAGAATCAATAAGATTTTAATAATTCAAACAATTCATGCTCTATCGAATAAACCCTGAGTTAGCCGATTGGGAAAAGGAAAAATATTTGGGGTGTATTTTTATTTTGTTTTATTTTAATTCACCGCATATATTTTATGTTTGCCTTGAACGTGTGGCATATTATTTATCAAGTTAGATACACCGCAGTATACTATACTAAAGTTTACACGGAACGCTTTCGCTGGGACAAGGAAATGGTCAGATAACAATGGTGACAGGGTAAATGTAAAATTCTGGAATCAGATTTGACCAGGTGTTGTCTCTTACCGTGTGCAGTGATAGTGGGGACAAGGAGTAATCCACCCTGCAGTTCCAATTCGTGCTCTGATTTGACCTCTAATATGACATTTACGACTAGTATAGAACCCCTCGGTTGAGTGAACTTTTCTATATGCATCTTTCATTCCATTGTCTTAATGCTTATTTCAGGCCAAACGCCCAGATCTACCCAAATATATTTTAGTCTAACGAATATACGAAAGGAAACGGCTGGTGTAAAGATGTACACCAAAATTTCTTATTTATAAGACTAAATCTTTGGAAGATAGGGGGGTTAAAAGTGATTTTAGACTGTCATTTATCTTTCGGTAGAGCATAATAACTATTCTCAACAATGGAGTTATAGAAGGAATGGTAAAAAAATCCTCATGACGAAAAACTTGAGATTTTGTTTTGCTTTGAATCATAATTAGCGATGCTTTTTTGAGGAATGGAAGGCTCTAAGAGAACACACAAAGTGAGCTATCCTGATCTACGACGAAATCTAACGAAAATAACGCGCCTGTCATAATTATGTCTAAAAACTAGCCCAAAAGTCTTGTTTTATCAAGTCGCTGTGTGCTATATTGTCTGTAATCGTCAGGGTGTGCAACAGTTGTAGGCCATACCGCAGCATTTTCGTAACGCCCACCCTACTGTTATTGATTTGGACAATTCTAGTTTACTACTGGCACGGCTGAACAATTTCTAAAGCACTTCGTACGAAAATTGCTTTGACATTGTCCTGACACTTACCTTAGATGTATTCTGTCGTTTCGAACTGCTGATATCATCGAGGAAAGCTGTTGTTGGATGGGAGATCTCTTTCTCTTTAAATTTACGTCAATAGGTCCGCTGTTCAGAAATCACCGCATTGAGCTTCGCAAGTTATAAAACGCCTTATGCTTGGTGGACGCCATATTGTACGCTGACGGTGTCACGCGGCAAATATGCGAAGCAACTCTATATACAAGTGCACAGTTGCACTTTTATGGCATGTAGGATTAACACAACCACGTCCGCCCATATGACCATACTGACCACATGAAATCCTGACAGTAATTTAGGAAGACAGTGTATTCCAGACATTCGCATTCAAAGGTCACTTGACCAGGTTATAACTCAAAATCAGCAACAATTAAGACAGGCGAATATACTAGGTGATCCTAAACATGAGTAATTCTATATTTAGTCAAAACTTTACTTGTGAACATTTTATGACAAATGATAAAATACGATGGCGAAAAACATATCGTACGTTGTAACGTTTTGTCAGAAAAGTGTTCGTTCGCGTCTAGTAAATACGAGAGGGGAAATGTGGCGAAATTAAGTCGCAGGGTTCAATGCTGGTATTTCAACTATGCATTCCATAGTTGCAACTCTATACTATTGCATCGATAGCAAATATTTTTATTATATTGCTATTGCCCCTCCTGCTTTTTAAGTATGGCGCATGCGCAGTACTCGATAATATCAGTAACGACCTGACCAGACTTAACCAGTCATATGGCTACCTAATGCTGCGTGATAATCTTTTCTTAGTACTAGTTCTTTCCGAAAGACGTGCGGTGTTATTGTGCAGTGCATTTGTGTATTATACTCCCTTTTAGTTAATTGCGATAATTAACCAGAGTGGTAGTAAATGGTAAGTTTCTGTTTTAATAAGTAATATATCGGGTTTCTTCTTGGAAGCTGTAGGCGGAGCCTACTAATGCCTAACAGGTCCTTAAAGTCTAGCAGAAAAGTTAATGTTAATATCTATTAATCTATTTGTTAAGTAGAAGTCGTAGAGGAAATCACACTATAATTACAAACTGGCCACATAATGGTTTAATGATCGGAGTATTAGTGGAGTCTTACACCCTGTATAGTATACAGTATGCCCATAGACTCATTCTCAACATGGGTATATCCGTTATTATGATAAAAAGAGTTTTTGTTAAATGGGATTAAAAAATTAAGAAATGATCTTCAAATAAGTCGTTTTTAAATTTTTTCGCGGTACTCCAATACATAACAAATACTCGAATACATTTTTGAAAAACACAACCTTTTGTTCTTAAAGCCTTCTACGGTTTTAACAAACAATTGTCTTAAAATAAGTCTTTTAGTTTTTTCGAGTTTTGCTTTCGTATTAGATATAACAAATACTCAAATACATCTTTGAAAAACACAAACACACTAGCTTTTACTTTTAAAGCCTTCTATGATTTTAATAACTAATTGTGTTGAAATAAATCTTTTAATTTTTTCGAGTTTTATTTTCGTATTAGACATAACAAATACTCGTAATACATTTTTGAAAAACACAAAAACACTAGCTTTTGCTTTTAAAGAGTTCTATGGTTTTAATAAATAATTGTCTTAAAAAGAGTCTTTTAGTTTTTTCGAGTTTTTGTTTTCGTAGTAGATATAACAAATACTCTTAATACATTTTTGAAAAACACAAAAACACTATCTTTTGCTTTTAAAGCGTTCGATGGTTTTAATAAATAATTATCTTAAAATAAGTCTTTTAATTTTTTCGAGTTTTATTTTCGTATTAGATATAACAAATACTCTTAATACATTTTTGAAAAACACAGTAACACAACTTTTTGTTCTTAAAGCCTTCTACGGTTTTAATAAATAATTGTCTTAAAATAAGTCTTAGTTTTTTCGAGTTTAGTTTTCGCGTATTAGATATAACAAATACTCAAATACAGTTTTGAAAAACACAAAAACACTATCTTTTGTTTTCAAAGCCTTCTATGTTTTTAGTAAATAATTATCATAAAATCAGCCTTTTTTTTAAATTTTTTCGCGTTTAATTGTAGTCATAGGTATAACAATTTATATATTTTTGAGAAGCACAAAAAATTCTCCGTGTAATGATGTCAAAGTTAACCATGAGTCCTATAAAAAAAGAAGTTTATCACTGTAACTCAATTAAGATTACATTTTTAAATAATCTGAATACACTATGGGATTCTAATTAAAGAAGTGCATTGAGAAAGCGCAAACGAAATTTGACTATAGCTCTTATTATTGACAAAAATAAAAACCAAATAAAAATTCACTTTTTTTTACTATAGTACTCAAACTACCTAGGATATCTAAAGTTTATTTATGTGGTTTGTTAGAACTTTACCTAAAGAATATTTCATCTCATTTAATCAAATCTCTATCTATCATAATAACGGAGATGCCCACGTTGCGAATGAATCTGTGGACATCCTGTATACCGTATGTATAGCATTAAACATCAAATTGATAGTGATTTTACTTTAGCAACCGCAAACATTAATTATAATGTACAAAATTTACACGATACATCTTCGTTTTGCAAAACCTCAATATGACATTTCATGAAGTTGGAAAAACCATTCTGGAAACCGACACGGCCAGACCGGCGAAAGCGTCAGCTGGAGGAAAAGTTGTATAAAAAAAATCTAAATAACTGCTAATCTCTAGTAGAACTGAACTGGATGAAATATATTAATTGCGAACCTGAACTTTAGGGAAATTGTGTACAAGACCTGCATATGAGGTTAACGTTTGATAATAAAGAAAAAAAACTTTCACCGGGTATAACTCAATTTAAATCTAACGGTGTTGTGATGTTTTCTAAATTTAATTATTTAATTTGTTGTTATTTAATGAGTCAAAATGCTTCTGGGTTATTTTTGGGTGGAGTTTATTATAATTGGGAAAATTATTTCTTGCGTGAGTCAGTTCTTATTATTGTTGTTAAAATTATTACATTGCATGCGGATGTGAAAAACTAGATTTTCACTTTTTTTTCTTAATAAATCAAATCACAGAGAAATTTAACTGTCTGCAATTTCGTACTATGCCTCAATTCAATCTGCTTTAACCAAGCAGACGATTATTAAAGTAAATTGAATCAAAAAGAATAATAATAGACTTAAGTATGTGTAGTCTTATTATTGCATTCATTGTTTGTTTATTTTTAAAATTATAATAAATTATTATTACATACAGTTTAGTCATCATGGGTTAACCAACTGTTTGCAGACTTGTTTCTATTTTATTGAACACAATGCAGATATATTAAACGTCATTAATTTTCACTTATGATGTATACATTATTATTTATAATACTGTGAAGGCACTCCAAATGGAAGTTTTGTGACATTTTAAATTTAACCTTATTTTTCCAAGTGTTTCCTTAAAGCTTCTTACGTAACGCTCTATCCCCCGCATTCAGCCGCTTTAAAATTCCATTCGCCTTATTCACTCCCTGCACTCACGCAAAACGATCAATAGGCTCATGGGTTCATTTTACAACCCTTTCGAATGCACAAGGGATTTAAAATGAGCCGCGATTAGCGTCAGTGCATGCAAATTTGCATTTTCAATGAATAACTCACCCTCACGGTATTATAAATGGATATCTACACTTTTGAAGTAGTCTTATGTACAGTGTTTTCCGGAAAGTATGCACCTGCCACATGAAAAACACTAAACATTTTTTTTTAGATTTGGCGGTGTAGTGTCCAAAATAACACCTCAGAAGTGAACACTTCGAGACCAGCGTTTAAAGATTATCTTGCAAAATTATTTATCGACTTCATGAAAACGTGTTTGGTGCGTTTCAGGTGATTTTACAATTAGGATATATTTTGCATTAAATTAGATACCCTCCCTGTTCAAAATTAATGGTCATGATAAGAAAAATAAGATCTTGTAGATAAAACTGTATGTATTTCTTCTTTTTTGAAGTTTAGAACAAAAGAAATGATTTGTCCAAATTACACTGTTATCGACTTGTCCAAACTTTTAATTCCTGACGAAAATAATTTCCTGATCGAAAAGTGTTTGAGCTAAGAACAACACTTTTGAAGTAGTCTTATGTACAATGTTTCCCAGAAAGTATGCACCCGTCACACATTTTTGAGAAGTCTTTTTTTAGATTTGGCGGTGTAGTGTCCAAATTAACACCTCAGAAGCGAACACTTCGAGACCAAGTGTTTAAAGATTATTTTGCAAAATTATTTATCGACTTCATGCAAATGTGTTTAGTGCGTTTCAGTTGATTTTACAATTAGGATATATGTATTTTGCATTAAATTAGATACCCTTTCTGTTGTCTAAAATTGAATGGCCATGATAAGAAAAATAAGATCTTGTCCACAAAACTGTATGTGTATTTCTTCTTTTTTGAAGTTTAGAACGAAAGAAATGATTTGTCCAAATTACACTGTTATCGACTTGTGCAAACTTTTAATTCCTGACGAAAATAATTTCCTGATCGAAAAGTGTTTGAGCTAAGAACAACACTTTTGAAGTAGTCTTATGTACAGTGTTTTCCAGAAAGTATGCACCTGTCACACGAAAACATTAAACGTTTTTGAGAACTTTTTTTTGTATTTGGCGGTGTAGTGTCCAAAATAACACCCCAGACGTGAACACTTCGAGACCAGCGTTTAAAGATTATGTTGCAAAATTATTTATAGACTTCATGAAAACGTGTTTGGTGCGTTTCAGGTGATTTTACAATTAGGATATAGTTTGCATTAAATTAGGTACCCTTCCTGTTGTCCAAAATTGAATGGCCATGATAAGAAAAATAAGATCTTGTAGACAAAACTGTATATATTTCTTCTTTTTTGAAGGTCAGAACGAAAGAAATGATTTGTCCAAATTACACTGTTATTGACTTGTCCAAACTTTTAATTGTCGGTGAAAATAATTTTCTGATTGAAAAGTGTCTAAGCTATGAACAAATGTGTTTTTCGATCTGTCAAAAAAGTTTCTCGGGAAAAAACTTTTTATTCAATATTTTTTCTTTCATATTTTTTCTTCAAAGAGTTCTGTATTATAATTTATTGCAATATTGGATGTGGTAACCACTTATGGGAAGCAACTGCTGTAGGGAATGACAGGTTTGCTTCTATTTAATGTTCTGTTATGGTTTCGAGCGACTCCACATAATTGAAAACATAATTTCGCCAAATAATTGGGCGGTAAATTGATTTGTATTTCTCCATACCTTTTTGCCGAAAATCGTGACAACAGATGAGTGCAAACAAGATATCCGCGTTTTAAACTTTGTTTTGTGATTGTTCCGATTATGCTTCTTGATGGAACTCACCCTGATTACCTTTATCTGAGTTACGTATGGAGCATATTCCCTTTTATTCTTAGTCGTTAATATTCAGTTTGTAATAATTCAGAAAATATTAATTACGTGCCAGTAAGTGCTACTCCAGGTACTTACCGGTAGTGGTACGCATATCACCATTGATCGCTAAGAAGTCAATAAATCCTGTAGTAAATACTCTCGAAAAACAAATTATTCTATCTATAAACATGGAAACTCTGTAAATACGAACAAGTCTTAGGAGGAGTGTCATCTTCTAATTAATAACTTCTCATAAAATTAACTATTTTATTTTAATCCAAAAAATGTTATTGGGGCTTCGCAAGGTTTCGCCCTAGGACCGGTATTTTTTTTTCGCTTCGGAATTTCTTCAGTTAGGAATTTTTCACTTCAGCAGTTTTATTGCTGGTATTAATTAATATTGGCCTGTAGAAACCATTGCAGCATACAAACTAGTCTCTCGTCAACACACCGTTGCTTGTAATAATGAAACCTTCAACAGCAACAACAATAAAAAGAAAACAAAATAAATTAAAAGTTATACTCGGCTGTCGGTAGCCGATACTATAATTATTTGTCGCCGTAATTACTCTTCAATTATAATGAAAATCACTAGTTCTACTCAATTAAGATTGTTACTTGTGATAAGGTTCGTTTATTTAGTAGAATCGATCACGATCACGTAAACCTTTCTAACACCAACAATGCAGTGTACTTTTTATGTCGTCATTAGCGTAAACGAGCCGGAAAATTTTGCTCCAGTTTTATTTTAATAGAGGAAAAGGGAGATTTTTCGGAAAAGTTCAGGGTTCATCATGTTGCTTTGAAAATGGCATCTGTTTTCTCCTCTTCGCTTTTGCTGCTGATTGATGCAGTTTCGAACGTGTAGGCGTACTACGGTGTGAATATAGTATACCAGATGAGGAGAGAGGGTGATATTGATCTCCATTTTGGAACCCTTCTGGTTGTAGGTAGTGTGATGGGATGTGTGGGTGTGAGAGGAGCGGTTGAACTGCATCGGAACTGTTCATTTTCTATTTATGTGAATAGATTATTTAAATTAATAAATATAGTAAAGGTCATTTCCCTTGACTTAGAATTTCATCTTCAGGACATTGTCGCTGCAAATGGGCTTTTTTCTCTCCACTAGCCGGGGATGATAATTGTTCTGGCGGCGTCGCGGTGCATTGCTCTGTCTAGTACACAAAGTGCTTTGTTCTGCCCATTGATTTTTCTTAAAAATGCTTTTTGCCTCTTTGTTATAACCAACATGCAAATTTACCTACTTGCAGACCTTGTTATGCCTTCCTTATAATTTGTGGTTTTACTACTACGTATAATTTACACCACCGTGCATAAAAGGAAAAACTTTTTACAGACGTGCAAGTATTTCTTATATATTGTATTATCACGCAATCTTTGTTTTTTATTTTTATTTCTAGTTCCTATCGATAGATCATTAATTCGTAAACGCAGCACTAAAAAATTAGTATTTTTAAAAAAGAATTTCAAGTAGTTAACTTGTTCGGTCTATTAGAAAATTTCTAAATAATTAATGTTTAGCTAATTCTAAAAGGCTATTATTATCTGATGCTATTTTATCTACCGTTTATTTTGCTATGAATCATCAACTCGAGTGGAATAAATTTAGAAAGTGGTTCTCAGAATATGAAATTTATTTCTAAGAATAACAAAAGAAGCTTAAAAGTAAGTTTACCGTAGGTTATGTTTGGAAACATGTCATTTAATTTGTAAATTAAAAATATATGCATAATATCAAATGCTTATTTCTGGGGTTCTAACCGGCTAATTTTACCGATTTTAGAAGCAATGGACGCCTTTTTGTCTATAGATATTGCAAATAATTGTCATGGTAGCATCTTTTGCAAGCCTTTTATTTAATCTTGTAAAAGAAGTTTTACCACAATCAGTTTTTAAGCGGATTCGAAATAAATGGTGCTGTTATTCTGTCGGTGATCCATTGAACTATCGTTAGCTGACGCTAGACTCTTCGATCTCTGTTCTTGCGTTTGCAAGAGAAAATACATAATATGTTAATTATTACTTGTTACCGCTGCATTTCTTTTGGTTCGTTATTTTATCAGTTTGTTACGCATTAGATAGACAGTTCTTTGAGAACTACTACACTATTATTACTTATTTCACATTTCTTTCTAACTACATACTTTTCCTTTATAATAATTTGTGTATATAAGTTTGAGTTGATTTTATTAATTTGGCACATGCACATAATAATAATTTGGTTAGGGAAATTATTTTATGATTACATATTATGATAGAATTCTCACTTGCAGTTACATCTGAGTAGTAAAACTAAATCGTTCCGGCGGCATTTTTTTATGGGATTTAACATGGGCCCAAAAAAACTACTTTTCACTTCCGGTCTGAGCCTTTTACACAGGTTCTGTACAGCTTTTACACAGGTTGACAGGTAGACAGAACCTGTGTAAAAGGAGTCTGTCTACCTGTGTAAAAGCTGTACAGAACCTGTGTAAAAGGAGTCTGTCTACCTGTGTAAAAGCTGTACAGACCCTGTGTAAAAGGCTCAGACCGGAAGTGAAAAGTAGTTTTTTTGGGCCCATGTTAAATCCCATAAGAAAATGCCGTCGGAACGGTTTAGTTTTACTACTCATCTGAAAGAAAGAATATGATTAGTTTAGTAAAATCATAAAACATTACATATTTTATTGACAATAATATAACCAATATCTGTCTTGAAGTGCAATTACATAGTTGACAATAATCATGATATCAAAATAATGACCAAAGACGAGCAATTTTGAATTGGAAAATAAACCACCAGTAAAATATGAAAAATAATTTGCAATCTAGAATAATGGAGAGTTATCAAGAGGGTAGTTAGTAAATAGGATAGAAAAAATATTACTAAAAGAAAATGGCCGTAAAATTTATTTTTTCCTGTAAAGAAATGTTTAAAAAGCAAGAATAATAAAAGTTTAATAGTTTATCAAGTGTATAAAGGCGTATATTTATTTCTATAAGAAAAGAAAAAAAAATAAAAAAAGAAAATTGTAAGAAAAGAAATTCAAAAGAAGAAAAATAGAACTTAACAGTAGACAAGAGAGCAGTAAATTTGGAGTTCTCTACAACCAGACCTGCTAGACCCGAAAAAACAGAGACCCGAGAAAAGAAGAAGGAAATAAAATTTATTCTTGAACGTTGTTCAAGAAGTAGCATAATAGGGAATTTAATTAGGTGCGATTTACCTCAACGTTTTAGCTTCGGCTGAGGGAATCCAATCCTGAGGGAAGTTCCAGAGTCCAGAAGAAGTAGGCAGATTCCTGCGTGGTAATTTTCCAGACAGCCGGCTAAAAAAGGGAGGGGGACATAAGTGAAGCAAAATACAAGGTTTGTGACAAATATAAAAAGTGTTAATAAAAGCATAACTAGTGCTCTTCTGAAGGAAGAGAAAAAGTGTATCCACTTTAAGATTAGTTTAGTTAAGGTTAAAAGAACTCTCCATAATTCCTTAGTAGATTTGTTTGTAAAACTGCAAGTGATAAGCCACATAACTTAAAAATAAAAGTTCATTATAATTTTCAAATATTAAAAATGAAATCAAAACTTACTTGATCGAGTCATGTGCTATTCATATTTTGAGGTTATGTTAGGAACCAAACGTCAAAATTGATATTTCGGGGTGATCAGGGATTTCCCTTTTAACCAAACCATCATAACACCAACCTAGGCATTGTACAGTATTTTCTATGTAGTTGCAGATTAATAAACAAAATAAAAAATTCCTAGTAATAATTAAAATAAAAGTTTGCAACATTACATTAAAAATAACATTGTTGACGTTTTGCATCTCACGTCCCACTACACCAAATTTAAAACGCTAAATGGCAATGCCCCCGATTCTGACATTTCATTTTAAAGGGTATAAAAAAGGGAATCTTTCGGCGTAAAAAAAAATTGAAACCGGATCATGGATTGCTGAGATACAAGAAAAAGTCTTCTAACAAACCTCCTTTAATATCATTTAAATTATTTCACATACAAACGTCAGACTGTTGTCAAATTTTGTCAATTCAGCCCTTTACTTATAGCCACTACTCCGATTGTTGGAAATACAAAGCCAAGACTTCATTATCGACATTTCGAAACAAAAATTTCAGTTTTAAAAAACTAATATTCAAGATATCGAAGTCGCAGACATCAGTGTTGAAATGGCTTCAAATCTCCATTGCAGCTGAGTTTAAAAGAAACAGTACATTCATATTTAGGTTCATTAGAATAAGATATGGAAGTTGTATGAATGATAGCGTATGGGAGAATGCCACAATAGCTACTGTCTTGGTACAATAGCTCAATTGTGTCCGTTGCACTTACATAATAGTCTGTGTGGAATCCCGACAATACAGGTGCGGTAAAAGGAGGGAATGAAATTATGTATGCATGCATGCAGCTTTCGGAGTTGGCAAACTATAAGGTTTCTGAAATCTTAGAATTTTGAAATTTATAAATTCTTTCGCGTTTAGAATTCTCAGTTACAGGTTTTGAGACGATTTAAATTATTTGATTTAAATCGGTGTTTGTGGTTTTTTATTAATGCTAATGATATGTGTGTTGTATTAACAAAACATAAAATACTAGAAGCTGCGTACCTTTTACCGTTTGTGCATAATAAACATTTGCTTTTGGGTTTTCATTTAAAATATGCAATAACCTTGGTGGTTATTTTACATAACTAGGTGAATAAATGTGGTTTTTGTTGCTTAATTATTATCAATAGATTTAAACTTACAAAATAAACTTTGACTGAAAATAAAATTTGACATACAAGACTGTTTCCCATTAATATGTACTTTTTAAAAGCTGTAAAACAACGTGGAAAAATCTGTAAGACAGACAGATGCCATTTATCAAGTGACTGTACGTGAGATAGGATGGGTAATGGGTAGCCCTCTGACGTTTCACGCGATCATTGGCTAATCATCACTGAAATAACCTGTAAAGCTAGTGACCCTTGGAGCAGACTAGCTAACCGTGTTGGAAGGACTAGCCGATAGGTGGCGTTTCTGAATCGCTGAAGCCAGGTCAACTACACCTTTTACATGTAAACATCCATTGTCTGTAGATCGATTCGCTCTTGCCTTAAGTACCTCAAACATATCAGATTTGGACTGCCATATTACTCCTTACCCCCTACATGCTGATTGATTTGATCTAATCTCCTGCAAATCAGTCAAGTGTGTCAGTCTCCAATGGCTATACTGTTTTTATTTGGCATCATATTAGAAGAGTTGGAGTCGTATCTAAAAAAAGGTAGAATTGGAAGAATTAGGTAGAAGAACAATTAAAAGCCTAAGAAGAAGTGGTCAAACAATTATTCTTCGATTTAAGATTTTAAATCTTTCGACATCTCGAAAGCTCAAGCCAGATTTCTTCAATTTAATTTAAACTGTGTTTAATTCGCTTCCTCTTTGCTATCTATTAATTATGTTCAATTCATGTTCTTGCTATCAAGTTGATCCAGTTAATTATAATACCATCTCAATTGCGAGTGTATGACAACACACCCATGACAGAATTCCAATACCTAGAATCTAGCATACCTGTTTTTAGCAATTTTCAATTTTGTTATTAATGATTTATTGTCCAAAACACAAGAATATGCACATAATAGTTATACTTATTGTGAAAATTGAAACAGCGAAGGCCCTACTAGGATAATGTTCTGATTCTGATTCTGATTTAAGATTACGGACATCTAGTACTAGGAAGGACTTTAAGGGCCAATTCGGTCATCTTCGGTAAGAGCAAACAATTAATTAAGTAAATAACAATTTTATGAAAACATCTACTGACTTTGACATACTGCATATAATGAGACTTGAAACTAGTTTCTCATGGTAAGATAGCAAACATTATTGATTATGATTTGCTTTAATATTCATGAGCCAACTGCGATTTAGGTGCAAACTAATATTTCTGCAATTGATAAATTTGACAGAAACAATTTGTCTCCTCATAATTAAATTATTTAAATCTCTCTAATTAACATCACACGAAAAACCACCAATCAGTAAAAGACCTTCAAACGCGGAATTGAAATTTAAATGGAAATAGTATTTAAACTATTTTGATTTCGAAGTGAAGGCGTGCATTCGACCTTTTTTCTTTACCTTTTCTGTGGTTGCATCTCGAATTGTTTTCTCGACCATCCCAGATTGTTGTATTGCACTTTTGATGTTGTAACTAGATTTATAGAGGTAATTGCACTGGCATATATTGTCTCTATTACATTTACTCTCCTATTACAAACATGTAGTCAGTGTTGAAATAACATAAGATTTAATTCTTTACTATTTGCAGTTTGTGAAAGTTGGTCGAATAAGAACTATAGAGTATAAAATAAGAAACACTTGAGATCGATTTCGTAAGATAATTAGCAGCGGTTTCTTTTAAGTGCTTGATCTGTAGTTTGTTTCTAGTGCGCTTTAATTAGGCTTGATAGAGATATTTGAGAAATATCAAAAAGGACAAAAAATGTGAAAGCTTGATTTTAGTTTTTGTTTTTTCTTCTTCATTCAATTGTATTCAACTTTTATGTAAGAGCACATTGCTGAAACCCCCACTTACGTATGTACAAACTAAACTCTTGTTCATGTTGGTATGTACGGGCACACTCTTATGTAAGCATGGTTAGGTCACGCCGTTGGCGGTTCGAGCCCCTCTGCTGTAACTAACATTTAGCCTTGGGTCCATAGATAAAAGAATTTGTCTGGTTATCCACAAGTTGAAGATAACTAGTGGGTATATCATTATAGTAACCATAAGAATCTCGCTATTCTAGTACAAAAGGCTATTACTACTTACTTACTAGTATAGATTCCTGCGATGTACCAATTGTGTGCGTTTTTTGCTCTCCTTGTTAATAAAAACAACCCGATACAGACATTAAATAATGAATTGTTTTACACTTTCATAATTTTTATTCTTGCACCATAGAACCTAAACCATACCATTTCGAACTGTGTTTTTTTTGTATCATTATCTAGATTAATACATTACGTAATAAGTAAAGTGGATGTAACAGTTCGTTTTAACTGATGATTCGTTGATAGAATAGATTGCATCGAAAAATATTACGCCTGTCATGGTGCTTAATGCACGTCTATTAATTTATGTGATTCTAATGAATGAGAAAAAAAAGAGTTAATTTAATGGGTATATCGCAAACGGTGACTCTATACGTATATAACCTTGAAATTTTTATGACACTTAAAATTTCTAATTTTGGCTCTGCTGATAAGGCAAAAAGAGGAAAAGATGTAAAAAAAAGTTTTAATTTCTTCCTGATTTTAGTCTTGGATGAAGGTTTAAATTTATGGCTTCTTTGGTTTTTATTATTTTTGTAATTATGTTTTCAAAATCGGAAAACCAAAAATAGTATGCAGGAAGTATTTTCGAAGATTTATGGTTATAGTAAAATAGTTGCATAAATGTGTAATAAATAGTTTGTTCTTCTTCTTTCTTCAAACATTTAATGCCATAGGTCATAGATATTAAACAGGGGTGGGAGAATAGAAATTTTTGATTTGATAGATATATTGATGCAGAAGATAGTGGCCTTTTCGTGTATGCAGTCCCACAGTAAGGGAGAGTGGCACTTAACTCCATCTATTGTCTTACCGAGTGTTGGTGCTCATCAAGGGCTACATTTTACAGCTTTTATCATTTTCTCCGACAAAGCCTTGCCGACTTCGATTCTAGAACCGCCTATCGGATTACTAAATAACAAAACTTGACCCTTTCTCAACTTCGCCTAGCCTCGAACTCAAAGTAACACAAATAATCTAACCTAACCTGAAATAAAAAGATTTTTGTTTAATATTATTCATAATATAGGTCGATCTATCGATATAGGTAGAAATTAGTGAGTGAGTTAAAAGCCATTCATTGCCATTTTGTTATATATAGCGGTATTCAATAGCAAAAAAGCAGTGGGGTTGAATGGGGTCAAACTTATGCTATCAAATATTGTTAGCAAGTTCATAGCGGAGCTTGCGCTTTAATGCAACAAAAAATATGTTAAGATACCTCACAAACAGCGCGCAACTAAGTACTACTAAATTGATTTCTTGGCAACAAGTCGTATTACACCAATCAAGTCACATTTTCTTCAATACTACATTAAGCAGCTATTGACTTAACTTTCCATAGCCTGCTTTAGAAATATTGGTTACGAGTATTTACTACAACTACTGCAATCGTTGACTACATTAACTCTTTTTGTCTATAATATGCAATAGATATAGCAGTCAGCTTTAGTGGATTAGTGATTAGCATGCCAAGGATCGCACGTTCGATTCCCGCCCGAGCCGATAATTTTTCATATTGGTGAAAAATTAAAACATGGTTTCTTCTCGGATGAGCAAAAATAACCTAGAGTTAGTTGCAATAACAGATTTTACCCCAAAATTTTTTATTAATTTTTTTCTACGAGACCGAAGATTGAGCACTTTATATATGTATAGGGTGGCCCATATAAGATGATCCTTTATCTTGGAAACTGTAAGGTTACAAAAAAAGCTAAATACCTCGGTTGGTACAAATCAAATTTTAATTTTATAATATTTTGTGTATTGTTTCGCTACAGCTAGTATCAACTTTATTATTCTAAGTTAAACACTCTGTATATTTTTACGATTTTCGATTCTACATTTTATTATAGGTATTTTTGGTTACACATGTATATCCCGAAATTCTGCATAGTTTTTGATTTTTCTTAAATGCAGAGTTTGTTAAAAAATTAAATTAACGTTCTGCAACTTATATTTAATTAATTATAATAATACACGACGCTTTAAACAGTTAAGTCAACATTTTCTTATAAATTTATTTGTGAATAATGTACAGGGTGTTCAATCCACTACGCGTGTTCAAATGGGAGATCATGTATAGTTTATTAAATCTAATTCAGTTTTCTCCACCACTTAACATGCATATTTTATATTTCAAAACAGAACAGTTTTAAAGCTATCAGCGCTTTTATACTAAAGTATGAGCAAGAAATAACTCATGTGTATTGTAACACCAGAAAATCTTAACAACTATCACTGTCAAATGACTGATTATTTTCTGGTGTTATAATACACATGGCTTTAAAATCCCAAAGGCACCTTTGATGGAGTTACTCTTTACTCATATGTTATCTTGCTATTTCTCTAAAATCAATTTATCAGTCTGATCATAAATGCCTCAACAACCATAACTTCGATTCATCTACACCTTAAAAAACCGTGTAGTAATAAAAATATAAATAATTAAAAAAATAATTTATAAATAAATAATAATAAAATAGCGACACAGAATAGACATGCTGATAACTTTGAAACTGTTTATTTTTTAAATATAGAATGGAAATCCAAAGCTTAAACAATATAAAACATAAATATACAGGGTGTACCATTTGAAAAAATAACATTTTTATGTTAGGAGATTAGTATATTTGGTTTAGTGTATTGAATATATATTATTCAAAAATATATTTATAAAAATAAATGTAAAATGTCTCTCCATACTAATGGTAGTTCGGAGCATATATTTAAGCTCTGTTGGATGTGTGAAATCTACGAGCGAGTTACCTTCGACTGATGAGAACCAAACAGATCGAAACTCGAGTGTCGAAGTGCCGTTCGTGGATTTTACACACTCATTATCTTAGTGGGTTTGTCTTGAAATATACGTATTAACCAAAAATATTTAAAATACAGTGTAGAGTGGAAAAGAGTGAAGATATACAGGATGTTAATTTAATTACATATATAAAATGAAAAAGCAGTAATCTTAATCTCTGTATAAATAAAATAAATACTTGTATCCACATCAAATAAAAATAATAACACTTTTACAAATTAAAAACCATATATCTTTATTTTATTAACGTTAAATAAATTTATGAAAAAAGAAAAAAACAAGTTCCTTAAAAAGAAATAAATAGGAATCTCTTCCTTCAGTTTCCTTAAATGAAACTCGGATGGTTGTCAACCTGACATGTGGGTTGCAGCCGTTCATTTAAACAAACTAGCATCATATGAATATAATTCAACTAAATAAATTATTTAAAATTGATAAATGAATTTTCAGATTATTGTCAAAACAACAAACTTGGTTCATAAAGAACCTTTTTAATTTTTACAAAAGTGAAATAAAAAAAATTAGTTTTATAAATTGTTTTCAATGGATAACAATTTTTTATCACGACCAACCTTGTATATAAGAAAATTTTGTTGTATCGGTAGGTAAAGCAGCTTCCATTTAAATTAGCTGATCCAAATAATATTCCATAAATAAATTGTCAATATCGAAATCGATGATAATTGGCGATATGGAAATAGTAAAATAAATTATCTTCTTTGATTTATTAAAATAAATCGATCACACTTGCCAGTGATTATTAAAATGGAAACAAATCTTCTTTGTGTTATATAACGAGTTAGCATCCAGTTCCATATGATATTGAGGTTTGTTTACGAAACAAAACATATGGGTTAAAACTTCATAAACTAACTTTTATTTTAGGATTTTGGATACGAGCAGAGCGTGGTTTCAACCAGAGCTTTTGATCGTCTGAAATTGTTCTTTTTTTTTCGGGGTCCATTTATATGATTTCACAAAACAATTGACGGCACAACAAACTTTTTCAAAACACTTGAACAACACACGCTGTCGTGACGTCACAAATCCGAACAGATGTTTATAATTAACGCTAATCTTAATTCTAAAAAGACAGAAAGGAACACACTTGTGGTCTAGAATGAACAATAACAAAGAAAATCAACGAAAACGACCAACGGTCACAAATTGCATTAAAACTAATTTATACGGAAGACTCATCACTTCCAGCTATTCTGTACATAAAATATTTACATAATTACACAAAGTAACCCAAACATATGGAGTTCACACAAATTCTAACAAAATAATGAAGAAAAACTTAACTTAAAAAGATGACCTTACGTTTTAGACATCAACCGATGCACCAGCAAATAAACTCAAACATGAAATAATCTTGTCCAGAGTACAGTACTCCAGGTGCCTGCATCCAAACAATAGTGCAAAATATTTAAATAAACTCAAAATTTGACAAAACCAAAGAATATCAGCACAGCTGATACCTTCATTTACTTGAAATCAATTCTCCCACACGCAGGAATTAGTAAGTTAATTATAACCTTTGAAACATCAAAGTACTGATCTGATTTAACTATTTCCAGCAAAATATGTACCCGACACTAACTTAGCCTTATTTGGGAAAGAAAACTTGTTTTGCGTTACACAATGACAAACCTCAAATCTAATAAGAAGATAAAACCTTCTGTAAAAGTATAAAAGCTATCCTGACATGTAACCTGGGTTACATACAACATATTCTACTATAAAACAATATAAAATCTATTCATCTATAAAATCACTATCTACAACATTAATAAATCTATCTGTAACCTAGCATGTAGCCTTTAGATTAAATAAACCTAGTATCCTAGCATGTTTATCTTTCATTTATTGCTTACTTTCGTGTTTTCGGAGCCTAATCTTAGCCTTTATATATTTTAATGGTTTATTAAAGTTAAAAGTTTCAAGGGATGATTCCATATCATTTTAGTATATACAAGAATATTATAAAATTAAAATTTAATTTACACCAACCAACTTTGCTATTTAACTCTTTTTCGTAACTTTTATAGTTTCTAAGATAAGGTACAGGGTCAAGTCAGGGGCTTACGTGAGCCGCCCTGTAGTAGGGATACCTAAACTAGGGATCCAACCATCTGCTTCTGATTCGTTTGTATCTAATTCATAATAGTATCAACCGCCATTAATATTTGCCTAGACGTGATGACAGACGAATTGGAAACTTTCGAAGTCTAAATTTTCCGGATGGAGAATTTTCAAAAAGTCTTCAAGAAGCACCAGAAACATCTTCCGGTCAGCTGCAAGTCATCTAAATCCAATAATATAAAAGAACGAAGATTACGACAACCCTGAAAATTTGAAGTAAGAGGAACCCAAGTTGTTATTATAGTCTGACCAGAAAATGAAATTAGTCACTCCCGTGATCAACACCTGTAAAACCAATACCGACCGGAAACAAGCTCAGATTGCACTTAATTAAAAATTAACGTAATGTGTGCTTATTTTGGGAAACTTAATCTTCATAAAAGCGGCATATAAGGGAATTAGTTGCAATGACCCGTTGTGTAATAAGCACGTGATTGCGGATAAGTACCTTCGACCATCCCCGACATGTGATTTGTGATGAGTGATGACCTATTTCTTGAATTATTTGTCAGGCTATAGGTTGGGCAAGGTCTTCGCCAAAACCCATCACACTAAAGAACAATGTTTTATGATTAGGATTTTAAAAGAATATTCCAAGTTGCATTTGCACAATGCACCATAAAAAGATTGGTATACCGGATACCATGGTTAGTGGAATTAAAAGGAATTGGAAATTAATTTGAATTTATTTTTTTTAAACACTGTAATTATACCTCTTTAAGGTTGTTAACTACATTTAAATTAAAGCAGTATGCATCAGTGATTTTCTTCCTATTTGTGGGTATAATAAACTATAAATATTAGAAATTAATTAGGAGGTTTATATTAATTTAAAACAACCACAGATATGTAACCTTGAAATTCTTCTTTCTTTGTTTTATTATTAAATATTAGAAATACAGTTCTAATTTTATGCTTTCGTTTTCTGTATTACTTATATTATATTTCAGAAATCATTTCCTTCCTATTTCCCATACATATTTTGCAATAATAATAATACTTTATTATTATTATTATTATTATGAAAATTAAGACTTGAAAAAAAGAATGTATTTTATCTATGTATGTATTATTGCTGCACATTATTATTAGGTATGTAGGATGCTTGCGTAATTAAAATAAAACAGTTTGAAAATCTCTAATAGAAGTAATAAATGAAAAATATGAATTATATTTTAATGCACTGTTTACGGGCATTAAATTTCCCTCATCGTTGAGCAAATTCTGTAATTTCCTTTTAATGAATTTCCTTTCAACACTATTTAATAGATATTACGTAACAAACGTTAAAGATTTTTATTTTTTTTTCTTGGATTGATTGTAAACTAACCCTGTGATTTCCTTCCACTGGTTTACGATGAACAGTTTTTCATTTTTGGTTGGGTTCACACTTGCGAAAAGCAAACAAATCCACGGCTAACTTCATTAAGCAACAATACCAGGGTTAAAATGCAAAATCAAGGATGCGGCGGATTCGGTTGTGATTTGAGTGGCGAGCCAACTTGATTTATGCACCATTTATATTCCGCTCAGTCATATCGAGGCAATAATGATGCATTAGCAATAGGGAATTCTAGCGTCCATCCGGTTGAAAGCTCTCTTGTGCGTATTTTATTACAACTGTAAAAATATTATTACAAAAATATTCTTCTCTTTACTCGGTTGATGTTTTACTGTTGATACAATAAAAGCAAGTCGAAATTGACAAAAGGCATTGTTATTAAATATATGATGATGCATGATGGAAAGGGGCAAGTGCAGCACCTCTTCAAGTTGAGTGAACTCTTGTTTTACTAGTTTTATGACTATTAATTAGGTGCATGAATCACTTTTATTATTGTTGTTATTTATGTAGGTTTAAATGTGTAGGAAGAGTAACGTTAATTGTGTCAGTTTTTAATTTTAGAAACAAAAGTTATGTTCACGGCTTGCCTTGATGATATAGGTGCTTTTACTGCTATATTTACCAAACCTGTATGAAATAACCTAATAACTTTATAGGTACTACACCTTCACTTGCCTTCCTACCAGAAACATTTTAACAATAACAAAACCACCTTGTTTGCACAATTTCTGCAGAATAACAATCACTCGGTCTATTCAAACTCGAAACCTTAATTATGCATATTCCCCCAGAACTAAAAGGGAAGTGTCAGAGATAAACATTTGGTTGCTTCCAGGAAATTAATCGTGCCTAAGAAATTAAGTTAGCCACAGATCCACAAATTTCCATCCCCAGGTGATTATTTTCCAGTCGAGGGACACTCGTCTGTTTCCTTTATCATATCACACACAGCCCACTGAGTATTTTAAAGTTAATTATACTTGCAATCTATACTGTATACAGGGTGTCTCAAAAATAACGAACAATAACGCAGAGGGTTAAAGAGCGTCCGAGGTAGAATCTAAAACTGAAGAAAAAAAACTACCTTCAAAAAATTTTTTTTGTAAATTTGTTAAAAATTGTTCGCCGCAAATTCAACCTGGCGGCGCCCTAATTATGGAAATGTTCTTTTTAAAAGTTTAATAAATTTATCTTCTGTTTATTTTCGAATGTTATTACAGAACGTAAAAATATATTTATGTTGTGTATCCCTTTTTAAATTGCGTTGTTTATTTTACATAGATCAAATTTCACTATGTGTATTTTTGCGGAATGACTAGTCCAAAATTTTATTTACAAGCACAGAATACAGATGCTCTCTTTAAAAATAAGATGTTTTAAGCTGTTATTAGACCTTGAATTTATTTTAAAATAAACAAACTGCAACATGATCAAAACGGAACGTGTCTTATTTACGAGTTTCTTCAAGTTCAACTCATTCGGGTATTTTGCGGCATTGACAAAATTGTGCTGTATTGACAAATGCTGTAAAGTTCAACAAACTACAGTTCTCTGCATTATGCGACATCAGGAGATTGTGGAGCAGAACGTGCAGGACCGGATTCAAAACTTGAACCTTAAATAACTCTGAAAGTAAATATTTTAGAAAAAAAGTTATAGGAGAGATTTTCTCTAAACATCATCAACTATCTCGTATTCACGTATTGTCCGTTATTTTTGAGACACCCTGTATAATCACTGAATTGTTTCTGTTCTTTTACGTTCCGAAATTATAGGTGCTTTGTTTAAAAGTTATTTTGGTAGTAATTACACGGGTGCGATTTTTTTCAATTATTGAATGGCATAAATGTTTTGAGAAATTTAAGAAACGATTTTCTTTTGATGTACGTTCATGTAGGTTTATTTAATTAATAAAGAAAAGTTGTGGTTTAGTTATGAATTGAATACGAAATCTGCAAATACAGTTTGATTACAAACATTTGTAATTAACGTACCAATATGTGCCATTTGCGGCGTGAAGTGGAGAAGCTCCATTGTGTTGGAGTCTGGAAAGTCGATAGTAGTTAAGGGGGACAATTCCTTATCACCGGTTTGATTAAGAAGGAATTCTCATAAAGTACTTTGGTTTATCAACATAACCACAATTTACAGTTATTTGTACTTATTAAGCTATCCCATCGTTGCTTCGGATTTTGGCCAAGTGTCAAAAATCAAAAACTGCAAAAGTTTCCCATCTATATCTTCAGTATTTGTGTCAGAGACATTAGAGCGTCCTATAGACATCAGGTTTGGAACGCACCCAATCGTCCGAGGCTGAATGATCATAGGGCCAGTCCATTCCTCGTTACTTGGAATTTCGACTAGGTTGGTTCTCAGCGTCTGATATGGATTGGCCCGTGGGCCAATACTGACCTAACTTTATTAAGTTATCTACTCTACCCAGTTTCTGCAAAAATAAATACAGTATTAGCTACTTCTGATGGAGGCATGTTTTCTATTGAACTTCTCCACCAACTGGGTGGGTACAGAGACATACTATGTGTCTTCCGCGGTTGGGCGTATAAATTGGCGTTTCTTGGACAGAAGCAAAAACATTCAAGCCGGAGTTTCCGTAAATTGATATGTCTTGAAATGTGACTAATATCGAATACTTTTGTGGCCAATATCATATCGACCATATGTACGTATCTAAGCAGAATTCTACTATACATGTAGTACCGACAACCTTTGATCTCGCCGACCTGGACAAAGTTAAGTGACTACATAAAAAACCCTAGGTAAGATTTGACAGTGATGGTATTTTTGAAATTTGAAACGCCAATTTACAGTTTGCGTTTTTAATAGCGTTTTCAATTGACTGCTCTGGAGTGCTCTTGGATTGCTCTGAGAGCAAATTCCGTATTCGATTGGTTCATCTGACATTCCGGTCATCGAGATTTGCGTGTTCGATTTCGGCAAGCGCTCTGTATAAAAGCACACCGAGAGTGCTCTTCATTGATCTGTCCCACGAGACAGATAATTAAGATCAATAAAAAAACCTAACCTCTAATTCATTCGTATTTGCGTTACTTTAACTGGAAAAAGGCATTCAAAGTATTATTCTGGATGCTGAAAGGTGTCGTTTGGCTTTATTAGAAATTTTTATCATCAGATTCGTCTCAGAATAAGGAAATTCAAGCTATTATTGAATATTTAAAGGAGAAACAGCCATTATGCAAAGTTCGTCATTTTCTGGAGACGATAAATTCATTTTCTTCTGTAGGTTTGCTATAATAATAGGTACCCAATACAATATTTTATTATTTATTTATCTTTTTTTTTCATTTTTGCAACACACGCTTAATAAATAAATTTCTGACCATGTTTCAAAAGAGTTATATTGCCAGGTGTTTTGTTTTTTGTTAGTTATAATAATTTATGTAATAATGTTCACACAAACATACGGCGATCGAAATGATTTTATTCGTTGTGTATTGTGAATCACTCTTCGATCAATCTAAGGTCAATCTACATAAGAGCAATGACGTCATACCCTTTTTGCGAGCAACCGCAGAGCAATCTGCAACTCAGCAATCCAGGCTCCAATTTGAAAACGCTATAAGATTTTGAAGTAATGTCTCGTATTATATTAAAAAAATTGAATAAAAAATTTTACAAAACAATTGAAATTATTTGTATCTTCACAGAAGAGTCATAAATTGCAAAAAGATGGAAAAAAGATACATAAAGTCAAAATGTATTTAATTATTAGATGCCCGCTTAACAATAATCTTATAGTAACTTTTTATACCATTTCGTTTTTGACAAGCTCACCCATGGATGTCGGTACTGTTAGAACGCGCCAAAGATGGACCTATATTCTAGCGGGATTTTGTTAAATCTAATTATGCGGCAGGATAAGTGTCATATTAGAAGATTTCAAGGTTATGTTACAACTTAGGTATGCGTCTCATTGGTTGCATACATGATATCCTACCACATATCGATGTAATTTTGTTTAAGATTGTTATTCTACAACGCCACCTATATTTATTGGCGCGTCCCAATAGTTTACTAGAGGGGCTGTAAAAAACCCAAGTAGTGTCGTATGTCGACCTGACTGTACTACGATGTACTGACCATGAAGGTCTATGCTCTATGGTTTTCTCCGTTTGTTCATCTAGTGTCTGCGATGTCTTAAAGACGGATTTCCATCAAACGGACAAAACAGCAACAAAACAGAAACTGTCGATTTCAGCAAAACTGCAATTATTTAGAAACAATTGTAAAACATTTTGCAAACTTGAGTTGCCGGCGACTGTTTCTGTTTTGTTTTCACAGTCCCGCTCGAAGGCGGTTTCATTGTGTTTACGAACATTGTCGGTTTAGTGGAAATGATAAGTTTCTGTTTTGTTTCTTTAGTCCGTAGACCTTCACAAAGAGCACTGCATACTTCTGGCAGTAGCCAAGAATCTCAAAGTTATTGCTAAGCGATCCTTAATTGAGATAGCATCTCTGTAATTTGTGTTTTGTTTAGAAATCTTTCTGCCATCTAAATTTATGAGGTCTTCGGAATCCATTCTAGACATTCTTACGAGACTATGGAAATATGACCGTAGTTCACCGTGCACCCCAATATGTCTCTTTTTAACTGTGATAACATTTGCGCCAGTCCATCATCTTTTGGTCTACTTAAATAAGATCAGTATCTGTTCAGGCATTGCTTCTTCTTTTCGTTATCCATAGAACGCAGTATGAACCACCCACAAGTTAAAATAAAACAAAACATCGTCACTAAACATGATTTTTGTAAACTCGATTGCTCAAATGTTCTGAAACACTGAGCTTCTGGTGGAAATAACATCAAAAGTAAAACAAAACTGGAACTGAAACTAGTTCGTTCTGTTAGGACAGAGTTTCTGATTTTTTCCTGTTTTGTTGATGTTTTGTTTTTCCGGTTTCAAGAAACAAAACACAACTCGACTGTCCGTTTGGTGGAAATCCGCCTTTATGATTCTATTAAAACAGAAATGGCCATTCGTGGAGTTATAGGAAGTTGGCGGTAATGCAACATATAAAAAGTTTTTCCGTGTAAGTAGTACTTTATTGGATAAGTAGGCTTCGTTGGCTGTAGAAATAGATATCAAAACTATAATGTAGAATGTGCAATTGAAAAATAACCTATGGAGAATTAAAGGCTGATTAAATGGCGCTTTAAAATTTAAGGCACAAGTGATTTTTTTTTTATAAATTAAACAGAATCCTACCGAATAGAAGCAAAACCCAGACTGCAATTCTCAAGAAGTTTGCTACATCCTTCTATGAATACCTTTTTAAAATGCAATTGGTGTGTTGGCTATGTGTAGCTGCCTAAGTTTGGCCATAGCTTTGCGATGGGCAACGATGAAGCACTTCTTTGATCTTAAAAGCTGTGGATATCTTAAATGACCCGTAGGAGCTGAAAACTCAATACGTTTCGTCAACTGGCTAATCCTAGTAGGGTATGGTATCGAACCTCCCTATGTCCGACGTGGCCTATGAAGTAGCGCGAGTTATTTATGTACCCATATTAGGATTTTCTATTAGAAGCAGTTTATATCTTTGCCTTCAGCAGTTTTTGTCTTTGCTTTATAACCCTATCTTTGCTAGCGATTGCTTATGCATAATACATGTCGCTAGGCTTTCTAGTCAGTCTATGAGTCAAGTCTATGGTAAGAATAGCACCCTTCAAGAAGCAAGTCAGAAATCCAATCACTTTCCAACAATCTTTTTTCAAAACTAGGTGGTTTTACTGGAGAATTCATTAAAAATCGTCTGGTACAAAGTGGTAGTCTCTATAACGATCATGACCAATACATATTGGAAATTTACAACTAATTTTTTCCCCTCATTTATTTCGCTAAAGAGTGTACCAAAATAAAGTTTTTTTTTGGAGGAGATAACGAAACAGTCCGACGTTACTCTCTTGCTTATGGACCGATTTTGACAAAATATTTTTCTTCGACTCGGTTCATGATACTCGATATCACGTGCAGGATGTTAGAACACTCCAGATCAACTATACTAACGGAAATTTCGACATTCACTAGAAATAATATAATACGTACTTGATCGGAATGCTACTTCAAAATACCTTCTGTATCAGAAGTGGCTCATAGGGGAAGCACTTGTAGAAGAATTACAGCAGCAAACTCTTATATAAAAATCTAAAAAATTCTAGCAAATTAAACTGCTTATGAATTAATCGATAAATGAATAAATCAAAAAACCACATTATGTTCATTCTGGCGTATGAAGATTAAATTAAAAAAAGAGTTCAACTAGAACTTTACTAACAACACGAATTTGCATAAGAATTTTACGGGGGCCATAAGTGTTATGCAATGATAAATATGTTGGTATAGTAGTAAAGGAGATAGTGAATGAGTCATACGATTTGATTTTAGATGATTAATCCGGATCAGTTTTATGTGGTTTATTCTTATTATCAAGGTTAATTGTTGTAGGATTTTTATGAGTACCGTGCCCCCCAGTATTATAACATTTAATTCGCCTTTGTAGTAAAACAAGTTAACAAACAAAATAATGTTATTTTAAAATCGTCGTATGCACCTTGGTTGGCAACTTGTTAATTGGATTTATTAGGTGTCAACTGCACTCAAGCGTTTTAAGACTGTCCTAATAACAACTTAAAAAGTTGATCTAGGTAAACACGCCCACTTGAAAAACATGATTGTAATAGTTGTTTTAATGGCATGATTGACCTTTTTAATGGGTTTTCTATGCATTGATAATGGTAATTTGAAGATCCAAAGCGAATACTGGATATACATATTATTTAAATATAAATCTAATTAAATTTGACTTAAAGTGGTTTTTAGTTCAATCACTTTTGTGATAATCTGTGACAAAATATTTTGTGCTAATTAGATTTTTTTTTGTTTATGGTTTGATGAATTGCCACCTGTCTCAATTAAATTAATTTATGTAGAAGGCTTTCCGTGGTGGAGTAATAGAGATTCTGCTTCTCGATAGGAGAGACATGGGTTCAAGTCTCGGTTGCGATTTTAAAAATTTAGTACAGTCGTATTTGAGCTCATGAGTGATTAAAACATGGAGGAGCGTCATTACGCTCCCCCATATTTTAATATGTATGTATTTACTTGCTACAATAGCTCCATTATCTTAACTCTCCCATAAGAGTCTGTATGGAACCCCAACACCATATATGCGGTAAAAGGAGATCTACTATTTTATTTTTATTTTTTTATTAATTTTTATTATTTTTATATTTTTACCTAGTTACCTATTTTTTGTATGTACCTTAGCATGTTTGTTTATATTTATATACCTTTGATAATGACAGCTTAGCTGTCGAAACAACATTGTCAGGTTATATTTTAGTAAATATTGTGAAACTTTTTATTAATCTTTATTTATTTCATGATTATGGAGTTCCACAAAGTAAGGTTAGAAACAATAAACAAAAACTACTTTAATGGCATTTTATAAAATATGTGATATTTCACAAATAAGGTTTCTCACTATGTCAAATTATCATTGAACATAGGTAATAATAATTTTAGTTATATCCGATTCTTATTAAATATTGCATAAAGGATAAACTTTAATGCAAACAACCCCCGCATTGAAATTTTTTCTAAATAAAATACAAAAGATTATTACAGCTGAGCCTAGTCATTACAATATACGTATCTACGAGGGCGGTCTGAAAAGTGAGGTAACTAACATAGAGGAAGATTGTTTTTTCGAGTTTTTTAATTTTACTTTTTGACAGTCTCCTTTGAGGTCTATACACTTGTTCCAACGATATTGAAGTCGCTTAATCCTATCATTATAATAGGACGAATTAAATGCATCAAAATAATCGTTTTTTCTGCAATCACTTCTTCATTTGATGAAAATCTTTTACCACCAAGCCAATTTTTCAAGTTTGGAAACAAGAAAAAGTCGGACGCAGCTAAATCTGGACTGTAAAGTGCATGAGGAAGAATTTCGAATTGTCATTCAACTAATTTTGCGGTTGCAATTGCCGATGAGTGAACCGGTGCAATATCGTGTTGGAACAGCACTTTTTTGTAGCCAAATGCGGTCGTTTTTCCTTTAATTTTTCATTCAGTTGGTCCAATAGCAACACGTAGTACTCTCCTGTGATTGTTTTGCCCTTTTGGGGATAATCTATAAAGATAACACCACGAGTATTCCAAAACGTAGTGGCCATAACTTTGTTTAGCTGATGCAACCACTTTTGCTTTCTTCAGTCACTGCAACCGGCTTCTACCGATTGTTTTGATTAAATCTTTGTTTCGGGGTGTAGTGGTGTATCCAAGTTTCGTCAATAGTAATAAATCGACCCAAAAATTCAGTGCAATTACGCTTAAAGAGGCTCAAATAGTACTCAGAAGTGTTCTACGACCACGTTTAAATTCATTCACCCAAAAACAAACTGTCTTAAATGATGGTGCAGATTCGCCATGAACACGATCTAACTCCTCCTTGATCTCTTTTGGGTTTTCCCGTCAATATGAAAATATTTAATAACAGCACAAAATTCTTTTTTATCCATATTCACAAAACAACCCATCTCGTTTATTGTTTATAACCGCCAAATTCAAACGACGCAATGTATTTGGCTCCAACTTTTACAGAGGTCTTATAAAAGGTTATAAATTTGATAAATGTCACTCATGTGTTCATTGTGGTACCATTTCTGTATTACTTACCTTACTATTCAGACCGCCCTCGTATATATATATATATATATATATATATATATATATATATATATATATAAACTTTTAATATCTAAAATTAAAATTGTGAAAAATTAGGAAATTTTCATCCACAACTGTCTGTTCAAATAATAGAAATAACGGTCGGATAATGTTTTATGTTTCTCATGGTTTTACCACGTATTACACACAAACAATTGTACAAAAATGCAAAACATTTACTATAAAGAGTTATTGTTAATAATTTTAAAGTAAGCAATTCCTAATGAACCAATTTTTTACGATATCAAAGCTTTATAGTTAGAGAGATGAGTGAATTTTAGTGTCAGTGTTTGATACGGGTGAATAATGATTTTTTGGAAAGATTCTCCTCTACCAATTATGCTTGTAAGTGAAAGGGCGCTGGAGAGCGTCAAAAAATAAAAATCACATTTGGGGGGCCTAAAAGTGACCAAAAACCAATTTTCTGCCAATTTGGTTCTCGGGGAAATTTTTGACACAATTTCAAAAAATAGAAAAAATTAAAAAATAAGGAAAAATTGGAATTGTAAGGAGAAAATTGGCAAGACGGTCAGTTACATGCCCAAGATTAATGGAAAAATAATTTTGTGTTTCCAAGTTCACCCATTTTTCTGACATATTAACCGACCGTAGCGCTAGATCTGCCAATCTCAAATTTGAAATAGTTTTAAGAAGAACTGTTATATTTAAATGTTTCCATAAATTATGCAGAATACTATAAACGTGTTTCGGTTTGTTAGAAGCTTACGAGTATCTTTTGAAAAGGTCTAACAAATCAAAATACTGGTAGAATATTCTGCTTAATTTATGGAAACATTTAAATACAATATAATTATTCATCAATATAAAAATAAAAAACAAAATACCCAAAATATGCTAGAAGCACGTGAAATATAATCACTAGTACAGCGTTATAGCTGCCTTCTCTTTCCTTCACTCCCCAGTGTCTAAATGTCAACATGACCCTCCATCTATTCCCCACACTTCTCGGTGTCTACATGTTAATGTAGCCCTCAATCATATTGCCCTCACTTCCCGGTGTCAAAATATCAACGTAGCCCTCCAATGGAGGGCCACGTTGACATTTAGACACCGGGACTCAACATCAAGAAACTAGAGCTACTTTCTATCTCCACCATCAGGGCACATGGTTTTCGGAGTCGTAAGATTCGAGCCGCCTTTAACAGCCACAATATGACGCGCGTAAGGTTGCTGGGGCACGCACTTTGTTAGTCGATTTTATTCCTTCCCGTAGATCGATTTTGGAAGAAAATTATATCCCCCACATCGAGACGAATTATTTGAGCCTCAAATCATCCATGATTCTTACTTTATGCGATATTTTTTGAAATTCTGTCAATAATTGCCCGGAGGATCAAATTGGCAGAAAACTCGTTTTTGGTCACTTTTTGCCACCCCCTCCCCCCAAATGTTATCTTACTATTTTCTGTCATGTCAGACACCTATTGTTTCTTTTTCAAATTTTATTTTCTAACGCCTTCCAGCGCTTTCACTCCCTTACTGATGATCAGAGCTCTTTCACTTACAAGAATAATTTATAGAGGATGATGTAATGGGGTTGGTTATATTTGAACCCAGGCCCGAAAACTGAAAAGCGGAAGCGCAATCTATCGTACCTCGCTTACGGCAGAACATTTTACTAGAGTCACTGCATCTAGTTGCCTAGGCCAGCTGGTGGAACAGAGTAACGCAAACCGCCGCCATATTGGGGCAGAGAAGGGTGATTTTTAACAATGGACAAATTAAAACCACGTTTTACGTGTGTGACATATTAGAGGTTTGATCTTTCAGAATAAGAAAAACCTTTTAAAGTAAACGTGGATTTGATTAAATTCAATACAGAACAAATAAGGAACAATTTCGTGCTTCGTTTGCTCCTATATGGCGGCGGTTTGTGGTACTCTGGTCGACCAGCTAGCCTAGGTAACTAGATGCAATGACTAATATTTACCATAAAAAAGCGACATCACTTGGTGATTAAGAAAAAATAATTTGTTTTCGAAAACGAAGACCCTTACACTTGAGCGGCTTTCATATTCATTTATAACACTAAAAAAGGAATCGAACAGTTAACGCCATGAACAGTTAAATTTTCTTTCAAGAGTTGTTCATAAATTTTTGAACAGTATTGAATTTTCCTGTTTGTTGATAACACAGTCCCACAAAAAAAAGTTGTGTAGTTGAAAGGTGAGGTACTATACCGTATGCTTTTTGGTGTGCTGAAAACGAATCCGGGCTCAGAATTAACCCAAGGATTTTTTTAGACGTATTTTTATAAAATTTTTGAAGTGTTTTCTGAGATTATGTCGAAATCGTGGAATTCGTCTTCAGCACACCAAAAAACATACGGTATGGTATCTCACCTTTCAACTACTAAACTTTTTTATGTGATAGATCGATCAGAGAATTTCAACCATTTTGTTAATTATTGGCTATCAGTTACTTAAATGAGATGTTTTCTGAAATTTTAGTGGATACCAGCGCCTGCTGAGATGTAAAACATAAAGATTTTATGGATGTGATATTTTTAAACGTGCGCGAATACGCTGTCTCGTTTAATTATAGCTATTGATATTTCATCGAAAACGCATTCTTTATAATTATAAACGACGGGATTAATTTGCAAATTAATCTTTTATATGCGAGAATTCAACTTTTTAATTTCGTTCCGAGCCAGTCAGCGAAAGGTTAAAAAAATAGCTACCATAATAAATGCATACCATAAACTTGCAATAAACACTATAATGCGTATCTCCTAGTAATGAGTCTTGAATCATTTTATTGCACTAATTTAAGACTTTAGTAGATGCAAATGAGTTGGAAATGAAAACAGACGTAAATTACTGCTTTAATACTATAGTACCATGTATATGGTACGCAAGTAGTTACTCTTCTTTCTAATAATCGTCTCGATTTAATGGGATTCTTCTTTTATAAGTTGTTGCTCATGATGCAAAGACGTCGTTGCATTTGTCTGTTTATTATGCAAGCAGGTGGCTCCTTTATGCATTGGTATTTTGTGCTACTGCATTTAACGATTACGCATGCAAAACAGAATGCAGATTTTAGATACGCCAGAATTGTTATTTGCAAAATTTATATTCACTCGTTTCTTCATCGTGACGAATAGACTACGCTTGCTTTAATGGAAATGGCAAGGTGATTGAGCTTCGTACAGTAAGTTTCTGTAAGCGCCATAAATTCTCGGCCTGATATAGAAAAAATAAACTTGGTAAAATATAATAATTTTTATTTTTCAATATAATCTCCCCTAATGTCAATACACTTTGTGTATTGACAAAAAAAAAGAAATTACTTACTTATTACAACGTGGGATTAATAATTCAATGCCCTTATAAAAATAATCTGAAGTTTTTCCTTTAAAATGTTCAATTACAGCTGCTTGCAACTCGGTCTCGTCCTTAAAACGACGTCCCCTAGGGTCTTTCTTTAAATTGGAAAATAAATAATAGTCACTAGGAGCCATATCCGGACTGTACGGTGGATGATCCAATGCTTCAAAGCTGCATTTGCGAATGGCAGCTTGTGAAATTGCGGCAGTATGAACGGGTGCATTGTCGTGTAATAATCGGACACTTCTTGTCAATTTTCCTCGACGTTTTTACGAATATTCTTTCTCAATTTATGCAATAAAGACGTATAATATGTACTGTTAACAGTTGTATTGCGTTTTTTACAATCAATTAGTAAAATGCCGTTACAATCCCGGAATATTGTTGCTATACATAACTTTCTTTGTCGATTGAACGATTTTCACCTTTTTGGGACGAGGTTCATCGGGTCGCCGCCATTCCATTGATGCCCTTTTGGATAGAGGATCATAATACAGAACCATTGTTTCATCTCCAGTGACAATGGACTCCAAAATCGGCTTTGGGTCGTCTCCACACAAGTTTAAAAACGAGCGCGCACATTCGACGCGATGTTGAACAGCAGAAAGAAGACTCGGTAGCCATCTTGCAGTAATTTTATTCATACCCAAATGGTCATGAAGAATTTGACGAACACTTGTTTCCGAAATGTCAGACATCACTGCTAACTCCTTAACTTTCAAACGGCGATCTTGTAATACCATTTCAATGATAGCAAGTTTTTGAGGCTTTACCGCTTCAATTGGCCGACCAGAGTGCGCTCATCATCTTCAAGAGATTCTTGCGCCAAACGGAAACATTTTGGCCACTTTCTTACAGTGGAATATGAAGGAGATAAATCACCATAAACGCCGTCTAAACGTTTGATTTGATTAGGCGTGTGCCCTTCTTTTGTCAAAAATTTTATGACCGCGCGGTACTCAATTTTCGTTAGCTGCGACATTTTCATGCACTCGTCACGATGCTTGAGTGGCTACTAAAATCTATTACACTTCTAGCCGTAATATATATAGCGTAGGACTCTTACATGTTCAACTATGACACAACCTAGTTTCAACAGGTTGGCAATAAGAGAAGTCCATGTATGAATCTACCAAAAAATGAACGGTCGAAAGTTATGACTGAAAATTGGTTAAGCTCAGAAAATTTCCGAAACGGATGTTTTTACTATATCCAGAATCTTATTGTCTTTATGCGTATAACAATTACATTACATCACCATCGTTGATGAAAATATTGGATAACATAGATAAAATTATTTCCGAAAAAATTGAAGGTTGAAGAAGTTATTATTATTACACACAGTACAGAAAAGTCAATAAACGGAGGTCAACGCAAATTATCGTATGGATAAGTAAACAAACCATTTTGATATTTATTGGTAATGATAATGAATCAAGAATTCCATTACGTTAAATAAACAGAAACAAAAGAGATAAAAAGATAATATTAAAAATAAACAAGACATAAAAATTGTCACTGCTTACTTTTTCGATAGCTATTATCAATTAGGCTTGGGTGGGAACGCTTATTATAAAAGCAGATAAGAAAATCAAATTCACTCCACTTGTATTAATTTTCATGATTGTAATCGAAAATTTCTCAACACTTTATAACCAAGTTGCGTAAAATTGTTATCATAACCAGATCCTGCGACAATAATATTAATATACTTGTATAAGAATATACCAATAAAAAAAAAACGTAAACCCAACCCTCGTTCAATACTCTTTTTGCAATCTGAATGTAGGAGTGTTGAATTCTTTGAGCAATATAATACATATTATACTCCTTTAGCTGCTGTGATACGTGTATCATTAACTGGCGTCACGTTTTAACATTTATTACATTCGAATTTCCAATTCAGTTATGCTAGACTGCTGCCTGTCGTAAAATGTCATAACCGTTTTTGTACTAATATACAAGTGCATGAGCAGCTGCATCTAGCGCACTAATTATGTGTGTATGTGGTTATAGTGGTACACCTGGAATTTTGTCATTGATTTACCAAAATGGATTGATTTAATGTTGACAATGAGGGCTGCATTGAGTGGGTGTAGAATAGCTTTTTATTCAATTGTGAAAATGTCATCATCCAAGTCATACATTGGATACTCTTCACTGATTTAGAAACCTCCAAAAGAAAAAAAATCTAAATGAAGTGTCTAACACAACAAAAATAATTTTTATTTATTTCATGTATCCCATCCTCATCGCCAGAGCTGGATAAAGCTAGCACAACCATACTGTATTTCTATACGAAAGTGACGGAAACTGCATTATATTTTTTTGCTATTAATTTGCTACCTAATTGCCACAATACTGATACTATTACGACTTGTTTAAAAAAAAACATGGTGTTGCCAGCTTAATATCAAGCTAGGACAACCATAAGGTATTTTTATAAACAACTGACGGACACTACGTTGTATTTTTTGGCTATTTATTTGCTACATGCAATACTATACATTTTTCAAATTAATTACCACGCAGAAATTAGGGTAAACACCCTAATAAAGTTGTCGATACTATTACTCGTATTATGCGACCAAGCAAAGTTAGGGTATAATAAATAATTGCCACAACACAACCAAACTACATGCGGGTTACAAACTAGCTTGGACTCTAACCTACCCATACTTTTTAAATTAATTGCCACTTGAAAACTAGAGTAATCACCCTTCAAATGCCGACGCAACTATTACTCGTATTACGCGACTAAGCAAAAGGTGCGGTAAAATAATTAATTACCACAGCACAACCAAGCTATTTGGGGTTTATAAAGTAGATTGGACTCTTACCTATCCATACATATAATTTTTAAATTAATTTCCACTTGAAAACTAGAGTAATCACCCTTCAAATGCCGACGCTACTATTACTCGTATTACGCGACTAAGCAAAAGGTGCGGTATAATAATTAATTGCCACAGCACAACCAAGTTATTTGGGGTTTACAAAGTAGATTGGACTGCAACCTACGCATACATATAATTTTTAAATTAATTGCCACTTGGAAACTAGAGTAAACACCCTTCAAATGTCGACTATACTATTACTCGTATTACGCGACTAAGCAAAAGGTGCGGTATAATAATTAATTATTGTCACAGCACAACCAAGCTATAATGTATACTATTGTGGCAATTAGTTAGCAAATAAATAGCAAAAAAACATAACGTAGTGTCCATCACTTGTTTATAAAAATACCTTATGGTTGTGCTAGCTTGATATTAAGCTGGCACAACCATGTTTTTTTTAACAAGTGGTAATAGTATCAGTATTGTGGCAATTAGGTAGCAAATTAATAGCAAAAAAATATAATGTAGCTTCCGTCACTTTCGTATAGAAATACCGTATGGTTGTGCTAGCTTGATATCAAGCTGGCACAAACACGTTTTTTTTTTAAATAAGTTGCAATAAAATCGGTATTGTGGCAATTAATTAGCAAATAAACAGCAAAAGATTATAAAGTAGGTTTGATTTGGTTGTGCTGATTTGGTTGTTCCAGCTTTATCCAGCTTATCGCCAGATGGAAGACAACAATTGTAACATACTATAGAGTGCGATTCTAAAGTATGGAATAAATTCGATAAAAGGGAAAGTATTGATTTTTGGAAACATTCCAAAAACACGTCAATTTTGTTTTTAAACTCCGTATTTTTTGACATAATATTCGAATATACAGTATGATGCGTTTAAGTGTGGTGACGTCATCGGCATTTTTTTTAAGGAGCAACTTTTATTTTTTATTGCATATTCTGACACTTCATCTAATTACCAACATGGTAATGTAATAAGTTTGTTACCTTACATAAAAAAAATTTTTGAAAAAAATAATTATGAAGATGGGAAAGTGCTATAGCCACCATACTTAAACACATCACCCTGTATATCCGATATGTCAAAAAGTGCGGGCTTTAAAAACAAAATTGACATGTTTCTGGAATTTTTCCAAAAATCAATACTTTGCGTCTCGCTTTTCATTTAAGTGTGATGACTAATAGCACTTTCCCGTCTTCATAATTATTTTTTTCAAAAATTTCTTTATGTAAGGTAACAAACTTATTACATTACCATTTTGACAATTGGATGAAGTGTCAGAATATGGAATAAAAAATGCAAATTGCCATTTAAAAAAATGCCGCTGACGTCACCACACTTAAACGCATCACCCTGTATATTAAAATATTATGTCAAAAAGTGCGGACTTTAAAAACAAAATTGACCTGTTTTTGGGATTTTTCCAAAAATCAATACTTTCCCTTTTATCGAATTTATTCCATACTTTAGAATCGCACTGTATGTCTTATGTTGTTATGGACGTTTAAGATTAATAGTGTGCGTACGTTAACAATACCTGCAAGAGCTTCAAGCAAAATGATGCGTTTCTTCGATGACCATTCAATCACAGTTCTCAAAGCTCACATTGATGAATTAGCAATTACAAAATGTATGTTAAAATACGATACTATCACTTGCACCTCGTGTTTACAATATTTAATTGCAGTTTACAATAAGATAGTGGGATTTATTCAATTTTGATGTGTTATTTTTGCAATCAATACGATGTTTTGAGTAAATTAAACAATATCAGATTGCAAATATAGCTTCAAATAAGGGCGCTAAATTAAAACTGGCGATATTGGGAAGTGTAGCGTTTTCATTGAAACTCTCCAAGTCTCCACTCTATCTATTAGATTATAGCGATATCGATTTGCTTACCAATGCTTTATGGTTAGCTCTTCCAGATTTGACTAACCATTCGCTAAATTTCAGGTGCCTCAAAATTATTAGTCCAACCGCCATGTTTAGTTGCGGTTTATTTTTTTTTATTTTGAGAGTGGGAGTTAATAAGAACGTTGCATGGCAGATTATAAACACTAAATAGACACCTGATATGATACAAAATAGTCAGTAATTAGGCGTTTTGCTGAATATATCTGATTGTAGATAATAACCTCTTAATTAATAAGTTATAATGACTTATTACAATTATTGTAATTATTAATTTAATAATTATTATCCATATAAAATTATTATAACTTGCAGCTGATTTCAAATCAGTCTAGGACAAGTCAGTCTTGGGAGTACTTTTTGCGTTTTTGACAAGTGTGAACCAGGCTTTAAATTATATTTTCACAAGTAACTACATAAAATGTATTAAACATCAAAGGGAAAGAAAAAGCAACATTTACACTATGCAATACTGACTGTCCTAGGTTTATTTAAAAAAAAAACTATACTACACCAGGGCCGTAGCCAGAAATTTATTTCGGGGAGGGGGGTTTCTGGGGCAATTTATTTTCGGAGGGAAGCAGAATAGAAAAATAATTTTACTTTGTTGTCATTTATTAACATTAAGTTTAGTTTCGGGGGGGGGGTTCAGACCCCCTAAACCCCCTCCCTTGAATACAGCCTTGCATTACACTATTAAAAAACTTCGAGTATTGCACATGACGCAGAAGTTGTGTTGAATGAGAAATTGTGCTAAACTCATTAGCAGCGTCTGAGGCCCCTGGCATTCATGGAAAATGTCTTCCCCGTCTCTTTCTTGAAGATGTGGGTTACAAATGTCTCAAAATGAATTTTAATAATACCCCCCTCGCCCTAGTGCTACCTGTAAACTATTTGAACAATCCAACCAAGGAAAATTCAGTCTCAGGGAAAAGTTTCTTCTAAGCAAAATAAAATAAGAGTTTGGCTTTGCATTAAGTAAAAATTTTTATTTACACTACCGACCTATATTTATTTGGTTCCCGCTTTGTTAACTGTCATAGAAAGCTCAACTTGTCGATTCGTTGTCGGTTTCCGTGAAAACAGCAAAATGACAAAACTGTTATGATTCCTAAGCGGAATCTTGCCCGACTATGACATAATTTTAGGCTATATGTTCATAAATTACATATGGTACGTTCATAAAAGTTTTTCTTACTGTTCTATTAAGTGTACCTTAAAGGACATTTATTTAATTATAAAATATTTGAAAATAATAGTGCTTTATTATTAAAAGTATATATACATAAATTACAGGATTATTCTTTATAGTTTGATTTCAGTTTGATTTTCTTTGTTTGCATCGATTTTCCATTTTGTAGTAGTGAAACTGCACGCTGGTGTTTGTAGGTGGAGGAGGGGGTGGATATTTATTGTATATTTAGGTTAGGTAAGCATTTCATATGTCAATGATTATTAAATTGAGATTATAGGAACTTCACTCAGGGTTAACATAGCATGCTTGTTATATGTATAAGAAAAAAAAGAGTGTTTTCAAGGACGTTTGCCCCTGGTGATTAATAAATAAAAAACAATTTTAATTAATAAATTCTGACTATTTAAAAGTAATTGATAAAAACTTGTAAAATGGTAAAGACAAACAATTTTGGTGGTATAAAAGAATTCAATTATAAAAAGTTGAATGTCCACTAAAATAAAAATATTGTATGTAGGGAAAACCGGGATAAATGTGCAAACGAGGTAAACGTTGCGCCGCCTGCTAATTTGTTAAATATTTTGACCAATAATAATGACCAATTAATGAAAATTGCATAGATTTCTTTATATTAAAAAACAAACATGTATTTCAAACCATCTTGATAATGTACTAGGTAAAATTGTATTTCTTAACAAACAATTTATTTTATGAAATATAATAACATAAAAAAAGATTAATTCAAAGTTTCTCAAATTTTATTATTTATTATTCTTAACCTGACATTTAGTGTTGAAGCAATTGTTAGGTTAAGAATTTTATAGAACTTTTAATTAATTTTTTTATTATATTTCATGATTACGGAGTTCCACGAAGTAAGGATGGAAACATTAAAAATTTATTTTATTTTTAAACAACTTCCAGTAAACTTAATTTATAGAATAATATCATATATAATATATAACCTCATTTTCACACTTATCCTGGTTGTTACTACTTACAAAGTGGCATCCTGGTGTTATATACTATGCGTTAATTTTAAGCGATGATAGAAGACATCAAAAGGAACAAAAAAGTCGCATGCAACTTTGTTCTATGACGTACCACTTTTCAGAAAAAAATAAAGTTTTAAACTTTACATCATCTTACCACGTTAATGATATTAGTTTAATTAGGGGGCTTTTTCAGAAGCTGCATCTCATTTAGCGCTACAAGAACCACAATTAAACTACTACTATTATCAATGCTACAAAATGATGTTACCTACAGTTCCCAACTTTTTTTTCTAAAAAGTAGTACGTCCTAAAACAAAGTTGTATCAGATTTTTTTTGTTCCTTTTGATGTCTTCTATCACCCCTTAAAGTTAATGCACAGTAACTCCTTCCACCCTGTATATATGACGCTCAAACATGGAAGACGCTCAGTCAGCGAAAAAACAGCCACAACGCGTTGTGGACGGTGGTAAACGACCAAACACCGAAATCAGATAATTTTTCGGTTTGTGGTTGTTTTTATTGACTGCGAGGCGTTGTGTTCAATGAGGAATATAAAAATATAAATAAATATAAAAACGCCAATAAAAGCGACCACAAGCCTAAAAATCATCTGATTTCGGTGTTTGGTCGTTTAAGATTGTCTACAATGCGTTGTGGTTGTTTTTCGCTCACCTAGCGTTTTCGATGTTTGAATGTAACATATACAATGGAATAACAGAAATAAATGAATTTGTCGTTTATATAATTTTATTTATCACAATATAGCAGTGTTCTTAAGACGATATTTTGCTTCAAATATCTAGGGTCTATAGAGCTTTTACTTAAGAGTTTAGAGGGTTTATTAGAGCTTTTGTTTTTTACAAGACTGCATATCTCCATTCCACCCTGTACATCCTGAAACAACATAGCAGAGAGAAGTACCAAAGCGTTCCTGACATCGTCTGTTTTTTCATGGTGGAGACTGTTAATAACTGATTCCTGAAATCCTGAAACAAAATAATTTAATAGTGAGTTTACTAAAACAGATTTCTTCTGTGTAAAGAATGCCTTTCGAAGATCAGTGATCAAATAATTATTATTGAATAAAAAAATATGCATTAAATACTTATATTAGGTACCTACTTGTAAAGCTATTTGTAGCCGTTGATTATTACTGCTACTTGAAAATATAAAGAACATAAACATAAAAAGAAACATCTATATAAATAAATAAGTATAAAGCATTCATTCCTTTTTTTGGTTACTTTTGTATCAAGATCATTATTTAAATATTTATACATCCAAAAAGTGAACATAACCTAATATTTGAAACAAATTTTCCCCCGTTGAAAGAAATAAATGTGATTATTTCTTATTGATTAAATAAAGATTTTTTTTTTAATTTCAAGAGGAAAATCTTGAACCCTTGTCTCTTAAAATTTGTTTTTACTAAGAGTCTCCTGTTAAGATAAAACAATGTAGAGCTAAATACAAACTCTTTAACGTTTTATTTACTTTATAATATGTAAAATAATATACGAATCCAATTTAGCTACATAAGTACACAAGTATTGCATGTACCGTTATATACAGTGCGAGTCAAAGAAAACTATTAGGGAGCACAGTTCCCCATAGCAATACATTTTTATTTTTAAATAGTGCCGTTAGTACAAAAAATATAACAAATTTCGAAAACTTACCACCACTTAAAACATCTCATGATTTCGAAACATCTCAACGTATACAACGTGTGCGAAATGCTTGTTTACGTTTGATTCATGGTGTTCCTAAATTTGCCCATATATCTGCAAAATTAGTTCCAACGGGGCTTGATATGAAACAACGTTACACACAAATAACAACATTCTACCATAATATAATAATTATTATATAATTAAATAATTAACCTGCAGCCGCCCTATCTATGCAATAAAATAAGGTATAGAACAGATGTACACAATATAAATGTGCGACATAGGGGCCTGTTGAGTATACCCAAGCATAAACCGCACTTTTTGAACGATCATTTAGTTACATTGACAAGTCGAGTAGTTGATTTTAAAGACTAGACTGGTTTCCCATAACATTCGTGAAGAAACTTATTATTGGCAAGTCAAGAAAGGAAAGGCAAGAAATAATAATTAAGGAGTGTCAGAACATACTAAAACGCACTGAGTTCTTGTTATAGACACCCTGACTAATAGCGAACTATATATATAATAGAAACATTTTGGCTCATGACCACCCCCTTTCCAAAAGTAGTTCTTTCCAAACCCCCCTCCCTCCTCGGGGATGTATATGTAAGGTATTGAATTTCAAAGATCTATTTTGAACTGAGAATTGACGAGAATCAAATCGGGAACAGCTTGTTTGGAATGATAATGATAACATAGTTCCCTTTTGATTTTCACCTATTAGTAAAAAAATTTAAGTTACGTTGGTAAGCAGTGTGGAAAACCGTGGTGAGATTAATCTATAATGCTTACCGTTCAATACGAAATTCTTCATTTTGGCCAAAGAAATTCTTGTTGATATTGTGGTGTTCAAGCTTTGTGTTTACATTATTTTACCATGTTTACATGCCGTTAAGATTTAATATAAAACGCCCGATTTTTATTATGCTCATCCAAACACTTTTATTTACAGTATCGCTTTTTCTGATTAATATAGAAAGAAATGCTTTACTTTTTTCTTTAAATTCCAACGGATGTTTTTAAATGGTCCAAAAACTCGAACTATTGAGCTTTTTTCTGACACTAAATTTACATATTATCATCTATTAGCTGCTTTCAAGGCAAATTAAAGAGCTACTTGTTATACTGTTATGCATAAATTCCTGCCCAATTGACGAAATTTGTTGAACTGGTTATTGAACTTTTGCAATCCATTCCGGAAAATAAGGTCGAGATCGTCATCGCAAGTATCATGTGCAGATGTGCGAATCTTCCTTGAAGTTGATGGCGGCAGGCCCCTATAAGATATCCATATTATTACTTAAACACTTCTTGTGTCTACCAATAAGTGTAATAAGAAACGGGATGGATTGATGATATAGGAGAAATCTTCTTATGTAATAAAAGAGGTTATATCAGCTGTTTCCTCTACGCAGCAGTGCTTCCTTTTATGAATTTAAATAACACACGTGCTCCCTCATGTGTTTTGATTGCGATTATCTCATAATAAACTCTAAAGAGACATGCATGATATGTCTATCAATCATAACGTGGTAATATGATTCACTTATGCAAGACGAGTGAACATATGGTGTATGTTTTTCTTGATTTTTTTTCTCTGTTTGAAACTCATCTACATGAGAAGGTTCTGATAAATTAATGATAAAAATTGAATATCGCGACAATGGTGGGAATGTAGCGCTGGTAAAATTCTTTGAAGTAAAGAAAATGTGAGCACTTGGGAAAATTGTATAGATACCAAACAACGGTAGATCAAAAAATGCAATATCAGCAAATTGTTTTTATAATTTGTTATCGAGACCATTTTTAAATTAATTGTTCCGATTTTGTTTACCAATTAATGTCGAAATGCCGTGCCAAACAACGTTTTCCCAATGGGCTTGATTAATGAACGAATAGTTAACAAATAGCAAGCAAGTACAGTTTTAATTCGTCCAATTCGCGAATTGGACGAATAAGTCGCACTAAGTCGTAATTCGTAATAAATATAATTCATCAAGTCATCAGCTGTGCAGCTGTGTTTGTGTTTATTGAAATAATAATAACAAAACGGTACGTAGACTATTTGTTACTGATTTATTTTGGCACTACGCCAGTTTACTTGCTGCTACTAAGCACATTTTGGAAGTAAACGGGTAGTTTATCTCCTTGACCATCAGAATATGTACCATGTACATTCTTACTCTTCAATTTTAAAATATTGGGCTGAACTTTGGTGCCGTTTTTCTCCAAAAGTATAGAAATACGAGAAAAATGGTATACGGGAGAATTTTCTTTCTTTAATGGATTATCTAACTACTGGCAAAGTCTGACTATTGCTTAATGGGACACCGTGTATAGTGTACATATAAGATTTTGCAACACAATGATAATGATGTGCAGTAAAGATTAACTATAGGAAATTGAGACTCATATCACATACCAACATGAAGGATTAGACATAATTGATCCATGCAGACGTACTTATACAGGGTGAGGATTTTAAAACGAGACGTTACAGAGCGATATCTGAAAAACGACTCGGACTATCAGAATGCAAATGGAAGAGAATATAGATATGCAGAAGTAATTGGTAGGAAGGGGGACACATTTTGGTGAAGGTTATAAATTCTTATCCCCTTTAGAATTTATTAATTAATAGTAGGCTAGTCAATGTATGCTCAAAAGGGGAGGTGTAGACGAAAATGTCGGGACGCCAAGAATTGACTTCAGGGCTTTATTTGGACTATTTAAGAGGTAAACACACTAAAAGCTATGGGATCAAGGAGCATTGGCAAAGGGAGGAGGAGCAAGAGATTGTCCCGTTTTTCCGTTTTTTGCTTATATCTCGAAAACGGTTAGTCGTAGCTGCAAAAGCACAAAATTGAAGAGCAATAGATTTCTTACAAGAATGTTTCTATTCATTTTCTTCGTATCTGTTATAGTTTAAGAGATTTGCGCTCGTCAAAGTCGCTAATTTAAAAAAAAAATGCCCCACGTTTTTTCATTAACGTTTCCTTTTATCTTCTTTGCCGTTCATTTGAGACGAAAGGTTTCAAAGAAGTTTTAGGGAATTAAATTTCCTTGAAAGAAAAATTAATAGGAACATTCTTGCGCTGCAATTTTGTATACAGAGTGTCTCAGACCACCCGTCCGCCAATTTTACAATTCGGGATTTTGATATTTTTTTAACAAAACAAGCTGTGATGTTAAGTTCAATGTTCTCTATCCGATGATGTAAAAATTGCAAACCTCCGGACTCCCTCTTATAGGGGGAAGGGGGCAACTTTGAAATGTTAAATGGATACCCTATATATTTTATTGCAAATTTGGACTCTAAACCCTGAAATATGTAGATTTTATTTGGAACATTTTTAAAAATGGGGACTCAAACTCTAAATGTAAAAACTGTCTCACAACTCCAACGGTGAGAGGGCGACTTAATTTGAGCTCAATTTAATAATGCTTTCGATTAAATGACACTATTTTAATTGTTTGAACAGAAGTATATTTCGAGAGATAATCGCAAAATTTCATTTTTTTCGATTACAGCGCCATCTGTCACGAATCGAAAAAATGTTCCAAATAAAATCTACATATTTGCAATAAAAATATAGGGGTATCCATTTGACATTTCAAAATTGCCCCCATTCCCCTATAAGGGGGACTTAGGGGTTTTCAAATTGTACATCATCGGCTAGAGGGCATTGAACTTAACAATATCACAGCTGGCTTTGTCAAAAAATATCAAGACCCTGAATTTTAAATTCACAACAAATTAAACAAAATTGGTGGGCGGGTGGTCTGAGACACCCTGTATTGTGCATTTGAAGTTACGGCTGACCGTTTTCGAGATATAAGCGAAAAACCGAAAATCGGGACCTTCTCTTCTCCCTCCTTCCTTTCTCCTGTCTCTGCTCCTAGATCCTAGGACTTTTAGTATGTTTACCCCTCTTAACTAGTCCAAACAAAGCCCTGAAGTAAATTCTTGCGGTCCTGATATTTCCGTCTACAACCCCCTCATTGACTTGCCTATAGGTTAAAAATAAAAACAAATAAAATAAAACAATAATTTTCCATTTTATTTCAATTTATTTAACGTCGATCATGCTTCAAAAGGCGTTCGAAATGCCCCCCTTTAATTTCTATACATTTTTCTACTCTTTCCCTAAATTAAATTCATACTCTGTGTAACATTTCAGGCGTCACTACTGTCACTAGTTGGCAAGCATGTCGGATACGATTTTTCATGATTTCTTCTGTATTGGGCATAGTCGCCATAACTTTTTCTTTTATTCAACCCTAGAGGAAAAAGCCAAGATGGGTCAAATCAGGTGATCGTGGAGGCCAGCTCGACCAATCCAACTGTTTTCGAACGCCTCAGTTAAATAATTGCGGACCTAGCTTGCATAATGCGGTGGCGCCCCATCCTGCTGGAACCGCATGTCAGGATTTATGTTTAATAATAAATTTTTGTTAAAAAATGTAATAATTAATTTAAATGGACGTTAAATAAATTGAAATGAAATGACAAATTATTATTTTTTATCTCTAACCTAATAATTAATAAATTACGTAACCAGTCGAAAAAATTTAGTACTTTGGTGTAAACATACGTATCTTTTTACGTAGATTCAAATTGCAAAAAGAAAGTTACCGCCCACCCATTAAAAATGGAAGGAAAATGGAAAATAGCAAAAATTATTATTAGGAGTATTTGTTATTATTTTTTTGTGGTACCAAGCTTTTATTGCAATTTAATAACTTTTTTTACATTTGACGATTATCACCTACGTACGGACGGTCAAGTACATCTAAAATAACGGAAACCAACATTAAAAACCACGTCAGATTTTCAGGGTAATGCACTATTTCACGTTCTTCGTTCTTTTGTCTTATTTTTGATGAGTCATTGGTAAAATATAGCATGGTGTAATTTCTACAGAGGAGCTTAGCCAGTTTTAAGTCTTTTATGTGGCCTGCAAATACTATTACATGCACACATACATATCTGGAGGATAATTAATACTGGAGTAGACTGCACTCGGATGCATTTTATTATCAATGCAACCAGACATATTTAATGAACGTTGAAAGCTGTACGTTCTCTTGCACATTTGCATGATACTTGTATATAAAGATGCTCATTGATGGCCGATTAAGATGGAATAGTCTTTCTTTTCTCTTAACACATCACGATTCTTATAGTATGGATAGGATACACAGGATTGCGCATTTGGGCACGAGGTTAACGACTGCAAGCCTTTGTTTCTTTTACTTCGCTGTGCCTTCAATTACTTCATAATGAGCAATCCTTTTGATTTTATTATTAAGCTATATCCTAGATTGCGAAACAAAAGAGTAATAACAATTATAATAGGCAGTTCTTTTTTTTAATAAATGGGGATTCTTGAATCTATGATTATTTTTCTGACACCACAATAGAAACCTTTTAGAACCCATTGTTCATGGTGCATTAAATTTTAATTTCAAGTCATCTCTTTTTTTCTTCTTCTTTCTTTCTGCCCTTCTTGGAAGAAGTTTTTTTTAAATAAAATTCTTGTCCGTTTGGGACATCGTTGTAAAACGACGAACTGGTATATACATACACCAGCACCTGCCTCTTTTCTTCATGTCTTGTTGTTTTGCCAGACTTCACCTTGCTCGGGGTATATTATTATCTAAATTACACATTGTAAGTGCACGCTGCTTCATTTTCTTCGGTAATGCAAAACATCGTGCCTCTCGCCCTTCCGTTTTTGCTGCCTCGTGGCTCTGTTGTTGTTGGTAGAATCGAGCAACAAGCAAAAGAGGTTGTTTGATTTATGCGCGAATTTATAGAACGTAGAAAGTCTGGGGTTTGCTATTATAGATTTTTTACGATATATATTTTTTAGAAAGTTACGTAATGTTTTGTTTCGTGTTAAAACAATGTAAGCGCTGCATGCATAATAAAAAAATAAGTCAGTTATCTCGGGCTTGGCGTTTTATTTAATTAAATTAGGAGGTAGAGAGATTAATAGTAATACCTTTGCTATAGTTGCAAAGAGGATTATAAAAGGAAGAATGGAAAAAAAAACTTGAATAACAAGAAAAATAATGTCCAAGCTAGATGAAAAACTTAAAAATGATTTGACTAGTTTTTCTTGCGGTGGTGATATGTCAAATAAACTGAAACCGCTTGTAGGTTGATTGATTACTTTACGTATCATTGACCTGATATAGCCCTTTTTTAATATTGTAGTGTATTTAGGTTTTCATTCAATCTTTCTTATATTTATTTTAAGGTTAGTCACCTGTACAAAAAAAGTTTCATGTGATTGTATTATTATTAAATTGATAACAGAATCGGCAGGTTTTTCAATACTCTTTTGCGCCTTGTACATGTAGATTTGTACATGTGCTTTCTAAAACTGTTAAGAAGCTCACTGCTATATTGGTTTGTGCTCAGCGGCAGTTAACCGTAACTATATGAGAATTTCGTATTTTTCGCGTTTTTTTGGAAGTGTAGAAACTACGTACGAATATCAAACGTCGAATACAAATGGGCTAAACAGTCACAATCTCCAAATCTTTAACATCAGAAACCCCCCCTGTCAAAGTTCAAATGAAGCAAATGCTGCAAAATGTGATCGAAAATTGTTTAATACTGTGAACTTTTTAATGGGACATCCTGTAGGTGTAGATCATCATCTTATATTGTCACGAATTGAATAACCCGGCCCCGCGTTTTGAACTCCCCGTTTTGAAATTGGTGTCATTTTAACAGAAATTTTATGCTGATTCCGAATATGTAGATCATTTATGGGGAGACCAAGACCAAACTAAAGAAAATTTAAACAAAGAGAAAAACCACACAGAATTTACAAAAACGGATTAGATTTTGAAGAATTCTATCATCTGTATGGACAGTTGCGATCAAATGAAAATACAGTTCGTCAGTATACAAGAGTAATCCAATTACTTTTGATTACATAGTGGAAACAATCCGTAATTGTTATTACCATTGTTCAACTAATGGCTGTTCTTTAGTTTACGTCCGCCACCCACAGCCGCACATGCTGTGTACCATTAGATGCGTCTCATCGAGTTGAACAATATGTAGTGTCCATAAGTGAAATTGGGGGGGGGGCAGTGTTTTCGGGATAATCCCCAAAAACTATTTTGGAAGGGAGCCATAGACTTCCATCCTAATTCCATCAACCTATCCAAAATACATGTTTTGATGCGCATGAGATCTAATCTAACCTAACCTAACCTACCCTAACCTAACATAACCAAAATTTAATTAAAATACGTATGAATTGACGAACAACGCAAACCTAAATTAAACCTAAGTAAGGTTATGTTAGGTCAGTTTAGGTTATAAGATCGGTTGTAGGTTAGGTTATGTTATGGGTTAGGTTGTAGGTTAGGTTATAGGATAAGCTAACGGTTAGGTTTTAGATTAGATTATGGGTTAGGTTAGGTCCTCCAAAACAGTTTTTGGTGATTATGTCGAAAACTACTGCTCCTCCCCAAATCTCACTATAGCCACTATGGTTCAGTTCTATGAGACGCATCGAATGGTATACAGCATGTGCGGCTGTGGGTGACCGACCTAATCTAAAGTGTTACCCAACTAATTTTCAAGTACATATTACAGTAAAGAAAAGGCTTTTTCTAACCTTAAGATAAGTAAAAAGTTAAATACAACAGGTTATTTTTATTAATTGATTTTTTAAAAAACATATGTTCATATTGTGTATTACTATTAATACTGTTTGTAACATGGGCGTTTGATTACCCTGAATGTATTGTGATGAGAACTTCCATCGTGCGGGCTCAGAGATAATTGCGTTGGAAAACAAAAGATTTTGATTTTTAAAACATAACGTGCGATGCGACGACGCAAACTCGTGCGACTCGCAGAAATGCCGTGTTTACTTCGGACACCATAATTACTTTCTTCAGGTTTTGCCGTTTGCGATTAACGCATTTCACGCAACGCATCGGACGTACCGCAGTCACCGTATTTACGTAGGATATAGCGTAAGAAAGTTGCCTTACGACGCGGTAGCGTGGTCTAGCAATCTTATGAGTTATGAGTTATTATTCTTATTATGTTATGAGTTATTAAAAAAAAATTTTTGTGTTTAGTTTGATGTTCAATTGTTTTTTTTTTTGAGTCTTTAGAAAAAAATTCTCTAGAATATACAAAAAAACTTTAAGCCTGCGCGTTCAATATGGCTAAGGATTGAACACGATATATGTACATCTATTGTATTAAACGCAAATAATATAATTCAGTGTAGTTCATTGGAAATAATGGCTGACTATATTATGTTTGGTCGATTTCATTGCGAGTGATCTAAAATATCTTTTCTACTAACGACTCATTCAAGTAATTACATCCATTACGGAAATTTAGCATAGCTTAACGATGGTTAATGTATACTAACGTATACACGCAGGTTCAGCATTATTATTCCATCACTTATCGTTTTTTGCTTTCAAATGTTTTCAGAAAAAAATTAACATTATGAGTTGCAGGCTTACATTATAGCAAAACACTATACTAAAATACGTATGAAATTCTCAATTTGTCTTTCTGATAACCAGCATTAATAACTCTAAAGATTTTGAACAAATATTGATTGTTTTTATGTAAACGGCTGTCAGGATATCTGAACACTTCTTAACAACTTCTTCTCAGGGGTTCGAAGCACTTTGTTTTTTGTATATTTTCTAGTTACTCGTCTGTGCTGTAGCGTGGAGATTGAAAACTGCTTTCTACGGTGCTTGAGAACAGCTTTGTATGCCACATTCTGAATCATCTTCATCTATCATAATTCGCTTCATTCGTAAACTTAGAAGGGTGCGAGTGATGCGACCGAACCGGGCGCCAAAATCAATAAATCTATGCAATAATCGTTTTCTTTTAATTAAAACATCTACCAAATAAAATTGTTTTTTCTAACCAAAATATTGGTTATTCTAGCAATAATTGTTATTGCTGTCTCTGCATAAAGTTTTATCAAATATATGATATTTTATAAAATACCCTTCAGAAACAATTACTTCAAAATAAGAAGATTAAGTAATCTTTATATATTTCTTGATTTTCAAAATAGAGCTATTCTAATTTTTATAAACTATGTTCTATTTGTGTTATATATGATAATCAACTGTTCTACTTTTTTTGTTTCAGGTGAGTATCTGCAACAAAATAACGAAATAGGCGTATGTTGGTAAGACAATTCTGATTATGACTATTACGGTCTTTGAGTCTAAAGTGATCTGACAATAATTATAAGTACAGTTTGGTAAGAATTTACTTTTTCAGAAACAAAAATATAGCAGAATAGGTTTGAATAATAAAAACCGTTTATATGACGTCTAGTATTTCAGAGCGCGACAACTGCGAAAATAGTGTGCCTTTATTTGAAAATAATTGTCCCTATCAAATGTAATTAGTTGCGCTTTCCATATTTAACCTTTTTTACCGCAAAATGCTTTATGCTATAATGTAATGGGACATTTGGGAGAAAGTTTTTTCTTCTCTCTAGAAATAATAATAGGAGGATAAAAGTCATGTTAAAAGTGAAATTAATAGGTATAATAGAAAAATAAATAGTAGGGTTTTAGAACTTTATGATTTTCGAATTTTCTTGTTGCTCGTTTGGATGATGGATTAGAGAAATCGTGCGGATAAAAATGAGGCCAAATAAGAGAAATGTTGTCCCTTAAAAGAATTTTCTGCGTCTGCACTTATTATTGTTATTATTCATCTAATAATAAAATCGGAGACAAAAAACTAAAACAGAATTTTCTTCTCACGTATTCTCTAATAAAATGTCATGGCCATTGCATGGAGACTATTCTGTTATATAGAGAATAAATACATAAATTATGTCATTTTTTTATTTCGACATGCTTTTGATTATTACTGTTATTGCATTGCAGAAACATACGAGAATCAAGATCCGATTGATTAAATTTACTTTTCTTCACTTTTCCTCGAAAAAGTACCATATCGATCTGATCTTTTTTTAGAAACTAAACTGGTATTTGCAGTAAGTAATTAAGTTATTACAATACTAGTATTAAAATGTTCGTATGCTGAAACGACGTCGTCCTTGTCGCATATATCACGTTTGGTTTCGAGCAAATCACGTCGGTAGACTTATTATCACTTCAGATTAAATCCTCTATTGAGTTGAGATTCTTCTGTCATTGTTGTATTGTATACGGTTGTTACATAATTTCTGGGTTAATTTGATATTGTTCTGGGTTTGACCCATTGTCTAAAACAATTGTGGTACCACGCGTAAAGCAATGAATGTTCATGTTACTTAAGGTTGTACAACTAATATACATGAGGTTGTTGCGTTTGACGGTCTTTTGTTTCAAACTCTCTGTATTATATGGTATAATACTTTACAAATAATAACGAGTGGGTATTGTTGATCATAATTAGTACTCCCGTGCAATTTGTATTGTCTTTACCTCGGAGAAGTACTTTTTAAAATTAAAGTAAAAGCTTTATTATTAAATATAAATTGTAAATATATGTAAATTAAAAATTATTATGTAGTAATAATAAATAATAATAATAATAATAACAACAAAAAAAAATGGAATTGTGGTTTGATAATTATAGAATTTAAATAAAATTTAATTACCAGCAATGGTACTGGCCTGATACGATTCATTAACAATCACATGTTTTAATTAAACATTGATAAACTCAATTATGTACAACAAATAGTATTGATTAGCATAAAATGTTAATAAAATGTCTGTGTGTCAGCTGATTAATCTTTTTTTTAATTATACTTTTGCATATATCATGCTACCAGCCGTTATTGTTGTTGTTTTAAAAGGCCATCTTACTAAATGAATATAGCGATTTGATGTTTGGATTGATGCACAAAATGAAAAATTTACAGTCAAAAGTAATTTGTTTCCAAGTGGATTTTATTAAATTAATAATAACACGGACACAATCAAATCACAGCTGATTATACACAAATGGTTGGTTCTCTGGGGACGTTATTGATATTCGCAGAATATCGGTGAGTGTATGACATACTGATTTTGATGAGCGACTGTATAGTTGGTAAAGGATACTTAATTTTGATCACCCTGTATAAATATGTAGTAGTATCGCTTTAATGCCGGTACTTATTTCTTCTGCATTTTTGATAACATCGCATTGTGGCTAGGGCATATTCATTAAACTTTTAAAAAGCTACTCAACAGCACAGAGGGTGTTTCATTCTTACACTGTATTGGCTAAAGCTCTATTTAATGTATAAAAGGGAATAGACCTATCCGCAATGTTAGTTCCCACTTGTAAGCGGCAATTCCAATTCTTAATATTGGCATATCTGAAGATTTTTTAAATGCCACAAAATTGTGAGTTAATAGTTATTTACGTGCCAAGCTTTTGTAAATGAATCTTTACGGGTGAGCTGGAAAGTTCATAAAAATGAGCCCAGTAAAGATTCATTACAAAGCGTATCGCGTATAAAGTTTTATTTCCACCTTCAGTTTTTTTATGATTTGTATATGTATTATAAAAAGACATTTTGTAATCAAAAATAATGCGTAAAAATGCGTACTGTTACTGTTTTTTATTACTAAAAACTTCAGTGTAAGGGGTTTGCAATTTGTTATTATTTTAGAAACCAAATACTATTGTTTATCTCCTTGAACTTCATATGTGCCACTATTACATGTACTATAATTTTTTATTCACAAATCTGCAGACTTGTATTACACATAGGGGTTAATGTGCCTATTGAAAGTATTTGAAATTGTCTTACAAATCAGAAATAACAAAACAAAACTGCCGTTTTTGAGACATAATATCAAACGAGAGGTCGTTTCCAAACAGTTTTTATTTATTTAATTTTGTTTATCTATTCTTATTTTATTCTACGAAACACTTGACCACAATAAAGGCGTGTTTATTACTTTATCACGTTATTTTGCACATTCTAGAAAACATTGTTTATCTGCTTGAACTTCAAAATATGTCATGTACATTCTTGCTATTCAATTTGAAAACATTGGTCTGAACTTCGATGCTGTTTTTCCCCAAAAGTGTAGAAGTACGAGAAAAAATGGTATGTAGGAATTTGCTTTCTTTAATGGTCATCTAACCACTGGCAAGATCTGACTATTACGTAATGGGACACCGTGTATAGAGCTCTAGTACAGACAAATGCGCTGGCGTCGTCGACATTTCATTATATAATACTGTGTGAATTTCGGCAGGGTCAAAGATTGCTTAGTTCAGGTAAAATGATGTTCTTATGCACCATAGACCGTGTACTACACTGTGTGTGTAAAGTATGGATTAAATTAACCATATAATAATAATAATGATAATAATAATAACTAACCAAAGTTGTGACGTCATCGATGTTTTTTTAATAGAAACATTGGTTATGTGATACCTCGTTAGAAGTCTTTTAATTCTCTATCTAACCGTACTTTACCAATTATTATTTATAATTATGAATTTACCAATTAATTGGTTAGATAGGGTTATGCTATTAAATAGGGGATATACACCCTGTCTGAAAAATGAATAAGATTAGAGCTTGCTGTTGGTTATTTTAAAACATCAAATTTAACAAAGTGACTGATTTATTGCAAAAAAAAAGAATAAATTAAATATTACTAGGAAAATAAATAAATTATTGAAGCAGTGGAATTGGTGTTTTTGAGAGTAACATTTACATCAATATTTTAAGTTAAGCCACAGCAAACTCTGATCTTTTTTCCATTTCCATTTTAGTTTCGGTATGTCTGGGTGGTTAGAGGTACCCTGTATGTCAATGGATGCATTGTTTATAAATAAGTGTGCTTTCAGAACAGGATTCACAAAAATCAGGAATTCTTTAAAATACCTTTTTATTTAATTTGAATTATTTTTTAGTCAAATCAAGCATTTGTTTGTTTCTTTATTTTTTCATTATTTATGATAATTTACTCATAATTATTCAGTTATTAGGTACCATAATATAAGAAGCAAGTATTGAAAGATTTTCTTGTACCTTTGGAATGGTATTATATTACACATTATGCAACCGCCTCTGAAAGGAAAAGCCGCAAAGCTTGTTTTCCCCTTAGGAAGTTTAATTGTTAATATATAGTATGAGCAAAAAGTAACTCCATCAAAGGTGCCTTTGAATTTTGAACTTATGGATATTATAACACCAGAGAATATAGTATATATAGTATATACAGTATATACTGTATATACTGTATATATAGTATATACAGTATATATAGTATACATAGTATATATGGTATATATTAGGGTGGCCGTTATTTTGCAAAAGTTAGAATTTTTTAGGTCCCACCCACCTAGATCCCTTTAAAATGTTAAAAAAACGTTCTGTGCAAAACTTCAGCCTATTTGTTCGATATTAACCCGTGCCACCGAGAGGTTCAAGTTTTAAATGGGATTTAACATGGGTTTGGTGCATTGTTAGAAACTTTGTGGCATAATTTTTTTATCTTTCTATGTTTTAGTGTGAAATATTGTATACTTATGTTGTTGAAGTTGCTTAACACGAATCTGAAGCCAAAAATACTTTGGCAGTTCTGCCAAAATACTAATTTTAGTGAAGTTTTTCGAACTTTTGACAGCTGTAGACTGTCAAAAGTTTTTCTGGCAGTTTGAATTTTATCATATTCGTGTTCAGCAGCTTCAACAACATAAGTATATAAATTTTCAAGTTAAACCATAGAAAGATAAAAAGTTTCTAGAAATGCACCAAACGCATGTTAAATCCCATTTAAACTTTAACCTCTCGGTGGCACGGGTTAATATTGACCAAATCGACTGAAATTTTGCACAGCTCATTTTTTTGACATTTTAAACAGATCTAGGTGGGGAACCTAAAAATGTTTAACTTTTGCAAAATAATGGCCACCCTAGTATATATAGTATACTATATATACTATATGTATATATAGTATATATAGTGTATGTAGTATACGAGGGTAGATCAGTACTTACGGTCCCTGACATAGTAGGCTTTGCATGATATCGTCACTCATTTTTCTATGAGAACTGTCATTACTAATTATTTGTTGTGTCAAGTTTTGCGTAGGTGCGTGTTGTTCTTTGAAAGTTATTAATAATTAAGCTGGTCGATAACAGACAATTTTTAAAAATGGAAAAAAGTGAAGTGATAAAGTATTTGCAAAAAAAAAGGATTAACACCTACTGAAATTCACAAGGATATGACAGACGTTTTAGGGGACTCTGCCCCTTCTTACCAAGTGGTGAAAAATATGTCTCGTGAGTTTAGATTAGGCAGAACAACTTGCGAACATGCGAAAGGTGCGGGACGTCCAGTCTGTGTCACCGTTGACAAAAACATCAATTTGATCCATGATATGGTAATGGCAGATAGAAGACTGACTATTCGCCATATCGCGGAAATAACGAACATCTCTTATGGGTCAGTTGAAAATATTTTAAGAAATGTTCTTGATCTCAGAAAAATTTCGGCGCGTTGGGTTCCAAAGATGCTGACCGTCGATCAGAAACGCTCTAGAGTGCTGCATTCGGAAGCCAATTTGGAGTACCTGAAGGCCAATCGGAAGCAATTTCTCACTCGCTTTGTGACTGTGGATGAAACATGGGTGCACCATTTTGATCCTGAGACGAAAAGACAAAGAATGGAGTGGCATCACAGAGGTTCTCCACCTCCACGCAAATTTCGAGTTCAACGGGCGGCTGGAAAGATTATGGCCACAGTGTTCTGGGATGCAGAAGGAATTTTGATGATCGATTATTTGCAGCGTGGACACACAATAACGGGTTCTTATTATGCAGGGTTAATTCCAAAATTGCGCGAAAGCATCGACCGAAAAAGACCAGGAAAGTTGGCACACAAAATCTTGTTCCATCAGAACAACGCTCCAGTCCACAAGAGCTGCATTGTCATGGCTGCCATACAGAACGCTGGCTTTGAAATCCTAGAACACCCTCCATATTCACCAGACCTGGCACCCAGTGATTACCATCTATTTCCAAAATTAAAGGAAAACCTGCGTGGAAAAAAATATGGAGACGATAATGAAGTTATGACCGCAGTAAATGGCTGGTTTGAGGAGCAACCGGAAAACTTCTTCCTGAAAGGCATTGAAGCATTGGAACATCGGTGGACCAAGTGCATTGAAGTCCAGGGAGATTATGTTGAGAAATAAATAAATAATGTTTTAAAAATTCTTTCTCTTTCTATATTAGGGACCGTAAATATTGATCTTCCCTCGTATGTAGTATATATAGTATATATAGTATTTATAGTGTTATAATACACATGAATTCAAAATATAAGTTTGAACTGTTGTGTATTTTAACACCAGAAGAATATACAAATTAATCAGAGTCCTTTGACAGTGACAGTTGTTATAAATTTCTGGTGTTATAATACACATGAGTTCAAAATTCCAAAAGCACCTTTGATGGAGTTACTTTTTGCTCATACTATAGTTCGCCGTTGGTTGAAATAATTCTCAAAAACTCATATCAACTTCCATTGTAACTGAAAAAAAGATGTATAATAATCCAGTAATTGAAGTGTACACCAACCAGTTTTTAATTTGGTATAATATACCAATAGCATATTATGCTCTATAAATCTGGTTTGCAAACATGGGAATTTACTGATGATAGACATCATATTTTTATAGAAAAGAAAGTATACATATATATAGTAGCCATACTTAGCCATAATAGTATACCGTGCGCATACCTGTAACTACGTACATTCTACCTCCAAAGCGTGCGAACAAGTCGCTCGCTGTATGTAGTACGTAATTCTAACTCCACATAGCGCTTTCGTATACATAAAGACACTCTATAGAACGCTTTCAAGGTACTTGATTGTTTATACTCATTTATCTTTGTAACTGTATAATACTCATGAGTAATATGATGTAACTTTTTTTTTCACTAAAACTCGAGTTCATAGTGGCATGGCAGTAATTTTACTAAACAACTTCAGGGTAGAATATAATATCAGGTGACAATTACTTCATCTTGTTTCAATTAATACCAGGATTTATTGTTCACTTGTTTTCAATTCATTCAATAAATTTTATGAAATAATAATTCCACTTCGTTTCCAACATTGTAAATGCATAAATCAATGTTAAGTCCGCTTCGTTAGTGTACACGCAACCCTTACAATACAGATTCATGCGACACGCTTGACCTATATAATGTCTGTTTAATTCACAGCACTTCAAAGTGTAAGTATTCTTTGGTTTAAACAAAGACCTCTTCATTATTTATGCTGAATCTGTCATCTTTTCAACCAAAAATTAATATTTTTCCTCATCTCTGATTAAATTGTATTTTAAATTTATGCACGATTATTGATGATCAATAATAATCTATGTGTGCCTTTCAGAAAAATAAAATTTAATGAATTCTCTTTGCTGGTTGGATGTGTTTTTGAAATGAATTTTTGGGCTACTGGCATATTATTTGGTTATACTGTTGATCGGAAAAGTGTGTTGTTGATTTGGTGTACAAGCAGCAGAATATGAGAGGAATGCGTAGACTGGTTTATGAAAAAATAACGAGTCGTCCGGTCACCCTCCCGTAAGTCGTATATTGCTGTTCGGTAAATTTTTAACGAGTTTTTGGAAGATGAGGCTTGGTTTATGTTTGATTATTTTTTTCTCTCTGGAAAAGGTTAATAAATTGTTTAATTTCATTTCATGGAATGAATTTTCAAAAATGATGTTTTATGTGTCTGGCATTTTGAAGGTTTTAAAATAAACGTTGCTTACAATCAGAATTTTAACACCAGGATAAAATGCGTTTTTAATAAGACATGTTTTTTCTATTTAAAAAATAATTTAATGCCATTATCGTGTATCCTTAACCTAGTTATCTTTTTAGAAGTAAATATAGGTTTGTTAAGTAGGTACTGGAAATGATTACATCGCCATTTTCGGGCATTTACCGTTTGAATTATTCTTTTTGTAGCTAGGTATATATTGGACAAACACTTCGAAATTTCGACATCAGATATAAAGAACACGTGCGCTGCTACAGACGTAAACATTCAGAAAAATTATGCCAAGCACCTTTTAGAACAGAATCACACCTCAAAATAACATCACATTCTTACACTTTTGTAATAACAAACGCAAGCTTTCGAGATATACATACACAAACTCAGGATAGCTCTAATGAATAGATAGAATGAACAGATTGTGCTCAGTAATACTCTAATATTGAAAATGTTAGATAGTTAATTTATATTATTTTTTCTAGTTATCTATTTATTGTATTTATCTCAGCTACGCGTTTGTTTATATTTATATTACCTTTGATAGTGACAGCTTAGCTGTCGGAACAATTATCAGCCAGATTAAAATAAAGTTGCGACACTTTTGATTAATCTGATTTATTTATTTCATAACAAATATAAACCATGTGTTTAACGGCTTCCCATTAATTGCAGAAAAATTATTACGAAAAAGAAAATAGTTGTGCCGGTATATAAACTCAAAGGAAAAATGAAGAATATAGAAAACCAACTTTGAACACAAAATGGAAAAATTGCAAATGCGACTGTTTTTTGGAAACTGAAACCTAATTACTGGTTGATATACACCAATGGAGCAATATTTCACAATTACAAACCGCATTTTTGGTTCCTTGGAAAAATAGTCAAGTCTCCCTTGCATAGCCGCCGTGTCTAGTTATCTATAGGTTTTATCATAAGAAGAAAGTCTGTCAAAAACGAATACCTACCCTTTGGTAGACATTTTGTACACTTTTTTTACAATCATTTCAGGACTTTTGGACACAAGTACAAAAAGCTAATTTTTGGCATCATTGGTAATTTGATTTTGCATGGTTTCACTATCTTCAGAAAAGTTAGTCGGTTACGGATTAAAATCAGCTTACAAAAAAAGGTGGAAAAAGAATATTTGGAAAGAATCTTTGTCATTTGTTTCATTTTTCTCTTCCAGGATGAATTAGTTAAAAAGTGGATCGACCGAATGATTAAAAGAAATGGAAACAATGTGTCAAGTCGTGCAAATAATACCTCCTCCCCAACTCTGACTCTGCCGTAGTTATTTTTATTCATATCTTTTGTTACTTGTGAACCGACTTCGGATTTTCTTTTGTTCGACAGTGTTGTAGGTTGTTGCCTACTTTCGGTACTAGTAATCTGGTACATGTCATAACAACACATCGAGTCATTGATTTTTAATTTGAATGATCTTGAATCGATTATCGCTGACTGAAAACAAAGTACCTTCGATTGCTGTAAAATACATAACGAAATACAAAGGAAAAAGCGCATTCGTTTTGTAGTGGTGAGTAGTGGGATATTTATTTCAATCACCGTCGCTAGAGGGTGTTGTTGTTTTAGATCAGATAGAGTCACTGCATCTAGTTACTTAGACCAGCTGGTCGACCAGAGTAACGCAAACCACCGCCATATTGGGGCAAATGAAGCACGAAATTGTTCATTATTTGTTCTGTATTGAATTTAATCAAATCCACTTTTGCTTTAAAAGATTTTCTTATTCTGAAAGAACAAACCTCTAATATGTCAGACACGTAAAACGTGGTTATAATTTGTTCATTATTAAAAATCACCCTTCTCTGTCCCAATATGGCGGCGGTTTGCGGTACTCTGATCGACCAGCTGGCCTAGGTGACTAGATGCAGTGACTCTAAGATCATATAGAGTCACTACATCTAGTCACCTAGGCCGCGCTGGTCGATCAGAGTACCACAAAACGCCGCCACATTGGGGCAAAAGAAGCGCGAAATTGTTCGTTATTTATATCTGTATTGAGTTTAATCAAATCCACGTTTAGTTTAAAAGGTTTTTCTTATTCTGAAAATTCAAATCTCTAATATGTCAAATACGTAAAATGTGGTTTTAATTTGTTCATTATTAAAAATCACCTTTGTCTGCCCCAATATGGCGGCATTTTGCGGTACTCTGATCGATCAGCGCGGCCTAGGTGACTAGATGTAGTGGCTCTAAGATCAGATAACTACCAAACGATAAATTAGAAGAAATTCAAATGGGCAATTTTCTATTCAAAAGTTGACTTATACGGGTTTATTGAAAAAATTAGTAAACCTCGCTAATGAATTTCTGAACTTTTTTATATTTATGTACAGGGTGGCCTACTCATGTAGGATGACCACGTACCTTCTCTTGGAAACTGTAAAGGTTACAAAAAACTTGAATATCAAATTTGGTTGGTTGGTATAAAGCAAATTTTAACGTCTATTGTCAATGTTTATTTTAATTGGAACATCCTGTATATTTTTCGATTATACACTTTATTTTGTATTTTTGGTCGATACGTTTATTCTGAGATTTTGCAGTTTTTGACTAAATGCAATTTCTGCAATTTTTTAAAATGCGACATTTCGTAAAAAAATCAATTTACGTAGTGCGACTAGCATATATTTAATAAAACACGATGTCATAAAGTCAACATTTTCTCATAAATCCATTGTTGAATAATATACAAGGTGTTTAATGCATTAAACTAAAGATGGAAAGAATTATATTGCATGTCAAGCAGTTAAATCTTACCTTAAAAATGACATTTAGGTACCAAATATTTTCCCTTCATCGTTTCAATGTTTCCAAGGCATAGCTGATTTTTGCATAAACGGAAGTTTTATTATTTTTTATTTTTTCCGGTTACAATTAAATGCAATCTGAAACCATAGGTATCATTCGATTCGTAATTTTTTTCTTTATAGCATCCCTTAATATCTTTATTGTAAAATAAAATAATTAGGGGAGAAAATATTAAGGTTTGAAGAAAAGCACGTAAAACAGTATTGTGCGTGAAGCGATTATATGTATACCCTGTATTTTAAAAGTGAACAGTTCGACGTATATAAAATATTAATATACAGTGTGTTCCATTTGATTTAGATTTTTTATGTTCGAAGGTCGGCATGACTGGTCTAATGGAATAAACACCCTGTATATTATTCAACAATACATTTCTGTAAAGACACCGATTTAGATATGTATAAGCGTCGTGTATTATTATAATTAGTTACATGTAACATGTGTGTTTTTTAAGTTGCAGCATTTTCAAAGGAAGGGATTTTGGGATATATACAGGCTTTCCACAGTTACCTGTGCTCTATTGCTCTCTCCGTTATTATTTCAGCAGAGAAGTCGGTGACATTAGCAGTATTTCCCAGCTGAATAATATGACGAAGACAAAAACAATTGAACTTGACGTTTTGGAGTAAATAACATTTTTTAAATGGGACATCCTGTATATTTTCGTAGAAATGGATGGACAGCGACATTATAAATACATGAGACCTTCAATTGTTTTTTTGCCTTCGCCATGTTAATTAGCAGAAAAAATACTGATAATTTAACCGATTTCGTAGCTGCAATAACAACGGAGATAGCAGTAGTGCAGCGATAACTGCGAACAGTCTCGTATGTTTGTTTGTTATCTTCATCTAGTAGTTATTATTCTAGCATGTAGCAGTGCTACATGCTATCATTATTGCAACTGCGAAGTATTTCATCAGTATTTTTTTCTGCTGATTAACATGGCGAAGACAAAAAAACAATTAAAGGTCGCGTTTTTTGGGTTATTCAATGAATGAAAAATATGAAAAGTGCCCTATAACTTCTTTGTTTTTCATTTTAAGGAGGTGTATTTATAACACCGCTGTTCATTCATTTCTGGAACAATATACAAGGTGTCCCATTTCAGAAATGTTACTTTTGAAAATAAACTCGAAAACGCGACGTTCAGTTTTTTTATCTTCGCCATATTAATCAGCTGAAAAAATATTGGTGATTTGCTAATTTAACTGAGTTCGTAGCTCCAATAATAACGGAGATAGCAATAGTGCACCGATAACTGCGAATAACTGGCATATTAAATTAACCAAAAATACTTAAAAATGTAGAATCGAAAAGTGTAAAGATATACAGGGTGTTTCATTTCATTTAAAATAAAAATGTTAAAAGTAGCCGTAGCAAAATGATTAAAATTGGTTTCATAGCAACATTGGTATTTAACTTTTTTTCGGAACTCTTTCAGTTACCATGAAACGTACAGGGTAATCTTACGTGAGCCAACCTGTAACCTAGAATTGCTAACAATATACATGTCACGGCCATAGAGCAGGCAAGCAAGGCCAGTTAAAAGTCTCTGGTAAAAATTTTGTCTGTCGGAATTGGCAATGCGAAAGATAGAGGCAAAATCGAAAATTCTTAATAGATGAGCACGCTAGGACAGATACTGAAAATGCTTCTCCTACTTGACAACGAGAGGGTTTAAACTTGATTAATAAATAGAAAGTTTAAATCCATATCTTCTTGAATAAGGAAGTAAAATCGTAGAATTTGTAAGAATGTGACAATTAACATGTTAAAAATTCTATCGAGGAATTGAAGGCGACCGATATCCGGCCCACGAACAATATTAATTCATTTGATAACTAATCAACATACATTTGATAACTAATACCCAAAAATAGTAAATATTTTTTAAAATTTTTATCTGGTTATCTGGTGTTGTTAATTAAGTTTTTAATTTTGAAACACCTCTAGCTTTTCGTTTGTTTTTATACTTTTCCGGTTTGCATTTTGAATTCAAAACTTTTTAATTTGGAAAACTTTGACGTTAAATCAACTTTTAGGTAAATACCACAAAATCTTGTTAAATTAAAATTTAAGGATTTTTAATTGCTGGAGGCCTATTACTTTGAGAATTGTTTTTTAATACACTCCAACAATACCAACCAATCAAATCAACTGCTCTCTTTCTTTTTAAACTGTTTTAAAATATTCTAACATGTATTGAAATGCACTCGAGATTAATTTTACATTAGATTAATTTAATTTTTAATTCATTTGAGTTTTGCTTCCAATTAAAAATAACTCTCGAACCAAAGTCATTAGACAAAGTTGCGCCTTTATCATACCTTTGGTTTTTTCGTGACAATAAAATTTTCGTGTTAAAATAAAAGTATCCCATTAAAAAAAAAATAAATCTTTTATGTATTTAGCTTCAAAGATCATGACAAAATTTAAATATAACGCTGCTTTAATTTAAATTAAATTTTTTTAGGTTAGAGTACATTGGTCAACACTCACAAATTTAATGCTACCATTTCTAAGTAAACATTAAAACATAACTTTTCATTTATTTGTTATTAATGAGTTTTCATCGATTTTTCGTTAACAATTCTGAGCAAGTGCTTAATTCCTTGCTTAATGACAGTGGTCATGTGTCAAATACTAGTAATATTGTAGCAAAATATCAATTTTGCAAAGAAAAAAAATTCATGACCTACTGCACCTAAAAGAGTAAATTATATTGCTTAATAAGGATGGAAAATTGAAAATTACTTCAATGGAAAATTGCTAATTAGAAATCACCTATTTTGTTAATTAAAGTGATAGCAGCGGCACTCTAGGAAAATTTAATCAAAATATTTAATTAATACATTTTTATAATAATTAGGTTAGGTTAGTCAGATAGAAAATATACTAGTTTTTTATGATATTACAAATCCTAAAGATAATCAAAATCTGCATGCGTAAAAGGGTTTTGCTAATCACATCACTCGAAAAGGATAAAATAATTTCCAACCATGCCTACTTGATTTTATAGCATAAAAAAGAAGCGTTGATTTTCCAAGTGAAAACGATATATTACACAGAGCGAGTTTTTTAATCTATCTAACTGTTATCTCTTTGGTGGTGGCAATAGACGTTTTGTGTCCATATATGGCAATCCGCACACGACTCCCCGTTCTTGCACCTCTCTTCTAGCTCTTTTACTATACCTTAGTCTCTAAATATGTTCATGGAGAAAGCGGCTTATGTATGTATGTATGAATTTTAGATGTTATTAGCAGAACGTGTGCATTTTTATTTACGTGTTGCCAAGTGGTTCGCGGCTGTTACTACTATTACACGGGTGTATGTTTTTGATTTAGTTTGAAAATGTTTGTGTTGGCAATGGGTAAAATTGTCTGGTTTTATTGCATAAATTTATGTTGTCGAACATTTGGGGGAGTATAGGCAATTCCCCTCTTGATATCTTGTCAAATATTTTAGTTTGAGTTGTTGACGACTTCCTCAATTTTATTTGTGTATTTCCTGGTTGGTAACGATTATGAAACATGTATGCTTTTGTTTTATTCTCTTTATTACACTAATAAAAGTTTTAAGCATATTCAATTTGTAGGAAGTAAAGAATATAACATATATCCTCTCCGGTTTTTTCTTTGATTTCAATTTAAGTTTGATCGTTTACAAATAACTTTTTTTATTAGTTACTTGCATAAGCACAGCTTCCTAGAATGCACAATTGTTGAATTATTGTTATCGTTTTAATGTTTAAACAATGTTGTCTTCCTCTACTTCAAGTTCTTGGCCCTCGGGGATACACCAAGCACATACGCAATGTGTGCATATAAATGCAGGCAGGCCATGAGGTATTTACTAATTTACTTCATATTTACAGCTTAATGGAATGTATGTTATTCAAGTGAATGCCATCGCATTCTTTGATTTGAATTAACTTAAATATAAAAAATTTACATAAATGCTAAAAGTGTTTAGTTGATAGTTCTCGAAAGAAACAAATTAGAAAAATAGGGCATAATCAGCTTCATTTCTGGTTATTTAGATCTGGTTAAGGTTTTCTGCAGTTTTCCTTAGCTGTGACACAGATGTGGGATTTGCGCTGTTCCATCTGTAAGTCGGCTGCAGCCGCACATAGGGCCTACGTAATAATAATAATCGCCCCCTCCCTCCCGCACAAGCTTATAGCTTCTGGGGCCTGGTTTCCAGGTTATGGGTTGTAGCAATTATTATTTATTATTATTATTTGCAGCAAACCAGATGTTTTATAACTATATCATAGTTACCTTGGCATCTCAAAAAAACTTTGAATAGTCCAATTGATAAACTAACTTTCCGACACAGTCTCAGTATTTGTCTCTGTACAAAATTGTTTAGCACAAATATGGCACACGCTTATTTCTTTTCCTAAGCTCTAAACTTGTCTTCACCAAATTAGTCTGCGTACACAGTAAGAAATCAGCACAGTGAACAATTTTTAGAGTACTACAAAATTTAGAGTAAAAGAAACATTATTTTCGCTCTCTATATTATTAACTAACTCTATATAGATTGAATATTCAATATAATAGTATTCTACTCTAAAAGTATAACAAAATTCACTCTAATTTTAATTTTTTTAAGAGAAGAAAAGCCGTTTAAAGGTGGTCTAAAGTTTCAAAAAAAAAAAGTTTGTTAGTGTTCATGTTACTGTAGTTAGAGTAAATAAAACGAATTAGCATCAATATACACTTGACAGTGTATTAACTGTCTGCTGTATTTCACTTCGACTAGTTATAACTGTTGAAACTTTGCAATTTTAAAAGTTACTAAAATTGGTGGGAATATAAAATCTTTATCTTATCAATACAAATCTTTAAATAACTTAATGTAGCTGTACAACTTAAACGTAATGAACAACTAAGCAAAATTTAGAGATCAGAATTATATTGACTAGACCAAAAACAGATATCTGTACATAAATAATCGTACCTACATTAGGTTTAGATTTGCAAAATTTTGAAATTCTCGCTAATTTTAGTAACTTTTTTAAGTTTTAACAGTTATAGGTAACTAAACACCTGTTAGTGCAAATATGTTCACCTCTTTTTACTGCGTGTGAGTGTGAAACTTTGCAGTTTGTTTTAATAATTAATATAAGGTGACTTAAAACAATTTTACATTTTAAACATTATATTAATCCATGTATTAATTTATAATATTAGTAATTAGTGTTACTTATGATTAGTAAGATGGGAACACTTGGAGACGTAATAAGACATGTTCAACAGTAAACTATTTATTATTGATATCCAACGGAGGAGTTGTACTTCTTTCACTAATTCATATTCAATGTTTTATTTCTATTGAGAAATTAGGTAAGTAAAAGCAATAATTATAATTACATCTAATTCTCAGAACAAAAGAGTAATTACATCATAATTACAGTAATTTTGAACTTTGGCAGAGTTCACGGAGTGCTGCAAGGGAATCTCCTAATAGAAATTTCATAAGACTTGGCATAGAGCACGGGTAGTAGTTCACTCTAGCAACAATTAAGAACCATACGATGGACCACGAAAAACAATTTCGAAGTAAAGATTCCGGGGTGTCCTTTAACCAAAATAGAAGTGTTCCATCTGGGCTCGTATATATTATTATCAATACGTTCTTATGTTTTAATTGTATACATACACTTTTTATGTATGTTTGCATTACAATAAATAAGTAAATTACTTATTTTCTTGATTGACCTTGAAAAACTACACTATTTTTACCCTAAATTTTAATTTAAATAGAAAACAAATTCTACAAAAGTTTTATAACGATCCACGCTAAATTGACAATATTTTTCCCATGTGGAGTATAAGATTCAAAAGTAAAGAGTAAAATCTTACTCCGAAACGGTTAGAAATTTGACTGTTTTAGTGTAAAAAAGTTACCATAAATGATTAAAGATATCATTGTTTTACAGTGTGTGTGTACATTGTTTTCATGTGCTTACTTTACACATTACACTAACATTATATTGAATTTAATTCGATGGTCTACATGAAGGTTTAAATTAGATACTTCACTCTAAATGCATTGGATCTAAACACACACTTTTTATGGTGGTCTAGTGTTACCCTAAATTCTTTGCTGTCTTTTCCGATCTGCTATTGGAAAATGATGAAATGCTAGATCTTTTGTGTTACTAACCTAATTTTATTTGTTTTCCGTTTTCGTAACTGTCAGAAAGCTCAACTTACCTTGTTGATTGCTATGAAAACAACAAAATACAGTACAACTCGCTAATCCGGACAGATAGAATTTCTCCCCAGTCCGGATTTGCGAATTTTACGGATTATGGATTAATTGAACTTCATGCTGTTTACGAATATGTTAACACGATTACTGTTTGGCACGTATTCTTAACGATATTTAACGATTTAAGTTGCGATCTATTTTTGCTGTTACTGCGATGGTCGACCGAAAGTAACCTCAAACTATCCACGGAGTTAGACGTAGTTCTACGTCAAAACTGCCGCTCGTACGGCCAAAAGTCAATTACATGTATGCACATGTATTAAAAGTGAACAGGGTCGTTCACGGAAGATTTTGTAAACTGTAAGAGTTACGAAAAAAGAAGTGAAATACCGCAGTTGGTTGGTATAAAACAAATTTAAATTTTATAATATTTGTGGGAGTATTTTATAGGATCATTTTACAAAAGCTACTATAAACTTTTTTATTTCAAATTGATATTTTTATATTTTTTACGATCTTCTACACTTTATTATTTCAATATCCTAAAAATGTCACAATCATGTTACCTAACCTACAATAACCTCAATATGTTACAATCGACCAAACCTAACCTTGAAGTACCTCAAAATGTGAACCTATCCTCGAATATCCTAAAAATATCACTAACATGCAACCTAACCTAGAATAATCTCATCATGTCACAATCAACCGAACCTAACCTCGAATAACCTCAAAATTTCATTCGTAACCGAGTCTATACTCCCGAATAACCTCCAAATGCGGAGGTTATTCGTGACCCACCAAGGAATCTTTGCTTCCAATGGTGCTTTGTAAATTAAATGTGTGAAACCGAAAAAATACCAAATCGGTAAGTTTTGATATACCATTATTAGGGTAAAGGATGAAAACACGATTTTGCTATTTCAATGTACCATTACCTAGCCTGGACTGCCACTGCTACCCGCTACATAAACGAATTAGAGAAAGCGGGCAATTGAAGAAAAAACCAAAAGGCAAGTTAGCGCAGCATAGCAAGCGTAGTTACAGCGTCGCCTAAGCAGTCATATAATTTTAGTTTTCGATTATCATTTGTTGTGCCTCTTAACCTGAGATACTAGATACTGTCTACCTTATGTAAATACATATTAATTTATTTTTGTTGACTGGTGTTAGCTGACTTAGATTCGGTCAGTTTTATTGCAATTTCATGATAGTTTCTTAAAGATAGTGAACAAAAAAACTTTAAAATTGCAGAAAGTGGATAAGGATGGTGGTTTTTTAAAATCGCCATTCGTTTTGAGATTTTACAATAACTCAGTCTTAATTTAGTTTAATCCTAGTGCAGAACTTGATTTAAAAATCCAGACGCATTTCGAAACATGCCCACAGAGCCGTTTGGTGCAGATAGTGGTTTATGACAGTCGGAAGTCATGTGAATTCTTATGAGAATGATTTTCAAGAGTTCAAGATTGTTAAGTGTGGAGGCTTTCTATTGGTAAGATCTTGAAATATTTACCAGTAATTACTTATTATCTTATGTTCAATTTATATGCGCCGATGTTCTGAGGAACCGTAGTTTTCGATTTTGGAAATTCATGAAAACTTTAAAAATCTAGTAGTTGATAGAACTGGCCATTCTCAATTTATTTTTTTTAGTTATTAGTTTGTAAAGTATCGTAACTACGTACAGGATGCTTTGAATTCCACCGCTGATCAATTTTGACTTCCGTCTTGCGGAGCAGGGCAGTGGCTGTTTTAGGCTCATTAGAACTCTTTAAACCTTTTCGAGTAAGTTTGGTGGAGCAACGGCTGTGGTTGGTTTTGAAAATCGTTACCCCCATTCGCAGCAGTTCGGACGCTACTCAGGGGAAGACTGAAATCTACAGGAACTGAGAATTTCTTGGTTATTAGCACAGCAAACAAAAAAATTGTGCAAGCCTTAATTGAGCTAATAAATTGTTTTTTCGGTTTCAAGGTATAAATTGTGAAAATGTAAGTTCTGAGATATCTGGAATGTGCAATATTTTGTTTATTGTCTTATCTAGAATTAGGAAAATCTCAGCTGCCTCAGTCATAGCTGTAGGTGATTATCCATGCGACAACGATGAATAATAAAAATGCCATGTCAGTATAAATTTAAAAATAAAAGAAAAATGTGTATTTACATACCTTACCTACATTTAACATTAAAATAAAAAATAATGTAAACTCGGTTTCCAGGTTGTTGTATAAAGATAAAGAAAAATGTAGACGTAAATAAACCTAGTGTCAGTGATGTATCTGCAAGGCGGAAACATCCTGTATCTAGATTCTAGATTACCGTGTATAACAACATTTTTTACACTTCCACACTTCTTCCCTTCCGTTATGTTTATAAATTGGATTTGGTTGTTTTTGTTAGTTTTATAATAAATTAAGAAAACGCTTGTGTTGTTCCGGCTTGATGTTGATTAATGCGATGAAAGTAGATGTTCTCTCATCTATAATAAAATTACCTGACATTTTTCAAACGATCATAAATTATAATTATTATTTACACGCTTTTGATGAAATTGCGCTACTCCTATATCTCACAGCATCAATATGTTACTGTCTAAAATTGGTGGGAAAGCACACAGCTGGAGTATCTTGGGATGAAGAGCTTGCTTGCATTTCGTAATTATTAGATACTGAGCGTTTGTTATATTAGTTGTAGTGAAAATTTAAAACTGAATAAAAATGGTAAAATATGTACTTACACTTGCAAAGATGTTTTGGCAAGCATAATGAAAAGAATTTAAAACAATCAGCCAAGAAAGAGAAAACTGTAGTTGTATTAGGCATGGTGATACAGAAAAGTAGATCAGTTACAACAAAATCGGTTACAGTTTTATTACTGTCGCTTTTTGGCTGTAACTTCAATTTAAAGAATTTAAATCAGTCATGGTTTTCACTGATGAGCGAAAACAGAGATTTATTTTAGAAATGGTCGAAAAATTAGTAGTGGAGATTCTCAGCAAGCATTTCCAAACAGAATTGCTTCTTTTGGCAGCTTTTGTAAATGGATCGGATAAAATGTTGTGGGTTTTTATAGATTCACAAGGAGTATCATTAGCATCATCAAAGAAGGAAATGACAGACCAAGCATGCAAGCAGCAAGTGAATTTGATCTTTGGCGCTTGCCAGCGTATTCGTAAATAAAATCTATAGCTCCATCGTTACCGTCTGCAAGCATCCCTTGAACTTCCTGATGGTAGGCCTCGGACACAATAATTATATCAATCATTTTTACATAAACTCGAAATGAGATCCTCGAGAAACCTTTATCGATAAAACCTTTTTCCCATCTCTGCACTTTGTGCAATCAGAAGTTCAGACAAGCCTTATTTTTACTACGCCCAGAAAAAATTAAGTTTGAACAGCTATTGGTAAAAGAAGGATTACCTCAATATCGGACCATAAACTGATACCTTACCGAATACTAATGATAGTTATATAGAATTTATAAACGATAATATAGGAAGTCCAATGGAATGTTATCATTTTTCCCCTAAATTTGTACCCTTGCCAATGTAAGTGAAAATTTTGATTTCTGAAGAAAATCGGTAACTGTGCAGAAAAATACTTAAAAAGCTTGTTGATTTAATGACTTCGGTAATAAGGTATAAAGGAAAAGCTAGAATTTGTTCACCGAATTGGTCTAGCAGTTAATATATCGGACTGGTAATCAGAAATCGCGCGTTCGAATCTCACCCTCGCATACTTTTCTTAAAATTGTATTACGTTCCAAATATTATTTATTATCTTTAGAACCTGATTTTCATTATATCGCAAATTTCATGAAAATTCAGGACATTTTTCGCTATCTTCATTTTTTCGATGTTGCTATGTTCATTGAAATGTGACCGACTAAGGAAAGCGTTTGTGTGGATGAATATATTGTTCTCTACTATGGAAAACACGAAGCAAATCAGATTTAGATTTATTATTTAGTGTCAACTTGAGTGGTCACATGACCGTATGTACTAACGACTTTGTTTCACATTTTACACAAAGATATTCATTTAAAGGTTTACACGATGCCTTTAAAACCAACCGATCACGGATTACATCGTGAGTTTATTATTTCGGATATTCAAAAACAAGAAGAAAATGAAAATTGTTTCAAGGGAATCATTTTCGGCTACGAAGCTAATTTTGAATTGGGCCGATACGTAAACAAACAAAACTGTTGAATATGTGGCGAACAAAAGGCATCCACAAAAAGTAACTGTATTGGTCACGTATTTCTGCGAAAATGAAGCTGATAATGCGGTTACTGTGACTGGGGCTCGATATCATCAATGATACGAAATTTCCTATGGGATAAATTGCAAGGCAGGTACGTAAAGAACATGTGATTTCAACAGGATGGTGCCACCTCTCATACAACCAACGCAACAATGTATCTTTTTCGAGAGAGGTTTGATAACCGAATGATTTCTCGAAGGGGAGACACCAGTTGGCCACCTAGATCGTGCGATTTAAATTTCTTGGACATCTTCTTATGGGGTTTCTTGAAGAATAAAGTGTATGCTAACAACTCTCAAACGATTCAGCAGCTTAAGGACAACGTAATTGAGACGTTGCATTTATGCCAAAATGTTAGCGAAAATTTTGGCAAACGATGCTGGCTTGCTGAAGCAGCAGAGGAAATCACTTCTCTGATATTCTTTTTCATTTTTTTTTACCGGAACATGTTTTCTTTCATTTTCATTAAAATTATTTGGACATTTCAAACAATTTATGTGTTTCATTGAAAAGTCCCACTTAATAAACTTTTCAAATGTACTCGATATCCTCTCCCCATAACGTATTATAATTGCCATATCACTGGATCCAGAGTTAAGTGGTTTCTGGCAAACGAACTTGTGCCTGATTTAGGATGAAATAGATTTTTTTCTTAGTACATAATTGGAACGAGGACATGCTCTTTAAAATGTTAGCGGCGCACGTAACGATGTGTACTCATTTTAGAATTTTTCTTTTACTCACCATGAAACGGCATAAAAGGGCAATCAGCGCCGCAACTGGCTGTAATAGCAGTATCGTTGACCTGTAGACCGTCTCCGGTACATGATTTGCGCTTACTAATTTTTTCAATTTTCTTGTCGACTTCAGGAAAATATATTCATGCGAGTTTGGCTGTTAAATTTTAGTTACACGATATTTAGTTACAATCGTTTCGGAGTAAGATTTTACGCTTGAATTTTGAATATTCTACTCTACATGGGAAAAATATTGTCTATTTAGAGTGGATTGTTATAAAACTTTTCTATAACTTGTTTTCTATTTAGTTTAAAATTTCGAGTGAAAATAGTGTAATTCTCCAAGGTCAAGGTCGATAATAAAATCAGTGATTTATTTATTTATTGCAATGCAAATATACATAAACAGTATATATAACGAGCCCAGTTGCGACACTTCTATTTTGATTAAAAGACACCCCGGAATCTTTACTTTGAAATTGTTTTTCTTGATCCATGGTATGGTTGTTAATTATTGCTAGAGTGAATTACTGCTCGTGCTCCATGCCAACTCTGATTAAATTTTTATTAGGAGATTCCCTTGCAGCACTCCGTGAACTCTGACAAAGTTCAAAATTACTACTACTAATTATGATGTAATTACTATTTGGTTCTGCGAATTAGATATAATTATTGTTTTTACTTACCTATTTTTTTATATTTCTGTTTATTGTTTGGAAATAAGACACTGAATGTATGCATATGAATTATTGAAAAAAGTACAACTCCGTTGGATATCAATATTAAATAGTTTACAGTTGAACATGTCTCATGAGTTTCCAAGTGCTCTCGTCTTACTCATCATAAGTAACACTAATTACTAATATTATAAAAAATATATATATTAAGTAATCAAATGTGTAAAATGTAAAATTGTTAAGTTACCTTATATTAATTATTAAGACAAACTGCAAAGCTTCACATTCACACGCAGTAAAAAGACGTGAACATATTTGTACTAACAGAACTGTTAAAACTTTCCTAATATTAACGGGAATTTAAGAATTACAAATTTAAACTTAATATCGGTACTATTATTTATGTATAAATACCTGTTTTTGATCTAGTCAATATAATTTTGCCTAGTTGTGCATTACGTTTTAAATTGTACGGCTACATTAGGTTATTTAAAAATTTGTGAAATTTTGAAATTCCCACCTATTTTAGTAACTTTTGAATTGCAAAGTCTCAACAGTTCTAACTAATGAAAGTCAAATACAGCAGACAGCTGATTGTCGCCATTTTTGTTAGTGTCCTTATTGCGCGCACACTTGCCAATTCGTCTAGTTACGTTCGTTTTACTCTAACTAGAGTAACAGGAACACTACCAAACATTTTTTACTAATTTAGATTACTTTTTAAGTGGTTTTCTTCAAGAATTATTTTTTTATAATAGAGAAAAAATGCATTTCTACTCTAAAATCTTTATCCAGTACTCAAAAAATTGTTCACGGGGCTGATTTCTTATTATGCAGAAAGTATACTGTGCGACACGCTCCCTACTTTCTTTGGTGGGCATTCTGTATTCAAATGATTTAATAATTAGCTAAGTAAAGTTTCTTTTTTTACAGGATGCAAGTACAGGAGTTAGTACTGGTGATGAAGTCGACACAGGAAGAAGTTCAAAAAGGTAAGATTTTTACTTGTTTAGCTACACAACATTAAAAATATTTTACGTCCTTTTTATATGTTTTTCCTTGCTTTACTGCCATTTTTAAGATCCCCCTTTTATAGGGTGACTCTAAAAGTTACGGAAAACCCTCAAGCCAGATGGTCTGTATAGAATAGAAATCTTTATTAAGGTGAACCGCCTTAAACTCTTCTAAAGTGTTAATATGCAAATTACTGAATCCCCTATTGTGTTCCAAAAGAGTACATACAGCTTCAGGAGGTACAATTTGCCTAGCCCGCATTTCGTCCATTTAATTTGCGTTCCGCCTGTATTTGGAGAGATTATAACTGTTTTTAACAGTTCAACATATAATTTGCACTTTTTACGGTACTGATAAATATTCACAAAGGTATGCTGTGACCCACATACTCATACTTTTAGATCATTTTTGTTATTTTGCCTTGCCTGAAATAATTATAGCTTTTGCTGTAAATATTTTGTTAGGATGAAAATTTGTGTTTATAGCGTTAAGGACTCATCCTGTCGTTTTATACAAAATTGGACAAATTTATTATTATTGCTTTTTATTATTTATTGCCCATTATATAAAATTAATATTTAAATACTAATGTGCTAAAAAAGCTACAAGTTTAAGTAGCTAGTAGCGCAAGCATTAATTAAATTTCTAAGTGTATAAAGTTTTTTTTATTATTAGTAGTCAGCCATACGAGCATTTCTTTTTTATGTCCTGAAATTTAAAATGAGGATTTTGTCGTGTTTACCCTAAGGCACGTTAAAAGAAAACTTTCTGAATTGCCCTGAAGGATTTACCACAGGGATTTCCATCAGATGTAACGAAAACCATTGTATTCTTCTCACGATTGAGCTGTGGGACAAAAAACATAATTTCAGAAACGTGGGCTGAAAATGGTAGTAGCAATATTTTCTTTGTTAATAATATACCTATGGTCTTCTAACATAGCTAAAACTAAATATTATTAATCCTCCAAAAAATTGTACAGAGATGCGAGACCAATTAAGGAATGTAAACACATTGTATAAAGACAATTTGTGAGAGAAAATAATTTTAAAGGTTGCTAAGCCTAAGATTTTATAAATATTATAGGTTTATTTTAATGTCTCTTTGTCTAAAGAGATTTGGGCAAGTTTTCTTCACACGTTGATCCGTGAGAGAAGCTTTTCTCTTGTACGGAGAATTCTTGTGGCTTTGCGCTTACCTACCAAGTTTAATCGACAAGATTCCTGAATAATAAGTTTTGAGCTTTGAAGATTTTCCGGGCTATTGCGTAAAAATAATCTAAATTTCCATTAGCGTTTCTTTCCTTGAGCTTTTAGGCCATTAAAAATATTTTTTGGAGTAAATCAGTTACCTACTTTTGTTTAGCCACTTTCTATCGAAAATCCTCAATGTCGAGAACTGGAGGAGAATCAACCATAGATTTTGCACAACCATGCACAATAAGCTTCTCGTGGTGGGAAGTCCCTGTACCCTTTACATGTGGTACGGACACAGTTGATTGGTTCTTAAAATCCGCCACACAGTCATACGATCAACACCTTCCGCCAATGCAATACTTCGAGTCCTCTCACTTACTTTTCCTCAACACGATCCAACAAACGTTCATCCAAGTCCAAAGTTCTCATAGTTCGTGATCTGCTGTGATCTCGGTCTACCGGTTCGAAAGATCCTGTTACCCTTAATCTAATATGAAGCCTTTCAAATATTTTGTCCTTTGGTGAAGGTCGGTTTGGGAAATGGACTAACTCAGTAACGAACCATTTTAGGACATTTGTTTATATAAACTTGTTTTTCTATTTTTAGTCGTAGAAGCAGCCTGTGTATAGTCAACCCACCATTTTTGTTACACCCTGTATATTCGATGTTCAGTAGTGAGAAATGATATTTCATCGGAGAAGACAGGGATGGTTCCAAAATATCAGAAAAACTCCGTTCAGTAGACGTTCTCATCCTTCGAATTTCATGAATCCAAGGTCGCCTTCCGCCAGATTTAGACTCGACTTGATCAGCTCACCAAACATGCCTTGTTTCGTCCCAAGGCCTATGAACTTTTCGGTTTATACACTTGGCCACTTAATAAGATACCGCTATCAGTGGAATTGGTTTTTGCAATATTTTAAATGTATCACATGACTAATGACATCGCACATACAACTTATAAAAGGGAAAACAGCATAAACGTGTCTGGTCAACAGAGTAACCAAATCCCGTGTGTTACAATTTTTTTTGGCTTTTCCCAGTTCGATTTCACTATAGTGTTTAACCTAATAATGTTTTTCTTAATGGACTGTTTCCCACCGTGTTATTATCAACCTTGTCACTCTTAATTTGAATACTGTTATTCGCTATTCCTTATTTGGTTATGTTTCAGTTTTTTAGATTCTTCATTGGTAAATTTTGCTTATCACTGTTTTTTATCTTTGCGGAAGATACTTCTTTCTTTTATCAATTGAGTTGTAAATACTTTGGGAACGGCTTGTGTTATCCTTGACTCACTTTCAAAGCTTGATTATAATTTTCCACTTTGAGGGTAAGTGGGTGTAAGCTTAATTATTTCCTGTGGATCTCGTGCGGTTTTTACGTATGTAGGTGAAATTTCTATACACAGGAAATCCAATTTGATTGGGCTTTGATTTCCAATGAAGACCTTCCTCAATACAAAGGACAATTTTTATATCTGTTTAAGCCGGTCCCATCTTTTTCGGTATTGCGTACCGGAAGTTTTCTTCTGGAACAATGGGTTTTGTTTATCGGATGCTCTTCAAAAAACCAGCAGCATCAAAAACATTAAGTGTATTATCGAGTCCAAATTACATAGATCAGAAGACACAACATTCTTCAATACACAAATCATTAAATCTATAAATCTAATTTCTTAATCTTTATATACAAATTATTTCTCTTCTCTTTTAGATTATAACTACTGTTATAGTGCATGTTGCGTTTACGCAGTTGCAAGATTTACTATAACGTTACCTTTTCTGCAGAAATTGTACATGTGTATGTATCTATCAGAGTTGTTTTTGAACAATTTAAATTTGATTTATTGATGCCGTTTGATTTTAATATTTAAGAACCGTTTGCTTATCATAAAATACTGATTCATTTGCTTTCAATTTAATTGACTGTAAAAAATTGATTTTAGTATATTAAGAACTGAATGATTATTGTTTATATTAAATTACTGTTTATATTGATTGGGGTTATTTGTGAAACAATTGCAAACTGATTTTTGTGTGAGCTATTATAATTTCAACTTGATTCTGTTTATTATTGATTATATTTTTGAATAAATCTTTTTCTGTTTCTTTTGTATTCTATTTTTTATGTTCATTATTGCTTATTTCAGTTTCATGTTAATGTTTTGGATTATAAATTTTAATATAGCGGCACTTGTTAACACTGCGAGCTAGCCGGTTTCCGTTATGCGTGCAGTTCTAGTTTTTTTAAATAAAAGTCATATTTTTTTACATGCTGTGGAATATACATTGCGGTGATCTATGATTGAAATAAAATATAATATCCACCGTTCCAAATGTATAAACATATAAATTATATACGGTGAATTAAATTTAGAAAACACCACAGATATTCTTTATTTCTCTCAGCTAGCTCAGGTTTGCTCAGTAAAGCATAAATTATATTAATTGCGAGACTCTTATGTACTTTTATGCCTGGAAAGAAGGAAAAACTTATATCGTAAGCTCTAAAACTCCTGCAAGCTGGACAACTGCTACTAAACTCTGAATTTAAAAGACAAGAATGCTGAATGTTTGTATTAACATCAATTAAACACATATATGAAATTGAAAACACAAAACTTTATTAAACAAACAAAAATTAAATCAAATAGAACGTCAAAATAAAAACAAAAATGTTTTTCAAAATAATACAATGTTATTTTTTAGAAGTAACTTCTCAGGTTTGCTCAAACGTAATAAATAATAGTAGAAATCTGACATAGGATAACTACGGTCATTCGTTTGAACAAACCAACATAAAGTTTATAAAAATAAATTTATTCAATGAAAATAAACTCTATGAAAAGAAAATTAAATTGTTTTATTTATTTGAAATTTAATGCATTCTCAAAGGAATCTAATAAACTAAACCAAATAGATTTTTATTATTGAGGATGAACTTTGTACATCCAGCCTGATATAATATGATATATTTTCCCTTTTTAAAATAATCCTTTTATTGGTAACACTGCGATGAAACCAAACAACTGACTTCTTTGTTTCTAAAATATTATCGATACATAGATCGATGAAAAATAACTTCACTTAAATTTGTTTAAATAACCACGTTCACTTTATTTATTGTTGCACAATAACTAAATCTTCTTATAATCTTTATGAAAATGTTCAGGTAACACTTCAATTTATTTTTAATAACTTTGTTTATACAATGACATTTGTTCCAAATTTCCCCAGCTTATATAGGTTCTGCCATAACAATTGAAATCTATGACACATTTTCAAAATAAAAGAAAATCAAGCGACGCTCGTGACGTCACTAATCCAGAACAGCTGTTACTGATGAGCATTAATCCTAAATCTGATATAATAGGATTGTAGCGCTTGAAACGACGATCAAAAAAGTATCAGACATGTATGGTCCTAAACTGTATCGTAACGAAGATGTTCAAGAAAAACCGTTAAACAATATTCAAACTCATTACGATCTAATTACATATATAATTTAGCAAATCAAGGTTCATCCTTTAGAAAATAGCTACAGAAATACCTGATACAGGTAAAATTAACAATTTATCTATAAAAATACCTTTACAATTTAACATAAACATTATCTTTACAGTACACAATGCGCGAAATAAACCAATCGATGCTCATACAAATGCCAGCTTAAATATTTGAATAAATGTTAATCAATTTATGCATAAAGTGTCCAACATACCTTGCTCTAGGCACTTACATAAAAACAACGGCGAGAAAAAGCAGGATAAAAGCCTATAAGAGTCAGTCAGCACGAACGAGAGGATTCATATACCTTCTTTAATTGTAATAATAATAATATATATAGGAGCTTCGTTAAAAAAATATGTATATTTCGAGGTAGGTATATTCTATATCACATGATCTACATATACGTGCAATTGTTTTTTGATGACATTTAAAAATAATATAGGTACACTAATAAAACTTTTATAGGAAGGAAAAGGAGTGGTCAAAATATAATGATTAATCCTGTAAATTGGAACATGCTAACTTAATTATTAGGAATATTTTAGAAGAAACAAAATCCTGTATGCAATGATGTGATAATTTATTATTTGTATGCGCGTAGCCAAGGCGGAGGCGGGGGGTGATCACACGCCACCCTCCCTATAAATCAGTTATATAGATAAAAATACTTAAGGGCGCTTCTAACCCAAAATGTTAAAAATCTGTAATTTTAAGCCGATTTTAATTTTTTTTTTATTTGTTAAACATTAAATGAAAAAATAGTACTCAGATTTACACAATATTAAAAAATCTTGTTTATTAGTAATTAATTTAAACATGATTGCGTTATTTTGTAATTATTAAAAAAATAACTTATTTTTAAATGAAATTTGTTAGGGATACTATGTTAAGTAGTTTGGCATTTGGCAACACTGAAAATTCTAATTCTGCATTTGTTTTTGCTAAACAAATTTATAGCGTAAATAAGTTTGACATTTTAAAATCAGCTGTTGAACAGTGATATCAACTTTAAAAAATTAAATGTTACTGTTTCCAGTATTCAAATACATATCTTTTTCTATTTTGCGTCTATAATAAAGCTATTAAAGCACTCGAAACATTGCGTTTATAGCTCGTTTGAGTACTTTAATAGCCCAATGTCATATGTCAATGCTCAAAAGAAAATTGACTAAAAATTTGAAGTTTTAAATGTCACATCAGTGTTGCCAACCACCATAAAATTTTCTAAATTTTGAATTGCAATTTTTTTATTTAAATTTGGAATAAAAGGCACAAAATGGAAAAATAGCATAAAAACTCGTTTTATAAGTTATTATTACACTCGTCCTTTAGAAAACTCGCCGCAATCGGGTCCTTTTCTAAAGGACGCTGGCTTCTTGCAATAAATCTTACTTTATGAAACTCGTTCTTTTTGACACACAAATGAAAAATAGTATATTAAAGTATTAGTTTCATAAGACACGTTTTTAGCGCACGCGTCCAAGTTTAGAAAATCGATTTGCGTTGATTTGTAAACATTTTTTTAAATAACATTTATTAGGGCATTTGTTTTTCAAATCTGCGTAAATAGGTTTTACATTTGAAGAACAGCTGTGCCGCAATGATGTCAACTTTAAAAAATAAAATGTTACTGTTTCCAATATTTTAGAAATAATATGTTAAAATACCAGAAGTCCGTGCCTATAGATAGGGACATATAGGGGTCTGCTCCTCTAACTACGCCATTGATTAGATGATAGGTTTATTAGATAAAAGCAGCGTAAAATTTAATCGAAGAGTGTCATTAAGATAATGCATAGTATAATCAAAAAGTCTTTGGATCAGGGTTGCCATGAAATTAACAAGCTATCTATGAAATTATTTATTTCTATTATTTTTGACATTTACTTCACAACTGTCATGTCAATAGATAATAGTTCAAATAAATTCCATTATGTGTTATTTTTCTAAAGTAATACTTAAAATAACTGCAAGCACAAGAAATAATAATAGCGTACGCTAACCTAACATTTTTTGCGTACTATGTGGCAGTGTTGGGCAAAATTAAATCTTACTGGCAATTAACAATTGACAATTAAAACTTTAATTGTTAATTGCAATTGACAATTAAATTAATTTTTTGTGAATATTTTTTATTTTTCATGATTACAATTAATTAATTGTTAATTGTCAATTGCAATTAACAATTAATTAATTGTTAGTTGCTCCGACAATTCACAATTGATTAATTGTTAGTTAAAATTATTAATTGATTTGTCCTTACAATTAACAATTGATTTTCAGTATGATAACAATTAACCTGATATTTATTAAAAAAGCATTTTACGATTTATATTGTTACAGAGATTGTGTAGATAACACATTTTTAATAGTTTACAAAGTTTATTTGTGCATGCACCCAATATTACTATATATATATATATATATATATATATATATATATATATATATATATATATATATATATATATATATATATATATATATATATATATATATATATATATATATATATATATATATATATATATATATATATATATATATATATATATATATATATATATATATATATATATATATATATATATATATATATATATATATATATATATATATATATATATATATATATATATATATATATATATATATATATATATATATATATATATATATATATATATATATATATATATATATATATATATATATATATATATATATATATATATATATATATATATATATATATATATATATATATATATATATATATATATATATATATATATATATATATATATATATATATATATATATATATATATATATATATATATATATATATATATATATATATATATATATATATATATATATATATATATATATATATATATATATATATATATTTGTTTAACCGCTTATACATACCCGTTTCGCTATATTCTACCGACTTGTCGGACCATTTTCGACGCTCTCAGACCCGGGCTTGGGTCTGGCAACGTTCTCTTATGTTTTCGAGGTCTACAGGATAAACTTTATCTAAAACTGCAATAAAAAAATATACAATTTGGGTTTGGAAAAGTAGGGTCTGTAAAAAGTTTTATACAATCGTAGTTCATCACAATGAACTATAGGGGGCGTCGCGCCTTTCTCAAGTGTATATCGTATATTTTTATACAAGACGCTATCAAACCCGCTATGTTCTACAGACTTCCTAAGCCCTGGATCTGGCAACATTGCCATGACGCATATGTTAAGCTTTGTTTTATAAACGTTTGGTTATAATAACTCGCATTTAATATTTGATGGAGAAAAGTGACGTAAGAATTACATCAGCTCGTATGCAAGTTCTTTCCACATTTGTAACTAATTCCCTGGCTTTGAAAAATTGAAGGTTTTAATATTTATTAATAATAATAATATACTTTATTTATAGCATATAACTAGATAAATTCCATACAATACATTATAATTTCTTAAATATTAATGTAATTTATTGCATATTTTTTACACTGTTTCTTAAATAATGTTAAAAATGTACAGTTTTTTACATTAGCTGGAAGTGAATTATATTAAACTAAACCTTTATGAAACAGATTATTTTGTCCTATATTTGTTGTTACTGTATGAACATAAAAATTATTTCTACTTCTAGTATTATGATCATGAACATCTTCTACGAATAGTAATTCATTTAAAATGTGCTCTGGATATATTCGGTTTTTTATTTTAAATATTATTATCATCGTATTACAAAATATATTTTGCTTAACACTTAACAAAGATGTAATTTGCAACATTCTTCTTATTCTAGTATACCTACTACATTTTAATATTATTCTTAACGCACAATTTTGTTTTTTTTTGAAGATTGTTAATTTCAGTATTATTTAGAAGGTAAAGTATACTAGCACAATAATTAAAATGGGGAAGTATTATTGTTTTATATAGTAATAATTTAGACCACTTGCTAAGATTTTGGCTTATTCTACCCATGAAATTTACTTTTTTTGCTTTACTCATAACATAGTTTGAATGACTAGAAAATGTTAAGTGACAATCTATTATTACGCCTAAGTACTTCCACTCATAAACTTCTATTTCTATCTATTTTTTCGTTCTATTTTTTGACTATTAATTTGTATTCCCACATGACTAGATGTATCAATTTCGTTACTTATTTTTTATTATCATGAATTTTGTTTTAGTTACATTTAAAGAACTATTTTTACCTAACCAGTTATATACATTTACTAATTCATCATTGATGATATTTATTACTTTTTCAGCATCATCTCCTATAAAATATATTAAAGTGTCGTCTGCAAATAATTGAATGTTACATTTTTTAAATACATTAACAATATCATTTATGTATAGTACAAATAAATCAGGGCCTAATACAGTTCCTTGTGGAACGCCAAAGGTAGGTAGCTGAAGATGTACTATTAAAGTATCTAGTTTTTTGAAATCTGTTTTTGAGATATTCACTAAACCATTTTATAACTATTGGGCCGAACCCATATCTTTTTAATTTCAATAATAATAGATCTCTATTAATAGTCTCAAAAGCACGTCTAAAGTCTAGAAAAACTACACCTATCACATTCTTCTTGTAAATAGCATTTTTCCATTTCAAAAGAACTGATTGTATTGCACTTTCACATGAATTATTTTTTCGAAACCCTGATTGAAAAGGTGTTAACAGTTTGTTCACTTCAATGTAGTCACGAAACTGGATATTTACGACGGTCTCTAATAATTTTTCATAAGTTGGCACCCTGTTGATCGGTCTGTATTCTTCACATTTGTTAGTGTTGGTTATTTTCTCAATGGGGATAATATGGGATGTCTTCAAGGTTTCTGGGAAGGATCCACTTTCTAGACTCATTTGAATTAGATGCAAAAATCTCTGTCCTATTACATTGAAAGCTAATTTAAGAATCTTTACTGTAATACGATCGACACTACTATTCTTATTAGGTAAATTGTTTATAATTTTTTAACTCCAAAAACTCTTTTGGTAAAAATTTTTCGAACTTGCATTGATGTAAATTAATGTGGCATAAATCAGTTTCAATTTGGGTTAAATTTGTTAATGTAATAATTTGTTGTATGCTGTTAATAAAGTAAATATTGAATTTTTCTGCAATTTGTTTTCATTTGCATGAAGTTTTCCACATTTCTGTTGAGTTGTTTTTCATATCATCTATTTTTCTTGATAATAATTTCTCTTGTGGTTCCTGATCAAACTAACAATTCCATTTCTTTGTTGTCTATACCTATTCATATCACTTTCTTCTTGTGTAAAGATTGCTCTTTTATATAATCTGTCCCTTTCTTCAATTTCCAAGGCTATTTCTGGGATCCCTTGCAACTCCATTGACATTTAATGGTTTTTTTAACAGTTGGAGCATGCCTGTTTAGTGTGTCCATTATGGTTTTAACTAATGTTTCTGCTAGTTGATTGGTGTTTGTACAGTCCGGATTCCATGGTTGATCCATTAGATCTAATTGAAATTGCATTTCATTGAAGTTGCTCATGTCTCTGTGTTGTATTGTATATTCTTCATATTTTTCTTTCACTTTTGCATTTACAGTTATTATTGAGTGATTGGTTATTTTTGGAACATGGTGTACCTGGGCATCAGTGGTGTTTTCATTAGATACAAGAAGATCTATGAGTGTAGCACTGTCCTTAGTGATTCTTGTAGGTTGGTCCATAATCTGATTTAGTCCATTATTTTTAATTAAAGTTCTCAGCCTATTTTCATAATATGAATCCTTTAATAGGTCAATATTAAAGACTCCGATAATTAGTAAGGTCTCTGATCTACTAGCATATCATCAAACAAATTTTCAAGTTTCATTAGAAATTGAGCATCACTGGAGTTTGGAGAGTGATATAAATTTATAAAGTTATATTTGTATGATTGAAAGCAAATATTAATACCTACAATCCATGTGTTCATATCAATGGTATCTTTAAGTAGGACTTTATAACTGAATTCATTTTTTATATAAATGATTAGAGTAAGGTTAACAGGAATTTCGAACAAGTGAGACAACGCAACATAATACGGAAAAGTTAATTTCTGGGGAAAGTGGATGGATTCCAAATAAGGTGGAAAAGTACATATGTCATTTTCCGTAGTAATCAAACGATAAATTTCAAGAACTTGATTAAATTTTTTAGTATAAAAGTACTGTAATATCTTCTTTGTATGGTTGTTTGAAGGATTGTTTGTGGTTAATTAAAGCTTTATTCTTTTACTGTTAAGATGAGAGAATGAATGCTTGAACTATTTGGTTTCTGAATTATTTTCTGATCCCTCGTTTACATTCGTTTCCTTGGATACTACAAAGTATCCAAGGCAACGGTGATCATCACATTTATTGCTCCCTTGTTTTTTAGAATCTTTCCAGCAGAAAAAGTCTCCATCAGTTTGCTTGAGGACAGGATTGGAAAGAACTAGTGAATGTACGCATAAGATGCGGTTGTGATTGTAAAGCAACTTGATAGATACGTAAAAAACCGCGTTTTTTCTTTGGCTGGTTTTACAATTGATTAAAGTTAGTACAGGGCTCTTAATGTTAATGTTCGTTACAATGATAAGAACTTAACCTATAGATATGAGCTAATAAGAATAACGTGAGAATTGAATGAGATAATTGAAAACGGTTAAAATTAAGACAGTAGATTCTAAATTTTAGGGCTCGTTGCAAAATCTAAATAACTAAAAACTACAAAACTTAACCTAAGAGGAACGTATGAGGATTTTGTTGGACTTGTAGGTTGTTGGTTGGATAATAATCGTATATGCAACATAAAAGGAAAATAGTAAATGTATGTACACAAATATGTCTAACAGGTAACAAAAAGTAATTGCGAACGTTCTCTACATAAACGGCACAAAAAAAGATAAGAAGGATTTGTAATGGGCTGCATCCGAGTTTATCTGCTATGTATTCCCTGTGTTCCCGATCACACGAAATAACGAATTTTTGGTACGACCGTTTATTGAAGTTCACAACAACTGATTTGTAATTATACGTTTTGCGACGCACTGTTGTGTGCGTTTCTTGTAGGGTTCTGAAACTTTTTCTGGAATAAATAGGTTTAGCTCAGGTTTAAATCGACAATCTATGCCAACGAAATGGCATAATTCTTGTTGCATTCTAAGGATTGGAAAGTTATGAATAGCTTCTCCTTTTGAAATTTGCGGCGTAACTCCATCACTGTTCACTGTGTGGGTGAGACAAGTTAGTTCTTTGGCTTCAAAGATTGTTTTTTTAATTTGATAGTAAACCGTAATGATATAGGCGTTGAAATACTTTCTTTAAATGCTGTTGATAGTCTGCTTTGATGCAGAAAAATTTAGAACAGAAAAAAAATATACAACCGTGACTTCAGATAGATTATGAATTCAACGATGGAACTGCTCCATGTACTAATAGTGGTAGTAACCTAGTAACTAGGTAGTGGTGGTGCTGAGAGAGTATTGATCCTCTACTGGAATTATGCTAATTGATTTCTCGACATCTGCTTCATAAATAGGATCCTGGTATCTTGAATGGTATGCTTGCAAGAGTACGTTTCTTGACAGATTGTTGCATGTTCAATTAAAGTCGGCGGTCACCACATGTAATATTTTCTGTGTTTGTTTGTTTGAAAGACTGTTTGTGGTTAATGAATGCTTTATTCTTTTACTGTTAAGATGAGAGAATGAATGCTTGAACTATTTGGTTTCTGAATTATTTTCTGACTCCTTGTTTATGTTCGTTGCATTGGATACTACACGCACACATACATATCACTGAATCACAGTACTCACTCATACATATCGTCGACGTTAATACATACTAGCGGAACTATTTTCTAGCAATTTTCCAGGAGCGCGGTTTAAATGCTTATAGAAACTTTGTTACAGATGGCATGATGAATTCTTTGAAATCGCAACTAGCAACATTGCTAGTTACAACATTTCAAAGAATTAAGTTCATATGTATTAACGGCAACGATATGTACTATATACCACCAATAAATAACAACGTCGTAGACCATTCAAGGTAAAAATCGTGAGGTGTTCTTTATCAAAAATTAAAATGGGCGAACTAAGTTGAGCATCATTTGTGACTTTTTTGCTAAAACGCTGAGGGAAAACTTTCTCGTCTGTAATTTGTAAGATTACTTAATGGAACTTTTAATGGAAACGGGGCACTCAAAAGGTTCGGAGGGACAGTGTATGTTGCAACCCCCAATTGAATTTCATGAACATTGGTATAGGGTAGATGCAGTAGCAGCACTTCACTATAGCAACAAGAAACGGCCACCTCATAGAACAAAAGTTAAACGGAATAAATTCTGTGGGACGTTCTTTAACAAAAATGAAACTGGGTGGACTAATATGATTTGCGCCTGGTATATTTAAAACAAGTGCAATATAACGACATTGAGAAAGGTTTGAAAAAACTTCTTTTCTTCGTTACCTTTCGACGTTTCTGTTAAAGGCACTTAACCACCATATAGAGTATACTATTTTGTACCTTCAAATTCATTAAACAGAAAGTAGGATCGAACATTCGATAATTTTCTTGTAACTGTACAAACGCACAGTAAAAATAGAAACTGCTATTTTTTAAATCTAGGTTAAACTAATCAAATGTAGTGTATTTTGGTCAGCTAAACTTGAAAATGACTTTATGCTTGATTTGTTCATGTTTACGAGTAGATAATATCCTGAACTTTGTAAAATATCAATATTAAACCACGCCCCCAGATGGGTTTTGCCGTTTTATTTTCAAAAACTGTTAGGTTTATGGACTGGTTTGGATGGAAGATTCGTATCCTCTGAACAGGTGGTAGTACACATAAAATGCAACAAAAAAAGCTGAAAATCATTAGTGTCTATCTTTCATAATAACCGAAGAAATAATGGTTTTTGAAAAGTGGGTAGCAGGTCACTGGTCTAAGAATCACACTTGGAGCTGGATGTGCCTATCTGATACATTAACGCAGCTGCTGCTAGGTGTTGTCGCAGTTTGTTTTGACTATAATTTCCAGCAGTTCCCAAAAGTTGTCATTTTTAGCAAATTTTTGTCGATTTGCGTAAAAACATAAAGGGTTTTTTGTTACTATTGATGAATACTATCACACATGCAATTTATACGAAAGTTGAGTAAAACACCCTGTATGTAGACCAACAATTTCTACCAATACATTTGACGGAGCAGCTTTAGAACATAACTTATTGCGATCTTGTATTCGTCATCAAGTACTTAGCTAAGAAAAAAAATGTTGAGTTCGCAGTGCAACCTTAGCATCACTTTTGCAAAATTCATGAAGCGATGTTGTTGTTATTGTTGGTTGTAGTATTATGATAATTTTGCAGTAAAAAGAATATCTTTAGGAGAATACCCTGTACTGGACAATTATTTTATAGAAACGTATAGGGCATTTCACCTTGTTTTGAAATCTTTCTTACTTCGTTTGTACGTCATACTGCATGACGTTTTACCTTTATTTTCTTTCTGCATTTTATAGAGCATTATTTAACTTGTCACTATTCGACTTGGGTCAAGTATACCTGTTTTGTAAAGAATTAAATTTTGCATTCAATGGTGTATTCATTAAACATATCACTAGCACAGAATTTCGTATCTAGCGATAGCGGGTACGCTACAGCTACCACAAGCACAAAATAACACTAATGTATGTTCTAATAACAACTGTCCTTGAACACAAAATTTTATCCAAATTGCATTTTTGACTTTTTTATTTTGAAGGTCTATAGCTTTATAACATTTTATTTTTGAACATGGATATGTTGTTCTTAATGGCCTATTTTGATCAAAGGCATTGACCCTCAGGAATTGACATCATCTGCTCGAGATATCCTACATGTAAAATGGGTGAAGTCCCATTTAATGTTAAATATCTAGCTACATTTTAAAGCAGGCGTGGAATTAAGTCGTGAACTTAGAATTCCAAAACAATAACCACTCAAGAAAAAAAAAAGAATATCAATATAAAGAACGAAGTAAGAGAGATCCAAAAACCCTGAAGTACCCTGTACGTTTTAGGTTCAGTAAAAAGATTGATTAGTACAGGGTATACCCCTAAAATGTATCTTGCCAATACGAGAATTACCATATGACTAGCCCCAATAATAATTATAATATCGCCTCGTAGATTTTGCGGGAGATGCTGAGATAGAAAAAGACTGAACCAGGATCGCGTTCGATGCTCAACGAGATTTCCATAGCTATTTCAGTATGAACATCAAATCACACAAAGTTATGCTCGAAGCTTCTCGTATAATATGTACCGATACAAATTATTTGTCTGTGTGACATATGATCGTTTTTTGATTACACAGAAACAAGACAACATGCACAAAGTTTTCTTAGCTTTTTGGTATGAAAGTTAAATAAAATCCTATTTTACCTAACTGGCTCATTTTGATAAACCTAATAGTTTCTGAAAAAACAGTAAAAATCATCTGGGGGCATGGCTTACCCTCATCAGCTTCTCTGGTTCACCACTTTTGAGTAGTAACTTTTAAGGGGTTATTTAACATATCACAAAGAAGGCCTATCAAAAATCCAAGGATCTACCTCAATTCCCCTCTATTTTTACTAATTTGACTGAACTGTTACCGTGGCATTAAAATATACATATCTTAGAAACTGTTCATTTGTGCTAAAAACATAACAGTAAAATGTTCATGAGGTCAAAAGATTTGGTTATAACATTTATTTTTTCAAAACACATATACATGACGTGTCTTCGAAACTTTTAATTGTATTCTTGTAAACAAAAATAATCATGTTAAAATAAATGATTTAAAAACAAATTATTAAAAAACAATTATTCGCATAAACCTTATGTATTTTAGAACAAAAGAGGCTCAATGCTATTTTCTCACGTTAATAATAATTTTCAGAATTACATCGTTTTACGGAAAACGTTAATTTTTCTGCGTTTAAGGTTATTTATGGAATTTACGAACAAATCATCAAAAATAAAGATCACTTATGTGCTTAGCATCCCGAAATCATTACGTCAATCGTAATTTTATCTCTGATACATTCGGCAACGTTGCTGGGTTCGGTAGGGTAGGTAGGCTTGCTTAAAATTATACAAATGGGTCTGTAAACACTGTAATATGTATCGGGTTCAAGAACGACTGTCAAATATCACCAATACTTTTTTTTCATATATTTTTACCCCTCGAGGATCTTAAATATTGCTTATCAGAAATAGATCAATATTATATAAAATATACACATTTTAAAAATCAAAAAATGCGGGTCTACTAACGACCCTATCATATAGCGGGTCCAACAACGTCGATTAAACCAATATATATATATATATATATATATATATATATATATATATATATATATATATATATATATATATATATATATATATATATATATATATATATATATATATATATATATATATATATATATATATATATATATATATATATATATATATATATATATATATATATATATATATATATATATATATATATATATATTGTTTAACCGCTTATACATACCCGTTTCGCTATATTCTACCGACTTGTCGGACCATTTTCGACGCTCTCAGACCCGGGCTTGGGTCTGGCAACGTTCTCCTATGTTTTCGATGTCTACAGGATAAGGTTTACCTAAAACTGCAATAAAAAAATATACAATTTGGGTTTGGAAAAGTAGGGTCTGTAAAAAGTTTTATACAACCGTAGTTCATCACAATGAACTATAGGGGGCGTCGCGCCTTTCTCAAGTGTATATCGTATATTTTTATACAAGACGCTATCAAACCCGCTATGTTCTACAGACTTCCTAAGCCCTGGATCTGGCAACATTGCCATGACGCATATGTTAGGCTTTGTTTTATATACGTTTGGTTATAATAGCTCGCATTTAATATTTGATGGAGAAAAGTGACGTAAGAATTACATCATCTCGTATGCGAGTTCTTTTCACATTTGTAAATATTCTCTGGCTTTGTAAAATTGAAGGTTTTAATATTTATTAATAATATACTATATTTATAGCATATAACTAGATAAATTCCATATAATACATTATAATTTCTTAAATATTAATGTAATTTATTACATATTTTTTACACTGTTTCTTAAATAATGTTAAAGATGTACAGTTTTTTACATTAGCTGGAAGTGAATTATATTCAACTAAACCTTTATGAAACAGATTATTTTGTCCTATATTTGTTGTTACTGTATGAACATAAATATTATTTCTACTTCTAGTATTATGATCATGAACATCTTCTACGAATAGTAAATTCATTTAAAATGTGCTCTGGATATATTCGGTTTTTTGTTTTAAATATTATTATCATCGTATTATAAAATATATTTTCCTTAACACTTAACAAAGATGTAACTTGCAACATTCCTCTTATGCTAGTATACCTACTACATTTTAATATTATTCTTAACGCACAATTTTGTTTTTTTTTGAAGATTGTTAATTTCAGTATTATTTAGGAGGTAAAGTATACTAGCACAATAATTAAAATGGGGAAGTATTATTGTTTTATATAGTAATAATTTAGACCACTTGCTAAGATTTTGGCTTATTCTACCCATGAAATTTACTATTTTTGCAACTTTACTGATAACATAGTTTGAATGACTAGAAAATGTTAAGTGACAATCTATTATTACGCCTAAGTACTTCCGCTCATAAACTTGTTCTATTTTTTGACTATTAATTTGTATTCCCACATGACTAGATGTATCAATTTCGTTAAACTTATGTTTTATTATCATGAATTTTGTTTTATTTACATTTAAAGAAAGACTATTTTTACCTAACCAGTTATATACATTTACTAATTCATCATTGATGATATTTATTACTTTTTCAATATCATCTCCTATAAAATATATTAAAGTGTCATCTGCAAATAATTGAATGTTACATTTTTTAATTACATTAACAATATCATTTATGTATAGTACAAATAATTCAGGGCCTAATACAGTTCCTTGTGGAACGCCAAAGGTAGTTTTTTTAGGTGAAGATGTAGTATTAAAGTATCTAGTTTTTTGAAATCTGTTTTTGAGATATCCACTAAACCATTTTATAACTATTGGGACAAATCCATATGTTTTTAATTTCAATAATAATAGATCTCTATTAATAGTCTCAGAAGCACGTCTAAAGTCTAGAAAAACTACACCTATCATCTTCTTCTTGTAAATAGCATTTTTCCATTTCAAAAGAACTGATTGTATTGCACTTTCACATGAATTATTTTTCCGAAACCCTGATTGAAAAGGTGTTAACAGTTTGTTCACTTCAATGTAGTCACGAAACTGGATATTTACGACGGTCTCTAATAATTTTTCATAAGATGGCACATGTTGATCGGTCTGTATTCTTCACATTTGTTAGTGTTGATTATCTTCTCAATGGGGATAATATGGGATGTCTTCAAGGTTTCTGGGAAGGATACACTTTCTAGACTCATTTGAATTAGATGCAAAAATCTCTGTCCTATTACATTGAAAGCTAATCTTTACGGTAATACCATCGACACTACTATTCTTACTAGGTAAATTGTTTATACTTTTTTTTAACTCCAAAAACCCTATTGGTAAAAATTTCTCAAACTTGCATTGATGCACATTAATGTGGCTTAAATCAGTTTCAATTTGGGTTAAATTTGTTAATGTAATAATTTGTTCTATGCTGTTAATAAAGTAAATATTGAATTTTTCTGCAATTTGAATTTCCTTTTTTTCTAACTCATTGTCAAAAATAATACCTTCCTTTTTTTGTCTGTTATGGCCTCCTTTAATTAATTCTTTAACTGTTTTACACATTTCTGTTGAGTTATTTTTATATCATCTATTTTTTCTTGATAATAATTTCTCTTGTGGTTCCTGATCAAACTAACAATTCCATTTCTTTGTTGTTTATACCTATTCATATCACTTTCTTCTTGTGTAAAGATTGCTCTTTTATATAATCTGTCCCTTTCTTCAATTTCCAAGGCTATTTCTGGGGTCCACCAACGCTTACAACTCCATTGACATTTAATGGTTTTTTTAACAGTTAAAGCGTGCCTTAGTGTGTCCATTATGGTTTTAACTAATGTTTCTGCTAGTTGATTGGTGTTTGTACAGTCCGGATTCCATGGTTCATCCATTAGATCTAATTGAAATTGCATTTCATTGAAGTTGCTCATGTCTCTGTGTTGTATTGTATATTCTTCATATTTTTCTTTCACTTTTGCATTTACAGTTATTGGGTGATCGGTTATTTTTGGAACATGGTGTACCTGGGCATCAATGGTTTTTTCATTAGATACAAGAAGATCTATGAGGGTAGCACTGTCCTTAGTGATTCTTGTAGGTTGGTCGATAATCTGATGTAGTCCATTATTTTTAATTAAAGTTCTCAGCCTATTTTCATAATATGAATCCTTTAATAGGTCAATATTAAAGTCTCCGATAATTAGTAAGGTCTCTGATCTACTAGCATATACATCAAACAAATTTTCAAGTTTCATTAGAAATTGAGCATCACTAGAGTTTGGAGAGTGGTATAAATTTATAAAGTTATATTTGTATGATTGAAAGCATATATTAATACCTACAATTCATGTGTTCATATCAATGGTATCTTTAAGTAGGACTTTATAACTGAATTCATTTTGTATATAAATGTTTAGAGTAAGGTTAACAGGATTTTCGAACAAGTGAGACAACGCAACATAATACGGAAAAGTTAATTTCTGGGGAAAGTGAATGGTTTCCAAATAAGGTGGAAAAGTACATATGTCATTTTCCGTAGTAATCAAACGATAAATTTCAAGAACTTGATTAAATTTTTTAGTATAAAAGTACTGTAATATCTTCTTTGTATGTTTGTTTGAAGGATTCTTTGTGATTAATTAAAGCTTTATTCTTTTACTGTTAAGATGAGAAAATGAATGCTTGAACTATTTGGTTTCTGCATTATTTTCTGATCCCTCGTTTACATTCGTTTCCTTAGATACTACAAAGTATCCAAGGTAACGGTGATCATCACATTTATTGCTCCCTTGTTTTTTAGAATTTTCCAGCAGAAAAAGTCTCCATCAGTTTGCTTGAGGACAGGATTGGAAAGAACTAGTGAATGTACGCATAAGATGCGGTTGTGATTGTACAGCAATTTGATAGATACGTAAAAACCGCGTTTTTTTCTTTGGCTGGTTTTACAATTAATTAAAGTTAGTACAGGGCTCTTAATGTTAATGTTCGTTACAATGATAAGAACTTAACCAATAGAAATGAGCTAATAAGAATAACATGAGAATTGAATGAGATAATTGAAAACGGTTAAAATTAAGACAGCCGATTCTTAATTTTAGGGCTCGTTGCAAAATGTAAATACGAGGGTGGTTCAAATATAAACCGGAATTTTTGAATAAACGCGCGAAGAAGTTAGTGTCGTTAAAGTGGCTGTACTGGATGTTAGATTGGTCTGTTACAAAGCGTAGAGAACAGCTGGGACCGCGTAATTTCGCTTGTCAGTGTAGTTGTAGCCATGAGTGAGAAGGACGTACCAGTGTCTGTTGCGCAACGCATTATTATTCGTTTTTTGGTCAAAGATAATGTAAAAACCGCGGAAATTTATAGGAAATTGCTCGAGCAGTTCGGGAATGAGTGCCTCTCCAAGACTCAAGTGTATGATTGGTGTTCCGCTTTTCGAAATGGCCGAGAAGTGGTGGCAAACTTGCCACATGCGCGGCGCCCCAAAACAAGCGTTACCGATGAGAACGTCCGCGCTGTAGAAAAACTCATTTTGGGAGACCGACGCATTACTGTACGCGATATGGCTGCACAAGTGGGCATCAGCATAGGCAGTATTGAGCAAATAATTCATGAACGGCTCGGTTACCGCAAAATATCAGCCAGATGGGTGCCAAGACTTTTGAATTTTGACCAGAAATTCACACGCTGGGAAGCTTTCACGCGTCTCCTGCAGCGATATGCAGACGAAGGAGACAATTTATTGCAGCGCATATTCACCACAGACGAGACTTGGGTGCACTACTATACTCCGGAGAGTAAACGCGCGTCTATGGAGTGGAGGAAGCAAGAGGAAGGCGCGCCAGTTAAAGCGAAGGTTACACTGTCAGCGGGAAAGGTGTTGTGTACCGTGTTTTGGGACATGAGAGGAGTAATTGCGGTCGATTTTCTCACTGAACAACGAACTGTGAACGCGCAGTATTATAGTAACCTTCTAAAACACACGGTGAAACCCGCCTACAGATCGAAACGACGCGAGATTCTAATCCGAACTGCGATATTGCTGCAAGACAACGCCAGACCGCATACAGCTCGGCTTACGATGGAAACATTGCACGAATTGGGTTGGGAAACACTGGAACACCCTCCTTATAGTCCCGATTTGTCGCCATGCGACTATTATTTATTCGGTCCATTGAAAGAGGCACTTGGCGGACAGCGATTCAAAAGCAATGCGGAGGTAGAATCTTTCGTGCGCGAATGGTTACGTGACAAGCCGAAAGATTTTTACGAAAAAGGCATCCTAAAGCTTCCGGAGAGATGGCAAAAGTGTGTAGAGTGTGACGGAGACTATCTAGAAAAACTGTAAAACATTTCAGCTCTGTAACTTAATAATAAAATTTTTTACAGCAAAATTCCGGTTTATATTTGAACCACCCTCGTAACTAAAAACTACAAAACTTAACCTAAGAGGAACGTATGAGGATTCTGTTGGACTTGTATTTGTTGTAGGTTGTTGGTTGGATCATAATCGTATATGCAACATAAAAGGAAAATAGTAAATGTATGTACACGAATATGTCTAAAAGGTAACAAAAAGTAATTGCGAACGTTCTATACATAAACGTCACAAAAAAACATAAGAAGGATTTGTAATGGGCTACATCCGAGTTTATCTGCTATGTATTCCCTGTATCACACGATTCCCGATCACACGAAGTAACGAATTTTTGGTACGACCGTTTATTGAAGTTCACAACAACCGATTTGTAATTATACGTTTTGCGACACACTGTTGTGTGGGTTTCTTGTAGGGTTCTGAAACTTTTTCTGGAATAAATAGGTTTAGCTCAGGTTTAAATCGACAATTTATGCCAACGAAATGGCATAATTCTTGTTGCATTCTAAGGATTGGAAAGTTATGAATAGCTTCTCCTGTTGAAATTTGCGGCGTAACTCCATCACTCTTCACTGTGTGGTCGAGACAAGTTAGTTCTTTGGCTTCAAAGATTGTTTTTTTTAATTTGATAGTAAACCGTAATGATATAGGCGTTGAAATACTTTCTTTAAATGCTGTAGTAGTCTACTTTGATGGCAGAAAAATTTAGAACAGAAAAAAACTTTATACAACCGTGACTTCAGATAGATTATGACTTCAGCGATGGAACTGCTCCATGTACTGGTAGTGGTGGTGCTGAGAGAGTATTGATCCTCTACTGGAATTATGCTAATTGATTTCTCGACATCTGCTTCATAAATAGGATCCTGGTATCTTGAATGGTATGCAAGGGTAAGTTTCTTGACAGATTGTTGCGTGTTCAATTAAAGTCGGCGGTCACCACATGTAATATCTTCTGTTTGTTTGTTTGAAAGACTGTTTGTGGTTAATGAATGCTTTATTCTTTTACTGTTAAGATATGCTTGAACTATTTGGTTTCTGAATTATTTTCTGACTCCTTGTTTATATTCGTTGCATTGGATACTACACTCACACATACATATTTATCAATGGATCACAGTACTCATTCATACATAGCGTCGACGTTAATGCATACTAGCGGAACTATTTTCTAGCAATTTTCCAGGAGCGCGGTTTAAATGCTTATAGAAACTTTGTTACAGATGGCATGATGAATTCTTTGAAATCGCAACTAGCAACATTGCTAGTTACAACATTTCAAAGAATTAAGTTCATATGTATTAACGGCAACGATATGTACTATATACCACCAATAAATAACAACGGCGTAGACCATTTAGGGTAAAAATCGTGAGGTGTTCTTTATCAAAAATTAAAATGGGCGAACTAAGTTGAGCATCATTTGTGACTTTTTTGCTAAAACACTGAAGGAAAACTTTCTCGTCTGTAATTTGTAAGATTACTTAATGGAACTTTTAATGGAAACAGGGCACTCGAAAGGTTCGGAGGGGCAGTGTATGTTGCAACCCCCAATTGAATTTCATGAACATTGGTATGGGGTAGATGCAGTAGCAGCACTTCACTATCGCAACAAGAAACGGCCACCTCATAGAACAAAAGATAAACGGAATAAATTATGTGGGACGTTCTTTAACAAAAATGAAACAGGGTGGACTAATATGATTTGCGCCTGGTATATTTAGAACTACATATATTTCAAATGTATCAGAAAATCTCTGGTGTACAATTCGTCACTAAGAATATAATACATATTCCAATTCACAAATAGCTATTTCAGAATACAATAAAAATTGATCTTTAACTTAGTACAAGTGCAATATAACGGAATTGAGCAAGGTTTGAAAAAACTTCTTCTCTTCTTCGTTACCTTTCGACGTTTCTGTTAAAGGCACTTAACCACCATATAGTGTATACTGTTTCGTACCTTCAAATTCATTAAACAGGAAGTAGGGATCGAACATTCCATAATTTTCTTGTAACTGTACAAACGCACAGTAAAAATAGAAACTGCTATTTTTTTAATCTAGGTTAAACTAATCAAATGTAGTGTATTTTGGTCAGCTAAACTTGAAAATGACTTTATGCTTGATTTGTTCATGTTTACGAGTAGATAAACTTTGTAAAATATCAATATTAAACCACGCCCCCAGATGTATTTTGTCGTTTTATTTTCAAAAACTGTTAGGTTTATGGACTGGTTGTTAAGTGGGTTAGATAAAATAAATCTTATTTAATTGGCGCATGAATATATATCATACAGGATGTTTCACTGAAGATTCGTATCCTCTGAATAGGTGGTAGTACACATAAAATGCAACAAAAAAGCTGAAAATCATTAATGTTTATCTTTCATAATAACCGACAAAAGAATGGTTTTTGAAAAGTGGGTAGCAGGTCACTGGTCTAAGAATCACACTTGGAGCTGGATGTGCCTATCTGATACATTGACGCAGCTGCTGCTAGGTGATGTCGCAGTTTGTTTTGACTATAATTTCCAGCAGTTCCCAAAAGTTGACATTTTTAGCAAATTTTTGTCGATTTGCGTAAAAACAAAAAGAGTTTTTTGTTCCTATTGATGAATACTATCACACATGCAATTTATACGAAAGTTGAGTAAAACACCCTGTATGTAGACCAACAATTTGTACCAATACATTTGCCGGAGCAACTTTAGAACATAACTTATTGCGATCTTGTATTCGTCATCAAGTACTTAGCTAAGAAAAAAAATGTTGAGTTCGCAGTGCAACCTTAGCATCACTTCTGCAAAATTCATGAAGCGATGTTGTTGTTATTGTTGGTTGTAGTATTATGATAATTTTGCAGTAAAAAGAATATCTTTAGGAGAATACCCTGTACTGGACAATTATTTTATAGAAACCAAAATGTATAGGGCATTTCACCTTGTTTTGAAATCTTTCTTACTTCGTTTGTACGTCATACTGCATGACGTTTTACCTTTATTTTCTTTCTGCATTTTATAGAGCATTATTTGACTTGTCACTATTCGACTTGGGTCAAGTATACATTAAACATATCACTACCACAGAACTCCGCATCTAGCGGTAGCGGGTACGCTACAGCTACCACAAGCACAAAATAACACTAATGTATGTTCTAATAACAACTGTCCTTGAACACAAAATTTTATCCAAATTGCATTTTTGACTTTTTTATTTTGAAGGTCTATAGCTTTGTAACATTTCATTTTGGAACATAGATATGTTGTGCTTTATGGCCTATTTTGATCAAAGGCATTGACCCTCAGGAATTGGCATCGTCTGCTCAAGATATCCTATATGTAAAATAGGTGAAGTCCCATTTAATGTTAAATATCTAGCTACATTTTAAAGCAGGTGTGGAATTAAGTCGTGAACTTAGAATTCCAAAACAAAAACCATTCAAGAAAAAAATTACTCGATACGAATATGAATATAAAGAACGAAGTAAGAGAGATCCAAAAACCCTGAAGTACCCTGTACGTTTTAAAATAATGATAATATCGCCACGTAGATTTTGCTGGAGATGCTGAGATAGAAGAAGACTGAACCAGGATCGCGTTCGATGCTCAACGAGATTTCCATAGCTATTTCATGATGAACATCAAATCACACAAAGTTATGCTCGAAGCTTCTCGTATAATATGTACCGATACAAATTATTTGTCTGTGTGACATATGATCGTTTTTCGATTACACAGAAACAAGACAACATGCACAAAGTTTTCATAGCTTTTTGGTATGAAAATTAAATAAAATCCTATTTAACCTAACTGGCTCCATTTTGATAAACCTAATAGTTTCTGAAAAAACAGTAAAAATGATCTGGGGGCATGGCTTACCCTCATCAGCTTCTCTGGTTCACCACTTTTGAGTAGTAACTTTTAAGGGGTTATTTAACATATCACAAAGAAGGCCTATCAAAAATCCAAGGATCTACCTCAATTTCCCTCTATTTTTACTAATTTGACTGAACTGTTACCGTGGTATTAAAATATACATATCTTAGAAACTGTTTATTTGTGCTAGAAACATAACAGTAAAATGCAGGAGGTCAAAAGATTTGGCTATAACATTTATTTTTTCAAAACACATATACATGACGTGTCTTCGAAACTTTTAATTGTATTCTTGTAAACAAAACTAATCATGTTAAAATAAATGATTTAAAAACAAATTATTAAAAAACAATTATTTGCATAAACCTTATGTATTTTAGAACAAAAGAGGCTCAATGCTATTTTCTCATGTTAATAATAATTTTCAGAGTTACATCAGAGTTTTACGGAAAACGTTAATTTTTCTGCGTTTAAGGTTATTTATGGAATTTACGAACAAATCAACAAAAATAAAGATCACTTATGTGCTTAGCATCCCGAAATCATTACGTCAATCGTAATTTTATCTCTGATACATTCGGCAACGTTGCTGGGTTCGGTAGGGTAGGTAGGCTTGCTTAAAATTATACAAATGGGTCTGTAAACACTGTAATATGTATCGGGTTCAAGAACGACTGTCAAATATTACCAATATTTTTTTTTCATATATTTTTACCCCTCGAGGATCTTAAATATTGCTTATCAGAAATAGATCAATATTATGTAAAATATACACATTTTAAAAATCAAAAAATGCGGGTCTACTAACGACCCCACCATATAGCGGGTCCGACAACGTCGATTAAACCAATATATATATATATATATATATATATATATATATATATATATATATATATATATATATATATATATATATATATATATATATATATATATATATATATATATATATATATATATATATATATATATATATATATATATATATATATATATATATATATATATATATATATATATATATATATATATATATATATATATATATATATATATATATATATATATATATATATATATATATATATATATATATATATATATATATATATATATATATATATATATATATATATATATATATATATATATATACATATATATATATATATATATATATACATATATAAAACTATTTCAATTGCTCTTTTTATTTATTAGGGTTTGTTTAGGTCTGGGACAAGGTTGAAATGCAATCTGCTGTTAGTACAATACTATTATGACCTTCATAGTTATTTTTTTTATTTACATTAAAACTTGTGATTTTTAATTGCAATTGACGTATTAGTTGAAACTAAGTTTAATTGCAATTAAATTTAGTTGGAGTCTGCAATTAAGAGGTTAATTGCAATTGAAATGTCACAATTAAAGCTTCAATCAATTGATTAATTGATTAAGAATTTAACTGATTGATGCCCAACACTGCTATGGGGCTGTTTAGCGGTGTCAGCGCGTCGTATTTTCTTGACGCAGGTGGCTGTATCTCCATTAGCGCTTCTCTGTACAGTTCAAAAAAACTACGGGCAGTAGAAGTAAATAATTCTATAGATGGTTTTTAAATTCCATGGCTATTGCGATCCAAAGACTTTTTGATCATACGATATAATAATTAATGCAAACATTAGTTTTAAGTTGCCTTTTGTTGATGATTACGTTAAGTTATATTTTTTGAGAGGAAATCTGATCTGGCTAACGACTCTTGCACAACAACATTCCGCCATCTACTATGTACATCTTCCAATACTTATTAATTTTCCAACCAATTTAAATTTATATGTAACAATAATGGGAAAAATAAGTATAAATTTTATAAATAAACATTAAATAAAATTAAAAATTATATCAAACGTTTAGAAATTTCCCAAGAAAATATCTTAACTAATAATAAAAAATAAGACTTCTCATATTGAAATCGTCCTCTTCGTTTATTTCTAAAATTGATTACTTAAAATATTAATTTTACGCTTAATCTTATTTTGAAACAATTTAACGAAATATTCAATTTGTCCTGTTTACATAAATATACAGTGCTGTTTCAAGGAGATTTATCTGTCATATGTCCTCCCATTTCAATTCTCAAAACTGAACATAATATTGTGCAGGTGTGTAACCTACAATTTCTCTATAAGAAAAACAACTTACAGCTATGTTTATGTGCGTTTTATGACTATCCGAAATTAGGTTGATTACAATTAAATAACAGCATGCACTAGGACGGTTATGCGATTCCTCTCTGTAAAAGGAAATGTTCGTTCCTTTTCTTATTATTTTTTTTCCTCTTGTATAAAATTTACATCACCGCTATTCACATGTACGCGTGCTGCTGTATGTTGTAAAATTTATTATTAGGTACACAGGGAAGTTATAATAATCTATTTATCTCCATGGGAGTTCCTCGTTATTTTTATTAATACTATTATGGATATTAAGTACAGTAAAATCTGTCGACAGTGAAAGTTTTCTCGAGTGCCACCGAGTTAGTTGTTTGTTGATGATAATAATTACTCTCCGAGGCACGAACGAATAGCACGTATTAAATCTAAATAATGTAGATTTATGTATATCCGGAATTTGTTGCATTTTAGTTGTACTTATGCAGATGTAGTAGTTAGATAATTATCCTGTAGAAACTTTGCTCGGGGGATGCTATAGTGATGCATTTTCCATGTTAATAAATTAAGTGAATGCTGGAGGGAAATATTATCGAAATAAACAAGGGCTTATTTAAATTTATTATTGTGCTTACCTTATAACTTATTAATAATAATAATAGTAACAATAAAATATTAGCACAAAGAGACAAAACCATAACATAAAATGAAAACAACGCTAATGTCCAAAAATGAAATTTGAAAATTGGAAACGGTCCGACCTTTAGGTCTCAAATTCTGCAATTGTGAAGCTTAAGAATCCAAGATTTAGAAATTTTTAAAAACTTCAAATATTTATAAAAAATTACTACAATTATGATGTAATTACTCTTGTGTTCTGCGAATTAAATATAATTACAATTATTGTTTTTACTTACATAATTTCGTAATATCCCTGTTTATAGTTTGGAAATAAAATTGAATATGAATATGAATTATTGAAGAAAGTACAACTCCGTTGGATATCAATATTAAATAGTTTACTGCTGAACATGTCTTATAAGTTTACAAGTGCTCCCGTCTTACTCATCATAAGTAACACTAATTACTAAAATTATAAAATAATACACGTATTAATAAAATGTAAAATTGTTTTAAGTTACCTTATATTAATTATTAAAACAAACTGCGAAGTTTCACATTCACACGCAGGAAAAAGACGTGAACATACATATTTGCACTAGGAGGTTTTTAGTTATAACTGTTATAACTTTGCAATTTGAATAGTTACTGAAATTAGTGGGAATTTCAAAATTTTGCAAATCGAATCTTAACCCTTTAACCGCCGCTTCTGGAAATAGTGTCCAGAAGTTGATGATTTTCGATAATATGTGTCTAGTGAGCACCCCAAAGGATAATTTAAACTTCTATTTGGCACACTGCTAGCGGTTATGAAAAAAAATGTTTTTTTTAATTATGGGAACGTTGGGTGCTTGAGGGGGTAAGCTTTATAAGAACTTAGAAAGGTTTCATTACTATTAATTAACGGTTATTACAGTTAGAGTTCCACATGCACGAATAGCTTTATTTGTAAGATCAATTAGAAGAGAGTAACTAAAGTAATTTATTATAAAAAATTATCAAAAAATAACACATGGTAAGCGGGATCTGGAATAATGGACAAGATGTTATTTACTACCCGACTACCCAAGGGTTCTTCGGCTCTCTGCTTTGCCAAGATAAATTTCCAAACTGTAAGGATAATCATATGTGCCACATAACATCCAAAGCTTGAAACCAACCCATGGTATGGTATGGTACCATTGACTCATCAATGCTGAAATCTTGATAAAATACTCCAAACTGCTGAAATTGACGAGTAATTTTTTCATAGAATTGCGATTGTCTGCCAAATGCAAATAGCGTTTTATTGTTCTAAGTCTTTTTCTACCCATAGTTTTACCAAAAAATGGTGCAGAAAGAACTGGAGCTGTTGACCAGCAATCATCCTCAATGGGAACATTATGGTATCCACTTAGCAAAAGAAGACCTAGAAACTGACGAATCTCAATATCTGATAACATGAAATTATAATCACCCTTATCCCTACGTGCATATAGTATAGTCCTCTTATATATTCGACGAACAAAAAGTTCGTCTCTGAATTCATGAAGTCTGTCGGTCGGTCGCTCTGTCTGTCGCCTTTTTCCCTGTTGACTTTTTTGAATTCTTTTTCTTTTTGGAATCTTATAGTACATCAAATTCTAAGAAACTTTTGGTTGAAACATTTTTTTGTATCTCTCTCTAAAGTGGTCAAAATGACCACCGAATATTTCGGTAAATTTTTAAAAAATGAAAAATTTTATATTTTTAAAAATCTACGAATAAATAAACATTTTTAGCAACAAAAAAAATTTGTTCGTCATGGCAACGAGCTAGCTCTGCGCATTCTCAACTGGTTTATAATAACTATCTTCAGTGATCAATAAGGAGAATATTTCATATTCTTGTTTATTGTTTCCAGCCTTATTTTGTGGAACTCCATAATCATGAAATAAATAAAGATTATTAAAAGTTTCACAGTTTTATTAAAATATACCTGACAATATTGTTTCGACAGCTATGTTTTATTACCTTTGATAATGACAGCATAGCTGTCGAAACAATATTGTCAGGTATATTTTAATAAAACTGTGAAACTTTTAATAATCTTTATTTATTTCATTTCATATTCTGTTTTGTCAGTGTGTTCTAAACCAATTTCAGGAACTTGTAAATTATTTCTTGTTATCCCAGTATTTTGGCTTTTTCTCCATCTAACAGCAGAGATAGTTCTAGTTCATTTTCATTGAGATACAAGTAGTTCTTCATCACTAGAGGATTCTTCATATTCGCCACTTCATCAGGCATATTATTGTTATCAAGATTGATATCGTTGATGTTTTCTTCATCACTCTCCAGCTTTGCCCCCCCCCCCAACCACCACATTAATAGATTCACTACTGGTCGCAGATTCAACTGCATTCCAGCATCCAAGCCCAATCCAGGTTATAGGGTAAAGAGGTTATGGGGTCAAGGTTTAAAATGGTCGAATGGTTATGGGGTTAAGAGATTATGAGGTTCAATATGTTAGGTGTAACAGGCTAATTGGGCTTGGATTATAAGATTTTTAAGGTTATGTCAAAAACCTGACATGATAGGGTGAAATGGACGTTGAATTCGGTTTCAGCGACCCCAAAAACATATAGTAAAAATGGCTTGAACCCCAGGCCAGCATTGTTTTTTATTTTTGTGTGGCTGTGAAGACTTTTTGAGGTTATGTCAAAAACCTGACGTGATGGGGTAATATGCACTTCGGATCAGGTTTCAGCGGCCCCAAAAACATATAGAAAACATGGTCTGATCCCCAGACCCAAAAAATAATTTTTTTGTGTGGCTGTGTTATTTATGTTAACATTATAGGACTCTGTGGTCAAAAAATTCTCATTACTACGTTTAAGTGTATATATTCATTTTATTTAAAGAATAAGTCATAATTATCAATTCATGATTTAAAAAAAAAATGTATTGCAATGTTTCCATTTTGGGAACGATGGCGGTTAAAAGGTTAATGTAGGTTTATGTACAGATACCTGTTTTTGGTCTAGTCAATATAATTATTGAAAGTTTTGTAAAATTTTAAAATTCCCACCAATTTTAGTAACTTTCGAAATTGCAAAGTTTTACCAGTTATAACTAGTCGAAGTCAAATACATCAGACAGCTGATTATCGCCAGTTGTTAGTGTTGTTAACTTGCGCACACGCTTCTTTCAGCAAATACGCTGTCAAGTGTATATTGGTGCCATTTCGTTTTATGTACTCTAACTAGAGTAACATGAACACTGACAAACATTTTTTTTAACGATTTAGATCACTTTTTAACGGCTTTTCTTCTCTTAAAAAATGCTAATAGTGGATTTTGTTATACTTTTAAAATAGAATACTATTAGATTGAATATTCAATCTATATAGAGTTAATTAATAATATAGAGAGAAGAATCATTTTTGTTATAAGAATAGAGTGAAGAAATTGTTCACGGGGCTGATTTTTTACTGTGTGACTCTTAATAATATCTGGGAGTAATTAGCAAGTTTTAATTAAAAACCCTGCATTTTGATCTTAAAAGTTCTGTTTGTGTAATTCGACATGATTACAAAATTGCGTCAACATAAATTTAATATTTCTATCATCAATCTTGTTTTTTTTAATCATTAGTTTATCTTAATTAAATTTCTAAAAAAGGAAGGAAACACTAAAATATAAATATTAAAACAATATTTAAAAATCTAGATGTGCATTAAATTTATTGCCTTCGCATCGCCCACTTCCGTGGACCATAAATTCTATAAAAAGCTCTTTTTAAAAACCTCTAACCAAATGGAAAAATCATGATATAAATAAATAGTCCTAATGAAGCTAGTTATGATTTATTCAATCATTATTACTTCTAATAAACCCTAAATATCGATTTTTATTATTGATCTTAATTAACAATGGCATCGATTTACAGATTAAAGGCGTATTTTTCAAACTTCCCATTGAAAGCAAAGCGGCGAACTGCAACAACAGTCAAGGATCCAAACACCCATTCACTAACCTTATACAAAACGATAAATATAAATCGGTCTAATTTTCTAATTCCGAGCAGGAACATTGAGTAACATAACTTCGACATAGCAATAAATGGCAGGAAATCTTATGGAAAAAATAATATAAAAAGAACAAGAAATATTGCTTACTATAATACCAACATACCAAGTGAATTTCACTAAAAGGAATTATTACACAAGAGTTGTAATAATAATCAAGCATATGTTCGTTCTTATTGGAGATAATTTGGTTCCCTCTTGCCTGATTTCCCAGTTAGGAAATATTTCGTAAGAACGTGCGAGAAAATATTGCATAATACGAGGAGGTATTAATAAATATTAATCTGTGGCACGAGATTTTTAAAAAGACCAGGAAGTACAAAGCTGCACTCACATAAAAAAGATAATTAATAACATAACCTAAAATATTATGTAATTCGTGAGAAAATGTTTAACCTAGATTCGAAAGCGTCTTCCTCGTAAAACTAATCTAACAGAACTTTTTAACAATAATAATAGTAAGACATCCTGTTGTAACAATTTCTAGTCGACTATGTAATTATGATTGACGGCAATAAATATAAAATGAAATATTGTTTGAAAATAAAAATTATTTGCTTTCGGTAATAAATTAATAGCGTACAAACGGCACGCATATACATACATCTTTTATTATGCTGAGGTGCTTAATGAAAGTGACGCGAACAAACCGCGTAATTGGTCGGACTCAGTGACAAAAAATGAAAGTAATTTCAACTCTTAAAAAGAAATTAGCACTCTGTGGTTATTATTATTATTATTATTAAATAAAGCATGTCCACATTTGTTAATTAAATAATAAATGAAAGATGTAAATAGAAATTTCCATATTTGCATTGTAATCTATCTTCTAAACAACTTTATGAGTAGAAAAGTGAAAACTAATAATTACAATTAGAGTGATGTGTTAATTATAATTTATTTAAATAGCCGTTAATTGACGACGTCATTGTAATATATTATTGTCTTTAAAAGATTTGAATTGGTGAAAATCAAAGATATCCACATGTTATTACGTTGTTTTATTAAGAAACCATACATCAGATATTGCAAATTCAATCGCGTAAACATTGACGTCAGGCGCTGTATGTTATTACATACATTTTTTATTTGCTTATTTTTCGAACAAAAGTTAAAATTTGTACACGTACAGCTTCTGAAAAAAAAGCACTTTTAGGGTCATAACAGAATAAAGGTTCAAAAAAGTTCAAAAACTTAAGGATGAAGCAAATAATAATCTTAATCGAATTTAAATTCTAGCTTTATAATTTATTATAAAGCAGCTTTAATTAGCACTTGGTTTTAAAGTGTTTGCTGTGCGCCACTATGCTTTCGAAATCTTTTACTGATGATTATAGTTTTTAATAAAATTTTTATGTAGTTCTATTGCTAATTAAAACACCCCGAAATACGGAAAGTGATTGCTAAACAAACTATTAAACATAAACGTATAAGCAAATCTTAAATGTAAAACACAAGTTAGTTAAAAAAAATTAAAATAAGATAAAAACTGTTAGGGTAAAGAAAAACTAATTTTTAGGTACCAAGACTTTTTTAAAATTAAAAACTATTTTAAATTATTATTTGGTAGCTTAAAGGTCAAAAAATAATAACAGTTAAAAAGTTAAAAGTCAAAACAAAAATACGCGAAGCGACCTACATATACGGGTTGTCGTACTTTACGGTATAATTTTGAATAATAAATTTGCCATCATTTCCTTTTATTTAGTCAAATCACGTTACATGTGCTTCTGTCACGATTTACCCAGTTGGACCTACTAAAACAGTAGTTATATTAATAAAGCAGTGTTTGTCATATTTTCGCATTTTGTTGTATTAACTTTCCATTAAAAAATACTTGGCGGCTTTGAGTTCGGACATGGAACATAACCAAGAAATGCAGCATTAACTAATACCGACAGCAAAGTAGCCGACTATTTCTCAAAAGGCGATGAAAAATATGCAAGGTATAGGTAGGTACTGAAAATTTAGAAGAAATTAATTGTATTTTGTCAAAAAAAAATGTACATACTACAATTGGTGAGGTTATAAAAGCATCTCACACGTGGGAAACCAAAAAAGTTCACTTAACTAGAAAATAATCAATAATAATAATATCCGGAGTGACTATTTCACTTCCAAGATTTACACAGTGTTTATAAAAAATTAAGCAGAAATCAAAAATTTCTATTTGATCTCAAACTTAAACCAAGAATTATTTAACATCTACTAACTGTAACTGTAAAATTCCGGGTTGATCCGACCATTAATACCGAAGGAGTTCGAAGGACCATAACCCGACCTTCAAACTGAAAAACTTCTGAGCAGTTTTATGCAGTTTTATTGATGCATCATTACCTATATTTGACAATCTTTGTCGAAATATGGTCGTAAGCCTATCGTATACATTTTTTTCTCTTTTCAGGTATTACGTAATTAATAATTAATAAGCTCAGTTAGCTGTGAATCATTTTTCTTAATATAATTAATCTACAATACAAGAATTAAAGAACTTCCTTTACCAATTACAGCCGACTCTTGTACATTTTAGAAAACGATTACATAATCGCACCAAGATTGAACGTTTTTATAAATCGAGGTGACGATAGCAGATATTTATCTTAATTAAGTTTATATTTGAATAATAAATTTAAACGGCCATTAATATTATTATAGAACACACTACAAACAAAACGGTTTTGCTATGGCGAATAATTAGTTATTAGGCTAAAATGGATGAACGAGCCATTTTCAGTTCACGAAGCAGATCAAGAAAGAGTAATAAGACAGTAAAATATGTTCTATATTATATATTTTTTTATTGCATATGGAATTGTGCATATATTTATTGTATGATATTTAAATTATTGTTATTATTAATAAATAATTACTATTATTGTAGCCACAAATAACCTTCTGCAGTTTGATGGGCGGATTTAAAAATAAATATTGAATAACTGCGTGTGTACAGTGAGTGAACGCATGTATGCAATCATTTCGTTGAAAAGCAATCAAATATATTATCAAAGTAGGCCGCTGCTTGGAGAATATGTGCTTTTAAATGTTTATATTTATTATTTCATGATAGGTTACTGCGTTGTAGTAATTTTACATTTTTTTTATAAAGCTGGTACCTACCAGCTTTATACTACTTATAAGTACCTACAGCTCTTATAAGTACCTACTTAAAGCAATTAATGAATAGCTCTATAATCTTGTAATTCAAGAACTTCATGGTTAATTGTGATACGGCTTGGTGGACCAAAGGTAAGTGAATAATAATACATCTGAACAAGCATCTTCCTGCTGGTCTGTACTTGAGATTGTCACAAAATGAAGTTTTAGATTCTATATTAATTAAATAGAGTGCCGGCTTCTAATATATAAACAAATTAAAATATCACGTTTGATAAATTTATAGAACAAGAACTTTTCTTTCGATCAAAATTCAGTGGGTCAATAATAAAAAAAAAAGTTTGAAACAATGATTCTTAGGAAGTATCTAAAAATCCTAACTGAACGTTTTGTAGCACAATCAAAGAGCTTTTCTTCAGATAAGAACTGCTACTTTTTCAAATACCCACCGGTAACTCTTGAAAGGAAGAAGTTTTATCGGATATAGTTAAAACTGTTTGGAAATAATCTTTTCCTTGTTCACTGTGTACCTGCCATGTAACTTTTCGAATTCAACCAGGAAACAAAAGAATAAAAGCCTCGCGATGAGCGCCAATTTGTAACACTTAAGATTTCTCTCCAAAACTCAAAAGGCCTAGAGATCGGGCTAACCATTTTTAAAAAACTAATTTCTATCACAACCAAGTCCCAACAAATAAATAAAGTATAAAAATGTTATACTTACAAAAAATTTTGCTTTTGGCAGCTTTTCTTACTTATTCGAATTATTCTCAACGGTCGTGGGTGCTAATTACACAGGCTTACTGATTTCAGATAGGATGCAGGAATAATTGAACAATATAGAGGGCGCCAGCAAAATTGTTTGTTATTATTTAAAAGCAACGATGAGAATCTACAATTCGGGAAAAGACTCTGAGACATCTGAGTTACATTAAGTTTTTTATCACTTATTGTTATTGTTTTGTTCTTGTTAAATGGACCACAAACAATTTGTCGTAGCAAGCTATAACGAATGATTCACAGCTCCACAAAAAAAATGTTCTGTTCTGGTATCGAGACTATGGTATTCGGATGCAGTTTTCGACGCTGAATCCGAATCCGACCTCAAAAAAGCAAATACACCCTCAAAATCTTGCGCTAGAGCCAAAAACAACCCCCAAATGGAGTAAAACACTCCTGACATATGATGACAATAAATACATGCAAAAAATGTTTGAAAACCGCAAATGTCTTGTATTTGGAAATAAACCTCCGGTATATGACCAAGAACCCCCATCCGTAAGGGGGTTAAACTACCCCAAAATGGGTCAAAACCACCCCTTAAATCAAAATACAATAAATACATGCAAAAAAACGATTGAAAAACGCAAATGTTTTGTTGTAATACATGCGCTTTTGCATGTATTTATTGTATTTTGATCTAAGGGGTGGCTTTGACCTATTTTGGGATGGTTTAACCCCCTCAGGAAGGAAGGTTGTTGCCCATATACCAACGGTCTATTACCAGAAACAAAACATTTGCGGTTTTCAATCATTTTTTGCATGTATTTATTGTATTTTGATCTAAGGGGTGGTTTTGATCCATTTTGGGGTGGTTTAACCCCCTCAGGGAGAAGGGATCTTTGCCATATACCAGAAGTCTACTTCCAAATACAAAACATTTGCGGTTTTCAATCATCTTTTGCATGTATTTATTGTATTTTGATCTAAGGGGTGGCTTTGACCTATTTTGGGGTGGTTTAACCCCCTCAGGAAGGAAGGTTGTTGCCCATATACCAACGGTCTATTACCAGAAACAAAACATTTGCGGTTTTCAATCATTTTTTGCGTGTATTTATTGTATTTTGATCTAAGGGGTGGTTTTGATCCATTTTGGGGTGGTTTAACCCCCTCAGGGAGAAGGGCTCTTGGCCATATACCAGAAGTCTACTTCCAAGTACAAAACATTTGCGGTTTTCAATCATCTTTTGCATGTATTTATTGTATTTTGATCTAAGGGGTGGGGTGGCTTTGACCTATTTTGGGGTGGTTTAACCCCCTCAGGAAGGAAGGTTGTTGCCCATATACTAACGGGTCTATTACCAGAAACAAAACATTTGCGGTTTTCAATCATTTTTTGCATGTATTTATTGTATTTTGATCTAAGGGGTGGCTTTGACCTCTTTTGGGGTGGTTTAACCCTCTCAGGAAGGAAGGTTGTTGCCCATATACCAACGGTCTATTACCAGAAACAAAACATTTGCGGTTTTCAATCATTTTTTGCATGTATTTATTGTATTTTGATCTAAGGGGTGGTTTTGACCCATTTTGGGGTGGTTTAACCCCCTCACGGATGGGGGTTCTTGGCCATATACCAGAGGTTTATTTCCAAGTACAAGACATTTGCGGTTTTCAACCATTTTTTGCATGTATTTATTGCCATCATATGTCAGGAGTGTTTTACTCCATTTGTGGGTTGTTTTTGGCTCTAGCGCAAGATTTTGAGGGTGTATTTGCTTTTTTGAGGTCGGATTCGGATTCAGCGTCGAAAACTGCATCCGAATACCATAGTCTCGATCCCAGAACAGAACATTTTTTTTGTGGGGCTGTGTTATTAATGATTTTTAACTGCGTTTGTTAATTCATGGAAGTCGCTTACTAAAATATGCAATGCACATAAAACAGAAACAACATTTAATGACTGTATGAAACCTAAGAGCATTTTAAGACATTAATTAATCAGACATCAAAATAATTAATTATAAAGCAACTTACTGTAGGAGTGTTTTGCCAATAATCCGTTTATTCTTGTACGTAAGTTTTCATATTAATTCACAATGGCACCAACACATGTAAAAACTAATACGTACGAGTACTATAACCAAAAACAAACACTGTCTCATACTAAAGATACGGAACGTGAACAGCTGTAGTTGAGCTCTGAACCTTATGTTTCACATTTATTAATAACTTTTCTAAGAAAATTATGTAAGTTAACTCGTCAAGACTTTTAAAAATCTAAGAATTATTATTTGCAAAAATCAACACGAGGGACACTCAAACTTGAAGAATTTCTTGGTGAAAACTGGGTTACAGGTTACACTATTTATTCCCTTAGCCTTAAATTAGCCCAAATTATCGAACTAAGAAAAGCCAACAGATTATCATAACTTTTAATTTCGCATTATGGTTTAAGCAATAAACCCAACTAACCAATATCGTAACCAGAACTTTCTTAAAACCGAACCGAAGATTTTAAGGTAATATGTATACCACTATCCAAACGCGAAACATTCATCGCTAGAGGCTAGACGGCAAAACCGCTAAGACGCGTTCTTTCGCATGCTCTTGCTGACTGTTACCACGAAGCAAAATGTGTCCATATCTTCCTAAAATAAAATTAAGAAAGGCAACCATATTGTCTATATTCCAGAACTATTCACCCAATTACTTTTAACATGACATTCTTGCTACCAATAACGAATTTAGATGAAAGTTTTTCTTGTATCTTTATTAGAAATGCAGATACCATAAAATCCTGATAACCGAAACCAGTTTATCAAAGTACTATTGTGAGATAAATAATTGGCACGGTAGAATTATAGGGTAGGCGGATTTTTAAAAATTTTCTATTTTTGTTACAGAAGATTCCTATGGAGAAAGTATTATTTAAACAGGAAAAATCTACCGTGTCAATTATTTATCTTGCAATAGCAGATTGTGGCTAGCTATAATGATGTTTTGTAAAACATGAAGTAATAGTTCTAAATAGGTTTTGTTCCATTATGGACATTTTAATACTGAAGAAATCTCTCTTTTGTTTCTTTTTAAAAAGCTTCTTGTTAATAACTATTAAGTATTTAAGCTGTTTCTTTTCTGTTACATTAACAGAAAGTTGCATTTTGATTTCCAATTCCTGCTACTCTACAATCGGGGAGCAAAATGATACGTACTTATCCATTAGTGGAAAAGTATCCACTTCGTGGATACTTTTCTACTAGGGAGTGTTTTGCTACCAAAATGAAAAAAAAAACACGAAGATGATATAGAAAGCAGAGATGAAAAAAGTTAAATTAAAAGTTTTTCAAGGTAAGTAAAAAAAAGTCACCGAATGTCGCTTCAGGCAACCAGTGAGTCGATTGTATCCACTACAGAATAACATATTGCGCTTTGGACTTATTTTGGCCAATTTATACGGAATCTAGGTTTGTGGTGTATACAAGTAGTAGGCGGAGACGTGCTAAGAATTTTAAGCCATTAAAAATCGATCATTTTCTGCAGATACCTATAAATTTAAAAAAATCTAGAAAAAAAAGTAACTCGAAGAGTCAATAAATCACGTTATTATAAAAAGCAGGTTCTGTAATGAAAAATACTAAAACAGAAAAATAAAACCACTGTATTTCAAAGCCAACTTTGAATTTCCAACAACATTATTTCGTTGTGAAGTTGATCCTTTTGTATTTTTTATCTTTTTTAGAATTTTCCCAATCTTTGTATTTAATTTCGAATCCAGTGACAGGAGATTAGCGTTTCCTCAACTTTCCTGATTTAATTTCAGTACAAGAAAGTTCTTCTGGTCATCTTTATCCCTTGCGTTCGTATTTCTCTCTTCTTTCCGTATTTTATTTTCCATTTGCTGCCAGCGAATCGAACCTGAACATCGCATCGATCGCTCGGTAATATTTTATAAGTCCGCTCACGTACCGAAATCCGTTTTGTTATCCTCTAAAAAACGGTAACATTCCGTTTCGTGTTTAATTTGTATTATTAGTTCATTTTTCATTTTTACTCGAAAGCCCCAGTTAGAAGAGGAAATGAGAGGGATTAGTAATTATTATATTATTAAAACCAATCAGCTGTGTCCGTCATTGATAGCAATTGCATGTTACAAAAGTGGTAATTATTGTTAGCTAAAAGGAATTTCTGTTTCTATCTTTCAAGGCAAAAACCGTTTGTTCATGGCATCAATAGGTAATAATCTTTTAAAAGACCGCCGCATCCTTCACCTCGAAAATCCTTAAGGGAATAAGGAAGATGTTGGTTTGGCTTCTAAATAACTTGATCGTTTTTATGCTTTTAAGATCTCAACTCTCAAGGTTCTGCTTTAATAATTCAGTTTAAACATTTAGCTGCTCCGCAAAGTAAATTGGTTTATTAATTATTGTTTGTTGTTTTAAACATTTGGGAATTAAGGTTTTAAAACAACCGAACCGACTGCATTGTTATGATACATCCTTCAAGGTTCTTATGCCGAAATTGCGTGGTGGTTTCGTATACATATATGTAACTACATTGAAGTTTGTTAATCCACCGACATTACAATTTTATACTATGTAATTAATTAAAATGGAATACAATTCAGGATTTAATCTTATTTTCGTAATAATTTATCTAATTAATGTCGAAATGTTGTTGGTTAAATTTAATGACAGGATCTCGTTTTTGTTTTGTATGTATGTAGTAATTTTGTTGTAACTATACAACATGTCCCAAGAAAATTAGTCGAGATATTTAAAAGGAATCTCTTAGTTGGCAAGGGTAGGATTACTATTATGACGCAAAGTTTCGAAAAAGGAAATATTGGAATATTCAGCAGCGGAGATGTTTACCGCCTCAATAACAGTAGTTGATAGAATTATTTACTTTGTCATAACAGGAAAATAGGCTTTTACACAGATTAACCTAGAAAACTGTTCAGATAAATTAAAGGAAAAGTTAAATTCTCAAAGCTTTGTTGTGGTGTGCCATATCAAAAGCAGGAATTTCGTAGGAGCTTTATGTAGGTCTCGTAAAGGACTAGGTTGCGGATATTATTTATAGTTGAAGATTAGTTCAATTTCTAAATACCATCATCTATGAAATAATTGGGTGATTATTCAGAACAAGGAATTGGCTGACTGCACAACATAACCGTTTGTACTAAACACTCGTAAACCAAGCAACTGAAGTTTTTCATAAAGTTATATATACACAATGTAACAACAGTATCAAATAATGACTGTAACTTTTTTGATAAGTTATAAACAAATGTTAAACACCAAAGTTTTTTCGTTTATCTTGATGCAGAATGTGACGTTTTTGGTTTTTTGTATCATCAACATCATTATTTTTGTATCATCTATATGGGAAAGATATTGTCTATTCAGAAAGCAATGTAGTTTTCCAAGGTCAAGGTAAATAATAAAATAGGTGATTTATTTATTTATTTATTGCAATGCAAACACACATAAAAAGTATATTTATACAATTAAAACATAACAACGTATTGAAAAAGGTATATACGACCCCAGTTTTTCAAGGGACACTTCTATTTTGGTTAAAGAATACCCCGGAACGTTTATTTCGAAATTGTTTTTCTTGGTCCATGGTATGGTTGTTAATTGTTGCTAGAGTGAACTACTACCCGTGCTCCATGCCAACTCTCATGAAATCTCTATTAGGAGATTCCCTTGCAGCACTCCGTGAACAAAGTTTAAAATTTAAAAAATTTTTATTTCTTAATATCTTTGTTTATTGTTTGGAAATAAAACACTGAATATGAATTATTGCAAAAAGTACAACTCCGTTGGGTATCAATATTAAATAGGTTATTGTTGAATATGTCTAGCATTGGAAAATGCCAAAAGTGAGCAGAACTGCTGCATATACCTTTAACTTGCAAAGATATACCCAAAATAAGGATAATTTCCTACTCAAAAGGTCCTACTATATTTTCAAAATGTTCCACTGCTTGCGGTCGGCGTAGTGTCCACGGTTGGCAAAGTACCCAAAACCGCCAGTCGGTATAGTGTCCCCGGCCGACGTCCAGTATTCCACAAGAGTGCACAAGTAATAGATTTTAAAAACTATATAAACATTTGTGACTTTTTTATAAAGAAAATATAAAAGATTTATACATAAAATTCATATATAACTAGAACAAAAAACAAAAGAGGTGCTACCGGACGGTAACCCAAATGCAATGCTTTCAAAGACATAAATTGTGCAAACTACGCCCATAAAAGTGTCTGTCTTTAACACACCCGACGCCGACAGCTGCTACTGGTAACACGTGTACATTTGGCGTGGGCATGCGTTTTAAGATCGTTTAGTATCGGTTTTATTCTCGATTTTTAATGTTCTTGTTTATACTCGTTTGTGCTGCATTATTCAGAAAGTTCTCGAGAATTATTATGAGAACCTCCCAAAGAACGTTCTTTTGATACGGTTTTATCATGCGCGAACGTTCGCGTACATTCTCATCAGCATTTTTAGAACGTTCTTTCATTTACAACACTAAAAATGTCTGATAAGTTTCCAAGTCCCGTCTTACTCATCATAAGTAACACTAATTACTAAAATTAGGAAGTAATACATGTATTATTAAAATGTTTAAAATGTAAAATTGTTTTAAGTTACCTTATATTAATTATTATTAAAACAAACTACAAAGTTTCACATTAACACCCAATAAAAAGACGTGAACATCTCTGCACTAACAGGTGTCTAGTTATAACTGTTAAAACTTTGCAATTGGAAAAGTTACTTAAATTAGCGGAAATTTCAAATTTAAACTTAATCTAGGTACTATTTTTTATGTACCAATGCCTGTTTTTGGTCTTGTCAATATAATTTTGATCTCTAAATTCTGCCTAGTTGTTCATTACGTTTTAATTTGTACACCTACTTACTTTAAGCTATTTAAAGATTTGTGAAATTTTGAAATTTCCACAAATTTTAGTAACTTTTGAAATTGCAAAGTTTTAACAGTTGTAACTAGTCAAATACAACAGACAGCTGATTGCCGCCATTTTTTGCTAGTGTCGTTATTATTGCGCACACGTTTCTCTTATCAAATACACTGTGAGATGCCAATTGTTTTATTTACATCAACTAGAGTAACATGAACACTAACAAATTTCTCCACTAATTTAGATCACTTTTTAACGGTTTTTCTTTTCCTAAAAAAATAAAATTAGAGTGAATTTATTACTATTAGAAATACTATTAGATTGAATATTCAATCTATATAGAGTTAAAATTAATAATAGAGAGAGAAAATAGATTTCATTGGTGTAGAATTATTTTGTTATAACAATAGTGTGAAAAAAAAGTTTTTCTACTGTAAATGCGAACTCTAAGATCTTTACCCAGTCTTCTTAAAACTGTTCATGGGGCTGATGTTTTAGTGCGTATAAATGTTTTCTTTGCATTTTTGAAAAGTGTTTATTCTTCTCTATTTAGTAGTACTATTTGATCATAATGAAAAACAAGTTAGAATTAGGAAAAAATATCTTAGGAAAAAAAGGAGAACTGACTTGTAGCAAAATTAATCTACTAAGACTTGATGAACGATTTTGATAACAAGCAAACACCAACAAACACACGAGAATAGTTATTTGTATACCAAGGCCGCGAAATGTTTTGTTAATGTACCGAGAGAATAATTGTCGCCGAGGCCGTTCACGGCCGAGGCAGGAAAATCTCGAGGACGCTAACGAATTTCGCGGACAAGGTATACACACCATTTTATGCGCAACCGTACAAAATAGATAATTACAAATTCCATTGCATTTAAAAACCGATAGTTTAATTCATTTTACAATGTTTGTTGAATTTATTTATTACAAATCAAGAAACATGTTGTTGTCTTCATGTTTTAGAAACGCCATCGTCATTCTCATATTATTATCTGCCATGTCAACTTTCAAGTGTCAAATGACAAACTGACTTTTAGTTTAAAGGACGTTACTAAGAGTAACGTCGATTAAAATCTTTAATGTCCGTTACCCTTAGTAGCTGCCGCGAAATTGCATTTCGCGTCCTGTATGGCGTACGCGATATGCCCACTTCGCGTACGGTTGCACATAGAATTAATTTTTATTGAAAAATATCAAAAATAAATGGAACACAAAAAATACCTATTCTAAATAGGGGTGAACGATTATCGAAACCATAATCGAAAAGCGATTGACCGTTTGATCGATTATTCGATTGGTCGATTGATCGATTATATTTAAAAACATAATCAAAGATCAGCTTAATCACTTGTTTTGATATTTTGTGTCATCTATATTATGGTATCGATCCTCTTTTATCGATCCATCTGTTAGGAAAACATTATTCAAGTACGCCCTAACATATGCTGAAAAATGCGGGGAGCTCCGCCTTGTTGGAAGATAATTCTATTGTCAATATCTCCATTTTCAATGGAAAATATTGCAGTAATTGTGGGTATGATTTTGAAGTAACTTAAGGTATCCATTAGCGGTAAGAGTTTCACCAAGAAAAAAAGGTCCTATGATATATCCTTCTATAATGCCTGTCCATACATTGACTTTTTCGGATATTGTGTGTGTCTTTCTTCCGCCCAGTGTGGATATGCGTTCGACCAATAGGAAAACACAATGTTAAAAGCAAAATTGTCATCCATATTATATCTTTCCTGCATCTGCTCACAAAATTCCACCCTTCTGTCAAAATTGTCTTCATTTAGTTCGTAAATTAACTGAAGTGTGTAGGGACGAAATTTTGTTTTCTTTACAATTTTATGAATAGATGTATGGCGAATTAAATTTTTTTGCTACTCCTCTGGTAGAAAGAAACCTTTGGCGCTTCTTCGATTGTTAATAAAAGATCCAACGCTTTAACTGCACTTGCTGCGGATTTGGGCCTGCCAATGTTTTGCATATCTTTAACACCACCACTCTCACGAAATTTTTCAATTACTTGAGATATCGCGCCTTGACAAACAGGAGTATCTGGGTAGATTTGATTGAATAAATTGCATACTTCACTTTGACACCTCCTCCTATCCCCATAGGGTTGCTTCTCAGTTAAATGAGCCATATCTTCACAATAACTTCAAGTAATTGTTTGTAACAATAACTTGTAATTATTTTTAATAATTCGTTTTAATTGATAGTAATTTGTAATACTTTGTAATTAATAGACTTAATGTTTGTTACAGTTTTAGTTCTCTAGCAATTTTCATAGCATACTTGACCAAAACTGATAATCATGTCTTACTACAATAATTTTATTACAAGCGAGTTCTCATTATTAATTGATTAATTTTCGTGCTTTTTCTAAAAACTTTTTTTAATTTTGACTTAGCCTTACTAAACAGAGAAACATAAATTTTTTTCAGAAATGCAAAAAATATGCGGATGCCGGATTAAAAAAAACAAAGTTGGTTGCTATAGAAACAAAACACAGCCATCATTTGTCACTTTTGTTCCACCCTATATAAATAGAAAACAATAATGGATGAGAATCTGAAATTAAAGAACACTGATGATGACTGCCTTCAAGAACTCAAGACTGTTTACGTAAACGCTATGTGTTACATTTATTTGGACAGACCGTATATCAGAATAAATTTCTGAAAGCGTTGACCTCGCCTTAATAATACTATAACAATTAAAGTTCGGTATAAGGTTAACTAAAATTTATCTCGATTTAATAATGACCATAATTATAATACTAAAATTTAATGATAATTTTGCAACAAACCCATTCTCTTATTGAAATATATATCATTCCACACTCCCAAACATCTCTCGGTTATTATTATACAAGCGAAAGTAATGTTAGTAGAAGGATATGCACAATGGATTCGCTACAGGGAGGACTTGTGGGAATTGGTAATCAGGGGTTGTAAAATCATTAATATCCCTAGGGAATTGGAAATGTAACGTGCGTGTGTAGGGACTGCCAAGTGACAATAGGTGTATATTTACGCTTGTTGTCACCCATTATTCTTTTTGTCCGCTCTTCTGTACGCGATGGGTGGATTTAATGGACCTAACACCACGAGGTCTTGTCGTTGTCATTATTTTCTATATAGTTAGGTACAAAAATAAATTTTGCTGAAATTATGGGCATAATGCATGGATGGACGCATACCGGAGTTGTTTCAAAGCGATAATTAAATTTCGCACTTAAATGTCGTATAAAAGCCAGCCCCTTTCGAATTCCTGCTTTACTGAAGATGAATTCTGTTGTGTAATTACTTCGTGTAGTTTCCAGGATAAGCCTGCGTCTGAATTTGATGATATCTCATTTATTACTAATTTAGATCAGCTGGGGAAAGGGATGGCTTCAGTTTAACGTTTATATGGGTAAATTTCGTCATTATTGAAATTTACCATAAAATCTTGCCGGGAAATTAACCCTGACGAGATAAATATGGCGGTTTATTTTAGGGATAGAAATGCCTTGACGCAATAAATAATGCAGGGATTGGAATTGTTATTCTAAGCACATCCTGATTACGGGGTAGTGGGATTAGAGGTAAAGTAATTGAAACGAACGTATGGTAAAGTAGCTTTTACACTAATAATAATCTATATTTGTACTCGTGTTGAGAAGCTTATCATGAAGTAACACGTATAGGGTGTGTCACTGCATAATTTAAATGTGTGATAGTACTCGTCAATAGGAACAAGAAATCATTATGCGATTTTTGATTTTATATTCATCGAAACAAAAGGGTTTTGCTTTAAGACTGCTGGAATGTTTTACGACTCATGACCTACATTACGTGCAAGATCTTTTTTGGTCTGTATATTGACGAGTGTGATGATATAAAAGAGAAATAAAATGTTTACATTCGTAATGCTCCAATCATTGTTTTAGGGAAATTCGTCACTTTAACGTAACTTTGGCCTTGATTCTACTTTGAAAATTAATTACTAAACACCAGATATACTTAGGTCAATAGCACACTTTTGTCAGAGGTAAGTAGGTATTAACAATTTTATTTCTGGGAGTAGTAATAACAAAAAATTATAACAAATATCTTTGTTTTTAAGTAAAATAATAAATCAGCCATAAATTAATAATTTTTTATATTAACAATCAAATTTCACAAACCTATTTTAAACCAAACCCTCGCTTAATTTTTGTATAAGTATTAATGTGATTTGAACAAGAAAAATACAGGGAACAACGTAAATAATAAGTTGTTGACCATTTTATGTTAGAAGGGTTGTCAAGAAAAACAATCTAAATATTATCATGAGAGGTAGTGTAACTAAGGAAAGTGGGTGGTCTGGGCGCAAGCCAACAATAATGCCGAAAAAGAACAAACAGATTCGAACATCTATTTAATACCATGCACCCTCGTACCGTTTTTTGACCAATCTTGATGTTAATATGGTATCAAGGCTGGCAATCAGCGCTGGCATAGGATAGGGTGCATTGAGACCAACCTAATATTTAAAAATATTAAGATATTATTAATATAGGAATAATATCAATGCGGAGTTTTAAGTTTATTATAATCTACCTGACAATTGTTTCGACAGCTAAGCTGTCATTATTAAAGATAATCTAAATATAAACAAACACTTCGCTAAGGTAAATAAAAAATATATAACTAGATAAAAAGATAAATAAATTAAATATCTAACACTTCCAGTAATGGAGACCCGAGTAGCAAAATCTATCTATACCAAATCCAGACTGCGTGTACGTGCTTACATTTCATCAATAACATCACATATATTTTTATTCGTACGTGTGCGCAATCTTTTCCTGGTATAGACAAATTTTGCTACTCGGGGAATTACTGAGCTCAATCTGTTCATTCATTAAAAGTACTCTGAGTTTGTGTTTGTATATCTCAAAAGCTTGGAAAATGTCTAATTTGCGCTAGAAACAATAAACAATTGCTTAACTCGCTAGTACACCTAAACAAAAAAATTAAATTTGGGAGTCACGTAGGGATAGGAGAATAATAATAATTAACAGACAGTATAATACATTTTGTACTTTTTAATTGTTATTTCTTCTATTAAACAAACTCAAATTATTATTATTATTATTACTAAAATGAAATTATAATTTCAGAATTTATAACTATAAATTCTTGGCGCATTTCGTTATCTTTAATACACTACCTTGGTTTAATAGTTTTCTGTAGATGTTGGTAAAATTACCTGCTCTTGCATATTAAAATGGTGAACAAATCCTCAATCCAACTTTTGTTCATTAAAGTGTGGTGACTGGAGATAAATAATAATTTAATGAAAGAGTAAATCTTCAATAACGTAAGCTCATTAAAAAAAATCTATAAAAGAATTTTCATCTTCCATATCCAAATCCATTTCAAATAGTTTTAAAAAAAATAAATTTGCATATTATCCAAAATAAAAAATAACTAAACACCAACTTAATCACTTCACTTTTAATTAAATCACTTTAACTGTTTATAAATATACACACTACTTAAATTGTTAACAACTTTTATAAAATAAAATTTAAACAAAGTGACGTTTAACATAACCTCACATTTTTGACAGTTAAATGACGTATGACGTAAGCTGCTTACCACATAACCTTAAAATTTCCTAAATTTTGCTTTCACAAGAAACGAGGATTCATTACAAGTGAAAAATTACAAGAGAGTGTCACCAGAATGTCTGCTGGTTTTATACTAATTGTAAAACAATTGCAAGCTTTTAGTTTTTTTCCTAGTTAGAACCAGAAATGTTTAGTGTGAAATTTAGTTTCTCACCAGATTTTACACTAAAACAAAAGACTATCTTTAAAACTAAATGTTTATAACCAAATTGCTAATAATAATTAAGTTATTTGTTTAAAATAACATTATAAAAAGATTCCTGAGAGTTTCCCCTTTCTGTTAATACCTCACATTAGTATCAAAATGCAAAATTAAAGTCAGGATTCATTGACAACCATCTTGGTTTTTCCCTAAATCAATACCTTGCAAAAATTCAAATAAGAACATTTTCACATCCTTTTCCTTACATAAAATTGTTCCTGACATCCCATAAAATAAATATCATATAAGTTTTTCTACATCCTACATAAAAACTAATTTTCACATTTTTAGCAACTCATCCCAAATCGTTACAATGATTGATTTTTAAAAGGCTCTCTCTCTATAAAAAGTTCCCCACCTTTAACATTCTAGTGTCAAATGCACTCTACAACTTGGTTAACAATATTGCAAGAAAACATTTTAGTTAAAATTCCAAGCAACATTGAAAAATATCCATTTACTATGGAAAATTATGAATCGTCAAAGAAATATAACATTTTCTTGAAATTCAATAATAAAAACTGTAAGCAAAGTAATGAATACTTGTGTATACCTTCCTTCTTACCTATGCCATTAATAATTTTCAGGTGAAAACAGGCCTGGAATTGGCTTCAAAATATCTAGGTGTGAAAATATCAACCAACGATAGAAGATCGTCCATCATAAAAATAAAATTATGGAATTTAAGACAAAAATTCATTTCAAATTCATTCCCTCTCATCTCACAGTGTTGTAATGTGTATCCTTAACATAGTTAATGCAAAATTAATTACTTTTAAACAATTTTTTTTCGAAACTTCCAAACTCGCTTGGAAGATAGGCAACACATCGTGCATACATATAATTCGGATTGCTGATATCACAACAATATGTATGCCAAAGAAAGAATTGTTAGGAAAGTAAAGAATTACACTTTATTGGGTAAATGTATTTAATTTCATTGTAAGACGTATATATTCTAATTTGTAGCAATATACAAATTATATGTAGGTTCTTCTTTCAATTTTCTGCATAATAATTAGACTGAGTTACAATTACGATCTAGGCAATACAAGATTTATATAAATCTTTATTAAATTAATTAAAAGCATAAGAAAAGTTCAACTGCAAAGAAAGATGCATTTTTACTAAAAAACTAATATAAAAAGAATTAAAAAAAAGTAACACAGTTGGTGGAAATCGAACGTAGGCCAATCGTTTATAAAGCCGCTACTTTAACACGCGACCACCCTATCTGTTGCGTGTAACCTTTTTATTCTAATACATTGCATTTTGTAAGACAAAGGTTATCTGACGCATGGACGACGAATAGGGACCGAGACCAAGTCTATAACTCTAGTAATAATTTTAAATAGATTTGATCTGCATTATGTAGATGATCGACAATCTCTACTGTAGTGCAAGATAATTACACTTTTTCTTTCGATTTTTTTATTAATTTTAGAAAGGCACGTGTCCGATAAGAAAATCTAGAAATTAGCCTCTCGCGTGATCAACACCTGTAAAACAACTACTGACCGAGAACAAGTTCAGGTTGCACATCCATCAACTCAGGAGATTTCACCAACATCGCCTCTGTCTACCTTTCCTCGGAAGGGCATCCTGCAATTGAGGATTTGGCGGGAGCTGTCCTGTCGGATGGTATGGGCGAGAAGAGTATAGCTCATACCAACCAGGCTGAAGAGGCATAATAAGCCTAAAACAACCACTGCCCTGCTTCCAAGGCAAAAAGCTGCACGTAATGATTTGTACTCATTTTACGGTACTTACTCTTTATAAAACGCCAGAAAAGTGAATCAGGACCGCAACTGGCTGTTGCAATGTTCTACTCACAGTGGGTGCTACGCACGTGATTTCGGATATGTTCGGCCGGTAAATCACGTACTGTAGACGTACGTGATTTGTGATGACTTTATAAACCTCTGTTTATAAGGTTAATGTATTTTGTAAAACACATTTTCATTTCAATACATACACATGGCAGTACTAATTACAAAATTGTTAACATGCAAAAATCCTCATGAATAAACAAACGTACTGAAATTTATATTGATGTAGGGTAAATCCTCCACATTTAATTAAATAACTTTAGGCATCATAACAATCTGAACAAACTCAAACCCATTTCCATACAAAAGAAAATCTTGAAAACAAACTAACGTAAATTACTTAATTACTTACGTGCGAAAACGCAATATTCGGCTGTTTCGTACACCACACACACCCGAAGGTTGCCTGTTTGTCAATTATCGTAATCAAGCTTTGTTAAATTAATGCAAATTTAATTTAATTCATTTAAATAATATTGCCTGTTTCCCTGTTAAATATTTATCATTTATTTAGATTTTTTGTGATTGCATATAAATAAACAATATTGCGCTTCTTGCTCTCCAATGCGGTTTTTCATTACAGCGCAACCTCATTATCATGCATAACATAACCTAAAATTCGAGGACCACAAACCCATAAATAATGGTTGGTTATATTCATACTCGTTTGAATATGTGTTCATATCTTTTGCATTGTTCTCATAAAACAAAAGGCGCTGCTTTTATTGTTTTAGGAGGAACTCTAGAGAATCCTCCTCTCTCTCCATTAAAATTTTGAGAATGCCTTTGTGGTCAGTCAGTCAGAGTTAAAATATAACTTTCAGCATCAAAACGAAAAGTTTTGTGTGTACGGAAATTCACAACAAACAATTCTAGTTGTTTTCTCTTTTTGGGAGCAACATTTTAAAACCCACACCTGAATTTCTTTAAGGGAAGGATCGGTCGCCCAACAGCATCAGATAAATTAGAAAATGATTGTTTTTAATGACATGTGTCTAAATAGGTAGGACAACAAAATGGAACTCAAACCACTCAAGTGCTACTATGTAAAGAAGAAAACGACACAAGAAGCAAACTTAAACTCGTGTTTTGCTATTTAGAGCAGAAACTGGTTCTAATTAACTAAAGCGTTTGTTGTTTTCGTTTTGCAGTATATTCCGCTTTAGCTGTTCGATTTCCGGTTAAGGTGATGTAAATAAAGAAAAGCAAAAAAAACTGGAAATGAAGGAGAGCACAGGCTATTGACTCACATTAGTTTCTAATTCTTTTTTTTTAGGAACTTGCACAAGTAGCAAATGTTTTGTGTTATACATCCTTCAAATGGAAATGTTCCCATTAAGACACCCATATAGCATGTAATAATAAATAATTTTGAAATAAAATAAGTTGTGAACTACCCACTTCACATCCTTTTTGTGATTTACAATCTGCTAAGTGTTGGTATTAGTTGTGATGCCATCTAATAATAATGAAGGTTGTTTGAAATGAATTGATTTCTATCAATATAGGACACAAAAGGATTAATCATAATGTATGAGAAATTGAATTACTTGAACGAAGAATATGTGTGAAGATAATACTGGAATCTCGCATCTTTGATTTGAAAAGACAAACCTCAGAAAGTTTAATGCAGTGATACAACTGTGTCGGTCTCATACAAATGATGGACCGGTTTACATTCCAAATTAAGATAAAAGATAAATGAAATGAATTATTCAATCAGAATTCCAGAGTATACAATACTTACTGCGATTAAGACCGATTTTCTTAATATCGGTCTATATATGTTATTTAATTTGTCTCGTTCTCCATTGCAAGGACACATCTTATTCGATCTGCCTTGGCTTCAATTATAGCAGCCTTATTAATCTCAATAAACAAATAAAATATACAATCAATCACTGATACTTACTTTTACATATCTCACGACAGAGACATCTTATTAATTCAAATTATGCTCAGGTGTCGTAGGTGTTAATCACAAGGGCTTACTGATTAAGACTATAATACAGGAACAATTAAAAAGATTAGAGGGCGGCGCCACCCAAGTTTTTTGATGTTATTATTTAATAGAATGGATCGTCAACAATTTGTCGTGCTAAACTATAGTATTGATTATTAATTTTGTAATCTGTATATTGATTGAATTGTTTGAGTGAATCTGTATATTGAATAAATTCACGAATAAATCGTTTATACAATTCAAAAATATACACAACAGTTGAAAATCATAGAAACCTACTCGCATCATAAATTTCTACATATTAGCTTAATTTGGCATCCCGCTCTGAATACATTTTCAGTTGAATTTTTTATCTAAGAACCAATCTAAATTTTCCTTATCAACATATAAAATTTCCAAAAGAATAGTTTCAAGTAACTTGTTATGTGTGACACCAATTTTTTTATACTAGCATTCCTAGCATCCTTTGTTTCAGTTTAACCTCACAAATAGGTGCTTCACTCACATATTTTAAAATAGCTGTATATTGAATTCTGAATGATTTGTATTAAGAACTAAATTTTTCCTATTAGGAAAATATTAGGAAACCGAAGGAAAAAAGGAAACGTTAGGAAAGATTTCATATATTCAGAGAAGTCAGCCAAATTCAAAATATTATAAAATATAAAAAAACAAGCAATTCGGCATAATCGTATAATAGATTTAAAATTAGGTAACTTTAAAAATCTATTTTATAGTTTAATTCCACTGTTTCGTTGTCACCTTGTCGCATTTACCATTTCCTTCGTATCTAAGAATGGGACTAATTTTGTTTTTTCTTTTTTTCAGGTGAGTTTATTTGACGTATAAGAGAACTTCAAACATGCTACATGGTAAGTAATACAAAGTGTGAAAAGGTACTGCACACAAAATATGCAGGTGCTCTAAGGTGCAGTACTGCACCAGCTGTAAATCATCATCATGTAACTTACTAAGAAATTGTAAGCTTTGTAATGAAAAACTGAATTTCATGGATAAGACAAAAGCTAAATAAAGATGGGTCTCAAGGTAAGCTTACCGACCTACTTCTTGACACATGTTAGTAAATACAGTAAAACCTCTCGCTGTGAACACCTCTATAACATGGATGCTTTTGAATGTACCAACTTATTTCCTTAAGGATGAATGTAACCAAGACCTCTTTCATGCGGACACTTTCGAATGTGGATATGGACATGCATTTTATGTCCGATATCTATATATTACCTCTCCATTATGGATTTAAAAAACTATTAAATATGATTTTATTAGGAGCTCGTATTTACAACACAACCTTAAAAAGTCGTTAGTTTTAAATCTTTCTACCCGAAAAGTATTATTTTAGGATTGTTAATAATTTTAAACTAAAGATTTGTATCGCTAAAGTAAATTCCAATATACATCCTTCTTGTGAGTTGAAAATACTTGTACCACACATTATACTTTCTCTTTACCTCCTACATTTTGTCTTTGTCGAACATCGACTGTTTCTTTTCCCCAACTGCGCATTACGCCGGCCAGCCTACACTTGACAAGTAGTACAATCCTCTATTATATATACCGGGTGTAATGGTTCGATAGGTAAAACTGAGTTAAAAACTCCCAATAACATTCTCTTCTCCGATTGCTCCTTTTAAGAGGTAAAAAGCAGTTAAAATATCGGATTTAGTGGTAGATACTTGGAATGAATTAACAATATTAAATCATACATAAACCATTTCAACAATCTTCGAAGTGTTAACTGCTTTAAATCACAAGAATTCTATGCGTAAGAATACAAGCGATCGTACCTTCTAAAAATATGACATCAGCGTATTGTTTCGTATCCTGGATACTTGGTTTTCAAATATCTTTTAAATGTCGCCTAGTTAATCATTATGCAATGAATACCTAGTCGACTGAGATCAAATAGAATTGAAGAACCTACACTGTTGCCAGTTTTAAAAATCTAAAACTGCTTATATTTTTTGAAGGAGCCATCGGATAAAAAAATGTTATTTGTTTTTAACTCAGTTTTCGACGGAGAATACCGTACTGCGGAGTTTGACCTGTCGAACCATTACACCCTGTATTATTTTATGATAGACGGAGATATCCTAAATGCACAAACTTCAGCGGTCAATAACTGTAGGTAACTTTAGGAAAAACCCCATTAGCAAAGAGGATTAAAAGTCCTGAAAAACGAAAGAGGGGTTTGTGGTATTCTTTTAGAGCAGTTTCTGGGAATTATAATATGTACTTTTTGTGTTATTGTATTCTTAAAAAAAATTTGATTCTGAAAAGCCATAATAGGCGCAAGTATTTTTGTACTTATTAGTTGTTAATGTAAGATCTTGGAATTTCTTTTAAGAAAATCTACAAAAAAAATAATTTTCAGGAAGGTTTTGCAATGACTCGAGCATTAAAAACCTTTTTTGTAAATAAACATTTTGTAAAAAAATGTAGTGAAACCACATACTGTGCATACCCCGCAAATAGAACTCGAAGACAGTGTTGCTTTTAATATGTGTAATCAAAAACCAACTAAACTTAGTGCTTTTCTTAAATAGTATAAATATTTTTTTAACTTTATTATTTTTAATTGACGTTGGTTTTCAATATGTATAGGTACGTATTCGTACGATAATTATTTATTTATTACACATCCTATTTTTAAAATGGTATTTAGACACAGTCATGTAGATGCTATTGTAAAAAAAGATGAAATAAACAACTCACTACTTGCTTACCTTTAATTGAAATAAATGCTCTAACTAAATATAAAGTTGTGAAAAGTCTAACTGTCCACAAATTGTGACTTTCAGGCGCGTCGCTTCAATGGATAACTAAATTCTCATATTTAAATGCAACAACAATAACAAAAAAATGGTTACTAAATTCTATCATTAATTTTTTATTAATGTTAAAATAGTACAGTTTTCTTTATTTGGAGATTAATACTCTTGGTATTATATTTCTTAATTACTAAAAATAAAACTAACTATTAAAAACTTACGTTTATATTTTAATTCCTTTTTAAATATTTGACGCCACAGGATTGGCAACTTTATTTTTATTAACTCCCCTTGTGTTTGCTTGGCTGTTTTTATTAGTCTTGACAAAGAATTCAAGAAAGCGTGAACAACCTCTTTCAAATATTTCCAAATAAACTGCTTTAAAGTCCAAATTCATTTATAAACACTTTAACGTTTTACAAAAATATCGTTAACCTCAAAGTCTTGACATTGATTTAATGACCGATAACAAATGCCTGTCGATGTTTCTAAATATTCTTAAAGCTATTTTTATTTATAAATTTTAGTACTTAAACTAATTCGATAAACTTATTGGAAATTAAATTTCGACTTGAATTATATATAATAGTTGTACGAACAACCAAAATTAACCTTGCAACTGAATGTCGATGACATCAGTATCTCATCACATGTTGTTTATCTGATATCATTACTATAAAACAGTCCTACACTTAAGATTGTATCAAAAATGTGGTACAGAAGCAGCTTTACAAATTTGCATTAAATCAATGTAACCGAGAGCTGTAAAATTTTGAAATACAAGAAAATTGTACAACTGAGGAATCTCGCTAACATGAAAACACATTTTTAACTATTGCTTGATAAGGTAAGATAGTAAATACTTGTATACCTCCCCATTTCAATACACCTTGTCTGTTTTAGGTTAAATCTTACATTAAAATTGGCTTAAACTTCATTAAATTGAAAAATTAGAAAATCATCTCACATGCATAGATCTTAAAATAGTATTTGAAGCTTGCACACAAGAAATTCTTAATCACATAAGTATTTAAAAAAGTAGTCGGCATAATGTATAACGGCTATTGCAGATGGCCGAATTTTTCATTTCATGGGAGCTTATTGGTCAAAAGTTCAAACAAGAGAAGAAATTCTTTGAATTAAAATTTATAAAGCTCATTCTTCGAATGAAATCATTGTTAATAATTTATTCATTGTTAATTAAATTTTGTGCTTATTATTTTTGAGCTGTCTGTAGATTGTCATTTGCCGCCTCCTATTGGACAAGGAATTGAGATACGCTCGATTAGTGCGTCACTCTCTTAAATGAGTGCTGGCACTGCGTCGTCACCTGTGAAAGTCTTCTGAGGGAGTTCCTTCACCCTTAGCTCGACATGCGGATTTCCACTTTCCAGCCAAGTTATTTTTGAGCTGCAAAATAATTGATGAAAACGCGCCAAAAAAGTTAATCATAATCATAAATTAACTCCGCCCCCGGAACAGAATCTTAGTTTTTGGTAATTACACACCGACTTATTTAGCTCCTATATCATTAGCTCGTTATTCAAAGTTCACTCAGGTAAACTACATACTACATAAATTTTTAGCAATTGCAAAACACTAAAATACTACTCATAAACACAAGCATTTATATTAAAGAAAAGAATTAAACAGAGTAATTACCGCACGTATTAAACTCTTTTAATGATAAAAGATTTCAAAATTTTCGATTTCTGCAATTATTTTACATTTACAATATCTTAATTATGTGTAGTTTCGCAATCAAGTACTCTTCTTTTTTTATTGATTTAAAACTAACGATTTTGAAATATGATATTACAGAGCGCCAGGAAGAAGCTTTGCAAATTCCCCGTATGGAATTTTTCCCCTCACGTAAAAACAAACAACTTTTATTGATTTCATTTTCTGCCTTTCCATCTTTTTCACAAATTGCAAATGGAAAACTGGCAATTTTCAAATAACTTGGAAAATGTAAACACACCTTTCTTCCATTTTCTAGATTGCGTAATTACATTTTACCTCGTAATTTTCCGGAAAACACTACCCTGAAATTTTCTCTTACTTTTCATTTTGGTGTACCCTATTATTATTAAATATTAATAGATGGCTTTTTGCCATTTTAGTTTATATAGTAGGCGAGGTCTACTATCCTATCCTATATCCATTAACTGGCCACAGTGTTATTATTTAGTATGACGTAAACAATAATAATGTCTTTGTTCGGTTTTATATGGTACAAGTGACAGTGTTGTTGCTGCTTATTATTATAAACGTATCTGTATTAATTTTAATTAAAAGTGAAAGTAAAGTGCCATGCACTTGTGTATATATAATAAAAATAATATTTACTGTACTCGGTATAATTTTTTTGACATTTAAATGAAGAAATTTAAAGAAAATAATAGTGTAGGTAACTAGTGCGAATTAATCAATTTCATACTTGAATTAATTAAAAAGAGTTTTTAATTTTGTCATTGTGTAAATAAAAAGTTAGTAAATATCCACTACTTACGTAAGTTTTAGAAAATTTGTATAGTTGCTAACACAATAGCCGTTTTTTGTAATTTAGATAAAATGGTTAAATTCAGCCATTGAACCAAAAATTGTTTTCACCGTTACGAAATCTTCTATTGGTTCATATTTATTATTTTCTCTTTTAAGACCATGAAACATTTCTTCAAGATTCTGAGAAAGTTTTTAACAGGTTTTTCTTGTTAATTTACTACTAAATAGTAGATATTTGCCTTTAAGCTCTTTTAAATTAATTTCTAATTCAATGAAATTAAAGGGGTAGGTAGGTTTTCTCGGCTTTTATTATTCTCTTTTGAATAATAATTCGCTGGCTGAAAAGTTGGTATGCATTTAAGGAGATTAGTAGTTGAACTTGAAAGCTTAGCACTAAAATAATGAATAATACGCATAAAATGTATTCAATTATTTATTATACGTAATGAACAACTTTGGAAAACAAATAACAATATCTTGTTACCCACAAAATGGGGACTGCTTATTGGGAAACGGTAACAACCTTTAACCGCAGTTAAATCTGTGTGCTGTCAGGTAGCTAGTGTGAAGTCGTGGGTCTCACTAAAGGTCTTCTGTAATGGGCGCCAAGAATCGTCTAAAATAGCTATAGTATTTGCCGACAAAATCTGAAAAGATTTTTTGCGACTACTACCAATGTGGTCTACGTTTCCCAATATTGGCTCCTCGGGAGCTGAAAATATGAACCCCAAATATCACACATATAAATAATAAGTCTTCAAATAAGGGATGTACAGTGCTTTATTATTGATTAAAACAAATTATCAGGTAGATCAATTAAAATAAATCAATCAAGTATGGTTATATTTTAATTAAGGACAAATAGCCTTGGCAAAAATTAAATGTAGATTGATTTCAATACACATTTGAACAGGGTGAGAATTCATGCGAGCGCGATTACTAACTCTAAATTTGACTTAACTTCAAGTCTCGAAAATGTAACTAGCACGGTAAATTAACGCGAATACCTGTGATGTAGATTGCCCAATCGTTCACCTCAGATTTTTATTGTTGAACCAATTCATTACGGAGCAAAGTCATACGTATTCACTCGCAAATATTCCTAACAATGTAATAAAATAAATAATATGTGATAAAATTATCTATATATGAAATAGATACCTAGATATAAGTGCTACACGCACACTGGGGAAAAACCATGTAACACATAAAATTATAAGATACAAATATACAGTAATGCTTTATATACAATAAAAGATTGTCAAACGTTATTGCTGCTATAATATAACAGACTAACGATACAGGTGTTCTTCTTTCACTCCGGTTAACGTCGATTAAATATTGAATCCTGTCAAAGAATTATAGTATAAGAGACTACTGAATGTAAAGAAAGTTAATCTATAAACTTACGAGAACGTGCTCCTAATCTTCAAAAAAGAACAGTGGAAAATCACTTACGCTTCCGAAAAAAAAAAACTTGGAAATCTCACCAAAAATCAACCATAGATCTGCACCAATGCAATACCCATTTCACAACACAAAGGGAAGATTAATTTTACGGCGATGCCACTAGATATTCTTTAAAAAGGACTAGCTTGACGAACGTACAGAACGAAGTGAAGTCTCATATCATGGAAGTTAGTTCCAATCAAAATGGCAACTAAATGGAGAGAAAATGCGAAAATCCCTAAACTCTATACAAACTAACACAAAACCTTAACTATGCAGGGTGCTACGAAATTAGCACGTAACAATATTTGGTAATGATTTTTACCTAAACGATCTTTAGTGCTGCACGAAAAAGTAGTAACGATCGTCCATTCTTACTGACAGAAAAAACCCTTGATGTAATGTGAATGTTCACCAAAAAGTCATAGCTCAGTAAATATGGAGCATCACGTGGTAAGAAAGCATCTTACACAATGTATTCATATAAGATGAAAGCATTCACGAACTGTTGTCACTCGATCATCATAGCTATGTTGTGCATATTCTCTAACTAATTACCCGATTTGTTTTTTTCCTGATGAAGCAAGGTTTTAGTTTTTCTCGTAGAAGCATTATTGGATCGATTGTTTTTTTTTCGAATATCGGAATCGCACAGAAAGAATATTTGAAGTATTTTTAAAGTTACTTCACGACGATGAATTCAACAAGATGGGGCGACTGCTGAACAAGGGTTCAGACGGGTGTCGAGTGTCGTGATACTATTCGTGGTCGTGACACTTGAAGTGTCGCGACACTTCGTGTCGAACAGTATCCTTTTATTAGAGTGTAATTCGAAGTTGCTTGATCATTCTTACAAAGAAATTAAAGGCAGATTTGTTGAACTGGCCAACAATCATTGAATGAGACGTACATATAAAACTATTTTGTTGTAGATTTTTTTAGTTAAAATTATAAATTCATGAATTATTTGGAAAACATTAATTTAAAAGCCGAAACATGAAAAGTTGACGTGAAGCCTCCGTGGTTCAATGCCAACGGTGGCTTGCTAAACTGCACGGGCTGGTGAAATGCAAGATCAAACCCCGTTACAAACATAACTTTTTTTTAAATTTTATTGTCATTAATCTTTAATTTAATAACAATTTAAATAATTTGTTATTATTCTTTTATTCGAAAAACGTACAAGAAATAATAAATTAGAAATGAAAACTGACGATGCTTTTTCATACTGCATACTACAAAAACCAATTTTTACAATATTAGTTAATTAACACTCAAAATCCTGAAGATTTAAATACATTTAAAGTTTCAGTATTGACAAGTACTTATTTTACATTTTATTTATTTTAATTTGAAATAAATACATAATGAGAATTCTTGAATTCATGTCTTATTAATTGGGTGCCATTATTTTTTATTTGTAATGTATTATTTCTTGTACGTTTTTCGAATAAAAGAATAATAACAAATTATTTAAATTGTTATTAAATTAAAGATTAATGACAAATAAAATTTAAAAAAAAGTTATGCTTGTAACGGGGTTCGATCTTGCATTCCACCAGCCCGTACAGTTTAGCAAGCCAACGTTGGCATTGAACCACGGAGGCTTCCCGTCAACTTTTCAGGTTTCGGCTTTTAAATTATTGTTTTGCAAATAATTCATGAATTTATAATTTTTGAAGAATTGGGATTGTTATTAAGGGTAATATTTTTGGACAGTACGTTAGAATATCTTATCTATCGATTGCAACTATTAATTTCACCGACTTTTATTCGAGAACGAACTATTTGGCATATTTCAGATTTCCCATACTAATTTCCTATAACAAATGTTAGAACGAACACGGTGTATAAATAATTTAATGTCTTTTAATGTACTTAATGCATAAATATATAACCATAACAGAATTTACTCATATAATTGTTTTTTAATCCATAGTTTGCTTATGATTTATGTAGCTATGAATCTTGACTGCTTCTCGTTTCAATTGGATTACATTTACACTAGCGCATGCATGATGTAAATGCGAAGTGTCGTTAAAGTATCATGAAGAGTCGACACTTCTGACGTCATAATGGTTTCGACTCTCAAGTGTCGTGATACGGGGGTGGTGTCGAGAACCCATCACTAGTTCAGACAGCTCGTTATATAAACATAATCTCTGAAGAATGCTGTACCTTTACACCAGTGTAAGTGTTTGGAAATTCTCTTCTGAAACAACTGTTTCAAGAGGTTTAGCATTCTTTACTCTGGCATATTATTTTTAAAACTACAAACTGGTTTTGAGAAGCCATTTCACAGTGGACTGAAATATCAGAAAAATTGCAAAAAAAAACTTATTAGTCCAGTCAATTTAGAACAAATTTTCATGAATAGCAGAAAGTTGAGGAAAGTCCGTGGATTTCTGCATAGGCCTTCCTGGAGGGCTGTTAAATAACCCCCTAAAAGTCACCGTCTGTTGGTGGCGAGCTCAAGGAGATAATGAGGGTAAACCACGCTCCCTAACGGTTTTTGTCGTTTTTCTCGGAAACTTAGGTTTATCAAGATGAAGGAGGTTAGGTAAATTAAAGTTTATTTACATCCGTACCAAAAATGTCCGTTTTCGTACCTCGCCTTCTTTTTGTGTTATCGAAGAAAGAAGATATGTCATACATAAATGAGCAATCTGCTCCAGTAAATTTTCTCAAGGAACTTTCGGACGTAACGTTTTGTGGTCATCTATTCGTCATGAAATAGATAAGAAACATTCATTGAGAGCAGGGCGCGAACGTGGTCCAGTCGTATTTTACCTTAGCATCTCTTCGGCAAAATCCATCAGGCGATATTATCGTTATCCTTGGTGCCAGTCGGATGAAAGTTTCGTATTGGTAAATTAATTCTTAAGATAGTACACTGTGCTAATCAATCTTTCTATGCAACCCAATACGTACCAATAGGTTGTTTCGCTTTTTTAGAAATTCTTAGAAATATTTTTGTAGGTGCAATTTTGTTGTAAACTAGCCACCAAGATACCAACGCCGAATGTTTTGTATCTTAAAACGTCTGTTAACAGATTATTATAAAGATTTTGCTCCACATTTAACATGCATGCAACGTACTGTATCAATATTAAATTGTAAATGTGGACAATACCAAGATCTTAAAAATAAGGAAAATTAGAAGGATTTCTAAAAAAGCGTAAACCTTGTACGTATTGGGTTGGATACAAAAATTGACTAGCACAGTGTACTCTCCTAAGAATTAATTGGCCAATACGACACTTTCATCCGACTGGCACCAAGGATAACGATAATATCGCCAGATGGATTTTGCCGAAGAGATGCTAAGGTAAAATACGACTGGACCACAATCGCGTCCTGCTCTCAACGAATTTTTCTTATCTATTTCATGACGAATATGAGACCACAAAACGTTACCTCCGAAAGTTCCTTGAGCAGATTTACTGGAGCAAATTGCTCATTTATGTATGACATATCTTCTTTCTTCGATGACACAAAAAGAAGGCGAGGTACGAAAAAAACATTGGGCCATTTCTGGTAGGTATTTAAATAAACTTTAATTTACCTAACCTCCTTAATCTCGATAAACCTAATAGTTTCCGAGAAAAACGACAAAAACCGTTAGGGGTTTGGTTTACGCTCATTATCTCCTCGAGCTCGCCACCTACAGACGGTGACTTTTAGGGGGTTGTTTAACAGCCCTCTAGGCAAAAATCCACGAACTTCCCTCAACTTTCCGCTATTTTTTCTAATTTGACTGGACTATATATGGTGATTGATTGTCTGATTGATCCGAAATTATGCTTTATACAGCGTGTCTCTTTTAACAGTCTACAATGAATCATTCAGACAACCTTCTGGTCGAAATTAAAAGGACTTTGTATATTTCGACCTTTAGTTTACGAAATCAGTATTCGAATCACATTTTAGAATATTTGCTGGTACCGGATATGACGTCATCGGGATTTTCCTAAATGGGACCATTAGATTTTAAGTATGACAACGATAGAATGACTGATTCTACATAAAAAAGTATTGAGGTACCATAGGTCTAAAATGCTTAATAAAGGAGCGAGAATCAATTAACGGGTTCTGTCCCGTTCTACAGTCTACACACAAATTATTCGAGCAAGCTCCTGGCTATAGTAATGAAATTAAAATAATTTTGTATATTTCAACCTGTAGTTTACGAAACCAGTATTAGAACCCGTCTTAGAATATTTGCTGGATTGGATATGACGTCATCATGAGTTTTTAAATGGTATCAGATCTTGAGTATAAAAATCGATGGAAACTCTACATAAAAAAAAGTATTAAGATATCACAGGTCTAAAATGCATAATAACAGAGCTAGAACCAATTAACCTGTTCTGTCCTGTTAAACAGTCTACACTTCATTCTTCACTACATTCGGGCAAGCTTCTGGCTATAGCAAATTAAAAGGACTTTGTACAAGTCAACCTTAGTTTACAATATCAGTATTAGAACTCATTTAAGAACATTTGCTGGTAACGGATATGGCGTCATCGGGATTTCTCAAATATAAAAATTAAGTAAAAATCTCGATGACGTTATATCCGGAACTAGCAAATGCTCTAAAATGGGTTATAGTGCTGATTGCGCTAACTAGAGGTTGACATGTAGATACAAAGTTCTTTTAATTTCGTTGCTATAGCCAGAAGCTTGTCCGAATGATTGAGTCTACACTCTTGAGTCTTCAGCCCCACGACCCCCTCCCCCGAAGCGTATATGCGACTTCGAATTTTTTCACTTTTTATTTTATTGTATAAAACATTTTTTTTGTAATAATTATATTTGATTTAATATGTTAGCCTCCCTCCCCGAAAGAAAATCCGTGTTACGGGACTGCTTTATGCATACATAAAAAATTGCAAATTTACTAAATGCATACAAATTTATTTTAAAGAAAATTATAAATAAAAAGTCAGTTTTTACATTAAAGTAAATTCATTTTTGATAAATTCATAAATGTAAAGCAGCACTAGTACTATATACTACAGAATTATTAATTATGAAAATGAAAATTGCACATTTTCATTTCAGTTTTCTCTCTCGATCGCCAATCTATCACCTTGCGCTCTTGATACATCGGTAGCTATCAGCGTGAGATTAAAAGTTATTTCTATTATTAAATACTAAAATATAAATTTTCAAAATTTGACTTCTTATAGTAATTGCTGACCTTAAAAACCCCTATGAGGGTGAGTGGTACATAATTTCCGACCACTATCACAGTTAAGCCTTTTACGTATTCCACGCAGGTAAAAGAAATTGTGTTTAAAGGTTCCATGTGTCGCTCTCTTTCGGAGTGTGCTATAAATAATAAAGATATTACAAATGCGTTGTCACTTGCTGCAGCCATTAGCGTTAACTGTATGTACGTTCAGTCTGTTCCATTTTCCGGTTTTTGTTAACTCACCAACGCTACTAATGAATCACTCTCTGTTATTTGGAAACCACAGAAAGTACATAACTTCTACTTCTATATAATCGTGGGAACTTGACGAATTTTGGCTAGAAAACAACGCGGCCCATTGCACATCGAGGCTAAGAAATCTTCAAAAACCATATATCCTGTATAAGGCCCTGATGGGCTACTGTTTTTGTTCAATTTCGATCAAAGTTTACGTATTAAGTGATTAAGCTACATCACGTATAAAAATGGCATTAAAAATGATTAAGATTAAGAAATTGTCGCGTTTTCAACATTCTTACATTTTAATTTTAATAATAATTAATATCGTGACCAACGTTCAGGGACAGATATTTCACAGCAGTTTTCCTTCTTAATTTTTTATGACACATACTTCTAGTAAATGGCATTCTTTTACTCTGGACACGACTCTATTATAATAATCTTAATCTGTTTAACATTTCTCATTTGTATCAGCGCAGGTGTTTTTTTTTTGTTATGCATGAACTTTTGTCTTGTTTAATAATTCTTTATTATCTTCATCAGTTGTAGCGTATCTTTCCAGCTGGTAATTTGCGTATCTCACTAGCCGCATTAACTTCTCGTGTCGTAATAGGTTTTAATATGTAAATTAAGTTAAATTAAGAACATTTGCAAAAGTGGTACTTAAATTTTTCTTGAAGACGTGTCAAGGTTATCTATCAATTTATTTTAATTAAATAAGTAATTTTCTTCTCTATTTATTTATTTAATAGTATATGAGTTGTAGAACTAATGTATTATTAAACTGCGCTGATAAAACTTTTAGAGTCAGAGGTTTGGTTGCTTTTGTGCAATTTGTATTTTGTGGGTTGTGTGTGGTTTTACTCTACCTACTGAACTTCTTTGATTTTCCTGAAGCTTCAAGTTAGGTAAGTGATTTACCTAAAACTTATAACCAAAATAACGATATGGTTTTAGTCTTACCTTTGCTTTATTAGGATATCTTATCATTAGGTCTTCATCTGTAGATTCAGCATATATCTATAGAAAAACAGTACAGGTGCCACCTAATTGCACCAAGTATGAAATACTTTTTTTCCGAATTGGCGATTCAAACATGAGCTATGGAATGTATAGAGTTATGTAGAAGAATGTATGTATAGACCGGACACAACATCGACCGTGGACACTACGCTAACTGGCCATTTTGGAAATTTTGCCGACCGTGGACACTACGCCGACCACAAGCAGTGAACACTTTGCCGATTATAAACACTAACTTAACCTAACTTAAAGTCATATTGTAAAAAACATCACGGAAATCATATATGTGAAAAACATATGATAACACAGCCACACAAAAAATTCTTTTTCGTATCTAGGGATCAGATCATGTTTTTCAATCAATCAAGTATGTTTTTCGGTTCGCTGAATTCGAATCCGTTTAACTCTATCACGTCAGGATTTTGCCATAACCTCAAAAAACCCAAAATAAACTGGGCTGTTTGGAAAGTAAATAAATATATATATAAATAAATAAATTAAATTAATAAAGAAATAAACAACAAATAACAAGTACATAAAATTTCAGTCTTTCTCTTTTTTAGAACTATATCGGGTCCTCGTTTCATCAAAAGATCGATTCAAAGATTTTCGCTTTCTATTTTCTTTTGGTATATATCTCTCTTAAGATTCCAACAGAAGTCTGCCATCATATTTACATCCCACCTTCGTTGGTAGCGAGTTTCCATCACTTTTATGTCTTGATGAAAGCGTTTTCCCTGTTCTTTCCTGAAATCTTCAACGTTATCAGGAAATTTATCGAGATGAGAGATCAAAAAGTGTAATTTTAAATTCATCAAACATCCCAACTTTTCAAAGTCCTTTACCATCTTGGTGACGATTTTTTTATACTGTGGTGTTTTCGTATTCCTTAAAAAGTTTTTTTGTCACGTCTTTAAAACTGAGCCAGGCTGCTTTCTTAAATCGATTCATATTACTAGTGAAATTAGTATCTTTAAACATTGTGCAAATCTGTGGCCCTTCGAAAACTTTTTTCCTTCCTTCTTTAAATTTCGCCTCAGAAAGTTTTGGGAATTTCGATTGGAGATATTGAAAACATTGACCTGTCTTATCCAAAGCTTTTATAAATTATTTCATGAGGCCAAGCTTTATGTGGAGAGGCGGAATAAGAAGTTCTGATGGATCTACTAAAGATTTATGAATGGTGTTACATGAACCAGGGGCTAACGATGATCTTACTGGCAATTCTTTTTGTTTATAATGCTGCATTCTATCTCTAGTATCGCACAAGCACAAATAGCAAGGATGTTTGACCAATCCTGATTGTTGTCCGAGTAATATTGTTATGATTTTGAAATCTCCACAAATCTGCCATAAATGATTTTCGTAGTCAATTTTTTTTTAGAACAACTTGCATGTTGTCATATTTCTCTTGCATGATTGTTGAGTGAGCTATCGGAACTGGAGCATAAACATTGTTGTTGTGGAGTAATACTGCCCTGATACTTTTTTTAGAGGAATCTATAAAAAGTCGCCAATCAGTAGCCTTGTAGGAATTTGGTTTTAATTCGTTAATAAGACCCTCAACATCAGTGCAGAATAGGAGTGATAAATCTTGATCCTTCAAGAAGAATTTGTGGAAATTTCTTTCTCGGTTTCGATAAACTGAAACTTTAGTTTTTGGTTCTAAAAGATTTTTCGCCTTAAGGAATGAAGCTAAAAACTCAGAACCATATTTTGCTAAACCCAAGTTTCGAACAAGATCTTTTATCTCCGACTGGGAGACCAACCATCCGCGAGATAGAGCTTGTTGACAATTTGAGTCTCAATGTAATATGTGTTCAATAGGGCTGAAAAGCCTTAATAATGGCGTTTTTAAGGTTATGGGGTTATAGGGTTATGGGTTTGGAGTTAACATCTTGGCTTTTGTGTTTTAAAGTTTGAGTCGCAGGCTTTTGTTTGAGTCATTAAAAAGTGCTGAAAAGCCTCAATTATTGGGTTTTTTGAGGTTATTGCAAAACACTGACGTGATAGGGTTAAACGTACTCCCGGATTCGAATTCAGCGACCCCAAAAACATATAGAAAACATGGTCTGATCCCCAGACCCGAAAATTTTTGTGTGTGTGGCGTGTAATCGATCAACAGTTTCATTAGTCATCGAGACTTTACGTTATCCCCATCTCTAATCGCCTACCCCAAGAATCGCCATAAGAATTGTACCTATGGACGGATATTAAGGGTCGGCGTAGTGTTACTGGCTGCGGTCAGCGTGGTGCCCACGGGTTAGCAGTCATTCCACGTGTTAGCACGGGCGTAGTGTCCACGAACGGCCTTATGTTCGGTCGACGAAGTGTCCAGCCACCGTTTCAGTTGTTATTTCTGTGAAGTCAGAAGGTTAATGTTATAATCACTTTTTGCAAAATATACAGTGTGGAGCGGGTTACTACGCTTTAATCTAAAGAGGTGATAGAAGACATAAAAGGTGCAAAAAAAGTCTGATACAACTTTGTTCTAGGACGTACCGCTTTTTAAGAAAAAATAATAAAGTTGCAAACTTTAACATCATTTTGCTGCATTAATAATATTAGTTTAATTATGGGCTTTGTCAGATGCGTCTCATCTAGCACCACAAAAAACCTTTACTTTTTTCTTATGATCAATCGTTTTACATTTAAAAATTCAATTTTTTCAAAAATTTGTAAATGTAAAAAGAATTCGATTTCCCCCTAAACGATTGATCATACGAAAAAATGTTATTAAGGTTTTGAGTATGCCCCTAATAAGCGTCATAATTAAACTGATATTATTAACGAGGTAAAATGATGTTAAAGTTTACAACTTTATTATTTTTTTCTGAAAAAGTGGTACGTTCTAGAACAAAATTGTGTTATTTATCCTTCTATTACCCCTTAAAATTAACGCATAGTAACCCCTTCCTTTTAAGCCAGCCGACAGTGATCTGAGCATTGTGTTTAAATGACCAGTAAGCGGTCAGTGATGTTAAATCTGTTTAGCATTTGTTTATAAAATATATTTTAAGAATTATTTTTGTAAAAGTATTGGCCAGAGACAAGTAAAATAGTAAAGCATCAAACTACATTAATTGTTATCAAGCGTAAAATTTATTCATTACTACGTATTAATAATATGAACTTCGAATTGAAACTGCTTTAAAATGTGAACTCCCGATTATAAGTTAAATGTAATTTGATATATTTTTTAATGGTTTTTAATGATACCATATTGTACCAGGACTACCTTCGTTGAAAGGAATAAATATTCAGTGGGGTGGTTACGATTTTAATAAATCAAATATCAATACTAAATTTATCCTATCGAAATCCACAAGAAGTATTAAAGTAACGCCAATGAAAATGATATCATCAAAGGGTCTCAATTGCAAGGCCAACTATTTTTCTCGTCTCTGCTAATGACAAATTAGTCTTGATGGAAGAATATACAGGATGTCCCATTAAGTAGAACATATTAATAACACTTTTTGATATTTCTGCAAGTGTGGCCGTCTTCAATCAAACGCCTGCAAGTTGAAAAAAAAACAAACTTTAGTCTAACTGAAGAAATAGTGCCTTATTAGCTCACTCTATACAATAAACACATAAATAAAAGTATTTTATTGTTACAGCCATTCCTGGGTGCGTATAAGAAAATGCGCGTGTAAATTACCCCACGCTATTTTTATTCATTTCTCGTAACTCATTTCCAATCCAACCGAGACGTTATTTATTATTTTCTTCATTGAAGAATGTTAGTTGCGTTCATACTTTATTTAATTAGAATACAAATGAGTTTGTCCTATACACTATACTGTTTTAATAAAGCTTCATTCTCTCATTAGTTATTTTGATCAACCCAGAATGACCCCTCCAGACAGCCTTTAAATGGGATTGTTTGTGTCACGTTTTCTTTATAACTTTCTTCATTAAAATTATGCTCATTAAATAGTGTAAATTTAGAAAAGTTATTAATCTTTGAAGTAGTGAATAGATTATTATCGGCCGCATGTGTTAGTGGACTTTTAAATTTAATATTCATCTGAGAAAGGTTGTTTGGTTGTCGAATTTTGTAGTAATAAAAAAATCATTGATTAGCTGGTAGCGCTATAAAGAACCGGATAAAGTAAAAAAAAATTTCAATTCAGTCAGTCTTTAATGTGCGCCTAAATTTCTTTAACATCTCCTTAATAGGATGTAATAAATATAAACACATTTTTATTTGCTACTTTTTAGACGTTTTTGTGTTAATATTTCATTTTTGAGCTCGCAAATCGCGGAATCGCCAATGTATTTTTTCTTTATATATATTTAAATTTGCTTTCTAAGAATTATTTTCTTTCAATATTTGTTTTGCATTTTTGCCTCGGAAGGTCAACTTTTTATATATCCATTGTGCATATCGACTGAAAGAATTTTTAAATGGCAGCTCCAAACCCTATACGTCAGAAGAAATAAAAAAGAAAAGATTGTTCAGGTATTTCAAGACAATATGGTACCGAATGTATCTCAGGGGCACCACGAGAGAATTTTCTATCAGATGCGGGTTGTGTGTAGTGATAATAAGATGCAGCGCTTATGAATTATTTATGAGCCTTTTGTTAGTCAATTGGATCACGTTTTGTTATCTACGATCCGCTTTTTAACTGTTTTGATTTCGTTGATTTACTGTCGTTTAACTTGATGAAGAAATGTGTTGAAGTGGTGTATATGGTATAATGAAAAGAAATTGATTGTTATGAAACTGCTTTATTTTTTGTTTGAGATGAAGAAATCTGATAATTTTAGGAATTTTATTGAAAAACTTAAATGAAGCCTTTTTTTGTTGGGGGCTATTGTCTGGGTCCAAGGTCGTGTGAATCGTGCAGTCTTTTCGTATCTTCTATTGAGGCATTTCGCTTTGAAGATATCTATAACATCCTAACCTCTTTTGTATGAAATAGTGTAAGTGAATAAATGGAATTAAGCATGCAGAGCCTGAAATTTACTTCAAAAAATGTCAAATGTAGCATAATGTAAAGTTCTGGATAAATTATAATTTCCTTTTTTTATCTTATTTTTTCATCATGTGGAAGCATTACAGGTTAGAATGGCGTTAGGTTGTTTGCCACAGCAGAGTGCATCCGTATGATTTCTAAACTAATTTGGAAAGTGATGAGACAACTTGAAAATTGATGGAATTTTGGCAAACTTACCCGATTATAACTATAATGGGCTACTGCTGATACATATCTAAGAACTAAACTTACCAAAAATTAGATGATCAGAATGCAGGGTGTATCTACGGAAAGTAATAAACCTTGAAGGGGTGAAAGTATGTAATAAATATAAAACGTTAACAATTTTGATTGAAATTTGTACCAAATAATAAAAAGTATGCCAATAAAAAAAATAAAGTTATAAAATCATAACAAGAGAAGGTCAACTTTTCGGCATCCCAGATGCCAATCTAGTTGACTAAAGAAAACCAATAAATAAATGCCAACAAAGCAAGCGATACCACTATTGCAACAATAACATCAATATCATACATATTTCCATCTTCACTTCCATGCTATTTCGTCCCGAAAATGAGTCATTTATACTTCTTTGCTTCTATAGTATTTTTATTGAGTTACCTCTATATACCCCTTACAGAGCTTAAATGGCGGGCTCTATAAGGGTTACCATTACCACTGTTTGTTAACCTTATATGATTCTAAGTTTTATAATAACGGTCATAGAGATATAACTGTTACCTTTATTTCTTCTAGACCCCTTATAGGCCTTATGCGCCTTTAATCAAGTAACGAGAACGTTTTCGCAACCTTTACAAACCTTCTTTATAATGGTAACCACAACGTTTAGCCACCCGTATCGGTTTATTGGTTACCCCGATAATTATAGAATATCACATTTCCACAGGGCAAATCTCTTCTTTCGCATACAAGATATATTCCCAATATAAAAATACACTAATATTATTGAAGCTCTCATGCACACATTTGAAATGACCAAAATTGTACTGCAATTCTTTTTGGACTGTATGATTTTCATTTGTACCTCTAAAAAACCAGAGCGCCGCCAATGTCATAAATATTTTAGAATTTCAGAAAAAAAATCTTTTTTAGCTTGTCACCACATAAATGCATCAAAAATATGAAGGGTGTATCTAAAAGAGCCAAGAGGACATTATAAAACCAATATGTGACTTTTAGTGTGCTTAGAAATACTCCGAAACCTCTATATAAATTTAATGAACAATACGGCATAAGGTGTTGTTATATAACTTTTTACGGTGTTCACAGTTACCAAAAGTGACGTTATATAACTTGTGATAGCGCTCCTTACTGTGACCAATGGTAATCTCGTCTACATCTACGAGCCGCCACTACAACGCTGCTTATATAACTTGCAAGTTCTCGCCAGTTTCGACATTCATAACCTCGCCAAAATATTTTGCACTCTATATTGTTTGTGATGCGTGTTTGTTTTGCTGGATTATTGTGTGAAAATATCTTTTAGAATTGTATTTTATTAGCGTCCCTGTGCATTCTCAAAGGTTTCTTAAGAGAAACTGTGGTTACAAGTAACTAACCTAGGAATAATATGAATCTTGGTTTTATTACAGTGTTTTGCAACACCAACAGCCCTCAGTTTTTATAACGGTAACTGCTATTGCTGTGGGTTGAGTAAGTTTTATATTTATCACCACCTACACCTACATAGGAACTCAATACTATTGGTTTTATAAATAGGTGACTTACAACTATTATAAAAACTCATGATATAGCCTTTGGTAACCGTTACCGTTAGTGATGGAAACGTTTCTGTTGCCATTTTATATTTCTTTATTTTATTTATTTTTGGGCAGGATGGCGGATCACCGATTGCAATGATCATTTGGCCGACCCTACTAGAATTTAGCAAAATCTGGGGGAATTCCACCCCCAGTAGGGATTTTTAACGTGCCAAACATCGCATTGACACGGGACCTGCAGTTTTACTTCCTATCCGAGAAGAAGGCATGTTTTTAATTTTTCTCCGCTATGAAAAATTACCAGCTCGGCCGGGGATCGAACTTGCCACCCTTGGATTATAAAGCAAACATGCAAACCACTAATCCTCCGAGGCTGGCAAACTTTATAAAACCTAAAACTCTTGGGCCTTTTAGTAATTTTATATACCAACTATATAACTTCGCAACCAATTAGTAATCTTATAAACCTCCAACTACTTGATCGAGTTGTCTATCTTTCGTTAATATTACTAGTAATATGTCGGTAAATGAATGTACAAAAAGGAAAAATATTTCAACTTAAATACGAATAAATATACTTTCCTTAATTCCGAAAGGCCTTTAATTTCTTGTTTTTTTTAAAGATCCTACGTTTTACCTGACTGTAACTCATGTCAATGTTCGGAGATTGTGCAAGATGATAACATTGTTAACTTATGGTGGCGAAATAGAATAACAGCAAACATCAGATTTTGTACTGCATTCTTTGACCAGCAGAAGAGTTTCCTCCATTCATTTTACTGTTCGACGCTTCTTTCTATTTCAAACCATCATAGAATAACCAAATTAGTTGCATCCAAATCTCCACACAAATTCTGAGCTATTGACAATAATTAAGAAGAATGAAGACATGAATAAGACTTAAAAGAAATAAAAATAAATAGATCTCTTTAATCTTCGATAACATTTGGGCACTGACTAGATGATATTAATGATTAAAGAAACCTTCTTTTGTCATATTTAATTGTAACCTTTTCCCCTAATTTGTTTTAACATTTAAAGCAACATTTCAAGAACCATTATCTATTTTCTTCATATTATTTAAGTAATTTTAACTAATGAAGAGGCAAAATATGCAATGCAATCCACTACAAGATTCCATTCCATATACATCGACAGCGAACACCATTTTCATTCGCCACCTCGTTATTAACCAACAATTTGCATCCACCGTTATGGAAATACAAGTTGCTAGTTCAGTAATGAACGAACGAACTGCCACCAACATCAGTTTCATTAGAAAAGGTGCCGATTCTTGAAAGGCATTTATTTTCTTTTTTTTTTCTTTATCTCGCTACTTTTTTTCTCTTTAATGTAATAATAAGTTTATAATGATGTATCCGTGTAATAAACCATGTTTATGTTTACACCTAGTACCATTTTAGGAGTACTATCTCAGATGTAGAAAGTTTACATGTTAATGAAGTTACTACTTTATTGCTTGTTACTAAATCCTTTTTAGTAGCCACATTAGCCAATAGTATTGCTGCCTGTATAGTATATTGATGAATATTTTCTTTTATTGTTAAGGTGTTTTAGCATTATTAAATGTTTTATTCTTTTTGTTTCAGGTGGGTTATTACATCATATGTTCATTCGTATAATACATGGTCGAGTGGTAAGTTTACCTTGAGTGTATCAAATTGAGAATTTTAGATAATTAGAACCTTTCATTCTGATAGATAAATAATGCTATTAAATCTATATGTTATAACAATTAGCGCTGTTGTGCATATACATACATCATAAAACATTATTAAGTTAGGTGAATTTTAAAATTTGGTAATCTTCTCTTTATAAAGAAGCTGAATTTTGTAAACGTCGCGAAAATAGAAGCTACTTCCATCTATGTCCGGGTAAAAGTTCATTTCTCCTCCTTCGGTGTCGTGACTTTTTAATTCCATTGTGTTTTGAGAAATTTTTCGGTTGTTTATTGGTAATATACAGAGCATCTAAATGAGCTTCTCAATTAACATACATCAAACAGATAAATCACACACAACATATATTCAGTTCAGTTGAGAATCAGGATTAATAATTTTTGCAAGCATGTGCATATTCATTTTATTTAACCAGTCTTGAATATTTAGAATTTTTTTTACTGATAATAACTTATCTGATTGTATGTCGTAGGTTAATGATTATTATTTAAAGTTGTACAAAGACGTAACCTATTTTAATATCCTTTGTTTTCCTTTAATAATAATAAAGTTTTACGTAAGATTTAATCAATTCTTTAATTACAATCGCCTCAAAATAAATTAAATTTATACAAAACAAAAATACATAATGAAAATATCGTCGAAATTTTTAATTGGCATGCATTTCGAAAGAGCTTATGCATAATTATTGATTTAATTGTGCATTTTTTTTTTAGATGTAAGAGTAATTTTTGTAAAATCCCATATTGCGTAAGTTTTTAGTATAACAAATGAAGACGAACTTAGGTTACATAAACATAATTTATCAATTTGATAAGGAATAGCCGGTAGGTGTAGTGATAATTAGGAGAACTATGGTCCATGAAGAAATTGAGTTTCGTGTTTACGTGAGAACTACATATATGAAACTGATGCAAATACTGAGCTATTTATTCAGCGATGTGAAAAATGCCCTTCAGTAATTACTCGAAATAATTTCTTGACTGCAAGACCAACAAGAAGTTGCTGTCAGTGTCAACAATTTGCCAATAGTATCCTACGAGTCTTACCAACGTTCTAGCAGATCTTTGGTCCTTGGGAGCTGAAAAACTAGAAAGGGCCGCCATTTTATCTGGATTAGGTTTGACACCTGTTTCAGAGATTGTGTCCCAAATATGCAACTTCTCTTTTGAAGCAGTTCTTCTATTGACGAGGCATAGATCACTATGTCATCTAAATACACAAAGCGTTTTGAAACCATCATAATAGACAATGCCTTGAAGTCCTGATAATACAGAGTTCATAAACCTTTGGAACGTCGATAGAGCGGGATTTAATTGGAAAGGCGTAGATGTAACTTCGTAATATCTTAAAAAGGTCTTCAAATGTAACTTCGGTTAGCATTCTAAAATCAACCACTACTCTCCATTTATTTTTACCTGAAGTGTCGAGTTCCTTTGCCACAATCCACAATGGAAACAAGCAAGAAGCCAAATATGGTAATTATTCTGTTTAAGCATCTTTTTGAAATTTTAATTTAACTCAAAATGCAAGTCGTAAATCCGGCCTACACGGCACCTTCGTGAATATATTCAGTTTTCCATATTTTGCTGGAGCTATCGAAAAAGTATTAGGGATAGTTGTTCAGAATTCAATTTTGACCCAATGTAAGTTTCATAGCAAATTTCACAATTTCAATTTTTTAAGATGTTGCACCATACATGCAGACCGAGCTATGATTTTGATTGTTGATTAGTAATGGATGATGTTATAGAATCAAAAGCCAGAAACAATTAAAAAATATTTATTGAACAGCAATGAAACAAAAATGAACAAATAAAAACTTGGACTGTAATATGACTTTAATTTGCTTTTTAATTTTTTTCACCTTGAAGGTGGCCTCTATGTTCTTTAGAAGCTATGATTTTTTCCCTCGCTACAACAGTTAATACTTTGATTTTCTGGAGGTCTTGCATAGTTTTAACAAAGTTTCATAATTTTGTTGTATCATGGACAAACGTTTTCCAAGCAGAAAAATGTATAATGAGCTCATTATTGCAGATATTTATTTCGTTTTGTACTGCATTTGGCGGTCAAAGAGATTTTCGTTTTTGGGTGCCACAGGCAAATTCGTAACGTAAAATTCGTGGTATTCAGTTGTAACCAATTTAACACTTTCACAGACAAAATCTATTTCATACGGAACGTTATTGTGTTTTTAGTCACGTATCCTTTCGAATTCTGCTTATTATCATTTAAAAAGTGTACATACCTAGTTTATTTATTTTTATTTTGGATAAACAATTCCGTATTACTGCATTAAGTTTCTTTGAATTTCAAAAGCTTATCGAAGAACAAATTGATGTTGGAAACATAAGTCTTAATAATAATCATAAGGTTTATTTTTAAATGGTTAGTTTAATTTTTTAAACTTGTTCGAATCATGGTTTAATAGCGTTTGCGCCTTTTAATAATAATAAAAGAGAGGATTTAGCCTAAATTTGTTATTAGTAGTGCATGTTGTCGCAGTTAACGTGTGCTTGATTGAGACATTCTAGAACAGAACACCTCTACCACATACTTACCAAAAATTGCAAGGTTCTTCCCTTCTTGGGGTTGTTTATGCAGGTAGTTATTCAATGTCAAGCACTAGGTAGTAGTGCAATGCTGTTACTAATTTACCGTTTGTCGAGTTTTATAATTTAAAAGTTTATTTGTGAAATTAAATACATATTATGCCGTTTTAACAATGTTATTTAAATTGAAAGAAAGGGAATAAATGTCCTAAGTAAATAAACTCAAGAATTTATCCCGATTGGTTTTCATTAACTAAAGTTCCGAGTATTTTGTGAAAATTGTCGACCTAATAAACAAAGCAAGGTTTTGTAAATTCCCAACTTAAATACAACGAGTGAACAATCTTCATAACTTCTGTAACAGTTTTGATGTTAACCTCGATCATCGCCGAATAATGACCAAACTTAGTAAAACCAAAATTTCAAACAATCAATGGATTTATAAGTGGAAGTCATTGTTGCCTTCAGAGTTTTTATCCTCATAAAAAAGTGCAGATATCAGAAGATAGCTGTAGTGCCAGCAATTTTGATGCAGAAAAATGTTGTTTGTGGTTAGTAGGCGTTTATTTATAGTTTATCGTGAGTTTAAGCGTTTACCTGTGAATAGTAAGGTAAATTCAGGAATATGTAAATTACGAGTGAAAAGAATTACAGAAGCATACCTTGTAAATTATCTAAACATCATTTGAGGTTTTATTTTTGTCAACAATCAAAATATATATATACACTCACAGACAAAATATTGTATATTTTTTAGATTACTTTTTTAGTTTTTATATGACATTTATGTAGTTTTTATTGCTAAATGTAGACAATACAAATCTATGTAGGACACTTTGAAATAAGACACTTAATAATATAAACTGCATACGTGTAGAGAAATTAAAAAACGCCTACAGAAATATTTTTGTTCATTTCAATTGAGAAATTTAACGCCAATGTATGTAGAATGGGATCCCAAAGTAAGTTAATATATAGAAATTCTTCTGCAGTTTTCATTCACCACTAAATGTGATGTTGTTTTGTTGTAAACGACAAATTGTTAGTGTTCCATTCACGAAATAGATCTCAGATTAAGAAAATGACAATAAATAATAATTAATTTAAGGTAAATTAAAGACTAGAGGAATGTATTCCCGAATTGCAAATCTCAATATTTAATCTTAAACAATAACATCAAGAAATCTGGGCGGTGCCTTTCCATTTTTGTTGGTTATTCCTGCTTTCTATCTGAAATTAGTAAGCCTTTGCAATTAACACCCACGACATCTGAGCATAATTTGAATCAATAAACGTCTCTGCCGGGAGATATATTAATATATGTATAAGTGATTTCTGTACAGGAATTTTAGTGAGGTATAATCGAAGCTCAAGTGTGAGATTTTTTTGTTTAGTTGTTCTGGACAAAGAGGTTAACATAAATCCTCGTAGGTAATTCTAGTTAGTTACATATTTTGTTACATGTTTTTTAAATTGTTTCTAGTTTAAAAGGGTGCACTATATGATATACAGTTTGTAAAGCGATGTGCTAGTTCTATTGAAAGTAAGCGAGATATATTAGAAACGTATGTCATGTCTTAAATAAATCTATTCAAGCAAAGTAATTAAAGTTATAAATGAGTTTTCGATTCTAATTCAGCGTCTAACATCTTCGGCCGAAAAAACTATGCTAGGTTATAAAATTAACATTTTCACTAAATCTACGGCATCCACATATCCGCCGATTATCGTCGTTAAGTAGTTTCCTACTTCCAGGTTGTAAATAACATATGTGTGATACTTTCCGAATAAACCGGATTCATGTTTCTAAACAAAATCCATACAGGAAATACTAGTATGAAGAGAAGAATAAAAACAAAATTGTACGGCGCCGCACGTAATACCATGTATAAAAAATGTTTTCCTTTCTCTTTACACATGTCAAAATATTGTTTGCTTTGTAATCTAATGGCATATCGTAAACAATGGTTTGATTATGTTTACTTTCTAAGAGTAAATAGTATATATTCGCACCTTCATGACATTTTACAATCATGCCTTTATTATTACTCTAGTAATAACTTCCTTACTTTAATCATAATCTTTAATGGCTAATAATAAGAAAACTATTTATTATTGTATTGAACTCTCTCTCGATAGTATTGAATATACAGTGTAGTACATCCTAGTTATTGTTGTAGGCTAATTTTCTTCTTTATTATAAATATGTTTGTGTTTACTGTATAATGGGCAAATCTAGATCATTACCTTTAATAATAAAGCTTTCCGATGATTCTCATTCCTTTTATGAATTCATAAAAGACGAAATATATATTTTAAGTGCTCGTGATGACGTAAATTGCGTCAGGCCCACTTTTCTGAACTTTTAACATTTAAACAAAGCCATTAAGTCCTGTCGTTTTTGGTTATTTTAGGAATGGAGTTTAAAATATACACTCAACGAAATGGCATCTTCTAAAGGTAAAATGGGGTTAGATCCGCGGCAATTTACATTCAACCTCAAAATGAAATTAAACAAGTTTTAATGAAACAACACAGCCCACTTATAATAAAATAGTAGCGTGTATACAGGAATCATCTTCTGTCTTTGCGATGTTATTAGTCACCTGTGTTTGTGTTTTTGTTCAATCAAGACAAGTTGGCGTCATCGTACTGTATTTGCTAATGAAACAAGTCGGTTTTGCCTTGGGGGCATGAAATTTTTAAACTCTGGTTTTGTATAGGTATGGTGTGTATAGTATGTGTAAAAGTCTGTTTTTTGCGTACATGTGGTTGAGGTTTTGATTATTAGAGTGTAATTAATGCTGAATGACGGCTGATGGATAATACGTTGATCGAAAGACATTTTCTTTTTGTATTTCTCGAGTTACCGTGCCTTATAACAATTAAATTATTGAATATTAACATCATGGATGTCAAATTAGTATAACTTTGTGCAGGATGGTGCACCACCCCTTAGAATAGAAAATTAGTAGGCGGCTAATTGGTCTGGACTAACCCGAATATAAAAATAAGATAAATAACTAACCGAGATGAAACTCGATCTTTAACTTCTGTGCTTCTTTTGTCGATGTGCACAATAACTGTATGTATTTTACACTTAAATACCTCAAGTGTCTTAATAACATGGAAAAGTTATTACAATCCTCAGCCGAGTGTGTGCTATAGTGTCAGTTAGCGCCGTACTACTCGAGAAACTTTGTTTACACTTAGTAAATCTATTAGGAACCAGCCTAGCTGTGAGCTTTAGGAAATGCAAATGGAGCAACGCTAACATCTAAGGCATGTACTAATTCAAAAATATGCGAAGTACACAACTTTCTTAACCTAAGAATATGGTAGAAGTTTCTATAGACGTCTACTATGTGATCGAGAAAAAAAGGAATTAGAGCAGGCCATGACCAAGTTGTTAAAAGGTGGATAACATGTCTTTCCTGCACCGTGATTGTATCGAATATAGTTATCGACTACGTAAAGAAATAAAAGAACTGTCAAAAATTAACCTCTACATTGACAGCAAAATTAAAATTACAATAATAATTAATGCTCTAATATATAACTAATATTTTCTAGTCGATCGCATGGTATTTATTAAACATATCAGGAAAGTTCAATTTGGTACAGAAATAGTAATACAGATCAATTATTCTCTAGATAAGAAAGGCAACTATTTAAGCTGCAGTGAGAGCAATTGCAAAATTTACAGAGCGATCTCACAACTCTACTATGGAAGTTAGTCTCAAAACATAAAAGAAAAGCTCCTCTCGGAAAAAGATCATCTGCCTCACCCACTTATACGAGTTCAGGGAAAATCTAAATATTCTCACAAATTAAAAGGTTTGGCTAACAAAAGTCATAATTAATCGAAATAGTGAAAACAAAAGCGTCTGATTTGTTTACGTTGCCAAAATGGCGTCGAAAGAATAACAAGTTCGTCAGCTAATTTTGGGTAAATTAATTGATAATCAACAGAACAAATATCTTAATAGGTTATGGAGTAAGGTTCAATAAAACAGAAGATACGCCACAGCCGGCCTACTAAGATTCCAAATAAATCTGTGGAACAAAAAGCCTGCCTTGTTTACAAAAAACTCATCGATGTCTAACTAACGGTGATGTTGCCTTATTTTTTGTATTAACACCTAATCTATTACCTAACCTAAAACATAACCTGTAACCTAATCTGCAACCTAACCTATAACCTAACCTGTAACGTAAACTACAACCTAACCTATAACCTAACATGTAACCTAACACATAACCTAACCTATAACATAGCCTATAACCTAATCCGTAACTTAACCTATAATCTAACCTGCAACCTAACCGCGTTAGGTTACAGTTAGGTTACGTGCGGGACTACGTGCGGCCCATATATCCCCGGATTTTTAAAAATCTTCCTCGGAAGGCAATGGCAAACCACCGAGGTATACTTTGCCCAGGAAATTTCCCTGAAATTAGTAAAAAATCCAATTACTATGTACTTGGGGTGGTTCGGAGTCCACCTTAAGCTGTAGGTCCCCTATACTTGTGATCACTGAACACGCACAACACAAGTATAGGAGGGAAATGTCAACGCTCTGCAACAGAGCATGGCACGCAGAAGAAGAAGTAACCTAACCTGTAACGTAACCTACAACCTAACCTATAACATAACCTGTAACCTAATACGTAACCTAACCCGTAACTTAACCTATAACCTAACACATAACCTGTAACCTATCCTATAACCTAACATATAGCCTAACCTGTAACCTAACCTATAACCGATTTCACCCTCAGTTATAAGGACTCATTGTTTAAAGGGTTGCGTCGGCACACGGCCTAGCTTATCTATAGTCTTATCATAAAACACAAACATCGAACAAAGAAAAAACTACAACCAAAAGACAACTCAAAAAAGTAGTGAGTCTTAGCATAAGTAATTTTATAGTCCAACTTGAAAAATAAAGTTTTTGACGGGACGGTAAATTTTAGTCCTGTTTGATGTCACACGCACTGTCCCGGAAATGATGCGCCAAGTCGAGTTCTGATCGGCACTGACGAAATTGATCGTTCTACCTATCATTATTTAAGATGAATGACCACATTTCAAGGTCCAAGATTCTGACATTTAGTTTTTCGATTATTCTACCAGTTGTCTTCTGTACTGTTAGAAAGGAAACTTGAAAATACATTGCAGTGGCGTATTTAGGAATTTTTCTTGTTGGGAAGGGGCTACTACTAAATTTCCGGGTTTTTACGGGAAATTACGGTTGGTGTACATAAATGACATAAACTTTTAGAACATTTTCGGTGGGAGCTTCAACCCCCCCCTCTTAAATATCCATTGTAATATTGTATATGAACAATTTAATTAAAAAAATCATCAAATCATAGGCTACTTTTCTGCGTGTCCTTAGTCACATCTAAACTACTTTCTCCGTTGCTTTTTGACTTTCCCATAAAAAATGCTTGGGAGTCTTGTCCATTTTTTTACTTTTTTAACTACACTCCAATATCTTTAAAGTCGGTTCTGCCAATTAATATACCGGGTTATATCTATCACCCACAATAATTGTATATAAATTCTTCGTGAGAATTGATAAAACGCCTAAGACATTATCAATATAGAAACGACACAGACCGAAAAAATGCAGTGCAAATTAAGTAAAAAGATGGAGATAGAAGGTAGACGTAACTCAACATTTAAACCATGCCATGGGCAAAACCCTTCTAAAGCAGCGGTCCCCAACCTTTTTCGTTCGCGGACCGCCAAATGACGTAGCTTTTTTTGCGGACCGGTAAGGTAAAAAATTAAAGAAAACATTTCGCGAAATAAATCATATAATAATAAATAAACTTTTAAACTGTACAAGAACAATTTGAGATAAATAAGTAACCATTCTTTATAATAACAAAATACTGATTATGATTTATAATATCTGATCCGTTTCCCGCATGCGAAATCTCGAACGACCAAAACGGCGACTCGCCCGAAATCGGCGGATACCATCAGAGAGGCTGGAGTTTCTTTCTTTTCACCACACAAACGTCACTAAACTGAGGAATTTAACGGGTCCCAGACATATAGGACGGGCTGACAGGGATCGAAGATATAACCGGAAACGCTGGAAAGTGGTTTTCGGGAGTGGCGGTTAAAAACGATGGGGGGGGGGTCGAAGTCGAGAATGGGCTCAAACTATGCAGGTGGCGATCATAAAAGACCTCCAAAAGTATTTTCCACTTAGGAGCCGATTACTGATTAGACTAGTGGCGGCGATATTATTTTAGTACGATTTTCGGGTGAAAAACAAATAAAACATTTTTATGGTTTTATACGGCATTTGAAGAGGAAACTTTTTAAACATTTTGAGATTGCTCATTTCCGAGATACCGCAGCACCGAAAAACATTTCAGCACTCGTCGCCTCGTGTCGGGTAGAGATATGGAAAACCCAATAGGAGTACCGCTCGTAGTAGGCTGCGTGACATCGAATGGCGCAACTATATGTTGGATTGCTCTCAAAAATCCTGTGCAACCCAACTGTCTTCCGGCAGAAACGATTCGGTGGACAGCGATAGCAAAGATTCCGCGGTCGGATTTTCTGCGGATCGACCGTAAGACGGGAGCGGCAAAGCACTACCCGCCTTTACGATATACCAGGGACGTTCGAAACTTCAAAACTGACACGAAAACTTTCCAACGTATCGATATAAAAAACGGTCCAGATCGGAGCACATTTGCGGCCCAGTAAAAGTAAAGTAAAAGTGCGAAAAGTGCTCGCGACCTGGATTTTGAACGTTCGAGACAAGTTAATCGGGAACCGAAGATGAAAACCGGTTTCGATATGCTCGTCGAACCCGCTTACAAATTCTAAAATGAGAGATCCTCCTTATTACCTATTACTGGAGCACTACCCCACCACGCAGGGCCGGAGCCAGCGCGATATATATTAAGTATGTATGTAGTTACACAGCGCCGGCTCCGTAGAAATTTACTCGGAGTTTGACCCTACGTTAGCCCTAGGATAACATGAATTAAAAATTCTTTTAGTAAAATTTTGAAAAATGCTATTAGTTTTCTGTGGACCGCAAAATTTCTGACGGACCGGCGGTTGGGTAACGCTGTTCTAAATGGTTCAAACTAGGAAATGGTTCTTTGTCAATCAGAGGAAAGCGTCCACACTAATGTTCCCGTCATTGATTGTGCTGAATAGTGTACGCACCAAACTATTCAATCAAAAGGAAACATTTCCTGCATTCCATTGAATAACTTAAAAAAATGTATTTGAACTTTTTAACATTGGAATCTTTTCCTTGTGAGTAGGCAACTCAAATGGTGAGTACTCGATTTTTAATTTTTCTTGTGTTATTTGGCGCCCAATCAGTGGATATTTCAAGAGAAACAAAGACGCAAAGCGTTTAAATTTAAATAAATCTACAATTAAAAAAAGTTTTATGTCACTTTATAAACAGATTTTCTCAACTGGTACTATTTAACCCCATTCTCACAACTACAAGAGGTATTATTTTTATTATATTCATCGAGGAAATGTTACGAGGTTATATTCATTTGTTTTGAATTCGCGTAATAATTAAATGGCCATTATTTTATTACATTGTCGCTTTAAATAAATCTAGTTATCCCACAGCATGATTTATAAACTTTCATCCATTACATGATGATGAGGATGACAGACGTAGTACGAACGTTCAGTTAGAGTGACGGCTACTTTTTTCATATTGCGCAAGCTGACTGAAGAGCTGAAGATTGCGATCGAAAATACATTACGTAATTGAAACAACAGCTGCCGCTCGTTGCGGTATGTAGTATATGTATGTTCTTTATGTTCATCAAAAATCTACAATGAGGAAAATGAAAGGAGAATTTGTTGTATAAGGGGCGACGACGTTCCGGTTGATTATGTAATATTAAAAAGATCTCTTTTGTAAGACTGTTAATAATGAAATGGAGAGAGAAGCTGAATAGGACTTCAGGATACGTATGACAGTTTTAGAATAAATTTAATATATAATCGGACAGAATGCTTTATTAATGATGTACATGAGTTATCAAATTGAGCAAATCGAACTGTTGGGTTGCATATTGTGGTTATGTTCGTGCTAAATTAACCCGATCGGAATGGTGAAACAATTTCAATTTCAGTGAAAACTTCATTTTGATAATTATAGTTCATTAAACAAACGGACTGTTTATGTAAAATTAATTAGAAATGGAATTAATGATTTTCATTCTTCATGATGCTTGAAATAGATTTCCTCTATAGATATGACTATAGTCCATGAACAAGACTTTTTCTAAAAATCTAGATTTATTTTCTTCGTTCAACTCAGATCTCCATGAGTCGAATATAATAAGTCAACTGAGGATGGCCACTTAGAAACAAAGTACAATAAAACAGTGAAACGGAAAAGACTGTCACACGAATACGTCACGTCACAGCTTTTGAATAAATGATGAACTCACTTGCCCATCTCCTAGTTTTATGTGTCAGTCTCATTTGATTACTTATGCTTTTGAGAAAAATGGAACTGTCTTCAGAAATTTTTTATGGGTCAATGTATTGCATATAGAAATCAGCAGGCGGCGAATTTCCTATGGGCGGGGTTATCTCCACGGATCCTTGATACAGGTTTCTGAATTTAGCAACCCTGTTTGCAATTTTTGTATTGTGACAGTCGTTTACGCAACAATTTAATTGAATTGTGTGTTTTGCTCAAAATTGAATGTTAATAGTTCATTCATTTTGAGTTTTTTGACAACACTTATTTAGACAATTGTAGACTTTTACTTTCACGCATTTAGGGTTTTCACTTTAAAATCTTGCTTTATATATAAGACATTATCATTATTATTCAATTTTGAATTAAAAAATGAGAAGTCGTATTTTTCTTGACTATTCTTAGAGTGAACCCAGACTTCTAAGCCTAAATCATAAAAACGTAGTCAAATTTCAATCATTAATTTTTCTTCTGTCAAATCTTTCCTAAAATATAATTAAATACATAATAGCTATTTGTGCAATAAAGGAGGAAAGTTTGAATTTTCCTCTTGTAGGTGAAAACAGGAGGCAGTTAAAGACACTTTCTTCCTGAGTTGCACCTGATTTTTTTTATTACCTTTAGAAACTTTGGAAAAAATTAGATTTTAATAAAAACAAAACAATATTTTAACATGTACTTTTATAAAAATGTGAGAAGATTTTAGCAACTTTTTAATTTCTGCTTTCCATACCATGTGAATGTTCAATATTCAATTAAAAATTTCTTCGGAGAAAGGAAAAGTGGTTACTTCTCTTCTTTAGTGAGATAAAGTAGATACTTTCCTCCCTAGGGAGCCAAAGTATTATTTTTTACCCCTTGATTTTGGGATGCAAACTGGAACTTTTTGTTAAGGTAGTAAAAAAAAGATGCATTTATTAGGTTTATGATAGAGCTCCAGAAAAGGTAACGCTGTTTTAGTTACGCACCATCATGACTTTTGAGAATTTAACACATTTAATCTGAGAAACTTTTGCTAGGTTTGCTAAGGTTTTTTGAGGCCTAACTTCTAAAATCCTCTTGAGTGTTCTTTTCGTCGCAATCAATCATAATTCATCGGATTGACCAGCAAACTTTAATCGATCTGTCCTCTCAGCTGTATGCCTTGCTCTTTTAGGGCTCCTAATATTCCAATCGTGGTTTACTTGATATTTTTGTTGAAACAATTGTATCTATAGAAACTAACCTAAGGCCAACCGATGCTTGATTAGAGAATGAAAAACTTTTCTTAGACATTTTAAAGGAAATGTAATTAAAGAAAAATGTGTTTTCCAAGTTACCAATTTGGATGAAGGTCAGCTAAACTTGCTTTTCAAGGATTCTTTAGATGGTTTCAAGCATTCAGCCTTAACATAACCTACTCGGTCTAATCTAATTCTTAGGAGCAAGCCTAATTTTTTCGTAACCTAATATTTATCAAATACCATCTTTTTATCTAACCGAACGTAATTAGAACATAATCGCCAATCAGTAACATATTTTTTTGGAAACTTGGTCGTGCGATATTCCTCATTATCTCCTGATAGCTGCATAGAGTTTCAAAGCGGCATTGCCAGATTTGCTTTTGTTTAGTGAATTAACCGATGTTATTGAATTCACAGTTATTTTATTTAGCGGTGGTGATAGTGCAACAACGTAAATGACCCATACACGTAACCTAGTACAAAAATGTCAAATATGCCTTCTACATAAATATCTTTTAAGTTCGTTGCTTCTGGTGGATAAGAGTAACTAAACTATTTCAAAGGCCATGGTTTTCCACCAAAGAGGGAAGAGAACCTCGTCGCCGCCAATTTGACTTATTCTGTGCATGCAGTTAGGGTAGGGTAACCCTAGCACAAAAATGCAAAAAAAAAACTCTGACGAATGCTTTAATAACGTCTAATAATGCTTTCCTTCTGCTCCATGCGGCCAAAATAGATACTACGTATATTTTTTACTTTGCTGTTAATGTAGAACACTACCATACACCTGCACTGGATTCTTCGTAAAATTAATAAAACGAAATTGTTGACTTTGGAAATTTCGGGTGAGGCTCGTGTTACATTAGAGGCCCATTCAGCCGAGTTTTTTGCATGGTAGTGCTGGGGTTACCCTACCCTATAATAATAATAGATTTTTTTTAGTAGACCTGCCTGGGTATAATTCGATTATCTTTGATTCTATAGCCCCCCCCCCCCCAATTATTGAACTAAAAATGAACGCTTTTGATCGTATCTCCAAAAAAAACGGTAGTATTCCCAAGGCTTTTTGTTTTCTGGTAGCTTCTACTAGAGTATGCGACTGCGCCAATCTTCATTTGTTTTTCACCAGAAATGAGCATAGTGCAATAAAAGAAAATCGTCATGCGTTTGAACCGAGATCTACAGTTTGAAAGACAACTGAAGCTTAAATACAGCCTTGGTAGTGTAATGTCTAGAGTGCTGGACTTTCACCCTAGCGGCCCGAGGTCGATTCCCGGAGCCGGCAGATCTGGTTAAGGTTTTCTGCAGTTTTCCTTAGCTGTGACACAAATGTGGGATTTGCGCTGTTCCATCTGTAAGTCGGCTGCAGCCGCACTTAGGGCCTACGTAATAATAATAATCGCCCTCTCTCTCCCGTACAAGCTTATAGCTTCTGGGGTCTGGTTTCCAGGCTATGGGTTGTAGCAATTATTATATTATTATTATATTATTGGTAGTGTAATGTCTAGCGTGCAGGACTTTCACCCAAGCGGGCCAGGTTCCTGGCCAACTCCTGTTGCCGGCAGATCTAGCTAAGGTTTTCTGCAGTTTTTCTTATCTGTGACACAAATGTGGGATTTGCGCTGTTCCATCTATAAGTCGGCTGCAGCCGTACGTAGGGCCTACGTAATAATAATAATAATCGCCCCTCCCTCCCGCACAAGCTTATAGCTTCTGGGGCCTGGTTTCAGGTTATGGGTTGTAGCAATTATTATTATTATTAAAAAAGATCAGAGATTCAGATAAGTTTTTACAGGTAGGTATCACCTATAAAAACAACCGAAAATTCAAACCACTTCATCAGGAGCATTGGAGGGGGAGGGGCACTATACTTACTATAGTTTAATACTTTCTAGTACGTTTTTATTTCGGTGATTAATCCAATGCTGCAAAAAATTCATTTTTCTGTGTACATGAGTATAAAGAGGAGCTTTGCACAAAATGCACCTTTTCACAATTCCTTACCAATCCAGTATACAGGACACATCACCATTGTTTATCTATGTTTAACGTTCTATATTTATTTCTGTACAGTAATTTAAAATTAATTAATATTAATAAGAATTTTAAGAAAGCAACGTGGGAAAAGGTAAATAAATAATAAAAATATGAACAACAGGAAGTATTTTAACAATAAATGAAATAATAATAATAAATCAAATCTCTTTTATTGCATATCGGCATTCTTATAGAAGTTCTTGATTAATAAATTTTGTTTTGAATCATTTATAATTCCATTAATACTATACAAAAAAAAGTTTTCTGGGAAGGAAATTACATAGACGAGTCGGCCTAAAAATGTAAAGGGTCAGTCTTATGGCGCCGGTTTTGCGTCAACATCAGTTTTCCCTATTTGGCACAAAACTGATCATTTGTTGTCAAGCAAAAATTTCGCGAACATAAAAAAACGGGGAAGATTAATTATAGCCATTTTCGGAATTCGTGCACAGAATTAAAAACAGTGGGGGAGATGCTAAAAATTTATTATATGTAAAAATTTTACATTTTCACACGGGAAATACAACTGTTTACCTTTCTATATGGAGAATTTGGTTATATTTTGTGTAATTTTTATAACAGCTTATTTTCTGAACTCTGAAAACGTATTCTTTTCTGACGAATGAAAACAGATCATAATTGCAGTCAATTTTCTTCTTTCAGTTACAAGAAGATGAAAGTGTGTTCTGTAAGCTACGCATGCCTATTTGGAAATTAATCATTTTTAAGATTATAAATCATGTTTAATGATTATACTATTTGAATTATCATTACACGTCACAAAATTTCTTTTCTATAGAAGATAACATGCGTAGCTTCAACAGAAAGGTTTATTTAAAGCCTCATAAAGAAAGAAAATCGAAATATTGCGTATTAACATTAGTTTTATTGGGGTAAAAAAGCTTCTTTAGACAAGAAATATCCTTGTCTTTGGAAGCTATTTAAATTCTTGATTTTGAAATTAGGCTTATTACCTTTTCGTAAAAATTCTGAACAATTATTGAAACATGTAAATTATCTGGTCAACTTGTGTGGTATTGATCTCTTTTGTCCCAAACAGAAATTATCAAATGCTATTTTCCTAAATTGTTATTTTCGATCATTTGTTTTGATGACGATAATCGTATTGTTGGCTTTAATACTTGTAAATCATTATTACCTTTAAAAGTGGCAAATTTTAACACACTTAATTAAAACTCAAATTGATAAGGAAATTGTATGCTTTTTATAATTAACATGATATAGGAAATGTTTGGAAGGCAGTTATTGGGAATTTTCTATTGTTCTATATAATATATTTTATACGGTTCAATTAAAATCTGCTCCCTAAACCTTAAACACAAAATACTATTTTAAAATATTTCCAAAATGCAAAACCATCATACAACTTGAAATAGATGATGATTTCTTAATACATAACATAATAATACACAGGTATAAAGAAATATATTCAGTCGGCTGTGGAATTAAGTACAGTAGCAACAATCATTGGGTGCATTCAGGGGCGGTCATTTGCTGAACTACGCTAGATGATGGGGTTGCTAACTTTTTTGACAACAGTTTTGTTGTAACCTAACCTATTCAAACAAAATCTACAGAATGGATGGCTTTGGGCTTTTAAACTCTTTATTTAACGATAATGATTTGAATGTGCAATTTGAGGTTATGACAATTTAACTAACCTTCTCTTACTTTCGATTTTTGAAAATTTTGGCAAAGTAAGCCTAAATGACTTACGTTACCAAATTGGTCACCGTTATTCATTCAGAGAAACCGCCAGTTTAACATCTCAGCCGCTGAGCTTTCTTGAATGCCCCCATTGCCAATTTAATATGGTGTCTTTAATTGCATCAGTTATTTTCAAATCCAAAAAGCAAAAAATAAACTAAAATTATATTCTTTAGTCTTATTGTCTTATTGTCTAAATAATAAAAGTAAGGGCATGTATACAGGGTGTAACTAACATAACTTAAAAAATGAAAAAAAAATTCTAGTAGCCTACGCTACTTAACGAAAAATCATTTGGTGGGAGATTATACAGGGTGTTGTAACGTCCCAGGGTCCTAAACACTAAACGATCACGGCCCATGTTACACTTCCCGCGTGATTTTAAACATTTAACAAAAGGAAGTTAATACATCAATAGCAACCTTCCAAATGACAAATTTTATGATTAAAAATATAACACAATAATAAAAACAATAATAATAATTGCTACAACCTATAGCCTGGATACCAGGCCCCAAAAGCTCTATAATCTTGTGCGGGAGGGAGGGGGCGATTATTATTATTACGTAGGCCCTAAGTGCGTCTGCAGCCGACTTACAGATGGAACAGCGCAAATCCCACATTTGTGTCACAGCTAAGGAAAACTGCAGAAAAGCTTAACCAGATATGCCGGCACCGGGAATCGACCTTGGGCCGCTTGGGTGAAAGTCCAGCATTCTAGACATTACACTACCAAGGCTGTACAAAAGAACAAACTTGATCCTACTTTTTATAACATATGACCATAAACTGATAACGATTGATTTGCTTCATAAGGATGGAGGAAGAGAGATAAACAAAAATAAAGGAACAGTTAAATATGATTGTAGTTGTTTATTAATTTACTCTTCACCTTGAGCGAAGGAGGGACGGACAACTGACACTACAGTACTCTGACACTACTGGCAGACAATAAACGGCTAGTTTTGTAAAAACCTCCTTGAAAATATGCTAACCCGGAGTAAATACGTTGTCGCTTCAAGTTCAATCAGCGATCAAATTATTATTCGGTTCGATTACAATAAGTTTTTGATTAAACTGAACAATACATACTAATGAATCAATTTATAAAGTTAATACAGTTGTGTGTTAATACAAGGTACATACTTAGAAACAGTTAAAACCATGGTCTAAAATTAATGTTAATTTAAAATCTCTCATTGACATTAATCGTCAAAAGTAAGTGAAATTGAGTCAACCATATGGGTTCACGTATAAACTAGAAAAGGTAAACGCGCCAGTTTAAAATTAATGTACAAGAACTGCTGCACTGTAATTGTATCAATATTTGACATAGCACCAGATACTTTGTGACCATACATTTATGTTTATGGTTATCTAGATTAAGAAACACCAATAAACGGCTTTTATAAGACATAGGTATCAGATACAGGAACACATACCTAGATATCTAGAGAAGCAAGAAAGGGTCACATATAAAATAACATCAATAAAACATATGTGCACAAATATAATGGTGAGAGGGACCTCGACATGGAATATATGGTGTGGAGCATGCGCGCTATCAAATATTAATACCGGCCTGAAGGAACCTCAACACGATATTTATGTTGGTTTATTGTGGAGAATTCTCGCTCTTAGGTATAGCAAATATGTACCTAGAAAAAAAAACACTAACATCTTAACCTCATAGTATATTGTTTACAATAATGATTATGTACTGACTGCGAAAAACATAAAAACAATAGTTGCATTTAAGGCACGTATAACATGTACAGTTAACAAGAAACTGTAGCCATAATTATACTACAAATATTAATAATTATTATGATGCAATTTGCTTTGTGACAAAATGACTTGCTACAGCTACTTCGATGTACTATTTTTGATCAGATTGTAGGTCTGACAATTACAGTGTTAATTGAAGAAATTCCTCCTATTGCTGCCCTTTCTTTAGTAAAACACTGAGTGAGCGGAAATACTTTCAAGTTAAGGAATTAATAACAGCAAATAACATTTTCTGATACTTTTGCAAGTTGGGGTGCTGCAAGCATGGCTGACTGGACTGTATTCAATCAAACAGATTTTGCATTAATTTTATCATAGATAGTGAACATTTGGAGATTCAAAAATTTATATTCCATAGTTTTTCGAATATGTAGTTATCTAGTTAACCTTTCTCTACATTTTTCGTTTTTCAAGTTTTGCATACTTTTACATGAATTACTTACCCACAAATTTATTTAAAACGGTGAATTAATCAATTAAGAAAGTTTTCGCAAAAAGAAACATTTTCATTCTCCTTTTAAATGTACCTTCTTTGAATAATAAAAGAAGTTTTTATTAGTATTTCTTATTTCTAAAATTTTAAAATGCAATTGACTAGCTCAGTAGAAAGTTTAAAATGTAACAAGAAAGAACTTATGAATATTTCTTGCATAAAGCACACACACATTTTTTTCTCGCAAGAAAAATAAAAATAGTCCGTTAGATCTAATCTCTGGTTAGATTTTATTATTGGAAGCTTCCAAATAAGGAGAAGGAAGTCTTTGTTGTTTTGCGGAAATACAAATTTAGATTATAACAACCATAATAAATTCCGAAGCAAAAGGCACAGCTGCTTGCTGCTGTGAAAATTATAACTTGCCAAATAATTAGACGCAAAAAGACGAAATTTAGGTAAAGTTCATCTAAAAATACGTTAGCACATGTTGAGGTCATTCTCATGAAGGTAAAATTAGATGTCTTTATGTGCACGGGCTTTTTGTGTCTAAAAATTGGTACTATGCGAAATGCGTGGCGGCTATTTTGTTTTATATTTGTTTTGCTTGTTTTTTTTATAGCCAACCTTAAATTCCCACATTTTTCTTTTGTCGCTGGACCTTTTCCCAATTTAAGAAATGAAATATTTTCTTTTTTAAATGCATTAAAATATTTTATTTTTAAAGAATTTCATACTCAAGTGGAATTTGTGTCTGATGAGAGATCTAAATATTTTTATTGTTAGTCATATATCCTAAAGGTTTTTATGGTTGTTACCTTATAGAAAGATTTCTTATTTTGTTTTAGTATAAAATAATATAAAATAGGCCCTGTATAGAAAACGGTCAAGCAATTGATTGCCAATGCATAAAATTAACAAAAATCATTTCACTAAAATTGATATTAGAATTTTTACAATTAACCGGAGAACGGTTCAATTAGGTATGCAGATTATGCATCACGCATAAAAAAGCATAAATATGCCCGAAAAAGTCATTTTATTCCGTCAGCATGCGTACCAAAATAAAACCAATTCTTTCAAAAAATATTATTTTAACAAATTTCATTATTTATAGACCAATTTTGACGCACTTTATGTGGTTTTTTCCAGAAAATTGCGTAGATTGCCCTATATCATCGTATATGACATTTCAAATGCGGCCTACTCTAATAACTGCTTTTTATTGCAACACAGTAGTTAGCGAACAATGACAAATCGCAGGATAATTTAAAATCTAGTAGAACAGAGAAAAGATTAAAAATCAAGTTCAGTACGAAAGTTCTCCACTCAATTTTTCATTGCAACTCAATTAACTGGTAAAGTGCATCTTAAGTCATAGCTTACAGAGCAAGCTTTCTAAATATTTTTCAACACATTAGTCTTAAACTGCAGAACTTCATAGAATATGAAAAAGGGAATGGTAACTGTTCAGAGGCTAGCTATCAGTTTATATTTTGGGTGCACCTTTTTCAAAAATTTCTTGTACACGATGCATGCCCAGGTAGCAAAGGCACGTGAAAATGACGTGAAAAACTAGCCACTGAATGACGTAAACGTCTTCGTCGTATGACGTGGTAATGACTTCCTAATTTTTCAGACCAATGACGTCATATGCTAGACGTTAACTTCACGTCTTACAAACACGTTAATTTGACGTCTTTTTCAAGTTATATTTGGTACCCCCCCTTCCCCCAGATTTCTAGGTATACATATGAAGCTACTAGTACTTTTTAAGGTTATAAAAAAAATATTAAAAATTACAAACAAGAATTTGTTCATAAAAGACAACCTAGTTCACAGTCTAGTTTCATTGATCTTTGTCTCATTATTTCTAATGAATGCCATCTAAACTGACAATGTTTGCTTGGCAAATTTCAACGATAAATCAAATACTATGAATAATAGGCATCGCCACAAAACTTTCCTTATAATCCCAACCAACGCATTTGCCAAATATTTCTGTAATAGGCCATGCTTTAAGTTCTTTAGTTTTTTAGCACAAAAATGTTCATTTCTTAAACTTTCAAATCAAAAATGGCGGAGGAGCTAAACCACACATAAACTACAGAACAAAGACTGCCAACCAAGATGGACTGCGTGGGCTTATCGCGTAAGCGACGCTTACACCGATTGGTTGAAAGTTTGAAAGTAGCGCCTTGTATTGCAGATCATGGATTACTGTTATGGGATGTATCAAATACTAAAAATGTACTAAAAATAATAATATTTGTACGAAAATAATATAGATAAATGTTTGCCTTTGTTGCAATAACACGCTTTAAACACAATAAGCCTTTGCAATAGCCTTATTGAAAAACCATTATGGAAAATATAACACAAACGAGAACAGTTATCTTCGATATAATGCTAATATTACTTACAATACAATGCCGTATCGCAACATTTAGTTTTTGACTTTGGAAACCTAAAATAATAATCTATAAACAAATCGGTATAAATAGATCTATTACCTAGAAAAGACGACAATATGACGTGATATGTGTCAAGTCATTTACTGGACGTCATTATGTCGTCGACTTTTGGTCCACTGACGTTTTATGACGAGTTATCACCAGATGTTGACGTCTGACGTGTTGGTACCTGGGTGGGATGCCTTATACTGTGGCGCGGTGTCTTTCAATAGACTTTGATTTCATTCAATAGACTCTGAGTATTCCCCCCCTTCTATTTGTTATTAAAACTACAGAATGTTATCCCCGAAAAAATCTTTTTCCCTACCGATTTATTAAACGGCTTTGAAATCTTACCGACCAGAGAAACTGAAAACATTATTTAACATCCCAGCCACCGACTTAAAAATGTTCTGATACCCCTCCACACCGACCACGGAGACCCTTTTTTGGGTCAATCGGGCTTTTCATATTCATTATATTGACTTCAGTCGAACCAAGCTTAAAAACAAAAATACTCCATCTTTTCTCATTTTCTAAAAAAGAAGCCCGAAAACCCATTTCCTTAAAAGCTTGTTTATTCTTAGACCTTTATTTTTAAAATGCTTATTTCCTTCTATCCTTATTACAAATAAAACTTTGTTGTGTAAGATCAGTTTTGTATTGAAACGAATTTTGAAATAATGAAATATTTTAGTGGAGTATTTCCCAAAAAGTAAGCCTTTTAAATAAGGAACTTCTGTTTGTTTCATTTTGGACTAGGAGTCGGGCTGGTGGAACATTCCTCCAATCTCATGGTACCGATTGCTTTGATAATAGTAGCGAGGGTATTTCATACTCAAGCCGCGTTTGGTATTTTAGATCTGTTTACTCGAAGAGCTCGGTTTCTATGGCATCCATTGTTGTAAATAATTGTAACTACAGCAATAGAGCTTTCAGAGCAAAAAGAATTGAAATATCGAACCCAGCATCAGTAAGTACTTTTAATGTGCCAAACAACGTTGACATGGGGCATAAACTGTAGTTTTATTTCCTTATACGAGAAGAAAACTTTAATTTTTCTTCGCTATGAAACATTCCTGCTCGTCTGAGAATGTTGACGTTAACATCCAACCGCTATTTAGCCCACCTAATGAAATCTTAAACGTAAAAATGAGAAAAATCGGAATTGTGGAAATTTGATGATCTATGTTATTAAAAGGGCGCTTAAAAGGAGATTTTATAAATTTAGGGTTTTTAAAAATGAGAGTTACAGTCAACATTAAAATTAAGTACAAGCTTTTTTTAAGTGGAAGCTGTTTAAGGCAATTAGAGCTTTCTAAAATAAGAATTTAAATGAAAAATGCTTCTATAACGGAGAGCTTTTTTATGGTATATTCTGGGAAATGGGAACTTCACCCATAGAAATGCTTTTGTAGAGGGGATCTTTATGGAAAATGAACTTCAGTGTTCTCTTTTCAAAGAGAGGCAGAATTCAAAGACTTTGAACAAAAAGCTATCATTATGTCAGACTGGAAATAGTTCTCTATAAACGGTCTTTTTATTCGGTCAATTTGATAATGTTAGATTTTGATCGGTTGAATTTTAACTAGTCTACCTTAGAGGCATAGGTTTTCCATGGCAATGAATGGGCTTCCACGTAGATTAGTTTTGGCATGAGCAAACCACAATTGGAAATTAACCTGATAATAGCTTCATTTGAATTGAAACTGCTGGATCCAATAACGTTCCGTGGAGTGACTAATTTCAGAAATTTAGGAAGCTTTATTTTAGATAACTATAGAGTTTATAAGAAAGATTGCAAGGAGGATCAGAGGAATGCAATGATGTAGGTACTTATTAAAAAAGGAAACTTTTGCAAATAATTCTCGCTTTTTATTAAGTGTCGTCGCATTGCCACCTGGGTGAACTCTAAAAGACAAGATTTTGTCCAGGAGCATCTGAGCACCAATGGGACGTTGGAGGATTGGTTCTATATACACTAGACAGAGACACCGTTTGGTTAGAAAGGGAGTTATGATATTTCGATTCCATAACCTTTCTCTCGTTTTTTTTTTCTATCTAGAAAATAAATTAGGCCACGTTTAATAATACTTCAAATATACTCGTAAAGCATGATTCTGAATCTTAAAAATGGTTATATTAATTTGGAAATAAACATGCATAGCTTATAAAACACACTTCCTTCTTCCTAGATGTAAAGTTTGAAAAAGATTGATTGCAATTATGACCTGATTTCATTCGTCATAATAAAAGTCTGTTTTTGCTGTGCATTCAGTGGCCCTTAACTTGCAATTATTTTAATTAGGTTATCTTCTAATTGGTTGGGACTAGCTCAATTTGTTTACGTTCTATGATTTCTATGGTATACCAGCTGTCTCTCCAACGATGTATTTTGGGTATCAGATCCCCTATTTAACTAAAATTTATCAGTTATTAAAGATTACTTATCTAAGAAATAAGAACATAATTAATATACAATAAATAATTATTTAGTTATCTTTTTTAATTTCGTTTTTTCTTTAAATGCTATTAAGTGATCTAACTTCCTGCACAGATATCAAATTTTTAATAACATATCTGACACTTCTTACATAAGTCATTTAAAAAATATAATTTCCGCTTGTATTGATTTTTCTGTTCGTGAAAGTTTAACTTCTACTACTATCGAAATACAATCAAAAAAAATTACTTGTAGCTTGTCAAATTCTACTCTATATTATCTATAACAATAGCTAAAAGTAGACAAGAAGAAATTCGAAAAAAGAAAGTCCATGATGTTATGCACTGTTATCCTTCCAGTTTATAATACTCAGTCTTATACCTACCTTGATATTAGTGTCATTGTTTATGTCTGATTTACTATTGAAGTCGGTTTTGTGCATGAACGCTCTTTGACAATGGATTTATTTCTTATTATTAGATGTCGTTAACGGTTTCGAACATTTCCTAGTCACCGTGACCGTGGCCACGCAAAAATATTTTTATCCATTGTTTTGCGTTATATACAAAAAAAATTATGAAAAAACTGCACTCGTCAGAAAAGAATACGACCCACGCGATTATGGAGAAAGCCATACGGTGAAAGTGTTACATTATAGTCTTTTTATGTAAAGCCAAGGTTAGGTCACCCATGCCATCCATGAAAATGGCACAAGTTCAAAAGGGCGATTTTAAGGTTATGTGAGATACATATAATTATGAAGAGGATTTGCCAATAGCAATAAATAAGTGTTCGCAACTCACATCTCAACGTATAAAATTATACAAAATAGGGGAAGGACAAAAAGTTGAAAGGTTTTTTATAAACGAGAGCGTGTGCGACGAACTATACGCTCTGTTGAATACCTAGAGTACTTTTCTGCGAAATCTGTAAATGCTACTTTGTTTGTTGTCATACATACATTTTAAATATAAGCACGCGATGTTTTTACATAAATAAAACATTTGTAGAGATTGGAATAAAAATATTTCCTGTTTGACATGCCTAGCTGATCACGTTCTGAACGATTGGTTCAATAGCTAATTTGATGTATCCCAAACGAAATCGTATTTTATAGGGGTATTCAACCTTTGTTTAACGAACGTGCCACTTTTTATTTTAATCAGTGATAAGATACTGCAGACGTTAGGACTATTTTATTTTATACAGTATCGGGCGCACGGAGGGGCATGCATCTCTGTTTACATCAGTTGTTAAAATACCAAACCAAACTAATGCAACATGTTATTAGTTGATTGACTTTATTCTTTGATTGGCAGATAGCACTAGTTTCAATATAATAGGTACTGTTTTTACAAAAAACGCGCGCGAATGTACGTCCTATATTAACCTTCATTCGAAGCTTTTGAAAACTCATACGTGAACAGGTTTTGCATACGAGATAACGTAATTTTTACGTCATAAGATGGAACTTAGCCAATCAAATGTTAGAAGGTAATAGAGAATAACGTTATCTCGTATGCGAAACTTGTTTGTATGAGTTCAAGAATATGGGCCCTGGTCTGCTTGCCTTAAGTACGATACACTGTGCGAACCAAAAGTTTGATGCATTTTTTCCGAAATGGTTGCTTTTATTAAACAAAGCTCCAATATCCAACTTGAAATTCTGATGACTACAGCACACTGCTAATGAATACGACCCTTGTAGCAAGCCAAATTTGATCGTAGGAAAATTGAAGTCAAAGCTCCACGACTTGGTGCCAAAGTGTAGCAAACAATAAGATAAAACGGTTTATTCAAATGATGTCGATGGGATAGGAAAATGTTAATAAAACACAAGATGTAACAAAAATGGTGGGCTAACTATACACAGGCGGCTTGTCCTAAAATGGTTCGTTACTGAGTTACAGGAGTGAATTAAAAAAATTCACTAGTTACACATTATCAAGTACTGGGTGGAAATAAATGATTTTCATCAAGTTACCATTGCATTCCCCATGTAAAAGCACGACGTGCCGCTCTACGAAAATAGAGAAGGCAGTACCATAACCTCAAAATATATAATTCTATGAATTGTTTGAAAGATTGATTTCATTTATTGACAGAACTAATTTAGTACTAAATCAAAAAGAGTAGAGCGGTACAGAAAAATTTACATGTGAAAAAATTCCAAAGGGAACTTGATGAAAATCATTTATTTCCACGCTGTATTTAATGTACTACTTAGCACCTTGTAATAGGCCGAAAACAAGAAGACTTTACGCATACTATTTCATAAACCGACCTTTGTTACACCCTGTATAGTTTCCAAAAAGAAAAGTAAATTATATTAATACATGAAATAACGTTATGAAGGCCTTTGGATGTACTATTACAGAACGTAAAACTTAAATTCTTCATTTTAAATTACTGGACGTTTATAGCTAAATAAAATTCAATCAAATTTATTTTATTCCGCTATGTGTATTACAAAGATTAAGCTAAATTGTTTAAAGTTACAGATTATTTTAATATGAATAAAATGCAGTCAAAGAAACTAACTTTGAATTTCATGAAATTTGACTAATTTCCCTTCTTGTAAACTTTAATCTTTTTTTAATTATTACAAAGTATTTTAAAGCAACTTCTTTCGTAATTCTCAAATTGGAGGCATCATGATGATTCTCAGCAGAAAGACATGCTTAATATGTGCGTCTTTGAACAAAACAGCTTAGGGTGGCAATAGATTATTTAGCAAAAATTCTGGTGATTAGAGAGACTAATGCAAATGAGTTAGGGCCCGGTTATTCACGTAATATATATCTCGCAATCTCCTCATTTGGAGTTTTTGATCCATACCCTACACAAAACCATACTTTTTGAAAAAGAAGTACATATATATAGTAAAAGTTTTGAGTAAGGAAACAGATTGCAGAATATTAGCTACAAAATGCTACAGAACGAACAGGAAAGAATCCGTATATACTATAACGAGCTTGTTCGAGATATGCATCCTACTTTGGAATTTAACCAACAAAGGCGCAACTATAGATATAAGTGGTCCTTATAACTGACACCGCCGTGCGGTGCAAAGTTTAAGTTAATTCTAGCGAAGAAAACAAACTGACATGAAAGCAGCTTTATTTTGCTATGAAAACAGCGTACTTAATTCCAAGGTTCGTATCCATATTATAAATAATTATATTAGTTAAGGGAATGAAGTGGTCACGGTTCGAAAAACCGGCCTTATGCTATTATTATTAACTATTTATGATCTTGGTCTTAAAGCTTTTAAATGTATAATAAAAATACATAATAAGATGTAAAATTATTGTGTATTGGCACACGCCAAAGATTAATTTGCACTCTCGCAGCAAGTTGTTAAAAGAAATGATGTGGTAGCTCTATTTCAATATGTATAATCACCAGTACAACAAACATATTATTGAGAAGAATCTGTGAATGACAATCCCATTTTACTGATATAAAAATTATATATTCTAAATATTCTACTTAAAATTATCATAAATACTAACACGAATATTAAATTTAATCTGTCAAAATCACAAAAACTACGTCATCAACTATCACATATCGAAGACATTTTGATGTCACGCCATCTATATTTATTGACGCCTCCCAATACGGTTCCAAAAATATATTACTGGAGATGCAGGATTGCAAACACAATTACTCTTAGACGATAATGTTTCATATTTACCTAATGCATATGCATGAATGCGTGCATTTAGTGTTAATCCACTATATTCGTTCGAGGAATTAACATTGATAGCGACAAGTATTTGTGATGCCATATACATTTGTCGTATACTATAAGGTGTTTAAAAGTTGCAGATTATGATCTTGGTCTCGAACCTTAGAAATTAGAAAGGGGAGGCTATACGCAACCGACAAATATAGATGGGGCCACTTGTCGCTATCAATGTTAATTCCACGAACGGATATATACTGCATTAACACGAGATGCTGCAATTTTCTGACGCATTGGCTTTCGAGAACGCAACCGTTGATAGTTTCTGTTATTAATTTGTTTCGTGTTTTTGTTTTAATTGCATTAACTCTACTAAACACCCTTTCACATACAGCATTAAGGAGAGTTACAGATAACAAATTTGAAACAAATCCAGATAAATTACTAAACACTAGATTAACAAACCCATTTTTAAATTTCAATAGTTTTCCGCAAAACATATCAATTTCATCACTTTTAGTAATTTGTTCAGGATTACATTTATAAGTGGGCAAAAGTCTCCACTCATCATCAATCAGTTGAGCTGTAGTGGCATTAGAAAATTGTGCCATATAATGTAAAACGTCTCCTAAGGTTGGGTATTGTTTTCGAATTGGCTGTGAAATCGATTTTTCGGGTGAAAAAATAAAAACTTTTGATAACAGGCAGTTGTGAAAGACGTATCTTAAGTGTTTTAAAATAAAATGCTTTACTACAATTATTTTTCTAAAGGTTGTTAAATTACCATAGAATTGCCATTCTAATTTTTATACCGTATTTTAGTTCAAAATACCGTATATGTACGGTAAGTACCGCGCGGTTGGCAAACACTGATCTTGTAATATATTTTTGGAAACCTTAGTATTCGCAAACAGAGAGAAATATTGGTTTCATTGATTAAATTCAATTAATAGTCATGTTTAGTTACGTTAGTATTAAACTGGTTAAAATACTTGAAAGACTTTCACAAGTGAATGGGTCCAATATTATTACAACAGGGTTTAATTCAAATGTTCATTTACTTATAAACAAAATATTTACTTCGCTCCAATGACAGTATTGATGATAATAGTTTGGATAATTATACCCTAATAAAAATTCTCAATAAAGAAACACAAAGTACATAAATTTAGAAGACATAATCATTAGGGAGAATGGTACAGATAATTTTCACATATAAAACTTACTTTAATTAAACAAGTATCTATTAGTCCTTGATACCTTGGTCGAGTTTTACAGTTCTTTGTTCTTCCAAGACTTCCAAAAACAACACTTACACAATAATGCCCTTGTTTCACTTAACACTAAATACAAGGCCTTTATAAATTATAGATGAAAAACAGAAGAAGAATTCTTGTAAAGATGCAGCAATAATTAACTGAACTTTCTTGACTGATGTTAGGAAAATTATTTCTGTAATAATTCGGTACTACTCCACGTTCTTGAAACTCCTAAACTGCAATAATCCCAATATTGCACTTGTTAATTGCAAGTTATAGTTTCTATTAACTATAATTTTAGGAACACCAACTAACATATAATTTCACCGGGAGCTTCTCCAGGGAGACCCCAGGTCGGCCCGTCACTTGTACCCTTTTTATTCTTCCAGACTCTGTACTGAACTGCTCGACTACTGACTGCTGACTACTACTGACTGAAATTCAGGAAGCAACCCTATGCTAAGCTTAAATTTTAAAAGAGGGAAAAATTAAACCAACCAATCCAAGGAAGTTAACATTCCTTCTACCAATCAGGAAAATAACCGCGTAGAAAAACTTCTAGAATAATCCGTTTAAATTTGGAACATTACCGCCTAAAGTCTGAGTCTGCAGGTGGTCAAATAATGCTTTTTTATACGTCTGCACTTATGAAAATCTGTTTATCCAAATTAAAAATTGGCACGTACAGGATATATACATTTAGGGTTTAATGCGTTTTCGACGCAATGAGTAAATTTTATTCTAGAAGGAATTTTATCTTTTACAAAAACATTTTAGGGCGACCCTTGGCATTAAAAGAACACCAGTCAATTCGAAATATCATATGCACTTTTAATTCAACTGAAATATGATGAACAACGCAGGACCGAACTAAGAATTTTTACCATTTATGCATATAAAATTGCATTTCTATAAAACGGGGAATTTGAGCACATTACACACATGTATTTTTAAATGTGGAGTCCAGCCGCATCTAGCATTTCCGTTTAATCAAGAGTGCAGTTGTGGGATTAGTTTTATGTTTAACTGGTACTGGTGTTCTGAGATCAGTGGATGGGCAGGGCTAAGAGTTCTTGTCCCTCACTTGGTGAGTTTCCTTGTGCTACTGGTTCTTGTTTCTGGCTTTATGAATTTTCCTGGTCGTATTCCTGAATTGAAGAATTTGCTTGATCAAGGTTCGAAGAACGGACCTTATTCGCTATAACAAATTATGTGCTCAGATTTTGCAGAACGCTTTGACGTAATAAAATATTTTCCTTTTGTTATAAAAGATTTCAGTGTCTTTGGAGTAGTTAAAGCAAACAATTTGTTTTGATGACACCAGATGTCATGGTATCCATCATTCGCGAGATTGAAGGAATTCGATGTGTATTTAAATAGTATGGTTTACGATTCTATTAAAAATTCAGGTTATTGGGCATATTGTAATTATAAACTCATTATCGTCGCAGTAGATTCTTAAATAATATACAGGGTTCGCACTATAAAAACCGAGAGAACCAACCTATTTTAGCAACAAAGAAATCGATAACGTTCATTGAAAAATGTGTATGTAATGCTAAAATGCCACTAATTATAACAATGATGGATTGTGCGTATACCTACAATTGACTTATATCGCAGAGCTGTTCTATAAGTAATTTTATTATTTCCATTTCTATGTGTAGGGATTTAATCTCTTAATGCATCGATAGATATGTTTGGATTTAATTGCTTTTCATACAAATGTTAGTATGAATAAATCAGACATGGTGTTTTGATAATGTCACAAGGTAAACTCCAACTATTATTTTATTATACACACACAAACACACACACACACACACACACACACACACACACACACACACACACACACACACACACACACACACACACACAGAAAACGTAACCTCAATTCATCTTCGCGCGTATCATAAAATAAAAACAAAAGCAGTCGTGCGGTATTTTTAATTTTCTTTTATACCATTAATCATTTGATACTAATTAATTTTGTAACCACAAGCTTAGATTTAAGAACAAAGAACTTGTTGGTTTTTGAGGAAAAAAAATTCTAAGTAAATCGAAAAATCTAAAGTAAGCGCTGATTTAATTCTAATTAAGTTGCACAACATTATACTAGTTACACCATTTTACAGCTAATAACCAACAATTAACAAGATAACTCAAACGTAAATAACTATAAATCAGAACTGAAATTATCTTCCAACGATCAAACATGAGTTGGATGAAGTAAGATCTATTTTTTTCCTCTCGTTTTTTAGAAAACCGGAATGCAATATAATAAATATAGTGTGTACACTTGAAATTTCCTCAATAAATTCAATCGATTATTTTGAAGATGACACTTAAGCTGCCCAATTTATCATAATGATTAATTGCCGGCTAAACTAACTGAACATAAAACGTTTTTGTTAAGATGAAATGTTGCAGTCTACTTAATTGGAATTATGATTTCATGTTTTTTTGTACAGTTCTTATACGAGAGGGGAAAGTTTTGATTTTATGGACCAGATAGATCATTTTTGCTTATTAGTGGCAATGCTTGCAACGTTTTAATCGTTTTGGAATAAATTTAAATTCAATTCATTAAATCAAATTATTTGCAATTTTTCACGTAAATTAGAACCGTTTGACATCAGTATCTGTACCTCTTTCAAAACTTTGTATCTTTGGTTTAGTGGATTGAACACCCTCTATATTATTCAACAATAAATATATGAGAAAATGTTGACTTGGTTTTTATGAACATCGTGTATTATTATAATTAATTAAATATTTTTATATAAAGGTTTGCATCCTTCAACGAAATTAGATTTTCTTAAAATTTGCGCACACTTTTGGTATACATGTATGTATCAACAAGAAATACTTTAATAAAGTGTAGAATTGAAAATCGTAAAAATGTATACAGGACGTTTTATTTAAAATAAAAAAAATTGATAGTAACCATAGCAAAAGGACTCACCCTGTATATACAAAATATAGTTTTTGTTATAGTTTGTAAGATAAGGTACTGGGTCATCTTCGTAAGCCACCCTGTACATTGCACACCTATATCTATATCTCCATGCAAACTTTATACGAATTTCATTTAGTGTTAGGTGAGTGTAAATAAGAGACTACTAAAAGACCATGCCTGACACGACTGCCTGAAAAAGAAAAAACTTTACTCTAAAAATTTGAACTTTCAAATGTCACAACAGTGTTGCCAACCACCACAACCTCTCAAAGGCAATAAAAAGTGCAAAATAGAAAAGAGTAGGTCTCAGTAAGATCTAAAAAAAGTCCGTGGTGGCATATATACATCTCTTACAGATTACTCACAATGAAGGTTTCTTTAATAATTATTTTTCGGAAAACCCTTCGCCGTGGAATGTTGTCTCCCCCCCCCTCCGATGAAACACTGGTAATTTATATATTTTATTACCTAGAATTGCATTGAAGTCCGTGGTGGCATATATACATCTCTTACAGATTACTCACAATCAAGGTGTCTGATAATTATTTTTAGAAAAACTTTTCGCCCTGGAATGTTGTCTTCCCCCCCCCCGCATGAAACACTGGCCGCTGAAACAGCCTGTACAATTACAAGCTTACTCTTCTAGTTTTCGAGATATTTTTTTGTGGAAATAGGACATCGGCACTGGCTATTATTATTTTATGATTAATTATTGATTTTTAATTTTTCGGAACTCTAATTTATCTAAAATAAAATAAAAAACAAATAGCAATAAAAAATACACGAAAGAATGCTTATAAATAATCTTATTTAAAATAAGCTATAATGCTCCTACAACCTTTCCGCTCTAGCGTTTATAAGCGACTGAATACAGTCATCAGCTTCAAACGTCTACTATAACGAATTCATATCTAATTCTCTCTAACTAGGCCTGTTACTCTAGAGTTCACGTAGTTTCGAAACATCACAATGACTCATCAAGATCTTAGTTACTAGACGTTGAATCATTATTATAACACGTTATTAATCAATAACATAATCAATCGATACTTGGATTTACAAAATACTGTAGGAACAGTAAAACAAATTACTGTGTACTGGGTTATTCATTGTATTTTGACCATTAATTTACTTTTGTTATTATTGGAAATTTGTAAAACGTCATCAATTCAATATAAATAAATATTTTTTGTTAATTGAACACCCTATATTATATTATTGCATTTTATAATAGTTCAATTTTTATAAACAAAATATATTATTCTAATAAACACAATTACTAATGTAAAAAGTAAGTGAGCGTATCGAATATAAATTAGTGACAATATTAACTTCAATTTTGCATAATAATTAACCGTAAATCAGCGTATGAAATCTGAAACTGAAAAACTGTTACATATCTGATGAATTCAGCTTAACACTAGTTAAAAATGCAAAAGGAACAATTTCAGAAAAAAATGTTAATTTTCTGAAATAGTTATGAGTCAATAGAAGATTAGATGGAGAAGGTATATGCAACCTAAGATGTATGAAATAATGCAAAACCATCCTCAGGAAACAATTAACTGATTTTAAATAATTTTACAAGAAGAAACCTGACGATAAGCTATAGAAACCAGAATATAACCGTAAAATGTATAAAAACATATGAGATATCCTTCTAATCTTCTAGAGCAGCCGTTCCCAACCATTTTCGTTCGCGGACCGCCAAACGTCGTACCATTTGATTGCGGTCGGTAAGGTAAAAAATGAAAGAAAACATTTCGCAAAATAAATCTCGTAATAATAAATTTACTTTTTCATTCTCCCCTTTACGAAAGTGTAACTTTCTATCTTGATAAGCCAACGGTGGTTAATAAATGTCAAGGGGAGAATGAAAAGTTTAATACATTACACGCTGCGAAAGCCCTTTCAGGTCCTCGGTGTTTTTAACTAACCTCGGCTACGCTTACGCTTCGCCTCGGCCAATCAAAAACACCTTGCACCGAAAAGTAAACTTCGCAGTTTGTAATGTAAGTTACTATTACATTGTACAAGAACAATCTAAAATAAATAAATATCCATTTTTTATAATAACAAAATTCGGTTTTCGTACCATTTCCGCTTCCCGCATACCAAACCTCGAACGATCAAAACGGGGAGCGGCCCGAAATCTGCAGGTACCGAGAGGCTGGAGTTTATCGCTTTTCACCAAACAAACGCCGAGAAACGATCGCAGAGCGGGCTGCAGCGCCAAAGACCATAACCGTTCAATCAAGTTCAGAATCAGAACAAGGTATTTCGACAGGGAGCGGAGATACAATCGAAAACTCTGGCGAGTGGGTTTCGGGAGCGGCGGGCGGTCAAAAACAGGAATGGGCTCAAACGACCCAGGAAGTAATCATATAAGACCTCCAGAAGTGGTTTTTACTTAGAAACCCGATTAGGCTGGAGGCGGCGATATTACTTTAGCACGATTCTCGGGCGAAAAACAACGGGCGAGTTTGAGAAGAAACATTTTGAGATTGCCCGTCGTTTATATATCACGTATGTATATAGCGCCGGCTCCGTATAAAAGTCAGAGTTTACTCTTGGCCAACTCCGATAAACTATTTGACCCTACATCAGCTCCAGGATAACATGAATTAAAATCTTTTTCAGTAGAATTTTGAAAATACTGTTATCTCTTTGTGTATACCGGCAAAAATTTTTGACGGATCGGCGGTTGGGAAACGCTGTTCTAGAGATGCCTTGTTAAAATGACGATCTAAAAAATATTTCTAATATACATCTTAGAATTTGCTTAACACGCCAGAAAGAAAATTATTTAGGCATAATATCAGCCTATGAAATATTGAAACTGGAAAATTGTTACAAATCCGATAAATAATTTTTAACTCTAGTAAAAATGTAAAAAGAATTATTTCAAAGGAAAATGCTACATTTAGAAGAATAGAAAATTAGATTGAGAAGGTGTATGCAACCTAAGATGTATGAAATAATGCAAAAATATCTTCAAGAAGCAATTAATTCGTTTTAAATAATTTAACAAGAAGAAACTTGACGATAAGCTACAGAAACCAGAATAATATAACCGTAAAGTATATAAAAATGTACGAGATATCCTTGTAGCTATCAAAATGAAGATCTTAAAAATATGGTGTAGACTCCAAATGCATAATTAGAATTTGTGCTTAATGAGCCAGAAAGAAAAATAATCAGCCATAATATCAGACTATGAAATACTGAAACTGGAAAGTTGTTACAAATCCGATAAATTAGGATTAACACTAGTTAAAAATGTAAAAAGAACAATTTCAGAAGAAAATGTTAATTTTCTAATTTAGCGATAAGCCAATAGGAGATTAAATGGAGAAGGTGTATGCAATCTAAAATGTATGAAATAATGCAAAAACATTTTCTCGGAGCAATTAACTCGTTTTACATAAGCTGTAGAAACCAGAATAATATAACCGTAAAATGTATAAAAAATATATGAGATATCCTTCTAGGCTTCTAGAGATGCCTTATTAAAATAAGGTTCTTAAAAATATTGTGTTGATGCAAATGCATAATTAGAATTTAATTAATGAGCCAGAAAGAAAATTAATCAGCCATAATATCAGCCTATGAAATACTGAAACTCGGAAATTGTTACAAATCCGATAAATTAGGCTTAACACTGGTTAAAAAATGCAAAAAGGACAATTTCACAAGAAAATGTTAATTTTAGAAGATTAGATGGAGAAGGTGGTATGCAACCTAAGATGCATAAAATACTAATGTAAAAACATTTTCAGGAAGCAATTAACTCATTTTAAATAATTTAAGAAGAATAAATCTGGAAGCTATAAAAAGCAGAATAATATAACCGTAAAATGTATAAAAATGTATGAGATATCCTTAAAAATATTTTGCAGTCTCTAATGCATATTTAGAATTTGCTTAATGAGCCAGAAACAAAATTAATTGGCCGTTTATGCAAGTAGCTGGATGATCGAGTTTTTGATTTGATTGAATCTAATTTAGAATAAAAAGGAACTGATATAATTCTGGGTATAATTTGGAATTCTTGTATACTTTAAAAAATCTATAGAACTGATTCAGTTAAATAGAACTCTTTCGTGTGTGTAACCCTGACCCACGATTTCCGTTCCGATTTCTTCTAGGGCGCTTATGTGAACATGAACAGTTATAATCTCCAAGGCTGCTACTGTAGAGATTTTTCTATTTACAAACAAATAGAAGGAATATTTTTCTAAGGTTAAAATGATGAAACATCTACTATTTATTTTATTGAATTGTCAGTATTTCCCATAAATATCAAGCTGAAGCAACCAGGATCCTGATTATTACTAATAGATGCTAGTACTTTATTTTTATTAACCTATAAATAAGAGAAAATTAAAAATTTTGAATACACCCATAAAAATAGAATTATGTTATTGCTCAATCACCCTTTATGATGTGGGACACTTGGCATTGTCACACCAACCAACATAGACCGTGACCCAAAAAATTATTGAAAAATGATAAGAACACATTCGCTGCTAATAAATAATTTGTCACTCCCAAGTTGCTCTGCTTCATTATTTACTACTAAAAATAATTATCATTCCCACTTAAATTGATTTAATTTTAGTTTTTGGATTTTCACTTTTAATTTGTTCCGTACACAATTAATTTTATTAGTTCTCGTGCAGACTTTTCTGCTAATAGATCGTAAAAAAGTTTCACTGGTGGTGGTGATAAATCAGCTGTAGCTACACCCAAACAAGAAATATAAAGAAATTTTCTACGACTTTATATTAAAAAAGTTTTTATTTTCTGTACCATTTTCGTCACGTTTTAACCAGGTCAAACGGTGGGTCGGTCACTTGATGCTGCAGCGAAGGAGCAGGTCATTACTGCACAGAAAATGCTGTTCGATTAGAACCTCTGCAGCGGAAGTTAATGCGGAAACGGGCCAAGGTGAGGTCTACGTCATTCCCAGGCATCCGTCGTCTATAAACCAATATCCTGTGGGATCCTTACCCTTTATGGATATTTTATTAGAACATCAGTATTGGTTTAGCGTTTTCTCTTTTATGTTATTTATCCTTGGTGTGAGAATGTGGAGAGATAGATAGATGAAGGATATAATTTTGATGAACTCTCCAGGCACGCCCTTCTATTTGTTATTGATGCTTTATTTTTGTTGCTACCTGTTGATGGGCTTAATGTGATTTCGAAGGTTTGTATCTACTAAATGATTCCTGATTAGAAAGAACACCTGTTGGATTTTACCTGTTGATGGGCTTTTTATGTAAAAAATGACCTTATTCATCCAACAAAGTCCAAGAATCAATTCAATGATTTTGTGAAAGTATCCAGACAAGTATTATTATAATTTTGTCCTGTGTATGGTCATTTTGTATATTTATAAACAAAATGAGGTTGTGTTTATAAATATATGCTTTTTTTTTCTTAATTTCGTGGCCAAATTTTGCGGATGTTATTTGAATTTATTTATGGTTTTTATGTTCTGGTTTTGGGTCTGAATATTTTAATATATTAAAAGTAGTGTTTGTGATTATCTGATTATGCAAATTGTTTTGTGTAAAATTCTAATCATCGGTTAATTGAAAGTTTGGGCCATAAATTTCCTATGAATGACAGCACTAATAAATTGTATGTACATTTAAAATGAGATAATTACCATTTTGATGACAGGATTGGAAATAATATTGTATAAATAATTAACTGTAATTCAGAGAACGAAGAAATGAAAATGGAAATGGAGTACGTGCGATTTTCACAGAACCATTGATACTCGGTCAAAACATTGAAGAAAAATACTGAAAGCAGAAATATCGCAAAAAGGTAAAACGACGCAAACTAATATTTGGAACACTATATTTTAGTCGGTATCTCTCAACGACACATTCTATTTGACTTATATGCCAATACGTTTTTTTGGTAACGATGTTACCTTAAAAAGGTAACATCGTTACCGAAATACATATTGGCATAAGTCAAATACAGTGTGTGGTTAGGAGGCACAGTTTAAAGTATAGTGTTGCGATAGATCCCAGTCCTTACAATCAATTATTATTATTAGTGATCAATAGTTGGACTCAACTACGGTTGGCGATTCACTTAAAGACTAAATTAATGGGCAATTCCAAGTCAAGTGATCTAGGTTTTGAACATCACCGCATCTTTGATGTTTTTCAAATTTTGCTCTTAACTGTCAACACATAGGACAAGTAAAATTCTAAAATATTGTATTATTTACTCAAATGGTTCCTGAGTTACGCCCTTCTAAAGTGTACCAAAATGAACGATGTTAGCATTTATGTTTTTCTTTATTTGATAAAAGAAACTTTTGATAAGCAATTTGGCGTCTCAAGAGGATCATTGCTAATAATCCTCCTTTGTTAATTGACTGCTTGACTTTCAAACTAGTGCCAAAATATTTATAATTTTTCCCCATTTCAGACTTTCGATATTATCCCATGGGGGCTACTATAATCGGTTCTCCGATCTTTCTCAGATGACTGACAAGTTTTCCTATCAACCGGATCGCATTGAGATCTTAGTAAAAATATAGGGAAAGTAAAGATGAACAAAACCAAGGTTCAGTTCCCTTTTGATCTAGAGTCAATAGTTTTACGACAAAAACTTTCTTTTTTTCTCTTTTTGGGTCGGGGATGGGCAGATACTCGGAGGAGGGTAGAGGGGGTACTCTGGGAGGGTAAGAGGTGACTGGGTAAGTCGGGAGTGTTTGTTAAATAACGCATAAATCTGTCTAACATTTTTAATCATGTTTTCTAAGAAATTCAAGGTCATAAACTTTAGAGCCGAACATACAAAAAAAAACTCCTTCATCTTAAAGTATATCATACCACCCATCATTTTAAAGTCCAGAAAAATGCACTTTGAAATAGTTTGTGCTTATCTTGGTTCTATAAAAAGTTAAAAGGAAAATGTAAAAGCCGACATGGAGCAAATCCCTCATTTTTGTACATTTTAGAAGGGCGTAACTCAAGAATCACTTAAGTAAAAATATAAGATTTTGGATTTTTTGCTTTTTTTGTTTATTTGCGATATTTTGTCTTTAAGTTTTAATTTTTGAGTTTTAGCTATGCAATTTGATATAAAATTTGGCCAAAGTTTCTGGTGAATGCTAGTTTATCTGGTATCTATATTTGACTAGAACTTCTTTATATTTTTCCAAAACCTGTCCAACCAAGGAAGGCCTTTCGGGTACTGTCTCGAGAATATAACGTCATTTCACCGTATATATTCTTATTGGTGCGTATAACAGCCATCGTTTATCTCTAATCAGCATTGCTGAAAAAATGCATTCTTGCATTGTAAATCACTGTGATTAAAATTTTTAAAACTTGGATGCTACAGCCAAGATCGCTTCCAACTTTGTATCTGTCCCTCCAGCACTTATTTTTTTGTCTAAAAGTCAAACTAGTTTCCAAACGATAATTTTGGAAAAAAGCTGGAAAAGCTACATTCAGGGAAAAAACGAAAAAGTTAATCGGCTACCGTAACTCGGATAAGCGATAGTTACTATTACGGTAGTTCTGGTGCTATCGGGGAAACAGAGGTATTAAAAAATTTATTGAACACAATTTATGGAAACTCTTGCACAGGAAGTAAACACAAAAACCAAGAAAGAAATTAATACAAATAATAACCACGTCCGCCAACTTGTAACTATTTGCCTTTATAAGTCTTATTACTTATTTATTGATTTTGACAAGTGCCTATTCTCCGTATTGATACGTCCGATGACGGTCATAACTTTGTTTGCGTGTGAAGGTGCAATTCTGTCAGACTAGAAATTGCCACAGATTTATAGTTGTTGAGTAGAAACGGTGTAACGGTATATTTTTACAAGCTCTGAATAATTGTGGTTTCGTCCACATATTTACAAACATCTTAAGTCCGGTTCTGAAAATTTGAATTCTTTTCATTATGTAAACTTGCGTTAGCATTCGATATAAACATCCCTATAAAATTATTTAAAAAAAAGGTTGGTTTTAAATCTTAGAATTATAAAAAATCTCTTTGGTTACTCACATAAGTGTTTGCAGTTTTAGAGGAAAAATCAATACTTGCTGTTGAGTTGCTGTGCTCTGATTGGTTAAGCCAAAATACGCGATTCATTGATTGGGTACTAAGAAAAATCAATACTTGTTCTTGAAGTGAGACCTCGCTGTTGGCTAATTTTCGATTTGCATCTGGTAATGTATTTCTACGCGAAAAAAGAACCTTGCCGTGAAGTGGACTTCCGATCGAAATTTCAGAGAAGACAGTTGACTTCGGTCGATATTATAGAATTACCGATTTACTTTAGTTAATTAGAATTAAAGAAAATTCTGGATCTAGTTCTCGTACAGTTTAGTCGACACTTGCCGTGAAGTGAGTTCTCGTACAGTTTAGTTTTGAATAATTCAGTTTGAAAGACTTGAATATACAGTATCGCTAATAATTATATGTGGCTTGTTTTATTGTAATGGGCCATTAAAACAATCATTTTTACTGCTCCGCGCTTTAAAATTAGTGCAGTTTTGTTATTAAAAATCTTGCAGACGGACTTATAATTTAAATAATAAATTCCCGTTCTACATGCAGATAAAGATAAACAATTATCCGTTTTATTGGATGAATTTAAAGTAGCAAGTGCTATCTGTGTTTAAATTCGTTTAAGCTTTTAAAGACATTACCGTTATTTATCGTGTGTAATTTATAAACAAAATTATAATCGCAACCGGATTGTTTAAACTGTGCTTTAACAAAGATTGTTGCTGAAAATGATATGGATTATTTCAATGTTTTGTGTGATTGAACTGAATCTGAAATAAAAATTATTTATTGGGACCTGCTACGTTCAAATAACAATTCATAACCATTAAGGATCAACAATGGTCTTTCAAGGAGAGGCGTTTCCAGTTTCTAGCAGTCAAGAGTAATGTTTTTTTGCGATGCAAGTAAACAATGGTTTAATTGGAATTCAATTTGTAAGATTTAAGGTATTGTACTATCTATTATATCTATTTTTGTAATTTTTTTGTGTTTACGGATTATTTGAATAATTGAATTTTTATAGTTTTCTATAAAAAGAGAGCTCTCTAATAGGATTCAATTTTAGTCTGTTACTTTCAGTGAAATTCAAATATTCTAACTTCAGTAATATCTAGTTAAATTCATTTCCGTAAGATTTTAACAAATATATGTTCGTTAAATTTCAAATGATTTTATGTTTAATAAATCTTGATCTTAATAAATTTCTGAATAATTTATGTTCAATAAAATTTAAATAATTTTATGTTGAATAAATTTTAACTAAATTTTGAATCATTCTGTGTTCAATAATTTCCGAGTTACTTGAAAATTAATTACTGAATGACTAATTTAAGTTTAATAAATTTATGTTGTCAAATGTTTTTATTATTCTATATGTATATGATTTTTTATTTTTTTCACCATTCAATAAATGTTTTTCAGTTTATACCAAGTGAGCTAAATGGAACCATATAATTATGAATGTTTTATTCATTTTTTATTTTAAAAATTTATAAATATAAACAAAATTTTTGTTCAAAACCTGGTATATTGAATTCATTTTCTGATTAGCGGATTCAATATCTTTTCTGGCTTAATTAATATCTTTAAATTTCATAATCAGATGGCGCCCTTTTAGAGTATTTATTTGAGTTCTGAAACCCTTATCTACTCCTTTTCATAAATAAGATAACTGCGGAACCAATACCTGCGACCTGAAATAAAAAAAATTGTAAGACAGAGCTAAATCTCAAGCCGTGGTAATCTATAGCATCTTTGTTAATGTGAGTATGATAATTTTATAATTATTATTTTGTTTGTGGTATTTTGAAGGTTACAATCGACGGTCCAACGTGGGCCTTGATTTTGGTCAGTTACAATTGGCGCCCAATCGCGAGGCATTATTTCGTTTATAGATTTTGGAAGGCTACAACGGTAGATAGCTTCATCTAACTATGACAATATTTTCTAACTACACCTAATATATCGGAAACACATCGCCTTTGGTCTATAAGTTTGTTTTTTTTTTGTTTTTTGCTAGTCGGTTCAGCAGAAAGTGCTATTCGCGACACTGATCACACATGTTAAATGTTGTCATTAATAACATTTGAGATAGTCCCTAGCACTATGTAAAAAAGAGTTACAAGTTATATTTTAATTATCACCTTCATCACTAGAACTGGCACTTTCTGAGAGAAGACAGTCTTGTGGTAACCTCAGTTTTAGACGTGGGTGAATAGTTTTTTGACCGAGATTGTAATAGACCGCACTAGAACGCTGTGGTAGTTTAGCAAAATAATTCTTTGCTACTATACGGATAAACTGTTCTATTGTTGGAAGCTGCAATTCGTGGTGGAGTGGTTGATTACGAACAAATCATGGAGCACTACAAATTATTCTGTAGATTTTATTCTGCAATCGTTGGATTTTGTTGATAATAGTCTTTGATGTTTGATCCCAAATTGTACTACCATAGGTGACAATTGGTCGAATGATACTTTTATAGATCATCATAGTGGAGGTAGAAGACGAGGTATCTTAAAATCTTGTTTGCTTTTTTAAGATATGTTGTCTTTGTTCATTCAGCATCGAAACACAAGAATCTATTTGGAAACATCTTTCCGAACCCGTACGCATGCAGTCGGCCGTGCCATGCGTTCCAGCAACAGTCATGAAATTCTCTCTTCCAAATGAGCACAATGTCGCAACAGCCAACGCGTACAAACCTTTTCATTCTACAGCTTTGGTCAAGCTTTGCCGAGAGATTGCTTATAAACACGAAGCCATCGCCCTGACTAAACCATTGCAAATGTGGTATATCGACTGACCTTACCTCTTCCCTCTCTCTTTTTTCTCCCCTCCAACACTTTTGAAACAAAGATAATTACAATAATAATAGCTTGGACGTTAGTACAGTGGCAGTGACAAATTATGATGTATTAGAGTTTTTTTCCTACTGCACTTCTTAGCCAATGATTTATACAGGATGATCCGAAGTAATTCTAATTTTACTTTCTGCTGCTTAGAAAGCTTTTTCTTTTACAAACTTTCTAAACCTCTAACTGGAAAGGTGGCATGTTTATTGTACAGCATATATTTTTTTATTGTTCTATTTGCAAAACCGATCTAGTCAATCTAGATCTTGTGAATAAAAGGTACACTGTAAAGAATGCAGTGTAAAATTCGAACACTAGACCACTCTAAAAAGTGTGTGTTTAGGTCCAATACATTTAGAGTAAATATCTAAGCTGTATCTTCGTGTAGACCATAGACTTAACTTTAATACAATGTTCGTGTAAATTTATTACATTCGAAAATAATTATATCTTTAATCATTTATGGTAACTTTTTTACACTAAAACAGTCAAATTTCTAATCGTTTAAGTGTAAGATTTTACTCTTGACTTTGCATCTTTTACTCTAATGGGTGGAAAATATGGCTTATATGGAGTTGATTGTTATAAAAATTTTGTATAATTTGTTTTCTATTTAGATTAAAATTTAGAGTGTAAGTAGTGTAGTTTACCTGGGTAAGGGTCAATCATAAAATAAGTGATTTATTTATTTATTGCAATGCAAAAATACATAAAATGTATATATATATAGGTAGGTATACAATTAAAACATAAGAACGTATTGAAAAAAATATATACGAGCCTAGTTGGAAAACTTCTATTTGGTTAAAGAACACCTCGGAACCTTTACTTCGAAATTGTTTTTCTTGGTCCATGGTATGGTTGTTAATTGTTATTAGAATGAATCACAGCTCGTGCTCCATGCCAACTCTTATGGAATTTCTGTAAGGAGATTCCTTTGCAGCACTCCGTGAACTCCGCGCCAAAATTCAAAATTACTATTATTATGATGTAAAATTACTCTTTTGTTCTGCGAATTAGATATAATTATAATTATTGCTGCCGGCTGCACGGCAGGGTGGTTATAGTGGATTATATCGCTTAACAGAGTTAAGTCGAGTTTGCCCCGGAAAGTACTCGGATGCGTAAACTACGAGCACAGTGTACTTGCCTACATAGCTCCGTGCCTCGTCTCACACCCACATATCCACTCTGCGGCTCGGAGTGCCCGGCACCTCGACCCCGAAGGGTATAAGGGGTTAAACATTATGTTATGTATGTATAATTACTGCTTTTACTTACTTAATTTCTTAATACCTCTGTTAATTATTTGGAAATAAACCACTGAATATAAATTATTGAAATGAGTACAATTCCGTTGGTATCAATATTAAACATTTTACTGTTGAACATGTCTTCTAAGTTTTCAAGTGCTCCCGTCTTACTCATCATAAGTAATACTAATTAATACAATTATAAAATAATACATGTATTAATAAAATGTTTAAAATGTAAAATTGTTTTAAGTTACCTTATATTAATTATTAAAACAAACTAAGTTTTACATTTACTCACAGTAAAAAGACGTGAACATATTTGCACTAACAGGTCTCTAGTTATAAATGTTAAAAACTTTACAGCTTGAAAAGTTACTATAATTAGCGGGAATTTCAAAATTTTACAAATCTAAAGTAAATATAGGTAGTATTATTTATGTACAGATACCTGTTTTGGCCTAGTCAATATAATTTTGATCTCTGAATTTTGTTTAGTTGTCCATTACCTTTTAGATTGTACAGCTACATTAAGTTATTTAAAGATTTGTAAAATCATAAAATTACTACCAATTTTAGTAACTTTTGAATTGCAAAGTTTCAACAGTTATAACTAGTCGAACTCAAATACAGCAGATAGCTGATTTTCGCCATTTTTTGTTAGTGTCGTTATTGCGCACACGCTTCTCCTGTCAAGTGTATATTGGTGCAATGCGTTTTATTTACTCTAACTAGAGTAACAGGAACAGTAATAAACATTTTTTACCTATTTATATTACTTTTAACAGTTTTTCTTCTCTGGAAAAAATTAAAATACGAGTGGATTTTGTCATACTTTTTAAGTAGATAACTAGTAGATTAAATAGTGTTAATTATTATTATTATTACTGTTAAATATTTTTTAATAGTCAAACTTAATAGTTATATCTCTTTGCTCTTTTTATAACATGCTAGTATAGTGTTAATATTTATTTTTTTGTTTTAGGTTAGTCGCTTCAATACATTATTACGTCACCTACACCTATCACAATATCACAATTCCGAATGGTAAGTTGTTTACCTCCAGTATTAAATTGAATTCATTTATTTCATTAATTTTGAAAGATTAATTCAGTAAAAAAAAGACTCTTGGCAGTTTTAAGTTTAAGTATTACCAATTATTAGAACCGAGTACATAATTACAAACGCCGCATTCACGATCTAGTGGATGCTGAAAATCTTAGGCAGCGAGGTTTTTAAAGAGGTAAAAGCTACTAAGTCTCTACAGTACAGCAAAAATAGGCGTTTTTTAGCGAGTTGGTGATCAAATTCGTTCAGAATTGCTAATATGTAAAAAAGGTGCATTTTGGCAATAGAAAACAAGAACCGAGGAGGTTATAGAAATAAACCAATTTTTACCCCCTTTTTCGGATGTCTACAGGACAATTATTGGGGTTTTTGCTCATTATCTCGAAAAGTATGTTCTAAATCGAAATATACGAAGAGGAGCACAAGAATGCATGCTATTTCTTTTTTGTTTCATTAAAAAAGGATAGAAATTGACCGAGTTATAGCACTTTGAAATTTGCGAAAATATCGCGAATTTTAGCCAAAAACGGGGGCTTTTCGGTTAGTTCAATTTTAGGGGGATATTTCTTATTTTTCATCGAAGTTGACCGAGTTAAATCTCTTTGAAAATGGTCTAAATCGATTAAAATGACAATTATTGCTTGGCATCTGCATTATGTAATAAGTGCATTTAAGTCTAGTTAATGAGTTTCTGTCAAGATTGAGCATTTTTAATCAGAGCAAGCATTCTAACTTTTGTGATATACCTTTTCCTTCTCATATACTTAGCACAAAAGACCTTTTGGAACATCCTTGCTCATTCGAAGAGTACATTGAAAAATGGCTATTATCAAAGTCCGAACAAAACATTGATCTTTTCCGTCTCGTTGAAAGTAATATTTTTGTTGTTAGAAACTTTAATCATTGCTTAATCATCAAAAGAATAAAAACAAAGGAAAACACTCTCAATATGGATAAAATCGTAAGTTCCGTTGCGTGTCATAACAGGACACCAATTCATTTCACGTCAATCTAAACAAAAAATAAATCAAACGAAGAACGCATAAACTAGACCTGATACAAACGTTCACCTTAATCTATTAACAATAGAAAATTAAATGGGAACGGGTAGAGACACAATCATCATCAAGTCAAGGAAGAAATCACCGAACCGTTAGAAGTTATTGTACCTACAACATACACATAGTACATCCATAGTACGTTGTTAGTGTACGTCATGCACATTTAAAATTGAATACATCTGAATGCATCTAATTGCACATAATGCATAGGTATATAACCAGCATTAGATAATAAAAAGTGCATCAACATGGAAATTATTGAATTATCGCCGACCTAAGAGAGGACATCTATCTATAACTCGTTATATCTACTAAAAGAAAACGCATGCAAAGTGCTAATGAACTTTTAATGTACTAGTTCAAATTGCGAAAACAAGTTTATTTATTGTTCATTTACTTTTCTTGCGCGTTTCTTTTTTCTATTCTCGTTAATAAATAATTCCTGAAGAGCAGGGTCAATAAAGGTGAGGATATCACAATTTTTTAGTGAAAGTATAGAAAAATGCACAACAGACACGGGCACGTAAGGTCGTATTCTAAATACACACCATAACATGAGGGTTTCCGTGATGAGCTTAAAAGATAACATGACAAAACCATTAGAAAAGTCATTTATGTTTTAGAAATTTTAAAATGACTTGTTGTCGTTTTACTTTTGTCGCTTGCGTTGACAAATGGATGACGGGAGAAACGATATGGGCTTTCTAGTCAATAAAGGATGGGAAACAAGGGATTTTTGACTAGAAATGTTACTTCAGTGCTTCGAATGATATGCTGGCCATGGCATTTCCCGTAGTTATAATGAAAATATTGAGCTGCATATACATACCTTTTGTATTTTAAAAGTTGAAAATAAATTATACTCGTTATTTACATTTATTTACGTTATTACATTATTTACATATTATTAGTTAGTAGTAGATAAATAGGACCAGAATAGAATTACATACTACATTGGCTCACCCTGTAGAAATCGCAAATGCAAAAATTAAGATAGAAAATGACTACACTTTTTTGAACCGTTCTTGTATTCGATATAGTATTTAAAACAAAGTTTTAGTCTTATAATACAGGGTGTTCATTTAGTACGCAATTGTTGAATAGCTCCTAAACTAGAAAATATCGAGAAAAGCTTTTAATACAAACGTTTCTTGTTTTTTACGCTTTTCTTAAATTAAACTAATTCCCCTATTAGTTGTCTATTCAATACGAAAGTCTTTTTTGAATCCATTGCGATGCGACGTTGCCAATTTATATTTTTTTTCTTAAATTTTTGATTTGATCATTGTGACTTCATTTATTTTCATATATCACTCGCTTACCTGCTACCATCAGTAATGATATTAAAGAAAAAAATGAGAGAAGTCTTTCGAAGTATATATTACGCTATTAATGACATGTGTATACGAAGACATTTTAAAGTTTAATTAAAGAAAGTTAAGTTTAATTTAATAAAAGAAAATCATCACTTGGCAACGCTGCACCTGATCAAGAAAATATTTTAGTGTTAATATTCGATAAAATATCAAGGCGTCCCATTTGAAAAATCGAGTAAATTTCATAAAATCTTAACAAAACTTCAAAGTTAAATTTGAGCATCCCGAACATAAACAAATGTTGAAAACATTTTAATAGTGTTTGCAGAATCCTAATACTACTGTCTGCGAATAATAGTTTTAGAATTCACATAAATAAATGAACTGTGACTCAAAAATTAAAATATATAAATTGGCAACGTCTCATCTAAGGGCGAAAAACATCTAGGGCTAAAGACAAAACCTAAAGTGGTTTCATTTGAGATGAGAAAACATAAGTAAATTGCTTCAATAAAAAATCGCCTTTACGCGCACACTTTTTTGAGACACCCTGTATATGTGCCACTAATTTTTAAATGCGCCTTCTTTAACCGTTAACATTCCCAAACTTGAGTTTTTGATCTAGGTAACGATATACATATAATCGAAGAAGAAGTAGTAAAGGGACACCCTGTATGGCCACTTTTCCCTCTGAAGTTAATTTTGAAATAATAATAAAATGTCGACGATGATGATGATAAACAAAACCATACCTGCGTTTAAGACAAATGAAGAAGTGGGATGTTTTATGTCTTGTCTGATTATACCTAATTTAATACATATTTGCGAGTTTTAACGTTTACCAGGTTAATGGGAATTTTGCGTAATGTAAAATTTAAAGCTGTCATTGCGTTCTATTCAAATATACGAAGAACATCTCGTGATGGTTTCATGGAATCATCTCTGTGTCAAATTTCAGTTGAATGTGTATAAAAGGGGATTATTCGAGCTTAGGTTACGGTCGATTATGGGGTTATTCGTAATCAACGTCTGAAGGATGAGAAATATTTCTGCAACTGAGTAATAAGCTGCGGCGTTGCCAGTTTGCATTATCGGAAAACAAGAATTGCACCAAAACGCGGGCAACCCCTATACGTTAATAAATTTTTTATTGTTTGGTACACGCCAGAAGTACATAATGGTTGGCATTATTGAAATACAAATTGAATGCCCTAGTTCGTCAGTCAATAGGATCTGTATTCTATTGAACAGATGACTGGGGTTACTCTTCCATCAGATAACTATACTATAATCGCCTCAAGCATCTCTAGAGCTTGCTGTAGATAGTGTGCCATGAAAAAGCAAGAATAGGAAGATTTCTTTACTTGCAAAACGCGAATCCCTTTATTACTACGTACCCTGAATATCATAATAATGAATAGAAGTTTTAATATAGAGCAATAATTAATGTAATTACTATTGCGTTTAAGTCATACTGAATAAGTCAGGATATTTCTCCCTGATTTATTAGAAATATTAAGGTTTACCACAAGTTTAAAAATTTTAGATCGGATAATCTCTGAATATTTATCAGTTGGCAAAATTTTGCTACAATTTCCACATTTCTTTTTTTTTATTTTGTGAATTATACAGCATGTCTCAAAAATAACGGACAATACGTGAATACGAGATAGTTGATGATGTGTAGAGAAAGTTTTTCCCATAACTTTTTTTTCTAAAATATTTACTTTCAGAGTTATTTAAGGTTCCAGTTTTGAGTCCGGTCCTGCACGTTCTGCTCCACAATCTCCTGGTGTCGCATAATGCAGAGTACTGTAGTTTGTTGAACTTTACAGCATTTGTCAATACAGCACAATTTTGTCAATGCCGCAAAATACCCGAATGAATTGAACTTGAAGAAACTCGTAAATAAGACACGTTCCGTTTCGCTCATGATGCAGTTTGTTTATTTTAAAATAAATTCAAGGTCTAATAACAGCTTAAAACATCTCATTTTTAAAGAGAGCATCTGATATCATATTTCAATAAGTTAAAGGGAATTCTTTATGTGTGGCGGCGTTGAACGTAATTTAAAAAACATAAAAAGTGTTGGGCTTTAATAAGAAAATTACATTACTAGTTCTTCTAATCTGCGATGCTAATACATTTTACTAGAATCTGAAGCATTAATATTTAAAACTAATAGTAAACCTTTTCATTAAAACTGAAATAAAATTTTACAAAAATGATCTTGGGCTCGAAATTTCTCAATGAACGTAAGTCAATAATCAAAAACTCTCTTTGTTATAAACATCCCCTTTCGCAGACTTTCCTTATTTATAGCAATTCTTTCTTTCGTATTCTGTGCTTGTAAATAAAATTTTGGACTAAACATTCCGCAAAAATACACATAGTGAAATTTGATCTATGTAAAATAAACAAAACGCAATTTAAAAAAAGGATACAAAACATAAATATATTTTTACGTTCTGTAATAACATTCGAAAATAAACAGAAGATAAATTAAACTTTTAAAAAGAACATTTTCATAATTAGGGCGCCGCCAGGTTGAATTTGCGGCCCGATTGTGGTTTACTCAAAAAACTACAAGGGTCGCAATTTATTAAATAAGAGCAATTTTTACCATGAATCTATTTTATTTAAAACGGAAAACACCTTCAAATAAACTCTTGATAATAAAAATTATTAGTTTGATGAACTATCATCAAACGTTTGGGACTTTTTTGCAACTATGCTGTTTATAACAAAAACGCTTATTACGGTGATATGTCATGGTGTTTATAAAGACGTAACCTTGACCAATATACGTGTTTTTAAATCGACTTCTCCGAATTTTTGCTTAACTCTACACATATCGCTTTACAATGTTTTGACTATCCCAATGCTGGATGACTTATTATTTATTATCAAATTGATGCAAAATATAACAGGACCGTATTAGAAAAAAGTATTGCAAACAATTTTTAACAAATTTACAAAATTTTTTTAAGGTAGAGTTTTTTTTCTTTAGTTTTAGATTCTACCTCGGACGCTTTTTAACCCTCTGCGTTATTGTTCGTTATTTTTGAGACACCCTGTATATTCGAAAATAATCCGTGTCTGTACAATACAAAATCTTCAAATTTCTGCGATCGTTTCTGCTCGCCATTTGATTTTATCAAATATTTTTGTAAAGATTTATCTCTCCTCACAGATTTTAAATTAATAAAATCTACTGTTTAGTAATTTTTTAATTACTGGCTTTTAATTTTTGCTTTTATATCTGATATCAGTGATATATTCCCTTTATTTTTCAAGTTTTTTTTTTAAATGTAGACTGCCAAACGATTCATTAAAAATCAGAAGAGATTGAGTAATTTTTAAAGAATTATTTTAAACAAAACTAAAGTAACAAAAAGTAATAAACGCAGCTATAAATGTCAAAAAAGAAGCTCTTTTCCAATAAATGCATGAGAGACTATGGCCAACCCTCGGCTACTAGCGTGACGTCACAACCGAATTACACACTAGTACTAACTAATAGTAGGCTTGGAAACTTTATTTGGCTCTGGGAAAATTCATTTTTAAACAAGGCAAACTTGATATATGACTTCATAAACAAAACAGTGTAAAAAATAAGGAATACCAGCGGAATAACTACTCATGCTCAATTCTATGTATCTTCAAAAACTTGGTTATTTTGATAACATGACAATGACACAGTCGGAAGATCGAACATTTTACTGAAAATAATTTAATAACGCGAAAATAATTTGTCTTTTCGACGTAGAACGCGATTATATGTTTATTTGTAATACGTATGTATCCAGGAAGGAATCATGCAATATGTAAAAAGGTACACGCTATTAAAACAAAAATATCTGCTGCGGGAACCACAGAACATGCCAATATTTTAAATAAATCTAAATGAGCGGTCTTCCGCAAATACACCTTTACATTAGATTTTCTAAAAAGTTATGCAAGAAGAAAAATAATAATAATAGAAAATAAAATGTGTCTGCAATGATACCGCTTATCATTACAAAGATAGAAAAAAAATCTTATAAGAGTGTAGTGCTCTCTACAAAGAATTCTTACAGATATGTGAAATACCGCATCTTAAAGTATCCCTAAAATGCAGATCGTACAGCAAATTTCCTCAAAATTGTTAAAAGACATTTTTGAGAAAAGTCCAAAGAATCGAGAAAATTCATCAGTAAACGATCTCCATCCTTTAAGCGATTTTAACCAAAAGTCCAAACATGAAGCTAAATTTCAAATTTCAAAACCGTCCTTCTCTCGTTGTTAAAAGTTATTGTAATAGAAATTAAAAGTTGGTATAATTTACAGATAAACTTGGCAACAGTGCTGATCACATTGAAAAAAGAGTATGGTTTGGATCAACTAAGACATTCTTGATATATTTTCAGGTTTTTGACAAACAATGAAAAGCGGAGAACTTTAATTAACGAATCCTTCTCTTTCCCTCGCGATCCTGATGAATGAAGAAGAGGGGTTTGCCTAATTATTACCAAACACCAATCCTTCCAACTACATTAGCCAATCAGAAGAATTAAACTAAAGTCCTAGACGCATAATTACCATTCAACTTCTATTGATAGTCCTGTCGATACAAAAAGGGGGCATTGGCCGACAACTACCCTCGCGTGACTACCCCATATTGTTGCGCCCACAAGAGAGAGTCCTTGCCGTTCTCTTTGTTGTGGCGCCTTTCCGTTGTTCTCTCAGAGTGGAGGACTTGTGCATCATATTTACAGAACTGAAAAGTTAACTTTGATTTTTATTTTATTGTTCGTTGTGTTTACCGTGGTTCGTTAACTGGTGAAAAACGGGTGGTGCGGTGGTGGTTTAAAAAGAGAAAAGTGGCCATTATAGAAGAAATTAAGGTTACTGTGTTTTTTTGTGTTTCTTTTTTCTGGGTAACACGCACTATTGCCGTCAACGTTTCTGGGGTAATTATAATTTTTAAACAGACGAAATAACAAAAGCCGCCAAGAACTAGTCACGCGAACACTCGGTTTTAGAGAGGATATTGGAATTGGGAGGCTTTTTCTAGAAATGGGAATAGCTTTCGTGGAAATATGAAATATTGTTTATGGTTTGTTATGTTGGTTGAAGTTTTATATATTGGAGGAGGATATTGCTGTTCTTTGATGTTGTAGACTTGAAGGGTCTATAAAATTTTTCGCGGCTGTTTTTATTTTCTATCTCTTTTTATTACTATACGATTGGTTGGTTGGGTTTGTTAATTTTTAAAGTTTAGGTTAAATCTACACAACAGATTGGGTGTACCGCTCATTATCAACGAACTTAAAAATTCCTTCAAGTACGTCGGTCCTTCCGCTAGCACGGTTTTTTAATTTCAATATTTTGATTTCAGATTCGGATCGAGAATCAAAATGTAGAAAAAAATATCTACCATATATGCCAACCTTCTATCACTTCCCGAACATCCTTAATTATGGCTGTCCGCAGCGTAGTTAAAAGTATCTGAAAATCGTAACAATTTTTGCAGCTTGTTTTTATAAATCAAATTTCAATACAATAAAGGACTTCTTATACAGGGTTAGTTAAAAGTATGGAGACGGCGATTTATTGTCGTTAATATTCATTTTAGGAAATAATGTTTAATACAAAAGATTTTTATAGGAAATTTTTATCTACATTTGAGACTATTTGAAAATTTTTTTTCTTCAATTGTTTTTGAGTTACGCCTTTCCTCAAAAATTCTTTATATGGGAACCTGCTAATTTTTCGCTACCATTCGATAGAACATTTTTACTCTTTACAGCAGTATTAAAAAAAATTATTTTATTTTATTTTAATAAAATTTTTTCAAGGATGCGCTGGTTCAAGTATTTACGAATAGTATGTGTATGTTATCTATGAAACTCGCCATTGCTAATTTTAACAGTAATAAATTGCATACAATTTGTTGCTGTTAATATTAGCAATGCCGAGTTAATTTTAGATGCACCTACTATTCGTGAATACTCAAGATGTTATTAAAATAAAATAAAATTTAAAAAAAATTTAACCCTATTGTAAAGAGAAAAAAATGTTCTATCGAATGGTAGCGTAAAATTAGCAGGCTCCCATTGAAAAAAAAAACTGAAGAAAGGCATAACTCAAAAACAATTGAAGAAAACAATTTTTCAAGCAGTCTCAAATGTAGATAAAAATTTCCTAAAAAAATTTTGTTTTAAGCATTATTTCCTAAAATGAATATTAACTACAATAAAGCGCCGTCTCCATACTTTTTAACTAAACCTGTATAAATATACAATAGGCTACTTCTAGTATATTTTATGAAAATTTGATTCACACAGTTAAAATAGGTTGATTAAAAAAAATCATACCTGTAATAATTTTTGTCAACAGATACAGCCAAATACAGTGTTATTTTTTTCTAGTAGGCCATTATATATAATCCATTTGTTTAAAATTTAGTAATTTTGTAATTACATTAATACAAAATTACACAAAATAAGTAAATGGAAAATAGGTAATCCAATTAAACGAGGAGTTTCAAAATTATCTACCATTACAAGGTTAACGACGTCATCGTCGTCTTTTTAATCGGCGGCATTCTGTCTGGGACGTATCGCTTTAAAAATGCCATACGAAGAGAAATACAAAAAGGCTAAAAAACTTGATGAACTGAAATAAATTGATAAATAGTAAGAAATTATTGATATATTTTATATTAATATTGCTTTATATTACATCAACCTCAAGTTGAAATTTACATTTAGAAGTAATTTTTCATAATTAAGTAGTTTATAAGTTTTTAAAACTTATTACTAGGTATAGGATTTGTATGCACTTAAAAATGCTGAAATATGCATGCACTTATGCACTATAAAAACGTGAAATATGCACTTAAAAATCATGAAATATGCGTTTATTAAAAATTTTTAATAAATATATGCACTTTCATTATTAAAAAAACACCTGTTTAGCGTTATTTACATTTTATTTACAGAAATTATTTAAATTAGACATCCTATGCAATAATTTAATTAATTATATTTTCTAAACATAGAGCGTTACAGTTCACAATGACGTACATTTTTAAATTTTCAAAAGTAAACATATGTCTATTATCCCTAAATATTGTTTTATATTTTGAGAAACTCCGTTCCACATCGCAAAACGTAATTGGGGCATACTTAAAATTGTTTAATTCTACAAGCGAATAATGTTTTAGCTCGTCTAAAATGTCTTGGCCAGATAATGCATCGTTTATGCTTTTAATTAGTTAAGTGAAAACCAGGATTTTTGTCTATAACGGATTTAAATTTTTGTTTTATAGTCAAACCCTTTGGCCCTTTTACTTTATTCAAAGAAACACCTAACAATTTTACATGCTCAAGAGATTCATCTAATGAATTTCCCTGACTTTCTAATTTCTGAATTACTTTAGCTAAACGCACAAAATTTGTTAAAACAAACAATAATTCTGCCCTCACCTCCTTAGTATTAAAAGCATCCTGTGCGCTTTGTATGCATAGTGCATCGTGTTTATTAAGTTTATTTACAAATGCTTTAATAATATCAAAATAAGTTGCATAATATTCTGCTGCAGAAAGCTAAGTACCCCACCTTGTTATTACAGGCTCAGGTGGGAGAGACACTTTTTGAGCAGTTTCCCTAAATATTTGTATGCTATATGGAGCTTTACAAACAATTTTTTTTACATCTGAAATTATAGAGTTTACGTTAGGATATATTTCCCGCACTTTTTCCGCAACTCTATGCATTGCATGGGCAAGACAAGTTAAGTGGATCATTTTTTCGTACAGAACTTGTAAGCCTGCTCCAGCCTTGATCATGTACGGTGCCGCGTCGGTGACGAACAGGAGTACTTTGTTGTACTGTATGCCGTCCGGCCACAAAATAGCCATCGAATCATTAAACAATTTTGCCACAGAACAATGATTGGTGCTCTTGAAAACGTCCATTGCTAATAGATAGGATTTGGGATTGTTCTCCGAATTTAAAACGCCAATTATAACGTTAGCCACGTATCTGAAAACAAAAATTTGATTTTTATTTTCACACCTTATCGTCAGTTGTAAGAACACTGAATTCCTTAACATAACTTCGAAGTGTAACAGACACAGACCGTTTTTCTTTACTCATATTTACACTCTAAAATTTCAAACTGTAATGCAGTTTGCAATTTCTGAACTGTCTTAATTGAAAGATTACAAGATTAGTAAACAAAAGTACGGCAAATTTTTCGATGAACATGAAGTTGTCAAAGGGTCTTTGGAATTTCCTAATACCTATTTATCACAATATCGCAGGATGTAAGTATTTAAATTTTAGTTGAAACTTTTTCTTTCTTAGAAAATATTAACAAGTACACAGATGGTTAAGGCAGTAAAATATTGTTAAGCCTAGTATTTAACAATAAGCTTAAATTATGGGTTTCCCCTAGACTCAACTAAGCCGCCCTTGGTTGGTTGTCTAAAATGCTAAAATTATTTAAAAAATATTGGAAACTTCATAATTAAAGCATCTAAATCGCTCAAAAAGTGGTAAAATATGCACACTCGTTCAAAAATGCTAAAATATACATGCATTTATAAAAAACACCTAAATATGCATTTATATGCACTTTCAAATTGACATATGTGATTCATATGTGGCTTAAGCATGTAGAAATATAACTCTGCATATGTTTGCTATAAGCAGAAAAAACATGCAAATGCATAGAAATCCTATACTTACTTATTACTATTTCTATTACTTATATCGTACATTTTGTAAACAATAACAACTCGATAACATACGTAAGGAGATGTTACAACCTGTAACTCGAATTTAAAAAACCTTCCATAGCGTTGTAATTGTTGAAAGTTTCCTTTGAACAGTAAAAGTCCTAAATACGACCCTAGACGTGTTGGTGCCTTGCACTACTCTAATGGCCCAAACTTAGTCGTTTCTTGTCACATTTGTAAACCTTGGAAATCTTCAGAACATATTTGATGAAGTTAAGAAATACTGTGATATTAACTTAGTAACATCTGAGAAACATGTACATATGAAGCCTTCTCACACTACCCGAGATATAGAGAATATGGATAAGCTCAGAAACTGGTTTTATCAGCACTCCCTATTTCCCAAAACTCGCTTAATCATTAATGATGATCAGAACTACCAAAACTTTGAAGAGCTGTATCTTGGTAACTATTGGGTTCCGCAAGACATTCTGCACTCAAACTGTAGCAAATCTGGTCTACTTTAAAATTAAAACTAATCATGTTTATCGTAAAACATAGCTAAGGAGATATTCTGCGAAAACCAAAGAAAGATCAAAAGTTTCCTCAATTCTTCAATATATCAGCCCGCGTGGCGAACACCATGATCGAAAGTTTGGATATCTAATAAGGGCCACAACATACAAAACTTATTCAAAAACCAAAACTACTTGGGTTTTTGCAAGGTAAAATGTAGAGATTGGCTGGACACTGAACTATAATAACAGATTAAAATAAAAAAAAAGAAATAACTTTTGTGAAGCTACACTTCTTATCTTCCTAGTAAAGAACATATTTCCAAAACATGACAAGAATTGGATAAGTTTTGGTCATTAGAGAAGCGCAACGCTCCAAAACTGGATGAGGTACATTCAGCAGACTGGGAAGAAAACTCGAAGTGATGGGAAAATTCTGCAAGTGTTAAAAGTCTTTATTCTTCAATATCAAACCGTTTTTTATAGGTAGGAAGTTTTGTATCTTTACTTCGAAATTGTTTTTCTTGCTCCATGGCATGTTTGTTAATTGTTGCTAGAGTGAACTACAGCTCGTGCTCCATACCAACTGATGAAATTTCTATTAGTAGATTCCCTTGCAGCACTCTGTGAACTCCGCCAAAGTTCCAAAGCACTACAATTATGATGTACTTTTTTGTTCTGCGAATTATATATACTCGTACTTATAATTATTCCTTTTACTTACCTAATTTTATATCTTTGTTTAATTATTGTTTGGAAATTAAACACTGAATATAAATTATTGAAAAAGTTAACACTCCGTTGGATATCAATATTAAATAGTTTATTGCTGAACAGGTCTTATAAGTTTCCAAGTGCTCTCGTCTTACTGATCATAAGTAAGATTAATTACTAAAATTATAAAATGAGATACGTACAATATTAAAACGTTTAAGATGTAAAATTGTTTTAAGTTACCTTTTTGATTATTAAAACCAACTGCGAAGTTTCACTTTCACATGCAGTAAAAAGAGGTGAACATATTTACACTAACAGGTCTCTAGTTATAACTGTTACAACTTGGCAATTTGAAAAGTTACTGAAATTAGCGGGAATTTAAAAATTTTACAAATCTAAACCTAATGTAGGTACTATTGTACAGATACCTGTTTTGGTCTAGTCAATATAATTTTGATCTTTTGATATAATAAATTATTTAAAGATTTGCAAAATTTTGAAAATCCCACTAATTTTAGTAACTTTTAATAACTAGTCGAAGTCAAATAGTTACATCAGATAGCTGATTGTCGCCATTTTTTTAGTGTCGTTATTGCGCGCACGATTCTCTTTCCAAATACACTGTTAAGCGTATATTGGTGCCAATTCGTTTTATTTTACCAACTTTTTTACCAACAAACTTTTATTTACCAATTTAGATCACTTTTTAACAGCTTCTCTTAAAAAATTTAAAATTAGAGTCGATTTTGTTATACTTTTAAAGTAGAACACTATTAGATTGAATATTTAATCTATATAGAGTTATAGATTTCAATAGTGAAAAATTACCTTTGTTATAAGAATAGAGTGCAAAAAATATTTTTATCTACGACCACCATAGAAAGTTACACATTCCGCACAATCTAGTAACCATGAAAACGACCAATTGCAAACAATCTCCAAACTCAACGGTAAAGACCGTGAGGAATGATTTCTTACGATCAGTAGTTCTGTTAAAACGCTATAGAGGTCAGCACTTGCAATATTATAATATTATTAATTATTTAAAATAAAAAATGTTATAAATTTTAGTTAAAGGTTAATTTATTTTAATTATTGTTTTACATTAAATTATATTTTGAATCCAAATCCATCTAGAAAAATTATGGCTTTCACGGGGAATCGAACTCTGGACCGTCTGATTGCTAAGCCAGGCCTCTACCGTTAAGCAACGTAACCGTCTTGACATGAGTTGGTTGTTCTCATTATAAGAAGTTATTAAAAAAATTTATTACAATTAACGTAAAATTGATTAATTTTTTACATTAGTATATAATTGTTAATATAATATTATTCATTATTATTGCTAGATTACAATAAAAATCATGAAAGCTTTTAAAATTTGCTACATAATTATTCACAAAGTGCAAGCCCATCTAACTTTTAAAGCTACGTAGCTTTTCATCACAATACCTGGGAATGCGAGAATATTTTTACATTTCGCAAATGTTAATCACCTTGACAATTGAATTGTGATTGTTTATATAAAAATTACTTTTTGAAAAGGAGTACATACGCATGATTATTTAGCTATAAGTACTAAATAGTGGATTGACTGAAATTATACAGATTATAAACGTATTATTACTATTGTCTTTAAAAACTTAATATTTACTTCTGTCGTTTTCGAAATTCTCGATGTATTATTAGTGAATCCGATGATGGGGAAATGGGGTGTACACTTGTACACCTCCAAACATCGTGGAAGCGGCTCACATTACATCTTTTAATTTATTGTCAGAGATTTCAACGTAAAAAATATGAATGCGAATATATAAATTCAAGGTTTAGAAATTTTCTTAGCTGTTGGTGGTTTATTACTTTTTTTGTTGTCATAGATAAAGTATAGTGTGTAACGTGTGCAAAAACGCCAATTTCACACTCGTGTGATTGCGGCATTCGACTTCGTCTCATGCCGCAACTTCTTCACACTCGTGAGAAATTGGCACTTTTCTGCACTTGTAACACAATATACTATTCTACTCTAGATTTTTACCCAATACTCTAAAAATTGTACACGAGGCTGATTTTTACTGTTTATATCAAATGGCAAATGAACAAAAAATTACTAATAAGACATCGAACAAAAAAGTTAATTTAACAAAAATTAAATTAAATCATGCATAAGAAATAAACGTGTGTGTATATTGCAGCATAAAATATAAATTAATAAACTATAAGCATCATATACAACGCACCAAAAAAAAATAGTTCCCTTTGCAGGCCATGAACGCACATTGGGGTATAGCCAGGGTAGACTGCTATATTACTTAAACTTGTACGGTACACACGGAGGAGTGTTTCGAAGAAACGATTGCTACCATGCGTCTTAAATTATAAAACAAGTACACATAATATACTATTTTTCTACTTTGCCTTATTAATTAATTATAAAAATTTTGTAAATTTAACCTATTAAAAATGACATATTACAATCTAGCGATTTTTGCGGGTGATATGTGGCAACACTGTCAAATGATATTTGACGTTTTGTTGTTAAATTTGTGAAAACCAAATACTATGTATGTTTATATGCGGAGTAGAAAACAAATGTTACCATTCCCATGGAACAAAATAGTTTTTAAAAACAATTTAATAATAGCATCTATTTTTAAACTGTTTTCAGTATCACAAGGTGCCTATTGCTAACACAAAGTAGAAAAACATTGTTTTAAAAATTCTATCATGGATATTTTCGCTTTCGGATCTTATGAAAAGTAATAAAGACAACGAAAACAAGAAATAAAAAATAGTGTACCTCTAAAACTAATCTTCAGGAAATAATTCAGTAGCAAACAGTGATTATTTGAAATTGTAACGCAAGAAAATAATTGCATTTAATAAATTCACCATTATAGTACCACAGCATTAAAATAACCAGCAGATGCACTCTGGCTAATATTTTCAGTCGCCTAGTGTAACTTTGATTTATTCTCAGACTGCTGCAATATTACGCAGCAGCAGTTGCGTTAGCATCCGCATTGAACACATCCGATTATGACAGAACCGTATAACGCATTTTTAGTGGCCCCGTAATAAATAAGTTTTATGATACACTGTGCAGCCAAAAGCTATGTAAATACTCAGGAACTACCTACGTTTTTTAATAATGTTTTTATAAAAATGATATTCGTATTTGAGAAGTACATACCAATTTCTTACAAAATTACAAAATTTTCTTAAAAATTAACATTATTAATTAAAAATGTGTTTACATTGTAGTCTGTAAAATAATTTTATCCTTAGTTGCCGACCCCCTGAAGTTTGGTACAATTTACAATCTATTGAAACCAGATGACACGTTTTTCTAAAAAATTTTGTATATCATTCAATAAAGGATTATATTTTTCAATACCGACTATTTGCTGGTATAATATTTTTTATTACACGCTGAATTATGTACCTAAATTAATAAAAAAAACTAATTGTTAAATGGCATCAATCAATTTTCTTTTTACACACAATTATATTTCCTACAATGGTACGTATCTGCTCGTTATTACCATGACGAAACGCATAGGCACACTTCGGCGAACTGATCGTGGGTGTGTAAACTGGCTGAAAACATAAAAATGCCGACAACATAATGTGTTTTCGCCTGCGTTACGCCAGCAATTAAATTTAAGAAACAAAGACAACTCTGTCTTGTATGTGGAAATATAACAAAAACGTAACACGGGAGTAAAATTACAGTTTCAAGTTCTGAGCCATAGCCGAGGTTCTTAAGCAGTCGATTACTATTTACATCCCTTGATATACAGGGTGGCAGGGGTTAGAACGCGTTAATTTTAAGGGGTGATAGAAGACATTGAAAGTCTTAATAATTTTTTTCTGTGGTAATTAGCTTTCGAGTAATTTAGAAAAAATTATTGGCACATCTGGCAACCTGGCTTAAGTATACTCGCAGTCTACAGCTGGGTCTTGACCTTGTTTTAGAAAATCAAACAAACAAACTGATGATGACAGCCGTTGTTCAAGACTAATAAGCATCCGAAGCAGATTAGTCGGGTGACTAATTCTACGAAAATTATAATCAGCACTGTTCTTCCGTAAACAAGATTTGTACTTAAAAACACGATGATTCATAACAAACCAACTGTAAAAATAAAACAATAATTGACCTACATTTTATATTTATTAATTTCTGGAATATTTTCAAAATTTGTTGATGTATTTGTTTTTTTATTAAAAAGTACTATCTTTTATAAAAAAAATGACTAAGGCACCTAATTACCATAAAATTAAAGATTTTATTAATGTAGCCAAAACAAGGCGTCATCAAAATCCCTTAACCTAATTACCTTATTTAAATTAAATAAATCTTCTCTTTAAAAGATATTCTCTTATAAAATCATTAAAAACTGTTATTAAATAAACAAAGTCGTGCTTTATTGACAAATTATTTTCAGGTCAACAAACTACAAACTCAGCCTTATCTCACTCTAAAAGGGTATTATTTACACAGCTGTGATCAGGCATTGACCTAAATATTCTTCATTAAATTGTAAGGTTGTAAACAAAACGTGCTTTATTCCAAGTTCAACAAACTTCCTACATCAGCATTTTATGCGAATGTGGAGCAAATTTTATTACAAACTTTACAGGGTTGTCACGTTTCTTAGTTAAGTAAAATGAATTTTTAATTGTGAAAAGAATTCAATTTTACGTGGAAACGACATACGATACGATAAAATGTTATTAAGGTTTGTTGTTGTGATAGATGAGATGCATCTGCCGACAAAGCCCCATAATTAAAGTACTATTATTAACGTGGCAAAATGATGTTAGTTTCCAACTTTTTTTTTCTGAAAAAGTAGTACGTTCTAGAGCAAAGTTGTATAAGACTTTTGTTCCTTTTGATGTCTTCTATCACTCCTTAAAATTAACGAGTTCTAACTCCTGCCGCCCTGTATATATGTAAATAACTATTAATCATTATTATTTGCATGTAACAGGCATTTATGCAAGTGTGCGTTTTCTTAACTACCTATCAAGTTAGTGACAGGTGAAGGTTGCTTTTTTGTGATATTTTAATGTGGCCAAGCCACTCGGCAAGTAAGTCACTTTACCTCCTTAGAGAAGTAAGTAATATTATACTAAAATTATTGTTAACATTTAACTTAGCAGTTGCTGTTAATTGTTATTACAACGAAATGATTTTAAGCCAAGAATAGTCGATAAAATTGCAATTTTTAATAACTACATATTTATATCAGCAGTGACGTAAATAATGTACTGTGGGTGGCCCGTTTATTATTACGGACGTTATCTCGCGAAATGCTCTGTAAAATATAAAAGTTTTTTTTTTATTGTTACAGGGTGATATTTTTTAAATGGGACATTTCGTACATTATTACATTTTTGAATAGCGCTCTTTTAAACAATTATAACTATGAAATATAATATAAATACAAAGATTAGTTAAAGTTTCACAAGTTTTATTAATATCTTAACCTGACAATATTGTTTCGACACTTTATGTCATTATCAAATTATAACTATAACTATTACAAACGCAATTATAACTATGTACATATATAGGAGCATAGGTCTGTAGCCCACCGTTTTGTACTTATTGACTGTTATCTTCATTAAAAGGTCAATATTTACTTACGTAGCTCAATTTAAATATTGAGCTCAAAAAGTTATTTGCCTCCAAAAAATAATATTTTTATCTATTTTGTGATTTAAGTGCCCGATATTAAAATTTAAAAATTGTAACACAGTGTTGCCAAATCTTAAAAATTATAATTAAATGTAACGAACACCTTGTATATCAAATTCTATGACGCGTTCTTTCCGAAGTATGGTATATACGAGGGTGCGTTTTTATATTCGCGGAAATGGGGGTTTGGTGAGGGGCAGAACTTAGTCTTGGTAAACTCATCGTAACGTCTAGCTTGATGTCTTATTACTATAAATCCGAACTGGATTATTATTGAATTATTGGTATTTAAGTTATTGTCATTTACACAAATTCGAACGTGAAGAGATTTTCAATATGAGTAAAGTTGAACATCGTGTACCGTCTTTGAAGCTTTGCAGTGAAGACCAGGATGGAGTATTATCTGCTAGTGGGATTAGTCGGATTGTTACAGGAGATGAAACGTGGGTTCATCACTATGAACCTGAATCCAAACAAGATTCAATGCAGTGGCATAAAAAGGTACACTCCCGCCAAAGAAGTTTAAAGTGCAACAGTCAGCTGGAAAGCTCATGGCGACCATATTTTGGGACACTGAAGGAATCCTGCTCATCGACTACAAAGAAATGGGTGTCTATAACGGGAGAATATTATACCACACTTTTAGAACGATTAAGGGACTCCATCAAATAAAAGAGAAGAGGAAAACTTGTCAAAGGTGTGCTGCTTTTGCACGACAACGCGCCCGTTCATCGAAGTCGAGTTGCACAAGCTGCCCTGCACAAGGCAGGCTTCCAGGAATTAAATCATCCACCCTACAGTCCAGACCTGGCCCCTATCGATTACTATTTGTTCCCGAATATGAAGAAAAAACTGAGGAAAAAATTTTCGTCCGATGATTAAGTAAAGCTGCAGTTTCAGCATATTTTGACGACAAAAATGAATTATTTTCTTCACTGGTATAAATAAATTAATTACTAGATCTGAGAAATGTGTTAGAGTTAAGGGAGAATATATTGAAAAAGAAAAATAATTCTCTGTTTTTATTTTTACTCCATTTATTCCGCGAATATAAAAACGCACCCTCGTACTCATTGCTCATAATTAGAAATGTGCATTTTAGGTGACCTCGGTTGAAAAAATGCCTTGATTAGCTCATCTTTCATAAGCGCTGTCGCTACTAGTTATAGGACATATAGTTTACAAATACGAAAACTGTTATATAAAACGTGCCACGCCCCTAACAGTTTCTTTAAATTCTCGTTCATTTTACATAGATCCCATTTTACTTTATATTTTTGCGACAAAGGTACTCCAAACTCACTATTTTCAAGCGTCCGCTAGAGATACATTACGCTATTGCAGATTAAATTGCTTCGCTCCATTGATATAATGGTTTTATGCTTTAGTAAAATGCACGTCTAGTAATAAACGGACCACCCTGTACATTACACCGGAATTAAGAACTTTACTTTGTCCTGTCTGCTTCAAATGGGCTTCAAGGGCTGAAAACATGCACGGTAGAGTAAATCTTACTTGCTTTCCTTGTAATATAATATATTATAGTTTTCCGTTACTAGAGCAATCCGATAATCCCTAGAGAAATAAAAGTTAGTTTAACTCCCTACGGAGTCCAACGGTCATGGCAATCTGATAAATTATGAATTCAGTTTTAGTTGTTTTGTTGATTGATTGTTTTTAGATTTTTACTTTTGTTTTTATTAAATCATTAAAAATAATAAAATATTCTATAGAACTTTATTCGCTCGGAAGATACATATTCAATTTTAATCGCTTGATATATTAAAAAACTATTAGGTATAATTATACATAGGAAGATCTAACATCTTTTACATGGACTAATCCAATATTTGTTTGTTTATTATTGAAAGGACTTTCTATGTAGTACCTTCCGTGAAATTAATGACAAATTAATATTTTTGATGGCATTGAATGTTTATTAGGCAGTAATAATATAGCCAATCACATTAATCGATTGACGGAGGTTAAAAAGATTTAATCAAGGTTATGTAAATTAAATTTTATTTACGATAATCACTATCAGTCAGTGCATATTAATAAAAAGGCTTAATAAATTATTGAAGCTTTTTACTTTAGGGTAATTAAAGATAATCGATATATTTACAGAAGAAACTATTCATTGCAGAGTTGTCCAAGGTAAATTAATGCTACAACCCTTTCATTTTTATTCATTTACACCTACACTTGGAGAAGGTCACTCAGAGCCTACAATCCCTTCGAACAGAGAATGCCAAAGCTTCGCGTTAACATAACATTTTGATTTTGTCGAAATTTGTAAAAAAAAAAACTAACTCTTCTTGCATTTCAAATTATTATCTAACCGTGTAACCTCACTACATATCTCATAAATAATGCAAAATAAAAATCCACGTCAAAAGAAAGGTTAAAGTGTTTTTACAGTTAGTTGTCAGGTTAACGACCATTATCACCGTGTAAAGAAGGTAATGTTTTGTATGAATACAGGCATGCATGCATAATGTATGATTAGTGATTGCATGTAATCAGCAAAGGAAGTTGTATGTAATAGGCTGTTCGTTGCACTAAACTTGTTAGATATCTATGTGTATATTCAAGTTGGCTTTGAAGACTGACGACTATCACACTGTTTCATCTATTTATCGATACCGTTTGTCCAGTGGATCAATTATGGCTGAAATTGGCGTATGATATCTGAATTATAATGCCTGCTTCAATCGGAATCAAAATGTGGGTTAATGGTTTGTTATGTCGAAAGGTCCGCTACTCTATTGTCCGCTTCTCCTGTTACTATGCGTGTATGCCTTTGTGTTTGCAAAATATGGATTACCGCAAAACGACCACTTACGTATTCACCATTCGTTATTGGTTTTGCAAAGAAAAAATATTGTGGGTTAAATGCAAACAGAAGTCGCGTAGGATTAAAGATATCGTTTATAATGTCTTGTCAGCCTTGAGTAGACATTTAGAAAATTTAATCTTCCTAAAATTTATAGCCTTTACATCTATCAATAATTGCGAATATTACTTACGCTAACTAAGTGCATTGAGAAAAAAGTTCTTGTTAACCTTACTACAAATTGTTTAATTTCTGAAAATAGAAAATCAGTTCATGGTTTTAAAAATAAATATAAATATGGTGACAGAAACAAATTTTGTTTTTCCGGATTTTATTTTCATTCGTGTCACTACACCCACTTCATTCTACAATTTTATTTTTGAGAACATCGAAATTCACGTTAAAATAATTTCCCAAGGAGTTCCCTTGGGCGATTTCGACTATTGCATTTGAATATTTTATAAATTCGATTTATCTGTGAAATGTTGAAGAAAATGAAACCTTATTCAATAAATATTCTTATTTTTTTCCCATTGTATTGCTTCTGATACCGATATCTCATGAAAAAACAAACCTAAAGAAAGATTACGTTATATTCTACAGTTTAATAGTGTAACTTTAGAACCCTTGGTAATAATAGGATGCTTTTATATTGCTTCTTTGATTTTGATGTATTTTAATCGAGTAAAAGGTCCATATTTTCCGAATTTTAAAATAATACATTTTTTGCACAACCACTACTTTACTCCTTCAAAGGAGGGAATAAAGTAACTATTTAATCCCTAGGTAGTAAAGAGTTCCATGACAAACATAAAAATCTATTATCTTGAATCTATGCGATTTTGATGTTTGCAGAGTTCAGTTGTCAGAATGACATTTAACAATATTTTCGAAAATTTCGGGAATTTTAGTCTTTTAGGAGGTTGTGCAAAGAATACCCTATAGCTATGGGACTAAAGTGCGCCTCAACTCCGAGTATGTGTTGAAAAACAAGTAAATCCTTCAGGTTACAGGAAAAAAGCTAAACTTCTTGTAAGCCTTCACAATTCTGCAAGGCAGCAATTTTCTTTATCTTGTCATAGATTCTAAGATACAGAGAGTGGCCAATCAACTGTATCGTGAAGAATCAGGAATCAAAAACCAAGTGGACCTTTTTTAATTGCACTTATATGTTAATCCTAGGAAAAACAGAGGTTAACAAAAAATGTATCAGAGATTAGTGAAAAGTATATAAAGAACCATATTGCAAAGGCAACTGATAGTGTTTGATATGAGTCTTGATATGATGATGATAAAAGTGATATAGTTTGAGGCTGTGTTAATATATCTCGTCTTTGAATCTTTTTAGTTGAACACTTTAGCTTCGTCTCTTTTAAAGTAGTCCTTCTGCTACTTGATGCACTATTCTCTATGTTTACATTTAACCTAACTAAGTTAGAAAGTTAATATACTTCATCTTTTACTTAATTTCACATTTTGTATACTAACCCAACATAACTTAAAACTACCTTCAGCCTAATATTAGACTTAACCTAATCCCCGTTTAGCTTTAAATTTAAACTAAGCTAAGCTTACTTTTGTGCACTAACTCAACATAACCTAAAACTACCTTCAGCCTAATATTAGGCCTAACTTCATCCCCGTCTAGCTTTACATCTAAACTAAGCTAACTCCCACTGACCCGACTTCAAGTTTTACTAAACTTATTTAGGATTCTTGGAGTAGATCCTAGAATTTCTACGATCTTTTACGATCATCTACGATATTCTACGATCTTTTCTGAACTTCTCGGACCGTACGGAATCTTCTCTGATCTTTTACGATCTCCTCCGACCTTCTACGATTTTCTACAAATTTCTATGGTCTTCTACGATCTTCCAGGATCTTCTCCGATATTCTCGAATCTTCTCTGGTATTTTCAGATTTTCTCTCATCTTCTCTAATCTGAGCTGATCTTTTACGGTCTTCTACGATCTTCTCGTACGAGTACATGCGAACCATCGACAGAAAGTACTATCAGCAGTCTCTTGTAGCGAGGTGCAGTCGCGTAGGAACTGTAGGGTTGGCAGGACGGCATATGGAGTAGCCCCATTTGATTATTAGGGACATCAAGGGTCACGTGTGTATGACCACAGGTGGACTTTTTTTTGCTTGATTGGGGAGAAGAAGGAATTCATGTTGTTTTATTGGGACTTACGTGGCGCGTTGGAGTCGAATGACATGTCTCATGAGTGGAGGGGGGTTAGATGAATATTTCAAGGGGGAATGAGGAGTAAGGACTGGGTTGTCTTGGTTGGTATTTTTGAACTCGTTAGGCCATGCAGAAGGTATTACCGCAAGTGAGGATTTTGCAGATTACTACTGGACCACTATTTGGGTATGTATAACCGTATAGGAATTGACGTCACCTTGGTTAAACGGATTTTGTGTAGTTTCAGGCATTCCCTACCTTAATTACTAGAAATAAACTTATAGCGTAAAGGAATACGTAGTTCTTTTATAAAATAGACTAAGCGCGGCGAATCTTTGTGAAACTTAACACACTTAGTCCATTATGGCTGAAATTTATTCCGCTTTGTTTACAATTAAATTTGATGTATAAAATGTTTTATTTTTTGAATGCGAAAGGCAGCTACATTTACACAAGTATTTAAAAATTCACACAGTCCTGTCTTATGTAAAGTTTGTGGTATCCAGTTGAACCCAGTCAATACTTGCATGAATAAAATCTATTTCCACAAATTGATATCTTGCTTTAGTCACGTATTCTTTAAGATTTTGCTTAATATTATTAAAGAAAAATGAACTAAATGTTGGCTTGCAGGCAATAAAATGGAGTACAAACAAAATCTAATCTAATTTATGATTTTATTTTGGATAAATAATCTCGTATACTGCATCAAATTTCTTTGAATTTCAAAGAACAGCATACTTTTAATTGTTGTTATTTGGTCAGACAATTTTATAGCTTCAAATGTTAGGGTTAATGGTTCTTTGTATTGCTTATTTATAAAATAAAATGGAGAATTTCGTCTAATTTTATTATTGGTGATGCAAGTTGTCATATATCAGTTTGATTGATTAAATTTATATAGCACTTCTTAAAACTTAAAGAAAAAACGAGTTGAGAGTTTTACCGGAAAAGATAGTCTGATCTAGCCTAGTACAGGGGTTAGTCCACGTCAATTGTGGGTACATACTTTCGTAGCGTGAGTTTATCTACCCGTTAAATTTGTATAGGGACGGATTTTCGTTTTAAGTAAGGCAAGTGTGTGCGAATTTACCGTTTGTCGAGTTTTATGGTTTAAATCGTTTATTTGGGAAAATATTTTGATAAATTACCGTGTGTTTGTCTGTTGAACAATTTAAATTAAGAGAAAGGGAGGAAATGCTTTAGTGAAACTACTCGAGAATGTGTCTTAATTGAGTCATCATTTATTAAGAGTTCTAGTGTTCTTGCAGTCTAGCAAATTGTTGCAAATTCTGTATTTGTTTACAACAAATTATTTAAACAATATTAATTGTGGTTTCATTCTTTGACAACAATCAAAATATGTATTTGTAATGTATTTAGAATGGGATCCCAAAGTAACTTATAATTTAGAAGCTAATAATACAGGTTTACAAATGTCAGTAATTATTAATATGTTTGAATTATGTAAACGATTTTCTTGAATTTAATTCAATATACAAAATCACGAATAATACTCATTACTATAATTTGGCATGACGATGATGTTGATATTCTACCTACGAAATAGATCTCAGTTTTAAAAGATTGACAGTAATGATTAAATAACTTAAAGAACATTTTGGTTTTATGTTATGAAGAATCTTTTCACGAATTGTAGATCCTGATTTAGATATTAAACAATAACATCAAAGAATTTGCGTGGAGGCCTGTATCGTTTTGATTACTCCTGTTTCCTATCTACAATTAGCCAGCCTTTACAATTAACACCCACGACACCTGAAAGCAATTTGAATCAATAAGATGTCTGTGCCGGGAGACATGTTAATAACGTTAATCACGTTATAGTCACGTTAAGTGGTTTATGTGTTTATTTGATTTTGTTGAATTTTAGTCAGTTACAGTTAATGCCCTAGTGTGGGATTGTTTAACTATGTTGAGATTAAGGTTGTTATATCCAAAACACGCGCCCGTCAATTCAACGCGATATTTACCCCCAATATAAATTGAAATTGAATTATAATTTGATAAAAAGATAATTTTTTGTTTATATTGAAATTTAATAGCTGTGTACTTTAAGGCACTTTTAAATAAATATATTTTGACTAATTGTCCCATTTTATTACTAAAAATATTACTGTACTAGATTATTGGGTTATTATTAATTTCATTTTTCAGATGTAAAATTGTAAAATTTAACATACGTGCCCTTTGAATATCAAAAAGGATTATTTTTAATCCTCCTATCTGCGAAGGGCTTGTTAATATGATGAAGATTAGCAAACAAAATCACCTCCTCTTCCAATTTCATTAGTTTTATTACAATTCATCTCCATTTGGAAGCCTTTCGCGAATATTAATACCCACATCCACACCATAATGCCAACATAATGATTTAGCAAATCATATCTCGTGTATGAAGAGTCGTGTATAATAATTATGTATGTATCTACCAACGTTTAGTGTCAGTGTCCTGAATGTTGTGGACTAATATGGAACATGGAGATTAACATGATTTAAGGCTGATGCACGTGCGCCGTTTGAGTGTTCGCTGTTCCCCTATACAACGAGCAAGTAACATCTCTTCGCTCATTTTCGAACAGAAGAGAAAGCTCCAGAGGTAAGCGTAGGCCGATATGAATTATTGACGTTTACTAAACTACACCCCCTATATTGTTCTCTTCTTATGTATGCTCTTTATTCATTTATATGATAAATACGAATTTGACGAGATGACTCTTAATAATAAGAATTTATAATTTTATAGCATGAACGAGGCGTAATTTTTTTCTTCGTGTAGAAATTTATTGACGTTTATATGACAAGGGAATCTTCAAGTTTTATTGGCTTGGTTCGATTTTGTACACACAAGTTAAACAAGTCGTTAAATTTTATTATTTTGAACTGACATGATGGTGTATTTTGAAATAGGAAGTATTGTTTATAGTTACTTAAAGAAATTACTTTTTCCATTCTTCGATCATAAAAATTAAACGATTATTTAATAATTTTTATAATTAATTAAGTAACAATTTTATATTAACTGTCTGATTATTATGTTTTAATAAGACATTCCATTATAATATTTGTTTATCAGTGTTGAAATGAGAATAATGTTTTACTAACAATGCGGAAGAAGACATAATTGCACAACTGTTATTATTATTAAATTATTATGTTTCTATCTTTATGTTTATTTTTCTTCGTTAAATTCCTTGATAAGCAATAATAATATGCCTGTAAAAGGCAGAAAGCAAGAAAAAGAAGTGCCTTCAAATGAAGGAAATATGGCAACCAATCATAACCTACTGAACAGTAGCAGTGAGTTTTTATGATTAATGATTTAATGAATCGTGTTATAGTAATTGTGTATACAGTATGTCCACAACAAGAAGTGAAAATCTGCAGATTATAGAATGATGGATGAATTACTACGAATGGTAAAAAGTGCCAATAATAGGGAAACAATCCCAATCAAAGTAATCGCGAACTTATCAACTTGTTGTTTATGTACCTTTTACTATTGTTTATTCTGCGTTATTGTAAGCTGATTATAAAAATACCATTAATGCCTCTGAAGTGTTAGCTATGTCTGCAGCGTATTAAGACACGCAGTTTTTCACATTTTGACAATAAAAATAGTAGAAGTTGCTTGAAAATAATTTTATTCATCAATCATCATTTACGAGCTCATAATGGGAGATATTTATTCCGTCTTGTTAAGAATTTAATTTAGTGTATTAAAACGTAAAAACAGCTAGCATTTTATCAAATATTTAAGAAGGCAACCTCTCATTTAATGTAAGTTTTGTACTTTTCTCCAATTGAAACCAAATTAGAACTTGTACGCCTAAAATTCATTTCCCACGAATGAAAATTTTGCTTTAAGTACATATTTTACATCCCTTGAATATTGTTTTCAAAATAAACGAAATGTTGGCTTTCAGCCAATGAAATTAGGTACAAGCGAAACCTAATTTATTTTATGATTTTATTTTCTGTAAATAAACTCTTATACAGCATCGAGCTTCTTAGAATTTCAAAAGAACAGAGTACTCTCAAGTCTTAATCTTAGTTGGGTTGAAAGCTACGAATATTGAGCTTATTAGCTCTATGCATCTTTTATTAAAATAAAACAGAGAAATTTGTTCAGTAGATGGATTCATATAGCTCCTCTAGGGCCTGGCTTTGCCTATTAAGACGGACACCTCGCTTCTAGGGCATCCATTCAAGGGCTACCCCGCGCGACCTACGTTTGCGGAGTGTGCCCATGTTCCGGCAACATAGTTTAAATAGATTCAGTTTAGTTATTTGTGAAGGTAATTCCTGATAATTCTGTATTGTTGTGAAGAATGTTTGTAGTTCCGTATCGTGTTGTCCGTCTAAGTAGAGACTAGTTTTAGAGAAGAGATTCTGTAAGATAATCTGCCCCAAGGTTTCCTTTGTTATAGAGTATTAACAAAAGGCTTAAATTGTGTGCCCTAATGCACTTCGAGGATATGGAGGATTTGTACTTGGCTGGGTTGTGCGATTAATGAGAGTGTTCTTCAAGAGAAATTATTATTTAAGTATTAGATATTGCGAATACTCGGAAAGTACGCTTTTTAATATTAACGGGTTAACGACGCCCTTCATCTTCTTTAAAGCTAATAAAAGTTAAAACAACATTTCAAATTACTATTTATGCCGCAGTTCAAGTTGAAAACAAATCCGTAAAAGTTAATGTGGAAATTATTGCATCGCTTAAAGATTCAGTTTTTAATGCAAATTGTTCGGAATTCAGCCGCTTGTTCCTGCAACGGTTTTTGGATAAGTATTTATTACGTAATAATTGGGTTTTTGTTTTAACGAGTTAAGCTTTTGCTTGTGAGATTAAAAGTGAACTAAAGAATTGCAAGGAGGAATATAAAAATTAACGTTACACATATATTATGTAAGTTGCTTGTAACTGTTTTTGTCAAAATTCCATCTGTTGATAACGAAATTTGGATTGATTTTTAGATAAGAAATTTAAAGCAGGAATGCATTTAGAATGGGATCCCAAATTAAGTTATAATGCAAAAAATAATAATACGAGTAGTCTTTTATCATCTTCAACTGCTTTTCGTATATTTTATTGTGTAAACGATTTATTCTTGAATTTATTACAATATACAGATATCAGAATTGATGAAATAATTTTTAAAAATTATTATAAAGTAAAGAAAGATAACTACAGCAACTGAGCTTAATTTGAATTAATAAAACGCTTCTGCCGGGAGATATGTTAACGTAAGTAGGCTTTATTTGCTTAATGAGAGCTTGACTATTATAATTGTAACCAGAGTGTGGTGTTTAATAAGTGGAGAAAATGAATTATTACTCTTTTCTTCCATGCTGAGCTCTTCTATACTAGACCCCACACACATAGTCACCCATCATATTAATACCCTATTTGACCTGATATCGCCTCTCCATCGTTGATTTATTTTCATGAAACCATCATGGTCTTCACTAATATTCTCCATGTTTTCGATGCAGAATTCTAAATGGAACTGAAGAACATATAACTTCAGTGACATCTAACATCCTGTTACGTAATAGTCTTTACTTTTTTGCTTCGCAGAAAGCTTGCAATTACCTGCGGCACTGCTTTCTAAGTGTTACGTCACTGGATAACATAATTTGTGCAAAAGGCTTTGAGTTTAACATAGAGCGTACATCTAGTCTCTATTAAAAATGCTACTTTCAAGTTTTGCTTTCGAAAGCTTAGGAAAAAGCACTAAAAGGTAAATTAAAGGTTTGGCAGTTCTGTTTCTGTCTCTGTTTCACTAACCATAGCTTATGTGAAGCAGAGGAATTAACACTTTAGTCTCATTTTACCAGGGTTGGTGCTTCACATTTATCATATCCATCATATTTATAACGGTTATAAGAAATGTGAAGCACCAACCACTGGTTCGATTATTTTAAGGAACAGTCATTTATGCTATAGTGTTTAGTCTGTAGCACGACTGTCCTACAAATGAAGTATGTCGTGTATCGTCCCAGGAAACCAATCAGATAGCTCCTCGGGGGTGTGAAACTAGAACACTTGATGACCGAATATTTGCATATACAATGTTGTGCCGACAAAAGTCTTTTGGAACTTACAAATGTCTGCAATACAAAAGTCATCCAAAACTCAAAAATCATCCACGTGGTTCTGTGGGTCTTTCTAAATTCTTGGAATTGCAAATCTAAACTTTCCACTCACTTAGCGGTTAATTTTAATTCCATTGTAGCCAACTGCTGAAAGTAAGTATAATATTAGTTTTGACTTCAGTTTCGTAATGAGAGACCTCAAAGACCCAATGATACCAATTTTTGTGCAAATCTAAATAAGCTTTAATGTTTTGGCCAGCTTTTTTGCAATTGAGACTACTGTGCGAGAATTTTATCTCATCAACGTAGCTCTACAGGAACCACAAACAACATTGGGAAGCCATATTTTTGGGTTTGGTTGACTATTTTGATACCGTATTTCACATTGTTATTTGGTTATGATGTGTGTTAACTCTAGCTTTGGTGCCTTTTCTGCACAAAATAAATAACCGTCTACTGCCGCCCTGTGCATAGGTATACTACATAAGAGACGAGGCTATGGATTTGTTCTTACCTATATACTAGGATATACCTACCAAGATGAGTTAAATCTTTTTATATGCATCATGCACCAATGATGAAAAGCAATCACTATTCTGCATTCTACAACTTTTTCTCGGCCCTGGGGCAGCTTTGGGTGATTTTATGAAAGCTAGAAAAGAAATAAGCAGCAGGAACCCTTAATAGTTATTTAATAAATTAGTTTGTTAATGAAAGCGATTAATGATCGAAACTGTTTAAAGCACGAACGAGCGATAGGGAGTGAGTGCCTTTAATAGTTGAGATCATTAGTTGCTCATTAACAAACGAATTGATTACAACAGTTTTTCGTTGACCGTAAAATTCTTCGATTTTAAGATAGAAAATTTCAAATAATACCGAATCCAAACTTGTGCGTATATCTGGTTGCCCAAAGTAAAACATCATCAAAACGTCAAAATCACAAACGGGTTTATTAATGAAAAAGAGTGTATTAATGAGGTCCATTAATGCATCCTTTTTTCACAAAACAGTTACTTAATAAAAAAGAGTGTATTAATGACGTCCATTAATACATCCTTTTTTAGAAAAAATCATTCATTAATATTGACATTAACAAACGGTCAACGAAAATAGTATATTATATACCAATAAAGTAAGTTGACTGTGAAACGTTCATTGTGAACATGCCGCAAACACACCTAACTTTACTTTTGTGATTTTCTACCAAATGTATGACAGATGATAACGCTTTGACATTACAAAAGTAAGGTTAGCACGTTTTTGGTCACGGTATGTTCACAATCACTGTTTCACCGCCAACTTCAACTTTATTTAAATTTGTTGGTTTTCTAATATTTCTATTCTCAATGGAACTAAAAGTGCCACATTAGTCTTTCAAACGGAAATGGCACTGTTAATCTACGGATTGCAAAAATAACTTTGTATTGTTAACGTGTAGCGGAAACACAGTGCCATTTAGTATAAGATTCATGACAGTAGTTAAGGATTTTCGCCGTTTTTGCATTCTGCATTAAGCTCTTGATTGACCAAAATCAGATATTGGTTGACCACAGATAAACATACCTTTACTTTATGTGCCATTTTCAGTTCTTTCTGGCACCCAAACCAAAACGTGCTGGCTTGCGTATCATGAGCAGGCTTCGTTTATGTAGATTCCGAAGAAAAATGAGCCTACTGAAAACAGACGCGTATAATCGGAGTCCAGGGACTTGATTTTAGTGTGCCAACAAATAAAATACAAAAAATCATTGAATTTTGGACTCTACGCAACACATTTAGCCTTTGGACTACCGATGCAACTGTTCTGGCGAATGGAGTCAACCATCCTAACAGCGTTCTTAATAGCCTATTGCCTGATAAATTTATAATAGACCGTATTTGCTAACCTGCCTTACGACAATAATTTGGCATTAGACATGGTATTCTTATATGTTTTGATTAACTTTATTGTTTGAACGTTCAGGTGTTCCTTCCCGTCAAAATGACATGAATTGATTACGCCCAATTAGCACGCGCATTGTGTAGCACAATGCTACCAGTAACTCACTGGTTACTCACTGGAGCGTGGTTACTATCCATCCTCTACTAGCTCTCCAGGCTAGTACGGGAGCGATAAACGTGCTCACCCGTCGGCACTTTCTCTGAGAAGATTATACCTCGTCCAGCTTTGGACTTTCCCCCAACTCCTGTAGAGTTGAGGCCTACTACCCGATCGAATTCAACCTCAATTGTGGGAGGACTTGGTTTTTTAATGGTTTTGCCACCCCGATCTCCCAGATTATTGGCCCGGTGTGCCCTCGACAGCGCTTCGTTTACAAGTCTACATGTTATAGACCCGCGGTATGTACCCTCTCGGGTGAAGTTATCTTGACAGTGAGAGGCTGTACCCTTCTCTCGCATCACTCCCTTTAAGACTAAAGGCTCTAGAGCCGCTTCAGATCATAGTACTCGTAATACGAGTCGTAGGGTGATTCTAATGGCTTCCGGAACCAGTACCTGATGACATGCAGTTTCCATCGGTCCAGATTTACCCTTCTGTGGCCGGGATAAACCTCACTTCGATTTTCCTCCTTAGAGTTCAATCAAACAGCGGGTTCCTTACGGTTACCATAAATGACCTTGTTCCAGGCGAGAATCAAATCCACCTACACCGGTTCTCATGTTAGCAGAGTTCCCTCTGCCAACGTTAATGAGTAATCGTCGGGAACACTAGCGTGTATCTCTTCCACACATTTTGTCTTGGAAGTCTAGGCAGGGGACATAAACTTTTTCTACTTAATAACCGTTGTCCAGACCTGGGATAGGAGTGTCTCGGACTAATTCTATGGGTAGGTGCCGTGTGGTCTGCACCGTCCACCCTGAGTATTTAGTCCCCAACTTAGGTTGTGGATCATTGTTCGACCGTTGTGGTTTCCCTCTCCGATCTTGCAGTTATAGACCTGGTATGCCCTCGACAGAGCTTCGTTTTCAAGTGGTAGACGTTATAGACTCCCGGTATGTACCCTATTCAGGTGAAGTTGTCTTGAGAGTGAGAGGCTATGATATCCTTTTTCGCATCAACTCCCTTTAAGTGTAAAGGTTCTAGAGCTGCTTCAGATTATAGTACCCGACCAGCAAGTCATAGGGTGAAACGAATAGCTTCCAGACCACAGTAACTGGTGGCATGCGGTTTCCCATATGGCTTAGGTGTACCCCCCCTAAGCCGAGCTAAGCCTCACTTCAATTCTCCGCTTTATAATTCAGTCAAGCAGCGGGTTCTTAACGGTTACCATAAATGACCTTGTTCCAGGTAAGAATCAAATCCACCCACACCGGTCTCATGTCAGCAGAGCTTCCTCCGCAACGTTAATGAGTAATCGTCGAGAATACTTTCGTGTTTCTCTTGCACACTTTTGATCCTGGGAGGCCTAGGCGGGGAACCTAGAAGCCTGGATAGGAAAGCTCGGGCCAGTTCTATGGGCAGGCGCCATGTGGTCTGCTCCGCCTACCCCAATGCTTGCCAGCAGTGCTTGGACTCAGAAAGATATCTTAATCCTTCATTGCGGCTTTTGGTCCCAAAAGTTGCATCCAACCGGGAAAATTTCATTCGCTCCTTTTTAGTGCCAAAAATTTATTATCCTTCAAATGCGCATCAGGAAAGACCAATAAAAGATTTTTATATATGGAAAGCAATTAAAACGCGCAGAATATTTCAAAAAATTTGCTAGGAAGAATAGGCGAAGAATAGACTAAAATAATGCTTCAAAGACACACGAGTAGAAAGAAGTAATGTAGGAAGGAGTTCTTGTTTAATATATGTTAGAACCCATCTAAAGTTTAATATTCCCATTTTTATTTTTTCTGCAAACTTGAAACACAAAATTGCCCGAGAAAGCTTTTGAGTGGAAGCTTTATCACTAAAGTAAAAAAAAGACTTTGCCAGATTAAAAATCCTCTGTAAATGGCTAGGTGACATTAAAGTCAAAAACTGTCTCCTTATAAAGCTTAAAATGAGTGTGGACCATAAAGAATTTTTATAAATGTCTACATGTACCTACCTCATATTTTATAAAATCCATCTTGAAACTATAGACTATCTAGAAAACAGCGGGAAGGCTTTTAGGCAGCTTTATAAATACATAATAAAGGCATTTCGAAAATAACTCTTTTCTTCTTAATAGAGCTATATTTCTCATTTTATGAGAATATAAACCCTTTAGAGAAAATATTGTGATAAAAGTTAAGTGAGCTATAAAATTTGTATCTGAAGATTTCGATATGGTAGATATCACTTGTTTTGCTGGCTAATCCAAGCATAGTTACTAGCAGCAGCACCCTTTTCGTAATAGTAATTCCTTAATAATATTTAAAATACCATTACATTAAAACAGTCTTTATTTATTAATATTTATGTTTCTCCCCCCAAAAGTTTTCCATTCAAAAACTTTCCCCCTTTGAATGAAAAGTATTTTAGATAATAATAATTGTTGTGTGAGGTTTCAGTGAAAGATGAAACAACTATGAAAACGTTTTCCGCAGCATGAAAAGAAATTGTTTCCAGAAATTTATCTCGCTATTCATCAAGTGTTACGAGTTTTCATAAATATTCTAGTAGTCTTTTTAGTTGGAGTGCGCTTTTATAAGATGCTTGAAATTCATTGGTGAATTTTTTACTCGACATTATTATTCGTTGAATATTGTTATTTGTTATTTTTCCTTTTTCTTCGCTTTTTAAAAGTTTCTTAAGTTAACTTTCAAGACCCCAACAAAAAGGAACACTTGGAGAATAGAACTTGCTTCTCCCTATAAAAGCAAAACGTAAATAGCAGAAGCGATTGCGGTGAGTATTCATGCAAATATTGATTTGTGATTTTAAGAATTTTAGTGAATACCTATACAGAATGGTTTAAGCAGAACGGTGTCGCAATACTGTCTATTTGATTGGAAATGCCCCTTGCTGTAGCATCTTTTTTTTTGTAGATATCCCCCAGCAAGCTCTGCATATTCAGAAATGGGGTAGTATGTTCTACCTGTATAAAAAAGATTATTTCTAATGGATAACATAGTAGGGGTGATGAGTTTTTTAATATTGTTGTAACATATATAGAACAGGATATACATACATATTGTTACAATATTTTTTGAAAAATATTTTTTGATATACTAGTACAGATGCGATCGTAACAAAGATGAAATACACAGCTCACTACTTGCTTACCTTTTTAATTGAAATAAATACTCCGGCTAAATATAAAGTTGTGAAAAGTCTAACTCTCGACAAATTGGGACTCGCTCAGGCGGGTCGCTTCAATGGATAACTAAATTTTTATATTTAGGGACACTTTTAAAACTTTCAAAATAATAACACAACTTTATTTTTAATTAACATATCCCGAAGAACAAAACGAAAATTGAAAATAGATACCAGAAAAACAGATTTTCTTTTATGTGAAGTAAAAAGATAAAAACAGATAATTATAAATTTATCTTTAAATATTTAAATGCAACAACAACAAAAAATTGATTACTAAATTTTTTTTAATTCTATCATTAATTTTTAATTAGTCCCAAAATAGTTCAGTTTTCTTTATTTGGAGATTAATACTTTTGCTATCATCTTATTTCTTAATTATTAAAAATAAAACTAACTACTATTAAACACTCACGTTTATATTTTAATTCTTTTTTAAAAATTTGACGCCACAAGATTGCCAACTTTATTTTTATTAACTCCCCTTATGTCTGCTTAGCTGCTTCTGTTAGTTTCGACAAAGAAATCAAGGAAGTGTGTCAACGACTTCTTTCAAATATTTTCACATAAAGGGCTTTACTAATTAGAATATCAAATCCATTTAATTGTATAATTGGTAAGCAAATTAATCTTTTTAATATTCCTTTCAAATCTTTCTTTAAAAACAGTTATTAAACAAATTAAACACTTGTTTAACTTGATGCACCTGTTAATCACTTCGATTTACCAACTTTCTTAAAATTTTAAACACTTTGACGTTTCACAAAAATATCCTTAACCTCAAAATCTTGACATCGATTTGTTTACATTTTTCCTATATAAATAAATAAACAATAAACATAAAATTTATTTATGCTCTACATAAAATGTGCACTTCTTTTTTACAAAAATGGCCGTGCTTTTATATGATTTGGTTGAAACAATTGAATGCAATCCAATTTTTGCATGAAACAAATTTTGACAAGTAAATTTAATATAACCGTATTATTATTTATAAATTTTACACAAAAACTAATTAGATAATCTTATAGATAAACAAATCCCTCCTAGTCTAATGGTATATTACACATATGTTCATAACAAAATAAGCCCTTTTGTGAATGTCGATGGAATTTAATTTTCAATCAACTATTTATTAACGTAACTACTTAAAAAGTCCTTTATACACCTTCTTATCGCCACAAATTTAAACATTACATCCTTTAAAACATTATTTGAATAAATTCAGGTATCAACAACATGTAATTTCAAACCAATTAACAATATTCATTGAACGTTCCAAACTGCAACATAATTATATGTTGTTTATCTGATCATTAATAAAAAGCAGAAGCATAAAAACCAAATCTTTCTCAGAGAAAGAACCATTTATTCTTATGGTCTATTTGTGACTAAAAGACCATTCGCCCCCTTCAAATGCAAAACCAAATGCAAAAATTATTCAGAATTAACAAAAAAAAAGCTTAAATCCAAAATTTCATTAAACTCAAAAATTTTAACAATTCCTTTAAAAAAAAATATCAAGTCCAGTAAATTTAAAGACAATGTTGTCAGAAGTTGGCCATGGATTTTGTGTTATTCTTTAGGAAATAATACAATTAAAATGCAAAAGAAAAAACAATATTTTTTTGTTAAATAACGGTATTTTCAACTAAATCAGCATAAATATTGTTTTTTTTTTCATTTTAGTTGTATTTTCTTTCTAAAGAATAACATAAAATCCATGGCCAGCTTCCAAGAACATTGTTTTTAAATTTACTGGACTTTGTTTAAGGAGTTAAAGCTTTTTGGACAATTCTGAGACTTTTGTTAGTAAGATATTCCAATAAAAAAATGCCTAATATAATTTTTTTCCCCATTTATTTCGGTATCTTAGGTGGCTTCGCATTTTAAGGGGGCGAATGATCGGTTACAAGTAGGCCATAAATGAATCATTTAGAAGAAAATTTGGGTCAAATTGAATAAAGAAATAAAAAAGATATAAGGGTACTGTCGCCTAATTTGCAACACACTGTATGTAAATATGTACTCGAATTAAACCAGAACGTAACGTATACAATACAAACTGCCAATCTTAGTTATTGCTCAACACGCATAGTTCTTAATTCAACAAACTCATGGGTTCTTATTTCTTCGGAGGCAACAATGGAAGGTTATACAGGGTGTCCATCTAGTGCGCAGTTCCTCTCTTATGCTTCTACGAATAATTTTCTGGAAAATATAACTAGAGAAATGGACATGTGGTACCATGATGCCTATTTGGAAAATACTTTCATGTATACAGGGTGTGTCACAAAAGTAAAGTTTGATTTTTCAAATGAACTATCTTGTATATTTCTTCATATTTGAATTTAGCATGATATTCTTTATTTAAAGATCTTTGGTCGTTTGGTGAGTATAAAAAAAGCTGTTTTTAAATTTTCAAGTTTGTAATTAAAAATTTTTTTTTAACATTTTGCCACTGTCCACTTTGTTACATATATTCAAATCTCTGCTAGTTTCTCTAATACATGCAGTTGTAACGAATAACATATTTTGTTCAATCAACACTCGCGGATTTCTTGTACATTTTTGTACGGAATTTGAGGATGTCTTCTATCTGGAAACTTTTGCGCATAGATTCTTTATACCAACAAACTTTTCCAAAGTTAAGTTTTCCAGGAAATAAATATAAGGGAGGAATTGCACACTAAATGGACACCCTGTATAATACGTTTTTCAAAATCGACTACAGTTCAACATGATGGAGCACCTAAGATTCCCAGCCACCATGGTCCTCATATTATTGTTTTCTCTGTGAGTATGCGAAGAATGTAGCTTATTGCAAACGGGGATGTTTGCAGTATGAATCGCTTTCAATCATTTTTTAATATTTTATAAATGCCGAAATACAGTTTGATTTAAAGCGCTCCGCTTTGTAGCAACTTTATTTTCAGTCAAAAATATTATAAACCAAAATATATTATTAAATGGCACAAAATTCTCTGTTTTGGTTCAGAAAATTTTGTATTTACTAAATCCGCGTGAGTGTGATGACGTCATCGAACTTTTTTAAATTACATGATAGGTATCTTTCACTGAAATCCACAGAGTATTGAGTGCTCTTGTCAACCATAATAAATATTCGTACTCTTACATAAGAATATCTTCAGGAAAAACGTAAAAAATGATTGACGACTAGTAGGCTTTGATTTTTGGTTCTCGAATTAATAAAACAGAATTATCTAGCAAGCTTAGATAAATAACGAAACTTTAGTTGTTCCAGTGGCGTATTTATAATTTTTTAAGGGGGGGGGGAAGTACTCTATAAAAATTTCAAATCAGTATAATTAGATTTTTACATAAATGACCCGGACTATTAAAGAAAAATCTCCATCCCGTTAGCCCCCTCTCCAAATATGCCACTGAGTTATTCTGATGGTCTTTAATCTTCAATTAGGGAAAATGTAGAAAAAAACAGTACAAAAATAAATTGAATAAATTGAAAAACGTATTTTATAATTCTGCTAATAGATAGAGATCCACAATAGGAAATTATGGATATGTATGGATGCATTGCATTAGTGAAAGGATCACGTGCCATACTTTTTACCATTAGATTGTTTATTTAATAATCTTCTTTTTGTATTATAAAGGATACCAAACCATCGTTTCCACAAACATTAGAGACCGCCCGAAAGATTTTTAACGAGCGTCCTTTGCAACGCGACTGAAATGCAAATTTCTTATAATCATATACTTGTTCCTCGTTTTCGATATGATAAAATAAGATTTGCTATACCACGAGAGTTATTGTCTAAGTGCTGCTATTAATTTTTTAAACGTATTATTTAATACACATGAATAAAGGATACCAAGGATAGCAAAGCATACCAAACCATAATTGCGCGTGGGTGCCAGACCACCCGAAAGATTTTATGTGAAAATCTAGATATTTTGATTCGGAATTTTTAAAGAGTACCCTCCCCCGTCCCGAGAAAAATTTGTAAATACGCCACTGGAACAACTAAAGTTTCGTTATTTACCCAAGCTTGCTAGATAATTTTGTTTAATTAATTGGAGAACCAGAAATCAAAACCTACTAGTTGTTTTTCACGTTTTTCCTGAAAACTTTCTTAGGTAAGAGTATGACTATTTATCATGGTTGAAAAGAGAACAGAATACTCCATCCATTTCAGTAAAAAATACCTATCATGTAATTTAAAAAAGTTCGATAAAAATAAATAAATAAATATCAGAATAACAGGCTTTAAACTCTCCGCATATCAATTTAAATGATGAATGATGCTTACTTTTAGAAGTACAGCAGACTGAAGGTATAATCAAAGACAGCCTCAGCAAATCCCATGGCCTCTCTCGATGAAATCCATTTTTGCTCAGAATTAGGTCATTCAGAGTGCAGCATCATTGTTAAAAAGCTTCCTTATTCGATGTAAATGAATGCAAATAACTTGTTAAGATAAATTAGCAATATAACTAATGACTTCGCTATTCATTTCACTTCTTAGTATTTTAACCAAGTAATAGCTTCCGTAATTGCACACGACGCGTCCATTAAATGATGGGGTCTCCATGACGCCATTCCTAAAATGATTTCGTCAAAATAGAAAAAAAAAAGAGGGAAAATCCTTGATGGGTACATTCTTACACAAGTAATTTAAGGTATTCCAAAAATGGTAAAATGTAAATTTCCGAACAAAATAGTTCTTAACTTACGAAACAAATTTGTCACGAACACAGTAGTGCAACTTATGTATGTATATGTTTAAAGGTAGTTTTTCCGCCACAAGTTCGAAAACTCTTGTAAGCGTTTAATATCTAAAACGGATGGGTGACGTGATGATTATCTATCTCTACACCTTCTAGTTGAAAAAACCAGTCGGCGTTTTTAGTCGAGTCACCCACGCTTTCGCGAAGTTTGCCAGAATCGAACCTTGGCGGTCTTTTTAGTATTTAGTATTTCGTTGTTAAGTGTACGGTAATGTCTTGTGCTTGTAATTGCGCTAACTAGTCGGGGAGTTTTTTTTTTATTAACTTTTTGTTCGTCATTTTGGATCGCTTAATTGTTTGGGATGACATCGCTGTCGATATCGACAGGTGCGCATTGTTATTATTGCTACCAGTATTACCACCAGCATCCATTTTAATTTATTGTTTGGAAATAAAAACTTCCGGCGTTATTCCTTTTATGGTTGCGTTGTGAATAAAAATGTTGTTTATACACAATCGGTTTTTTATGATGAATGTGAATGAAGTGCTCAATAGTGTTTTTCATTTCTTTACAGCCTCAGCGAATGCTACTTCGCGGGAAAAGGCACTGCCTTGGTCTTACCGGCCGAGGCACAAAAATCAAGTAGGCAAACTGAAACCCAGGGCAGTAATATACAAAAACATCTACAGTCCATGTTCTATCTTCTTCGACCGGAAGAAACCTTAAAAATGGTAAGTCTCAATTTTTTTTAATTAATAAATAGTTACAGGAGACTTATTTATATACATTTACATAAAATGAACACTTATCTAGCTGAAACTTTGTCAAGCGGCGTAATACTCCAAAAATTGGAAATTATTAGCAAGAGAGGGATTCTCTTAACAATTATAAGTCCATAATTTCTATAAAATCTCATCTAATAGCCATTAATTATGAGACTAAATTTACGTCTTTGGCACCTCTTTATCAGAAGGTTACATTAACCTCAAAATAACTCAAACATTTAAGAGATTTTAGAATTTTTTAATGTACTAGTATATTCATTGACTGCTTTTTCGTGTCACAATCTAGGTTAATGGATGCGCGCAATTTAAAAGTTTTATTTGGTTCGGTTTCTTGAAAACTGTCCAGAAATACAAAAAAACGTCAGCAAAGCACACCAGTGTTTATATTTCAGAAAATCAGCTGGCACCTGGCAGTTAATCAAACTAATCTTAGAAATTTAAATTTAGTTTAGAACTGTAAGCATAAAAAATACAAAATAAGGACAGGATATACTACAGGGAGATGAATTTTAAGAATGATGGTTTATTTAATGATGGCACCGACATAGAGAAGTGAGGTTATGTAGTTGATTTAACAGTTATTGTATAATCAGTTAAGTCATAAATATATATCCTTCGACCTCTTGCTAAACAATAATAAACCATATGTCACCTGTAATTTTAACACCTTCACACATCAAACACGAGTTTTATTCTACCGAGAACTCATACATTGTGTACAAAATAAATTTAATACAGACCCAAGTCTCTTTAGAATTAATTCTAATCTAAATATAGTATCCAAGCTTGAACTAATTCCTTATAAGTTAATTAAAAAAAAATCCCTTTTAAAATTGTTATTTTCTTTGCTGACTCAGATTAGGATTTTAATTTACAAATAATAAATTGCCATTTAAATTCGTTTACAATCATTTTTTCTTTCTGTTATTTAGATGGCCCTGACAAAAACATGAAAGTGAAAATTACAAGACCTTTCTAGATTTTCTTTGTTGCTGCCAACTGTATTAAAAGTTAATTACGGAAGTCTGAACTTTTTACAGCTATCAGGTAGCAAATCAAAAGATAGACTTGAAGAGAGATCAATAATTAATCTTGAGAACCGTTTCGGCATATACAATAACCTTAATTGGTTTGTAAAAGTGGATATTCATTAAGCTAAGATTTTTTAAATATATACAATAACAAAACAGAAAGTCCTTGTTTTTCATTGAAGAAGATGCCAGATTAGGCAATTTCAAATCTATACATTCAATAATATAATGTATGTTTATGATTGATAATGACTGTCGAACGTGGGAAAAATAATCTTTAAATGCAGAGATTAAGAGGTAAGCAGTACTTAGAAATGCTATACAGGGTGTAGAATCGCTTCACGCACAATACAGTTTTGAATACGGTGATTCAAACCGCAATATTATCCCCCCTAATTATTTTACAATAAAGATATTAAAGAATGTTATAAAGGAAAAAACTATGAATCGAATGATGCCTTTGGTTATGGATTGCATTGGAATCACCTTACTTATTGCACCTACTTTGTAAACATTACAATGACAGCGGAAATACTATTTGTTCCGTACGTAACTTATTTTGTTTGCCCAACCTGTAAGAATCTTTATTGTCAAAATATCTTACAATTACAACTATCAGCCATAAATATCTTGTCTGCGGAGTCTGTTATAATACAAATCCAATAGTCAAGTGGTTCAATATTCCTAACCTTAAAAATGACATTTGAGCACCAAATATTTTCTTTGTTCAATCCTTGATCGTTCCAATGTTTCCAAGGCATAACTGATTTTTGCAAAAGTCTTATTTTCTTTACTTTTTCCGGTTACGATCAAATTTAATTGTATCGTATCGAATGGTATATTATCGTTTTATAGCACTCTGAATTATCTTCACTGTAAAATAATTAGAGGAGATAATATTAAGGTTTGAAGAAAAAAATTCACGTAAAACTGTAATGTGCGTTGGGCTATTCTACACTCTGTATAGTGCTTGACCAAAAGTTGTATCATCTGTATACCAAAGTATTAGGACAATCTACTAGATCATCGTGTATAAAATTAAAATTTATTATCATCCCCGCATTAACTTCTCCATACAGAAATATCTCAAAACATTTTTAACATATGCCACTCACTACCGCGAATGCCGTAGTAGTATCACAAGGATGGTAGTTACCATAGACTATCAATTTTTCAGTTTTAATGTTTCGGCTCGACTATGTTTATAGAAAGGGTAGATACATGCATATGTACATCTAGTTACATCTTAGACTAGAATTGTCAATGAGTTTGACTATTGAAACTGTAGTATTTCCAAGTCCAAACCTAAAGTTCTAGGCCAGTAACAGATACTATAGTGTTTACTGCTCTACCTTAAGATGACTGAATAACCTAACCATTTGAATTACCTTGCGGATTTCTTCCGAATGCAGTAGATACCCTACTCAAGATGTCGATTGAAGAGACCCTTGTTAAGATATGCATATACTCAACACAGCAATTTTTAGTACTAGGTGACTATGATTTCATTTTATTCAGTTTCGTGTTTGTGCTATTGACCTGTCTGAAACATTGACAAATACTGTCGCTGTGAAAACTAGGGCAATAAAGCACCATTGACAGATTTATAAATTTTATTTTATAGGATGCACCAAGTGTCTGGAATAAAATCATTTTGAAGCGCGTTGTTAAAGAATACCTACAAATTGGTATAACTACGGATAGTTAATAATTTACTAAATTTTCAGATGTATTGCTATTCCGTACTGTTCCCTTTGCTGACAAATGAAAATCTAAATCCAAAACCAAGTTTTATCAACACTGTATACTTACAAAAATAAGTCTTCCATAATCAATAATTCGAAAATAAGAGTTTTGTAGTAATAGGATTTTTTGAAATATCCAGTACTCAATTACACCTCCTCGCTCGAGATTTATCAGTTTCTTAAAACTGTATCCATTTATGCATCCCTTTGCCAATTTTGCTGTACCAGTAATGCTGCACCTTCACTTTTTAATTGTTATTTTTTATGTCAAAACGACGTTGTTCTTTCACTATTTAGAATAGCGAAAAAAAGTAAATTTTTTAACTCGTTTCACCTGTGAAGAGCGAAATGAAGTACTACAGAAGTAGTACAGAAGATTGCAAAAATAGTGCAGACAACACGAGCAGAATTAGTTCCAGAATGAATCCAACAATTTAAAAATATAAAAATTAAGCAACACGCCAAAAGGTCTTAAATTAAGGTCGAGTTAAATTCATATACTTATTGGGTATTTTTGATACAAAGTCATGTAAGAATATACAGGGTGTTCGATTAATAAACGCCTTTTCGTGCTATTCGCTTGCAGTACACTCTATATAATCCAGGATAATTTCTAAATATGCCGGAAATTAAAACAAAATGGATTTGTACAAGTTTGGACGAAAGTAGCAGTTTAAGAAAACGAGTTTATTCTAGTCATGTTTTACTCTGTATTAAAGTAGAATACGTCTCTATTATTTTCAAAAATATTTGACAAAGAAAGCTTTCGATGTTAATTATAACCTAAAAATCGAGAATTATAGAATATCAGCAACAAAGTCTATTAATTTATAAAATAACAAACGCGTAAAACTTTTATATACAGGCTGTTCGCAGTTATCGGCGCACTATTGATATCTCCGTTATTACTGGAGTTACGAAGTCGGTTGAATTAGCAAATTAGCAGTATTTTTTCTGCTGATTAACGCCGCGAAGACAAAAACAATTAAATTTTATATTCTTTTCAAAAGTAACATTTTTTTAATGGAACACCCTGTATATGTTTGTAGAAATGACTGGACAGCAACATTATTAATACAAACGTTTATGTTCATTACCTCTTTAAAATGAAAAACAAAGAAGTTTTAGGACACTTTTCGTATTTTTCATTCATTGAATAACTCGAAAACACGACCTTAAATTTGTTTTTTCAATGGCCTTGCTATGTTAATCAGCGGAGAGAATGCTTACTAATTTGCTAATTTAACCGACTTCGTAACTCCAGTATTAACGGAGATTATAAATACAAAAGTTTATGTTCATTACCTCTTTAAAATGAAAAACAAAGAAGTTATAGGACACTTTTCGTATTTTTCATTCATTGAATAACTCGAAAACACTACCTTCAATTCTTCTAATTGCTAATTTTACCGATTTCATAACTCCAGTAATAACGGAGATAACTGCACCGCGCGCGATAACAGCGCCGATAACTGCGGACAGCCTGTATATGAAAACCGCCGTTGTGGCGAGGCCTCTTTGATTGCATTTTATTTAATTTTTTTTCGATTCGTTTCGTGACAATGGGCCGTATGAATAAAAGGGAGCAAGTGCTCATACTCAGAAAATTTGGAGCAAATACTTCTTTTCTTATTAATAAAAATTGAGCAAAAGCTTATGCTCGGAGCATAAACTTTTTCATCTGAGCAAATGTGCAGATCCTAAGTAATCTCTATGAATAAAAAACACATTTTACTCAATGCTCAAAGCAGATACTCCAAAAATGTGAAGTTTAGTGCCTGTCAGGCTCATCATATATTGCTTGTTAAACTCATGGTATTTGCCTGAAAACTCCTTTAAATAATGGCTGAGTTTTTGGTTAATATTAATATTAGACAACAGAAACAATACAGACCTAGAACAACAACAAGAAACTGCTATTATAAAAAATTATTCAGGTTTGAAGAAGAGAATGTGAGGTGGATTGCAAACCACTTCCTTGGTGATAATCCTGAAAAACGAGGTGCTGCGTTGTCTTCCGAATGCAAAATGAAAATATTTCTGAGATATTTGGCTGATCCAGGATTTCAAGTTGGTGTAGCAGAAGATTTAGGTGTCCATCAGAGTACAGTGAGCAAGACGATTAAAGGAATTATTCCATTGATGATAAGGAAAGCATATCTCTGGATAAAGTTTCCGAGTAACTTGAACCAAATTGAAAACGCAAAAAGAATGTGGCAAAATAAATATAGATTTCCTTGTGATATAGGGGCTTTGGATTGTACCCATATTACGATTGAAAAACCAACTGAACATGGCGACGAATACGTTAACAGAAAAGGGCAGTGCTCAATTAATGTTCAAGCAACTTGTAACGCCGAAGAATGGTTTACTAGCATAGACGCCACCTGGCCAGGATCAGTTCACGACAGTCGAATCTGGAGAAATTCAGATGTTCACAGATTTTTGTTAAATTACCCCGGTGAAGCTTTATTACTAGGCGATGAAGGTTATGGAGTAGCACCGTGGTTAATGACTCCTTATAGGCATCCACAACCAGGAGCACAAAGCAGATATAATAAATTATTAACTAAGGAGAGAACGATAATAGAAAGATGTTTTGGGCAAGTGAAACGACGTTTTCCTATTCTAAAGTATACGTGTCGGATGAAACTTGAAAGAATACCGGCAGTTATTGCTTGTTGTTGCATATTGCATAATATTGCAAAATTTTTGAAGGACGAAGATTTTGAAGAAGTAAATGAAAACAATGATGACGATGAAAATTTGGCAGATGAGAGAGAAGCAGACGATAATATTCGTAGAGCTGGTCAATTAAGAAGGGAAGAAATTGCCACCGTTATTGATAATTTGAATATTTAATACATTACGATATTAATACATTACGATATTTATTAAATAAGAAGTTCTATTAGTTATTATTGTTTAACAGTTTTTCTTTTTTTAACCGAATAACAGCCAACTTCTCTAAGAGAACCAAACGTTGAAGCTGAACATTTGTGAGGTGTCTTGTTTCATCTGTTTCATGGTGATCAATTGTGTCCAGTTTCTTCTTCTTAGGCTTCGGAGGAAGTAGATCATAATTTTCATTTATTCTCTCACTTTCCACGACTTCTCTGATAGTTGGACTAGCAATACTTGTTATACTTTCATCTTGTGTAAATAGTCCACATCTAACACCTCCTTTAAGAAACTTGTGATTTATTAAATCGAAATTTTACGTAGGTATGTAAAAACTTAAACTCACCGCTCAGTGCAGATATTGTGGGATTTGTATGTCCTTGCATAGCTTCATATAACTTTGTTTCCCAAGATTTCAATTTAATCTTTTTGTTCCCTGTTTTGTTAATATCTACCTTTTTTCGAAGTCTCGTTTTCATATTATTAACCTTTTTTAGGATTTGCTTCTCCTTAATTGGTGTTCCAAAACTTTGGACATATTTTGCCGTGAGCTCTTTAAGTGCTTTCTCTTTTTTGGCCCTAATAGATGGTACCTGTGACTTATTAAATAATATAGGGTACTCTGTTAAGACAAGTGCAAACGCTTCTTGGTCTTTGCCTTTCGTGACTTCTTCTTCACTCTCGCTAGCACTACTTTCTAACATCTTTTCGGCTATTGAAATGAAATTAACGGATTGAAACAGTAAACGTCTCAAATTTTTAGTTTGCAGTATCCATAGCAACTACTCAAAATTGCGAGTATTTGCTACGGAGTCTAAGCATAAGGTTATTCATATCAAGATGCTCATGCTCAGAGTAGAAGCTTCAAGCACATGCTTGTGCTCTTACTCTTTGCTCAGAGAATATACTCAATTTTTATTCATACGGCCCATTGAAATATTACTATCATAAGTCCATTGTAGTACTTCCTGCTGTATCAAGCCTGGGTTAGAAAAGTTGAGTTTCTTTACTACGCATAAGCATATGAATCGGAGAGTTAGGTTAGAGTAGCAATAAGAAAGTTAGGTTAAGTGCGCAGTGGAAATCGGTAATCAATTGGGTATATACGTAGGTGTATTGCTTGAACACTTGCACAAGAAGAAAATAGGAATATACGCGTCATTGTCGCTTTCGTACGCACCGGCCACGTCAGGATAGAATAACGGTAAAAATAGAGAAATTTGATTAATATTAAAGTAGTTAATTAAGTTAAGGCAAGGAATGCACAGTTTATCAATCAAACAGTTTCACACCATGTTATGATATGGACTTAACTTGAGCGCAACCATTGATTTATTAGAACCCTTGTTCAAAATGTGTTTCTCTACTTTTTAATCGGTGATTCGCTCTTGTCTTGCGCAGTGTTGCTAACTGTAGCGACTTTTTCAAGTTCGTAACGACGGCGTCTTTTGCCGATTAAACCCAAAATAGCGGCTTTTTATCATATTTACATCTATATAAAAAGCTTTCACGTAGATATAAAGGTAACAAAAGTTGCTATTTTGCACTATGGAACATCTTACAGAGGTTGGTGACATCCTTCGAGTAACTTACTTTCCAATACGAAAAACGGGTATCAGAAATTTGATAAAATCATAGTGCCATTTCAGTTAAGATTTTTTAGCGAACTAAATAATTGATAAAGAAGAATTTATCAGAAAGTGAGAGATAAGTTTTTGGGGAACTATCGTATCAACTACCATCAGAATTAGTGATACTAAAGGGTAAAGATTGCCAACATTTTTCAAGAAAGTTACTTTTTGTAGTTTGACGTGTGATAGATACATTGTACTTCGATGTTGAGAAGTTGAGATGAGATGGAGTGCCGGATGTTATGTAGGGAAATTCGGAAGTTTAAAGTACAAATAAAAAATGTTAAAAAATAGAAAAACCATTACAAAGATTAAAAATCACTTTTGCAAGATGTGACTGATTATTAGTCACTTTTAGATGTAAAACTCAAAATTTCTTGACGTAGATAAAGTTGGAATGAAATACAGAAAGGTAACTTCTGAGTAAGTTTCGTATACGGTGTTTTTCGATGTGTTTAGATTCTAAACAGACCACACGGATGATATAAACTAAACCAAGACAATAATAGTTGTTCCCAGCAATTTCTATGACTTTTTCAAAGATCAAGGTCTTCAGGAACAATGTTAATTTCGAATCGTCATATTTGGGAAATGTTAACAATAATAGCATAGCAGTAAAAAAATTTAAAATGCGAATTCGTGCAAAAGATGAATATAAATAGATTTCTTTTTGTAGACATAAATTTCAAGATCTTTAGGATTTAACCTCACGACAATCACCTTTTAACACACTGCACTTTCAAATCTGCATTATTCTCCTTAAATACTTCGCCATTATTCAAGACTTAAATGTCAATATCAGTGTCAAAATGTAATTCTATTATAATCTGGTTTCTATATAGTACTAGTTCATTCTATAACAATAATTATTATACTCCACGTAGGTCAGTCACACGTCCATTCTCTAGATGTGACTCAGCCGAATCCGTTTTATACGACCTAATGCTAAGAATTACAAATCCTTTGAAGCAAAGCTCGCTCTGATGAAACATACTTAATAATACTGGCAAGTCTGTAAGTCACGGGCGGGAAAACACACCGGCTATTAATTTTGAACATGACCTTTAATGGGATTTTAATATCATTTTTATAATAATCTCCCAAGGACATTAATTTTGTTGATATATTTTGAAAAGTTATTTTGATCTGTATACAATACTACAATGTTTACAATCACACAAATGGAAGAGGTGTGGTGGAAAACTCTATTTTTAAAAATATTCTATTATAATAAATTAGAAGCGCTCTCGATCTCGGTTAAAAATCGTTTTTATTATCATTTTATTAATAAAATACCACTGGGAAAATGTTAAACAAGTATCACTGTAAATAATGAAAACGTGAGCATGGGAGTTCATGCAATCCAACACAGGTGTAATTTTATAGCCATAGGGAGCTATTCCACTGTCGTGTCGGATTTAATAACATTTTAAATGTTAACCATTATTATCTGATTTATTGGCTTTCATAAACGGATGAATTTCATCAAATACAATGAAAACTTGCATTTCTCAAGTATTGTTAACATCTTCTAATCAATTTTTAATTAAGTGGGGATACGCATCAACTGTTTTGAGCTCATCATGAGAAAAATAGGGAAAGTCTTGGAACAGTTAGGAAGAGTAGCTTTCGTTACGTAATAGGAACATAAAAAAGTTAATTAAGACTGTCATTTCTCCCGCACATAACATTGATATATTTTTGAAGCTTCAGCCAGCGTATCGTGTTTTATGAAATACCCTGTAACGTAATCTTTATTCTATCTAATCTATTCATGAACTACTCAATGCTACGAAAAAACTCTATTTGTTAATTCATTTCTCTTCACTCGTATGTTATAACGGGAACTTCCTGACCGGCTAGCCCACGGTGTTAAAAGAAGTCCCAGCTATATTAAAATGTATTACACAAAACATTAACCTTAATCTGACTGAATCTCTGGGTCCGGCAAACGTCTGTTCTAAGATAGCAACCGGAAGGAAAAAAAGCCTGAAAAAAAAAGAAAATCCGGAAAAAAAACCTTCTGTTTCTTTTGCATCTGTGTCTTTCATTTCTACAAACGCTTGTGCCGAGTTCAAACAATTTTTCTTTAAAGGCTTTTCCCCAGTTCAATTTCACTTAATGTGTAACCTAAAATGTTTCTTTCTTAAAAGGCTTTTTTCCAGTGTGTTTATCATTCCAAATATGGTAGTGTTTATGGGCAACCCCTTTTATTGGCTATACCTTATTTAGTAATATTTCTGTTTAGGCTACCTCATTGGTGAATTCAGCTTTATCTCGGTTTTCTTGAACATTTTTGATAAGATAATCACTTTTGTCCTTTAAAAAAGTGAGTTGTAATTTGACTTTCAAATAGAGTGTTTGCTTCATTCCAGTTTTAGGAAATTTTTGATGATTTCTCTCTTTATGAGTTTAATGTGGAATTTAGTGCAATTCCTGGTGATCAGTTTTTCACAGTGGTGATTGTTTACATCACAGGAATTCAACTTGTTGGTCTTTTAAGCTATACTGCAAGGAATACCTTTCAATACATATATAACATGAGGTGATAATCCACCCGTGTCTATCGTTTAAAGCCGATGAAAACATCTTTTCCGGTAGGCCTGTGATGTCGATAGACAGTTAATTTATACAGAATTTCTTTCTAGGCTTCTTTTTTTCCGGTTATTTTTCTTTTCCGGCATCTACTTTTACCTCCTTTTTATACTCCCTGGTTAATGGAAACTCCCTGGTAATTAAAGTATTTCACCAGCTACCAACAAGAGTAAAAAGAAGACAAACCAATACCAACACAGAACTCAACACCTAACTAACACTAACACACAGAACTAAACAAAATAAACATTTTCTCCTTCTTAACTTTTAGGTTATGTAAATAACGTAATTTCGAAGTTGGTTTCAAAAAAATTATATTCAAGGCGCAGTTGCCACTTATACCGTTTTCTGCAGAAAGCGTAAGTCTGATTCAGATATTCAATTTAGTTAAGATATGTAATTAAATTATTGTCATTTTGGTTATGTAAATTTATTGTATGTAGGTTTGTTTAAGATTTCTGATTTCATAATATAATTTTTTTTTATTATTAGGGGATTATTTACAAATAATTTTGTGTTCTGTATAAACATTGCATTTGGTGTGTGGTGTTAACCACACAATTTCTTTTTTATGTTTTAAAATAAATAACCTTCTGTTTCTTTTGTATCTGTGCCTTTTATTTCTACAAACGCTTGTGCCGAGTTCCAACGGCGGCTGCTATCTTAGAGCAGACGTTTGCCGGACCCAAAGATTCGGTCAGATTAAGGTTAATGTTTTGTGTAATAAATTTTAATATAGCTGGAACTTCTTTTAACACCATGGGCTAGCCGGTCAGGAAGTTCCCGTTATATTTTGCCAACCCACCCCGCTATAATGTTTTGGTTGCTTTGTCTGAGCTCCCCCTGTACCGATTATTTTTTCTCAAAAACTTTTCATGAGGGCGCCATGATACCTTGCGCCGGCCCTGTCAATAATTGTCGATTGTTAACAAAAGATGTGGGTCATAGACTAGGCAAAATAAGTAACAATAATAATAATAATGACATTAAAAGCTGGTCCTTCCTACCACGGGAACAATGGACAACTCATTCTCCATAATTATCAAATACCGTAATAATACAAAATAACAGTAACCGCACTACAAGAACTGACATTCCACTTAGCAGAACAAATTACAATATATTATAAATAACTACTAAAGTTAAAAAGAAAAGTAATTGAGAAATAATTAAAATGCAAATTAGATTTTTAACCCGAAGAAAACCACGATAGATAAACCAACTTTAAAACTTCGTGTGTGTGTTTTTTTTAGTTAACATCAAGAACTATTTTTAAAAAGTTAACACACCTAACCTTTTTTGTATTATAAACATAAACACCTGTGCTATGTACTACTATTATGTATATCGTATACATCTATGCAGATACTAATAAATAAATTATTGCAAATTTATTGTATTAAAGTAGGCGGTGGAATTAAAAGCGGTAGCTCCGACTTATTATTAATTATAGGAAAAATCATGTCACAAAACCGATAAATATTTTATACTGCCTACAAGTTCCGCATTATATGATACTATACTGATAAATTTTAATGGAGTTTAAATGTATTTTTGCATAAAAAATTGCAAAATATGAAAGCGGATTAAGTGACGGCGCGCGGCGCACGTTTTAATAATTTATACGTTACGGAGTATGTTGTACTATACATATTTATAGAGAGAAAAATGCAAATAACAACAATACATTTCTACATCTCGTAGTGGAATCAAAAGTGAATTTTCTTGTTAGAACCGGAATTATTTATTGCTTTGAGAGTTTCCAGTAATAACAACAAAAAAATACTCTCGTAGTAATCTAGACAGCAAGTCTATGCAACAGGAAATAATAAAAGAAAAAGGAACCATAGTTACAAAAACAAACACGAAGGATGTGGTACTGAAGAACTTGATGAATATATTGCAAAGAAATTAAAACGTTGGTGCCAATGTTAGCTATTTTGGCATCTATCTTTTTTTTATCTTTTCTATTTATTTATCTACTTTGGTGTGTTGATTTGCAAAATTAATTTTCAATTTTGATTATTTTTTATATATTTATAAAACTGTTTGAGAATATATTGCATGCAAATTTCATCCACCTAGCCCTTTTCGTTTCAATAACCATGAAACATTTTTATTTATATAAGAGTAACCACAAACTTACTATCACTAAGTTTATATAACTTTAATTTATATAATTTAGTAATGGCAATATCTTTGTTTCCTTTATAAACCCTTAAAGAGCTTAACTGGAGCAATTTATAAAGGTTTCGAACACCGAGTAACGATATGTAACTTCAGAGTTTAAAAAACATTAGTACCAGAAATGATTTCGTTGCCACTATATAACTTAACGTATAGTATAATTGCACTCGTTCCATCTCGCAATCACATCTTTTTTCCCCTTGTACCCTTATATATACTATATTGTCTCAGTTTCCGATCTTCACTCTGATAAAGTTGTTAGTCGACATCTTATCTCGCTCGTTTAATAAAATAATAATAATGGACCTGTAATATGTACATAATCGCCTACTTTACTAATGAAACGTTTTGTATTTTGCGCAACATCTCTGTTACTTTTATAAACATCTTAAAGAGCTTAAAAACAGTTTATAAAGGTTTCGGACGTCTTTGCTTAGTAACGGTATGTAACTTCAGAGTTTATAACCAGTAGTACCAGAAATGATTCCGTTACCACTATATACCTTCGTATATAACTGCAACTTGTTACGTGCTAATTTCGTAGCACCCTGTATAGCTATGCTTTTGTGTTATATTGTATAGCGTTAGGGATTTTCGCATGCTCTCTCCTTTTGTTGCCATTTTGTTTGGAAATAACTTCCTGTTGTTGATAAGAGATTTTGTCACTTCGTTTTGATCGTTCGTGTGAGGAAAATGCTTTAAAGAATATGTTGCATAATTGCATTTGTGCAGATCGATAATTAATTTTTAGTGGAATTTCCAATTTTATTGGTACCATAAGGGATTTACCGCTAGTTCTTTTTTGAAGGTTAGAAGCACGTTCTCGTAAGTTTGTAGATTAGATTTTCTTTAAATTCAGTCTCTTATACTGTAATTCTTTGACAGGATTCTTAACAGGAAATTTTAATTTGCCGATTGTAAAATTATACTACATGTATTTTTTTAAATGTTCATTCGAACAAGTTGGAAGTGTTGCCGTATAAGAGCACATCAAACAAATGCTAATCTTGTCTCCAATTTTGTTATAATAAGTTAAATATTCAATTTTAAATAATGCCCCTGTAAAGCGTCCCTCATTATGGCATATACTGACCGAACTGTAATATTATCCATGGTAATCTTATATACATTTAAGTAACGCTATAAATAAATATCCATAAGCGATACAATAGGTACTGAAAGTAATTTTAGATTTCCAGTTTTAACTATGGGAGGGGAGTTGTGTTGCAGTTATAAACTATAACTTTCCTCAGTTGTCAATCCAATCGGTATTGCTGGAAAAGTAGAGTGTGATCGGTAAAAATTAAGAAATTTTCTCATGCGAAAAGAAGTCCTATGTTACCTCCATAACAAGTTGCCCACCTGAGCAGATGAAGTCCTCCAAAGTCTTTAGAATTTAGAGAAAAAATAATATTTCGGAAACTGTATAACGTTCATGGTTCCAACTTGGTACACAATTTAAGAACGTCATAAAACCATAATTGAACTAATATACGGCGTTTATGTTATGCAGCATGTAGTAATGCATTTTTAAAATCAATATTAAAAGAGAAATCTTTTGGTGGGAAGATGTGCAGCGTATCCGATTAAAAAAATTCCTTCCTCTGATTGCTGTACATGATTCTTCTTAGTAGTTTCTCATATTTCTGTAAGTTGGGTTATTGCATATTTCATACTAGGTTGTAATACCTGCTACGCGGGTATAAAGTTTTGTTTATACAGTACCAAAAAACTTTAGGAAACATCTAAAAATGACTTTAGAATATTTTAGAAACCATTAAAAACGTAAATAAAAAAAGCAAAAAATAACGTCCCAGCCAGGGTTCGAACCCCCAGGGTTCGAAACCCCAATAGAGTCACGCCAAGAAAGAAAGAATATAGAGAATCAACTTATATATTTCTTGGATTAATATTAGTACTTAGTTGGTGGCAACAATGGCTGTTTTGCAAACAGTAAAAAGATTACACAAATATCTACTCTTTATATATTGGCATAAATAAACTGTAATTAAATTTTTTAATACCTCAATTTAATAAAGATTAAAACAAAAAAATTAATAAGGCAAGAAATGATATCTATTGTGTCTAGAAACCTACGTCTATCTCTTATGGTATTACAACAGAAAATGATGAATACGGTGATATCTCCCACTACTAGAATATTTGGCAACACTGGAGATAACAACGATAACTTCATGGAGTACCACTACAAATGGCTAATAAGTTTCTGCAAGCTTTCTCCAATAAACATTTTATTTATATAATGGTAACCACAAACTTAATATCACGAATTTTAGTTATCATAAGTTTGCGGTTACCATTATATAAATAAAAATGTTGATTTGGTTGGCTTTAAAATCCAATCTACGTAGATATCGCTATACAATTTTACGAACAGGTCAGTAACGGTTTCATTATTATTAAATCCACCCATTATTCTTTGATAAACCAATAACCAATAATAACTAAATGAGATGATAAGATAACTAGATTATCTATGTGTGTGTATAGCTTATTATTGCCTTTCTTAATAAAATCATCATCACGCACCCACCCTTATAATGATACATAATTGATAATTACGTGAGAATTTATAATAACTGCATTCAACAATAAAAAAATGAAAGTGTAAATAAGAAGAAAATGATTATTTTTATAAATGTAATTATATTGAATTGTATTGACAATAATAATAATAATTTTCAATGGTCGAATGTAAAATAATGTTGTTATAATATGTCAGCTGTGTTGCCAACGTAATTTCTCATTTCATAGATTAAAGTACAACGAACTATAAGCATAATTGAACAATGTTGTATGTTTGATATTTTAGTTATGGACGTGATTTGTGTCGCACAACCAACTCGACTAAACAGTAGCATTTTACGCGATTTATCCATTTTGATTTAGAATTTTATTTTAGATAAAGTTTTTTCCTTTATCTAGACAACAATAACATTAGTCATTGTTTTGGGGCAACGACATGTGAACTTAACACACTTTATACAACATGAAATGGGTTTATAAGCTATGCTTATCTCTTGTAAACAACCCAGACACACCGACAGAGATCGTACTTTCTCCAAATGCATGTAAACTACCGTTGATACAACCATCACACAGAGAAAAGAGACATACATTATTTTAAAAGGGTATTTACAAAAATAGAAACAACAAAATCGTATTTTCCTACTAACTAACTAACTGAAGAATCCTTTGCACCTGCATTTTAGGTTAGGTTTGCTTCATGTTTCTACTCTTAATGAGAAACCGGTTCGAACTATTAAGAAAAATGTTTCTTTCAAGTATTTTATACTAATAGTACTACTATAGCAAAGACAGGATGTGTTTAGAGTGTAATTGTTAATTATAGAACTAACTCTCTCTCTCTCTCCGGGTGCAAACTAAAAGAATGTGCCAAGACCTTTATTAAATGTCAGGATATCGTAATCGTGTTTGTTCTACTATTATTATGTGTACGAATGTACATATACGTGCACAAAACCGTTAACGACGATTCTTCTTTTGATAATCTTTGTAATTTATATCGTTGTTTCTGGCCTTCGTTGCCTTTTTTTCTATGGTTCCTACAAAAAATTGGTATTGTTGTTAAGCTTGCATTGGAAAAGGTCGAATTGTGAAATATCCGCTAGATGAGAGAATTTAAATGCTTATTATTGCAATGATTTTACATTTTTTTGGGTTATTTTGAAAGATGACCTAGATTTTCTTAAATTTGTGTTTGGTAAAACCGCAAGAATGCTATGACGGATGAACAAAATATTTAATATACATACCTACTTAATAAATGTAGTTAGTGAATGCAAGTAAACAAGGCTATTGCTTGAAGTATGTGTATATAAGCAATCGGAATTTGACACTCATTGCTGGAGTTCAGACAAGAAAAACTCCAGCTCACCCATCAGCTTCAAAGTTTAATTATGGTATAGCTCCAGCCCCTACAAGTGCAGGATACAAATCCTGTATGCAAAGTGATTACTGTGTTCGTCTCTAATTCAACAAACCGAAATTATGGAAGTATCAATATATTAGAAACTTTTATGTGCAGAATTTTAAGTTTACGGTTACAATAAAACACCCTGTATATAAGGCTTAACTTAAGACAATGACTAACGAGTTCGAAAGTAGTTAACTATAAGATAAGTTAACTATAAGATTAACGATGGCTACATGGTAAACTTACGACCACTACAACCTAATAATAAATCTTTGTTGTCTTTCCCCTTAACCTCACTATTAGTATCACATGCAAACAGGCGCGTGCTGGCCCACCGGGATACCGGGAGTTTCCCGGTAGGCCTTTATAAAGTTGCCTCGAAGGGCCCCACGACATGGTTGAATTTAAATTACTAATAATTAAATTATATTTAAAGTAGAAACAATACACCTCGCCGCTGTTCAACTCGACCGCACCTCACGAACAGCGACGATTGAATCTAATCTTCTTTCACGTTTTTAGCCTTGCGAACCATTTAAGAACTCGCTAATTTAAAAGAATCGAAGTATCCTAATGTTGCGGATGCATTGCGTAACCATATTTCTATTGATGACGTAATTTGGGAATATGATTTTGTAGGTTCTGCCCACAAACGTCAATTGGAGTTAATACAGGTTCTGCGATCCGGTGGATTCGAATTGCGCAAGTGGATAGGCAACTGTCGGAAACTTCTTGCGGCTGTACCATCGGCTGATGTCCAAAGGCCAGTTTAATTCGACAAAGAAGAACCTATCTTTATGAAGATTTTAGGTCGTCATTGGAACCCCATGATCGGCGTGTTTTTCTACTTGTGTCACCCTATAGATCGCCCTTGTACATGTAAAAGAAATATCTTATCGGAAGTAGCGAGAATTTACAATCCTTTAAGATATTTAATCCCAGTGGTTCTCTTTGCAAAAAGGTTGATGCAGCAATTATGGATGGCGAAAACAGATTGGGATGACCCTGTTCCTGAGACAATCCTCTGTGAATGTTGATGTACATTTCTCCATCTCACAGTGTATCATCTATATTACCAAATAGGCCCTAATTGATGCTATGGTATTTGATACTTGTATTTGCTTGAACGTTCGGGTGTTCACCTCCCGTCCTAAGACATGAATTGAGATACTCTCAATTATACGCACTGGTGGAAGTGAGGTTACTGTCCATCCTCTACTAGCTCTCCAGGCTAATACCGGAGCTATAAACGTGCTCACCTGCCGGGCCCCCTCTAGGAAATGACATTTCATCCAGATGTTTAATTATTTTCCAACATAGTTAGGGAACCACTGCCCGATCTAATCCAACCTCAATTGTGAAAGGACTTGGTTTTTAATGGTTCCCGTTTATAAGTCTACACGTTCTAGACTCCCGATGTGTATCCGTTAGGGTGAAGTTGTATTGAGCGTAAGAGGCTGTGTGTTCGCTTCATCACCACTTAAGTGTAGTGGATCTAGAGCTTCCTTCAGTTCACAGGACTTCCTGCAGTTAAGTCATATGGTGATCCGAATAGCATCCTGAACACAACTACCTGGTGGCATGGAGTTTCCCATTGGCCACAATTTCCCCCTCTAACCGGGATAAACTTCACTTCAATTTTCTTCCATAAGATTCAGTTAGTCAACGTTTTTGAGTATTCGTCGAGATACACTTATGTACAACTACCACACATTTAATTCTGGGCTATGGGGTACCCGTAGCCCAGAATCCTGGGATTGGATTTGCCGGTGCCAGTTCTATGGGTAGATGCCGTGTAGTCTGCTTCACCCACCCAATATTGCTGAGACAGTGATCAACAACTGGAATTTGTTTAGTTGGAACTTCCTCAACTTTCAAATTTAAAATTTTCTGAAAAGTCTGAAATGGGTTACAGTGCTGTAGCGACATTTAAGGGTTTAATATTCTGACGGCTCTATCAAAGTTTTTTTATGTGCGGGAAAACTAGAGGTGTACCTCTCAAAACAATCTCCATTCCACGTTTAGAATTGTGCGATGCTGGCAGCAGAATTGATGCTTTGAAGAAGCAGATCACGTTTAACGATACGATCGCTTGGATTACTCCAAGACATTTGTGGCTAACCGAGTAGCTTTCATTCAAGATAGTGTCTACGCGAACTTTTGCCCTCACAATTGCTAATTCATATTTTGTGGTGAAAAGGACCTACATGGCTCTCTCATCTCCCAGACTCGTGACCAGAAGTCCCTTAGGACGGTTAACCGGGCGTGTTCCCGGTGCCCCGAGAGCTGGTGAGACCCAGCGACGAGCTACCTTACTTTAATCAACGCTTTTTTATTTACTGGGGGCCCCACTCGATATTTGTGCCTGGAGCCTCAAAATCCAAAGGGCGGCGCTACTCGTGACTACAACAAGCTTCATTCTCTGCAAGTTCTTTCCGCGAGGGGAACGTAAAATTGTACTGACAGTTGCTACTGAATCCCACATAATTGATGATCTAAGAACTGTACAAAAGTGAAAGAATTTTTGATTTGAAAGCTGGTGATGTATTTTTGAATGCTGTCTCCAGAAGTGCAATTAGTTTTATTCACAACCATATTGCAATATGTATATTTCATATATTGTAAAAACCTTGGAAAGTAAGCTATTGCTATAGCAACACCAAAGTGGTTAACAATTTCCTTTTTGGCCTCCTGTATTTTAAAACGTTTGTTTCAGTTTTGTTTACGTCAACTGTAGCTTCATATTTACGCATGATGTCGTAAAATGACAAGCGAATGTGGTAAAAATACTAAAAAACACTGGACAATTAGAGATATTTAAGAAACCAACTATTCTTGTAATAATTAAGTTTATGTAATAAAATACATGTTACCTAAGTTATTATTAAAAATATTTCGGGCTTTAATAGAAAAAATTAAAATTTAATTAATTTAAATCGCCGCAGCGCCATCTATTGTACGTTTGGAAACTACAAATGTCATCCAAGAGCACACTATTATGTGCATGTTTTGAATTATTTTTTTTTATTTTCTATAAAACTTGTCGGCCAAAAAATCTTATACAAATCTCATGCGTCAAGTCATTTTACAGGGCTCCAACTAATAAGGCACTCGCCCTACGGGCTCGTGCCTTAAACAAAGTTGTCGCCCTGTAAAGTTCGACTTACCGCATTCGAGTGTAAATAGCTATTACATGTCTGTAAAACTGACATGTAAAGTTATGGCCAACTTGTTTTTCTGAATAATTTAAAACAGGACGTTTTATCCGATTTAAATTTGAGTTTTTATAAATACAGGGTGGCTACAAAAATTGGAATCACTTTTCCACTTTTGCCCAAAAGAGGGAACTACAAGAAAAAATTAAATGAAATTGATGGCAACATTGCTTACGTAACGTAACCATGCTTTCAAACAATGTAGCTAATTAATTGCGTCTTCAAAAATTTTATTTTATTTAAAATTAAATACCTAACGAACGGTTTCAAAAACAAATAACATAAACATAATGGAAAGCGATGCAACAAAAATATCTACTACCTAATATTAACACATAAGGTGCTCGAATTGATGACCACCATTCTCTGTACATAATTCTAGTCTCCTTTGAAAAGATCTACAAATTTTACTGCATAATTCAGGAGTGAACGTTTGAAATGCTTCTTCAATCATCACCTTCAAAGTTTCCAAGTCCTCAAAAGCATTATAGAGGTATACCAAATCCCGCACAATTCCCCAAACACTGAAGTCCATCGGTGTTAAATCACATGACCTCGCAGGCCATTCTATCGGACCTCTTCGACCAATCCAAGACTGGTGAAAATGATCGTCTAAAAACTCTCGAACTTGTACAGCATAATGAGGTGTTGCGCCGTCTTGTTGCAGAATTATATCCAGAGGACAGTGTACCAAAATAGCTGGCATTATTTGTTCTACGAGCAGAGCTAAATAAACATCTCCAGTAATATTAACGTTAATAAAAAATGGGCCAATAATTCCTCCACTCCAAATGCCAGCCCAAACGTTTATTCCAGGCGATTTAAAATCTTTCTCAATGGTTACATGGGGATTTTCGTCAGAATAATAAACGCAATTATGGCGATTAACTCGACCACACAAATGAAATTTAGCTTCATCAGACCACAAAATACGATCAAGCAAAAAATTTGGATCAACTTCATCGACCAGCAAACTCTGAAATTCGTCGCAAAATTGTAATCTTCGATCGGGATCATCTTCGTTCAAAATATGCACTAACCTTGGTCGATAACGTTTTAATCCAATCTCACCAATAATTTTCTGTATCGATCGTCTGCAAATCCCAAACTCTCTTGAAAGTTGCCTCTGAGATGTTGTTGGTTCTTCCAGCAAACGGTTGTGGATTTCAGCTGCATTTTCAACAGTCACAACATATTTGGATCTGCCACTCCTGTTCTTATGCTGATTTTTAACATCCCCATGCAATTCAAACTTTTTAACGATTTTAATAATCGCACCAATCGTTGGTTGTCGCTGATTAGGATATGTTACACGCCAACGATCCTGCACTCTTAATGCTGCAATTCTACCAGAGCGACCTTCTTTAGAAAGATAATACCATTTTACGATGTTTATTCGCTGTTCAACATTGAAATTCATAATGGACAATTATTGACAATAGTTTGACAATTGTTGACAATTACACGAAATTGAATTCCATGTTGCCATTTAATCAAATATAGTTTTTAGAACCGCAATTTTTTTGTAAAAACGGCGACATCTCTTGGCAATTTGAAGAAAAATGACTCAAATTTTCGTAGCTACCCTGTATATTTATCGCTAAAAACATATTTTTTATTTAATATTAGTTTTATTTTTATTTTTCCGTATTTTATATTTAATAATTACAATGGAATTAATTAATTTCTAATTTTAAAATACTGAGCGCATACATCGCCATCTAGGGGCGAAGAATGAAACCTTACTTAAAATTTCTTTTGGTCGATAGATGGCTTTGATTGAAATTATGACAGTTTATAAAAAATGTATTTTAAAATTCAAAATTACTTTTTATTTTGATTATCTTAAGTCTAATTATTGTGAATAAAATAGTATACATGTTTCGTTGGTAAAGTTTCCACGCCTCGCGATAATTGTTTGACCTCGACGTACCGTCTCGGTCAAACAATTATCGCTTGGCTTGTAAAGATATCCTTTACCAACTCAACATGTAATATACTATTATAGTAGCACCCTCCGTTTTGAAAATATTTTATTTCTGATATTTGCGTATATTTTAAACCACTGTTTCGGTACTCTTAAAATTATTTATTTGGTTCGCTTTTACTGATTCCATTTCGGATTACGAATTCCAACCCGTTAGCCCCCTTCTTAAATAGCCACTGATATGTCGATTTACAAGTCTTTCATGTCCCTTTACCCCATATTTGTCGTTCGCAAAAATATAAACTATGGAAGCAGCTTTAAAGATCTACAACATCTATGCTCACAGACTTGTTCGCAATTGTTGGACATTGATTACCGAGACCTCCAGCGCCTTTAAAAGACAAAGTAAAGAGAAAAAAATTAAATCTCTGTAAGTTTTTGTGAATATTGTTAGTTTATTTTGTATAAAATTCGATTAAAATGCTCTCCATCCTCATACTAATTATTTTTTTAACCAAAAGTGCTAGACAAATTCTCTATAACGTACACTATACTTCTTTTAAAAAAAATTTAATCACCTCCAATTTGTTGTTCATTGTAATTAATTTAAATAAATAAATTATCTTTAAAAAAATTAACCGAAGTGGGGCCCTTAAGGGAATATTAACGGATCCGGGTCATCACCGAGAAAGCAAACACCGAGAAAGACAAATACCGAGAAACCAACACCGAGAAATCAAAACCGAGAAAACATAACCGAGAAACTACAACCGAGAAACCATAACCGAGAAACCACAACCGAGAAACTATAACCGAGAAACCACAACCGAGAAAACCAAATCCGAGAATGGAAACTACCGAGAATAATAACCTAACCTCCGCTGCATAGTGTGTCCTTTACACCGTTGGTATTTCTCGTTCTTTCCCCGCCCTATATATTTTCCTTGGTCTCTGTTAGATCTATCAAACTTACTAACTTATAACCTAACCTCCGCTGCATATCGTGTCCTTTACGCCGTTGGTCTTTCTCTTTCTATCCGCCCTATATATTTTCTTTGGTGTCTGTTAAATCTATCAAACTTATTAATTTATAACTTAACCCCCGCTACATAGCTTATCCTTTAACCCCTAGGTCTTTCTTCTTATTTCCCCGCCGTATGAATTTTTCTCGGTCTCTGTTAGATCTACCAAACTTACTAACTTATAACCTAACCTCCGCTGCATAGCGTGTATGTATTTTCCTCGGTCTCTGTTAGATCTATCAAACTTATTAATTTATAACTTAACCCCCGGTGCGTAGCTTATCCTTTAAGTCGTTGACCTTTCTCATTCTTTTCCTGCTCTATATATTTTCCTCGGTTCGTGTAAGATCTATCAAACTTACTAACTTATAACCTAACCTTCGAATTAACTAACTCGAATTTGATCATAAACATATTTTTAAAAAAGCAGTTTTTGTTGATGCCTATCGCGTAAAATATAGACAATATATAGGTAGATGTAATGTAACTAAATTACTTCAGGGCGGGCAAAGAAATCGTCTCATCCTGGTAACGTCTCTGTTGGTGGTACAAGTTAAGTAAACTTGTTTTGTAGAGAAACTAACGGTAAGAGTCTATACAAAAATATCTAATAATAAAAAAAACTTGACGATAATTAGTAAGTAATAAAATTTAAAAAAGGTATATGAGGATGGGGTTATGAGTCTGATACATTAACCGCTAGACCATTTTGGTGTACAACTTAAGCTTTGTATTACCAAAACCATTAAACCAATAAGTAACCTCTTTTTAAGTATTTTTCTATTAAATAGTTTTTGATTTTCTTCATAAAGATTAATATGTTTTTGACGTAAATTGTATTCTTTCTGATTTCTACTTACATTTGCAAGGGTACAAATTTAGGAGGAAAATGGTAAAATTTCATTGGATTTCCTATTGGATTAGCTTGACAAGAAAGGAGTCGAGTGGTGCAAATCCGTGTTTACAGAAAAGTTATTTGCAAATATAGGTGTTAATTAACAGCATGATGACATTCATAATTGGGATAAACCTTTTGGAAAAACTTCAAGATTTATTGTTTTTCACAATATAAACTGCGCAGTAGTTATTATCAAATAAAAATTAACTTTCGTTCTTGTAAACTGTTGATATGAAAATATTTTTTTCTAACTCTGAATCACACTTATTGAATGAAATGTTTCTGAAAACCACATTCTTTACATAGAATAGAATACCATTTGTAGTTATTTATATTTTTACATCCTTGAAGATCCACCATAGTAATACGAAATGCAAATATTAATACATCTGGATTCCATCTAGACATTCCTTTCTGTTACTAATAAATTTTTTGTATGATATTATCGCCTATGATAAAGCTCTGTATAGCTGTTTGTACATTGATTTTTCTATTTTTTTACGATTTTTTGTTTTACTGCTTGATTATAGTAGTTCTATTTTGATTACATTTGTAAATTACAAGTTTTGTAATATATCGTATTAAACCAGTTAATGTTTTGAAGATGACAGCTTATGGCCAAATTCTCGACCCCATTTCTGTTTTAGATTTCGTTCAGTGTTAAACTCATATTCTATCCACTTCTTTTATACCAGTTAATTTACTTAATGGTTTAATAACACGCAAACTTTACATTAACTACCTCTAAACCATCTCACCTTCTTACGTAAGGCGTATATCTAGGGAACAATTATAGCAAATTGCCACTTAACATATTCTCAATGACAGGAACTATCTTTTCCGTGCTTTTGTTTTATAAATTAGCTCTGGTGGTCTAATCTTTGTTTATTGTTAGTGTAGAATTGAAGAGAAGGTGTATGAAGCCTTTCTTATTGATCTGCAATAAATAATTTCATTAGGATGAAGAAGCCTAACAAGGTATTTTTTTATGTATTTTCACAGTGTGAAAATTATTCAGATTAAATTATTAAAAGGAACGAAGAATTATCTTAAACGTTAAATCTTATTTAAGCTACTATTAGTCAGATGTGGAGCAGGAGATAAATCCTAATATACGTATGACCCAACAAAACTGAGTTTTCTTGATCATTTAAAGTTTACATAAGAGTAGGTCATGAGATGTAAACTGAACGTCGCAGATAAACCATAACCCCAATTTTTTAAATTTTTACATTCCCGGGAAAACGCCTTTAATACATACTGGCGTAACTGTTTTTTAGCAACTTCACATGAGTGCGGTTAAAATGCTTATAACTTTATTACAGATGGCATGATGAATTCTTTGAAATGTTGTAACTAGCAACATTGCTATTTTCAACATTTTAGAAAATTAAGTTTTTATAAGCATTTAAACCGCGCTCATGTAAAGATGCTAAAAACGAGTTACGCCTATAATTCCCCTTACTTCCTAATTTCAAAAACATTCCTTAATGTTTTACTTCTGAAATATTTGGTTTTACATACACATTTAACATATTATTAACATATTTATAAACATATATTTAAGTAGACGTTCAAAATGTGTCCTTTGAACTTCTTGGCAGTAGAAAAGTTGCAATTCACGCTATTCGATCGCGCAGGTTCGCAAATGATAGTGGATTGTTTATAAATCGATAAAAATTTAAATAAATTACTGTCCCTTACGCCGGATAAAAAGGGCTTTCAAATGAGCCGTCATTCGACTCATCATGCCATTAAAATTATTGCATCATTGGGCGTCTCGGCGCCACCCTAGCATAAAACAATTTTTTTGTTTGCTCAGAAAGTACCTCTTTAGTCTTAATTCATATCTTAAAGTTTGATTTGCCTATTTTAAGTATTTTAAAAGTGTATACCTCTACTTAAAAAGTTCAAAAGTTCTAGTTTTCCATATCTATGTTATTTACGAAGTGTTTTGCTTCGGCACGCAAGCCATAACTTTTATGAAAATTACAGTTCTTGTTACTCATACCTCCAAATAGAAATGTTAATTAAAAGACCACCTGCACCTAACTAATAAGTAAAGTCGTGATGTATGTATGAAAAATTAAACACTCGTACATTCTATATGCAGAAAAAAACGAGGACGAAATAATGCAGGTAAAGCGCAAAGGCGTCCTATAATTTCCAAATGTACACGTCCTTCAACGCCCACAATAATGATCATATTCAATATATATAGTGTCTAATAACTTGTAGGCCATGTTCCGTTACACGAGATTAAAATCACATGACAAGATCAACAATCTATTAAATAGCTACTTATAGATGTTACCATCGGCATTTTATTGGGTTCGTATAGATGGAATTTTTTTCGTAAGTAAATCAAGTACATCTGGAGTGAAGGAATTAGGTTAGTTTCAATTATAGTGTACGCGTAGAATTGATCCCATCAAAGTAAGATGAATTAGAATATGAATTGAGATACAACCAGATGATTACATAACAGTTATTTTCTTTCTTATTTTATTGATAGCTTTGTTGCTTTGAAATAAGTTCATCGAAATAAGAAATAAGTCTTACTGCTATTTATTACCTACCACAAATCCAGGAAATATCTTAATTTAGCCTCAATTGCCTAATATTTTTAACAAATACAGAAGTCATGTAAAATGTGTGCTCTTAGCAAATACAAAGCGTCAGCAGGGATAGTTCAATTCTTATGTAAATACAGAGCTCCATAGGGCTATAGCAAAATCGCATAATAGCTCATACAATTTCGAAAAGTTTACGCAATAAAAAATTTAGTGTAAATACTATCACACTCTAAAACAATTATATCTTTAACCATTTATGGTAACTATTTTACACTAAAGCAATCAAATTTCTAATCGTTTCGGAGTAAGAGTAATCTTACTCTTGACTTTTGAATCTTTTACTCTGCATGGGAAAGATATTGCCTATTAAGAGTGGATTGTTATAAAACTTTTATATAATTTATTTTCTATTTAGATTAAAATTTAGAGTGAAAATAGTGTAGTTTTCCAAGGTCAATGGCAATAATAAAATACGTGATTTATTTATTTATTGCAATGCAAACATACATAAAAAGTGTGTGATGAAATTGTTTTTCTTGGTCCATGGTATGGTAGTTAATTCTTGATAGAGTGAACTACTACCCGTGCTACATGCCAACCTTTATAAAATCTCATCTATTAGAAGATTCCCTTGCAGCACTCGGTGAACTCCGCCAAAGTTCAAAATAACCAACCTTTAAAGAATGGTTCCGAAAAATTCCTTGTTATGAAGACTGACGTGAGACCAGCAAATCACAATGAAACTTTTACCAAATATGTCACTTGTCTTCTAGTTCTGCATTTACAAGATGAATTAAAAATATCCACAAGGTACACAAGTAGAATAACTTTTTATTAAGAAGTCAAAATCAGATAACTTCCAAGAAAATAAATTTTGAACTTTAATTAATTTAATTTCGAATCCGGCTCTATCGTCTTTATACAATTATTATCCTATTGCGGAAAGTTTGTTCAGTAATATGTAAGTAATATTGAAAGTTGATCCTACATTGCTCACTAGCACCATTCAATAAACATTAAAAAAAATTATTAAAAAGGTTGCTATTGTTTTGATAATTAATATACAGTGCGCCCATTTTAACGACTAGATAGGCAACACATATTACAGTTGACAGGATTCCAGAGGAATTTTAGTGAACTGCATTTTTTCTAAATTATAAAAATCAAAGTTGCTATTGCTACAAATTAAATTCATTTTTAATAAGACAAAAAATGAATACAACAAATAATGGAAGATAAAATGGACAGATCATTACAAGGTAATCAGACAGTCAGGGTAAGATTAAAGCCAATGCAATTCCAAGTCCCAAACTTTTTAAGACATTAATTAAAGGAAACAACAGGACAGCGTTTTCAATAGTGGAAGAATGGTTGGAATTTCTGTGTAGTATGTAACCAGCTAAAATCTCACTAATTAAACACACATTCTCCACATTTTGGCTTCAATTATAACCGCCAAGCTCGCAAGAAGCAAATAAACTATAAAAATCACTGATACTTACGTTAACATATCTCTCGGTAGAGACGTTTTATTAATTCAAATTATGCTCAGGTGTCATTGGTGTGAATTGCAAAGGCTTCTGATTAGGAGTAAAACAGAGGAGCAATTAAAAACATTAAAGGGCGCCACCCAAATTTTTTGATGTTAATAAGTAGTAACAGAAGTTGAAAGATCTCTTTTTGGGAAAAGATTCTTCATTAATTTACGTTAAATTCATTGTGACTAACTTTTTATTTATTTTGAAATTTATTTCATGAGTGGAATACCAACAATTTGTCATGCCAAACTATAGCATTGCTTATTAATTTTGAAATCTGTATATTGAAAACTAATTAGTTTACAAAAATATACACCACAGTTGAAAATTATAAAAACCTACTCGCCTTATTATTTTCTGCATATAGCTTAAATTGGAATCCCATTCTAAATAGATTTTCTCTTAAAATTTCCTATATATTATCGAAAAATGAAATTTCAACAAGAACAGTTACTCCATATCCTCGAAGTGCACTAGGACGCACGATTATCTTACAAAATCTCTTCATAAATACTGGTCGCTACATATACCTACAATACGATATGGAACTACAAATAAACACTCTTCACAAAGACTGGCCAGTGACCTCTAAGCAGACCCACTATACGTAATTATCAGAAATTTTCTTTACAAATAATCAAACTGACACGGAATACGGGGATTGTTCCTGGGGTTCTCCCGAGAAGAGTAAACTAACCATCATTTCGTACAGTTTTAAGGGGGGCTATATGAATCGAACCGCTCACGTTTAAATATGGCACCATTACATAACCAATAGGAAAATTGAACAAATTTATCTCTTTTTATTATTTCAAAAGGTGCACAGAGCTAATAAACTCAATATTGTCAGCCAAATAAGAATTATTACTTGAGTGTATTTAACTTTTTTTAAATTCTACGGGATGATTTATACAAAATAAAATCATAAAATAGATTTTTAATGGAGAATTTGAAGAATATGTGCCTAAAGCAAGATATCAATCCATGGGAATTGGATTTCATTCTTGCAAGTTTTAACTTGTTTTCAACTGAATACCACGAAATTCGCATTAAATCTTTCGCATCCAAAAATAAAATCTTTTGCGTTTTATACACCAACTCAAAAATGTAAACGAAATGAACTAAATGATTTTAAATTTGAGTTCATTACAAGTATACTAAGGGAAGTAATTTGAACCTCAGAGAAAAATCAGCAACAAACAAAGTGACAGTGGCTAAAAATTCTTACTAAAAACAACTTGTCCACTAATTTCTCTAGTACCCTATCGGGTTAAGCAGATTCGTACTCCATGATGTTTCATGAAGGGGTAACAGTATCCAGTGTGTAACCGACAAAGGCAGACTCATAATTGTAAAAAGTCTACAACTCAGCAAAGTTGGATTTTCCGTCAGTTTTTCTGCATAGCCGGTTATAATCCGATGAAACCTGTCATGCCTGAATCATACTGACCTATATATACCCTGCAAAAGTTAGATCCTGATTACCATAGTGGTTCGAAATTCAGACAATTTGCAAAACCTATCCTTTTATGTCATCGAAAAGAGTAAGAAACGACCATCTTATGAGTTGATAAAACACATTTGTTATTCAAGGAAAAATATGTCCTGCTTAGGTATCAGACGGTCCTGGGTTCGATTCACAGTCTGGGTGATATTTATTTTAACTTAATTATTATATCTAATTGTGATGTTGATGCCATTTCTGCTGTAACCGAAAGTGATATCGTAATATTAAGACCATAAACTAGGGAATAATCATTGTAAATAAACACTTCTTTCACGTCAAGTCTTTCACGGCCTGAATTAATGAACAAACAACCGACTTCAGAATTTGGACCGTGTCATGTTGAGAAAACAATCGAAAAACGTAGCATATAACTATGAGATTGCTATTTGAATAGATAAAGAGCGTTGAGAGTTGTGGTAAAGGTTTACGCTAACACATCTGGGTTTATTATTAATATTTCCTAAATGTATACATTGCTTCTGTTTTTCCCTTAATGGATCCCTGTAACATTTGACACTTCCCCTAAAAAGTTAACAGCTCTCAAACATTTTAAATGAAACGTTCTTTACAGCAATTTATCAGGTTACCTGTCAAGAATAAAAAATTGGTTTTGAACTTTTTGAACCAAACAAGGCGATGAGAAAGTTTTCTTTTACTTTTATTAACACCCTATCACGGTGTACCAGGATATAGTTTCTAATGTTAAATGCCACAACGCGAACCATTCAGGTGTTTAGCGTACCTTTTTTTTTAGATCACACAGGATGTTTATCGCACACCCACGTAACATCACAGAAAAGGAGGTTTCCATCTATTTTTATTCATTCTATTTATTGTTACTACTCTTGCTTACACTCAGTTCAAGTATATGTAGTATTTTGATGGATTATACTACACGAGGTACACTAGATCGATATCAAAATGCCAGACGTTAAAAGCGTTCCGCTTACCATGCCAATCATTTATTTTTGCAAATCTTAATGACTTACAAATGCCAATAAACTTTAACCAGCTACCAGCAACAATTACTACATACCTGATATAGTAGTATATCAACCAACTAACTGGAGATATTGACATTTTTTTCTGTTGTCGTAATTATTATTATACCTTTACTTAGCCTACACTCGTTATACCGTTCGTGCAAAAGTAATAACAATTTGTATGTGGAACGTATCGTAGTGAAAGTGTCGCGTATTCACTTCAGTGCTCATAAAGAGTAACAACTATCCACGTGAAAAATTTTATATCCGGTAAAAACTTTACCGCTTGGTTTAATATTTAAGAGCGAGTTTTTCTCTTTGTTTTTGTATAGGGTGTATCTTAACCTCTTCCTAAGTATGATACACAGCGTGTTCTGGTCTTCATCTCCAAGATACAAGCCGTAAAGTTTTAATATACTGGTTAAAAATCTAGTGTAAAAATTACTCTTTGAGATGGGCTAATATTTGAACTTCAATTTTTCACGTCAGAAAATACTTTTTAGCAAAGTCGTCTTCATTGTTTTTCCAAAGCATAATTTGCAAGTTGTAGCTAAAATTCTAATTGTTTCTTAAATCTCGAATCTGTTTGAGGAATGGTTAATGTCGACAAGGTTTCAGAATCTTAAATGTGCTAGATTTGCGAAATTTCGCAAACCTGAATTATGAAACTTAGTTATTTTGAAGCATAATCTTGAACATCTAAAGCTGTAACTCTTGCGAATCATAACTTATATCTGCAAAACCCATCATCTTAAATATTTAGAACTTACAAGCTGGAAAGGATCTGCTGCAAAGGTATTTCCGTGCAGACTTTTTGGCCGTCAACCCAACTTTTTGGGGGCTCGTTCAAAAGAGCTTCTAAAACTTCACATATCACGGAAATCTGTTCCCAGCACGCTATGAAACATGGCGAAATCGGAGCTTAACTTTATGCCTTGGACATCAGAGTTTTGTCAGCTAACATGTCTAGTCACAGCCACATTAAACCTAGTCACTAAAACATTAAGTTCAAGCACCTGCGCCGATACCGCCATATTTCTGTGCGTGCTGTGTCAAAACGCATGAAAAGAAATTTGCCTCATTTAGTGACTGGTAAAGATTTCCAAGCGCTTTGATCCGATTCCAAAACTGAATCTTCAAATCCAAACCACCCCAACTCCAAAATCGTTAGCTTTGAAGCCTTAATTATAAAATGATTATAAATATGAATTATGAAAACTATCTTGTTTATTGTTTCCAGCCTTATTTTGTGGAACTCCATAATCATGAAATAAATAAAGATTATTAAAAGTTTCACAGTTTTATTAAAATATACCTGACAATATTGTTTCGACAGCTACGCTGTCATTATCAAAGGTAATATAATTATAAACAAACACGTCGCTAAGGTAGATACAAAATAGGTAACTAGATAAAATAATAATAATAATAAAAATTAATAATAAAAATCATAATTAAACATCTAATACTTCCAGTAACGGAGAATTACTGAGCTCAAGTTGTTCATTCATTAAAGGTACCCTGAGTTTGTGTTTGTATATCTCAAAGATATACAAACACAAACTCAGGGTACCTTTAATGAATGAACAACTTGAGCTCAGTAATTCTCCGTTACTGGAAGTATTAGATGTTTAATTATGATTTTTATTATTAATTTTTATTATTATTATTATTTTATCTAGTTACCTATTTTGTATCTACCTTAGCGACGTGTTTGTTTATAATTATATTACCTTTGATAATGACAGCATAGCTGTCGAAACAATATTGTCAGGTATATTTTAATAAAACTGTGAAACTTTTAATAATCTTTATTTATTTCATTTTATGAAAACTATCTCGAATCTGTGACTTCAAGATTTGAACTTTGATAGTCTATATTAGGACGGACTATATTGTGCAAATCAAATTATTTAAAAAAATCCAGAGGTCTGATTAATCAATTATTAATCTATTATTATGCACATTATACTATTATACTTATAGGGCAGCACTATTATCAACTCTTTTGAACGAATGTTAAAAAAATACATATACAATTTTTAAATCGATAAATTAAAATTTACTACATATTACTGGATATTTTAAAGGCCCTATTAGGTTTTAAAGATCGGTATCAATTAACCGGCCCTTTAATTATTTATTTAAAAATAATCGATTAATCGATTGATCTTTAAGTCTGATCTTTGATCTGATTAAAACTTGAAGTTTTAATACTCTAAAAATCTATACATTTCACAAGCTTTGAAAGTTCGAGCCATAGCAGTCTTAAATAATGAGACTTTTAAGTTCTAAATTTTTGAAGGGCTTTTTTGTCTTTTTGTTCCTTGATTTCAAAATCCTCGAAGGTGAAATACGCCAGTTATAATTTTAAGTCAAATAAATTAATGCGATTAGTAAAAAGTTTCGCATTTTAATCTACCTGGCAATTCTTTCGACGGCTAAGCTAAGCTAAGTCATTATCATTAAGGTAATAAAAATAATTGTCAGATAAATTAAAACAAATTTGTGAAAATTTTTACTAATCGCATTTGTTTATTTCATGATTATGGGGTTTCATCAAATCAGGCTAGAAATAATTAACAATATAATTTTAAACTTTGTAACTCGAAATAAAAATTCAAAAATCTTGGTATTTGGAATTTTCCATTGTTTGAAACTTTTAAAATCTAATTGAGGAAAGACACCAATACGTCCAATGGAATTCTCTCTAATAAAAATTAAAACTGTGGAATCTTTCTAAAAGTTCCATTTTGGTATCTTAACATTTTGGTAGTTTTGAAGTTTATCTTTAAACTCCGAAGCCTTGAAAGTTTAGATTCCTGAAACTTCGTCTTTACAACTTTGAAACCTCGAAGCAATGAAAATTCAAAACAGTGTTTGAGACTCTGAAACTGAGAGTTTCAAGCACTTACGTAAATTTCTCAAACTCAAGAAAAAACTCTAAGCGTGTTTTAAAACTTGAAACGTCGAAGTAAAGAATCGCTGGATACCTGCAAGCTCAAAGGACTACATTCATTATGGAAGAAGATTCAATGATTAAGTAAAATGTTAAAAGTAAAACTATGAAGTCTTGAAATGGCGAATTAACGAATCTAAGAACTGAAATCCAAATTTCTGAAATTTCTTGACAGTACTACTCGAAAAATATAAAATCATTGAGATCTAACGATTTGAAATCATCCAACTGTAACTTTGAACCATTGAAATTTTTAATCCTCGAAATTTAAAATGGGGACCTTGGAAGTCTAGGAATTCTATAACTTTGAAATATAGTTAGAACATTAGAACACTTCTGAAATTACAACCTATGCATATTAGAGTGTATTTAGTAGAGTAACTTTAAAATCTTCGACTCAACTATGGAAAACTGTAAATATGGAGTCTCTAAGTCCTCAAAACCGCTACTTCTAAACTTGTTGAAAAAAATGTATCGTCGAAATCTTTAATTTGGAGCTGCTATTACGAAGATTTCTGAAGCTTAGGACAGCTGAATCGTTAAGTTTCTGAACCCAGAATACCTAAAAATCTCGAACTGTGAGAAATGACATTTTGAGACATATATACAAAGTCAATTCACTGAAATTCTGAAACCTTGGCAAAATTCTAAAGCTTTTGAATACTTTTAATCATTGTATTAGAAATTGAGTTGAAAAATAAAAACTCTCAAAGATTCGAATGTTAAAATCGAAGATTTTAAGGTCCAATACATTTAGAGTAGAATATCTAAGCTATACCTTCGGGTAGACCATAGAGTTAACTTCAATACAATGTTAGTGTAAATTTTTTACACTAAAACACTCAAATTTCTAATAATTTCGGAGTACGATTTTACTCTTGACTTTTGAACCTTTTACTGGAAAAATATTGTCTATTTAGAGTGGATTGTTAAAAAACTTTTGTATACTTTGTTTTCTATTTAGATTAGAATTTATAATGAAAATAGTGTAGTATTCCAGTCAAGGTCAATAATCAAATAAGTGATTTATTATTATATATATATTTATTGCAATGCAAACACACATAAAAAGTATGTATATACAATTAAAACATAAGAACGTATTAAAAAATATATACGAACCCATTTCGGACACTTCTATTTTGGTTGAAGGACACCCCGGTACCTCTACTTCTAATTACTGCTCGGACTCAATGCCAATGCTTATGAAATTTCTATTACGAGATTCCCTTGCAGCACTCCGTGAACTCCGCCAAGGTTGAAACTTACTACAATCATGATGTAATTACTCTTGCTCTGCTAATTAGATATAGTTATTATTATTGCTTTTACTTACCAAATTTCTTAATATCTCTGTTTATTGTTTGGAAATAAAACGCTGAATATAAATTATTGAAAAAAGCACAACTTCGTTGGATATCAGTATTAAATAGTATACTGTTGAGCATGTCTTATAAGTTTCCAAGTGCTCCCGTCTTACTCATCATAAGTAACACTAATGTAAAATTGTTTTAAGTTACCTTATATTAATCATTCAAACAAAATGCGAAGTTTCACATTCACACGAAGTAAAAAGACGTGAACATATTTGCACTAACAGTACTTCAATCGTAAATACAAGAAATGAGTCATTTTCCTAATCACACCTGAAAAAACAAATACAACCTGGGGTGAGATAAGATAAGAGAACAAATTTCACGTTGCTAAAAATTCGGTGACGTACTCTGGAACCAACAGATTTTTATTACTGATTTTACATTTATTTTTAATTAAAATCAGTTTGTTCCGCTACTGCATCTTTCTAGCTCATTTATCGTTTATCTTATCGTTACGGTTACACGTGATTTGTGATGACTCAATTATTGTATTTATGGTTTAATTATAGTTATAACTGTTTAATTTTAGTAACTTTTGAAATTGCAAAGTTTCAACAGTTATAACTAGTCGAAGTCAAATACAGCGGACAGCTGATTGTCGTCATTTTTTGTTAAGCGTCGTTATTGCGTACACGCTTCTCTTGTCAAATACACTGTCAAAGTGTATATTGGAGCCAATTCGTTTTATTTACTCTAACTAGAGTAACATGAACATTAACAAGCATTTTTTTTTCAATTTAGATCACTTTTTAACGGATTTTCTTTTCTTAAACAAATTAAGATTAGAGTGAATTTTGTTATACTTTTAAAATAGAACTATTTGATTGAATATTCAATCTATATAGAGTTAATTAATAATATATGTAGAGAGAAAATAGATTTCAGTAGTGAAGAATTATTTTTGTTATAAGAATAGAGTGAAAAAAATGTTTTTCTCTAAATTTTAACTCTAAAATCTATCCAATTGTTCGCGGGTCTGGTTTTTTACTGCATATGTGTCATGAAAGAATGCTTGAATTATTATAGACTACACTCTTCGTCATCATCATTCCTAAAAGGAGTTTTAGGATAATTTCTGTATACTATTTAGTTCGGTTAATTTGCGCCTGTCTCCTGCAACTTAACTTCATTGATACTTCATTTTTTATTCGGAATTACCTCTATTACTACCACCCCAAGTATCACCACAGCCTTTTCTGTTTCTGATACCAATTTGTCTTCTTTTTTTCCAGGCCGTTAAATTGGAAAGCGTACATCCTAGTCGCACTAGATATTTGGTGGTCGTTTCCAGAATGGGGAGACGTGCTGAAGAGTCATGCCTCCTAGGGATCGATTGTAACGAAAAAACAACGGTGGGACTAGTGTTACGGGTCCTTGCGGATACTTCCATTACTCTGGACGGCGATGGGTAAGTATCTATAGAGTGATCAAAAATGATCTTCATGAAGGATAGCTGCGACTATTAATGTATACATCGCATGTTTATCTTTTCTGAATAATATCGTTTATAAGGGTGATGGAATGCTTATTTTTGGACTTGTTTCGTTTGTATTTGAAACCCGGTTTCCTGGTTATTATGCAACAACGCTCGCTAATTCATCACCAGCAGATTATTTTAAGATTAAATTTGTAAACATTTGGTGGAGGAGCCGCTAAATATTTATTTACATTGTGTATTTATGAAGTACTTTCAAAACAGACACTAGGAACGTTTGCCAAATAGTGTATTTTTGTTTTATGCTAAAATTACTAATGCTTGCTCTCTATTATGAATTACTTTTCTTAACCTATGAGATCTCTAACAGCTGTTTTAGTTGCTTTTTAAAGCGCAATAAGTTGCATTACTTTACTATAAAACAGCTTTAAAGATTAATTTAGCTCTAAAGATAATGTTTATTTCGGGCGTTTTATTGGTTTCTAGATTAAGGGTTATTTGATGTTATTTTTGTAGTTTCACTACCCTCGGGCGGTATTTATGGAGTAATGTTAGGATACCATTAACTTTTCCTATTTATCTCTACATATAATTGAAATTGTTGGGATTATACACCAGAATATCCCGCTGGCAGAATATATCGCTCTATAAGAAGTGGCCTACTTGTGTTTGGTCGGTACAAATTACACTAGCAAATTTTATCTTTTAGTTTATTAGTGGAGATTACTACAAAAGTAAAAAACATTGGAGGCCGCTGGAGTTTACATTCAAACTTAGTTACTGCCAAGGTATTTGATGTTTACGTTTTGGCTAATTGTATCCTTGGTAGGTATATGTGTTTTATAATAGTGCATGACTTTAAGATTTATTTTTAACGAAGCTTTCTTTAACAATGATAGTATTGGCTAACCGTATCGTAAGCCAAACCGGCCAAAGTAAGAACCAAATAAAATCACTGTGATATATGTATAACATCTTACGGTCGAAACCGTAATCGAGTTGTTGATCAATGAAAGATGCTCTTAAAAGCGCATGTCAAAACTCAGAGATCCAAGGAAGTTGGCAGTTTGGTATTGTGTCACGTTCCCTGAATATGGCACATATATGAATATGTGCTACAAAAGACCGCTCAAGTTCCTGTTTCGGAAGATGGGAAAACTTTAAATCAAATACATTTGAGTGATAATGAACTAAAATATTTATTAAACATCATAGTGGAAAGAATCTTTGAAAGATGTTGTGCTCTAACTTCCTTAATACGAGTATATAGGAACGTACGTCGTGCGAGAAGAACAGAATTGATTGAACAGCTGAATTTCAAATTTGTACGCTTCACTACTTGCCAGATCGTGCAACTCTTAATATATGCTATAGGCAGTTTTAACAAAAGGCATTCTACTATTCTATATAGTCGTATATGTGTCGAAGGCATTCGATGCGAATATTATAGATTCTCTAGATCTAGAGGTTCTCTTATAAGATCTTGGAAGCTGAAATTGTATCTGTAGTTGTTCGCTATACATTTTTGGTAGCATGCACCTTTTTAAAATCACTGGCTCATCACCAAGATGGCTTACCAGTCGACAACTATGAAATTCCATGGAGAAACGAAATGGGGTATTCAAGCGTCATCCTAGATAATGATCTAACATGTCCATGCCAACACGCTTGAAGTAATCTACATTAAAGCCGTCAGAATGTTTGTTGGCACCGTGGTTCATGCACAACTTTCAGGTGTGCATGAACTAGCTAAATCTCGGTGTGAACATACCAAAACTACTTTTATGGTCTTAGGAGTCCTAAAAAACACAGATGATCGTAACTTCTAAAAAAAGACGCGAAAGGAGAAAATCTTACTGTTTGGTAGCTTCTTTGAATTAATATCTTACTGCAAAGTGTTATCGTCGTGCAGATTTCAAATGAATTCAAAACAATACGAGCTTCGTCAAAATATATTGCGCAAACATTGTGAAAAGTTTTCAATGTCATATTGCGCAATTGGAAAATATCAAAATCGGTCGTGACAAATGTTTTAAACAATTTCTTGAACACTTAACAATGGATAAGGAGCTAGGTTAAGGTAAGAAATCGGGTGTAATGTATAAAAAGTGGAAAGGAAAGTAGATACTACAAGTTTTCTCGCAAAATTGGTTTTGCCAGTGGGGGATGTGATCAAAAACGGTTTGAACAATTTCATTATAGTATGTTCAAACAGTAAAAAAAACGTGGATGGACTGAAAACATACAAGGTGCAGAAAGTCGGGATGCAACACAAAATTCTAAGGCGAAAGCTCTCTAAAAAAACTGTTCAATCTTTTAAACGAAAGCGGATTGTGTAATTAATGGACGACGAGTGACTTTTAACACCTTCTCGATTAAGAATTTCTTACTTGCAAACAATTTGCGGAGTTGACGACAAATTCAAACAATAGAAAATTTCGGGATTTTATGAAAGATATTTGGTCTGGCAAGCGACTTACGGGCGGGAAAAAAGTAAAAAAGGTTTTGTAAAGAAAGACACTATCGCCACTGAAATCTATTTAGAAGAAGGTTTAAAAACGCGTCTGCTACCATTTATAAGAAGTCACAATGTTTCTACTCTATTTTGGCCAGATATGGCCACATGTTACTGTGCCAAAAAAGTCACTGACATATACAGGGTGTTCCATTTAATGCAAAGATTTTTCACACTAACCGAAGCAAAGTGATAACCTGGCAATACGAAGAAATTAAAAAGTTATTTGTTTTACACCAACCACCAACTTTGATATTTAATTTTTTTTTCGTAACTTGACAGATTCCAATATTAGGTACAGGGTCAACTTGCGTGAGCCACCCTGTACATAGATACGTACAGTTACTAGATTATTTTAAGATTCGCTAAAGAACAATGAAAAAGTCGTGACAACTGGTTTTTTAGTTTTTTGCTCCACACCCCGGGTAATCGCTTTGTTTTCGTGAGCAATTAAGCGAGAACTGCCGATACAGAATCTTCAGTTGAGTGGGTAAAACCGCTCGGTTTAAAACGGGTTATGCGCGAAAAAATTCTTGGAGTACCCTGTAATTCGACCTGATTTATGGAGGGGGCAATTTTCATGTTGAAAAATGAAATTTTTAATTTTCAACATCATTTAACATTTACATTGTACAAAAAACAGAAAAAATCGGCTATCACGATTTTTTCATCGTTCTTTAGAGGATGATCGCAAGTGTACATACTACAATCGTTTGAAGAAAAAAATCGCATCTTTCATTCGGAATAAAAGGGATTTTGCGTGGTTCCTCTGTAGCACACGTTTTCGTGAGCATTAAATTCAGTCACTGAAATTACGTACTATTGCTTTGTCATTCCGAAGAGCTGACTTGTCATTATGCCACCACTGATGAATAAGTACCGGAAGTCGCAGTGCGATGTTCTAGCGAATGCTATCGATTATAATATCTTTCGGATATTTTCATATTTAATATTTTTCGGAAATTTGCGAAAGTGCAGAGGTTGCAATGCAATATTTACACCCGACATCGATGCGGTATTTGTTGCGACTTGGCAGTCCAATTCCGCGATGCTTCGATTCAAATGTCGCTAATCATCGTCGCCAAATATCATATCGCATCGCTAAATATTGCGGCGAATTACACATCGCTAATATCGGGATTTACCGTTATCCTTGTGTTTTGTCGTCACTTGACTTTTTTATATATCGACATCCACTAAATGGTGTTACTAGTCTGCAATGCTTTCTTTTCTATAATTTCCATACGTCTACCACTTATTTACATTTTTTCCAATATTTTTGGACATTTTGCATACAAATAATCATAATTGATTGATACTCCTTTGGCCATCTTAAACTATGTTTAGATTAGACGAAATAAACACGAAAATCTTTATGGTTTTTCCAATATTAGTATTCTACCACTGGTTACAATTTTCGAGTGCATGTATCACTTGTTGATGTTCACGCTTGCTTTCAATCGCACTTCAGTCAGGTACGTTAAGGGTATTCTTGAATGGACTCCGACTGTTAACAGATCTACAAATCTAAAATTATTTCTAAATTTTGTTAATGATTTGTGAACTGTCGCTAAAGATTCTTAACTGTCACTAATGATCCGTTAATTATCCGTTAATAGATAGGTTTCCAAAATTCTTCATTGTTTTCGTTTTACAAAGACATCGCACAAAAAAAGGGTTAGGGACACAAGAATTACAAAAGACAAAGGAAAAGAAAAAACAAACATACACACCTTAGTTTTCACTTCACTCAGACCTCAAGTGCTGACTTGAGGGTCTCCAAGTGTGGGCGAACATCGAAATACCGCTAAGTAGTACTTAATCACGCGTCCATTAAAAAATTTAACGCGAGGTTTTTTAGGTCACTTTTTGACCCTCCCTCCCCCCTGGTGATACATGGTGAAGTTTTAGGTTACCCCCCTCCCCACCCAACATCACGTGTATTTTTAACCAATCTCAAAAAAAGGAAAGGTAATCAAAAAATGTTTTATTGCTTTATTAAGTAAAATTGAAAGCCAGTATCTTCCGACCATGGGTTTACTTGGCTGTCTTCAACGGTGATGAGTGGACAAGCATTTTGCACCTCAGCAGTTAGCATTGCACTTAACTCCTGAAGCTTTACTTCGTTCTCGTCCAGCCACTAGACGTCATCGTTGGCTCGCACCACGCAGAGAACTTCCTTAGATTTAGCGTATAAGCGCCGCGTGATCAAGCGTGCAGGACGGATACTCGACGTCAATGAACTATCATCACACTCTGGACCATCGTTTTAGTTCTAGAATGCAAAGACATCCTATGGGAATGCGCATTTTTTTGGTGCAGAAATACGGTCCACGCTGCATACATGTTCTTTCCACAAGCTGCTGACGGTCATCCTTCAGGCTAGGGCAGTAAAGATCATAAGGCCATAGGTTAAAACCTTCATATGTGGGATTAATGCCAAGAGACACCCGCTGAAGAAAGGGAGCAAACGTCTTGCCGTCGTGCTCCTCAGGCTTTGGAATACAGGGACCACAGGACATCTGAAAATCGGGTATCGAGGTGTCAGGAAGTACAAGTCGAAGAGAACTCCGAAAGTTTCCACTGCAGGTACGATCGTCACACTTCACCAACTATATTTTATTTCTATTTACTAACGTCGAATTAGAAAAGGCTTGAATAAACATAATAGAGTGACAATAACAACTATACCTGAAGCAAATACTGGCTCTCTCTAACATGTGCGCTATACCACTGTGGGGAAGGAAGATCTGGAACGGATGTTTCAGCACTGTCATTGGGCTCTACGTACTCTGCAACAACGTCATGCCCATCGATGATCATCGAATTCCAGACTTCCGAAAGCGCTTCCCCAGTCTTCTGGAAGTTCTTTTTTTCCACTATTTGGTCTACCGTTCTTCCTGTTCCGTCTAAATGGGTTCCATAACTATCATGGGGAAGTATGAGACCAGACAATTCCCGACTCAAAGGTGCCATTCTCCTCTCGACGCGGTTGAACGCGCTTCTCCCAGGCGCATTAGTAAATACGAAAATTGCATTCAGGTCATGCTCGATAAAGTGGTGCAATGCATGCGAAATTACGTTGATATACCGCGGGTTTTCGTCGGGACCTCCATCAGATGACACCAAGGTAACGGGTTTCAGGCGTCCTTCTCAATTTCGCATAATTTCTTTGAAGGTGTTAAGAGTAGCTGGTCTCTTGAAGTCCACAGCATGCGATGATACGGTCAGTAGAATGTTTGGCGCTTCTAATTGCCACGTATGTTGGTCCTGAGTATGTTACTGCTTCGGCACATACATAGCATATACACTGGGAAGCAATTTGTGCCTCGAAGCGATCGCCCAATCATGATCTGGCAATGAAACTCGATATTCGACGTGCATCGGTAGATGCGCTTGTTTATTTACAGCCGTCAAGTCTATGGGTACTCGGGCTTTATCATCTTGCGACAGAAAGAAAACTTGGTCTGGCCCTAGAATAGATGCCACGGTTTCTAAGAATCTTATTGTGGCCACGCAAAGGTGCTGATCGGGGTGAGCTTTATGATGGTCCTCCTCAGGTCGGCTCAATATGACAGGTGCTGTGACTGCATGTCTCTTACCCTCCAAGGAGCAGCCGAATGTAAGTGAAACTTCTTGAAATTAGAAAGCCATGTTCAGTTAGTTTGTTATGAAAGTCTGTGAGTGTGCGGCAACTGCGCACAATCTCAGAACGTCGTCGTTTCTCCTCAGAAGCACCAAACATTGCCAAATCAATGATAGTATTCAGCAACTCCGGTTGTTGCTCCTTTAGGCGTGGGCGGCCTGGGGTAGAGCGCAGCTTGAGAAGATTTGCTACATTGGGACTGTCATGGCAAGCAAGTGCAATTTTTGATTTTATTACGGCGGGCAGGCGCGACGCGGTTGGCGAGGCAACAATGTCACAAGATGGCGCGCGGTAGCGGTGCCAGAATTTTTTAAACGTTATTTTGTGTTGGGCGTTTTCCAGACATTTTAAAATACGTGGTCGTATGAAAGAAAATACACGTGACATGCCTCAAGACCCCCCTCCCCCCACATCGTGATTAATAGTGATGTTATCCGGTCCCTCTCCCCTCCTTATTCGGACCTCGCGTGATTAATTGACGCCCCCTTTACATACATTTAGTGATATTTAATGATTGGGCAATCCAAATGTGGAAGTTGGCGATATTATAAACTATATTTTGCGATGTCGATTTCGCAACATCGAAAAATATTTCAGTGTTGATCTGTTGATTGATATATCACATTTCTTGCGATGATATTGCTATAAGCTTCACATCGCGATATCAGTCGGCTTTGGAATTAATTTAAGAGTTTCTGGTGGTTCTGATGAATCATTGTAAGTTTTGATTTTTTATTAAAAGTCAACACCAAACGATACATAAATTAAAAAATAGAGTTATACTGGCCAAATATGCGAATACTTTGACGCGCCCAATACCTTTTTGTAGAATCTTCTTTCTTCGAAGAGTCGGTCCACTTACATTTACTTTCCAAAAACAATATGCCACGCTTACAGAATCTTACCTTTGGAAGCGATTTAAGGTCCCACTTGTTCGAAACTGCTGGAAAAGTTTCTGAAATTTCCTTTCTTTTTTCCTTTTCTGTTACTCTACAAAATCAAAATGCAAAAAATGAAAATCTGTTAAATAATACTAATAACACAGTTTTTGAAGAATTACTTATTTAAATCACCTTCGGTTTTGACATTTCTAACTGGGAACATTTTGCCCTACAGTGCGATTTTTTTCTTAACTATCCGAAATTCGAAAGTCTCACGCATATTCCATCTTTAATTTTCCTCGAGTTGATTTTGTTGGATATTTCCCAATTTATTTGGATATTGTTTTTCTGCGCTTTTTCTTGTCATCGGAAAAGCTTATTTATTTACTTACGGAAAGATAATATAATACACGAAACTGCCGGTTGATAATAAACATGTATTATCTATTACGAATATCTTGAGAGATTCAAGTACTTTTAAGTGTGGGTTTGGTAATATTTTTATTTATTGTAGATAAAAATACAATATCTTCTACGAAATATATTTTGCTGAAGTTCGTATAAGCCTTTATCAGTTTTTCTATGCATCGCTTTTATATACCTTTCGAAACTCCCTCCTTGGTAATACATATATAATTTCGCCAGACGAACTTTTATCTTCCTTATATGGTCGAAACAGTATCGTCTTAAATTTCGTGCTTGCATGACTATGTAATCGTTTACGGCGATTGCCATCGATGCCACATTACTATTTTCTTGCAGACCGTAGTCACGCATTCAGATTTTACTTCGAAAGCAAGCAACATTGTAATATATACTCATGTAGTAAGTAGTAGCGTAAAATAAATCCACACTAAAAGCTTCAAGTATACTCCTTTAATCCAAATTTATCAATCCTGTCTTTATTTTTAAAAAAGCTGATGTTATTATTGGCCTAATTTCTGTTCATTGACACCGAAGTGTTTGTCGGCGTATAATTTTAGTGTTTATAACAAACGAGTCCTCTTGGTGTACAATTAAACGCCTTTATACAATCGCTAAGGTCGCCCGTTTGGCAATGAGGTTATTTAGCGTCATACTGTCTGGCACTTTTCAATGACTTAAATGGCTGTTTTTTTCTTTTTACAGCGGGTTCAGTGTCAGCGTGTGTGGACGACATCATATTTTCAAGCCCGTTTCAGTACAGGCCATGTGGTAAGTTTTAAAAAAATTATTTTTTTTCATAATACATAATTAATTTTGAAATCGCGTTATATATTGTTAATAATATGCACATAGGGTTCTGTTGAAATAATAATAATACCCCAAGGGTATTTATACATTTTCCTAATCAGGTTTTTTTTAATAACATAAATAGTAAATAGATTTGATTTTCTTCGGAAGTGTTGAGAATTTTTAATAGGTGGGCGGTTTTAAATATGTAAATGTTTGTAAAATTATCTGGGAAAATCTTATTTGTGGAATTTAAATTAATAACAACACTAATACCAATGACAAGGTTGTTTAGATAAATTTTTATAAAACAACCTTCAGATTGAATTATAAGCGAAGGTTCAAAATGTGGAGCAGAAATTTGGCAGTGAATGATTAATTATATAACTATTATTAAAGTTGAAAGAAAAAAAAACATTGTTCGTAGCAGATACTATTAATAATAATGCATCTAGATAGGACTATATATAGTTACTAAACTAACAGTAACATAATTATATTTTCTAATGGAATTGCGAAAAGAACACCCAATATGTGATTTTATTCACAGACCACTAATTAAAAAAAAACTTTCTGTTTAGACCCTGTATACTACACCTCTACACTACACCTATAATTAAAAAGAAAGATTTAACTTTTCCTATACTAATTAAATGATTGCCTCCTTTGATCATTTTATCTATCACTTTAAAAGGTTTTTATACACTCTTCGTTGCCGCCCTCTTCCTCTTTGCTCCTCTTTAATTGATTATTCCTCTGTTACATACTGTTTGTTACCAACACACAACTTTGATCCCGAAGCTTAATTCCTTTGATCCCTTTGATCGTGTAAAGTTTGTTTTGTGTCACTTTTACACGTTGTGGGCAATGTCATTTCCTTCATAACCCTTGACTATTGTTTGCTGGTTTCCTTTCGATTTCTAACTTTTTGATATGATTGAAGTTTCCGAGATTTATTAGGTCAGTTCACGCGAATTGATCTTGATTAATTTCAAGTTTAAATCCTATTGGGCAGATAAAGTTGAAAGCTTTTAACGTGGATGTTTATGAGGAGTGTCTTAGAGTGGTAACCTGATTTTATGCAAAAATACGCATTTTAGTGTAAATATAATCAAAATTGCATTCCAGAAATATTGAATGAATTTTAAAAGTATTCCACAAACACTAAATTGAACCAATTTAAACATACACAGATCTTTCACTCGGAATTTGCAAAATGAGCTTTACATTAAACTGAACCAACAATAAGTACTTACACCACGGTCTTTTACTCGGAACTATAAGCTAGAGTCCTAATTCTTAATACAATTTCCTCAATTACTATTAACACGCACTAAACATCTGTCCTAAAGAAGAATTTTCTAATTTCATGATTGAAATATTAATAAATGAATAAGTTAAAATGGTGGTAAATTATTTATTAACGCTAGTAGCACAAAAATCGTAAAGCCAAGAATTTTAAATTAAAATGTTAAGTTATATCAAAATAGCAAATGAACTCAAAGTTATGCTTATACCGTTTTTATTTATATTTTATATTGCAGGTAAAGTCAAAATGACCGATTTCGGGTTTTGCCGAAAATACCAATAACTTGGATTTTTTAAGCGTAACACCCTGTATGTTTTACATTTTTTGGACTCTACGAATCAAATTACAGCCGACCAGGTTGCCAATTTTTTATTTATTTTCCAAAAAGTTTTTTATTTTCAATTCGCACCGGACAAGATTAAGATTATAAAAATATTTACCGATAATTATACAAAGATTAATAAAGTGTTCAAATACGTAACTCATTGAAGCCATTTTGCAGCAGAGGATCTTAAATTTTACATAAAAATTTAATTTTAAAGAAATTACTAAATAAATACAGGGAAACACCGGCGAATGTATGGAATAATGTCGGTAATTTTTTATAATAGCTGCAAATTTGATTTTTTTACCGGTTATGATTGTAATGAGCCGGTGTCCCAACCCATTAGACGATCACGGCCCAAGTTACTCTACCCGCTTAAAATTCAAATATTTAACAAAACGAAAGTTGACACAATATACCAACCTTACAAATAATGACAAACTTTATAATGATAAATATAACAAAAAGAACAAACTGGATCCTACGTTGTGATAACTTTTTATAACATACGACAAAGATTGATAACAATTGACTTACTTCCTAAGGACGGAGAAAGGGGAAAACACAAATAAAAAAACAATTATATATGATTGTAGTATTTTATTAACTTATTCTTAATCTTGAGTGAGGAGGGCGGATTTAAACTGATACAAACTAAAAAAAGGCTAGTTCTGTAAAAAACCCCTTGAAATTTATGCTAGCCCAGCTCAAATACGTACACACTTCAAGTTCAATAGGTGATCAAATGATTATTTAGTTTGGTTACAAAGCGTTTTAGATTATAATACAGATTAGATATGCAAGGTATTTATAAATAGTCAAACGCAAATCTCTCAATGACATAAAACATTAATGGTAAGGGAAATAGAGTCAATCAAAAAGATTTACAGATAAACTACAAAGGGCAAACGTGCCAGATTAAAATAAATACACAAGAACTTTCTAGTTAGCAACATTACCTGTAACGATACTGCAAACGTTAATAAAACATTAATTTCTAGTAATATGTTTCTATGAAAATATTCACGAGTTAATTCCATTTTATTCCAATTCCATGGCCGAAAGGAAATTTTCAACTCAATGTAAATAAAACAAATAGCGTCCGATGACAAAACGTTTTGAATACGTATGCCGTCAAAAATGTCAAACTTTATGTTGCAAATGTCAGATTGCACCTAGCAAAAGCAGGGTTGTCAATTCGCAATATATATCGAGCAAGCCTCGTATATTCTGACTTAGCTATAGATTCAAACGAGAGATAAATAATATTAAAATCACATCACACAACTAGAATCAACATAAATTAAATAAATAAAATGGACTTACCTAAAGAAAATTACTATACAAACAAAGATCAAAAATGGCTACCTCATCTTGTTTACATTTCGTAATCATCATATCTCAAAAACAAAAACGCATATCATCCCCTAATTACAAAATCATCAAAACTACCAACTTTATAAAAACTGAAATAAACATTCCTAACAACACAAATCAAAGTGTCAACTTTAAAGAAACTATAATAAACATCCCTAAACATTTTATATTTAACCAAATAGTTTAAAAACTTCAGTTATATCTTTTGCCTAAACCTGTATGTAATGACACAACTAGGTAAATTGATTATTATGCAAATTGTGATTAAATGACTTCCTACAGCTACTTTGATAATTTTGGTTGACTGTAGGTCTGACCACGATATGGTCTCGTTACTAGGACAATCAACTTTGTTTTTTAAATAGCAACTTATATATTATTATTATCATAACGAACTTCATTGAAGTTAATCCGGTCAAATGTCATAACACTAACATAACACTGACTTGCAATTTGAATATGCAGACGTTGATGACCGTCCCTAAGTTTCCGACAAAATTCGATAAAAGTTATGACTACAAGTGAACATGATATATTTTAGAAGTGGATATGAATATCATCGAGATGTAACATAGCTGAATGGTGATCTCCCTTTAATTTATAAATTAAAGTTGCATATTTCAAGATATCAAAGATTTAATCTAACGTTTTTTTTAGATGGCGTATATTTATATTAATCTGTTAATATGGGTATAAGACAATCATGGTTGAAACTTATATCGAACCGATAAGATAAAACGCGCTAATCATATAGGATTTTAACATTGACAAAATTCTAGCAAATCTTGCTACTACTACTACTGCTACTATAGCTGTTATGTGTTTAGATGGCAAACAGAATAGATCATGAATCTGTATACATTTTTAACAATATAAAAATTAACAGTTATATAACATACTGGATAATTTCGATAGAAAATCTAGTTCTCTTTTCTGTCTCTAAAAAATATAATCTATTCTAAAAGTAACTGTTTTGCAATAAACCTTCCTTTAAATTGATTAAATTATAATCGAGTGGTCCTACAAACTTAATGATATTTGAATTTAAGAAGGCTCAAAATGTAAATTTAAAACAATGTGTTGCAATTTAAGAAACAATAATTAAATATCGCCGCCGCTTCTTGTTTGGGTTTATGCAATTTGTTTACATTTGCTGTTTATTAGAGAACCGTACGCTGATACTGTGCACAGTAATTTGATTAGAAATCAATATTATTGGTAAACAATGTAACTTATCAAATTTTTGATCAAATTGTGATAGGGAATTGTGCTTTTCTCTTTCGCTAAAAATAAGTAATCTAGGCTTCGTTTTGTATTTTTTTATATAATATTTTCATGCCTGGCTCAAAACCATACGTTGGCGCGAAGTTTGAAATGCGATAATTTTTTAGGTGCGAATGAAGATATTTTACATTGGTACAATTCTGCTCGCAGCACAGTAGGAAGCTTCTATTTGACAAGGGTAATGGCATGAAGCATACAACCCATAAGGTCGATTTTCGCAGATGGCCGCCATTAGTTTGCCAAATTTACATTGAGCTGTATGTGTTTACAATGTAAAATCAGTTTTACAACTTAAATTCGTGTTATATATCAACACATTTGTAATTAAATAATTAGTGATCACTTTGGGCTGTTTACAATGAAAATAAATAACTTTTTAAATTAAATCAATTTTTACACAAATAAATTCTTTCCATTGGCAGACTAATGGCGACGTTCTTGTACATATCATTATCTTCTTATAAATGTTTCCTACAGCACAGCTAAGTTGCTAGATTTATAAAGTACCGCAAATGCTCATCATTTTCGGGCAAAACGACCCGCAAAATTTGAAATGAAGACCGTTACAAAACAATGTAAAACAGGATTTTTACATAATAATAAAGTAATTTTTAAATATGTTCATAAAAAAGGAAAATAAAACACAGATTATAATACTTTTTAGCTTGAGCACAATTTATTGTTTTCCATATATTTATCTTTTAAAGGTAGATTATAAGTACCTACTTTCTCATTCGTTCTCCTAAATTTGAAGTTTCTCTGTAAGCCTATTTTAAAATATCAAATTATCGTTCTTCGCGTTTTCATCAAATCGGAAATTGCCTTACGCAAAAGCCTCTTTTTACTGTCTTTCCTAAAGTTTTCAATTTGTTCGCAGAAAAATATACCTACAAAGGATTTCAATAAATATTGTTCTGTATAAAGAACGTTTGCATCAACACTTACTTCACATACTTTTGACTAAGAGGCAAATCAGGGAAATTCATTAATTCCAACTACAATTGTTTCTTATTTGCATTCCTGCTGCTTAACGTTATTTTGATCACCTTGATGAAGTGTGGTTGTTCGATATGGCGACGTAGATATTTTTTGGAATTGACAAAACCCGGCTCTTTTCAGATCCACCTCCGAAATATATGGCTTTCGGGGGATGTGTAGCACCAAGCAACAAGTCGACTTAACCTTCCACCAAGCAGCCTCCCTATGGAGGGGACGTCCACCCGGGGATAGGGAGGAAGGAAAGGACAGACAGCTGCCAGCCACTTCCAGGGACCCCGGTGAGTCCCCAGCGTAAAACCCCGCCGAAGTTACCTTTCAGCAACTGGCAACTGCCTTGGGAAGAAGGGTGGTGACGGAACCCTGGGACTGCTACCCCCGTTCCGAGGAACGGGCGCGGAACGCCGGCAATCCATGCCGCAGCAAATAGTGATATTCCACACCAAGAGCTTAGGGAGGGAAAGGGGCTGATTTTTGGAAGGAAAAGTCGACTCACCGGTTAACACTACACATAGACCACTGAGCACCCTTGCCGGCCGTGGTGCGAAATGCTTAGACAGCATCTCTACTAACAGCGTACTTCGAGATGCTAATCGCACATATTCACACCACGGACACCAAGCACGATACTGATTTGCATTCCTTTCGTCTATTGATAAATTAATCTATTTTTAAGTAAGCTACAACCCTTTACAATATCATTTTTTACAATTTAAGATACAGCAACCAAGCATTTTAGATTTACTTTTAAATTTCGAGATAAATATAATCATTTTGATAAAATGAACTAATTAAAACCTTCACATAAAAAATAGGATATAAAGAACCCATCTGGTTATTTCTATAAACTTAATTTGGTTTTCAAAAGTTACTTCAAATGACTCATTAAAGATGGTCACCAGGTTACAGAGGATCTTTTGGAGAAGGCTTCCAAGGTATCACAAGGGATTCAAAATAGTGCTTACAAGACCAATATTAGGTCTCACTTCTAAATGCAGCTTTCGAATTTCCACATAAATACAATTAACGGATCTTCTTTAAAATTTAACAACGTACGGGAAAACTCTCAACTTCAACTATGGAGGTCTAACAGCAAACTAGATTTTAAGATATGACGATTTTCTTAAAATGCCAACTTGATTTCAAGTATGGATCAATATTTTCTCGAATTAAAGTCCGTATCGACTTTCTCTATATATTGATATTGTAAAGAAAAGTTTATTGATGACATCAATAAAACAAAAAAAAAACTTTAATTAAAATAAAGATTTTTTATTACCTTTTCAAATTCTAAAGGGGCTGTATTTTCAGGATGGATGACGAAGCGTGACAAAGAAAACTCTAATTTCGTTATCTTTCAAACTTTCAAACAACGATTCAATGCTTTTAACAAATCACCAAACCATTTTATTCACTAATTAAACCATAATTGACCCATCAAAACGGAATTTGCTTATTAAAACCAAAAGTTTAATCAACCACAAAACTAACGTCTTGCATTGTTAAGGGAATTTTACAAGACTTCCGGGAAAGAAGAAGCTTCCCTGCAACGAACAAAAAAGCATGGGTCTCATGACCATCAAGCTGCATTTTAATTAATTTAATTCAGGCGTCAATTTTATCTTATCTTGGCGCGAAAATGCCAAACCAGAGATTTATTGTTGCTTAACGAAAACGGACAACCAAAGCGATTTTAAAAAATCGATAATTTGTAAATAAAAGTTTAAATTTAATTAACAGAAGAGAAAAATGCAACAAGAAATAAGTTTTTCACGAAGAAAAAATCTATAATTTTGTAGTCAATAATACTAAACCTAGATGGCGTTGCAAATAAATGAATATTTGATTTATTTTGTATGCAGGTCTAAAAGAATAACCCAATAGTATTTTTATCAATATACAAGGTGTTCTCAACATAAAAAAATTGTTATACGTTGACAATGAAAAGTCACTAGAAATTTCGTCATTTTCGGGCAAAACTATTTATTTCTCTCTTTAACATTACATATGAGTCGATGGATTGCGGTACTTTATAAATTTAGTAACTTTACATCACAGCATACTGTAGACCCCATCTGTCGGCAATAATAAAACTAATACCAACTTTAAAATGACATCTAATAGAAGTTTCAAGTATAGAAAGTTGTATTTTCCCTCGCTTCAGTTCAAAATTATAACTAACTATTGGCGAAAAGTTGATGACATTAAAGGTATTTAAAAGCATTACAAAAGATAATGCAGTACAAAACTGGATTATTAGTGCTCTGAATATAACTACACAGAAGTTTTGATTCATCACTTATAATTGATTTAAGTTAATTTATAATTAATAAGCGTTCATTTAGGATTTTCTATACGATTAAACTTTAAAACTGCCTGTGCACAGGGTCTAAAGATTTTTTGTTTATTAATAAACTCAATAAAATGCTTCCAAGTTAACTTTCAGATTTTTTTAAATTGTTTGTTGCAAAACTACGATCTTCTGAAAGTTGATAATACCATTTCAGTCGCATTTCGTTGGCTACATAACCGTTGTTCTGCTAATTTTACAATAATTTAGCTGTGTAAAACAGACTGGGTCTGCAGAAAAAAACGAAGTATGCTCTTTTAACAAATTGTTTAGCGATTTTATTTCCACCGCTATAATTAATAAAGGCTATAAAGGAACTGTTAAAAATACCACTTGCGTTTGTATGTAATTTATAAGGCGGGTCTTACAGTGAAGCAATCAGCAACTAGCAACTGGCAACACGCAATATTATTGTCATCGGGTTGTTTACATTGGATTTGATCAGAAGTCTCACACTAAAGCAACTTGGCAACATTTTTGTAGAAGCAATAACAAGTTGCTCCGGTGTGAGACTTCTAATTAAATTCAATGTAAATAACCCAATAGCAATAATATTCTGTGCTGCCAGTTGCTAGTTGCGGATTGCTTATTACTTCAGTGTGAAAGCCGTCTGACAGTTGAAATTTTCCTAATTTATATTTGGAAGTAATGTATGTTTGGAAGTATTGGGTGAAAACGAGACTCGGTCCAGGCTTATAGCTCCTATGTTTATTTCCGATTACTATTTTGAAATTTGGTACATAGATACATTGTCTACCATACAGTTGGATCTATATGGGATTTTTCTTTAGTATTCTGATTGGAAAAAAACTTTGTGGGGCAATCACCTCTGCTTTCAAAAATACTTGAAATACGTCATGTTAAAGTTGACAGGTGACATTACGTATCCGTCAAATTCGCCATTCTTTTTTAAAATGGATGAAAAATGACCTTAGTTGTTAAAATATGAAAATTTTTTTTGTTTTTTTACATTTTTTGATATACCCCCGTAACTAACTATTTTCAAATCATTAAAAACGCTTTAAATGAGCCCATATGGAATTTTTCAAACGAACCAATATTGGCTCACCATTGTCACCGTTATTGCCAATATTGGGACAGTGTCGAACTGATAACACTGGCAAGTACTTGGGCCATTTTACACACCCAATACTGGTTGATATGCTGGTATAACTCTGGTTTCATACTGACACAATATTGGCAGTATATCGGTTGCACACCGGTGTAAAATAATGATCATTATTATATTTTTTAATTATATTATATTGTACACTGAGAAACATAGTTCGAAAAATCTATTAGTTTAAAAATTATAGATCAAGAGCGTTAATATGACGACGCGGACATAACTTTTACGAACCATTTTTCTTTAACAAAAATTTGCCGCGTAAGTTACCACAATCTACACGTGACCGCAAGCTGTATTTTATACGTCTGGTATTGGAAGTTCGTTCATACAGAATTTGCCGATAGACATGCACAGGAAGCCATAAATAAAAACCAAATGCGTTTTAAGAACTGAAATCTGATAAATTACATTTTATCAAGGTTCTTTCCTGCGAAATAACTTTTAGAACCATGGGAACACTTCAAAATTAATTTTTGATATTTTACAAGGACTGCCAAATACATTAAATGGTGTCTACGAAATGTGGTAAGTTACCACAATCTACGTGACCGCAAGCTGTATTTTATACGTCTGGTATTGGAAGTTGCTTTATACAGAATTTGCCGATAGACATGCACAGGAAGCCATAAATAAAAACCAAATGCATTTTAAGAACTGAAATCTTTTGTAGGAAAAGCGGCATTTCTTCAAAATATTTATAAATTACATTTTATCAAGGTTCTTTCCTGCGAAATAACTTTTAGAACCATGGGAACACTTCTTAATTAACTTTTGATATTTTACGAGGACTGCCAAATACATTAAATGGTGTCTACGAAATGTGGTAAGTTACCACAATCTACGTGACCGCAAGCTGTATTTTATACGTCTGGTATTGGAAGTTCGTTTATACAGAATTTGCCGATAGACATGCACAGGAAGCCATAAATAAAAACCAAATGCATTTTAAGAACTGAAATCTTTTGTAGGAAAGGCGGCATTTCTTCAAAATATTTATAAATTACATTTTATCAAAGTTGTTTCCTGCGAAATAACTTTTAGAACCATGGGAACACTTCAAAATTAACTTTTGGTATTTTACAAGGACTGCCAAATACATTAAATGGTGTCTACGAAATGTGGTAAGTTACCACAATCTACGTGACCGCAAGCTGTATTTTATACGTCTGGTATTGGAAGTTCCTTTATACAGAATTTGCCGATAGACATGCACAGGAAGCCATAAATAAAAACCAAATGCATTTTAAGAACTGAAATCTTTTGTAGGAAAAGCGGCATTTCTTCAAAATATTTATAAATTACATTTTATCAAGGTTCTTTCCTGCGAAATAACTTTTAGAACCATGGGAACACTTCAAGATTAACTTTTGATATTTTACAAGGACTGCCAAATACATTAAATGGTGTCTACGAAATGTGGTAAGTTACCACAATCTACGTGACCGCAAGCTGTATTTTATACGTCTGGTATTGGAAGTTCGTTTATACAGAATTTGCCGATAGACATGCACAGGAAGCCATAAATAAAAACCAAATGCATTTTAAGAACTGAAATCTTTTGTAGGAAAGGCGGCATTTCTTCAAAATATTTATAAATTACATTTTATCAAGAAATAAATAAAGATTATTAAAAGTTTCACAGTTTTATTAAAATATACCTGACAATATTGTTTCGACAGCTATGCTGTCATTATCAAAGGTAATATAATTATAAACAAACACGTCGCTAAGGTAGATACAAAATAGGTAACTAGATAAAATAATAATAATAATAATAAAAATTAATAATAAAAATCATAATTAAACATGTAATACTTCCAGTAACGGAGAATTACTGAGCTCAAGTTGTTCATTCATTAAAGGTACCCTGAGTTTGTGTTTGTATATCTCAAAGGCTTCTAAAATGTCTAATTTGCGTTTGTTATTACAAAAATGTAGGAATTTAATATTATTTTGAGGAGTCATTGTGTGATTTTGTTCTAAAAGGTGTTTGGCGTAATTCGATTTTTCAGGATGTTTATTTTTGTAATGACGTACGTGTTCTTTATATCTTATGTCAAAATTTCGAAGTGTTTGTCCAATATATACCGAACTACAAAAAGAACAATTTAAACGGTAAATGCCCGATTTCATGATATCATGTGTTCTGTCTTTAGCATTAAATAAAAATGAAAATGTGTTAGTGTTGGTTTTAAATGTTATTTTATAATTGTTGGTTTTTCTTAGTATATGTGCAATTTTTTCTGATATTTTGCCAAAATATGGTATAGATATGTAATTTGTGTCTTCTGTTTGATTGTCAATGGGATATATTCTTTTGATAGCTAACCTATAATCTTTTTGTTTAATTAAAGTGTCAATCATGTTCGGATTATAATGATTTGCATGTGCTAGTTGTTTAATGGTTGATATCTCTTTACTAAAATCTGATTTTGTTAGTGGAATAGTTAAAGCTCTGTGTACTAATGATCTGTATGCTGCTATTTTATGTGTATTGTGGTGACAAGATTCATTTGGTATTGTTATGTCTGTTTGTGTTGGTTTTCTGTATATGGAAAATTCAAAAAGATTGTCTGCGTTAATCTTGATATTTAAGTCTAGAAAGTTTATAGCCCTGTTTTGTTCTGTTTCTAGTGTAAATTTTATATTAGGATGGATATTGTTTATAAGAATTAAAAATTCATTGATAACCTCAAAAGAACTGTCAAAACAAGCTAAAATGTCATCAACATAAAGAAACCAGAAGATAATGTGTTTAGAGAGGTTTAATTCAAATATTCGATCTTCAAACTTGTCCATAAATATGTTAGCTAATAGAGGACTTAGAGAATTACCCATAGGTAAACCATCCTTTTGTAAATAAATTATGTTATTAAAAGTGAAATAATTTTGACTTATACAAAGGTCAAATAATTGAATTAACTCTAACCTTTTAACTAATTCTATATTACTATTGATCAAGAAACTATCTAATAAAGGAATACATTCTTGTGGTGGTATTCTGGAGAACATGTTGCAAATATCAAAACTAACAAGTTTTGAATGTGGTGGAAGATGTATGTTTTGCAGCTTATCTACTAATTCTAATGAATTTCTAACAGAGTATTTCGATTTGTAACCTATCGTGTTAATAATCTGGTTCAGTTTTTTGGATAAAATGTGATTAGGTGCATTGATGTATGATACAACTGGTCTTATTGGCATATTCTGTTTGTGGGTCTTCACTAATCCATACAGTTTAGGTATTTGTGGGTTTTTATTAATTATTTGTTGCTTTTCTAATTCTGAAAAGCAGATATTGCAGTTTTCTAAACCTTGTTTTATTTCTTTTTGGAATTTTGTGGTTGGGTTTTTGTTTAACGTTTCAAAATTTTCTTTATTAATAAATTCATTAACTTTTTGTATGTAAATATCTTTAGAAAGAATTACCAAAGTGCTACCCTTATCTGCTTTAACAGAAATTAGATTGTTCTCTGTGATTTTCTGTTTTATAGATTGAAGAAGTGATATGTTAGATGTGTTGTACATTTTGTCCTGTTTCAAAGACATCTCTTTTAATAAATTCGAAATTTGGAATTTTGCATAGTTATTATGATCTTTCTTAAGTATAGTTTCGCATTCAACGGCCAAAATTTCTTTAATTTTGTTGGTAAATTTTGGAAAAGGACAAAATTTGAAACCTTTGTTAAGAAATCGTGTTTCTCTGTCATTGAATGTTATATTCGACAAGTTTGCAAGTGCAAGCAAAACGAGGATAAAAGTTTGCAGTGTTCTGACAATTATGGTTATTTTGTAGTGTACGTTTTTGTTGTACAAGTCGATGAAGTTTATTTTTCTGTGTGGTGTATTTTTTGAATTTAATGTGACTGACGGTTTCTCTAATGTCAAATTGGATATTGTGTAATTTATGAGTAAGTTCTGTATAGAGTACCTTTATATAAACGTGCATATTGTCTCTTATACTAAACCATTTCTTCGATTCTTCTTTGAGCCATCTTCTTTTGGCATTCCTAATCACTTTTTCAGTAATCGAATTCTTGGTTCTGGTAGTGATGTTTATGTAGTTAGGAATAACCTGACGTTTCAGACATTCTTGGTTAAACCAAACATTCTGACTTGCGATTCCGTGTTTGATCATAAGTTAAATTAATTATAATAATTAATTTAGGTGTTAATGTTACACTTATTATTAATAATGATTTTTATTATTAATTTTTATTATTATTATTATTATTTTATCTAGTTACCTATTTTGTATCTACCTTAGCGACGTGTTTGTTTATAATTATATTACCTTTGATAATGACAGCATAGCTGTCGAAACAATATTGTCAGGTATATTTTAATAAAACTGTGAAACTTTTAATAATCTTTATTTATTTCATGATTATGGAGTTCCACAAAATAAGGCTGGAAACAATAAACATTTTATCAAGGTTGTTTCCTGCGAAAGAACTTTTAGAACCATGGGAACACTTCAAAATTAACTTTTGATATTTTACAAGGACTGCAAATACATTAAATGGTGTCTACGAAATCTTTCTAGAAGAAATTTTATCTGTACAAAAACATGAAAAGGTGACCCCTGGTATTTAAAAGAACATCAGATAAATCTTAATATCGTCGTACTTTTAACTCGGCTAAAATAAACTAAAATGTGCAGGGCCTCACTAAGGTTTTTTATCATTTATGCATACAAAATTATATCTTTAATAAATCGAGAATATGATCACGTTACATGGTAGACACTGTCTGTATAAGACATAATTTGCAATTCATTCACGTGCATAGGCAAAACGTCCAACTGTCGGTTTCGACGGAAATAACCTCAAATATGTTTTTTTTAATGGGACATCCTGTATATTTTATAATTTTTGGAATCTACGATTCATTTTTCTCGAAAATAATTTTAATATTTTGTATTTTATTTTCCAACTCAGAAGGCTGTGCTGTGGTAAAATTGTACTTGACATGTTGCCAATTGTCGTTATTGGTTGAGATGACGTTTAATATTTCTTTCCATGCCTACTACGTTTCTAATAGTAATAGGCAACGACCCATACTTATTTTTCAGTTATCTAGACAGTCATTACACAGAAAATAAAATGGTACGGATGGTCCATACCTACACGTTCCAAAAATTGACTTTTTTTAACACTATTAAATTTATTGACCCACAAAACACTTAATATTAACTATTAATAATATTAAAGAATTAAATATTACTATTATTTGTATGGATGACAGAGTGGAGGTAGAACAATCTTACCCTAGTCGCAGCCTTCTGCGTCATAAAATAAGAATTTTGTTAAATTACATTATTTTTGACAAAAACAAAGATTTGGCAACCAGATCAGATATAGTTTAGTTTCTAGATTCCACAAATAATATAATATACAGGATGTTCCATTTAAAAAAATCAAATTTGATGGCATTTCCGTCGAAAGCGGAAGTCGCCTGTTTTGACTGTGCACGTCAATAAATTGGAAAGTATGCCTTGTATATATGTTCAAAATTTCAAAACAATCGGTTCATAAAAATAGGAGCTAATAGCGTTGCCAACAGTATGCAGTCGGATACATTTTCTCAAACTAGTGAAAAGCTCACCAATGACAACCATTGATTGAGCGCAATACAATAATAAAGCGTATTCTTAATTTGCAGTAATATAGTATAGTAGCGTATTTTATTTTTTTTCTTGCTATTATGTTGATAAATGAGAAAGTCTGTCTCACTCCTCTGCTTTTCTGTTTTCAATTGTTTTGCAGATTTAGTTTGGCGAAACAAACAAAAGCACAAAGGCGATTATTTGAACGGAAAAGGATTTATTATTACTCTAAACAGAACAGTAATTACAAGTTGAAACTGAAATCTGAAACCGCCTTAATTGCATAAATTAATAGCTTCTGCGTTCCCACGTTTTATAATAAAAGTTACCTAATTAAAAGCACTTTGAAAAATCCACGTGGTTAGCTCAAAATGGACTTTTATTAAAATACCAAACGCTATAAAATTAACATCGTCAATTTGCAAGCAAATCCTACGTTTGTTGTAGAAGTGTATATTTATAAACAAATGTTATTTTTTGGTTTTGTCCATTTTTTTAATTTCCCATACTCGTTCACCCACATCTCTAAGATTATTCCATTAAGCTCTAATCGTGTGGTTGGATGCAAATGTAGAAAGTGCAAATTGTCGTGAAAAAAACTGATTAATAAGCCGCATTACAACTCGTAATCTTTTATAACGTGTCATACGGGTTGAGAGCTATTGTAACGGAAAATGATACGAATTCTTTATTATACATTTAATAACAATTTGTGCTTTCTAATAAATAAAACTAACTTGAACTTCTGCATGTGTTTTTTTAATTCAATTTTGTTTTTCTTGCAAATATGCTTTTTGCTCGTTTTGAAAGTTTCACGCATTGTTGCTTCGACATATTTATAAATGTTAACGACCTCCGCAACTAATATTCTTCCAAATGGTCATAGTAATCTGGAACAACAAGCAGCCAACAACGAGATTACGTGAGGTGGTTTTCTGTTATAAAAATAGTCGTCAACTGCCTTTTATTTGGTAAATAAATAAATAAACACGTAGCCTCGATAAATTAACTTGGTAGAAGGCTAGTCTTCCACTGGAAGAAATCTGTCTGGAAGTTTGGCCAATAGTTTTTTTCAACCGCCATCCATAACTTCACATAGCCGATTGACCGCTGAATGAGCGCCTTAAATGGTGACGCGTACAGGCAGCGGCGGAGGGCGTCGCGGCGCTTCTTAATATAGACTGCGGCTGGTAGAAATACACACATACAACAGTACAGTTGTCTAATCATCGCTATATATGCGTCGTACTTAGAATTGACCGAACAAATTTGGACATTTGCCCTCAATTTATTATACTACACATCGCACCGTTTTGGTCTTCATGTACGAAACAAGATTTGCGCCTGTCAAGATGATTAATTGAGTTTTTCCTTATTTGTTGAAGAGTTAAAAACGTATAATTTGCGTTTGCTTTGCTCTAAGGCAATCCAGGAATGCTTTTGACAGCAATCGTTTTGAACACCATCAAATTTTTAGTTAGTTCCGCGTGCCTTTTGAGATTTTAAAAATACGAACAATAGGTGACGACGGAGACGAATTTGGAAACGATCATTTGTTAAACTTTCTATCATTGTTTGTTGTTAGTTGCTCGTGTTATTGTCGTTTACTGCGTATCTTTTTTTACGAAGTGAAACAAAGGTTTTTACATGTGTTCTTATGAGAGAGAACACGATGTTGGCTTCAAGTGGCTACAGTCAATTGTAGTGTAAAAAAGTATAATTACGGTTTTGCTTTTGTGTAGTATTTTCTTTGTTTTTATGGCTTGTTCTCGACAATACAGGTGAAAGTGTTTGGTCTTAATTTAATTATACTTTAATATCTGGGATTATAATGACATGCGAAGAGATGAAAAAACTTACATGAGGCTTAGAGGAGAGGAACTTGTCAGTGCAGTGTAAGTTTAAAAATAAACTCCGTCTGCTTTATTCGAAAATAATGTTTGTGTTGTAATTGCTATCTACTAACTTAACTTTAATAACCAAAAGGTTGGTATTGCTGCTGTAGGTGTAGTACCTGTGGATTATAAATTTTATTTATATCAGTTTTGGAAAGCTTAGTTGGCTTCTTGGAATTATCTGTGAAGCAAGTATGATATGCAGATTTCAATTTTAGATTTTCGGAAGCAGAATTATTTCAGGAATGTTAGGTTTAAACCACTAATGTAAATATGGTGGGTGCTAAAATCCCGTAAACTATGATCATGAATTCCAAAAGCTTGACGAAAACAATGTAAGAATTTACTTTTATTTAACAGCCAGATTTGCCATCTCGATCTGCCCATCAAAGTACCGTAAAGTCGACAAACTAAGATCAATTCAAACTATTGAATTGGGATTTCTAAAGGTCAACTATCGATTTCTTTGAGGAAAGCTTGAGCTTAGTTTGTTTAGATCTAAACCCATTTATAATTACATTGTATTTCCATAGTGCTTGTAACCTTCTTGAGCTATGATCTCACGGTCAAATGATTCACTGATCAAAATGATATTTGTTGTTTCCAGTATTCAGCTGTGGTAGCTCCACTAAATCAACAAAGCCAAAATAAAGTTTTAACTAATTAGAAACATAACAAAAAAAGGCCTAAAACATCATGCCTAAAAATGACTAGTTAGACCTCTAAAATAATTCAACACAATTCTGAGAAGCTCTTAAGATATAGCCTATTTGAGGTAAACTTCTTGTAAATTATGATGCAAGAACAATCGAAAACCAAACCAAAGGAGATCCTATCTAATCGCGTCATGATCCAAGATAATTGCTAATTGGTTTTCCCAAAAATCAACTAACCAAATCTAAAAATCGTCACGCCTTTCTATACCTCTAAACTAACCCTGCTTTACTTTGAACTTGATTAACCAAAGCACTATAATAATTGAAAAACCACAGCATCAAAAATTTTTGTAAGAGCATAAAAAAGCACTCTTTTGAGGTAGTTGGTTGCTAATACGGAACCGGGGTCATTGGACCTACTCTTAGTTGAGACTCAGAATAGCTGGAGAACAGTTTTTCTGACATGGTTTAACACGGTTTTGAATTTACGGTAGATCAGATAATAAGAAAAAGCAAGGGGTTGTTCGTTTGTGTATCTTCAGAAATTGAGTGAAAGGAAAGCTGTTTATTTATCTACATCATCATTTGTACCATCAGATAAGTATTTTGGTAAAACTCTGTTTACAGGGCACGCCCATTTTAAAGTGGAAGTGTCCTTATAAAGGGGCGTGTCCTAGATCTGACCATTAAAGGTTGCATCGTCCGGAAGTGTAGGGGTAAAAAGTTATACGTACTTCAGTTTTTTTATTATACCTGTATGGGAAACTATTAGTGTCCAATTTTCGGGGCGTTGACCTGACCTAACCTAACCTGACTTAACCGAATCTAACCTAACTTAACTTAGTCTAGCCTAACCCAACCCAAGCTAACCTAACTTAACCTCTCAAAATTTCATTTTTATTACTTACAAAAATTTCAAATCGGAATCAATTTTATGCAACATTCATTCAAATGAAACAGAAAGCTAAAGCTGTCGATTATTTTTTCTGACGCAAAATTAAAATGGCAGAAGCAACAATGGCGCCATCTATACTTAAATATATAACGCCATTTATTAGCAGAACTTAAAAATATTTTTTCATAGGTTTTTAATGGAAAATTAAAGTATTACCTACTTGGTTGTAACTTTTTATCCGCACGTTTCCGGACGGTAAATCTGGTCTCATTGGTTTTCACTTTTAATTAGGTACAAAATAAATACAAATACTTATGTCCGAATATATGGCCCGGTAAGCGGAATGTCAGTTCCAAAGCAAATAAAAGAAGCTTGCGATACTGGAGCCTATTTCCCACAAATCCATCTTTTTCAATTAGAACCTTAAAGTACCCTTTTTAAGTTTCGCAATACTCTATGGTTTGGTGGGAGGGGGGAGATCTGAACTAATTGGTTTACTAGATTTGGAGGTCTGTGTATTGAAATAACCTATTTTTGATTTCTTGTTACCTTTATATGCCGATTTCTAATCTGCAGCGACTTACGGATTAAATCGCTGAAAAAATAAAATTGTTCTTCAATCCGATGCATTGATCAAGATTCTTACAGTTACACTCCGAATTTAGAGATTATTCTCAAAAAATAATTTAAGGAGTAAGGTCAGGGGACCGAACTGGTCATTCTAGTGGTCACTCTTACTTACTTACTGCTTGGCCTTTAGCAGTTCGTTAAGAACCATGACCTGTTTTCTGAGCTTCCCAACTTAAGACCTAAAAAAGAGCAGGTTAGTCAGACCTGCGCTTGTTCCTTTATTTTTTCCGACTTTCGCTTTGACTGCCTTCCATTCTTTAGGTTTGGTGTTTGCCTCCTCCAATTGCTGACTGTATATAAATCTTTCTCGACCATATCTAACAAGCGCATCCGTGGTCTCTCTCTCTCAATCTTTTTTCTTCAAAGTTTCCTCTCAGTATTCTCATGACACATCACGATTGCTTCATTTTTACTCATGCCCCGACCATCCCACACCTATTACCTTTAATTTCGCTCACTACACTCGGCGCATTATACCGTTCCCTTACTTCGTAGTTGTACCTCTTTCTCCACTCACCATTTTCATTTACTGGCTCGAAAATACTTCTTAACACTTTTAGCTCCTGTGTATTACACGTTATAACACATTAACACCTATTCGTCGATTAGTTACGTCGATTACATGTTATTATAGTACCAAGGTATTTGAAATTTTTAACTTGTTCTAATACATTTTGACCGACCCCAAGTGGTTGTTGCATTGAATTACTTCTTGACGTAACCATGAATTTAGTTTTTGTTTCATTAACTCCCAGATCTTCTATCGACCTTGATGTTATAACCTTATCGTCCGCGCATGTGTAATCTGAGTCATTCTGTTTAAAATCGTGCCTCCTGTATTTAAGGGTAACCTACTTATTATCCCTTCCAGTACCAAATTGTATAACACTGTTGACATCTGATCGACCTATCTCAGTTCTTCATTGATTTGTAATTTTTCTGGTAGCTGTTCCTGTACCCTCACTATTGCATCAGACTCCTGAATAATTTATTTGTTACCACAAAAAAAACTTTTTGATTCTAGTGAGAAAATGAAAAGAAGTATTTTAAAGAAATAGTCAATGACGTCATAGCTCGTAAGGTGGTGGGGTAAAAATAATTTCTCATACGAAAGAGACAATCGGCAAGAAAACCAAATCTGCGTGTTCGAGCGTTTTGCTCAAAAGTCAACCAAAAAAGAAATAAGAAACGTTTGGTCATATCAATAAAATGTAGTAAATGCTTTTACTATACATATGTCTATCTTATTCTTAGTAATTAAAAATCATATCTTTCATTCTTTATTTATAGAAGTAAAAGCACTTCTATTAATAAATATGTTATTCCATACTTTTGCCGTTCCTAGTATGTGCTAATTTTTGCACCTGCTCACCTTCAAGCAGCGATTCGAAATAAACATAATGGTAAGAGAGCCCCAACAGGAAATTATTGACGCACGACTTTCAATGTTTCTGGAAATGAACCTCCCAACCCCCAAACGAAAGTTCTTCCAATACCAACACTGTATAGAAATAGCTATTATGAACAACGAAAACTTACATAATCTGACTTCCAAGCAATACATACAAAGTAAATGTTTCTAAGCGGTCGTGCATCCGATGCCCTTCTCATGTAATAAATTGCAAATAACGCAGGAACTCTTGAAGAGCGGAGATGAACTATGTCCGATTGGTAGAGAAATATTTGGAAATATTTCGTCGTACACGGGTATTTAAATATATTTTCTTTAGTTTTGCTCTTCAACGACAGTCAACTTAGATGAGATCTGTCGCTTCGGATTTCTACAACTTTAGCTTGATCTAATTGATTCTCGAAAATAAAAATCAGATGGAAATGTCACAAAGGCAAAAACCAAACTTTACGAAATGATAACTAGCAAATTTTCAGTACTATTGTACAGAAGAAATGATTTGACCTCTTGGCATCTAAAAGTACCCGAAAGCCTTGCATTGTCTTATCTTCCAAAGCTCCTAAGAACGGGAGCTTGCTCTGCAAACGTGATCAGCAATTTGACATTCACCTTCAAAACTTTTAATAACTTTCCCTATAATTACTTACCTTTAACTGCCCATAATATTATTATTTATTTTATAATTACAAAAAACTTCTTGCAGGTGCATGCACGTAATTATGAACGGATTAAAAAAAAGTATATTTATGTAAGAATCCATGAAAAACTTTAATTTGTAATATAATGTATTATAAACTATAATTTAGGAGCCTTATATTTTATATTATTTTTCGTCATTATTTTATGTGCATTTGGGAAAAAAGGTCATAAGAGTTTCTTGATAGAAGCTTTCTCCGAGCAAAATTTTAATGTCGGTAACTAATCCAATTAGTTCTATTACTGCTAGTATTACAACACATAATGTCTATAATTATGTTACGAATTAAATTACGAATAAAAGTTATAATGATTTTAAACCTTTTTCTAATGACAGGTTAAAATTGTCGAATTCGTAAGAAACTCCTAATTTCATATTTCAGTACCAGTTTTTGCTTTCTTTAATTCATAGGTTCGATCCTAAATTATTTTAGGCAATGTTTTATATCAAACGAATCATTTTTGTAATCATGCCAGTGAAAGTTTTTTTGTACATTTTATTCCCTTCTATTTACTACTTGTTAAATTTTTCTTGTTAATTTGAAATTCGCTTCTGATTACGACGTCGTTCCAGGGTTCCGTCTGAGAAAAGTAAGTTGAATTCTTTTAAAAGGAAACATGAATTCGTGTTCGTTCCCAGTCGAGCAGAACCAAATAGGGTAGCGAGACGACCCATATTGGGCAAATCCGCAGTTAGTTCCCACGATTGCTTCTTCGGTGTCGCCATCTTCAACGATCCTTCAACTGTATCTACTTACAGTTATAGAAGCTCATAACATAACCAGTTCGATTCGAGCCGAGAGCTTTTTTCCCTTTCGAAGGACTTGAATGGGACTCTTGGATTGATATCAACTTAATATGTGCATCGCTTAAGATGGTACCGTTAGCATTCGGATTGGTAGCGAGATGTTTAAGTATACGGCTTTGGTTTCTTGAGTGGTGCTTGCTTCTGCTGCATCGTCTCCATTTAAGGTCTTGAATTAAACCGTCCAGTTGTTGAATTTACAATGGCCGTGCCATGTTGCGTTATACACCAGCGGTCCGAGCATCCATTCATCCTGAAGAACAACTTTTTCGTATTTATTAGTGGTTGTTCTTGGGAGCGATTTGGAATTTTATTAAGTTTTTTTTATTGATGGTTTCGAAGATACAAATTTTCCAGTTATAGATGAATTCGATTAAAAAAACCTTTAAGTTAGTAATTTAATGCCCTTCTTCTTCCTTTCAAGATCATAATTCGTTCCATGTCTGGCTTGAATGTCCTTTAAGGTGAAACTTTGAGCTTCCAAACGAAGTACTACGTAATGTGCCTTGTTTTCTTTGGCATTACCTAATACGTTGTCAGTTTCTGCGAGCATTGTCTTAGAGGATTCCCGTATTTAGAATTTTTACGACGTTCGCCATTTAAGAATGTTACCATTTCTAGAACGTAATATGCTTTCGTTACCTTAAAAATTTCTATAACTTCGCTGTAAACGGTCCCAATTGCTCCGGTTTGAAAGCGAAAGGCCTTTTTAAAACGAAATCTCGTTCACTATTGGAAAATAATTACAAGAGACAGCGGGAATTGCTTGGTCTCCCTTAAAGATTAATTAATATCGAGCGCATTCTTGTTAGCTGAAGTTTAGAACTTCTAATATCTTTAACGCTTTGCTAAGGTTTCGACGAGTTTCCCAAGGTGGCGATTTAGTAGATGTTAGTCTAGTTTGAAACTTCTTTGAAAAAATTACAATAGGAGATTTTAAGGTAGCTGATTGAATTTACATCGACGTACTTAAGTGATATTACTCTGTATAATGTCCTAATATTTCTATAATAATTTTTTCTAACTTAGAATTTTATTTGGAACACTATGACAATATAGATAATTTCTTCTTACATTTTAAATTTTGGTTTTTAAATTATTTTTAGCTAGATTTAAAAGGGGAGTATTAGTGCGCGTAGATATAGACAACAAAGGGATAATCATATGCCGCAAATATAGTTAATTAAGAAATGAAGTGAGTTGCAGCCGCCTATATGTGTTTTACACTTATTAGTGATCATCAGGACGGCATAGCCGATAGGATTAAATAAAATGCAACTAATAACTGAAAAATATATACATGCATAGGGGTTCACAGATAGCAGCAGCCGCACAATTGCAGCCTCGGTTCAAAGACTTAGGTGAAACAACCAATGCCACTAGGAGGTACTATGGACACTACCACAAGCAGGCGCGTGCTGGCCCACCGGGATACTGAGAGTTTCCCGGTGGGCCTTTATAAAGTTGTCTCGAAGGGCCCTACGACACCGCTGAATTTAAATTACCAACAATTAAATTATATTTAAAGTTAACAATATACCTCATCAACTCGACCGCACCTGACGAACAGTGACGATTGAAACTAATCTTCTTCCCCGTTTTTAGCCTTGCGAACCATTCAAGGACTCCCTAATTTAGAAGAATCGAAGTATCCTAATGTTGCGGATGCGTTGTGTAATCATATTTATATTGATGACGTAATTTGGAGATATGATTTTGTAGGTTCTGCACAAAAACCTCAATTGGAGTTAATGCAGGTTCTGCGATCCGGAGGATTCGAGTTACGAAAGTGGGTAACTGTTCGGAACTTTTTGCGACTGCACAATTGACTGATGTCCAAATGTCAGTTCAATTAGACAAAGAAGAATCTATCTTTATTAAGGTTTTAGGTGTTCACTGAGTCTCCATGGTGGACGTGTTTTTCTACTTGTGTCGCCCTATTGATCGCCCTCGGGCAAAAAGAAATATCTTATCGGAAGTAGCGAGAATTTACGATTTTTTACAATTTTTAACCCCAGTGGGTCTGTTAGCAAAAAGGTTGCTGCAGCAATTATGGATGGCGAAAATAGATTGGGATGACCATGTTTCTGAGGTAGTGATCAATTAATTACCTATATAATGTGTTCAAGTTGGAACTTCCTAAATTTTCAAATATAAAATTGTCTAGATGTATTAGTTTAGACTCGGCCATCAGAAAAAACTTCATGCATTCTCGGATGCGTCTGGAATTGGTTACAGTGCCATAGCGTATTTTAAAGGTTTAATATTCTGACAGCTATATTCGAGTTTTCTTGATGTTCGGGAAAACTAGAGTTGTACAGTTGCGGCCGAAGAATTTTCAACGGCCTATGGCGACTGCGTAATCTCGACTTTTTAATTCTCATAAGAGACGTCACATTTATTCATCTGAAATGTCATAAATGGCATACAAGCCAGATTCATGCGATGTAAATATCAGAAAAATGTGCTAGCTTGATAAATTACCGTTGAAAATCTTTCGGCCGCAACTATACCTCTCAAAACAATCTCTACCCCACGTTTGGAATTGCGCGGTGCAGTTTTAGCAGCAGAATTGGTGCAAAGTGTCATTGATGCTTTGAAAAAGCAGATCACGTTTGACCATACGATCATTTGGAAGGCTCCCAGACTGCAAAACATTTGTGGCCGAGTAGCTTTCATTCAAGATATTATCGCTCTTTCGTCGTGTCGAATACCATGGTATTACGTTCCGTTTCCAGAGAATCCGGCTGATAGTGCCTCACGCCGACTTTTGCCCTAGCAACTGCTAAATCATACTTTGTAGTAGAAGATACCTCCATGCCTCTCTCATCGCCCAGACTCGTGCCCACAACAACCTTCATTCTCTGCAAGTTCTTCTCCGCAAGTGGAACGTAAAATTGTACTGACAGTTACTAATGAATCCCATATGAAGTGGGGTGGTGGGGCCCTCTAAAGGAATATTTTCAGCACGCGCCTGACCATAAGACTACTACTTTTTAGGCTCATAATTGTCATGTAGAAACTAAAAATAGCTGTAAAACCGATGTATTAAGGTCTTGTATGTATTGAAGTCTTCCTGTACTAGGACACAATAGAGAAAAGTCTAATTTGATGAGTCATCAAAACGGAAGCTAGACAGCTACAAGACCGCCATTTTGCGACTGTACATAAAGTGTTAAAACAAGAAAAGAGATATCCGTATAAGACACGAGAGCTGGTCCCTTTGCTCCGCTGCTGACCCCTTTCCAATAAGACAACTTATAAAAGAAATGTTTTATTTTTTAACATAATCTCCCATAACATTAATAGGTATACTTATTCCACCGGTGCTGGTGCTGGAAAAAAGATTGCCTTGCTACTGCAAAACCACTCTTTTCGTGGTTGTTCCATGTTCCACGAATTCAAAGCCTGCTTGATGAATGGCGGCCATCGTAACCATACAAGAGAGGAGCAGGAGGATACTGGGAGCATTATCCTGATGGAGCAAAACACCTCTGCTTAACTTCCTGCAACGTTTTTCTTTTAGAGCCTCTCGCAATTTGGCAATCAGCTGAGCATAATAATTGCCTGTAAGTGTCGCTCCTTTTGCAGATAATCAGTGAGAATTATTTCTCGAGCACCCCAAAAACTGACAGGAGGACCTTACCACCTTAAATTTTAAGAGGAGAATCGCGATGTTTCCATTCTTTGCTTTCGGCTTTGGTGTATGGATCATAATGATAAATCCAAGTTTCATCCATGGTAACATACCGATCAAGTCCTCCTTATGTGCTCAGTACGTTGTCAAAAGACGCCTGCAAATCAGAACACGGTGCCTTTTTTGATTATTCGCCAACATTCGCGGAACCCAGCTTGCGCTTACTGTTTTCATGTTCAGTTCTTTAGTAAGTATATGTTGAACAACATGATATGACAAGCCAGTATCGTCAACAATTTGTCTGATGCGTGTTCGTCGATCATGGAGCAGCATATCATGAACTTTATTTTAATATTTTTGTCAGTAGTTACCGTAACAGGGGGTCCTCCAACATGATGATTTTTACAAGTTCTTCCATAACTGAACTCACGGCACCAGCGTTTTACTGTGTCATAAGACACAGCAGGTTCACCTAGGGTTGTTACAATTTCTGGTGAATTTCAGACGGTGTCATCCCTTTTTTTCGCAAGTATTTTATTATTTCTCTTTGCTCAACTAGATCCATTTCGCTTAAACATTACGACACTCTAACATAAATCAAATAGAAGTATGAAAACGCTTTTGAGATACAAAACTAATATTTTGTATACATAACCTGTAAATATCAAACAATTGACTGCAAACAATAGTCAACAGTGTGGCAACAATAGTGTAATTTGGTCAGGGGTAGAGCAAAAGGATCGGCCAATACATCTTATACAATAGTTATCTGCTGATGACGATTCAGATCGAAGAATGGAATTTAGGAAAAGAATGATGATTATGTGTAATGATAATCCTCTTCTGATGAAAAATATTATTTTTTCGGATGAACGCACTTTTATATTAAATGGTTAACCGTCAGAATTGTAGATATTGGGCAAAAGAAAACCCTAAACGGATGCGAGACCATCATACCCAACATTTGTGCAGGAATTGTGAGAAATAGAATCATTGGGTTCTAGTTTTTCGATAGAAATGTAAACGAACCAATCTATCTACAATTTTTAATTGGTTATCTCGTTCCAATTTTAGTGGTTGTATTCCCCAGTACAAACAATCCTAGAAGATTTAGCTTTAGATTTCTAGCGCTTCTAGATTTAGCAGACGTTCGAAGATATCTTGACCAGATTTTTCCAATAAGTGGATTGGCAAACGGTCACTGGACATCACGCCCATTAGACTTTTTTCTAGGCGTTTATATAAAAATGTAGTTTACAAGACCGGTTAAACCAGAAGACATTGCCGAATTAAAAGATAAAAACTGAAATTAAGAACATTTCTCTGGAAGCTATTAATAAAGTTTAGCAAGAGTTTATTAATCGATTCAGGGAGAAGAAAAGTGTCAGTTCGGCCGAGCTGGTAATTTTTCATAGAGGAGAAAAATTAAAAAACATGCCATCTTCTCGGATAGGAAGTAAAACTGTAGCTCCCATGTCAATGCTATGTTTGGCATGATGAAAACCCTCCTGGGGGGGGGGGGAATTCCTCGAGATTCTGCTAAATTCTAGTACGGTCGGCCAAATGATCAAACTAATCGGTGCCATGGGGTATAATAATATTGTAATTCAATACAACTGATCGAGAAACCAGGAATTACTCTGATAATTATCTCTTGTGATTTTCCAAATCCAAATCCGAATCAAGAATTAGAATTGTGGATGCTAATAAATGGCGACTCTCTTTTGTATGAAGTACCTCTAATGTACGAACAAATTGCATTCATAGATCATCATAACCAGTAAGTACTCGGGAGTTTGAGAAAAAATTGGTACGTTCGATGTTTCACTGAACTTAACCAATCTACTGCTTTAAGTATAGTATTGCTTGATCGTTCTCCTTAGTCCTGATCAGTTCCTCTAATGGATAAGTCTGTAATATGGGGGTGAAATGCTCCTGTTATTTCAAACCCTCAATATTTTTATTTAGCTTTATTTTTCTGTTATAGCTATGAGCGGGCATAAACCATGGCTTCATCAGCTAATAGATTCTTGTTTCTATATTATCAAAATAAATTATATTTTTCTGATCTCAAGGCCTGCATAAGATAGAAGCAGAGATGTTAGATGCCAGGAAGCTTAACTCCTGGCATCTAACAGCAATACTGTTTACAAAAAATTAACTGGTTGACCATTTCGTGGTAATTTGTTGTGGGTCCTAGTTTTTTATGTTACGGGAAACTCCTTACTCATAGAATTGAATAATTAACTAAAATTCTACAAATCAATTTCTGTGGTTTGTTGATTGGTTGCTTCTTCTTGGGTATTCTTAATGCTTCCATGAAGAAAAGGTACAATTAAGAAATGTACTAGCAAGTTTTGTTGATCCGAATCTAGATCATTTACAAAATTTTCAAGACATTTTTTTTCGTACACAGTGTATAATAATAGAGGTTCTAAAAATGTGCATGTGATGCACAACTTTAACAAATGCAATATTTTTTTCCTAGTGTTGCAAAAACTGTTTATCTCCAGAAAGATTAACCCTCGTTGGAGCACCAAAAGAGCTTTCATATGTTCATTGATTACCTAGAAATAAAAGTATGCCATAATGGCATTTTTTCTAACGCCCAATAAAAGTTTCATTTCTTGTGGAATGCGACACGAAAAAAAATATCGTGTTGGAGTGATCGGCCGTTAATTCTCGGACGTGATCAACCTTTCTCAAGGTTTCTTCTAATTGCTTATTCTTTTTTATATTCTTGGATGCAGAAAAAACCGCAACTAAACTTACGTTTCAGTACGTCATCGTTTCAATAGATTAATCAATGGAAGTAATTGACGTTATGACTTTTCCTACATCGAATGACAAGAAATTATTTAGATATGTTTTTTTTATTTTAAATGTGGTTTATGCAATAATCCTTTTATCCATTTATACGATTAATAAATGTCTTCTCCATATTACTTATTTATCCTATTCGTAATCCTTCCGTTAACAAGCCTTTTATTCTTCTCATTGCCTTGAGTTGTCCACCATACATGCACACACAAAACGATTTCGTCGTCGGTGTCTGCTGTCTCTGAACCTACGCATCCATTCAATAAAATTTGGTCCCAGCAAAAACTCTTGGCGGTTTTCCATACCCGCCGTCTCGGCGACCTCGTGAATCAACGACGTTGACTTCCACCTTCCACGGATATGATTGACAATCATTTTGAAGGCGATTGACAATCTGCCCTTATTTGGTACCGTTTTGTTGCACATTTTGTTGATAAATAAATGCAGTTACATGTCCGCTCGTTCATTGGATTTAATTCCTCTGGCCATTGAGTTTCTTGAAGGGCTGCTTTGTGATTCTGTTCGAGTAGATGTGTGTCTGGGGAGATCTTGCAATTCCACCAATGCACTCTTGGTTATTTTTGTTGTATACTTTAAATTCCCCCCTAAAAAGGGAGAAAATTGGAAAAAGGGGGATGGATTTTAAATCTTCTTATTAAAATAGGTCCAAAAAGGCTGCTATGATTGTTTATTTGAAGGATTACAGAAATAATACGACTGATACAACCGTGGTGCTGTAACTTCATTATATTCATCTAGTCATGACTAAATAAGGATGTCGATCAAAGCAAGTTGTCTCTCGTGTGGCCACTCCTCTTTTCCTTTTTTAATTTGCACGTTTCTAAGGATTCTGGTCAGTTGTATAGTTGGTATTATCCTTGATGGATGTTCGATGTCCTCACGGATATTCATAATTACGCCTCAGTCTGTTATGGGTGAAAGTCATAATAGAATTTGATCGACGTATATTGGTTTGTTGTTGCAACCGCCTTATTACTTATTGTTATAATTGCATTACGTTAATAACGTAATGCGTACGTACTTACATCGTTTTGCTGTAACTTTTATGTATTGTGACATAATTGCTATTGAAACAGCAATCTTCAACGGTCTATCTTCAGTGTTTTCGCTTTAAACTTAGTGTAAAATAAGTGCAGTGCTGTTTTATAGCGATTGCTCACAGTGTTTTCCTAATTAGACTATAGGTGGTTTGTGTATAATACGCGTGTGTTGTATCTATCTGTGTTTATTTAAGGATAGCGCGCGCGGGCTTCGTGTGTTGGTGTGTTCGAGGAGGTCGGGTCCCGATTAAATGGCCATGTTAGGACTCCTCAATGTCTTATAAACCAACTAGTTACAAGCGAAAACTTGGAAGATTGTAATGTTGAAATAACAACAAAAATAGTTTTCAAAATACGTTTGCGCTGTTCTAACGATTATTGAGAACTGAATCTGAGGAAACAAAAAGTGCATTGCATTGGATTACCGGATTTGGGCATTTTTCCGTTCACCGTCGATATTGTGAACCGATTCAAGTGTGTGAGAATGGTGGTCAATCAGAGATGCACTTACTCGAAATTGTCGTCTATGTGGAACTCTAACGGGTGGGTAATTTGAAACAGTCACTTCATTAATAAGGTAGACAGTAGAAATGTACACATTGGGGAATTCTCATTGACGCTAACAGTATTCCCCTTCATGGTCACTGGTTGGTCAGGCAGGCATTATTTTGTTTTAATATTTTTATGTATGTCACAAACATTAATAATTATGTTGGGACATAAAATATCCTTTAACACTTTCCCTGTGGAGTCATAAACTGGATTGGGCGATTAAATGTTGAATATTAACACCCACTATTCGGTACGCTTAGCAAACAGACGAGAATGTTAGATCCTACTACAGATTCGCGATAATCTAGTTAGCTGGTATTAAATGTTTATTCACTACAATTCATAGGGAATCTAGGGCAAAGAACTGAAATCAATTAATGCTATCTATAGCTTATTGTGATTTAAAATAACTGTATGCAGTTATTTGTAAAAGAACGAGAGAAAGTCACTACCTATCTCCCTATCCTTAAGCTACAATGCGTATTTAATGTAGTAACTAATCTTAATGTTTTAGAAACTTCGCAAATAACTTGAAAGAATTTACAAATCATTGCGCCGTGTGTCAATATTAACTGCAAAATATTTTGCCTAAGGTTTCTCCCAAACTCGCCAAAATTCCATAAAAAGTTACCAGTTTGGCAACACTGTATTTGCGGAAGATGTAACTATCACTGCAAGCTCCATGGTATTAATTCACAAAAGGAGCTTGAATTGGTCCAGTGATGCATTTCCAAACATGCAGCATCATCGACGGCATAGTTTTGGTTTCGTCATGCCGTTGGACAATACCAAGTAGGAGTTGTAAAACAATTGTTTGGCTTGCTCGATTCTTAATATCAACTTGTAGGAGGTCATAGTTTCTTTTTCTGTATCTACTTGTATTACGGCACAATCTATATTTGTCTAGATTGTTTTGCCGAACTGAAACATATTTTGTAACCCGATCTTTCATTTTTCTAGAAATTATTTGATGTAGAATAACCGATCGACTTGAGCCGCGTTCGGTATTCCAGATCTGTTTACTCGAAGAACTCGGGTTTCTATGGTATCCATTGTTGTAAATAATTGTAACTATAGCAGTAGTAGAGCTTTCAGAGCAAAATGAGTTGAAATACTGAACTCAGCATTAACCAATATTTTTTCTGAATGTACTGGGTGTCCTGGAAAGGGGTGATGAAATCTTAATAATCACAACGTTGCCGAATATTATGTGCCTATATTACTTTTTCAAGTTTATTACACACTCTTTTACATATATATGTTCTGCAATAAAAATTGCATTCAATTGTTTCTGTTTTACTCATGTTATCTTTAATTCGTCGATAACCACGAATTAAACTGTTCCTCTGAAGACTTTAAACTCTTTGTACCTCCTAATCTCATTTCCGTATTTAGTAAATGATTGTTGTCCACGAAGGAGAACAAAGATAAAGCACATTCAGGTCCGATTATATTAGTCATAACGTGTCATTACAACTGAAAATTTATCAATTCGCAAAGAAAACAAACAATAATTAATTAAGTATTCGTTTTGGCGAAGAGCTTGTAATTACTTCACTGATTCTCTGAAAATTACCCACTATATACACTATATACACTATATATAGTATCTCAAGTTAACTGTTTCATTTTAATTGTTTGTAAATTTACATTTAAATCCAGCGTGCTCAGGACTTCTAATTAATTATTGTTAACTACTGTTTGGATTGATCGTGTGCTTTGTAAAAAACTGGAAGCTTTGAAACGTAAAAGATTTGCTGTCAAAACTTAAATTCAAAGAAGAAGGAATGGCGATAAATATTACTTTTGGTTTGTTTCAAACAAACAAAAGATGGGGACCGGTTTTAAAATGTTAAAGTCAAAAAGAACCTGTTGGTACATTTATTTAAATGAATTATTAATAGTGGCAGACAGCTTGTAATTCCCAATTAATGTCCATCAAGTGTTTTTTCCGTTTGTTTGGGTGTGTTCGTCCTAAAGGGATATTCGTTAATAAAAGCCATTGGTGTTCATACTGTTAAACAAAAACAGAATTTCAACAAAGTATCACGGATTTATTGCACTTTGTTTAAATGACCATTATTATAAATTTAAACACTGCAACAAACCACTGAAAAGAGGATGGATTTTAAATAATTTTAAGATAAGAGCGCCATCGACCTCCACCAATCTAGATAACTAAATTCCCGGTCATACAATTTCAATCCATGACGTTCGTGGAGAAAATAGCAGCTGATAAAAATATATACCATTAAGATATTTTATAAAAAATTGTTTTTAAATCTCCCGCGATTCTTTTAAACTCATCCAATATCCCTGTTCACTCCGAATTCCCCTAAATTCTTTGTTTTAACAAGAGAACGTGTTTTGATACACTGTTAAGAATACATTGCAGAATGTTCTTCTTTTCATTTAGAATTTGACGAAGATTTCTCTAGGCGCCTTAGTGACACTTCTCAAGTATGATGTTGCTGGGGGGTGGGAGTGATTTTATATTTTGGCTGTCAATGAAAGAACCAACTTTCCAAAGTTGGAACCGCCTCTTTTAGATGAAGCAGAATGTGCAGGGAAATGGTAACACTTTCATACTTCTTGCAAACGAGATTCGATTCGCGACAGCCATACCAGAGTTTCTGCATCGGATTGAGCTTAAGATTTCCTATCAGTACATGTTAGGTTTGGTTGTGTGCGATTTTCCTTTTACTGTGGTTGTAATTTTGGATTTCCCATATGCTGCTGACCGATGGGCTGATATCGCCAAAATATTATTATGGGCTGTTAGGAACTAACGGCGGAGAGAACAATATATGTCATCTTGTTACGTTTATTGATGTACGTATAAAACTGGGTGACAGAGAAGGTATTGCTTACGAGATATTTCCGTTATTAACAAAGAGAGACCATACAAATTCCGGGGCTATGGAAGCTAGAACTTAACATTACCATAGTCAAACGGGCTACATTATGTATCACATATGATAAATATTATTTTTCAAAATGGCCGCCAAATCTATTTTAGTACTTTTTACAGGATTGGCTTTGGGACGTCATTGCTATTACAAAATCATTAAGTAGGCTATGGTTGTGATAGATTGACCATTGTTGACTATAACTACTTGTTATATAATACTATGCTATATCACATCCAGCATGTAGTAGTTGAAAATTAACTAATAAATTAAAAAAAGAAATAATTACTTAAAAAGTCAAAAATCCAAAATGGAAGGAAACCCTATATCTTTTTAAATACAGTATTTGATGGCAAATCTAATTAGCTTTGATTTGAACTAATTCGGACGCGCCAATAAATATAGATGGCGTTGTACGGCAATAAGATTTAGAGTCACTGCATCTAGTCACCTAGGCCATCTGGTCGATCAGAGTACCGCAAACCGCCGCCATATTGGGGCAGAAAAGGGTGATTTTTAATAATGGACAAATTAAAACCACGTTTTACGTGTTTGACATATTAGAGGTTTGATCTTCCAGAATAAGGAAAACGATTTAAAGTAAATGTGGATTAGATTTAATTTAATACAGAACAAAATATAATGAACAATTTCGTGCTGCATTTGCCCCAATATGGCGGCTATTTGCGTTACTCTGTTCGACCAGGCCTAGGTAACTAGATGCAGTGACTGTATGTGTGTGACATTTAAAGATTAAATCGTTTATAGAATATAATGTAAACACATTTTTAAAGTGATAAGTTACTTTTTATTACAAAAAATTAGCTTATATAACCAAAAGCATATACAATACATTTGACATATACTCACAGTTTTATTCGTTTATTATTATAATAATAACATGTAATATTCCCGCCAACTTCCCGAGAAACGGCTTTCAAATTTGCGAGAGTGGAGCTACTGGTTATAACTATACTGTGCTTTTAGTCTACCTATCAAAACCTTCTTGATTTGAAGTATATTTGACATTTCTATTTTGCATAAAATATACGACAGTATCTTATTGTTGAGTAAAATTTCATTATCAGCTTTTATCAGTTTTGGTATAATATTGAGGTTATGTAGGTATTAATAATTTAAGTATACACTATGACTATAGTACATATTTAGATTTGCGTAACTCTCTTTATGAAGGTAATTTGTTGATATTGATTACCGTCATAATAATATGTGATAAATCTTAAAATCAACAAATTGCACCATTGCACACGACTTGTTTTAAACAAATTTTATTATTGTTCGTTGCTGCAATGTTATTAACGAGTCCTTCAAAAACACTATAAACAAAAGCATTTATGAAAAAGTAGCCCATTCCATTAAAATGTAAAACACCGCAAAATTTAATTTACCTTCGGTTGTATAATAACGAATTTTCACTTGGCAGATTTTCCCAGCTACGATTTCATATTATCCATTCCACTTTCTCTGTATTTTCCATGTAACATTGAAAGTGAAATCTGAACCTATTTATTTTCTGCTCGTACTACTATTACGTTCAGGTATTTTTAATTTAATAAGTGAATCGTGAGCAATGCGACATTGAAAATGTTCTTATCGATGTTAGATTTTGTTTATGTATAAATGCAACCATGAATGATGTTATTTGTTATGTTTGTAGTACCTATATGTATATAATGTATTTTATGTTGTGTATATTTGACAACAACAACGTGAACATTGCTCAATGGTCTATTTTACAAATAAATCTAATATTGTAACACTCCTTAACATTAGTAATAATAATAATAATAACATTTATAATATTACATTATTGAAACATGCTAACTATAGTAGTCGACCTTCGTCACAGAATAAAAATATTTCAACTGTATTTTTCAACAATCATTGTTAATTGTTCATACACAACATAACTATTATTGTACACGAAATTGAGTCATTTTACAGCTTTACTATTGTTTTATATTGAATAATAATATTAACTAATTAATTATTACGTATAACATCCCATCTCTTAATTAAAATGCACAAAAGAAATAGTGCTTGACTACTTTTTTTTGCATATTTTGTGTGGGAAATATTATTCTTTCTTTACGGCAAAAAGTGGTTACAGCAATCCATGCATATTCAAAACGTAATTTTAATAGCAACAATAGCAGTTAATCCATTGTATGACTGACTATTGCAAACTTCCTGGAAATACGACTAGATTTATAATTATAAAACATTACGCATAGTACACCACACGGAATAATTTGGTTTTTAGCCCAATTTAAACATATAATATCGCCTTTGAGCTTTAACCTATTTTCCAATAGAATGCGCGATTTTTGCAGATTCATTTAATTTGTAATTGGACGCTTTGGATCTGGAAAAAACTATTTAAATGCTTTTTGTCGAACTTGTTTTACGATCAACTAAATTTAATCCATTTCCGAGATAAATCGAAAGTTCAGAGTTGTCAGAGTGTCTTTCCAGAAAAATAAAGAAAAGTTTGAAATTTATTTCAGTTTTTTTCTTCTCTATTTTTATGTTTCTGTTTTTGACAAAAACTTTTAATAACGATAAATAAAATTTAACATTTCTCTATATAATTTTATTATTAGGGAAACCTTAACCAAACTTCCGTCGTTCTACCACTCGTCGAGATAACCGCGCTATCGCTAATTAAGATATTCGCATTTATTATGCACGCTTGTTATCAAAACCATAAAATTCAGGATGTCTTGCGAGCTACTTCCTGACTTCTATTATAGGGACGGTTGTGTCGTATCGTGATTAGTTAGTTAGGATTCGCTTTTGAAACACACAACCTACTCTACTATAGTTAATTTAAACCATCCTCATTCTTGTTTTCTGCATTTCAGGTCGGCGTTGCAGACCCTTCACAAAGCGAGTTCCAAGGCGCGTGAGGAAAATTATTTTCAAGGGGGTTTGTCCCACGATTGGGTCGATTATTATGAACAAAGGATTGAATCGGATAGATCGTGTCTCAACGAATGGCACGCCATGGACGATCTCGAATCGCGACGGCCACCGTCGCCCGATTCAATTCGGACAAAACCTCGTGAACGCGACGAAACCGATACAGTCATCAAGTCTACACTTAAGGAGATCATGATGAGCGTCGACCTCGACGAGGTTACCAGTAAGTACATCCGAAATCGATTGGAGGAGGAACTAGATATGGATCTCGGAGAATATAAGTCGTTCATTGACCAAGAAATGTTGACCATTTTGGGACAGATGGATGCGCCCACCGAAATTTTTGACCACGTTTATTTGGGCTCGGAATGGAACGCTTCCAATTATGAAGAACTTAAGAGAAATGGGTAAGATTTACTAGATCACTCTTAAACGTATAGCTTTAATCAATTTTTGTTCTATTTGTTTCAGTGTCCGTCACATCCTAAACGTCACAAGAGAAATAGATAACTTCTTCCCAGGCACATTCGACTACTTAAACATCAGAGTCTATGACGACGAAAAGACTGACTTATTAAAATACTGGGATAACACCTTTAAGTACATAACAAAAGCAAGGACAGAAGGCTCCAAGGTTCTAGTACATTGCAAAATGGGTGTTAGTCGGTCAGCTTCCGTGGTGATAGCGTACGCTATGAAGGCGTATAATTGGGATTTCAAAACGGCCATGCAACACGTCAAAGAAAAACGCACCTGCATTAAACCGAACACGAGCTTCGTGGCACAACTTGAAACCTATCAGGGCATTCTAGACGCAATGAAGAATAAAGAAAAGCTCCAACGGTCTAAATCGGAGACGAATTTGAAATCTCCTGGTGATAAAAGTGAACGAACTTTACCGGGCAGCCAGCCTACACCTCTTTTGCAAGCCTTATCGCGTAGTGCTGTTCTGCAGACGGCGATATCGGGACAGGATTTGAGAAATTTGGGAAATAGGCCAAAATCCTGGTCTCCCGACAACATTTCGGCGAATGCGCTCTTGTCTGGTTTGGTGACCCCGTTTCGTTCTTTAGAGAATTTAAATAAGAAATCGTTGTCGAAGGAATCATTAGGTTCGTTAAGACGGCATAAAAGTGTAACAAAATTACATCATAAAGATCATAGAAATGTATTACTACCCTGTGATAATGGTGAGTCCTATAGTGTCTCCCCTAACCAAATTCGACACTTACCTGGGCAAGTGCAAGTGCTCGATAAATCTGAAGATGAAAAGATACCGGCGACGGTGAAGCAAATGGTAAATGAATTCGAATCCCAAAAAGAAGTGTCATTGAACAAAGATTGTCGAAGGAAATTACTCTTGAGCACTATAGCACAAAATGATGATTCTGCTTCTAATTCTAAACCTTCTTCTAACCCTTCTTACAACTTAGATAGTTCCTTTTATAATCTGACTGAAGAAGATGCACTAACAGCACAAACCAAACTAACTCCACCTATGTTACGAGCAGTGCTTGTTAAGAAGGAAATATGGGATCCCGGAGAAAAACAGCCAAGCAAAGTATCCTATTGTAATGACGGTTCAGCAACCGAAAATGCCTGTGATTTAAACTGTAGTGTAAATAGTGAAGAAAGTGAACAAACCATGTGGACTTCGTCGACTGTGCTTCAAACTGTAGATACACGTAACAGTGCTGTGCCCTTTAGTAATACTACAAACAAAGTTCCTGATACATTACAAAATAAAATTGTGTATAGTAATAACAAAACTAAAACTTTGCGTAGAGACGGTGATCCGTTTTCAAATCAGTTAGATCGAGTGTTTGATAGAGAAGAAAGAAAACAGCAGAGGGTTTCTACCGTTCCTCCCCTTCCTCCAAACATTACAGAAATAGCTAATGAGGAATTATCTAGAGATTGCCCCTCAAGACAGAGTTCATGGGGATCTTATGATAGTGCTGTAGTTTTGGGTTACCAGGGTGAAACTCGTGATACTCCTTCAAGACATAGCTCATGGGGATCAGGTGATACAAGAACTTTACCTTCTAGAAATAGTTCTTGGGGTTCCTACGATATGCGACCTGGTGGTCCGGTACACTACATGAATGAAAAAGGGGAAAAAGTACTTCATCCTAGTAGTGTTGAGTTTTTTGTAGGCAGCACCAGTGGAGTATATCCATATGATAAAGATGAAATTCCCTGGTATCCAGGGACTGTAAAAAGGACAAAGCAAAAGTTAGAAGAGAATAGTGGGAAGAAGATGATAGAGTTGAAACAGGAGAATGATGAACTGTCATTTTCTGGCGATGGTGCATTGGATAGTCAATATAAGTCATCATCATCAGAAACACTTCTGTCAGAGTATCCGGTATCAGTGGTGTCAGAAAATGAAGGCGCTGTCGAAGCATTTAATGTAACATTGATTCAGAATGCGGCTCTTGAAAATGAGGATGCTCTAGAGAAAAACTCTTCAAGTGCCATATCTGCCGAAATTAATATAGTAAATTCTAAAAGTGGTAGTAGTAGCTTTAATTTGTGTAACGGTTCTCGTCTGTCTGTAAGCGCACCTGAAAACTCTTCTATGGAAATTATTCCTCAGGAGCGTTCTCTTTCACGATCTGCATCAAACGTATCTTCCATTAGTAGTAAGATTAACAAAGATTCATCGAGTTCGAATGTGATAAATACAGCACAATGTTTTTCTGTGAAACAGCACAAAAATTTCATAGAAAATATGAGCAAGTATTTGAATAATAATAATCGAAAATCGGATGACCTACCTGAACGTGATCACAGTACTGCCAGTGGGATTGTGCAGAATCTGAAGAAGGAGTTTGAGGCTAAAACTAGCACTAGTACAAATGTAGAAAGAATAAATCAGATGAATCAAAATTATATAGAAATTGCTCAGGATGACAGCTCAAAACATAAGAGTTTACCATCATCTCCACATAGTGTTCATGTAGAGAAAGATAAGTGTGACTTAAGTCGAACTAACTCGGATCCAGGTGAGGATCTGAGTTTCAAAAAACTAATAGGAAAATTTGAAATCAACACTAAAGAAAATCAAGACACTCAGGTAACTTTACGACCAAAAGTATTTGCTACAAAAAGTCCACAAAATAGAAATAATACTCGTTTTTCATGTATTGAAGTATCTACTGAAAAAAGTCCAGTAAGAATTACACAAACACCTTTAATTTCTAGCTATCATAATAAAAGTAATGTGACCAATGCAGAGAAGAACATAGATATTCAGTCCAAGCCACCACCATTATCAGTATCACCGCCACCAGTTGTAAAGAATCAGAATTCAAATGTTGTCGTTGCCACTGTTATTGCTAAAGCAGCTATAAAGCAACAGCAGTTTGGTAAAACTCATCCATTAGCCAGAATAAGTATAAAGCCTCGTCATAATAATCTTGTTTATAATACTATGTAATGTAATATGCTCAATGTTGTATTATAAAAACTGCTCAATTATCTTCTGGCAGTAATTATTGTAATAATGAAAAAAAAACAGAACGATATTTTTTTAAAATTCGTATATGTTAATTTTAGACTGGTGTATTTAATATTATAGAACAATGTCTCTTACATTTTGAATGATCTCCAACAATTTTTTAAAGAAATATTTTTTTAAGTTTGCTGTCAGGTGTTTTCTGTAAGTTTGAATTCAAAGAAGTATATGTGTTACACAGAAAAAGTTTACTTGAAGATTTAAGGGCAAATATTCATTTTATTTTGTGTGAAAAGGTTTTAAAAAGTTAATGTATTTAATGCAAAGGTTTTTATTAGATTTTTGCAGACAACACTGTATGAAGATTAAATCTAAAGTCAACTAGAGTACCTTCTATTGTATGTGTAGTGCAAGTCTGGTCATGGACACCATTTTGTGTCAGCGGGAAATTTAAATGTGGAGTTTTTAGACCTATCGTGCGACCCTGATGTTGGCTACACTTCATTATTGCTGTTACGAAATGTCAACTGTCAATTAGGTTATGCTGTCATTTCAAAAATATTAAAGTTATCCTACCGTAGTGTATTGAAAGGATGAAGTGTCACCAACATAAAAGTCGCGCGTTAAGTCTAAAAACCCTAAATTTAAATTTCCCGCTGACACAAAATGGCGCCCATGACCCGACTTGTATTACACAGACAATAGAAGTTGATTTTAGATTAAATCAGGTTACTGTTTCTTTCTCCTTTTAACGTTGATAAGAATGACAAAAATAGTAACCTGATCAACCCAGTGTATGCCTCTATAAGTTAAGTCACCTTATTGGTCTTTGATTGCGTCTAAAATATTCCAGCAGTTGTTCAAGTACTAAAATAACGTTGCTATTTCTATATTATTTTTATGGGATTTGAATGATTGCTTGGATATTCTTGAAAATGGGCTATTTATTGTGTGCTGTGTACCATTCAAAATATAGTATGAGCAAAAAGTAACTCCATCAAAGGTACCTTTGGAATTTTGAACTCATGTCGAACAAACAGAGTCGTTTGACAGTGACAGTCAGGGCCTGTGCGAGACGGGTGTAGGGCGTTCCCCGGAACCCGGCCCGCGCTTTATAAGGGTTTTTTACAACTTACAAATACGTGCGTTTTCTCTGCTGCTGTTGTCACACCGATGTTCTGTGTCAATTAACGACTGGTAAAGCAAACGCCCACCATTCAACCTAAATCTTGATCATGTAATTGAAAACTTTGCAACAAAAAAAGGCAGAAATAATTTTTTAAACACCTCCTTCAAAATGACATTTTGCTAATGTATGTAAATAACGCAAACGTAAGTGTTCGTGCACTCGTGCTTCAAAAAGATTGCAAAAAGCACTGGCTTTTTTAGGCTCTAAAAATAATTTGATTTTATAAGAAACAATTAAATAATTTCCTCACCAACCATTTTTTGACCAAATTGATGTAATCTTTAACGGAACTTTATGCTGATTACGAATACGTAAATCATTTTTGTGGCAAATGCTCCTAAATCTCCAAAATTGGTTGCTACCAACCTAAAAATGCTACTCCCTAACCAAAACGCTATGCAGAATCTTTTCAACGTTACCTAACCTAACAACCTAACCTAACTTAACCAAATTGTGTAATTGTAAATTATACAATTTGGCAATCAAGCATTCTTTTGCTTTTGATCCCCAAATTTGGGGGCTTTAGGTGTTCACCCCAAAAATGAATTACATATTCAGAATCAGCATAAAATTTTCATCAAAACGACACTAGTTTGGTAAAAAAATGTGGTGGTGAAGTGCTTTAATTATACCTAAGATTTAATTTAGAAAATACCATTTTTCCCATTTGGGTCCTTTTAGAAATCACAAAAAATAAAGATTAGCAATCGCTAATAATTCCACCGACTAATGTGCGAGCGCCATCAATTGGCAACAATGGAATACTATTGCCTAGTTGGTTTTATGTTTACTTTGAAATAGTATTACAAATTTTGGTTATGTTTTTTATTGTTAAAGTTCGTTTCAAAAAACTTTTTGCAAAACTCGATGATCGAAGTCGTCTTCGATGCATGCGCGCAAATTAATCACTCGCTCCTCCACCGCGAACCCGGCCCCGCAAAGGTTTAGGCCGGTCCTGGCTGACAGTTGTTATTAATTTGATATAATTTTCTGATGTTATAATACACTTGAGTTCAAAATTTCAAAGGCACCTTTGATGGAGTTTTTGCTCATACTATAGATTTTAATCATGGTTGTTTACGAATAAAACTCCATGTGTCTTTGATTAATACATATGCACATAACCTATTAGACAAATGTCAAATTAATCAAATATTGACATTTGTTTGCAATATCGTAAATTTCCTTCCTATTGTGGTTTTAATAGTATAATTTAGAAAATTGATGCAAACTGAAGAACAAAACAGAATGAGTAGTAAAAAAGAGTGTTACATATCTAGCGAAAATTCTCACTGCTACTATAATTAACTAATCTAATTTAATCTACGGCTTGGCAATTAATAATTAAGGACGATTAAATAATAATTAAGTCGCAGATTAAGTTTAGGTTAGCTGCATTTTAGTAAACTACTTTGCAAGTTTTGAAACAAATGGATTGGAACCAGACTGGCGAGTTTAGAGTTGCCTACCTTTTGAAACTCAAATTATATAACAAAAGAAAAACAAGATTGTATATGTTGGAAAATGTTAAAATAAAAATTTGAATTTTATAACAATCATGCCTGGTCTCCCCTAATTGGCTGTTGCCAATAAATCGATGTAGTAGAGTTTTGACATGCACCCATTTGTTTTTTTACTAGCTGAATAAATATGAGAAAAATTTGCAAAATTGGTTTTAAAAACTTTGCAGCATTAGTTAGCCATTCATTACAAAATGAGTTAATGGTTAAAGCTTAAAACTATTTTTTTGCAAAAGTTATTTCAAAGAGGTAAAAGAAAAGATATCATGATAATAAAATCTTTTGCAATAGTAAAGAAATTCTTTCAACATTTAAACTCTTTAAACGAATATTTGCTCTTAAACCTTTAAGTGTACACGTGTTTTTTATATGGTATTAAAAGAAATGATAATAAAATTATTGAAGTACTGGGTTATTTAGGAAAACAATAAACGTAAGCAAGTGTTTCACATTTGGTAACACTGATTTCATAATGAAGTGAGATGCCAGAATTAATTGTATTCAGAGAAAAGAAGAGCACTGTTAGAACCTATTCTAAAAGCAAGTGTTTTTTTTATTTAAGTTTCTTATCCTTATTTACATCTTATCTTTTTTTTTTCTTTTTAATAATGCACGTTTCTCAAATAATCCAGTATTATTGTTTAAATAGTTTTTAAATTTGTTATCATTGTTACTTTTTTTTAGTAAAATTACTCGTCTCTCTATTAATACATGAAGAATAATGCACACAAATTTACTGAACACAGCATTGCCAAATATAATAATAATAAACAACAAAGAAACGAGCAAAACTATGGACCACTTTACAATAAAATAAATAAAAATTCATTTTGTTGCATATCAAATTTATTTTGACATCACATAAATTAGCACATCTATCTCTCTCTTTTTAGTTAATTTAAGTCATCAGAACTTCCGTTATATGGCTGTCGAGAAATCTAGTCCTGTATGTGTGCGAATGTTATTATTATTTTGTTTTTAAACTTGTTGCTGTCTAAGCTCAAGTTGTCAAAAGTGTAAATGAGCGCTTAAGTTGATTTTTGCATTGATTTTAGTGCTCATTTTGATTTAGACACATACACACGTATAATATAATAGTAATAAATGATAACGAAAATGTACCTTGGCTTCTCTAAATATTCTTTGTTGTATCTTTGCTGCCTTATATAACTTGTTAAAAGAAAGAAAACAAAGATATTTATGGATATTTTAATGTACAGTATTGAATGGTAAATACATAATATAATTAATAAAATGGATAACTCGAGAAGTTGAAGGTACCAATTTTATTTTCTTTCTATCTATAAAAGAGATGTTCACTTTTTAGAAGTACATAGGCTATACTCCATTTGCTTTGTGTGTATATGTGTGATAGAAGATAAAAAAAGTTTTTGTACTATAGTGTGTAAAGTTATCTTAAATAAGATTGTATCGCTTAAAATTGTTTTACGTGCATTCATGAGAAATAAAAAGATTATTATTTAAACATGATCTATTTGATATACTGTTCTTCCACTCGCTAATGCCAATTTTGGCAAAGCAACCAGTTCAGCTCCTTTAGTCTTTGGTGCATCTGCCTTTGTTTTTTTGGCCTTCTTTAATGGACCTATGTCAACACAGTATACGCCACCAGGTAAACCAAGAATACTGCTGGCAGACTGAAAAAGTTTGCATTATTACATATTGTATGTAATATAGTATGTTTTAAAAAAATTTACACTGTAGGAATGAAGATCAATTATTCGTACAATGTTTTTATCCGTTCCTCCTACTATAATAAAATCCCTGGTTATGTACTTCCCACAATAAAGCTGAAAATATAAAATCATTAAAAAAGAAGTACCAAAAGTTACACCAGACTTACTAAACTTTCATGAATGTCCGGCTCAATGGTTACAATTAATTCACCTGATCCATAATCCCATAGCTGAAGTGGATTTTCTCTTTGCCATCCACAGGTAAGGATCTAAATTTGAATGGAATAAAAATTTTTTATATGTCTACACAATCGAAGGGAGTTATTGTAGGTAACATTAAGGTAGTATAATAATATAAAAGCAATAAATAATAATAATAAATAAATAATAACATATTTATTTGCACACAAGGAATAGTACCTCATTACATGCAAAATACAGACAGATTAACCAATAATAACAATACGTCTAGTACTCTGATATATAAATAGTTTTAAAATATAAATTGATATGCGAGAGTTTGTAACAAAAGATAAAATTTTAAATAGATAAATCTAGTTCATAAAGTAATATATACATAAATTAATAATAATAATATAAATATAAAAAGGCCACATGAGAATAGATAAAAGAAATATTTTATGAAATGTAAATATCTATGTAAAAATACAAAACTAACACAGAACATAAATAAAGAATAATAAACAAACAATAATCAATAAATGGGAAGTCACTACACATTCATTGGTAGCTGTCAACAAAATATAGTTTGAGCTTACGTTTAATCAGTCTCTGGTAATTATCTTTTGACAGGGAAAGGTCTAGTTCTTTACAGTTTAGGTTAAATATGCTGCAGATTCTAAAGACAGGTGCGTTGGCATTTACATTTACACGAGGTACATGATTCATTTCTTGTTGCACAAGTATTTATATTAAAATTTAATTTCCCAAGAAGACGGGGACTCTCAATATGATGATTCACTAATTTATAAAGCTCTAATAATGCCGCCTGAGATCTCCTTACCTTTAGAGGCTTGAAATTATATCTATTCAACAACATTTCATAATCAATATGATCAACAAACAACCTAGTTTCTTTAAAATATAAATATTTTAAGAACTTTTTTTGGATACATTCCAAACACAGAAGGTGTTTTTTATAAAAAGGATCCCAAACTACTGAATTATTTTCCAACACGCTTCTGACTAGCCCATAAAATAGTTTCGTGCTTAGATGTATCTTAATTCCTCGGCAATTTCTTATGACAAATCCTAACATTTTCAAAGATTTTTTTGAGATCAGTTCTATATGGTCATCAAAGGATAGTTTGAAATCTAATAAAACTCCCAGGTCCTTCACTGTTGAAACTCTGTCCAAACTCTGACCTTCAATTCTATAGTCATATCTAATTTTGTTTTGCTTCAATGTGAAGGTAATACAGTTACACTTCGAAGCATTTAATGACAGTTTATTTTCATAACTCCAATTTACCAAGGTGTCCAAATCGGTTTGGAGATCTGAACAGTCGTTTATACTAGATATAGATTTATACAACTTGACATCATCAGCAAACATAAGTAAATTTGAATTATGAATTTTGGATGGTAAATTATTTATGACTAATAAAAACAGCAAAGGACCCAGTGTACTCCCCTGACATACTGATGATAAGATAGTAAATACTTCCGAAGCAACATTTTCATATAGAACATACTGTTTCCGTTGGTGTAAGTAGGATGCAAAAAATTCCAACAAATGTTTTGAAAAACCATAAAAATGAAGCTTCTGAAGTAAAACATCGTGATGCACCTTGTCGAAAGCTTTGGCAAAATCTGTGTATATGACGTCCAGTTGTTGACGTTGTTCAAAATTTTCAGATATGTCTTTCACAATTTGTAGTAAATTTGTTGTTGTCAATTTCCTAGCTACGAAACCATGCTGATGTGGACTGATGACATTTTTTACATGGTTGAAAATTTTCATGTACAGAATAGATTCAAAGATTTTTTGTACAGAAAGAACAGACATAACACTTATGGGACGGAAGCTTTTTACATCTGATTTATTCACTCGACGAATAACACTAACCTACACTAATGCACACATCAGGGTGGAGGGGTGGAAATCCACTGAATTTGAAAGGCAATTTGGACCTATGGTAACCAAGATACAAGGTAAGCGCCATAAATTCTCGACCCGGCAGGCTTCTACAAGTGTCGACAAGTTCAAACTCGGTTGCGTCGTAGTTGAGCATGTAAGAGGCCTACAATATATATATTACGGCTAGAAGCGTAATAGATTTTAGTAGCCATTCAATCATCGTGACGAGTGCATGAAAATGTCGCGACTAACGAAAATTGAGCGGTCATTAAATATTTAACAAAAGAAGGGCACACGCCTAATCAAATCAAACAACGTTTAGACGGCGTTTATGGTGATTTGTCTCCTTCATATTCCACTGTAAAAAAAGTGGTCAAAATGTTTCCGTTTGGGGCAAGAATCTCTTGAAGATGATGAGCGCACTGGTCGGCCAATTAAAGCGGAAACGCCTCAAAAACTTGCAATCATTGAAGAAATGGTAGTACAAGATCGCCGTTTGAAAGTTAAGGAGTTAGCAGTAATGTCTGACATTTCGGAAACAAGTATTCGCTGAATTTTTCATGACCATTTGGGTATGAATAAAATTAGTGCAAGATGGATACCGCATCTTCTTTCTGCTGTTCAACGTCGCGTCGAATGTGCGCGCTCGTGTTTAAACTTGTGTGGAGACGACCCAAAGCCGATTTTGGAGTCCATTGTCACTGGAGATGAAACAATGGTTCTGTATTATGATCCTCTATCCAAAAGGAATCGATGGAATGGCGACGACCCGATGAACCTCGTCTCAAAAAGGCGAAAGTCGTTCAATCGACAAAGAAAGTTATGGCAACAATATTCTGGGATTGTGACGGAATTTTACTGATTGATTTTCAAGAACGCAATACAACTGTTAACAGTACATATTATGCGTCTTTATTGCATAAATTGAGAAACAATATTCGTGAAAAACGTCGAAGAAAATTGACAAGAGGTGTTCGATGATTACACGACAATGCACCCGTTCATACTACCGCAATTTCACAAGCTGCCATTCGCGAATGCGGTTTTAAAGCATTGGATCATCCATCGTACAGTCCGGATATGGCTCTTAGTGACTATTATTTATTTTCCAATTTAAAGAAAGACCTTAGGGGACGTCGTTTTAAGGACGAGAACGAGTTGTAAGCAGCTGTAATTGAACATTTGAAGGAAGAACTTCAGATTATCTTTACAAGGGCATTGAATTATTAATTCTACGTTGTAATAAGTCTATTGGACATTAGGAAAGATCATATTGAAAAATAAAAATGATAATTTATGGCGCTTACCTCGTAGGTATAATTTATATTTGAGTGGACCAAACTATCGAATATATATCACATAACCAAACCAATATTTAGCATTAGGCGCGTGCTGGTCCACCGGGAGTTTCGTCAGCGCAGCGGCAGGACCCAGGGCAACCTCACTGAAGAAGTCTCCAGGGGTTTTCGTCAAGTTTAAACAGCTTCAAACGGTTACGGATTATTATTATTATGCACACAAATGAAACTACCACTTCAGCAAACCTTTAGTTTATTAATCAAACTATAGCACACTACTTATATCAGCATCAAATAAGCCAAGTTACCATGCCAAGACAAACTAACACCTACAGCACTGATAGGTTTGTAGAAAAGGTTAGAAACAGTTGCGGTGCAACTAAATGCAAGCAGGATGCAGCGGTTAAATACACTATGCTTTATATCTTAGGTATTTCGGTCGGTTTCGGTTGTGTACGGTTGCATTCGGTTCGGTGATATTCGGTAGATATGTTTGTGTTTGGTTCGGCTGTGTTCGATACGGTTGTATTCGGCTCGGTGGTGTTCGTTACTTGTATACGGTAAGGTGGCGTCCAGTGCGGTTGTGATCGGTACGGTGGTATTCGGATCGGTTGTATTTCGGTACTTGTATTCGGTTCAGTGGCGTTCGGTGCGGTTGTTTACGGTACGGTTGTATTCGACTCGGTGGTGTTCGGTAGATATGTTTGTGTTTAGTTCGGATGTGTTCGATACGGTTGTATTCGGCTCGGTGGTGTTCGGTACGGTTGTATTTGGTACTTGTATTCGGTTAGGTGGCGTCCGGTGTGGTTCTGTTTGGTACGGTGGTATTTGGATCGGTTGTGTTTGGATACGATTGCATTCGGTTTAGTGGCGTTCGGTGCGGTTGTGTTCGGTACGGTTGTACTCGGCTCGGTGGTGTTCGGTACTTGTATTCGGTTTTATTTCGTTTGGTTCGGTACGGTGGTATTCCGTTCGGTTCGTTAATGTTCCGTACGGTCGTATTCGGTAGTGTGTTCGGTTTGGTTACCTAATATTCGTTGTATCGGTTAGTGTTATTATATTGCTTCTCACCTGAGGAGGTTTTGGTCGGTCGGTTTTCTGGTGTTGAAACGGAATGTGATTGAACCGAATATTAAAAGCAAGACTACGTAGTTGCCTTGTGCAAGAAAATTTGGAAGCGTTGTTTCTTATGGCCTGCGAACCTGATATAAGTGCTAACATTTCTGCGAAATTATTAATAGATTATACCAGAAAAGCAAAGCATTTAAAAACACCTACAGTGGTATTAGTACATATCATTTATTATTTTTCTTTGAATTATTTTTCGTTGTATTATTTGTTTTATATTCGTATATTTGTTAAATATTTATTTACGTTTCTCGTTTGTTCAATGTTTAGTTCGACTATATAATGTATTTAGTACCTAACTAGCTTTATTAAAACCCTTGTGCCCGGTTTCACAAAGCTTGATTAAACTCTGATTAACTTAATCGTGATTAAATTTGAAATCTAGAAATATGATTGGATAAAATTCAAGGTCTGTTAAATCTCAGCCAATGAAATTTCTGAATTTTGAATTTAATGACAATTAAGTTAATCAGAACTTAATCAAGCTTTCTGAAACCGGCCATTGGTTAGTTTAAAATGTCTAATAATTAATCCAAATAATTAAATTATCTTGAAAAAATTAACTGAAGTTGAGTGGTGGGGCCCTCTAGGGCAATATTTTCCAGAGCCCTAAAATTGACCCAGCACGCGCCTGACCGAACTACAAATAGAACAATTCAAACGGTAAATGATGAAATAAATAAAGGTTAGTAAAAGTATTTATTAAAATACAACCTGACAATATTGTTTCGACAGCTATGCTGTCATTATCAAAGGTAATATAATTATAAACAAACACGTCTCTAAGGTAGATACAAAAATAGGTAACTAGATAAAATAATAATAATAATCAGAATTAAATATCTAATACTTCCAGTAACGGAGAATTACTGAGCTCAAGTTGTTCATTCATTAAAGGTGCCCTGAGTTTGTCATCTCAAAGGCTTCTAAAATGTCTAATTTGCGTTTGTTATTACAAAAATGTAGGAATTTAATATTATTTTGAGGAGTCATTGTGTGATTTTGTTCTAAAAGGTGTTTGGCGTAATTCGATTTTTCAGGATGTTTATTTTTGTAATGACGTACGTGTTCTTTATATGTTATGTCAAAATTTCGAAGTGTTTGTCCAATATATACCGAACTACAAAAAGAACAATTTAAACGGTAAATGCCCGATTTCATGATATCATGTGTTCTGTCTTTAGCATTAAATAAAAATGAAAAAGTGTTAGTGTTGGTTTTAAATGTTATTTTATAATTGTTGGTTTTTCTTAGTATATGTGCAATTTTTTCTGATATTTTGCCAAAATATGGTATAGATATGTAATTTGTGTCTTCTGTTTGATTGTAAATGGGATATATTCTTTTCATAGCTAACCTATAATCTTTTTGTTTAATTAAAGTGCCAATCATGTTCGGATTGTAATGATTTGCATGTGCTAGTTGTTTAATGGTTGATATCTCTTTGCTAAAATCTGATTTTGTTAGTGGAATAGTTAAAGCTCTGTGTACTAATGATTTGTAGGCTGCTATTTTATGTGTATTATAGTGACAAGATTCATTTGGTATTGTTATGTCTGTTTGTGTTGGTTTTCTGTATATGGAAAATTCAAATAGATTGTCTGCGTTAATCTTGATATTTAAGTCTAGAAAGTTTATAGCCCTGTTTTGTTCTGTTTCTAGTGTAAATTTTATGTTAGGGTGGATACTGTTAATAAGAATTAAAAATTCATTGATAACCTCAAAAGAACTGCCAAAACAAGCTAAAATGTCATCAACGTAACGAAACCAGAAGATAATGTGTTTAGAGAGGTTTAATTCAAATATTCGATCTTCAAACTTGTCCATAAATATGTTAGCTAATGGAGGACTTAGAGAATTACCCATAGGTAAACCATCCTTTTGTAAATAAATTATGTTATTAAAAGTGAAATCATTTTGACTTATACAAAGGTCAAATAATTGAATTAACTCTAACCTTTTAACTAATTCTATATTACAAGAAACTATCTAATAAAGGAATACATTCTTGTGGGGGTATTCTGGAGAACATGTTACAAATATCAAAACTAACAAGTTTTGAATGTGGTGGAAGATGTATGTTTTGCAGCTTATCTACTAATTCTAATGAATTTCTAACAGAGTATTTCGATTTGTAACCTATCGTGTTAATAATCTGATTCAGTTTTTTGGATAAAATGTGATTAAGTGCATTGATGTATGATACAACTGGTCTTATTGGCATATTCTGTTTATGTGTTTTGACTAGTCCATATAGTTTAGGTGGTTGTGGGTTTTTATTAATGATTTGTTGCTTTTCTAATTCTGAAAAGCAGATATTGCAGTTTTCTAAACCTTGTTTTATTTCTTTTGAATCAAACAGGCAATCAAACAGAAGACACAAATTACATATCTATACCATATTTTGGCAAAATATCAGAAAAAATTGCACATATACTAAGAAAAACCAACAATTATAAAATAACATTTAAAACCAACACTAACACTTTTTCATTTTTATTTAATGCTAAAGACAGAACAAATGATATCATGAAATCGGGCATTTACCGTTTAAATTGTTCTTTTTGTAGTTCGGTATATATTGGACAAACACTTCGAAATTTTGACATAACATATAAAGAACACGTACGTCATTACAAAAATAAACATCCTGAAAAATCGAATTACGCCAAACACCTTTTAGAACAAAATCACACAATGACTCCTCAAAATAATATTAAATTCCTACATTTTTGTAATAACAAACGCAAATTAGACATTTTAGAAGCCTTTGAGATATACAAACACAAACTCAGGGTACCTTTAATGAATGAACAACTTGAGCTCAGTAATTCTCCGTTACTGGAAGTAATAGATATTTAATTCTGATTATTATTATTATTTTATCTAGTTACCTATTTTTGTATCTACCTTAGCGACGTGTTTGTTTATAATTATACTAGCAAATACCCGGCGCGCTTTGCTGCGCTTTTCAAAAATTTCAAAAATTACCAAATTTGACAATTGACAACATATCTATATATATTTTCTTGTCACATCAATCTCAGTACCCATTTTTAACTTCCATATATGGGTTTTTCGCTGTTATTTCCGACCACGATGGCCGATCAGAGTCCAATTTGGTCTTATTTTCTATTCTGGGCCAAGACCTTTCCAATGATACCAATTCATCCAAATCGCTCCAGTGGTTGCGGAGAAAATCGCATACATACATACATATATACAGACAGACAGACAATCTTTCCCTTTTATATATATAGATTACATTTGATAATGACAGCATAGCTGTCGAAACAATATTGTCAGGTTGTATTTTAATAAAACTGTGAAGCTTTTACTAATCTTTATTTATTTCATGATTATGGAGTTCCACAAAGTAAGGCTGGAAACAATAAACAAAGTAAATGGTAATTTAAAAAAAACGGTAATTTCTTTTATAAACTTGTCAAATATGAAAATTCAATAACAGAGAAACACAATTTCTTAACACTTGTGTGTCCTAAATGTCCAACAAAACATCTAATATATTACTTCTTCAATCTATTAAACACAACATAAAAAAAGAAAGTGAATTTATTAATAAAGAAAATTTAGAAACTTTAAATAAAGATCCAACTACAAAATTCCAAAAAAAAGAAAATAAATTTTAGAAAACTGCAATATCAACTTATAAATAAAAACCCACAACCACCTAAACTGTATGAAATCGTCAAACACATAAACAGAATATACCTATGAAACCAGTTGTATCATATACATATCTAAGGTGCTTTCCAATGGACTGAGCTACTGATCTAGTTTTACAGATCAGATCAGTGAACAACTGTGGATCACAATTCTAACAAATCGCAAAATCTAACCTGTAGGTGCAACAAAAGGCTTTCAAAACAAACGACTTTTTCATTGCTGAGAGTGAAGTTTTGATGTAATGATGAATAATTCCAATTAAATAAATGAGTGGGAAAATACATTACAGGAAAAGATAGTTTTTCTAACATCCTTCTTTCAACTTTCAAGGAACCTTTGCATGTTGATCCTAGAGCCAGACGCCATATTTACAGGAGAGAGGTCATAGCCTCCAGAGGTCATCAAATACATTAAAAGACATAGTTAAAAAATAAGAGGGAAGATTAAAGAGTTAACTCCCCATACAGGAGAGTAGATGGTTTTGCTACGAAAATTACTTATTTTGCTCACTAATATTACAAATTGGTCAAGTTTTAATTGAACAAATAATATTTTTTGCACGTCCTATATATAAGGCTCTACTTTAGTCCCCCAAAAGAGGGAGTAAAGTAGCACTTTTACTCCCTGAGGGAGTAAAGTGTTTCCATGACAACAACAACAACAAGTAAACAAAAAAAAAAGTAATCGCAGTACATGTTAGGATTTATTATCCTAAAACTATGTGATTTTGGCGTTTGCAGAGCAATTGTCAGAATGACATGTAACGAAATTTTCGAAAAATTTTTTCGAAATTTTGAATTTTTGCGATTAAGTCCTTTAGGACGTGCAAAAATAGCGTATATACTATTTCATGCACAATAATTTTTATGCAATAGGTAATTAGCAATTTAGTTGATTTTTAGCTATTTTGGCCATTTGCAAAGAGTTTTAATTCGGTCAAGTTCGATGAAAAGTTCGTCAGGATCATTATGGATGTGTTTTTTCCTCTTCTATAAATTATTTCCGCTTTGTATAGGGGTCTAAAATGCGTTTTACCCCCCTAAAATTGAGAAAAACTGAAAAATTCGTTTTTGACTAAAATTCGCAAATTTCAAAGTGCTATAACTGGGACAATCTTTAACCTTTTTAGACGAAACAAAAACTAATCGCATGTATTTTTGTGTTCTACAAATTAGAACTTGTTATATTTCGATTTAGGGCTTACTTTTCGAGATAATGAGCAAAAACCCCCAAAATTGCCCATTAGAGCCCGAACAAGGAAGTGAGGATTAATTTATTTTTATAAATAACCTCATTGATTCTTGTTTTCTATTGCCAAAAATTTTTCCGAAAATTTCGTTACATGTCATTCTGACAATTGAACTCTGCAAACGCCAAAATCACATAGTTTCAGGATAATAATAATTCCTAACATGTAGCGCGATTACTTTTTTTGTTGCTGTTTACTTGTTGTTATTGTCATGGAAACACTTTACTCCCTCAGGGAGTAAAAGTGCTACTTTACTCCTTCTTTTAGGGGACTAAAGTAGAGCCTTATATATAGGACGTGCAAAAAAATTTGTATGCTATTCTTGATTTTACGCACATCGAAAAAGTCTTGCAGTCAATCAGCTGCATTAATGTATCAGAAATCATGTTGAAAATGCAGTTAGGTATTCATCCAGCGCCAACTGTGATTTTTAAATCAGTGACCACCAGCCCACTTTTAAAAACCTTTTTTTTCTCGGTTATTATGAAAGACAGACAATGATAATATTAAACTTTTTTTGTTGCATTTTATGAGTAGGTACTATCATATGTTCAGAGGATACGAATTTTAAGTGAAATACCCTGTATAAAGTTATAAAGTTTGTTCATTTGATCTTCAGACACACGTAATCAATTGTATAACTATTTTTGAAATAAATAAAGATTAGTAAAAGTTTCACAGTTTCATTAAAATACAACCTGACAATATTATTTCGACAGCTATGCTGTCATTATCAAAGGTAATATACAGGGTCATCAAGATTGATCACAAGCCACGTGACCATACATCTACTGTTATATAGGCAACACATCTGACACTATTGGTAAGCCTGACAAGTAGTATTAAAACTGAGTTTTCCAGTGGTGTAGCATTACAATGACAAGTCTATATTTCGAAAGAAAACTTAAAACTAATTGAACTAAACAATACACAAGATTCACAACCCTAATATTTACATTATACAGGACTATAATACAAAACTAAACAATAATAATAATTTTCTAAAAGTTAATAAACACGACCACGAGGAACAACAACAACAACAACGGACGCCAATGGTTAGTCAGGTTAGAAAGTAAGATGGAAGTGTTCGTTTTGCAGTACTGGCAACGTCAAAAAAATAAATTTGGCGCCACTTTTAAAATTAGTAGTCACGTGGCTTGTGGTTTTTGTTGATGACCCTGTAATTATAAACAAACACGTCGCTAAGGTAGATACAAAAATAGGTAACTAGATAAAATAATAACAATAATCAGAATTAAATATCTAATACTTCCAGTAACGCAGAATGACTGAGCTCAAGTTGTTCATTCATTAAAGGTACCCTGAGTTTGTGTTTAATAAACAAGTATAACTGTTTATTTCACATAATTCAATTTCGGTTTGTATCTTTGTTGTAAACACATTATTGACTACTGAAAGATATAGAAAGTTGAGTTAATAAATAATGTCGTTGATTGCTTCATACATTATGGATGTGAGTATGTCAACCTGGACAATCCGGACATCAAATGGACAAACTTATCTTAACTTTAAGGATTACCATTACGAGTGTACCTCGGTTCCTTTTGCACTAATGTCAAGCCCTTCTCCGCATATATGTGGTCCTGCTATACGACGTAATGCATGAGGTTGTCTTAAATCCCAGAATAATACCATGTCATCCCAACCTCCTGTTATTAATTCGTGATTTGATCTGGGATTAAAGCAAGCTGCGAATACACGTGAGACATGACCATCTGCAGTTCCAGGTGCTTCACTACTACAAAAATAAGAGTGAAAGACGTTCTAGGTACTAATAGCCCAAGACCTGGCGACCAAAAAGTGTAACAGTTTTGTAGAGGCTAATATTTTAATATTAGCTTATATTTATGGTGTAAATAAATATCCTACACAAAAGGAACTCGGATATGGGGACACTCGACGTCAGCGCAGTTTGAAAGTTGTAACAACAAGTAGTGTCATCTAAGTGTTTTCTAAAAGTTGAAAATTGATCATTAAGCAGTTTATGTAATAAAAACACTGGGAAACAGTCGTCAGACAGCGCAATGATCGAACGCGTTGCATCAGCACCAATGCGGTGGTCGCATGTCTTCAAAATAGGTCAATGTAAAGAAGTGATTTATAGCAGTTGCTAGAAGTAACGACTGCTTCTAGCGACTGCTGACTAGCTCGGCTCTATCAAAATGAAGTCTGACTGTTTTTTAGAAACGTTACATATTCAATAAATTAGCACTGTATCAAATTTCAGCTTTTTCAAATCACGTCTTTACATTGACCTCATTTTGAAGCTTTTAGAAAACACTTAGATGACACTACTTCTTGTTACAACTTTCAAACTGCGCTGACGCCGAGTGTCCCCCATATCCGAGTTTCTTTTGTGTAGGATATTTATTTACACCACAAACTTACAAAACTCTTACACTTTTTGGTCGCTAGCTCTCGGGCTATAATTACTAGTCTGATTAATAGAAATGGCTTGTCTTGTATTATGTGTTATCACATTATAATTATTTGGTTAGTTCATAAAATGCACATTTAAAATGGTTTATGGAAAGTTCGCTATCAGCATTTTGTCCATAGACGATTCGCTTTCAAACATCAGTTCATGCTCACAGAGTACATCATGGAGAATTAAAACAGAAGAAAAGGAGATAAAACTTTTCTACTGTCAGAAAATTGACACAGAAAATATTATCCCATATACCGAGATACATTATCCCATGTATATTGTTGAATTCTTTATACTTTTTGTTTAAAATCACTATTGCATAACATGCATAAGATTTAGGAAGCTGGTTCTACCATCTGCAAAAGAAGAAGTACGAATGTTAGCCATCCTGGCCATACCCAAAATTCAAACTGAAAGGGGGGGCAGTTGTGATGAATGTTGCTGTATGAAAAGTTCATAGCAGCTAAAGCGTTTCTTGGGAAATATTTTCATTAATGTTTCAGTCGCGTTCACATGGCTAACATCATTAAAAGGTCAAGGCTATCTTCTTGAAGACATTTAGTAAGATATTAGGTCAAATTCAGCAATTTAGATGACAAAAGCAGAGCCGAAAGGAACGATACGGTACGAATACTGTGTAAAAATAAGTGACACTTTTTTTAATGATCGCCTGGTAATTCACTGAGATACTCTAAAGATGGTATTTATTAAAACGAGCTTTTCTTTAAAAACCCTGCTCCATGACATCAAACACCACATGGTCTCCAAATAATCTAAATTCTGTTACGGTAGAAGTTTCGTTGAAGATCATCAACTATATTCTTTCAGAACCTTTATTCTTTTTGCACAAGCTCTAAAAGTAGTATAAGCCTGTGATAGTGCTTCCATCAAATTTCGTAAATTTTGAACCTTACGAATCTAAAGATAAAGATTTAGACAGCGAGCAACTTAGTGAGTGTAGATAAGAACTGTATCGAGAAGAAAGTTGACATTTTTAAATAATCGCTAAAGCAAGCTGTGAAATATTTTTAAAATAATATCGATAAAAGTTTGTTTATATGTTTATTGACAACCGCTTGATATGAAAAAAAAATTGTTTGTGTACAATATATAGGCCAGTAAAATTAGACCCGATGGGGACCGTTGGTGGAAATAAATGTTGGAAAGCGGGAGATCGTTTCGATCGCTTCATTTGACGTCAAATATAAGTATCGTAGGTTTGCACGGTCCCTCGACGCGAGCTTACCTTATGGCACCAAAAGAACCACGAAATCTTCGGACCTTTTTTAGTTTTTCGCTTATAACTCCAAAGCAGTGCTTTTCAACGAAAACTTCACTATTAAAATTTGTGGATTTTCACTGCCCCAATATCTGCTATTTTGTTTGCTAACAAACCCATTTAGTTGGTAGTGTGATTAATAACTCATGATAATTCTTTCAATAAAGTCTGGATTATTTTGAATAAGTTGCTATCCGTTGGTTGTAATTTAGTTAATTGAATCTCATAGGGGCGTAAATGCAGATTTTTTTCAACATATTTCTACACACGTAATGATGCACACGTAAAATTCAATTGTTGGGAACGATGTCTCGTGGAAGTGGTCGGATCTGCAGCCATACTTTGCCGCGTTGCGAGCGTTGTAAGTATTTTGCGCTGTACGCGTGGATCGAGGACAACCAGACCTCGGTCTATCTGGATGTTAACCCAATTTGTTTCTAAATCTTCTGTTTGTTTTTAATCCCCGTTTCTAACCAGTAGATATTTTTGTGGCAAAGGCCCTTTAAAATGTTCTAGTGACTGCTAGTAAAAGCTTTATGGCATGGTATCATCTTATAATCTCCCTGTAATAAGATTACAAAGAAATAAAATTGAAAAAGAAAATTTGCTCTTCTCAAGGAGATGTTAAATTGATGACCATGGTAGTTAATCCACTATTATCTGAATGACCATAGATGTCAGCCCTAGCAGTTATGTTTAATTAAGCTTAACAATGTCCAAATTTGAAAGATCACAGTGTGCATTTGGGAGGATCCATAAAAACTTTGATTATTAGTCACACTCATCAGAATTGTACATATCGCAAGACTGTTTCAAAAAGTAGACATTGATTGTCATGATTGTTTTACGTGGGGTACCCGTGTGAACATACCCCCACGTTCCCTTCCAGAAGGAAGTGATTGGGATACGCCCAATCAGCGCGCAAATTGCATAACCGGCAGTACAGCAATTGCTACCAGATCAACTCACTGGTCGGAGCGAGGTTGCCTATCCACCTTCTATTGGCTATCGCAGGCATAGTGCCGGAGCAATTGACTTAACACGTTGCTCACCCGCCGGCACCCTCCCGTCCTCTTTCATACGGGGCGGAGTAACTCGTCCAGCAATAGGACTATTCCCCAGCTAAGCTATCTTGCAAAGTGGGACCACTGCCCGATCGAATCCAACCTCAATTGTGGCGGGACTTGGTTTTTTAATGGTTTTGCCACCCCGATCTACCAATTTTAGGCTTGGTGGGCCCTCGACAGAGCTTCGTTTAAGTCTACACGTTATAGACTCCCGGTGTGTACCCGTTTTTGGTGAAGTTGTCTTGATTGTGAGAGGCTATGTATTCGCTTCAACTCTCCTTATGTGTAATGGCTTTCAGAGCTTCTCCCAATCAGTGTACCCGGCTGCAGTCCGGATCATAGGGTGGTCGGGATAGCTCCTAAGCACATTTACCTGGCGGCCTGCAGTTTCCCATTAGCCCAAAAGCAGGGTAAACCTCACTTCGATTCTCCGCACTTGAGATTCAGTCAAACAGCGGGTTCCTTTGGTGACCATAAATGACCTCGGTCAAACAGCGGGTTCCTTTTTAAAAATATAAACACAAATAAAAATACCATTTATTGTAAAATAAAAGATGCAAACGTGTATTTTTTATAACAAACCACGTCTGTTAGTAGTAATCAATCAATTTAACCTAATGCATTGGCTTGATTATTTTCGAATGCAATATGGAGTATATTGCATGTTAATTTAATAGTACTGTATACGATCTTTATGACCAAGATAAAGGTAAGTTTGATGGCTATATTTCGTATACTTACTTGAATAAGGTTAGAATATTTTAGAGAAACTTTCAGATAAATCTGAAAAAACATAGACAGAAACCTCTAAAGACAGAGGTTTACAGCATATATAATTTTTCAAAAGTGAAGTTCGCTAGAACAAAGATATATTCTTTTATTATTTTAAGAAACTTTCACTACCAGTGACAGTGCTTTATTTGTGTGTTTGTCATAGTGAATCAGTCTGCTGAAAATCTAATTCTACAGTCTCATAAACAGAACATTACATAACTCTTTATAATAATACATAATGTATTATATTTTACATACTGCTAGAAAACAAGAACTAGAGAACCATTTACTTCTGAAACCACTACAGTTTCATTTCGTTGGAAAGCACCGCTTTGGAGTTATAAGAGAAAAACTAAAAAAGGTCCGAAGATTTCGTGGTTCTTTTGATGCCTTCAGGTAAGCTCGCGTCGAGGGACCGTGCGCAAACCTAGGATACTTATATTTGACGTCAAATGAAGCGATCGAAACGATCTCCCGCTTTCCAACATTTATTTCCACCAACGGATTCTATTTTACTGGTCTAATACAGCAATGACGCGAATTAATATAAATAAAAGAAAAGCAATTTTGGATGAGTAGTGCAGAATAAAAGGGATTTTTATAAGACAGTTGGCTAAAACTCATGGCCATGAAAGTGTCATAAATCGATTAAAAAGTTTGCCGAGAGGCCGGGACTTGTAGTTTGAAAAACTGCCGAAAATGGTCCTAAAATGGATCTTCTAATCCAGGATTAGATAGTAAGCTGTCGAAGTTTTAAAAGTAAAACAACTAAATGTTGTCAGTACGCGATACTGTGAAAAAGCAGAAACATCAATAGGAATGATTCAGCGAATAAAGAAAAAGTACAATTTAAAAACTTACAAAAAACAAAAAAATCTAAAAGGAACGAAAAACAATCTGTCAGCTGTAAGAAAACAGATAAGAAAACTGTACATCTTAATAAGGAAAAACTAGTGTGTTATAATGGACGGTAAGACTTACTGCAAATTTGATTTTAAAACATTGCCAATGATCCAGTTTTACACTACTGAGAAAAATGCATATGTGAGCAAAAAGGACAAGTCGATTTTTGTGGAGAAATATGGGAGAAATAAAGGTCTTAGTGAAATCTAGCCCCTTATTTATTCAAGAAAATTTGAATGCAGACTTATATCGAAAAGAATTTTTCCAGAAAAACTGTCGCCAATGATTAAAAAGCATATAGCGCCTACTTTAGCTTGGCCTGACCTAGCTGCATGTCATTATGCAGCGGCCACTAGGGAATGGTATAAACAGCATAAAGTTAATTATTATTAACGACATCTTCAGAAAAACATTGAAGCTGCAACTAGCCTAGGAGATTAAAAAAAATGAATAAGGCCGCCAAAGCAGTCACAAAGGAAGTAGTCCAAAACTTAATACATACTAGGTGCCAACTGCTTACCCTAATGGGTAAGCTTTAGTAACTAACGCACTCTTAAAACACTGCTGTTTTTACTGCTTGTTGCTTTTGTTGAAATACGAAAAAAGAATTCAAGCTCGGATCCTCACCTCTCTCTCTTACATTGCGTAGTTCAATAGGGTTTGGGTCATCCAGCGCTAGGTAGCGCTGGCTGTAAAAAGTGTACCGAGACACATGAATGAATGAAAACACAATGCATGTACTTCAAGTATTTAGGATAACCTGACAAAGAAAGTGAGAGAACTGGCAAAATATTTTTTTTTATTTAAAGGTACTTTAGTTAGTCAGCTTTACGTTAAAATTGACTTTAAGAGTAATAAACCAAGTTAGCCTTCAAACCATCTTCGTAGATAGTTCTGCGTTAAATAAATTAGGTTACGTTCGTTTAGTGACTAGTCTTCTTGAGTTTTAACTAGTTTTATACGATAGTTACTGTAAGTATACAAAAATACAAAATAACCACAAAAGTGTTTTTAATAAAGTGAGTTTTCATAACTATGAAAGTTTAAAAATCAATAATGGACGACTATTATACTCACAATGTTAAAGTGATATGTGTGTAAACCACAGACGGCACCCTAATACAGACTGTTTCGAGCTTTTGGCTCTCCTCAGTTAGGGGTAGCCGTCTGCGATTTCCACACATATCACCCAAGTTTATATACTAGTTCGGAAATAACATGAACACCATCAAAAAACTATGATGCCTCTTGTAAGAATCAAACCGCACGAGGCGGCATAATTTGATTATCTATACAGGAAAATACAAAAAAAATCCGGTGGAGCGTCCGACCGTATAATTAATATACAAAATAAACACAAAAGGGTTTTTGCACTCCGTAGACTAAAAGTGCCATTTTGATCTTCCGTTTGAAAGACTAAAGTGTCACTTTTAGTCCCGGAGGAATTAAAAATACTTTTAATCCCGGGGGGATTAAAAGTAAAACAAACAAATGTTAACAATTAATGGCGGTGAAACAGTCATTGTGAACATACCGCAAAACATGCTAACCTTACTTTTGTAATATCAAAGCGTAATCAGCTGTCACACATTTGCTACAAAATTACAAAAGTACGGTTAGGTGTGTTTGCGACATGTTCACAATTAACATTTCTGGAGAGATTAAAAGTAAACAAACAAATTAATGTTACTATGCCAACTAGTTTATTCAAAATACTAGTTTAACAAAATTCAAAATACAATATGAGTTAATTATTGTGATTTATATGTGCAATGACATAGACATAAGCACAATTAACAAAATTAAATAGGCAATCTTCAGGTTTATGAAATAATGTGGAAGCTGTTAGATTATCAACCTTCACTTCTTCGAGTACAATCGGGATGTCAGGTTGTTCGTAGATGTACGGATACAGGAATTTGTACCAGATCAAGTTTTATTTTAATATTAAATCGTCTGGCAATACTATACTTAGCATTTCCAATCGGTTTTGTAATTGTAATTGCATTTATTTAACAACTATACAATTAGATTGTACATTTTTAACTCTTTATTATATAATATAACTTTAACTCAATGTATTAGGCAAAACGGAGTGCAAAAAATAGCGTATATACCAGGGAACTAAAGTGCCTTTTAATCCCTCAGGTGATTGTTGCCCTCGACTACGTCTCGGGCAACAAACTGCACCTTCGGGATTAAAAGAGGCACTTTAGTCCCTTGGTATATAATATACTATTTTAATACCCCCTAACTGAGGAGAGCCAAAAGCTCGAAACTGTCTGTCTTAGGGTGACGTCTGTGGTTTACACATACTATATCACTTTAAAACTGTGAGTATAATATTGATTTGTCGTCCATTATTGATTTTTAAACTTTCATAGTTACGGTAAGTATTCGTCAGCTATGAAACTATTCACCGAAAACCCGAGTTTTAATTAAAGAAGCGTTACAGTACAGAGTATCAAAGGTGGACTAACTACAGAACAAATAGGGTAATACCCCAGGGGCACAACGCACCGGGTAGTACTTAAAATCAATTATAAACTATAATTGATTTTAGATCATAATATATAATAATCTATTATACTTTTGTATACACAAAACTGAAAATTGTAGAGCATGATTCATTTATTTTAATACTCGATCGTCTCGATCTTTTTATAAGCAATCTGGGCGCGTAACCAAGGAATTCTTTTGTGCCGACTTTTGCAGAAATTCCTTACATATCGTTGAATTTTTCTATTTTGGCCCTTACATCAAGCAAATATCTGAAAAATTTTATGAATCGAGTTTTATTAACCCAGTTGGTCAAGTGATAAACTGTATAAATATTTGACGGAAATCATACTGCTAATTTTTGAATACGTAGTACATAAATACTAAGGTAGACGTAAAAATGCCAGAACGTAAACAAGGAAAACATAACCTCACTATTTTTGTTTTTTATTTTAAATTGAAAATTGATGTATTCAATACATAATTAAAATTAGAGTTATATTTTTTGGTAAGTTAAAAACAGCACGTAGTTACGATGCGCAAGTGTAATTAAAGGTAATTTAAATTATTTCAGCTCTGAATAACAACGTAGCACGTGAATTTCACGTATTAAGTGGCATGCAATAACTTTAACAAAAAAATATATTAGCTTTAGAAAACAATTCAAAATTAACAAATGTTTGGACAAAGCAATTGTAATCAAAATCTTAAAGAGTTCTGTATATATTTTAAGACATCATTTGTTTAATCGTTAAGTGTGGTTTGAGTTATGTTAATTGTTATAAATGTTGTAGTTAACTTATACTTAAGATATTTCTATATGTTTGATTATTACTGTGTCATAATGGCAAACTAATTATTTAGTCAGTCGTTTAATAAAAGCACTCAAGAATTTCTAGAAACGTTATTTATCTACAACCACCATAGAAACACCACCATACCAAGTTACGCATTCCGCACAATCTAGTACCCGTGAAAATGACTAATTGCACACAATCTCTAAACTGAATGGTAATGACCGTGAGAAATGATTTCCCATGATCAATAGTTCAATTAAAACACCATAGATACCAGCAGTTGTAATATTATAATATTTATTATTAATTATTTGAAATATAAAATGTTATAAATTTTAGATAAAGGTTAGTTTTGTTTAATTATTGTTTTACATTAAATTATATTTTGAATGCAAATCCATCTAGAGAGAGATTATCACTTCCGCGGGGAATTGAACCCTGGACCGCCTGTTTGCTAAACCATACCTCATACCATTCAGCTATCTAAGCGTCTTGACCAGGCGCGGCTCGCCGGGTGAGGCAGGTGAGGCTGAGCCTCACCTAAACGAAACCAAATAATTACTAAATAATATCTGATTTAATATAAATAAGCTTATTTTATAATGAAATGTATTTATATTCGCATACCCAACGCGATAAACAGAATGGATGAGGCTCAAAATTTCAAGCCTCAGTTCATGCATCTGTATGCATTGGCTGGCTCGTTACAGCGCAGCGGCACAGATAAACGTAACAGATACGCAGCCAAATGGAACAAAATCCGCTTGCTTATTTAGTTGTGGTATTTTTCGACAGAGTATGCTACATATAGAATTCAAAAGAAATTTAAAGAAGGAAAAAAGTTTTGCATGATTGAATATTTTAATCTTATCGTATTAACCACGCGGAGACGTATAGAGAGGAGAAAAGTTTGAGACAATTTGTTTAAATTGCAATTTCGAATAACGTGGAACCTATGTAATAAATATATTCATTATAATAATCCTTCTTATTAATCATTTTTTTGTTAAATATTTTGAAAGATTGATATCAATTAACACCAAAATTAAATTATTAGGATTTTATATAGTTATTACAGTTGATGATAAATATTAATTTCTTATTAGTTAACACCAAACTTAAATTAAGATGATTTGATATAGTTTCTAAGGTTGTTTTCATTAATTATTGTTAGTCTTGTCATCTTTATAACTTAACTGCAAAGTATTTATTATGGTTAATAAATGAAATAATACTGTTGCAAATAACATCAAACATAAAATTATTCAAATTTACCACCAACGATATTGTGATGATATTTTTCAGCGTGAAGGTGATTTTAAAACTGAATAAAAACTATAAAGTTATGCTGATAATTCTTGACACAACAAAATAAAATAAATAAGATACGTTTGAGTTATGTTTTATTAAAAATGTATAATTTTTATGAAACCGTACGGGAAGTGAACACAATACAAACCGCGAAATCTAATTTCCAAGTTACTTAGTCCATTGCTCAAGTAAATAAAGTTTTGAAAAGAAAAATATTGGAGAAAAGCTGAAAATTGATATATAAGCTTAATAACATGTGGTACTGAGAAACATATCACAACTTCTCATACGTGGGTGATTAGTGGGTGATGAGCCGGCTGCGCCATCTTGAAAAAGTGGCGGCAAAATTGCTTTTTCGCTAATATTTCAGAAAGTATTACTTTTATGGGCATCAATGTTCAGAATGAAAATGTAGCTGACAAAACTCCCCACAATTTAATTATTTATTGATCCTCGTACGTATCCCTCGACCTTCGCACGTTCAATAGTTTCTGAGATAAAATTTCTTTCAGTAACTGTCATTTTTTGACATTCCGAAAAAGTACCGTTTTTTGTAAATATTTCAAATTTGGCTGCTCCTACGTACAAAATGGCTTTTATAAAAGTAAATATGTAGTATATTAAGTATCAAGAACAGTAAGGACAGTTTACCGATCGACGACAATATTGGAGGAGATCGGTAAACTCCTTACTGTTTGAGATGCTTATACTATTTTTTGTACGATTACTATGAATACAAAGGTATTAACTAAGGAAATATCCCGAAGATGGTAAAAAAAACGATTTAAGATAATTTATTTTTGCCCTGTATATCCACCGAACATTAAGTAGGTTTTTATACAGGGCAAAAATAAATTATCTTAAATCTATTTTTTACCATCTTTCGGATATTTCCTTAGTTAATACCTTTGTATTCATAGTGATCGTACAAAAAATAGTATAAGCATCCCAAACAGTAAGGAGTTTACCGATCTCCTCCAATATTGGCGACTGAGCGAAGCGAATTGTCATTGACATTGTCGTCGATCGGTAAACTTTCCACATGTTCTTGACACTTAATATACTATTACTGGCTGCTAAGCAAAAACGCGTCGCTAAGTAATTACTTACCGTTCTGTTTTTGACAGAACTGGACGGTAAGTAAATTATATGTAATTTATAAAATAAATGCATGATCTTTAGATGTCTTTTTTGTGAAAATCATTATTTTCTTAATACCTAATTGGACTATTTAAAAAATGTATGTTTTTTATTTGCTGTGCAAGAATACCCAATAAATAATAGTAATTACAAACGTATCCATGGTAACAACAAAAATAACGTGACATGCAAAAATAAAATTACAAACGTATCCATTGGATACGTTTGTAATTTTATTTTTGGCCTCCTGTATTTTAAAACGTTTGTTTCAGTTTTGTTTACGTCAACTGTAGCTTCATATTTACGCATGATGTCGTAAAATGACAAGCGAATGTGGTAAAAATACTAAAAAACACTGGGCAATTAGAGATATTTAAGAAACCAACTATTCTTGTAATAATTAAGTTTATGTAATAAAATACATGTTACCTAAGTTATTATTAAAAATATTTCGGGCTTTAATAGAAAAAATTAAAATTTAATTAATTTAAATCGCCGCAGCGCCATCTATTGTACGTTTGGAAACTACAAATGTCATCCAAAAGCACACTATTATGTGCATGTTTTGAATTATTTTTTTTATTTTCTATAAAACTTGTCGGCCAAAAAATCTTATACAAATCTCATGCGTCAAGTCATTTTACAGGGCTCCAACTAATAAGGCACTCGCCCTACGGGCTCGTGCCTTAAACAAAGTTGTCGCCCTGTAAAGTTCGACTTACCGCATTCGAGTGTAAATAGCTATTTTGAATGTCGCGATATTTTTGTCGATACCATGGATGCGTTTGTAATTACTATTATTTTTGAATGTTACGATATTTGTCAAATTTGTGAGAAGGAGTGAATCTGAAAACGAATATACATAATTCGGATATTAAAGAGGCCTGAGCAAATTTAAATAAAAAACATACATTTTTTTAATAGTCCAATTATTTAGAAAATAATGATTTTTTCGCGATCGCGAAAGAAACATCTAAAGATCATGCATTTATTTTATAAATTACATATAATTCACTTACCGTTCAGTTCTGTCAAAAACAGAACGGTAAGTAATTACTTACCGACGCGTTTTTGCTTAGGAACCAGTAAATATAACCTACTGTTTTAAAACCTAGTATGGTAAACAATCCGAAATAGCATGGTCGTACAAAAAGATAATTCAATTTCCTACAAAAAAGTTGTTTATTGAATATCGCGTAACTAATATTTTCGGAGATGTTACGAATGTTAGTATGAGAATTACATATTTTAACCACTAATAAAAAAAAACAGTTAATCCGACATGGCTAATTGTAGCCCAAGCGACGACCGCAAGATTTTGACCGTCATCGAACACACGGATAATTTATGGAAAATGTGGAAGTAGACAGTATAGGTAACACAAAACCTCTTATAGGTCTATAAGCAAATCCTGGCACGGCTGGAGTTAATAGCCTATTTAAGGTTAACTAATCAATGTCTCACATACGTTACATAACATCCAGGTGAAATTTACAGGATTTGTAGAGAAATACCCGTACCTCAAGAATATCTTTGTCAGCCTTACCCTATCCTGGCAGAAGTGCCCAGTTGACCACCCCGAAGACGTGGTTTTGCAGCATCTCTCGTCCGTGATGAAATATCCACTAGCTTTGTTTTCTATATTGAAGGTTAAGCTGCCCAAACAACACAAAGTTTTGTCAGCCTGATCAAAACTTGGTAGAAATGAGCTTTTTTAGGAGTAGTATTTCTAGCCCCTTAAGAAAACCGGTCTACCGCGTATTTATACCAAGTTCTGCTCAGGCTGACAAAAATTTTTGTTGTTTGAGCAGTTTAACCTTCAATCTAAAAAACAAAGCAAGTGGATATTCATCACGGACGGGAGATGCTGCAAAACCACCTCTTCGTCGTGGTCAACTGGGAACTTCTGCCAGGATGGGGTAAGGCTGACAAAGATATTCTTGAAGTACGGGTATTTATGAGTTAACTTTAATTAGGTCATTAACTCCAGTCGTGCCAGGATTTGCTTATAGGCCTATAAGAGGTTTTGTGTTACTTATAGTGTCTACTTCCACATTTTCCATAAATTATCCGTATGTTCGATGACGGTCAAAATCTTGCGATCGCCGCTTAGACTATTCCATGCCAAATTACATAATTTAAAAAATGATCGTCTTTGATATCTCACATTGTGTTCAATTTTTTTTCTTGCATAAATACTACGAAATAACATTCATTGAATCAATTTTTTGCAGATTTTTTGGATGAAAAATATCCGAAGTAGAAATTTTGAAAGATTTCGATTTTCTGCTACCCGAATTCTACATCATATTACTAAAATTGTCATAACTCTCTTATTTCTTGAGTTATTTGACTCATCCAGTTGTCAGATTCAAGCTAGTTTTTGGATCTTTCAGAGAGCTACTTTTTTACTCTGCTATGTTTTTGCACGTTTCTTGATATACTCTGAAAGATACAAAATCTAGCTTTAATCTGACACCTGAATGAGTCAGATACCTAAATAATCTAATAACTAATAATCTATCTAAAGTCTAATTTAATGTATCTAATTTAATCTAAATAACTAAATAAGCCAGTTATGACCATTTCACTTAAATGCTGCAGAGTGTTGCATAGCAGAATTTCAAATGCAAATACTGCTATCCGACACTGCATCATCTAACTAAAATTGTGACAATTCTCTTATTTGTTTAGTTATCTAGCTCATTCAAGTGTCGGATTGAAGCTAGTTTTTGGATCTTTCAGAGTATATCAAGAAATGTGCAAATACATTGCACAGTATAAACGTAGCAGGCTCTGAAAGTAAGTTTTTTTAAAAATATTTTTTTCCAAAACTACAAAAAACACCCTTTTCATTTTTTAAATAAATCAAGCATATACTAAGATGATTCTATAAAAGATTTTCAAAAGAGTTGTAACACAAGAGCTGTCAATGTCAAGATTTGTAAAAATACTAAAATTTACCTTCGGAGTCTGCTACTTTTCTACTGTGCAATGTCTTTACATGTTTCTTGATATACTCTGAAAGATCCAAGAACTAGCTTTAATATGACACCTGGATGAGCTAGACAACACAAAAAATAAGGGATATGACAACTTTAGTTAGATGATGTAGAGTGTCGGAAGTCAAAAACTTCTACTTCGACCATTTTTAATCCAAAAGACCTGGAACAAATAATTTAGTGCCATTTCATACGTATATGTACGGTGATATCGGAGTTTTTGTTAAACAACATACAATGATGCAAAACAAATCATATTATCATTTTCTGTAAGTTTATATCGATATTTAAACGATCTTGAATCGGGACCGATGTAGAAAATATACGAAGTAAGCGCCATAAATTCTCGGCCCGGCAGGTTTCTACAGGTGCCAACATGTTCAAACTCGGTTACGTCATAGTTGAACATGTAAGAGGCCTACACTATATGTATTACGGCTAGAAGCGTAATAGATTTTAGTAGCCACTCAAGCATCGTGACGAGTGAATGAAAATGTCGCAGCTAACGAAAATTGAGTACCGTGCGGTTATTAGATTTTTAACAAAAGATGGGTACACGCCCAATCAAATCAAACAACGTTTAGACGACGTTTATGGTGATTTATCTCCTTTATATTCCACTGTAAAAAAGTAGTCAAAATGTTTCCGTTTAGGGCAAGAATCTCTTGAAGATGATGAGCGCACCAGTCGTCCACTTGAAGCGGTAACGCTTCAAAAAGTTGCAATCATTGAAAAAATGGTATTAGAAGATCGCCGTTTGAAAGTTGGAGTTAGCAGTGATGTCTGGCATTTCGGAAACAAGTATTCTTCGAATTTTTCATGACCATTTGGGTATGAATAAAATTAGTGCAAGATGGGTACCGCGTGTTCTTTCTGCTGTTCAACGTCAACGTCGCGTCGAATGTGCGCGCTCGTTTTTAAACTTGTGTGGAGACGACCCAAAGCCGATTTTGGAGTCCATTGTCACTAGAGATGAAACAATGGTTCTGTATTATGATCCTCTATCCAAAAGGGAATCGATGAAATGGCGGCGACCCGACGAACCTCGTCCCAAAGAGGCGAAAGTCGTTCTATCGACAAAGAAAGTTATGGCAACAATATTCTGGGATGGTGACGGAATTTTACTGATTGATTTTCAAGAACGCAATACAACTGTTAACAGTACATATTATGCGTCTTTATTGCATAAATTGAGAAACAATATTCGTGAAAAACGTGGAGGAAAATTGACAAGAGGCGTTCGATTATTACACGACAATGCACCCGTTCATACTACCGCAATTTCACAAGCTGCCATTCGCGAATGCGGCTTTGATCATCCACTGTACAGTCCGGATATGGTTCCTAGTGACTATTATTTATTTTCAAATTTAAAGAAAGACGTTAGGAGACGTCGTTTTAAGGACGAGAACGAGTTGCAAGCAGTTGTAATTGAACATTTTGAAGGAAAAACTTCAGATCATTTTTACAAGGGCATTGAATTATTAATTCCACGTGGTAATAAGTGTATTGACATTAGGGGATATTTTATATTGAAAAATAAATTATATTTTACCAAGTTAATTTTTTCTATATCAGGCCGAGAATTTATGGCGCTTACCTCGTACTTTTCGAAAAACAGTCCCTACAATAAAGGGTATTTTTTGAAATTTGATATGAAAAAGGCCTTTAGTGGGACTCTTTTGCAATTTTCTCAGGTTTTATGAGGTATACTTATAAAATACGTCAAAACAAAGTTGAAACCTACGAAATGTATTATATTATTATTTGGTGTGCAATAAATGTCGACCGATAATGTATGTTCGAAGAAAAGTGTGTTTCTGTGACACTTATGCACTCATTTTCATGGTTAATTATATTTTCCACAAAATATATACTTCCACAATTTTTACGGGCGTTTCAGAGCTCATTCTACATGATTATTACCTTTCGAATAGGCCATTAACCATACTTTTAAGATGGATAGTATTCGAGTTACACGATGGCGAATATACCTGTTGTCCTTGACGACTCACTCCTTCAATTCACAATGACGGTTAGTCTCTCTGGAATGCGTTCTCACAGATTTCGGCGATGTACGACGGTACAGTCGACGCTATATTCCTTAGCTACAGTAAACCTTCAGTGTGAAACTTCATGAAGAAAGTTCTGACAGCGACGAAAATGATGATAACGCCGATTCAATTGAAATTCTAAATTTCAGCAAATTTTCTAGAAAAAATCATTTGTAATAATTTTTTTTTATAAATATTGTGTACTGTAATTTGTAAAAAATGTTTCATGTTCTATTGATTTCATAATGGTCAGCAAGGTTAATACGATGCTATTTTATTCTTTTTTTTCAGTGTGAATCTGTAAATGCATAGGATAAAATAATAAAAAATAGCATCATATTAGCTCTGCTGTCCTAGATCATAATGAAACCAATAGTCCATTTATATTAATAGTAATATTTCATTTATAGCTTTCATGTTTCTTATTGTTATTATTTATTATTACGTCACTAACTCAAAATTTTCACATAATTAACTGAGTAAACGAAAATATACATTTTTTTCAAAATAATATCTCAGGTAATATTGCTTGCATGACATTCAATAACCAACTTTTTTGTAGGAAATTTTATCTTTTTAGCTTTTATACAATGCATTTTGTACGTAGGAGCAGCCAAATTTGAAATATTTTAAAAACGCGCAAAGAAACAGCACTTTTTCGGAATGTCGAAAAATGAAGAAATTCTATCTCAGGAACTCTAAGACCTACGAGGATTAATAAAAAAGAAAATTATGAGGAATTTTGTCAGCTACATTTTCATTCTGAACGTTGATGCCCGTAAAATTAATACTTTCTGAAATATTAGCGAAAAAGCAATTTTGTCCGCCATTTTACCAAGATGGCGCAGCCGGCTCATCACCTACGCATGGGGAGTTTTGATGGTTTTTAGCACCACTTTTTAAGCCTATATACCAATTTTTACCTTTTCCCCAATTTTTTTCCGTTATATTGCTGAAAATGATTTAATTTACCTGGGCTACCGTATATCCAACAGTGTTGGACAAAATTAAATCTTACTGTTAATTGACAATTAAATTAATTAATTGTGACTATTTTTTATTTTGCATGATTACAATTAATTAATTGTTAGTTGTTCTTCAATTAAAAATTAATTATTTCTTAGTTGCTCCGACAATTCACAATTAATTAATTGTTAGTTAAAATCATTAATTGTAATTGTCATTGCAATTAACAATTGATATTCATTATGATGACAATTAACCTGATATTTCTTAAAAAGATGGTAGATTGCTATATAATAATGCATCCCTTAAAAAATCAGATGTTTTTTATTTGTAACTCCAGCTGGAACATACGTTTTCAGGCAACACGCAATATATTTTGCAATTTCTTATTAAAAGCTTTTTTACGATTTATATTTTTATAGAGATTGTGCAGATAATACATTTTTAATAGTTTACAAAGTTTATTTGTGCTCCCAATATTACAATACATGCATAAAGATATTTCAATTGCTCTTTTTATTTATAATAGGGTTTGTTTAAAAGTCTGGGACAAGACTGAAATGCGATCTGCTGTTATTACAAAATACTAGAATGATCTTCATAGTTATTTTTTTATTTAAATTTAAAAACTTTCATAAAATTGCAGTCTGCAATTAAGAGATTAATTGCGATTAAATATAATTGCAACTGAAATATAATAATTAAATCTTCAATCAACTGATTGATTAAAAATTTAATTGATTGATGCCCAACTCGGATCTCCAGCCGTTTTTACGATTTTTTACGAAACTAATTGTTTTATGTAATTTCCATAGAAACGCTGTAACCTATTCGCCACCGCCTTTCTATTAACAATGAATTAAATTGTTGATTTTTTAAAAGCAATAGAATTTGTAATTACATATTTTTTAAGCTTGCACAAAAAATATTGTGTATATCTTGTCCGCGAAATTATTTAAGCTTAATAATCTGAATAAAAATATAAAGAAAACTTAATTGCGAGAAATCCCAAGTAAATGCCCATCTAAAAAATTGATAGGTACTTAAAAGAAAGTGCTATATGAAATATTAAGCAATCTAATATTTACTAATGAACTAAATAATATTCTAATCGAAGCTAAGCAGAAACTTTTCAAACAAAACAAATTAAGGAGAAATAGGTATTTATTAATCTACTCCGCACAAATACTGCAAATCCAATCAATATATCAAAGCCAAACACATTAAGAACTGCTCCGCTGCGAGACAAATAACATTGTTAAAATTTATTCCCTTTTATGAATTTATACTACACGAATAATCTTATCACGTATCAGTCACCACGTGCATCGTAACCGCCGCGCTGCCAGCTGTAAGCTTACGCATGCTATATAATAACGTCGCATTCGACCAAACAATTAATGAATTTTACTTCATTATTTGTATGGACAAATGTAGTTGCCCAGAGCTCAGTCACGCCACCTAGTTCAGTTGCACGTACTAACCAACAAAGTAAGCGTATTTATTTTCAAGAGGCTGCGCATCTGTTTATTATCTGTGGCAGCGGCAAGGTTATCGATCGTATACTCTTCCTATACGCAGCGTTGAGGCTGAGATTTCACAGCTTCATAAATCAACCAGTTGAGAATGCGCAGAGCTAGCATTGCCATGACGAACAAAATTTTTTTTGTTGCTAAAAAATGTTTATTTTTTCGTAAATTTTTAAAAATACAAAATTTTTCATTTTTTAAAAATTTACCGAAATATTCGGTGGTCATTTTGACCACTTTCCCGAAGAGATACAAAAAATGTTTCAATCAAAAGTTTCTTAGAATTTGATGTACTATAAGATTCCAAAAAGAAAAATTCAAAAAAGTCAACAGGGAAAAAGGCGACAGACCGACAGACAGACAGACTTCACGAATTCAGAGACGAACTTTTTGTTCGTCGATAAAAGATCGAAATTCGTATAATATGTTATTTTACCATCGCGATTTCCGAATACTACCGAAGACGATTTCTTCCATGTTTTGTTTTACTTTTCAAAATCGTATTTTAACGTGATTAACTTGTGTGCTATATAAGGTGCTTTTATAAGGCATTCACGGGAACGTTTAGGTATATTAGTGAAAAAGTCGGGGATTTTAATTAAGCTAGTAACACATTTTTGTTTTAGATGCAGAGAAATCATCCATAATATGATCGCGTGATGTGTTTACTAGAAACATCATTTTTAATGCGTAATGAAATAGAACAGCAACACATTTTAGAGCAACGTCCGACGCCAAAAATCGGTTTTATGTTTGCTGACAAATTACAAAATCGGGCTTTACATAATTTTTTGGTATGCAATGCATAAGTGGCTCTGTGGCAGTAATTACTGAGAACATTGTTAAAAATGTATGGTTAAAACAGTTAGGTTAGGTTAAAACAGAGGCGTAAAAAAATATAACGATTCAAAAGAACGTATTAAAAATTTTCTAGGTCTCATACCTACAATGAGAATGTAAACAAAATTGGCAACTTATGTGTTATTTAATTGACGTTACAATTTTATTGGGCAGTCAGAAATTACCATTTCGGGTCTATGATGAATCGACTACTTTAGATAATCGTGGCAATTTTAAATAAATATGTGATTGCTTGATTAAGCGCAATGTAGAAATTAGCGAACTTGCTGAAGAAGTTAAAAACATTTTTACTGGTCAGAAACTATTTAATTAATTTCAATTAATTTAATAAAATCAATTAATTTCTTGTTGCGAGAATTATTTAAGAGAATCTATTGACAGTGAAATTAATAATGCAAATTATTTTGCAATAATTGCTGATGATACAACAGACATTAGTGGAAAATCACAATGCCCCATTACTGTCTGGTTTGTAAATATTGGAAATTTAAAAGAACGAATTTTAGGGTTTTTTGACGTAAGTGCTGATAGAACTGCAAATGCATTATTTGATCTAATAGCTAACGTTTTATAACTCTTTAATTTTAAACAAAAATTTGTTGCTCAATGTTACGATGATGCTAGCGTTATGGCCGGAGAGTTAAACTGCCTGAAATTGGATCTGGTGCACTCTTAGCATTATTTACACATTGCACCGCCCACAGATTAAATTGGGTTTTGCAGCAGGAGTTTTTTCGAGCCTCACCTTCCTAGGAAGCCACGGGCCGCCACTGGTCTTGACATGATTTGGTTAGAGTAAGTTCGTGAATTAAACAGAAAATCCACCAATTAATCAGAGCGATGACTGCCATGACGTCACCGATGCTTTCGATGTAGAGCAAGTTCGTGAATTAAACAGATTATTTCATTCTACTTCGTTTTTGACCAATCGCAAGGCTTTATTTTTTGGATTACAGCGATAATTCGATAATTTTGTATTGTCCTTTTCGACTGTTTTTATCTTCGTGACAACGCTGAAAACTAGTGTCACGTGTCCCATTTTTTACTTTCATGTCAAATACCTACTAATCTTTATGTTAATAAGTAGATGCTTAAATAAACAACTGTATCATGAAATAATCTTACCGAATTACATGCTCGTGCTTCTGAAATTATCTGTTGTAATACTCAAGTTGATTAAAACGCAACACTCGTGTCATTTTTTGACAAATTTCCCTCCGTTGCACGTCGGGAAATTAAAACGTCAAAAAATGACACTCGTGGCTGCTAATCAACGTTCGTATTACAAATCGATAATTTCGAAGCACTCGTGTAATTACAAGTGAAAATCCAACGATTAATCAGAGCGATGACTGGCATGACGTTACTGATGCTTTCGATGTATTTAATGTTTGCGATGAATTCCCGAACTACTAGTGTTGATGAAAACTATTCTAAGCACAATATAAAAGTGCAATATAGTATGTTCTTTAAAAACAATATTTTTGTATTGTTATGTATGGTTTATATATCAATTAAAAACCAGCAATTAATATAATTAACATCTATGAATTAACAGATTGTGTTTATTCATATATAATACCGTGATATCAAAAATTATCTTGGTCAAGGGTGGTTATGGAATATAAAACGGCTGTCTTAGTTTGACTTAATAATAATGATAATTGACTAATAAAGATGCAAAAACTCAAACTAATAAGACAACCGTTTTATATTCGATAACCACCCTTGACCAAGATAATTTTTGATATCACGGTACACGGTATAACAAGTGGTCTAATCTTTTCCGACAAAATTTTTCATTTCAGATATGAGTAGCTTTCGCAACGAAAACTACACGAGTCGACGCAGGAGACGAGTGTAATTTTCCAAAAGCAAAATGTCTTAACGAATGTGATGAATGTCTTAAATGATAAATTTTGCAAGAAAAAATTAGACCACGAGTTGTATTCGGCTTGACAATCCATCGAGGAAATTTTTATTTAGCGTGTGTAGTTAATATTAATTTAATTAAATTTGACATTTCATTTTGACATAAATTTTTTTACTAAGAAAACACCACTAGTGGTTTTTTCACTATAAAACTAATTTCATTGGTCCCAATTTGAAAAATTCTGTAATTTGATTGGTTAAAAATTTTCGAGTTGGATTGTCATATTAAAATTAAAAGACAACCAAGAATTTTAATTTATTAAGATAATAATGATCAAACAAACAAGCCATAGACCAAAACATTTAAACATAATAACCTCAAATCATTAACTCATCAGTCTTTCAGCTCGATGGATTAGATGCTCATCAATGTTGTACAACGGAAAAAAACCGATGGAAATAAAAACGCGTTGTTTCATGTTCGATGGATTTACGATGACTTCACGAACGGTTTGTTGAAGATTTGATTAGATCGAACTCTCAATCGCTGGATTCACGAACTTGCTCTTATTCTCATTATATAAAGTTATTATTAAATTGTTATTTAATTAACGTAGAATTGATTAACTTTTTACATTATTATATAATTGTTAATATAATACTATTCGTTATTATTGCTAAATTACAATAAAAACTGTAAAAGTTTTTATAATTTGCTACATAATTCACAAGTGCAAGCGCGATGGGTACACTTTTAAAGCTACCTTCCTTGTCATCACAATACCTGGAATGCGAGAATATATTGACATTTCGCAGCAGAGGGGTTAATAACGTTGACAATTGAATTGTGATTGTTTATATAAAATTACTTTTTCAAAACGAGTACATACGTATGATTATTTAGCTGTGAGTACTAAATTGTAGATTGACTGAAATTATACATATTGTAAACGTATTATTACTATTGTCTTTAAAAATTTAATATTTACTTTTGTTGTTTTCGAAATCCTAGCTGTGTCATGCGTGAATCCGATGATGGGAAAATGGGGTGTACACCACCAAACATCGTGGAAGCGGTTCACATTAGATCTCTTAATTTATTGCCAGAGATTTCACGTAAAAAATCTGAATGCGAGTATAAATTTTAGATTAAACATTTTTCTTAGCTTTTGGCAGTTTATTACTTTTTTTGTTGTCGTAGATAAAGTATATTGTGTTACAAGTGCTAAAACTCCAATTTCAAGGGTGCCCTTCAATGCTCGCGAAGCGGTTCTCTCCACATATACACAAATTTACTTCTAGTATAAATTCAAGGGACAAGACAAATGACTAGCTTCGATCACACTTTCCTTGCTGCTGCGCAGGGTTTTAGCTAACTGTGAATACTATAAATAAGAAAAAGCATTTAATGTACAGAAAAATAGTAAACCATGACTGATGCATATAATTACCAAACCTCTTTACAATATATTATAATGTATAGACGCCCTTTCCATTACTACACACACACCCACACACATTTGCCACACTGGATCCTACCCTCCTCCTCGCAGACCAATAGAAACGCTTGAAACGAACATCCCACAGAATAAGTAAGTTAATATTATAGAAACCAAAGATATTCCAAATTATTGTTATTTATAGAATCGCGCTACTTTTGTTAGTTATTGTAAATAATATTATCGAAATAATTTAAAAGCCGATACTCGGCATTACAGATTTTCGAAAATTTGAATTACCAGATTTTCCAGGCAACTTACTTTGTGTTATTGTAAATATACTAACTAAGTACTGTCAATCAATTAATTATTAATCAATAATACTGTTCATCAGTAATTGTAAAAAATCATCAAAAAGTAATTAATAATAAAAAAGAAACAAACAAAAAAATTGATAAATGACATTAATTAAAGAATGAACAGACAGCATGACCAACTGGAAGGCGCGTTGGATTTACCATTTCAACTCCCCCGTTCGATTCCCGGTTCGGGTGATTTTGTTTTAATAGAACATTTAATATATTTCATAAATAAACATTTTTTTTAAATTATAATGTTCATAAAAAGAAATAATTTACAATTAAATACTAATATAGTATGCATAATCATTTAGTTTTATTTTTATTTAACATAAATAAATATACATACTATCGAATGCAAAAGTTCTGAGCCCTGAGTTTGAATGCGCATAGAAAAAAAACTAACAGCTCAAATTTATTAAAACAAAAACAGTTAGATAGGCAATTTATTTTTGTATAAAATAGTAAATTTGTAAAATTATCAGATTTTAGGTTTTTGAATTTTTGCGAATTATGTTACAAAAAGGCGTAAAGCGTGTCTTTAATAATTAATATTTCAATAACTACTTGACAGAATTAAATGTAATTTTATATGCAAGTAGCTAATAGTGTTGTATATTCATATTAAAATATTAATTATTAAAGACCCGCTTTACGTCAAAACTCCCAAAAACGGACTATTTGTAACATAATTTGCGAAAATTCAAAAACCAAAAATCAGATAATTTTACCAACATACTACCTTATACAAAAATAAATTGTCTATCTAACTGTTTTTGTTTGAATTAATTTGAGCGTTATGTTTTTGCTATGCGCATTCAAACGCAGAGCTCAGAACTTTTGCATTCGATAGTAGTGTAAACAATGAATACAAAATTAAGGGATAAATTTATGTAATTATTCTTTTTATAAATATTATATTAATAGGAAAAATGTTTATTTATAAAATAACCAATTTATTAAAGAAACAAACGGTAGGCCCGAGAGGCTTGATTTTTCTGAGTGGATAATATCTTTAACTCACGTGTCCCATACGAAATTTTATCCAACACCTCTTTATTTAAGTTTAAATATCGAATTTGCAATTTAATGTTAGTCTGTAGTTTTTGACAGTAATAAATTTAATACTCTAGCGCGATTACTGGATTTTATTAATATTATGCAATGTAAGCTGGTGATTGGTTGCTACCTATAATAGCAGTCAATCACCATTCTAATGTAAGTACAACAATGTTTTTCTGCCCACAAGTGAGTAAACATCAACTTTAATTGCTTCAGATTTGGCCTTCTTTATTTAGAGGTGTTGGATAAATATAATTTAATACTCCTTGAGAATATGGATAAAACCACAGTGTTGCCTTTTTACAACACCTACCTGGTGCACTAAAGTCTGCCATGGTTTGCTAAAAAGGTGATACATAGTGATAAATAAATTATTGTCTAAAGGTCTAAACCAAAGCTGAATACGAATCACTACGAGCAAAGCGTTGGTGGATGAGTTCATTATTTCTTGAAGTTACATTTATTTAACAAAATATGTAATTAAAAGGTCCAGTGCCCACTTTTATTATTTCTTTTTCAAATAACAATTTTAATTCAAAGTATTTAGCACAACTGTGTTCAAAAATGAGCGTATACTATATACCACAAAAGTAAAGTAGTCTTTTAATACCGCCCATGATTTTTCTTCACTTCAAACTTCACAATCGGAATTAAAACAGGCAGTTTAGTTTCTTGGTAGAATATACTATTTCCTTTGCTTTTATGGCGTATCAACCACCTACGCATATGAGATACAAGTGGTCGGTAATCTTATCTTATAGGTAAGCGTTGTCGGGACTTCCCCAAATGTCTGTGTGGTCCCCCTTACTGATTACTTTTGGTCTGATACGCATAGTATTTGTAAATTAAGAGTGTATATGGGTGTTTATAATTGCGTACGTGTATTAGCGCTAAACTACCCCTAAAAGCGGATTTATTTGCTTCAAAACTAGATCCAGGTTAGAAGACAACAGAGTAGGTAAATTATTTTTTTTGCTCAAGACTAGATATTTTTATGTGTTTATTTGTTTATAATAAGCCACGCTACTTACTTAGTATTTTTGTTTGCTTTTGAATAATTTATTAGTTTATATGTCAAGATAAAAATTTTTAATTTATCAGAAAACCTCACGAGATTACAAATCCCTGGTGTTCATACAAAACGAGTATGTAGAATGTGTTGCCTACCTATTTTCCTCTAAAAATTTTTGCGCATTGTCACTTTACAAAAAAAAGCAACATACGTCAATTGAGTATATTTTGGTCATAGCAGAAAAATCGAACAGGTCAATATTTAAATCTTACCTGCAAAGTATACGTTCTTGGGTGCGCGATTCTTCGTCATACAAATATATTTTAAGATCATCTCCGTAAGTGACGAACTTAGGGAGTCTAGGATGATATGTAATACCATAGGTTTGCCTTTTTTCCCTTATGGTATAGATACATTGCCCAAAATTGTAATTCCAACTTTTGACACATCCGTTAGCGTCTAATAAAGTAAAGGAATTTAATTTATTATATTCGTAAAGTTTGATCCGGAAATTCCATACAGGTACAGGTAATACAGTTTGTAATGGGGTAGCTTCTAGATACAGGTCGATGTTGTATGCAAGTAACCGGAGCAGTATTTTGCTGTGTTTCTAAATCAAACATTGTTTGAACACATTCTGCATTGCTGGCTTTAAATAAACGTATCATTCCATCTGAAAATCCTACTGCCAAATGTTCAAAATCTTCGGTATATTTACAACATAAAACTTCATTATTGGTCTCACTGAAAAGGCATGGTTTTGTGTTACAAAAATACCTACTTAATAGAAGAATATTGTATATACATAACAGATGCAATATTGATATTCCCGTCTAACACCAATTCTTCAGCTACATTTGCAGCCTTTAACATACCCTCTATGCCCTTTTCATGGCCTCTGACATAAGTGTTTGTTACTGCGAAGTTTTTTGCCATTGCAGCCCCATAGGAGGTTCCGCCTCCGCCGGGCATAAGCATGGGACCAGCGATGGATTTTCTTTTAGGTGCTTCATTAGCGGGACCTGGCATTGTCAGGTTAAAAAAATATGGTAAAAGTCGCGGGTTAACGGAAATTTTGAATTTAGCGCCAAGTTCATGTAAACTACAAAAACTTTCTGCTAGGTTAAAAAACGATTTAGCGAACTTTCAATTTTGACATTCGAAAATTTTCAAAATTCTTGACTCTTTGTTTTTTTTCGTTTAAGTTTACCAAACGGTTGCCCATTTCTGATTCGATCATTTTTAAAACGGCTTTTTCCGTTGCAATAAATCCTATCATCTCTCATGGCAAGTACAAGCGAACGCAATAAAGACGATTGTGGTAGGTGTCAAAACCTTATGACATAACTTTGGTTTCTTTTACACTGATTTTATTAATTTTTTATAGAATTGGTGAGTTATCCTGGTGCGTATTACGAGCTAAATATAATATATAAACTCAAAGATTCTATTATTATTGAATAACCTTCACAATGTTATTCTAACCTAGAAAAATAATCCGAAATAATTTGTTAGATACGCAGCGTTACAAGATGTTTGAAACAAAAACATTTATGTTTTACAGGTAGAGATCGTTTAAATAGAAGTATGAGACGTGGAAAACCCCAACAGCAAATCTACAGACCTGGGAGTGGTCCGTTACGAAGAAGTGCACATAACGTTGAAGAAACAGAATCAGATACGGGATTAGTGTTAGGATCTAGACAGACCTATGTAAAAAATTCACCACCTGATAAGCTTAACAAACAGAAAAGTGAAGGATCTTCACCTAGAGAACAAAATATTGAAGTCGACATTGCAGCAAGTAAATTTGGAGATATGGTCATAAAGGACGATGTTAGAAGAAAACCCAAAAAACCAGACCAAACTTTTTATATACCTAAACCTGTAGCTCAAGCTCGTGAAAGTTCTAGTAGTATTAGTAGGTCTAACGATAATTTATCACAAATTAATGTAGACAATAAGTACGTAGGTAGTAAAAGTGAATTTGTTAATGGTAATTTAGAAGGTAGTACGGAACATTTAAATGTAATAAACACCAAATCAAAACGTTATTCAAATAGAAGAAGACCGAGCGATGCATCTGATATACAAGAAAGAAGCTGGCGATCTAATTCACCAAGCGTAAATCAGCGTAGAGATATCAGACAGGGTTCAGAACCTCGTGCCATATCACATCAGTCTAGTAATACAAATTGGAATCGTGGAATGCGTGACACCAGAAGTGTGGAACCTTCTGTTGGATTTTCGAAAAATTATAATGAAAAAATTCATTTAAAACCTCCTAGTGGTCGTCGACATAGCACTATAGGATTAGAACCTGAAAAAAGACTAAAAATGCCAAATTTAGAAGCTTTGCCTCCTAGACTGAGAAAGAAATATTTAGAAGAAAACAAAATGAACGTCAATTACATTGGAACACAATCAGAGGGAACTTGGGATGGAAACAGTTTGGTGTTTCAAGTAAGTATTAAATTATTTTGACTAGTTTTGCTTTTTCATAGCCATTATATTTAGCCTAAAGCTTAAAGCACATCTTCTAAAATCTGATCCACTACAGTGTATGCCTATCGAACTGTGCCATTTGACAATGGGGAAAAATAAATGTTAAATTTGGATGTTCCGTTAGTGAGTGGCAAACGTATCCATGTAAGTGGCCACAAAGCAACCTGTTAATAATGACATTTAAGCCTGCTATCTTCTACTAAGAGGTTGAACAGAATTTGATGGGATATCAGTGTCATTCGATTCGGTTTTTTTCCAAGGTAGAGCATGGGGTTGTTTTAGATTTTCTACCCTTTAAAATGGATATTTAAATCGTAATAATAATCTAATAACAATAATAATTGCCTTTATCTACGTCTGCTTGGATAAGGAAATCATGATCATAATCGCCTAGTTGTAATGGCTTCGAATTCTAAGCTGCTCTGATTTTAAATAAAAAATGTAATGATGTTAGTCAAAAAAACTGTTTCAACTATTAAATAATACAGTTGTCTTCAATTATGGGCAGTCGTAGATGTAAAAGGGTGGTAAAAAGATGTAATGTAGGTCGTAAAAAGTTGTATCTTCCATGTGTGATAACGGGGCTAACACCCTCGTCGTGCAACTCCCAACGCATTCATATGTTAATAATGCCTTTATCCCACTAATAAGATAAATAACTACGAGCCCCGATGCATATTAATTCGTCTACTTTCATTTTTTGTAAAAAACCATCCCGCAATCTTTACTCTGAAATTCTCTTCTGGTCTGGAAAGCGACTCTTGTAGCCAGAAGTGAACTGCTGCATCCTCATTTACACCCCGTTTCATAAAATTTTATCGGGGTTTCTTGCAAGGTTTTTGGATACTTTTGCACAATCTAGACGCGAAGAAGCGGTGTGAGGAAACTTACCTGCAGAATTGCATGAACCTTGGCATAGAGTAGGTGGAGGAGTAATACTTCACTCTAGCAATAGGAAACATCCATCTCAAAGAACAAAAGAAAAATGCTGGACAAAGATTGCTGGATACAAAATATAAAAAAAAATACCCCACAAAATATAAGGGTGAATATCTGCTATTCTATTTTAGTGTGTCTCCGCAAATATCTAATGAACTGTAATTTATATTATACATATAAAATATTCGTAATGTAGCAATAATCTTGCACTATTAGGTACGTTGGAATTTAAGAGAAAAAGTATTTACAATTTTCTAGCAAAAATATTCGAATGCTGAAAATGTCTCTACCCTGTCTCTAAATGTCTTTTTACCCGATTTATGTATAAAAGTTTAATTAATTTATTTACTACTCACTTTCCAATATTCAATCGTTGGTATTATTAAACCAGAAGATGGTATTATTATCACTATAAGGTAAGAAATAGTAAAGATTAATACAAAGTTAAATTATTGAAATTTTCTTCATTGTCCCTAAATTTAGTGTCTCCTACCCTGCTTTTAATATTTCATAAAATCCTGTTCTTATATACATCCGAAAATATGCTAACCCTAATGACGTCGAGCGTTCAATAGGGTAGTTAGTTACAGTTAACCGATTGTGTTCGTTTAAGTAGCATTAGCGACACTTGATGACGTGTTTGGTGCTCAAGTGCTGGTGTGCCAGTGAACGCTGTCTTTCTTCTGGTATGTATAAATGTAATAGATCTAGTGGATTACTTCTTCACTCCTCGTGCCTAAAGACACATGAAAGAAATCATTAAAATTATACAACATGAAGATTATCCTATTTTGCATTTGGGTATTATTTTAAGTTCTATGTGAATCCGTCACTCCCCTGGTTCTTTTAGGTAAGTTCTATGTGAATCTGTCACTTCCCTGGTTCTTTTTAAGTTGTTATTACGAGATGAGCTCTATTGTAATACTGTAGGTAGTTTTATTTTGTTTACATTATTAGGCACCTTGACTATTTTGGTTTGATTTAGCTTCACCCCTCTGATCAAATTGTCACTACCCTAGTTAGTTCTTGTGCAACCTCTCAGGGTTGCAATTTTCCGCTGGTCACCATGAAACTCCCAAAATGCGTAATAATTACTGGCCCACTTTAAATTAGTGTGGAAATAGGAATTACTTTTTAGATAATAATTTTAAATTTTTTGTTGGTCACAAAAATGGGTAGTCAATACACAAATAGCAGATATTCACCCATATATAGATCATTTGGTCAAGCTGTCTTACGTCATAATCTGTTACCAACGTAAATTCGCAACTCTTCCAATACTTTCATGGCTAAGAAATTTATTTTTTTGTTGATATTACGATTACTACGTTTATTTGCATCTTCCAAACGAAAACAATTCTCCATTGTCGTATCAATGTAAATAAAATATTTTGTCATCTTCGCAAGTTGTCAGAGAGCTTATTAGACAGCTAATATTCTATTTATATACAATATAATATTTTTACCTTGTTCTTTTACCATGCCAAAACCACTTAGTTTGCAATCGAAAAACTTGACAGCCTTTTTAATTAATTATTTTCGGAAAGAGCATGATAATTCTGAGTCTTTATTACGTTTAACTGCAGTACGAGAAGTGAGTCTTCTTAAAATAGAATATTTTTAGATATACAATTCGTTTCATGATCTGTTTCTAAAAAGTAATATTTGTAAAGGGTAGCTAGGCATTGGGTATCGGCAAAAGTGCCGTTTGCAAGATATCTGCAACTATTAAAAGCGATAACCTTCTTAGTGATCCGAAGATCCTGTTAGAAATAGAAAAAGGAGAATTACTGACTTAGACAACAACTAAAGATTTGCATTACGAGATGAGTCAGTATCTTTCATTAATTTTATACATGTAACAATATGTTACTGACCTTGACAAAACTTTTGCTTCTAGAAATACCGGTTAGTTTGGATTCAATTTTGAAATATGTATGCTTGTAATATTACAATAATTATTACAAGCTTCGAAATACCTTTTAGGAATTATACCATGTTGTTTTACATTGTTTAAATATATAAGAAGAGACCAAACAAATTTAGAAGATATTAAAGTGGACCGAGGAAGAAAACGGTTTTGTTTTGATAAAGAAAATTAGGTTAGTTGTCAGTTAATAATTGGGTTTTCTATGGATGATATAAAGTTTGTAAGAGAGAAATTAAACAAATTTCAATTAAGAATTTTATTTTCTTTGCGAGATATCAATCTCATTTTTATTTAGTTGTAACTACATAGCCACAATACACACCATTTCACAAACACTCCTATCCTAACCTAATTTTGAAAATGAAATGTCAGAAATTATTGGCATTTTCATCTTAACATGTTTACAAAGTAAGTCACATGACTAATGACGTAACCCCTCTGGTTGACTGAATGTACAAAAGTTTTTGCTTTTAGGTTTTTTGGTATGTTTTGAAAACAGCAGAACACCTGTCAGTAAAACTTTTGTAGTATTTTCTTAAAGATTTCAATTTTTGAATATGCGTACTATAGTAATGATGCTAATTAACTACGGAGGAGTTGATGAAAAGGATTGTTTCTTAAAATAGTACACATTTTATTTATAAAACAAACAATTTTTATGAACATCTATTCACTATTAATGTCAATTAACTTAAAAAGTCAGAAAACCGTTAAAACCAGTGTAATTTTTATAAAAGTAAAAGAGAACTTCGGAAATGATTTTTTCTTTAAGGAGTTGAGGGCTGCGAGGTACACATTTAAATCTTCATTAATTTATTAAGTATAAAAGTATTATTCTTATATTACCGAAGCTGACGACTTCGGAAATGACAATTTTATAGTTTTTAAATAATTTCCTCTAAACGGTGCATGCTAACCTAACCTAACTTTCTCAAACACAAACACAGCTAATAACAAAGCCGAATCAATTATATAAATTATAAAAATAAAATCAATTATATATGTTTGAGCTATCTACGGGTATGACGGTTATTAAATGTACGTACCTGTTTTTCAATTAACAAGACACTTCTTACTCTAGGAGTCAACCATTTCCGCTAACTTTAACTGCTGCCAGTTAAAAGAAAGATGTTTGAATGCACACCCAGTATGTGCAGACCAAATACAACACCACGATGCCAAATTTTTGTTTTGTGCTTCGAAAATGGCGCCAAAACTAGTTACACCTATAATATGTCTATAATTCAAAAACCTTCAAAGAATATATATAATAAATAAATCATTTTATAAAAACTGCAGATAAAAGCTTAAGTATCACTGGTTCAATTTAAAAGTTATTCGAAACAGATAAAAATATTGTAACAATTATACACTCGTAAAAGCAGCTGGTTACAGCCTCGGAGTATGATGAAAGTAAAGTTTGATGAACAAAACTAACAAAAAAACTTTTTTTTTCTTCAAGTTTTAGGTGAGACCTTTTTTTAAAGTAACCATACAAAATAGTCCTGCAAAGTTTCTGTTGATATGTACAGTGCTAAATACGCAATTTACCAGTAACATGTTTTTTTACCTTTTCTGAAGAATGACCCATATAGTATAATGAACATAGGTATCTTATAATTAATACATTTAACGATTGTATCTGTATACTAAAATATGTTGTTAGGTTAAAAACTATCCTATATTGCAAAATATATTCATTTGCTTATATATTTTGCCGTCTATTTATTTTTCATATTTAAATTCATGGACGCCCTGCCATTTCTACCCCGAGATTTTTCTTCTATTCTGCGAGCCCCGACGCAAAATATTTCGTCTGGTGCAGCCGACTTGGTCGAAGTAAAACCGCAGTTCACAATAATATTCTTAGTTGGCAAGTTGCACAATAATGCGATATATTTGTGAAAACTAATTAATTTATTCTAACTTTTTGAACAAAAAAAACATAACACTACTAGAACAACAAAAAAAATATGGAAACAAAAAGTATTTTAGCGCAAAATAATTCGTCTAAATAACAACTATGTCTTAAATTGCGTTTTCTACCATTTTGTTGTGTCACCCTTATTGTGTATCGCCACTTTTATTCTTTTTGGCATTGCATCTACTAATTCTCTGCATTCTTCCGCCGATACTCCGTTCCACACTTCCAAAATTCTTTGTCGAAGTTCCCCTTTCGTTTTTGCTGGTTGTTGTCTTATTTTCTTCTTCATTTTCCATAACAAAGTTTCAATCGGCGACAAATCAGGACTATTCGCAATTCATTACAGGAATGTTCTGGTTTTCAAACCAACGTTTGGTTGACTTTGCCGTGTGACAAGAGGGCCTCTTGTTGAAATATTTATTTTGCATCCGGAGTCTGTAATAAAGGAATGGATGGCAACAAGCACTCTTCTAATAGAGATTGATATTTAAAAGCGTCTATAGTTCCATCTACAATTTTCAAATGACCAACACCACGAGCCGACATACAGCCTCATATCATAATTGAAGAAGGAAATTTAACAGTACGTTTTAAACAGTCGAAGCTTCTTGTGAAGTACGGATAACTTTTTTTCTAATATCACCTACGGATACTTCAAATCTGGACTAGGAGGGAGAAAACAGTCACAACCAATTGGTTTTAATTATAACTAATTATTTTCCACTTACTGTATAAAACCCGTATCCCATTCTTTTTAAAGTTCTTTTACAAGTATCCACAGAAATATGTTTTTTAATAGCAGCACGCCATTTAACTGTCAGTTCTCTGGCACAAGAACGACGATTTTCTTTAACAATTCTTTTTAATACTTTTCCATCTCTGTCATCGGTGATTCTTGGGCGACCCGTTTTTCTCTGTGTTTCTAAACTTCCCGTGCTTTTGAAAAATTCAATGATATCTTCCACACTTGAACGGGGTATATCCAATTCTTTTGTTATAAGATGATTTTCCCTCTCTAAAGCATTTAATGATGCATTCTTTAATTTTTATGCATATTGGTTTACCACGAACCATCTTTACACCTTATAGTATTCTATCTTTATAAATAAAAATCAGATGGACTGACAAGATTTGCTTAAGAATACTATCTTTTGTTTGGACTATTTTATGTTTGTTGTTTTTAAAATGGTAACTTGATGTAGTCATGCTTTAAAATATTATAGACGAATTATTTTGCATCATTTTTTAAGTAGACTAATTATTTTGCTTTAAAATGCTTTTTGTTTCTAATTTCTTATTAATTGATGGGCTATTAGTATAATTTATATTTTATACAGAAAATAAGAATAAATTAATGTGATTTCATAAATGTATCTCATTATTACAAAACTTGTCAAGTATGAATTTTATTTTCAATTGTAATGTACTTCAACCGAAATATCTCTACTAGACAAACTATTTTGCGTCGGGGCTCGTACAAATTAGCTGTTTTTTGTTGCTAGAGTGAAGTATTACTCCTGCATCTACTCTATGCCAAAGTTTCATGAAATTCTGTAGGGAAGTTTCCTTACACTGTCTCAAGATTGAAAAAAGTACCCGAAAACCTAGCAAGAAGCAGTGTAAAGAGACCCCTCTGATAGAATTTTATGAAACCTTGCATGGCGTAGATGCAGATGCAGTACTTCACTTCTGGCAACAAGAAAGAGTCACTTTCTATTCGCTATGTGCGTCGGCTTGGAGGGGATGGGATAATCGCCCGACGCGCACTAGGTGAAACAATAGAGCAATAACGACGGACGCTTTCGGTAAACTTTGCAAATATAATCGGTGGGAATACTTGTTGCGTAGTGAATTGCAAGAATAATGGTTCAAATAGCAAGTGCAAGTTTATATCATTTTTACCATTTATTTAATTTTCAAATGTGCATATATGGATATAACCTCAAAAAGTCAAATAATAACATGAAAATATGTATATTAAATACAATTTACTTACATGCTTATTCTTCTTCTAGCACTTTCAAGCACTTCATCTAGATGTACGGAAAAGTTCATTCAGCCGCATAAAAATAAATACTGTACACGCTCATGTAGAAAATAAACAAAAAATAGTCTTTATATTTGATTTTTTTCACACTTTCGATATCCGTCCATAAACGCCAATGTTATGGTTTCCGTCCTTATTTATCAGTCTACGACCAGAGGTCGCCACGAGTCGCCATGCACATAGCGAATACCAGAAGAAAATTTCAGAGTAAAGATTGTGGGGTGATTTTTAACAAAAATGAATGTGGATGAATTAATATGCGCCGGGGCTCGTATTATTTCAACATAAAATAAAAAATGTTATATTTGAGAGGCAAAGGTGAACATCACATAACTAGCAGAAGCTGCTCTATCACAGGTTGCACTTGCAATGACCTCTTAAGTCGGACTCAGCATGGACTTTGCAAATGGGGAGCCATTCTCACAAGAAAACTGAAGTTAATTAACGCCAAATGTAACCAAACTTATGAAAACCCAACCACTACCTAATAACCAGCTTCGATCTAAGCTGGTTATTAAATTAGCAACGTGTAATCGTTAATTCCAATGCAGGTTTGCCACAGTCTCTTAACTCACTTAAGGTCACTATTTAAACTTTTGGTCACTATAAGTACCACTTTTTAAACAAAAAAAGTCACTTAAGTTTTCATAACACTTCACTTTTCATAATCAGAGTGAATTTAAAAATTTTATTGAACAATATTTATTGAATATTTTTTACATATCTAATTTTATTAAATCATAATTTTAATATAATTTTGATTTATACAAAAAAACTAATGTAGGTAATTGTTTTTTTGGAAAAAATGCATATTTAAAATAGGCTACGAAATCATTCTTGCAGTATCTCTAATAGTGCTGACGCATGGCTACGAATTGTCTAATATCAAATTTATTAACTTAATGATAAGTTGGCTGTAACTCTTTTCAGAAAACATGAGACATACTGCAAAAGTCATCGATGCAAAAAAGTAAGTTACTGAAAAACTTTGCACAACAAGCACTTCATCTAGATGTACGGAAAAGTTCATTCAGCCTGAAAATGATACCAAATGCTGCGAAAGCATTACCTTTACTACGAAAGTAGCTATAGATGTTCTTCTCGATGATATTCCAAGAGCCAGCAACGGGTTTGCTTACAGTCGTCGGGTTCCCTTCTCAGTATATTCAAAGGGACCTTCCATAGCAATTATACGCTTGTTAAAAATACTGTAAGGAATCCGTCGCTGGCTCTTGGACTATGAGTGGAGATTTTTGCAATGGCAAAAAGATGAATGCGAAAACGTACCACCCATTAATGCTTATTATCAAAACAATTTTTGTTGCAAAATTCTTCTGGAAAACCGCCATATCTGATTTAATAACTGCTGACATTTGGTTTGAATTAGCTTAGCCCACGTATGGTATTGATCTAGGTGTAAGCCCAAATATTTTGTTTCGGTCTTGACTGGTATGGGAACCTTATTTATAGTGACTCGTGGACACACATGTCTCCTCATGGTAAAAGTTACTTGCACTGATTTAGTTGAGTTGATTGTAATTTTCCATATATCAAGCCATCCATTTAATAAGTTTAAATCACATTGAAGATTTTGTGATGCAACAGTAGAACCATTATGTGCAAACAGGATCGCAGTATCGTCAGTAAAAGTGGCAATAACAGTACTTTTGGTCTTCTGGTAGGTTTCCTGTGGGACACCGGATTGGATAGGATATTGTTGGGAGATTTCATTACTATGTTTAGCTTCAGTACAACCTGTTAAAGGCAACAGTTTTTTTAATTTGTATGGCAACCTAGTATCCCAGACCCTCAAATGCCTGGGTTGCATCTAAGAAGACAACTGTACAGTACTTTTTCTCTTCGAGGCTTTTTGATATCCGGTTTAGTATTCTATGTATTTGCGAAGTTGTAGAATGGCCTTCTCTAAACCTGACTGAAATAGGCGCAAGTGTTCTTCAGTAGTCTTTTGAGAAACAATTTCTCAAATATTTTCACTAGTAAGGGCAGGAGACTATTTGGCCTATAAAGAAGCCACATCTTGTTGTAATTTAAATGCAGATTTATGTTTCTCTTATAATATCTAATAATTCAACTACTCACTATTTTAGTCTAATCACTTTGTTAATGGGAATCATGGGGATCGGATGGCATCATTATTCATGGGAATAATTAGTTTCAATCATACCCGGACGATTAATAATTGATTAGTTTTAGTTTAATCATTTAATCAAAACTAAAAATTTTTGATTGAAATTGAGGCTGCAGTTAACATTCAGACTACTATCTTGCAGCTATTTACGTCCTACACTTAGCTATCCACTAATTCTCACTAACTCCAATTTATAGGTAAACAAATTTATACACGAAATCAATCCCTAAATAGTAAACTACCCTACATAAAATTATGCCACAAATCAAAAATGATAAAATTCAGGAAAACCTTGTCATAATTTTGGACTAATTAAGGACTACTTATTGTCGCATAACCCATTTTTGAAATCATCCCCTTAATTGATAACTTGCCCCATGAATAATGTCGTGAATTAAAGATGATAAACCATGTCATAACACTCAAGAGCATTTTGAGGGTTGTTGAAAGGGTATGGGGAGATTCCACTTTTATTCGATTATTTGGGTCGTAAATAGAAAAATAATTTACTGATTTTGCTAGGTTAGCGATTTTAAGGGTGTTTTTGATTTTGAAGTTTGTATTCCCACGTATGGTGAGAGAAGCGCTATAAAGAAAATTAAATTTCGTTTAAATTCCAATATTCTTACTGGGAAAAGGTCTACCTGGGGGTTTTTGGGTACGAGGAATCCGAATCTGAGGTTTATTTTTGCGTAATATGAACACTAAGGGCGCTGTCGAACAAATGTTCCTAATTTTCGTGTATTTTCACTAATATCTACTGATTATTTTTAAAAACGGTTTTAATGCTGAGAAATTAATCTTTATAATTTATTTAGGTGTAAATCATAATTTTGAAGAATATAATTTTTCATTTATACGCAATTCCATACCATTAAGTCAAAAAGACTCAATTTTTTCCATTAAGTTTTACAATTAAAATACGATTCTTTAACAAAAATCGTCATCTTCATCGTCCTCCTCTATTTCACTGCTATATTGCAACTTACTCTCATCTTCATCTTTATCTTCTGTCACTATCTCATCTTCGTCGTATTCATCCAAATCTTCTTTTACAACCTTCAACCACCAGCAAATGTCAGCTATCATAGCATTTAATTTTTTTCTTTTATATCTTGTCTCCATTGGTATAGTAACCTGATGGAAGTGTTTTCCTTGTTCATTAGATTCAGTAGAAAGCTGTTTTAGAAACCAATCAAAATGAGAGTGCATCAAATGAATTTTTAATGACATATTTACACCGATTCTGTCGAACGCTTCCATCAGATTACGAACAAAAACAGGGGAATTGATATCTCTATTTTTTCCAAGCATTTTTGTTATAATCTCGGAAATAACTTGCTTAAACATGTATGTGCTAAATGATTCGTTTTAATGAAAGACTTTATAAAGTTTGTAACAAGTCCCAACTTTATGTGAAGTGGCGGAAACATAATCATGTCCTTGCTTACGAATGGAGTATGTTTGATGTTTGCTACACCAACTACAAAGTCTTCTCGTACTGGCCAGTTTGTCATACTGTATTGATTTCCACCATATCTTGTGTCCCACAAGCAAATGAAACACATATTACGTGGCCAACCTTGTGGTGGTAATCCCATTAATATGGCGACAACCTTTAAATCAGCACATTTCCTCCACTGAAAACGTTGATATTGAATAGAATTCAAAATACATATTTTGACACATCAGTACAGTACAGTACAGACACATCAGAAACGTACAACAGTTTACAACATTGTAAGCTATTGTACGTTTCTGATGTGTCTGTACCGAATGCCAACGGGACAGGTGGATTTGTTTTATCTTTATAAAACGTTTTATCTTTATTGGAATCTATGAAAAGGCGCCAATCATCAGAAATATGGGTTAAATTTATCTCTGCCGTAAGGCCATTCACATCATGACAGTAAGTGAAAGTGTTGTCCTCATTGACAGTAAAAAATTGTATTGTACTTTGTCGTCTACGATAACCAGTTGTTCTAACGCCATTCTCTAAATGATTGCCTTGGTTCAAAAATGTTGCGAGTATCTCAGATTGTTTCTTTGATAAAGCCAATCTTCTAACCAATGCATTAAATTTATTCTGAGATATTCGTTTTATGGAATTAGTCGCTTCAGAAGGTACATATGTAGAATCATTAACATCATATACTGACTGTTCGTTTTCCATTGTAAATACACCCACAGTTGATTGGCCTGGACTTGTTTGTTTTGGAATGGGAACATTTACACCGTGTGGCTTGGGTATATGTATGTTTTAGGTGCGTCATCTGTAGTATGGCGGTAGTAAATTTCCAAATGTTTTATGCGTTCCACATTTGAAATTTAATATGAATACATACATGAATGTAAAAAGGCAACTTAATGGAAAAAAATTGTGTCTTTTTTGACTTAGTGGCATGGAAGTGCGTATAAATAAAAAATTTAGTTTTTCAAAATTATGATTTACACCAAAATAAATTATAAAGGTTAATTTATCAGCATTAAAAACGTTTTTAAAAATAATTAGAAGTAGATATTAGTGAAAATACATGAAAATTAGGAAAATTTGTGCGACAGCGCCCCCTAGTGTTCAGAGTAGGCAAAAATAAACCTCAGATTCGGATTCCTCGCACCCAAAAATCCCTCAGGTAGACCTTTTCCCAGTAAATATATTTGAATTTAAACGAAATTTAATTTTTTTATAGCGCTTCTCTCACTATACGTGGCAATACAAACTTCAAAATCAAAAATCTTCCTTAAAATCGCTAACCTACAGAAACTAAGAAATTACTTTTCTATTAACGACCCAAATATTCGAAAAAACTTGAAATCTCCTCATACCCAGACGGCTGCTGTTGAGTGTAATTTTGGACTAATTAAAGACTAATCATTGGTATATAACCCATTTTTGAAATCATCCCCTAACGTGGTAAATCCCCACTACTCTTATGAATAATGTCACGAAATTGAATATGTAAGAGTCTGGAAAAACTGTGCTGTAATCTTGAACTAATGAAAGAGTATTCATTTTTTCAAACGCCATTTTTGAAATCATCCCCTAAACTGTCATGCCCCATAAATAGCATCACGACGTTAAGTAAAAGCCTCAATAACCTAGCCATCACTATGGACTAATTAAAGACCATTCACTGATATATAATTACTTTTGGAAATTAACCCCAAAGTAGATAACTACCCCATATAAATAATGACAAAAAATTCAATACTCTAAGTTCACTGACACTCAATCTGTTTTCGAAATCAACATCTAAATAGAAAAAAAACTACACCGAATAAAATAAGGAAAAAGATTAAATAGGATAACATGAAGGAAAACCCCATGTTATAATTTTGAACTAATCAAAGACTATTCATTGGCACATAACCCATTTTCCAAATTAACTTGTAATATAAAACTATTGCGTTTACCAAAGAAAAAATGCTGAACGTACTTTAACAAAAATAAAAGTGGGTCAACATAAACAAGTAGGTATTCATGTGGGCTAGTTTTTTTTATTAGGGATTAATTTGGAAAATGGATGATCTGCCAGTGAATAGTTTTTTATTTTGTAGTTATGGCTTGATTATTCAGGACTTTACTTAACTTAGTGATACTATTTATGGGGAGTAACAGTTTAGGGGATGATTTCACAGTAATTTTGTGGAAATTGCACAAAAGGGTTTTAGTCGCCTATTTATGATTAAAACTAATGATTAAATGATTTATGATTATTTTATTTAGACATGATTAACACTAATTTTTCAATCATGACTAACTAGTCATGATTAAATTTTTAGTTGACTAATCAATCGATTGAAAAAATTAGTTGATTACGCCCAATATTAGTACCTGTTCTAATATTAAATTTGAAATTTAATTATTTATTAAAAACAAAGCACATAATAAAACAATCAGCAAATAGAATTTAGCTGATTATGAGTGTAAGGTTTAACACAGGCATTTCTGTTCAATTTGTATCATGTGAGCCACAAAATTTTGTTTCTGAGTCCTCCATGAATGAGAGAGAAACGTATGTAGCAGTCATATATTATATTATGAGGAATTTGTCCTGTGTTCCGATTGTGAGAAAAATGACCGTATTACTAACATCAGTGAAACTGATAATAATGTTGATCAAGGTGAAAAAGCATTCTTATACAAATTTCAAAGAGACGTAATAAAATTTCTTAAAAGTGGTGAGTTCTCTAATCTAATCACGAACATAGTTAGAGAAGAAACTAAGTTGCTACATAAGAAATTAGTTGATCTACATGTTCAGATTGATAATTTGAAATCTACGAATATTGATTTGATAAAGTTATTAAGCAAAGATATGTGGTGTGAGAATATTATTGATAAAGATAATCATCATTCTAAAGTAAATTCTTCTAGTGGAAAACCTCCAATCACTGCAAATTATGCTTCTGCTCTGCAAGTGAAGATAAGGTCTTAGCTGTGTGAAGTTGGCACCCCCATATAAGAATTTTGAGAAAAAAACTGTTGTTTTATTTTGCCGAGCCCCCCTTAACTCGTGAGTCAAAATAATTATAATATAATAAATTAATAAAATAATAAAATTATAATACGCCTTAATTTTAAATTTGCCGCCATTTTCATGCCCATTCAATAGTGGAAATGTATGAGATGACCTACTTTTCTAAGCTTACTTAGACATTTATGAACCTTGGATAAAATATGGAAATGATGCGAAACAATTTAATTGTTATTATCAATTTGTAAAAACATTAGAAAGTTAGACTCTGTTATGCTGCTACTTGATATTTTATATTCATGTGCAAATCTCCACAATATCAAAACTATTTTCTATAATCTCAAATCCCATTTGTGCGGCAAATTTGACGAAACAATTTGGTTTTATGCTGCCTCCTTGCAATGGAGCTAAAAACGAACGATGCGACGTCTCTAGGCGCCGACTTTTTAAAATTTTAATGAGTGCTGGCCAGTTTACAGTTTTATCAACTGTGCTAAACACGGTCTGCATATAAGTATTTCCAAAGCATTTATTAATCAAACTTCTACATAGTGAATAGCCTTGGTAATATAGCAGCTAGCGTGCTAGTCTCTCCGAGGTGGTATCGAATCCCGGTGCAGGCAGATCTGGTTAAAGTTTTCTGTAGTTTTTCTTAGCTGTAACTCAAATGTGCGTTTTGTGCTAAATATCTGTAAGTCGGCTACAGCCGCACTAGGGCCTGCGTAATAATAATAATCTTCCCTCCCCACGCATATTGCTTCATTGCTTCTGGGGCCTGGTTCGTTAGGTAGTGGGTAGTAGTAATAATAAATATTATATTATTATACAATGATACAACATAAAAATCAAAATATTCAAATCGAATTTAGAGATTAACCTATGGTTTTAAACAATCATCTGTAGCATCTCCCCAAGTAAATACAATTTTGTTTATAACTTTATACGGTATTAATATCCCGAAAAAGAAAAACAAATACATTTAGTGCCTTTTTTAAAGAAAATCATTTGAATAGTGAAACTTAAAATAAGCGCCCAAGAATCAACATGATTCTACAGTTTAGTTATCCGGGTCAGAATGATAATAAGTAGCTGTCGTCCCAGGTGCAATTCTAGCTCCTTGTCTTTTTCTTCTTTTATCCTACCTTCTCTTTTTATATATTTTTACAAAACATAATGCTAATTATAACAGTGAACAAAAAATATTTGAATTGCAAAATAATAAGCTCTTATTTAGAAATAAACACTTTTTTCTAGGCAATTATAGCTTTTTAGTCTGCGTAATATCCCAGTTGGACAAGTGCATAAAGTTCTCTCTTTAGATTTTCAATTTAGAATATATATTACCTAAAATATATTAACCATGCTAATAAGGGCTCAGCCTCACTACATTATTTTAATGATGGCAGCAGCCTTCGAGCCACCACATAGTCGGCACCTATGAATGAGATTATTGTTTCCCATATAATATTGATGTTCCTTAGAAAATACGTACACATATGTGTTTAAACGTGTATTTTTATAGTTAACGTTTATTTACTACTAAACTTTACACATTGCATCCCTAATTTAAGCACCATTAATTGGGATATTTTAGAGCATACCGGTTCGGTGTTGGAGTCATAAGTATTTTTTATGATATTATTAATTTTGTGGTATCTTTTTATGTGAGCACTAAGTGTGTTACTATTGGTAGCAGTACATTTCCCAAATGGCTTAATGGGAATACCCAAGCACTAATTTGTCAGAAGAAAACCGCTCATAAGCAGTTTAAGCAAGCCAGATCCCTGTGATTATAATGCATTTAAGGATTTGCAAATCCAGTGCAAAGATGCGATTAATAAATGTAAAATTACTCACATTGAAAATGTCGAACAACGTATTTTGGATAATCGTGTTTTTGGAATCATGTAATATCTCAGAAAGACGATAATTCTATACCCTGTTTTATTAAATATAACGATCTCATAGGAGAAACTCCCAACTATCACTGACCTATTCGCCAGACACTCAGTCTGTTTACTATTTTTATAATACCTATCAAAGCGACTCTTTATGATAAATTTCTAAGTAATATGGTGGACTTGTCCAAAATATGTATATCTGAAGATCATATTCAAACTAAAATTGATTGTCTTGATACTAATTTCTATCTCTCTCATTCATAGCCGTTTCAGAAACAAAATGTTGTGGCTCACATGAATGAAACAGGAATAGTAATATGAATACAATTAATTTAAATATTTTTTGGGATACCTGTACTTAAGTGCTCATTTATATAAGTAGCAACAATTCCGCTAAATAACTGTTTATGTGATTGTACATAGCAACGGCAACATAGCAAGTGTATGTGAATAGTTATTTATGTCATAAAGTCCTCTTAAACAGGTCTTTAAGGACGAGGTCGGAATATTTATATGCGAGGCATTAGCCGAGCATTTAAAGAGACCGAACTCAGTTTAAGAGATTGGAATTGCCCCAGTAGTTATATCTGTAGATGGAGTCTGTACAATACATACAAGTAAAACCTAACATAGAAAAACTTGGGCTGCCCAACAGGCTCTTTATATTAATTCAAAAGACAGTTATCTTACAAACCTACAACATTGTTAGAAGACTCTTGTCACAATAATTCTGCTTGGACGGAGTGAATACTCCCTCATGTCGCATAAAGCCTGGACACGAAAAAATTTGGTCCCTTTGTACAGGGTTAGTTTTATTAATGTAAATTCCCCTTTATTATTTTAATTTTTGACTGATTCAAGAAATTTAAAGGCTTTTCTTATGTGATTTTTTATGTAGATTCTATTCATGCTAACAGTTTTGCGGTAGCATTTTATATATACAGGGTGCCCAAAAAAGCATGTATTTTTTAAATTGAACACCCTGTATATTTTGAAAAATTTCAATTCCTTGAGTCATTCTGATAACAAATATATATGCATATTGTATAATTGCTTTACTGGTCTTTGTGTTATTTGTCAATTATTATTGTATTGTTGATTGTGAATACATTTGAGAAGCGTTATTTTATAACTCATATTTTTGTGATAACCTTATCATAATTATCAATTAAGGAAGTAAATCAACAAACAAAACAAAATATATTAATTAAAATAAATTACATGACATTTTCAACAACCACCATTAAACCTCAATGCATTTTAAACAACGTTTTATAAACTTTTCTGAAAAAGTGCTACACCCAAATTTAGCAAATTTACGTTCTCTTCGATTTTATGTTTTAATTGTTCAATACTTTCCTTTCTTTTTCTTTTTTCTTTGAGAGTTCCACATAAAAACAAATCGACAAGATTCAAGTCTGGACTACGTGCGGGCCACCGAATGGGACCCTTTTTCCTATATAGAGGCGATATGTGCCATTTAAGAAGTCTGTCACTTCGCGAATATTATGGGGTGGGGCACCATCTTGCTTCCAAGAAACCGTTATCATATCCAATATTGGTAACTCATCTAAATAATCTTTAACATTGGTTTGTAGAATGTTCAGGTAAGCCTGGCCTGTTCATCTTTCACCAATAAAAAAAAGGACCAATAATCTTAGCTTTGTGAATTCCACACCAACAGTTCTACACACCTTCGCTTTTTTACTTGAGCCAGGACATGTGGGTTGTGTTGTTCAATAGTGTGTATTTTTTCTATTAAATATGCCACATGTAGAGAAAGATGGACTTATCGTCCAAGAAATGTTTTTTAAAAATTTTCGTTTTCATTAATTCTGTTAATCATTTCTTCACTGAATAATCCTCTATTTCGAAAATCGTCTTCATTCAAATGCTGCATGTGATATAGCTTGTAATTATTTTTTTTCATAACCTTCGTTACACTTGATTGAGAAATGTTTAGGTCTTTGGATACAGACACCGTGGAGCACCACGATTCCTCTGTTACTTTTAACAAAACTTCTGCTCTTCCGTTAAGACTGCCTTATGCTTTCTCCATCTGGAATTATCCAAGAAATTATTAGCAATAAACCTGTTATAAATTTGCTTGAATAAAATTTTTGTAGGTGGTGCTTTATCCGAAAATCTAATAAATTTCCTTCTAGATTAGTCATATTTTTATGACAAAGTATATAAATTTCCACGATAATAGTCCTTTTTTCAATGGAATAATACATTGCTAGAGTACTAATAAAAGTTTCTTTAGAAAACACTTAACTAAAACTGAACAGCCAGAAATAATGACATTTAACAATATTTTCATTTGTTTTTGCAGCCTACTTTGACCTATATTGTTATTCTTGCAGTTCGCATAAAATTTCTATATCTTTTGACAAATAGCACAAAAATTAGTAGAGCAATAATTATACAATATGCATATATATATTTGTTATCAGAATGACTCAAAGAATCGCAAATTTGTCAAAATATACAGGATGTTCAATTAAAAAAAACATACTTTTTTGAGTACCCTATATATAAAGAATGCTACTGTTAGCATGACTGAAATCTAGATCAAAAATCACATAAGAAAAGTTTTTAAATTTTTTGAATCGGTCAAAAATTAAAATAATAAAGGGTGGTATACATTAATAAAACTAACACTGTACACTACCTCAATTATTTAAGTTCCTTACTATCAGTTTGATAACTTTACTGTCAGTTCACAAAAAGTTGTGAACATTTATCAAGAAAATCCAAGTTTGTTACAAAGTGGAATAGCAAGAAACATATGTCAAAGCTAATTTTCGTCAATTACCTGGACGAGGATATTATGTCGCAAAATGTATAGGGGGTGTTGCTGATAAATACAAGAAGAAAAAGCTATTAAAATTTCCCAAACGATATTTTATTTGGCAAGCCATATGTTTTTGCGGAATTAGGACTAAGATTTATTTCCACTGGGACAACTGCCTACAAAAGCGACTACTACCATTAATTAGATAGCATCAAGGTTTTGTACATTTTTGGCCTGATTTGGCAACAAGTCACTACAGTTTGATGACGAAAAAGAGGTTGAAGACAACAGTATTATTGTGCCAAAAGAAGGGAGTCCACCTAACTGTTCAGAACTGCAGCCCATAGACCAAAAAAATACTAGTTCATAAATAATTACATCACAATGTATACGACCAGTTTTTGTGTCCATACTTTACATTACTGACTACAAGTCGAGAAAAGAAAGGAGATAGAAATAGAGTAAGGTAAAGTAAAATAATAATAATGACTACTACCTATTGTCTAGCGAATCAGACCCCAAAAATTATGAAGCCGACTTACAGATTTTATAGCGCAAATTCCAAATTTGTGTTACAGCTAAGGAAAACTGCAGAAAATCTAAACCAGATCTGTTGGCACTGGGATGCTAGGCTGAGAGACTAGGATGCTAGTCGCTACACTACCAAGGCTACAAATAATACCTTCATAATACTAATAATACTTGAAATCATATCACATACTTATTACTGGTATTACGAGATAATACCTGTAGTATAATACGTACTTGGTAGTATAATACCTTCAAAAGGTACACCTTAATACCTTTTGCTAAGTACATTTGCTAATAGGCACGAACACAGTACTGAAGCTCATAATCTTTTTGGTGTGAATCTAAAACAAATATCCTTGTATGTTTTTATATTCAACATTCTTGTAAAGTTTACCAACAGTGCCTAATTAATGAAATGTATGGAGGAGCTGAAATTATGTGCACTAGAGATAGAGAAATAGATTCTTAAAACACTATTGAGACGTGCCAATAAATATAAATGGCATTGTACAGCAACAAAGTTAAATAAAATGATATGCGATGGGTGATCATGTATGCAACCAATGAGACGCATGCATTAGTTGTAACATAACCTTCAAACCTTCCAGTTTGACAATAATTATCCTACCACATAATTGGATTTAATAAAATTCCTCTAGAATGCAAGTCAGTTTTTGATGTGTCCCAATTTCTATCCGAAAGACAAGTGTCAGCTGCTTGAACATTCTGTAAGTGTACGGTCAGAGTGGCTCCGTACTTGGCAGTATTTTTGATCTATTGCATATACAGCCGACGACGCACACCCGTAGAATGTGGTCTAATATTCTGTGAATATCGGTTGAAAATACTTTGAAGAATGAAGGAGATCCTATTCATTGGTATAGGGTTCTATGATTTTATATACAGTGTGTTATCGGAAGCACTATGTTGTAGCATCTTTATTTTCAAGAATCCTAATAATTGTCCCTCTTGTAAATTAGGATGTTTGTAAAATTATAAAAAATGCAATATCTTTAATAACTTTTAAAAATAAAGTGCTACTTCCAATTAAACACACTATACAATTCATTTAAAAATGTACAAATGAATACGAGAACATTTCATAATATACCTTCTACTCTTTGTATTAATTCCAACTGATATTTGAGAGTAATTTTGGCTCTATGAACTCCTAAAGAATGGATGGAAACATTTGTATTTGTATCTAATTAAAATACAATTTCCGTAAGTTTTGCACAAGATCATTTATGTCCGATAAATTCTTGGAAGCAAAATCAACTTAGCAAGCAATATACAGTGCCTTTATTTTCACACGAGCCACCCTGAATATTTAGGAAACGGTTTGGGTATCGAAAAATCGTCAAAGACACATAATTTTTTAATTTTCTTGAGTGAGATGTTTTCTGATAGATAAACCATATCAATAAAGTGGTCCAGTCACGTTCTTGTAGGACAAATTTAAAATTTTAAATAGCACTAACCTATTTGGAAGAGAATTTTTCTAGGAATATAGTGGTGTGGTTATTTCTACATTCTCAGTTTCTGTCAAAGGCCTTTTCTTTCAATCTCCATTGTGTCTTGTCTCAGTTTTTTCTCAGGGTTTCTATGGCGATCTTATCTTTTCGCTGGTCCTCTTCTTTTTGTTGTCCCATCTGTGGTTAGTCTCTTTCATTGATCATCTGCCCAATATGTCCTGCCCTTGACCATTTCTGTTTTTGACACTTATCAACAATGTCCACTACACCTATTTTCTTTCTTATTGTATTTAGAGGGATTTAATCACTTAATTCTACTTTTAAGATTGATCTTTCCCATTCTGACTTGAGTGACTCAGTTTATTTTTTAGAACTTGGCTTAAAGATGATGGTTCTGCATCATCTCAAAGTGTTGGAACAACATACATTATATTTATTATACATTTATGATTCTGACATCTATATGCTTATTTTACAAAACTCTATCACATTTAAATTTACACCACCCTTTATCTTGTACTTTACGTCATGCAAAGCTCATTCACTTCAAAGAATTTCCATTAGATGAATTTCCTTAGGACTTTTTTTCCGTAGATATTAATCACAGTCTGATCTTCAATTTTGTCTGTTTTTAGGGTTCAGCCCAACATCCTTCTTCAGGATTCCAACAACATAAATACCTGCCAAAACAAAATTATCCTATGAATGTGCCTATGGAAATGCAACAACAACAAAATATGAATATGCATAATCAACATCAACACCACATGCCAAATAATCACTCTCATATGTATTACACGTTACCACATAGGGGGAGAGGTCGTGCACGATACCATCAAGAAAACGAACACTCGTCTATTGGTGGCCTCTATCGTTGTGTAACACCTGACAGAATGAATCTTGGCAGCCCGTGCAGTTCACGTCCTCCTACACCACCACCATTTAATAGCAAAGCTAGGAGTAATGAAAATCTACATAGGATTGATAGTCGATCTCAAACTCCTGTGCAATTTAAAAATAATAAATATGAAAGAGGTAATGATATACCGGAAAGGTATGAGAGAACACCGAAAGATAGATATGGTGGCCACAAGCGTGGTGAAAGGAATAGCAATAAAACAAGCAATAAGGATAGAAGAAATTCTTATAAGAATGGGAAAAATGCACAAGATGAAGAGAAAAGTAGGGCTCATGTGGATACAGAAAGGCAAAGAACACCAGTACCCAGTTTTCGTGAAAGCCTTGAAGCGCAGTTATCTCCTGTATCACCAGCTACACCCGAACCTCCTCCTGAGTCTTCTGCTAGTAACTTAGTACCTGTGGATAATCAAATATTGGTAAGATTTTTTATAAAAAAGTATATTAAAGTATTAGTTTCATAAAATATGCTTTTTAAAGTACGCATCCAAGTTCAGAAAACGATCAGCGAAGCGTTTGTTTTCTAAAGGACAAGTGTGCAAAAAAAAGATTCTTATGAAACTAAGACTTTAATATACTGTTTTTTTAATTATTTAAAAAAATAACTTAGTTTTAAATAAAATTTGTTAGGGAAACTTTGTTATGACAGTTGGCAACACTAAAAATTAAAATTCTGTTTTACAAATTTACAGCTTAAATAAGTTTGACATTTTATGAACAGCTGTACAGTAGTGATATTTATTAACTCTAAAAAATAAAATGTTACTGTTTGCGGTATTCAAATAAATCGTGTTTTGACACTCGAATAGAAAAAAATGCGTGTAGAATTAATCAAATGAGTTAAGGTTTAGAATTTTTGCTATACTTTTATTTTAACTTTTGAAACAAAAATAATACAGAATTTATCTTAAATATTATAACCCTTATACAGGGTGTCCCACAATGCTGTTTACACGCAATATCTCCCTTATTTGAAAAGATAAAGAAATCAACCAAAAACTATTGTGAATGACTCAAAATGGACCTTCAAAAAACATCCTTAAACGCTGGTCGCATAGCTACGTTTAAGAGATCATGCCAACTTGATTAATTTTTCAAATTGCACCCTCTGTTCTTTTTTTTACGGAAATGTATTCTTCACTGCATTCTGCATACGGTAGTATGCCTTACTTAATTATCTAATGTGCATTTAGGGGTTGAAAAAATATTTTTTATAAATTGTTCTTCATATTCACTAACTAAATTATTTATTCAAAAAATATGATTAGACCCGTGTCTACAAGGGAAGTACTGAGGCACTTTAAAGCCCATGTAGAGTCCACAGGAGGGCATTTTGAGCATTTGCTTTAAGTTTAAGATAAATTTAATTTATAAAAAATATTTTTTACAACCCCTAAATGCACATTAGATAATTAAGTAAGGCATACTACTGTATGCAGAATGAAGTAGAGAATACATTTCCGTGAAGAAAAAAACAGAGTGCAATTTGAAATTAATCAAGTTGGTATGATCTCTTAAACGTTGCTATGCAACCAGCATTTAAGGATATTTTCTGAAGGTGCATTTTGAGTCATTCACAATAGTTTTTGGTTGATTTCTTTATCTTTTCAAATAAGGGAGATATTGCGTGTAAACAGCATTGTGGGACACCTTGTATATTACTAATGTATACTATCTTTAAAGTAAACTATTTTTTATCAGTTCAGTATGAGGGACATTGTTTTTATTTTTACTTTATCAGTGTTTATTTTTTTATATAAAAATATTTTTCTTCTGATAAAATTATTTGATAACAGTATTCTCAATGTAAATCATATCAGTAGATATAGAAATACTTGATTATTCTTGTAACAGTGTATTTATTAGTAGCGATATTTATAAATATGTATTATCTTTTAATGGTTTTTGATGCAGGGACTGCCACATTTCACTTTAGAAATTCAAAATTAAATTAATATTTATTTATTAAATATATACCTACAAATAACCAATGAAAATATGGAATGGCTTTTTCAAAGAAATTTTCAAAGATGTAAAGTGAATTATGGCAGTCTATTTATGGAGTCTTTATTTATTCAATTGCTTAAAAAAATTAGCTATTCTTTATTATGATTTTGATAAGTATATAAATAAAGACAACAATATCTAATAACCCCACGATGATTTTCACATAATTCAAAGTAGAGTTTGATTTTGAGTAAAAATTTAGTAGCCATATGCCATATGTATACAGGTGCAGTTATCAGCAAAACTGTTAAACATTATTTTACTGTTTATTGTTTCCAGCCTTACTTTGTGGAACTCCATAATCATGAAATAACTAAAGATTAGTAAAAGTTTCACAGTTTTATTAAAATACAACCTGACAATATTGTTTCGACAGCTATGCTGTCATTATCAAAGGTAATATAATTTTAAACAAACACGTCGCTAAGGTAGATACAAAAATAGGTAACTAGATAAAATAATAATAATAATCAGAATTAAATATCTAATACTTCCAGTAATGGAGAATTACTGAGCTCAAGTTGTTCATTCATTAAAGGTACCCTGAGTTTGTGTTTGTATATCTCAAAGGCTTCTAAAATGTCTAATTTGCGTTTGTTATTACAAAAATGTAGGAATTTAATATTATTTTGAGGAGTCATTGTGTGATTTTGTTCTAAAAGGTGTTTGTATCTACCTTAGCGACGTGTTTGTTTATAATTATATTACCTTTGATAATGACAGCATAGCTGTCGAAACAATATTGTCAGGTTGTATTTTAATAAAACTGTGAAACTTTTACTAATCTTTATTTATTTCATGATTATTTTACTGATTTTATTATTAAAAACTATTTACTTTTCAATTTTATTTTTATGTAAATATTATGAGTCCCAGTTGCGTATTTTTGAATTCTTTTCTGGAGGGTGGGGCTACTCTATAAAAATTTCCAAATCAAAATACTTAGATTTTCACATAACATAAATCACCTGGGCTATTAAAAAATCTTTGTGGGGGCTTTGGCTCGTTATCCCCCCCTCTTCTAAATATGCCACTGACGAGTCCTGACTCACATGAATTGGACCGTTGAGTGAAGAGTTTTAAAGAGGCGCAATGTAATAGGGAAAGCCGTGCCTGCATCGTCTCCACCCGCACTCCACTTGGCCAACAAACTTGAGCACTGTATGATGCTTCCGCAGCGGGTAATAATTGAACTATTCATTTCATTCATTCTGGGCGTGGTCTTCACTCTTCACCCACTGCACTGAAGCTCTAGGCTTATTGTGCCCCAAGAAGTGATTTACTCAATCAGACCTGTATCGCCAAAGTAGTTGAGGATACAGTTGATTGGTGCTGATGCAATTTCGCTCGGTTCAACATACTGAGCCCCGAAATGTTTAAATCTTTTAGCCCCGAGGGCTGAACATTCACATAGGACGTGTAGGGCTGTCTCTTCTTCCTCTTCACATAGCCTACAGGTTGCATCATCGACAATATTCATTATGTTGAGATGTTTATTAAGGCTACAGTGTCCTGTTAATAGTCCTGTTAAAAGCCTTAGTTGTTTCCTGCTCAGTCTCAGCAGTTCCTTTGTTCTCTTACTGGAAGGGGACATCATTAGTATCTTTGACTGCCTGTGCCCCTGTAATTTCTCCCAGTAGGTTTTATGTTTATCTTTCAATAAGTCTTTGATAATCCCTCTTGCGGTTAAATAAGGGATCCCGCATGTAGGTTCAGGACCTATTAATCTCTGTTCGGAAGCTTGTTTTGCAAGTTGATCAGCTTTTTCATTTCCTTCATAACCCTGATGTCCTGGAACCCACTCTACACAAACATTGTTGCGTGTGGCCAGTGTCACCAGTGCTTCTGTGCAATTAAGCACGACCCTTGAGTGAATTTCAGTACTTTCTAAGGCTTTTAGTGCCGCTTGGCTATCCGTTAAGATGGAGATTTGCTTATTTTCAAAGCCCCTCTCTATCATGCTTTGTGCACATAATATTATGGCTGTTAATTCAGCTTGGAACACGGAGGTGAGCTTCCCCAGGTTAACACATATTTCATTCCCTGTACTTTGCTCAAACACTCCTGCTCCAGAGCTGTTTTCTGTTTTGGAACCATCTGTATACCATACAGATCCTTGTCTTTGAATCAACTCTCGTTTTCGTTCTTCATCACCCCTCTCAGGTATTTCAACCCTAAAAGGTTTTCTGAAGTCCCAAACGGTGTTGATTTTATCAGATTGCATATTGAGGATACTGGTTTTTTCCAGTATATTAAAGATCTCAGAATTGGGTCCGAAGCTTCGTCTCCCTATCCCATGATCGCTAATTTTCAGTCTATATGCAGCTGCTACTGCTTCTGATTCCACTACTAGGTGAAGTGGAGGTAGACTTAGCATTGTTTCCATTGAAGCCGTGGGCGTAGATGACATTGCCCCAGTAATACCTATACAGGCAAGTCTTTGTAGTTTATTTAATTTATTTATTACCACTCTGTTTCTGGTTTTGTGCCACCAGATAATAGAGGCATAAGTGATTGTTGGTACAACCACTCTTGTGTATACCCACAAGGTCATGCTTGGTTTCAAGCCCCAAGTTTTGCCTATTGTTCTCTTGCAAGCCCATAGGGCCCTTGTGGCTTTATTAAGTATCTTCTCCAGATGGGGATTAAAGGTTAGTTTGGTGTCTAAAATGACGCCCAAATATTTTGCCTCTTTCCCCATAGGTAACTGTTGGTCCCCTATTCGTACCTCCTTCAAATCTTGAAGGTTTCTTTTACGTGTGAATGGTATGACCGAAGTCTTAACCGGATTAACCGAGAGTCCTTCTTTCAAACACCATCTCTCCACGGTTTTCAGGGCCTGCTGCATCAAATTTGATATTACTCCCCCGAATTTCCCGTTTATGAGTATGGTTATATCATCTGCATATCCTTGCGCATATATTCCTTTCGCATTTAGTTCAGCGAGAAGGTCATCAATTACCAGGCTCCAAAGAAGAGGAGAGAGAACTCCTCCTTGAGGACATCCTTTTGTTACGATAGCCTCCTTGGTATAATTTCCAAGGGCTACTATGATTTTCCTGTTTTTTAGTGTCGCAGTAACCCAGCCTGTTATAGATTGGTCTACGCCACGCTCAACCATTGCTCTGGCAATTGAGTCAAAGGAGGTATTATCAAAGGCACCCTCTACATCCAAGAATACTCCTAGGGCAATCTCCTGGTTTTCAATTGCCCGTTGTATTCTTGTAGTTAGTTCATGTAAAGCTAGTTCACAGGATTTACCCGATTGATAAGCAAATTGGTTTCGATGTAGAGGTGATTCCCTCAGAATTTCGTCCCTGATATGTCTATCAATCAGTTTCTCCAAGGTTTTGAGGAGAAATGACATTAGGCTGATGGGTCTGAAGGCCTTTGCCTGGGCATAAGAGTTACGCCCTGGTTTAGGTATGAAACAGACCCTAATCTGTTTCCAGCCACTTGGTATGTACCCAAGAGCCAGACTTGCCCTATATAGGGCACATAGTGGTGAAGCAAGTTCCTCCAAACCATGCTGTAGTAATGCAGGAAAGATGCCATCTATTCCTGGAGACTTAAATGGTCTAAACGTATTGATTGCCCATTTAAGTCTTGTTATGTTGATTAGCCTTTCGGCCACTCCCCAATCTTCTCTTCTTGCCCGAGTGATTGGTATTCCTGACATATCATTGTCAGGATTTGTTCCAGTATCAGTAACACTGCCTGGGAAGTGAGTCTCTAGCAAGAGCTTAAGAGTTTCCTCCCCAGTATCCGTGTACTCTCCATTAGGCTTCTGTAATGAGCCCAATTTCCCTTGGTTTACTTTCAATAGGGCTTTTTGCAGTTTTGCACAAGTGGGTGTACATTCACTATTCAACTATTCATTTAGAACTACTGCAAATCTTTAAATGTCAGCTACAATATTTCCAATGGAGCAAAATGAACCAAAAAATGTGCGTTTTGTTTTCAATGTACAACCAGATCAGACTTATAGGTTTTATAAAGTAAACAATTCTACATACGAAATGGTTATTTACGACATTTTACTAAGGTACAGACCTTTTCTATTTCAAAAAACGTCAACAATTGATCAGTTTTAAAAATCGTACTTTTTAACCTTCAAATCATTGCATATCTTCAAAAGTAACCGAGCTAAAGTCCGTTCTTGAAGGTCCACTTGAAGTTAGCTGACCCTTGAAGCCTCATTTACGATGATGCACGTTTGCGTACCGTGTGCGCTTAACTCACTTTTACGGTTGCAGCGTAATATGGAATGGAAAGTGATTGCATTATATGTGTTTCCGCATTTATGCAAAGTAGTTTAAGCGTTAATGAGACCACATGCGCCGACCAATAGCATCGCTTATAGTAGAGAATGCAGAAATTTTTAGAAAAAAAGTATTTGATTTAGAACCTATAGTTTTATAGTTATCAATAGCTTTGTGACACAGTAAACTGACTCATTAGCGGGTGGTAGGACTACCATTCGATAATCAATAATTTACAGGCAAACGGTAGTTTTTTTTTTAATTAAATGCTGTCCTGACACAAATATTTATTGTTTTATTAAGTCTTAAAACTGCCAATTGATAAAATAACAAATACTAATAAATAAACAGGGTTAATGCTTATACTATACAGTGTCGGTGAAACTTCGCTTTGGGTTTGGATTTTCATGTGTGAGCAACAGAGAAATAGCGAATAGTAATACATCTGAGAAATATGTATAGGTATTTATTGTATACTTGCGATAGTGACCTTGAGTTAAAATATTCTAGAACTAATTGATGTTTGTCATGTGCTGACAAAGCTCGGACATTATACGATGATACATGTCCCAAGTAGCAGAAATTGCTTTTGTGTATCTTGCTTTTTTGTTTTTATAATGCTATATTGAATTTTTGCATTTTTGTATAAAGGTTTTTTTTATTACAATATATTACAATGCATTACATACATTATGAGTTGCTTTTTTGTTTTGCCTAATCGTTAAATTATTCATTTATGAAACGAGTGCTTTGGAAACAAAATTTCAATAATAGTAGATTATTGACAAAAGAATGGCGAAATTTTTAGAAAAAAAAATTGATTCAGGATCTATAGTTTTATAGTTATGACTATTTTTGTAATGTACGAAAAGACTAAAGAGATACTAGATAGACCATAGCGCTTGAGTGGAAAAGAGTACGTTGGAAACAAAATCGTAAATATTTTGCTAAGTTTACAATAAAAAATGAGAACTTTAATTGGCATAATAACAAGTAAACTTTATTAGGTAGGTAGATAGGAACAAAAAAATCCAATAAAATAGTAATATATAGATCATTCGATCAAGCAGAGGTCTTACGTCATAATCTGTTACCAACGTAACTTAGCAACTATTCCAATACTTTCACACCTAAGAAATGTATTTTTTTATTGGTATTACGATTACTATGTTTATTTGCATCTTCCAAACGAAAACAATTGTCCATTGTTGTATCAATGCAAATATTTTGTCATCTTGGCAAGTTGAAACGTCAAGAGCTTATTAGACAGCTAATATTTTATTTATCTAGAATATATTTTTTACCTTGTTCTTTTACCATGCCAAAACCATTTACTTTGCAATCAAAAAACTTATTAGCCTTTTAAATTAATTATTTTCAGAAAGAGCGTAATAGTTCTGGGTCTTTATTAGTACGTTTAACTTCAGTACGAGAAGTGAGTTTTAAAATAGAATATTTTTAAATATACAATTCGTTTTATGATCTGTTTCTAAAAAGTAATATTTGTAAAGGGTATCGGCAAAAGTGCCCTTTGCAAGGTATCTGCTACTATTAAAAGTGGTAACCTTCTTAGTGATCCGAAGATCTTGCTAGAAATAGAAAAAGGAGAATTACTGACTTAGACAACAACCAAAGATTCGTATTACGAGATGCAATAGTATATAACATGTTTGAAAAGAGTCAGTATCCTTCATTAATTTTATACATGTAACAATATTTGACCTTTACGAAATTTTTGCTTCTTGAAATACCGGTTAAGTTGGTTTCAATTTTGAAATATATAGGCATGTAATATTACAATAATTATTACAAGCCTCGAAATACCTTTTAGAAATTATACCATGTTGTTTTACATTGTTTAAATGTATAAGAGACTAAACAAATTTAGAAGGTATTAAAGTGTACCAATGAAGAAAACGGTTTTGTTTTGATAAAGAAAGTTAGGTTAGTTGTTAGTTAATAATTGGGTTTTCTATGGCTGATATATATTAAACTTTGTAAGAGAGAAATTAAACAAATTTCAATTAAGAATTAGATTTTCTTTGCAAAATATTAATTTCATTTTTATTTAGTTGTAACTACATAGCCAAAATACACACCATTTCACAAACACTCATAATCTAACCTAATATTGAAAATGAAATGTCAGAAATTATTGGCATTTTCATCTTAACATGTTTACAAAGTAAGTCACGTGACTAACATTGAACTATATATAAATAACTGGAATGGATGCCTTGTGTAAATAGCTGAGACAAATGAAATTTTATGCAACCCGCCACAATGTAGGATCTTCATCCTTTTCTAACTCAATGATTCAAATTAAACATTTGGTCGCACACAAAATAAAACTTAATCTACGTTAAAAATCAGAAAAAAGTTTCACCACGTGTTCTTATAATGCAGGTAACATAAGTTAGAAAGAAACGGGAATACTACATTCTTGTCGGTTGTCCCTGACACAATGTTTTCTGATTTAGCGTGCTTGCGCGTCTCTTCCAGTTATTTATATATAGTTCAATGCGTGACTAATGACGTAGGCCCTCTGGTTGACTGAATGGTCTATAGGTAATTAATAACTTATTAATAAGACTTCTAAAAGATGTTGGAATTGGCATTCTACCTCTATTTAAATATAGCTCTGTTCGTTTTCTTAAATTATTGATTGCTTAATTAGTTCTAGAATATTTTAACTAGCAAAAAGGTCACTGGCAAGTATGCAATAAATACCTATACATATTTTTCAGATGTATTACTATTCGCTATTTCTCTGTTGCTCACACATGAAAATCCAAACCCAAAGCGAAGTTTTACTGACACTGTATAGTATAAGCATTAACCCTGTTTATTTATTAGTATTTGCTATTTTATCAATTGGCAGTTTTAAGAATTAATAAAACAATAAATATTGTTAGGACAGCATTTAATTAAAAAAAAAACAACTACCTTTTGCCTGTAAATTATTGATTATTGAATGGTAGCCACGTGCCAGCCTTGCGAAAGTACCACACGCTATTGAGTCAGTTTAGCGCGTCACAAAGCTATTCATAACTATAAAACTATAGGTCCTAGATCAATTTTTTTTCCTAAAATTTCTGCATTTCTTTTCTTCAATTGCTTCGCTGTAAGTCTAGACAAATTCACACAAAAAGAATTTTTCTAGCATAGTCAAAATATGAATACATTCATGGTGAAGTGCTAACTTTAACTGCTATTTAAGGAAATCAGTAAATAATATTCCATAACGGCAATGATACCACTAGACGCGATCACGTGTGTTCTTAAATTTAAAAAAAAATTCAATCCGATACTTGGTTTACTTTTGAAGATATGCGATGATTTGAAGGTAAAAAGCACGATTTTTAAAAATGATCAATTGTTGACGTTTTTCGAAATAGAAAAGGTCTGTACCATAGTAAAATATCGTAAATAACCGTTTCGTATGTAGAATTGTTTACTTTATAAAACCTAGAAGTCTGATCTGGTTCTACGTGGATTTTTTTTCAAATCAATTTATACTGAAACGGAAGTGTGGAACTGCGATACGTTCTCTCCTACTGCAAACAAGATACTGAGATATCGGTACCTATACGGATTTCGACTTTCTCGGTACAAAAATACACACAGAGCCATCTAAATGTTGGTTATACTTTTGGTCACGGTTCTTGGTTAGGCGGTTGCGCCTCTTTAAAACTCCTCACTCAAAGCTTGGACCAAGCAATAAATTTTATTTTTAATTTTGTTTGACATTTTATATTTCATCTCGAATTAAAATAATTTATTTGTTGCTAATATCATGTACAATCAAAAATATAGTTGTTTAATCACTGATAACACAGGCCAACACAAAAATGAAAATAATTTTATAAAAACGAATCAAAAAATGGTAGATTTGGGTTGAGAATTCAGTCAGAATACAACCTAGTAGAATCACTAGTACTCATTGAGAGTTCAAGGGCACAAGCAAAAAGTGACATAGAAAGTCAAAGCCTGAGGCTGCCTTTTCAGGCATTTTTCAGTTAAACATGTTCAAACTAACTTAAAAATGTGCGATTGTAATAAATAGTATTATGTAAGAAGGCTTTACTAACCCTTATTTATAGTCGGTTTCCTGGAGACAAAAAAAGAGTGATCCTCGGAATTCGCCTTTTGGGCACCGATTTTGATGATTTTTTTAAATTGTAGGTAATCGACTATATTTGAAAGTCTAAATGTTGGATTTGTCCGCTAATGCCCTGTTTAATTGTTATTAACAAAATAATATTTTTTGCTTAAGCGGCTAATTAATAATTAAATAATTTCATCAAATTTTATTATAATTGTATAAAATTAGGTACTTATAGCTTTTTGGGGTCGCAGATTACGAATTCGGGGTCCAAATCGGCCAAAAGTGCAAAATGGCGGGTACAAAATGGCAAATGAAAAATAGTACTAGGGGGTTTTTAAAGTCGTAAATTGCAATGTTATAGTTGTTTACGTATTAAGATCTGTAAAGATAGCTATAACGGCAAAGGAAGCTGTTTAAAGCTTTAATGCGGCCGCTTAAAAAGAGACCGTCTGTTGAAACCTCTTTTAACAGCCCTGAGTGTTAACAGGGTGTTATTTACAGCTTAACGGTTATCAAGTGTTTGAACGTTATTCCTTCTACAACAACATAGTATGGCGACATACACATACAACATAGTAGGCAAAGTGCCGGTCACAAAATGGCCGGTAAAATTAAAAAATGGTATAATGATTATCTCGAAACAAGGGAAATAGTTTACTATACAGAGAAAGTTTTACATTAACATTTTAACCATCAATATGATTAACCAAACATTTGATTAATTAGCCCCTTATGGAAAAAATAATAATTTGTTAATAACAAATAAACAGGGCATTAGCGGACAAATCCAACATTTAGACTTTGAAATATATTCGATTACCTACTATTTAAAAAAAAATCATCAAAATCGGTGCCCAAAAGGCGAATTCCGAGTAATTTTTTTTTAGGAAACCACCGACTATTAGTTGAAATGTGACTAAAACAAGCACATCTCAGACTTTCGCCACTTGTTATATGCCATTGAATTCTTATCTTTGTGATTTCCATTATTCTCAGGTAGAGGAAGAGGCAGAACAGTGTTACACAAAAAATATTTTTTATAATTCAATATATTTCAATATATAATATAATTCAATGAAAATTTTAAAATTTATTCTCTTCCTAGTTTAAGAGTTACGAATCTTGTTTCAACTTTTACATTTAACTTTGTGCTCTGTGAAACACTGTATCCTAATAGTGGGACCACCTAACAATGTGACACGTATGTAGAAAATAAAAAAAAATTATTAAAACAAAAACAACTTAAAATTCTTATATTCTTGCGTTGTACGTACGAATTTATAAGTTGGATTAACTTCTGCATTTGTTTTACGTGTAATTTCCCCAATTGACAAAATTCTGTGTTTTACTACTATAATAAGAATTACTATAATAAGAATCGATGTTAGAAGCTTTGTGGTAATACAAGAAAAGGCTACTGTCTTTTCTTGTATTACCACAAAGCTTCCAACATCGATATCATTTGAATGGAATCATGTATTTTTGTCACTTAATTGAAACTTGTAACACTGTAATACTGTATCCCAATCATCAAAAATCTATACTCGAATAGTTAATAAGGGCACAGACAGTTTTGAGGTTAAGTTTGTGTTTCCCCATCGTAAATAAGCTTACAAACTACTTATAAATACATACATAATCTTTAACTCCTTATACCTTTCGGTGTCAGGGTGCCGGGCGCACCGAGCCACAGAATGGATATGTGGGAGTGAGATGAGGCAGCGGAGCCATGTAGGCATGTACACTGTGCTCGTAGTTCACCCATCCGAGTACTTTCCGGGGCAAACTTGACTTAACTCTGTTAAGCGATATAATCCACTATAACCACCCTGCCGTGCTGCCGGCTAACTACTTATAAATAAATTTTTAATAATCTAACTTTAGTTAATTTAATCCCGCAGTAAATTGTATTTTACTTGTAATAATTACTTTTGATATAAAAAATATACATACCTTAATTTCTCGAAAAACCATCACTGTAGTAGGTGTAACACTGTAACCCCTCTTCCCCTACTCCATAACATCATTCAGCAATCTCAATTTTGGTCTGTCTTTCAGCCCATCCTCCCAACAGTTTCCATTCCATTAATAACTTTTGCGGCTATAAAGTAGCTCTTTAGAGTACAAGTAAATTAAAGTATTAGTAGTAAAAAATATAGCAATAGCAAAAGCACACTATAGCATATCCAGTTCTCCAATAGGAACTATATAGTACATAATGTCCAATTTTCTTCTGTCAAAAATGGATGTCAAATTAGAAACATGAATTTTTTTAAATTTTAGCAGTCGAACATAAAGCTTTGTATGCAGCTCGTATATAGTTAGACTTTATAGACTCGCCCTTTTTATAGGCTTTGCTCTCTTCACTCGCCATAAACTGGCCTTGTTCATAAAGTCCTACATTATGTACTTGTTACATAAATAGCTATTATTGTTTTATTTTCTGTATTCCATATTAATGTGTCGTAAACGTTCTATCCTTTCAGTTTTTATATATTTTCATTCATTTGAGTTAGGTAATGAAGTTTATTATATCATTTGTGAGATAAAGAATGACATAATGAGGCAGCCATAGATAATATTTTGTATGATACTCGTAGGATAAAGGCATAATAGCATTCTTGTGAAAGTTTCACACTTGTATAATGATGCTTTTATTCCACTAGTAACATAAATAACTGTTTATTATCTTCACCTTTCATTTCCTTATACAGGCTGTTTACTAAAAAACACTGCAAGCTATAACTCCACTATTTATGGTTCGCCAAACCAAAAACCAGATGAAATGGTTCTATAAGTGCTACAAAACAGTTTTAGTGTAATTTTTTTTCTTCGCCTACTTTAATGTCAGTCATAGTCAACTTTTTTTTTCTTTAATAGACGTAATTAAGGGCGCGTTCGTAACGGCGCACCGCACTTCGCCTAGACCATAGCCTAGTACCCTCGCCTCGACCATCGCTTTTTGAGCTTGACCCTGACCGTCGCCTTTAAGTGTCCGGAACGGAGCACCGCACTTGGCCTTTTTGAGTCAGTTTTGAAGTAAGTATCCATAGCGCAAATATGGATTTTACATTATCCACCTCGGCCGGGGAAGATATCTTATTAAATTCAAATTTAAAAACGTGGTATTTGCTTGAAAACTTATTATGGAGTATTTCATCAGCTATAGAAGCACTTATGAAGAAATTCAAACAGTTTTTTTAACTACATGAGAATTGGTATTGGTAGGTTTGATTATATTTTAGTAAAATCCCTCAGATGCTTTGAAAAATACTAAGCTCAATTTCTCTAGGCTAGGCGAGGGTACCAGACTATAAGTGCTATAAGGGGTCTATTATTTCCAGACTTATTTATTTAAGGTAGAAGGCCACCCAAACTTTACAATTCAAGGATTACATAATTTAAGTATGATTTGGTAAATTCAATATTGCTCTTTTGATTGATACACTAATACACATACGACGAGAAAACGATTAACAAAGTTTCATTCTAATCGGCTGATGTGTGTGGGTTAACACAGATGCCCAAGAACAGCTTGAAAGTTTTATATTTAATCAACTCACCACGTGTACGAAAAACTATGCAACAATAGTATAAAAATTGAATTTTATATTGATGTTGAAAACACTGCAGTTTACCTCTTAGTTATTGAGATATGTCGATTATAAAATTGTATTCCAGCTGTAACCGGTTATGTTAAGTTCGGTATTTCAACTCTTTTAGCTCTTTTGCCACAGTTACAATTATTTATAACAACGGAACTATGGAAACCGAGCTTTTCGAGTAGATAGATCTAAAGTACCGAATCTGGCAATGATGATACATGATAGTGGATACATCAACGATGTTGTCATTATTAATTAGTTTTCAGATAATAGTGACAATTTTTGTGTTTCCAAACAAAAATAAATTTTTAATTTTCTATAATGTCCATATGTGAATTAATAGTTATTTACATTATAAGTCCAGGAAATGGAATTTTACAGTCGAGTAAGATGTTACCGACAAGGCGACGAAGGAGCCGAGTCCGGAACAACAAAACGAGACTGTAAGAGCATTTCCAGGATGTATGACATAATGCGTTTTATTTCATACTGCAATAATTAGTTTCATTTAAAAAAAATTAATAAAATAAATTTCCGAATTTAAAATATGGACATCTATGAACGAGCATCTATTAGTTGAGTTCAAAACATAGAACGAGTATCCATGGTAACTGAATACTAAAGCATTGTTCAGTTGATTTATTTTATTTGAGTCCGGTAAAAAACTTTATTTCATACTGTCCGGTAAAAGGGTATTTACCGGACTCATTTGAGTCCGGTAAATGAATTATTACGTTACAAGGCCGGTAAAAAATTTTACCGGACTGAAAATCCAATTTGAGTCCGGTAATAGTATATTACGTTATAAGTCCGGTAAACCCAAGTTTACAGTAGCGAGTTGAAAACGTTTCGGGACGAGGCGACGAAGGAGCCGAGTCTCGAATGTTGAAACGAGCTACTGTAATGGTTTACCGGAAGTATGACGTAAGGCGTTTTATTTCATACTGCCTCACATTGTTTATTTTTTAAAAAAATGCATTTAAAATTTTCAGTCCGGTAAAATTTTTTACCGGACTCAAATTAGATTTTCAGTCCGGTAAAATTTTTTACCGGACTCAAATTGGATTTTCAGTCCGGTAAAATTTTTTACCGGCCTTGTAACGTAATAATTCATTTACCGGACTCAAATGAGTCCGGTAAATACCCTTTTACCGGACAGTATGAAATAAAAAATTTTACCGGACTGAAAACCTAATTTGAGTCCGGTAAAAAATTTTACCGGACTGAAAATTTTAAATGCATTTTTTTAAAAAATGAACAATGTGAGGCAGTATGAAATAAAACGCCTTACGTCATACTTCCGGTAAACCATTACAGTAGCTCGTTTCAACATTCGAGACTCGGCTCCTTCGTCGCCTCGTCCCGAAACGTTTTCAACTCGCTACTGTAAACTTGGGTTTACCGGACTTATAACGTAATATACTATTACAGTAATACTAGAACGTAAAATCGCATTTTCCGGACTGTAATCGGTGCCGTAATACTATAATGAATAATACGATACAGTATGAAATAAAATATGTTTATTTTATTCATGTACAGCAGCTGTAGTACAACCAAAAAATGAAGAAAATAAACTGGAGTGAATCTAGCAACCGCAGACTAGCAGTCAGAGTTGATTGTGAACGAGCCTTACTTCCAATTGTCAAATTTAAAAAGTTTTTCACCACTCCAATTATTAATACAATTATTAAACTACAATTAATAAATATTAATTGGAGTTGTGAGAAGTCTTTTAAGCAGCAACTAATGTCATGCACACTTTTGCTATCAGAAGGTTATTTATTAATAGTAGTTTAATAATCAACAATAAATAATTAATAATAAACTTTGACAGATTGAAATGACTATTTTTTTATTTCAAACTGTCTAAATTTGACAATTTGGGAGTAAGACTCGTTCACAATCAACTCCGAGTGCTAGTCTGCGGCTGCTAGATTCACTCAGGTTTATTTTCTTCATTTTTTGGTTGTACCACGACCTTTTAGATTTCACGAGACGAAGTCTCTTATCCGGCCTGCGCACTCAATTAGTTCAAGTGTTTCTCCGCTGGCGCCACCAAACACGCAAAATGCGGAAACGGATATATAACATGTAAACGCCAATTTCAAACTACGCTAACTTCGAGCGCTTTTATATTTTTGTCGGTTTTGCGCGTATCGTCAATAAATTATATTTTCCTAATCTTCTAAGGCAGTTTCCTTTACTTTTTAATATAATTACGTTATTTCCTTGTTATTTGTTTAAATTTTCATAGTTTTGTTGCTGTTTTTTCGTTCACTTTAGTAATGGCAAGCACTCGCAGAAAAAAGTATAAATGCAGCATTGCAATGTGTAATAGTAGGAAGTGATCCTACAATATCATTTCATGAATTTTCTTCAAATTTTACCTTACGATAAAAATGGTTTAAAATCTTACGTTGGGGTTATGGACACCAACACTCAACAGCAAAATAATATATACTTCCTTATTTCGACAGATCAACAATTACAGATACCTGAAAGAATAAATTTCAACATCGAACTTAACCTAAAAATATAACAAAATTAATAAAAGAACTTAAACCTTATTTATGCATCTCGATTACGGAATTCTTTCAGCATCTGTAGCCCCTCTGGCAGGATTCATCGCAAAAAAACTGAAGAAAGGATTGAATGTCAATAGCCTGTTAGATTCCCTGTTAGCTGCCTCCTGTTCACATTCACTGATAGGATTTGTAAATCTTCAAGACAGAGGTGCATTAAAATACTCCACTAGAAGATTTACACTTTTATTCAACCAAATAATCGAACTTGTAGTACAGATTGTAGAACATTTACCTGGAGAATGTAATCCGTCTAATATTCTAACATCACTAGGTACTTCTAACTCCAATTGCTTCTTCACAGTTCTTTGTTTGCCACGACCACAAGGAGGAACTTAGTAATATAATTCTTTAAAAATTGCTAAAACCTTGTTTGGCAAACAGAAACATCGCAAAAGCGTGAAGAGATAATGTACTTACTGCTCACTTTCTCTATATCCTAAACCCAGCTCACAGAAAGTTATAAAATTGTAATTTCAATAATGTTATTAAACCACTTACCAACTTGTAAATTAATTTTAATAACATAATTAATTATATAAATTTATTTAATTAATTACCAAAATATTTACGTAAACATGCAACGCTTGACATTTGTAAGGGTTACCTAACCTATACATCAAGTGACAAATAAACATCAGCGTGTCAGCTAGCGCCAAAACGGCGAAATCTTGCGTTTTCTCAGAAACAAAGTTTATATGGGAAATCGTAAAAGTGCCCAGGCCGCATAAGAGACGTCGTCACGTGAAATCTAGAAGGTCGTGGGTTGTACTATAGCATGACTTTAGATTTCGGTGACTTTCTACCTTAATGGAATTACATTTAACAAACAATACAACCATTTCTAAACAAAAGATAAGTAATTTTAACAAGGTAAGTATTTAAAACTAACAAGCGTTTCAGATATACCGAACAACGTCCACTCCTGCTCGTTGATTTCTTAATATTGCGTTTTGATTGCCACCCATTTGGCTGTCGCAAATTGTGGTTCCTCGTTCGTGCGCTCACGTTTTGTTTAACCCGCCGTGTTATCCGTAAACCGAACAAATGTTTTTTAACTTAACATCTCGGCATTCTGATCTTGCTTTAAAACCTGGAAAAGCGTATCATTGTTCACTACACTTTTCTTTTTCACACACAAAAACCGCACTACACCCGGTCTGAACCCGTACAATGGAATGGCGTCTGTTTTGTTCACTACGTTATTCATATCGCGTTGAACCTCTTTCAAATTCGTGTTCCACCCTTTTTCGTTTTTCATTTTAGTTAAAATTACTGGCGTTACCACTCTATTTGCGCGTTCCAATACCCCGTTCGCGATTGGATGTCTTGAGCTCTCTATTTAAAACGTGTTTGAGATTTCGTCATCATTGTATTGGATAATGCTCGATTCCACAACCTCACTAGTAGCTGTCACTTGCTCTCCATGTAACTTAATCCAATTCCCTTGCAAAGTTTCATCTTCTCTTGGAAATAGAAACTCAGGGATTCTCTTTTCGTTTGCACACTCTCCGTAATGCAGTTGAATTTTACAGTTAATTTATTCCTCCTCACCTACAAATACCTCTTCAAATCGCCGTACAAACTCTTGGAAGGTCGTCAATTCTTCCCGGTATGTTTGCTGCCAATGTCTTGCTTCGTCGAGAAGGTGTGATCTTGCAGTTTCCAGTGCAAATGGTTAGGGCCAGCGATGCAACTTTTGCATACTTTTTATGTTTGCGATCCATTCGCGCGCCTCTTTTCCGCCGTTTCCCACGAGAGTGCACTGCTGTGTGACTGACTACCTTTGAAACAACTGGAACTCGCCATTACTGTTTCCGTCCGCCATCTTGAACACGTTTGTTTCACCGTTCTTTGTTTTCTTTTCACCAAATTTCCACCGTTTTCACCAAATTCTTCACCGATTCCACCAAGTTTGTCCGTTCGCGGATGCACTATGTCACTTCTGAGAATGTTAACATAATCCCCAAATAAATCTTTCAGATACACCGAGCAAAATCCACTACCGTTCGTTGATTTCTTAATACTGCCACCCATTCAGCTGTCTCGTCGCAAATCGTGGTTCCTTGTTAGTGCGCGCGCGTATTGTTTAACCCGCCGTGTTGTCCGTGAACCGAACAAATGTGTTTGTAATTTAACTTTCTAACGTAGTATTTTTCTAAATTCAATTGTGTTGCAAATTATGAATGCCCCAAAATCTTTTTGAAAAAAAAAAAAATGAAAACGGTTGTTGGATTTACTTACATTTTCTTACGAAATCTTTAAGTATGCTATGGAAAACAATAATAACTGTGTCGTTTTTATTGCAATAAAAACTACACAGTTTTCATTGTTTTCCATGGCACACATGAAAATTTCGTGAAAACTCTTAACTAAATTTGATGCAACCGTTTTTTTTTTCAAAAAAGTATTACGGTAATCATAATTTGCAACACATGGCCAAATTTAGAAAAATACTTTCTATTAGAATGGTCTAAAAAACCTATGTCTCTATTTAAGCAATAAGAGTTGACTATCGCTGACATGAAAGTTGGCATAGAAGAAAAATTACACTTACATTGTTTTGTAGTACTTATAGAACCATTTTATCTGGAGTTGGTTTATTGAAATTGGATCATAAATAATGGAGTTATGGCTTGCAGTGTTTTTTGCAGCCTGTATATATTTGGATTTTTGCATTCTGGCTCACTTTACTCAGTGTCTTAGTGACACTCCCAAATAGGCCAAATAATTCCCAAAATATTTAACAATCTTAAACAACTTTGATTTGGTTGTAATTAAATTAATCCAGGTATATACAAAATCGTGTTGTAGGAAATTTAAAAGCTTTAAAATTGATAATATATTCAGAAATATTTATGACTACCTAATAAAACATAAATAATAAAAGTTGTGGGTGTAATATCAGGTAGTTTTTCTAGTAAGTAGAAAAATGGTTTACAGGGATGAATCTATTTAAAGCTTTGTTTATTTTGAAACTAAACGAATTTTTGAAATAATACTTGTTCGGATGAATCATCCATCATATTAAAAAAAAACATGTTTTGTAGAATCTATGAATGACTTAAATCTTGCTGACAAACAATTAATAGTAACAGGAAAGCTTTTGTGATGAAAGAGAAAAAAAAAGAAAACAAATTATATGACAGTTTATTTACTATGTGTACTTGCTTTTCATTAATTACAGTTATTTTTCAACGAGAACTCTTGGTGGAAAGTGATGAAGATAAGTTGAAAAATAAACTTTTGTAGTTGCTATGTAAAATTACTACCAAGAATTCCCGTGAGTTTCTAGGACTTTTGAAAGTCTCGAGTCCTAGAAATAGACAAATTAACGTGACTCAAAAACACTAAACACGATACAAATATCGTGTAGGTGTTTATTGAAAGAAAAAAAAAAGAATATCGTGAGATGTTGTTTTGAGTAAATCCATTTCATGAAAATAATTCACAGTAGAAATTTTTCTCAAAGATCCTAATCTAATATAAGATTCTGCATTTTTTTTAAATTTAAATATACACTAAGAATTGTAGCACAAATGGTGCTACTGCTAAGCAAATGATGCTTTTAAGTAAAAAGCAAAAAATATTCATAGCATTCTAGATACATGTAATACGAATGGGCCTTTACAGTGTAAACATAAATTTCATTAAAACATTAATATTCTTTTAGCTCCAGTACCGCAATGATGACATACTAACATACCGCAGAAAAGAATATTTTTTGTTTAAAAATATCACAAAAATGGCATTAAAATCTTCATCTTTTTAAATAGGCCGGTTAATATGTAATGGAGCCCTGACCAATAAAAAAAAGAGGCGGTAACAGTATTATCCTTATAAAATTTTATGAAGTGAATGTCAATTCTTAATATTGACACATCTGGAGATTTTTTAAATGTCACAAAATTATGAGTTAAAATAAAATATAGATTTCTGTACTTTTACTTGGTTACAAAAATTAACAATATCAGCACATAAAACTATAAAATATTACAGATACATGCAAATAGTGACCAACGCTTCTTATATTTTTGACAACTTAACCTAAAAACATTAGTTACTTTTTATCTCCATATGTGGTATACTCACTACAAACATTATGTTTGTTAATGAGCGCATTCAGACAAAGAAAGCTATAAAACGCTACATTCACGCGCTTTATGTTGGCTGGACTGCACTGATTGGTTTTTGAAAAAAGTGACTTTAGTTTGACACCTAACCTCTAAGAGTAAATTAATATTAATTATTGATACTTTGAAAGCACAAATAGTGTTAAATATAATTGAAAATATAGTGTATCACGACGAAGTTGATTATTATAATGGGAAATATCAAATAAACAATGCTGTATATTCAATATTCACTGGAAATAGGAAATATTCACGCTTTATAGGTTATGTGTACAAGTAAAACTTTAAACAAACTGTTGCTGTTTGTTTACAGCTGAAAATAAATATGAAATAAATAAAGATTATTAAAAGTTTCACAGTTTCAAAAACTGTGAAACTTTTAATAATCTTTATTTATTTCATGATTATGGAGTTCCACAAAATAAGGCTGGAAACAATAAACAAGAAAATAAATATGCTTGAAGAATGGCGGATTGCTTCGGCAAAGCGCTTCAAGAATTGACATTTGAGAAACCGTTCAGGGAAGTTCTAGCCTGTGGCACTGCAGAAGCTGTAACCCGTTGAATGCACCCATTGAACAGTCCTAAAATTCTATAAAAACTTGACACTGACAGTTGCTATCTAAATTATGAGTTTTGTTATTTATTCTTTTTACACATTTTTAATTATATCTAGGGCGCCTTATAGCACTCAAACGGTTTAAATCGTTTCCTGTTGTATTTAAAATGTGCCATTCTAGCGATGCAACAGTGACGTCATACACGCAAATGGTTCAAACAGTTTTAGTTCAAACAGTTCAAACCGAAGTAGAAAATGTATTTAAACCAGTGATTAGCGCACTAACAGCCTTTTGAGTTTGACATTGAGTTGTTTGGTTGTAATAACATCAATTTGTAATTGTACAGGCTAAAATTATTCATTTAACATCCATTATTTTGTAACAAAGTAAAGTTATTACATATTACAGTATCACACACTTGCAGAAAAGTTTCATTGAATTTTAGGTTATAGGTTATGTTTTACGTTTACGATTCTTTGAATAAACCACGCCTACAAAGTAGTGGTTTAAAGTGCTTCATTCTAGTGACTTTCACATATGAATAAATAAATACTGTATATCGCTAGTTTTTCACTTTTATTCTCTAACTTCACACACTTTAAAACTTCCAAAATTTGAGGTTAGAAAAGTTGTCAAACAATCTCTTATTGGTTCGGGTTGTAACACGTCACATATGGCGTGAATTTAATTAAAATTACAAAATATTATTACTAAATGTACATTTCTAAGTCTACACTATTGCTTAATACAATAAAAAAAAACGTGGCTGTAAAAGCCCATTAGAGACCAACAAAATTTGTAATAATACTTTACACCTTTCTAGGATTGGAGCGAAGAAGTAGAATTACAGGTTCGTTTGGATGCAGAAGAGGCATTAAGTGATGCGGTTACACGAAGTTCTTCAATGACCAGCTTGGTGGAAACTAGTACAGCATCTCAGCCTCCAAGTTCTAGAAAACGTAATAAAAGGTAAAATAGTTTGTTTTTTATTTATTCTTAACTTTTTTTTATAACTTCCATTAGTAGAGTTATTTGGTTGCATATATTCTTTACATTGTCCTAGACCTGTTAGTTTTGAAAGAAAATCTTATATACAGCAAACAGTTTTTTATGATAACATTAGTTCTGTGGTCCTAGGGGAAAAAGCATAATCCATGTTTGTATTAATATATTGAAAAGTACAGGGTTAGGTAACAGGTACTGGTTATTTTGATCAAATAAGGATACACAAAGGTTAAAAAATGCAGTTAGAACTCAGATTTTAAAAATAACTCGATCTCCTCTGCAATGTACACATTTTCTTCCCTGGACACAATCATCTCGATACAACATTTTCTAATGTTTCCAGTTTTGCAGTGGTGTGATTTGGAATACATTTAGATAGTCCACAAGAAGAAATCAGGGATAGTCAAATTACATCAGATCATACTAAAAAAAAGGATGTTACTAACTCTCAAACCTAGACACCCTGGAAACGTGTCTTTTATAGTTTACATGGTTTGTGTTTTTTTTTCTATGCGAATGTACCAGGCACCATCTTGTTGGAATAATGGATTTCTGATTTCAATTTTTTTAGTTTTGTGAGGTATGAAATTTTTAAGCATATCTGTTTAAATGACATGCAGAATTAAGTGTAATGGTCTAGTTGTGGTGCTTACAAAAGTTGGGCCTAATTTCTGAAGCAGGCACGCCCATAGCGAACTGTTACTTTTGCAATTGCAAAGGATTTTTTGCAGCCCAGTATCTAAAATTATGTTGATTCGCATATCCATTTAAGTGGAAATGGGCTTTATTTATCATTATCAAATTGTTTGACTCATCATCATTATTTACAGTTTCTATAAATTCTTTGCGAAAATGAAGACATATGTTACTGTGCCATCTTGTCTTATTCTTTTAGTTGCTGACACAATTGAATTTTGTAAGGGTGAATATGTGTTTGTAGTCTTTTATGGTGTCTGCTACATGAAAAGAACGTGAGCTACCACAATGTCTCGAAGTAACTTGATCTGTGATACAGAACTTAACCACCCACCTCAAGTTTGTATCTCTCTTTGGAATCCTTCCATGCCTTGGTAAATGAAGTTGATTTAGAAGAAAATGTTTAAGGAATCAAAATCCTAGTGATATGACATTTTTCAATCTCATATTTCTTTGTTCAAGGCCTACTGAGAAACACTAGTAGCTATTGCCTAGCCCAAACACTTTAATATTATTAATATCAGAAATTCCATGTACTTTATATATGAAAATAGGGAACATTTTTGAAGCGCCATCTTTGCAGATGGGTATGCAACTAAAAAATGGTTTTTCAGTACGAAACCTGCGTCTAATTAAAAAATAGCACTATTTCTGTTACGGTGGTTTATTACTGTTATGTTAGAATATATAAACTTTTACAATTTATCTAAACTATTTTTCTATTTTTCATTACAATGACGATTTTTTTAATTACCTTCCAAATATTTTAGAAATGTCAGGTTTATTGCACACGACACCGCAAGAGGTGCTATTAAATTTCGTTTCCGATATTTCAAAATAAGTTTCCTGTATTAATAATATTAAAGTATTTGCCTAACCCTCTATAGAACTACACTGTGTCTATAAGGAATGAAACAAATTCATTATCTGAAAAACAGTTTTGCTTGATTTAAATAAAATTTCAAACTTTACAAATTACAAATTACAACAACAATTGTTGCCACATTTAACTGAACAAGAACAAATTGAAATTCGAATGATGATACGCTTTGGCACTTATTTTTATGGATAAGTCCAAAAACCTTCATATTGCCAAAGTTGTTTATATTTATTTTCTAGCACTAAATTATACCACGGAATAGCATAACGAAGCTATGCTTACAGAAGCGCAGGTAACGTCTTCCCGCCGAAACTTCTTTTTGTGTGCATGAACGTGTGTTGCCATTGTTTAGGTAGTATACTTGTCATTTCTGATAAACGGTTTTATAACCTAAGATTTAAATTAGCGTTACTTGTAAACACTGGCAAATTAGTATTAAATAAATTATTAAAATGTCCAAAAAAGGAGGCTTTGGATGCAATTGTAGAAGATTTATTTAAATTAAAGCCCACTAGCACGTATGTTTAATGGTAGCAAGGCAAACTGAAAAGTTACACAAAAACAAATACCACTTACCTTTGTGATGAAAAGAAAATTTGCACCGGCTATGATTTTAAAATCTCCAAAGACAAGCTCAGGAAAATTGCATGAGAAAATTTCAGGCGCGTTGCTCTTTGACGAAATAATAAAATATTGTTCAACCTATACCTGTAAAACTCTGTTAATGGACACAAAACAAAAAAATACACAAATAAATTTCTTTTTGAACATTTAAAAATATTATTTTATTAATAAACACATAAAAAGAATGAAAACTGAAAGTTTATGAAAGAGAAACGACAACAAACAAAAATTTCTTACTATCTAAATTGGATTCAATTAACAAACTTGGAATAATTTAAATTAATTATTGGTATCAATTGGATTTATCAAAATAAGAATTAAGAGACAGTCTAATTCTGCTTGTTCTGATTAATTTTTATTTTATCAATCCCACGATCTTAAATTATAATTAAAAGAAAGAAACGAAACAAAAATAAAGTTAGTTTGAAAATAAATTTTTAAATTCAAAAATTTTGGCGCCACTCGAAAATTTTTAAACACACTATATCATTTAACAGTTTTCTGTAATAGTCCATCCAGTTTTTAAGTTCCTTCCATCCAGAAATAAAGTTCCAATACGTTTTCCAGAAATTTTCTTTTTATAAATAAATAGCCTAAAAACCAAATCAACACTTCACTTTCCTTTTTTATAATTCACATTAATTGTTCTTTATTATTATCATTATTTAAAATTATTTAACACTTTTTCAAAAAAATTAAATTTGGATGACATTTGTCGTTACCTCACTTTCTTGACGTTAAGTTTGACACACATAACCTCAAAATTTTATTAAATTATTGTGTGATCTGACACGGCTTCTACTTTGTATGAAAATCAAGAAGCAAGTAACCAGATTTTCGACCTGCTTTTATATTTTTTCCAAAAACAAACGCCAAACGTCATTTTTCCACTAACAAAATCTGGTAAGTTACTAAAAAAACTGAACATCTAACCATAACCAAATTATAGTTAAAAAATTAAATTAAATGTTTAAACAAATTACATAATCGGAAAGAGGATAGTTTTTCCTATATTCTGGTATATTACATGTCTAACAAAAAGCAAATTTAACTCCAGGATTCAATGGCAACCATCTTGAATTTCTTGACAAACATGGTTTTACAAAATTACAGATAATAACATTTTCACACCTTATTACCTCCTTTTCTTATTATTAAACTACATCCTATTACACAATATTTACATCAATCTTGGCACCAAAACTTTAAATATTAACTATATTTGACTATTTTAACAGATCAGGTTCAAATGATACAAATTTTAAGCTTCAAAAGGCTAAACCTTCTCTATGTAGAGCTGCCCACTTGAAAATTCTATTGCTAAAGGTGCTCTAGAACCTAATTAACAATATTGCAGCAAAACATTTTGGCTGCAAGAGCAAGATTAATGAAAATTATACATTTATCATAAATTTGATGAATCGTTAAACCAGCATGTGATTTACTTGAAATTCAACAACAAAAACTTTGAGTATTGTGGTGATTGCTTGCATACACCCTTCCATCTATGCTTTTTATAATTTCCAGGTGAAACTACACCTTACAATGGCTTCAATTATGAAAAACCAAATCCAACACCCTAACGATATGCAAATCGTAACTTGTCAAAATAATTTTTCAGTTTTAAGTGGAAAATCCGTTTAAGGTCTACTTCTTATTATTATCAAGTGATGTAGAGTGTATCCTTTACTTATTAAGTAACAAATTAATTTATTTAATTAAGATTTGTTCAAGTTGAATCCAAACCCTAAATATATAGGCAACCCAAATGACTTATATTCAACTATAAGTGCTGGAATTGAAATGTCAGATATTATCAAATGCGTTAAACGGAATAGATACCATTACCTTTTAGCTCTATTGTTTTGAATTGTTTTTGTTGTTACGGTTACAATTTACATAGCAATCCTACAAGAGACGTGTTAAAAGCAGATAGACTTGTAAAATGGAATGATAGAATTTTGTTTAATAATTATTAAACTAACAATGCTTTTTTGATGTAATACATTATAGTCTATTAAAGCAAAAAAAGCATACAGCATAGTCAACATTGCTTGTTTTGATTTTTAAGTCAAATCTGAGTTTGAAAATTATTAAATCAACCTTTTGCCATTTCAATTATTTTGAGATTATTGTAAATTTTGTAAAACGTTATATTTTAAATTTCGCGTCTGCATACTACCAGTGGCGTCGAGGTCACGAAATTTAGGCCTACAAAGATTAAAGTGCCAATTCTAGCCTGCGCTTCTGTATCACTAGAATATTCTGAGATTAAACTATTAATCTCAGAAAACTTTGAACGTGAATTTGGAAACTAATACTTAAACGTACTGTACGCTGAAAATACTGTTGCCTGTTTGAATTTCCTGCAAATTTAATAAAATACCAATGTTGACCTTATGATAATAATAGTTCGCTAACTTCAAATGATATGTATGAAAATGAAGGCATAGATGAAGCGCCAACATTAAGGTGGTAGTAAAACAGTTACCTATTAAAACTGATAAAAATCTACCCAGTTCTACCATGTGCCAAATTCAAATAGGCTATAGTATTTGTGGTTCACCTAGTACACATTATACCTATTGCTTTTTTCCCTGAAGTAGTGGAATTATAATTGTTTAAATTACACGTATTTATAGCTGAAAATATCTACTAAGAAAACGGAGTACTAATTCCAATAATATTATGTTTTTGAGTTGAGATAGTTTTTTTTTCAGTAGAAGCATGTAAAGTAGCTTTCAGTTTCTATTAGTCTTGCTATTCTTTAGCTCTATTCTTTTCCATTTACATTATGTGTATTAAGTATTCGTTTTTTGTATTGTAGGAAAAACAAAAGGAATAAAAAGAGGTATGTTTCTAGAGAATAGTCAATCTATGTAGATAACTAATAGGTATATTAAATTGAAATACAGCATGCATATAATTGAATTGGTTATTTGTGAAGCCATATAAATCCAATGGTAGTGGTTTCGAAAAAACAGAAAAAGGTTTAGCTGAAAAACAATATTTTTCAACTACAAACTGAACTAATATGTAGCTGAATATTCCTGAAGCAATGTTTTTGTAATACAGTTTTTGAAAATATCAGGTCATTTTTTAAATACTTTATCAACTCTTGCTATAAAAAACAAAACCAGTGTCTTAAATTAGTTCACATAGTTATAATTCATAGTTGTAAGTCATCGCAGAGTGGAGCGTGAGTAAGTCAAGCTTTGGTGAATTTTAATTTCTTCAAATACATTTCTTCAATAGATTTTTTGATATTTGTGCCTATTCACTTAATAATTTTTAATTCATTTTTCATTATTTTGGTAATTGTTGAAAACAGAATAGTTAAAAATGAATCAGAGTACAGTCCTGAGCGACCTACCTACAGCATCGGACAAAATAAAATTGATTATAATACAGGCTGGAAGCAGTTACAACACGTTAATTTTAAGGGTTGATAAAAGACATCAAAAGGAACAAAAAAGTCTCAATAAATCTTTTGCTCTGTTAATTAACTTTCGAGTCATTTAGAAAAAACCATTGCCATATCTGTCAACCGTGCTTAAGTATAAAACAAACAAACTGATGATGACAGCCGTTGTTTAACATAATAAACATTCGCAGCAGATTAGTCGGGTGACTTAATTCTACGAAAATTGTAATCAACACTGTACCACGTAAACAAAATTTGAATGTGCTTAAAAACACGCAGATTCATAACAAACCAACTGTAAAAATAAGTTACTAATTGACCTACATTTTATATTTATTAATTTCCCGATTATTTTCAAAATTTCTTGACGTATATTTGTTTTTTTATTAAAAAATACTATCTTTTGTAAAAAAAAACTTGATTAAGGCACCTAATTACAATAAAATTAATGATTTTATTAATGTATCCAAAACAAGGCGTCATCATAATTCGTTAACCTAATTACCTACTTTCAATTAGATAAATCTTCTCTTTAAAAGATATTCTGTTATAAAATCATTAAGAACTGTTATTAAATAAACAAAGTTCAACATACTTTCACATTATTTCAGTTCAACAAACTCCAAACTCAGCATTATCTCACTCTAAAAGGGTATTATTAACACAATATTCTTCATTAAATTGTAAGGTAGTAAACAAAACGTGCTTTATTCGAAGTTCAACAAACTTCGTACATCAGCATTTTGTGTGAATGTGGAGGAAATTTTATTACAAACTTTACAGGCTTGTCACATTTCTTAATTGAATAAAATGAATTTTTAATTGTAAAAAAATTCTATTTACATGGAAACGACATACGATACGATAAAATGTTATTAAGGTTTGTTGTTGTGATAACTTTATTATTTTTTTCTGAACAAGTAGTACGTTCTAGAACAAAGTTGTATAAGACTTTTTTGTTCCTTTTGATGTCTTCTATCACCCCTTAAAACTTACGCGTTGTATCTGCTGCTACCCTGTGTATAAAACACTAAATAATTCTTAATACTTTTTCTTGCTAATAAATTATATTCATTTAAACAAAGCAATAATTTCTGATACAAATCAATAGATAAATTCAATATTATTCAATAAAGTTAATAAAAATTGGAAATTAAATGTAATTAAACACAACATAATTAAATTGACTGTTAAAAGTTCCTAAAAAAACATCTAATATATTTTTTTAATATCTCATCCAATATCCTTTGTTATTGATAACATCCTGACAGCGTTTGTGCATGGAATCTATTAAATTTGAAATAACCTCCCCATTTACGGCATTCCAAGCAGATTCAATTTTTTGAAATAATTGTTGTTGATTTGTGATGTTTTTCTTTCGTATTTTCTTTTCAGCAATTTCCCGAATGATTTCTATCAGATTTAAATCAGGAGACTGGGGTGGTCATTTCAAAATTTGAATTTTATTGCCCACGAACCATTTCTTCACAAGTTTCAAGGTATTATGGGGTAGTTATATTGCTGGAAAATGAACCAAAGAGGCATTTCCCACTCTGTATAAGAAACACTGCAGAGACTGTTAGCAGAAGTTGAAGCTACCGTTAACTCAAGACCACTAACAAATGTATGTGTGAGTAACGGAATTTTGATTCAGAGAAGGCCTTGGAAATTTTAGGTTACATCTGATATTAATTTTAAGTAGGTAGTAGAACTACTATAGATCCTTGAGAACTACTCTCAGTCACTAACTGACAGACCTACTTTAAATTTAAACCTACTTAATTAATTTTTCTACCATTTCTCAGATAAATTTCTACCATATTTCTCTTTTGTACTTCAGTAAATATGAATGCCATTATTTAAAACTGATTTTTGCTGATTTCGTTTCAAAAACAGTTAATCTGACAGCTCTCTTCAAAAAGTGACAGTTTAAATAAACTAATTCATATGATTCAAAATTTCACATGACCGATATATCTATCTCTTTCTTTCAAGGCCAACTTTGAATCAAAATTCTGTTGCTCACACTTATATTGACAATGATTCATCAAATCTAACTATGTTAAATCCTTCTAAGTTCCTAATTGGTTATAATGATGTTGGCATGGCCATCGATACAAAACTACCTATAATCCAACCAGTAGCGTGCGGTCCATGGAAGCAATGCTTCCCTTCAGAATTTATTAAAAATAAAAGCAATGGTAACAAAAATATTTTTATAAAATTATGGTTATTGTTTATTTAAATTTGTAATATTTAATCAACTTAAAGTTCAATATCAATTCCGTACAGCAAAAAGTATAATTATTTAGACTACTATTTTAAATTAGGCTCATTAAACTTGCATGGAAAGGTAATACCGATTCAAATGTGTTACATACACTATATATAAGCACTGATTTTGTTGCTTATAACTGCTCTTCTCCTAGCCTTGGCGTGGATCAGCGGGCTTGGCGATACTGACGATGCTGTCAGCATTGTTTGGCCGTTATTTCTAGTGTGCTTCATGCCCAAATGTTTATTATAATTTGGTTATTTGTTCGATTTAGTGTTTGTTAAATTTAATGTTACTTAAGGTTGTCCTGCACTGTAGTTAAAGGTACCCAGAAAATGTAATAGTTTTTGGGGCTTGTTTTTATAAATTAAATTCTAGAAAATAAAGTAAAGGACTCTTATACAAATATACAGTAGGCAGTTTCTATATTTTATGAAAATTTGATTCACGTAGTTAAAATAGGTTGATTTAGAAAAATTTGTTATAATAGTTTTTCTCAACGGGTAATACAGCCAGCATTGTGGTTTAAGTTTATTTTACCAACATGTTATTTTTTATACTAGGCTATTTTTATGAATTTGTTTAAAAGTTAGTTATTAAAATAAAAAATGAAAAATAGGCAATCCAATTAACAGAGGAGCTTCGAAATTATCTAATATTAGGGGCTAACAGCTTAAGTAATTCTCCGTTCTTTTAATCAGACAGACAGGCGACATTCCGTCGGGACAGTATCACTTACAAAATGCATGAAGGGAAATGCAATAAATACATTTTAAAAACTATAAAGAAATTGACTAGTAGTAAGAAATCATTTATAAATTTGTTTAATACGTATTACTTTATATTAAATCTACCTCATGATATAAGTATTTATAAGTGTATGGTTTATTATAATTAATTTATAAACCTTGAGAACTAATTACTGTTCTTCTGCTATTCTATATTTCGTAAGTGATAAATACTCGACAATAACACTTACAAAGGGATATTATTAGTGCTTTTTTATTCGCATCGAGTGAATACAAATTAATAAATTTAGAAAGAAAAAATAATTTAAATTACCATAGTCGAATAAGAATTACAAAACTTATTTATGAAAATTAAACATATGTGTCCATTACAACACAAAGTATAAATTAATAAAATATAGGCAGTATTACAGTCTGTTTGGTTTAAAGCACCCCGCTTTGTAGCAACTTTATTTTTGTTCAGAAATGGTATAAACCATATACAGTGTGGAAATAAAGTAGCGGATAAATTCGATAACTTCGTTAAAATTGGTTTTTTGGAAAAAAATCTCTAAGGAGTATAGCGATTTTAATTACTTGGCGCTATGCTGTGCCATTTTCAACTTGTTACGTGATTTGTTTTTAAAGTAATGACGTCATCGATATTTTTTTTAAATGACAATCTATATTTTGTATTGTCGATTTCGGTAGTACTTTTTATTCTCTTTTCAACTGTATACAATTCTCAATATGTTACATTTGAAAAAATTGAGAAAAACTGCCCTAAAGTTCGAATATTAAAAATTCTTTAAATTTGCAAAATGAATCTAGTCACTTCTTTCTATTGAGAATTATACACTTTACTTAAAAAGTAAAGTGTATAAAAATCGACCAATTAATTTAAAAGACCTCAAGCAAAGAATTCGACATGAGATTAGATTAATATTATCTGAAACTCTTCAGAATGTGAGAAATGTATTGTCAGATGATACAGGGTCGTCACTTTGAACATCTAGTGTAATAAAAACTGATATTTATATGCTAATTTTTGTAATTGATGTTATTGTTATTACAGTTTTTTTTGTTAATCAATTTAATTTCTTTTTAGTCTAATTAAAATTTTAGACTGTTTTTCTCAACTTTTTTAAACGTAACGTTTTTTATACGGTGACTTTTTTTTCATTTCTCACATTCTGAAGAGTTTCAGTTAATATTAATCTAATCTCATGTCGAATTCTTTGCTTGAGGTCTTTTAAATTAATTGGTTGATTTTTATACACTTTACTTTTTAAGTACCCCCATAGAAAGAAGTAACTAGATTCATTTTGCAAATTTAAAGAATTTTTAATGTTCGAACTTTAGAGCAGTTTTTCTCAATTTTTTCAAATGTAACATATTGAAAATTGTATACAGTTGAAAAGAGAATAAAAAGTACTACCTAAACGACAATAAAAAATATAGGTTGTCATAAAAAAAATATCGATGACGTTATTTCTTTAAAAACAAATGACATAACAAGTTGAAAACGGTACAGTATAGCCAACACTACATATCTAACTAAGGCCTCACAACATATTGTAAACGTCATAGAGACGTCACATGCTAAAGGCAAAAACAAACGACAAACAAAAGAAATAAACTATAATAGTATTATGTCAAATGTGTAATTATGTTGGCTGGTGCATTGTAATTTTTATATGTGTAGCATATTATTAGCTTGTATAATTAATATAATGTAGTGCTAATAAAGTAAACAAGTGTTGTGTTATTGTGTACCCTGTGCAACGGTAATTACAATGAAAAACACAAAATGCATGTGTTTAAGTTTCCGAAAGACGACAAATCACAAGAAAGTGGATTCATAAAATTCATCGAGAAAATTGTATGCTATCGAATTATTCTGTAGTGAGTTATTAGCTTTTATTTGGTTTGCTTTTTACCTGTTTCGTAAGATGCTAACAAGTTTTATTAAAGAGTATAATCATTGTTTGATATAACTGTTGGTGCTCTGGCGTCTTAACAGTAGAAATTATACCAAAGAAGGTTTAGTAAATTTAAAACACCCAAGATCCTCTCGCCCAACGGGTTTTCTTTACGAAAGCTTCGCAAAAACACATAAGAATTATAAAATCTTTCTGTCAAGTATATCTGTAACCTAACAATCTAACAACAAAATAGCAACTTTAAGGTTGATTTTCTGATTATGATTTACGCATTATCACCGCCATTTGATTTAAGATTCCTATCCTCTGAGTTATTTTGCACATCCTATTACCATCGATTTAGCCTAACTAGTACAAACATTTTATTTTAAAGATATTTAATTGCAAATACGTAATAAACACAAGTTAATATTTTATATTTACGGTAAAATTTTCATACGAAAATAGGTCCCTGTCAAATAAAAACAAATTCTTAATTAATATTATGGGAGATTTAGGTGAAATTGGCTGAATTTTTGATATGTTGTAGCTGGTGGCTTTGTGATAAAAAGTCTCCATGGGCACAACCCTAAAAATTAACCGTTTGACCTCTACGAAGTCAAATTGGGAAAATACCGCACAAACCTTATGGAAATTGGATTTCGGTGGAATTGGCTGATTTTTTGATATGTTGTACCTAGTGGCTTTATGATCAAAAGTCTCCATGGGCACAACCCTAAAAATTAACCGTTTGACCTCCAGGAGATCAAATTGGGAAAAATTTACAGAAATAGTTACTCGACCAAACGTTGGCACGCATGTAAACAGTATTTGACTCAATTAAAAATCACGAAACAGTGGGTTGTGTATATAAAACATATTTAGCAGTAAAATTATATTATAATTAAGATGTCAAAATCAAAATATTATATCAAAAATATTGTGATATAAAATGGCGGACACCTTGGCAACGCATTGGTCAGACTCTTATTGAAGGGTCTCTAGCTAAAAGTAGAGCCCTTTTATTTTCAAATAGTAGCGACAACGATTGATCTGATGAGCTGGCCTAGGTAGCTAGATGCAATGATTCTACTAAAAAGTAGAGTCACTGAATCTAGTCACCTAGGCCAGCTGGTCGATCAGAGTACCGCAAACCGCCGCCATATTGGCGCAAACGAACCACGAAATTGTTCATTATTTGTTCTGTATTGAAATTAATCAAATCCACGTTTGCTTTAAAAGGTTTTTCTTATTCTGAAAGATCAAACCTCTAATATGTCAAACTCTTAAAACGTGGTTTTAATTTGCCCATTATTAAAAATCACCCTTATCTGCCCCAATATGGCGGCGGTTTGCGTTACTCTGATCGACCAGCTGGCCTAGGTGACTAGATGCAGTGACTCTACTAAAAAGTTAGCAAGCACGCCGTCTATAAATAATTTATGTGCCCCTGAAAGAAGAAATTACTACATCCATGGTGTTGTGGAAACTAAATAAAAAGTTGTTGAAAAATTACAGTAGTATATATCATATTAATATGGTTGTTTTCACAGAACATATATGTCCATTATCAAATTAATGTTAAGTTGTGATTATTTTTGTGCATGATTGATATTAAACCTAAGATTTATTGTAAGACGGAATGTCAAATCTAGTAATATTCAAGGGGCTACAGCTAAAAGTTGGCAAGCATGCTATCTATAAACAATTTTAGGTACTCATGTTGTGTTAAATGAACGATCTAATTATTCAGATTCAAAAGCCATTTTCGAAGTTAAAAAGAATAACTTCTATGTAATTTTAGCATATGTTGTAGGACGTTTAATGGAACTATTCCTAATAACTTTTGACACTAAAAAAGTTTCTGATTTACTAAAAATAATTGAAATTGTTTATTTGTTAGCTACTTTTGTATTTCTAAGTTTGTGTCCTGACACGAAGGGGAGGTAGACGATCACACAGAGTACTAAGATCTGTAATATTCCCCGTGTATAAAAAACATTTTTTTTAAATCTAATAACCACTATAAAATATTGAAAAGAACTTGATAGTCATGCAACATGAGAAAAGCAAAATGAATTTTATACTAGTGGTCTAAACTACATATTTTACTTTTCCCTCGTACATCCGGGCGACAAGTACTTTAGCCCCAACGAGAAAAATGTATCTTTTTAACAACTGACATTTCATATAGGTTATAGAAAAAAAGATTGTATTTCACGCTGTATTTAGTAATTTCTTAATAAATAACAATAGGAAAAGTGTCATTTATGATAGAGATGACGCACAGTGATCGAAATTGCACAATTAGCCGCTACTTCGTCCAAAAATTCATATTTCAGAAATAAACATTTTATGTAAAAATTATATTCTTAACATCTTAAATCACCCTTTACAAGCATATATTTTTCTTAGAATGACGTAGTTGCATCGGTATTATAAACAAAAGATGGCTATGTTAAAACTTGGAGCCTTGTTACTTGTCAGCTGCTGTTTTTACAGCTTAGCATTTTCAGTGATTGTTCAGCCATTCGTTATTATAATTTAAAAATTAATAATAGATATTGCATTTGAAGGTATGTAGACAATATAAGAAACAAAAAAACAATGCGAACTGAAACAGATAAAACAAAGAAAAAAACAATGCTTTATACGTTTTTACTAAACATACTTGGTTTACAAGAGTGTAAAGAAAATATCACCGATAAATTAATGCAAACAATATTATAGCTAAACAGTTTCTTGATCAATGGAAGAAATTTCAAAAACATTTAACATAGTTGGGTGGTCATTTTAACTATAGCCAAGATATTTTAGAAATGCATGATAGTGGATCTTCATCACTGAATATGATGAAGCTTCAGTTAGTACTACAGACGTTCGCATAAGAAACCATTTAAAGAATGTTCTGAACGAATGAAAAGGAGGCGTGTAACAGCATTTACTGAAATACAGTACTAAAGAACTTCTTGTTGCGGCTCAATCAAAATTGTACTCTAAAGGAATAATTAAACAAATTCTAGAATCTCCTGAAGAAGCCGTTAGTTTAAAAAAAGTAATTTGAAAAACCTCTCAAAGTATCTCTCGAAAGGGCCTTAACATCTTCCGTACAGAATCATCTAACCAGACATCAGGATATGTCCTGATGTCTGGTTAGATGATTCTGCACATGTTCTGTGCAATTCTTTGTTTCTTTATGTATTTCTATGGAAATACATAAAGAAACAAAGAATTGCAAAGCCGATGTGTACTCTTCGTATGATTTAGTTTTATCTGTGAAGAAAGACTGTTGATAAAAAGAGAAAGAAGGAAAACAAGAGAAAGACTGTTCTGTGATTAAAATTACAGAAGGTTAAGCAGAAATTGCATTAAAAAACAAAATGGGCTTGTTGGCTGACACCGAAACCTGGATTTGGGACGGCGAATGATGGTAACACTGCTCGTAGATTTTCTCCAGATCCAAAATTAACTTCCCAAACTACTGGTATTGATGAGGAGGTAATAACCAGACTTACTGTAATTCTAAAAACTATTTCTTATGAATTTAAGATACATTCTGATAGATTTAAGCAATACGCCTTAGACACTGATAAGTTATATATAGAGAGGTATAACTGGTACTATATGCCCATAACAATGAACAACATTCTAATTCATGGCAGTGACATAATCAAATCATGTGTAGTTCCAATAGGACAATTGTTGGAAGAAGGTGTAGAAGTCAGACACACAGACTCCCAAACGTTTGAGAGAGTCATAAACTAGCATAATTTCTAGAAAGGCACCTATGGAATATTTAATACACATGCTATTAATTACATCAGATCCCTTAATTAATTCATATAGAAAGCTTCCTGATAAACCCAAAGGATCATTATCAAAAAAAGTAATTAATTTATTAGATTCTATTACCGGAAGTACTGTAACGGGTTAACACTTGGGCGGTGTTTCTCGAGAAAAAATACTGTACTTTTGCTCTGTGGTGGTTAACTTCCGGGAACAGAAAGCTAGTGGTTTCCACATGCCATCTTCAAACTGTTGCAATATTCCAGCTATAGTGGAAGACGAACTGTCTGCAGCTATACTGATAGGGTTATTAATTCGCGGATGTACCAATAAAGTAGCGGTAATCAAAGCATTCTTCGCGTGCCTAAAGGCTTCTATTTGCTCATGATTTAACTGGACAGGCTTTAGCGAAGCTTTACCAGGAATAACAATAGAGTTTAACGGTGCCAGAATTTTCGCACAGTTTGGTACAAATTTATGGTAATACGAAATTAAACCAATGAAATTGCGGAGTGATTTCTGACTTGAAGGCAATGGGTAATCAATTATAGCTTGGACTTTGGAAGCCATTGGTTTGATACCGCGTGTATTAACGTGATGTCCTAAAAAATCGAGCTCATTTACTCCAAAGAGACACTTTGGTAGGTTTATAATTAGGCCATTGTCTTTTAATCGGGAAAACACTTGGTGTAAATGTTCAATATGTTGCTGCGAATCAGCACTAAAAACTAATATATCATCTAGATAAGAAAAACAAAATGGGAGCCCTGATAACACAGTGTCCATGAAACGACTCCAAGTGCTGGCTGCATTCCGTAGTCCGAAACACATCCGTTTGAACTCAAACAGTCCCAGAGGTGTGATAATAGCAGTCTTGTGAATGTCCTCTGCCGCTATTGGTATTGCGAAGTAGGCCTTTTTGAGGTCTAGCTTCGAGAATATGGTTGCACCAGCAAGTTTTCTTGTAAAGTCCGTTAAGAAAGGAATGGGATAACAGTCTGGTACTGTCACTGAATTAAGTTTTCTATAATCGCCAACCAAGCGATAACTGTCTGTTGGGGCGATGGGGGCTGAGATATCTTGGTCGTCACCAGGAGGTAGTGCCTCTGCTGCGCCTACTGCTCGCTTTCCGACGATGTGAATTGGCGTTGCGTAGCTAGATGATGACCGCTGTACTACATCAGCGTCCAAGAGCTCATTAAGATGATCTTCTAGAAAAGAAAGATGATTAGGGTTCAGTTTGCGACAGCGTGCTTTAACTGGGGGTCCGGTCGTGTCAATGTGATGGACTACAGTATGTTTTACTGGTTGATGATAGTCGAACTTACGTAAAAGTTCTGGGAAGTGTGTGTTTAACATCTTGCTATAAACATCAAGATTGCTAGACATGTTGTTAACAGTACCTGAAGAGTGTACGTTAATGTTTGAAGGTAAGGGAAGAAGAGGGGAAGAAATCGCAGGAGTAATGATTGACTCGGAAGGAGGATTCAAAACATTAGCCTGTGCGGAAAATATTTTTTGTTTAGTGCCAGTCTTAACTTGTTGGGTTGAGGAACCTTGACTGCGAGTTCGAGCGGGCTGGACATCTGCTGTGCAAATGACCCGTTGAGAAGAGCAGTCAGTCTTAACTGGGGGGGTTGTGGAACCTCGACTGCGAGTTCGGGCGGGCTGGACATCTGCCGTGCAAATGACCCGCTGAGAATAGCAGTTAGTGAGAGGATTCACTGTCGGAGCTGGAAATTGACAACCTTGGCTGCGATTTCGGGCGAGCTTGACATCTGCCGTGCAAATGACTCGTCGAGAAAAACAGTCAATAGTTAGGTTGTGCTGCTGTAAAAAATCCAGGCCTAGAATGGCTGTAGATATGTCAGCAACATAAAATTTCCAGGAGCATGGCGGTAGGCCAGGAATTGGGAAATTTAACCTCAAAGTTATAATACCTGTCACAGGAATTGACGTGTCGTTCACGGCCAAAAATGAAATGTTGGCAGGCGTGATTTTTTTGTTACAGGAAACTGCAATATGGGTTGGTAGAATGGAAAAATCTGCACCCGTGTCAACCACGAAATTAATTTTGTAGGTTAGGTCCTGTAAAAATATTAAATTAGAAGTTGGAGGGATTGAATTAACCCTGTATGGCCCTCCCTGGAGGCCAGGAGAGTGTGAAATTAGTTTTTTACTTGGAATGAACAATTTCCTGTACAATTACGTGCATTATTCTGAAATCGTCTATGATAATAACACGGTTGTAATTGAGAATTAGTAGTGCCCGAAGGCATGGTAGGACGTTGTTTGAAATGTTGTTTGAAATGTTGAGGATTTCGAAGGTTTGGAGAGATGCTGGAAGTCATATTGGATTGTTGTTTGTGCATGGTAGAAAATTTATTGGAAATGTTTGTAAGATTGGTCGTTAAACTGTCTAGTTTCGCTTCTAATGCAGTAGTAGTTAAAGGTTGTGGTGCCTTCTGCATAGAATAAATCAAATCTAATCTCTCTACAAAAGATATTAATGGTAAGTCATTGAAATTTAAGGATTGAATTTTGAGTTCTGATGGTAGTTTGGCTATTAAAAAGTCCTTGGTTAACTCTTCAGTCAGATCAAGGTCGATAGCTAACTTCTGAATGTTAAAAAGCAACTCTTTGACACTACCAGAGAATTGAAGAGTCTCCAAAAGATTATTAATGCGAGATTCTCGTGGTCCCAGAATCGATTTTATTACTGCCCGTTTCAATGTAGTATATGGTCTTTGTCTCGGCGGATTTATAGTTAGGTCTCGATGAGCTCCTAAAACGTCAAAAGGTAAATTTAGAGTTAATAAGTTATATTTAGCTAGTTCATCGTTGATAAGCATACGAGCAAAGTATCGTTCTACCAAAATAAAATACAGGTCGACATCGTTACTCGTAAAAACTGGAAATGGAACTTTGACAGTCGCCATTTGAAATATTAAATAAGTAAATAAATGATTTGAACTTATCGGATCAGAAAGAGCACTAGTTCCGTTTCCAACGGTCACCCTCAGCCAGCCACGACAAGTCACGCAAGCAGGTTCTTCGGATGACAGGAGTCGAGCAGCAGCTGATGACAGATAACGCAGGAGCAACTAGATGTGGTTCACCTGGAGAATTCAGTGCAGCAGGTAAAGACCAATACTGCTAAATTCTTCTTCAGGAACGTCGGGTCACCATTTGTAACGGGTTAACACTTGGGCGGTGTTAATGTTACACTTATTATTAATTCTTTTAGACGGAATAAAACACAGGTTTATATCTAAGAATTATTTATTTGACTCTCATGTTTATTATTGATACGCGTTGCCTAGTACCATTTCGTATCTATGCAAAAATATATGAGTTGTGAGTCGTTCACAACAGTACTTTAGTAGTTAATTCGGAATTGGAAGATTCAGACAGTGATTTGTTTATGTCGTAAATTTTGATTTGGAATTTGACTTTAATTTGATATTTTTTTTAACAATTAACAGTATTTCTAATGTTAGTTTCGAAGTTGTTGCGCTTCTAGTTTAATGAGTTATTGTATCTTGTAAATTTATTATTACATTTTTTATATTTTAGATGTTATTATATTTTAAGTAATATTTAATTAATAATATGTTAATTAGAAAATAATTTTATAAAATTAACACATGCTCTCTATCTGGAATGCTAGGTTTCGTCTAAATACGCCGTTTCGATCACTGTGTGACGTAGGAAAACTTTATTTGCGTTATAAACCTGATTCGATTGTAGCAAATACGCTAATATAAGATAAAAAAGTTTTTTAAAGTTTAGTTATAAAAAGTAAATTTTATTGTTACTAATTAGTTAATTGCAATAAGGTTTAGCATAAATTTTAATTTACGTTTGATTTGTCTTACAATTAGCGGCAATTCTTTAACCCCATTGCAATAAGGAGTTTTTTTTTTGCAAATAATAATCAATCTGACTAACTAAAATATTGAAAACGTAGTGCGCGAATGCAGTATTGTATATTTGAATAAAATCAAAATTTAGTACCTAACACAAATTAAACACTACGTATACAAATATTTCTATATTTCTATAAAGATGACCAGTTATCAATTAATCACTGTTTGCCTAAAATAAAAATTTGCAGCTTAAAAAAGAAATAAACATTTAATAAAAATGTAGTAGTAGGTAGTTAATATAATCACACAAAAAATATTTGTCTAATAAGCAGTGGCATGCGGTCCATGGAAGCAATGGAAGCAATGCTTGCCTTGAGAATTTATTAAAAATAAAAACAATGCTAACAAAAATACTTTTGTAAAATTATGGTTATCGTTTATTTAAATTGAAATATTTATCAAATTAAAGCTCAATATCAACTCTGTACAGCAAGAAGTATAATTATTTAGAGTACTATTTTAAATTAGGCTGATTAAACTTGCACGGAAAGGTAATACCGATTCAAATGTGATGCATACACTTAATATAAGCACTGATTACAAATGCTCTTCTCTTAACCTTGGAGTGAATCAGCGAGCGCGGGGTGTTGTAATAGACGGATGCTGTTTGGCTGGTTAACATTGTTTGGTCATAATTTTTATTGTGCTTCGTTCCCAAATGTTTATTTATTATAATTTGGTTATTTGTTCGATTTAGTGTTACTTAAGTAATGTAAATCTGCGAATGAGACTGTATTTTGTCGTTTATTATTTTAATTTATAAGTTGTATTTTTTTAAAGACCAATAGTTCTATTTAGTTTGCCTGTATGCAAATCTAAAATTGCATTATCGTCACGACTGCAAATTCAACTGCTTCGGTGAAAGGTTCGAGTACCTTCGATTTAGCCGAATCGGGACGATTTTTTGTTCAGTTTGTAAATTATTAATAAGGAATTTTTCGCATACAGTTTTGGAGAGAAATTACAAATTATTAAGAAAGGCAGATCAAAACCAGATCTTTCAAATTTAACAACAAAGCTTAAAACCTGTACCGGTATTTTGCTAAGAAAGACCGGAAAATTGATACGTAGTAGTAGTTTTTTTAAAAATAAAGAATGATAGTCAACAAATTCCATAAGTATAAAGTGTAAAAGTGCTTCTTTGAAAAACTTTTAAGCTTAATAATTATAACACTGTTTTTTATTGTACCTAGCAGGGGCGGATCTAGAGAAGTATTTCGAGGGGGAAATCTTTGGAAAAATAATTGTTTTAATAAATAATAATTAAACAAACATTAATTGTTTCTATTCTATGTAAACTTATTTCTAAATTGGGGGGGGGGATTATTCCCTCCCCGTTAATCCGCGCCTGTACCTAGGTGTATTATAATTAAAATCGTGGTTGCTTCCCTAGCCTAAATTCTCACCGCACGCCACTGCTAATAAGCAACAATTAAACCACGTGTTTATATATTCATCTTATATCCAAGCATGTTTTGGTAACTTAATGAGATAACAGCTATCCGGTACAAAAACATCCATCCCATAATACGTTTTCGACTTTGTTACGTCAGGAGAAATTAAAATTAAAAAATAAATGCAATGTTTCATTGCATATAAAAATATAACAAAAATGTTTTTATCCTTCTTAGAACTTTATTAACTCTCTCGTAAAGAAATTTCGGGAGAGCTGCAGGACACCCTTAAGTAATGTAAATCTGCCAATGAGACTGTATTTTGTCACATTTTATTATTTCAATTTATATAAGTTGGATTTTTTTTAAAGACAAATAATTCTATTTAGTTTGCTCTGTATGCAAATTTAAAATTACATTATCGTCACGACTGCAAAGTCAGCTGCTTCGGTGGAAGGTTTGAGTACTTCCGATACATCCAAATTGGGACGGTTTTTTTGTTCAGTTTGTAAATTATTAATAAAGAATTTTCTGCATACAGTTTTGGACCAAAATTACAAATTATTAAGAAAGGCAGATCAAAACCAGAACTTTCAAATTTAACAACAAAGATTAAAACCTGCATCGGTATTTTGCTAAGAAAGACTGGAAAATCGAGTTGCAGTATAAATACATAGTAGTGTAGTTTTTTTTAAATAAAGAATAATAGTCAACAAATTCCATAAGTATAAAGTGTAAAAGTTTTTCTTTGAAAAACTTTTAAGCTTAATAATTATAACACTGTGTTTTTATTGTACCTAGTAGGGGCGGATCCAGCAAACTATTTTGAGGGGGAAATTTTTGGAAAAATAATTGTTTTAATAAATAACAATTAAACAAACATTATTTGTTTGTATTCTATGTATACTTATTTCTAAATTTGGCGGGGAATTCCCCCCACCCCGTGAATCCGCGTCAGTACCTAGGTATATTAAAATTAAAATCGTGGTTGCTTCCCTAGCCTAGATTCTCACCGCATGCCACTGAATCCAACATAACGATATCCTGAAACAATGGAGAATTCAAGAACAGAGTTGCAAAGATTACTTACAGCAATTAAGATCAGCACATCATACAGAAGTCACCATGTCTAGCAAATCTGAGATCGGAGTCCTTAATGATTTTTTAATTCATTTTTCATCATTTTGCTAATGTTGAAATGTTGATATCATTGGCGTAACTAGGGGGAGTCCAAGGTGCGCCCACTCTCCCCAGACTGGCCATGCCCCCCCCCCAGGAAAAAGTTAATTGAGCGCTTGAATGTTTTAAACTCGCCGTGCTCAATGGGGCCTGCCCCCCCCCCCAGAGAATCCTCTAGTTACGCCCAAGGTTGATATTCATCATGTTGAAACATAGTAGTTAAAAACGAGTCCGGTCCTGAGCGACCTACCTAGAAAAATAATAATAACAAATGTAATGTCAACTAACATATTGCAGTGTAAATGTACGAAAAAACCTTGTATATCTTACATTTCTAAAGTTTATGAATCAGGGAATTACTAGAGGGTTATTTAACGTTGACTTTCAAACTAATAAAGTTAAGCAGTTTTTGTTTTTTTTTTGGCATTGGACTTTAGTCATGCAGTCAATAACTTACGCAGTTTAAGATCCTGTACACATGGAGCGTTTCCAAACGCGCGTTTGCAAACGCGCGGCCTACATAGGATTGCAATAGATGGAGGGCCGGATTTAGACTTGATAAGGCCCTAAGCTATTTGAGATATGGGGCCCTTTATAAGTCCAGATATTATATATCACTGCCAAATATGATTTTCGGATACCTACAGGGTTAAACTGATATACAATTAAGAAGTATATAGATAGTGAAATAATAAATTTTACTCTTAAAATCATTTTTATTTATTCATTGCTCACTCGAACAATTTTTTTGGGGGGCCCCCAAGAATGTGGGGGCCCTAAGCTATAGCTTGTGTAGCTTATACGTAAATCCTGCACTGAATAGATGCGTACACATAACTAACGCGCGCTTTTATGTGTCGCACGTCATGACGCGCGATTCTAGATTCCTCATACTAGTGCTTGTTTGACGCGCGTTTCGAGGTAGGTACATGTAGTTGCATGGGACCGTACACATGAACGCGTGCTTTTGCATTCTACAGGGTTGGAACTAGCAGTGAAAATCCATTTTTGCAAAGAATGTTTGGTTTAAATGGGATGATAAAAGAACATTTTTCACAATATTAATAAAACAGGGATTTTTATGAAAGAAAAAAAAACATTAAAAGTAATTGGTAACTAAAAAATAAGTTGTATCCGATAAGACAAACATTGAGAAGTTAAATGATGCAGACTGTTATAATATTAGGTAGTGTTGATGTAGTTGGGCTTTTGTCAATTCAAGCAAATTTTTATGTAAGTTTGTATTTGTTTAAATTTTAATAAAACAAAAGTCAGTACATGTAAATCGCTTACTCCGGATCACACCTGTAAATTATTATTCCGATTTATATACTTGTGGTGTTATAAATCATTATAAATTTACTACGTAATAGTATTATTATCTGAATAAAAAATGATATGTACGAGGGTTGCGCTGAAAATTGTTAGTTATAAAAAGACCGTTGCATTTTTTAACAAAAAATCTTTATTGTTTTTCAAAATAATCTCCATTCAGACTAATACACTTGTGCATTCTGTGAAACCACTTTTTAAAACATTCAGAAAATTCATTTTCTGAAAGGTCCTCAAAAATTCTTTGAAATTCTGTAACTGCAACATCTGCGCTGGAAAATCTTTTACCTCGCATAATTTTTTTAACAGTTGAAAACAAAAAAAGTCGCATGGTGCCAGATCTGGGCTATACGGAGGATGAGTTACCAATTGAACTCCCGTACCTTTCAAAAGATCCAATGTTCTGGCAACAGTTGGGAGTATGCGTTGTCATGATGGACTAAAATGTTACGCAAACCGGTCCTTTGGCGACCTGTCTGTAATTTTGCAAACATCTGTGGTAAAGCCACTTACCGCAGTACTATTCAAAATTAACAGTTCTGCGATCTTTAAGTGGAATAACAGCAACAGGACCACTTCGACGGAAAAAAACAGCAATCATTTTCTTATTGACGCTTCTGCCACGAATTACTTTTGTAGGCAAGTCTTCATCTTCGAATACCTAAACACTAGACTGCTGTTTAGTTTCAGGGTCGTAACTGTATACCCAAGATTCGTCACCAGTTACAATGTATGCCACTTGCTTGGAAGCTCCTCCGTCAAATTTTTGCAACATAAATTTACACCAGTCTACTCGAGCCTGTTTTTGACTTTCTGAGAGCAAATGCGGTATCCAACGGCTTGCTAGCTTTCTTACCCCAAGATGTTTATGCAAATTGGTATTCACCGCCGAGGTTCCAATCTTCACTTCCTCCTGAATCTCCCTATAAGTAATATTTCGATTGGACTGAATCAAGCTTGCCACACGATCAACATTTTCTGAACAGGCAGCTTCCGCAGGTCTTCCAGGTTTTGCTTCGTCTTCTAGCAGCTCTCGGCCTCGTCGAAATTCGCGGAACCAATGACTAACAGCGGATAATGAAGGGGCAGCATCGCCAAAAGCTGCTATCAAATTTTCATGGCTTGAAATGAATTAAAAATGCACAACTACTTATCTTACAAAATTAACTACGTTTCACAAGGAAATCGGAACGTTTGACAGTTGTGGGTAACAAATGTCAACTAATGCGACATTCAATTGTTGCAATTGTTTCTAGCCAATTGAGCTTCCATGGCCTGCTACTAACTATTAACAGAGCATCCCTCATGATGTCTATTACTAGTTTTTATTCTGCTGAAATGCTATCCTCATAGCGTTTGTAGACGGTGTAATATCGTCGGTAATTAACTTTAACAAATCGTCAAAAGATTTAGTGGACATTCTAAAATAATTGAAAAATTTCAATTCATATTCTTTAAGTTTGGGATAGAGAGTTATAAACATACCGTTAATTAATTTATTCCTTAAAATAGGGTGCACCCAATATTTTCTGTGTTTTTTATACTGTTTATGAAGGCGATACTTCTTCGAATTCCATTGTGTTACTGACATAATTAATCAGTAATAATATAAACAGCCTTGGTAGTGTAATGTCTGGCGTGCCGGACTTTCACCCAAGCGGCCCGGGTTCGACTCCCGGCGCTGGCAGATCTGGTTAAGGTTTTCTGCAGTTTCCCCTAGCTGTAACACAAATGTGGGATTTGCGCTGTTCCATCTATAAGTCGGCTGCAGCCGCACATTGGGCCTACATAATAATAATAATCGCCCCCTCCCTCCCGCACAAGCTGATAGCTTCTGGGGCCTTGGTTAAGGTTATGGGTTGTAGTAATTATTATTATTATTATTATTATAACAAGACCTTGTTTTTTAATCGGATAAATTTTTTTATTTCACAAAAACTTTTTGGTGATAAATTTACGAATTTGAATTGGACATTTTTGTTCTGATTAGAGCCCGACAGCGTAGCTGGAGGGCTTTAATCTTTGAACAAAAATGTCCAATTCAATGAGTAAATTTATCAAAAACAAAAAGTTTGAGTAGATAAATAAAAAAATTTTTCCGATCGAAAAAAACAAGGTCGAGTTATATTTGTTGAGATTATTTCCAGAACAAAAAAAAAACAACAAACAACGACAATATCCTATTATTTATTAAAGCAATTATAAAAAGTGCAATTATTAAAAATTTGCGATGCCGATGAACTTCCAAATCTCGACGAAGTCATTTTCATTAAATGATAAAATGAACTGTCAAATGTGACAACAGGAAAGAAAATTTTTTATCACTTACAACAGGAAGCGAATTTTTATCCGAGATAAACAAAAATGATTGGTTCAAAAGTCAAATTCTCATTGGACCATTGTCTGTGTTGCTATAGTGATGGAAATAATCGACTGTAATTACACGAGAGGTCTTTTTTTGTCCGGATAAAATTGATTTTTTTAACGATAATTTGGTTGCTTGGTAAATTGACGATACAAACCACCTACGATAAAAAAACGAGTCCGAAGGACGAGTTTTTTTATCTGGTGGTTTGTAGAGTCAGTTTACCAAAAAGAAACCAAATTAGAGTTTAAAAAATCAATTTTATCCCGGAGAAAAAAACCTCGAGCGTAATTCGATGAGATAATTTAATGAATAATAAAAAGGAATAACTAGGTAATTATGAAGAAGTCAAGAACACATTTATTAACTTGAAAATGACAATTATTAAAAACAATAATCAGGTTCGAGAAAGTTAGCCATGGAAGTTTAAACACATTTTATCCAGATGCAAAGTTAGGGCTAACTTTATCCGATGTCAAAGTGACAAATGTATCGCGGCTTATGGGATTTTTTATACATGAATTAAATTATCTGTAATAATGAATCATGATACATTGATACTTAAAACGTCGCGTTTAGCGCTTACATGTGTACGCTCGAGTGTTTTTGGTAACGCGTGTCAAATGCGGCGACAAACGCCTTCATGTGTACAGGCACTAATAAAGTTAAGCACTCATCAAAAATCAAATTCAAATGTGACTGAATAGCGCTGCCGTTTGGGTGTTCCTCTGTTTATTCGGTTAAAATACATTGAGCAAATCAAGTTATATCAAAACACTGGCATAGGTAGTCACTGCGCGCCCACAGATTTTTGCGATTGGCGCCCTTTTGTTTAACAGTTTCTAGGAAAAAGAGGGATGTTACCGAATACAGCTAATGAATTATTTTAATATTTTGAGGTTAGACCTACTCTCAATCTTAAAATCTTTTGATTAAAGGTTTTTTGAGGAATATATTAATAAGGTAAATAATTTGTGTTGTAAATTTGTATCTTTATTCTGGTACTAATTTTTGTTTTACCTACTATTATCCAATTTATCCAAGAACTGCAGTAGTAATCTCAAAGGGGAGGCTCTCAGAAGAGCCTGATTTATAGATTCTAAAGATTTATTTACATGGGGCACCTGTCATTAGACTTAATCTCCACGTTCCTTCCAAGAAGAAGTGATTGAGATACTCCTAAATCAGCACCCATTTGCATAGCAAATGCTAGCAGCAGCTCACTGGTTGGAGCGAGGTTGCCTATCTACCCTCTACTAGCTCTCCAGGCTAGTACCAGAGCTATAAACGTGCTTACCCGCCGTGGTCGATCCCAAGGGACGAACTCCTCTTCCAACATCCCACTATGTGGAACTTCACCGCTAGATGAATCTAACCTCAGATGTGGCAGGACTTGGTTTTGAATGGTTTTGCCACTTATTTCCCACCGATTTCCCAGTTATAGGCCTGGTATGCCCCTAACATAACTTCGTTTCGAGTCTACCGTAGTAGAATTTTGGTATGTACCCATTAAGATAAAGTTGTCTTGAACATGAGAGGCTATATATTTGCATCCACCACCCCTTAAGCGTAGTGCTCTAGACGGTTTCTGAGGATCAGAAGACTGGAACTGCACAGCCAAAGCCTGATCCCCATACTTTCATCTCTGAAACACTACCCGGTAGATGACCTCGCTTTGATTCTTGTCCATTCGTCTAGGTCAGGCAGTGGATAACTAGCACCATATCAGACCCTGACGTCAGGTAAGAATCATATCCACTCACACCGAACCCTTATGTTAGCAGAGCAGTCTTTGCAATGTTTATGAGTTTTTGTCGAGAAACACTTGCGTGTAACTTTACCACAGATTACTTTCTGACTACATCATCCGTTGCTCAGACAAACCTTGGATTACGTAGACAGCAGCCAGTTCTAAGGGTGAACAGTGTGTGGTCTGCACCCAAGCTAGTCTCTGATATTAGTCATGCCCAACACCTCAAACGACTCTCAGTTCTCTGTCATGCTGGGCTAGTGTCAGATACTAGTGAATCCATGACCAACACGACTGCCTAATTTACAGTGCAAAATTTATTAAATTTGCTTTTTATAAAAATGTGGGAAATTTGAAATTAAGCAATTACCTGTCAAATATTACAAAATTCATACATCAAATAAAAAACTTTTACTTCAGAACTTTAAATTGGGAGATTATTATATGTAATGTAAGCAATGAACATAAATAATAACATGACGATTATTTTATATTTTGAACAATTCCTTGCTGCAATGTTTTTGCTAAAGAAATTTGGTTTTTTTTTTGTGAAATGTCTCTTATTTTTGCACTATAAATTCTAGATCTATACGCAATAAATCTGTTAATTAATTTTTTAATGCAGTGCAACAGGATGTTTTTGTACAATGCTTTTTAGAACTTGAAAGTAACTACCTCGGACTACCTAGTAAAACCTCGGATGAATTACGGATGATTTATGCAATCACTAATGTGCGTTAGTAATCGAGCATTAGCTAACGCTTCTTGTGTACGGAGTACTGTGCTGAAACAATACTGTATTTTGTATTTTTGTATTATTTTTATATGAATACCAAATAGTTGGGGAAGAAATCATCTGAGTTTCTATTATTTCTTATGGGGAAATTCGCTTTGATATATGAGTGCTTTGGATTACAAGAACATTTTGGAACGAATTATTCTCGCAAACCAAGGTACCACTGTAATACAAATTTGAATCATTATACAACCATGATTGCAGTTTTTACCAGATAACTAATTATAGCAAGTTTGTTAATACACAAATGCAACTCAAATAGGTTAAATAGAAATTTACATTTAAACATAACCTAAAATTCAAGTTGTTCATAGGTGTGTGTGTGTGGTTTTTTACATACGTTTTTATTCTCCAAAGTGAATATAAATAACGTGTCAGGGATATGTTTTGTCTGTGGTATACAAGGAAACATAAACACTATTGAAAAATATTTTAATGAACACATATGGATTTAGAGGTTATATTGTTAATAAAAATGCACCGCAAATGTTCAGAAATGCACACACCAGTTTCATCTATCTTATTAAGTATTCTTTGTAACCTTGTACTGTTAGATGAAGCATTATCCATAACAATAATCTATTCTAATCTTGGTTCTAATGTCGGAAAAAAAATGCTTTAAACCAGCCTTCAAACTTTTCTGTCATCTCTTCATGGTAATATCCAGTTTGGATACAAAACGTAGAAGACCCCCTTCCATAAACCCTTCATCAGATCCAATATGTACTTTGATTAATCGTTGCTCCTTTCCTGAAGGGTTTTTAAGACCTGTAGACAAACCTTCTACAAATGCTTGTCTTGGTGTAATAATATTTTCATCCACCCATGTTTCATCTAGTAATATATTTTTTTATTTTCTTCATGAATTTTCTTTATATTTCTCAAGTAGTTTTGCCTCCAGACAATAATATCATTATTTTCTTTTAAAAACCATTTGCTGCTTCTTCTCTTTAATCTGTAACGAGCATGGAATGAAAGCATTAGTAAGCAGTAAATGAAATTTTATTAATAGATTCCTTACCTAAAATGAATTTCTTTCAACGATTTCCAAAGTGTGGCCTTTTTTCAATTTGGTAAATCTTCATCATTATTTACAGCTGTTAATATGTTTTTAACTGTAGGTGGGTCATTTCGTTTAAAAAATTCATGAACTTTCCTGCGGATGGCTGTTTTAATTTCTTCAACGATGTTGTCAAGAATGGCCCTATGCCTTTAATACTTTTTTTGGTGGCTGAAAATCCTCTCCACTTTTATATTCTTATAATACATTGTAGACACTTCGTTCCGAACAGCATAAAACACAATTAAGATACAAATTTAATAATCAAGTTCATAATAATTGTAGGGTCTATTCCATTAGTACCAATGTTAATGAAATTTTAGTATGTTAATCGTATCTGACCACCCCGATGAGGTGGTTAAGCAACTTCTCGCTACTGTCATCAAATATCCACTTTTTTTAAATTGAAGGTTAAACTGTCCAAACAACAAAAAGATTTGTCAGCCTGAGCAAAACTTGGTAGAAATGTGGGGTAGACCGGTTTTTTAAAGAGCAGTAGATCTGCAGCACCATTCTTTTGATGCTTCCTGGTTTTAGCTATTGGTTTACTATTTTGTAATAAGTAGTATGCCCCGTGGACTTAACGATAGATAAAATAACAGGCGGGACAACTTTGACTTGTTTATTACTGGACTGGTCTAGAGCCCTCATCTTTTCTGATGGGTGGTTGCGGAATAAGTCTGGATCTATTACGGAGAGACTAGCTATGCTATTTACCTGGGCCGGTCATATAAAAGTGTCAAACTTAGACATCGATGACCAAAAAGTTCATGATGTGAACGAATCTAAGACATTGATTTTGTTTTTCATAGCAAGAGTTGATAAAGAATTTAAAAAATTACCGTGTGTTTTCTAATTGTAACAAAAAAGAATTGTTTAGTTCTTATTATGAATTTTTCTACTATTAGCTTGTAAGTAATTAGTATAGTGTGTTAAGGGCACTAAGTTGATTTTAATGTTGGTTACCTATTGCTATTGATGATGGAACCTAAAATCATTTACTGCTGGGTCATTCCATTTCAAGTCATTTAACCCAACATACAGCTGTTGGCTCCACCAACTTGGATTTCAGCCATATTTGGTATCTAGTATTTACTGACCAATATAAAAGCCTGTATTTTTTATTTTCCCCATACTTCATTTATACGTCATTTGAAAGCCTTCAATAATTAGAAATGAGTCATGTATTCAGTTTTAACGATTTAAAAAAACTTTATAATGCTGCAGTTACAAGAAGGCAATAATGCAAAGATCGTACGATAAATGTATGATATTATAGTATACTTGATTACATCCCAAAGAACTTGGGAATTGGCAAAACTGAATTCATTACTGGTTTTTACAGATTGAAGGCGTTTGAATGAAGTTTAACGTGTACTAAATTGCAAAGGTATTCACACATATGGTAAAAAAGATAGGTTAATTGGTATTGTATGATTAAGTTTAATTAACCTTTTCAAGATTATCAATTTGTCCCAAAACCTTAAAGACCCTCTACTAAAAGGAGATTTCATGAGAATAAAGCTTGCTAAGCCCTAAAATTATATATTGCTGTATTTCAGTTTATTTAGATTTTGTTCATCTTTCTTCAATTAACAACGTTACAATTACTGTTTTGATAGCTCCTAAGCTTTGTCTAAACGTTATCTCTAACCAGATCTTATTAACACTTTCTGAACATTTTGAAAAGTTATTAATGTTATTCATTTTTTACTTTACAGAAGCGGTAGCAGAATGAGAGACGACAGCTTAGACAATCAATCAAGAAATTACCCATCATCAAAAAACAAAGATCAAAATCGTACCAGAAAAAATTCCTATAATAGCTTAGATTCTAGCAAAGATACCTTTAAAGTACCTGATAGCCATGCACCTAGAAGACGTAGAAATTCAAGAGATAGCAGATCTAGAAATGCTAGCAGAGAATCAAGCTTTGATAGGGCTGCAAGCTCACATGAACCTGAAAACTGGAGGGAGGAGATTCTGCGAAGTAGGAACAATTCTGAAAGAGAAGGTAGTAAGGAACCAGAACACAAAGAAGGTGAAGTGAGAAAAGGGGGAATAATTGTGCTACCAAATAAAGAAATGCAAAGATCTAAACCTTTACCTACTTTAAATGTTGATAGACCTAGGTATCCTGATGTTAGAAAACCGACAAGTCCAGGACAACAACAGAAAAGTCTGTTTGATCCCAATAATCCTAGTAAACCAATTATTGTAAAATCTAGCAGTGCAAGAGTTAGCGTTCCAGGATTTTCAGAGGTTACTGATGGATCTCCTCCACAGTTGCACCAATATATAACTGATCAGTATGGCAATATTATACCTAGTTGGTATGATGAAACATCAGAAGGCTGGAAAATGTGCCATTATCCAACTTTGCTCAGAGATGTTAAAAGAGCAGATTATGAATTGCAATGTATAAATAATTCAGGTTTAATTTTAGTAAGTTGGGCAAATGTTGTTAATTTAAGAAGATTTTTAATGGAAAGCTTAGATTATTTATTGTTGAAAGATTTAAAATTTTGCCAAGCTGAACATGTGGAACAACACTTTTGGAAAATTTTATATTATAATATTATAGAAATGATGAGGAAAGCAATTGCAAATGATTCTGAAAACAAAAAACAATATAAAGAATTTGTTTTATGGCTTATAGATGAAGGTACAAAATATTTTGAGAATTTATTAGATTTATTAGAACAAACATATAAGTTCAAATTAAACGATTATTTGGGATATAACAATCTGGTACCTCAGAAGGGTCTTGGATTTATTGGATTAGCTTTAGTGTCAGCACAGAAGATTTTTTTATTCTTGGGAGATCTAGCACGATATAGGCAACAAGTAACAGAAACTGCAAATTATGGAAAATGCAGACAGTAAGTAGTCGCATAAAAGCTTTACTATGTCTACTTATAGCTGTTTTTTTATAGATGGTATATTAAAGCTCATGAAATTAACCCAAAGAATGGAAGACCTTATAATCAATTAGCAGTTTTAGCTTTGTATTCTGTAAGTTGTTTAAGGGTATTTTTGAGTATGGTTATCTAATATGACGGTATTTTATTATAGAGAAGAAAATTAGATGCTGTATATTACTATATGAGAAGTCTGATGTCATCTAATCCTGTCTTATCAGCCAAAGAAAATTTATTTACATTGTTTGATGAAAATAGGAAAAAGGTAAGATTGAGTCTTAACATTTTAATTTAATCTAACAATATACTGCTTAACATATACCGGGTGGGGCAATAGTGTGGGGAAGTCCAATAGCTCCTAAACGGTAACAGCTAGAAAAATAGTTCTAATACGGATGTAAACAGTGGATAGAGGCGTATCTAGAGAAATTATTTTCAAATATACAGGGTGTTGCAGAAAAGTTTGGCACGCTTAAGGTAATTTTTTTAAAAATAGAATGCCCAAATATTTTTGCATATTTAACACCTCTCTAGGCAGGTTTATTCATATCTAAAATTATAGTGCCATCTAATGACCGGTTTAGAAGTTATAAATTTTTTTCAAAAAATTGAGTTTTACATTATACCACCTAACAGTTTACCGCTTTCACGGCCGCAACTGTGAAGACGAATTTAAGTAGGGATTTTGTTGCAGGTGCTTGTAGGGTGCTCTTCTTTAAAAGAAAATGGACCCACCGTGTACAGGGTGTTCAAAATTAATTTTTTAATTTAGAGAACTTCAAAGCTAAAATTCACAATTTTTTCTAATGGAACACCCTGTATATTTTGTACCTTTGTGATGCAGAATTAAATAATGAACATTTTTTGTATGTACGTCCCTATAGCTATCTGTAACCACTTTTGATTTATTAAGAAAAAACTGCAAGAAGTACACAATTAAAAAATTATTTATTTAAAAAAATCAAGGTTTTTCAAATAAAACAAAAGAAAAAAACTATAACAAATGCTCCATATGTTGCTCATTTGCCTGGACACACATTTCGATGCGCCTTTGGAACGATCTTTGTACGTTTCTTGACATTGCCGGCTTGATACTTCTAAATGCATGTATTATTCTATCCTTCATATTTTGGATTGTGGTTGGTGTCTCTGTATAAACAATTTCTTTCACATATCCCCATAATAAGAAATCCATTTTTGTAAGATCAGGAGATCTCGCAGGCCATTAGTGGGTCCATTCCTTCCAATCTATTGATGTGGGTAGATATTATTTAGGTGGTCTCTTACTGCATGTAAATAATGCGGTGGAGCACCGTCTTGCTGAAGCCACATCCCATTTCGGATCCTTTGAGGAAGGTTCGCCAATAATTGTGGCAGATAGTTCTCCAAAAAATGAAGATAAATAGCTCCAGTTAATGTACCATCAAAAAAATGTGGCCCTATTACATGTTCTCCAATAATTCTCCCCCAAATGTTTATGGACCATCTGTGCTTGTTATCAAGTTGTCTGAAAAAGTGGGGATTTTCTGTAGCATAATAATGGAAATTGTGCCTGTTAACAAATCCATTTTTATGAAACGTTGCCTCATCAGTGAGCAAAGCATTGTTGAAGAATGTAGCATCGTCTTGCATTTTACCTATGGTCCAATTATAAAACTGTAAACGTTTTAGAAAATGGTCATCAGTTAATTCCTGGTGCATTTGAATGTGATATGCATGAAACTTATTTTTCTTTATGATTCGACTAACAGGAACATCTACTTATTCCTACAGATGAACTCACTTTTCTCTGACTAACATGGGGATTGTCAATCGTTGCCAACACAACAGATAACTCATTTTCTTCGTTCACAACATTGTTAATTTGTTCACTTTTTTCATACTGTACATTGCCGGTCCTCACAAATCTATTGAGCAGGTTTTGAAAGCTGTGAACTTTAGGGAGCCTTTGTTCAGGATACCATTGGTGATAAATTCTGCAGGCAAGCAAACAATTTCTTTTCGACTCGCCCAAAACAAAAGTCATGTCTACAAATTCTTCATTACTAAAATTCATTTTGAAAAACTAAAACACCTACTAGAACTAAACACTGATGGTCGATAACTGCGAGAAATGTACGTTTTGCATACATGCACAACAATTGCTAGATGCTTTAATGTTTTGTTGAACAAAAACAACCAACACACTTGGCAACTAAATAAATAATTGTTTTTAATTGTGTATTTCTTGCAGTTTTTTCTCAATAAATCAAAAGTGGTTACAGATAGCTATAGGGATGTACATACAAAAAATGTTCGTTATTTAATTCTGCATCACAAAGGTACAAAATATACAGGGTGTTCCATTTGAAAAAGTTGTGAATTTTAGCTTTGAAGTTCTCTAAATTTAAAAATTAATTTTGAACACCCTGTACATGGTGGGTCCATTTTCTTTTGAAGAAGAGCATCCTACAAGCCCCTGCAACAAAATCCCTACTTAAATTCGTCTTCACAGTTGCGGCCGTGAAAGCGGTAAACTGTTAAGTGGGATAACTTCTAAACCGGTCATTAGATGGCGCTAAAATTTTAGATATGAATAAACCTGCCAAGAGAGGTGTTAAATATGCAAAAATATTTGGCGCATTCTATTTAAAAAAAAATTACCCTAAGCGTGCCACACTTTTCTGCAACACCCTGTATATTTGAAAATAATTTCTCTAGATGCGCCTCTATCCACTGTTTACATCCGTATTAGAACGATTTTTCTAGCTGTTACCGTTTAGGAGCTATCGGACTTCCCCACACTATTGCCCCACCCGGTATATGTACAGGGTGAGTTTTATTTTATTTTTAGCATAGAGATCTTGTAAACTAGCGTCGATAGAAAACTGGGAAAAGATTTGTAGTTTTATGAGCACAATTTAATGTAGTCTTTGCTTTTGAGAAAAAGTTCTTGGCTAACTAGATATTTTGAAAAATTTGATTTCTTATAATTTCTTTATATGCTTCTTCTACTACTACTTCTCTTAATACTGGTTTTACAGAAAAAGTGCAAAGGAAAAAGTTGTAGATAAGTATGTTCGTAACAATGTTTCTCGATAATATTTTTGTATTGAAGCTATTGTTTTTGAGCTATGAAACAAATTTGTGTTTTTTTTAAATGGAGTCCATAGTTGGCTACGATTTTATAATAAAGATATTTTCATGGTGCATTTCTTCCAATCCAACAATTTGGGAATATTTCATTTAAGTAATTTCTCACTGTTAGTAAATTATGTGGAGGAGCTCCATCATGAGGAAACCATGTCAGGAAAATACGAGCCTCTAAGTTTAATTCATGCAACAAAATCGTTTTTGAAGAAAATACAGATATAGGTTATCAGTTAACGTGCCATCAAAAATATACGGACCAAGAATTGTAGAGCCAGTGACACCGCACCAAACATTGAACCCAAATTTCACTTCTGGCGTTCTCTCTTCGACGGGATAGGGATTTTTTGTGCCACAAATGTTCATTATGTCTATTGCACATACCACAGTTTGTAAATTGTGTTTCATCGGTCCTCAAAACTTTAAACTTTAACCTTGGATCTTGTCTGCATATGCCTTTAAACCAATGATAAAATTCAATATGTTGATCACGATTGCCCTCGTGCAATGTTTGTGAAACTGATAACTTATATGCATGAAATCTGTGTTTCTTAAGTACTTGTACGCATGTACGTTGTGACGTGCTTGTGTCCATTGCAAATTTGCCGAGTTGAAGTTGATGAATTCTGCATTACAAAAGCTAATACACGTACTTCTGCAGCTTTATTAATGTAACCTGAATTGGGTTTTGGCTTGCAAAATGATCCATATTCTCCTAAATTCTTGTACAGGGTTTGAAATGTGGGTGGGGAAGGCTGGTGGTGATCAAAATGCCACTCAAAATATAGCTGTGCAGCTTCTACAGCATTCTTATTGCACAAAATATAACATTCAACCATATCCCATCTTTCTTTATTAGAATATATATCTAGTTGTTTAAATTAACTTGCAAAACATACGCAAAGCATCAAAATTTGACAAATTATACTTATTGCAATTGTCAGTTGGTTTTAGTATTTGTGAATCGTTTCCAATGTTTACTAGACGTTAACAGTATCTACCGATGTTAAAAAAGAGAAAAATGGTTACAACTCCTTTATTTTTGAAAATAAACATCAAATGTCATATCGCTGGAATCACCAAAAAATACCTTTTTTATCATAGCCAATTATGGTTTTCATTTAAAAAAACACAAATTTGTTTCATAACTAAAAAAAGAGAGCTTCAATACAAAAATATTATTAAGAAAAATTGTTAAGAACATACTTATCTGCAACTTTTTCCTTTGCAGTTTTTTTGTAAAACCAATATTAAGAGCACATAAAGGAATTATAAGAAATCAAATTTTTCAAAATATCTAGTTAGCCATGAACTTTTTCTCAAAAGCAATTACTACATTAAATTGAGCTCAGAAAACTACAAATCTTTCCCCATTTGATCATCTCTCCAGCTGCGCTAGCTTATCAGATCCTTGTGCTAAAAATAAAAGAAAAACTCACCTTGTATATATTTTTTTACTATCAGCAATAGTGGTTCATAACATTTGTTTATTCAGATGTTTTGGCAACACAACTTAATATTGTCGTAATAACAAATTTAATATTTTATTTCACTTTTAACATATTTACTAAATAAAAAGTATGCTTTGATTGACATAAAATACCGGGTGGTTATAAAGTCTGGATCCATTTTCATGGAAAAGTTTTGTGAAAACCACTCGGTATTAGTCAAATGTCAAAAATATCATGAAAATTAATTTTTTTTATTACAATTGGTTAATATTTGCCAGTAGCAGAAAAAATATTCTATGCACCTCGTATTGGAAGTGTCTTTGTGATATCAGGAGGTTTTCTACACCTCTCATCTAGCAGCTCTGTCTAAAACACCTACCTTGGATGCAATGACATACTTGCAACTAGTGATGGGGGTCTCGATACTACCCGAGTGTTACGACACTTGAGAGTCGAAACAATTATCCGTGTGAAGTGTCGACTCTTCATGATACTTTAACGACACTTCGCATTTACATCATGCATGCGCTAGTGTAAATGTATTCCAATTGAAACGAGAAGCAGTCAAGATTCCTAGCTACATAAATCATAAACAAACTATGGATTAAAAAAAAATTATATGAGTAAATTCTGTTATGGTTATATAATAATATTATAATAATAGCTACAACCCATAGCCTGGAAACCAGGCCCCAGAAGCTATAAGCTTGTGCGGGAAGGAGGGGGCGATTATTATTATTACGTAGGCCCTAGGTGCGGCTGCAGCCGACTTACAGGTGGAACGCAAATCAACAAATCCCACATTTGTGTAACAGCTAAGGAAAGCTGCAGAAAACCTTAATCAGATCTGCCGGCACCGGGAATCGATCTCGGGTCCCTTGGGTGAAAGTCCAGCACTCATACTCAGACATTACACTACCAAGGCTGTTTTATATTATTTTATATTATTATGCATTAAGTACATTAAAAGATTAAATTATTTATGAAAGCAAATACATATTATGAAACAAATTTAAAAGAAAAGAAACAAATTCTATAAATAACTTGCAATTCTATTCATTGGATTTATTATAAAAACTATTTCAAAATGTAATTTCGCTGACAACGTTGATCTTTAGTCGAGAACGTGTTTTTGTTAAGATTGAAGATGATACTTTTATTTTGGGGTTTCAGCAAAATAAATTGAATTAATCAATTATTGAAAATCAATGATCATTGTATTTATTTAAAACGTGTTTCGACAGTAGCCTTTTTTCAGAATACATTATAAGGTACAAATAAAAAAAGCTGAAATAGTAATTAGGTACAGTCGAATTCATAAAAAAGGAAACTATTTTCGTTCCATTTGTACTTTGAACATAAATTATTAATTCAAATATTACTTTATATATTTTCCGACATTTGTAGATTATGTAAATAAAGCCCTATTAATGATTAATCATTGTTAAAATTGATAGTAATTGAAATTAATTAATATTAATTACATATGTGATACAAGTGTCGTTTCCTTTTTTTTGAATCTGACTGTACATGAGGAACTTATTCAACTTCAATTATTGATTTTAATTATTTTGCTGAAAACCCAAGATGAAATTATCACCGTCAATATTATACTAAAACAAAAGAAAAAATCCACAACATAATATTTTTATATGTACGTCTCATTCAATGATTCTTGGCTAGTTCAACAAATCTGCGTTTAATTTCTTTGTAAGAATGATCAAGCAACTTAGAATTACACTCTAATAATAGCGATACTGTTCGACACTAAGTGTCGTGACACTTCAAGTGTATCACGACATATAGTATCACGACACTCGACACCCAAGTTCCCATCACTACTTGCAACCCTTTGTACTACATAAAGAACTATTATACAATAAGTATTAGAATGCATTGATCAGTTTTAGATTGTTATAAAGCTGTATGCACTTCATTTACAAAATCCGTGATATAGTTTTCTTAAACCGGAGGTTTTGAAGTTTTCTTTCAATGTTTGATAGTTTGGAATAAGAAATTGGCAAATCGAAATGATGAAATAATGTGCCAATTCTAAACAATAGTTATTTATGTAACAAGCCTGGAAAATGATTCTTTACTAGCCATGTAGACAGTGTGGAAAGCCCACTAATAAAACTGTTTTCCGGGTATGTTGCAATAGTATATTACATAATGAGCATAGAAAGTGACATATTTCGCATGAGTGTGAATGTAGACGCACGAGGCGCCAGCCGAGTGCGAATATCACATGACACCTAGCGAGTTATGTACACTATTTTTCCTATGACCCCAAAAAAACGATAATTTCCTACAGGATTTATCTCGATTTTTAACTTAAATTACCATAAAGTGAAATTTTTATAGAGTAACAATTTTTTAAGTAATATTTAAATTTTTTCATTTATAACACTTATAGTAATGGTTTGTTAATAAATACGTGATATAGAATTTCTTTTATATTACGGTTTACGTTTACCAAATTATGTCAACAGCAGCAGTCACATACATGACATACGAACTTAACACCCCTCTTTTAAATAACTTGAACTCGACCACATGCATGTTGGGTTTCAAGTAACGCCTTCTGGACAATTGACATAGCCAGCACCCTATGTCTACTCAAGTAGCACTGGCCTGCATTCCACTTATATGCTGTAATTCTTTATCTTTATATTAATTTAATAATGAATTATTGAAGAAATCTGGTGTTATTTTCGTTTCCATTCATTATTTCAAGTTATTTTCATTTACTTTAATTTATTAACATTTTACATTACTGTTTAACTTTTGGTGTTCATTTTTAAAGAATCAGGCAGGTAGCTGAAAAACTTGTATATCACCGACAGAAAATCATTTGCAGTCCTTAGTTGTCTGCTGCCCTTGCTTTGCCGGCTCTAGTGTTTTATTATTAGTTAATATTTAATAAAAAAAAGTTCATTGAAAAGATAAATGTTTAATAAAATATGGAATAATTTTAATTTTGCGATGTGTAGTGACATTAGTGTGCAGAAACTAATGACATTTGTGTGTGAGAACTATTCATATCGCACGCAAACGTCATTTATCAATTGTTTTTAGAGAATGATTGATATTGCCAACTTTCAAGCCTACCTTATTGTGCAATATTGTTAGGTTTCCTATGGGTTCGTAGGAAAACATATTTTTCCTCTTAAAAACCCAAATATGTAATAATACAATAATAAACTTATAATCATGAAAATGCTGAAGTATATAACTTGATTGATGATTTTACTAACTGATTTTATGGTCAAATAAAGGAAAAACTAACCGGTACGTAGGCTAAGTTCTAGGTTGCAATCCAGATAACGAAGAACAGGTAAGACCAGCAATTCTTCCTAGCTTGAAACAATCACATCGTCAGATGCACTTGTATTACACTTATCTGAGAATTATCTGAAAAATGTTGCATAAAACGAATTTTGCTCTTACAAGGTTGTGCACTTAGAATATAAAACTGTAGGAAGGAGGGTAACTACCCCGCACAATGAGCTTTAAAAGCAACGGATATGACGTCACACTGGCTGCCATTAGACACCACCTAAATCTGCTTTTCTCTCACACTCCGACAAATATGAAGAAGGGAGTTACATTTCATAAGTCAGTATTCGTTTGTTTAAAATATTAAATTTAGATTCTAAGATTAATTTCAAAATAGTATGTTTTAAAATTGAGGTTATGTAGTTTATGTGTGCAATTCGAGACAGTGAGAACCGCCAATGAAAATATCTAATTACAAAACCGGAAACACCTACGCCGCCATATTGAGACCCCATCCCGATCGTATGTGGTAGGTGATTATGTTTTTCATACAGTTTTATATTCTAAGGTTGTGCATAAATTAACAGATCATGAGCAAGAACGTAATGGGCTTTGTGAAAGATTTTTAGAATTAAACCTTCTCTGGGCAATGTCTGTCAGATATATAAGCCATTTTAAACACATACTACTATGGTTTAATATAGAGCAAACATTTTTATTAGTGGCTTTTAATGCTTTCCTAACTAATGATTCTTAATTGTTAGGTGATGGTAAATAAATGTGAAAAAAGTTGTTTATAACTTTTAAGCGTTTATAACTTAAAATGTAAAAAAAAATTGTTATAACTGTTAAGTGTCTATAACTTATTGAGTTTGGTATTTGTAAGCTATTCTTCTGGAACAGCTAAGATTATGGTCCCCAAATGCCATGAGTTATATTCAATTTTTAGATGGTAAAAGATCCTACCCATGAATTAAACATAAAAAGTTACATTCCTTGATGGTCGCCGTCCCCACCCCCGTTATATTGACTTTTGTTATATAAGTAAGGCGGTTGCTTTTCAAGTATTAATTTATGAAAGAATATAGCACACTGCAAATAGAATCTGTTTTTCATAGATAACCACCCAGCGTCAAGCAATTTATGGGAGATATGTTGAAACTTGGTTATGCCATAAATAAATCTCAAACAAGCATTTTGAATTCTTTGTATTCTGCCCAATGTATCAATATCTAAACAAAAATTAAGGACAGGAGCACAGTAAGTAAAATGTGACAGTACTAAAGAATCGCATAACATTATTTTAACTTTTTGGGTAAGATATTGTCTGTGGGGATATAATAATTTTAAATTCATAAATGCTTTCTGCACACATTTACTAATATGACCTCTAAATCGCAAAGTTGTATCAAAATGTAAACCTAAGTTTTTTGCTGAGTCTAACACTGGTATCTGTGCATCATTTACTTTTAATTCAGGCAATTCAGACTTGTCTATATTAGAGTTTCTGAAGAATAAAGTACATGATTTTGTTGGGTTTAGTTGCAATGCGTGTTTATTTGACAAGTTGAAAATGATATCTAAATCTATATTTATATCCCTCACAGCTTGATTAACATCATCAAAATAAAAAGAATGATACATTTGGGTGTCATCCGCATACATGTGCATTTTACAGTTTTTAATTTGCTTGCAGAAGTCACTTGTATAAATAGTGAACAGCAGCGGTCCAAGAATGGAGCCTTGAGGAACTCCCCTTGAGATACTCATTGCCGTAGACACTTCCACCCAGGCAGTTCATTATAATTTTTGTTTAATGACCATGGTATACATTAAAGGAGATATACCAAAACGTTAAAAATTATTGTCTTTTTATTAATCTGACCGATTCCCACTAATTTTTACAAATATATAAACACGGTCATTAAACAAAAATTATAACAAACTGCCTGGGATATATGGCAATATGAATAACCAAAATGGAAACTGCAGCAATCCATTTAAAGAATACAAGAAACTACAAAATCAACACGCTAGGGAAAAAAATAGACAACATTTCTTGATTCTGAAGATGGTATACATTAAAGGAAATATACCGAAACATTAAAAATTATCGTCTTTTTATTAATCTGACCGATTCTCACTAATTTTTACAAATATATAAACACGGTCATTAAACAAAAATTCTGTCCATAGTTGTTTGCTCGATGCATTACGTGACTGAAAATCAAAATAACTCCTTTTCTCACATGTAACAGCATTATTTGTAAAATTACGTAATAACTTAAAATATTCCCATTTGGCTTTTGTTGGTTTACTTTTATAACTACTTTTAGCTTTATCTCTTAACCTCATAAGCAACCCTATATTATCCGTCAACCAAGGAGCTGGTTTTTTTATTAAATGTAGTTGTACACCATGGAGCATATTTATCAAACAGTTGTAGTAAAATAGTATTCTTAAATATTATCTTGTCATTAATATCTGTTAAGTAATATAACTGTTCAAAAGAAATTGTCTGAAGCTCTTGATAAAATTCATCGTACCTAAAATTTTTTAAATTTCTAAATGTATGCACAGTCGAGGATTGTTTGGAAGAATTAGTAAAGCAATTACAAAATATTAATTTGTGATCTGATAAATTACAATTGATTACTCCAAATCTTTTAATTAAGTCAATATTGGAAACAATTATAACATCTAATAATGAAAGTTTATGAATTCCTATTCTAGTCGGCTCGTTAATAATCTGAATTAAATTCAAGCACTCCAACATGTTATTAAAGTATCTGGTGTAATGATCTTCCATCATCAAAAAATCTATATTGCAATCTCCTAAACAGATAACATTCAGTGATACTAATGAGCATAACATAAATGAATTTTCCAATTCGTCAATGAAACTCTTATAATTACAACTCTCAGGTCTGTAAACTACACCCAACACAATTTTTTCGCTGTTTTTAAGACTCATCGTAATCCACAATTGCTCAATATTACTATCTACAACAATTACAGAAAAATTTAACCTACGTTTTATGTAAAATGCTACACCACCTCCTCTTGAACTTCTATTTTTATGTATTATCCTGTATTCTTGAAATTCTAAAATCTCTGTGTTAATTTCCTCTGTCAACCACGTTTCTGAAATAGCCAAGACATCATTTTTTTCTCTTTTTTTTTATATCTTTCCAACACTTCACTAAGATTTCATTATCTGTGTTTTCTCTTATTTTCTCTTGACATTTCACTGCTTTGTCACCAGCCTCTATTCTTAGCTTTCTTCTTTTGTTTCCTCTAACACTATGTATGTTGGTGTATTTGTGTCTAATTCCAGTAACCATTTAATATATTTATTTTAATTATAGTTTCTCTACTTCTTCTCAGCACCATATTCCTGCACCGTACATTATTATGCTTTTTATAATTGCATCAAACAACATTATCCTTCTTCTGAAATTTTCTCCAAACTTCTTCTTTCCTATTCCCCATGTTTGTCATGAGACAAATGAAGGCGCTGACGCCGTCATAGCTTTACTTGATCATCTTCCCATCTCCTTTAGATGTTTTCTGACCCGTTGTGCTTCGAAATGTGTATCTTAGATATTTTATCTCCTTTACTTCTTCTATTTCATCTTCAAACCACCTCCATTTTTCCATTTCTTCTTTCCCACTTCCTTTTCTAAAGACAATTATCTTTGATTTTTCTACATTTAGATCCATTTTCTTTTCCTGTAAATATCGTTGGAATCTTGCCATCATGTCCTTCATTTGTCTTGCTTCTTTTGCGACTAGCTCCCCTCTCTGTCCAAAACCTTTTTGATTCTCTCCCGTTGACTTTCACTATATTTATAGTTTCTTATAATTTCATATAATTCTTTTATACTTATAAGATGTTCGTAAATACTTGAACCGGCGTTTTCTCGAAAAAATGTTATTAAAATAAAATAAAGAAAATTTAACACTATTGTAAAGTAAAAAAATCTCTATCGAATGGTAGTGTAAATCAACAAGTTCCCATTAAAAAAAATCGCAGACTCAAATAACTCAAAAACAATTGAAGAAATAAAAAATTATTTATATTGCCCTCTAAAATATTTCATCCTCTTTCTTGTATAAATTGTATCAATATTACTCCTACTATATTTTGTAGTTTGTCTTCGACTTTTCTCTTTTTTTTCCTCCGCTTTCTCCTATTGTTTCCCAATCTCCTATTCTTGCGTTGAAGTCTCTGCGAATTAGAAGTTTTATCTCTTCTTTTTTTCTTGTTTGTTCTTTCATTTTATTTATAATATTTTCTATGCCTTGATTATTATATACTGTTACTATTTTTTATCATTCTCCATTAATCCTTAATATTCTCTGTTTGGTTTTGTTTACTTTCTATTTCGAGTTCTTTTTGGATGTCCTTCTTTACTACTGTTATTATTTCTCCTTTTGATCTACCTTTTCAATGTTCTCTTGTTACAAACTGATTTTTCTAGCTGTAATTTCTTGGTAGGTGTTGCTTTATTTTGTTGCAGCTCCTTTCTTCTATCTATGTTCCGGTTAGTTCATTACGTCATACTCTGGTAAATATTTCCAAAACTCTTCATCTCTATTTCCTATTCCTAATAATTCCAAAAATCACCTTTATTTCCCATTTTTTGCTACTATGCGATAATTTCTTTATATATTTTTTTTCACACTTTTCTCCTGTATTTTTCGGTTGTACAATCGTCAGTTTGTCTTTCTGAATCGTTTTCCTTTTTCTTTGCTGTGTCGCCATCAAATTAATAGGATCCAGCAGTTTGTGGGGGGCTGCTAGTTTTTTGGGTGCAAAACTCCTTCCTTTTTATTCCATATATATAGTTCTGCCCACTCATGTTTAATTTTGGCCCCATTTGTAGTTTGTTGTTTGCTATTTCCCTTATCTTACCCTGAATCTCTCTTTCTTTAAAGGTCAGATCATTTTCAATATACCCGCAGAGAGCAGGGACCCTGACTAAGTTTAAATTAATATTTAATTTTAAAATAAAAATAATTTGAAAAGTATAAAACTTCAAGTAGGTAGGTGCAGTGGTCTTAGTTACTATTATTACTATGGAGATGGCGCTGCCTAAACAAGGGTAGTAGAGTCACTGCATCTAGTTACCTAGGCTAGCTGGTTAACCAGAGTAACGCAAACAGCCGCCATATTGGGGCAAACGAAGCAGGAAATTGTTCATTTTGTATTGGATTTAATCAAATCCACGTTTACTTTAAAAGGTTTTTCTTATTCTGAAAGATCAAACCTCTAATATGTCAAACACGTAAAACGTGGTTTTAATTTGTCCATTATTAAAAATCACCCTTCTCTGCCCCAATATGGCAGCGGTTTGCGTTACTCTGGTCGACCAGCTGGCCTACGTGACTAGATGCAGTGACTCTAAAGGGTAGCCATTTTTTAGCTCTAAACAGTCGAGCGGGCTCTAAAAAGTTTTACAGCCCTAAAGTTCTAATCGAGCAACTTACGCTCTAAAAACATGTCCATAAACTGGTCAAAATCGCCCGACCGAACATACTTAGTATATTATGTATTAAGGGCTTAATTGAGTGTGTTAGAGCCCGCAGAGTCAGTTAGTGGCTTAAAACAATAAAGGGCTCTAAAACATTAATTAAGCCCGAAATGCATACGTTAGTTTATGTCCCGCCTAAGTTTAAATTAATACTTAATTTTAAAATAAAAATAATTTAAAAAGCGCAAAACTTCAAGTAGGTAGGTGCAGTGATAAAACTTCAAGTAGGTAGGTGCAATGGTATATAATTACTGTTGTTACTATGGAGACGGTGTAAACAAGGGTAACTATTTTTCTAGCGGGCTCTAAAAATTTTTAGAGCCCTAGAGCTTTAATTTAGCAACTTACGCTCTAAAAACAGGCCTCTAAGTAGGTCATAATCGCCCGACCGGACATAAAAATATTAAAGGTCAAAAAATTCGTTTCTTTGCTAATATCGCAGTTCCTATGGCTTGGAGGTTAATTAAGGTTATGAAAAATGAAAGATAATTAAATTTCCGACAAAAAAGGTTATATACGTTTTTGACAAGTCCAGTGAACCATTTACGAGATATACAGCAAAGAATGTGTTTAAATAAAACCCGACTTGTACTTTACGTCGAAGGTGTCGCGGAAACTGATACAACGTATATTATACACATTCTTTGCTGTATATCTAACGGTTCGTAAAAAACGTAAAAAATTAATAATCTCATCGATACCGCAAAATAAAGCGATTAAAACAAAAAAAAGTTGGGTTTTTTGGAACAATAACCCTAAAGTAACTATACTGTATGTGAATAAGCGAATCCATATTTATACACAGTCAAGCTACCCTGAAAGCTCTGTCAAACTACAAGGTGGTGTGCCAACCAGTTTTGAGAAAAAAAATATCTGTTTGTCGAAAACACCTTAGGGAGAGAATTTCCGTTTTTCATCATAACGTAAAGTTCTTTCTCATGAAAGTACACATTAGCAAAGCTTTTTCATCACTATTATAAAAAAACATGAAAAACTGTTATTTGTAATTGTAAATATGCCTGTAAATGCCAAGGTGAGACGTCGGAAAATGCAAAAAATTGGTTTTTTGCGATTTCAGCGCCACCTGTTGCGAAGATAAAAAATGTTTGGAATCAATTATTCATATTTTGATGAGTAGCATCTAAATATGCAATAAAATCTAGGGATTCCCATTTGAATTTTTAAAGTTGCCCCCCTTACCTCCTACAAGGGGGAATCAGGGGGGTTCCTTTTTGGCGTCATTCGATAGAGCATATCGACATTAGCAAGATCACTCATCGACTTGTTAAAAATTTTTAATCCCCCGCATTTTAAAAGTGGTGTACGGGTGGCCTGGACCACCCTGTATATCTATTGGAGACTGGGTTAAAAAATAATGTAAAACATGTTGGGGAAATATTCCTAGGCATGAACAAGGGAAAACATACATTTGAGAACATATAACAATGGAACGGAAGACCCGCTTAAACTAATTGTAAGTAGGGATCAGTTGAGAATTATAGTGACCGAGCACCAGTCAAGGTATACCTAGAGTGGGATTATATCCTTACTTACTTAAAAAAAGCATTATAACTGGGTGGGTGGGGCGTGGGAGATGTTCTTGAGAACGACCATACAATTTTTTTTAAACAACTTGCCTTCAAATTCTCTTGGGGCCCATAAAAAACATCGGTTGGAAAAAAACCGAAATGGTAAAAACTTATTACTATCCACAATTATATTACAAAAACATTAAAAAATATATAATTTACGCGACTCCAACATGCTGTGGACGACATATCACGTGCATTAATTTGACGGGGAGTCAACCGAAGAGAACAATATCTTGTTTCATTTTTAATGTACGCTAAATGAGTACAGTTACATTTTTTTTTTTCTTATGAACGAATTTTATTATCCGGGCGGTAAGAAAAATAATGGTCCTGGGGAGAACACTGGGTTTTTAAGTCTTCTCTAGAAGACTTAATACACCATCTTGCCATTTTTCTGGATGTTGTAAAATGCCCGAGCGTTTATTTTTGGAGAATATTCTCGGAGCACAAACGAGAAAAAACGAGGATAAACCTTCAAAAGTAAGCAGGACTGGAGAATATATCTTTAAGTTGCAAAGATATATACCCAAAATTAGGATATTTCTAAAGTTATTATTTAGATTAGAAGCTCAGGTATACACCTTTACGCCGACCGGACACGACGCTTACCTTGGACACTTCGCGACAGTGGACACTACGCCGACCCTTAACATAAATTCTGCTACTGGACACTTTGCCAACCGTGGCCACTACGCCGACAGTAAGCGGTGGACACTTTGTCGACCGTGGGCAATATGCCGACCGCAACCGATAGACACTTTAACGATCGTGGATGCTAACCTAACCTAACTTAAAATCATATTGTAAAAAACATCACATAGATCATATTTGTGAAAACCATATCAGAAATATAGCAAAGTGTCCACCGATTGCTGTTGGCATAGTAGTGTCTACGGTTGGCAAAGTGTCCACCACTTACGGTCGGCGTAGTATCTACGGTCGGCAAAGTGTCCAGTAACAAAATTTGTTTTAATGATCGGCGTAGTGTCCAAAGCGTAATGTCCGCGGTCGGCGTCGTATCCGGTCGTGAAATGTCACATGCACAAGTAATACATTTCAAAAACTTTACAAACATTTGTCACTATTTGTATTTAAACAAAATATAAAAAATTTGAAACGTTCATATATAACTAGAACAAAAAACTATGCTTATAAAAGTGCTTGCTTTTTGAACATCCGACGCCGACAGCAGCTGCGAGTAACACGTGTACGGTTTGCATGGGCATGCGATTTATGGTAGTTTAGTTTGATTTTATTCTCGATTTTAAATGTTCTGGTTTATGCTCGGTTGAGCTGTATTCTGGAAATTCTCGAGAATTATTATGAGAACGTTCGCGAACGTGTTCGATTAGGCTCTCCAAGAGAACGTTCTTTTGATACGGTTGCATCATGCGCGAACGTTCCATCAACATTTTTAGAAGGTTCGTTCATTTACAACAGTAGATGAATGGCTTCTCTTTTTTTATTGGTGTATTTTCAATTCTGATATATGTCTTGTACATAGTTTCGATAGTTGGCATCTTTTTAATATATTCATACCATTTTAAACGATTAGCTTTGATTGTTATTACTATATTTGTATTTTATTTATTTTTTTTAATTCAATATTCATTCTTTCGTGTCATTTTTCACCTTCTTTTATTGGTTCAAATATCTGTCTTAATATTCTTTGCTCTCATCTGAGTAATTTATTTTCATATAAAATTTGGTAAGAGTTCACCAAGAGTAAACTTGATAAGATTTTTTTGATAGAGAATAGTTTTCTTGATTTTCTGCATTTTTTCGTTGTCGTAGGATTAATAGGAACGGAAATGTCCGCCAAAAACCAATAATCCACTCTTTTCAAGTGGTGTAACAGGGGTAACACTGGACGAAATCTTCAGGACTTTTCAGAATATGTTTATATCACTATGTCATATGTTTATGTCATTCTGTATTTCTTTTAGTTAGTATTTTGATAATATAACTGTATTGTTCTGTTCGTCATGATTTGATTGAACTTACCATTAGCTTGTGTATTTTCGACAAGTTGAGTAGTATAGTTGTCTAGCTTATTAATTTAGCATATCTGTGAATGTCTTTAGATTATTTACTCCACACTGAGAAAAATATTAACAAAATATGATAAATATATTATAGTAGACCGATTTTTTGTTGTTCTAATCTGATTCTAGCAGCGTTAACTAAAAACCAAGGTCAGAATAAACAAGCTATTTGTTAAGTGAACTATCCATTTATAGTTAACCAGTCTTTGGTAGATTTTACTCGGGTTCTAGTAAAATCAGCCACTAGTATGGGTAATGTCAGCTTAACGAGGATCTTGCCTTACTTGGGTTAAATCTACATGTACAGTTGGCTATTTTAACTTACAAGTCAAACTAAAATAGCTTAACTTATGGATTCAAGCTACTATATAAGTAGGTAAAGTGAACCAAACGTTATAGTTAGAACTTTTACCCTTCGAAAGGGTAGTATTTACTTTACTTACCTTACCATATTTACTTACCTTACTTTACTTTACCATATGTAAGGCTGAAACAACCTAACACGAATTGTGTCAAACCAGGGAGTAAGGTTGAAATAACTCAACTGGTATGGTAAATTCAACTATTTTTCGGTTGCTTCTACCATATGGGAGTGTGATTGATTTAACCTTATTGCGCCAATTTAACCAAAAACATTTTACTAAAATCATATACTTCGTATTACACACAGGTATTGTTGCCACTATTTGTACATATTTTTAGGTTGCTGCAACTTATTTTTGGTAACTTTAACCTGACTATTTTTCTCAGTGCACGAATGAATATCAGGGGTGGTTTTACCTCTTCTGAGAGTGCTTGAAATCTGTTTGATGTTTCTGGTGCGATTAGCCAGTTTCCTCGAATTTTCTTTGTTTAAAAAAAATACGTTACTGTTTTGAATTACGTTTTAGTTTCCTCGAAATCTGTGTCTGGTAATCGTATTCGCCATTTGTCTGCATTTACTCTAGTTACAATTTTTTAGGACTAAAACATGTATGTGCACAATGCATTTCTCGCGCGCGACGTAAATTGCCAAACGAGGCTGTAGGTCGAGCTTGATTAGGCAAGGCAGGCATTTTTTGCACTTGTTACTATAGTTATTTTACGATTTTAACTGATAATTTTTTGTAAAATGCGAAAAAGTGAACCGAAATTTGTTTGAGTTATATTTTATGGTGGCTCTACATTACTGAGTTCTGTGTTCCTGTTGAGGTTGTACTCATGTGGGTTTTTCGCAAATCACGAGTTGTATTTATCTGTATTTATAAACCTCGTGTTTGGTTCTCTTTTGGGTGATTAGATGTTGCGTTTACTTAAAGCTTTAGCTGTTGCTGCTTTTGTATAATAAAAAAGATAATTAAAATAACAAAAATTGCACACATACATAATCGTGGGATATGAATGGTACCTAAGTGTACCTATTATTCCGTTTCTGCGAAACTTCTTCAGTGTTTACATATAAACTTAAAATTTACCGTAATGTAAACGAATTGTTTAAAATTTACACAAAAACTGTGTAACTGCATTTCCTTCGAAGGTTTTTGATATCTTAACTACATACTTTACAAATAACACATTAAAGAAGCAGAAGACGGGTTTATTTACTTTATTTTTCAATTAGTACGTATAATTATAAGTTATTAACTGATTAACTTTTAACTTATGTGAAACTGATGCTGAATCAAGTTATAAATCAAGTTTTTTGTTTGCACTGCCATAGAGTGTAAATATCAGTTCTGGCACTTTGAGGTGTGTAGGATATTGCTGTAGGAATGTTTGTATAAGTACTAATGCATTTCTTGTTTTTTGCTTTCATGCTGCAGTATCTCCATCAGATATGTGTATGTATGGTTTATTTTAAAGCATTCTTTAGGTCACATTTTACAGTAAGAGTTCAGTCACCATCATTATGTAATATTGTTAACTTTATTACTGAAGAACTGGGAAGAACGGCTGTTTAATTTAATGTATTGCTGATTGTTTTACTTGATTCATAAGCATACCCATAACCTGTGGCCGTTTTGATGTGTATCCGACCCTCCGACATAACTACGAGATAATTCCTAGCAAAAAAAAAAGTTAAATTGCATTAGCTAATAAATAACGACACACAAACGGCTTATTATATAGTAATTAACATTTAGTGCACTTTAAAATTGAAATATATCTATTAGGAAGTTGACCGATGCAGCGTTTTCTATTAATTTTTTTTGTTAACATTGTAGTACGAGCAAGGAGAACGTAAACGTCGCGAGGAACGGCTTGAGAAAGCCAGGCAACACATGAAAGAAAAGGAATCGGAATCTCAAGGACCTCCAGGATCATTACGACGTGAAATCTGGATTCGTCCCGATAGTGGTAGACGCGTCCATAGAACCACATCCGCTATACAAGAACCGAAACACGTCGACTCAGAAGAGGAAGATTTAGCATCTTTAAGCTGCCTTGAGGTTAATAGTCTGTTGTATTTTATTGCAATTTTCTTTTCATTCATCGATGAACCATAAAAATAATTTTCTACTTTGTTTTTAGGTCAACAAGCGATTCGTGACGAGTTATCTTCATGTACATGGCAAATTAATCACCAAAATAGGGTAAGTAGAGTTTTTATGTATTTACAGTTTTGCTGTCGTAATTCAACGAAGATGAATATAAATAATGAAACAAATTCTAGCTGACCTTAATGAGATGGGTAAATTTTTCCAATAAACGACTTATTAATTGTTTCAAACTATTTCACTCGCTCAGCCAAACCCTTCTTTTTTTCCTCTTTAAACACACGTCCGAATCGCTGACCGTTAGAATTTCGTCGAATTCTTATCTTCCAACATTCAATTTGCTTGCTCCAAACTAGGGCATAGTTTTTGTACGTTATTAAATGTTGAACTGTTACTGTTATCGAGGAGCAAGTCATTTGAATATAATTAATAGCTAATGTATGTTATTATTATGAACGAATTTATTCAGGTAGCTATTTTTTGCTCGAGTTCATTTTTTATTGCTTTAAATAAATGCTTATTTGGTTACACTCCTTTTTTAGAAGATTAGTATTTTGAAGATGCTACTGTTCTCTGATCAAAAAAGGAAAGGAACCTATCGGTTTTTACCTTGTTATATAATTTCGGGCGTGCATTTTTTTGCGATGAACAAGCTAATTAATAAAAAATAATTTAACATATATAACAATAATAGTTCATACTTAATTTTGGACCTCCCCTCTAAAAGCTAGTTAGGGCTGTCTTAATATTAAGAACTAAACATTTGCCAATAATTAGACGGAGGACTTTCAGACGTCTAGATGTCTCCTAATATGTTAGATTTACTTTACAACTGGACATGTTCAGATGAATCTTGCAGCATCTTCTGACAATTTTGCATTTACAAATATTACAGAGTGGCCAGCGAACCTGGAAACATTGAAAACCGGGAATTAGCCGAATCGGGAAAAAACTTTGAATTAGTGATCAAAGTCAGGAATTTTTTCAAGGAACAATAAAAAAACCAAAACTAGGAATCGACTACAAACAATAACATATACAGCATTATTACGTATGTAGTTACTAAGCAAAAAAATACTTATTTTATATTTGCGTGACTAAAATGAACCCATTTGGACACGCATTTTACGTGTCCAAAAGAGATCTATTTGAATACTGGAAACAGTAACATTTTATTTTTTAAAGTTGAGATCACTGTTATACAGCTGTTCTTAGAATGTCAAACTTATGTATGCAGTGAACTCGCAACTGGAATGCAACGCTCGCTAAACTAGCCGCCCGTCGTAGCTCTGTTAAGGGCATAACAATTTTTATTATATTAACGAAATTGTAAATTTTTGATACCGTCTACATGCGATGAATTGTGATAAACGTAACGTAATAAAATCCAGCTTCTTAGCATTTTATATTTTTACATTATAAATTATCAAAAAGATGCAACGAATAATTATTTTTGTTAACAAAAATCATTATTTTATCTCATTAATTTTTTTAACAAATAACGAAATGAAATTTAATTATTCTTATTCCATCTAATTTTTTAATTCATTAAGTAGCAATTATCATTTATGTCACAAATATATTATATTCTGCTTTGTATGTATAATAATTTACAACAGTACAAGAACTTTACGTATAATACGCGATACACCTGGCAAGTTTGAACAAGGTACTGCCGATTAATGTGTTTTGTGTGTATCAGACAAGGATGGGAATTCCTATGTCGCGGGGAATGCCTAAAGTTAGCGAGGCTGCGTGAAAACAAATGCAGAATTTTTAGTGTTGCAAACTGTCATGCTACTTACCAAAATATATACCAACGGGGGTTGTTTAGTAACCTTGGACGCGTGCGCTAAAAACGTGTCTTATGAAACGAATACTTTAATATACTATTTTGTGCAACCGTACACGAAGTGGACACATTACATACGCAATAGAGGATGCGAAATGGAATTTCGCGGCCGTTACAACAGTCGCGAAGTAACGCGAAGTGCCAGTATAAATATCTACCCATTTTTTACGATTTTTTTCTACAAAAATAATTGTTTTATTTATATCATTTCCATAGAAACGCTGCAACTTAATAGACACCTTTCTATTTTCAACGAATTAAACTGTTGGTTTTTAAAAGCAGTGGAATTTAATTACATATTTTTTACAGTTACAGTTTTTACATCTTATTTACGTAAATTTGAAAAACAAATGCAGAATTAGAATTTTCCAATTTGCCAACTGTCCAACTATTTAAAAATGTATTCGTAACAAATTTTGTTTAAAACTGAGTTATTTTTGTTTATTACAATTACAAATTAACGGAAATAGAAAATAATATATTAAAGAATAGTTTCATAGGACACGTTTTTAGCACACGCGTCCAAGTTTAGAAAACGACCCGCGTTGTGGCAGGGAGATTTCTAAAGGACAAGTGGGGTAAAACGTCTTATGAAACAAATACTTTATACTATTATTTAATTAAATTTCTCATAGTTTACGATGCAAGAATTTATTTGCAACCTAAGTATTTTTGTTACGCCGAATTAGCGCAATTAATTCAAAAGTTAATCTTTTTTCATGAAGTAAGCAGACAGAACAATCTCAATGCGAAAACAGATTGCTCTTCAGATTTGCACGAAATCTTTTTATTTTCGTATTTGGATATTTTCATATGCAGTAAATGAAATGTAAAACAAAATTCAAAATTATTGAATAAATTTGTTAATAAAATCAATCAAAGAATTACATCCATAAGTTGTATCGTTTACGCATTGAGAGTTCTTTGCAATAGTATACAATCTGAAATCAATAGGATATACAGGGTGTGTCACGACGAGTTTTGGTTAGAAGAATATGGGAAACCAATAGGAGTTGAGATTTGAAATTTTGCTTTGAAAGAATGTATGCATGTACAGATTTGAAATTTTAGGTAATTATTTTTAAAAGTATGCTGCGTTTTTTATGGATTATTAGGAACTTTAAAAAATAATATAGGGTGTTCCAAAAAGATGCCAAACTTTGTATCCAGAGAATAGTTATATTTCATTATTTTTAAATAGCAACCTACAATGTTTTCAGTTTTATTGCATTTTACGTTCAAAATTATGGTTAGAATATTATGTACTTCCCTATAACTAAGTGTCTTAGTTTTTTAGTTATTTTCGAAAATGTATTAACTCTCTTAAAATTTTATTTTATAAAATCTGGTAGGCTATGAAAATAGGCACAAATAAATAAAAGCAAGGTGTAACTGTTTAATCAAAGTTTGAATCAAAAACTACTGTAACACAAAACAAAACACAGTAACATCAATAACAAAAAAAACGGTGACGAAGCACTAGAGAAAATGTTCAAACACTTTAAGCACTTTTCTGTTCTTTTCACAATGAGCATACTTATAGAATCATTTCACGAACTAGAGCGGAAATTAGCAACCCAGGCACCATAAGTTAGCCAATGAGGACATTGTTAGTTAGTAAAGAGGTTACCGACCACTGATCTAGACCAGTATACACGCCTTGAACTCTGCCCATCATGTCATCTTTGGTGATATAAAATAATCAAGGGGCGTTAAATCCGATCACAAAACAATTCATTTAATATGTCTCTAACAGCTCGAGTATTATGTGCTGGTGCATCATCCATCTGAAACCATTCATTACCAGCTTCGTGTTCCCGGATAGTATTCAAACTTAAATTTATGACGTTCTAAAGATAGAAATAAATCGCTCACTATTAAGGTTTTCTTTATAAAAGTACAAAGTTCTGTAATTTTTTTATAGCACAAAATACATTAAAACTCCCAAGATTCTTGAAAATGTTTTTGTCTAACTACTCGAGGGTTATCTTCAGACCAAAAAAGGCTATTGTGTCGATTAAACAATCCATTTTTACAAAGCTTCCTGTGATTTTATTAAATACCACTCACAATATTGCACTTTTTTGACAGTCAGCTTTTCTGAATTGCTGAACAAGGTAAAATTTGTATGGATACCAGTTATTCTTTTCTAAAACACCTTATTCACATAAACACCTTTAGATACACCTAATTCAGTTTTTGCATCTTGCAGAGATTACTTGGAGGTGCAGTAAACTACCTAGTAAACTCTTTTGATTGTTTTTGGCAAGAATGAACCAAAGGATAAGCAGTTTATTAAAAGATTGTTTAAAATACTCCTGATGGGTCTTAGGCGATAGGGAGTTAGTACATTTACTACTCATAATTTTGAATATATAATGTAATAAAACTGAAAAAATCCTAGGTTGCTATTTTTTAAGAATAATGAGATATCTGGATTCTCTGGATACAAAGTTTGGCATTCTTTTTGGAACACCCTGTATTATTTTTAAAAGATCCTAATAATCCCTTTGATGCACCATATTTTAAAAAATAATTACCTAAAATTTTAAATCTGTACATGCACACAATCTTTGGAAATGTAATTGCTTATAACAACCCGCAGCTGTCAATTTCTTGGAAAAAATAAAAATATCTAAGAATTGGTTAATTTTAGAGGCATAGTTTTATCAGGTAAAGTAGCTTCAAAATTGCTTCAGGAATACATATCAATAATAAAAATTCAGGTGTTCCATTTAAAATAAAGAAGTTGACATCCATTTCCAGTGTAACTGGAAATAACAGAAATCTGAAGTTATTTTAAAACGAAAGCACATAACCCGAAATCATTACCTGCAAAATATCAAATTGAAACTTCTATTAGTTTTCCATATTTTTCTAACCACAGCTCATTGTGACATATCCTGTATAGCAGTAACATATGTATTAATATATTGTTCCAATGTTCGTAGTTAGTTATTGAAGTTTACTTGATTTTGATTTAAGAAAATTGATCATTTTTATTTTATATATACAATTGGCGGCGGTATATACTGCTCTGTTAAGGATAAAGGTTGTATCTGCATAACTGTAAGTTTTGAGAAATCAATAAAAAACTAATCGTTATTGTGCAATGTCCAACTTCCAAAGCGTCTTTTGTTTTATATTAAAGTTTTTATTTTATATAAGAATTTTATAAACAATAACAACTTTAAAATAAAACAAAAAATGCTTTGGATGGCATAATAACAATTAGTTTGTTATTGATCTCTCAAAATTTACAGCCATGCAGATACGACCTTTATCCTTAACAGGTCAGTATAGCAATATCTAAAAGCACTCTCATCACAAGCATCTGGCTTATGCTCAGTCAGCTATATATCAGGTCAAGTAAATAACCTATGAAACTCCCAGAATCCCAAGGAATGCATTAGTTGAAGTTTTAGCAAAAGCGATCCAGGACTTTTGAAGATTACCCTGAACAGACAGATGGGAAGATATAAGTGTAAACCTAAATTAGTCAACCACACTGAAAAAATTATTTTTTAATTTTTAGGACTAAATAGTTATACCTTAACAGAATACAAAAAATCTTAGCCCTCAGGTGTCGAGATATAAGTTCACCTGATAAGTCAGAATTTTCTCTTCTGGGGCAGGAAAACCGCTTGAGAAAAAATGACCATATAAAATCTTGTTCTATGAGCTGTGAAGAATTTCTTAAAAAATTTGAAAGAATGCATCGGCTCAAATGTTGGAGAAGTCATCCATTTTAGGGAACGTCCTGATAATCAGTCCAACCACCTTTTTGCAGCAGATCACTCTTTTGGCAATCTGATATCTAGATATTTTATTTGTAGTAGTATAGGAATAGTAGGGTGATCGTTATTTTGGCAAAGTCAAAATTTTAACCTGAAATTGATCTCGCCCCAAAATATAATTTTCTGAATAATGAAATTCCCAAAATATAAATGGTTCGATGTCAAAAATAACTTTTGGCAGATGAAAATTGCGTCTAAATAGCTTTTTTAAACGTATTTGGCAGCTCATAATGACAGCTGTCATGTGTCAAAAGTCATTTTTGACACTGAATTCGTGTTCAGCGACTCCAAAGTCAAAACATTGAAAAGTCGAAAATTTAAAAAGTTATGCCTTATGTTCCCTAAAAACTTTAAAATCCCATTGAAAATACATTTAAAAATTCAATCGTCTACCAGCATGGATTATTCTTGATAAAAACTCATTTTGGGAATCTTATTTTTTCAGCAAACTAAATCATATTTTGGAGTGAGATTGATAACATTTTGACTTTGCCAGAATAAAGACCACCCTACCATTCCTATACAGTAGAAGCTCGAATAAAATAGATAAGAAAATAAATAGAAAATCGATAAGATTTTGTCTTTGCCAAAATAAAGGCCACTCTAATGAATAGATCTTGTTGGAACTAATCATGTAGTCTGCCCTATAGTCGGTGAAGAATAATATTACTCCACTACTAGTGTGCATATAAGTGAAATATCTAGACCAAATCTTGAACAGAAAACTAACATGTTAAGCTAACATAACAAAAAATAAACCTATCTTAAACTCTAACAAATGCACTAATTTTTAAGGAAGTTGTAGCTGTAGAAAAATACGATGAAAATGTAAAAAATAGAGCAGTTGATAGATTTTAATATACAAAATTATTTCCTGAAAAATCTTTAATGTTTAGGAAGTTTTTTGGAAATTGCATTTAAAAATAACACGCGATCCTAGCATGTAAGGCAAGGTGAACCTAATTTCCTTTCGGAATGATTCATAATAATCTAGATGCTTTGAATATTGATGTTGTTGTCAGCGAATTGTTTATCTTCATTAATAAAATTAAAAAATATCTAGTTATTTTGTATTTTTGCTAAAATATCTAATTCATATGGAACATTTGTCACTTTACCAATAGTCGTCTCACGGTAGCTCAGTTGGTAGAGATACCGCCTAGATAGCGGAGAGTCCTGGGTTGGATTCCCAGCCGGAGTGATACATTTTTCTATATGAATTTGCATTCAAAATATAACTTAATGTAATTCATTAATTAAACATAATAAAAATTAACCTTCATCTAAAATTTAAATATGGATTTTCATGTTTGAAAATTTGTATGTGGTCTGGTGATTGAACAACCCTGTAGCATATACTGAATTTACTTAAAAACCATTAGATATGTGTTAATTAAAAATAGTTAAAATTGTAGCTTCGAAAATTGTAAAAATATGCATATAGCGCGTTCCATTTAAAATAAAAAAATTGATGATAGTAGCCGTAGTAAACAACTCACCCGGTATATTCAACAATAAATTATAAATTTAAGTTTGTTTTCTATTTAACTACTTTTCTATTTTGTAGCTTCCCTATTTAACTTCTTTTCATAAATCTTCTAAGATAAGATACAGGGTGATCTTACGCGAGTTAAACTGTACGTAGTAGTTATCTTTGTTGTCTTGCAAGAAATAAAGAGAGTTACTATTATCATTTAAAATTTGTAAATATAATCTCTAGTTATTTATTAACTCAAAAACAGGATGACGTAAATTTTTGCTGTAGCATTTATTTACATTTGTCCCATGAGATTTTTAGATGTTTTACTCTAGTGTATCATAGATTGAGACCTTTTATAGAAAATATAGATAACGATCTAAGAAGCTAGATAGACCTTGAGAAATCCATTGAACAGACATTCCCTGTACTATTTCAGATAATGTAGTACTACTCCTTTTTCATGATTATTCCGAGTAGGCTTTTACCATCTTATCTAAAGATAGGCAAATCGCTGCGAAACTCCGAGACTGCGTGTTTGCAAATCCAACACGATCAAACTGCATTCAAATGGCGCTCTCATTTCGTATTCTAGAAGAGTTCGTAGGTATCGCGCACAATCTGGGAAATCGTTGACCCCGTTCAATTACAATTCTGCCTTTTGTATGTACTTAGTTCAACAGTATTGGTGGACTGTTAACGTAACTGTACATGACGAGTGGCCAGATTGCATCCAAGACACTCTCGCGATTCCTCGATATTACTTCCTGAGATGATTACACCTCATTTGAATGATTCGCAACCATACGAGACGCCACGTTGTCTTGCATAATATGAATTTTTAATAGGTTAATTGTTGTTAGTATGCGGCCTCGCGCCTTTTAGCAGCAGAACTAGTAGTAGTAGTAGTAGTAGTAGCTGCTCTAACTACCTGCATTCTTCTGCTAATTTCAGCTTCTTCACTCTAATTATTACTTAAATAATCTTGTCCTGGATGATTGTTCGATTTCACCTAATAAATGAAACCTGTATAATTCCTCGTTTCAAACGGTTAGGAATGCCAAATATGAATGCCGGTAGCGAAATTGTTCGACTTGTTCGTGTTCACATGCTCTTGTTTTGGGCGCTTTTTCACAATGTAGTAATTGAAGAAAATGTGTGATGACCCGTGTTTACTGATTTCACGGACCCGTGAGCCATGGCTTATTAAAGAACGCTGAAATTCTTTTTACCTGTTTTTTGTTTTTCTTCTTAAGTATCTAACAGTACTGATAAATCAGAGTGTTATTAGGTTTTATTATTATCTTTCTTGTGTTTTCTCGTGCTTCGCAATGAATAATTTTGTTTTATAGGACGCTAGTGAATCAGCCATAATGCTATGGTGGAATTGAGGTGTTAGCAAGTCATTAATTTGTATATTCTAGCAATAAAAAAAACGAGGACATGTAAAAGAAATAATACTGCAATATATTATTCAAATTAATAGACGAGAAAAAAATTAATTAGATAATTTAAGCATAATCAGTAATGATTATCCTGCCAAACTAATAAAGCCCATAATTTGTCATAATCATAGTTATTTTGGGGGTCTTCTTCTTTATTGTTCATTGTCTTTTATTTGAGAACTTAATAAAGTGCTATATAAAAATTCGCAACACACAGTTGATTAGGTATAATCTTCTTGACGTAAACTCCTATAACTGTTAGTGTTTAATAGTGAAGAAATTAGCATGACCACAAACAAAGAATTGAGCTTTCACACAAATTCCAACAGTTCCTACGTTATATCCAAACGTGCAGTAACTAACGGAGATATTAAGCCATCGCTTATGATATACCGCACGAAAATCACCCTTTTTAGTTACTTAAGATAAAAATCAAGCTGGTAGCTGAATAATACGAATCATCCGACATAAACCTAGGTTGTCGCTGATAATTTTAATTCGAATTATCGGTCGATATATTAAGAGGTTCAGAAGAACGGTTTTGCTCTTTTTGTTAATTTATAAATCTTAAGTTGAATTCCATGAGTAGACCTGTGGTAGAAGATCGAGTAACGCCGCCAAAACCCCTGCAATTCGATACTAACAATGTACGACTTCATGGGTATGATGAAAATGAATATAAGGTGGTACCCACTGTAACACCTGGAACACAGGACGGAGAGTCAAAGTACCTTGCATTCATTATCATTGCTCAAAACACAACACATAATTTTATTTTTCTTCAAACGTCAATAAAATGTGACATTATACTGCTGGATTGACAGTACTAAAGTGTCACTTCGTTGCCATGGCACTTAAATCACTTTACTGCCGCTTACAACTAGGGTGCATTCTTTTATGTAGGGACTGATGTCGCCGTAATTTCTGTCACCTGAGCGCAGCGCAGTGGTTTTGTGAGAACGATCAATTGCTTTCATTCCTATTCGCAATGAACTGTCATGCGAGTAAGCATAACCTAAAAAATGGAAATGGAAAATGAAGTTTTAGTTATTTATTATTTTCTACTATTCGTCGATAAATCTCCTCATTGACAGCAAGCGGATAGGTTTTCTGCGTTTCTGGGTTATACAGTTGTAATTGCATTTTCAGTTTTCACTGATCTTCACTTAATTGCAATAAATTTTAGGTTAGTTTCTCTTTGACATGTGTATGTTTTCCCACTCAAAAGCAGCAGAGCATCTACAGCAGTCAATACCGTTTGGCTGCGTCGTCGACGAGCATGAGACAAAAGAACGAGAAACTGCTTTGCAGTCAACTGCGTAGTCGGTGTAAAATAACGAATATCTGCGCAAACGACCGTATTTAGTGCGTAAAAGAACGCACCCTTACTTTACTGCCGCTTACAACTTTGTATTAAAATAATTCATGAATTTCAATATTCTTTAAATATTTTTCTATTGTTTATGTTTGAAGAAAAATTACTATATATTATGCAGAGCTAAAGTGACCTTATGCGACTCATCTGTAATTGCTGGACTCGTCGCTTGTCCATCAAACCAACAGATTCGCCGCATAAAGTCTTACTTTAGCTCTTTAAAATATAATACACTATTATTGTATTACAGAAAAATAGATTAGGTAGAAATAGTATATTAAAGAACAAGTTTTATACGACATAATTTATTGCACGAATGCTAGTTTAAAAAACGACCGCGTAGCGGGAGTTTTTTAAAGCATGAGTGCAATAAATGTCTTATAAAACGAGTTCTTTATACTATTTTTTGTACTTTGCACCTCTTTTTTACTAATTTTATCCGTTTTAAAATAAAAATTCGCACTTTTAAAATTTTGGGAATTTTATCGTGGTTGGTACCAACAATCGATAAATGTCAAATTTTGACATTTGAAAATTCAAATTTTAATTTAACAATGATTTCAATGACATTTCATTTGTCATGGTTCATGACTGACAACCTCGAAAAACTAAATTACACTAGTTCTAATTCGAAATTCAAATGAGCTAGTTCAGCACTACTTTCGGTTCTGAATGAGCCTTGATATAAACGCAAAGTAGAAAAAATTATAAAATCTTCTTGTCATATGACACAAACACCATTTTTACGCCATTTTCACGTAAATACAGCCAACTTTTTTTACTAAATGTAACCTAACATCATAACATTTTAACCTCAAAATAGCGATTTTAACATTGTTTTTCTTATTAATTACCGGCGACCGGTGCTTCAGATTATTGTTCTCTGAGTTATCCTCTACAACTCAGTATCATTGGTTTACCTGGATTCAGAAGGGTCCGTATATCGAATAATTAATATGTCTTGCGTTAAGTTCAGAATGAATGCTATTTTAGTCATTTATTGTCATAACAGCACTCAGACACATCATGAATTATAACAGTTCTGTTATGTTCTTGTTGTCATAGCAACCGGCGACGGTTCGGTAACATCAACTTACCGTGGCAAATAACAAATCGGGAAACACATAAATACAGGCTGGTAGCGCAAAAATGTGTATAAGATACTACTTCAACAGTGTTATTAATCGGTTTTCTTTGAAATTTTAATAACATATAGAGTGTGTTAGATACAGAAAGAATTGCCAGATTACAAGGAAACTGAACTAACATGCTTATAGATTGAGGTTAGGACGATATTAGGCAATCCAACGACCTGTCGAATGTTGTTATTGAACGCCGACGGGAATGTTTGCCCACAGCGACCATTTTGGTTTGGATTGATTAGACCAATTCGGTAATTCAATAGTCTGTCAAATGGTGATTTTATGGTGCCGACTGGAATGTAATCGTGTGTTTGCCCACAGCGACCATATTGGTGTGGATTGCCTAATAGACGAAAGATATCTTAAGAGTGACGACCACAACTGACCCAACGCTCATAAAAGATCACTTAGAAAAGAAACAATTAAAAAGACGTAACTTAAATCACTTACAAAGATGAGATGAAAGTTTTGTAAAATTCGGGAGGAGATGGAAAAATCTATATACAGGGTGAGAATTAAATGTGTTACACGGCGTTATCACAAAAACGACTCGGATTATCTGAATGTAAGGAATAAGTAATTGGTAGGAAGGAAGACACATTTGAATGAAGTTTTAAAATTTTTACGCCCATCCTTTTTTAAGGGGTGGGGGGTAACTTCGGTATTTTAAATGAAATGATAATAATAATAATAATAATTGCTACAACCCATAACCTGGAAACCAGGCCCCAGAAGCTATAAGCTTGTGCGGGAGGGAGGGGGCGATTATTATTATTACGTAGGCCCTATGTGCGGCTGCAGCCTACTTACAGATGGAACAGCGCAAATCCCACATTTGTGTCACAGCTAAGGAAAACTGCAGAAAATCTTAACCGGATCTGCCGGCACCGGGAATCGACCGGCACCGGAAATGATAAAATTACTAAATTTGCTCCAGTGGTTACATAACACGGTACAACACAAAATAAATTTCCAGGTTTTCATATAATTTTTCTAGAGCTTTTTAGTATGGAAATCACAAATCTGCTATTAGTTTTTCGCGTCAGGTCAAATACTGTTGTTTCGATGTCATTCGCGTGTCATGCAACCAACGCATACCTGCCTGGTGAGTGTAACTCAAACTGGATTGTTCACGAAGTGATTTCTACCTTATGAATGCAAAACCCCAATAGAAGAATAGCATGCATACAACACATGAACAGCTTTGATATAGTTTTGGCGATTTAGCGCGATTTTGGTTATCTTTTGATTATTCCTGGTTTTACAGTTTTTTGATTTTAGCGCTTGGTACTGTCTATATTATTATATAGTTGGAGAGGAGAGAATTATTGTTTGACTGGTCTATTTATGAATTCATATCTGACTCTGTTTACATCTGTTGCCTTAGATACTATATCAAGCAATGCTAAAGCACTCCAGTACCTAAATTTGGCTATTATTTGTATATAGTGTTTGTCTACTATAGGCTATTGTATAATAAGTAGTGTACCCCGACTCCACCTAACGATAGACAAAAATGGCGGGTGGGGTAACTATAACTCTGGTTCATCTGTACTGGTCTAGTGCTCTCAGCTCTTTATGATGGGTGCTTGCGGATTGAGTGTGGGTCCATTTCGGGCCGATTACCACAGTGATTACTATCTACCTGGTAAACGCTAGAACTCGCATATTTTTAACTACTGGGTAATGATATCTGTAACCAGGTAATAAGCTACGGTGTTGCCGGTTCTCGTTACCGAAGAACAACAATTGCACCGAAACGTATATTATAACCACCCGAAAATAAATCTTGTTACTTGTTATAAATCTTATTCTTAACAGCTGGGTAGCGAGTTAACTGTAACCAGCTAATAAGCTGTGATAATGTCTGCTCTTGTTACCGAAGAACAAAAATTCCACCAAAACGTGTTTTATCATTATTGAATAATAAATTTTGTTACCTGATGGTAAAACGCTAAAACTAGCCTATTTTTAACTGGGTAACGAGTTCTGTAACCGGGTAATAAGCCGCGGCAATGCCAGTTCTTGTGCCGAAAAAGAAAAATTGTACCAAAACGTAACTAGGTAACAAATCTTGTTACCTGGTAAACGTAAAACCTTGCCTACCCTTCTTGTACATTTAAAAACAAGTTTTATTTGAAAACAAATTCGAATATAACTGCAATTTGACCTGACCCAAAAAACCCATACCAGATTCATGATCTGCATCTTAAAAACCCCTAGAAAAAGTGTATTAAAACCTGGAAATTTTTGAGACCAATTTTGTTGTACCGTGTAATCTATTAATCAATAGGTTAGAAATAAAAACTAATAATTTGCCATTTCATTTCAGTTTATTTACCGTGGAGCATGCTTCAGAAGGTGTTCGAAATGCCTCCCTTCAACTTCACACACTTTTCTACCCTTTTTCTAAATTAATTTCGTACTCTGTGTAACATCAGGCGTCACCATGCATGCATGTCGGATACGATTTTTCATATTTTTTTCTGTAGTGGACACAGTCGCCATAACTTTTTCTTTTATAAAACCCCACAGGGATAAGTCGTGGGGGGTCAAATCGGGTGATCGAGAAAGCCAGTTATCGGGACAGCTCGACCAATCCACCTGTTCTCCAACACTTCATTTAAATAATTGCGGGCCTGTTTTGCATAATGAGGTGGCACCCCATCATGCTGGAATCACATGTCAGAATGTATGTTTAATAATTGGGGCAACTCGTTTCTTACGAAATTTAATAATTAGTTGAAATAGAAGTTCAATAAATTGAAATGAAATGACAAATTATTATTTTTTATTTCTAACCTAATAACACAATCCCACAAAAAAGGTTCTGACCTGGCAACGTGACTATGGTATTTCGAGATGTATTTTTCGACGCCGAAGCCGAATCCGATCTCAGAAAAGCACATATACCCTCAAAATCTTGCGCTAGAGCCAAAAACAACCCCCAAAATGGAGTAAAACCACTCCTGACATATGATGGTGACAATAAATACACGCAGAAATGGTTGAAAACCGCAAATGTTTTGTATTTGCAAATAGACCTCTGGTATATGGCCAAGAACCCTCCTCCCTGAGGAAGTTAAATCACCCCAGAATGGGCCAAAACCACCACTTAGATCAAAATACAATAAATACATGCAAAAAATTATGAAAACACAACTGTTTTGTTTTTGGAAATAGTAGTGGTTATACCCCACTTTAAGGTGGTTTTACCCCCTCGAGCGGGTGTTGGCCATATACCAGAGGTTTATTTCCAAATACAAAAAAATTGCGGTTTTCAATCATTTTTTGCGTGTATTTATTGTATTTTGATGTAAAGGTCGTTTTGATCCATTTTGGGATGGTTTAAGCTCCTCAGGTAGGAGGGTTCTTGGCCATATACCAGAGGTCTATTTCCAAATTAAAAACATTTGCGGTTTTCAACCATTTTTGGAATGTATTTTTGGCACCATATGTCAGGAGTGGTTTTACTCCATTTGGGGGTTAGGTAGCGCAAGATCTTAAGGGAGTATGTGCTTATTTGAGGTCGGCTTCGGTTTTAGCGTCGAGAAATACATATGAATACCATAGTCACGTTCCCAGGTCAGAACATTTGGTTTTTTTGTGGGGCTGTGTAATTAATAAACTATTTAACCAGTCGAGCAAATTTAGTAATTTTGTGTAAATATACGTAGCTTTTTACGTAGATTCGAATTACAAAAAGAAAGATGTATCATCCCTTTTAAAATTCCCAAAGTGACCCCTCCTCCTCGCTCCTTAAAAATGGGATAGGGTAATTTAAAAGCTACATCAAAATGTGTCCCTCTTCCTACCAATTACGTGTCCCGAGTTGCATTCAGATAGTCGAAGTCGCTTTTGAGATATCGCCGTGTAACACTTTAAAATCCTCACACTGTATATATTCAGAAGTACTAATCATCGAATAATGTTGATTATAATCAAATTATCAAAACATAATTACATAATTGACTATAAGACTTGTATAGAATGGTTGGGTAACTTTGGCCATTCTGAGACAACGCTATGCTTTGTCTAAATTACTTAGTGCGAAAGAGGGGGAGTTCTATTGAATGAGCTTGTGCAGAAGTATATCTTAACATACTTCACTTGTTAGTATAACTTATGAAGATGAAGACAAAGTAAATATGGTGGAAGTATTCCATTGAACCTTTGGAAAGCCGTGTCACTGTATCTAGAAGACTTGTAAGTATCTATGGATCCCATAGTACTACATAATTGGTACTGGTCTCGTAGACCCGAATTTGCGAGTGGTTTACTCGAGTAGGCTTGATGTCCAAGATGCCAAGTTCAGAAGGTCCCGTTCGGTTCAGGGTTGGTACTTACTTAACTGATTTATCCCAGTATTGGGATCCTAGTAAGCCTATATCGGGAAATACTCAGTCCAGAATTGAGTTAGCCTCAATGTGACGGTGGAAAGTCCGCATGCTCACAAGGGGCACGGGTACTCATTTAGGGGAGATGACCTGGACGGGTGAGTACGTAAATAGCTCCGGCACTAGACTGTAGAGCTACTAGGGGGTATATACCTTGCTTCTACTAGTGCGAACTGGTAGCAATCACATAAGTGACGCGTGAATTGGGCGCACCTGAATGAGTGGCCTAGGGCCCGTGGAATTTAGGAAACACGATACAGCAAAAAATTGTACAAAATATTTTTTCTGGTTGGTTATAAATTAATCGGTTTATTCTATACAGTTAATTAATTAAGAAGTTTTGTATTATGAACTGAATTTGTTAACTAATCTCTGCATTATCGGTACTGCATTTTTAGAGGTTTTTTGATTGCTTATTGAAATGACATCGTTAAATAATAAATATTACAATCTCTCCGAATCATCGGTAATTAGATTAAGAATACTAAAGAAAAGCTCATCGTGATTTATCTGCAAATACCGACTCATATAATCTAGTTAAGTATCATTTATTTAGATTCGATTAGACCCATTGTTACAATCTTCTAATCTCAATGGAAAGTCATGATGTATTCATTACTTTTACTTTTTAATGTAGTGCACCTGCTTATACATCTGACTCATTGTATTTGTCCAGTTCTTGATCGGCATTGTCTGGTTGATTATGCAACAAAATCCATTGTTTGTTACGTGAATGAATAACTGACTGAGTTGACTGATCAAACGATTGTTGTATTAATTCTTGAAAGAATGTTAATTCGAAGCTCAAAACTCTTCTCGACTGAATATTTTTATGAAGTGCAGTTACTTGTTGAGTAATATCTCATTTGGTTTTTAAGAAGCGTAGTCCATTATTTTACGACGATGAGCACAGTCGAACGCGTCATTAAACCTTTTGATGAATATGACGAAATCATTCTCACAAAAAAATTTGAACTGGTGTCTGTTTTTGTTGCATTTTCCGATTTTGACAGCTGAATGCACGCTCCGAAGACAAATTACTGTCGCTAACTAGTGATTAACAAGGAAATTAGGTACTTGGTAGAATATTTATTGTTTTGGCATTGCCGTTTGAATCAAACAAGGTTACAATTTCAAGTATTTAATCCTTACATCATAATTATCGTCGTTAACATTTTTTAAAGCCCAAGCTTACTGTTTCAAGCAGGAAAATTTCTAATCATGTTCTTTCGTATAATAAATTATTGTCGTCCGTGTAGGAAATGGTTGACTTGTATCAATGAGCGAAATCTTCCGTTTTCCGTCGTTTCATTTTTTAAATCATATAAAATATGCCCTTCCGCCATTGAAAGATGAGGATGTCTTTTAATTAACAGATACAATTTTTTACTAAATTATGTTGTCAGATTGTATGACTTGATAACTTAGTTGTTTCGTGATTATATTGTTTACATCAAGTGGATGACTCGTGGAGCGTGAGAAAAGTACGGGGTATGTTTCCAGTCGTTTTGCAACTATGTATCTCTTATAGCTGCTTTTTTTAATTATAATTATTGTAATTATGTATCATTTTATATTAAAGATTTTCAGGAGTAGATTACCAAAAATTTATATCTTCTTATACTGTAATATTAGAAACATTCCAGGCATATTTGCACGATGTGTTAAAAGCTTCACATTAAAAACACAACAAATTTATAAATAACAAATTGTATAGTGATGAGAGTTAATTCGAATAGAGAATGCTATCTACTACGAGGATATGAAATGAACCACAAGATGGCGTTAGGCGCGCATGCTGATCACTTGTTTTGAAACTGCCATTGTTCGTACAACAGTTGTCAAATTTTCAAACGGATTGGATGTAAACACACGCCTTTACTATCGATTCAAGTAAACAATTTGTGCATTTTCTTAATCATGAATAAAAACAACTTCCGTGCAGTGATAAAACATTTCTTTTTTAAAGACTTAAATGCTAAACAAATAAAAACGGAGATAGATGAAGTTCATGGTGAGTCTTCGCCTTCGTATGCAACAGTAGCAAACTGGGTCGCTGAATTTAAACGCGGTAGAACAAGCATAGAGGATGCACCACGTTTTGGCAGACTAAAAACAGCTACCGATGAAGAAACAATAAAAAAAGTCCATGAAATCCTGATGAAGGATCGCCGAATAAAGTTGAGAGAGATAGCAGAGAAAATAAGCATTTCATACGACCGTGTACATTGCATTTTACATCAACATTTGGAGATGTGAAAGCTTAGTGTTAGATGGGTGCCGCGTCTGCTGACAATCGGCCAAAAGCGAGTTCGAATGACCATTTCTCAGCAATGTCTAAACATGTTCAAACGTAATGAAAAAGATTTTTTGCGACGTTTTATACCTGTTGACGAAACGTGGATGCACCAGACACTCCGTAGACCAAGGAGCAGTCAAAGTAATGGACTAAACGTGGTTAGCCAACTCCAAACAAGGCAAAGTCGATTCCGTCTGCTGGAAAAGTCATGGCTACCGTATTTTGGGATTCCCGAGGAATAATTTTTATTTATTACTTGCAACACGGGAGGACAATAACGGGCGAGTATTATGCGTCGTTATTAGACAGACTGAACAAAGAAATCAAAGCTAAAAGGCCTCAGTAGACAAAGAAAAAGGTCTTGTACCACCAGGATAACGCCCCATCCCACAGTCGGCAATTGCAATGGCGAAACTGCACGAACTACGATTCCAGTTAATTGAACATGCACCCTATTTGCCAGACTTGGCCCCGTCTTGTTCTTGTTTTCTTCTTGTTCCCAAATCTCAAGAAATGGTTGGCTGGAAAGAGATTTCATCGAATACTGAAATCATCGAAGCTGTAAATGGATATTTTGAAGGTTTGGATATTTATTATTTTTGTGAAGGGTTGAAGGGTCTTGAAAAGCGTTGGACTAAATGTGTAGAGCTGAAAGGAAACTATGTAGAAAAATAAATACGATTTTCCACAAAAAAGTTGTTTTTTCCGTCTTGTTCGAGAAATTCTTCGATGTATCCTCGTACCTAATACTTTATTTATGCTTTGAATAAGCTCCTTTTGATACAGTTAGTCAATAATTCGGTCTATTGGTGCTACGTTATGTCACACCGGCCTTTTAGTTGTGTAAATTAGTCTTGTGATCCAAACAAAGTAAAAAAACCCAAACGCCTTTATAAATGGCTGTATAGTTTGGATCGCAAACACTACATTGACTTACGAATCTAGAAAATGGCAGCTGTAGCGAAAACAGTAATAGACCAATTCAGTAAAGAGACTTTCAGTGATACCGCGGTACTCCACCATGGTACCATGGTAGGAGTTTACAGAGGATGCAGTTAATTTAGGCTTTATGTAAAGATAATACTCTACCGGGTGACACAGAAAGTGTTACCTACGATATATTTCCTTTATTAACAAACAGACCGCTTCCAATCCTGATGAAGTATATTAGGCTATGGAAGCTAGAATTTAACATTATAATAGCCTAAAGGGCTCTTATAACGGGCTTGGTTTCATCGGAAGTGACGTCAACTTTTTTATTTTAAATAGCAACTTCGGCTTAAAATTATCTGTTCAATGTTGAATCACAACATGATATTATTCTTCAAAATGGCTGCCAAATGCCAATTTAGTACTTCACTGAACTGTACGTCACTGAATTAGCCTTGGAACGGCATTGCTATTTAAAAATCATTAAGTAGGCTATGGATGTTATAGATTGAGTATATTATATAATATCAGGCATGCAATAGTTAAAAATTAGCTAATAAGTTAATAAAAAATTGCTTAAAAGAATTGCCCATAAGTCAAAAATTCCAAATGGAAACCCCATATTTTTCGAATTTAGCTAATTGCCTTTTTGCTCGCTGAAACTATGCACTGCAATAGATGCCAACGATTGAAATTTGATACTTCGGTCTGAATTTTTGTTTGTGCAACAAAAGCATACTAAGTTGTTGCATGATTTGCCAAAAAGTATGTTTGGTAGTAACAACAATTTGGCATATCCAAACAGCATATACCATTGGATTTAATCAAAGTTATGGCGTAAAAAACCAATATTTAACATTTCGTTTCAAAGTTCCGCCGCATGTGAAGAAATCCTGCAGATCTCGCTCTTAAGCCATTTAAGAGGTAAAAAATAATAATTTTTCAATGACCCGTAAGTTGAGAATGTAAGAAAAACTATATCTTAGCTGGGACCGTGACAACTAGGGATTTTCGGTTTTTCAATTACGTAACTTTGTTTCCTAGACCTAATATATTCGTTTTATATGATACCCAATGATCGTATGTTCCAAAAAGAAAACATCTTGGTTTTTAGTTGTCGAGCATTTTTAAAATAGGTATGCTGAAGCGCCTACATGATTCTATAGCCGAGTTAGCCGAAGTGGGGTGACAAGTTGGTAGATAACTTCTTTTTTACAAAACATAATTTTTTTCACATTCTCTTTTGCATATCACTGTCCTGGTTAGTTTGATAAAATCAATGCTCAAATTACGTAGTAATTTTTCGTTTCCTGGAAATAAGAATTCATTTTAATAGTTTTCTTTAATCAAGTACCTATTAATGCAAAAAACTAACATTTTAACTTAGTCTCGTGTTTACAATCTGGAGATTTATTAAGATTATGCGGAAATGGACATTGTGGAAGAGAAAAATTGTCATTTAAAATTTTATGTTTTGTAAAGAAATAAAAAAGTTACCTGCCAGCGACTTGAGGTTATTATCACCCCGCTCTAGGTAATCGAACTATGGAATGATGCCGACATTACTTTAACATTTTTACATTACTTTAAAAGTAGGTTGTATCAATTTAAATTATTTTTGGTATATGGCATAGTTAACACTTGTTAACAAGGTTTTCCCCTGTAAGAGTCTTACAACTTAATTGAGTAGGCCTAGGGACGCGATGCCTAAAACATAAATAATATGCCAGTTCAACATGAGTCCTAGCCACATGTTTAATATAATTGCCACGAAATTACTAAAATTTTCTACACAACCCGGGATATTATGCCCTTTTCATAGATATCAAAAACTAATGAAAACTTGTCATCTTTGTTATGTAACAACTAACTAGACGCAATATTCTTCACTACACTGGCTGTCCTTTTTGGACACTTTGCCGACCGTGGACACTAGGCCGACCGCAAACGGTGGACACTTTGCCGACCGCGGAAACTATGTCGACTTCAAGCGATGGACACTTTTACATACGTGGACACTATGCAACGGAAGTGTCATAACAGAAGCAGAAGCGGAAACAGATGTCAATAGTAAATTTTTGCGGAAGCGGAAACAGAAGCGAATGCGGAAGCGGATGTATGCGTACTATATAAAAATAACAATTTAATTTATAATTGTCAATTATTATTTTTGTTATTAAATTAATATTCAAAATTTAATAAAGACAAGTTATATTTAATAAACAGTGATTTAGCCACTTTTTCACCGTGCAGTCTGTTGCGATGCTCTTCGTATATGAGACCAGTTCCACTGAATAATTGTTCACTGGCTACACTACTGGGAGGAGTTGACAAATATCTCCGCACTAGTGGCAAGAGATAAACACTATACAATATATAATATACTTGTAAGCGAGAAAACGCTTTTTACGGTGACGGAGAGATCACGGCGTAATAACTAAGAAACATAAACATTCGCGACACACACGTGCCGGCTCGCTAGGCTCCCCACCCCCGCCCACGCCGCCGGCTCATTCGGCCAATAAGCGCGCTTATCGTCAATCTCGCCATTTCTAGAAAGTTTCAATAAGCTTCCGATATAAAAATGCGGAACCAGATGCAGAAGCGAATGTGAAAAAGTGTGCAGAACTTTCGCAGTTGCGGAAGCAGAAGCAGAGGTCTGTTGTAACACTGATGGACACTAACATAACCTAACTAAAGATCATATTGTATAAAACACCACAGAGATCACATTTGTGAAAACGATATCAGAATCGATAAACAGGTTAATTCGTTTTAGCTTTGGAACTTTACGTTAACATCTCAATAATTGTATCTATGGACGGCTCTTAAGGGTCGGCGTAGTGTCCAAGGCCAACAAAGTGTCCGTCACTTTTAATCGGCGCTGTGTTCAGGGACAACATTTATTGTAAGGGTTCGGCGTAGTGTCCACTGTCGGCAAAGTGTCCACCGCTTGCAGTCGGCGTAGTGTCCACTTGCAAAATTGATTATAAGGGTCGGCGCACCACAAAATTTTTTGTCGATATGATTTTTCCCAAGTTCCACAATAACCCATACCCGGAGATGGGGGGGATTCTAAAATAAATGGTTTACAAAATATGAACGTTTATATATCCAAAAACTAATTATTGCAGATTTTTAATTTGCGATAATTTTCGGATACAATCATTGAATAAATAAAATTGCCAATATTTGGTATCAACAAAGCGGCTGCGCTACCGCATTTTGCAGTTCCTATCGAACAATATCTGTATGAATATTCTCCAATAGATGAATTAGTAGACATTGAGCTCGGGAGTATCCAGCTTGGTCTCCTGATTCTTTTCTTTGGGAGCGACCGAAGCCGAAGCCGAACCGAGCCAGAGCGAACCGAGTCAGAACTATCAGAGCTAACAAAAGAAATAATTTTGGAGTGTATGAAGTTTTACGAATGTAGTTACTAAACCAACGGTCTTAATGAATTTTAAAACTGCTTTTCTGTCGACAGACTCGTGAGTGATAAATAGTTTGATCATTTAACTAAATCATAAACTAATAATCATTTTTTTGCAAGTCCAACTCCTCGTGTTAATAAAAAAGATTTTCTATTTTTTAAAATCGAGGAATACATTTCTGTTTGTTTTTTGTTTTTGTCTGTTTTGTTAGCACCGAGTTGGCCGTTGAATGTGATGGTGCACCATCGTGTTGATACTAAGTATTGACAATTTTGTTTTTTCTCATAATTTTATTCGAAAATAGTCGCAGATTAGAAATCGACGTATATATAAGTTACAAGAACAAAGATTTTTTTTGATATGTAGACCTGTATATTTTGCGAATCATTTATTTCAGCCCCCTTCTTTATGGGGTATTGTAGAACTCAGAAAAAAGAGTACTTTTTTATTCTAGTGGAAAAGATCTGGATTTGCTTCAAATTAATATAAAATATCTATCTACACAAAAAGAAAATTAGAAACACTTTTATCTATGCAAATACCTCTTTCAGGTTACATAAAGCTTCATTCATAACTTATGTTGAATCATTTATCAAATGTGATTTTGTCTCACAAATTAGATAAATTTAAATTTCTATTAGCTATTACATACTATATTTAGCTAATAATAGACAATTTTTAGTTCTTCAGTTTTGCCAACTGAACAAGTAATAAAAGAAGACTTTTTAGATTAAATGAAAATAAAATCTTTATTGAAAATATGCCTTAAGTAGTAAAATGCAAATATTGTCCTGAAGATTCCCATTAAACCTGTGTAATATCTTATTATTAAAAGATACGAATATAAATTACTTTTTATTACCTCGTTTTTATTTAGACTATTTTAGTGTTATTTAAGCGTAAATAAAAAACTAATTGAATACCAATAAAAAAAAACAAAAAAATGTTGCACTGGGTCAAATTGTGTTAAATAATAATAACGGTATATGTAATCAAAAATAGCGGTTTACGAATTTCTTTCTGTTCATGCGTATTATAAAGTCACTGATAACGACCAATAATGTAGACTTCTTCGTAATCTTCAAATTCGTTCCGTTGCCAAGAATTCGCGAAAAGAACGACCTTGATCTCCTATTTGGCTTTTATAGACGATTCCAATTTTCTTATTGAACCGATTTTATTTTAATTTTATTCACCTGTTCCATGAATACATTATCAGTTGAATAACATTAACTGTAGTGGCTATTTATTAGTTGTAGATACTCGTGTCGTCTGGTTTTTACTTACTTAATAGTTTTTTATGAGGTTTTAATTCGCTTTTAGATCTTCTTTAGACTATGTTCTTATTGCCAATGCTTTTATTTTCAACTTTTTGTGCGTGATGGATTTACTAATTCAGAACAGTGTGTGTTTTTAAATTTATAATTAAGATATAAGGTAGTATCTTTAAACTAGTAGTTGTGCATAAATCTGTTCTAAATGACGTATTTTTGTTTGAATTGTTGAGATACTGAATTAAAAAGATGCCTATGAGTAGGTGGTCGAGTTTAGGGAATCATAGCTTTATCCGTAAAAATTAGGTGTATAGATTGCTCTAAGTTGAAGGTGATTAATGGACTCAATATCTTTTGAACTTTATTACAAGCTAGTGAAGAAATTGAGAAATTCTTCATCAACTTGTTAAAAAATGAGAACAGCAGACTACTTTCTTCCAACAGGATTGAACAGTACACTTATTTATGGATTCTATAGAGATTCTCTACACTTCCATGCACTTTCAAGAAGGATTATGCAGAAATGTTAGTGTTAAATAATTTTCCCATCATACTCAAAATACTACTAGAAATTAAAGAAAATGGGAGCAAGAATATGTTTCGGACAAGATGGTGAATATTTTAAGCGTTAGTGAATTTTCATGAATAGCGGATTTTTGCATAGGCCTTCTTTGTGGGTTTTTAAATAACCTCCTGATTAAACTAAATGGTGATGAGGCTAAACCACGCCCCCTAATGGTTTTGTTGTTTTTCTCAGAAACTATTTGGTTTATGGAGCTGAAGGAGGTTAGATAAAAATAAAGTTTATTTAATTTCCTACCGAAATGCCCAAATGTTTCTTCGTACCTTGCCTCCTTTTTGTGATATCGAAGAAAGAACATATTATGCCATACATGGATCATCAATTTGCGCCAGTAAATTTGCTCAAGGAACTTTCGGACTAAGTAACTTTTTGTGGTCTCATATTCGTCATGAAGTAGCTCAGAAAAATTCGTTGAGAGGCCAGACGCTATCCAGTAATCTTTTAGCATAGTATCTCTTCGGCAAAATCCATCAGACGAAATTTTGTATTGGCAAGTTAATCTTTAACAGAGTACACTGTACTAGTTAATTTTTTTTGTCTAATCCAATACGTACAGGGTGTTTCGCTTTTTTGATATCCTAATTTCCTTTATTTATCTTTGTATCGAGTAATTTTTTTCTTGAATGATTATTGCTGTATTTATTTAAGTATTGATGACCCTTAAGTTTAAAACGCTTTAAAAGTATATAGGCATAATCTTTATGCACTTGTATCTACCTTGCAGTGGTGTGCTTTTAACTTTTTCTAAGGGTGCTTGTCATTTCACAGAGGCATTTCAGTAAATTGTTAGTGAAATGTTACTCTACACATATTTTCTTATTGCCCTTTAAACGGGACGGATACATTTTTCAAAACACCCTGTATATCATTAACATAAAGATGAATTTTGTAATAAAAACGTGGGGTGGTCATAAACAATGGAATACCCTGTATTTGTTATTTTCAAATTGATTATATTCTATTTTTTTTCGAATTTCAATATGTAGTAAAGTTCTTTTCTTTAAAAAAAAAGTTGAAAACGAATAAAGAAATACCGATATGAATTAAGTATTAGCACTTTACACGCATGACGAGCTTCTTCCATTACTATCTCAGGAGGCTTTGATTAGCGTTAGAGCTTCTTCGAAATTCTGTCTGTCTGTTTTATGGCATTTATTTGCAACCGCTTACTAACTATATTTTCCAAGAGGCTGACATAATGTAAACATTTTATTGCTTTGCACTTTTGCGAGCCTATTCTATGATGCATTAATTAAATTCTCAATATACACATCATCCTCACGTTTAACGATTATTAACGTAAACACAGCTACGAATGGTAATTTTGCTTTGTAAAACTGCAGGAACGTCTTCCTACGATTACCAGACGCTTACTGAAACGTTATTTATGTCTGTTGAGGTTGTGGAAGTGTAACGAAATGGTTCAAATGTAAAACTAGGATTCAGGCCTTCGAATATTCAGAAATTTCAGTTACAAAGTTGAAGAGAAAATTATAGGTTTTCTAAAATGCTTAAAACTTTTTACAGACTTCAATTTTTTAAAATTTTAAAAATGTATACATTTTTAATTATTTAAATTTAATTTATAATACTTTTAACAATATCTGTCCAGAGGGCCGACGTATATAGTAGTCGACGTATCTTTTTCGAATTTTCAATAAATTCTTCACAGCTGACAAAAGGTCTTCTCCGCGTCACATTTCTACACCTGAAAAAATTCAAGAAAATATCGGACTTATCAGTTTTTTTACATCCCGTGAGATTTTTCTTATTCTGTCCGGATACGACAATCTAGCCGACAAAAAACGAATAATAACATTTTTTTACTCATGTATTATACTAAAGTAGGCTATTTTCCCACTGTTTACATGAAAATTTTACTTTCATCTCTAGAAGTGAAAGTTACACGTTGCTATGGAAACGATAAAACAATTAATAGTTTGCACACAGTAATTTTCATTAAGTTCGTTATGTATAATTTAGTGCTGATTTCGGCAATTGCATCCAATTAATCTGATTGCTCGAGTAACTAGAGAGACGATTGTCTTAATAATGGTTGCTATAGTTACTCGAGCAATCAGATTAGTTGGATGTAATTGACGAACTCAGCTATAATACAGAAAAATAACATTTTTCTCCAACCGCACGAATATGACACTATAATATCTAATTATTTTGTATAAAAAGTAGACCATTTAGGAACTGTTACTCGTTACCATAGCAATTGTACAAAAAGTAATTACTTTTTGTACTAATACAAAAAGTAGTCTGAGGTTATGTATGAACTATTTTCCGCGGTGCTCTAAAAGATTTTCTTTTATAGCAATAATTCGAAGTAATAAGTACAAATTTTTATTTAAATAATAATCATTTATCTTTTCTATGACAATATTAAAATATTAAATTAATTAAAGACATAAAAAACAAAAACAAATTCGACGTGTCTATTAAAATTTTAGTTGCTGCTCGGAACGACGTCGCAAAAACAGAAACCAATTCAAACCTCTAATTATTTAACGGTAAACACATATCTTAGACAACGCCTCTCGAAGTTTCTTCGAATTTTCGACGACATGTGAGTGAGATTATACATTTGTGAGTATTTGTTAATGATATTAATTCTTAATATTCAAATTGCCACTTTTTACACATATTAGAATTGTAGTAAATAAAAGGTACTAGTTTAACGTCATGTTGTTTATTCTAAACAGTTGTCTCACAGAGTTTGCTAGTTAAAAATAAGCAGTTGGAGAAAAAATAGTATGTTTAATTCGTACAAGAAATGCGTTTTTGGGACTCATAAGATTGCCAGACTCCGCTAACGCGTCGTCCGGCAACTTTCTTATTCGTCCCAAAAACTTGCATTTTTTGTACTAATTAAACAAATAACTATTAAGACTCGAGATGAAATCCGTTTTTTTGTACGTGAAATTACTCACTCAGCGTTACGCGACCAGTCAGGAACCAGATGTTTCATCTTTTGTTGTAAAATTTAATATTTTTCAGTTACGACTTGTTATTTGGGTTAAGGTTTGACTTTTTTCCTAGGTTTTGAATTGTTTTGCGTATTAAAGCATTTAAGATGTTGGTTACTAACTGGTAAAATTTATCGAGCATTAGGTAAGCGGAAATAAATTATGATAACTACATTATAATCATGCATATGAACATAATGTGAGTATCGAAAGGTATATCTTTAGATGTTGAAGTTAGTCCGATTAAAGCATTACCAGGCGATATCTGCGTTTGACTTTTAATTAATGGTCGACAGTACCTAGGAATTTATGATCCCTAAAATGCTTTTACTCTACACTTCACATTCATTTATTTCTTAAAATGTTCCCACCCTACTTAAACCAAAATAAAGAGGAAAATCCATTCTATCCCCGATCTTTTTCGGATACGACGAAAATGTATTTTTCATGGAAAAAGGTTTACAAGAAAAACATAGAAAAATCGATTTATTTTAAAAAAAATTTGTAATATTAACTAAGCGTAACTTTGCTTGTTTCACTTTAATAGATGAATTAATAAGATCAGGAGACGAACAATTAGAAATCAATTTGCTTTGGATTTTTAGTTATTATTGGTGTCAAAAGAGGCCACTACATTTGCTAAATACCAAACTTGGTTCCACCTACTCTAGAGGAATTTATTGTAGGGCAATATAACGCAATATTGTTTCGCACGTGGATGTAACGCAGTTCGGGTGGTTTTTTAAATTATGAAATATTTAATATATTTTATAAATATATAATTTTTCAATTTAACATTTCAGTTAAAAAAATTCTGGGAGGGATTTGTATACAAATGACTTTACAAAATATAATCTACAATTACTACTACTACAGACACGATTGATCAGCGGTAGACTAGCCACTTTGCAACCGAATGCCGCCGGTTCGCTTCCCGTCAGCTCTATTGCTTCTTTTTCTTATTTATTTTTTAGATTATTTTTTTGTTAATTTTTAGTAGAACTACACCCTATATACAATTGGATCATTTTGTACATTTAATTCAATAAAATTAGTATTTACATATTTATTTCTGTTAGTATTTTTAGAAGTAAGAATTAACTTAAACTTTATTTTTCTGTTGCCTGTCTGGCATAATTTAACTAAGACATGAAAATGACGGACCACGTAGCTAAAAATCTGTTGAGACAACTTACTATTTGTAGAATTACCTTCCATAAAAACCATGCTGGCTGAAGAACAGTTGGGTGGTTCTCAAATAAGGAATTTGAGGCACGTATACCTTCGCATTTCTAGATGTATGAACTTATAAACAAAATAATGACGCAAACTTAATTGAATTCTTAAGAATGAAAATCATGAATTAGAAAATGAAAAACTAATACTAACTAACAACCAGATCAAAAAAAATTCTGAAAATGTCATACTCTCTGGAATACGTAAATACCAAATTTTTATACTAAATACGTTTTTCTATTAAGATCTCCGTTGAAGTTTTATTTTCATATAAGTCATCTCTTCTAGTATTTCTCGGTAGGTGTGTGCCACAGTTCAAAAATAGTGTGTGGTTGCTAAAATGTCAGCTCCATAGATGTCAGTACCGTGAAATTGCGTGTCCACGGGAGTAACAGTTACTCTGTGGAATTGACATTTGCTTATTTTTACTTATTACAGATGGTACCAAGAAAAAAAAAGTGCAGAAGAAATCAGGCGAATGAAGAAGGTAATAGCAATTTAAAACTAAATACTGGTTTAATCTACAGTTCAGTTCAAAATAGATCTGTTCCATTTCTTTAATGTCAGCTCCGTTGAAGGATTTCCTTTCAAACCTCGATATCTCCAAAAAACAAGTATCTACTCAGCCAGTCAGCCACAGTTGATTAGCGGTTTGCATGTTTGCTTCATAATCCAAGGGTCGCAGGTTCAATCCCCGGCCGAAATGGTAATTTTTCATAGCGGAGAAAAATTAAAATGCCTTCTTGCCTTTTCATGCCTTCTTCTCGGATAGGAAGTAAAGCTGTAGGTGTCAATGCGATGTTTGGCACGATAAAAATCCCTACTGGGTGTGGAATTCCACCAAAATCGGCTAAATAAATAATAATCTACTCAGCCATTATTTTTCCATCTTAAGACATCGCCAGTCTAAAAATAAAATGCTAAAAGATGCTTCTTTTTACACTTTTCATTGCATTGCATCTTATTTGAGATTGACCCAGTTATACTTGTCCTTAGGAGCGTTCCTTTTTACTTGTTTCTCATCAACAGGTTTAGGTGTGACAAAAGAATATGTTCTTATGCCAGTATTTGCATAATAATACACGTACACGATTTATAATAATGATAATAATTTTTATTGAGTTAATTAAACGTATCAAACTGTAAACAGTGATGCATTTTTACAAAAAAGATACTAAAAAAATAAAAATAGATAAAGCAGTTATGAGAAGCGAATCCGGGGCAACCGTTTACAAAGCGGCTACTCTACCACCGATTCACCGCTCTGTCTTTTTTATTCCAAGTTAATAGGATGCGTCGTGTTTGCGTTAATTTGTTATTTCTTAAAATAAGTCGCATTAAATTAAATGCAGAATTTACTTATTTTATATATTGATTTTTATTTAAAAAAGAAAGTTTTGAAATTGACGACACTTTAGCTATAAACTCCCCTTGTTAAACAATGACTATAGAATTAAGGGATATTTTTGGTAATTATTTCTTTTTATAAATATTATATTTATAAAAAATTGTTTACTTATAAAATATATTAAATATTTATATTTACTAATTACAGTACATTAACTTATCAATTGATTAATATTAACTGCATACTGTAGGCCCTTAAGACGCCCAATATGGCTCTGCAAGTTTCTACAGGAACAATAGTCACTCGTCAGTTTTCTTGCAGTATTTTCTTTTCGGCCTGGTCAGCTAAAATGCGTTGAATACCAAGGAAAACTGAGTTTTATATTTTAGTTACGGTTATTCTTTTAGACTCGTGACGTGTGCCGGGCTGTCAAGGTCATAGTGTCACGAAAAAGAAAGAGGACAACAAACAAGGTGGCCAATGATTTTAAAGCTTATTACCTATGAATTAATGGAAGAAACCTTGTTGTACTTACTAAATTATTTAAATATATGAAACTGAAAAGAGTGATTAGATAAACTATATCAGGTTTTGGTTTCTTAATGCTATAATTTACAAGTAAAATGAAAAATAAAAAATGAAAAATGAAATTCATTGAGTAGAGTTACAAAAACTATATGATTAGAGTCATAATAATACATGATAATGATAAATATTTAAATTTTAAAAGTTTGTAAATAGTATATTAAAGTATTAGTTTCATAAGACACGTTTTTAGCGCACGCGTCCGAGTTTAGAAAACGACGTTCAATACTGATATTAACTTTAAAACATAAAATGTTACTGTTTTCCGTATTCTAGTAAATCTCATTAGGACACGCAAAATGCGTGTCCTAATGGCTTCATTAGGACACGCAAATATAAAAAATTAATAAACAGTATCATAAAAACTATAACAAAATAATAGTACCTATATTAAATTTTAAAAAATAATATTCTGCGTGCCGTGTTTTGTTGCAGAACGTTGGCATTTCTCTCCTATACTTGTGTTGTGCGTGTTCAGTGATCACAAGTAGAGGGAACCTACAGCTTAAGGTGGACTCCGAACCACCCCAAGTACATAGTACCTGGATTTTTTTAATTAATTTCAGGGAAATTTCCTGGGCAAAGTATATCTCGTTGGTTCACGATTGCCTTCCGAGGGGGATGCGATTTTTAAAATCTGGCGATATATGGGCCGGGATCGAACCCGGGTCCCTTGGTCGGTAGTCCTGCACGCAACTAACCGAGCCACAATCACTCTCCTGAGCGATAAAAAAAGCGAAAAGATTAAATACCGGGAATTCTAAATTCCAATGACGAGTAATAAATTATTAAATAAACTGGAATTAATTAAAGGGACTTTCTATTATATGTAGTTGAGCTCTCGAAGAACTGTTCAATTACTTAACTTATCTAACGTATTCTCAGGGTTTACAAAGTGAACTTCAGTGAGCTGTAGTAGGGTTTACAGAATGAGCTAAAGCAAATTTTAAAACTTCTGTAGTAGATATATATGCACTAAGCAATTGACTTAGCAATTTAAACATTTCCTTAAACCCATAGTAAAATTAATAAGAATTGTAATCGCACATCAACGTTACATTAATATAATGTTGCCAAACACTTTATAAAAATACAAAAGGATGAAAATATATCATTAGTTCATACTTGCAATTTACTTTTAATTATAAAATGCAAAATAATAACTACAGGTAAAAGATTATGCGGTGCATACAGCACTTAAATTCATTTTAATCCGCTTGGTTGAAAATAAGCAAAAGTGATGCTCGCCGACACAAACGAATTGAATGAATTGTCAAATCGCGAAGAGTAGTGATCTTGTTCACAACAGCATCATACCAATAAAAAAGTAAAAATGTATACAGGGTGTCTTATAACACGTACGTCAAACGCGGCACTTAGTTAGACATAGGTAAGGCAAACAAAAAATCCCTATATAACACTTTTTTCTTAGAAGCATACTTTTCGGAAAAAAATCAAATAAAGAAGGATATAATGTTTTGAGCACATTTTATGTTTATTATGTTTACGTTGCTGATCGTGCAATCTGCAACCTGATCCCGTTTTGTTGATAAACAATACAATTATGAGGTCAGTCAGATGATAATTCCGAGAAGTCGAATTAAGATAAGGAATATTGGTTCAGGTCAAGACTTTGTAAACGATAAAATCAACACCGTTAGCGCTTATTGTCATCATGTGAAAATTCATTAAATGAAAAATTTGATGGTGCTTTTTTGTTTTAAATAAAACTGATTTATAGATTTATAAAAATCGCTCGCACTTATTTTAAAATCGCCTTTTAATTTAAGATTAATTTATATAATTCCCATTTCCCTAAATCTTTATACTGTTCGTAAAATTCTCCTCATATTAAACCTGCAGTTTTCATTATTAAAATGTTTAATTAATGTAGTCAAAACAAGGCGCCGTAATCCAGGCGTTTTCCGCATCGTTTGTTCCAAATGCGTCAGAAGAGCACTGGTCAAATTTAGCGTAACGACAAAGCTTCGTTAACTGACAATAGGATAAAAGGAGCATTTACGAACATCAGTTTATTAACCTAATAGAATATTATATCACATACAGCTTTCGTCAATGTGCATTTGAAAGATTTGATCTTGTTTCAGTTCATCTTTATCAGAACATCTTTATGCTATCTTGCAGAGTTGAACCTCCTTTTCAATACTATTTATAATACATATAATTTTATGGATAAATAAAGTAATAGTAAAAATGATTACGTTTTTGGTCCCATGACATGCTTGGGTTGTGGGCTCTTTCATAGTGCATGGGTTTCTGAGATTTTTCTTTCCCCACCGGTAATCGTCAATTTTCAAACTTTTCTCCGGTAAGGGCAACTCTTCGGCTTGAACAAGTTGAATGTAGAGCAAGTTAAAACTATAACGAATATACAGATACAAGAAAAGGGGAGAACGTAAAAACCACATAGAAAGAAATCCAGAAATAGAAAATGAAACTTTCGCCTCAAGAAGTCTCTATTTGAAAGAGTATAGAAGTAGTAAATTCAATCTTAATTTAAGTCTGAAATATTCATTTAGTTTATGAATCTTTGTAAATTACCACAGAATAAAACCCACTGCAAAGAATATTTGTTTCAATAAATCTATTTTGGTTTCAGAATGGAGAGTTTCCATGAAGCTTCCCTGCAAATGCTGAAAGAATTTCGTGCCCTCCTCCAACATTCTCCTATACCTCTAAACTGCAACAGATTTCTGCAGCTTTTGGCGCTCAACATGTTCGCAATTGAAAGCACTCAGCTGAAAGGTAAGTCTGTCTTGTTGTTCTCTTGATGCCTTTGACTGATAATGGAAAGAATTTCAGACGCCTATAAAAAAGTAAAAACGAAAAGAAAATAAAATGATTAAACAAATAGCTTTAACCTTCCGGGTATTGTTAATTTCAATTTAAGAATATTCAAATTTTTTGCATATGAAAAAAAAGAAAACACTTCGAATCACTCGTTGTCCATATTGTTGTGGTGGACAATGTAAACATCTTTTTTCGGGTTGTTGGCGTGTAGGTATTTTGCCTAAAGGTATAATTTTACTGCAATGGGTGTGTTTGTTTAACATACTCTTCGTATCTCCCATCAATTCCTCTTCTTAATTTTACAGTTAACATTTAACATTGGTTTGCATAATGATTGACAATTAATATCTTTAGTTGTGATATCTCATGCATAGACATTTCTCGTTAAAAAACCGATCGTTCAGATCTGCTGCTCCAAATGTTTGTTTAGGAAGTGTAAAAATAGAACTGAATTTTAATAAGAAACTTAATGAGCAAAATAAATAAAATGAAAAACGAAATTAAATTCTTAAAATTTTTAACCATCAGATTTATGATTATCATATTTTATATTTATATTTTTTGTCTTTAATTTCGGCTATGATTAATGGTTGATATTAAAATAGATCGCTAATAGGGAATTTTAGAATTTTATGTGTCCATTTATTAATTTGAATCCGTTGCATTTAATTTCTAAATACATATAATAAAATTTTTATATTCAAATCATTCGCGTAAGTAATGCGAAAGCGCCGGAGGATAATATATTACGACATCGTAATGACCGAAGTGCATTAATTTTTATGAGGGCCCTTTTGGACTTGTTTGTAATTCTGAATAGGTCTTGGTACGCGTCTCTAGGCTAGCTTGGTGGGTGGGATTCACCACGATATTATGGTAAATAAAAATATCCTCTGGTAATTTATTATTTGCTTGCACCATAAATTTGTGTCTGTCATTCTTTTTTACTTGTCTCAAATAGACGGACGTAGCATTTAATTAATATACAATAGTTATGTCTTGCTGGTTACAACGGTATTAGTTTTGTCTTATGGTTGTTTTTAGTTTTTTAGTCCAGATAATGTATGCAAGATGATTCAAAGAAATATTGATAGGATACTAACATTGTGTAGAGGTTTGTTTTTCGAATATAGCTGTAAATAAAATTAGCAAATCTCAAACAAGTTCAAAATGAATCATTGATTGGCCTTTCCAACTAATATATATTCCACGAAGATCTTTAACACCGGATAAAATGTTAAAAATATCTTAGTCCAGAACAAAGTGCCCAATGTCCGCATTTAAATGTATAAATTCTCATCATTTCACGCAATTAAAAATGTTTCCTATCATTTCATTTTATTAGTATTATTTGGATGATATTAAAATGATATTTAATAGATCTCTTCATCATATCATACCTAACATATTTAAAAAATTATTTGTTTTTCTCAAGTATGCTCTAATTTGTAAATAAAATAAAATCAATGAAGTAAACCTTGATGTTAACCCACAAAATTAATCGTGTGTGTGCAATTCACAAACGACAATTTAGGACAGACCGTTTCGAGTTTTTTGACTATCATCATCTGGATATACTCATTTGGGAATCACACACATCATCTTGGTTTGTATACAAACCCAAAATGTTGGTAATGGTTTTTTACGTTTTGATATAAACCGAGATGGTGTGTGTGATTCACAAGCGACTACCTCCAGCTGATGAGAGTCAAAAAATCTAGTTTGTCTTGGAGTGTCGTTTGTGGATTACACACATGTCATTAATTTTGTGGATTAACATCAAAGGTGTACTTCATTGATTTTATTGTATTTGATTCATAACATATTTGATTTGTAAAACCATAAAGGATAAGCTTGATCTCAGTTCATTACTATTTAGAAATAGCAGTTGAAATAGCATCTTATAAGTAACGCTCAACAAACAGAGCTATTACTGCAATTGATATTAAGAACAAGTATAGATAATAACAATCAAGGTAGGTGGTTAATTTATTGTTTCTCAGATATGATATGTTTTAAATACCTAGTAGCAACTGGAAATAAAAAACATATAAGTCTAATTATTCTTGCAGCAGGATTGGCAAGCTACACTTTTGTTCGAAGATTTAAAGGGTAATTCCAGTGTGATTAACACAACTGTTGCAGGTGGATTTTTGACACAAAACTTTTTAAAACAAAACGTAAAATTAAAAGAGAATACATTTTTGTTTACTAATGTTTACGTAATAATTAGTTTTACATATTTATGTAGAGAAAAACATAAACGTAAATTATCTTTGTTATTAAAACTAACAATTGTATGACTAACACACCATCTATGCAACCTGTCAGAATGGAGCGATTATTCTTTCTTTAATTTCTCTAAATTTATCTGTTTATTATTTTTTTATATGTTGAGAATATATTTGCTCATATACCGGGTGTCCACTCTCAAAGTCGATCATAGGCAATTAACATTGTGCATTTTACTTTTATGTATTTTGCTGTACGTCTACTAAATCAATACATATCAAAGTAATGAATAGTTTAAATAGTCGTTATTTAATTGTGATGTTTGAAACCGTCATTATTAACTTCCTAATATCCTAGGTAAACAAGTGTTTAAACGCTAAAATGAAATAATTTGAAAATTATAGCTTGTCATATTTTATTTAACAACAGTCAACTTTTAAATTAGTATTTTAAAATAAAAATCGCATTCTTAATATTACTATTAGTATCATTTGATTCACAATAATTTTCTCTTTCTATTGATACCATTATCTTTCTTGTAGTTCAATTTGGCGCGCATGAATCACCAAAAACGTTTAATACAATGTTATATTCATATGTTCGAGTTTGAGAACGAACAGGTTGTACATTATTGAATTATTCTGAAAAAAGAATGGTACTATAACAGTTTCATAAAATTACATTACAACACAAATCTGCGTGTGACTAACATAACACACAAATTCAAAATAATACTTCAATTAAATACAGAATAATTTAATTCTTGTTTTTAAAGGAAATAACATAAATTAATATTTTAGCAGTTTACCCAATTTAACCTTTTAAAATCAATCCACTTGTTTGCCTAGCTATCATTTGAGCAAATAACAGCAAATATTTGCAGATGCAGAGCTGTCAATTTTAGAAACTGGGTTTCTACTAAAATAAGTTTAGTAGGAAGTCTACCAGATCTGTTTTGGCTCACTGAACCATTCCAAAAAATTTAGCAGTAGGTTGGCATAGGTGTTCTTGGCTTTAAACTTTTTTCCCGATTTAAGCATGCTGTAGACTTGTTGATCTCTTTTGGTGTACTTTTCTTACTTTGTAAGGATCCTCACACGTAGTACTTCATGAACAACACTGGTAAGTTGCTCATTAAAAAGTATCGTCGTATAAATGTTGTCAAAATCGCCCGGCGACTAGGATTAGCATGATACTAATATTTAGTATGCCGCGACTGCATGCAAGAACTCGCCCGTCTAAAAGACTTATAAGCAGCAACGTAAAATGTGTGTGCGAGATACCGGTATCCGGCATACAGTATCCTGGAGTAAAAGTAGCCTAAAAGAAACAACACCTTTTAACAATAAAAATCTTCCGTATTTATAATTAAATAATGGTTGTCAATGATTCGGTTGGAAGTAAATGTTATGGTCTGAAGTTAGGCACAAAGCCAGTTCTCATGTCAAAAATTTCGATGTACTATTAATTTCATAATGATTTAGGACAGCAAGGCTAATATGATGCTATTTTTAATTTTTTTCCCAGTGTAAATGGATAGTTTAAAATAAATGACATTAGCCTTGCTGTCCTAGATCATTATGAAACCAATAGTATGTTGTTATTTATGTACAGTTGCGATCATTCGCTAAGGAACGATGAAAAAATGGTGATCGCTGGTTTTTCAGTTTTTTTGTACACTGTAGCTGTAATTCAACCTGATTTATAAACTGGGCAATTGTAATATTCATAAATGAAATGTTCTTGAATATCATATAATAAATTTATATTTACATTGTACAAAAAACTGGAAAATCGGTGGTTATGATTTTTCCGTCGTTCCTTAGCGAATGATCGCAACTGTACGTGCTGACTAAAAGTATAACTTCATATTGTAGACACGGCTTCATATTTATTCATATATTTTAAAAAATACCCTAATTTTTCATAAAATAAATAAAAATAAAATTGCGATATCTTAGAGGTTTAGGGCTGTCTGATGCAAAAATTTTGAAAGGAGTTGCACTCGTTATTGGCTATTAATATCCAGACTGGATATTACTTTTGTCTTTGTCTTGTGTTTGCAATAAACTGTTTTCAACTTTGGATCTGCTTGTTTACGAGTGAGACTCTGGACATCATATGAACTCGTTGGACAATCCCAGCTCTGTCCCAGGCATCTGGCAAGCCTATTTCTGGGACATCATGCTGCTCATAATGGGAAGTATCAATTAAAAGCATTGTACAAGGACAGTCGATTGGTATCTTTAAATTAAAAAGCAGCCTTAGGAGACAAAAGATATGATTAAGTTTAACATGGAGATCTATAGAAAATCCATTAAAGTCTAAGGGCCATTAATTTTAATATGTTTAAAAGTTTTATGTACTTAGCGCAACTTCTAATCTAACCTAACTTAAACTGGGTTAGGTTAGAGAACCTCTAATCTACCTTAAGCAGTTTAAATTAAACATAAGCTTTGAATTTGGATTAGGTAAATAAACCTTCAAAAACTAAAGATTAATTTAATGGTCCATAGATAATGGATCTGTCATAGACTTCGATGTTAAAATCTTAATTTCTTCAGGTCTACCAATCGACTCCCCTTGATGATTTTGATGATTCTTATAAAAAAACTTTAATACAACATTTAATTTGTCAATGTGGTTATACTAATTTTGACTTGTAAAATCCATATAAGCACAACAATACAGGGTGTTTCGCTCATGAATTAAAGTTTGGGTGATCATCAAGAACCAACATCATGTATGAACGGAACTAAAAGTCGGCCATCTTAGATCTGTATGTCAAAAAATCGGAATTTACGTCTAACGTATCCGTACTAAATCTCATCAAAATTCATTAATAAACAACTAAGGTATAAGCTTTGGCCTCCCCCTGTCTCACTCGGTATAAGAAATATATTTTATATTGTTCATACCCACATACGAGGGTGGTTTGATAAGTCAGTGACTTTTTGAATAAAAGATATTTATTACGGCAAATAAGCGTTTTATTTCTCAACATAGCCTCCTTTTAGCTCGATACATTTAGTTCAGCGTTTCTCCAATTTTTTTATTCCTTCCAAATAAAAGGTTTTCTCAAGGCCCTTAAAATAGTCAGTGATGACCTCTTCATTCGACCCAAATCTCTTACCGCCCAGCCATTTCTTCAGGTTTGGAAACAGGAAATAGTCACAGGGGGCTAGATCTGGAGAATATGCTGGATGGGGTAGCAGTACGTAGCCCAATTTATAAATCTTTGCCATGGTGACTACACACGTGTACACCCGTGCATTGTCTTGATGGAACAGCACTTTTCTCTTCGCCAAATGCGGTCGTTTCTGCTTCAAAACAATATCGAATCTGTCCAAAAGCTCTGAATGATATTCGCCGGTGATCGTTTTACCCTTTTCAAGGTAATCGATGTGAATGACACCGTGTGCATCCCAAAAAACTGTGGTTATGACCTCGTTGTCCGACAGACTCACCTTGGCCTTCTTTGGTGCACGTTCACCTGGAGAAACCCACTATCTTGATTGTTCCTTGGTCTCTGGTGTAGTGCGATGGATCCATGTTTCGTCTACGGTAACGAAACGGCGCAAAAACTCGTTCGGATTGCGGCTGAACATCGCCAAACACTCCTTTGAAGTGGTCAAACGGTTGCGCTTATGGTCGAGTGTGAGCAATCGCGGCACCCATCGCGCGGATAGCTTTTTCATGTCCAAATATTCATGTAAAATGTGATATACCCGTTCAGTTCAGATGCCTACAGCCTCAGCCACCTCACGCACTTTCGTTCTCCGATCGTTCAATATCATTCCATGGATTTTATTGACGAATTCTGGCGTGACGACCTCTTTTGGGCGACCTGAACGTTCGGCGTCACTTGTGCTGTTACGACCACAACGGAACTCAGTAAACCACTCTTAACCATTAAAATTGATGGTGCAGAGTCCCCATAGTATTTATCAAGCCTTTCCTTGGTTTCGGTGATGGTTTTTTTTTCACTTCACTTTTTTCCATTTTCGTTAAAATTCATGAGGTTGTTTGCTTTCAATGGCTGTCAAACATAAACTAAATGGCGCAGCCTTCTCAGAATTTTACAGTAGTCTATTCATAGGTGGCAATTGACGGCAGCAGTGTTGCATTTAAGTTACTGCGCGGGAAATTCAAAAAGTCACTGACTTATCAAACTACCCTCGTATTATATATTGTTCATTTTAAAAAATGTTGTTATAAAAATATCATATTTTGTTGATTCTTATTGCATAATTTCATATTATTGTAACGTTCTTTTTAAAATAATAACAAAAATGCTGTTTAAATCGTCTATTAATAAAGAAAAGATTATTTACAATGCACTTAATTAAAAACACTATAACTATAAACTATTTAACGAATTATTATCTAAATGCTAGGTATTTACAAATTTATTTGAGGACTATATGAAAACTATTTATGTATTACAATTTATTAACTAATTATTCAGAGTACATTTCAACACGACCCCGGTTAAACATTAACTGACTCCTTCTACCCGCGGACTCAATTTATATCTTTCATACGATGGCTCATACATCTAGAATGTTCGATGACGTGTTGATGAGTCATACATGCAGCTGTTTATAAGTGACGTCAATGAGGCGTGTCGATGAGTCATACTCGCAGGTGTTGATTGATGAGTCATACAGTTGATGACTCATACACCTAGAACGTTTGATGACGTCATATGTGGGTTTACTATTCGTTACATTATTTTCAAAGAGAAGTGCTATGGGCCCTGTAACTGTCACTCTCTTACATTAGACAACTTTAATGACATAGATGTTTTAGACCAATTTTAATCTTTCTATCATTTGGTAGGATCTCGAAATTCTATACCTAGTTATAAACTTTATTTTATTTTTAATTTAAACTATAAATTTTATTTACAAATTAATTTCCATATCATTTGTTCATTATTCTTGATTAACTTGACTGTAATACTTTCACAGGTTCGAGTTTATCATTCCTCATATTTAAAATATGCTTTTCTTACTCATACGTAGGTGGTTTGATTGAGCCGCAATTTCAAATATCTTTAAGTATAATTTTCTTTCAGTATTCTTGATTCTTCCAATATTACAGGCTTCTTGTACCTTTTTAGTATGTCACCTGCTTTTATCGAAAATCAAAAAATTATTGTGGATGCTTTTGAGTTTTCTGAAAATTTGCTGTTTTTCAATATTTCAAAAATCTGTTAATAATGCAATACTGAAAAATGTGGAAAAGGATGCTTAATATAACAGTAAAAGAAAATAAATGGGATGTTTATCGGATCAGTTATTTGGCACTTATTGTCATTAATAAAGATTCAGGTGGTTTAGAAGAGAGCAGGCATGTAGCCAAAAATATTGTTAGCCCTTTGTTGATTTCCCTAGGAAAGAAGTAAATACATATAATTATAAACGTACTCAAATTTTTGTATAGCAAATGATGCTTATAAAATATAATCAAATTCAATATCTTTTTTATTAAAATTGATGATTAATTGATGTTTTTGTCTTATGTTCTCAGTGAAATTGTTAAATATGTTAAAAATTAATTATGTTACAATAGGTAAATGCTTTGTTACGATTAGTATTACTTCTAGCTAGCTGGCCACTTCTTAAAAGAATATGCCTCAGGTAGGCCTCCCAATACTAAGAGGTATCTAGCCAAGTATCTGGAGCAGGGAAATATAGCATAGGCTATTGAATTATAGAAGATCAGCTGTAACTAAAAACGATTTTGAATAAAAATGGATAATCTTTGGTTACTTATGTTAAGCCTCCTCTTGTAAAAACTTAAATTGAGTTTACTGATAATCGGTTACATTGTGAACGTAACACACGATCAACATATCTTACATTACTGATGATTTCTTTAAAGTGTACGGCGAAGGAAAATCTACCTTTATAATTTTATTAGATTATAGTAAAACTTTTGATACAATAAATCATGGTTTATACTTCTCAAAATATTACATTATTTAGGTCTTAGGAGTGAAAATGCGATTGGTCTGTTTCGAAACCATTTGTGTAATAGAACGCAAGGAGTCAAAATGCCTACTGAGGTATCCTCATCTGTCGATTTTATCAGAAGGGTGCCGCAGGGATCCATATTACACGCACGGTCTTTGTGGTTGTGTGGGGACCTGTAATGTTCACATGTATGCAGATGATACTCAAATTTACTTTTACTTTAAGCCAAGTGATATCAAAGCAGTCTCTGAATTTTCATTACAACATGCATTAATGTTAAATCCAACGAAATCGTGTGCACTATTATTGGGAAAATCAAGTGAAGCTCTTCAAGTGCCATCTATTAAAATTGGGGAAATTGAAGTACCTATAGTAGAAGATGCTAAGAATTTGGGAGTAATTTTTGACAAAACATTTCGGTTCGAAAAGGAAGTCTCTAAATACATATATACAAAAATCTTATTATAACTTAAAACTTATCTATCCTCATAAAGATGATTGCAGTAAAGAATCGAAAATCTTACTATGCGAATCCATGGTTTTATCACAATTTAATTATTGTGTTCCTGTGTATAGCTCGTGTCTGGATTATGAGACAACTCAATGTATTCAACGTGTTCAAAATTCTTGCTTGCATCTTATTTATGGAGTTCCGAAATATGAGCATATTTAGCATAAATTAATTCATACCGGTTGGCTTAATATGAAAAAACGATTTTATTTATAAACAGCTGCATTCTACCATAAGATAATATCTGACAAGCAGCCTCCCTATTTATACAATAAAATTAGGTACAGGACAGATGTGCACAAAATAAATCTCGTCTCTTTGTGATTCTGTATAATTATTATTCAGAATAAATATTATAATATTATATGTGAAAATCTGAGGGCTTTATGTTTTCAATTTGTAATAATTTTAAACAGCCTTACATTGCAGTGAGCTGTGAGCAAATCTATACAATACGAGTATTATATTATGAATAAAATAAAAAACCTAATACTTATTTCTTATTATCAGTATGAGTCTACGAGGAGACATCAATCATTCCTCTGTGAACTATGGGTTTATTATATGAAGATTATACTATTAACTTGTCATCTAATGGTATAAATACATTCATCTGAATGATCTTGCACTGTTATATGTAAATATGTTCTTGTGAATACATCTATTTATAGTTTTATAAAGTCATTGTATGCAATCACATTTAATGATTTCTCACCTCTTGCTCTTTTGAATGCAGTTATTGGGTCAGTAGATAAAATTAAGTTTTTAGATATGTAGCTTTTATTGAACATACAAACTAATAATCTAATTAATCACTTAATTTGTCTTGTTTTGCTTGTACTACTGAATCTCATTAACTTAACTGGTTACTCTTGTGTGTTTGAAACATTTTAGGTTCCTTAAACTATTAGATAACCGCTAATTAGCACCACTTTAAAGGAAAGATGCATAATCTAATTTAGTAATGTCTCGACAGACAAAACTAGAAAACTTTTAAAGTGAAACTGTCTCGTCTAATTATAAAACCTCCTATTGAGGGTGCGACAAAGAAATGCATAAAAGGTCAAGCAAGTACCCCAGTTCAACTTGGCTGCCATAACAGGTTTTTGCAAAATGGGTATACTAAGCTATGTTTAATTCCAGTAGTACAATGATATGATTAACCGGGATTACTTCTATTAATGATTAATTCCACATATTTGTCATTAATATGGTACTTATGTAAAACAGGAAATTTCTTAATCCATCTAGAAGTAAGTACATGTGCTGGATTTATTCTGTTGTTCTTTTATGGATGGTAGTATTTAATATAAATCGTCTTCTCTTACATCTACAGTGTACCTTGTATTTCCTTTAGATCACTAATTGAAGTAATTAATCTGTTTTAAAATATATAAACCTTGTATTATCCTCTTGCCTTTTTTGCTATTCTCTTATGTTAGGAAGATAAATTGTTTGTTACTCTCTACTAAAGAAGACGTGAGAAGCGAACTTGCTTGACCTCTCAACTGTTGGTTCGTCTTATAATTCGGATACAAAACATCTGTTAATTGGCTTATAATTAGAATAATCAGGTAAAGGGGTTCGATAACTGGAGTTTGATCTTAATAATTGCATTAAATTATAATTATTAATTAATTAAATATATACAATGTATTAAATAAGGAAACCTTTTTAACTTTTAATTTCTCACAAGAATCGATCCATATTATTAAACCGTTAAATGTGACATATTTCACGACCGTCTGGTGTGAACCAGGAAATTGTTTAGCTTGCTCTATGTGGGTGTGCTTTACCAAGTACCTATGGTGAGAAATAAAATAACTGTGTGATTTATTAATTGCCTTCGCTGTAAATTTATTTATTGTCATTTTATTTGATATATAAGTAGACGATATAATAAATACATATATAACACCTGATATATTTTTCAAATGAGACAGGATTTGCGAGATCATTAAAAGAAACGGAAATTGTACGCAATAAAAAATATTACATCGTGTTGTTGACGCGATGATAAAAAATTTGGAATTTTTGTGCTTTAAAAAATCACAAAAGAAATAAAACAAGTTAATGGGTAATAATTAAATGTCCATCCTGTAATTCTTTATAAAACAATTTATATAAGAATGGCAAAAAAGACAACAACGAAAGTCTTGAAGTCCTTATAAAATAAGAAAGTTTTAGTGCTTTTATTTATTTGCTTTTATATATTGGTAAGTAAGGGGGAAAGAAGTATGGAAAACATCATGTTTATTGGCATAGCTTAAAAATTACATGGAAATAGTATATTCTACAAGAGACGAAACACTTGTTTTTTCGTGAGGTGAGCATTTGCCACGAGCTGCGTAACGGCGAGTGAGCAATCCCACCAATTATAGTAACACGCAATTTTCACTTTTATAGATGAAAGTAAAGTTTTTATGTTTCACTGGTTTTCTTTTTAGATTTGTTATTCAATTTAAAAAATAATAAATAAGTTTTAAATTATAAAATTTGTATTTACAGTTTTCGTGTTAAACTCGCTTAAAACAAGAAAGACATCCACAGTCAGAAAAATCAAGTAATCTTGTTATTTAAACTAATAAAACTGTAAAAATAAATTTTGTTTCGTTTCTCTATAAAGAGTTAATAGACCAGTAAAATTAGACCCTATGGGGACAGTTGGTGGTTCATTTGACGTCAAATAGAAGTATCCCAGGTTTACACGGTCCTTCGACGCGAGCTTACTCAAGGGGGGTAAAAAAAACATTAATTATCGAGACTAGACTTAACACGAATTAAAGAGACGATCGAAAAACGGCAATTTTACAAAATTACAAATCGAGACTAGGCCGCTGAAGGTTGGCTCTGACTTGGGCAGAGGTTAGAGAACTCAGAATTACCGAGGCGTTGGTTAATTCTTGGGCGACGACAAAGCAGCCGAGGCGTGGGAACTGAAGGTTGGCTTAGGCTTGGACCAATGTTGAATTAACGACATTTGGTTATCTAATATTCAGCCAAGCTGGGCCCTATTGTCAAGACTGGCAGTTCCTACATGGGAGAACGCGAAAAAGTCAAACACAATCCGATACGACCACTTCACTAAAACAAAACTAAATAATATTCCTAAATCTGTCTCGAATTCAAGGGGCAGTCGTGCACAAACACACCAAATGACGAGATTTCAACTATAATTAATAACGAAGCTGACGTGAATTTGCTCGTTGAGGATATAGATGAGCCAGATAATGCATTTACAATTGCTCCACCTTTGTTTGAGATCCTTACATTCTTCTCGTTTGACCAATTTGGAGTTGCAAGCGAAAAACTAAAGAAGTTCGAGAATTTCGTGGTCAACGATTTACAGAATTTTACATGAACGATTACTTTACCCTTACCATGCTCACCGAGTTCATGACGTGCACAATTTTGTCAGTGGTTTCAGAGAAAATGTGATGATGTCACTAGTTTTGAAAGCCAGATATTATTTATAGATGAAGCTGACTTTACAATAAATGGAATTTTCAATTTCTACAATAACCACGTATGGGCCGACGAAAATACATATGCATTGGTACAAGAAATGCTTGAATATATGGTGAGGAATAGGACCTTTTTTTCTACCGCCAACTTAATAACACGCATTTCTTGCAAACGAAATTACCTTATCTGTTTTGATGATCTACCTGTTCCTGACTAAGACAAGTGGTTTAAGCACGATGGTGCACCCTTGCACTTTAGTCGTGTTACTAGGGAATATTTAAATAGTACCAACACAAACCGATGGCTAGATCGAATGGGGGCTACACAATTACACGTCGACAGAAAATACATGGGTTTCAAATAATCAGAAATACTCCAGGAATTATACCGCGTGTATGTCAAAATGTGATTCGAAGTATACAAGCCTGTCGTGAAGTTAATGGTGGATATTTCAAATAACATTTCTTTTAATTCAAATTATTTAAAGTTGCTCGTTCGTCTTCTAATTGCTACTTCGTGTATTTTCTTATACAATTTTTAACTGTTCACGCTCTTCATTTTCTAAGCAAGTTTAACACGAAAACAGTTAAAGATAGGAAAAAGCGCAACAGGTAAAGTAGTTGGACAATTTAAAAATAGTGTCAAACTGTAAAAAAACAGTGGAGTGCCATTTTTTTCTCCTTAAATAACTACGTACACTCCTGTTTCTACGCCACTGGTGGAGGCACAACTGCTTGGTCTCGTCCGTATTATGGTACATAGACATTGGGGTGTCCGTTATTTCCTAAAGTTTGTTTTTTGGGGAGTACCCGTCTGATATCGAAAATATGTTGGAAAATAATAAGTTTGTTGCTGAGAAAAATTTGATGTTGCATTCTATTGAGCTTCTGGTAACTTGCCTCGCCTAACTTGCCTAAATGTTTTTCATGTTATTTAAATGGAATTTTTACGTTTTATTGTATTGTTGTCTTTTTAAAACATTTCTACTAATGTTTTGGCTATTGCAGGTCATTACATTTCCATACCCCTCTATAAAAAAATATCTTAATTATATGCCCTTTTATAGAAAAAATATACAGGGTGCGGAGAAAGTCCCGGAACGGTGAAATATCTCGTGACATGCACGTAAGATTAAAAAAACAAAAAACACGTCATAAATATTATTCAAAAAGCTATCCAATGATACTACACTCGACCCCACCCACCCCTACTCCCAGGGGGAGGGGGGCAACTTTGAAATCTTAAATAGGAACCCTCATTTTTTATTGCAGATTCGGATTCTCCATTAAAAAGTAAGTTAGTTTTCAATTAAAAACTTGTTTTTGATTTTCGACAGATAGTACTTTAATAAAGAAAATACATAATGTCAAAAACATTTTTTTTCATTATTTAGCTTTTTTTCGGGGGAGTCGCCTCACTTCTCACCAACGGGGTGCTTGTTTCGGGTAAGTCCTCTCGCCTCTCACCAACAGGGTGCTTGTTTTGGATGAATCCCGTCGCCTCTCGCCATTTTTTGATAAGTACGAAAAATCGTATTTTTACGACTACAGTACCATCTATTGAAAATCGATAAAAATTTGTCAGATAAGACTAACACAATTTATCATTAACATACGTATTAAAAGAACGCATGTCTAGTTATAATAACTATAGGGTAATGTTGTTAACCTCAGGACTAAATTTTCAAACTTAATGTTTGATGTCATATATGGTATCAAACAATTCAGAAGAGTCAAAGATTTTTGAATATAACAGCATTATACAGTGTGTGCCATAACGTTAGATCCATATGAGATTTTTTATAATATTCTGATTAAAAAAAATTGTGGGACACCTTCGTCCAAAAATACTTATATATATGTAAAATTACTATTCTTTAAAGAATTAACGAAGATGACCTTATTTATAAAAATATAGAAAACTTTCATTAAGCAAAAATCTTTCTAATGACATTTTACGTTCACCTACCGAGTTTGAACGAGATATTCCGATATAACGAAAATTTTGAATTGGAATTGGCTCATTTATATAGTAGTGCCTTTTAAATACAAAATACACACCAACACCAACGATCAATTATACAGAACGCACCCAAGCTATAACTCTTTTAAACAAATTAATTCGCTGGAAAAATATATTATGATGTTCATGTGGTTCGGTGTCCGTCTATACTCATTTGTATATTAAAGCACGTAATGCTCATCACGTGCGTGCATTAAATTTTTTTATGAACCTATACGAGCCGGTAAACTCGCAATGAATACACTAACCCAAGCAATGTCTATACTAACCCATTATAACACTAAAGATTTACTGTTTACGTTAGTATTTGCAATCCGTAAGTATTGTGTAGTAACAAAACATCCCGCGTTGGTCACACAAGCTGCGATGATAGATTACGTCTTGGGATGCTTCTCCGCCCAGTTAAGCTGCAGTCACGCCACTGGCGACGCCATCTTGATTTATTGAACCACTTTGTCCGCCGGTTAATCGTCGTTAAAGTGTCGTCTTTTGTATCCGCAACTATTTCTGGACAATAAACAGTTTCATATGTTAACGTAACAATCTGCATTTGTATATTCCTGACTTTTAGTTGATCTAACCGCTGTAATATTCTGTCTTTGTGACCTAGATTGATTTGAGTGAGAAGGGCAAGAGTTCATGCCATCTACTGGTGTGGAAATGAAAATATTTTAATGAAAATGTCTTCAACAAAGCGCTTATTTTATGATGAATATAAAAGTCTGCCGGTTGTGATTTAATTGACTGGTTTGTGGTAAAATATGGGATGTTGACTATGATAGAATTTATGATCAGCTGTTGAAAAGTGAATCTTAAAACATAACTGCAATGATTTTGATAATTGATCTTCAGAAGCTTCTATTGTTTCAGTGTATTAATTGTATCAGAAATTCTTTTATGTTTCTTAGTTTTATAGTTTTATATCCTGTTTCAATATAACAGTATGTTCTTTTGGTGTCATAAAAAATTACTATCCAGTACATCGAGAATCGAAATGTCATTTTTTATGATTATAGAAACCTAAAAATACCTGTCTTGGCTTTTTGTCGAATGCTCCATATTATTCCACTTTTGAATCACAAGTTTTTGAATCGTACAGTATAACGATTTATGAATAGACGCATAAGCGAATCCAACAACTGTTTCCGGCTATGTGTAACGTGGGTCGCAGGATCGATCCCTGCTCCGGTAGCGTTTTTTATTGTTTTGAAAAAAACTTGATTTTTGAATTATATTTTTAAATGTTATTTGTTTTTTATTTATGTAATTTATACTTTTTTAATTGATTATACTCATTATTCATAATAACAAACAAATAACATTTAGAAATGTAATTCAAATAATTAAATAATAATTTTTTTGGATTCGCTAACGCGCTATTCGTAAATCGCTATACTGTATGATGCGATATTTTTAAAAATTTATAAGTGGAACACCATGGAGAATTTCGACAAAACGCCAAGACATGTATTTTTGGTCTCAACAATAATAAAAAAAGATATTTCGATTCTCGATGTACTGGATGCGATCCCCTGTCAGAACAATTTTATTATTTTAGAAATACAGTAGACATCGATTTTCCGGATTAATTGGACCAGGGATCGTCCGGGTAAGCAAAAATTCGGATAATGGAATATAACGAAAAAAAAACTTTTTAAATGGAAAAACATCTCACAATCCTATATAAAAGATATTAAATATTTCATAATTTATAAAAAAAAGAAATTACCCAAACTGTGATTAAAACTAGCGTTTTGTTATTAGAAGTCTAGCGCGCCTTGCACTCGGCTATGGTTGCTGCTGTCATACTTTTCTGTTCTGTCCAAGACAATGGATGCTCGTACATACTACAGACCGCTGGTTTTAATATCAAATGGTTAAAGCATTTATTCTATTGGAAATCTTTTTAGCAGATTGTACGGTTTCGCAGTTGCAAATAAGTAATATATAGGATTTACAATAATAGGATATTGTGTTACAAGTGCAGAAAAGTGCCAATTTCTTAGGAGTGTGAAGAAGTCGACTTCGTCTCATGCCGCAATCACACGAATGCGAAATTGGCGATTTTTCACCTGTTACACACTATACTTTATCTACGACCACCAAAAAAGTAATAAAACACCAAAAGCTAAGAAAAATATGTAACCTAGAATTTATACTCGCATTCATATTTTTTCCTTGGAGTCTCTGGCAATGAATTAAGAGATGTAATGTAATGTAGCTGTAGAGCAGCTTTCGTGTTCGCTTCGATGTTTGGAGTACACTCCATTTTCCCATCCTCGGATTCACTCATGAAAAATTCTATCTATGTTATTTTTCAAAGAAAACTTTTAGAATTATATTTTATTAAACATAATTATTATAAAACAAAATACGACTACTTTGCTAAATTATGCAAATCGTTCCATCTATTTCTATCACCCACATCTGAACAGCTTACGTATAGCGGTATCTTTTATTGAACCCCTTCTCCACGAATTGTAAACATATTTTGCCGTGGATTGTTGGTGGAATAACAGGGAAAGGCAGCTTTAAGTGTAGCCATCGCGCTTGCACTTGTGAATTATAAAATGTTGCAAATTATAAAAATTCACAATGTTTTTATTGTTATTTAGCAATAATAAATGTTATTAATAGATATTAAGAATTATGCAGGGCTACTACAAAAGAAATAGACACTTTCAATGCTTTATTAGTCCAAAACTAACAATGTTATTCTGAATGTGTGGACACTGGTATAAAGTGAGTTTTAAAGTTTACATTTGCAACTCACAGGTGCTCAATATGTGCTCCTCTTGACACACGGCACACATCAAGGCGTACGTCTAGTTCATTCCAAACCCGGAGTAACATATCAACATTGACAATTTCCACGGCCCTCCTGATGCGTTGTTTTTCCAACTTTCCACATAAACGACAAAGTGAATAAACATAACGTCCGAATATGGGGGACTGAACGTCGGAGTGTTTGTGGGGCATTTGCGTGATTCGCCAAAAGTAAACGTGTTCTGTGCTGTATCTCGCACAAATAATAATATAATAATAATTACTACAACCCATAATCTAAACCAAGGCCCCAGAAGCTATAAGCTTGTGCGGGAGGGAGGGGGCGATTATTATTATTATGTAGGCCCAATGTGCGGCTGCAGCCGACTTATAGATGGAACAGCGCAAATCCCACATTTGTGTTACAGCTAAGGAAAACTGCAGAAAACCTTAACCAGATCTGCCAGCGCCGGGAGTCGAACCCGGGCCGCTTGGGTGAAAGTCCGGCACGCCAGACATTACACTACCAAGGCTGTATAAAGGTGTATGGTCCCTTCTTTTTTGAAGAAAACACAGTAACGGGAGCTACGTATCATCAAATGTTAATCAATTGATTGATACCTCAACTGTATGAGGACGGAGGGAACTTTAGCTTCCAACAGGATGGAGCGCCGCCCCATCTGGCACACTTTCACAGCGTTGGATAGGCCGTGCAACAGCCGACAACCGCTTTCTCATACGGTGGCCACCAAGGAGCCCTGAGCTTACAACGTGCGACTTTTTCCTATGTAAAAGACCTGGTGTACGTCCCTCCACTTCCTAATCATTTAGATGAGTTAAACAACGCATCAAGAGAGGCGTGGAAATTGTCAATGTTGATATGTTATACCGGGGGGTTTGGAATGAACTAGACTATCGTCTTGATGTGTGCCGTGTGTCAGGACACATATTGACACATATTGAGCACCTGTGAGTTGCCAAAGTAAACTTTAAAAATCACTTTATACCACAGTCTCAACAAATTCATAATAACATTGTTAGTTTTGGACTAATAAAGCATTGAAAGTGTCTATTTCTTTTGTAGTAACCCTGTATAATGTTAAAGATTAATTAATTTTACGTTAATCCAATAACAATTTTATAATAACTTTATATAGTGATAATAACTAAATTATTTTAACTCGCTTAGATAGGTGAATGGTATGAGGTCTGGCTTAGCAAGCAGGCGGCCCAGAATTCGATTCCCGGCCGAAGCGATAATTTTTCTCGATGGATTTGCATTCAAAATATAGCTTAACGTAACACATTAATTAAACAACACAAATTAAACTTTATCTAAAATTTATAACTTTTATATTTCAAATAGTTAATAATATTATAATATTTGCATGTGCTGATGGCGTTTTAATAGAACTACTGATCGTGGGAAATCATTTCTCACGGTCATTACCGTTCTGTTTAGAGAGTATGAGCAATGAGTCAACTTCACGGTTACTAAATTGTGCGGAATGTGTCACCTTCTATAGTTCTAGTTCTGCAGAAAAATAATAATATTAAATAGGAGCGAAATGGCCAAATTCAACACTTTACAACGTGTTGTTTTTAGAATTAGTATTACAAAGACAAATTATTTTTGGTAGGAGAATAAGCAGTGCCCCATTTAGAAAATGGTAATGTTTCCAAATTATACATAAAATAATAAGGACTGTATAACGTTTCTTTATATAGTTTTTGCAAGTGGAGGTTCTGCAATGCTGTCAGTCATCGAACAGATCATATTTTGTTAAAATCTGAAGCACGAATAGAATATCCTCCGTTTTCACATTTCTCTTCAAGTGCTTCCAAATTCTTCCATGACCTTTGTTAGATGTTTTGTTTGCGTACATTGACATTTCGATTTACAACCAATGTCAGAAGGAATGGGTAAAAGCGAATTTATCAGTATTTTAACCTCTCGTAAAATCAATATGGACTCGTAGATCATCAAGCATTACGTAGTAATGTTTGCATTATTACATTCTAATACAATCGTCACCTTTATTGTTATTAGCAGTTGCATAAACTTGAAAGAACTTATTACTGTATTGTGGGTACGTACATTGGTATTTTTGTACTTGGAAATCGTAGAATTTATGAATTGAAATAGAATCTGAAGAAAAAACGGTCTTATTATTTTCTAAATTATTAGCTAGTCCTGCTGTGTGAGATAGATGTTCTATTAGACTGAACATCCAAAATTATTAGTTAATCTGTTGTAAAGCTTTTTTTTGCATTCTGAGAATGAAGAAAAAAAACTATGTTAAGAGATGCGTAAGTAAAATACAGCACTATGCCTGCTGTGTTAAAATTGTCCAATTACAGGATGATAGTGCAAACTTTTTAAGGCTGTAAACTGACCAATTACATTGTATTAGCCACTATAAAAAAGAACTATAGTAAAATTTGCAAGTTAATGAATGTAATTTGTTTTGTTACTTTGATTTTGTTTAGATAATAAAGCAGAATAGGAAATACAACGTTTTTGCTCGCTTCCTTTGGTTTGAAGATAAATATAGGACTGATTAACATAACAGTTTGTATAATGAATTAAAGTTAAATTTAAAAAATGTATCAAGTCTAGAGAAGACATTTAAATGTAATGTTAGATAGACCTGTTTCTTTAGTATATAATAATTACTACGACAAAAACACCTCATAAATGTCAATCAGTGGGATAAAGTAGATGCATTATGTAGTATAATTTATTAAAGTTTGTTAATGCAATTTCAACTGTAAATAACGAGCTGAAGACTAGGAATAATAAATGAATAATAGAAAAATATAGACTTACCAAGAGAGGATATCATTAACGCACTCCACTGCGTCAGTTCTTATTATAAAAGATTTAAACGATTTATTTTGCCTAGCTGAAATATTTGATATTGACCGATAAAATGATCTGGAATAAAGGTGGATTAAAAAACTAATAGATGACTGGATTTTATTCCGAAGTAAACAAAGATATAAGAAAAAAGGGAGCAAGAGTATAAACGAAAATAAAGAAATGTTTATCTGAAATATGTATTTTCCCATGTACAATTCCTGGTGTAACTACTATCAGGCTAGATTTCCCTTGATATAGGGTGCTCTTGGTAATGTACATTTTTAATCGTTTTTGATGTGACTACTAGATGGCGTTAGAAACATTGATTTGCGTTTGGTATTACAAAAATGTAGAAATTTGATATTATTTTGTGGAGTCATTGTGTGATTTTGTTCTAAAAGGTGTTTGGGCGTAATTAGATTTTATATCTTATGTCAAGCCGTCAGCACGACAGGGTGGTTATAGTGGATTATATCGCTTAACAGATTTAACTCGAGTTTACTCCGGGAAGTTCTCGGATGGGTAAACTACGAGCGTAGTGTACTTGCCTACCTGGCTCCACTGCCTCGTCTCACACTTACGCATCCACTCTGCGGCTCGGTGCGTCCCGACACCTCGACACCGAAAGGTTTAGGGGGTTAAATATTATGTATCTCAAAATTTCGAAGTGTTTGTCCAGTATATACCGAACTACAAAAAATTGTTTGATTTTTTTGTAGTTCGGTGTATATGTAGATAGTATAGACTCCACAAAATAATATCAAATTCCTACATTTTTGTAATAACAAACGCAAATTAGACATTTTAGAAGCTTTCGAGATATACAAACACACACTCAGGGTACCTTTAATAAGTGAACAGATTGAGCTTAGTAATTATTCGTTACTGGAAGTGTTAGATAGTTAATTTTTATTATTTTTATTTTTTTTATCTAGTTATCTGTTTTTGTATTTATCTTGGCGACGTTTTTTTATATTCATATTACCTTTGATAATAATAATACCTTAGCTGTCGAAACAATTGCGAGGTTATATTTAAAGTTCAACTTTGAATCTGAATAACCGATCGTATTCATTTCCACGATAAAGTAAATACAAAAATCACAGAAACAGACATAATTGTGAAAAAAATTAAAATAAAATAAAGATTATCTGGAATAGTGTATAGCAAATCTACATAAGAGAAGATATAGAGCCTATACAATAATGTGAAAGTGGCCAAGGCTGGAGCCTTGGCCACTCGTCTTAAAAACTCTGAGAAATCTAGAAATCCCATAAGAGCTTATGGACAAATACAATTTAACATACATGCAAGCAATGAGAGGAATCTTTCTCGGAATAAAATTTCATGAAACTTGACATGGGGGTACAGTACTTCATTCTAAGGTAGTAACAAGAAGTAGTTACTTCAGAACCAAAAAACCCAGTGTAAAAATTGCGGAGTACACTTTAACAAAAATAGAAGTGGGTCAACTGGCATGGGACGGGACTTGTAAGTGTATACGCCACGTGGCAGAAATCGAATCTCGACGCATCATATTCTCGATCAAACGTAATCGAGCTTATGTTAGTTAACGCAAATGTGTTGAGACGGTTGCATCCAGGTCTTTGCATTTGCATTGCGCAATGTTAAACCTTAATTTCGCCAATTTATCTGCCCCTCACAGAAAATTTTTCTAACTAAAGTGTAACATATACCTTTCTTCGAACTCCACGGGTTTTAATTCATACTGAAGTTGGCAGTTTTGGAAAAACTTAAACGCATTGCTTCTCAGATAAGGAAGTAAAACCCCATGCCTCAAGTCAATATGGTGTATCACACATGAAGAATCCCTAGGAGAGATTAGGGATTCAGAAAAGTCCTAGTGGAATCGTATCCAAAGCATTTAAAGACTATTCATTAGATGAAGATGAATACAGGATCAGAAATCACGAATATGGCGAAAGAAACGATAGAGTAGATCTGTACAATTTCCTAGAACAAGAAAATCTATATGTCATTAATTATTTCTTTCAAAAGAAACCCTAGTATAAATGGACATGAATCAGTCCAAATACAAAAAAACGACGTCGATTATGTACTAACACAAAACAAAAAAATAATAAGAGATACAGCAGTGTTGAACATATTTACTATAGGAGGCGATATTAGAATGGTGAGAGCCAAGACTTAAAGACAAATACAAACCAAACATTTGAGCAATACAAGAAAGCAACTCGGAAAAATAAAAAGTTCCCACAACAGACATGAACAGAGTCAGCACAAAAAGCACCTCAAAAATAAAAACAGAAAAGAGAAACAATATCAAATAAAGTAAAAGAAATGTTGAGACAGGAAAGACAGTTAGTGCAACAAAACAAACAGCCAACAGTAGAATATACAGAACTGAATAAATTAACAAGAAAAACTATAAGAGAGGATAAACTAAAGAAACAGGCAGAAAAAATCCAACAAGTCACGGAGAATCACCAAAAACATAAACGTACTGAAACCAAAAGTTGTTAAAAACACCTTGATAGCAATCAAATGTTAAGAAGGTAAAAAACGAGAAAACAAGGCAACAAGAAAAATAATTCGTGAATACTATACAGAACTAGACTCAAGTCTCAACAAGGAGCCCCTGAACAAACTAAAGAAAAATTAAAGAAGAAAATATTCAATGTAAATTTAGCGGACATCCTAGAAATGGAGGAGGATGAAATTAAAATTGCGTTTTGGGAAATAAAAAGCAATAAAACAAAAGAACTGAGGGAAGCGAACAAATTATAAAAATACTGAGCAAAAATGACAAGTCGATTTTTGTGGAAAAACATGGGAGAAAGGTTTTAGTATGGCAAGCCATATGCCAGTGTTGCATGAAATATAGCCCCTTATTTACTCAAGAAAATCTGACTATTGATTTATACCGAAAATAATGTTTCAAAAAAGACTGTCGCCAATGATTAAAAAGCATACAGTGCCTACTTTATTTTGGCTGGGCCTAGCTGCATGTAGCGACCACTAGGGAATGGTATAAACAGCTTAAAGTCAATTTTGTCGAGAATGAGCTTAATCCTCTCCTGAAGCACGTCCTATTGAACGATATTGGACTCTTATTAAACGACATCTTCAAAAAAACATTCAAGCTGCAACCAGCCTAAAAAATTTCAAAAAAGTGGAATAAGAACGCCAAAGTAGTAACAAGGGAAGTCGTTCAAAACTTGCTGAGTAACGTGAAAAGAAAAGTGTTAGAACTGGCAAAATAATAATAATTTTTTTATATTTTTGTAAATTACTATTCATCATCAAAAAATTATATGAAGACAGATTAGAAATAAAACTAGATGAAAGTGTAATGGAAAAAACCCCAACTGAAATCTATGAACATGTGAAAGATAGTATACATGCAGCAGCAAAAGAAGCGCTGGGAATAAAAGAAAAGAATTATAAAAAAGAAATTTTTAGCATGGAACTCGAAGAGAAGATCAAACTTAAAAAGAATAAATATAATGAATGGCAGAGGAACAAAACAGCAATTTCAAGGCAAGAATATGTGGAATGTAGTAAAAGAATAAGTAAAACAAGAAAATAATGAAAATTGGGATAATGTATGTAGAAACATAAACAACACAATAGGATTCAACCAATCTAAAGAAGCGTAGCGAGTGGTTCACAGCCTAAGACAGTAAACAAAAAATAAGAATAACATTACCTTAATAAAACCGAAACAATACAAGAACAAAGACCAAAATATCTGACACAGCCAGACGACAAAATGAAAAATAAAAAAGGGGTAGAGACGACAGATATAAGAGAGGAAGATGTGATAAAAGCGCTAAGACAAAGTAAAAATAATAAATCAGCAGGACCAGGGAACATCACGATAAAACTGATAAAATACGGAGGAAACAAACTAATAAAAATAATAACGAAAATGTTCCAGAAAATAGAAAGAGGAGAACCCATACCAATAGAATGGAATAAAGTAAATCTAATATCAATTGATAAGAAAGGAAACGAGGCCGTATGTCAGAACTATCGAGGCATCAGTATACTACCTGTAATAAGTAGACTCTTCGGCAGAATAATAAAACGTAAAATTGAAGAACATATGGCGGAGTTGAGTGAGGAACAGTGTGGTTTTAGACCCGGAAGATCATGTATTGATAATATTCATTGTGTTAGGCAGATTATCGAAAAAAGCCAAGCCAAGAATATTGAAACACATCTAACATTTGTGGACTTAGAGAAGGCGTATGACAACGTACCAAGATGCAATATATGGAACGCAATGAAAAGAATGGGAATTAAAGAAAAATGGATAGAAGTGACTAAAGCCTTATATAAGAAAACAGAAGCGCATATTAAAATAGGAAATAAATTAACAAAAAGAACAATATAAATGACGAAGGGATTAAAACAAGGATGTACACTATCACCTATACTCTTCAGTGTTTATGCAGAACAAGCACTAGAACAATGGCCCAGGAAATGTGAAAAAATGGGAATACCTTTAAGAGACAAAACAATAAACTCAATATTTGCCGATGACTAGCTGATTGTCGCACGAAGACGAAGAAGACATGACATACATTCTACGAAAGCTGAAGGAGTACGAGAAGTGGGGATCCATAAATTTTAAGAAAACAGAATATATGTGTGTATTGGAAAAATAGAAAAGGATATCGAAGAGAACATAATAAAAGGGAAAAGAGCGACAAAAGCACTCCATGGAACAATATGGAATAGAAGTATTACCAAGCAAATAAAGAAAAGAATTCTTAACACAATAGTAGAAAATATAACTTATAGTGGAGAACTATGACCGATGACGGACAAAAGAAGGGACAAAATAAGAACGGTAGAGTTAGACTTTATTAGGTGAAGCTTACAATATACACGCAGAGATAGAATAAGAACTGAACAGATCTGGAGAGAAATGGAATTGGAGACATCAATTACACGAAGACTAGGAAACAAAACACTAAGATGGCATGCCCATGTCCAGAGGATGGATGAAGAAAGATGGCCCAAGGCAATCATGGATTGGTCACCTAGAGGAAGAAGAACAAGAGGTCGACCAGCGGTAAAGTGGAAAAAAGCAGTCCAAAACATAATGATAAAGAAAGGATTAAGAGAAGAGCATTGGGAGGATAGACAATATTGGAGGTTGAGGACGGCGAACCTGTGATCGGAAAAAGCCAAAAGAAGACGAAGAAGTTACTATTAAATTTTCCAGATATTAGCTGGAACTAGGTATCTCTGAATCGACTATAGGAGCCGAAGGAACTGACTTAGTATAAAGAATGCTACATGCTATGCTATAATTTTATTAAATTTTTTAAAAATATAGATATAGTGGCGTTAACAGACAGTTATCAGTATGAGCATATTATGCTGGAATGAATATGTCAATAATATTCTTAACTATTAATATCGAATAATCATATTCAATTGATATCAAGTTAGTATAACAATCTATTCGAGCTCCGACTGATTTAATAAATACTAGGGAAACCTCGTCAAGACATGACGGTCAAAAGCATTGAAGGATTTCCCTATATACAACGTTCGATGTGTGATTACAATCCTTCGGTGATTATTTAAATAAACGCAACCAAACAATTTTTAAACACTAATCACGTGTTAACCGCTTATTAATGATGGAAGTGGCCGGCTGCATCACCCTTTTATATTTATAATCGGGAGTACTTCTGAAACTCACCACCGTAGAAAGTGAGAGGGCGCCCCAAGTGAATGTCCGATTCGTCCGTCTCAAATTAAACATTTTAGAGTTTTTCAAATTAAAAATATAAACATTAAAAACACATAAAAATTAAATACTGTTGACTCTCTACACAGCGAAAGCTTTAATATAAAAAAAGAATCGCTTAGATCGGCCCGGTGGAACTCTCAAACGAACTGGAACAAAAATAAGCCTTGTCTTTTAAATATGTAGATTGTAAATAATTAATATGCGGTTATTGACTATATATGATAAAAAGGCTTTCCATACGGTAGTGATTTATGTATGTATATTTTTTTTCGTGAATATAAGATCTTCTAATTATATCCAAGTTCTTTAAAGTATTGTTTCAACTTCATCGATATATTCACTATTTGTAGAACAGCAGCAGCCGATTATTAACTATAAGTTGACAAACTGTAGTAGTAAATACAAGATGATAGGGCTTATAAAGTAATGAATTCCCGGTTGTAAAACCCATTTATCAAGAAAACTAACGGCTCCTTCTGGTTCAGAAAAAGTTAATATTGCATTTCCCTTTCACTTAATTTTTCCTAATACAGTTACCGTCCGCTAACTCTTTCCGTTGCATGCAACTACATAACTAACTTGTCTTTCAATAAAGCAAGTTTTGAATTCTAAAAGATCGTTCCCAAAGTAAAATTAGGACAAACAATTTTCCCTCAATAACGTAAAGATCATGACATTGACATCTACTCGATTACCAAGCAAACGTGGTCATTACAAAAGCCGTTACTGAACCTAGATTTGCTAAAAAAAAATTGGCGCAACCAAGTGAATTAATGCAATTAATATACTTACTCTTGCAACAGGTATAACACCCTGTCCGTCTGGTCCGACGACCAAGGTGTATCACGATCTCACTCTTAATTTATTTAATTGTTCGCGAAATTGTTGACCTGCCATTAGCCTCGCAATTCCAGCACACACGAGATAATCTGCCGTAATTCTATGCCGTCTTCCATTTGTTTCCGACATTTAACAGAATAATAATGCTACTTGCCTTTAGAACTTAGTGCTTTATATGGATTTACAGAAAATCCTTAGCTTTGATTGTTGTTTTGGGCAAGATCATCCTGTAATGGAAATCTAAACTGCCATAAGAATTACATTTTAAGTAGTAGACATAAATAGTGAAATTTAGAACGAATTTAGATTATTATGAATGTGTGTTTATATGATAGCTCTATATTTATTTAAATTAGGAATTCTGCTCAATAAAATTGATAGTTTGTGTTCCATCGAATATGGAATTTACAACGTTGTGTTATGAGATCATGGGAGAAAGAGCTACTGGCGGTATCGTTAGCCAGTAATATAATGCGTGATGTACAGGGTATTAGTGCTTTAAAAAATATATAAACTGTAAAGGAATATTTTCCATTATTTACTAATGCGAATTTACATGCAAATTTATGATTATTAAATGTATGCACATTTCTCGACTTTCATATGTAATGTTTTCTCGGCTTACAACTATATGTAATGTTTTCTGTAAGAATCTCTTCCTGTTATATTAGAATTAGTCAATAAAAACCAACGTAGATAACTGATCCAGTATCATTTGTTAGCATTACCTGTATATCCGAAGATAAAAATGCAGTAAACAATAGCCCATCCTAGTACCTACGTATAAGTATATTTGCGCGGAATATTTCCGAGAAGTATAACTTTTGATTTAAAATAAAGACCTTTGTTCTAAAGAAAACACTTTCTGTGGTTGATTATGGCTTTTCTTACACAGAAATAAATTATACTTAATTTAACCAGAAATCGTTTTTTGACTGAAATCCGTGAAATATTGCTATTAACGGTTTAGGGCCTATTCTACAAGTATCTGATAAATCAAGCATAACTATTCTAGTTGTAAATCATGGAAACAAAGTAATAACAATACTGGTTTCTATTCCTGGTATGTACTTTGAATTGTAAAATACGTTCTTAATCAGATCGTAAAATTCGGAGTTTTATTATATAAATTTGATATTTTTTTCAAAAATCATAGGGGTTCGCAAGCCCTACGGAAGAGAACAGAGCTGAATACGAAGAAATAAGGAAAGAAACACACAGATTGTGTAAAAGAAAGAAAAATAAAAATACAGAAAATCCACAACCACAACAACAATTACTAACGTTCAAGAAAGTTTTATAAGGAACTTTGAAAGTTATCTCAGAAAACTCAAACGAAGATAACTGACTAGAAATAATGGAGTAGGAACAATAATTTAGAGATCATCTGGTTTCCAAATGATAAAGCAGCAGACATGGAAGCAATCTCAAACTATCTCGAATCTAATAAAGTATTAGGGAAACTCCGTCAAAACATGGCGGTCAAAAGGCTAATTTATTGTAGGATTTCCTTATATAAACGTTCATTGTATGATTACATTACAATTCTTCGGGTCTCCAAAAGTGACTGTTTAATATTAATATTTATTAAATAGACGCATTCGAACAAAAACAGTTGAACATACTAAGCTTACCATTGTCAGACTAACTTTTGAACGCGTTATTTAACACCTCCGACTCCCCTCCCCATCGCCAACCCAGACTTATTCTCCCTTACCCCCCGTCTTACACCTTTTTCCGTCTTACCCCCCCCCCAAGTTATCTCTTCCTCAGACTTAACTCCTCTCTCTTGGCTTACCCTATCCCCGACTTATTTTCCTCTCTGACTTACCTCTCCGGTTAACTTGTATACTGACTTGCCCACCTATTCTTACCATAAAATCTAATACATATATCATATGCTTCCTGATCAAGAGGTCAGGAAGAACAAAGCAGGTTTTTGCTAATGTAACCAACATATTAAAGATAAAAATGGAAAGCTAATAATTAATGAGGAAGATACATTAGAAAGATGGAGAAAGTATTTCAAGGACCTATTAAATAGAGATGATAATAGGGAAGAACACGCAGAAGACGAAGAAGTCCGAAATCAAGAAGGTGAACATATACCAGAACATATACCACCACCTACAACGAGAAACATACAAGAAATAATTCAAAAACTAAAGAATGGCAAAAGTTCTGGAAGAAATGGTATAAGCGCAGAATTGATAAAACATGGAGGAAACCTACTAGCACAAGAGATACAGCAGATAATCGAAGGTATATGGGAAAAGGAAAAATTTATAAGAAAGGCAAACAAAGAGGATTGTCAAAACTATAGAGGGATTGCACTTCTTGATACTGTATACAAAATAATGACAAAAGCAATGGATATAAAAATTAAAGAGTATACCGAGAAACAGGTAGGCGAGTATCAAAGCGGCTTCAGAGCGGGAAGATCCGTGACTGACCATATCTTCACGTTGAAACAAACACAAAGAATGCTAAACCAATATCGAAATAAAATATATGCGGTGTTCATAGATTTTAAACAGGCCTATGACTCTATAAATAGAATAAAACTATTTAATGCGATGAGAAACCTAGGAGTACCAGCAAAGTTAGTAAATTTAACAAAAATGACCCTAGAGACCACTTTAAATGAAGTAAAATTCAGAGGCAAGATTTCGAAAAGTTTCCAAACATCTACAGGGTTAAAACAAGGAGATCCATTGTCAACGACTCTTTTTAATATACTCTTAGAATGGGTAGTGAGAAGAAGTGGGATAAATAGGACTGGCACCCTAAGAACAAAATCGCATCAAATGTTAGCCTACGCTGATGATGTAGTAATCCTGGCCCGGACAAGAGGGGAACTAATACAAGTGTGCCAAAAATCATAACGGCAGCAGAAGTGTGTCGTGGAAAACTAAATTACATTTGTATAAAACGGTAATCAAACCAACGGTTTTGTTTGGGAGCGAGGTATGGACACGCAACAAAAGCAGGAGAGAAGGAGAGAGACACGAAGAAATAAAAGAACTATACGGAGAGCCAGCTCTCAGTAACCAAGTCAAAGCGGCAAGACTACGATGGTTAGACTACTTAGAGAGACAACCTGAAGACAGGATCCCCAAGAAGCTAAGGGACATAAACCGAGGCGAAGTAAGAAGAAAAGGAAGACCAAGAAGGAAATTGTTGGAAGCAGTTAAAGAAGATCTACAAGAAAAGAAGCTACATGACTGGAAGACACAAGCTAAAGATAGGGAAAGATGGAGAGAGATCACCAAGCTATGGGCCTAAATGGCCTGCGTACAGCAAAAATATATATCATATGCTTAATATACCACTTTCTAAATTTTGTCGGTCATTTTGTCCATGTTTCTTAAGAGATAAAACATTAGTTCTTAGACATTCCTATTCGACTTTTTCATGAAATATCTCCTAACCAACAAAATTTAAGAATTTCGTGAAAATACTCCACAGCAAATACTATGAATCTCGACTGAGAATTGTTGGTGTTATGGGAAGTAGGTATACGTTGTTCAGTTTCTAAATGTGACAAAGCAAGCGCAGTAAGCGGAGAGTCAGCCTTAGGCATATTGAAATGATCGATTACAAATAATCCTTTTAAATTAAAAATATAAATAATTTAAAAATCATAAAAAGAACGGTTTTAAAAATATAAAAATTAAATAAAAATAAAAACTAAGTAGCATTGACTAATCTACAGAGTCAAAACTTTAATATAAAAAAGTATAAAGCATATGGGTCTTGTAGAACTCGTATACGAAGTGTAACAAAATTCGGGTCTCGAGTTTCAGAGGGTCTGATGCAAGTGCAAAGTTTTATAATCGTGAATAGTTCCAAAAGTTAACACCTTGGAAAGTGAAATCGTGCAGCAAGTGGTGGGTTATTATCGTGGGTATCCAAATAAATGTTTTCGATTTATTTATTTAAAAATATAAAACTTAAATAAATACAGAAATTAAGTAGTGTTGACTAATCTACACAACAAAAGCTTCAATATAAAAAAAGGAATCACGTATATCGGTCCAGTAGAACTCTTAAATAAACTGGAACAAAAATAAGTCTTGTGTTGTAAATATATAGATGGTGGAGACGAGTTAAGGAAAATTATAACAGATTTATGCAATAAAATTTGATTAGAAGAAAAAATGTCGGAAAACTAGAGAAAAAGAAAAATTATACTAGTAGACAAAAGGGGGCAGCAAAGATACTCATGAAAATTACTTAGACGAATAAAACTCTTCAAGATACATTACTTACAAAATAATGGTAAATAAGATATAGAACCGACTAAAAAACTAGGTAGATGGCAAGATTAGTGACTACCAACACTGTTTCAAACCTAAACACAGCACTACTGGTACCTTATTTAAACCAATCAACTACTTAGCCTCGCTAATAACATCGGATAATAATATGAAAGAAGAAGTGGGGAACAGAATCAAGAAAGGTAAACAAAGCGTACGGCACTACGGAAAAATAAACAAATTTGTGGATCAACAAAACTGAAAATGTACTTTACTATAATATAAGCAACAATTACCCCGAAACGTGGAGTTCGACAAGTATAGAGGAAGAACAACTCGGAAGATGCGAAAGAAAGTAGGCAGTATTGAACAAAATGTTATTAGGCGAGGATATATGAACCACCAATTGTTAAAGCTACTAAAAGGGGTCTCAGACGTAAAAATATTAAAATCAAAAATTAAAATGGTGGGGTCATATACAAAGAATGAATAGGTCAAATACAATGAAAGCTCTATAATAAGTGGAATTCAGATTCAAAAAGGAAGGAAGGAAAACTAAGACTGAATGGGAAGATAAAATAATTAATGACGTAAAAAATACTAAAGTAAAAGACGTAAAACATAAAGTGAAAAATTGGGTGACATGGTCTGTTGTGTGTAGTGATGCAAGAAACAACTTTTATTGTAAATATGAATCCACTTATTTATTTATGAATAAATGTGTCTTTGTATTTTATTTTATCTTACATTTAATTAATTATCCCAAAATGTTAAAAATTGTAGTATTGTTTTAAAACTGCTGTAAGACTGGACGACAGTTTTGAATATAAGCATTCACCTTAAAGATATTTTGCATATTTTGCAAATTGTTTTCAGATATCTTTTGGATGAAAATTCAGGTCTTATTTATGCTTGATATATTATCTATTAATGAAGGTAGCATTGTCTGATTGTCTAGAGAGAGGAGTGGAAACTTTCTGAGCATTACACAGCCGGAATGTTTGTGATGTTGTGGGGCTGAAATAAAGTGCTAATTAATTTAGTATTGGAACTTGGTATGTAAAAGAATGAGAGTTTATTTTACATTACTTTTGCTTCATTGGAATTATTATTAAAGATAATATTATCTTAACTATAAAGTAAGTTGCAAACTTGATTAATGACTGAAGTTTATCACCTCAAACAAAATTAAAATTTAAATAATCAATAGTAAAATTATTTACATAATTCAATAAAATTACCTGATAAAGTGAGGTTATATTCCATTTGCTTTGGCAGGTTGATAATTATTTTCTGATTCAAATTACTAAAAGTTGCACTTATTAGTGGCACAAATTATTTAAATTTTTAATTCTTGATTGGTATTATTCTTATATTAGTCATCTGAATTTCACAACTATTTTTAATAAGATCAAATTTTTTATAAACAATCTCTAATGTCTTCGAGATTAACATCAAATAATGATGATGACAAGAACGTTTTCATTCTAAAATCAGGACAATCTCCAATATGACGACGTTTCGTTTGACGCAGCACGTTAATTTCTACATCAGGCAGGTAGACAGTATAATCATGATAACTATTATGACACAACATTGCAGTATTCATGTGAAAAAGCAGAGTCGCTTATGGGTTTCTGTCAAGATAAAGTTAGTTACAGAGGCACTCTGATAAATGATTTGTGTGAAATTCAAACTATAAATCTGCGTATTAACCTCAGCGTTTACGTCTACTTCATTTTGGTTTTAGAAGATTCGAATGTGGATTAATGGAAATTCATGAATTAAGGAGGCACTCTGGAGAATAGTATTTTAAATGTTTTTTTTTTGATGATTATAAATATACTATATTTATTAAACTAATATATATTTCCCTTTACATTATTGGAAAGTGAAAATATTCAAAAGTAAAAACAAAAAGTCTTTTAGAAATAATACAGAGAATCTGTAAGTGCGGAGTATACTGCAACCGCTTATTTATTTTCTTTAAAAATGCATAAATTGAACGGTAAAGAAAACGCTGAAAAACAATTCTGTACAATCAAACTATTATTCAAGGATGAATGTTTATACGTGTAACGCGCTAAAACAATCAAACGTGCAGCCTTATTGATACCAACAGTGAATGATGCGTTTCCTGAGGACATGCAACAAGAAAATAACCACTAAGTGCTATGCAGGATAGTACATAAATATACGTTATAGTAATTGAATTTTGGTACGATGACCTTTGTTAGATAGAGCACGTGTAAGATTACATTTTGGATGCGTGAATACCAGTTTATTAGGGAATAATTTTTACAAAACCATTAAAATGTTCGCTTGCTTACTTGCTGCTTCTTCTTCTTCCATTCCAATTCGGAATGGAAGGATATTAAATATTTAATCTTGTAATTAACTAAAGTGCCGCTTGATTTTCCTTAATCAAATCTTCTATAGTAAATTTGTTGATCATTTGGTTAATTCTCGATTCTATTTCCTGATATAAACACATATTTTCGAAAGAAAGCAATATTTAAATTCGATTTATTGCAACAAATGGATTGTTTCGAGCTTTTATATGCATTTGTTTGAGTATACATAAATACAATTGCAATATTGAAAAACTCTTGCTTTCAGAGTCGAAACATACACTTCATTTAACTATGATATTACAAAAAATTGATTCTTAAAATCTTGTGTCTTAACAATAAGTATAGACAATAATATCAATAATTAAATGTCTCCCAAGTCCTTAGAAATGGACAAAATACTTTACTTCAATCACCATGGAGAGGAAAGCACATACCATGCAAGTAATTGGAATATTCTTCGACTGTAGCTTTTTACTCAACTCTTTAAGAGTTGGATTGTTATGCTTCACAGTGACTATAGATAGAGCCAATAGGAGTACACTTATATCCAAATGTAGGGATATTCTCCATGTTTCAGATATGATTGCCACGTACTTCTCGGCGAAATATTGTCCAAGCTTTCTTTGGGGAGTGAGGGCTTTTTATGAACTTGTATAGATTATGCAATTTTATTTTAAAATATCAGCGAACCACCCAATACGTAGCCACTAGTTCTTCTGCATTAGGGGAATCACTTATTGGCTTCCAAAGTTTCCAAATAGTTTCGGTATTACTGTCTACGCCTAAGATTATGTCCAGGAACTTAAAGTTTACTCTTCTTTTTTAGATTTGCACCACGATTTATTTTCTAAATACCCTGAGACTGAAACAGTCTTTGAACACGAATGCGTAGCCAATTCAAATCGAGAATAAATCAGCGCCACTCTGCAACTAAGATGAACAAAGAGAATGGTAATACATAAGACTAAGGTTTTTAATTATTGGATTAATATACTCCATTGGGTATGGATTTTCAACAAAGAGATTGTAGTTAGTTTGCAGCTTATCACTTTACGCCTCTCTTCTACTGCTTAAAAATGAAGAGGATTAACAAGACAGCTTGCCAAAAGTAGAAGAAAGTTTTCATTAAGAATCATTAGATAAAAAACTGTTAAATGATTGCGAACAAAGATTAAATTCTAGCTAAAGAATAATAATAATAAATCGTCTTTATTCATACAAAATGCTAGAACAGTGAGTAAGAGCCTGGATTCCAGGTTGTAGACTTAAGAATATTTACAACCCTTGGAATTGGTAGATTTTAAAGAAGTTTTGGTATACACAGCTTCAGCCTGAGAGGCGAATATCTGGAATTTCGTTTGTCAGAAAAGCCTCATTAACTACCACAGCACCTACAGAGAAGTGAAGAGGGTTCGTTTCAACGCCCTAATCTCTATTAGAACGAAGTCAATTAAAGTTATTATTTGTTATCATATGAATAAAATTAATAGTCATTTCTAAAGCACACGTGTACAATAAACTGTCTATAATCAGATGCCCGATATACTTCAAAGATAGATTGTTATTGTTAAGCAAAAAACAAAAACTTGAAAAACGAGGTCTAGCTCTCTCAAGTGCATCCGGTATACCGGTTGGAAACGCACGGGGTTGGTATAGCGATATAAAAGCGTCCATAAAAATAGTGAAACACTTCGATAAAGAAGGAGAATTTTATATTATCGTATTATACAATATTATATTATAATATAATAAACATACAATATATAATATGTAATATATTAATACATTTAATATAATGTATAATATACTTAATATAATATATGTACTTATAGAGCAACACCCTTACACAACGCTCACTACCGGACTTGTCCTAAACCGTAAAAAAACTGCGATGTAATGGTAAAGTATAAGGTACCATAATGTGGCATATCGTTGGGTAAGGTACTGCAGTTATTTTCTCCCTTGTCTTCATTATATCTTTTTCTATAGAGGATATAGTCCGGTCAGTAGGGACAAAAAAAGGAACGTGCCTTACAAAATGTGAAGTAGAAACGATTTTGATATGATATCAGTGCATATGATATGTTGTTTAGGTCGGGACCCTGATAAAGAATTTTTCGACCTCGAAGGGGAAAAGTGAGAGCCATCATGTTGGATTCGTAATTTAATTACCTATTTAAGGGTATAGGTGGCCGGTATTGTTGCCATTTAAGAAAATCAAGTTATGGGAGAGAAACTTTTCCAAAAGTCTTTTAGAACATTTTAGACCCTTTAGCCTTCTAAGATAAAAAAGTTTGGAATTTCTTTTAAAGAAAAAAATTAATTTGGCAACATGGTTCTACTAATCTTGACCTGTAAAATCCAAATATTCAAAAATATACAGAGTGTTCTATTAAAAAACTGAAATTGAGAAAATTCCCGGAAGTCGTCTTGGATCTGTAAGCCAAAAAACTGGAATTTGCATCTGATAAATCCACATAAAAATTCATTTATAAACAAAGCTCTACATCCTGTGTCACCCGGTATGTACCTATAACAGTACTGTGATAGCCAATAACAATTTTGTATTTATAGTGCACACAAGATCTCTAAAATTCCATGGCCATTTCTTATACAAAAGGAGGGTAATGAAGCACCTCTGGTTAAAAAGGCAATTAAATAATACATAATGTACTTGAGTTACAGGATTAACTTCTTTTCATTTTATGCTCTAACCTAAAGCTAGGCTATACAACAATTTACTGCTTACAGTTTGCTTTCTTTTAATTACTCCCACATTAATAAATAAAATAAGTCTGAGCTGAAACGTTGGTTTAGATCCAGCGATAAAGAATTATTTATACAGTTACCATTCCAAATATTCATAAAATCTTTAGAAATTAATGGATGTCTTTATTTCTAAACGTCTGTACATCGGTATGTATAGTGCAGCTTGTTAACTAACTATATGTTTATTAAAAAACAAGTGCTCCTGCATGTGCAAATGCGCGTGGGATAAGCATTTCAATCCTAATTATTAGCATGTGTAAAGAAGCTCTTGGAAGTGGCTGGGTTTCAAGCTGTCTTGCAGAAAATTAATAAGGCCTTGAATCACTAGGTAATTCATTAACACATGTGCATACATTTATAAGTGCAAATTTTCAATTCTTATTACATACTTTCATAGTAAGTATTATAAATATATTTATATATTTGTTTTCCTCTTAATATGTAATGGTATAAATTTTATAGTAAGTATATAGGTAAAACTTTTAAGTTTAGTGATGTGGTACAATGTAGGAAATGAGTAGAGATTACTCTATAGGGTTTTATTCTTGTAGCTCTATAAAGTTTTCTTTTTCTGATGAGTCGGGCTATACCATACCAAATCGTCTAAAATGTATGTAATTCTAATTTTCAGTTATTTTGCTTTGGAGGTTATGATCAAGTTAAGTATGATAAATGCTAATTTTGCGAACACATATTAACCTCTCATCTCATGTTTCCAAGTACGTCAACTGTTAATCTAACGAGCAGGCTTAAAATAATTGGTATAGTTTGGAAACTTACGTCAAATCTGTCTGAACACCTTGTTACCCACAAAATGGGGATTGCTTATTGGGAAACGGTAACAACCTTTAACCGCAGTTAAATCTGTTGGCTGCCAGCTAACTAATGTGAGGTCGTGGGTCTCTGTAATGGTTAGGTCTTCTGTAATGGGCGCCAAGAATCGTCTAAAATAGCTCTAGTATTTGCCGACAAAATCTGAAAAGAACAACACATTTGCGACTGCTACCAATATCGTCGACTTTTCCCAATATTGGCTCCTCGATAGCTGAAAATATAAACCGCAAATTCCACACATATCAATAATAAGTCTTCAAGTAAGAGATACACAGTGCTTTATTATTAATTAAACAAATTATCAGACAAGTAAATTAAAATAAATCAATCAAGGTGAAATAGCCTTGGCAAAAATTGAAAGTAGGTTATAGCTTTTTTGGATACAAATTTGAACAAAGTGGGGATTAATGCGAGCGCGATTACTTACTCTAAATCTGACTTAAATTCAAGTCTCGAAAATGTAACTGGCACGGTAAATTAACGCGAATGCCTGTGATGTAGATTGCGCAATCGTTAACCTCAGATTTAATTGTTTAACCAATTCATTACGGAGCAAAGTCATACGTATTCACTCGCAAATATTCCTAACAATGTAATAAAATAAATAATATGTGATAAAATTATTTATATGAAATAGATACCTAGATATAAGTGTTACACGCACACTGGGGAAAACCATTTAACACATACAATTATAATATACAAATATACAGTAATGCTTTATATTTACAATAAAGGATTGTCAAACGTTAATGTTGTTGGAAATAGTTGTTACAATATAACTGACTCACGATACAGGTGCGTGTTCTTCGAACTGAAGAGAACGTCACCAACCAGGTCGATCGTAGCGTGATCCAACGAGACAACAGCAACCAAGTCAGCGTAATGGTCTTTTAACAACCCAAATATACAACGAAGTGTATTGAGGAAAATTTAAAGAGAATAATATAAACCGGAAAGAAAAAACAAAACAAATGCAATTCCCATGTCACAACTTAAAGAAAAAACTAATTTAATGGCGATGCCACTGAAATAAAGAATGTTCTTTACAGGAACGATCAAATCGAAGTGACAAAATCTCTGATCAACAACAGAAAGTTAGTTCCAACCAAAATGGCAACCAAAAGGAGAGAGAATGCGAAAATCCCTACGCTATAAAGCTATACAGGTTGCTACGAAATTAGCACGTAACAACCTGTTATCAGAGATTCTTCCTGAAAGTGCTGTCTACCTATTGCTAAAAAGTTACTCGTGCATTAAATTACTTAAGTGAAAATAATATAAAATATTTTGTCCCAAAAGAATCAAATTTCCACAAATATACCTATAATGTTCTGCTTTTTGAAGATGTTTGGATGATTTTGTCAAGGTTAGGCTGGAAAGCTAAATTTGACCAAAACATGATGCATGGTTGTTCGAAATCGAAAATGAGGAACCATTATCCATTTTTTTGGAAATATTCTTACAAATCCATAATGTTTTGGTTTGAATTTTATTTTATTTAAGTCCATCCGATATGGTGTACTGTGAATATCGTACTGTTTAGAAGTGGAGCGAGCACTGAAAGACTAAATAAGTTAAATCTGGATACCATGAATGATGTTCTGGCAGCACACCATTACCAACCATCGGTCACTGAAATCTGTTGTAAATATTAAAGACTATGTTCAACACATGTGCAGTTGCTCCATCTTGTTGAGAGTGAGTGTCCTAGTAACAATCCATAGTTAATGTTATTAATTTATGAAAATGGTACACTTAACACTTAAATAAATTTTTTTTTTGTTCCTTGTAGCTTCAAGATTTCCTAATAATACGTCTACGAGAAGCAGTCAGTTTTTGTTGAACAATACTATCGAGTGAATAACAGCTTTAGTCATTGAACTTCTACGGCTTATATAATACTTGAATAACCCTTCGTAATTCGTACGGTTTAGCTCATAAATCTGTTTTTTATCTATGTATCTCTAATTTCATATCTTAATCTAGCATTAAGATCTCTTCCTATTGAATATGGCTCTGAAAACCATTTAAGCCTTACGGTTATCAAGGAAAATGACGAGGCGTGAATTTTAAAAATATAGTAGTTTATGTGCGTGTTAGTTGCGATAATATCTCTAATCACTGTTATGGAACGAGCTTTGAAATTGATAGTAAACAGGTAGCCATTGAGGTTAAAATAGTTAACTAGCAGTCTCGGGTCGCATATGTGTATATGTTGTACGTATACATATGTGTATGTGTGTGTAGTTACTATTTTTGCATGGAAAAGGAGTGCAGCGAGCGCATTCTCGACTGCATCTATTTACAACCAACAGCTAAACATGAACAAGTTTTTGTTCTTCACTAGTATAATTTTAGATCTTGCATATATCCGACCGGTTTATGCTAATGTCCGAGCGTGTATTTCATTTGCAGCATCCTGTGACGACATTAACCTCGTAATTCCTCCATACAGCGAAATATCCAGACTATCTGGTCTCTTGGTGCAAAATTAAAATTAGATACTTTGTGTTATTGCATTTCTCCAGTAATCGATCAAAATTCTCCTTATTTGTACTTCCGTCGCAGCAATTAAATTTTAATGCCCCCCCATTAAATCTAATGAGGTTTATATTTATATCTCTTAAAACGATGATGGTCAGTTAATTTTTTTAAATCTTTCTTCAAATAAAGTTGATGAAGTGATGATATTAGAACGTCCTAACGGGTCTGTTTCTGGGAAAAACTGAAAGAAATTGAGAAATTTGCATTTATTTTAATTCTAATTAGCATAAATTTTTCTTTTTTACGTAATGTCTCGAGAGTTTTTTTGCAAAATGTAATTTCTGAGGTGTCTGCTAAAAATACGACATAACGGCTTTGCTACAGGGGCGTGTTCCATTTGAGAGAGAAAAATAATTGAAAAGATACGGTTTCTTCTAAAAACTCGTTAAATGCTGACACTTTCATTTAAGCTTTTCTGAGTTGTGACTGATTTATTTTGTACATTAAGACTTCTTCATGTTTATGCATGAACATTAATATTCTTACTAATGTAATTTTGATTTCTAAATTTTAGCATATATTACGCATAGATTTGAGAGACCCAGATTAATAATTCTGTCAAAAACGAAGAAGTTTCTTCAACAGCGATTAAAAATAGTTTATTTTACTTTCTATAGTACTTCTTCAGGCAAAAGCCTTTTGCACGCTATTGAGTTTTGCGAAATCTCATTTGTTGGTTGTTTCGAGGGGCCTGGTTTTCCATGTTATGGGTAGTATAGTTATTATTAGGCATTGACCTCTGCAGCAGATCTATTAATAGAAAGATCCAAAAGGTATGAGATATTATGTAGAATTTGATGCACAACACTTCATATAAACAATAAATGTACGAGAATGTACATTAAATGAATGGTATAAAATGCCCAAGTCAAGTGTTAATAGATGCTTAATTAGCGCGTTAATAATCAAAGATAATAATAATAATAATAATAATATTTATTCCATAATAAGTACATAAGTGTGACACATAGTACATAATATAGAACCTCAAGGAGGTTCTTCTGTCTTCTTCAAGTCTTCTTCAATTCAGTTTTTTAGTATCTTACAGAAGCCGGAAAATTGGTGCTGTCCAGGACAAGTATAGTTTATTCACTTTTATTGATATTTATAGAAACCATGAGAATACATTTTTAGAACGGTGTAATTTGAAGCAACTTCAATGTATATATTGGTCTAGAGGTCTAAGTATTGGTAACTCTTGAAACTGGAACCCTTGAGAAGAGCCATACTAAATTTCAGATATAAATTTAATTTCATTTTAATATTGGTTTCTTTTTAAAGCATATATTCCCAATTTTTAGTACGACCCAAGTACGAAAACCTTTGTTCCCCATCTGGTTCCATCTCTTCTCCTATAGAACAATTTTCTACTATTCTTTGTTCGAAATGGAACTGGAATGTTCTGGAAAATTTAATGCAGCTTTTATACAGTATGGTGATAAAGTAAGGAACAAAATTCATAATTGCGTTATTTAATATTTTCAAGCAAAACGCTCGGACAGGTCAATTTTATTTTTTAATTAGCCACTTTATGACACAAAAATTTTACTTATGACGTCATGTATTTTTACACAATGACATTATCATTGGTTTTTTTAAATGACAACTCCAATTTTTTTACTGGTTTTTATGGATGGTCCAACTACGTAAATGCTGGTGTAAAAAAAATTGGTACCTTAGATAACTATTTTTTGAGAAATCAACACACTTACCGTAAAAAATAAAAATGTAACTTTAATGGAAGAAAATCTTAATTAAAGCCCAAAAACAAACAAAATTTAGCGCAAATGTTCAAATTGCTCTCCGTCAACCATTTGACACTGACCGATACGAGTGTAAACACTTTGTACACTTCGCTCAAGGACTTCAGGAGTAATGTGCTTCACTTCAGCGCAAATTCTTTGCCGTAGCTCGTCTAAATTATTTGGCCTATTAAAATAAACCTTTTTTAAATAACCCCACAGAAAAAAATCTAAGGGAGTCAAGTCTGGGGAACGCGGTGGCCACTCAATTGCTTCTCCCTTCTAAGAGATGTGGCGTCAAGATATTGGCGGATGTTTATTCCAAAGTGAGCAGGCGTCCTTTCTTGTTGAAACCAAATGGGGTATATCTGCTTCATTTGGATCATGTGATCTTGTGATCATTTGGAAACATTGCTGTCAGAGCTGGTACGACGCGATAACGATAATTTGCAAAAACAAGTTTAAATTTTTAAGTGTGTTGTTTTCTCAAAAAATAGTAATCTAAGGTACCAATTCTTTTACACCATCATTTAAGTACTTGGACCATCTATAAAAACCAGCAAAAAAAATTGGGGTTGTCATTTAAAAAAACCAATGATGACGTCATTGTGCAAAAATACATGACGTCATAAGTAAAATTTGTATATCATAAGGTGGCTAAGCAGTTTGTTCTAGGAAAAGTATAAAGCCGTCAAAATTACTACAGCATTTACATACAGTGTGTTTTTTGTAAACTATAATATAGGAAATCCAATGGAATTTTATCATTTTCCTAGTAAGTTTGTAAGCCTGCAAATGTAAGTAGAAGTTTTGGTATCAATCGAAAGAAGAATTCATTTTACGTCAAAAAAATATTAAACTTTATGAAGAAAACCAAAATCGATTTAGAAAAAGACTTAAAAAGCTTATTGATTTATTGCTTTTGGTAATGTTATTAAAGAAAAGCTGGAAGCTGAACGCCGATTGGTGTAGCGGTTAACGCTTCAGATTCCTAATCAAGAATCGCGAGTTCAAACCCCACATCTTATACTGTTTTTTTTAATTGTATTGCTTACTAATTATTATTTTTAGAATTTTATTACAACGATCATAAATTTTTTTTATTGTTAGATATTTTTGCTACGGGGGTTTACCGTTATTTTTTGTACAATTTTAACTATCCATCAAAAAGGCAATTGAAAAAAGGGCATAAAACTAATAATCGTTGTAATAAAGTACTAAAAATAATAATTAGTAAGCAATACAATTAAAAAAAAAAGTATAAGATGTGGGGTTTGAACTCGCGATTCTTGATTAGGAATCTGAAGCGTTAACCGCTACACCAATCGTCGTTCAGCTTCCAGCTTTTTTTTAATAGCTTATTACAAAAAGCAAATAAATCCATAAGCTTTTTAAGTCTTTTTCTAAATCTGTTTTGGTTTTCTTCATAAAGTTTAATATTTTTTGACGTAAAATGAATTCTTCTTACGATTGATACCAAAACTTCTACTTACATTTGCAAGGGTACAAACTTACCAGGAAAATGATGAAATTCCATTGGATTTCCTATATTATCGTTTACAAAAAACACACTGTATGCAACATTCAGACAAGAAAACTAGCCTGTCGAATCTTGAGGTTAAAATATCTACGTAAAGAGCAAGCAAGTTAAAGAATTACATATCGCATCGCAGAAGTTCATAAGCCACAACCAATTGGCGAAAATCAGATTTTACAGACAGCCTCTAATATGGTTCAAGTACACAGTAAATATCTAGTGTAAAATTTGAACACTAGACCACTCTAAAAAGTGTGTTTAGATCTAATACATTTAGAGTAAAATATCTAATCTGTACCTTCGTGGAGAGGTGTAGACCATAGAGTTAACTTCAATACAATGTTAGTGTAAATTTATTACACTCTAAAACAATTAAATCTTTAATCATTTATGGTACCTTTTTTACACTAAAACAGGCGATTTTTTAATCCTTTTAGAGTAAGATTTTACTCTTGACTTTTGAATCTTTTACTCTATATGGGTAAATACCGCCTATTTAGAGTGGATTGTGATAAAACTTTTGTATAATTTTTTTCTATTTAGATTAAGATTTAGAGTGAAAATAGTATTTCAAGGACAAGCCCAGTTCGGACACTTCTATTTTGCTTAAATGACACCCCGGAATCTATATTTCGAAATTGTCTTTCTTGGTCCATGGTATGGTTGTTAATTGTTGCTAGAGTGAAGTACTGCTTGTGCTGCATATCAACTCATGAAATCTCATTAGGAGGTTCCTTTGCAGCACTCTGTGAACTCCGTCAAAGTTCAAAATTACTGCAATTATGATCTAATTACTATTTCGTTCTGAGAATTAGATATAATTATAATTATTGCTTTTACTTACCTAATTTCTTAATATCTCTGTTTATCGTTTGGAAATAAAACAAAGAATATGAGTTATTATTGAAAAAAGTACAACTCCGTTGGATATCAATATTAAATAGTTTACCGTTGAACATGTCTTATAAGTTTCCAAGTGCTCCCGTCTTACTCATCTTAAGGACTGGGTTATAAGTAGGAGTTGACAGAATACTCCGATCAGATGGCGGACCTGTAGCAAACTGAAAATTACTTGTGTACATTAAACCTTCAGCATAGCAAATTGTCTGCGGCAAGGGCTACCTGGATTTTATGACTATAATCCCTCAAAGTTGTGACACGATCTTTGCATCTGGGATCCTTCTTTTATACTTAAAATAAAATTAAAAAATAGATATGTTATTTACAAAAAAACTACTACCTCCGAAAATAACTACATAACATAACGAAAATCTAATTTAACGTAACGGTTCGTTAATATTATTAATTAACTACAATTAAGCTGGAAATGCTAATTTTTTAAAATAAGTACATATTTAATAAGGGAATGATTTATTGCCTATTTTATTATAGTACGTCAAGTTTGCATAAGGATTGGGATTTTGAATAGGAATAATAACTCAGTTTCACAATAAATAATTTTAGGTATAATAATTAATTAAATAGACAAACGCGTAAATGTTAGGAAGTTCCATCAAGCAAAGGGTGAGACTTTTCTCAGAAACTCGCGAAAATGTAATGTATATTATAGTTACTTGTAACAATTTGAAAATATAATCCCTTTTTTATTTTTATTAACAATTGATGCTAAAAATAGTTACATAGACTAATAATAATATTAATGAACAAAAGTGTATTTTTATAGTAAGAGATAATTGTTAAAATAGCATAAAATGTTGGCATTTCAGAAAATCATAACTCAATAATGAAAAAGATACAGAATTTATGACTGGGGACTTTCATTGTACTTGTACCTCACACAAAATAAACCTTTTGAGCAAGTGCCGCACAACATAATAATAAGACTATTAAAATTCTTACTAAGATTAAAACGGAACATTGATAATACGAAGATTTTAGAGATTTAGATTTTAGGGTCATAAAACTTTTTATTATTTGCATCTTTGCAGAAATGTTTAGTAAAGAAGACGATCGGCAACCATAGGTATTTTTGTCATTCTTAGTTATTGTTAGTCATTATAGTTTATCGTAAAATAATCTATAGATGTAGGTTATAGTACCTTTTGTAATAACTTTTGAAAATTCTAAATTAAATTAAAGATTGTGAGATAGAAATAGTATTGAGTCAAAATTTCTCAAACGGATCACCCAAATTCGTTTGAAAAATGTTTATAAAAGTTAATACACTTTTTCAATAGTATTCAACATGCTAACATTAATCCAGATGCATTTTGCGAAAATATTTTTTTTGTAAATAATATTTGTTATTAAAGTTTATAGTCAGTTTTTTGAAAAAAATATGCTACAGACGTTCTAATGAACAAAAATTTCTCATTTCATCGTTATTTCAATCATCATTAAACACATATTTGTAGTGATTTTTCCTGATTTGTAAAGTTGCATTTTAGTCAATTATTTATTAGTTTGTTTATAACAAATTCAAGTAAAACTATGTTCTGCGCCTTATTTCGACTCGAAAAAAACTACAAATACTTTTTTCATTTCTTAAAAATATGCCGTTGAGAAGAAAAATGGCCCGAAGTTAGAAAAAAAGTTATTTGAGTTTTTTCATCGTCGCGCAAGGCTTGCGAGTAAGCTGCGACTTGTCATGCTCGCGTCTAAACTATCCTTCTACCAAAAACAGAATTATGCAAAGTCCTCGCTGTAATCTAAATGATAAAATAAACAATAAATGAGCTAGAAAGATTTAGTAGCGGAACAAACTGATTTTAATTAAAACTAAATGTAAAATCAGCAATGAAAATCTGTTTGTTCTAGCATGTCACTTAATTTTTAGCAACTTTTACATTTAGTTTTAATTAAAATCACTTTGTTCCGCTACTAAATCTTTCTAGCTCATTTATTGTTTATTTTATCATTTAGATTACAGCGAGGACTTTGCATAATTCTGTTTTTGGTAGAAGGATAGTTTAGACGCGAGCATGACAAGTCGCAGCTTACTCGCAAGCCTTACGCGACGATGAAAAAACTCAAATAACTTTTTTTCTAACTTCGGGCCATTTTTTTGTCAACGGCATATTTTTAAGAAATGAAAGAAGTATTTGTAGTTTTTTTCCGAGTCGAAATAAGGCGCAGAACATAGTTTTACTTGAATTTGTTATAAACAAACTTACAAATAATTGACTAAAATGCAACTTTTCAAATCAGGAAAAATCACTACAAAGATGTTTAATGATGATTGAAATAACGATGAAATGAGAAATTTTTGTTCTTTATAACGTCTGTAGCATATTTTTTTTCAAAAAACTGACTATAAACTTTAATAACGAATATTATTTACAAAAAAATATTTTCGCAAAATGCATTTGGATTAATGTTGAGCATGTTGAACATTTTTCAAACGAATTTGGGTGATCCGTTTGAGAAATTTTGACTCTATTGTATTCAAACAGTTTAAACTATTTTTACTACCTACATTTTTGGGTATTTTTATGTATGTCCAAACCTTTATTCATAATCCTCGAGTAACTTCCTGAAAATGTAAAAAGGTTGACCTAACAGGGATGTCAGGTAGTTTTGGTTTTGTTGGTGGCCTAAGCGTGAATATGTTTCGATTGTTGTGCCACCTATTAGAAAACTGGTGAACCTCCTCCTATTAAAACGATTTTGAAATGGTTAAAACCTATTTCTTTGGATTTAATTAGATTTTTCTTCGTTTTTACAAAGTTATGATTAGTTTACTGATTTTAAATGGTATGGAGCAGGAGGTAACCGAAATCTAAGCAATTTGAAACAAAACTTGCTTAGTTATATCTTTTAATTCTATCGACTTCATGTTTCTTGATGAAATCTTTATAATTAAATAGGTTAATAATGATCAAGAAACTATAAATTCTTCTCATATCTTCAGCAATGATGCAAAGAACCTACGTTCATAAGTTTATAACAAAATACTTAATTTAATTTCTATAAATCACTAAAAACCTATTTTCGATATAGGCTCCCGGAATTTGTTTTTTTTTTGCATCAGATATTTTATTTAGTTGTGTTTGACAAATACATCTCGTAAAACTTTCAACTCTATCTAAATAACTGACTTATACGCATTTTTATAACAGCGAATTTTTGCCTATACCCAAACCTTAAGTAACAGTAATTACTAAAATTATAAAATAATACGTGTACTAATAAAATGTTGAAAACGACCCCTTTCTGCAAGTGACGTTTTTATATATATATCAAATTACATACATTTATTCAAGTAGATGCTACTGAACTATGGCGTATGTATTTTATACGTAATTTTACTTAACAGCCTGAAACAGGATTTGAAAGAAGTGACGCCATCAATTTATGACAGAAACGAAGAATCAGACTAAATTTTCCTACAAAGCGCTTAGTTTAAAAAAGTAGGATACAATCACTATATGCTTCGATTAAACGATACGACAACGATGTGACACTTGGTTTTGTCGATACTGGCATTTATTTTTATGAGACAATAATTCATCTGTAACGCTTCTCAAGTTTGTGCAGAGATGTGCAGTCGAGAATATATCTGAATATTATAGACTGGAAATTTGTAAGATTTTCGCAGTAGGCTGCGTTGCGATATAAAATGTGCGTAATTAGTCTTGCTGGAACCAATGCATCAATAGGACGTTTGAACAATATACGAGGGAAAGGTGATAAATTCGTAGCCGCGCTCCCTTCCAATCGAGTTGCAGGATTGATTCGATACATAATGACCACGCCTCTTTTTGTGTGTATAAATAGGGACAGTATAAATTGCAGTACGATTAGTTGCTAAGAGACAACGATACCGCTTTGTTATTAAATATCATTGTAGTCTTGGTAGTATAGCTATTAGCGTGTAGTCTCCCACTCAAGCGGATCAGGTTCGATTCCCGGTATCGGAAGATCTGGTTAAAGTTTTCTGCAGTTTTCATTAGCTGTTACATGAATGTGGGATTTGTGCTATACCAGGTGTAAGTCGGCTGCAATTGCACGTTGATCCTGCGTAATAATAATAATCGCCCTTCTCTCTATTTCATAGCTTCTAGGCCCTGGTTCGCCAGCTGGAAAACACCAAAGATAATTTTCTAAAAAATGTCCAGCGTTTATGGCGAATCTTGTTTATCATAAGCAGCTGTGAAAAAATTTATACTGTGATACTGTTTATGGGCCTGGCCGGCCTGTAACGGTTGTCACTAACGAAAATATTAAAAAGTGGAAAACATTGGTATTCGAAGAGAGACGAATCAAGAAGTGGTAGATAGCTACGACTCTAAGACAAGTATGGGACGAATTGGCGAGATTTTAAATAATCATTTATTTAAGTATGGAAAAAGCCAGTGCGCAGTGGGTGCTCAGAATGCTCAATTGCTTGCTCACACCTCTTGATAAGGTAGGACGACTTTATCAAGCGCAAAAGTTTGTAGACCTGGCAAAGAAAAATTTAGACCTAATTTGCTCCCGCAGAGTGACCGTTAATGAAACCTGGATACGTTATTATGACCCTGAGTCAAAACAATGGATACAAAGAGGAGAAAAGCCCCCAAAGAAGTTTAAAGTTGAAAAGTCAGTTGGGAAGGTTATGGCTTTTGATCTATTACTTATCCAAAGGTACTGTAATGAATGGACAATATTATGCAGCTTTTGACGCTATCGCGGAAAAAGGACGTAGAAAGCTGACCAGAGGTGTTCTGTTTCTTCAGGCCAACACAACACTCAGATTTCCATGCAGGCCTTCAACGCAGCTGGTTTTACAGAAATAAATCATCCACCCCATAATCCAGATCTGGCCCCATTGACTTTTAGCTGTTCTCTGACTTAAAGAAAGATCTACAATGTAAAGGATTTAATGATGATAACGAATTGAAGTCAGCCGTTAACGATGATTTTTGCAGGGCAAGAAAAGATTATTTATGTAATGGCATAAAAAAGTTATATTTACGTTGTGAAAAATGCGTTATAGACCAGGAGCCAGCAAAGAAATGTACTATTGGTTTCGTTCAATGATCTAGGACATGATGTTATTTGTTATTATTTTATCCAATGCATTTACATTGAAAAGAAAGACTAAAATCAAGCATCCTATCAGCCTTGCTATCCTAGATCATTATGAAATCAATAAATAGTACGTAGGTCGTACACTACGACGCGAATTTTTGTGACGTTAACTTGACCGAAAGGCCAGTATGGCGCCCCGTACCTGCACGATTTTTTTTGAAGATGTTGAAAAAAGTATGATTTCCGAAAATGGGCACCAATCTGATCTTGTTTTATATTATTAATTAAAGGGTCAAACTAAGCGGGCCATATTTGCCATACCTATGGGGTGCTGCAGACAGTCCGTCATACTGTTTTAGTTTTTAATTGTTTATCAACGAATATGAACATGCCATACCGTGTCCATACGTCATGCTATTACGCTATTTTCACGCACTTACGAAAAAACTACATCTAATGACCTGGAGAAAGGCCAATTTCTAATGACCTCGAGAAAGGCCAATTGATAAATCAGACTTCATAGATGGTTTTAGATCCCAGAATACTCCTAAAAACGTAGCCATGGGCTCTAAAGTGTAACTTGATCTAAAGTGTAAGAGAGAGTGGCTGGAGGTCAAGTCTGACCTCCCCTGACGAGGGACGAATAGGCATGTCAGTGAAGGCTGTCGCCTTTTCTGTATATCATACAGAACTCCTAAAAAGAAACAGGTATGTTTCTTTTTGGGCTAGAAAGCAGGGTGACGAAACATCCCTCGCATTTCGTGGCACTTACTATGATTATTTGGCGGGCGCTACTAACCTAATCTGGAGGAATTAACCCCCCTGTAGGAATCTTTATCGTGATGACCTACGTTTTACTGGCTACCTTAACCGAGATGAAGGTATGTTCTAATTTTTTCCTTTATGAAAAATTACCGGATTAGTTTTTGAAATAAGGTCCAGACTAATCAAAGATTCGGAGTGGATTGCGTAGAGCCCGAACTGGATGCTGGACACATATTTGCTACCATGCCCTTTTCTGGTATCGAATCTCTTCAAGATTAGCATAAGAATAAATCTAAAGGGAAGAATCTACAAAATGTTAAACTCTTCGAACTTTTAACTAATGAGATGAGCTTTTATAAATGTATGGAATAGCTTTTATGTAATCGATAATCATCAATACGGTGTCAGACATTAAAATAAAAAAATAATATCTTAAATAACCATGACCTTAATTTTTGTATAAGTAAATAATATGCTAATAATACAATCTGTGAATTTAATATTATGCAATCTCATGGTATAAGGTACCAACCTTATACCATTACCGTTATGGTATAATACTGTTCATAGAATTACGAAATAGCCTTTGTTTCCACACAACTTTGTTGTGTTTGCTTATGTTTATTGGGTTCAAATTATTTCATCTAACTTGTAGCCGTTTCGGCGATAACTCATTTACTCCTGTCAATCAACCTAACTGAAAACTCATTTCCAATTATTTCTATTTATCCACGAGATTAGTAGGCACACTAACTACAACTAACTGTTTTGTCATCAACCTCTATTCTTCAGAATGTGTGCCACACTACTCATCTTTTTTTTCTGATGAAAGATGTCTTATTATTAGTTTTCTGAAAATTTATGGTGTAACCAATTAATTCGGAATGTTGATTGTTCCAATCACACAAGTATCACTCTAGGCTATCTGCTTATAGGCATTTAATGAGATCCAAGAATTAAATAAATTAACGATTTTAGCTACTTTTTTGACTAAAAACAATTTTTTAAAATTAAACGCTCATTATTTAAAATGTAGACAACTGCCACTACTTCCTTGGGATACTTTTATTTTCTACCAGACGGAAACCATTAATTTGTAAATTATATACAGATTTGCCTTTTTAGAATCCTCATTAAAATGGATTTATTCTTTTGTCAAATTTTTTGGCTGATCATTGTTGCTTTATAATTGAATATTTGGTAGCAAAAAAACGCTGCTACTGTTTTGAATCAGATGATGCAAGAATTTGATGTGCAGATGTTCTTCTTCAAAGAAATGGTCGGATGTCGAAATGTTGGTGAGGGTAATTGGCGGTCTCCTCCTGCAGGACGTGTCCATACACCTGCGGATGTTCACCTCGAACGACCGACCTTCACAAGGTTACCATCACGTCCCGCCCCACTGCTTTCGTGTAATATTATTTATATTCCCATTTTACATCTGCATTAAATTTACGGTTACAGTTATCAGTTAGATCGACTCGTTTTCCTTTTACTCTTCTTTTTCTCTCATTTAAGAAAAAAGCCCTGATGTGGTAGCAACGGAAATATTTCTACTTGATTTTTCTTTTATTGTCGTCTCCTACGCGTTTTTGCAATATAAGGTGGTGGTTAGTTTATGCACGGTACACTACTGAATCGACTGATAGTGGAACTTGTCTTGTCACTTGCGTACAGGACGTATCAGAGATCTGATGGAGCCACCCGCGGTTCTGGTCCTAGAGAGCCGCGTGGGAGCCACACACGTCCTTGGAGATACCCATCTTTGCATTTTATTCGTCATCATCAGAGACGACCATCGTTGGATGCAGATCATTTCCTACAATATGGATGATTTGAGTTTTTTAACTTTTTAAGATAATCAGATTTTTTTTACTTTGGGAGATTGTTAGCAGGTTTAGAGGTAGCTATTTTAATATCTTTTCAATTTACACAGATTCTCGAATTAGAGATTTTTAATTAACGATTAAAGAAACATAGGTATCTTGGAAGTTGGCAATAAAGAACATACTCCCATAAATTTCGACAGGATGCTTGGACTTAGTAAAATTAACTTTTTACTAGCAGTTCTTTACCTTGATAAGTGTGCAGGACTATAGAAAGCTTCTAATATAACATCTTTATCACCACATAGCTTTCTGAACATCATGCAACAGAATTTAATACTACGCATTGGGCAAAGAAATGGTAAGACCTTAGTCAAGAAGAAAAACATTACAATCGCTTTTATACATTCTTGCAGGTGAAATACTAGAAGAACATTGACTGACAACAAACAGTCTACAGACTATAAGTATTGGCCAGTAAAATGGCAAAAATATTCAAAATTCATAAATGCGCAATATTTTTGCATTGTTAAGCCAATCGTTTAGGAAGAATCGTAGTAGCGCGATTTTTCCCCACTTTTGAGAATGACCCATATATCGGTTGAAACAGCATCGCCATTATACTGTCTATTTCAGATATTGTTTTATTAAGCATGGTGAGGAAGTTTCACAACGGAGTCACTTTTTGATTTTAAATAATTTTGCAGCTGATCTGATTGGGCGTATTCTATCTAACCATCTAGCACATGCATCTCTATGTCATAATAGTCATGGTTAAAAAACACTTATCAGATTATTTTCCATTTTTGCCACATATCTATCATGCCATACGTATTGAAAATCCAATCACTGAATATTCCAGAGGTCAAAAAAAAGAAATGCTTGGAAAAGACACAGTGGGCAATTTTTATTATTTTTAAACAATTATTTAATTTAGCGTTTACTGTCTCCAGCCTTACTTTGTGGAACTCCATAATTATGAAATATAATATAAATACAAAGATTAGCTAAAGTTTTGACAGTTCTTTTGAGGTTATCAATGAGTTTTTAATTCTTATTAACAGTCTTCATACAAACATCACGTTTACACTAGAAACAGAACAAAATAGAGCTATTAATTTTTTGGATTTAACTATTACAATTAATACAAACAATGAATTTGATTTTTCCATATACAGAAAACCCACAAGCACAGACGTCACTATACCTAACGATTCATGTCATCACAAAATGCATAAACTAGCGGCTTATAGATCTTTAGTACACCGAGCTTTAACTACTCCTATGAAACGATCAGATTTTGATAAAGAAATTTCAATCATCAAACAATTAGCATATGCAAACCATTATAACCATAACATGATCGACACTTTAATTCAACAAAAAGATTATAGGTTAGCTATCAAAAGAATATTTCCAATTGACACTCAAATACAAGACACAAACTACATATCAATACCATACTTTGGCAAGATATCAGAACAAATTGCAACTATACTAAGAAAAACCACCAGTTACAAAATAACCTATAAAACCAACACCAACACCTCTTCATTTTTATTCAATGCTAAAGACAAAATACAAGATATCATGAAATCCGGCATTTACCGTTTGAATTGTTCTTTTTGTAACTCGGTTTATATTGGGCAAACACTTAGAAATTTCGACATAAGATACAAAGAACACGTACGCTCTTATAGACTTAAACATCCAGAAAAATCGAATTATGCCAAACACATTTTGGAACAGAACCACCCAATGACACCTCAGAACAACATTAAATTCTTACATTTTTGCAACAACAAACACAAATTAGACATTTTAGAAGCTTTTGAAATATACAGACATAAACGCACAGTACCTTTAATGAATGAACAAACTGAGCTTAGTAATTCTCCTTTATTAGAACTGTTAGATATTTAGTTTTTGTTATGTATTGTATCTAGTTACCTATTTTCTGTATGTATTTATCCTTAGCAACGTGTTTGTTTATCAATCTTATCTACCTTTGATAATGACACAAAGTGTCGAAACAATATTGTCAGGTTAAGATATTAATAAAACTTGTGAAACTTTAGCTAATCTTTGTATTTATATTATATTTCATAATTATTTAATTATTGTATTTGGTTTCTGGTGACAGAAAATCGCCAAAAAATGGAGGTTGTCACTTATGCTTATATACTCTCTTGTGTAAAAATTGCCTTTCCTACTAACCATTTTACACAAAAGTAACATGTTACCACTTAGTTGTGGTAAGTCAGTATGTTAGGTAATGTAACCTACCCATGGTAGTTACATAACAGGACTAGATAAATATTTACAATTTCCGATATATCAAAGACTTTTTGACGATGTTCTCATGCCTTGTAGTTACGTTTCGCCGATATCTATGGTAATGAGAAGTACTCATGAAGAAAAGTGTTCTTAGTGTCCGTTTTTGTTTCCATATACTGCTTGACTAATAGTTCTTTATAATTCTGTATGTAGACTACTTGCAAAAAGATGGGATACGCTAGAAAAATATCAGGTGCGATATAAAATAAAGTTCCAATCTATCTACTTTGAAAGATTTACCAAAAAGTTAAAAAAAAGAATTGCAAATAGTTAGAGTGTTGAAATCACAGTTTTTTATTTGGAAATTCAAAATCCAATTGACTTGAATACGAGGATTTAAATTAGAACAACCCCACAAACGTTACTATTCACGGCAAATACTGATTACGTATACGTACGTACGTTATACGTATTTATGTCCAGTGAATCTATAATTTTTCCCGTATATACAGGGTGGCTCATAGCCCCTGCGCCAGACTTGACCAATGTATTTTTAATGGCATTTGAAACAACAAATCTTAATAAAGTTTTTATAATATAGAAAGTCAAAATTTTTAGTAATTTTGATCGACGTTTTTAGTAAAGTACATATAAAATTATATACGCATTTATGGTATCATTAATAATTCTAAGTAGTGCCAGCTTTGGATTTTGAGAGCCAGGCAAAATAAGCACGGGTTTGTTTATGCTGCATAATACTAGGAATGGAAACTTCAACTTGAAATAAATTCAAGTTCTTATAATAGCTTTAAAATAAATCTGATTTGTAAGAGACTATCTGAATATCTTATTTGATTTTTAAAGAGAACATTTGATTTCCTAATAAGATCAGTTAATTAGATTAAAGGGCGATTTTTATTAGTGCATTGTAACGTTCTTATTAAAATAATAACAAAAATGCTGTTTAAATCGTCTATTAATAAAGAAAATATTATTTACAATACACTTGATTAAAGACAGTATAACTATAAACTATTTAATGAACTATTTAAATGCTAGATATTTACAAATTTATTTGAGGACTATTTATATAAAAACTATTTATGTATTACAACAATTATTAACTAATTATTCAAAGTACATTTCACTATGCCGGTCAAACATTAACTGGCCCCCTTCTACCCGCGATCTCAATTTATATCTTTCATAAGTTCTAGAACATAACCGATGAATCATACATGCAGCTGCTGATGAGTCACGTCGATAAGTCGCGTCGCTGAGTCATACATGCAGGTGTTATTGATGAGTCGTACAGTTGATGACTCATACATCTAGAATGTTCGATGACGTCATATGTGGGTTTACTATTCGTTACAGTATTAATTAGTTTAATGTATTTATATAAACCATTCGGCTTTATAAGAAAATTACATTACGAATTCTAACATCTGCAATGCGATGCGGGGATCCCCTGGACTATGACGCCTTGTTTTGACTACATTATTTAAACATTTTAATGATGACAACTCCAAGTTTAATGTGCGGCGAATCTTACGTCGTTGATGTCATCGTTTACCAAGACTTGACTTACGCCAATATCCTTTTCTTAATTATCGACTTTCTTATCACACAATAATCATCAGAGGTTTGCTTTAGCCAAGTTTAGCTTCTTGTTTGTTTGGGATTTTGGTCTGTTTTGTTAAGGGGACTTACAATACTAGTATAGTACTAATTCTTAATCACAACACTTTATAACTGCACTTATATTAATAGTTATAGTTCTTTACTAACTACGTTCCAGGGCAAGAGGGACGTGATTTTCTATATGGGGGAAAAGTTCATAGTATGAAAAATTGAATGTAATGAACTTGATCATATAATCGATACTAAGCCCAATCGATTTGACCGGGTCATCCTGAAAATCGAAGACTTATAAAACTACAAATAAGTAGTCGCCCTGAATTGGGAATTGCTAATAGTCAGTTTGCGAGACCCTCGACTTTAAATCATCCACATACTTTTCTATTTTTGTTAATATCAACACATGGCGACAAAAAATTTGCAAGTATAGGCAGGACGCTTTCAAGCAAATTAAATGGTTTTATTTGAATATATTTTTTATTTCAATATTCCGAAATTGGTGGAGGAGGGAGGCCAGCGAAGAGGTTAATTGCAAATTTCAATTCTCATTCAAATCAATTATTTTCTAAACTAGCATTCATGGCAGATGGATACTTATGGAGTACAAATTGAAATCGAGACTAGATACACAAAACCACCGTACAGGGGTTTTCCGTATATTTTGAACATTTGGCAGGACACGTATATGGAAAAAAAACAGTAAATCCATTTGAATATGTAGAATTTCTGCTAAGGCGGTTTGTTCCACTCCTTCACCTTTTTGCTCATACCAATTCTAAGAATTTTGCCAGTTCAGAATTTAGGACTATTTACCAGTACTCTAGAAATGCTAATTTATTTATGGAAGATCCTTTTATTTTTTATCAGCCTGGATGTTTTAATGTCAGTCAATCTACCACTGTCTATATGAAACTGAACTACCGTCTTTATACAGAATAAAAATAGTATATTATATACCAAGGGACTAAAGTGCCTCTTTTAATCCCGAAGGTGCAGTTTGTTGCCCGAGACGTAGTCGAGGGCAACAATCACCTGAGGGATTAAAATGCACTTTAGTTCCGTGGTATATACGGTATTTTTTGCACTCCGTTTTGCCTAATACATTGAGTTAAAGTTATATTATATAAAAAAAAAGAGTTAAAAATGTACAATCTAATTGTATAGGTGTTAAATAAATCCAATTACAATTACAAAACCGATTGGAAATGCTAAGTATAGTATTGCCAGACGATTCAATATTAAAATAAAATTTGATCTAGTACAAATTCCTCTATCCGTACATCTACGAACAACCTGACATCCCGATTGTACTCGAAGAAGTGAAGGTTGATAATCTAACAGCTTCCACATTATTTCATAAACCTGAAGATTGACTATTTAGTTTTGTTAATTGTGCTTATGTCTATGTCATTGTACATATAAATCACAATAATTAACTCATATTGTATTTTGAATTTGGTTAAACTATCGAGTGTTTTTTTAAATTTGACGTCAACGTAGGCTGTGAATAGTCGATTGTGAATTATTTAAACACGTGAGTAATTTGAACGTTTTGACAATGACATTTATTAATACGATCAAGATCCGTTCACAATCAACTACCCATAGCCGCCTTCGACGTCAAATTTAAAAAAACACTCGATAGTATTTTGAATAAACTAGTTGGCATAGTAACATTAATTTGTTTGTTTACTTTTAATCCCTCCAGAAACGTTAATTGTGAACATGCCGCAAACACACCTAACCTTACTATTGTAATTTTGTGTAAATGTGTGACATATGATAACGCTTTGACATTACAAAAGTAAGGTTAGCATGTTTTGTGGTATGTTCACAATGACTGTTTCGCGGCCAACTTCGACGTTAAATTAACATTTGTTTTACTTTTAATCCCTCCGGGATTAAAAGTAATTCTAATCCCTCCGGGACTAAAAGTGACACTTTAGTCTTTCAAACGGAAGATTAAAATGGCACTTTTAGTCTACGGAGTGCAAAAAATCAAATTCCTAGTTGTACTTAATGGTCGAAAGCCTGTAATACCTACATGGTCGTGTTTAGATAATATGGGTAATAGATTCTTCTGTCATATCCAGAGGCGAATCTGGAAGATGACATAATTAAATAGGATGGTCGGCAAATTGTGCACACAATGGGGATTTTTGGAATTTATGGAGCTTTTTAATGTACTATTCATTTCATAATGTTCTAGGACAGCAAAGCTAATATGATGCTATTTGTTTTTCAGTGTAAATGCATAGAATAAAATAATAAGAAATAACATCATATTAGCCTTGCTGTCCTACATCATTTATGAAACTGACAGTACACTCTGTAAGTATCAGAGCTCACAAAAGGACCAAAACTGAATATTATTGCGCCCGCTAAATATCAAAAAGCTTTTTGAGCAGATAGGTGAATCGATATAAGGGCTGAGAAAATGCTGATGATTTGCTAGAACGAGGCTCTACAAAAAAACTCGAAAAAGCAGGTGCCCTGTATAATACTATTCTTCATTAACAGTTCAGCTTTAACGTTAAGTACGGGACAAAAACAACTTGCCAGGAAGAATATTTCTCTCGTGACAATGAACGAAAATTAGACCAACACAAGATGAAATACAATAGTACCATGAAAAAACTCAACAAACAGGATGCGATTGGGATAATGTAGTGTTCAGTGATCAATCCCCCTTTTGGGGTGGATTCTCTGGAGAATGCAGAGGCACCGTTTACGAGGCCAGTTAAGCACCCTGTTAACGTCTGGAGCTAGCTGGGCTCTCCTATCATAGGTTAAAAAATGGCTCAGTAAAAATAATCACACTATTGGATCTTACAAGAGGGTCATGATCCGAAACACCCAAATAAGTATTGCAGCGAGTGGAAGATGCAAAACGGTATATAGACTTTGGATTGGCCGTCACAATACCCCGATGCCAAATCTATCGAGAATGTGAAAATTGTGTCGAGAAACGGGTGACAAGTTTGAAGCAGTTACCTTCAAAAGTACGAAAATTATAGCGACAGCTACCTAGGAATTGTGCCAGAACATTGGTGGAAATCATGCCTCGACGTTGTCAGGCCATACGTGGTAATGATAATAATGGCGGCTGAAAGTGCATTCAATAAAGACAAGTGAAGCACAGAATATTTTTTAGGCGGTGTAATTTATGTGTAATAGTTAAGCGCATGCTTTAATGTTACAGACTGTACTTAAAAGTAAAGGAAGGTGTTTGAAATTATAATGACCTATTTGTAAGTGAAGCAAGTGAAGAAAAATAAAAATTGCATGCCTTATCAAAATGTTGCTACAGGGTATGTATATTAATATTTATTTCAAAATTAAAGCAGTCCTCAATAATTCTAGTAGTTACGTTTGTTTTGCTATGGGTTAAGGGCATTATGTAAATTATGGCCGCTGTGTGAAATTGACCATTATTAGATTGAGGGTGAATTCGGATCTGACCCTTCAGGCTTTCACACTTCATTCATCATTTCATAGACCCATCGTGTTCGTTATTGTATGGACCGATTTCCGATATGGATTCTCCTTCTGGTTAGTTATTTCGACACGATTACGTCACCAATTCCCGCGACTGATTATATAGATATGAAAATTGATTTGTAGCCGCATTAGCTTTTAAGGCGTTTATATTTCAGCGTATTTTATGTACGGGCGTTGTATTTTTGAACTTTTCAAGTAAGGCGGCTATAAATAACAATTTTCTGTGGTGAAGAAGTGATTGTATGTGAGCCAGCGCCCCGTTAGAGTTGTAGTGTAATTATAAGGCATTCCTGTGCTGGCGCCGACTGACCTCAGCTGCGGGCCTCATTAGCCAACCGGCAATTTGCCATCAGCAACACACGCACTCGAGTTTTGCTTTAAGATCGAAGATCTCGAACTTCTAAGGGCTCCCGGCTATGGATCAGCCCATTGCGTACATTTGTAATTACACGCGTTACTATGTTAAAATTCGTGGGAATAACGAGGGAGATGGAATTAGTCATAAAAGCTGTAGGAGAGATAGTATCTATCTCGTACTTTTTGCAGCAACCGAAGATAGACATGCCCCCGTCCTCACATGCCCCTGTCCGTCATTGACCCCAGCAAGGCTGTTTCAAGGCCGAACGTTAGCCGATCTCGCTGTTTTTACGAGGACGTTTCTTCACTTTGCTCTCATTATGGCTTCAATAATTCTCCTTCGCCCATCTCTCTGCTCATGCAACAATGTTGTCCGTTCCACGCTATCGCGCTAGGGTCATTGTCATTGCTACTCATTCGCCTTTAAATAACACAAAAATTCCTGACCTATGCTTGTTTGGTTTCTTCTTCGGTTTCCTTTTTCAAATCAAAGATTTGATCGATCATGCCATTTACATAGATTTTTTTTAAATATATCGGGAGTTCAATCGCATTCGCTTCTTGTTGCACAACCGGCATCAGCGACCTTTTGTTTTGCACCAAGTTTAAATAGCGTTTAATTAAAAACTGAATGACTAGAACGTTCGGTAGTTTAACGGACGATTTTCAATTAAATTTCTTATTGTATACCATTGCTTAATATATCTTTTAGGCCTTTGGGCACGTGTTATAGAGACCATGTTTTCTATTTAGGAAACATAGACCGTTGCCTGATTTAACCGGAGAAAATCAGGAACGCAAGTTTTATTATTTAATGCAATAACCGGAAGGGACAAAGGCGTTTGATGAAAACACATAATCGTAAATCTGGTAGATGATGTCCTATAAAATAATTTTATTGAACACTTAAGGCTGATGTTGGATAATATTTAAAAATTACTATTAGGATATTATTGAATTATTTATTAACATTGGAGTCACATTCGCAACAAAGCTATGTAAAGTATGTACATTTATTATTTATAAAAATACTTTTATTAATATATTATAAGCTCGATTAGTAGTAAGATTTATCACAGATTTGTTAAATATTAATAATAAATTAGATGGTATAAACAATAAAATTATTGGGATTGTAGCATACGGGATGGCGGGGGACCCAATAAAGTCATTTTTTCATAATTCCGTGCATCTCACTAATAAATCACTACTATTACCGTTACTACCTATAATACCTTTTAAAAATTTCATCTAAATAAATCGCATGTATCTAAGTGATATAACGAAAGTAAAAGTGATTTCTTTTGTTTCCAGACTCGCAACTACAAGATACAAGCGGATATAGATCAGAACTACAAGAGCGTGCTCTCGTTATTTCCTTGCAAATGTTCAACCTCATCCTCGAGCGTTGTGTTTCTATTCTCAATGATCACATAAAATCAAATCCCGATAAGTTACTCGTAAATTGTTTGCCTCAAGATTTTCATATGTTACTGCCAGCTGTTAAGACTTGGTGCGATTGGATGTTGTGTCATAGCTCCGTCTGGAATCCACCACCTTCCACGCAAGACTATAGAGTTGGGTAAGTTATTTTTAATAGTACATATAGTTTTTATACGATTCCATTTAGTGAAGCCAGTGGTGTATTGGGAAAGGAAGGGCATTTATCTCTTATAATGGGCTTCTTTACGAAGTGAAAAAGATTACATTTTAATTTGTTGAAAGATTTGCTTACTTTTATAATTTTATTATTTTGGCATTTATTGTCCATTCTTTCTACCCAAAGTGCACATACTTATACGTATACTCATCAAACTTACATGATTTGTATATATTTTTTATGATGTGGGCTAAACAATCATGCAGTTTATGAGATGGTTGTGAAGGGTCCAAATGAAAATTGGCGGGAAAGTGTCAAAGATGGCGAACGAAGGCCATATTTTGTTAAATATCGTTGCGTCAGAACCAGATTAACCTATGACCATTATTTTCTTAAACTAAGGTTTTGTTACCATAATTAGTCTAGGTCCAATAGATTCAATTATTCAAAGTAGGCATACGCTTTCTAGTTTTGTAAATATAAGATATGTTCACAGACTCATTCTCAACATGGGGATCTCCGTTATTATGATAGATAGAAATTTGGTTAAATGGGATGAAATTCTCTTTAGGTAAAGTTCTTGCAAACCAGATAAATAAACTTTGAATATCTGGCGTAAGTTTGGGTTCTATATTTAAAAAAAAGTGCATTTTTAGTTTTTGTCTGCGTTGCTGTTGCGTTTAATGATGTCATAGTTAACCATAAGTCCCATAAACGAAGTTGATCATGGCAACTCAACAAAGAAGACATTTTTCAAAAATCGAACTAAACTAAATAAAAACAGTAAACTAGATTTGACTAGATCTTAAATGAGTAGCCCACAAAAATAAAAGACAATTAAAAATTCACTTTTATTATTGTAGCACTCAAACTACGTTTTATATCCAAAGTTTATTTATGTGGTTTGCTAGCACTTTACCTAAAGAGTATTTCATTATATGTAACCGAATCTATATCTAACTATAATAACGGAGATCCCCATGTTGAGCATGAGTCTGTGGACACACTTTGTAGACTAGAGGTAGTTTTATCGTGTGTTCAATGTTCACACAACATTATTAATCTTGGAAATGTATTATTCCACATCCTAGCGGTCAATAAGATTCCGAAATTGGCGTCACGTTGCTAACAAAAGCCGCGCCTAAGACATCAAGTTCAAGGGCTGACACTGCCATGTCTCATCGTGGCTATGCGTAAACACACGAACAGAAATTGGCTCTATTTTGGTGCCTGGTGAAACTTTCCAAGCTCTTTTGAACAAACTCAAAAGCGGGTGGATCATCAGCCAAAATAAAATTTGCGTGCGATGCTTTTTGTAACGGGTCTTTTGTTTTTTATATTTAATTTAAGATTTTTCGAAATAGCATCCAGGAAATTATCTACTTATTACAAGAAGTCTCATTCGTTTATTCTATGTCTCTAACTTAAATTCTTAATTAATATATTACAGCCCGTACGAGATTTCTTGAACCAAAATTCTTAAAAGACCGCTACGTCACTTAACTCTCGGAATTAACCGCACTCGACACCCGAGTTGGAAAGAAATTGGCGGCGTCGCCAGCTTTCACCAGTTCACCTTAGCAATTTGCAGTTCACAAACAATCTACGTTTCAAGGAACGCCGCTGTTTGCAAATATCAAGCCGTGGCAGACCGTTGCGTTCCGAGAATAGAACGTCATCGGCATTCTCCGTTCTGGGAATTCTAGCTCAAGAAATATCGTACGGCTACACTTTATCTTCAGAGGGACGCAATACTCATATTTACTTTTCAATAGGGAATTGGTCAGTACGACCAAAAATCGTATTACACATAAAGCAGTTAGTTTAGGTGTAGGGCATACTCTTTCAAAACCTTTTCCATAAGGTTTCCTACAACATTTAAAAAATGGACTTAAAATGGTCTGATATTGAGGTGACGATATATCTAACGAGTAAGTTATACTTCTAGGTAAGGTATTTCTTGCGCAAGAAGAGGGAGACCGAACAAACCACCGAATTGTGTTAAACAATAGGTCAGATCAAGATGTTTTTGGTATGAAGAAAATAAATGGTTATAAATGGCATGATTAAAAGATAGTGAGGACGAACCAAATTTTCCGACGATCACGTTTTTTAAACATCTTTGCTATTTATTATTAACGATAAACAGTGTGTAACAAAAATGGTGAGTTGACTATACACAGGCAGGCGGCTTCTACGACTAAAAATAACGAATATAGCTTTGATAAACATATGTCCTAAATTGGTTCGTTACTGAGTTACAGCTACTTGATGTTTTCAGTTTTTGTATTCAAAAAGATAACAGAAAACGGATTTGTTTAATTGAAATCATAATAAATGTTCAAAATAATCTCCACCGGCAGCAACACACTGCTGAGCTCGTCGGATCATGGACTGCCTCACGCGCTTAAAAATCTCTGGTGTGTTTCGAATATGCTGGCATCCTCTTCCACTCTGTGTCGAAGATCTTCAATGTCTTAAACTGGAGTAGAATACACCATAGATTTTAGATGTCCCTATACGAAAAATCGAGTGGATTTAGATCGGGAGAGCGTGCAAGCCACGTTACAGGGCCAATGCATTTTCCAGGATATACTGCGTTTAAAAATTCGCGTGCTGTCTGACTGAAGTGCGCCGGTGCACCGTCATGCATGAAACACATGCGTCCTCTAACATCTAGTCGAACAACTGCCAGCAAACCTGGTAAGTAATTTATTAAAAAATACCGATAATTCTGGCTATAAAGTCGTCCGGGTAGTACAAAAGGGCCGATCAAGAAGTCGTTGATAATTCCTACCCACACATTTAATGAAAACTACTGTTGATGCCTGGACTTCATAATGGCAATAAGGGTTTTCATCTTGTTACTGATGTAAGTTGTGAAAATTGACGATACCATCTCTTGTAAAGCCAGCTTGATCAGTAACGAGCATATAGCAGAGCAAATAGAGAAGATCGGCGGCGCATGTTTCTAACAACAACAACTATGCACAATAAGCTTCTCGTGGTGGGAAGTCATTCTCACTTAAGTTCCTATACTTTTTGCATGTGGTACGGATACAGTTCATTGGTTTTTAAAATCCGCCATCCAGTCTAATGATCCACACATTCCGCCAACGAAATTCTTCGAGTACTCTCATTTGCATTTTTCTCAACACGATCCAACACACGTTCTTCCAAGTCCAAAGTTCTTGCAGTTCGTGGCCTGCCGCGATCTCGGACTACGGTTTGAAAGATCCTGTTTCTGTTAATCTAATATGAAGCCTTTCAAATGTTTTCTCGTTTAGTAAAGGTCGGTTTAGAATATGGTCTGCTTAAAGTCATTTTGCTTCCGCCCTATTACAATGTGCCAAACTGTAAATTAAATGCATGTCGGACATTTCTTCGAAAAAACAATCTGCGATTTTTGTACAATTAATTAGAAAACAATTCTAACGACTTAGTTAATCAACTGAAATTAGGGATTGCCTACTTGATAATGGTCTGAAAAGCTTAAATGCGTGTAACCAGTGAATTTCTGTTTAATTCACTGCTGTTACTCTACAAAAGTGCATATAAACTTTATTTCCTCATTTTCGTTACACCCTGTATAAAGATTGATGTTTTTCACTTTTCTGGCGAACTTTTTAAATAATGGGCTAGATTAAATAATGAGATATCTCCCAGTACGAAAAATGATTAAAATCGGGTATAGTAAGAAGAGATGGATGTTCTTGTCTCCTTTGAATCGACTAGCGTTCAGTAGGTTTAAGCTACTTCTTATAAGACTGACCACATCGTTCAAACGAAAGGATGAGGAAGGCAAGCGGTCAGGCGTACGAGCTTTACTACTTTAAAGTGCCAACTATAACGCACTGTACATTTCTAGTATAGCCCCAAAACAAATTGTTTAATCAAGGCTTAAGTGCACCCTTTTCACGTTTTCACAATATTTTGTAGAACTCCTGGATACTGCAATGTAAAGTTTAGAACGGCGAAGCTGGTTAATCTCGATATCTTTAACCATCTGCAAGTCAACACCGTCACCATGGCAACTATATTTCAAGTTTTAGTTTTCGATTTGTTTGCTTGCACCAATTCTACCCAGCTCTGCATAGAGAACTCAAAGAAGATAACGACGAAATAGAGATATATGAAATTGACAAAGACGAAGTCGAGACGTAATTTTTTAACTAAACATGGATTAGGCCTACTGTGGAAACCAAGCGAGAAAACGCGCCTTGTATTCTACCTCGAAGGTGGTTCACTATTTAGAAGAAATTAACTGATTTATCAATAGACTTATTGACATCCGTTACTCAGTCCTGACTTCTTCGAAGGTGACAGGTCACTGAGTGGAATTAGAAATCATTGAGTGAGTCCGGACAACTAAAATATAAATCAATTGATCCATTGACATACAACACATACGCTACCTTAATACGCTAATCAAAATAGACATAGTACGAGAAAATAAGTTAAATTTGGTTATGCATTCCCGACTTTACAAAGCATCATCAACGACGTTACAGGTCACCGAGTGAAATTAAACGACTAGAACACAGGCTGAGAGACAGTAAATTTATCAGGGTAGGTCGCGTGAGCGTTCGTAGCACTTCCAAAGTTTTTAGGTCAAAGACGCATCCTAAATCAACTGTCCTATTTGCATACTGTGTGATTCGTTGACACCTAAACTGCAGATGACCATCAGTGTGCTAAGATCAGTCACAAGTGTGGTGTAAACCACTATAACTGAGCAGCTACTATGAGCAATGATATATTCTTTATACTTTGAAGCGTTAATGGTTACTACAAGAGCTTAAAGCGATAGAAGGTTACTCTGACCATTTACGTCCTATGCACTGCCAGGGTTGTGTCACAGCTCACGAAATATGTTATGTGTATAGAATATTCTGAAGAGCTAAGCTTCTGTGATGCTAATATATTAAAAAAGTAAGTCAAACTGAAGAAAAGGATTACTGTACTAATGATACTTTCTTGGAATCTGTCGTGTTGTATGCGGCTTTGAAAATTATTTTAAGAAAATATCGCCATGTAGTATACATATTGGAAACGCATGGCACTTGATATAGATATTTAAAACCGTTCATAGAAAATAGCAGTGATAGTACAGGGTGATGGACAATGATTGAGGACAGTTTGAATTTACCGCCACGTTAAACTATTGTCACGTTCTCAACACGAATGCTTTTCAAATACTGTTATCCTTCTTTTGTTTTACATTGGCGTCTCAAAAATAATATAGCTTATAAACTTCATTAATTTTAAATGATAAACTTAATTGACAATCAAATCATCTAACAAACTGTAGTTCTGAAAAGAGCTGTTTTGTAAAATAAGAAAACAAGCGAAATAAAGCAAAAATTCAAACCCGAAAACCCGGAACAACGTGGGAAAGCACAACGATGTAAACGAGAAAGTGAAGAGTTGACGCAACCTATTTCTATAGTGCTACAATAACAACGTGGAATATAATAAAAGCTACAGCGCGAAATCCAAATCGACTTCACTTAATTTGGATCACACTGTACATGCGATGAAGAGGAGGAGTATTCCTTTCTACTACCTCCTTACCTATCGCCCGTCCGTAATTAAGTCCGCGACTCTACCATTTGTTTTATGAACGGGTTTAAAGTATAATATCAAGTGCATCTATTTAGAGTCAGTATATGTACATACATTGTACAATGTACATACAGGGTGGTTCAAATTCTACTGCATCTTAAGGGCGCATTAGGGAAACAAAGAAAATGTATATTAACATGGGTCTGCAAATGCTTCTTTATCAAAATACAGGAGAGTGAAATTGCAACAAAATAATGATTCTTTTTTATTTACTTGGAACTGATTGCGAACTAAGTTTTGGAAATTATATAATATGTTTGTATGATTATTAGGGTGCCCATATTTTGGCAAAGTCAAAATCTTATTGATATCACCCTAAAATATGGTTTAGTTTGTTGAAAAAAAAAATGCGGTTCCCAAAATATAATAGTAGATTACTTACCGAGGCGGGAAGTAGAACATTACGCGGAGAGCAATGATGCTGCCCGAGGCGTGAAGCGCCAAGGGCAGCAATTGCTCGACGCGTAATGTCTTCCCGCCTAGGTATGTATACTATTTTATTCACAATCGTACATAATTATGTTCTTACATTGATACCTTATACTTGATATATATAGGACACAACACCAGCGTTTTTATTCAGGTGGCGATAAAATGACAATTGCTGCAACAATTGTCAAAGTAAATTCGTGTCACTAAACTAAATTTAATTACATTGCTCCTAATTGCAATTTACTTTACACGATTTAAAATGTCTGATAGTGAAGCTGATGTAAGTTGCACACCACTGGAATTGCGAGAAGTTGCTAAAACAGTGACTGACTGTTTGTTACCTGCTAAAAGTAAAGATAGATACGAAAACTTCTGCCATCTGTTGAGAATATTTAGAACGAGCAAAAGGTAAGTAATGGATATTACTAACCAAGAGAACTCATTACTAACCAAGAGAACTTATTATTGACTATGGTGTATAATAAACTACTTTCTAACTTTTTAAACGTCAGTAATGAACTCATTATGTATCGATTGTGAATAAAAGTTTTTAAACAAGAATAACTCGTGTCGCTAAGTTGAATTTTGATTTTTGGTTTCTATAGAACAAGGCATAACTTTTTGAATTTTCAATGTTTTGACTCGAAAACTTGTACCTTATAGTTTTTGGAATCGCGGAATCCAAAAATGAATTTTTGATAGATGACAGCTACTATTCTAGCTGTGAAATTCATTAAAAAGGTTACTTAGAGGCAATTTTCATCTCTCAAAAGTCAGAAAAGTCAAAAGTATAACATTTTATTAAAAAAACAATTAAACAGACTGCATGGGATTTGAACCGTGGTTTGGTAGTCGGAAATCCAGCCATCCTTCCACGCGACCATGCTGTCTGCTGACGTTGTTTGCTTCTTAATATTAATTATTCTACAATTAATATTGATTTATTTACGTATCAAAAACTTTCTCTAAATATATCTCTCTCCAAAAATAATGTGTGGTGGGGGGCTAGTTCTAAAAGTTTCTCCTGTCGTCCCCTTACCGCTGCCAGCTGCGCAGATACTTGCAATGGAGCAACTAGGGATTTTAGTCCCTTAAGCAAAATATGTAAAAGCATCTCCCCCTCCCAGAATTGTATGGCCATACCAAGAGAAGTTTAAATTATGTCATGAATTTAATTTCAATAAAAAAATAAACAATTCTAAATGTAATTAACAAAAAAATCTAACAGGTATAAACATTATTATTATACATAGTTATTATTAAAAATAATTTTTACAATTGAAAAAATCACAAAACAAACTATAAACAAATAATAATGAAAAAAAAACCTTTCTCTGGCTGCCACCCTCTAAAGTCCAAAAAATTTCAAATTAACGAAATCTTAGCACAAGAAAACGAGTTAATTACAACCATAACATATGGATATCACCCTAAAATATGGTTTAGTTTGTTGAAAAAAAATGCGGTTCCCAAAATATAAAAGTTTTTAAACAAGTATAACTCGTGTCGCTAGGTTGAATTTTGAAATGTTTCTATAGAACAAGGCATAACTTTTTGAATTTTCAATGTTTTGACTCGAAAACTTGTACCTTATAGTTTTTGGAATCGCGGAATCCAAAAATGAATTTTTGATAAATGACAGCTACTAGTCGAGCTGTGAAATTCATTAAAAAAGTTACTTAGAGGCAAATTTTCATCTGTCAAAAGTCAGAAAAGTCAAAAGTATAATATTTTATTAAAAAAAAACAATTAAACAGACTGCATGGGATTTGAACCGTGGTTTGGTAGTCGGAAATCCAGCCATCCTTCCACGCGACCATGCTGTCTGCTGACGTTGTTTGCTTCTTAATATTAATTATTCTACAATTAATATTGATTTATTTACGTATCAAAAACTTTCTCTAAATATATCTCTCTCCAAAAATAATGTGTGGTGTGGGGCTAGTTCTAAAAGTTTCTCCTGTCGTTGTCCCCTTACCGCTGCCTTCCAGCTATGGTTCAGTACTGTGTAAATGTAGCCTTAAACGTGAAAAACATAACAAGTTAGAAAAATCAAGTAATCTTTTTATTTAAACTAATAATGTTAATACGTATTATATTAGTGTTATTTGTTTTATATCAATGTCTTTATGATAAAGTAGTGGAATTCTTGCTACCTACCTGATTTATATAATTTTCAACGCCCCGTATCTCAATAAGCAAGCATTTGCAGATCCATGTCAATATAAACATTTCTTCTTATTTTCCTTAAGAAGATGCGTTACAATTTGAATCACCATGTATATTAAAACTGGTGCATCAACGATACAGAATGCGTATAAGCAAGCAATACTTGCCGATGAAATATTTGACAATGAATGCACAAATATTGACGTATCCTTTTGACACCAGCTTGTAGTGAAAAACTCTTGGTATTAGAAGTTCAAAGTGCCGTAAAGTCAATTATCTTAGAGAGGTGATAGGCACGTCATCAATTCCTTTGTTATTGTTATGTGCGCACGATGACGAGCTGCTCATTTCTCTAAGTAAACAGAGTCTATAAAACACGCTGGTTCTGGCACATTCCGACTCCAATACACCACGGGACCAACTATTGAGATTCTAATTGCCTTCTGAATGATTTCAATATTAAATAATTAAAATTCTGTGCAGCTGTAATGAATTAGATTTTCAGAAGAATTAGCAAAAGAAATTAAAGTCATGTTGGCTATTAAATAAATGTTTTTCGATTATGAGATTATAAATTTAATTACAAATAAGGTGATAGATACTGTGTGGGTTAGTTTTTCTTTTTTAAATTAATGCAGTTATAAAAGATGAAATACATCTTAAACAGTGTTTCAGCACTGTTTGTAAGTTTTCAAAATTGCAGCAGTATTTTATATAAGTGGAAGGTTAATGTATGGTTTTATTGATTAATTGAAATTTGCGATAGTCAGCAACCACCTGCTAGAGTAAACCATTAATCATACCTGCTAAATCAAGCGTAGTATAATAATTTTGCTACTATGATTTAAACTCATTAATATTAAATTAATGTTTGTCCACGCGTAGGCCCCCAGGGGATGCCTGGAGTCGACTTGCATCGCTGATGAACCTGTTGGAAAAGCTAGACCAGACTATTGCAACCACCTTTATTGCAGAATTACAAGACGGTAAGTTGTTATTATCATTATTGCTATTGTCGCTGAATCATTCAGTACAATTGTCATTTGGGGGGGATTTAAGGGTGTTTGCCATCTGTCGATTATATCAGAATCCCTCATTTCTGAAATTTGCAAATCCCATCTGCAGTTCAAATCCCGTTTGCACAGATGTCATCATGCATGAACGCTTTCGAGATTAGTTATTCTGATAGTGGGATATTGTAACGGAGGTCTGAATTGTTTTCGCGCCTGTATTGTGTTCTCGGTAGCAGCGGAGGTGTTACTACTATTATTATTATTATTATCGTTCTTATGGGATATCTATTAACACATTAGATCCTGAGAGAAATTAACAATTGAATTGCTTTGTAAACACGGATCCGTTATTTTGATTGAAGTTCAATTAAAAGATTTCTATTATAAATTTAATTACGTTTTTCAGACAAAATTAGTCTCGGAAAAGTGACAGAGGAATATCGACTTTTGTTACAATCATTATAGGGTATTATGTAAGGAACTCAGGTTTATCAACATCAGATGCACTTTTACCAGCGCGATTATATTGCATTTTGGATAAATATATCCAAATCTGCAAAGTTGCAAAACCAAAGTTGCAAGAAATGAGTCATCACAAACACGTGGGCGAAAATGTAAAATGCATCTAGAATTTCGCGAAGGCCACGCTGTAATCTGAATGATAAAATAAACAATAAATGAGCTAGAAAGATTCATTAGCGGAACAAACCCCTTTTTAATTAAAAATAAATGTGAATGAAGCAATGAAAATCTGTTGGTTCTTCTAGCGTACGTCACTGAATTCTTGGGAACGTGAAATTTGCACTCTTATCTTATCTCACCTCGGGTCGTATTTGTTTATTCCGGTGTGATTACGAAAATGACTCATTTCATGTATTTACGGTTGAAGTATAGTTGATCTACAGCAGTCTTTTAATAGGTGGCGTTTAACGTCATTTTCCTACCATAAGAACTCAGAAACACGCACGATCTTAGAAAATGAAAATATATCTAATTTTTGTTTCTCTAATTCTAGGATTCGATCAAGTCCGCCTTCCAGAAGACGCCGTCCTGTGCGGCTTCACGCCATTGATGTACAATGAACACGAACCTACATACGTACCAAAAGAGATAGATCCTGAAATTGCTCAATTCGCTTTAAGATTAGCAAAAGTGCACTTTTTTGGTACCGTGTTTTTGTGCGGTTTAGAAACTCCCGTTCTCAAACTTGAAATGGAAGATAATGGTTATAGTGAATATATTTCTGTTGTTAATACATCGTCAAATAGAGATTCGCCACCTTCACCCCCAGAGCTGGTACGCTGCTTTTGTATATGATTGATTTTCAGATGTTTTTAATTAGTTTGTTCTTGTGTCACAGATGGACGATGATGATCTATTAGTGGAGAGTTTCAGTGAAGATGAAGAAGGTACGGAAAAACCGACATCGGTGAATGAAAATGCTTCGTCGGAAGTTCGTCAATTATTAAGTAGGAAAGTGGAATTAGAAAAACGTCAACGCACCCAGGAATTGCATAGACAACGAGTTCAAGTAAGTTGATATTACTTTTGATGCACATGTTCTACTGGCAACTATGCAAAATGAATGTATGTACGTAACTCATCAAATATGTTGGTGAATAACTTTCCAAAAAATTTAAATTTTTATCCGTTAGCTAATTGTAAAAAGCGGTAATATTAATGCCAAAAATTGATTATTCTTGAACTATCATTCTAAAGCCCGAGTGCTTTTATGTCCGAAATGACCATTTCTCCTTTTAGTGTTTACTCTCTCGAACCTTACTTTGTGGAAATGGATAATCATGAAATAAATAAAGATTAATAAAAAGATTCACACTATTTATTAAATTGACCTACAAGTAAATTATATTTACCTGATAATTGTTTCGACAGCTAAGCTGTCATTGTCAAAGGTAATATGAATATAAACAAACACGTCGGTAAGGTAAATACAAACAAAATTTGATAACTAGATAGAAATAATAAAAAACTAAAAACAATAATGGATAATGACAGCTTAACTGTTGAAACAATTTAGGTTATCTATATATTTAAAACACAAGACTGATTTTTGTTCCAGTTTGTTTAAGAGTTCTACTGGGCGAATTTACGTGATTCGTTTTTTATATTGAAACTTCCGTTGTGTAGATTAGTCAACACTACTTTAAGTTTTATATTTTTAAATAAATAAATCTAAAATGTTTAATGCGAAACGCACGAAGTTGGGGTAGTTGGCCGGAGGGGGTAAGTCATAGAGAGTGACAAGTCGTGGGAAAGGGTATACCGGGAGAAGGGATGTAGATCTGAGAAAGAGATAAGTTGGAGGGGTAAGTCGGAAAAAGGATTAAGACGGTGTAACTAAGGGAGGACGGTGAGACAAGTCGGGGGTGTTTGTTAAATAACGCTTTCAAAAATTCGTTTGAGAACGGTAAGCGTAGTATTTGTAGTATAATAATAGTTATTTAATAAATTAGTTTGTTAATGAAAGCGATTAATGATCGAAACTGTTTAAAGCACGAACGAGCGATAGGGAGTGAGTGCCTTTAATAGTTGAGATCATTAGTTGCTCATTAACAAACGAATTGATTACAACAGTTTTTCGTTGACCGTAAAATTCTTCGATTTTAAGATAGAAAATTTCAAATAATACCGAATCCAAACTTGTGCGTATATCTGGTTGCCCAAAGTAAAACATCATCAAAACGTCAAAATCACAAACGGGTTTATTAATGAAAAAGAGTGTATTAATGAGGTCCATTAATGCATCCTTTTTTCACAAAACAGTTACTTAATAAAAAAGAGTGTATTAATGACGTCCATTAATACATCCTTTTTTAGAAAAAATCATTCATTAATATTGACATTAACAAACGGTCAACGAAAAATAGTATTAATTATTAAATAAATACTCTTGGAAACACGAAGGAGTGTAATCACAAAACGAATGTTGTTAAGGAAATCCTTCAATAAATTAGCCTTTTGACTGTAATCTTTTGTCGAGGTTTTCCTAGTAATTTAATAAATATTGTGAAACTTTTTATTAATCTTGATTTATTTCATTTCTCCTTTTCTTTGCTAGATAAAATTTTGATCATGTACAATTGTTGAAATAATGTCAGGTGTAATTAAAACACCCCACATTAATTACTTTACATACAGTAATTTACGTAAATTTACATGTAACATACAATACATTTACGTACATTAATTCACTTTCTATCAACAAATATCTGTAATGTCACGAGAGTTATTTCAGATACTTGCAATGGCGCAACTAGGGATTTTAGTCCCTTAAGCAAAATATGTAAAAGCCTCTCCCCCTCCCAGAATTGTATGGCCATACCAAGAGAAGTTTAAATTATGTCATGAATTTAATTTCAATAAAAAAAATAAACAATTCTAAATGTTATTAACAAAAAAAAATCTAACAGTAGGTATAAACATTATTATTATACATAGTTATTATTAAAAATAATTTTTACAATTGAAAAAATCACAAAACAAACTATAAACAAATAATAATGAAAAAAAACCTTTCTCTGGCTTGCCACCCTCTAAAGTCCAAACAATTTCAAATTAAGGAAATCTTAGCACAAGAAAACGAGTTAATTACAACCATAACCCGTAAAATAACCTCCGCGGTCTGGTCTGGCCTGATCTGAACTCAGGCCCCCGGTGTGTCGGCCGGCCCAAACACCAAAGCGAACGGAGTCGCGCTCTGGCTCTCGTCTTGCTCGCCGACCCCAATTTGGCCGCCATATTGGAAAAACTGCGCGAAAGAAGAAGATTTTTAACATACGGATTTACATTATCAGATTTGTTACATAAGCGAGTAGATGTAAAAACACAGTTTCTCAGACATTGGCTTTCCTTATTATTTTAGAGGAAGTCACTATAGCAAAGTTGTAGATCTTACTTAGTGCTGTACAAAACACCCTACTTTAGCATTATGTGTCAAATAGTTTCCAAAATATAAGTGATTTTCTGGTATAGGAAATTAACATTGGAAATTAGCTAATAGCAGGTACCACGTTAAATTTAGACATATAAATCAAATATTAAGCACAGTTTCATGGCACAAAATCAGTCATCAAAATGTTATAACCGGTGATGCGTAGGAAATAGATGAGAATTCCGCGAGGAATTATTTAAAAAAAAATATTATTAGCCATGACACTAATTGTCAAATTATTCTAAAAAATTGCTATATAGCAGCGCATTCTGATGAGTGATTCTGAAATCTCGAATTTCCCACTTAGAATGTTAATTTCCTAGCCCAGAATCACTCATATCTTGGAAACTATTTAACAAAGAATGCTAAAGTGGGAGGGTTCTGTACAGTACTCAATAACAACTTTGTTAAAGTGAATTTAACTCTAAACTAATTAGGGGAGTCAATATCTGAGAAATTGCGTTTTTACCTGCTATTTGCCTATGTAACAAAACCGATACTACACCCTGTATAATATTCGTATATTATAGAAAATAAAATAGACTAAGGGCGAGTTGTATAAATGTGGTTTAACTTTAAACTTGGTTCAGTTGCCGCAGTAACGATTGTCAGAACAATCGTTGTCTAGGATATTGATTCTAGTTTAAAGTTAAACTGTTTTTATACAACTCGCCCTAAATTGTCAACAAGTCTAATTTCTGTTTTGTAAATCGATCAAATTATTGCAACTGCAACTTGCAACAATTGTTGCAACGTTACGGCTACTAGAGTGCGTATATACAGTGTGTCCACGGATGGACCTGACTAGTAAACTTTTTTTTCTCAATTTTAGCGAAAGTAATTCTGTATAAAAGGTTTTGCTTATTTTGAAAAATTCTTAGCCATAGTTAGAATGTCAACAAAACTTACATTGTGGTTAAAAATAAAAAACGTGAAATTATATCAAGAGTAAAGTACCAGTTATTTAGGAGTAAGTTAAAATTGGCATATTGAATGAGCCGAAATCTGAACGTTGCATATCAAGATCAATGACTAAAGTAATTATTGTATTATTTAAGAGGAATTTAGAAGGATAGAAAAATCTCCAATCAATAGCAGTACTTCATACCATAACCATATTATTCACGCGATAACTCGTGTTCACGTTATTGAATAAAGTATGCATTTTGATTAACTGTAAATTTAACCATTATGAAGGTAAAAATATCAACTTTGAGATACAACATTCAGATTTCATAACTTATATTGATAGTAGGAACAACTTTTACTTATGACATTTTAAATAGACTTTACTCTTGACACAATCTCACAATTCCTTATTTTATAACCACCCTGTAAGTTTCATCGACATTTTGACTATACCTAAAAACCTTATTTAAAAAATAAGCCAAACTTTTTATAAAAAATGATTTTTCTCTACAAAAAAAATACAAGTATAGTTAGGTCCGTTCGTGAACACACTGTATATTTGTCATTCTTCGTATTTCTTTCGAGATGTGGGTGACGTAAAGAGGCCATCGCAGCCGTGTCGTCGGCATATAGCGCAATCTGGGTATTTGGCGATCTAGAGATGTCCCTCATGTAAATCCTAAAGAAACAACTCTGAGGATCTGATGTACAGTCGAGTGTGCGGTCCTAAATCCAAATCCTTCATCTAACACGCACTTGATCCGTCTCAACTCGACGCCTTCGACGATCCTTCCATCCACAGACAGAAGAGAGTAGACGGTTTGTATTTTGCGGAAAGGCTGCTTGCTGACTCGGTTTTGCCAAAACGATTACATCGTCGTCGTCCGCCACCTCCGAGGAAAGTGACGTAAACGCAGCGAGGTGTTGATGATGCCGGTTAAGGCCGCGATGCCCTTGGTTGGCAGGAATTTTAGGACTCCATTGCCTAGCCCATCGGGAGCTAGAGCTTTCTTGACCGTGCATGCCTTGATAAGCTTCCGCACTTCTTCTGCGGTTACAGGCTCCAGTACCTCGGGATCTGGATCTCGTAGTCGACAGCGAACGTCGGCATGAATTTTCCCAATAAACCGAACATCTGCGTTAGCATAGTTCGGCAAGCACAGGTGTTCGAGACTGCTCGCGAAGGCTTCCACCTTCTTGTCTCAATTTGCCACGCCACGCTCACCGTCTATGGGAGGCATCGGAGACCACTTGTGCCTGAGGACTTTGGTCATTATCCACAGAGTATTGTCCGTTGCGTCCAAGGCTTCTAGCTTGACTTTCCAAGTATCGTTACGGTAGTCCGTGACCTCGGTACGCATGCAACGAGTTAGTCAGTCAGCTAGATTTAATGATCGCTATACTAGTCGCCTGACTCGAGGTGCTCCGTGAACGCCGGCCACGACACGGAAATCCGTGTGTTATCCTCTGCGGACCCATCTTCAGGGCAATCTCCCCGAGGAGCATACCTAAGTACCCGGCTGTGATCTGAGTTGAATTCAGCAACCGAAGGCAGTTGGTGAACCATCGTGACATCCTTGAGAATGGCGGTGTCCAATATGTCTAGCCTCCCTACAACGGGAAAGTGGGTCGCCTCCGTGGGGGTAATCATAAAGAAACCCTGTCTTTCCGCATATGCGTTTAAAATGTGTTCATTGCGATTGGAAACGCGGCTGTTCCATGCAGAACGTTTAGAGTTCAAGTCACCAGCAATCATTACCGCATCGTTTCCAACCAACCTCTAGGTCAGCCTCGATCAGGAGTTAGGCGTGTTATAAACGGACCAGAACCGGATCTCTCCTTTCCTCTCGGTTTGGACGCAAACTCGAATTGTCTTCGATGTGGTCCATTTCTGGTACATCGAGAGCAAAATGTGCATCGTCTCGGTAGAGCCGATGGTTGGAAAGCCTGAAGTCGTCTCCAGCGCAGAGCCATGCCTCATTGATTATTACCACGTCGAGATTGTGCCCATATACAAACTCGAGCAGTTCGCCCTTTTTGCAGTAAAGTCCTTGATTCCTTATGACGCAAAGGATACCAAACCATCATTGCCAGAAACATTGGAAAGTCGCGCGTTGGTGCCAGAACTCCTGAAAGTTTTTAAACGAGAATCGACTGAGATGCAAATTTGTTATGACCATATTCTTGTTCTTCGTGTTTAATATGATACGATTAATACTAGTGCCGGAGCTATTAACGGGCTCACCCGACAGAGTCTTATTACGTCTAGTTCACCACGCGAAGTTATTACTGGACGTGGCCTAGTATTTTTCCAAGCTAACTTGCCAACTAAAGGCTTGGTGGGACTTTAACAACGCCTAGTTCGGCTCTACCCAAAGTACAAACCATGGAGATGGAGTTGTCTTGATCGTGAGAGGCTATATATTCACATCAAGATCCCTTAAGGTGATCTTCCAGGTTAGCCTTACTGGGCTCAGCCGTATCGGTTTTTTGTGCTTGTGTACCCCAACCTACTTAAAGGCGCTGGAGAAACCCGCTCGCTCCATGACCCATCGAACTCTGAGTCCAAGTAGCTCAACCTCATTTTGAGTACACAATGGAACTACTTGGCGACATGGTCAGTAGTCAGGGAACCACTAGCAGAATAAACCTAAATTATTTCTCCATACTAGAGTTCAGCCTTGATCTGCGAACACCCCTCCTCAGATTAAGGGATGGGGGATAGACTCGAGACCGGTCTAGTCATGAAAGAGAGTCATAGTCACTCTGTCATTCATATCTGACAAGCAGTTCATTAACTGCTGGTGGATTTTATCGCATATGACCATATTCATCGACCACACACACATAACTAAATCAAGTTTACCTCTTCTAGCTTTTTGAGGGAAGCTAAAAACGAGGAGGTAGGATGCTGAAGTGACCGACGGGTTTTTTAAATCGTGCCAAATAGCAATGCCCTCAATCGGCAATGTTCAATATTTATTAGTCTTAGTTTTAGTCCACAACCGTACAAATATTGCCTTACGAATTCATCAAAGGCAGTTTTTAAATTCTGGCAAAATGCATAGGCATACAAAATAACTGGCAATACACCGGATTTTACTAAATACTGTAAAATTCCTCAAGCTTTAAAGCTCTTTTTCATCGGTATTTCAATTACGTGCAAACCGATACGATAATCAAAAAGCCAGAGAAAATGATTAATTAAGGAAAAAAGTTTACCCCTACTTGACGGGAAACACCCTCGCAATATACTTCAAGAATGTAAACACCCTTGTTCCGTGCAGATATCCCTAGGGTTTGATTTTCAAAGAGCAGACAAGACAGGAAATGTCATTTCGTGATTGCAAGATATACTCCCCTAAAAGAATTTTCCTTTTTCCTTTTACCTTGTGGATTGCAAGTTATCGTCTTTTTTGATTGTTTTATTTGTGTTGTATTTTATCTATTCCTGCTATTTTTATGATAAGCTATACGCAATAAATGAAAAAATAATAGGAAAATCATTGGCTCGTCGCAGATTAAATCGAATCTAAACAGCGCTTGTCAAACTTTTTTTAACGAGAAATTCTATTTATAGAAACGGGCATTGAGCATTCATTAATTTCAATCACGTTGTGCCCTGCACTGAGTGCATTTAATTGCAGGGATTCGTGACGAACGTACGTTGTGGTATACTATACTTAAAACACTTCCAGAATATTTATATCGCGTTGGTTAAACAGCAACTGTAAATTGATGGATTCACGACTCGGTTTCATGCCATTTGTGGATATTTACACACAGGCGATGTGTTTGTAATGCACTCGGAAGTATGCATCAGAATTATTACCCTTTTTTTGTTTTTGAAATTGATGATGATGCGCTATAATGCTGCTGTTACAAATAATTGAAATATTCTAATAATTGCGTTTTAATTTCTTGCAGTAGTACAGCCGTGCATTGAAAAGGATAGCATGGATGGGTGTAAGACATAACCTCACAACAAGAGTGTACGCATACTCATAATACCGGGTGTCTGTAACTCTGTAATAATATTAAATCTCGTTTTCTTGTCACAATATTGGTAAATAAACTAAGGCAACCAATTTACTGGTGGCGGCAACGCGAGTGGTTTATTACCTATGGATTAATTAACTCTTTACATGTGTCATTATAACTCTCGACTTTTGATGTGTCTGCGGTTACCGTTTATAATTGCCGTGCTAAATTGCACTAATTGTAGGTCAGTCGGTCTGTTCGTAGTGGTCAAGGCCGAGACCCTCGTTGTCTGGTAGACTTGTATGTTCTTAAAAAAAAATTAAATTTATAGTATCTTTAAAATGGTTTCCCTCGACTAGAGAGAAACATCTATCATGGTTGTCAGCACTGAAAATAAATCTTAACTTAAGAAGAATAATGAAATTAATGATTTGATTCTTTTGTTACAGAAAATACTTCAACAATCCGTTGTCAGTGTTCATATAGAAATACGCCCTAAAACGTTGGTTCCTGATACAAATTGTTTCATTGACTATTTGTCTATGATACAGAAAATTGTGGAAGTTCATGTTTATACACTCATGGTTCCTTTAGTTGGTAAGTGCGAAATTGATTTTCCAGGAGCTTGAATTAAAACAACAGTCTAATATTTCTAGTATCTGTGTAAAAGATGATCTGTAAAGAGTCAAAAGTAATCCTATTTTCTAGGGACACTTAAAAATTAATTAAAGAAACCCACAGCTTATTTACATCTCGGAATAGAAAACCATATGATATAATCTCCTACACTTAAAATTTATGTTTACTGTAACATCTGCAAAAATTAAAAAGTATAAAATTAGCATCAGATAATGTCGGTGGAAACCCCCAAAAATCTTCGCAGTTAGCAAATACAAAACAACATAAAAAAGCGCTTTTCCAGTTCTTATACTTCAAGTTCTTAAAGTTCAGGTTGTCTAACATATTCTGACTTATCTCTTTAGAGTGTTGCTTAGCCACTGTAGCTAAGCAACACCCTGTTACGATTGATAGACACTGACGGAGATAAATATCATCAAGTATGTGTACACTAGAATCGATTACCGAATTAGTGTACAAACGTGATTTGCGGTTTCTAATTTTTGACAAGCTATCAAAAATCAACCTGTAGCAAACATGTGCAAAATCATATTTTTATATGTACAAAATTTTTTGAAGAAGCGATTGAATAAATATTATAGGAAGAAAATATTAAAGATAAATCTTTGAGTATAAATTTAAACCAAAAACCGCGCCATATATAATATTTTTTAAGGTTACGTTTCTCATGTAATCTAACGTATAAAAATAAATTTTGTGGTACAATTTGGCAGATTATTTGATAAACTTGGAAATATGCATATGCCATAGTGTTGGATTTGACTAGTGCATTTTTAGATTAATTCATACAACTTCTGTTGGTAACGCACATGCTATCTTAAATTTTATAGACAATAAGTTATTATTACAGGTAAATAGCAAGGTACGCTAGGACTTTAGGAGTTAAACACTTTTCTATTCCTATCCTTCAGTGCAGCGTTTCCCAAATTTCCCAAATGAATTTTTCTTCCGACTCACCTGACTGATAAATAGATGGAAGAGGGACTGAATAAAAATATCGCTTAATTTTTTCAGTCTTTTATTTAATACGTTACATTAAGAGATATAAATCTATCTACAGAATTTAAATAAAACACTTTTTTGCTAGCCCACCTTAAAACCTCTCGCCCACCCATTCTCTAGCCTAAAACAATTTATTCACGTTCACCTTATTGTTTATGTTTTACTTGATTTTCTACCTCAACGAAGACTACTTTTTTAAAAATACGTTCACGATCAAATTCGATTTTGTTGCCTTGAAGGGTTCTAGCGAATGCTCGCGAAGCGGTTCTTTCTACATATACACGAGTTTACCTCTAATATAAATTCAAGGGATAGTTATTATATAAACCAAAGTTTTTCCGAATTATTGTTATTTATAAAATCGCGCTACATCGAGTTTTGTTAGTTATTGTAAATAATATTATCAAAATAATTTAAAAGCTGATGCTCGGCATAACAGATTTTCGAAAATCTGAATTAGCAGATTTTTCAGACAACTTACTCTGTAGCGGCATTGTAAATATACTTACTAAGGCACTGTGCAAAATCAGAGGATAATCCTACAAGCAATTTTTTTTGTTAAAAGTATAATCGCAAAAATTAATTAATCTTTGAGCGGTGGCGCCCTTGCCATGGTAACTCATTTCCCCTTTTTGTCAACGCGCAAAATTTCAGATTTCAAAACAAGTTTACATTCGTAAATGAATTAATTTTAATTGTTGATTAATTAATACTAACCAATTAATAAGTGAATGTACAGTAATTAGTAATTGTAAAAAATCATCAAAAAAGCAATAATATAAATTAATACTGAGAAAGAAACAAATAAAAAAAATATGATTAAATGGCATTCATTAAATAAGCAGAGAACGTCAACAGAGCATAGGTCTGTGGATAAATGGCGGATCTAAAACTAGCAACCGCGGTTCAAATCCCATGCAGTTCGTATAAATTTTTTAATAGAATATTGAATATATTTCATAAATAAACTCTTTTTTAAATAATTATGATATTTAATAAATATTTAATAAATAAAACAGAATAACTTACAATTAAATGCTAATATGGTAATGTACAATCAATTACTTTTATTTTTAATGAACATAAATATTATGTAGTTTAAACAATGACTATAAAATTAAGGGATAATTGTATGTAATTATTCTTTTAAATGTTTATTTATAAAATAAACAATTAATACAATACTTAAAATACCTTAAAAATACAAACAAAAAGGATAATAAATGACCTCCATTAAAGAAGCAAGCAATGTCGACAGTCCAGTATAGCCCTGTTGAACGGTCTCTGTATTTTCGTCCAGAAAACCACGGTTCAAATCCCATGCAGTTCCTTTAATTTTTATAAATAAAATATTTAATATATTTAATATGTTTGTGGTATAAGAAAATCTCAAAAAATATGTTTCTCTAAATATATCCTGCTACAAAAATTATGTGTGGCGTGGGCCTTGTTGGAGAGGTTCCCCTTTCGTTATCCTCTTACTGCTGCCCCTCAGCAGATGGTTCGGGACTGTTTAAATATAGCCTTAAGATACCAATTATTTAGTTTTAATACATACTGCGACCTGACCATGGCAACCACAACGCAAACTTGGCCGTTGTTTTTAGACACCGTCAAGCTTGCGTTTTTAACACAGGTGGCAAACATAGGTAGCCGACAGCTTTACTGGTATCTATGGCTCTGCGACAGTAGGTATACCAGCGCTTGAGTCGCCACCCACTCTTCCTACTTTTGGCCACGCCTGCTGCGCTCTGATTGGCTGTCCCCACTCCTGTAGCTCCTCCCCTCGCGTCTGATTGGTCGACGTCATCTTGGATGACACGCTTCCTGTTCTCTGATTGGACGAGCGCCATTTTGGATGACACGCCTGCTGTTCTCTGATTGGACGAGCGCCATTTTGGAACTTTGGGCGCCATTTTGAACACGCCCGTCCGCCATTACGGGAATCTGTATTACCGACAATCTGTGTGCTGCCAATAGAGGGCGTCATGCTACAATTAGTGTGTATTGCTAATAGAGGGCGTCATGAAGAAATCTGTATTATCGACGACCTAGGTAATGCTATTAGAGGGCGTCATGAAGAAATCTGTATTATCGACGACGACGACCTATGTACTACCAATAGAGGTCGCATTAAAGAAACCTGTATTATCCTATGTACTGATGTTACTACTAGAGGTCGCAATAAAGAACACTCTCTCACTCTCTCGCTCTCTCCTCTCACACTCTCTCCGTTTTGCTCTCTCTCCTCTCTGCTCTCTCCTCTCTCACTCTCTCCGTTTTGCCCTCTCTCCTTCATCCTAATGCATGTAAATGGACAATTGTAACATATTATTTGACAAATTATTCATTACACAGTACGAGTTGAGATCATCACGTAACACTTGCAAATTTTTCAAATATTTTTGTAACCTATTTCTAAGCTGCGACAGATCATGGAACGCTAAAACAATAATACAATAATTGATTAATATAATAATACAAAAGTTTTAAACACCTTACCTAGTTCTTCTTCATTGTTCCACGCTTGACCGTTCTCGCTGTACTTGTCGGTACTTGCTGTTGATGATGATGCATGATTTGCAACATCCGGGCCTTCATCTAAACAAGCAGCAGCAAAATAGACACAAATTAGCATAAAAACACAAACTTGAAGCTTTATAAACAACAACTTACCTATTTCCAGGGGAAATAATTCGCTCTCACAGGTCTCGTTATAACAATAATTAGGACTGCTTATACTAGCCATCATCATAATTGCTGCTGCTGCTGTACACGTGCTGTCTGCCACTAGTACACGCTAACAACTGTCGACTTTATATAGTCACTTATACTTACCTAGATCCAACGCATGCTCAGTAACATGCATATGGTAAACAAGTTGTCGACGTTGACAGACAAGTCTCATCCTGTTTAATGACACGTCATCATCACCGTCAGGTGTGTGTAGGTAATTACCTCATTCTTGCTTCTCTCTCTCTCATACTAGTTATAGCTATCACTTTCATGCCATGGTACAGAGGGAGAATAGTAATAATACACATATAGAACATTAATCTTTTATTCATCTTTCTCAAAAATTATTGAACAACAAAACAATAATTAAATAACTAAACAATTATCGGTTCTCGGATAACCATAATAGAACATTAGCCTTTTATTTATCTTTCTCAAAATTATTGAACAACTAACTATCTAAACAATTGTTATTAGGATTGAAATCCGTTCTCGGATAACCATGAAGGCATACTCGTAACACGTTTGAAACTTGACCTTTCTTTCATTGTCATATAGGTAAGAAAGTCAAGTCACGTTACGTTCAACGAAACCAATCCCGACGAGTTTTCCAGGTCAGCCGAGTTTAGCCGAACATACCCGAACAATTATTACACGATTCTAATCATTCTAGAACATTCCAAGAGGGTGGGGGTAATCCAATAAAAGCAAAATTTCTCTAGCCTAAATCCAACGAGTTTAGCCGAACATTCTCGAACAATTATTACACAATTCTAAACATAGACAACCGATATTATTATAAGCAATCGATATTAACAGCTGTCTAATACCTGTTTAACACCAGTTAGACCGAAGCCATACGGTAGTATCGTGTGGCTTCGCTTAGACCCTTGTTTAACGCCTGTTAGACACTTGTTACACACTGTACAATTACCTGTACAATATTAGCAATGGTGAGTTTAATTTTAGATGTACCTATTATTCGTAAATACTTGACCGGCGTTTTCTGGAAAAAATGTTATTAAAATAAAATAAAAAAAAATTTATCCTATTGTAAAGAGAAAAAAATGTTCTATCGAATGGTAGCGTAAAATTAACAGGTTCCCATTAAAAAGAAAATCGGAAAGGCGTAAGTCAAAAACAATTGAAGAAAAAAATTTTATTCACAATCATATTGCAATAGGTACATTTCATATGTTGTAAAAACCTTGGAAAGTAAGCTATTGCTATAGCAACACCAAAGTGGTTAACAATTTCCTTTACATGTCTGTAAAACTGACATGTAAAGTTATGGCCAACTTTTTTTTTCTGAATCATTTAAAACAGGACGTTTTATCCGATTTAAATTTAAGTTTTTATAAATATATTTAACGCTAAAAACATTTTTTATTTAATATTAGTTTTATTTTTATTTTTCCGTATTTTATATTTAATAATTACAATGAAATTAATTAATTTCTAATTTTAAAATACTGAACGCATACACTGCCATCTAGCGGCGAAGAATGAAACCTTACTTAAAATATTTAAAATTTCTTTTGGTCGATAGATGGCTCTGATTGAAATTATGACAGTTTATAAAAAATCTATTTTAAAATTTAAAATTACTTTTTATTTTGATTACGTCTTAAGTCTAATTATTGTGAATAAAATAGTATACATGTTTCGTTGGTAAAGTTTCCACGCCTCGCGATATTGTTTGACCTCGACGTACCGTCTCGGTCAAACAATTATCGCTTGGCTCGTAAAGATGTCCTTTACCAACTCAACATGTATTATTAGTAGAGTCAATTTTTGCATTAAGTTCTTATTTTTTACTATCTAAAGATAGAGACTTGAAATCTTTTGTAATGCCTTCAATATTGGACCAATATAAAATGTTATATGTTTAAAATGGGCGCACGCCCCCTCGGGGGGTTGAAACCCCCATTTTGTACCCCTAATTTAATAACGCAGCCAAATTGAGCGAAATTTATATTTGGCGGGTTCTTGGAGTCGCTGATTATGAATCCAATGAGAAAATTGAAAAATTCAAAATGGTGGACCCAAAATGGCGGTCCTAAAATAACGGCATTTGAGATTGAGAATGCGATTTACGCCGTTTCTAGTCAAAAGTCAAAAAGTGCTTAAAATGTGATTTTGCAAAGGAATACACTATTTTGATTACCCTCTGCTCTAGTAGTAGAGTCAATTTTTGCATTAAGGTCTTATTTTTTACTATCTAAATATAGAGACTTGAAATCTTTTGTAATGCCTTCAGTACTGGACCAATATAAAATGTAATATGTTTAAAATGGGGGCACGCCCCTTCGGGGGGTTGAAACCCGCATTTTACACTCCCAATTTAATAATTCGGGAAGTTTTCCATCAACTTGAGGCAAATTTATGTTGGGAGATTTTTGGGGTTCCTGATTATGAACTCAATGAGAAAATTAAGAAATACAAAATGGCGGTCTTTGAGATTGGAAATGCGATTTACGCCGTTTTTATTGATTTTAGAGAAAAATTCAGAAAGTCAAAAAGTGTTTAGAATGTGATCTTGCATAGGAATACATTATTTTGGTTACCTTATTATGTAACCCCCTTCACTCTCCCCTAGTTGGCTTCTCAGTGAAGAGGTTGCATAATAAGGTAACCGGAATTACGTATTACTATGCAGAATAACATTCTAAACACTTCCTGGCTCTTTGCATTTTTCTCTAAAATCAATAGAAACGGCGTAAATAGGATTTCTAATCTCAAAGACCGCCATTTTGGGTCCGCCATTTTGTATTTCTTAATTTTCTCATTGAATTCATAATCAGAAACCCCGAAAACTCCCCCAATATAAATTTCGCTCAAGTTGATGGAAAACTTCCCGAGTTATTAAATTGGGTGTGTAAAATGGGGGTTTCAACCCCCCCGAAGGGGCGCGCCTCCAATTTAAACATATTACATTTTATATTGGTCCAGTACTGAAGGCATTACAAAAGATTTCAAGTCTCTATATTTAGATAGTAGAAAATAAGAACTTAATGCAAAAATTGACTACTAATAATACATGTTGAGTTGGTAAAGCACATCTTTACGAGCCAAGCGATAATTGTTTGTTTTTTGCATGTTTTTTTGCAAAAATTGACTACTATTATTTCAAGTATTCTAAAATGTAAATAAAAACTTCCTAAAAAACTTTTGTATTCAACATTACTTCCTAAAATGAATATTAACGACAATAAATCGTCGTCTCCATACTTTTAACTAACCCTGTATATATTTTTTTAATTTGACGTGCATACTTTTCAAAAGTAATTTTTGTTTTATGATTAATTGATCTCAACTAATGGAAATACTTAAAATATCTCCCTTCATCATATAGTCACTTTATACTTATTTCTTTTCATAACTGCACCCAGACGTGTGTTCTGATTATTTATAACAGTTCTATTATTTTCGTCTTGTCATAGCAACCGTCAACGATTCAGTAACTTCAACTTACTATGGTAATAGTGGAGTAACGCTAAGCAAAAAAAGAGAGTTATCTCGGAACCGGTCCAAACGACTTCGATTTGAATAATTTTTGTTTGTACTTTGCGTTTACAATGGGCTCATTGTAACACCGAAAACGATTTCATAATAGAGGCTATTATAACATCGTTTTTGGAGACTTTTGTTTTGTAAGATTGGTAACATTTGTTTTATATTACATATAAACTACGGGGGACTCAACTGAGGAGACGAATCGGCAATGGGCGTTCCAAACATTTGCGTACCCAATGGCCTGTATTTTAAAAAATTTTCGTTAGAGGGCGCTTCGGTCCTTGACAACGCTCAGACCACGCTGGCCATTGTTGACAGTTCACTGGAGTGCCATATGGGTCGCAATGTTTCATAAAAATTAGCCAGATTTGCGATAAAATTTGCGATAAATCGCATAATCTGTCAACACTGTCAGCGTTGTCCAGAATCGTAGCGCCATCTAGAAGTAACGTTCAAACTTGAATTAACGTTCAAGGTCGGGGACGCTTTATTTGACTCGTTTCGTCTCCTCAGTTGAGTCCCCCGTAATATAAACACATTTAATTTTGACACATTCTAACCTCACAAAACGTGAAAAGTCATTTTATAGTGTTACCACATGTTAAACGCAAGAATCACTAGATTGTAATGCAATGTTTTTAATAGCTTGAATTTACAATTTCTATAAAATTAATGACACAAAGTATAAAAAATAGTATAATATACTTGTTTTATAAGACGTATTGTAGCACTCGTTCCTTTGGAACACTCCTCGCTTCTCTCGTCGTGTCCCAAACAACTCGTGCTACAATAGACCGTCTTATACAACTCGTATAATAATATACTATTAAAGTCTTGTAAATATAAAATACTAAAACCTTTACAAATTAACAATTGACGCTCAAAACGGGAAATGTGGTGAAACTCGAATAACCTAAAACCATAACCAAGTGGTCCCGCACCGGTTGCTCGACCATCTCAGAATAGGACAATTTTTGGTGTGTTATCACATCTATGTATTGGTAGTTCGAAGCCACTATTAATTTGTTTTTATTCCTTTTGGTTTAAATACGGCAGCCATATTTGTTTCGTGGTGCACGACGTTTCTTGCAGTTTTCTATGTAAACGAAAATCTTGATATTGCTTCATATGCACGTAATATAAAGAAAATCCATCTATGACCATAAGAGATGTTGAGGTCCAAAGTTGCTCAAAAATGAAGAAAACGAGAATTTCAAAAGCCCATAAATACCAAAATAATGAAGTTTCAGATTTGAAATATTTTAAACATAAACTATCCTTAACTGTGTACTTTTTTAAAAAGAATGAGCGCTGATACTTCACCAGTCTCTGGAAATATGACACTCTAAAAAGCCGAAATTTTGCAAAAAAAGCGTTAAACTTCGAACTTAATTTGCGCCCATAAGGAAGCATCTTACAAAATTTATGTTTAGAACAACAAATGTAGTTCGAAATGTGAATAATGCAATGGTTTTTACCGCGACTTTCTACGACGAACTGTTATTGCGATATCAAGATTTTCGTTTACATAGAAAACTGCAAGTAACGTCGTGCACCACGAATCAAATATGGCTGCCGTATTTAAACCAAAAGGAATAGAAATAAATTAATAGTGGCTTCGAACTACCAATACATAGATGTGATAACACACCAAAAATTGTCCTGTTCTGAGATGGTCGAGCAACCGGTGCGGGACCACTTGGTTATGGTTTTAGGTTATTCGAGTTTCACCACATTTTCCGTTTTGAGCGTCAATTTCTAATTTGTAAAGGTTTTAGTATTTTATATTTACAAGACTTAAAAAAAAATATTCAAATCGGAGTAGTTTGGACCGGTTCCGAGATGGAAACGTAAGGTTACTAATTAGTAACAAATCGGGAAAAAAATAAAAATAGATCGGTAGCGCAAAAAATCATTATTTTTGGTTTGATAATCAGGTACATTTCTCTAACTTGATCGTACCATTCATACCATTTATCTTGCCAAATTATCATTTTTCTTCTTTTATAATTTTTAAAATTACTTCTTTGACTCTAATTTTTCTATATTACATGCTTCTAAGTGCGTTTCCAATTTCCTCACTTTTACATCAATTAACGAAGATGTACATTTCTACTACATCAATCAATTAGTTAATTGATAGACCAATAAAACCTAATGATTTAAAAAAATCCCGATGACGTCATATTCGGTACCAGCACAAGTTCAAAGATAGGTTCTAATACTGATTTTGTGAACTAGAGGTCGAAATGCATAAAGGTCTTTTAATTTCATTTCTATGGCCAGAAGCTTGCTCTAATGATTGAGTATAGACTGTTAAACGGGACAGAATCCGTTAATTGGTTCTAGCTCAGTTATTATGCATTTTTAGACCTGTGGTACGTTGATACTCTTTTTTATTTAAAATCACATTTAATAATCGATTCCCATTTTTAAATCCTAATGTATCTATTTCAAAAAATCCTGATGACTCCATATGCGGTACACGTTCTAAAATGAGTTCTAATACTGATTTCGTAAACAAGAGGTCGAAATATACAAAGTTTATTTTAATTTAATTGCTATGGGCAGAAACTGGTCCGAATGATTGACTGCCGACTGTTGAACGCACATGTTCTAAAATGGGTTCTAATACTGACTTCGTAAACTAGAGGTCCAAATATACAAAGTTATTTTTGTTTCACTGTTGAGGCCAGAAGATTTCCGAATGATTGAGTGTAGACTGTTAAACGGGACAGAATCTCTTAATTGGTTTTAGCTCCATTATTATGTATTTTAGACCCGTGGTACTATAGTGTACTAGGAGTTAGTTTACCTTTTAGTTACACTATGTAAGATTATATTCTTGTAATAATATTCTTGAGTAATAGAAAGCGTTTCGATTAATGAAATCTTTATTTTATTACTGTTGTTTATATTGTTGCTATGGCAATCCCTATGATTCAATGCCTTCCTGATGGAAGTTATGTGTGTAATGATTATTGTGGTGATCATTGATAATCATGTAAATAGCAAGATCATTACAGTACCTTAATACCTTTTTATTCAGAATCACAATTGCTATCGATTTTCATACCTAAACCCTAATCGTTGCATTTAAAAAAGCCCAATGCCGTCACGTACGGTACCAACACGTGTTCTAAAATGGGTTCTAACACTGATTTCTCTTAAGCTAGAGGTCGAAATATACAAAGTTCTTTTAATTTCATTGCTAAGGCCAGAAGCCACTCCGAATGATTGAGTGTAGACTGTTAAACGGAACAGAATCCGTTAATTGGTTCTAGCTCCGTTATTATGCATTTTAGACCTATGGTACCTAAATACCTTTTTATTCGGAGTCGCAGTTTCTATCGATTTTCATACCTAAAACCTAATAGTTGCATTTAAAAAAAGCCCAATGACGTCATGTGCGGTGCCAACACGTGTTCTAAAATGAGTTCTAACACCGATTTCGTAAACTAGAGGTCGATGTATACAAAGTTCTAGCTCCGTTATTATATATTTTAAATCTTATGGTACAGTCTAGGACTTTAGTAATGATTCGAATCTGAAACTAGTTTTATGCAAAGAAAACTTACTTTAGAAGGAAATACATAATTTTACAAATACATATTACAAACGACATAAATAATATAAAAATTATATATGAAAACAATAATATAAAATAAATTTATAAAATGTGATGCGTATAGCTAGATTTATACCCGAATCATTACTAAAGTCCCAGACTGTACCTCAATACTTTTTTATTCTGAATCGCACTTGTTATCGATTTTCATACTTAAAACCTAATGGTTCTATTTAGAACAATACACATGACGTAGTATTAATTTTATGTAAACCATTTAAGCCTATAATAATTTATCTCGTGCCTGTTGGGAGGGGTCAAAATAAATGACTGGCTGCACTCGCATTTCACGACGTATATAGTGCACTACTCAATCTTTCGCCTCTGACTTTGCGTCATCAGTTATTTCATCCCTAGTAAATTCTTTCCTTAAAATACGTCATGGCAAATTTAGAATAAATAGTTTAATAATTGTAACACTATCGTTTCGTTACTCTAAACTACTGAATCAAAACATAACATACTGAGCATAAAATACGCCGCACGATGGACGTCACTGTAATCTCAAAAAAATTCACAATCTGAATACTAACTGCAAAGCTCATAAAAACGATATTTACTGTAATGCTCCGACTTTTAAGATCTCTTAATATCAAATTGTAATTTAGGTGTAGGTCTGAGTTCCGTGGCTTACAAACTGTAAAGAAAAACAAGAGGTAATAGACATATTAAAAATTATATGGGCGCCATCTGCTTGCAAGTCTTTAAACTCGGTATTCGCAAACGGAAAGAAATACTGGCTTTTTTGATTAAATTCAATTCACTTTCACAAGTGAATGGTCCAATATTATCACAGTAGGGTTTAATTCAAATGTTCATCTATTTATTAATAAAGTATTTACTTGTCTCCAATGACAATAGTAAAGGTTTTGATGGTAATACCCTAATAAGAATTCTTATTAAAGGAAAATATAGACATAAATTTATAAAACACAATTATTAGGAAGAATGGTACAGATAATTTTTTACATAAGACTTACTCTAATCAAACAAGTATCCTTTAGTCCTTGATACATTAGTAGAATTTTACAATTCTTTAAACTTCAAAAAAAAACAACACTTGCACAATAATGCCCTTGTTTCACTTAACACTAATTGCAAAGTACTTCATAAATTGTTGATATGAAGCCGGAAGAAATTGGAAAGTATAATCGCTGATACCGCTTTTCCACCCAAGATCAACGAACGAAAGTTCACAACAATTGTCACTTAATTGCAATTTCATTAGTAATCTCATTATGAATAACTAAAACCATATAAGTTCAACAACCACTTCTATTGGTTATAAAAGAAAGATTACCAAAAAAATTATATGTGGTGATATGATAATATAATTTTCTTAATGATTTTTATTAATACAACACCCAAATGGACAGGGTTCTAAGTTATTACGGCACAACTAAACCGACAAGTTTAATTCTTTATTTTCAAAATGAACTAACTATTACATTTTCTTATAGATTTTAAATTGCAAACCCACAGAATAATTTTATTGGTTTTTCAAATATTTCGTTACGCGTTTTAAGGTTAAACTTCTTCTCAGATTTCGATAATTTACTAATTAAATCAACTTATAGAATTAAAACTGAATTAACAACCACTAGTTGCGTTTAACGGTAAGTTCATGGGCTGTATTAGATTATTGATTTAAACTCATTTTAAATCTCACATATAATATATTTATCAAATTCCTACAAAGTTCTCTTTATCACTTGTATAATCAATTTATTAGATCACGGTATGATACTGAATCTATATTAACAAAAACTCCGTTCTGTATTTAAACTAATCCGTCTAACTAAAAAAAAACGTACTGTATTCAATTGCCTTCGGCAAAACTGACCCTTTACCGATTTCTCAAACTGTAATTTTTTGTAGACATGAAAACTAATAATTAGAGCACGAACGGAAACCGCTTTCCGCCCGGCCCGTTACTTATAAACCTTTGTTGATTCTATTAAACTCTGTACTACGACAGACTGAAATTAAGGAAGCAACCCTGTCTGAGCTTGAATTTTAAAAGAGGGAAAATTAAATACCCAATCAGAAACTACAATGACGTGATATTAAACCAATCGGAGATAATCGCGTAGAAATCTTCTAGAATATTTCGTTTAAATTCGCGTAACATTAACTTGATATTTTGCAGGTGGTTACATGATGCTTTTTTTAGTTTGCACTTAGTAAAATCTATTCATCCAAGTTAAAATGACCCGTACAGGATCTATAAATTTGGGGTTTAATGAGTTTTCGGATAAATTATTCCCTTATTAAAAAGCCCATCTTATTTTTCTACCTTTATCGGCGCAATGTTATTAGTAAATCTTATTCTAGAAGGAATTTCATCTTTTACGAAAACATTTTAGGGTGACCTTTGGTATTAAAAGAACACCATTTAATTCAAAATATCGTCTGCATTTTTAATCCAACTGAAATATGCTGAACTACGCAGGACCTTACTAAGGTTTTTTTACCATTTATGCATATAAAATTGCATTTCTATAAAATTGGGAATTTGAACACGTTACATAATGAACTTCACACATTTTTCAATAATTTCGTTACTCACCATGCTTTCGTTTAAATAACAATCATAAATTGTATAACACTAGAAATTTTAAATATAATATGTTTTCTATTTGTCATTTTTAGTGTTACACTTATTATGCTTCTCGAATGAAATTGCCAAAAAATCACAAACCTATCAAAAAATGATTTTTGGAAGGTCTGTGAATACCATGAGTACCATGAATACCAGAGTACCATGTGGAAACTTCAATCATTACTCAGCTTATTAATCCAATCTGTAACGGGGGAGGGGTGTGTAATTAATTTAATCAATCAAATCGGTTGCAAAAATCGCACGAAATCGAATAAATAAGAAGTTAAAAAAATTCAGTGGCCAAATAGAGGGAAACTTCACCATGTTGTTACGCTTCTTACACCTTGTATCTAGCACCGATTGGTCGGTAACTATACTTGACCTTACTGACTACGATTTCAATTTCTTTTCAACTTTTTTTTTGGTGATCGGGGTAATATTCTGCCGTGCTTAACAAGAACGCCGTATCTATGTACAAAATAGCAATTTAGAAATATACCAGTTTTTAATAGCTCGCACTAAGATTGCGTATAGTATATACATATCTAAAAGTCTGATAAGAAAATGAACCGGGTACAAGCGGTCAAGTGAAATATCAGCAGCGCATCATAACGATGTTACTCTTCATAAAATTACATAAAAGGGAATCGAGGACGCAACTGAATGCTGCACTGTCCTTGCTTGACCCGCCCACTGTGGGTGATAAGCACGTGATTTCGGCTATCTACGACCATCTTAAGCACGTGAGTTGTGATGGCTAATTTCTTCATTTAATTGTCAGATCTTTCTTTTAGACTGCAGTTTTACAGATATAAAACTGTAACTCTTTGACTCTAAGGTCTTTTATGTACAAGAAAAGTGAACTGGCGGTACTCGCTACTTTTACCCGAGGGCGAATGACCAATCTCTTCATTCAACTCATCAGTCTTTATCACGTCATTACCAGATCAGAAAGTTAGATACGTTTCGGCATATAAATCTTTTACAAGTCAGACGCTCACAGCGTATATGTATACTATTCAATCTCCTTGCAATTTTAATTTGACAAAAATATAAATTAAAAATGTTTCCCAAAAATGAAAAGTTTCCATTTTGACTTTACCCTTCTTTTTTTCGACAGTTTTAAATGAATTAGAAGGTCTGGCACGAGGTGGAAAATGTCCTGCGCCGTCACCCAGAATGGCATCGGATCCACAGCACGTCCTCAAAGTTGCAGATTGTGCAAAGCAAGCTCTAGAATACCTAGGAAATCGTCATAACAACATAAAATGTGTAACAACAAAAGGCACAACTTTGCCAACGTTCACCTTTACCGTGGAAGAAGATTCCACGGCGGATTCCGCATTACGTAATGACGATAAAATTCTATCAACCTGTTTGGTGCTCTGCAAAAACAGTAAAGATGAAATTGTGGAAGGTACATTACACTTTATTTGTTGGTTAATACAGATTTATTTACATTTTAATTTGTAATTTAGGACAACCAAAAAAATTATATAGAGAAGTTGTATTGTTAACTGAAGATCGAAATCTTCGAGTGAAGGCCCTAGCTAGGGACTTGCCCGTGCGGGAGCTTCCCGACTTCTTGCAGTGGGCAGGTTTGGGATGAACAATATCATTGATGTGATGTTATGCAACAAAAAGTGTGGTTCTGCTACGCCTTTAGGGCCTTCGAGTTAAGGTAAGTGGGAATTAATCTTCTCTTAAGATTAAATTTAACAAAGTGAAATTTCAGATCTTACATTGGCACATATGCTAACTACTCTGTTTGGGAATTATGTACACTTTAAATTTTGTATAATTAGAGTGTTTTTTGGCTGTTTTGCATAAATTTCTACGTTTTATATATGTATAGGCATGACAAGATTTTAGTAGTGTCACTTTTCAAATTGAATTTTATCAGATGGGTTGTGAATTTGCATTCCTGCAGTATATCGAGAAACGACAGCAACTGTAGATGATTGTTTGTTACTTTGCCCATTTATTATACTATTATTATTTTTCTTTTGTGAACTACTACTTATTGTTATATATTTTTTATTAGCACTTTGTAAATTAGATATACATATTTTATATAAATGAAAAACAAGTTTTACAATGTTTTAATACCTAATTGTATAAAAAAAATAACTTTTAGCAAGTACTTATTTTTATTATAACCTATATTTGCCACTGTAGAATTTTCTTTATTGTACTTAAATTGTTAACAAATATATTTGCAATTGTTTTCTCTTGAGAATCTTATGAATTAAAGATTTTAACATATTTTAAAACTGATTTTACCTATTAATTATCCAGAACCTAATTAATTTTCAGAGTTCAAGATGATTGTGGAGTGTTAAAGGTATTAAAATTATAAAGTGTAAGAGTTTATGGGTTATCGACCAATTGGATTGCATGGGAATGACTAATAAAAAATTAAATCATGCTAGGTACACCACTTGCCATGAAATACAAATATTATAGCTAGTCTGCATGAACTTTTCGAAATTATACGTAATTTTTTTATAGAAAAAAGAATCACATTAAATGTAAATTTATTAAAATTACAATTTCAAGGGTATTTGTTAACTAACATAGTAACATATTGAAAATAGAGCAGAGAATTTAAATATGTATAGAATTCTCTTTTAAACCCTTTATACTAGCGATGCACCGAAGCGCCGAATATTCGGCCGAAGCAAAATAGAAATTTGAGTTTTGATTAATTTTATTGAATACAAAATTATGTCACAAAAAAAAACATTGGTGTTCGAAAAATACGTTTCCTACTACGCATTTTGCTATAATGAAATAATACAAAATATAACCAAACAAGATTAATAAAAAATAAACAGTATGGGATTATAAAAAACACGAATTCAAAAACTTAATTAAAAAAGTTTATTAAAAAACTACAACGTAATATAATAGCATTAAAAAACATTTCAGTATTTAAAATTTAATTTAAGAAGATTGTGGTCGATAAAAAGTAGGTTTTCGGCATTTTCCGTGAGCAATCTTATAACAAAGAATTTTAACACAAAAGTATGCCCACGTTGGCAAAGCCAATTGAAACGCTAGATGAAACTTCAAATTGTTTAACACTTACTGCGTAACTCAAAAATTGCATAATTCAAAAATTGCACCGGCTGTTGAGATCTCTATTATGCAAATTTAAATACAAGTGTGGGTGTTAACCCCAAAAGCTTCTAATTAAATAATGGAAATCAGGAACAAAATAAAAACATGTTGAGCGCCATGAATTGATAACAAAATCTAGGATTCTCAATTTGGAAAGATTCCTCATTTAAAATTGACGTTATATTGATCAAAAACGTATCAATCGATACTACTGAATTTTAATAAAAACACAAAACATCAGCAATTTGTTGGGCCAAACCATATCATACTATAAATTAATTTGAAATCTGTATATTAAAACATAAAAAGAAAAAGTTCAAGTAATAACAAAATTAAAAATACAAAGTTATCATTATCAAAAAGTTATCATACAAAAAGTAATTTAAATTTCGGGATCCCAAATAGACATTACAAAAAAAAACTTAGTTAAAAAAATATAATACCTTACATTTTCAATAATCCCTTACATTTTCAATAATCCAACAAAGTTCAAGATTTCTTACTCAAATAACTTCGAACACTAGAAGCACAATATTGACATTAACTTAATTTTCACAACCAAACTGCTGACCTGAAGAACCAGTGCAGGACCAATCTTCTGAATTCTGAACTATATTTATTTTAACGACAAACTTCAACATACGAAAATTTCCGATAACTAATAATTCTTTTTAGCACTTTCCTAACGGGAACGATAATTATATTAACTTGAATACTGCTTGAGGATGGTTATTTTAATTTGTAAATTTAATTGAAATTGCTGAATAAATTTCTTCACAACTCTTTCATTAAAATCCGGTAAACTTAATTATCTGCGTTAAATCCATTAGCATTTAAAAACTTTACAAAATAACTTAAAGCAAGTAGGCTTCCTAACATTAAAACACACCAAATCTCATAATAATTGGGCCGGGGGTTTCTCTTTTCACGAAGAAGGCACAGGCTTCCCCCGCGTGGCAAACGCCACGTTGCTTGGTTGTGTTTTCAACCAGTCGTTGTTTTAAACTTACTTCGACTGACTGTCAACTAAAAACTGTTTCGCGGTGGTATTGATTTTCGAAGAGGGCGAAATTTTAAACAATCGAATAGAAAAGTGGCGGGATATTCATTAGCCAATAAAATATGTTTACGTCATTTTCTTCTAGCGAAATCTCGAATGATCTTGAGGGGATTCCCTTTTGAATCTATACACACGAAACTGAAGCTGATAACACACACATGGTGTCTGGGCAACTCGTTCGAGAATATTCCTTTTGGCGGTAAATTATTTACTAAAGAAATTGTAACTTTCATACATATTTAACTATAAGGAGATTTTTGTTAAGGCTAATATTAGATTTTAGCCCTTATAAGCTCGGAAAATAAACTTTTAACACTGCAAAAGCGGTGCTTTTAAAAGGGAATCTGCAGATTTTTCTAGAAACAAATTGTATCGATCTGGGAATGTTTCTTTTAGATGACCCTTGATATTTTAAAGGACTTAATATTTTATGCAGAATATCAACGTATTTTTAAATCGAGAAAAAAATATACAATAATATGCAGGGCTGCACTAAGGGTTTTTATCAATTATGCAAATAAAATTGCATTTTTCGGAAGTTCAAAAAAATGAACCGTTACAATCGAAGTCGAGCACGAGAACGCCGCATGAACGTACGTGATTTATTTGACCCAGGTTTTCAATTTATTGTTGCACTTTTAGTCGGAACAATATATGTACGCTCCCTTTGGGTCATGGACTTGACTAGACAAGACTTGAAAATAATTGCTTGAAATGCTAAAAATTAAATAAATGCTGATACATATTTTAAAAATTAGTTTTGTTTTTGTTAAATCGGTTAAACGCTAAATAATGAGTTTTAGTTAAAATGCACTCAACTAAGTCAAGATTGAGACAAAAAAAATAAATAAAAATCCGCTTCGGCCGGCCAAATACCGAATCTTTCACGCTGCTTCGACCAAAACAGAATCTGTTGAAAATTGGCCGAATCTGCCGAATACCGTAGCAAAACTGAAGCTTCGGTGCATCTCTACGTTTATACAAAAAATATCCAAAAGAATAGCTCCCAGGAAAATAACTCGAGGCATTTTTATTATATCTTCAATTAATTATATTCATTGATAGGTAGGTATAAATGTCAGAATAGAAAGAAAAACTATAATTTTATTATGTACCATCTGTTAAAAAGATTACATCACATGGAAATAAGATATCAAAATCTGAAAGCCTTATGAAATCATGCAAATATCTAACAAATTAAAAAATTATTTCAATATCAACCTTATAACATAACACCATGGAGGTATAAAGAAGTTTAAGATGCAGGTAAGTAAATTGAATAAAATATTAATAGAAGCTTATATAGTGCTTGTGTACAACATTTAATTAACAAAACAAATAAAATTATGTGTTTTTCATTAAGACTTTTTTAATTTTAGCTATGATGAACTTATAAAACATAAAAAATACTAATGACAGTGTAATATCAAAGCTGAAAACAATAAAAGCAGCGGAGATATTTAAATTTTCGGTATTAAGTAAGTATAGAATTCAATAAACTATTCATTTGATGTAACTCAGTATAAACACGGAACAAATGAAACCTGATACTTTATTAGTGATAGGGAAAACAGGGTGACTTAATGTCAGTTTAATTTATGAGGCGTAGCAGAGTTAAAAGGGTTAGTATACTAATTGTATTTAAAATAAAAATATCTCATGGATTGAATGATAGTTATCATCATCATCACCATCCCAGAAAAACACTGTTTTAATTCTCGGTGTGAGATAATAATTTTTTCATGTTGGGGAAACCTCAATAAGGAGAAAGCTCAAGAAGAAAGGTCAATAACGGTGAAAGGGACACCATGGAAAAATTAGAAACACTCAAAGCTACAAAATACTCAAACGGATGAGAGATCAAACACGACTGAAATACAACAAACTAGTAGTTAATGAGTAATCATACAAACATCCGAATGAGACACTAATTAGGCCAGTGATGACATGCTACGAAAACGCCATAGCTAACGAGACTAATTAAAATCAAGGAGAATGCAGACAAAGAATGAATTTAAAGTAGCGCGAAAAAAATAAGAGATGAAGACATAAAGTACATAAAAGCATGAAGTATAAAATGCTTGAAATTCGTAAAAACAATGTGCTCGGGATGGACCAAAATCCAAGGATAAAAACCTTTAATAAATCAATTAAAATTAGATTGTTACAAAAATGTTCAACAACTTTCTTAAAGAGAAATGTAGAAAAACATGTTACCTTCCAAATTGTAGAAGATTTATTAATTCGTCATTCGCACAAAGCCAGATGCAAACACAAAAAAATTCTATTTTTGCCAAAAAATGTTCTAAAAATGCGACAACGAAACTCAAAGCAATCGCTAACCAATACAATAGAGTGAACTTCAACTAAATCTTTGCAGTTAACGATGTAATAATAGCACAAACCAACTTTTTTTAGACGTAACAAAATTGACGTTTTTGGAGAAATGCCGCTGGATTTAAAGGGATTCTGTTTTCTGTATGATTACTATTTGAAATCCATAGGTGGAATTTATATTGATAAAATATTATTTGAATTTTTTTCCTTTTGATAATGAGCGGACTGTATATTGTGCACAAAAGATCAAATCATAAAATGTTGAGTACTTACCCATAAAACGGTGATTCTCTCTTCTTATGTAGTTGGCGGCGGGAAAATAGGATAGAGAGAAAGGAAACCACCGTAAAATAATGTTAGACTCTCATCACCATTTCATGAGATTGAGTCTAAAATATAATTTGAACTTCTGCTTTGAAATTAATTGGAGAATAGCAAAATAATGTTAGACTCTCATCACCATTTCATGAGATTGAGCCTAAAATATAATTTGAACTTCTGCTTTGAAATTAATTGGAGAATAGCAAAACACTATATGAGAAATAACTAAACACGAAGCACGATGTGGTGCACTATAAGAATATTTTTACTATTCTGAAAAATCCTATTTAAATTTTCTTCAAATGTTTTATCTGAACGCCTGCGTGAATTTATTACAATACGCAGTGCGCCATCTCAGTGATTCCATATAAAACTTTAAAAACTACATATATATTATACATATACAGTGTGATTATATGCACAAACTAACTAATTATTTTTTCTATTAATTAGAATAATTACTAAAGCGAGCAGAGGCCCGAACAGATGCAAACGATTTACGTGACGAGAAGTATACATCTAAATTAATCATCAAGAAATATTAGCAAAATCTTACCTTATATGGCGATGTGAAACATGATATCAATTTAGTATCGTTAAAGTACTTAGAAGTCATTGTATGTAGATTTTTATTAGAGACCCTTTAATTAGAGTCTGGTCCAGGCAGCCATTTTATATCAGAACACGTGGCGCCAAATTTGAAGTGCAGAAATGGTTACACAGCCAAATATTGGCACGCATGTGAACGGTATTGATACAATTAAAAAATACGAAGTAGTGGATTGTGTATAATAAAACATTATTTAGCAGTAAAAATCCAAAATGCATGCCATTGGCCCTATTGTGATATAAAATGGCGGACACCGTGGCAACGCATTGGTTAGACTCTAATAAAAAAAGGGTCTCTAATTTTTACCGAGAAAAAAAATTAAAACTTCTATAAATTAAAAGAGGTAATGCGAAATTATTCAAATATTTATTTACCAAATAGTGTAAGGTAGATTACTTATATAATACAGCCTCATATAAAGTATATTATGTTGACACCTCTCGAGCTTGCAACAATGTTTTGTTAATCTCAAAGTATACATATGAAAATGACGGCAATACCAACATTAACACTATGTGAGTGTCAAAAAAACTGATAAAAACCACTTGTTCTACATGCCAAATTGAGACAGGCGACAGTATTGTCGTTTCTGCCAAAAATAGGCGTTGCTGATTGTTATTAACGTTTCTTCCCACATTGTGAACATCCATTAATCGGAGTTAAGTTTTACTACCACTTCACGGTCAGTTGATAGATCTGCACGCCCCAAAGAGAGGTTTTACTGCCTTTCACCGATCACACTACCAAAAAGGGGAAGAACGGAGGAAGAAAACTCAGAAAATAAATGTCCTCAAGTAATGATATTCCTACGTTATTTAATATGTTGTTGGCATCGACAATATTCTATAGGTCAATTATAAAATATTTTAGTTGCCATAAATATATTCTGTAGGTCAACTATAGAATATTCTCGATTCCATGGTTATTTCGAAATTACCAATTATTTTGGTCACTATCGGGACCTACTTCTGGAATCTTAAAAGCTGCCTCAAGGGATGGAAGATTTCCTAAACGGAGCAAATTTTGAAGTTGCTATTTTATTTTTACACAAAGAAATTGAGAACGGGAAGGTAGCAGATAAACTTATTTAACGAAAATATACACGTAAGTTTCATCCAGTTCAATGCAAGCACAAGGGCTGGCGACTAGGAGTTTATTATTCTTTAATTAATTCAAGAATAAAGGCCCGTAAAATGCCTTCAATACGTGAAAGCAGGAAATAATGGTTAGTAACTATTCTTTATTAAGATACTAATCATTAATTGTAATAAATAACGGATTAAATTCTAAGGACGTATGTAATTTGGCGAGCGGTTCAGAATTAGTGCGAAAGGTATTTTCAATCTCGGTATTTCGGGATTGAGATTTTCGGATCCCAGAATCCCGGGATCACTCCCGGAATCCCGGGATTGTATATGCAAAATGTTTAAAATAAAACTCAAAATAGTATATTCAAATATTAGTATCATAAGACACGATTTCGTCAGACCCGTGTAGCGGGAAGTTTTCTACAGGACAAGTGCGCTAAAATGTCTTATGAAACGAGTACTTGATACTATTTTTTTTATTTGCATGTCCAAATGCATTTTGCGTGTCCAAAAGGATACTGGAAACAATAACATTTTATTTTTTAAAGTTGATATCACCTTTGAAAATCTGTTCTTAAAACGTTAAACTTATTTACGTTGTAAATTTGAAAAACAAATGCAGAATTAGAATTTTCAGTGTTGCCAACTCTCCAAAAACTTAACAAAAGTTCCCTAATAAATTTTATTTAAAAACTAAGTTATTATTTTTTAAATACTAATTACAAAATAACGCAATTTATTTCTGTTTGTCTTTAGAAAACTCCGCGCTACGCGGGTCGTTTTCTAAACTTGGACGCGTGGGCTAAAAACGTGTCTTATGAAACTAATACTTTAATATATTATTTTCTATTTGCGTTAATGTGTAATCATTAAAAAATAAATTAGTTTTAAATAAAATCTGTTAGCGATACTTTGTTAAGTAGTTTGGCAGTTAGCGACACTGGAAATTCTAATTTTGCATTTGTTTTTCAAATTCACAACGTAAACAAGTTTGACATTTTAAAACAGCTGTTCAACACTGATTAACTTTAAAAAAGTAAAACTTTACTGTTTCCAGTATTTAAACAGATCTCTTTTGGAAACGCACATAAAAAAATATTTAAGATTTTACATATTTAATTATAAGAAAATATAAAAATAATCAACAGTCGAAAAATATAAAAAATAAAATAGAAACAAATTCTGAAATATGCTCGGGATCGCGGGATTGTATGCCCTATTCAGAATTGAGCCATAGATAACACGATATCAACAAAATGATTTGTTGATGCTGACAAAAATCTTGCTTCGAGAAATTTTGAGTCGCCTAAATAAAAAGGAAATTTTGTCTAGGGAAATTAATTTCTACTTGCACCTATTCATACCTTATGACTTATTTTTATCCAAACTTATTTACAGTGCCAGCGAAGTAAAATTTGCTGAGATATAGAGTGTAAAAACATATAGAATAAATAACATTCGATAGGGTGGAGGGGTAAAGATAACATTAAAAAATAATTCATGTTTCATAAATAAAGATATTTCATATTTTTTATGAAAAAATATTAAAAATTTACAAATAATTGCACGAATATTTTTGTAAATTAAAGATTTGCATATTTAACTGCATATAATTGAAGGGTTCGAAGCAAAACGGCTCTACATTTTTAAAACTGATAAATGATGAATAAAACGCTGTAATAGTTGTTGCCCACAAAATGGGAGTCGCTAATTGGGAATCGATAACAACCCTTAATCGCAGTTAGTCTTGTCGGCTGCCAGCTAACTAGTGCGAGGTGGTGGGTCTCATAAGATGTCTTCTGCAATGGGCGCCAAGAGTCGATTAAAATAGAGTCTACTGCAGACAATATCAGTAAATAATTACACATTTGCGACTTCTTCAAATGTGATAGACTAAACCTTATAAAGTTCCCAATAAAATGCATATAAAAAGCTGAAAACTTTCTTTGCAGGAAACAAACCACAGATAATACGCATAAATAACAAGTAACTAAATAAAATATAAAATGCTTTGTCATGCTAGATAACCTGTAAATAAACTTTAACTGATGGTCAAATAACTTTAGCACTAATTTAGATAAGTATTAAGTGCTAATAATAGTAGTTTACTTTAGTAGTAATAATTGTGTACAAACCCCAAATGGTTAAGTTAAGGAATTCATGCGAGCAGGGCAATTACTCTAAATTTGTCTATGAATAAAAATTAAATCTGGGCCACAAAAGATCACGGGATGTTAACGTGTCTACGGGTTCATCTAGATTGTACAATCGGACATGCCCCAAGTAAATAGTAATTAGTTAATATTCTTTACGAATCAAATTAAACGGGCACACTCGCAGGAATAAATTCTAACAAAGTTTATATGCACAGGTTCCTAAATGTTGCAGTGGGAGAAACCATTTAAATCAGGAAAAAGCCATTTAATATTAATTAATTAACTATATTATTACAGTGATCGCTAGTTTTTATAATTAGACGTTACGATTCGTGAGCGTTACTCAAGAGCGACAACACAAGTATCCAAATTCCAGATAATAGAAAGATTATACGTCCAATGACAGTTACAAAGAGGAAAAATTAAGATAAAAAAAAGAGAGAAAGCAGCCTCGAAGAATTGTCAAACAAACCGCTTCTAGAGTCGAAAGTGCGTTAAGCAAATATTAGTAAATATTTGCTTAAGAACGTTTTCATAACCTCAAAAGAATTAATATCAAATAGGTTAATGCCAAATTCCCGTCAAGGCTCCCAAAAATAAATGGGATTTTCACCACCTGGAATCACATTAAATCCGCAAAAAATGCGTTTAATCTATCTCTACAATCTATTGTAGAACCAGATGAACGTTTTACTAAGGTCCATCTCGACATAGTACACCTTCCTTCTTCGGGAGGTTATAGATTCCTCCTTACCATTATTGACCGCTACAGCCGGTGGCCGGAAGCAATTCCTCTGAAGGATTCTTCCGTGGAGTCAGTAATCACTGCATTTGTCGACACGTGGGTGTCCCACTTTGAAATTCCCAAGTATCTCACCACGGACAATGCAAGAATATTCCTTTCTCATGCATGGATCAACTTCATGGCCATGTTAAAATCGCAAGTTAATGTTTCTCCTGCAGAAATCCTGTATGCTACCCCGTTACGACTACCTGGAGATTTCTTTGAAGAAGAACAACTGGCTAACGACATGAACCTCCCTAATTTCATAGCCAATCTCAAACGTCGTATGAGGAAGCAGAAGCATTATTTTACAAAAACGTATTCCGGTCAGTCCTTCGTCCCCAGCGACTTACCAACTGCACACACATATACGTTCGTAATGACACGCACACTCTGGGCATGAAAGACAGTTATTTAGGCCCCTATAAAGTGTTAGAACGGACAGTTAAATACGCCACTTTAGAAAATCACACTGGCTCTATCTCTTTACACGAATAATAGTAGTTTTTATTCCAACCCGCGATCTATTAACAATGTGCACAAAGTTGATATACCGCATTCTCGAACCTACAAGTCTTTCGTCACTAAGAATAGGCACCCTTCGTCGTGTGTGCTGTCTAATAAAGGTGATCACACACTACTTTATAATTGTATGCAATTTAAAAATATGTGTTCATCACAAGCTAGATTCGAATGCATTAAAGCAAAAAATGGTTGCGTGAATTGTTTAAGCTTATCACATGTAGTATCTGCGTGTAATTCGCGCCATACCTGTAATCATTGTCAAAAACGACATCATACTCTGTTACATTTTAGTAAAAATACAAACATAAGTAAGCCAAATGAAGCTAATGCTCAGCTTCAAGCTTGTGTTGCAGGAAAGGCTTCTTCTGCTTCTAATGTTAACCCCCGCGCCGCTATTTCAGCGGTCCCTTCTTGCAACTCGCTCCCAAATGTTTCACCGCACAATGAAAAGCGCGAATCAGCGCAGACACAACCTTACGCTAATACGACTTCGCTTGGTGTCGAGTCGAAACAATGTTCAACGATATTATTGTCTACCGCTCAGGTTTATGCTCATTCTAATAACGGTGATCGCAAAATCATTCGTTGTTTAATATATAGTGGTTCACAAAATAATCTAATAACCATGGAATGTTGTAAATTACTTAACTTTAAAATAATTCCGCTTAACAATTCCTTTATTAAAGGTGTTGGTATGACATCTCGTCCAATGCACGGCTATATTTATTTGGCAATTGAGTCTCGTGTTTCTCCTCATAAATATTATATTCCTGCACTTGTCGTCGACTGTATTACGGATAAATTACCCGCACATTTTATTAATAATTATAATATGGATTATATTAATAATTTACCGCTTGCTGACCTTACCTGGAATATACCAGGAGGTATTGACTTAGTCATAGGGACACAACTGTTTCCTTATATTTACATAGGTCACTGTGTGGATTCTGGATCCCACGCACCTCCAGCTATTCAGACCACTTTTGGCTATGTACTTATGGGTGATATACCTTTTACCTGTTTCACGCGATAACAGTGGCAGATATTCAGTTACCTTACTTTTTTCTAATGATAATTCCCAAGCTGTTGCTGACCGACGTTTACTAGCTCTAGAACGCAACTTTAAACAGTCAGCTTCGCTTCGTGAAGATTATAGTAATGTCATTAAAGATTATATTAGTAATAGTTACTTGTCTGAAGTTCCTACCTCTGAAGAAACCTGTAATGGTTACTATATTCCGCATTACGCTGTTGTCCGTCAAGACAAATCTACCACTAAAACGCGTATTGTCTTGGATGCTAGTGCTAAGACACACACAGGATTGTCACTTAATGATGTCCTTCACACAGGTCCTAATCTTCAAGCTCATTTGTTTCTACTCTTATTAGACTTTCGTTTATACCCTGTAGCATTGACCACAGATATAAAACTAATATTTTTACAAATCGGTGTTCATGAATCTCATCGTAAATATTTAAAAATACTATTTCGTTTCAGTGATAATGAGAAAATCCGAACTTGTACCCTTTGGTCTTAAGATAAGTCCTTTTATTGCAATGCGAACTATTCATCAACTCGCCTCTGACGAGTGTCACCGCTGGCCTGATTCAGCTAAAGTTGCTGAGAAGAAATTATATATGGATGATTTAGTCACATCTGTCCCTGATGAAAAGGTTGCAATACATCTCTCTCGAGATTTAATTGACTTATTTAAATCTGGTGGTTTTGATTAGTCAAGTGGGCTAGTAATTCTCCCACAATACTTGATAGCCTTCCAGTTTCTCATCGCGCGTCGGTAGATTTCTCAGATAGCAATTTAGAAATTCTAGGTCTTTCCTGGCTTCCTTCTGAAGACACATTCCTTATAACCACTTCTTACATTGAAGAAACATGTACAAACCGGAGCATATTATCGTTTGTCTCCTGCCTATTTGATGTACTCGGCCTAGTGGCACCTATAATGTTATATGCCAAATTACTTATTAACGAGTTGTGGAATTGCAAAGTAAGCTGGGACGAGATTCCTCCAGATAGTATTATTAATCGCTTTATGTCACTTGTGAGAGAACTCCCCTTATTTTCTAATATAGTCATTCCGCGACATATTGGGTTTTCGAAAGGATGCCTAGTTAATATTGTTGCATTTTCTGATGCAAGTTTAGATGCCTATGAATGTGTTGTGTATTTACACGTAACAGATGCCATCGGAAACGTTAGTGTTAGACTTCTCTGTTCTAAATCAAAGGTTTCTCCTGTTAAAATAATTACTCTTGCACGTTTAGAGTTATGTGCAGCCGTTTTAATGTCTAAACTTGTCAAAATTGTGTATGACACTTATCACCCCCGCATTCCTATTGAAGGAATTTATGCATTTTCTGATTCCACTATAGCTCTCTCATGGATACACTCCTCACCCCATAGATGGAGTATCTTTGTTGGTAACCGCGTAGCCCAGTTCTAAGAAAATTTAAACCCGCATCACTTTTATTATGTAGCAGGAGCGGATAATTGTTGTGATTGCCTTTCTCGTGGTATGTTACCTTCCCAATTAATATCGCACGATCTTTGGTGGAATGGTCCATCATGGATTCGTAGTCAGCCATCTGATTGGCCGATAAAACCCTTTTCACCAAAGGATTGCGAAGAATTACCTGAATATAAGTCGAATGTTCTAACCGCAACTGTTCAGTGTGAACAGCTAGTACTTTATGACTTAGCCCAGCGCTTATCGTCTTGGGACAAATTGCTTCGTACTGTAATATATATATATATATTCCGTTTCATTAAGAAGTTGTCTCGTTCCAATGTCATTAAGGCAGCTGATTTGTTTGCTGCTGAAAAGGCAATAATTCGATCAGTTCAAGTGGTGCATTTTGCAGATGAATTGAATCGCTTAAACAAATCGGATTTATCCTCTGAAAATCTCCGCAAACTTTGTCTTTTTATTGACGAGGAAGGTACTTTACGCATCGAAGGAAGATTATCTAATTCGGATCTTCCTTATGAAACTCAACATCCCGCACTGCTTCCAAAACATGATCATGTTGTTAATCTTATTATTGTTCATTATCATAAGATCAATTATCATACCGGTGCAAATCTTTTAATGTCATTGCTTCGTCAGCGTTTTTGGATTCTTTCCGCCAGAAGCGTTGTGAGAAAAAGAGTTCACTTATGCAATACATGCTTTCGCTTGTCACCTTCTCATCCATCACCTAAAATGGCTGATCTGCCTCCATACCGTGTACAAGAAACTAAGGCTTTTGTACACACCGGAGTAGACTACGCTGGTCCTCTCAAAATCACGATATCTCGTCAACGTGGTCAACGTTCTCAAAAAGCTTATATATGCCTTTTTGTTTGTTTAACGACGAAAGCTGTCCATATTGAGTTGGTTTCAGATTTAACTGCAGACTCTTTTCTCGCAGCATTCAAGCTTTTTATTTCCCGCCGTGGTCCAGTTTCTTGTATGTATTTCGACCACGGAACAAGTTTTGTCGGTGCTAAAGCACAGCTTGATGATTTATATAAATTTATTCTTTCTTCTGAATATAAAAACACTTTAAGTAAAGAATTTGTTAACCATCGCATAGAATGGAAAATGATTCCGCCCCATGCTCCAAATTTCGGAGGCATGTGGGAGTCAAACATAAAAAGTATTAAAACGCATTTACATTGGGTAATTGGAATTCAAATTCTTTCATATGAAGAATTAATGACTATATTTGTTCAGATCGAATGTTTATTGAACTCTCACCCTCTTGCATATTATCCTCACATCCGCAACCTGAAGTTCTAACACCCGCTCATTTTTTAATGTCTACACCACTTCAGTACCTGCCCGCATCTGATTTATCAGGCGAGCGGGTTAGCATAATCAACCGCAAAAAGTTATTAGATCAACTAGTTCAATCCTATTGGAAGAAATGGAGGTTGGAGTATCTGCACACATTACAGATTAGACAGAAGTGGTGTACACCAGATAATCTTGTAAAAATAGGAACAGTAGTTCTTATTGATCAGGATAACATTCCACCTCCGATGGCCAATTGGAATAATACAAGATGTTTATCCTGGTCCAGATAAAGTTACTAGGGTAGCTTTAGTTAAAACAAAGAGTGGTACATTTAAACGACCTATCGTTAAATTGTTTCCACTACCTTCACAATAATATTTGCATTTCAACAACCGTCCAATTTAATTTATATCTATATATTGCTCAATTTTATCCCAAAATCTGTACATAAACATATTTGTTCTTGTTTTTCTTTATTTATTTATATATATTTTTTGAAAGTTCTGCAAACTTTCAAGGTGGGGAGCATGGTTGCGCTGCGCTCAACGCATGTTTGAGGTGACGCCATATAGCGCAGGGCGCTCTCTTGTAATTTCGCCGCTTATCGCTATTTTGGATAGCGTCTATGGCGTTGCCAGGATATGATGGCCGCCAACTATTTTGTTTTGAAACACCTTAGCAACGAGAAAAAATACAAGCAAGAAAAAGACGTTGACATGATTTGTATTTTGGCCCCTTTTTGTTTGAATCCTATAAAACCGCCCGCCCCTTCAATTTCACCATTTTGATTATTTGGTGTGGATGAACCAGAAGTCAGCAGCAGTAGGAGTAATTACTGGTGAGTCCCTTGTGCTGTGGCTCTCAATAGCATAGAGTTGTAGACTAATCTTACTCCCACATTTTTTGTTACATTATCATTCTTTAATTTTCTTAATTATTTTTGGTGAGGCTATTTACACTCCCCATCAGAATGCTCCATATACTCCAGACAATGATCGCCGGGTCTGCGCTATCTAAGTACACTAAATAAAAAAAACTCATAAAAAAAGAGATTTAGTGTGCACCGCAGGCCACTTAAAAAATTAAAAAAAGGATAAAAACAAATATCTTAGAAACGAAGAAAAATGGCGCATCACCGTAGTCACAATTTAATGTAGATTTCAAATATGTATAGATATACAGGATGTTTCTATTTAAAATTCGAAAGTTTATCTCATTTTCGGTAAAATCGGAAGCCTAATGCCAAAGATTGTATTACACAAATATGCGTGTTTGTGTTTGTATTTACTATTACAAGTTTGATAGGAATCGGTTGAAAAATAAAGAAATATTGTCACCCGGTATAATACAAAAGCTCGGTAGTCAGTACAGCCACACTATACATCAAATGTTTCAATTATTTAATAAGGAAGAGAGATTAAGTGCTTGATATGACTTCCATTAAATTCTTGTTTAGATTTTATTATAGACTATAACACCCAAATGATACATTACAATGAAAAATCTCAATAAAAATCCCAAAGAAAATTAAAAGTATTGATTATAAAAACTGAATATTATTAATGATAATAAGGTAACATAGCAGTAAGGTGACCAGATGTCCTGCTTTTGCTTCACCTGTTCCGGTGCCAACGAAATCTTCAAAATGTCCCGCTTTTGATGGATAATCACGATTTTACGAACGTAGACAGCAAAACACCTACATTACGTTTATTGGTTGAAACAATAAACGTAAATGAGATCTTTTTAATTAATTTTCTTTTAACTTTTAAATTGTAGTAAACTGTATTTAATATTGGTATCCAACGGAATATCCACTCTTTTCAAAAACTAGATATCATTATCTCATGTTAATTTGGCCGTGCCAATTATAAATATCACACACTTTATTTGGCTTTAAATACAAACGCTGAATTAACATTAATTACAACAAATAACCGTAGCGGCATCTGTATAATGCCAATCACACTTATTAGCAAACAAAAGTAAAACCTGTAAAATAGTAGAAGCCCACTCAACTAACAACAGGTATTTCTTGGCAATGACGAAGATACGAAAAAGATGTATTTTTTACGTATTAATTTTAACGCACCAAAAATATACCGGGAGGCACGTAATTATTACATCCCATTGAGCATCATTTTGAAATATTAAATTTGGCATGCAAAAACAATTAAGAGGCATAAAATATATTTAAATGTTGCTACCTCTTCTTCTAAGTTACTAGATTTTTTCCGCAAATGTAATTTTGGAAACAAAGAAAAGCAATTAGTGTTAGCTGAAGGACTATTTGAATTTCATACCGGTAATAAAAATCAGAGTTGCCGGTCAATAGATTGCACATTTAAAATTGTTCGAAAAGTTTACTTATAGCCGAGTTCATAATTGTAATTTTTTCTACCACATCTTTATTATTTTATTAAGCTATAATAAGATAGACTTAACAGTTTTACTTTTAACAAAACCTAAAAACTCCTTCAATCTTTATTTCGCGAAAGAAATAACAACAGTTAACGTCTGTATCGTATGTTTACTATGTCAATAATAACATTGTAACGTCATCTAAGAATAATTACGATTACCAACAACCAGTATGTGTATTTCGAGACATATAATAAATTGATACAAAAGAATACTTTGATACATATCTGCCGATATGTCATTACTTATTTATCGATATGTCTATGCATGTGCAACTAACTATTACATTAAACATTATACTACATTTCAGAATGACAAACAAGAAAAACAAAAATTGTCTCAGGTTCTTCTGACTGACTGAGAGACGACGGTTGTTACACAACTACTACAAACAGGTCTAAATAATCTAAAGCAATATTAAATTGAGTATTGGTAGTAATATCAACGTAATAACAATCGTAAATCTGTCAAAACTTCAATCAGTTGCCTGTACCTGATTAATATTCATAGCGTAAGGTATGTCTTACACAAGTCATTCATAATATACATTGATTTAATGGGTTGCCGTTGCTTTGTCGTCGTACAAATTATAGTAACCAGCACCTCGCAGCCTAACACACGAGCGGTGCAAATCGGGTGGGAGAGTGCATATATCAGGTCAATATTCCACAAGCTTATTTATTACCTACTATTGTTTACTTCATGCTGCCCACAACTTCTCACCTGTTGTGAATATACAACAAACAGTTATATGTACCTCTGAGACTGCAGTTTCTTTATGCATATGCAGAAAACGACATAATCGTATTTTCATATGGAGTTGTACCCGATTTTTCGATGAAGTTACATTTTTAAAGCCCCTCTATTTTTGAAACTAAATTCCAAGATTATTTTAGAAATGATAGGCTTTCAAGATGACCGGTAATTATTCATAAATTAAAATTCTGCTAAATTTCGAAATACGAACTTTATAATATATACCTTCTGAAGATGTAACTTCTGCCATTCGTAAGCATTGAATGCTTTTACTATATTTTTAATGTGATAAATGCATAAGGTACGTTGGTTCGTTGCGTGAGAACGCCTGAACCTCAGTGCATTCGCACTTGTCCGAGAAAACGCTTTTTGCTTATAAAGTGATGCAGATTTGCATAACTGTAATACATGCACTATTATAAAATTAAGTAATGTTTTGTTTAAATTGAATAAGCGATCATTACAAAGGACGTTTTCAGATATTTAAAAAGAATAATTAAGCGCTCGAGGATGTGATTACAATTTTAGATACTGTTAAGCATGTGTTATCCCACAGAAGGGAAATAGAAACGATGCCTAGTTTGGCTTTCTGGCCATGCATATCCTTCCGTCATTATCAAAAGAAAAACATTACCAATTGCTAATATTGCTATTAGAATAAACATTAATACATCTATGGGTGTTGCTCATTTCCTTCTACTTCTCCTACTCTCTGAATTGCTATAGACTAGTGTTTTGTGTTTTTCATTTTCAACTAAGAACAATTTCTTGAGTAAAAGAATATGAGCGCTGAAGAAAGTGTTAAATTGTTGTAAAAAAATAGAGCTAACTAGGGTAGGGATTGGAAAAGTACTTTAAGTGATTAAGTATAAAATTACCACACCTTGAAGCTTACTTTAATCTGGCCCACGTTGGACCGTCAGTGCAACAACTATAAAACTCACAAAAGAAACAACGCCCCGCGATTGGGCGCCAGTGCAACATCACTAAATCTGTCTCACGTTGGACAAGCAGTGAAACAAAGGTTTTTCTACACAAGAACACAACTATAAAATTATCATACTTACATTATCATATATGCTCAAAATCATTGCCACAGCTTGAGATTTAAACTCTCTCTTACAAATTTTAAATGTTCAGGTCGCAGGTATTGGTTCTGCAGTTGTCTTATATTGTGAAAAGGAGTAGATAAGGGTTTAGAACACAAATAAAAACACTAAAAGGGCGCCATCTGATTATGAAGCTTAATATTGATGTTTAATTAAGCCTGATTTGATATTAAATTCGTTAATCAGAAAATGAATAAAATATAATAGGTTTTTGGATAAAAATTTAGAAATGTTTAGAAAATTTTTAAAGTAAAATTTGAACAAAACTTTCATAATTATATGGTTCCGTTTAGATCATTAGTATAAACTACACACATATTTATTAAATAATAAAAGCAGAAAATAGTTCAAATACAGGTATAATAATAATAGTCAAACACATAAAAAACACACAAACATTATGAATTTATTAAACTTAAGACTAAGCATTTAGTAAATAATCGTCTATTTCGTTATAATTGATAGACTTAAGGCAGTTTCAAAGATAATTTGAATATTTGTCTAGAATAAAAACTATTAGAATTTTAATAAATATTAATTGCCCCAAAAGTTCAACAAGATCAAAAAATATCTAGATTTATTAGCCATGAAATATTCCAACATAATATCAAACTCAAGAATTTATTTAAACCAGAAATCTTTTGAAAAGTTTGACGAACAAATATCCATCACTTTAAACTAAAATAAATCTAATTAAATATTTCGAAGATTTATAAATTTAACTTTTCACTATTAATGATGGACTAAAATTCAGTACTACTGAGAGCTCTCTTCTTGTAAAGAACAACAAAATTCACTTATTAAAATAGTCCAACCTCAAGATAATAAAGATAAACAATTTTTAAAGTACAATACCTTAAACCTTGGTTTATTTGCTGTACAAAGCAAATCATACTGATCAATCAGAAATTGGAAAAGGCCTCTCTTGTAAAGAACCGTAGTTATTTCTCGATGATTTGATGGTATTAAATTGCAGTTTGATGGTAGCAGGTCCGAAGAAATACTTTATAACAATAGTCAATCATCCATACAATTTCAGCACCAATGTTCGTTAAACACAGTTTAAACAATCTTATTTAGTTAGATAGCAAAGTTAACGCTAAGCGGTCGTAATAAATGATAATGCCCGCTTAAAGTGCCCTGGTTGTTATTGACTGGTTTATATAGTCCGTACCGCAGGTAGGTATAAACAAATAATATGCAAGTGAAAAATAAGTAATTGCGCGTATGAACTTAAAATAGAAATCAGGAAAGATAAGCTGTATGTCATCAATGTAGGAATCTAGCGAATATAAATTGTCTATACTTTTATGCGATCGGTTCGGATACGTCAAACAGAGAAAGAAGTTGATGCTGTTGTCATTTTCATTTAGTTTCTCAGATGTCTAGTTTAGTTACTAAAACATATTGAATGTCACATTTGTACATTGTGTTTCCGTTGCAAATGTTTGTAAAAGGAAAAACATCACCTACTTTTATCTGTTTTTTGAGTGGTGAAATTCATGAAATTATTTGAAATTGAAAGATATACTTTCGCAAGATGTATTTACGCCAAACGTGATACATAAATGCCGTTGTGAATTTGAGTAAAACAATTTTAACCTTGAACCATATGGAGGTGATTGATGACGAAGGCTTTTCTTTAGTGATTACTACTTCATGCGTTGTGTAGCTAGAGCTAACATTTCAATTTTTTTGTAAAAAGTAGCTAACGTACTTAGTAAAAATAATAACCTACGCAAAAATGTAATGTCTAAAGGGTAACATCTAGATTTTTTAAGTTGTATAAAATAGCAATGAAAGTGGTCTGAACCTAAAGTTTTTTCCTGGTGGGGGTTTCCTGGGTGCCATACCCAGCAGGACCTAGCACAAAAGAAAAGACAATTGTCAATTACGTTCACTTAATTAATAAAAAAATACGAAAAGTGTAACAAGTGGAAAAAAAAGACGTAAATGCATAACAGATAACATGCAAATGTAAGTATGAAACAGATTTAATTATCAGTGATATTCATATAAACAACGAGCAATAACAGTTTCCGGAGCAGACCCTGTATATATTTTAATATTAAAGAATAAATAATTCAAATATCGAAGTTCTATAAATGAACGCGTGATAAGAACCTACCTCTGAGGTCGGCAATGTCTGATAACACCAGTACATTGTTATTGTAAACAAAACCTTAGATGCAAAATGTAACACAATTTTGAGAAAGTATTAAAAATTTAAAATAATACTGTTAAAAAAATAACTAGTAATGATTATTTTATTTCATAATTTATTGTTATATTTCATAGCAGATAATGACGTTGCTAATAATAATAGGGTAAGTGTAGTGCGACTGTTCAAGCAAAGACATTTGGGGAAAATTGTTGTAACTGTGATATCGTTGTATGAGATCTCAGATAACGCCCTATAGATTAGTTATTTCAAGATATATAGTAGCATAACTTCCCACATTAGCCCTTTACATCAGATCAATAAACGATGACTGTATATTCTTAAATTAGTTAAAATAATCTTAGCATAATTATAAACCGATCCCTTTGAACTCAAATGTTAACAAAGTCGCTAAAATGATTAGTTATATGTAATATGTAATGATGTTATATGTAAAATGCGTTAATTTAAGTAGATCTTTAGCTTATTAATTGTAAGAAATGTACAGGCGGAAGTACTCTGTCCTGTTGTTGAAAACCATGTTGATCACCACCTAGACGGGGATCCTACTACGGATGGCCTTTAATGCAGTTCTACCAGCTCGCAGGTTTATTTCCAATTAATAAATTGGGAGAGATGATATGCTCTTCCAAACACTAAATTTACGAAAAAGAGATGAATATCCTATCTCCTGGTTGGGGATGAAACAGTTATTTCAAACATTTGTATAAATGCAGAAAATGTAAAATTCTACCAAACTTCTGTCGGATAGGTTTTCTTGCTACGTGCACTCGTGAACGAATGAAATATATTTTCGCGTTTCTGTTAACCACAGGACAAAGGAAATTACAATAGAGTGCGAAGTATGTTAATGGAACATAACAATTTTAAATATTTTTACTCCCTAAAGCGAATCCGTAAACAAATAGAAATAAAAATGTAAAAACGTTTACAAGATCGTTCGAAACGTTGTGAATTCTGTCAACGGTGATTGTGACAGGAAGAAGAGGAATTTTAACGTAAAATTATTATTAAGAAATAGGTTAAAATATCAATTTGTCCTCAATAGGCCTATACTACTAACATAAAATTGCGAATAGTACTTAATATAGTAGAGACAATCTACTGAAATTTAAGTCAATAGTAGTTTTTCTTATTATCAGTGTATTGCCAGTTTGACAATCTAGATCTTATCCTTCTGGCTAAGGATGGCACTAGCGATATTTCATATTATACATACAAGGTGCCTCACCCCAAAAACACGTCAAAAAACATATGGAGGGAGGCCTAACTATTTCTGCATACTCGTACTTGGTTTACCCTTTAACCCCCACTACCAGGGTCAACACTTATTTTTTTTTTAAATTGAGCAACCTGTATATTTAATTTATAATTAGTTAAATATACGGGTGTTGATTTAAAAAAAATCTAAGGATTGATCCCGGAATGAAGGTAACACCAAGTACGAATATGCAGAAATATGTGAAATTAACATATCAAAAGTTATTTAGAGTAGATCGTTTTCGGTGAGCCACCCTGTATACACTTAGCTCTAATTATACAGGGTGCCTCATAAGAAACATATTAGACATAGATAAGATAAACAAAAAATCCCTATAACATTTTTTTCTTAGAAGCATAGTTTTCTAAAGAAGATGCAAATAAAGAAGGGTATAATGTTTTTAGCACATACCGTAGTGTTTGTTATCCCTTCAAACCAATATGTTTTATGTTTTGTTACCTTTACTTTACTAATTCTGCAACCTGCAACATGATCCTTTTTACAATACAATTTTATGAGGTCAGTCACTCAGATGACAATTCCGCGAACGCCGATAATTAAGAAAAGGATATTGATGTAAGTCAAGTCATTAGTCAAATAAAAATTCGCCGGACATTGAGACTGGATTTTTCATTACTAAAATCTTTAATTAATGTAGTCAAAACAAGGTGTTATTTGTCCGGGGGAGCCTCGCATCGCAACACGGGCATATTAGAATTTGCAAAGTGATTTTCATATCAAGCCCAATGGCTTTTTCATTTTCTAAATTAAATTCAAAGCCGCTCATACTAATAAAATCCCCTTGAATCTAATTAACTTACCTAATTAGGAAATCAAATGTTCTTTTTTAAATTAGATGAGTATTCTCTTATAAATCAGATTTATTTTAAAGCTGTTATTAGTTAGGCCTTGAATTTATTTCAAGTTTAAGTCTGCATTCTTAGTATTTATGCACCATAAACAAATTATGTATTTTGTCTGGCTCTTAAAGCTGGCATTTACAGTTATTAATGATATCACCATAAATGCGTTTATAATTTTATACTTTTGTAAAAACGTCGGTCAAAATTACTAAAAATTTTGGCTTTTTTTTAATCAAAAAACTTTTAAAATTTTTATTAAGATTTTTTGTTCCATCAGAAATGCACTTGTCAAGTCTGGCGCAGGAGCTATAACACAGGTCTGCGATAGAAAAATTGTTTAAAATATAATCAGTGATTTTTATAGTTTTTTTGCGCTGATTACGGGAAAAATAATGAAAAAATTCCATCACGCACAGTTTAGTTACAAATTCCACTTAAAGTTATGGACAATTAGGCATTTTAGGCAAGTAAGCATTACAGTGTTCAATCTTAATTAACTTGATTTAAGTCAAGTGGTAAGTAGACAAATGAAAAACGCGATAAAAATATTTAAATTTTAATACATTTATCCAAACTATCTTGAAAATAACAAATGAAACGAATTAGGAACAGCTGATTAAAACGGCCAAGAGATGACTAATAAATCACTTAACAACTGTCCTCGTGTAAACAGACCATTAGATCCATTTGTCTTTGGCCGTGGGGAATATTGAGTTGGTCGGGTGGGAACACTGAGTACGTAGCTGTCAAGCATTTGTTTGCTTTCCTCATACAGTGTGTCTCTTGACTCTGTGCTGTACACACGTGTTTTCTTAATTTTGTTGAAGTGTTTTATTTTGTATTTTGTGTTGTTAATTTACGATGGCTTCTAGAGGATGTGTTACTTCACCCGATTGTTTCTGTTTTATTTGTGGTACTTATGTAGTAAAAAAGCAACAAAGAAATGTTTGCGATTTCGTTAAAAAAGTTTAGTTCATTACAAGATAAACCTTGGGCCCCCCACAAAGTCTGTTCAATTTGTGTTGAGGATTTGAGGGAGTAGAGTAAAGGTAAAAAACAATCGTTTCGTTTTGGCACTCCCATGGTGTGGAGGGAACCGAAAAATCACAGCGATGACTGCTATTTTTGTTCATGCACTGTGCAAGGTGTCAACTTAAAAAATAATATATAGAGATATCTTATCCTAACATGCCATCAGCGATCCGCCCTGTTTCGCATGGGCCTACTATACCGATACCTTCTCTACCAGTTAGTCTAGATAACGTTTTAGATGGGACAGACATATTGCCTCAACTGTGTGCTAGTGAAGAAGACAGTGAGGTCAGTGACATTTATGATCCTGGCACAAGCGAACCTATACCTTTCACTCAGTCTGAACTGAATGATTTGGTGAGAGACTTGGGTCTTCCAAAGGACTCATCGGAGGTTTTAGGTTCAAGATTGAAGGGAAAAAATTGGTTGGCTTCTGGTACGTCTTTTTGGTGGTATCGAAATAGAGAAAAGGATTTAGTGTCTTATTTTTCTCAAGAAGGTGACCTAGTTTATTGTAACAACGTCCCTGGAGTTATGGTAAGTTTCAATGTTGAGTATGTACCGGAAGATTGGAGACTTTATCGACTCCTCAAAAAGAAACTTGAAAACAGTTCTTCTACACAACGGTAACAAGTATGCTTCAGTACCTGTTGGTCATTCGGTTCACTTAAGCTGGTCCTCAACAAACTTAGCTATTCAAGCCATAAATGGACGATTTGTCGTGATTTAAAAGTCATTTCACTGTTGCTTGGGCAACAGAGTGGTTACACAAGGTATCCATGTTTTCTTTGTGAATGGGACAGCCGTGACAGAAAACAGCAACTGTATTGATCTCTTGCTATTTACATATTAAATACAGATCATTACATACATATCCATCAGAGAGGCATTGAATGATGGGGATATTGCCATAGCAACAATAATCAACAACAAGAATAAATAAATATCTCATACAAGATATATAAACAGTCATATCACAATAGTACAAAGAATATTGTGAGGGTCAGTCTTATAGATCCAAAAAGAGTTGCTTCCTCTACTCCACATCAAATTGGGTCTGATGAAGCAATTCGTTAGGGCCTTATCAAAGGAAGGGTAATGCTTTAGGTATCTTTGTCAGCAGTTTCCTGGTTTATCTGAAACGAAGTTAAAAGAAGGAGTATTTGTTGGACCTGACATCCGAAAACTTATGAAGGATGACAACTTTGAGACAAAAATGGACCCAAAAGAAAAAGCAGCATGGATATCTTTTAAACTTGTTGTAACCAGATTTCTTGGGAACAAAAAGGATCCTTACTACAAGAACATGGTAGCAGATATGTTGGAAAGCTTCAAGAATTTAGGCTGTAACATGAGCCTAAAATTACATTTTTTACACTCGCACCTTGATTACTTTCCGGAAAATCTTGGTGCTGTCAGCGAGGAACAAGGTGAAAGATTCCACCAAGACATTAAGGAAATAGAAAAGCGCTATCAAGGAAGGTGGAATGTTAACATGATAGCGGACTACTGCTGGATGCTGAAAATTGACGATCCCCAGCGATCCTACACCAGAAAAAGCACAAAACGAAGTTTTGATGGGAAGCGAAAACGATATTACAAAGACTTTTAAACATGAAGATCATTCGGTTTTATTAATTTTGTGTTGTTTTTGTGAAAAATGCTTGGTTACTTATGATTCTAATAAAATGTAAAATAAAATATACATTCCATAATTCTTTTGTATTTAGCTTACTATTTCTAAAATACATCCGTTTTTTGTGAAAAAACCCTACGTGATAGAAAAAAACGGGTTTCGTTTTTGAGTTCAGCACTGAAAAACACATAAAGAAAAGTGGCTAAAGTTAAAACAATTTCAAAAAAGTATTTTTTCGCAGGCCTGTGTAATACACCCTGTATATGCCCCTGCAAACATGGAAGAAAATGAGAAAACCCAGACCTCACGGATCAATCTCGATTAGTCTAGTGACATGCCAACAGGAAGCGGCGATTCCAGTACAATTGTGTTACCATTTCAAATAAAAGCAGTTCTAAAACTCGGAAGAAATCAAAACGTATAGTGGATCAGCTAGTCTAGTAATATACAGGGTGTTTTGGAAAAGATGCCTTTCCCGTTAAAGGGCAATAGAGAAACATGTGTAGAGTAACATCTTACTAACAATTTCCTGGTGAAATGCCCTTTTGAAATGACAACCCCCCTTATAAAAATAATAGGCACGCCACTGCAACATAGTAGATAAAATTGTATGAAAATTATGCCTATTAAATAGTACATACTTTTAAAAGTCATCAAAAAAATAATCATAATAAACCCAAGCCGGATAAATAAATTCTTCGAAATTGCAAGCAAAACAAAGGATTAGGACGTGCTTTTAAAACGTTTTAGCTAAATAATAAACAAGTCATTTTGACCATCTGTAAATAACTGTTGATGACTCAGATCTTTGAAGCTTGTAATTTGCAGTATGCAGTTTGTTGTCAACTTTCTTTGTGTTAAGGTGGTCGGTGGTTTCGTTGTGTTTTACTCGGGCGGGTGTTTACACGCCTACATTTTCTGGTCAATGAAGTGTTTGACGGACTCCCACTATTGAGCACCACTACACTTTGACTTTCGACAGGTACGGGAGTTTTTACTCATTTTGTTAAAATGACATTCGTAAAATGAAAAACAGGCAATGTTTCCATCACAATTAGGTCAACGAACGTAAGTTACATTTTATTTACCGACCTTAATAAATGATCAAGTCATCAAGGGAGTGAGTCACTAGGCAATCGCTGCTGCAATTCAATTCTGTTGTTTCTGTAAATTGATACGTACGTAGCGGAGGTCAGTTACTATTGTTTGCTTTATCAGTAATTCAGAGTCAACATCTTACAAACAATCCATAGTCGACTCGTGACTTGTAAAAAATACGGAAAAATCAGAAATTTTTTTTTTAATTTTTATTTTATGAGTTTTGGGGTCTATATATGGTCACCTTTCACCCCCTTAAAGCATTGCATATTGATCTGGAATACCCTGTATGTCGGATACAAACAGAAAAAGGAAGAAGCTTTAAAGAAAATAACAAGAAAAAGAGGCAAATAACGAGAAAGAAACTAAGAAAAAAAAAATAAAAGCAATGACAAATTTGAAAGAATTATTTATTAAAAATAATTCTTTATCTAGTTACCTATTTTCTGTATTTACCTTAGCAACGATTGTTTGTCAATCTTATCTGGCTTTGATAGTGGCATTTTACATATCGAAACAATTGTCAGGTTAGAATTTAATAAAACTTTTAATTAACCTTTTTATTTTTATTTCATTCCACATTTTAATGAGACAAGTTATCCTACTTTTAAAGATTTCAGGCTTTTATATCCACTGTATCTTCTGTTTCCGTTTCTGCCACTTTTACTATCACATTTCTGTCTTAGTCTTAGAAAAATTGCTACTATTTGCAAATTTATTTAACTGTATTACAAAGTTAAAACATATATGTACATGCAACAAGTACAGTATGTCCCATAATATTTTGTTGTCAGTTAGAACATATTAATATTTCGTTATAATAAAACGAGCATTAAATTCATAAAACTGGAAAGTCAATTAGAAAATCTGAACTTATTAAAGACATTTTTCAGGTTGAACGACCCAAAATTATGGGTTCCAATTAAGTGCCAGACTTTTGAGTCTATCCACTCTTTTTAATTCGTCTTCAATTCTTTAAAGTGTGAATTAAATGCGCGAATAACATTTAATAAATAACCAAAAACCTAAACTTTTGCCACGTGCTCAGCGCTGTTAAGGTAATATTATTTTTAATGACAAGGTTAAAAATTGTCGACTAAAAGGCGTCGCCGATTACTAAACCAAGAAAAAAAAGACATGATAACCAAGATATTTTCATGTAACAGTACTCATAACTACAAACACCAATTATTAAAATTTACATACATTGAAGGTCGAGACAGGCTCTAAATTTAAGTACAATTAAACTTAAAATTTCAACGATGTATGTACATGACCAACATTAAAAAGTTCCCTCCTTTAATACCCTCGAGGCATTCACTTGCCATTTACAAGTGCATTTATTAAATGTTATTTCCCAAATAAATTGATGAACGTGACCTTTACTGATCGTATAAAGTTGCATTGCACCGTGTAATTAAATACTATCAATTACAAAATGAATAAAAGAAGAGGAAATGAAAATTTACTGCTCACGATGTATACGACAGTCGCAAACAAAAAGTAGAAAACTGCAACAAGCGCATAAAACAACACATTATAACTCGTTTCCCTTCTTAATAATACAAGAACAATTACTTGCACGCGTTCTTAGCACGTTTTTATATAAAAAGGTGGTCTTTATGTTGTGATTAAATTTAATTTAATTTGCAGTTAATAAATCTCAACATTTAAGGGCTTCTACGGCGGCAATTTTACAAAAAGCCCACCCAGTCTGAATACTTTTTTATTGGTGATATTTTAAACTTGATCAGATATCATTAGGCCTAATTTACGAGTATACACGGTGTAAGTAATATAACTAGAAACCTCGTAATGGAGGGGTTAGCTGTAATGATTTAGAACATATTTATTTTCCTTATCAACATGGGATCCTGCTGGTTTTCGAGAAAATCGCATTTTAAATTACGCCCATTGTACTCACATTACATTAAAAATACGAAACAAACAAAAAAATTTATTTATTGAATACCTTATTGATCATAAGAATATGTAGTAAATCACTACATTACCACGGTGCAAAAAGAACTGAATTGTGAAATTTATCGCAAAGAAAATATTCAATGATGGCCGATAACTTTCTAGCTACAAAAAACTGTACAGAAGGTTGATCTTTTGAATTGTTTCTTAAAATTATGTTAATATAATGATAAATAAAAAAATTCTTGCATTATAAACTACATTAATCCTAGCTAGGAAAAGAAATGGCTGCTGATAGCAAGATAAAGAGAGGATTACACAACTAACCCTATTTATAGCTATTTGCAGGTATCACTCTGTAGATCTTCTGAGTAGAATTAAAGAAGGAACAAGATTGGATTCATCTATAAACCTAAAAAACAACAATAAATTTTTCGTTAACAAGTTAGACTTGCGACGCTCCGCTGTTGCAAGTTTGATAACTAGAAATACCTATGCCAACTTAATTTAGAAACTAAGCATTGCCTAAGTATTTAGTCCCTGTTGACACTTATAAAAGCGTGAGTGCATTATGTAAGTCCTTGGGAATGAAAGTAGTTTTATTGTAGCTCATAAACTTAGGCATAATCCATTGTAGGTTTCTTAGGGAAAAATTCAAGAAAAAATACTACTTGAATGGCTACGATTGAATCTTTCGATGATTCTTTGGCTGATAGGGTGAAATGCATTGCCTTTGAAAGTGTTTAGCCTCAATGTGTATGTGAAGTGATTTCATACATGATCCATGGTAGTATACTTATTTGGGAAGTCCAAAGCGTGCTATCCAGCTAGTCACAAGGATTGATAAACTGGAATTTTATCAAAGCATCCGCGTATCCACAGGCTTATTGTCTTTCAATTTGTCGAATGTCTGGTAAAATGTGAAGATATACGAGTTGACAAGATTCGCGTGGTATACATGCGGTATACTGTTTTTTGTTGTTGCACAAAGAGGTTTATAATTCTGTGGTTTATATTTCTAGCAAAAAGATAAGGGGGTTTCATTTAAAAAAAACTTGATAACGTCATATGTCTCACAATAGCAAGCTAAAAAATCAAAACTGACGTCCATAAAATCCACAGGAAAAAAATAAAATTGACGTGTCCGAGCTTTTCTTCCTAACAGTGCAAATACAAGAAATATAAATTTTATCCCTTACTTTATTTACACACTGTATGTTAGTTTCTTTAATTTGCTAATAAAGTTACAATTCGAATTTTCGTTATCTGATTTTTCTTGTAAGTACTATTAATGTCGTAATCAAGGCTAATATGATGCTATTTTATTCTTTATGCATAGGATAAAATAATAAAAAATAGCATCATATTAGCCTTGCCTCCTATTTCATTATGAAATCAATAGTACAGACTTGAGGTGATTTATCTTTTTATCATGGTCCCCCTTAATAGCATAAGACGCGACCACACTTAAAATTAATTTATCTTAACGAATTCCTTATTCTATTTCTCAGAAAAACATCTATAGTAAAGAATAGATTTCTCTTTGTTTATTCTACGGTGCATTATAATCGAAGAAAGAAGGGCACTCGACTGCAACCGGCAACGGCGGCAATGGAAGCTCGCACGCAGGCCACGAAATAGATACGAAAAACATAATCAGCTGCCCAACTATGTTATTACAAGAAATGAGCGAAGTTATTATTTTGATGTGATATGGACGATTGTAAGTTTTAACCACACGACAAATGCACATCTAAAATTTGACACTCTATACGACAAAGATATTATTCGCCTAATAATTGAGAGGAACTGAGATGAGCAATGAAGCTTTTTACTTTAATTTATTGTTATTTAATTAAACAAAATTTGCATAAAATAGAAATTCGGGCAGTTACCTATATCTTTATATATTAGGGGGAAATAGTTGATGCAGTTCAATTAAATGTAGTTAGTCTAGCAATTGAATGTTTTAATACATATAGTAACGAAGTTTTGTTTTTAATGTTATTTATTTATACAACTATTACAAATTTGCATATTTTACACATTCTATAAAAACTATTTAAATATCCAATTCATTTAATTTTTTTCTAATAAACATTTTCTTTTTGCTCAGTTTATTTCCTTCTAATGTTTCGTATATGTTAATAGAAGTAGTCGCGACGCAGTATGCGCCTTATGATGATCCTTAATGTGGGATAAGCAGTGGCGTAAGCAAAACCGTTTCGGGCCTGGGGCGGATTCATCCTCGGGGCACTCCCCCATTCATGAATCTCCCCAAATATAGGTACTATACAGTAGTGCTATTAAATTAAAATGCAATATTCCCTATGTTGTATTTTAAATTAATCAAGTCAAAGCATTATGCACACATAGGCAACAAATTATACAGCAAGCTATTTTTATCATTTCATCCATTTAATGTAAAAGAGCCCTGAAATCAAACAAATAAATTACTTAGTAAGCTGTTAAATTAACTTTAGGTTGTTATTATTAAGATAAATTATTTAGTATTAGTTTATTTAGTAGGTATTAAAATGTACACTAAAGAGGAAAAGGTGCAAATGTGTATGTGGTACCAAAACCACAATAGCTTACAAATGACTTGTGATTTATTTGCTGCTGAATTTCCAACTTGCCCTATCCCACGTCCTTCTACAATTTTGCGGGCATTTAATACATTAAAAAATGAAGGGTGTATTGTTGGTTACTCAAATCGTAGACGAACAAAAACTGTATTAACGGAGGAGATGAGACTGAATATTTTAGTTTACATGGAAGAGAATCCTTTTAGTTCATTAAGCCATGTTGCTTCAATTCTCGAAATCTCACCCTCAAGTGTTCGAAATGCTCTTAAACTTGAAAAATCTAATTAAGATTTATAAAATATTAAATCATCAGCAATTATTTAAAACTGACAAAATTAATCGGACATGCGATTTTTGCGAAAAAATGTTTAATTTATTAAATACAGATGAACAGTTATTACACAAGATTTGTTTCACTGATAAGGCTACATTTTCTCTAAACGGAAAAGTAAATTCACAAAATTACAGGTACACTTTATAATTCTAATTCTACAGTTCAACTAAATTCAGTGTAACCTATTGTCATTTACTTATTACAGATATTGGGCACAAAGAAATTTACACATACAAAATTGCACTCATACACACTATAGGGAGAAAGTAAATGGTTGGGTATAATCAATAATACACTAATTGGTCCATTTTTCCTTAATGACATTTTAAACTCCCATTCTTATTTAAATTTCCTCCGTAATTCAATAGTTCCTCAAATCCAGCAACATGCCATTGAAAATCCCTGGTACGAACACGATGGTACTCCACCTCATTCGACGGTGGAAGCTTTCTTAATGGAAATTTCCCCAAGCAGTGGATTGGAAGAAATGGGCCAATAGTCTGGCCAGCCAGGTCCCCTGATTTAGCTCCAAATGATTTTTCATTTGGAGTTACCTCAAATCAAAAGTTTATACCCATACAAAACATGCGATAAGCTCAGACTCCCTCAAGACTGGGCGACTGTTGGTAACAAGAGGGTAGGCATTTTGAGAAGTATCTAAAATAAAGTGGCGATTAATTTTTTCAAATAAATAATTCTGATATTTACCTGTTGTTTAAAGTTAGGTTAAGTTGGTTGGTTGTTAGAAGCATGCATTCTACTCCGAACACGCGTAGTTTGTTATCAAAAATATACTTCTGCATGTTTTATTTTATAATAAATGTTACTTTCATTTACTTTTGTATTTGTAATAAACTAATGTTAATTATTAGCATAGGCGCCCGCAGAAATTTGTCCAGGGGGAGGCGTGCCTAGAATGAACAGTATGCTAGGGGGGGGGCAAGCCTAGAATAAACGATATGCTAGGAGGGGCAAGCCTAGAAAAAACGGCATATTATACAAAATTTTCAATAAAATTCAAATTGTTCAACTTTCAGGGGGGGGCAAGCGCCCCTCCTTGCCCCCCTTCCGGACGCCTATGATTATTAGCTTAATGAATGTCAAATGGAAAAGGTTAAACGGCTAGTACATTATAAGCGTTTATGTATTGTTGGTTGCATAAACATACAGCCAATGCAATCGTTTGAATGATTGAAACGATTATTTTTAAATGCAATATGGAGCATATTGCATGTTAATTTAATAACACGTATATAAGGAGTATCTATGTATATAAGCTTGTATGAAAGTATATACTTTTTATTTAAATCAAATATCAGTCACCAATTATAATAACATTAATTACTATTAATAACTAAACATACAATACCTAAACATTTATATATTGGGATGTTATGAACTATAAATAAATAATAATTATGATTTTATTTAATATGCCCCACGTCCGGGCAACAATAAACATATGAGGTGATATAATAACACTATGGATCTGGTTTAGCTAGCTTCAATCAAAATTAAAATATAACAACCAAATAGCTTTTCTTTTTCCCAGTATTTAGGATGAGATAAAAAATATATATTGATCTTATTAATTCCTGTATGTGGAAGAAAAAACTTACTACAGACCACGCCTGGAACGCTGCATCTGGACGAGAAATAATCTTTGTATATAAAATTTGATCTTGCATCACACATGAATAATAAAAACAATTATTTAAAATTATAAAAACATAGGTTATAGTTATTCAAAATAAGATTACTAAAAAGAAAAATATAGATTTCAACACAAAAATTATTGAGAAGAACTCTCTTTAATTTATTTAAATGAATTGTTAATTTGTGAATGATATGACATAGATATCACCACAAGTTTCATTTGAATAAACTAATGTCAAATAAATTTAAGAATAATTTAAATGAACAACAACAAAACAAAGAAAGAAATGTGTTCTATGAAGAACTTATTAAAAAAGAGAACAAACTTTTTTAAAATTATGCTTAAGTTGTTAATGTTACTGATCAGAGAACAAAATCTTAAATTCGACCAACCTTGTATATAGTGTAATAATAATCCAACACATGTGTGGCGCTATAATTCACTTCACTAATATTTTGTTATTTACAATTGGTAATAACAAACCAACCAAACAGCTGTTGTCGATAATCCATAGAAAACATTTCAATCGATCACGCAAAACTTGGTGTCTTCGCTTTAATTAAATTCAATCAATCACTATTCCTTGAAATTGTGTTTTTAAAATGAAAACAAATCTTCTTGTTGCAAAACCAACAAGGTAAATATCAACTTTGAAACTCAAAATTGACGTTTGTCTACAAACCAGAACACATGCATCAACTTCAACCCTATTTTATTTTTCAGATTTTAATATGGAGCCGACGTGGTCTCGCCCTATAGCTTTTATCGACTGACTTTGTTCTTTTTCGAAGGCCCTTTTATACTTTAAGCCAAAAAACAACGAAATCGCACAACAATTCTGAATATCGGAAAAATCATAACGTCACAAATAAAAACATATGTTGAAAATGAACACCAATCTTAATTCTAAAAGGATAGCCGGTAAAAAGGCAATTAAAACAATATAACACACTTATGGCCTAAAACTCATATTTATAGAGAAAATCAATAAAAACGATCAGCTATTAACTTAATTACATTGGATATACATAGATTTTCCAGCTATCTCTGTACATAGAATATTTACATTGTTGCACAAGGTAACTCACATCATATGGAGTTTACACAAGTTATAATTACATACTAGAAAAAACTTAATTTATAGGTCTGACTACACCGGTCTTGAAATCAAAAGATGCATCTGCAAGTTTTAAATAAATAAAAACATAAGCTGAATAAAACTTCAACTATTCTCATCCAGAATACAGTTATTCCAGGTGACTGACTCAAAACAATTATGAAAATCATCAAATTAATATTAAAATTTCCAAAATCAATAAACATCAATACTACCGAATATCTTCATTCAAATGGCACGACTTCAAACAAATACAGGAATCAGTAAGTTAATTGTTACATAATGAAATTCCAGATAATGATCTATTTTAACTATTTCTAGTGAAATATATACCCGAAACTGACTTAGTTTTGTGGGACAAAGAAAAATCTGTTCTGCGTTAACTAACGTCAAAACTCAAATCTAACATGACGATAAACCTTCAAGAAAAGTGGATAAACTATCCTAAACTTATAACCTGTGTTACATAAAGCATATTTTATTGTAAAACAACATAATTAACTTATATCCTCTTTAAAACTATAAAACCTTTTTATAATAATTGAAGTTATGTCTGCATGAGAATCTTCCTCCTAGAAATTATATCTTAACTTGATAAATCTATCAGTAACCTAGCATGATTTGTAACCTTTAGATTAAATAAAACTAGTATCCTAGCATGTCTATCATTTTTTTATCTACGATCATACAAAAAGTGACTACGCTTAATTAATAATAATAAAAATATACTTTCGTATTAATTTTGTTTACAGTAAACTAAGTAAGATATTTTCGAAAATTCACTGGAAGGTACTTTAGTATTCTATTAGTAGTATTTTGTGTTTTGATTATTAGATTTTTGTTTTTGATAACCGCGTGCCAGTTGTGTTATTTTTGGGCATGCTGTACTATATTATTTCCAACTATTTTTTATTTAAAATAATATTTATTCCCAGAAAGTTCATACTATGTAATAAATAAATGGTACCGATTTCTAGTGAAAAGCAATAAAATCATCACTGTAGACACAGTAAATATTCCTAAGAATTGTGACTAATAATTGGACACAGCGGCATTAGTACTAAAATAATGAAAACAACCCCGCCGACTACTTTTATTTTGAGTACATATTATGTTTGTAAACACTCGGCCAAGGTAGGGCCTAACAATTTGCAAATCTCTTTCACTGCAGTTTTTAGTAAAATAGTATAACAGTATTTACTTATTTTTTCGGCATTGTTTTTATACTATGTAAACAAATTACCACCCATTAAGGTCATTCTATCAAAACATAAAAAAAGAAAGGTTTTACTAACAGAACTGTGTACTACTGTATTTAGGTGTTAAACTTCCAATAAAATAAATAATAAATAAAAAATAACAATACCTATTGATGGATAGATTAAATTATCGTCTTTACTTAATTATGTTTAACGAATAACAAATCAAATTTAATGATATCATTAAATGAGTCAGTATTAAAATGATGTAATTTCTGTTTGCGTTTCCAATTAGAATACAGGGGAATCCCCCGGATTAATAGAACCTTTTAAGTTCTTTCAACACCATCTAAAATTCAAAAAACTTTATTAAGACTTTTTGTCCCAAATGCCATCAGAAATGCGCTGGTAAAGTCTGGTGCAGGGGCTATGAGACACTCTGTATATTTATTGCACGCTAATGCGTACAATAAAAATTTTATAACACTAGTTCACTAAACGTTAACCTTTTATACGAAAATCAATGTAAAAAGTGGTCACTTTTTGTATGATCGTACATAAATATTTATTATTTGCATGAATACATAAGCACCCGGAAGAGGGGGTAAGGAGGGGCGCTTGTCCCCCCCTGAAAGTTGAACAATTTGAATTGTATTGAAAATTTTGTATAATATGCCGTTTTTTTTCTAGGCTTGCCTCCTTAGCATGTCGTTTATTCTAGGCTTGCCCCTCCTAGCATACCGTTCATTCTAGGCTTGCCCCCCCTGGAAAAGTTTCTGCGGGCGCCTATGCATGAATACTTTATATAAGCATAACTTGATTCTTTTTGTGCTTCCGATAACTTTAAATCTTTAAATATTTTTATTGAGTTCTCTAATCTGTTAAATCTTCAAATCGATGATACGATATCATCTCAATATGTATAATAAATTCATACTAGCTATGTTTTGAATAATGGTAATACATATAATATGAAAATTGTTTCTTTTTTAAATTATTTATTTAACAGTGAATTTATTGACAATTCTTTTGGTCAAATTTAGAGGTAAAGACCTCAGGTAATCAAAAATTGCAAATAATCATATTTCATTTCCTATAGTACCTATAGTTTAAAAAACAATGTCACCCCTGCGGTTTTTATTTTTTTTTCAGGAAAGGTAATTTTTTATCATCATTGTTTCGGAGTAAGCATTCCTGAGCTGTAAGTAATATTAAAAAATATGAACATTTAAAATGTAAATTTTAAAATATTTACAAAAAATATGTAAAATTGAAAAATGTAGGGCCCCTTAGGCGGCGTGCCTGAGCGGCCGCCCCCTCCCCGATACACCAGTGGGGATAAGCGTGTCCTATCGCCTTAAGAGAAAAGCACCGCATACTAGATTATTTGTGGCATTTTTAATTTGCAGATTATTATTGTTTTGTTATCTTGAAGACCTTGTGGTCCTCGTACATTGCACACCTTAAACTTCAATATTTACGCTAACAATAAGTATATATTCCATAATTCGTGATTATTTGTATTAAAGTCCTAAATCTTTAACAGGAAGGAATCAATTTTAGGTTTAGGTTTGTTGTAGAATAAATTGTTTTTCTAAAATCTAAGTATTTATTTAACTGAATAGACAATTCATTTTTTTGACATTTTTTTAACACGAAACCCAAAATCAAAAACACCAAGAAAAAAAAATTAACGGATGTCCCAAAATGGAATGACAACAGGAAAGAAACACTAAAACCTGATTGTTAATTAATATTTTGTAGATTGAAAACAGCTTTGACAAAAAAAAGTGAGGTGTTGTCCTTTTATCATTTGACATTCCAATCTGCCAATAAATTCAGTTATACTTAATCAAGTATAGAAGATTATAGTCAAGGAAGAGACTTCAATCAGACAGGTTCTTTTAATCCAGTTCTACTAAGATTGTTCCCCTACAGGCATGCTTTGCAGATTTTTATTTAGGTATAGTTTTGGCCAACTCTTCGAATGTAAACAAACCAGAACACAAACAAGCAACATAAAAAATGTTTAAATGATGCAAATTAAGTTGATGATTTCTGGCATCCGCGCTTGACAAGCCTCTGAACATTCCCTCCGAGTTCCTACATGGACCGAACTCTGTAATCAAATCACAAAAGTACCGTACAGGATCGGAAGGTTTTTGACCCCCGAAAAACTAGAATTTCCTTGGTGGATATTTAGAAGAGATGTAGAGCCAGCGTACGCAAATATTATACAATAGTACAAATCGTAGCACGACGAGTCGTTGGACCTGAACCATCTACGATATAATCTTCCGGTAGAAATAATGAAGTAATGATGATATATTTTATAAGTTAAGAATATTGATTTGGTTGAATTACGTCCATGTCAATGATCGGAAAACCAATCCGGCAACGTATATTGCAAAAGAACTAAGTTCATTTACAAGTTGCCGTCTATTTATTGCGTATTAAATGTTATAAATTTCGTTTTATGCAAACCCCGTTCACCTTAAAAGTTGCTGCATAAGTACGACATGACATATACATAAAATATTTACAAAATACAATGTCCGGTATAAGTATAACCACGTTCTCGGAACTTGCGTGATGGCATAAACATAAAGAAATAATACAAAAAATTAAAAATAAATAAAACCAGCTTTTTCTTGCGGTTTCTGCGGTGATACATTTGGGGTTAAAGTTTTGGTACCCTTGATGTGCACATAACATATCCCGTAGAATCATCCACAAAGGAAGAGCATTCAAGGATGACATCACAAGAAGACACCTGGGGTTCGCCAATCGCAAAACAACCGACTTAAGTGGCCTTGGATCAAGGTCGAGAATAGCCCAGGTGGAATGGCATCCCAATTAAAGTTTTTTAGCACTCGTAGATTTTATTTTGATCAAAATGATACCGAAAAGGCGACCACCCCGCAACGGAGATCGTGCGAGCCGAATGTCCTTGACCCTACCAACTTGGACGACCTTCTGAGATCATCCCAAAAGAAAGAGAAACCGCACTAAACGAAGATTCGCGGCACCAACGGTAATTGGCGAGCTGTGGATGGTTTGCTGCTTTACGTTCTAATTAGTTTAGAGTTGTCTATTTCTCACTCTCTTTTACACACACGTCTCACCTTCAATTGTCATCCTTTTCTGTTAATAAAAAAAGATAATAGAAATGAAATGGCATTCGTAGTCATCGGGCGCCACATCTGCAGGGGAGATTGCTTTTTACGCGTTAAATTAGTGTTCAAGTTATTAATGTCTCTTTACTTTAGGGCAAACACATGATGTTCAATGTGACTACCATTTTGCATAATATAATAGTATGTATTATTAGTTTTATTATTTTCCCGATTGTCCGAAAAAGAGAAGGGTAGATTTAGAAATTAATTTGGAAAAATTTACCTCAAGATGAAAATTCCCGTTAGAAATATAAATATTTGAAAGAATTCATCACGTTGTTGTGACTGGTACTTGTCACCACTATTTTCATTTCTCTTCACAACTTTTTGTCGTACTAGGTATAAACGTTATAAACAATTTTGTTTAATTTTTTTTTATCCTAGCAAACCAAATTGATTAAGTGTGGTTATTTTTGTTTGAACTACTAAAACTAAAAGGTACTTCTTTCTAAACGCCTTGTACACGGTTTTTCCGTATATCTTGGACCACCCCTGTAGTCATAGTAATATACAGGTGGATTCAAAATTATTCAACATCCTCTTAAGGGTGTATTCCCAGGACTGTGCATAATAATCGTTTAATGGATTAATAATAATTGATCAATTGGGCCTCCGATTATTTTATTTAAATAATCGATTAATGGATTGATCAATTAATCGATTATTTAAATAAATAATTGGAGGTCCGATTATTATGCACAGCCCTCGTTAATAATCGAATAACCGATATTTTTAAAAAATAATTAAAGGTCCGATTAACTGATTAATGGGTCATTCCATGTCAAATCATCACAGCTCACAGCCCGACCATCTCAGATTTTTGTGAGATTTGGTAGGATTGTAGAGGGCATAAAGTAACCTACGTGTTGTGATGATAGGACATGTAACAGGCATTATAAATTATATACATGTGATTTGGGTTGCATAACTTCCCTGGCGAAGCATTTATCTGAAAATAAATAATAATAATTGCTACAACCCATAGCCTGGAAACCAGGCCCCAGAAGCTATAAGCTTGTGCGGGAGGGAGGGGACGATTATTATTATTACGTAGGTCCTAAGTGCGGCTGTAGCCGACTTACAGATGGAATATGAATATTAATTTAAAAAAAATGTTTCAATTTTGTTATAGAAAGACTATACAGTACTATAAATAAAAAAAAGGTTATGAAAACAAATAATAAATTATTGTAAATTGATTTTTCTCTTAATTTTTGTAATTTTATTTGCATAGTTAACGATCTTTTGTCGTTGCTTAAAAATTTGCAAATAAATACGTATTAAAGCTATTTCAAGGCTTATTCTCACCTAGAACATATTAAAGATATGGTTGTGAAAATGTACACAGGTATTTATCACTTTACTTACCGTCAATGTGGGTGCCTTGAGTACAATTTTTGAATAAAACCGATTGTATTTTTTTTTATTTGCAATCAATTGACTCGGAAATTTGCACATTTATGCCAAATTGACTCCTCTAACGACTCCAGATGGTAGTTATGTTTTAACCCAAATAATTTTTGAAAAAAAAAATAAAAAGTGTGTGTGTCTCAAGTCACCCTACGTTTGGGAGGCTTGAAACGTACTACTAAATTTCATGTTTATAGCAATTCTGGGTGCAATAAAGGTTACTTGAGACAGAAATATTATTTTAAAAAAAAATATATTGAAAAATAAACTATATTTTAACAAACAAAAACATAGAAAAGTAAAAAAAACATTCTAAAATAAATAAATCACAATTCTTTGGCACATTCTAAATAAGCTGAGCAAGAACATATTGTGGAAAAACCATTCCTCCCCTACGAGTAATTGTAGGAGGGGGAAGTTTTCTTACAAAGTCTTCTTCTTCCAGAATACTCTGGTCTGGAATGTCTGGATATATAAAAGTATCTTTAAGTTTACTTCTTTTTTTTAAAAAGGAGCATTTCAATTCTGGTTCAGAAGAAACAATTTTTCCAATAAATCGTTTTTTGTTCCCTTTAATAGGCTTCAGCTCTGCTATTATAAAATCGTCAGTCTTCAGGTTTTCAAATTCAGTCTCGTTATTCGTATTAATTATCACATTATTTTCGTTTTGTTCCTCATGTCTGATTATTTCAGCATCCTCTATAAGGCTTGTTTCAGACAGTTGGTCGTCGATATTTGATTCCTCGCTTGAGCTAATCACTCTAGTTCGCTTTTTGGTGTTTTGTTTCTTTGCCATTCCCGATGTAGATGCATACTACATCAGCTGCATCATTGTCGAAAAGTGCATCGTTGGTGACGCTTTGTCCCGCAGGCACATTCAATTTCTTCCTTCTGGTTTTCTTTGGTTCTCCGTCCTTGCTAAATCGTGCTTCCTCAAACATGGACTTTATAGAGTCATTTAAAGCAGTCTCGTCAACCTGTCTATCTTGTTTTGGAAGTCGTTTAAAGACAGCTCTTCTGTCTAAAGGTATCAATCAGACCAGCAGAACGAAACCCTGATTTTATATTTTCTTCAAGCCTAGCTTCAACCTTATTGAGTGTTGATTTCAGCAATGACGGAAACATATCTTTTCTTATCGGACCTCGTTGTTTTGTTTTCCATTTTTTAAGAATTCTTCTCCATGCCTCTTTAATTGGTCGAAAACAACAGACATCAAGCGGTTGCGTTAGGTGGGTACTATTTGGGGGCAATAACACAAATCGAATATTATTATTGGTGCAGGCATTGATAGAGATATGACTGGCCAAATTGTCCCCTATTAAAACTTTAGAACCGTCCAGCTTTTTAAAATATGGCAAGGCTATTTTGAAAAACCAATCTTCAAATAAATGCTGATCGAACCAACCTGATTTGCTACGGTTGTAGAAGGCTCCTTCTGGACCACCCTCTCGCCACGTCTGCCACAGATGTTCGGATTTGTAGACTATATATGGTGGAAGGAGGACTCCTGATCCGCTACAAGTGAACATTACGGAAGTTGCACTTTTTGAATTGTCCATAATTCTTTCTGCATGCTTAACACCTCTACGCACTATTACTTTGCTCTTCCCGGGGTCATCAACAAAGTTTGTTTCATCGTAGTTCAGCAGATTCTCTGGGGGCACATTTGCCAAAGTGACTTCCAAATTGTCAAAATATTCATTAAGTAGGTACTGCAGGAGATACTTCTGCTCTGGATCGTTTTATGTTTTCTGATAGCCTTGTCGTCAGCTGATCACCATGTAGCTCTATAAATCGATAATACCAACTGTCGCCTGGCATATTCTGCTTAAAACATCCCACTTGTTTTCCACTACGATCCAAGTAATTCTTCACCAATAACTTTATGTCGCCTCTTTCGAAAGGAAAACCCCAGTCAGCAGCATATAAAATTGCTTCAACAATAGAGTTTTCTTCATTATTTGACAGCACTTGTTGTCCTCCAGGGGCTGCCATGTGTTTATTTTTGACCTTCCGATGAAGGGTGGCAGGACTAATACCAAAACGAGCAGCAGCCTCCCTGATGGAGTTCTGTCTCGTCACCACTGCCCTTATGGCGTTTTCTAGGTCTTCTAATGAGAAATCGCGATATTTACGTTTCCCCAGTGTCCTCTTATATTTATTGGGCATGGTCTCAAGTCACCCTAAAAATGACAATTTTGCATTAAAAAAATTATTTCAACCCCTAAATGTAAGTGTAGGTGTTTTAGGTTATGTCACATTGGAGCTTAAAGTATGTCAAAAGAGAAAAAAAATTAACCACCCTTCAAATCCCAATCAGTTTTCAAGGCCAACAGAAAATAGCAAGCAAATAAAAAAACTCAATTTTTACTTACTTTTCTTGAATTTTTTTGCACACCTGAAGCAGCCATTTATTTTGTGGCAAAAGTGACTAGAGGCAATACAGAAACCTGTAGAAAACGTTGACCATTTTTTCGTAGTTCCATTTTTGGTCAACAGATCACTGGATAATTATTATTACAGGAATGATTTTGTGATTCAAGTCGCCCGCCGATTTCAAGTCGCCCGCATTGACGGTACTGTTTTTATTAATCAAAATGAAAAAGATCTTCTTCTTAATCAACGATTTGAGTATTTTCATAATAAATGTGTGGTGTTCAATGTTAATCAGATATTGAACTGAAATATTTAATTGTAATGTGGTCAAGTGAGTTCTTGAGTATATTTGAGACTTATATGTCAATGTGAGGGACGTTTGTTGTAGAAGATATGGGCATTTATAAAACAAAAATTGTTGCGTTTTGTCATAGATTGCTGAAAGTAAAAAAAAGCTTTTATTTAGGGTTTTGATAAAAAAACTTGTGTAATAATTATTCTACAGGATATTAGGATAAAGTTTATAATGAGAAATAGAAGTAACAATGTGTTTTTAAACAATTATTGTAAATATTTTGTAAAATCAAGATGGTTGCCATTAAATCGCAAATTTATGTGTGCATTTCAATATAGTAAGTGTTTGATGTCAGTAGAGAGAGAAAAATTCCCTCTATCTTTTTATGATATTATTATAAACAATTAGTTTAATATTATTTTATAAACAATATGGTTATGTAATTCTAGTTTTAAATTTATTCATTTGTTTCTAACCAAGAATTTAGTTGTAACTAGAAATCACACTAAAGAATTTTGAAATATAATATAAATACAAAGGCATGATTATGGAGTTCCACAAAGTAAGGCTGCAGACAGTAAACGCTAAAGAATTTTGTTTAGAACCAGATAAATCACTAGTTTTTCAATTGTTTTTCTAATTTCTATATAAACTATTGGAAATCTGGTGACACTTTCGAAAATTTTTATTTGTGCAGAACACGCATTCTTTTGGAGAGCAAAACTTTAGAAAAATTTTGAGGTTATATTGTATTATCTTACGTCAACGTCAACCTCCTGTCAAAGATTTAAGGTTATGTTTACTGTTACATCAAATTTTTTTGTAATGATAGAATTTTAGAATTTAAGTAGTGCAATTAATAATAAATAATTTTATTTTAACTAAATAAAAGTGCAGTTAAACTAATTAGTGATTGAATATTCTTTTGGTCAAAACATTCTTATTTGGTGGTTGTGTGTTAAATTTTGGACTATGTTATTGGAGTTTTGAATGGAATTTAGAGATTTAATTATGAATAAAAAAATTAAATGGACTTACTTTATAAAGGACTATAACTGTTGTTTGTAATTAAAAAGTTTATCATGTGTTACGAAACTATTTTGTCACAAAAGATGGTATTTTGGAACTTTTCTACCATGCCAACATTAGTTAGTGTTCTTTTTAAGGCGCAAAAAGTTTGGAAAATTTGAAATGTAAGTTTTTTTTTTAGTTTATAGTTTATTTAATGAAAGAAATATTAATTAACAAAACAAAGGGAATTAATTAATTAATTATTAATTAATTAATTAATAATTAATTTGAATTTATTTTATATTTTAATACGGTAACCAATTTTCCTATTTGTGTATCTAATTTGAGACTTTTTATTTCCAATTTCGCGTGTAGTATATTTTTTGTTGTTGAATAAATTGTTCATTTGAATTTTGGTTAAACAAAATCAACCATTGGTTTCTTCTATTTTTTTGTTTCTTTATTTTTCGTCTGGACATTTAACAATGTTTGGTAGATATAATTTAATTAATGCCCTAATTGAAGCGACCCGTCTGAGAAATCTCATTTATTTTTGGAACTTACTTTCCAAAGTTTGAATAGTTGCCGGTGCATTTTTTCTTTGATGGTAAAGGTAAGTGGTTTATATTTTATGTATGTTGTCATTTTACTTTTGCCAGAGTTTATTCTATGTGTTATTGATTATGAACTTTGATAAATCAATTTTAAAATTTATCAATTTTCATTCATTTTAGATTTAATTTGGGAAATTCTCAATTGTTTATTTAAATTATAAAAAAGCCCCGTGAAATGACACATTAGTATGTACAGTTATAGCTCTCGCCCCTCAGTAATACACAGTATTACTGATATGCATGGCTGCAAACATGATAAAAAATGTAAAATTTACGCTTACCAGAAGGACAAAAACAATTCCTAACTCTGCTTCTAATTATTGTAGAATTCTCATCTTGAGCTTGTTTTAAAGCTAAAGGAGTAGTTTTAATAAAAAAATTGTTTTATAATACAATATTGAGTTTTAGTGGCAAAATAAAACATATTTTGTTAAGTCAGTTTTCTGTGTAAATACTGTCAATACTCTGTATAGTGACCTGTATCTGCAGGTACAGATACATCATACCTTACTTATTTAAGTAGATAATATTTGCAGGTACCTGCACAGATATACTATACTAAATGCCTGATACAATACTTTTGTCTGAACTGCCAGATGCAGTTCCCAAAGACTTCCCAAAATGAAACTTACGTACATCAAAGAGAGACTGCTACTAGCTGTATAACATATTGTATTCCTAAAAGAATTGAAGGTACACTTTCTTAGATATTCAAGGTCAAAGGTTACATCATGTGACCTTGGCATGAAAAACTCAATATTTTATTATAAAACAATTATTTATGAGAAATATGCTCCTTTAGCTTTAAAACACGGCCCAAGACCAAAGTTCTACAATAATTAGAAGCGGTGTTATGAACTGTTTTTGTTCACCTTGTAAGCATAAAATTTACATTTTTTATCACGTTTTCAACCCTGCTGTATGAATACCATGTATCACTGAGGGGTATAACTTTACATACGTAAGTTACTAGATGCTAAAGGATGATCGGGTTGAAAAGGTCATTTTTTGTGATGATTTGGCATGGAATGACCCTAATCGATTTATAAAACGTAATGGGGTCTTATATCTAAAAATATCCAGTAATCGTAAAATTTAATTTATCGATTGGAAAATTGTATATGTATTTTTTTAACATTCGTTCCAAAAAAATAATAATAGTGCTGCCCTGTAAGTGAGGCCGTGCATAATAATCGATTAATAATCTTTTTTTAAATAATCGATTAAGCGGTGAATTGATTAATCGATCATTGGATTTAATCGATTATTTTTTTAAATACTCGAAAAAAATTTTAATAATCGGTCAATCGATCAAATGATTTAATCGACTAATCAGTCAATCGATAAATTGATTTAATCGATTATTTTTTAAATAATCGGTCAGTCGATAAATCGATTATTCTTTTAATTGAGTTTTGATTATTGATTTCCATAATCGCAGAGCCCTACGTAGACCTCTCATGAAAATAAGAATAATGGTTTATATTACCACGGGCCCGAAAATTCCTCCATATCGAGATACAGGGGCGTTAAAAACCGCAACTAAATAATGATTTCTTTAAAATTATTCGGAACTGATTGCGAATTAAGTTCTGAAAATTACACAATATGTTTGTATGCCTATGTACCATAATATGGGTCAGAGCAAGCAGTTTTGCCTCCACCAGTGGCGTAGAAACAGAAGTGTACGTAGAGAAAAAATGGTACGCTACTGTTTTTCTTTAGGTTTTGGTACTATTTTCAAATTGCCTAATTAAATCGTTAACCGGTTTGTTAAACTCGCTTAAAACAGGAAAAACATCCCAAATCACTGTTGGAGTGAAGTTTTTGATGGATTGAAGTAAATCGAGTTCTAAGGGAAGGTGGAACCATTTAAAAGTAAAAATTATAATAATCGCCTCTAGTAATCATTATCGCATCGAAGAAAAATTCGAAATACCGAATGGTGCTGATGTTCGAGAATGCTAGAACTCTTGAACTGTGATGTCTCAATCAACAGCCTGGAGAATTTTACATGAACAATTATCCTTTACTAGCTTGCTTTATCCTTGTTATGTTCAGCGAGTTCATGGATTGGAGGAGAATGATTTTGCCTGCTCGGGTACATTGCATCGTGTCACTGGTTCTGTCACTAATCTTGAAAGCTAGATATTATTTACAGATGAGACTGACTTTACAAAAAACTTATTTCTTGCAAACGGAATTATCTTTCTGTTTGAATTATCTATCTGCTTGATGATCTACCAGTTCCTCTTGTCTTCAAGTGATATGGTTTATGCACGATGGTGCACCCCCGCACTGTAGTCGTGTTGCTAGGGAATATTTAAATGGAACCGATCGATAAGGGGGCCTACACAATGGCCAGCACGATTACCGGATTTACATCCGCTTGATTTTTATCTATGGGGCTATTTAGAATTTCTTGTATATACGCACAGCCAATAAACAACATCGATCCTCTTCGGCAAGAAAATTATAGATGGGTTTCAGACAATTAGAAATACTAAAACGGTTAACGATAGGAAAAAGGCTCAAGAGATCTTTTTGATGGTAAAATAGTCGGTCAATTTAGAATTCGAGTCAAAATCTAAAAACACAATGGCGTGCCACTTTTTTCTCTTTAAATAACTACGTACAATCCTCTTTCTACGCCACTGGTGAGGGCAAAACTGCTTGCTCCAGCCCATATAATGGTATACAGACGCACAAACATATTTGTAGTTTTTAGAACTTAATCCGCAATCAGTCAAATAAAGAAATCATTATTTTGTTGCGATTTTTAACGCTCTGAATCTCGAAAAGGAGGCATTTCGGAGACCCATGTTAAGATAAACTTTTCTTCTTATTTTCATGAGAAGAACACGCCCTTAAGAGGATGCAGAAAAATTTTGAATCACCCGGTATAAATATGTCATATGTTTATTTTAGCCGATTGCTCAATATATCGAAGTTTTATATAATAAAAAAAATAGATGGTCATGTAAAGAAAAGAGATATCAAATTTTTCAAAGTGGGGAATTATTTATTTATTTTTGAGCGATGAATCGGGATGCTCGGCCATCATTCATACCTCATGGCGCCGATTACTAGGATCATTTGGCCAACCGTACTAGAATTTAGCCGAATCTGGGGGAATTCCACCCGCAGTAGGGATTTTTATCGTGCCAAACATCGCATTGAGATAGGGTATATTTTAAATTTTTTTCCGCTATGAAAAATTACCAGCTCGACCGGGGATCGAACTTGCGACTCTTGGATTATGAAGTAAACATGCAAACCACTAATCCACCGAGGCTGACTAAAGTGGGGAATTAAATAAAATAGGTATACAGAGTGTTCCATTTAAAAATATATAAGTTGTGTTTTCTTCTATCTTTGCCATAGCCATTTAATTTATCTGATGGCAAATGATAAGAGTTCAGAAGAAATCCTACAACTCTTGCGACTAGAAGTGTAGGGTACCTAGTCCAAAACATACGGAAAACCTTGTACAGGAACATTTCTTTAAATTAACGTATATTCGTGGAAATGTAGAATCTAGATGTAAATTAGATTGTATCCTTTAGGTAACTGTCATGCTCATGTGTATCCAAAACCACTAAGTCGATTATTTTACACTATTCTGTATGGTAACGCCAAATCGGGTAATACCCGAGAAATATGTTCAAAACCAATAATGAGCAAATAAAAAAAAGCACAAAACCGAAGTTAAGCCTTGGAACGAATATTTAACTAATCGAAATGGACAAAATTAATTTTGTGTATATTGAGAAAATAATTTAAGATATATTTACCCGTCGTACTTTTTTGTATAAGTGCACATCTCTTGCAAAAGTGAGGTTAAGGTTTCGGTAAATTTCGGATTTTTCTCTATTTACTTACTCATTTCCAGTTCTGTGCATTTTTTTAGTATTGTCGTTAGCATATACAATAATTTTCTCATTTAAGAACTGTGGAGAGTATCTAATTAGAAAAAAAATGTAAAAAGTAATTATTATTGAACACTATAGATATACTTTTATTAATATATTTCTGAAAAGGTAGTTCCACAAAGTGTTTGGTTTCAGAAGAAAAAGGGTGTAGAAAATTAGTGATTATTTTTCGTATAAGGACAATGACGTTTTAATTAAACGATGCATTTCTTACGATGAGCCGGATGTAAATATCTGAAAATGATTCAAGTGTGGAAAAAATTATACCAGGATGAGTTCTTTTAAAATACACACATGAGTGCGTCCGTTGTGCTCGACTTGTCGGAATTTATGTATAAATGCAGGAAAAACATTTAATGAAAAACTTGCAAACTTCATGTTTACTAAAGGTTGAATTCTTTGTTAATGAATTTTAAAGTTCCAATCAATTAATTTTGCAAAAATAAGCATCCGCTAATAATGATCTTTAATTCTAAAGAAAATTGGAATTCGTCTGTGATACTATTGAATTGAGCTGAAAACTGGAATAGTTGAAAAAATAGGGAAATGCTGAAAATTACTAGTAGATTCATACCTTCCTGGGCGTGTTTCCAGACCAGCCTACTACATACTTAGGCTACATTATGAAAATGGAAGTCAGGTAGTGCAAGAAAGGTTTTCAAGTTGATTCGAAAGTAATTTTCAGGTTTTCTCAAAAGGTTATTGCTATTACTGTTTATCTTTTACTCAGGACACAAACTAATTAATCCACTGATAATAACCATAAGGTGGGAGAATAGACAAAATCATAACATTTTGCCCTTGGAGGAGTTGCTCGTTTCATCCCTAAAAACCATTGGAAACACCCTTCGTAGCACTTTTTATCATTTTTTCGCTCAACAGTTGGTCCTATAGAAAATTTCATACTTACTAAAAATATTATAATTTCGAGCAGTCTGACGGCTTGGATGGCAATCAAATCGAGCATGGTGCACTTCATTTTCCTCGAAATAGAGCACCCGAATGTAATTGTAGAACAAATACCAACACACGTATTTTTGTAACTTTTCTGGCTTTATTTTCCGCTGATTTCGCAGACGGAGCACTCCGGCATACGCTCATTTCTACACTATCCTTGGGATAGAGTTGTTGTTTTTCCAGTAGGCCCAATCCACTAGAAGCTGTCTTATATGTTTATATAATGTCATCGTTTGCAGTGCAAATTATTCCTGCATTGCGATAGCTTTGGCTATGCCAATTTCTGCACATGGCCATACGACGCAACAGTGAAAACTCTTGTGGTGCACATCGCTTTGCTCTCAACAGTAACAGACTGTTACTCATTTTCTTCCAACCCCATAACTCGAGTTGCAAGAGTGACTGCGCCATGATTATACCTGGAGATAAGTACGAGGGAAGTACCTATACTGATGTGCTGCAGCTATGATGTATCGTGTGGGAGATAGTACAAGCTTGTCGAGATGAACTTGTCAAAACAGGCTCCACTACTTCAGGCTGCTTTCGGATGGTGGAGTGCTAGGAGAAACCGTTTTCAAGGGTTGACTCTGTGCTATGTCAATCCCCCTCTCCTACAGTTTAGGTAGTACATACATAATCCGATCCTCTTCTACTTTTCGGTGTCAATGAGCACTACTTTTAGGGTTTTTCGCAGAATTGCGTCCACACCACTCTCTAAAAGCAGTGGTTCAGTCTTGATGTATTTTCTTTGATTTTCATATTTTTACTATTAATTTAGTCCCGAGTGCTATTGCTCCCAGAAACAATTCTGCATTTATGCCGTCTTTTTCCGCTGCCTTTCCTTTTACTTCTATCGATATATCTTGATTTCCTTCATATTTTTATTATTTCCTGACATCTGCTCCTTTAGTTGCTTCTAGACTTCTCTTTTCTGGTTGTTTTATCTAACAGGTCTAAAAAATCTATCTAAATGTGTTTAATTCTTCTTTTTCGGTAGATAACAATTCCTCATTCTTGTCCTTTATTCTTTCAGTGGATCTTGTTTTTACTTCGATTTTGCTTCCAAATTGTTTCCACGCTGATCTTTTGGCAGTCGCAATCATCTCCTTCACTAATTGCCTTTGTGTCTTGTATTTGACGTAGCTGCTGCCACTTTAGTTGTTTGAGTATTTATTCTATAATTTTTTTACTTGCCTTTTTATGTTTTCGTATCACCAGGCTTTGATTTTCTTTTCGTATTGTGTACATATTATCAAATATACAGCGATACTGGTTATGTATTATATTATAATACCAAAATACGGCTAGATAATATAATTCCTACTCGGACTTGCATCAGTAACGCAGATATGTAGTCTCAATTGCATTTGAGTTGATTTAAAGTAAAATTAAAGATATCAACAAGTAAACAAAGCTAATCCCAGACTTGAGTTTCAATTGTGATTGTGACTAACTAAAATTCCACGAAATCAAGTAAACACATAAATCAGTTACACTTACGTTAACATATCTCCCGACAGAGACGTCTTATTGATTCAAATTACTTTCAGGTGTCTTGGGTGTTAATTGTAAAGACTTACTAATTATTTGTTGTTATTGCTTTGTATTTAAACAAAAATCTACAATTCGGGAAAACATTATCTTTGGTTTGCGTTAAGTACTATTCATTGTAAGTTTTTCAATCTGAGATATATTCTGTGAGTGGAACATCAACAATTTATGGTCAACTATTGGATTGAGTATGTTTATTTATGGAATTAAACTCGAGAAAATCCTTTTTACAATACAAACATACTCATAGTTACTGAATTTATAACATTGGGGATCCCATTCTAAATACATTTGCATTAAATTTTTTTTTCAACACAGATAAATATATGTTGACTGTTGACAAAGAATGAAACCACAATTAATTTTGCTAAAAAACATAAGATGCTGTCTGTATCAACGTTTTTTTTTGGTTTTAGTATCCTAGTAATTCTTTATTTCATCTTATCACCCACAGAAAAAGGCTTAAATTCACTATTTAGAAACTCACAAATATCAGTTAAAGTTGAAGAAACTTAGAAGTAATAATTGACAGCTGAAGCTTGCTGACCTTTTATTTATTTAAGTTTTAGTTTTAGTATTTTAGTTTTACAAAATTTAGTTTTTTTGTACGGCATTCGAAACCAATATCAAAATGACTCGGCTTTAGATTTTGTGTGACGACGCTTGTTGCGTAAACTGCGGAAGTTAATTTGTTAATACAGAATTTGCATTTCTTGTTAAGTGCTGATGTTCTCAAAAAAAAACACTGTAACGTTTAATAAATGATGACTCAATCAAGACAAATTAGTGAGTCGTTTCACTAGAGCATTTATTACCTTTCTCTTAATTTAAATAGCATTGTTAAACCGACAAACTCGTGGTAATTTATCATAGTAGTTATTTTCTCAAATAAACGATTTAAACCATAAAACTCTACAAAGGGTAAATTCGCACAAACTTGCGATACTTAAAACGAAATTTGCCCTGCTAAAAATTCAACGGATAGATATCGTAAATTCGTGCTACGAAACTGTGTCCTCCGCAATTGCCGTGGCCTGATCCCAGTACAAGGTTACATCAGACTATTGTCTTCGCACTTCCAAATGGTAAAGTCTAAATTAGTTTGTTTTTATTTTAAGAGGGGCGGTATAAATTTAACTAATCAAATCTAAGTATGACAACCTGCATCACCAATCTATTTTTTTGTAATTTCTGTTTATTCTTATTAGCGTGCTGCCTAATGTGGGCCCTAAAACTACATAGCATATTACATTAATTGCAGAGGCCCACAAAAAAAAGTTTTGCAGTTGAAAGTTGAGGTACCATACCGTATGTTTTTTTGTGTGCCGAAAACGAATCCGAATCCATCATTCAAGGATTTTCTTTGTGGGCCTGTGTTATCATCTGATTCTAAGTTATGGATTAAGCATTAAAGACAATCCTAACATACGCTTGACGAAACAATAAAAATTTTGAATTTGTACGAGAAACGTATGAGAACATTAAATATACCATTTTAAGTTACTTATTCAGCAATGACATGGGTTGCTGGTATTGTTAATCCTGGCCAGTGTCGGCATCAGCATTCATGCACTGCTGGCAGTTTGCTCATAGTATTTTAATACTTCTTAGTTTCTTGCTGTGCTGTTTCTGTCCATGTTAGATTCACTTTAATGCTGCCTATATTTAATACCTGTATGTATTTTTAAACTACTCGTCAGCAATATTACTTTCTGGTAAGATAGTAGTGTCCTGCATTAGCAATAATAAAATTAGACGAAATTCTCTGTTATTTTATTAAAAGCTAGACAAAACTATTAAACCTAGCATTTGAAGCAATAAAACTGTCTGGCCAAATAAAACTAATGACTTGAAATTTGATGCAGTATACGAGATTAGTTATCCAAAATAAAATCATAAAATACGTAGATTAGGTTTCGTTTGTATCTCATTATATTCAAGCCAACATTTTGTCCATTTTTACATAATATTAAACGGAATTTTGAAAAATACGTGACTAAAGGAAGATATCAACCCATGGGAAATAGATTTTATTTGTGTAAGTGTTGAGTTGGTTTCAACAGGATACCATGAAATTTACATTAGATACGACTGTGTGCATTTTTAAACATTCGCTTAAATATAGCTGCCTTTTGCAAAAAATAAAACATTTTATGTTTTATACATCAAACTAAATTCTAAACAAAGAGGATTATAGTAATCGATTTGTGGGCAAGTATTCTATTATATAAATTATTCTTTGATAAGCTTTTCTTTGCATATTTTTATCATTTCTCAAACATACACCGTGTTTGCCTTATTCAAATTATGTAAGGTTAATTAAATTATTATTCAGTATTTAACCAAAAAGACGAATGCTCAGTGATGATATTTGGAGACTATTGGGCGAGGATGTCTTGCTCCCAATTGTTTAACCATATATAATTTAGTCAAATCCAAAATAATTTCGAAAATACTTATTAGCATATCAGTATATTTTGATTAATATTGTTGATTTATGTTTTACTAACAATTCCTTTTTTACTACAATTAAAAATAATTATAAGCATTGTACCTCATTAATTTATACTATGAAGGTAGAAACAATTAACTCGAACAAACCCAATTTTAAAACTAATTAATCTCAACACTTTTAAATTTTACAAAAAAACAGTAAAATATTCACTTATTAACAAGTATAAACAGCAGACTTCCGATTATTCAAAAAAACCCATAATAAATAGTTATTTGTCTGTTTTATAACGGAACGAAGGTCGTGTGTGAAGTCATACAAACATCGACAGGTGATGATGCGGGGTGTTACCCAGAAAAAGAACACAGTGAAAGAAGATGAGTCCAAAAACACAAGGTCTTAAGGATCACGAAGATACTTCTGCTGAATAATAATCTTATTATGAATGACGGAAGTGCGTGCAAAAACTTTGCGTCACTTCTTTCTTAGGAATCATCAAACCCACAAAAATGTTAATACCATAATAATAATAGTAAACAACGAAAGCGTTCTAAAATTAGAAACGTAGCTTTACCCGATTTTATTTTCTCAAGTTTTTTTTTAGAATTTAATGTTTAAAATGGAATGCATGAAATTTGTTCTGGGATTCTTGATTAAAGAGTTCGTAGTTTTATCTCAGTTTCATCTGTGTATAATAAGAATTATTGGAGTTTTTTCCTATGTATATCGCTTTGGGCCAATAAATTTTTCTCCATTTTTGGTTCTCTCCGACTCTCAGCAAAAGAATTATTCAGGAAATTATAGCTATAAGTTTAAAAAATGCGCGTTAACTTTAATGTTTATATATGTGTAGAGGTTTAGCTATTCGTCAATTTAAGCTCGAGCTTTAGTATAATTCTCCTAATGTGTTTGGCAATAAAACATATGGGGTATTGTAAAATTGTTCACCTCGCGCCTTATAGGTGTAATGGCCTTTAATTATCTAGATATTAAAAAATTGTAAACAGACATAAGACCAGCCATATAATCCACAGGATTATTATTAATATTTTTATTACATACAGGTTGCCCATTATGTATGGAATATAGTATATATCTCGGTAAATATCGACTTTATAACAAAATTTGTTATATAAAAGTTGTTTAACACATTATTTTCCATAATAAGATAGCATTCAATTGTTTTTATTTCAGAAAACAAATGAGTAATGAATAACACTTTAATTTTTTTAAATAGCAATGTACCCTTTCATTAGGCTCATTTGATAGAGATTTCTTGTCTCTTTTCGATGACCTAAAATCTTAGTATGAAATAAATAAAGATTATTCAAAGTTTCACAGTTTTATTAAAATACAACCTGGCAATATTGTTTCGACAGCTATGCTGTCATTATCATAGGTAATATAATTATAAACAAACACGTCGCTAAGGTAGATACAAAAATAGGTAACTAGATAAAATAATAATAATAATCAGAATTAAATATCTAACACTTCCAGTAACGGAGAATTACTGAGCTCAAGTTGTTCATTCATTAAAGGTACTCTGAGTTTGTGTTTGTATATCTCAAAGGCTTCTAAAATGTCTAATTTGCGTTTGTTATTACAAAATTTAATATTATTTTGAGGAGTCATTGTGTGATTTTGTTCTAAAAGGTGTTTGGCGTAATTAGATTTTTCAGGATGTTTATTTTTGTAATGACGTACGTGTTCTTTATATCTTATGTCAAAATTTCGAAGTGTTTGTCCAATATATACCGAACTACAAAAAGAACAACTTAAACGGTAAATGCCCGATTTCATGATATCATGTGTTCTGTCTTTAGCATTAAATAAAAATGAAAAAGTGTTAGTGTTGGTTTTAAATGTTATTTTATAATTGTTGGTTTTTCTTAGTATATGTGCAATTTTTTCTGATATTTTGCCAAAATATGGTATAGATATGTAATTTGTGTCTTCTGTTTAATTGTCAATGGGATATATTCTATTGATAGCTAACCTATAATCTTTTTGTTTAATTAAAGTGTCGAATCATGTTCGGATTGTAACGATTTGCATGTGCTAGTTGTATAATGGTTGATATCTCTTTGCTAAAATCTGATTTTGTTAGTGGAATAGTTAAAGCTCTGTGTACTAATGATTTGTAGGCTGCTATTTTATGTGTATTATGGTGACAAGATTCATTTGGTATTGTTATGTCTGTTTGTGTTGATTTTCTGTATATGGAAAATTCAAATAGATTGTCTGCGTTAATCTTGATATTTAAGTCTAGAAAGTTTATAGCCCTGTTTTGTTCTGTTTCTAGTGTAAAATTTATGTTGGGGTGGATACTGTTAATAAGAATTAAAAATTCATTGATAACCTCAAAAGAACTGTCAAAACAAGCTAAAATGTCATCAACATAACGAAACCAGAAGATAATGTGTTTAGAGAGGTTTAATTCAAATATTCGATCTTCGAACTTGTCCATAAATATGTTAGCTAATAGAGGACTTAGAGAATTACCCATAGGTAAACCATCTTTTTGTAAATAAATTATGTTATTAAAAGTGAAATAATTTTGACTTATACAAAGGTCAAATAATTGAATTAACTCTAACCTTTTAACTAATTCTATATTACTATTGATCAAGAAACTATCTAATAAAGGAATACATTCTTGTGGGGGTATTCTGAATTTCATGTTGCAAATATCAAAACTAACAAGTTTTGAATGTGGTGGAAGATGTATGTTTTGCAGCTTATCTACTAATTCTAATGAATTTCTAACAGAGTATTTCGATTTGTAACCTATCGTGTTAATAAACTGGTCTTATTGGCATATTCTGTTTATGTGTTTTGACTAATCCATATAGTTTAGGTGCGTGTGGGTTTTTATTAATGATTTGTTGCTTTTCTAATTCTGAAAAGCAGATATTGCAGTTTTCTAAACCTTGTTTTATTTCTTTTTGGAATTTTGTGGTTGGGTTTTTGTTTAAAGTTTCTAAATTTTCTTTATTAATAAATTCATTAACTTTTTGTATGTAAATATCTTTTGAAAGAATTACCAAAGTGTTACCCTTATCTGCTTTAACAGAAATTAGATTGTTCTCTGTGATTTTGTGTTTTATAGATTGAAGAAGTATGTTAGATGTGTTGTACATTTTGTCCTGTTTCAAAGACATCTCTTTTAACAAATTCGAAATTTGGAATTTTGCATAGTTATTATGATCTTTCTTAAGTATAGTTTCGCATTCAACGGCCAAAATTTCTTTAATTTTGTTGGTAAATTTTGGAAAAAGACAAAATTTGAAACCTTTGTTAAGAAATTGTGTTTCTCTGTCATTGAATGTTATATTCGACAAGTTTATGAAACGAGGATAAAAGTTTTAACACTTTTTCATTTTTAATTAATGCTAAAGACAGAACACATGATATCATGAAATGGGGCATTTACCTTTTAAATTGTTCTTTTCGTAGTTCGGTATATATTGGACAAACACTTCGAAATTTTGACATAAGATATAAAGAACACGTACGTCATTACAAAAATAAACATCCTGAAAAATCTAATTACGCCAAACACCTTTTAGAACAAAATCACACAATGACTCCTCAAAATAATATTAAATTCCTACATTTTTGTAATAACAAACGCAAATTAGACATTTTAGAAGCCTTTGAGATATACAAACACAAACTCAGGGTACCTTTAATGAATGAACAACTTGAGCTCAGTAATTCTCCGTTACTGGAAGTATTAGATATTTAATTCTGATTATTATTATTATTTTATCTAGTTACCTATTTTTGTATCTACCTTAGCGACGTGTTTGTTTATAATTATATTACCTTTTATAATGACAGCATAGCTGTCGAAACAATATTGTCAGGTTGTATTTTAATAAAACTGTGAAACTTTTAATAATCTTTATTTATTTCATGATTATGGAGTTCCACAAAGTAAGGCTGGAAACAATAAATGAAATATTAGTACTCTTATATCAGAAAATTTTTGAAAAAAACGTAAAAAATGTTTATTAAGTTAATTTCACCAATAACATGAACTAGATATCCGAGATCTCTTTCATTTGTCTTAACAATTGATTGTAGGCTTTTATTGTGACAGAAGTTTGTTTATTTAATTAAGTTGTTGGTACATGGAAAAATAAAAATGGTTCATTTAACAGAAACTGAACGTATAGAAATTTTAATTATGGTCGGTTATGGGGATCGCAAACGAATACAATTAGAAGTATGTGAAATTTTTTATGAGCGTTATCCACATCGAGAACCAATCACCCAGTCAGTAGTTAGCAAAACCTTGAAATGGTTTAGGGAAACTGGCAATGTTAAAGATCTGGTGAAGACTGGTCCGCAGAGGTCTGCGACAAATGAAGATAAAAAGCTCGATGTCTTAATAGAAATCGAAGAAAATCCAAACATTTCAACTCGTCAGTTAAGTTTAAACCATGCCGTAAGTAAAGGTTCAATACAGAAAATATTACATTCAGAAAAATTACATCCGTACGAACCGACTTTATTGCAAGAATTATCCGAAGATGACTACGATCGACGTGTTGAATTTTGTGAATTTATGATGGAGCGAATCAACAACAATACAAATTTTCTTAATAATATTGTTTTTTCTGACGAGGCTACGTTTTGTTTAAATGGAAATGTAAATAGGCATAATTGTCGATATTGGGCCGCTGAAAATCCCCATTGGATGATCCAAAATCATACCCAAACACCACAAAAATTAAACGTATGGGTGGGAATTTGTGCAGATCACATAATTGGACCTTTCTTTATTCGTGGTACTCTAACTAATTATTGCAACAGCAAATTATTCCAGCTTGCCAAGCAAATCTTGATGATCTTTGGTTTCAACAAGATGGAGCACCGCCCCACTATCATTTAGATGTACGCTGATATTTAAATGTGGTATTTCCGGCCCGTTGGATAGGCAGAAGAGGGTCTGTGGAGTGGCCTCCTTGATCTCCGGATCTTACACCTTGCGATTTCTTCTTCTGGGGATACTTAAAATCAAAAGTGTATACAAACCGACCCCAGAATCTGGCCGAATTAGAGCAACGAATACAAACTGAAGCTGCAGCAATTTCTCCCAGATCGCTCAGAAATTCTTTTCAAGCTTTTCGTGATAGGTTGGGCCACTGCCTTGCAGTTAATGGTGATCATTTTGAACACTTCTTCTTATTGCCATGAAAACCATTTTATTGCTAATTTCGTTTTGTCGCCAAGCTTTATAAGAGACATACATAATTTTCTGTTCATTTGTTTTATTTTGTTTTTTGTTCATTTGTTTTGTACATTATGTAGATGCACATCTGTTTATTTTAGGGTAATAATTCGAGATACTTTACGATCTCGCATATCTAGATTCATGTTATTGGTGAAATTAACTTAATAAACATTTTTACATTTTTTTCAAAAATTTTCTGATATAAGGGTACTAAAATTTTAGGTCATCGAAAAGAGAAAAAAAATCTCTATCAAAAGAGCCTAATGAAAGAGTACATTGCTATTTAAAAAAATTAAAGTGTTATTCATTACTCATTTGTTTTCTGACATAAAAACAATTGAATGCTATGCAATACAATACAATGCTATCTTATTATGGAAAATAAAATGTTAAACAACTTTTATATAACAAATTTTTTATAAAGTCGATACTTACCGAGATATATACTATATTCCATACATAATGGGCACCCTGTATTTATATTTAAATCATGTTATGTTAGAAACTGAAAAATATTATCAGATTCTCAGTTTCCAAAGGCGAAATAATACTTGTATTATTTTATAAGCATCGATATACCTACTCGTGAACATTAGCAGACGAGGCGTTAGCCGAGTATACATAATTTTATCTGCTAGCGTATATTATTCTAGAAATTGAAAAAAAAATATTTTATTTTTGCAAATGTCTTTCCATCAACCTCTCGGGTTCTATTCGTCACCTGATCCGTGTTGTAAGGGAGGTTATCGTGTTTTTCAGACTGCTCGCCTCAAAGTACTAAAAAGAACTGCCCGCGTCCTTTATGTTGTTATTTGTCCCCTCGGGGTTTTAGGTGGTTGGTTTTTGTGGGTTAGGTGTATTTAGATCGGTGGTATCTCATCCATGGTTTTAGGTTTTTTTTGTGGGGTGTACCAAGTTGTTAAGATTCGTTGGTGATAAAGGTTGGTTTTGCTACAGCCCTTAGTGTTTTGAGCCATGCGTGCCACTCCATCTACTGCGATCGTATACTCTTTAACGCGCGTACTCTTTAACTGCTGTGACCAAAACAACACTCTCCTGGCATAGTGCAGTAGAAATAAGTGAAAAAACACCTTGAGGTGGAACTAATTGCAACAAAAATGATAGTTCTTGTTGTAAATGGTAGATAACACGCTCCTAATCAACATACTAAAAATATACATCCGTACTGTTGCGCAAAATGTGGTTTTTCGCCTCCATCTTGAAAAACATGGAAAATTTAAAAAAAATCATGTGTGGAATCAAATTACAGGAAATCTCGCGCTGGAAAAGAATATTGGTTTAAAAAATAAACGGAAATAAGAAAATGGTGACCGAGAAACATCTTCATATTAATATAAGCGGGTTTTTATAATATAAAATTATATTTATTTCACCAAAATCAAATCTCATCTTCATCTTCATCTAAACCTAAATCAAAACTGTCTCTTGTGTTTGTACAGTCCTTTCCACAGCAGCTTTTACAAACTAGTGAACATGGAAGTCCATATCGGCGACATGTACAAGTACATTTCATGGTGTTCATGGTTCTTCAACTGTAGTTTGGCAGGCACATTTGATCATATTTAAGAGTTTGTCTGGTGCAGGGCTCAAGTCTGTTAATATTGGCTGAAATTTCCCATCAACCAACTATCAACCTAATATCAGGGGTTGGTATATTAAGATTTTTCCAAATAGAACACTGCAAATGCACTCGAAGTAGATGGTATTTCGCTGCATTTTGTGCTGTAGGCAAACGAGCTATATCAAATTCTTTTTTAGCCGAAGCTATTTTCCTAATGTATTGTTTATAACGAAGCACATTTAGGTTGCTTGTGTCAATGTTACCGCCATATAGTGACACAATAACTTTACAGCCAATTTCGATCAATTCTTCCTTAGTAACATCTTCGGATGATCCAAAATGGTACGCCCATTCGCATAAGGTTTTGGATTTTATGATATTCTTGAAAGCTGAAGATTTACTTTTGCCAAATAACGCACTGGTGGTGTAACATCCAGTTAATAATAATAATATTTTTATTCAACTATGTTACACAATAGTGTTTATAGCAAGTCATAATAAAAAAAAGTAACAATATATAAGAACACATCAATGTATACATATAACAATCAAAGAGAAAAATCACAATAGTATTATCACATGAAATCTTGTACAATGAAAGCAGAGTTGCTATATTCATCAATACTATAAAAACAAAATTTGCGCAAGTATCTATCAATACATGTTTTAAATTTCTTGAAATTTAGATTTTTTATTTCTTGTGGGATCTTGTTATATAGATCGATATTGATTGTATTTTTGATAGATTTGTCAAAGCGTAATTGTGGTTTTCTAAGAAGACTAGCGGATCTGGTTCCATATTTATGAACTTCTGATGCCATTTCAAATAGATTCTGATTTCTTTGTATTTCTAAAAGTGTGGCTTTTATGAATAGGCAAGGGACAGGTCAAATACCCAGGTTTGTAATAGGCAAGGGACAGGTCAAATACCCAGGTTTGTAAAGTGAGTTCTACAGGATTCCCTGTTATCAGCATTAACTAAGGTACGGATGGCTTGTTTCTGAAGTATAAATATCTTATGAGCATTTGAAGAATTTCCCCATAGAATTACACCATAGTTGATGTGAGACTGAAATAGGGAAAAATAAGAAGTCATCAATGAATTAAAGTTTAGACATTTTTTAGGTTTCTTAATAAAAATATGGGGCTAGCCAATTTTTTACTTACATGAGAGATATGTGATGCCTAATTTAGGCTATCATCCAGGATAATAACCAATAAAGTGGCATTTTCACCCTTTGAATGTTTATGATTTGTTGAGAAGACAAGTTTCTTGGTTTTATCTTGGTTGCAGTTTAATTTATTAGCATTAAACCAGGACTCTGCTCGTTTGAATGTAGATGTTGATAGTTTAGCTAATTGGTCAATATCGGTGTGACTAACTAACTATTATGCTGGTGTCGTCTGCAGATTGAATGGAACTGACTGGCAGCATAAAATGATGAAAATCATTTATGTATGTTACATAATGAATAGCAGGGGCCCTAATACAGAACCTTGAAAAACTCCGTGTTTAATGTCCCTTGAAGTAGAATAACCTTTGATTGTATAAACGGTTTGTTTCCTATTGGTCAGGTATGAGCCTAAAAGACAAATAGTTAAATTACTTAGTCCATAATATTTTAATTTCTCAATCAGGATGTTATGTGAGACACAATCGAAAGCCTTGGTAAGGTCACACATTGTAAGTTCCGCAATCTCACCATTTTAGAAGCTCTCGACTATGCTCCGCACAACCCCACTTACGGCCTGAATAGTATTATGGTTTTTTCTAAAACCGAATTGACTTGCATTAAGTAAAGAATTTTCTTCCAGATAATCTACTAATCTATTTTTTAGAATAATCTCCATAAGTTTTCCAAAGACCGGGATGATGGAAACAGGACGATAATTTGTCAGATTATTTGGATCCCTTTTTTTAAAAAGTGGAAGTACTTTAGAAATCTTGAAAGCATCGGGAAATATTCCACAACTAAAAGCTAAGTTAAAGATAGTTGTTAGAAGTGAAACTATTTCAGAAACAACCTCTTTAACTATTTTGCTATTTATGTTATAAATATCAAAACAGTTGGAAGTATTTAGTTGTTTTACCGAGTAGAAGATTTCATTTACTGTTACTGGAGCCAGAAAAAAGGAACTTCTTACTATAGGTGCATCTTTTATACAGTCCTTATATGACAATGAAGACCTGATCTGCAATATTTAAAAAATAATCATTGAAGTCATCGGGATTTAAGTCAGTACCTGGATATGTTCAATTTGTTTTATTTCTTATGTGCTTTATTAACTTCCAGCTATCTCTAAGTTTATTAGAAGAATTGGAAACGAATGAACCATAAGCTTCGCTCTTTGCTTTGCTTTTCTTTGCTTTGCTTTGCCTTGCCTTGCCCTGCCCTGCCCTGCCCTGCCCTGCCCTGCCCTGCCCTGCCCTGCCCTGCCCTGCCCTGCCCTGCCCTGCCCTGCCCTGCCCTGCCCTGCCCTGCCCTGCCCTGCCCTGCCCTGCCCTGCCCTGCCCTGCCCTGCCCTGCCCTGCCCTGCCCTGCCCTGCCCTGCCCTGCCCTGCCCTGCCCTGCCCTGCCCTGCCCTGCCCTGCCCTGCCCTGCCCTGCCCTGCCCTGCCCTGCCCTGCCCTGCCCTGCCCTGCCCTGCCCTGCCCTGCCCTGCCCTGCCCTGCCCTGCCCTGCCCTGCCCTGCCCTGCCCTGCCCTGCCCTGCCCTGCCCTGCCCTGCCCTGCCCTGCCCTGCCCTGCCCTGCCCTGCCCTGCCCTGCCCTGCCCTGCCCTGCCCTGCCCTGCCCTGCCCTGCCCTGCCCTGCCCTGCCCTGCCCTGCCCTGCCCTGACCTGCCCTGCCCTGCCCTGCCCTGCCCTGCCCTGCCCTGCCCTGCCCTGCCCTGCCCTGCCCTGCCCTGCCCTGCCCTGCCCTGCCCTGCCCTGCCCTGCCCTGCCTTGCCCTGCCCTGCCCTGCCTTGCCTTGCCTTGCCTTGCCTTGCCTTGCCTTGCCTTGCCTTGCCTTGCCTTGCCTTGCCTTGCCTTGCCTTGCCTTGCCTTGCCTTGCCTTGCCTTGCCTTGCTTTGCTTTGCTTTGCTTTGCTTTGCTTTGCTTTGCTTTGCTTTGCTTGTGAATGTGTGAACAAAAAGTAAAGTTTTGCAAGCCTCCTCTCCAATAGATATCATGGCTTGAATATCACGAACTTTATCAGATTGTGTGGCAGACTGCATTAAAATATTCTTAGAAGAATGATACAATAGTAGCATTAAAATATCAGTATCATCAGCTACCACAGTTACATGTTTTTCCTGTGCTATGTTTAAAGCTTCTTTGATGATTAGAGTGTCGTTGTCACCTTCTGCACGAATGACGGAATGACCTCTTCCTTGAAAATAACTTCCCAGTATATTAATAAAGTTGTTTGATTGTAGAATTAGAAATAAATTTGTTTTTCTCGATGATCACAGACGAATTTTCATCAAATACTACTACAACAGACGACTGCTTCATAGACAGTCTGTGCAACATATCTTTTATATTTGGTTTTCCATAACCATCGAAAACTATTTCGCTCTTCGATACCTTCTGTTGACATACGATTCGCCTTATGACATCACCAAATGTTGCAGAAGCTGACGATGGTAACTGATGAATTAATGTACCACCATCAAGAACGTAGGAAGTACTTTGCTGGGAACAAGACCGTTGTATTTTATTGACGTTCATGCTATCTAATGAGTTTGCCAATGATGATTTATCAGTTTTTCTCAGATAACTCGTAATTGAAAAACTCCCTTGCATCTTGAGCAGTATTATCCAAGGAAATACAAGCAAGCATGCTCTGGGTTAAAAGACGCGAATCTACATGGTCATGTAAGTATAATTCTTTCATCATTTTCCACTCTACTTTATCTTTGTAAACACTTTACTTTTAAAAACCAATATTATATTCTTTTACAGTATGAAATTTTCTGTAATTTGATGCCACACATGATTATTTTACATTTTTAATGTTTTTTCAAGATGGCGGCCAATAAAACGCATTTTGCATGACAGTACGGATGTATATTTTTAGTATGTTGATTAGGAGCGTGTTACCTACCATTTACAACAGGAACTATTTTTGTTACAATTAGTTCCACCTTTAACACTATTTCTACTGCACTAACAGTCTTGATAGATTTAGTACAAGTTGTTTTTTGAAGTAAATGGCTTGTAGTGAGTTGAGTTATTTAGATTTGTGATTTTTGGTCTTCAGGTGTCTTAGTTCTAAGGGGTTGGGTTATCTAGATTTGTTGTATGTGTTAGTTTTCATGGGTTTTGGTTTTCTACCACTTTACTCGAGAATCTAACACTGGCGGCTATTTGGAATAATTAACGTTAGATCTGATTAGCTTCCTGTTATAGTAATGGAATGCTTGAAATGCTGAGTAGGTAATTATTTCTGAGCGTTGTTAGGTAGTTAGTTTTTCTAGAGCCTTTGTTAGCTCTGTTTGCATGTTTTACTCTGGAAAAGTACGCTATTGCTTATCCTTTAGAGTTGTTCAGTGTGCTGACTGATGCCCTGTTGGTGATTGTGAACACTGCAGTCCACATTGTAAATGTGGAGAGCAATTTCGTTTTATACACCCTGCACTCTGTTTTAGATCTATATTATGAATTTAATTGGATGCTAATATAGGAGGATATAATTTATTATTTCCTAAATTTTAGAAGTGTTTTCTGTAGTCATTTCCGAGTATTGTTGGAGTCTCTTTTATTGATAATCACAAATTATTTTGCGTTGTTTTGATAACACGTTTAGAATTATACTAGTCCTATATTTTGGTTACTGGAGAATACGACTGCCTTTTTTTAGTGGTTGGTCAGTTGATTGTTTCCGTTTCATTCCAATTAATTTTCGTTACATATTCTTAAAGTTGGAATACTGTTATTTTTTTCAAACTTGGGGAGTTGACTTTTAAACCTATTCCATGTGTTAGCCGAGTCTTGAAAGTGAGATTAGGATAGGAGATTAGCAAAACTCGACTCATGTTAACATAAACTTTTGTTCTTATATTTATGAACACCTTCTAATTAAAAGATATTTCTAACTAGTCCTAACTATTCTATTCTAACTATTACACTATTGATGTCTTGTTTCTCTTTAAATTTAAAAATTAACTATAGATAGGCTTTGATAACTGGTGTGTTGCTGACGAATTACCAGCCCATTGGACTTGATGAAACAATTATATCTAGTACACTTTGTATATTTGCAATTATCTAATTTCTATAGAAAAAATCTCATTCTTCTGTAGATTGTCCTAGTAGCTCACTTGATTAGAGCGTAGACCCGGAAAGTCGGAGACCTGTGTTCGATCCCCGGTCAGGGCGATAATCTTTCTTTACAGATTTGCGTTTATAATATGATTTAATGTAAAACTTTCATAAATAATAATATTCACCTTAAATTTCTTATTTTTCTTTCGAAATGTGTGTAGACGAACAATTTTTTATGTACGGAAGAGATAAACAAAATGGTTATCTTTTCGAATTTTTTGTACAATAACTTCGACGGCATCTGAGTTGTTTAGCTCATTTGAAAGAGTAAAGGCTGAAGATGTTTTCGAATTTATATTCCAGGATAGATGGTCAATAGTTTTCAAGATATAATTGAAGTTTTGGTAGTTTTTGCATAATGCTGCTCATGCAAAAGTCAAAACTTCAAATAATTGCATATCGAAAACTATTGGCCACCCATCCTCGAAAAGAATTTCCAAAACATATTTAAATGACCTAAGAACTCAGATGGATCTTTCATAGTTTTTGCGCAAGCAATTCGTCTTAAATCTAACAAATGATATACCCATTGTCCATTGTCCTTATGTAAAATAAATCCCTAAAATGGGTTTCTAAAGAACAAATAATAACTAACGGCACAAAATAATATTTTAAAATAACTTTACAAATATAGCAGAATCTGATAGCTTTGTTCGGAGCTACTTTTTACAAGCAGTTCAGATTAAAACATGAAACAGTAACGAGCTCAAATTTGAAGTTATTTAGTTCATTTCGTTTAAATTAAATTCCTGGTATAAAAATGAATTATTCGACTTGGTTTAGAATATAACTTGATGATAAAACGTAAAAGGTTTTATTTTTGGATTCAAAAGGCAGCTGCGTTTAGATAAATATTTAAGAATGCAGACAGACTCATTTAATGTGAGTTCCGTGGTATTTAGTTGAAACCAAGTCAAAGCTTGTACGAATATTTTTCACGGTTGAAATCTTGGTTGAGGCATGTATTCTTCAATTCCCCTTAACATTATTTAAAAAATAAACAAAATGTTAGCTTGCAGGAAATAAAATTGAGTACAAACGAAACCTATTCTATTTTATGATTTTATTTTGTGTGGATAATGCCTTATACAGCATTGAGCTTCTTAGAATTTATTCTGTTCTCAAGTTATTAGCCTTATTTGGGTTGGTAGTTTTTATCGCTACGAATGTTTATTAGTTATTGAGTTTGTCATCTCTGTACACCTTTTGATATAATAAAATAGAGAAATTTGTTCAATTTTAGATTGGTTAGGTTAGATTCATAGAGCCTCTCTTAGAACTTTAAGAAAAGAATAATTAGTTTATCCCTCTAGAGAGTACTTCAGGATAGTTTGTTTTGCCTATTAAGGCGGACGCTTGATATCTAGTGTACCCTTTCAGGAACCGCCTTTCGCTAAAATAGTTTAAATGTGTTTGTCGAATTAGTTTGGGTACTTTTGAAGAGAGTTTTTATGAACTTCCGTATCGTATTGTAGGTCTAGATAGAGACCAGCTTTTTATAAATAAATTCTGTATGATAATCTGCCTCAGGGTTCCCTTGTTATAGGGGTTGAGTTTAACGATGGGAATGAATTACACGCCCTAATGCACTTTGAGTATATGGAGAATTTGTTTTGGCTGGGTTGTACCGATTAAGGAGAGTGTTCTTGAAGAGAAACTATTTAAATTATTAAATCTTGTGAATACGCAGAAAGTTACGTATTTTAATATTAAAGAAATAAAGTTCATCTTCTCCTTTAAATGATGGCTAGCGAAAGTTTAAACAACATTGCACTCATTATTTAGACTGCAGTTCCTGTTAAAACATGTCAATACAAATAATAAGATCAAAGTTAATACTTAATGAAGATTATTGCAACGTTCGAAGATTCAGTTTTTACTGCAAATTGTTTAAAATTCAGCTGCTTGTCCCCGCAACGTTATTTAGATTGTGTTATTAATAGTATTTTGTTTGTTTGATCATTCGACTTTTGCTTTAGTGAGTTAAGCATTTGTGAGGTTAAAGTAAAATAAAAATTTGCAAATGAGTACCTACTAATATAAAGGCATTAAGGTCACACATGTTTTATGTATGTTGTTTATGCATTTTCATTTGTTGATAACGAGGATTTAGATTGGAGATTGGCTTTAAGATAAGAAATTTAATGTATTTAGAATGGTATCCCAGATTAAGCTTAAGTATATGCAGCTTTTACTATTAAATAAAAACGTCATACAGTTCTGGTGGCACCTTCTAATCTCTTTAATTATTCCTATGTTTTATTCCTAATCCGTAAGTCTTTGCGAGTAATACCCACGTCATCTGATCATAATTTAAATTAATAATAGACGTCTTTATCGGGAGATATATTAACGCAAGTATCCGTGATTTATTGTGTTTATTTGTTTATTAAGATTACGACTGTTACGAGTATACTTGACTAGCCCCATCGCGAGTCTTTTGTGTAATTATTACTAATTATTTCTTGAGAAAGTCTTTATGGGTTAGAAAACTGAAACATCAAATTCTCAATAGCAACCTTTTCAAAAGACCTGCTAATCTAACTTTTTTTTAGGTAAGTAATTAAAAAAAACAAATTTTATGGGAGGTCGACTATGTAGCAGTAAATTGTATTAAAATGTATGCAATATCTATTGAAAATATAATACCTTTTTTATTAGCTCTCTCAATGTTATCATCACCATTACATTATTTATTACGGATTTGCCAATAACTTAGTCATGCCATAGGTTATATGTCATATAATATATATGCATATATAATATATCATATATATGCATATTACATATTGTCATGATTTTTGATACGCAATAGAAGGTATGAAAGCAAATAAAATAAAGTTGAGGCCAATTAAAGGCAACTTTTGACCTAAAACAGACAAGGCGCATGGTAGTGATGATGTATGCAAGTATTTGCTACCTTACTTGCTTTATTAATATTAAAAAATTATGTTTCAAGTTAACGAGATAGTGATATTGTTAAATTTTCTTCTTTAGATAGATTATAGAGTTCGTGGATAAAATATTTTATTGCTGTTTTGTCAAGCAGTTTCTTAAGCACAATTTCGAAACAATCTTGAACGTTAGGATAGCTTTTTGTAGAAGATATCATTGAAATAAAATGGAAGTTTGTACGTTTTGCCATAGCAATCTGAAATATTGTAATTTAGCTACTATTTTCATGGTATTGATATCAAAAAATATGTAAATAATGTTTATTAGGATGCAAGGTTGAATTTTGTCAAGATAGGAAGATGTAAATAGGTAATTTTAGATAATTAGGTAATGTAGGTAATATTAATAGGTTGACCTTATTTTCTCAGTACAAGTGTCATATATCTTTGGAAAGGGAATTCGTTTGGGTATCTATATATTGAATTTATTTAAATAATAATTAATAGTTATAAACAATTATTGGTTATGTTGTATTTAGTTTTAAAAATTATTTTGTTTGTAACCAAAAATATCACTATAGCCTTCCTTTGTTTCAAAAAGTAACAAACTCTCTGTGATTTTAAAGCTGTGAAACAGTGCACACATTGCAAGAGCAAAAATTAAAAATTTTAAGGTTATGTTGTGAGTTTGAATAATGTAAACGAACCAAACGTCAAATATGTTAGGTTAGATTTTGTTGAAATGTCAGAGTATTAAATAATCATCGTAGATCTTTGAATATGTCTGTTTTTTAAAATAATAATTACATTTAATTAATATAATAATCAATGTTATGAATTTATTTGTGGAATAATATTTATTTACAAGAAAAAAAAATGATTTGGATTATGGAACTTTTAACCTTCGTTATAATTTGGATGTTGGAAGGGAATTTAAAAACTTAATGGACATTAAATGAACTTACCATATTTCAAGCAAGCAGTTGGATTTTAATTTCATTTATTAATACCATTTATTTGGACAGTATTTAAAAGAGAGGTAGGTGGTTGTCTTCCACCATTTTAGTATTTAAACCATATGGAAAACACAGGATTGCTGTTTTGTTACAGTTACAGTTGGCAAACTGTTGGCGCTAAATATTAATTTGATTTAAAAATTTAAGATATTTATTAAATTTTAAATAAAAATTTACTAATTAAGATTGTGATGATGCCAGAAATATTACTCCTCGGATAAAAGGCATTTACTATTTTAGGATTGATTTTTCATTTGTTCATGGTATCCAAAACTTTATTTTTTTTAATATTTTAATTCTTTTGTTGTTTGTGCTCAATTCTAAATAAAATTTTTGTCATTTCGATTTAAAGAAAATTTGGTTTATATTGTTTTTTTGTGTGCATTACTTGTGTCTGTCTCCTAGATCTATATTTATTTAGTACCCTATTCAAGCGAGCCGCCTGAAAGTCTCACTGTGGTGAGTAAAGGTAAGTGGTTTATATTTTGTATATATCATCACTGTGCTACTACCGAAGTCTGTTGCTGTATAATTTGTTTGTACTCTCATATAAATCAATTTATTTTTATCAATATCAATCATAATAACTTGTTGCTCGAACTCGGGGCCAATCCTAGCATTTTCCTAATTAATTATACAGCTCATATAAAATAAAATAGCAATATGCTACCCTATTTTATCGCGTGTTGGCGAAATTATCTGAAAATCTCAATAGTTTTATAGCAAATACCTTGAAGTGTATACATAGTAGGTACCATTTACGTTTTTTGCAAATAACTTTATACAAAGTTAATGTAAAGGACTATAAAAAGAACGCTTATATTATCTCTTAAGGTAGTAAATCAGTTTTGACAGACAACCGTAAATAAACTTAACAAATAACACAAATTGACTATAATAATCATGTTATTAGCAATCAAATAAAAATAGCAATATTTTTCCATTAAAATTCTGTTTATTTCCTATTAGACCTAAAATTGGCAATTTCTTAAAGCATTTAAGCGCTACTTCTTTGCAAAAAAAGACTTATAAGATTTTACCTATTAATCTTTTAATTAACATTGTAAATCAACAAAGAATTATTATAGGCTATTATGAGAAGTAATTTCACATTTTGCTATTTAAAGAGTTAAGCATAAACTAACTTCCAAAAAGCTTTACATGGTTAATTAATAAGTCATCATAATTTGGCATAGGTCTTCAAGAATTTTTACGGGCGCAATTTTATAGTTCGCGAATTAACCGAACACACTTTGCGGTTAACTTCAAAGCCCCCTAGATCTATTTTGAATGTGTACGGTATCACTATTAAACTGAAAACCACATTAAGAGTTGCTAGCAATGTTACAACCGTGCAAATTTAGACGACTCGTGAAAAAACGTGCGAACCTTTTTTGGTCTTCTACAAATTACACTTTAAATTTGCCGCTGAAAAAAGTGTTGTTTGTAAAATTAAACGTTTCCTTTTGTGTTTAAACAATGGTTGGTTCCTACGTTCTATAGTTACAAAAAAAAGAGAGTGAAATCGTATGTTTTAATATGAAATATCAATGTTGTTTCTTTTGTAAAAAAATAAAAGAATCGTACATGCAACATAACGAAATATATCGATGAATAAAACAAATTGAAAGCTTTCGACAAGGCAGTGGTCCTTGAGGATTCGATAAGATCTCACATGCATTGTGTATATGACCATTGACCACAAAGTATGTATGTTGGAATCCGATTCAATAAGTTAAATAAATCGGGTGGCGAAATAACGACCGCTTAAAATGGAAAACAATTGTTTTTATGGCAGATACATACGATATTGAACTGATTTGTGTACTGCAGAATTATTTATTTGCGAGCAGCAGAATGTTTCTTAATATCAGTTTCTTTTTTAATTGAAATGTTAAACCCTAGAGATCAACCTTTATATTGAATGTTTATGAATATTATGATTTTCTATTTTTTATTTAAAAAACACATTTAACACGATCTTCAATAACTGTACAGTAATAGCCAGCCAATATAGCTAAAAGGGTCCAGATTTTGCGTAGTTTGGGAAAAAATACTTCACAAAAGGATTAGAATAGGCATGTACATAAGGTGTCAGTAATCAGCACTATAACATTTCTGGAAATGTCTTATGGCTAAATGCTGGTAGAATTGAGGCATTATTTTAATGTAGGACTGTACATATTCTTGTATTTTATTTTGGGTTTTTAAATTTTAAATACTACAGAGATAGATGTTATCGTAACAAAGATTAAATACAGTACTCACTATTCAGTAATAAGACACAGAAGACACAGTAATATAAAAACATATACACAAAGTAATTTTCAAAATAATAACAACCCAACTTTAGTTTTTAATTAACAAATACCAAATAACAAACAAAACAAAATAAAAATTGAAAATAGATACCATAAAAATAATTTTTCTTTTATGTGAAGTAAAAAGATAGAAACGCTTCTTAATTATGGATTTATCTTTAAATATTCAAATGCAACTATAAAAAAATCTGATTATTAAATTCTATATTTTTAATCCTATTGTAACAAGAGAGAAAAAGAAAGAACCTCTTTTCGAACAACAAATGGAATATTCTACAGCATTCGAGAGAATGACGCATCGCACCAAGCATGTAAACCAGACGCGGTTTATCTAACGCCTTCTAGAAAAACATGATATGTTCGAGCGACTTCTAGAACATTTATAGGAGGATATAAAATCGACGTCGCGGATAAAAGAGGCAGTCAACAGAGAGTCATTAACTGTATATCACGAAATAAATAGTAAATGTAAAGATAAATGTTGTATTAGAAATTCATAGTCTGTAAATAATAGTTTTAATGGTTTATAATCATAGCGTTAATTTATAGTGTATTCATTAGTGTTTGTAAATAAATATTTCTTTGTGAATAGACGATTTAAACAGCACTTGTGTTATTATTTTAAAAAGAACGTTACAGTGTTGTCAGGTGTGGAGTTTTAAAATAAATAAAATCGCGTAATTAAATAAAGTGCTTTGAGAATAAATTTTTAGTGTTAAAATTAATTTCAACAAACAATTAAAATGGTGATGAAACTATTAAAAGATCTCTTAGTGATAGATTTAAAACGGGAATTGGACGAGAGGGACTTGGATAGTAATGGAAAGAAAGAAGTTTTAATAAAACGGCTAAGAGAATGGCTTTTAGAACAGAAGGAAGATCCTGAAAATTACCGCTTCGAGATACCTGGACCCGCAATTGATACTAATTTGTTATTAAGTAAAATGGAAGAGAATTCTAGAATGTTAAAAGAGGAATTATTGGAAAAGTCGGAAGAGAATTCTAGAATGTTAAAAGATGAATTACTGGAAAAGTTCGAAGAGAATGCTAGAAAACTAATGGAAAATACTAAAGCACTGGAAGAAAAAGTTTTGGAAAATTCTAGACAGTCCGAAGAAAATATTAAAATGCTTAAAGAAGATTTACTGGAAAACGCTAGAACGCTTAAAGAAGAATTACTAGAAAAATCCGAAGAAAGTTCTAGAAGGCTTAAAGGAGAATTGTTGGAAAATGTCAAAGCGTTGGAAGATAAAGTTTTCGAAGAATTTTTGGAGAATGCCACCGCGTTAGGACTATTGGAAGGTAGATTGGCGGAACAAGATAGGGTAATAAAGATGATAGAAGAGAAAATAGCCCAAATGCAATTACCATCAACAGCTAAGAAAGACGACATAACCGATATGTTGGAAGATAGAATGAATCAACTACGGTTTCCCTCAACTTGTGAGTGGCCGTTTAATGAAGGAAAGTAGCAATTTAAAGAAGAAGAGGGTCCTGCCGTAGGGATAAAAGTAAAATCACCCACGTTCGATGGAAAGATACCTTGGTCCACCTACTACAAACAATTTGAGGCGGCCGCTGGGGCCAACGGATGGACACGCAAGGAAAAGGCCGTTTCTTTAACTGTGGCTTTGCGTGGAGACGCGTTGAACGTCCTGCAAACAATCCCAGCAGGACGGGAAAATGATTACCAGTTGTTAGTTTCTAGATTGGAGATGAGATATGGAGACGCGCATCTACAACAGGTGTATCACGCGCAAGTGAAGAATCGTATCCAGAAGATTGGAGAAAGCCTGCAGGAGTTTGAAGCCGATGTTGCGCGGCTTGTCCGATTGGCGTATCCTACGGCACCCGATACATTTCTGGAACAACTCGCTGTGCAGACTTTCATTGATGGGTTAAGAGACGGGGACACACAACAATCATTGAGGCTGGCACGACCAAGAACAACTGATGATGCGCTCGCTCACGCCTTAGAATTTGAAGCTGCAAAACAAGCGTCCCGAGGTCACGGGCGTGTTCGGACCGTTGTGGAAGAAGATGAAGGTTCTAAAGATCGTCTAGAAGAATTATAATGAGAGTTCTTCAGAAGGAAGAGAACCGTAAAAAGAATTCTCAAGAAGTTCGAAGACCCCGTTGCTGGAACTGCGGTGAACAAGGGCACATACGACGCCGCTGCCCTAAACCCAAACAAGTTCAGCCGTCGGAAAACTAAAGGGGGTCGACGAGAGGGGGCGAACGTCGAATTTGAGTGGAGATGCCCCGAAGATCATCACCATCCATGCCGTAACATCAAACAATAGTACCAGCAGTTTGTTCGTAGATGGAAACATTGCTAATCGTATTGTTCCACTACTCATTGATACGGGGGCGACAAAGTCCATCATACGCCGTAACGTTCTACGAATAAGTATGAAGCTGTTACAGACAACTATTCATCTCCCTACAGCAACAGGTGAAGTGATACCAACACGCGGAGTGGTGAAGATGAAGATTGGCATTGGAAGTGAAGAACGTGATCATGAGGTGCTGGTAGCCGATATCACTGATGACTTCATCTTAGGAATGGACCTCCTGAGAAAATTTGGTTTTACGTTGGATTTGAAAGAGGGTGTTTTGAAGGTCGGTAACGAAGAACTTCCGTTGCACCCACGAGAAGATCCGTTGTAAGGGTTTTGCTGACTGAAGATGTGATATTGCCGCGTCAAAGCGAGATGGTTGTCGAGGCAGGTTTGGATGGAGATCTTCGGGTAGGATGTGTGCGAATGATGGAGCCTGTCTGTGATAAGAAGATCCATAGAGGCATACTGGTGGGAAAAGCACTGATCAAGGTTGGAAATATAGTACCGGTGAGAATTATGAACGTTAATGTGAATCCGGTGACATTGAAGAAGAGTACCCTTGTGGGACAGTGTGTGCCAGTATTCCGAGTAGCCAGGTGTATGGCTGATGTTCCAAAACCAGTGCCCAAAGACCATGGTGGAAAATTAGTAGGTATGGTTACTAGTTCGTGTGAAGACCTTAACAGAACGGAAGTGAAAGAGCTACAGGGTTTGGTTCACCGATACCAAGATATTTTCGCTCTTGACGATAGCCAGAAGGGACGAACAGATATAATAAAACATAAAATCAATACAGGCAACTCTATGCCTGTCCGTCAGCAGCCGAGGCGTCTACCTCTAGCAAGGCGAGCAGAAGCCGAGAAGATTATTACCGATATGGAAGAACAAGGGGTCATCGAGCCATCCAGCAGTCCATGGGCATCACCGGTGGTCCTGGTCAGTAAGAAGGATGGGTCAACGAGATTTTGTGTGGACTATCGGCAGCTGAATAACGTGACCAAGAAAGACAGCTATCCCTTACCACGCATCGACGACACGTTAGATACCCTGTCTGGTTCACGATGGTTTTCTACTTTGGACTTGAAGAGTGGTTATTGGCAAGTTGAAATGGAACCTGAAGACCGGGAGAAGACCGCGTTCACTATTGGTTCCGGACTATGGCAGTTTACGGTTATGCCCTTCGGTCTATGTAACGCTCCGGCCACTTTTGCGCGTCTAATGGAGACCATCTTGAGGGGGTTGTCGTGGAAGACTTGCCTGGTATACCTAGATGATGTGATTGTAGTCGGAAAATCATTCAACGAACATTTGAAAAATCTAGAGGAAGTGTTCCGAAGACTACGTGGAGCCAATCTGAAACTGAGTCCGAAAAAGTGCCACATATTCAGAAAGGAAGTGAAATATCTCGGGCACGTCGTATCACAAAATGGAGTGGCAGCCGACCCCGATAAGATTCGTGCAGTTCAAGAGTGGCCAACACCGAAAGATAAACACCAAGTTCGTAGTTTTCTTGGGTTATGTACCTACTACAGGCGTTTCGTTCCTGGGTTTGCCAATATAGCGAAACCTCTGACAAGGTTAACTGAAGATGGGCGCGAGTATGTTTGGAGCGGAGAGTGTGAAACAGCTTTCCAACAATTGAAGCGTGCCCTGACAACAGCACCAATATTGAGCTATCCACGGACGGAAGGGAAATTCATACTTGACACAGATGCAAGTAATCTGGCCATTGGGGGTGTACTTTCTCAGATACAGGATGGACAAGAAAAGGTCATCGGCTATTTTAGTAAGATTTTGTCGAAAGCCGAAAGGAATTATTGTGTGACCAGAAAAGAACTATTGGCCGTCGTGAAGTCCGTTGAGCACTTCTATAAATACTTGTACGGACGGAAGTTTTTATTGAGGACGGACCATGCAGCGTTGAAATGGCTTCTACAATTCCGTAATCCTGAAGGCCAGGTCGCAAGGTGGATCGAGCGATTACAAGGATACGACTTTGACACAGAACATCGAGCGGGCACTAGTCATCGAAATGCCGATGCTCTTTCAAGAAGACCCTGTCCAACGGATTGCCGTCATTGCTCTCGCTTGGAAGAGAGGGTTTGCCAAGTATTAAGAACTACCATCGTCAACGACAATTGGTTGCCGGAAGAATTGCAACGACAGCAGAAGGCTGATCCCGAACTAAAAATGGTACTGGAATGGAAGCGCGTGGGAGAAAGGCCTGCCTGGGAGGCCGTCAGCCCTTTCAACAGAACGCTCAAAGCATATTGGGCCCAATGGGAGTCCTTGAAGGTGGAAGACGATCTCCTGAAGCGAGTACTGGAGAGTGAAGATGGCACCACCATTAGGTCTCAGTTCGTGGTCCCAAGAAGCCGAGTGGCTACAGTGTTGCGACATCTCCATGATGGTGCCTCAGGAGGACACTTCGGTGTGAAAAAGACTTTGGAGAAAGTTAGGGAGCGTTTTTATTGGGTCAACTGTAAAGAAGACGTGAAGGAGTGGTGCCGGAAATGTGAACTATGTGCCACTGGTAACGGACCCTTGGGGAAACGAAGAGCACCTATGAGGCAGTACAATGTGGGTAGTCCTCTGGAAAGAATAGCTATAGATATTGCCGGACCATTTCCCGAAACCGACGATGGGAATAAATACATATTAGTGGCAATGGACTATTTTACGAAATGGCCAGAAGCATATGCCCTACCAAACCAGGAAGCTGCGACTGTTGCTGACGTACTAGTCAAAGAGTTTTTCAGTCGCTTCGGAGTGCCCATGGAGCTGCATTCGGATCAAGGCCGCAACTTTGAGTCTGTACTGTTTGGAGAAGTCTGTCGATTGTTGGGCATTCGCAAGACTCGGACCACACCGTTACATCCGCAGTCCGATGGAATGGTAGAACGCATGAATCGGACAATGGGCAAATATTTGGCCAAGGTCGTCTCCGATCATCAACGAGACTGGGACCAATACCTGCATTTGTTCCTAATGGCTTATCGTGCATCGGTCCACGAAACAACCGGTCAGTCACCAGCGTCTGTGATGTTTGGACGCGAGTTACGGTTACCATGTGATCTGGAATTTGGGTCTCCACCTATAGAGCAGGAGGAAGCCGGGAATGATTATGTCATCAACTTAAAGAAGAAGTTGGAGGATATTCACGACCGAACCCGAAACACTAGCCGAATCGCGAGTGACCGGATGAAAGCTACGTACGATGTGAGAGCCCAAGAAGGAGGGTTTCAACCTGGAGAGCTTGTCTGGTTATACAACTCGCAAAGACGTCGGGGCTACCCGCCAAGGTTACAGCGTAATTGGGAGGGTCTATACCAGGTGAAGAATCGAATAAATGATCTAATCTATCGCGTCCAGTAATTGCCGAGAGGGAAACCAAAGGTGGTACACTCCAATCGTCTGGCGCACTATGAGGGAAATAATGACGCAGTCCCGGATCGGGAAGATGAAGCTGAGGTGGCTATCAATACCGTAAGGCCTGGAGATGATCAGCCAACCTTCAGAGAATTTATGGCTGCGTTTTCTGGAACTAGAAAAGCGCGATTCGGAGTCACGACTGAGATGCAACAAGATCTCTTCCTGGTCCCTGGTGATTATTCCATTGCCCACTGTGTCTCCGAGGATCTCCGTATGTCCAGGGGGATCGCAGTAGTGTTTAGAAATAAATTTGGACGGCTGAATGAACTTCGAGAACAGAATCTCTCTGTTGGTAAATCCTTACGCTTGCCTGATCATGACCGATCTATTTACTACTTGGTAACCAAGCAGTTTTACTACCAGAAACCGAGTTACGTCGACTTGTGGAGGGCATTATGGAATTTGAGGATCGAATTGCTTACCAGGGGTATTAAGAAATTCAGCAGTTCCCAAACTCGGCTGTGGGCGGGACCAGCTGGATTGGAGAATCGTTAGAAACATGCTGGAAGTTGTCTTTAGAGGTACGGACGTCAAGATCTTCGTCTGCAGTTTTGACCCACAGCCCGCATTAAGGCCAACGAAGAGTGTAGACTGTTATTTCTACCGTAATGGAACGTGTAGTCGAGGTGAAGACTGTCGATATCGTCATGACCCGTTCTACAGGAACCAGAGCATAAAACCTGTTCTGGGACAGAACACACTTGAAGAGGGGGGCAGTGTAACAAGAGAGAAAAAGAAAGAACCTCTTTTCGAACGACAAATGGAATATTCTACAGCATTCGAGAGAATGGCGCATCGCACCAAGCATGTAAACCAGACGCGGTTTATCTAACGCCTTCTAGAAAAACATGGTATGTTCGAGCGACTTCTAGAACATTTATAGGAGGATATAAAATCGACGTCGCGGATAAAAGAGGCAGTCAACAGAAAGTCATTAACTGTATATCACGAAATAAATAGTAAATGTAAAGATAAATGTTGTATTAGAAATTCATAGTCTGTAAATAATAGTTTTTAATGGTTTATAATCATAGCGTTAATTTATAGTGTATTCCTTAGTGTTTGTAAATAAATATTTCTTTGTGAATAGACGATTTAAACAGCACTTGTGTTATTATTTTAAAAAGAACGTTACACTATCATTAATTTTTATATTAAACCCAAAATAGTTACTAGTATTAAAAAGTCAGGTTTATATTTTAATTTCTATTTAAATATTTGACGCCACAAGATTGCCAACTTTATTTGGTTACTTTTATTAGCAAAGAAATCAGAAAGTTTGCCAACAACCACTTACAAATATTTCCAATTAAAAGACTTTACTAATTGGAATTCCAAATCCATTTAATTGTATAATCGTGGTAAATTAATTGATTTTTATTAAAGTCTAAATCCATTTATAATCCAGTCAAATTCTTCAAGTCTTTCTTTATTAGCAGTAAATAAAATTTTCATTGAAGAATAAATTAAACACTCGTTTAACTTGAAGCACTTATTAAATAATCACTTAGATTTACCAACTTTCTTAAATTTGGTTTCACTTTGACGTTTCACAAAAATATGATTAACCTCTTGCTTTGTTGACATTTTTAACTTAAATTACTTTATGCTCTCCAAAAGGTAAGGATTAAATTAAAAGTGAATTTGTTACAAAAATGGCCGTGCTTTTATATCTTTTTGTCAAAACAATTGAATGTGATACAATGTTTGCATGAAACAAAAGAAACTTTGACAAGTTAAATTCAACATAACCAAATTATTGTTTGTAAATTTTAATTAACATAAAAACTAATTGGATAATCTTATAGATAAAGAAATTCCCAATCTAATGGTATATTACTCTTGTGTTTATTACAAAATAACCTTATTTGAATGTTGATGGAACCTAATTTTTAAACAACTATTTATTAACTTAATTACTTAAAAATACCTTTTTACACCTTCCTATCTTCACAAATCTAAACGTTATAAACTAACAAACATTATAATGGGGAACAAAAATTTTGTTGCATTTACTACAGCACTTATTTTTACCTAATTTGAAGGCACATAGTTTTGCTCTGTAAGCTGTAGACTTTTTGCTATTCGACATTTTCGCGAAATTTGACTGTTCGTATAATAAAATGATAACAAAAAATCAGTTGCGCAAAATAAAATACATATATTGAAAAATGGGTAGGTACAAACGAGTTTTGCTTTAAATTAACTTATACATATTTTAACATTTCAACATAAATGCGATAGATAGGTGATTCGTAACAACTTTAGATACATTTTAGATACAAATTTAGATACTCATATTCGGGCAAAAATTTACGCTTGTAGCTCATATTGCAAGTAATATCTCGAAAAGGCAACAGCATTGTAGTAACCAGAACTTCATAGTGAGGAGCTTTTTTGTTGCTAAGGAAGTTTTGTATAACTGCCACGAAAGGTAGCCACATTGCTTTCTCCTTGCCATTCATCGTCCTGACAAAGTCTTCGTCACGGAGGAGGGTGCGTATTTGAGGTTCGTTAAATACAGCTGCTTTAAACTTCACAAAAGTCAGAGCAGGAAAAATAGAATCTATGTGTCAAAAACTCAGATGCCCGTGTTGAATAAAAGTGGGGTATCAATAGATTTTTTAAATGAAACTATTTCACATTTAAGGCTGTTAGTACAAAAAGTGTGCTAATAATTATTTGTAAATAAACGAAGCATTCCTAAGGGCACAATACCCTGCACAAAAAAAAGTTTACAGTACCTCAGCCAATTACAGTATTTCAATGTAGATACAAAAGCGCAACATAATTATATGTTGTTAATCTGATATTATTAATGAAAGGCAGCCCCTACATTTAAAATAGTAACAATATTGTGGTACAGAAGCAGCTTTACAATTCTTCTCCAAAATTATTTAACCAAGAGCTGTAAAATTTCGAAACACAAGAAACTTACTACAACTGAGGAATCTCGTTAACATGAAAACACATTTTTTTCTATCAATTGCTAAGGTAAGGTAGTAAATACTTGTATATCTCTCCATTATAATATACCTTGTCTGTTTTATGTCAGATCTTACATTAAAACTGACCTAAACTTCATTTAAGTTCAAAAATTAGATACTCGCCTCCCACATCGTTAGTGGACAAGGAAATTTTACTAAATTCCATGGAAACATCAGTTTTCTAGATAAGCTTTATCTGACTGTAATGTACTAGTGTGCACGTTAATTATAATTAACCATATTTAACTTCATAAAAGACAAATCATTCAAAATTATTATTTTAAAACTGAAGTTATGCAACCTATAGTAGATAGGCAACACCGGTTCGAGCCCAAAATCCCATGTTATTTCTTATGAAGGTCCAACGTAGTAATTTCCGGTCAATTCCAAGGTCATTCGCGGTCTAGCGCGTGACCTCACCGCGCTCGCGTTATACGCGGGCCAGCGTATACCACGAATACAGGTCAACTCTACATATCACATTATGATTGATGCAGTCATCCGGGGGATCATAACGATTTTATATTGATCTAATTAATTAAATTAATTTAATTCACGGTATCATTTGCATATCTCATCTCTCATACTAAGATCCTTCTTAAATGATGTATGCTTTCAAGGATGCCCCAGACATCGTTAAACGTGATTTCATCGAAAGGTTACTATCAATCACCTGTCTGATTAGCACGGTCCAGCATGCGATATTACCACATATACGGATCAACTCTACATATTACATTATGATTGATGCAGTCATCCGGGGGATCATAACGATCCAATACTACTAAAGTTGATTTGTATGTGTGTCCGAGCCCCATTCTCGCGTTCTATAAGGGCTGGAGAGATGGGCTTGGGCTCATTCGACGCGTAATTTGCCGAGGATAATGCACGGCCAAAATAACCTAATTTTTTAAATTAGGTTATGTTTTAAAAATCTACTACTAATAAAGTTGATTTTGTGTATACTAAAGTTGATTTGTATGTGTGTCCGAGCCCCATTCTCGCGTTCTATAAGGGCTTTTTTTTAAAGTAGGTCATGTTAGAGATGGGTTGGGCTCATTCGATTCCAATATTAATAAAGTTCATTTTACATGTTTTTAATGTAGGTCATGTAAATACTGACCTATTTAAAAAAAATCGATAAATGCTATTTCTATCATACTTAAGTGCTTAGGCCCGTAGGGCCCATTATCCTAGTTTTATAATAAAGACATCTCGGTACTCTAGGGCTTCTTATTCTATAATATCTTCTTCTTTTATCTCGGAAATAATTGAAATTATTTCGTTTTCATTCAGACTGTTACGGCTTGACGGCTTCTTTTACAGCAAATAACAATCGTTTAGCTATCCAACTCCCCTGATAAAAATAAATATTTTTATAATAATAATTAATTAACATTTATATTGATAATGAATTCAAATAAATTTCTGAAAACACTCTAAATAGAATACGCCTAACAAGGCCCGCATTTAACCGCTATTTTTCTCGTTTTAGGTTTAACTACATGTCGTACACTCTAACTTTTGTAATATCTTATAGTAAAGGATCAATCAGGATCACATCATATGACTGTTCATATCGAGCATTTCATTTTCTATATCTCATTTGCATATAACATTTCAACTACAGACATTCCTAAAATATAAAACTATTAGTCATAACCAAGCCCAACCAACTGGGTGCTGAATGAGTAGTTAATTGCACAATTTCGTGTAGTCGAATGTATAGGTATAAAATTACGGTAGGTTACGGTACGGTTAGGTATACATGCGACTACACGAAATTGTGCGCTTAACTACCCATTCAGCAACCATGTGGTTGCCCTTGGTCATAACATTTAAAATGTGTAACGTAATTAATATGTAGAAACTTGTCATTTCTCATTATTGATTTCACCTCAGTTCTCAGAACCGGATCTATAAGGATTATCTGTACGCCAACAAGAAACCTCAAGTAAAATGTATTGTTTCATCCGATGCCCGTCAAATATTTCTTATCATAACATACCATTATGTTCAAAACAATGCAAATATAATTACTTTCAATATAGTCACTTGTTTAGTTAAAAATTATTTAAAATTTACAGCAAAGGAATTTTAAGCAGCAGATTTCTTAAAACATTGCTAGCTTGATACGTGTACTGGAATAATAATGTAAAAAGTGTTTATAAATATTTATATGCGATTGTTTAATTGATTTAATGAAAACCTTATATGGTTATATGTAGTAGGATGATGCGGTATAAAAAAATCTATAGTGAATTATTTAAGCATCTATATTAATTCTCGAGAAGCTATTAACCCGACATGATCATTATGAAAGCAAATCAACTTTTATTGCTTTATATATCATAAACGCGTTGTTAGTGTAAGCTATTAAAAAGATAGTAGCCATATTGAAATTAATATCAAGTCTAGCGTTTTACAAGAAACGGTTATCATCTAATTGCTATCATACACGGATTAAACTAAACTATATATTAAGAAATATTAATTACGGCTTTTATAGCATCTTACAGGAAAAAAGATTACATTCAATCAGGATCGCAACATATATCATTAACTAGATATCATAAATAAATATATTATATATCGAAGGGTAGAGTAAAGACATGAGGATATCCAACGTTTGACTAAGGTCTCATTTAGGTAATCAAATTGTAGGTAATCGAATTGTAGGTACATATCATGATATGATATCATACAATTATATTCTAGTAAGAATTGGATTTAAGTCACTGCTATAAATAAAAAACATTCTTTATCACGATCATCTATCATTATCATAATCATCTAATGTCATGCAGAGTCAGCACCTAGCTCCTAAGTTCGTATATGCGAGAATCGGTATAATATAACACACACATCAGTCTACATTCATTGTTCTAATATTGATAGGAACTTTCTAGAATCTATAAAGTTGTACTACATATATTCAACTAATTTGAATATACGATAACGGAACCTCATTATACTTCTATGCACACAATCGAGGTATCAGTACACTCCAACCACGTGATCAAGATTGTAGTATTCAAATCAAGCTTCCTAGCCCCTATACAAGTATTCTAGAACACAGAGTATTCATCACTAAACGTATTCTTCATATATGAAATCATAAAGTTCGAGTCTAACTACTGACGAGGTGAAAGAATAGGTGCAGTCGGTTTATGCCCATACCAGGCTCCCTATGATTATTATAAATGTCTTAACAGAATAAAAAGAGTGAAATGAATATAACTTATAGGATTTAATCAAACTAGAAAAATATCGATATATCCTACGTTGAGAAAATAATTATACTATGTAAGCATTCTATACGCTACATACGATTGCGAGCCTGAGTATAAGCATAAACCCTATACTACAGATTTTTATCCTTTTTTCATTATATCTACTACAGACGAGGTGAAAGAATAGGTACATTTAACATGCGTATGCTACAATTATCTAATTTTCTAGTTTTCTAGACGTAATGTAATTTTGAACAGATTTTAACCCTTTTTGTTATATCTACTACCCTTGTAAGCGATTTCTACATATACGTTCTTATTGTTTATACACCATATAGATATTCGTCGCCATATTTAAACGTTATTTTACAATATATCATACATTTTCAATAGCTTCGAAATACGCAGATATGTAATAATATACTATATACTCTTGTAGGATATTCATCGTATCTATAGTAAACTCGTATGATTAATAATAATCTGTAACCATTTTCGATACCTCCGAAATATAAGTCTATAACATATGTTTGTAATACGTCTTTATAACTTTGAAACACAGGGTAGTTACCTCTTGCAATATCTACAGTTATGAGAACTCTGAAGACTTAGCCTGGAGAAATAAATCAGATAAATATTTTACTTTTTATTGAAACGATAACTTTGCATACTAATATATGAAAATAATATAATGTATAACGTCTGATAAATAAAATTGAAATTATTCTTATTCTTTTACAATGAAATGTGTTTTGAAAAACACGATGAAACGTTATGTATATTAATGCAGGAGTTCTGTTAACGCATTCGTTATTTAGAGATTCACTTATAAGTACACTATCTATTTAACTGATTCAATAAAAATTTCGTTATTTTTAAAATTCCTAACAAGGGTTCAGGGTTCTTTATCTGTTTTAGAATATTTAAAGACAATATATGTATAAATTATCGTGAGACTCCTGCTCTATATAAAACGCCATATATAAAATTAGAGATAAAAATTTATCCTGTGTATTGGTGAAAACTCAAATATTCACGGAAAATTATCAATCGGTACATATGACGATACTAATCAGTCTAACGAGGAATATATATTTTATATTATACAAACGGAGAGAAAAGAATAGGTACAATCGGATTATGTTCATACCAAGCTCACCATGATTATTATATACATCCTTACAGAATGAAAAAGGGCGATATGAATATAACTTATAGGATTTAATCAAACTAGAAAAATATCGATATATATCCTGCGTTGAGAAAATAATTATGTTATGCGTTTAAATGTTTAAGTTCATCATAGCTTGCATCTCCTAAAATATGAGCGTTATACACATGTTTGAAATTCAATTCATCTTGCTTAAAGAGAATAAGTTAGCGTTGTCCCTAATCAGATGTTTAGGAATCTTCGTATATGTTTGACCTAAATAAAATGAATCAACACCCTTTATGTCTACCAATGCTAAAATATTGTCTATTTTTTTCTTGTTTATCATAAATTATATCATCAAAATGAATACTAAATTAGGTTTCACATCATTAGGGGTGATTACATCATCGTTTTCGCCATATTTAGGTTGAAATAAAGACTTGGCGTATAGGTAGATATTTTCAAATTTTTCGCTTGTATTAATCCGTTTTCGTTAATTAGTAGACTAACAAGGCATTAGTTTTACCACAAGAAGAAGGTACACCCAAAATTGCTCAACAGGAAATAGGTAAAAGCTTACCATGCTTTCTATCACCATCGGAATATTATCGAGAAACATGATCGTCTAAGTTAAATATATTTAGCGACTTCTTTTGCTTAATAATTTTCATTATGGTATGTGTATATGTCTAGTCACAGTTTCAGCAAACGCATTGTATTCTATCAACGAATCATGTAAAATTAAGCAGTATGCTTTAGTTGTATCAGAAAGTGGGTTGACCGACTCAAGCTCTAATCTCTAAATTCATGAATACCTTATACACACGATATAACTTAAAACATTATTCGAATATAAAAAATTCGTAACGGCGATGCATAGGTTTAATACTATCACAACTCATATAAAGGAAATGTTTTAAGAAATTCAGAACCGACTTACAAAATACCCTTTTCTTCATGTACCCTCTCGTAATCTTACATCGTAGTTATATCGTGTGTATAAGGTATTCATGAATTTAGAGATTAGAGCTTGAGTCGGTCAACCCACTTTCTGATATAACTAAAGCATGCTGCTTAATTTTACATGATTCGTTGATAGAATACAATGCGTTTGCTGAAACTGTGACTAGACATATACATATACCATAATGAAAATTATTAAGCAAAAGAAGTCGCTAATAGTATCATTATAACAGATTAGGTGACCTAACAAACTCTTTTAACGAAATGTTTATTTACATGTATGAGATAGTATTTAACATAATGTCCTTAAATACAGGGCTACGATTGAGAGGTAACAAAGTTCGGGGTCGTCTAAGGTAAGGACAGTCAACGTTGCTACATTTTTCCCTACGTTTGTTGTTTTTGAACAAATATAAAGAATACAGTCATCTGTCAATAGTTTAAATAATGGGTTTTACATTTGATATGCAAATCAAATCGTCAATTCGACACAACAGTACAAACTTTCATTGTAATGACTACAGATATATAGAGTCAGGTAAATTATCTAAAGAACAGCATTTTAGTAAAAGTTGACAAAGTAGAAGCTAACAATATGAATTTACTAAAGAAGGTAGAAGAAACTCATTGATAAAATATAGGTTATACGTGAAGCGTTTGCTGCTACTCAAACGTTAATAACTTAAACAAGACAATATAGGACAATAAGGAATATAGGTATCAGACCATCAAATTTTTAAAGTTGAACAATTATAAAGATGAAGACGTATATTGGAATAAGGCTAGCAAACTAATCGATAGACTTCAGCAGCATGTTCCTTCACTAGTCTAGCATTTAAGCTATACATATTATAGCATATCGATCGATATCAGTCAAGTCTAGCTTACGATTAGTAGCAATTTATTTTTATTTAATATATCATTCAGATATGTCGTGCTATGTGTCTAAATACGAAATATAAAACATGTCTAAATCTATGTAAAGCTTAGGTTATGTAGGGTTAGCAGAAGACATGAAAATTGAATAATATATCCATATCGCAATACGAATAATACAAGCTCACCACTAGGTTTATGATAAACGACTGCAATTGTTTGAAAAGAAAAAATTGAAAAGTCACAACAGTACAATCTTTCATTGTAATGACTACAGATACATAGAGCGAGGTAAAGGATCTAAAGAACAGCATTTTAGTAACAGTTGACAAAGTAGAAGCTAACAATAAGAATTTACTGAAGAAGGTAGAAGAAACGGGTGTCTTAGTAATCGACAATTCTAAAACTTCATAGAGAGTTTTAAGGATTCTACTGTAGACATTAGATTAGAGCTCCGATTTGTAAGCAATATTTGATCAGATTAACTATAATTTGATCAAAAGTGGAAATTAAAAGGTTAAGCTAGTGACAAATCGAATTCAATGGTCATCATTAATAAAAGTAACTTTTTCAGTCAGTCATGTATTTAGCTACTATACTATGTAACGTTTATAAATAAATAATACATCATTATAGAATAGTCTTTGATTAATGCTCATAAACTGTTAACAATCAAACATTTCCTTTATATGAGTTGTTGATAGTATTAAACCTATGCATCGCCGTTACGAATTTTTGATATTCGAGTAATGCTTTAAGAAATTCAGAACCGACTTACAACATACCCTTTTCTTCATGTAACCTCTCGTAATCTTACATCGTAGTTATATCGTGTGTATAAGGTATTCATGAAGTTAGAGATTAGAGCTTGAGTCGGTCAACCCACTTTCTGATACAACTAAAGCATACTGCTTAATTTTACATGATTCGTTGATAGAATACAATGCGTTTGCTGAAACTGTGACTAGACATATACACATACCATAATGAAAATTATTAAGCAAAAGAAGTCGCTAAATATATTTAACTTAGACGATCATGTTTCTCGATAATATTCCGATGGTGATAGAAAGCATGGTAAGCTTTTACCTGTTTCCTGTTGAGCAATTTTGGGTGTACCTTCTTCTTGTGGTAAAACTAATGCCTTGTTAGTCTACTAATTAACGAAAACTGATTAATACAAGCGAAAAATTTGAAAATATCTACCTATACGCCAAGTCTTTATTTCAACCTAAATATGGCGAAAACGATGATGTAATCACCCCTAATGATGTGAAACCTAATTTAGTATTCATTTTGATGATATAATTTATGATAAACAAGAAAAAAATAGACCATATTTTAGCATTGGTAGACATAAAGGGTGTTGATTCATTTTATTTAGGTCAAACATATACGAAAATTCCTAAACATCTGATTAGGGACAACGCTAACTTACTTATTCTCTTTAAGCAAGATGAATTGAATTTCAAACATGTGTATAACGCTCATATTTTAGGAGATGCAAGCTATGATGAACTTAAACATTTAAACGCAAAGTATAATTATTTTCTCAACGCAGGATATATATCGATATTTTTCTAGTTTGATTAAATCCTATAAGTTATATTCATATCGCCCTTTTTTATTCTGTTAAGATGTATATAATAATCATGGTGAGCTTGGTATGAACATAATCCGATTGTACCTATTCTTTTCTCTCCGTTTGTATAATATAAAATATATATTCCTCGTTAGACTGATTAGTATCGTCATATGTACCGATTGATAATTTCCCGTGAATATTTGAGTTTTCACCAATACACAGGATAAATTTTTATCTCTAATTTTATATATGGCGTTTTATATAGAGCAGGAGTCTCACGATAATTTATACATATATTGTCTTTGAATATTCTAAAACAGATAAAGAACCCTGAACCCTTGTTAGGAATTTTAAAAATAACGAGATTTTTATTGAATCAGTTAAATAGATAGTGTACTTATAAGTGAATCTCTAAATAACGAATGCGTTAACAGAACTCCTGCATTAATATACATAACGTTTCAGCGTGTTTTTCAAAACACATTTCATTGTAAAAGAATAAGAATAATTTCAATTTTATTTATCAGACGTTATATTTATCTGATTTATTTCTCCAGGTTAAGTCTTCAGAGTTCTCATAACTGTAGATATTGCAAGAGGTAACTACCCTGTGTTTCAAAGTTATAAAGACGTATTACAAACATATGTTATAGACTTATATTTCGGAGGTATCGAAAATGGTTACAGATTATTATTAATCATACGAGTTTACTATAGATACGATGAATATCCTACAAGAGTATATAGTATATTATTACATATCTGCGTATTTCGAAGCTATTGAAAATGTATGATATATTGTAAAATAACGTTTAAATATGGCGACGAATATCTATATGGTGTATAAACAATAAGAACGTATATGTAGAAATCGCTTACAAGGGTAGTAGATATAACAAAAAGGGTTAAAATCTGTTCAAAATTACATTACGTCTAGAAAACTAGAAAATTAGATAATTGTAGCATACGCATGTTAAATGTACCTATTCTTTCACCTCGTCTGTAGTAGATATAATGAAAAAAGGATAAAAATCTGTAGTATAGGGTTTATGCTTATACTCAGGCTCGCAATCGTATGTAGCGTATAGAATGCTTACATAGTATAATTATTTTCTCAACGTAGGATATATCGATATTTTTCTAGTTTGATTAAATCCTATAAGTTATATTCATTTCACTCTTTTTATTCTGTTAAGACATTTATAATAATCATAGGGAGCCTGGTATGGGCATAAACCGACTGCACCTATTCTTTCACCTCGTCAGTAGTTAGACTCGAACTTTATGATTTCATATATGAAGAATACGTTTAGTGATGAATACTCTGTGTTCTAGAATACTTGTATAGGGGCTAGGAAGCTTGATTTGAATACTACAATCTTGATCACGTGGTTGGAGTGTACTGATACCTCGATTGTGTGCATAGAAGTATAATGAGGTTCCGTTATCGTATATTCAAATTAGTTGAATATATGTAGTACAACTTTATAGATTCTAGAAAGTTCCTATCAATATTAGAACAATGAATGTAGACTGATGTGTGTGTTATATTATACCGATTCTCGCATATACGAACTTAGGAGCTAGGTGCTGACTCTGCATGACATTAGATGATTATGATAATGATAGATGATCGTGATAAAGAATGTTTTTTATTTATAGCAGTGACTTAAATCCAATTCTTACTAGAATATAATTGTATGATATCATATCATGATATGTACCTACAATTCGATTACCTACAATTTGATTACCTAAATGAGACCTTAGTCAAACGTTGGATATCCTCATGTCTTTACTCTACCCTTCGATATATAATATATTTATTTATGATATCTAGTTAATGATATATGTTGCGATCCTGATTGAATGTAATCTTTTTTCCTGTAAGATGCTATAAAAGCCGTAATTAATATTTCTTAATATATAGTTTAGTTTAATCCGTGTATGATAGCAATTAGATGATAACCGTTTCTTGTAAAACGCTAGACTTGATATTAATTTCAATATGGCTACTATCTTTTTAATAGCTTACACTAACAACGCGTTTATGATATATAAAGCAATAAAAGTTGATTTGCTTTCATAATGATCATGTCGGGTTAATAGCTTCTCGAGAATTAATATAGATGCTTAAATAATTCACTATAGATTTTTTTATACCGCATCATCCTACTACATATAACCATATAAGGTTTTCATTAAATCAATTAAACAATCGCATATAAATATTTATAAACACTTTTTACATTATTATTCCAGTACACGTATCAAGCTAGCAATGTTTTAAGAAATCTGCTGCTTAAAATTCCTTTGCTGTAAATTTTAAATAATTTTTAACTAAACAAGTGACTATATTGAAAGTAATTATATTTGCATTGTTTTGAACATAATGGTATGTTATGATAAGAAATATTTGACGGGCATCGGATGAAACAATACATTTTACTTGAGGTTTCTTGTTGGCGTACAGATAATCCTTATAGATCCGGTTCTGAGAACTGAGGTGAAATCAATAATGAGAAATGACAAGTTTCTACATATTAATTACGTTACACATTTTAAATGTTATGACTAATAGATTTATATTTTAGGAATGTTTGTAGTTGAAATGTTATATGCAAATGAGGTATAGAAAATGAAATGCTCGATATGAACAGTCATATGATGTGATCCTGATTGATCCTTTACTATAAGATATTACAAAAGTTAGAGTGTACGACATGTAGTTAAACCTAAAACGAGAAAAATAGCGGTTAAATGCGGGACTTGTTAGGCGTATTCTATTTAGAGTGTTTTCAGAAATTTATTTGAATTCATTATCAATATAAATGTTAATTAATTATTATTATAAAAATATTTATTTTTATCGGGGGAGTTGGATAGCTAAACGATTGTTATTTGCTGTAAAAGAAGCCGTCAAGCGGTAACAGTCTGAATGAAAACGAAATAATTTCAATTATTTCCGAGATAAAAGAAGGTATTATAGAATAAGAAGCCCTAGAGTGCCGAGATGTCTTTATTATAAAATCGTTATGATCCCCCGGATGACTGCTACAATCATAATGTAATATGTAGAGTTGATCCGTATATGTGGTAATATCGGATGCTGGACCGTGCTAATCCGACAGGTGATTGACAGTAACCTTTCGATGAAATCACGTTTAACGATGTCTGGGGCATCCTTGAAAGCATACATCATTTAAGAAGGATCTTAGTATGAGAGATGAGATATGCAAATGATACCGTGAATTCAATTAATTTAATTAATTAGATCAATATAAAATCGTTATGATCCCCCGGATGACTGCATCAATCATAATGTGATATGTAGAGTTGACCTGTATTCGTGGTATACGCTGGTCCGCGTATAACGCGAGTGCGGTGAGGTCACGCGCTAGACCGCGAATGACCTTGAAATTAACCGAAAATTAGTACGTTGGACCTTCATAAGAAATAACATGGGATTTTGGGCTCGAACCGGTGTTGCCTATCTACTACCCATCTAACGTGTCGTTTTGTAATTTCATAAATATGCTAATTTAAAATTATAGAGTGGGTGAATTTCTTTTTTTGTATGTCAAATATCATGACAATATCGAAGTATGTATACGGTTTACGTACTCAAGATATTTAAAAATTAATTAATATCCATTTTAGTAGGGTTTATGTACATTTTCTTTTAGTTGTACACTGTTACTCTCTTTTGTAGATGAGAACACATTCGTAGGGGGAGGGTAGTATACAGTGGGACACAGTACACGTGGTCCATTGTTTAGATTTTCCGCTTAAATTACTCTAGCAATTTAAAATCATTTCCTTTTAATGCTGCCTACCTTTGCGAACGTCCCAGATACGAAGTTTCCAATGAAGCTAGCTCATGTATTAAATTACTCTGGTTTCAACTGTAAAAGTTATTTAGTTATTCATGATTAAATATTTAAGAGGTGACTAACCGATTTGCTGTTGTAGTCGACAAATCGTTGCCATGGAGAAAATTTACAGTAGGACTTAATCCTGCGATACACAGGTGTGAACTTACCTATAACCTAACCTGTGAATTTACGTAACATATCTGCCTGAAAGGCTTACTACCACGCCCCCCTTGGACCAGGAATTGAAGTATATTCGATTAGCTCCTGTACTAGCTCTACAGACTAGGACTGGAGCTATTTGCGCTTTGTAGGGACTCTAGCAACTAGGAAGTCTTTTCATCCTTCATCCAGCATGCGAACTTTACACCCTCATCGAGTTCGTCTCAAGTGTGGACTGGTTTTGAACAAATCGTGCCTACCCCGACGTACCAATTAAAGCCCAGGTGTGCGATCTAAATTATGTCTTAGATGACGGAGACAACATGTCCGCTTCAACATCCCTTAAGGTGATCCCTCAAGATAGTCTCTGTCGTACTAGTATTTGTGCTTAGGTACTTCAATCACACTTAAGGGCGGGAGAAAACCGCAATACCTTCGCACCGAGGGACCCAAGCAACCAGATACGTCCAGAGTAGCTGATCCATAGCTTTGACTATGGCAAGAAACTACCTAGCGACAGGGTCTCACATTGGTGAGTGGTTAGGGGGACACTGACGGGATAGACCTCTCCCCGTACTAGGAGTCCAGCCTTAATCTGGTCTTGATCTTGGAACCTAATTATGCTGTACAGTACAAAATGATAAGCGTGTTGGATTTGAATTAGTCATTACTATTAAGAAAAATACACCAGAGTCATCGAAAGCATCCAAAACAGAAGGCAATGACCGAAACATTCTATCAATTCGACAGCCAGAAGGTGGCATCGCTTATCGTGCATGACATCCCTCAATAGCCATAACGCTTCTTTCGTTCTTTAAAAACTTGAAGCTTGTGGCGAATTCTAAGCTGATCGATCCTTTCTGAATCTTTAATTTGAATGAAACCACACGACCACCGTCCAGAACTTTAAAAATGTTATTGCGGAGACAGGAACAAAATAGGTAAGCTCCTATACTCCTGTTTATTACTAAAACGCAACGGATGGAGTCTGAAGTCTGGAGTCAAGAATGGTGCAAAACATGAAAAAAGGTTAGAAAAAAGTCTTTTTGTGGACCAGAAAACTTCTGAGGAGATGATCGTAGAGGCAAATGATGACGAGGATGAACCATCAGACTAGGTATTTTCTGGTTCCGTATCAAAAGATATTGGTGAGGAAGACATTTTTAATAAAAAATCAAATTCAACCGCTGCATAATCCTGGATTTTGGTGGAGTTGGAATGGAGGAAGGCGTGTAAATTGAAGCATTAAAAGGTGATGGATGGACATCAAGAGAAAGGAGCTCGTTGTCACCTTCCTAAAAAAAGAAGCGATACGCCTTTCCTAATGTCAAGAACGAGGCTGTCATTTCAAAAGTGAAAAGAATTCTGCCCCGACCAGAAATCCTATTGTACGCGGCCGCTGATCACTGAAATGGAAATTCTAGATATTGTTCTTTGATACGAATTAATGTGATTGAAATTCTAGAAGTAGCAAGATTTTAACCGGAGAATTTCTTAAATAGGTTAGATTACATTTTTTTAGTGCACAATGCCTAGTCTGAAAAAAGATTCAGCAATAGGTATGAAACGAAATTTACTACATAATACTTTTTGTCGCCTAGTACCAAGGAAATTCTATCTTACCTAGCTTTCCAATGGAAACTCTTGAAGCATTTGAACCAAAAAATACGTGTTTAGAACATACCCAGCAGAGAGGTAAGTCATTAATGTTGATGGCAAGTGAAATTTTAATTGCATGAAAATTTGATGATTTAGAATTTGCATTTGATGAAAGAGGCATTCATGAGGAATAAAAACTCCAAAAAAATATATGGACAATTTACTGTTGTCTGTAATAGAGTCACTGCATCTACTTACCTAGGCCAGCTGGTCGACCAGAGTACCGCAAACCACCGCCATATTGGAGCAAACGAAGCACGAAATTGTTCCTTATTTGTTCTGTATTGAATTTAATCAAATCCACGTTTACTTTAAAAGGTTTTTCTTATTCTGAAAGATCAAACCGCTAATATGTCAAACACGTAAAACGTGGTTTTAATTTGTCCATTATTAAAAATCACCCTTCTTTGCCCCAATATGGCGGCGGTTTGCGTTACTCTGATCGACCAGCTGGCCTAGGTGACTAGATGCAGTGACTCTAGTCTGTAATGTTGTTTATTAGGAAAACTCGCATTAAAGTTATTCTTCCGAAAAAGTTATAGGCTGTTTGACCACATGGGCCTTTACACACTCTATACAATTAAACATTACGACAAAATCTACAACACAGTAACATTTCCTGGCGACGCAACGCTACGGCTTTTTGTTGAATGACAAAACCTGTAAACCTGAAACTACATTCCAATCGATATAAAGGCACGGTGTCACAAGCACATTTCTAAATTCGTAAATAAGTAATGCAAACATGCAAAATAGTATCAATAAAACTATTACCAGCAATATTACAAATAAGAGGTTTCGAAAATATATTATGTATATTTAGTATGCTACTAGGCGGTAAGGTACTGAGCAAGCATCACTGTACAATATCTCAGACTATAAGATACTTAACCTCGTAGATACTGTATAAATCCTTTCAACCTGATCATCACAGGTGAAGCTTTATTTTTGGCTATACACGATACCAAAATAAATTATAAAGAAAGTAAGATACCTAGATCAAAAGGCTTATTTATCTACAAAGCCCCATAATTCAATGTAAGTCTTTCCTGTAGTGCGATTGGATTGCTAAATTCACTTCAGACTGCGATTTTTAGAGAAACACTTTCCAAAGTACTGGTGAGTTTTCTTTAACGTAGAAACTATCTATTTCGAACTATTCTGCTTAACTTTAATGAACTATGATTAACGCTACTGGCATTTAGAAAATGAGTCAAATAACACGTGTGTGTTAGGAAAATATCGCACACTAAGATTATCTAGCAATCACTTTTAATTTTAATACCCTAGGTACAGACGCGGATTCACGGGGGAATTCCCCCCCCCCCAATTTAGAAATAAGTATACACATAATAGAAACAAATAATGTTTGTTTAGTTATTATTTATTAAATTATTTTTCCAAAAATTTCCCCCTCAAAATAATTCTCTGGATACGCCCCTGCTAGGTACCATAAAAAACAGTGTTATAATTATTAAGCTTAAAGTTTTTCAAAGAAGAACTTGACACTTCATACGTATGAAATTTGTTGACTATTATTCTTTATTTTAGAAAAACTACTACTATGTATTTATACTGCACTCGATTTTCCGGTTATTCTTAGCAAAGTACCGATGCAGGTTTTAATCTTTGTTGTTAAATTTGAAAGTTCTTGTTTTGATCTGCCTTTCTTGATAATTTGTAATTTCTTTCGAAAACTGTATGCAGAAAATTCTTTATTAATAATTTACAAACAACAAAAAAATCGTCTCGATTCGGATGTATCGGAAGTACTCGAACTTTCCACCAAAGCAGCTGAATTTGCAGTCGTGACGATAATGCAATTTTAAATTTGCATACCGAGCAAACTAAATAGAATTATTTGTCTTTAAAAAAACCCAACTTATATAAATTGAAATAATAAAATGGGATAAAATACAGTCTCATTCGCAGATTTACATTACTTAAGTAACATTCAATTGAACAAACACTAAATCGAACAAATAACCAAATTATAATAAATAAACATTTGGGCATAAATAAAACAATGCTAACAGCATCGCCTGTATCACCACGCCCGCTGATCCACGCCAAGGCTAGGAGAAGAGCAGTTATAAGCAATGAAATCAGTGCTTATATGCAGTGTATGTAACATATTTGAATCGGTATTACCTTTCCATGCAAGTTTAATGAGCCTAATTTAAAATAGTACTCTAAATAATTATACTTTTTGCTGTACGGAATTGATATTGAGCTTTAAGTTTATTAAATAGTACAAATTTAAATAAACGATAACCATAATTTTATAAAAATATTTTTGTTAGCATTGGTTTTTATTTTTAACAAATTTTCAAGGGAAACATTGCTTTCATGAACCGCACGCCACTGACCATATCATACGTGTATCATACTTGGAAATTTAAAAATCTAAATATACTTAAACATTTCAAATCTGAGGAGTCGTAGGAAAAATAGTGTACATTGCTCATTTATAAGTTTGTTCTCGTTGGAAAGTGACTCGTCTTCTGCACTCGTGTGACTTCAGCAGTCGGCTTAGTCTCCACTCGTGCGTGCGAAAAGTTCCAGTTTGCACACTAGTATTGTAATATCACATTATAAAATTAAACAGCAGGTATTTTATAAATAAACATAAAAAAGAATAATTACATACAAGTATCCCTTAATTTTATAGTCATTGTTTAAACTACATAATATGCGTGTAATATTTATGTTAATTAAAAATAAAACCAATTGATTAAACATTATCAAATTAGTATTGAATTGTAAGTTATTCTGTATTAGAAATATTATAATTAATTAAAAAAAGGTTTATTTATATAATATATAAAATATTTTATTAAAAAGAATTATACGAACTGCATGGGATTTGAACCGTGGTTCTCTAGTCTGAGGGCCAGCCATTCATCCACGAAGCCATGCTCTGTTGTTATTAGGTTACCTAACTTGCTCGGTGTAGTATCACATTTATTTATTTTAACAAAGAGTATTCTTTACTTTTTTGATATCTTTTATGGTATTTACTTGCGTGTGTTTGATTGCATATAGGAACCCTAAAACGTCGTTTCATTTAAATAATCTGTTCAGATATTTAAAAATAGATTTTATAATATTAACTAACTTTTCTACTAATTGAAAAAGAAACTATATAACTTAGTCTATGACTTTTCGATCATTTCCTATTTTCGGTAGGATTACAATTTGTTTCGTTAAAATATGATTGTACGAGGGGAGATCCATAAATTCGCGGAATGAGCATTAAAACACAGTACAATTAGTAAATTCTTTTATTATTTTTCAATGTATTCTCCCTTAATACTCGTACCAATACACTTTTTAGTTCTATCTATTAACTTTTTTGAGCTTACGAAAAAATAATCTTTACTTTTTGTTTCAAAATGCGTTTCAAATTTTTAGCACGTTATTGTCTCTAAATCGGCACCCTCGAAGATCCTTTATAAGTTTTGGAAATAAATAATAACTCTCGGAGCTAAGTCCGAGACATAAACCTGATGACTAGTTTCTTCAAAACCACACGCAGATAAAGGTTCCATTACCACGCGAGACTTGTGAACAGCAGCAGTGTCGTGAATGAGCAACACACTTCTCATTTTCTTTCGTCTTTTGTTCTTGATATACTCGCGTACGTGCAGAGATATATTTGAATAGTATTCGCCTGTAAATATATCTTCTATCTTCTTTGAAATCCAAAATTAGAATTCCTTTGGACTTCCAGGATAGGGTTGCCATAATCTTATCGACAGATTGAGTGATTTTAAACTTTTTCTGTGCTACTCCATGGATTCCTGGTTCAGTTCAGGGATATAATAATGCACTTAAGTTGCGTTGCCAGTTATGACTCTGTTGACAACTCCAGCTGGTTTATCACCAAGTGACTTGATAAACTTACGAGAATTTATCCATGTTAAACTGAAGTGTCACAATTAAATATAAGTAAACGGTAATTGTTTAACTAAAACAAATGGTAGTTCTCATACGTGCTTGAAAAAGATTGGGTTATTCGATTACTTAGTAGACATTTTGTATGTCTCTTATTTTCTCTTCATTCCGCGAATTTATGGACCTCCCCTCGTATCATCAACATGTGTTTCATAGATTTTGTATTTATAGTCTACAATTGCTGACTTCTACGGTAAATACAAAAAATAGATAACTAGATAAAAAGATAAAAATAATAAGAATTAAATATCTAACACTTCCAGTAATTTTATTTACCATTAAACTGATTTACAGGATTTATTAATCAATAATATGCTAATAAAGTTAAGAGAAACGAGATATCTGTGTCTGCATAGTAGACTTCTGTTGAGTTGTTCAATTAAAATGCAATTAGAGATTGAATTCATAAATGAATTACGTATGTATTTGTAGGCTGTATTGTTATCTACAGAAAGTAGTCATAAATAGCTTTTACATTCAATGTAACTACTATCAACTTTTATCTAATTCATTATACGTATTGTGAATGTATTGGTATGTAAAGGGTGTTACAATAGTTTGGACAGATGTTAAATTTGAATGGAGCTTAAACGTCAATTGTTTTTTGAGGTTAGTTTTTTGTTTTGATATCTTCAGTCGTTTACAAATAAAATCATGGAAAAGTTGAGCGTTGAACAACGTGTTAAAGTTATTGAAGCCTATTACGAAAATGGACGTTCAAACAGAAGTGTATTTCGCGCTCTTCGTGATTTTTTCGGCCCGCATAATCGATCAAACGAGAGTGCTATTGGCAAAATTGTGAAGAAATTCCAAGAAACAGGGTCTGTGGCAGATGTTCGGAAGTCAGTACGTGCACGTGCAGGACGCTCGGCCGAAAACATTGCTGCCGTGAGGGAGAATGTGGCCGAGAGCCCAAACACCTCTATTCGACATCGAGCACAGGAATTGCATTTGTCCACGGCCACTTTGTATCGCATATTGACGAAAGATCTGTCGTTGCACGCGTACAAAATTCAATCAATGCAAGAACTTAAGCCGATGGACCATTTCAAGCGCCCAACATTTGCCAATTGGATACACGAACAAAGACAAGCGAATAATGAATTTTCCACCAAAATCTTCTTCAGCGACGAAGCCCATTTCCATCTCACTGGTTACGTCAACAAGCAGAATTGCAGAATATGGGCTGATGAAAATCCAAGGGCAATTGTCGAAACATCAATGCATCCGCAAAAAGTCACTGTGTGGTGTGCATTTTGTGCTGGAGGAATCATTGGACCATTTCTCTTTGAAAATGATGCTGGGAATTCGGTCACAGTGAATGGGGAGCGCTACCGCGCAATGTTGAACAATTTTGTGTGGCCAATATTGGATGATTATGACATCGATGACATGTGGTTTCAACAAGATGGCGCCACATGCCACACAGCCCACGCCACAATGGTTCTACTGCATGAGAAGTTTCCCGGGCGCATAATCTCCCGAAACAGCGAGGTCAATTGGCCACCGAGATCTTGCGATTTGACACCGTTAGACTTTTTTCTTTGGGGCCATCTGAAGAGTAAAGTCTATGCCAACAAGCCAACCACCATTCAGCAACTCAAAGACGAGATTTCACGGCACATTGATGAGATTGAGGAGCAATTACGCCGAGATAAAAAATTTCGATCAGCGGATCGACGTGTGCCGCCGCCGCAGCCCTTGCGAACATTTGGCGGACATTATCTTTCACACTTAATTGTAATGGATCAAATAACATGTTTCATTAAAGAAATACTCAATTTTGTACACCACTGATTTTTAATTAACGTTTAACATCGATCCGTCTTATTGTAACACCCTTTATGAGTGAATTCAAACGCCGAAAATTCAACACACATAATTGCAAACGGAAACAATTGCACTTTAACAAACCTGTTTTTCTATTTACAATTTTTAGTGCTGGTGTCTTTATAAAATCGATGTTTCTATGTAAGCATGGTATAGGTTGTTGAAAGGATGTTACTTGGAGTTAGAGTAAAGAAGGTATACATATAAGTTTCAACCAAGTCCTGTTAAGTTCCTGTGAAGTTGTAAAAGTGTTAAGAACGAATCCGAGTGTGTAAGGTTTTAGACTTTAGTACTGGGCGAAGGTTTACCTTATGATGGATCTAGCGATAATAGATATAATTATCACGTTCAATCTTACGGACAAAAGAAAGTATTGCAGAAACTTTTTGAAATACAGAAGTTATATAAAAAATATTTACATGCACAATTTGTTTCTTCTAGCTGGAAATTCAATATTTTTCAACCGGACTACTCTGTTTCTCTTTAGAAATGTTCAGAAAAGGACATCCAATAATTTATTCATTAAACTTTTTACTTTTTATAGAATCGCAAAAAACCCATAAATGTAAGATATACGGAAAAAACGTTAAAAATATTTAATACTATTTTTTAATATAAAAGATTTTAATAAAAAAATTATTGAATGTCATTCTCTGAACATTTCTGAAGAGAACAGAGTAGTCCGGTTGAAAAATATTGAGTTTCTATACCACATCTACGAAAAAGTGTTTTTTTCCTATTTAAATACATAGGATATTGTATGGGCTTCCAGGCACTCCAAAATATAGTTCGATTTCAAGATTTTCGACTTTTTTTGGACCACCCTATTTGAGTAGCACTCGGATAACCGCAGCTTTCGAACTGAACGGCACAACACCCAATAAAGCAAATGGTCTTCTGAATTTTATTTAAAAAAAGCAGAAGAGGCATTTTGCCTTGATGGTAAATCTTACGGAATTTTACTTCGCCTTTATATTTTTTCAACGTAGCGGATTTCACTGGCTAGATATTCTTGGTTAGTAAATATTTTGAAAACATAAAAAGTTTACTTACAAATTTCAATATGTTGCATTGTTATCTGTAATAATTATATATTGTATCCTGTGGTATTATGTGTATTGTCACATTTTACAGCAAAAAGGTTGATGTATTAAGGTCCAAGTGTACCCAAAAAAACGTAACCGTACATTCAAAAATTCTAAATAAAATCACAGTGGATTTACTTATATTCTGAATAGCTATACCAAATTTTTTAAAAAATCATTACAAAGGGGTCATTTAGACACACCAATACGGTGCATAAATCTTTACAGCATGATTAATAATCGTTGCTTTTTTCATAAATAATAATAATAATACGGTTTATTAACCAAAGGTACAAATAGTTAAAATACCATTTAAATTTTATAGTATTTGAACCATTTTCCCAAAATTTTAAGAAAATCGTATGTCTAGGGACTAAATTATTATCTGCTTTTTCCAAAAAAATCCAGATTTTTTTGGCAAAAAGTAGGGTTTTTGGCAATAATTTAGTCCCTAGACATACGATCTTCTTAGAATTTTGTGAAAATAGTTCGGATACTATGAAACTTAAGTAAGTGGTATTTTCTTAGTTAACTTTGAATGTACAGTTTCTCTAAAATTAATTTTTCACGTAAAACATGTGAAATAATTTAATTAATAAACATCGTTTTTCATAACAAGTTAGGTAAGCAAACAATTTAATATTCCTAGATATTAATTTAAAACCAAAGGTATCACATTATTATATTATTTATGAAAAAAGCAACACGTTTTTTGGGTACACTTGGACCTTAAGATGCCACCAATAGTTTTATATTTGTGATTAATTAATAATTTTATAGAGACACAAAAAATATTAAAATATTTGTGGGTACGTATTTTTTGTAATTTAATTTAATTCCAAGTATCATTAGATAATGTTAGATAATGTAGGACGTCGAGAATAAGTATCATGTACTTATTATTGGATGCTATATTTTACTATCATCTTTTGATATATCAATACTTTATTATTGTAAACAAAAAAATAAATAACTCGAATAATGTCGTAATTTGGCGCCTCATTTGCTTTGCATACATCAAAACAGGTAATAATTAATAACTTTATAAATGACTATTATGATATATACAAATTGTTGCGTATTAAAAAATCCGAATAAAAAATGAAGTGCGATGAGAGAATCGGGGGAAACAAGTTGAATATATCTGATGTAAGATGTTATAAAAATATTAAAATGAATCATCTAATGTACACATAACCAACGAATAATAATTAATAAACATCCGCAAAATTTTCTTGTTATTCGATAAACATCTTTATTTAAAAGTGCACCCGGATATGTTAGTACAATCTTCCACACTTAGGTTACTTAATACAAAATTAAATTGTCATCTTGGTAAAGTACTTTAGTGATGACGGTACCCACCTTACCTATAATAACAACCATTTTATAACTCGCGAGCAATGGCCGATCACAAAAGAATTGGCTTTTGTGAGAACATACAGCACCCGTTATGTTATTGTAATGTTACTAAGTTTACGAATAAAGGTACCCAAGGGACACAAACATGTTCTTAGAAATAATTAGTTATAAAATTTTAATTTTTCGTAATTTATTCACGAAATATATTTGAAGTAAATGCAGATACATATGTAAGTATTGGAGAGTAAGCGCCACCCAAGAATAATCTTCAAACACGTACTGTGATCGTAAAAACCAGATAATATCAATAAAATTATAAAAGGAAGATGATGACATCATGTTGATTAACATCTTTTGATACAACTTGGAAATCTCTTTTTATTAATATATTTCTTCACACATACAAATATGAAATTATGAAAGAGGCAAACGTTGACTGTGCAAGTTTTGATACCATTTTGCAGAAATGTAGGTACACAGAAAACAATTTAGTGTAAAACACTAGACCACTCTAAAAAGTGTGTGTGTAGGTCCAATACATTTAGAGTAAAATATCTAATCTGTACCTTCGTGTAGACCATAGAGTTAACTTCAATACAATGTTAGTGTACATTTATTACACTCTAAAACAATTATATCTTTAATTATATATGGTAACTCTTTTACACTAAAACAGACAAATTTCTAATCGTTTCGGAGTAAGATTTTACTTTTAAGATGATTGCCTATTTAGAGTGGATTGTTATAAAACTTTTGTATAATTTGTTTTCTATTTAGATTAAAATTTAGAGGGAAAATAGTGCAGTTTTCTAAGGTCAAGGTCAATAATAAAATAAGTGATTTATTTATTACAATGTAAACATACATAAAAAGTATATTAGATACAAATAAAACATAAGAACGTATTGGAAAAAATATATACGAGCCCAGTTAAGACACTTGGATATTAATTGTTGATAGAGTGAACTACTGCTCATGCTTCATGCCAACTCTAATGAAATCTCTATCAAGAGATTCCCTTGTAGCTCTCCGTGAACTCTGCTAAAGTTCAAAGTTACTACAATTATGATGTAATTACTCTTTCGTTCCGCGGATTAAATATAATTATAATTATTTGTTTTTACTTACTTAATTTCTTAATATTGCAATCTTTTCCATTAAGCATTATAATGCGATAGAATTAAAAAATACTGTTTTAAAACAAATTTCAACTTAAAAGGTTTATTTTTCAGTTTAAAAAATAAATTGGAGGAAAGTTAAAAGAATACTATTTAAGTTTGTTTTTAATGTAATTTTATACAAATGCTTGTATGTAGAAAGGAGATATGGAATTTTTCTTTATTCTATCAGTCAATAGCTCAGATCATGGTAACCTGCATCTATAATTAAACAAAACGGGCTATGAGTAGGTCTGCATAAGCAAAAGTCACTTACCTTACATAATTTGCAAGTACGGGTGAATTTTATTTTACGATTTATGATATTGTTCGTTAAGGTATCGTTTGAACTCATTTTAATGATTTTGTTGGAGCTTCGTTAAACAGCATCGTGACTGTGCAAACTGTATGAAGTTGAAATTTAGAGAGAGTAAATTCTATTCAAAAATGTTCTCAGTCCTGCATTGCCATAAAAATTTATTTTGATTCAATTTTGTATCGTATTTGTTTTTGATGTTAAACTAATGGAAAAAGTTAAATAAACATGTAATGTAAAAATTCCACAGGTTAGATTAGTATGGGGACATGATTGAATAGATTTATTACGATTTTAATAAAGTCGTGACATTTTTTCGTCGGATTTAAATCGTATGTTAATTATTGTATTAAATACCTAGATGTTGTATGTTGTTAGATTCAGAAAGTGTTGGACTTTCCTTTTATATAATTAGGTGTAGAGCTTTGTATAACTTTTGTGAATTGTAAATGTCAAATCCAATCCTTGGGTTGCTTTGATGTTTGCAGTATTTCTTGGTTTAAATGTGTTTTAATAACAATCTTAGATAAAAAAAACAATGAGTAGTCACTTCAGGTATTTTAGAACTGCTGTCTTCTTGTGGTTCAGTTTTAAACTCTTTTATACTAGGATTAAACTTTGTTTCACATTGTGTATGGAAAGGACTTTTCACGCTCAGTACACAAGACCCATTCTCTTCTTCGCTTAATTGGTCGTATTAGTTGATGCCAGTAAAGATGCGTGTGCTGCTGCAGACTATATTAGAATTAGTCTTCACGAAATTATTGAATGCGCTCTGCTCGGTGCTAAAACGAAGGTAGAACCCATTAAATCGCTTTCTACACCCAAACTGGAACTGACAGCGGCTCTGATTGGTGCACGATCTGGAAGAATACAAAAGAAATCTTTATTAATTAATATACAAAAGATTGTTTATTGGACAGATTCCAAAACTGTCCTTAGCTAGTTGAAAGCAGACGCTAAACGGATTAAAGGTCAATATTTCGCATACCGAGTTGCTGAGATTCAAGATACGACCGATATTGCTTGTTGGAGATATATTCCATCTAATGATAATGTAACAGATGATGCAACCAAGTGGTAGAGATCCCCGTCCTTTGATATCTGCAATCGTTGGTATATTGACCCAGAGTTTTTATGGAAACCAGAGGAAGAATGGCCTGAAAACTTAGCATTTATCAGCGAATTGTGAAAAAGTAATTGCAGTCCATCAAATAGTACAACCCGTTATAGAATTTGAAAGGTTTTCAAATTGGCGAAAATTAGTAAGGGTAGTTGCTTACGTGTATAGATTTTATGCAATTCTAGCAGCTAAAGTAAAGTATGCTTCAGTACTTACGCGACCAGCGACAACTGAAGAATTACAACAGTCAACAGTAGCCTTATACAAGTTGGCACAGGCAGAAAGCTATCCTGAGGAAGTTATGGCACTCTCCACAGTAGTATATGAAGTTATGAAGATGAGAAAGGATACCTAACTGTTGATAAGACAAGTCCAATATACAATCAGTCACCATATTTAGATTCTAGCGTCATGCGAGTAAAGGGGCGAATTGACAATGCCAACTACATAAGTTAATGCAAAGAGACCAGTGATTCTTGACGGTAAACATCGCATGACGAATTTGATAGTTACTAAGTAATAATAATAATAATAATAATAATAACTACTACAACCCATAGCCTAAACCAAGGCCCCAGAAGCTATAAGCTTGTGCGGGAGGGAGGGGGCGATTATTATTATTATGTAGGTCCAATGTGCGGCTGCAGCCGACTTACAGATGGAACAGCGCAAATCCCACATTTGTGTCACAGCTAAGGAAAACTGCAGAAAACCTTAACCAGATCTGCCGGCGCCGGGAGTCGATCGCGGGCCGCTTGGGTGAAAGTCCGGCACGCCAGGCATTACACTACCATGGCTGGTTATCATCAGATCATCAAGTATCATCAGATGTACCATCATGCCATCTACGAAACGGTAATTAATGAGTTACGTCAACGATATGCTTTTGGAAGATTACGTCTTATGATCATTCAACTAGCGCTATAGGATCCACCAATTACGAGAATTTAATGAGACTCCAAAAAGCACTTAAAGGGATGTAGTGGAAAGCCAATTATCGTTACCAATCTGTGTTCCCAAGATAATCGAAATGTTAAGAATCATGTTTGGAAGACTTGAACTGGTAATACATACGCAGATTGAAAAGATACGTAATTGTCCACTAGTGAAAGCAAACAAGCTGGAGACATAAGTAGAATTTTCGACGGCGATACAGAATTTATGTGCAGCGCTTGAAGCATCTGAACTGTATGATTACGATTACAACCCTATATTGTTTAAAGAATAAATTGAGAAATTAGTTTCTAGTTCAAGGCATTCTGAGAACATCAACAGACTTGGAATAACAGCATTCGGCGAATGGTTAAACGAATTGGGACTTACTTATTTATAACTATTTGACAGTTTTTCACTTTTTTATCAAGATTTGTTTTCAATATGGAGGACACGGATACTTTAAGATCTGACTGTCTATTTTTCCAGAAAATT